>OU862923.1:23823769-29577075 GCA_917880885.1 Limnephilus marmoratus | reverse complement strand
GCTTGTTTCAAAATTGAACACGCTTCTTACAAAAACATTTAAAAATAATACTCGTATGGTAGTCCGTCTTATCTTTATAAATAAATGCACACTTTAAAGCTCCATAGGTCGAGAGGCAAATGACGTAGCCATAGCTTGCTAAAAATAATTATGTTGACCTAGACATCGCAGACATCAAAAGCATATGTAAATTTCATGACCCCGAAGCTCACTGTTTTAATTTTTGCTGCTTGAAAGATGCTGTTTTTCTGTTTAGTTGGGAAGATTTATTAAAACATATCATTTTGTAAACCTCTGTTCTGTGTCTAAATTTTGATAGTCGATATCATCATCATCAATCATCAAACAGTATTAATACGCTTGCATCTGCGTTGTTGAATTCCAGAACCCGACTTCCATTGCATGTCCGACGCCACATCTCATGCGCCGCGCCCAAATAACATCTGTGTTCGTGAAATTTCAAGCAAAGCTACCGTTATAGCTAAGGTTTTTAATTCAAGAATCTGTCAAAAAATGTGGCTACTTCCGCAGCAGCTCGCATATGGACGTTTATTCCCTAGGTATGAGTACTAGGATTTATAGGCGGCTGTCGCTGTATGCAATATATATTACATATGGCGTCATTGCGTGTCTCGGTTTCTTTGTCACGGTTACTTTGTCTCGGTGACTAGCTTTTACTGGATCACAGTGGATCCTATCGGATTTATAAAATGGTCACCAACACTAAAACTGTGCGAAGCCGAACTAAAAGCCGCCCGCAGGGCCTAGTTGTATAATAATATATTACGTATTTACACGGAGATATTCCGGTACAAATTACATCAGACTTTATGAGGAGGCAAAACGTGAAATGTGTCATTCGACAATTATTTCCAAGCCATTCGACAATAATTATTTCCAAGCCTAGCCTCTCTTCTCGATTAGTCTACTGACGTTTCTGTTTGACTCTGACTAAACCGAGTTGGGAGTTCGGGAAACACGTGAACAGTCCGTGACTAGAATCACTGCCAAGATCAGATTGAGCCACACAAAATAGATTCAGGAAAACGCAAAATTAATTTTATATATATAAATAGTTACACATTACGCAGTTAGATTGGGCAAGTTAAAACATTTTTGAACATGAATAAAAATAACATCGGCGAGTTCTTGACCATTGGCCTGCACATTGCTTGGGTGTCTATTTTATACATATGGCTTTGGGCTTTTTTTCCTGACTTTCAAAAACGTTAGATAGATACTCTATTTTTGGTTATGACATGACATCAGTTTATCTATCTTTCTTCCTGATGGTATTTTATCTACTGTTACATTTAGGGCGATGCATATGAAATCACTTCAAAATTTTATACTTGCAGTTTGCGGGTTTCTTCAATAAAAATATCTACCAGAATTTTGGCCAAATGAGTTCCTATCGATGTATTTTATTAAATAATAGGGAATATACGTAATATATTATTATTATTTCTGACTAAAAATAAAAACAATGATTTGAAAGTTTCGTAAAAATCATTACTTTAATGTTATGAATAATGTAAATTAAACCCTATTATATACCAAAGCAATGAAATCGTAGGTACCTAATATTTCGAATGAAATTACTCTACTTTTAGGTAACACTAACCATTCATTCTACGTGAAAAATTACTTTTAAATTAAAAGTTAATCAAAAAGCACTAATAAGACAAGAGTTTGCCTGGTTGCAGCAAAACAAACTGACCCAAAATATCGTTTAGACACCTGACAACAGTCAAGGTAAAACCTGAGGAGTCACGAGTCACCTTTCTAGGAAAAGTTCAGCGGATACCGACCGCACAACACTCGGCGAATTTGTTGCCTAACTGACTATTAAATTTTTACTGTAGGTACTTACTTCAATTCCTAGCAAATCATAGACTTTGCAGGCCATTGTGCCGACCGGCTTTAGCATTACTGACACACTTTGCGTTCTAGTTATTTCTAACACAAATCTGTTTAAAGTTAAGTCCATTATATTGTACATTATATAAATAGTAAGTACCTACCTATCTGGCAACTACGATATTCTATTTCACCAGAACCAGTAAAAGCAAAGGTAAAACCTTTACACCAGAGGGTTCTTAGAAGGTACGTATACATTCTAGTAGGTATATCCTACTACAATGGGCACCGAAAGGCATATAGGGGCATCGAAAAAACTCACAATCAAATCTATCTATATATATATAAAATCAAAATATGCTTGCTTGGGTGTATATGAGATGTCCTGCGTTGCTAAACCATTCATCCGATTAAGATGAAACTTTGGGAATTTGATACGTGCATGCCCGCAATGATTTCAATATACATAATAGTGAGCTCTGGCATCATGAAATTATGCGTTGCTAAACCGTTCATCCGATTGCGATGAAACTTTGGTGAGTTGTTGTGAGCACGACCGCGAATGTTTCTACATACATACTGGTGAGCTCTGGCATTATGAAATTTGTATGAAAAATTGCAATAGGTGGCACGCGAGCTGTTTGAAAGCTGAATGTACCGGGACTGAATGTATGGAATGCGGAAAGGGTGAGGGAAAAGCGGGAGAGGGGAGTGGGAAGAGGGAAAGGGAGCGGGACGAATGGGAAAGGACACGCAGGGAGAAACAATTTCTTTATTGAGTGGCATAGCCATGCACGCCGGAAACTCGCCAGTAAATAAATAAAATTCTATAGAACACTATTTTCTTTTACGCTTTAGTTCACATTTAGTCAGCAGTTTATCTCAAACGACCATTATTTCATAACCCGCGATATTTATAAATATTACGCAAATACATTGCATTTATTTTTAAACGCCTATGATGACGTGTAATCAATGTGAATGGCTAGCAATTTTAATATTGTTCAAAGCTATTTTTTAGTTTTATACAAAGAGTTTTTTGTTATCTAAATTTGTAAATTTATTATACATATTATAACATGTTAATGGAAGATCTACAGTCTCTCGTATCTAGGATGAACGAAGTATGTATGAAGATTGAGTTAATGATGAATGTAAGTAAGTCTAAAATGGTGTTTGAAAGAGAGAGTACGAAAACAGTGTGCAACATAGTTGTGAATGATGAATACTTGAAGCAGGTGGATGAGTTTGTGTATCTGGGTAGTATGTTTACGAGAGATGGGAAGGCTGACAGAGATATTGAAAGAAGGGTGAATGCCGGTAACTCCATTTATGGTGGACTGAATGCCGTTGGCGCTAATAAAAAACTGTCAAAAAAAGCGAAGCTAGCAGTCCACAATGGAGTCCTGGTACCTACCCTGATGTATGGCAGTGAGGCATGGAACTGGCAGAGGAAGGATGAAAGTAAACTGAATGCTGTTGAAATGATATGCCTGACACGTATGTGCGGTAAAACAACGTATGATCGTGTGAAAAATGTGGATATCCGCAAAGAATGTAAGGCTGATGTAAGCATAATGAGTAAGATTAAGAAAGGGACCCTCAGATGGTTTCACTACTTCTTACAGAAGAATATACGACGCGAATGTGAATGGTAGAAGAAATAGGTGACGCCCGAGGAAGACATGGCACGATCAAGTGAATCAGATACTTGAGTCGGGCCATGTCAAAAGTCAGAATAATAGAAGAGAATGTATGAGACGATGTATGAATGTGAGTGAGGCAAAGAGTGTGTGCCAAGACCGAGTTGTTTGGCGGTCCGTCCTCTCTGCCTACCCCTGCGGGGAAACGGCGTGATGGTTAGTTAGATGGTATTAAAGATACATCTCACGAGAAAATATAACATTACTCTCAAACGGGTTTACCTTGAAAAGAATATTAATTTGTTCTCCTAGATTATAGATTTCAGTGTTATGTGGATTTTTTTTATAATTCCGCACGAATCGTAAAACGTTAACAGGAATTTTTAATAAGGACAAATAATAATAATATGATAAGGAAATTCCTAGACACACATTTTAGTGGTTAAGTGAATGGTATTTCTACTCACTAGTTAGTAAGTAGCTATTGTAACTCTTTTAATTATGATTGGACAAATGAAACTAAATATAAGATATTCGCTATATTTTTTGAAGTAAAAACATCTATAGTACCGTTGTGATTTGAAATTCGATGAAACGGAAACGATCGACACTAAAAAGATACAAACACATACAACTATAGGATTTAGACTGCGAGAGAACGAGATAGACTAATCGGTGTTCTCTTTTTGCTGTGCTTCGTAGAATAAATAGTAAAATTGTAACAATATTTTAGTAAATAAAATCGAGTGCAGTTCACACGCGGTAGAAGTGAAACTTAACCTACCCACACAATCTCAACCAATACGAGCCTTGAAAAGTGGGCTCATAATTAAAGCGGCCAATGCGGTAAGGTTTCATTCTCTCGCAGGCTATATATATATATATCCTATAGATGTCATGCGTTTGTTTCTTTTTAGTGTCATTTCCGTTTCATTGAGTTTCAAATCACAACAATGATATCACTTCAAAACCCTACATCATCTTGATACGATTTTAGATTTTCAGGGCCAAAAGTATTTTTGTTATTAGTTTTTGGGGTATTATGCCGTGTTACGCTACCCCTTCTTTAGCCAACGCTGTCCGAAACGTTGGCTAAAGAAGGAGGTAGCGTAACACGGCATAATACCCCAAAAACTAATAACAAAAAAAAACTACATCACCTTTATTAATTATCCTACTCCCGATACTCTGCATTCGTCTCATTCTCTCGAAGTTTAGTTTTCTGAAGGTTTCACTTCTACCGCGTGTGAATTGCACACTCTGATTTTTTATGTAAATACCGGACAAGCGTCCTAACTGCTCCCAACCGCCTGAGCTAGTGAGACTATGGCATCCCCCACTGGGGTATATTGTGAGGCTGAAGGTAAGTAGGGAGGGGAAGGAGATGGGGAAGAGGAAGGTGGAGAAGTAACTATTCAGATCTAGTCACAAAACACGGATAAAACCATTTTAAGCCAATTGTTAAGAGTGTTGGTCTACCTTCCACTCTGGAACGTGTGGCAAATATATCTTATATTATTTTTAATTATTAAATTGTGAAATGAAATTTATTGCGGACGCCGGGATACGAACCCGCGAACTCCGGACCGTTAGTCGGAAGGCTCGACTAGCGATCACAGAGGCTATTGTTTGTTAGGGAACGTACCCAAACTACGTGACCAACTTTTTGCAATTTTTAACCCCCCCCCCCCCCCCCCCCCGGTGACCAAAATCCTAAGGAACCCGCCGCTCATTTGTATGGAGCGTGACCTTTTGAAGACCCCCCCCCCCTAAAAGTGTCACGTAGTATGGGTACGTTCCCTTATCAGAAAATGTGTATCTGAAATCTTTGAGTGAAATCGGGTCGGAAAACAAATCATAATACAGAATTAAGAATTATAAAATATCGATCGTCCAGTTCATTAGTCAGACATCTTCAAGTACTAAATTTTGAGATAATGAGGAGAGCAATATTCGAATGCTCACCACAATTCAAATATTATTTACTCTGTGTTTTAGATATTAAATATGCTATAAAAAATTACCGGGATACATAATGACCCACTATAGCACGAAATTTTGAAATATTCTATTAGTTACCCAGAAAACCCAACATTTTGTTTAATACATTTTTTACATTAGATCCACACAGGAGGCCCTGAGTAAAATAATTCCCCTCAGGGCCTACGTCATCTTTGGGGATGCTGTGTGGAGGGTCTTTTTAGGAAAGGAAGGAGAGGAAGTTCTGGGAAGGAAAAGGGTAATAGGGGTGGGTAGGAATCTGGGGGTCAGTGTCCAGGAGTGACGGACGTATGAATCGAATCCATCCTCCCACTACGGTGCAAGGCGATGTTCCGAGAGAGTAAGGCTGGAGAAGTCAAGAGGACTCCTTCAAACACTCTCTCCCGATCCGCCAGCCACGCAGTTGGTGGGCAGACGCATCCGCCGCCAAGACCCGGACGAACCTCACCTCATGAACCCGGGCACCCCTGCTAAGTCACCAAACGGAGCGAACCACTTGGGGTGACCTATGGCAGAGGTGTTGGTTATCCAATAAATGGTTCTCGGGGCGGCGGTACCCATACCCGCCTCCCAAATTACAAGTTCTTCTGCATTATAATTGATTTGGTATTGTTTATGAGTAAACTGAGCAGTGTATCGGGTAAAGGGTAAACCTTTGCATATATGCAAATTCAACTCAAATTTAGATTTTTTAGTCTAATCAACTGTACAATCGATATCTTGTAACATAAATAATTGCTTTTCCAAAATTTCTAGGTTTTCCTGCCACTCTATTTGACCGCTGGTTTCAAAATAACCTTTTTCAAGTATATTTACCTGCTCTCAAAAGCTATAAAACATAAGAGATATTATGTATTCTTTATTATCGCATTCGTTAACACTGAGAAGGTAAATTGTCGTGTATTTTTCCACTGAAAACAACGCAAACGCACTATTAATTATTACGGTGCGGTTTTAAAAATAAAAAAGACAGACATTCTAGCAAATCATCAAAACACTCGTGGTAGTACAACGATTGTATTGATATTATTATAGATGGGTGGGTCAACGACCTACCTGCTATTATTCTGTTATCAAAACCATTTTACGACTCCAGATACTAATATCTACAGCCTGTATGTCGGACGAATATCTACAGCTCATATGTTGAACTAATATCTACGAACTTCAGAGTGTCGACTTATATCTACAGAGCTAAGGTCGAACGAATATCTATGACGGTCACAGTGTTGACTAATATCTACAGAGCGTAGGTTGAACTAATATCTACAGAGCGTAGGTTGGACTAATCAGCTAAATGTGTCCAATAGTCCGATATTAGGGATTTTTACATACATACTTACATAAATTAAGTTTTTTAAACTGCATACGCAATATTACGTTATTCCAATATGCTATACATAATTGCAAATCCAACCTCTGCCAGTGCTGTAGATATTCGTCAACACTTTGGTTCTCATAGATATTAGTCAGCAGTTTGCGCTGTAGTTATTCGTCAACACTTTGGTTCTCATACATAGATATTAGTCAGCTGTTTGAGCTGTAGATATTCGTCAACACTTTGGTTCTCATAGATATTAGTCAACAGTTGAGCTGTAGATATTCGTCAACACTTTGGTTCTCATAGATATTAGTCAGCAGTTTGAGCTGTAGTTATTCGTCAACACTTTGGTTCTCATAGATATTAGTCAACAGTTTGAGCTGTAGATATTCGTCAACACTTTGGTTCTCATAGATATTAGTCAGCAGTTTGAGCTGTAGATATTCGTCAACACTTTGGTTCTCATAGATATGTCAGCAGTTTGAGCTGTAGATATTCGTCAACATTTTGGTTCTCATAGATATTAGTCAACAGTTTGAGCTGTAGATATTCGGCAACACTTTGGTTCTCATAGATATTAGTTCGATTTTTTCAGTTTTTGGAATTCCTGTAGATATTAGCAGACGCCTCCCATTTTACCGTCATAAAATCTATCTATCTTCTATCTATATTAATAAAAATGAATCGCCGAAATGTATATTCCCGCATAACTTCCGAACGACTGCACCAAATTGGATAACTCTTTTTTTGTTGTGTTCTTTATTGTCAGAACAAGGTTTGTATAAAACTACTGATGAGCTCCGGCATTATGAAATTTGTATAAAAAATCACCGAAATGTATGTATAACTTCCACGCATAACTTCCGAACGAATGCACCGAATTGGATAATTCTTTTTTTGTTGTGTTCGTTATTGTCCGGTGAGCTCTGGCATTATGAAATTTGTATAAAAAAATTGCAATAGGTGGTACGCGAGCTGTTTGAAAACTAAACCGGACGGGGAAGGGGGGAGTGGAGTGAGGAGAGGGAAGGTGGAGGAGGCGGAGTGGAAACGCGAGAGGGGAAGATGACGCGGGAGAGGAATGGGGGGGGGGGGGCGGAAGGGGAACGGGACGAATGGGAAAAGACACGCAAGCAGAAACAATTTCTTTATTAAATGGCTTGGTAAAATATAAAAAAAACACAATTTTAATAACAATCTAGCTTACCCTAAAAAAATTTACACTGCTACCCGGTTTAGCCCGAAATTCAATATTTTATCGAAATCTGTTAGAGCCTTAATTTCGTTGAGTTCAATGAATATTTCAAAGCTCCTTAGCTCGTGATGGAAATAACATTCGTAAAAAGTTGTGCAAATTTTTTATGCTTAAGACCAGGGGTGTCCAAATAAAATCGTTTGGTAAGTGAAAAAAAAATCGTATGGGCCACTCGAGGGGGGGGGGGGGGAAGACGGCGGATATTACCGTTAATTTTTAACGGTAATTCGATTTTTTAAAATGCTATTATTGTGAGACCTTCCATGCTAGAAGGCATAAACTGGCCATATATGCGCCTTTGTGTATACTTTGCATTCACCCTCCACTTATTAAAATCAGGTCAATTGCATTTCAAGGACAGTAATTATTGAAGAGTGGAGCGCCCTATCGGTCACAAAAGTAAGTTGTCCTAATACAAAACATTATTTAAAAAAATATTTTAAATCACATTTTTATATGTTCGTCATGCACCACGAACATCTCTTAAAATGTTTTTTTGAAGTGAAACTTCTATAGTCCCACTGTGATTGGATTTCGGATGAACGGAAATGACGATTACAGCACCTGCGACGCATCAACTGCGCTCATCGGCCGCTTTGATTATGATGTCACTTTTAAAGGCCCTATTGGTTGAGATATGAAACGGAAATTACGCTAGGTCTGCGCTCATTGGTCACTTTGATTATGACCTCACCTTTCAAGTATTGTTTGAAATTGTTTTGGTAAAATTTCACTTCTGTTTTTTTGGATCTGGGAACCCTACTCGTAGGATACTACAAAAAAGTTTTTTTTTAAATAATCAAACCTTTTCCCCAAAGTTGCTACACACATTGCTGAACTCGAAGATCCGAATCGATCTAAGTTTCAATCATCCGACCAGTAATTCTATCAAATAATAATTATACCGAAGGAATAAGAACAACATTCTACAGTTATACCTACCTACCAAAAAATATAGACCCACGCTCACTCTATTATGATTATCTTTTCTTCGTGTTTATGAGCAGGTAGGTAAAGGTTAGCTTTTGTAAATTTACACACCTGCTACCTGGTACAGGTACCTAAATAATTGAATACTGTTTTTGTTGGAATTACTCCTATCGAACAGATGTTTATTTGGTCAAAATAACTTCAAAGCTCGAAACTGTTTTAAGTTTCCATAATAATTATATAACAGAAATGTTTTTCATTACTTAGGGATGTTTCTAGATAGCCCTCCACGCTAGTTCACCTGTATTGTGGAAGATATTTTTCAAGTGTAAATTGATGTACATAACAGTAGAAGATTTAAAAATCTACATATATAAAAATCTACTGCTGTTCGTTTGTCTCGCTAAAACTCGAGAACGGCTGGGCCGATTTAGCTGATTTTGGTTTTAAAATGTTTGATGTGGTCCAGCGAAGGTTTAAAGGTTTGAAGGTTTTGGAAAAATTGCCAACAATTTCATTTTCCCATACAAATTGTTCTTCCTACTTTCCTGTCAATCATTTGACGTTCGTTCCTTCGGTACGGTAGACTCGGGTCCACTCGAATTGAAGCACGTATTAAAGTAAGGGTTTGAATCGACAACATATATCCACACTACTCGGATATAAATATATATAAATTATAAAATTAATATATAAATTTTAATATTTTGATGGTTGTCGGAGGGGGGAGGGGAACCCGGGAAGGCGGAGGGGGATTCGGGAGGGGGGAAGGGAACTCGGGAGGGATATCCGCGGGAGGGGGGAGGCGAATTTCGGGAGGGGGGGTTGGCGAGATGGGGGAAGGGGGGGGGAGTAGTGTAAGGAGAGGGAAGGTGGAGGAGGAGGGGTGGGAACGCGAGAGGGGAAGGGGACGCGGGAGAGGAAGGAGAGGAGGAAGGTGAACGGGACGAATGGGAAAGGACATGCAGGGAGAAACAATTTCTTTATTCAATGGCATAGTAACGCATGCCGGGTACCAGCTAGTAATAATATAAAAACTAAATGATGAATCCTTCAACGAATAATTTGATAAATAAAATATTTTAAATTTTTATATAACAATTGTATAGAAATCACTTTTTGTATCGAGAGGCATTCAATTTTATATTAACAATTAAGGTAGTTCTATCTTTTGCTTTGATATTTTGTAGCGGTATAGATTTTCCCCTCTAAACCTTTAAATTGTAAACGAATGACATTAAGACTAATATCTTTATTACCCGGTTTCACCAGAGATTTGATTTTAAAATATGGAACGTTTTATTAGACAGTAACCTCCGTGGCTCATTTGAAAAAAATAATGTAAAACAAATTTAATAATGTTATTTTTAGGTCCTGCGAGAATTTTAGTATTTTTTGTGACGGCTGTTTCAGCATTCAAGGCCATTTTCACTGTGGTTTTCAGAATTCAAGGCCATTTTCAAACTGTGGTTAGGCCACGTTGAGACGACTTAAAGTCATTAGTCATTGGCAGTCACGTCTTTATTAAACAATTAAGAAAACATTACCATTTAATGTGGCGAAATAGATTTCCAAGTAACCAATAGAATAGAGAATCTGTTGTCACAATAATTATAATCTCAGTAAATCGGTTTAACCGGTAATAAATCATTTTAGGCACCATAAAAATTGAAATTAGGCGGGGGTGAATAGAATCATATAAATAAGTCGTTTCCACGTGGCCTAACCACAGCTTCAAAACGGTCTAGAACGCCGGAATAGCTGTCACAACATTTAAAAAAAAACTAAAATACTTGCAGAACTTAATAATAATTAATAATAACATTATTAAATTTGATTTAAATTAAAAATAATTGAGTTCGACGAATTAAACATAAAAATAATTAACCCATGGCTCGTTAGAGTTGAAAATAATTACTTTCACATAAAATTCTAGACAGAAAAGGCTATGCACCATCTATGCACATTTTATGACGCCAGATTTTTACCGTTTTTGTCGTTCAGAAGGCACTATGAGCTCTGTAATGCTGCGAAACTCATTGACTTTGAAGCTATAATATTCTTCATATTAGTGTAAGAGCTCACCCATAGATGGCGTTTAGCTGTCGATATTGTAGAGACGAGTATAAAATTAATAAATAAGATGGGAATCTCGAGGTCGGGGTCCACATTATTCCAACAGCCTACTAAAGAAGAAATCAGAGCCCACTGTCAATCTTTGACAATAAAGTCCAGGGTTTTGTTGACCTAGTGTTTTTATTAAGAGTTTAAGACAACCCCGGAGTTACAACAGAGTTACTCGTACGTAAAAGTTATAAAAAGGTATCAAAGATACGTCATTTTGTCTACTACATAAAGAAGAATGTCTGTGGCGGGCGGGCAAGTGGATAACGAGCAGTTCCATTTTTATACACATCTGCAGTTTTTATTTCGAAGTTGTTAAAATTTTGCACACCTCACCTTCAAAACAAGAAGAGGACTTTGCCTACGTTTGATTTAAAAAAAACTCTGAGTAAACTCGGGCAACGCCGGGACATTAACTAGTCTATATTATTAATACGCTAAAGTCTGTCGTACACACTCAATTCACAAATGCGTGCTGCTATCTATAATATTGAAATAGAACTACTGAAGTTTTCATATTATAGTCTTCCCGCAGAAGCGGGTTTTCACATTCAAGTGTTAAATAAATGTACCAGTTGATGCTCATCGCTAAATAAAATGGCATCAAACCAAACTTTTTGCTTTACAGAATCGGAATTCTGTAATAAAATAACATCATAAATAATTAATGATAGGAACATAATGCCATTACGTATATGGTTGAAGTTTGAAGGTCATTGTCATTGAAACAACATTCATAACACGTAATGATTGCGGAAAACAAACAAATTATCGTGAATTTTTTAAATTACACAAAAAATGATAATTTTACAATAACACAAACGTCCGCTACACTGAATCACAAATGGTATATATTTTTAATATTTGTTTTATACTGGAATCGCCCTTGCCAACGAACACAATTCAGAATGAAAACGTTGTTTAAAATGGCTTTAACCGTGTTTGGTGACTAGATCTGAATAGCCAGGTACATCTCAATCTCCTCTTCTTTCTGCCCACAACATATCTCCACGTGTTATTGGAGATGCCGTAGTCTCACTGGCTCCGTACAGATGGGA
Organism: Limnephilus marmoratus; assembly: GCA_917880885.1. Classification (NCBI taxonomy): domain Eukaryota; kingdom Metazoa; phylum Arthropoda; class Insecta; order Trichoptera; family Limnephilidae; genus Limnephilus; species Limnephilus marmoratus. Next base: position 29,564,883 of record OU862923.1, on the reverse strand, counting down.
CTCTTGGGCGGTTTTCACATAAAATATGATTTATGATATTAACCAACTTTTCTACCCGGTTTGGCACGAGTTTCAACGCTACCCGAAAAGCTTTTTTGAAACTTCCGATCTTCCGATACTATCGGTGTGCACAAAAATACATTCAAACGCGTCGTCTGTAAAATGATTTGCCTATGTTATAAATGATGGAGGCGTCTACTAATATCTACAGGAATTCCAAAAACTGAAAAAATCGAACTAATATCTATGAGAATCAAAGTGTTGACGAATATCTACAGCTCAAACTGTTGATTAATATCTATGAGAACCAAAGTGTTGACGAATATCTACAGCACTGGCAGAGGTTGGATTTGCAATTGTGTGTAGCATATTGGAATAACGTAATATTGCGTATGCAGTTTAAAAAACTTAATTTATGTAAGTATGTATGTAAAAATCCCTAATATCGGACTATTGGACACATTTAGCTGATTAGTCCAACCTATGCTCTGTAGATATTAGTTCAACCTAAGCTCTGTAGATATTAATAAACACTCTGAAGTTCGTAGATATTAGTTCAACATATGAGCTGTAGATATTCGTCAGACATACAGGCTGTAGATATTAGTATCTGGAGTCATAAATGATTACCTATTAAAAGCATTACATCATTGCCGTTAAAACTCATTCGTGCATATTTACATTTACCAAGTCATTTACAATAATGCCAATTTATTGAACTTGAATTATTGAAACAGAACACGTCAGGATCATGACGAACTAATGACGTGAAAAATTATTCCAACGTATGATTTATTTGTATTTATTATTTCATAATAATTCAACCCATAACATAGGTAATCTTTCGAACTTTTGCTGCACCTTTAGATGTGATAATATTTTATGCACGTCTTTATGAAGGTTAAACAAACATTAACAACACGAATGGTAATTAAAAACGGGTGTTGAAACACTTTTATCGGCTCAAGTGAAATGTTTTACTACGAAATTAGAACACGCTATTTACAAAGCTTTCGAAATGCGAAAATTTGGCTAAATAATTATATGAAATTCGATGAAAAATTTGATTTCGTTTGAAAATATTGTCTGTTATTCAAGTGCTTCGAATCATTTCGACGATTCTAGAAACAATCTCGAAAAACTTCGTCAATTAAGCTATAGAATCTATCTGGTTGATATCTAATCTGATTTGGTTTAAATAATTGTAAAATAAAATGTCGTATTGAAGTGTTCTTTGAAAACTTATGTAAATAGAGAAGCGAAGACGCTGTTAAGCATTTACTCGACTATTTCTATGCACTTCATTACATAGTATAAAATGAAGTCGCTCAAAATGTATGTGCGCATAGATCTTTTAAACTACGCAACGGATTTTCTTGCGGCTTTCACCAATAGATAGAGTGATTCAAGAGGAAGGTTTATATGTATAATACACGCATATTATAGTAGAGAAAAGCCGAGAAATTCAAATATTTAATTCAGGCAGCGGGCAGCAGGCTGCTGGTAAACGGGTGGTGTGGATTTTATAAAGGTTGGGTAATGGCGTTGTGTTTCTTTAGCCATAGCAACGTGTGGCCGGGTCTGCTAGTATACAATAAATAAAAAATAAACAATTTTTAATAATATATAAATTATATACAGCACAGTACAAGTACAGTTTTAGATGCAGCGTAGATTTTTAGACGTAGCATCTCGATTTGAAAAATTTAATGTGGCATTGACATTGTCATTGAAAAGTTACGTTGCTCTGGACGTCACCTCTACGCTAAATAACGCTATGATTTTAATACATAATTTCACACATTTAGAAACTCAAAAAGAAACTATTTGTAATATGCAGTTAACTTTGAAAGTTTCAGTAAGTATAGCATTGATGTTGTCACTGAAAAGTTACAAATAAAGCTTTGATGCCGCTTCTATGAAAAGCTTCACGATTTGAAACCAAAACTTATACGGATTTGTAGAAACTAAACAACAATTAATTGCATTTAAATTTGAGTGATTCGTTGTACCATTGTCAAAACATTGCAGTTTTAGGCGCAGCGTCCACACATCCCTTCGCGCTTGTCTGCTATCTGTCAAAGTCAATTACGAAATAGTCTTACCTTATTCAATCCAGGATTCTTGAGGTGATCCAGTCCCGTCTTGGTGGAATTGCTCCCTGCGTCTCCGTGTCCCCACACTCCGATCTTGTCGCGGTCCATGGTTGATGATGGTTTGTTGTCGGTCTCGTGAGAACTACTGACAGGAGAAAGGTCTCGCTGGTTTATATGGGACGCACGAAGCTCAGTGTTGATCGGCCGGAAGTGGCCGGCGGACTGACAGGCGGCGCTGCCACCGCAGCAGCGCTCGGTCGCGCCGGCGCGTTGTGGCAGGCTGCTCCCCCTCTCTCGCTCCCTACGGAGATGCACGAACGTTACTTCGGGAAAAGTGTCGGCTCGGGGCGGAAAGCCCGGGAAATTAGCGGGAGCTTTGACAGCTTGCGCTTGCCGTAGCAGTGAACACACATTTACATTTAACAAATACATTTTGAAGAATTTTGTTTAATAAATTACAAATCTATGTAAATAATTAGTATTTAAAGATATAACGATTGTAAAAACATATTTTAAAAGAAATCTCATGTGCGTAGTTTTATATCATCGATTCAGGAGCTACAATGATGAATTATGTTCAATAATAATTTATAAAGACCAGGTAAAACTAGCAAAACTTACATGTATGTAAGTGTACACAAACATGTTAAGTTTATATTCAAGTTCTGTTATTATTTCATTTTGAAGTTGTTTTAGTGAACTTAAATAGAACTATCACAGAATTTGAGTTTTCTTTTGAAATTTGAAGAATTTATCAAGTTCTGTGAAACAATTTTACTGGCCCTTATACAATATTTCGAAATCAGATAAAGACAGTAATTTTCCTCTTATTTTTAACGTCAAGTGTGCAAAATATCATCAAGAAAGGGGAATGGGAATGATGGGGTGGTTTTTCGAAATCTCTGTAAACAGTGAAACAGTTTGAAGGTCAGGAGTGAAAAATGTTATCAGTCTCGAAATAAAATTGTAGATTTATATAAAAAATCAAATCAAATGAAACAGATTATGCGGTAGGTGTTGTTCTTTACTACCGAACATAATATCTAATAATGGATTAGCCAGTCTCAAGTAATATAAGTTAAGTAAATAGTGAGAGCTTGGAAAATTTGCCATAAAAGATGTTAATACAATTTATTATATATATTATTTCTAGCGTGTTTCCGGTATGCGTTGCAATGCCACTAACAAAGAAATTATTTCTCCCTGCGTGTCTTTTCCTATTCATCCCGTTCCCTTTTCGCTCTATCTTTCCCTCCCATGTCCCCTTCCCCTCTCGCGTTCCCACTCCGTTACCTCCACCTTCCCTCTCCCCACTCCACTCCCCCCCCCTACCCCGGCCCGCGAACCTCCCTCCCGAGTTCCCCTTCCTCCTCACACGTCCCCTTCCCCTCCCGCGTACCCCTTCCACCTTCCCCGCGTTCCCTCTTCCATTTCCCGCTCCCTCGTCCCGCCATCCCTCTTCCAGCGTTCCATATATTCAATCCCAGTATATTCAGTTCTTAAACAGCCCGCGTGCCACCTTTTACAATTTGTGTTCAAATTTCCATTTTTCATGTATATTAATTATATTTGATACCTAATTAAAATATCTGAAATTCTTGATTCTGTCTATTAGGGGAGTACCTACTTTAAATAAATTTTTCAACTTAAAGATTTTCAAAAATAGAATCCTGATTTAACAATCATTGTTTTGCAAAATGTCATTCTCAAACACGCGAACTGTCAAACGTGCGATAGTCGTTAGGTTTTTTGAAATTATCCAATTTTCTGCAAATTCCCCGCCTTCCCTCTCCCCTCTCCTGCGAACCCCCCTCCCGCGATCCCCTCCTCTCTCCCGCGTTCAATATATTCAGTCCCGGTACATTCAGATTTTCAAACAGCTCGCGTGCCACCTATTGCATTTTTTTTAAATAATTTTTCTATTACAAACATTAATTTTTGTATATTATAATATTTTCAATGTTATTGATTGATTATTTTTCGATTAGATTCAAAGTATTCGATTTTGGTTAGTACCATAGGTGAGTACTTCAAATAAATTCATTGAGATTTAAAGAGTTTCGAAAATTGAATTTTGTTTTAACAATCATTCTTTTGCAAAAAAAAATTGTGAAATTTTTGACAGTTTCGTAAGAGTTTTTGTAGTGACTAAAAAACTTTTCAGAATTATTATCATGTGGTTGTAATAATCCAGAAACCTTCACAAGGATGAAAAGAAGATATTTTGATTTTGAACCTTCGACCACGGAAGCCGAAAAATCAGCTTCACAAATCCTACAATACATAATAACCAGTGATCTTACACGAGTCTGCGCTATGTAGGTATTATTATATTACGTACTAACACAGCACCGTGAAAAATCACTGCACATTGAAATTTTTATAATGACATTTAAAATAATTTTCTGTTCAAATATTACATTATAGGTACCTATTTTATCGCTTTATCTAGTTTTAAATATTTAAGTATGTAGTTACAAATTGTTATAAGAATATGATAAATAAGAAGAAATTAAATTCAATTAAATAAAGACAATACTAGCGAAACTCAATAGAAAATCTAAAACAGAAAAATTAGAAAGAGGTGCGGTCACAGGTGGGGAAGGGGGGAGGGGGGAGGGGGGAGGGGGGAGGGGGGAGGGGGGAGGGGGGGGGGGGGGGGAGGGGGGAGGGGGGAGGGGGGAGGGGGGAGGGGGGGGGAGGGGGGAGGGGGGAGGGGGGGAGGGGGGCGGGGGGGAGGGGGGGGAGGGGGGAGGGGGGAGGGGGGAGGGGGGAGGGGGAGGGGGGGGGAAGAAGGGGGGAGGGGGCAGGAGGTAGGGGGAGGGAGGGGAGTTTTTGATTCTGAGGCGGTACGAAGTTCGCCGGATCAGCTAGTATTTATGTAAAAGCCCTCTGAGCGTAAATTAAATAATAAATTAATATCCTTCGTAAATTTTTTTACGAAGGATATTAATTCCCCCCCCCCCCCCCCCCCCCCCCCCCCCCCCTCGCTACGCCTATGGTTGGTAGAGCTCAGACCCGGCAGGGCAAATTTCCTGGGTTGGGGTCCTAGATGTGATCGTATCTTTTTCCGATTTTTCTGTTTTTAGATTTTCTATTGAGTTTCGCTAATATTGTCTTCATTTAATTAAAATATTACAATTTGAGCTTTTACTCATTAAGTTAAAAATTAAATTTATACCATTATTTCCCCGTGCTATCTATACAGAGAAAAATTGTATGAACTTAGTTTGGCCACTTAAAAAAAAATGAAAAGGGGTCAACGATTCACCTACTTTATAAAACAAACAAGTAACCACATCCTTTAGTTAAACGCTGACAGATTCACTGATAATAATTTCCAGAATCTACCACGCTAGATTTTTCAAATTGAAAAATGATTTTAAAAAGTTCTGATAACACAGTGATAATATTATCTGATGTATTTATAATGATTTTGTGGTTAAATGTAATTATGTGGTAATATTAAAAACAAATCTATTCCACCAAATCAATATTGTTGTTATTATCCAAGGTCTGCATCCCACGTCCCAGATATCAAATGATTTTTTTGGGTTTAATAATGGAGTATAAAAGGTTGTACCGAATTAATATGACATCATAACTAATAGTCACAACTCGTATTAACAAGAAAACTATCAGAATTAGCTATTATGCATTATTCCAGTAAATTATTTTAAATTAGATAACAGTGAAAAACCGAAACTTAACTAACTTAAAATTTTCACATTTAGTAACGATGATGCCCGCCAATTGATTTTATTTTTACGAAATAACTATTAAAAAGCATTATTTTCCATTTCCCAAAACTGAATTACTTACTTCTCATGATAAAGTTACCGAATTCAGACTCACGCTCACATTTTTTTTATAAATAACACTTGATTTCAACTTAATTTCTAGTGGAAAAAAATATACGTCGGATTAGATGTAACACAAGCACAAAATGGGTTATTGTTATTAGGCTCTTAGTTTGGATTATTTTAATAATTTTTAAGATTTTTTAAATAACGCATTTTTAAAATTTCTTTAAACCAACATTCAAACCAGCAAACCATAATTTATGCAACAACATGGTACATTTTCAAATGGTATATATGTATTACTAGCTGACCCGACAAAGTTGTTCTGCCATATAAATTATTTCTAGTGAATATTTTGGTTGTTAAATAAAAAATAACGAATGTATTGTAAGTGTGTGGGAATAAGATCTACGACAAAAAGGGGGATGGAGCTCTGTAGACGATGACCGTCGATAAAAACAAAAAACACCCACTTAAATAGGAAAATGAAATAAAGAAAATCAATGCGAATTTCGAAGAGTAATTATTGAGTGTACGATATTTTTTGTCAGTCCGTCTTTAGGCAACTCAAATAAGCTCGATGGTTTACCCAAGCGAGAACATGATGCTGAATGAAATATTAAAATGACGCGACGCTTCTCGTGAATGTCTTGCGCATGTGTGGATGAAAGTTTGATGAGGCGGACGTAGCGCCATCTGTCATTCAACAACATAAATAATCTCGTTCTGTTTGAAATACGAAAGACGGTTAAATTTGTTCATACAAAAATCGCGATTACAAAATGGGAGGGTGGGGGTAGGAGGGTTAAAATTTAAGGTTATAGGTATTTTTTGATGCCAAATAAAAAAAAATACAAAAAAAAATTTGGAAAAAATAGATATTTTTTTCTGGATAGGGAAACCCTAATCACCTAGCGGTATGAAATATACTTTAAAACCTATTATCATATTTACCAAATAAACACAAAAAATTTCATAAAAAATCGGTCAAGCCATTTCGGAGGAGTGCGACCACAAATACCGTGACACGAGATTTTCATATACAGGGTGTTAAGGGACGTACTTGACTTACTTGAACCAGTGATTCCTGACATTATTTGGAGTAAAAAATGTAAATGAAATTTTGGTCTCCGGTGACTTTTATGACAACTTTTTTTTTTTTTCAAAATTTTTTTTCTTCAAAATCAAACAAAAAAAAATCTTTCGAATATCGTCACTGGTCACTCAGCCGGGTATCCGACGAACCCCTTACCCCGCCTCCAACTGTTCAACAACTACCATTTTTTTAAGTTTTTATAGAAAAAAAACATCAAAAATGTCACCGGAGACCAAAATTTCATTTACATTTTTTACTCCAAATAATGTCAGGAAACACTGGTTAAAGTAAGTCAAGTACGTCCCTTAACACCCTGTATATGATGTTGATGAATAAATTAACCATAAGATAAATTATATCGAATAGTATACATACAAATATGTAAAAAGCAGTATTTATTTATTTATTTATTTATTTGTTTGTTTACGCCTTGATGGCTTTTACATATAAAATAAATTGTACAGGAGCATTATAACAAGTACGCAGTATCATAAGTATTAGTACATAAAATGATAAACAGAGCTAGAAAGATATAAGTAGGCCTAACATAAGTAGGTATCAGTATTCGAGTAATTGTTTACAAAAGCAGTTCAACCAGCGGATTCGTATTTGGCATAAATATACAAACCACCCACGTATTTGGGCTCATGCTACATTAGATACAATAATTATTGTCACAATATCACACAAAATGTGATTCCAAATATACTCGAAGCATACCGGTATTGCAGTGGTGTAAAACATTTTTAACGATTAATATAAAATTTTCTTGTAATTAATTTTTTTTGTTGTTTATTTATTTTTTTTTTAATTTTTTTTTTTTTGCTATCATAAATGGACGTATATTTGTTATTATTATAAAAAATAAAAAATAAAATAAAGGTAAACAGTAATTACATATATAAATAAGTAAGTAGGTACAATGAATGTAGTTATCATGAATGTAGTTACAGAGCAGTGAGTATTAAGTTTGTTACTATTAACTATGTGATACGTTTAAGGATTTCTACGTTAGTTTGTTATTATCAGGAAAAAAGAAAATAAAAGGTTCACAGCAATTACATATATGTATAAAGAAGTAAGTAGGTACAATGAAAGTAGTTACAGAGCAATGGGTATTAAATTTGTTACTGTTAACAATCTGTATCATTTAAGGATTTTTGCATCTGCATACATATATGCTTTTTGAAGGAAGCGATGTTTTTATAAAAAAATATATCGACAGAGCAAGTTTCATTACCCACACGATGCAATCTCTGAAGACAAGAGTTAAACATAAAATTAGTGCGAGAAGCAACTACGTTAAATGGAGCATGGAGTCTGGTGTTGTAATTGTTAGGTACTTGATAATTTATCATGTTCACAAGTTCAGGGCTATCCAAATATCCGTTGATAATTTTAAATAACAATAAAACATCACAGATTTTTCTTCGCTGTGACAATTCGGGTAATTTAAGCAATTGCATTAAATAATTATAATTTAAATTTTGTATTGGAATTTTTAATTTGTAATTTATATGCCTTAAAAATTTATGTTGTACTCTTTCAATTTTGTGTGAATGTACATTGTATAATGGCGACCAGAGAGAGGAATTATACTCAAGAATGCTTCTGACTAGTGTTATGTATAAAGTTTTGAGTGTATTAGTATGCATTAGATCTTTGGACGATCTTAACACAAAACCGAGACATTTGAGTGCTTTATTCGTGATTGCATCAATGTGGGGGACGAATGTCATCTTGTTATCAAAAACGACACCCAGATCCTTTATTAATGTTACTGTAGAAAGATTCACATTGTTAATGTGATATTGAAAGAGTATTGGATTTTTATTTCGAGAAAAACTTATAAATTGACATTTGTTAATGTTTAAAAATAAATCATTTATGTTACACCAATTATATAATCGATCCAAGTTGTTTTGCAATACAAGACAGTCCATTAAATTTCTTATAATAGTGTATATTTTCAAGTCATCAGCAAACAATAGGAAATGGATACCTTCAAATATTGAAACAATGTCATTGATAAATAGCAAAAAAAGAATAGGACCTAGATGAGAACCTTGGGGCACCCCACTTGAAGCTTCAATTACATTTGACATATGGTTAGATAGTTTAACGTATAGTTTTCTAGATGTTAAATAGGTCTCAAACCATTTTAGTAGATTTCCTTTTATCCCATATACTTTTAGTTTGTTTAATAAGATTTTTTGGGAAACTTTGTCGAATGCTTTGCTGAAATCGGTGTAAACTGCATCCGTTTGCAATTTTGCGTTTAGATTGTCTGAAATATATTTTTCGTATATAATTAAATTTGTAAGTGTAGATCTTCCGGATATAAATCCATGTTGGTGGGGGGAAATGATTTTACGAGCCTGTAACATAAATTTTGATAGAACTACGGATTCAAACAATTTAGGTATCGCTGATTGTATGCAAATAGGTCTGTAGTTAGAAGCATCCGTTTTATCACCCTTTTTATAGATGGGACTAAGGAAACTGATCTTCCATTTTTGAGGGAAAAGGCCTGATGCTAATGATATATTGAATATATTGGTTAAATGACCTTTTAAGCTAGATACACAGTTTTTTAAATAAATTGCTGGTATGGTGTCTGGGCCAGCGGATTTCTGACTATCTAATAGTGTAATTTTACGCTGAACATCGATTTCATCAATAACAAGGTCGTTAAAATCAATAGAAATATTTGAGTTGAATTGAGGTATTTGGTTATTAGATGAGTTTACATCATATACTTCGCCAAAGCATTCGGCAAATAAGTCAGTAATTCCTTGAGGTGTATCAGCAATTTTACCATTGTAGTAAATGATAGACGGAATACCAGATTCGTTACTATTAAGATTGTTTGCAAATTTGAATAAATTTTGAGGTTTATTTTGTAACGATTTCTCAATATTTTCCAGGTATTCTTTGTAACAAGATATCGATATGTTTTTCACCCTTTTGCGTAAATTAGAAAAAAGTAGATAGTCATTTGGAGCTCGAGATATTTTGAATGTTTTATGAGCAAGTTTTTTTGACTGGATAGTACAAATTAGCTCTTTGCTAAACCATTTGGGGTAACTAGATGTCCTACATTTTGTAATAGGGACGTACAGTTCAATAGATTTGTTAATTATGCAGTAAAAAGATTCTATTATATCATTGATGTTATTACAATTACTAATGAAGTTCCAGTCTGATTTAGCGAGAAATTCGTTAATCTTAGGATAATCAGCTTTATAAAAATTTGGTTTTTCTTTAAAAGACTCTAAATTTAAATTTTGTAGAGATATATGCTTAACAAAAAGTGGTGGGTGGTAGTTATCAATTGTTGAAACATTGTCATTTGCATGTTGTACACTTATATTGTTGGAATTGCTAAAAATTAAGTCTAATAGATTATTGTTGCAGTTATATATAAAGTTCACTTGTCTAAGATTCAGGAAACATGACATTTCTATAAGTTCACGAGAACCATTATTGGACGTGGAATTTGTGCGAGTATTATTGTTGTTAATATCCCAATGAACAGTAGGTTGGTTAAAATCACCTGTAAGGATAAATTTAGCGTCTGGATATTTTCTTCGCAATATTTCTACTTCTTGACAGTAACTAGTATATAGCTGGTCATCAGATGAGGGTGGAATGTACGCACAACCAACTATGATTTTTTCACTCTTGTTTGTCACTAAAACAAATAGTTGTTCCACGTTGATGTTTGTACATTTGAGTTTTCTTGAGGTTAATTTAGTGTTAATAGAAATTAGACAGCCACCTCCTCTACTTTTGTTGCTAGTATTAGTATCGCGGTCCATTCGATAGGTGTTATGGGAGTGAAATCCTAACTCACCATTTTTAATATCTGGGGTCAACCATGTCTCAGTGAAGCAGTAAACATCATATTCTAAGGTCGGTAGTTTAATTCTTAAATTATTTAGTTTAGTTTTAAGTCCTCTTACATTTTGGTAATAAATGTTGAGAGATAGTGATGTAGATTTCAGGTTATGGGTCAGTTTTTTGGGGATAGTTTGACAATTGTTGGGATGTTATTAATATACTTTATTGTGATGTCTTGCTCACCGGAAGATTGCCTATTTTTCAGCTCCGTTCTTAAATCATTTAACTGATTCCTTTGCGCAAATGTTTGATCAGGGTACATACGGATGTTATTTTTTAGTGAGTGTTTTTTGCCGAGTAAGATTTTAGGCCATTTTGACTCGGGGAACTCAACTTTGATTCCCCTCGGTTTATTATTATCCTTTTTACCGATTCTGTATATTTTCAGTTCGAGAGAACTTGTAGAATTGTCCAAATCAGAAATAATTTTTTTAACGCTGGTGGTATCACTATTCATAATATCTATTTGAGTTAATGCTTCACTTTCAGGAACATTACAAATTATGATATTTTTTTCTCTATAATTTTGTTCATTGATCTCAGCAATTATTTCACAAACGTTTTTTGTTTGCAAGTGTGAGGGAATATTAGTGGTTGTAATTGGAGGATTATTTTTATAAACTGACAGTTCACCTTCCAAGGTAGCCATTCTCGCTGCCATTTGGCCAATGGAGCTAAGTATATTATTTGTTTTAGGCATTATTTTAGAAATATGCTCTTTGGTAAATTTATTGTTAGGATCCATCACAATGCTGGTTAATGCATTAATGGCGTCTTTAGCCAAGGAAATATATGCTTGCGCATCCATAATTAGTTCTGATATTTTGATAAAATAAATTAATAAAACAAATGAATGGTTGGTTGGACTTCCCTGGTTAGTGGCTTGCAGTCTAGCATATCATTCACGTTAGTAGTGGTGGACGGTCGCTGGAGTGTAGAGTGCAAGGTACCTGAGCCAATGTTGAACAATAATTTAAAAAATGGATGATGTGAAGTTTGTTTGTTAAATTTAAACGTGTTTATTGTTTGTTTTCTTAGCACTCAGACTGTGGTGCTGTTTTGCAGTCACTTCAGATACTAGTTGATTAGAAAAAAGCACTAAAAAGTAATTTTAATCGGTGTTTATTGTTATTTTACTTGGGATGAAAAAAAAGTGCGTGCTCACTGTGTTTACTCAAAGACTTTCAAAGTATAAGTCTTATATAATAAACAAGTACAAATTAATGTAATTTGAACAAAAGAATATATATGTAATCAACAAGTACATGAATAGTTTCAAATATATAAAGTACTAGCTTTTGCACCCGGCGTCGCTCGCTTAGTAATAGGGGGGTTCCCATTCCGCTTCCTTCACCTCCCCTATCCTCAATCCACAACCCCCCCCCCCTTCCCCTACCCCCTCCCCGCTACAATAAATCATCAGTAACTAATAGCCACTTCCTTAGATTATATTTGACTTTAGCAGTAAAAACGTTATTATTATTAATAGTCGTTGGTAGTTTATTAAATATTCTGAGTACAATATAGTTTAGGGTTCTGTCACCGTATTTATTGGTACATTTCGGAATCACCAATCCTTCATTTTGAGTGAACCTTGTATTATGTTTATAGTAAACACTTTCCATATACAAGGAATCAGACAATATAACGTGTTGGCTTACAATATTATAAAACAATATTCTCTGACAGGTAAAACATTCAGAGACTGGTATATAAATTTGGTGTTGCTTCTGCGTGCATTGGTATATTTATGGACTGTAGTAAGGGAGTTGGGTTTTGGGAGTAGGGAATTATGCATAGAATACATCTCACGGATAATACGGAACGTAAGTATTGTCGATGTTTGATTCACGGATAAAATGGAATAATTCTTTTTTAACTAATAGACAATCAAATATGACATTTGTCGGAAGTACCAATCTTATAAATATATAATAAATTCTCGTCAAAATAAAAACAAAAAATACAGTTTGTCAAATAAGAGTAGAAAATATATGAGGGCGCCACTGTTGATCAAATGGCAATACTAAACACATGACTCATGGTGTTAAAGTAAAGCTGTGTAACCTACATTTTTATAAAAAAATAAAAAGGCATAATGGTGGAAAAAATATTTTTTCATTGCAGTATAGATACTCGCCGATCTCAAAATTAGAATTGCGTATAGGTATATTATTATTATACCTTTGCAATTTTGTGTTAACATAATGAAGAATAACTATAATGTAATAAAATATAAAGCACAGTTAAGAAATTGCTCACATTTATTTAATACTAGATAAAGTACCTAGCGTTGCCTGAGCTTTAGATCATGTCTCTAATTTTAGATCTGAATATATTTAACTCCTTCAGATCTAAAAGCAGTGTAACTAAACTCACCATTAGTGATTCTTCCTTTCTATCTATTGTTTAATTCAAATTTATGTTCAAGCAAATCGCTTTATAAATCACCTTTTAATCAAATTTATGTCATGAAGAAAAAATGTTTTTTAAAATGTGGTTTACTGTGTTCTATACATTCAGTGTCATTGCACTTCAAAAAAATATTTGACAGTTAAATTGGTGTTGCCAGTCTACAAATTTAGTAGTTCCAGTTTTTATATTTTCTACTCTTTTTTGACAGACTATACTTCGAATTATTGGGTTAAGATTCAAATTACAAAAGCTGCATGTAACCATAATTTAAAAAAAACATGCCAGGTTTTGAATGGTTTGTTTGGCAAAGCAGGGTTTGTCTAGCGGGTATGTGTAATTATTCTAATACATTTCTTTCCATGTTCTGCTGTTATAGTGTACAAACTTGTCAATAATGCATTCACTTTGTTTTATAAGGCAATAATATTTTTTCTATGATTAGCAGCATTGATTGTCTATGAAATGTTAAATAAAAACGATAAATAGAAAATGGACCGCGTAAGTGAATTAATTTAAAGAAAATTAAAATGTTAAATGCATATTTTTTGCATGTTTTTTGTCTCCCCCGACATAAATACTCACTTTTCGTAATAATAAAGCTAAATCTAACTGTTTGAATAAAAACGGTTCAATGCATGAAAAATGAGTTTTGTAATGTTTGGATAAAACTTATATTAGTTAAGTTTTATCCAAACATTACAAAACTTTAGCCATTAGTTTTACAAGAATATCCCCAAGAAGTAATTCCGTAACGATTTAGATATAGATATTAAATTGCTCTGAAATGTTATTTGCGAGGTGGACCTCCATTTTTACTGGGGTTATGGATTACACATTCATACTCTTAGATTACACCTCAGGCCCCCCGGTAGGGCCCGCACTACACGTTCAGCCTTGGGGGCTACAGATCATAAATGTGGCCCAGCTTCGAGAGCTTTATAATATATAATTTATAAATAAAAATTAATTTTAAACTACTAACATAGTGGTATCTTCTTTGATTGTCTCAGGCGACCTGGACAAGCTCCCGTGTCTTATGTTGCACCGGGGTGTTCTAGAAACCCTCGTAACAGTTGTAGTTCCAACTCGCTCCGTTGTAGAATCAACTGACGATGACATCACTACTTTTAAGATCGATTTTAAATATATATTGACTCCAATAAAATCTGCATATAAAAATAATGCAATCAAATCTGTTGACAATCACACACTCATTTATTATCTACCATTTTATTTGAAAGTTTTAAACTGTTCTAAAAAATTTAAAACCGTAGAGAAAAAAAAAATAAATAAAGGAACCTACGCACGGGTTTTGTAAATAAAAATAAAATCTTGTATATAAAAATCTCGTGTCACGGTGTTTGTGGTCGCAATTCTCCGGAACGGCTTGACCGATTTTTATGATTTTTTTTATGCAGATATATTTGGTAGATATGAGAATAGGTTTTAAAGTACATATTTCATACCGCTAAGTGATTAGGGTGTCCCTATCCAGAAAATAAAAATTCTATTTTTTTGACAATTTTTTTTTGTATTTTTTTTTATTTAGCATAAAAAAATACATATAACCCCTAAATTTTAACCATCCTACCCCCACCCTCCCATTTTTTAATCGCGATTTTAGTATTTACGTATGAACAAATTTAACCGTCTTTCGTATTTCAAGCAGAACGAAATTATTTATGTTGTTGAATGACAGATGGAGCTACGTCTGCCTCATTGAACTTTCATTAACACATGCGCAAGACATTCACGAAAAGCGTCGCGTCATTTTGATATTTCATTAGGCATCATGTCCTCGCGTGGGCAAACCATCGAGCTTATTTGTGTTGTCTGAAGACGGACTGACAAAAATATCGTACACTCAATTGCTCTTCGAAATTCAAATTGATTTTCTTTATTAATTTCACTTTCCTACTTTAGTTGGAAGTTTTTGTTTTTATCGGCGGTCATCGTCTTCAGCGCTCCATTCCTCATTCTGTCAGAGATCCCTTCCCCACACACTTACAATACATTCGTTATTTTTTATTTAACAACCAAAATATTCACTAGAAATAATTTATACGGCAGAACAACGTTTGTCGGGTCAGCTAGTTACTTTATAAATCTGTACCTACGCCTTAAACCCAGGGTTCGTAGAAAATGCGTTTAACAACGTTAGGGAACGTACCTACCCATACTACGTGACCTCTTCGGGGGGGGGGGGTCTTCAAAATGTCACGCTTGGTACAAATGAGCGGCAGTTTGCTTAGGATTTTGGTCACGGGGGGGGGGGGGGGGGGTTAAAAATTGCAAAAAATTGGTCACGTAGTATGGGCCCGTAATGAGTTAACCTTGTTAAATGCATTTTCTACGAATCTTGCCTCAATCCATTACGGTGATTGGGTAATCAGTCATTAAAAAAATAAAACAAAAAGGAACTGTTATTTTACCCAAAAATCTTTTACAAATTTGCAGTAATGTAACAGCATAATGTAATTAGTAATCAATATTAATTCAACACAGGCTAGCCTAGTGAGGCAGATTACTGAAAAATCAAAATTTATAACAATTTTCTTTTTTTCATTTATCTACTGTTCATATTTATATTTTTTTTCTGTTGATATCCTTTTGTACTTATGTAATTTTAAACCACTGTAAACATAACACTGAATATGTACTTTTTAGTTATAATCTTGCAAATTTCATTCAATAAAGATATATTATTATTATTATATATATGTTACCGTAAAAGCCCGAATATTGGTAAATCCTAAGATTTTCCAGTAAATCCTAAGATTTACCAACTCTTAATGGTAAAAGTCCGAACCGTTCTATAATCATCGTTCACCAACCTAACCTAACATAACCTAACCTAACCTAACCTAACCTAACCTAACCTAACCTAACCTAACCTAACATGTACTAAATTCTTATGGTAAAAGCCCGAAAAATCGTTTCTTATTTAAATATTATAAACGATTTTTTCGGGCTTTTACCAATAGAATTTAGTACATATTAGGTTAGGTTAGGTTAGGTTGGTGAACGATGATTACAGAACGGTTCGGACTTTTACCATTAATAGTTGGTAAATCTTAGGATTTACCGTAGTTCGGGCTTTTACAGTAACATATATAAAAAATAATCCCCGTTTCCCTTGGTCACGCCATAACTTCAAAACAACTTTATCTATTTCATTAATCTTTTTTTAAAGTTTTCTAATACTTTGTAGAAGTTTATTACGGAAAGAAAAATTAAGAAAATTGCGCAGAAAATTGAATAATTTCAGAAAACTAAACGACTATTTTAACTTCGCACGATTGACAGTTCGCGCGTTTGATGAAATTGAATTTAGCAGGCAGCTGTTTTTTTTTTGTATTAAACGAATTGTCTAAGGATTTTTTAAATTATAGATATTCCATGAACTACCATGAAATCAATAATTCGATTAAAAATTATTTTAAATATAAATAATTTATAATTTATTAATAAATTATTTATAGTATAATTATTTATATTAAATTATTTGTTATACCTTTTTGTTTAGCAAGTTAAAAAAGCAATTCTTTTGTATTTTAAGTACCGGGTTACTGCCTCCTTCCTTCTTGTATTCATGATATAGTGTCAATTCGATAATAATGTATAATAAAAAATAATATTATATAATATCTAATAATAAAAAATTTCATATCATCCAATTTAATGTAGATTTTAATGTAATGGAATCTGTCGGTTCAACTTTCATCAACTTCCTGAACTACCAAAATATGTGAATTTTCGCACACGTGGTAAAAATGATTACAATATGTGCAATAACAAAAATTAACCAATATTAAAGTTTACTTTGCTTTATTAGTACGCGATTAGCGTGTCTTTTTTTCTTTTTCGGCCAGATTTTTTTTACCTGCCCACTCCCTCACTGTGCCATCTCAACGCCCCTAATTTTCTCTGGGTCTTTTACTGTCCCCTGAAAGTCTCAAACGCCCGCTAGGGGGTGTTATCGCCCACGTTGAGAACCTACGACGTAAACTATGCGCGCGTTCAAAATCGACTTAGGATGTGTTCAAAAACCAACTGGGCGTTTTAAAATCAAATGCCAATTAATTAAAATCAACGTTTTAAAATCATAAAAGATGGCCGCCCAAATATCTGCAGCGGGCCGCAGTTTGACCACCACGGCGTTAGGCTGTACCCGACTATTCAATTGCGATGAATGATTGAAAAAAAATGTTTTAATTAAAAAAACATATCATCGGACAGCGAAATGACATATACATTTTTCACTTCAAATGTAGGTAGGTACCTACTCAGGAATTGCTTGGAAATCCTTCATGTTAGTGCTTTTACAACCAGTACGTATGTACAAATACATATTTCTAAAAACAGAAAAGCAGAAGCGTATAATGGGGCCAACAGACTTAGCTACAAAAGCGCCATTTCAGCAAATCGCTTGTCATACTTTCCCAATGAAAATATACGGCGAGCGATATGCGGAAAATACGCCAAGCCAATAAAGCTGGCGCTTTTATAGCGGAATTTGTCACTAGCATAAAGATTTTTTCGATTTTCATTATTTTCCAAAGTAAAATACCAACGTTTAGAATATTTATTACTTTTCTTTCAAGTTAAAAGAAAACCACATTCTGAAAGAAAATGTACCTACTCTGTAAATACCTCTTCTACAAATATATAAAATTATTGAAAATAAAACCATCTTTAAAGATGCATATATGTTTTTTAAGTATCTCTACATATTATGAATTAAAGTCCTCCGCCGCGTCTGTCTGTCTGATCGCGATAAACTCAAAAACTACTGATCGGATTTTCATGCGGTTTTCACCAATAGATAGAGTGATTCATGAGGAAGGTTTGGGTATATAATTTGTCAAGGTTTTGTGTAAATTGGTTGAAATATATAATCAAAGGAGAATGTCTGTATGTGGTGGACGAGCGGGCTGGCAAGCGGGCAGAGTGGAATTGATTTGAATGCAAATTAGCAGATGGCGGTGTGAGTTGAAAGTTTGCGTAACCATCCAGTAGATAGCGTTGTGTTTCGTTAGCCACGCGTGGCCGGGTTAGCTAATTGTATATAAAAAATCTTGGGTCAGACCATCGTTGTCAATCAATAACATAATATTAATTGATTTTACAGCATTACGACATACATTAGAGAAATCTATTACATTACCTATGTATGAAGCTGTTAGCAACACAAAAGTTCACATGTTCTCGCGTTATCTTACCAACCTTGGGTGACCTTGAATATTTATCTTGCCATTGACCATTACCAACCATTTATAATAAATAGATCACTATTATTTAATAAGCAAACCGGCTTTTATTTAAATAGTTTCATCTTTTTTTCTAGGGGTTAACGCGTCTTGAGATGTTATTGTAAAAAGTATATCTATGGTCTGTATTAAATTTGTAGGGTGGCAACTTTAACTGTCAAATATTATTTTAAAGCGCAAAGACACTGAATATGTAGAACACTGTAAATCACATTTTAAAAAACATTTTTTTGATCTTCATGAAAAAAATCGAAGACGCATTGTTGTTAAGGTACCTACTTTTAATGACCTGAATTTAATTAAATGGTGTTTTACAAAGCGATTTCCTTTAATTTAATCTATAATATAAAAATGAATCACTGAATGTGTTGCTAAGCGCATAACTTTCGAACGACTGCAACAAATTGGATAATTCTTTTTTTTGTGTGTTCGTTATTGTCAGGACAAGGTTTTTATAAACCTTCCGGTGAGCTCTGGAATTATGAAATTTGTATAAAAAAATTGCTATTGGTGGCACGCGAGGAAGCGGCTATTGCTATGGAAAACGGGAGGGAGGGAGAGATGGGGAAGGGGAACCAGGGAGGGGGAGGGGGAGGGGAACCTGGGAGGGGGGAGGGGGACCTGGGAGGGGGGAGGGGAACTCAGGAAGGGGGTTCGCGGGACGGGGGAAGGGGGGGAGTGGAGTGGGGAGAGGGAAGATGGAGGTGACGGATTGGGAACGGGAGAAAAAAAGGGGAGGCGGAAGGGGAACGGGACGAATAAGATAGGACACTCAGGGAGAAACAATTTCTTTATTAAATGGCATAGCAACGCATGCCGGGACCAGCTAGTTTAACATAATTTTTAATTTAACAGTAGGTAAAAAGGAAGCATCACTAATGGTGAGTTAAGTTACACTACTTTTAGATCTGAATGAGTTAAATTTATTCAGATCTAAAATTAGAGACAAGATCTAAAGCCCGGGCAACGTTAGGAACTTTATCTAGTATTAAATAAATGTGAGCAATTTCTAAACTAGGCTTTATATTTTATTACAGTATCGTCATTCTTCATTATGTTAACACAAAATTGCAAAGGTATAATTTACCTTTATGCAATTCTAATTTTGAGATCAGTGGGTATTTATATTGCAGTGAAAATATATTTTTAAAATTATGTCTATGTTTTTATTTGTCTATACTTGTTTGTTCTTTCGTTATTTTTATCTTAATCTCTATACTGACGAAAAAAACATTGTTTTTGAAACATGTCGATAATGTTAATAATATAGTGGTGTATACAAAGTTATTTGATTTCATTTAATCAATAATGATGCCACGAAGTGTATTTGCGAAGTTTGAAGAAAAAATATTTTTTTCACTTTTATGTCTTTTTAATTTTTTACAAAAATGTAGGTTACACTGCTTTACTTTTCCACCATGAGTTAGTTATAATTGTTAACAGTGGCGCCCTCCAATGTTTTCTACTCTTATTTCACAAACTGTATCACACCAATTATTTCACTTGTTTTATCTTAAAAATGTGCTCTTCTTTAAAAGTTTTCCTGTGTGGAAAGCGCTAGATACAAAATGGGCATGATGAAAAAATTTATAAAAAATAATATTTTTTCTTATGATACATTTTATGCTTTGGACAGTGGCGTGCATTGAACTATGACCAAAATTAAAATGTGTGTAGTTTTGCAAGTTCGGGTGTGACTGCAATATTGTGCATTGAATAAGTAAAAAGAGTAAAAGAAAAAATTATCTATGTAGAACAATTGTGACATAAAAAAATAATTGCAAATTTGTGGTAACTAGTAGTTCTATGAACAGTAGACCTCGCGTCAAAAATAAATATGTTTCTAATTTTCTCTCACCTTATTTATTTCTTTATTTATTATTTTGAAACATTTACAGATTTTATTAAAAGGACAAGTTAGAAGATTAACATTGCATAGAGCGCAGATGTTAATAATCCACTTAAAAATGTTCAGAGAATGCAACGTTCTATATGTAGACGTCTTAAAAATATTTATAAATAACAAGATATAGGTACCTAAACAAAAGTATAAAGAGGGATTAATAAAATAAAATAAAGATTAAAAGATGATGTAAGAAGAAAATAATAAATAGAGTAAACAACAACCATTCATATTCGAGTTAAAATATACTATTCTCCATGAGATGTCATGTTAGTAGACTGCTAGTATGCTTTTTAAAATATGCGATTTAGCAAAATAACCGATTCTACGAGCACGTTCATAAAAACTTACTTGGGATTTTTGGCCGTTTATCCATAGTGAAAATAAAACCCTTTGTTTATAAATTTTTTTAAAAACTTTTCTTTCTAACAATGACTAACCCTTGACGTTTTTTTTCTCATTTTATCGAAGTTCACAAAAAAAAGTTTTGGCACGGCTTTGAAAATATTAAATTAACTCGGGAGAAGTTTGTGAAAGTCATTTTTTTCAGTTATGCTAAAAAAATTACAGAGCTACAATTTTTATATAGAATCGCAAATAAAACTTTCGGGGTGACTGCACCATGAATATTTTTTCAGCAAAAAACCCTTTGATTCATCTTTATTACTATAAAAGACAACTATTTTCATTCGGGGCAATGGACAACACTGCATTCAAAATTTCACTGAGTGCACATAGAGCTATTTTAAGCATGTCCAGTGTCCAGTGTCCAGTCACCCCAAATTTCATTCTAAAACTTTTTTTTAAATATCACCGCACGCCGCTGTTACAAATATCTATGGTTACGTTAGTAATTTAATATATTTGGTTCATAGCTTGAATTATTATATACCTATCTTTACAGTATGGTCATATGAATTATACTCATGCAATGCTATTTGACATTTATATTATGTAGGACAAAGACAGGCCCCAGGCAACTTTCATATTAGCGGTAGGTACATGTTGCGAATTATATCACGAACCATGCACACAACATACATTCATATACTTTATGATAAGTCATCTATCAGAGGTCATTAGAAACATGTATACGATGCGGGTTACTTTGACCCAAAAGGGTAACATTGGCACAAATCGTAAAAAGTTTGAACTTTTCGCCACATAGCAAACGCTTTAGCGATTGTTGTGGTCAAACCATGCGGTTTCATACTTGCAAACTTTGTGTGTACCTGTGATTTTGGTTAAGTTTATAATGATAACTGTATTTTATATTATTAGACATGTATTTAGGTTAGGAGTGTGACATTTTTAAATTCATGGGGTTTTACGTAAGGTTAGTTGCCTAAATTTAGAAAAAGAAATATTAGTATACATTGACCCACGTTTCTGGTAACTTTGACCCACACATAATAATGGAAAGGTCTTATCAGAATGCTTGCTCCCTAATGTATCTCATATTTCTCAACATTTAGATTTTGATTCTCCAATCCAGGTGGAGGTTAAAATTACTAGACTGATAAAGCAGCCAAATTGGAACGAAACTGTCAACGTCACTAACAGACTGTTTCCTTACCTATTGAAAAAGCTCTGAAAGCTTTAACTGAGAGCAAGAAAAGCATGATTGCTGACTTTAAAAAGACGGGGATATTTCCATTTAACAAAGAATGACCAATAAGTAGTCTGTCAAGTTAGAATCGGATTGTAAACATCGAACTTATTACGGGCTCTTCCATGCACAGTTTAGACAAACCTGCTAAGAAATG
The DNA here is from genome assembly GCA_917880885.1 of Limnephilus marmoratus. Taxonomy (NCBI): domain Eukaryota; kingdom Metazoa; phylum Arthropoda; class Insecta; order Trichoptera; family Limnephilidae; genus Limnephilus; species Limnephilus marmoratus. The sequence goes on along the minus strand of OU862923.1, from coordinate 29,542,631 downwards.
AAGATTGTCAAGAAAAGAAAACCAAAGGCCAGTTGTTTCACACCAATTGAACGATTCATCACATTTCGAAGTTAATTTTCAAGTTCTGTGAAAGTTCTATTGCAGTTCTATTATTATATAATTATGTGCAACAGTTACTTCACTGGATTGATTCACAGAACTGAAATAATAGCAGAACTTGAAAATGAACTTCGAAATTTGATAAATTGTTTTTTTTTTTTTACATGAGCTCCACACAGGAGGCCCTGAGGAAAACAATTTCCCTCAGGGCCTATGTCATCTTTGGGGATGCTGTGTGGAGGGTTTTTTTTAAGGAAAGGAAGGAGAGGAGAGTTCTGGGAAGGAAAGGGGTTTAAGGGGTGGGTAGGAATCTGGGGTTCAGTGTGTCTTGGTCATCCGCCTCCAAGACCTAGACAAACCTCACCCCATGAACCCGGGCACCCCTGCTAAATCACCAAACGTAGCGAACCACTTGGGGTGACCTATGGCAGAGGTGTTGGTTATCCAATAAAGGTTCCCGGGGCGGCGGTACCCATTCCCGCCTCCCAAATTTAAATTCTGTGAAACAACCAGTTGTAACAACACCCCTTTGTAACAACAGTTTTTTTAAATTCTGCTATTATTTTACTTGTATTATAATGTCACTAATGTTTAAAATGAAACGAAGTTGATTTTGTTGTGTAATTCCAATTAAATTAATCTCTACTTTTGCGCAAAGATTCTTTTATATATACACTTCTTGTAAAATAACGTTAGCCAATGTTAGTTAACAAAGCGTTATTTAGTAGAATATCTGCTAGCCAAAGTAACCAACAATGACCCAAAATTTAAAAAAAAAAAGAATATGATAATATTTATTTCAACTTGCGCATCGTAACTTGTTAAACATACCTCTGAGCTCTGAGTTGAAACAAACTAATTTTAGCACTGATACAAAAACAAAAGACATCACTGAACCAATAACAAAAGAAATCACAGAGTGATTTATGAAAATCGTCCATATTTTGGGACAAAGTAACCCGCATCGACGGTATGTGCCGGCGCGGCGCCAGGTGTAGGCAAACTGAGTTTTTGGGCAATACATAAGGTTAATGAATATGGACATATTAAAAAAAACAGAACCCAATATCAAAAGAATGTCCCCTTCATCAGTTTCCTTCAACAGTGACCCCTCGACTGGCCTTTGCCCTCAACTTTGACCTCCATCACTAACTTCCGCCATTTGAAGAAGAGAGATGGGAAAACTTTTGAATTTTAGTAAATATAATTATTAATGTATTTTTAAAAAAGGAACATACCTAAATAAGTGTAGGTATGTAATGATGCACAAAATAGATTATTTTAGATAATTCGCGGCTCAATTAACACGATTTTTTAACAACTTATATGTCTTTCATTTTCATTTTGTCTGTTATTTTTGTTCACGTAGGTAGGTACCTACGTATTAAAACCACCAACAATTTTAAAATTGGTGTTCACAATAGTTTATGAAATAGGTAGAAATAGTTGGCACTTACACCGTTTGAAGTTTGCCAAGTTCAAATTGTTGTAAAATACGTCCATATTGTTTGTATTTGTTACCTAGGCTATGTAAACGTTGTATTGGGGATTGCAAACTATAGTTGGAATGAGATATATGTATATAAAATGTTACTATTTGTCTAGTTGTTCGTGTAGGTACATGTTTTTTTTTAGTAAACATATTTTATTTAACTAGTTATAAAATTTGACATCTTATATCTAATATATTCTTTTCTAAAACTACTATAATATTATTCACTACCTACTTACTAAAATTTGGACTTGACAACATTGATACATAAACCACGAAAAACTGCAAGCCTCCTTAAGAGTAAAGGGAGTTCATTGAACATTTGAAACCTTTATGATAAGTTTTGTTTTGTATTCCCGATAAATTTGTTATAAGATGCCTAAAATCGATCCAGATTTTCGTAGGATATCAATGAACTGTAGGTACTATAAATTTTAACATTATTCAATTTAATTATAATCTGATAACATTTTATTTTTTAACTTATAAATAAATACTAGGGTATTGAAGACTAATCGCTGCCATACGATATTGAGTTAGCGTTGCACGGTTTTTATCCTATTATATCCTATTATAGTTTTAAGAGTGGCATTTTATCCTATTATAGTTTTAAGAGTGGCATATTTCCTACTCATTGTAAGAATGCTAAGGTTGTACCTCTTTTCAAAGGTGGGGATCACCTAGAGGTTAACAATTACAGACCCATATCTTTGCTCAATACTCTCTCAAAATTGATAGAAAGATTGGCCAAGTCAAGATTAGTTTCATTCTTAGAAAAATACAAATTACTCTCCGACAATCAATTCGGTTTCAGAGCAAATAAAGGTACGAGTGATGCTGTTTTAAAGGTATTGACCAAAGTTACAAGAGCGCTGGACTATGGCAACAAAGCCATAGCGGTGTTCTTGGATTTATCAAAAGCATTTGACACTGTTTCCCACGAATTGCTACTTAAAAAATTATCATCTTTAGGCATTAATAATACAGCAATGGGCTGGTTCAGATCTTATCTTAGTGACAGAACACAACAAGTGGAAATAAATATGATGTTAAGCGAGGGTAAATCAATCTCCTTTGGAGTCCCGCAAGGTAGTGTGCTTGGGCCAATATTGTTTCTTATTTATATAAATGATTTATGTAGTCTGAATATTCCTGGTAACATTGTTAGTTTTGCAGATGACACTGCCTTAATATTTGAGGGTAAAACTTGGAATGAAACTTTCAACAAAAGTAATATAGGTTTAAGAGTGGTAAATAGTTGGTTAAACAATAATATATTAACTTTGAATGCACAAAAAACCAAATTTATCACTTTTAGCATTTCAAGTAAAAGTCAGCCTTCCGAAACTCACAACTTGATTATTCACAATTGTTTTCAAACATGTAACTGCAACCCTTTAGAAAATGTAGTCAGCATCAAATACCTTGGTGTAAAAATAGATAAATTCTTGAGATGGAATGATCATGTTAATATGTTAGTAAATAATACTAGGAGACTTACCTATATCTTTAAAGAACTGAGACATATACTAGACAAAGAAAAATTAAAAACTGTTTATTTTGCAATAATCCAGTCTCTGCTTTCTTATAATATAGTGTGCTGGGGATCCTGCGCAAAGACTTATATAGAACCACTTAATATTGCCCAAAAAATGATTCTTAAAGTTATGTTCAAGAAAAAAATTAAATATCCAACACATTTACTTTTTAAGGAATGTAATGTAATGAACGTAAAACAGTTATATATTACACAAACGCTTTGTAGATTTTTTAATAATATTAATATTGCAGAAAGAACACAGCAAATTCGTACTACGAGAATTGGCTCTGGTCTGAATTTTATGGCAATTCAAACTAAATCTTCTTTTGGTCAAAGAAATTATTTTTATCAAGCTCCACTCATATTTAATAGCCTTCCAGAACATATAAAGTCATCTAATTCCTTGAGCATTTTTAAAAAGACTGTTAAATTATTTATGTTAGCCGAGGATTGCAAATTGTTTTTCTCTAATTTATCGATTCTAAATTAAATTCATATTATTTTGTCTTAACTGTTTTACCATCTTTCTCTTCCAAATTAATAACATAATATATTAGTTATATATATATTTCTCATCTTAATTCTTTTAAAATAAAAATAAAATATTTCTAAAAATCAAATCGCAACATTATGGTCACCCTACATGTTAACATTGTAATGTACTATCGCCTTCAGCTTATCAGGTATTAATCATAATCTGTAAGAAACATGCAACAATATTGTTCTTCAATAACTGTATTATTTTTGTGTTATTTTATTAAGTTGTAGAGTTGTTAACCTCAACACAGGCTTGACCTAGTGAGGTTACAAACTGAATTGTAAACATTAGACCTAGGTACCATGTAAAGAAATAAATAAATAAATAAAAAATAAAATATCTATTAAAGCACAATATAGATCTCACATGCTGATTCCAGACTCACAGCGAGAAGTCTCGGCGAGACTTCTCGCGAGAACAAGCACTTATCCACACTCTCATTTTTCTCACTCGTGATCTGTTTCCCATCCGGTATGGACGACATTACAGACGATATTCAAAATGCTGCAGGTTTGGCTCTGTGCGATAAATTGCAACTCTTGTTGGTTGTTCCACATTTTTAACACAAGGAAACAAAATTTTCGAAACAAAAACAAAAATATAACGCACGTCTACTCTCAACCGCTCACTAAACAACATTAAGACAAAACGTGAGTGTAGTAGTCTTCTGGCTTCTCGCCCGAGAAATCCTTTGAAGCGGCCAAATTTACCGACAGTGATCCGAGAACAAGCGAGCCCGAGAAAGAGAATGCGAGAAACTCATCACATTCACGCTTCTCGGGTGTTCTCGGGGCTTCTCGCTGTGAGTCTGGAGGGGCTATTACGCCTCTGTACTGAATTATTTCCATTCTTTTAACTTGTGTTTTATTACTCATAAAGATTACACTTGTGCAGTAATTCAGGTGGGATGCTACAGTGGTGTTGTCGACCAATTTCCTTGTTTAAATGTAGATTTATTAATTGTGGGAGTTCACAACAATCGAATTTAGAGTTTAATAATTTAAAAGGTTAGGTCGATTATTTTTCGTCTGTTTTCTGAAGCGGGAATATAAATATTCATTAACGACGGGTAACTTACATATATGCTCTAAACTAGTCTAAACTCTAAAGGGACATTAAGGTGATCCACTAGTCCTGGAAAAATTCGAAATCGGAATCCCCACCTCTTTTTGACAGGGATTTAAAAATACTTGACAAGATTTGGGAAAAAACTTTTGGAAAGGTTGGAAAAGGTATTTGAGAGTTGTTTTTTAAAACACTAGCTCCTTTCTTACGCATAGTTTATTATAAGAACAAGGATATTTCAAATTGATTTCACGGAACCAAGCGACGCAGAGTCTAAAGACGTCTATTCGCCGCCATCGAAGACAGGCGGAACTGATACAAAATGCACAAAATCGTTATGCGGATGGCATAAGGTTTAATTTTCAATTCCAAATTCATTGAACTCCGCCCATTTTGAAAAAACCAGAGCGAAATTGCATTGTTTTGTTTTATTTTGTGAAATTCAGGTGCAAATATTAAAATGTTTTCCGATTATTTTCTAAAGAACTTAATTTTCCACATTATATAATAAAACTTTATCCGAAAATGAATTCATTAGTAGGAGATTTTGTCACTTGAAAGTATTTTTTATGGGCCCGATACTTTATTTTTTTCCAGACTTACAAATACATTTATTAAAAAAATACTCGATATTTTTCTAAGGTCGTATTCCACTCGCAGTATTCAATTGAAGCATCTGTAATATTTTTAAGCGAACAAATTTTTAAACCAAAAACTCATGATTTTGTATGATTTTGCATTATTTCGCATGGCTACGAAACGTAGAAATTTTGAATTGTTGAATTCTTTCAAAATTATGAATATGAATTTTGTGGAAGGGTGACCAGACCGTGGAGTTATGTTCTATTAGGCTTCTAACATGGGATATTTATAACAGTTTAACGATTTGTAATAATTGAAAGTTTTTAATTGTTTTATAAATCCTAATGTCTTCATACCCATATTTACAGTTTGTTGAATGCGGACGTGAAGTCTAGTTTCTCATCCATTATTATGCCAAGATCTCGCATTTCCGTTACTCTTTCTAAATTTATTTAATTTATTGAATAATCGAAAGAAAAACAGTCATGTTTTACATATGATTATAACTTATTTTAACCATTCTCACATATTAATCTCTTCATATTATTCTCCACACAAATTAATCCAACATACCTATGATTTTGAATACTATTTGTATTTACTTGGTTTTATAAAAATGTTTTAAATATGGGATGTACCCACTGTCGTTGTTTGTTGCACATAAATATATATTTACTTTTAAAAGGTTTTGTAGTATATGTAATTATCCATATAGTGGATCATTCGGAAACGTTCGGGTTCCGAAGTTTGTCGAGCGGCCGCGGTGCTCTCCGAGCCGAGGCAGCCGTCGGCGCGGGCAGAACCATTTTAGTAGCCTTAGTAATCACTCGCTACGTTATAGACAATAAAACAGTACTATCGAATCCATTGTACATTACCAATAAAGACGAAAAGAACTTACGTTGTACAAATCATTATTGTGGCTAGTAAGGCCACATATAAAGAACATTACAGGTTTATTAGTAAAAATTTCGTCTTTGGGGATGCTGTATGGAGGGTGAAGATCTGGTAGAAATCTGGTGGTCAGTGCGTCTTCAGGAGTGACGGACGCACGAATCCCTCTCACTGCGGTGCAAGGCGATGTTCTGAAATAGTCATGCTGAGGAGGTCACAATGTCTCCCTTAACCAGTCACTCCTGATCTGACCTGCCTGAACTGTTGAACAGATACATTTACCGCCAAGACCCAGACAAACCTCACCCTATGAAGCCTGTCACCCTTGCCAAGTCACTAAACGTAGTGAACCACTTGGGGTGGAAGACGTGTTGGTTATCCAATAATTGATTTCCGGGGCGGCGGTACCCATACCCGCCTCCCAAATTGAAAATATATTTCTCTTCTGCGATTTTGGGTTATTCACAACAGATTCCCGACCCCTGATTCACAATATTTCGCCTAAGTAGCTGGCTAATGTAACGATTATCTTCCACACGTAGTACAGTAGTTTATAGTGGTATGCATTTACATACTTTTTGCTAATCAAACTTCACGAAGTTTTTCACTTGCGACCCCAGAAATAAACGTTTTTTGGCTTAACGTTCTTATAGGACACTACCCCATGTATGTTTGTTATTCGACTACAATCGCGGAAATATTTGCATTATTTAAAAAAAAAAAGTTTTTTTGTGGTCGGTTGTGAATCTATCAGAATTGAAATAAAATCGGTACTACGCTCTCAAATTTTCTTTACATGGTCGAGTGTTTCAGAATGACTTACATATGAGTACGATAATGAAGTATATATATATAGTACCTATAATGAGTACGCGAGCGATGTTTGGGCACCGTACCACCAGAAGTACATTGATATGTTAGAGCAAATCCAGAAGAAATTCCTCAGGTATGTTTATGTGCGGAAGCATGGAACCTATCCAAGGTTCATGCACCATATTGACTTACTTGAGGAAACTGATTCTGTGAGTCTAGAAACTAGACGGAAAGCAAGTCTTGCTATTTTGTCTTTCAAAATTTGGAACAATTTCATCAATAGCCCATTTCTCTTGGGATGCTATGATTTATATGTACCAGACCACTACAGCCGAAGTCGACATCATGACTTATTTAAAGTACCGAACGGCAGAACAGACGTCTTGGCAAAGCATAGCATGACGAGGGGAGTGGTGCTGTTAAATGAAATTGCAAACCATTTGGATGTAAGTGACTGTTCTTTATATGCCTTAAAAATATTATTGAAGAGTCACTTGCCTAAATGCTGATAGGGTAACTAAATTGTACTGTAATTGGAATTATTCTGTTGTACAATAATAATAAAAATAAAATAAAATAAAAATAAAATAAAAATATCGGAATTGTGGTAGTAGAATTCCCGGTAATAGTCAAATATTAAAGGTAATTATTCATCATTACCAATTTAATTGAAAAGCCAATTACTTCTTGCAATTATGAATACACTTTTGTAACAGAAAAATCACAAAAACAATAACAGCAGTGTAGATAATATAATTATAATGTAGGTACAACAATGACCTAAGACAACATAAATTTATTTACCGTACAACACATACAAAATAGGTAACTATTGTAATTTTTTTCTTTGAATAAATTCGCAGCCACGTTCATTTTTTGTTACAACAGCAATAAAAATTTATGATTTGATTGATCGAAGTTTGGGCCTCACTGGTTTCGTTACCCGTCCCGGGCCCCCCATTAGATAAGCCATATATACATATATAAAATCAATGTTTGCTTGCTTGCATGTATGTACATTGTACGTATGTTTGTTCCTTATGCGTTGCTAAAGCATTCATCCGATTGCGATGAAACTTTGGGGATTTGATGTGCGCAGTGCGTATGCCCGAGGTGGTTTCTATGTGTATGCATATAATAGTGAGCTCTGGCGTTTTGCATTTATTTCCTATACTTCTCTTTCGATTGTGATGAATCTTTGGTGAATTTTTGTGCGCATGCCCTCGAACGTTTCTTAAGTATAATACACTGGTGAGCTCTGGCGTTATGAATATCTATTAAAAAATTGCAATAATATATTGCGGGCGAGTCGTTTGAAAAATTCGTGTATTTCATGTGGTTCAGCGGTAGGGAGTGAAGGCGGCAAAGGAGGAGGGAAATCCAGTTGGGGCGGAGGGGAACGAAGGAGGGGATGGTGGAGGGGAACACTGGAGTGGAAGGAGATGCGGGAGGAGAAGAGGGGTGAAAGGGGGTTTGATGAGATGGTTTCTATATACAATAGTGAGCTCTGGCGTTTTGCATTTATTTCCTGTACTAATCATCCAATTTCAATGAATATTTGATGAATTGTTGTGGGAACGCCTGCGAACGTTTCTAATACACTGGTGAACTCTGGCGTTACGAAATTTGTACAAATAAATTGCAATAGGTTTCTGGCGAGTTGTTTGAAAAATGAGTGTATTTCATGTAGTTCAGCTGCAAGGAGGGAAGGCGGCGAAGGAGGAGGGAAATCCAAGGGGTGGGAGGGGAACGAAAGGGGGGGGGGTGGAGGGAGAACACTGAAGGGGAAGAGGATGCGGAAGGGGAAAGGAGCGGGAGGGAAACCGGGACGAATTGGAAAGGACACACAGAGAAACATTTTCTTTATTTAAGCGTTATTGCAACGCATGCCGGGAACTCGCTTATATTTAATAATAATATTAGAAGTATTTCATCGTTGGTGTCTTCATAATACTCTGTATTATAATATAAATATATATTATGATGGTGAATTAGTTTGTAGTTCTATAAACGTAAATTCTACAAAATATAAAGTGTAACATAGCAAATGGAGTTCTGGGAAGGAAAAGGTGTTAGAGATGGGTAAGAATCTGGGGGTCAGTGTGTCCAGGAGTGACGGACGTATGGATCCATCCCTACCACTGCGGTGCAAGGCGATGTTTCGAGAGAGTACGGCTGGAGAAGTAAAAGGGACTCCCTCAACCATTCTCTCCTAATCCGGGCTGATGGGCTGATGGCTGACGGGCATGCTGATGGGCAAACGTATCCGCTGCCGAGACCCGGACAAACTTCACCCCATGAACCAAACATCACCAAACGTAGCGAGCCACTTGGGGTGACCTATGGCAGAGGTGTTGGTTCGTGGGGTGAGGTTTGTCTAGGTCTTGGAGGCGGATGACCAGGACACGCTAAACCCCAGATTCCTACCCATCCCTTAAACCCTTTTCCTTCCCAGAACTCTCCTCTCCTTCCTTTCCTTAAAAAAACCCCTACACAGCCTCTCCAAAGATGATATAGGCCCTGCAGGACACACTGAACCCCAGGTTCCTACCCACCCCTTAAACCCCTTTCCTTCCCAGAACTCTCCTCTCCTCCCTTTCCTTAAAAACCCTCTACACAGCATCCCCAAAGATGACATAGGCACTGAGGGAAATTAATTTCCTCAGGGCCTCCTGTGTGGAGCTCATGTAAAAAAAAATCCAATAAATGGTTCCCGGGGCGGCGGTACCCATACCCGCCTCCTAAATCGGGCCTATTTACATTACAAAAATATCTATTGGATAATTCGTACATACGAGTATTACGACGAATTCGTTTCCGCAGAATTTAAAATTACAGCGTTGCACTTTCACGCACTAGAAGATGTTTAGTAACTGGGCCGCTCACCGCTGTACGATTTTCATTGCGCAAGATGAGCGTGATGAAAATATAATTGCTAATTATTCTACTACTGAATAGTGTAATTGCCTAAAAAGAAATGTACAAAAAGACTTTGGAAAATAGGATGGATTTATTGTATTTATTGCAGGTGTAAATCGTGTCTTGTATTTAATTTGATCAGGGTCGTGGTAATTTTGCGAATTAAATGCTAAAATTTCAGATTTGATTTCGCTGATGCGTAAGAGAGATTCGAAAGTATCGAAATTTTTTTTTTTTTAGTAACTATATAATATTTTTTACATTTTATGTGAAACATGTTAGTTAGATGTATATATAAAATAGAAAATATATTCGTAGTCCTCCTCACTCGTATTTCAAAGTATTTTTTAAGGTTTAAATCAGCGATTAGCAACCCGCAGACCGAGAGCCGTTTCGTACTTCTCACTGGGCTAAATATAACATCGAAAAAGTTTAAAGTAAAGAATATTCAAAGGTTTCTGTCGTTTTGCAAAAAGGTTTCAGAGAACAAGTTTTTCTTCAAAGTTTTCAATCAGCCGCTCAAAATAATAATATTTTACTTACACGCACGTAATGGGAAGCGGGTATATGGGTACCGCCGTCCCAAGGAACCATTTATTAAGAGGAATATAAACGCTAGAAATGTTTCGAATCTCATGCCTGCAAAATTTTAAAATCGAGCGTCTTTTTGCACGAGGCTAGTAAGCGAAAAAGTGGTTTTTATTTATTTTGTGCATAATTTTATAAGAACGAAAAAAAGTTAGAACATGTAAAACCTCAAAAATAGTCTTAGCCATAAAGGGGTATTCTTTAAAAATTGTTTCCTGTATTACTTCATAGTTAAGTCATTAAAAAACATTTTTTTTGGTGGTTTACGCTTATATTTTTTGTTACGTAAATAATAATTTTATTGTAATTCCAATACATAGAAAAGCTAGTAAAAGCTTCGATTTATCCGTAGCATATTTTTTGATGTTCATACTGTAAGCCGATTCGTCGTAAAGTTTAATCAAAATAGTATCTAAATAGGATTTCACGTATATATTCATCTTAAATAACCAACACCTTTGCCTTAGGTCATTCCATGTGGTTTGCTACTTTTGGTGACTTAGCAGGAGTGCTCAGGTTCATGGGGTGAGGTTTGTCAAGGTCTTGACGGCGAATGCATTTGCCCACCAGTTGCTTGGCCGCCCGGATCGGGAGAGAATTGTTGAGGGAGTCCCTTTGACTTCTCCAGCTGTACTCTCTCGGAACATCGCCTTGCACCGCAGTGGGATTCTCATACTCAGATTCCTACCCAACCTTGAAACCCTCTTGTTTCCCAGAACTTCCTCTCCTTACTTTCCGAAAAAGACCCTCCACACAGCATCCCCAAAGATGACACAGGCCCTGAGGGGAATTATTTTCCTCAGGGTCTCCTGCGAGGAGCTAATGTAAAAAAAAACACCTCTGCCATACGTCACCCTAATTGGTTCGCTACATTTGGTGACTTATCAGGGGTGCTCAGGTTCATGGGGTGAGGTTTGTCATGGTCTTGATGGTCGATGTATCTGTGGTGAAGCCAACACTCAGGTACGTACCTACTTAAGGTATATACCTGTGCAGCATGGCGACGTCGCCGCCTGGTACCATCGGAACGGTACACGAGTAATACCTACCTACCTATCTGGAATCTCGTCGCACTTTATGGAAAGAACCGGAGCATTTACATTCCTTGTTCATTAGGCGTCAGAACTATCGAGAAGCGTATCGTATTCTCTCGATATTATCAGCCGAATTATTAAACCGTTACCTCCGCCGCGGCATTATAAAAGCCGGAGTAATGGTTTGACCTAGTCAGTCGATAGAATAGCAAGCCAAACAACTTGTACCGTTATTTACTACGTTCACGCTCTGTGTATTATTTGAATTATTAATTCTTATTAATAAACGATCAACAGTTAATTCCAGTGTTTTCTTTACGCGTTTACGTAGCACGTCTGATTGCTACAGTGGTGACCTCCGACACACGAATTTATTAAGTTTTTTTTTTAATTACGATTTAAATTAATTATAATAATATATCTTCCAATGTCTCTTCCAATCGGATCATCGACATCGACAAAGACGTCGCCAGAAGTTAACCGGGTAGCGGTAAGAATACCGCCCTTTTGTCCGAACGATCCAGAATTATGGTTTGCGATGGTTGAAAGGAGTTTTGAGGCTTCAGGAGTCACAGCTGACGCAACCAAATTCGGATTCGTCCTTGGAGCCTTGGACCCTACTTATGCACAAGAAGTCCGGGACATTATTGTCAAGCCCCCTGATACCGGAGCCTACGCCCTCTTAAGAAGTGAGCTGACCAGACGCCTCAGCTCCACACAGGAACAAAAGACAAGGAGACTTTTGGAGCACGAAGAACGGGGAGACCGTAAACCATCCCAGTTCCTCCGTCATCTGCGCACCCTCGCGGGCAGTGCCGTGCCTGATGAGGTGTTAAGAACTCTCTGGATGGGCAGACTTCCCCGGAGTATGCAGGTTGTTTTGGCTACACAACAACAAACCTCGTTGGACGAGTTGGCGAACCTTGCAGACGCTATTGACGACTACGCCGGCAGGCCAGCAATCAATGCAGTTTCAGAGCCGACTCTTGATAATAGCTTGATCAGCAGGTTCGAACGAATGATGCTGCCACTCCAAGAGGAGTTGACCACCCTAAGACGAGAGATAGCAACGCTGCGCTCAAAAGACCGTCAATCACGGAGTATCAGTCCTCGTTGGCGGAGAAATTCCTCCCGCTCCCGTTCGAGGGATCGCCAATCCGAAGGCATGTGCTGGTATCACAGCAGGTTCGGGGCTAGGGCGCGTGCATGCAATCAACCTTGCAACTTTGTGCAGGGAAACGCCCCGGGCTCACACTGATGGCGACCAGCACCGGGAGCCCTACTCAAATAAGTCGCCTGTTCGTCACTGACCGGAAAACACGTACTCAGTTTCTCGTGGATACTGGGGCGGACCTCTGTGTTTTTCCGCGGCGTTTGGTTCAAGGTCGTCCAGCCAAGCAAGCTTACGAACTGGCGGCCGCAAATGGCAGCACCATCGCAACTTACGGTAGCCTGACGCTCAACCTTGACTTAGGTCTACGACGCGACTTCACTTGGAGCTTCGTCATTGCTGACGTCTCCAAGCCCATCATTGGAGCGGACTTCCTGGCGAAATTTGAGTTGCTGGTAGATATCCGCAACCGACGACTGCTGGACCAAGTGACTAACCTGACAACCACAGGCAAGCGAAGCAGCAACAATATTGCTTCTATCAAGACTGTCACAGGAACGTCCCCTTTCCACAAAATTTTACAACAGTACCCTGATATCACGCGCCCTGATGGCGCCATGAAGGAAGTTCGCCATGCTACCCTTCATCACATCCGAACTACTCCAGGCCCTCCAGTTGCCGAACGACCCCGCCGCCTCGCTCCTGATAAACTCAAACGGGCCAAGAAGGAGTTTGAGACCATGGTCCGTTTAGGAATCGCCCGGCCTTCCGAGAGCTGCTGGGCATCGCCACTACACATGGTCCCCAAGAAGGATGACCAATGGCGACCATGCGGTGATTATCGCGGGCTGAACGCCAGAACCATTCCTGACCGATATCCTGTACGCCATATTCAGGACTTCACTCAGGCATTGAGAGGCGCCAAGATTTTCTCAACCATAGACCTTGTACGGGCTTATAATCAGATTCCGGTGGCTCCTGACGACATTCCAAAGACGGCCATATCTACTCCGTTCGGACTCTTTGAATTTCCAGTGATGTCTTTCGGCCTCCGTAACGCAGCTCAGACCTTCCAACGCTTCATCGATGAGATCACCAGAGGGCTGGATTTTTGTTACGCCTACATCGATGACATACTCATCGCCTCGTCAACAGAAGAGGAGCACATGACCCACCTCAAAATCTTGTTCCAGCGTCTTCAGGATTATGGTGTGGTCATTAACCCTGGAAAATGCCACTTTGGTTTGCCTGAGGTTAAATTCCTGGGATACCTGGTGTCTGGCGCAGGCACTACACCCCTGCCAGAAAAAGTCGATGCTATTAGAAGTTACAATCGACCAGAAACTGTAAAGGATCTCCGCCGGTTCCTCGGAGCCCTCAACTTTTATAGGAGATTCCTGCCCAAAGCTGCAGATACTCAAGCCCCACTCAATGATTTCCTCCAAGGAAATCAGAAAGGCAAGCAACCAATACATTGGACCAAAGAGACCGTGGAAGCCTTTGACAAGTGCAAGGAAGCACTTGCTCAGGCAACCCTGCTCGCTCACCCCAAGTGCGAAGCTCCACTCTCCATAGTCAGCGACGCATCTGACACCGCAGCTGGTGCCGCGCTCCAGCAGCTCATCGAAGGTCACTGGGAGCCGTTGGGGTTCTTCTCCAAGAAATTCAGTCCAGCGGAGCGAAAATAAGGCGCTTATGACAGGGAGCTCCTGGCCATCTACCTCGCTGTAAAACACTTTAGACATATGGTAGAGGGCAGGATGTTCACCATCTTCACCGACCATAAGCCCATCACCTTCGCCTTTCAGCAAAAGGCTGACAAGTGCTCACCGAGACAATTCCGTCACCTAGACTATATCAGCCAGTTCACCACCGACATTCGCCACGTGGCAGGTAAAGACAACATCGTCGCAGATGCCCTCTCCAGGGTCGAGACAGTTCACGCTCCCTTGGATTACGTAGCGCTAGCAGCTGACCAAGTGAACGACACGGAACTGGAAAAGTGCCTACAGGGAGGTTCTAACCTCCAGCTAAGAAAAGTGCGCATTCCCGGCATCGACACGCAACTCTACTGCGATTTATCGACAAATATAGCCAGACCTTTCGTCACAAAGAAATTCCGTTCTGCAGCTTTCAATGCGGTTCATCAGCTGGCTCACCCAGGCATCAAGGCAACGGTCAAACTCATAACTGAACGTTATGTCTGGCCGGCCATCAAAGCTGACACAAGGAAACTCGCACGCAACTGCCTCCAGTGCCAACTAAGTAAGGTGTCACGACACGTGTCAGCACCCCTTGGAACCTTTCCTAGAACTTCATCCAGATTTGAACATGTCCATATCGACATCATCATCATGCCCATGTCAGAAGGATGCCGGTACTGCCTTACATGCGTAGACCGGTTCACGCGATGGCCAGAAGCGTTCCCTATCAAGGACCAAGAAGCAGAAACAGTGGCGCGCGCATTCTACCAGGGTTGGATCACCAGGTTCGGAACCCCGCTTCGAATCACCACTGACCAAGGAAGACAATTCGAGTCTAGGCTGTTCAGGCAATTGAACTGCTTAGCAGGTACGACGCAGATTCATACCACCGCATACCACCCTGCGGCAAACGGCATGGTGGAAAGGCTACACCGCCAGCTCAAGGCTGCCATCAAATGCCACCAGAAGGACCGTTGGACCGAAGTGCTTCCCACTGTTTTAATGGGAATAAGAGCAGCCTGGAGAGACGACCTCGCTACCACCTCGGCCGAGCTGGTGTACGGCGAGCCGCTCCGTTTACCAGGAGAATTCCTCGTTGCACGACCAGCAACCTGCGACAATACGAGCAACTTCCTCAAGGAACTTCGACAGCACTTCAATGAACTTCGACCGGTTGAAGGTACCCGCCATAGTGAAGGACGTCATTTCATCTTCAAAGACTTACCCACAGCGACTCACGTTTTCTTGAGGGACGACACCATTAAGAGCCCGCTTCAGCAACCATACAGCGGCCCTCACCAAGTCGTCCGCCGGAATGGTAGGACCTATGTCATCCTATGCAGAGGAAAAGAATTAACCGTGAGCATTGACCGCCTCAAACCGGCTTACATCGCCAAGGAACCGAAAGAAGCCGCAACAGAGCTACCACCAACCCTTCCAAAACCAGCCATCAAACAGGATCGGACTCATACGACTACTCGTTCAGGAAGGCGTGTTCGTTTTCCCGATTACCTTAATGTCTAAACTACTTTTTTATCGCAGCCCTTATCTGTGCCGCTGGGGGGGGAGTGTGTGGTGAAGCCAACACTCAGGTACGTACCTACTTAAGGTATATACCTGTGCAGCATGGCGACGTCGCCGCCTGGTACCATCGGAACGGTACACGAGTAATACCTACCTACCTATCTGGAATCTCGTCGCACTTTATGGAAAGAACCGGAGCATTTACATTCCTTGTTCATTAGGCGTCAGAACTATCGAGAAGCGTATCGTATTCTCTCGATATTATCAGCCGAATTATTAAACCGTTACCTCCGCCGCGGCATTATAAAAGCCGGAGTAATGGTTTGACCTAGTCAGTCGATAGAATAGCAAGCCAAACAACTTGTACCGTTATTTACTACGTTCACGCTCTGTGTATTATTTGAATTATTAATTCTTATTAATAAACGATCAACAGTTAATTCCAGTGTTTTCTTTACGCGTTTACGTAGCACGTCTGATTGCTACATATCTGCCCACCTGCTGCGTGGCGGGCTGGATCGAGAGAGACAGGTTGAGAAGGTCTTTTGGCCTCTCCCTCGACCTTTTGGTCAGAATCCCTCGACCCATCCATCGCCCGCAGTTGAAGGGATGAATCACCCCTCCGTCATTCCTGGACACACTGACCCCCAGATTCCTACCCACCCCTCATACCTATTTCCTTCCTAGAACTTACTCTTCTTCATTTCCTTAAAAAAAAACTCCACACAGAATCCCCTTAGATGACATAGGCCTTGAGGAAAATAATTTTCCTCTGTGGAAATAATTTCTCCTGTGTGGAGCTAATGTAAAAAAAAAGATTCGTGAAAAAATATGTTCTACATAGCTAAACATATGCATATGCATAGCGTGATGTTATAAAACCATTTCCATTGGAGTCGTAATCTTTCTTTTTGGACTACCTAGACATAAAAACAAAATGTGTCTAGTCACTAGTGAGTGATAAAACAGCCTCATTAAATAAAATAAAAATATTTTATTTTATTTTTATTATTATTGTACAACAGAATAATTCCAATTACAGTACAATTTAGTTACACTATCAGCATTTAGGCAAGTGACTCTTCAATAATGTTTTAAGGCATATAAAGAACAGTCACTTACATCCAAATGGTTTGCAATTTCATTTAACAGCACCACTCCCCTCGTCATGCTATGCTTTGCCAAGACGTCTGTTCTGCCGTTCGGTACTTTAAATAAGTCATGATGTCGACTTCGGCTGTAGTGGTCTGGTACATATAAATCATAGCATCCCAAGAGAAATGGGCTATTGATGAAATTGTTCCAAATTTTGAAAGACAGAATAGCAAGACTTGCTTTCCTTCTAGTTTCTAGGCTCACAGAATCAGTTTCCTCAAGTAAGTCAATATGGTGCATGAACCTTGGATAGGTTCCATGCCTCCGCATATAAACATACCTGAGGAATTTCTTCTGGATTTGCTCTAACATATCAATGTACTTCTGGTGGTATGGGGTCCAAACATCGCTCGCGTACTCCAGTTTGCTTCTCAGTATGCCATCGAATAACGCTAGCATAGCTTCTTGGTTATCAAATTTCTTACAAGTCCTGATGATGAATCCAAGAAGTTTGTAGCAAGACTAAGTGAGCTGCGATATATGGCAAGAGAATGTCAGTTCGGGATCAAAGACGACACCGATATCCTTCACGGATTTTACACGTGATAACGTTTCGCCTTTTATTTTATAATCGTAAATTATAATGTTTTTAAATTAAATTAATTAATTAATTTTTTTTATTAGTTTAATTTCAAAATGTATGCAGAGTACAAATCTTATAGTGCTATTTAAATAGCAAATTTTCACTTTAGGTTATTGAAATAAACTAAACAAATCAAGCAATTATACACTTATACAGCCTTCAGACACAATAATACTGTAAAATAAAGTAGGATGTGACTATTATTGTCAACAAAGGAAGCGGATTTACGTCCCAATGCGTATTTAGCAAGGTAAAGGCAGTATAGGTACACCTGTTTACGAATAGAAAATATTATTTAAATTACAAGGCCAGCAGCGTGTTTCTTACGACTTTATGCGTTTTGAATTAGAAGGAAATCACATTTTAGACAGATTCGATATTGTGTAGAAATATGGAAAACAAACAAACATCTATTTTCGACTTTAAAACATCAAACTCTTCTGGAAAATAGTTTAAATATTTTTGAAAGTCACGGCACACAACAAATGCCGCTGGTCGGTACAAGATACCCACATTATACACTAAGAACAAAATTGTTGCTAGTATTTTTTTTGATAAAATTTCGCAATCATTGGACACACTTAATTTTTAGAAAAAACTTTTGGATTCCTATCACTACAAAAGACAACTATTTGAATTCTGGCGATGGAAAATACTGCATTCAAAATTTCAATTTCTAGTACGAAATAATATATACACACTCATATTAGAAATTGAATTTTTTAGTGCAGTATTTTCCATCCCGAATGCAAAAAGTCGTCTTTTATAATAATTAAGGTGAATCGAAAGGATTTTTTCTGAAAACTATTTGTATTAAGCGTGTGCAGTGATTTCGAAAGTTTACTTTTTTTACATTTTCAATTTTTCAATTTGAGAGGCGGGAATGGGTACCACCGCCCCGGGAACCTTTATTGGATAACCAACACCTCTGCCATAGGTCACCCCAAGTGGTTCGCTACGTTTGGTGATTTAGCAGGGGTGCCCGGGTTCATGGGATGAGGTGTGTTTAGATCTGATGACCAGGACACACTGAACCCCAGATTCCTACCCACCCCTTAAACCTTTTTCCTTCCCAGAACCCTCCTCTCCTTCCAACTAACTAACTAACTAACCATCACGCCGTTTCCCCGGAAGGATAGGCAGAGAGGACGGACCGCCAAACAACTCGATCTTGGCACACACTCCTTGCCTCGTTCACATTCATACATCGTCTCTCACATGCTCTTCTATTATTCCGACTCTTCACATGGCCAGACTCAAGTATCTTATTCACTTGGTCGTGCCATGTCTTCCTCGGGCGTCCCCGACTTCTTCCATTCACATTTGCTCCTCTCCTTCCTTTCCCTAAAAAACCCTCCACACAGCATCCCCAAAGATGACATCGGGACTCAGGGAAATTATTTTCCTCGGGGCCTCCTGTGTGGAGCTCATGTAAAAAATAAATTCCACGGGGGATGGGAGGAGGGGAGAGGAGGGGTGGGGGGAGAAGGAAGGAGGAGACGGAATGGTAATCCCCCTAATACCATGCGAACGAAGCCGCGGGAAAAAGCTAGTATAGTATAATAGCAATAGAATTAAAATACATATTATATAATAGCAACAGAATATCAGCAAAATATTAGCAACAGAATATATTATCTGAAAATCATCGACACAACAAGTCAATCTGTTTGTTGTCTGTAAAAATGTAACGTAAGTTATTATAACAACGTAAGTTATTATAACGTAAGTTGTATTAAGAGTTAAGACAACCCCATAGTTACAACAAACTGGCGCAGCCTGTAGAATTCGTCAAGTTCCTAACTACTTCTACAGAATTTACAGATAAATCATTGGTACTATTTCTTTCGTTAGCAGACTACAAAGAACGTATTTCTTGCATAATTTTTAACTAGTTCGAAATTAGTAGAATCACCAATTTTTTATTGATTTTATTAGCTTTAGACATTTTTGTGCCTAAGAGTTCAATGACCAGAGCTTTCTGTCGTGACAATGATGGGTGATGAACTTTCTAGCGCGTTACCCGTTACAATGATGAGTGATGAGTTATTGATTGGTGTAATATCATAAAAGAAACATTATGCATGATATCTATAGTTAGTAACTAGGGCAGTCAGTATGTAGATATACGGGTATAAACAATTTCTGTACAAAAGAAAAATCGATAGGGTGGCGGCAGAAGGTAACGGGGGGTTGTAGGTAGACAAAATAATAATAATATTGACTGGGTGTAGCGAAGTTCTATTTCAACTCGTCTCTTAGGCATTTCATATTCTGTGAATTTGTTTGTGTGTTTGGTTTCCGTTTTTTGAAAATCTTTGACTAGATAACTAACTTTGACTAGATAACTAACTTTGACTAGATAACTAACTTTGAAAGGTGGCTAACTATAACTAGGAGGCTAATTTTGACTACGTGGCTAACATTGAATAGGTGACTAACTTTAACTAGATGACTAACTTTGACCAGTTAGCTAACTTTGACTAGGTGGCTAATTTTGACTACGTGGCTAACTTTGACTAGGTGGCTAACTTTGACTAGTTAGTTAACTTTGACTTGGTGGCTAACTATAACTAGGTGGCTAATTTTGACTACGTGGCTAACTTTGACTAGGTGGCTAACTTTGACTAGTTAGTTAACTTTGACTTGGTGGCTAACTATAACTAGGTGGCTAATTTTGACTACGTGGCTAACTTTGACTAGGTGGCTAACTTTGACTAGTTAGCTAACTTTGACTAGTTAGCTAACTTTGACTAGGTGGCAACTATAACTAGGTGGCTAACTTTGACTATATGGCTAACTTTGAATAGGTGGCTAACTTTGACTAGACGGCTAACTTTAACTATTTGGACTTTCGTATTAGCATTTTTCAATATTATGGTAGCTACCTGGCTGAAGAAAGTTTGAAAACAAAATTGTCATTTAGATAGTGACGTTTTTTGCACAATTTGTGCAAAGCCTTATTGGAAAAGAACAGTGTCTTGAAAACGCCTGGAGAATATTTTGGAAAAACAAAGACCAAATGAAATGAAAATTGACATAAATATATCGGCAATAAATATCGCAATGTACATATAGCCTTGACATTATGATCATCCTTGACACGAAACAATTGAAAATTCCAGGGGTTCACCAACTTTAAATCAATACTTTCGAAATTAAAAACTTTAGCGACTCTCCTAACTTTATGTACGTGACAGATAATTTGTCAACCCCATTTGTGTTGTGTAAAAGATGATGACATTTTCGTATTATACAGGACAGCGATTTAAAAAAAAAACAATTTTCTCGTGATAGCTACTTAGGGGGCATACGTTAATTACGCGAGCTCAAAAGGGGGGCGGGGTGTCCAGCAAAATCTCACGTTACTTGAAAAGAATATACGAAGTGGCCCAAATTTATCTCACCAAGGGGGGTAGGGGTTTGATTGGAAGAAAAACTGATTACGTAATTAATAATAATAATAATTGTTGGATGATTTCTATAGCGCCATTTTCGTGAGAAAATCACCTCAAGGGCGCTTTACAATTCATTTACACATTTAATCTATACAGTATATTACAGGTGGCTTATTACTAAGATTGGTAACTAATGTAATGACTTACAACTAAGACCTACATGACTAGTGACTTAAAACTATACTTATTTTTATAATCGAGTACAAAACTATAATGTATGGCCCCTTATATGTATTACTATTTTAATAATAAATACTAGATTTTGAGTTGAAATCAAAAGTTGAGTCCGTTAAAATATATACTTTCCATGTGACGTACATTGACTAACATCACCGTAAATTCCAGTTGTGCTGACTGCTGTCTGATTCAATCTGTTACGCTTTTTTATAAGAAAGAAACATTCCCAGGTTACGAATAACCCGACAATATGTGAAAATCTCCTACTACCACCACAGTAAGCGGAAATATTGCTTTTGTCGTGATGGAGGTCTTAGCCAGCCGAGGAATCGAATACGCGACGCCCGGGTGGGACCCAAACGCTTGTTTACCATCATTTATTTGTTAAATTATCTGTATTGACGTTGTTTTCTTTTTCGGAAAGTTTTTTTTATATCATCTATAATATATTTGTTGACAGAAAACAATTCGATAATAATTTTATATCTATTTTTGTTTATTAAATTAAATGATATTATGTAATCTTAAAAAACAAAAATTAAAAACACGAGCCACAAAAGAAAAGTTCAAATTAAGATTGGGAGTCTCTGGTGTATAGTTTAGGATATCCCTGGAGTACCTCCTCGAGATGATGTAAGATGTAAGATAGAGACCAAAATGTATGTTTGATTTGTGCGAATGTCAAAACCTTTTTAAATTAGTCACGTTAACAATTAATGGGTTTTCAATATCTAGTACCTAGATAGGTTCAACGTAACACATGGAGATAAACCATTGACCTCACTGTGTATTGTTATTGAGATCTATGATCCGTATTATATCATTAGATACCTCCCTATCAACCTAACTACACTGTATTTAATGGAATATCTTGATTAATTGAACTTTAACATCTTCGTGTTTATAAATATTTGATCACGTTATCAATGTTTCAAATCAGGTTTTTGTAAATATTTGAACACTGTAATCAGTGTTTTCATATCAGGTTTTTGTAAACATTTGAACACTGTTATCAGTGTTTTAATATCAGGTGTTTATAAATATACATTTCAAAGTCATTAGGTTGTTAGTTAAGACTGTGTGGTTAGTTGGGATCATTTAGCTAATAGGAAAGCGCCCTCGAGGCTTCGAGGTGATTTCCATGTGATTGAGTGATTGCCATGCACAATATATAGGTACATAGTCAATTTAGTTTCATTATTATAACGAACATCTTTAAAAATAAACCCTATATTTACTTACTTTTCTTGATTCTTCATCGAGGCGGTGTTCCCCATACTGATCTCTGATATTAGATAAACCTTTCACTTTTGTATTTATTTTTAAAATATTTTAAATCGCTGTAAAAATTACGCGGTAATGTCAGAATTTTAATAGTCAAATGCTATAAAATTTCTAAAGCAAAAACAAGCACTTTAACACACGTTTTTTAAGGGTGAAACAAGATCGAGAGTGGTTTTTGGATTTTTATATAAGTTCCTAATACGGTAAATATTTACATAACAACCGCACTTTTAATAGGCAGAGTTCATGGAAATTACAGTTCGTTTTAACTTAATTACTACAAGAAAGGACTAATTACGTTTTGAGAGATGGTAAAAGATGCATAACAATTTCATTTTTGTTCAAAGCTTAAAATTTTCCTTATAAAACGATCCCTTTGCTGCCATTTTGGATTTTGTAGCATGAACTGACGTTTGTAAAAGTTTCGTTGCAATCTAAAAACGTATAAATTAGTTAATTAACCCAAACTAAGAACCTAACAACCTATTTTGGCCTTGTAAAAAGTGTAATTTCTATAATTTGTACCTAAAAGTGCAGCAGGATATGTAAATAATTATCGTAAAAGCAAACAGTTGTAAAAACTGGCAGGAAAAATTAATTCGAAATGTGATATAATTAGGTAAATTAAATATATATAGGTATATATATTTTTAAAGAAAGGCAAACATTCCCGGGTTACGAATAACCCAACAATATTTGAAAATCTTCTACTATCACCACAGAAAGCCGAAAGTGTTGCTTGTATTGTGATGGAGGACTTAACCAGCCGAGGAATCGAACACTAAACGCCCGGGTGGGAGCCAAACCCGATGCCCACTCAACCACTGACCGATCGCCAATGGTTGAGTGGGCAAAAAAGACCCTCCACACAGCATCCCCTAAGATGACATAGGTCCTGAGTGGAGTTTACGTAAAAAAAATGCGTTTCATTTCAGAGATTTATTATTATTGTATTTTTCATTTGGAGGGGTGCAGAGACATACGTTCACCGTTTGTCTCATTTTCGACTATTGACATTTAGTGTGTAAGAAAGAGGGACAGCTTTATATGATTAAGAACAAAAGCGAAACAATCAGCGCATTGACATTTGACTACTAAATACCTAGTGAGTACCTGTAAACATAGTTCAAAGACTATTAAGTCAATGCACTACGTCGCGTAACATTCGAAATCGGGCCGTTAGCAATAACACGCCTTATGTAGATGGCGACAAAGATGAAATTGCAGCTCAGCACCAGCCGCCATTTTTATTTTCGCGAGAAAAAACACCGCCAAAAAGCGAGTTTTATTTTATTTTGAGAAGTGTAGGCACAAATATTAAAGTGTTTTACGATCAATTTCTAAAGAACTTAATTTTCTACATTGTACAACAAAATCGTAACCGAAAAAGGGTTCTTTAGTAGGAAATTTTAAACTTCAAAGCAATTTTTTAAGGCCTCATACATAATTTTTTTCTGGGCTTATAAAAGACTAATAAAAAAATGCTCGATTATTTGAAATGCCAAAATGTGTTCTATTTGAAGTATCTAATTAAAGCATCTAAAATATTTCTAAGCGATTTAATTTTCAAACTTAAAACACCTGATTTTGCATTACTTCGTAGTGAATCGCCTTAAGTATCAATGAAAAGTGGGAAGTACTTAACCACATAGTAGGAAGAGAAATAAAAATGAAACAATTTATTTGAATTTTCCGTATAAACAAATTATTAAAATGTAACTGCATGCGTAGGTACGCAAGACACTGCGTATACTAAACCACTAATTAAGACTCATTAGCCTTAAATATAAAATGATTTCACTTTAACAACATCAATATTATTAGCAGAAGAAACTTTACATGAATATGTTTTATAAAACCCGTGTTTTTTATTAAATGGATTGCACTCATAAAAATAAAGGTGTACTTGAGAAACACTCGTACTCCGTTAAAGTTAACTATTATTTATTTTCCAGTTACCGCAGTTTTAACTGTCACTTTTGAGATTAAATCATTACCGGAACGTCGGTGCTCGTTTAACTGAGGTCCAAACAACACTGAGCCATGAACACTGACTTTTAACTGCGAAATAATTCTTTTGGTATATATTAAATAATTTACTCTGCATGACCGCCTTACTATTACAAAGAATCTGATGAAATAACGCTATTAACGTTTATGAATTACGCAAATTACAAGTTAAACTTTTATGTAAAGAGAATAGGTATTATGATATAAAATAATGCGTTATGATAAAATTGAACTAAATGAATATGTAAGCCTCCTTTCAACATTTCATCTCTTCGAAATTTGCTCATTTCGCACTACCATTCAGAATCGGACTTTGTTTTTATGAAGTGAAACTTCTATAGACCCGCTGTGGTTTGGATTTCGGATGAAACGAAAATGACGATTAATGCATCTGCGACACTTCAACTGCGCTCATTGGCCGCTTTGATTATGTCACTTTTAAAGGCTCCTGTTGAGATATGAAACGGAAATTACGCTAGGTCTGCGTTCATTGGTCGCTTTGATTATGACCTAACTTTTCAAGTATTGTTTTTTTTTTTTATAGTGTTACCTCACAAGAGTCTCAGCTGCTCCCGTCTGGAGCCAGTGAAACTATGGCATTCTCAATTGGGGTATGTTGTGAGGCTGAAGGTAGTGGGGAGGGGAAGGAGATAAGGAAGAGGAAGGGGGAAGTACCTGGCTATTCAGATCTGGTCACAAACACTGCTAATGCCATTTCAAGCAACGTTTCAATTCTGAATGGTGGTCTTACACCAGGGCGATACTAAGAGTATCACTCTGGAACGTGCCGCAAATATACTATATATTATTTTAAATTAATGCGAAATAACACAAATCAATCAAATATTTTTTTGGAACGTGCCGCAAATATACTATATATTATTTTAAATTAATGCGAAATAACACAAATCATTCAAATATTTTTTTGGAACGTGCCGCAAATATACTAAGTATATATTATTTTAAATTAATGCGAAATAACACAAATCAATCAATTTTTTTTTTTGCCACGCCGGGATTCGTCCCGCGACCTTCGGAATGCGAGTCAAGAGCCTACCGCTGGACTACGCCGGCCGACTAGATTGTTTTAGTAAAGTTTCGCTTCTACCGCGTGTAAACTGCACTCGATTTTTTTGATTGTTTTTTTAAATGAGCTTCATACAGGAGGCTCTGAGGAAAAAATCCTTCAGAGCCTATTTCATCTTTGGGGATGCTGTGTGGAGGGTTTTTTTTAAGGAAAGGAGAGTTCTGGGAAGGAAAGAAGGGTGGATAGGAACCTGGGAATCAGTATCTCCAGGTCATCCGCCGCCAAGACCTAGACAAACCTCACTCCGTGAATCCAGGGTAGCTATTCCCGAAGCGTTCTCGCTCGCAATCTCCGTCGAAAGTACGTCCGTTAGTCGACTTGGTTATTCCTGAGCTTGGTCGAAGTAACATTCTTAGACGCCAAACGTCAAAAGTCACTCCACAACAACAACGAGTGGGTCAACCCAGTAGAAACACAGCAGCGAATGGTGTGAAGTTAGCGTATCTATGCAATTAGCTGTCAAAATTTGGTATTATTGTTTTCCCGCGCGACCTTTCGCACTCGCAATTTTCGCACCCGACAATTGTATTTCCAGAATACCTGATTGATCATAATCTAGATTTAGGTCTGATTGCTGGAGGCAGGAGGATTGGCTCCACTTGAGCCTGGGGCTGTTAATAGAATTAACCTAGATTTAGTGGCTGGTAGAGCTGTTAGAAATAGGATAGTTCAAAATTATTTCTAAATTCTTTCTGTATTTATACTAGTCTTTATTATCATTTTGTTGTTGTTCACTGTATATTATTTGTCAAGTGTCTGATCGTATTATTATTAATGATATTAGACAAACAATAGTGAGACCGAGTTGAAGGTGTTGTCCAAGTACGGAGTGAATACAAAGCTCATTCAGGCAATTGCGTCTCTATATGAGGGAAGCGTTGCATGTGGCTGATGTCAGCGTGATGTGTAAGATTAAGAAAGGGACGCTCCGATGGTTTGGGCCTGTGGAGCGAATGAACGAGGAAAGGAGTGTATAAAGAATATATGATGCAAATGTGAATGGTGGAAGAAGTCGAGGACGCCCAAGAAAGACATGGCACGACCAAGTGAATCAGATACTTGAGTCGGGCCATGTCAAGAGTCAGAATAATAGAAGAGCATGTATGAGACGTTGTCTGAATGTGAACAAGGCAAGGAATGTGTGCCAAGACCGAGTTGTTTGGCGGTCCGTCTTCTCTGCCTACCCTCGCGGAGAAACGGCGTGATTGGTTAGTTAGTTAGTCAAATAATGAATGGTGAGGTGAGGCTGCGTTACAACAAACACTTCAAATACAATATTTTTTGTGATAATATAGTGATGTAAAATGTAAAAAAACAATGATGTGATCATAAAAAATGTATTTAACATTAATATATCATTATTTTTAAAAAAATAATACAGAAACAACAGTTGTTAATATACAATGTCAATATATTTTGTAATTCAGGCTAAAAATAAAGAATTAGTACTAATGAACTAATCAAGTCTGATATTTTCTATTATAAAACTAAAATGCAGTAGCATAATAGCACAATTTATATCATATAACGCAGCAAACATCACAGCTTCAGCTGTTCAATTACAACACTGCTATTGATATTGTCTACTAAATATCTTTGGTTAATTTTAGGAAAACATTATATTTATCTTCGATAAAACTAAAATGCAGTAGCATAATATCACAATTTTTATCATAGAATGCAGAAAACAATACGGTTTCAGATGTTCAATTACAATTGTAATTATTTCAACATATTTTGTATTACAAGCGAAAAATAATCAATTCGTACACTGATGTAACTAATCAAGTCTGATATTTTCTAGTAAATTATTTTCTGGTCTTAATTAGTTAAACATTAAAATTATACATGATACAAATAAAACTTGCATTCATTACCCTGATATTGTATACTATCTTTGGTTAATTTAAAAAAAAAAACATTTTTATCTCAGAGATAAAACTAAAATGGGTAGGAGGCACCACAAGGGGAGTTGTGGCCTCCGAGAACAGCGGCACCTCAACAGTCTGACATCTGCTGCAGCCAGCATCAGACTGTGGTCCTCCAAGTGATTCAAAGTCGAAGTTAACCTCCCCATGTTGAACTTCCGTGTGGCCCGTAATCAAGACTGGGCTGATTGACTGTAGTATCAGCTCGTCAGTCGCGTTGATGCTGACTGCTGGCTCTGGTGGTCCGCCTCCCGTCCCGGCCGCATGCCGCCTCAAGAGACATGCTTTAACTTGGCCTTTGACCGTAAGCCTTGCCAAGTCTGAAAAGATTTTTTAATTATATTAATTATTTACACAAAATATTGGTGGAAAGACACTTTATAAGATCTTAAACTATTCAAAAAGCAGGACAACGTCAATATCAAACAATTTTACTTGAATTTTGAAACAATCAGCTTTGAAATTCAGCGTTGACTTGATTAGGCATGGAATCCATGTTAGATGTGAGCATGGTGTTTGTTTTATTGAATAAAAACTTGTCGTAGGCAGAGCTTCATCTGAACGAAGCATTAGGGTAACAAATAGACATTTTAAGTGGAAATGAATCAAAACAAACCTTTCTCCAATGTTTGAAATCTTTGTTGGCCCCTGCCATGGCATTCAATTTTTCGGCAATCACCACCCATCTCCGTCTGGATTCGGCGAAGGTAAATGTTGAGGAAAATTTGCCACTCACAAGTTCCACATCCGAACTTACTAATTCAATTAGTAATTGTTTCTGAGCAATCGTGATGTAACCCGCGGACATTTCTGTTGTTGTTTTGTTTTTAGTCTGACAGTGACAGTCACACCATAGAAATCTCAAAAACACCAAGAACATAGACAATATTCACAGGGCTGCCAATATAATCATCACTTCGATCGGTCGACGTTCAAGAATACGTAAAATTGAAAGATTCGACAAAGTTCGTCGCGACGACGATAAATTTTCGCTCTCTTCGAGGCGCATAACGAGGAACTTTTGATCGACCGTCAGGAATAGGGCCCCAGACATCTCTGCTAAATCACAAAACGTAGCGAATCACTGTTTGAAATGGATTTAGCCATGTCTGGTTACCATATCTGAGTAACTAGGTATTTCCCCAACTTCCTCCTTCCACATCCTTCCCCCCCCCCCCCCCCTCACTACCTTCAGCCGCACACCATACCCCAATCGGGGATGCAATAGTCTCTCTGGGTCCACACGGTTGGGAGCAGTTGGGGGTTGGGGGTGTTGTGAACAACATGTTGGGAATGTTGTGTCACATAAACAAAAAATTGAATGCCTAATACAAACTCGCCTTTTCTTTCTCCATCCATCCATTGAAACGATGACCAAGAACACCTTTGAAAGGTGAAATTCAGAAACATTAAAAAAAACAGTATATTTTTTGCCTATTCCACACAAGAGTTTCAACTGCCGAGAGCCAGTGAGGCTATGACATACATTAGGGAACATGAGGCTGAAGGAAGTTGAGAATGGAAGGCAGTGGGAAAAAATTGGGCAATTTTGCAAAGAAGCGCCTTATCAAGCAACCTTTTTTTAAATTCTGAATTGTAGTCTTTCTTCAGGGCCATACCGATAGTTACTTTCATTTTCCATTGAACTCAAAATGTTTTGCTAATTAATGTGTATATAGGTATGTCGCAGGCCAATCGTAAAATCTGGCAGATCATGATGCGCCCCAGGCACTTCGCGATCTGCCACCAGGCATTTCACGATGTGGCTAGTCAATCATGATCTGCCTGTTTTTCGGCCTACGGCATATCCACTCTTTCAACAATTAAAGTCATTTATAATTTTATTTTTGTACCAGCTCTACACAGGAGGCTATCAGGAAAATATCCCCACATGGCCTAGGTCATCTTTGGGGATTCTGTGTGAAGGGACTTTTTAGGAAAGGAAGGAGGGAAAATTCTGGGAAGGTAAAAGGTATGAGGGATGGGTGGTAATCTGGGGGTCAGTAAATCCAGAAGCCCTCCCGCTTCGGTAAGGCTTCGGTTTGTAGGTTTCGGTAATGTTCTGAGAGACCTGGTGGAGAGATTAAAATGTCTCCCTCAACCATCTCTCCCGATGACTCCAGATACTAATATCTACAGCCTATATGTCGAACGAATATCTACAGCTCATATGTTGAACTAATATCTACGAACTTCAGAGTGTTGACTAATATCTACAGAGCGTAGGTTGAACTAATATCTACAGAGCGTAGGTTGGACTAATCAGCTAAATGTGTCCAATAGTCCGATATTAGGGATTTTTACATACATTTTTACATACATACTTACATAAATTATGTTTTTTAAACTGCATACGCAATATTACGTTATTCCAATATGCTATACATACCTACTTGCAAATCCAACCTCTGCCAGTGCTGTAGATATTCGTCAACACTTTGGTTCTCATAGATATTAAATTAACAGTTTGAGCTGTAGATATTCGTCAACACTTTGATTCTCATAGATATTAGTTCGATTTTTTCAGTTTTTGGAATTCCTGTAGATATTAGTAGACGCCTCCCTCCCGATCTCTACCTCCCACGTAGTTGGTGGGCAGACGCATTCGCCGCCAAGATCCGGACAAACCTCGCCCCACAAACCCGGGCACCCCTGCTAAGTCATCAAACGTAGCGAACCACTTGGAGTGACCTATGGCAGAAGTATTGGTTATCCGATAAATGGTTCCTGGGGCGGCCGTACCCATTCCAGCCTCCAAATTAATTTTTATATAATTAATTTTTATTTGTTTTATTTTCGGGAAATCAACAGTTTACATTAAGGTTGGTTTATACATAGACAATTTAGATAACTGTGAAACCAATTATAGATTTCTTCATTTGTATTTAATAAAACAGTATATTTAACAAGTTAAGATGGCATTACCAGAGAAAACCAGAAATACGTAATTTTCAAATCAGATTTTAGACGAATTGACTCTTTTCCACAAAAAATTATAAATGGATTTTGAAAGATTGTTCTTTTATCTAGCATTCGTATGTAATAAATTTTGAGATTTTTTTTTAAATTTTTAGTATAATAAGGTTATTCCATTGGTCGTTGGCAGATTTGTTCAATTTTCAAAAAAGTTTTTGTATTATACCACACCCATTTCAAATAATATAATCATGCAGTAAAATAAATCAATACATTATCTAGCATACGCATGTTTTAGAATTTTAATTTTAGTTTCAATAAAATCATTAAAAAATATGAACGTACATGTGTTTCTTGACGAAAATTGGTCCATTTGTGTATTTATTTGCGCACTTACAAACTAATATATTTCAGATTTTTTTAACATTCTTATTAAATTTAGATATTATTGAAAAATGATAAATACTTATAATCAAAAAATAATTACAAAAGTACATTATTTTAATAGTTTTATCATCACGCCTTTCAGCATTTTTGGATAAAGGTATAAATTAAAGCTAATTTGGATTGAAAGTTGGTACGGAGAATAATTAATCTTTCTCATTGTAACCGCCCTGCACGATCGTAAGAACAACTTTCGACGAAATGTGGATTTTCGTCCGCTGGCTGGTTAAACGCTCTTAACATGTATTACATATATCTATATAATTATACACAGAAATTTCGACTACTATAATGCTGCAGCTCTTTCTTACACATTAAATAATGGTGAGACACACAAAATACGTTTGACTGTTTCCTTTACACTTTTTTCGACGGGAATTGCATTTCATTTTCTTTGTACTGGGAGATGTATGAAAATGGTTTCCCTGGGGGGGGGGGGGGGGCAGACGTACGTTCACCGTTTGTCTCACTTTCGACAGTTGTTATTTAGTGTGTAAGAAGGAAAACAAATGAAATCTTCAAAAATTCAGTGGATCTCGCGGCTACTACTACTCCCTAGGTACTGTTTTTAACAGATTAAGTGACGACTGTCTTACCAATTATCTTTGAACACACCGCTATTCAATCAAAATAAAGGACAGTTTTAAAACACATGGTTTATTCATGAGAATTAACGTACAATGAAAATAACAAAAATAAGTACTTTTTGTTAACCCTAGATCACTAACCTTCGTCGAATCGACGACGCATGATTAAAAAACCGCGATAACTTTCGCGCTCGCGACCGTAATTCTTTCATACTCTGGCTAATCTCAATCGGCCCGTTACTTCTGCTATTGACGGTAGAGCGGACGATGGGGGAGTCCACAAGCGCCAATTCAGCAACCATGGCTCGTCGCATCGACGAAGGTTAGTGATAACGTGACTTTTTATTTTCACTAGATTTTCACCAAATTTTTATTAGTTTCTAGATTTTCATCAAAACTTTTATTTTATTAGTTAATTCAAGTCTTTGTTTTTGATATTTAAATTGTTTTTTTTTCAAAATTTATTTGCAACTAATTCAAATACCAACTATAAAAATGTTACAATTGTTGATTTTGCATGAAAACCATGGTCTCATTCTTAAGGCTTTTGATTAATAAATTTGATACTTTTGTTTTTCTAAATATGAAAATAATACAAATAAACACTGTTCATTAATAATAAAAAGAAATATGTACATATTTTGTTTTAATAAAACCCTTAAACCCACTTTATTTAGTACCGTAGTCGAAACAACGAAGGTTAGTAATAAGCGTCGAAAAATAAGGTTAGTGATCTAGGGTTAATTTTCATTTAAGGGTGAAATAGGCGAATCTGTCAAACAGTCCACCGTTTCCGCAGAGAGTCAAGGGTTTTTTTCAAGTACCTTGGGGCTCCAGCCCAGAGGTGGTCAAATACCTAACCTCTACTTCTTGATTTTTCCGATACGTTAAAAAAAAATCGTTAGTCCATTAAGCGGATGACCGCATAAACCGATAACCGGTAAGAAAAAAAATCTTGCGTGATGCATTGGAAAAATTAGCGACCACAATATGTTTCCGCATCTACGTTTTACGTCATTTTAGCATTATAATATTTATTTGCAATTTATGCAATAACCAGTCTGTTCAGCGAAGCCAAGCTACGGAGGCAATTTTGTGAAACTAATTCTATACCTATTCGTACATTATAATCTCAAGAAATAAAGTTCAATTTATTGCACTAAATTCCATTTATTAAAAATTTATTACGCAATCGAAAAAGCCGTTAATATCGATAGTGTGTGATATGCATTAGAATCGGAAATCGGTAAGTGTCAGTACAGCTTTTCAATAGTTGTTTTATTTAATATATGCTGTATATTTTTTTTACAATAAATATACAATTTATTTTTACATGTATAGTGTATTAGTGTATAATCGAAAAATAATGACTTTTCCTTACTATGAAGAAATGTTTGGTGAGAAAATTCGTGCTCAAATGAGTCATAAATAAGTAGGTAATAAAATTCATGCTCAAATGAGAGTCATAAATAAGTAGGTATCTAATAAAATATTGCAAATTATAATAAAAAGAAAATAAATAAGGAAAAAAACAAGATTTATCGATAACAGAAAAATAAATATATTTTTTTAAATAATTCACAGCAAATTACGTAATTATTCAATTAAAGTTATTTCTAAATAGAGGTGACTTATTGTTCAATTTTTTTTTTAAATTTGAACCCTTTTGACTGATTTGTTCGCTTTTGGGAACAGCTCACGTAGGTCTCATGGAAATCGTTTTATCCCCCTCACTGTCATGAACGATCTAAACGGTTTTAGAAAGAAAAAAAACACCACGCTTTACATTCAAATATAACAGTTAACCACATAGAAAAAACAAAATTTACACCTCCATGAAACCGAAGTTTTCAAGAATTTATGAAACTTGGTGAATTTTTTATGAATTTTTTTTTAAGAAACGACAGTGATCTAAAATGCGTATGTTTTTTTTCGTTATCCTTAGGGAACGTACCCATACTACGTGACACGTTTAGGGGGGGGGGGGGGTCTTCAAAATGTCACGCTCCATACAAATGAGCGGCGGGTTGCTTAGGATTATGGTCACCGGGGGGGGGGGGGTTAAAAATTGCAAAAAGTTGGTCACGTAGTATGGGTACGTTCCCACCTTAGTGAGAAAAAGTGTAAAGTAAGTAATTTAAAAAATATATTTTGCATTCAATATTTTTAATTTTATACTGTTTTTTTCTAATAATAACATTTGAAAGCCCTTTTTATCACCTTTCAAAAACAGTTTTTAGTATTCGGATACATTCAGAAATATTCCATTTATTTGGTTTTTGTTGCAAGGCGGAAATTTTCTGATCTTCTGACAGAATTTTCCTGAGGCCTTAGGGGTTAATGTTGTTCGATATATTAAATAGTTTTTCTTTAAAAATCTGTATTATTAAATTTTTTAACTGTTGACAGGTAGGAACATTTAATAGTGTGAAAAGCTTGATAGTAGTGGCGTAGCTAGCATGGGCGGATGTTGTGGTGTCACCCCCCCCCCCCCTCCTCATAAATAAACGCTATTTTATAAAAGGACCCTTAGACTAAAATTCTCCCGTTTCGGGGCACTCCACGAGGAGCCATAGAGCTACCAAAATATGAGGTCCTTACATATGAAATTGGCGTTTTGCCGTACTGGCAACTTTTATCTCAAATATCTTCTCTTTGGTTAGGAATTCTAAATTCAAGTTTATACAGCTATTTACTCATGTATTTGTGTTTCGAAAATGATAATTCGTTTGTTTTTTCCTTAATTGTTTTTTTTTTCTTTGCATCACTTAGTTTACAAAATGGAAAACTTGAAATATTGCGTTATTTACGAGTATGTACGAGTTCCACCGTGGCACCAGTGCTGCAGAAACGGCTCGAAGGATTAATGATGTGTATGGCGACGGTGCCGCAAAAGAAAACACAGTGCGTTTTGGTTCCAACGTTTTTGTTCTGGAAATTTCGACCTGCAGAACAAGCCCCGTGGACGGCTGGAGACCAAAGTTAATAATGAAGAATTGAAGGCTATTGTGGAAGCGGATCCATCGCAAACCACGTCCGAGTTAGCTGCAGGCTGCGGTGTTAGTGATAAAACTGTTTTAATCCACTTGGCAAATTGGGAAGGTGAAAAAAGCTTGAAAGGTGGGTACCTCACGAATTGGGTGAAGCAAATCAACAAACGCGCGTTAGAACGCTAGACCACACACTGCACAACAGATGGCTACCAAATTAGAGGAGCTTCAATTGGAATGTCTAAGACATCCACCGTACTCTCCGGACCTTACCCCAACAGATTACCATTTTTTTTCGAAATTTGGATAACTTCTTGCAAGGGAAAAAATTCAACTCCGATGGGGCAGTCCAAACGGCCTTTAAAGTTTTTATTGATTCCCTTCCGAATGGTTTTTTTAGTAAAGGGATCGATGAACTACTTACGAGATGGCAAAAGTGCATAGATAGCAGTGGTACATAATTTGATTAAATAACTATATTATATTAAAAAAAAAATCGACTTTATGTTCCTCCCATACAAAACGCCAATTTCATATGTAAGGACCTAATACACAGACCGAGTTCATGTGTAAAATATTGTTGTGATTATTATTTTGTTACCTGGTACCCTGGAATGGAGTAATTAGTTTCGCCAGTAGAGTAGGTCTTTGTAAACCCAATCAAGCCCGGGAAAAAAAATATTTCTTTTAAAGATATTATTAATTTTTCAAAAAAAATTTTTACGCTTTTAATATTTTTATGAAATTGAGTAAATCTTTTTTGAGTGCAAATAAAATAGAAATCTCTTATAGAGTGATATAAGTTTTCTTCAATACATATTTTTTTATCTAATGCGTTACATAAAAAATCATTCATTGTTAATTTATAGATAAGAGTTTGAGGAAATGAAAATTTACAATATTTATTCGTAGTCAATGCGTTCTTTGGCAATTCGAAGCATTTTTTGCCGGTAAAGGCATTTTATGCTATCGACTCTATGATCGGTGGAATAGTTCATATCAAACCTTTTGTTTTGGACACAGCAGTTGTTGCAGATTGGAGTTTGTTCTTTGTTTTCACATTTAGATAGTATATGTTCCTTAGTGCAATGAGGGCAAATGGGAGGCTGCGTCCTGGCGTGACATCTTTGAGCTGTGTGGCCGAACTTGAGGCAATGGTAACATTGTGTGAGCGGGCTGCAGTCGCTGACGTACACTCTTTGGAATTTGATGTTTAATTTTTTTTTTTTCAATTAGTTTTTTCCTTAATTGTCCAGTTGTTTCGATAATGTAGTTAGTGGTGTCGTTTTCTTTTCCTTCATTGTACTTATTTTTTAATTCCTTGATAAGCTTAATGTCTTTTTTGTCTTCTAGGGTTAATCCTTCATTTTGTTGTACAATCCCGTCTATAATTTCTTCTTCAGTCAATTGGCATTGCAGGCTTTTCAACATTAAGCACGGTTTCCTTTTTTTTATTTCTTCGGCCGATACTTCTTTTCCAATTACTTTATTTATCTCTTCGGTTAATTTTTCTGCATCTTCTTTTTTTTGGTAAGAAATCACTAATTTTTGTTCTCCGATCTTTTTTACTCCATTTACTCCAACTTTTATTTTTGTTAAATTAATATTTTTTTGAATTTTTATTTTTATGTCCTCGGCCTTCAAGGTGTTTTTTGAGGTAATTAAAATGGCGTATTTCTGTTCTGCATTATATGAAGTTTCTGCGAAGTTTTTATTGTTACTTAGTGCACTCGCGTATGATTTTTTGTTATTTTGATGGATTTCTTCGAGTTTCTGTGTGTAGTGATGATTATTTTTAATATTAATTTTTTGTAATTCTATGATCTTCTTTTGTAGACTAATTAGTTCGTGATGAATTTTTTCTTCCAGTGATACAATATTTTGTTCCAGTGTTAATTTTATTTTTGAGTCTTTCACTGAAGTGATCTTATTAACTAAGTCTTTAATATTTTTAAAAATTTCTTCGGTTTCCATATTAAATTAATGGAATCGCCCAGGTGGGCGAGTTATTAATGTAAGTAATTATATTTATTGTTTTACTTCTTACAAAATAACGCGACTGTACTCGTTCGGTGCTGAGCGAGAAATATCATATATCCTTCGTAATTTTTTTCCACGGTCGGGTGTCACCCCCCCCCCCCCCCCGCCATCGGGTGTCACCCCCCCATCGGGTGTCCCCCCAATCGGGTATCACCCTCTATCGGGTGTCACACCCAATCGGGTATCACCCTCTATCGGGTGTCACCCCCATCGGGTGCCCCCAATGCCCTCCCCCCCCCCCCCTAGCTACGCCACTGCTTGACAGTAATATCTTTGAATGCAGCCGGAAGAGGAACTAGACGCCATGTTAATTTTTTTTTTAGCTGTCGGAACATTTTCAATTGGAATATTTTTTTATGATGTACCCTGTTTCATAAAATGATACCAAATAATGAAATTACAGAAAATTCCAGCAAGTAATGGTGCCAGTGTTGTCAGCTTTGCGAAATATATCTAATTAATTATTCATCATCATCATCATCTGTGGCTCTACAACCCAGGTCGGGTCTTGGCCTCCAGCAGAGCCTGCCTCCATGACTGTCGGTGTTGTGCTGCGTTGCGCCAGTTTCGGATGCCGATGGTGCTTGCATCCTTCACCACTCCATCCAGCCATCGAAGCTTTGGTCTTCCAACTCTTCTCCGACCCCCAGGTGCACCATCCATAATTCGCTTTGGGATATCTCCTTCGCTCGTTCTCTGGATATGTCCAGCCCACCTGAGTCTTCCAGTTTTGATTTCCTTGGAGATATTAGGGTCCTCGTAAAGATCGTATAGCTCCTGGTTGTATCTGATACGCCATTCTCCATTATCACAGACTGGGCCGTAAATCCTTCGCAGCACCTTCCTTTCAAAACTTTCTAGGGCTCCTTCATCACTCTTACTGATTGTCCAGCATTCCGAACCATACATAAGAACAGGTCGTATAAGGGTCTTGTAAAGCAGGACTTTAGTTCTTCTGGTAAGGTGGCGAGATTTCATATGCTTCTGTAGCCCAAAGTAGTATCGATTTGCAGCTACTATACTTCTTTTGATTTCGCTGGATACATTGTTGTCATTTGTCACCATAGTACCGAGATATACAAACTCGTTGACAGTTTCAAATGTATAATTATCTATCTGTATACTTGGTGGTTTCTGGCATCCATGTACGGGCATATATTTTGTCTTCCCCTCGTTGATGACCAATCCCATGTTCCTTGCCGACGTAGCTAAGCTTTTAAACGCCGATTTTAGTTCATATTCTGAGCGTGCGATGATATCTATATCGTCAGCATAAGCAAGGAGCTAAACAGACTTGTTAAAAATATGGCCTGTGGTTTGTATACCTGCATTTCGGATGGCCTTTTCCAGCGCTAAATTGAATAAAATGCAGGCAAGTGCATCTCCTTGTCTTAGTCCATTGAAGGTCCTTAGGGTGTCTGACAGATCCTGTTGTATTCTGACTCGGCACTCAACATTAGACATTGTGAGCCTTACTAAGTTTACCAGTTTTCTTGGGATATTAAATTCATCCAAGGCTCTGTACAGTCTTTCTCTATTTACCGTGTCATAGGCAGCCTTAAAATCTATGAAGAGATGTTTTGTATCAACATTAAATTCTATTGTTTTTTCCAGTATCTGTCTCAGTGAAAAGATTTGATCAGTTGTAGATTTCCCCTTACGGAACCCAGTTTGATATTGGCCAATTCAATTATGCCATCCGAATATTTCATAAGCCTACCACACAGTACATTTGATAGGATCTTGTATGAGATATTCAGCAGCGTTATGCCCCTATAGTTAGAGCAGTTCATAGGGTCTCCTTTCTTGTGAATAGGGCAAATTATTCCACAGTTCCATTCACTTGGCAGAGTCTCAGAGCACCAGATGAATTTGATTTGAATGAAAAGTCAAGAATTCTGAATAGATGGGTGGAATATTTTGATGCTCTGCTAAACGGAAGTGTAGATGAGAGTGTGGGTGAAAATTTGACAAGGGATGGAAACATCACTGATGGTGGTACTAATGATGATGACAATGTCGAGCCGCCACCAACATTAGAAGAAGTAGTGGGTGCCATTAAAAGTCTACATAACAATAAATCACCTGGAACTGACAACATCTCTGCAGAGTTATTCAAATATGGCGGAGAGAACCTTCAAGTCCATATATATAATATCATTAAATCCAATCCATCTAATTAATTATTACCTACCCGTAAAAAAAGTGTTTTTTTTTATAGTGACCGTGCGCAAAAATAAATTGTATTTTAAGGTTTTCATAATAACTAATAACCAATAATTTTAAAGCTCAAACTATATGAGAATATTCAGGTCATAGTTAATTGATCGAAATAAAACCTTTCCATTTCGACGTTTCCAACAGGGGGTAACATCAACTGACTGTAAAATTATCATTGTCAAGTAGTTCCTAATCATTACATTATATAATAGATAGGTATACTTACTTACAGATCTCTAATCAAACTCGATTTACAACCTCTGGGTAACCTCCAACTCCAACCATTGAATAAAGAAGAGGAGGGCTAGAAATGTTATGTGGGCGTGTTTTGTGAACCAAAAGTCCGACAATTCGTTGCTTAATAAATGCGTTTAATAAGGTTAGCTCATCGAGGGGGTAGAGCGGTGATTGGCTAAAAATTCGTGACGTAGCTTGAAGTCCAATACGATGTCAGGCAAAATGTAACAAAGAAGTGGTTCGCTACGTTTGGTGACTTAGCAGGGGTGCCCGGGTTCATCGGGTGAAGTGTGTTCAAGGAAGGAAGGGGCCGGTTTGAGGAGACATTTTGGTCTCTCTCAACCCATCGTCTTGCACCGTAGCGGAAGGGACTCCTGGACCCGCTGACCCCTAGATTCCAGCCCACCCCTTATACCTTGTTCCTTCCAAGAAGTTCCTCTCCCCCCTTTCCTTAAAAAAGACCCTCCACACAACATCCCCAAATATGACATAGGCCCTGAGGGAAATTACTTTTCTTAAGGGGCCTCCAGAGTGTAGTCAATAAAAAAATCAGAGTGTGCAATTCACACGCGGTAGAAGTGAAACTTTCAGAAAACTTTTTTTTTTTTTTTACATGAATACCGCACAAGAGTCCCAACTGCTCCCGTCTGGAGCCAGTGGGACTATGGCATCCCCAATTGGGGTATGTTGTGAGGCTGACGGTAGTGGGGAGGGGAAGGAGATAGGGAATAGAGGTGGGTAAGTTCTGCATTTTACCGGAAGCCTCCGAGACTTGCCTCCTCTTAAAAGTCCACGGGTTCTAGGAGCAGGTCCCGGGTCCGAGTTCTTAGGTGCGGACACTGCGGACTGAGCACTGAATGTTGTTGCGGTGCACCGAACCGGGACGCACGGGTTCAAAGAACTTGGAGCCAGGACCTACTCGTAGAACCCGCACGACAACTCAGAACCCTGGAGCAGGACAAGACCCACACGAGGGCTCGGACCCGTCACCCGTGCAATGTAGGTACATTCAATGGACCTACATTGCACGGGCTTTTATTGAGAATTTAAATAAGTAAATTAGCTGTAATGCTTTATTATAAACTATTATTTTATAATGCACTTCACCCGTTGAGTAACAATACCAATATACGCTCTAATTGAAAATTACTCCTTGTCTAGTCGAATATTCTAAACAATTCCGCGATGACGTTAGGCAGCAGTATACTGTTACGCCAAGCGGTCAGGCACGTGCGTGTTGATTGCCGGCCGGGGCAGGAATGACTGAATGAGGAATGTATCGTGGTTCGTGAGTCGCGGGAGTGGGAGGGAGTGACAAGAGTGGCGGGTGTTTGTCGCGGTTCACGACTCACGTCGCTCGGACCAAGATGCATGGGTTGTATTGAGCGTACTCGGCGATCTCGGGACTTGTAATTCGAATCTGCGCCGCGGCTTCGCGCTGCGGCGTTGAGTAGCTCGAGTGTTTCACGATTCACGCAGTTCCAAGAACCCGACACTCGCCGAGACTCGCGACTCGTGAGTGGAGTGGAGAGTGTAGCGCTTCGGGGACACCGGACGGTTACTACTACTCAGTCACTAGACTCACTAGTACCGGAGTACCTCGCCTCGCGGCGAACACGGGGACACCCGCCGGCCGGTGGAGGCATCCGAGTTTTTCGGGTTTGGGAATGAGCCCGAGTTCCGGGACAGGGTTCTCTTGGAGTAGTCGATTTGAAAAAGGAGTGGGAGTAGGAACCGCTTCCCGCAAAGGAGCGGATCACATGAGCCCATTCCAGCTGAACTGACACATCGCTAATAGGGAATAGGAAGGTGAGGAAGTACCTGGCTATTCAGATCTGGCCACTAAACACGGCTAAAGCCATTTCAAGCAACGTTTCAATTCTGAATGGTGGTCTCACACCAGGGCGATACTGAGAGTATCTTTCACTCTGGAACGTGCAGAAAATATACTATATTATTTTTTAAATGAATAATTATGAAATAACAAAAAATTAATCAAATAAAATTTATTTGCCACGCCGGGATTCGATCCCGCGACCTTCGGAGTGCCAGTCAAGAACTTTACCACTGGACTACGCCTGGTAAAGTTACTAAAGTTAGTGAGACTACGAAGCACTTTTTATTATCAATGTGAAGGATAATTTTTTCCATATTTTTGTCGTCGAATTCCATGAGTGTACCTTTTCCTTTATATTTGGTCTTCTTCTTCGGAGTCGCTGGACGTCGCTTTCTTTTGTGTTTTTTTTTTTGCCTGTTCATTTTCTAGTAAAATCAAAATCTTCGAACCACTCGAGGTGTTGTTTGTCTGTTCATTTAGTGGTTTGAAGATTGGGTTTTGATTTTACAATTTTTTTTATAAAGGTTCGCCAGGCACTTTATACCATTAGGTTAACTAAAAGGGACTTGCGTAGTACCGTGGATTTGTCGTGTTATATTGGAACCGAGTACACGTGAATAAAATAAATATCTTATTGCTATCTCATTCTCTCGCAGACTAAATTCTAGAGATGTATGTGTTTGGTTCTTTTCAGTGTCGCTCGTTTCCTTTTCATCGACAACAATCATCAATAACAATCATCAACAACAACATCATCCACAACGGTGCTAAAGAAATGTTCACCTAAAAAAATTCAAATCTACGATGACATGGCATTTCTAGTGTATATAATGTATTCAGGAAATCTACATGGAAGGCATTTTTAGCTTGCTTTATCTATTTAATGTCTTAAACATACGAGAGTTCCAATCATAACTGCGGAGTTACAAGTCAATAATTAAGCATGAGAAAATCTGATTCATCAAGGTCCAGAATGACCAGAGTTCTGAGTAGGAGTATACCTGATATACGAGTAGGTGTAAGTGAGGAGGGGGAAACCGCTTTGAAAAGATTTTTACAAACTATTATTCACAGCTTCAATACATTTCCCAGTTAACAGTCGCCTGAGTCAATAAAGTTTGTGTGCTTGTTATTTTAAGTTTTTATGACCTTAAAGTAAAATCTTTCGAGTTTCATCGAGAACTAATGACGGTAGGTATTAATTATATTAGGTATTCTTTGATTTTGTGTGAAAATTCTAATTTTTTGATTGGTGGTCGGTGGAGGAGAGTTGGTGTAAATCAAAGCAGGATGCTGAGGTTACTCAGCTGGTCGACGGCATCTGAAGAGGAATATAAACGCTAGAAATATTTAGAATCTCATGCCTGCAAAATTTTAAAATCGAGTGTCTTTTTGCACGAGGCTAGTAAGCGAAAAAGTGGTTTTTATTTATTTTGTGCATAATTTTATAAGAACGAAAAAAGTTAGAACATGGAAAACCTCAAAAATAGTCTTAGCCATAAAGGGGTATTTTTTTTAAAATAGTTTCTTGTATTACTTCATAGTTAAGTCATGAAAAAACATTTTTTTTAGTGGTTTACGCTTATATTTTTTGTTACGTAAATAATAATTTTATTGTAATTCCAATACATAGAAAAGCTAGTAAAAGCTTCGATTTATCCGTAGCATATTTTTTGATGTTCATACTGTAAGCCGATTCGTCGTAAAGATTAATCAAAATAGTATCTAAATAGGATTTCATGTATATATTCATCTGAAGGCGGATTCCCGTTATATGTTCCTAGTACCTACCTATAGATATCCTATCCCCCGTCCATTATTGGCATTCAAAGCAGTTTCCAACCAACAAATGACAAAAAATTGCAATAAAATGTAAGCGAAATCGATTATAATAATATTATATAAGATTATAATAATAATATAACCGTAATCATATTTCTGACCTTGCTTGTACAACTATTTCTTGATTCTTGCACTTGCCTTTGTCATAGGTCGCATACCTATCGGAGTCAAGACGAAGCTTATGATGTGTTCTGTTGTAGTTTATTTTTACCCACATGCATGCAATTATTAGTTGCCTACTCCAAGACACCTAATAATTTACAATTCTTGAAGACCAAATGGCCTAATGAAGTTGTCTCTTACAACGAAATTTCACAAGTTTACCATAAATTAGAGAATGCTGAGTACAGAACTTTTTGAATTTTTAGAAAATACCAAATATAAGCCGCCAAAATGTTGATATTTGCATCCGGCTCAAAAGTGTAGGACAGCACAGTACCTACTTGCGCGGCGGTAGGTATTGCAGCACCATTCGAATTATAAATTATACAGAATCGTGTCTCGTGTGACGTCACAAGACACCATTTCATACCATTCGTTGATCCAAGCTTCCAAGGGCGGATCCAGGATTTTTTTCTGGGGGGGCACAATGGGCGGACGGGCAAAAAAATCAACAATCACTGTTAGGATTTTTTTCTGGGCGGGCACGAGGGGCGGACGGGCAAAAAAATCAACAATTACTGTTAAGTTTCATTTCAAGTTTATTTCTATAAGTTCAAGTGTGTATAGGAAGGTTTATGAAAGTGTCAAAACAATAGAAAAATTAAATGTTTAATAAAGACAGTTTTCTGTACTGTGATGGAATCTCCACAATACACAAAAATACCGTCTGGGGGGGGGGGGCACGGTGGCACGTGCCCCCCCCCCCTAAATCCGCCCTTGC
Source organism: Limnephilus marmoratus (assembly GCA_917880885.1). Lineage (NCBI taxonomy): Eukaryota > Metazoa > Arthropoda > Insecta > Trichoptera > Limnephilidae > Limnephilus > Limnephilus marmoratus. Next base: position 29,499,090 of record OU862923.1, on the reverse strand, counting down.
AAGCTTCTGTACATGACCAAAAGAACTATCGAATCTGAAAATAATAAAATGAATAATAATATAATAAATATTCACTCCCAACTTTTGAGACACCGATTTCTAAAAATAAACCTCCATATAAGAAGGTACATGGATTTAACCTCCATATTTACGATAACTATTACCTAATTTCTTTTTTTCATTTTACAGATAAATGCTGCTAAAAAGGAGATCGCGTAGGAACTGATCACATCGATAAAACTGCAAAGAAAGTATATTATTCAATAATGTTAGGTGTAACAGACAAACCTTTTAATGTTTCCGAATCTTTGTTGAATACCGAGCAGGATACGGAAATGAGTACTATTGAAATACTGACAATCATTACACTTTTGGTAGCTCTAGTGATAATATGCTGGATGAAGAGTTGAGTACTTACCTACGCAATAAAATGCGCCACGGGCCAATGCCGAATCTAAGGGGAACTTAAGAGACAGGCGCCCGGGCGGTTAATCCGGGGAGAAGCAAGATGAACCAAAATCAACTTTAGCCCGCAAATAAAATCCTAGATCCATCATCCACAAGGGCTGACTACGATGCCAAGATAGAATTTGCATCCCGGTAGCTAAATTAACGTAAAAAAAACACCCGCAGTCGAAAAAAACATCCACGGCACTATGTATTTATGAAAAGCAAAAATAAACTCGGCCGTCAGAAAACCAGAAACATTTTCCAGGACTTCATAAAAAATATGTTGAGAAATTGGAGGACGTTATGCAATTGTGATAGTTCACAAGCATTGCGGTCATGTTTGTCAGTTGAACACTAGGTACTTGTAGCCCAGGCAACGAAGGAAAAATAGGGGAAATAATTCATGTAGAAGCCAATTTTGGCACAGTTGTAGGGGAAGGTGTCCTTAACAAAATACTAAAAGTACTGGGGGGTGGGGGTGGAGCTAAGGGGGAGGGGGGGGTTTAAAGGTCCCTTTTTTCAGTTTTTCGTTAATAACTCAAAAACTACTGCCTCTAGCGAAAAAGTGTTCAGGTACTAAATTATCTCCATAAAATTCTCTACAAAAAAGGTTCTATAAACTTTTTTGTTAGGATCAATGCTTATGCAGATAGGGAGGAGGGAAAATGTAAAATTAAAAAAAAAACTGTTTTAATTTTTAAAAATGAAATGTTTGTCGGTAAAAATCAAATGCTTATTGTTAAAAAACCAAATAATTAATGCTTAGGGGTCGTCTATTAATCACGTGACTCTCGAAAGGGGGGGGGGTTTCGGAAAAAATCACCAAATATCACCGGGAGGGGGTGTGTAATGAGATATCACGTGTATTTATTTTTCGTGATAATATTCTGAAAATTTCAAAATACTTTGTACTAAAAAAAATACACGTGATTTTGGGGGGGGGGGTTAGTCTAAAACCTCACCACATATCATCACGGTGGGGGGGGGTTAAAAAGTTGCTAAAAAAACATCACGTGATTAATGGACGACCCCTTAGGGATGTACCTTGAACATTAAATTTCGTCGAAATCGAAACATTCATCGTCATCAATGCTGTCTTCGACGGGGGCTTCGTTCATACATGAGCCGAGGCAGCCGCAGGCACCGGAGCAGGCAATCCCTGCTTTGCGGCAAACGCAGCGCATCCCACACCCAGTCGTGCATCGGCAAAAGATCGTGGAGATGGGTGCCACAGGGTCGTTCGTGTTAACTGGGTTAAGGATCCCATCTTCTCCTTTGACCCAACCCCATTGGATGGGTAGTACAGGGTTGCCTAGCCACTGTTGTATCTGTAAAAAAGTAATGAGACCAAGGTAAGCATTCATCACAAATTAATATTTGTAATAAGAATGAAAAAAGGGACCTTTAAACCCCCCCTCCCCCTTAGCTCCACCCCCACCCCCAGTACTTTTAGTATTTTGTTAAGGACACCTTCCCCTACAACTGTGCCAAAATTGGCTTCTACATGAATTATTTCCCCTATTTGGTATTTTTTGGTCTTCGTTGCCTGGGCTATTGATCCAAAGCTGAAGCAGGCCTAAAATCAGTGTTTAGCGGGACAGTTCAATTGCCGATGCTTCAAAATGTCGTTGTTCGTCGATTTGATCATTACCAAATGTGATGTGTGAGCTGAAATACCCCAAGCAAAGAAATTAAATGTTACCTATACACGTAATTCATAATATGACCTTCTTCTTGAGTTGTTAGATCAGTTAAGCTTGGTTGCTGAAGATCGTGCCCCCTCTAATTGTAGGTACTAATAACAATGCTTCTCTACACAAGGGACCTCACGATCCTGCGCTGCATGAAGAATAGCGGACTCCAACGCATCGAGGTCAGCTATGGCCCATAACTATGATATAAAATGTTGATTTTTAAAAAGGCTGTACCACTTTTACACCCACCTAAAATATTTGCTGAATGTGAATCCAAATAAACATTTGACGAACAATATGGATTGAAGTCAGTAAATTACATATTACCTGTATTTTTATATTTTCTTCGTTGTTAATCTGTGAGGTTGAATTGAATTACACTAATGTTTATTAACAATAAAACAATATTTACCAATGAACCAATTGTATTTTTTTAGGCTAAGAATTGAAAAACTCTATACATATCGATGCTCATATCTCTGCAGGCTGCCAAAAGAGGAACTAATGACAGAAAGATTTTTTTTGTTTTATTTTAATTTTCAGTTTTTTTATATTAAATAATAGTATTATTTAATTTATTTAACCCTAGAAAGATAATAAGTATTATTTTTACCTACCTTAGATAATCATACGTCTTAGAGACGTACTGAAGTTTAAAAGTGAAATTAAGTCTTTTTTTAAATGAAAAATAATGTTCCATTTTATGTCTAAATCGTATTATTTTTAAACGACTTCAAAAAGGAGGAGGTTTTAAACGACTTCAAAAAGGAGGAGGTATTTTTTTTTATTTTTTTTAATGTTTGTTACCTCAGAACTTTTGACTGGGTGAACCGATATTGATGATTCTTTTTTTTATTTAAAAGCTGGTGCTTTCCGTGTGGTCCCATTTTAATTTGGTCCAGTTCCGATAATGGCATCCATGAGAAAACCATATAAGTCTTAAATTTGCATTAAGTATGTGCGCGACAAATGGACAAATAACTCAATATCACGCCAACCGATTTCGATGATTCTTTTTTTATTGAAAAGGATGTACTTCAAGAGTAATTTGATGAGAGTTTAGTTAGGTTCTGATTATCGGATCCATTACAAATTAACGAAACTCGGCCGAATCTCTTCATTTGACCCTAACGTCGCTATGGTCAAATTATGTCTGTTTCATATGAGCAGCACGTTTAGTAGATTTACCCTTATTCAGAAAAATTAGTTAGTGTACTTCAGATTCACTAAAAATCAAAAAATAAACAAAAATTTTAAAAAACAAAAAAACGACTTCAAAAAATGCACTAAAAAGTAAAAAAATAATTTCGTATTCTTCTACAACTTCATAATCAACTTACTTTTTCTACTCATCAATATGTAGGTACGATTGTTATTTTTGGAGTCGGTGTCAACAAAGGTACCCGGCCCGGCGCGGCGCGTGTTCACTTGACAGCTCCCCGCGCCGCCGCGGCCCCGCTCTCGCCTCTTTTTTTTTGTTTTTTATATGTTGTCTTGGTCGAGAGTTATGAACGTTTAAATGTTAATCAGTAGTTATACATTAATTTTTAAAAAAAAATTATTATCATTTCCCTAAATCACATTTATATGAACAAGTCTGAAAGTTACACAAAAGGTAATCATATGTATGTATATCATTATTGTACTTACCGCAGTGACAGAGCCGCCCCGCGCAAGCTCTGCTCGGCAACTGAGCTGAGATAGACAGCGCGCTACGTTGCGAAATAAAAAAAATACTGCAAATTCTTGTGTATCGCTTACGTCTCTCAGGCGTAGATTATTTATCTTTCTAGGGTTAAAAAAAAAGTTTCGGAGTGTGTAATTCACACGCGTTAGAAGTGAAACTAGAAAGTCGCTAGATGTCGCTTTCTTTTCTTTTGCTTGTTTTTTTAAAGTGGTTTGAAGATAAAATATTGATTTCACAAAATAAAATTTCTTTTTTGGATTTCGCCGGATTCGAACCCCCGTTCGCTTGATGTCTGACTCTCTGGGCGCTGAGACTTGTCAGGCACCTTGCCAACTACGCTACGGAAGACTCGCGCCGAGGTGCGAATTTACGGCGTTATATTAGAACCGAGTATTTGTGTAGAACTAAGTTGTGACGCATTTCTGTTTCACCCGAATTTCAAGTCACTAATGGCGTTAAAGAAGTTTTACTTCAAAAAGTTAATCAAAAGATCTACAGCGGTTTTTTTAAGTAATTATTTTCTAAGAACCTTGGGACACACCTCCATACGTAAATACGTAAGCCAATCTATAAATCTATTTTGAAATCAAAGAGATTTTTTATATTTTTAATTACTTGCCACGCACAAGTTTACAAGTTTACGTGCCACATGTAAACTTGTAAACAATCCATCAACATAAAAATAATAACTGAAAGCGAAAAAAATTATACGTTATCAGAATGATATATCAAGAAGACCTCCTTGTAAAATGTCGGTGTTATTATTGCATTGCATCAAAGTGTAAAAAATTCGGCAGTTATTCGATTCGGTTCCATGCCAAAGCTGTGAAAAAATAATTTTATAATAGCCGGTAACCCTAACCTAACTTAACCAATTTAACCAATTTTTTTTAAATATTTTTATCATCACTTTCTGAGATGGTTCTGAGTTGGTTTCATTCTGAGTTGGCCGGTCACCGTTCGATTCACCCCTACTGTGCGGCTGGCTGCATTTGCAGTCCAACGAAATTAAGACATATCTTGAGGTGCACTGCAGTGTTCAGTCTCTAGAACAGGGGTGGGGAACCTTTTTAGCATCGCGGGCCATTTGGATGTTCATACTTTAACCCGCGGGCCGCACTCCGATTTCCGTCTCGGTGGGGGGGGGGAAGCCACATTCAAATCAAATAACTGGTTTTACTAAAACTAATTAAAAATATGGTTACGTAACTGCCGACTTTAATTACAGCTACACTCAGTACATGCAAATGGTTTTACGCAGTCTGCAACCGCAATTTTATAACTGCACTTTGAATACGAGAATAGTTTCCGTCAAAATGCATCAGCAAATGTAACCACAACTGGAATTTTTTGTTGCATTCTGAATTTAGATTAAATTTGTATGCAGGGAATTAAAACTACACTCAGAACATGAAAATGGCTTTCCTCTAATTCTGGCAGCATAAACTACGAAACTAGAATTTTATAAAGGCACTTCCAACATAAGAAATGCGCCAGCAAATGAAATCACACCTGATGCGTTTTCGTTGCATTCTTAACACAGAACTGGTTTTAATTGCAGGTTGAATCTGTACGCGGGGAATTAAAACTATAATCAGAACGTGAACTTGCTTTCCTCCGATACTGGCAGCACATATGCAAATACAATTTTATATCTGCACTTCACACACGAGAATGGTTTCTTACGAAACGTGTTAGCGAGATAAAACCCCACCTGGAATTTTTTCGTTGCATTCTAAACACAGAACTGGTTTTACTTATAAAGTGAGTTTGTACGTGGAGAACTAAAACTCCACTCAGAACATGAAAATGGCTTTCCTCCAATTCTGCAGCACACAGTACGCAACTAGAATTTTATAAATGCACTTCTTACACGAGGAATGCGCCAAATATGAAACCCCCACCTGGAATTTTTTCTTTGCATTCTAAAAAAAGAACTGGTTTTTCCATCAGAGCGAAAAGGATTGTCCCTAGCTTTAATTAATACTGCACCTAGAACACCAAAATGGTTTTACCTTCGAAATGCGTTAGGGTTAGCAGATGAATCCGCAACAGGAATTTGCATTGTGAACACAAGATTGGTTTTACCTTCAGAATGAATAGGCGTCCACTAGTCAACCAGCTAAAATTAAATTGTACTCTTGATTACGTGAATGGTTTTTCTACATATTGTAGCATATTTTTTTTGTCCGCAATATAATTTTATATTCATTTAACTAATTACAATAAATTACATGTAATGTTTTTTGTGTGGCAATTATTATGGCATTTGTGTTTGCATTATATACAAAATGTTAAGGGACGCGCTTGACTTAATATAACCAGTGAATCCTGACTTTATTTGGGGAGATTGTTATATCTAGCTTTTTTTTCATCATCGTTTTGTTATTGAATAATTTCGTGCTGCAGTTTATCAGGCACATTCTATGGTTTGACGTTGAACAGTTTAACAAATATGTTCAAATCCGTTTGCTCTCTTTTCACGTCCTTAAATCGTACATTAAATGCCTCACTTAATTTTGCGCACTCACCAGCGTATTCAAATGATGTAGAAGGCTTTTGTACTTGCCTTAATTTAGTTTAGCCTTAATTTATACATAGATTAAATTGATTTCATGTTTCACTCAGCTTCAACTTTTCTTTTCTTCGTTATTGTCATTAATAGGATTTTATTGATTTACTATAAATTTATGACAGACTGCCTAAGATTCTCCTCCGGATAGAGTTGCCATCAATCCTGAAATATCGGAACTGTCCCTTACAAGAAAATTAAAAGTTCCGATGGAATTTCACTATCGTTTCACCATACCAAATTAAAATGAAAGTAAAATGGGAGGTTTGATCACGTTATAATTTTTATATAAACTATTTGCTAGTAACGATTTTGTAATAACGCCTTAAAAATGTATCTGAAACACCGTGAAAAAACATCCCGTTCTGTGTAATTTTTTGTGGTTCTTTCAAAAGTGCCCGCGGGCCGCACCAAAAGGCCTCGCGGGCCGCATGCGGCCCGCGGGCCGCAGGTTCCCCACCCCTGCTCTAGAACTAGGTTTTAGGTTTTTTTAAGGCATTTCATTACTGTCCGTATAAATTCCAAAGTAAAAAAAAAATATTTTGTAGAAACGCGTCTACCATTTCAAATCTAATGTTCGATTTCAATTTTCGCATCGAGATATTTACAAAATTTTGCCAACATCGTATAGAATAGAGAGTCCCGATCCGCATCAGGTAGATTAAAAAAATACAAATTTCACATAAAAATATAAAAAATATGGTAATGAACTAGATCATTTATCATTCAAATTAATTAGAACCAGAACAAAAACTGATTATAGTTTGTTATCATAAACATTTAGATTTAATCAAACAAAATTTAAAAACTCACCCGAAAGATTTCTGGAAATTTGCAAAAAGCAATTATAAAAACACATACCAAAATAAATGCACTTAAATGATATAAAGTTATAAAGACTACCCAAGGTCAAGTTATCTGTGAGGTATTTTCTAGGCACTCCCAATCTAGTTTACAAACCACACAATCAAACTATTTACCACATATTTCCGAAGATTTCTGTAACGAAAGCCTAGGTACGATCAATATTTCGCCTTAGGGGTCGTCCATTTTTTTAGCAACTTTTTAGCCCCCCCCCCCCCTCCCCCCTGGTGATATGTGGTGAGGTTTGAGACTAACCCCCCCCCCCCCAAAAATCACGTGTATTTTTTTTAGTACAAAGTATTTTGAAATTTTCAGAATATTATCACGAAAAATAAATACATGTGATATCTCATTTTACCCCCCCCCCCCCCCCCCCACGTGATATTTCGTGATTTTTCCGAACCCCCCCCCCTTTCGAGCCTCACGTGATTAATGGACGACCCCTTATGCGAAAGATCACATAATAATAATAATTATTGATCACATAATAATTAATTTCCTTCTATTTTTTTCAAAACATGCTGAGATGACCTCGCCAGACCACTCAGCCTACTTTTTAACAAATAACTATCAGAAGGTATTTTTCTAGTCAAATGGAAAATAGTTTTCTTAACTCCCATCTTTAAGAAAGGTTGTAAGAGCGATGTAAAAAAATTATAGACCCATCTCTAAACTTGACTGCGTAAGAAAGTTATTTGAGTCAATAATATATGACTGTCTACCAGCTCTCATACATGATCATTGAGCAACACTTGGATGTCTATGAGCAACACGGATTTTTCTCCCAGCGTTCCACAACAACAAACGTTCTTGTACAAAGCACTCTTTTTAGGGTGAATTTCCTATTTTAATAAAAACCTTCTTGAATACCTACTACCAATTCATCCGCGATAGCATTGATAAGCGTTTACAAGTTTAGTGGATGCTGTCTACGCGGATTTTTGTAAGCATTTAACAGTTAAATCAATCATTACTTATCAAGAAGCTGAAAACTTTCCGATTTATTGTTTCTACGCAAAATTATATATGCACCCTTTTATACACTAAACATTTTAAACCAAATTAACATCATTACACCATCAAGATATTCAACAAGGAGGATGCAAGACATTTTCTGTATTAAAGCCCGCACAAATACCGGATATTTCTCCCCTGTACCGCGAACATTCAGACATTATAACGCTACACACTGCTCTAATAATAAAAGGGACATTTTTAAAAACTTTAACATAATTTTAATATTTTTATCTTACCATCAATCATATAAGTATAATCATATATATGTTTAATCAATCATATATATATATATATAATCACATATATGTATAATAGGTAACAGATAACAATATGAAGCCCTCTATATTATTGTACCTACTAAATTAATGTCCCATCAGTACAGGTATAATAATAAATTGTTTGTGAAACTTTTTTGTACCTTTTATTAATTTGGGAGGCGGGTATGGGTACCGCAGCCCCGGGACCATTTGTTGGATGACCAAAACCTCTGCCATAGGTCGCTAGGTTTGTTGACTTAGCAGGGATGCCCGGGTTCATGGGGTGAGGTCAGTGGCGTAGCGTGGGTATAGGCCGCCCGGGGCGGGGGAAAATTTTGCCGCCCCCCCCTAACTTCTACAGGTACTTTTTCCGCAGATTTTCAAGCGCTGACCGGGGGGGGGGGGTAGAGATCCTATTTTTTTATGCCGATTCTTATAATCCTATGTGCCGAGTACTCTTCCAATAAAATCATGCTTATAAATTCTACTACAAATTTATATATAACTGCTCTCAGAAATCGAGAATGGTATGCCTGTAATAGAATTTCACATCTTCATCACGCATACGTATGGAATTCAACTCAGATGCAAAGTTTCACTCGGTACACGATGAATTGGCAACTTATTGATATATCGATAACACAAAACTGGTTTAAATTAAAATAAATATGCGGTTTATCAAAACTACACTCAGAACATAAAAACGGTTTTTCTTTGATTCTAGCCGCCCTTATATTCTGAACACAAAAATGGTTTTAATTACATCTGTATGTGGTGAATTAAAGCTACACTCAGAACATGAAAATAGTTTTTCTTTAATTCTGGCGGCAATTACATTCTGAACATAAAACTGGTTTTAATTAAATCTGTACGCGGTGAATTAAAACTACACTCAAAACATGAAAAGGGTTTTTATTTGATTCTGCCGGCATTTACGTTCTGAACACAAAACTGGTTTTAATTAAATCTGTTTGTGGTGAATTAAACCTACATTCAGAACATCGGGGTGGAAGAAAATTTCGCCGCCCCCTTATTTGGGTACTTCAAGCGGTGGGGGGGGGGGTTGTATATGGAAATCCTATTTTTTTATTACGACCTATTTATACACAAGCCGGATTTTTTTAATAATCACATTTGACGAGTATTCTTTCAATGAAAATCATGTATTTAAATTCTACTCCAAAGTGATTGATTCTGCCTTAGAGTCCCCAAAAAATAGTTACATACGCAACAATCAATTTTTCAGAATTTTACAGCATTATGTAATTCAAATGTAAAGCTTCACTCGATGCAGGATGAATCTGCAACTCGTTATTAAATGTATCGTTGTATTCTGAACGCAAAACCAGTTTGAATGCGGTGAATTAAAACTACACTCAGAACATGAAAATGGTTTTTCTTTGATTCTGGCAGCACATACATAGTCTGCAAATAGAATATTATAACTGAACTTCGAATAAGAGCATGTTTTCTTTCGAAATGTGTCAACACATGAATCCACAACTGGAAATTTACATTCTCAACCCAAAATTGGTTAGAATTAAGTCTATATGCGGTGAATTAAAAGTACACTCAGAACACGAATATGGTTTTTCTTTGATTCTGGCAGCACATACAGAGTCTGAGATTAGAATTGAACTGAATTAGAATTTAATAACTGAATAAGATAACGTTTTCCTTTGAATTGTGTCTGCAGATGAATTCTCAAATGGAAGTTTACATCGTGAAAACTGGTTTTACCCTTCGAATAATAAGAAAAAAATAACTATAAACTTTTGCCTGTCAATGTTTCCGCACAAAATTTCCGGTTCTTCCCATGCAATGTTCCTTTTTGTTAAAACAAAACTGTTCTACAATCTAGATAAAGTAACTTTTTCGACGTGCTTATTAGAACATTATTGTTTTTAAACATTAAAATTTTAATTTTGGAAATGTGAATTGGCTCAAAAATACACGCCTGCAAATATTCGAATTAAAGTACCTAAAATAGAATAAACTTAAAATTTTAAATACAGATTCCTTTTCTTAAAAAAAATGTTATAAAACTGTATCTTAACTTTTAATCGCAATAACAAATTTATTTAAAATTAAATGTGTGGGACATAATTTCACAATTTTATTTTCAAATTAAATGTGTGGGATAATTTGCGTCTCCTGTAATTAGACGGGTCAAATTAAATTTGTATTTGCCGAATTAAAACTACACTCAGAAAATGAAAATGGTTTCTCTTTGATTCTGGCAGCACATACATAATCTACAACTAGAATTTTATAACTGCACTTCGAATAAAATAATGGTCTCTTTCGAAATGTATCAGCAAATGAATACACAGCTGAAATTCAGTCGTTAATACATTCTGAACACAATTCTGATTTTAATTAAGAGTGAATCTGTTTGCGAGTGTATCAGCTTTAATTAGCTTTAATTAGTATTACTCTCATAATAAGCGTACGTTTTTCCTACGAATTGCGAAATTTAGAGCTTAAAAAAAATATAGTTTTTGATATTTTTAATGAATTAAAAAAAGAGATGGATTCGTAAACGAAAGGATCGTAGAACCTGTTCAAATAATGATTTGAAATGGTTTAAATTTTTCCAAGATAATGTTATAATTTATTGTGAAAATTTGCCGCCCCCCTTAAAAGTGCCGCCTGGGGCGGGCCGCCCCCCCCCCCGCCCCCCCCCACGCTACGCCTCTGGGTGAGGTTTGATCGGGTCTTGGCGGCGGACCCGTCTGCCTACCAGCTATATACGGCCGGATCTGGAGAGAGTGGTTGAGGAAGTCCCTTTAACTTCTCCAGCCGTACACTCTCGGAACATCGCCTTGCACCGCAGTGGGATGGATGGATTATTATTCGCTTATCTGGAATCCTCATGAGGTGGGGTGTCCCTCATGTTGGAGAGGGTTCAAAAAAAGTTTCTAAGATTTCTCTTCATGAGGGAGTATGGCCACTATCCATGGCTCTACCCGACGAACTTTCTTCTGAGCATGCTGGGACTTCACTCCCTGCAGCTCAGAAGAGAGGGGTATGTCGCCACCCACTTATTCAGACTGCTGCGAGGCTAAATTGAGAACTTAGCCATTTTGGAGCGCGTGAGTTTTCATGTTCCAGATGACAGACAGCGTCATCATAGATTGTTCTATCTTCCTGCCTGTAGGACTAACCTGCCAATGGTTCTCCCGGTAGGGAGGAGTATATTGCTCCTGAACCAAATCTCCTCCGAGATTGATATATTTGGCGTTGGTGAGGAAAGATTCAAAAGGGAAATTCTTTCGATTCTTGAAATAGTCTCTCCACACTGACGAATTTTTCACCACTGCCTGATATATATATTTTTTAAATTCATATATTTCTTAAAATTTCTTTTATGCATAAATATTAGGTATTAAAAAAAAATTTTAAGATATTATATATCATAAATTCTTTTATGTAATAAATTCATTTATTCAGTTATTTCTTATATGTAATAAATTCTGATTTGTAAGACTTCAGATTTTATGTCCGAGTTAAATCTTTCCCACAGAAAAAACTTAACCCTTTCACACACTTTTCCACAAATGACCATATAGTCAATCCATGCCATGCGATTGCACTATATAAGTATAATAAATACAAAATAAAACAATAACAACATGTCAACCTACCAGAGACCAAATGGGAAAATAATTCACCGACTCCAGATATTTTCATATCAGAGGGTTCGGCTCGGTGGAACTCCTAATTGAAGCTATAAATCCTAATGATCCCTCAATATAAATATTTAAAAAATCTTTTGTAATCCTACATATATTTAAAATGACTGATCTTTGCATTTTTATATATAAATTCTTTGACAAATCTAATATGCCTAAATTTTGAAAGAGAGAGCTAGGTAAAATGGCAGTAGCCGAAATAAAAAATGGTAATATTTTTATAGTCTGAGAATGCCAAATTCTTTTAATCTCATTTCCTAAATCTGCATATTTTCTTATTTTTTCAGAAACAGATTTTTGAATATTACAGGAATTTGGAATAGCTACATCAATGATATAAGTTATTTTTTAAATTTTGTCATGTAAAACTAAATCAGGTCTATTAAGACTAATTGTTCTGTCTATTAGTATAGTTTTATCTGTTAGTATATATTTTATAAAATTCATTTTCTAAAAATGAATTTGGTTCATTTTCATAATATGGTACTATATTACGACAGTCAATCAAGTTATGTTTAATTACCAAACTTTGGTGAATTATTTTTAAAAACCTGATTGTGCCTAAATGTATACTCGGATGACTAAAAAATATTATTATTATTATTATTTCCTCAAGGACTTCCTCTCCTTCCTTTACTAAAAATACCCTCCACACAGCATTCCCAAAGATGACATAGGCCCTGAGTGAAATTATTTTTCTCAGGGCCTCCTGTGTAGAGCTATTGTAAAAAAATCTCATTCTTGTTTGTCATTTACTTTTGCATATTTAGCAAATTATTTTTGTTGCTATTTTTGTTATAATTTATGTTAAACTTTGTATTCAAATCATCCATGTATGTACATTTTCGGGCAACATGCCTGTTTGTACTAAACAATAAATATATTTAAAAAAAAAATTTAAAACGTCGCGTCGGTTGAAAAATTAGTTTAACCGTACATTATTTTATATTAATTTAAATAGTAGGTAAATCGCAATTGAACATAGGCAGTAAAATTATGCATCTTAGTACATAGGAATTTTAACTCCAAGAATAATAACTTCACAACAAAGCTGACATATTATTATTCTGGAAAAGTAAAACCAAAAATGTACACCCACAATCGACTTTAATTTTTTATGCTAGAAACCCTATGGAGGAAAAAGCTAAGAAAAATCCTGACATGGCAACATTATAATCAAATTATCTGTCAAATTGTGGCATGTCAGATAATTTAACATAACATATTATTTTATATGTTACCGGCTATAAGCGTATTATTTATCTGTTATTAAGAATCGAAATAAAATATTTTAAAAATATAAAACAAAATGAAGCACAAAGGTAAAGTCTCAAGATGACGTTAGGTGTTTGTTTATGATGAAATATTTTATAACCTCAATTACTTGACACTTGAAAACTTTTATTTTGCAGAAATTCAGGATTATTTTCTAAAAATCCTAGAACAGGAAAAGGATGTTTCCGCGGGAGTTGCAGCTATTAGAACACTTCTAAAAGTATTGGAACAGTACAATGGTAAATACAATGCGCAATTTAGAAATAGGCAATCATAAACATAGGCTCTTTTCCATGTATGTCACATATCTTGGTTACCTAATTAATTATTAAATATTTATGAATCTTTTTATAGCCGCCACCGTTCAAGAATTAGACACAAACTTACAAAAAGCCATTGATGTGATGAGAAACACCGACCAGCCTATCACAGCTGTTTCTTCTGGATGTGAATTATTTCTAAGGTTCATTACACTGGCCAAACTGGACACTGAGGTAAGAAAAGTTTGCTCAAATTTTTATCCTATTTTTTTTATTAGCTTTAGATTTACACTATTTTAATGCTGTGTCTACGCTTTTTCTTTCCCAGTCCTTCGAAGAATGCAAACAAATTATGTTAGAACGTGGGAAGGTGTTTTTGAACCGCCTTTTGGAAACTAGGGGGAAAGTTGCAAGGCAAGCTCAACCCTTCATATGTGATGGTTGCGTAAGTACTACATAATTTTTTTTAAATATTTTAGAAAGGTACTGTACTGTTTTAGGTACTGTAGGAGTTAGGTACTTTAGAGTTATATTTTTTTGAAATTTAAATCTGTGTTCTATTTTTTATTTTGTATTAAACAAAAGAAGTTGTTTATAATATGCGAGTTACATATGCCAGGGGAAAAAAAGGGCACGAATTAGGCAATGACGTTATATACTGTAGACGCGTGGTAGAAATCTCAAAGTTGGAAGCCAACAGCAAGACAATTGGGTAAATATTCAGAACAAACGTCAACGGTTATGTAACGGGATTGTGTATGTTATCTTTACTTTAAAAGACAGCCTACGTTTTTGAATGGTTTGTCTGGCAAAGCAAGGTTTGTGTAGCGGGCTTGGGTATATTATCTTAATTAGTTTTAAAAAAAAAGTGCGTTGACGTTTGTTCCGAACTGCAAACAGAGTGATTTGACAGTGTGAAAGCAAATTTTCAATTTACATAAATAAAATTAAAAATGTAACATTTTCAACCTCCCCCAATGCAAATAGTTGTCTTTTATGGTAATTAAGAAGATTCTAAAAGTTTTATAAAAAAAAAGTGCGTATTAACCGTTGACGTTTGTTCCGAACAATTACCGACAATTGCACTGTACTCGATTTCTAGTACTTTAGTACTAAACTGCCACGCGTCGAGTAAGGTCGTGTCCTACCTGTAAGTAAATTGCATTAAAAAGCGCCAAAATTCCCTCCTGTGTGATTAGAAAATGTTTCCATTACACGGTAAACAGTAGGAAGCGAAGGAATAACATTTCATTTGTAAATACATGCAAATTACTTATTATTATCGATTATACAAATAGTACAATTTTATTGCTTTCCGCCCAAAGATTTTATGCGTCATTAGATAACTGGATGCGCAACAGCCAAATTACAAAGTCGATGCGCCGTCGCTAAGTAAAATTTACTTTTTATAATAATAATCTAATGATTCTTTAGTTACTTGCGTGCGGTAAAACAACATACAAATACAATAACAATCAACGCCATTTGCAAACTATCGTTGTTCATTATAGCTTGAAAATTTGACACCTCAAAATTCGACTGGTGCCCAGGTCTTCTACTTTAGTCGGCCTTGAGACAGTATTCGACGGAATTTGAATTTTGAATACGAAAATGCCGCCCGCGTTCTATCTTTTGTTTCGTCCATATGCACACATTCTTTAAGCGTCTATCTTTATCATACATGAATAACTTTTGAATTAAGAAATTATTGAAAATCGCTGAAAACAAAAGAGTGTTGATTAATTGCCACATTATATCTTGAGTTTGTGAGGCTATGGCAAGTATATTTATATAACATCATTGGAATTAGGGAATCAGGGCATTTAAAGAACATGTCAAAGATTAGCTGGAAACTAAAGTAATGTCTGGTGAAAACTTTTTGTTTTCATATGAATTTCGCATGAGAGTGTTAACTCCCCGGAGCCAATGGTACTATGACATCCCTTATTGAGATATATTGTGAAGCTAAAAGTCCTTACACACCTCCCAGCAATCGGAGGCAATTTAGGGAGACTGATGGTGGGGGTAAAATCCAATGAAGTTATATAAATAGACTTGCCATAGTCTCACATACTCGCAAAATAATGTGGCAAGTAACCAACACTCGTGTTTTCAGCGGTTTTCAGTAATTTCTTAATTCAACATTATTCATGTATTAAAAAGATATGCTACTTCCACACTGAAGCCAATCTTCCAACTCGAACTTCCAACGCACGAACTACCCTTCTACACATTCGTCAGAAAGTTTGAAGTTGGAAGTTGGCCTCAGTGTGGCCGTACCATAAAACAATCAAAGGATGTGTGTTTTTTCTCTAATGACGCACAAAATTGTCGGACGGGGAACATGTAAATTAATTGTATTGCTTATAATAATCGATAATTATAAGTAATTTGTGTGTATATATAAATGAAATGTTATTTCTTCACTTTTACTAGTGTTTGCCGTGTAATGGAAACATTTTCTCATCACACAGGAGGGCATTTTGGCGCTTTTTAAATGCAATTTTCCTACTGGTAAGACATGGACCTTACTCGACGAGTGACAGTTTAGTACTAAAGTACTAGAAATCGAGACCAGTGCAATTGCCTTGTTTTTGGCTTCCCACTTTGAGATTTCTACCCCGCGTCTACAGTATGTAACGTCTTTGGTAAAATCGGTATCTATCTTTAACATGCTTTTAATTTGATTTTTTGTTTTCAGAAAATACTCACCCACTCTAAATCAAGAGTGGTCCTACAGACCATGTTGGAGGCTGCTAAAAACCACAAGAGATTCGAGGTGTACGTGACCAGATCTTCTCCTGATAATTCAGGGTACAGACTTACAGTTTTTTTATTTTTACATGAGCTCCACATAGGAGGCCCTGAGGAAAATAATTTCCCTCAGGGCCTATGTCATCTTTGGGGATGCTGTGTAGAGGGTTTTTTTTTAGGAAAGGAAGGAGAAGAGAGTTCTGGGAAGGAAAAGGGTTTAAGGGGTGGGTCGGAATCTGGGGTTCAGTGTGTCCTGGTCATCCGCCTCCAAGACCTAGACAAACCTCACCCCATGAACCCGGACACCCCTGCTAAATCACCAAACGTAGTGAACCACTTGGGGTGACCTATGGCAGATAGTTATTATATATTACATAGATTTTGTTAAATAAACATAAATTACATTGATAGACCTGTAGACATCTAGTTGGGGTGTTCTGCGTAAATTCAAATGTAACATTTCCAATAAGTACCAATTTGTTTTTTTTTTACATTGAAGGTCCCTGCCAAACGCTGATTCTATGTCGGTTTCAGCTTTAAATTAAATTGTGATCAACAGAAAAGCGTAACTGTTGTGTTGCTATACTTGTCAACTGATCACAATTTGATAGAAACCCGAAAGAGACCCAGAATCGGCATAAGGGGAACCTTTTAAATGTAAAAAAAAGGCGCTGATTGACCGTTTGATAACAATGTTACATTTGAATTAACGCGCCTTTCAGCCTTACTTATTTAAAAAAGACTTCACGACATTTAAAATAACTTGAAAAAATTCCGAAATTCATTGAGAAATTATTATTAAAAACAGTTGTATATAACAGATAAACTACCCTTTTTGGCAGGATAAGCAATGTATATATAGTCTGTCAAATAACAGTAGAAAATATAAAAACTGGAACTACTAATTTTGTAGACTGGCAACACCAATTTAACTGTCAAATATTTTTTTAAAGTACAATGACACTAAATGTATAGAACACAGTAAACCACATTTTAAAAAACATTTTTTCTTCATGACATAAATTTGATTAAAAGGTGTTTTATAAAGCGATTTGCTTTAATTTAATTTAACATAAATTTGAATTTAACAATAGATAGAATTGAAGAATCACTAATGGTGAGTTTAGTTACACTACTTTTAGATCTGAATGAGTTAAATATATTCATATCTAAAATTAGAGACATGATCTAAAGCCCAGGCAACGCTAGGTACTTAATCTAGTATTAAATAAATGTGAGCAATTTCTAAACTGTGCTTTATATTTTATTACATTATAGTTATTCTTCATTATGTTAACCCAAAATTATAATAATAATATATAAAAAGGTATAATAATAATATACATAAATGCAATTCTAATTTTGAGATTGGTGGGTATCTATACTGCAATGAAAAAATATTTTTTCCACTATTATGCCTTTTTAATTTTTTATAAAAATGTAGGTTACACAGCTTTACTTTAACACCATGAATTATGTGTTTAGTATTGCCATTTGATCAACAGTGGCGCCCTCATATATTTTCTACTCTTATTTGACAAACTGTATCTTTCCATAAACTATTTTTGTCAGTTTTTAATTAGTAAGTTTTTTTGCATACACGGTCATTTTATCAATTGTATAAAATATTCACAATGTGTCTTAGTAAGGCTGAACTTTAGTGTCTTGCATTTGTCACCTAACCTATCCACCATACAAGAACAAAGGAAGGCTTCTATACACTTGTTAATATGTATGTATAACTATTCCGTTTCAAAGACATCGACTAATTTTGATGCGTTTAACATTGCAGGGAAGAAATGTGCAAGCTGCTAACTGCAGGGGGTGTGGGATGCACTTTGGTTCTGGATGCGTCCATTGGCTATGTCATGGAGCAGGTGGACATTGTGATGATTGGAGCTGAAGGAGTTGTCGAGAGTGGCGGGATTATTAATAAGGTTGGCACTTTGATTTTCTTTTATTAAAAATTTTTGTCAGATCCAAAGATCTGGATTGTGAATGTTATAAATTTTGGTTTTAGCCCATGTCATGACATGTGTAATTCATTATTTAAAGCACAGAATCTTTCTTATTAAAGTAGGCGCTTGTATATCGACGGTCCTGAAGAACAATGTCGAATGTGTGATTTTGTTATTTTGCAAAACAGCAATTTATAATTTCGTTCCCACTCTTCCATGGTCGACGTTCAGCTCAATGCCACAATGCGAACCATCAGCGGAACCTTAAAATCGACTCCTCTCCCTTGGCTCCCCGTACTTGCAAATATAACCCCGCCAAATATCAGGCGAGAGATTGCAACACTGAGGGAATACAAGAAGGCGCTGCAAAAAAGCGAAATACCCTTGCACGATGATGTCATTTCTTACCCGGCATGCCGCTTAAAGTCTCGAAAACCCTTCTGGACGGAAGGAGACAGACTCCTTCGAACACCTCTCACCCCAGAAGATAGGTGGAAGCTTGAGTGGCAATCAGCCAACATCAAAAACGCCCATCTCGTTCAAAACCCCAGTGAGAGACAGCCTGGGTTCTCATTGCCTCGCAAACCCTGGACTGCCATCAACAGGATAAGGTGCTCCCATAGCCGTTGTGCTCAGATGATGCATAGATGGGGCCTTAAAGAGTCGGCGATGTGTGAATGCGGTGCGATGCAAACCACCGAACATGTGGTCAACGAATGCCCGCTCCATTCATTCCCCGGTGGGATTGATGAAGTCCACAGGGCAACGCCTGAGGCCCTAGACTGGCTCGCAAACCTAGATGTCCCCCTCTGACCCCCCCACCATACGAAAGAAGAAGAATAATTTCGTTTCTATATTTTTTCTGTTTTTGATATCAGGAAATACAGTATTGTTTTGATATTTTGAATTTCATTAAAAATTCCAAAAATGCAGACATTTAAATCATCAAAGGGAAATTAAAATAAGCCGACAAAACGATTTTCAATTTTTAGCAGATCCAACATTATTCTTCGGGACTGTCGATATTATGAATGAAGAAGATTTAAAAAGGTATGTTGAGGTGGTTTTCAGTATGTGGAGAAAAATTGACGTAAAAAAAGTGTCAAGAGAATATGAGGTGCAATGTGAATGAAAGAAGAAGTTGCGCCCTGTAAAGAGTGTATGAATGCGAATACCGTTAGCCATGTGTGGCAAGACGTACATGGCATTTCATTCTTTCTGTCTACCCCTGCAGTCAAATGGCACAATAGTTAGTTAATTTTTTTAAAGTTTACAAAACTAGTATTTCTGTGAACAATCAATAGACCTAGTATGCTTCTAATTTTCTCTTATATTTTTATTTTATTAGATACATTTACGAGTATATAGCAAAAATAACATAGGCCCTGAGGGGAATTATTTTCCTGCCTCCTGAACAAAAAAAAGTACTGATACAGCTTGTGAATGGGGAGTTTGCTTGACATTTTAAGCATGAGCTCTCACGTAACTAGAGGAAAGCATCATGTTAGCGGCCTCGGTACCAGGAGAGAGCCTGGGTACGGACTATCAAGGCTCTACTGTATTCATTATTCTGATTTGATAGCTCTTAGTAGGAACTACAATTATGCAAACTCTGGTGAGTTAAAAAAGTGTAGTATCCTACACGGTCACCGCATTGAACCGGAACAAAAAAGTTTACAGACAAATGAAGCGTCAATTAAGTCAGGACTTCGCTACGTTCAGTCAATTAATTGCGCTGTGTATCTATTTTAATTTTCAGATAGGAACATACACGACTGCAATGTGTGCCAAGGAACTTAAGAAGCCAGTCTATGTGCTGACCGAGAGCTTCAAATTCGCTAGACTTTACCCCCTCAATCAGAGGGATCTTCCAAACGAGTTCAAGTATTTGTCTAGCACTCTCCAGAGGGACCTGGCAAAGGAGCACCCCCTGGTGGACTATACTCCCCCGTCCTACATCACCCTGCTGTTCACCGATCTAGGAATACTCACCCCGTCTGCCGTCAGCGACGAACTTATCAAACTGTACCTGTAATCGGGATTAATGACAATAAATTATTTTATAAATTTTATTGCTACTTTTTTTCCTAACCCTGTCATTTTCCCCTTGTCCTATAGGAGCAGGGGACCCATTGCCAAGACAAATATACCTATTGCAAATTTCAATTTTTCAGAGTTGTCTGACTAATCAACTGGATGATCGATATTATCAACTCTGAACAGTAGAAATGCAAAAGAATTATATTGCTGATCGACTGTGCGATTCTTCTTCAAACATTCTAAATAAAACTCTACATTATTTTTATAATTTTATAATATACAAATAATATTTACAGAATTTGAATTTATTATTTAGATAATTAATACACATACCAATAAAGATATTTCAGATCTTCCATAAATTCAATTTTTGTAGAAAGACAAAATGTTGGGAGAAAAATAATACATGCTACTTAGATTGTATCTAAATATATTTAATTATTGCACTGTGTACGTAGACATGTTTTTTATAGTGGAAAACTCTGATAAAAAAAATCTAAAATGCTTTACAATGAAAAATGGTATTAAAATACAACACATTTAAAAACTAACATATAAAATACTTATGGCGAAATACAGGGAAAGATTTATTTTAACATGGCATTTAAAATACAATAAATTAAATAATTGAATACCTGTATGTTTATCGTAAGGGGGCGTTCCAAGTATTATGTAACGCAATTTTTGAAGATTTTTGACCCCCCCCTCCCCCCCATGTAACGCGCCGTAACGTTTTTCCGTTCTCTCCCCCCCCCCTCCCCTAAACGTTACGTAACGCCCAAGTGACAATTTTTACCTGAAAGTCTCAATTAAGTTGCGCAAAGTACTGGAAAGTCGCTTAAATACCTTTTTTCTTGTTTTAATTGCGTTTGCGGTAATAAATAAAACAAGAGAATTTGAGAACGAAAAGGATTGCCAACTTAGAAGATTTTAATTCCCTATTTTTTATCTAAATAAAGAAAAACATGTTACGTAACGCATTGTTCGAACCCCCCCTCGTAACGGACAGTAACGTTTCACAAGACCCCCCCCTCCCTCCAAGTGCGTTACGTAATACTTGAACAGCCCCTATGCATTTTTAAGTATTGATTGTCTATGAATGTTTTTAAATTAAATAATCAAAAAGCTCTTATTCTGAAGTTTGTTAGAAAATGTTTTTAATGGAATATAAGAAGTAAAAATAAAAATATTTTATAAAAAGGAAGAGTTATAAAATAAATACATTAAAAATACATTTTTAATTACGAATATCAGTATAATAATTATGAGATTAAAATATTCCTTAAAAATACATCTTAATAAAACTTAATGGCAAAATTTATAATCACTCCGAGTAATTATCAAACAAGAAGACTAAAAATCTCACTTTTGGCACAAATTTATATATTTTATGTACCTAAAATGTTTTGTACATAAAAGTGTTTTGAAAAAAATTTGCTAAACATGAATTAAAGTAATTTGACTCCAAAATAATTAATCAGCACTACATAATATTTCTAATTTGATAAAACATGCAAGTTTATTTGATAAATACATATAAATTTGGGAATAAATCACTATAGTAAAAGACACGATAATAACAATAGAAATACCATCTTCCATAAGCCAATATCGTTAATGTGATGTCATACCCATTAAAGTGAAAAATTTTATGCTGTTATAAATACAATCCTAAATCTCTAATTTCCAAAAATTTTTATATTTTGAAAATGAAGATAGGAAAAATCACAAAATATGAGATGTAAAAGGCTTCCTTCCATTTAAAAAAAAATGCTAGTTTTTAATTAACATGAATTAAATAATTATTTTAAAAATAATCCAAAAATTGAAAACTAATGTTTTTCTCCCTCGTAAACAATGGTTAACCTTTACATACCTGAAGGTAAAAATCACATGTTACCCGAAGGTTTAATATTCCTTTTGCCCTTTCCACTAATACTTTACAGAATTTGAACACCTCATCAAATTTCAAAGTTAATTTTCATCTATTCAAGTTCTGTTATTATTTCAGTTCTGTGAAGCAACTGGTACATAATGAAACAAGATATCCTTAGATATTAGTTACTACCTACCATTCGCCTAGCAGTCAATCGTAATGCAAAACGGTAAAGGAGACAATAAGAAATCAAGTGTAATTCAAATATGTACCTATTTCCAGTAAAATTTATCTTTTATGACCACACTCGCGACTTGTTTGCGGCGAGGAATTAACAAAAAAAAAAATAATGGCGATCGAGGGAGAGATAGATTAGATAGATCTTAAAAATTAGTTAAGAGATAATTTTTTTTAAATGCACATAAATTACTAAATAGTTTTTCTAAGATTACCTAAATTAAAGAGTATGTGATGTAAAAAACAACTTAAATCTCGCACAAAACTCTCGTTTGAGAGAGTTGTATTACCCCCTCTGGTGTGGGAGGGTTAACATCACATTTACGTTATTGTACTATCTATGAAGACATATTATAGGCAAATAATCACTTAAATTATTTTTTTTACAGTATCACTCTTGCAAATTACATGCATAATATTATCAAAACCACACTCCTCACTATGTACAGAGATTATTATATATAAAGTTCATTTGATTAACAGTAACAGACTATCATCGCATGTCGGAGAAGAGGGAGTCAACAGTTGTGTAGATCTGATCGAAGTGCGGCCTCAAATCTGGGTCATATTCCCAACATTTGAGCATCTGGTTGTACATCTCTTCAGGACAGCCTTCCGGAGCAGGCAGCCTGTAGCCTGCGGAAGAAATTAGAGATTATACATGATGATATATTTATTTTTTTATGAACAGACATGCTGTTTCATTCACTTCACTGCGCATTGAAGTCTCTCTGGAGTGTCCCCAACTTCTTCCATCCACATAAACGTCACATTTAATTAAATTCTATCCATAATTTTAGAATAGTAAATACTCTTAGGACGGGTTGTTTAAAAAAAATTGACAGATTCATCAAATATTTTAAGTTAATTTTCACGTTCTGTTTAAGTTCTGTTATTATATCATTATAGGCTACTTGCTTCATAAAACTGAAATAATCACAGATCGTGAATAGAACTTACTCAGATAGTGAAAATTAACGTTAAATATTTGGTGAATCCGTCAAATTTTTTAAAACAACCCGTTCTTAAGTATATCGCCCTGGTGAAAGACCACAATTTAGAATCAAAATAGTGCTTGAAATGGCTTTAACTGTCATGTTTGGTGACCAGATCTGAAAAGCCAGGTACTTCCAAATCTTTTTCTTCCCTACCTCCTTGCCTTCAGCCTCACAACATACCCCAATTGGGGATGCCATAATCCCACTGGCTCCGGACAGTCGTGAGCAGTTAGGACTCTTGTGCGGTAATCAAATTAAAAAAAAAAGTGTATCCTGATACTTCATTCTCCATCCATCTGCTGTACATGTCCAAAAATCAAAGTTTCCCTTCCTTAATCTTGTTCATTATGCCTGGCTTTGCAGGGTCTCTTCTTTTGTAACGTGGTTAAACACGGTTGTACATATGTGTAGGCAACGCAAATCGACATTTTGGGATCGGCCAACATTATTAAACTAGCAACACTCACTCTCTGCGCAGACGGAATGTGCAGATGACCAAAGTGAAATCAGAGTCGAAATAAAGTTCCAGATCATTCTGTTCTCGACGTTCCTCCCCGCCAGTAACTTTAGGGATTTATAGTTTCTGGCAATTACACAAATAATGGAAAGTATTATTTAGCATTGTTGACAAAGACAAGAAAGAAAGTATTAGAATGTAGGTTTCATACCTGTGTCTATCTTTTCCCTGGCTTTGGAATTGGTTAATCCGGAATAAGGTGTGTCTCCCTTGGCAAAGATTTCCCACATCAAGATTCCGTAGCTCCAAACGTCACAGAGTGATGTGTACTTTCCTGTGAAATACAACGAAAACATTAATAACTGCTAGTTCTGTGACTAGTACACTTCGCATCTAAAAAAGTATGTTTCTAATTTTCTCTTATTTTAAATCCAAAACAAAATTTGCTCCGAAATTAAAAGCTTTATAAGTAGGTACTTAAATACCTACCTACTTAATTAATAAACCCAACAATTTCACATTTGAAAAAATAATTCTTACTAAAGCATTATCCCTTACATTAAATTAAACCGGAATTAGTATATTATCCATTAAAAGCATTTTCCCCAGAATATTTAATGAAATGATTTTTTTGATCGCGCTTATCGACTACTGCGGCGCATGGCAGGTTAAAACCTTGTTGAACCAGAACCTAATAAACAATTTTACAGGCAGATAAAAAAAACTGCTTTCGACAGCCGGCGTGGTCTAGCGGCAAGGCTTTTGACTCACAATCCGAAGGTCGCGGGATCGAATCCCGGCATAGACAAATAAATTTTATTTGATTAATTTGTGTTATTTCACAATTAATTCCATTTAAAATAATGTATAGTATATTCGCGGCAAGTTCCAGAGTGGAAGATACTATCAGTACCGCCCTGGTGTAAGACCACCTTTAGAATTGAAACATTGCTTGAAATGGCGTAAGTCATGTTTGGTGACCAGATCTGAATAGCCAGGTACTTCCCCACCTTCCTCTTCCCCATCTCCTTCCCTTCCCCACTACCTTCAGCCTCACAACATACCCCAGTTGGGGATGCCATAGTCTCACTGGCTCCAGACGGGAGCAGCTGAGAATCTTGTATTACTATAAAAATTTTTTTTTGGTTGAGTTAAAACAACGCTTCGCTATGCTCAGTCCACAGCTAGAAGATGCTTCATTGCACTTTAACATTTTCAATGCAAACTAGTTTATTGACATCCTAAAGGCGGCGGTTCGCGCCGCGACCGCGACCAAAGACCGAGACCAGAGACGGAGGCAGGCGACCGCAATGGGTACTTGTTTGTATAGCTTTGTATGGGGGCCAATAGGCGCGACCGAGGCAGGAGACAAAAGACGGGAGACAGCAAGACGGTCGCCGCCCCGGACAAGTGGTGTCTCGCGTCGCACTTGATAAGTATGTGTGTTTGTTGTAAAAAATGACCGCTTTTTCTGACTAATACTGTGAGAAGCTGATTGAACTGATCCAGCATATACAATCCACAATTAGATTCCGAAAAAAATTAATTAATTAAATTAACAAATTATTAATTTTTTAATAAATTATTAAAAATTAATAAATTATTAATTTTTAAATTAAATTAAATTAAATTTATTTTCAATGATATTCTTTCTTTTGTAAACATTGTCTTTTTGTAACTGTGTTTTATTCAGCCTAAAATAAGTCCTGAACATATTGTCATCAAACAATAGGTGATTCTTCACAAACAGCGAAAATGATCCTTCTTGGCCTCTAGTTGCGTATAATTCGTTAATAGGTAATCTTTTTTTAGATTTGTAATAATGATATAAGTACAAATCATCGTCTTCGTCTTCTTCTTCCTCCATTAGCAACTCTACTTGGGTTTCCATTAGTGTAAATTATAACAGTACAACACAACTGACTTCATCGACAGACTGTGCTATACTGAACTCTGAAGGCGAAGGCGGTCGCGGTCTTTGGTCTTCACCCACAGTAGTGTCGAAGAGACCGAGACACTTGTCGCAGTCGCCTGCCTCCGTCTCTGGCCTCGGTCTTCAACATAAAAAAAAAAAGTTATTATTTACCATAATTCAATGCTTCAGGTGCTGTCCACTTGATAGGAATCTGTTTCATTCCTCCGGAAACTATATATTCCTCCTCCTCCCTCGACATGCCGAAATCTGAGATCTTCACAATGTGGTCCTTCCCTGTTGAACAACCAGAATCTTTAAATGACGGGTTAAGCGGGCCATTATAAATAATACAGAATAGGTTTGAGGTAGAAGATGGGGCTGGGATTGAAGGCTTACCAACTAAACAGTTTCTGGCGGCCAGGTCGCGGTGAATGCAGTTCTTGCTCTCCAGGTAACGCATTCCCGCCGCTGCATCACGACACATTCCAACAAGTTGCTTTTGGCTGAGTGTTGCACCGGGTTTTCTTAAGAATGTTAGTAGGGAACCACCTGGAAAATAAACAACATTTATTACAATAATGTAATACAGTTCTCTCTTATTAATCCACACCCCAAAAACGGGCAAGTGTCCAATTAATGAAAGTTACGGATTATAGAGCATACATACAAAATGTATGTTAACCCCTCAGGCAAAATATTTCCGCTTCGCAATAAAATCCAAAAAAATTAAATACTTCTAAACATATCCAAAAAATAGAAACTGTTTTGTAGGAAATAAAATACGCTTTAAAATAAACATATCATTTTTGAAATATAAAAATGTTGAAAGGAAAAAATGACGAAAAAAAAAATTTGACGAAAAAAAAAATTCATATTTTATTAGAGAACTAGCAGACCCGGCCACACGTTGCTGTGGCTAACGAAACACAATGCCATTACCCAACCTTTATAAAATCCACACCACCCGCTTGCCAGCTGCCCGCTGCCTGAATTGAATATTTGAATTTCTCGGCTTTTCTCTACTATAATAAGCATGTATTATAGGTATAAACCTTCAACTATATTATTATTATTATTTTTTATTTATATAATAATATAGTTAGCGATCGCCACTAATTATACAATGCTTGCAATGCAACACTGGATATTTGAAAAGGGAAAATCAAATACCTACTTACTCTAGGACATCTATTTTCCAATTTCTTCCGTAGAACGAATTTCAAAAGTGACTATAGTACGGCCCGCCAGCCGTTTTAAATCGCACAAAAATATGTTTTCTTTGATTTTCTCTACTATAATTTACATGTATTATACATATAAATATTCCTCTTCAATCACTCTATCTATTGGTGAATATCGTATGAAAATCCATTGCGTAGTTTAAAAGATTAACACGCACATACATTTTGAGCGACTTCATTTTATACTATGTAATAATGTACATACTACAAACGTTATCATCACCTGACTTTTTTGTCATTTAATGAAAAAATAATTATTAAAAAAAATTGACAAAGTTTCGCAATTTTTTTTAGATTGCAGTGAGAAACTTTGATTTCATAAAGGTATACATTTTAATTATTTTGTGGTAAAATTTTAGGTTTGAATATAAAGCGTAATGTTTTCTTTTTCTTACACCGTTTAAATCATATTTCTCATCATGATAGGTAAGGGAGACACAAGGATTTCTATGAGACCTGAATGAGTTGTTCCCAAAAGCGAATAAATTAGCCTGAAAGGTTAAAAATTAAAACATATTTAAAAAAAAAAACAAAAATCTTTTTTAAAAACAATCTTTCGTAAAATTTCCATTAATTGGTTTAAAGTCAAGGTGTCAACTTTATACTTGAGAAGACTCCATTTTGTAAACTTATTATTGTGTGTCCATATAAATGAAATGTTATTTCTTCAATTTTACTATTGTTTGCCGTGTAATGGAAACATTTTCTCATCACAGAGGAGGGCATTTTGGCACTTTTTAAATGCAATTTTTCTACTGGTAAGACACAACCTTACTCGACGAGTTACAGTTTAGTACTAAAGTACTAGAAATCGAGACCAGTTCAATTGCCTTGCTTTTGGCTTTCCACTTTGAGATTTCTACCCCGCGTCTACAGTATATAACGTCTTTGCCAATTACTAGGTAATTAATTAGTACCTGAAACCAACTCCATTACAATCATAATGGGTTGTTTCTGAACACAGATGCCGATGAGGCGGACTATGTTGGGGTGGTCGTACTGCTTCAGGATCCGGCCCTCTTGGAGGAATGTTCTCTTCTGTTCATCGGGCAGGGTCATTCTGCATGTCTTGACGGCCACCTCTTGCTTGGAGCTCTTCAGCTGGGCTTTGTAGACGTCGCCAAAGTTACCCTGGAAGAGATAACATGAGAGATAAGACAATGGTTATTTTTTATAATGCATTTGACAACTTCTGTAGCGGCAAAGGGAGGTTTTTGGTTCCAGATTCAAAAGTTAGAAACCCGGCAATTTGACAAATACATTTTAATTTGATGATGTTATTAACCCCCTGAGGGCCAGGCTTTTTACCAGAACAACACCGAAATTTCACGATCTTCAATTGAATGTTTTGTGGATTAAATTTAACCTATCGTATATTTTATTGACTGAAACACATTCCTAGAACAATAAACTATTTACCAAAATAATATTACTTGCGTAATTACGTAAATTGATAGGTTTTATGATGTTTTATTCGAGGTCACGCATCGGCATTTTGACGCGGCCGCCAAAATGACAGTTCGAGATGCCCACAGATAAAAATTATTTTAAAATTTTCTAATGTTGCAAGGTGAATGAAATTTTTACCCATCTCATAGAGAATGTTGGCGCTAGCATTTCTGACCGTGTTCTTATTCAAATTTTGTACATAGAAGGGTAAAAATCGAAGATGAAAATATTTTTTTTTCGCGCATGCGCAAGACCTGCGCACATCCCGCCCGACAAAAAATTTCATATAAATTATTCGGAGTGACCGGCTGCATTGCGGCTTTTTCTATGGTAAAGGGCGATAATAGAGCTAGCGATTCTGACCGTGTTTTTCATACACTTTCTTTATACATAAGGGTCAAAATTGCGTAAAAATTTTGATTTTTAATTTTTGTGCGCCGGCGCACACGCGGCACAGGCCGGGTTAATGTCACAAATAATAAAGCACCCAGTGAGGCCCTATAGCCTGTTGCCGCAAAAAGTTGGTCAAATCTCAGAACTTCTGAAGGCTGCTGTAGCCTATCTCAATATAAGATTGCAAAGGCAGTTGGTATCTCGAGAAGTTCGAAGAATGAAGAACATAAAGAAAAAAATGTACTCTTGAAGTCACTTTAGAACAAAGAAGAAAGGGTTTTTGTGGAAGGTGTGGCTTTACTACTAGAAAGTTTGCAATATTTGTTTATTTTACATTAGGAGAATATATGACACAAATGTGAATGGTAGAAGAAGTCGCGGACGCCTGAAAAAGACATGGCACGACCAAGTGAATCCGATTAGACTCAGAATAATAGAAGAGCATGTACTAGACGATGCATGAATGTGAACAAGGCAAAAAGTGTGCCAAGACCGAGTTGTTTGGCGGTCCATCCTCTGCCTACCCCTGTGGAAAACTGCATGATGGTTAGTTAGTTACTTTTTAGTTAATTCTACCCAAGTAGCCCTGAAGAAATCTTTAGAATCATTGGGGTTGCTGTGTGGAGGGTCTTTTTGGGGAGAGAAAGGAGTGTTTAAGGAGGAACGAAACACAGAAGCTGGTAAATCTTTCCACATCCGAGCTATTGAACTTAAGAACGGGTCATAGAAACGACATTCTCACACGACAAATGTCAACCATGCATAAATGTTGGGCACGCATTTGGCTTGTTTCCTGACTATGGCGCTAGTTCCTAGGAGCATATTCTATTGAAATACCAGTAGAACAAGAACCTGAAAAAACCTGCTCTAAAGATTGCAATCCTTTATTAAGATAGAGGAATGGCATAACTTACTCTTCCAACCTTCTCCAAGAGAACCACATCATCATTGTTCAGCTCCCACCGTTCTCTGGGTACCGGTCTTCTCAGAACCGCTCCGGACCTGCCGGTGACGGCCAGCGCACTGTTTTGCTGGTAGAGGATCAGCTCCTTGACTGATGGGAAGGCGGGTCCCTCGAATCTGAAGTGACCCTGGAGAAGAAAAAATTTTATTTAATTGATCAGATATTGGAAAAAATATATCAAATTTAGTGCTGATTGTTGATTGAAGTCCTGTTAGAACTCTTTTGCATTTTGTCTGTTAAATTTTTAAAATTTGTCAAATGTTTGACAAATGTTCCTATTTCAAGATGGTGGTCTTTTTAACCATTTTATACCTACTGTCCAAAAAAAGTATGTTTCTAATTTAGTGTGCGCTGCAAAGGTATAAATACATACTAGCAAATCTTATGATTTAAGAGGAAATTTTGGATTTGATTTATTAAATAAGAGAAAAATAGAAATACACTTTTGTGGACATGAGATCTACTGTTCACAGAAGTACTCATATAAAAAGGATTTATTAGAAATAAATCAATCAAACAGATTTTAAAGAAAAAAACAAAAATCACTTCTTTAAGTACGGAATGGTCCACATGTTGGCTTTAACAAAATTTTTGTCTTTTAATTTATTTAAGTTCCTCGCCGGCACCTAACCTAACCTAACCTAACCCAGTAGAGGTAATATCCGAAAGCAAAATGAATGTAAAAGGTCGACACTGCAATTGCAGTGACTCGTACCGTGCGTGGGCACGATTCTTCAACACTGCAAATGCAGGGTTTCGGCCCCTATGGACTAAGAACACACATAAATAATTTAAGGTTAAACGTCACATACGTTATAATCTACGCATTCACAGATGGCGCCAATAAAATAATTTTAGGTTTTTAATACTTTTTGCACGTTTCGCTTTGAAATATTAAGTTAAATTAATTGTTTGCGCCTGTACATATTTAATATGAATATGAGGCAAAGAGTGTGTGCCAAGACCGAGTTGTTTGGCGGTCCGTCCTCTCTGCCTACCCCTGCGGGGAAACGGCGTGATGGTTAGTTAGTTAGTTAGTAAATGAATAGTTTTGTCCATAAACAAACCCAAATCTTTCAAGAGAGGCTGAAAAATTCAATTTTGTATAGGTGACTCAATCTAATATTGTATTTTTCAGCCTTTCTTGAAGGATTTAGGGTTTTTTTTATGGACAAAGCTATTTATTTATATTCATAATCAATATATACGGGCGCAAACAATTACTTCACCTAAATATTTTAAAGCCAAACGTGCAAAAAATATTAAATACCTAAAATAATTTAATTGGCTCCATCTATGAATGCGTAGATTATAACGTATGTGACGTTTAACCTTAATACTGCTATGCTATTCTGACTCCTTACATGACCTGACATTAAATTTTGATTCATGACAACTGCTTTGTATGCAAATTTTGAATGAGACAACAGCATTCAGTCTCTTATGAATTGAATTTCCTGCATTCGTCACTTTCAACTTTACAACAGCAAAAACTCATCAAGAGTTAGTCCAACAAATAATTTATAAATAACTTATAGATATGAAAGAAAACGCTGTAAATTAATTGTGGTAATAATACAGGTGGGAGCCCGCCTGCTTCCCACTCTCTGGCTAGCTGGCTAGCGTTCCATCACCAATCTACAAACATTTATAACTAAATATAATATAACAGTTGTACAAAATCTCATAATGTTCATTTGCAGGTGGACTACAATACAGAGATCTTATTTACATTAGCTATTTTCGGGATTTTATAAATTCCAGATGCCAGAAATCCATTGGGATACCGTATCCCTAGTGTATTACCTATTTACAAGCTATTTATGGTGATTCCGCTGAGATTTGCATTGTTACTTCTGTTCCTGATACATTATGATACATTCATATGCTAATCAGGCCCCCTAGCACGGTCGATCGATCAGGATTGATAGGATAACTTTCGGTAACTTCTCACAGTTCCCTAGCATGACTGCAGATCGCCAACGAATATATAACAGTTTACACTGACTAAGTTTTCTTAATACATTCGACGTCAACTGTTATTTTTACGTTAGCAATCTGCAGTTGACCTAGGGAGCGATGATAAGTTACCGAAAGTTATCCTAACAATCCTTATCGATCAACTGTGCTAGGGGGCCTAATGTTTCAACGATTTTTACCATTAAACTATAGAAAAATGACTCAAATTTTATTAAAAGCCTTGTGCCTTTGTGTTTTCAATCGATGGATACTTCCATTGATTGATTTATGTTCCCTGATTTATTTTCATATTTATCAACAAATCTGAACTTTGACTAAAGAAATCACAATGTTTATGAAAAGGAGATATAGATATTACGTTATATATTAACATCGTTCACCCCTACCACTGCAAATGACACCTACGCACAGCGGTGCCCCGCCTTTGCTTCTACCTACACATCAAATGCATAACTTTCGATGGCTCTGCCGCTATGATAGTCTGTGCAAGTTGATCATGGCTAGGTGAAAGTCAGCATGCTTTCACGCTATATCTCCCTTTGCATCTATTATCTACAGCGTATTTTTATGCTTTGTGCCAAAATGTTAGTGTATTAACCCCACAGGCCTCAGGCATATTTCTGGTTTTCTATTTGATCTGGGAGATATATTTCACTTTAAAAATAATCAGTACAAATACTGTTTATTCCAATTCTTTTATATATCTAGGCACAAATAGACGTGTATAGTAACTTCTGCAATTTTTGTTTATATTACATATCTATTTATGTGAGATTTCTTATCATTTTTATCCATGTATTTTATTTTATTATATGCTTTTGTTGTTTCAATTTTTTTTTCTTCTTCATTTTATTATATTTTCTTTATTTTTTTTAATTTTCAAGTATTTAAAATAAATGTAATACTCAACTTATAAACTAGAATTTAAAAGCCCATTAGGGTGTGTAATAAATTCTAAATAAACATATAATAATTATTGAAATATAAATTTTTTAAATGCAAA
The DNA here is from genome assembly GCA_917880885.1 of Limnephilus marmoratus. Classification (NCBI taxonomy): domain Eukaryota; kingdom Metazoa; phylum Arthropoda; class Insecta; order Trichoptera; family Limnephilidae; genus Limnephilus; species Limnephilus marmoratus. The sequence goes on along the minus strand of OU862923.1, from coordinate 29,466,054 downwards.
TATAAAAATTCAAAAAATGGCACACCTTACGTTTTTTCTTATTAAAATTACTGATAAAGAAAAAAAGAAAACACAAACATATTTCATTAGACAAATGTATTACAAGCGTTATTTTCAGCTTACTTTTTTGTTATTTTGTGTAAAAATAATTAATAGTATCAATAAAAAACCCTGAAGAAGTAAGCGTTGCTCACGAAACATGTTGGTTTTGTAAACAATAAAAGTGGTAAAAACTAAGAACTTTATTAATTTGAATTAGTAAAAATTTCACATAGTTTCACAAAGTTTTTTAAAATTGCGGTCAAGGTATACATGATTATAATTTTGTGTTTAACTTTTAGATTCAAATATAAATTCAGGTTTTTTCTCTTTCTAATACCGCTTAGATCATATTTCTAACCATGATAGTAAGGGAGACACAACGATTTATATAAGATCTGTAGGAGCTGTTCCCAAAAGCGAACAAAAGTAAAGATAATCAATTATTTCTATTACAAGAATTCCATTTACATAATCAATATTTGAATCTTACTTCGGGTGTAGTCTGCACGATGAAGTGTTTATGTCCTCCCCAGCAAACTGACAAGACTGTTTGGCACTCGTCGTTTCTCGTTGTTTCTCTGACTAGAAAATCTCCGTCCACTCGCAGTAGTCGGACCACCTCTTCCCTCGGTAGGACTCCGTGGAACCATTCCTCATCCACCAGTGGTCGTGTTGAGGGCTGCAACTGTTATAAAAGAATTATTAGAAATGTCATAAATATATTATTGTAATATAAAGCGATACAACAACCTACCCAAAATCTAAACAAATCTAACCATTTAATACCGTAGAATAAGCACCTCAGAATAGGTAGGAGCATCGAATGCCATAGAATATAACATATTATAATTGATTAATACGGAAATGGTCTGCATGTTACTGTAAGTACAAGCATGGATCAATTATATATCTATGTACCTCCCTCTGTTTCACCTCATTCTGTGGACAGCAGCTCAGTCGTTTAATGAAGTTGATCAGAGTTGTCATTAGATATGTCTCCCCAGGTATCTGAACCATCTTCCCATCGGGGTCAGACATTGTCACCTTAGGTTAATCAGCGTTGCTGAACAAATTATTTTTAACAAAGTCTGATCTTTAGATTCTTCTTATTTCTTTTACTATTAAAATTGAAAATTTGCAATGAGACCATTAGCCAAAGAAGGTGACAATCAACTGAGTGTTCTGAGAGTAAGTACATATAAATATTGTTTATAATACAACATTATGCGTTTGTGAAAAAAAATTATACAACAGTATTGTCGATGTGTTACATTTTAAAACCAATTTTCAAAACAAATAATATTATGCTTCAATCCACAAATAACCTGCTTTTAATCATGTTTACTTAGCTATAATAACACGTTTGCATTGACAGAATGTTAATAAATTCAATTTATATTGGCACAAGTAGCTTGCTTTTTAGAATACAAAATATTTCAAAGATTTCTGAAACACAAATTTCAAGCTAATTTGGAATATTTTTAAACATTCTTTCAAGGAAGGTCTTAAAACAAAAACTTGTGTGTTTTTAACAAAACTTATGAAGCATAAAAATAAAGCTACTAACTGTGGTGTAAATTTCTTTCAGTTTCTTTTTCTTCCTCGGCGCTATGACCGGGGGCATGATATGATTGCCGTATACTGCATCCACCATCGTACAACAGTCAGGTAGGTCCTTTAGTGAACCACAACGCAAACAATAACACGCACTTTGACAGAACTGTACGCGAGCAAACTTGACACACAACCACCAGAGTTTCCATTAGATATTAGAATCTGCGTAAATGACCGGCCAATGAAATAATTTCTTCTCAAGTGTGTGGAGAACAAATCTTTTGGCAAGGCTACAATCAAACGTCACAATTTACTCTTCAATTGTAAACAGACACAAATACAAAACTTCTTTCAAGCTATTATAAACCTTACGCAATCAGGATTCTAAAAGTATATTGGCAAAAACTATCATTCTCTCGAGACGTTGAGAGAGTATTGATAGTTTGGAAGGTGTAAATATAGAATCAGTGGGCTAGGTGATTTTATTTATAACTTTTGTGTGACGTATTTCCTGTCAAGCACGGCCTAAAAAACGTGTGTTTATTACGCGTAGGTGTAATAAGTTATTTATAGGAAATGAAAAATAATTTATCATCTGCTAAGTGATTATATTGGTTTGTCTAACCTTCACAGGTTTGCTGCGAAAGTTTTAAGTGAATAAATGTTTTCATACATAATTTAAAAATATGGGTACATATATATTAATTATTCAACAAATAATAATTTAAACAGGTGGTATTGTACTAAAGATGTTTTACAGAACATGCATACATTTATAAAACATTTAATTAGCAAGATAATATTTACAAAGCAAATTAATAAAAACTTTGTATAAATAATTGAGTAATTTGTTAAAATAAGCATGGGATACATTATTGTCAAAACCATTACCTAATAATAAATCATCAATTTACGACAAAAACAAAACAGGGGAAAGAGTTACTTTTCAGACATTTTCTTACTTACCTAATGTATTATCAAAAGCGCAACTTACACACACTGATAAGAGACATAGTCACTTTGGTTGGAAGGGTTATATCTTCACTTTACCTCGTTCTGATATATGTGGTGTCAAAGTTACAAAGAAGGTTATCATAATCTATTTACCAACTACCACATTGTAATTAAAATATTTTCCTTTAAAATATATTAACGATATCGTAAAGGAATTTATTTACACAAGATTGAACCTCAAAATCAAATGTTCTTAAATAGATTATGAGAATTCCTCTTTGCAAACTTTGACACCTCAGAGACACCTTGGTAAGGCGAAGTTAGAACTCTATCCAACTAAAGTGATGAACCTCACTGCGTCTCGTAAAACGATCAATTGTCAGATGCAAACAAAACGGCAATCGCCAAAGGCTCAAAGTGATGTTAGAACCTTGCAAAATAAACGGAAGCTTTAAAACTTCATATTAGAACATTGTCAAACAAATTTCTGAGATTTCTGTACATGAGGGAGTACGGCTATTATCCGTGGCTCTATCCTACCGATTTTCTTTAGGGTATGCTCGGAATGAACCATCTACAAGTCAGAAGGGATGTACACATTGCTACGCATTTCTTCAGATTGATTCGCGAATGGTTTGAAAACTCAGCTCTCTTGGAGAGCATTCATTTCTATGTTCCCGATGGTTATCTTCGCCACCGACAGCATAGACTGTTCTATCTTCCGGCCTGCAGGACTAACTTGCCAATGGTCATGCCGGTTGGGAGAGCAATCTTGCTGTTGAATAGAATTAATTCGGATATCGACAAATTTAGCATTAGTGAAGCTGATTTTAAAAGGCAAGCTCTATTAATGCTTGTATAGTTTTTAGCCTACCATTTATGTTTAATGTAATACTGTTACAATTGTATTTTAAAAACACATAAAAAATTTTAATTTTGTAATGTTTTTGAAAGAATAAATAATTTGAATTGAAAAAAAAAAAAAATCTACGGAAATACAATACAGATGGCTCTGAAAATTATTTTGGTGGTAGAAATGAGCAAAAGAAATGGTCTTCATTCAAAGGTCACTTTTGACGTGTGACGACTTGTTAAAGGAGCTAAGTTTTATGACAGTTTATGAGATACAGATGACAAATGCACTGACTGGACACCCAGGTGGAAAGAGAAAAGTGGGAAGACCCAGACTGAGGTGGGAAGACGAAGTAAGAGGGGATGCAGCACAGCTTCTCCAGGTACCAAATTGGAAGTCAGCCGCTGAGGACAGGAGTTGGAGGCGACTGTTGCAGGAGGCCAAAGCTCGATATGGGCTGTAGCGCCATCGAAGAAGAAGAAGATGACAAATGCAAAGCAAATTAGATCGCCAACTAGGATAATAATTTTATATTAAAAGGTTTAAAATAGAATTAAACAATAGGTACGAAAGAAATACCTTACAAAAGAGATAGATACCTTACGATAAGAACCAATATCAAATTATTAGCATCGCAGATTATTTTTGAAACTTCAGTAAAGTAATAAATTGATGTATCCCAGCCTGAAAGATTATGCCGTGTGAAGTTATTTTATGCTTGAGATCTTATTAAAAAAGTGTTAACTCCTGTGATGATTGTTGGCGGTTTATAGAAAAGCTACTTTAAGGCAAGTTGGTCTATCGACAGACAACAGGAATCAAGCGGCAAAAAATATGAAAACGTGAAGATTGATAATGGTGTTCATTTATACATATGTGAATACTGCATGAGAATCCCAACCGCTTTCTATTAACCGGATATAGTGGGACTATGGTATCCCCAATTGGGGTATGTTGTGAGGCTGAAGGGTGATGGGAAGAAGGGTAGGGGAAGTACAATATAAATGTGTGAATGAAAGGTGAAATACGTGCCGCTAATTGTCTGTGTAAGTGCGGTGGTATCTCAGCCGTGCGTTCATGCTGCATTAGTAAGGTCACTCACCACGACACTGTAGGTCGCGTCAGCTCCGTCGCTACTGTTAGTCGACAGGCTGTGAACATCGTCGTCCAAAACCCGCCTGCGAGAGAAAAAAAAACCCACGCCATTCTCCGGCACAACACACTTGTTAAGGGCAAGGTTAGATTTGCGGAAGTTCAAACGCTTCTTTTTTATGGCTCTCATCTTGGAGTTTACCGAGAGGTTGATCAGGGTAGATGGCCCTTCGCTGCCCCCTCGCTGGGCCCTGAGTTTCAGGGAAGGTACCGGACTGCATGGAGCTGATTTGCGGCGTGAAAATGGTCGTCCAAACGCTTTGAAGAGTTTCCTCTGCGGCAACACCGACGCGAGGTGTCGTCTGATGGCATAAGATGCTGACGACGCTATTGAACTACCATCACCCTAGGGGAGTTAAGAACTTACTGTTGAAGAGTAAAAACTCAAACACATTAAACCATCACCAAAGATTATTTAATTTAATTATTAGAATCATAATAGGATAACCCCAACCAACTTATATTAATATGAAGAATGGGTATGTAAGTATAAAATATACTGCCAATAATGGGATGTGATCAGATTAATATAATAGATAATGTTTATAATAAGAAACTTTAAGAATAAAACAAACAAATAAAATAGAAAATAGGTACATAACAACTTTTATGACAATCGATACTATCAAAATACATAGTTTATTATTGAAAAAAAAATATATATACCACTTTGTTGTGTTCACTGTCCTCAAGTTCAAATTAATGCCAATCCCATATAAGTGCTGATCTACAAAAAATGTTGACAGCTGCACAGCGAAACAAAATGTTGTAAAATGGAGTGGTCCTACACTATGACGATTAAAGACCGGATTATATATGCATTTGCATATTTAGACTCTTCTCAGCGGTAGTTGCATATTTTAGCAAAAAAATTGAGATCTTGCATATTTACGCTCGATCTCGTTCATCGTTCAGATGACTCACATAGTGACACTATAAACGTCAGATAGCTAAGTGCGCGACAAGCTGCGATGTTTTACCATGAACGTTTTGAGGCCATCATGGGTGTTATCAATGACTTCGATAGTGCAGAGGCTTTGGCAGTTTTCCAGTGCAAAGAAGCGTTTGAAAATGCTAGTATTAAAAAAACCCTAACTATGATTAGCACTCATTTCGCATACATACCTGCAAGTATAAAAACGCTTGAAACTCATGGATTGGCGTTGAATGAATCTATTCAGGTTATGAAGAAAATTCGCCTTATAAATTCCTCGTTACAGAGCTATTCCCGAGTGAACTCAAAGAAAAGTTTGAAAAATAACTGAACAATAACCCAGGGTTTGAACCCTTGTGACAAATTGATGCTTCATCAACGGGCAGGTGAAATTTTGCCCGGCACAATAAGTTCAAAAATCGCACCCAAATTTAAATTCTGTCGAGTCACATCAATAGATGTAGAACACTCCTTTTACGCTAACAAAAATATATTAAGTAATCGTAGACACAATTTGTCTACAGAACATTTAGAACAGTACTTAGTCATATACGTTTTAAAGGTAAATTGTAAATTTCATTGTTAAATACATTTTGTAATAGTTAATATAAATACGATTGTTATCCTTGAGAACTAATAGCTTACTAAAATAAATAAAAATATTTAAAATACGACTTCCTGTACTATTCCATGTTGCATATTTTGGCCCTTTTTATGGATTTTCGTACATGTTTTATCAATTTTTATTGCATATTTGCATGCATATTTTGGTCTGTTTTTGTTGCTTATAATCCGGTCTTTAATGATGATATATCGCAAAGAGACCACTCCGGCTATTATTTTCTCCCAAAGATCATTGCTACAACTGCTGAACATACGTTTGACATGTCTTCCAGCGCAGGCTTCGTAGAGATCAGAAATGCCAACTTTTTGCAGCATCTTTCATTACAAGAGGTGACCAGTTGAATTAATCTAACACAACTTAATCTCACCTGTTTATCGTCTTTGACCGGCGACCTGGAAGAATGGCGCAGTAGCTAGGCCTGCTGGCTTGTCAGCGACTGACTGCTATTAGATGCAACTAACCCAACACGACATAATCTCACCTGTCTATCGTCGTTGGCCGGTGACCTGGGCGGCGTGACATGTGGCGGGGTGGCGGGGTCGGGGCAGGCAGCGGGGGCCTCCTCGCAGCCTAGCTCACTGAGGGCGTGGCGCAGCAGCTCAGCCTGCCGCGTCCACTGTCGCTCGCTGCAGCGGAGCTCCGCCAGCTCACGCCCTCCCTCCGCCACGCAGGGGCTTTCGGGGGTCGGGGAATTTCTAAATAGTGACGGGTTATTTAGTATTAATTCAAATTCAGGACAGAAACGGAGTGGATAGTCTACACATTGGCTTAAATACATAATTTACCATTAAAAATATAAACTTATGTATCAGATTCCACTGGAGCGATTTCGGTCGAAAAATGGACCACTTTTATTTTTCTGCGATTGATTTCGGTCCAAAAATGGACCACATTTTCCTACCATTCGTAAAACATTTATTGTAATTATTTAAAACATTTCCTGTGCGAGCCATTTATTTCAACACGAAGCTATTGAAATGCTTTATCTATTATGACCATAGATGTCCGCAAATCTGAACTTCGTAGACTATTTTAGAACAATGTTAAAAATAAATTTATTAAATATTTTTTTCCCGCCGAATTTTTGAACAGCTGTTTACGGATAAAATTAAGTCCTTTTTCCATAGATATGCACCTTTAATTATCAAGTATACCACAGAGAACATACAGAAACCGAAAATATTCCATGTTGACCCGAATAAGTATCCCTCACGGCAGTTTCAAGTAAATAAAACACCCAGGATTCGCGCGATTATAAACTTTACAATGTTTTTATATTTTTTTCATAAATCCTACAAATATGAGATAAACGGTATAATACAGGTTATTTCATTGGCTACATAGCACGATAATAAGTTTTTGTGTCTCGATGTCAAAATTCGAAGGTATGATTTTTTTAATGTTGATGAAAAATTTTAAAAATGACCATCTGGGAAATCTCAAGCAATCGAAGCAAATTTATTTATTTCGTGTGATCGCTCCAGTGGATGATAGAAAAAAATATTTAGGTTCTTTGCCACAAATATTACTTGCGCGGGAAACGTACCCACAGCTGAAATATACATAGGAAAGTGCACTATCTTACTTGCATATTAGTTTCTCCGCCATTCTTGTGACAAGTGAGGGGGTAAGGTAATCTACATAGCGACCTTTTGGAATAAAAAGGTTCCATCTGTCGCGGTAACGTCATGCGATAATGAACTCTAAAGAAACTTACTATAGATCCCATTATCGCATGACGTTACTGCAACAGGTGGAACCTTGTTATTCCAAAGGGTCGATATGTCGTCCGCCGCGGCTCTTCACATTTGATAATTCAGTAAAACTCCAGCTGTTGTTCGTTGATGAATGGAGAGGGTTTTTGTTCAATAAAATTAATTATATTATAAAAATTATTCGACAAAAACACAATAAATGTGAAAGCCATGAGAATAATTTGCAATAAGATTTATGAACAAAATGGCATTAAAGTGATAAAATGCATGGGGTAACCGAGCCACCCCTCATGGCAACAAAAGTTTTGTTTTTCATGTTAGCACGCCGAAGGTTAAGTAGATTATTTAAAAATATATGGATATCAATGAATATTATGTACATGGGTCTTGTAACATCCAAGGAAGTGAAAAATCGTTTTAAATGTCGACAAGATCTAAGAAAAACATCAAGCTTTAAAATGAAATTTTCCGCATCTACGAGAGATGGTAAATATCAGATGTCACCAATCAAAGCCAGTATTTTTTTTGTTTATATTTTTAACATGTCTTGAGGCGAATTTTAAATAAATGTGGCCGATTAAAACATAGTACATGGTATTTTCTAGCCGTTCATCTCATTTGTAAATGCAGACTCATGTTCTGTCATTGGAATTGACATGTTTACGTCTACTAGACGTCATCTACAGTTCTGTTTCACGCATTCACGATTCCGGAAATAAACTTTCAATGTTGAAATTTTGTGAAAGCCCGGATTGTGGCAAATTTTTTTTATGTGAATACCACACTCTCACAACTGCTCCCAATTATCCGGAGCCAGTTGGGATGCCCAATACCCAAATTGGGGATGCTTTAGTCTCATAGCAAAGAAATGTGCAGAAATGCACATAGCATAGAGTAGAACTGTCGTTTTGAATTTGCTTCTATGAGGTTTTTTTGTTAGTATTAGGCAGTGCTTTCTGGAACAAAATTAGCAAATGGTAATCAGTGACGACAGTGACATCTGTTGTTATCTATTTCTATCAACTAGTTGTCTTACCAGCGGCAAGCACACATAGCGAAAACTTGAACGAAGGGAGTTATTTGCTGTAAGTTTCTTTTTTATTTATTTGAATCAATTCGGCGGTTTTCCTACTGCCTACCCTATTGCCTACCTAAAACTCTGTGCACGCCACTGGGTAGGAGATGGGGAAGAGAAAGGTGGGGAAGTACCTGGCTATTCCGATGTGATCACCAAATACGGCTAAAGCCATTTCAAGCAACGTTTCAATTCTGAATGGTGGTCTTACACCAGAGCGATACTGAAAGCATCTTCCACTCTGGAATATACTGCAAATATACCTCACATTATTTTAAATGATTAAATTGTGAAATAATACAAATTAATAAAAAATAATCATTTGTCTACGCTGGGATTTAGACCTGCGAACTCCAGATTGCTAGTTGAGAGCCTTATCTTCGACCACGGAGGCTCTGCATACCTAAATTTGGATTTTTTCAATTACGGGATAAAAATACCCTTTATGTTATCAAACTATCTGCTCTATGTCCACAACGATTTATATTTATTATGGGAAGGAAATGGGGAAAGGAAGGGGGTAGTTGGGTAGTAACCCCCTGACTACACGGAGGCAATGGGTTTATGGCACCGTTATCCTCTCATCTGTCGTTAGCCCGCCGGCGGGCCCAAAAAAAAAATTTTTTTTTTTTAATGCGATTTTAACCCTTAAAGACACTGTATGAAGGACAAGGTCAGAATCTCTTGCGCCAATATCAATCTAGGACCTAGGTACCATTTAATTATTGTAGCTACTCTGAATTATTTTTAACCCCTCTGAATTTTAGCGAATATTCACTTGGATGTCTCAAACGAAATGACATTTTACGAAAACTTTGTGTTATTACCGCTTCACAATTAAAACTCTATAAATGAAACATTTCTGAACGTAGCCGAATAATAAAAACTGTTTTAGAAAGGTTACAAAATAAGCTTTCGAATTATTATATTACAAATAAATATTAACATTTGTAAATATTAAAATTTAGAATACAAACATTAAAAAAATGTTAAAATGACTCATGTGATGTTTTTATGTGAAAACGGTACTAAAATCACAGATTAAACAAACAACAATACTTATTCTATTGTATAAATGTACAATAAACACTTTTTTCACCTCACTTTTTTATCATTTCATATAAAAATATTTAATAAAAATTAACAATGTCGAGTGCGGTCGAGCCACCCTAACTAAAGTAGGAAAATAGGAAATAAGTAGGAAATTTGGCGGGTAAAATTATTTGTCAGACTGCGCGAATGACAGAATATTCTTGTTATGTATTTCTATGGACAACTTGATAGGGATGTACAGCTTGATCCACTATCGACCTTTTACTTTTTGTTTTAGGGATGTCACTAAAAGAATAACGGAGTTAGAACGATTTCTATGGAGACACACGCGTTGACGTATAAACACGCTTATTGTACTTGACTGCTATCGTATTTTTAACGCATATAACTGCTTATGTTGCTGACCGGTTAAAAAATTCCATGAAATTTGCAGGCATTTTTTCAAAATAACATCCAACATTCAACAGGTTAATAAGGAGACAGCTGTAAGGAAGGAAAAACTGAGAAGGGATGGGAGATGGAGAAAAGAAAGTTGGGCAGCACCTATCTGAATGGTGATCTAACACTCATGATATGCATTTTATGAAATGAGAGAATAAGGGCATATTATCTTAAGCCAAGATGCTGTCTTACATTATGAACAGTAAAGCATGACAAATAAACTGTACCTATTGCTAATTGGTTCAGGACTATGACATCCATTAACTCTAGTGCCATTAGTCTTGGGGCTTCCGCCATTCTTGAGGGTCCCATTGGTTGTGATGATTTCTGGACCTTGCAGTCCTGTCTGCTTTTCCTTATTGTCCTGGATATTGGTTTCTAGTTCCTGTAGTTTGTTTTTCAACCATTCTACAGTTAGGTTATCTACTGTGAGTTGGTTCGCTTGGAGTTTTCCGGACGTGTCTTCGACCAATGAAGGCTCGAAGGTGAAGGTGGCTGGTTCGGATGGCGAGGTTCTGAAATAAAGAAATTTGGTTTTGTTATTGTTTAGGTGAATATGTTATTTCAATACCGGAAATCTGTGTTTTTGGTTAGTTTCACGATAATGTGTTTGTTGTGTGCCTACTCTACCACCGAGTTATGGTGGCTTATAGATTCTAAAAAGAGTTTTTGAATGGTTACTGAATTTTGATATTTTTTTCTAATGGTATGAAACTAAGCAACACATTTTAATATTTTTATTATAATTACTATTTCTGCCCTAACATACGAGATATTTGAGATACGAGCCGTCGAGCGAGCGAAGTTTTGCTTTGAAATATGAGCAACATTTGAGATACGAGGGATGGCTGACTGACTAACAGCGTAAAAAAACCTTTTGCTTGTTATGACTGTACGTATTCATCTTCAGAGAGATTTTAAGAAACACATTCTGACTCACAGTGGAGAAAAACCTTTTTCACGTTTCGTCTGCAAACAATCATTTACTCGAAAGGGATTTTTGACGAACCACACGCTGATTCACAGAGGAGAAAAACCTTTTTCATGTTCCGACTTTAAAAAATCATTTTCTCAATAGGGAAATTTAACGTCACACATGATCTTCTCCTTCAACGGAATCAGTCTCCTTCAACGGAAGCAACCTTCCGAACAGGACCTCCATTGATATGCTTGGTGTAACTCTAAGTGACCAGCTCAGGTACGGGGGCTCCATCGAAACCAGAGTTAAGTTAGCCTCTCAGAAACTGGGCGTACTGTACAGGGCCCGCAGATACTTTAATAGTACCCAACTGCTAACCCTGTACAAATCGCAAGTGCGCCCCACGGTTGAATTTGGCAGCCACCTCTGGTCTGGAGCTCCAAAATACCTAAAAAAAACCCTTGACTCTGTGCAGAAACGGGCGGTCCGTTTGATAGATTCTCCCATCCTAACAGACGGACTGCAATCTTTAGAGCATAGGCGTCAGGTGGGAATGCTGTCCTTGTTCTACCGGTATTACAATGGAAGATGCTCCGAGGAACTAGCATCATTGATCCCCTCGGCTCCGGTGCATAGTCGGGAAACACGCCAAACACGCGCCCAACATTTGTACACGGTTGACATTACTCACATGAGAACGGGTCGTTTCTATGACTCGTTCTTGAGTTCAACGGCTCGGCTGTGGAACGATTTGCCGGCCTCTGTGTTTCCTCCCTCCTACAACATGGGTCTCTTCAAGACCCATGTTCACTCCTTCCTTTCCTCAAAGAGACCCTCCACACAGCATCTACAAAGATGACATAGGCCCTGAGGGAAATTATTTTCCTCAGGGCCTCCTGTGTGGTGTTAATGTAAAAAAAAAAAAAAAAAATGATCCACAGTAGAGAAAAACCCTTTTCATGTTCCGTTGGCAAAAAAATCATTTTTTCAAAAAGTATGTTTGAGAAATCACATGCTGAGACACAGTGCCTTTGAGGTGATTTTTCACGAAAACGGCGCTATATAAATTAGCCAATTATTATTATTATTAATTATTAGTGGAGAAAAACCTTTTTCATGTTCGGACTGTAAAAAATCATTTTATCAAAAACTATTTTTGTGCTGACACACGGTGGAGAAAAACCCTTTTGATGTTCCGACTGTAAAAAATCATTTAATTAAAAAAGTTCTCTCACGAACCACACTTTGATTCATGCGTAAAAAAATCTTTTGCTTGTTATGACTGTACGTATTCATCTACTCATAAGGGAGATTTTGGGGACTGGAATGGATTAATGCATTTTAATTCATTTCAATGGGGAAAATTGGTTTGAGATACGAGCAAATTAGCAAGGTTACGGAACGAATTAAACTCATATCTTGAGATATCACTGTATTTAGATAATAATTAATTTTTCCATAAAAACCATCCAACGGTGCAAATGTTATCTTTTTATTTTCGGTATCTTACTCTGTTTTTATGTTTTCATTTAGGATAAGTTGTTAATATTATTTTCAATGATTAAAAAAAAGTTTTTACTTTATTTTGTAAAATTTGTATAGTAACATATTGAATATTTTAGGAAACCAAATATAAACAAAGAGTTCTGGGTTCGAGTCCCAGAGGTCCCAATATATTTTTCTGATTTTTTTTGTTTCCAGATTTTCGATTGAGTTTCGCTAATATTGTCTTCATTTAATTAAATAATATAAACAAAGAGTTCAGCTTACTTGGCCATATTATTATTATTAATAATAATAATAATAGCCTTTATTCAGACAGTAAATTACATTACATTATTTATAATATTTATAACATTTATAACACTTATCATGCATTGACTTCCTGTCTGTATATCACTAGTTGACAAAGGCCTCCTCCAACTATCGCCATTTCTCTCTATCATTAGCTACTCTTGTCCATGTACCACCTGCTATGGCTTTGATGTCGTATTAATATTATATTATTTATTATTACTTGGCCATATTAACATGCTTATGAATAAAATAATCTTATGATTTAAAGATGAATTGACTTTCTGAATCAGTTAATTATTAACAATGGAGAATAAATTTATACACAAAACATTTTGGAAAAGAAGTTTTAAAAACAATGTAAAGCAAAATATTATTTCAATGAAATTTTCATAACATTAGAAACTCTGTTATCAAGAATCAACATAAAATATTTATCAAAAAAGTTTAAAGTTAAAACAATAAATAAAAGTTACATTTAACAATGGACCATTGAAATAAAACCTTTATTGTATTGAAAATTTATATAGAACCTTACGTGAGTTTTTCATTGAAGTCTTTGTATTCATCTTGCGGTTTGATGTTTTGTATTATTTGTTCTATGGTTTTTTGACTTTCTCTGCATTCGTCTGAGGTATTGTCTGTGCTTTTTGCCACATCCAGTAGAAGTGACCGCCTGCAAATAAAAAAGTAATAAGTACATTATTATTAAAGTAAATAAATACCTTTGAACATTAAAAACAGTCAGGGAGAGTTTTAAAAGTTAATCTTATACATAAAAATGAATCACTGAATGTGTTGCTAAGCGCAAATCTCGAGAGCAGCTGAACCGATTTCGCTAATTCTTTTTTTAGAATATTCCTTGAAGTAAGAGGATGGTTCTTACAGAGAGAAAAATTAAGAAAATTGCGCAGAAAATTGTATAATTTCAGAAAACCTAACAACTATCGCACGTTTGATAGTTCGCGTGTTTGAGAATGACATTTTGCAAAACGATGATTGTTTAATCATGATTCTATTTTTGAAAATCTTTAAGTTGATAAATTTATTTAAAGTAGGTACTCCCCTAATAGTTTGAATCGAATCAAGAATTTTAGATATTTTAAATAGGTACCTATGTTAGATACCAAATTTAATATACATGAAAAATGGAAATTTGAATAAAAATTGTGAAAGGTGGCACGCGGGCTGTTTACAAACTGAATGTACTGGGATTGAATATATGGAACGCGGGAGGAGGGTTGGCGGGACGAGGGAGCGGGAAAGGGAAGAGGGAAGGCGGGGAAGGTGGAAGGGGAACGCGGGAGGGGAAGGGGACGTGTGAGGGGGTAGGGGAACTCGGAAGGGGGGTTCGCGGGACGAGGGAAGGGGGGGGGGGGGGAGTGGAGTGGGGAGAGGGAAGGTGGAGGTGATGGAGTGGGAATGGGAGAAAAAAAGGGGAGGTGGAAGGGGAACGGGACGAATGGGAAAGGACACTCAGGGAGAAACAATTTCTTTATTAAATGGCATAGCAACGCATGCCGGGACCAGCTAGTATAATATATTGTCAAATAACTTTGACAGTTCTGAAAAACTGACATTCATCCATTTTCCCTCAAGGTATCGCAAGCTAAAGTTGACACAAACATGTACTAACACAGGTGAATTGCTTGCACACAACACATTTAAAATATTTGACAGAATGAAACAAGTTCTTTGTTTAAAATCATTTTATTTTAATTTATATTCATCGACCGGTTTCAGTTGAACTCAACCTTCTTCAGGACAATAAACATATAGAACTTGTTTCATTCTGTATAATGTCAGGCCACAAAGTGTTTGCTTTCTTCGATAATTTAAAATATTTGACTTTAGAAATGAAAATTCCAGTGAAAATGAATGTAATAAAAACACCATTGTAATTTTTTAAATAATCCAATTCGAACAACTTACACACTTGTTGAAGAAGGTATAAACAAGACAAAATGCTGTTTCTCAGTGACATTTGGCAAAGGCCTTACTGTTTTGTTTTTTTTTTTACTTTATTCAGGAAAACAGTTCTGTAAACCTTTTTTGATATATTGAGTGATTACTGGGTTACATTATACAGCGAAGTAACCACATATACATACATAACTTCCAAAAGTTTATACATGTATTTGACGGATGTTTATATTATATAGAACAATTCATACAATGCAAAGTATGTGTTGTTTGGGTTTTTCTTTATACATATATGTATTTTTTTTAAAGAAAGACAAACATTCCTTAATTATGAATTAACTGACAATATTTGAAAATCTCCTACTACCACCACAGTAGACGGAAAATGTTGCTCATGTCGAGATGAAGGACTTACACCCATATGCATAGTCGGTTCCTCGAGACCTCCTCCACTCGACCTTAGTCGAGGTAACCTCAAGGAAATCTTAAAAACTTCCTTGCAATCAGTATGCTCAGTTACGGCTTCACCCTCCAGTGAGGAACCTCCAGTAAGTAAAAAATAAAATAAGTAATAAAATAAATAATATAATAAGTAATAAAATCTCACTGCTATGAGAAGCTGAAACAGAGGCGGTATTGGCACTCTGTGTTAAATTCAAAAGTGGCAAGAGGACATTTATTATTACATCTTTTCTAAATCGAAATCTTCTTCGGAATGCCACATTATCAAAATATTCCAGCGGATTTTCTGCATCCCGTAAATACCGCTTTATAGGACAATATTGGTACAAATCTTCATAAAGGTAGTCGATAAAATCATGGAAATTATTCATTATGCTAATAAAACTTCAAATAACCTCAGAAATAATGTAGTGCGCGCTGTTAACAAGCTTTGAGGAGACCTCAAGGTAGATCGCGACGTACCTTGAGTTTGACAGTTCATTACTCGACTCGACTGAGGAATTTGCTCAAGTCAAGGATAGTTTTTTCAGTTCTGCATACCGAATTTATCCTTGAGGTTGAGTCGAGGTTGAGTCGAGTGGAGGAAATCTCGAGGAACCGACTATGCATACGGGTGTTAGCCATCTTAGCCAGCCGAGGAATCGAACATGCGTTTCCTGGGTGGGACCCAAACGCGATGCTAACTCAGCCACTGACGGTCAAGCGGTCTCAGCCACTGTATTATATTCAATTTCCTAAACTTTATTATTAAAACTTTTCCTATGTTTCTCCGCCCTTCGCTCTCAACAAAGGTTGTAACCAAGGGCGACTGGTCACATAGTGTGTTCGTGTGCAGCACGGGCAAATTATAATGGCTAAATTTACTGTATTTACTTACTGAAGACCATAAAATCTTTTATTTAAATTCTCTAATTTAATCATTTCAAAATATTAGTTACCCATATAATGCTACAAATATTATCAGGGAGAACGCTTTTAATCTCCTTCGTATCGGCCGTGTGCATTCGTTTGCAAGCGGACCAAATCATGTTTTTGTATGGGATATTTAAAACATTGGAAG
Source organism: Limnephilus marmoratus (assembly GCA_917880885.1). Classification (NCBI taxonomy): domain Eukaryota; kingdom Metazoa; phylum Arthropoda; class Insecta; order Trichoptera; family Limnephilidae; genus Limnephilus; species Limnephilus marmoratus. The sequence continues at coordinate 29,449,498 of OU862923.1, read as the reverse complement.
CGCGTCGATTTCGCTATTTGTACCAGAATTTGGATCGAATCCGCGTGCCACCTGCTACCAACATAATCCGATTCTTGCCGAAGTTTACCGATTGACCATGACCCGAGGTGACACGAATACAATCGAATTTCGGCGAAGATCATATATGTAGATTAGTTTAACTTTCGTCTACCTTGCATCTGGCGGCGCGGCCTTATATTGACCCGTGACGTGATAATTGTCATTGTTTTGTTTTTTTTTATATTGATTGCGTTAAATACTAATAACACAATTTATTAATATAATTTTTATTACCAAAATGAGTTCAACCAGTGTTGAATATATAAGAGTAAATAACAGTTTGTTTGAAAATAAATTAATAATTAAAAATTCCTAAGTAATCATTTTTTTGTCATAAGTAGGTATGGATTGTCAGTGAACCACCACATTTTCAGGACAGCGGCCACCACTGGTTGTAACACGATATATGTACATAAAAAAATCTTTAAATCTTGTTTCCATTAATCGTATTAAAATTAAATTTTTATTAATTATATTGTATTAAAAAAAAAAATTAAATAAGTACCGTGAGGCTAATAATATTTTGGTAGGTAGATATCCACAAATCAACATGCAGACAAGTCCGGAACAAATTAACAGAGCAATAAAGGTAATCTTTGCACTTGATTGATAAATACAATCCAAAGATAATATCAAATACAGAGGATCATAAACAATTTATCAGTTTGTTTTGTACCTGGACTTCCCGGGCACAAGATAACAATATAATATTGTGTAATTGGATCATATATTTTGATAACAAAGTTGAAAGCATTGTACTTAATATACAACAACAATATTATGTGCTGCAGTGCCGGATTATTCATAAGGCAGTGTAGGCAACTGCCTAGGGGCCCTACATCGGCTAGGGGCCCCGCGCCCCGAGAAAAAATGAATTTTATTTGTTATATATAGCATTACTTTGTATCAGCGGGGGTGTGATTGTAGGTGCCTTGGGTGGTTTTTATGGGAATTTGTTTTTTTTTTTTTTGCTTTTATTTATAATTATATGTTTAAAATATAAATGTTGTACAAGCTTTAGTGTGCACTACCTATCTGCTTGCTAAAATTCTTTGTTTCTCTCCATACCAAGGTAGTCTGAAAGATATCACTTTTGTGATAAGACCGCTGATTGTTGTTTTTTTTTTTTATGTCTATGTATGTGTCTACTTTAAGCCAGGTACAGATTGCTGTAACGTAACTTGCAATGTAACACGCAATGAAAGAATTTGCCGTCCACATTGTCGCAATGTATCATGCAATGTAACATGCAATGTATCATGCAATGTATCATGCAATGTAACAGCACGAACTGTGCACACTACGCGCACGAACAGAGCATTTCAACTCGGTTCTTTCGCCGGACACAACGGGGAGCGCAGTGTGCACGGAGCGTCAGTGTGGACGGCTTGTTTGTGTCTATAATGCAGAACGCGCGCGAACAATGGAGGACTTGTTCTCGGCAGACTGAGCTATGCTCACTGCGTGCATGCCGGAAACAGATGCGAGTAGGTACATGCTCGGTTCGTGCGCGCGCTGCATCCACACTTATGAAATGTTCCTTTCATGTTACATTGCATGTTACGTTACAGCAATCTGTACCCGGCTTTATGTGCAATAAATAGTGATTTTGTAATGTATTCGTTTATTTTTTTTGAAGTGAAACTTCCATTGCCCCGCTATGATTTGGATTTGGGATGAAACGGAAATGACGATTACTGCACCTGCGATGCACAACTGCGCTCATTGACCGCTTTGATAATGACGACACTTTTAAATGCTCCTATTGGTTGAGATATGAAACGGAAATTACACTGGTCTGCACTCATTAGTCGCTTTGATTATGACTTTACTTTTAAAGTATTGGTGGAGATTGTTTTGGTAAATATTCGCTTCTACCGCATGTAAACTGAATCGAATTTTATTTATTGAATAGGGTGATGGCATACCTTCGTAATGTAGTAAAAAAACAGATTAATTATGCAAACAAAAGCAAAATAACTCTGTGGTGGAAAAAAAAATTTTTGGAAGTTAGAAAAGGGTAAAGGGGCCCCGCGACGTCCATTGCCTAGGGGGCCCGACATGTTTAATCCTTTGAAATGGTTGGTTGACAACTGGTTTTCACAAAACCAATAAAGGCAGGGATTTATCATTCAGGATTTAGTCATTCATGATTTCGTCTTTCAGAATTTCGTCATTTGGGATTTGGTCTTTCAGGATTTAGTCATTCATGATTTCGTCACTCGGTATTACGTCTTTCAGGATTATTTTAGTCAGTCATGATTTCGTCATTCATGATTTCGTCTTTCAGAATTTCGTCATTTGGGATTTCGTCTTTCAGAATTTCGTAATTTGGGTGTTTGTCTTTCAGGATTTAGTCATTCATGATTTCATCACTCGGGATTTCGTCTTTCAGGATTAATTAGACATTCATGATTTCGTCTTTCAGAATTTCGTCATTTGGGATTTCATCTTTCAGGATTTAGTCATTCATGATTTCGTATGATTGTATATTCAGTATCTGCCAGATTACTCACCAGGCCACGATGAAGGCGTCCTGCGCCGCCCGCTGCCTGGCCACGGCGGCTGGCAGCTGCACGCCCTTCAGGTCCCGCTCGCACTCTGAGGCCGCGGCCAGCAGCAGCACGTACTCATTGTGCGTCAGATGCAGCTTCCGGCACGCTTTCTGGTACTTGTCGCGCATCTCCTCCAGCTTTCGCCCGCCTCGGCCCGTGGGGGCTGGAAAATACAATAACAAAATATTGTAAAAAAACATTGTAATACACATTAGATTTATTTTTAAATTTTAAATCCTTAATATTAATATGCTAACGCCTTTCGTACAGAGTATACACACTCACTCAACGTGCTAGATACAAACGAAAGTGCTTCCATCCATAATTTACAAAGATGTTGGAAGTTTTCATACAACATTATCTTAAATGCTTCTGTGTAGATATGATTCGATGACCCGACAATGGATCCCCGAAATCTGCCTGTTGTCCCTTGAATACTTGATACCTCAAAGGATTATTTCTGCTGTATGTCCTCCTCATTGGTAAAGCAAGCTTCCAGAGAGGATATACGGTCATATAACCAAAATCGATATACCAGTGGCGGACCTTCCCTTAGGTCACTTTGTCAAAAACCTCCCAAAATTATAAGGTGACAGTAAAACATAAAACATAATGTATTATGAAATATTATGCTTATCAAAACAACTGATATTATTCTAATATATTTGAAATGCACCGCGAGATAGCGGCAAGCAGTGACATCTAAAGTCTTAAATGGAAGCTTTCTTTCCCACGCTCTATGATTGGCTGGATCAATTCATCAAATGTCCCTACATCATGATTTCTGTCTCTTTACGCACCATACAATAAACGAGACGGCATTATGTCGCCTAGTAAAAATATTTCGGATCTGAAGACAGTTTAGGTCATTGCCGTGAGGGAGAGAGCATAATGAATATTATGCGTCTGAAAGAGATATATTGTAGGCTTGTTGAATGAAATAATTTACTATATTAAATGTAATTTAACTGTCAAAATCGTGAGTTACCTACAAATGAATATTATCGTATTTAATTTGCTATTGTATCGTAACATAATTTTTTTAAATGACCTTCCACTTCTTGACCCCTAAAGCCGTCTCTGCGATATACTAATATCTGAGAGAATTCCGGCACACAAATATTATTCTTGATAGGTAATCCGGTGTACAAATATTATTGATAACAATAATGCCGTGTTCCCGAAGGAGTGACGACATCCTTATCTATGCAGTCGGCTGGGAAAATACGTTATAGGGGTATCAAGTGCCCGAGGGATCAACTGGCAGAGGAATCAACTGTCGGGGGACCAACTGTCACGGAATCAAGTGTCATGGAATCAATTTTTCTCTGTGAGTTCTGATTATTTTCGATTTTATTGAAAATAAGTATGGGAAAGTTACGGACGTTTTTTTCTACTTAAAATACATACCTAAGTGTTTTTATTATTTTTTGACATGACACATTCGAATTCGTTATCAAACCGACTCGGTCATAAAAAGTTAACAGTCAACTGTTCATATATTTTTTTATTATATGCTCCATGCATACTTTTATTTTTGTACTGATTTTATGTAAGCAAAACCTATTAAAAATCGTTTATTTTATTGATGCAGTTCTACAAATTATTATTAACAGACACATGACAAACATGATCATTCATTATTGTTCAACAAATCACTTTTTTCTAATTATGTGAATACCGCACAGGAGTCCCAACTGCTCGACGACAGTGGATCTATGATATCCCGATTCGGTTTTTGTTGAGAGGCTGAAGGTAATGGGGAAGGAGAGGGATAAATTTGTGTGGCGGGTATTTGTTCTGCCGCCGCGGGAATTTATTGGATGACCAACACCTCTGCCATAGGTAGGGTTGCCATCTTCTAAAATAAAAAAAAGCCTGACTCTGCGCTCTGAAAGGCCGGACATTTTGCCCTAAAAGCCGGACGTACGTACATGATTTTGGACATAACTTTTATACATAATAATAAAAAATCTGTTGCAAGTTACAGTTGTTTATTAATCACGCATTAACCAATTTAATAACAACAATCATTAATCAGTCATATCCTTGTCATCAGTTGACATTTGTATAGAATATAATGTCAATAACAAAATAAAAAAAAATATTGAGTCTTCTGTCTGTAGACATACTAAACTTATAAAACAAACAAACAAAACATAACTTTTTTTCTGGTTAAACAGTTGACTAAAATTTTTCGTTAAATAGATATAAAATGAAACATATTTATCTTTGTGGACAAAAAACGAAAAACATAAATTAAAATGAAATCTCGAGATCTCCAAATTATTAAAAAAATTACAAAAATCTACCATTTTGTTCATTTGGCGTTTTCACCTACTTTATCCAACACGTCGTTTTCTTTGGAAATCATTTAATAAAATCCTTGACATGTCATTTTTAAATTATACAATGTGTACACCATCTTAGCAATTGTTTGCAATTTATTGCGTTCCTTGGTCCACTGGGTGTTTATTAAAGAGAAAACTCTTTGAAAGAAATATTCGCCAATTTCAGAAGTTCGGAAGACAAAACCCGCGCAAACCAAAAAAGCCTAACAAAAGCCGGACAGGCCGGACATATAAATATTTAGCCGGACACGACCTAAAAAAGCCAAACATGTCCGGCTAAAGCCGGACAGATGGCAACCCTAGCCATAGGTCACTCCAAACGGTTCGCTACGTTGCGGGTGAGCCCGGGTTCATGGGGTGAGGTTTGTCCAGGTCTTTGCGGCGGATGCGTTTGCCCACCTAGTACGTGGCGGGCCGGATAGGGAGAGACTGGTTGAAAGACCCTTTGAACTCTCCAGCCGGACTCTCTCGACCCATCACCTTGCAACGCACTGCGAGGAATGGATTCATATTTCCGTCACTCCTGGATATCTTGACCCTCAGATTCCTATCCACCCTTCATGCCTTTTTCTTTCTTAGAACTTTCTCTCCCTATTTTCCCTAAAAAGACACCTCCAAAGATGACATAGATTCCTGAGGGAATTTTTCTCCTTAGGGCTTCCTGTGTGGAGCTAAGGGGTCGTCCATTAATCACGTGATGTTTTTTAGCAACTTTTTAACCCCCCCCCCCCGGTGATATGTGGTGAGGTTTTAGACTAGGGGTGCGGTAGGAGACCCTGAGAAACCCATCCCGCCACATCCCATCTTGCCCCATCCTATCCCATTAGGAGCCATCCTGTGACAAGGGATATGGGGGGGGGGGGATGAGCTTTGTGACGTCAAATGCACAAAAAGACTGCGACACATGCGACTGCCACAAAAATATTTTCCCTATCCCATTACTCCTCAAATGTGACAAATATAACCCCATCGTGGTATCCCATAACGCCCCCTTCGTCGTGGTATCCCGTTATAATCGTGACGACAATTGCTGTTTCGGATTCACGAGTTAGGGGGCGCTAGAAATAAAAATATTCTCAAAGTGGGCGGTGGGCAAAAAAGGTTGAGAATCTATGATCTAAATATAACACACCAACGGGCATAGTCTTAATTCTCGACAAATCAGTTCCAATTTTTAAAATAGCATTAAAAATAATTTTCTTACAAAAAAAATATTTTACGTATAAGTAGGTAAATTTTGAAAATGAAACTAAAATTTCTAAGCAAGAGTTCATCGAATGGAGTTACACACAGAGTCACAACAGAAATTAGTATTTTTAATAATTTTACTTACATTTGAAATAATTTTCTTCAAATTTACTTCTCATTTGTTTATATACTTCTAGGTACTTTTGGTATTCTGCTTGCTTTCTGCTGACATCCTCAGAGAGCTGAAACAATAAGAAAAAATACTTTATAAAAAAATTTTTCAAAAGGCAATATTTATTATTTCTGTAAGGAACAATACAATTTTGTTCAATAATAATATAACACCTACATAATACATATATCTACGTACAAAACATGCAATGTACATGAAGAACAAAAGTGAAAAATTACACAGCTTGCATTAAAAAAAATCATTTGAAACATTAAGATTGTTTTAAATATTTATTATGTAGCAACTAGCAACCAGAAAATCACTAGAAGTGTGATCTATACCTATTTTAAATAGGGTTGAGTACCTCAAACAAGATGCACCACAAATGTCCCATACAAAAACGAAAAGTATCCCGCCACTTCACAAAATATTAATTGTCCCAACTCTTTTTCTTTATACGAGGTAATTCCAAAAGTAAGGTCTATTTTTAGAAAAACAAAGAAACAATTATTTTTAATGATTTTTACGTCTTTTAAAGCTTGAACATTTTATCTATGTATTTGTCTATCATAGATTCTCAACCTTTTTTTGTCCACCGCCCATTTTGAGAATTTTTTATTTCTAACGCACCCTAACTCGTAAATCTGAAACAGCAATTGTCATCACGATTATTTACCGCAACGGGGAGGGGGGTAACGGGATACCACGACGGTTGATTTTTGTGGCAGTCGCATGTGTCGCAGTAGTTTTGTGCATGTGACGTCTCAAAGCTCTTGACCCTCCATACCTCTTGTCACTCTATGTCACACTTCTCTACTCCCCTCCCCTCCTTAAGGTGTTACGTAATTTATGGATGGCCCCTAATGGGATGGGATGGGGCAAGATTGGATTGGGTGGGATGGGTTTCTCTGGGTCTCCTACCGCCCCCCTGAAAGTCTGAAACGCCCCCCAATTTTCTCTTTGCCTTCTACCGCCCCCCCTGAAGGTCTGAATCGCCCCCAAGGGGGCGTTATCGCCCACGTTGAGAACCTATGGTCTACATTAAAAATAACTTTTAATTTGTATTTCTAAAAAATAGGAGTCTTTACTTTTGGGATTCCTCGCAAAAAATAAAGATTTTGAATTTGTACAAATGTTTTGAGATGGTGAAGTGTTTGTATATTGGCACAAATTTTTTAAATTAGAAACATTAAATTAACGTCGTCGTGACAAAAATGACATCATTTAAAATTACAAATAATCGTGTATAATTCTTCCCTCTTGGCCATCAATATCAATCACCGTCTACTAAGAAACCCTGAAACTTTCCATATTCCTTTCCAAAGAACCAACTTAACCATCTCCCAACCTCTTTTGCGAATGTGTTGACACCATAGTAGTGGAAAGATTCAGGACACATTTACAAAATTTCTTGAATATCTAGTTTTCAAATGACCCAATACTCCAGTCAATGAATGGTCCAAAAGGAGGTGTAGAGTGCGTGAGTAGGAACCTAAGCGATTTCTTCAGAAACTTGTTTAGGGTGCTTAGGGTGTGAACATACTAAAGATTTAATTTATTTTTAGAGTTCCTTAAACAATAAGTTTAATGACTCTAACTTTTAGTGGACGTTCTATGGAATGAAATAAAAGTTGTAGATAATTTTATGAGCTTTTACTTATTCTTAGAAAATTTTCCTCTGAGTCGCACCGTTTTAGAGATATAAGCGGAAACCCGAAAATTGGGACCTTCTCCTTAATGTATGCCCCCTAAGTACCAACTTCTTTTATTCTTACATATTGCTGTACACCGTTATTGAACTGTTGGTATTTTATATTTTTTATTCTTTATTATTCCTTTGTAATTTTTATGTTAATATATCTTCTGTTCAATAAATAATGGATAATTAAAAATGGAAGTGAATCAAATATTTGAGTCGGGCCATATCAAGAGAGAATAACAGAAGAATTTGTATACGAGGTATCAAAGTTTGTACAAGGAGTGTGTTCCGAGACAAAGCTGTGTTGCAGTCCATTCTTTCCGCCTACCGCTTCCGGAAACGGTGTGACGTAAGTTAATTAGATATCAAAAGAAATTTACAGCACTCATTTTAGAAATTGGCTAAAATAATTCAAGTACAAAATTATACTTATTTATTTGAGAACAGATTCACACCGTTGAAAACAGTATGAATCTGTTTCAGTCTGGGGGTGGTTTCGTTTCAATGTAATTAATTTCAGAAATGGATATCACACTTTCGTTTAACGTAAATGTGGGCAAAGTGCCGATTTGTGTACAGTCGAACACTGAACACCTGTGAGAGATCACGCAGAATCTAGCACGAGAAAGTGTATCACCTGTTTGATGAAATAACTACAGAGGACGTGGATATAGGTCACAAAATTTTACGATTAATCACAAAATAAAGCCTATTTTTTTTTTATAGCCCCGCTATGATTTGGATTTCGGATGAAACGGAAATGACGATTACTACACCTGCGACGCGTCTACTGCGCTCATTGACCGCTTTGATTATGATGTCACTTTTAAAGGCTCCTATTGGTTGAGATATGAAACGGAAATTACGCTGGTCTGCGCTCATTGGTCGATTTGATTGTGAGCTCACTTTTCAAGTATTGGTTGAGATTGTTTTGGTAAAGTTTCGCTTCTACAGCGTGTAAACTGCAATCGATTTTTTTTTGTAGAAAAGAGTCACTTTGTGATGTGACAAATTTAATGAAATCGATTAATAACTTTGTATATAACTACGAAATTTTATTTAATTTATTAATACCGACCGGTTTCGCTTAACACGGCACACAGCTTATGATGCTTGTGTTAAGCCAATCAGCGTTACAGTGTCCATCACACCATCTGCCCTGATGACGGACACTGTAACGCTATCCGGAATGTTGGCTAAAGAAGGAGTTAGCACAACACGGCATAACATCACAAAAATAAATAACGAAAAGACGTCCCATTGCATGTTACACATAATTCAAAAAAAATATATATAGATATATATATATTTACAAAAAAATAGTGCAGTAACTGGAGATAGACCTCGCGGTATTCACCAAATGGCACTGTAAAAAGAGCCAAGAATTATTATTATAGAATATTACTAAGAAACATTACATATTAAAAATTTGTGGAGGTGGCCAATTCCCACTCTAGGACGCAGCCGTTATGATGATTATTAAGAAATTCTGGTAAATGCTGTGCTTCCTCTACAATTCTATAATCCTTCTAAATGTTTACAGATCACGGTTGCCCTGCATCCGCAAACCAATTGCCTGTAATTCTTATGATTACTGGTAAATGATTAAATATAACTGCGCCGAATATTGTAATGGATGCTGCACTTATTTATAATATGCAAATAGATATACATTATCTGAATCTCTCACCATTGATTGGAAATTATATTGTAAACTAACGCACTGAAGTTTATATTCTAACTAGAATGTTTTTTTTAATTATATTTTGATGATTAGTACAAATTATTATAACAACTTGTAGCTGACGATCGTCGATCGTGCGGTATTCACAGTTAAAAAAGATACAATTGAAAATAATCGCGTCCAAGATGGAACCAATATTTATTACTTATCACTAAAGACCGGATTATATGCAACAAAAACAGCCCAAAATATAGATAAATTGTGTCTACGATCGCTTAATATATTTTTGTACGTCTACTGATGTGATTGGATTTAAATGTCTAGAATTTAAATTTGGGTGCGATTTTTGAACTTATTGTGCCGGGCAAAATTTCACCTGCCCCGTTGATGAATCTGTCAATATGGCACAAGGGTTCAAACCCTGGGTTATTGTTCAGTAAGTTTTCAAAATTTTCTTTGAGGTTACTCGGGAATAGCTTTGGCAACGAGGAATTCGTAAGGCGAATTTTCTTCATAACCCGAATAGATTCATTCAAAGCCAATCCATGAGTTTCGAGCGTTTTTATAATTGCAGGTATGTAGGCGAATTGATCATGTAGGGGGCAGCATCTGAGAGCAACACATACACATTTTCATCCGCAGAAGATTCAGGAAATATTTTTTTTATACCCTCATTCACAAATTTGGAGATCGTAGAATGATTTGTCTATTCGAGTTCTCTGCAGGCTACCAAATAGGAAGATGAAGGCTCAAGTTTTAATGTACCAACAATCAAATTTGCAATGCAATGCCGCGCGCTTACAATCTGACGTTTATAGTGTCACCATGTGAGGCATCTGAACGATGAACGAGATCGAGCGTAAATAATATGCAAGATCTCAATTTTTTTGCTAAAATATGCAACTACAGCTGAAAAGGCTCTAAATATGCAAATGCATATGCAAATATGCATTTGCATATAATCCGGTCTTTACTTATCACTTATCATATAAACTGAAAAATAACCAAATAAACGATTTGAATGTAACGTCATTATTTTTATAACCATCTGGACGGAATGTTCGGTACATGTATATTTGAATCGGTATGGCAAGTCCTTCTATTAAGTAGGTACTTTGTTTAGTAATTAAAAATATTGTATATTGTATTATTATTAAAATTGTATTATCCATTTATTAGAAACTATCTGAAGTCCCCGACGATGCCCGGGCTTTACACAGAGTTTTCTAAATCAAATGTAGACAGTGACCTTCCTCTTGTTTTGAAGGTAACACGTGCAAAATTTCATCAACCTCGGAATAAAACTGTAGATTTGCATGCAAATCAAATCCACACGGCCCGCTTGCAAGCCTGCTCTTCCACCAAATACAGACATTCTCCTTTATATATTATACATATATTTCAACCAATTTACACAAAACCTTGACAAATTATATACCTAAACCTTCCTCATGAATCACTCTATTGGTGAAAACTGCATGAAAATCCGTTCAGTAGTTTTTGAGTTTAATTCAATTCAATTTATTCATTTTTAAAACATTACAAAATTAAAATTTCAAAGCGTTTTAAAAGAGAGAAAATATTAAGATTCAAACAGATTTTAGCAATTTATACATCAATGAAAGCTTGTCGTTTGAATTGTGCTTCATTGATGTTAAACATGTCGATATTCGAAGTGATTCTATTTAACAACAAGACAGCTCTCCCGACCGGCATAACCATTGGCAAGTTAGTTCTACAAGCCGGGAGATAAAACAGTCTATGCTGTCGGTGACGGAGATAACCATCGGGAACATAGAAACTAATGCTCTCCATGATAGCCGAGTTTTCGAACCCTCCACGAATCAGTCTGAAGAAATGTGTTACAATGAGCACATCCCTTCTGACCCGTAGAAGGTTTATACCAAGCACGCAATTGGGTAGGGTAGAGCCACGGGTAGTAGCCATACTCCCTCATCTAAATCTAACGAAATTTCTTCTGAACCCTCTCCAACATCCCAACATAAGGGAATACTTCACTTGGTGTGGGCTCCAAACCACCGACCCACTCTCAAGCCTACTCGAACAGACAGACAGACAGACGCTGTGGAGGACTCTAATCTATATCTTCTTCTTCTATCTTCTTCTATCTTCTATATAAATAAAAATGAATCGCCGAAATGTATGTACGCGCATAACTTCCGAACGACTGCGCCAAATTGGATAACTCTTTTTTTTTGTATTCGTTTTTATCAGGAAAAGGTTTGTATAGAACTATTGGTGAGCTCTGGCATGAAGAAATGCGTATAAAAAATTGCAATAGGACACGCGAGCTGTTTGAAAACTGAATCCACCGGGACTGAATGTATGGAATGCGGGAGGGGGTAGGGGAACTCGGGTAGGGATTCGCGGGAGGGGGGGAACTCGGGAAGGGGGTTCGCGGGACGGGGAAAGGGGGGGGGGGGTGGAGTGGGGTGAGGGAAGGTGGAGGAGGCAGAGTGGGAACGCGAGAGGGGAAAGGGACGCGGGAGAGGAAGGGGAGGCGGAAGGGGAACGGGACTAATGGGAAAGGACACGCAGGGAGAAACAATTTCTTTATTAAATGGCATAGCGACGCATGCATAAGTAGAGATACAAGTTACGTTCGAAAAATGATTCTGTAATATTCATTCGAAACATTTACATTCTAAATGACATTCATTCGAATGAAAAATTTATTAATTTATCAGAATAATTCACCAAGGACGATTGACGCCCAAAAGAAAGGTCGACGACGTTGAAGTATGGCGTCGTTGAATCTAATTAGGTATGTGGGTTGTAGGTGTACATTATTTACACTTAATAACATTGAATACGAACTGAACTAAAAAATAAACATTGATTTGAAGTTCACGAAAACTTGAAATAAATTGATTAGTTGAGGACGTTGAGGATAACGATCTTAATTTGATTATAACATTTAAGATGAAGCCATACTAAATAATGCAAAATCATATGTTTTTGTTTTGAAAATTTGATGGCTTAGAAGTATTATAGATGCTTCAATTAAATACTGTATGTAGAACATACCTTGGCCCTTAAAAATATCGGTAATTTTTTTTATAAGTCTTTTAATAAGCCTATGAAAAAATAAAGTATAAGGGCTATTAAAAATACTTTCCAGTCCAAACTCTCCTATTTATAAACCCCTTTTCGGATTTTGTTTTATTGTATAATGTGGCAAATTTAGTTTCTTTTATAATGATATTTACGCCCGAACTTCACAAAATAAAATAAAATATGCATTTTCTCGTTGTTATTTTTAACATCAATCAATACGGCCCGCACTCTACGAATTTGGATTCTTGAAGTGACCCTTATGGCATGGGCACAAGAACCATGCACTGGGCACACCAATTTCGTATCAGTCACGCCCCGGCCGGAGCGGGAGTGTGACCCCGCGTCCTTGGGTTCGTGAAATCAATTTTAAATTTCCGTTTTCTTACAATAAACAATGCGAAAAAAAGGAATTAATATTTTTTACAGGCCTTTACGAAATCAACCTGTAAAAAAAATTCTCAAATACCTTTTCCAACCTTTCCAAAAGCTTTTTCTCAAGTATTTTTAAACTCCTCCCATAAAGGGCGTGAATTCCGATTTCCATTTTTTCCTGAACTATTGGATCGCCTTAAGTATTTTACGACAATAATTTTAGACGTTTACCAAAAAAACTGTAATACATAATATTAAGAATGTCAATAATTGAATTGTTAAAGATCACGGAATCGAAAGAACCGCATGTCGGTCAGCGGCAAAAAAAAAAACAATAACTGTGCAATTATTATTGCTATTGACCGATTTCGTGACTTTTCGAGTTCACCAAATAACTACTGCTACCCAGGTAGGTACTTAACTACTACTTATCTATTTATCTCCGTACCGGTCCGAGGTAGTTATAGAATTAGCCAGAGTCCGTAGTCGAAGTTAGCGGACATTGTCTACGTTTTTTGCTACCATAGAAAAAATAATACAAAAGTAGAATCGGGTTAATCGCTTTATTTTTTGTCAGAGATCGTCTGGTTTATTAATAGAATTTTAACGTCTATTGAAGATAAATAGATGCAAGGATATGTTAATAATTTTTGAAATTGTAGTTGGACTGGTGGGTGTTATGTTTTTTATTATAAAAGTATACAATTAACTTAAACTCGCTGAATGGCAAGCTTTTAGAATGCCCTAAAAACATTAATAGAAATTGCAATTTTGGAATTGGAGGTTATGCAATGGATGACGTACTTACAGAATTACCTACATCTCAAAGTGAAGCTTATTAAATGGGAATATGGGAGTGCACAATTATTGCACACTTTAATGAAGACGGTTTATTTGCACAAAAAAGGCAGATAATAACAATAATTATTGTTATTCAATATTTTTCATATTATATAACCTTCAAAATAACCGAAAACTTTTACAAACCCTTCTGTTTTCCCTCCTAAAATGCGATTTCCCGCCAGTAATCCGACTTTCACCCTGTTTACTCTCATTTTTATTTGTTTCCTATAAATTTAAAAAATGGAACGAATTATTTTTACGTCAAATATTTCAGGTTCGTACCTACCCTAACTTCATTACAATCAATGTCAGAGTTTTTTTTAAATGACAAAGGATTAGTACCTACTGCTATCAACCCTAGGCATCACCAAAAAATGATAAAAAATAAAAAATAAATTCGAAAAAAACTTCATCGGAAAGGTTTTCACTTTGTGATATAAAATATTCCCGGTACAACCATACAACCAGCATATATGGTATACAACCAGCATTTTATACAAATAATAATTTTTTTTAAATCATCCTTAACAACAAAGATAGCGATAAACTCAATTAGTTAACTCAAGGGTTAAAGAACATCTCAGGGCATTAAATGGCAATAGCGAATCTGAGTTCGCGGATCATTTATTAAAAAAAAATATCATAATTTTGACAAAAACCATGGACTTAAAATATTACATACGGGTATGTAGTATCTGTGAGGCATCACAGATAAATAATTTAGAGATTTTAGAAATTAGAAAAAATGTAAATAATAAAGCAGACATAATTAATAAGCAGCAAATTTTTATACCCTCTTTTGAACCTTTTCCCACTTAACCGGTCTTTCCCTGCTAATGACTTTGAAATCCCTAATTTTAAAAGACTTCCCTCACTCTTACCCCTTCCCCTTCCTTCTACCCTTTCCTCCCGTGTATTATGTGATCTATGTTTAATTTATAAGTTTAGTATACATTTGATCCTGATGATGTGAACATCGTTCAAGAAACATGTTGATTGTAGGTATAGAAATGAAAGCGATGTAAACAAAGTTATTCGTCTTTTCATTAAAATAAAAAAATGTCATATGATAGGTTCACGGTTTCAAATAAGATGCAGATGTTATTTAGTTCACTATTTATCTTAGAAGCGAATTTTCCATATAAAACTATAAAAAAACTAGATTGCTCTACAACTAGCATAGTTTAAGAAGCAAATAAATTATTGCCTTGTGTATTGTGTAGGAACAAACTTACATGATCTATGGTGGTGGAAACCTACCTAAGAAAATAAACTGCTCGTTGAGTAGATACCGTACCTAAGAATAATAAACGATATGGAGAGCAGGTAGTAGGTGCCCTACCTAGTAATAATAAACGTTTGGCTGCGAGTTGGAAATCACCTAATAACAAATAATTATTGCAGTGTTGCCACACGGCCAGCGGTACCTAAACAGACCAACAGCTGATAATAATATTGCGAAAGGTGGTTTGTTATTGAGTTCTGTGTCGGGACATTAGTTGGAGCGGGTATAATCTGCGATGGAAGAACCGGTAGATGTGTTACATTCGTTGGGCTTCGGAAATCTTAGTTAGGTTAGGTTATCTTCTAAAAGTTGCGAAAAGATATTATCAGTGTTGTCATCCAGCGGATTTTCCGGAAATCCATTTGTTCAAATTTAAAAAATTCAGAAACCTGTTTTTGAATGACTGCAAATAAAATGTTTGCTTATCGGTAATGTACTTTTGAATATTATTTGTAGATAATGGAATGATTTTGAAAAACATAAACAATATAAACAATATAAACAATACAATCTGCAAGCCAAGCGATTATGAAAACGGTTAGACAAATAATTAGGGAGCTGCCGTGGTCAGCTTTCACGGTGACAGATCAGATAAAAATAAATGATATTCCATGCTCCCTCCTTCGCCCCCACACCTCTCCCTCCATTTTAGAGGGGAGAGGAATACTACTTATAGATTCCTAAGGTTGTTTTAAGCGCAACATCCTAAAAATGAATTATAGTAATAACTCAGAAGAGTAAAGTTCCAACTGTCTGGAAAGACTCAGTGCAAGAAATACCGCAATATGTATTATATTAGTATAGCGCCCAAATACAGCATTGATAACATAGCGCCGTGTGAGACTAGCATCAGACATTTTATACCCCAGTGCTGTCACCCAGTGGGCTTCCGGAAACCAGTATTTTTTGTATGTTGGAAACCAGTTTTGCGGAAGTCTGAATACACCACTGCATAAATCTGTTTCGCACATTAGGTTAATGCATAAGTTTTAAGTTTGGGCTGTAATATTGAAGACAAACTTCAATCAGGAATTATGCTTGAACCCTCCACAGTATATGTATCCATATCAGGCCTCTGGCGACTGGCACAGTTTACAATGGGAGGCAGACACCAGACGTTAGAAAAAAACCATCACATCGAAGCGGCTATATAGAAAGTCGCACACGCGATCGGCCGCCATTAATGGAATATAGTTCAGGCAATATCCGCGCGCTCAATAAGCTTCTCGAATGACTGCTATATTTATTGTCTATGACCAACGCGAGGGCGGGTTGCAACACCCGTGTTTTATTAATGGAAAACTGACCATAGTATGATTGTGATTGATCGGAAAAAATCTTGCGGGGTAGCCTACCGAACTACATTAATACAAGATGCTTTGTATTCATAAATGAGTGTTCTTTTTTATGTGATATCCCGTTGCCGTGATCTGATGGTGGACACTGAAAGGTCGTCTGAAACGTTGGTTAAAGGGGGAGAAAGCGCAACATCCCAAAAATGAAAATCTGTTTGTGTGTTTGTGAAGCGGAAAAAGCTCTCGAATTGTGAGGTCTCGAGTCAAGAAATAGCACAGCTTTTTCTGTCTCGAATTTAAAGGTAAAGCAAATATTTTCAACGCAACGCAAATGTGCTATTATGTGTTCAATCATCAATAACACAACAAAAAATAAGTCTTCAATTTATCCACTTTGCGACAGAGTAATTGTAACGTGTTATAATTCGAAGGAAGTCAACACGTAATTACCGGTAATGTCAAGTTTTCCGTTGCTTTAATATTATTGATGCTAATATTTGGATGATTTGATAGCGCCGTTTTTGCAAGGGTAAAAATGTACAAGTCCACTTCAAGGAAAATAAGGAATATTCCTTGTCGAAGTTCGATACACGGATAACACAGAATATTCTTTTTAAAATGACATTTGTCGTAAGTACCAACCTTTCAAAATAAAAACAAAAGTACCTAATTCGAATTAATCCCAAATAGTAGATACTGGGTTGAGATTTAATTCTTTTTTTGTATTCGTTATTGCCAGGACAAGGTTTGTATAAAACTACTGGTGAGCTCTGACATTATGAAATTCGTATAAAAAATTGCAATAGGTGGCTGTTTGAAGAGTAAAGTACCGGGACTGAATGTATGGAATGCGGGAGAGGGGAGGGGAACTCGGGTAGGGGGTTCGAGGGAGGGGGGGGGGAAATTAGGGATCGGGGAAGGTAACCTGAATTTTTACGCAATAACAAGGACCCTAACTACAAACAAATCGTCAAAAGAATGTTAAAAGCATTTCAAGCTTTAGGTTGCCTAATGAGTTTAAAAGTACATTTTCTTCATTCCCACCACGACTACTTTCCAGAAAATTTAGGAGATGTGAGTGAAGAGCAAGGTGAAAGATTTCATCAAGATATTAAGGAAATGGAAAAAAGATACCAGGGAAGATGGAGCAACTCAAAGATGGCAGACTACTGTTGGACGCTTCAGAGAGACCTTCCAGATGCTTCCTACACGCGAAAATGTACCAAAAGGAGTCTCACTGGGAAAAAGAAATGTGTTTAGTGCTTACTAATTAATGTATTTTAGATTTAAAAAAATAAGTTTTGTTACGCAATTATAAATAAATAAAAAAATTAGTGTTTTATCTTTTATTTTAAGATGATGATAACTTGTTTAATAAAATACTTACATTGTCAGAAAACGTTCTATGACAAAATTAAAGAAATTTTCGGATTCAGCACACCCAAAAACATAAGCATTACGCAAAAAACCCAAACAGAACAAATTATTTTCATTCAAGTAGATATTTTTTTGTATCCACAATATTATACACTGGCGACGCTTCCAACGTAAGTTTGTAGTCGATGTTAATTCAGAGGTGAAGCACCTCTTTGATTGGCGCAAAGAGCAAGGTAATGGAAACGTAATAATAATAACAGACTTATTTTCCTTATTGCAATAACTGCACAGATACATATCTTAGGTCACGAGGAGATTTACCCAATTATAAAAGTACGTTTAGCAATTTCATTAAATTATTTATCGAGTGATGTTTTTTTGATCTCACGTCTTTAATTATTTCGATCAATAGATGAACTTTGAATTGCTTTTAAGCAGTCGATTGTCGAAAGAAAATTGGTAGAATCAAATCTTTAATGTAAATATTAAAACACACCATAGATGCAAACATTTCAAATTGGGAGGCGGCTTTGGGTACCGCCGCCTCGAGAACCATTTATTGGATAACCGACATATCTGCCGAAGTGGTTCCCCAAGTTGTTCGCTACGTTTGGTGACTTAGCAGGGATGCCCGGGTTCAACGGGTCTTGGCGGCGGATGCGTCTGCCGACAAGCTGCATGGCAGGCTGGATTGGGAGAGAATGGTTGAGGGAGAGCCTTTGACTTCTCCAGCCGTCCTCTCTCGTAACATCGCCTTGCAACGCAGTGGGAGGGTGGATTCTACGTCCGTCACTCCTGGATACACTGACCCCCAGATGCCTACCCACCCCTAATATTCATATTCTTTCATATTCTTTCATTCATATATATTTAATATTCTTTCCCAGAACTTCATCTCCTTCCTTTCCTAAAAATACCCTCCACACAGCATCCCGAAAGATGACACAGGCCCTGAGGGGAATTATTTTCCTCAGGGCCTCCTGTGTGGAGCTAATGTAAAAAAAACCTGGTTGTATTGGGCCTGCTTATGTCTTTCATGCTCAGTTTATTATTTATGTACTATACGTATAATATATATAGTATATTATAGGGGCCGTTCAAGTATTACGTAACACACTTGTGGGGGGGGGGCGGGTCTTGTGAAACGTTTCTGTGCGTTACGAGGGGGGGAGGGGGGGGGGGGGTTCGAACAGCGCGTTACGTAACATGTTTTTCTTTATTTAGATTAAAAAAAACTAGAGAATTCAAATCTTCCAAGTTGGCAATCCTTTTCGTTCTCGAAATCTCTTGTTTTATTTATTACCGCAAACGCGATTAAAATAAGAAAAAAGGTATTTAAGCGACTTTCCAGTACTTTGCGCAACTTAATTGTGACTTTCAGGTAAAAATTGTCACTTGAGCGTTACGTAACGTTTAGGGGGGGGGGTGATACGGAAAAACGTTACGGCGCGTACATGGGGGGGAGGGAGGGTCAAAAATCTTCAAAAATTGAAATTACGTAATACTTGAACGCCCCCATACTTGTTATGATACTCCTGTACAATTTACCAATGTTACATGTAAAAGCCATCAAGGCGTAAATAAATAAATATGCATAGTTAGACAATAAAAAATAAAAACTAAAAGAGTCAACACCACTGTGTTGACTCTTTTAGTGTTGACTCTCGGTTTTTGACTTGACTCTCGCCAAGCTCCCAAACTGCACGAACTATCAAAGCAGAGGAGGAAATGTAAGTGTTATGTTTGTAGATAAAAACGAAGGCAAGCAGGGGAGAACGATGTTGGCCACTAAAAGTTTCCCACTAAAAATGGTTATCCTTATCTCCCTTGTTTCTTTTATCTGTGAAGAGAAATGTATATTGTACATTCGAAGACAAAATCAAATCTCGCATGTTTGTAACAAGTTAAGAATGTGCGATAATAATTAATAACAGGTATCGTTGACCTGACCGTGAATAAAACGCATGGTGCAAAAGAAAAACTGCACGCAATGCCTCAACTCATTTTCCCTTTATTACCAGTTCACCGAGTCACTTTCTCGCGACTTGGAGACATTGTGGTTCCTGTTGGCTTTTTGCTTTATCGATGATTCTAGGAAGTATTCAGACAATGAAGTCAGCGAATGAAGTTTCATCAGTAGGTATCTTGGTATCTGGTATCTTGCATTCCTCGTATCTCTTGGAAAGATGATCAAAATGTATTATGTACCCACATATTATACATACATATTATTATTGGTACCAACCGATTGTATTTCTTTAAACATTTTTGACTTGTTTTGTAATGGATTTTTCAATCAAGGTTTTCTCACTTCTGTGGTCAAAAGTCTCTTATAATAATGCATTGCGGATATCTTAAATAGGCACCTAAATAACAATGGTCATGTACATAAAATCATTTTTAAAGAGGAGACGTTTGAATGTATTTGTACACACCGATAGTATCGAAAGTTTCATTTTTTTTCGACACATATAACACCCGCCCGCAGTCCCCTCTTACCCTGAAAATGCTCAAAGATTCTGGGTGCGTGCTGACGTTTATCAGTTCCGATAAAATTTGGGCTCGCGATTCAATTCCACAATATTACTTTATGTTTTTTTTTGTTCCTAACATTTATTGATTACTAGCTTTTTCTCGCGGCTTCGCTCGCATGGTGTAAGGGGGGTTCCCACTCCGCCTCCTTCACCTCCCCCCCTCTTACCGCTCTCCCCCCCCCCCCCCCCCCTACCCATCCCCCGTCTCTCCCTCCCTTCCGCTTTCCATACATTCAGTTTTCAAACCTCGCGTGCCACCAATAGCATTTTTTATACAAATTTCATAATGCCAGAGCTCACCGGAAGTTTTATAAAAACCTTGTGCTGACAATAACGAACACTCAAAAAAAGAATTATCCAATTTGGTGCAGTCGTTCGAAAGTTATGCGCTTAGTAACACATTCAGCGATGCATTTTTATATTATAGATAATATGAAAAACAAAACTATCATAAAATGATTTTTAATCCATACAGTACACTACTACATAAGCCAGGAACCCTTTAAAATGATTTACCTGTACCTACCTATATTGTACCAACGTAGTAATAAATAGTATAAACCATAGTAGTAAATAATAATCTCAGTTTCGTTCTAGTGAAAGACCAACTTTCAAAATACCAACAAACCTTTTTCCCAATTACTTCCCTTTACCGCTCCCTTTAACCCTTTAGCCTCACAACATAACCCCTTATCGAGAATTCCATAGTTCCACTAGCTATGGACAGTTAAAAAAAAGGACGAGGACAATGTGATCGCGAGCAAGTCGAGACAGCCTATCAAAAACTTGCTGTTTCATTTTCGAATGTATTTTCGTCTGTGTATCCAAATATTAAACGGTCTGATATTTATTATAATATTAAATAACCTTCGACGCAAGACGAAAAATCAAGAAAGATCGCCGGTACGTAATAATGTAATAATAAACCCAAATGACGCATGACTTATAATGTCAAATATAAAATAACACATTATTTAACAGGTTTGTTAGATGCGATGTCGAAATTTATGTAAATACATTACTAATTGGCAAGCCCATCGTCCGATACCGGCCTCGTCAGGCAGAGATAGCGAACAAAGACAAAGGCAACTAATAAGAACTAAACAAAAGTGAAAATAAGGTTGAATTGGGTGACAATCGGATTAAGAAGACAAAGAAGCTGAATAAAAGTGGCAATTAAGTAGAGGAACAAGTGTTAGTGAGCTAGAAGAAGATGAAAACGAGGTTTAAGAAGTTGTTGAATATCTACGGTCCCTCATATCTAGGATGAACGAAATTTGTATGAAGAATGAGTTAATAAATGTAAGTCTAAAGTCATGGTGTTGAAAGGGAGAGAGTACGAAAACAGTATGCAACATGGTTGTGAATGATGAATACTTGGTTCAGGTGGATGAGTTTGTGTATCTGGGTAGTATGTTTAAGATAGATGGGAAGGCTGATAGAGATATTGAAAGAAGGGTGAATGCCGGTAATTCCATTAATGGTGGACTGAAAGCCGTTGGCGCTAATAAAAAACTGTCACAGGAAGCGAAGCTAGCAGTCCACAATGGAATCCTGGTACCTACCCTGATGTATGGCAGTGAGGAATGGAACTGGCAGAGGAAGGATGAAAATAAACTGAATGCTGTTGAAATGAGATCCCTGAGACGTATGTGTGGTAAAACAATGCATGATCGTATGAGAAATGTGGATATCCGCAAATAATGTAAGGCTGATGTAAGCATAATGAATGAGTAAGATTAAGAAAGGGACCCTCAGATGGTTTGGGCATGTAGAGCAAATGAACGAAGAAAGTAGTGTAAGAAGAATATACGACGCGAATGTGAATGGTAGAAGAAGTCAGGGACGCCCGAGGAAGACATGGCACGATCAAGTGAATCAGATACTTGAGTCGGGCCATGTCAAAAGTCAGAATAATAGAAGAGAATGTATGGTATGAGACGATGTATGAATGTGAGTGAGGCAAAGAGTGTGTGCCAAGACCGAGTTGTTTGGCGGTCCGTCCTCTCTACCTACCCTTGCGGGGAAACGGCGTGATGGTTAGTTAGTAAGGAAAATTCAAAAAACTGTCTGGCATTACTAGTTGTTTGCAGTGAATACTAGGAGCAAGTGAATGAGTTTGTGTACTTAGAAATTGTGTTTCCGGGATAGGGAATAGAAGGGATGGCAAGTAGTAATGACGTTGATAGAAGGGAGAAAGCATGAAACTTAATACAAATAGTGCTAAATGACAACAAAGTCAAAAAAGGTAAGGAAAATTCGGAAAACTGTCTAATGTAACTAGTTGTGAACGGTGAACACGTGGAGCAAGTGAATGAGTTTGTGTGCTTAGAAATTGTGTTTGCGAGATAAGAAAGGGATGGTGAGGAGTTAGAACTTTGATAGAAGGGAGAATGCAGGACATTCAATAAAAATAGAAGACTAAATGCAACAAAAATGAGATCTCTTTGTTGTGCCTCTCTTTCTTCATAACAAAATATAAGAGTTGTAAAATTATGTGGATTAATGAGGAGATCCGAACATAATTCAAGGCCAAAGTTAAAACAGTAGAAAATAAAATTGAAAGGGATATTTTAACAAAGAGAAAGACTAGTTACGAAAATATATGGACAAGAAGCCGGAAAGTTTAAAGACGATGTGACTCAATCAAAAGAATGAAATACTCGAGAATGAAATACATGTCAAGAGCCGGCATAACAGAAGACATTGCATAATGTATGAATGTGAACCGAGGAAGGAGGGTGTCAGAGAGATAGAAAGATGCAGAAATAGAGCGACACAGGTGTGTGATGCTAATTCCCCCATACCAACATGTCCAGGGAATGAGATTATACATAATAAGTAAAACCAAAACTTTTCTCGTGAGAAAAACACCGAACACTTGGATATATTTGAGACAAGATGTTGGCTGTCTCTAAGCTTATAGCGGTGTCATTCGAGGAATAAGTAAGTAGATACTATTGCATTAGTACACCATCTATCATTATCTGATCAAAACATGCCGCGTTGAAGTGCCAATTAATTTTGCCAAGATTTTATAAAGATGGCTTCCGTTGTATAAAAAAAACTCTTCATCGTAAAGTCGATAAACTATTACCAGATTTACGTAATGATTATAAATATCGCATTTTCATCAGGACAAGGAATAATTAAATGATGCAATGGACGATATAATACAGGTATATCAAAAATAGGAGAATACTAGTAAGAAGTTATGAATAAAAGTTTTTAGTGACCAGAGAAATATCATAAAATCTTTGTAAAACAACGAACGTAAAATTAATACACCCATGTGTGCTAAATTCAGTCAGTAGAGTCAGGTGAGAGCACCATTTAGAATCGAAACATTTGCTTGAAATAGATTTAACCGTGTTTAATGATCAGATCTATACATCAAGCTACTTCCCATCCTTTTTTCCTTCCCTTCCCTTGTTAGAAGCCTAATAGAATATAACTCCACAGTCTGGTCGCCCTTCTACAAAATTAAAAAAAAAAAAATCGCAATCCACTTCCATCCCCAAATTCTTCATCGTCACATCAAAGTAATTGACTTGAAATAATTTTGCATTACTTCAAATCAATTAGTGTTGATTCCTGTTGCAAATCGATACATTGTCGTTATTCACAGACTGGTTGATAACCATTGAAGAAGAAGTTAACAATAATAATCTAAACGAAAATATGAAAGAGAACAAGACACAGAAAAACAGAAAAAACAATGGTCGCAATTGGGACTCAACCCGAGGCGTGCGCGTTAACCAATTTCGCTATTGCCACCTTTTGTCAAATCGTCATAATTGTAAAAATTAAAACTCTCTTTTATAACTTTTGAAGGTAATTCCCATCAATTTAATATATCATTGAAGAAGAAGATGACAATAATAATCTAAACGAAAATATGAAAGAGAACAAGACACAGAAAAACAGAAAAAGAAAATGGTCGCAACTGGGACGCGAACCCAGATCTCACGTTTAACCGGGATGTGCGCGTTAACCAATTTCGCTATTGCCACCTTCCGTCAAACCGTCATAAATGTCAATCTCATATTAAATTTTTTTTAGAATTAACAATATTATCTTCAACTAATTATTTTTCCATATTTTCGTTTAGATTATTATCTTCTTTAATGATATATTACATTGATGGGAATAACCTTCAAAAGTTATAAAAGAGAGTTTTTCTTATAAAAAATTGTTTGATAACCGACTAAAAATGAAAATAAACATTATTATTTAATTATTCATGATAATATTCGAGATCCTTAATTTTATATACGAAATATCTAAAATGAGCACGATCAAAGGAGCTTTCGGTTATTAATAATATAGTTATCATATTTAATTCTTGGTTGATGACATCTGATCCCGAGTGTTTGGGGCATTTCCTGCCGACCAGACGGACGCCATAAGCTTGCTAACTTAACCTCTACTACACACTACACATTACACACCACACACCACACGCCACACACCACACACAGGGGCAGACTGACCTTCGCCAACTGAAGAAGATTGCCGTGGGTCAACTTCGGATGAACCCATTTTTTTTGACTGAGCAAGAACCAACAGTTCCACGATAAAACAGAACATTAAATTATAGTAAAGAAAAACCTAACCTAACCTAAACGAGTTTGTAGTTCTGTGAACAGAAGACCTCGCGTCCAAAAAGTATGTTTTAATTTTTTCTTACTTTAAATCAAGATTTGTAAGTAGATACATAAATACGTACCTACTTGAACCATTAAAACGGCCACCATCTTGAAACCGGAAAGATGAAACGTCAAGGGGTCCAGTTAAAACAGTTTTTCATCCACTGTCTAAATATGGATATGCGTACTATGATGATACCTGGGCTACTGCTGCAATGTGCAATTTCAGGAAATGGTGAAAATTTTACGATACCTACTCTACAATTTAGTGTGTAATGTTAGGATTTAGACATTTTTCATACATTACGTTATTATAAGTATACAACACCTTATACAGGTCCGCGTTTTCTGAATTTTCTGGAATTGACATTTGAATCTTGACTTTTCTTGTTATTTGGCCTAATTTGGGTGCTAGTCCGCCCCTGGCTACGGACCACTACCAATAGTCGACCACAGCTACCACCGAAGTCGAAGACACTCCTGCTAGATTTCACTGACTTCGGTGGTACAAAATACTTGTTATATTCAGAGGCGTGCTGTCTTTACTGAGTATAAATAATTATTGGTTAATATTTTATAGACATTCTATTAGAAAAAAAAATTAAAAACTTTCATTATAAATTATTTAATCGTACTTACATTCTAAAAAAGAAACCTCCTACTAAACTCAATAAAACAAATCATCGCTTCTTTCCGAGGTTAGGTTTGAGAGAGGTTGGAAAGTCACTCAAGAATTCCAAAGAATACCACACTCCATTGCAATTATTGCATTGTCATTTAGGGAATTTTGTGAGCCTGGTGGGAGGTGAAGTGGAAGGGGACTTTGAAAACCATCTGGCGAAAGTATTCAGATCTGATAACTTAAGATATGTAAGCCATTGCGAGCGAAATTTCGATTCTGAATGCTGGTCTCTCTAACAGGATACTGTGTCTTCTTCTGATACGAGTATCATCAACCCTGGAACGAGGTGCAAACAAACTATATTATCAACTTGTCCAACAAAGTCAAGAAGCTTAATGCTTTCAAGAAGAATGGTTGCTTCATTTGCATTTAATAACATATAAAATGCTGGGCCAACCTCCGACTCTGTTCATGATCCGACTCAAATATTTCATGTAGTCAACCCTCAGGTCATAGAAACTTTTTGCTTTCTTATTACATTGCCATGCGCTTTACTATGGTATCACAAAATTGTAAGACGAAACGATACATCACCCCAACCAGGAGCACTCCTTTCCCGGTGAGATCGTTACACTAGGGAGCATTGATTTGTTAGAATACGTGCTCCAAGGATGGGAAGGAGGTTGGAGTTTAACCGACCGGTAAACATGGTAAGCCAATATAAGCCAATATTGGAATGTAGAATGGAGAGGGACAAAAGAGTTGATTGAGCTTGGTTTTCGTTTCTCGCCTTTCGCTAATTTTTGCTTCCCGTTTCTTCTCGCTTCCAGCTTCCCGCTTTCCGCTTATAGCTTCCGCGAATAATTTTTTTGTCGTTGCTTCCCGTTTCTTTCTTCACGTTTCCGGCTTCCAGTTACATATGCCTTTCGCTACACGCTTTCAGCTTCCCTCTGCTTCTTCCTTTCCATTTCCCGTGCTTCAAGCTTTCCGCTTCCGCTGCATCTTGCTTCCTATTTCCTGCTTTTCACTTACTGACTGACACTGACTATTCTAATATTATTTACAAAGAGTTTCATAAATAATAAAAAAATAACGCACGCCTCTGACATAAATTATACACGATGTGAACATGGCGGATTATTCAACAGATGCGGCAGAAATCACAGCCGGCGGGGCTCACGTGTGGAATAAAATCGAGATAAAAGATCCGCTCGTTATTACTGCATTTGCATAACGCTTTCCCGGAGCCGCCGCCAGTTTGCTGGCTAAATTCTACACATATCGTCCTCGGTGCTTTAAAAATACCATTCTATTTCGGACCCGGTGCATTGTGGAGAGTTGACAAAGCTCGCGGACCAATGCGTAGGTCCGGTTTTCATGGGTCTACCGCTGATAGCTCGGTCGTAACCTCTCCAGTGTAGGTAACGTGACCATTTATTTTTTTCCCCAAATCGGGATACCGAAAACAATGGTAGGTACTTAATAATAATAATAAATTTGGACAATTCTTATAGTGCTGTTTTCGATAAAAATCGCCTCAAGGGCGCTGTACAAAAGAGGTTACAATTCATCTTGGAGCTACCAATCGCATGGACGATTGGAATTCTAGACCCTTGTTTATAATTTAAAGATATATTTTTTTTTACTAATAAACGAAATAAAGTAATAGATTACAGTAAAAATATTTTTGACTAAAATTAGCATGGATTTTACGAGTGAATTTACTTTACTATGTAGGAGGCTAGATCACAACTCGTCTTGCAGCTATTAAGCTCATGGATTATTGAAATTAAATGAAATAAAGTATCTTACAAACTTTTTCGTTATTTGTTTTTGGGGTGTTATGCCGTGTTGCGCTACCTCCTTCTTTAGCCTAACGTTTCGGACAGCGTTGCAGTGACTAACGTTTCCGTGGAGGTAGAAGGAGATTTTCCAACATTGTCAGGTTATTCGTAACCCGGGAATGTTTGTCTTTCTTTTGGTTACGTATGCGCCTGCCCGCAAAGGTTTACATATGTAACGGTGAGCTCTGGCGCTATGAAATTTACACGAAAAATTTACAATAGGTGGCGCGCGATTTCTTTGAAAAATGTGTGAATTTCATATAATTTAGCGGAATTACAACGCATGCCGGATACTCGCTAGTTACGTTATAAAATATATAAGAGTAAACTACTAAGAAAAGTATTTTTTTCATTAAACAACATGAACGCGTATAAGAAACAACTAAAAAAAAAATAATAATCCGGCTAAGATTATCTGTGTTTATTTTTTACTTTCTTATAAAAATTATTCACAAAATAAACGGAAAAATTCGTGTCCTCCATTACGAGGCAAGCAACATTTTCAGCTTACTGCCATGGTAGTAGGAGATTTTAAAATATTGTCGGGTTATTCGTAACCCGGGAATGTTCGTCTTATTTAAAAAAAAACTTTTTTGCAAAAATTGACGTTTCTAGACTCCGTTTGCCAAGCGACTTTTATGTCTATTACATATATTCGTGGTGACATAAGGCACACTAAGAAAGAATATACAGTGTTTAGTGACCAGATCTGAAGAAGCAGGTACTTTCCAACCCTCCTCTTCCACATTTCACTCCAGCCTCACATCATGTCCCAATTGGGAATGTCAACGTCGCACTGGCGCATATTCACATATAAAAAATAAAACCATGGTCCTGCTGCTGAGAGCTCTGTTGTCATTTTTCTTTCCGTAAATGCGTCGTTTATGAGAAAGAGTGAGAGGTTACAATGGAGCCATCAGCCAGCATCAGATACTGCTCTCAGAAGTAGGACCGTATCACAATGTGATCTTAATGCATGTTTGAATTGATTTTACAACCAGTTTACGGTCTTTGAAATAAATCGAAATGACGCTTTTATATCTTTCGTGCGACATCATTTTTTACAAGGTACAATTAAAAAATAGATTTATGTAAAAAGGCTATACCTACTGGTAACACCTTATACGTGTGTTATAGCGTGTGCTGAGAATACATATCAATAAACCATGTCGTGCTTTAGAGAGCAAGGCGCCTGTATAAAAAATCCTGATCTTTTTCAAAAATGTTTCTTGAAAAATAACTTGAATAAATAATGAACTAACATAACACATGATCAACGTACCTAAATATTTACAAAGTTAAATGTGATTGCCGCCATCAGAGTACACACTGATATCACATGTCTAGGGAAACAAGAAGGGAATCTGTATAGAATTGTATCCAAAGTTTTCATTAATGGTTGTTTCCTTAATCCGAAGATGACTAGGCTGACTTTTCTTACAACCGACATTGGTTGGAGGCGGATCATGAGAAACAAACTGGCATTAACGAAAATAACAAATCAATAAGACAAATTGGACACCTACAACAGAGAAAGTTTTAAGGCCGGAACAACATTTAACTTCGAGGTATGCTTGAGTTATAAGTGAAAATGTAGTCTTAAAGTTGTAGATGAACAAAAAAGAAAAACACTTTCAAACAATTTCAAAATTATCCTCCGATACTTCTTCATTTACTACGTCTTCATCTACTACGTTTTTCTCTACTACATTTTCCTCCGATACTTCTTCATTTACTATGTCTTCATCTGCTACGTTTTCCTCTACAACATTTTCCACTGATACTTCTTCATCTACTACCTTTTTCTCTACTACATTTTCCTCCGATACTTCTTCATTTACTATGTCTTCATCTGCTACGTTTTCCTCTACAACATTTTCCACCGATACTTCTTCATCTACTACGTTTTTCTCTACTACATTTTCCTCCGATACTTCTTCATTTACTATGTCTTCATCTGCTACGTTTTCCTCTACAACATTTTCCACCGATACTTCTTCATCTACTACGTTTTTCTCTACTACATTTTCCTCCGATACTTCTTCATTTACTATGTCTTCATCTGCTACGTTTTCCTCCACTACACTTTCCTCTACTATCTGATTCGTTTTCCTTCACTGCATTTTGCAATACTACGTCATCCATCAATCATCCTTTGGATTATCAGTCTAGTAATCTTTGCCCTCTAAAATAATTATTCTTAAAAATACAATTGTTCGTATTACAAGACCAATATATTATTTTTACATCTAGTACAACAGCTTTTTGAAAGATCTAAACTCTAATCATTGTTATTGTGTTTATTTTCTAAATCTCCATTTCATTTTATACATAACAACATACAAACTCTAAAACCCATTCAAATGGTACAGAAATCAAATATTGAAACTGAATCATTTTTAATTCAGCTTGTCAGGTCCATATCAGATAAACTGGCAGTCAATCTCTTCCCGTGTTCCTTTGTTGTTTCATTGTTGTACCACCCTTTTTGGTCAGACAACGCGTAGTCCTTTTTCTAAAACATTTCCATTTATAATGAGCTGTAAACGAAAGAATTATTATTCGGTCCCAACCTGTCAGATTAGTTAACGTTTTAACAAATATGTCGACCCATATTTCATTTCTGTTCTTGAATGGGCCGGCAAGTCTTAGATTTTATCTTCAAGGGGATAAAGGTTGGAATAGTTAAGCAAGCATCCCGGATGCATAGAATCATAGTAGTACAGTATCGGAAATCTGATCGAGTACTCAGAACAGCAACGAGTGATAGAGACAAAAACACAGGTTTATTGACCAGGAAATTTGTAGATGATGGAAACATGAATGATTGATGATCAACCACACATGGCCATTAAATTTTCAAAAAATTAATATTTTTAGTGATTTTCTTGCCGAAACATCACCATCATTACAAAAATGTCGAAATTAAGAAGATTTTTAATCATTGTAATGATTTCGTACAATTTTAAAGATTTTGAATCATTTTAATGATTTTGTATTATTTTAATGATTTTTTAATAATTTTAATGATTTTTTAATAATTTTAATGATTTTGTATCATTTTAATGGTTTTGAAGCATGATTTTTTATGTTATCTTTGGGGATGCTGTGTGGAGGGTTTTTTTAAGGGAAAGGAAGGAGAGGAGAGTTCTGGGAAGGAAAAGGGTTTAAGGGATGGGTAGGAATCTCGGGTTTAGTGTGTCTAAAGTGTCTAGTGTGTATCTTTAGTGTGTCTAGTGTCCGCCTCCAAGACCTAGACAAACCCCACCCCATGAACCCGGGCACCCCTGCTAAATCACCAAACGTAGCTAACCACTACGGCAGAGGTGTTGGTTATCCATTAAAGGTTCCCGGGGCGGCGGTACCCATTCCCGCCTCCCAAATCGATGAATTATTTCAAGAAAAAATTTAACAAATTAATATTTTAGTGATTTTTTACCGAATCACCTTTAAAACATCAGCACGATTTTTGTAATTTTTAATACAAGTGGCTTTATATTACCAGTGATTAGGTTTGGCATGGATATAAACACAAATACCAAAATCTCATAACGCCAAAATTGGCAATATCCCGCTTTCATGAAGATCCTATCACATACGGGATAGGATCACGATACCACCAATTGGTAGAAAAAAATACCAGTTACCAGTTTGACCAAACAAAAGGATTAAAACATTATTTGTTAAACTCAAGGCTAACCACCTGTGTCTAAGAACACCTTTTAAGAAAAGTAATGCACTACAAAAACGCATTCGTCATCGCGTAGACGGACCTGAGCTTTCCAAGCTGAACTACAAAATCATAACCGAGGTAGTTATACAACCTTTAAACCGGTTTTCTTTGACGTTGTTATAGGTAGAGACGAAGTTAAAATACTGACTCACAAAGGGAATGGGGTCTTGAATGTCTTGAACTTCGTGAACGCCTTGAATGCTTTGAACGTCTTGAAGCAGTATGAACATTCAGGCTACACATCTCGTAGTGCGTACAGGTTTATTTGTCAACATAAATGACGCATCAACCTGCTGCTGGGTTTTTCTTTTGTGTTTATTACTGGCTTGTACGTATTTATGGTTTAGGTGAAAATATAACGACAAAAATATCATATTTATTTATTTTTTCAGGTTCTCGATAAAACAGTTATACCAAATTATTACGGAGAAGATTACAAAATATAAGAGAAAAAAAGGCCAAGGGGGCAGTTTCACTATGTTGAGACGTATGTCAAAAGATAGTTACTGAACTCTCTATAGGTAACATTGAAGATGTCAATGCTCAATGCAGAATCGTTAATTGCTCTATTTAATGGGGCATTCTGAAAGGAAGAAGTTCTAGCTTTCGGAGCATAAAAAAGTGTGTGGGTTCTCCCACGAGTATACGCGTTAGGGACATATATGTGAGGCGAGCAGTTAGAAGCTTTCAATGATTAATCATTGAAGAAGAAGAAGAAGATAATACTAATAAATGTAACAAAACATGAATCAGAACAAGGCACAGAGAATAAAAAAGATAACTGTCGCAACTGGGAATCGAATCCAGGATCCCTGTCTTACAATTATCAATAATTGTTCCAGTTTTAGTGTTTGCTTTTGTGAACCGTTTGTGTATTAGATAAAATTTACTCTAATACCCTAACCAAAACATAGTATACATTTTCATGGATAATCTTTTCAGAAATTACTTAAAATTACGAATCCAAAATTTACTTGGCATAAACAAGCAAACTGTTTTTTGACAATTTTATTACGAACTGGCTTAATAATTACTCTATTAATCTATCTATCTATCTATCTTCTATCTATCTTCTATCTATCTATCTATATATCTATATAAATAAAAATGAATCGCCGAAATGTATGTACGCGCATAACTTCTGAACGACTGCACAAAATTGGATAATTCTTTTTATTTTGTGTTCGTTATTGTCAGGACAAGGTTTGTATAAAACTACTGGTGAGCTCTGGCTTTATGAAATTTGTATAAAAAAATTGCAATAGGTGGCACGCGAGTTGTATAGAATGCGGGAGGGGGGAGGGGAACTTGGGTAGGGGGTTCGCGGGAGAGGAAACAGGGAGGGGAACCTGGGAGGAAGGAGGGGGGAGGAGAACTCGGGAAGGGGGTTCGCGGGACGGGGGAAGGGGGAGTGATGTGGGTAGAGGGAAGGTGGAGTAAGAACGCGAGAGGGGAAGAAGGGGGAGAACGGGACGAATGGGAAAGGACACGCAGGGAGAAACAATTTCTTTATTAATTGGCATAGCGACGCATGCCGGGTACCAGCTAGTATTAATTAAATGAAAGCTCGGCATCAAAATGCCACAGTCGACGACTTATGACGTCATGGTTCCAATGACTCGTCAGATAATTTGATGACGGGTATTCCATGAAAAACAATGGTCAATCTTTTGCATTTTATATCGACTTCCTCCGGAATTCACGCGGCTATTTCGTAGGAAACCATGGCAATAAATCTTGGTTAGATTTTTAAGCAGCAAAACGTCTGCAATAAACTCGTGAGTTTTTGTTACCCAGTCAGGAGTCACATTTGGAGCAATGTTAAATTACGAATTCATCATAAAATGCTATACATTTTGGTAGCTATCTGGCTCAACCACTTATATCCTGTTAAATTCACACAAATGAAAAAGGCTTCTAACTTCCTTCTGCTTTATTGCGATGCGTAGTAAAAAATGCTGTATTGTACAAAGAGTGAAGAATACTTACTCCCTGTCTTTTCAGTGTCTAAATATTGAAAACGAAACAATTCAATATGCAGTTATATTCAAATTTGTTTTATTGTGCTCTGTTTACACCATTATATTATTTCCGGGCATTGCGAATTGGAAATATAAGGTCTTTTTTTTTCTCGAACAGAAGTTGATAGTAGTTAAAATTAGCAATTACAATACCAAGAGTGATTTTTGTTACAGTAACCCATGCAAAAATCACACGCTATAAGAGAAATTTGTAAGCAGAACCATAAAAAATGTTGAAGCCATGTGATGTGTCAAAACAGCGATATGTTTATCTTCTGCCAGTTTCATGCCCTACTGCCGTATAGAAAAAGGTTGGAAGTAAAACTCCATGTAGAGTGTTGGCCTCGCTTCCATTGACAACACTTCATAAATGACTGCATGTACGATTACACAACAAAAATAAAGAACTAAAACAAGTCTCTTGAGAGGGGCAAAGGTTTGACATAACAATGTTATCCAGTCAGATTACTTCAAAACAAAATGTCGATACCCTCAGATAACGAGGCGTGATTTCACTATGTTCATTTTCCTGTTCTCTCGCATTGCGTTCGGTCCTGCTGTCAGTGCTGCCGTGATAATTAGGACCTCAAGTGGAAACTGGGCCCAGGGCGGGATTCTCTCATGTCCCATAAGGGCCCGACGCAAAAAACCGGCCCTGAGCGACCACACGCCACGGTAGCCCGCCTATCCGCCTTGCCACCGCGAATTCTGCATGGACCTGCCGCTGAGACCTCCGTTGTAACCACTCTGTCTGTTACATGCGTCGTTTATGGGGGGAGAGGAGAGGTTACAACAAAACTGTACGCCTGTATTAAACTATGGTCTTACCGCTAAGAATTCCGTTGTAACATCTCTTTCTGTTAAATGAGTCGTTTATGAGAAAGAGGGAGAAGTTACAACAATCAGCGATGCGCCTATAGTTAAGCATAGTTCTGTCGCTGAGAATTACGTTGTAAGTTGTAACCTCTCTTTTTGATATACAAGTTGTTTATGGGAAAGTGGGAGATGTTACCGGTTATAGAATAAGAGCGGTTTAAGCTCGACTTACTGGGTCCTGCACAAGTCAACTACCATACTAAAAAAGATTGCAGCTAAGGTATAAGGTACGAGATATGGCATAAAATTATAATGTACGGGGTACGGAATACATTTTAATATGGTTTGTGTGAAGTTACGTTCTGGCCTCAGGTGACGATGCTATGCAATAGGGATATTGAAACTTTTTACAATATCATATTATATGATAATGGAATATTCCAAGGATTCTGGGTAAAAACCCAGAGTTATAAGCAGGGATCTGGTGAATTTTTACTAGAAATTTAACATTTTTAATTTTGCTATTTTCTAGTGACCGACCGAAGGTTCGGTTTCGGTTTCGGCAAGTTACGGCAAAAAAATCTAGTTTCGGCATCATTTTCGGTTTCGGAAGAATATCTGCTGTTGGTTATTTGCAAATTTTTGGTCCAAGAAGTAATTAACAAAATATTTTTATATTATATTGCTCTCATAGGTCAATTACAGAAAAATAACAATTTAAAGATTGAAAACTGAATCTATTAATTAAAAATTTTAGCACGATTGGACCCAATCTAACAGGGTTATTCACTAAAAACCGAAGAGTTGGAAAAAACACGTCAAGCCGTGATCGCATATCCTCTCTTCTCCATTACCTCTAATTTTCGTTACTACAGAATTAATAGAACACACGACAGACAGTAGAATATTACACACGACAGACGGTAGAATATTACACACGACAGACGGTAGAATATTTACGAAGATCGGAAATCATTAAATTAAATGTCGAGATGAAAACAAGCATAAAAAAGGTGGTGAGGTTTATTTTTGCTTTTAATTATTTAATAATTTTGAATTAGATAAGCTGAGAAATGAGCAAGCAGTGAAGTGTTGAGGAAGCATCGAGGTACATTATGAAAGAGGGATGAGACGTAAGGTGTAATGGTTCATTGACTTCAATCTGCAAGGAGTTCTTTAGAACATGTTGAAGCCACCGGCCTAATACTTTCACAACTTCAAGCAGTGTTTGACATTCTTTGTTCCTCTGTCCCGTGGCAAAGCGGTAAGATCCCTGGTTCTGGATCCACATAAAGCGTGTTATAATCCCAATATACTTAAATAACAATGTAATTTCATTACAAAAATAACATGCGTTGCTACACAAATATAATTCAAATTAAATTAAATGGGGTTGTAGCTCCTGTCTGTTACCTTTGGTTGGAGGTTTGAAATGCACATTTTAACACATTCATATTTATTTTAAGGAAAACTCAAAAAACATATAATAATTAATATTGCGGGCATACAGACGAGGGTATAAACTATTAAAATCAACTCAAGCTTTAGCTGAAGACTGATATTTTGCAAAAAAACAATTATATAAATTTCTGTAGCCAAAATGGTAAATGTCTGCTACGCAGACGCAACCACCTAAATTGCGTACAGTTTTGAAAAAAAAACGAATAAGAAAAATGTATTATGCTTTAGTTTTATGACGGCCTCCGTAGTCGAGGGGTACGGCTCTGGACTAGCAAACGATGGTCATGTGTTCAAAACTTGGCGTGCGAAAATAAATTTTATTTGACTAATTTGTGTTATTTCACAATTTTATTCATTTAAAATAATATATAATGTATTTGCGACACGTTCCAGAGTGGATGGAACTCTTGTTACCGCCCTGTGTAAGACCACAATTCAGAATTGAAACGTTGCTTGAAATGGCTTTAGCCGTGTTTGATGGCCAGATCTGAATAGCCAGATACTTTCCCACCTTCTTCTCCCCCATCTCCATCCCTTCCCCTATACCTTCAGCCTCAACCTACCCCGATTGGGGATGCCATAGTCTCACTGCTCCAGTCGGGAGCAGCTAATAATAAAAATACATTAACAAATTTAACCCAATTTGTTGTTTACAATTTCACGGGCTGTGGTGAATGTTTGAAGTTGACTCTTGAAAAAAAAGCTTTTGATACAATAATAGTTGTACGTAAAATGGTATCTGCTGGCAAGTTGTTGTAGACTTACTATAATCTAAACCATAGACATAATAGACAACAGGCAGTCTATGTGAACATTATTTATAGCCACAGGGAATCCTGAATTAGATCTGACCACAAAGCAGACGGGTGGAAAAAGCGGGACGCCGAGAATTAAGACAATTAACCGAACAAAATGATTCTCTTCAGAGATGAGACACATTAAAACTAAAATAAACCAGGAAATACAACTGGGCCAGAAAAAGTCCCCAGGAGATAAAACTACAAGAAATAAAATAAAAATCCACTTATTTTAAGGAAAGTCAAGATATGTTCACATTTAGTAGTATTAGTAGTACTTATTAGTAGTACTTACTTATTAGTAGTACTTTAGTAGTATTATGTAGTACTTACCTACCAATAATAATATATGTAGGTGTAGGTATCTTAACCAGAGTAGCACTCGCACATTTATATCCTTCAGAAGATTTCTAATTTATTAAAAACTAGCTGACCCGACGAACTTCGTACCGCCTTAGAATCAATAACTGTTGAATTAAATTAAGTTTTTTTATTAAGATAAAAATTACACAATGAAGCAATTATCGATGCCCAACTGTCCGTGTTTTGTTTTTGTTAGTATCAGAGATGGCGTTGTGTACGGACTTATATTTTTTGTGATTTTCTTACTTTTCCACTCACGGGAATTTTTGAAAGGAAGCGGGTACGGGGGCCGCCGCCCCGGGAACCATTTATTGGATAACCAACACCTCAGCCATAGGTCACCCCAAGTGGTTTTCTATGTTTGGTGATTTAGCAGGGTTGCCTGGGGTTCGGATTCATGGGGTGACTTTTGTCGGGTCTTGGCGGCGGATGCGTCTGCCCACCTGCTGCGTGACGGGCCGGATCGAGAGAGACTGGGAACTCCCTTTTGACCTTTCCAGCCGGATTCTCTCGACCAATGGGTCGAAAGAGTCCGGCTGGAAAGGTTAAGGTAAAAGGTCAATTCAGGTCAAGACAATGGCCTTGCACCGCAGTTGGAGGGATGGATTCACTCCCGGATACACTGACCTCCAGATTCCTAACCACTCCTCATGCCTTTTTCCTTTCCAGAACATCCTACCCTTCCTTAAAAAGACCCTCCATACAGCATCTCCTAAGATGACATAGGTCCTGAGTGGAGCTTACGTAAAAATGCGTTTCATTTCAGAAATTTATTATTATTGTATTTTTCCTTTGGAGGGGTGCAAAAACATACGTTCACCGTTTGTCTCGTTTTCGACTATTGATATTTAGTGTGTAAGAAAGAGGGGCAGCATTATATGATTAAGAACAAAAGCGAAACAATTAGCGCTTTGACATTTGACGTTTTTGAATTTTTGGAAAATACCTATCACAATAATGCTGCAGTTCTTTCAAAATATGAGAATTCGTTCCATATAAAATGTATGAAAAATTTAGTTTTCTTCATAACTTTCTTTTTAGTTAATTTTTGCAATATTTTAATAGTTATTCTGTTATCCGGAGCGGAGACAAATCCAACAAATCAAAGATCATCAAAATCGGTCCAGCCGATCTCGAGTTATAAATAGTGTAACTAACCCGACTTTGTTTTATATATTAAGATTCCTGCGAAAAGAAAAAGTTCATTTTTTAAATAACTAAAACTTTTCGAATAATGCTGATCTCACACGAGAGCTATACTCTCGAAATATTAATTTCTTTCTTAGAAATATATTATAATTATACGATACAATATAACGCGCTACGAAGGCTCTAATCTAGGAGGAAAGAGACCCTTACGGTAACAGCTTTTAAAATAATAAACCATTTTAATGACAGCCCATATCTCCTGATTGCTCGTACCGAACAACAACAGTCAGGGTCGTCACCACGACTTGTTTACATGTTACAGTTTTTGCCATTTTTTAACTACCATACTAGGCTATTGCTCGTGTTGTGATATGATATCTCTAGGTTTCTTGATATTTTCAAAATTGGCCTTGAAGATTTCAAGTCATTTTAGACTAACTAACTAACTAACCATCACGCCGTTTCCCCGCAGGGGTAGGCAGAGAGGACGGATCGCCAAACAACTCGGTCTTGGCACACACTCTTTGCCTCACTCACATTCATACATCGTCTCATACATTCTCTTCTATTGTTCTGACTTTTGACATGGCCCGACTCAAGTATTTGATTCACTTGATCGTGCCACGTCTTCCTCGGGCGTCCCCGACTTCTTCTACCATTCACATTCGCGTCGTATATTCTTCTTACACTACTTTCTTCGTTCATTCGCTCTACATGCCCAAACCATCTGAGGGTCCCTTTCTTAATCTTACTCATTATGCTTACATCAGCCTTACATTCTTTGCGGATATCCACATTTCTCACACGATCATACATTGTTTTACCACACATACGTCTCAGGGATCTCATTTCAACAGCATTCAGCTTACTTTCATCCTTCCTCTGCCAGTTCCATGCCTTACTGCCATACATCAGGGTAGGTACCAGGACTCCATTGTGGACTGCTAGCTTCGCTTCTTTCGACAGTTTTTTATTAGCGCCAACGGCATTCAGTCCACCATTAATGGAGTTACATTTTAGACAATAACTTTAAAATAAATCATTGTTAAATATGTCATTTATCCATTTAAAGTTATATAAATTATCTCATGTATATTGTAATAGGATTCCACCAATCTGTAAAACAAATTATAAAAATTAAATTTTTAAAAATTACGGAGATTTCAAATTTGAGATTCACGTTAGTATAAAACGGTGATGGGGCAGTTTTACTATTGCTTCAAAAGGTAGTTGCTGAACTGTCTGTAAGTGACGTTGAAAATGCGGATGGTCAATGCAGACATGCAGAGCACTTGAGTCGCTGTTGATTGGCTCGGTCTGGCAGAAGTCTTGTGGGTTTGGCATGCTTCACCATATAGCTTGCAATGAAAAGAGTGGGAATGTATGTACAGCTATTATGGTCGTAGCGAAAAGTCGGTGAGAATTAAGCCAAGCCCGCATATTATTACTAGCTGGTACCCGGCATGCGTTGCTATGCCATTCAAAGAAATAAATTTACTCTCCCTGCATGTCCTTTCCCGTGTATCCCCGTTCCCTTCCACCTTCCCCCTCCCTCTTCCCTTCCCTTTCTGAAAACCCCACCTTCCCCCTGCCTTTCCTCCCTGCCGCTAAAATATATGAAATACACACATTTTTATTTATACAAATTTCATAACGCCAGAGCTTACCATTATATACAGTCTATGTTACTCGTTGATAATATAATCTATTGGTGAAATCGGTTCAGTAGTTTGGGAGCCTATTCAATGCAAACAAACAATCAAATCTTTCCTCTTTATAGTATTAGTAGATGTATTGTGAGACTACAGCTCTCGTGTGAGACCTGCAAAACTATAAAAACATTTCGAATATTAATTTGGGAGGTACCGCCGCCCCGGGAACCATTTATTGGATAACCAACACCTCAGCCATAGGTCACCCAAGTGGTTCGCTACGTTTGGTGACTCAGCAGGAGTGCCTGGGTTCATGGGGTGAGATTTTTCCAAATCTTGGCGACGAATGTGTTTGTCCATCTACTGCGTGGCGGGACGGATCGGAAGAGACTGGTTGAGGGAGACCTTTTGACCTTTCCAGCCGAACTCTCTCGATCCATTGCCTTGCACCGCAGTGGGATGGATTCATGCGTCTATCATTCCTGGACACGTTGAACCCCAGATTCCTACCCACCCCTCACACCTTCCCAGAACTTCTCCTCTCCTTCCTTTCCATAAAAAGACCCTCCCACACAGCATCCCCAAAGATGACATAGGCCCTGAGGGAATCTTGTTTTCCTTAAGGCCTCCAGTGTGGAGCTAATGTGAAAAATAATTCTAATTGGATGATCATATTCAACATCAATAAGTAGGCGTAGCAAGACAATATACTGTTTCTCAGTGACTTTTCGCAAGTACTTCACTGACATAATATATATGTAAACACTTTCCTGCATACACGCGAAATAGCAAGGTGTTGTGCGGGTCAGCTATTCGTAGGCAGTATTTATAAGATAATATAATAATTAGTGTACGACCGAAACAGGACTTTCTTCTTCTTCTTCTTCTTCGATGGCGCTACAGCCCATATCGAGCTTTGGCCTCCTGCAACAGTCGCCTCCAACTCCTCCTGTCCTCAGCGGCTGACTTCCAATTTGGTACCTGGAGAAGCTGTGCTGCATCCCCTCTTACTTCGTCTTCCCACCTCAGTCTGGGTCTTCCCACTTTTCTCTTTCCACCTGGGTGTCCAGTCAAAATTCTTTTTGGGACGCGTGTATCCGGCATTCTTTGTGCATGCCCAGCCCATCTCAGCCTGAGGAGTCTCATATGTGTTGAGATGCTAGGTGCCTTATATATATTATACAATTCTGTATTGTGCCGGATGCGCCACTGTTCACCCTCTTTCACGGGTCCACATATTCTTCTCAGCACTTTTCTTTCAAAAGTATCCAGCATTTCAGCCATCTTTACCGTCAGTGTCAGCGCCTCACATCCATATGCCAATACAGTTCTAACAATGGTCTTATATATGGTTATTTTGGTTTTTCTGAAACCGAAACCGAATCCAAATCTTCGGTAGCTATCTCAGTTTCGGCCGAATCCGAAACCGAAACTTTTTAGACATGTTAAAAATCTATTGTTTACTGAAATTAGGCTTATGTTTACACTTATGCAAACAAACATGTGTTAAAAAAGAAAAAAAAAAAACAATAATTGAAGTACCTATGTGAAAAAAAACTTTTTTTTTGATATTACTAAAAATTAACAAACGTGTTAACTACTTCTTGGAACAAGAATTTGTCAATAATCAACACTTATGTACATTGTAAAGGAAGGACATTAATTGAGTAATTTAATTTAAATAGCGTTTACAATCACAACATTTTTAAGACTAAATTTACCATTTATTGAGATCTTTTGCAGAGTTTCGGTGCGGCCGAAGGCTCGGAAGAAAATCTGCCGAAACTGATGCCGAAACTAGATTTGTTTGCCGAAACTTGCCGAAACCGAAACCGAACCTTTGGTCGGTCACTAATCATCATCATTATTACATAGTATAAAATGAAGTCGCTCAAAATGTATGTGCGCATAGATCTTTTAAACTACGCAACGGATTTTCA
Source organism: Limnephilus marmoratus (assembly GCA_917880885.1). NCBI lineage: Eukaryota > Metazoa > Arthropoda > Insecta > Trichoptera > Limnephilidae > Limnephilus > Limnephilus marmoratus. The sequence continues at coordinate 29,407,958 of OU862923.1, read as the reverse complement.
TGCGGTTTTCACCAACAGATAGAGTGATTCAAGAGAAAGGTTTATATGTATAATACATGCTTATTATAGTAGAGAAAAGCCGAGAAATTCAAATATTCAATTCAGGCAGCGGGCAGCGGGCAGCGGGCAGCTGGCAAGTGGGTGGTGTGGATTTGATAAAGGTTGGGTAATGGCGTTGTGTTTCGTTAGTCACAGCAACATGTGGCCGGGTCTGCTAGTAATAGATAATATACATATTCGTGTGAGGTGTGCATAAAAATATTTTGTATTTTATCACAAGTCTTTGTGGTGTTAATTGAAGGGAAATATTTTTCTTTGTTTCAAATATAAAAATATCGCTGTCTGCGGTTGGCAGGGATCATTCGGGGAATTTATGTCATTAAGATATCGTAATGGATTCATATATTTATGAAGTGCATACTTATAAAGAAGTTATGGAGCCACCAAGTCAATTCACATGTGAAGTGGAGTGGCCTGGAAATCAAAGTGAAATTATGCTTCTAATAGAAATAAAGAATGTTCAACGGTTGTGCAATTGGATGCATGTGTTGATAAAAATTAATAAACACGCTAATGAATTTTGTTATTCATTAGCGTATTTATCAACGCCAAAAGTTGGTCAGAATCAATAAAATAAGCCTATATCGCACAACAAGTTGAAAAGTGTCGCAAAATCAAAAGTAAATTTTACGGAATAGCGAAAACCAATTATGATTGATGAAACAAGCGGTCCCGTCGAAAAGAGACAACGGAGATAGGGTAATCTAACTTAAATACGGTTTTCGTGGGGCAGATATAATCACAATCACTTTACCATTCAGAGATAAAAACAAAATTTCATAAAACAACATTTTTACTTACGACCTTTTTCAACGGGATGTGCGATATGATTATATATGTATTTAGTCCAGTAAAGGAAGGAGTTGTAGAGTGCGTGAGCAGGGACCTAAGCGATTCTTTCAGGACTTGTTTAGGATGCTTAGGGTGTGAACATACTAAAAGTCCTGACGTCTAGGTGGTGAGCTAGGGGGGTGGGGGGGGGGGGGGAAGGTCCCGATTTTCGGGTTTCCGTTTATATCTCAAAAACGGTGCGTCGCAGAGGAAAACTTTTTTAGAATAAGTAAAAGCTCATAAGATTATCTACAACTTTTATTCTATACATAATTTTGAAAATCCCAGCCGTTTTTGAGTTATACGCTCCACAAATGTCAATATTTTCTAAAAAAATCATTTTTCCTCACATTTTTCATCAAACATTCCTTCATATCGTCTAAAATATTCATCCAAGAAAGAAATTTATTCAAGAGAAGTTGTAAATAATTTAATTACCTTTTAGAATATATACACATGTCTAAATAAATCTCCAACCAGTAAATATTTACAGCAATTTTAAGTTTTTTCGTAAAATGTCGTCATTTTCAGAAAAAGCTGTTTTTTCTCTCCAAAATGTTAAGATGGGTTTTTCTTCATGGGAAATTCCTTATTAATTTTTGCACGCAAGAAAGCAGGTAAGTTGTTCTCGAACAGATGATTAGTGAAATTCATTTTATAATCATTATTATTGTGATGGGTAATTAGTTTAGACGTCGGAGATGCTACAATAACGTGCTACGATGCTGTTCGAGTTGGTGAAAAGGCAATGAATGCGATAGTGGGCTTGACATTCTCAGACATCAAGTTGTCCCGCAAAGATCGGGCATTCCCAATGTCTTCTGTCAGCTCGTCGATAAAAATTCACGATGAAAAGGTTGCAGTTGACCCAACATTGCTGTTTCAGCGGATGTGTAAAAACAAACGATCAGATGAGGATTTGATGAAATTCTTTGAGTATGTGTTGGCCCCATTTCCCTTGGCACTGTTCAATGAAAGTGGGATGCGAAAGACAAATAAATCTGTTCTGTATAGCTTATTCGAGCCTTTCAAAAAAACTGTTCTACTGTCTCAGATGAACATAGTTGAGGACGGAGGATTTCTATCATATATTATACACATATTATCTATATTATATAGAGTAATTTGACAAAAAGATGCCTCCGTTGCCGCAATTTGTGATCGTTATATCACCTATGTCAACCACCACTATCCTGGAATGACTCGCACTGTGGTATTTGCTGGGTACGCAAATCCAGTCAAAAGCACGAAATCACAAGAACAAATGCGACGATACAGACTGAGAAGGTCAGCCGACATCAATTTGACATGGAACAAATCAATACCCGTTAAACAGGAAGATTTTTTATCCTATCCTACCAACAAAAGTAATTTAATCTCCTTACTACAGACTAAGTTTCGGGAGAATGGGATACAGACTCATCAGGCCACCGATGATGCTGACGTCTTTATCGTGAAGACTGCTGTAGAACTATCCTTTCATAACTCTGTGGCTGTCTTTGGTGAGGATGTGGACCTCACTGTCCTTTTGATTGCTTCCACTCCTCCCACCTAAGATATTCTGTTGCTGAAACCCGGACGAGGGAAAACCAAAACATTGGCACTGTCCACCCAAGAGATGCAGCATCGTGGATTTGAACACATCATATTTTTACATTCATTTACCGGATGCGATACAACGTCTGCAAATTTCAGGAGAAGCAAGGTGGGCTTTTCAAAATTGTACTTAGAGTCAGAAATGATCAAGCAAGCGGCAATGATCTTTGACAATCCCTCCTCTACTCACGACGAGGTTGAAGAAGCTGGAAATAAATGCTTCCTGAAATGGTATGCGGCGCCAAAAAGACAGACCTCCCTTAACCAGTACCACTTCCAATCGTTCACAAGGTCCGTGGCAAATATGACATAGGACATAGGATATGAAATAGGACATACCACCAAGTTCAGCAGTGGCTCGGGATTGAGCTGTCCCCTGAAGAATGGGGGTGGAAACACGAAGGAGACACCCTGGCGCCAATTACAACAGAAGATCCTCCAGCACCGGAGGTCCTTCTGAAAATGATATTTTGCCGCTGCACCAAGGATTGTGCAATTGGCAAATGCGGATGCCAAAAAGCAATGCTGACCTGTTCTGCAGCGTGCCTTCACTGCCAAGGGAGATGCCTCAATAGTTTGCCTGTTGCCGAGGACGACGATGAAGATGACGTAGAGCCCTTTCAGCAAGAACATCCACCACTGAGAATGACGATGCCATGGATGAACAACGCTTGCCAGGACCCTCACGTCCAAAGAGGATATGAAAACTTTAATCCATATAAAGTTGAGAGTGTAACATGATGTTATTAAGAACAGTGTCAAGGGAAATGGGGCCAACTCACACGCAAAGAATTTCATCAAATCCTCATCTGATCGTTTGTTTATACACATCCGCTGAAACAGCAATGTTGGGTCAACTGCAACCTTTTCATCGTGAATTTTTATCGACGAGCTGACAGAAGACATTGGGAATGCCCGATCTTTGCGGGACAACTTGATGTCTGAGAATGTCAAGCCCACTATCGCATTCATTGCCTTTTCACCAACTCGAACAGCATCGTAGCACGTTATTGTAGCATCTCCGACGACTAACCTAATTATCCATCACAATAATAATGATTATAAAATGAATTTCACTAATCATCTGTTCGAGAACAACTTACCTGCTTTCTTGCGTGCAAAAATTAATAAGGAATTTTCCATGAAGAAAAAACCCATCTTAACATTTTGGTAAGAAAAAACAGCTTTTTCTGAAAATGACGACATTTTACAAAAAAACTTAAAATAGCTGTAAATATTTACTGGTTAGAGATTTATTTAAACATGTGTATATATTCTAAAAGGTAATTAAATTATTTACAACTTCTCTTGAATAAATTTCTTTCTTGGATGAATATTTTAGACGATATGAAGGAATGTTTGATGAAAAATGTGAGGAAAAATGATTTTTTTAGAAAATATTGACATTTGTGGAGCGTATAACTCAAAAACGGCTGGGATTTTCAAAATTATGTATAGAATAAAAGTTGTAGATAATCTTATGAGCTTTTACTTATTCTAAAAAAGTTTTCCTCTGCGACGCACCGTTTTTGAGATATAAACGGAAACCCGAAAATCGGGACCTTCCCCCCCCCCCCCCACCCCCCTAGCTCACCACCTAGACGTCAGGACTTTTAGTATGTTCACACCCTAAGCATCCTAAACAAGTCCTGAAAGAATCGCTTAGGTCCCTGCTCACGCACTCTACACCTCCTTTTGGACCATTCGTTTACTGGACTAATTCTGATTTACGAAATAACTTGGTGAGAAAAGGGTAGTTTCTACGACACTTTCTTGCAATCAACAGATCAACTGTTGAATGATTTGAGTATCTCTGTAATCATCCTTCCGCCCACAGCATGGATATCGATCCAGGATCACTCCATTCTTTCCTCAAAAGGACCCTCCGTACAGCATTCCTAAAGATATAATCCACAAATAGAAAATGTTTCCCTCAGGGCCTCCTGAATGGCTTCCGTGGTCGAGGGGTGAGGCTCTCAACTAGCAATCCGAAGGCCGTGGGTTTGAACCACGGCAAGCGCAAATAAATTTTATTTGACCGATTTGTGTTTTTTCCCAATTTATTAATTTTAAATAATGTACAATTTATTCATTTTAAATAATGTACAGTATATTTGCGACACTTTCTAGAGTGGAAGATACTCTCAGTATCACCCGGGCGTAAAACCACTATTCAGAATTGGAGGTTATCCACCACTTACCCGCCCTGGTATAAGTAACAGATGTTTACCTCAGACTAACAATATAATGGTTACTCCTTCAAGGCTCTCGCAAGATTCTAATTTTTTTTTGTTAAATGAAGCCACATTTATTTACGTTGAACGAATCTAGACCTCCAGTGTCCCTGCATACTATTCAGAATTGCTTTCCAACAACGTATGCAGGGACATTGGAGGTCTAAATTCGTTCTAAACTAAATGTAGCTTCATTCTTTCAAAAAAAAAATAGAGTCCTTGCGAGAGCCTTGAAGGAGTAACCATCTGTTACTTATAGCATCTGTTACTATATATATTAAGGCAAATTAAAGCAGTACGGAGAAACTTGACAACAGAGGCAACTAAATTACTAGTCAATTCGTATGTTGTTTCACGTCTAGATTATTGCAACGGAATATATTATGCTAGTCTCCCAAAATATCAAATCAACAAATTACAATCTGTTTTCAACGCTGCGGCAAGGCTCTTCACCGGCGTATCTAAATATTCCCATATTTCTGAGCATCTCAAAAATCTTCACTGGCTCAAGTGCCCCGAGAGAATCCAGTTTAAGCTCTGCTGGATGGTATTCAAGTCTCTTAACGGAATGGCTCCGACTTACTTATCGGAAATGTGTATTACAGAAAATTCCAATTCTCGACAATCAACCCTCAGGTCAGCAGCAACATCAGCGATTGGAAGGTTGAAGGAACCAAAGCGCACACCAGATACTAAATTCGGTGAGCGTGCTTTCGGAGTGTCGGGACCTAAAGCCTGGAATGGACTGCCACACGAGTTAAGAATGATCACAGATTCAGCGCAATTTAGAGCTAAACTTAAAACTCATCTTTTCAGACAGTCGTATCCATAAGTTAAAAAAAAAAAAAACTTTCACCTTCGCCTTCACGGCTCGCAACATTGTAAATAACCAAGTGTGTAAAAGCAAATTCTTAAAATTCTCCAGACTTTAAAAATAAATATTAACTCAACTTTGGCATTAATCTTCTGTTAAATATAAATATAAATGTAAAACTCATGCAATGTCCAGTGTTTTGAATATAATGTCCTCCACGTGCAAAGTCGTATCTTCCCCATAGCATAAGCATAAACTTTCTAATAAAGTGTGTTTTGTCGGAAGTGTCCTGCAGGTAAGTATGATTCTGTATCTATTTGAAAATAATAAAATTAGATAGAGCCTAGGATTCATATTAAATTGTAAAGCGCCCTTGAGGTGATTTTTCACAAAAACGGCGCTATACAAATTATCCAATTATTATTATTATTATACCAGGGAGGGTAAGTGGTGGATTACCTCCAATATTCAGAATTGCTTAAAATAGCTTCATCCGTGTTTCGTGACCAGATCTGAATGGTCAGGCACTTCCTTACCTCCTTCCCCTCATCACTACCTTCAGCCTCACAACATATCCCAACTGGCCAACATAGTCTCACTGGCTCAGACGGGAGCAGTTGGAACTCTTGTGCGGTATTTACATAAATAAATCACTATGAAGTAACTTATTTGTCCTTCAGAGGCTCTAATGGAATTTGATAGTAAAGTCGAAAAAGATTCTCTTCACTTATTTTAAATTACCTCTAAGTGAGAAGTAATTTAGAATACAATTCCACTATGTAATTAAATGGACTCGGAAATGTCTAGCTATTCTTTGTGTGTAAAAGCGGATACAAAGAAGCACTAAAGACAAACATCACTTTCTAGAATTCTTGACTATGCGTAATCCTGCTTTGTCTTCATCCGGTACATTTAAGAGATGTCCGGCAATTACCTGTGGATAATAAACAACACTAATCATTGGCAACTAACTAATTCGTTTCCAAAGAAAAGGTTTCTCTGCCAATCAAGAATCGCTTATGATAACGGATGATGCGCCATTTTGAGAGAGTTGGAGGAAAATACCAAAAGTCAAAAATATCAAAGTAACCAACGTTAAAAATGTGCCTTTATTTGGCAGGCGGAAACCTCTGCCATAGGCCATCCTAAGTGTTTGGTGACTTAGCAGGGATGCTCAGGTTCATGGGTGACATTATCTAGGTCTTGGCGACGGATGACCTGGACACACTGAACCCCAGATTTCTACCCACCCCTGATACCTTTTCCTCCCCAGAACTTCATTTCCTTCCTTTCCTTGAGAAGACCCTTCACACAGCCCTTCACACCAAAGACGACATAGGCATTAAGGGTAATTATTTTCGTGGAGTTAATTAAAAAAAATTAAGATTAAAATACGTCATAAACATAATTACAATAAATTACCATCGCTTTTGTCTTGTCGCTGATGAACAATGTAAGGAGAATTTCTACTAAACCTAAGTTCAACAAGAGCCATGAGGTCGGCATTTTTTCAATTTTTTTAAAATAAGCTTTACGCTGTTAAAGTAAACACTTTATTAAACATTTTATTTTATTTGGTTTTACGCCTAGCTGGGCTGTTACAACGGTGACCGGAGAACCCAAAATGAAACCGAAATTATCAACATATTTTTTAACCATGTTAATAATTTTTAATAAATACCGGTGTAAAAATATAAAGTAATTCGACTTCATTAATTATTTTAATTCAATCCAATATTTTTATTTCATATTAAGTTTCTGGATACCTAGAAAAACAATAACGCGATAAGTGTTAATAATTTTTAGGATGCATCTTTTATCTCGTAATGTTTCAGAGAGATGATATTACAAAGTAAAGTGATATCAGTGTTATATCAAAACATTGGAACTTCCCGACTTGAACAGGCGTGTAGCTATAAATTGGCACACAGGGTTTTTCCAGTTGTCCTGCAGAGGATTTGAAAACGATATGATTTTTCCTGCATATAAATTTGACACCTACAAAGACAGTTTTAACATCTACATATCGATTCTTATCTCGACTCTACTAAGGAATCATAAGAAACAGAGTTCTATGATAAATTAACGAATTGCAAGAAGTTAATTTGGGAGGCGGGTATGGGTACCGCCACCCCGGGAACTTATTTGATAAGCCGGGAATTTATTGGATAACCAACACCCTTCCCATAGGTCACTCAAGTGGTTCGCTACGTTTGGTAGGGGTTAACTAACGCAGCAGGGGTGCCCGGGTTCATGGGGTGAGATTTGTTTAGGTCTTGGTGGCGAATGCGTTTGAGACCTAACCTTGACCTCTCCGGTCGGATTCTCGATCCATCGCCTTGCACCGCAGCGGGTGGGATGGATTCATATGTTCATCACTCTGGACACGTTTACACTCAGATTCTTACCCACCCCTCATACCTTTTTCCTTTCCAGAAATTCCTCTCCTTACTTTCCCTAAAAAGACCCTCCACGCAACATCCCCACAGATGACATAGGCTTTGAGGGAATTTATAAAAAAATTCTCGAAACGTGAACTCTGCTATTAAATTTGGATGAAATTTGCACAGCTTTTTAAAAATTGAAATATTATTCCAGCTACAGATCTTTGAATATATCTATATACCTATATATATTTTTTTCAATTGTTCTATAAAAATAGTGTGAACTCAGGCGAAACCGGGTAGCAACCGAGATTAAATGGTGTAAAATAGAGCTCCTCAAAAAATCGCTACTTCCATGCAAAACTTTATATTCAAATATTATAATTTGTTTACTTTCGGGCCTTCATCATCTACATTTTAGTAATATAACGGATTATAATAATAAGTTTACGTCATTGCAGTTAAATAAGCGGTCGCATAATATTATAATCATACAAATCCAGTTCATTATACGACTTTATGTCATCTTGGAATATTATTTACAAGTAAAAAAAACCAGAACACGAAAAGAATTAGATCAGTTATCCGGTATTGCGTTTTCACTTTCAAGCTAACAGTTTTTTTAAATTTAAGTATACTAGCGAGTTCCCGGCATGCGTTAAAATGCCACTTAAATAAAGAAATTGTTTCTTCCTGCGTGCCTTTTCCCATTAGTCCCCCTTCCACTCCCGCGTCCCTTCCCCCCCCCTCCATCTTCCCCTCTCCTTCATTCCCTTACGCCCCTTCAGAATTCCCTTCCCCTCCCGCTTCCCCTCTCTGCCACTGAACTAAATGAAATACACACATTCTTCAAACTACTCGCGCGCAACCTATTGTAATTTTTTGTACAAATTTCATAACGCCACAGATCACCAGTATATCATTATCATTACATAGTATAAAATGAAGTCGCTCAAAATGTATGTGCGCATAGATATTTTAAACTACGTAACGGATTTTCATGCGGTTTTCACCAACAGATAGAGTGATTCAAGAGGAAGGTTTATTTGTATAATACATGCTTACTATAGTAGAGAAAAGCTGAGAAATTCAAATATTCAACTCAGGCAGCGGGCAGCGGGCAGCTGGCAGCTGGCAAGCGGGTGGTGTGGATTTTATAAAGGTTGGGTAATGGCGTTGTGTTTCGTTAGCCACAGCAATGTGTGGCCGGGTCTGCTAGCATATACATAAAGAAAAGAGAAATCTTCACGGGAGTGCGCACAACAACTCACCAAAGTTTCAACGCAATCGGATGAATGGTATAGGAAATAATTTTATAACGCCAGAGCTTACTATTCGCACATCAAATCCCCAAAGTTTCATCGCAATCGGATGCATGGTTTAGGAACGCATAAAGGACAAACAAAGAAACATTATTTTATATACATTTAGATTTTATGTGATTATTTGAAAGAAATGTAGTGTGTAGGTCACAGTAGCAATCACTCTATCACAGTTCTTAGTTGTTACTTCTTACCAATCGGCACAGATACCAATGAAGACTCGGAAACCACAAACCGACAGACCTAATTATTTTTCTAACAGAAACTACCGTTCATTTAAGTTAGTTGAGTCGCGTGAATCAGAGGCAAAATAACTAAACTTGTGAAATATGGTATAATATAATAAGATGGTGTGAAAATCGGCCAAAACTGATACATTTAGTAATAAAATTTATGACGAGAAAGTTAAAACATGTGATCGTAAAAATTATAATAACGTTAAGTTGCATTTACGATAACACAGTTAAACTTTGTTATAACGAGCACGAAGACTAAATTGGCTCCTTGTAACCATTATTCGTTGTTAAATCGTTATTCATCAGAAATATGTTTATTTGGAATCAGTCCTGGGTCGGTCGTAAATAACCCGCTCATTGAAACCCGCTCACGGAACACCAAAGAACGAGCGGGACATTTTTTCGTCAGCACCCGGGTCTCGCGACCAACTTCCTGCAACCGTTCTACTACTGCAACCTGGGTTTCGGGTGCGGATGTGGCGGGGCGAGCGACGATAGATAGATAGAGAGCGAACGGACGATAGAGAGCCAACGGGTTGTCAACACCCGGGTTTCGCCACCCGCTCTCTCGACTCAGGTAGTAGAAAGCAGCTGGGTGAAGCGTAATCGAGTTTCATATTTTGTCTCGCGAAAAGAGCGGGTCTTCGCGACCCGCTCGTGAAGCCAGTGTGTCGTGAGCGACCCGGGTCGTGTAAAACGATCGATCGACCCAGGACTATTTAGAATAGTACTAATTTTTGCCCTCGGCTTCGCTCACATAATATTAGGGGGGTTCCCACTCCGCCTCCTCCACCTTCCCTATCCCCACTCCACACCGCCCTCCCTCACCCCCCCCCCTCCATACCCGTTACATTCATTTTTCAAACAGCTTGCGTGCGATCTATTAAAGCGTAACAATCAAACACACGCAGTTTTGCATTTATAATATTAGTATAGATTAGTATTTTATACATATTTGAATTTTAACTGTCAAAGGGATCTCCACAGTAACCTAAACAAATAACAAAATGACAGCGCACGCCAAATCATTACTTAACGTCAAATAATTAATTAATTACTTGCTTAAGTTATCAAGCAACGATTTGTTTTGCTTTTCGTCTGGACAATAAACGTATAATAAATAATTTCATAACGCCAGAACTTACCAATATAAAGAGCCTATATTACTCGCAAATAATGTAGCTTTCTATTAGTGAAAGAATTTTTAAAGTCTATTCAGTATTTTTTTTGCGTGAAAGAGTAACAAACATACCTTTTACCTTTATAATATTAGTAGGATAAGGATGTACCTACTTACCATCTCTACTATCAATATTGTTGCTTACATACATAAATACATTCTTTTAAATCTTTGTTAACTGCGTTTATTTTATTTTATCTAAATACATTATGTTTACATAAAATAACCTTTATAATATCAAAAAAAGCTTGTTTTATAATCTATATATCAATGAATATAACAAAAAATATGAAAAAAACAACAACAAAAAATGTACACAGGGTGTAACAGCACCCGAATGTTGTAATAAACGTTGTTCTGCCATATAAATTATTTCTAGTGAATATTTTGGTTGTTAAATAAAAAATAACGAATGTATTGTAAGTGTGTGGGGATGGTATCTATGACAGAAAGAGGAATGGAGCGCTGTAGACGGTGACCGCCGATAAAAACAAAAAAACACCAACTAAAGCAAGGAAAATGAAATAAAGAAAATAAAGAGCAATTGAGTGTACGATATTTTTTGACAGTCCGTCTTTAGCCAACACAAATAAGCTCGATGGTTTGCCCACGCGAGAACATGATGCCGAATGAAATATCAAAATGACGCGACACTTCTCGTGAATGTCTTGCGCATGTGTGGATGAAAGTTCTATGAGGCGGACGTAGCGCCATCTGTCATTCAACAACATAAAGAATTTCGTTCCGTTTGAAATACGAAAGACGGTTAAATTTGTTCATACAAAAATACTAAAATCGCGATTAAAAAATGGGAGGGTGGGGGTAGGAGAGTTAAAATTTGGGGTACTTAGGTACGAGTATTTTTAATGCCAAATAAAAAAAAATACAAAAAAAATATTTATCAAAAAAATTGAATTTGTTTTCTGGGTAGGGACACCCTAACACCTAGCGGTATGAAATATACTTTAAAACCTATTCTCATATCTACGAAATATACATAAAAAAATTTCATAAAAATCGGTAGAGGAGTGCGACCACGAACACCGTGACACGAGATTTTTATATATAAGATATATTATATAAGAGTATTGCAAATTTCACGATTGAGTTTTAGTTCCTTTAAATCTTTGTTTACATTAAAATATGTATTAGTACCTATTTATATAAATTATTTTGTTCCTTAAGAAATGCTATGGCCTTAATTAAGATATAGGATCTTAATTGCAGCCTTTAATTGAGTGGTTGCAACGTGGTCCCGATAGCAAACAAACAGCCTGACACGGAATATATATGAATGAATCAATAGTGTGTGCTGTGAAGCTGGTTTATGTTTAGGTCAAGAGTGCTCGCTAACCGGGTAAACTTGGGAAAAACTAACTCCCAGTTAAGAGTGCCGACAACGGTAAAGTTATGGTTAAGCAGGGTTGGGAAAGAATTAATGAAATGAGAAAAGTTAGACAACTCATAAAATTTTTGGTCTTTACAAAAGCTTTATTACAATATCCATATAAATAAAAGGCAATGTACGTGTGACTCAAAAACTACTCAACGGGTTTCGCTGAAAGTTTAAAAGTTTGTTCTTGTTAGTACCAGAAGTGTTACACTTAAAAAAACGATTGATGTAATAATATTATGTATTTTCAAACATTATGTGATAATGTGGGCCTCGCTGGATGCTTTGGCGTTCTGAAGACCTCATTTTACAATTTAATACAATTCAATAAAAAGATAAAATGAAATAATAATTAAATGAAAACAATATCATAATGACATTAATCTACAATAAAGGTTTCAAAATGCTTGGCTTCGTCCTTAGAAATTCCAGAGGTTTCAAGAATATTTCAACTTTAAAAATTTTGTATACATCCTTAGTACGTAGTCAAGTCGAATATAACTCCTCGATCTGGTCCCCCCATTTTAAAATACATTCAGATTCAATCGAAAAAATTCAACACAAATTCTTAAGACACATTAATTTTAACCTCGGTATTCCCATTGAAAACATAAATTATAATTACTTGATGAAAGAATTAAATTTACTAAGACTGTCAGATCGAAGAATTACATCTGACTTAATATTAATGTTTAAAATTGTAAATGGTAGATAGACAGTCCTGATCTAACTAAGCTCATTGAATTTCATATTCCCACGAGAACCACTCGTTCTAAAATCCTTTTTAAATGTAACAATAATCGGACTGAGTATACGAAACACTCACTTTTACCTAGGTTGCATGAAGTTACTAATAGATATGCAGATGTGATAGATCTATTTAACTGCACGGAACATAGGTACAAGAAGGCTATGCTATCATATTTTTTTAATCACTATTAATTTTATTTGTATTATAGATTTTTGCATGTAAATGTATCTCTGGTGTCACTTCCCAATGTATCGTCACAATTAACTGTTATACATACACTGTTTTACCATTACTAATATTTTGAATATGAATTTGTGACATGTAATTAATGTTTATGGCATACTTAGGGAACGTACCCAAACTACGTGACACGTTTAGGGGGGGGGGGTCTTCAAAATGTCACGCTCCATACAAATGAGCGGCGGGTTGCTTAGGATTTTGGTCACCGGGGGGGGGGGGGGGGTTAAAAATTGCAAAAAGTTGGTCACGTAGTATGGGTACGTTCCCTTATGCCGTTTGATGAATAAATAAATAAATAAATATTACCGAAACTCAATAAAAAATCTGGAGACAGAAAAATCTGGGACTTGGGTCCCAGAGGTGCCAATATCTTTTTCTGTCAACAGATTTTCGATTGGGTTTCGCTAATATTGTCTTCATTTAATTAAATATTTGAAATATCATTTTATTCGACCAAAAACATGAAGAGACGATTGACTGCTTATTTAAAATAGTTTTCAACTCGTCGGACCACTCGAAACTTGGGCGAAACCGGGTAATAAATAATAACTTGTTTTTTACAAACCAATGGCAATGCAATACGGTATTGATGATTGCAATAGAAGTAAGGTAGTAAGTCGTGTCAACAGTTAATACTACACATTGCTAGATGGTTGGTAGAAAAATGTAGCGGTTACTCTAGTAAGTACGTTTCTAGTAGTTGGAATGGTCCAATTTCAACGCAATATCGATATAAACCTTGGGATTAAATTTATCGTTATGATTTCATTTAGATTTAGATTAATATCACCACAAATGAATTGTAACAATTTACCAAATACCACTAACAAAGGAGAAACAGCATCATTTTACTAATATTATAAAGGCTACGGCTTGTATGGATGTATGTGGGTTTGTTACTCTTTCACGCAAAATCTACTAAATGGATTTTAATGAAACTTTACAATAATATAGCGCATACATTAGAAATTAGAATAACATATAACTAGGCTATAATTTATAAACTTAACTAGTAAGGGGACGCGGGAGGGAAACGGGGACGCACGGGAAAGGTGATTTAGGGAGAAACAATGTATTTCTTTAAATACGGCATTGCAACGCATGCTAGTACCTTAATATATTCTTCTGGGAAATCTTGTATTATGGATATTTAGAAAATTAAAACGATAATGCAAAAATACGACATCATGACTTCCGCTGAAGGCGAAGCATAATGCTAAATCACATCTTTACTACGAATCGGTTTACATTAAAAATTTAAAAAAGGTTAAAAAAAATAAGAGCGAATGTATTTTTTCATTAGAAATGTACGAACGCATAAAAGCTACATTTTTTAAATACAACTTTATGACTAAAATTATCTGACAGTTTCCATTGTTTAGTTTTTTTTTCCTTTCTTATAAAATTAGTCATAAAATAAATTAAAAAAAAAACAATTTTGCGCCTGAAATCGAGCTTTTCTAGACTCAGTTTGTCAAGCGATTTTTATGGCTTTTACCCCATATTCGTGGCGATATAAGGCCCACTAAGAATATATTAATTTTTGGCTAACGGCTTCCTCTGAAGAGATAATTCGATAGAATTGTGTTGTGGACGTGTCTCTGTGCCCGAAATAAGGTCAAATATTTTCACTGGATAAAAAAAAACTATTATTTGCCTTTGTACAGATTTTTCTAGAGTTAATTATCTTTAGTTATTACTATTAGTTAGTAAGTATAAAATGAAGTCGCTCACGCTGTATGTGCGCTTAGATCTTTTAAACTACGCAACGGATTTTCATGCGGTTTTCACCAATAGATAGAGTGATTCACGAGGAAGGTTTTTAGTTTTATAATTTGTCAAGGTTTTGTGTAAATCGGTTGAAATACATAATATATCTGGCCAAGCGGCAGCGGGCTGACAAATGGTGTGGATTTGATTTAACAAATGGCGTTGGTTATAAAGGTTTCGTTAGCCACAGCAACGCGTGGCCAGGTCTGCTAGTTAAATATAAAGCATGACAGAAAACAATTACGCTTGGTGTACTTTTCAGGATTTGTTACGCTGTATGAACCGTTGTTTACGTTGATATCGTATAGGAAACTCTCAAACACCTAATGAAAACTAAACAAAAAAATACACGTAAATGAAATCAAAATACTCTCGTAATAACGCTGATGATTGTTGTTCTCCTAGAAATAAGTTTTATACAACTCTATGAAATATTATGATATGAATTGTGCAAATATTTAATATCTTATTACATTAGGCCAATAAAAAACATCCATGGTTCAAAAGTTTTATTATAAGTTATTTCTAAAAATATATATTTTTATACAAGACACACAGGAATGAGAGGAAATCCGTTATGATAAGGTCATCGAGTTCCGACAACATTTTAAAGTTTTATATCATTACATAATTATTTTCAACATCTGTGAAGAATTGCCAGGTCAAATTTAAAGTGCTAAAGTTAAAAAACAATGCTAATATTTAATCCAGAATGATTGCCTCTTACAACCGACATATGGTAACCGTGTACATTAGAGAAAATTGAACATTTTATGCAATAGTACAATACTTATCTCCAATGAAATACCAAACCACATGGCACATAGTAAATGCAGAGGTAGACGTATAAATCAAATGTATTCAGTTTTTTTAAAGTTATAGTTTAAATCGTGATTTGCTAAAAAAAACTACGAACCAAAAGGATTATGTTCCCACAGTGAAAATGTTCTACCTGATTGATTTTTTTTACGGGTAGTCCCGCAAATTCTTCATTTTGATATTTTTATTGGTTCCGATAATTTAAGATGAAAAGTATGAAAAATAAACTTTAAAACTAAATCACGTAAAGTAATTTTCCAAAAAAAAACTTTATGTAAGGCCCGACGAACTTCTTCATCAAAATCCTCCAACATGGGTAGCAAATAAACTGTAACTTTCACATTATTCCCAAAAAGTATCCTTAAAAGTCTGTTTCGATAACTTATTCTAACTGGAAATAAGCAAAGGTACATTTTTCACCCGTTGTTATTACATTTCGCAAGTTGGTTGCCACGCAAAGGGCAATACCTCTTTCCAGAAAAATACTTCGGCTAGAAGTTGATTGCTATAAATCTTGTCTCTATTTTGTATCGTTAACCTCTTTTGAAGGCACAAAAGACGATGGAGAAAGATCGGGAAGGTTGACAAAATCTCCAGCGCAACAAAAAGGGGGTTCATTTTTTCGCAGGCTACATTTTTCAGGATTTAGAACACAACATGATCCGTTCATACCATAGGGTCTTGAATATGGGACATTGCAAGGAATGCATTGGTCACAAATTGGAACACAGCCAGGGAGCACCCTTGGATTACAAGAATATTGCGTCGGTATACAACATACGAGTTCGCAGGAAGGTGTAAACGATTCAAAACATGGCCTGCATGGTACACTTGGAAACGAGCAAGGATTGCAAGGTCTATAACAAGGTGTGGATGTATCCGAACATATTCCACATGGTGTGCATAAATTACAAAGTGGTTCGCTGAGCTCAAATGATTGTTTGCATGGAACACATGGTGTTATGTATGGTATGTCCGGTTGACAAAGAGGTGTGCATGGTCGACAAGGTAGAAATAACTTACCCGAAGAACTGCACGGTGCAGACAGTTGTTTATGTTCGGGAGGTGAGCTGTAGAATTCAAATGATGGTTGACATGGACTCGAAATATGACAGGGTACAAGATGATAACAGGAAATAGAAGGTCTGCAAGGTGCAATGGGTACAGAACAAGGAACGCAGTTTAAGATTGGAGCACAGGCTTTATGTGAACCAGCAGATTCTAAATGCGTATCACGTTGGTTAGGAAGATCTGGTTCGCGTCCACGTAACTTTCGCGGTAAAGAGGAACATTGTAAACCAGCGGTTTCACTTTGCACATTAGTTACTGGAGGAACAAAGGATCTACCTGAGGAAGAAACTAATAATATATCTGGTGGTAGTTTCGATGGAACTCTCGAAATTGCCTTCACGTTGGTGTTTGCACAAGGTTGGATTCCAGTATCACCGATCGATTTCGATGCTGCTTTAATGAACAGGGATGAGAGGCTGCATACATGAGGCTGGTGATTTGGCATTTTTTCCGGTGATAGTGTTTTATGATGTTCAAGAGGTGACGGTGAAGTATTCAAAATGGGTGTTTCACAAGATGCAGAAGTCATATTACGCTGAACTTGATCACGCGGATTAAAAGTTTTGCACTGTCGAGAAATTATTTCACTTGTACAATATCTTGATGGTGCATGGTTCGGTCTAATCGGTTCATTAACTGGTCCGATTGGTATTCAATTTTGACAAATTTATGGTTTATTCAGTACATATCTAAATCATGTTGGCACAAATTATCTTCAAATTAATTTCCAGTACATTATTTTTTTTATCAGAAAAACAGACTTATACGAATCAGATTGTTAATTAGGAGTTATTGATTTATTTTTTGTATTCTGACGCCATAAAAAGCAGTGCCTAGGGATTGATTGATGAAGTCAAAAAGTTCTTGAAATATATATTCCGATGAAAGTATGAAAGACGCTATACTTTTAGGAATCCAAAAACCGTTGGACAGACGTCAAATGTTATAATGTTAGTAGGTAATAAGCAAGAGCTATTATTCTGAAAAAATATAGATTGAAATTTAATTAAAACACATTGCCCCAAAACGTCAAAGATTGAATTTGAAAATATATAAAAAGCATTTATATACCTGATATTTTGGCACACCAACGCTATTAAATAACAAATCAAGATGTAAATAAAAATAACAAAGACCACGTGCATGACAGTTTTAATTTTTTAAATACTGTTATATAATTTAAACAACGATTTATTTACATCATATTAAATAATATATTTGGTTAGTGGTTATAACTGATTTGCATGACGTTTGAACAAAAATATTTATAAACAAGGAGACTGTTGTGGTAACCACGGAAACGTTTTTAAAATGGAATATCTTTTATAGCCGATTGCAAGGTTCGTAGAAGG
The DNA here is from genome assembly GCA_917880885.1 of Limnephilus marmoratus. Taxonomy (NCBI): domain Eukaryota; kingdom Metazoa; phylum Arthropoda; class Insecta; order Trichoptera; family Limnephilidae; genus Limnephilus; species Limnephilus marmoratus. The sequence goes on along the minus strand of OU862923.1, from coordinate 29,389,905 downwards.
TTGTTTTTTTGTTTGTTTTTTTTTCATGCCTTTTCACCCAAAAGGAGTGTTCTAGCCGGTGTCAAGTGAATGAGTTTGAAAGTGTATGTATGTATTTAATATTATATTTATTTAATGTACAATTAAAGCACAATTATTAATTAAATAATCGAATTAATTAAAGTACAAACACATATTAGGTTACTAAGTTCTTATCTACAGACTAATATGCTATTATTAGAAAAAAATATACATTTACAAAACATACATATTTCGATTTTCTGTGCTGTGCGTTAGTTAGTCCTGCGTGAAATTAGGTTCAATCACGGACATATGAATATATCTGGACCTGCCCTAAGTGATAAAAACGTATTATTTCCCCCTCCACATGGCGCCGGCTGTAGCTCCTCCTTGGAACCGGCTCGCTCCATGGGGAGGGGATATAGCCTCGCTTGAATCTAAAATGTGTGACGTCATCATTCTTGCCGTGAACAACGAGAAGCTGACATCCATACATTTAACGAAATAACGGCAGCTTGTGCTATACAATATATCTACGTATCAATATGCACATAGCAAATGTGGGCGGTACTCCAATGTGCTCGTCGCTGGTTACAGGGGTAAGTAAATTATGAAACATTTGTAAAAGTGTTTTAACTAAACACGGCAAGAAAATATTGATATGTGTATTGGCGCGAGTCTTTTTGGAGCGAGCATTTGGCCTTAGCAAATAAGTTTTGAACGTGGCAAGCAATTCGCGCTCCCATGTAAAAAGGTCTATTCATTCAAAGCAGATTTTGCTTTTAAGAACTAAATGGTGATATTGTAATGCGAGATGCCTATATACTGTCAGATTGATTGTTCAACGAATGACAGTCATCTTTCCCCTCTTGCTCTCCATAGTTTGGTTTTACCCCTCATCTGTAACTGCTTGTCTATCCATTTGGATGTCTATGGGTTCAATGAACTAAAATTTAAACACTGCCATCTTTGTCTTGATGCTGAGCTCGGCTTTTCTTATCACTGAGCTGTAGAGCGGACGCAATACACTGCTTGCCGATACAAGAAAACTCGACGATCCGAGATGATCTAAACATTGAACCACTGCTACTCTTCATAGAAAAATCGCAAAAAAACGGTGGCTTGGGCATGTACTAAGAATGTCTGATGACCGATTTCCGAGGAAATCCAGTGGGCCGCCCCAGACACAGTTGGGCGAGGCTACTCCAGAAACTGTGCGAGGAGAAGATGGGTCTACCGTGGACAGAGGCCGAACAATCAGCCCAAGACAGGGACGTATAGAGGAGCCTTGTCGATGCAATGGGTCCCCGACGCGAATAGGATAAGGGGAAGATGATGATGAACTAAAATTTGCTTTGAACCTCAAAAGTTATTTTCTAAATCAGAACTGATTATTTTTTATAATAAATATTAACAAAAAATTATTTTCAAAACAGAAAATGGTTTGTCGAGAATTATAGAGAATTTTTCTAGTCACAAAAATCTGATAACAGATCATTAAATTATGGTAATCATTAAAAAAAATAAACATAAAATTTCACATAAGTCTTTTAATCTCATAGAGATGATATACTATTTGTATGAATGTTTAATCTACAAAAATATTAACTCTTTGGGGATGCTCTGCGGGAGGTTCGATAAAGAAAAATGAAGGATTGAACCTGTTTTTCGAATGGCTCTTGTTACCAGAGAAAAGGAATACAAAAGTCGGTGATCTGATGGTAAAAATAAAAACGACAAAAGCATTTGGCTTGTATCGCGATTATGTACGGAAGAAATCGACGAAGTATTTTGTCATTTTGGTACCTTATACACGAAGATAAGGAAGACTGCATACATCCATCGAAATGCCAATAGGACAAACTCATTCCGACTGACGTCTATGTTCCATATATTGCAAGAGTGTCTATCAAACGACTGACCGTATTGCACATAGCCAAGAGTTTTGCAGTCTTCAGTTTTAAAATTTCCTTTCATGTCTTGCCAAAAATAAATTAATATGCCACGCTTCTTCTTGTGGTTTCATAGTTTCATAATTACAGTGGTGGTTGAAAATAGGAGAAAAATATTCCCACCTTACGAAAGAAATCCATGTTGGTATTTTTCATATTATATAATACTTTTCCCGATATCTAAGGTAATTTCACCACATCACTGCACCTGAGACTAACGACCTAGCGACAAGATAGAATTTAAAATTCTTTAAAAAAAATTCATGGCTATAAAATGTAATTTGTCTATTTAATGTTTAAAAATTTACGAAAATCATAAACTCTTCGTTGTTTTTATACGTAAGTGTGGTAAACAACGGTAGGTAGAGACAAAGAAAGATGTTGATGAATTATCACTGTATCTTTATTATGTAGACAGTAATATGTATGTATCACGATGGGATGCATAATACAGTCTAGTCAATGAATGGTCCAAACTGAGGTGTAGAGTGCGTGAGCAGGAACCTAAGCGATTCCTTCAGAAACTTGTTCAGGTGCTTAGGGTGTGAACATACTAAAAGTCCTGACGTCTAGGTGGTGAGCTAGGGGGCGGATGGAGGGGTTTCTGCTTATATCTCGAAAACTTTCGAAAATATCTCGAAATTTACTTAAAATAAGTAAAAGCTCATAAAATTATCTATAGCTTTTATCTTATTCGTAATTTTCGAAATCCCAACCGTTTTTGAGTTACACGCTCCATAAATGTAGATATTTTCGAAAAAAATCAGTTTACCTCACATTTTTCATCAAACATTCCTTCACATCTTCGTTATTTGTCTTTGGGGTGTTATGCCGTGTTGCGCTACCTCCTTCTTTAGCCAACGTTCTGCAACGGATCTGCCCTGATGATGGACACTGCAACGATGTCCGAAACGTTGGCTAAAGAAGGAGGTAGCGCAACACGGCATAACACCCCAAAAACAAATAACGAAAATGCTTTTGACCGTGAAAATCTTAAAACTCTTCTTTCTTCCTTCACATCGTCTAAAATATTAATCAAAGAAAGAAATTTACTTAAAAGAGGTTGTAAAAAATTTAATTAAATTTAAATTATTACCTATTTATATGGGAGTTCACTGCACAAATGCATCTTAGAGAAAACATCCATTGCACATTATATATATATATATACGAGTAGGTGGGTTTTTGAGTGCATTTAGAGTCCTGTAACTGGATTGGTTGGCAGTTATAAGGTTATTAGTTCATAAAACGCGAGGCTCCGTTCGTGGGAAATGGTGAGGGCCCTGGGGCCTAGTCCTTTACAACTAATTATTACCCAGGCCGAGACGGACCCGACAGCTAAAGGAGGGTTAAACAACAAAAACAAAAGGCCACCTCAAATAGCGGCCAATTACAAAGCCGTGCAAAGCCTAATGCGGATACTTCTTTTGCTCTTTGCGGTCGCAGATTAAATAATAACCATGATGGATTTGTTAAGGAAAATTACGAAACTACTTACTTTATGCTAATTTAATGAAGAACTGACGAGAAAAATGTATAATTATATTCGGAGCGCTCGCAATATCCAACAGAGGTCAATAATTTTACATTTATGTAATAAAATAGTGCAAATTCGAGTGCATCAGCCTTGCATTCTTTGCGGATCTCCACATTTCTCACACGATCGTATATGGTTTTACCACACATACGCCTCAGGGATCTCATTCAACAGCATTCAGTCTGCTTTCATCCTTCCTCTGCCAGTTGCGTAATGTGTTCATGAAAGGGTGTTCAGACATCTAATATAACCGCGAGCAGGTATCTGTTGAACCGCGAGCGCTTATGTTTCGTGCCGTTCACACGGCGCAGATAAAATATTTCTTCCTATGGTAGGAGAGGGGGTCAGTTGAATTAGCGAGCGGCCACGGAGTGCGCATTTTTGTACTGAATCTATCAACTTGACATCTGTCATCCACCGGTCTAGGCAGCTCCGTAATTAAAATGACCCCCTCTCCTGTTTTTGTCGGAGTGGGGGGCGCTTAACTGTTGGCGTATCGCCTCAGGAGCGGTTACGGCGTAAGATGTGCATTGTCTACGGTTGATGTGCGCATAAAGCGCTCAGGTGTGAACGGTCTGAAGGGATTGTATGGAGAGCGATATGTGGCGTGCTATGATCTTTTATATTTATATGCTCAATGTGAACGAGCTCTCAGAATTAATTCAAATATATCCTTAGGAAATGTCCATTTTCTAAGCCTGCTAGGGCAAATTCGATCGTAGGTCCGTCCAATGCGTCGAGGCCGCGCGCCGCATATTTTTCTTCACGCCTTCTTCACTATTTGACTTTACATTATTTATAGTGTTGTGTCGGCTTAAATAAATTCAAGGTTAAGAAAATATCAATAAAAGAATACTTAGAAAATAAATAAATCAGTTGAAAGCACATGTGGCATAATCCGAAAGCTGTGAAAGCAATAATGTAGCGGCAATCGCGACTAACAGGAAACATTGGCACGGTTCCGGAGTCGCGACTACTTCTTGGCAAGTGGCATCATAGAGAATGGGTCAGTAAAACGTTCTGAATACCGGTGAAGGGCAAGTGAAAAGCTTTATTTTGGACATCTCACGAGTTATTTCATAAACCCATAAAAAATGGCAAGACAAGTTATTAGATTTGGATGGTAAATAATAATAACTATAAAACAGAAAATATGTTTACATGAAGCTAAAAAGCCTTGGCGTGATGTAATTTGAATATTTTTCTGTCCAGAATTTCTTCGGAAAAGCTTTTTTGTTTTTAGGCTAAGACGTGTTACTACCATGACGCGCTTTGGAGTTTTGAGACATTTTTTTTACATGAGCTGCACACAGGAGGCCCTGAGGAAAATTATTTCCCTCAGGGCCTATGTCATCTTTGGGGATGCTGTGTGGAGGGTTTTTTAGGGAAAGGAAGGAGAGGCGAGTTCTGGGAAGAAAAGGGGTTTAAGGGTGGGTAGAAATCTGGGGTTCAGTGTATCCTGGTCATCCGCCTCCAAGACATAGACAAACCTCACCCCATGAACCCGGGCACCCCTGCTAAATCACCAAACGTAGAAAACCACTTGAGGTGACCTGTGGCAGAGGTGTTGGTTATCCAATAAAGGTTCCAGGGGCGGCGGTACCCATTCCCGCCTCCCAAATTGAAATGACATGCATGAGAATGTAAAAAAAATAATACGAAAAATTTCAAATTCCATTTTTTGTTATTAAATAAATTGTTTGTCTTTCGGTCCAAAAATAGCTGAACGCTAATAGATTTAGGTGAAAATGTTAAAAATTTCATTTGATAATAATTTATTACGACTAGTTTTCTCATCGCTTTTATTTGTATGCTCATCTTCATATTATATTGATATTTTCTACCAAATAACCACTTTTTCTTAAATATACGAGCTATTTTGCATAATATGATTAGTTTCTTAAAACAAGGCATCTTGCCTAGTGAGAAATTAATGTTGACTGGGCCGTAATTTGGGCACATTTTGCTTATACCGATTTTTACATTTGTCCTAATTCTCTATAGTTTTTCTTATAACAAATATATTCAATAAACAAATGTTTAACCAAAACAAGTATTAAAGATTGTATTTCTTCATTCAAATCTTACCATTGATCATACATGTTTCTCTAAAATTCGCTATCAATTCTAATGATTGCCAGGTTTAAAAACATATATAATTTCACACGCGGGCATCAATAAACTAATTGACCTACATACTATAAACTAATGATGTGAATGAAACAAATAATAAATATAACACTGGCTGTACTAATCTGCAATGGCTACTTACAAAACTAAGATCCTCGTAGCTATTTAAAAATTCTAAATGGTTAACATTCCCCGCCATTCAATGTTCTCTTGGCAGACTTCTCAAAATTATCCGCCATTAAACATAAACAAACTGGGCAATTTAAAAGCAATACGATAGATGTACTTAATTTAACGTAATGTTATGTAGGAAGTGAATGGTTTATTTATAATATGTAATAATAATATGTCGCAAGCATGATAATAAATTGTGGTAAGTTATTATGCATAAATAATTAACAGTACAATAATTAGTATGTATTTAATTTTGAATAATATCCTCTTCATCATTATATTTATTTGATTGCATTGTAAAACGGTGATCAGATAATTCAGAATCATGCAACTTAAACACTAAAACAGCCTTAGTAAAAAACCCAGTGAAAATTTTATTCAATTGACAAACGGCCGCGGATGTGAAAACATTACTAATTAAAAAATTGTTCATGGAAAAAAATAAACTTGGTTTACACGGCCTGAGAGGGTAGTTTATCTCTGTTTTATTAATGATGACAGAACATTGTTTGGAATTTTTCCAAAGTATTTTTATGAATGTTCTATATATTTCTTATTTTTGAAGGAGTCGTAAAAACAAATACCATTTATGAAAACTAGATAAAATTACCTTTTAGATTTGTGTATTTGAAATACACTTTAGTTTTCAAAAACTGCCATATTTTAAGATTCAAACTCGGAAAAAAATTTCCTCCCAAAACATTTTTGACCAAAATGTAGAGAAATTTAAAAAAAATCAAAACTTCAAAAACACAGTCCTTTTATGTAATAACTTTGCATACAATAAAAAAATAATAAAAAATTTCAAAGTTTTTTTTATTGCCAAAAAAATAACTTATATAAAAATACCGACATTTAAAACAGATACGTTTACGAACACATGTATTAGATATTAATATTTTAAAAAAAATATCACTTTTAAGAAATTCTCTTAAAATAAAGATCTTAAAATGTAAATTTTATCTTTTAAGTAACCTATAAAACAATATTCTGACAATAACTTGATTAAACTGATGTAAACCACATAAATAATTTGGTAAATATATCAATTATGTGAACAGAAGAGTAAATTCGTCACTACAATAGAAATTATTTAGTAAAATCACAACATTTAGGCATTAACAAAATTTTCCATATCCCGCCATAAACACACCGAACTGTTTTGTCATCGCGGGCCGATATGCACAGCCGCGCCAATAATGCCCCTAGCGGAGAAGAATTAAAACAACATTGTTTCCTAGGAAATTTTAACCATATACAACGTTGTCAGATCTTAAATGCATTTTAACAGCGTGACCACGTAAGAAACGTTATTGGTAATAAAACGTGTTTTAGTGTATACGGGGTTTATTTATGTTATTGCAATAACACAGGTTATCGGCCGTGAAAAGTTTTTTTTTTAGTAAGGCTGTAAAACATTAAAAGTGGTTTCGTTAGGTTCAGGTTTTGTGCTATTTTTCTTTTTATTTCATAACTTGGGTGTTGGGTGTTGAAATTGCATGATTCTGGGTTTTCATGGGACCTATAAAACTTATCTTCAAGAAATAATTTATTTTTTATTTTAGTTTATTAATTTTCAACGCCCTGATGGGCTTTTACATGACAAGTTTATAATACAGAGACAGTTTTTAAATAAAAAAGATAAACTATTAAAAATATAACTAGTAAACATCATATGAAAGGTAGGTATACAGATAAATTTAAGGAAAGATAGTGCATTACAATAAAAGAGAAAGTATCTAAGTTGTAAATGGCATAGAAATAAACTAGTAGGTATGTTAGTAATTACAAAATTTACAGGTGACTAATTAAATGTGATGAATAATACATGACAAAATGCAAGATACATAAAAAGAAAACGGTAATAGGTTTTTACATTGTAGATTAATATAGAAATACACAAATATATGCAATAGACCCTATGTGATGCTCCTTAGATATCAAAATATTCTACATAAAAATATTGTTCAGATATTTCTTGAATAAAGGTAAACTTGTATTAAACACACCGATATTTGAGGTGAATTTGTTCCCCAGTGTGTGAAATTGGTGCATGTGTGTGATAGTTGGTTACAGAATTATTGTTGCAGAATAATATGTTTTGCCTTGTTTCTCGAGTAGGTACTTTTACCAATTCTTATTAGATAGGTACTTTTATTTCTCTCGTAGGTACTTTTATTACCAACTCTAGCGCTACTTGAAGCAGTTGCACTTTACGTGACACTCGAAGCAAATTGCTTCCACAAAATCGCGTCCCGATGCTTTCCTTCGGGACAACGAGACAGGGTTTCTTAAAAAGAGACATTTGTAGAGATGTCGAAGGAAGGAAAAAAACCGAGCGAAATTTATCCAACATTTACAAACACATATATGTACATCTTTCTTGAACAAATATTATGCAAATTTCACTGTCTTTCAGAGGTTGCTTATCTAATTGGCGACATCAGTTTTCTTTTCAAAATCGGTATAGATTACACAGCTCTCTTCTAAAACTATTCGTTTTCTACGACTGTACGAGTATCCAACAGTTGAGATAATCCTTTGCTCGCAATTTGATGTCGCAAGGAACCTATGACCTATGGTCACATTACCAGATGACCCAAAGCGAAGAAACCAAATTAGTAGTGTTTGACCTACGCTAGAAAATGGATCATACAGAATTAAAATGAACCATGAACTCCAAAATCTAATGGAGCATTAAATCATTGTAAGATTCTGTAAGTCCCAAAGACTGCAATGGACTAAGCCATGTGGAAATAATCCAAGATTACAGGACACCAAAAATGATGACCAGGTTTTTGACACAAGGGAAGCGATCCAGAGGCAGATCGACGAAGAGGTGGACTATTGCAGCAGAATTTGAAGACATTTGGACTATAGCCGATGGAGAGGATTTTTTGACAGATCATGACAAAGATAACAATGATCATAGATTAAGAAAGAGCGAAGATGTTCGTTCGACGTGTATTTATTTTATTTATTTATTACATAAGATACATTTATACAGCAAAAATAACATAATAATAATATTTCAAAATAACTGTAAATATTAAAATGGGTACAAGTGTTATTATGTCTTGTTTGTCTATATTAGTTCCTAGCTAGGCAGATTGCCCGTTCTAATGAACCAAATGCTGGTGAAAAATGCCAAAAATGTATTCTGTACAAAAAAAAACAAAGTTTTTTTTTTTTATTAAATATATACTAAGTTTTTACTGATTGTGCCATTTAATAGTTAACCATGTAAAATTTAAGTGACATTATTTAATAATTTTTCAGACTCAATCCTACCTTAGCCAATCAACCATTTATTTATTATTGAACCGATGCATGTCATTTTGCATGTTTTGATGTTTAATTCTGGGGGGATTTTATTATATAATTTCGGTCCGAGATATATGTCTTTTGGAACTTCGACGTATTGCTCACTGGGACCACAAGATCCTTTCTGGTGTTACTTCTTGTGATGTATTTATGATCAATTTTATTAAGTTTTTCTAGATTTTTGTGTACTTGGATAATAACCTTTTTTATGTAGTTTTGACGAACATCAAGTACATTAAATTTTTTGTGTATATCTTCAGATTTCAAATTCAATTAAAAAAAAAAACAAATTTTGACTGCTATTTTTACTGAATAATTATTACACGTCAACTGTGAGAAAATCTGCTTCAAGCATTGGCATTAGACTGGTGCTTAGTTAATTTTGGGTGGCACGTTGACAAACTAACGATATCTATTTCCAGTGACATCAGATCTTGTTGAGGAAACTTTATAATAACCTGCTGTGTTAATAGCATTATTATTATTGGTGATTCATACTTTGGGTTTCAGTGAGAATCCGAAATTACGCAATTATTTTACTGGTTTTTAATGGATAAAGTTAAGCGTGTGTCTGACCTCGTTTGCAATTACTTTGTAGCTTTTATGTTATGCATAAAGTAGGTAAATTAAAGAGACAATTTAATTAATTACTTCTTCAAACTTAGCAAATACACTTTGTGGCGTCATTTTTAATTAAATCAAAACAAATTACTTTCTATATAACACCACTATATTAAACAAGCCCAAAGAAAGGGCTATTATGGACTGTACTGTCATCCGCCTAACAATGAATTGGTGCACATGACAAAAGGTCGTTGATGTACAGCAAAAAAACATGGATACTTCCCGATGCCGGATCCTCAGCTTTTTCATACGAAAACCGCAGTAAGGAACCGACGTCGGGACAGCACCTTGGTCTCATCGAGGGTTGAAGTTATCCGCAAACCTTTTCCCTAATAAGTTAGCCTTTTCGGTGGCGGTGTTTGCTAGTGATCCGTCAGGTCTGGTAAGAGGTGGCAGACTGGATTTGCAGAAATTGCGACCTATTAAGCCCGCAAGCGACCAGATGCTCTGATGCCATGCGGGCATGCAGCCAGCTTTTTACATACATATCGCTAATTGGAAGATTATTTACAAGGACAGATAAATGCCACGATGTGTTAGAAAGAATTGTCCATGGTTTCAATTGCGTAATATAATATGAAATCTTTAATTAATTACAGACAGATGTTGAGTTGAATTATTAGATTATTGCAGAGTGAAAGAAATTTAAAATTAATGAGAAAATCAAGATTGATGGTAGAATACGTATTATAGTGAAATATTTTTCACTTAAATATTTGGTACCATTCCAAAGATATAAAAAAAATCTATTTGGATAGCGTATTTTAATTAATTCGATGAACAGTAAGACAACTCAAAACTAAAAAATAAGGGAACAACCGTCTCCACAAATATAACACAATATTATTATGTTGATAAATGTTTATATAAAATTATTAAATAAACAATTTTTCTTGGAAAAATTTTAAGCGCTTTTTTAAGGTTATACCTATCAATGTAATATATAATTAAAGAAAAGGGTAATACTAATAAATCTTAATAATACATCAAGCAGAAAAATAAAAAGATAACGGTCGAAACTGGGATTTGAACCCAGGTTCTCTTGCCTTGCACAGAAAAAATATAGGTCCCAAGTCCCAATGGCCGAGTTAGTTAAGACGCTGCACAGTGATTCGTTTCATACAAGCCAGACGCTCATAAGTCACTTTTGAATTCCCAAACAATGACGTCATGGCGACATTACCAGATAGACAGGATAATAAATGCATGCTTAATTGGGGGGATTGGTGCACGCATTGACTCATACCAGAGGCCTAAAGTCGAATAATGTGTTTTGAAATTATCATTTTCACTTATTCGCTCGTCGCAGCGCGCCTTCCACTGCGAGCGGAGCGGACTCATTACGGAATCCGCTCGACTAGCAAACGTTAACTGCATACAAGTGCTTCCATCAAGAACGAGGCCAGCGAAGCGGACTAAACGAGTTAAATAGTTACGAACGAGTCCGCTCCGCTAATGCGAGCGGAGCGGACTCCGTACGATCTCCGCTCGACTCGCACACGTTAACTGCATACAAGTGCTTCCATCAGGAACGAGGAAAGCGGAGCGGACCGAACTTATTAAAATAGGTCCGAAAGAGACCGCTCGCGCACACGATCGCCGACTAGTTTCTAGCGGACTCCGCTCAAGAACTGTAGCCAATTCAATTGCCTCGCTGCGTTTTTGTTGAGATGGAGGTGTTTATTGAAGCCGTTTGCCAATTTCGTTTATATGATACGACTAGCAAAGATTGTCAACATAAAGGATTCGGCTTAGAAAACCATTATTGAGATGATATTGGCGGAAATAAGAAAGTAAATTATTTTTTTTAAGTTTTTACATATTTGAGATGAGATTCTTTTTATAAATGTACATTTAATTCATACGTAACATTTTTTTTCATTGCATACATGCTGTCAGAATCATATTCACTAGAATCAGTACTTGACATCACAAAAATCACTCCGTTCACTTCGAAACAAAGCGATACTGACTCGTTTTCAATGGAAGGGCAAAACTATTTCTAATTTTTCATTGACCTCGCTCCGCTCGCCCCGCTCATTTCTCTCGCACAGGCAGTGGAAGGCAAACACCTATCTTCTAAGTGACTCTTTTTTGATGGAAGGTCAAAACTATTTCGCTCAGCTCCCACTCCGCTCCGCTCTACTCTTTTCCGCTCACAATGGAAGGCGCCCTTAAAATTGTGTACTATGTTTGAAAAGTGTTTTTTTTCGGTTCTTTGTATTTTTGGAAGGTATGTTTTAGAGTTTTTTCTTAATACTTTAGTGTAAATAATGTTAGTTGTTTTTTAAATAATAAATAAGTTTTGTGTTTTTTTTGTCTAAAAAATATTAAATTTCTAACTTCTCGAGAGTTTATCTCAGAGAGTATATCAAAATCGCACGATAATTTTCTTTTTCTTAAATAGTGCAACAAATATTCTATTTATATCAGTATCGATGTTAACCCGCACGAATTCACATTATTATTATTTTTTCATTTTACAGGAACCACATACGAGATTTCCAGGCTGGAATTGTTCGTGACGTGGAAGAGTTTGCCGAAGAAAGAAAACCTCAAATACTCTATTATCACATTATTTAAAAATTATAAAAAAAAAAATTAAAAAAAACGATAGGAAAAAAAATACATTAATCATTTTTAATACTAATTTTGTGTCCAGGTAAATAAACAATCAGTATGCAGAAATTATCAAGTTTGTTGGGCAGATTTCTTAAATTCGTTAGGCAGAGAGACGACATGAAGTTATTAGAAAATGGAATCGACCGTCTGCAGAAAATAGAACACTCATCACGAAGACATTTTGTAGTTTCTGCAGTTTTGAGCTGTTTCAGAATATTATTTAAAGTGAGAAAAGCCTCTTGAATGTTCTCCTATCGGAGGTTAGCTATCATGAGCTTCAGCCCAGAACAACTCAGTGGAACAGTACTCGCACTATTCACGTAGGTTTCGAATGTGACCAAGGTGTTTACTAAAGCATTAGGGATACTTTATTTTTAATTTTTTTTAAAGAAAGACAAACATTCCCGGTTTACGAATGACCCGACAATATTTGAAAATCTCCTACTACCACCACAGTAAGCCGAAAATGTTGCTTGAGTCGTGATGGAGGACTTAGCCAGCCGAGGAATCGAACACGGAGTGCCCGGGTGAGATCCAAACGCGATGTCCACTCAATCACCGACCGGTCATACTTTAATATTTTTATTTAAATGCATTTTAGATAAATGCGTGTTATCTTCTACCCAGTCAAAAAACGAGGAGGGGAAGGAGATAGAGGAGAGGAAGTACCTACCTGGCTATTCAGATCTAGTCACCAAACAGGGCTAAAGCCGTTTTAAGTAACGTTTCAATACTAAATGGTTGTCCTTCACTAGGGCGATAATGAGAGTGTCACGCACTCTGGAACGTGCCGTAAATATTTAATTAAATCGAAGGATTTGGACCCGCTACCTTCGGATTGTTGTAAAAATTCTAGTCCCCCGACTACGCAGGCTGTGTTTTAGTCCTAATTTTATACGACAGCATCGGTCTATTCTTTATAATTCGTAGAGTTATTTTTATTTTTTGTAGTGTGTTCATTTTTAAATTAGTCACCAAGCGCATCACTACAATGTTATCATTTAATCTGACCATACAGACATGCCGCTGATAACTCCGTTGTATCTCTCCCTCTTTCTCATAAACGACGAAACAGAAAGAGAGGTTAGAATGTATACTGTATACATGTATATAAACCTCTCAGCGGCGGGACATGGCTACATATTTTTAAAGATAAACGCAGGTCTTTAGTATGTTGCCGGTGTGAACATAATAATTTGGAAGGTGAGATCGTCTGATATCACACTTGTTTACAGGTTGATAAGCTGTTATAAAAACAAAAACAAAGTGTTAAACCACTGTATAATGCACTCTTATCACCTGAGATTCTGATAGGTACTATTTCGCTCAAACATTAGACTGCCGATGCCAAGAGTTTAAAAAATAACCGAGTTTTACATGCTTACAATATCAGTTAGATAATATTCATTAAATGTGTGTAATTTTGTTACAATAGCTGTAGGATTTATAAACTACTACCCGGTTTCGCCCAGCCTCAAAACACATTTGAATAAAAATGCAACAATGTTCTGTCTTATTTTTTGACAGGTTAACAATTCAAATCTGCATAGCTCGTGGTGGAAATGACGTCGGCCTATAAATTCGAGACAGAAAAGGCCGTACAAATTTCATGACACTATGTTGATGTTACGCTATTTCTCGATATATGGTAGTTTTTCCGCTTTAAAATAAACAAATAAATAAAGAGAGAAAACAAGTACCTACCTATTTTCTCATTAAGGCGCCGCAACCGGGCTCAAAAAGAAGAATGAGAGATATGTAATTACTAATTACGAATGTCAGAGGAGCGCGCTAATATTTAAAGCGACAAAATCGATGAAAATTGTGAAACTGTTTAATAAAAATTGATGTTTAATAAAATTGTGAAAATGTTTAATAAAACACGACTCGTTTAAAATAGAGAAAGAATCTCGCGGGTGTTATTTTAAACAGCATTTAAAGAAACACTATGAATTTTTTCATACATATAACTTGTAAAATAACTGAAACAAACGTGTTAATAATAATTTTTGGAGCATACTTTGCGATTTTTTTCTATCGAGGGAATTTCATATAATTTGCGTTTCGGCGTGGGCAGCATCTAGACTTTTTCTTAAAAAATAACATACATTTTTTTAAGAGCTTAAAAACTTCAAATGTTTAATGGAGATATGTAAGAAATCGGTAGAAATTCGGGTTGCGGGCCCTTAAGGGAGATATGTAAGAAATCGGTAGAGATCCGGGTAGCGGCGGTTTAAAATGAATATCTGTGGTCTAGTGGGTCTGGTCTTAAAAATGTGTAAATGTGCAAATTTTGCGGAATGTCTCTACGTAATTTCATAAAGTTATGCGTCATCTTTTATTAATTTGATATACCAACAACCCAAATAAGCCAGCCAAACAAAGCCAGTTTCAATTTACAGATAAAAATAGAAGTTTCAATGTGTTTTTTTTAATTTTTTTTATTTTTTCATTTTTTCATTTATTAAATTTTAATATAATTACATCTAATACAATATAAAGATATGGGTAGTCCCACAAAGTTGTAACAGATCAGCTTGTCTGTAGGTTCTACCGTATAATTCTTTTGAGAATAGTTCTTTTGAGAAACCTCATCTTTATTGACAAGATGATATTGATTTATGATGAATTGCAAAAAGGAAACAGCAAAGAAGAAGTGAGCAAATTTGGAGTAGGTACCCACATACGTGCATACACATGTTATGTTATATGAGGCTGAATACCTCCATGTTTTATGTCATACGAAGTTGAATACCTCCATCTTTTACGTTAGATGAACTTAAAAACCTTTATGATTTATGTTCTACGAAGTTGAAAACCTCTATATTTGATGTTCCATGAAGTTTAAATCCTTTATATTTTCAACAGCCGGCATGGTCTAGCGGTAAGGCTTTTGACTCGCAATCCGAAGGTCGCGGGATCGAATCCCGGCGGGGGCAAATAAATTTAATTTGATTAATTTGTGTTATTTCACGATTAATTAATTAAAAATAATATATAGTATATTTGGGGCACGTTCCATAGTGAAAGATACTCTTATTATCGCCCTGGTGTAAGATCACCATTCAGAATTGAAACGTTGCTTGAAGTGGCTTTAGCCGTGTTTAGTGAATATTCAGATCTGAATAGATAGGTACTTCCCTACCTTCCTCTTTCCTTTCCCACTACCTTCAGCCTTACAACATACCCCAATTGGAGATGCAATAGATTCACTGACTCCAGACGGGAGCAGCTGGGACTCTTGCGAGGTATTCATATAAAAATAAAAAATTTCTACGAAGATGAAAACCTATATCTTATATATCTGTCGTCTAATAATATGAAGTTGAAAATCTTTAAGTTTTGTGTACTACGAAGTTGAAAACCTTTATATTTTATTTTATATGAAGT
This sequence comes from Limnephilus marmoratus, assembly GCA_917880885.1. NCBI lineage: Eukaryota > Metazoa > Arthropoda > Insecta > Trichoptera > Limnephilidae > Limnephilus > Limnephilus marmoratus. The sequence goes on along the minus strand of OU862923.1, from coordinate 29,374,152 downwards.
TAAAAACCTCTTACGTTTTATAGTACATATATGCAGTTGAATACCTTTATTTTTTATGTTCTACGAAGTTGAAAATCTATGTGCTTTATGTTCTAAGAAAGTGGAAACCTCTACGTTTTATGATCTAAGTATCTAAGAAGTTGAATATCTCTATATTCAATGTTGCATAAAAGCTCTCATTCTCTTTTAAGAAGGTTCTTGTAGGTACCTATGTTCTGTGAGTGACTATGGAGTACTATGTTCTATTAAGTTAAAAACCTCTATGTTTTATGTTCTATCTGGATATCGCAAGGTTCCAAGAAGCTAGGTAGACACTTAAGGTATGTTCTGCGCCGGGTTTAATGGACCCTCCATTGTTTTGTTTACCTCCGAATGTTGACAGTATTATACCTCCTACGACAGCTGTGCACATAATGGTATAGGCGAGTGGAATAACAGTTAAGTCCACAGCCTGTGGCGTATCGAGAGACTGGGCATTCTGGGCAACCAGGATGGGCGCCCGGTGCAATCAAATATACATATCTATGTTATAACCATTTTATAGATTATTTTGTAATCACTATTTAATGCTTATTAAAAATATCCTAATATTTAATACATCTAAAACGACTAACACCTCACACAGGTAATGCTCTTTACAGTCATTTTTTATTCATCTTTCTCATTATTATCTTTCATCTTTATAATAGAAATCACAAGTTGAAATACATAATTTTTTACGTTATACCAAAAATACAACCAAATTATCGATTTCTATTCCTTCTAGTGAGAAGAAATTAACAGAATGAATGGATATTATATAGAATTACATAAAACTAAAAATAACCTCATGTTGGTTTGATTTAATTAAATTTTTTGAACTTATTCAAATACATAAACAAATTGCCAAAAGAAATTAATAATATGTAAAAGAAATGCAAAAAAAATGTTAGGGTACGATTTTAGATTTTCACAGCCAAAAGTATTATATCTATATTTTAGGGGTATTTTGCCGAGCTACCTCCTTCTTCAGCCAACGTTTATGACAGCGTTACAGTCATGACGATGTAACGAAAAAGCGACGCTAAAAAGAGCGACGCTAAAGAGAAATACATCTATAGCAGGGATGGCGAACCTTTACATATCAACGTGCCATTTGTATAAAGAAATGTTTAATGAGGTCATAGACGTGCCATCAAATAATTTTGAATTTGTGATTATTGGGAAAATAATAATAATATATACTTAGTATCAATTAAAAACTCTTTATTTACTACAAAAAATAGGAACATTTAGCATTATACGCGTAATTTAAATTAAAGCAAAATTAGTGTAATTTCTGTTGTTGCAGGTTAGATGACAAATAACATGTGTTAGGGTTGTAAGATGTTACTTTTAGCAGAATACATGCTGAAATGGAGTCATCTGTCAAACGGTTTCCAACCGAGTCTTTAATATTATTCATCTATGAAATTAATGACTCGCAGGCATAGGTTGGTGAAAATATTGGTAAAATAGCATGAGCCAGCTTCTTCAAATAATTAAATGTGTCTGGTAACACATTCCATGTTTCCGAAATTTTGTTATTAGCATTTTCACTTATAGTACCTGTCAATCATTCTGTTTCAATTAATTCTAACTCTCTCCTTGTTTCAACAAATTTTTGAATCCATACGCGTTGCATTTCAAATTCATCAATTTCGAACCAATCGAATCTGTCCACCAAGTTTGAAATTCTCTGATACTCTTACCATCTTGCACTTTTTTGTTTTTTTATTGCTGAACTAGCCAAATTAAATAACATTTAAATCATACATAAAACTCAAATAAACTTTAAAATACAATTATATCAACGAAATTCACTATTATGTTATGCATAAAAAAACGATGCGTCATTCATTAGCAAAAGAAACTCGCGATGTAGATTGTAGGTACGAAAACAAACGAGTGAGCGCCGCGCTTCCCTCCGCCTCCCCGCGCACCCGAACATTCTGTAGCGTAGGGTTCACTCGGGTTCGCTCGTTCACCTACTTAATGGTACACTTCACACTTTTTTCGTTGTGCATAATAAATTTTGTGACGTGCCCAAAATATTGTGTCGCGTGCCATTAATGGCACGCGTGCTATTGGTTCGCCATTCCTGATCTATAGTATTTAGCCTGCGAGACAATGATCGGTCTCCCCCTTTGTGCGGTGCTTCGTAGCTTCCCTACTCTTGTCTAATTTAGTTTTCTGAAGGTTTCACTTGCACTGCTTTGAATTGCACACTTGTTTTTTCTGTGTCTTGTTCCCTTTGATTATTCATGTTTAATTTATTAGTATTATCTTCTTCTTCAATTATATATTACATTGAAGGGTACAACTTTCAAGAAGGTATTAAAAAAATTTCCAAGAAAACAGTTTATTTTTTAATTTTTGAGAAACATTTAACCACATGATTCTTCTTCTTTCGTATGGTGGGGGGTCAGAGGGGGACATCTAGGTCTGCGAGCCAGTCTAGGGCCTCAGGCGTTGCCCTGTGGACCTCATCAATCCCGCCGGGGAATGAATGGAGCGGGCATTCGTTGACCACATGTTCGGTGGTCTGCACCGCACCGCATTCACACGTCGCCGACTCTTTAAGGCCCCATCTATGCATCATGTGAGCACAACGGCTATGGGAGCACCTTATTCTATTGATGGCAGTCCAGAGTTTGCGAGGCAATGAGAACCCAGGCTGTCTCTCAGTGGGGTCTTGCACGAGATCGGCGTTTTTGACGTTGGCTGATTGCCACTCAAGCTTCCACCTATCTTCTGGGGTGAGAGGTGTTCGAAGGAGTCTTTCTCCTTCCGTCCAGAAGGGTTTACGAGACTTTAAGCGGCATGCCGGGTGAGAAACGACATCATCGTGCAAGGGTATCAAGGGCAAGAGTACCACATAATAAAATTGTGTTATATTTTCTTGAGACGGATGTTCCCTTATTTTATAGTTTCGAGTTGTCCTGCTTTTCATAGAATTAATTAAAATGCGCTAGCCAAATAGATTTTTTTATTTAAATATCTTTTCAATGGTACCAAATATTTATGTGCGGAATATTTCACTATAATACGTGTTCTACATGCGTTATTTGTTAGGCGAACGATGTCAACGATGCATGAACTACCTTGGCCGATGCGAGTAAAATAAGAAAGTGCTGGCTGGTGTTCATTTTACAAGCTTGCCCAGAGCTTGGGGCTGTGTCATTACTCATTACGCTACTGTCCAAATGCACAAAGACGTAAAGTATAAACAAAGTTACTCCAAAGTACGAGAATTTAAACAAAGGCACAATAATATATTTTTAAACAAATTGTTCAAATTTAAGGTATTATATGTATACATAAACAACCCAGAACTTTCTTTTCATGTATATTTATATATATGTTCATTGAATGGCGATGCAATAAGAAGCAATCTTTCTTTTTTTTAATTATGTTTTTTTTTCAGAGTTTTTTCACAGATTTTCACGTGAATACCGAGTTCATTTAATTTGAATATTGTAGCGCGCCGTTTTTACGCTTGCCACTACACCATCTCTTTCCCCCGTACAGCGCCATCCTGCTCACCCACCCTTAAGCAAACCAGGATGCGCCGACGCCTTCTGCGCATCTCCCACCCTCGAGCCGCTACATAAACCACACCCCGCAACAAGGAACGGGCTATATAACAGGCTGCGCGCCCTAAATCAGTCAGTTCGTCTGCAGCTCGCTCTTGGCTAGTACGCTCTCTTAGTTGCGCTTCGTCCTCTGGCACGACCCTCTAAGGAGTATTCTACTAGGTACCATAAGTAAAGCACCAACCAGACCCCCGACTGCTGCCTTAGTTGCGCTTCGTCCTATGGTACGACCCTCTAAGCAGAACCACAGTCAGCTTTTGTTGTTCCCAAAGCCTAACGGCAAGGTTCCCTCCGATCCCTTGCTCAGTTAATTAGTGAATTGATACATTGTGACTATTTTTACCATATTATGTGATCTGTGAACTTACTTTCTTAAATAAATAACCTTTTACCAACAATTGTGTTATAATATTCATTTCATGTGAATACCAAGTTCCAATTGCTTCCAACCATCTGGAGCCAGTGAGACTATGGCATCCCAAATTAGAGTATGTTGATTGTGAGGGTGAAGGTAGTGGGGAGGGCAAGGAGATGGGGAAGACAAAGGTGGGGAGTACCTGGCTGTTCAGATCTGGTCACAAAACACGGCTAAAGCCATTTTAATTGCGGTTCAAACGGCGATACTACGAAATTTGATCGTCTAGAAATATTATAGATTCTAAAAATACTGCAAGTAAATCACCTACATTATTTATTGATGGCTTTGAAGCTCCTACTTACGAACCCCCTTTCCTATATGGTTTAATTGCATAATGTGGAAAATTAAGTACCTACCCATGTTCTTTAGCCAATAATGTAAAAAAATTAATGTTTGTGCCAGTACTTCTATAACATTAAAAAAACACCATGTAAGTAAAAAGACACTAAGGATGGGTTGTTTCAATAAATTTGAACAATTCATCAAATATTTGAAGTTAATTTTTACGTTCTTTGTAAGTTCTAATCAAATTGTGTTATTATATGATGAGTGAATGCGACAGTGCCACAGTGGCCTGTTTCCCGTTCTCAGATAGAACAACTATATAGATATGTGTGTAAATGTATACCTACGTAAATGTATGTATGTGTGTTTGTGTGTATGTATGTATGATGTATGTGTCTAATGTATACGCATGCTTGTGCACGCGCATGGATACATATATGTATGTGAGGGTGTATGTATGTGTACATGTATGTATGCATGTTTTTGAGCATGATCTATTAATCTTATACATAACTTTTCTAATTTCTTTCCTATTTTATAGTTTCCATGAAAAAAAAATTAATTCTCATTTTAAACTTTCTACTATAATTTTTCCAATTTCCAAAATGTTTATATATTTAATCCATTTGTTCACACTAGACACCACAAAGTAACTATATTCCATTGATCACCATGATACAGGCAGCCGCCTAGTATGGTGATATAATGTATCTAATATTTATGAAAATGTTTAATGTAATATAATGTAATTTATAAACAAAATAAATAAATATCTTTAACGGCCAGTTGCTTCATAAAACTGATATAATAACCGAACTTGAATGGAACATAAACGGAACGAGAAAATTAACTTCGTTTAGCTTAAACATCACGAACTTCGATCTAACCGTAGTATACCTATATACTCTTATATGTATTATTATCATTATGAAATTTATACGACACTCCACGTGCCATAAAATAAACAGTGTTTGAAAGTTACAATGACACGAGCGCCGCCATTAGGGAACTTTAACTACCTGCTACGTGAAATAATAAAGCTTTATGGTTCAGGATTATCATCTCCACTGGTAGGAGGGAACGTGTTAATAGAAGCTTTTATAGCTCCTTTTCCTAGCTTGAAATTAGCTCTGGAAAAATTAATTCGTTTTTTTAGTAAAATGAGCTAGGAATCACCTATTTCGGTTTGTCGGATCCATTAAAAATATTACCTACATATACATTTTTTTACATTTCAAAGAATAATAGCTCATGATGGAAAATGCCATTTCAGGTGCGTTGACCTTTAAGATGAAGCCATGAGAAATAATGCAAAAATTTACAAAATCCTAAATTTTTGTTTTGAAAATTTGATCGCTTATACTGCGTATAGAACATATCTTGGCCTTTAAAAATATCGGACTTTTTTATAAGTTATAAGTCTTTATAAGTCCTTTTCGAATATACGTTGTTTAATATGGCAAATTCAGTTTCTTTTATAATAATAGCAAAAAAATTATATAAATGCATTTTCTCGTTGTTATTTTTGACACCAATCAATACGCCTGACACTCAACGAATTTGGATTTTTAAAGTGAACCTTATGCCGTCCATCTAAGGTCTTCAAACTTGGCACACCCATTTCGTATCAGTTACGCGCCGCCTGCGACGGGGAATAGCCGTCCTAGACTCCGCGTCGCTTGGTTCCGTAAAATCAATTTTAAATTTTCTTGTTATTACGATAAACAATGCGTAAAAAAGGAGTTTTACAGGTCTTTATGAAATCAACTTGTAAATAAGAATCTCAAATACCTTTTCCTACCTTTCCAAAAGCTTTGTCTCAAGTATTTTTAAACTCCTCCCAAAAAGAGGCAAGGATTCCGATTTCGATTTTTTCCTGGACCTTAATCAAATGACGGCCTCCGTGGTCGGGGATTCAAATCCCGGCGTGCGCAAGTAAATTTTATTTGGTTGATTTGGGTAATTTTACAATTCAATCATTTAAAATAATATTAGATATATTTGCGGCACGTTCCAGAGTGGAAGTTGTTGTAAGACCACCATTCAGAATTGAAACGTTTCTTAAAATGGCTTCAGCAGTTTTTGGTAACCAGATCTGAATAGCCACCTTTAACGTATCCTTCATCGCCCCACCACCTTTACACTTACTACAAATCCCAACTGGGGCCTAGTCTCACTGGCTCAAGCATCATTGGGAGCAGTGGGGACTCTTGTGTAGTGTTTGCATGAAATTAAAAAAATGGATGATAAGCGCCTTTTAAAATTTCTGATTCGACAATGTTATGCGAAAATGAACTCTAAAGTATGAATCTCTAGACCAGGGTTTCCCAACCAGTGGAACACTAGTGGTCCGCAAGAGGTTAGAAGATGGTCCGCCGGTCAACGGTCAATAAGCGAGCCAGTGGGCGGGCGGTCCCTGGTCGAGAAGTCTGAATAAGAAAAATCGGGACAATATTCAGTTCATCATTATTGTACCTTGTGGTCAGTGGCCATTATGGTATTCCGTTTCACCCCACCCTATCCTACCCCGTTCTACCCCCCCCCCCCCCCCCCGTTGTGGTAAATATTCTGCTGGAACCCGTCCTAACCTATCCCATTCCGCCCCCTCCGTTGTGGTAAATATTCTGCCAGAACCCGTCCTACCCTATCCCATTACGCCCCTCCCGTTGTGCTATCCGTCCCGGGTGCCACCCATGCTAGCCTTCGCCACTGACCACAAACAGTGGCTCAGGCTAGCGTGGGTGGCACCTGGGACGGATATTATTATTTATTTATTTATATAATATCTAACCTTTCAAATACAATTCATTGGTCCGTCCTGGGGGGGGGAGGGGAAAGAATTGTGGTCTTGGAGGTGAAACTGGTCCCTGTCGAAAAAATAAACGTATAAGTGGTCCCGAGGCAGAAACAGGTGGAAAAAAAAATTTGGACAACTTATATCGCGCTGTTTTTGCGAAAAATCGCCTCAAGAGCGCTGTACAAATTAGCATGGATTTTACATTAGAATTTACTTAACTTAGGAGGCTAGATAACAACTCATCTTGCAGCTATCAAGCGCATGGATTGTTGGAATTCTAGCCCCCCAATAAGTTAAATAAAATATCTTTTTATATGTACACACATGGAACTATGATTCTAAGGAAGCGGCATAAACATATCGGATCCTATTATACCGCTAAAACCAGTGTAGCTCTCTACATTTTTCGGCGGCGGGGAGTTGTGATAGGAACGGGGTTACCACTCAGCGTGCGGGGGGAGGGTGAGCGCTTTGCAGGGAAGGGCCGAACTGGTAATGGGCTCATTATTTAATTTATTTTTTAATTAAAAAACGTTTTCAGTTTTTTTTCGTATTTTAAGCACAAAATATAAATAGCCCAATACGTATTATTTGCTGAATGAATTTCTTTTTCATAGTTAATATTTTTTTTAGTTTTAACCACGTTTATTGTTTATAAAAAACCGACATATTCCTGAGCAATGCTCACTTTCTCAGAATTTTTAAAAAAAAAAGGATTATGAAACAAGATTATTATTTATAGATATATTAGTTAGTATTGTTTTTTTAAACATATTTTAAATTTGCAATTTGCATATTCAGTGCATTTTTATATTTTTTCTTGATGTAAGCTGGTGTTTGAGTTTTAGGAAAGAAGTGCTCGTTATTAATCTTATAAAAACTGTAATTACAGTGATAACAAAAAAAATTTTATGCTCGAACAAAGGATGGATAAGTACAGGAGACATTAATAACAATTTAAAAGTTATAAAAGCATAATAAAATAAGTGTCACGTGAAGAGAGATACTATCAGTGTTTCTCCTTTAACAGAACTGGTTCTTGATCCTGCTGAAACTTCCGATGTAATCAACGAGCTAGCTCCTCTACCGTTTGCAACAACCGACGTGCGGGAGGTTAGTGCAACTTTAGATGCTTACCGTATGATAAAGTTAGACAAGAATATATTTACACAGGTATCCAAACAAAATAATTATCGACAAAGACGGCAAGGTAGCGCGGTGGAAATTTATCGAAAAAGTTATTAGGACCCAAGAAGAGCAAGACCTAAATTTCGCCCATGAAATTACATACCAACACTTTATTTCAGAAAACAGATAATGAAGGTCAATCTAGCAACCCAACTACTAAGCCGAAGTGCTACCACAGTCATATAATTTTGTAGAGAAGAGTTAAAAATGGCGTAATACAAAGATTCAGAAGCCACTTGCAAGTTGTTAAAATCTTGAATGATCTCTTTGACGTTTTAAACTCTCGAAATCTTCGAAAATTTGTATTCCGGTGACCCTTGTCTCCCTTAAATAAAGAAACCCTATTGATTTTTTTAGGTGGAGCCACTGATTATCTTAACACTTTAAAAATAATTATAGTAAACAAACGGATGAATAAAGAAAACAAAACATTTAAAATAACAAAAAACGAAAAAGAAAGTGTGTACAAAACAGGCTTCTTGGGAATAGTATAGCGTGCATACAAAGTCTGAAATATTTATGCAAAAATTTAATTGCGGACTATTAAGTAAAAAAATTAGTTTCTTACAAATTAAGCCAAAATCATATAGATTACCTTTTCGGCAATATAAGATCACATGGAGGTCATAATAATAACTCGAATGCTCTGCAGTTTAAAAACATTTATAAAAAACTCCTCGGTCATTTAAATTTAATAAAAACCACTTAAAGCCAGAATTTGTTAACCTACTGTCCCTTAAAATGCAATAACTTATTGTACAATTGTCGCTTTTTCAAGAAAACGGGCATTTAAATCTTGTATATATATCACAAGAATCGAAACTGCTTCCATCTGGAGCCAAAGAGACTATGGCATGTATGTTGTGAGGCTGAAGATGTGAGGAGGGGAAGAGATAGGGACGAGGAAGGTGGGGAAGTACCCGTCTTTTCAGATCTAGTCAACAAACACAGTTAAAGCCATTTCAAGCAACATTTCAATTCTAATTGGTGGTCTTACACCAGGGCGATACTGAGAGTATGTTCCACCTGGAACGTGCCGGAAATATATCTTATATTATTTTTAATTATAAAATGTTGAAAAAAAAATTTATCTGCGCGCACCGGGATTTGAACCCGCGACCTCCAGATTGCTAGTCAAGAGCTTTATCCCTTGACCACGGGGGCATGTCAATGTGACTTTTACATAACAATACAGTGATTACATACTTTGAATTAACATTGTAAACATATGTAAAAGGAGTGTTAAATTAGTAGAAATAAAACTAAAAATAACAGTGCAAAAAAGACAAAGTAAAAATGTTTAAAAATGAAGAAGCTAAATGATAAAAAACACATACCTATAATATGAGTAAATCTCAACTTTATATTTGTGCGTTATGATTAATAAAAACATAAAAAATTTTAGGTAATGTTTAATTATTATAATTTAAGTTGACTGATTCGGCCCATTGACAGTCGGAGTTCACGTGTAAACATCGGGCCCATGGCGATGGCGGTTGAAATGAACACGCCGAAAATTATAAAATTTATATTTAAGCTATGTTTAAACACTTATTTGTGAAAGGTAAGACCGTCTTTCTTCTTGAAGGTCTTCATAGAACTACTTTTACACAATTTTACGGCACACTGGACCATTTTTCTATGTGTTATGAACGTTTTACTGGGAGCTCTATACGCGACCGAGGTGTAAAAGCCAATGTCAGCCGTCCAAAAACCGTTCGGTAAAGTTTTTGAAAAATCACACTTCGGGAGGGTGTGCACACTTTACATGCCGTCTCTCTAATATCCATACTCTTAGTGTACACATTTCAATTTACTTAACTATGTAGGGGGATAGATAACCACTCGTCTTGCAGCTATCAAGCGCATGGATTGTTGGAATTCTAGCCCCCCAATAAGTTCAATAAAATATCTTTTTATATGTACGTATTTTAATTTACTTAACTATGTAGGAGGCTAGATAACAACTCGTCTTGCAGCTATCAAGCGCATGGATTATTAGAATTCTTGCCCCCCAATAATACATTTACCTTATGTATTTAGTAATCTACTTAACATCCTTAGTCTAACTTAATCTACTTAATCTAACTTAACCTAAGCCTTACCTTACCTTACCTTTAAAAACCTTACCTTACCTTTCTTTAGACACTATTGTCGAAATGTCGAACGAGGTTGCCTGTGTCAGATAGATTCTTGTTTCTCCAAGAGTACGATTTTTCAACGACAATTCAATCGAAATGACGCAGATCCTCGACCAAATGAGTTAGAGGTTAATACACCCCAAACTATATATTTATTTTATATCGTTAATGTTAAACGTTGTTCTGGTGACGTTCTTGTAGGATGACCCACTTTCTAAACATTTTTTTAATCAAAGTAAAACGCTCGGAAATAAATCTTTCTATTATTCAACCAAAATAATGTTTTCTAGGAAGCGTGTTCTTCCTAATTGCCTGAGCAGCTTAACTCAACAAAAAACTTGATTTAACAAAAACCGTGAGCACGACAGCACTCGTAAGTGACAATAATAAAATATACACCCAAAAAATTACCGCGTTCTAGGAAGGAACCAGGGGCGTGCGAGATTATTTGCAGCTCACTAATTAAACATAAATTATACGAGTATACGTATATAGTAATTAGTGACCGACCGAAAGTTCGGTTTCGGCAAGTTTCGGCAAGTTTCGGCAAAAAAATCTAGTTTCGGCATCTGTTTCGGTTTCGGCAGATTTTCTGCCGAACCTTCGGCCGCACCGAAACTCAGCAAAAGATCTCAATAAATGGTACATTTAGTCTTAAGAATGTTGTGATTGTAAACGCAATTTAAATTAAAATAATCACTCAATGGGGTCCTTCCTTTATAATGTTTATAAGTGTTGATTATTGACAAATTTTTATACCAAAAAGTAGTTAACATGTTTGTTAATTTTTAGTAATAAAAAAATAATAACTTTCACATACTTCAATTATTGTTTTTCTTTTTTTTTCATTTAACACATGTTAACTGTTTGTATAAGTGTAAAAATAAGCCAATTTTCAGTAAACAATAGATTTTTAACATGTCTAAAAAAGTTTCGGTTTCGGCCGCTTCGAGACAGCTACCGAACATTTGGTTTCGGTTTCGGTAGAAAGTCCTGTTTCGGTCGGACACTAATTATAATACATTATACGAGTACACTTAAATAATTTAAATGATAGTAATTCATTTGTAATTGGTTATTTTTGCATAACAGCTTGATAATTCCTGAAGAAATGACCCGGAGGCGAGCGCATCTCGATACGAATGTTTTCCCCGATGTTTTTTAAACGGCGTTTTTATTAGATATGATTTTAGATTTTCACGGCCAAAAGTATTTTTGTTATTAATTTTTGGGGTGTTATGTCGTGTTGCGCTACCCCCTCCTTTAGCCAACGTTTCGGACTGCGTTACAGTGTCTGACTGATGATGGAGGAGGTAGCGCAACACGGCATAACATCCCAAAAAAAAAGGTGTTATTCTTGTATTTTTGGAGAAAAATTTACTTACGCATATAAAAGTCTTCGGTGATGTTGGGCGCTTTGTAATCTACTACTAGATAATGGGACACGTCTTTGTAGAGGAGTTCTGTACTGAATTGAAGGTCCGAATGAACCCGGTGAAGCCCAGTTAATTCTAATTTTAAAATAAGCCTTCAGCTCTTACATTACTTTGGGGCCTAGGAGCCATCCTTGGGGCACAATTCGTTAATCTAACCTCATTCCATCCAATACTCTCATTGTAACAAGTGTATTTAGTTTTAACAAAGATGTCATTATTCCACTAACCGCCGCACTTTTAGGCACAGATTATGGAAATTGCACTTTGTTTTAACGATTACTACGAGAAATAACTCTTTACATGCACAAAATAGGGTATTAGGTTCGTAGTTTGGGTTAATTGCGTATTAGCGTACTTAGATTGAAACAAAACTCACGCAAATATTGATCCATACAAAATTAAAATTAAAATGGCGGCAAAGGAATCGTTTTATAGGGGAAATTTTTAACATTGATTGAATAAAAATGGAAGTTTAAAGCATCTTTTACCATTTATCCAAACGTTATCAGTTATTTCTTGTAGTAATTAATTATAGTTGAAACGAAGTGTAATTTCCAAAATCTGTGCCTATTAAAAGTGCAGCGGTTAGGTTCTTCGCTCATGTAGAAACTGAAATAAAACCAGTTGTCGACGCAATCGCAATCAACCTTCCGAACAAAATCGATATTATTCTGATTTGAGATGTCAAAACATGACAAAACTTGACAGGTCGTGAGCCACTACCAAGGCAATCTGTCAACAATGCAACTGAAACGAGCACTGCTGGTCACCGCGGTAGTCGCGTTTCATTTGCCTCACGAACTGTCAATTTTTCGAGTAATCTGCGATATGTCAGATCAGAAAAATATCGATTTTGCTTAGGAGGTTGATTGCAATTGCGATGACAACTGTTTTTTTTTCAGTTTCTCCTTGAGCGAAGGCCCTTAGTGGAATATTTACCAACGATGATTTTCAGTTGATCATACATTAAAATAAGTAGCCACTGTTCGTAAACCGATGCTAAAGACAAAAATAATGCCGTCCAGCGTTTCCAGACTACGAAGGTTAGGCCGTATTAAAACATGTGTGAGGTAGATTGGATCTTTCTGGAAATGGAGTTAAATTATTGGAGATTACCAATTAAAAAGTCACGGCACGCCCCTGCCGCCTACTGCTTATTATTGATAAACTGGGCGTGGTTAGGCCGAGAATGTCGGCAAGCGATGGATCAAGAAATAAACATAAACACGGCTATTCACGGTGCATCCGGTCCACGTTTTTCTCACTTGTGAAGCGTGATGCCCAGTTTATGGTAGACAGTATAGTGCCCAAAATCTGTGCAAGTGTGCAAATTGACACAATTTTACCCAATGGTAGCTAGATATCCATGACTCTGATTAGGTTCGTTCAGTGTTATGGTAAAGTGACGCAGACCCGTGAAAGATGATAATATGACGGGATATTATAATATTTCTAAAGCAATAAACACTTAAAAACTGTTTCCCTACAAGATTCCAGGCAGTTAAAATACCGGTCTGTAACGGGATAATGAAATAAAATCCACAATTTTTACAGACAACACAATTAGTCTTCATTTTGGGTGTAATCAATTTGCAAGTATGATACAATTCAATAATAGTAGGACCGACAAATTATTGATTCCCTCAACCGAAACCTAATTCATTCGATAAACCTTTTAAAAGGGATACACACGACTCTATAATCACTCTAGGTTAGCTGAAATCACAAGCAACCGGTTCACCAACACGTCTTTTTGATTCAGTCCTGACAGACATTTTTCCTGAAGATGCGCGGCTAGAACCGGGAGGCAAACTTAACTTTCTACAGTTAAAACATGACCTTACGTCGGTCAGACCAGATGTGACATCTGTAAAGAGCCGTTCGCATAAGCCAAGTATTTTGGTCGAGTAGAGTATAGTAGTAACTAAACGCGTCCGAACACCACAATTTTAGTAGAGTGGGTTAGCCGGCTCTTTAGTAGATTCATTTTGTTCTATTTTTCGGGCGACTAAGGACCCCCACATGACCTGCGCAAACCTGCCGTTTAAACAGAGTTCATTTGTACACGCGCGGAAATATAGTAGCGTTGGAGCGAAGATGCTACTCTAAAATTATTTATCTCTTTTCGTTTCTATAGTTTATTTATTTTCATCTTACTAATTTATTCTTCCACCTCTTCTAGGCATTACGCTATGATTAATTAGTGTATTTACTTTGCTGTGTAGCAGCCCGTCATCTTACAACGGGCGGCGAGCGCTAATGTACTCTACTTGAAAGTAATGCGAACGATTTTCGGCGAGTCAAGTAGTATACTCGCTACTTGACTTACTACTTGTTCAATGCGAACAAGCCATGAGCCTGAGCGACGGGTGAAAAATCTAACCAATAGCATCCCTCGCCCCTAATTAGTAAGAGACGAAGCGATGCGGGAATGAGAGAGCTTTCGAGATTGAATAAATATCAATATGCGCTCGAAATTATTAAGATTTGTTACATCTCTATTTAAACTACTCAACTTTAGATTCAGGAAGAAGCGAGATGTCGTATCTATCTATCCTTTTCTATTATTCCTATTCAAATGAAGTAATTATTAACGCATTATCTCCAGAAACGGCAGTCAGACGTCTTTATTTGATAATCACACAAAGCAGACGGTAAACGGTTAATGGAGATTTGGTTGAATATCTGTCCATTAACCTAGTTTGTTTGGTTAAGCTAATTAGCAATTTTAGAGTGAATTAGTTTTAAGCTCTCTGTAATTTATGGAAATATATGCAATTTTTAAGAGTTTGGGAGTCTAGTGTTCAAAGGCGGGTACAGATTGCTGTAACGTAACATGCAATGTAACATGAAAGGAACATTTCATAAGTGTGGACGCAGCGCTCGCACGAACCGAACATGAACCTACTCGCATCTGTTTCCGGAATGCGCGCAGCGAACATAGCTCAGTCTGCCGGGAACAAGTTCTGTTACGTTACGGCAATCTGTACCCGCCTTACGCAGTTCGCGTATTGGTGGAAAATTAAAAAAATCTATTGATATAAACTGAATTAACTGCTTTATCGTTGATGACATATTGGGATAGAGAAATGGCGTACATGGTAAATTAATTGATATTGCATTCCGTTTACAGTACAATTAATAATAAAATAATGTTCTGTAAATAAATATGCATTGAAATAAGAAAGATATTTTGGCACGCGTTCAAGAGTAATCGTAGTATAACTATCCATTTTCTTTTTCTTAAGTATGTCTGTTTTTTTATTCTCATTCAATATTGCATTAAGTACATTTTTTAGTTCAGATTTTGTTTATTGTAAATCTGCTATACTTTTCAATGTGGTAGAAATACATTATATTATCAATTATCACAATTCAGAATCAACAATTTGGGAGGCGAGAATGGGTACCGCCGCTCTGGGAACCTTTATTGGATAACCAACACCTCTGCCATAGGTCACCCCAAGTGGTTCGCTACGTTTGGTGATTTAGCAGGGGTGCCCGGGTTCATGGGGTGAGGTTAGTCTAGGTCTTGGAGGCGGATGACCAGGACATACTGAACCCCAGATTCCTACCCACCCCTTAAACCCTTTTCCTTCCCAGAACTCTCCTCTCCTTCCTTTCCTTAAAAAAAACCCTCCACACAGCATCCCCAAAGATGACATAGGCCCTGAGGGAAATTATTTTCCTCGGGGCCTTCTGTGTAGAGCTCGTGTAAAAAAAAATATCAGAGGGTTCGGCTCGGTGGAACTCCTAATTGGACCTATAAATCCTACTGATCCCTCAACATGAATATTTAAAAAAATATATTAACGCACCAGATTTAAATGTCCGGGTTAAATTTTCCCCCCAAAAAAATTCACCGACTCCAGATATTTTCATATCAGAGGGTTCGGCTCTGTGGCATTTCTAATTGAACCTATAAATCCTACCGATCCCTCGACTGATTTTTGCATTTTTATATACAAATTCTTTGACAAATCTAATATGCTTAAATTTTGAATCAGATTCCTAGGTATTATGCCAGAGGCCGAAATAACAAATGGTAATATTTTTATAGTCCGAGAATGCCAAAATCTTTTAATCTCATTTCCTAAATCCGTGTATTTTCTTATTTTTTCAGATATAGTTTTTTGAATATTACAGGAATTTGGAATAGCTACATCAATGATATAAGTTATTTTTTTAATTTTGTCATGTAAAACTATAACAGGTCTATTATGACTAATTGTTCTGTCTGTTAGTATAGTTTTATCATAATATATTTTATAAAATTCATTTTCTATAAATGAATTTGGTTCATATTCATAATATGGTACTATATTACTACAATCAAGTTATGTTTAATTACCAAACTTTGGTGAATTATTTTTAAAACTTGATTGTGCCTAAATGTATACTCGGAAGGTGCTAATATAGAACATCCCGATATAATATGTTCTATAGTTTCGGGAAAAGCCAAACATTTTCTACATAAATCATCAATTTGATTTATATCTTTGTCAACATACGTTTGGTTGAGATAATTGAAGTGTTTTGCGTGAATAATTTTATTTGACCAGGAATCTAATAATTCCTGGTTAGTATTTATAAGAATGTTGGCATTCTCGTCATATAAATTTAAAGGTGTAATATTTCTATCTGCCTTGCAAATTATTTTGTGCATTTCTGAGCTATTAGCTTTCCTATGGAAAAAATTTCTAAGCATTTCTACCTGATTGTGTTTCAAAGATGTTATTTTGACTACACCTCTACCTCCTAAATTTCTAGGTAAATTATTTATTATTATTATTACCTCATAAGTTATTAACACACATTCATTAGGGTCATTACTGTCATTAGGTGTGGCGTGACCCTAGATAAAATATATAGGTACCAGAACAGCACAAATGAAAAGGGGTTATACATTATTTATAATAATATTATGCGTCCTCACAATATAGTTAGTTGTTGTGAGTTCTACGGAACACTTTGCGGTCACGGTGACCGGTGAGCGGTGAGCGGGCGGCAAACAACCAATACACAATGGAGTCAAAATATATTTTTTTAAATAGAATAAAAAAGGGTCACAAGAGAAAAGTTAAAAAGGGAATAAGAGGCAAACTGACGACGGGAAGAGTCGAGTCGAGCCATCAGGGTTCTCACTTTTCAAAAAAAAAAATTATTAAACAGTCCCTTAACAAAATAGAGAACTCCAGTCCAATTTTTAATTTTTTTTAATGAATAATGACCTTCTAACTTAAATAACTGCATTTTTATTTTTAGAGTTAGTTTTAATAGTTAAAATAATTGTCAAATTTTTAATTTTTCAAGATCCCCGAAAACCACCGGCACCGTATGTGTGGTGAATCATGTGATCACTCCTGAAAAGTTACTATATCGGGAAATCAGCTGATCAGCTGCCGCCATTTTGAATTTCGTTGTTCGAAGTGTTCTCCCTAGAAGTAGCATTACTATTTTTTTTGTGGAGTAGTTTTTGGATATTTTCAATAATAGAGATAAAGTAATAAGAGATACCTTTATTTTTGAAACATTATTTAGGCCTAAATAATTTTTCAATAAACACAACAACTAAATTCCTATAAACAGTATGTAAATAAACGAATAAATTAATACGATGGCTTACATTCGCACGCAATGACTTTACGGTGACGTCACGACACGACGAACAGTGACGTCACCACTAAACATTTCAGCAATGCCAACTGGACGGCGTGTTTTTACGACCCGATTAAAAATGGACTTTTTAATATTTTTTTTAAAAACTCTGCGTTTAATATTATTAAGTGACCAGCGTTTATTGGTCTATATGAACATATTTTTTTAAAGCCATAACATTTTTCACTGGAGTTCCTTATTCTCATAAAAATAACAGAGTGTGCAATTCACACGCGGTAGAAGTGAAACCTTCAGAAAACTAAAGTAGACAAGAGTGTGGAGGCTACGTAGCACTGCATAAAGATAGACCGATAGGCTACGAAGCACCGCATAAATAGGAAACTGATAGGCTACGAAGCACCGCAAAGAGGAGACCGATTATACCATTTCATTCTCTCGCAGTCTAAATCCTATAGATGCAAATGTTTTATGTTTTTTCCTATGTCTCTTTTTAGTGTTACTACTTTTCGTTTCATCAAGTTTCAAATCACAATGGCGTTAAAGAAGTTTTCACTTAAAAAATATACCCACACCAGTACCAATTGTTACATTTATCTTTAATATCACACATTAGTTAATTAAATCAAATTTTATACGAAAACCGAAGGATTTGATCGGTATTTATGCCTATAGGCACTCTAAAACATTTGTGTTTCCAGAAAAGCATTTTGAAGTGAAAACTCCTTTAGCCCCATTGTGATTTGAAACTCGATGAAACAAAAGATATCGACACTAAAAAGAGACAAACATAAAACATATGCATCTATAGGATTTAGCCTGCGAGAGAATGAAGATATAATCGGTCTCCTCTTTGTGCGGTGCTTCGTAGCCTTCTCACTCTTGTCTACTTTAGTTTTCTGAAGGTTTCATTTCTACCACGTGTGAATTGCACACTCTGGTTTTTTCAATGGCATCAATACTGTAACCTCGGAATACTTGGTTTAGCGCAAATCCGTAGACAAATAATAATGATGAAATGTTTTCTGGTGAGCTCTGACGTCATGAAATTTTCACAGCGTTTTCTGTATGAAATTTAGTCAATGTAATTATTTTCAGCTAGCACGTTATTTCCAACATGACCAATGGATCTTTGACATATGGATATAATTGTCAAAAAAATATAGAAGTACGTAGGTACCTAGGTATGTACATTGCACATACCGCTTCATTCAATATCGTTTTATTCAATAACGTTATATTTAATATTTTTCGGGTTTGTTGAAACTGTAAGAGCGTGTTGAATAAAGTGATTTGTCAGCTAAATTATGAACCACATTTATTTTTTCGTGACAAATTCTAGTAGGTACTTAAGCACGCCTTCCACTGCGAGCGGAGCGGACTCATTACGGAATCCGCTCGACTAGCAAACGTTAACTGCATACAAGTGCTTCCATCAAGAACGAGGCCAGCGAAGCGGACTAAACGAGTTAAATAGTTTCGAACGAGTCCGCTCCGCTAATGCGAGCGGAGCGGATTCCGTACGATCTCCGCTCGACTCGCACACGTTAACTGCATACAAGTGCTTCCATCAGAAACGAGGAAAGCGGAGCGGACCGAACTTGTTAAAATAGGTCCGAAAGAGACCGCTCGCGCACACCATCGCCGACTAGTTTCTAGCGGACTCCGCTCAAGAACTGTAGCCAATTCAATTGCCTCGCTGCGTTTTTGTCGAGATGGAGGTGTTTATTGAAGCCGTTTGCCAATTTCGTTTATACGATACGATTAGCAAAGATTGTCGACATAAAGGATTCGGCTTAGAAAACCATTATTAAGATGATATTGGCGGAAATAAGAAAGTAAATTATTTTTTTAAAGTTTTTAAATTTTTGAGATGAGATTCTTTTTATAAATGTACATTTAATTCATACGTAACATTTTTTTCATTGCATACATGCTGTCAGAATCATATTCACTAGAATCAGTACTTGACATCACAAAAATCACTCCGTTCACTTCGAAACAAAGCGATACTGACTCGTTTTCAATGGAAGCCCAAAACTTTTCTCATTTTTCATTGACCTCGCTCCGCTCGCCCCGCTCATTTCTCGCACAGGCAGTGGATGGCAAACACCTATCTTCTAAGTGACTCTTTTTTGATGGAAGGTCAAAACTATTTCGCTCAGCTCCCACTCCGCTCCGCTCTACTCTTTTCCGCTCGCAATGGAAGGCGCCCTTTAGTAATATTTGAATGGCCGCCTGTTTAATACAGGCTTCTGGGGAGGATCGACAACAACATCTCGGCCGGGTTCCGAACACAAAACAAAACAAAACCCGCCGGCGCCGCATTCAATAGGCCATCACAGATGAATGAATCTAAAATCTAGAACAGCGGAGAAACCTGTTTCGCTTTCCGCCGCTAATCTTCTCTCTCCTCTTGTCTTCTCGTCTCGAGACTAAACATAACCCTTTTCACTCTCACGGATCGAAAAACCCATGATGCCTTTGTTAAAAGTTTAACTGGAGTTTACGGCGATAATCAGAGATGAAAATGATCCGGAGCAAACCGGAACGCTGCTGCGCGCATCTCCGATTCGTGAAATTACGATTTTGCAAATCCACTAAGTAATTGGAAGATACTGCTATGCTGAAGGAATAACCAGATGTGAACGATGAAGCAATAAAAAGGTAAATCTTTTACAATCACAATAAAGCATAGGTAACAAAAAATAATTCATTTAAGTGTTAAAAATTTGGCAAAACTTAGTAAAACAATAGTGGAGTGCTCAAATGAGATCCCTGAGGAAAACCTGTAAAATAGATTTATGTAAGTGCGATGACTTAGATTAAGAAAGGAACGCTTACGTGGTTTGGAAAATATATTAGAAGGGCGAGGAAATGAGTGTCAGGAGAATATACCTATATTATTATTATGACAAGCAAGTGGGTGAAAGATGTAAAGTGAAGTCCCAGGGTACCTAGCATGATCGATCGATATAGATTTTATCTAAAATGTCGGTAACTTGTCATCGCTCCCGAGCACGACTGCAGACCGCTAACGAACAAATAACACTTCACGTCAAATAAATTAGGAACCCTTAGTCGTTTTAAACTGTTATTTGTTCGTTAGCGTCTTGCAATCGTGCTCGGGAGCATGACAAGTTACCGACATTTTCGATAAAACCTACGAGTTTCGATAAAACCTAGGAAGAAATAAGTCTCTTGGGACTCGGAACAACAGAAGATTTATGGAATGGCGAAATAGGCCGATAACAACTTTCTTTTTACGAAACATAATTATTTATCAATCGTATCACGAACAATGCAAGACATCTTATCTTTATCATGAATTATCTAATCATTTCATTGTAGGAAAGTAAACAAGATATCAAACGATAACGCGGAGATGTAAAAATATAAGAATAATTTTTAAACATGAACAATAAGCGCTGTCTTCTTTTAGTTTAAAAAAACCACTAAAAAGATTCGCATTGGAGGTGATCCCAGTCCACAGCATAATAATTAATAATGAACCCAACCAAAAGGGAAAGCATCAAAAAGGATGAAAAAGAAACAAAAGAAGATTAAGTTAAAGGGTTTAAAATGAACTTTGGATTTATTTGGAACATCGTTGTACTTTGTAGAGTTGTTCAAATGATAATTTTCAAGATGCGATTCTCTTAAAAATAAGACACTTATACACATTGTATGTGATGCGATTTAGTCAAGCAATGACTAAATTAATTATAAAAACAAAACGACTGCGGTTTGGTAAAACCCTTCAAGCCACAAAATGAAAACTTTACATGAAACGATAAAACAAATATTTACAAATTCGTTAAACCTATTAAAAATCTTGAAATAAATATGAAATGGTTTTGTTTTCCAAAATTTTGCTGTAAAATATTGCAATTCCCAGGGGAGGCGTCTAATAATATCTACAGGAATTCCAAAAACTGAACAAATCGGACTAACATCTATGAGAACCAAAGTGAGGACGAATATCTACAGCTCAAACTGCTGACTAATATCTATGAGAATCAAAGTGAGGGCGAATATCTACAGCTCAAACTGCTGACTAATATCTATGAGAATCAAAGTGTGGACGAATATCTACAGCACTGGCAGAGGTTGGAGGTTGGATTTGCAATTAATTTGCAAATCGTTCATGACTGAATTTAAACATCCTAGGCTGCGTATACACACGCGAGCCGAAACCGTGAGCCGAACCACGAAGTATGAGAAACCAGCATTAGTCGGTCTCTAACTGCATAATTGTCTTCTCACCGTCAGGCATCTTGAGTGACGATTGAGTCGTGTTTTAATACCGTATCTTAAATGTTGTTCATGCGTATTTTAAATTTGCAAATGAAACCCGTAGAGGTTTGTATTATTAAGGGCTGTATTAAGCGTTCAAAAAAAGAAGGTATAGTTTGAAAGGGAGATATGTAAATACGAATGTTAGAGGGAAGGCGCTAATAAAAAAAAACTATTTAAAATAAAGCAAAAATCTCTCGGCAAATATCTAAAGTAGCATTTAAAGATACACTGAGAACTTTTTCATACATAGGTATAACATGTTAAATAACGGAACAAAATGCGAATTAAATTTTTTTTCGGATCATACGAGTATTTTGCGTTTTTTTCTATCGAAGGAATTTTGTATAATTGCAGTTTCGGCTCTGCAAATGTATAGACATTAGCTTAAAAAATAACATTAACTTTTTTAACAACTAAAAAACGTAAAGTGTCCAAGGAAAATATGTTATAAACAAGGGTTGGCTGTAATTTTATCAGACAGAACGAGCGCGATTGGATTGAAATCTGAAAACACAAGCGTGATAACGACAATAATTAAGTGTTTACATTGTTAAAAGTTAAAGACACTAGAAATATGCATTAAACCTGTTTCTCTCGAGGGTGAAGTCACGAATAGATGTTCATCATAATGTTATGTTTACCTGAAACAAACAAGAAAAACTTTATTAAAAATATGAAACAAAAACAAAATAAACTTAAACAATAATTATTATCTAAAAAGGCAAGGATTTGTTGTGAGTGCAAAATTTAACGTGTCTTTGGTTTTTTTTTTTGCATTAGCTCCACATAGGAGGTCCTGAGGAATCAGGGCCTACGTCATCTTAGGGAATGCTGTGTGGAGAGTTTTATAAGGAAAGGAAGAAGAGAGGTTCTGCGAAGGAAATAGGTATAAAGGAAGGGTAGGTGTCTGGGGGTCAGTGTGCCCAGGAGTGAATGACGTACGAATCCATCCCTTCAACTGTCGACGGATTCTGGCTGAAGAGGTAAAAGACCTCCTCAACCAGTCTCTCTCGATCCGGCCCGCCACGCTGCAAGTGGGCAGACACATCGGCTGCCAAGACCTTGATAAACCTCACACCACGAACCCGAAGTCACCCTTGGTAAGTCACCAAACGTAGCGAACCACTTGGGGAGACCTATGGCAGGTTATCCAATAAATGGTTCCCGGGGCGGCGGTACCCATACCCCGCCTCCCAAAATGCAAGTACTGTTAACTCGTAATAATTGATATTGTAAGTTGCGAAGGGTTAATCAAAATTTATAGATTTAAAAAAAAGTTTGTTTATTAGGTACTCTTTTGATAATTTTGCAGATCTGTAGAAAAAGCTGTCTGTTTCATTTAAAATAATAATATTTTAAGCCAGGTAACTACTTCGTAAGGCAATGGAGTTTCTGCTTACATATTATTAGAATTAATTGGCATTCTAATGGCAAGTTCACGGTGGCTATTTTCTCTGTGCTTTATCGTGACGGGCATATTAAGCCGGTTTTATAGGTTATAACATACTGTAATGTTATATACATATTATGGCTATTCATTCAATCATACATGTAATATGGCGATATATCACAAGTGTAATGTAAGGTTTTATAGTAATTTCACTTCGAATAATATTACAAAATTAATTATTAACCATAGAGATTATAAATATAACTGTTCATTATTATACAATCAAATAAGTTCTGCAAGGCAAACATCGATTTGGGTTTTTCACATAAATTCAAATGTACCTAACAGTGTCATAAAAAGGTCAATCAGCGCCATTTTGTTTTTTATTGACATTTGAAATGTCTACAAGGCAAACACAGATTGGGGTATTTCATAGAAATTCAAATGTAACGGTGTCATCAAATGGTCAATCGGCGCCATTTTGTTTTTTTATTGACATTTGAAAGGTCTACAAGGGAAACACAGATTGGGATTTTTCACAGAAATTCAAATGTAACAGTGTCATAAAAAGGTCAATCGGCGCCATTTTGTTTTTTATTGACATTTGAAATGTCTACAAGGCAAACACGGATTGGGGTTTTTCATAGAAATTCAAATGTAACAGTGTCATCACATGGTCAATCGGCGCCATTTTGTTTTTTCTTGACATTTGACAAGTCTACAAGTCAAACACAGATTGGGGTTTTTCATAGAAATTCAAATGTAACAGTGTCATCAAATGGTCTATCGGCGACATTTTTTTTCTTGACATTTGAAAGGTCCCGATTCTAGGTACATTTCAGCCTTTGATCGGTGTTTTTCTGATGTAGATAACAATCATAAAAGCACAACTGTTATGTTATTATTTATTATTCTTGTTAGCTGAAAACAATTTAAGAGAAAACTGAAAGGGAACTGAATCGGTGTTAGCAGGGATCTTTTAAATGACATTAATGGGGCTAATTGGCAATTTGATGACAATGTTATGTTTGAATTATGTACCTACACAATGTACAGTAATTAATTATAATATTTTATTGAAATTCACATTTTCGACCCACCCTTGCGCAAAAGAAACATGATATAATTTTAAAGCGAGTTCAAAAATATTATAACAAACACAAGAAAAAAAAAATCAGCTCCTTTTTAACAGACAAAATAAATACCCCGAAATTGCCATTAATCAGGCAGCATTGTGAATAAAAGCAAAGCTTTTGACAGCCGGTATGGCAACATTCGGCAAGAAGTTATAAGTTGCAGTTCCTACCTACATCTTTGAATTCTAAAACAACATTAGAATGATTTTTTGTGTTTTTTTTCTCGCTAGCGACCACACCGCCGCGATATTTTCCCAGAAGGCCAGCGGCTGGTTTTGTGATTCCTAAAAATAGCCGCAAATTATAATGAAGCTCAATAATAGGCAGTCTCCCGCCTCAGTTTGAATTTCGAACGGCCGCCGCTTTTTGTCCGGTTTATAAACATTACTAACGAGAAACTAGAAAGGTTCCAAAATAGTTCCAAAGCTAAATAAATGTCAAACATGGGCGGGAAAGCTTTAGATTGGTGTTACCTGTGCGACAACACAATAAACGGTACTCAAATGACTTAAGTGTTACGTGTTGCTAAATTTCTTTGTATATAATTTTAATATTGCGCCGTTTTTGAAGGTTAAATAGATGAGTCTGCCAGGAGAGCATTACGGACATAATTATAATATAATAATAAAAATACTTGTTATGTTATTTTTAGATGTGTCACTTATTAAATTTTCAACGTTTGATATCTATATTTGAAGGCAGTCTCTTTCAAAAAACCCTTCAAGATTAAAAAAAAATGCCCCGTAGAAAATGGAAGGTAAGTACTGTTTCATGATTTGTAAAACATTTGAGATTTTTTAGGAGACAGAAGCAATCGTGCTCAAATTTTATAGGTGTCACTGAAGATTGCCAGTAAAATGGTATTTCCTAACTTTCTTCTGCCCAATCCCCCTTCCCCTTTCATTTCCGTCAATCTCAAAACATACCCCAAATGCGGGAATATTGTGCGGTTACTACATAAAAAAAGAATTAATTTATCCACTGGAGCGCTTTTGCCACAATATGGCACTATTTAAAATATCTCGGATTGCTTTGCTGCCAATTCTGACAATTTTTCCCTTATTTGTAAGTAATTAAATGGAGTTTTAAGATTTTATAATATTTTTTTATAAATCCTACGAACATGTAATAACCGACAAAAGATAGGTGAATTCATTGGCTATAAAGAACTATAATCAGTTTGTATGTCACTATAACAAAATTCGGAGGTATGATTTTTTTAATGTGGGCGAAAAACGATCAAAATAAAAATCTCGAGCAATCGGAGAAAAAAGTTTTAAATTGCGCTGTCGCTTCAGTGGATAATATAAAAATATGTCCGTAAAATAAAGTTAATACTTTTCATTGCTTATTCACAGTTGCCTCTTTAAACGAAATACATTTTTTTTGTGCATTACAGTTTAATATAATCCTATTAAGGGGCATAAATTAATTACGTGAAAATAATTATATTGATATTAACTACGGATATTGTCATCCCTCCGAATGGAACCTTGTTGTTTTACAATGCAGTGCCACTGGGGTGATTTTTCTGAAAAAACGACACTTTACCAATAATTACTTAAAGCGATCCAATATCAGGAAAAAATCGAAATCGGAATTCATGCCCTTTATGGGAGGAGTTTAAAAATACTTGAGAAAAAGCTTTTGGAAAGGTTGGAAAAGGTATTTGAGATTTTTTTTTACAGGTTGATTTCGTAAAGGCTTGTAAAAAATATTAATTCCTGTTTTACGCATTGTTTATTGTAAGAAAACTGAATTTAAAATTGATTTCACGAAACTAAGCGACGCGGAGTCACACGACTGTCTCCCGCGCCGGTAGGGGCGTGACTGATATGAAATAAGTTTGCCCAGTGCATGGTTCTTGTGCCCATGCCATAAAGGTCACTTCAAAAATCCAAATTCGTAGAGTGCGGGCCGTATTGAATGATGTCAAAAATAACAACGAGAAAATGCATATTTTATTTTATTTTGAGAAGTTCGGGCGTAAATATCGTCTTTTTTTTAAATATAGTTTTTTTTTTCCAATCTAGACCCCCCCTGGGATAAATTTGGGCCACTTCATATATTCTTTTCAAGTAGATGTGAGATTTTGCTGGACCCCCCCCCCCTTTTGAGCTCACGAAATTAATGTACGCCCCCTTACAGTACACATGACATATACAAAACTTTAAACTAAAAAATTCTTGCCTAAAATGACTTTTGAAACCTATAAGGCCAGTGTTTAAACTGTCAATAGACCAAGAGATAACATTTAGCAGCACCATACCTCTTGTCATATACTTAGATAGCCTATTAATTTGATATGATGTCAAAAATGTTTACTTTCACCTTTCAAGGGCTACGCCACCACATTTCAAATTATGAAGAGAAAAGAAAAAGATGAATTTATATATTAATTTTATTATGGGCAAATTTTATAATTAAATGTGAAGAATTAGAGTTCAGACTGAGAGATGAAATGTTGAACGGATGGTAGGCAATTTTAGATAAGGCTTGATAGATGAGAGGATATTTGTTTAGAGAAGGACAACCAAAAAATAAGTGATCTAAAGTTCCCAATTCTAGGCAACAAAAAGCAAAAACTGGAGTCAATTTTCATAACGTGATTTTTTTTAATGATAGAAATTTTAAAAGGGAGAAGTTTTAGGTCCAAACCGCACCTGGAAAAGTCATGATGTAACGAGAGATGAAATGTTGAACGGATGGTAGGCAATTTTAGATTAGGCTTGATAGATGAGAGGATATTTGTTTAGAGAAGGACAACCAAAAAGTAAGTGATCTAAAGTTCCCAATTCTAGGCAACAAAAAGCAAAAACTGGAGTCAATTTTCATAACGTGATTTTTTTTAATGATAGAAATTTTAAAAGGGAGAAGTTTTAGGTCCAAACCGCACCTGGAAAAGTCATGATGTAACGAGAGATGAAATGTTGAACGGATGGTAGGCAATTTTAGATTAGGCTTGATAGATGAGAGGATATTTGTTTAGAGAAGGACAACCAAAAAATAAGTGATCTAAAGTTCCCAATTCTAGGCAACAAAAAGCAAAAACTGGAGTCAATTTTCATAACGTGATTTTTTTTAATGATAGAAATTTTAAAAGGGAGAAGTTTTAGGTCCAAACCGCACCTGGAAAAGTCATGATGTAACGAGAGATGAAATGTTGAACGGATGGTAGGCAATTTTAGATTAGGCTTGATAGATGAGAGGATATTTGTTTAGAGAAGGACAACCAAAAAATAAGTGATCTAAAGTTCCCAATTCTAGGCAACAAAAAGCAAAAACTGGAGTCAATTTTCATAACGTGATTTTTTTTAATGATAGAAATTTTAAAAGGGAGAAGTTTTAGGTCCAAACCGCACCTGGAAAAGTCATGATGTAACACGTCTTTATGACCGCCTCTATCTCAAACTAAACACATAACTCAGCGCATAAAATGCCGCATTGACGTCACAAGCCACACACGACCCAAACTGCAATATTTCCCAGCCAAAGTCCCACCACATTAACCTGGAAACGTCTTTCAACTCACACATCAATGTTAGTTGACTTCTATGCATTTTGAAGAGGTGCAAATGACCACATGTCGCTCTGTTTTCAATGGACAATAATTAAGAACAGAGTCAATATCATTCGAGTACAGAGAAATGTTTAAATCGCCTGATGGAGCATTGGCTTTGCCAGGATTTAACTTATTGGCAAAAATGCAAATAATTTTGCAGAGCACTTTCGGCCGTTGTTTCCAACTTTTAGATCGATCAATCTGAGTCTCCGATCAGCTAAGTGATTTGTTTAGTAACGCTCGATTGGCCTGTTGGTCGGAGATTTACGTTGGGAAAAGCGTATTTGTGAATTTGAAGAGAGTTAAGCCAAAACAACGGCCGTTTGACTCGACCAAGTTTTCTTCGATAATTTAAAAAAAAATACAGATAAACGAAACAATGTTACTTTGTTTGAACCACTTGTATATTTGAGTAAAGCCGACCGGTTTCGGAACGACCGTTCCTTCTTCAGGGCAAACGTATACTGATTTGACAGTTACAAAATAGTGGATGGGAACAATGTATTATTACTAAGGTAGGGTTGGAAAAAAAGAAAATAAAAAAGTAAAGAAGGAACGGTCGTTCCGAAACCGGTTGGCGTTACTCAAATATACAAGTGGTTCAAACAAAGTAACATTGTTTCACTAATCTATAATGGATAACCACAAAGTCACAGCTACATTCAAAAGTATTAAAAAAAATTACATTTAAAATATGTTGATTTAGAAAATAATCTTCCCCTTACGTGTGTTTTCAATTTAACACAATTGATGAACAACCATTTATACTACATTAATAGTAATTTATCTGTTTAAATTTTAAAACGGGTTTATTAGTAAGGTCCTATCTAGAGTGCCGAAAATTATTACCACGGTAAAAAAAAAATTAAATTCGATCAAAAAATTATATTATTTCCATGTTGATCTGTTATTTAACGTTTTTTAGTCATGTAAATTCACACAAAGTTTTGCTAAACATCAATCTATGGAAATAGCTTGTTAAATATTTATTCTACTTAATTATTTTTCTCTGTTGCTATCAATTCACTAAGAGGAATAACCAGACACAACCGGAAATATGTCGTTTTTAAATGAAATTCTGGACGTATCGACTCTTTTCTAGAAGAAAATTAAAATTGATTTCGAAAGATTGTTATTTTATCTAATAAAGCTGTTTGAAATTTTTAAAAAATATGTTTATTTTTTATTACAATAAGGAAAACACCCCACCCACAAGGATAACATCCCAAAAACAAATAACGAAAATATTTTTGGCGGTGAAAATCTAAAAACGTATCTTACTTCAGTTTGTCTATAAATTCACGGTATTACAAACTATTGTACTTCTTATGATAAAAAAATAATTACGAATAGTAGGTACTTTTCAATTTGGGAGGCGGGAATGGGTACCGCCGCTCCGGGAACCTTTATTGGATAACCAACACCTCTGCCATAGGTCACCCCAAGTGGTTCGCTACGTTTGGTGATTAAGCAGGGGTGCCCGGGTTCATGGGGTGAGGTTTGTCTAGGTCTTGGAGGCGGATGACAAGGACACACTGAACCCCAGATTCCTACCCACCCCTTAAACCCTTTTCCTTCCCAGAACTCTCCTCTCCTTCCTTTCCTTAAAAAAACCCTCCACACAGCATCCCCAAAGATGACATAGGCCCTGAGGGAAATTGTTTTCCTCAGGGCCTCCTGTGTGGAGCTCACGTAAAAAAAAAAAAAAAAACTTAGTGTTATCGTCACGCGTTTGAGCATTTTTATTTTAACTAATATGAATGTAGATATATAATATATTAAAGCAAATCTTTAATAAAATAAAATTGATATTGAGTTATAGAATATATGAGAATAATCAATCTTTCTCATCGGAACCGCCCTGTACAGTTGCAAGAATACAATCTCGAGATCATCTTTCTATGAAATTTGAATTCTCGGCCGCTGGTTAATGGGCTTTAACTATCCCCTGGAGATTTGAAAGCGATAATCTTCAAGCTGATATTTCAGCGTTGATAGACACACTATAACCTCAACAATGAATTACGTTGACATAAAGAAAAGTTCTTTGATTCAAGCGAATGAATTCTGAAATCTTTGCGTAACATCAGCTGCGTGTTTTCCAGAAGTACAATAAATTATTCTAAGAAGCTATCCATGGACCACACGGATGGATTAGCATAACCCGAATCGTATAAATATATTATTTTGTAGTAAAGCTTAAATAATTATTTTTATTCCGAGCCATCCTATAAATTTCTACGTTGATGCGTCGACCATTATATTTTTATCGTTAATTAGACGTTACTGTTTTTTTTACTGTTTGGATGCCCTGAAAGTTTTCGAGGTGAAAGCTTTTTGTTTTTACTTTTTTTGTTTTTGTTTTTTGATCATTTTTATTTATGTGATGTCTGCACAAGATAACTCAACTGCTTCAATATAGTGGCATTATGACATCTTCAATTTAGATATGTTGAGAAGTTGAAGGGAAACAGAGAACTCAACTGCTTCAAGACAGTGGAGTTATGACATCTTAAATTTAGATATGTTGAGAAGTTGAAGGGAGACAGAGAACTCAACTGCTTCAAGACAGTGGAGTTATGACATCTTAAATTTAGATATGTTGAGAAGTTTTTATTTTTTTTATTTATTTATTTTATACATTTTACAAATATAAGACAAAAAGTCCCGATAAACTACTTTTTAGCAGTTTGTCTAACGGGTTCTTTACATTAAAGATCTTATTATAGTGATTGAATAGTTACATTTTTACAGTTAAAGAATATAAAATTAAATTAAATTTTTTACAGAAATATACTTAGATACATTTTTACAATTATAGATATAAAATAAAATATTTTTTTTACAGAAATATACTTAGATAAAAGAAAAATTATGAAAACATGAAACTTTAAAGTCTTTAGAATAAATAATATGTTATTGTAAACTAATACAAATTTATTCTTTCCGTAAGCCAAGTCTTCAGTAAGTTCACCAATTGTTTGTTTTGGGCACAGTTTTTAATTTCAGCTGGAAGCATATTTAAACAACTGGGAATCATGTAATTTAACGTTCTTTGTCCATATTTATTACAAGGGAGACAGAGAACTCAACTGCTTCAAGACAGTGGAATTATGTCATCTTCAATTTAGATACGTTGAGAAGTTGAAGGAAGACAGAGAACTCAACTGCTCCAAGACAGTGGAATTATGACATCTTCAATTTAGATATGTTGAGAAGTTGAAGGGAGACAGAGAACTCAACTACTTCAAGACAGTGGAATTATGACATCTTCAATTTAGATATGTTGAGAAGTTGAAGGGAGACAGAGAACTCAACTGCTTCAAGACAGTGGAATTATGTCATCTTCAATTTAGATATGTTGAGAAGTTGAAGGGAGACAGAGAACTCAACTCTTTCAAGACAGTGGAATTATGACATCTTCAATTTAGATATGTTGAGAAGTTGAAGGGAGACAGAGAACTCAACTGCTTCAAGACAGTGGAATTATGACATCTTCAATTTAGATATGTTGAGAAGTTGAAGGGAGTAGAAAAGGAAAGGAGAGAGAGGAAGAAGATTGGGATGCACCTACCTAACCATTCAGATTTTACGAATGGTGGTCTTTCAGCATGGCGATTCTGAAAGCATCAATCACATTGGAACGGGGTGTAAATACAAAATGGTCCGAAGCCAAGGAGCTTACTGATCTGGTACGGAGATTGTCATTCGGTTGTGTGCATTCTTGTGTATGTATACTTTTTGATCGGATACCTACATAAAGAATAAAGTTAAAAACAAAACAAATTAATATAATGAAAATCAAATCACTTTGTTTAAACCACTATATGTATAATTATTATCAATGTTAACATGTTTCAATAACAACGATATATTTATCAGGATGAGATGTTAATTTAAATGTTCAAAATTAACATCTCCTCCTGATGAAGATAGCATTGTTACTGAAACATGTTGACATTGATAATTATATAGTGGTTTAAACAAAGTGATTTGATTTTCATTATATTGGGCCGTATTCATAAAACTGAAGGATATACTTGAAAGTATAAGGTAGAAGTATAAGGTTTTGAATTGAAGAAAAAGGTAGGAGTATAATCATTTACTTTTTTTCGTATTCATAATGATTACCTTATACTTGCAAGAATATCCGCCAAGAATAAGTAAAAGGTGGTTGACATGTTGGCTTGTGACTGTGCCGCGGAAGGTTCCAAAGTGTTTTCAATGGTTTGTTTATTTACGGTATTTCTTTCTTATCGGTGTTATTTGAGTACAGTACTTCGATCAGAGAATATGTGTTCGTCAAGCAGCGATAGTGAAAGTACAGAAAAAGATAATGCTACAACCGAACTGCAGTTCATACATAGCAGATGAAATTGGACTCCAGATACTAATATCTACAGCCCGTATGTTTGACGAATATCTACAGCTCATATGTTGAACTAATATCTACGAACTTCAGAGTGTTGACTAATATCTACAGAGCGTAGGTTGAACTAATATCTACAGAGCGTAGGTTGGACTAATCAGCTAAATATGTCCAATAGTTCGATATTAGGGATTTTTACATACATACTTACATAAATTAAGTTTTTTAAACTGCATACGCAATATTACGTTATTCCAATAAGCTATACATAATTGCAAATTCAACCTCTGACAGTACTGTAGATATTCGTCAACACTTTGGTTCTCATAGATATTAATCAACAGTTTGAGCTGTAGATATTCGTCAACACTTTGATTCCCATAGATATTATTTCGATTTTTTCAGTTTTTGGAATTCCTGTAGATATTAGTAGACGCCTCCTGAAATTGCCAATGCCCCCGTGATTTTGGAAAAATTCTTTGTAATCACGAACAGGTGTTGATAAACGCTTCTTTTAGTGTTTAATCTCTCTCAGTTCCACAACATCTGCCATCGCTACAACTGATCACTACACGACTGAGTCTGCTACTGACCACCCTCGAAATTATTGAAGGATATCCATTTTATTTAAAGTAAAATGTAACGTTTATGAATAACCAAATACTGTTTGTGAAGGATACGCTCATACTCTATAAGTATAAGGTTTTACACGGA
Organism: Limnephilus marmoratus; assembly: GCA_917880885.1. Classification (NCBI taxonomy): domain Eukaryota; kingdom Metazoa; phylum Arthropoda; class Insecta; order Trichoptera; family Limnephilidae; genus Limnephilus; species Limnephilus marmoratus. The sequence goes on along the minus strand of OU862923.1, from coordinate 29,341,187 downwards.
ATATTATGAATGCGAGCTGAAGGATTTACTTCGACCAAGCTTCCTCAGGATATAATAATAATCATTGTTATATCCTGAGGAAGCTTGGTCGAAGCGAAACCGGTAGATATATAAAATAATTAATTCGTGGTTAAATACAAAGTGGTTGTTTTATTTTTTATAATATAATGTCTAACCACAAAGTAATTGCTTCTTATGAAAAAAAAAATAATGTATTTCTGTCTTAATGATTTCATCGGTAACAATTGCGGAAAGAATAGTTATTAAATATTCATTCACTTTATGGTATTTTAGTTAATCATTGATTTTATGACGATAAGGTAAAGAATTTATTGTATAAGAGATATTAAATAACAATATATGTCACCCCTTTGAACTTTAAAGATACTACGGACGTAATAAAAGTACACCTTCATAATAATTACTTGCACTTATTATGGAGCATTACATCATTTTATACACATACTTACATATTTAAAAAAATATATTTAATTGTTTTTAACAAATAATAGCTTTATTGGTCACAACCGCCTAATCCCGTTTTATGAGAGTTTATTTTTTTATTTGACATAGGTAGGTACGGTAAGTCGATTGTTGAAAGGGGGCATACCTTAATTACGTAAGGTCAAAAGGGGGGGGGGGGTTCAGCAAAATCTCACGGTAAAATTTATCTCACCAAGGGGGGGGGGGGGGGAGGGGTCTAGATTGGAAGAAAAACTGCTCAAATTAATGGATGCCCCCAAAACCCTCGTTAAAATATGGCTCTCTGACATGTTTGTTATCCTGATTCTTTGACAAATTGGCTCTTCACACTTGACAAACTGCCGACCCCTGACCTAGACACAGAAAAATCTGTGCAAATTTGATAATGCCAGGGCTCACGGTTCGAGAGTTTTTGCTGCTTCTGCAAATAGCATGGTCCTGAGGAAAGACAACTATTCAGAATGGCAAATGACCACCTCATAAAAGTCAAAAAAATTGCAAACCATCCTATTTATTGTTTTCTTGGCCTACGTTTTTTTGCATTAGCTCCACACAGGGGGCCCTGAGGAAAATCATGCCACTCAGGGCCTGTGTCATCTTTGGGGCTGCTGTGCGGAGGGTATTTTTAGGAAAGGAAAGGGAGGAAGTTGTAGGAAGGAAAAGGGTATAAGGGGTGGGAAGGAATCTGGGGGTCAGTGTTTCCAGGAGTGTCGGACGCATGAATTCATCCCTCCCACCGCGGTGAAAGAGAGTACGGCTGGAGAAGTCAAAGATACTCCTTCAACTATTCTCTCTCGTGCAGCTGGTGGGCAGACGCATCCGTAGTCAAGACCCGGACAAACCTGCATGAATGCAGTCACCCCTGCTAAGTCACTAAACGTAGCGAACCACTTGGCGTGATGTATGACAAAGGTGTTGGTTATCCAATAAATGCTTCACGGGGCGGCGCGGTACCCATACCCGCCTCCCAAACTGAAACTATCTACATCCCAAATGAATCTACTTCAAACAGCTTCAAAACTTTGTTTTTTTTTTACATTAGCTCCACACAGGAGGCATCGAGGAAAACTATTTCCCTAGGGGCCTATGTCATCTTTGAGGATGCTGTGTGGAGGGTTTTTTGAGGGAAAGGAAAGAGAAGAAGACAGGGGAAGGAAAAAGGTATGAGGGGTGGGTAGGAATCTGGGGGTCAGCAGATATGGGTATCCAGGAGTGACGAACCTATGAATCTATTCCTCACACTGCGGTGCAAGGCGAAGGGTCGGGAGAATCCGGCTGGAGAGGTCAAAAGGCCTCCCTCTATCAGTCTCCTCCAATCTAGCCCGCCACGCAGCGGTTGGGCAAAAGTATCCGCCACCAAGACCTAGACAAACCTCATCCCACGAACCCGGGCACCCCTGCTAAGTCACCAAGCGTAGCGAACCACTTGGGGTGATCTGTGGCAGGCGTGTTGGTTGTCCAATAAATGGTTCCCGGGGCGGCGGTACCCATACCCGCCTCCCAAATTGTAAACGTGCCTCAAATTGAGGATGCCTAAGTTCAACTGGCTCCGGCAGTTAGAACTCACATAAAAAAAGATTTTCTAGTTTATTACGAACTTATGAATGTACCACCCAACTACAAAAGACAAAGACGCATTATTCATCCATCTCAACTATTTAACCTTTAAATTCCGACGCGGGCAAAAAAAAATTGTCAAGAAGAATGACATTCTACAAAGTCTGTAGACTGAGACAATTCTGCTTGGTGCCAAATGAGGTTTATGTCATGTTTAGAGGAATTCGTGTTCGGCGGTATTTCGGTATGAAGTTGTGTATGCACCACTGAAGAGAAATATTGATAGAGATAGGTTGTGGGCGTGTAAGTAAAGTAAAATTTTCCTTACATAAGTTAAAAAAATCTTTCACCTTCGCCTTCACGGCTCGCGACATTGTAAATAACTAGGTGTGTCGAAATAAAGCAAATTCTTAAAATTCTCCAGTCTTTCAAAATAAATATTAAATCAACTTTGACATTAATCTTCTTATAAATATAAATATAATATAAATAATAGAAAATCTAGTCTCTTTCAACGGAAGCAATCTTCCGAACAGGCCCTCCATTGATATGCTTGGTGTAACCCTAAGTGACCAGCTCAGGTATGGGGGCTCCATTGAAGCCAGAGTAAAGCTAGCCTCCCAAAAACTGGGCGTACTGTACAGGGCCTGCAGATACTTTAATAGTACACAACTGCTAACCTTGTACAAATCACAAGTACGCCCCACGGTTGAATTTGGCAGCCATCTCTGGTCTGGAGCTCCAAAATACCTGAAAAATACCCTCGACTCTGTGCAGAAACGGGCGGTCCGTTTGATAGATTCTCCCATCTTAACAGACGGATTGCAATCTTTAGAGCACAGGCGTCGGGTGGGAATGCTATCCTTGTTCTACCGGTATTACAATGGAAGATGCTCCGAGGAACTAGCATCATTGATCCCTTCGGCACCGGTGCATAGTCGGGAAACACGCCAAACGCGTGCCCAACATTTGTACACGGTTGACATTTGTCACATGAGAACGGGTCGTTTCTTCGACTCGTTCTTGTGTTCAACAGCTCGGCTGTGGAATGATTTGCCGGCCTCTGTGTTTCCTCCTTCCTACAACATGGGTCTCTTCAAGACCAATGTTCATTCCTTCCTCTCCTCAAAAAGACCCTCCACACAGCATCCCAGATGACATAGGCCCTGAGGGAAATTATTTTCCTCAGGGCCTCCTGTGTGGAGTTAATGTAAAAAAAAAAAAAAATAAATAAATAAAAAATAAGTATAAATGCAAAACCAACAGTAATGAGGGTAGCAAAGGTAAAGTCATGCAATGTCCAATGTTTTAAATATAATGTCCTTCACGTGCAAAGTTGTATCTTCCCCAAGCATAAACTTTCGAATAAAGTGTGTTTTATCGGAAGTGTCCTGCAGGTAAGTATGTTTCTGTATCTATTTGTAAATAATAAAATTAGATAGAGTCTAAGATTCATAGTAAATCGTAAAGCGCCCTTGAGGTGATTTTTCACAAAAACGGCGCTCTACAAATTATCCAATTATTATTATCATTTATTATTATCTTCAAGTGAAATATATCAAACTTTTGCAAATATCAATGTTCTTTCTTGGTAAGATTAGGAGTCGAAAGGCCTTGGTGACATTAGTTTTATTTCATATCTATTCAGTGTTTATTCCATGTTTTCAATTGTTTGAAATAAATACTTCTACAATTGAAATTTAACTTGATTTATTAAAGATTTTTATTTGTTTATTATAGATAGATACAAAAGAAAGTACAAATTAGGAATCTTTGCCTGTCCAACATGAAAAGTTTCCCGTTCGAGGACAGACAAATTGACAGGTTTAGTTCATATTATTCATTACATAATAACATAACAAAAAAATAGAAAAAGTAACCTGGTAGCATATATTATATTCGGATTTATCGAATTAACCTGGTAACATCTAAATTCGGATTTACAGTGTATGAGATAAGTAGGTAAGTTAGTAGTATTGAAAAGTGTAAACCAGGTACCTGATAACAAGTTGGAGGAATTACAATAAGATTTACAACATAAAGACATGAAGTTGTGTGTCAGGTTATGTGTTTAGAACTTCATAACTTATTAAAATATCTACATTCTATAACTTACAGTCACAGTCTACAAAAAGTTTTTGACCAGTCAGGTCTATTTGAGGTCAGTTTTCGGAACAAATCATATAGGTCTGATAGAAATCGTTGTCTTCCTTACTATAATGGTTAGAAATACGATATAAACGGTGTTAGAAAGAGCAAACATCACGCTTTATATTCAAGTCTAAAAATTAACCACAAAATAATTAAAATAAATAACTTTAGAAATCCGAAGTTTCCCACCGTAATTTGAAAAAAAAATTATGAAACTTTGGGAACTTTTTATTAATAATTGTTTTTACATGAAACGGCAAAAAAGTGAGTTGACGATAACGACTATTATTTTATTTTTTGCATTAGCTCCATACACGAGGCCTTAAGGAAAATATTTTCCATCAGGACCTATGTAATCTTAGGGGATGCTGTGTGGTCGGTCTTTTGGAATAAGGGAAGGATAGGAAGTTCTGGGAAGGTAAAAGGAATGAGGGGTGGGTAGGAATCTGGGGGTCAGTGTGTTCAGGAGTGAAGGATTATGAATCCATCCCTCCAACTGCGGTGCAAGGCGATGAGTCGAGAGAATACGGCTGGAAAAAAGGCCTCGCTCAATCAGTCTCTCTCGATCCGGCCCGCCATGATACGGGTGGGCAGACGTATCCGCTGCCAAGACCTGGATAACCCTCATCCCCATGAACTCGGGCACCCCTGCCACCTATGGCAGAGGTGTTTATTACCCAATAAATCCCAAATTACAATACGTACAAGATGGCAATGGCGGAATTGGTAAACACGCACGTCCCGGTTAGACGAAAGGTTCTGTTTTCGAGTCCCATTTCGAGTACCATTATCTTTTTCTATTTTTCTGTGTCTTGTTCTCTTTCATATTTTCGTTTAGATTATTATTGTTATTTTATCGCCTTCTCAACAATATAATACATTTGACTATTCAAATTTGTAGGCGTTTTTATTTTTCTTGTTATCAATAATTTTAGTTGGAAAAAACGTAGGGTGAGCAATTTTTAAAACCTTTAAATCAGTACCCATAACATTAAACCTTCTAGGAATTTTCCGTTCGGTGGTATGAACGCATGAACTATTGATAGTTCAGTACTTGGTAGCGGTATATTTCTGGTTCTGAGATCAGAACAAACTTCTATCATCAAATTATTAATATATTATAACATGTTACGGCCGGCGTCATGTGCGAATACTTAATTCTAATTTAAGTTCATACAACATACGATATATTAACGATTAAATTTGGTTCGTGCATGCGATATAGGTCGATTGGAATAAAATGTTGCACCGTGTGTGGTAGCATCGTAACTGAGAGAGTGATCGAATAAGGGGGTAAACCGGAACGATGTTCCGGTTTGTAGGTACCCTTTATAAAGATTGAACCTAATGAAAGAATGCTCTTTTCGTGCAGCAGAATGGGAAATAAGAAATTGCACAGATCCAATCGAAGCAAACCGGAACGACGACAATACAAATAGACACGGTATTGCTTCAAAAAATACACCCAAAATGTGGCAAGTAAGTAACACTCGTATGTTTACTTACTTGCCACAATTCTTAATTTAAACGTTGTTCTAGTATGACAAAGATAGACATGCAAAGAATATATATGTGTGTGAACGAAACAGATGTAGGAGCGGGCAGCGTTTACGCATTTGTTTTTACATTAGCACCATACAGGAGGAGGCCCTGAGGAAAATAATTCCTTTCAGGCCTTGTGTCATCTTTGGGGATGCTGTGTGGAGGGTCTTTTTTTGAAAGAAAATTTTTGATATCTAAAAATTTTTTTTTAGATGTCAAAATTCCCCTACGTGGTGCCACAGAGACTGGATTTTCAAACAGTTAAAGACTTGGTGCATGCACATCGGATGAATAGTTTTTGAAGTAAGCTGGCGAATGCGTGACGAGATGGTTACGAAAAGTGGCGAACGGTTGGGAGGGAGATATAAGTTAGTGAATATAGAAAGAGAGAGAGTTACGTTTCGTATATTACTGTAGGGGCAAGAGAGAGAGGTGCGAGCACACATTTTCTTTCTCTCTTTCTCTCATAGCCAGTTACGTTTCGTATATCTAAGTCACAGTGCAGGCCTATTGTCTGTACATATAGATGGAGCTAAAGAAGTTTTACTTCAGTCGTGTGTTCTAAAGCACACTCGTTTTTTTTTAATATGTTGTCAACCAGGTTGAAAAACGTAGTTTCGACAAAGGAGCGTTCAAAGATTTGCTAAAGGATAATTCAACATACAAACTGTTTTAAATGGTTTCACATTAAAAGCTGATCTCCGCCAATTTTACAAAATTCTTTAAAACATACTCGTACATATGGTGAGATTCTTCTTTGCCGAAAATAAAATAAAAGAAATAGCAAAACGAAAAAATACCGTGGTGTGGTGCCTTAAATGTTAGATTCCGAATAAGAGAATGCGTTCCTGTTTCTAAAATTGTTAAATGGCAGCACTGGTTTCATGTAAAATTTCGATAAAAAGGTAGCGAGATATATTAATTCCTGACACAACTAAGTCACAAATATATAATTTTCATTTCAAATAATATCGGCCCATACAGGGATGTAGAAAGTGAAAAAAATAACGATATATCGATGTATCGATATTTATTAAAATATCAATATCGACGTCGATATATCGAGGAAAAAATATCGATTTATCGATATATCGGTCAAATTTTCAAAAGATTTTGTGTTTTTAAAATAATAGTGAATTCAGCTCAAAATTATCAATAGTAATTTTTATACACAATGTGCATTATTTTAATGTACAAAAATCTCAATAAAAATGAAGGTATTTTTATCAGTATTCATTTTTATTAGATAATAGTTACAAAAATATCAAAAACTTAAAAGCTGTCTTCTAACTTATATGTAATAAAACTGAGACGCATACAAAGTTTGTATGCGTCTCAGTAACATTCTATTGGTGTATTAATCTGTCAAAAAGGACTTCGTGTTTGGAACAAGGCAAAGTCAATAATCATAGACAATTGGGAACCAACACATAGGAGTGGCTTATAAAAAAAATGGCGAAAAATAGCATACATTTCTATGTATGTACCTACACATATGAGACAGTATTAGTGATCACAAATACTAATGCAAAGACAATAGATTTGTAAGCTATTAATAGTTAAAATTTCAACCGCCAGATGTCATGAACCAATACAGTTACGTTTTTCCGTTCGTTCCCATACGGTTTTGGATTCTAGTGACTTTAGTTACATAAATAAATAAAAATATCGTATTTGATACAGTTTTCGATATTGGATATTTTGTATCGATATATCGGATCAAAATATATCGGCTAAAAATATCGATGTATTGAATTACAAATATCGATACATCGATATATCGATACTTTTTCAACAAGCCCACCATACAATCAGGTGATGTTGATTGCCGAACTTATTATAAACGGCTTCACACTGTTGAAAAAGGCAACGATGAAATCACAAAACAAAAAATAATTTAACAAATAAAATACGTAAAAACGAGATCCATTAAAGTAATATTAAGGTGCACATTTCTGGCTGTACGATTAAATTCTACGCCCTCCTGGATTAGCTCATGCTGTTTGCTCCATACTTCCAGCGTATCCATTTGCTTCAATTAATTCCCTTTGTGCATTCTCACGAACGCTCGGTATGAACGAGCACACCCGAACCGTGTAATTTTGGTCCATGACACGCGAGGCAGACGATGAAGAGATGCAGCAAAACTTAGAATTTGCTCAATCTAAACTAATTGACCCGGCAATTGACATCGCGGCCTACTGGATACCACAGTTTCTCTGGACCAATTACCATATACTATACGCCCAGGCAGATCATGTGGTATTTGGAGATCTGGTACTTAATATTGCGATCAAATTAATTGAGGTATTTTGGACATTAAACTTATTTGGGACTCTTGTACGGAATTCCTATAAAAAATAAAAAATGACAAAAGAAAATTTACTTTTTAACAAGAACATAAAAATATAAAATAGTATATTTTTTAATGTAGCTATTACTTTGTGGTTATCCATTATATAATAATGAAATAATTTTACTTTGTATAAACCACTTATTTGATGTGCAAATCCGACCGGTTTCGGAACAAACGTTCCTTCGTCAGGGAAAGCTTATACTAATTTGACAGTTTCAAACAATGTTTTATTATGGTAGGGGTGGAGCTGTTGCTAGATAATAATGTAGATTGGGTAGGTAGGTATTAGTGTAGAGTGGGTGGGTAGGGGAACAAATCCATGATTGGGCTATATGACAATATTTTTTGTTTGTTGATAATAGATTCATTATTTTTAAGGGATTTTTTAATTTCCAAGGCTTCTAAGTTATCTAAACGTTTTCCTTTATGATTAATATGAAGAATATTTATCCCTGTATTTTTTTCAAAACTATGGTTATTTTCAATGATATGGTTAGCAAACTCAGAAAAATTATTATTATTAAGACACCTTAAATGTTCTTTGATTCGGATTTCAAAATTACGAGTGGTTTTTACAATATAAAATGAGGGACAATCATTGCATTTGAGTTTATATATTCCGGAATTAGTCAATTTATGGTCTTTATCTTTAGTAATAAAATATATAATAATAAAATATATAATAAAATATAAAATATATCTTTAATTATAAAATAGTACTTCCTTTCTCTGCCCTTTGAATCGATGGCCAAATAAAAAGGAAAAAAAAACTGTATACTTAAATGCATTATTAACAATGGTTACAGTTTCAATTATTAATTAAGTTGCGAAATTGAACGAAAATTGTGAATTGATATCGACGCTGTAAATGTGAATATTGTTACCTACTGCATTGGTCCGAACATTTTCTCAGAACATGACTGGCGTAGCGACAAACTTCCTGACCGTGGGCAAAATCCTTCACACCAAAAGTAAATATGCAAGTAATCTATTTATTATTATATATTATATTCAGGGTGTCCGGGGGTAAAGTGCATTAACTTCGGGAGGTGATTCTACATGATGGTAGGGGTAAAAAAGATTAACAACTCTTTCCGAAATTCCAACTTTTTTTTCCCATACAAAAAGACGTACCTACTAAAAATCCTTAGTGTGAGGTATGATCTTACTTGCTGAGAGCCTGCCGGGCGCCCGACTCGAATGTGATTGGCCCGTATCGTAACAGCGTATCGTAACAATAATAAATTTAACACACGCCGGACTAATTATATGTTTTTACCTCAAAAGTACCCCTAAAAGTTGGAATTTCGAAAAAAGTTATTTATCTTTTTTACTTGTACTATCATGTAGAATCACCTCCCGAAGTTAATGCACTTTACCCCCGGACACCCTGTATATTGTTTGTTTGTTTGCATTGAATAGGCACCGAAACTACTGAACCGATTTGAAAAATTCTTTCACTAATAAAAAGCTACATTAAGGGCGAGTAACATAGGCTGTATACAATGATAAACTCTGGCGTTATGAAATTTGTATAAATGAAAATGTGTGTATTTCATATATTTTAGCGGCAGGGAGGAAAGGCAGGGGGACGGTGGGGTTTGTGGAGAGGTCCAGACACGAGGGAGGGGGAAGGTGGAAGGGAACGGGGATGCACGGGAAAAAGACATGCATCATCATTTTGACCTGAAAAATGTACATCGACGTCACTTTTGTAGATTAATACTGTTTTCATGGAATAATAATGGTGGTTAATTAAAACAAATCAGTGTCCAAAATATGTACAAAAATAAACAGCACAAATAAAAAATTAAACTATTAACAAAGCGAACGCCCAGTTGGTAAGTGAAGGAACATATGAATTTTGGAATTAGTTTAGTTTCTAATCTAACACATTAGAATTACGTCATCTTTGGAGGGATGTGGTGTGTATATGTAATATTTGCTCATTCGTTGCCCAAACTGTCGCTACGCCACTGATAACAATATACAAAGTGTAAACCTACAAATTGGTAACAATGGCCCGCCTTTCGACATTATGGTTTGACGTCGGCATTTCGTAAATAACGCGCCCGATACCAATAAAGTATTACACTTTAGCGTTTCGTGTGGAGAAATATTCATATCCATATTATATTGAGGGCAGTTTAGAATTCAAATAACCATTATTCTCAGCTGGCTGATAATAAATATTATTTTAAAATATATTTTATACAGCTACCTATGAAGGTGTTATGGAACTATACTTTCAAATAATGGTATTAATATTGAGAATAATGCTTTTTATGAATTATGCAATACAATACGTGTAAGCTAGGTTTACAAACATAGCGCAAGTTTCTGATAAATCGACTTTAAATTATGTTAAAAATTACAATTACGTACCTACATGCCTACAGACTTTTTGGGCTGTCGTTAGGTCCAGAATTGTGTGATAAATTGTCACGAATTAAAAAAAATTGCATGGTAAGGTAAGGTAATGACTAATGAGTAAGGACGGGTCGTTTCACTTAATTTGATCAATTTCTTCAAATTTCAGAGTCAATGTTCAAGGATCTGTGAAAGTTCTATTATGTTATGTTATTATTTTTCATGGTGGGCCGGCTGTTGAATTTGGAATTTGATGAATTGTTCAAATTCTGTGAAACAACCCGTCCTAACTGTATGTAAATGGTGTAGTAATGTTTTGTGAACACCTCACTAGGAGAACGAGAACTTTTAGTGAGTGTTTTTAAAGAAGCGTGTTTTAAAGAAGTGTTTTAAAGAGGTGTTTTAAAGAAGTATTATAGTATAGGGTGTCCCAAAATTAACGCAAGATGTGAATTAAATAGAAAAAACAGTTTTTAGTCGTAAGGTTATTTTTTTAAAGTGAATCATAAAGTATATAGGATAGAGTTATTTATGGAATAAACATCGGGCAAATGGTCTCCACGGCTTTGCTGGCACATATGCACTCTTTTGTCGAAATTTTCCATTACCATTCTGCGTAAATGTGGCTGAATTTCGCTGATGCAGCGTTTAATTTCCTCCTGTAATGCGCGGGTGTTTGTGGGTTTGTTGACATTCTTCTTCTTCTTTCGTATGGTGGGGAGTCAGAGGGGGACATCTAGGTCTGCGAGCCAGTCTAGGGCCTCAGGCGTTGCCCTGTGGACCTCATCAATCCCGCCGGGGAATGAATGGAGCGGGCATTCGTTGACCACATGTTCGGTGGTCTGCACCGCACCGCATTCACACATCGCCGACTCTTTAAGGCCCCATCTATGCGTCATGTGATCACAACGGCTATGGGAGCACCTTATCCTATTGATGGCAGTCCAGAGTTTGCGAGGCAATGAGAACTCAGGCTATCCCTCAGTGGGGTCTTGAACGAGATGGGCGTTTTTGACGTTGGCTGATCAAGCTTCCACCTATCTTCTGGGGTGAGAGATGTTCGAAGGAGTCTTTCTCCTGCCGTCCAGAAGGGTTTTCCAGACTTAAGCGGCATGCCGGGTGAGAAACATCATCGTGCAAGGGTATTTCGCTTTTTTGCAGCGCCTTCTTGTATTCCCTCAGTGTTGCAATCTCTCGCCTGATATTTGGCGGGGTTATATTTGCAAGTACGGGGAGCCAAGGAAGACGAGTCGATTTTAAGGTACCGCTGATGGTTCGCATTGTGGCATTAAGCTGAACGTCGACCATGGAAGAGTGGGCGCTTCTGGCCCATTCTGGAGCACAGTATTCAGCTGCTGAGAAAACCAGGGCAATGGATGCCGTTCTGAGCTTTGTTGACATTGACCTTTGACTTCAAATATTTATACCCATTAAAAGAAATCTAATGGTGTTAAATTACACGATCTAGGGGGCCAATTCTGAGCACCTAAACACACGTGTACAGAGAGTACACGACCAGAAAATGTCTCATGCAGATATTGAATTGTTTGACGGGCTGAAAACACGTTGTTGTATCGTGTAACGCTTCATTTTTACTAACCCTAAACTCTTAGCTGACAAATTTGTTTTTTTTTCAGGGTTGCCAACAATTTGCTGCACAAATGGCGGCAAATTCAAATCTTGCGTTAATTTTGGGACACCTTTATATTAGGTGAGTAGCACAAAGTACATCATAATAGTACAACATATACACAGTAATGTTGAAAATAATAATTATTCAAAAACTTCAACGGTGTTTTTGTCTTGGGTTTAAGTTGAGTAGTAACTAACTACCTATAATATAATTTATTAATCTTTTGACAGGTCGTGAGATTGATAGTCTCTGGTCGCAGGTCAGCTGCAGCAGTGAGGTAACTGAGGTGACTGAGGTATTTATGACCATAAACAAGTCACGTGAGCCGCAGAAGGGCGGGCGAGGAATTCCAGCGATTTTAATTGGTTATGCAGACGGTAGCGCACTTCTTTATGAAATACGCGAATGCATTATGTTATTGTACTGCGAACGGCGTTATAACAATACAATATTGATGGGTATTTTCAAATTTCTAGGTATTAAGGTAGGTACTATAAAAAATACACTGTACAGTACAGCTTGGCACGGTTAGTTCAGCGGACGGTCAAAGGAGGAAGGAAGAATTAACGAACTATAATTTAAATCAATAGATTTTTTAGCATTTTCATATTCATCGTGACAAGGTTATAATAATACTAATATAATAATATTGTACACATAATAATCCTAACCGCCTCTAAAGGGAAAATCTTAAATCTAAACAGAAAAAACTAACTCTCATTAAATTTGAACAGCGTTTTTCGTCTGGAATTTCTAGCTCAACGAAAGAATTTTCGCAATGACAACAGCATGGGCGATGGAAAGGGTAAAATAGTATATAGTCTTATGTTTTGACAATTAATCATTCAAAAATATGCTTCGGGCTACAAGTAGCGTTGACCTGGAAATTACAAAAATTGTGCAAATTTCATGAAGCCAGATTTCGCCATTCGAGAGCTTTTAGCAAGATACACGATTTTTTATCAACAAATAAATAGTTTCAGAAAAAGTGTCTTCAGAGAATATTATGATAACGAAACCTCTGAGCATCTCTGAACTATGTGTCCCCGAAAATACTGGTCCGAGGCAGTCAACACTTAGATCAGCAACCTCATCAGCTATAGGCAAACTAATGGAACCTAAACGCAAGCCAAATACTAAATTTGGAGATCGCGCTTTCGGAGTGTCTGGGCCGAAGGCTTGGAATAAACTCCCTCCGAAACTTAGATGCATAACAAGCCCAAGAGAATTTAAGTCCAAATTAAAAACCTACCTTTTTGGGCTCTCATACCCTTAAATAAAAATACCTATCTGAGAGTATCATAAAATTTTATTTTTGTTTTCAAAGTGTGCTCATTACAAAACATATTATGTATTATTCTTTCTTCTTACTTCTTCTGGCGCTAATCTTAATCTAATTGTAAATATGTATGTTATTAATTCACTTGCTTTAGGTTAGCATTTATATGTCTTAGTCATAAGTCACTAGCTATATAAGTCTTAGATGTAAGTCACTAGTTATAATTGTAAATCTTAATTGTAAGCCAGTAAAATAAGTCTCTAGCTATAAGTCTTAGAATGTAAGTCACAAGTTATAATTGTAAATCTTAGTTGTAAGCCAGTAATATTAATTCCTTTAAATACTTATTTGTACAGCGCCCTTGAGGTGATTTTTCACAAAAACGGCGCTATATAAATTAGCCAAATATTATTAATATTATTAAACGAAAGATAATAAAATTATTCGCATCATTTTGTGCCTTATCATTTTTCATATTGCTAATAAAAATTCCTGCGTGATATAAAATACATTGTGCTACATTTAAATACATGCAAAGGTAAATATTTAATATCTCCAATAGAAATGGACAGCGGTGATAATGAAGGTGTGCCGTTTGGAATCACTTTCTTTTGATGACGTTGCTGAAGCTCTCCATGTCACATTGGGCTGAACTGAACCGGCGTTACCGTAATCTCACGTTTCGAACGGTCCCGTAAGATAAAACTGTCAAAAATATGCAGCAAAAAATAATAATATACACCAAGGACCCATACTATTCGATAATGACATTTTCACACATGTTTTAACGCTCGTTACTGTAATAACTATTTTGACAGTTCTCACGCAGGCAAAATATGTGGTTAGTAAGAAAGACATAGTCTCCTTGTACAGAAGTTTTGTACAGCTTCCGCAGATTGTAAGTGTCTGTATTTTAAAGCGCGTTACAGTAACCACGTATTTCGTCAGTGTTGTAAAACAGTTAAGCTGTGAAAACCTGTGTGGTTAATGGCTAAAGTATTTAGATTTTAGCTGCTTTTAAATTCTCACACATGGCAAAGTCAACGAGCAAATGGCCCCGGGCCGAGCCAAAACTCATCGTACGTAAAGAAACTCGTGTGGCTCGGTGTGGATCGGCAGGTTACGCTTGATATTCGGCGAATTAAGCAAAAAGCTGGGGCTCGGCTCGGCCGTATATGGCAAATCCCAGAAAAATGGCTTGCCGGCTCTACCGCGTGTGTGCGGTCCCCGAGCCAAAATCCGTTTACCATGAATAAAATTCATTAGATTAGTAAGTATGACCTCTGTTCTGGATGGTAGAAAAATATACCCAGCTGAGCTTTTACTTAGAATCAAGTGAGTTACCGAAAATTATACAAATTAATGTAAAATGATAAACTAAATACATGACAATATTAATAAAAAATGTAAACTAAAGCAATTACGACAAATCGATAAAACTACATTAACTTTGGGTTCAACAAAGTGCTTGTATAGATTTTGTACAATGAAGTCCGTAAATATATGTAACAAAACATGATTTAAATTCAAGAGTTCGAGTTGTTCTCTCGATGGTGACATTGATAAAATAAAAGACCATGCTCGGCGTGGCTTGGCTCGGTGGGTAAGTCTCCCTAATATAGACCGCGTCCAAAGGGACTCAGTCCAAATAACTGCACGTGTGTAATCAGCTTTAAAAGATAAATAAATCTTTTTGCAATTTAACCACAAGGAATTTCGCTTCGGATGAAAAAAAAGAAAACGACTCACTTTATGGACAATATGATAAACTCTGACCACATGGAACTTGAAAATTAACTGACCGTTTACTTCTTCCTATTGTACGATAAATAAAACAATATTGACGTTTCCCTCATGTAAATAAACTAACGTAATATATTTTCGTTATTTGTTTTTGGGGTGTTATGCCGTGTTGCGCTACCTCCTTCTTTAGCCAACGTTTCGGACATCGTTGCAGTGTCCATCATCAGGGCAGATTCGGCAGATCCGGTAGCGTATTTACAAAACCTATACCGATTCAGTCGCGGTAACGACAATGTACATTTTAAATATTCCTCTATATTGGTTATTTTTTATCACATTGCAAAAACAAAAATTGTTCTAAAATCTAGATAACATAATCTTTCTGATGTGTATATTAGAAATTAATAATTTTATTTCTAAATATTTAAATTTTGATATTGAAAATTTAAAGCGACTGAAACGCGTTAGGGATTGTAAATAGGTACGCGATACGGTAGATGTGTGAAACGATGTCCGAAACGTTGGCTAAAGAAGGAGGTAGCGCAACACGGCATAACACCCCAAAAACAAATAACGAAAAAGCTTTTGGCCGTGAAAATCTTAAAACTTATCAAACGTAATATAATTTTACGCTGATGCCATTTAACCCCTTAAATGCCAACGTATCAGTAGGGGATTTGCTAGTAGCTCATAGCCCAGAGGTCGAATCCCGACGTGCAATTTTAAATTTTACCCGTTATAAAATTAAGTGGCAATTGTGTTTACATGATCTTGTGTTGTGTAAGGAGCTAGCGTAGGATTATTTTTAAGTTTATTATAGTTAAGCGCACTTGAAGAGCAATAACCCACAAAACTGCGCTATACAAATATTATGTTAGTTGATTTAACGTACAAGTTGTTGATCTTGCATAGAAGCTTGCTTGGTGGTAAACGAACCATGAAATGTTCATCACCTTGATTACACTAATGATAATTTCACTGGAAACGGTCATGTAATCAGCCACAATTACACGATGCTTTGTTGATTTTACGAAAAAAACAGTGTTAATTTAAATATTTTAAACAATGAATTATAAAACCAACCGCTTCCATTCATAAAAAAACAATTAGTAAGTATGTACGAAAATTCTGTATTTTTAAATGATAATGTCAGAGATGTTGGAGATAAACGGTTACGATAATTTATGAAGGAGAAACAGAATAAAGGAGAACAAAAGAAATGCCTTGTGGGCGTGTTTCGTGATAAAAATATTTGACCAATACAAAACTGTGTTTACGAAGTTTAAATGGGATGGAGATCGATTTCAGGCAAGTGTAAGTGAGACAGAGCTAAATGTTTCCATTCAAATTGGGCTTTTAGGCTAAATGTTTCCATTCAAATTGGTATGGAAGGCACTTCTAGTTTACTTCTTTATTCTATGGATAGAGAGCATTGTTCTAATTAGTCCAAAACAGATTCAATAATTACAAGCTCCGAAAAAGAAAAGATCGGAAATGAGAATCATTTTTAGATTAAAATCCGGACATGCACTAATGGGAAGAATATTGTGTTTGATAGGCCTCTCTGATTCTCCAATGTGCTCGATATGTGAACAAATTAAAGATGTCGAGCACACATTATCGAAGTGCATTAAGAGCGTTTAACCAGCCAGCGGACGAAAATCCACATTTCGTCGAAAGTTGTTCTTCCGATCGTGCAGGGCGGTTACAATGAGAAAGATTGATTATTCTCCGTACCAGCTTTTTAAAATTATAACTTAATATCGAATTTATTTCAATCCAAATTAGCTTTAAGGGAACATACCCAAACTACGTGACCAACTTTTTGCAATTTTTAACCCCCCCCCCCCCCCCCCCCCGGTGACCAAAATCCTAAGCAACCCGCCGCTCATTTGTATGGAGCGTGACCTTTTGAAGACCCCCCCCCCCCCCCTAAAAGTGTCACGTAGTATGGGTACGTTCCCTAATATATACCTTCATCCAAAAATGCTGAAAGGCGTGATGATAAAACTATTAAAATAGTGTCCTTTTTGTAGTTAATTTTTGATATAAGTATTTATCATTTTTCAATAATGTCTAAATTTAATAAGAATGTTAAAAAAATCTGAAATATATTAGTTTGTAAGTGCGCAAATAAATACACAAATGGACCAATTTTCGTCAAGAAACACATGTACGTACATATTTTTTAATGATTTTATTGAAACTAAAATTAAAATTCTAATACATAACTTTGCTAGATAATGTATTGATTTATTTTACTGCATGATTACATTATTTGAAATGGGTGTGGTATAATACAAAAACTTTTTTGAAAATTTAACAAATCTGCCAACGACCTATGGAATAACCTTATTATACTAAAAATTAAAAAAAAATTCTAAAAATTTATTACATAACTATGCTAGATAAAAGAACAACCTTTCGAAATCCATTTATAATTTTTTGTGGAAAAGAGTCAATACGTCTAAAAACTTTTTTGAAAATGACGTATTTCCGGCTTTCTCTGGTAATGCCCTCTTAAATATGAACGACAGAGAACGACAATACTAATGACCTCGAACTCATCAGAAGTTCAGAATTTAATAGCCTCAACTGAGTTTCATGCCATATCGAGAATAATGAAATTTATTAGATCATGTAAACTGGAAAATATTTGAAAGTGATTTTTTTATATGAAATGAATATAAAAGGACTCTAAGTACCTTTTAAATTATAATATTATCATTAGAGATTATAATGATAATATTATAATTTAAAAACATATGAGGCAAAAATGACAACATTGTGTGAGTCAGAAGCCTCGATAATATACATGACAAAAAAAAAAGCTCCTAAAAAAAATCTGTATTCTGTTTATAGCACTTTCGTACCTACAGTATTTTTGAGTTTGAATACCTAAATATATAAAAAAAAGTTTGTAGAAGGTATGCTGCAGTCATTTTCCATTACATGAAGGTGTGAATCGGCGCATATGCGCGATATTATTTTGTTTCAAGGTATTGATACAAAACAATATGTTTTGCCATATTCGTTAACACATATTTTTCAACGGGAACTGGAACTGACTGGTTTCACCCTGTTACAGGTGTCTTCCGGTTGGAACATTTTAAACTTTGTTAGGGTACCTACTTATCAATAATATCTAAATTAGATTGGGTTTAAAAAAATGATTCGACGAACCCTGCACGTTTAATTGTATTTATTGTGTTCCGTCAATATTTATCAAGTACCGTCATATTTATTGTGTAGGCGTAATCTCGTGTATGTGTACTTATTGACGGATCACAATATGAATCACAGATGTCTAGATTTCTGAATTCCGTATTGTAAACCCAGGGATTGTGATAATTATTGAGGCGTAGGCTACATTTCAATATTCATCACGATCAATGATATTAGAAACAAATATCTTTGATCACGATCCGTAACACGATCCGGAATTCGGAAATCAAATGAAGCGATATTTGAATAAATATCACGATATTTGATAAATATTGACGAATCACAAATAAATATTGGAGTGTAGCCACGCCTAGGCCTACAACTGTGAACAATTTTCAATATTTTTCAATTTTCAAATTTAAAAATTAACAAGAATCATTTTTTTGTGAAAACTCTGTTATGGTACTTCGTTAAAGTGGGAATAGAACTATGGCCGCTTTTATAATTCCCAAGGTCTTTATCACAATAATACTGCAGCTCTTTCTTACACACTAAATAACATTGAGACAAACAATGTACTTATGTCTGCTTCCTCCAAAGGAAAAACGTAATCATCCGTATTAAAGAAATTATATGCCGCAAGCCATTGCCGTCGCCGTTCCGTTGCCATGCGAAACATAAAAGCATTCAATTAAAAAAAAACATTTAGTCTTTTTTGAAGAAAAACGAACTCTTTTTAAAATTAATTTAATGGCCGGCAACCACTGCGTTAATTAACATTTAATATCTTATATATACAAGTACATTAACCGCCTCACTAGACGATATCTGTTCTAGATTCAGAAAGAAACAAATTATAATTACAACCATAAAATTAGATTTAGGTACATAAAAGCTTAAAATTTATAACAATGAAGAAAAAAACATATAATAGTGATCTATATAAAAAATATACCGAGGTTCTGCAGTGCCTCCACGATGTTTACCGAGGGGAGGGTGCACTCATTCCCAGCCTTACTCCGCCACCGACTAGCCAGCTTCTGGAGCAGGATACGAACTTCAACCAATATCATTGTCGTGACTGCATCCGAGTGGCTCAGTTCCCCAATAAATGAGCGATGGATGCAGATGATGAGGGGACCTCCATGATGGACGATCCCAAAATATCTTTTTATCTTTTTATTTTTAATTCTGTCTACTTATTATTTAGCTATATTTAAACCACATTTTACACCGAACATCTCTTAGTGAATAATCACGTTCCACTTAAAAATAACCAGCCAAAACCATTACATATTGAACGAAAGGGTCTTAGATTAAATTTGCTTGAACAATTAGAAATCAATAAACGAACGAATGACCCCAACATAACGCTAATTAATAAAGTAAGGAAAATTATATATTCCCCACTACTTAGTATGTTTACCAAACCTAAGAAATATAATGCACTTAAATGAGTCATAGCAATAACGTCATTCTAAATCAATTAAGAAAACCCTTACACTTAGTGCAAGGCAAACCAAAGGGAAATACTCCGAATCCCACATTAGCACTCTCTCAATTAGTGTCTCTACAAATTGGTTTAACCGGTAATAAATCAACTTAGACACCTTTAAAAATTGACATTTAAAATCTTATAAATAAGTCGTCCGTACGTGGCTTCACCACAGTTTGAAAATGACCTTACAAGTCGAAACAGGTGTAACTAAAACACTAACCAAAAAACTTGCAGAACTCGATAATAACATTATCGAATTTAATTTTAATTAAATTTCTAAAAATTAAAATGGAGTTCTACGAATTAAACACAAAAACAATTAATAAATAAAAATAAATAAATATATATTAAATATATATTTAAAAAATATGAAGTGTATAAAAGATGTGTAAAAATGTACACTTACAAAATTTCAATGTAGTTTGGTTATTTTAGTAGTGGTGAATTACTTTCGATTTGTGATTAGATCAGACATAATTTTTCACACTATAAATAGCATAATAAATAATAACATATTTCGACTCGGTTTTGTAAAATTGGCTGAGAATCAATGATTTATTCTCAATATTTTACGATTCTGAGAAGTCAGTACACTGATCTGAATATCGAGATGGCGTTTGCCAATTTCTGGGTCGTAGCAAATTTATATTGGCCAGCCAATTCAACGCCATCTTGATCCATCTGCCGAATGAGAAAAAAATTCATGACTCCCGAATTAAAGTAATTTATTTATTTTATTTTAACTTAATGAGTACAACCTCAAATTGGAATACGTATGTGAATGGTAGAAGAAGTCGAGGACGCCCAAGAAAGACATGGCACGACCAAGTGAATCAGATACTTGATTCGGGCCATGTCAAGAGTCAGAATAATAGAAGAGAATGTATTAGACGTTGTATGAATGTAAACGAGGCAAGGAATGTGTGCCAAGACCGGGATGTTTGGCGGTCCGTCCTCTCTGCCTACCCCTGCGGAGAAACGGCGTGATGGTTAATTAGTTAGTTAGTTTAATCACCGAAGACAATATTAGCGACTCTCAATCGAAAATTTGAAGCACAAAAATCAGAAAAAAATACGGTCACATCCAGGAATTAATCTAGGAAAACATTCCTAGGTGTGATGTATCTGTTTCAAAGTCGATAATATTGTTTCAGTGATTAAATATTTTATTTTAAGTTATTTGCAAAATTTCAATTCCCAATTTATTCATGCAGTTTTCCATACATAAATCTTGCCTAATGGTTATATCCAGGAATAGGTATATTTATCTGATAAATTATCACATTTTAAAATACATCAGCGGGCATTTTCATATTTTTTCAAGACATTTTTCACAATTTCTTATTTATAAATATTTATCTATTAGTTTTCGTGAATTATGTAAATGCCTAAGTAAATCTGTACCTATGATTAACTAAACACATTACCAGCATTAATTATTAATTACATAATAAACTGCAGAAATTTTAAATATCCTTTAAACTGCAAAAAATGTTAGGTCGGGTTGTTTCACCGAATTTGAACAATTCATTAGATTTCAAGGTTAATTTTCAAGTTCTGCGAAGGTCCTATTTCAGTTCTGTTACTATCAAAGTACCGTGAAGCAACCGACCCATGATGAAATAGTAACAGCACTTGAGTAGCATTTTCACAGAATTTAAATTTTAACTTTGAAATTTGATGAATTGTTCAAATTCTGTAAAACAACCCGTTCAAAGTCAAGACATCCGTTTAGAATCGAATCTGAAACATAAAAGGCTGCAGCCATGTTTGGTGACCCCAATGAGGGTGTGTTGTGAGTCATATATAATCTATCTGGCTCTGGTTTGCAAAGAGCAGTTGGGACTCTTGTGCATATTTACATTTAAAAAAACTATATAAATAAAATCTCGAATGAAGCAAGGTTAAATCAGTTTCTATTTTTGAATCACACTTGTGGTGATATGTTACGAGCTGGATGGTCCGGGCTGCAGTCTGCAAGGTTGACCTGATGATAGCCAACCTCTGATAGCAAAAATAGCGTAAAGTTCCATTATTGAGGGCGGTGGGTTTAGACTAGGGATGTTATGGAGCTCCGTAACCGTAACCGAAACTATCGGATATCCGAAATAAAAAAATATCCGTAACCGTAATCGAAACCGATATAAAAGTTTCGGATAGTTTCGGATAAAGGCTAAGTCTAAATGACAGGTTTTTGGTTGTTTTGCCCGGCCGAGTCGTCACTTGTCACACAAATCGCGCGTGTCTCTTGCAATTTGCATTTTTTTTTATTTATTTTGTGAATGTGGGTGTACAAACAATTAAACTTATTATTTACGAGAATCTACTTAGTTTCAAAGTGTTGTGTAAATAAATTGTTATAGTTTTGGGAAAAGGCAAAATGCGTCCTACGTCTAGTTTAGTTTGGACATTTTTTGATGAAATTAATGTAGATTCATTGATATATTACATCTCTATGTGTAAATTCTGCAAAATGTAAACAGTGCGGTAAAAGCTTTTCACGCAAAGGAGGTGGCACTACTTCTCTGAAACTTTATCTTAAATCAAAACAACTGTTTTTAACACTCTTGTGTCATGTTAGCTGTTGAGGTGGTTTCCAGAAACAACAGTTCTTCATATAATATATACAAGAGTGTAAAAAACAGTTGTCAATAA
This sequence comes from Limnephilus marmoratus, assembly GCA_917880885.1. NCBI lineage: Eukaryota > Metazoa > Arthropoda > Insecta > Trichoptera > Limnephilidae > Limnephilus > Limnephilus marmoratus. Next base: position 29,318,755 of record OU862923.1, on the reverse strand, counting down.
CAGACTCTTTGAAAAAATAGAGGTTCCTGGGAAAATTCTAATATCCGTAACCGAAATTATCCGAAACTAGCGGATAATCCGAAATAATTTCATATCCGTAACCGTACCCGAAACCGGTATAATATTATTTCTACATCCGTATCCGTATCCAGATCCAAAATTTCATATTCATAACATCCCTAGTTTAGGAATCAGACCATCAGCTGAATTGAACATGGCTTCAAGAATAATAATATCATCAGAGTAAGTATCGCTGGCAGATGATGAACTGAAACCAGACGTTGCTCTCAGCACTCTCAGCAGATATAAATTGAACCGGAAGCATCGGGAGGTAAATAAATAAACATATTATTGATTTAGCGTTTATAGGTCCGTCGGATGCTGGATACCGTGCTACCCACCGAGAGATTTCCCGCGGTGAAATCAGCGACTAAAGATGTCAATGAAGATTTGAAAAAAAGTAACTACAATTTAAATTGTTTTTTACAAAAATTACAATGGTTCGCATTATATGTTCGATTGGATTGAAATAGAAAACAAGATTAGGTAGCAAAAAACGACAATGGAAGCATTAAATTAATAATTAATGTATTTTTGAATGTAGCTATAACTTTGTGGTTATCCATTATAGAAAAATGAAACAATTCAACTTTGTATAAACCACTTATATAATGCGTAAATCCGACCGGTTTCGGAAGAAACGTTCCTTCTTCTGGGAAACAGGGTGGTTGGAGGTCTTATGAATTACTATGTCAGTGTATGTTGGCTTGATTTTATTTTTTATAATAGATAAAGTTAAATCCAAAAAGTTTAATTTTTCATTGCCTATTTCTATCGTAAATTTTATTTGATTATGAAAGGAATTTAAAAGGTTAAGAAATTTGTTGAGTTGACGTTCGGATCCTGTCCAAATCAAATCCAAATGTCTCACAAAAACACTCCACCTTCCAATGTCTAATAATAATTTCCTTTCTGAACTTTCCATAATAAAACCAATTGCTATAAATAACGGATATGAACCAAAATTAATTGATAACATCCTAAATAAAAAACTTAGCAAAATTTCAAAAAATAAATATCTATACAATTCTAATAATATTAATGATAAAGAATGGCGTAAAATATATTAATAATTTTTCAGTTCAATGTTGCAAAAATCTCCCTTCTAATATTAAACAAGCTTTTTATACAAGAAATAATATCGGTAATTTTTTGAGAAATACTAATGATAAAGACCATAAATTGACTAATTCCAAAATATATAAACTCAAATGCAATGATTGTCCCTCATTTTATATTGGAAAAACAACTCGTAATTTTGAAATCAGAATCAAAGAACATTTAAGGTGTCTTACTAATAATAATTTTTCTGAGTTCGCATTGAAAATAACTATAGTTTTGAAAAAAATACAGGGATAAATATTCTTCATATTAATGATAAAGGAAAACGTTGAGATAACTTAGAAGCCTTGGAAATTAAAAAATCCCTTAAAATAATGAATCTATTATCAACAAACAAAAAATATTGTCTTATAGCCCAATCATGGATTTGTTCCCCTACCTTTCCACTCTACACTAATACATACCCACCCAATCTACGTTAATAACTAGCAACGGCTCCACCCCTACCATAATAAAACATTGTTCGAAACTGTCAAATTAGTATAAGCTTTCCCTGAAGAAGGAACGTTTGTTCCGAAACCGGTCGGATTTACGTATTACATGGTTTATACAAAGTTGAATTGTTTCATTTTTCAATAATTAATGTCTCTATTGGAGCTAGCAGAGGAAGGATGAAAATAGACTGAATGAACCAAATACTTGAGACGGGTTGTATCCAGAGTCAGAATAACGTAATTCATTTTCTACACTCGTTTACAGAACTTCAATATAATACAAACTGAGAAACAGTATAAATGAACAAAGAGAGTGCTACAAACTAACCGCACCTGAAAATAGCAATGACAAATTGGACAAAAAACATACATCAGGAAGATAATTTCTGGACAAGGATTTGATGGAATACATGACTTAAGCAATACCAAGTTTTTCTAGTTACAGTGCAGACCAGACCTGATGATGTGTTATAAACAAAAGCCTAAAACAAAAGTATTTATATACTGTAGAAGGGTACGTAGAGAAAATGAATATGAATGGAGGAAGGAGTGTAAACCTACTCCAAAAAAACCGGGTGATGGTTAGTTAGTTGGTTTGCGACTACTTCATAGAAAGTCGTAAATGTAGTGTTTTGAACATGTACTGAGAATGTAGGAAGACACACTTCCATATAAATGCGGCAGTTCCAGGGGGTGGACGTCCAGTAGGCCGCCACAAAAGGAGTTGGGTAAAGCAACTCTAGAGGTTGTGATGGGCCTGCTATCGATGGAAACCGCTGAAGACACCTGGAGGCTGAAGAAAAGGAACCCCGATATGACAAGGGAAAATGATGATAAAAACGCAAAGTATGAAAAAGACATTCTGATGAAAAATATAGATAGAATATAGATAGTTAGCGTGACAGTGCTAACTCGCTGCTATGTGAAAGAATTCGCACTCATAATAATGATAATAATTTGACATTGGCATTGCGTTCACACTTCTCGTGTCTCGGCACGGGACGGTTTGTTCTCACGCGAATAACAGATTAAATGTGATGTGATTGATAAACCATTTTCTCCGTAATAATTCAAAATGAAATTTTTTGATTAATAATGATCATAAAATTAATTTTAACGAATAATATATTATTGACAGAAAGAAAATTGGAGGTTGCCCACCACTTTCCCACGGCGTTCTAAGGAAACAGATGGTTTCCTCCTTCACCGTACTCGTCAGGACTCTATTTTTTTATTTATAAAGAAGCAACTTTTTATTTAAAATGACTAGACCCCCAATGTCCGGGCATACATTGTTAGCAGGCAGTATGCGAGTGCGTACATGTTATTAGTTATTTATTTCACAGTATCACGTCTCATCTCTGCCATCTGATGTAGCTGAAATAAAAGTTTGTTAATATGCAGAATAAAATAAAATAAAAAACATAATTTGATGAGATTGTTTAACTTAACCAAAGCAGCTGAGCTACAGTCACCCTGCAGTCCCGCCGAGGATAAGCGGAGCCATCAGTCCAGTCGCAAGTGAGACTCGGGTGTCCGCGCCCCTAAGCTGGCTCCCCGGTAGGCCCTCGAAGAAAGTGTTGGGATTAAGGGCAGAAAGACCTGAAGACACTAGGGATAAAAGAGAGCATCGGGTCACTGGAGGCAGGGCGGAAGGGCACCGGTCCGCTACGGTTGGTCTTCTGGCCCGCTCGTGGCGACGGGGGAGGCGCGGGCGGGTTATGCAGCGGCTACCTTTGGAGTCATCTTCTCGGTTGTTGCACGGACATAGATCTAGTCCACCCCCTTGATGGGGTGTAGGACAATACAAAAATGAGATGGTAGTTCAGTTCCGGCTCCTTGAATGATACAAGTCAAGACACGAAGAACTTGTTGATATATATCTTAGATTTAGATAAAGAGTGCTAGAAAAATGCAAGTATAGTTAGGATACGCGAAGGTTATTGATAATATCTAGTTAAACAAAAAGGTAAAAACAAGTAACATAATAAGTCAACAAAGAAAGAAAATATAATAAGTCAACAAAGCCCAAGCAACGGGTGCGTTATTTCCGATACACGGCAATGTCGACCCTACAGCAGTGCGAAAAACGTCAGCCAACGACAGAAAACGCCAGCCAAATTCGAATGATTTGAAAAATAACAGATCGATGTAATTATAGGAGAATTATTATGAAGATTTATAACATAAAATGAGGCTTGTGAATACATTTATTTGCTATATTTTGGGATTTGTTATACGAACGCCAAAAAACTAAGAAATGAGACTAAATTGTTAGCTTGACCTACAATAGCCCACCCATCCAAAAATGTGTTCAGAACCAAAAGGCAACACGACATAAATGAAAATTGCATTTCTTTACTTTTTATGATAGCTATATGGAAATGCTTCATAGCTCATGATCGAAATGACGATGCGAAATGAAATCATTTGCGTTGATCTAGAAATCTCTGACAGAAACTACTGTCCAAATTTCATAACGACAGAGCTTATCGTTCGAGAGATTTCGCTGTCAGACTACCTACATACAAAGTGATTTTCTGTATAATATTGAAATGTAAAATTTTTCTCGGTTTACAGTTACCACTGGCAAACTACGAGGCGGTAGAAACACCCAACCGCCCACGAAATGGTGTCACTTTTTGCGTTGTGTAAAAAAGCAAAAATCATAATTATGGCAGTGACAGAATCCACAATAGCGGCGGTTGTTAGGTGGTTATCAAGCATCATCGCCGTGGGAGAAGCGAATGGCAAGGTGAAATCGCTCGCGCTCGGTTGATAACCCTATTATAAAACAGGGGCAAATCAACGATACGTTTGATTACTGGCACAGAGGTGGGCGTAACTGCCAGTTTGTTTTCAGAATGAAATCTGTTTTGTTTTGTTTTATTTTTTTGACTTCTTTGTTTGTTTTTTTTTAAACCAATCGTTATCACAGTTATCACAAAACCAAAGACAATAAGTGAATGATTAAATCAATTCACGGATTTAAGACAGGTACATGGTTTGATCCTTGGGGAACTCCTGAAGATTCCTTAGAATTAAATTACAATTTATTTTGTAATAAGATTGGGACTGTGGCATTCATAATTTGGGGTTGATATGTTGTATGTTCTACGGCTGAAGGCAGTAAGGAAGAAGAAAGGAAGTTAAGAAAGGTTAAGAAATGTAGGGATATTCAAATTTGGTCCTTTAAACACTTGTATCAGCCACTGAATTTATTATTTAATTATTAACAAAATACATATTTTGAACCGTGATCATTACACATTTCCAATTTGGGAATTAAAAGAGTTAGGGGATATGGATGGAAAGATTTAGATCAGAAAGCCCCCGGTGTTTCAGTTCTGACTTTCAAAAATTGTTAAAACCGTTCCAGAGCAACGTTTCCGAATAGTGGTTTATCACCAAGGCGATAGGTACATAGTTTGATCCCTGGGGAACTCCTAAAGATTCCTTAGAATTAAATTACAATTTAGTTTGTAAAAAGATTGGGACTGTGGCATTCATAATTTCGGGTTGATATGTTGTATGTTCTACGGCTGAAGGAAGTAAGGAAGTTAAGAAAGGTTAAGAAATGTAGGGATATTCAAATTTGGTCCTTTAAACACTTGTATCAGCCACTGAATTTATTATTTAATTATTAACAAAATACAAATTTTGAACCGTGATCATTACACATTTCCAATTTGGGAATTAAAAAAGTCAGGGGAGGTGGATGGAAAGATTTAGACCAGAAAGCCCCTGGTGTTTCAGTTCTGACTTTCAAAAATTGTTAAAACCGTTCCAGAGCAACGTTTCCGAATAGTGGTTTGTCACCAAGGCTACCTACCGATACCACATTTCACTCTGAGCGAAGTTCAAGTACCATTTATATAATTTATTTAAAAAATGTGTCAAAAAATCCATACCAATTTCAGTCATGACTCATGACTATCAACTTCTAGGACCAGAGCCAAAACTCTTACCGCTTTGTCAAGGAGACTATCATTGAAGTCATTTGTATTTATCGACTGAATTGACAAAATCTCCACACATAGTGAAATGATTAACATAATTTGAAGCGAGATTTCTTTACTGTTCGCAACTTCTCGGTGAATGGTTGCAAAGAGATATCCAAGAATTGGAGCGAATTTCGCATAAATTGGAGAGTGGTATCATTGTTGAAATACCTATCAAGGAGACGAATTAACACATGCACATATATGTAGGATTGTGGTATCAACATTTAAACAATCGAAAATCATTCAAGAAGGTTTATCACAAATTCAAATTTTAATAACAAAATTGCATATATTGTGTTTCTTGCTATAAGTTCCATGGAGGCATTGCCTACCACAAAAATACAACAATTTATGCATTTATTAATTGTTATCAATATTAATTTTTTAGAACAAAATTTTAAATTAAGGTTTTTTTCTTTTAAGTATTAAATAATAATAATATTCAATTTATAACGAAATGTTTATTTATAAAATTAATAATAATATTACTGAATTTATAAAAGGAAAACTTTAAATTATAGTTTTCCTCCTTGTGATAAGAAAGGAACAGAACTAACGGAACATAATTAAAAACTAAAAACATAATAAAATAAGAAGACAGGATGTAAAACAAATTCAATTCTTAGCATAATAAATACAGGGTGTCCGGGGGTAAAGTGCATTAACTTCGGGAGGTGATTCTACATGATGATAGGAGTAAAAAAGATTAACAACTTTTTCTGAAATTCCAACTTTTTTTTTCCCATACAAAAACCTACTAAAAATCCTTAGTGTGAGGTACGATCTTACTTGCTGAGAGCCTGCCGGGCGCCTGACTCGATTGTGATTGGCCGCATCGTAACAGCGGAAAAATAATAAATCCGGCCGCACACGCCGGACTAATTTTACCTTTTTACCTCAAAACTACCCCTAAAAGTTGGAATTTCGAAAAAAGTTATTTATCTTTTTTACTTGTACTATCATGTAGAATCACCTCCCGAAGTTAATGCACTTAACCCCCGGACACCCTGTATATAAACAACAGAAAAGTTCCTCAGGAGATGTCAGAAAAATAATATTTTATGGACTTTTTGAGAGTGCAGGTACATTAAATTGAACCATAACATAATACTTAAATTAATTAAACAGCTCCGCAGGTTTTTGCTGCTAGGCCCTGCGGGCGGCTTTTGGTTCGGCTTCGCCCGGTTTGAGTGTTTGTGACCATTTTGTAAATCCGATAGTAACTGGTTCCTAAAATAGCCAGTTCCTCGGATCCAGTGTGATCCATTGACAGCTAGTCACTGTCGCACTGTCGGTGACTCATTGAGACAAAGTAACAGTGACAAAGTAACCGTGACAAAGTAACCGAGACACGCAATGACTTTATATGTAATTTATAACAACTTCGTGAAGTATTGCCGTCAATCTTTCCAAATCCGGAAGGATACTTGAAGTATATAAATCCGCAGCACTTATACCTAGGGGGAAACATCCACATTCGAGCTGCTGACGGAAGTAGTGACATCTTATGTCGAATTCTTGAATTTGAAACCGAATTATAACAGTAGCTTTGTGTGAAATTCCATCTACACATGTTTATTTGAGGCGCGGCCGTTAAGCGTGGCGTCCGACACGCACTCGTGGCTTCTGAAATTGAACCACGCAGACGCTAACGTAATAATACTGTTCGATATTATTAATACATAGTTAATTGGTTGCACACATAAATATCCGAAAATCCAGATTGAATAGTTACGGATTCAAATCATCGATATTGCAAAATAAAAAAATAAAAGGTTTTTCGAAGATCTTCACAAAAGAAATTATTGATGATTGGTATATCGAAATAATGGAGATAATATTTGAACTACTTTATAATACAGAATATAATTTTTCATTAATCATATTTGCTGTTCTAATTAAAATTTTCTTGACCTAAGTTCATATAACAATCACCCTATAGGTACCCTAGTTTCATATAAACAAAAGTTCAGTAATCTTAAACTAAGTCTACATTAGCTCCGTCTCTGTGATCTAGCTATTTACCTTAATCAATTAATGTCGGATTGGTAGAACATAGAAGTAATAAGAAAAAACATTCCTCGTACTTAATTCTTCAATTTCTTCTTCTCTTCTCCGCTAGCTTCATTCATTAACGATCATTTCTCAACAACTTGCAGACAATGGCGAGACTAATTTTACATCTGTGCGATTGTTTCAAATATGCCATGTAATAGAGCTTTGATTCAACAATTTGTTGATTTCACTATCTAAAACATTAAAAGCAGAAGAATTATACTGCCATAATAATACATATCAATTAAAATAATTTCATGATTGGTTAAAGAAAAATAAAAATAAAGCAGACTAAAAAATAAGTATAAATCCTGATAATAATAATAATATTCGGACTCTGATAATCAAATATCCCCAGCTAAAATAATCTTGCTCCTCTGAGAAATTGCATAAATAGACAGAATGCTCAAAATACAGAGAACTCATTTATTAATCACCCTTTTCACATGTTTTCGAGAAAAACCAAAATAATTAATCTAAATTATTTTATTTAATTCACGACATCCAAATGTAATATTACTAACGTAAATAACTTTTAAAATAACGAGGGATAAGTAACCGTCCCAAAGCCTCGATTACATTGAGCGAGTTTACAAGCTACTAGCCGGCGAATTCACTATCTGCTAGCTAACTACCTAGTTAGTACCATTAGCTAGTAAACTAACCTTGTGTCATCAATGTCATCATAGTTGCTAGTGAGCTCGCTGCGAGTATCTCAGTTTTCTACAAAATGTCGATAGAATTAGTTCGTGCGGGAGTCGTTGTCGTTGGTTTCAACTCGCTAACTAGTTCGCTACTGAGCGAGTGGAAAATTTTGTGTGTCATCATCACAATCGAACTCGCCGATTAGCCCGCTTTTAAACTCACTCAATGTAATCGAGGCTTAAGCAAAAAATATAACATAAAGGAAATGTTCAAAATTCATAAAATATATCTTGAAGAAATAATGTATATCCATAACCCGGATCCAAATGCAAAGATTTCGAACGCTTTCCAATTTATTAACATTACGGGATTTCCTTGAAGCATTGAAATTTTAACAAACAACCTTGCATCACTGAAGCGTCCGTAAAAACATTTCGAGAAACAGATGTTTACCATTTCAGTAAAAGGATGTATTGTGTAAAAAACTGTAATGGAATTCGCGGATATAAATTTAGTAGGCGTGCAATCAATGATTTTGTTGGCATCCAATTATGAGGTAATCAATGTGTCGGTTAGTAATTTACAAATAATGTCATAAAAAAAGAGAACACCGCGGAAAACACAATAATTCAGAAAATTGCAAGCTATTTTCGTGTACTTCTTGAAGTACAACAGGAAGCATTGCAAAAATGTTAAGAATTACCAGAAATGAAATTACAATACGTGCGGGAAAAATTGCAACAATTATAAGTACTAAGAACAGGGAGTACGAGAAATTCTAGTTAAAATGGATTATCACTCCTTCAAAAAACAATCAGTGCGTGCCGCTAAAACTCAGAAACGAGTCCCGGTTCTATCAAGGTAGTTATATTGTGTGGTAGCCCTCCACCCCCCCACCCATGAAGAAGTTTCTCGATTTTACCTGAAGGTCGTGCTTTGTAAGATATAAGGCTGGAAGTTTCACTATCTAGAAATTTCTAGAACAGTCGAGAACATTCGAGAGTATTCCAGATCATTGTGGAATATTCCAGAACACTCTCGAATGTTGTGGAATGTTCTGGAACATTGTGGACCGTTCGAAGACTTTTTTGTATGGGTGGGGCAACCCCTTTTTTGTATGGTGGGGCTAGGTTATATATAGCAAGATCCGTCGTGCATTCGAACGTCAGTTCAATTTCATATCAATTCCCTGAGCCAAGCCGGGTACCCCTGTTATTGTATTTATAAAAAGACTAGCTGAAGTCCCCGGCGATACCCGGGCTTTACACAGAGTTTTCGAAATCAAATGTAGACAGTGATCTTCCTTTGCATACAAATCAAATCCACACCGCCCGCTTGCCAGACCGCTCGTCCACCACATACAGACATTCCTCTTTCTATATTATATATATTTCAACCAATTTACACAAAACTTTAACAAATTATATTCCTCATGAATCTTTGGTAAAAACCAACACATGAAAATCCATTCAGTAGTTTTTGAGTTTATCGCGGACAGACAGACAGACGCGGCGGAGGACTTTAATTTATAACTAGCTGACCCGGTCACGCGTTGCTGTGGCTAACGAAACAACGCCATCTACTGGATAGTTACCCAACCTTTATAATCACCGCCATCTGTTAATTTGCATACAAATCAAATCCACACCACCTGTTTGCCAGCCCGCTCGTTAACTACCCACAGACATTCTTCTTTGCATATTATATATTTCAACCAATTTACACAAAACCTTGACAAATTATATACCTAAACCTTTCTTATGAATCACTCTATCTATTGGTGGAAACCGAAAAAAAATACGTTTAGTCGTTTTTGAGTTCATCGCGAACAAACGAACAGAAAGTCAGACACGTCGGAGGACTTTAATTTATAATATGTAGAGATTAACTTTGAAATAAAACCTATTTATTTTGAAAATGTGTTTACTACGTACCTACTTACACAAAGTTATTAAGTTTTTGAATTATAAAAAAACATGTCCTCACATATTATAGTATCTAGTACGCAGATCAAATAACATCTAAATAGGCAAATAACTTTCGTCGTAGATACAATTTAGAAAGACTCTAATCTTCGACATCATAGATGCAGCCAGGGACGCATGTGGAAAAGTTATTTTTACGTCAATAATTTAAAATAAACTCACAAAATATTATAATATCTGTCTGGTACCTTATCGATATTCGAATCACCAATTAAGTTGAACAAACTAAATACAGTATTGCTAATAATTGAACACAATATTGTGAATACAACCTGTCGCTTGTTGTGAGTTGTTATGCGACAACCGGTCAAGCAGGAAGTTTATCTTAATTATTCTCAGCTGAATATAATGACATGCCCAAAGCATTTTTAAATGTGACAAAAATGAGGATATTACAAACTATGTAGACTTAGGAAAAACGGCAATTAAAATTATAATTAAATACACATCTTGGCAGTGGCAATGTTTTAATTGATACCGCAACATTGGTTAACACTTAATATCAAATATATCAATATAAGATTGTTTGGTAGGGGAAATTGTCGTAATTATAGGCAATATAAACTCTATGTAAACCTTCATGCTTCACTTTTACAATTCTACTGTAACTTCAAGACTAACTTTATTTATCTTCTTGAAACCGTAACAAAAATCAACTAACTTGTATGTGTCACTTTGTTATTACAATATTTTCAAAGATACATTACCTATGTTTTTAAACTTTCACTTTGAAATTTACATTTTTTACTTGTACCGCCAAATTATTGGTGTAATTTAGCACTTTAGTTAATATTACCCACGCACAGGCAGTGCCTTAGTGGGTTACCATTATCTACTTTTGTCTTATATATAGATACTTTTTTACATTATTTTTATCTCTGTTATGTTATATATTAAATTTAATAAACTTATCTGATCGTAGAATCATTTCCGATTTAACCTGTTTGTATAAAATCATAAATTCAATGTTTGATACCCCTGATTTATTATAATTTATTATTAATTTCTTTTCATACTCCAGGCAGGTCAGTCACAAGGCAGTACCTACCATATTATTGTAGCAATTCTAAGTCAACAAGTCAATATTATACTCCTATGCGACGGATCCAACAGCTTGGAAACAAATACTCCGATGTTGTTAATATATTTAGTACATCAATTTTATTATATAAGCATACCTTATTGAATTTTTTTTCATCAAATAGCGGAATATTTTGATGAAGCTATTGAAATTGACTAACACATTGACAGTATTTTGTTGGCTGAAAGAAAAAAAAACTATTTCAGATTTTTTGTTTTTTTTTTCTTTTGTACCTACATCCTGTGTGGTTCAAATTCAATACCTAATATTTTTACTTTGTATTTATTTTTGTGCAAATGTTTTAAACAGTAGTTTCCTGCACTATTTACTATTATAATTTCGTTAATATTGTTATATATATGTATGTAAAAGCCTAAATAGGCGTAAATAAATAAATAAATATTTAGAAAATATGTAAAAATTACTTTTGAAATGAATCAAGACATAATGGGAAAAAATAAAGGAAAAAAAAACCTAAATTACTAGCAGGTCTATGCTGCTAAGCCTTGCGGGCGGTTTTGGTTCGGCTTCGCCCAATTTAAGTGTGAGTTACCATTTTATAAATTCGATAGGAACCGGATCCAAAAATAGCCGGTTCCTAGGATCCAGTGACAGCTAGTCACCGGGACAAAGTAACCGCGACAGTCAACGACATTATACATAATATATAGATGTATAATATATAATAATCATACTATCATCAATTTCTCCATGCTAGATCCACGAAGTTACAAATCCAATAGAAGTTATACCTGCCAGCGGCAGGTCCCCATGCGACATATTAACGTAAAAGGCGCCATCTTTTGGCATTATTGGCTACTTGCTTGAATTCGGTTTTATTACAAATACTTGGTCGAAGATTACAAAAGTAGCTTTTTAACAAACTTCAAATACGAAGATGGTTTTGTATAAGAGATGTATTCGAAGTCTGATTCTTAAATTTCAACCGTACAGACGTAAGCCTATCAATAACGTCCGATACCGCGCAATAAAATCGGGCACTAAACTACTACCCTTACGGGAGTATGTCGGGGTTTTGCGCTTACCTCCCCGTCAGCATTTATTACAAGAAATATATTATTATTTAACCCTCCGGACTAATTTATTTGCGTTTGGGAATAGCTCATAAAGATATCATAGAAAAAGTTCTCTTCCTCACTGTCGCGATAAGATGAGATTTAAACGGTGTTAGAAAAGGAATATAACACGCTTTTTATTCAATTCTAAAATTGAACCACAGAAGAATTAAAATGTACAAGCACCATACATATATCAATGACAAGCACATTAAAACAAAGTTTCGATAAAAATTGAAACGACAAAAAATGATGTGACAATAGGGCTGCCACCTTTCAAAAATAGTAGACCCGGAGATTTTAGAAATATAGTTTTTTTATTAAAATAAAACTTATTTTCAAATTAATTATATAAAATACTTAGTTTTTACCTACCACTTTTATTTATAAAAACCGACAAGTTTCGTGAGCAACGCTCTCTTCTTCAGGGTTTTATTAATACCTACTATTTTTGAAAATAGACATAGACAATGGTATCAATGGAAAAATAATAGATATAGACAATGTTTTTATAAACAATAAAAGTGGTAAAAACTAAGTATTTTAATTTGATTAAAATGGTGCCACAAAATAATTTTGCTGTGTTAGAAGAAAAAACTTTTTTTAGTATGAATTATTTAATTAAGGCAAAATGTCATGGTAAATTAACATTTGTAATTTTTTTTTAAATATAAATGACCTAGCTAGTGCTAGTCTGACGGACCAGCTTGACACTTAAAACTATATTTTTCATTTTGAAGGGATTGTTGAAGCATTTTTTCTTGCTCAGGTTTCTTCAAAAACCGGATTTGACCCGGAGATATCGATGTTAAACCCGGAGCCCGGACATGCACCATGCAAACCCGGAGACTCCGGGTCAAACCCGGAGAGGTGGCAGCCCTGTGACAATAATGTTTATAAAACATTTGTAAATTAAAAATGTTAGTAAGTTAAAAACGGAAGGTGAGCCACTTTTTAAAAACATTTATGTTTGCATTAAAAAGTTATAAATTTCAAAAATTATGTTTATTTCCGATAATAAAATTTGAAAGCGAATTTCATTGCCTTTTAAAACAGTTTTTAGTTTTCGGATACGTTTAGAAATATTCCATTTATTTGGATTTTATTGCCTTTTAAAACAGTTTTTAGTTTTCGGATACGTTTAGAAATATTCCATTTATTTGGATTTTATTGCCTTTTAAAACAGTTTTTAGTTTTCGGATACGTTTAGAAATATTCCATTTATTTGGATTTTATTGCCTTTTAAAACAGTTTTTAGTTTTCGGATACGTTTAGAAATATTCCATTTATTTGGATTTTATTGCCTTTTAAAACAGTTTTTAGTTTTCGGATACGTTTAGAAATATTCCATTTATTTGGATTTTATTGCAAATCCTGAAATACTCTGACCTTCTGACGGAATATTTATATTTTATTTATTAACAAGAACAAACAATGCATTAGATACTTCGGTTAAAAGAATACAATTCATAAGAATCATAAGTGTGACAAAAAGATACAAAAGATTTACAAAAAGCGCTCCAGTGGCAATAATTGTAAAATTGTGCTTAAAAAAACGCTGTAGGTAATTAAAGACAGTACCTATCTATATTAATAATAATTAATAACACATTCAAATGCCTATTCTTAATTTACATTGAATGTAATGAAATAAGGAAAAGAAACACGATCACAAAACAACAAACAGGTGCCCAGGTAGGTGTGTACAGAGATATAACGGGAGATAATAGGCAGGTACTATGTACTATGTAATGCAGGTAATGGCAAGTGGTAAGCAATGCACAGGTAGTAAGGCAAGTGCCCGAACGTTCAGCCATGCGTTTGATGTGGTTCATAATGCATAACAAATCAGTATTCATACTTTTCATTTCATTATCACTCGGAGGTAACGCTTTTAGCTCAATCACCTTTGTTTGCGCTTTTATTTTAACTATAATACGTGTGTGAGAAGTTGAAAATGTGCTTAGCAGGGTTTCCCAAACTGTGTTCCGCGGAACCCTAGGGTTCCGCCGAACCTGTACAGGGGTTCCGCGACAATTTGTCGGAAGAATTTAATTTATTATATTATACACATATTCATATTTCAACAATGCTGATATTATTCTCATTTAAATGATTTCTGGACGAGTATGTCAGAAGAGTACCCAAATTTATCAAAACAAGCTATTGTTGTTATACTTCCGTTTTCTACGAACTATTTATTCGAAGCGGGATTTTCTAATTATGCTGCAACCAAAGATATTCAAATACAGAAGAGATGGTGTCCGCGCAATTGTCGCCAGACTACGCGCTAATTAGCGTAGTTTTCATACAAAAAGAATTTGTTCATTTCGTTGATTTTTTGAAAATGTGCATTAATATTGGATAACAATATATTTTGAATAAGGAAAGAATTCGTTCATTTAGTTTAACGTTCGTTTGGTTTATTCGTTAATTATTTGTTCTTTTAGTTTATTTGCGGCATGTTCCAGAGTGGAAGATACTATCAGTATCGCCCTGGTGTAAGACCACCTTTCAGAATTGAAACGTTGCTTGAAAATGGCTTTAGCCGTGTTTGGTGACCAGATCTGAATAGCCAGGTACTTCCCAACCTTCCTCTTCCCCACCTCCTTCCCCTCCCCACTACCTTCAGCCTCACAACATACCCCAATTGGGGATGCCAGTCTCACTGGCTCCAGACGGGAGCAGTTGAGATTCTTGTGCGGTTATTCACTGTAAAAAAAAATAAAAATTGTTAATTGGTAAACAATATCAGCGACACCCCGAAGCGCAGACCCACATAGTAAAAACAGCAAATAGCACATCTACTTATATTTCAATATCTTTGGCTGCAACCAAGTCAAAGTGCAGGAACAGGCTCGAGACGCCACACCAGATATTAGAATACAACTTACCAATATAATGCCTGATATCAAGAAGATAATATGCAAATCAAGGACTCAAAATCATCAAAGTCATTAATTAGGTGTTGTATTTGTTCCATTTTTTGTTGTTGTTTATAATATTTTTTTGTTTATGTTCCAATTTTTTGTTGCTTATATTCAATTTTTTGTTATTTATATTCCATTTATTATTTTTTATATTCCATTTATGTTTTTGTTTATTTTACATTTTTTGTTGTATATATTCCATTTTTTATTTATATTCCATTTCTGTTATATGTTTATATATTGTTGGTATACTTAATAAATAATGTGTAATAACATTTTTTTAAACTTTATTATTAGGAATTACCCTTTGGAATTACCCAATCTAATAAATGAGCCAAGTGTTCCGTTAAAATTTACGGGTTTTCAAAGTGTTCCATTGCAGAAAAAGTTTTGGAAACCCTGGCTTAGAGTATTAATGCTATGCTAAAGTTATGGAATGGCTAATCAAATATAATGTAAAACCGTCGACCAAGTATTATATATATGTATATATCCATGTAAAAGACTCATGAAATGACAAAATATATTAGATAGGTACGTGAAACAGCAAAAACGGTATAGATTATGGTATAAAAAGTCGGGGATGCCCGAGGAAGACATTGCACGACCAAGTGAATCAGATACTTGAGTCGGGCCATGTCAAGAATCAGAATAATAGAAGAGCATGTATGGGACGATGTATGAATGTGAACGAGGCAAGGAGTGTGACGGTCAGCTATTTATTTAGTGTTTTAGAGTATGGTGTCAATTGAAATGATCAAATACCACCCACGCGTAAAAGTACGAATACCAATGAGTTAAATATCATAAATTATTATTATAAATATTACAAAATATTTATGAAGTTTTAATATTTATTTTACGAAGTGAAGAATTTAAGTAATCACCGAAGATTATATTAACAACTAACTCTGAAACAAAAAAATGTGAAAGAGATTCATAAAATCAAATCTAAATCTTGTAAGCGGAAATTAACCCACTTCCCGACATCCGATCGAGCTGAAACTCCGCAAATAGACTCGTTGACGATGGTAATGCATTATATCAACTTTTGGTGGCACTCGCGCACCCACACGCATTTCTCTGACATTGGCTACCAACACAGCCTAACAAAAACAGAGTGTGCAATTCACACGCGGTAGAAGTGAAACATTCAGAAAACTAGTGTCGACAAGAGTGTACGAAGCACCGCACAAAGTGGAGACTGATAGGCTACCAAGCACCTCATAAAGAGGAGACCGTTTACCTTATCTCATTCTATCGCAGATTAAATCCTATATACTCGTATGTATGTGTCTCTTCTTAGTTCGCTAGTTTTCACTTCAAAATATTGAAGTACTTTAGATTACCTCACCAATGGTTTTACTTGAATATAGGTATTCATATATTATACGTATACATATAATATGAAGACATAACGGATTTATTGAGCAAACTAAATGAGTCATGGGGGTAATGAAAACGGATAGAATGCCAACAGTACAGAATCTAAGACAAGAATAGCAAGATATTTCTGGCCTTCGAAATATTTCCTAGTTCCACTTCCAAGTTCCAAGCGCCATTTGATATACAGTAACATTATGATCTCAACGATAGTAATCTGCAAAAATATACCAAGTAAAATCACTACTCATCAAAAGATCCTTTCATACAATTACAAACAGCTCAAGACATACATAAAAGGAAAGGCATTTTAATAAAAGTGTTAATTTAAGTTGTCAGTGTCCTGTAGGCAGGATATTTTGCGGTCTTTGATCCTGAAACGTTAACACCTGAAGAAGGAAGTGAATGAACTAAAAGGTGTTTTACAGAAAATATAGTGGCTTCGGATTGCAGATTAAATGGTATTTCTTTGTTGTGGATGTGTGTATTTTAGCTACCGTCTTGTTAAATGGGTCAGTCGTTGAGGACTCCTTATTTGCAAGCCTGAAGTACCGTTAGTATTGGCTGAGTGTAATGTGTTTGAGGGGAGAGTACTACAGAAAGGTGACCAACTAGCAGGTAAAGACAATTTAGACACGGGTGAATACTTTTATATTATTTTTCCAGATCCAGATAAACTTCTAGGTGTTTATCTGGATTCAGACCTTTCGCTAAAAAGTCAGGTAAATAGGACCGTCAGTACTGGTTTCTTCTATCTAAGACAACTTAAATCAGTTCGTAGGAACCTCTCAACAGAGGCAACTAAGCTTCTTGTGAACTCATACATAGTATCACGTCTTGATTACTGTAATGGCATTTATGCAAGACTTCCTAAATGCCAAACTGATAAACTACAATCAGTGTTCAACGCCGCAGCACGGCTTATTACTGGGGTACCCAAGTTTTCGCACATTTCGGAACACCTTCGAAATCTTCACTGGCTGAAGTGTCCTGAACGGATCCAATACAAGTTATGCTGGATGGTGTTTAAAGCTCTCAACGAAATGGCTCCACCCTATATCTCTGAACTGTGCATTCCGGAAAATATTGGTCTAAGACATTCAACTCTTAGATCAGCGACATCATCTGCAATCGGAAGGTTGAAAGAACCTAAGCGAAATCCGAACACTAACTTTGGTGATCGTGCTTTCGAAGTATCCGGCCCTGAGGCTTGGAATAAACTTCCTATGGAATTAAGATGTATAACCAGTCCAACAGAATTTAGATCCAAACTTAAAACTCACCTATTTAAACACTCATTTCCATAAATTCGCTATTTCATTCAAACATTGCTATCCAATCTGTTGTTGAGCGATGAATTATCTTATTGCAGTTGAGATCGACGATTAAATTCATTCATTCATTTAAGATACCTATGCTTTCCTTTAAAAACTGTTAACCCATTACAATCATTTTCACAACCGTGTTATAAAATTGTAATATTATGTACGAACTTCCTTCTTCTTCTGGCGCTAACAATATTAATATTAAAATAAGGTATAAAATAATTTGTAAAATGTGTAGAATAAAATATCTATGTATGTATACATGTATATATAATATCCTCAAACTGCTTCGACTCTCTTTCTCTGTCTGTACCTATATCTGTAGAGTTTTGTTGATCACTTGGTAATATTAGATACCTGGCAAAACTAAAAATATTTATTGTTGTATGTAAATACCTATTTTAATTGTAAATCTCTAATTTTAAGTCACGGTTGCAAATATTTGTATGTCACCAGTTTTAAGTCAGTAGTAATAAGTCTTAGTTGTAAGTCACTAGCTACATATAAGTCTTAAATGTAGGTTCCTAGTTATAAGTTTGAATCCTAGTTGTAAGCCTATCGTATTCATTTTATTTTATTGTATGCTTATTATATGTACAGCGCCCTTGAGATGATTTTTCATGAAAACGGCGCTTTATAAATCAGCCAAATATTATTATTATTATTATTATTTTACTTATGGTAGCTTTTCCTATTGAAGGTTGGCCATCATTAGGGAAAACTTTACCCGGTCAAAATAAGGTTCTGGATAAAAGGAGGCATGTCAAAACCTACAAATATGATAATCCTTTTACATCCTATGTAATTCGTAGCATTTTATGCGTTTACAGCGGGAGGCCTCCGTGGTCGAGGTAGCACTAGATACATTAATTCGTAAAGTAAACTAAGAGAATTAATCCTCACAAAATGTTAATTATCCATCTAGTACTAGATGTGAATGATCCATTCATCATTGATTATTATTATAAAGTCGATGCACAATAAGAAATGAAAGAGAGTTAAAGGGTACCAGTCATAGGGACTGCATCATTTAGATATGCATCCCAGGTTTTAAATGATTTATGTGGCATGCAGGGTTTGTCTAACGTACCTAATACCTTTCATTTCATTTTTTTCTGTTATAAATACAGGTTAAAACTTAAAACTTGTCAAAAATGCATTCACTCCATAATATTAATAAAAAATCGGAGTACGCAATTCACACGCGGTAGAAATAAAACCTTCAGAAAACTAAAGTAGACAGAGTGGGGGGGCTACGAAGCACCGCACAAAGAGGAATACCGATAGGCAACGAAGCACCGTACAAAGAGGAGACCGATTAATCTATCTCATTCTCTCAGGATAAATCCTATAGATATGTGTGTTTGTATCTTTTTAGTGTTGCTATTTTTCGTTTTATCGAGTTTCAAATCACAACGGCGCTAAAGAAGTTTTCACTTCAATTATTTTTTTTATATGGTAATAACATTTTTTTATGATTGGAGGCTTATTTGGTCTATGAAATGTAATACAAATATGAATATGGCGTAGTAGAATACATATATCGCATAAGTGAATTAATTAATGTAAAATGCATATCTTCCTTGCTCCGAAAATCTTTAATAATTTACCAACTGAAATAAAGACAGTAGACCTGTATCACACTTTTAGGAAGATGATTAGGGACTTTTTGATGAGTGAACGTGACAGTGCCAGTGGCCTGTTTCTCGTTCTCAGATAGAACACCTGTCTATATATATTATGTGTGTTAATTTGTATGTATACGTAAATGTATGTATGTGCGTAAGTGTGTATGTACGTGTGTCATGTATAGGCATGCTTGTGTACCCCTATCGATACATATATGTATGTGTACATGTATGCATGCATGCACATTTATAAAACTATAAATAAGAATTATGTTTTTGAATACGATCTTATAATCTTTTCTTTTCTATTTTCTAGTTTCCCCTGATGGTAATTATTTTCCTCAGGGGAAAAATAATATTTTCATTATAAACTTTCTACTATAATTTTTACAATTTTCAACATGTTTTAAATATATTTAATCCATTTGTTCACACTAGACACCACAAATTAACTATATTCCATTGGTCAACATGAAACAGGCAGCCGCCTAGTCTCTCTCTGGTTTCAATCCTGGGATTGGTTTGCAGCAATTTCATCTATTCGTTTCTTCCACTCTTCCCTGTCTTGTGCGGCTCTTTTGAAGTCTGCATATGATAAGCAGCGCACGTCCACCAGCAGGTCCTCCAGGTACTCTCGGCGTGGGCGTCCCCTAGCGTTTGTCCCCTCGGTCATACCCTCCATTATGGCATGCAAGAGGCCTTCTTGCCTTATTGCATGGCCGATCCATCTTGCGCGCCTTTCGGACAAGGTCCTGAGCAGGTGCCTTCCTCCTTCGATTCTTTGAAGAACCTCCTCATTTGTGATATGGTCTCTCCAGGAAATTCCTAGTAGTCTTCTATAGGACCACATCTCAAAAGCCTCTAGTCTCCGTTTATCTCTTTCGGATAGGCACCATGTTTCGCAGCCGTACATCAAGATACTCCATACATAGGTCTTGATGAGGAGTATTCCGCCGCCTAGTATGGTGATGTAATGTATCATGTACATATATGAAAATGTTTTAATGTGTTAGGATTAAATTTATAAATAAATAAAATATTTGTTCGTCCCCCGATATAAATTCCACTTCTTTTCGTAATAATAAAGCTAAATCTAATCGTTTGAATAAGAAATATTCCGTATTAGCGCCGAGGAGCGTAGTAAGACAAGTTTAATAGTACCTACTTTTTGTGCTGGTCGCGATAACCTTTTTTTTTTTATTATTATTTAATATAGATATATATAGTACAGTGGTTTTACATAAATTACATATCGGTACACAAATTATTTAAAATTGCAATCTCACCAAAGAAGAAGCTAGTTCTTGTGCTTGATGAGCGAGTTACACTAATTATAACAGAAATAGAATAACATTATGCAATAGGTAAGTATATAATAGGATCAATAGAAACATCTGGATTATCTATACGTGTAGGTGTACATACATGGGATACGGTTACATACTAAAATATTGTGCACTTAAGAGAAATTCGAAAAATCTAAATAAAATAGAGATGAATGTAGAAAGAAAGAGAAAAACAGGTAATTATTAAGTTAATTATTCCTGATGAAGTATAGCTTCAGTTTGAGTTTCAGTTTATTGATGTCTTTGGTTTTTTTATCTTGACTTTTCAATTCGCAAAAAAATCAATCGAGAAAGTTTAACACAGTTCAACACCCCAAAAGTTAAACAAAGTAATACTATTGGCCGAGAGAACCTTAAATCAATTACATGTCCATTTGTTTATCCAATTTACACGTGTAGTTCTACAATTCTACGCCAACGTGGCTTTCACGTCGGTCGATTCAACGCTTTTACATTCATTTTAACCTAGATGTAAAAAAACACCTGTTTCAGTATAAACAGACGGTTATTAACATAACACTAAATTTTCCAAACTGAAGGTTAACAATTTGGCTGGCCAGGTGGTTTGCTTGTATGTGAAAATATATACAATAATTAATAGTACACCACAAACAAGAACTGCTTTCAGTTCTGAGCTCATCACCTTTTAATATAAAAGCGTTGTGCATCAACAATAATTATTTCTAAATTGTTATTGAAACTGGTTTCGAAGAATTAAAATTCTTATCAACAAATTTGACGCCATCGATATTATTTCTTCAACACTTGGATCAATAAAAAGCAGCGGCGGTTGGTGACCTAACTAATTTTCAGTTCAATCGGAGATTAAAAAGGAAGAAAATACTTCACCTAGTTAGATACGAGTAGATATATGAAAAAATCCTTCATTGTTTATTTATTTTCCCTAGATCTGAAAGAATTCATTCACAAAACTGCAACAGAGATTAGCGACCGCAGACAATTCGGCGATTCACTAAAATGCCTGTGAGTGTGGCTTATGATACAAAAGGTTACAAAAAACATTTTTAAATGCGAAAAATCACAAATTTACGCAAAAACTACTCTTTTTTAATATAAAAAGTAACGTCTTTAGTAAATAACTTACGAATATTTTACGGGCCCGCAACCCGAATATCTACCGTTTTCTTACATATCTCCCTTAAACACGCTAAGTTTTAAAGCTCTTAAAAAATATATGTTATTTTTAAAGATAACATCTAGACATTCCCCGCGCCGAAACGCAAATTATATAAAATTCCCTCGATAGAAAAAAATTGCAAAGTATGCTCCAAAAATTATTATAAACACGTTTGTTTTAGTTATTTTACAAGTTATGTGTATGAAAAAATTCAGTTTTTCTTTAAATGCTGTTTAAGACAATGTCCGCGAGATTTATGCTCTATTTTAAACGAGTCGTGTTTTATTAAACATTTTCGCATCGATTTTATCGCTGTAAATGTTAGCGCTCTCCTCTAACATTCGTAATTTTGTATCTCTCCATCTACTTCTTTTCGGGCCCGGTTGCGGAGCCTTAATAAGAACTTGGAATACGAAAATCACAGAAAAACATCTGTTAATACTTGTAAAATACTCCGTACAAATTTGCTCTTAACATATCTCGTAGGTACTGCACACTCAGACGGCTAGTAGATTCACAAGGTTTGAAGATCTACCCCTCTGGCACCACTGGTATGTTTTGTATGAACCTAAGAAATATGACGGAAGGTTCTATAGGTGCTTATACCCATACCGCACTTATGGAATATGGGATTCATATCTTTAAAGAAAACTACCACTAATAAAAAGTTATGTTTTTTGTTGTTCTTGTTGTAAAAATATATAAATTTCGCGCGAATGTAACTTTATACGGTGGTACTTTTATGAAACAATAATTTATGATACGGATCGTTTCAGAAATTGACAGAGTCATATGACGGAGGCGTCTACTAATATCTACAGGAATTCCAAAAACTGAACAAATCGGACTAATATCCATGAGAACCAAAGTGAGGACGAATATCTACAGCTCAAACTGCTGACTTACTATCTATGAGAACCAAAGTGAGGACGAATATTTACAGCTCAAACTGCTGACTTACTATCTATGAGAACCAAAGTGAGGACGAATATTTACAGTTCAAACTGCTGACTAATATCTATGAGAACCAAAGTGTGGACGAATATCTACAGCACTGGCAGAGGTTGGATTTACAATTATGTTTAGCATATTGGAATAACGTAATATTGCGTATGCGGTTTCAAAAACTTAATTTATGTATGTATGTATGTAAAAATCGCTAATATCGGACTATTGTACACATTTAGCTGATTATTAGGGATTTGGGTTGGGTTGGGTTAGGTTAGGTTAGGTTGGGTTAGGTTAGGTGAGATTAGGCTAGGTTAGGTTTCAAAAACTTCATGTACGTACTTTAAACGTTTAAGCCTTTACGTAATTGAAGTAATTTATGCTTTTCCGTACATCCTCTTGCTCAGCTGCCCTCTGTAGATATTAGTCCAACCTACGCTTCATAGATATTAGTCACCACTGGGACCGTCATAGATATTCATCCGACCTTAGCTCTGTAGATATTAATCCTCACTCTGAAGTTTATAGATATTAGTCCAACATATGAGCTGCAGATATTCGTCCGACATACAGGCTGTAGATATTAGTATCTAGAGTCCATGGGACTGCTGTGAGACTCAATGAAGTGGGGAGGCGAAGGAGGTGGTGAGGGGAAGGTTGGTAAGTAAAACCATTTTAACCTATGAGCTTCTATTTGAATATGCTGTGTAAGAAGTGGTTGGACCTGCCTGAGGGTCCACCATCACCGGATTTTGAATAACCTGGCAATATTTGATTTCCTCCTTATTTTGTATCAAGCAGAAAATGTTGTTTGTGCAATGATGGAGTACTTAGCTATCAGAGGATTGATCCAGCGACGCCTGGTACTAACAGTGACCAACATGCACATGGAGAAGCCTTATTGAGGCGATGAGTCTAAGAAACTATGTTAAAACTAGTGATGTGCCGGATCGTTAAAAATGTATATCCGCGGATACGGATCCGAATACGGATCCGAATACGGATATTTGTTGTCAAGATCCGCGGATACGGATCTTTATTTTCTTATTCAACCGGTGTCGGCGCGCGAGACCTTGAAACGATAGTTGACGTTACGCCCGCCGCAACTACGATCAAATATTTGATTTTAAGAAATAAAAAATACTCTGAATGGAATTTAATAGTTTTTTTTTAATTCTACCTAATCACCTATATGTAGCATTTCATCCTATCGATTGAAAATTAATAAGGTAAAAGATCCGCGAGAAAAGTAACGGATACGGATCTTTCTTCTCCCTTGGATATCCGCGGATACGGATCCGTATCCGGAACATCACTAGTTAAAACCCAAGTTAGAATACGATTAATCAACACAATATTACAATTTTTGGATCAGATTTATTAGGTATCTACCTACCATAAAAAGTAACTTATTATCAACTTCTGTACGTAGAACGTAGGTATTACGTTTACCAAACGATTTATCTAACAAAACTACTTCGTAATAATTGCAATTCCATTGTAAACTGCTTGTTCATACCGATTATTATTAAATGCTCGAGGCATTAAAACATTATAAACATTAATGCCTAAGATTTTAACAATAAAACTTAAAGTTCAAAAGTGAAATAAAGTTTTATTAAGCATTCGGAACAAGCATTTACAGCAAAGAAATAAGCCGCCATCACCAGTAAAATTACTCAAGGATTCAAAAATTTATCATCGAGGCGTAGAGCATTTTTAGAAACAATGACGAAGTCGTATCTACATTAGCTCATGTCATGTTGTTTTATGTAGGTTTGGGAGAGGTAATGATGTAATCCTTAAATGCGAAGGTTACTGTAGGTAGGTAGGTAATTAATAACGAAATATATTAACACGTTGACTTTAGGTCATGTCAAGAGTCGGAATAATAGAAGAGTATGACATATACGAGACGTTGGCAATGTACGAAGCTTTACGCTAAATCACTATTTTCGATTAATCTTTACTACGAATCGGTTTACATTATGAATACCAAAAATATGCTCTGGATAAATTGAAGCTTTTCCTATAGTTTCTCTTGAGTAGAATTAAACATTTTAATAGTATCAACGTCAACTTTACTTTGCCTACGTACGAAGTCATTTGGAGTTTGCATCAGTTGTTTGGTCTCCATTTTATAAAATCCATACAAACAAAATTGAAGCAATTCAAAACAAATTCCTCAAATATCTTGGTTACGTCATATATATAAGATTTAATAATTATGCAGAGGCAGCTTCATACTTTAAAATTGATTCATTGAGTGTACGAAGGCATCATATGGATGCAATATTCCTATATAAATTAGTTAGCAAAAATATTCAATGCCCAGAGTTTCTAAATAAAATTCAATATAATGTACCTGCGCGTACAACACGCTCTTCTGTCCTGTTCAGGGTGGATCAATGCAAGACAAACTGTAAGCAGAATTCTTGTCTGAACAGACTATGCAATAGTTACAATAGCGTATTATCCAAGGTGGACATTTTCAATTCCGAACTTACCAAATATAAGAGGGACCCACATAAAAGAGTATTTCTCTGATGTTTCATGAATATGTTTTGTGTCTATGTTTCTTTCGTTTATACTTATAATTCTGTTATACATAATTTGATTAATATGTACAACCTGGCTTCTTATGGTAACCAATGTATTGATATTTTTATGTTTTATGTAAATTTTATTTATATATACTTTCTTTGGTTTTACAAAAATTTTGATCTCATACTCCTTTATTATAAATTTTATTATTTCAATATTTATATATTCAATTTTTATTTTGCTGTTTAATCAGATGTAAAGTCACAAGGAAGAGATCCATAATTGGTTTTATTTTGGCTATACAAACATGAACCTACAAAATGGAGAAATGTAAACTTTCGATTTCCCGAAAAAAAATAATATAATAAAATTGTTAATAACTTTATAAAAAAATATATGCGTAAACTACTAAAAATGTATTTTCGTTAGAAATATATAAACGCGTAAAAGAAACAACTTAAAAAAATGTAGTTAATATTATGGCTTAGATTATCTGTGAATTCGCAAAATAAATAAAAACCTAGCGTTTTTAGATGTGTGTCAAGCGATTTTTATGCATTTTACCTACATTCATGGCGATATAAGGCACACTAAGTGTATACACAGTTTTGGCTAGTGGCTTCTTGTGCGCCAAGAGGTGTGTGGCGGACGTGGCGGTCCATCCTCTTTTCAAACCTGGACGTGAAAGGGCACGAAGCATTATCTCAGAGACTTAAAAATTCTACATAATGCAAAAATAATAATTTCAAACAAACTTTGCATCATTGTGAAGCCGGTTAAGGTAGGGTCTGTGAATTTAATAAGATTATACACGGTGTACAGAAACTAGTAGTACAAGCGGGAAACTGATAAATCTACATCACATTTGGAGTCGATTTGTGATATAACTTTTTTGATTTGAGCTTTCGTTTTCGAGTAAATCGGGTCTGAAGTTGGAATTTTTCAGTCAAATTTGAAAAAATCGGTCACTAGGGGATTAATATCAGCTGTGTAATGTCTGCTAAAATGCATCGAAGGATAAACCAGCCTCAATTTTTTTTAAGCCTTTAGTTGCCGAAAAAATGGAAAAATTGTTAAAAAATAATATAAAAATCGGTCCAGATCGAAAAAAATAAGTTTTTTGGATTCTCCATGTGATGTAGATTCACTAGTTTACCGCTTGTACTACGAGTTTCTGGACACGTTGTATAAAGCAGGAAAAACAGATGGCCCTAGCTCATTCACAACGAGTCGAAGAAATGACCCGTTCACATGAAGCCAACATCAACTATGAAAATTATTAAAACCTAACCTATATTTTGTAATCAGTCGAATACTCAAATTTGAATCGCCTCGAGATCGATTTTATTCTGATCTTTTGATTTTTTTTATGTATATACCGCACAAGAGTCCCATCTGCTCCCGTCTGGAGCCAGTGAGACTATGGCATCCCCGATTGGGGTATGTTGTGAGGCTGAAGGTAGTGGGGAGGGGAAGGAGATGAGGGAGAGGAAGGTGGGGAAGTACCTGGTTATTCAGATCTGGTCACCAAACACGGCTAAAATCCATTTCAAGCAACGTGTCAATTCTGAATGGTGGTCTTACACCAGGGCGATACTAAGAATATCTTCCACTCTGGAACGTGCCGCAAATACACTAAATGTTATTTTTAATTAATTAATTGTGAAATAACACAAATTAATCAAATAAAATTTATTTGTCATGCCGGGATTCGGTCTCGTGACCTTCGGATTGCGAGTGAAGAGCCTTAGACCACGCAGGCCGTCAGACAATCTACGAGAATCCTGCCATTTAAAATTGACTTAGCGACTTATTTACCTCCAAACCGTATAAAACCATGATCGTGATAAATGAAAGCAAAAAAAAAAAAATGTTTAAAAAAAAAATCTTATCTTAATTTTACAATTTATGCACCAATCAACATTTTATTGCATTCTTTAAAATTCCATAGAAAGACATTACGTGCTTTCTTGACAATAAAATGTTATCTATCGTTAATAATAATAATAAAAAAAACTACGTTGCATTGCACGTAGGTATAGTTGAGTAAGATCATTTACTTGCTTGCTTTAGTAAACATCGGCGAGTTGATAAACGCACAATGCAGTTAAAATCTGACCTACATTCCCTGGTGCAGTTCGTGAAAACCCGCCTTTAGAATGTGTACGAATTATTATTTCGTGTGGGCAGCCATGTTGGTATTTTTGAATAAGGAACGGAATAATGATTTCCGGTGGAATTTCGCGCGCTTGAGACTATTACCATTTTGTATTTACATATTATTATAAAATATTTTGTGTAATTTACAGATTGCACATAATATTGTAAGCTGTGTATTATGTAGGTACTTTATTTTATGTTGTGAAAGCTCTTTTATGTATGCTATCGAAAAACGCAAATCTATCTTCTATATGTATAAATAAAAATGAATCGCCGAAATGTATGTACGCGCATAACTTCCGACCGACTGCACCAAATTGGATAATTCTTTTTTTGTTATGTTCGTTATTGTTAGGACAAGGTTTGTAAAAAACTACTGGTGAGCTCTGGCATTATGAAATTTGTATAAAAAAATTGCAATAGTTGGCACGCGAGCTGTTTGAAAACTGAATGTACCGTGACTGAATGCGGGAGGGGGGAGGGGAACTCGGGTAGGAGGTTCGCGGGAGGGGTGGAGGAGTGGAACCAGTGAGGGGGGGGGGGAACTCAGGAGGGATGAGGGGAACTCGGAAAGGGGGAGTTCGGGGGACCGGGGAAGCGGGGGAGTGGAGTAGGGAGAGGGAAAGTGGAGGAGGCGGAGTGAGATCGCGAGAGGGGAAGAGGACGCGGGAAAGGAAGAGGAACGGGACGAATGGGAAAGGACAAGCAGGGAGAAATAATTTATTTATTAAATGGCATAGCAACGCATGCCGGGTACCAGCTAGTTCATATATATTTCAAAATTTTGTGAATTTAGCAGTTCAAGTCACCTGTAAACTTTTTCCTGAAAGCATGTATAGTTTTGTAGCAATACATCGGAGACCAACTTTCGTGTGCGTAAGCATATTCCCCGCCAACATGTAATGGGAAACGAATACCTACATCTGGAACAATGACATCTTTGCCATCAAGTTTCATTTTAAAACAATATGGGTAACCAGAATCAGAATTGCATTATAAAAACATTTGCTTTGCTTTGCTAGACATGTACTGCAAATATTTGTTTTGTAAAACATCTATTAGCAAATAATGTCCCTTTGGCGATTTCTTCACGAAAACGACGCCATACAAAACACCCTGTAATTATTAAGAGGGCATTACCAGAGAAAACCAGAAATATGTCATTTTCAAATCAGATTTTAGACGTATTGCTCTTCCACAAAAAATTATAAATGGATTTCGAAAGATTGTTCTTTTATCTAGCATTCGCATGTAATAAATTTTGAGATTTTTTAAAATTTTTTATTATAATAAGGTTATTCCATAGGTCATTGGCAGATTTGTTAAATTTTCAAAAAAAGATTTTGTATTATACCACACCCATTTCAAATAATACATATAATCATGCAGTAAAATAAATCAATACATTGTCTAGCAAACGCATGTTATAGAATTTTAATTTTAGTTTCAATAAAATCATTAAAAAATATGTACGTACATGTGTTTCTTGATGAAAATTGGTTCATTTGTGTATTTATTTGCGCACTAACAAACTAATATATTTCAGATTTTTTAACATTATTATTAAATTTAGACATTTTTGAAAAATGATAAATACTTATAATCAAAAAATAATTACAAAAAGTACATTATTTTAATAGTTTTATCATCACGCCTTTCAGCATTTTTGGATGAAGGTATAAATTAAAGCTAATTTGGATTGAAATAAATTCGATATTGAGTTATAATTTTAAAAAGCTGGTACGGAGAATAATTAATCTTTCTCATTGTAACCGCCCTGCACGATCGTAAGAACAACTTTCGACGAAATGTGGATTTTCATCCGCTGGCTGGTTAAACGCTCTTAATATTATTTATCATTAAAAATCATTATTTGTGGTCGAAAGCTAATTAAAAATAAAGGTATATATCGTCGCTGCATACATAATATGAACAATGTGAGCTTTAGTACATTCTGAGATAATCGATAAAAACTGTTTAAAAAAATAACGAAACGGAAAACGAATATTCTATTTATGAACAAAGATGGAAAAACTTATTTTATTCAGTTAATGAAAACATTATTTGCAAATATTCATAATTTTATATTAGAAAATCGCATTTTAATGCGATTTTGTTCACATGGTTCATATTCTGTGCACAGTTTTCGTCACATTGTTCATTTTCAATAGCAGCTGTCCAAATATTTCATTCAAATCTGACCACCAGGCCCTAGTCTTCTGTTTAAAGGAGATATTTTAAATGGGAGACTCTATTTATTATTACAAAATAAATGTGTGCAGAGGATGTGGCATTTCGTATTATATTATTTTATATATTTTGGAAAAGTATAAATTACACATACTTTTTTTACATGAGTTCCACACAGGAGATCCTGAGAAAAATAGTTTCCTCAGAGCCTATATCATCTTTGGGGATGCAGTGTGGAAGGTTTTTTTAGGAAAGGAAGGAGAGGAGTTTTTTAGGAAGGAAAAGGGTATAAGGGTTGGGAAGGAATCTGGGGTCCTGGTCATCTACCTCCAAGACCTAGATAAACCTCACCCCATGAATCCGAGCACCCGTGCTAAATTACCAAACGTAGTGAACCACTTTTGGTTACCTATGGCAGAGGTGTTGGTTATTCAATAAAGGTTCCCGGGGCGGCGGTACCCATTCCTGCCTCCTAAATTGAAAATGAATGAATGAAACTTTTAATTTGAACATTCCCAAATATTAATGACACTCATCTCGATGACACAACACCCATATTTATACAGAAGAAAATCCATCTATAAAATATCTTAGAGCTCTAACTAACTAACTTACCATCACGCCGTTTCCAGCAGGGGTAGGCAGAGAGGACGGACCGCCAAACAACACGATCTTGACAAACACTTCTTGCCTCGTTCACATTCATACATCGTCTCATACATGCTCTTCTATTATTCCGACTCTTCACAAGGCCTGACTCAAGTATCTGATTCACTTGGTCGTGCTATGTCTTCCTCGGGCGTCCCCGACTTCTGATGATGATGCGGTATAGATTTCTAACAGTATGGAAGACCTACAGTCTCTCGTATCTAGGATGAACGAAGTATGTATGAAGAATGAGTTGATGATGAATGTAAGTAAGTCTAAAGTCATGGTATTTGAAAGGGAGAGTATGAAAAAATGTGCAACATAGTTGTGAATGATTGTGAGTATTTGGAGCAGGTGGATGAGTTTGTATACTTGGGAAGTATGTTTACGAGAGATGAGAAGGCTGATAGAGATATCGAAAGAAGGGTAAATGCAGGCAACTCTATTAATGAAGGACTGAACGCCGTTGGCGCCAAGAAAATCTTAGAGCTCTGCTAGTTAAAGTTAAAACCAGTAACCGTAACAGTTGAAGTTTCTGTTTGTAATATACCTACAGCAGACGCCGGTAGTTTGGGACATAACAATACACTCTGCAAGTCCATTGTGACAACTTACAACTGGGTTCTTGGTAAAAATTACACTTCATTTTAACAATTTTACAAGAAACAACTGTTTACATCCACAAAATTCAGAGTCGAAGATACTGAAATGGCTCCTTCAGCCATGTTTGGTGGCTAGATCTGAATATCCGGGTACTTCCTCATCTTCCTCCTCCCTATCACCTTTCCCTCCCCACTTATCTTCAGCATCACAACATACCCAAATTGGGGATGCCATAGTATCACTGGCTCCAGGCGGGAGTAGTTGGGACTCTTCTGAGGTATTCAGCTTATAAAAATTGGTTATTAGGTTCAAAGTTTGGGTAAGCTAAGTCCGGTCAGCGGTTGAGCTGGCATCGTGTTTGGGTCTCACCCAGGCGTCACATTGTTCGATTCTTCGGCTGGCTCCATCACGACACAAGCAACATTTTCCGATTTCTGTGGTGGTAGTTGGAAATTTTCAAATATTATCAGGTTATTCATAACCCGAGAATGTTTGTCTTTCTTTAAAAAACAAAAAAAAAATACATAATTTATAATTCAAACATGTTTTGACTGAAATGGAACTCACGCAATTAAATGACGCCAAAGGAATCGTTTTAAATGGGAAATTTTGAACTTTGAATAAAAATGTAATTTTAATGCATCTTTTACCATCATCTATCCAAACATAATTAGTTGTTTCTTGCAGTAATTTAGTTGTAATGTAATTTTCAAAATCTGTGCTTAATAAAAGTGCGGCGGCTAGTGGAGTGTCAACTCATATTTTAAATGCATTATTTTCTAATAAAAAAATGTTACAGTTTGAAATTAAAACAAAACCAAATTTAAATTTAAGTTGAAACGAAATAATGTTTTTAGTAATGGGCAATATTTAGGAAAAAACACGTGTATGGAGTACCTAAACAGTTAAGGTCTAATATTAGCAATACATTAAATAGCGATGCCTTCATCTGAAATTGTGTACTTAACCGGGAAAAAAAGATTATAACTTAAAAAAATGGGCAGAGTTCGAAATTTCCCTAAACCTGTGCTGATTTCCCTTTTTCTTAAAAAAATATTTTTCTCCCCTAAATCTAAAGAAATTTCTCTAGACATCCCAACCCTGGTATAATCACAGATGTAGATTATGAACCATGTGACCATAGATGTGGAAACAAGCGCACATTTAATATGAACCATGGAAAATAAGTTCACATTGTTCTTTTTGAGATGCAAAATTTTGACTGTGTGCACATGATTCTTTTTCTATCTCCTTAAGTATGGGTTATTATTACATGGCTCATATTGTAGAAGGTGGAGAAAAAAAAACTAAAAAAAACTGTATATTTAGTTCATTTTCGTCAAAAACGTCACATTGTTCATATTATGTGTGCAGCGACGATATAACGGTGAAAATCTACAAAAGTTTCAACAAATACAATAAAAAGGTTGTGGTTATGGCCGTGTAACATACGAACCACACAGACGTAATCATAAAATGATATTTGAAATATTTCTAATACATACAATTCAATTCTAATGAATGGACATAAAACTGAATTGGGAGTTAAAAGTTTATCCACATAGCTACAGCGAACAACAATGTGTTAATTGATTTTTATAGCCTAGTAAACTGACGATTAAGTCTTGAAATCTCCACTTAACGCAGAAGGTAATAAATACACGGGGAGTTATTCAAATCTGAAGCCGTTTATCATATTCTAAACAGACCTGTTAACCAGAAGATTGGAGTATAGATGAATCAAAATGAAGCAATATCAAGGGTACCGCAGGGTCGGTGACCTGGGCCTCTACTAAACAACCCTATTCAATGCTTAGGGTTTGGGTCTACCCAGACGGGGGAATCTTTTTTGTTTTGTTTTTTTTTCTCACATACCAAGGGTTCTGTACGGCCATTACCACAAACATATTTATCGATCCTTCAATCGAGTAAACTTGAGTCTGGGAGTGAATTTACATTGTTTAGAGACTGTTCTAGAATCCAACATAGATAATATAATGATCTCGTTTCTTGGACGGTTGATTATCGAATACTTCACACTTTTATATTGTACCTGAATGAATGCCGTGTTGAGTTTTTAACACTTTAAGAAATTTATTTTGGTTTTATAGATACGTGAAGGTATTTTTAGTGTGGGAACACCTCAAAATAATTACACATTTTATATTAGTACATATTCCTGTTGTGGTGCTATGTGGTATATGGGAGCTTAACTCGTTCATTTTAACAAGTCACATACCTTAATTAACCAAACTAATGCAATCATATCATAGTTAGGTACTCAATGTTAGAGAGAACAAATAAATTCCATTTTGTATTAGACAGAATTACCTAGTCTGTTACGTAAAACCAAAACTTCGAAAGAAATGCTCGTTTGTCATACCGACTACTACTAAGAATTGGTTGTTTCCACTTTCACAGATCTTAAATTTTTTTTGAAACAACCCATCTTTAGTTAGTTATATATGATGACGTTTTGTGAAATATCACCTGATAAATAAAGCACGATAATAACTATACTATCATTAAGATCATTATATATTACTTACGTAAAAATGTTTCATCACAAAGGCTCTATGATATAGCAAACCAAATCTGGTAGTCACATATTTACAGATGTCATGGGTCGTGGCACATGAAAGTGTCCAGATCTGTGGGTTAAGCTGTCAATAATAATATCATTATATTTTCTCCCAGCATAAATGTACAAGTATAATACCTCTCGCACCATTCAGTTATAGTAAGCTGGAGGAACGACAGTTGACATGGTATGGACACATAAGACGGAGACCATCGGACCACACAGTGAGGCAGGCAATGTCTATGGAGCTTCATCGACAGTCATCCAGAGGAAGACCAAAGAACTCCTGGATGACTCAATGCGCCAAAATTCTTCAGAAAAACGGCCTGGAAGGCGATACCCAGAACAGGAGAAATTACAACCTGAGAACGAGAAGAGCCGACCCCAACAGCCTACCTAGGCAATGAGTTGGGACAGCTCAAGGAAGAAGAAGACCATTCAGTTATTTACTTTAGTTAATATCTGTTTGTCCAACACAATACATACCTATTATTGCAAAGCTAAAAAAATATACAATAAATAGAATCATTCATCATATTATTTTGCCATTAAGTTCATCGTGTAAGGAACCTGTTGCACATTGAAAGAAAGTCACCAGTGCTCTCTCCAAGCAGCAGAATAGAGAGTAGTTCAACTACTTTCAGGAGTGGATTTAAACAATGATTAACAGTCACAGTGGCACGCGGATTACTGAAAGACTGGGAGAAAATACTGCACTCGATATTATCACATTACTAGCGCAGACCCGTGGAAAATTACGGGAGATTATAAATGTAGGATTTGTGAAACTGAAAGTATTAAGAGGAATATAAACGCTAGAAATATTTCGAATCTCATGCCTGCAAAATTTTAAAAACGAGCGTCTTTTTGCACGAGGCTAGTAAGCGAAAAAGTGATTTTTATTTATTTTGTGCATAATTTTGTAAGAACGAAAAAAAGTTAGAACATGGAAAACCTCAAAAATAGTCTTAGCCATAAAGGGGTATTTTTTTAAAATTGTTTCTAGTATTACTTCATAGTTAAGTCATGGAAAAATATTTTTTTTAGTGGTTTACGCTTATATTTTTTGTTACGTAAATAATAATTTTATTGTAATTCCAATACATAGAAAAGCTAGTAAAAGCTTCGATTCATACGTAGCATATTTTTTGATGTTCATACTGTAAGCCGATTCGTCGTAAACATTAATCAAAATAGTATCTAAATAGGATTTCACGTATATATTCATCATTACATTTCTTCGAAAGATGTTCTAACTATCGTACAGGGCGGTTCCAATGAGAAAGATTAATTATTCTCCGTACCAGCTTTTTAAAAATAATAACTAAATATCGATTTTATTTCATTCAACATTTGCTTTAATTTGTACTTTAATTAGATTATAAATGTAGGATTTGTGAAACTGAAAGTATTAAGGGTATCCATTAATTACACTTCGTCGAAAGATGTTCTCACTATCATACAGGGCGGTTCCAATGAGAAAGATTAATTATTCACCGTACTCAATATCGATTTTATTTCATTCAAAATTTGCTTTAATTTATACCTACATTCAAAAATGCTGAAAGGCGTGATGATAAAACTATTAAAATTATGTACCTTTTGTAATTATTTTTTGATCATAAGTATTTATAATTTTTCAATAATTTCTAAGCAAAATAAGAATGTAAAAAAAATCTTACATATATATTTGTTTGTAAGACCGTAAATAAATAGACAAACTGAAGTATTTTCGTCACAAAACACGTGTGCGAACCATTTTTAAAATGATTTTATTTTACCTAAAATTAAAAGTCTGAAACATAGCTTTCCCAGATAATTTATTGATTTATTTATTACTGCAGAATTAAGATTATATATATAATTTGAAATGTGTGTTGTATAAATTCAAAATTTGTTGTTACGGTAAAACCTTACGGTAAAACCTTATTGTACTAAAACTAAACACATTTTCTCTAAATTTAAAACGGAGCTTTACTAGATAAAAGAACAGTCTTTCGAAATCAATTTATAATTTTTTGTGGAAAAGAGTCAATACATCTAAAATTTGATTTAAAAATGACATATTTCCGGTTTTATCTGGTTATTCCCTCTTAAAAAAATAATATTTGCCTCAGGATCGTTGCTTTTCAAAAGAAGAAATTTACTTAATGAATAAATTGAAAAATTACGACATCTGTCAAACATTAAAAAAAAGTAATACACATTTCAAATAAAGAATTATCAATTAATATTTTTTTTACCAC
Organism: Limnephilus marmoratus; assembly: GCA_917880885.1. Lineage (NCBI taxonomy): Eukaryota > Metazoa > Arthropoda > Insecta > Trichoptera > Limnephilidae > Limnephilus > Limnephilus marmoratus. The sequence continues at coordinate 29,282,623 of OU862923.1, read as the reverse complement.
TTTTGTGCTTGTCTGGTATGATTAATTAATTTAAACTTATTAGTACCAAATTTGAAAATTCAAAATTCGTTAAACTTCAATAATTTTACGCATGACAACCGAAATTAGTATGTTATCACAAAATACCAAATTCCAGTCATAAATAAGTTGTAAAAACATGTTTGTATCGTAGGTATCATAACAAAGTTGCTTAACAAAATTCAGGGGAAAACCCACGTCAATATTGACATTTCAAATCTTATCAGCAAAAATTCAGTTTTAAACAAAATTAAAGTAATTTACGTTTCCTAAAATGTCAAGCCCTTTTACCTTGAATTAAAAACAAAAATATTTTTATCTACTCTAGTGTACCATTATATGAGTACTTCTGGCTGGGGTGAAACATTTGCGTTGTATTAAAAAAAAAAATTTCTGCTGTATTTTAATACAGCGAAATTCTGCGTCGTCTGTCTGTTAAAAACTACTGAAAGGATTTTCATGCGTTTTTCACCAATAGATAGAGTGATTCGTGGGAAAGGTTTGGGTATATAATTTGTCAAGGTTATGTGTAAATTGGTTGAAAAATAACGATAATTGTTATCAAAAGTCAAGCCGCCTGGGAGCTTTCATCGAAAACACTGCCTAATTCCTCTGAGATATAACAAAACAATGCATGGTGGGATATTCCTCTTTTATAGATCTACAAAAAAGTTCGCGATGGCATATATCTATCTGTGATGTTCTTTTATTGTGGCCTTACTTGCCACACAATAATAATAAATAGTTAAACGTAAGTTCTTCGTTCTTTATTGTAATGTACAATAGATTCAATAAGTAGTATATTATTTGTCTCGGTAGCGACTGATTATAACGGAAGTTAGAATGGATCTGGCAAGTGGCAGCCGCCACAGACTAGCGCGCTGTCCCGGCTCGTAAGCCCTTTCGGCAACGTTCGGCGGACCCGAACATTTCCGAATTACTATATGGATATAATTGCATATATCACACTATCTTTTACGGATAGCTTACTATCTCTACATTTTATAATTTAAAGTCCTCCACGTCGTCTGTCTTACCATACCCATTCTGTCAAAAAAATGGTCACGTACAATGCGGTAATTGGAAATTTATTTAGACTGATACAGTATTAATCCTTATCAACTTAAATACGTTAGTTACCTCAAGCATTTCATGCACATTATTATAATCTTTCGCTCCATCTCTACGTATTATAAATTAACGTCCTTCGCGGCGTCCGTCTGTCTCTTCGCGATGAACTCAAAGATGGTGGTGGTTATAAAGGTTGGATAACCATCCAGCAGATGGCGTTGTGTTTAATTAGCCAGAGCAACGCGTGGCCGGGTCAGCTAATCATAAATATGTATAAGGGTCGTGTTGACTTGTTAAATATGCAAGTCTCACTGATGCCTAGACAGCAGCCTGCATGTTAATGCAAATTTATGCGTGGAATTACGTACTTTCACTGGTACGAACAAGCTTTGCGCAATTAAATTACATATTATTATTGTTTTCATTCTTCTATGGCAGTGATATTACCCAGCGTTGTTTAGCCTTCCGCTTTTGTACACAATTGTACATCATACTTATTACCTACATTATCGTGGTTAAAAGAGAAATTAACGGTTCAACAGTTTACATCAATATCACTTTCAGTCGGCAATCTTTTCCCCGCGGGGTCAAAGCGATCTCGGGAAAGAGCGCTAGTCTGAACGCAGCAGCTTCGATCAACTCTTTAAAATTGTTACTTCTTAACACATGTTTGGGATGGAAAGTAATCTAAGGCCCAGTTTTTTTGCAGAAATTCACGTTTGATCTGGGAACCCTACTCCTGTGTGGAGTTAAGAGCGTTGAACCAGCCAGCGGACGAAAATCCACATTTCGTCGAAAGTTGTTCTTACGATCGTGCAGGGCGGTTACAATGAGAAAGATTAATTATTATCCCTACCAGCTTTTTTAAATTTTAACTCAATATCGAATTTATTTCAATTCAAATTAGCTTTAATTTATACCTTCATCCAAAAATGCTGAAAGGCGTGATGATAAAACTATTAAAATAATGTACTTTTTGTAGTTATTTTTTGATTATAAGTATTTGTCATTTTTCAAAAATGTCTAAATTTAATAAGAATGTTAAAAAAATCTGAAATATGTTAGTTTGTAAGTGCGCAAATAAATACACAAATGGACCAATTTTCGTCCTGAAACACATGTATGTACATATTTTTTAATGATTTTATTGAAACTAAAATTAAATTTCTAAAACATGCGTTTGCTAGATAATGTATTGATTTATTTTACTGCATGATTATATTATTTGAAATGTGTGTGGTATAATACAAAAACTTTTTTGAAAATTGAACAAATCTGCCAACGACCTATGGAATAACCTTATTATACTAAAAATGAAAAAAATTCTCAAAATTTATTACATACGAATGCTAGATAAAAGAACAATCTTTCGAAATTCATTTATAATTTTTTGTGGAAAAGAGTCAATACGTCTAAAAACTTTTTTGAAAATGACGTATTTCCGGTTTTCTCTGGTAATGTCCTCTTAATGTAAAAAAAGATTCCGTTATCAGACATCATTTATAGTTGGTACAGATTAACAGGATGTTATCCACCTTAGTGAGATGAACGCCAAGAAAGAGTTCTGTTCTGTAGGTTAACCACATTCTTATCACATAAATGGTCTCACAACAACAGTGCCTACTGGAACTCGTCTGATAAAGAAATCTATAAACGATTCGCTACAAAGTTATTGAATCCGCAACTACAGAAACATGTACCTAGATATTATCTGATTTATTGACTTGGTATTCAGATGTCGGGTAATTTAACTTTACACACTTTACTTTTATTTTATATGTTATCTATAAAGAAGTTCATAACTAAATAGCAACTAACAAACAGTCACGCCATTTTGTTCGTAGCATACATATACGAGTATTATTTTTCTTAAGAAATTTGTAACTATAACTAAAAATAGACGGTAAGTGTGTATGGTGTTGATTGGTTTATAAATTAGATAAGTACATAAGGAAACGTACCCATACTACGAGACCCGATTATGAGGGGGGGGGGGGATCTTCAAAATACCACGCTTGGTCACAATGGGGGGGGGGCTTAGGTTTTTGTCAAATAATTTTTTTTTAATTTTTTGTTAGCAAGAAATGATTCAAAACCATATTTATGATTTACTACGTGAAAACTGTAGGGGGAGGGGGGGGGTCTTGGAACATACTACACGTGGTCACCGGGGGGGGGGGGGGGTTAAAGTTGGTCACGTAGTATGGGTACGTTCCCTAAAGTTAACAACAGAAAATAATATTCATACATACATGTAGGTACTATAAACAGTAGGTAATAGGTACTATAAACACTAGGTAATTTCTATCAATTTATAATAGACTTTCTTTGTACACTTTAAGTTTTTAAGCTCTTAAAAAATGCATGTTATTCTTGAAGATAATATCTATACATTTGCCACACCGAAACGGAAATTATATGAAATTCCCTCGATAGAAAAAAATCACAAAGTATGCCCCGAAAATATTATAAATTTTTTTTCTCTATATTTTACAAGTTATTATGTATGAAAAAATTCACAGTTTCTTTAAATGCTACTTAAGACGTTTCCCTCGAGATTTTTGCTCTATTTTAAACGAGTCGTGTTTTCTTTAACATTTTCACAATTTTCACTTAATTTTTATCTTTTTCAGTATTAGCTCGCTCCCTCTAACATTCGTATTTACATATCTATCCTTCTTCCTATTTTTGAATGCAATAAGTAATTTTGCTTTTAAGTAATTTAATAAACTACTGTTGTAAACTAAATAATAACCACACGCTTTGGCAGCATACTATTTTTCAATGAGAAACGAAACTGTTAAATTCTTGGGCAAAACCGGTTGGATAGTACAAAAATTATCATGTATTTATTTTTAAACACTGTTAAAACAACAAACTTTGCATTTTAGCAGAGCAAAACTGAAAACTGCACGGCCTCGAAATTTTTGAAACCTGAGCGACTTGTACGAGAGCAGTTCCGGTCTGTAACCTGGAGGGTGAAGATTACCCTGATGATAGTCAACCTGCGATAGGAGAGGTCACCAGAAGATGAAGTATTGTAACGGTAGCATGTAAAGTAAAAAATAAAAATGATGTTGGGAAAGAATATGAAATACGACAGAATTCCGTATGTCTCTACTTATCTAATGCGCACTCGAAATTCCTTGATATCAGCTGATAAGCTTCTCGTAACGGCCAAGGACAGATAAAATAGATAATTGATAACAATAATAAATACTTTATTGAAAAATATGCGTAAATAGTCCCAGCGAGAGCTCGTACATTTGCCGTCAACGGTGGTTCCTTTCCTTCTCACACGTCTTCTATGCAAACAAAAAGACATTAGAAGCAGTGGCGTTGCTACGGGGGCGGGGGGGGGGGGGGGGTCCGCCCCGGGTGCCGATGTGGGGTGACACCCAACCGTAGAAAAAAATGACGAAGGATATTGTCACAAAAATATAGAACACGGTCTGTTATTTATGTTTTCGTAGCTCTATGGCTCCCCGTGGAGTGCCCCGAATAGGGAGAATTTTGTATATGACGGTCGTTTTATAGGCGAAAATAGCCTAGGGGGGGGGAGACACCACGTTATCCGCCCCGGTACCACCCATGCTAGCTACGCCACTGATTAGAAGATACTAGAAAGTGATGAAGTCACGTACGACATCTTGCTGCAACTAGTATAATTATATATATTTATGCTTAAAATAACGCTTATCGCCAACTTTTCCGCCTACCGAGATACTGCAGTGCTACGGAAATGTTCCTGGAGGGACGAGTACATTCTTTCCGTGCACTTCTCCGCCACCGCATAGGAAGTTTATGGCGCAGACTGCGCCATTCAAAGAATGCGATCATCACCGCCATGACTGCCTAGATGGAATCTCACCTGATGACCCTCTGGAGACGGAAGACGATGAAATACCCCCCGTAAACGGCTATTTACATTCATTTTAGTGTTTGATACATACATTTTTTTTCTCAGTTTCATTTTTCATGCTTATTCGTTTATTTAATTTAATTTATGTGTTGTTATTTACTTTTTACCTTAACTTATTATTTATCTTTTTTTGTTTTTACATTATGGAATGTATTGCATTGCACTTCCCCTGCATATATTCAGGAATAAACTTATATTATTATTATTATTTTAAGAAAGATAACAATTTCCGGATTACAAATAACCTGACATATGAAAACCTCCTACTTACCACCGCAGAAAGCGGAAAGTTCATTTTCATGTCCGTGTTCATTTAAAAAATAATTTTCTAGAATGACACCATAATGTAGAGAGGCACGTGTCGCCATATAAATCCAGATTGAATAAATAAAGGTTTTTTTTGCATGTCGCCGAGAGTCAAAGATTAACTTATAGGTGCAGGCAGCCAAAAGAGTAACGAACTTTTCAATGTGCAAGGCTTCTCGTATCTTACACAACGACTCAGGTAACAATTGCAGGTGTTTGGGTTACGTACCTCGAAAGCGTAATTACATTTTACAAGTTCAACCACATAAATTGGCAAAAAAAAACCACCAGGCCGATTTGGATTGATGTCGTTAACCTCCCACGTGAGAATCAAAAACTAACGAAAGTTTTGAAGGTTTTTGGTTCAAGTTCGTTGTGTTATAGTTATAATGTTCAAAATATATTCTCCACTTTTTAAAATTTACTTATCTCGAGATAACATTTATTCTGTCACAATTGCGTTACCTCATTTGGATAGCGTTCTAACTGATTTTTTTTTCTAAAATGACCTTTGAATGCCAATTTTCTTTTGCTCATTTCTATACCAAAAATAATTTTCAGAACCATCTGTGCTGTATTTTCGTAGATATATATGTATGACAAAGTTTTAACATCAAGCATTTTCAATAATAATTCATTTTACAAGGTTCTAACATCGCTTACACTATCTATTTTGTTTGTATCTGACAGTTGATCTTAAATACGAGGCGCTTTATGGTTCGTCATTTCATTTGGATAGGGATTCTAACGACGTATTACCATTTTGTAAGGTTTCAAAGTTGCTGCCCCTCTTTTTTACACACTAAATGTCAACAGTCGAAAATGAGACAAACGGTGAACGTATGTCTGCACCCCTCCAAAGGAAAAATACAATAAATATAATAAATCTGCTTCACACTTACAAAGAAAATGAAAAGCAATTCCCGTAGGTAAGTGGAAAAGTAAGAACATCCGTACACAACTCCATCTCTGATACTGACAAAAACAAAACACGGACAGTTGCGCATCGATAATTGCTTCGTTGTGTAATTTTTAACCTAATAAAAAAAACTGAATTTAATTCAGCTAAGAAGTTAAAACAACAGTTATTGATTCTAAGGAGGTACGAAGTTCGCCGGGTCAGCTAGTTTTATGATAAAACAAACCATCGTAACATTTGGATAATTTGAATAGCGCCGTTTTAATTTTTTTAATTTATTTTATATATTTAATAATATTATTATTCAATGTATAAAAACAGTTTATTATAAACAAGTTCTGCTTCTGCTTCGTAATTATTATTATGAGTTACAGCTGTTTCGCCCTCTGAAGGCATCATCAAACTGTGGTTGTTACCACCTACAGACGATGTATTTATGTCATTTCTAAACAGGTACTTATGATGACAAAATTAATAGCTTTTTATTTTTATTACCTGTGCCCCTAAACTTCTAAGTAAAATGACTGAAATATTAATGGTTAAGTTTCCCAATTACTGGATTGTTTAAATTTGACTGAAGGTCGTTAATTATTCCAGCGCCGTTTTGATGAAAAATCACCTCAAAGGCGCGATGGGTGACATCCTTATCCATGAACAATCGAAAATTAGTTACCTAGTTTGTAAAATGTTTTTTCTAAATAAACATTTAGTTCTACCTCTTAAAGCGACATTGTGGTCCGTGCTAGAGACAAATACACAGGCTGGGTCTGATTTATAATCCGCTACAAACTTGATTCAGTCTCCTGCATAAAATTAGCGAACAAGTTCAACAACCTACTTTTGCACACTGACGGAATTTTTTAGACCCGTGACTTTAGCAAAAATCAATTTATAATCGGTGTAATTATATTCCCACACAACTTCATTCACAAAAATAATCATCAGAAATCGAATATTCTAAAGGGCCGATTCGAGTGATGCGTAGCTCTTATCTGTGTGTTATGTTTATTGACAAAAACCACGTATGGCGGCCGTATCACAACTGTGGAGATTCGGAAATAATAGAAGGCTGACGGAAGCGAAATGAGTAAGATTGTGGAGAGGATGGATGAAGCAAGGAGCGTAATGAGAATACATGACGCGAAAGTGAATAGTAGAAGAAGTCGGGGACGCCCAACAATCCCAGTCACATCTCGTTCCTTTTTTTCACTGCCTTCAGATACTACTGTTATATACTGGTACTGAACAGTGGAGGATTTGGAACTCTTTTGCGGTGTTCACAAAATAAAAGAAAAAGGTAATTTTGACCTGAAACTCTGCTAAATAAGTCGGTACAGATTTAAATTACCTTACTAAACAGATTCTAATTATGTTTTTGTGGTAGCAGATTCGCCTTCCAATGGCTTTAAAGAAATATCTGATGATTAATATAAGAACGGCTGAGAAGAGCCTTTTTCATTCAACACTTAAAATAATCAATAAACACATAATTTTCCCCTACCTACTGTTTTAACGTAATGAAAAATTATAATAAAGCGTGTTTTTGGGTAGAAATTTCAGTTTAATATATACGACAAATTTGTGTTCCAACATAAATTTGTGTATTTTAAATTTACGCCCATCAAAATGCTTTTTTCAATCATTTTTATTATTTTATATTTCATCGTATTTTTATACTAAATACATTTTAATAACCGTCATTATAATAATAATTGTCAACGTTACCTCTAAAATTTTTAAAATTGAATTCTTTGATAGTCTTTACATAATATAATTTAAAACACAGGTAAATAAAGTAGCACATATCCGTACTAGGGTGACCGGCCAACTCAGAATGAAACCAACTCAGAACCACCTCAGAAAGGTCAATAAGAGTGACGATAAAAAAATGGTTAAATAGGTTAGGGTTACCGGCTATTTTAAAATTATGTTTTCATAGCTTTTAATGACCTTTCTGAGGTGGTTCTGAGTTGGTTTCATTCTGAGTTGGCATGAAACCCCGTACTAGATGTTTGCTATAGCTTTTGAATAAAAAAAATCTGTTTGGTTGGGTACTTTGATCTAAATTTAAGTTTTGTATGAAAAAGGCAGCGCATCCGTTTCTGTTAAAACAAACCTTCGAAAAGTAAATTACCTGTTTGACTAACGACTTTAACTGTACTGATGCAATACGTAGGTACTAGAGGCATTGGTGGAAAATATTATTATCTAACCACGGACATATGTTGGATGTCTATGTATCTAACAGTATTTTGTATTCAGTATCAACGTGTTTCCGAGGAATTTCAATTATATGAAACATTTACAATGTACGCCGTACCTTTACCGTTTACCCATTCATTTTAATTAAAAAATATATATTTTACCGCTAAACAAGTGAAAGTTCGCAGAATGAAACTAGTAAAGATTACCATTACAAAAGTTATTGTTATTACCTATAATATTTTCACCATATGTCACCCCTAGTGGTTCGCTACGTTTGGTGACTCAGCAGAGTGTGCCCAGGTTCATGGGGAGAGGTTTGTCCAGGTCTTGGCGGTGGATGCGTCTGCCCACTAGCTGCCTGATAAGCCGGATCAGGAGAGAATGGTTGGGGAGCCCCTTTGACTTCTACAGCCGTACTCTCTCAGAACATCGTCTTGCACCGCAGTGGGAGGGATGGATTCATACGACCGTCACTCCTGGACACACTGACCCTAAGATTCCTACCCACCCCTCATTTGACGGCCGGCGTAGTGCAGCGGTAAGGCGCTTGACTCGCATTCCGAAGGTCGCGGGATCGAATCCCGGCGTAGCAAATAAATTTTGTTTTATTAATTTGTGTATTTCACAATTTATTCATTTAAAATAATATACAGCATATTTTCGGCACGTTCCAGAGTGGAAGATACTCTCAGTATTGCCCTGGTATAAGACCACCATTCAGAATTGAAACGTTGCCTGAAATGGCTTTAGCCGTGTTTGGTGACCAGATCTGAATAGCCAGCCACCTTCCTTTTCCATATCTCCTTTCCTCCCCATACCTTTAGCCTCACAACATACCCCAATTGGGGATGCCATAGTCTCACTGGCTCCAGACGGGAGCAGTTGGGACTCTTGTGCGGTATTCATGTAAAAAAAAATATATACTATTTCCTTTCCAGAACTTCTTCTCCTTTCTTCTCTAAAAAGACCCTCCACACAGCATCCCCAAAGATGTCATAGGCCCTGAGAGTAATTATTTTCTTCAGGGCCTCCTGTGTGGACCTAATGAAAAAAAAATCTAAACCATAAAACAGATATATGTTTTTTTAGGCACTAAGAAAAAATTTAGAAGGTGAGCTCTACTAACTTGATTAAATATAAACATCTTCTATATCTGACATTTTTACACCAACGCAACCACTTTCAAATGGCATTCGCCTTGTTTGGTGATCTGTTCACAAGGTACTTATCAAACTCCCCCTTCTCATCTCGCTCACAACATAGGTACCTAACCCAATTTCTGAGAGAAGTGCGGTGTTAACATAAAGAAAATATCTGTACAGTTTTGATTGATTGAGAACATCACAATTTCCGAAATGTTTTAATAACCTTCTAAATAAAATAAACGACAAACTCCCTTGACTTACAATACAATAATTTATTTTGCTTCACATACATAATTATCATTTCACCATGTCAATAACCTCAATATTTAGCAAAACTATCTGAATATTTAAGGCTCGTTGTCCTTCAATCAATGTTTATAAAATTAAAAAAATATTTTAAAATTTAATAATAATGTCCGTAAGAATTCGGTCAAACGAAATAAATACATCATTCCACATAAATTATTGGTACTCCGTGGAAATCTATTTACATGTTATATTATCAGATTATCACCATAAAACTAGCGCAGCAGACCAGTGAAAAATCACGGGGTACAAAATAATAAAAAAATGCATTTTTTTAAATTGCCCCTGCCGAGAATCGAACCCCTAATCAACTAACTGCTTGAAATGAAGCTATGCTTACCATTTCACCACCAACAGTAGAAAGAACGGTGACGTAAATTCATCGTTTGTACTGAAAACATAAGAATTATTAGGTATTTTTTTTAATTTTCACAACGCAAAATATATTGTGTGATAATAAAAGCAAATTTTAATAACCGTATTGCGGTTTCGATGAGAATGAGGACGGAACGATTTTAGATTTTTCACGGCCAAAAGTATTTTTGTTATTAGTTTTTGGGATATTATGCCGTGTTGCGCTACCTCCTTCTTTAGCCAACGTTTCGGACAGCGTTACAGTATCCATCATCAGGGCAGATGTGTAACAAAAAAGAGAACAAGGACGGTTTTTTTCCACAGAATTTGAACAATTAATCAAATTTCAAAGCTAATTTTCAAGCTCTGTGAAAGATCTATTCAAGTTCTGTTTGGGCCAGTTGTTTCACAGAACTAAAGTAATAACAGAACGCTCACAGAATTTGAACCATTCGTCAAATTTCAAAGTTAATTTTCAAATTCTGTGAAAGGTCTGTTATTATTTTACTGGCCGTAAGTGCAACAAAATGTAGAATCAATGATGTTTAGGTGCTTTCTGTACTCTGTATAGATGTTATAAATATTCTTAATTATTTAGGTTAAAAATGTATCAATTGTAAGATGCCCGTAGGCATACCGCTTTTCATATTTGCTCAATAGCTCATGTTGGATATGACGTTGAAATTTGTTGACCAGAAAGAAATAGATTAAAGATATATAAGTCAACGCATTAATTACATGTCAAAAACCTGCTCATTTTGACTGTCCTAAAACGCTCAAATTGCCTAGTAGAGCCAAAGATCATTATAAAATGAAATGTTTTCAATAAAAATAAATAAATATAAATAGATGCAGACATAAATTTCATGACGCCAGAGCTCATCGTTGGACGGTTTTTGCAATGACAATTTGTCGAACTTTTCTAACACGGAATAGAGAAAATGTATAAATTGCAAATATTGCTAGAACAAGGACAACGACATTCCATGAATATTCAACAATTATTGCGAAATCTTAGGTTACTGACATGTAAAGTAATTTATGTAAAACAAAGAAATTATCCTAATTACAAGTCAAGGGAGTTTGTCACGATTATTCTTTCACGAAGGCTTTTAAAAAACATTATAATAATAATTGTAATGTCATTGTGAATCTGTTAAGAGCAACGACATGAAATGGCGACGGATGTAAAAAAAACCATTGCCACGATATTGAAAAAGACCTTGCAATTAAAATTGAAAGTATCATAACTAGTTTGTTGTTTACGAATTTGCATTCTGACAGATGCTGCGATCTGTGGTGATCTGATAATAGATGATATTGGCAGACTTTCACCTGATTTCTTCTCATGCTCGCCTGGCAATTATTTCTGAAAGTGCGAAGAAGAGTTGCGAGGAAACGATTGCGAAACAATCGAAACAAATCGTTTGATTTATCCGTCGAATAATAATAATAACCACTGTGGGAATTTGGTTGAATTCGTATCTAAACGAATATCGCCGATAGCTACTCCGTTGTGATCAAACTTGATAATTGAAGAGAAAAGGGATTACAATAGATTTATCAGCAGCAAGCCCATACATACCTAATAAGGGGTCGTCCATTAATCACGTGATGTTTTTTAGCAACTTTTTAACCCCCCCCCCCCCCCCGTGGTGATATGTGGTGAGGTTTTAGACTAACCCCCCCCCCCCAAATCACGTGTATTTTTTTTAGTACAAAGTATTTTGAAATTTTAAGTACAAAGTATTTATGTCATCTGAGATGCTGTGTGGAGGGTCTTCGTGAGGCGAGGAAGGAAATAATATTGGTCTTGAAGAGACCCATGTTGTAGGAAGGAGGAAACACAGAGGCCGGCAAATCGTTCCATAGCCGAGCTGTTGGACACAAGAACGAGTCGAAGAAGCGACCCGTTCTCATGTGACAAATGTCATCCGTGTACATATGTTGGGCACGCGTTTGGCGTGTTTCCTGACTATGCACCGATGCCGAAGGGATCAATGACGCTAGCTCATCGGAGCATCTGTGTGGAGAAGAATTTTAAAAAAAAAATAAGTTAGAGGACAAAAAAATATGTTCTGAATGCATTTTTTAATACTTGTCATAGTGTAAAATTAGGGGTGCGAAATTTTGACCATGGATTTCCTGACGTCAGAGTTAGAGAGTTATTGCGATACCACATGTTTGCTTGGCGGTAGGTACAGCAGTCCCAGAGAGAGGTCGCACATGATGACATCGCTGTAGTAGATATCTTTTATTTTACATACAAGACGTGTGAGAAGGAAGACTTCGTCAGTGACACACGTACTACTATATTCTTAATTAGAACAACTTTGTTGTGGACCAAAATGACATAATATTTTCACGTACATTCACAAACAGATTGGAACAAATTAACATCCGCCATGTTTGAAAAATGCAAGATCAGCGGCCATCTTGGCTGTCAATGTCAATGTCCAGGCATTATAAAGGTTGGTATTGGTGGAACGTGTAACCCAGCGGGAAATCTCGCCATTTGAACTTAGGGAGTAGTTGCCTATTGCCTGTAGACTGTACAGTTGTACAGTGAGCACAGGTACAGCCATACGCGGAAGAAACAAGCCACCAAACGGGTATGACGAGAGCCACACATTTCAGGACCGAGTTCAAACGCAGAAATATTGCTTAGATAACCGAGCAGTTGTTTTACCGTACGAAGGTCAAGGCGTATTCCGGAGAATCGATGCTAAACCTGCGAAGTTACCAGGAAGTAGAATCTGCATAATATCCTGCTCAGCCGAGGTAAAACTTGAAATCTATTCCACCTGTATTATACCATTCAGTGCTGTACACATAGACAGCCGAACCCCATAATTTTACAGCAAAAGTGTCACTTTGATGGCTGTCCGTTTGATAGATTTCCCTATCTTAACTAACGGATTGCAATCTTTAGAGTACACAAGCGTCATGTGTGTGTGAATTACGGTTCCGCTACGTCTGTCGTGTTGTGTCGTGACGCGTAGAGCGGTATCGGTTTCATACATTTAGTATGGTGACGTTTCTGTCGTGTCGTGTCCTGATGAAAATCACTAAATGTATGAAACCGATACCGTTCTGTCGCGTCACGACACAACACGACAGACAAGCGTAGCGGAACCATAATGTCCTGGTTCTCGGCATTTCAACGGAAGAAGTGACATCACTTTTAAAATAATAGCCCATAACCTAACCCAACGTAACATATTTATCCTAGTTTTTTTTCATCACTTTTAACGTCTTTTCAAAAGAGTGATTAAGCGGCACTTTGTCGAGTTATTCGGTTACCCCTAAAAACTTAGAAGTAGGTACCTACCGTATTTGAAAAGGCTGTGTATTGCTTATGTTTAAATCTGATTGGCGATATCTTCCCCAGTCTTTCACATCATTAATTCCAGTATATTAACAAGAATCAAAATTTGGGTGGCTGGACAGAGCAGAGTAACATTAACCAGAGGGACAGAGCAATCATAGATCAACAGAAGTGGAGGCGATTTAGAGAGGCAGCCAGGACTCTGCAAGGATTTTCATAAAGTAGTAAAACCACATTTTTAATTATATTTCGTGTTACGCCCCTGCACGACATGAAAGATCATGTTCTTAGTGAACTAGGAGCAGCAAATCTCCACCATTTAATGGAGTATTACAAACATGTGCAATAACTCATGTGATTATCATAGTTCATTTAACGGACTCAAGGGAACAGTTGTGATGGAGGAGTTTCCTGGAAAACGACTCATTACTCGCACTTTATTGCACGAATTACATCGAAACCCGTTAATGAACGCGTTTGGACTGATATCATTGCATTATGCACGCTCAGTAAATAAATCTAATATCTTGAATAAATTTTGTCATCGTCATTAGGCGACATCTACCGGCACACGGAAAAGCACTTCGTTCTGAACTCCAATCCGGTGAACCTAGTACCTACCCGCCCTGCACCTTTACAGATTGTATAGGCCCGGATTTAGCATACAGCTAAAGGCATTGACCAACAAAGTTTAGACAGGGCCCGGGCGTGTGGATGTTAAAAATGACTTAAAATGTATGAGGAAAATCAATTAAACCAAAATTAATGGTTTACGAAAACATTTATCAAAAATAAAGTGCATTATTTCGTGGTCGAAAGACCAAAAGAAGCATTGCTTTTTACCTTTTGTTGGACTGCACGGTCCAAGTTTGTCTGCTAAGATATTATACTTTCGAAGCGAGGTGACGAAATCAGATGGGGAGTTTGCTTATGGAATTATCCATTGGTGGGCTGAATTATTACACGACAAAGTAAGACAGGCCATATCTAAAATTGATATATCGATGGTTAAAGGGGATATTGCCTAATTCGTAGTGACCCCAACGACAGATGAAAAAAATTGTGAGAACTGACTAGGGGGCATAAATTAATTTACGTGAGCTCAAAAGGAGGGGAGGGGGTCCAGCAAAATCTCACGTTACTTGAAAAGAATATACGAAGTGGCCCAAATTTATCTCACCAAGGGGGGGGGGGGTCTAGATTGCAAGAAAAACTGCTCACGTAATTAATGTATGCCCCCCTACGAGCATACTAAAACATAAAAAGTTGATGGTTCAACTTCAACAGGAAGTTATTCCCGTTTTTGGAGAGTTGAATCCAAAAATGATACATAACTGGGGGCATCTTGAGGATCCAGATATGGTAGATGCTTCCCAACCTTCACCTCATCCAAATCCTTCCTCTCCCACTCCATTAGCCACAGGCTTCGGGCACTCGAACTGAGGATCCAGATATGGTAGATGCTCTCAGTTTCGCCCTGGTAAAAGTCAGCCAGATGCTTCCCAACCTTCACCTCACCCATATCCTTCCTCTCCCACAAGAAAAGTTAAAGGTTAAAGAACCACTGGGTTTGGGCATTCGAACTCTTACGCGGTATTCACAATTTTGAGAATGAATGCAAATGCGTTAACATGAGAAGAGAAGAGTTCAATTTTCTTA
This sequence comes from Limnephilus marmoratus, assembly GCA_917880885.1. NCBI lineage: Eukaryota > Metazoa > Arthropoda > Insecta > Trichoptera > Limnephilidae > Limnephilus > Limnephilus marmoratus. The sequence goes on along the minus strand of OU862923.1, from coordinate 29,267,390 downwards.
AATATTAAACGTTTTGAGAATTTTCCTCGAAATACCAACAACCAAAGAAGAAAGTCATATTTTGCGTAACGCAAAGAAAGTATAACTTACGCATAACTCTTTAATTTGTGTGTTCAATTCCATTGTAATAATTTTTTTCATAAATTTTTCGTACGTGCAATTTCTATAATAATGATTTACTACCACTATTCATGTTTTTTTTATCTCGAAAGGTAAAATAGAGCTATTTATGGCATTTATGACGAAGCCGTATTTTTAATAGGACATAAACCGTAGGGAGTTTACTGTGGTTGTAGAAACAGTAAAAGCTTTGGATAATTATACACATTTATAACACAGCTAAGTAATTTATTGCACATCAAATTACTATATGCGACTCAAGACTTCATCCGCAAACGTGTGCCTGATGATACAATAATAACTAGGAAACAAACGCGATACCATTATCATACGAATAAAAACATATTTACATCAGTTCAAAACAAAATAACTCCAACAATCTCCAATAATCCATCCATCAAAATAGCGATCCTGTTTATTTAAATTTTCACACAATATTATAGTGTAGCGCGCGGTATTTGGTCCGATGCACGGATCCGAATACTTTCTCCCTCACACGTATAGCGCCGTCTCGCTCGGCGACTTTCGGCTCACCACCCGGACAAGAAGACACCCCATTGGCCGAGCTAGCCCCACCTCTCCGTCATCGGCTGGCACTACCCTGCCCCAAAGGGTATATAACACCGTGCAGGCCTATATGGAGCCAGAGTATCCAGTCTCCAGGTTAAACTAAGCAACAGAATCCCAGTGGTCATTGCCCAAGTTAAACCCTCCCCAGTACCAAGTCGAGAGAGCCCTCTGGGTCCTCCTTGGGAATTCAAGTAACAGCGCCCTCGGGGACATTACTTGTAGGGAAACCTTAACCTTCCCCCAATCCTTCCCAGTACCAAGTCGAGAGAGCCCTCTGGGTCCTCCTTGGGAATTCAAATAACAGCGCCCTCGGGGACATTACTTGTCGGGAAAACCTTAACCCGATTAAGAGACCACGGGTCCTCTGTTGAGGTTATTAGGTACAATAAGTGTTTAGCGAGAACGTTAGTGAACATTGTTTAAACTCTAAATGATTTTACTTTGTGCTACAACTTTCCTGTACTCTGTATTTTACTATAAGCTGTGAACCCTGTATATAAGGGAAATAAACTGACCAACGCTGAAAGACTATTTTCTTATAAATACCCTGCCACAATAGGTTATTCCACAAAATTATCTACACCTACTCGTACCTGCAGGTAGAAGGAAATAATAATTGATGGCCACACTTATACTTACAGTATATTATTGAAATTATATTTAAAAAAAAAACAATTTAAATTATTTTGCAAAAATTAGTTGAACAACACCTCTGGTATGGTGCAATATTTTCGTAACATCGTGATTTTCGAGAGCTCTTCAGTTTGTTCTGTTATAATTAGAGTAGGTAATTTAATTTGTCGAAACCGACAGTCCATTAAGTCCGAGCCTTTTTCTAAAGCGTCTGATCATTGAAAAGTACTCGATTAATTATAAGGTTCTATGTAGATTAATGATGTGTGTTCCATCACACCTGTGCCAAGAATCGACAGTAAATATTAGCCAGTTCCAACAGCATTTTCGCAAATAGAAGTAATGAGTAAACTAACGCCAACAGAAACACCTGCGTATTCTGCTCCCGTTTGTCCAATAAATGCTGCGGAATCCGAGAAAGCCAATATTTGATTATCAAGTAAAATTTATGCTTAAAGTTTCTTAGAGGACGCCGAATTTATTTTGCCTGTATTTCACATTTTCATATCACCTACATGGCGAGCACGGACTTCAAAACCAGACGTAAAAATTTACCAAAGTTGAAGGGTTTTCGTATTGCATACATTAAAGAATATGTGTAGATGTATTTACACATGTTTCTGAGCGGAATCTCTACCTGTAGTACGCCTTCCAGAGATACTTGTAATTCTATTCAGAAATGAAATGTTGCAGCATTAGGTAAAATGGCTTTAGTTAGGTTTACTAACAATACCTAGCTCTTTCCCTTCCCCTATGCCTATCCGTCTAATAAAACTATTTGTTAATTGATATCATATTCACACTGTTTCGGATAATGGGAATCTTGCGTGATTTTAACAAATCAATTGGTACAAGACTTAAAAGGGTAAAAAGGAACCGATCAGAACCAATGGACGACTAATAACAATCGAGACACATAAAATACTTCTACTTCTTCGATGGCGCTACAGCCCATATCGAGCTTTGGCCTCCTGCAACAATCGCCTCCAACTCCTCCTGTCCTCAGCGGCTGACTTCCAATTTGGTACCTGGAGAAGCTGTGCTGCATCCCCTCTTACTTCGTCTTCCCACCTCAGTCTGGGTCTTCCCACTTTTCTCTTTCCACCTGGGTGTCCAGTCAAAATTCTTTTTGGGACGCGTGTATCCGGCATTCTCTGTACATGCCCAGCCCATCTCAGCCTGAGGAGTCTCATATGTGTTGAGACGCTAGGTGCCTTATATATATCATACAATTCTGTATTGTGCCGGATGCGCCACTGTTCACCCTCTTTCACGGGTCCACATATTCTTCTCGGCATTTTTCTTTCAAAAGTATCCAGCATTTCAGCCATCTTTACCGTCAGTGTCAGCGCCTCACATCCATATGCCAATACAGTTCTAACAATGGTCTTATATATGGTTATTTTGGTTTTTCTGTGGACACTACGTGACTTAAACACTGGCAGCAAAGAGAAGTATGTTTTGTTGGCTGCTGTGATTCTCTTTCTGATTTCTGCTGGATCCTCATTATTCTCTGTCAGACTGGAGCCCAGGTAGGCAAATTGGTCGACCACTTCGTATAAGTAGTTGTCTTTGAATTGTGCACTACTTCTTCTTCTGTGTGAAGGGTTCCTGCTCTGTATCATCATTTTCGTTTTATTGACATTAACCTGCAGTCCTACTTCCCGTGCCGTGTTTCTAAAGGATCGAAGACCTCCTTAATCGAGACCCATAAAATACAATACAGTTAATTATTATTAAAATAAAACATATCATTTTTCAGGTTATGGGTAGGTTACCGAGGGTTTTGATGTATAGAGCAACAGAATAGGAGCTTGGACACTTCCTTGTGGGACTCCGAATTGAATTGGCCATCGGTTACATACATCTTTATTGTTGCAATGGGTTACTGCCATCTACCAGATAGGTATAAGGAGAACCAGTGCATAGTTCAATCGACTAGCTTACTTGAATAGTGAGTTTCAACCCTGACTTCAAGAAACGGTTTATTTGGTTACGAAATATATAACAGATCCTCTCTAGTTTTATCACCATTGGTGATAAAAACACTCTGTCCGATGGCGAAGTGCACATATGTGGAAATATACAAATAGGGGTAAACGTCAAATAATAAGCCAATATTGATTAAAAAGCAATAAATAATCGGTTATTTTCCACGCAGCATGTTTTAGAGGCGTGAAATAAACATGGTAATTGTTTTATTGGCCTAAAATTACTCTCCGCACGTCAGAGTGAGTAAACAATAGCGAAATCTGTGAGTTATTGCTTTGTTTTCATGTTTTTTACATCGAGAATTGGGAAAATTTCTCTGTGTACATTAGAAATACCATTTTCAGAAATTTTGTGCCCCTTTCTAGGAAATTTTAGGTTTTATTTATTTTGTTGTTTATCACAAACAGCTCATAACGTTGCTTCAAAAAATTGCAGAATATATATTTTTTCCGATTAGATTTTTAGAATCACAAGTTTATTTGAACTTTTATCTTACGTTCTTTTATTGTGAGTTACAGTGTTTCCAGTGACACAGGCATAGAACAACCTAAATTTATAATTTTGTTTTATCATGATTTATAAAAGGTCAAATAATAATATGAGTCCTATTTCAATACCTACCCGCTATTTCCGAATTTTTGCCAAATTGATCTGAGTATGACATCTTGTTCACATTTTCGCGAGGGACAAGATGAACCTAAAATTATGTTTGAAACCCTCCCTTATTACGACCAAAAACCACGTTAAATAGGAGTACTCTATATTATAACTACAAAATGTCTGGTACCTCGTTAAAACATATTTCACAAATGAGGGATTTAGGAATCACTTTTGACACACGCCTGACATTCCGTTCTCATATCGATTCGGTGTGCAACTCTGCGATGCGAATGCTAGGCTTTGTAATCTGCAACGCAAAATCTTTTTCCAACACAGCAGTCATAAAAATGCTCTACTTCTCTCTGGTTCGCAGCATTCTCGAAAGTGGATCAGTAATATGGGGACCCGAAGATGCCCTATACGCAAATGATGTTGAAAAGGTGCAAAAAAAGTTCATGCGGTACCTGTACATGCGAGAGTTTGGGTACTACCCTTTGTTGTATCCCTCTGATTTTCTCGCGGGAATGCTGGGACTAAATCGTCTCGACGTTAGGAGAAAAATTGCAATGGTACTAGTAGCACACAAGCTGCTAAACGGGCACATTTGTAATCCTGATGACCTGGAAAGGATTTCACTTTATGTCCCCGATAACTTCACCAGAGCAAGGCAACACAGACTTTTTACTTTTCCTAGAGGCAGGACCAACCTACCAATGGTTATGCCTCTGGGGAGAATGACCTCACTATTAAACCTTTCTTCTGAAATTGACATTTTTCGATCGAACTTCAATCATTTCAAGAGCGAAATAAAGGTATTCTTTAGTTTACACTATTAACTAAAAATTGTGAAATGTAATTAGATATACATGTTAACTGTTTTTCACAATAAATAAATAAATAAAATAAAATAAATAAATAAATAATAAAACTGTGAGTGAGAAGGAAAACACGCTATATCATTCAATAAGTTACTTACAAAACCCGCTATATCGAAATTCAACCAATCACGAGCAGTTATTTTGCCAAGATGACGGGTTTAGAAACTCGAGCGCCAGATCAGTTGAGTTTCAAAAGCCTTATCGTGAGTCAATCACGAAGTGAGTATCAAAATCCGTTATATCCATTTTATTTATCGAAATTACTTAAATATTGCCAGAGCTACATTGAAAAATGAACACTTTTCGAACTTATATTATTCCAATTCAATATATATAAAACGAAAATGCAATACGCTAGAGATGTGACAATTTTTTGCGGTTTTCTCTGATTCAGTAAAAGTTGATATAGCGGATATAGAAATTAAACGACTCAATTATGTCGTGGGCGCCAAAGAATAAAGTCGGATACGTGCGATTTTGTAGTTTTGCAGAAGAACTGTGAAGTGTCGTTTCTGCATTTGTACTGCCGTTTTGTTTTTGAGATCAAGAAATATAGTGTTATTTTGATATTGTGCATTTCATTAAACATTCTGAAAATACGGACTTTTAAATTTATTTATTTTTCAGGTTCTCAATAAAACAGTTATACATCAAATTATTACGGAGAAGATTACAAAATTTAAGAGAAAAAATAAAGTCCAAGGGGGCAGTTTCACTATGTTGAGACGTATGTCAAAAGATAGTTACTGAACTCTCAATAGGTAACATTGAAGATGTCAATGCTCAATGCAGAATCGTTAAGCAGTTGAATTGCTGTTTAATGGGGCATTCTGAAAGGAAGAATTTCTCGCTTTCGGAGCATAAAAAAGTGCGTGAGATCTCCCACGAGTATACGCGTTAGGGACATATAGGTTAATCTCCTTCAACATAGGTGGATTCAGAACAGTACCGGATATCAGCTTAAAAAAATGTTTCTCCAAAAATATTTTTCGGCGGGCTTCTAAGGTATTAAGGTCGAGCATTCCTATTAAGAATAACGATGGATACAGGAATGGGTAGTATGTATATTCCCTCATGTACAGGTAACGCATAAACCTTTTTTGTACTCTTTCTATTTCTAGGATATGGTTTTTATTGGTTCAGAGGGGGCCCAAATAATGGAGCTGTATTCCAGGATGCTGCGGACAAGTGCTTATATGTTCTTCGTATTGCAATTCCATTAGTAAATGATCTCGCGAAGAACAAATCCGAGCATTTTGTAACAATTATCAAAAGGGAATTAAAATAAGCCAACAAAGCGAATTTCAATTGTTAGCATATCCGACATTATTTCATCTAGAAAATTGCCAGTTAAACACAAAAACGTTGAACACATCTTTGTAATGCTAAATATTTCATCAACAAAAATCATTATAGCCTGTACTTATATTCCACCAATGTCAGATCTGCAAATATACAAGAACCACATCGAGGATGTAGAAACACTAAAATATAAATATCCTAAAGCCAAATTTATAATTGTAGGCGATTACAATCTTCCGAAAATTGACTGGTCTTTCGATAAGAACAATGAAGTGATTATTAACGAAACAGAAGTGCAGTGTGCCAAATCAAAGGAAATGCTTTTTTCCTAGGACTTAAACAGTTAAATAAAGTGCATAATTCTTATAACCGAATGCTTGACCTAGTATTTTCTAGTGACTTAAGGACAGTGGTAGAAAAATCGGATGAATTGTTATTACCTTTAGACCAACACCATCCAGCGTTAGATATTATTATTACAAATGTGTCTAGAAAATTGGAGAAATTAAAAACTTCATCGTACAATTTTAATAAAGCTGACTACACAAATATTATTAATTATCTTGACCATATAGACTGGTCATTTCTAGAAGATGAAAACAATATTGAAAATCAAGTCCAACAGTTTTATTCAATCCTAAACACTTCAAAAGAACGTCATGTTCCAAAAGTTAATTTTAATGCATCCTTTTACCCCACATGGTTTTCAAAAGAATTAATTTATACTAAAAAACAAACTCACCGAATATATAAGCAATCTAGAAACGTAGATGATTATATAACGTTTACTAACTTAAGAAGGCAGTGCAAAGAATTGTCCAAAAAATGTTATAATGATTATATTAGTTTAATAGAAATGGAGGTTCATGATAATTTAAAAAAATTGTGGAACTTTTCTAATGCTCAGCGAAAAAATGACTGTAGTTTACCAAATATTATGCATCTGAATAACAATTGTGCGGACAGTACCGAAGGCATTGTCAATCTTTTTGCAGATTTATTCAAAAGTGTTTATGATGATAGTATTCCTGATAATGAAATCCCAAACGATATATCACTTGAAGAATCACTTAACCTAAACCATTGTTTTATTGAAATAAACGCTATAGAAAAGGCTATAAAAGCATTAGATACTAATAAATCCGCTGGACCGGATGGTTTCCCTCCAACATATTTAAAATCTTGTGTTCGCAGTTTGACTTATCCACTATTTAAACTATTTAATAATTCTTTGTCGTCAGGGTGTTTTCCAAATCAGTGGAAAAAAAGCTATCTTACGCCTATTCATAAAAAGGGAGATAAAAGCGATGTATCTAACTACAGACCAATATGTATATTGTCCGCTATTCCCAAACTATTTGAATCGTTAGTCCTAGATGTCATTATTAAACAAATTAATAATATTATTGTACCCAACCAGCATGGCTTTATCACAGGTAAATCCACTCTAAGTAACTTGATCATATACGAAAATTACATAACTGATTCTCTTGCCTTGAAGCATCAGGTGGATTCAATTTATACTGATTTTTCCAAAGCCTTTGACAAAGTAAGGCGACATATCCTTGTACAAAAATTAAGTATGTTGGGCATCAAGGGTAATCTATTAAGTTGGATTGATAGTTATCTTAGTAAAAGAGAGCTATGTGTGAAAATAAAATCTGTGGAATCTTACGTTTTCGAAGCCACAAGTGGGGTTCCTCAGGGGTCTCACCTGGGACCAATTCTTTTTTTGTTATTTATTAATGATATTGTTAGCATATTTAAAGATGTGGAAGTTCTTCTCTTCGCAGATGACTTGAAAATATATAAAACAATACGTAGTTTAGACGATTGTTATACTTTGCAACTTAATTTAAATAAACTATATCGTTGGTGCATCATCAACTCTCTGTTTCTTAATATTAAAAAATGTCAGGTCATTCGTTTTTGTAAAATACGAAATCATATAATTTATGTATATTCGCTAAATAACGTAAAATTGACAGCTGTCACTCAAATCAGGGACTTGGGTGTTATATTTGATGAACAGTTAACATTCAATCCGCATGTAAATGAAATCACAAATAAAGCCTTAAAAATGCTTGGTTTTATATGTAGAACCGCATGCGACTTCAAGTCATTAGAATGTTTGAAAACACTGTACACATCTTTAGTAAGAAGTCAAGTAGAGTATAATTCGCCTATTTGGTCCCCCTTTTATAAAATACATTCCAACAATATTGAAAGGGTACAACACAAATTTCTACGATTTATTAACTTTAAACTAAATATTCCAATCCAAAATATAAATTATATCCAGCTGATGCATCAACTAAATTTGATTACGCTGTCAGATAGGCGAATTATCTCCGACCTTGTTCTACTAAATAAAATTATTAATTATAGAATCGACAGCCCTGAAATTCTGGCCACAATAAAATTATTTGTACCTTCCAAAAATACGAGACAAAATTCCACGTTTTTCTGTGACAATTTCAAAACAAATTATCAAGCGCACATATCCCTAAATCGAATACAAAATTTTGGTAATAAATTTGGTAATGTCGTTGATATATTTAGAGATTCCGTAGCAGTGCTTAAACGAAATCTACATAAACACTTTGCTGAAATGTATGACTTCACCATTCCATAGTGAAAAACCCTTTTTAGCTTCTATCTATTTCACTCTTTTCTTTTAGACTTTTTAACTTTAATATATATATGTAACTTTACAAATTAATATTGTAATTTAATTTATATTTCGATTATGCTTAAGTCCCTACTAATGCTGATTAATTTCAATCCCGTTATTTTTGTTTGTAAGTACAAAAAAAAAAAAAAAAACTGTTCTCCATAATGGTATTCTATATTATTTGTAAAACATTTATGTAGGTACTACACATATAATAATTATTTTATTCATATATGTACTTAAACTTTTATATGCCATATAGTTAATGTAATAATACTTATAACAATGTATGTAAAAGCCCAATGGGCGTTTAAATAAATAAATAAATAAATTATTCTTCGGGATCGTAGATATATGTTTTAAATATATATGTACCTCCATCATAATGCCTTATTAGTAGTGCCTTCTCATTGTTCAAAGCGCATTTTGCTATTAATAGGTTTGACTTGCTATACAAATAGTCCAGGTAATCTTAGTGAGGTGTTCACGAAACAAACAAGAATAATTCGTGTCTCGAACTCCGCAACAAAACACATTTGAGATGCTATTGCTTGCAGTATGCACTAATAAATGTCAAAAATACCACTTTGGATTTAGGTAAACATTTTTGTAAGAAATAGCGTTTAACTGTTTCCACTCGCAAGAGTACTCTCAGCAGTCAATACTAGCTCGACCCACTATTCGCAACAGCTCTGAGAAGACAATATGTTAAGAAGACAATGTTAATTAATATATTAATGAACCAAGATTGCATTCGGGAATATTCCTACTTATGAAAACAAATTGTTTAAAAAGTGTTTCGGTGTGGTTTGTTTTCTATACAAATCAACAGTTTAATTCCGAGATGGATGACATTTTGCACATTTGACCTTCAAAACAAGAGGAAGGTCACTGTCTACATGAGATTTTGAAAAATCACCCCATCCCCATTTCCCGCCCTTAAAGCCGAATTTCGATACATCTTGATGAAATTTAGCACACTTGACGTTCAAAATAAGAGAAAAATTACTGTCTACACTTGATTTAATTTTGTAAAAGATAAAATATAAGTTTTAGATTCCTACCTGAGTGAAATGCTGTGCCACTCTGCTCGCGTCCTCCTGCGCGGCCTTGCGCGCGCGACGTCGCTCCGCGCCCAGAGCGCCGAGACGCTCTAGTGCGCGCGTCTCGAGCGCCTCGGCACCGCGACGCAGGCGACGGGCACGTGACTCCCACTCGGCGCACAGCTGGCGCCAGGCGCCCAGCACGACGCTTTCTGGAAAGATTAAAAATTTATTTAATTAACGGTTTTACAACGTAAGCACCCAAAGGGTTAATAAAAAAGAGGTAAATTTGGGAGGTGGAGTGGAGATGGAATCATATAAATATAGGTAGCCATTTGTGGAATTAATATAAATATATAATTTTAAGATTCAAACTAATAAACATTTTTTTCAACGAACTTTTCCAAAAGTTAAAAAGATGCATTAGTAAATGTTGAACGATGGAAAAGGGTACTTTGCAATGTAGTGAATTTTTTTCGGTTTAGTGTTTGCCCGAAAAAATATTGACTGAAATTTTGTAAATAGTAATTATAAATAAAATATTGAATTGAAATATTGATTTATTTTTAAAAATTGATTAAATACCGTATCCAGGTTGATAACATATTTAATTAAAATTATTTAATACCCAAATATTCTCATGTAGGTAGTAATATGCAAAAAAGTTGTTTTTTTTTCAAAAAAGATAAGTCATGACAGATGTCTTCAGTTGCCATTAAAAGAACTTTAATATTTAAACCGTGGATTTGAAGTTAGTAAATCAATTGATATCGTTATTATTCTTTCCACGTCTTTTACACACCATTTTATCTTATTTTTACATTAGTTCCATAAAATAATTTTCATCAGGGCCTATGTGATCTCAGGGGATCTGTGTGAAGGGTCTTTTTAATGAAAGGAAGGAGGGGACTTTCTGGGAAGGAAAAAGGTATGAGGATGGGTAGGAATCTGGGGGTAAGTGTATCCAGGAGTGACGGAAATATGAATGCGTTACTTCAAGTGTGGTACAAGGCGATGGGTCGAGAGAGTCCGGCTGGAGAAGTCAAAAGGCCTCCCTCAACCAGTCCCGCTCGATCCAGGCGCATTCGCCGCCAAAACCCAGACAAACCTCACCCCATGAACTCGGTTAACCCCATGCTAAGTCACAAAACATAGCGAACCACTTGGGGTAATCTATGGCAGAAGTGTGGATTATCCAATAAACGGTTATCAGGGCGGCGGTACCCATACCCACCTTACAAATTAAATTCAGCTGAAAAATAGCAACTATCTATTGACAGGCATTGACAGATGTTTATTTTTTCATATTTTCATTTCCCCTTTTGGGGTCGGCATAACGTAAGATGCGCCCATGCGACAACAGTTCACGTATCCTTAATAGGTAATTTAACAGTTCATACACTGGCACCACACTGGAGACTGGGGCCACTGACAAATTACATACATTACGTGAATGTAGGTTTTATTATCGTCATTGTGAATTTGTATTATGCATAGCGGTAAAATCCACGTATGTACTTTGTTCAAATTTTTCATAATAATTTTGCAATGAAGTTAGATGATTGAAAGCAGCTGGGGAAATAAACATATTTAGAAAACGGTATAAATATGACATGGTAAAATGAAAACGTTTAAAATGCATAATTTCACATTTTTCTACAGAAAATAGTTTCAACTCGTCAAAACTATGTATGGATGTTTCTTCGACGTTATCGTCAACTCGTCAAAACTATGTTTTTTTTATTTTTTTATTTTTTATTTGAATTTTATTTTAGTAATTTGTACATTAAAGTTTACAAATTTCTAATTGATTATAATATTTCATATTGCAGTTTTTTTTTTTTTTAATTATAATATTTTAAATTCATAAAATTTTTTGAAATCACAAAATTTTTTGTTTTTGTTTTATGTAGCTCCTACAATCCATCTTGAACTTTTCAATTGGTGAGGACTTAAGAGTTTCTGGTAGTGTGTTATACAACTTAATTCCTTTGTACAGCAGACTGTTTTGCGTATTCGTTTTGTCCTTTTTGTTTAATCTTATTTCCTTGCAAGTCCTTGTGTAATGTCTGTGAATGTCCTTATTGTATACGATTTTATTTGTGAAGTATTTTGGTAACATGTTGTTTAATATTTTGTGAATAAATATCAACGTGTTCAAGGTCAGTATTTGTTTCACTGTTAACCAATTAAGTTCCTTTAGCATTTTAATTATTTTTGAAAATCTATTTCTTCGGAGTATTATTCGCATTGCTCTGTTTTGGAGAATTTGAAATTTATTCTGTTCTCTTTCATTACAAAGGAAAAGGATACTTGAACAGTAGTTAGTAGTTAGTATGGATGTTTCTTCGGCGTTATCGTCAACTCGTCAAAACTATGTATGGATGTTTCTTCGACGTCATCGTCAACTCGTCAAAACTATGTATGGATGTTTCTTCGACGTTATCGTCAACTCGTCAAAACTATGTATGGATGTTTCTTCGACGTTATCGTCAACTCGTCAAAACTATGTATGGATATTTCTTCGACGTTATCGTCAACTCGTCAAAACTATGTATGGATGTTTCTTCGACGTTATCGTCAACTCGTCAAAACTATGTATGGATGTTTCTTCGACGTTATCGTCAACTCGTCAAAACTATGTATGGATGTTTCTTCGACGTTATCGTCAACTCGTCAAAACTATGTATGGATGTTTCTTCGACGTTATCGTCAACTCGTCAAAACTATGTATGGATGTTTCTTCGACGTTATCGTCAACTCGTCAAAACTATGTATGGATGTTTCTTCGACGATATCGTCAAAAGAATTTCTTGTTTTGTAGATGTTTTAGAAATCTTCAAACACCATTTTACCTATCTATACATATATGCATATAAAAATCTCGTGTCACGGTGTTTGTGGTCACACTCCTCCGAAACGGCTAGACCGATTTTTATGAATTTTTAATGTATATTTGGTAGGTATGAAAACAGGTCGTAAAGCATATTTCATACCGCTAGGTGATTAGGGTGTCCCTATCCAGACTTTTTTTCTATTTTTTGACATTTTATGTTTTCAAATATTTAGCATCAAAAAATACCTATAACCCGAAATGTTCACCCTCCTACCCCCACCCTCCCATTTTTCAATCGTGATTTTAGTATTTTTGTATGAATAAATTTAACCGTCGTTCGTATTTTAAATACAACGTAATTAAAAATATCATACACTCAATTGCTCTTCGAAAATAATATTGATTTTCTTTATTTCATTTTCCTAATATAGGATAAAAAATATATTACTTTTTTCACTTTACATTTAACTTTTAAGAGATCAAACAATGAATATGTCCGTTAGGGGGCATACATTAATTACGTGAGCAGTTATTCTTCCAATCTCGACCCCTCCCCCCTACCCCTTGGTGAGATAAATTTGGGCCATTTTATATATTCTTTTCAAGTAACGTGAGATTTAAAACGCTGTAAACGCTGGCTTTTACAAGTATTTTTTAAAAATTTATTACAAAAAAATCTAAATAAGCAAACAAAATCAAGACACATTCTAAAACAAAACCTAAAATAAAAAACAAAATACTCCACCATGAAAGATGGAGAAATAGTGGACTAAGAAAAGAATAATACATTGGTACTTAAGATAAGACGAAGCAGAGCCACGTAGTTTGTTTAATTAAATTAAATTTTATGTTTGCCTTTCCGATATAAATTTGGTAATGACTTTTTCGTTATATGTTTTTGGGGTGTTGTGCCGTGTTGCGCTACCTCCTTCTTTAGCCAACGTTTCGGACATCGTTGCAGTGTCCATCATCAGGGCAGATCCGGCAGATCCGGTAGATGTATACATCTACCGGATCTGCCGGATCTGCCCTGATGATGGACACTGCAACGATGTCCGAAACGTTGGCTAAAGAAGGAGGTAGCGCAACACGGCACAACACCCCAAAAACATATAACGAAAATGCTTATGGCCGTGAAAATCTTAAAACTTATCTGGTAATGACTTGTTTATATTTATTGAAACATATCAACAACATCTTTTTAGTTATTACCCAAATTTTGTATATATTCTGTATTGGAGTTGTCACAATAGAACGGTAGATATTGCATCGATGTTGGTTTGCGAGGTACGTGGAAAGAAATCAAGTATAATAATTCAGGGCTGTCAATTATTGAATTTATGATTTTATGTAAACATGTTAGGTCATATATATTCTACGTTCGGATAATTTTAATAAATTAAGTTGACATAATTAAATTTCTTAATCTTTAGCATTATTGACCACGTGATAGTTGCACCTTGCTAGAAGATTTAGACAAAAGATTAAAAAGAATCACCCAAATGAAAGAATTAAAAACGAATCGATCATTGCGGAAGGCAATTTGGAGAATGTTCCCAATGTGAAAACACTTTCAATAAGTTTACCCGATGGAAGCCGAAATGCCGCCATTATATGCTTCTCGTTCACCTTCAAACAATAATATTATTATGAATACTGATTGTCTTGTTCTACTAAAGTCGTCATTTCTGCTGTTGCGGAGATACTCGGCGATATTATTTCAGATTATTCAAATCTGGAGGGTAAATATTTCTAAATAATGGCGTTGAGATCATTGGGAATCGTCATTCTTTTATTTTTAGTCTTGAACACAGCAAAGGTTAATTCGAGAATGCCAAATGGTTTAAAGTAATTTGGACATTTTTTCTTTTTAAAACAAACAGCTTAATTTTATGAATACTTCTTTAAATAATTTAGATTTTAAACTACAGCTAATTCTTTTTTTTCTATGATCATCCACTATCGGAGATTGTCAATCACCGTGTAAAGTACACCACGCAGACTGCAGCACAGAACGTAATCAGTGTAACCACTAAACAGCAACAACAAGAAAAAGCATTCTTCTGGGTCCCTCTCTCCCATCGGAAGGTTTGTTCTTTCTATTCTATCAACTACAACTTCTTTCAACATACTGAATTATTAATTCGGTTTATTATATTATCACTAGGGCTCGGATAAATATGTTTTAAAAAATTCAAATCATGTACATAGATAGCGAAATGTTCGGGTAATTCAAATAAAAAACATGAAGTTTTATTCATCTTCGTCTAAATCTGTCTTATCGAATTGATTGCAGTACACAATCACATGCTTTTTTAAATTATCGAAATTAAAAGTTTGTCGATTTGGTCTAAATATAGCCTTATATTGGCTGAAAGATCTTTCCACGTCACAAGATGTAATGGGAGCGTACTTAAAGACGCCTAGTTCCGAAATTGTGTAAGGCACGTCTGCAGTACCCTCAAAGCTTCCTCTCAGAACTTATTAATTGTTTTTAGGGTGTCAAATGCTTTATTTTTGTCTAAAATATACTTTACTTGAAAAGCAAAGGTTACTTATCCTTGGGCATTTTGAAATTAACTGATAGGTACCTAGACAGTAGTAGTAGGTGACTTGAGTACGTAAAAATAAAAAGACGTGCAAGCAACAGCAAGCAAGTAGAGGAAGAGAATCAAAAATCAAATTATGACGAATAATACGCGAGAGAAATGAAACACGCGCGGCTGTGTGGTAGCGAGAATGCAAATACGTAAAATTATATCAATTTTCGTGAACTAACTCATGTTTTATGATGTAAAAATCGAAAATATGGATGGTTGTGATATTTTTTGTAAAATACGGACTAAACTATGAAATATGGAAAATAAAAATTAGTTTTTCACAATCTATATATGATAATCTTGGCATAGAACACATACGAGACCGAAAATCGTGTAAATTAAAAATATGTATTTATATATTAATCCGGGCCCTAATTATCACTCTTTATGTTGTGACTAAGATATCGTAGTTTTATATCTTGTACATTTTATAATTAATATAAACATATCTATAGATTCTTAGGGAGTTCCCCAGGGAACCAACTAAGTACCTTCCTGTTCGCTGTCGAATTAATTAATTCACGCCTCGGGTAGGTAAGCAAACGAACGTGGGAGCTAGTTACAGGACACGTAGGATGGCTTACAATAAACTATATAGGAAGCAGATGGATTAATTATGTGAAGAAAGACTGGACCTGCTGAAGGTTTAAGATATAAATATTATTTGGAGGCCCACCTTCACTTTTCTGCTTCAAAATTGGTTTTTACACTCTCCTCAAATATTGTCATTATTCACATTATTAATTACTAGTTACCCAATCCCGAAAAAAAGGCACCCCTCTCCTCACCCACGCCGCATACCGCACCCCGCTCGCTTATTCGTTTACTGAGACACGTTTTGCATCGATTTTAGATTGGAATTTGTCCCAATTACAAGGAATGGTATCTCAGATAACTGAAGTAAATATATTAGTTTCTTTATTAGGATTTTGGATTCTGTTCCTTGGGTTTTGTCCCAAATAAACGGCTATCCCGATAAACCGGTGTGGAACACCGGAACAGCAGATTTGACCTATTTAAAAAAATAGTTTTACACTCAATAATTTGAGGCTTAAACAAACATGATTAATTCCTGTTTTATTTTATACTAGCAGACCCGGCCACAGGTTGCTGTGGCTAACGAAACACAACGCCATTACCCAACCTTTAAAAAATTCACACCACCCGCTTGCCAGCTGCCTGAATTGAATATTTGAATTTCTCGACTTTTCTCTACTATAATAAGCATGTTTTTATACATATAAACCTTCCTCTTGAATCACTCTATCTATTAGTGAAAACCGCATGAATATCCGTTGCATAGTTTAAAAGATCTATGCGCACATACATTTTGAGCGACTTTATCAAATAAAATACCTACTTACTCTAGGACATCTATTTTCGAATTTCTTCCGTAGAACGAATTTCAAAAGTGACTATAGTACGGCCCGCCAGCCGTTTTAAATCGTACAAAAATATGTTTTCTTTGAATTTCTAGGTTTTTCTCTAATATAATTTACATGTATTATACATATAAACATTCCTCTTCAATCACTCTATCTATTGGTGAAAACCGTATGAAAATCCGTTGTATAGTTTAAAAGATTAACGCGCACATACATTTTGAGCGACTTCATTTTATATGTAATGATGATGATGATGATGATGAATAAAAATTCTGTAAATTCCAAGAAAACTTCGCTACCTTATTTTTTTCCTTTTTTTACATTAACTCCACACAGGAGGCCCTGAGAAAAATAATTTCCCTGAGGGCCTATGTCATCTGGGATGCTGTGTGGAGGGTCTTTTTGAGGGGAGGAAGGAATGAACATTGGTCTTGAAGAGACCCATATTGTAGGAAGGAGGAAACACAGAGGCCGGCAAATCATTCCACAGCCGAGCTGTTGAACACAAGAACGAGTCGAAGAAACGACCTCTTCTCATGTGACAAATGTCAACTATGTACAAATGTTGGGCACGCGTTTGGCGTGTTTCCCGACTATGCTCCGGTGCCGAAGGGATCAATGATGCTAGTTCCTAGGAGCATCTTCCATTGTAATACCGGTAGAACAAGGATAGCATTCCCACCCGACGCCTGTGCTCTAAAGATTGCAATCCGTCTGTTAAGGTGGGAGAATCTATCAAACGGACCGCCCGTTTCTGCACAGAGTCAAGGGTATTTTTCAGGTATTTCCTTATAAAATATATCCACCATAATTTAAATTTAAATAATACAACACAAGCTTCTTATTTACTCTGACATTAGAGTATGTAGAATAAAATAGTTAGAAAAAAAAGTTTTTTGCACTATAATTCATATATGTATATATTTAAAAAAAAAAGAAAGACAAACATTCCCGGATTACGAATAACCCAACAATGTTTGAAAATCTCCTACTACCACCACAGAAAGCCGAAAATGTTGCTTGTGTTGTGATGGAGGACTTAGCCAGCCGAGGAATCGAACACGCGACGCCCAGGTGGGACCCAAGCGCTATGCCCACTCAACCACTGACCGGTCAAATATATACATATCAAAACTTAATATTTTAAATAATTTATTATTATTTTGCTCCATAGTGTAGGCACGTGGTACTTACCAAAATTTGTTACAACTTGAATAGGGGTTGAGTGCTGTGATATTGAAACAAGTCATGAGTTCATTAGGGAACGTACCCATACTACGTGACACGTTTAGGGGGGGGGGGGTCTTCAAAATGTCACGCTCGGTACAAATGAGCGGCGGGTTGCTTAGGTTTTTGGTCACCGGGAGGGGGGGGGGGGGGTTAAAAATTGCAAAAAGTTGGTCACGTAGTATGGGTACGTTCCCTTATATAAATAATTCAAAAGTATCACTTTTTGAAGAAAACTTCTTTATGCACTCTCGACTTGGGGAGTAAACTGGTGAATGCGTGACGAGAGCGTTACGAAAAGTGTGATCGGGCGAGGCGAACGGTCAGGCCTTTACGCACGCTTGACTTGGGGAGTAAGCTGGTGAATCCGTGACGAGAGAGCATTATGAAAAGTGTGATCGGGCGAGGCGAACGGTCGGGCGAGGCGAACAGAAGTTGAGAGGGAGATATAAGTTAGCGTAGTTTTACTTCAGTCGTGTGGTCTAAAGCACACTTGTATTTTTTTCTAAATTAGCTTCACACAGGAGGCCCCGAGAAAACAATTTCCCTCGGGCGTTTCATCTTTGGGGATGCTCTGTGGAGGAAATAGGGTATATAATACTCTTTTAGGAATACCGCACAAGGCACAAGGGTCCCATCTGCTCCCGTCTGGAGCCAGTGAGCCGATGGTATCCCCATTTGGGATATGTTGTGCGGCTAAAGGTAGTGGGGAAGGGAAGGAGATGGGGAGAAGGAAGATGGGGAAGTACCTGACTGTACATATATGGCCACCAAACACGGTTAAAGCCATTTCAAGCAACTGAATGGTTGTCTTACACCAGGGCGATGCTGATAGTGTTTTACACATTGAAAAAGTGGATGGTATCTTCCACCTCTATTTTGAACGTCAAGCATGAAAAATTTTATGAAAAAGTATCAATGCTATTCCAAGGGGTGGGAAATTGGAATGGGGTTGTTTTTAGAAATCTCGTGTAGACAGTGATTTTCCCAATGTTTTGAAGGTCAAATGTGCAAAATTTCATCAACCTCCGAATAAAACTGTAACTTTGTATACAAATCAAATCGACACCAGCTGCCCGCTACAAAGCCACAAAATATCTACTTTATATATTAGAAGAAGAAGAAGTTAGGTTGATCATTTTAATTTGAAATTCTTTAAAAGGCAGATAGTACAGATCTACAACCTTAGGGAACTTACCCATACTACGTGACCCGTTCAGGGGGGGTCTTCAAAATACCACGCTTGTTTACAATGAGCGGCGGGGGGCTTAGGTTTTTAGTCACCGGGGGGGGTTTAAAATTGCAAAAAGTGGGTCACGTAGTATGGGTACGTTCCCTTAGCTGTGGTAACCGCCGAAATAAGAACATACTAAATAATGCAGACACATTTGAATTCCAGACAAATGACAATTAAAGTCAAAACAAATTTGAGTTCATTGAATCAAATTTTAAGCAGGACTAATTCACAGCACAAACAACCAAATGAGTATGTTTGTTTATTTATGTATTTAAAATTCATTTAAACTCATTTTTTGTGGTATTATTGCACAAAGTTTACAGAAGCGACGCGATACACGATGCTGAGGCTGACGTCTCGAAACGCATAGATAAAAGTACACATAATATCTCGATCTGTAAGTATTATTCTGAAATTTTATGTTAATGTCAGGTTAGGTTAAGTTTTGGACATGATTTTAGATAATACATGAGATGGGAAAAGGAAGGTTAGGAAGTACCTGGCTATTCAGACTTGGTCATAAAACACGGCGAAAATCATTTCAAGCAACGCAACGTTTAGATTCTGAATGGTTTTTCACGATACTGAGCGAATCTACCAACCTTTTGAGCGCCTGCAGAGATAAGAATGTCAAGCTGTAACACCTAACCTAACTCTTGCTATTCATTTAGTTAACAATTTGGGAGAAGGGTATGGGTACCGCCGCCCTGGGAATCATTTACTGGATAACCAATACCGCTGCCGTAGGTCAACCTATGTGGTTCGCTACGTTTGGTGGATTAGCAGGAGTGCCCGGAATGCGTATTTCCAAAACCTATACCGGTTCAGTCACGGTAGCGACAATTTACATTTGAAATACACCTCTACATTGGTTATTTTTTGTCACTTTGTAAAAACAAAAATGGTTCTAAAATCTAGATACAATGATCTTTCCAGTGTGTATATTAGAAATTAATAATTTTATTTCTGAATATTTAAATTTTGGTATTATTCCCATATATTGTAAATACACCTCTATATTGGTTATTTTTTATCACTTTGCAAAAACAAAAATTGTTCTAAAATCTAGATAAAATAATCTTTCCAATGTGTATATTAGAAATTAAGAATTTGATTTCAAAATATTTAAATTTTGATATTGAAAATTTAAATTGTCGCTAACGCGACTGAACCGGTATAGGTTTTGGAAATACGCCGCGCGCGTGATTATCTGGTGAGGTTTGTCAAGGTCTTGGCGTTGAATGCGTTTGCCTACCTATTGCGTGGAGGGCTGGATCGGGAGGGACTGGTTTAGGGAGACCATTTGGCCTCTTCTGCAGGATTCTCTCGACCTGTCGCCTTGCAGCACAGTGGGAGAGATGAATTCGTACGTCCGTTACTCTAGGACCTACTGACCCCCAGTTTCCTACCCACACCTCATACCCCTTTCCTTCCCAGAACAACTTCTCCTTCCTTTCCTTTTAAAAACCCTCAACACAGCATCATATAGGCCCCAAAGATGATATAGGCCCTGAGGGAGATTATTTTCCTCAAGGCCTCCTTAGTGGAGCTAATGTAAAAAAATAGTAAGTACCTACCTACCCTTTAAAACATTACAACTCAATAATTTCATTATTGCAATAATCCTCAAGGCTGTGGACGCGTGAAAGTATAATGTTGCATGTACAAGAAATGACTGGTCGCTGGTATAACAATAAAATATTATTTTTATTGTGCAACAGATAATAACTCACTACCATATAAAAAAAAATCATGCCTACGTACATATATTCGATAACGGTACCCATGTACCTAACTAATCTATTATTACTCGTATTTATAATTCGGGAAATGGCTCTCGTATTAGCAAAACCAATAAATATATTTTTTTATTATAATTATAATGGTTGCTGGAGATATTTTTGCGTGTAATGTCGTCATAAATGCATGCATTATATAAATTTACGAATGCAAAAATGAGGAAGTGCATATCATTGCAATTATGTGTATTTGATTATAAATATGTAGTGATGTGAAGTGAAATAAAATCTTGTATAATTAAAGTTTCATCCGAACCTAACCTAACTTTATCAGCTTGTACGAACTAACATATTGATTTTCATTTAATAAATTTCCAATAATACATTCAATAATTACGTTGGATCACATTATTGAAAAACAATATCCACATATAACAATATCCGTAATATTATTATTATAAATTTGGGAGGCGGGTATGGGTGACGCCGCCCGGTAAACCATTTGTTGGATCCTTCGATCAAGTGTTGGATCACCAACACCTCTGTCATAGGTACC
This sequence comes from Limnephilus marmoratus, assembly GCA_917880885.1. NCBI lineage: Eukaryota > Metazoa > Arthropoda > Insecta > Trichoptera > Limnephilidae > Limnephilus > Limnephilus marmoratus. The sequence goes on along the minus strand of OU862923.1, from coordinate 29,245,998 downwards.
CCAGGTGAGGTTTGTCTAGGTCTCGGCGGCGAATGAGTCTGCTCACCTACGAGAGGTTGGTTGAGGGAGGCCTTTTGATCTCTCCAGCCGGACTCTCTCGACCCATCGCCTTGCACCGCACTTGTAGGGATGGATTTATATGTCCGTCACTCCTGGACACGCTGACCCCCAGATTCTTACTCACCCCTCATGCCTTTTTCCTTCGCAGATCTTCCTCTGCTTAAAAAGACCCTTCACACAGCATCCCGTAAGATGACATAGGCCCTGAGGGAAATTATTTTCCTCAGGGTCAAATAACGTAAAAAAAACTGTACCTTAAACTTTAAGGTACAGTTTTATTATCCTGGCTCAAAGGATAAACCATTTAAGGCTCTGCAACCGGGCCCGAAAAGAAGAAGATGGAGAGATGCGAAATTACGAATGTTAAGAGGAGAGCGCTAACATTTACAGCGACAAAATCGGTGCGAAAATTGCGAAAATGTTTAATAAAACACGACTCGTTTAAAATAGAGCAAAAATCTCGCGGGAATTATCTTAAACAGCATTTAAAGAAACACTGTGAATTTTTTCATACATGTAACTTGTAAAATAACTGAAACAAACGTGTTAATAATAATTTTTGGAGCATACTTTGCGATTTTTTCTATCGATTGAATTTTATATAATTTGCGTTTCGGCGCGGGCAAAATCTGGATATTATCTTCAAGAATAACATATATATATTTTTAAGAGCTTTAAAACTTACCGTGTTTAAGGGAAATATGTAATAAATCGGTACAAATCCGGGTTGCGGGCCCTAAGTCCGTAGCAATTGCTATAGGATAAACAACCTAAATAAGCAATTGCTATAGGATAAACGATAAAGTCCATAGCAATTGCTATTGTCTAAGGTGGTTTATCCTAAGTTAAGGTACCTACAGAAAAATAGATTACGTTTTTAATATTATAATACATAAATAGTTATATGTATGTATACCTATATAGATTTGGGCTGTGGAAGGGGCAGAACATTTGACAGGATATAATAAAATCATACAAAAACACCAATAAAATCATAAAAATAAACGATTTCTATTTCCTCAGACTACCTACCTGCACAAATTCAATGTAGCAAAATTGTTTTTTACAACCTAACAACACTAAAGTAGGTACCTAGGTAATTTACCAATTTGAACAGTTGAACAACATGGCTAAGTGGGTTCGCCTTTAAAATATTATTATTAGTTAAAATATTAAAAGTATGGTGTTTCTTATTTTATGACTATGACTGTATGTTTAAAATGTGCATGTCGACGGTCTCGAAGAACAATGTCGGATCTGCTAAGAATAGAAAATCGTTTTGTTAGCTTATTAGCTGTATTTTCGGCATATTTAATGAAAGTAAATGAAATGCAAAATATCAGAACAACACTATATTTCTTGATCTCAAAACCAGTAAAATGTAGAAACGAAACTTTAAATAGCTCTACTGTAAAACTACAAAATCTCACATCCGACATTGTTCTTCGGGACCGTCGAAGTATTTCAAAGATCCGTCAATGATAGAAATGACGTAGCTATCTATAATAGTTGCGTTGACCTATAGTTACAATCCAGATAGAAAGAGCTGTGCAAAATTAACAGCGTCATTTTGGATATTATGGTAATACTTACAATCAGATTTCATATTTATAAGATAAATTATTGCATGTAAAAAAAATCAAGTTGGTGTAGGGTGTAGGTAGGTACACTCCCACTAAAATTGAATAGCACAATATAGGTACTATTTTTCGAATCGGTACAAAATTATGCGCAACCAGTGGCGTAGCGATTCACGTCCCGAAAGGGTCGAGTGCTAAAAACACCCAAGTTATTTTTGGCCGTGCAGATATTAACACTAAAGTTCTCAAAAATACAGGAACTTTTATTCCCAAGAACCAAACTCCTAGACATAAGTAGGTACCTACCTAGGTACAAGAAGACAACGCCAATGTTGACTTTCATAATGTTTTATGAAAATAGTAAATGGTTACATGGCAAATTCACTTTGTATTTTTCGACATTGGCACCTAGGTACTTTTTAACAGACAAAAATTACAAAATTAACAAAAAATGCACAGGTGTAATAATTATATATATATATATATTTATGTCATACCACATTTTGTGGCTCATCTTAGAAGAAGCCACTTAAGTTGCTCATTCTTTCGCATGTAATATATACTTACGTAGATGAAGTACCAACATGCTGTCTTTTAAATTTTGTTTAAAATATGGTCAGCTATAATATGTAATCAAAAATTATGTTTATTTATTAAAAAAATATATCTTAAAATAACGTGCATTCCTTGATCTATTTTAAGAACACACTTACCGCATCAAGCTACGTTGCCAAGTTTAATGTTACCAATATAGTCACATATGTAGGTAGGTTGACAGAACAGTTTGGATGTTGCTTGTTGATTATTCACACATATTTATCATTTCTAGCGGCCGTTTTTGATTATTGGCGCGTTTTTTTTAAATTGTAGTATGATTTGCTAATTAATATTGTTATTTATTTGGTGTTTACGGTTGTTTTTTTTTTGTGTTAAGGTTTATTTTATTATTATCATAAATAAAATTAGGTATTTAAATACATATTGGTGTAGTTTCTTTTATGTGCTACATAATTATTTTATCTTAGTTTTAGTAGTGTTTTCGAAAAATTATGAATAAACTTATTAGAAATATATTACATAATTTACTTTATTCATTGATTCGTACGTTTCTTTAAGTTGTCACCTCCGATCTATATGGATAAAATCGATCTAAAAGAAACTAACTAACTAACCATCACGCCGTTTACCGCAGGGGTAGGCAGAGAGGACGGACCGCCAAACAACTCGGTCTTGGCACACACTCTTTGCCTCACTCACATTCATACATCGTATCATACATTCTCTTCTATTATTCTGACTTTTGACACGGCCCGACTCAAGTATCTGATTCACTTGATCGTGCCATGTCTTCCTCGGGCGTCCCCGACTTCTTCTACCATTCACATTTGCATCATATATTCTTTTTACACTACTTTCTTCGCTCATTCGCTCTACGTGCCCAAACCATCTGAGGGTCCCTTTCTTAATTTTGCTCATTATTAAATTATTATTATTATACTTAGTTGCTATCATATTTTACAATTTACAAATAGAGACGGACCGCCAAATAATATTAATTGGTTAAATTGTATTTTTTCTCGCATTAGCACCACACCTGATAAAAAATCCCTCAGTGTCTTTGTCATCTTTGGGGATGCTGTGTGGAGGGTTTTTTTTAGGGAAAGGAAGAAGAGGAAGTTCTGTAATGAAATAATTTGGTATCTTAACCGTAAATCCAGAACTAAATTTTGTATGAAATAGGCCGCGAAGAAGTTTCTCTTTTCAAGAGCAATTATAATACTCTTAGAAGAAGTCGGGGACGCCCGAGGAAGACATGGCACGATCAAGTGAATCAGATACTTGAGTCGGGTCATGTCAAAAGTCAGAATAATAGAAGAGAATGTTTGAGACGATGTATGAATGTGAGTGAGGCAAAGAGTGTGTGCCAAGACCGAGTTGTTTGGCGGTCCGTCCTCTCTGCCTACCCCTGCGGGGAAACGGCGTGATGGTCGTCTCATACATACTCTTCTATTATTCTGACTTTTGACATGGCCCGTCTCAAGTATCTGATTCACTTGATCGTGCCATGTCTTCCTCGGGCGTCCCCGACTTCTTCTACCATTCACATTTGCATCATATATTCTTTTTACACTACTTTCTTCGCTCATTCGCTCTACGTGCCCAAACCATCTGAGGGTCCCTTTCTTAATTTTGCTCATTATTAAATTATTATTATACTTAGTTGCTATCATATTTTACAATTTACAAATAGAGACGGACCGCCAAACAACTCGATCTTGGCACACACTCCTTGCCTCGTTCACATGCATACTTCGTCTCATACATGCTCTTTTATTATTCTGACTCTTGAAATGGCTCGACTCAAGTATCTGATTCACTTGGTCGTGCCATGTCTTCCTCGGGCGTCCCCGACTTCTTCTAGCATTCACATTTGCGTCATCATATATTCTCCTTACACTATTTTTCTCGTTCATTTGCTTTACATGCCCAACCAATCTAAGCGTCTCTTTCTTAATCTTACTCGTTACGCTTACATCAGGCTTACATTATGTGCGGATCATTATTATTCATTTCGGTCTACTTTCATCATTTCTCTACCAGTTCCGAGCCTCACAGCGAAGCATTAGGGTAGGTACCAGCACTCCATTATGGACGGCTAGCTTCGCTTCTTTCGATAGTTTTTTAGACCGGGGTAATATAATTACACTAAGAACAGTTTTACTCTGTATCTCAGTTGTCTTTTACACCATATACTCAATAATTTTGGTAATCATAGAAAAACTATTTGCTTATCGATCTGTTTTTAAAACTGTATATTGCATTGCTAGTTTTTTTAATATAAAATAATTTCTATCAAATTCCGGCAAAGTATCTGTAGCCCTCCCCCTCTCCGCCACGCATCGCATAGCGTTACCCCGTGCCTACAAACTGAAGATTCCACGGACTGGTAGCGGATCGGTAATAGTTGCATTTTAATAAAAAGGGAAGTGTCATAATAATTGAATCACGCTAGCTTCCTTAATATCGCTTTTACTTTTTTACTTTACTTAAGTTGAAAATGGGCGTTGGCGTAACTTGACAATTCAAGCAATAATAAGCAATTTCTAAGTTATTAATGGAAAGGACTACATCCCGTTCGCTTACACTTTGCATTTCATATGATCTTTTTACAATGCTTAAATATTTGCGTGCCGGTACTAGATGATTCCGTCTGGGACATTTCCGGTAAAATATTGAATTTACCATTTTTAGAAACATCACTCCAATTATACCCGTCTCTGTTTGTCGTGTGAAATAAAAATATATCAGAAAGAGACAATCATTATTGTTTAATTGGTTGAAGGAATTTGTAAAAATGAACTCCAACATTGTACAGGTGGTTTAAGTCTACATTGTATAAATAGTCTTAAATTGGGTTTTCGGTTTTAATTGCTAACTTGTTTAGATTAGGTGGTAATATTCATCTGGGAGGCGGATATGTGTACCGCCGCCCCGAGAACCATTATTGGATAACCAACACCTTTGCCATAGAGGCAGGGCTGGGCAAAATACATGCATTACTGTAATTAAAATACAAATTACAAAATACTTTTTCGCATGTATTTAAAATACGAAATACAAAATACTTTCAAGTCGTGTATTTGAAATACAAAATACAGTATTTTAACCATTTTTAAATTTCAAATACAAAATACAAAATACAAATTACAAAATACATTTGGTTTAGGTAGAACCTTTGGTTGCAATAAATTGTCGTAAGTGCCCATATCTAAGAGTGCGTTTCCATTGAAGCAAAGCAGAGCATAGTGAAACAGAGACGTGCTAAAATTGACTAATCATATTGCTCAGGACACACATCTCGTCTCCGCTCCACTTGTAAAGATTTGTGGTATAGGACTTAGGTGTTAGATTATAATAATTATTATTATAATAACACTAGCTGGTTCCCGGTATGCGTTGCACTGCAATATTCAAAGAAATAAATTGTTTCTCCCTGCATGTCCTTTCCCGTGCGTCCCCGTTCCCCTACCGCTTCCCTTTACCCTCTTGCATTCCCCGTACACCTTCCCTGCCTACCCTCTCCCCTCTTCCGCTCCCCCATCCCGCCAACCCCTCCCGCGTTCCATATATTTAGTCCCAGAACATTTTTCTATATTATAAAAACAATCAATAAAATCTGGTACCTAACATAGGTACCTATTTAAAATATCTATAATTTTAAAAATCCAATGAAAATTCTTTGGTTACAAAAAAACAGCTGCCTGCTAAATTTATTTTCATCTAACGCGCGAACTGTCAAACGTGCGTAGTTAAAATAGTCGTTAAGTTTTCTGAAATTATCCCATTTTCTGCGTAATTTTCTTAATTTTTCTTTCCGTAAGAACCTTCTAAAAGTATAAGAAAACTTTAAAAAAATGAATGAAATAGGTAAAGTCATTTTGAAGTTATGGCGTGACCAAGGGAAACAAGGATTCATTTTTATATATAAATGGATGACATTTGTGTAGCGAAGTTTTGTGTTATTTCACTTCAAGTGCGCTCTACAGTAGTTAACTTAAAAACATTCTAGTATTCAGTCCAATATTTTATTTCTAGTATTCAGTCCATTATTTAATTATTCCAATAGTGCTCGATCAAAAACTGGGCGTACTGTACAAGGCCCGCAGATACTTTAATAGTACACAACTGCTAACCCTGTACAAATCACAAGTGCGCCCCACGGTTGAATTTGGCAGCCACCTCTGGTCTGGAGCTCCAAAATACCTGAAAAATACCCTCGACTCTATGCAGAAACGGGCGGTCCGTTTAATAGATTCTCCCATCTTAAAAGACGGATTGCAATCTTTAGAGCACAGGCGTCGAGTTGGAATGCTATCCTGGTTCTACCGGTATTACAATGGAAGATGCTCCGAGGAACTAGCATCATTGATCCTTTCGGCACCGGTGCATAGTCGGGAAACACATTGTACACGGTTGACATTTGTCACATGAGAACGGGTCATTTCTTCGACTCGTTCTTGTGTTCAACAGCTCGGCTGTGGAATGATTGCCGGCCTCTGTGTTTCCTCCTTCCTACAACATGGGTCTCTTCAAGACCAATGTTCATTCCTTTCTCTCCTCAAAAAGACCCTCCACACAGCATCCCAGATGACATAGGCCCTGAGGGAAATTATTTTCCTCAGGGCCTCCTGTGTGGAGTTAATGAAAAAAAAATCTAATACTATGATACAAGAGTGTACCATACAAAGCAATGACAAGTATGATACAAAATGTACAATAACAGTGCTATTATAGCACAGGACAATAATAATAACTAGCATGAAGTAAAAAAAAATATAGTACAGTACATTATAAAGCAATTATAAGGGGGCATACATTAATTAGGTGAGCAGTTTTTCTTCCAAACTAGACTCCCCCCGCCCCTTGGTGAGATAATTTGGACCACTTCGTTTATTCTTTTCAAGTACCGTGAGATTTTGCTGGACCCCCCCCCCTCCTTTTTTGAGCTCACATAATTAATGTATGCCCCCTAAGAGAACTACAAATAATCATTAATAAAGAGTCCTATAGCAAAGGACAATAGTAGGTACAGGATTCTAGCGTTTTTAGTCTATGTATTATCTATGTGTGGTTATTTTTAATTATCATTATTAAAATCACTAAATGTATTTGAAAATGTATTTTGAAGCCTTAAGTATTTGAAATACAAATTACAAAATACCTCAGCAGCAGGTAATTGAAATACCAATTACCAAATACATTGTATTTGTATATTATTGTATTTCAAATACGTATTTCAATTACAAGTTTTTCAAATACTGCCCAGCCCTGGCCATAGGTCACTCCAAGTGGTAAGCTATGTTTGGTGACTTAGCAGGGGTGTCCGGGTTCATGGGATGAGGTTTGTCCGGGTCTTGTTGGCGGATGCGTCTACCCACCAGCTGCATGGCAGGACGGATCGGGATAGACTGTTTTTTTTACATTAGGTCAACACAGGAGGCCCTGAGGAAAATAATTTCCCACAGGGCCTATGTCATCTTTGGGGATGCTGTGTGAAGGGTCTTTTTAGGAAAGGAAGGAGAGCAAGTTCTGAAAAGGAAAAGGGATGAAGGGTAGGTAGGAATCTGGGAGTCAGTGTGTCCAGGAATCTATCCCTCCCACTGCGGTGAAAGGCTATGTTCCGAGAGAGTACGGCTGGAGAAATCAAAGGGACTCCCTCAACACTCTCTCCCAATCCATCCTGCCATGCAGCTGGTGGGCAGAGATGCATCCGCCGCCAAGACCCGGATAATCCTCACCCCATGAACCCGGGCACCCCTGCTAAGTCACCAAACGTAGCGAACGACTTGGGGTGACCTATCGCAGAGGTGATTTTAGATTTTCACGGCCATAAGTATTTTTGTTATTAGTTTTTGGGGTATTATGCCGTGTATACCTCCTTCTTTAGCCAAAGTTTCGGACAGCGTTGCAGTGTCCATCATCAGGGCAGATGTGTAATCTCTTTCAACCCATCGCCTTGCAATGCAGTGGGAGAGATGGATTCATATATCTCTCACCCGCGACCTCCGGATTCGTAGTCGAAGTTCGCAATCTCATTTTTTTTACAGTAGCTCCACATAGGAGGCCCTGAGAAAAATAATTTCCCTCAGGGCCTATGTCATCTAAGGGGATGCTGTGTGGAGGGTCTTTTTAAGGAAGGGAAGGATAGGAAGTTCTGGGAAGGAAAAAGGTATGTGGGGTGGATAGGAATCTGGGGTCAATGTGTCTAGGAGTGACGAACCTAAAATTCCATCCCTCCAAATGCGGTGCAAGGCGATGGGTCGAGAGAGTCCGGCTGGAAAGGACAAAAGGCCTCCCTCAACCAAACTCTCTTATCCGGCCCGCCACGCAGCAGGGCAGACCTATCCGCCGCCACGTCCTGGACAAACCTGATACCATGAACCCGGGCACCCCTGCTTAGTCACCAAACGTAGCAAACTGCTTGCAGAGGTGTTGGTTATACAGTAATGGTTCCCGGGGCGGCGGTACCCATACCCGCTTCCCAAATTGGAATACCTCGTTTACAATTAGTCCTTATTCAAGTCATCTTAGGTATGATTAGTCTATTGTATATTTATCGGCGTAGTCCAGCGGTAAGGCTCTTGACTCGCACTCCGAAGGTCGCGGGATTATAATTTGTGTTATTTGACAATTTATTTAGTAAAAATAATACATATATTTTATATTTGCAGCACTTTCCAGAGTGGAAGATACTCTCAGTATCGCCCTGGTGTAAGACCACCATTCAGAATTGAAATGTTGCGTGATATGGCTTTAGCCGTGTTTGGTGACCAGATCTGAATAGTCAGGAACTTCCCAACCTTCCTCTTCCCTATCTCCTTCCCCTATCCACTACGTTGTGCGATATTCATGTAAAAACAAAATAATCAAGATTTTTGAACCCTACCCTAAATCCAAAATCAAATCTAAAATCAAATTCAAAATCAAATTCAAAATCATGAGAACTGGTCGCTTCTTCGATTCGTTTTTGTGCTCAACAGCTCGGCTATGGAACGATTTGCCGGCCTCTGGGTTTTCCCCTTTCTACAACATGGGTCTCTTCAAGACCAATGTTGACTCCCTCTTCTCCTCAAAAAGACCCTCCACACAGCATATTAGATGACATAGGCCTTGAGGGAAATCGTTTTCTTAAGGGCCTCCTGTGTGGAGTTTTTTTTACAGTGAATACCGCACAAGAATCTCAACTGCTCCCGTCTGGAGCCAGTGACACCATGGAATCCCCAATTGGGGTATGTTGTGAGGCTGAAGGTAGTGGGGAGGGGAAGGAGGTGGGGAAGAGGAAGGTTGGGAAGTACCTGGCGATTCAGATCTGGACACCAAACACGGCCAAAGCCATTTTCAAGCAACGTTTCAATTTTGAATGGTGGTCTTACTTACACCAGGGCGATATTGATAGTATCTTCCACTCTGGAACGTGCCGCAAATATACTATTTATTATTTTAAATGAATTAATTGTGAAATAACACAAATTAATCAAATAAAATTTGAGACCTGCGGTTTGCGAGTCAAGGGTCTCACTCCTGGACTATGTAGGCCGTATATTGTAATTTATTTTTAAATTATTGTTTATTTTTGTTCATAACTTTTTTTTATAAAATACACCAAAACAACAATAAAACATATTTTAATTACTTCAATACAACTAGAGACAATGCTTTTGAAAAATTGTCACGCGTAAAGTAATTACCTAGGTACAGAACATTTTTTAAAATGAAAAACTTGTTAGATTTCTTAAATATGATAATATAATCCATTATAAAAATTACGTTCTACTAAAAAAACATTTTAAAAAAATAATATAATGTATGAAAAAACATATTACATGAGTACCTAATATATTTCTGAAATTTTTAGAAAACCCTGTATAGATATCATTACATTACAACTGACTATGCTTTCAGAACGCAAAAGACAAATACAGAATGACGTAGCAAATATTTTATTTATTAAAGAAAAAACTACATAAATGTGTATTAAAATACGTAATAATATCAACCTTGTAATAAACACAAAAACAATTAACACAAAATTAATAACGATATTATAAAAGCAATTCGTAAATCAATCTTCAATTTTAAAAAAGCGCGCGAATAGCCGCTAAATATTACTCGTATAATATAATGTCTGTTCTTCTAAAACAACTAACAGTCCACAGCGAGCGCTTGACAGTAGCTACCTATGTAGATAGAATACAACATAACATACCGGCAAACATATAACATATCGCAAAAGATTCAATCTGACATAGCAATGTCATGCGATAATAGATTTTGAGGAATTTAACCATTGAGTTCAATATCGCAAAGCATTGATAAACGACTTGGAGTTTGAATGATATTGTATGACGAGAACATCCGGCAACGTCGCATGCCGTGATGGTTATAGATGCGATAAAAAGTGTACCCAGTTGATGTTCTAAGTATTGATGAATATTTACTGATAAAAAACGCATTCCGGAGCATTAACGGTCCACGTAAAAATGTCATTTATTCACTCAAAAATTTTTTTTACACCGTTCGACTCGTCTCATCGAGTTTGATATGATGGACTTAAAAAAAAAAAAACGATGAGCCACTAAGTGCCCAAATGAGCCAGTAAGTCGAAATGATCAAGAAGTTCCGGTAATTAAAGGACGCTTTGAGCCACTAAATGCCGTAACATAAACTTATATATATATATATATATATATATATATATATATATATATATATATATATATGTTCGTAATAATATAATATAAATATTAGGTAAATATCGGTTCGGATTGGCCACGCTTATTACGAATAATTTTTAGAAAAAAACTTTAGATTCGCCTTAAGTACTATAAAAGGAAACTTTTTGGCTTTGGGGCGGCGGAAAATAATGCATTTTAATTTTCAATTGCATAAAACCAAAATTCACTTCGCGAACCGACGACGCAGCGAAAATCCGCAGCCGTAGCTGTCACTGTTATGGACTGTAGCTGACTTCGTGGGATAAAGCGCGTAATTATGAAATTTCTCTAGCGGGCTTGTTTGTGTAACATGGTTTGTGATACAAAAGAATGTGCCCCTTTATAACGCCTACTCGCGTCAACGCAAGAAAAACATCCCAGTTTTCAAGTGATTTAGCGGCTACGCTAGGTTTGTGCAACATGGTTTGTGATTCGCGGTATTTCATGCAGGTATCCCACGAAGTCAGCTACAGTCCATAACAGTGACAGCTACGGCCGCGGATTTTCGCTGTGTCGATTCGCGAAGTGAATTTTGGTTTTATGCAATTGAAAATTAAAATGCATTATTTTCCGCCGCCCCAAAGCCAAAAAGTTTCCTTTTATAGTACTTAAGGCGAATCTAAAGTTTTTTTCTAAAAATTATTCGTAATAAGCGTGGCCAATCCGAACCGATAATTACCAAATATTATTACGAACCAGGTAAAAATTGATTAAAAACGTGTATTTTTTTAATTATTAACATGAACAGGTAGGTACCTGAAAGTTCCTCGCACTTCTCCAACTTCTGCCCCTGCGTGGCCACGGACGACAGAGCGGAGGCATATTCCTTGTCGCACTTGACCTTGTTCGCCAGGCACCGCTTTATGTTCTCGAGGAGGCGGATCTCGGCGTCCTGCCGCGCTATCAACGCTTCGTGGGCCGCCCTGCCCTGCAGGGTGGGAGAGAACCCCATTATCCTGGATTCAGACCAGCCTGCTCATCAAAACACTTCCACTAGACAAGAACTCGTCAAATTTACACTGGCAACACTCGAAGAATTTACATTTTACCGCCACACAAGTTATGATAACACTTTTGACAGGCACACAACACACGAAAAAAAGTCGCACGCAAAACTTGTAAATTTTTTTTAGAAGTAGGTACCTACTTTTAAGCACGTCTCAGACAGTTTACGAAAAACTTCTAATCAATTTCTAAATGATTTGATTATAAAAAAAGTCTTCGTGCGACGTTAAAAACTTATTGTACAATACAGAGTAGCGTTAATTTGGCACTCTACCTGTTGTAGTATTATCGGGTTCGACGTTTTGTTTATTTTAAGAAATGATCTCACAACTTTTTTGTTATTTTTTTATGTTTGGGCATAACCGAAGTTTGCGAGAGGAGGACCAAGCGCGCACACAACACGGCGATGTTTTTCGAGAAACTGTGTTAGTTTACGTCAGAATAAAAAAAGTAAACATAACGCTAATTGAGAAATCGAACGACACAAGCTCCCGCCACGACAGCTCGAAAATAACTGAAGAAAAGAAATGTTTGGAGACGGAGCCAATGCGAACTTTTAAGTGACAGTGTGAGACACAAGATACTTCGGTAAGAAGAATAGAGAAAGCTATCGTGGGTCGCTATTGGTTCGATACGACGCCGACGCTTTTGCCGCGTAAATTCAAACAAAGATATTTCGTGTTTTAAAAGGTGACCGGACAATAATTCAACTTCATCAGTCCTTTGAAGTCATTAAAAATTATGAAAAAAAACTTGCTTATAGGTTACGTTAGGTTAGGCAATGGGCTATTTAAAAAAAAATCATCAATTATAATACATAATATCATTCATTTGCCGAAAACGCGCCTAGTGAAGATTAATAAATTCGAATGTTTTGTTTTTTATGCTACAATATCCTGTTTTTTATTCATTATTATTGAGCATATTTCTGCATTAATGGAATTTTAAATAATGTTATTTTACTTCTTCAATGTTATTTTACTTTTACCTTACCAATCTTATAACACTCGTAATAAGTTATTTATTAAATTCAGGTACTTATTATATTTAAATATATAAGTATTGAATTGAAAAGGATTTTTAAATAATAAAGGTAGCAGCCTGCGTGTTGTTTGTTGCGCTTGTGAACTTTAGAAAACTGCTTTACAGATGATGTCCTAAAAAATATTAAGACCCCTTAACCAGTTAACCTTAGTACCAGTTACCGGAAATGGTACAGGCTTTGTAAATGTTTTTGCACAAACAAAAGCTAATCTATTACAGTCGCCACTGTGGCTGAAATGGTACATAAATAAAAGTTTTGTAAATGTTTTTGCACAAACAAATTTATTACAGTCGCCATCAACCAATATGGTACATACGAATAAATACAGGCTTTGTAAAAAGGCGACCAGGTTTGAGGATCAATATAATAGAAGTCAATAAATCTGGTGTTTTGTAAAGCTCTAAAATTTTTTACAGCTTCTGACCCTATACAAATGTCAAATATGTTAGACAGTTGAATTTGGAAACCACCTCTGGGCTGTACCAAAAATTGGGAATCTGTATTTGTGTTAGTATAACTTTAAAACCATTTGTTTAAATATTTTATTGAAGTGAAAACTTCTTTAGCACCATTGTGATTTGAAACTCGATGAAACGGAAACGAGCTACACTAAAAAGAGACAAACATATATGTACATTTACAGGATTTAGCCCCTCGGTTCTCGGGTCCTTTTTGTGAGGTGCTTCGTAGAAAAAAATAATTTTGGAACTTGGTAACAATATTATAATAAATAAACCCTACAATTATCCTACTCCTGATACTAAGCATTCGTCATTCTCTCGAAGTTTAGTTTTTTGAAGGTCTCACTTCTACCGCGTGCGAACTGCACACATGATTTTTTTTTCTAAAAATTTACTTGTGTATTGGAATCAAAGTATTTTTAGTAACAAATTTTTCAATGTACCTATCTACCATTTGACAGCCAGACGTGTAATTTTATTTGATTAATTTGTGTTACTTTGCAATTAATTAATTTAAAAATAATATATTTGCAGCACGTTCCAGAATAGAAGATACTCTCAGTAACACCACCATTCAGAATTCAAAGGTTGCTTGAAATGACTTTAGCCGTGTTTAGTGACCAGATCTGAATAGTCAGGTATTTCCCCACTTTCCTTCCCCTCCCCTCTACGTTCAGCCTCACATTACACCCCAACTGGGGATGCTGTAGTCTCACTGGCTCGAGACCGGAGCAGCTGGGACTCTTGTGGTATTCATATAAAAAAATAAATTTAAAAAATGTGTATAAACGGATTTTTTTTTTTACATTAACTCCACACAGGAGGCCTTGAGGAAAATAATTTCCCTCAGGGCCTATGTCATCTGGGATGCTGTGTGGAGGGTCTTTTTGAGGAGAGGAAGGAATGTACATTGGTCTTGAAAAGACCCATATTGTAGGATGGAGGAAACACAGAGGCCGGCAAATCATTCCACAGTCGAGCTGTTGAACACAAGAACGAGTCGAAGAAACGACCTCTTCTCATGTGGCAAATGTCAACTATGTACAAATGTTGGGCACGCGTTTGGCGTGTTTCCCGACTATGCTCCGGTGCCGAAGGGATCAATGATGCTAGTTCCTCGGAGCATCTTCCATTGTAATACCGGTAGAACAAGGATAGCATTCCCACACGACGCCTGTGCTCTAAAGATTGCCATCCGTCTTTTAAGATGATGCCCGTTTCTGCACAGAGTCGAGGGTATTTTTCAGGTATTTTGGAGCTCCAGACCAGAGGTGGCTGCCAAATTCAACCGTGGGGCGCACTTGCGATTTGTACAGGGTTAGCAGTTGTGCACTATTAAAGTATCTGCGGGCCCTATACAGTACGCCCAGTTTCTGGGAGGCTAACTTTACTCTGGCTTCGATGGAGCCCCCATACCTGAGCTGGTCACTTAGGGTTACACCAAGCATATCAATGGAGGGCCTGTTCGGCCTATACAAATAATATTTTTAAAGTTTTTTTTCTCAAATTTTAATTATAAAAGGAGAATTTTTTTAACATTTAAAATGTATACATAGAACTAAACATTTAATTTTGGATGAGTCCTCAAAGCGCTCAGGGAGGGGAATGGCCACTTTGCATTTTTGCATTCCCAGCATCGACCAAGTATATACCAAGAGAAAAGACCATTACTTGGTCGAAGATTCCCAGCCATTTTGAAGAAATTCAATAGCCATCAATCGCTTACAGAACTTTGAAAGTGAATATCAGTGAAATAAACATCATGTACCTACACACATATTACTTCCAATACTACGAAATGGAAACTTCATTACCCATATAGCGATTGGCATTTAAAATTTTATTCTCAGGTGTGACCAGTATGACGTATTTCATTTTCAGGCTGACCTACTACTAGAAGTCCCTGGGTGGGACGTCTAGTAGTTCTAATTGAGAAATTGAAAAATTCTAATTAAGGAATAGAACTATTCCAATTTTTACTAGCTTGGCTCCCCACTTTCCTATTATTTAGAATATCTCCTTCTGCAATGTTAAACAGTAGTCTCGTAATGTTAAACATTGCGAAGCGAAATTTATGGAACTCATGATAGTAATCACATTACGCTATAGGCTCAAAGCATTTTTTTGGGCGTCCTACAATCCTGTCACATCAGAGAGAAGTTGATACCCCGTGATCTGCTAGCCAGGTGATATTTAATAATAATAATAATGGTCTTTATTTGACCCCCCTCTCCTGCCGTAGCCCCCTTCCCCCTCTACATCAATGACCTCTTGTCATGTGCACCGGTTCATTGTTACACGGATGACAGTACCCAAAGACCCAGTCATGTCTGATACATCTAAAAGGGATCGAAATGAAAAATTAGTCTCCTTCAAAGGAAGCAATCTCCCGAAGAGGACCTCCATCGATATGCTTGGTGTAACTCTTAAGTGTGACCAGCTCAGATATGAGGGCTCCATCGAAGCCAGAGTTGTTAGCCTCTCAGAAACTGGGCGTACTGTACAGGGCCCGTAGATACTTTAAGAGTACACAACTGCTAACCCTGTAAAAATCGCAAGTGACATTGGCAGCCACTCTGCCGAGCTATTCTCTATTTTTTGTGGGAACGCGCGAGATCTCCTGTCAGATTTGTGTGATTTTCAATGGCTGTTATTTGCTTTTTCTACGGGCCGATGTCAGAATTTCAGCTGTGAGCTGTCACGTATGTTAGTTTAGGTCGCTTTAAACACACATTCCTGCAAGTATGCATGCTTATTTATTCATTTAACAGCGATAGAAAATCCCACAAATTTGACAAGAGTTCTGATCCGAGATCTATGTCGATCGAGATAGATCTCTTGTCAGATTAGTCGAGAAACAAGCCAAACACGCGCCCAACATATGTACACGGTTGACATTAGTCACATGAGAACGGGTCGGTTCTACGACTCGTTCTTGAGTTCAACAGCTCGGCTGAGGAACGATTTGCCGGCCTCTGTGTTTCCTTCCTCCTACAACATGGGTCTCTTCAAGACCTATGTTCACTCCTTCCTCTCCCCAAAAAGACCCTCCACACATCTTCTTCAAAGATGACATAGGCCCTGAGGGAAATTATTTCTCTCAGGGCCTCCTGTGTGGAGTTAATTTAAAAAAAGGGGGAGGAGCACGGAATGTCATTTATTTTTACGGGATCTGTCACCTTGCCAGCCGCGTGATCACGGCAGCTCCTTAATTGATCTGACCCTCTATCCTACTGTAGGGAGAGGAAGATTATGACTTTGTGTGACACTTGTAGGCCACGCACGAAAAACGCCTAATGCGTATAGCTCAGTCTGTCTCAGGCAAAGAGGAAACCTTGTCACCAAGAAATTTGAACAATAGGTATTTAACCCAAACTGTTGCTGTCTCTGTTGCTTTGTCCCCCGAATGCTGCACCTGACTGTTGATACCTAACACCAAAATCGAATTTTTGTGTTCCACATTTTTCTCCTCCAAAACTGGACCGATTTTAAGATTTTTTTTACTACCTGTGTTGGAAGAAAATACTCTGTGCATAAGTTTTGGTTTTTTAATTGGCAATTTTAATTTTGGGTTTTTGGAGGGTCCTAACTCCTACAAGTAACTTAATGCAAAATGTACCAACACGCCAGTAGTCAATATATGTCATTAAAAAATATTGGCAGTATCGTCAAAATCCAGACAGGAAATTGGGAATCCAGAGAGGAATTGGCATTTGTATGGATAAAACACCGCCCCAATGATAATCACCCGGATTACGTCTCACATTCAGAAAACCCTCTTTAGACTAAGGCCCAAGACAATCAAATCAATGTGCTCCCATAGCCTATCGAGTGATGGATTTTCAGTATATTTTTTATAATTCCTCAAAATATTAACGTAGAAACATAAACTGATTACTGCAATTTCACTGTGTATCTATTTTTAGGTTGTATAAATTTGGCACATTATAGCGAGCGATCGCTCAAGACGTTTTGCAAACTTGCCGTACGCCTAAAATCGTTCGAGTAGATAATATTATATTATCGTCATTCAGATTAATGGGACAGCCAACATAAGCAGTCCCAGAGAGATCGTACATACATCATCCCCTTCCTTCTCATATGTCTTACATTAAAACGAAAGATAGAAGACACCAGAACAATGACTTCAAACACAACCTCTCCCTGGGACTACTGTAGCAGACTTCTGACTCGGACCTGAGGAACGTACCCATACTAAGTGACCAATTTTTAACCCCCCCCCCCAGTGACCAAAAACCTAAGCAACCCGCCGCTCATTTTTACCAAGCGTGGTATTTTGAAGACCCCCCCCCCGAACAGGTCACGTAGTATGGGTACGTTCCCTAACTAACCATCACGCCATTTACCGCAGGGGTAGGCAGGGACAGACCGCCAAATTACTCGGTCTTGGCACACATTCATAAATCTTCTCATGCAGACTCTTCTATTATTCTGACTTTTGAAACGGCCTGATTCTTCTTGTGGATTAAACCGCGAGGGTTCAAACATCCTTGCAATGGCCTCATAACATTCGCAGCCAAAAATCTGAAGCATAAATAATGTGGATTTGGCATTTGTTTGACTCCACCTGAGATCCTCTCGGGGCACATCTGAAGTGACTCTAACTTTATCCAATGGCTTGTGCTTATTTTATGAATACAATAACGCATTTCATTTTTAGGATACAAGGATAATAAAATACAAAAGTGTTGTAAATAGGTGTTAAATTTTTTATTTATCAATTGACATAAAGTCAAAAATGATATTTAATACAGCGGTGACACGAATACATATATTGTGAGCGTTAAAATGTTGTCTTACATATACGTATTAGCTTGTGAGACGAGTTAAAAAAATATATAAATTAAATCATAACAATATGTTGACAGCACCAACATAATAATATTCAAATCACTGGATGTTGCAAAAGCTGAAGAGTAATTGTGTGAAATAAATGCAAAGAATAAGTTCATCCGCATAAATTTAAAATACTTAAGCGATAATTTCCGAGATTAAAAAACATTTGTTCTGGTGGTTTAGCCGTCTAGTTCGCCGCTGTGGCACGCATCCTCGTAGCTCCGACCGCCTGACTGTTCAGGGTTAAGCCTGATCATGTCGTCGATGCGGAGAATGGTGATGGCCGCCTCGGTGGCGAACTTCAGCGCCTTGATCTTAGAGATCTCGGGCTCCAGGACTCCGGCGTCTCGGTTGTTGACCACTATGCCTTTGTAGAGATCCAGACCGATCCACTTATAATCTAGTTGGTCCGCCTGAAATAACAAATATTATTACAACTTGAATCACTTGAAGCCAATATTAAGTTAAGGCTGACTTTTGTTGAGATCTGAGTGCAAATGCAAATCGATTTGTAATTCTAGAACTTTCACAAAGTAGGTCACGTTTGTTGTAAATAGACCTGCTACTATTTGTCAACATCCAAAAAAAACATTGATATCCTAAATATTTTACCTTTGTCTGGCTAGCATTGTGGTAAGCCCTCAGCTTGGCTACGAGGTCGGTGGCATCCAGTGCAGCGTTTACAGCCAGGGTCTTGGGGATGACCAGCAGAGACTGGGCAAACTGGGCGATGGCCAGCTGCTCACGGGATCCCTAAACATTACATTGGCAGATTATAAAACGATATTCACACTGTAACTATAATCAAGATAAACAATTTATTATCATAACGCCATATCCCTTGAGATGCAGCTTTCTCCACCTGTGGGCCTAGTCACTAATTTTTGTAAACCTCCGTTTCATGAAGTTACGGGTTTAGCTACGTCACATACCCGTTGTTGTTGTTATTTAAGTTGGTGAATATGTCAAAATACGGGTATGTGACGTAGCTAAACCCGTAACTTCATGAAACGGAGGTTTACAAAAATTAGTGACTAGGCCCCCTGCTCTGCCGATCGATTCTCTATCTTTTGTGAGATCGAGATGGATCTCAGGCGAGATCTCCTGTCAGATTTGTGGAATTTTCTTTGGCTGTTATTTGCTTTTTCTATGGGCCAATGTCAGAATTTCAGCTGTGAGCTGTCACGTATTTTAGTTTAGGTCATTTTAAACACGAATTCGTGCAAGTACGCCTGATTATTTATTCATTTAACAGTCTTAGAAAATCACACAAATCTGACAAGAGATCTCGAGATCCTCAAGATCTCTTGTCAGATTTGTGTGATAGCTCCACAAAAAATAGAGAATCGCTCGGCTGGCCCCTACCCATCAGCCTTGAGTGGTCAGACTATACCATTCTGCTTCGTTTCTTCCATGCAATTAGGAAAGAAAACCAGAATATAATGAAAATGAGAGAAGATTTGGCTGGGCAACGTTTAGCAAACTACAATCATATCCTCAAAAACTTGAAGATATCTACAAAATTGACCCAATGGAATAACAAGGTTCCAACTGTCGTCTGTGTTTAGTCTAGTCTGTAACGTCATGTGATGATGAACTCTAAATTATCTTACTGTAGATCTCATTATTGCATGACGTCACCGCAACAGATGGAACCTTATTCCAAAGGGTCGATATAACAAATGCAGCTCGTACATATTAACTTTTAAATGTTTGGGGCGCAAACAAATTTTCCCAAAGAACTATGTGATAAAAATGGGCGCTTCATAGAGTCATGCGTAGATATCTTGAGCTTGCATGTGTATTTATATATAGATAACCGTTAGATGCCATCTTTGGTTGAAAAGAGAAACAGAGAGCACCCAGCAACAACAAGATGATAACCAGAAAAGGAAATCACCAAGAATCGGCAAAGCTGGAGAAATTTGAGGGAGCTGGACATAAGACAAGAAGTTTACACAATATTGGTTGGCGTTGGCAGTATTGAAACATGCTTGAGAATTTGATTAGGAAGCAGCATTGTAGGAAGATGTTTGGACGGTTATATTGTGAACGGTGTTGGACTCACCAGGGTGGTTGCAAAGTTCTCCAGGTAGATGGAGAGGGCAGCCTCAACGCAGCCACCGCCGGGCACCACCTTCTTTCCCTCGAGCACCCGCTTCACTACGCAGAGAGCGTCGTGCACGGAGCGCTCCATCTCGTCACAGTATGTGTCGCTGGGGCCGCGCAGGATGATGGAGGCTGCCGAGTGGGCCTTGGGGCTAAAGGAAAACACATCATTACATATTAGTTTCCTGCATACGACATTTTAATTTTTTGTCCAATTTAGGAATAAATTCCTTGATCCAACTAATGTAAAGACCATGTTAACTAAAGCGCGCCTTTCACTGCGAGGGGAAAAGAGTTGAGCGGAGCGGGGTGGGAGATGAGCGAAATAGCTTTGACCTTTCACCAAAAAAGAGTCGCTTAGAAGATAGGTGTTTGCCTTCCACTGCCCGTGCGAGAAATGAGCGAGGCGAGCTGAGCGAGGTCGACGAAAAATGAGAAATAGTTTTGCCCTTCCTTTGAAAACAAGTCAGTTTCCATTTGCCCTTCGAAGTGAACAGACTGATTTTTTTGATGACAAGTATTGATTCTAGTGAGGACAATTCTGACACCATGTATACAATGGAAAAGTGTTTGCTAATCTACATTTATAAAAAAAAATGTGCAAAACCAAGATTTTGGATAAGTAACCACATTAAAGAAAGACCTGTTAACCTCTAATCGGCCGGAGACGCTCATATGCGCGCAGCTTGTGCGCATGCGCGAAAAATATATTTCGAAATAAATGTGTTTGTCTGCGATTTTAACCCTTCTATGTACAGAATTTGTTTTGTATGAAGAAACGGTCAGAATCGCTTGCGCCAACATTACCCCATAAGATTTCATTCACCTTGCAACCCCAGAATATTTTTAAACGATTTTATCTGTGGTATAAGAATGTCAGATTAGCCGCAAATTTTAGCTGTCAAAGTTGATGAATGTTCCTCGACTAAAACATCGTAAAACCTATTAATTTACATAATTAACGCAAGTAATGTTGTTTTGGTACATAGTTTATTGTTCTAGGAATGTGTTTCGGTCAATAAAACATACAATAACTCAAAATTAATCCACAAAACATTCAATTCAAAATCGTGTTTTGTTACGAAATTTCCGTATTTTTCCTGGAATTTGCCGGCCTTTGACAGGTTAAAGGAGAATACAGATTTTTGGGATTTACACGAAGAAAAATTCGAAAATTACTTTAGAGTGAATAGACAACAGTTTCATGAACTCATGTCTTTAATTAATGGTGATATTTTGAAGCAAGATACGAAAATTAGAAAAGCTTTATCACCGCAAGAAAAACTTGCTATTTGTTTTCTTATTTTTTTGCTTTCTTATTTCCGCCAATTTCATCTCAATGATGGTTTTCTAAGCCGAATTCTTTTTGTCGACATTGCGACAATCTTTGCTAGTCATATCCTATAAACAAAATTGGCAAACCTCTTCAATAAACACCTCCATCTCGACAAAAATGCAGCCGAAGCAAATGAATTATGTCTGTACTCGAGCGCAGTCCGCTAGAAACTAGTCGGCGAAGGTGTGCGCGAGCGGACTCTTTCGGGCCTATTTTAACAAGTTTGGTCCGTTCCGCTCACATCGTTCTTGATGGAAGCACTTGTATGCAGCTAACGTGAGCGAGTCGAGCGGAGTTTGTACGGAGTCCGCTCCGCTCGCATTAGCGGAGCGGACTCGTTCTAACCTATTTAACTCTTTTAGTCCGCTCCGCTCACCTCGTTCTTGATGGAAGCACTTGCAGTTTACGTTTGCTAGTCGAGCAGATTCCGTAATGAGTCCACTCCGCTCGCAGTGGAAGGCGCACTTAAGGCTGCCAATGTGTACTCGACCGTCGAGCACATTTACCAATACAAATTTTCACAGCATTGACATAAGAAGGTTCAATCAGCAGGTTGGGGGTTGGCTGCATACAGGTTAACACTATTTTATTCTTCATCATACGGCAGGGTAATTAATACAAATAGGCAACTCCAAATCAGTGTTTTTGGATCACACACAAAACTATAAAAATGCACCTTTATTTCTTCAACTATGTATGCCAAACACATAATATGTGTCCGTGGCAAACATGGGCAAGGAAATAAAGTTGACAAATGCTGATGTTGCTTAGTTGCCGTAATTACCCCTCGATATAGTGAAAAAGCAGGCAGCACAAGTTAGTAGGGGATACTCTAGAACTAAAATAACTGGATGGGGATCTGCCTTGAGCACTCACATGGACCGGCTCAATATAGACAAAAAAGGAGTACTAAAGACAATTTTGAAATTACCAGTTAGAACTCCGACAGAAGATTTGTTTCAAAGCATTCAAGTCTACAACATACAAAAACTTTATGCAAAAAATATTTTATTTAAAATTAAAAAAAACATCAGAATACTCCAATGTCCAACATAGATACACAACCAGGGAAATAAACCAAAATATTCTAGCTACAGCCAGTTTGAAAACATCATTTGGACAAAGAAATATTTTATTTTATTATTATTATTGTATAACAGAATAATTCCAATTACAGTACAATTTAGTTACCCTATCAGCATTTAGGCAAGTGACTCTTCAATAATATTTTTAAGGCATATAAAGAACAGTCACTTACATCCAAATGGTTTGCAATTTCATTTAACAGCACCACTCCCCTCGTCATGCTATGCTTTGCCAAGACGTCTGTTCTGCCGTTCGGTACTTTAAATAAGTCATGATGTCGACTTCGGCTGTAGTGGTCTGGTACATATAAATCATAGCATCCCAAGAGAAATGGGCTATCGATGAAATTGTTCCAAATTTTGAAAGACAAAATAGCAAGACTTGCTTTCCGTCTAGTTTCTAGACTCACAGAATCAGTTTCCTCAAGTAAGTCAATATGGTGCATGAACCTTGGATAGGTTCCATGCTTCCGCATATAAACATACCTGAGGAATTTCTTCTGGATTTGCTCTAACATATCAATGTACTTCTGGTGGTACGGTGCCCAAACATCGCTTGCGTACTCCAACTTGCTTCTCAGTATGCCTTTAAATAACGCTAGCATAGCTTCTTGGTTATCAAACTGCTTACAAGTCCTGATGATGAACCCAAGAAGTTTGTAGCAAGACTGGGTGAGCTGCGATATATGGCAAGAGAATGTCAGTTCGGGATCAAAGACGACACCGAGATCCTTTACGGATTTTACATGTGATAACGTTTCGCCTTTTATTTTATAATCGTAAACTATAATGTTTTTACATCGAGTGAAGGACATTGTGACACATTTCTTTGTATTAAAATCTAATTTTATTGCCAACGACCATTCAGATAATGCATCTAGATCAGTTTGCATTTTAAAGCAATCTTGTTGGCAGCTTATTTCCATCATAATTTTAAGGTCATCAGCAAATAGTAGACATTTGCCGTTTTTAACACAGTTTTGGATGTCATCTATAAGTATTAGAAACAACATAGGTCCGAGGTTAGACCCTTGAGGAATTCCAGATTGCGCTTGGAATTTTTTTGAATTATATCCATTTATCGAAACAAATTGGCTTCTGGATTTTAAATACGATGAGAAAAAGTTCAGTGTTGGTAGATCGAAGCCTATTTTAAACATTTTCCTCAAAAGTATATCATGGTTAACACGGTCAAATGCTTTGGCAAAGTCGGTGTAAACTACATCTGTTTGGTG
Organism: Limnephilus marmoratus; assembly: GCA_917880885.1. Classification (NCBI taxonomy): domain Eukaryota; kingdom Metazoa; phylum Arthropoda; class Insecta; order Trichoptera; family Limnephilidae; genus Limnephilus; species Limnephilus marmoratus. The sequence continues at coordinate 29,221,950 of OU862923.1, read as the reverse complement.
CCTCGAGTCTAAACTGGTGGCTACCAACCGCGAAAAATTAAGAAGATTTGTGATTGTTGATTTCTTTGGAAGGAAACCGTGTTGATTTTCACCAATGAATGGCGCAATCTGGTGACTTAATTTATCACAAATCAATTTTTCAAAAAGTTTGGGCAGCGCTGATAATATGGCTACCGGTCTGTAGTTTTTGACGTCTGTCTTATCTCCAGCCTTGAAAATAGGACTGACTCGGGTCAGTTTCGACATATGAAATTCAATGCGACAAAACGATACAATGCTCTACCAACGCAAACAAAAAAAATAACAGAAATAAATAAATTTAAAACAAAAGTAAAAATATGGTTGAGAGAACAAAGTGAAAATGAACTATCAAACATATTGAAGACCATGTAAAGACAACTGGATACTAAATACAAATGTGGAAAAACTACAGGCCGCCTCAGAACAGGAAACCCTAGTGAGGAGGACTGTGGAAAAAAAATAAAAATAATGTACTTTATAATAATATAATTTATAAATACATTATGTACAAATTTTGCTATAGATACTAATTTTTATGTCCCAAAATTATTCTATCCTTGACTGGGAGAACTTAGTTTACAGAATATTAACTTTATTTCTACGTTAACTCTCACACATAGACAATACATAATAGAAATGCCTTCCACTTAGATTTGAATGGAAACCAATGTTGCCACCGATTTAGTACTTCTTGGTTTTAGCTCATTTAGCATGTACTGTCTTAATTCACTGCCTGACATTTGTATATCGCCATTTCATTTGAACAAAATGATAATTTCATAATAATAATGAAACGAATTTCTGCATTACAAATTTAAACAAAGAAAGGTCAAACATATGGATCACGAAACATGGCCTTTCTTGTGTTCTTCTTTATTCTATAACTCTGGTTTTAGCAGGCCTAGAGATTTTCAGAAGAAATATTCAATGAAGCTCTGCAAGAAGCTACTCAAGGACTTATTATAAATGGGAAGATTCTGAACAACCTGCGTTATGCAGATGATACAGTACTTCTAACAAGTAACATTGAGGATTTACAACTTTTGCTGAATCAAGTAGTGAAGACTTGCGAGAATTTTGGACTAGAACTGAATATAAATAAGACAAAATACATGCTCATAAGCAAAAATAACGCATTGGATGAAAATCTTTATATTGCTGGAACAAAACTAGAGAAGGTACAGAGTATTGTATACTTGGGCTGCAATGTAAATGATAGATGGGATCCTTCAGTTGAAATCAAATGCCGCATTGAGCAAGCTCGTGCAACCTTTATCCGCATGAACAAAATGTTCTGCAGTCATGATCTCAACCTTGGATTACGAATGGTCAATGGTCAATGCGAATGGTCAGATGCTACATGTTTTCGATATTATTTTATGGAATGGAAGCATGGACACTTACTGAAGAACTAATTAGGCGACTTGAGGCATTCGAGATGTGGATCTACAGAAGGATACTGTAACGAATTAGGCTCGTATTAAATATAACCTGGCGGCAGAGCAGAGATCCAAACTCGGGATAGTGGGCCAAGTAATTCTCTATCATGTAGGTAGGGATTCAATTAAATCAAAGAATATTAACTTTTCAAAAAAATATGTATTGAACACAAAAGCAACACGGAAGTGTACAAACTTCCCATCAGGGTATCAAAGGAAAACATATAAAAACATACGTACCAGATGGACTCGCTAAACTATCTATCTAACTAAACAATGCCGTGATGATGTTCCTTGAAGAGGTGCGCGCCAGGATGAAAGCCGGCCCATCGAGAAATGTTGCGGGTAGCACGTTCCAGTCCGCGCCTGGATGAAAGCCGGCCCAGGGCTTTCCATGAGGATGGATTGGTGATGTGATGATGACCCAAGAAAGTCTCCAAACGAGGTAGGAACAGGCTCCCAGACAACGTGGCGAGATTATGAGATGTCGAACTTGTCCCAAGTAAATAATAATCTCGGCCGATGAAAGGCAGCGTCTTCCCGATTTTGGCAAAGCCACGATTGCAGAACGGGTGAGGATTGTTAATTCACGATTCGATTTGGATTAATTTGCCGGCCGTACTCTGATCGCGTGTTAGGCATCTCACGATCGAAAACATCATTGCACGGGCTTAACACTCCGTTTTTCTGTCGGGAATTCTTTATATTCCCATTTCCAAAATACATCCCTTGACCGGGACAACTAATCACACTTTTAAAGTTACAGCAAGGCCGAAAATATCACTGCCGGCGTCGGTCAACCACATCGATAAAAAATGGGACTTACAAGTCATCCATTAACATTATACGTACACGAGCCTCGCGTGTTACGAAAAAATCACTCGCGATCGGTTAGGTTTTAATTTACTTAGATTCTCATGGTTTAAAACTCAAAATTAAACACCTTTATGGTGAGTGACCAATTCCAGAACAACCTAGTCCATGGCTGCTCGGGAGGAAGTGCCCATAAACAAAACTGCTCTTCTTTCTTTTCCAAAAATTACCAGTGTCCAAAAAAACACCATAGACAAAATAAACACCTAAGCAAGAACTGCATTAGTTACATAATTATTTATGTGACAATACTTAAAATAAGCTGGATGGACAGGGTTACAAACGAAGATGTTATGGTTCGGATGAATAAAGAAAAGGAAGTAATTAAAAAATCCGAAAACTTCAATATCTTGGACATGTGATGAGACATCCAGAGAAGTATGAGATCTTGCATCTCATAATGCAGGGAAAGATTGCCGGAAGACGGGGACCCGGAAGAAGAACCTCATGGCTGAAAAACCTGAGACAGTGGTTTGGCCAGTCTACCGTGGAGCTGTTCCGGGCCGCAGTAAACAAAGTCCGCATAACCAACATGATAGCCAACGTCCGTTGAACGGACAGGGCACAAGAAGAAGAAGAAGAGATTTTTCTTGGGCCTGTATGTTGTCTTTGGGGTAACTGTGAATATGCTTGTGTGCAAAATGATAAGGAGTCTGATTTTAATCTTGTTTGTTTATATTAACTCACCCTTTAATGAGGATCAGCTCTTCATCACAGACGAGGTCTTGGACAACTTCAGCGGCTTCACCAATCATCTTGACATCGAAACTCTCCTCGCCTACAAAATAAAAAATGACATTTCATGATTCTATTGTGATTCTTCCTATTTTAGCCAGCGTTTCGGATAGCGTTACAGTGCCCACCATAAGGGCAGAAGTAACATCTGGAGATTATTCTAAATTTGGGAGGCGGGTATGTGTACCGCCGCCCCGGGAACCATTTATTGGATAACCAACACATCTGCTAAAGGTCATCCAAGTGGTGACTTAGCAGGGGTGCCCGGGTTCATGGGGGTGAGGTTTGCCCGGGACTTGGTGGTGGAAGCATTTGCCCACCTGCTGCGTGGCGGGCCGGTTTGAGAGAGACCGGTTGAGGGAGACCGTTTGGACTAGCCTCTACTTACTATTACTCTAGCTGGATTCTCTGACAGCCAGATTCCTACCCACACTCATACCTTTTTACTTCCTCTCCTTCCTTTCCATAAAAAACCCTCCACGTAGCATCCCCAAAGATGACAGACCCTGCTAGAATTATTTTCGTCAGGGCCTCGTGCGTGGAGATAAAGAAAAAAAAAAAAGATATTGCTGTTATCAAGTTAGAAATCTGCACACTTAATCGTGCTTGAATAACCGTAGAAATTCAATACGAATGTCATTAGATGAGATGCAAACCCTCATAAAGTACAAAGCTGAATGCCAGAAGGCTTGTGAAAACAATAATGAAGTTGTACAGAATTAGATTGGAGTTTAATTAGTTGACCTACCTTCCAAATTAGTGAGAGAAGTAAGATATTTGGCTCCGGTTGCTTTGGCTATCCTCTTCAGATCTGTTTTCTTACACCTCCTGACCGCCATGGCTCCCGCCTCTACGAAGTACTTGAGGCAGAGGTCATCAATTCCTCCGGTGCAAAGGACCACATTCACTCCGGTGGAGAGGATCTTCTCAATTCGCTCTTTGGTGATGTCCAGTTCACGGGCGCGGATGGCTTCCAGCTTCTCGGGGTCTGTTACCAAAACCTGCAAATATAAAATTATAAAAATAATTAAATTTATTCAGCATTTCCTGAACAACCTTTTTTTGAAATTATGTTAGCGTAATAAAAAGCATTGGATCCTAAATAAAATTACTGGCAACTATGTAGAAAGGGGAGTTCTAACCAAAATTCAACGTTTTCTATCCATTGACTGAACGAAGCGAAACCCCGTTTCAACTAGACCACTTCATATTTTGTCTTTCTGTAAATTTGTTTGTGTGTTTTGAGTCAGATTAATCCTGTCAAGATGGTAGTCGTGTTTGATATAATAGTCCTATTGTGAGGTTGTGTGTGACTTCACTGTTTTTGTGTCTTCTGTCTTTTTCATTTTCAGTGTCTAAAAACAATTACTCACTGGAAGACCTCAAATAGATCGAAGCTGAATCTGTCAAAGACCGAGTTTCTCTGGACCGCCACCATCAGCATAACATCACATAACATAACTCCCCAATAACCATTGCAGGAATGACATCACTTCAAAGATATGTATCAATAATGTGCAACTTTATCACTCCTTTGAAAAGAGATGAAAATAAAAACTTGGTTAGATAGGCTACATTAGGGTAGGTTGTGGGCAAATTTTTTTAGTCACTTTTAACCGGTTATTTGCCGGAGACGCGCCGACGTGCGCGTATTGTGCGCATGCGCGAGAATATAATAAAAAAAAAATTCTAACAAAAAATGTTTGTCTGCGATTTTGGCCCTTCTATGTACAGAATTTGTATGAAGAACAAGGTCAGAATCGCTTGCGCCAACATTACCCCATATGATGGGTAAAAATTTCATTCACCTAGCAACCCCAGAATATTTTTAAACGATTTTATCTGTGGCATAGAAATGTCATTTTTGCCGCGAATTTTAGCTGTCAAAATTGATGCGTGTTCCTCGACTAAAACATCGTAAAACCTATTAATTTACGTAATTAAAGCAAGTAATGTTGTTTTGGTACATAGTTTATTGTTCTAGGAATGTGTTTCGGTCAATAAAATATACGATAGTTCAAAATTAATCCACAAAACATTCAATTCAAAATCGTGTTTTGTTACGAAATTTCCGTATTTTTCCTGGAATTTGCCGGCCTTTGACAGGTTAAAATAACATCATAAAGTATCTGCTTCATATGAACAAAAGTCCTCCATCACGACAAACGTAACATTTTCCGCACACTGTGGTGATGGTAAGAGGTCTTCAAATATTGTCAGGTTATTCGTATTCGTAACCCAGAAATGTTTGTCTTTCTTTTTAAAAATTAAAAATATGAATAAATAAAAAATAATGTTCTGGAAACCACCTACAGGTTTCTACATACAGCTAGTTTGACCAGGTACTAAATGAAGCCAACGCGTCCTAAGACTTTACCACCCTACAGTCCTTTCCTGTCAAGCCTATTGTTCGATCCTTCCCACATTTTTTTAAAATCACTCGTCTACAAGGCATTTATCAGCAGAATGATTTCAAAGCAATATAAACATAGATAAAGCTGTTTTATTCAGGATAAAGGAGTGTATTGTAGATATAATAAGAGAGATCAATGAACATACCTGGACTCCCATCTTCATCTTAGCCTTCTGCAGTGAGAAATCAAGGCAGGCGATCTTGGCATCTGTGACTTTCTTCACCATGGCTTGGGAGGCCACAGTGCAATTTAGGGCGTAACCATTGACCAGGACACTCTCCCGAGTGCTCTTTCCATGGGCCTTAAGTACATTCACAGACTTAATGGGGTAGAGTACGTTTCCTTTGGCATCGGTCTGTTTCACGGCGTTGGCGGCGTCCACCACCATCTCCGAGAAGAAGTTCATGTCAGCCCCAATGATCTTGGAGGACATGGAGGTCTTGGCACAGTTGATGATGCACTCCTTGCCGAGGGCTTCGGTGGGGATGGAGAGGTTGTCTGTGATGTATTTGCAAGCTTCCTTGCAGGCTAGTCTGTACCCGGCAATAATACTGGTGGGGTGAATCTTTTGCTTGACCATATCGTCGGCATTCTATAAATAAATTCATTTATATCATTAGATACTGCTTTCTAAAACCTCAAACAGCATATTACCAATGTAATGTGATTAATAAAGATAAATAAACAAACATGCTATTTAAAGGTTTCAAATGTAACGGGGAAAATAATTGCTGTTTCTTTCTGCAGCATCGCATAATACTCTGTAATTAAAATATTTTTCACATTTGATATTGAAAAATAATTCTAAAGTTGTGTGAACAGCACATCAGACATTTTACAACCGTCAGGCTGGGGCATAAGCTGAGATGCAGACTATGCAGCTTGTGCAGATTTTTTTAATGTATGAACGAGTAAGAACTGCCGTATGCAGCGGCACGTGCGCTGAGCACAGATACGCATCCGCTCTGTCCTACGCTCAGCTGTGGCCGCGGAACAATTTCAGCAGGACGCACGCACGCACAGGCAGGCAATATTTTGTACAATACTTTTGCATTAAACTACAAAATGACTAGAGACTTTTTTCTTTATGAATCCGGATTACTCCAAAAGCTACTAAAGGAAGCTAACAGGCTGAACTAAGCTGTGTCGCAGCACATGATGGTCACGGATTTCTGTCTCGTTTATCCTGCAGTGACATTCCTGCTCTGTACTGAGTTTTGTTGTCAGCGTCTCAGCATATGCCCAGCTTCATCCGTGCCAATCAAATGTATATAATATACCTTGAGGAGTTCAGCAGCAAGAATGACGACGGATGTGGTTCCGTCGCCAACTTCCTCATCTTGAAGTTGAGCCAGCTCAACCAAGACTCGGGCAGCAGGGTGTTCTACTTCTAGGAGCCTGAAAACAATCACAAAAATAAATTATTAATGCACAGCACAGGCGCATTGAAGCCATTTTTTTTCTACATTAGTTCCACACAGGGGGCCCTGAGGAAAATAATTCTGCTCAGGGTCTATTTCATCGTTGGAGAAGCTGTGTGGAGGGTCTTTTTAGGAAAGGAAGTCCTGGAAAGGAAAAGGGTTTTAGGGGTGGATAGGAATCTGGGGGTCAGGAGAGACGGATGTATGAATCCATCCCTCCCACTGCGGTGCAATGCCATATTCGAGAATACGGCTGAAGAAGTCAAAGGGACTCCCCCAACCATTCTCTCCAGATATGGCCGGTGGGCAGACGTTAATACCAGAATGGTGCTAAATGTCTACACAAGTAACAATCGATAAAATACTTATTTATCAATTGTTCTTTTGACAGCTGTGGGGCCACTCTTTAAAGTACTACTAAACAAACATCACGACCAATGGCGGCTGGTTTCAGTGTGTTCGTGTGCAGCACTGTTAAATTAATGCCTAAAATTACTTTGTACGGGAACGTACCCATACAACGTGACCAACTTTTTGCAATTTTTAACCCCCCCCCCCCCGGTGACTAAAAACCTAAGCCTCCCGCCGCTCATTTGTACCAAGCGTGGTATTTTGAAGACCCCCCCCTGAACGAGTCACGTAGTACGGGTACGTTCCCTAATATCTTTCTGAAGACTTAAAAGTCTATCAAACTCATTAAATAGTATTACTTACCAATATAATGCCTTATGTAAATTTTATCAGGGAGTTCAATTTCTCAACAAGATAATGCAGAGCGATAACAAGCGGAACAAATTACGCTTTTGTATCTAATATCTCAAACATTGCTGGCGCGTCACATCGGCCAAATTTACGAAATAATGTTCTATCTCCGTGTGTCACACCAACGGAACGGCTGCGCGGCCTTTATCATACAAAAATTAAATTTGTATTTGGTGCCAAAATACTCAACAAAACTGAATACTAATTTTTTTAATAAAAAGGTATAACAAATATCTTTAAATACTGATGTGTGCTTCGTTATTTATTTGTATTTTAAATTATAAAACACAGGTCATTAAAGAAAACAATTTTTCATGATTTAGAGGTAACTTTGACAATTTTGCCCACCCTACCGTGTAAATATTATAGTGAAATATAAAATCAAATAAATGAAACTTCGTAAAAAAAAAGAAAGATTTTTAGGTCAAAATTTAAGATTTAAATATGATTGGTAATGAAAAAAAGAATTTTATAAACAATTTACCCTTCTAAACAGCTTAGAATAGACCTTCTCTACAAATAAAGGAGAAGGAATTACCCTAACGTTGCTTGGCAATTTTTTGTCATAAGTACGGATTATCATCGAACCACCACATTTTCAGGGCAGCGGCAGAGACACTCAGTCCTGACATTCTGAAGCCGAGAGTATAGTAATTCATTCAAAGTTATGGTCATAATTTCATTTCATGAGCAATAATCATGAAAAATAATACCATTTCACGCAAAATCTGATGTAAACTCAAAAGGAGAAGGATCCTACACTCTTACAATGGGGTATTTCCACAAACGAGGGATTCTGTTAAAAGTGTATGGAATATTTAAAGACCATTTTTCTGATTTTAATCATCCTACTAAAAATGTTGTTTTATATGTTTTCATTCAATATTATTGATTTTAAAAACGGTTTAAAACTGACAAAATCAAAACGGCCCATGGTTTGAAATCGGATTGTGACGACACAAGCGTGCTCAGCTGGGCCAGCATAAATTAACACTGTCAGTGAGCATCCATGCTCATGACGTCACACGATAGCCCCGCCCGAAAATATTGTTTTAGCGGTAATTCAAAAATGGGAAACTTTGGCTCGCTGTAAAAAATTTATTCGTCAAACATATAAATAAAATAAAAATGCCATATTCATCGTAATTTTTTGCTTAATGTTTTTAAGCAATAAAGAAAAACGTGGAAATACCCCATTATTTTTATTATTTATGTCTTGAACGGCCTACTGGTTAATATGGAATATTTTTTATTCAAACAGTTAAATTGTCAGGGGAGACAAAAAAAACATGTAAAAATATGTGCGTTACATTTTAATTTCGTTAAAATTAATTCATTAACGCGGTTAAATGCCATTTTCATATTTATCGTTTTTATTTAACATTTCATAGACAACCACTCAATGCTGCCAATCATAGAAAAAATATTATTGCCATATAAAACAATAATGTCCATGTTCTTACATGGAAAGGTATTAGAATAATTACACATATCCATTAGTCAAACCCTGCTTTGCCAAACAAACTATTTAAAACCTGAGATGTATATCTAAATGATGACATGTAGCTTGAACCACAACCCATTTATTAGGAGTAATTCGAAGAAGGTACTTTTTTGTTTTCATTTTGACGAGAATTTATTTTATAAGATTGGTACTTCCGACAAATGTCATATTTGATTGTCTATTGGTTAAAAAAGAAATATTCCGTATTTTCCGTAAGGTGGACTTATTTTTTATAGCAATTTGTGGTCAAGTAGAAATTAAGTTTCCAGAACATTCCATATTCTCTATAGAATTGTTCTATGTGATGCTTCTAGAAACTTCATCTGTAAACTCCTTCACAAGAATACCTGGGGCGAAAAGAGATATGGTTGAATAACCGCAGTTCTAACACACTGAACAAGTACACCGCTCTTAAGGTGGGGTTGCAGGAGAAAAAAAATTATGGTGTTGAAACTGAAAATTTTGTTCAATTTACCAGAGTTTGCCTAGCAAAACTGCGCAAATATATTGTATAGTTTTATAAAAAAAAATAACACGAAGAATACCGAAAATTAAATTTAAGCTGGAAGGTGTAGAATCATTGTTTATATTGGATTATTTGAAAATAATGACTTACTTTAAAATAGTAGCACCATCATTTGTGACAGTAACATCTCCAATGTCGTCGACAAGCATTTTATCCAATCCCACGGGCCCTAAAGAGCTCTTTACTATGTTTGCAATGGAGCATGCTGCCATGACTGAAAACAAAAGAAACAGTTTTTGAGGTGTGACAAAATACAACGCCTACACAAAACAAAATAGGTTATGAAAATTACTATCACTATTGAGAAGTTAGGAAGAATCTTAATCAGACAACGATGGTTCTCTACGATTATTTTGATATAAATACAAGTTTTAACGTCATTATTTTTAATTCAGAAGGTATATAACATCACGAGAATGACAATCGGCGAGCATGTGATACACCGCGTGCATTAGGGGGAGAGTTTCAACGGTACAATTTTGTATGATTTCTTTAATAAAAAGCATTAATTTTACCATTTTGGGTCCGAACTGAGGCACCAGAAGTTCTGGTGCCTGCGACTGATAGAGCACTCGCAAGTGTCGACATTTTTTAAAAATTTATTCAAGAAGGTCTTTCTAGAAACAAATGCGGCGATGGAAACAAAACTCACAGACGAAGAATTATAACTGAACAGAAGTGAAACTTTTTTGCCAACCACAGATAAATTCATAGATAAATAGCGGTACTCACCATAAACAATATGTCATTCTATCGGTAGGTACTCCATTTCCTAGCCATAAAATAATGTTACATTCACAAAGAAAATAATTTGTTTTTCAGATAGATTTTGGTTCCGAAATTATCCTAGAGTCTTAAAGCCTAGTTCAAATGAGTCCAAGGGCGAACTTCTGCTAGAGGTCCGAGAGGCCAGGTACTTTTTTTTGACAAATATTTTAATGCGTTTCCTGGGGCCCCAGCTAGTTGCCAAAAGGGTCATAGAAGCAGGGCTGGGCAAAATACATGCTTTGCTGTAATTGAAATACAAATTACAAAATACTTTTACGCATGTATTTAAAATACGAAATACAAAATACTTTCAAGTCGTGTATTTGAAATACAAAATACAAAATACAGTATTTTAACCATTTTTTAATTTCAAATACAAAATACAAATTACAAAATACAAAATACATTTGGTTTTGGTAGAACCTTTGTTTGCAATAAATTGTGGTAAGTGCCCTTATCTAAGGTTGCGTTTCCATAGAAGCAAAGCTGGGCAGAGTGAAACAGAGACGTGCAAAAATTGACCAATCATATTGCTCAGAAGACACATCTCGTCTCCGCTCCACTTGTAAAGTTTTGTGGTACAGGACTAAGGTGTTAGATAATAATAATTATTATTATAATAACACTAGCTGGTTCCCGGCATGCGTTGCAATGCCATATTCAAAGAAATATTTTTTTTATCCCTGCATGTCCTTTCCCGTGCGTCCCCGTTCCCTCCCACATCCCATTCCCCTCCCGCGTTCCCGTGCCACCTTCCCGCCTACCCTTTACCCTCTCCCACTCCCCGCCAACCCCCCTCCCGCATTCCGCACATTCAGTCCCAGTAGGTACATTCAGTTTTCAAACAACTCGCAGGCCAGCTATTACAATTTTTTAATAAAATTTTAATTTTCATTTTTGTATATTATAAGAACAAGCAATCAAATCTGGTACCTAACATTGGTACCTATTTAAAATATTTATAATAAAAAAACCATAGACAATTCTTTTGTTACAAAAAAAAAAACAGCTGCCTGCTAAATTAAATTTCATAAAACGGGCGAACTGTCAAACGTGCGAAATTAAAATAGTCATCAAGTTTTCTGAAATTATCCAATTTTCTGCGTAATTTTCTTAATTTTTATTTCCGTAAGAACCTTCTACAAAGTATTAGAAAACTAAAAAAAAATGAATGAAATAGGTAAAGTCGTTCTGAAGTTATGGCATGACCAAGGGAAACAAGAATTAATTTTTATATACATAGATGTCATTTGTATAGCGCAGTTTTGTGTTATTTCACTTCAAGAGCGCTCTACAGAACTTAGTGCTTGATCTAATACTATGAAACAAAAATGTGCAATACAAAGCAATGATAAGTTTAATATAATTTGATATAAAATGTACAATAACAGTGCTATTATAGCACAAGACAATAATAATAACTAGCATGACATACAAAAAATGTACAGTACATTATAAAGCAATGATAAGAAAACTACAAATACAATCATTAGTAAAAGTGCTATTGCACAGGACAATGGTACAGAATTCTAGCGTTTTTACTCTACGTATTATCTATGTTAGTTTATTTTTCATTATCATATGTATTTGAAAATGTATTTTGAAGCCATGAGTATTTGAAATACAAATTACAAAATACCTCAGCAGCAGGTAATTGAAATACCAAATACAAAATACATTTTTACCAAGTAATTGAAATACAAAATGCGTATTTGTATTTCAAATACGTATTTCAAATACAAGTAATTCAAATACTGCCCAGCCCTGCATAGAAGACACAAGACTTATGAAATATTTCAACATATTTTCTAAGCCCCTCAATTTGCAGGGTGCTCCGGCTAGTTGCCAAAATGGTACACATAAAATATATATATATATATATATATAGGTATATTTTTTTTACATTAACTCCACACAGGAGGCCCTGAGGAAAATAATTTCCCTCAGGGCCTATGTCATCTGGGATGTTGTGTAGAGGGTCTTTTTGAGGAGAGGAAGGAATGAACATTGGTCTTGAAGAGACCCATGTTGTAGGAAGAAGGAAACACAGAGGCCGACAAATCATTCCACAGTCGAGCTGTTGAACACAAGAACGAGTCGAAGAAACGACCCGTTCTCATGTGACATATGTTAACCGTGTACAAATGTTGGGCACGCGTTTGGCGTGTTTCCCGACTATGCACCGGTGCCAAAGGGATCAATGATGCTAGTTCCTCGGAGCATCTTCCATTGTAATTCCCACCCGACGCCTGTGCTCTAAAGATTGCAATCCGTCTGTTAAGATGGGAGAATCTATTAAACGGACCGCCCGTTTTTGCACAGAGTCAAGGGTATTTTTCAGGTATTTTGGAGCTCCAGACCAGAGGTGGCTGCCAAATTCAACCGTGAGGCGCACTTGTGATTTGTACAGGGTTAGCAGTTGTGTACTATTAAAGTATCTGCGGGCCCTGTACAGTACGCCCAGTTTTTGGGAGGCTAACTTTACTCTGGCTTCGATGGAGCCCCCATACCTGAGCTGGTCACTTAGGGTTACACCAAGCATATCAATGGAGGGCCTGTTCGGAAGATTGCTTCCGTTGAAAGAGACTAGATTTGAAGTATAGAATTTAGTTGCAAAATAAGTGTAGTTTCTTTGTCCGAATGTGGTTTCATAACTTGAAATGTTTTTTATGTCATTTTTATTCGATCTAGTGTGATGGATACGCGGTCTAGTAGAGGATTCAGTATTTTTGAATAGCTTCAATAATATATTTTTGGCATATATTCGTTGTACATTTGGTACGTCAAAGCTATTGAAAATTTTAATCGAAGGCGTTCTAATAGGTAGTTTCAGTGTGGTCATTATGATTAATTCAAAATAAACAATAAACTCGTACACACAAACACTTTACATTTAAATATTAAATGTAATGTACTGTACAAATCACAAGTGCGCCCCACGTTTGAATTTGGCTCTGGTCTGGAGCTCCAAAATACCTGAAAAATACCCTCGACTCTGTGCAAAAACGGGCGGTCCGCTTAATAGATTCTCTCATCTTAACAGACGGATTGCAATCTTTAGAGCACAGGCATCGGGTGGGAATGCTATCCTTGTTCTACCGGTATTACAATGGAAGATGCTCCGAGGAACTAGCGTCATTGATCCCTTCGGCACCGGTGCATAGTCGGGAAACACGCCAAACGCGTGGTACACGGTTGACATTTGTCACATGAGAACGGGTCGTTTCTTCGACTCATTCTTGTGTTCAACAGCTCGGCTGTGGAATGATTTGCCGGCCTCTGTGTTTCCTCCATGGGTCTCTTCAAGACCAATGTTCATACCTTCCTCTCCTCAAAAAAACCCTCCACACAGCATCCCAGATGACATAGGCCCTGTGGGAAATTATTTTCCTCGGGGCCTCCTGTGTGCAGTTAATGTAAAAAAAAAAACTTTGATTTATGTAATCAAAGATTCCATAATATTCTTCCCCAAGACTTAAAACTAATAAAAAAAAAAAATGAGTACAAATCAAGAGTAAAAACATGGCTGAAAGAGGTCAACGAAAACAATTTTAGTCCCCCTCGGCACAGGAACCCCTAGTGAGGAGGACTATGAAATTTAATATCTGTACCTAACATAACCATTATATTTTGTATACTTATAGAATTATTTTATATAGTCGTTAAATAAAAAAAAATTAAAAAAATTGTTTTGTTTCCATATACATATATATGTATAATTTTCTTATGGATGTTCTGGGCTTGTAGTTAAATAGTTTTTTGATTACTTTGTTTTGAATTACCTGTAATTCATTTATGTATGTTTCACATGCGTTTACCCATTTAAATGTGTGTGTACGAGACTATAATTTAAACCTTATTAAAATTTATTTGGAAACAGATATGATAGCCGGCTAAATACGCTAATTTTGTCTTTAATACCTTGTACATGCTGTTTAAATGTCAAATGCTGATCAATGCACAGCCCAAGATATTTTCTTGGATCAGGATTTGCAGGTCGTTGTTTTCAATTTTTAAGGGTACATGAGGAGGAATTATTTTACGGGTTGAGCTTAAGATCATGTATCCTGTTTATTTAACATTCATTTTAAAAATATTTGATTGGAGCCAACTGTTGATTTTTTCTAAGTCTGTTTGTGCATTTTCTAGTAAGATATCTAAATCTTTATCCCAGTAGAAATTTGCAGTATCATCTGCATTTTTTTTTAAATGAGCTCCACACAGGAGGGCCTGAGAAAAATAATTTCCCTCAGGGCCTATGTCATCTTTGGGGATGCTGTGTGGAGGGGTTTTTTTAGGGAAAGGAAGGAGAGGGGAGTTCTGGGAAGGAAAAGTGTTTAAGGGGTGGTTAGGAATCTGGGGTTTAGTGTATCCTGGTCATCCGCCTCCAAGGCCTAGATACCCCATGAACCCGGGCACCCCTGCTAAATCACCAAACATAACGAACCACTTGGGGTGACCTATGGCAGAGGTATTGGTTATCCAATGAAGGTTCCCGGGGCGGCGGTACCCATTCCCGCCTCCCAAATTGCATATAAAAAGATTTCAACATTTAAAATTATTTGCGAAATATCATTTATGTAAATTTGGAACAGTAGTTATTATATTACAATATTCATTATAGTCCAGTAAACGAATGGTCCAAAAGGAGGTGTAGAGTGCGTGAGCAGGAACCTAAGCGATTCTTTCAGGACTTGTTTAGGGTGCTTAGGGTGTGAACATACTAAAAGTCCTGACGTCTAGGTGGTGAGCTAGGGGGGGGAGGAGGGGGGGAAGGTCCCGATTTTCGGGTTTCCGTTTATATCTCAAAAACGGTGCGTCGCAGAGGAAAACTTTTTAAGAATAAGTGAAAGCTCATAAAATTATCTACAACTTTTATTCTATGCGTAATTTTGGAAATCGAAGCCATTTTGGAGTTATACGCTCCACAAATGTCAATATTTTCAAAAAAAAAACATTTTACCTCACATTTTTCGTCAAACATTCCTTCATATCGTCTAAAATATTGATCCAAGAAAGAAATTCATTTAAAAAAAGTTGTAGATAATTTAATTACCTTTTAGAATATGTATACATATCTACATAAATCTCCAACCAGTAAATATTTACAGCAATTTTAAGTTTTTTTGTAAAATGTCGTCATTTTCAGAAAAAGCTGTTTTTTCTTACCAAAATGTTAAGATGGGTTTTTTCTTCATGGGAAATTCCTTATTAATTGTTGCACGCAAGAAAGCAGGTAAGTTGTTCTCGAACAGATGATTAGTGGAATTCATTTTATAATCATTATTATTGTGATGGGTGATTAGGTTAGTCGTCGGAGATGCTACAATAACGTGCTAGGATGCTGTTCGAGTTGGTGAAAAGGCAATGAATGCTATAGTGGGCTTGACATTCTCATACATCAAGTTGTCCCGCAAAGATCGGGCATTCCCAATGTCTTCTGTCAGCTCGTCGATAAAAATTCACGATGAAAGGATTTGATGAAATTCTTTGAGTGTGAGTTGGCCCCATTTCCCTTGGCACTGTTCAATGAAAGTGGGATGCGAAAGACAACTAAATCTGTTCTGTATAGCTTATTCGAGCCTACCAAAAAAACTGTTCTACTGTCTCAGATGAACATAGTTGTTGACGGAGGATTTCTACTATACAGAGTAATTTGACAAAAAGATGCCTCCGTTGCCGCAATTTGTGATCGTTATATCACTTATGTCAACCACCACTATCCTGGTATGACTCGCACTGTGGTATTTGATGGGTACGCAAATCCAGTCAATAGTACGAAATTACAAGAACAGATGCGACGATACAGACTGAGAAGGTCAGCCAACATCAATTTGACATGTAACAAATCAATACCCGTTAAACAGGAAGATTTTTTATCCAATCCTACCAACAAAAGTAACTTCATCTCATTACTACAGACAAAGTTTCGGGAGAATGGGATACAGATTCTTCAGGCCACCGATGATGCTGACGTCCTTATCGTGAAGACTGCTGTGGAACTATCCTTTCACAACTCAGTGGCTATCTTTAGTGAGGGTGTTCACCTCAGTGTCCTTTTGATTGCTTCCACTCCTCCCGCCTAAGATATTCTGCTGCTGAAACCCTGACGAGGGAAAACCAAAACAATGGCACTGTCCACCCAAGAGATGCAGCATCGTGGATTTGAATACATCATATTTTTACATTCATTTACCGGATGCGATACAACGTCTGCAACTTTCAGGAGAAGCAAGGTGGACTTTTCAAAATTGTACTTGGAGTCAGAAATGATCAAGCAAGCGGCAATGATCTTTTACAACCCCTCCTCTACTCACGACGAGGTTGAAGAGGCTGTAAATAAATGCTTCCTGAAATGGTATGCGGCGCCAAAAAGACAGACCTCCCTTAACCAGTACCGCTTCCAGTCGTTCACAAAGGTCCGTGGCAAATATGAAGTCTGACATCAGCTCCCTCCCTCCAACAGAGAATGCAGCTAAACAGCATTCCCGGCGGACATACCACCAAGTTCAGCAGTGGCTCGGGATTGAGCTGCCCCTGAAGAATGGGGGTGGAAACATGGTCCTTTTGAAAATGATATTTTGCCGCTGCACCAAGGATTGTGCAATTGGCAAATGTGGATGCCTAAAAGCAATGCTGACCTGTTCTGCAGCGTGCCTTCACTGCCAAGGGAGATGCCTCAATAGCGTGCCTGTTGCCGAGGGCGACGATGAAGACGACGTAGAGCCCTTTCAGCAAGAACCATCCACCACTGAGAATGACGATGCCATGGATAAACAACGTTTGTCAGGACCCTTACGTCCAAAGAGGATATGAAAACGTGAATCCATATAAAGTTGAGAGTGTAACTTGATGTTATTGAGAACAGTGCCAAGGGAAATGGGGCCAACTCATACTCAAAAAATTTCATCGAATCCTTATCTGATCGTTTACTTATACACATCCGCTGAAACAGCAATGCTGGGTCAACTGCAACCTTTTCATCGTGAATTTTTATCGACGAGCTGACAGAAGACATTGGGAATGCCCGATCTTTGCGGGACAACTTGATGTCTGAGAATTTCAAGCCCACTATCGCATTCATTGCCTTTTCACCAACTCGAACAGCATCGTAGCATGTTATTGTAGCATCTCCGACGACTAACCTAATCACCCATCACAATAATAATGATTATAAAATGAATTCCACTAATCATCTGTTCGAGAACAATTTACCTGCTTTCTTGCGTGCAAAAATTAATAAGGAAATTCCCATGAAGAAAAAACCCGTCTTAATAATTTGGTAAGAAAAAACAGCTTTTTCTGAAAATGACGATATTTTACGAAAAAACTTAAAATTGCTGTAAATATTTACTGGTTGGAGATTTATTTAAATATGTATATATATTCTAAAAGGTAATTAAATTATCTACAACTTTTTTCAAACGCATTTCTTTCTTGGATGAATATTTTAGACGATACGAAGGAATGTTTGATGAAAAATTTGAGGTAAAATGATTTTTTTCGAAAATATTGACATTTGTGGAGCGTATAACTCAAAAACGGCTTCGATTTCCAAAATTACGTATAGAATAAAAGTTGTAGATAATTTTATGAGCTTTTACTTATTCTAAAAAAGTTTTCCTCTGCGACGCACCGTTTTTGAGATATACACGGAAACCCGAAAATCGGGACCTTCCCCCCCCCCTCCCCCCCCTAGCTCACCACCTAGACGTCAGGACTTTTAGTATGTTCACACCCTAAGCACCCTAAACAAGTCCTGAAAGAATCGCTTAGGTTCCTGCTCACGCACTCTACAACTCCTTCCTTTACTGGACTATTAGTATAATGATACACGTACAATGGAGTGGTGTGGTTTAATCAACTAGCAATAGAGCTGAGATTAGAACCTGACTACAATAAATTAAAAAATAAATTAAACAATAATATCTTAAATAATTTAGCCACTTAGAACCGCATTAACCTTAAATTAACATTACTTTTTCAAAAATTTATTTTATATTATTATTTTTTTATTTTTTATATTATTTTTTTTACACATTTGATTTATGTGAGTACGTAAATATAATGTATGTGTTATAATTTTTAATTTTAATTTTTTAATTAAATTTTTTTTTTTTTTCTCGTCCCTTTACACACGAGTAGTTACACTCTTGTAAAGGTTATATATTATATACATATATATGTTTATACTGTTTCTAATCAATGTTGCATGTTAGTATTTAATGATTTGAGTTTAATCCAATTGTAACCTGAAAATGCAATTACTCATGATTATATTACATGTATATGTATATAAAAACTAATAAAAAAAAAAAAAAAATATCACGACCTGCATACTATGCTCATGCCCGCATCATGGCAGACGTATTCAGGCTATGTTACAATGTAATATTGAGAATTGTAAATATAGATACAAAAAAATCATATTGTTGGTGCGTGTAGATTGTAGCATTCACCCCAAAACACACAATATTCGAATAATTTCCATGTCCACATTTTTAATATTTTTTTAATGTTATGTGTGGGTACTTGTAATTTATTTTATTTTTATTCGCCTGAAAAAGAATACGGATCAAATAAACTAATTTCAATTTAAGTCTCTACAAATACGTTATAATTATTGTATTTTGTTTATAAAAGAAAAAAAAATTTATAGTATGAAATTATTTATTTGATTTGCATCACAAAACATCAATGTAGTCGCTATTTTGACCTCTAAAAACATTAAAAGACTTCTGTTTCCGTGAATCCATTTTTAGTTGATCATTTATCCAAGTGCTGACAGCAGCAATCCGAGTCCAAACCCCTGGAAATTCTGGCCTTGCACACCCAATGCCCCAGGAAGTGAGACCGATCAGGACACCGTTCCACGTGAGGGGGCCCCCCGAGTCCCCCTGGCAGGCGTCTTTCCCCGGGGCCCCAGCGCAGATCATGCGCTCGGTGACAAGGGCACCGGCTCCGCTGTACGCCCTCTTGCACTCCTCTTGGTTGACGGTGGGAATGGTCACTTTGCGGAGAGCGGTGACCAATACACCCCCTTCCTGTAAATAAATAATAAATTACCTTCTGGTCTACATTGCGAAATTCAAGAATTTATGAATTTACGCTTTATAACACTTTTTAGGAATAAATATAGGAAGGAAGTTGAGCATTCCTTGGAAAGATAGATACTTATTGATTGTATATTTTTCAAAATACCTCTGGATATACCTAAAATAATCCATCTAAAATCTAAGGAATATTTTTTTCAACTAATAAATACAATTTGTTTATAACATTTTTAACTCCACTTTACGTGACATAAAACGAAAACTCACTAAAGCCTCGATGACACACGGCTAGTTTACAAGCTACTATCTGGGAAATTCACTATCTGTTAGTAAACTCGCCCAGTGTCATCGCGTTACTTGCTAACTAGCAGCGACTAGCAGATTTTTGACAATCTACAAAAAAAAGTTGAAAGGTCAACTTTACTCGGCTACACGCTTGCTCCGCTTGATCGTGATTGGTTTATTTATATTTCCAACATGGCTTCCGATAAACAGCTGATTTCGACTGTCAAACATATGAAGAATTAGTTCACGCAGGCGTCGTTATTCTTGTTACTGGCGCTAGCAGCGGCCTCAGTTTCCTACGCTTCTGAGCGAGTGGACAGTTTTGTGTGTCATCATGACAATCCCACTCGCCAATTTACCCGCTTTTAAAGCTTAGTAGATAGTAGCTTTTAACTCGCCGTGTGTCATCGAGGCTTAAGCAACATGACTCACCCCCCCCGTATATATTCCCGTCCTTTGCCTCTTAATCCTAATCTTATGTTCACCCCCCCCCCTTAACGTATATTGTAACTAAAAAATAACTTAATTAAGAAAATACCCTTATAATGTCACACCTTATCATTCACTATCATTATCCGGCCTCCGGATATCCAACCATCCGGCCTCAAAGCTCGCCGGATATCCGGTATCCAGCCAAACAACTATCCGTTTCATCTCTACAAAAAACCCATTTCAATACTTTAGCAGGTTAATGAATTTGACTTTTGACCTCTCCAGCCAGACTCTCCTGACCCATCGCCTTGCACCGCAGTGGGAAGAATGGTTTCATACGTTCGTCACTCCTGGACACATTGACCCCCAGATTCCAACCCACCACTCATATCCGTTTCTTTCACAGAACTTCCTCTTCTTCCTTTCCATAAAGAGACCCTCCCAACAGCATCTTCAAAGAAGACATAGTGTTGCGTGGAGCTAATATAAAAAAATACATTTTTTCATGGTTTACGTGGAGAAGCAAAATCACAACTTTTGTTTACAATAACAATTAGATATTTTCAGGCAGTTCCTATTAGCATATTTAAAATATCTGGTAAAAAATGGAGAAAACAAAGGTAAGGGACCATGAAATATAACAGGAAAAAACTTTTTTACCTGCAATGATCCCCAACCAGAAGCAACCGCCAAATCACCGTCGGGAACAACAAAATCCTGTGGGGCTATTGGCACCGTGGCGATAAAAACATTATCAACATTCAAAGTTTCTGACAGGAAGAGCAGAGATACGTCATAGTCCATCTCATTGTTGTTGAATTTTCTGTGGTAAATGGCTCGACTGACGGAAACCAACTGACCTCCTCCGTCATTGTTTGTGGATCCCACCCGAATTTTCACTACTGAGGGATCACGGCTGGAAGCAAAAACATATTTTGTGTTATTTAAGAGGGTATTACCTATTACCAGAGAAAACCAGAAACATGTCATTTTTAAATCAGATTTTAGACGTTTTGACTCTTTTCCACAAAAAATTATAAATGGATTTCGAAAGATTGGTCTTTTATCTAGCATCCGCATGTTTTAAATTTTGAGAAAAAATGTTTATTTTTTGTATAATAAGGTTATATCACAGGTCGTTGGCAGATTTGTTAAATTTTCAAAAAAGATTTTGTATTTTTTTTTTCACAACCATTTCAAATGATGTAATCATGCAGTAAAATAAATCCATACATTATCTGGGTATCGCATGTTTTAGAATTTTAATATTAGTTAAAATAATATCATTAAAAATATATACGTCCATGTGTTTCTTGACGAAAATTGGTCCGTTTGTGTATTTATTTGCGCACTTACAAACTAATATATTTCAGATTTTTTTTAACATTCTTATATAACTTAGACATTATGATAAATACGTATAATCAAAAAATAGTTACAAAAAGTAGATTGTTTTAATAATTTTATCATCACGCCTTTCAGCATTTTTGGATGTAGGTATAAATTAAAGCAAATTTGGAATGAAATAAAATCGATATTGAATTATAATTTTAAAAAGCTGGTACGGAGAATAATTATTAATCTTTCTCATTGTAACCGCCCTGCACGATCGTAAGAACAACATTCGTCGAAATGTGGATTTTCGGCCGCAGCCTGGTTAAACGCTCTTAAGGGCCCGCAACCCGGATTTGTCCGATTTATTACATATATCCCTTAAACACGGTAAGTTTTAAAGCTCTTAAAAAAATATATGTTATTCTTGAAGATAATATCTAGACTTTGTCCGCGCCGAAATGCAAATTATATAAAATTCTCTCGATAGAAATAAATCGCAAAGTATGATCCAAAAATTATTATTAACACGTTTGTTTCAGTTATTTTACAAGTTATATGTATGAAAAAATTCACAGTGTTTCTTTAAATGCTGTTTAAGATAATTAAACGAGTCGTGTTTTATTAAACATTTTCGCAATTTTCGCATCGATTTTGTCGCTGTAGATGTTAGCGCTCTCCTCTAACATTTGTAGTTTCGTATCTCTCCATCTTCTTCTTTTCGGGCCCGGTTGCAGAGCCTTAAGTAAAAATTCATATCAGAATTCATCATCGTTCTGTCTGGTAGAAGGATTTTTTCGGGTAAGTTAACAAAAATAAACATTGGTGAATTAGATATACATTTTTTTTATAAAGGGTGTTAAGATGAAGTCATAGTAAATAATGCAAAATCATATGTTTTTGTTTTGAAAATTTGATTGCTTAGAAGTATTGTAGATGCTTCAATTAAATACTGCGTGTAGAACATACCTTGGCCCTTAAAAATATCGGTCATTTTTTTTATAAGGTTTTTAATAAGCCTATAAAAAAATAAAGTATAAGGTCTAAAAAACACACTTTCAAGTCCAAACTCTCCTATTTATAAACCCCTTTTCGGATATGGTTTTATTGTGTAATGTGGTAAATTCAGTTTATTTTATAATAATCGCAAAAAAAGTTGATATTTACACCCAATCTTCCCAAAATAAAATAAAATATGCATTTTCGCGTTGATATTTTACAATACGGCCGCTAGTCGACGAATTCGGTTATTCAAAGTGACCCCTATGGCGTCCACCGAAGAACTACTGTCCACGGCACAGTAGTGAACTAGTGGATCGCCTTAAGGGACGTACTTCTGACATTCAATTCGTCACTCATCCTAGAAACCGCCCAACCCCTCACCCCGATCCTAACCGTCCAATACCAGAGAATTGTAGAAATATATCGAGGATCGTTAAAGGATAACCGACTAATACTTCTGCTTTAAAATTGTAAATTCGGAGCTCGACTGTTGAGAACTCTTAAGTCTAGTAAATATCTAGTTAGTACCTACTCGATACCCTAGGCGTAAGGACTTATTTCATTGTCACTGTTTACAAACAAATTATGTAGCAAACTTGGCAATTCCTCGCCGTATGTACGTACGAATCTTTATATATGTAAAAGCCCCGAAAATGGGCGTCAATAAACAAATAAGTAAATATTATCAATTAAAGTGCAATTTTACAGCTAAAAAAATCAAAATAGTAGTTAATTTTTTTTATACGTGACATCACAGAGCTGATGACCCCCCCATACCCCTTGTCACACAATGTCACACTTCTGTACTCCCCTCCCCCCCTTAAGGTGTGACGTAATTTATGGATGGCCCCAAACGGTTTGAAAATTTTATAACACGTTTTTTAACTATAAATTTAGGGGTAAGCCCAGATTTTATTTTTCTAGACTATGAATTAATAACTTTCAGAGGGATTCGTTTAGAAACATCTGAAATATTAGTAACACTTTCGTCAGAATTAATTAAAACATACCCGGCGGAAAGATCAAATTTACGGGCCTGTCAGGGCGAATTCAATCGTAGGTCCGTCGAATACCCCAGGCCGCGAGCGTATATTATTAGTGTATACGCTTTTTTCAAGTACATCGTTAAGATTTCCACATTATTTTAGAGTATTTGCAAGAGGAAATTCGATAGGTTCAATACACCGAGTCGCGAGTCGCAATTTGTGCCCACGGCTTCTTTACTTACGTCGTTACGATTTTGACCATATTTTAGGATATTGGGTCGTCTTAAAAGTGGGTGATAGGACATATTAAGGACCCGTTATGGTCACAGTACACTTACTTTCTGAACATGCTAAGTATAATCCGGACCTCTTCGAGATCGTAATTAATAAATCACAACGCTGCACAACCGGGTATCAATGAGGTGTAACATACAAAAGTAGAGCCTACCCGAAGACGCAATGGGCGGCGCTGATGACCGCCCTGGGTGTGATGATGGATCCCCCGCAGAAAAGCATCCCGAAATACAGAAGGGCGGCCTGGTAGGGCACATCCTGGATCTCGGTGGTCTCCCCGCCCACTATGTAACTCGAGGAGGTTCCTATAGCGGGAAGGGCTGAACCTGAAATTAAAACCAATCTTGTGTTACCCGACGCTGGCGCCAAAGACGTGACAGCTTTTCAAAAAGAAAAACAGTACGAATAAAAAGTCGGTCAATAGTTTTGCTTTTAGTTTCGCCGTCAACAATCATATTTTTTAAAGAGCATCTTGGAAGCTTAAATATAAATGGCTTTTCGGAATTCCCCAAACATTTTATTGATAAAGATCATACCTTCAATCAAAACACCGGTGCTAATATTCTACATAAAAATGGTCATGGCGAACAGATTAAATAATTTAGAAGCACTTGAAATAAAGAAAAGCCAAATTCTTAATCATCATTATCATCATCATTACATAGTATAAAATGAAGTCGCTCAAAATGTATGTGCGCGATAATCTTTTAAACTACGCAACGGATTTTCATACGGTTTTCACCAATAGATAGAGTGATTGAAGAGGAATGTTTACATGTATAATACATCTACGGAAGAAATTGAAAAATAGATGTCCTAGAGTAAGTAGGTATTTGATTTGAAATATTTTATTTGATGAAGACGCTCAAAATGTATGTGCGCATAGATCTTTTAAACTACGCAACGGATATTCATGCGGTTTTCACCAATAGATAGAGTGATTCAAGATGAAGGTTTATATGTATAAACACATGCTTATTATAGTAGACAAAAGTCGAGAAATTTAAATATTCAATTCAGGTAGTGGGCAGCGGGCAGCGGGCAAGCGGGTGGTGTGGATTTTATAAAGGTTGGGTAATGGCGTTGTGTTTCATTAGCCACAGCAACGTGTGGCCGGGTCTGCTTGTAATAAATAAAATGTCTCCAATAAGCCAGTATTGGGTATATTTCCCATAAACTCATAAAATTCCCATTAACCCTTAATCACCTGTTCAGGAGACGCTTCTTCTCTATAGATATATATGATAAATGATAATAACCCATTATTTACACATCTGTCTCTTTCTCTCTGTTACTATGTTAGATTTTAGTACCATTCTATTTTTCTGTTCCTTTATTTCATGATATGTTTTGTCTCATTCTTTATGTATATTTGAGCACATACAATGTATTTTTTGATTATTTTAAGTTTGCACCTTGAACTTACTTAAGAACTACATATTTAAAATAATAAGTAAAAGTTTCATTTCATAATAAATAAGTAATAAACATGCATTAGATATTGATATTACTTCGTTTTTCATATCGTGGAATAAGAAGTGATTTTCAAAGATAAAACAGTGTTTCGAAATTCATTGTAAGTGTATTGATTTCGAGGTGATTGTTTTTACTATACATTTGATGACGTTAATTAACCAATCCATTGGGAGTGACTTATAAAAAAAATCGTATTAATTCAGGAAATAAGCTCTGGCAATGAATGGTTTCCTCAAAGTGTGATTTAAAATGATATTACCTATAGTCACGTAAGAAGAGGATTTCAATTCGATTGAAAATGATTATTATGTTACCTGTTGTTATAACACTTGCAGATAAACAATAAAATAACACCGTAAACACACCCATGTTTTAAAAATACTGTCTTATCCCGAGGAATACCGACCACTTATAAATATGCACCAGCTTACGAATGAATAATCTTTCATTTTGAGACACGCTAATCAAAATAATAAAAATGTCGAACAGCTTACTGAAGTAGATTTAAACGTCTTAAACAATAAAATTATTTGTTTATCTAACGATAGCTGATATGGGAAATTTCAAATTAGTTGACAAAAGATAAGTTAACAAAGTACCTAGTCATTCATATCTACCTAGGATGTGTTCCTAACTCGAACTAAACTAAACTGCCTCCGTGTTCGCGAGGTTAGACTAGAGCAGCGGTTTTCAAACTTTTTAAAGGCATGACACCTTTTAGTAATAAAAAAACACATCACATCGTAATCCCCTCCTCCCAACTTTTATTACGTATTAAATCAGCGATGATCAACCTTTTCAGCCGGAGGGCAAATTTATCAATTTTTTAGTTTGTACGCCGGCCGTTGGTGTTAAGGGAACGTACCCATACTACGTGACACCTTTAGGGGGGGGGGTCTTCAAAATGTCACGCTTGGTACAAATGAGCGACGGCGGGCTTAGGTTTTTGGTCACCGGGGGGGGGGGGTTAAAAATTGCAAAAAGTTGGTCACGTAGTATGGGTACGTTCCCTAAGATACATAAGGCTTGGCATGGTTAAATTCGCAGTCGTGGTGTGGCAAACCATTTTAAAGTTTGTAAATCGGTATCATTTTAATAAAACTATCAAAGAAAGGGAAAATAAAGCACCGCAGGTGAAAAAAAATTAAAAGTGAAATTTTCTAAATATCAAAATAAAAAAGAAGAACACTACTTGCACATACAAAAAACTTTAACAATATACTCAGAAAAACTTATTATTTTGAATGGCTGAGTCAAAACTTTGAAGAAAGACTAAGGTTTTCCGCCAAACCCTTTTCCAAAACAGAACAGAAGCCGTTGAATATTTGTTAACCGCAATTTTTTTGATATTTTATTTAGTAAAAGCCCAGGGCCATACGAAATGGACTTGCGGGCCGCGGGTTGCTCATTCTCATTACCGTGACCGGACAACTCAGAATGAACTGAATTCCACACCTCCATTGGAAAGTCGTTAAAAATGATGACATTGTTTTATATAAAAAAATGATTAAATTGGTTACGTTAGGTTAGGTTATGAGTTATTTTTCAATAATTTTTTTCATGGCTTTTAATGACTTTTCAAAAAGGTGTTTTGTTGAGTTGATTCTGAGTTGGCATGGAACCTATATATATATATATATATTATATTACTACGTGTGCACTTCTCATAAATATCGTACTTTGCACGAGCGCACTTTTCTTCCTTCCGTTGAAAGCAATAAATAACCATCATTGCCTTCCGTGGAGTAAAAAATTCTGAAAGCTCATACCTACTTTGTGTTTGACAAACTAGTTGAAAAACAAGTCCATCGCATTGATTTTGATTGACAATTATGTTTTTCTGTTGGTGACCTTATACCATAATAACAGGGAGGGTGCCAAAATATAACGTAATTAAATGAGGGTTGCTAACATGTAACCTAAATGAGAGAGGTGTGTACTCTATACATCTAAGATGTCAATGTAATTGAGGTTATGTTAAGTTACAATTTATAATCAAAGTATGCATAGCACAGTGTAGGTAGATCGCATGTGAAATTAAATAAAATAATACTTAATAAATCAAACACCTTTTTAGGTAAGACATTTAATAATTATCACAGGGGTAGTATAACAAGAAAGACTCTATAATAACTAAAATAAATAATCATCAGGGTGCGGTGACTGCTCGAAGAGGTCAGTCATATTAAATCATAAATTGCTTCTACGTTAAAAGATGAATAGGCGCCAGTCGTTTATGAAAAGCCCAAATACTACTAAACGACAAATAGTCAGATATATTTAAATGAGAAAACCAATAAAACAAAATAACAATACGTGGATGGTGAAATGTTGAATTCTTCCGTAAAATCTCACCGCCCGTCGAGTCTCTGTTTGGAGTCACATGTGTCAAACCGCCCTCTCGCCTTGCAACCTGGATCTCACTGAATGTCACTGAAGTACTCTCTATCGAACTTCTCGATCTACCACGAACATGGCAACCAACCTCGCCATCGACAACACCGCCAACCGCACAGCTTGATTTAAAAACAGCATATTTAAGTGTAGTCGCGGTTCCTACCGCTACAACCTACTTTGGTTGTAATAATAAAGTTTTATTTTAATTTTAATTGATGCCTCGCAAATCCCGCAGGTCGCGAACCACTTTTTGAAAACCACTGGTCTAGAGGATGGGTTTATCACATATATTAGTAGGTAGATACATAAGTACCTACCTACTACTATTTGTAAGTGGTGGCTTTGTCCGAGTTACAACACTCTTTTTTAGATGTTTTGTTATTCTATAAAATAATCTTTTAACAAAAATAACTGAACTACGTAAGTAGGGCACATTTTAATGTTTTTTATTTATTTATTTTACTTTTATTGTACTCATTAACCTGATTCAAATGACGTCATGTAGTTTGAATTCTGATCAGGATCGGATGACGTCAGATCCAAGCGGTAGCATTCGGATCCTTTGGTTTTTAAATAATATTTCAGAATCGATGTATGTAGGTACAATAAAACTTATCATTTTCATAATCGTTATTTGTCAATCAATCATCATCATCATTACATAGTATAAAATGAAGTCGCTCAAAATGTATGCGCTCGTTAATCTTTTAAACTACGCAACAGATTTTCATACGGTTTTCACCAATAGATAGAGTGATTGAAGAGGAATGTTTATATGTATAATACATGCAAATTATATTAGAGAAAAGCCGAGAAATTCAAAGAAAAAATATTTTTGTGCGATTTAAAACGGCTGGCGGGGCGTACTATAGTCACTTTTGAAATTCGTTCTACGGAAGAAATTAGAAAATAGATGTCCTAGAGTAAGTAGGTATTCGATTTTCCCTTTTCAAAAATCCAGCAAGCATTGTAGGTATAATTAGTGACGATCGCTCGAATTGCATTACATAGTTTAAAATGAAGTCGCTCAAAATGTATGTGCGCATAGATCTTTTAAACTACGAAACAGATTTTCATGCGGTTTTCACCAATAGATAGAGTGATTCAAGGGGAAGGTTTTACATGCTTATTATAGTAGAGAAAAGCCGAGAAATTCAAATATTCAATTCAGGCAGCGGGCAGCGGGCAGCTGGCAAGCGGGTGGTGTGGATTTTATAAAGGTTGGGTAATGGCGTCGTGTTTCGTTAGCCACAGCAACATGTGGCCGGGTGTGCTAGTTTGAATATAAATGTCATAATACTTTCCACTGGTATTCCTATTGTTTAGTGACAGAAGGTTTCAATAAAATATTTTAATTGGTAGTTACAGGACACAATTAATTGTTTAAAATATCTATACTATTAATCTCGTTGAAATTCGTGAAGTTTAGCTTGAATTATTTCGTAAACGAAAAATACTCGCGTAATTCTGAAACCGTGATACTCGAAGGCTACTAGCATACATTAATTTATTCCCTTGAATCTTCTAATCTCCAATGAAATACCCAACAGTGTCGGTAATACATTTATTACAATAAACTTGTTTGAAGCGGTAATTTGATAAGGACCTAGTAATAAAATTATAAATAGAATTTCCACTAAGTAGCATTACTTATTATTCACTATGCCGTCATAAGGGGTTTCCCCAGATTATGAATAGATCATGATGTGTGTTATAAATTAAAGGGCCTTTTAACGAAGTAGGTGTAACGACGCCAGACAGCGAAGGTTAAAAAATATTTATTTGTTTTATTATTTTTATTTTAACTTATAGTAACTTTAATTAATGAAGACAATATTAGCTCTCCCAATGGAAAATTTTAAACAGAAAATCAGAAAAAGATACGAAAAGCATCGAACTCAGGACCTTAGCCTTGCCGGGGCAGTTGGACTAGAACTACCAATGAATCGACCGTATCTTTTCTGTTTCAAATTTTCGATTGGGAGTCGCTAATATAGTCTTCATTAATTAAATTTTAAATATTTATACTAACCATATATATTTAATTATTCAAACAATATGAATTAGAAAAATCTCACCCCATGAACCTGGGCACCCCTGCCAAGTCACCGAGTGTAGCCTGAACCTTCGTCTCATAGAATTAAGAAGTGTGATGTTGGTGCTTTTCGTGATTCAAAAGTCTGATCAATCGGGTCTTAAATATCAGAAAACACAAAACTGTTTTTGAAATTTAATAATGGTATTATGAGAATGAATGAACTAAAAATGACTTAATTACGTGAAATCGCTATGCTATGGGGCCATTCATTTATTACGTAAGAAGATTTAGGGGGTGAGGGGGGTCGACCATGTCTTATTTTTTCTTACAAGGGGTGGGAGGGAGTCTCGATAGTTCTTACGTAAGATCACAAAAATGCGCAAAGTTAAAATTATACTTTGAAAAAGCGCGGGCAACCGCTGCGATTGCCGAGGTTTGCTCGGATGCGTATAGGTAAACCATTCAATTTCCATGACAACGGACCCACGCAAACAAACATTAAAACAAACCAAACGCGTATTCAATTTTTCCTATAGATTCTTACGTAATAAATATTAAACAGGGGGGGGGGGTAAGCCTATTCTTATTTTTTCTTATAATACTTGGGAGGAGTTCGAAAACTAGCAAAATTCTTCTTACGTAACATATGAATGGCCTCTATTTTATATTGATCTTTTATATGAATTGGTTTATATTACGAATACCTACCCAAAAATATTGTGGTTTTGTGTATAGTTTCGCTTGAGTAGAATTTAAATAGTAGATCCAGATAACAACTTAAACAAACTTAACTTAAACATCGGAGTGATATATAAAAAACCGAACACCAATTTTCAAGATTTTCTAGATAAGTTAAACATATAACTGAAAACTCACAAAAGGTCCATAATACTGGGGGATTTGAATATCAACTTACTTGATTCCACAAACCCACATACTTGTAAATTCACAGAAATCATCAAGTCAAACGATTTCACTATAATGAACAAAGTAAACAAATTACATGCAACACGTATCACAGAAAACACCAACACCATTATTGATCACATCATCTCAGACATAAACTTTTCGTATACTATAACAAACTGTGACACTTCAATATCTGATCACAACCTACTGATTCTTGATATACTTCACACCTACACTAAAAAAACTTGCAAAAATCCTCTTACAAATATACAAACATTTATTATGATAAACTAGAGGAGGATATCCGACAAAACCCCTTTTCTATAAACAATAATGAGGACTCGGAACTGAACTACAATAACTTTGTAAACTATCTGGTAAACAAAATTAATTTCAATAGTTCAATAACAATAAAAACAAATAAAACCTGTCTTCCTGATTGGATAACAAAATACTTATTAAAAATGATTAAAAAAGAAATAAACTGCACCTAAAAATTAAAAACAACCCTGTAACCAATTACTGAAAACAGAATTTACTAAAATACGCAACGACATAACTATAAAAAAAACTTTAAAAAATAATACTATAGCAGCCTATTTAAAAAATGTGAAAATAATACCAAAAAGACTTAGAACGTAATAAACAGCATCATCAAGAACCAAACAAACACGCAAAGTAAACCATGTACAAAATTAAAGAACGGTAATGAAATCATCAAGATGTGCGAATACTTTAATAATTGCTTTTGTAATATTGGCGCTTCTTTGGCTGATAATATAATCAACAAATATACACCCATAAACTGGATGAAAAAATTACATTAAAGTATGAAATAGTGGAATCAATATATCTACGACCCACAACTGAACCCGAAATATTAGCTATTATAAAATCCCTAAAATCAAACGCGAGTGCTGGACATGATCAACTAAAAGTACAACAGTACAAAAACTTGCCCCACTACTAACTCCTATACTAAATAAACTGATTAACCTGAGCCTAAAAGAAGATCGATTTCCGGACCGTTGTAAAATTGCAAGGGTTATCCCAATATATAAAGGGAGCTTGAAAACTCAAACATCTAACTATAGGCCCATTTCTGTCCTACCGATTGTATCAAAATATATGAAAGAGTAATAAACAATAGGCTAGACAACTTTCTGAAAAAAAAAATCATTTCTATATGCCAAACAATTCGGTTTCAGAAAAAAATCTAATACTCTCTCTGCAACTAATGATCTTATAAATAAACTTAGAACTAGGCATAGATAATAAAAACTATGTCATAGCAATTCTCGTAGATTTTCAAAAAGCCTTTGACACCGTGAGTCATGAAATACTGTTTAAAAAAATAGAAAAAACAGGTGTAGCCGGTCCAGCTATCAAACTAATAAAATCTTGTCTGTCCAACAGAAAACAATGTGTTAACATAGGAGATAAAAACTCGAGAGTATAAACTATGGAGTTCCACAAGGATCAATACTGGGGCCACTTTTATTTCAAATATACATAAATGATATCTGTCAGCTAAAACTACATGGTGAAATCTTCTTATACGCAGATGACACGGCAATATTTTACTTCGGCAAAAACTTAGAAAGTCTATTAGAACAATCTCAAACGGATCTTAATGTACTAAACGATTGGCTAATAAAAATATAATAACAATAAATATTAATAAAACCGGTTACACGATCTTAAGCTCATCTGAAAGAATAATACCATCGCATAAACCATTACAAATAGAAGAAAGAGACCTACATATTCTAGATAGCGAAAAATACCTGGGCTTATATATTGATAAACATTTGACATTTAAACAACACGTAGAAAAACTAAAAATAAAAATCATCCCATTAATTGGTGTATTTGGTAGAATTGCTAATCTTCTACCAACAGAGGTAAAGAGATGTTTATACTTTAGCTTAATCCAGTCCCACCTAAATTATTTAATAGAAATATGGGGAAACACATACATTACGTACTTAAACGACTTATAAATAATACAGAACAAAGTTATTGAAAAACTCTTCAACTATAACCCAGACACTCCCACAAAAAAACTATACCAGGAAATGAACCTTTTGAAAATAAGAACATTGTACGAATATAACATATGTCTTTTAATCTACAAAATACAAAATGGACTTATACACACAAACACAACATTTATAAAAAACATCACAAGTACACGAACATTATACTAGAACTAGACAACACAATAAATTGTACCCAAATAGTGTCAAGACTGAAAGTGGCAAGAAAAGTATTGGCCACGAGGGAGTTCACGTGTATAATCTCCTTCCAGATAACCTAAAAACGGAGAAGAATATAAAAACCTTAAAAAAAAACTATTTAAACTTAAGATGTTGGAAAAAAATTAAAAATGTTACTACTGTACTTGTACTACTACACTTTATATGCTCTGTATTTTAGTTAAGAAAGCGAAATATTATATTTCTTTTAACTTAATAATAATAATAATAATAAAACAATGTATATAGTTTGTTATTCACCTCATAAAAAATAAATGTATGATATACTAAAAAAAGTTTTTTGCATGTGATGCAAAATGCACCAGAACTTAAAAAAAAACAATATTTTGGTTAAGATTATCTCTGACAGTTTCCTTTGATTACATTTTTTTCTTACTTATGAAATTATTCCCCAAAAAATATAATGAAAACCACTTTTGCGCTTGAAATCCAGCGTTTCTGGACTCTATTTGCCAAGCAATTTTTATACCTTTTACCTATATTCATAGTGAAGGCACTCTAAAAATAAGCATATTTTTGGCTTGTGACTTCAATCTCATATTTCACGAATATATTTTTGAAGTGAAACTTCTTTAGCCCCGTTAGTGATTTGAAATTCGGATGAAACGGAAATGCGTCACAAGTCACAACTCAGTTCTACAAAAATACTCAGTTCTAATATAATATAGTGGGCAAGGCGCCAGACAAGTCTCAGCGGCCAGAGAGACAGACATCAAGCGAACGGAGGTTCGAATCCTACGAAATCCAAAAATAAAACATTTTTCTTTTTATGAAATCAATGTCCAATCTTCAAACCACTTTACAATAAACATTCTAGTTTCACTTCTACCGCGTGTGGATTACACACTCTGATTTTTTTTTTTTCAATTTATATTCTCGAGATTGGCATCCATCATATTATTAAATTCATGTATTTTTTTGGCCAATCTTTCTCTCTTATCGTAAGCTTTTTGGATGGGTTATTTCCATGTGCAAATTTAATTAATAATAATAGGTAATCATTACGTCAGTACATGTGCCATAAATTTTTAACCTGTTTAGTTTTATTTTCAGGAAAGTCACGATCTTAATTTTATTTAACAAACCTACGAAGATGCCTACAGACTACACACATGGCCTTCAATATTATGTTTATCATTTATTCATATTTTTCGTCAGTTTATAACATCGGCGTACAGAATTCATCAAACTGATAAATAACTCTTGAGAGCGTTTAACTAGCCAGCGGCCGAAAATCCACATTTCATCGAAAGTTGTTCTTACGATCGTGCAGGGCGGTTCCAATGAGAAAGATTAATTATTCTCCGTACCAGCTTTTTAAAATTATAACTCAAAATCGCTTCTATTTCATTCCAATTTTGCTTTAATTTATACCTACATCAAAAAATGCTGAAAGGCGTGATGATAAAACTATTAAAATTATGTTTTTTTTGTGATTATTTTTTGATTATAAGTATTTATCATTTTTCAATAATGTCCAAGTTAAAATAAGAATGTTAAAAAAATCTGAAATATATTAGTTTGTAAGTGTGCAAAAAAATACACAAACGGACCAATTTTCATCAAGAAACACATGTACGTATATATTTTTAATGATTTTATTTAAACTAAAATTAAAATTCTGAAACATGCGTTTCCCATATAATGTATTGATTTATTATACTGCATGATTATATGATTTTGAAATGGGTTTTGTATAATACAAAATCTTTTTTTAAAAATTAAACAAATCTGCCAACGACCTACGGTATGACCTTTTTGTACTAAAAATAAACATTTTTTCTCAAAATTCAAAAAATGCGTTTCCTAGATAAAAGAACAATCTTTCGAAATCAATTTATATTTTTTTTGTGGAAAAGAGTCAATACGTCTAAAATCTGATTTAAAAATGACGTATTTCTGGTTTCTCCGGTTATACCCTCTTAATATATATATATGTATATATAAGAATGAATCCCTGTTTCCTTAGTTTCGCCATAACTTCAGAACGACTTTACCTATTTCATTCATCTTTTTTTAAAGTCTTCTAATACTTTGTGGAAGGTTCTTTCGGAAAGAAAAATTAGAAAAAATTGGAGGAAGGGGGTAGGCGGGGAAGGAGGAATGGAAGGGGACTCGGGAAGTGAACGGGAACGCACGGGAAAGGACATGCAGGGAGAATCAAATTATTTCTTTGAATGGCATTGCAACGCATGTCAGTACCAGCTATCATTTAATATAAAATAAATAAAAAAAATATGTGATGTCTAAAATCCTTCGGCACAGAAAAATTTAAAAACTGTCGACAAAAGCCAGATTCAATACTTAACGCAATTTTTTTCCTACTTCGTTTTCTTTCCGTCATAAAATAGTCTTTAATCTATCTATCTATCTATCTATCTATCTTCTATCTATCTTCTATATAAATAAAAATGAATCGCCGAAATGTATGTACGCGCATAACTTCCGAACGCCTGCACCAAATTGGACAATTCTTTTTTTGTTGTGTTCGTTATTATCAGGACAAGGTTTGTATAAAACTACTGGTAAGCTCTGGCATTATAAAATTTGTATTAAAAAAATTGCAATAGGTGGCACGCGAGCTGTTTGAAAACTGAATCCACCGGGAAAGGGGGGTGTGGAGTGGGGAGAGGGAAGGTGGAGGAGGCGGAGTGGGAACACGCGGGAGAGGAAGTGGAGGTGGAAGGAGAACGGGTAGAAATGGGAAAGGACACGCAGGGAGAAACTATATCTTTATTAAATGGCATAGCAACGCATGCCGGGAACCAGCTAGTACAGGATAAATTACAATATAGTCGCGTAATAGAAAAACTCATCATAAGATTACGAAATTTGGGGTTCATTAAAAGGGAGTCAATTAGACATTTAAAATCCTTAAATCGAGTTTTCAAATTTGGAAATTCAAACACGTGTGCAATTTCTTAAAGGCTCCCGGAAATCGCCGATGTTTTCCGATGGCCGCTGTCACCGTGTCGGGGAACATTCGACGTCCCTCTCATTCTGGCGCCAAAACAAACGCCAAGACGTGCTACTCTCCCGCCATAAAGTAAAAAGATCTTCACCATAGATAAAAAAGCAACCAAAATAGATGCGTGAATAACAATGTTCCTAAAGTTCCGTATATTTTTTAGTGACCGATAGAAATGAAGTGTTCCTTTTGAAGGAGAGTTCATGACTGGTCCATGAAAGGGATGTTTTTTAGCGTGAGAGATGGGAAAAGCGAAAAATGGCGCAATGGTGGCCGCAGGCGCGGGAAGGGTGGGTGCGCCTGCGCCCCTTCTTCCTAAACGACCGCTCCCACTAAGCTAGTGCTACCAGGTGCATTCCTATTTATTATTTCTGAAATACAAACAAAACATAATTTTCTTACATTCATGGCAGATTTTAGTGTCAAAATTACTATTGGAGATTTTCATGAATCAATTTTGATAAAGGTTTGGTTGTATTATTTTTTGAAAAAGGTTAATTATACAATTTTAATTATAATTAATTATGACATAATTGGAGTACTGGTACCTACCCTGATGTATGGCAGTGAGGCATGGAACTGGCAGAGGAAGGATGAAAGTAGACTGAACGCTGTAGAAATGAGATCCCTGAGGCGTATGTGTGGTAAAACCATGTATGATCGTGTGAGAAATGTGGAAATCCGCAAAGAATGCAAGGCTGATGTAAGCGTAATGAGTAAGATCAAGAAAGGAACGCTCCGATGGTTTGGGCATGTAGAGCGAATGAACGAGGAAAGGAGTGTAAGGAGAATATATGGCGCAAATGTGAATGTTAGAAGAAGTCGAGGACGCCCAAGAACGACATGGCACTACCAAGTGAATCAGATACTTGAGTCGGGCCATGTCAAGAGTCAGAATAATAGAAGAGAATGTATGAGACGTTGTATGAATGTAAACGAGGCAAGGAATGTGTGCCAAAACCGGGATGTTTGGCGGTCCGTCCTCTCTGCCTACCCCTGCGGGGAAACGGCGTGATGGTTAGTTAGTTAGTTAGTTATATAATTATGGAAGAACAATCAGTACAATGGCTCTACTTAGAGCCCAGTTCCCTCTGTTAAGGTTCACCAGGTCATTGAATGTGAACCGTCTGCCTGAACCTTATACACGTCAAGGTTAAAGTCAGCTGAGAAAGCGATATTTTGATGTTGTACAATTTCACAAAACCATCTTTATTTTTTTTTACATTAACTCCACACAGGAGGCCCTGAGGAAAATGATTTTCCTCAGGTCATCTGGGATGCTGTGTGGAGGGTCTTTTTGAGGAGAGGAAGTAATGAACATTGGTCTTGAAGAGACCCATGTTGTAGGAAGGAGGAAACACAAAGGCCGGCAAATCATTCCACAGCCGGAGCTGTTAAACACAAGAACGAGTCGAAGAAACGACCCGTTTTCATGTGACAAATGTCAACCGTGTACAAATGTTGTGTGGCACGCGTTTGGCGTGTTTCCCGACTATGCACCGGTGCCGAAGGGATCAATGATGCTAGTTCCTCGGAGCATCTTCCATTGTAATACCGGTAGAACAACCTTCTTCATCAATCAAAGGATAAATAAAACAGAAAGCTGGTTTTCTGGCTGTCGGGAGAAAAAAATGATAAAGATACCACAACAGGAACTCGGAAGAAATTTTAGAGAGTTAAATTTGTCTATTTTCAAATAATTTTCTTTGCGTATCTTTAAAAGGGGTAAGAGAAAATGAAAGATATTTCCTTGTTGTGGATAGAAATGATCCGCATTCTAAATAAATTTGCGATATGTTTGAATTGTGTTGGAATGCGATGCGGCAACTCGGGAAGTGGGTCCACAGTGGGTTATTCCTCACACGCGTGCCGCCAGCGGCCGAGTAAGCCCGCGTCACGGACCGCCGCGGGGAAGGGAACGATAGATCCCTAGTGTTGTGTTGTCAGGCCCGTTGGGACAAACATTTCATCTCGAGGAGTGATTGCCGCCATTTTAATTGACTGTCACAGGCCTGCAAGAGGAACCGAAGGCCTGCTGCGGGAGAAAACAAACGCGGAGGCTGCGCTCGATGGGAAAGATGGCGTCTATACCGCGCGATACAGAGTGAGTTTTCCTTCCGTTTTTCCGTCCCCTCTGCAAGATCTCTATCTTAACCCGCCACGAATTTATCGCGCATTGTTAAAACTAGCAAAACGATAAGATAAACGAGTCGGACGCTATTAAACAACGCTCGAAGATTTGTTACATCACAAATCAATTTTCATCTCGTCAACGATGCATTTATCTCGCGTAGTTTCCTACTTTTAAGGTGTGAAATGGCGTATTTTTTCGGACTTGGTGAAATTATTGTGTAGAAAGATATGTTAGATGTGTGATTAACCCTGTTCCGTGTAAATTAGGTCCCGTGGCAAGGGGCGTGGTACGACCCGATTCGCGATAGTCGCCCTTACGGACAGGGTCCTTGTAACGCGGATGAGTCCTTTTGGAAGTGAATGCGACAGTCGGGGTTGGAACAAGTCCAAAGGGGATGGCCGCGCTCCGGTGGCCGATTGTTTGTTTTTTTGCACGTGCTTTAAACGAGCTCTTAATGACAGTGTGTCCGCTGTGACGGATCACTTTTTAGTCACACCACCGACTAATTAACAAGAACTTATATCCTGGATATAAAGCCCCCTCTCTCTCTGCGTGTTGACTTTATGTTTCGTGACCATTATTAGTGGTTACGACCAATCTTTACGTGCTTTATTCAATTATGCTGAACCAAAACCTGTAACGATAACATCTCCAAAACGTCGCTATTCGTAAAAAAAAGTTAACAAGGTAAGTTTGGACAGTAATAAAATCAGTTTTCTTTAAATATGCAATGTACAAATTTTCAGTCTCGATTTCGAAGATTGTACACATTTTATGTACGTACATATTTTAAATTGAAGTGATACCTCATGAAAAAGCTTTCAATACAAATTCTTGCTTAAATTTGCAATTTCTTGTATATACTCGTACAATCGACGTATCGATATTTCTCATACAATACATTATCGTAATCATCTTACCAAATACATGTATAATGTTTACTGAAATAACATTTTGGTCGATTTGTCGAAATAACAGTGTGGTATGATTAAATAAATTTATATTTGACATATGTTATTAGGTAGATTATTATTGTATTGCAACTTTAATTTACTAGAAGATCTACGTCAGAACGTTAAAGTCTCAAACTTAATGCATTTGTAAGAGCCTTTTGAATTTCATTACTTAAGTTGTGTGCCTGATTTCCTTTCATCCCACTCTCAGTGAAATTCGCCGTATTGCTTTGTTTGCCGCACATATTTATATTTAGGATAAAGCTAATATTCTGTACACAAGCCGACACTGTTTCTGTTTTCTTTGTGAATCAAATCTGAATCAAGCCGCCCCTATCAAACTGGCCTTTATCCGAGAAGAACTCGTCAACAACTTCGGCCGGTCAGCTAGCCGAGCTGCTGGATACTTGAAAGTTGGTCGGTAGAAAGTTTCAAGGAAAACCCACTAACTATCGGGAAGTTAAAGTATGTACGACGTCTTGAGGGGGGTGTGCGAGGAATAAGGGCTATCAACTATCAACAATGCATGTGGCAATCCAAACCAGGGCCGTATTTATGCGCAGGCTACCAAGGCTGCAGCTCATGAGCCCGCACCACAAATTGTGCTTGTGAGATTAACAAATTATAAATACCCACATAGCATCATCAGAGTGAAGTGCAGACAGAAATCATTTTTTAGCCACCAAGCTATTTCCATGCTAAGTCAAATATAATTATTACACATTATCGTGTCAGTGCATTTTATTTCAAACTAGCTGACACGGCGAAATTCGTACCGCCTCAAAATCAATAGTTGTTGTGTTGTGTTAACTTATTAGCTGAATTAAATTCAGTTTATTTATTAAGTTAAAAATTACAAAATGAAGCAATTATCGATGCGCAACTGTCCATGTTTTGTATTTGTTAGTATCAGAGATGGCGTTGTGTACGGATTTATAATTTTTGTGATTTTCTTACTTGCCCACTTACTTACGGGAATTGCGTTTCATTTTCTTTATACATGTGAGGGAGATTTGTAATAATTATTGTATTTTTCCTTTAGAGGGGTGCAGACATGCGTTCACCGTTTGTCCCATTTTCGACTGTTGACATTTAGTGTGTAAGAAAGAGGGGCAACATTATATGTTTAAGAACAAAAGCAAAACAATCAGCGCATCGACATTTGACGTTTTTGAATTTTTGGAATTCATTTACTACTCAATATTATACCTACTTATCATTCCTGCAGCTCTTTCAAAAGATGATAATTCGTTCCATACAAAATGTACGAGGAAAAGAATTTTTTTTATAATTGTTTTTTTCGTGAATTTTTCTGATGTTTTAATGGCTATTCTGCTATTCGGGGTGGAGACAAATCCAACAAATCTCGAGTTATAAATGGTGTAACTAACCCGACATTGTTTTTTTATTTATGCACCAGATTTAAATGTCCGGGTTAAATTTTCCCCCCAAAAAAAAAAAAAAAAAGAAGGAAAAACTAAACCCTTTCATACACTTCCCCAAATGATCATCTAGTGAATCCACGTTATGCAATTGCACTATATAAGTATTATAAATACAAAACAATACAAGAACAACATGTCAACCTACTAGAGACCAAATGGGAATATAATTCACCGACTCCAGATATTTTCATATCAGAGGGTTCGGCTCTGTGGCATTTCTAATTGAACCTATAAATCCTACTGATCCCTCAATATAAATATTTAAAAAATCTTTTGTAATCCTACATGTATTTAAAATTACTGCTTTTTGCATTTTTATATACAAATTCTTTGACAAATCTAATATGCTTAAATTTTGAATCAGATTCCTAGGTATTATGCCAGTGGCCGAAATAACAAATGGTAATATTTTTATAGTCCGAGAATGCCAAATTCTTTTAATCTCATTTCCTAAATCTGTGTATTTTCTAATTTTTTCAGAAACAGTTTTTTGAATATTACAGGAATTTGGAATAGCTACATCAATGATATAAGTTATTTTTTTAATTTTGTCATGTAAAACTATATCAGGTCTATTATGACTAATTGTTCTGTCTGTTAGTATAGTTTTATCATAATATATTTTATAAAATTCATTTTCTATAAATGAATTTGGTTCATATTCATAATAAGGTACTACATTACGGCAATCAATCAAGTTATGTTTAATTACCAAACTTTGGTGAATTATTTTTAAAACCTGATTGTGCCTAAATGTATACTCGGAAGGCGCTAATATAGAACATCCCGATATAATATGTTCTATAGTTTCGGGAAAAGCCAAACATTTTCTACATAAATCATCAATTTGATTTATATCTTTGATTATATGCTTTCTATAATTTTTAGTATTAATGACTCTATCTTGAATGGCAAGCATAAATCCTTCTATTTCTGCGCTCAACTCTCCAATACTCAACCATTTGTTTGACGAAAGTTTGTCAACATACGTTTGGTTGAGATAATTGAAGTGTTTTGCGTGAATAATTTTATTTGACCAGGAATCTAATAATTCCTGGTTAGTATTTATAAGAATGTTGGCATTCTCGTCATATAAATTTAAAGGTGTAATATTTCTATCTGCCTTGCAAATTATTTTGTGCATTTCTGAGCTATTAGCTTTCCTATGGAAAAAATTTCTAAGCATTTCTACCTGATTGTGTTTCAAAGATGTTATTTTGACTACACCTCTACCTCCTAAATTTCTAGGTAAATTAATTCGTTCTATAGCTGAATTTGGATGATGGCAATAAAATTTTATTAACGTAGTTCTAATTAATCGTTCTAAACTATCTAAATCTGTATTGGACCATTTAATTATGCCAAATGAGTACGTTAGTAGAGGTATTGCCCAAGTATTTATTGCTTTTACTAAATTTTTAGCAGATAGATTGCATTTTAAAATTTTTCTGATCCTAGTTTGAAATTTAATCCTAATATCATTTTTAATACTTGTGTGATCTAATCTATTCGATTGCGGGTATCCTAAATATTTATAAACCTCATCCCCTTTCATACTTTGAATTTTGAAATTTCTAAATATACCCTCGTCTCCATCTACAATTTTGCCTTTCTCTATATGGATAGTTTTACATTTATCTAAACCAAAAGTCATTTTAATATCATCTGAAAAAATTTTAACTACCTTAATCATTTTCTCTAAATTTGATTCAGAATTTGAAAATAATTTTATATCATCCATATATAATAGATGTGAAACTATACTACTCTCTCTTGTATTACCCTTAATTTTTATTCCAAACTTGCTTTTAATTAACATTTTAGAAAGGGGATTCAATGCTAAGCAAAACCAAAGAGGGCTCAATGAGTCTCCTTGAAAAATCCCTCTTTTTATTGAAATGCCCGGTACTACTATTTTCTTACCTTTTAAATTAACTAGCAAATCTGTATTCCAAAAGGACATAATAATTTTCAAAAAGCTAATTATAATTGGGTTAACTTTATATATTTTTAATATTTTGATTAGCCACGAGTGCGGGACACTATCAAAAGCTTTTTGATAATCTATATAACAAGTATGTAAATTACGCTTTTGATTTTGAATTTGTTTTAAAATTACAGAATCAATAACTAACTGTTCTTTACATCCCATATGTTTTCTGCGACAACCTTTTTGTTGTTCAGATAAAATATTTTTTTCATCCAAATGAGTATATATTAAATCTGTCAAGCAAGAGGTTAAAATTTTGTATATTGTCGGTAGACATGTAATGGGTCTATATTGAGAGGGATTATTAATATGTTCGCTTTTAGGCAACATATAAGTAATGCCCTTAGTTAGAAAATTAGGAAAATTTTGAGGTTCTCTGACAAGTTTTGAAAGATTTTTTGCAAAAAGAGGATGTAAAGTAGTTAGACGTTTGTACCAAAAATTATGTATCCAATCGCAACCCGTGGCTTTCCAATTATGAGTATTTTTTATAATTTTGGCTAACAATTCAACCGATATATCAGAAAAACTCATTTGTTCAATGTCTGAACAATTGAGTTCTTCATTTTCTATCCAGTTACCTGCCTCATTATGTTTTATATCTTTACTCCAAATGTTTGTCCAAAAATCGCGCATATCTGATTCAGATGGCAACGGAATATTATTATTCGAAATAATATTCTGTTTATCGTCAAGTTTGGAATAAAATATTTTTCATTTTTCTGAAATAATCTATTATTATTTCTTTTATTATACGTATAATTATATCTTTTTAATCTACTAGCTTTTACACCTAATTTTTGTTTTAATAAATCTAATAAATCATTGATTATATTTTCATTATTATTACTACCAATGCTATAACCAAATTTTCTCCCAATTTCATCTACATATCTCAAAATATTCCTACTTCTATTTCCATTTTTATATTCAATTACTCTAGCTATACTACTTCTTAAAAATACTACATCATTTTCTAATCTAATCTGCCATTCTGGTTTACTATAACTATATGATCTATCATCAGAGGATATTAATTTAACTCCTAACTTATTACATATAGTGATAGCACTAGCGTACACTATTGTATGAAGATCTAAAAAACTAATATCGTCAAATATTATTTTTGGTAAAATTAAATTATTTAATTCAGAAATTAATTTAG
Organism: Limnephilus marmoratus; assembly: GCA_917880885.1. NCBI lineage: Eukaryota > Metazoa > Arthropoda > Insecta > Trichoptera > Limnephilidae > Limnephilus > Limnephilus marmoratus. The sequence continues at coordinate 29,178,349 of OU862923.1, read as the reverse complement.
ATAATTTCTTTGAGGTATGCAATTTTGGTAATTTTGGTCTAACTGTGGGCTCTATATCTATATATCTATTTATATTATTTTGAAGCAAGTTAGCTAATTCTATTACATTATCATCTAGTAAGTTTAAATTTGCAATATTGATTTCCCTAAGATTATGAATAATGTCTAAGTTATTTGAATCTACTCTAATATCATTGGATTCTTCTACTAGAATATTATCTAAACTATCTTCATTCAATGCATCTAATATAACATTACTACTCGTATTAATTTGATCTAAATTATTCTCCAATTGCAATCTATCGGCTACTTCTTTTCTTATCTGATTTAATGTTACTACAGGAATTAAATTATTTTTGAAAATTGACCTTTTTTGGTCAGCTAATCTTTGTTCGTTTACTTGGGCAACCGGATAATTTTGTGAGAAAAGTAAATGTAATTTTTTCCTATACAATAACATATCTGTTTCTAGTTTAGTTACATAAAAATATGAACGAACGATGAACATATTGACATCGTTAATTAAGATTATTAAGATTATTATTACAATTTTTTTCATGTATGAATTTTTTTACGTAGAATTGAATCTATCTTTGTGTTCTTTTTTAAATATAGTTTATTTATTTACATATTTAAGAGACTAAGAAGAAAGCCATCTATATAAGATGCTTGAAGTAAATATAAAAACAAAAAATGTTTTAAAATATAAATGTCCCCAGACTAACGCGTCTGCAGCATTCACATTAATAAACACATATAATATTTAATAGTTCTGTAACGGCAAGTGTAATTGTTTATAATATTATTTCTTATAATCAAAATCACCCTGTATCAGACGTCCACCGCCACAACACTGTTTACATAGAATAAGTAGGAAATACATGAAAATGAAAAAATAATCAGTATAATATATCACTAAAGAAAACAATTTTATAAAAATTAAACAAATAAATTTATAATGTAAAACACAGACGTGTGTAAATAATGGTGAGCATTCGAATAATTTTTCCTCATTATCTCAAAACTTAATATTTGGAGATGTCTGACTAATCAACTGGACGATCGATATGATAGAGATATTGTAGACATAGGATTAAAATGTCCTGTCTTATTAGAAAAAAAATCGGTCTAAAATATGTTAGGATTTCTCGAAAATATGGGCCTAGCTTATAACTTGATGTGATTGATTGATTATTCACAATTTTATAAAACATTGGGAGGTCGTACATGTTTCGTCTTTTAACTAGACTCTCTAATTTGAAATGTGTAAGTCTTTGCTCGTAACCGTCGATTAGATGGTGGACACCTGATCTATGACACAAAATCAGCATTTCCAACAAAATTCACCTCAAAATCTTTGAACATGTTCAAGTCTAGTTACATGTGTAATATAGTGTGGATTCCAGACTGTTGATCCGTACTCATGAACACTAAGGATTAAGGAATCGAAAAATATTATTAGGTTGTTAGAGTTTCTTCAAATAAAATAAATACAATGAAACCTAGTAACTTATTTTATTTTCTTACATGATGTGTTGATTGAACGTTAGCTCATCGTCGAATATAGAGTAATTCCTAAATCTTTGATCGATTCAACTCTTTTCCAAATTGTAACCACATATGCTATATGAATATAGTGTTTTTTATTGTTCATAGTGAAATTAATAACTTTGCACTAACTTGCTATATTCAGTAGCATGTCGTTGTCAATACACCAGGTAGATAGGATATTAAGGTTTTGTTGTAAGTGTTCACCATCTTCTACAGATTATTTGCAATATACAACTTGAGGTCGTCAGCATATAGAGTAAAATTACAGCGGAGTTACATGTAAGTTCGAAAATTAAATTAAAAAAGAGTAAGGGTCCGAGGTGTGATCCTTGTGGTACGCCCGACTTAACTAGATTTGGGGAAGAGTAAAAAACGTTAACAGTAGCTAATTGGCATGTGATAAATTTGATTCTATTCAACGAATCAGTTTTCCGTGTACACAGATGTTTTCCAGTTTATTTAGTAAAATTCGATAATGGGACGGCAGTTTGTTATTTGATTTTTACTACCAGACTCATAGATCATAGTGGCAACCTTCCACAGATCCGGAAGTACCTCTTCGTTAAGACTTTTGACGAATATGATTTGTATAATCGTATTGCACGTTGTTCTGCACAATTTCGTATTGGAGAACTTGCATTTGAACCGGAATCCATATTGATATCCAGAGAATTCAACTCACCTTGACCTCGTCTGGGGTTATTTTGATATATGATAATGTATAATATATTTTGATATATGACAAAATTATTAAGTGTGGAAGAAAATTTAAAGTCTGTTTTAAGGTTAGATGGTGAGCTAAATACAGAAGAGAAGTAACTAGATAAGAGTTCGCATGTATCTTCACCATCTGTTATAGATTTGTAGACACGAAGATGCAGGATTTTAAGGAGAAAATTAGAAACTCTTTTAATTATTGAGGTTAGATAGATTTATGATACTGTGAGGGTGAGAATTTTCTATAGATTTTACATAGGCATTAAGGCAGGTATGTATGGTTAATTTTACTTTAGCTCTCACAATAGTTCAAAGTCACAATGATTATGGTACTTTTTCCATTTATTTCTAAACTCTTCTCGGAGTTGGTGGATCAAAACGTTGCTAAATAAAATGTATTCCTTGGAATCCTTTTATTGCTGGTTCTTAAGTGCGCAGTATGTTTTCAATTGATAGCCATAGCAATTTTTAAAAATGTAATAGAGAGTAAATACATTTAAAGGTATAAAGATGATCCCAGTTATTAAGTGATAGCATTTCTTGGCACTTAATGTAGTCGGTTTTTTTAAAGTTATATTTGACTTAATCTGGATAACAATAAACCAAAAATTCGATTTTTCTGTTAGAAAAATGATTGAACCAGTTGTTCATAGATGATCATTAACTTAATACCTTAATGATTTTCAATTCTTTTCGTTTTTATCTCATCGTTTCATCAACTTCTACAGTAGTGAACTTTTCTATTGTTTAATATTATTGTTTGCATATTTCCTTTAAGCTTCTTAATTAGAAATTTGCTTTGAAAAGCGATTTTTGCAGGTTAATTAAAAAAATCAACCCGTAAAGTTTTTTTTTTCACCATAATTGATGGATTGAACCTTCCTTCCCAGGGACTGGAGTCAACGTCGCTAATATCTAAACCAAATCATAATTGGGTAGTAGAGACATTTATTTCTCATTTTACCTACCGTAAATATTTTTATATATAATATCATTCAATTTTAGAAAATTCGTGTGTGCGCGTGGTTCGTGCGTGAGTATCACCAAAAGATGATAGAAGGCATTGTTATTATTATAAGGCATTGTTATAACGAGTCTATCTACCGAGTTTCAGCTCGAACAGTTGTCGGGAAGAGGGTTACTTTCCACTTTCAAGATTTCATTACATTCATTCATTCATTCAATCAAGAAAACAGAATCGAAAATTATTTTATTTTATATTCTTATTTTATATTCTTTTTATTTCAGCAATTTTCTTTCTTTTTTGTACAAATCATTCTCCACATGTTCATACCCATAATTATTTGACTGTCCTAAAACGGGATAATACTCCTAGTTGGGCAGTCAAAAATGAATAAATAATGTATATAAATGTATAATATATTGTGCTAAATAAACAAATAAAAAAAAAAAATAGATGTATGTATTTAAAAAAGGGCGGACCCTCCGTTTTACTGGAGGCTACGGATAACCTCCCCCCCTCATGGACTAAAACCTCGTAGATCACCTTCTGTGATCTAGACGGTTTTGGTACGCCCCGGTAGGGCCAAAACCTCCTGGGCCCGTACCACAGGTTTAGCCTCGGGGCCTACAGATACTAAATACGGCCCTAATCCCAACCAACTCTCAACCAACTTCGGAAACCAACTTCTCGGAGGGATACATTCATTAGCCAACTTTTCTTTTACATTTTTTCAAACGGTTTACTTTGGTAAATTAATAGATTACAGAATTAACTTTTTTTAACTTTTAGAGTATTAAGTCATGTTTATCTTCATTGTTGGCTAATATGCCAACATGGATAAACTGAATGGCATGAAATCTAGCTGGAACTAAAAATAATATTATTTAGTTAACTTTAATGCACTAATAACACATAAATTTACACAAATAGTAGAACAAAAATAGCCACAGCGTTCGCCCACTTTTTGTGAGATTGAAGCCAAAGATGACCCCTTTGTCGCATAAGTAGAAAAATGTAAGAAAAATGTATGTAAGAAAAACGTAAGAGTTTATTTTTCGCGATTTCAGAATTTATTTTTCATTTCAATTTCTCGACTTTCTACGGGCATCCCAATATTTTGTTTTCTTTTATGATATTTTCACTATTATTTTCGTTAAGGCGCCGTATCCCCCGCCCAAAAAGAAGATGCAGAGATAATTAATTAGAATGCGCTAATATTTAAAACGATGAAATTGAAGCGAAAATTGTGAAAATGTTTAATAAAACACGACTTGTTAAAAATATAGCAAAAATCTCGTGGGGAACATCTAAAAGAGCATTTAAAGAAACACTGTTTCATACATATAACTTCTAAAATAACTGAAACAAACGTGTTTATAATAATTTTCCGAGCATAGTTTGCGATTTTTTTCTATTGAGGAAATTTCATATAATTTGCATTCCGGCGTGGAACGCGTCTAGATATCTTCAAAAATAACATATATTTTTTAAAGAGCTTAAAAACTTCAAATGTTTAAGGGAGATATGTAAGAAATCGGTAGAAATTCGGGCGGCTTAAATACCGAGAGTAGTAGGTACACATAATATATATGTTTCTTTGAAATGATCTGGTATTTTTTTATTACATTTTTTTGTAAGCCCAGAAAAAAATAAAGTATTAGACTTATAAAAACTGCTTTTAAGGTCAAAATCTCTTGCACACGAACCCTTGTTCAGTTATATTTTTATTGCATAATTTGGAATAATATTTTTTTAACCAAATGATTGTAAAACATTTAAATATTTGTGCCTGAGACTTACACTTAACCTTCTCAGCGTATTTATCCCCACACCAATTCATATTCGATACCTCCATGTCATTCGCTTATTTGTATTCCAAACCAGTTCTTTCTTTATCAAACCCATAATCTTCACTCAGGCCATTCATACAATAAGGAACTCCAGTGAAAAATATTATGGCTTTAAAAAAATATGTTCATATAGAATATAGACCAATAAACTCTGATTCTGAATATATAAGTTTAATTAAATAATATTAAACGTGGAGTTTAAAAAAACATATTAAAAAGTTCATTTTAAATCGTGTCATTAAAATTAAAACACACTCTCAAGATGGTGGTATTGAATTTTTAGTGCTGACGTCACTGCTCTCCATAATTTTCACCTGGTCACCTGGTTGGCACATTGAAGTTGTATTGAAATGTATGACGAAAGCCATTCAACATTTCATGTTATTGGTTTATTTATATATTATATTATTACATAGGTATAATAGTTGTTGTTTTTATTGAAACATTGTTTAGGTCTAAATAATTCAGTATCAAAAATAGAGGTATCACTATTAGTGTATCTCTATTATTTAACATATTCAAAAACTTATTAGCTAATAATGCAATAAATATCGTAAAAGTATGGTTTGATGAAAACTTATTGACACTAAATGTCGGGAAAACCCATTTTATACCTTATAGCCTAACGGGGAATATCTCAAATAAAAATCTAAACATAAAAATTCACGAAAGAAATTGCCTCCTTAGAATCGCACCCTGTAACTCAAACTGTATATACATTAGTAGTAAAGAAGAAATAAAATATCTTGGAATAATTATCGATATTAACATCAAATGGAAAAGTCAAATAAATTCCACAATAGACAGAATGAGAAAACTGATGTATACATTTTTTAGATTAAGAAATACTGTATCATTAAAAATACTAAAAGATATTTATTATGCACTTGCGTACTCTGTACTACAATATGGAATCGTGGCTTGGGGGGGTGCATACAAAGCAACCCTTCTCCCATTGGAAACAATTAAAAAAATATTAATAAAAATCATCCTAAAAAAGCCCCATTACTATCCAACTATAAATGTTTTTCAAGATTTCCCGGTTACCCCACTTACAAAAATTTATGACAAAATTGCACTATTACAAATACATAAAGATTTCTTTAGTAAAAATAATTTACCACAATTAAATATAAGCAAAAGAATAATATCTGTTGGAGGATTTACCGTGCCACTAGTGCGAACCACAAGAGCACAGCATCACTACACATTCAAGGGTATAAAATTATTTAATAAATTACCCCTTGATATACGATCGGAAGAAAGCTACGAAAAATATAAAAAAAAAATTAAATTAAAATATTCTAGTACCACCTCATAACTTAACTTATTGTATATTATATTTAGAAATATGTATTGATTTAGAAATATGTTTTTGCCTTATCAATAGTTTAAATCATTTATTAACTAACCTATATTTTTATTACTTTTATCTGTATTTTCTCATAAAATCCTAATATTTTTTGTTGAATTACTAATATTTTTTGTTTTAATTTAAACAAATGTATTTTTTTTAAGTTGTCCTCTCCTAAACACAAGCAGCTGCTTTATTAGGAGAGTGATTGAAATGTTGATGTATATTATATACTGTAACCTTGTTATATTTTTCAATAAATAATAATAAAAAAAAAAACTTTGAACTGTAAAAAATCGTAATGCTACTCGCAACTCTCCAACTCTGAACTCCAAAATGGCGGACGTCAAACAGCTTTATTCGCTGTATGCTGTATCAGTTGCCTACATTTGTGCAGGCGATGCTTCGGTTTCCATAATATTGATTTCGATTCGTAAAGCTAAAACAATAATAATTTCAAACAATTTTTATACCACTCTCCCGTAATAATGTTTAAAAATATAATGATATAATAAATAAATAATTCCACCTAACTAATGTTTTCGCGTATTGAATAGTTTCTCCGTACAAAATGACAACACCTGTTGAAAATAAATAAAACAGTTGGAGAGTGATGACGTCACACGATTCACCATACATACGGTGGTTTTCGGGGGATCTTGAAAAATTAAAACTTTGACAATTATCTTAAGCATTAAAACTAACTACAAAAATAAAAATCAGTTATTTAAGTTAGAAGGTCATTATTCGTTAAAAAATTGACTGGAGTTCCTTATTCATACTATTTTAGCTTCAGTTGTGTTCTATTTAAATTTATGGTCGCTTTGTTTTGTAATTTAATTCAAATACATCGACGAACTTTTGTATTACAAAAATTATTTTAAACCCCAGGAACAGTACCTTTTTGCATTCCTAGAATCATCCTTTAGATTTTATTTTTATTTCCATTTTAGCTCTCCGATCCTAAAGAGTTACTGCTCTGACGCCCTTCTATTTTAATAGCATCCATTTTTTCGTTAATCAGGAGATTAGCGGTTCAATCCCGCAGTCTTAAAAGTATTATTTTGCACGAACCTATGTAATCCACAAAAATGGCGGTAGCAGGTAAACAATACGAGTATATTCCTTAAAATATTGGAAAAGTGGTGGACCGCCTTCAAACTCACGAAAGCCCTTTTCTACATAGTTTTTGGCGCCAACATGGATTTCCACGTATTTTACGTAAATTTGACACCCAACGTGGTCTAAATAAAATTCCATGTAATATTTGGAAAATTCACGTAATAAAATAGCAATTAAAATGTAGAATTTTTCAAATGTTGTAAGTTGGGAATGTTATAATTGTTTAATTATTTTTTTTCGGTTTCAGTGCCAGCAACCGGGGCGTTTATTTTATTTTCATTTGTGTACATAGTTTTCTTATACCCACAGACCCGAAAATTTATTGAAGTTTTATCAGATTCTTAATAAAATGTGAAAGTAGAATTAAAACGTTTAGGTCTGATAATATTTTAAATGTATGAGAAAAATGGTGACCGGACAACTTGCGAGTCAACCAAGCCTTACCGCTCGACCACGCCGGCCGTCAAACCACCTGCATACTTTAAAAAGTCATTAAAAGTGATTAAATTTAAAAAAATGTTAACCACTGGAGCGACAGCGCCATTTAACCATTTTCTCCGATTGCTCGAAATTTTTTCGTAATCAATTTTAATATTTTCCGCCCACATTAAAAAAAAATCATAACTCCGAATTTTAATACGAAACATATAAACAGATTATAGTTCCATATGGCCAATGAATTCGCCTATCTTTTGTCGATTATCACATATTCGTAGGGTTTATAATGTTTTTTTTTATAGAATCGTAAAACTCCATATTAGGGAACATACCCATACTACGTGACCAACTTTTTGCAATTTTTAACCCCCCCCCCCCCCGGTGACCAAAATCCTAAGCAACCCGCCGCTCATTTGTATGGAGCGTGACATTTTGAAGACCCCCCCCCCTAAACGTGTCACGTAGTATGGGTACGTTCCCTTACTTACAAATAATTTGCCAAAATTGGCAGCAAAGCAATCCGAGGAATTTAATTCATGCTATATTTTGGCAAAAAGCGCTCTTATGGTTAAATGGGTAACGTTACGTTAGGTTAGGGGCTTTTTTTATTTTTTTTTTTCATAAATTTTCACTGCGTCTTGAGGTTGCATGATTCTGAGTTGTCATGGAACCGAGAAAAATATTAAGAATAATATAATTATTGAACCAACTTTTGAAAGTTATACCCATCAATGTAATATATCATTGAAGAAGAAAATACTACTTATAAATCTAAACCAAATATGAAACAGAACAAGACATAGAGAAATAAAAAGGTAACAGTCGCAACTGGGTCCCAAAATTAGTTGAGGAAAATATTTATTTATTTATTTATAAGAGACAAACAGCTTATACATAAAAATATAGAGATACATATATATATATATATATACAGAGTTAAATTAAGTCAAGCCAAAAAGGTCTTCGATGTTAGAATTACTTGTAAGTGGAGTGTTATTATATTGTTATTAAAATTAATTTTTGGTGAGGAGAGGAAGAGGAAAATAGGATAAGGATAGGAGATGCTCTTGATACATTCCATATTCTTATATCAATTTTCGATCGTACCCGTAACGTCTATTCGGTATTTCTGAAGGGTATTGCTAAAAATGTCCATATGGTAAAATTTTGTATTATGTTCCGCACATATACGGGAATTGGGGATTTTTTTCTAATGTTAGTTCTATGTGTGGGCAAATGAAATAAATTGCATTGTCTTGTTGAACTTGTCGGAATATGAATTTTTATTAAGTTGGTAAGTTCTGGCGAGTCAGGGTCATTATTCAGAATTTTAAATAACAAGGTTTGGTCAAAAATTAAACGTCGTGTATAAAGGGAGTTGAAGGTGTGAAAGTTTAAATATTCGGTGTAATTTGAGAAATGTATATTTTGTTTATAATTTATGTGTATAATCATTATTTTCTTTTTAATAATTTTTTTAAAATTAATATATATTGATAATTCTGAATTTGAAACATGAGATCGACAAAAATAACAGAAAATATAGGTTCCAATGGCCGAGTTCGTAAAGTCGCTGTGTCCAGGTAAGTAAGACAAGAGATTTTGGGTTCGAGTCCCAATTGCGACCGTTACCTTTTTTATTTTTCTGTGTCTTATTCTGTTTCATGTTTCGTTTAGATTTATTAGTTATTATTTTTTTAGATTTATTAGTTTTATTAGAATAATATATTTTTATTACCAGAAAGATACCACTGAAATAGCAGCTACTTTGAATGTGTTCATATTTTGCGAAAGTTAAAATTATAGATCTTTTAAGAGGGCATTACCAGAGAAAGCCGGAAATACGTCATTTTCAAAAAAGTTTTTAGACGTATTGACTCTTTTCCACAAAAAAATATAAATGGATTTCGAAAGATTGTTCTTTTATCTAGCATTCGTATGTAATAAATTTTTAGATTTTTTTAAAATTTTTAGTATAATAAGGTTATTCCATAGGTCGTTGGCAGATTTGTTAAATTTTCAAAAAAGTTTTTGTATTATACCACACCCATTTCAAATAATGTAATCATGCAGTAAAATAAATCAATACGTTATCTAGCAGAGTTATGTATTAGAATTTTAATTTTAGTTTCAATAAAATCATTAAAAAATATGTACGTACATGTGTTTCTTGACGAAAATTGGTCCATTTGTGTATTTATTTGCGCACTTACAAACTAATATATTTCAGATTTTTTTAACATTCTTATTAAATTTAGACATTATTGAAAAATGATAAATACTTATAATCAAAAAATAACTACAAAAAGTACACTATTTTAATAGTTTTATCATCACGTTTTTGGATGAAGGTATAAATTAAAGCTAATTTGGATTGAAATAAATTCGATATTGAGTTATAATTTAAAAAAGCTGGTACGGAGAATAATTAATCGCCAATATGTAACCGCCCTGCACGATCGGAAGAACAACTTTCGACGAAATGTGGATTTTCGTCCGCTGGCTGGTTAAACGCTCTTGAGAAGTAGGTAGATAAAGGATTCTTCGTTGGTATTTTTGTTCCCATATTTCATAGAAAAATGTTAACTGATGAAATGAAGAATCAACTACGTAATCTTAAATATGACGTTTGTCGGCAAAAAACCAAGAAAAATATAATCAACAACAACTCAAAATAATTATTAGAGTCAAGACTTCACCATGTACTCGTGACTAGGACTAATTCTCAGTCCAATGCATTGGTACCAGCAACAGCACCGAGTGCAGTCAGATCTATACGAACCAGCTACTCAAAACACTTGTATGAAATATGCAATTTAGTTGTCAAGTTTAATGAAGTTACTACTGCGTCTTCCGTTTCCCCCCGGGTACGTCCTACACGAGTGCACTGCACAAAACTGCATCACAGTACTCATTACAACACTACCCACTGCACTTGGGTACCTATAATGAATGCATTCGTGCACTGGGTAGAAGGCACTTTCATTTACTTTAATTAAAACAATGAAAGACTATTTATTTAATTTTTTATAAGAACAACTCTCTTTTTATAACTTTAGAAGGTTATTCCCATTAATGTACTCGTAATATATCACTGAGGAAGAAGATTACGCTAATAATCAACACAGAACCTCACACAGATGGGATTGGGCGCGAAATTGAGTAATCTGGAAATGTTGCCTGTTGTATGCTGATGATGCGGTGCTGATATCTAACAGTATGGAAGATCTACAGTCTCTCGTGTCAAGGATGAACGAAGTATGTATGAAGAATGAGTTAATGATGAATGTAAGTAAGTCTAAAGTCATGGTGTTTGAAAGAGAGAGTACGAAAACTGTATGCAATATAGTTGTGAATGATGAATATTTGGAGCATGGAGGACTGAACGCCGTTGGCACCAACAAAAAACTGTCCAAAGACGCGAAACTAGCCGTCCATAATGGAGTACTGGTATCTACCCTGATGTATGGCAGTGAGGCATGGAACTGGCAGAGGAAGGATGAAAGTAGACTGAACGCTGTAGAAATGAGATCCCTGAGGCGCATGTGTGGTGAAACCATGTATGATCGTGTGAGAAATGTGGAAATCCGCAAAGAATGCAAGGCTGATGTAAGCGTAATGAGTAAGATCAAGAAAGGAACGCTCCGATGGTTTGGGCATGTAGAGCGAATGAACGAGGAAAGGAGTGTAAGGAGAATATATGGCGCAAATGTGAATGTTAGAAGAAGTCGAGGACGCCCAAGAACGACATGGCACTACCAAGTGAATCAGATTCTTGAGTCGGGCCATGTCAAGAGTCACAATAATAGAAGAGAATGTATGAGACGTTGTATGAATGTAAACGAGGCAGTGGCGGACTAAGCCCGTCAGAGGCCCGGGGCGGCAAAGCTGAATGAGGCCCCCCCCCATGATTTAAAAAGTTGATATAATTTTACAAGATTTTTATTCAGTTCTCACGGGCCTCTGATCCTGGGGGACTTCCAAACGCCTCCATGTTCCCTTGATCAAATCCTAAACAAGGTTTAAAGGCACCAGGGCACTGTAAAAAAAAAGTATTTTTTTTACAGTGCCCATTTTCTAAAAGTGTCATTTTTTTTGCAGTGCCCATTTTCTAAAAGATGCATTTATTAATAATGCTATCACCTAAAGTTTCAAGGAAATTCTAAGAAAATTTAAAGAAAGTTTTAAACAGTTTGTGTGATGAATTATCCTTCAGCAAAACTTTCAACGCGTTTTTCACGAAACTTCATTTTTCAACCTTGTTGACAACATATTAGAAAAACTATACATCCGATTTGAATGCAAAAAGTCTTAAAAAGTCCTAAAATCCAGTCACAATGGCACCACTTAGGGATTTTTTTATAAAGGGCCTCCCTTCTTTATTTTTTAAGAGGGCATTACCAGAGAAAACCGGAAATACGTCATTTTCAAAAAAGTTTTTAGACGTATTGACTCTTTTCCACAAAAAATTATAAATGGATTTCGAAAGATTGTTCTTTTATCTAGCATAGTTATGTAATAAATTTTTAGAATTTTTTTAAATTTTTAGTATAATAAGGTTATTCCATAGGTCGTTGGCAGATTTGTTAAATTTTCAAAAAAGTTTTTGTATTATACCACACCCATTTCAAATAATGTAATCATGCAGTAAAATAAATCAATTCATTATCTAGCAAAGTTATGTATTAGAATTTTAATTTTAGTTTCAATAAAATCATTAAAAAATATGTACGTATATGTGTTTCTTGGCGAAAATTGGTCCATTTGTGTATTTATTTGCGCACTTACAAACTAATATATTTCAGATTTTTTTAACATTCTTATTAAATTTAGACATTATTGAAAAATGATAAATACTTATAATCAAAAAATTACTACAAAAAGTACACCATTTTAATAGTTTTATCATCACGCCTTTCAGCATTTTTGGATGAAGGTATAAATTAAAGCTAATTTGGATTGAAATAAATTCGATATTGAGTTATAATTTAAAAAAGCTGGTACGGAGAATAATTAATCGCCAATATGTAACCGCCCTGCACGATCGGAAGAACAACTTTCGACGAAATGTGGATTTTCGTCCTCTGGCTGGTTAAACGCTCTTAAGAACGCTGAAAATTTTCCATAAAAAATGGAATATAAAATTCGCTGGTCCGCCATTTTTTTTATAGATATATCAAAATTCCTCTACGTGGAACTAATAGACACTGGATTTTCGAATAGTTTCAGACTTGGTAGATGCAAAAGTAAATGCAAATGCAATAAAATGCGGATATATAGTTTTTTTTTTAATATGTTGTCAACTAGGTTGAAAAACGAGTTAAAATAGTTTCGGAAAAAACGAATTCAAAGTTTTGCTGAAGGATAATTCAACATACACACTGTTTCAAACGGTTTCACATAAAATGCTGTAAAAAAAATCGTTTTTTAAACGATGCATTTTATTTTATTTATTTATTTTATTTTTATTTTGCAGAAACAAACAGTACATTATTACATGATGGGAAATATTTACAAAGTCATAGAATTAATACAATAATTGGTACCAATGACATGTCGCTGTTATATACTTATATTTTTGTGTGATAAATAATACATTATACCTAAATTCAGTTAGTAACTTATTGAAGGAGAGGGGTGTGGGAGAGTGTTTGTATGTGTGTAATAAGAGAGGGTGTGTGTGTGTGCATTTATTAATAATAATAATGCTTTCACCAAATTCGTATAATTGACGGAGATACAGCATCTTATATGAAACCATTTTAAACAGTCTGTATGTTAAATTATCCTTCACCAAAACTTGAACGCGTTTTTCTCAAAACTATGTTTTTCAACCTGGATGACAACATATTAGAAAAAAAATATTCATCTTATTTGCATGCACTATGCACCAAGTCTTAAACTGTTCGATGATTCAATCACTATCGCCATTACAGTATTATCCATAAGACGTGTAGGCAACTGCCTAGGGGCCCCGCATTGGGTAGGGGCCTCTAGGGTAAAGGGCCCCGAGACGTTCATTGCCTAGGGGCCCGGGCATGTTTAAGCCGGCCCTGGAAGGCTCCTTTTGTCCATAAGGCAGTGAAGGCCACTGCTTAGGGGCCCCACATCGGGTAGGGGCCCCTAGGTTAAAAGGGCCCCGAGATTTATTTCTTTCTTGGGGGCCCCGACATGTTTAAGCCGGCCCTGGCAGGGCCATATTGTCCATAAGGCAGTGTAGGCCACCGCCTTCGAAAATCCAGTCACTATAGCCAGTCCATAAGTTGTGTAGGCACCTCCCTAGGGCCCCGTTTAGGGTAGGGGCCCCGTATGGGGTAGGGGCCCCGTATGGGGTAGGGGCCCCTAGGGTAAACGGCCCCGAGACGTGCATTGTCTAGGGGCCCCGAAATGTTTAAGCAAGCCCTGGCAGGGCCGTATTGTCCATAAGGCATTGTAGGCCACTTCCTAGGGGCCACGCATCAGCTAGGGGGCCCTATGGTAAAGGGGCCCCGAGACGTGCATTGAATAGGGGTCCCGACACGTTTAATTCGACCCTGACTATGATACCAGACGAAGAAAATTTACCATAAAAATAGAAAATAAAATTATTTCAAAAATAAAACGAATTAAAAATTTGCTGAAGAATAATTCAACATTCAACACTGTTCCAAACGGTTTCACATAAAATGCTGTCTATCCGTCAATTTTTCGAATTTTCTTTTAAAAAATGATGAGAGCATTCTTAACAAGTGCATCTATCAAAAAATGAAATAAAAATTTTAAAAAATTTACACAGTGGTGTCTTAATGCCTTGCTTAGGGATTGATCAAGGGAACATGGAGGCGTTTGGGGGCCCCCCAAGACTGGAGGCCCGGGGCGGACCGCCCCCCCCCCGCCCCCCCCTTAGTCCGCCACTGAAACGAGGCAAGGAATGTGTGCCAAAACCGGGATGTTTGGCGGTCCGTCCTCTCTGCCTACCCCTGCGGGGAAACGGCGTGATGGTTAGTTAGTTAGAACCTCTCGAACACAGAACCTCTCGTCTAACCGGGGCATTTGTTTGTACTAATTCAGTCATTGCTACCTTCTGCCAAACCGTCATAATTGTGAATCTCATATTTTCAAATTTTAGAATGGACAATATTATCTTCAACTAATTTTTCCAAATCATAGGCAACTACCTTTTTAATTGGAAAAAATCATTTTAAGAACTGGTTTGTAACCTAGATAGCGTCTCGGTGGGGGAAGTAGGGATGTCGAAAGTGAAAAAAATATCGATATATCGAAGTATCGATATTTATTAAAATATCAATATCGACGTCGATATATCGGTCAAATTTTCAAGAGATTTTGCGTTTTTAAAATAATAGTGTATTCAGCTCAATATTATCGATAGTAATTTTTATTCACAGTGTGCTTTTTTTTAATGTACAAAAATCTCAATAAAAATGAAGGTATTTTTATCAGTATTCATTTTTATTAGGTAATAATTACAAAAATATCAAAAACTAAAAAGCTGTCTTCTAACTTATATGTAAACTATTGGCATACAAAGTTTGTATGCGTCTCAGTGTTATTCTATTGGCGTATTAATCTGTCAAAAAGAACTTAGTGTTTGGAACACGGTATAGTCAATAATCATAGACAATTGGGAACCAACACATAGGAGTGGCACACATGAGATAGTATTAGTGATCACAAATACTAATGCAAAGACAATAGATTTGTAAGCTATTAATAGTTAAAATTTCAACCGCCAGATGTCATGACCCAATATACATAGTTACTTTTTTCCGTTCGTTCCTATACGGTTTTGGATTCTAGTGACTTTAAATACATAAATAAATAAAAATATCCTTTTTGATACAATTTTCGATGTTGGATTTTTTGTATCGATATATCGGATCAAAATATATCGGTATATCGATATACTGAATTAAAAATATCGATACATCGATATATCGATACTTTTTCAACAAGCCTAGGGGGAAGGTGGCAATGGCTTAATTAGTAAAAGCGCACGTCCCGGTTAGACGAGAGGTTCTGGGTCGAGTCCCGGTTGCGACCATTATCTTTTTCTGTTTTCCTGTAACTTATTATTCATGTTATGTTTTTCTTCAGTGACTACTTATTTTACTGAAACATGATGGAATTATACTTATGTTTTAGTTATAATAATGTAAAAATACTTATCATAGATTTCATCTAACAGATATTTTTTTAAAACTAAACAATGAAACAAAAAAAACATTTTCGAATGAGGTATTTCCTCAAACGAGGGATTCTGTTGAAAATGTACAGAATATTTAAAGATCATTTTTCTGATTTTAATTATCCTACTAATTTTTTTTTTAATGTTTTCATTCAATATTATTGATTTAAAAATGATCTAAAACTGAAAAAAATCAAACCGGCCCATGGTTGGCAAATCGGATTGCGACGTCACAAGCGTCGCTCAGCTTGGCCAGCATAAATAAACACTGTCAGTGAGCGTCCACGCTCATGACGTCACATGTGCAGGCTATAGGTTTGGGGGGGCGACCTCGGCTCTCCTTCGCCTTGCCTCCGGCTACTCGACGCTGAATTCCTCAGGGTCGTCGGGTATTTCCCCCCAATCTCCCATTTACTTTTCTTTGAGGCATCACCAAGGAACCAGCTAAGGGGCGCGGAAGCCGAGTGTGGTTCACGACTAGACCGAACGTCATGCGCATTCTTGCTGGGACTGCCAATCGATTGGAGACGACTCCCAACCGTTAGCCATGCCGTTGTTACTTATCTACTGTGTCTTCCTCCCAAACAGGTGCTTGTAGGATACGCTGGATACAATCACCCAGCGCTTGCCACCCTGTGGACTTTCACCAACCTGTCCCATTTGTCTTGTCTATATTTTGTCATACTAACACATATTGTATCTGTATTTTCCGCTAAGCACTTGCATACTGCTTACTAACAACGTATGCAGGGACATTGGAGGTTTAGTTTCGTTATCAAATGTAGAGTCGTTTTTACCAAAAAAATTATAGTCCTTGCAAGAGCCTTGAAGGGGTAACCATCTGTTACCCATACCAGGGCGGGTAAGTGGTGGGTCCTCCAATGGTCATGACGTCACACGATAGCCCCGCCCCAAAATATCGTTTTAGCAGTAATTAAAAAATGGGAAACTTTGACTCGCTTTAGAAAATTTATTCGTCAACATAAAAATAAAATAAAATTACTATAATCATCGTAATTTTTTGCTTAATTTTTTAAGCAATAAAAATTGGAAATACCCCATTGAATCGCGAGTCTAAATTTATTTTTATAACGAAAATCTAAATTTATAACGAAACTGATAAAAGTCGCAAAGCAGTATCTTTGAGCATTTTCGGGGTAATGCCCAGTTCACACGAGGACAATGCAGAAAACAATACAATATTGTATTGTCCTCGTGTGAACTAGGCGTTAGAGTGGCTGCGGGCGAGTAGGAATTCCAACTAGATCGCAAAACTTTTAATGCTGCACAACTAGTAGTAGTTTTATATCTACCATATTGTATTGTATATCGAACCAACAAACCGAATTTATATTATTTTGCGTGAATGCGTGCTCAAAATCAAACAAATAGAAGACCAACTAGTTCACTAACAAAACTTTTTGCGTTTATATATTTTTTTTAAATTTGATTCTAATCTTATTTCCCAGATAATATTATACAGATTATCATTGATGATAACTACTCGTATCTATCAGCGTGTTTTGAAGTAGGAATATGCGACGAAACGAAGTTCACGTGAAAACCCGACGGATTAACGAAACCACTAGAGATATAATTTATTCTATGAACAAACAATTTTTTTTTCATAATATTAAAATGATAAAGAGTTAGAAAAATACTGAAATGTGAGGAAATTGTCGCGTATTAAGAAAGCGGCAATTTTTTAGTAGGGACAGCATTTAGCTTACTAGGAAGGGATCAAAGATATTGAAATACATAACAGATATGCTATAACGTCCGCGCGACTGTCGGCGGACTACTACCTAATGGGAGTAGTTTGTATACGAAAAGAATTTGTTCATTTCGTTGATTTTTTGATGGTGGGCAGTAGTATTGATTAACAATATAGTTTGAACACGGAAAGAATTCGTTCATTTAGTTTAACATTCATTTTTATTCGTTCATTTAGTTTATTAGTTGATTGGTTAAATTTATTAATTATTAGTTATTGGTTTTGTTTAGTTATTAGTTATTGGATTAGTTTTTAGTTATTGGTTTTGTAAATAGTAAAATTAGTTAGAACCTAAGCATTCCTAATAAATTATACAGCGCCCTTGAGGTGATTTTTCACAAAAACGGTGCTTTATTAATTATCCAATTATTATTATTATTATTATTAAAAACATCGACGACACCAGGAAGCACAGTCCCACCCAGTAAAAACTGCGGATAGCACATCTAGTATATTTCAAAATCTTTGGTAGGGACCATTGACGTAGTAGGGACCCATTGTCTGTAAGAAACATTAATTTAACTATTTTGAAAAGTGAAGCCAAAAGAAACTCTTTTGGCTTCACTGCAGTTCACATGTATATTTATCTGTCTATTATATGTATACAACGTGTCGGGAAACTCGTAGTACAAGCGGGAAACTGGTGAATCTACATCACGTAGAGAACCCAAAAAACTTATTTTTTTCGATCTAAGCATTTCGATTTTAATATTATTCTTTTTCTATTTTTCCATTTTTTCGGCAACTAAAGGGTTAAAAAATTTTTTGAGCCCGGTTTACCCTTCGTTGCATTTTATGCAACGAAGAATTTTATGCACAGCTGAAATCAACCCCCTAGTGAAAATTTTTTTCAAATTTAACCAAAAAAATTCCAACTTTGGACCCGATTTACTCGAAAACGAAAGCTGAAATCAAAAAAAAGTTAAACCACAAAATCGACTCCAAATGTGAAGTGGATTCTCCAGTTTCCCGCTTGTACTACGAGTTTCCGGACACCTTGTATAAGCTGTTTGTTTCTTACAAAAAAAAAATAATGCTAATATACTTAACAAAAATATGTGGTACCAAATAAAAAAAATACCATAAAATAATTTTATTTTTATTTTTTTTTTATTTAAAAGAAAGACAAACATTCCCGGGTTACGAATAACCCAACAATGTTTGAAAATCTCCTACTACCACCACATAAAGCCGAAAATGTTGCTTGTGTTGTGATGGAGGACTTAGCCAGCCGAGGAATTGAACACGCGACGCCCGGATGGGATCCAAGCGCTATGCCCACTCAACCACTGACCGGTCAATATAATGCATAAATTGTTTTTTTTTGCATTTGGATAAAAAAACTTATCTTGGATAGGATAGAACAAAATTTTCATCGAATTTTATTTATGCTGCGCAGTGGTAGCGTTTATTCCATAGACATTTGAATATCTTCGGTTTATTCGCTCTTTAGCCTAGGAGTCTTTGTCACTGTCTCTCAGCAAACCCCCGGCTCATTGACTCTAATATTTACACAGATGTCACATTATTTGCATCTAATATGTGCTACGTGCCCGTCCTTCCTCCTGCCCCTCTCCGCGTCGAGTGTCCCCGCGGCTTGTGCTATTCATAGCCCTCTAACCCTGATATATATACTACCACCGTAAACTATTCAACGTTATTCCACCGAAACTGTCCACACTTTTGTGCAGATCCACGTAGAAGGCTTTTGATACTAATTTTAGTAAAAAGCACGAAATATAACAGATGATGTATCACTACCCCTCAGTAAGCTGTTTAATAACGCTAATTATTATACGTTATTCCACGAGCAGCTTTAATGGACAGCTTAAAATTTTAAAGTTTTCTTTATTCATTGAATTGTTTGTTACATACATTGAAGATTTTTCGACCACCATGCTAGGCACATGCCCGTGTTGTGGTGGTAGTTGTGAAATACGATTATTAGAAATACGTTATTATTAATTTAATTTTAACCCTGGATCATAAAACTTATCACTTATGCGCTTTTTACAAACCTTCGTCGATTCGTCTACTGTTTAATGATAATAAATACGTACAACGGAATAGTTATTACAAAAAATGGTGTTCACATACTAATTTAGTTCAAGGTGTCTGTAACAAAAATAACATAATCAATCAACATTATAAAATAAAGTGTACAAACTCAGAAACGAGTCCTGGTACGATCAAGGGAGTTATATGGCGTGGTGGACCCCTATCCTCCATCAATTTTTTTTTTTTTACATGAGCTCCACACAGGAGGCCCTGAGGAACATAATTTCCCTCAGGGCATCTTTGGGGATGCTGTGTGGACGTTTTTTTAAGGAAAGGTAGGAGAGGAGAGTTCTGCGAAGGAAAAGGGTTTAAGGGGTGGGTAGAAATCTGGGGCTCAGTATGTCCTGGTCATCCGCCTCCAAGACCTAGACAAACCTCACCCCATGAACCCGGGCACCCCTGTTAAATTACCAAACGTAGCGAATCACTTGGGGTGACCTACGGCAGAAAAAGGTTCCTGTTTTTACCCGAAGAGCGTGGTTTTGAAGGACTGGAAGTTTCGCCCTCTAGAAGTTCCTAGAACAGTCCAGTGCATTCGAGAGTATTTGAGAGCATTCCACAACATTCCAGAACATCCCGGAACATTCCAGAACACTATAAAATGTTCTGGAACATTGTGGATCATTCGAAGCCTTTTTTTGTATGGGTGGGGCTACCAATTGGTAGGGGAATACAAAGTAAGATCCGTCGTGGTTTGACCGTCAGTTCAATCTCATATCAACTCCCTGTGCGAAGCTGGATACCCCAGCAAGTGCTTATATAATTATGTTTAATTATTCACAGTTCATGTGAAAAAATAATTACTGATACCAAATAATACTTACCTACCCATGTAAAAATATTTCTGTAAAAAAATCGTATTGTTAGAGTTTGCACATAATTTTTATTACAATATTGCACCAGATATAAACAAGCATGTGCGAAAAGTGATCGTCGTCGATTCGACGACGTAATAATTAGGATAATCCCCTGTGAAGCCCTTTTCGTACAAAATTTAATTTTGAATTTGAGGCTAAACTATTTAACCAAACCGAAAAATTATATTTTTAATTATAGGCATGGAATATATCTAGTACGGACATGTGCTATTTTATTGATTTGTATTTTTAATTATAAAATATAGATAATTAAGGTATTCAACGAAATGATTTTACAGGCAACTTTGGTATTTAATTGTGAGTTAATAATAATTACCCACCAAAGATATCTTGCTCTTTTTGCCGTATAAATATGATGATTTATAAAATAAAATTAAAAAAGAATAAATTCAAATTACAACAGATCGATTACGTTGTTAACACAAATGTGTCATGTATAAATTAAATTTTCTACTAAATGAAATGCCCTTTTCACGATGTTTAATTTTTAAATTTTATTTTTATTACATTGAATCAGTAGGATATTTTTTTTAAATAAATGGAATAGCACATGTCTGTACTAGATATTTACCATATTTTTTGATTAAAAAAAAATATTTCAATTTTGTTAAGAATTTTGGCAGCAAATCTAAAATTAAGTTTTGTATGAAAAATGCCGCGCAGTCGTTCACCCTAATCCGTTAACCCAATCCAAAGAAGATGCACCAATCTTTCTACTAGATGCTGAATAAGTTAACAAAAGTTTTAAAAATATCTGTCAACCATTGGTGTACAATCAACGCTCACCACGAATTAAAACACGATAGTAATCTTTTGGCGTAGTCGATTCGACAAAGGTTTTCGAATGAGGGTTAATTATATATTTTTTAAATATTAGTCTTCGAAGTTTTCTACATAGATTTATTTTAGTATCTTCTCAGATCATCTCTCGTGTATATGTATGTGTATGCATGTACATGTACTTATGTACCAATGTATGTAAGTTGAGGACTCTGCCTTGATTTGAATTCAGATCACGCGCTGGCAATTGAGCGAGCAACCAGTATGATGGATGGAGTCCTTAGTCCTTCGCGAGGATGCAATAAAATTGTGGATTACTCTA
This sequence comes from Limnephilus marmoratus, assembly GCA_917880885.1. Taxonomy (NCBI): domain Eukaryota; kingdom Metazoa; phylum Arthropoda; class Insecta; order Trichoptera; family Limnephilidae; genus Limnephilus; species Limnephilus marmoratus. The sequence goes on along the minus strand of OU862923.1, from coordinate 29,156,353 downwards.
GTCTCCAGTCGCCGGCCTTACGAGTAGGTACAATATGTTTAGCTGGCTTGTTTTTGCACGTATGCGTAGAACATATTATATAATATGTTTGAGAAAAACAACAGGGCAATAACCTTATGCTTCATTATGTTCTCTGTGTGAAAATTCAAATCATAGTACTTAAAAAGGAAATAAGGCTTAGTTCATTAGTTAAGTCTCATTATAAATTGATTGCTCGAAAAAACATCAAGGCCAAAGGTCGTTAGATGATGGATATTTATTTTATACCCATTTGTGTTTTATAACCTTTATATTATTACACCTTTTTTAAACTTTTATATTATTTATTTAAGGTGTTACCATTATCCACACTCTTCTAATTCATCTATAATTACAATATGTAGGTACTGAATATGTATTATACACAAATAAATGGTAAGATAAGCAGGCACGTGACATAATTTATAAAAAAGGAATTGGGTACTAAACTACTAATACATTCATAATTTATTTAAAAATAAAAATTAAGACAAAGCCATCAGTGATATCACTTTTTTCGATAAATCTTTACAACGAATCGGTATACACGATGAATACCTAAAAATATTTTTTGAATAAGTGGAAGATTTTTCCATCATTTGGAGTAGAATAAAAATACAATGAGGAACTCCAGTCCAATTTTTTTTTTTTTTAAATGAATAATGTCCCTCTAAGGCTAACTACGCACTATGCGGTTAGCCGGAATGCGTTCAGCCGTCCGGTTAACCGAAGTCAAAAATGTGTATGAAAAATTAGTTTTTATGCGCACTGTCATGCGGCTGCCGCTATACCGTTGCGGTCGCTCGCAGCGCTGCGGCCCGAGTGACGGCCATCCGGACGGTTGCTATACACACTACGCGCCTACGCGGTTGCTAGTTTTTTTTTTTTTTTTTTTTTTTACATTAACTCCACACAGGAGGCCCTGAGGAAAATAATTTCCCTCAGGGCCTATGTCATCTGGGATGCTGTGTGGAGAGTCTTTTTGAGGAGAGGAAGGAATGAACATTGGTCTTGAAGAGACCCATGTTGTAGGAAGGAGGAAACACAGAGGCCGGCAAATCATTCCACAGCCGAGCTGTTGAACACAAGAACGAGTCGAAGAAACGACCCGTTCTCATGTGACAAATGTCAACCGTGTACAAATGTTGGGCACGCGTTTGGCGTGTTTCCCGACTATGCACCGGTGCCGAAGGGATCAATGATGCTAGTTCTTCAGAGCATCTTCCATTGTAATACCGGTAGAACAAGGATAGCATTCCCACCCGACGCCTGTGCTCTAAAGATTGCAATCCGTCTGTTAAGATGGGAGAATCTATCAAACGGACCGCCCGTTTCTGCACAGAGTCGAGGGTATTTTTCAGGTATTTTGGAGCTCCAGACCAGAGATGGCTGCCAAATTCAACCGTGGGGCGTACTTGTGATTTGTACAAGGTTAGCAGTTGTGTACTATTAAAGTATCTGCGGGCCCTGTACAGTACGCCCAGTTTTGGGAGGCTAACTTTACTCTGGCTTCGATGGAGCCCCCATACCTGAGCTGGTCACTTAGGGTTACACCAAGCATATCAATGGAGGGCCTGTTCGGAAGATTGCTTCCGTTGAAAGAGACTAGATTTTCATTTCGATCCCTTTTAGACGTAATCAGACAAGATTGGGTCTTTGAAACATTAAATTCAACGAGATTATTTTTACCCCAAGAGAAAACACTCTCGAGGTAACCGTCCATTCTTTGCTTCAAAGCCCTACGAGCTGTTGGAGTTTGTGAGCCCTTTGGGGGCTTGTCAAACAAAAAGCTATCATGAACTGTACTGTCATCCGCGTAACAGTGAATTGGTGCACATGACAAAAGGTCGTTGATGTGCAACAAAAACAAAGTCGGAGACAGAACCGATCCCTGCGGGACGCCAGCATTTATCGAGTGTGAGGAAGAAGTGAAACCATCGACTACCGTCTGAATCGACCTCTCCCTCAAGAAGTCGGCAATCCACATACACAAGGATGCGGGAAGTCCGTAAGAATGCAGTTTGTTGACAAGTCCTCGGTGCCAAACCCGGTCAAAGGCCTTGGAGATGTCCAGTGCAACCGTTTGGGTCTCACCGAAACGTTCCAGGCATCGCCCCCAAACATGCGTCACATACGCGAGAAGATCACCGCACGAGCGGTTCCGCCGGAATCCGTATTGACGGTCGTTAATAATTTTGTTCTTCTCGAGGTATGTGAGCAGTTTGTCGTTGATCACACGTTCCATCACCTTAGACAGAACTGATGTGATCGCTATGGGGCGGTAGTTGGCCGGGTTGGAGCGGTCACCCTTCTTTGGAATAGGATGGATAACCGCTTTTTTCCAACCAGAGGGCACAGAGCCAGTCTTCAGGGACAATTTAAAGAGCTTCGTCAAAATTGGAGCTATTTCTGCAGCGCACCTCTGCAGTACCAGGGCAGGTATTCCGTCAGGCCCACTAGCTTTATTAACATCAAGCCCTCGTAAAACATGGAGTACTTCCCGATGCCGAATCCTCAGCTTTTTCATACGAAAACCGCAGTGAGGAACCGACATCGGGACAGCACCTTGGTCATCGAGGGTTGAGTTATCCGCAAACATTTTACCTAATAAGTTTGCCTTTTCGGTGGCGGTGTTTGCTAGTGAGCCGTCAGGTCTGGTGAGAGGTGGCAAACTGGATTTGCAGAAATTGCGACCTATTGAGCTCGCAAGCGACCAGAATTGCCTGCTGCCATGCGGGCATGCAGCCAGCTTTCTGCTGATCTGCAGGTCGTGCTCCAATTTCGACCTATTTATGATTCTCTTGGTTTCCTTTGCCATTTTGTTGTAAGCTGTTCTGTCTTCGGATGTTCTAGATGTGTTGTAGGCTCGGTAAGCCGCGTTTTTTCGTCGCACTGCTTCAGCGCATTGTCGACTGAACCACGGCTTTGAGCCCACACCAGTTTCCTTAACAGTAGAATGGATGAAGCCATCCATCGCGGATGTGATGACTTCACCAATTTCCTGGGCACATCTTGAGGGATCCGAAGTCCGAAAACAGACAGCTGACCACGGAAAAGCATTAAAATGTGCCCGCAGACCGAACCAATCTGCTGACCTATAGTGCCACACTTTTCTCGTCAGCCTCTCGTTTGGTGGTCTGAAGTTTACAGGGATTGATGTCGTCACCAGGCAGTGGTCGGACGATCCTAAAGGCGCTGTGACTTCAATCCTGTAACCGTGTGGCACAGTAGTTAAAAATAGATCTAACAGATTGGAACGGTGAGTCTGGACATCAGGAACCCTTGTAGGCTCCTGAACCATTTGTTCCAATCCGTAGCAAAGGGCAAAGGATTCCGCTTGGCGTCCAGCCGAGTCTGTTGATCCTGAGAACTTCAAACAAGGTTCGTTATGAACATTGAAGTCCCCCAGGACCACAAACTCTGCCGTAGGGTAGCGGGGCAAGAGGTCATCAATAGTATCGCTTAAGTGTTTGAAGAGCTCGGACGTGTCTGATTCGCTAAGGTTCGGTGAGCGGTATAAACACGCGTAGAATCTTACCGTACTGGCAAGATTGACGCGTACCCACATTACGTCGAATCTGGAGTTTTCCAGATTCAACAGTCGCTAGTAGTTTGCGGTTGGCCGCCCGACACTGACGACGCACGTGTGTACTGACGCGCTAAAAACGGACGCTATGAATTTCGATACAGAAAAGTTTATAATCGAAATACAGAATAGGCCGGCAATACGGAATACAAAATCTGCGGAATACTCTGAGAGAAACTTATGGCAAAAAGCCTGGGAAGAATTGGTGGAAATCTATGGAACTGATTTACCACAGGATAAAAAAAATTATTAGAAATGATACTAAAAATGTTTAGTATCATTTCGTGTTTGCAAATAAGGTTGCACCCAGTACCTTTTCCTTTGTTTCTTTTTCTTTATATAGCGCAAGAAAATATAATAAATAGCTGCGACTTCTTTAACGTCCATCTTGAGAATGGGCCAATCAATTGAGAAACCGAAGCGTTTTCATCTGCACTTTCCAATTGCGACTACGGCTAACCGCCATCCGGCTGGCCGCAGTTGCAACCGCGTCCTGCGGCTGGCCGGACGGGCAGATGCGTTGCGGCAAACCGGTCAGTGCGTATCTACCCTAACTTAAATAACTGTAAATATATTTATTTTTATAGATAGTTTTAATAGTTAAATAATTGTATAAATAAGTTTTAATTTTTCAAGATCCTCCGAAAACCACCGTATGTATGGTGAATCGTGTGACGTCATCACTCTCCAAAAGTTTATTTTATTTTCAACAGGTGTTGTCATTTTGTATGACAGTTAAATGGAAGAAGCTTTGAAACTATTCAATAAGTAAAAACATTTTTTAGGTGAAATTATTTATTTATTATATTTTTATATTTTTCAATATTATTACGGGAGAGCGGTATAAAAATTGTTTGAAATGATTATTTTTTTAGTTTTACGAATCGAAATCAATAGTATGGAAAACGAAGCATCGGCAGGTAACTGATAAGGGAACGAACCCATACTACGTGACCAACTTTTTTGCAATTTTTAACCCCCCCCCCCCCCCCCCGGTGACAACCAACATGACAAAAACCTAAGCAACCCGCCGCTCATTGGTAGACCCCCCCTGAACAGGTCACGTAGTATGGGTACGTTCCCTACGATACGGCGCCGGATCTGCTGTTCGACGTTCGCCATTTTGGAATTCGTAGTTCGGAGGGTTGGCTGTGGAAGTAGCATTACGATTTTTTTGTACAATTTAAAGTTTTTAAATATTTTAAATAATAGAGATAAACTAATAGAGATACCTCTATTTTTGATAATGAATTATTTAGTCTTAAATAATGTTTCAATAAACACAACAACTATTTGACTAAATCTCTATAAGCAGTTTGTAAATAAACCAATAACATGAAATGTTGTTAATACCGATGGCTTGTGTAATACATTTCAATACAATGACTGGAAAATTATGGAGAGCAGTGACGTCAGCCTTAAGAGCGTTTAACCAGCCAGCGGACGAAAATCCACATTTCGTCGAAAGTTGTTCTTCCGATCGTGCAGGGCGGTTACAATGAGAAAGATTGATTATTCTCCGTACCAGCTTTTTGAAATTATAACTCAATATCGAATTTATTTCAATCCAAATTAGCTTTAATTTATACCTTCATCCAAAAATGCTGAAAGGCGTGATGATAAAACTATTAAAATAGTGTACTTTTTGTAGTTATTTTTTGATTCTAAGTATTTATCATTTTTCAATAATGTCTAAATTTAATAAGAATGTTAAAAAAATCTGAAATATATTAGTTTGTAAGTGCGCAAATAAATACACAAATGGACCAATTTTCGTCAAGAAACACATGTACGTACATATTTTTTAATGATTTTATTGAAACTAAAATTAAAATTCTAATACATAACTTTGCTAGATAATGTATTGATTTATTTTACTGCATGATTACATTATTTGAAATGGGTGTGGTATAATACAAAAACTTTTTTGAAAATTTAACAAATCTGCCAACGACCTATGGAATAACCTTATTATACTAAAAATTAAAAAAAATTCTAAAAATTTATTACATAACTATGCTAGATAAAAGAACAATCTTTCGAAATCCATTTATAATTTTTTGCGGAAAAGAGTCAATACGTCTAAAAACTTTTTTGAAAATGACGTATTTCCGGCTTTCTCTGGTAATGCCCTCTTAATAATACCGATTATTAATTATTTACTTAATAATACGATTTTACAATGTGTTATAATGACACTATTAAAAATTGACTTTTTTATAATTTTTTTTAAACTCTATCTTTAGTATTATTTGATAAAACTTATATATTCAGAAACAGCGTTTATTTATCTATATGAACATATTTTTTTAAAGCAATAATATTTTTCACTGGAGTTCCTTTTTGTTAAGTACTTATAATGTATGTAAGCTTAAACTTCTAAATAACGTAACAAAAAAGAAACAACGTTAAAAAATTCTATTGTACGGTTAAGATTTTTTGTGATTAACTTTATTTTGATCTTACGAAATTATTTAAAAAATAACTAAAAACCATTTTCCGCTTAAATCGGTCATTTATTCCCATCTGGCGCATTGAGAATATACACATTTTTAGTTTGCGTATTCCTCTTTATACGGCTCCTCAACAGTAGATATATGTATATAAACACTAAAGTGACGTGCCAGGCAAGTATGGACCTGTATAGCATTACCATCTACTAGTACCCAATATAAATTTATACATGATCTATATTCGTGTTGTTATAACAGATTGTCTTTTTATAGTTAATAGTAGGATAGAGCTTTGGAAAAAAAATATTTGTTGTTTATTTTTCATAAAAACAATTTCCCTCAAGGCAATGTCATCTTGGGGGATTCTACGTGGAGAGTCTTTTTAGAGAATGGAAGAAGAGGAAGTTCTGGGAAGTAAAAAGGTATGGGGGGTTAGTAGGAATCTGGGGTTCAGTGAATCCAGGTTTTTTTTTTTTTTTTTTGAAATTTTTATTTAGAAGTATGTAAATATTTTCATACATCTAGTAGGAAAATATAAAAAATACAATTTACGAAGTAGGTACAGTAACATTAACATTAAAAAAGAGTACTAAATAAAAAAGATAACTATACCAAAAATACATTATAAAAGAATAAGATATGAGAATAACATTGGTAAGTAATCAAAACATATTTTTTACATAAAATGCACATATCCTACGAAAAGTGCTGAGACTTGAGGCTTCCTTTACGGCACTTGGCAGACTGTTATAGAGTTTTTGCCCTTTATAAAATGCACTATTTTGGGTGCACGAAAGTTTAGTTTTGGGAAGCCTAAAGTCTCCGCGTCATCTCGTAGGATAATTGTGAACATTTTCTTGAAACATAATAGTACTCTTCAGATAATTTGGAAGCATATTATTTTTAAGCTTGTAAAGAGTGACGGACGTACGAATTCTGCGAAACTGCGGTGCAAGGCGATGGATCGGGAGAGTCCGGCTGGAGAGGTCAAAAGGTCTCCCTCGATCAGTCTCTCGATCCAGCCCGCCGCGCAATGGGTGGGCAAACGCATCCGTCGCAAAGACCTGGACAAACCTCACCCCATGAACCCGGGCTCCCAACGTAGCGAACCACGCTATCCAATAAATTATTCCCCAAATTGAATATAGAAATCATCCAAGTATAACTATTATCAATATTATCATTTTGATTATATTAACCCAGCGTCTGCATGTTTGAATTTCAGAACCCAGTTTCGAGTGCATGTTGACGCCACGCCGTAGGTACGCGTTGCGCCACAAATGACATCTGTGCACGCGGAATTTCAAACAAAACTACCGTTGTAATTCGGTTTTTAAGAGGAATATAAACGCTAGAAATATGTCGAATCTCATGCCTGCAAAATTTTAAAATCGAGCGTCTTTTTGCACGAGGCTAGTAAGCGAAAAAGTGGTTTTTATTTATTTTGTGCATAATTTTATAAGAACGAAAAAAAGTTAGAACATAGATAAAGTCAAAAATAGTCTTAGCCGTAAAGGGGTATTTTTTAAAAATTGTTACTTACATTACTTCATAGTTAAGTCATGAGAAAACATTTTTTTTAGTGGTTTACGCTTATATTTTTTGTTACGTAAATAATAATTTTATTGTAATTCCAATACATAGATAAAGTAGTTAAAGCTTCAATTTATCCGTAGCATATTTTTTGATGTTTATACTGTAAGCCGATTCGTCGTAGAGATTAATCAAAATAGTATCTAAATAGGATTTCACGTATATATTCATCTTAATTCAAGATTTCGTCACAAGATATACCTAACGCCATTTTCGTCAGCAGCTCGCATGCGGACGTTTCTTCCCCGGGTATAAGTACAACGGATTTATAGAATGCCCTTCATCTTGCCCAACGTAGCCCGAACATCGGGTAAAAAATAAATCAATCAGGCGATATTAGGTACTACAGTTTGCAAGACAAAGCGGTTAATTTCTCCCTGTAACTTGCCAAAAACCAAAATATAATATAAGTATCTTTCCGGATTTGCAGAGATTACATATGGTGTCATTGCCTGTCATGGTTACTTTAACTCGGCGACCAGCTATCACTGGATCACAGTGGATCCGAGGGACTGGATATTTTTGGAACTAGTTCTTATCGGATTTTGGATTTATAAAATGGTTACCTACACTTAAACTGGGCGAAGCTCAACTAAAAGCCGCCCGCAGGGCCTAGCAGCATAAATCTGTGGAGCGGGTTTTTAACTGCTCGACATTATGATTATTGAAAAAAAATCGGTGATGTGTAGGAACCACTAAATAAAATAAAAATAAAATGCCGATCAAAACCCTTGAAACTAACCTCCTTCATTTTTGTCTATTTTTCAATCCAAATACCTATTTAAAAAAAATATCTGCAAACTTCTTCTTCCAATTCTTCCCTAGTCCTAATCGCCGACCCTGTTTGATCCCCTCTTGGGCCGTGTCCTCAGAGCGCATGCGCAGTGCATCGTGACTCATGGATAAGCATAAAGGATTTTGCTAATCAATGGCCTCAACAGCGGGATTTGAGCAACCCGCAGCATTTCCACATTTCTAGTCAGCTTAGCCGATAAACAATACTGTATTAAAAATGCTGAAAACAAAGACTTGACTGATTATCCCTTCTTCATTCAATTAGACCAGTGTTTCCCAAACATGCAACCTTTATATAATATTCTTTTTCTGATTTGTTATATTATTGATTTGGTGTTGTCTGTGATTGTTGTGAGTGGTCATAAAAAAAAATATTTTAAACATATCATCATAATTATAAAACTTATCTTTTTTTTTCTATGTCACTCAATTTTTTAGAGAAAAATGTGTCCTTATTGGGGTACCCCGTTCTAAGGTCACATTGTATAAGTTTTCGTGTTAATACGAATAAATACCTATATTAAAATATTACACGAGGAAAATTATAAAGGAATATATAAAAGAAAGTACAATAGAAGCATTAATCTTTGGTAGGTTGCAAAATTGTATCTATATTCTTTCTTCCCATGTCCATAATCCATATCTTAATGCTTATTTTGAAGTCGGCTATTTTTTTAATGGTTTTTATTGCAAGAAAGAGTAAATTAAATAATTTTATAGAGAAATATTGCATATTTATTCAAAAGTCGTTTTAGTTGTAGGTTGGTGGAATGTATGTTGTAATGTAGATTTTGTGAATCGGTCCGAGTTTGTCTGTGTAAAGTTATCCTGGTTTTTGAATGCGTACATTAGAATATCTTTTGTATATAATTGTTTCAGTGACATTAAATTCAGTGCTTTAAAAACATAGTCTGTAGGAGTTTTAATGGGGATTCTAAGTATATAATTTTCAAAATTGCCCTTTGTGCTATGAGGACTGGTTTTATAGTGGAAACGCATGAGCTTCCCCAATATATATATATATCTATATATCTTTTATTAAATCTATAAATCTTACAACATCGTTTCCTAAGAGGAATGGCTTGGAGTTTGGGTCTTGAAAGAGGCGAGTACTCAAATGATGAAATTGAACACATTTTAAACATTTCTTTAAATTATCAACAGTATTACTTATACACCTGCTTTGTTACAACTCATCCAGTTCCACATCCCTTCCCGTAGACTCCGAAATAATGAATTGCTGTTCCTCAATCAACATTCTACTAATTATGGATACCATTCTCCCTTATCCAGAATGTCGAGACTTGTTAACGCAAGTCAAAGCGTTGATTTTTTTGGTGTAAAACTAAATGACTTTCGGCAGTCGATACGTAATATTTAAATGCTTCTTCATGTTTTGACTTGTAGTGTCTTCTATATGTACTTTTTACATTATATATTGTCATTGCTCTTAATTTATATGTGCTCTCCCTTCAGTTACTTCAGTTAAGTTACTTATTTGTCCTTGGTACCTTTTGTGGATCAACATTTTTAAATCGAAGAAATCTTCTTAATTTTGGATTTCATTCATCCCCCCTAATCATAAATCTAATCAACTTGGTTCGATTTTAACGTTAAATATGAATACCACCAAGATGAGACACATCCGGGAGCTAATTTTCCTACAATTTTAGGTGTGGAAACATGGACTCTCAGAGCCTGCTAAAGGTAGCGGATTGACGCCATCGAAGTGTGGTGCTGGCGAAAAGCTCAGGATTCCATCACAGCCAGATGCACTAATATAATATTCAATCTGAAAAAGCTAGCCACCCACAATAGGTTATCAACTGTCTGTTTACAACGCATGTAAGATACGAGTAGTTGGGGGTATCTTACGTTGTTCGTGAAACTGAAAATTTCAACACGGAAAAATTCTTAGTCACTGCCAAAGTGTTTGGCTGGAAAAGCAGGGGAAGTTAACCAATGCGCTGGATTGACCAGGAACATTTTGCGAAAAATCATTATGAGTTGTTAGCAATTTTACCCAATCACCTGTGTTGATCATTGGAGTGGGTAATAATAATAATATGTTTTATCTCGAATACTTGATGAAAAAATATTCATTGCACATACCAGGCAACGTAGCAGCTCGAAAAGACCTTATTACGCTTATTGTTGTATAAAATCAAAAGAAAAGTCAAAGCTCATCTCTCTTTTACGTAAGCCGGTTCTTCGTTGCTAAGGATCATGACCCTTACTCCAATTTCCATGGTGGACAAGGCTTCTCCACTCCTCGGGGTTCTGCGCTACGTATAGAGCCAAGGATGCCAGTGATCCTTTTCAGCTTCTTCTACCTTCAACTTTGCCATTGATTATGTGTGTCTCCAAGTTTGGCGAGCAATGCTTCCAAAGCATCTTAAAATACGTTGTAGGCAAATACGAGTAGTTAAGAGCACATTGTGGACGCCTAGCTCTTCCAGGAAGGACACATTTGTGCGTCTGGCTGTCCAAGAACTCTGAGCATTTTATTCCATCACCACATTTCGAGGGCGTCTGTCCGCTTTCTTTCGCTGGCTCGAAGGGTACACGTTTCCACTCGGTTACATGCCAACTCAGAATTAAGTCAACTCAACACCGCTTTGAAGAGTCAATAAAAGCTATGATTTTTTAGTAGCTTATAACCTTATCTAACGTAACTTATTTAACCAATTTTTAATATATTTTTTCCACCATTTTTAATGACTTTTCAAAAAAGGTGTGGAGTTGATTTCATTCTGAGTTCTCCGTTCACCTTTCCCCACCATGTATAAATATGGGGAAAATCCACGCCCGGACGAGTCTCTCTTGTTGGTCTGCATTATACCGCTGTCACTCCATATCTTTTGCATTTTGCTCACTCTTTTGTCATGCAAATTGTTCTTTTCACTTTTGTTTCACAATCTCCTTCATCACTTATAGACGAGCCTAAGTATATGAAGTAGTCCTCCGTTTCTAAATCTGTGAGACCATTATTTGTTAAATCAAAAGTGTTGAGCGTAGCGTTACGAAAAGCGAGGCTTCGTGTATTAGGTACTGTAGGGGCAAGAGAGAGAGGCGCGAGCGCACATTTTCTTTCTCTCTTTCTCTCATAGCCAGTTACGTTACACAGTGCTGGCCTATTGTCTGTATCACACTGTAGGAGTAAGAGAGCAGTGCGCGCGCATTTTTTCTTTCTCTCTTTCTATCATTTAGATGGAGCAGAAGTTTTACTTCAGTTGTGTGGTAAAGCACACTCGTTTTTTTTTAAAATTACAGAGTTTTTTAATTTGTATTTATTTATTGTACGCCAGATTTTCATCCATTTACATTATAAGATTTCTTAGTTTAATATTCTTAACATTTGGGAACATAAGCAGAGAAAAATTAAGATTATTTAAAGAGTAATTAAATATATTCACTGTTTTTGAAATTTCATTCAATAGCACCATTCCTTTTGTCATGTTACGCTGTGCTAGAACATCTGTTCTGCCGTGTGGTATATTGAACGTATATATTGCGGGCTAAGGAGCCATCCATAAATTACGTCACACCTTAAGGAGGGAGGAGTGGAGAAGAGAAGTGTGACAATGTGTGACAAATATTATATGGGGGGGGGGGGGTCACGAGCTTTGTGACGTCACATGCACAAAACGACTGCGACACATGCGACTGCCATAAAAATATTTTTCCTATCCCATTACGCCCCCTCCGTTGTGGCAAATGTAACCCTAACGTGATATCCCATTACGCCCCCTCCGTCGTGGTGTCCCGTTACGTTAAACTTACATTTAATAAACGTTTGTCAACCATTATGTTACCAAGCTCCATGATATTTTACAGTTTTTTTGTTTTCTGAATAATTATTGTTATTAATGTAGCATTTATTTATTTTACAGGTGATCCGCACGGCGGGGATAGTTCTTGCTTATTACAAAGGAACTGACACTGACGATATGGTAAGTTTTAATGTTAACTTTCACTATTTTTTATAAAGGAAATACGAGTATGTAAGAAAATGTACAAGTTGATTTATGTACAAGTTAACCTAGCATTAGCACTCCCCCACACGAACACTTCGGAGCGACCGTGTCACGTGCCACCTCAGGCAGGGCTGGGCAGTATTTGAATTACTTGTATTTGAAATACAAATACGTATTTTGTATTTGTATTTCAATTACTTCCTAAAAATGTATTTTGTAATTTGTATTTCAAATACTTGGCTTCAAAATACATTTTCAAATACATTTAGCGATATTAATAATGATAATGAAAATATACTGACATACTAAAAACGCTAGAATCCAGAGCAATATATTATGTTAATATTTAGAGTTGGCAACACTGTAGGTACGTCAAAGCAAGTATCTTGTCAATTGTTGCTCTCATCGTTTCGCGGTATTAATTCATGAAGACGTGAGTTAATTGATTATTGATAATGGATAATCAAATTCCGTCATTGTTTTGAATTGTACATTTTTGTGTCATAGTATTAGATCAAGCACTATAGGAATAATTAGACTGAATAAGTACTAGATTATTTTTAAGTTAATTACATTAGAGCGAAGTGAAATAAAACAAAACTGCGCTTTACAAATGTTATGTTATTATAATTATTATTATCTAACACCCGGGTCCTACACCACGAAACTTTACAAGTGGAGCGGAGATGAGATGTGTCTTCTGAGCAATATGATTGGTCAATTTTTGCACGTCTCTGTTTCACTCTGCTCAGCTTTGCTTCTATGGAAACGCACCCTTAGATATGGGCACTTACGACAATTTATTGCAACCCCAAAGGTTCTACCAAAATCAACTGTATTTTGTAATTTGTATTTTGTATTTCAAATACACGACTTGAAAGTATTTTGTATTTCGTATTTTAAATACACGCGAAAAAGTATTTTGTAATTTGTATTTTAATTACAGCAAAGCATGTATTTTGCCCAGCCCTGACCTCAGGCCGCCGCGCAGAAAAGTCTCACAGTGAAGTGCGCTGTAAACGCAACTGTATTGCTTGCGGTCTTTACTTTTCTGCGCGGCGGCCTGAAGTGGCGCATGGCACGGTCACTCCGCAGTGTCCGCGCCGGGGGTACTTCTGTAACCCGTATGCGGGATCCGGGATCTACTAACCAAACTCACAAATAATTACTCAATTATTTTCATACTTATTTTCAGTATGCAAGAAATTTATTGACTTGCGCCTTTCTTAAGTTTTATATGATTTTGTTTGAGACAAGTGCGACATGTTAAGCTTTAAAAAAAATACTTGCATAATGTTTTACCAGGTTTCGCGCTAATTTTTTTTTGCCGAAATCTTAACATCGAATTAAATCGAAACAAACCATACGGTGCCTTATTACTCAACAGCTAAAATATATCTCAAAGCTCCGTAGCTAATGGTGAAAATGACTAACTGCTGAAAATAACTGCATCCAACTATCATAATACGGGCGTGTGCCTGACTTTTTTCAAAAACATTTGTTAATTTATATATTATTTATATATTCAATAATATTATTATTTAATCAATTAAAACAGTTTATTACAAACAAATTCTGCTGTGTAATTATTGACAGCTATTTCGCCCTCTAAAGGCATTATCAATCTGGACTAATTGGATAGTTTAATAATTCCTTTAGAGGGCGAAGCAAGTGTCACGTGTAATAATAATCAAATAGCAGAACTTTTTTATAATAAACTGTGTTTTATAAATCAAACTAGCTGGTACCCGGCATGCGTTGCTATGCCATTTAATAAAAAAATTGTTTCTCCCTGCGTGTCCTTTCCCATTCGTCGCGTTCCCACTCCGCCTCCTCCACCTTCCCTCTTCCCACTCCACTCCCCCCCTTCCCCCGTCCCGCGAACCTCCTCCCGAGTTCCCTTCCCCCCCTGGTTCCCCTCCCCCCTCCAGCAAACCCCCTCCCCTAGTTCATTATATTACATACATACATTCAGTCCCGGTACATTTAGTTTTCAAACAGCTCGCGTGCCACCTATTGCAAATTTTTACAATGGAAGATGCTCCGAGGAACTAGCGTCATTGATCCCTTCGGCCATAGTCTGAAAAAAAAATAATATTTTATTGAATATATAAAAGAAATGAAAATTAAAATAGAGTTCTAAAAAATAAACTTAATAACAATTAGTTACACTATATATGATTTCAAATAGAAACAGTAGCTGTTGAAGTTAAAATTTTAGACACTAGAGTTTTGAGGCATCAGATATCAAAAAACCGTTTTTTTGCTTTATATTTAATTCAAGATGCGAATTCAAAGATTGATGCCGCTTTGCTCACAGAAGAAAATGGTGAAGAATAAAAAACGGGGAGAAGGAGGAGGCACGATTTAATTTTGAGAAAAAGGTCTCAAGATGAAAATCTCATTTGTCGTTTATCAAAAAGAGACGATAATGACAAAAAAGTGGCAAGATTTATGTGCGATTTGAGAGTGAAAAATCTCCCGAATTAAAATGTTTTCCTCCAACACCTCTGCAAGGGATTTATTTTCGTATGGTAAAGATTTAAATACAACATCAAGATATAACGTCGTTTTTTAATGGTAAATCTTTCATGTTGACACTTATTTTTTTACTCCACGTTCGTGTTAAAAAAACTTGCCATTTTATCGTATTTTACCCGTCAAGTTAATTTGTTCGCTTTTTGAAACAACGCTTTTTATTCAAAACAACAGTTAACCACAAAATAAGTATATTTTATAAGTAGATATATTTCAAAGATTTGTTTATTAATTACTAGCTGACCCGGAAAACGTTGGTCTGCCATATAAATTATTTCTATGTGTGGATGAAAATTCGATGAGACGGACGTAACGCCACCTGTTATTCAACAACATAAATAATTTCGTTCTGTTTGAAATACGAACGACGGTTAAATTTGTGCATACAAAAATACGAAAATCGCGTTTAAAAAATTAGAGGGTCGAGATTAAAAAATGTCAGGGTGGGGGTAGGAGGGTGAAAATTTAAGGTTATAGGTATTTTTTAATGCAAAAAAAATACAAAATAAAATTGTCAAAAAATAGTTTTTTTTCTGGATAGGGACACCCTAATCACCTAGCGGTATGAAATATACTTTACGACCTATATTCATACCTACCAAATACACAAAAAATCATAACAAAATCACAAACACCGTGACACGAGATTTTTATGTATATAGATTTTTTCATAGAACAACAAAAAATAAGGTGATAACATGGACATATGAATATATCTGGACCTGCCCTAAGTGATAAAAGCGTATTATTTCCCCCTCCCCATACCGGTTCCATGGAGCCGGCTGGGCTTAGGAGAGCCTCGCTTGAATCTAAAAAATTTGACGTCATCATTCTTGTCCTGACCAGCGCCGAGCTCACATCGTACATTTTACGAAATAACACGCGAAAAATGAGAGCTTGTGCTATACATGCTATACCCTAAAATATGTGGATATAGAGAATGTGGGCGGTTCTCCGTGAGCTCGTCGCTGGTTACAGGGGTAAATAAATTAAACATTTGTAAAAGTGTCTTAACTAAATACGGCAACAAAATATTCCTCTGTGAAAGTCGGCGAACTTTACTTTTCCGCATTTGGACTTCGCAAATATGTTAATAACGTGGCGAGCAATTCGCGCTCCCATGTAAAAAGGTCTATTCATTCAAAAGCAGATTTTGCTTTAAAGAACTAAATGGTGATATTATAATGCGAGATGCCTGTATACTGTCAGATTGATTTTTTAACGAATCACAGTCATCTTTCCCCTCTTCGCCCCCCATAGTTTGGTTTTACCCCTCATCTATATCTTCTCGTCTATTAAATTTGGATGTCTATTGTCTATGGGTGATAATAACGTTTGGAATTCATTTGTCTAATAAAATGTGTACTTGTCTGTATTTTTAAAACTTTTTTTATGTTTGCGTGCAAAATTTTTATGTACCAAATATTATATGTTAATTTCAATTTATACAATTCGAAAGCATATTTTATCATCTTTTAAAAACAGTTTTTAGTTTACGGATACGTTCAGAAATAATCCATTTATTTAGATTTTATTGTAAAGCGGAAATCTTTTATCCGTCTGACAAAATATGGTGAAGTATTTTTCAATGTGTTGAATGTTTAAAAATGAATTATAATAATTTCTAAAAATGTTTAATAAGTAAACTATAAGTTTACAAGAATAACTAAAGAGTAATATATATTTTAAAATTGTTTTAGACCAAAAGTACCATTTTCCTAGTACGGGAAAACACTACTAACGTGCAAAAATTTAACTATAAGAGTTTATTATTTTGCTGTAGTTTTTTTTTAATTAATTATTGAGTTAGTTTATACTACATGCATATAAACAAATAAGCACAACGTAACATTTCATTTGATAAATTTAAATATTTTTACAGTAAGCATAACATTTCTTTTTAAATACGTTCATTCTTTCTTCATTCTTCATACTTTCAGGCATTTCATCATACATCTTTGGTCCTCTGTACATTAGGCTGTTCTGTGATTTTGATTTCTTCATTTGTGGCAATCGAACTCTGTTTATATTTCTTGTTTCGTAATTATGAATGTCTCTATTAAAAACAATTTCATCCTTAAAGTATTTTGGCATTTGGTTTTTCATAATTTTATGCACAAAAATTAACACGTTAAATAGTAGTCTCTTTTTTATTGGAATCCATTTTAGCTCCTCTCTCATTTGATTAATCCTTGCGTATTTGCCTTTTCTCAGTATATATCTCATAGCTTTGTTTTGTATAACTTCTAGTTTGTTCAAACTTCCTTCATTGGCCAAATATAACATTGTAGAGCAGTAGTCTAAATGTGGAGCAACGATAGTTTTATAAATGAGCTCCGTAGTGTTTCTATTTGATTTACGTCTTAGTCTTCTAAGAAAATTTACCTTTTTTGATACCTTTTTTAGCACATATTCAAAGTTTGCTGTGAAAGTCAGTTTTGAGTCGAGTATTACACCCAGGTATTTGATTTCCTTTACTTTTCCAATTTTTACACCATTGATTGTCAAATTTAACCCTGTGTTACATGTTTTATTGCCTATTTCCATATATTTTGTTTTGTTTACGTTCAGTTTCAACTTGTTTAATTTCAGCCATTTTGCTATATTTTGTAGGTCTTTGTTTATTTTGTTAATTGCTTCTATGTAATCTTCACACGGAATATAGATTAAGGTATCGTCTGCAAATAGTCTAATTTTGCAATTAATTGTTTTTTTGTTTAATTCGTAGAACTCCATTTTAATTTTTGGAAATTTAATTAAAATTAAATTCGATAATGTTATTATCGAGTTCTTACGGTGGTATGGTCATGTAATGAGAAGAGACAAATAACACGTGTGCCATAAAGCGCTAGCTATACCTGAAATAAAAAGAGGAAGAGGACGCCCCTCTCTGACATGGTGGACCAGCATGGCAAAATAGCTCAAAATTTCCCCAATCCAACAACCCAAGACCGGTCGTCTTGGCGCAGATTGATTAGGAGAGCCGACCCCACTTAAAGTGGGAAGTGGCAAAGAAAAAGAAGAAGTTATTATCGAGTTCTGCAAGTTTTTTGGTAAGTGTTTTAGTTACAGCTGTTTCGACTTGTAAGGTCATTTTCAAACTGTGGTGAAGCCACGTACGAACGACTTATTTATAAGATTTTAAATGTCAATTTTTAAAGGTGTCTAAGTTGATTTATTACCGGTTAAACCAATTTGTAGAGACACTAATTGAGAGAGTGCTAATGTGGAATTCGGAGTATTTCCCTTTGGTTTGCCTTGCACTAAGTGTAAGGGTTTTCTTAATTGATTTAGAATGACGTTATTGCTATGACTCATTTAAGTGCATTATATTTCTTAGGTTTGGTAAACATACTAAGTAGTGGGGAATAAATAATTTTCCTTACTTTATTAATTAGCGTTATGTTGGGGTCATTCGTTCGTTTACCTGACCTTACAAGTCGAAACAGCTGTAACTAAAACACTTACCAAAAAACTTGCAGAACTCGATAATAACACTATCGAATTTAATTTTAATTAAATTTCCAAATAATTTTGCAATGTTTAATAGTTTTGATAATATCATTTATGTAAATTATAAATAGAATTGGACCTAATACCGACCCTTGCGGAACACCAAGGTTGTTAGGTTACGTTGGAATATATTATTATATGCTTATATTATTAAATAGATTTGGTTTTAGTTTCTTCTTATAGAAATCGAAGCGGTTTCAGTTCTTGGAGTGAAATATTATTGATATATTCAATAACCATAAACTCAAATAAATTTTTCACTGTATAATTGGTTTTTACTTCCTGAAATATTTACTCACAAAATAAGATAATTTGTCTTGTTATAATATCTACTTATGTTGAAAATTTTAGAAAATTGAATTTTCTGTAATAGTTGGTCTGACCGTAGTTAAGTATAAGTTATAATCAAATCTCATGATTGTATTCAATATTAATAAGGGAAAAGTTTTTAAATAATCAATAAGTACGTAGCATCATTTCAAACATTTTTTTTAGGTATGTTATCAATTTTTGTGAAGTGAAAACCTCTTTAGCACCGTTGTGATTGGAATCTCGATAATATTAAAAATAGTGACACTGAAAAGAGACAAACACAAACATCCATAGGATACAGCCTGCGAAAGAATGAGATGGTGTAAGCGGTCTCCTCTTTGTTCGGTGCTTCATAGCCTACCCACTCTTGTCTTCTTTGGTTTTCTGAGGGTTTGACTTCTACCACGTGTGAATTGCACACTGATTTTTTTACATTAGCTCCACAAAGGAGGTCCCGAGGAAAATAATTTCCTTCAGGGCCAAGGTCATCTTAGGTAATGCTGTGTGGAGCGTCTTTTTAAGGAAAGGAAGGAAAGGAAATTCCGGGAAGGAAAAAGGTACGAGGGGTGGATAGCAATATGGAGGTCAGTGTCCAGGAGTGACAGACGTATGAATCCATCCCTCCAATTGCGGTGCAAGGCGATTTGAGGTTGAGAGAGTCCGGCTGGAGAAGTCAAAAGGCTTCCCTCAACCAGTCTCTCTCGATCCGGCCCGCAACGCAGAAGGTGGGCAGACGCATCTGCCGCCAAGACCCGGACAAACCTGACCCCATGAATACGGGTACCCCTGCTTTTTTTTTACATGAGCTCCACACAGGAGGCCCTGAGGAAAACAATTTCCCTCAGGGCCTATGTCATCTTTGGGGATGCTGTGTAGTGGGTTTTTTAAGAAAAAAGAAAAGGGTTTAAGGGGTGGGTAGGAATTTGGGGTTCAGTGTGTACTGGTCATCCGTCTCC
Source organism: Limnephilus marmoratus (assembly GCA_917880885.1). NCBI lineage: Eukaryota > Metazoa > Arthropoda > Insecta > Trichoptera > Limnephilidae > Limnephilus > Limnephilus marmoratus. The sequence continues at coordinate 29,136,612 of OU862923.1, read as the reverse complement.
AAGACCTAGACAAACCTGACTTCATGAACCCGGGCACCTCTGCTAAATCACCAAACGTAGCGAACCACTTGGGTGACCTATTGTTGTTTATCCAATAAATAGTTCTCGGGACGGCAGTACCTATACCCGCCTCCCAAATTGATGTTAAGAAAGTATCAAAAATTTGTGACGCGATATAAAATATAAGAATCACCTCGAGGACCGTTAATTACAAAGTATGACCTAATTTTTTTAAAAGTAGGTTCTCATCTAATTCAGCTATCCCGTAATTAACTTTGAACATCTGGTTCATATTATTCCCCCAATTTTTTGGTAAAATTTTAACCTTCTTTGTCTCAGCCACCAAACATTGAAAGGACTTTCCTCAGCTTTAGACCAGTGGTGTTCAAAGTTTTAGAAACTTTTGTACACTTTTATTAATATTTCCACATTCGAAATAGGGATACTGTGCCCTTAATTGTACTATTGAAATTATCTAGCTGACTCCCGTCATACGTTGCAATGCCATATTCAAAGAAATAAATTGTTTCTCTCTGCTTGTCCTTTTCCGTGCGTCCCCGTTCCCCTCCCGCATCCCCTTCCCCTCCCGCGTTCCCCTTCCACTTTCACCGCCCACCCTCTCCCCTCTCCTGCTCCCCCGTACCGCCAACCCCCCTCCCGCATTCCATATATAATTCCCAGTAGATTCAGTTTTCAAAATGCTCGCGTGCCACCTTTTACAATTTTTTCATATATTACAAATATTCATTTTTGTATATTATAAGAACAATCAATCAAATTTGGTACCCAACATAGGTACCTATTAAAAATATCTATAATTGTAAAAATCCGTAGACAATTCTTTTGTTACAAAAAAAAAACAGCTGCCTGCTAAATTCACGTTCATTACATGCGCGTACTGTCAAACGCGCGAAGTCAAAATAGTCATTAAGTTTATCGTTAATTATCCAATTTTCTCAATTTTTCTTTCTGTAAGAAACTTCTATAAAGTATTAGTAAACTTAAAAAAACAAGATGAATGAAATAGATAGATAGAAGTCGTTCTGAAGTTATGGCATGACCAAGGGAAACAGGGGTTCATTAATGTAGACTAGGATATTCCTTATAAGCTCGAAAAAATATCATCTAACTTTTAATAGCTGTGGCGTGCATTCCATAAAGGTTGAAAATCTGCACTTATCTTCCAAAAAATATTTTTATACATTTAACAGCGTTCCCCGCTACTATTTTTTATAAATTTTTACTGCCTTCGGAACAATTTTTTTAATTTTTTATTTTATTTTATTTAATATAGATATAAAATTGTACAGTGGAGTTATAGAAATTACATATGGTGTACAGAAATTATTTAAAAATTGCTATCTTACCAAAGAAGAAGCTAGTTCTTGTGCTTGATGAGCGAGTTACACTAATTATAACTGAAATAGAATAACATTATGAAATAAGTAAGTATATAATAGAATAAATTGAGACTTCTGGATCATCTATATGTGTAGGTGAACATACATAGGATACGGTTACATACTAAGATATTATGCACTTAGGATAAATTCGAAAAATCTAAATAAAATAGAGATGAATATATATTAAAAATAAATAGAAAGAAAGAGAAAAACAGGTAATTATTTAATGTGGTAGGTATTTATTTACAAATTAGCGAGATTATAGTAACTTAAATGCCGATCTGACATTGATACAGAAATCGTAGCAATAGGCGAGTTTAGGGTCAATAATAGTCAGTACCATAATTCGGCATGCCTCCCCACTAACGCCTTTCTCTGTCGCACGTATGTTTTAAACATCTTTCTCTTTCGCTTAGGGTCATTGTGAAGTCAGTAAAGTGACTGTACCTACATGAGAATGGATCGTATCAAGTTCAGGTCGGCATTTAAGCTTGGCGCTTACTTTATCTGCTGCTAAATATTTATAAGACGTTTGGGTTTTCGTAAAGGTCAAGAATAACACTTAAAAAGCAATAAGCCTGCTCTTGATCAGGAAGCAACGCACGCCACCGTTAATAGTACATTGTACGCATATTGTACATTCTTTTTGTTCAATGATACGACTATTTTAGTAACAAACGAATGGAAGCGAATCAATTAATATTAGTTTCATTATTGCGGCCTCCGTGGTCGGGGGTAAGGCTCCCGACTACCAAACCAAAGGTAATAGGTTCAAATCCAGGCGTGCGCATGTAAATTTTACATTTCTATTTGCGGCACATTCCAGAGCGGAAGATACTATCGGTATAGTCCTGGTGAAAGACCACCGTTCAGAATTGAAATACTGCCTGAAATACGAATTTAAAAAAATTGAAGACCTCTTACATAGCATCCCCAAAGATTACATAGGCTCCTAGATAAATTATTTTCCCCAGGGCCTCTTGTGTGGAGGATTGTAAAAAATATTATTTTAACCGTGTTTGGTGAAAAGATATGAATAGTCAAGTACTTTCCCACCTTCCTCTTCCTCATCTCGACTATTAATTTTTGGTCAAATTTTATTATTTAAAATTCTAAACAATGGCCTGGACTCGCCAGAGCTTACCAATTTAATAAAAATCCATATTCCTTCAAGATTAACCCGGCAATCAAATTTACTTTATTTGCCCACTTGTAGAACAAACCTTAGAAAAAATTCCCCGATTCCTCGAATATGTGCGCAATACAACGAATTGTTTCACAGCGTAGACATTTTAAATTTAAGCCTTCAGAAGTATCGAATAGAAGTAACGCGTGCGATATTGGATTGATACGGGGGTGTAGAGTGTATCGAGAGCATCTCATATCCTTATCCTATATTCTCCCTCCCCTCCCCCTCCTCTACCCTTCCTCTCACCTTCCTAAGCCGAAAATTTTGTTTAAGGTAAATTAAAACGTCATCTCCACACAATATTAGCATAAGAAACTCTTCTGGCTTTACTGCAGTTCACATGTATATTTATCCATCTATTATAGATACGTATATAAGCTGTTTGTGTCTATATAAATAAAATAAAATAAAAATCTCCTTCGCCTTCCTCACCATTTAACAATATACCCCAATTATGCATGCCATAGTCTTACTGGATCAGTTGGGAACAGTTGAGACTCTGATGCGGGATTTACATTAAAAAAAAATCTCGCGGCACCCTGGTTAAGAACCATTGTCTCAGTAAAAAAGAGTGAGAGGGGAAATAGACGACCTCTACCGCTCTTCACAGTTCCATCTTGGACGACTAATTGAGCTTCTGCAGAAAGGACAATACGAGGTCAGAGTCGTTCTAATTATTTGCGATTAAAGGAGTAAGGGAGACCTAATTTGAATATGTTGAAAAGGCCCAAGAGAGTAATGTTTAGTTTGTTTTCTCTCCTATAAACAGAAAAAAATATATAATTTGAAAAAAATACTTATTTTGTAATTTTTTATATTTATTTACGAGTAAAACTTCAAGAGGGTATTACCAGAGAAAACCAAAAATATGTCATTTTTAAAGCAGGTATTGACTCTTTTCCACAAAAAATTACAAATGGATTTCGAAAGATCGTTCTTTTATCTAGCATTCACATGTTTTAAATTTTGAGAAAAACAAAATATTTTTAGTATAATAAGGTTATACCATAGGTCGTTGGCAGATTCGTTAAATTTTCAAAAAAGATTTTGTATTATACCACACCCATTTCAAATCATATAATCATACAGAAAAATAAATCAATACATTATCTGGGTGTCGCATGTTTTATAATTTTAATTTTAGTTTAGGGAACGTACCCATACTACGTGACACGTTTAGGGGGGGGGGGGGGGCTTCAAAATGTCACGCTCCATACAAATGAGCGGCGGGTTGCTTAGGATTTTGGTCACCGGGGGGGGGGGGGGGGTGGGGTTAAAAATTGCAAAAAGTTGGTCACGTAGTATGGGTACGTTCCCTTAAATAAAATCATAAAAAAATATATACGTACGTGTGTTTCTTGATGAAAATTGGTCCGTTTGTGTATTTATTTGCGCACTTACAAACTAATATATTTCAGATTTTTTTAACATTCTTATTTAACTTAGAAATTATTGAAAAATGCTATATACTTATAATCAAAAAATAATTACAAAAAGTACGTTATTTTAATAGTTTTATCATCACGCCTTTCATCATTTTTGGATGTAGGTATAAATTAAATCAAATTTGGAATGAAATAAAATCGATATTGAGTTACAATTTTAAAAAGCTGGTACGCAGAATACTTGATCTTTCTCATGGTAACCGCCCTGCACGATCGTAAGAACAACTTTGTCGAAATGTGGATTTTCGTCCGCTGGCTGGTTAAACGCTCTTAATGAAGAGAAAATCTGAAACAGAAATACCAGAAAAAGATACGGTCTCCTCTAGGAATCGAACCCAGGTCATTACCCTTGCCGAGGCGGTGCTCTACGACTGAGCTAATTGGATCCTAGCCGATTCGGTCATATTTAACTGTATCATAATTCGACTAAGAACTACCAACATTATCTTCATTTTCTTAATGCATATTTTATTGGCTACGATCATCATCTCGAACTAAAAGCTGCTTAAGTGACTTGGATAAATTTATCCATTTTAATTTTAATATGCGACATCTATTGACTCTTCTGCAAGTCTAGGATGAATGTTGATTTTTTAACTTAATTGGTAAAACCTCAAACTGTAATATTTAATTAATGGGTACTGGATTCGATTTCTAGATGAGACCGTTTCTTTTTCTGTTTCAGATTTTTGATTGAGTGTCGCTAATATTGTCTTCATTAATTAAATATATATCTATTAAGTTATAGCTACATTCAAAAGTATAAATATATTGTCTCCTATTTGTGAAACGCATAAGCCTTACAATACTCGTATTTAAAAAAAAAATCTACCATTATTATTTTTATTTATTAATTTTAAACACCCTGCTGGACTTTTACAATATAACGTATTTTACATGATTTCCTGCCTGATACAGGGAATGGATTATTTTTAGGAATAAACAGTTTTTGATAATAATAATATACAACGGATAGATAATGTAAAAGTTCGATTAAATACACAAAAATAAACAAAAATTTTAACAAAACAAAAAACGACTTCAAAAAATGCACTAAAAAGTAAAAAAAATAATTTCGTATTATTCTACAACTTCATAATCAACTTACTTTTTCTAATCATCAATATGTAGGTACGATTGTTACTTTTAGAGTCGGTGTCAGTCAAGATAGGTTTGTAACTACATACATAGTTATAGGTAAGATGACTGAAATGAACTGACTGAAAATGAAAAATGAGAGATTTCTTACAATCAAACTGATTGATCAGTTTTGTAAGATTTTAAAGATAAGTATTGTAAAATTAAAAAACTGAATAAACATACTTAAAACAAAGAAGAATACGAAATTATTTTTTTACTTTTTAGTGCATTTTTTGAAGTCGTTTTTTGTTTTGATAAAATTTTTGTTAATTTTTTGATTTTTAGTGAATCTGAAGTACACTAACTACTTTGTCTGAATATGGGTAAACCTAATAAACGTGCTGCTCATATGAGACAGACATAATTTGACCATAACGACGTTAGGGCCAAATTAAGAGATTCGGCCGAATTTCGTTAATTTCTCATGGATCCGATAATCAGAACCTAACCAAACTCTCATCAAATTACCCTTGAAGTACATCCTTTCCAATAAAAAAAGAATCATCGATATCGGTTGGCGTGATATTGAGTTATTTGTCCATTTGTCGCGCACATACTTAACGCAAATTTAAGACTTATATGGTTTTCTCATGATGATTCCAAATTAAAATGTGACAACATGGGAAGCACCAGCTTTCAAATAAAAAAAGAATCATCAATATCGGTTCACCCAGTCAAAAGTTCTGAGGTAACAAACATAAAAAAAAAAAAAATACAGTCGAATTGAGAACCTCCTCCTTTTTGAAGTCGTTTAAAAATAAATAATTAACGTATCTACTTACCAATATTTGGTCTATTTATATTGTATAATTGAAATAAAAATAAAAGAAAATATAAACTTCTTCTTCTTTGTGTGCCGTATCAGGTCCCCCCGACATTGGCGATCACTCTTGAAAATGTCTCTCTGTCTTGCGCTGCCCGGAATAGCTCCTCCACACTTCTAATGCCGGTCCACTCTCGTATATTTCGCAGCCAAGACATTTGTCTACTACCAGGCCCTCGGCGACCCTCTATCTTGCCTTTCAATATTAAATGGAGCAAGTGATACTTCTCCCCTCGAAGTATATGACCCAAATATGAAATTTTCCGGATTTTTATTAATGTAAGCAGTTCTCTATCTGCTCTAGCCCGCCTGAGAATTTATGTGTTGGTGATCATGTCGGTCCATGGGACCTTGAGCATTCTCCGGTGTAGCCACATTTCAAAGCCTCTAACCTGTTCATGGTATTTACTTTCAAGGTCCATGTTTCAAGGTCCATGTTTGCCAAAGAAAAAAACTACACCTATGTCTGGTACAAGGATGGTAAAATCATGATGAGGCGCCTCACAAACGAAAAAATTATTTATATAAAACATGTAGATGATTTAAAAAAAATAACTTAAAATATTGGGAAATTATCCTCTTATATTTCTTCACAATCTACACATCATACAAAAATGGATTCTTTTTTTACCAAAATAAAGTCTAACAAATCAGACCTATCAATCTACCATCAAAATATTAGATCGATAAACAAAAACTTTGACCATTTTCTCATCGAACTCGAACTTACTAAAACCAAATACGACCTTATTATCTTGACAGAATGTTGGCTAACACCTTACTATACTCCCAAAAACATCCCCAATTATACCCACCATCACACCTCGAATCACTACAGACAAAACGACGACGTAGTAGTATATACATTAAACAACACTCCCAACACATATAACGTCAAAGAAATCACCATTACGAACTCCAACTGTCTTCAAATAACATACAGCATAAACACATGTATTATTGCCCTTTACCGCTCTCCTTCGAAACCTAACATCTCCCCCTTTTTGCGAGACTTAAACTGTTATCTTACCGAGCTAAAAAAAACAAAAAACCTAGTCTTAATTGGAGACCTCAACATTAATATTCTAAAAAACAACGAACATCCCCAGTGCCAAGATTACTTAAATACCATTATGTTTCACGGAATGGAAAGTACAATACACGATGTACACCACACTCTTCCTCCTGCATCGACCATATTATGGTTAAAACATCAAACCAATACACTTCAGAAATCCACATGTCATCAATTACAGATCACTACGCCACCTCCTTCACAATGAGTTCCAAACACAACGTTCAAAGCAAAACATCAACTGAAATAACAAAGAAAATAATTAACTATGACCACCTCAACAAAACGATTAGTTCTAAATCCTGGGACAGACTCTATAAGATAGCAAACATAGATGAGGCATGGAACTACTTCTCTACCTACATACAAGAAACCCTTGTTCAAAACACCAAAACCACCACAAAAACCATTCCTAGAGCTATCAAACCTCTCAAACCATGGATTAATCACACTATCATCAACTGCATTCGGAAACGCAATTCCATACATAAAAAATGTGCCACGAATCCATATGATATTACACTTCATAATTTCTACAAAAGATACCGAAATATTTGCACACAAGTCATTAGGAAAGCCAAAAATCTATACTACAATAAAAAAATATCCGAATGCAACAACAATCCTAAAAAAATATGGAAAGTCCTCAAGGAAGCTACCAATTCAAATAAAGCCACCGACGCCTTAAACTCTCTCAATATCAATGATATCACCGTAGACTTTAAATCGAATCCCAACACAATTGTCAATCATATAAACAGTTATTTTGCAAATATAGGTCCAGAACTAGCAACAAAAATCCAATCAAGCAACCATATGCTGGATCCTAGCGTTCACCCTTCCAATGATGAATTCCCAACCCGATTTGTTCTCAAAACGGTTACAGAGAAAGAAGTTTCTACGGTAATAAACTTTTTAAAAAACTCTTCATCCACCGGCATTGACGAAATACCCAACAGTGTTCTTAAAAAAATTGCCCCGGTTATAATACAACCATTAACTCATCTGCTGAATATTAGCATTCGCCAAGGATTATTTCCCGCCATTCTAAAACAAGGTCTTATTATCCCTATTTTCAAAACAGGCTCCAAACTTGATATTAGTAATTATCGTCCTATTACGTTACTCAATTCCCTGTCTAAAGTATTTGAAAAGATCGTTAATAAGAGTCTTATGGAATATCTTGAAACCAACAACCTACTATCGCCGCGGCAATTTGGCTTCAGAAACCATAAAAGTACAAACGATGCCATAGCCACCGTCACTGACCACATCTCTGGCCACCTTGATAAGGGCTCGAAATGTCTATCGGTATTTCTCGACCTGTGTAAAGCGTTTGATACAATATCACACATCAAATTAGAACGCAAATTGTTCAACATAGGTATTAGGAATAATGAATTAAGCTTCCTCTCCAGTTTCCTATCTGACAGATCCCAATGCGTTAAACTCAGAGCTACAAAGAGTCAGAATTTACCTATTAGTTACGGTGTCCCACAAGGCAGTGTTATAGGTCCAACGCTCTTCCTAATATACATTAACGAGTTGTGTAACCTAGATATCGATGCCACTATTGTCAGTTTCGCCGACGACACTGTACTACTATTTCAAGCAAAAGATTGGCCTACCGTATATTCTAAAGCGGAGGTAGGAATTCAAAAGGTTAAATATTGGCTTGACTCGAACACATTAACTCTTAACATACAGAAAACTAAATACTTACTGTCTAGTCTTACCAATATCACAAAACCAAACCTACACCCAAAATTAAAAATACACGGATGTAATAACTCATCTCTGAACCGGAATTGCAACTGCCCATGCCTAGAACAAGTAGCAACTATCAAATATTTAGGATTAACCTTTGATACACACCTAAATTGGAAGCAACATATACTTAACACTACAAACAAAATCCGCAAATCTATTTACTTTTTCAAACAAACGCGCAATTTCCTTAACCTACAACTTTTAAAAACAGTGTATTACTCACTGTGCCAATCTCACATCGAATACGGAATTTTAGCTTGGGGTAACACTTATTCTAATGCCCTCGACCCCATCATTAAAGCACAAAAACTAATAATAAAAATAATTCTTAAACTTCCTCTCACTACCAGCACCGATACGATCTTCAATACTTTCAACGTTATGGACATTAAACAGCTCTACGCAAAATCCATCTTACTTTATTTACATAAAAACAACAAAATCCTATACAAACCAATACAAATGATACACAATACCCGAGCCAAAAATAAAGAACTTCTCCAAACTCCCTTTTCTAAAACCACCTTTGGACAAAAACACTTTAAATACATAGCTTGCAAACTACACAATACACTTCCAGCCACGATTAGGCAAACTGAATCAATGACCAAATACAAACAAGATATAAAGAAATGTATTATAAGTATTGGACGTCACACTACTGCTAACATCTGTAAAATAGAGTACAAATAGACAGAATTACCATCTCACGTATGTCCTTACCCTTATTAAAGAACTTAAAATAGTAAAATCCTATATGTATAATATAACTACCTGTATAGATTCGAAAGGATTTACTACTTTATTCATCTCTTCCTTCACCTATATAATGCTCTCTTTATGATATTAACCCTCAATCTTAATCATCTTTCTGTTTGAATTGTATAAATCAGTATGTATCTTACCTTAAATGTTCTTATGTCGTAATTAAATATTCTTTTGTATGATACTCATTTATGTACCTCTACGCCTGTCTCAACACAGGTATACCCTAGTGAGACAGGCATCGAATAATGTAATACAAACATTCTTTTTATAGATAAATAAATAAATAAATAAATAAACATCCACACAGCAAGACCGACCACACATAACATTTTAGCATTCTCTGCTTAGTTTTAAGCTGATATTGTCATTGCAGAAAAGGGATTTCATTTTAATGAACGCAGTTCTTGCTGCTTCAATTCTGCACCTTTTCTTCTACGTCTGGGTCAAGAGTCTCCGTGAAAATACTGCCGAGAAAAAATAAACAATGAAACAATTAAGCAAACAGTGAAAACAGTAAAAAGAAGTACCTATTCATAATTTTATCCTATCCGCCGATACCTGATCCCTCGGACAGTTGATCCCTCTGCCAATTGATCGCTCGGACAGTAGATACCCTGAAGGATTATTTCTGCAGTACGTCTTCGTTTGTAGATAAAGTATGCAGGTTGGATATACGGCCGTACAACCAAAGTCGATGTACTTATATTTGCAGACGTCTTGATGAATAAATAAGATAGTTCTACAAGAATAACTCATCAGTGACCAAAGTTACATATACATTATTTTTCTGTATACATTTCATACATAATTATTACTTACAAACTAACCTATTATAACAGTAAAAGATTAAACTTTTGAAAAGCTATAACCTATTTAGCACAACGCTTGTTCATTTTAATTAAAGGCCTGTGAATTTCGTAGGTAATACATGACATAACACAATATTTGAATGCACATTGCAATTTAGTCGTATATTTTACCTATCTATATTTTTTCGTGTTTTTAATATATTTCATAATTACTTAGTTTTAACCATTGTTTATAAGAAATAGACGTGTTTCGTGAGCAATGCTCACTTCGTCAGGGTTTACTTAAAACTTTTAAGATCAATTAATTTTGTATTAAAAATAAGTTAGCTGTGTTAGAATAAGTTTAAAATTTTTATTTATTTACTAGCTGATCCGACGAACTTCGTACTACCTCAGAATCAATAATTGTTTTGTTAACTTAATAGATTAATTAAAAATTACACAATGAAGCAATTATCGATGCGCAACTGTCCGTGTTTTGTTTTTGTTAGTATCAGAAATGGCGTTGTGTACGGATTTATATTTTTTTGTGATAGCTATTTATTTTTCCACTTACTTACGGGAATTGCGTTTCAGTTTCTTTATGCGTGTGAGGGAGATTTATTATAATTATGGTATTTTTCCTTTGGAGGGGTGCAGACATGCGTTCACCGTTTGTCTCATTTTCGACTACTGACATTTAGTGTGTAAGAAAGAGGAGCAGCATTATATGTTTAAGAACAAAAGCAAAAAAAATCAGCACATTGATATTTGACGTTTTTGAATTTTTGGAATTCACTCACTATTCAATATAATATTTATCACAATATTGCTGCAGCTCTTTCAAAATGTGAAAATTCGTTCCATACAAAATGTATGAGGAAAAGAATTTTCTTCATAATTTTTTTTTCGTGAATTTTTCCGACGTATTAATAGCTATTCTGCTATTCGGGGCGGAGAAAAATCCAACAAATTAAAGATCATAAAATCGATCCAGCCGTTCTTGAGTTTTAAATGGTATACGACTTGTTTTATATATTAGAGATTAGAAGATAAGATAGTGGTTTGACATACGAGTTCTAATTACACATTATAAAATAGTTATTACATAAAGTCAATACTTATACATGGTTAAAATAATTATATAAAATATGAAATGATTACAAATCTATATTTCTTATTAGTAGATACTATAAAGCCACTGTAGTCACGTAACGTGACGTAATTAAGGGAAATTATGATTAGTTACTTACCAGTCTGTGAGTTTTCAGTGAGCTAAAGTGCTAAGATTGAAAAATAGGATTCTTTCAGTCAAGGGATGCGCCGCATCCACATACTGAAAGATCTTCATACAAAAAGTTGAACTTTTGAAAAAAAATAAAATTCATTTTCACCTACAACTACAGGAGGCGTCTACTAATTAATATCTACAGGAATTCCAAAAACTGAAAAAATCGAACTAATATCTATGAGAACCAAAGTGTTGACGAATATCTACAGCTCAACCTGATGACTAATATCTATGAGAATATTAGTTGAATATTAGTATATGGAGTCTGGACTAATCAGCTAAATGTGTCCAATAGTCCGATATTAGGGATTTTTACATACATACTTACATAAATTAAGTTTTTTAAACTGCATACGCAATATTACGTTATTCCAACATGCTATACATAATTGCAAATCCAACCTCTGCCAGTGCTGTAGATATTCGTCAACACTTTGGTTCTCATAGATATTAGTCAGCAGTTTGAGCTGTAGATATTCGTCAACACTTTGGTTCTCATAGATATTAGTCAACAGTTTGAGCTGTAGATATTCGTCAACACTTTGCTTCTGGTAGATATTAGTTCGTTTTTTCAGTTTTTGGAATTCCTGTAGATATTAGTAGACGCCTCCTTAGTCCAACCTACGCTCTGTAGATATTAGTTCAACCTACGCTCTGTAGATAATAGTCAACACTGGGACCGTTATAGATATTCGTCCGACCTTAGCTCTGTAGAAGTTAGTCAACACTCTGAATTTCGTAGATATTAGTTCAACATATGAGCCGTAGATATTCGTCCGACATACAGGCTGTAGATATTAGTATCTGGAGTCCAACTACATCAGTAATGTCGTATTTTTCAATTTTAGCACTAAGCTCACTGAAAACTCACGGATTGCCACTGTCGAAACAAAATATTGAGAAAAGTGTAGTTGGGGCAAACCATCCAAAGGAATACTTTTCTCTTTCTTTTTACTGTCGAAGCTTTCCGCCTAGTAAAGCAAAATAAATAAGTAAAAGAGTCTGAAGAGTAATGAAGTCTGAAGATGTTTTTGTTTTTATCAATAAACGATGATACAGGCCTGAAAAGAAAAACACACCATTGAAAGTTAACTAATTAGGTACCTTCCAGTAAGCTGGTTCCAACTAAATACTTTTTGCCACCCTTCATAGATAAGACTTTTCTTAAGTTTATATTCTGCTCTATTAAGTCAAGAGAAATCATTGAATGATTTATTATTACAAAAAAATAACATTAACGCCAAAAACATATCAGAAAATCGGTGAGAATTCCTAAATAGCCAAAACTAAACTATGCAACTAGCTCTATCTAAGCAGGCATACATTAATTACGTGAGCTCAAAATGGGGGGGAGGGGTTCAGTAAAATCTCAATTAAACCGGGTGGGGGGGGGGGGGGGTCAATAAAAATCTCACGTTAACTTTAAAACAATGTACTCGTATATTATTGTAGTGTTTCATCTCTTTTGAAGTGTTCCAATTTTGTCCGCTGAAAAAATCTAATGACGGACGTGGGCGACCCACAGAAACCCATCCCATCCCATCCTATCCCATCCCGCCCCACCCTATCCCATTACGCCCCCCCTTGACAATAGCTGTTTCAGATTCACGGGATACATTAGATTTTTTCAGATCATAATTACCTCAACGGAGGGGGCGTAATGGGATAGGGTGGAATGGATTCTCAACTACGGCCACTGATCTCACGTGGGGGGGAGGGGAGGTCCCACCAAATGTCACCGTAAGGGGGGAGCTTTTTTTTTAAATTTTTATAGCAATACCTCACGAAAGTTTCAGCTGCTACCGTCTGGAGTCAGTGAGACTATGGCATCCCCAATTAGGATATGTTGTGAGGCTGATGATAGTGGTGAGGGGAAGAAGATGGGAAGAGGAAGGTGAAGAATTTCCTGGCTATTCAGATCTGGTCACCAACGCCATTTTAAGCAACGTTTCAATTCTGAATGGTTGTCTTACACCAGGGCGATACTGAGAGTATCTTCCACCCTGGAACGTTCCGCTAATATACTATACATTATTTTATTTGAATTAATTGTGAAATAACACGAATTATTCAAATAAAATTTTATTTGCCCACGCCGGGATTCGATCCCGCGACCTTTGGATGGTGTGTCAAGAGCCTTACCGCTAGACCACAACGGTCGTCTAAATTGAAAAAAAGACTGCTCACTTAATTAATGTATGTCCCCTAATATAATATATAATATTAAAAAATATTGTAAAAAATATAAAAATACAGATAATAATTATATTAATTAATAATTTCTTCCATTTCTCGTCTCGTATTACAACTTCGTAAACATAACACAACTAATATAAACGAAACACTCAAAATCTAGCAATTTACACATAAGCAATCTGTGACCTTCTAACTTAAATAACTGTATTTTTATTTTTATTTTGAGAGTTAGTTTTAATAGTTAAAATAATTGTCAAAGTTTTAATTTTTCAAGACCCCCCGAAAACCACCGTATGTATGGTGAATCGTGTGACGTCATCACTCCTGAAAAATAACTATAGGATCGGGCAATCAGCTGATCAAGTATTTTTTGAATATTTTCAATAATAGAGATAAACTAATAAGAGATACCTTTATTTTTGAAACATTATTTAGGCCCAAATAATGTTTCAATAAACACAACAACTAAATCTCTATAAACAGTATGTAAAACGAATAAATTAATACGATGGCTTGTGTCATATCATACATTCCCATACAATGACTTTACGGTGACGTCACGACACTCCGAACAGTGACGTCACCACAAAAATTTCAAAAATGCCAACTTGAAGGCGTATTTTTACGACCCGAATAAAAATGGACTTTGTAGTATTTTTTTAAAAACTCTGCATTTAATATTATTAAAGAAAACGCATGTTTTCAGAATCAGCGTTTATTGGTCTATATGAACATGTTTTTTAAAGTCATAATATGTTTCACTAGAGTTCCTTATTGTAATACGTAGACTCAGAACTGGTATAATACATACTCCAAATAATGTCAAGAAATAATATAATAAAACACGTATAAAATTTATTTCAACTTAATTTATTTGTTACCGTAACCGGTTTTAGCCTGTTAAAGCCTTCTTCCATCCAACAAATAAGTGGAAATAAGTTTTATATGTGTTTTATTATATTATTGTAATGGAATTCCACCACGAATTGTCTGCATCAAACATAGAAATATAACTTAAATAAAAAATATTCACGATGTGTACAATTTTTTTTTGAAATTCCATCCCAAAATGATTTTATTTTCGACCATGATAAAACGTAATAAGTGATGCGGAAACCCTTAAATTCCCCACCCACCATTCTAATTCATTCACATTTTTATTCGCAGTACAATCAACGCCTTTGTAGCATGCTGTCCTTCAGACAGAGTGCCAAATCAAACGTCACCTTCAAGGCGAAATTAAACAGACACTTTCAGCTTCCACCAGCTTAGTTCTCCGCGCCACCCTCTTTGCACCCCCATTACCCCTTCCCTTATTTCCACCCATCCACCCATCTCTTCCTTACCTGAATAAAATTCATATTTGTTTGACGACTTCCGTGGTCACTTCACAACTCATTATTTAAAATAATATCTCTACATATTTCTACTCTATCTGCATGTTCGCGATAAACTCAATTATGTGTGTTTTGTGTGGATGCGAATGTCGAAGGACCTTTTGAAATATAGGTGTGTGAAAGAGCACTGTACAAGTAGAAAGAATGCACTTAAAGGAAAGGAAGGAAGGGACTTACTGCGGCAACTTGTAAAACTCTGCTATCTTGGCTGGTCTATTCATGCACTTATATACTTGCGGTATGCGGATTCAGTTTGAGGATGCGGGGAGCGGAAAATTATTTGCTTATACGGCGGGTTTCGGTTGACGACACTGATTGTTATGGTAACGTTTACAGGTACGTAGAATATTTTGGTTGTTAAATAAAAAAAATAATGAATGTATTGTAAGTGTGTGGGGATGGGATCTATGACAGAAAGAAGAATGGAGCGCTGTAGACGATGACCGCCGATAAAAACAAAAAAACACCAACCATTAATTTTCTCGATTCCATGCATTTCATTAAAGTAACGGACATATTCATTGTTTGATCTCTTAAAAATAAAATGCAAAGTGAAAAAAATAATATATTTTTTATCCTAAAATAGGAAAATGAAATAAAAAAAATCAATATTAATTTCGTAGAGCAATTGTGTGTACGATATTTTTTGTCAGTCCGTCAGATAGATCTGTCAAAGAATTTATATATAAAAATGCAAACATCAGACATATTAAATACATGTAGGATTACAAAAGATTTTTTAAATAATGAAATAATTTTACTTTGTATAAACCACTTATTTGATGTGCAAATCCGATTTGATTTTTTAAATATTTGTATTGAGGGATCAGTAGGAATTATAGATCCAATTAGGAGTTCCACCGAGCCGAACCCTCTGATATGAAAATATCTGGAGTCGGTGAATTATTTTCCCATTTGGTCTCTTTGACATGTTCTTGTATTATTTTGTATTTATTATACTTATATAGTGCAAGTGCATAACTTGGATTCACTACGTGATCATTTGTGGAAAAGTGCGTGAAAGGGTTAAGTTTTTCCTGCGGGAACGATTTAACCCGAAGCTAAATCTGAAGCGTTTAAATCTTGATTTTGTTAAAATCAGTACCTTTACCGTTACCCTCCTAAGACAGCCGATGCGGAAAGCATCTGTACGATGTTCACTTTATACCATTTGTCAAAACGTCAAACCAAAGATAGGTTCGCAGGTAACAAACAATAAAGCTAGTGAATTTAAGTGTCAAATTAAAAAATGCCATATAAAAAATAAAAATTAGAGTGGAATTTTACAAAATTAATTTAATATTTTAAGTATTAAGTGTGACGTCACGAGTCAAAAAACGGATTTATTTATAAGTCATTTTGAAATCCATGCAAGTCGCCTATTAACGAGAATGTTAGGGCCCATTAAAATTGACTTGTTTCAAGTGATATCTTGTCCAATCATGTCCATTTCACCCCTGTGCCCCATCAGCAATCAGCCATCAATACAGCCTGCGCTGCCTCCTGTTATTGCGGAAGTTGTAACGAGCTCCCGATTCTACGACAAGACACCTCTACTCTCTACTCCCCCCCTCTACAGGCTACAGACTCCAATAGCTAGGGGATGATTTATTCAAATTTGGTTGGCGAACTCAATATTTAATAATACTCGGATCACCCGTGCAGATATGGTTTTCATTTTCATGGTGATGATTTTTCGATCAATTTTGAATCAGAATTATTGAGGCAGTTGTGGACTGATAAAATGAATAGAATTTGAGAATGATTTCTTCAGTAAACTGTATTGATGGTTAAATAATTATTGAAAGTTTCATATAAATTGACATCATCATTAAACATATTCTCCGGCATTAAAAAACATTTGATTTAAAAAAATGATACAGTGGTGGTCGTTTAAAGTGCCATTAAAAAAGAAGAAAATTAACAAAGATGGTTTGAAAGGGAGACATGTAAACAAGATTGATAGATGGAGCGCGCTAATATGAAAAAAAAATCGTTTATAATTATTGGGCGTAAGCGACTGTTGTTAATATCTTTATCTTCACTAAGTATAAAATGAAGTCGCTCACGCTGTATGTGCGCTTAGATATTTTAAACTACGCAACGAATTTTTATGCGGTTTTCACCAATAGATAGAGTGATTCACGAGGAAGGTTTTTAGTTATATAATTTGTTAAAATTTTGTGTAAATTGGTTGAAATACATAATATATCTGGCCAAGCGGCAGCGGGCAGCGGCAGCGGGTAGTGGACTGACAAACGGGCTGTGTTGATTTGATTTAACAGTTGGCGTTGGTTATAAAGGTTTCGTTAGCCACAGCAAAGTGTGACCGGGTCTGCTAGTATTTAATAAAACACGAATTACTTAAAACTATCAAAAATCTCTAGACGTCTGACTTAATTAGCATTTAAAGAAGCATTGTGATTTTTTCCACCTGCAGCATGTTAAATATCAGTGTTTTTGAAGTAAACTTCTTTACGCACTTTTGACTTGGGGTGTAAGCTGGTGAATGCGTGACGAGAGCGTTACGAAAAGTGTGATCGGGCAAGGCGAATGGAAGTTGAGAGGGAGATATAAGTTAGTGAAGAGAGAGAGAGAGAGTTACGTTTCGTATATTACTGTAGGGGCAAGAAAGAGAGGTGCTAGCAAGCTCATATTTTCTTTCTCTCTTTCTCTCATAGCCAGTTACGTTTCGTATATTTAGGACACAGTGCAGGCCTATTGTCTGTATCACACTGTAGGAACAAGAGAGAGAGTGCGCGCGCACATTTTCTTTCTCTCTTCTTTTATAAGTTAGTGAAGTTTTACTTCAGTCGTGTGGTCTAAAGCACACTCGTTTTTTTAATAATTTTTGGAGCATTGGGAATTTATTCGAAAAAAATCTGTCTCGGATTCTTAAGATTCAGAAAGAATGAAGCCTTGTCGTATGTAGAAATTAAGATACTTTTGGTTAGGAATAATAACACCGAGGCAAATCTTGTTGATTTGGGATAATACGGATGATATGGCCGGTGTAGTGCAGCGGTAAGGCGCTTGACTCCCATTCCAAAGGTCGCGGGATCGAATCCCGGCGTGGCAAATAAATTTTATTTGATTAATTTGTGTATTTCACAATTTATTCATTTAAAAATAATATAAAGTATATTTGCGGCACGTTCCAGAGTGGAAGATACTCTCAGTATCGCCCTGGTGTAAGACCGACATTCAGAATTGAAACGTTGCTTGAAATGGCTTCTGCCGTGTTTGGTGACCAGATCTGAATAGCCAAGTACTTCCCCACCTTCCTCTTCCCTATCTCCTTCCCCTCCCCACTGCCTTCAGCCTCACGACATACCCCAATTGGGGATGCCATAGTCCCACTGGCTCCAGACGGGAGCAGTTGGGACTCTTGTGCGGTATTCTCGTAAAAAAAAAAAAAAAACTAAGTGAACATTCCGTCTTAAATTATTAGCGATGAGCCGGTCAAATATTGAACTGGTGAGAACGTTAATAGAGTTAGGTATACTTGTATGAACGGCTTTATATTATATACCAGTAATGAAATAGGTACCTACTTGGCTGATTCAAATTGCACCACTTCTGTAAAATATCACCTCAAGAGCTCTAATGTATGCTTTTGGTACTTAAGTATTTTATACAGTGGCGTAGCGTGCCTTGGAGGGGCCCCGTAACAAAATTAGTTGGGGGCCCCCCAACTAATTTATAAAATAATGTTTAGATAAATTAATAAAAATATATACGTTAAATAACGTACGATACGTAAGGTTACGAGTATTTGGTCAATAATTCGGAATTTATATTTTTTTGTAGGCGACATAACCTAAAAATCTTAAAGTGCTAAAATATCTATTCTCACAGCATTATGAGAAAAATGGCTTTGAGAGTAATAATCAACTACTAATGAAGAATATCAAAACAAAATTCTTATTATAACTCAATACATAAAAATACGTGATCACTATCACGTATTTTCATGTATTGAAGGTTGTCATTGTTCTTTCAAAAAATAATTCACCCTTCGCTACTGGTAGATAAATAGGTGGTAGGTACTTACCATTGCAATCTAAATCACTCACAAAAGCTGATTGCTGAAAAAATGAAGAAATTTTGGGCATTTTTTTATAACCTCCTCACTTTTCTGTTTACTTTTTCTTTTAATAGCTCCACTGGGATAATCTCTTTTCATTTCACTCATTATTTTCACAAATCAAACTAATTTTAACCAATACATAATCAGAAGATCAAGATTGTATTGTATTACAATGTAATAAATAACGTTTGAACCGGAATGTAATAAAACGCGTAAATATTGCACTCCGTTGTTTGTCATTATAAACAGGGAATACCGCAATAATCGATGTAGAATGTTGCAACATTTGTGCGCACGCTTAACCCGGGGAAAAAAGAGATGCTTTTTTTTTACTTTTGTCATTTCTGAAGTGAAAACTATAGGCACGTATGACAAGTTTTTTTGTATGTTTTTTTCACGGGAAGCACGAGATTAAGTGACATTGTGGATAACATTTTACAAATTTTTGCTTACACGCGTTGGGGGCCCCTGTAGCCCCGGGGCCCCGTATCATTGATACGGCTGATACGGCGGTAGCTACGCTACTGATTTTATAGTAAAATATGCAATAAAATGTTTATATGTAAAGTACCTACCGAGCTATTGCCAGTTGCTACGAATTGAAAATCCACGCCTCCATATGAAGCTATCTGGCGCTGTGGCTTCCGAAATGTTGGCTATCAGTTGACACAACTTCCCGTACTAAATCCGCAATGTCGTGCCGGTGTCGGGTGCCGGTGTCGGGTGCCGGGTGTCACAGTCTCTGTGTTGGTGTGATAAGCCCTTAACTTCATCTTCGACTCCGCCAACAGATAGCGCCTAGTAATGATATAATGAAGATATCGACATTTAGATACGGGAATTCAGTGGGATGTTAAAGAAACACAATGGAGTAGGTACTGATTTAAAAAACAAAATTTTTGGATTTTGCGTATAATTAATTTTGGAGGCGGGAATGGAAATTATTGGATAACCAACACCTCGGCCACAGGTCATCCCAAGTGATTTGATACGTTTGCTGACTTAGCAGGGGTACCCGGATTCATGGGTTGAGGTTTGTCTTCAGCCCACCAACTGTGTGGTAAGCCGGATCGGGAGAGGCTGGTTGAGGGTGACATTTTAATCTCTTCAGCAGGACTCTCTCGGTACATCGCCTTACCGCAGTGGGAGGAATGGATTCAAATGTCCGTCACTTCTGGACGTACTGACCCTCAGATTCCTACCAACCCCTCATACCTATTTTCTTCCCAAAACTTACTCTATTCACTTTCCTAAAAATACCCTCCACACAGCATTCCCAATCCAATAACATGCAATGGAGCTGATGTAAAAAAATATGTATTTACCTACATTATTTATTAATACGTAAAATAATAGTAAAAATCGTATAATATTTTTGAGGTCTTTTAAATTTAAAGTACTGATGTTGGTGTTATATTTATTTTAGATATATTTGTAACGGTTCTTCGTGCTAATATCATATCATATAAAAAAATCAATTAAAGTAATGCTTAGTTACGGCAGAGGTCGCGTGTTCGAATCCCAGCGTGCACAAGTTAATTCAACTGTCTTTAGTTATGTTTAGTGACCAGATCGGAATATATGTACAGGTAGGTACTTCCCCACCTTCATCTGCCCCATTTTATTCCCCTTCCTATACAGCGAATTTGTACAGGGCCCTTGAGGTGATTGTTTACAAAAACGGCGCTATACAAATTATCCAATATTATTATTATTTTACAAATCTTGTCCTAAATGGACATATGTACATCTAACAATTAGATTCTGGCTCGAATTTTTAAAATTTTTTGCTCGAGAGCTTTGTTCTCAATAGAGAACTCCAGTCCAATTTATTTATTTTTTGAATGAATAATGACTTTCTAACTTAAATAACTGTATTTTTAGAGTTAGTTTTCATAGTTAAATAATTGTCAAAGTTTTAATTTTTCAAGATCCCCCGAAAACGACCGTATATATGGTGAATCGTGTGACGTCATTACTCCAGAAAAGTTACTATAGGATCGGCCAATCAGCTGATCAACTGCCGCCATTTTGAATTTTGTTGTTCGAAGTATTCTCCCTAGAAGTAGTACTTTTTTTGTGCAGTAGTTTTTGAATATTTTCAATAATAGAGATAAACTAATAAGAGATGCCTTTATTTTTTAAACATTTTTAGGCCTAAATAATGTTTCAATAAACACAACAACTAAATCTCTATAAACAGTATGTAAATAAACGAATACATTAATACGATAGCTTGTGTCATATCATACATTCCCATACGATGACTTTACGGTTACGTCACGACATGACGAACAGTGACGTCACCACTAAAAATTTCAATATTGTCGACTTGACGGCGTGTTTTTGTATTTGTATTTTGTATTTTTTTAAAGCCATAATATTTTTCACTGGAGTTCCATATTATTATTCTCAATTTTCTTTATTTTTTATAGCTTCTCACTCTCGAAGACATCACCATAACCTCCTTTACTGAAGAGCGAGCCACACTAATTTATTAATGAAATCACCTGCGGGGAGAGCCACGTACTTCAAAATGCAATGGATCAAAAGATCGCCGTGTTTTTCATGTCGTATAATGCATTTTCAAGTTTTTTGGCGATGCAAATACGTATATTAATCATAATGACTTAAACCCACAATTTGTAATGTTATAAACACTGCACAAAATGTGCTGCCTTTTCATTATGGATGTTATACTTAAATCATGAAAAGAAACATTTTTTGCCGAATATGATGTACTCATATATTAAGGCGCCTAGCGCCTAGGCGCTTCCCGAATTTCTACCGATTTCTTATATATCTCCCTTAAACATAACAGCCTTACTAAAAAACCCAGTGAAAAATTTATTCAATTGACAAACGGCCGCGGATGTGAAAACATTACTAATTAAAAAATTGTTCATTGAAAAAAATACACTTGGTTTACACGGCCTGAGAGGGTAGTTTATCTCTGTTTTTGTAATGATATCCTAACGAAATTTGAAATTTTTCCAAAGTATTTTGAATGTTCTATATATTTCTTATTTTTGAAGGTGTCGTAAAAACAAATACCATTTATGAAAACTAGATAAAATTACCTTTTAGATTTGTGTATTTAAAATACACTTTAGTTTTCAAAAACTGCCATATTTTAAGATCCAAACTCGGAAAAAAATGGAAAAAAATTTCTTACCCAAACATATTTGACCAAAATGTAGAGAAATTAAAAAAAATCAAAATTTCAAAAACACAGTCCTTTTATGTAATAAATTTGGAAGGAAACTATCACCTCACTTTTTCCTCGTGCATACAATAAAAAAATAATAAAAAATTTCAAAGTTTTTTTTATTGCCAAAAAAATAACTTAGAAATAATAACGGCATTTCAAACAGATTTCTTGCATCTCTAAAGACGTTACTTTCTTTGATAGGTTTACGAACACATGTGTTAGATATTAATATTATTGAAAAATATCACTTTTAAGAAATTCTCTTAAAATAAAGATCTTAAAATGTTAATTTTATCTTTTAAGTAAACTATCTATAGTTCTATAGAACAATATTCTGACAGTCCAACTTTGAAAGTACGGCGTTTGTACAATAACTTGTATAAACTGATGTAAACCACACACACAACATAGTAAATATATCATTTATGTGAATAGAAGAGTAAATTCGTCACTACAATATAAATTATGAAGTAAAATCACAACATTTAGGCACTAACAAAATTTTTTGACATCCCGCCATAAAAGCACACCGCTTCATCGCGGTGCCGCGGCCGTTGAGAATTAATGCATAGGCGCGCCAATAATGCCCCTGGCGGAGAAAAATTAAAACAACATTCTTTCCTAGTAAATTAATACCATTTACAATGTTGTCAGATCTTTAATGCGTTTTTACAGCGCGGCCGCGGATGCAACGTTATTAGTAACAAATTGGAATCTAGCGTATACAGGGTTTATTTATGTTATTGCAATAATTCAGGTTATCGGTGTTGCTGTGGTTTTTTTTTAGTAAGGCTGTTGAAGTTTTTAAGCTCTTAAAAAAATATATGTTATTTTTGAAGATAATATCTAGACGTGTTCCACGCCGAAACGCAAATTATATAAAATTTCCTCGGTTGAAAAAAATCGCAAAGTGTGATCGAAAATTATTATAAACACGTTTGTTCAAGTTATTTTACAAGTTATAGTTGTGAAAAAAATCATAATGTTTCTTTAAATGATACTTAAGAGACACTTCCATGAGATTTTTGCTCTATTTTAAACGAGTCGTGTTTTATTAAACATTTTCACAATTTTCGCATCGATTTTGTCGCTCTAAATACTAGCGCGCTCCTCTAACATTCGTAATTTCATATCTCTCCATCTTCTTCTTTTTGAGCCTGGTTGCGGCGCCTTAAGCAAAACATCGTCACAACACATCTGGCATGTTAGCTATGGTTTTTATAGAATTAAAAAAATTCTCTAAAGTGCTTACGAGACGATCAATACCAATCGTCAATATTATTCTCAATACCTCGTCCAGGCGCTACGAACGACCTAGACAATCTTAACAAATATCAAGGAAAAGTGCATTAGTGTGAATTGCTCATTAATGTCCGAAAATATTATTAATACATATTCACAAAGTATTTCATGCACTTTATTTTGCGTTTTTGAGACTTAACCTGTCAAAGGCCAGGGTTTTTTACCTTACCTTTTTTAAATTACCTTAAGAACAAGAATGGAGGAAGCTATTCTGAGCTTTTCCTTGGTACAGTTTCTTTATACAAAAAAATTTAAATCGCATCCAAATTATTTGAATTAATATTCTTTTTTGAAATTCGAGTCTCGCGTGCGGGCACGTTCCTGGCCTTTCACAGGTTAAGTAGAAACCGGGCGGTTTTTTTCTTTTTCCCAGCGGAGCCAATATCTTTTCTGATTTTTCTCAGATTTCGATTGAGTTTCGCTAATATTGTCTTCATTTTAATTAAATATTATAATTTGAGATTTTACTCATAAAGTTTAAAAAATTAATAATAAATATTCATCCTAGACTTGCAAATAAAATGGATAAAAATTTATCCAGACACTCGTTGTCTTCATTTTAATTAAATATTATAATTTGAGATTTTACTCATAAAGTTTAAAAAATTAATAATAAATATTCATCCTAGACTTGCAGAAAAAGTCAATAGATGTCGCGTATTACAAATAAAATGGATAAAAATTTATCCAGACACTATCTAGATTGCATTTAGTTCGAGTTGAATCTTGTAATCATATATAAAGATAGCAGCCAATAATATGTGCGTTAAGTAAATGAGGATAATGTTGGTAGTTCTTAGTCGAAGTATGATACAGTTAAAAGTGACCGAATTAATATGGGTTCCGTAGCTTAATCGGTAGAGCTGTTTCCATGTAAGAAAAGGGTTCTGGGTTCGAGTCCCAGCGGAGCCAATATCTTTTCTGATTTTTCTGTCTCCAGATTTCGATTGAGTTTCGCTAATATTGTCTTCATTTTAATTAAATATTATAATTTGAGATTTTACTCATAAAGTTTAAAAAATTAATAAGAAATATTTATTGTTCATTTTTCTTGGCGACCGAGTTTCCTCTTATATGTATTTGCAGGTTTGGAATGTTTGTTTTGTGTTGTTTGGATGGTCTGGACCAGTGGTTTCCAAACTTTTTTGGCCCACGGACCCCTTTCCCAAACTCTTTCGGCCCACGGACCCCTCCCCCCCTCCGTTAAGCGCCGTTAAGTGTTTACACGAGTGTTTCAAATAAAAATGAGTCACAATTTTATTTTATTTTATATTAAATCTTGCGCGGACCTCCTGACGTTGTTCAGGGAACCCCAATTCAATTTTAATTTTCCACGGACCCCCTGAATGATCCTGGGGACCCCTGGAGGTCCGTACGGACCACTTTGGGAACCACTGGTCTGGATGAAATATTGATGATAATATTGGTCGTCTCACAAGCACCTGTAGAAATCGTTAGATATAAATCACGTAACTGCCTATTTGTCCGCTGAAGCACGAAATAAGACACTTTGTGCCTCCGTTCACGGAGATACTTACAAGATACTCGATCCTCGTGCGCGTATCATACGCGCCGATCGTAAGTACCCCCCGTACGATTTTGCTGGTGCCCGTTCACGGCGCTACGCAGTGGCTGTCGGTTTCCAATCAGTATCACGATACCGACAGTGTTGATCGCGCACGACGCGTCGCATCATTTGTGTCTGATACTTATTCGTTTGACGTTTGACAGAATGGCGTCGGAACATGAAAGTAATGTTAGATTTGTTCTGAAAGTGGAAAAATATGCATGTTTATATAACTATACGTTACCAGAATACGTAAGAAAGGATTTAGTGGAGAAGGCATGGATTGATGTTGGAAAAAAAGTCATGTGTCATCGCTTGACAGCGTGTTGACTCCACGGCTGCACGTGAAAAATGATCAAGTTCAGTATATTTCGGATAGCGCCGTGTACGGAGACTAACATCAAAAAGTAGTATATCAGCAGGGTACTTATGGTTTCGTCACAATTACGTAGATTGTAAGTATCTCCATGAACGGAGGGCCTTACGCTACGACAGATATTTATACGATTTCGAATCAATTCAAATCAATTATATGGCGAAAAGGATAAAGTAACAGTTTTAATACAAATTCCCGTATTTATGTCTTAACCTATTAGCAACAAAACGTCAATGATTAACTCGTCGAGACATTTTGCCTTGAATCTGGAAGTTGTTGGTACAATTCTCAACTGAATTACGCAAATACGCACGTCTCTGAGAACAAAATAATGGGGGGTGGCAGCGTTTGCATTGTATCGATATTTACCTCTGAACGGATATTACCAAGAAGTGTAATCTATACCGATTGAAAGAAAACTGGTATCGTCCGTTTAAATTACACCTTTCGACTCGTAGTCTCCAGACAGACCACTGAATTTGATTATCTCTTCAATAAAGAATTTTCTGTTTTCAAAATATTTTAACGATTTCACAAGAAGCACGGACATATGAATGTATCTGGACCTGCCCTAAGTGATAAAAAACGTATTATTTCCCCCTCCCCATGGAGCCAGCTGGAGCTTCTCCTTGGAGCCAGCTCGCTCCATGGGGAGGGGAGAGAACCTCGATTGAATCTAAAATATGTGACGTCATCATTCTTGTCTTGACCAGCGCGGAACTAACATCCATACATTTTACGAAATAACACGCCATAAAAGGTAGCTTGTGCTATACATTATACCCACATATTATGTGGACATAGCGAGTGTGGGCGGTTTCCAGTGTGCTCGTCGCTGGTTTCAGGGATAAGCAAATTATGAAACATTTGTAAAAGTGTCTTAACTAAACACGGAAACAAAATATTGATATGTGAATAGGGGCGAATCTTTTCGGGGCGAGCATTTGGCCTTCGCAAATATGTTATTAACGTGGCAAGCAATTCGCGCTCCCATGTAAAAAGGTCTATTCATTCAAAGCAGATTTTGCTTTTAAGAACTAACTGGTGATATTGTAATGCGACATGCGACATGCCTATATACTGTCAGATTGATTTTTTAACGAATCACAGTCATCTTTCCTCTCTTCGCCCCCCATAGTTTGGTTTTTCCCCTCGTCTGTTTCTTCTGGTCTATTGAATTTGGATGTCTATGACAAGAAGTAAGGAAAAATTTAACTTAATTATTGGCACACAGACACGCCCAGAACACACTTCTATTAGTTTATCTCTTCAGTGGTATCTATCTAGTAGGAATAAATCTGAAGCTATGTTTGAGGTGTTTCAAAGTGCCTCCTTCTGTTTTATGATGGGACTTATCCTAAAATATTGCAAAATCAATAGAAAATTTTGTGAAAGATTGGGAATGGTTCTGAATTGTTCTGGTAGAATCTTTTCATTCATGAACTTTGGATAAGGAAAGTTTTAAATAAACATTGACTATAAGTGTTTAATGACTAGACCTGAAAACCAGCTGTCACTAATATCCCTCATAAATGTCACAAATTTAAAAAAATAATGTGAATGTAAAAATAAATGTAATAAATATAAATAAGTTTTTATTCCAGTACGTGGGGAGGAGAGTGCAATCCCACACATTACATAAGGGTATAATATAAACATACATGTACAAAGTATTTGAAAGGAAAAAAAAGAAAAAGAAGGTGGATATGAATGTACACGAAACAAAAAAAGATAATAAGCTAATAGTAGTAAAAGGAAAACAAAAGAAATAATAATATTAAGCTTTCAGGATTCTGTGAGCACGTAAGGAGCCAGCATTTTTCTCCAGTGTGCATCAATACTGGATGATGGACTGAGGCGGGCTTCCATGACGAGGATGTTTCCAGAGCTGCTTATCCTTTCCCTCATTCCTGCCACCCTGGATCTAATAAGGGCTGAACTCGCCCCTCCGTGAACATCCGGGAAGCGCTGCAATATCTGGGGAGACCAAACATTACGCGGAAGGCGTTGTTATTCTGAACCCGAAGTCTTTCTATACTACTCTTCTTGTAGTTCAGACGTATACAGTGTTGCGCAGAAGGAAAGGAAGAGCGTCCTTTTTACAGCAGTACTGCAAAGGCGGAATCTTCTACTGAGCATGTTTGCTTTTACACTGAGAGCTCTTCTTTGCCTATCGATGTCGTCATCGTCCATCAGATTACTGGTGATTATGTGTCCAAGGTATTTAGTTCCTTCAGTCACCTGCAGGTTCACACCATTCAGGGTTGCTGGAGGAATATTTTTTGGTCCTTGTCCATATCTTACGACCAGTAGAGCCGTTTTAGTGGGGTTGTATTGCATGTTTGTTTCTTCAGCAAACTCTTCGCAGATCTTTAAAAGAATTCGTAGGCCCCTTATGGATGGTGCCATCAATACCATGTCGTCCGCATAACTGATGTTGTTCAGAAACTGTCCTCCAATTTGGCAGCCTACCCCTGCATTGTTTAGCCTGTCGGTGAGTTCGTCCATGTACAGGTTGAACAATATCGGGGACATGCATCCTCCCTGTCTAACGCCGCTCTTCAGGAGGAAAGGTTCGGAGAGTCCATCTTTCCACCTTACTAAGTTCTCCTGCTGTCTATGCCACAAGTCGAGGATATTTATCACCGCCGGTGATATGCCTCTTTCCCTGAGTTTATCCCATAGTAGAGGGTGAGAAACCCTGTCGAAGGCCTTGCTCAGATCTAGAAAACATGCATAAGTAATGGAATAGTGTTTTTTTTTAAATATTTTTTACAAATATTTATTTAAAAACCGAAGTACATACGAAGGCAATAAACCAGATAATATGAAATAAAGTTTGTAAAGAATCGTATACTCGAGTTAAAGCGTGCGTTGGGTCAAATAGTGACATTTTCGCCACGAAACATCATCATGTGTCACCAAATGACCAAATAACACGTCCTAATGAAACTCGTTCTCTCTTATTTTCTATTACGTTTAGACACAATAAGAAATAACTAAATGTCGAGCGGGAATATTTATAAATAAATACTAAACTGATAGATTTTGTAAAATGATATCATATCGACCATGGAAATTTGAAATGCTGTAAAGGATAAAATTTTCCCTTTTCAGGAAAGCGAAAGGAAAATTTTTAAATTTTTCAAAAAATTGTATCTCTAATTTTGTAGACCTATAATTATAGTAATTAATAAGACCTTTCAGAATATTTAGCATGTTTTGTAAATTTCTTTAATAACAGTATTTAATTTATTTTAGACTAGCAGACCCGGCCACACGTTGCTGTGGCTAATGAAACACAACGCTATTACCCAACCTTTATAAAATCCACACCACCCGCTTGCCAGCTGCCCGCTGCCTGAATTGAATATTTGAATTTATCGGCTTTTCTCTACTATAGTAAGCATGCATTATACAAATCTTAAAAGATCTATGCGCACATACATTTTGAGCGACTTCATTTTATACTATGTGTGGCGACGCATTATCTTTCGCCATCAAAAGAAGATACGAGAAACATCTCCTTATATTCGCGCGGCGCTGGCAAACTACTCACCTACCTATCTACCTATGACGGCAGGATGGACTTTGGCCGCCTGCCGCGCCTATGACGATAATAATATCGCCACCGCCTAGAAAGGTCTAGAGTTTATAAGCCGCCTGAATATTCGGCACCGCGTATGTTCCAGTACCTTCTAGTGTGCACATTGCCGGCGAATGGAACATTACTCCACCGGTCGCGCTGGTATATATAAAGCGACTAAACTCGGTGCTAGCTCAGTCAGTCTCACACTTACAGTCGGCCAACATCTCAGCATGTAACGATCTCCGCGCAAGTGCTCCTACAGGCATCTACACACATCCAGGGCAGCTTCCCGAGGTCCACCACCACGTCTCAGCTACAAGGCCCATCGTGTCTTCAGCTCCTGAGAACAGCTGTATCCCTCGACTTATAAGGCTTGCGTCACCTTCAGTCCAGGGATCAGCTCACCACTTCATGGCACCCCGAAGCCCACCGTGCTTCGCTGCCATGAAAACACGCTCCGCCTCGCCAGGACTACCTGCTGGTGGCTCAGCTCACCGAGCCACACACCGTTCATCTCCGCGACTTAAAGCGTCGAGCAACGGCCTGGAAGATAGGTCATCTCCACCGCCATGGTGTCGAGCAACTCGCTGACCTTCACCACACCATCTCCATCACATCCGTACGCCTGCAGCATCTCATCACTGCACCCTGCATACATCATGTTACTGCTTCACCGACCCTCGCTACGTAGCCCATTACATCGACTGACTCACTACATCGACTTGACGCCTTTTATTTCTCGTTCTGTCTCCCGCTCCCTCAGTGATGATGATGATGATTATTTCGAAAAAAATTATCTTAAAATGCACTTCGCAAAAAACGCACTTATTTTCCCATAAATATTTCGACGAGGTAGATTGAAAGAGAAAATAAAGCGGAGAATAAATGATATTTTAACTTGTTTTTGAATTTATTGTCCTTTTCAGCATTTCAAATTTTATCTGTCGATATTATCTAGCGTCAACGGACAATACAACCAATTAAACATCTCTTTTAAATATTCTATGTATTTTTCGAATAAAGTTTTTTCTAAGTGATCTCTTCCACCGCTCTCTTTGGCTTTTCGTAAACCGACCAATTACGCCAAGTATGACTCAAAGCCATGTTACGGAAATTACGGGGTCTTGGTGCCTAAAAGTATAAAAGTAAAAATTCGTAAACACACCGCACAAAGGTTTCTTTATGAAAACTTGTAAATCACATTGGCATGTGGCGTGTCCCGGCGTGGCCCGAGAAAGGTAGCAAACGCCGAGGTGAATTTATATGTAAATTGAAGATTGCTTTTCAACATTCACATGTGTCTATTTATTTTCATCTAATGCATATTTAAATTGTGCGGTGAGACAAACCCACGCCGCTAGTCTCCATATAAAATATGCGTATTCTAAGGTCCCCGTCAGCAGCCCACCCCTCCCCCCATCACTTACTTCTCCAACCCCCTCCCCAGTTTTCAACCCCCCTTTCATCCCAGTTTCCCCACCCTCTCTCATCCCCTCCCCGCCCATACTCACTGCATATTTCATGGCGGCAGATTATTTGCCACCCTTGCAACTCCAAGGAAACTATGCTTTAGAATTTTAGAATATTGTTTAATATTTACTGTACGACAAGAAGCCCTGAGATGTGTAGAGTAGAGGTATTTCGTATTTAAATTTCACAACAAAAGCTCAAAGAAAGGCTAGAATCGTTTTTGCAGCACGAGGTTAAAATGTAATATTTTTAAAATGTTTTCCACGTAAAAACAAACAAATTATGCAATTATTACAATAATAAATAAATTTATTTACAACACTATTTTATCAAAATAATCGACATGTATCTTCATCAGGATAAACGTTAAATTAAAATTAATAAATGTAAAAATATACAAATGTAGACAAATAAGTATGTAGAGACAAAAATATCACAATGGGTGGTAATTAATTAGTTATTAGGTTTTTTGTATTTCTTGGGCACTGACTATGTAACAATTTTTAGACATTTTTGTTTTGAAAAGTTTTATTTTTCGATGTACATTTGTTACTTTTAATTTTAAATTTTTTGCGACCGGTTTCGACACGTCCGTATCATTAACGAACAAACTTAAAACTAACTTAAAAATTCTATACAAGTACACAATTAATTAGGCGGGGGTAGTGGGAGGGGGGAATTTGGTGGAGGGGTAGGACGGTGGGAGGAGTCAAAATTACATGGAAACATCGTAAGCAGAGGTGATTTACATGGTGCTATTATTTTATTAACTAAATTAATTTTAGATTTAATTTTTTTGTTGATTTCTAAAGTTTCTAACGCGCACAAATTAAAATATGAATTTACATTGCAATGTTTAAACTTAGTTTTTTTCTTTTTTGAAGCTATGACCTGTCTCTATGAGATGGTTAGCAAACTCTGAGTAGTTATAATAACTACTAAGAGTTTGCGTTTGAGGTAATTATTGAATTTACGTACATATCAAAAACTTTTATAAATTAACACAAACTAATCAAAGAGTCACCAAAATGTCCAAATAACAAAAACAAAAAACAAATAGAAATATAGGTATTGATATGAAATTAATTTTTAGAGATGGTTATTTAAAAAAAAATGGTTATTAATAATATTTAATTGACTGTTAACACATTTCTGCTTCCAAAGTTTCAATGTAAAAATTTTAAACCTTTATTTAACCGTCAAAAGAATGATTTGTTTTTAAAATTTGGTTGGCTAATTCAGAATTATTATTATTAATAGTCCTAGGTGCTCCTTAAGTCTAATACTAAAATTCTAGATGTTTTACCTTTACAAATACAGTTAAAATAGTTACAAATTAATTTATGGAACCCAGATTTGTTTAAAAAATCATTCCCGTCCTTGTTTTATTATACATAATTGAAAAAAAATGTTGTAAGTATAAAAAGCTCGCTGTACTCTAGATGTTTTTAATTTTTAAATTTGAAGTATTATTATTTAAAAATAATATTTTTAATTCAATTCTAACATTGTCAACAATGTGTGGATAAACGTAAGATCTAATAAATTTTTTCTTAATTTTTTTGTTTAACATTATTACTATTACCGTTATTGATTGCCATTTGTTTAGAGACACATATTTGATTCTATATTAAAATTATTTAAAAATAAGGGAACATTAACGCTAAACGTTAACGCGAATATTAAGCTGTTAGTTCATTTAATTAATTAACTTATTTTTATATGTTATAAGTTTTAAAATTTACGATAAAAATTTTTAATCAAAATTTTCTCTTTTGTTAGTTGTTCTTATCCGGTTTCGCGTGTATTTTAAAACTCCTTATAATATTTTTGTCTTGAATAAAAAAAAAACTTCGAGTTTGACGTTTAGTCTTAATTCTCAACTGTTAAATGGATATTTCGAAGCTGTATTGGCTAAAAACTATCCAGATTGTCTAAAGTTTCGTGGGTTAAAATAATCATGCCTTAGCTTCATTAATTAATATTTTTTATTGATTGGATTGCGATTTAGTACATAAAAAAAATATCTGGCGGTTTTGGTTGATACTTGTTTTCTTGTATTGACATAATATTATTAAAATTGAAATATTTCTTTGTAAGATTTAAGCCGATAACGATATTACTAGGTGGGCGTTGGAGGGCTGGATGCAGTAGATGCTAGTATAAAGTTCTCAAAGGATCTGAGGCTAACAATCTACAAAGAGTTTCTCATACTGACCTTATTAGCCCAGTCAAGATGTACATCCGTGCTTGCAAAAGGTCCGGTCATTCTGAATTTTTTATATGTTGTTAGGACCTAAACCAGTAATAAAAAAAAAATTTTGCAACTTCGAAAGTGCTGTGCGAGCGGCGGTGGACCCAAAAAACCAAGAAATTTTCGGATTTTTTTCAGGTTTTGCTCAATATCTCAGTGAAGGGAGAGTCTGACCGGTATAGTGAGTATACATACTTTTAAAGTAGACTAAATTTGCTACAATTTGAGATCAAAGCGAGCTGTATGCAGCCATTGATTTCCAAGATACAGTTCTTCGAAAATAGGTAATTTTTTCCAAAAAGTAAAATTTTTTCGAAATGGTTTCTTATTTTGTAAAATATTTTCTAAAACACGTATCCCACGTCAAATATTATATGAAATAAAATTGTAGTAAATTTAATTAGCTTTCATTTAAAACTAGATTGATATCTGTAGACCTAACGGTTCTCTCAAGAACGCCAGATAACCAAAAACAGTCATAGGTGGGTTTTGGGGGGAAATGCAAATAAACTGTTTTCACGTCTTTTTATGGTTTTATTGTGCTGTGAAGTAATTCCATTAGTCATCTATTAATTCAAACTATTATATATATCCAGGCAGAGCGTGCTGGTGATTGGAACCTTCATTTGTACACTGTCCACAAGATGCTCCCTTTTTTCCACGCAGCTGGACATTTTTTGTATGCTAAGAGCGCGCACCTCTACCTTCAGGGTATGATGGCTCTACAAGATCGGATGGATAAAAGTGAATATGACATGTTCACAAAAGGACCCTTCACCATTCGCCGGTCTGATAAGTTTTGGTCTGGGTTGTGGTCAGATCTAACAATTGAGCAGAAGCTGATGCGATCCATGAAAACCTACGGTGGGTTGACCCAAGGAAGGGGAATCTCCGACAGTTTTCAGGCTAGGTGGACAACAGGAATGGTGTTTATGTTGAACATTTGTGAAGAACTGGAAAGTTTTTGCAGTATCTCATGTCCTACTGGAGAGCAGCATGTAGACGTGAGACCTTGTAGAATCATCCGAGAAAATAGTGACGTGGAAAAACTAAAAAACTGGTTTGCTCTCCACCCTCCATTTCCCAAAACTGACGGTTTGATTTCTATCAGTAGTGGTTTACTGGCAGGTCCTGAAATTAATTGCCACACAGCCCAGAGAGTTGGAACGGAGGGAGTGATGAAGATTGTGGGGCAAATGTACGACAAGGTAGTAGTAAAGCGGAAAAATAAAGTTACCACGCTGGCATCGATCACCTCAACCGTTAAACTGCCGGACAAAAACAGAAGAGTGGCTGTGGATCCGCTCACAATTTTCCAGCGAGTGTGTATTACAATGCAATCTGAACAGGATTTACAGGATGACTTCAAGTATGAGTTGGCCCCGTTCCCGGTGTCTCTGTTCGATGAACAAGGGATGCGCAAGGGCACAAAATCTACTCTGTACTCTGCCTTCACTCCTCTTTCCAGCCACACGCCGATAGATGCCAGCACTCACGTCATTTTGGATGGTGGCTACCTCTTGCACAAGGTCGTGTGGCAGCGGAAGAGTACGGTTCGAGCACTTTTGACGCGTTAAACCACCTACGTCCGAAACCACTTTGGGAAGAACGTCTCCATCGTTTTGACGGCTACCCCGAAGCTGCTACCAAAAAAAAACACCAAAACAGCGGAAAGACTCCGGCGCTACGCAGCTCATTCCAGCTACGAATTGACGTTCGATGAATCCACAGTAATTCAAATTACTCAAGAGCATGTATTGGGCAATGAGAACAATGAGAGACGCCTTATAACTCTTCTCTGTGACGCCTTTCAGAAGGATGGAGTAGAAGTGGCTATTGCCGAAGAAGATGCGGATCGAGAGATCGTCATGATGGCGCTTTCAAAAACAGCAGTAGCCGGTCGGGTCGTCATAGTGGGAGAAGACGTCGACCTGCTCGTTCTTCTCAATGGTTTAGGTGCTGAAGAGACAAACGTCTATCTTCAGAAGAACACCAAGAGTGAAGCTGGTTGCTGTCACTACTCTACGACCTCCTACAATCACCAGGGCTCCCGGCGATTACCAGGAACGATACTATTCACCCACGCGTTTACCGGGTGCGATACCACCTCAGCACCGTTTGGCCAAGGAAAGACCAAAATCACCACACTTCTGAGCAAGAGTGAATCACTTGCTGAGCAAGTGGAGGTCTTCCTTCGGCCAGACTCCACCCCACAAGCCATAAGTGAAGCAGGCATCAAGTGCTTTGTGGCTCTATATGGGGGTGACATCGCGAGGGATACTTTGGATTTCCTAAGGTATAAGACGTTTGTCACTTCAACAAGCATAAACTTCGCCCGTTTGCCACCTACGGAAGATGCCGCAGGCCACCATGCAGCAAGGTGCTACCTGCAAGTACAGAAGTGGCGAGGAATCAACTTGAATCCCACTGAATGGGGGTGGAAGCTGTCTTCTCAAGGACTCACCCCCATCCCCACCACGATGGATCCCGCACCTCCTGCCCTTCTGCGAAAAATTTCATGTAAATGCAAGAAAGGATGCTCTGGGAGCTGCTCGTGCAGAAAGGCTGGGCTCCACTGCTCAGTCCTCTGTCAGTCATGCGGTGGAAAATTGTGCAATAACGTCCCGGATGTGGAGCTGAAATGCTCGGACGATGAAGATGACCCGACTACAGACTGGGCGCCTCTCCCAGCGTCCATCACAGATATCGAGACACCTTCTTCGTGCGAGCCTAAGCCCGGGCCATCTAAGATAAAAAGAAAGACATGATTTGGCAACCAAGACACAATACCTACATGATTTATATTAGTTTTATTTTTTGTGTACATATAACTTGTCCTTACAGTAGGTACCATGATGTTTGTTCAAGAATTTTAGTATGTAGGTATATAAAACAATGTTTGAAGATGACGTAATTCCCGACAGATGTATTATCTTTTCTTTTTTTCATCAAAAATGTGTTAACAATAACAAAAAAAAACTGTTTGATAAATAAAACCATAAAAAGACGTGAGAACAGTTTATTTGCATTTCCCCCCAAAACCCGCCTATGACTGTTTTTGGTTATCTGGCGTTCTTGAGAGAACCGTTAGGTCTACAAATATCCATCTAGTTTTAAATGAAAGCTAATTAAATTTACTACAATTTTATTTCATATAATATTTGACGTGGGATACGTATTTTAGAAAATATTTTACAAAATAAGAAACCATTTCGAAAAAATTTCACTTTTTGGAAAAAATGGCCTATTTTCGAAGAACTGTATCTTGAAAATCAAAGGCTGTATATAGCTTGCTTTGGTCTCAAATTGTAGCAAATTTAGTCTACGTTAAAAGTATGTATACTCACTATACCGGTCAGACCCTTCCTTCACTGAGATATTGAGCAAAAACTGAAAAAAATCCAAAAATTTCTTGGTTTTTTAGGTCCACCGCCGCTCGCACAGCACTTTCGAAATTGCAATTTTTTTTTTTTATTACTGGTTTAGGTCCTAACAACATATAAAAAATTCAGAATGTCCGGACTTTTTGCAAGCACAACCCCCTTTTCATGTTTAACTTGACTGGACTATATTGCCTGGTAATGAGGAATGGAACTGGCAGAGGATGGACGAAATTACACTCGGTGAAGAAGATAAAAGATTCACGAATAACCGAATAATAAATGAGGAAATCTTAAAATAATGCAAGACCAATGTAAGTGTACCTAATGAAAAATATTTGAAAGGGATGCGAATGTTAAATGGTTTGAAGATGTACAGTGAATGTACGGAAGCAGAAGTGTCAGTCAATAATATTAGTAAATAACGGGAAAGTGGATTATAGGAGATGTCGGGGATGTATAAGGAATAAATTAATCTCCTGGGGCAAAGGAGTGAAAAGGGGAATTAGAACGCAAATATGAATTGTAGAAGAAGTCGGGGACGCACAAGGAAGACATCAAGTGAATCAGATACCGGAGTTAAGAGTCGGAATAACAGAAGAGAGGATGTATGAATGTGAACGAGGCAAGGAGTGTGTACTAGACCGAGTTGTTTGGCGGTCCGTCCTCTCTGCCTAACGGCGCGCGTGCGGTTAGTTAGGGCCTTCTGTTTCAACGGTTGCTAGAGCAAAAGTAAAAGGAAAATAAATTGCTATAGTTAAATATCACAAAAACGCGTTTTTCAATCAATTTAACCGCCTTTTTACGTTTGCTTTTACTTTCCGAAAACCGATAGTTGTTACTAAAACCGATAGTTGTTAAAGTACGATTGGAAAACACTTTAAACATTTTTGAAAACCTTTTATGCTAACGATTCTGATATTTTTTGTATGCCTCTACTGAAGTATAAAGCTGTACTAATTAAACAATTTAGCAGTACGTTTTTTTTTAACAAGGTCACCATATACAAGTATTTTCTGTTTGCTTCTTCTTCACTGCTTTCAATAACTTTGTATTAATATGTATTATTTTTCTTTTGGTTTATTTATAATTAATAGGTATTATTTTTCTTATGTATTATTTTTCTTTTGGTAGAATGTATTATTTTTATTTTGGTAATATGTATTATTTTTCTTTTGGTTTATTTACAAGTAAACTTATAATTTTACATTTCTTTCTTTTTTCTATATTGAAAAAAAAAAACATGTACGTAAAGGACACTTGTGCATAATTATAAATAATTAATAATAACTAAATTAGTAAA
Source organism: Limnephilus marmoratus (assembly GCA_917880885.1). Lineage (NCBI taxonomy): Eukaryota > Metazoa > Arthropoda > Insecta > Trichoptera > Limnephilidae > Limnephilus > Limnephilus marmoratus. The sequence goes on along the minus strand of OU862923.1, from coordinate 29,098,785 downwards.
TAATTAAATTATGCATACATTATAAATAATTAAATATTTTTGACTGAACTTTAGTAAATAAGATAAAGTTTTTTGGCGATGATTTGTTGATTTGTGTCCCAAATTGGTAATTTCTAAATTAAATTTACGCCTATCAAAATGTTTGTCATTTGACTGTCCTAGAACGGGAGACCTTCCTAGTTGGACAGTCAAAGCTTCTTTGTATTGATGTATTCTCTATAACAAATAAACGTTTTATTATTATTATTATTATTATTATTATAGAGTTACTCTGCCATTTTGACAGGCCTGTTGGAGAATACGAAATTGCGTGCTTCAACATTGATTATTTATTTATTAATATTAGAAGAGGAGGATAGTGACGATGGGTTCCTCATACAATATATCTTTCGGCGATAACCAAAACATTTCGATCTCGTGTTATTAATATGGTTATTTGGGTCGATCCCGAATTTGTGGAAAGATCTCGATAAATTTGTGACACATCAAATTCAAGGAAATTTTACAAATCCTCGAAAGTAAATAAAATTTTTATTTTAACTTTATGGGTAAAACCTCAAATTGTAATATTTTAATTAAATCCGGTCCTGGGTTCAAATCCCAGAGGTGCCAATATTTTGTTCCGTGAAATATCGTGTATATTATAATAGGTCGTCATTTATTTTAAAATATTCATACAAACATTTTTATAGGAACAAAGCTGTCAAATCCTACAACGATGCGAAAGAAAATAAAGCCGGCTATTTTGACAGTTGTTCCGGTTTTCAAATTTAATTTATGGTGTCACCGCACCAAAAAATAGTGCGGTGCGTTTTTTCACATAATTTCGAGGAATATTCTGCTTTTCAGACTGGCCACACAAACAATTATTACCTTAGCAAAAGCAAGCATGCTTTTTTTTTTTTTTTTTTTACAGTGAATAACCGCACAAGAATCTCAACTGTTCCCGTCTGGAGCCAGTGAGACTATGGCATCCCCAATTGGGGTATGTTGTGAGGCTGAAGGTAGTGGGGAGGGGAAGGAGGTGGGGAAGAGGAAGGTTGGGAAGTACCTGGCTATTCAGATCTGGTCACCAAACACGGCTAAAGCCATTTTCAAGCAACGTTTCCATTCTGAATGGTGGTCTTACACCAGGGCGATACTGATAGTATCTTCCACTCTGGAACATGCCGCAAATATACTATATATTATTTTAAATGAATTAACTGTGAAATAACACAAATTAATCAAATAAAATTTATTTGCGCATGCCGGGTTTGAACCCGCGACCTCCGGATTTTGAGTCAAGAGTCTTACCCACTGGACTACTTAACATTCTATTTAACATCCTTGTTACTTTAACTGACAGTTAACATTTACATATTTGTAAAAAGCACTAACTTTGTGGCTCGCCATAATTTACAATAAAAAAACACATAAATTTGTTTAAGACCACTTTTATTTTAAAACCCTTCCTTCGTCAGGAGAATATTATAACTATTATAACTATATATAATATTCTCCTGACGAAGGAAGGGTGCTTCTGAAACCGGTAGAGTGTTTTAAAATAAAAGTGGTCTTAAACAAATTTATGTGTTTTTTGATTGTAAGTTAACATTTAGTTTACGAATTGCTTTTCTGTTGAAACAGATGGCCCTTAAGTTAGTTATACCTATACATAGTTAGGTTGGGTTTAAGTTTAGTATCTCGTTCAGTATTACAGTTATTTTTGATAACATTTGGAGTATCAACATCAATGATTTCGCAATTCGAAATTTCGTCAATTTTTTTTATTTTTTTTTTTTAAATCCTTTATTTTTCCCAATTTTACATTTTATAGTTACATATTTTAGATATAATAAAAATAATGGGAACCCACTAAGGCGCAGCCTGTGCGTGGGTAATATTATAGTTAAATATATTTTATTTTAGTACCTAGAAAAAACAAACAGTGGTATTGAAACAAAAAAAATTATTAAAGTTGGTTTAAACAGTTTGTACAAAAAGTGTGTACAATAGTGTACAAGGTAATAATTAGTGTATAGTGTAATAACAGTTATAAGTGTAATAATAAGTGTAAAGTTTGTGAGAAATATAAACTGATGTAAAATTAAATAAATAGAGTTTTTACATCTGTGTGGTATAGCCATATTTTTAACTCTTTTATGTAATGCTGAAGTTTAGTTGCAACTTGGATATTTTTTGGTAAAAGGTTAAAAGTGCGAGGTCCAATAAAACTACTGTGAGTTTGCATTTGTTTTGTGTTTGTTTGAGGGGTATAGAATACATTATTATTTCTAATGTTTGTTCTGTTTTCATTTTTTTTGAATTTGTTTCTGTTTTTATAGATATATTTCATAGTTTGCAGTATAAATAGTTTACGGAGACTGAATAGTTTAGATTCTTTGTATAAAGCATGTGTTGAAAATGTTTTAATTCTATTAAACATAACTTTGACAATATAATTTTGAGTTGTTTGCAAAGGTTTTATAAAAACATCAAGCGCACCACCCCATCCTATTATTCCGTACATGAGTGAAGATTGCACCAAAGAAAAATAAATCATTTTCAATTTGTCAATATTCAGCACTTCTTTAAGTCTGTAAAATATGTACGTAAGATATCTTAATTTAGAAACGGTATTATTAATTTGTGATTGCCAATTTAAATTTGTATCAATATATATACCCAAGTATTTGATCTTATCAACTTTTCCAAGTTCAAAGCAAGATGAGCATGTTACTTGATTACAGTTAGCAATATGTATTCTAATTTTAAGGTTATTGGGTGGTTTGTTTTTACTGTTTTTATAAAATAGTAGGTAAAATGTTTTATTGTAGTTTAGGAAGAGTTTATTACTATTTAGCCAGGATGTGACATGTGCCAAACATTTTGATGCATTTAAGAAAGTTTCAAGCCATGATTTTTCATTTACTATTATTGCTGTATCATCAGCGTAAGATACAATATTATCAGGGATTACAAAATTACATAAATCATTTATATATATTAGAAACAGAACTGGGCCTAGCACAGTACCCTGTGGTACTCCATGTTTTATACTTGTTTCAGAACTATAAAAATTCCCAATTTTTGTTTTTTGTTTTCTGTCTTTGAGATAGTTAGTGAGAATTTTTAATGTATCTTTTTTGAAACCTATTTGATTAATTTTTTTTATAAGTATATTGTGATTTACCGTGTCAAAGGCTTTTCTTAAGTCTAGAAATATAGCTAGACTTTTTTTGTTTTGATCAACAGATGTGTATAATTTTTTTGTCAAATCGAATATTGCATCTTCAGTGCTTAGCTTACTTCTAAAGCCATATTGATTTTGGGACAGAATTTTGTTTTGTTCTAGGTAATTCAATACTCTACTTTTGATAAATTTTTCAAATATTTTTGAGAGGTTTGAAACTAAAGAGATAGGTCTATAATTGTCTAATATGTGCTTTTCACCCGATTTGTGAATTGGTATTATGGTGGAGATTTTAAATTGTTCAGGAAAATGTCCCTCTTTTAGGGATATATTAAAGATGTGTAGCAAAGGAGTTAAAATATATTGTTTAATTTTTTTTAGTGTGTTACCTGATAAACCGTCCATTCCTGTAGAATTTGTTGATTTAAGACCGTCAATATGTTTATCAATTTCATTTGTTGTGATGGGTGAAAAATATTCTAAGGAGTTAATTGTGTCGTAAGTTGAGATTGAATGCAAAGATGAGTCTACGGGCGTTGTATTATCAATTTTACTAGAAGATTCAAGTACTTGATCTACTACATTTGTAAAGAAGTTGTTAAAATTTTCTGCAATTGTCGATTTGTCAGTAATAATATTGTTGTTTATTTTAATCTCATTCACATCAGTTGATATTATTTTTTTTTTGTTCATTATTTCGTTAATTATATTCCATTTTTTTTAGTATCATTTTTTGCATTATCAATTTGTTCACAAAAGTATTTCTTTTTACAACTTCTTATTAACCTATTGAGTAAATTTCTGTACATTAAATATTTAGTTTTCATAAAAGACATTATTATTACATTATTTTTTTGACAGGCTTTTTGATAATTTAACATCTCTCTGTATAGTTTATCTCTTTGTTTAATGGAGACTATTAGTCCTACAGTGATCCATGGTTTAATTTTTTTATATTTTCTATTAGTGATAACAATTTTATTAGTGCATTTCGAAATGTAATATTGTAAGGTTTTGTAAAATAGTTCTAATGCTGAATATGGGTTATATGTTGAGAGTATATTGTCCCATTTTTCTGATTGAAGTAGATTGTTTAGTGTGACGTAATTAATATCATTTTTTTCAACAGAATCAGAATATTCTTTTAAATTTGAGTTTAAGATGTTGTGTCCGTAAAATGTTGGGTAGTGGTCAGTAATATTTGTTTTTAGAGTTGAGGAAGTAGTTTTAACGTGTTTGTGTGTTTTTACAAATATGTGATCTAGAGTCGTGGAATTATTCAGATTTTCTCTTGTTGGTGAGTTTATATATGACTGATAACCTGCACATGACAAACAATCTAAGTATTCATTTATAGAGTTTGTTCTTTTGTTATTTTCGTTAATGTTTATATTGATATCTCCAGTTAATATTGAAAAGTTGAAGTTATTTTTGTTAGCCGTTTTAAAAAATGAATTAAGTTCGTTAGTGAAGAGTGATTCATTTAAAGAAGGTGATCTATATATAGCTAATATCAGATAATTACAGTTATTGTGGTTGAATGTTAATTCAATTGCATTAGCTGTTTTTGTTGATTGAATTTATACATTCCGGAACTTGGTTTTTGAAAAGTTGACTCTTCGAAATTTAGCGGCACAAAATTGCAGGTACAAAATCATCTCCTAATTGTTTTAGGATACTCTGATTGTTTATATAATACTCCCACTTATGTACTTTCCTTCACGTTTTAATTCGATCACTTCACAACTGAGATCTCGTCTATGGTATTCTGGGGCAACGCGTAGAATATTTAAACAATAACTCCGTTTTGGATCATGGTTTGGAGAGCAAGTCCCGGCATTATTGCTATTTGAACTCTGTCGGGCCATCCCGGTCCCATTTCAACTTTATAATTAGATATTGATCCGACTCTGTCTATACATGAACAGGGAACGGCAAACTTCCCAATATAAACTCATTTGAAGAGCTACGAAGCTTATCTGAACGTGCATACAATACATTGTTATTTATTACACAGCCTCCCATTGAGTTCTGGTTGATAAACAATGAACTGCAAATAGCTTTAACAATATTCCCTTTAAATTTAAACACAGTCAGTATTTTATGAGAGAAATTTATTACACTGTATTGGGTGTACAGTTTTATAAACATTACCGCGCAGGCTATCGAAATTCGAAATATGAACTAATGAACGAACCTTAATTTTCACTACGTAACTGACTTTATTGTAGTGAAACTTCTTTAGCACCGTCGTGATTTGGAACTCGATGAAACGGAAACAAGTGACACTAAAAAGAGACAAACAAATACATATATAGGATTTAGCCTGCGAGAGAATAAGATAGAATGAAATCTTTCCTACGTACAGTACCTACGTGCTCACTTTTCAAGGCTCTTATTGGTTGAGATTGTGTGGGTAAAGTTTCACTTCTACCGCTTGTGAACTGCACTCGATTTTTTTTTACATTACTCGACACGGGAGCAGTGGCGGCTCGTGACTTTTGGGTGTGCTAGGGTGCTAATATTAAAAAAAATGGCATCATGGATGTTGTCGTATGCGAAAAATACTTTTTTTTTTCAAAAATCGGTGTTTTGTATGAAGATTTTTCAGGAAATCGGTGCGGCACACCGCCAAACTGAAACATTCTGAAATTTTTCATACAAAAAAACTGATTATACAAAAAAAATAAAAAAAATTCGGCTACAACTACGACTATCAATAATACCATTTTCTGAATGTCAGCACTCTGAGGAGGCCCTGAAAAAAAACTTCATCAGTGCCTATGTCATATTTAGGATGCTGTGTTGAGGGTCTTTTTAGGGAAATTAAGGATTGGAAGTTCTGAGAAGGAAAAAGGTATGAGGGGTGGTTAGAAATCCGAGGCTCGATTTGTCCAGAAGTGACGGACGTATGTCTTAAGTCCGGCTGGAGAAGTCAAGTTAGGTCTCCCTCAACCAGTCTCTCCTGATCCGGCCCTCCACGCTGTAGAAAGGCCAACGCATTCACATTCTCTGCTTAAAAGCCCTCCGAACCTATGGAGCTTGAATGCTTTTTGGAGGTTTTAAGCTATCATGAATTGTACTGTCATCCGCGTAACAATAAATTGGTGCTAATGTCAAAAAGCCACTGATGTGCAAAAAAATGTTTGGTTTGAGAAATGCAAACAAAATTAGGAGGGATGTTCATAACGTAAGTGCACTAGATTTTTATACTTAAAAATACAGGACATTAATTGTTGATACACTTGTCGACTATTTTTCTTCATAATCGCCATCCCGTTTAATACATGTGGTGAGCCGTGGCACAAGTTTCTTTTTACTCTCCTCTGGTTGGTTGAAAATTTATTCTTATCCATGATTGCCTTCAAAGAGGTGAACAGGTGATAATCTGAAGAGGCCAAGTCAGGGAAACACGGGGGTGGTTCAAAACATCCCATCAAAATGAGTCCAATATCGTATTGGTGGCTAAGGCTGTGTGAGGACGGACGTTTTCGTGAAACAAGCACACTTCTCTGGTCAGCATTTCTCTACTTTTGTTTGAATGCTCTTTTTGTTTTTTTTAGTTTATGACAATATCCTTGTGCTTAGATGGTCCCCAGTTGAGGCAAACATTCCACCAAAATGATGCCTTTTCAGCCTCAAAACACTGTGGCCATGATTTTGTGGTTTTGAATTTTTTGGCAGTTGGGGAATTGGTGTGACGTCACTTTGACGACTGTTTTTTTTTCCAGGCGTGTAATGAATCACCCACTATCATCTCCAGTCACAATAGTCACTGAGAAATCCTCACCCCTTTTCGTGTTGTGTTATTCCTTCCGTCAGTAAAACGCGGGTAATAGCACTCGGCGGGAGTTTTTGTCGACATCTTGCACGCTACTGGACACTACAACGTGAGTTCACGTACTATCATGTTCTTGCGATGCTCGCTCTGGTCAGGAGACCCCCTTTCACCACTCAGTGCTGCCAACCCCCAAAAAACAAAAAAAACCACAGCCCTTTATGGTCACAGTACTTCGTGAACAAGCCTAGTAGATTGTCAACAAGGAAAAAATCAAGCACCCAGAAATATCTCTACGTACCAGGCCGTCCAACTTTAGAACTAAATCCCGCATAAAATTTGTTTGGTTTAATAATATGACTAATTTTAAAAAGGAATAAAGAATGCTTGTCTTCCTCAAGCAGTGATGTTTTGTTTGTGTTTGGGTCTCACCCCCAAAATGCGTCACATACGCGCGAAGATCACCGCACAAGCGGTTCCGCCGGAATCCGAATCGACGGTCGTTGATAATTTTGGTCTTCTTGAGGTATGTGAGCACTATTGATCACACGCTCCATCTCTATGGATAAAACTGACGTGATCGCTATAGGGCTATATATATTTAAAACATATTTTCAGAATTTTCTTTCATGAATTTTCACTCTATCAAAAAATATTCAGACTATGTCAGAATTTAGACATCGTTTTGCTGTTAGTTTTTCATGAAACTCTAGGCTAATTTATCAATACAAAAATATCAATTGAGCAAATGCCGAATAAAATTTTCATAAAAATAAACTTGCATGCCAGACTGACACGGGATATCACTTATCTCGTTTAAAAGCTTTTCCCAGTACATTTATATTTCTTCAACCAAAAAATTTCGTGAATTAGAAAAAAATTAAAATCTGTTTATAGCTTTGAATTAAAATCTTCTCTTTATAAACTTTTGATCATGTATTACATTAAATAATAGTCTAAAAAACAAATTTTCAACTTAACAACAACTGTTTTACTTAGTTTTGTACCAACTGTGACACGACAGATAGTGGTGTGTAGGTAGTTATTATAAAACTATTATGATATTCTGAAAATAACATAATATAACCCTTCAGCATTAGTCCTGTAAAATATTTACCGAACATTTCCCATGAAAGGATTTCGGTGTATGATCTCATTCAAGGGTGGTCTCTGAAACAGCATAAAGCGGGTAGGGGTGAAATTCACCCCAAACTGTAAAAATGCAACACGACAATGCTATGTAAAACAAGTTTATTGTTCTTCTCGAGGAGGTCGTTGGGAGGCTGTTTCTTTAACTGTTAGAGTGTTTGGACAAGGGAGGTAGATTGAATTTAACTTATGAAGTTGAGCTAAAGTTCGGAGAGCGCTAGGAAAATTTTACACCACAAAGAAGGAATAAACTATGTCACATCACGACAGATTTCTGTGAGAAATGCAATAATAATTTACCTAGTAATAATATTATACTCGGCGAAAAGATTTTCTCTACATTTGCCTGTTTTTCATTACGTTAAAATTGTCGATCGAATAAAAATAATCAATTGACAAAATGTTTTCGTTGAAATTACTGTATTTATTAATTTGTCAGTTAAAATTACAAATACAATAACTTCTTATAAATTTATCGATGTATTTTAGTGCCTCCCGGTTTCGTTTATATTATTTTTCCGTGTACAGATGATCGACATGCAGTCGACACACGCAGTCGCGAGCGCAGTTAGTTTTTTGTATATACGTTGTTAGTTCCAATTTTGGTTACCGGTGCGGCGGAGATAAATATGTCAAGTGTTGATTATTTATTTTTTTTCTCAAATTGATAAATATTAATATATAAAACAAATTCGGGTTAGTTACACAATTTATAACTCAAGAACGGCTGGACCGATTTTTATGATCTTTGATTTATTGAATTTGTCTCCGCCCCGAATAGCAGAATAGCTATTAAAACATCGGAAAAATTCACGAAAAAAAATTATGAAGAAAATTCTTTTCCTCATACATTTCGTATGAACGAATATATTGATAGAGCTGCAGCAATATTGTGATAAAAATAATATAAAATAGTTTGTGAGTTCCAAAAATTCAAAAACGTCAAATGTCAATGCGCGGATTGTTTTGCTTTTGTTCTTAAATATATAATGCTGCCCCTCTTTCTTACACACTAAATGTCAATAGTCGAAAATGAGACAAACGGTGAACTTACGTCTGCACTCTGCACCCCCTTCAAAGGAAAATATTATAATTATAATAAGGAAAAGTAAGAAAATCACATAAAATATAAATCCGTACACAACGCCATCTCTAATACTGACAAAAACAAAACACAACACATCGATAATTGCTTCATTGTGTAATTTTTAACTTAATAAAAAAACTGAATTTAATTCAGCTAATAAGTTAACACAACGGTTATTAATTCTGAGGCGGTACGAAGTTCGTCGGGTCAGCTAGTATGGATTAAAATATACTTCGTGAGTTTTTTGAGAGTAAAGTAAAATAAATAATTATTTACTGAGCGTAGCGAAGTCTTGTTTTAACTCGACCATTTAGCATTTCATCTATCTGTAAATTTGTTTGTACTTTCCGGTTCCGGTTCAAGATAGTGTCCATGTAGATACTATATTTTATTCGTCAGAGTTAGCATGATCATAATTACTAGTTACTACTACGAGTTGTCATACCGGAGTAATCAATATTATGGTATCTATGGGCCTGAAAAAGTTTGAAAAAAGAATTGTAATCGAAATGGTTACATTTCTATGGACAAATTGTATTATTCCTTATTTGAAATAAAAATAATTTTACGTAAAATATACGGTTTTAGGGGAAATTTGGTTTTTAATAAAATAAGTAGTATAAGAAGAATATACGACGGAAATGTAAATGTAATAAGAAGTCGGGGATGCCCGAGGAAGACAAGGCACGATCCGGTGAATCAGATACTTGAGTCGGGCCATGTCAAGAGTCAGAATAATAGAAGAGTGTGTATGAGACGATGTTGAATGTGAATGAGGCAAAGAGTGTGTGCCAAGACCGAGTTGTTTGGCGGTCCATCCTCTCTGCCTACCCCTGCGGGGAAACGGCATGATGGTTAGTTCGTTAGTTAAATTAAAAAAGAGAAAATAAAAAGTCACGTTTTTGATGCGAGTTCCACTGTCCACGAGACTTGGGTTGTTTCAAAAAATTTGATGAATTTGGAGTTAATTTTCACATTCTGTGGAGGTTCTATTCAAGTTCTGTTATTATATCATTATAGGCCAGTTACTGCATGAAATCGAAATAATCACGGAATTTGAATAGAACTTACACAGAACGTGAAAATTAATTTAAAATACAATGATGAATTCATAATTTTTTTTAAACAACCCTTCCTTCGAAATTCAAGAAAGAAAAAACTTTGCAAATTTCGTGATGCCAGACTTCACCACTCGAGATTTTTGACTGCTATAAACATACATTCAATATTTTTCTTTATGGTTAAGACATTTCTTTGATGTAATTTGACTCCCCTGCAGCAGGGGTTACCGACCGCTGCAAATGCCGGGTCACAGACGTGCACCGGAAGACACGGCCAGTAACAGGAGCACAGAGGGTTGGGTCACAGGGGGAGGGGGAGTGGGGGGGTTAAGGGCGGGGCTAATATATAGAGCCTTTACTGCAGTTGTGAATTTTTAATCCACCCGGCTGAAAGGTGAAAGGCAAAAGGCCCGAGACAGAAAAAAGGCATTATGGCGGAGGGAAATTGGAATGAAGTGAAGGACGTTTACTTATGGTGGCGTCGCGACGTCCGTACGTACCGCAATTTAAAGATCAGACATTGATGAGACGCCGTAGTAAAGATATCAATGAATTCAACTAACGGTTACTTTAGACAAAATTGACGATGCATTCCTGATGGTATATTTCCAAAACCTATAACGGTTCAGTAGCGGTAGCGACAATTTACATTTTAAATACACCTCTGTATTGGTTATTTTTTATCACTTTCCAAAAACATTTTTTTTCTAATATCTAAATAAAATAATCTTTCCAATGTATACATTAGATGAGTTAATAATTTTGTTTCTAAATATTTAAATTTTGATTTCATTCCCATATATTGTAAACTAGCTGGTACCCGGCATGCGTTGCCATGCCATTTAATAAAGGAATTGTTTCTCCCTGCGTGTCCTTTCCCATTCTTCCCTTTCCCTTTCCGCCTCCCCTTCCTCTCCCACGTCCCCTTCGCTCTCTCGTTCCCTCTCCGCCTCCTCCACCTTCCCTCTACCCTCTCAACTCCCCCCTTCCCCCGTTCCCCTCCCCCTCCCAGGTTCTCCCCCCCTCCCGCATTCCATACATTCAGTCCCGGTACATGCAGTTTTCAAACAGCTCGCGTGCAACCTATTGCAAATTTCATAATGCCAGAGCTCACCAATAGTTATATTATACAAACCTTGTCCTGACAATAACGAACACAAAAAAAAAGAATTATCCAATTTGGTGCAGTCATTCGGAAGTAATGCGCGTTTATACATTTCGGCGATTCATTATTATTTATATAGATAGAAGATAGATAGATAGATATGCCTATATATTGGTTATTTTTTTATCATTTAGCGAAAACAAAAAATGTTCTAAAATCTAGATACAATAATTTTCCAATGAGTATATTAGAAAATATAAATATTAAAATATAAATTTTGACATTGAAATCTAAATAAATGACTGAACCGGTGTAGGTTTTGGAAATACGCTTCCCGATGTGGTGCATCTTTTTTTAATGATGATGTAGGTACTGTCAGTCAAGGACATTATTATTTTATTGTTATTTGTTGCATGAAAAATAAATTTGTTTCAATATATTTTTTTTTAATACACGTTCGAGTATTTGAATTTCACTTTTGTTTCCTTGATTGAATGAATGTGTGAATGATGTGGAATGTTGGAAGTGGAAATTTACCCTCTTCCCGCCATCTGATCGGGCTGAAACTCAGCAGATAGACTCGTTGTCGATGATAATACATTGTATCAACTTTTAATGGCACCTACACACACGTAAACCTACGCATTTGCACACGTAAATTTACGAAGTTGGTTATATGTAGTTCTGGTGGTGTAATTCTGTTGTGAGAGAGTTTTTTGAATTAAAAATTATATATACATGTGTGCAGTTCACATGCGGTAGAAGTGAAACCTTCAGAAAACTAAAGTAGACAAGAGTGGGGAGACTATGCACAAAGAGGATATCGATTTTTCCATCTCATTCTCTAGCAGGCTAAATATATTTTTTTACATTAGCTCCACATAGGAGGCACGGAGGAAAACAATTTCCCTATGTCATCTTTGAGGATGCTGTGTGGAGGGTTTTTTTAAGGGAAAGGAAGGAGAATAAGATATGGGAAGGAATCTGGGGGTGGGTAGGAATCTGGGAGTCAATGTGGCCAGGAGTGACGGTCGTATGAAACTATTCCTCACACTGCGGTGCAAGACGAAGGGTCGGGAGAATCCGGCTGGAGAGGTCAAAAGGCCTTCCTCAATCAGTCTCCTCCGATCCAGCCCGCCACGCAGTGGTTAGGCAAACGTATCCGCCACCAAGACCTGGACAAACCTTATCCATGATCCCGGGCTATATGCGTTTGTCTCTTTTTAGTGTCGCTTTTTCGTTTCATCTTCATTTTAAATCCCAACGGTGCTAAAGAAATTTTCTCTTTAAAAACAACATGTGTGCAGCTCACACGCGGTAGAAGTGAAACCTTCAGAAAACTAAAGTAGACAAGAGTGGGGACGCTACGAAGCACTGCGTAAAGAGCAGACCGATTATTCTATCTCATTTTCTCGCAGGCAAAATCTATTATTATTACTAAATTTATCGAGTTTCAAATCACGACGGTGCTAAAGAAGTTTTCACTAAAATGTGTAAGCATAAATTTTAAACGGATTTGATGCGTGCTTTCGAACCATGAATGACGTATATTTAAACCACTAATAAGATCATAAACAGTAATAACAAGTAGTTTGAGACTTCACTTCTTCTTCTTCTTGTGCCCTGTCCGTTCAACGGACGTTGGCTATCATGTTGGCTAAGTGGACTTCGTTTACTGCGGCCCGGAACAGCTCTACAGTAGACTGTCCAAACCAAACCAATGTCTCAGGTTTTTCAGCCATGAAGTTCTCCGTGAAATGCAAGATCCCGTACTTCCCGCATAAGAAAATCTTAAATGGAAGAGCATTAATTCGTTTACTGCAGACTGCAGTTCTGCTTGAATTGTTTCAATCCAATTGAGTACAAAGCGAAGAGAACATTCGGCGCTACGTTGCATGTTGTAGATTCAGTGCCGTGATTGTGAAGAAATCAGGAACCGTTTGTCGCTTCTAAAAGCTTCTTTTCGCCAATTTAATAAATAGAGCCTTGTTCACATCCTTAATTTGAAGTCGCAATACTTGTTCGCGGATTAATTTGTATTTTTTACATACATAAGGCAGACTGCAATCAAAAAGTGACGATGAAGGGAATGGCGTGGTGCAGTTATATTGGGAAGGAATCTAACTTAGCTTATTATTTTACACTGCTTTTTGGTGAAAGTCGATATAATGGCCCTGAGAGATTGGTTTATATATGACTCAACCGTTTAATAGCATCCACAAACTGTTTGGGAATTCCCCGTAAAGCAGTGATTGCAATACGCGCACAGCTTCCCATCACTTACTGCAGAATTATGAATTAGTATGATTTGATTCCTTGGTTAATTCGAAGCATTTTAGTTAGATTTAGATGTCGCTACGCTACACTAATATGTAGTATTTTTTTTCAATCATATCAAACTATGATCAAACAGTTTACTAGTATATTATCACAGTCGATGGTATTTATAATGCCCCCCCCTAGCTACGGCTCTGGTTGATCACTGCACAAATTTCAGTAAGAATCGGTATTATGGCACTGATAGATCACTGCACAAACGTCCACAATGGACAGATTGGTACTATTGTTGCAAGGTTACTAAAGTAGCTATGTACTCCACACTGTCAGACAGGGACAGGAAATGAATAACAGATTGAGTGGGAGAATGAAGGAAAACATATAAAGGGAGATTTTTAATTTTTTTTTATATGAATACCGCACAAGAGTCCCAACTTCTCCCGTCTGAAGCCAGTGAGACTATGGCATCCCCAATTGGGGTATGTTGTGAGGCTAAAGGTAGTGGGGAGGGGAAGAAGATAGGGAAGAGAAAGGTGGGGAAGTACCTGGCTATTCAGATCTGGTCACCAAACACGGCTAATGTCGTTGCAAGCAACGTTTCAATTCTGAATGGTGGTCTTACACCAGGGCGATACTGAGAGTATCTTCCGCTCTGGAACGTGCCGCAAATATACTATATATTATTTTAAATTAATAAATTGTGAAATAATACAAATTAATTAAATAAAATTTATTTGCCACGCCGGGATTCGATCACGCGACCTTCGGTGTGCGAGTCAAGAGCCTTCCCTCTGGACTACGCCGGCCGTCAAATATAACATATCAACATACCTCATAAGGAAACGTCGTAGTCTCACCGGCTTCAGACAGATGGAACTTTCGTGCGGAATTCACATAAAAAAATAAATAAAATTCGTGTATTCATATCTTTTATGCGAGTAAGAACTAGAAGTACATGGCTATTCAGATATAGTCACTAAATACGGCTACACGAACGTTTCTATTCTGTTTCGATTCTGAATGGTGGTCTTTGACCAGGGCGATACTGAAAGAATCTAAAATAATAATATTAATAAATACATATCTCCAAAGCGAAAAACCGACATAAGTGAATAGTGGGCGTGTCCGTGTGCCCGAATTAAGCACATTTTTTCCTTTCAGGTAAAACCGATCAAACAAAATTCTTCCTTGAAGACATAATCAATTTCATCGGGTTTACTGGGACCAAGAAGTTTTTCTTTTTAATTCAAAACAAACCTGTCTTTATTTTAATATAGTTTTTTTTTTAAATCCGTTAATTTTATAATATGGCGACATTTCTTTAATACAACGTCAAATTTGGCGAAGAAGCAAAAGGGATAGAGGGGAAATTATAATAAATATTCTTTATCGCGGCACTGCAACATTGAGTGATTCAATAAAAGAGAGATACGAAAGATCGTTAATACATAATTTACTAGCTTTTGCCCCCGGCTTCGTTCGCATAGTATTAGGGGGTTCTCACTCCGCCTCCTACACCTTCCCTATCCCCAATCCACTCCCCCAACTCTCGTCCCCCCCCCCTCCCCCATCCCATGCCACTCTCCCCCCCGTCCCCCTCCACCCCCCCCCTCTGAACCACTTCCCCTCTCCCTCCTTCACATCCCCCTTCATACCCATTACATTCATTTTTCAAACAGCTCGCGTGCCACCTATTAAAGCGTAACAATAAAACACATGCAGTTCCACATTTATAATATAAGTATAGATTAGTATAATTTTAACTATCAAAGGGATCTCCATACTAACCTAAACCAATAATAAAATGACAGCGCACATCAAATAATTACTTATAGTCACCAAGCAACGCTTTGCTTTTGTATGGACAATAAACGTATAATAAATGATTTCACAACGCCAGAGCTTATTTATAACGCCAGAGCTTACCAATATATATAGCCTATATTACTCGCAAATAACGTAGCTTTCTATTAGAGAAAGAATTTTTAAAGTCCATTCAGTATTTTTTGCGTGAAAGAGTGACAAACATCCATACATCTATACTCTATACAAACTTTCGCTTTTATAATCTTAGTAGGATACATACAATACATACATATTATATGTAGGTACTTTATTACGTATTTCGACAATTGATCCCCCGATAGTTGGCCCCCGAAATTATAATTATCTATTATAAAATTCTAATCTTTTGTGCATTATTTATCAATTTCACACCTAAAATGACTTTAAAAATACGTTTACTAAGTTGGTAAGGCCATCAAAAGAATTTTTTTACAGTATCTTTTTTTTTGTACTTATACGCTGGTATATTATACAGTAGATCTATACCTTCCCGTATATCCAGTTAACCTTCATTATACTTTTTGCACCCGTATTCCCGAATTGTAATATTATGTAAAAACTTCCTACTTCTTCTGACACTAATCTTCATTGTAAATATGTATGTTAATAAGTCACCAGTTTTAGGTTAGAATCTATATGTCTTAGTCATAAGTCACTAGCTATAAGTCTTAGAGCTAAGTCACTAGTTATAATCAGTGGCGGCGTAGGGTAGATTAGCACCCGGGGCGGTTTTGTATTGAACACCCTACAAAAAAAAAACCTTAATACTAAACATGCTTACGAGACTTCATTTAACTAAAATATTAATATTACAATATCAATATTGTTTTCCCTTCTCTTTCAATTGATTACATAGAAAAATTGGTTATTCGCGCTTTGTTCATTGTGCTCAAATAAGATTTTATTAAGGAGACAGAAAAAGATATTGTCACCTCTGGGACTCGAACGCGGGACCTTCTGTTTACATGAAAACAGCTCTACCAGCTGAGCTAAGATGTCTATATCAAATTCGGTCACATTTAACTGTATCATCCGATACGAAATTTATCTTCATTTGCTTAACGCACATATTATTGGCTGCTACCTTTATATATGATTGCAAGATTCAAATCCGAACTAAATGCAAGGGCGGATCCAGGATTTTTTTCTGGGGGGGGGGGGGGGGGGGGGGGGGCACAAAGGGCGGACGGGCAAAAAAACAACAATTACTGTTAGGATTTTTTTCTAGGGGGGGGGGGCACAAGGGGTGGACGCGCAGTACAGTTTTAGCTTCCAAGTATGTACTGTGATGGAATCTCCACAGTACAGAAAAATACCGTCTGGGGGGGGGCACGTGCCCTCTTGCCCCCCCCTCCCCTAAATCCGCCCTTGGCTATCTAGATAGTGTCTGGATAAATTTTTAATTAGCTCAGTTAGTAGAGCTGTTGCCATGTAAGCATAAGGTCCTGGGTTCAAGTCCCAGAGGTGCCGATAACTTTTTCTGATTTTTATGTCTCCAGATTTTCGATTGAGTTTCGCTAATTTCTTCTTTCAACGCCTGCTTTGCCAGTGTTGGGATCACACATCTCTTCGAGTGTTGATACAAGCTTCTCAAAATGATTCTTCAGTTTTAGAAAGGGAATTAGAAATTATATTCGAAAAAAAAAAAAATTGTTGCGACGCATTTCAAAATATGATAATGTAAGCAGCTAGATACAAGAGTACGCAGTTATTTATTGAAATGTCTTTACAGCGGGAGATTTTGTGCGCATTCTTTGTCTGTATGAGTGGGTTGTCGTTGTCACCCCTTGGTGCTTGGCACCCGGGGCGGACCGCCCCCTCCGCCCCCCCCTTACGCCGCCACTGGTTATAATTGTAAATCTTAGTTGTAAGCCAGTAATATAAGTAGCTGTAAGTCTTAGATGTAAGTCACTAGTTGTAATTGTAAATCTTAGTTATAAGCCAGTAATATTAATTCTTTTTATATATTTATGTGTACAGCGCCCTTGAGGTGATTTTCCACGAAAACGGCGCTATATAAATTAGCCAATTATTATTATTATTAGATATTATATAGAGTAGTAGTTTTTTCCTTGATGTATTTCAAAGAAAATATGTTTTATACTATTGTTTTTCGGCGGTATATCCTCTATGCACATTCCTTTGGAGACACTTAGTTATATTTTGTGAAAGTAGGTACCTATACCCTCCATAAACCGACTGCGTGTTTGTACATAATGGGAACGTACCCATACTACGTGACCAACTTTTTGCAATTTTTAACCCCCCCCCCCCCGGTGACCAAAATCCTAAGCAACCCGCCGCTCATTTGTATGGAGCGTGACATTTTGAAGACCCCCCCCCCCCTAAACGTGTCACGTAGTATGGGTACGTTCCCTAAGCATGCCGGAGGGCCAACTGTCGGGTATCACTTTATTATTCACTTTATTATATTAAATTGTATCAGATAAAATGTAAATGCATAATGCAGGTAGTGGAAAGCCCGTGCATCTTCCATTACACGCCAAAAATGTATTTTTAACCTTCTCTAGGGGGTTAGAAGTCTAGACTAGGGGTTATTTTTAAATTACGACAACCTTTCAATGAACTGCATTGAAACGTGTGACACTAGACAATTTATAAAGCTTTAAGAGGGAATAACCAGGGAGGGAGTAACCGGAAATAAATCATTTTTAAATCAAATTCTAAATGTATCGACTCTTTTCTATTTAAAAATATAAATTGGTTTCGAAAGGTTGTTATTTTATCTAGTAAAATTATTATTATAAGTAATAACTAAAGACCGGATTATATGCAACAAAAACAGCCCAAAATATGTATGCAAATATGCAATAAAAGTAGCTAAAATATGCACGAAAATCCATAAAAAGGGCCAAAATATGTAACATAAAATAATATAAGAAGTCGTATTTTTAAATATTTTATTTTATTTTAGTAAGCTATTAGTCCTCAAGGATAACAATCGTATTTTCGAAAATATCAATTGCAAAATGAAATTTACAATTTACCTTTAAAAACGTATACGACTAAGTAGTAAGTTTTCTGTAGACAAATTATGTCTACGATCGCTTAATATATGTTTGTAAGTGGAAAAGGAGCGTTCTACGTCTACTGATGTGACTGGACAGAATTGAAATTTGGGTGCGATTTTTTAACTTATTGTGCCGAGCAAAATTTCACCTGCCGCGTTGATGAAGCTATCAATTTGGTACAAGGGTTCAAACCCTTGGTGGTTATTGTTCGGTAAATTTTCAAACTTTTTTTGAGTTTACTCAGGAATAGCTTTGGCAACGAGGAATTCATAAGGCGAATTTTCTTCATAACATGAATAGATTCATTCAACGCCAATCCATGAGTTTCAAGTGTTTTTATACTAAGACGAAGAGGAGGCGGCCTACAGCCGCCGCGCTGGAGTGATCAGTTCGCTAGCCGCGCGCTTAGCTATCTGACTTTTATAGTGTCACTATGTGAGGGATCTGAACGATGAACGAGATCATGCGTAAATATGCAAGATCTCAAATTTTTTGCTAAAATATGCAACTACCGCTGAAAAGGGTCTAAATATGCAATTGCATATAATCCGGTCTTTAGTAATAACTATTAGACTGAAACACTCATCTACATTGAAAAAATCTACCGAGAAAAGTTACATGCCGCCGACGGGACTCGAACCCGCGTCCTTCTGATATCCGGTCAAATGCTCTCCTACCCTACAAATAATTCAATATATACCAGTGTTCCATTCAACAATTACTGCTTATTACATTTTTCCACCTGCAAATTATTATATAAGGTATAGGTATCGTAAAATTATTTTTTAAAATTTGAAAAAGTTTGTCTATTTTTATTGTAATAAGCTTATACCTACCGTTGGTCGTAGTAAGATTTGTTAAAATTTCAAACCAAAAGTTGGATTGTACAACAATCATTTTCATACGGTTAAATAAATCAATAAATTATCTACGAAAGCCAATTTTCAGATTTTAAATTTTAGTTCAAATAAAATTATTAAAAAAAACCGCGCATGTGTTTTGCAATGAAGATACTTCAGTTTTTTCGTTATTTGTTTTTGGGGTGTTATGCCTTGTTGCACTACCTCCTTCTTTAGCCAACGTTTCGGACAACGTTGCAGTGCCCATCATCAGGGCAGATCTGGCAGATCCGACAGATGTCTATTTATTTACGGTCTTACAAACTAATATATTATCTGATATTTTTTACACACTATTTTGCTTAGACATTATTGAAAAATTATAAATACTTAAAATCAAAAATAAGTACAATAATTGCACATAAATCTTTGATAATTAATTGCTAACCTGAATGTAGGTAATATGAAAGCAATTTTTTAATGAACTAAAATCGATATTGACTTGTAGATTGTAGAATGTATGAGAATAATCATTATAATCAATCTTCTTATTAGAACCACTCTATAGAATTGCAAGGGTATTATCGATCATCTTTCGACGAAATTTGAGTTCTCGGCCGCTGGTTAATGGGCCTTAATATATTAAAATAAAATACCTAATAAAGTAGTAAAATACCTAATTTAAAAAAATGTCTTTAAAGAAGGTATTTACATTTTTTCACATAAACCTCTATCATTTCGACCGGCTTGTAGCTGAGTGGTCCAAAGCGTTGGGTACGGATCCAGAGATCATTCAATCCGCAAATTAAGACCTTCATCATAAAACAAGCTACAACCGGTAGTTCGTTGAAGGCCGGCGTAGTCCAGCGGTAAGGCTCTTGACTCGCACACCGAAGGTCGCGGGATCAAATCCCGGCGTGGCAAATAAATTTTACGTGATTAATTTGTGTTATTTCACAATTTATTCATTTAAAATAATATCTATCTATCTTCTATCTTCTATATAAATAAAAATGAATCGCCGAAATGTATGTACGCGCATAACTTCCGACCGACTGCACCAAATTGGATAATTATTTTATTTTTGTGTTCGTTATTGTCAGGACAAGGTTTGTAAAAAACTACTGGTGAGCTCTGGCGTTATGAAATTTGTATAAAAACATTGTAATAGGTTGCACGCGAGCGGTTTGAAAACTGAATGTACCGGGAATGAATGTATGGAATGCTGGTGGGAGGAGGGGGGAGGGGAACTCGGGTAGGGGGTTCGCGGGAGGAAGGGAGGGAAACTCGGGAGGTTGGAGGGGAACTCGAGAGGGGGGTTCGCGGGACGGGAGAAGGGGGGAGTGGAGTGGGTATAGGGAAGGTGGAGGATGCGGAATGGGAGCGTGAGAGGGGAAGAAGGCGCGGGAGAGGAAGGGGAGGCGGAAGGCGAACGGGACGAATTGGTAAGGACACGCAGAGAGAAACAATTTCTTTATTTAATGGCATAGCAACGCAAGCCGGGTACCAGCTAGTATAGTATATTTGCGGCACGTTCCAGAGCGGAAGATACTCTCAGTATCGCCCTGGTGTAAGTCCACCATTCAGAATTTATATGTTGCTTGAAATGGCATTAGCCGTGTTCTTACTTCCCTACCTTCCTCTTCCCCATCTCCTTTCCCTCCTCACTACCTTCAGCCTCACAACATACCCCAATTGGGGATGCCATAGTCTCACTGGCTTCAGACGGGAGCAGTTGGGACTCTTGTGTGGTATTCATATAAAAAAAAAAGTTTTGTGAACAGTAGACGTCCTAACTAATTTTCTCATATTTAATAAATTAAAAATAAGAATTTCTCTGAAAACATAAGATTTGTACGTAGGTATAAAAATGTATATGTATATATATATATTTATAATTACATACTCAATTAAAAACCATGTATTTTATATAACTTAAAAAAAAATAAGGATTTATACAATTTTTCCAAAAAAGCTATTTATCTCAAAGATAATCGTTTTCTAAACTTTCTTCCGGCAGGTAGGTACCATAATATTGACAAAATGCGAATAAGGCATTCCAAATAAACATTACCATTTCACATATGAAAAAATAATCTTTAGTAAACCCTTATAACGGTCACTATGTTGAAACAGAAACGGAAAGTACAAACAAATTTAAAGGCGAACAAAATGCAATAAAGGAATAATAGGGGTTAATACAGGAATTCGCTAAGCTTAGTCAATTATTGTAGCTCTTAATGATAAAAAAAGATATGGTTGGGTTATTTTTCCAACAAAGCGACGTACCAAAAATATATATTTTTTCCTTTTAAGGAGAACACACATATCCAGACAAATGTACGACTTAATACTTCCCTTACGTTAATATGATTTACAAGCGTCATTTAATTGAAGTGAAAACTTCTTTAGCACCGTTGTGATTTGAAACTCGATGAAACGAAAAAAACGACACTAAAAAGAGAAATTGATCTGTAGGATTTAGCCTGCGAAAGAATGAGGTAGAAAAAGCGGTCTTCACTTTGTGCGGTGCCTCGTAGCCTCCCCACTCTTGTCTGCTTTAGTTTTCTGAAGGTGTCACTTCTACCGTGTGAGAACTGCACAGTTGTATTTTTGAAGTGAAAACTTCTTTAGCACCGTTGTGATTTGAAATCCGATGAGACGAAAAATAGTGACGCTAAAAAGAGACAAAGACATATATCTATCGTAGTATAATCGGTCTCCAATTTGTGCGGTGCTTCGTATTCAATAAAATATAATATAGCAATAAAATATTTATTTTATTCACGGGTACTCGGTTCCAATATAATACCATCAATCGACGGTCCTACTCAAGTCCGTCGTAGTGGTATAAAGCACCTGACGAATCTTTGCAGACATTCAACCGACCAGGGTACCTAGCATGGTCGATCGATATAAGTTTTATCAAAAATGTCGGTAACTTGTCATCGTTCCCGAGCACGACTGCAAGCCGCTAACGAACAAACAGCAGTTCACAACGATTAAGGGTTCCTTATTTATGTGACGTGCACTGTTATTTATTCGTTAGCAGCCTGCAGTCGTGCTTGGGAGCGATGACAAGTTACCGACATTTTCGATAAAACCTATATCGATCGACCATGCTAGGTACCAACAGGTAACATGCTAGGCTAGGGTCGAATCTTACGAAATCAAAAAAAAAAAAACATTTTTTTTTTTATAAAATCCAATCTTCAAACCACTACAAAACCAACAGGCAAAAGAAAACGACACTTAACGTCTCCGAAGAAGAAACCACAAATACTGATGAGATGACCAAATGTATAGGAAAATGTACACTGGAATTCTACGACAAAAATATGGAAGAAGACATCCTTCAAATTGATAAAAAAGTTCTTCGTAGTCTCCCCACTCTTCTACTTTACTTTTCTGAAGATTTCTCTTACCGCGTATGAACTGCACACTCTGATTTTTTAACCATGTCACTCGTATCGGAAAAATTGTGTAAAAAAATGATTAATTAATAATATACAAAACTTTTTATAAAGGCCGCAAAATTAATTTAAAACTCTGAAAAGAGATAATATTATGCTAATCACACTTTAACAGCAAACACTTAGAGTTCTCCAGAAAATTCTATCGCGACCCTCCCATTGAAATCGTTTCCCCGGCAAATTTCCCCAAAAACTGTCGCTTTCCCCGAACGATTTTTCCTCCTAACGATTGGCATTACCAGGAATGCAAGCTGACAGTAGGGGTGGTTCTCCGGCCGAAGTCATGCCCCCGCCGATATCTTCTCCCTGATCGATACCTAAAAGGTTAGATAAACCATTCCAATGGGCATTTAACCCCCGGAGACCTCTTCTCGAACATGGATATATACCAGGCCTTAGCAAACTTTTCGCTGAAGGGACACATTAAGAATTCCAACAGAATTATGGCTGGCCGCAAATAAAATACTGTTTTTATATGGTTTCATGACGGAACAGAACAGTACAAAACATAACATTGAGAAAATTATGAAAAAAACACAACTCACACGCGATAGAAATGAAACTAGAAAGTCGCTAGATGTCACTTTCTTTTCTCTTGCCTATTTATTTTAAAGTGGTTTAAAGATCGGATATTAATTTCACAAAAATAAAAATGTTTATTTTTTTTGGATTTTATAGGATTTGAACCTTCGTTCGCTGGATGTCTGTCTCTCTGGCCGCTGTCAAGTGCTTTACCCACTGCGCTAATTAAGGCTCGCGCCAAAGTGCGAATTTACCGCATTATATTAGAACCGACGACTCGTCAAATAATAAATTTCAGTTACGCATTTCCGTTTCATCCGAATTTCAAATCACTAACGGGGCTAAAAAAGTTTCACTTCAAAAAATGAATTTAATCTAACCCAACTTAGGTATTACTTTTTATAGTTCTACTTTATCCGGTTACCTATTCAGATATACATACATTTCTTCACACGCGTCGTCTTTGGGGATGCTGTGTGGGGAATCTTTTTAGGGAAAGGAAGGAGAGGAGGTTCTGGGAAGGACAAAGGAATGAGGGGCCAATGTGTTCAAGAGCGACGGACTTATGAATCCATCCCTTTCACTGCGGTGTAAAGTGATGGGTCGAGGGAGTCTGGCTGGAGAGGTCTAGGTTAGGTCTCCTTCAACCAATGTCTGCCCATCCGGCCCTCCACGCCAAGACCTGGACAAACCTCACACTATGAACCCGTGTACCCTTGCTACGTTACGAACTCGAAAACCCGACGTTAACTCTGATCTAGCATGCAGCAAAAATGAAAAGTTGCAGTCAGAACACGAGAATGGTTTGAGAAAGAGATAAAATAAATAGCTGAATCAAATATAAAATTATAGTATCTTGTTAATTTTTGGGCGGGAAACAAAACAAGGACGATAGAAAATTTTTTTAAGGTTCCGCAAGCGGGCCCGAAAGGAAGAAGATGGAGAGATACAAAATTACGAATGTTAGAGGAGAGCGCTAACATTTACAGCGACAAAATCCATGCGAAAATTGCGAAAATGTTTAATAAAACATCGTTTAAAATTGAGCAAAAATCTTACGGGCATTGTCTTAAACAGCATTTAAAGAAACACCGTGAATTTTTTCATACATATAACTTGTAAAATAACTGAAACAAAGGTGTTTATAATAATTTTTGGAGCAAACTTTGCGATTTTTTTCTATCGAGGGAATTTTATATAATATGCGTTTCGGTGCGGGAATATCTAGATATTATCTTCAAGAATAACATATATTTTTGTAAGAACTTTAAAACTTACCGTGTTTAAGGGAAATATGTAAGAAATCGGTAGAAACTCGGGTTGCGGGCCCTTAAGAGTAGATGCCTATATTTTCGTGGGCCGCACAAAAATACTGTTTGGGTTTTGGACGCCCTCCCACTGACTCCCGCTGACCCTCTGGCAAGTGGATTCGTGGAAGATTCGTGGATATATTCTATAATGTGGTGCGGAACAAAATATGCTTTTGCGGCGGCTTTGCACATGTAATAAAGCCCTGAATACACTTACCTACACCCCTGTCCCCACATGTTTTCTCGTATTTACTATTAATCACGAACCAGCCCGGATCATACATTATTCACCTGTTCGCAGCCAAATTCGATAAAAATAAATATTGTTAGTCGTATTGCATACATATTCATACACTTATACCTTATACCTGTAATATATGCGTAAATGACAACATCACAGACGGTATAACCAGAGAATACCAGAAATATGTCATTTTTAAATCAGATTTTAGACGTATTGACTCTTTTCCACAAAAAAAATATAAATTGATTTCGAAAGATTGTTCTTTTATCTAGGAAACCCACGTTTTAAATTTTGAGAAAAATGTTTATTTTTAATATAATAAGGTTATACCATAGGTCTTTGGCAGATTTGTTAAATTTTCAAAAAAGATCTTATAATAAACAACACTCATTTCAAATCATATAATCATGCAGTAAAATAAATCAATTCATTATCTGGGAAATGCATGTTTCAGAATTTTAATTTTAGTTTAAATAAAAACATTAAAAAATATATACGTACGTTTCTTCACGAAAATCGGTCCGTTTGTGTATTTATTTGCGCACTTACAAACTAATATATTTCAGATTTTGTTTACATTCTTATTTAACATAGAAATTATTGAAAAATGATAAATACTGATAATCAAAAAATAATTACAAAAAGTACATAATTTTAATAGTTTTATCATCACGCCTTTCAGCATTTTTGGATGTAGGTATAAATTAAAGCAAATTTGGAATGATATAAAATCGATATTGAGTTATAATTTTAAAAAGCTGTTACGGAGAATAATTAGTCTTTCTCATTGGAACCGACCTGTACCTTCGTAGGAACAACTTTCGACGAAATGTGGATTTTCGGCCGCTGGCTGGTTAAACGCTCTTAAATAATTATGTAAAATGCACTTGTAATGTCTAGTGTAACGTGAGAAATAAGTCCTCCGTCACGACATAAGCTACATTTACCGCTTACTGATGGGAGTAGGGTATTTTAAGATATTTTCTTATTGTATCTATTATTAGGTTGTAAATCGGGAATGTTTGTCTTTCTTTAAAAAAATAGAAATTAACGAATCAACACCCTTTTTTGAAAACGTTATTCCTAAATTACCCATGTACAATAATTAAAATACATGAAAGAAATAACGTGCCAATTTTCCCCGGGAACCATTTAATAAATAAACAACACCTCTGCCATAGTCACCCCAAATGGTTCGCTACGTTTGGTGTCTTAGCAGGGGTGCCCGGGTTCATTGGGTGAGGTTTGTCCGGGTCTTGGCGGCGGATGGTCTGTCAAATCACCAGCTGTAGGCAGACCGGATCGGGAGAGAATGGTTAAGGGAGTCTCTTTGACTTCTCCAGCCGTACTCTCTCGGAACACCGCCTTGAACTGCTGTGGGAGGGATGGATGCATACGTTCGTCACTCCTGGACCACTGACCCCCAGATTCCTACCCACCCCTAGTAACCTTTTCCTTCCCAGGACCTTCTCTCCTTCCTTTCCTAAAATACCCTATACATATCATCCCCAAAGATGACGTAGGCCCTGAAGGGAATTATTTTCCTCAGAGCCTCCTGGAGAAGCTACGGTAAAAAAAGAAACTTTTGGGATTTGATGTCCGCGTGCCCGTGATGGTTTCTAAATAATATTAGTGAACTCTGGCGTTATGAAATTATTTCCTATACTATTCATCCGATTGCCATGAAACTTTGGTAAGTTGTTCTGCGCACGAAGATTAATATACCGGTAAGCTCTGGCGTTATGAAATTTGTAAAAAAAATGTATGAAAAAAAGGAGGAAGGGGGAGATGGGGAAGTGGAGGCGGAAAGGAAGGGAAGGCGGAAGGTGAACGGGGACGAATGGGAAAGGGCACGCAGGGAGAAACCATTTATTTATTTAAGTGGCATTGCAACGAATGCCTAGAATTCACTAGTAATGTCAATAAAATATGTATAAAAATAGCCGAGGTCTGGAAAGCAGGAAGTTCATTATTAGTACACAATAGGCCACTTGCATCATATTTTTTAATTTTTTTTCCGGTTTAGGCAAATATTCTAAGACATTCTGTATTTTTTTTAATCGTATTTTTGAAACCCTGGCGATTTTTTCAAAATTTCAATCCGAAAAATCAGATCATCTTTTATAAACCGGAAAGACGGGACATAATTTTATAGGTGCGAAAAAACGATAATTACATAGCCGAAAATCATTTAAAAAAAAAGAACGTTTTCCACAAGAAAGGGCACAGGAGAATAACGAGGCATTCCAAAAATATTACATCTCATAAGTATTTTTTTTCTTGATCCATATTATTGATCATAAATCATTATAATGTTCTATATAATATATTACTAAATCAAATGTAATATACTTGTACTTGTAAATTATAATAATAATAAGAATATAATAAAATTTGATTTTGTTAAAATCAGCACCACTATCATTATTCCTCCAAAACACATACTCCAGCGTAAAATGTATGGGGTTCTCTTCTTAACATCTGTCAAAAAGTCAAACCAAATGATAAGTTCGCAGAGAACAAACAATAAATCTAGTGAACGTTAAATGTCAAATTCAAAAATTCGCCTGAAATCAAAGTGTTGCCATATAAAAAAAATAAATCAGTGTGGAATTTTACAAAATTAATAGGAACATTTTCGGAGACGGGACATTTTCATGTAGTGACGTCACGGGCCCAAATAATAGATTTATTTATTTAAAAATAAAAAACTGTACATTTCTAAAAAATATTACTAACATTTTCGTAATCTTAGTAAAAAAATCTATCCACACGATTTTTTCCAAGTCATTATGAAATCCATGCAAGTGGCCTATAGATTTGCATTAAATACGTTTATATTACTTTAAAACATTTATCAGTATCTGTGCTAATGCCTAATAATGCCAAATTAAATACAGGAAGGTTTTGATTATGTAGTAGTTAGCCCAAAGCCTAAGCCTTTGGTATTATATAACATTCATAAAATGATTGTCCCACTTTCCGTAGCACACATTTCCACGCGGTGAGGAAAAACTTTCGCGTTAATCGTTAACACGAAAATAAACAGCGACGTTATCTCCCCACTGCATTAATATATTACTAACACGAACTGGGCGAGTACTGAGCTGGTTGAATACTGACTTAGAAGAGTACCTACGTATTGGGCTGGGTAAGAACTGAACTGGGTGAGTGCCTATTGAGCTGGTTGAATACTAAGTTCACTAAGTAGGGACTGTAAATGAATTATATAGATTTAATAAAATAAAACTTTTTGAACTTTACTACGGCAACACCAAGAAATACCGATTTAAGAACAAATTATCAAGGTTTGTAGAAAATGCGTTAAACAAGGTTAGATCTACGGGCCTTTTTCGAAAAAGAACTCGCCGGGCGAGTTTCAAAACGTGAAATTTCTAAAAAAATTCGAGAGGCGTGGCTTGAATTAAAACACAGCCACTTGCATTGCATTTATGTATTTGAAATTTCCCAGTGGAACACGGACTTCAAGCTACGTCACGAATTTTTAGCCGATCCCCTCTCTACCTCCTTGATGAGCTAACCTTGTCGCATTTTCTACGAACCTTGACAAATTATAGCAGATTTGAGGTTATGTTTGACAGTTCTTCAAACAAATTTAGATGTAAGGTTTTTTAATTAATTAATTTATTTATTTAAAGTATATTTACATTGGGTTTTTCGATACCTGTCTCACTAAGATATACCTGTGTCGAGATTATGTTTGACAGATCTTCCGATAGATAATGGACAGGAAAAATGGAACAACTCATGCGAAAGATTACATTATTCGGTTCGGCGTATTCGACTGCAGCCCGTTTTCGGTCACTGACTCGCAAGTGTAAACTGTTATTCGGTCGATCGTATTCGATCGCAGACACTCGTCACCGTCGTTGGTTGACGCATCCGGTCTAATGTAAAAGGCCAAATTCGGTTTAACCGAATGCGGTCGACGCATTCGGTCACCGACCTAATGTAAACGTGCCATCAGTACCTTAACTTCTTTTTGAAGTGAAACTTCTTTAACTCCGTTAGTGATTTGAGATGAAACGGAAATGCGTCACACATTTATTATTTGGCGGGTCCTTGGTGCTAATATAATGCGGTAAATTCGCGCTTCAGCCCGGGCCTTCGATAGCGCAGTGGGCAAGGCGCCTGACAAGTCTCAGCAACCAGAGAGATAGACATAAAGCGAACGGAGGTTGGATTCATACGAAATCCGATAAAAAACATTATTATTTTTTTGAAATCAATTTCCAATCTTCAAACGCCTTTAAAATAAACAGACAAAAGAAAAGAAAGCGACTTTCTGGTTTCACTTCTACCGCGTGTGAATTACACACTCTGATTTTTTTTATTACTAAAGTGTGCGCTTCTTCCGCATACATTTAATTTGATCCAACAAAGTTGCTGAGTAGATACACTTCAAAAATAAAATTAAAAATATTTCCATTCCATGTACAAACATTAAAAAATAACAACTGTAAACATTTTATTTCCTCAGAATATGATATAGCATCATCTCCTTTCAGGATGTAGCAACAATTTCTGAAAACCATTTGATATTGATGTGAAAAATATTTCATTTCCATAGTGCTTTATAAAGCGATTTTTTTTCCTTTCAACCATTTTGGTGTTGCCATTTAAAACTCCCTCCGTATTTGTCTTCATTTGTTGACAGACTGCACTGAATTGGGGCAATTGTTGGCGAGCAGTTGATTTGCAACGCGAAGTATTCCAAAATAAAACGGGCCGAATTGCGGCAATTACTGGCGAGCAGTTAGTCTGCAACGTTAAGTGTTCCAATATAACACAGGCCGAATTGGGGTAATTACTGGCGAGCAGTTGGTCTGCAACGTAAAGTATTCCAATATAACACTGGCCGAATTGGGGCAATTACTGGCGAGCAGTTGGTCTGCAACGTGAAGTATTCCAAAATAACACTGGCCGAATTGGGTCAATTACTGGCGAGCAGTTAGTCTGCAACGTGAAGTATTCCAATATAACACAGGCCGAATTGGGGCAATTACTGGCGAGCAGTTGGTCTGCAACGTGAAGTATTCCAATATAACACAGGCCGAATTGGGGCAATTACTGGCGAGCAGTTGGTCTGCAACGTGAAGTTTTTTTTTTTTTTTACATTAACTCCACACAGGAGGCCCTGAGGAAAATAATTTCCCTCAGGGTCTATGTCATCTGGGATGCTGTGTGGAGGGTCTTTTTGAGGAGAGGAAGGAATGAACATTGGTCTTGAAGAGACCCATGTTGTAGGAAGGAGGAAACACAGAGGCCGGCAAATCATTCCACAGCCGAGCTGTTGAACACAAGAACGAGTCGAAGAAACGACCCGTTCTCATGTGACATATGTCAACTGTGTACAAATGTTGGGCACGCGTTTGGCGTGTTTCCCGACTATGCACCGGTGCCGAAGAGATCAATGATGCTAGTTCCTCGGAACATCTTCCATTGTAATACCGGTAGAACAAGGATAGCATTGCCTGTGCTCTAAAGATTGCAATCCGTCTGTTAAGATGGGAGAATCTATCAAACGGACCGCCCGTTTCTGCACAGAGTCGAGGGTGTTTTTCAGGTATTTTGGAGCTCCAGACCAGAGGTGGCTGCCAAATTCAACCGTGGGGCGCACTTGCGATTTGTACAGGGTTAGCAGTTGTGTACTATTAAAGTATCTGCGGGCCCTGTACAGTACGCCCAGTTTTTGGGAGGCTAACTTTACTCTGGCTTCGATGGAGCCCCCATACCTGAGCTGGTCACTTAGGGTTACACCAAGCATATCAATGGAGGGCCTGTTCGGAAGATTGCTTCCGTTGAAAGAGACTAAAATAGTATTCCAATATAACACGGAAAGAACAGAAGTAAACCCCCGTTTGGAATAAGCATTGAATAAAGGACTACGTAATACAGTATACTACGGGTTCTCGCTAGTTTTAACACATCCTTTTTAATACAAATTTTAAGGCGTCATAACTCATAGCGTTAGAGCGCGCCAGAGCGTTAGAGTTTTGTTTTCTTCAAAAAACACACCAGTTGATTTTCAGCATACTATTAATGGGAATTGGTGAGTACGTTTAACTCGTACGGGAAAAATAAGATATTTTTGATATTAATATACAAAAAAGTATTCGGTTATATGGGAAGATATTTTGAATAATTTATTTAAAGGTACCTCTTGACTATACGATAAAAAATTCTCTTCTCGTTTGTCGCAAGCCTCGCTTACATTGAGCGAGTTTACAAGTTACTAGCCGGTAAGTTTAAAAGCTGGTGAATCGGCGAGTGCGATTGTCATGAAGACACACAAAACTGTCTACTCCATCAGTAGCGACAGTAGCAGCTAAAACAACGACTCCAGCACGAACCTTTTGGTCGACATTTTGTAAAAAACTAGTGTAGCGTGTAAAGTTGACCACCTTTCATTTTTCCTGTTTACTAACAGATAGTGAATTTCCCAGATAGTAGCTTGTAAACTCGCTCAATGTCATCGAGGCTTTAGCACCAACAGGAAATTTGCACGGATTTTTCTGACTGGGTTTTCTAGTTCAATATTGTCACATAGCACAGTAATTTCTATCGTGATATTTTTCTTTGAAAGATCTTTTAATTTGTTAAAATATGACAATTTTTGTCATATTTTTTGTTTTACCATGTTGTAATTTGTCACAAATTTTGTTGTTGTAACCAAGCTATAAATTAAAATCACATGTTTACGAAATTACCATTCTAATACACAGGTCAATGTAACACGCCCTTTCACAACACACTTACATTTATTTTAAAGACAAATCAGTGTCAGTAGCAATATTATTATCTTATGCATTCTATCTTTTACTAGGGTTGCCATCCGTCCGGGTTTCCCCGGATTTGTCCTTGTTTAGAGGGCGTCCGGGGAGCGTCCGGGCGGAGTTTCATTTGATGTCCGGGTTTAAAAAAAAAATTAAAGTCAAACGTATTCGTTTGCCCTGAGGAAAAAAAGGTCATTCTGAAACCGGTCGGCTTTAAACAAATATAAAAGTGGTTCAAACAAAGTAACATTGTTTCATTTATCTTTAATTAAAATTAAATTCAATTTCCAAGAATATAGCTGCATTGATTTTTACAAATTCCTTTTAAAAAGGGAAGATATTCTAAAAGCTATCGGAAAGCGTGATAAATACAAAAAAAAACTGAAAAGTAAAAAAGTTATGATTGTTTTTATTACGTAAAAGAAATTTATAATATGGCTGTTGATTAAAACTTTAAGGTGATATAAATGTGTATAGTTTTTGGTTATTTTATGCTTAAAAAATTAATGATGTAACTTACATTACAGTAAGTCTAAACATTATAAAGGTTCAGTTTTGTTGCTTAAGATTTAAGAAGACTGAATTTAGTTCATATTATGTTAAGAGATATTTTGTTGTTTAAATGGCTGCTGATAAAAATTTAAAGATATAATTATTATTGAGTTAAAAGAGTTACCTCAAAAATTGTAAGACTGAATACTAAAATGGTCTCAGTACATTTAAGATTTTTGTTTAAAAATTTAATTGAATTTTGTTAGGCTTAATATTTTAATAAGGTTTTGTTTTCATAACAGAGTATATTAATAATTTGTGTTTAAGAATAAAAAAATTCTAACTGATTATTAAAACAATTTGTAATAAAATTCTGTTTAGTTAGGTACATTTATAATGATGATAAAAGATGACTAAATTTAATTTGAAAATAAATAAAAAGGTGATTTATGACATTTTCAACTGTTTATTATTACACTGACTATGTTTTAAAAAACCTGTTGACATGTCCGGGTTCTGGGCTCTAAAATCCGGGGTTTTCACGCGTATTGTCCTGGTTGCCAAATTTAAGATATGGCAACCCTATCTTTTACCCATCTATAAATATAAAAAAAATCAAACCATAAAAACAAAATATCTTCATTATGTAGTGAAACAGTTTTGACTTTCCTCCGCGGTCCTCGAAACGAACGCTATGACCAACATTTCATTCAATTTTAGAGAAATAAGGGTGTGTGCGCGAGTGTGTGTGTTTGTGAGTGCTACCAAAAGTTTGTGGGATACATTGTCATCGACAATGATTCTATCTGCCGAGTTTCAGCTCTATTGGATGTCGGGATTTCATATATCAGTGGGTCATATATCAGTGGGTCCAAGATTTGCATATATCAAGAAAACAAAATCGAAATTAAAACAGATATATCATTGAAGAAAAAGATAACACTAATAATCTAAACGAAAATATGAAAGGGAACAAGACACAGAAAAATAGAAAAAGATGATGGTCGCAACTGGGATTCGAACCCAGAACCTCTCGTCTAACCGGGACGTGCCCGTTTACCAATTTCGCCATTGCCATCTTCTGTCAAACCGTCATATTTGTTAATCTTATATTTCAAATTTTAGAAATAACAATATTATCTTCGACCATTTTTTTCCATATTGTGGCCTACTACCTTTCAATATTATAGGAAACAATCGTTCTAAGAATTGTATGTACGATATTTTCGTTTAGTGTTATCTTTTTCTTCAATGATATATTACATTGATGGGAATAACCTTCAAAAGTTATAAAAAGAGAGTTTTTCGTATAAAAAATTAAAACAGATGTATTTAAAAAATTATCTTTGCATGCAATTAAATATTTTAACAACCTGCCGTATCATTTTAACATTATAGAAATATCTGAAATAATTTGTTCGCATTCACTGGATGTACGATGACTAAACATTATTTGGTGCTCAGAGTTGAAATTCAACCCTTTTTGTGGCCCGTCCGAGTTCCCTTATCTTTTCCTTTGGGATGGTGAAACATGAAACTACTAAAACCTCCCCTAAAACTCGTGGAACTTCACAAAAAGGGGTAAACATGAAACTATGCTTACAAAATTACCTCTTAGAGTTGCAAAGATATTTTGCTGAGGGATGTTTACTGTTTGGTTGCATATCGGATATAACGTTTAGATTAATTGTGTATGTCAGGTTTATCTTCGGTAAGCTTTCTGTTTCTGTTGAATTGTATTTTGTGCGGTTATTTAAATTTCCTTTTCGTCGACAAAGGAAAAGCTATTCTTTTCCGATGTACTATCATTCAACTTCCTGTCGTCGTTTTTAAATAATTATACATTCACACGATGTTCTTGATGCTTTAGATTGACTTTATGTATTCCTACTCCCCCCACGTTATACAGGTAAGGATGTACATATTTTTTTTTTATTTTTCGTTACTTTAAATTTCGTTCCAATCAAAAATTTCATTCCAATCAAAATTTCATTTCATCTTCAACCTTCAAAAATTGACACTTAAAATCGCATAAATAAATCGGCTCAAAGTGGTTTAACCACAGTTTGAAAATGAACTTGTAAGCCGAAGCAGCTATAACAAAAATAAATGCTATAATACTTGCAGAACTTGAAAATAACATTATTAAATTTAATTTAAAATATATATAAAAAAATTAAATTTAAAAAAAATAAATTAAAAAAAATTAAATTAAAAAAAATTAATTTAAAAAAAATTTAAATTAAATTTTAAAAAATTTTATGGAGTTCTAAGAATTAAATAGAAAAAATAATGCATGGTAACTACGAGTATATTACATAAAATATCGGTTGGTTAAAGATACATCGTTACAACGTAAATTTTGTAGGTGGTTTTGTTGATTAAAAAATTTCTGCAGATTATTAGGTACTTACCTATCTATTTACACTATTTAGTTTTAAAACATTGTGTTATATGACTATCATTTTAATAAGGACACGTTTGAATGTAGGTATTTGGCATGTTTCGAGAGTTTCAATTTTTTTTCGAACTATTTGAATACGCGCCCACAGATCCCGGAAATTTAATTGCTTTTAAATTTAGACCCACGATTCTCTTTTAACGTTTTTTAGAGTGAAACTTCCTTAGCCCCGTTAGAGTGATTTTAAATTCTGATGAAACGGAAATGACGTACTACGGCACCTGCGAAGCATCAAACTGTGCTCGAGGCTCCTATTGGTTGAGATATAAACGGAAACGACAACAGGTCTGCGCTCATTGGCCGCTTTGTTTTTTACGGGTCGACGCAATATAATGCGTAAATTCGCGCCTCGCCGAGCGCGCCCCATAGCGCAGCGGTATAGTGCGTCGCAAATCCAGCGACGGAGGTTCGAATCCTACGAAAAAAAAAAAATTGTTTTTGTAAATCAATATCCAATCTTCAAACCACTTAAAAAGAAACAGGCAAACAAAGCAAATCTAGCGACTTTTTAGTTTCACGTGTGAATTAGAAACTCTAATTTAATTTTATTTCATATACCTATTATATTTTATTTTATTCTCAAGCTACTTATAGTTATCTGCTCTATGTACTTTTATATTATATGTATTTTGTCAATGCTCTTCATCTATATGTAATCTCCTTTCATTGTGATCTCTCTTTTTTTTCTATTCGTGTTATTGTGATATTGTTAATTGGACTATTTGTCCGTAAATAAATAAATAAATAAATAAATAAATAAATAAATAAATAAATAAATAAATAAATAAATAAATAAATAAATAAATAAATAAATAAATAAATAAATAAATAAATAAATAAATAAATAAATAAATAAATAAATAAATAAATAAATAAATAAATAAATAAATAAATAAATAAATAAATAAATAAATAAATAAATAAATAAATAAATAAATAAATAAATAAATAAATAAATAAATAAATAAATAAATAAATAAATAAATAAATAAATAAATAAATAAATAAATAAATAAATAAATAAATAAATAAATAAATAAATAAATAAATAAATAAATAAATAAATAAATAAATAAATAAATAAATAAATAAATAAATAAATAAATAAATAAATAAATAAATAAATAAATAAATAAATAAATAAATAAATAAATAAATAAATAAATAAATAAATAAATAAATAAATAAATAAATAAATAAATAAATAAATAAATAAATAAATAAATAAATAAATAAATAAATAAATAAATAAATAAATAAATAAATAAATAAATAAATAAATAAATAAATAAATAAATAAATAAATAAATAAATAAATAAATAAATAAATAAATAAATAAATAACATTCCATAGAAAATAATCCTACTAGTTTTCAGATGTGCTTCCTTAAGCGTCGATTTCACAGAGCCAGTTTACAAGCTACTATCTGGGAAATTCACTATCTGTTAGTAAACTCGCCCAGTGTCATCGTGTTACTTGCTAACCAGCAGATTGTTGACAATCTACGAAAAAAAGTTGAAAGGTCGTCAAATTTACTCGCCTACACGCTTGCTCGTGATTGATTTATTTATGTTTCCAACCTGGCTTCCGATAAACAGCTGATTTTGACTGTCAAATATCTGAAGAATTAGTTCACGCAGGCGTCGTTATTCTTGTTACTGGCGCTAGTAGCGACCTCAGTTCCCTACGCTTCTGAGCGAGTGGACAGTTTTGTGTGTCATCATGACAATCTCACTCGCCGATTTACCCGCTTTTAAACTTAGTAGATAGTAGCTCGTAAACCCGCCCTGTATCATCGACGCTTTATTCTAAATAAATTTGAACAAATGGGCATAATATGTAATTTGCAAAAATACACTCACTGCCACCCTGGTTTGTGACTACTATTCAGAACCAAAAATCTTTTAATATAGATGTATTTATATGGCGATAACAACAATAAAAACCATTTTGTCAGTAGATTTTTACATATTTTAATATTTTTATAACATTGATCCTATTGACAATAATGGATCACTGCTCAGCTATACATACATGATTTCTCCTGGAATGCAATTGGTTGTCAGCAGTGCCTCTAATATAATATAAATACTTATAATGAAAAAAATTAAATTCAAATTAAAGGAAATAATATTAAAAATGAAAAATTATAATTGATAGTACAAACACAAGTAGGCATTCCTTTCATTGTAAATTCTATCAATTTTGATGTTGTGCGGTTGACTGTGCAGTCAGCAACCATTCGCGCAGCGCTTCTTGAAGCACTGCAACTATCTCGGTATTCGAACAGACAGTGGTATTTCACTCCAAAGTTTTGACGATGAATAGCTGATACTACCCTCAAATACAGTTATTTTATGTCCGGAAAGAACGAGTAACCAGATCTGAAGAGTCAGGTACCTACTTTCATTTTACAATCTTTCTTTCCCCTTCAATTCAAGGAACTCCAAGGAACTCACGCCCTTTTATGGGAGGAGTTTAAAAATACTTGAGAAAAAGCTTTTGGAAAAGTTGGAAAAGGTATTTTGAGATTTTTTTTACAGGTTGTATTCGTAAAGACCTGTAAAAAACCTTAACTTATTTTTTACGCATTGTTTAATGTAATAAAACAGAATTTTAAAAATGATTTCACGGAACAAAGCGACGCGGGGCCTGACGTCCGTTCCCAGCTCCGTCCGGGGGCGAACTGATAAAAAAAGAGCGTGACAAGTGATGTAGCCCTTCGGTGGACGGCATAGAGTTCACTTTGAAAATACAAATTCGTCTACTGCCGGCCGTATTGTAAAATAACAACGCGAAAATGCATATTTTATTTTATTTTGTGAACTTCGGGCGTAAACATAATTTTTTTTGCGATTGTTATAAAAAGAACTGAAATATCCGAAAAAGGGTTTATAAATAGGAGGGTTTGGACTTGAAAGTGTTTTTTATAGACCTTATACTTTATTTTTTTCTAGGCTTATTAAAAGACTTAAATAAACTGACCGATATTTTTAGTGGGCCAAGGTATGTTCTTCACGCAGTATTTAATTGAAGCATCTATAATACTTCTAAGCAATCAAATTTTCCAAACAAAAACATATGATTTTGTATGATTTTGCAATATTTAGTATGGCTTCATCTGAATTCTGAAAATTGGATATGCTGCAGCTGAGACTTTACCTCATCACATAAATAATTCTAAACCCAAGAGATCAATGGTCCACACAACTATTCTCAAAATTGTTTTTTTGAAGTGAAAATTTCTTTTTCACCGTTGTGATTTGAAACCCAATGAAACGGAAACGAGCGACACTAAAAAGAGGCAAACACATACATCTATCGAATTTAGCCTGCGAGAGAATGAGATAAAATGAAACCTTATCTGCGTACAGTACCTACCTAAGAAGCTTTCGCTCTGTCAAGCTGTCTTTTGTACAGATAAAACAACATTTTAATAAATCCGTCGGAAGACAAAACATAATCGTTGCAAAAAGCAACGAAAGTTTTACATGTGGTAGTGTTCTGCGGTGATTTTTTAACATTTTGACATTGTTTTTTTGAATATTACAATCTATTAAGTTCACTGTTTTTCTAACCGAGGTGTTGTGTACAACGGTCCAAGTGCGCGCATTGGCCGCTTTAATTATGACCTCACTTTTGAAGGCTCCTTTTGGTTGAGCTAATGTTGTGAATTTGTGATACCTCTTGTTTAGAGGGTCAGAATTCAATCTTAGTTCCATGGTCAGAATAATAAGAAGAATATTAAAGTTAAGGAGTGTGAGCTAAGACAGAGATGTGTGGCGGTCCATCCTCTTGTTTACCCATGAGACGTGGCAAGATGGTTAGTTACCTTTATATCTTACGTTTTGCTGATGATCTCAAAACTTTTAAAATTATTCAAAATATTTACAATTGCAACATTCTTCAATAAATTGTTAATTTGGTGTAATGAAAATAGACTTTACTTAAATATCTCAAAATGTCAAATAGTTAGATTTTCTGGAATAAAACATCCAGTGATCTTTAATTACTACATTGATAACAATGCTCTTGAGACATTAACACAAATTAAAGACTTGGGCGTCACTTTTCAATCAAATCTTTCATTTGTTAACCACATAGCTGAAATCTGTAATAAGGGCTTAAAAATGTTGGGATTTATAACTAGGCTAACTAGAAATTTTAACAATATAAAGTGTATTAAACTGTTATATTTTGCCATATAAGAAGTAAACTTGAGTACAATTCTCCCGTCTGGAACCCACATTATCTTGAGACATTAACACAAAAGACTTGGGCATCACTTTTCAATCAAATCTTTCATTTGTTAACCACATAGCAGAAATCTGTAATAAGGGCTGAAAATGTTGGGATTTATAACTAGGCTAACTAGAAATTTTAACAATATAAAGTGTGTTAAACTATTATATTTTGCCTATGTAAGAAGTAAACTTGAGTACAATTCTCCCGTCTGGAACCCACATTATGTACAACATGTACCCATACATGTACAAGCTGTTGAAATAATACAAAACAAATTCTTACCTTTTCAAATTTTAAAATGGGTATTCCAGCAATTATGTTAAACAGCAAAGATATTCAAATACAAACGAGATATGCTATGGTGTCCGCGCAACTGTCGGTGGACTACGCCCTAATTAGAGTAGTCTGCATACGAAAAGTTCATTTTTTGAAGATGTGCATTAGTATTGGTTAACAATATAGTTTGAATACGGAAAGAATTCGTTCATTCAGTTTAACGTTCGTTTGGTTTATTCGTTAATTATTCGTTCATTTAGTTTATTTGTTAATTGGTAAACAATATCGGCGACACCCGGAAGCGCAGTCCCACATAGTAAAAACTGCAGATAGCACATCTACTTATTTCAATATCTCTATTAAACCGCAACACTCTGTTAAATAATATGTGAATATGCTCAAATTGTCAGACCGAAGAATTTTCACTGACTTGGTATTTCTATATAAAATTCTAAATGATTTAGTTGATAGTCCGGTATTGCTTGAATTGATAAGGTTCTGGAGACCACTATGTAATACTAGAGGTCAGAATTTATTTCAGTGCAGAAATTCTGGGACTAACTACCATATGTATTCTTCTTTGCCCAGAATACTAATGGAGGGAAACAATTATATCAAGTCAGTTTGGACGTCTCCAATTTATCTTTAAACAAATATAAAATATTGTTACTGAGGAAGTTCAGTTATGTACAATAAATACTGTACATTTCTTACCATTCATATGAAAAAGCCCCGATAAAGGGCGTTGATCAATAAATAAATATATATTGAACTGCTTAAAACATATATTTTGAGACAAGTTTGTTTCAGCTCAAAGATATGGATTTTAGAAATACTTACTTAGTTTTTCTCGCAGCGGGTATTTTTATCGCGGAAAACGTATTCCAGTACCTATCCACGAGAGCCCCCAGGCCTTAGGGACAAAGTTGTGACAGCCCCACTCGAGACTCGAGACAAAGCGATTGTTTAGGTTATCGCTGAAAGCTCGAGAAATGTTTTCACGAAAATAAATAATATTCGGGGTATGAAGGGTGAACAATGATTTTTTAGCCCTGACAACACTCGTGACATACGTATTATCTGACGAATATAAATGATTTTCATCCTTCAGGTGGTAGTTTGACCAGTAATTTTAAGAAGTGTACAGGTAAATCAATTTAAACAGACCCTTGCTTTTGGAATGATGTACTTGATGGATAAAAATAATGATTAGGTATTTACATTTTTAACGTTTCGTTTTGTACATCCCGATATGAGGGGCGCAGTTTATATCTTTTTTAAATCTTGTCATGTATTTTGTATGTAAACATCTTGTATTAGGTCTGTATACTTTTGAGCCCGTACCTTTTATTGTATTTTCCTGATTTTGTTTTTTTATGCATTTCTATAGTACATCATGGAGGACACTTTATTTTATCTTTTTGATACCAACAGTACATAAGTTATAATAATTTATAAAATCTTATAAGACATGTTTCTGTGAAATATTTGTAAAGTGATTCTTCATATGTTGTGTCTGTATGTTGCTTCTGTGAAATTTTTTGTAAAATTTTTCTTCATATATTGTGTCTGCATATTGGGTTGGGTTGGGTTTAGCTTTTCAAAAGTACCGATTGGTGATCCCTTAATGATTTTTTTAACTCATGTGAGTGCAACTTCGCTGCATATTTTATTTAATTAAAAAAATAAAGAAATAACGCTTGAAATTTGGGTGCAAATTAAAATAATTTTAAAAAATATGTGTGCAATTCACACACGGTAGAAGTGAAAACTAAAGTAGACAAGAGTGGGGAGGCTACAGGAACTGCAAATAGTGTCAAAGTACATAATATATTTTTTACTCCCTAACTTAAAAATGCATTGTAATTATAACTAAGGTGGGAAACTTTGCTTATTACCACGGCATTTTTATGGTTAAAACGGCCTTAGACTAGGCTTGGCCAGCTTTATTATAATATCAACGTTGAACCGGCGTACAAGAAACTAAATGTATACAAGCAAGTAGCAAATAAGTCAGTGTTTCAGTTATAGCTAGATGCACCAGAAGTACCTAAACTAGTTTAATAAAATTTAGCATTACCATGGCAACACCAAGTAACGCCAATTTTAAAATACAGATTATGGTAGATCCAAATGTCAGGTGATGTTTGACTTCTTATCTGACAGTTTGAATGGATGAGAAAAAGTCATAACTCATTTTTTCTTAAATTTTTATTATGTATTTTTATTTTGGTTTAACCCGTTGAACGTTGGGTGGTATTTAGAAAAAATGCCAGCAAATTTCACATAAAATGCTTTAAAAATAATGCAGAGTAACTACAATACTCAAATGGTACCTAGGTAATAGATTGATATTGGCGCAAGCGATTCTGATCTTGTCCTTCATACAGTTTATTTATACATAAGGGTTAAAATTGCATGAAAAAATAACAAAGATTTTGTTTTGGGCCCACCGGCGCGGGCTCGCGACAGATTATTGTAATAAATGGCTTATTTGATTTTGATTAAAAAAAAAAAATTGGTAAACTTTTCAATGCAAATTATCTCGCTAGAAGTGTTAAAAAATAATCAAAAGTTCGAATATTGAATTTCAAGAAAATATGATGTAGAATGATCTCCCTTTAGGAAATATTTAATATAAATAATATATAATTTTTGGAAGTTATTTTCAATTATTATTGATGTTAAAAATAATATGTAGAATCATCTATTTTTAGGAAATACTACTACTTTCAGAACTAATTTCAGTCGATTCCGCTTAATTGGTAAACAGGTTAATTTGAGTCAATTTAAACAGGCTACATTGAGTCAATTAAGCTACTTTACTGCTCTCTTGTAAGATCGCAGCTGGAATATGCATCTCCTGTATGGTCTCCGATTTATACCTGTAACTTACACCGTTTGGAGAGAGTACAAAGAAAATTTCTTCGATACGTTCAATTCAAATTGAGACAGCCTGTAATTGAAATCCGCTACAATGCATTAATGTCTGATCTAAACCTACCACTACTTTCTACCCGGCGTACTATTATTGACATTCTTATACTTTTTAAATTACTGAACAATCTCATAGACTGCCCTCAAATGTTAAGTGTTATAAATATTCGTGTCCCTGTTAAACCAACTCGACTCCACCACCTTTTCCACAGTGACAATCATAGCACTAACTATTCCTATCATTCACCGCTAGTGCGTTTTCACCGAACTGCCAATACGTATACATACAGACCTTTTCGATATTTTTCAAAACCTCACCGTCTTGCATCAAAGCAAAAATAACTAGTTATTTATGTAACTGATATGTTTGTAAAATGATAAATATTTGTTGTACTAATATGCATCGTATGTATGTACTGTATGTTATTATATATATATATATAATGTTTGTAAATGTTC
This sequence comes from Limnephilus marmoratus, assembly GCA_917880885.1. Classification (NCBI taxonomy): domain Eukaryota; kingdom Metazoa; phylum Arthropoda; class Insecta; order Trichoptera; family Limnephilidae; genus Limnephilus; species Limnephilus marmoratus. Next base: position 29,056,220 of record OU862923.1, on the reverse strand, counting down.
GATACACCTGTATTATGTATGTAATAGCCCTATGTACGGGCGTTTAAATAATAAATAAATAAATTGGGCTAAAACCCAAGGAAAAGAAACCAAATGAAGAAACTAATGCTAATTTACTTCGGCGATCTAGGACACCATTCCGTTTAATTGGGACAGATTCTAATTTGAAGGTGATGCAAAACGTGTCTCAGTAAACGGATTTAGTTAAAAAGGGCATTAAAACGAGATGCACCGCGTAGTCATCGATAGTCACTCTCGCCATCCTCCGACATTAATTCGTCAACGTAAAGTTATTCAGTTCTCTGTTCATTCAGTTCACGTTCACTGCCGCGCGTGTACGGAGTCATCTTGTGGTATGGGTTACTGTCATAATACGTAATTGTTTGCTTTGGTGAATTCATTTGTTCATAGGTAGTATTTATTTTATCATATTATGTGCTAATATGGCACCTCCCTATAGATCAGGGTTTCCCAACCTTTATTTCGCCGAGCCTCCCCGAACCAAAAAAAAAATGTTCATGCCCCCTTAATTAAGTTTCAACAAAAATAAGAAGCACGTTTTTTTTCATATTAACTACATTATTTATTTGAAATTCAAATAGGTACAATGCAGACACAATTTATTTATTTATTATGGACCTTTAATAGAAGAGTAGGTACACTTTTAATCATTAATTGCCTTTACATTTACATTTCTTAGTTTTCTTTTAATTATACATATTATTCTATTATTATTTTTTTTTTTATTTATTTAAATTATATTTTTATAATTAGATAATGTCTGACAACTTTCAAAGTAATTTTGGAACAAATAAATAAAAACTTTGAAAGTAATGAGATACTTGAGCTTGCATGGTTTGTACCAGTTGGTCGATTCTGGGTTAGAGCTTTGGTTAAAACCTATTACGCCCCCCCCCTGATATTTCTCTAGCCCCCCTAGGGGGACGTGCCCCCCTGGTTAGGAAGTCCTGCTATAGATGGTATTTTTCTCTGATTAAATATGTTTTTCAAAAATTAAAAACGCACTCAAGAGAACGCGAATGAATGTTACATATATATACTCGTACGAAAGCTCATTAAAACATTTTTTGCCTACCTAAAATTTCGCTTTTTTAGGACATTTTAGGCAGGATTTTGTAGTCGAGGGGTAATAATAATAATAATAATAATTGGATAATTTATAAAGCGCCGTTTTTGTGAAAAATCACCTCAAGGGCGCTGTAAGACTCACGACTTACAATCCGAAGGTCGCGGGTTCAAACCCGGCGTGCGCAAATAAATGTTATTTGATTAATTTGTGTTATTTCACAATTCATTAAATAAAAATAATATAAAGTGTATTTGTGGCACGTGCCAGAGTGGAAGCTACCCTCAGTCACAGTATCGCCTTGGTGTAAGACCACCATTCAGAATTGAAACGTTGCTTGAAATGGCTTTAGCCGTGTTTGGTGATCAGATCTGAATACCCCATCTCCTTCCCCTCTCCTCTACTTTCAGCCTCACAACATACCCCAATGGGGGTGCCGTAATCTCACTGGCTTCAGAGGGGAGCAGTTGGGACACTCGTACGGTATGCTTATATAAAAATAAAAAAGCCGCTTATTAGAGACAAAATGTTTGGACCTGTTGTGTCCCAATTAAACGAAATCGATAAGCGCTAACACTTTTTTAACCACTAGAGCGCCTTTTGCCACAATGTGGCACTATTTAAAATACCTCGGATTGCTTTGCTGCGAATTTTGGCAAATTTTCCCTTGTTTGTAAGTAATTAAGTAGAAGTTTACGATTTTATATATTTTTTTATAAATCCTACAAGTATGTGATAATCGACAAAAGATAGATGAATTCATTGACTGTATAGAACTATAATAATTTTGTACGCCTCCATAATAAAATTCTAAAGGTATGATTGTTTTAATGTGGGCGGAAAATATTCAACCAAAATATCTAAAATTTAAATAAAAAAAAGTTTTAAGTTGCGCTGCCGGTGCAGTGGTTATAGTGAAATATTTTTTTCTTAGTTTTGCCTTTTAAAACTCGCCTTCAATTTTTTGTCTTCTATATCTTGACACACTGTGAAGTTGTTGCTCGCAAGAAGCGCTAGGAACATAGAAATACAAGGAACACAGGAGCGCTTGAAGAATAGGAGTATCTACCTACTAGGAAAACAGGAGTGCTAGGAGGTTAGGAGTCTAGTTGGTAGGTAGAAATCTAGGGGGGATCTATCCGAAATTCGCCTCAAGCCTGTTCCAACTTCCGCGAACTATTTGCATTAAAATTCCTACCGCATCTGAGATGGACGGAAGGGGGGGGGGGGGGGGGTGAGGTGAGGAACTTGCTCCCCAGGGATAGATAGGATACTTCGTTTAAACCAGGGATTATTTTAATTTGTTAATCTTATAAACACATTGACAATTTTTGTAAAAACATTTTCACTATACAATAAATAATTTGGAAATAAATTACAAAATCAAAGTACATATATTAATAATTTGAAAGCTTTTTAAATTTAACCATCGCAAGTTGAGAAATACAAAGATGTATGCTTTTATTGTAAGCAAAAGAAATACACATTTTGAATACAGAATTTATTTATTATTAAAATAATTTAAAGTTAAAAAAAAAATATTATGGTATGTAAGTACTAAAAATATTTACACAAAAGAAATTCGTAAAAAATATTATATTACTAGCTGAACCGACAAACGTTATTCTGCCATATAAATTATTTCCAGTGAATATTTTAAATAAATCACATGCGTAATGAAGTGAAACTAGAAAGTCGCTAGAGGTCGCTTTCTTTTCTTTTGCTTGTTTTTTTAAAAAGTAGTTTGAAGATTGGATATTGATTTAACAAAATATATTTTTTTTTGATTTCATAGGATTCGAACTCCCGTTCGTTTGATGTCTGTCTCTCTGGCCGCTGAGACTTGTCAGGCACCTTGCCAACTACGCTTTGGAGGGCACGCGCCGAGGTGCGAATTTACAGCATTATATTAGAACCGAGTATTTGTGTAGAACCGAGTTGTGACTTGTGACGCATATCCGTTTCACCCGAATTTCAAGTCATTAACGTCGCTAAAAAAGTTTCTGTTCAAAAATAATGTTACTTTACATGAATTAGTTCCGCATGACGAATGGCATCCATATAAAATTTTCCGCGTGTTAGCTGTTTTGTCATGCTTTCAAAATAAAAACATCGTATGAACCATATTCACTATTATATTGTATGTTAAAATACGCCCCTTTTAAATAGGTCGGTGGCGCGCATTGCTCTATGAGTAGGCTGTGTGTTGTTTCAAGTTCAGGGAAAACTTCTTGTGCATTGAATATTTGAAAGTGACCATTTATTATTTTTGGGGCCAGTTGAATAAATGAGCGCACCATTTCTAGCCGATTTCTAAAAAAAATTTCAGAATTTTCGTTATTTTCCTTAGAGTTAGCATAGATTTTCAGCCTTTATGAACTGCTTGCCTAATATATTGCCTAATTAAACATGTAGATGCAATTTCAAAATGTGCATCACAAGTATTAGGATTAACGCTAAGAATCACAAACTGTTTTAAAAGTGCAGAATTAACATTAACATTATATAAATCAATTGTGCGAAGTATCCTCGAATATGCATCCACAATTTGGTCTCCCAATTATGAAATTCATAATTATAGGATTGAATCCACACAAAGAAAATTAACCCGTGTAATTGCTTATCGTGAAGGTATATCTGATCAATTTGCAACGTACAAAGACCGAAATTCACACTATAAACTACACTCTTTAACAGCCAGACGTAAACTTTCTGATTTATTACTTTTACACAAAATTATACACTCATCAGTTGATACACCAAACATTTTGTCCCAAATTAACATTAACACATCATCAAGAAAGTCAACAAGGAGGATGAAAGACATTTTCTATATTAAAGCCTACCTCACAAATACAGGGTATTTCTCCCCTTTACCACGAACACTGAGAAGTTATAACGCTATACATTGCTCTAATAAAGAAATAGACATTTTTAATGACCAATTTAAACATTTAAAAAAAAAAAGTTTTACCTTTTATCGTATCAAGCTGATACTGTGATGAAGCCCTTTATTTATAGAGAGGCAATATTGTACCTACCAAATCAGCGTCTCACCAGTACAGGTAACAATCATAAATTGTTTATGAACATTTACCTACCATGTACTTACCTTTTACCCATTCCTACTTGTCATTCACCTCAGCTTAATTACTTTTGTTACTATCTTTTGTTATTATTATCATTTCATTTATTTGTTATTATACAATCACTATGTTAATATTATCATTTTCGATACTATGTATTTTCGTTTTCACTGTGTTTAAACATACATGTATATAATTTTTTGGGCACCATGCCTGTTTTATATACTTAAATAAAATAAAATAAAAAATAAATAAAATAAAAAATAAAATGTATGTATATTAAGGAGTACATTTAAAAAAATCCGGGTTAAATCTTCCCCACAGGAAAAACTTAGCCCTTCCACAACACACTTTTCCACAAATGATCATCTAGACCAGGGTTTCCCAACCTTTTTTTCGCCGAGCTTCCCCGAACCAAAAAAAAAATATTTTCATGCCCCCCTTAATTAAGTTTCAACTAAAATAAGATACACATTTTTTTTAATATTAACTAAATTATTTATTTTATTTTCAAATAGGTACAATACAGATACAATATATTTATTTATTTATGGATCTTTAATAGAAGAGTAGGTACACTTATAATCATTATTTTATTTTATTTATTTATTTCTATATATTGCAGTATTTACCTATTTGTTGACATTTTTACATAATACATTTTTACATTAATTATGTTGGGTGTAAGGTAGGTTTGCCAAGGTGAAACTGTGGATGGGTAATTTTGTATGTTTAGTGAACACCTCACTAGGAGAACCTGTGCTGAGGTGTGTATTACTTTTACATTTATATTTCTTACTTTTCTTTTAAGTGTACATATTATTCCATTATTATTTTTTATTCATTTAAATTATATTTTTATAATTAGATAATGTCTAACAACTTTCAAAGTAATTTTAGAACAAATGAATTAAAACTTTTAAAGTACTAATGAGATACTTGAACTCGCATGCTCTGTACCAGTTGGTTGATTCTTGGTTCAGTCTTTGCTAGAGCTAAAGTATCGCTTAGTTCATCGTAGGTAAATAATTTTTTTTTTCGGAAATGCAAACATACCTATTACGCCCCCCTGACATTTCTCTACGCCTCCCTGGTTGGGAAGTCCTGATCTAGACAATCCGCGCCATGCAAGTACGCTATACAGGGTGTCCGGGGGTAAGTACATTAACTTCGGGAGGTGATTCTACATGATAGTACAAGTAAAAAAGATAAATAACTTTTTTTCCAAATTCCAACTTTTAGGGGTAGTTTTGAGGTAAAAAGATTAAATTAGTCCGGCGTGTGCGGCCAGATTTATTATTTTCCGCTGTTACGATACGGGCCAATCACAATCGAGTCGGGCGCCCGACAGGCTCTCAGCAAGTAACACTTAAGGATTTTTAGTAGGTACGTCTTTTTGTATGGGAAAAAAAGTGTTGGAATTTCGGAAAAAGTTGTTAATCTTTTTTACTCCTACCGTCATGTAGAATCACCTCCCGAAGTTAATGCGCTTTTCCCCCGGCCACCCTTTATAAGTATAATAAATACAAAATAATACAAGAACAACATGTCAACCTACCGGAGATCAAATGAGAAAATAATTCACCGACTCCAGATATTTTCATTTCAGAGGGTTCGGCTCAGTAGAAATCCTAGCTGGACCGATAAATCCTTCTGATCCCCCAATATAAATATTTAAAAATCTTTCGTAATCCTAAATGTATTTAAAATTACTGATTTTTGAATTTTTATATACAAATTCTTTGATAAATCTAATATGCTTAAATTTTGAATCAGATTCCTAGGTATTTTGCCAGTGGCCGAAATAACAAATGGTAATATTTTTATAGTCCGAGAATGACAAATTCTTTTAATCTCATTTCCTAAATCTGTGTATTTTCTAATTTTTTCAGAAACAGTTTTTTGAATAAGTTATGATATAAGTTATTTTTTAATTTTGTCATGTAAAACTATAGTCTATTATGACTAATTGTTCTGTCTGTTAGTATAGTTTTATCATAATATATTTTATAAAATTCATTTTCTATAAATGAATTTGGTTCGTATTCATAATATGGTACTACATTACGGCAATCAATCAAGTTATGTTTAATTACCAAACTTTGGTGAATTATTTTTAAAACCTGATTGTGCCTAAATGTATACTCGGACGGCGCTAATATATAGAACATCCCGATATAATATGTTCTATAGTTTCCGGAAAAGCCAAACATTTTCTACATAAATCGTCAATTTGATTTATATCTTTGATTATATGCTTCCTATAATTTGTAGTATTAATGACTCTATCTTGAATGGCAAGCATAAATCCTTCTATTTCTGCGCTCAACTCTCCAATACCCAACCATTTGTTTGACGAAAGTTTGTCAACATACGTTTGGTTGAGATAATTGAAGTTTTTTGCGTGAATAATTTTATTTGACCAGGAATCTAATAATTCCTGGTTAGTATTTATAAGAATGTTGGCATTCTCGTCATATAAATTTAAAAGTGTAATATTTCTATCTGCCTTGCAAATTATTTTGTGCATTTCTGAGCTATTAGCTTTCCTATGGAAAAAATTTCTAAGCATTTCTACCTGATTGTGTTTCAAAGATGTTATTTTGACTACACCTACCTCCTAAATTTCTAGGTAAATTAATTCGTTCTATAGCTGAATTTGGATGATGGCAATTAAACTTTGTTAACGTAGTTCTAATTAATCGTTCTAAACTATCTAAATCTGTATTGGACCATTTAATTATGCCAAATGATTACGTTAGTAGAGGTATTGCCCAAGTATTTATTGCTTTTACTAAATTTTTAGCAGAGAGATTGCATTTTAAAAATTTTCTGATCCTAGTTTGAAATTTAATCCTAATATCATTTTTAATACTAGTGTGATCTAATCTATTCGATTGCGGGTATCCTAAATATTTATAAACCTCATCCCCTTTCATACTTTTAATTTTGAAATTTCTAAATATACCCTCGTCTCCATCTACAATTTTGCCTTTCTCCATATGGATCGTTTTACATTTATCTAAACCAAAAGTCATTTTAATATCATCTGAAAAAATTTTAACTACCTTAATCATTTTCTCTAAATTTGATTCAGAATTTGAAAATAATTTTATATCATCCATATATAATAGATGTGAAACTATACTACTCTCTCTTGTATTACCCTTAATTTTTATTCCAAACTTGCTTTTAATTAACATTTTAGAAAGCGGATTCAATGCTAAGCAAAACCAAAGAGGGCTCAATGAGTCTCCTTGAAAAGCCCTCTTTTTATTGAAATGCCCGGTACTACTATTTTCTTACCTTTTAAATTAACTAGCAAATCTGTATTCCAAAAGGACATAATATTTTTCAAAAAGCTAATTATAATTGGGTTAACTTTATATATTTTTAATATTTTGATTAGCCACGAGTGCGGGACACTATCAAAAGCTTTTTGATAATCTATATAACAAGTATGTAAATTACGCTTTTGATTTTGAATTTGTTTTAAAATTACAGAATCAATAACTAACTGTTCATTACATCCCATATGTTTTCTGCGACTTTTTGTTGTTCAGATAAAATATTTTTTTCATCCAAATGAGTATATATTAAATCTGTCAAGCAAGAGGTTAAATTTTGTATATTGTCGGTAGACATGTAATGAGTCTATATTGAGAGGGATTATTAATATGTTCGTTTTTAGGCAACATATAAGTAATGCCCTTAGTTAAAAAATTAGGAAAATTTGGAGGTTGTCTGATAAGTTTTGAAAGATTTTTTGCAAAAAAAAAGATGTAAAAAAATTATGTATCCAATCGCAACCCGTGGCTTTCCAATTATGAGTATTTTTTATAATTTTGGCTAACAATTCAACCGATATATCAGAAAAACTCATTTGTTCAATGTCTGAACAACTGAGTTCTTCATTTTCTATCCAGTTACCTGCCTCATTATGTTTTATATCTTTACTCCAAATGTTTGTCCAAAAATCGCGCATATCTGATTCAGATGGCAACGGAATATTATTATTCGAAATAATATTCTGTTTATCGTCAAGTTTGGAATAAAATATTTTCTCATTTTTCTGAAATAATCTATTATTATTTCTTTTATTATACGTATAATTATATCTTTTTAATCTACTAGCTTTTACACCTAATTTTTGTTTTAATAAATCTAATGAATCATTGATTATATTTTTATTATTATTACTACCAATGCTATAACCAAATTTTCTCCCAATTTCATCTACATATCTCAAAATATTCCTACTTCTATTTCCATTTTTATATTCAATTACTCTAGCTATACTACTTCTTAAAAATACTACATCATTTTCTAATCTAATCTGCCATTCTGGTTTACTATAACTATATGATCTATCATCAGAGGACATTAATTTAACTCCTAACTACCTAACTTATTACATATAGTGATAGCACTAGCGTACACTATTGTATGAAGATCTAAAAAACTAATATCGTCAAATATTATTTTTGGTAAAATTAGATTATTTAATTCAGAAATTAATTTAGATAATTTCTTTGACGTATGCAATTTTGGTAATTTTGGTCTAACTGTGGGCTCTATATCTATATATCTATTTATATTATTTTGAAGCAAGTTAGCTAATTCTATTACATTATCATCTAGTAAGTTTAAATTTGCAATATTGATTTCCCTAAGATTATGAATAATGTCTAAGTTATTTGAATCTACTGTAATATCATTGGATTCTTCTACTAGAATATTATCTAAACTATCTTCATTCAATGCATCTAATATAACATTACTACTCGTATTAATTTGTTCTAAATTATTCTCCAATTGCAATCTATCTGCTACTTCTTTTCTTATCTGATTTAATGTTACTACAGGAATTAAATTATTTTTGAAAATTGCCCTTTTTTGGTCAGCTAATCTTTGTTCGTTTACTTGGGCAACCGAATAATTTTGTGAGAAAAGTAAATGTAATTTTTTCCTATACAATAACATATCTGTTTCTAGTTTAGTTACATAAAAATATGAACGAACGATGAACATATTGACATCGTTCGTCCATTTCATACGCTGCCTAGGAATACCTGCTTTGTTTTTTGGGGTCTCAGATTATCAATGTTCATCTGTATAGATGACATAATAAACCCATTTTCATTTCCGTTGGTTGAAAATGACATTTTGTCACCTTTCAAAACAACTTGGAAATGATTTATTAATTATTATTAATTCCTACATTTCAGTAACCAAGCAACTGTCGTCGTTACCTAGTGCTGTCATTTGTCAACAAATAGTTTTCAATATGTCCAAATTAAATATTTTAATGTAAACTACCCTTCAATACTACAAATCTATAATATATATTATATTTTAGAATAATGTTATCAAAATAAAATATATAATTAAATTTACCTACAAAATATATTACAACGTAATCTCAAAATATTGTTGTTTACCTTGGTTACTGAAGTTCTCACAAAAGGAAAAAATTATATTGTATTTATTTACCTAAATATCCTACGGTTCACTGGCAGTTTATTTATTACGTTATCTAATATACTTATTTTCAAATATTTATATGTTTTGGGATCAAAGCTAATTCTTTTCTATTTGATACAATAAAAAATCAGAGAGCTAAAATACAAGCAAACGTCTAGGCTAGCGTTTGCTAAGCAACGCTAAAATTTAAAATTTATTTCAATTATAATTAGCGTATTATTATAATTTAGACTGCTGATTAACATTGAAAAACTAAATGTTTCATAAATGTGGGGTACGGTGTTTTCATAAATATTAGGTACTTTTTTCTAAAAATCGCGTATAACAGTCACCTTTCCTTCTAATTTCTTTTTCCACATTGTCAGCAAAAATAAACATAAACTATGACAAACCTTTAAGTAAAACAATCAAAACTCTATAGCGATTAGTTTTTGGGTTATTATTGTTCTGCCAACTTTCATCTGCCCTGATGATGGACAAAGTTAAACTTTCCGAAACGTAGGCTAAATAAGGAAGAAGCGCAATACGAAATAATAACCCATAAATATCGTAACCCAAACAATCACGATAACTTTTGGTCGTGAAAATCTCAAATCACAAACTAAACTCTCTTCAGAAACCCTTACACTTTACAGTATTCTCTCATTCTCTGCTGTCTTTTTTCAGATTATGCTAATGTCCTTCCATACTAACTTAAAGGTTTCGTAAATGTGTTTAATTTTTTGTGTATGTCCATACGTTTTTTTTCTCTGTATGTCATAAAAAGATTAAGATTAGTTTTAAAAATGAGCAAAATCTATACTTAACCTGAGGGTGGGTTGTTTCACAGTATTAGAACAATTCATTAAATTAATTTTGAAGTTACAATTAAAGTATCGTTATAGTTCGGTTCAAGTTCTGTTATTATTTAACTTGGGTCGGTTGTTTCACAGTACTTGGTAACAGAACTTGAATAGGACTGTCCCAGAATTTGAATATTGACTTTGAAATTTGATAAATTCTGTGAAATGATCTCTTCAAAATCCTTTGGAACAGAACTTGAACAGGACCATCACAGATCTTGAATATTAACTTTGAAATTTTATGAATTCTGTGAAACGACCTATTCAAAAACTTTTGTAGGTATATGATTAAAAAAGCTCTATTTTCTATGAATATATTTTGAAGTTGTAAATGAATCCTATACCTCTTTGCCTTAACAGACTTGTCCAAAAATTATTGTCTTATCATCTTTCCTCCCTTATCCCACTTCGCGAAAACTCATCCCAAATGTTCCGCATTCAATTCGAGGAAGCTAGTACGCATGCTTCTAGAAACGTCACCTACCAAAGAACCCACGCAGATGTTACGTAATTGTTTGGAGCCTACATAATATACCTACCGTTGCTACGTAGGTAAGTTTAGTAGGAATAAAATTGAGAGAATTTGAGAAAACAAAGATTTCGTCCATCTCGGCGATTGTCGGAAAAGCACCCTCTATCGGCAATCGAGTCCGTTACTTTACAACGTGCCTTCACGGTACGAACAGTATTAAATCTTCACCTAGCAAATTGATCCCTTCTATAAAAAGTGCCAAGCATTTTTATCGCAGCTTTATGTACTTTGCAGATGTTCTAACACTTTTATCACCGTAAGGGTACTTTGTCGCCTGTGCGCTTCTTTCAGATGAAACATTTGAAATAGTTCCCAATTTTCACCGCTAGTCGTCGCCCTTATACGGTTATCAAGTTATCAGCTTTCAGCACAGCTCTTGCTTGCGGTTTGCGTGAAGGAAATCTCCTGTGAGACATCTAGCGGAACTTTTCAAAAGCTTTTGCGATTTACCCCAAGTTTCCATTTTCACCGGTAGATGTCAGCGGGAGTAACTTTCAAACAAGTTGACTTGTCGAAAGATTTCTCAAGTTTAGTGAAGGAATTTACTACCCGGCTTCGTCCGTAACCGAAAATTGCCATTTTTCCTTTTCAGTAAACTTTAACACTACTTCAGATTTTTTTTCCACATAAAACGGTAGAGAAATTGGAATAAATAATAAATATAGCGCACTTAAATTGAAACTACTGTTTGTTTCAATAACAGTTTTGTATTATTCATTTCTAGTGCGCTTTACTAATAAGCTTCAACATAACGAACATAACGATATTGTAACCGTGCTACAGTGCTATTTACGTAGTTGATAAAATAAAGTAACTAAATATTCCCGTGACATTATGGGTTTATATTATGGGTTTCATATTTACATTGAAATACCTGAGAATGCCTTTGAGAACACTAAACATGTCGCACGTACAAGGAAACGAGGAAATTCTGCTCATGAATACACATGTCCCTTGTCATTTCTGATGGATCGGTTAGTTGACTTCTGCTCTGCCTCTAGGGTCCGAATTCTGCATATTTTATGAATAACTCCATCCAGCCAAGAAAACATTATTTTATTTATGTGCGAAAACATCCGTGGTGCAATGGTCTATGAATTTGATATCGAGTCTTGTAGGCAATGAAGGGTCAAAGTTCAATACCCGCAGTTAAATTACATTTTTGTATTTTTCATTTTATGTGATCTGCCAGGGATGTCATTAATTATTAAATAAGCAATATAGGTACGAATATTTTGATTATTTGTAAGTACTCTGGTAATAAAATTGTAGGTAGGTACTCATGTCTCAAAAATTTTCCACCATATTCCTTTGACGTTGTATCACAACGATTATCATTTATTATTCAGTACCCGGCTTCGCTCAGGACAACATTCAAGTGTTCTGAAATGTTCCACAATGATTTTGCCGATTCCCTATTCCCGAACATTCCACAACTTTCCAGAATGTTCCGCTATGTTCTGGTATGTTGTGGAATGCTCTCGAATATTCTGGACATAGATAAGTTTTAAGATTTTCAAGGCCAAAAGCATTTTCGTTATTTGTTTTTGGGGTGTTATGCCGTGTTGCGCTACCTCCTTCTTTTGTTTTTAGCCAACGTTTCGGACATCGTTGCGGTGTCCATCACCGGTAACACATCTACCGGATCTGCCGGATCTACCCTGATGATGGACACTGCAACGATGTCCGAAACGTTGGCTAAAGAAGGAGGTAGCGCAACACGGCATAACACCCCAAAAACAAATAACGAAAATTCTGGACATAGTATAAAATGAAGTCGCTTAAAACGTATGAGCGCATAGATCTTTTAAACTACGCAACGGATTTTCATGCGGTTTTCACCAATGGATAGAGTGATTCAAGGGGAAGGTTTATATGTATAATACATGCTTATTATAGTAGAGAAAAGCCGAGAAATTCAAATATTCAATTCAGGCAGCGGGCAGCTGGCAAGCGGGTAGTATGGATTTTATAAAGGTCGGGTAATGGCGTTGTGTTTCGTTAGCCACAGAAACGTGTGGCCGGGTCTGCTAGTAATATATATTGATTAATTATGTGTTTGGCGATGTCTCCTGGTTTCACAATCTAGCTCCCCAGGAATCTAAGCAACCCATTTTCTATAGACTCGTTAGTAGCTAAGTGGACAAATGCATTGGGTCCCCACCCAGGACTTGAAGCTTCAATGTAGCCTTGTCCTTCATCATTGAACTAGCAACATTTCCTAAAATAATGATGGTACCTATTGGTAGATGCGAGCGTTCCTTTATGACCATAGTCGAAGCATTCGCTGTATTTTTTTCCTGTAAGTGAAGTAGATCGGAATGGCATGTAAAAAATCGTTTTTTCACTACCTTGAAAGAGAGTACTTCATTCCATTAATCCAGTAATCTAATCACCCTCATCTTTACCTTCGAATGTCCTAATACAATTTATAAAGAAAATGAAGTTTGAAGATCTCACACTCTTCTCCATAATTCAATATCGCTATTGATTTAGAATATTTTAAGTCGCTTTCTCTAAAAGGTTTCCTTCCCAGATATAAGATTTACTAGGTATATCCCTCATGACCAGAAAACATAACACTGCCCCTTCTTTATTTTTTTCTCATCTGCTTACCTTATATACCTTAATAACAAAAACAATTAAAATAAATTGTATATAGGTACCTAATGCATGAATGAGAGATATTGTACTGAGATAAGTAATGGATACCTATCCACTGCATTAACAGAAATAATTATGCACTGAACATTACTAAAATAAATAAAAATATTTCTAAAATAAAAATTGGATATTGATTTCACAACATAAAAATGTGTTTTTTTTGGATTTCTTAGGATTCGAACCCCCGTTCGCTTGATGTCTGTCTCTCTTGCCGCTGAGACTTGTCAGGCACCTTGCCAACTACGCTATGGAAGGCACGCGCCGAGGTGCGAATTTACAGCATTATATTAGAACCGAGTATTTGTGTAGAAGTGAGTTGTGACGCATTTCCGTTTCACCCGAATTACCTTCATCCTTCGTCTATTAAAGGGCTCACAAACTCCAACAGCTGAAGCAAAGAATGGACGGTTACCTCGAGAGTGTTTTCTCTTGGGGTAAAAATAATCTCGTTGAATTTAATGTTTCAAAGACCCAATCTTGTTTGATTACGTGTAAAAGGGATCGAAATGAAAATCTAGTCTCTTTCAACGGAAGCAATCTTCCGAACAGGACCTCCATTGATATGCTTGGTGTAACTCTAAGTGACCTGCTCAGGTATGGGGGCTCCATCGAAGCCAGAGTAAAGTTAGCCTCCCAGAAACTGGGCGTACTGTATAGGGCCCGCAGATACTTTAATAGTGCACAACTGCTAACCCTGTACAAATCGCAAGTGCGCCCCACGGTTGAATTTGGCAGCCACCTCTGCTCTGGAGCTCCAAAATACCTGAAAAATACCCTCGACTCTGTGCAGAAACGGGCGGTCCGTTTGATAGATTCTCCCATCTTAACAGACGGATTGCAATCTTTAGAGCACAGGCGTCGGGTGGGAATGCTATCCTTGTTCTACCGGTATTAAGATGCTCCGAGGACCTAGCATCATTGATCTCTTCGGCACCGGTGCAACATTTGTACACGGTTGACATTTGTCACATGAGAACGGGTCGTTTCTTCGACTCCTTCTTTTGTTCAACAGCTCGGCTGTGGAATGATTTGCCGGCCTCTGTGTTTCCTCCTTCCTAAAACATAGGTCTCTTCAAGACCAATGTTCATTCCTTCCTCTCCTCAAAAAGACCCTCCACACAGCATCCTAGATGACATAGGCCCTGAGGGAAATTATTTTCCCTCAGGGCCGTGGAGTTAATGTAAAAAAAAAAAATTATCCGGGCTGAATCTTTCTGCATATTCAATCTTGTATCCGGAAACTAGTGATAGGTACAAAGCGGTTAACTGGTTCATTTAACTGGTCACATTTGGAGTGAATTTTGTAGTATAACTTTTTTGATTTAGACCTTCGTTTGTGAGTAAATCGAGTTTGAAGTTATATTTTTTTCGGTCAAATTAGTAAAAGAAATCGCTCGCTACTACTTGGCTAATTAATATCAGCGATTTAATAAAAAAACATTGCATATCTCAAACCTATATTAAAAACGTACATTTTTAGAATCTCTGTGTGTTGCAAATTTCCCAGTTAGAAAACCTAACACAGCTAAAACCATTGCAACCTTTTAATTCTGAAAAGAGGTCCTTTACCAGGCCAAGCCGGGTATCTTCCACTCTGATGAGATAATAATTATCAAACGTACAAATTCACGAAACTAATTGAATTGAAAATTAAATTACGTATTTAAAATTAAATTAAATTTGTTTTTTTTTTTCCATCGGGTATCGCTGATTTATTTCGTGAAATAGGCATATCTACTGCTCTATTTGTAAATATATTGTATAAACTCAAACTTCTAACGGGCGTCAATGTATAATAATGAAAAATGATATAATATGAATCTTCAGTGGATTTCACATTTCGTTACAATGGTCAACCCCATCCTTATTTTTTTCATGGAATTCCCCTAAAGAAAACATACATTTACAAAAGACGAGAAGTATTTTTTTACGAAAGACAAAGAAATTTGCGGAGCGGACTTTCGGCGTCCCCTCAACAATTCATTTTCATCCCCGTTGACATTTTGTCTCGGGATCGCCCAGCAAAATGCTTTAAAGTAATAGGTTTTCCGAGACTTCCCCCTGTGAACAAAATTTCAAAGATATAACTTTTTTCATATAAAAAAGGTTTATTTGAGGTTAAAAAATTCGGGGTGGGCGATGAACGGTATTTATGTACATTGAATTTCGAATTTTTTTCTGGCTTATTTATTAATTACTTTGAAATTTAAAATAGTTGGTAAAACTTCCTCATTTCGTTTTCTTGTGTTGCTGGAATATGATATTCGAATGACAAGGATGTCTGGGGAATTTATTTGTTGTAATTAACACTAGTGACACACCTAGCGTTGAAAGTTATTATAAACACTTTTTACAGTTATTTTACATGTTATAGGTACCTATCTATGTATGAAAAAATTCACAGTGTTTCTTTAAATGTTATTTTAGACATTGTCTACGAGATTTTTGCTCCGTCTTTTATTAAACATTTTCACAATTTTCGCTTAAATATTATCGTTTTTAATATTAGCGCGCTCCCTCTAACATTCGTATTTACATATCTCTCCTTCTTCTTTTTGAGCGGGTACACCGGGCCTTAAGAGGGTTTAACCAGCCAGCGGACGAAAATTCACATTTCGTCGAAAGTTGTTCTTACGATCGTGCAGGGCGGTAACAATGAGAAAGATTAATTATTCTCCGTACCAGCTTTTTTAAATTTTAACTCAATATCGAATTTATTTCAATTCAAATTAGGTTTAATTTATACCTTCATCCAAAAATGCTGAAAGGCGTGATGATAAAACTATTAAAATAATGTACTTTTTGTAGTTATTTTTTGATTATAAGTATTTGTCATTTTTCAATAATGTCTAAATTTAATAAGAATGTTGAAAAAATCTGAAATATATTAGTTTGTAAGTGCGCAAATAAATACACAAATGGACCAATTTTCGTCAAGAAACACATGTACGTACGTATTTTTTAATGATTTTATTGAAACTAAAATTAAAATTCTAAAACATGCGTTTGCTAGATAATGTATTGATTTATTTTACTGCATGATTATATTATTTGAAATGGGTGTGGTATAATACAAAATCTTTTTTGAAAATTTAACAAATCTGAGAACGACCTATGGAATAACCTTATTTTACTAAAAATAAACATTTTTTCTCAAAATTTTAAACATGCGAATGCTGGATAAAAGAACAATCTTTCGAAATCCATTTATAATTTTTTGTGGAAAAGAGTCAATACGTCTAAAATCTGATTTGAAATTGACATATTTCTGGTTTTCTCTGGTAATGTCCTCTTAATGCTAGTTGTGTCACTAGCGTAAGTGTCAGTTTTGCATTACGATTTAAATAAACTGAACATTAAATACTTGGTATTTTTATGAGCCGGTGTGGTTTTATGTTTGATAAATTATGTTTTAATAAAAGATCAAATTTTTATTATTTACCAATTCGTTGATTATTTAGTTTTATCTGATGATGAATCCACACTCGTTTGTGTGAATAATAAAAATCCCGATCGTTGAGCATTGGCTTCATGAAAAAAACACTCGTATTTATTAAAGCTCGTACTTACAATAATAATTATTGTCAAACTAATAAAAAAAGCTTCGGTAAAAGTGTGTGGAACCTGCCAGTCGATGAAGTCAGCCGAGCGATTCTATATATTTTGTGGGATCGTTATTAGATAACAGACGTTATCTCCTGTCAGATTTGTGTGATTTTTGCAAACATATTTACTGTCACATATCTTAGTTTAGATCGTTTTAAACACGAATTCCTGAAAGTATGCATGATTATTTATTCATTTAATGTATGTTGTACATAGAAAAGCAAATAACAGCCATGAAAATTACACACATCTGACAGGAGATCACGCCCGTTATTTTTGATGAAACGGAAATGAGCGACTCTAAAAAGAGACAAACACATACAATAACGATCCCACAAAAGATATAGAATAGCTAAGCAGGTAGTAAAAATAGAATTGATGCCAACTTTAAGTTTATCTAACACGATTAGAGGTATAATTGAAATGAAGTGCCGATTAACCCCGTAAGATGAATATCGTTTACATGAAAGTAACTTATCTTGGCACTTTGGTTTCCAACTTAAAAAGTTGACATTAGGTTATTGAAGTGAAAACTTCTTATCAACGTTGTGATTTGATGAAACGAAAAAACGACAAACAGATACATATATAAGATTTAACTTGCGAGAGAATGAGATATAATAATCGGTCTCCTCTTTTTGCGGTGTTTCGTAGCATCCCCACTTTTGTCTACTTTCATTTTCTGAAGGTTTCACTTCTACCGCGAGTGAACTGCACACTTGTAATTTTTTATCACTTTAACTGATAAATGCGTTATTTGTATAATGCATTTTTGTGGGCGAATTTTGAAAGGAAAGGAAGCTGATGCATTAGGTACCCTACCAAAGTTTTTGAAGTAAAAACTTCTTTAGCACCGTTGTGATTTGAAACTCGATGAAACGGAAACGAGCGACACTATAAAGAGACAAACACATGCATCTATAGCTATAGGATATAGCCTGCGAGAGAATGAGATAGCAATAAAATATTTATTTAATTACGGATACTCTTATCCTTCACATTGATATAAAAGTTCGTAGCCTCCCCACTCTTGTCTACTTTAGTTTTCTGAAAGTTTCACTTCTACCGCCTGAATTGCACGCTCTGATTTTATTAAAGTAAAAATTAAATTGACATGTACCCAAACCCGACTACGTCTTAGACTATTGGGAGGAATTATTTATTTATTACACGCCCTGATGGGCTTTAACATTATAGTTTATAAGTTGAGTAACAAACAATGAAGAAAATATAATACAATGAGAAAAGAAAATACACAATACAATGTAACAACAAAACAAATAATAAAATAAAAATATATATTATGTAAAAATGAAAAGAAGTCTCCAGCGCCGGATCTGCCATACGTTCAAAAACGTGCAAAAAACCTGGCGCCAACTCCGAAGGGGCGCCGTGAGAAAATAAATATTGTATTAAAAATTTGTTATAATATTCCCTGAATCGTTTAAAAATTACCCATAGTACGAAATAATTATTACGCTCTGCGCACGCATCTGGTTTTAATTCAACGAAATTCAACCATTTATGAATTTATAGTCAGTTACAGAATTTTTTTTCAAATTCCATATATTTAGTTTAAACGTAAGATCTATTTTTCCATATATCTTTTACTGTCTTTTACGACGAATGAGTGCGATCCAAATTCATTAACCAATCACAGCGTCGTACTTTTATTCAAGTGAACAAACAAACCGACGGCGCCTTTCAAAGTGCTTTTGTACGATTTAAGTCTCTAGGAGAATGTGGTTAAAGACCATTTTCTTATGAAATCTTTAGTAAATTCAAAATTCCATTAGCATAAACATCGCACGGTTTGCAAGGTTGCAACTTGTTAACAGTTTCATCATTGTTTTGACAGTTGAAGTTCCTTAAATGTACCTATAATTAATTTCTATTAGATTTGTTATTTTACAGTCAGTAATAATCAGTGTAAGCGTCTTTCGTAAGCCGTTGATACCATAGATACGTTCGTGTTTGTTCGCTCAACACAGAACACAGGGGAAATGGAAATGCAAGATACAAATTTGAGGTTATATTATTAGATTTTATTAGATAAATGGAAATGCAAGATACAAATTTGAGATTATATTATTAGATCAGAAGCGACACAAGACACACATCGCTCATTAACATAATGTTACACTAGAAGTCTCGCTGTGTGAAACTCGGTACGGTATTAGTTCATTTATGCTTGGTACCTCATAGCGGTGATGATTTATAATAAATTTGAAATAGGTACGTAACACAATATGACGTTTATATGACGTTCGAAGTAATGCACCAATTTCACTACATCATTATCAAAGTAGCACTAAATCAGATTTATGTATATTCATAGTTTCTTTTTATATCTCTATCTATATTTATATTGTTTTCATATTTTAGCAGAAGTAGTTAGACATGAGCGCAGTGTATTCGTATTGTTGTATAATATAATTTTTACTGATAACATGTTTTAAATCAGTGAAAATATGTAATCATGTTTGCACATAATTTACTAATCACTGTAGTTCTAACGCATAAACAAATAAAAAAAAAAAACAATATATTATTACATACACAAATTCTATCTGATTTTGTAAATTTTAATATAGTTTCTCTTTAAATGTACTATGTATTATCTATAGGTTCACACTTCAAACACATAACCTAACATAACTTCATATCTTTATAATATTGTTTATAATAACTCTTTATGTTGTAAATCTTTATGTATACCTGGTTTATTCTTTTCAATACTTACAACTAACTTACCTGCTTATCTCACTGTAAATCCGAATATATTATGCGTTACCAGGTTAATTCGGTAAATCCGAGTATAATATTATATGCTAGGTTACCTTTTCTATTTTTATTTTGTTGGTTATGTAATTATGTACATTTATTGGAATTATATTATGAACTAAACCTGTCAATTTGTCTGTCCTGGAACGGGAAACTTTCCTAGTTGGACAGACAAAGCTGCCTAATATGTTATTTGTACTTTCTTTTGTATTATAAATAAATAAATAAATAAAATAAATTTTTTAATTTATAACTACATTTCTATTGGTTGTTAGAGGTTGTGGATTGTGGATTACAATGAATAGAACAATAATTAAAAAAAAAACTTTCAGGCTCGCAGAATCTAAAACTTAGAATTAAAGAGCATAATGACATAAAAAAACTCGTTTCCATTGGGAATTTTTTAATTCCAATTTCTCCAGCACCGATAAAAAATGATGTCCCGCGCAATGACGTTACAATGGTCCCGAGCACATCTAAACAGATATCTATCGCACAAATTCCTCCGGTCGAATTATTAGAAGATAAAAATAACGTTACTGATAGCAGTTTAAATTTAATTCTGTTTTCAGAGCTTGAATTGAAAGATCCCGGATGCTGGCCAAAGTTATCTCAAAATTCCATTAGTTTATTAGTTCAGGAAGGTCCTGTACAATTGAAAGGTTTTGATTTTCCTATTACGAACAAGCGTAAATTTAATACTAAGTATTATTACAAGAAACTGCCTAATGGAGAAGAATTACATAGATCGTGGCTTATTTATTCGAAAACTTTAGATAGGGTTACACCCTTTATATGTCTTGATTTTATTTGATAAATTAGTGTAAAAAAAAAAAATTAAATTAAAAAAAATTGGGGTAAACGAATTTTTAATCAAAATAAAAATATAGGGGGGGGGGGGCGCCATCGGTACCTACTGCACAGGGCGCTAGATTTCGTAGATCCGGCCCTGGAAGTCTCATATTCAATATAAACAAAAATTGCAGAAATTATGTAAATCTATTTGTGCCTAGAAGAATAAAAGTGATAGAATATACAACATTTATACTGATTAGTTTTAAGATGAAATATATCACCTAGATTAGAATATTTATTTCCGAGACTGTGAAGTATCGGAAACGGAGAATTTTGATAAGCTGGTGTCCTGGTGTTATTGAAGTAGAAGGGTAATAAATGTCGACATGATTTTTGGGGAACATGGATATTGATAAATTGAAGTAATTCAGGACAGTCAATTTTGTAATGCAGTATTTTATGTAGTAGTATTAAATCTGTGCTTATTCTTCTTTCTGAAAGTTTCAATAGAGACGTTTTATCCAGGAGGTAATTGTAATCAATGTTTAGTATAGGAATATGCAATTTATAGTTTATAAACCTTAGAAATTTCCGTTGAATCTTTTCAATGTTGTCTGAATGAATGTTGTAAAAAGGAGATCATAACGTAGAGTTATATTCAAGTTGGCATCTGACAAGGGTTTTATATAACATAATAAATTTATTTTTTTATTTTTTATTTAGTAACTATATAATATTTTTTACATTTTATGTGAAACATGTTAGTTAGATGTATATATAAAATAGAAAATATATTCGTAGTCCTCCTCACTAGGAGATCCTGTGCTGAAGGGGACTATTCTTTGGATAAGTTTTTCAGCGGCCTCTATGGTTTAACTTCAATGTTTGGATAAGGTTTTCCAGAAACTTCTATGACGATGTTTTAATTATAGTAGTAAGTTCATTTTCCGATAGTTCCTTCAGCCAAAATTTAATGTCCTTTATGTAGCTATTTTTTTGTTTAAATTTGTTTAATACTAGGTGGGAGTTTGTTATATAACTTTACTGCTAAAAATTCAGAACTTCTTTGACCAAATGAAGAGTTACACTTTGGTATATTAAGTATGTCTGTTTGTTTGGCTCTGGTTTTATGAGCATGTGAGGTGTCTGCCTCTGAATCATTTTTGTGGTGATGTACTAGAATGTTTTTGGCATAAATTTTCTGTATGCTTGGAACATCAACAGTTTAAAAATTTCTGTTGTTGACGTCCTTATTGGGACCTTTAGAATGGTCTTTATGATGCAATTCTAAGTTATCTTAAGTTGTTTTAAATGATTAGATGCTGCTGAGCCCCATCCTATTACTCCATATTCCAATCGAGAGTGGCATAAAGCATAATATACCCTCTTTAGATCCCTCATCGACAAGATGTTTCTTAATTTTTTGAAGAAGTAGATGAGTTTTGTTAGCTTTTTTGAGGTAAGATCAATGTGTGAATTCCACTGTAGTTTTTCATCAATTACAATCCCAAGATATTTAATACTTTTTGTTTGGGTTATAGACGGGCAGGAACATTGTGGAAAAGTATTTTGACATTCATGTAATTTGAGGGTATGCACATTCATTGGTTGTACTCTTTTGTTATGTGTCTAAATCATTGAAATCTTTTGCAGCTCTCAAAACAAAGCCAAGAGTCTTATACTAATTTATTTATAATAAATCGTTCTGCACGTGAGAAGTAAAGTATAATTCCTGGCATTGCCGCTCTAACCCCTAAATCATCCCTTAGCTTCATCAATCACCGCTGAGGGCAGGTCGTACTATACTGAACCCTCTCTACGATGCCAATGTAATTCCACGCTATAGCTTAAATATGAGGAAATTACGGAAACTGTCTCACATTTCTCCTTGAAATATCTCCAAGCGACTCCCAAATACGTGCACATAGCGAAATTATGAATGTATATTTGGTCTTCTTCGGGATAGATGAATCATGTAAGTCATGTTTCCGTGTAAGCTACGTTGAAAATTGTATAATAAGGAGCTCCAGTGAAAAATATTATGGCTTTAAAAAAATATATTCATATAGACCAATAAACGCTGATTCTGAATATATATGTTTTATTTAATAATATTAAACGCAGAGTTTTTAATTTTTTATATTAAAAAGTTCATTTTTAATCGGGTCGTAAAAACACGCTCTCAAGTTGGCATTATTGAAATTTTAGTGGTGATGTCACTGTTTAGGCCTAAATAATGTTTCAAAAATAAAGGTATCTCTTATTTTTGAAACATTATTTATTTTATTTTATTCTTATTTTATCTCTATTATTGAAAATATTCAAAAACTACTGCACAAAAAAAATAGTAATGTTACTTCCAGGGAGAATACTTCGAACAACGGAATTCAAAACGGCGGCAGTTGATCAGCTGATTGCCCGATCCTATAGTAATTTTTCAGGAGTGATGACGTCACACGATTCACCATATATATGGTGGTTTGCGGGAGGTCTTGAAAAATTAAAATTTTGACAATTATTTTAACTATTAAAACTAACTCCAAAAATAAAAAACAAAAATGCAGTTATTTAAGTTAGAAGGTCATTGTTCAAAAAATTGGACTAGAGGTCTCTATTACAATTTCATTCTGGAAAGACTTTATGTATGATATGGTACATTTCTATGGCTGACGGCCGTTGTTCCCAATCCTACTGATCAACTTGAAATGAAATGAAATTTTAGCTCAACACTAGTCAAATGTACAAATAAGCTCTTCCCGAAGTAACTCTCCGAATCAACAGGCCAACAGGCGAATCAAGCTTTATTAAACTTAGTGATCGGAGACTTGATTGATCGATCAAGTAAAAGCTTGGAACAACGGCCGTTAGAGGTCTAAAAAATGTTAAAAAGGTCAAAAATCAGATTAGAACAATAATGGAAAAGAATTAACCTCAATTAAATTGTTTTATTTGCCCAGCGTTGCCAATCGATAAATGTTTAATTGACAATGCCGGTAATTTGTTATCGTTACAGAGCACGACTGCAGATCGACAATGAACGAACAACAGTTCACGTCGACTAAATAATGTGCTTAAGAGGGCATTACCAGAGAAAACCGGAAATACGTCATTTTCAAAAAAGTTTTTAGACGTATTGACTCTTTTACACAAAAAATTATAAATGGATTTCGAAAGATTGTTCTTTTATCTAGCATTCGTATGTAATAAATTTTGAGAAATTTTTTTAATTTTTAGTATAATAAGGTTATTCCATAGGTCGTTGGCAGATTTGTTCAATTTTCAAAAAAGTTTTTGTATTATACCACACCCATTTCAAATAATAAAATCATGCAGTAAAATAAATCAATACATTATCTAGCAAACGTATGTTTTAGAATTTTAATTTTAGTTTCAATAAAATCATTAAAAAATATGTACGTACATGTGTTTCTTGGCGAAAATTGGTCCGTTTGTGTATTTATTTGCGCACTTACAAACTAATATATTTCAGATTTTTTTAACATTCTTATTAAATTTAGACATTATTGAAAAATGATAAATACTTATAATCAAAAAATAACTTCAAAAAGTACATTATTTTAATAGTTTTATCATCACGCCTTTCAGCATTTTTGGATGAAGGTATAAATTAAAGCTAATTTGAATTTAAATAAATTCGATATTGAGTTAAAATTTAAAAAAGCTGGTACGGAGAATAATTAATCTTTCTCATTGTAACCGCCCTGCACGATCGTAAGAACAACTTTCGACGAAATGTGGATTTTCGTCCGCTGGCTGGTTAAACGCTCTTAATATTTTCGTTATATGTTTTTGGGGTGTTGTGCCGTGTTGCGCTACCTCCTTCTTTAGCCAACGTTTCGGACATCGTTGCAGTGTCCATCATCAGGGCAGATCCGGCAGATCCGGTAGATGTCTACCGGATCTGCCGG
Organism: Limnephilus marmoratus; assembly: GCA_917880885.1. NCBI lineage: Eukaryota > Metazoa > Arthropoda > Insecta > Trichoptera > Limnephilidae > Limnephilus > Limnephilus marmoratus. The sequence continues at coordinate 29,031,411 of OU862923.1, read as the reverse complement.
ATCTGCCCTGATGATGGACACTGCAACGATGTCCGAAACGTTGGCTAAAGAAGGAGGTAGCGCAACACGGCACAACACCCCAAAAACATATAACGAAAATGCTTTTGGCCGTGAAAATCTTAAAACTTATCTCGCTCTTAATATTGTTTGTTGGTTGGCGATCTGAAGTAGAACGATGATAAATTATCGGTATTGACAATAAAGCCTTTATCGATGTTCTTATGTATGTTATAGTGGGTTCCGACGATTCGATTTTAGTTGATCTACTCGACACTTGAAAGCATATTGACGAGTGTAAACCTTCTTTCAATAAAATTGAACAGGTTTCTTCATACATATTTGTTATACCTATCATACCTGTCGTTCAATAAAAGTTGATCAATTAAAATTGAAATGTCTGAACCCATTATTAGGGACCATGGAGTAAATGGCGCCTGGACTACTTTGAATTTTGGCGCTTAACGGAGAAAGACTTTTGGTTCCTGATAAACTGTCGCTCTTGATTCGTTCGGCCCCCTAGCATGGTCCATCGTTATAGGTTTTATCGAAAATGTCGGTAACTTGTCATCGCTCCCGAGCACGACTGCAGGCCGCAAACGAACAAACAACAGTTCACGTCAAATAAATTGGGAACCCTTAGTCGTTGTCAACTGTTGTTTGCTCATTAGCGACCTGCAGTCGTGTTCGGGAGCGATGATAAATTACCGACATTTTCGATAAAACCTATATCGATCGACCATGCTAGGACCCCTGATTAATTGTCTCATTTCTACAGTTCTATTAGTGAGGCACTCTCTAGTGAGGCATAAACTGCTTAGCCTTAAAATCTTACTAAACCATTTATTTTATAACATTTTTTTCTTGTTGTTTATAGGACACAGTATGGCCCCAGAATATTGGCTCAACTCACACAGAAGCCTGTCCCTTTCGTTGCTGTGCCTGTTTGCTGCCTCTCTTCAAGTCACAAGTGGTGAGTCCTCCCTTCCTACCCTCCCATACATAGTACACGGCGGAAAATAACTGGTTCGGGAAAGAGGTCCACAGTCCACAGCCACTAAATCAGTTGAATTCAAAGTCGTCAATCCCGAACTGATACATGAAGATTGATTTATTTCCACATTTGTTAAATTGTAACATTGATACTTGTAGATAATAGTTACACATTATGAAACAATAGTTTTCGTAGTTTCGTTATTCATGTACGAATAACGAAACTATGGAACAACTTTTTCTGATTTTCTTGTTAGTATACCGGTAACATGTAACACATTCGTTTTGAATAATAATACAGTTTTTAATGACTACTTAATTATTTCAATGACTAGATTTTTTAGGAAGCCAATGGCTTAGCCAAAGCCAGTCCGTAAAAAACGAAACATAAAATGAAAATAAAAAAAATACTTCAAATTTCTGATCTAAATATTTTTTTCCATGAATTTGGTAAGGAACTTGTGTGCTAATTTATTCATTTGGCCGCAACGGTCTAAATAATATTCTGTTTTCTCCGTAGGGAAAAATAGTTACCTAAAAATTCTTTTAAAATTGCATGTTTGCACCAGCAGCCCAGCAATAATTATCAAGTATCAACCAGCGACAGCCTACAGCGGCCATATATATGTCCATTCGCGTCAGTTTTTGTGTTATTTTTTAAGAGGGCATTACCAGAGAAAACCGGAAATACGTCATTTTCTAAAAAGATTTTAGACGTATTGACTCTTTTACACAAAAAATTATAAATGGATTTCGAAAGATTGTTCTTTTATCTAGCATTCGTATGTAATAAATTTTGAGATTTTTTTTAATTTTTAGTATAATAAGGTTATTCCATAGGTCGTTGGCAGATTTGTTCAATTTTCAAAAAAGTTTTTGTATTATACCACACCCATTTCAAATAATAAAATCATGCAGTAAAATAAATCAATACATTATCTAGCAAACGTATGATTTAGAATTTTAATTTTAGTTTCAATAAAATCATTAAAAAATATGTACGTACATGCGTTTCTTGACGAAAATTGGTCCGTTTGTGTATTTATTTGCGAACTTACAAACTAATATATTTCAGATTTTTTTTAACATTCTTATTAAATTTAGTCATTATTGAAAAATGATAAATACTTAAAATCAAAAAATAACTACAAAAAGTACATTATTTTAATAGTTTTATCATCACGCCTTTCAGCATTTTTGGATGAAGGTATAAATTAAAGCTAATTTGAATTGAAATAAATTCGATATTGAGTTATAATTTAAAAAGGCTGGTACGGAGAATAATTAATCTTTCTCATTGTAACCGCCCTGCACGATCGTAAGAACAACTTTCGACGAAATGTGGATTTTCGTCCGCTGGCTGGTTAAACGCTCTTAAGTGGAAGGAAGTCGGTCGTGTCATTTTATTGGGAATTCTTTTGCATTTGCCTTTGGAAATAATTATTCGTAGAGTCCATAGACATCCAAATTCAATCCTACGTCCGTGGTAGAGTCCCTTTTATTATATTATAATTACGCAGCACCATGTTCAGCGCGTGTAACTTGTAAGAATCCCAATAACATTTGCGTGGATTCCCGATGTATTAATAACTTTGTAAGTATCGACTTTCGCAATGGTTCAACGAGAGATAAATAATTATCTTACAGCAACATCAAAAGCATTGATGTGTTAATGGAAATATCCCAACTCTAACGTGTTATTTTAAAATTACCGTGAATTATTAATAATGGTATGAATAAGGAACAATAAATTATTTTGTATATTCGCCATTCCCTATCCAAATATTTTTGTTTTCAAAGTAGGCCACTTGCTTGCACAAAATTTTTAGAAACACCGATTTTCACTTTACCCATGAAATAAAGCAAAATACAAGAAATGCAATGTGGGCGGGCTTCATGATTCGAATTTCTGATTCTGCGTTATGGATTTGCGAATTGAGACGCGAGCCGAACTTTGAATCCAGATGAATGAAGGTTCGATTCGCGTGTGTATACGCAGCCTGATATAGCATATGCCAAATGGTCTAGTCTATAACCTATATTATATAATATATTATAACCTATATATCTAGTCTATAGTCAAAAGGTAGATACCTAATAAGTCAGTGACGACTCGGTTTCCATTCAAATCATATGGAAGGCATTTCTGGTGCGCATTATCTTCGCTTTATTTATTTATTAATTTTCGGGAAATCCACAGTTTACATTTATTTCAGTTTGTACATAGTATTAAATAGCCAAAATGAAACCAATTATGGATTTCCTCCTAGTGACTTTACTTCTACTGAGACAGCATAATAAGAATAAGTAAATTAATTTTAATAAACACAATTAAATAACTTTGTTTCAATTCCACTTTATTATTTTTTAATCCAACCGGTTTCGGTTCGTACTGAACCTTCCTCAGGGGTGAATAAAAAAATATTTTTATTCACCCCTGAGGAAGGTTCAGTACGAACCGAGACCAGTTGGATTAAAAAATAATAAAGTGGAATTGAAACAAAATTATTTAATTGTGTTTATTATAATTATGTATTCCCACAAAGTGTTTGCTACATGTCAAGATTTAAATTAATTTTATAAAAAAGGAATATGAATCCAAAATGAATGAATGAGGAATATGAGTCCAAAAACAATATATATACTCAAAACAATTTTATAAAAATTTAAAATGAAAAATTATTCTTTTACTTTATATAGAAAGATATAGAAAATTTTCTAAATATTATAGAAATTTTTCTAATGAAATCTTAGAAATCAATCAATGTTGAATACGTCTTGTAGACCCCTAACGGTGTCAGAGCTTTTGACCTCAGCCGGACTTTCACGATCCAATCGCCTTGCACTTGGGAGGGATGGATTCATAAGTTAGTCCCCCAGATTCCTACACACCCCTCACACCTTTTTCCTTACCAGAACTTCCTTTCCTTTCTTTCCGTAAAAAAACCCAAATAATTAAAAAAAAGACGTCTCTATTTTTGTCAATCTTTTGCTGCCTCTCTATATACTATTCCTTGTTCCTAACAATGTAATGTTCACCTCGACTACATTAGGCCACCCAAGTTTGCTCAGTGGATCCGTCCCAGTTGTGTACATATTGAAATCGCTTTAATAAGTGAATTCTTACATTAGATTTTAAACTGCGCCGTGCGGGATTTGTTATTTTTATACTGACATTATTGTATAAACTTTTTTTGATACTTAACAGAAAACTGTTAAATATTTCATTCATACTGTTAGGAAAATACGATTTATAGTAAACATACATTTTACGGCTCGTATTTTCGTCCGTAGTATTTCTATTGGTGAAGATATTTTTCTTTTTGCGAACTTTCGAAGAACGATAGTCTTCACTCCTTACGGTCCTGGGATAGGTGTAAAGCCGTGAAACTCTGACTGTCGATGAATCGTCATCGATGACCTCCCTCAATTCCTCCTGCCATTTTATAAATGTTAATACAAAAAGTTGGGATGATGACGGTTCGAACTCGTTTATAATTAGGTAGGTAGGTACTAACACAGAGATAACAGCTTGATTTTTATTTTAATTTTTTTTTGATTTACTACATTCTTATGTGACATTAAGTGGGAATCATTTAAATTACTGAATTTAAAGCTGGCGTTCTTTATATAAATAGAACTGCGTCATGTGCGCTTTGCAATTTTTTAACGTGTAGGTGTTTAAAATGCTACCTGGCTATTATAGACTTAGAGGTCTTATGTTTTCTCGGTATGGAAAAATTGTTACCTAAAAACCCTACTAAAATTGCATGTGTTCATCAAAAGCTAGCAACCATCAAGCATCAACCAGCGAAAGCCTACAGCTGCCATTTACAGGGAGTCAAGGGACGTACTTGACTTACTATAAGCAGTGATTCCTCTGATTATTTGGAGTAAAAATGTAAATGGAATTTTGGCCTCCGGTGACTTTTTGATTACGTTTTTTTTCAATTTCTTTTTCTTCAAAATCAAACAAAAAAAAATTCTTCCGCAAGTCGTCACTAGTCACTCAGCCGAGTAATCGACCAACTTCTTACCCCGCCTGCAACTGTCCAGCACCTACCATTTTTTATGTTTTCGTAGAAAAAAAAACACATCAAAAAAGTCACCGGAGACCAAAATTTCATTTATTTATTTATTTATTTATTTATTTATTTATTTATTTATTTATTTATTTATTTATTTATTTATTTATTTATTTATTTATTTATTTATTTTCGGGAAATCGACAGTTTACATTTTTACAGTTTGTACATGTTTGTATAGCCAAAATAAAACCAATTATGGATTTCCTCCATGTGACTTTACCTCTGATTAACAGCATAATAAAAAAAATTAAATAATAAATTTATAATAAAGCAGTATGAGATCAAAAATTTTATAAAACAAAAGATTAAGTATATAAAACTAAAATTTACATAAAACATAAAATATCAATACATTGGTAACCATAAGAAGCCAGATTGTACATATAAATCAAATCATAACAGAATTAAAGATAAACGATAGAAACATAGACACATAACATATTCATGAAACATCAGAGAAATACTCTTTTTTATTTACATTTTAATACTCTTTTTTATTTACATTTAATACTCTTTTCTATTTACATTTTTTACTCCAAATAATGTCAGGAATCACTGGTTAAAGTAAGTCAAGTACGTCCCTTAACACCCTGTATACATACGAGTCTGTTTGTGTTATGTTGGAAGTGGGAAGGAGTCAATAATGTCCTTTTGTTTGGAATTCTTCCACATTCGCCTTAGGGAATAAGGAAACCCGTGAAAAAACCTTCTTCGGGAAGAAGCGGTCGTCTATCAATGTGAAACAGAGTCGGCCTTCAGTGACATCATTATATGAATTTCTGCATTGCGGTGTGTGTGTGTGTAAGTCTGTTTTTATGTTAAATCTATGGGAACGATGTAAAAAAATCGATAATGAAGGTATTTTTATGACGATGAATAAATTCTCCAAAAAGATTTAAAATGTACCACTTTTAATTTGCCGTCAAAACGACACGTTCGTTCGTTTTCGTGAATTAGGCGTTTTCAATGTTACAATGATGTTGTAGCCAGTTGGAACCGTTGCGGAATGTGTGGTTTTTTTTAAATCAAATGTTGAATCTAAATACTAAAATTAGGCATTTTTGGTACAATGATCAGGATCAGAAAAATAAACTTTAAATCTTCTTCACATTTGTATTGTTTATGAATATACCCCATTGAATATCTGATAATCATTTTAAACCAGCCGGTTTCGCATGAATAAATAACAGCCGAACGAATAGAAATAATAAAAATCGTACGATTTTTTAATAATACCTGGAATGAAAGGAAATTTTTTCCAACGCGGATTATGGAAATGTCGGCCAGTATTAATATCGGAATAGGCGGTGGTTAAACTCCGATAGGAGAATTAAAAAGAACCCACACACATTGGGGAAATTTACCAATACACTTGGAAACTGCGAGATTAAAGATTTGTAGAGGGTACAACCATGAAAAGTGAAACTATTGGTTAGCTTATAAATCATAGCATTTCCACTAGAGTGTTCTGCAATATGATCAATTACAACCTTGAACGCTAGGAAACTTTTATGCGTTCGGTTTGGAAATTTCCCGCCCTCATTAAAAAAAATCATACCTCCGAATTTTAATATCGAGACATACTCGTATAAACTGCTAATTGAGGTATTAAGCCATTGAATGTACCTAAATTTAACCGTTTGACCCATAGGTTTTTAGGATTTATGAAACATACCAATATTAAAAAATCTTTCCAATATTATAAACGCATGAATTCTGCGTATTATTTACATAAAAATTGTCGTGGTATCTCATTGGAGAATATTGAATATTATAACTTCTGTAGGTTGTCTGTGGCCTAGTTTTGACGACCTCCGTAGTCCAGTGGCTAAGACTCTTGACTCACATTCCGGAGGTCGCGGGTTCGAACCCGGCATGCGCAAATAAATTTTATTTGATTAATTTGTGTTATTTCACAATTAATTCATTTTAAAATAATATATAGTATATTTGCGGCATGTTCCAGAGTGGAAGATACTATCAGTATCGCCCTGGTGTAAGACCACCATTCAGAATTGAACCGTTGCTTGAAAATGGCTTTAGCCGTGTTTAGTGACCTTCCTCTTCCCCACCTCCTTCCCCTCCCCGCTACCTTCAGCCTCACAACATACCCCAATTGGGGATGCCATAGTCTCACTGACTCCAGACGGGAGCAGTTGAGATTCTTGTGCGGTATTCACTGTAAAAAAAAAAGTTGATAATGACAGGTATTAATTTAAATTAGAACACCCATTTTTTATTATGTAAACACACGATCACTGATTTGTACGAAAACATATTTCGATAATACGGTTCGTAAAATGTCAATAATAAATAACGAAGAAGAGATGCGAGATATCTAAATAGTTTAATAACTATGAAACTACTAAGTATATCTTGTGATTATTCAAAGATTGTAATTCGCGGGAACTTAAAGAAAATCCAATTACTTATATCTTTTTAAATTGTAAAAATATATATTTTTTAAATCGGCCAAATTTTGGCCAGCTGGCGCTCGCTTTCAGCAAGACATTCAAGCGGTTAAAGTTAAGCGTTTCATGAAAAACAAATAAATTCAGCAATAAATAAATATGATTTAATCTTAACTTGAATGAGTTTCATTTGTACAAGCCTCGTTAAGTGAAACGTTCGGCCCGTTTCATACAAATCTTAATTTTGGATTTGAGATCAAAATATCCAACCAAACTGTAAAATTATTTACGGATATCTAGTAAGGATGTGAGCTACTTTATTTATTTTTGCTTTAAATTATAAGACAGATGCCATTAAAGATTTTAGATGCGACTTGGACAATTATTTATGAGTAAATGAAAAACATGTTTGTTTTGTAAACGAGGCAAGGAATGTGTGCCAAGACCGGGATGTTTGGCGGTCCGTCCTCTCTGCCTACCCCTGCGGGGAAACGGCGTGATGGTTAGTTAGTTAGTTAGTTAAATGAAAAACATTGTATGGAGCAATATCACTTTGACTTCTATTTTACAGCCTTAAAATAACTAATTTCTCTACAGATTCTATATTTTTATAAAAAAACTTTAAACATTTTTTTTTTTACAAAAATATAGAAGGGCCCCGAAGAAAATAATTAAAGGAATAAGGAAAGGAAGGAGAGGAAGTTCTGGGAAGGAAATAGGTATGAGGAGTAGGTAGGAATCTGGCGGTCAGTGTATCCAGGAGTGACGGACGTGTGAATACATTCCTCCAACCGCGATGCGAGGCGATGGGTCGAGAGATTCCAGCTAGAGAGGATAAAAAACCTCCCTCGACCAGTTTCTCTTGATCCTGCCCACCCCATGCACCCGGGCACCGCTGCTAAATCACCTAACACAGCGAATCACTTGGGGTGACCTATGGCAGAAGTGTTGGTTATCCAATAAATGTACCTACCCATACCCTCCTCTCAAATTGGTAAAAAAAGCTTAGGTAATGGGAGCTAAATAAATAACAAACGATATTTAAATGCGGAAAATCGTGAAAATAGCATACCTAACCATATGAAAGAAGTTTCTGAATTGGAGTTTTTCAAAAAGAACTACACTACAGTAACACCAGTAACAATAGGGCCCCAAAAATAAGTCGTTCTAAAAGTTTTTTGTTGGTTACCCCCCGTGAATTTATCCTCTTTTGTTTGTCAATCATTTGAATGTATATATTCAGGGAGAAATACCCATTTGTTCGACTTCGCAAAGGACCCCAGTAGGTACCGTATTTCGTCTTCTGGGAATAAATATTGGAAAAACCACGGCCCCCTTTTCAAACGGAAAACTGCTGAGAGTTATTTTTGCCTTTTCCATCAGAATTGATTAGTATTTCCTCTATTCGCCAACTTCTATCACTGTGGCGGTGACGACTGAGCATTGTCTCCATTAAGTTATCTTCTCGAATGTGCTTCGATCACGATTTCATATCATAAGAGTCTCGAGTATTTTTCAGTTCGATTAAAGGGTTCGAAAGCAAACACCTTATTCTCTTTATAACAGTGAAGAGTCGCGTGAAAACTTTAACTCACAAAAAGTGTAGAAATAAACATAATTCATAACATTTTTTAAAATATGGTTTGGTAAATTCAAATCAATTTCGTTTTATTATATTTGTTATCACACAAGAGATCCATTTGACCGGGGCCATTGAAACTAATGCATCCCCCTTGAAAAAATACTCTTTACTGGACCATTAAATCGGATCTCATCTTGAAACGGAAAAGGAATGTACAAGAAAATTCACAGAGGGACAAAAAGTCGAATAGTCAAAACAGCACTTTGCTACACTCGGTCAAATTCAAAAAAAAGATTTCCCACGGGATTTCGAAGCCGAGAACTCTGTGTCCAGACCACAGTAGTTTAAGTACCAATCTATTTTAAAATGTTATCGAGTAAAGATACAGTACATAGATAGGGGGCATACATTAATTACGTGAGCAATTTTTCTTTCGATCTAGACCCCCCCCCCTTGGTGAGATAAATATGAGCCACTTCGTATATTCTTTTCAAGCAACGTGAGATTTTGCTGACACCCCCCCCCCCTCCCTCCCCATTTTGAGCTCACGTAATTAATGTATGCCCGATACGAAAACTTACAACGACTTAAGAAGGAATAACCAGACACGACCGGAAATATGTCATTTTTAAATAAAATTTTAGACGTGTTGACTTTTTCCACAAAAAATATAAATCGATTTCGAAAGATTGTCCTTTTACCTAGTAAAGGTATATTTTAAATTTTGAGAAAAAATGTTTATTTTTAGTATAATTATTAAGGATACACCGCAGGTCGTTGGCAGATTTTTTATTTGATAAAATTTTGTATTATACAACACACATTTCAAATTAAACAATCATACAATAAAATAAATCAATAAGTTATCTAGGAAATCTACTTTTCAGTATCTTAATTTTAGTGACGAAAATACTTCAGTTTGTCTATTTATTTACGGTCTTACATACATACATATCAGTTTTATTAACACATTTATTTTGCTTAGAAGTTATTGAAAAATTATAAATACATTTGATTTTTTTTTTTTTTTTTTTTTTTTAATTTTAATTTTTTTTATTTTTATTAGTAATAGAAGGTACATAAATTACAAATAAATTTTATACAGTAATTAATTACATAGTAGAATATTTGATGTACCCCCATAATTAAGCAAGGCTTGTGTGTATGGGGGGGTGTTATTGTATTGCTTTTTTAATATCATTCAGTTTAAGTTTTCAGTATAATTTTTTAGGTGAGTTTTAAAACTTTTTATATTGGTATTCATGTTTCTAATTTTTTCTGGTAATGAATTAAAAATTTTTGCTCCGAGATATTTATGACTCAATTGTCCAATTTTTTTTTTACATTTTGGAGTGGGAAGTATTGATGTTTGTCTAAGACTTCTGTTATTTTTAAAGGGTGCCACTTGATTTTTAATATTATCTTTATAAATTTGTAATGTTGCATGATAAAAGTATAATGCACTTAATTTTCTGACCTTAAATTGTTTGAATAAAAGTTCTGACGAATATGAGTAGGGTTTTTTTTAAATTGTTTTTATTATTAGTTTTTGTGATATGTAAATTGTTTGTGTTTGATTTTTATATGTATTAATATGTATAAATAATTACGAAAAGTACATAATTTTAATGGTTTTATCATCATACATTTGAGCGTTATTGAATATAGGTAGGTATACATATATCAAAGCAAATTCTTATTGAAATAAAATCGATATTGAGTTATTATTTAAAAATGCTGGTACGGAGAATAATTAATCTTTCTGATCGGGACCGCCCTGTACAGTTGCAAGGGCACAATTGCAAGACCATGTGTCGACGAAATTTGAATTCTCGGCTGCTGGTTAATCGCCCTTAAAGTAGGAACTATTGGGAGAAAGATCTAAACTTTTTTATCTTGTCTATAAATTAATTAAATCTTCTATTTCTGAGGGCAACACTGAATAATTTTCAGTGTATTTCTACCTACTTTTCATAGAAATAAGGTTCTGCCGCTAGTGACACGCATCATCTTTAAGCAAGCCCATGACGCAAATAAGTTCCGCACCTTCGTGATTTCCATTACAGCTCTTACACGGTCAAAGCATCTCAAAATACTCATCTCTGTTTTCATACTTTACACGAGGAATGTAAATATAACCGCGTACACTGTTCTCCCCAAACATCGCATTGCCAGAAAAACAGTGTTTATACGTAATTTAACAAAAACGCGTTTACAGTTGAACATGACCAGACCATTCCATGAAACTATAAACTAACTGTTTCTAAAAGTTCATCTGTAGGTAGATTCTGAACCTTGGCTTCGAATTCGGAGGACGCTAGTTTAAATCCGGGTAAATTTAATTTAATTAATTTGTCTTTTTTCAAAATTTATTAAATTAAAATAATATTTCGGCACGTTCCAGAATAGTATAGATACTTTAAGGATTGCTCCTCTGAAAGATCACCATTCACCATCGAAAAATTGCTCGAAATGGCTTTAGCCGTGTTTATGTTTACCCATCTCCTTCCTCTCCCCATTACAGCCTCACAATATCTATACATCAATTGGGGGTGCCATAGTCTCACTGGTACACGACTGTAGGAAGCAGTTTTTATTTTATTTTTTTTATTTATTTATTACTAGCTGGTACCCGGCATGCGTTGCTATGCCATTTAATAAAGAAATTGTTTCTCCCTGCGTGTGCTTTCCCATTCGTCCCGTTCCTCTTCCCATCCCCATTCCTCTCCCGCGTCCTCTTCCCCTCTCGCGTTTCCACTCCGCCTCCTCCATCTTTCCTCTTCCCACTCCTCTCCCCTCCTTCCCCCATCCAGCAAACTCCCTCCCGAGTTCCCCTCCCCCCTCCCAGATTCCCCTCTCCCTTCCTGGTTCCCCTCCCCCCCTCCCGCGTTCCATAAATTAATTCCCGGTACATTTATTTTTCAAACAGCTCGCTTACCACCTATTGCAATTTTTTAATACAAACTTCATAGTGCCAGAGCTCACCAGACAATAAAGAACACAACAAAAAAAGAATTATCCAATTTGGTGCATTCGTTCGGAAGTTATGCGCGTAAATTCATTTCGGCGATTCATTTTTATACAAATTTCATAATGCCAAAGCTCACCAGTAGTTTTATACAAACCTTGCCCTGACAATAACGAACACAAGAAAAAAAGAATTATCCTATTTGGTGTAGTCGTTCGGAAGTTATGCGCGTACATACATTTCGGCGATTCATTTTTATTTATATAGATTTGTGGCAGCCCTATAAATCGGTGGCAGCCCTGCACCGCGCAGTGACTAACGAACAAGCTAGAAGCTACGATGATATCAAATTGCGCTGATAAGCAAATTCCAGACGCTCAGCGATTAGTGCCGACCTTCGAGAAGCATGGAGATTCTTCCCGAATTTTCCATTGATAATGCACCGCGCGAGAGCCTATATAAATGATGAACCGGCGGACACCAGTCAGTCAATACGGCGCGACATTCTCCTACATTTCAAGTAACTCAGAACTCAGTGCTACGTTCCACATTTATACATAAATAAACTTGTAACTTTGATTAATAAATTATTCAGTGATTTATACGAAGTTCTTTTAATTCATCTCTACACACTATACTCACATTGGTGACCCCGTTTGAAAAAGGGTAAACTGTAGAGAACGTGAACATATTAAAACTTTTGTTGTGGAACTGAAAAGGAGAAAAAGTTAAAAATGAGTACAAAACCAGCCGTTTCGAGTGCCGCGGACAATACCGTCAATCGGGTTGCAGTGCGAATTCCAACCTTTTGCCCCGAAGACCCGGAACTGTGGTTCAGCATGGCCGAACGCAGTTTTGAGGCAGCTGGAGTCACGACGGAAGCCACAAAATTTGGTTACATCCTAGGAGCGCTCGAACCACGCTACGCCAGCGAAGTACGAGACATCATTCTACGTCCGCCAGAAAACCCTTACGATAAACTGAAGACAGAACTAATAAAAAGGATGAGCTCTACCCAAGAGCAGAAGACAAGACGCCTTCTCGAGCACGAGGAAATCGGAGATCGTAAACCTTCTCAATTTCTGAGGCATCTAAGGAACCTTGCCGGAAACACTGTTTCTGATGAAATATTAAGAACACTGTGGATGGGACGATTACCCCACACTACGCAAATCGTACTGGCGACGCAAAAAGAAACCCCGCTGGACAAGGTAGCTGACCTGGCAGACGCCATAGCCGACTCAACTACACGCCCAAATATTAATGAAACACTCAACGTGGAAGCAATTATCTCCACCCAAATGCAACAGATGGCCTTAAACATGCGTCAAGAATTAACTACAGCCATCCGACAAGAAATCGACGCAATTAATACGCATCGACGAGCATCTTTCCGAACCCCTCAAAATCGAAGGTTCTCGAGCCGTCAACGTTCTTCCTCTCGTCGGAGGTATAATGATAATGGATCTGGAAGATGCTACTACCACCAACGTTTTGGAAATAAATCAACGAAGTGTAAAGCTCCATGCAACTTCCAGCAGGAAAACTCAATGGGCAGTCACTGATGGCGGCCAGCGACACCTGCCCTTCCTCTCGCCGCTTGTTTGTCATCGATAAGAATTCCAAAATACAATTCTTAATTGACACCGGCGCCGACCTTTGTGTGTATCCACGGAACAAAGTATCAGCACGCTCAGAAAAATCATCATATGTACTTTCTGCAGCAAACGGATCAAATATTGCAACCTATGGTATAATTACGTTAAAATTAAACCTAGGACTTCGCCGAGATTTCACATGGCGTTTCGTTATCGCTGACGTCACTCGCCCTATCATTGGTATGGATTTCTTGGCACATTATGGACTATTGGTTGATGCTAAAAATAAACGTCTTTTGGATAGGACGACTAACCTCGCTGCACCTGGCCGAGGAACATCGAACAGCATCCCATCGATTAAAACAATAGCTGGTACATCTACTTATCATGAATTGTTATTAAAATATCCGGATATAACTCGACCGAGAGGAACAATGCAAACAGTGCGACATAACACTAAGCATCATATACATACTACGCCCGGACCACCAGTGGCGGAGCGCCCACGACGACTTGCCCCAGAACGATACAAAGCTGCGAAAAAGGAATTCGAAATTATGGTATCTCTTGGAATCGCACGACCTTCCAAAAGCTGTTGGGCATCTCCACTTCATTTAGTCCCCAAATCCGATGAACAATGGCGACCTTGTGGAGACTACAGAGCTTTAAACGCCCGAACAATACCAGACCGCTACCCGGTAAGACATATTCAAGATTTTTCTCAATCTCTGAGTGGAAAAAAATTTTTCAGCACAATTGACCTAGTGAGAGCGTATAATCAGATACCGGTAGCAGATGAAGACATACATAAGACAGCAATCACAACGCCTTTTGGATTATTCGAGTTCCCTTTCATGTCGTTTGGACTTCGAAATGGCGCACAAAGTTTTCAAAGATTTATCGATGAAGTATTGCAGGGACTTGATTTCTGTTATGCATACATCGACGATATTCTGGTGGCATCAACTTCTGAAGAAGAACATATCCAACACCTAAAAATGGTATTCCAAAGATTACAACAGCATGGAATAGTTATTAACTCACTAAAATGTAAATTTGGTCAATCTGAGGTAAAATTTTTGGGACATCTCATCAATGCTGATGGTACTATTCCACTACCAGATAAGGTAGATGCAATTAAGAATTATACTCGACCATCAACAATTAAAGAACTGCGTAGGTACTTAGGTATTTTAAATTTTTATAGAAGATTTATACCTAAGGCCGCAGAAATGCAAGCTCCACTAAATGACTTACTAAAAGGAAACGCTAAAGGCAAACAACCCGTGCAATGGACGAAAGAAACTCTAAATGCTTTTGAAATGTGCAAAGAGTGTATTGCTAATGCAGCAATGCTTGCACATCCGAAAAACGACGCGCATCTCGCAATTATCAGCGACGCATCTGACACTACTGTTGGAGCGGCCCTCCAGCAAAGAAACAACGGAGCATGGGAACCATTAGCCTTTTTCTCAAAGAAATTGAGCTCTGCCGAGCAAAAATACGGAGCATACGACAGAGAATTATTAGCCATTTACCTCGCAATAAAATATTTTAAGCACATGATTGAAGCTCGAACATTTACAATTTATACTGACCACAAACCAATTGTTTATGCTTTTCGTCAAAAATCGGAGAAATGTACTCCAAGACAATTTCGTCACCTTGACTTAATAGGACAATACTCAACTGATATACGGCACATATCCGGCAAAGATAACATTGTAGCCGACGCCCTTTCCAGAATACAATCAATTGAAGAGCCACTGGACTACGCAGCGATAGCAACAGATCAGTTGAATGACCCAGAAATAAAAACATTCCTTCAAGATGAGTCAGTATTAAAACTCAAGCAAGTGCAGATACCTGGAACAGATGTATTTATTTATTGCGACTTAACTCAAACCAAAGCAAGACCATTTATTACGAAACGATACAGACCAGAGGTTTTCAACTCGATACATAATTTATCACACCCTGGAATAAATAATACGGTAAAATTGATTTCGGAAAGATATGTATGGCCATCAATTAAAGCTGACTGCAGAAAATGGACACGAGAATGTTTACAATGTCAACGAAATAAAATCACCAGACATGTTTCAACACCTCTTGGAAAATTTATATCACCTTCTTCACGATTCGAGCACGTGCATATTGACATAATCATACTACCAAGCTCAGAAGGATACAGATACTGTCTTACTTGTGTCGACAGATTCACAAGATGGCCGGAAGCTTTCCCCATGGAAAATCAGGAAGCAGAAACAGTTGCAAAAACTTTTTACAATGGTTGGATCACCCGTTTTGGTTCTCCCCTACGTGTCACAACAGACCAAGGCAGACAATTTGAGTCTCAGCTATTCAAGCAGTTAAACCGCTTGACAGGGACGACTCACTTAAGAACCACGCCATATCATCCACAAGCAAACGGAATGGTAGAACGACTACACCGTCAATTAAAAGCAGCCATTAGATGTCACGAAAACGACCGATGGACCGAATCTCTCCCGACAGTACTAATGGGATTGAGAGCAGCTTGGCGTGATGATCTGCAAGCCACATCAGCTGAAATGGTTTATGGCGAAACGTTACGCCTACCAGGAGAATTTCTAAGCCAACAGGAACAAACGAATGATGATGCCATTGGTTTTGTAAAAAACCTACGTCAAAATTTCAATGAAATTCGTCCTACAAAAACTAAACGACACGGAGAAAAGACAACTTTTATTTTCAAGGATTTAGCTACTGCAACACATGTTTTTATACGAACAGACGCAGTTAAGAAAATTCTTCAACCTCCATATGAAGGACCGTATCCTGTTGTAAAAAGGCAAGAAAAAACTTATATTCTTAAAATTAATGATAAAAATAAAACAATTTCAATCGACCGTTTAAAACCAGCATATATTGCAGAAGACATAATCAGCCGGCCTGAGACCCAAGCCAACATTGGACCAACGAGAGACAATAATATACTCGCAAGAACCTTGGAAGAACCCCACACAAGAACAAGATCTGGAAGAAGAGTTCATTTTCCGAAACGTTATATGTAATTTCAATATGTTTTGCGAACCATTGTTTTATATGCCCTGACTCTAGCATTATCTAGAAGTGTCAAGTTCCGAGAAACATCGATAACAATAGACTTACGCTGACGCGAATGCTGACGAAGTGTCTAGCAACTTCTGGAACGATTAAACAATGCAATAGCGAATTGCTGATAAAGAATTTATATAAACTTTGCCCAGAAGCCTATTGCAAAAATTTGCTGACATTAAAATTAGGGCACACGAAAAAGAGTATATAAGACGGAACAATTTAATAATTTCACAGTTTATTCTAAATATAATCAGCATGGGTTCCCAACAGTCAAGAGAAGAAATTTTTGTGAATCAAGCAGGAGATAATGCAGTCCACCACTTCTCGCTATCAACTTTAGTAATAATATGTGTTGTAGTTGCAATCGCTTCTACATACATATTATACCGATGGTGCAGAGGAAGAATCAAGAAACAGCTCATACAAGAGGCTACAATCATCCATCAATAATGAATTTCATCAAAGAACGGACGTCGAGCACATATCTACGGACTCGGACCACTTCCACAGCATTTCCGACGAACAAGTAACAGTATCGTGACTTCGTCACTGGGAAGGGGGTCTGTGGCAGCCCTATAAATCGGTGGCAGCCCTGCACCGCGCAGTGACTAACGAACAAGCTAGAAGCTACGATGATATCAAATTGCGCTGATAAGCAAATTCCAGACGCTCAGCGATTAGTGCCGACCTTCGAGAAGCATGGAGATTCTTCCCGAATTTTCCATTGATAATGCACCGCGCGAGAGCCTATATAAATGATGAACCGGCGGACACCAGTCAGTCAATACGGCGCGACATTCTCCTACATTTCAAGTAACTCAGAACTCAGTGCTACGTTCCACATTTATACATAAATAAACTTGTAACTTTGATTAATAAATTATTCAGTGATTTATACGAAGTTCTTTTAATTCATCTCTACACACCATACCCACAGATTTATATAGATAGATAGATAGATTTGTTAATTTTATTTTAGTAATTTGTATATTTAAGTTTACAAATTTCTAATTATTTATAATATTTCATATTGCAAACTAAATTTTATGTAGCTCCTACAATTCTTCTTGAACTTTCCAACTGGTGTGGACTTTAAAGTTTCTGGTAGCTTGTTATATAACTACATCCCTTTGTACAGTAAACTGTTCTGCGTATTCGCCTTGTCCTTTTTTTGAAGCCTGATTTCTTTGCACGTCCTTGTGTTATGTCTGTGAATGTCCTTGTTGAAAATAATTTTATTTGAAAAGTATTTTGGTAAAATGTTGTTAATTATTTTATGTATAAATATCATCGTATTCAAGGTCAGCATCTGTTTCACGGTTAGCCAATTCAGTTCCTTTAATTGTTTACTTTTGAAAATATATTTCGCCGTAGTATTATACTCATTGCCCTGTTTTGGAGAATTTGAAACTTATTTTGTTCTCGTGACTCTTGAGGGGTAGGTTACTCTCATAAAAAGATCTGAAAATAAGTGGAATACCAAGATAGCATAGACCGCGAGGAAAATTGTTTTCCTTTGGGCCTCCTGTGTGGTGCTAATGTGACAAAAGTTAGTCGTGGGATCTGGAAGATAGAAGTTTATAGAAGGTAACCATCGGGAACATAGAAATTTATACTCGCTATGGTATCCGAGTTTTCAAACAATCCACGAATCAATCTGTAAAAATGTGTAGCAATGTCTACGTCTCTCATACATCCCTTCTGATCTGTTCATTCATTCTGTTCGTTCATTCATTCAGACGATTCATTCCGAGCATATCCAAAAGAAAGTCAGTAGGATAGTACTCGTAATTGTGCCTTGTCATGTCGTAGTGTATTGGCGCTTTTAAGAGGAAATACCAGCGGCGTTTTTTCCATACAAAGGTATTCCCCATTTATCTCTCTGGATTTTGATCCAAGAGCAAATATTTTTTTTACATAATATAGATATTGACCATTAGCGTGTCGGTACGTTTTGCTTTTTTTGATAATTTACTTCTTATAGAAGTTAGGACCTTCCAAAAATGAATAAAATTGCCTAGTTTAAACGCCGTCAAAAGACGTTCCGTATACAAACTAAACAATGTATTTTGAAAAAAAGCAAAACGTACCGACATAGAATATTTTCTTCTAAAACAGTTAGTGAAAAAAAATTTAAAATCGGTCCAGTTTTGGAGAAGAAAAATGGGGAATACAAAGCATCGATTTTGACGATTTTATTTAGGTATTTTCGGCCCGATATGCAGTTGTCCCTTTCTCTCAGTTCCCCTGAGGGGAGCGCGGATTGGAACAGAAGACATTGGTTACAATACCTATTGACGATATTTTTAAATGACCGGCATAGCTCTTAATATTCCTGTGGCGACGGTACGGCAACGCACAAAAAAGCATAACACGAACGTTCTTTATCACAATAATTAAGAGTGAGACAAACGATATGTGAATGTCTGCTTCCCCAAAGGAGAAATGCAATACTTATTATACATCTTCCTCACTTATTAAATAGATGAGAAGCAGCATGCTGTTGCCGTAGCCGTGCCGTTGCCGTAGTTAGCCAAATGCTGCTTTTAAAATTCCCACGAATATGGCAAAGGCACGGATATGGCAACGGCACGCGGCGTCTCATTTGTTTAATACGAGTGAGGGTATAGAGTATATATAGCTGACGCAAATGTATGATAATGATTAATTTTTTTCCTATGGAGGAAGCAGACATACGTAAATCTTTTGTCTCACTATTTTTTAAAGTGTAAGAAAGAGATATCGCATTACAGTGGCAGAGAACGTACGTTTTATGTTTTTTTATGCGTTGCCGTGTCGTATCCGTGGGGATTATAAAAGGGCCCTATTATATCTGAGACGAAATATGTTTGAGAAGCAATGTATAGTATTCAAGACATAGTATTGTGGTGGTCGTTAGTTAATTTATTTACAAAATTAATCTTACTTATCCATCCATACTAATATTATAAATGCGAAAGTGCTTGTGTTTGTTTGTTACGCTTTCACGCCTAAACCACTAAACCAATTTAAAAAAATCTTTCATCGAGTAACATTGGCTGTATATAAGGTAAGCTCTGGCGTTATGAAATTTGTATACACGAAAATGTGTGTATTTCATATATTTTAGCGGCAGGGAGGAAAGGCAGAGGGAAGGTGGTGGGGTTCGGGGAGAGGGAAGAGACGTGGGAGGGGGAAGGCGGGGAAGGTAGAAGGGAACGGGGACGCATGGGAAAGGACATGCAGATTTCTTTAAATGGCATTGCAACGCATGCCGAGTACCAGCTATAATATTATAAACGCGAAAGTTTGTATGGATGTATGTTTGTTCGTTACTCTTTCACGCTAAAACTACCTAATAGTTTTTAATGAAACTTTACAATAATATAGCTCACACATCAGAATAACATATAGGCTATACTTTATACAGCTATCAAGGAAGGGGACGCGCGAGGGGAACGGGGTCGCACGGGAAGGGTGATTCAGGAAGAAACAATGTATTTTTTTAATACATATGGCATTGCAACGCATGCCGGGAACCAGCTAGTAAAATATAAAGGTAATATGGAGAGGCGTGGAAAGACACCTTAGTAAGCAATCAATAAAATAAAATAAATTGAATGGGAGATATGTAAATGCGAATGTTAGAGGGAGCGAATATAAAGCGAAAATATTTAATAAAGCATGTGTTATTTAAAATAAAACAAAAATATCTCTTGTGTGAGTGTGTGAATGTAGCAAAATTTCTTGTGATTTTTTTCATACCAATCTATCAGTGGCATGCACAGAATTTTTGATCAGGGTAGGCAGCAGGAAAACCGCCGAATTTTAAATAAATTAAAATTTTTATTATAAATAACCAAACATTTTTTAAAAATAGCCATCTTTTAAATTTATTTTCTTATTAATACTTACAATTAATTATAATTATTGATTTTTTGATTTAGACTAATTATTTTAATTATTTGTTCTTAAAAGTTTTTTATTATCTAAATGCAATTTTATTTTTCTTAAATAATTTTATATTTAATTTTGTATTACTATTTTTATGATTTATAAGTAATTAATCACCTCTACATTTTAATATTTTGTCTATGTTATAGTTTATTCTAATTTGTCTCTACTTGACATTTATTTTTCTTTATATTAACATATCTATTATATTTATATTTTTTATAATATAGTGGTTTATACAAAGTGATCTGTTATTCACTATAAAAAAAACTTTCTAGAAATAACTCCCCTCGTACAAGTACAAGTGTGTTTGCTGCTGGTAAGACAACTAGTTGATAGAAATAGATAACAACAGACTTCACTGTCGTCACTGATTGCCATTTTTGCTAATTTTGTTTCAGAAAGCAATACCTAATACTAACCAAAAACCTCATAGAAGCAAATCAAAACGACAGTGCTACTCTATGCTGTGTGCATTTCGTAAACATTGATATTATACCTTATATGAAGTTAGCTCCAAGCAGAAATAATTCCTTCTTAGGTCGCATTTTAGTGAGGCAGTAGGAGGGCGCGCGTGTAGTTTCTAGTTACAGTTTATGCCACGTTTGTACGTTTGATGAGGCGCTCGCTTTTTCGCGCTAATTTTTGAAAGTGTATATTTATTTTTAGCGATTATTTAATAAATTATAATATTATTTACATGCTCATGTTTTACAAATACGGTAGGGTAGGCAGTGCTTATGTGCCTATATGGAGTGCACGCCCCTGCTACCTATAACATGTCATCTTAAATAATGAAATTTATATATTTTTTATAATTGTCGAAGCATGCTTTGCGATTTTTTTCTATTGTGCAATTTAATTAATTACTTTTTCCACTTGGCAAATTTATTGAGATTATCTTTTAAAAAACATTTTTTTTAAGTGCTTGAAAACTTAAAGTGTCCAAGGAAAGTATGTTACAAATCTTTAGAACTTTGAAGTACGGAAGAAATCGCGGATGTCCCAAATTGAACGGAGAATTTGAGTTAGTCATATTGATATTGGCAATGATTTGCAGTCAAAATAATAAAAGGTGGGTTTTTTTTTTTACATGAATACCGCACAAGAGTCCCGACTGCTCCCGTCTGGAGCCAGTGAGACTATTGCATCCCCAAATGGGGTATGTTGTGAGGCTGAAGGTAGTGGGAAGGGAAGAGGAAGGTGGGGAAGTACCTGGCTATTCATATCTGGTCACCAAACACTAAAGCCATTTCAGGAAACGTTTCAATTCTGAATGGTGGTCTTACACCAGGACGATACTGAGAGTATCTTCCACTCTGGAACGTGCGTAAATATACTATATATTATGACACGTACATTTGTTCAGTTGGGACAGCAAAGAGATTCCGTTAGCATGAGCTCTCATCATCATTTCAGGGTCCTGCGTAGGATAGAAAGAAAGCTACTATCTGATGTAAATAAAAGAACTCACATTAAACAAAAAGTACTTGTCATTATTGACAAGCAAAAAATGAACTACATTTATACTTTCAATTGCAACTTCAAAAAGGTGTAGAGAGAGAGAGAGAGAGAGAGAGATAATTCAGTTATTTTAGTAGAATCCACTCCAAATGATCATTCGTAGCTTGCGATAGTTAATATGGCGCACCTCTTCCAGCCTCAGCGACAAGGGCTCCAGATAGCTGGAGAAGAGCCCCAGAGCTGCCGCTTCGCATGCCCATGACACCGTGAAGGAGCCGAGATTCCAGTCCACCCACAGAGGCCCGTTGATCACAATGCGTCCGATGGCCATCTCTGAGCATTGAAAGGATATAACCCGCAGTTCTAGACTGTTGAAGTCATTTAAGAAGCGCCTGAAATCTTCATCAAAATTGTCCTCGGTGATATTGGATTGTACGTGGCTGTAAACACGCCCGACCAAAACATCAATTTATCAAGCTGTAATCAGTAATCCCGATGGCTATTTCTCGGTGGGTTGCTTGCCGCGTCATTACGAGCGTCAAGCAATATTTCTTCACAGCACTAATTTGTAGGTGTAGTCGCATAATATTGCAAATTTACACAATCATTTACGAGTATCAAGACTCCTTACAAATCAAACTTCCGACAAATTCATTGATATATCATGACGTGGCCCTTATAACAGTTTTTTCTTTAAAACAATCGAGAAACGTCCAGGCAACTTGAATTTTTTCTCAGTCGTTCCAACGGCACGCCGAAATTAATAATACTCATTCTGAGCAAGTACCGACTGAATAACCATGAAAATAATTACGTTACAATTATTTTAAATGAATAAATTGTGAAATACACAAATTAATCAAATAAAATTTATTTGCCACGCCGGGATTCGATCCCGCGACCTTCGGAATGCGAGTCAAGCGCCTTATCGCTGCACTACGCCGGCCGTCATGGAACGTGTGAATGCGAATGTTACTAGTTACACTTTGTGTATATTAGGATGGAGTTGTATGAGGTTCATCCTCCCTGCCTATCTTTGCTGAGAAATGGCATGGTAGTTAGTTATTTACCCTAGGACAGAAGCCGCTGAAATGGAGTACCTACGGCTATTTATCGCGAGATAAATGCTACATTAGAGGCGTCTTTTCAGCGCGACTCTCGTAAAAGAAATGGCGAGCCCTTGAGGGGGTTTGTTCCGCCGCCCCGCCCTCGCCCTTGCACCCGCCCTTGCGTCACACCTTCCCCTCCCCTTCCCGCGCACCACTCCCGTAGGAGCCAGATCAATAATATTCCATCCCTTGAGAGGACCACGAGCTAGTGAATGAACTCTGAAGACACGTTGGCTTTTTTTTCACAAATCGACTTTATTCGAATGCAATTTTCTCAGTTTATTTTCAGAAGTTTACGAATTGACGATAAATTGGCTGAAACGTACACTGAGACGTTAATACACTGCTGCTGTTGATTTGATATCTACTCATCTTAACTATAAAGCAGAAAATGGGTACCTAATGGACCCCTCACTTACTTTTGAAACAGCAATAAATTTTGTCTGACAAGCAAAAATGGCGTCATTAGAGATAAGAAAAAAGATTATCGAAACCTGGGTCAAGCCGGGTAATGAAAAATGCTTTTTTCGTAGTTTATGAAGATACACAGTTATAATAATTGTTATATTTTTCTGTTTTATTTTAAAAAAGCTATATTTAATGCTTAAATTCAAAATAAAAAAAAGATCTGAAACTAACTTCGTTTACTCAGAAATTGAAGACCAAAAGAAATTGTTCATATTTTATAACTCTTTGGGAGCCCCTTCAAAAACACATTAAAAATGATATAATGTTAAAAAATTACAGTAACTAGGTATCTAATACCTTCTACACCGATTTTTGATTTAAGCTCGTGGGTGAGTTTTATCGTGCGTAAACGTGTAATATCCAAATCACCTTATCGGATTACGTAAGCTCGTACGATCAAAACAAAACCATTTGAATAGCGATAGCCCATAACTTAATCTAAAGTTACGGTGTTTTTATTGAAGGATCAAGGCTTACGGGGTAAATACCACATTCTTTTCGCCTTATCTTCCCTCGGGAAAATGCAAAACCAAATTAAACTTTCCGAGGAAAAACTCCACGCCCAGCCACTCGTTAAATGAGAAAGCGATTTTATTTTGACATTGTACTAAACTAAGTAATCATCAACCCAAATAATGTTTACACTTCAGTAATACCTACATCTTCAGTCTGTCAAATAAGAGTAGAAAACATAGGAGGGCGCCACTGTCGTTCAAATGGCAATACTAAAAATATAATCATGGTGTTAATCCAAAGCTGTGTAACCTACATTTTAATAAAAATTAAAAAGGCATGAAAGTGAAAAAAATATTTTTTCATTTCACTGATCTCAAATTAGAATTGCATATAGGATAGGTATATTATTATTATATCTTTACAATTTTATGTTAACATAATTAAATACAATGATATTGTAATAAAATATAAAGCACACTTTAGAAATTGCTCACATTTATTTAATATTAGCTTAAGTACTATACTAGCGTTATACAGGCTTTAGATCATGTCTCTAATTTTAGATCTGAATATATTTAACTCTTTCAGATCTGAAAGTAGTGTAACTAAACACACCATTAATTATTCTTCCTTTCTACCTACTGTTAAAATGTTAAATTAAATTGAAGGCAATAGATCACAATTTAATCAAATTTATGTCATTAAGTAGGTACCTTAAAAATAGTGCTTCCTCGTTTGATTTCTGATATGTCATTAAGTAGGTACCTTAAAAATAGTGTTTCCTCGTTTGATTTCTGATATGTCATTAAGTAGGTACCTTAAAAATAGTGTTTCCTCGTTTGATTTCTGATATGTCATTAAGTAGGTACCTTAAAAATAGTGCTTCCTCGTTTGATTTCTGATATGTCATTAAGTAGGTACCTTAAAAATAGTGCTTCCTCGTTTGATTTCTGATATGTCATTAAGTAGGTACCTTAAAAATAGTGTTTCCTCGTTTGATTTCTGATATGTCATTAAGTAGGTACCTTAAAAATAGTGCTTCCTCGTTTGATTTCTGATATGTCATTAAGTAGGTACCTTAAAAATAGTGCTTCCTCGTTTGATTTCTGATATGTCATTAAGTAGGTACCTTAAAAATAGTGCTTCCTCGTTCGATTTAATTTTTTTTTAGGAACAAAAAATGTGTTTTTAAATGTGTATACGGTGTTCTCCATTTTTAGTGTGATTGCACTTTAAAAGAATATTTGACAGGTAAATTGGTGTTGCCAGCCTACAAATTTTGTAGTTCAATTTTTTATATTTTCTGCTCTTATTTGACAGACTCTATATTATGCGCATCAATAGTACCTACCTATTGTAAAACGACAACTTTCTTTACATTATTTAATAATTAACATAAACATTTAAAAGCATTTCATCTTTACTTGGTAAATACGGTATACACAACTTTGTTAGGTAGGTGCACGTAAACAATGTAAACATATGTTAATAAAAATTTCATAGAAATTATTCTTTAATAATTTGAGGTTCAAATAAAGAATTGGTTGCTTTGGTGAGGCTCTCTGCATAAAGGTCTAATCGCTGAGTCATCCTAAAGCCCCACTTATCCTTGACCTGACGACACAGATTCAGATCCATCTTCACAATCAGGAGGCCATCCTTCACCCTGGACAATCCGGGTGTCCTAGAACCGTCAGGAGCTGCAACGTAGGAAGATCCATAGAAGTGTCCAAACGTCTTGTGTCCAGGAGCTCCATCTCCAGAAGTAAACTCATTCGGGAACGTTTCAGATCCAACGCGGTTGATGGCACAAGTGAAATAACTGTTGGCTATGGCAGCGTTTCTGGCCTCAATTCCCCATAACGGCTCGCTCAAGGCCCCCACCGTAGCAGATGGATTGAACACTATTTCGGCTCCATTGATTCCAAACATCATCCAGTTTTGTGGATGATGTCGTCCATAGCAAATGTTAATAGCGATGTTTCCATATTTAGTAGCAAACACTGGATGGCCTGTGTTTCCCTCCATGTAGTATGTGGACTCGTTGAAGTCCCCAACTCGAGGAATATGATTCTTGCGATGTTTACCAATCACCTCCCCAGTGTGGCTTATCACAACGGCAGTGTTCCAGATGGTTTCGCCGTGAGCTTCATCACGCTCGAGAATGGGTGAAATGATCACCATGTCATATTTCTTGGAGTAACCACTGAGGAATTTCGTTGAAGGTCCAACCTCTGCCGATTCAGCAAACTGACACCAAGGATGCTTCTCACGAGTGCAGAATGCAAATGGCATTGTCCAAGCTTCCTGCAGACATAGAACGTTGACTCCTTCAGATCCAGCTATATCAATAAGAGCACCGATCTTCGAAAATATGGCGTCTCTTTGTTTCACGATGCATTCCGAAGTTGGTAGAACAATAGTATTTTGGATAGCTCCTATCTTCACCTCCCTGGCTGGTCGAATCTGTTCCTTTAAAGCAGTGAAGGAATAAGCAGATATTTCGGCATCGTTTCTTTCAGCGAAGTCTTTCGTCTTAGTTTGCAGTTCTATGACATTATCATCACTTCTTCCGTAGAGAATTCTTTTCAACTCTGATTTATCTTCGATAGTTAATTTATTAATAATATCTTCAACACTTGATATTTCTTGTTTTTCGGACATTTTGAAAGGAATAATTCTAGCTGCGGTGGAATTATTCTGCGTTACTGTTTGAGTAATGAAACTCGACTGATAAATGATACTAGTAACAGCTGGTAAAAACCTCACACCGTTATCTGTTCATTATTATCATTTTTGTTATTCTTGTTTTTCAAATGAAACGTCACAGTTACAACTTACTGACAGTGTATTATACAGGCCAGTCAGAATGTGTGAAAGAATTTGTAAAGTGACCGCTTTAATTTTAGTTTTAGTTTAGTTTTTTTAGTAATAGGTGAATGAAAATAATAATAAGTAATTGGTAGGGAACTCTTCAAAATAAACGGGTTAATCCATTAACCCTTAATTGGCTTCAGTCTTCACCATCCTTGCTTGGAAGAGTCCTTGGCCGATGTAAAGCTTCATCCTTGCACATCCCAATGATAATATTTCGAATACTTGTACTTAGGTACCTATCTATTCGTAGGCATATAAATTTCATGCTCACTTCTTTCAAAGAAAGTTATATCAGACTCATCTTTTTTATCGTTCTGTTTTTTTTTATGAAACCTTCTACATCGGATATTTCCTGTGTTAGCAATTTTCACGCTATGATGATTTTTCTGTGAGCAAAAGACCGACCAGATTCAATAATATCACGTTTCTGTTTATCATAATACTAATATTATTGTTTCGAAAGAAACTTTAACAAAGTTGCCGTAGATAACATTTACGTACATTTCTTGCACAAAATTTTAGGTGCCTACTTTCATTATGTGTGTGCTGTGTATGTGATAAGGATTTTAATCTTTATAATGTTATCATTGTTGTGTTTACATTAATACTTGGTTAATGATTATCACAAGATACGTTGATATCAATTGGCAATAAGTAACGCACTAAAAATTGAATAATTATTACTTTAAATGTAGGCATTATTATTTTAACAAAAAAACATTGAATTTTATTACGATTTAGCCAGGCATCTAGGTAAAGCGTTTATTTATTTTTTCAATTTATTTACAACTCATATAGGTCTCATAGAAATAATTGTCTCCCGTATAGTGAAAATATTATATCAATAGTGTTAGAAAGGGAAAACACCACGCATGTATTTGATCTTGTATTTGATCTTTGTATCTGCAGCCTTAGTTCCAGAAGAGATGTCGCATTACTGCTGATGGCTTATAAGCTTCTAAATGGTTTTATATCGGTACCAGATATTCTGGCTAAAATAGGATTCTATGTCCCGGATAATTTCACGCGAGGCCGCCAACACAGGATTTTGATTCTTCCTAGATGCAGAACTAACTTACCAATGGTGATGCCCCTGGGGCGACTCACTAGGTTAAGAGGGCATTATCAGAGAAAACCAGAAATAGGTCATTTTCAAATCAGATTTTAGACGTATTGACTCTTTTCCACAAAACATTATAAATGGATTTCGAAAGATTGTTCTTTTATCTAGCATTCGCATGTAATAAATTTTAAGAAATTTTTTTAATTTTTAGTATAATAAGGTTATTCCGTAGGTCGTTGGCAGATTTGTTAAATTTTCAAAAAAGGTTTTGTATTATACCACACACATTTCAAATAATATAATCATGCAGTAAAATAAATCAATACATTATCTAGCAAACGCATGTTTTAGAATTTTAATTTTAGTTTCAATAAAATCATTAAAAAATATGTACGTACATGTGTTTCTTGACGAAAATTGGTCCATTTGTGTATTTATTTGCGCACTTACAAACTAATATATTTCAGATTTTTTTAACATTCTTATTAAATTTAGACATTATTGAAAAATGATAAATACTTATAATAAAAAAATAACTACAAAAAGTACATTATTTTTATAGTTTTATCATCACGCCTTTCAAGCATTTTTGGATGAAGGTGTAAATTAAAGTTAATTTATATTGAAATAAATTCGATATTGAGTTATAATTTAAAAAAGCTGGTACGGAGAATAATTAATCTTTCGCGTTGAAACCGCCCTGCACGATTGTAAGAACAACTTTCGACGAAATGTGGATTTTCGTCCGCTGGCTGGTTAAACGCTCTTAATTAACTGCTTCGCAGGAAATGTAGATATTTTCCACATTTCCTACAATGATTTTAACCGTGATGATAAGCACTTATGTTTTAACTAAATGTATTACTTTAACTGTAATTATGTATCTTTTCTTACCGCTTTTGCAATGTATTGGTTTTATGCTGTTTTTGCAAATAAACAAATAAATAGATTGTGGGTTATTTCTCGATATTTAAATCCGTAGTGGGAATAGCAACATTTTTGCTGTAAGACACACTTCAAAATTTAGAAAAGAAATTCCAAGAACATAAAAAATTATCTTTCTCCCCTGTTCATTATTTTTTTATATATATTTTATCATACAAAAACCTCATTTTTATTATAATAATTATATATCTGCTGCTTTTCTCACCCAAACACTAGTGTTCTGCCCCCGTAATTTATTTTGTAAACACAGCAGCTTTGCTTTTGTGTTTACAATGATAATAATTCAAATAAAACATATATAATATATTTATTTTTATTTTTACCTTAATGAGTAAAACCTCAAATTGAAAAATTTAATTAATGAAGACAATATTAGCGAAACTCAATCGAAAATCTGAAACAGATACGGTCACATCTGGGACTCGAACCCAGGACCTATGTCTTGCCGGGTCGCGTATTTACAAAACCTATACCGATTCAGTCGCGGTAACGACAATTTACATTTTAAATATACCCACGGCATTTGGATGTCTATGAATATACCTCTATATTGGTTATTTTTTATCACATTGCAAAAACAAAAATGTTCTAAAATCTAGATAAAATAATCTTTCTGATGTGTATATTAGAAATTAATAATTTTATTTCTAAATATTTAAATTTTGATTTTGAAAATTTAAAGCGACTGAAACGCGGTAGGGATTGTAAATACGCTGCCGGGTCAGTACCCTACCAACTGAGGGACACATTAGCTCAGTTGGTAGAGCACTCACTCGGCAAGTCATAGGTCATGGGTTCGAGTCCCAGATGTGACCTATCTCTTTTTGATTTTTCAGTGTCAGATTTTCGATTGAGGTTCGCTAATATTGTCTTCATTAATTAAAATTAATTTGTCGAAAATAATAGAATCGAATAATATAGACCTAAAACTGAGAATACTCCTCATCAAGACCTATGTATGGAGTATCTTGATGTACGGCTGCGAAACATGGTGCCTATCCGAAAGAGATAGAGGCTTTTGAGATGTGGTCCTATAGAAGACTATTAGGAATTTCCTGGAGAGACCACATCACAAATGAGGAGGCTCTCCAAAGAATCGAAGGAGGAAGGCACCTGCTCAGGACCTTATCCGAAAGGCGCGCAAGATGGATCGGCCATGTTATAAGACAAGAAGGCCTCTTGCATGCCATAATGGAGGGTATGACCGAGGGGACAAACGCTAAAGGGAGGCCCACGCCGAGAGTACCTGAAGGACCTTCTGGTGGACGTGCGCTGCTCATATATGCAGACTTCAAAAGAGCCGCACAAGACAGGGAAGAGTGGAAGAAACGTATAGATGAAATTGCTGCAAACCAATCCCACGATTGAAACCAGAGAGAGAGAGAATTAAAAATCACATAAATACTTATAAATAAAAATGCATTTGTTGATATTTGTTAACGTATTGAATAATTTGGCAGGGCATTAACCATTAATTATACTCGTACTACCCGGTTCGCGGAATAAAACATTTTTCACTTTCGTTCACGAATTTTTTTCGCACCTTTTTCTGCAGGTGACAGCCGTCATATTTTGTGTTACTATCACACTTTGAACACTGGCTACATTTCCTCTCGGGTATATTCTACTCTTATCATACCTGTGACGTTAAAATAATTCCAACCCTAATCATAAATTTCGTCCACGCTAACAAACGGAATTGGGACGTTTTTAAAGCTACTTTTTTTCATTTTTACCATCGCCTTATAGATAATTGTAACCATGTTCATATTACTTTCGTGTGAATACGTGCTATTGCGAGTAAGTCACATTTCACATCACGTAACTATATCTCGTATGTATGTGTATTACGAGCAATTCTTGTACATTCTATTTTATTCACTAATTTGGGAGGCGGTACGGATATCGCAGCCCTGGGAACCATTTATTTATTGGAGTACCAACATCTCTGCCATAAGTCGCCCTAAATGGTTCGCTAAGTTTATCAGGGGTGTCCGGGTTCTTGGAGTGAGGTTTATCCGAGTCTTGGCAGCGGATGCTGCGTGGAAGACCGGACCGAGAGAGACTGTCTGAGGGAAACCTTATGAGCTCTCCAGCCAGACTCTCTCGGAACATCACCATTAGGGATGCAAGGATTTTGAAAACATCGATATATCGAATTAAGTCGATATTGATATATCGATATTTCTTATTTTTCCTTATAGAAATCCAATGCAGTTTTAGTTATATTAATGTATGTATATAATTTTGGGATATACACCTTACATCTCTTGCCATGTTTCAAGAGTGTGTACAGGAGGAGAAAGATATAATGTGACTAATGTGAGCTTGTCGTCACGGTCAGTTTATTTCTTCTTTTGCATGTGAGCCAAAGATTTATGGTGCTTTCACCAACCACAGATTAGAGTAGAGAACAGAATAAATTTTTTTAGGTAGTCAGTGTTGCCAGTAATATCATTTTACCCGATTTTGTGGGTATTTCAATTTGGGCGGGTTTTTCGATATTTCGATATGATATATTGAGTTTTTCGATATTGATATATCGATATCGGCTATATTATAGATATTTTTCGATAAATATCGATATTTTTAAGGATCGATATATCGATAATTATCGGCTTTCCGATATATCGTTGCATCCCTAATCACCATACGCCGCAGTGGGTAGGATAGATTCATACTTCCGTCATTCCTGGATACACTGAACCCCAGATTAACCCACCCCTTTTCACATACATACTTTTTTCCTTCCCAGAATTTCCCTCCTTCCTTTCTTAAAAAAGACCATCCATACAGCATCCCCAAAGGTGACAGAGGCCCCGAGGGGAATTATTTATACATATATATATATATGTAAAACAATTTTCTCGGTTTACCCGCGTAACGTAGTCCTGAGAAGGACTTTTTAACTCCTAAGACCACATTCCACTTGAATCACACGGGATTTATAAAATACCTTGTGGGGCATGTGAAAGGATCTATATTGGACGATGCAATAGCAAAATATCTTGTAGAATTGCAGAACATAAAGTAGATGTCACTAATAAACGCTTAACTTCATCCTTAGTTCAACACGTCCTTAATGAAGATCATAAAATAGACTTTAATAATACAACATCAATAGCTAGCGTATACAATGAACCAAAAAGAATTAACCGCAAAGCGATAGAAATTTATAAACATAAAAATAATATGAACACCAGAAACGACTCCATAAGAATTCCCAACACCTGGAAAGTAATAATTGACAAAAATCCCCCAAAAACGGTATTTCCAAAATTATCAGAAGTACCCTCAATTAGCCTAACCAATCAGTGGGCCTAGTCACTAATTTTTGTAAACCTCCGTTTCATGAAGTTACGGGTTTAGCTACGTCACATACCCGTTGTTGTTGTTATTTAAGTTGGCGAATCTGTCAAAATACGGGTATGTGACGTAGCTAAACCCGTAACTTCATGAAACGGAGGTTTACAAAAATTAGTGACTAGGCCCCCAGGTCTCTACATGTAAACCGCCTGAGACTGCCGCGGCCGGTCCCACCTCCTACCCCCAGCACCATAAATCACATTCAACCCGGGTACTCCGTTCTAGCCATAAGAATTGATTTGCACTCACTTAAGTCTTGGACTCTGGACCGAACAGACATGCGAAAGCTATCAGTTTGAGACAAAAACTAAAGACATAAGGCCTCTGAAAATGGACAGTGTGATCTGTCCGAAACGTCAGGAGTTAAAAGGTCCTTCTCAGGACTACGTTACGCGGGTAAACCGAGAAAATTGTTTCACATCTTACACCCGTGAAAACCTTAACCGTAATAACCTTAACCTTAAGTTAAAAAAAAAATATATATATATATTTTTTTTTTTACATTGACTCCACACTGGAGGCCCTGAGGAAAATACATCCCCTTAGGGCCTCTCTCGTCTTTAGGGATACTGTGGGATGATCTTTATAGGAAAGGAAGGAGGGG
The DNA here is from genome assembly GCA_917880885.1 of Limnephilus marmoratus. Classification (NCBI taxonomy): domain Eukaryota; kingdom Metazoa; phylum Arthropoda; class Insecta; order Trichoptera; family Limnephilidae; genus Limnephilus; species Limnephilus marmoratus. Next base: position 28,998,387 of record OU862923.1, on the reverse strand, counting down.
ATATTCTTACATTTATATTAAAATTCCGATAGATCTCGTATACTTCACTATCTGATAATATTGATATTCTTTGAATGAACCCAAAGATTAAAGATTGCCTACTATCATAGCAGAAAGTTGAAAACCAACAATCAATCGGCTTGCTTGAACGATTAGGAGGAACCACGGCCATCTGGATGTTCTTCCGAAAAAATAATAGACCTGGAATTACTCACCAAGTAAACAGAAAGCTAAATTCGTCCATCGCATTGGCCACACCTCTATTGACCGAAGACTATAATATTCTATTCAGTAGACTGGTCAAATCTATTTTCTCAAGACTATCCCTAATCAATGCGTTAGTGATAGATACGATAAGACGTAAATGAGACGATTTATATGCTTTTTTGTGACGTAGGTAGAAATGTCTTGACTTGTCAACCCCGGCCCTGAGATATATGACGCCTAGAACCGCTTAAATTTTGGCGCCTTTTGAAAAAGAAAGTAATAAGTGGTCGCTTTATGATTAACCATCTTTGCTGCAAAGCAAAGAACCGTTTTCGATATCTTGCGTAATGAAATTAGCACAAAATTTTCAGCTCGAAATCTTAAGTTTAACGCAGCTGTTTTCAGCTCACGGCGTCATTTTCATCGTGAGCTACGGAGCTCTTAAATATTAAGCCGAAATATAAATCATCATTCAGAATCTAAATAGCTTTCGCCGTGTTTGGTGATCAGATCTTCTCCTTCCCCATTTCCGCTACCTTTAACCTGACAACATACCCCAATCGGGAATGCCACAGTTCTACTATCTTCAGACGGTTGGGAGCAATGTGCCCAACATTTGTACACGTTTGACATTTGTCACATGAGAACGGGTCGTTTCTTCGACTCGTTCTTGTGTTCAGCAGCTCGGCTGTGGAATGATTTGCCGGCCTCTGTGTTTCCTCCTTCCTACAACATGGGTCTCTTCAAGACCAATGTTCATTCCTTCCTCTCCTCAAAAAGACCCTCTACACTGAGGGAAATTATTTTCCTCAGGGCCTCCTGTGTGGAGTTAAGGTAAAAAAAAAAAAATTGGGACACTTGTGCAGTATTCACGTAAAAAACAACACAGAAAACACGTCATAGTACACGCCAAACTTTAAGACCCGGCCTGAAGACGGTACATGACTTTACAATGAACGTAAGCGAACCGGGAACCTTTATTGGATAACCAACACCTCTGCCATAGGTCACCCCAAGTGGTTCGCTACGTTTGGTGATTTAGCAGGGGTGCCCGGGTTCATGGGGTGAGATTTGTTTAGGTCTTGGAGGTGGATCACCAGGACACACTGAACCCCAGATTCCTACCCACACTTTAAACCCTTTTCCTTCCCAGAACTCTCCTCTCCTTCCTTTCCTTAAAAAAAACCTCCACACAGCATCCCCAAAGATGACATAGGCCCTGAGGGAAATTATCTTCCTCAAAGCCTCCTGTGCGAAGCTCACGTAAAAAAAAGCGAAAGAGAAAATTGAGTAAAAACATACGTGCGACCGAGAAAGGCACGGGCGGGGTGACATACCACTTTTCTGCCCTGAAATGCGCCAATTGGGACGATTTCTGATCAACGTCAGGCCGGTCTTAAAGTTTGGCGTGTTTTGTACATGGTAATAAGACATTTAGATCTTAATAAGAAGTTAAATTTAATAAGAAGATAGTACTAACAAATCTAAACGAAATATGAAAAAGAACAAGACACAAAAAAGAACAAGACACAGAAATAAAAAATGTAGGTATTGTTATTATAAAAGACAGTTATTCTATTAAAAGAATTCAATACACGAAGTTTCAATACATTTAGTTTACAGCTTGTTAGTTATATAAAAAATCCATTTACAGTAAGTTAGGTTATATTTTTTTTTTTCATTTGATACACTTTAAATTTTGAAAACACATAAAGCCACTTTCGCATTGGTGCGTCCTTTTCACTCAGCTTCAGAGGGGTGGGTCCCTTTTAATTGCCATATTTAATAATTTATCTCTCATGATAGGATGCTGAATTCGAATTCATTTTTCCGGGCCATTCATCACCGCGGGACAGGTGAAACGGCGACCAAAGGGGGCAGGTTGTATTTTATTTACGGAATTTGTAGGCATCACATGGAATATTTATGCGTTGTACGGGAGGATGGCTTTGTTCCAGTTCCGGTAAGAGGTGATAAAACGTAAATGCTGCTTTTGGAGATGAACCCTCTAAATTATGATTTTATTCACGCGCCCGTGGGAATATTTAAAACTGTTTATCCCAAAAATAGAAATTCGTGAAGGTTGCCTGATATTAATTATTCTAACTGGTGCGTAGAATGTTTGGTATAGGGTTGAAAATAATGTATGCATAACTTCATTTGTTCAAAATTCGATGTGTGAAAAGAAATTTTGTCGAATCTATTACTGTTGTGTTAACCTATTAGCCAGTAGCGTAGCTACCGCCGTATCAGCCGTATCAATGATACGGGGCTCCCGGGCTACAGAGGCCTTTTGTTTCTTTTGTGAGAAAGCTTTATCCTTCATTAGGGCCCCCCAACTAATTTTGATACAGGGCCCCTCCAAGACACGCTACTCTACTGCTATTAGCTGAATTAAATTCTGTTTTTTTACTAAGTTAAAAATTACACGACGAAGAATTATCGATGCGCATCTGTCCGTATTTTGTTTTTGTGAGTATCAGTGTATGTGAGTATCAGTGATGGCGTTGTGTACGGATTTTTAATTTTTGTGATTTTCTTACTTTTCCACTTAATTTCGGGAATTACGTTTCATTTTCGGGAATTGCGATATAGTTGTGAATGATGAATACTTGGAGCAGGTGGATGAGTTTGTTTATCTGGGTAGTATGTTTACGAAAATGGGAAGGCTGATAGAGATATTGAAAGAACGGTAAATGCCGGTTAACTCCATTAATGGAGGACTGAATGCCGTTGGCGCTAATAAAAAACTGTCAAAAAAAGCGAAGCTAGCAGTCCACAATGGAGTCCTGGTACCACCTACCCTGATGTATGGCAGTGAGGCATGGAACTGGCAGAGGAAGGATGAAAGTAAACTGAATGCTGTTGAAATGAGATCCCTGATACGTATGTGTGGTAAAACCATGTATGATCGTGTTAGAAATGTGGATATCAGCAAAGAATGTAAGGCTGATGCAAGTATAATGAGCAAAATTAAGAAAGGAATTCTCAGATGGTTTGGGCACGTAGAGCGAATGAGCGAAGAAAGTAGTGTAAAAAGAATATATGATGCAAATGTGAATGGTAGAAGAAGTCGGGGACGCCCGAGGAAGACATGGCACGATCAAGTTAATCAGATACTTGAGACGGGCCATGTCAAAAGTCAGAATAATAGAAGAGTATGTATGAGACGGTGTATGAATGTGAGTGAGGCAAAGAGTGTGTGCCAAGACCGAGTTGTTTGGCGGTCCGTCCTCTCTACCTACCCCTGCGGGGAAACGGCGTGATGGTTAGTTAGTTAGTTAGTACGTTTCATTTTCTTTATTCGTGTGAGGAAGATTTATTATAATTATTGTAATTTTTTTCCTTTGGAAGGGTGCAGACATACGTTCACCGTTTGTCTCATTTTTGACTATTCGCATTTAGTGTGTAAGAAAGAGGGGCAGCATTATATGTTTAAGAACAAAATTTTTGGAATTCACTCACTATTCAATATTATATTTATCACAATATTGCAGCAGCTCTTTCAAAAGATGAGAATTCGTTCCATTCAAAATGTACGAGGAAAAGAATTTTCTTTATAATTTTTTTTTCGTTAATTTTTCCCATGACGACCTCCGTAGTCCAGTGGATAAGACTCTTGACTCACAATCCGGAGGTTGCGGGTTCGAACCCGGCATGCGCAAATAAATTTTATTTGATTAATTTGTGTTATTTCACAATTAATTCATTTAAAATAATATATAGTACATTTGCGGCATGTTCCAGAGTGGCAGATACTATTAGTATCGCCCTGGAGTAAGACCACCATTCAGAATTGAAACGTTGCTTAAAAATGGCTTTAGCCGTGTTTGGTGACCAGATCTGAATAGCCAGGTACTTCCCAACCTTCCTCCTCCCCACCTCCTTCCCCTCCCCACTACCTTCAGCCTCACAACATACCCCAATTGGGGATGCCATAGTCTCACTGGCTCCAGACGGGAGCAGTTGAGATTCTTGTGCGGTATTCACTGTAAAATAAAAAAAAAAGTTTTAATAGCTATTCTACCATTCGGGGCGGAGACAAATCCAACAAAAAATATCAACAAAGATCATAAACATTGGTCCAGCCGTTCTCGAGTTATAAATGGTGTAACTAACCAGACTTTGTTTTATACATATATTAAAGATGTATTGGCATTATTGCATAATATTATATTTATGTTAATTTAATTTCAAAGGGAATATTTTTTTAAATACGGGTAGTAGACTTACTATACTTTTTTGTATCGTCTGGAGGTCAATTATATGTGCCTATATATATATACTCGTGCCTCTTGCATCTCTTGTATCTCTTGCTTCTGTTTGTATTATCTGTCACTTGAGTGAACTTAAGAGCTCGTTCACATTGAGCATATAAATATAAAAGATCATAGCACGCCACTTATCGCTCTCCATACAATCCCTTCAGACCGTTCACACCTGAGCGCTTTATGCGCACATCAACCATAGACAATGCACATATTACGCCGTAACCGCTCCTGAGGCGATATGCCAACAGTTAAGCGCCCCCCACTCCGACGAAAACAGGATAGGGGGTCATTTTAATCACGGAGCTGCCAAGACCGGTGGGTGACAGATGTCAAGTTCATAGATTCAGTACAAAAAATGCGCACTCCGTGGCCGCTCGCTAATTCAACTGACCCCCTCTCCTACCATATGAAGAAATATTTTATCTGCGCCGTGTGAAAGGCACGAAACATAAGCGCTCGCGGTTCAACAGATACCTGCTAGCGGTTATATTAGATGTCTGAACACCCCTTTATGTATTTTTATAATTTTCTGTTTTTATTTGTTTGTTTTTTAATCTTCATGTAGATGTATGCAAATGTATAATTTGTGTGATTAGATTTATGTAATTGTTTGTACCTATTTGTGTAGTAGCTGAGTTTTTATAACTTGTAAAAACCCAGTATAAATAAATGTTATCATGTAGTCGTGTAAAGTGCTTGTGTACTTTTGACGTTTCAATGAATTCTGTGTTTGTATGCATAAGTCATATCATTTATTTTATATCCTACCTCACTATGACTATGACTTGGCCTGTATTGAAGTTAACAATATAAAAAAATATTTGATTTAATTTACGAAATTCAGGCTGCTAAGAGCCTTATGTTCTGGAAATAGTGCAAATAGCAAAATGGTAAAAACGGCAAAGTTCTTTTACTGTTCTTGGAAGAATAATCGGCCCATTCATAAATCGTCCGTAAGGCAGTTTTATGAAGATTTGTGATTTATAAATATCTTAAAGTCTTTGGGTGAATTACGTACCAGGCTTTTCTGAAAATTCTTCCCTTACTTCTGAAGAAAAATTTATTGTAGCTTCGTACTAATTTTGGTATTATTTAACTATATTTATTTATAAACTTCCTCATTTACAAAAGTTAAGGATTCAATAGAAAACTTCTGATGGAAAATAAACTTTCAATTTGTAAAGGGGATTCCCCTTTGAATGAGCGAATCTAAACCACAAAGGCTTGAGATTCTCTTCATAATTTCTATAAATTATGGAATAAATAACTTGTTCTTAATCCTATTTTAGAAAGGTATTATCTTCTAATACCGTGAGAACTCCAATAATTTACGGTCTTGAAGAGAAGTTGGGTCTCGAAGAGAACCTGAGTCTTGAAACGAACCTAGGTCTTGAAGAGAACTTGTGCCTTGAAGAGAACCTTGTTCTTGAAGAGAACTTGGGTCTTGATTAGTACCCGGGTCTTGAAAAGAGTCTGAATCTAGTTATTTAAGAGCCTGGGTCTTGAAGAGAATCTGAATCTTGAAGAGAATCAGAGAGTCTTGAAGAGGCCTGGATCTTGAAGAAAACCAGGATCTTGAAGAGAACCTGGGTCTCGATGAGAACCTATATATTTAAAAGACTGGGTCTTGAAGAGAACCTGAGTCTTGAAGAGAACCAGGATCTTGACGAGAACCTGGGTCTTGAAGAGAACCTACATATTTATTACACTGGGTCTTGAAGAGAATCTGAGTCTTGAAGAGAATCAGAGTCTTGAAGAGGCCTGGGCCTTAAAGAGAACCAGGATCTTGAAAAGAACATGGATCTTGAAGAAAACATGGATCTTGAAGAAAACCTAGATATTTAATAGACTGGGTCTTGAAGAGAACATGAGTCTTGAAGACGATCTGGGTTTTGAAGAGAACCTGGGTCTTGAAGAGAATCTAGTCATTTAAGAGAACCTGGGTCTTGAAGAGAGCCTAATTATTTAAGAGTCTGAGTCTTGACGAGAACCTGAGTCTTGAAGAGAACCTAGTTATTTAAGAATAACGTCTTGAAGAGAACGCGAGTCTGAGAAAATAGGACCATGAGAAACCATGTACAGAGTACAAATTATACATTTATATTGAGACATTAAGTCAGGTGGTATCGCAGTTCCAAGTTATCCAAGAAGATTGGATCTATTCGTGGGAATTGGTCTAAGTAACGCTTATCACTCGGTACGATTAAGTCAAGGAAGAAACGCTTATTTACGGGAATTAGGCGTAATGGGGTAGCCGTGAAAGCTTCAAGCTTCTCCATTCATTCCGGAACGCCCATTAATAATATTGAAGTCAATTTATGATAAGCAAAATATTTCTTCGCTTCAATTTAAATGACTCACTTAATGATGAAGGAATCAAAGAGGATTTTCTAAAAAAGGTTATCGAACTAATTTAATAAGCGAAGAAAATTTCTGAAAGGTTTGATTTTTTTATCTTTTTACATTAACTCCACACAGGAGGCACAAGGAAAATCATTTTCCTCAGGATCTATGCCATCTCCGGGAATGTTGTGTGAAGGAGATTTTTCAAAGAAAGGATTAGGTAAAAGGGGTGGGTAAGAATCCGGGGATTAGTGTGCCCAGGAGTGATGGAACTCCAACTGCGGTGCAATGGGTCAAAGTCAAAAGTATCCCTCGATCGGACTCTCTTGATCGATTGGCAGACTCATCCGTCATCGAGACTTGAAAAGGCAAACCTCACCCATACACCCATGCTAAGTCACTTAACATATCGAATCACTTGGGTTAACCTATGGCAGAGGTGTTGATTATTCAATGAAAGGCTTCAGGGGCGGTGGGCCACCCGCCTTCCAAATTGTAAATTTACTATTGATTATAGGTACCCATACTTCATACAGGATATGAACTTAACCATTTTTTTGCAAGATTTCTGTGAATTTATAATAAAATTTGAGATAAGGTGAAAAGATTAATGCACCAACTACTACAGCAGAAATAAAACAAAGTATAATACATTTGCTTCTTATCAACAAAAACAATTAAAAGTTCAATATTTTCCACGGCCAAAATTATTTTCATTATTTATTTTTGGGGTGTTGTGCCGTGTTGCGCTATCTCCTTCTATAGCCAATGTTTTGAACATTGTACTGTCCGAAACGTTGACTTAAGAAGGAGGTAGCGCAACACGGCATAATACCACTAAAAAAAAATTGTTTTCAACACAGATAAAAATATGTATTTTTTCATCAACGTGCTTCATCCTTGGTGTGTATAATATATTGGAAGGTTTTATCCATATCTACGAAGCTCTTAATGTCAGAGGCTGGGGTACATTTCCTCATTTAATGTGATATGTTGCTCCATCGAAGTATAATATACTAGAAGTGCCCTACGATAATTATCTAGAATTAACCGAAAAAACATGATTTATGAAGCGAGTTATTGCTAAAATTGATATTTAAATGTATATTAGGTCTCTAAGTTTAGTATAAAACATATTTCATTGTAATGAGCCTTATGTAGTTATAAATGGTTTATTTTTGTTTTGAAAAGTTTTATTTTTCGATGTACATTTGTTACTTTAATTTTAATTTTTTTTTTGCGACCGGTTTCGACACGTCCGTGTCATTAACGAGCAAACTTAAAAGTTTTAAGTTTGCTCGTTAATGATACGTACGTGTCGAAACCGGTCGCAAAAAAAAAAAATTAAAATTAAAGTAAAAAATGTACATCGAAAAATAAAACTTTTCAAAACAAAAATGTCTAGAAATTGTTACATAGTCAGTGCCCAAGAAATACAATAAATGGTTTAATAATCTTATTTATTATTTTCGTTTGACTTTTAAATCTTCGTTTGCATGTCAAATTGTGTGATTAATTGTCTAGCGTTTTCATTCCGCAACAAAGTATCCCCGAAAAAATATCCACTGACAAAATATCCTATGGACAAAACATCCCCCGACGAAATATCTACTAAAACTTAACCTAACCTAACAAAAAATGGGACAAAAATAATACAGACATCCTAAATATCAAAATTTTTATTTATCTTAAACATAATCTAGATGCTATGAATAACTGTACATATAGATCCTAACTGCAACTAATCTTTAATTTATATATTCCATCCTGCCGCCATGGGTCGACCCACAGTGCCCTACTTGACAATATCAAGGAGGATACGGTGTTTCTACTTATGTCGACAGAATAGCATTTATTCCCAAACATGGGAACACCTCAGCACAGGTTCGCCTAGTGAGGTGTTAACTAAATACTATTAGGTAATTACCTATTTACATTTGGTTACGGATCATTAACATTTTATTTCTTATTACTTATTACTAAACTGTTATCTTTGTAAACCAATGTAATAATCTATAAAGTGTATGTTCAAGAATAGAAATAAAATAAATAAATAAAAATTAATTATGGTAAAAAAATAGTAAAATGTGACAAAAATAATACAGATAACAATAATTTATTGTCTTTACAGGATGTCTGTATTATTTTTACATTTTTTGTTAGGTTAGGTTAGGTTTTAGTAGAAATTTTGTTGGGGGATGTTTTGTCGCGGGATGAAAAGTCGTGGAGCCACTAATGACGGCATTTTGCCCCAGTGACTATAATTTAGAAAAGAAATGTCGTTTGAATTGTTTTTTAGCTATGCTCGCTGCTGCTATTAATTTCTCCTTCCATTTCTGTTCGCCCACAAGAATCTCACATAGACGTCTGACAAATCTTAACCTGAGAGATATAACCTTATAATATATGTGGGTTTGGCCTTTATCATTTTTTTTTACATGAGCTCCACACAGGAGACCCTGAGGAAAATATTTTCCCTCAGGGCCTATGTCATCTTTGGGGATGCTGTGGGGAGGGTTTTTTTAAGGTAAGGAAAGGAGGGAAGGAGAGTTCTGGGAAGGAAAAGGCTTTAAGGGGTGGGTAGAAATCTGGGGTTCAGTGTGTCTTGGTCATCCGCTTCCAAGACCTAGACAAACCTCACCCCATGAACCCGGGCACCCCTGCTAAATCACCAAACGTAGCGACCCACTTGGGGTGACCTATGGCAGAGGTGTTGGTTATCCTATAAAGGTTCCCGGGGCGGCGGTACCCATTCCCGCCTCCCAAATTGAAAGTATCATGATATGGTACTGCAGGCCAAATACACACTCTCGTTCGTGTCTAGCTTTACTATCTCCGGGCTGTCTAGAATTTGCTTGGTATCAAAATAAATACATTGAGTAATTTTGAGCGGGGCAATCTGTAAAGCTTTATATCAATGGATTCTTAGAATCCGCTCTGGATCTTAATCCGTTGATAAGATAAATCCGGGATTTATTGGTGTACCGAGATTATAGGTAATGTGACGTAAATACGAATAGTATGAATATCGAAGCTTCTAAACTTACTCGATAGGCGTCAGCACACGGACATATGAATATATCTGGACCTGCCCTAAGTGATAAAAACGTATTATTTCCCCCTCCACATGGCGCCGGCTGTAGCTCCTTCTTGGAACCGGCTCGCTCCATGGGGAGGGGATATAGCCTCGCTTGAATCTAAAATGTGTGACGTCATCATTCTTGCCGTGAACAGCGAGAAGCTGACATCCATACATTTAACGAAATAACGGCAGCTTGTGCTATACAATATATCTACCTATCAATATGCATATAGCGAATGTGGGCGGTACTCCAATGTGCTCGTCGCTGGTTACAGGGGTAAGTAAATTATGAAACATTTGTAAAAGTGTTTTAACTAAACACGGCAAGAAAATATTGATATGTGTATTGGCGCGAGTCTTTTTGGGGCGAGCATTTGGCCTTAGCAAATAAGTTTTGAACGTGGCAAGCAATTCGCGCTCCCATGTAAAAAGGTCTATTCATTCAAAGCAGATTTTGCTTTTAAGAACTAAATGGTGATATTGTAATGCGAGATGCCTATATACTGTCAGATTGATTGTTCAACGAATGACAGTCATCTTTCCCCTCTTCCGCTCTCCATAGTTTGGTTTTACCCCTCATCTGTAACTGCTTGTCTATCCATTTGGATGTCTATGCGTCAGCATAAGTTTAACTATCCGAGAATTTAAATTTCGTCGAACGATGATCTTGTACAGTTGCAATACCCTTGCAACTTTTCAGGGCGGTTCCGATGAGAAAGATTAATTATTCTTCATCCCAGCATTTCAACATAATAACTCAATATCGATTTTATTTCATTCAAAAGTTGCTTTGATAAATACTACATTCAAAAATGCTCAAATTCGTGATGATAAAAATATAAAAATAATGTAATTTTTGTACTTATTTTTTGAACTTACAATTTTTCAATAATGTCTAAGCTATATAATAATGTTTTTTTTTTTTAAATATATTGGTTTGTAAGACCGTAAATAAATACTTAGACAAACTGAAGTATTTTCGTCACAAAACACGTTGCCGGATATTTTTTTTACGATTTTATTTGTACTAAAATTAAAATTCTGAAAAGTAGCCATAACATGCCAAATAATTTATTGATTTATTTTTCTGCATGATTATATGATTTGAAATGTATTTTGTATAATACAAATTTTGTTTGAAATTTAACAAATTCTTATTAAAAAATCTTATTATACTAAAAATAAACTTATTTTCTCAAAATTTAAATCATAGCTTTACTAGATAAAAGAACATTCTTTCGAAATCAATTTATAATTTTTTGTGGAAAAGAGTCAATACGTCTAAAAACTTTTTTGAAAATGGCGTATTTCCGGTTTTCTCTGGTAATGCCCTCTTAATAAGTATAATATATTCTCGAATAACTTCGACAGTTCTGAAAAAATGACATTCTTCAATTTTCCCTCAAGGTATCGCAGCTAAAGTTGACACAAACATAGTATGTACTAACACAGGTGAATTGCTTGCATACAGCACATTTAAAATATTTGACAGATTTAAACAAGTTCTTTGTTAAATCACTTTATTTTAATTTATATTCGTCAACCAGTTTCGGTTGAACTCAACCTTCTTCAGGACAATAAACATTTGGAAATTGTTTCATTCTGTATAATTTCAAGCCACAAAGTGTTTGCTTTCTTCAATAATTTATGTACCACACAGGATGAGGCACACAAGACTGTGAAATCAGGGGGTGGTCGCAGTCCACGGAGGCACCAGATGTCGGGTCCGTTCACCACGTGTGAAGGACGTAGGCTGCGTTGGCGCTGTAGCTGTCCGAGCTATCTATTGACTTCTTCCTTATGACAAAGCTGAGTCTGGTCCGTACAGAAGTAGGTAGGTTCCGTAGTCCAGGTTCAGGCGATGGTCAGTAAATAAAAGAGGCGAGTAGTAGGTAGGTCGGAGCGAGGTCAGCGAGCGAGAAGAGAGAGATGTTGTGAGGACGGCTTGTAATGGTTGACTGACTTGAAAGCGAGGGTCCCGCCCTATTTATACGCTCGGTCGAAACCCAAGCGTGTAATTAGGGCGAAATCCGTCGGGCCGCTCAACACCCTCTCGGCTGCTTGCTTATCCCCACCCCGATATATTTATTTAGCATACAATAATTACAAGCATTTCACAATTTTTAAAAGAGCAGCGCGCGGTGACGTACACCCCTGCCTGGGGCTCGCATCTTTCCGACACACGTCTGACACACTCCCCCCGTGGAGCTATGCTTCACTTTCTTCGAGGACGTGTTGCATCTTCTTAGCTGCGTAGTCCCTGGCGGCCTGTATCCTTGCGGCGAGGCAGTTGCCGGGCTGGCGTCCGAGCAGGTTCTGGGGTGATGGTGTCCGAAGCCGCCAGGAGCACGGCAATTTTGACCGCTGGCCTGACGTAGGTCCCCGTGCTGGTTCTGACCTTTACGGTCCTAACTTGACCGTCCGGGGCAGGAATGGCTTCGAGGACCCGCCCGCGGGGCCAGCTATTGCGAGGCAGTGCTGGATCTATTATTAACACCAGGTCATCTTTTTGTATGGGTGGCGCTGGCTGTTGCCACTGTTTTCGGGTGGCGAGAGTGGGGAGGTACTCGCGGATCCACCTTCTCCAAAACATATCCGCGAGCTGCTGTCCCAACCTCCACTGTTTCCGGAGACACACATCCTCCTCTGCCGCGCCGTACATGGCCAGGTGAGGCCGTCTTCCTGTTGAGCCCATGAGAAAGTGGTTGGGCGTCAATGGTTCCTCGTCCCTGGGATCAACGGATAAATGTGTGAGAGGTCGAGAGTTTACAGTAAACTCAGCTTCTGCGAGCGCTGTTAGGAGCGTCTCTTCTCGTGGTGCTCTCGCCTTAAGCGTAGCGGACAGTGCAGTTTAACAGAGCGTATGAGACGCTCCCATGCTCCCCCCATGTGGGGACTGCGGGGAGGGATGAAGTTCTGAATGTGGCTCTCGGCTGAAGGTGGATGCTCCTCCCATCGGGACTGACGGCTGGGGTAGAGATGGTCGTTCACCGGGCAGCGACCGTCGTCATGGGGGCCCTCGTCACTTTGGTGGAGCTCGCCTGCAGCGGGGCCGTGTGCAGCGAGGCGGCGTGCAGCGGGGTGGCGTAGAGCAGGGTGACGTACAGCAAGACGGCGTAAAGCCGGGCGGCTTAAAGCCGGTCGGCGTGCGGCAGAGCGGCAAACAGCCTGGCGGCGTGAGCTCGCCTTCAGCGCCGGCGTGGATAAGGCCGAGCACTGCAAGGTGCGGTGTGCAGCAGGGCGGCGTGAGGCCGGGTGGCGTAAAGCCGGGCGACAAACAGCAGGGCGGCATGAGCCTGTCTTCAGCAGGGCCGGCGTGGATCTAGCCGGGAACTGCAAGGTGCGCTGTGCAGCAGGATGGCGTGAGGCAGAGAATGCAGGGTCGCAGTCATAAGTGAGGTGACGTGCAGCGGGTCGGCGTGCAGTCACGCGGCGTGTGGCGGGATGACGTAAAGCAAGGCGGCGTGCAGCAGAGTATGCAGGTCCGCGGTCATCGGCGAAGCAACGTGCGGCGAGGCGATGTGCGGCGAGGCGACGTGCGGCCAGGCGAAGTGCGGCAAAGTGACGTACAGCAGAGAATGCAGGGCCGCGGACAACAGTGTGGGCAGGGCCACGATCATCAGCGAGGCAACGTGCAGCGAGGTGACGTGCAGCGAGGTGTCGTGCAGGGTGGCGTGCAGCAGGGAATACAGGGCCGCGGACCGTAGTGTATGCGGAGCCGCGGTCATCAGCGAGGCAACGTGCAACGAGGTGACGTGCAGCAGAGCGACGTGCAGCGGAGTGACGTGCAGCGGGGCGGTGTGCAGTCACGCGGCGTGTGGCGTGGTGACGTGCGGCGAGGCAACGTGCAGCGAGGCGACGTGCGGGGCGGCGACGTGCAACAAGGCGGCGTGCAGCAGGGTATGCAGGGCCGCTGTCATCAGCGAGGTATCGTGCAGCGAGGTGTCGAGCACTGAGGTGTCGAACGGTGGGGCGGTGGCCCTTGTCACTCTGGTGGAGCCTCGGTACCGCGGGGCGATGTCCAACAGGACTGGGGGCTGCGGGAGAGGCAAAACCGCAGGGGGTCAGCGCAACGGAGCTTGATGCAACAGAGCTTGGTGCAGCGGAGCTCTGGGCAGTGGAGCTCGGGGCAGCGGGGTTCGGTGCAGCGGAGCGGCATGCAGTCACGCGGCGTGCGGCGGGGCGACGTGCATCGGGGCGACGTGCGGCGAGGCGACATGCGGCGGGGCGACATGCGGCGGAGTGAGGTGCATCGGGGCGGTGTGCAGTCACGCGGCGTGCGGCAGGACGACGTAAAGCAAGGCGGCGTGCGGCGAGGCGACGTGCGACGAGGCAACGTGCGGCGAGGCGACGTGCGGCGAGGCGACGTGCGGCGAGGCGACGTGCGGCGAGACGACGTGCGGCGAGGCGACGTGCGGCGAGGCGACGTGCGGCGAGACGACGTGCGGCGGGGCTCAAGGCAGCGGGGCCCGGGGCAGCGGGGCCCGGGGCAGCGGGGCTCAAGACAGCGGAACCCGGGGCAGCGGGGCCTGGGGCAGCAGGGCCCGGGGCAGCGGGGCTCGAGGCAGCGGGGCTCGAGGCAGCGGAGCTCAAGGCAGCGGGGCCCGGGGCAGCGGGGCCCGGGGCAGCGGGGCTCGAGGCAGCGGGGCTCGAGGCAGCGGAGCTCAAGGCAGCGGGGCCCGGGGCAGCGGGGCCCGGGGCAGCGGGGCCCGGGGCAGCGGGGCCCGGGGCAGTGGTGCTAGTAGCGGCTGCCAGAGACGCAGGGCCGCGCTCGTCAGAGCGGGGGCCTTCGTCATGGTGATGGTGCCCGCCAGGAGCGAGGCCGTGTGCAGCGTAGCTGACGTAGAACGAGTCGGGAGCTGCGGGGCCATAGGCTGCGGGGCTGAACGCAGCGTAGCCGTGTGTAGCTGGCATGTAACCGGCGTGGATCGCTCCGGGAGCTGCATGGAATGCAGGGCCGGCGTGGATCGAGGCAGGTGCTGCGGGGTTGAACGCAGCGTAGTCATGTGTAGCTGGCATGTAACCGGCGTGGATCGCTCCGGGAGCTGCATGGAATGCAGGGCCGGCGTGGATCAAGGCAGGTGCTGCGGGGTGCGCAGGACCGGCGTGGTGGTGAGGCCCGCCAGGGGCGAGGCCGTGTGCAGCATAGCCGACGTGGAATGTGTCGGGAGCTGCAGGGCCGTAGGGTGCGGGGCCGTAGGCTGCGCGACTGTAAGCTGCGGGACTGTACGCGGCGTAGCCGGTATCAAGACCAGTAGTTGCAGTGCACACAGGGCTGCGCTCGTCTGCGCCGGGCACTGAAGCAGAAGGCGGTGTCTGCATGGCTATCAAGTAGTGAACCATTTCGGTGAATAGGGCCGGCGAGGACATCAAGTAGTTAACCAGCCAGCCATCCTCCTCCTGCAGCCGTCGTACCACAGCTCTCATCACGAGCTGACTCTGCTGGAAAATATCAGGGCTAGCAGGAGGCAATGTCAGCGTGGCATTCAAGTAAGTGGCCACCTGGACGTCTTCATGTAGCAGTCGTGCTATAGCTCGCGCCTTGAGCTGAAGCTGTCGGGGCGTGGCAACGGCAGGTGGCGTCAAGGGAGCTGATGTGGGGCACGCGACCTGGCTAGCAGCCAGCGTCGCAGTGGCCAGGGTTGGACCCGTGAGCTGGTTAGCAACCAGCGTCGCGGGAGCCGGGGTCGGGCAAGTGACCTGGCTAGCAGCCAGCGTCACAGTGGCCGTTGGTTGGTCCGTGACCTGGTTAGCAACCAGCATCACAGGAGCCAGGGTCGGGCAAGTGACCTGGCTAGCGAACCAGTAGTCGCTAGCCAGCTTCACAGTGGCCGGGGGTCCGGGGGGCGCGGCTGCGGCCGCCCCGGTTGAGTAATCCAGGCGTCGAGTCTCCGACATCTTGTAGGAGCTCCGTGGAAGGATCCGTATCGAAGGACCACTTATGTACCACACAGGATGAGGCACACAAGACTGTGAAATCAGGGGGTGGTCGCAGTCCACGGAGGCACCAGATGTCGGGTCCGTTCACCACGTGTGAAGGACGTAGGCTGCGTTGGCGCTGTAGCTGTCCGAGCTATCTATTGACTTCTTCCTTATGACAAAGCTGAGTCTGGTCCGTACAGAAGTAGGTAGGTTCCGTAGTCCAGGTTCAGGCGATGGTCAGTAAATAAAAGAGGCGAGTAGTAGGTAGGTCGGAGCGAGGTCAGCGAGCGAGAAGAGAGAGATGTTGTGAGGACGGCTTGTAATGGTTGACTGACTTGAAACCGAGGGTCCCGCCCTATTTATACGCTCGGTCGAAACCCAAGCGTGTAATTAGGGCGAAATCCGTCGGGCCGCTCAACACCCTCTCGGCTGCTTGCTTATCCCCACCCCGATATATTTATTTAGCATACAATAATTACAAGCATTTCACAATTTTTAAAAGAGCAGCGCGCGGTGACGTACACCCCTCCTGCCTGGGGCTCGCATCTTTCCGACACACGTCTGACACAATTTAAAATATTTGACTTTAGAAATGAAAATTCCAGTGAAAATGGACATAATAAACACACCATTGTAAAAATTTTAAAATAATTTTCCAGTTCTATAAAGGTTATATATTCAAGATCGGTAATTATTTAATTTTTGGCAAGTTGTTTCACAGAACTGAAATAAAGACAGAATTTGAAAATTAACTCTGAAATTTGACGAACGAAGAATGGCGTAAGCATAATATGTAACAAAGAAACGATTTTGAATCTTAAATACAGTTTTAGGTCAAGGTTAGAGAAAAGTTTTTTCATCTGAAAGAATTCGCCTCCTA
The DNA here is from genome assembly GCA_917880885.1 of Limnephilus marmoratus. Lineage (NCBI taxonomy): Eukaryota > Metazoa > Arthropoda > Insecta > Trichoptera > Limnephilidae > Limnephilus > Limnephilus marmoratus. The sequence goes on along the minus strand of OU862923.1, from coordinate 28,981,682 downwards.
GCCATTTCAAAGCACACCATTACTTCTTGATATGAATCCTATTTGATGTTTTCCCAAGTTCCGAAATTCACGTTGGAAAACAAGTTCTATTGTATACAGCATGTTAACTTACTTAAATCAGTGATACCTGACAATATTTGTAGTAAAAAATGTGAACGAAATTTTGGTCCCCGGTGAATTTTTTGACCCGGTGAAAATTCCTCCAAAATGAAACAACAAAAAAATTCTTCCACATATCATTACTGTTCAATCAGCGAGTAATCGCACAACCTAATGACAATCAAATAACCGCCCCTAACTGTCCAATACCTAATGATTTTTTTTAAATATTTTAAATTGAAAAAATAAAAATAAAAAACGTCAAAAATGGCACTGAAGAACCCAATTTCATTTACATTTTTTACTCCAAATAATTTCAGGAATCGCTGGTTAAAAAAATATGTGAAGCACGGCATTTAAATTAACATGCATGAAAATATTAAGACATTATAATACTAATAATTACTGCTCTAATAATTAAATTGACATTTTTAATGACCCACTTAAAATATAAAATTTACCATCAGTCATATAAAGCTGATATTGTGAATTGTGATGAAGTCCTTTATTCAAAGACAGGCAATATTGTACCTACTAAATCAGTGTCCCATCAGCAAAGGTGCCAATAATAAATTGTCGGTGAAACTTTTGTATTCTACGCTTTACTCTTTCTTGTTTGTCATTCACTTATTATTTTTGTTATAATGTCTGTTATACATTGCATTTAAATCATCCATGTATATAATTTTTGGGCAACATGCCTGTTTTATGTACTAAAATAAAAATAAATAAATATATAATTTACTTATTCAAGCTTCTTCTCCGACAACATTATTGTCGCGTCATTAATATCCTTGAATAAGACCATTGTTCTCGGCAGTTAAAAGAGAATAACCAGACAAAACCATTATATCATTTTTAAATCAAATTTTAGACGTATTGACTCTTTTCCACAAAAAAATTATAAATTGATTTCGAAAGACTGTTCTTTCATCTAGTAAAACTATGTTTTAAATTTTGAGAAAATATTTTAGGCCGTAGGTCGTTGGCAGATTTGTTAAATTTTCAAACAAAATTTTGTATTATACAACACACCTATCAAATCATAAATTATTTGGGAAAGTAAAATAAATCAATAAATTATTTGGGAAAGCTATGTTTCAGTATTTTAATTTTATTTTAAATAAAATCATTTAAAAAAAGATCCGACAACGGGTGAAAAATAATTCGGTTTATCTATTTATTTACGGTCTTACAAACTAATATATTTAAGATATTTTACATTCTTATTTTGCTCAGACATTATTGAAAAATTATAAATACCTATGATCAAAAAATAATTACAAAAAGAACATAATTTTAATAGTTTTATCATCACGCCTTTCAGCATTTTTCAATGTAGGTTGTAGGTATAAATTAAAGCAAATTTTGAATGAAGTAAAATCGCTATTGAGTTATATTTTAAAAAGTTGGTAATGAGAATAATTAATCTTTCTCATAGGAACCGCCCTGTACGATCGTAAGAATATCTTTCGACAAAATATGAATTCTCGGCCGCTGGCTGGTTAATGGCCCCGTAACCTGTTATAAAACTCAACCCTTTCTGTCACTTGCGGAAGGTGGTCATGAATTACGTCGCACACGGTGGCAGTGGGCGGGTTAATAACGCGTGATAACATCGTTGATTAGTTAGGCTATTAATATCGCTTTCAATTAAATATCGTGATCAAATACGTAGCATACAGTGAGCACCGTAGATATTATTTACTTCCAAAAAAAATAGAATGACGAATGAAAGGGTAAACATAAAGTAACCTTACTCAAAAAAGGTAGTAATGTTCTGGAAGTCTCGCATGGACGATCGATAAAACCCTACATAAATGAGGGGTATAGAATCAAAGGCAGCATTCTCCAAAAAGTGTTATTTTGAGAAAACCAAAAAAAACGTTTCATTTCAACAATTTTCACGTATTTATAAGTTTATAATTTTATTCAAAAGGGAAAACTGCGTATCTATTATAATTTCCAAAGTAGAATTTGTTTATTGTATTGATTGATTAGTTATAACGGATTTAATTATGGAGATTGCTGCATTTGATACTCAACTAAGGAGAATGCTGCTTTTGTTTCTCACACGTGTGGAGAAAGCTGACTTTGATACTGACAAATAAATATGACGTCACAATAATGGACCGACCAAATCACAGGGAAGTTCGTGATTATTATTATGATTTTAATTTTAGTATAATTAAAATAAAAATAGGTTTTATAATGTACTCATACAGTATTGAATTTGGGAGGTGTGTATGGGTACCGCCACCCCGGGTACCACTTATTGGATAAACAATATCTACCTCTGCCATAGATATGACTTTAGATTTTCACAGCCAAAAGTATTTTCGTTATTTGTTATTGGGGTGTTATGCCGTGTAGTGCTACCTCCTTCTTTAGTCAAATTTCGGACACTGCAACGCTGTCCCAAACATTTGCTTTGGCTTTTTGGCTAAAGAAGGAGGTAGCGCAACACGGCATAACACCCCAAAAACAAATAACGAAAACCTCTGTTCAAGTGGTTCGCTACGTTTAGTGACTTAGCTGGGATGCTCGGGTTTATGAAGTGAGGTTTTTCCGGGTCTTGGCGGCGGATGCGTCTGCCCACCTGCTGGATTGCAGGCCGGATCGGGAGAGAATAGTTGTGGGAGTCCCTTTGACTTCTCCAGCTGTGATCTCTCGAAACATCGCAGTGAGAGGGATAGATTTATACATCCGTCACTTCTGGACACACTGATCCCCAGATTCCTACCCACCCGTAACACCCTTTTCCTTCCCAGAACCTTCTCGCCTTCTTTTCCTAAAAAGACCCTTCACACAGTATCCCCAAAGAAGACAAAGGCCCTGAGTGGAATTATTTTCCTCAGGGCCTCCTGTGTGGAGCTAATGTAAAAAAATACAAGTGTGCAGTTCGCACGCGGTACAAATGAAACCTGCAGAAAACTAAAGTAGACAAGAGTGGGGACAAGCACTGCACGAAGAGGAGATCAATTATTATCTTATTCTTTCGCAGCCTTAATCCTATAGATGTATGCGTTTGTCTATTTTTAGTGTCGCTTTTTTGTTTCATCGAGTTTCAAATCACAACGGTGCTAAAGAAGCTTTCACTTCAAAAAATAATAATATTAACAGAGAAAATTTAAAAAAAAAGAAGAAAAATAATGAAGGTTAATTATTTTGATCAAAATTGGCTTGAAACTCGCAAAATTTTCAACACTGAACATGTAATTCGGAATGTTTATGTGCAAGGCTATGAATCCTAGATTTAATTATAAAAATAAAACATGTCTATGCATATTAATTTAATTTATGAATTTTAATTAACACCTAAAAAAATCTTTTGCCACTCCACGCCTCTGAAATAAACGGTATTTTATGACAGCTCATCTTAGAATTTTGACTACTTTTGCTTTCCATTTTTCTGGATTCCTTGACTTCTTCCTTGCGTTTTTCTTGGGCAAGGATGAAGGGTGGGAGTCCATAATCACACTGGCATCTTGTTTTTATTTCTAAATTCACTCCGAACTATTTAAAACAGTAAAATTAGAGCGACAGATTCAACACACAACCATACATTTTTGTATGGGCGGCCATGTTGTCACGTGATCAAATGGAGACTTACCATTGGTCAAATTGGAGAATGCTGGTTTTGTTTCTTAAGTGCGTTGGAGATTGCTGCCTTTGATATTAACGCAGTTTTTAAAATGGATTTTTAAAGCATAAAGAGTTGGTTTTAATGCCAAATAACTGCTTTTCTAGGTAAAAGAGTGAATCATTAACAAAGTTGCATCATTAGTCCATTTTTGGAAAAAAGTGGAGAATGCTGGATTTGATTCTACACACCTCAAATAAGATATTAACCAAATCCGTCATCTATGGTCAGTTATCAATATTTTCGAGCACTGTCTATGATTGTTAACAGATATTCCCACCGTCGTGACGATTGATAAATTTTAGCGCGGCTTCCGTAGTATTATTCTAATTTGGGAGGCGGGAATGGGTACCGCCGCCCCGGGAACCTTTATTGGATAACCAACACCTCTGCCATAGGTCATCCCATGTGGTTCGCTACGTTTGGTGGTTTAGCAGGGGTGCCCGGGTTCATGGGGTGAGGTTTGTCTAGGTCTTGGAGGCGGATGACCAGGACACACTGAACCCCAGATTCCTACCCACCCCTTAAACCCTTTTTCTTCCCAGAACTTTCCTCTCCTTCCTTTCCTTAAAAAAAACCTCCACACAGCATCCTCAAAGATGACATAGGCCCTGGGGGAAATTATTTTCCTCAGGGCCTCCTGTGTGGAGAAAAAGGTATAAAAAAAAATTAGATAAGTTTCGGTCAACTATCAATATATACATATTTTTAAATAATGCCGTTCGTTACGCAAAAAATACTGGATTATTTAATTAACGGATTGAACTAACGAAGCTCTTAGAAATGAAAGAAGTCGTGTACGCGATCCAGACTTATGCGTCTAAGACGGAATCAATTTATTCCATTTGGTCTTTGAGAAACAAAACGTTGATATATGAATAAAGATTTCATAAACTTTTTAACTCCCGTTTAGTGTCAAAAGTAAATGCGGAGTGCCAATGTATATTTAGGTTAGTATTTCAATTCAACATTGCTAATTTATTAATATTTTAACGTATTTGATTGGCAATCGACGTTTTGGTATGTGAATCTATTTCAACGTTTCGGACAGCATTAGAGTGTACAGGGCAGATGTGTAATCTGCCAATTGATGGACACTGTAACGCAGTGTCCGAAACGTCAGCTAATGAAGGAGGTAGATATGACTATATATGTCTTATATTTTTGCAGTACATTGCATTTGCAGTACAGTGTAAAAGTAAATACAAATAAAATAGAAATAAATTAAATAGAAACACTACAGAGCTCATTTAGAAAACTATAGTTGCTCCACATTTAGATTACTGCTCTATGATGTTATATTTGGCCAATGAAGGAAATTCGAATAAGCTAGAAGTTATACAGAACAGAGCTGTGAGATATACCAAGGAAAGGCGAAGGTTAATAAAATGAGAGAGAAGCTAAATTGGATTCCAATAAAAAAAAGACTGCTATTTAATGTGTTGATTTTTGTGCATAAAGTTATGAAAAAACAAATGCCAAAATACTTTAAGGATGAAATAGTTTTTAATGGAGATGCACATAATTATGAAACAAGAAATATAAATAAAGTTAGATGGCCATATAAAAAATCAAAATCACAGAACTGCCTAATGTATGGTGAAATGCCTGAAAGTATGAAGAATGAAGAAAGAATGAATGTTGGTGTCGCGAAACTGCGACTCCACTGTTAATTGGCGGTAAATGCTGCAGAGCAAGCCTATGCAGCCCTCGAAGGACCAGTCTCGAAACTACGTGAAAACGCTAAGTTATACGGGACGATTAAATAGCATACACTCGCAAAACCTGATGGATAGTCAGTCGATAGTTCAGATCTGGGCTTTTGGAAAATTAGATAAGCCCAGATTGGAATAAGGAAAATAGGACTCACCGTTGCAGATGGGGCCTCGCTGATCTCCAGTTTTGGTGTACACTTTTCACTGTTTAAAATTCGCAATATTCTTATAACAAGAGGTTACGACACATGCGCCCTGTCTGAGATGTTATTTTGTACTGATCAGGAAAGCACACTGTCACCTCTCCAAAGTTGAGTATTTCTTGCAACAATTTTTATGGTGACATTTGGGAAGGAAAGATTAGGTAGGTGGGATAAATTCAGGATTTTGACATATCTACCCACCAAGTCTGCGAATGCAATACCCAATCAATCCCATATAAAAACGCGCGAACAAATGTATTTAAAAAAAATGTTATGCTTACTGTAAAAATATTTAAATTTATCAAATGAAATGTTACATTGTGCATATTATTTATATTCATGAAGTATAAACTAACTCAATCAATAAAAAGAAAACCATGGATGTAATGTTGTGAACTAAAAATAGATGCGTCGATCTTTTTTTTAGGTGTCGCAGCACACCCGTTTTAATTTTTAGTTATAATACCAACAAATTTTCTGTTTTATGGTAGCTAAGCTTCCGTGTTTAGCCCTGAAATGACCTAGGCACAGTTTTCCGATACACAAATCTATTTGAAAGACGTTTGCTATAATAAACCCGGCAAACACATCAGTAATGCATGTCGTAATGTCGGTATTATCTGTATTGCACCACCAGCGAGTGGTATTTATTAATGTGCAATGCTCCACATTGATTCATCCGCAATCTACTTCAATCTATTCAATCAGTCGGAGTAACGAGATTTTATCCGTCATAAAATGGTGCATTGATTTTCATGCCAATACATTTTCCGCTGGCATCACTAGAGTTCAGGTGACGTAGGGGTGGGGTTGCATTTGATGGAAGTGTTTAATTTTATGTGCTATTTAATTTTAATGTTATTTTAACAGGTTGCCTTCGATGCTGAACGTGAATCTTAGATTCAATGACGATATGTGATAACTTTGAAGTGTTTATGATATCTCTAATAAAAAACATATCATTTAATGCAGACTTAATAATCTTTTATCATGATCGAGATAGTCTAAAGTACAAATCGATTTCGAAAGATTGTTCTTTCGTCTAGTAAAGCTATGTTTTAAATTTTGAGAAAAAATGTTTACATTTAGCTTAATAAAATTTTACCGTAGGTCGTTGGCAGATTCCTTAAATTTTCAAACAAAATTTTGTATTATTCAACAAACATTTCAAATTATATAATCATGCAGTAAAATAAATCAATAAATTATCTAGTAAAGTTACTTTTCAGAATTTTAATTTTAGTTAAAATAAAATCTTCAAAATAAAGACCCGCGCACGTGTTTTGTGACGAAAATACTTCAGTTTGTCTATTTATTTACGGTCTTCCAAATTAACCTATTCAGTTTTTTTTTACATTTTTATTTTGCTTAGACGTTGTTGAAAAATTATGTATAATTTTGATCAAAAAATAATGCGAAAAAGTACATAGTTTTAATAGTTTTATCATCATACGTTTGAGCATTTTTGAATATGGGTATATATCGAAGGAAATTTTGAATGAAATAAAATCGATATTGACTTATTATTTAAAAACGCTGGTATGGAGAATAATTAATCTTTCTCATCGGAAGCGCCCTGGACAGTTGCAAGGGTACAACCACAAGACCGTCTTTCGACGAAATTTGAATTCTCGGTCTCTGGTTAACCGCCCTTAAGAAACATATAAACACACATACACAAACCCCGCTCCTGCAATAATTTACTAACTTAATTTAGGTAAAATATATAATTTATCAATTATTATAAGCAATAATTGTCAGCCTGAAACACTCATTTACATTGAAAAATCTTCCGAGAAAAGATACTTGCCGCCAACGGGACTTGAACCCGTGTCCTTCTGATTGCCGGTAGGATGCTCTGACTACTGAGCTATGGCGGCTTATCAAATACCCGCCAAATAATTCAATATATACTAGTGTTTCATTCAACAATTACTGCTTATTACATTTTTTCCACCTGAAAACAACCAACTTTATTTTTGCGAGAGAGACATTGTTAGTGTTAAATCCTAAAATATAATAATTTTTACCCTTTGTGCTATGCATAAAAATCTTGTCTAAACGTTAGTTTATAAATTAAAAAAATAATAATTTATAATTTATCACATAAAAACATAAGTACATAACAGCGACATGTCATTGGTACCAATTATTGTGTTAAATTCTATAACTTTGGAACTATGTACATAATTATGTACTGTTTTTTTGTGCAAAATAAAATAAAATAAATATGATTCTTTGTCATGTTTTATATATATTATTCTTTTGTAGGATATGGATATCTGGACAGTAAACCAAGTTGGCAAGAATTATTGATAAGAAAGACCGAAAGTAGCTTTTGAATTTTTTTTAATAATAAGTCAAACATTCCCGTGTTACGAATAATGTGACGATATTTTAATTCTTCATATTTCCAATGTGAAACCGAATGGAATTAAACGTGCTAATATCACGTATAATTCCATTCGGTTTCTATAGTCGTATGTACAGGCGCATTCTAAAAATATTATGAGTAAAATAATGTCTTGAATATACGTTCATCATTGAATGGCCAAACATTGTGAATTAGTAGTTACGTAAAAATGGTGTCCGGAAACTGGTGCACAAAGCGAAAAACTAGTGAATCTAAACAGATTTGGAATCTATTTTGTGTTTTAACTTTTTTGATTTAAGGCCTAATCTATTCCTGAGCATCGGAGGTTATCCACCACTTACCCGCCCTGGTACAAATAATAGATGGTTACTCCTTCACGGCTCTCTCAAGATTATTTTTTTTTGTTAAACGAAGCCACATTTATTTATTTTGAACGAATCTAGACCTCCAATGTCCCTGCATACGTTGTTACAAAGCAGTATGCAAGTGCTTAATAGGAAAAAAAAACATAATATAACAAATCAGGTTGGTAGGTAATGTAAGCAAAAATAATAGTTAATCCAAAATAAAATCGTTCAAGAAGCTCATGAGGCAGCATTTAATGGCAGTAGTGGTAGAATGCTCGCCTGTCTATTCCTGAGCAGTGGAGGTTATCCACCACATACCCGCCCTGGTATAAGTAACAGATGGTTACTCCTTCAAGGCTCTCGCAAGATTCTAATTTTTTAGTTAAACGAAGCTACATTTATTTATTTTGAACGAATTTAGACCTCCAGTGTCCCTGCATTTTTTTTTACATGAGCTCCACACAGGAGGCCCCGAGGAAAATAATTTCCCTCAGGGCCTATGTCATCTTTGGGGATGCTGTGTGGAGGGTTTTTATAAGGAAAGAAAGGAGAGGAGAGTTTTGGGAGGGAAAGGGTTTTAAGGGGTGGGCAGGAAACTGGGGTTCAGTGTGTCCTGGTCATCCGCCTCCAAGACCTAGACAAACCTCAACCCATGAACCCGGGCACCCCTGCTAAATCACCAAACGTAGCGAACCACTTGGGGTGACCTATGGCAGAGGTGTTGGTTATCCAATAAAGGTTCCCGGGGCGGCGGTACCCATTCCCGCCTCCCAAATACGCTCTGCATACGTTGTTAGAAAGCAGTATGCAAGTGCTTAACAGGAAAATTAAACATAATACAACAAATCAGGTTAGTAATACAAGCAAAATAATATTTAAAGCAAAACAAAACTCATTCAAGAAGCTCATGAGGCAGCATTGCATCGTGTGAAAAACATGATGAAAAAAATGAAAAACATCATCTATTCCTGAGCAGTGGCAAATCAGGCAAATTCACCTCTCCCCACACCCCGTAAGACCAAATCCTCGATCTTGAAGATTTTTGGTAAAAACCCACGCTGTCATAATATATTTGAGTCATTGGTGTTCATAATTACGACCAAACCGGCGAAAATCAACAAAGTTTCACTACCCATAGCAAAAACGAAATCCGCCTCGAAATCGTTTGAACAGTGAGAATACTGCATACCCACTCGGTTTTAGCTACCCATAGCGGCAGTGAATTTCGCCGATATCTGTATAAACCTTTAAGCTTTCGTTTACGAGTAAACCGAGTCCGAAGTTGAAATTTGTAGATAAAATTTTAAAAATTTTCAGCGCAACCTAATAATGTCCTCCTTTTGAAGGCAATACCAGGTTATGATTTGCTTCTGTAAAAAAATACTGATCTAAATAAGTAAAAATAAACACTAAAGATCTTTGAGATGAACACATAACGCAATAAATTTCAATACTTTTATGAATAATATATTGTCTTTGAAAAAAGATTTTGGGTATTGCAACTTGCAACCCCTATTCTGTGGGGGTCAAGTCCCCTCCAGCGGAGCACCTCTCACCTCAATTCTGTCCTTCACTCTTTATCTATATACATAGAGCGTCAGCCATTTTTCCATTGGGTGACATTGGGAAACTGGGCTAGAAAATGTACCGACACGTGCATTGAAGTTGCACTGAATTCGAGTGTCGTAAAAATATTATATCTCATCATTTTATTGCATTTTTTCCAATGACGAAACATTTCATTGTTGCGTCCGAACTTAATTATCTTACCGATGCAAGCACAAACTATTGGTGGCGTGGTTTCATGACAGTTGATCCGCCGACAACAGGCCTCCTGGAGTACTTATATACAATGTGCAGTCGGTTTAGGGAAAATACGGTATACCTAATTACACAAAATAGTGTGATACCGAATAACAAAAGTATAACACATATTTTCGTTCAAATGCTTCACGGAAAAATATGCTATGCTAAAAATGCGTATATATCAACGCACACGTACAAAAAGTTGACACTGTGTATAAATTCGTTTGATATTCATACCAACGTATTATTAAGGGTATTTTTGAAGTCAATTTTCCGTTTGAAATTGGTAAATAATGCACAAAAAATTATAATTTTAAAATAAATATCATTTCGGGGGCCAACTGTTGGCAGATCGACTGACGGGTCACCGGTCGCATATATCTGACTCTGAATATTTGAGAAAAGCGGAACAAGAATATAATACTAAGTTCACAAAGAATGAAGGCATGCTTCTACCAAAATAACAATGTATACGGGTGCCCAAAGTATTTAACATGTTACCAAACAGTAGCGTAGCGAGGGGGGAGGGGGGCGGACCGCCCCGGGTGCCACCCGACGGGAGGTTGACACCCAACCGTGAAAAAAAAATACGAAGGATGTTGTCACAAAAATATTGAATACGGTGTTATTTATATTTACGTAGCTCCATGGCTCCCCGTGGAATGTCCCGAAACGGGGTGAATTTTCGGTCTTTTTATAGCCGAAAATAGCCTATTTCTGAAATTCTCTAGCTACGTCTGGCTACCAGCTGCCAGATACAACGGATCAGAAGAGAGTGTTTGGAGGAGTCCCTTTGACTTCTACAACCGTACTCTCTCAGAACATCGTCATGCACTACAGGAGGAGGGATGGATTCATACGTCCGTTATTCCTGGACTTTTTCTTTTTTATTCCGTTATTCATACGTCCGTTACACTGACCCTCAGATTCATACTCACCCCTCTTACCCTTTCCTTCCCAGAACTTCCTCTCCTTTCTTCCCTAAAAAGACCCTCCACACAGCATCCACAAAGATTTCATAGACCCTGAGGGAAATTATTTTCCTCAGAGCCTAATGTGTAGAGCTAATGTAAAAAAAAATGTTAGTGAAATCTTCGAATAGCGAGCTCAAGATAACAGCGACATGAACAGTCAGTCAATGTTTCCATTTTCAGCTTGCAGCGTCATTTGCATCATACCATGACATGCCATGACATGCCAATTAATTGTTATTGAAAAATAATACAAGACGCAATTGTTGTTTGTTCCTAAAAAATCTTTAAATGGTTTGGAATCCCGCGCATTGGGTAGTAAATAATAGTAAATAAATTTGACACACAAAAATTACATTGAAACCGATTTACCGTCTAAACTCTAAACTATAAACTATTAATAAATACCGATATAAAAACAAATTTACCATATACATACATAGAATGTAACTAATTGAAAAAAGAATTGATACAAAAATACTATAAGGAAGCTATTTTCATCACATTAAGTGAAAAAAACTACTCCATTTGGGATAGACAAACAACGAAGTTAGAAAAAAAATACTGTCAAGATAAGTAAAGTTAAAGTTGGTCCAACCACAATGCCAGACCGAGCCGGTTCGAGGTCCGAGGGGATTCTAGAAAGCGGAAACTTTTAGGGATCTGTTCTGTTCTGGTTTACCGGATGCGGCGGGCGAGAGGAAAAACGAAAATAGTCAAAGAGATAAGAACAGTCGCAAGAGTGGAAAGTCGACAAAGGAACTTTTTGGAATTTTACTGTGCATGTGTCATATGGATATGTAAGTTCAAAAGTTCAGTTTTGTGTCAATATTTTGAATCGAGAAAACCGTGCCATAAAAAAGGTATTCTTTGTTTATAATGTTAGGAATGTGCTAACAATAAATAAAAACAACATTTATCTTTCGAAACTGTATTCGTGATTGTATTTCATTGTAATATGGTTAAACATTTGAATTTTATATTTTCTAAAGGTTGCCTGAAAATGCACCGGGAAAACAGGGTGACATCGGTCTCATAAGAAAATGTAATATGGTTAAACATTTGAATTTTATATTTTCAAAAGGTTGCCTGAAAATGCACCGGGAAAACAGGGTAACATCTGTCTCATAAGAAAATGGAATAAATTTGGGTATCTACAGAACGTTAAAGGTATTTAAGAGCGTTTAACCAGCCAGCGGACGAAAATCCACATTTCGTCGAAAGTTGTTCTTACGATCGTGCAGGGCGGTTACAATGAAAAAGATTAATTATTCTCCGTAGCAGCTTTTTAAAATTATAACTCAATATCGAATTTATTTCAATCCAAATTAGCTTTCATTTATACCTTCATCCAAAAATACTGAAAGGCGTGATGATAAAACTATTAAAATAATGAACTTTTTGTAATTATTTTTTGATTATAAGTATTTATCATTTTTCAATAATGTCTAAATTTAATAAGAATGTTAAAAAAATCTGAAATATATTAGTTTGTAAGTGCGCAAATAAATACTCAAATGGACCAATTTTCGTCAAGAAACACATGTACGTACATATTTTTTAATGATTTTATTGAAACTAAAATTAAAATTCTAAAACATGCGTTTGCTAGATAATATATTGATTTATTTTACTGCATGATTATATTATTTGAAATGGGTGTGGTATAATACAAAATCTTTTTTGAAAATTTAACAAATCTGCCAACGACCTATGGAATAACCTTATTATACTAAAAATTAAAAAAAATCTCAAAATTTGATAGATTAAAAAACAATCTTTCGAAATCCATTTATAATTTTTTGTGGAAAAGAGTCAATAGTCTAAAATCTGATTTGAAAATGAAATATTTCTGGTTTTCTCTGGTAATGCCCTCTTAAGAGGGCAAATATTGATTGATGGCAAATTTTAATGTGAAAGCATGCAGAGGAGATAATATTATGTTCAATCGTGTTTTTTTCAAACCATGTAAATACGACAGCGGTAGAATAGAATTCACTATAAACAAATTTCTTAGGGGTCATCCATTAATAACGTGAGGCTCGAACGGGGGGGGGGGGTTCGGAAAAAAATCACGAAATATCACGAGGGGGGGGGGGGTATAATGAGATATCACGTGTATTTATTTTTCGTGATAATATTCTGAAAATTTCAAAATACTTTGTACTAAAAAAAATACACGTGATTTTGGGGGGGGGGGGGGGGGGGTTAGTCTAAAACCTCACCACATATCACCAGTGGGGGGTTAAAAAGTTGCTAAAAACCATCACGTGATTAATGGAGGACCCCTTATCACGAATGGGTGTTTTCACAAAATTTGAACAATTCATCAAGTTTCACAGTGAATATTCAAGTTCTCTTCATGTCCAACTTCCACGTAGGTACTGTGAAACAACCGACCCATGATGAAATAATAGCAAAACTTGAATAGAACTTTCACAGGATTTGTTCTGTGAAATAATCTTGTATGAATTCAAACACTGTTAAAATTTACAACTGCGTTTAGACCAGATGAAATTATATACGTATTTCTCAAACCCAATTTCTCTTGTCCTTTTCTCATACAAAAAGGGTATCATAAATTAAATTCCCACCCCAGCCCTATTAAATAAGCTTTTCTTTCAAGTTGGCTGGAAAAATGGCATTAAAGCTTACAAAACTACCTCCCGTCAAAGCGTGGGCGCGGACGGCCGCAGATAAGTTCTAAGCGGTCTTATCAGCTGGACTGTAAACCCCACAAGCAGATTTCCCTGAAACTTTGCGGTTCTTACGGTCGCATAGCTGAAAATAATTTGCAACTCAATATAAAGTAGCTTCGTCACTTTAAAAGAGCTTCTTCCGGAGTGTTTCTGTCAAGTTACCACTTCGTGTTATTATTTATCAACACCCTCCTTCCTTCGACGGAAAATTGACAATACAAATGTCAGCACTTGGTAAATGGTTTATTAGATTTTATTAGAGTTTTATAATCCCTTTTTTATTTTCAAGCTTAAATAATCCATTTTCGAGATACCTAAACTTTTAAAGCATGGCATGGCATAAAGTTGATGGCATGATTTCTAGCGATGACAAAAGAACCCATGTTTAACGATAACGTGTTTTCGAAGTCGAATATATATAAAATAAAACAGTTTTCTGAATTGATGCAAAATTATTAGAGGAGATGTACCGAATATGGAATAGCTTAGGTAAAAAAAATCTAATTAATTATAATTGAATCGTTAATTAAGTATTATACATTGAAATCTTTGAAAATATACGAGTAGTTAGGGAACTTAAAATGTGAACGACAGGCCAAAATACAACCTGGAATAGCAAAAAGAAATTTAGTTCTACTATAATTCCATTTTGGAAACATTCTTCCTAATATGAGATAGTATTCCATATTAGGGTCATCAAAAAATCCCATATTAGGAACAAGATCAATGCAAACAAATATATTCGTAGAATAAAATATACTTGAATTTAACTTCAATTTATTATGAAAACATAAAATTTTAATAATAATATTGTCTATCACTGAAATATTGACAATTTTGTGGAGAAAAATTTTTGAGAAAAAATTAAGTGAAACTTACGTAAATATATAATCGGTGAGTCACAAAACCTTAATCACTCTCTCAGGTGAGTGTGGTATGGTCGACGTCAGGACGAGCTCTGAATATTCAAGGTGGGTAATCGGGAAGGCTGGGTTACAGAGGCTGTTCTTACTTAAATTTTGAGAAACACCACCATCTCATATTAGGAACGTATGCCATATTCGGTACATCTCCTCTACATATAAAAAAAATTAACATTTTGCTTGACAAAGTTAATTGTCTGAGAGATAATTTTTTCCATTTTGCTTAATCCTCAGGCCTCGACCATATTTAGTCAGAAGTTCTAAATATTTCCTATCCGTTTTTGATAGGTGATAAAATAAGGTTTAACATTTTATAAGTTAAAATAAATATATAATTTTTGAAGACTAAAAATGTTGCATGCATGTACAAACATAAAAAGGTTAAAAAATGGCTCACATTACGTTTTTTCTAACAAAAATTATCGATACCGAAAAAAAAACCTACATATACATATTTTATTAGTGTTACCAACGTTATTATGACACTTTCTTTTGGTTCCATGTAAAAATAATTAATTAAAAAATCCCAAAGTTTCGTAATTTTTTTCAAATTGTGGTCCGAAACTTTGGCTTCATAAAGGTGAACATTTTACTTCTTTGGTGGTTAACTTTTAAAAACGTGGTGTTTTCTCTTTCTAGCACCATTTATATAGGTATACCGTTATTTCTCACTAGTGAAATCGACATATTTCATACCAAATACTATAAAACAAATAGGTTGGTAGAAAGCCAATGAAATAATTTTAAAGAACTAAAAGAAAATCGTTATTGAAGTGAAAACTTCTTTAGCACCGTTGCGATTTTAAACTCGATGAAACGGAAGCGAGCGACACTAAAAAGAAACAAACACATACGTCTATAGAATTTAGCGTGCGATAGAATAAGATAGCAACAAAATATTTATTTTATTCAAGAGCACTCGGTTCCAATATAATACGATAAATCCACGATCCCACGCAAGTCCCCTTTAGTGTAGTGGTATAAAGCGCCTGACGAATCTTTGCAGACATTCAGCCGACCAGAGTCGAATCTTACGAAAACCAAAAACAAATAAGCATTTTTATTTTTATATAATCAATATCCAATCTTCAAACCATTACAAAATCAACAGGCAAAAGAAAACGACACTTAACGTCTCCGAAGAAGAAACCACGAATACTGATAAGATGACCAAATGTGCAGGAAAAGGTGCTCTGGAATTGGACGACAAAAATACGGAAGAAATCATCCTTTAAATTGATTAAAAAAAGTTCTTCGTAGTCTCCTCATTCTTGTCTACTTTAGTTTTCTGAAGTTTTCACTTTTACCGCGTGTGAATTGGACACAAACATTTAGTTACGATGTTTTGTTTATTATACCTGTTTGCACATTATTATTGGTAATCCTAAACTTACCTCATCCCAATTTGATAATAGGATGCAAGTAATATAATTGGCTTTCCGGCGAGTAGTGATGTTATTTACGTGCTCTGTAATGTCGATCTATACCCGAATATTAATTAATTAAAGCGGTTAACCTGAATTTCAATTACGCAGGCTGTGTTATTGATGTCGGTAAGATAGCCTGTGTTACAGGTACCAGATATATAGTACATATATGCATTGTGTTTGATCTTGTGTGCATAAGTCATCATCGTAAGTATCTGTCATTACTTGTAACCACTCGGACGGTCTAAGAAGTTAAAAATATTAGGTCCCTACATATGAAATTGGCGTTTTGCCGTACTTGCAACTTTGATCTCAAATATCTTCTCTTTGGTTGGGAATTCCAAATTCAAATTTATACAGCAATTTTTTTCATGTATTTGTGTTTCGAAAATTATAATTCATTTGTTTTTTCCTTAATTGTTTTTTTTCTTTGCGTCACTTAGTTTACAAAATGGAAAACTTGAAATATCGTGTTATTTACGAGTACGAGTTCCACCGTGGCACCAGTGCTGCAGAAACGGCTCGAAGGATTAATCATGTGTATGGCGACGGTGCCGCAAAAGAAAACACAGTGCGTTTTGGTTCCAACGTTTTCGTTCTGGAAATTTCGACCTGCAGAACAAGCCCCGTGGACGGCCGGAGACCAAAGTTGATAATGAAGAATTGAAGGCTATTGTGGAAGCGGATCCATCGCAAACCACGTCCGAGTTAGCTGCAGGCTGCGGTGTTAGTGATGCAACTGTTTTAATCCACTTGAAGCAATTTGGGAAGGTGAAAAAGTTTGAAAGGTGGGTACCTGACGATTTAAGTGAAGCAAATCAACAAACGCGCGTTAGAACGCTCGACCACACACTGCACAACAGACGGCTACCAAATTAGAGGAGCTTCAATCGGAATGTCTAAGACATCCACTGTACTCTCCGGACCTTGCCCCAACAGATAACCGCCTTCAAAGATTTTATTGATTCTTATCCGAATGGTTTTTTTAGTAAAGGGATCGATGAACTACCTATGAGATGGCAAAAGTGTATAGATAGCAATGGTACATACTTTGATTAAATAAATATATTATATTTAAAAAAAAAAACGGCTTTATGTTCCTCCCATACAAAACGCTAATTTCATATCTAAGGACCTAATATAAATATATCCTAAGATTTAAAGGAATCTCATCACAGCACCATAGTGACCTAACAACAAAATACATTTCGAAGATTCATTCAAACATCTGTGGCTAAATAATATAATGTCGTAGATAACAAAACTTAGTTTTAAATACAATAATCACAATTTACAAAAGAAACTGTTAATTTTATAAAAAAGTAACATCTTCAGTAAATAACAAATTTTAATAATTAGGTATTTATTTATTTACGCCCTTTTTCGGGGCTTTTACATAAGTATGAAATTTACAAATTACACTATGATTAAATAATATATAAATACTATATATTTGTTTAACACAGAAATATAATAGGTATTTTGCAACGAAATATATAGTATTTATTGTTCATAACTGAACTGCCTCAGTAACAGTATTTTGTATTTGTTTATTGATAAATTGAAGATGTCCACCGACTTGGTATAATTATTTCCCTCCATTAGTATTCTGGGCAAAGAGGAATACATATGGTAGTTAGATCCAGAATTTCTGCACTGAAATAAGTCCTGACTTCTGGTATTACGTTGTGGAATCCGGAAGCTTATCAATTCAAGCAATACCGGACTATCAACTAAATTATTTAGAATTTTATACAGAAATACCTAATGTATATAAACCACGATTTTCACAATGATTCTTGCAACATACTATTCCGTTCAAATATGGTGTTAGAAATCACCTAAAAAAAAAATCTTTTCAATTTGGGAGGCGGATATGGGTACCGCCGTCCCAGGAATCATTTATTGGATAACCAACACCCCTGCCATAGATCACCCCAAGTGGTTCGTTACGTTTGGTGATTTAGCAGTGGTGCCCGGGTTCTTAGGGTGAGGTTTGTCTAGGTTTTGGTGGCGAATGCGTTTCTTCACCTAGGTACTGCGTGGCGCTCCATATGGGGAGAGACTGGTTGAAGCAGATATAATCTAGACCTCACTAGTCGGACTCTGTCGATCCATCGCCATATTGACCCCAGATTCCTACCCACCTCTCACACGCTTTTTCTTCCCAGAACTTCCTCTCTTTCCTTTCCCTAAGAAGACCCTTCCCGCAGCATCCCCAAAGACGGATTTTTTTCCTCAGGGCCCCCCGTGTGAAACTATTGTAAAAAAATTAAAAACCCAAAGTTTACACGCGTACCGCTTCGGCCTTTCTAATATGTTTTGTACGTGGAAATACGAACTAAGTTGTATAAACTATTTATTAGAACAGAAAGAATCATAATCGCTTACATTCATAACTCATAACTTATAACAACGCACATTTGGAATTGTTTTTGACGCTCTTGGACAGTATTTTTCGGGCAGGTGGATTTTTTAAAACGAAATTTGAATGGCGCTTTTTTTAAATTTTACATTCCCATAAGTTTGCATTCCCATAATTTTACATTCCAATAACTTAACATTCCCATAACATTTCCATAATTTTAACATTTCCATAATTTTGCATTCCCATAATTTTACATTCCCATAATTTTACATTCCCATAACTTAACATTCCCATAACTTAACATTCCCATAAGATTTCCATAATTTTAACATTTCCATAATTTTGCATTCCCATCTTTTTACATCCCCATAATTTTACATTCCCATAATTTTACATTCCCATAACTTAACATTCCCATAACATTTCCATGATTTTAACATTTCCATAATTTTACATTCCCATAATTTTTCATCCCCATAATTTTACATTCTCATAATTTTACATTCCCATAATTTTAAATTCCCAGCGTATTTGGAAAAACACAAGCAGTGAATCACCAATCCAGAATGAAAAGCCCGTACGGTTAGATCACGTGTCCTACTTCCATTTGTGTTCGTGGAATTCATCGGACTCATCGGAAGGCAATTCCCGGCAACATTTAATTTAACGGGCTGTATCTGCTCTAAAAGTCAATCGTGACGATTAAATGAACTAGGAAAACTGAAGTGCTGTTTGAGTTATACCCGATCCGTCACGTTTATTTTAATTTTATTTATTAAACTTTTATTTTAAAATTACAAAAGCTTGGATATACTTACAACAAATCATAATCTGCTATTTCACAGATGGCCCTAATTTAATCTATATGTATAATTATCAATTTTTGCTTGCTTTTACTAAACCATTCATCCGATTGCGTAAAACTTTGGGGATTTAATGTGCGCAAGCCCGCGATGGTTTCTATATACAATAGTGAGCTCTGGCGTAATGAAATTATGCGTTGCTAACTATTCATCCGATTGCAATGAAATGTGCGCATGCCGGCGATGGTTTCTATATACAATAGTGAGTTCTGGCATCATAAAATTATGCGTTGCTGACCATTCATCCGATTGCGATGAAACTTTGGGGATTTGATGTGCGCGTTTCCGCGAAGGGAGGGGAATGCTGGGAAGGAAGGGGAGGCGAAAGGGTAAGGGGTCGAATGGGAAAGGACACGTTGGGAGAAACAATTTCTTTATTAAGTAGCAATGTAAAGCATGCCGGAAACTCGCTAGTTATTTTAATAAAAAACACTTTTGGAAAGTTATGCTTGAAAATTTTAAGGTGATTGTCAAAAAGATTCATAATCTACTCTTTCACAGATGGCGCTAGGATAATTATTGTACGGAAAACGCTTTTTACGAGTTATGCTTTAAAATATTAAGAAAAAATATTTTTTTCGCCCACACCTACACAATATGAATATGAATAAATGGTTTTCACACATACCTATACAAACTCAATTCCTTCAAGAAAAGCGTGAACAGATAGTATTCTTTCGGCGATTTAATCAAATTATCTTAATATTTTAGAGCGTAACTCATTTCAGGTGTTTTTTTCCTAAAATAATTAAATTAGTGCCATCTATGAAAGAGCTGATTATGAATTCTTTTTCCTCATGTTTGCTTGCTTACACGCTTATTCTATATAACATTTGAACAGTGGCCACCAATATAGCGACACTTTTAATTCATTTTACATTCGTTGATAGTTCATAAAGAAAGAGTTTTGAAAATCAGAATACTATGTTATTGAATGTTTTAATAAGTAAAAAAGTAATGCTACCGTAATCCCATCCTTATGAATAAAGACCACCTAAATGAAAATCCATTCAACTAGTCAAGTAATATATATACACATATTCATAATATTACTCAAACGTTAGCAAAATGGATTTCTTATAAATTTTTAATAAAATTTAACTATTTTACCCTAAGTTCAAGTTCATAAAAGTTATTAAATATGTTCATTTTCTAGATGATTTAATACATTATGTAAATATGGGTCAGTGATGTCAGTAATGCCTGTTTCATATAGTTAATATTTTTTAATAATTGTGATTAAAAAAATCTGAGATAAATCCCGACTTACGAGATTTTAAGAAAATAACTGTGGCCAAAGGATTTTTTTTACGAGATAGACTGGTAATTTATCATCTTTCCCTGAAACAGTTTCGTTTAAAGTGCGTAAAATTACTGTAAACCCAACAAATTTAAGCGGCAGTTAATCCAAAACGTTAATTCTGAAAAAAAAATGGTAAAAAAAATAAAAACCAGCTTATCTCTCGTACTCCAATTACATTGATGGCGTAAACACAAAGAAGTACGCCAATTTGAGAAAGATACTGTTTATTCAACCGCTGTCGTTATGTTAATTAAAGATGACAGTTAATAGACATTTCCCTGGATTTTATTTATTCAAACATTTTCCCCTGACGAGAAAAAGGCCGGAAATTTACCAAAGATGGAAGGAAAGCGGACAAAGAATAAAGGACATTTCCAATGATTTATAGTCCCAAACAAAAGGAAATAAGGACTTTGTTTACTGACAGGATAGTATCCTTGACACACTTTTAATTGAACAAAGATAAAATTGTCAATTTAAATATTTTTAGGCTGTATGGAACCAGGATAGCTTTTGAAGTAGAAACGCAAATGACGAGTGGAGACTAACAATTGTCACCCAGATACCCTAACAAAAAACTATACCAAGAAATGAAGTTACTGAGAATGAGAAAATGGTACGAATGTAAATGCTTTTTAATTTACAAAATACAAAACGGACACACGAATACAACATTCATAAAAACGTCACAAGTACACAAAAACTATAAAGACAACATAGTACATTATAGTGCACACTAATTCAGTAAAGACTGAAAGTGGTAAGAGAACCATAGCGTCGTTCATTTTAACCCCTCAGAAAATCGCCAATATGCACTTTTAATGTCTATAACGAAATGATATTTTACGAAAACTTTGTATTATTACCGCTTCACAATTAAAGCTCTATAAATGAAACATTTCTGAACATAGCCGAATAGTAAAAACTGTTTTAGATAGGTTACAAAATAAGCTTTCGACTTATTATATTACAAATAAATATTAATATTTGTAAATATTAAAATTTAGAATGCAAACATTAAAAAAATGTGAAAATTACTCACGTGATGTTTTTATGTGAAAACGGTACTAAAATCACAGATTATGTAAACAACAATACTTATTCTATTGTATAAATGTGTAATAAACACTTTTGTCACCTCACTTTTTTATCATTTCATATAAAAATATTTAATAAAAATTAACAATGTCGGGCGCCCGTAGGAAATTTGGCGGGATAAATTATGTGTCAGACTGCGCGTCTGACAGAATGTTCTTTTTATGTATTTCTATGGACAACTTGAATAGAGATGTGCAGCATGATTCACTATCGACCGTTCACTTTTTATTTTAGGGATGTAACTAAAACAATAACGGAGTTATAACGGTTTCTATGGAGACACACGCGCTGACGTGTAAACACGCTTATTGTACTTGACTGCTGTCGTATTTTTAACGCATTGCACCGCTTTATTTCATTTTACACAGGTTTTTGGAATGAAAAAAAAAACCGTTCATTTATTTATTTATTTAACGCCCAGGGGGCTTTTACATGATTCGTAGAACAATTTTAACATGATAGATAATATTCAAACTTAAAAAAGAAGTAATAAAAATAAAATTACATCAGATAAAAAAAATGCACACAAGTCATAAAAAATACAAGAAACAAAAACTGAAAAATACAGCGATTTGTAAGGTTTACAAAAAACGAGATTTGTTTAGGAATATTAGTGTTTAGTTTATTGTAAGAATAGCACATCTTTGAATAAATAGCGTCAACTAATTTTTAGGGATCAGTTTTTCAGAGATAATTTTTTTCATTAAAAACATATTGCTAGGTATTTTAAATTTCACAAAAAAAGGCCGAGAAATAGTTAGGTATGCATTGTTCTTATGCGAGAAATAAATAATATTCTATTCAACTTTCTTCGAATAATAAACCAAAAATAAAATTATAAAAGCATTAGAATTATAATCATTTTATTTTTATTACTAAATAAAAAAAATCTATAAACATTCACTGCTAATCATTGATAAGTACCTACCAATTATTTTGTTAACCAAACTTTGTATAAAAGGAGCAGCGATTGGTCAAAAAATTTGTTTGTCGGTTCAAACCATAGCGCATTTTAAAAGAATTCGAAAAAAAAATGAAAAAAAACGTATTTTTTGAGTTACACGGTGGTATAAACTGAGCGACGCGACGATAGACTATGAGCGTATACACTTCTGTCTATTACAATCTCCTTCCTGATAGCCTGCAAACGGAAAATCGAATAAATAAAATTTAAAAAGTGTTTTAACGTGATCCAAATAGTCGTAGAATAGTCCAGGAATAAATCGAAATCGGAATCCACGTCTCTTTTTGGGAGGAGTTTAAAAATACTCGAGAAAAAGCTATTGGAAAGGTTGTAAAAGGTATTTGAGAAATTTTTTACGTGTTGATTTTTAAAGGCCTGTAAAAAATATTAACTCCTTTTGTACGCATTGTTTATTGCAATAACAAGGAAAATTAAAATTGATTTCTAGGAACCAAGCGACGCGGAGTCTAGGACGTCTATTGTAGTCTAGGTGCGTAACCGACACGGAATGGGTGTGCCAAGTGCATGGTTCTTACGCCGATGGCATAAGGTTCACTTTAAAAATCCAAATTCGTCGAGTGCTAGCCGCATTGATTGATGTCAAAAATAACAACGAGAAAATGCATATTTTATCTCATTTTGTGAAGTTCGGGCGTAAATATCTTTTTTTTGCGATTATTATAAAAGAAACTGAATTTGCCACATTCAACAATAAAACCATTTTCGTTTTCAAAAATTTGAAGTAGGAGAGTTTGCACTTGAAAGCATTTTTTTATAGACCTAATACTTTATTTTTTTGTAGGCTTATTAAAAGACTATTTAGAAATTACCGATGTTTTTAAAGGCCAAGATATGTTCTACACGCAGTATTTAATTGAAGTATCTATAATACTTCTAAGCGATCAAATTTTCAAAAAATACATGATTTTGTATGATTTTGCATTATTTCGCATGGTCATAAATACAGTCGAGTGCAAAGTCGTATCTTCTTCATGCATAAAATTTATAATAAATGTGTGTTTATCGGAAGTGACTTGCCAGGTGAGTATATTTTATGTATCTATTTGTAAATAACAGAATCAGATACAACCTAAGAATTCAAAATAAATTGTTCAGCGGCCTTGAGGTGATTTTTGAATTTTTTTTATTATTACTTATTTTCCATTTACCAGTGATTAGTCAAACGATATGAGTTACGCAGTAGGTCAAATCTAACGATTATTTTCATTAATCCATAGAGCTTTGAACAAATAGGTTTCATTTTTGGTAATCATCTCATTTGGCTTTCATTCTGACGGCACTCATTTAACCTATAAATCTCTTCATCTGTGTACGGCCTCGGGCCTCATAAAACATCCACACATAACACCCGACACACCCGAGTTCTCAAACAGGTACAGGTATTCGTGTGAGTGTATCGTGTGGTTGTGTATGTTTGTACGAGTACAGTTCAGCAGTATAATAAGAACACAACACATCAGAGTCAGACCCATAAAGACAGATTGCAAGGGAAAGAGTTCAACGGAGGACCGTTTTTCAAAATAAGCTTGATAATATTTATTTTTGAAAATGTATCTACCTACGTTTGATCAAATTCATGCACTTCCTACCAAGCAGCTTCAAATACAATATTTTTTTCATTAGCTCCACACAAGAGGCCCTGAGGAAAAATAATCCCTCAGAACCTATGTCATCTTTGGCGATGTTGTGCGGAGGGACATTTTAGGGAAAGAAAGTTCTGGGAATGAGAAAGTAATCTGGAGGTCAATGTCCTTGAGTGACGTACGTATGAATTCATCCCTCCCACTGCGGTGCAATTTGACGGGTCGAGAGAGTCCTGCTGGAGGGGTCTAGGTCTAGGTCTTCCTCAACCAGACTTTTACAGTGTGGCCCGCCACGCAGTAAATGGGTAAACACATTCGCCGCCAAGATTTAGAAAAATCTCACCCCATGAACCCGGGCACCCCTGCTTAGTCGCCAAACGTAGCGAACCACTAGGGGTGACCTGTGGCAGGGGTACCCATAGTCGTCTTCAGAAGGTGCAAGGAACCAAACTAAGTTTAGATAGGGGAACGTACCCATACTACGTGACACGTTAAGGGGGGGGGGTCTTCAAAATGTCACGCTTGGTACATGAGCGGCGGCGGGCTTAGGTTTTTGGTCACCGGGGGGGGGGGGGGGGGGGGTTAAAAATTGCAAAAAGTTGGTCATGTAGTATGGGTACGTTCCGTAGGTAGTGTGGATCTTGCACTTTCGTGGTATCATACACCATACATCAACCCCCTTTCTAATAAACGTGTTTTAAATTTTACACGACTGATGAACAACCATTTACCATACATAAGTGGCTGTTTATCGGTTGTGTAAAGCTTAAAACAACTTTTTTGGTAAGGCCCCATCTTTAAACATTTGTATTATTTTCCAAATAATTTTTTCATTCTTGATAGTTTATACCACAAATCAGGTTATCACAGCCTCTCACGCTTTATTCACACAATATCAAATCACACAATATTTAGCTAAAACGTTACAAACTAAGTGCAGCAGGTATTTAAAAATTACAAATTAAGCTGTAAAAATTACACTTTATATATTTCTTTACTTCTTTTTAAAATTTTTACGTATTTATATTGGTCAGTATTTCTTGGTATCTTCAGGGCACAGGCGTCCGGTAGGTATACTACTGCTCTTGTTCTACCGGTATTACAATGGAAGATACTTCGGCATCAGTGCATAGTCGAGAAACACGCCAAACACGTGCCCAACATATGTACACGGTTGATATTTGTCACATGAGAACCGGTTGCTTCTCTACAACTCGTTCTTGAGTTCACTCAATAGCTCGGTTGTAGAATAATTTGCCGGCCTCTGTGTTTCGTCCCTACTACAACACGGGTCTCTTCAAGACTCACGTTCACTCCTTCCTCTCCTCAAAAAGACTCTCCACACAGCATCTCCAAAGATTACAGGCCCTGAGGCAAATTATTATCCTTGGAGCCTCCTGAGTAGAGTTAATCTAAAAAAATCGAGTGCAGTTTACACGCGGTAGAAGCGAAACTTAAAAAATAACAATCTCAACCAATACTTGAAAAGTGACGTCATAATCAAAGCCACCAATGAGCGCAGACCTAACGTAATTTCCGTTTCATATCTCAACCAAAAGGAACCGTTAAAAGTGACATCATAAGCAAAGCGGCCAATGAGCGCAGTTGATGCGTCGCAGTTGCAGTAATCGTCATTTCCGTGGGGCTATAGAAGTTTCACTGCAACAATAAAAAGTGTAAATATTAGTTTTCCTTTTGTTAAATTTATTTATATAACTATAAATCTACCTTTTAAGGTTAAAGCTGTTTTCTGGCATCATAAATAAAGCACGCGGAAGGTATATTTTTACAAAAAAATGCTATTTTCAGTATTATTTTTATATGAATATGAGTTAACATTTTCGACAAAAAATATCCAGCAATAAAACATATTTGTTATCGAAGTTCTACTTTGTTAAATACATATCTAAACGGTTGACATCTGTTCCATTGCGGCCGTTGTGTGCTCTTAAGGGCTTTTACAAATTTAAAAGAATAAATCATCGTTATTACTGCGAACCTTTTGAAAGGCCTGTTCTAAAGAGCATAAATTCACAACTAAATAAGTTTGATGAGGACCGTAATTTATTTTAGGCACCTGCCTAATGTAACTCTTTAACATCTGATAAAAAAACTTTCGTAAGCTTTTCAGACAATATTATCTCTATAATTTTTTTTATCATATGTGCTAAAGAAGGTATCAAAAAAAGTAAATTTTCTTTGAAGACTTAGAAATAAACGTAAACGGGAACCCAACAAACCTAACCCTGCAGTTGCTCCACATCTAGATTAGTACTCTACGATATTATCTTTGGCTAATGAAGTAAACTTGAACAATTTTTCAATTTCAGTGCCGGCAACCCGGGCGATTATTTTATTTTCATTTATGTACATAGTTTTCTTTTACCCACCTCACTAGACGTAGTCTGTTCCGAGGCGGGTAAATAACATATTATATTAGGTCCTTTATTACATATGAAATTGGCGTTTTGTATGGGAGGAACATAAAGTCGATTTTTTTTTTAATATAATATATTTATTTAATCAAAGTATATACCATTGCTATCTATGCACTTTTGCCATTTCATAGGTAGTTCATCGATCCCTTTTCTAAAAATACCATTCGGACGGGAATCAATAAAATTTTTGAAGGCGCGTTTGGACTGCCCCATCGGAGTTGAATTTTTCCCTTGCAAGAAGTTATCCAAATTTTGAAAAAAATGGTAATCTGTTGGGGCAAGGTCCGGAGAGTACGGTGGATGTCTTAGACATTCCAATTGAAGCTCCTCTAATTTGGTAGCCGTCTGTTGTGCAGTGTGTGGTCTAGCGTTCTAACGCGCGTTTGTTGATTTGCTTCACTCAATTCGTGAGGTACCCACCTTTCAAGCTTTTTCACCTTCCCAATTTGCAGCTAACTCGGATGTGGTTTGTGATGGATCCGCTTCCACAATAGCCTTCTATTCTTCATTATCAACTTTGGTCTCCGGCTGTCCACGGGGCTTGTTCTGCAGGTCGAAATTTCCAGAACGAAAACGTTGGAACCAAAAACGCACTGTGTTTTCTTTTGCGGCACCGTCGCCATACACATCATTAATCCTTCGAGCTGTTTCTGCAGCACTGGTGCCACGGTGGAACTCGTACTCGTAAATAATGCGATATTTCAAGTTTTACATTTTGTAAACTAAGTGACGCAAAGAAAAAAAAAAATTCAGGAAAAAACAAATGAATTATAATTTTCGAAACACAAATACATGAGTAAATAGCTGTATAAATTTGAATTTGGAATTCCTAACCAAAGAGAAAATATTTGAGATCAAAGTTGCCAGTACTGCAAAACGCCAATTTCATATGTAAGGACCTAATATTTATTAGAAAGATATGTATCAACAAAGATACGTATGTATATAAAAAGATAAAAATATATGCATATATGTACACATACATGCACAGACGTATTGTTTGTTATAATAAGTTTTTACATGTTGTTTTTATTAAAATTTTCATAAAAAGATTGCATACGTAATATAAGATTATACATGAAGATTATTACAACAAACTAGATATTATGCAAATTAGAGCTACGAAATGAACTAAGAAAGACAAATAATATGCAAAAGTAAATCAAATAAGAAAAGTACTAAATTGGATTCCAATAAAAAAGACACTGCTATTTAATGTGTTAATTTTTATACGTAAAATTATGAAAAACAAAATGCCAAAATACTTTAAGAGAAAAATTGTAAAAATAAACAGAGTTAAGAAATGAAAAGATAATAAATCTATTTATCAGAAACCAGCTGGTTCCCGGCAAGCGTTGCTATGCCATTTAATAAAGAAATTGTTTCTCCCTGGGTGTCCTTTCCCATTCATCCCGTTCCCCTTCCGCCTCCGCTTCCTCTCCTGCGTCCCCTTCCTCTATCGCGTTCCCACTCCGCCTCCTCCACCTTCCCTCTCCCCACTCCACTCCCCCCCTTCCCCCGTCCCGCGAACCCTCTTCCTAAGTTCCCCTCCCCCCTGCCGCATTCCATACATTCGATCCCGGTACAATCAATTTTCAAACAGCTCGCGTGCCACCCAATGCATTTTTTATTCAAATTTCATAATGCCAGAGCTCACCAGTAGTTTTATACAAACCTTGTCCTGACAATAACGAACACAAAAAAAAAGAATTATCCAATTTGGTGCAGTCGTTCGGAATTTATGCGCGTACATACATTTCGGCGATTCATTTTTATTTATATAGATAGATAGATAGATATAGATAGATAGATAGATGTAAATAGAATTAGATTGCCGTATATGAGAAAGTCAGAGTCATATAATTGATTAATGTACAGAATAGTAAAAATGTATGATGAAATGCCTGAAATTTTTAAGAATGAATGTATTTAAAAAATGTAAAAATATGATTTGGTAAAATGAAACCTTGTGCATATTAGTTCTTCTGCGAATCTAATAATAACTCAATAAATAATAAAAAAAAATATAGCCTCAGGGGAGAGAATATCATTTTTATGACCGATTTATAAATTCGTCTTATATAATGTAAGATTTTGTTATTAAACAAAAAATCTGCTCAAACAGAGTTTCTCAGATTTGTTGAAGATTGACAGAGAAAATCGTCTGGATAAAACCCTTCGATATCAATATTACTTTTATCACAACGCCAAATCTGCGGAAATCATTTTAATCATTGATCTAAAAACCTGTTCTAGTATAGGGATGCGGGGCACCCCCGAAGGGATGTGGTGAGGGTGGCGGTGTGGGGGGTGAGGCTTGAAGCAGGGGCAGAGGGTAGGGCGGACGCCAGCAGCGCCGCGACGCTGAGAGACGCCTGTCCGCTCTCGCCCGCCGTGCCGCTTGGTCGCTACTTACTAAACAAACCAACTCACTCATCTATCTACAGCGATTTCTATCAAAGATCCAAAAGTGTCTATCTAAAGAAATCTATTATTAAAAAAGTTTTTGCATCCATTTTGGTTTTGCGCGCCGCTTGTGCGTTTGAAGTTTGAATTCACGTCGCGTTCGAAACGTTCAAGTGTTTTGGCGGGACGAGTCTGTGTTTTCAGGGGAGGTGATCGACGCTTTCATTTACATTTGCAGTTTAATTGAGTGATAACATAATTGTATTATTAACTACCTGAGTTTCTATTCGTCTATGGTGAGAGTAAGATATTAATTTTTCATTCAAGAATAAAGTACTTTCAAAACTATTTAATGTGTGAAACGTACGCAATTACGAAAATATGGGCATTGTTTTAAATCTCTATTTATATTTTTAATAAATCTTTTTCCATTTAAACTATAAGGTGACTATATAACAGGCAAATTTAGCTTATTAATGACGTAGATCTCGGCAAGTCCGAGAATTAAAGCGAAAATAGAAATATATATACACACATACCTACACTATTTTTCATATTATAAATTTGTAGAATTTTTTTCCTTCATCATTTCTTGAGACATGCATAGCTTTTAATTTTTTGGACACCATGTTCATGCCATAATTTAACGCATATGCATTAGCAAGTATGATATAATTACACATATCATGAATTAGAATTACAATAACAATATAAAATAGGCATAAGTACCTAAGGGTTCACCTACAAAAAACATGTATGAATTGTATAAAACTGCCATTAACTGTCTTGTTTCCTTGCTAAACCTTCACGCGTTACGTTGTTAAACCTATGTCATAGGCTACATTAATTTGGAGCAAGAAACAAAATAAAATATATATAAGTACGCACATATTTACCTACAAAAAACATGTATGAATTGTATAAAACTGTCATTACCTGTCTTGTTTCCTTGTTAAATCTTCAAGCGTTACGTTGTTAAACTTATGTCGTAGGCTACATTAATTTGGAGCAAGAAACAATATAAAATATGCAATGCGTTCACCTTTAAAAAAATGGATGAATTGTGTAGAACTACTATTACCCGTCTCGTTTCCTTGTTCAACTTTCGCGTATTTTTCGTTTTCCTATGTCGCGGGCTATATTAATTTGGAGCAAGTTACAATATAAAATGTACATAAGTACCTATAGTTTATCTACAAAAAACATGTATGAATTGCATAAAACTGCAATTACCCGTCTTGTTTCCTTGTTCAACCTTCGCACGTTTTTTGTTCGTAAGCAACATTAATTTGGAGCAAGAAAAAATATAAAATGTACATAAGTACCTAAGTGTTCACCTACAAAAAACATGTATGGCTTGTATAAAACTGCCATTATCTGTCTTATTTCCTTGTTAAACCTTACGCGTTTTTTAGATTTTACTATGTCACAGGCCTACATTAATTTGGAGTAAAAAACAATATAAAATGTGTATAATTTCATAGTACACGTACGTGTACACCTGCAAAAAAACATGTATGAATTGTATAAAACTGTCTTGTTTCCTTGTTAAAGCCTTCACGTGTTTTTGTATTCCTATGTCGCAGGCTACATTAATTTGGAGCAAGTTACGTGCTGACATGTTTTTACTCAGCCCCGAAATAGACGCTCAGTCGTGAAGCATTAGGTAAAAAGTAAAGTAAGAAACTAATGACCATTAACCCCCAGCTGCCCTAAGTGAGTGAGCCGGGGCTAATTAGTCAACATCCAGGGGCTAACCGAATTAAATTATCAATCAGTATATTATCTTGATTAATTTTTGTAATATTATGCTAGGTTGCATTACCTCCTTCTTTAGCCAACCAATCGGTTACCATTACACATCTGCCCTGATGATGGACACTGCAATGCTGTCCGAAACTTTGGCTAAAGAAGGAGGAAGGGCAATACGGCGTAAAACCCCAAAAATAAATCACGATAATGCTTTTGGTCGCGAAAATCTCAAATCATAGTCAATCAACATAATATTTCCTATTCCAGTTAATTAATTTTAATTACTACGCAAAAAATTTTCAATTAAAATTAAGGTATTATATGTTTATTTATTAATGTTTCATTTTTTTCCTTGAATTCGCATTCGAGTATTTATTTCAACGGCTGATCTTGACAACTTTGTACACCTGAAATTCGATATTTTAAGTATAAAACTGAAAATCTCTCCGACTAAGCCACAAAAATGCTGTAACCGTGATATCACAAAAAAACATTAATTTCTCAGAAGGACGTGCACAAAATTCAATAACATCTTTTCAGACTTTAATAATATATATTTTTTAGTTGATATTTTCCATATGTCCTCAGGTCAATTCACTAAATGCATAATAGAAAAAATTAAAACAAATTGTTAATTACGAACCCTTTACCACTGCTGCGTGTTATTTTCTCAATCTCATTTTGTTGTTTTTATTTTTTAATCATGTTTATCCTTGAATATTATCTTATGTTGTGAAAATGTATTATTTTTTATATAGGTTAATAGCGTAATTTCATATTATCCCATCCAACATAATTTAATCTATGTTTTTTATTTCTTTTTTATATATATATTTTTCTTTTTTTCTATTATTTTTTCTTTCTTTAATCATCTACGTTTTTCTACATATATACTACGAATTATTGCGGAAACTTCGTGGTTCAATCTTCGCGGTGCAACCATGTAATATGTAATTTCTTTAATAAAATATGTGTAACTGTTTGTTTTCCTAAAAAACTTAAATAAAATAAAATAAAATCTGGGGTGATGAAATTCGTACAATAATTACCGAGTGGATTTTGTAACCTCACCTAACTATTCTTATCGCACAATGTTATTTCTATCGTGAACTACGGAGCTTTTAAGTATTCATCTAACAATAATAAAAATGAAGTGTCTATTGTATATTAATTAATTCAGGAATAGTATTAGGTCCAGTTGTTTCGCAGAAATTCACGTGCGACAGTCATCAAATGGCTATTTGAACAAATTGTGATCTGCAGAAGACGACAACTTATGCTTGTCCGCTTATTATAATTTGATAGAAAGCTGAAACGCACTTAACGAGGACACCGATTAGTCTATCTCATTCTCTCGTAGGCTAAATCCTATAGACGTATGTGTTTATCTCTTTTTAGTGTCACTTTTTTTTGTTTCATCGAGTTTCAAATCACAACGGTGCTAAAGAAGTTCACTTCAAAAATCCAAAACGATGTTGTAAATTCCTAAGATAAATGTCACACGTGAAAAAGAACACCAAAACTCGGGCAAAACCAGGTGCTGAAGTCAGTGAATAGGTATATTAATTTAATTTTCATTGTAATAACTTGTGAAGGTTATAACCATCGATGTAATATATCATTGAATAAGAAGGTAATACTAACAAATCCAAACGAAACATGAAACAGAACAAGACACAGATAACTTAAATAGCGCTGTGTTCCAGTAAGACAAGAGATCCTGGGTTCGATTCCCAGTTGAGACCGTTAACTTTTTTTATTTTTCTGGGTCTTGTTCTGTTTCATGCTTCGTTTAGTTTTGTTAGTATTATTTTCATCAATTTATTTATTTTATTTATTTATTTATTATTATTACATTTATTACATACAAGATATAACAATATAAAAGGAAGCTTTGACTGTCCAAATAGGAAGGTTTCCCGTTTTATAAATTGAAAATATTACACATCAATATGTTTCCGTTCAGAGCTGAATCAGAGCGTTTACCTTTTATTTCTGTAATATTTGCCTTATCTACGGGCAAACACTAAACGTTATGTTGGGGCTCTTCAAGAATAAATAGGTCCTTGTCACAATCTGGTTTATTATCTATTGTATTTACAATATATTATACTGCTGGGTCATACGACTGATCTTAACTGGCTACGAATTGTATCTGAGCTGACTGGCGAGCATTGACCGCATCCAGACACAGTGGCTGTTCGGGCAATCTCGCCAGCATTTGTCGGAACTTGTTAAATGCTCTAAGCCTAACAGCATCTATTGATATCAACCAAAACTTAGTCTCTTTTCAAAACACTGCAATTTCTGTATCTCAAAATGTGAGAGATATTTCGAATTTAAATAAAACATCTCTGGATAGTAACATCTGATTTTAAATAAAAAATAAGGGAAAACATCTGAACGCATATAACTTGATCGAATCTCTTAGCCTAACGGCATCTATTGATATCAACCAAAACTAAGTCTCTTTTCAAAACACTACAATTTCTGTATCTCAAAATGTGAGAGATATTTCGAATTTAAATAAAACATCTCTGGATAGTAACATCTGATTTTAAATTAAAATTAAGGGAAAACATCTGAACCATCTATGTCAATTAAAATTAATATGACGACTGGCATTTAATTGGATTACACTACGTACCTCCATTCGAGATTTAATTGGGATAATCTAGTAGATGTCCAATTAAAAAGTGCTGAAAATACGGCTTTGAGCTCGACAGCCTTGTGTGCACAGTGAATAAAGGTTTCACGGGAACTAACCTGATCGTGTGTAAGGGTGGAAAGCTTACCCATGTATACATATATTATATAAATGTAAAGCAGCGTAAAATGGTATACAAACAAACTTATGTGTAAGAATGACAGCGTGGGTATTATTTGTTTTTATTTATGCAATATACGTGACATATTATTTCGGTTATTAGAAAAAACGCTTCTCAACTGCTCAGCAAGAAGATGGTTTGAAAGCGAGATATGTAAATACAAATGTTAGAAGGAGCAAGCTAATTATATTTTTTAAAAAAACTAGATTACCCGACAATCGTTGTTCTGACATACAAATTATTTCTAGTGAATATTTTAGTTGTTAAATAAAAAAAATAACCGATGTAGACGATGACCGCCGATAAAAAACAAAAATATACCAACTGTAGGAAAATGAAATAAAGAAAATCAATATGAATTTTGAAGAGCAATTGAATGTACGATATTTTTGTCAGTCCGTCTTTAGTAAATATAAATAGGAAAGACGCTTCTCGTGAATGTCTTGCGCATGTGTTGATGAAAGTTCGATGAGGCGGACGTAGCGCCATCTATCATTCAACAACATAAGTAATTTCGTTCTGTTTGAAATAGGAAAGACGGTTAAATTTGTTCATACAAAAATACTAAAATCGCGATTAAAAAATGGGGGGTGAGGGTAAGAGAGTTAAAATTTGGGGTTATAAGAATTTTTTGATGTCAAATTAAAAAAAAAGTCAAATAAATAGAATTTTTTTCTGGATAGGGACACCCTAATCACTTAGCGATATGAAATATACTTTAAACCTATTCTCATATCTATCAAATATACATCAAAAATTTCGTAAAAATCGGTTTCGGAGGAGTGCGACCACAAACATCGTGACACGAGATTTTTATATACCTACATGATTTATACATTGTAATTAATAGGCGTGAGCAAAAATATTGAATAAAGCATGATCTGATTAATATAGAACATATACCTCCAGACAAAATTTCAAAGTAGCTTTTGAAGGAACACTCTGATTTTTTCATACCTCAATTTTCGGAGTATACTCTGCGATTTTTTTCTATTGAGGGAATTTCATTAAATTCCTTTTTCGACTGTAAAAATTATTGTTGTTTCATAACGCTGATGGATTTCATTCGTTTTGTGCTCCGATTGTCATACGGGATCGGAGGAATCCAGATTTTTGGAATTCCGCACAATCAGGGTGCCTAACTACACGGTAGACAGGTGTCAGGTACCGCTTTATCGTCAGTCCGTTAGTCCGTTGCTAACCACATCGTATCGTGACGTTTCGCTCTATATTCTATCTATATCCTACTCTTTATCCTATCGTTACATAAAGTGTAAATAATGTCGTATTATATCGCATGCTTTGTGTGAACTTCTTACGTAAATCGACTCGTGAGTCAAGCTTTATCGTAGTCCTAATAATCGAATAGAACAATCTTATCGAGCGCTTATGGACACATCTGTGACTGTCACCAAACAGAAACCAAGCCAGAAGACACAACAGCAGTGAGTACCTCTTAATTTTGAAATACCTCTCTTGTTTGGTGGTCGGGCATAATTTCACATCGAAATCCATAAGCGTCTTAGCAAAGAGTAGCCGCAAGGTTATTTCTAAACCCTCGTGCATAGTCATGATTCAATTGTGTTCAAGAGAAATGTGTTATAAATCGGTAGAAATCCAGAATGCGGAGTCCTATTAGTTACATATTTATTTTAGTTTCTTATGATCAAGATTTTATTTGAGTATGCGTAGATAGCATAAAATAAAGAATTTCCCTGGAGAAGTAAATATATGTCTGGATGAGGAATGGAATAGCAGATAGCACGGAAGAGATGAGGAATGGAACTCCAGGTGATTAATGGAGAAAATATACATCTGATAGTTGCACATTTGTAAGGTAAACGTATTTACTCTGCCACGATGAATCTCCAAGTAAACAAGACGGAGGTTCGTGCTTTCAAGATGCAGGTATTAACTCATCTTTTCTAACTTTAGACATCATTTGGTTTATTTTTAATATTTCAATCGGAAAAAAATGTGTTAAATTTTAAGCGACGCAACGCCATGTCACAAAGCTATCATTTCATAAATCTTGTAATCAGTTGGTACGTACCTACTGGTTCCATGCCAACTCAGAATGAAACCAACTCAGAAACACTTCGGAATGGTCATTAAAAGCTACGAAAACATATTTTTAAAATAGTCGGTAACCCTAAACTAACTTAACCTATTTAACCATTTTTTTTAAATATTTTTTATCCTTATTCTTAATGACCTTTCTGAGGTGCTTTTGAGTTGGTTTCATTCCGAGTTGTCCATTCACCGTACCTACTACCTACATAATATTTATTATCCTCATACTAGTTTCTTACTAATAATAATAATAATTATCTTTATTTTAGGATGTGGGGAGGATAGTGCAATCCCACACCTCCCGTATAGTTATACATATTTATATATTTACACAGTAAAGAAATAAGAACATAAATAGAAAAAAAAAATTATAGTAATAAAAATTAATAATAACAAAAATAAATAATCAATTATTATGCAGGGCGTGATCAGGAGTGCGCTCGGGCCCATCGCTCACTCAGGAGTGGAGCTTGGTGCTGGAAGCCGCGGTCACCAACGTGTTGTCGGAGGCCATTAGCCGCATCCTGGCTCCAGTGACCTCCTAATCACTTATATCAATTTGGGAGGCGGGTATGGGTGCGCGCGTACCTATTGGGTAACCAACACTTTTGACATAGGTCACTCCAAGTTGTTCGCTAAGTTTAGTGACTTAGCAGGGGTGCATGGGGTGAGGTTTGTCTTGGGCTTGGTGGCAGATGCGTTTGCGAATCGGGAGAGAATCTCTCGACACATCGCCTTGCACTGCAATAGGAGGAATGCATGCATACGTCCGTCACTCCTGGACACACTGACTCATACGACTCCTCGTACGTTTTTTTCATCTCAAAACTTCCTCTCCTTACTTTCCGTAAAAAGACCCTCCACACAGCATCCTCGAAGATGACACAGGTCTCAAGGGAAATCGTGTTATATTTTATGTACTCGTACATATCACTGTATCTCCGATCCTCGTTTTATACGATTAATTAGTATAAAAAAAACAAATCGTGAGTCTAATGACATGGCATCATATACGAATGAACAGTTTTTTGAACTGAAATAATTAAAATTTTATCGTGGTAAAAAGGGTTTAGGGTTTTTTTATGTATGAAACCGCAAGGTCCCCTATTCATGCAATCCTCGCATTTCATTGCAGACCATCTCTCAATTGCTTGCGACATGTTCAATGTTCAATGTTCGGATGTGAGGCTTTTCATCTCTTGTTTTTTTTATGAAACATGGCCGGGAATAATGTATTCAAGTGGAGGTAATTTGGTCACTCGCTTCTTTTGCGATTCAACAAATTTCGCTTTTGATTCAGAAAAATTCAACAAATCATAAAAAAAAACACTGGAGAATTGAAGCAAGGCATTATTGTTTCGGTGACTATCGGATGAAACGTTCGAATTATTTGTAACTAGCTTGTCCCGGCATGCGTTGCTATACCATTTAATAAAGATATTGTTTCTCCATGAGTGTCCTTTCCCATTCGTCCCTTCCGCCTCCCCTTCTTCTCCTGCGTCCTCTTCCCGTCTCGCGTTCCCACTCGGTCACCTCCACCTTCCCTCTCCCCACTCCACTCCCCCCCTTCTTCCCCCGTCCCAAGAACCCCCCTCCCGACTTCCCCTCCCCCCTCCCAGGTCCCCCTCCCCCCTCACAGGTTCCCCTCCTCCTCCCTAGTTCCCCTCCCCCATCTCTCCCTCCCTCCCGCTTTCCATAGCAATAGCCGCTTCCTCGCGTGCCATTAATGGCAATTTTTTTATACAAATTTAATAATGCCAGAGCTCACCGGAAGTTTTATAAAAACCTTGTCCTGACAATAACGAATACACAAAAAAGAATTATCCAATTTAGTGCAGTCGTTCGAAAGTTATGCGCTTAGCAACACATTCAGCGATTCATTTTTATATTATAGATTTAATCCCTCAAATCAAAAAAGCGGAAACTTTGAAAACTAGCGAAAGGAAAATTCAGATTTCCCATTGAATATCTGAAAATTTTGGAATAAATACTTTGGCGTAGTAGTATGACAGTCATTGGACGCTTTTATATTTACCGTGACGATTCACAGTAACGGTACCGTGACGGCAAAAAAAGGCAATAAGAATACGTTCCTCATCGCTATAATGCTTCAGCTCTTTCTTACACTCTTTGGTGAGACACACAAAATACGTGTGATGTTACCTCCAAAGTACTACTTTTTTGCGACTGGAATTGCGTTTCATTTTCTATATACCTACGTACGAGGGAAATGTTTGAAAATGATTGTATGTATATATATTTTTTTTATGTGAGTCTAAGCTGCTCCTGTCTGGAGCCAGTGAGACTATGCCATCCCCAATTGAGGTATGTTGTGAGGCTGAAGGTAGTAGGGAAGGGAAGGAGATGGGAAAGAGGAAGGTGGGGAAGTACCTCACTATTCAGATCTAATCACCAAACACGGCTAAAGCCATTCCAAGCAACGTTTCAATTCTGAATGGTGGTCTTACACCAAGGCGCTACTGAGAGTATCTTCCACTCTGGAACGTGCTGCAAATATACTTTATATTATTTTAAATGAATTAATTGTGAAATAACACAAATTAATCCATAAAATTTATTTTCCCACGCCGGGATTCATCCCGCGAACTTCGGATTGTTTCCTTTGGGGAGTGCAGACATGCATTCACTGTTTGTCTCATTTTCGACTGTTGTCATTTAGTGTGTAAAAAAGAGCGGCAGCATTATATACCTACTTAAGAACAAAAGCAAAACCATCAGCGCATTGACATAATATGACGGTTTTGAATTCTTGGAATTCACTCACACTTCAATATAATCCTTGAAACTATATTCCATACTTAAAAAATTATCATCACGGCAAGTAGTATTGGTAGGGTCGTCACGGTGCGGTGTGTGAGAGAGTTGCAAGAAAATGATAGAAACTGTATCGTGATGAAAATCACGCTGTGAGCTGAAATTAATTTAATGAAATAATTAAAAACACTTTGTTTTTACCACAATAATCTTTATTTAAAAGTCAACATGTTTCAAGAACGATGATCTCTTCATCAGGACATATAATGTACTAAAAATAAATGATCGAACATAGAAAGACAGGCGTGGGTAGAAATGGAAGTAGTGTGGGAGGAGAGAGGTGGAAAGGGGAGGTGCTTAGATTTCTATTGACATTTTTCCTAATTTCTAATATTTCTAAAAGATCTAAGTGAAAACCACTAACGTTGGTGTGTAAAATTTTAAAACCAGTATTTATATCAAATGAATGGTAAAATTCAATTAGGTAGTTAGCAAATTCCGAATAATTATTGCTATTTAGACATCTCAAAAATGTTCATTTATCCTCGTTTCAAAATTTCTGCAAGTTTTACCTACGTAAAAATGGAAAGAAATTGAAGAAGTGAAATTAATTTGTTGCTTCGACCTAAACAATAAACATGTATATTCCAGAACTGTGGAAACATCGTGACGCAAGAGTTTACCGCTGGAGAGTTTTCGTTGCTTAATATATGTAGGTAAATTTTATGATTTTTAGTTAAGATATATAATACGTGCTTTCGGATTATGAAATTCTAAAATAAATATTTGAAATGTGTTTTTGTGCTTTCCTCAAGATAAAATAAAACTTTCAAAACACTGTGCTTCCGGATGTTTTTCTTGATCCGTATACAGTCTACAGTTCAT
The DNA here is from genome assembly GCA_917880885.1 of Limnephilus marmoratus. NCBI lineage: Eukaryota > Metazoa > Arthropoda > Insecta > Trichoptera > Limnephilidae > Limnephilus > Limnephilus marmoratus. Next base: position 28,942,118 of record OU862923.1, on the reverse strand, counting down.
GCGAAAAAAAGAAAAAAGTATTTATTTTGAACAGAGTTTATATTATGTTTTTTCTCCGCTTTGCTGAACTCTCGGATTAATAAACACAAAAATTCTCATCTAGAATCCCATAATCGAATCATGATTTGTTTCCCGAACCGTGATACATGAGGTGGCTACTGGTGGTGGGAGTGGGAGGTAGGCAGAGTACTGGGTGAGGGTTGGTTTGTAGGTCACGTTAGAAGGAGGAAAAGAAAGTAGATAATAATTAAATAGGTCACCCGTTACTACAAAACAGCCGACGTAAGGTAGAATGTTTCTCGCGACATCGTTAATTATAAAACACCTTTGAAATTTGTGTATCTCAATTTTTTTAATCTAAATACGCATTAGTATTTTTTAACACAAACGAAAAATCGTTTCCGAATATGAAATAACTATCAGAAAATTTTGGAAATTCCTACCTCTTATTTAGTAGGTGTTATACTATGTTTAATTCCACTAATGATCAATTGCACCGTTAAAAATACGTTGCTGCCAATGAAGAAGATTTTCGAACCCATTTCGTGTTTTCAATTTGGGAGACGGGTATGGGTACCGCCGCCCCAGAAATCATTTATTGGATAACTAACACCTCTGCCATAGCGAACATTTGGTGACTTAGAAGGGGTGCCTGGATTCATGGGGTGAGGTTTGTCCGGGTCTTGGCGTCGGATGCATCCGCCCACCAGCTGCATCTGTGATCGGGAGAGAATGGTTGAGGGAGTCCCTTTGACTTCTCCAGCGGTGCTCTCTCGGAACATTGTCTTGCACCACAGTGGGAGGGATGGATTCATATGTCCGTCACTCCTGGATACACCGACCCCCAGATTCCAGTCTATCCCTGTACCCTTTTCCTTCCCAGAACTTCCAGAAGGGGATTATTTTCCTCAGGGCCTCCTGCGTGGGGCTAATGTAAAAAAAATCCATTATTTTGCATTAATGTTGAATTTTATCATTAATAGAATGATTTATATTTATACTTGAAGTACATTTTCATCATTTTAGAATAATTTAGAACTGTTGAGAAACGGCAGAATTGATCAGAAAACCAGTGCCTTCATTTCAGAACAATTCCGTTACGGTTGATTCCCCGACAGTTGGCCCCTAGCATACTTTTATGAAATATGCAGTCGGTTTGGAGTAAATGTGGTATATCTACTTACAGAATATATAACTAAGTGTTCCCGAAGGAGTGTGCAGAGAGGATGTACCGCCAAATAACAAAAGTATTAAACATATTTTCATTCAAATGCATCAAGGATAAAACTACTTGTCTATATAATGTGTTAGATATCCATATCAACTTACGAGTATTATTAAATATATTTTTGAAGTTGATTTTAGGTTTGAAATTGGTAAATAATGCATAAAAATATATAATTTTGTAATAATGATTTCGGGGGGCCAACTGTCTGGGGATCAATTGTCGGTTCACCGTCCAAAACAATTTTGTTGTACTTATAATGTTTGAAATTTATTTTTATTGAATCCGCTACATAATCAGATACGATATCGTCATTTTATAATTCTTTAATCTGTATATCTCCTGCATAGGTTAAAGTGTTATTCACTAATGAGCAATGATACTTTCCATCTGAAACGTCGCCTTCACGTTAGAGTATTTTAGAAGGCCTTTAATGATGTCGAACTTGTACAAAAACGATATAATAATACTAGAACATTTTATTATTCTTTAATGTGTATATCTCCTGTATAAGTAAAGTGTTATTCACTAATGAGTAATGGTACTTTTCATCTAAAACGTCGGCGTCGGCGTCGCCTTCACGTCAGAGTATTTTAGAAATCCTCTAATGATCTCGAACTTATACAAAAACATTATCATCATTCTAAAACATTTTATCAGTCTTTAATCTGTATATCTACTGTATAAGTAAAGTGTTATCCACTAATGAGCAATGGTACTTTTCATCGAAAACGTTGCCTTCACGTCAGAGCATTTTAGATTTCCTTTAATTATCTCGAACTTATACACATCCATGTTCCAGATCCAATTAACCCTTTCGAAATACTCACATTACCGTTACTTTGTACGACGGCCAAAGCGCAGAGTTGTGGTCTGTAATACATTTTGAATCGTTTGGTCTTGGTTTCCGAACCAAAGTTTACTTTCAGAACGAATGAGTTTCATGCCTTAAAATTAATTTTAGCTTTAATTTTCGTAGACCAGTCATTAACATTATATGGATCAATTCATCTAAGAGTAAAATAGTTTCTCCTTCTTCTTCTTGTGCCCTACCAGGTCCCTCCGATGTTGGCATTCACTCTGGTAAATGTATCTCTATCTTGCGCTGCCCGGAATAACTCCTCTACACTTCTAATACCGGTCCATTCTAATACATTTCGCAGCCAAGACATTTGTCTCCTAACAAAAAGTCAGTTTTCGTGTAATCATTGCACCGGACATCAACCATACATAGCTAATACTCATTTTCATACCTCGTGCCACAAAATGTAAATCAAAAGAATCTCGTCATGAAGGTAAAAAACGAGACACAAATATTGGCAGGGAATATTTAAATGCGTGACCCCTCAGGTACGAGAAGAATAGCGGGAGGCTATCAAGAACGGGGATTAACCGCAATTTTCAATTTATTTTCAGAGTCAGAGTTCCAAAATAACTTGAAACGCAAAAGCGGCTAAATAATATAATATCTGCGCGCCGGCGAAGCCAGGTGTTCGTTTATTACGTCCTAAATTAAATGATGTTCAGCAGACTAATGTACGTCGAAATATATATACACGTGCATAGCGGAGCTCCGTGAATGTATGTAAAAAAGATAAGGTCGTAGTTAGTTGTTATTTGTCAAATGTAATGATAATAAAATGTAATGATTTTCCACCAGTAATTACAAGACAACTACCACTGCAAAAGCAGACAGTCCTACACCATAGGAAGATATAATAGATTATTAGCATTTTTGTGAATATTTAAAAATGTTTATCTTATGTGTGGTTAACGGTAATTCCATATTATGTTAAACTATTTTGTAAAGTTCGTAAGAAAAAGGCCATTTACTAAACTGACATGAGAAAAGAAAAGTTTTTATGCCATAATATATGTGCAAATGAGTGTTCAAAAGAAATTACGAAGTTTCTGCCAAATTGTTGTCGCTTATATAAACTTTTTATACGCGTGCTTCAGGCAAGGCCTGTGTTTGCACCGCTAAAAGCTTCCGCTAATATACATTCAAGATGTCAGTAAAGGAAATTATAAACTTTTTAACTAAATGTCATCTTCTCTACATCTCTACTTAGTAGAGATATATAAATTAAAGTCCTTCGCGTCGTCTGTCTGTCTGTCAGTCTGTCTGTTCGCGATAAACGCGAAAACTACTGAACGGATTTTCATGCGGTTTTCACCAATAGATAGAGTGTTTCGTGAGGAAGGTTTGTAATTTATCAAGGATTTGCGTAAATTGGTTGAAACATAACGATAATTGTTGAAAGTGTCGGAAAAAGTCAAGCCGCCTGGTAGCTTTTATCGAAAACGCTGCCTAATCCTTTTGGGATATAACAAAACAATGCATGGTGGGATATTCCTCTTTTATAGATCTACAAAAAAGTCTGCGAAGGCATATATCTATCTTTTACAGATAGCTTACTATACCCATTCTATCTTCTAAAAAAATGGTCACGTACATTGCGGTAATTGAAAAGTTATTTAAACGGATACAGTATTAATCCTAATTAACTTAAATACGTTAGTTACCCCAAGCAATTCATGCACATTATTATAATCTTTTACACCATCTCTACGTATTATAAATTAAAGTCCTCCGCGGCATCTGTCTGTGTCTTCGCGATAAACTCAAAGACGGCGGTGGTTATAAAGGTTGGATAATCATCCAGTAGATGACGTTGTGTTTTATTAGCCACAGCAACGCGTGGCCGGGTCAGCTAGTTTATAATAGTCTTATCTGTGCTGTATAAAACAGTGTGTTTTTGTGTGAGATCCGTAGCATTTATTTTAACTACGCGTAGCTGCACCTTCATTTCCGTGTGGAAAATCTAGTTCTAAATAAATTTCAACTCGCGATTTCAATTCTATCATGAGCTATGAAACTTTGAAATAGCAATAGAAGACAACGCTCTATATTGTTTCCTGCATAATTTTCAATTGTTCAGTAATAAAAATTTCGAAAAAACACGCGTTGAAACTCAGACAAAATTAAGTAGTAAAGATCATAGTTTGAATCTGTAACAGTGAAAAGATTGTTACTGAAGGATTGAACCGAGTCTCCCACTGCCACTACCTTCTGTAGAAGTAAACATAATACAGGAAATAGCCTTTGGATTGACGTGCAGGAAATGTTATTTTCCCGAAATAGTCTCCCTGTCTCGACATTTTGGTGATAATCAAAGTAATAAATAGCTCGGGCTTTATTCCTAACTGAATTTCGGCGACTTCCATTTTAGGTGAATGTTAACCTTGACAGAGTCCGTAGCGAACCTGCTGATAAAAATTATGTCAAAACCATGAGCAGATTGCTACACAAATTCGTAGTATGTTTGGTTTTTGTTGTAGGTAGGTTGGTTCTGTCACTTTGAAAGTTTTTTTTGATACGTCAATTATCTTGCCCCCATCAGATATTCATTTCTCCCGCCCTCTATCTAAAAATACTCCAGATCCATATCTCATACAAACGAAGCTCTTTAAAAGTGACGCTTTTACGACATGACAACTTCTTAAAATGGGAATCAATGGTAATAATCAGGAGAGTATAATATTTATACGTATTTATGTTTGTTGCACACCATCTATAAACTTTATTACACGAAACATTATTAAAAAGTTTGGTTATCGGACCTTAATTTAAAAAAATATGTTCATATAGACCAATAAACGCTGATTCTGAATATATAAGTTTTATTTAATAATTTTAAACTCAGAGTTTTTAAAAAATTATCAAGAAGTCCATTTTTAATCGGGTCGTAAAAATACGCCGTCAAGTTGGCATTAATTTTAGTGGTGACGTCACTGTTCGACGTGTCGTGATGTCACCGTAAAGTCATTGTATGGGAATGTGTGATATGACACAAGCCATCGTATTAATTTATTCGTTTATTACATACTCTTTATAGAGATTTAGTTGTTGTGTTTATTGAAACATTATTTAGGCCTAAATAATGTTTAAAAAATAAATATATCTCTTATTACTTATAAGTTTATCTCTATTATGGAAAATATTCAAAAACTACTGCACAAAAAAAAATTGTAATGCTTCTTCTAGGGAGAATACTTCGAACAACGGAATTCAAAATGGCGGTAGTTCATCAGCTGATTGCCCTATCCTGTACTAATTTTTCAGGAGTGATAACGTCCCACGATTCACCATACATACGGTGGTTTTCGGGGGGTCTTGAAAAATTAAAACTTTAACAATTATTTTAACTATTAAAACTAAAAATAAAAATTAAGTTATTTAAGTTAGAAGGTCATTAAAAAATAATTAAAAAATAAAATTGGACTGGAGTTCTCTATTCACGAAAAAATATGATATATTAAGTTTTCTGGGGGTCAGTAAGAGCCTCAACGTATAAACTATTTCGTTATAACTTATTTAAATTCATTTGCAGATTCTTGGAAAGAGTAACATATCTAAGAAACTGTTAAGGATTGGAGATGACTGGGAAAATGTTCGTTTTATTTATTCACAGCCGGTGGCATACGCAAACTTTTACCATTAAAACACATAGCTATTTTCTGCTAGCGACCGCTGGTTACTTTATTTGACAATATCTTTGAAACGCCAATAAAAATTCACCGTTAAGGCTTCGGGGAATAAAAAACAGCTGTCCAAACCATTATCCCTTTTTGCCATCGGGGCGTTCCAGTAGCCTTGAGATAATATATCGTCTAAGAAACATCAGTGTCATAGCCATACAGAACAGTACAGCATATACCAGAACTGATTAGAGATCGTAAATGTCACCGTTATGTACACATATTAAACTTTCGTAAAAGTTTGTGTATAGCGTTTTTGACACATCCCACGATTTTGATTGGATTTTTCGTAGTTGTATTGTAGAATATTGGAAAGTTATATATTTTTAACATACAAATTTATTCATTTACTTTATTTAGTCATTTACAATAGTTATAGTTACAGTCAATACAACGGTCGAACCTACATATATTTTTAATTGATCATTTAGATTCGATCAAAATTTACAATATCCCAATTCCATAAATAATTAGTCCTATTTCGAAATTAATTTTAGGTGTACGAAATTAATTTTGTGGTATCTTAAAAAGCTTACATAATTTTTTTGGAATACGTACAGTTTTTACATAAATTTGGACCAACATTGGAAAAAATCGAAACCGTTAATTAAATTATGTGATTTACATTTAACATTGTTTTTAGGTGCTTTTACATAGGATAGTTAATAAAATTATAAACAATTATATTATTTTATAAAGTTTTTTGTACATAAATGACCTGCCCCAGCAATAATATTTTGCATTTGAGTGATAAATTGAAGATGTCCACTGAAGAATACATATTATAATCCGTCATTAATATTTTGGGCAACGAGGAGTTCATATTATTATGGTTCTTAGTCCCAGAATTTTTGCACTGAAATAAAAATCTTGACTTCTGGTAATTGGTGAAAAACTTAAAATAAAATTAAAAAATGACGAAATTGATAGCATAAAAATTATAAAAAATGTGTGTAAAACTTTGGCGAATGCCCAGGCCCCCTAGCAAAGTCGATCGATAAGGATTGATGGGAATGTTTTCGGAAACTTCTCATCGTTCCCTAGGAAAACTGTATATCGCTAAAGTACAAACAACAGTTGACGTCAAATATATTAAAAACACTCAGTCGTTGTGAACTGTTACTTATTCGTTGGCGATCTGCAGTCATAGTAGGGAACGATAAGAAGTAACGATCCTGGGGGGGTGGGGGGAGTGGGCAAGGAAGAAATTGAATAGTTATTTGGGACCTCTGCTTACCACAACTTAGACTTACATCACAATAATAAAAAAAATATGGTGGTTATAATATTGTTATATTTTATCCATGAGTTTTTTATTTTTTATTGTTTTTATTTCTTGCTATAGAGCAATCCCAATGAGTTACAGAACTCATTTTAGGACAGGAGGAACATACAAATCATGGGTGGGAGGAAATAGTTAAAATTTTACATAGGAATTTGGATATTAAAAATATAAGATTCACATACAATATAGAAGAAAAATAAAAGACAGGTTGAGTAGAATAAACAGCAATGGAAAACAATTAAAGAAAAAGGGAACAAGGTTATACAGATATGAATGATTGCAACTTAATGGAAAAGAAAAGAAGAGAAAAGAAACAAGACAATTGAACATGACCAGAAAATTACAAAGTTTCATCCTTATACATACATAAAAAAATATTCTTTTAAAGCATTACTCTGATTTTTTATTTTATTTTGCTGGATTCCCTTGTACAAATCTGGTAGCGAATTATATAGTGTATAGGCAACATAGTTCAGAGATTTTATCCCATATTTTGTAGTGTGTGTTTGAAGTATGCGGATTTTATTGCTATTTCGAGTATTGTGAGTGTGGATGTATTGATTGTAAAGTTGCTTGATGTTAGTGTGAGTTGATTGTTGGGTAATTTGTAGGATGGTGCTTGTGATTTCATGTTTAGGAAGGACTGTGATTGGAAAAATACCGGAAACTGAATAGATGTCTCTGACATGGGTGTCCCATGGAAGTACAAAAACATTTCTGAGAGCTTGGTTTTGAACCACCTGCAGATCAGCTATCAGCAGAGTTTTATTCTATATTTTTCGTACGCAATACTGAGTCCGATTCTTTATTTTTTTAACTAGTGAAAAATGTGGAATACAATATGACGTCTTGTATTTTTACGGTAACATTGATATTTGAAAACTAATTCAATACAATCAAGTAGCCAGCTGAAAAATGTTCTAAATTCCAGATATAAAAAGCCATGAAAACTTGTCTACGCCGAAGTTTTACTGCTTCCTTTCCACAAATTATCTGATTTATTGATGGACAGAGTTAACACATAAATATAAAACACGTTGTAAATAAGTACATTACCTTTCTAAAAACAATTTCCTCAAATAAATCATTATCCATTATTATTGTAGATCAAAACAGAAAAACGTTAAAAAATGTTTTTATTAATTTTAAAATTTATCTAACATCACTCATGTCCTCGTGTAATCATGTTAAAATCTGCCTCTTAAAAAGCATAAAAATATACACCTGGTTAGATAAAAGCTCAGTCGTAAATCATCAAATGTAAACAAAAACTTGATTTCCGTGCTGATACAATTATCATATTCCGAACTTTTTTAGATTTACGATTGCCCGGAGTTTGGACGGCCGTAAACATGAAAACTCGCGAAGCCCAACGGTAAATATTTATGTCTATATTTCATGGATTTATTCGAACACGGGTTTTATATTGTTCAACGCCTTTTACAAAACTTTATACTTTATCGAAAAATGTTTAGATAAACGTGATAACTATTGAGTGGATCAATAAACGCACTCGAAAGGTGAACTCTGGCGCCATAAAATTATTCAGTTTGGATCGTTATATCCGTAACGTATTACCGGCGAAAAAATAAGAAAAGATGACACGTGGTTTGTTACACACCTTAGAAGAAAAAAAATACTAAAATTATAAGTTTGAATCTGTCACGAAACTGTATTATATAGTACAAAATTAATACATTACTTAGTTTTAACCACGTTTATCGTTTATAAAAAAAACGATACGTTTCGTGAGCAATGCTCACTTCCTCAGGGTTTACTTAAAACTAATTACAACAATATCATCATCATCATCACTATTGGCTCTACAACCCCTGGTGGGTCTTGGCCTCCTCAAGAGTCTTTCTCCACTTATCTCGGTTTTGTGCCAGCTCTCTCCAGTTTGGAAGCTCCAAGATAGATATGTCTTTGAGGACGTTGTCGCTCCATCTTAGTCTTGGCCTTCCCAGGCTCCTTCGCCCTATTGGTCTTGAGTTCAGCAGGGACTTTGGTGCTTGATGCTCGGTCATTCTCTCCACATGACCCAGCCACCGAAGTCTTCCCAATTTTATAAATTTTGCCACGTTTAGCTCCTTAAACAAGGTATAGAGCTCATTGTTATAGCCGCTAAATTTTTCTTTCAAAAACGTCCAGTGCTCGCTCATTACTCTTAGTTAGTACCCAAGTCTCAGCTGCGTACGTAAGTACTGGTCTGATAAGTGTTTTGTACACTAATATCTTCGTGTTTCTGGACAGCAGTCTGGACTTTAATTGGTTTTGTAGGCGGAAATAACAGCGATTTGCGTTCACTATGCGCTTCTGGATCTCCTCTGTGGTATTATTGTCGTTTGTTATCAGGGAGCCTAGGTATGTGAATCTTGGTACCGTTTCGAAATTTTGGTTTCCACATGAGAGAGTTATAACAATATACATTAACTTAATTATGTCAATGGAAAGGTGGGAAGGGGGAGAGGGGTAATAAGACGTAATTTACAAAGGGAACAAGTTTAATAACGGGAGATTAAAAATATTTTTTGATTATTTGTATTATTTAAATTCATATTAACGCTCTTTCTGATTTCCCAGATTTTCAAATTGTCCAAATGAACACAATTAGTTTTAAGTAAACTCTTTTTATAAACCGGCTTTTTATAAACAATAAACGTAGTTAAAACCAAGTAATATATTAATTTTGAATTAAAATTGTGCCAAAAATATGTTTGCTGTGTTTCAAGAAGTGTAGTGCAATAATTTTAGTTTAAAGAAACAAATTAAACAGTTGCTTCTTCTGTTCACTGTGGTCGAACATGAAGGTTAAAAACTTACTATTTTAAAGTGTTAACTCTACCAGCAGTGTGTTAAGATTTATTTTCCCATTTTAGCGATTTATCCTAACAAACTTTATTTTGTTTACGTTTACGTCTTCTGTGAAAAGATATGAAAAAGTGTAATCTTCTTTTTGATAGAGAGCTTTTTGCAAATAAACAGCGGGAATTCTGAAAAAATAAATCTTTCGGTTGTAAAAACACAAACCGAAAACTATTTGTTCTGTAAAATCTGAAGAAAAGTCACAGCATACTTCTGATTTGTGCTTACTGCTTACATGAAAATCGTTCAGTAGTGTGAGAAGTAATATAGGTATTAAGAGTACATTTAGAATCAGTCTTGTGAAAAGGCCAACTTCACGTTTCACCAATTCATAATCAAACCTTTGCTAAAGAAGGCTTTGCTAAATTTTAATAAAATCTGAATGGTGAATATCCAAGTTCTCTCAACCTTCATCTCAGGCAGTTGGACAATCGCATAAAAAGGCTAAATGTCCATAAATTACGAAAACTTAAAGCCATGTTTATATTTTTAAAAAAGGTTCTGCATAAGCGGAAAAGGAATACAACGGAGAAAACTTTTACAGCCTCCCCGAGAAGCGGCCAAGGAAGAAATCATCTCTTCTCGGCTTCAAAAGGTTCATTTGCTTATTTTGCTTTCGTTGTCGCATTTTCTTTGGCGAAGTTTCATTATAACTTCCAGACAAAGTTCCAGCTTAATTCTGAATATTCCACCCTGACCGTTATCGGCTGTTTACTCTTCGGGCAGTAGTGCCTAATCTTAACAATTTTTTTTCTTATTTTTCTTATTCGCTTAACTTTTGTTCAAGATGCCAGCCAAAAGCAAGCTAATATCAAACGAAAAAGTATACTTTCATAATATATATTAGTACGTGGGCTTTATGTACTTCATTGTAGTTTGTTGGTTCATGAAATTACGCACAACATGTTGTCTTGGTTTCTTTAGGATTGAAAATAGTTTGACATTCTATATAACCAGCTAAGGGATGTCATTCAATGCAGAGGTTACCTAACTGTGGGATAAAAAAAAGTTTTGAAGAATCTGGTATTTTTGACAAAATTGTAGAACTTGAAAAAAAAGATTATTTGCATTTGACAAATTCGTTCTCAATCATAGGAAAGCAGGTTCTTTCTACAGTAATTTCAAGCCTAACGTCACTTTGATCCATTGAAAAATGTTTTTTAGCGCGAAGGATCTTTTCGCAAAGAGTTTTCTTTTGAGTTACTTTCTTCTTAACCGCCAATTAATTTCGGAGATTTTCGCCACTAAGCGCTTTATTTATTACCGTGAAGATTCATGGTTACGGTACCGTGACGGCAAAAAAGGGCAATAAACATACATTCTGTAATACAATAATGCTGCAGCTCTTTCAAAAGATGAGATATAAAATGTACGTAGGTATTTTTCTTCCAAAGTAAAAAAGTCACCATTTTCTTGCATCTCTCTAACAAACTTTATTTTACCGTACCGTGACGTCTCTTTATATAGCTACAAGGATAATATTTGAGAGAATATCAAAAATCCAAAAACGTCAAATTTCAATGCGCTGATGGTTTTGCTTGTGTTCTTAAAAATATAATGCTGCAGCTCTTTCTTACACACTAAATAACAACAGTCGAAAATGAGGCAAATGGTGAACGCATGTCTGCACCCCCCCTCCCCCCAAAGGAAACATACAATCATTATCATACATCTCCCTCACACGTATAAAGAAAATGAAACGCAATTCCAGTCGTAAAAAAGTAGTAGGTAGGTACTTCAGAGGAAACAGTCACACGTATTTTGTGTGTCTTTAAATTATAAGAAAGAACTGCAGCATTGTAGTGACTTTTTGCAGTCACGGTACCGTAACCGTGAATCGTCACGGTAATTATAAAAGGTAAATATTCAAAATTATAAATAAAAATTTAGCACAAATAGGTTTCGTAGAAAAGTGTCTGATAATAAAAGAACTGGTGTGCATGACTCCAGATACTAATATCTACAGCCTGTATGTCGGACGAATATCTACAGCTCATATGTTGAACTAATATCTACGAACTTCAGAGTGTTGACTAATATCTACAGAGCGTAACTAATCAGCTAAATGTGTCCAATAGTCCGATAGTAGGGATTTTTACATAAATTAAATTTTTTAAACTGCATACGCAATATTACGTTATTTGAATATGGTATACATAATTGCAAATCCAACCTCTGCCAGTGCTGTAGATATTCGTCAACACTTTGGTTCTCATAGATATTAATCAACAGTTTGAGCTGTAGATATTCGTCAACACTTTGATTCTCATAGATATTAGTTCGATTTTTTCAGTTTTTGGAATTCCTGTAGATATTAGTAGACGCCTCAGTGTGCATTACTCCATCATCATCATCATTACATAGTATAAAATGAAGTCGCTCAAAATGTATGTGCGCGTTAATCTTTTAAACTACGCAACGGATTTTCATACGGATTTCACCAATAGATAGAGTGATTGAAGAGGAATGTTTATATGTATAATACATGTAAATTATATTAGAGAAATTCATATGGTTTTCACCAATAGATAGAGTGATTGAAGAAGAATGTTTATACGTATAATACATGTAAATTATATTAGAGAAAAGCCGAGAAATTCAAAGAAAACAATTTAGGCCGTACTATAGTCACTTTTCAAATTCGTTCTACGGAAGAAAATGGAAAATAGAGGTCCGAGAGTAAGTAGGTATTTGATTTTCCCTTTTCAAATATCCGGTGTTGCATTGCAAGCATTGTATAATTAGTGGCGAGTTAATTAGTTTATTTGTATAATACATGCTTATTATAGTAGAGAAAAGCCCATAAATTCAAATATTCAATTCAGGCAGCGGGCAGCTGCAAGCGGGTGGCGTGGATTTGTATAAAGATTGGGTAATGGCGTTGTGTTTCGTTAGCCACAGCAATGATGCAAAAAAGCTCTTTTGAAAAACAAATAACAAACAAATTGATTCTTTTCAGTTTGAGAGCCCCTGTTACTACACGTACCAGAGTCTACCCTTTTCAGATCGTTACAAACGACACCTATCAATCTGGAACGTAGTTAGTTACGTAATGCCCAGTTTGATGGGACAGCCCAACTGGGCGCCATCTTGAACAAACTGTCATTAATTTGGAAAGTGCCTCGATTCTTTGAGGGAAGAAATGTTAATATTTGCAAGAAATTTTACTTTATAAATATAATTATATTTCGTATAGTTTGCCATGCAATATTCTGGGCCGTGTTTAATTTTTAAAAAGAAAGACGAACATTCCCAAATTTCGAAACTTAATAATAACTTAACAATATTTGAAAATCTCCTACTACCACCACAGTAAGCGGAAAATGCTGCTTGTATCGTGGTGGAGGACGATGCCAACTCAGCCCAACACACTGCCGGTCTCAGACAACCCTATTTAAACCGAAATTGATTAAATAGCGTTTTCTGTTGGGTTGGAAATAGATAATTTTATATGTCTTGCGTAAATTAGTCGAAGACGACGAATAATTAATTTCAGCGACCGCAAAAAGTTATCTCTTCGTAATACCGTGAAATTATATATTTTGGTACATTTTTCCTGCGAAATATAAATTTTATGTAACTACTAGAAAGAAATTGTTTCTTCCTGCGTGTCCTTTTCCATGCATCCCCGTTCCCCAATCGCGTCCCTTCCCATTCCGCGTTCCCCTGCCCCTAATTCGTTCCCCTCTCCCCCCCCACCCCCCGGATTCCCCTCCCCACCCGCCTTCCCTCCCTGACGATAAACTACATAAATAAAACACATATTTCAAACTACTCGCACGCCACTTACTGTAAAATTTTTATTCAAATTTCATAATGACATCAACAAGTTTCATGGTAATCGGATGAATGGTGTAGGAAATAATTTCATAGCGCCAGAGCATAGGATCATATTCAGAAACCTTTGAGGCCGTGCTCACAATAAATCACGATGATAATTATTGTAATCAGATCAATGATGTAGAAAAGCATACGGGGCAAACAAAGAAACATTCATTTTCATACATAAAGATTAATTTACTTTCCCGTATACACCTAATTCAACAACGGCCCAAAATTATTATTTATTTTGTAAAAAAATGTTAAATTAATTTTTATATCAATGAATATAGGATTTAGTAATGACCTTTGGGCTTCATTCCGGGCCCTTCGACAGCCCCAGGTGATTGACCAAACTGCGCAGCTGGTGACGTCTAGGTATTTGTTGTACCTGGGTTTATCAGTGGTGCGTGACATATACCCTTTCCCTTTTGTCTTGAAGAACATCGAAATATACAATTTCCACCGTTAAAGCTTTCTTGCTAAAATCAAAATAAATATATCTATGCATAAGAAATTTCATGATATTGTATCCTTCTTGATTTAACTTAAATTTACCCCTTTAAATATACCCTGCTTAATATTTCAATAAAATGCATAAAATCAATCATAAGGAAGCAAGGCAGAAAAATTAAAAGAATTGCTTTCATACAAAGTGAATCTATTTATTATTTTTAAAATAAATAAAAAATAGGCCCCCGTATTAGTAATTTAAACTCGGGTGTGTTTATGTTTAGTCTCCTTTAAAAACTAAATAGTTTAAAAAAAAGGAAATGCCACTCATGATCTGACGTATTATTACGTGTGTAAAAACTATCTAAGAGATTGAAACATAATCATGATCAATGTATTAAATGGGCGCCAGTTCTCATGATTATCCGAGAAAAAAAATAAAATAACCAACAGTAAACCAAATTTAAGAAGCTAAATCCATACGTGAATGGTGATATCATCATCATCATCATCATCACCCTTGGCTCTACAACGCCTGGTGGGTCTTGGCCTACTCAAGAGTCTTCCTCCACTCATCTCGTTTTTGTGCCAGTCCACTCTAGTATAGAAGTTCCAAGGTAGATATATCTTTGAAGACGTTGTCGCTCCATCTTAATCTTGGTCTTCCCAGGCTCCTTCGCCCTATCGGTCTTGAGTTCAGCAGGGACTTTAGTGCTTGATGCTCGGTCATTCTCTCCACACGACCCAGCCACCGAAGTCTTCCCAGTTTTATAAATTTAATGGTGAATGGTGATATAAATATAGATTTGATAATGGTGAAAGAATGGTAATTTCAGGTCGCGAAAATTTTGGAATGTCCACCATCTTGCCTTGCTCCCGCGCTCTGCCGTATGACGTCTTCACTGTCCTGTTGTCGTAGAAGTGGAACTGAAATCTTGTAGCTGTGGTTAATCTCAACAGCACCCCCACATTGACACTTCGGAGCGCGCCACTTCAGGCCGCCGCGCAGAAAAGTAAAGACCGAAAATAAGACAACGGTTTACAGCGCAGTTCACTGTGAGACTTTTCTGCTTGGCGGCCTGAAGTGGCGCGCTCCGAAGTGTCCTTCCTGGACCCCCCACACTAGCACTTTACGTGTTTTTTCATAGATAAAAGATTTGCTGTTTAAACAATACAAAATCAATTCTTAAGTAACAAGAAATTATAACTTCTATTACCTTTTTTAAAATCTAGAAATATTTATATGAGATGAGTCCTAGCTTTATAGGTAGGTACCTACCAGGGGGGTAGCTACCACCGTATCAGCCGAATCAATGATACGGGGCCCCGGGGCTACAGAGGCCTTTTGTTTCTTTTGTGAGAAATCTTTATCCTTCATTTGGGCCCCCCAACTAATTTTGATACAGGGCCCCTCCAAGGCACGCTACTCCACTGGTACCTACTAACCATCTGTAGTGTTAAGCTTGGTAAAGCAATCTTGAGCGATACAAACTATGTTAGAAAGAGAAAAAACCACGCTTTATAATATATTCAAAAACACAAAAACAGAGATCATGACACATTTTGATATTGTTTTGATACCACTTTATTGTATATTACTAGAAGATAAATAACACTAAATAATGGGCGTGACCGCACTTCACAGAGATGTATACCCATAAATTTAGCCCCGGTGGCCATGCTTAATGAACCCGGCAATGGTCCGCCCAATACTAAATCAAATTAATTCCGAAACGCGTCATCCTTACCATTTCAATCCGCAGTTCTGTCGCGTGGGATGTGCAGAACTTAGCATTGTCTCAGGCATTCACCAACTACAATGGCGTATGATAAAGCACCGCGGACCTTTCTCGCTAATTGCGTCGCTTCCACTATTATTTCGTTCTCCCTCTCGCTCCGGTGAAACAATCAGTCGGCCCACAATGGCCGAAGAGTTTTCAACAAAAAAAAATGGAAGAAAACAGCGGAACGGAAAAATGCTGCACCTTCACCCGAACGGAGGCTTTTCTATCTTCCGCTGGCATTTGAATGAGTTCGCCAAATGAAAAACCAATGAAAGGATGCCCTACATTTTTTTTAATCAATGGACTGGTGTTTTCATGAATTTGCATCAATATTTTTACGACTGCGTCATTTAAAAATTCTGATTGAAAAATATTCCATATTTGTAAAAAAACATTAACTTTGTGGCTCGCCATAATTTACATTTAAAACACATATAAATTTGTTGTAGACCACTACTAAACTATGATGCAGAATGTTGACAGATATACAAATTTTAGATGTTTGAGTGGGGGGAAGCAAAGGGGTGGGGGTAATTGCGGGATTCCCGGAAAGAACAGAGCGGTTAATTGGAAACATATTTAGAATGGGACTGAAAGATCAATTAATTTTGTTATTAAATACTAGCATTATTATTTAGGGATTTTCTGATTTCTAGACCTTCTAAATTATCTATTTTTTTGGTTTTATTGTTACGGTGAAGAATTTTAACCCCTGTGTCCCTATTAAAAGTATGATCTGTGGAAATTAGGTGATTAGCAAACTCTGAAAAATTATTATTATTATTTAAGCATCTTAAATGTTCCGTGATTCTGATATTTATATTTCATTGCAACATAGTTGGTAAATGCCTGAGTGGCTTAATAAATTAAGTAAAATAAAATGAAAGTGGTCTACAACAAATTTATATGTGTTTTAAATGTGAAAAATATTCAATCCTTTTTTGACATTAGCTTCACATAGGAGGCTCTAGGCAGGAAAATAATTCCCCTCAAGGCCTATGTCATGGGAACGCTACGTGGAGGGTCTTTTTAGGAAAGGAAGGAGTGGAAGTCCTGGGAAGAAAAATAGGTATTAGGGGTGGGTAGGAGTCTGGGGTCAGTGTGTCCAGCGGTGACGGACGCATGGATCCATCCCTCCCACTGCGGTGAAAGGCGTTGTTCCCAGAGAGTACGGTTGGAGAAATCAAAGGGACTCCCTCAACCATTCTCTTCCGATCAGGCCCGCCACGCATCTACCGCCAAGACCCGGACACACCTCACCCCGTGAATCCGGGTACCTCTGCCAAGTCACCAAACATAGCGAACCACTTGGGGGGACCTATGGCAGAGATGTTGGTTATTCAATAAATTGTTCCCGGGGCGGCGGTACTCATACCCCAAATTAAAATTCCATCTAATTTAATCCTACCTATCTAAGCTGTAGGATAACTCCAAGCGAGGCAGCCAAGACAGGCTTTGAATGCTTATTAAATGCAGAACCACGTACCAACGATGATGCCTCTTGGAAAATTTACTAAGGCCCTATTGTTTCCCAAAATTTGAATAATTCATCAATTTTCAAAGTTAGTTTCATGTTCTGTGAAAGTTCAAATCAAGTTCTGTTTTTTATATCATTATGGGCCAATTTCTTCACAGAACTGAAATAATAACAGAACTTGTATAGAACTTTCACAGAACTTGATATCCAACTTTACGAAATTTATGAATTGATCTAATACTGTGAACAACCTGTCCCAGGTTGGTTAAACTACCTCGTGACGTTGCTTAAATGTGAAGAGTTTAAGTGCGAACACTCTTATGCATTTTTTATATTTGCCATGCTTTTTTTTTGTAAAATAAACAAAGCATTTAAAAATTAAAGAATGTCTACAGTCGGTACCCACAAAAAATATCGTAAAAGTAAAGCCATTTTATGCAGGAGTGCAGGACCAGAGTTATTGCTTTTTAAGGGCGACTTTTTAGATGTCATTTTAAGAACGGAACGGAATAAAATAGTTGTAAAATTACTGCTTTCTATAATGGTATCTAGGTACATAGTATTAATAAAGGTAGGTACTATTTTTTTGTGATGATAACAATGATAGTCGGTGGTACAATGAAATCTCAATGAAAAATAATGAAGAATGAAAGTGGAACAAAAAGTGATGGGGGGAACGTTTAAGAGAGCTTAGAGCTTTGTAGAACACTTTTTTATTTTTAATTAAACGAAGACAATATATAGGCCAGTGCAATTAGCGATCCGCGATCGGAATTATTCCGGTAGTCCCAATTTTTTAATATGTTTTATATACTCACCTAGTGATGTAAAATCTGAGTTTTCGACCTTGGGTCACTTGAGCTTTCGCCGCCATTTTGAAAAAACCAGCCGAAATCGCGCCAAAATCTAGTTTTTCTCAAATATCTCATTTCCAATAAAAATGTTGGCCAAAGTAGCTTTACAAGTTTAGTAGAACATAAAAATACCTACAATTTTTATCTAAAAAAATTTCTTCTATCTCTAATAAATATCGAGATATGCAGTCGTAAAAAAGTATACAAGTTTATAAAAACGGGTAAATTGCTCGACTTGGTTTGGTTTTTTGTGCGTATCTCTTTTCCAGAACAATTTTATGAAAAAATTACTGATATTAATTTTGTAGAGAATAAAATTTCATAAACGACGTAGGTATATGTTTAATGTTTATTTTGCAATTTAGTATCCAGGTTCTTATACAAAAATTTCACAAAAATTAGATAAAAAAATTTATCAGAAGATAATCTTGGCATTCCTTGATTATTCTTTTTTTTTAAACAATTATTATTGAAATATCCTGTAACATACATAACAGAAATATTAACCATCGATATAATCATATAAAAAATATTAATTAAGGTTCATAGTGCATAGATGTGGTAAAAAAAGAAGAAAAAAATGTGTTTTGTTAAAATTTATGACTATTGACTTTAGTTTCTTACTGCCACTGACGGGCCCCGAAAAGCTTCAATATAGTCTTCCAATGTCTCATCAGCCGAATTTACGACGACTGGGTCATCAAATTCCTCGTCATCATCGTAAACGAGGGCTGCCAAAGCATTCTCGCGTGAGCTGCCATTCCAGTGAATACAGAGTAGGGAGCATTTCAAACCCGACTTTCTATATGTTCACTTTCTAGCGCAACCATTTAAATTATTAATTTAAAATCGAACATGACATAAAGTTCAGCAACGCCTGAGGTGCAGCCTCCTTCCTCATTGGTACTGGAGTTAGTAACTCAACAGTCTCCTTCTTCCACCCCCATTCAGTTGGATCTTTATGGTGACCAAGCCAAATCTGCACTTTGAAGTATGTGGTAGCCTGGATAAATTGAATTTGTCCTTTTTAACTCCTTTGACAAAAAGAATGTACCTACCTTAAATTTTCCAAATTTGATTTCTCATTGCAGCCATACAAAAGTGCAAAGAATTGTTCGGCAGCCAAAGTGATTGTTTCTCGCTTTGCTTTTGGATCTTGAAATACACAAGTTTTATTCACTGAGTAATTCTTGAGAAGAATATTACAAAATTTGTATATACCTTGACCGAACGGAGCACCAATTATGTCGCAGCCACTTATGGCATGAATGAATAAAATGTTTTCAACTATTTCAATGTATTTAAAACGTTTGTTGGAGTACATAGAACGCGTCAGGTGATTTACCTTTACCAACTTTTTGGTAATATGCGTTTGGAGGTGAGAGAGCTGTGAGGAGTACGAACGGGTCAATATCCTAACCAATGATTATGACTGCATCACGTGGAGATGACAACGAGTTTGCTGTGGTTGTTATGAGAATATCAGCATCCTCTTCAGCTTATACTGTCGTTTTTTTCGATCGTTCAAGTGAGGCTCTGAGTAGGGAAATAAAACGAGACTTGTTCTTCTCATTTCCCAGAAACTTTTCCTTAGTGCTCTTTTTTCAACTTAATTTGGGTATCATAATGATTTTGTACATAGCTTGACATATTGCTAAAAATGATTGAAAAGGGTTGAGCACGACCCCATACAACATTGTGCAGTAAATATCCTCCATCCACTACGTATATACTTCTTCCCAGTTCTGTGTTATTTGGTAGAGGGTTGGTAAAAAATAAAATATAAATTTGGCTTCTTTGCGCATGCCTTCCTCTGAGAAAAGAGACAGTGGGAGAGGAGATAGTTCATATTGGAAATATTCTTTATGTTCAATTTCACACTTTTTGGCAATACACATACGATGGAATAGCATTGATGGATCTATTGTCACAGTCACACGCTGATTTTTTTATGCTGCTGGTTTTAAGTGTAGGTTTCCAAAGTTGACATAAGAAATTTCCCCATCTTTTCCCATTCTTATCATCGTGCCACTGCTTATAGACATAATCACGTTTGTTTTAGGAAATGGTTCATGGTAAGCAAACCAATCAATGATAGTTTGGACGTCTTTGTCATCCCTCTTAATTCGTGTAGGCCTCATCTCTACATGTTGCTCTGACGTTCCTGATTCAACCCCACAGAATGACTCGATACTCTCACAAATGTTATGCAGATAAAGAAATCCATAATCCTATAAGAACTATAATCCTGTGTAGCCTAAGTTATGACCGACAAAAGTTTCATGGGGGCTGGCAGCTATAGAGAACTTATGAGAAAAAAACAAAGATTTCAATACAAAAATAACCGATTCCCAATGAAATAATTCTTAAAATGTCATTTTTGTTTATGATTTTTGTATGTAAAAAGAGTTAAATTATCTGAAAAAACCATCGAAGAAGCTAAACCACATTTTTGGAGCTGACGACCTCAATTTAGAACTAAACGACGCCCGATGGCCAGTCCTGGAGTGGCTAATTGGCACCAACTGCAGGGAACCGGAGGGGGGGGGGGGAGGATGAAAGGGTCGGAGGGGGGGGGGGGGGGGGTGACCCCCTACTCTAGTTAATTTATTTATAGATATTATAGTTAAAAATGTAAAGTGAACAAAAGTCGAATGACGTGGTAATATCGTGATAAATTTTTATGTTTTCATTTTGTTTTTTAAAGAGTTTTATTAAATGTACATTTGTTACTTAAATTTAATTTTTCCGCGACCGGTTTCGATACAACCGTATCATTCACGAGCAGAATTAAAACTACGGTTGTATCGAAACCGGTCGCGGAAAAATTAAATTTAAGTAACAAATGTACATTTAATAAAACTCTTTAAAAAACAAAATGTCTAGAAATTGTTACATAGTTAATGCCCAAGAAATACAAAAAAAATTTATGTTTTCACCTACCAATATTTGTTTATTCATACTTTAAATCAGTAAAAACAATACAAAAAACATAAAAATCACAATTCTTATAAAAAAATTTATTCTCTACAAAATTAATATCAGTATTTTTTTTTCACAAAATTGCACTGAAAAAGAGGTACGTCCAAAAAACCAAACCAAGTCGTGCAATTTTCTTGTTTTTATAAATTTATACACATTTTTACGGCTGTGTATCTGAATACTTATTAGAGATAGAAGAAATTTTTTAGATAAAAATTGTAGGTAATTTTATGTTCTACTAAACTTGTGAAGCTACCTTAGCCAAAATTTTCATTGGGAACGAGATATTTGGGAAAAACTAGATTTTGGCTCGATTTCGGCTGGTTTTTTCAAAATGGCGGCGAAAGCTCAAGTGACCCAAGGTCGAAAACTCAGATTTTTCATCAGGAGATGAGTGTATAAAACATATAAAAAAATTGGGACTACCGGAATAATTCCGATCGCGACCCCCTTTTTTGCGCTAATTGCACTGGCCTAATAAGCGAAAGTCAGTCGAAAATCTGAGAACAGAAAAATCAGAAAAAGATATTGTCACCGCTGGGACCGGAAACTCTTTTGCCCGGAAAGCAAGAGGTCCTGGGTTCATGTCCCAGCGGTGTCAATATCTTTTTCTGTTCTCAGATTTTCGACTGACTTTCGCTTATATTGTCTTCGTTTAATTAAATATTACAATCTGAGGTTTTACTCATAAAGTATTGTTAATAAAATTTTAATTTGGTTTACCGCGCCATTTACCCTTTCACGGTAATATCATAACTTGGAAATTTCAACACACACAAAGTTGACAATATTGAAATAATGCTTAACTACAAAATTAAGATTTTCTTATGAAATATCAAGCAATGAACCAGTCTGATTACATCCTCAACTGAATTCAGCAATCAATGTTGTCCAATGAGTGAAAGTTTCTAGTTCTCAGTAATGGATAGTTCACAAGAATTATTGTTAAAAAAGGGAACGAGATATTGAGCAAAAAATCTATTCAGAGTAAAACAATACATAAAAGTAAATATATATGTACAAATTCAAGGAATCAATGTTTATATTGCGTAACAATGAATCCAAAATGTCAGATTTTTTGGTGCAATTTATTCACTTATTTATTCTTAATTTTAATTCTATGAACGAGATAAAAAGAGAAGGGAATTTGAATTTTTTGAGGTTTTGATTAAAAATGTTTGCGGTTAAGTTTTTTTTTTCAACTTTTTTTATGTTTGAAATTAAAATATTGCAATTTCAAATTCAAAAATTTTTTAGGTAGTTTTTCTCTTATGTAGACTTCTTTAAAAAGAAGAAATATATTTGTCATTTAAAAAACCTTGAAAAAATTCCGAAATTCGAAGTATACTTCTTATTACTATTAACAGTTTGTACGAAAGATAAACATTACAAACAACCCTCTTTAGCTGGATAAGCAATGTAGGTATAACATGATTTTAGATTTTCACGGCCAAAAGTATTTTTGTTGTTTATTTTTGGGGTATTACGCCGTGTTACACTACCTCCTCCTTTAGCCAACGTTTCGGACATCGTTACAGTGTCCATCATTAGGGCAGATGTGTTATTGTTAGTGGTGAAATGTGTTCCTATGTACTTGGAAGCGATACCGTGTCGCCAGCTCCACTCCACTACAAGCGGTATTACCGTATGCTTCACAATGGTTTTTTGCAAGGCACACATTTCACTACTAACAATAACACTGATGATGGACACTGTAAAGATGTCCTAAACGTTGGCTAAAGGAGGAGGTAGCGCAACACGGCATAACACCCCAAAAATAAAAAACAAAAATGTATAATATGTATATGTTTTCCCATTAACTATTTTATGCCGCTTTCTATATTAGTAAGCTTTTCACATGCACGGTTGTTTATCAATTATATAAAATTTTCACCGCGTATATTATTGGTAAGGCTGATTATGTTTCATTCGCTTTTAGGGGGGCAAACAAATACAGAGAAATCCAGTAATCAAATTTGAAGAAATCGAGTTTAGATCTACAACTTTCGGTAAGAGTAGACACCATTTTCAATAATGGTGTCTCTCAACGTTATATTGGATTCGTATCATAATTAAAACTATTCTACGTTAGTTTGCATTACTTTTTCGTCACTTATCTTGTACTAGCTGGTGTCCCTGGCGTTGCCCGGACTTTACACGAAGGTTTCGACATCCGACTTAGACAGTGACCTTCCTCTTCTCTTTGAAGGTTAAGTGAACAAAATTTCATCAATTCGGAATAAAACTGTAGATTTATTTTAAAATCAATTAGAAATCCACAGATTTTCCTATTTATATTAACTTTATTTTTTATTTATATTGATATTCTTATTTATATTATACATATTAATGTTTTTATTCCAGTTTGTGAGAGGGATAGTGCAATGCCACACGTCCCATATAATTATATTTATTTAGACAACAGATTTTTTAAATAAAGAATCAAGTACGTAGAATACGAAAAAAAAATAACAAAAAAAAAAAAAAATTAAATAGATAATCAATTGTATGTAGGGCGTGGTCTGGGGTGAGCTCGGGCCCAACGCTCACTCAGGAGTGGTGTTTGGTGCTGGAGCGCTGCGGTCACCACTGTATTTATATTAACACATGTAAGAAGATATATATGTCAAAGGTCGATATGCAGTCTCTTCGCGGAATGACTGGTTTATCCTAGGTTTGACCAAAGTCTTCGGGCTTAAGACTTCAAGTCAGACCTGAGGATTGACTAGTCAAACCTAGGAGCGCCGGAGCTTCGAGGATTGACTATAACAATACATATAGACAAACTAGATTATTTTCCTGCAGTTGGACGATAATAAGAATAAAGCAAGTAATAACATCAAAACCAAGTGCGAGTAGTAAGCAATTGAAATGAAAACAGCAATTCTAACCACTTCACACTTATTTATTTCCCTTTACGAACGTTATTAATTGTCTTTTTAACACACTTCTTCTCGGTGAAGTGGGTTTGGTTTTTTCTGAAAAATCTGTGGTCCGCTCGTTATGAACCTCTCGCTCAAGGCGGTATGTTTTTATTCAGAAACTATTTAAGGTCGTTTCATTTTAATGGGCCAGAAGCTGTTAGTGGTTTATGTATTTGAAACCGTTTTATATCCCAATATCTGAAAGGAAATCGCGCCAGGCGAAATACTTATGAAATAAAAATTAATGGGAATATTGCGAACCGATTTATGGCCAAAAATAAAGTCCTGGCACCAATCGGATTATGCTTTACCCAGGGGTTTCAGGATATGTTGTGTAGGCCCAAACTAAGATTTATTAGATTATTAGGGATGGCTTTACTATCTGAGATGGAAGTTTGTTAATTATTGATAATTTTATCAGTGTTTGTTAGTTAACTTTTACTTTTAGTCGTAACCTAAATTACATAAATATATCACGGCATTATTAGGTGGTAAGACATTGTTGTTAAAATACTGCGCTCAAAAGCAACACGTGAGTCCTACAAAAGTTTTTCTTTGGCAATAACGGTGTTGGATTAATTGAAAATTTTCCATCTCGATTTAAAGCATAGATGTATTTTTCTATTATTTTCTTTTATTTATTATTTTTAATTTAGTATGTTTAATGCTCTGTCTGTATTATAAATTAATATAATACATCAAAAAAATTGATGAAAAAAGAGAAAGAAATGAAATACTCACATACCCACAAAATAACACAATGATATAAAATAGTAAAAAAAAATTGGAAAAAAAGTATAAGTGTACATTTAGTACAATTTGTATTACTGCGATTTAAGGGAATCTCTCCATCTATAACGCAGGGGTACGCTGTGCCACTAGACTACAGCCTAGACGAGAGTGTTCTCGGATTTCCGGAAGCCCTGACTTGTTCTGGCTGCTCTGTATCGCATCAAAGTAGCCAACCAATGAACCCTTCCTTCTGTAAACATCTGCGAGATTCTGCTTCTGTGTGTATCTGTCCAGAATTCGCAAGTGTACACTGACTCAAGCAGTATATCTGAAATAGCTGTTTCTTTTCCAGAAGTCTTCACCCTGTTAAATCTCCTGGCAAGCATAGCCAATGTAAGCCAAATAGCTCGCACGCTCAATGCTTTCTCTTTCTTGTCATTTAACATCATTTACGACTAAATATTTAATTGCCGTTGATATTCAGATCGACTTCACCGAACGTAAGGGTGAAATAACTGTAGGATCGTCACTTGCTCTAAATATCAGAAGCGATGATTCTTTTGTCTTCACAAATGGCCATTGCCCTTGCTGACAACGTGGCATCCTATGGGTTTTGCTAAGCTCATCTACACGTATATTGAAAAGAGCTCAGGATATGTCTGACACTAGAGACATGTCTGACGCCGGGGACATGTCTAACGTTGTCTAAAGCTCCACTTTAATTTGCTATCATCTTACACAGTTTTCCTGGTGGTTATACCATGCGCACCGTAAATTAACAAAATTTTTGACATTTGGTCAGTTTTTCCCATAGAATTTTATGGTTAGCCATTTTAATAAGCTATGCTAAGCTAAAAACATATTTAGCTCTACTTAGATCTAGGAAACATGGAGTATTGTTTTTCGATTTAAAAATTAACCTATTTAAAGTCTACCTATGGCCTCTGAGAAATCAATTAGGGAAATGCACGGTTAGTGGAAAAGTGATAAAATTATTTATTGCATAATATGAAAATGTACAAAAAAAATTCCTTCAAGAGTCATTAAAATTGGACAGCTTTTTCTGTCTGAATTTCTGGATGCTCACATTGTAATTTTATCTTTAGCTTCGTAGCTTTAAATCCACATTTTTAATTGTTGTAATCACGACAGAGTCTGAAAGTAACGAAAAATTTCTAATAGTGTAATAGTGTAAAATTTTATCTCTTCCGTCAAAAATATCTACCCACAATGCTGAATTTTCTGTACCCCGTGCCTTTGGTCATTTTAAAATATATATATATCATAACTTTAAAATAGTAGATTAATATCAATAAGCCAGAGGCCATAAACACTAAATTATAAAACAGCTTCCAAATGTAATAAAATACCTCCTAATGCATTTCCAAGGTTATTAAGATAAATTTTATGAGATGGCGAACTTTAGGTGAACTAAACAATAAAATTAAAATACATGAAGGTGCTTTTAACAAAAGTAATTTAAACATAGGCTGGTATAAAGCTTTCTTTTATTATTTTTCATTTCACATAGTTAAAAATGTCAAAATATTAGGTCCTTACATATGAAATTGGCGTTTTGTACGGGAGGAACATAAAGTTGATTTTTTTTAAATATAATATATTTATTTAATCAAAGTATGTACCATTGCTATCTATGCACTTTTGCCATCTCTTAGGTAGTTCATCGATCCCTTTACTAAAAAAACATTCGGACGGGAATCAATAAAATCTTTGAAGGCGGTTTGGACTGCCCCATCGGAGTTGAATTTTTTCCCTTGCAAGAAGTTATCCAAATTTCGAAAAAAATGGTAATCTGTTGGGGCAAGGTCCGGAGAGTACGGTGGATGTCTTAGACATTCCAATTGAAGCTCCTCTAATTTGGAAGCCGTCTGTTGTGCAGTGTGTGGTCTAGCGTTCTAACGCGCGTTTGTTGATTTGCTTTACTCAATTCGTGAGGTACCCACCTTTCAAGCTTTTTCACCTTCCCAATTCGCTTCAAGCAGATTAAAACAGTTTTATCACTAACACCGCAGCCTGCAGCTAACTCGGATGTGGTTTGCGATGGATCCGCTTCCACAATAGCCTTCAATTCTTCATTATCAACTTTGGTCTCCGGCCGTCCACGGGGCTTGTTCTGCAGGTCCAAATTTCCAGAACGAAAACGTTGGAACCAAAAACGCACTGTGTTTTCTTTTGCGGCACCGTCGCCATACACATCATTAGTCCTTCGAGCCGTTTCTGCAGCTCTGGTGCCACGGTGCCACGTACTCGTAAATAACGCGATATTTTAAGTTTGTAAACTAAGTGACGCAAAGAAAAAAAACAATTAAGGAAAAACAAATGAATTATAATTTTCGAAACACAAATATACGAGTAAATAGCTGTATAAATTTGAATTTGGAATTCCTAACCAAAGAGAAGATATTTGAGATCAAAGTTGCCAGTACGGCAAAACGCCAATTTCATATGTAAGGACATAATATTTGAAAATACGTTTAGTGTGAACTTCATACATCAGCAAATATATTGTTTGCATCGTGATAATGCAAGTCTTCTTACAAGATTTAAGTTTTTTTCTTGATCCCATTTAGAATCGACCATAATTTTATCCCCGTTCTTTCGAGTAACTTACCACCCCAAAACATAGCAAGAACTCTTGAAAGCAATATTCTACTTTGGGGTAAAGTTTGGGATTTAACCATGGAAAACCCGAATTAGTGGAAAAATCAGGCAAACTTTCAAGCACTCACGAGAGGTTTTCTAATAAATTTCAATTCCGAACAGACGAATTTCTTTCCGTAAAAGAAATGTTCAGGAAAAAATGTCACAATGCCCTTCCGAGAAGTACTTAATTTTTTACTTAACAGTATGTAAGAATCGCAATTGTAGAAAATGGCTTAAAAAAACATTAAATGTTAAAGAAAGAAAACGATATAAAGTTATAAATTTAAGAGAAGGAAATAATGAACTATGTAGTAATTTCACAACACATTTGAAGGAAGACAAACATTACAGGGTTATCTGTCAACCTTTGAAAATCACGCAAAATTAAAAGTTGAAATTGTTGCTTGCGCAATTATGAATTATAAAAGTTTAAGACGGAACGGTTTTACAAAATAAATATAGAAACAAATGATTACAGAACAAATAAAAAGTGTATTCTCGAAACGTAAGTCAAAAATAATGACTTTTTATTTACCTTATATATTTCCTGATCCGTCTTTACTGATAGAGACATCATCAAAGTATTCATCAATTTCCAAGCCCTAAAAGTCTTGCTTAACTTCATCAAATATCACACCATTCAGTCGAGAAAAACTGGCAGCATCTCTCCAAGTCATAAAAGAAGATTACAGTATATTTACCTCAACGTTCGAGCGCATAATCTCTTTCATTCACTGAAGTCTTTCAAAAGAGGTTGGGTGTTTGAACAAGAGTATTTATTTCGACTTTCAATATTCTTTCAGATTGATTTTCTTACTGCCAGCCTTTTGCATTATGTTGGGGATTGCTTATTTAATAATAATATATGAGACATCTTTCCATTTCTATGAGCCCTAATTTGCCAAGTCATCTAATCCACCACCATACGAAATAATATCGAACTTCGCATTAGAGCTAAATACCAAAAATAGGCATTTGAAGATAAATGCAATAAGAATGAATTCAATTTTGCTACACCGTTCCAAAAAGAATTTCCTTTATTTCAGTAAGCCAAATATAATAGAAACGGATCCTTTATAATATTACCCTTGGGATCATAACCTACAAGGCCTTGTTTATGTTATATCTCTCTTTTTGTTTACCCCTTTTTACAATCACCAAAAAGGTTCAAATTTATTGATTCGTTGAGTTCAATCATTTTCAAATTATATTTCTACTCGAAATTTTTACACGAATACGCGATGACTTTAACAAAACGCTTGGATTCCGAAGCCACCAAAAATAATTGGCATTTTAATGTATGCGCCGCATTACACATTTACGAAGAAAATACAATTTCCATTTAGATATCAAAGCGGGCTTTTAATGGGGAACGAACATTTTAAATCGACGAAAATTTGTTAACATGATAAAAATATGATGACTTTTCAAGATTATTTTACTGATAAAGAATAAGAGCGGTTAGCAGTGTACAATGGAGGTCCCCGAAGCATGCGTTTGGTAAAATTATTAAAAGTATTACGGATCCCAAAATAATTCGTGGTAATTAATGTAATTAACAAGATTAGGAAAGGTACGCTTGACATCAGGGAAGATTATCAGGACAATAAAATAAAATACGACGAAGAAAAAGTCGGCTTCGCCCCAGGAAATGTCACGTCAAGAGTCTGTATAATAAAAGTGTGCGCATGTGACGATTCGGACGATTTATGTGAAAGAAGCAAGGAGAGTGTGTCAAGACAGAGTTGTATTACGTTACATCATATCAGCTTACTGCTATGGTTGGTGACGGTGTGGTTACTTTATTGGTTTTTCGAATTGCGCAACATCTTTAGAAAATTTCGAAAACTTCGAGAAATTTACCGAACGAAAATGTTTTGAAATTTATCAGCTTTTTTGCTACTCACAAATATGGTGCGGTGGTACGCATAAGGTACGATTATATTATTGTCGCGAAGGTACTTGGAACCAATTTAATATCTCAAGTTCTGCGGGGTTCATCTATCAAATAAATGGAAACGTCAATCTGGCTGTCAATTTGGGTCATGATATTCCAAGGCATATCATTTGATAAAGTCTCTGCCATTTAATCCCAACAATAGCGTGTCTGTGAAATTACCGACAGATTCATTAGAAATACCAATATTGTGACAGGGTACCAAGTGAAACTTTTTATTTTAAATTTGCTTCTTGCCACAATGAAGTAATTTTTGTAAGAATAGGCAAGTATCTTACTTGCGTAACCAAATGAAAAATTTAAATTGAAATATGAAATATGGTTCTCGCCAAAGGCATTTTTGTAAGAGTATGTGTCTTAGTTGTGTGCTACGTTTCGACAATGGGGTAAATCTTGTGGTTCCATCAACCCCCAATGTTGGAGAATGTTCTGTGGCGGAGCTTAGAATAGGAGGAGTAAAGGTAACATCTAAGAATTCGGGTTTTGTCTCTGAACGTAGCGCATTGCAAGCGATATTTCAATTCTAAATACGGTGGAATTTGGTCAGGATTGCTTAGAATATCTTCCACGAGATTTAAAAAATAAAATAAGCAAGGTAATGCCCATAATATGGCGTCATCGTCCATTGGTGAAAATGAAATTTAAAAACCGCGATACGGTTTCGATTCTGCATAGAGATACTATTACATGAAAACACGAGTTGCAACACAATCAAATAAATTTTATATAATGAATAACTGATTACTTTGTATAAACCACTATTATAGTAACATATCCTGATGAAGACAACATTGTTGTTGAAACATGTTGATATTGTTTTAAAAATAGTGGTTTATACAAAGTAATCAGTTATTCATTATATGAAAAATGATGCCACAAAGTAATTTTGCAAAGTTTGAAGAAGTAAATAAATTTTAATTGAAAAACTGTAATTATTATTAAATTTTTATGTTATTTATTTATTAAGGAGAAAATACAGATACAGATTAACAAGAATATACAAACAACAACTAGAGAACTCACCTGCATCCAAACTATTTCTCACGGATTGACAATTGACAATGAATTGACAACTATCAATCACTTTATTTTGTCCCTTAGGAGATTTGTGCGCTCTTTTTCCTAAAGTCTTTTTGACAACTTTTGCTGCTTAATATAAACATTTTTTCTGTTTTATAGGCAACTAGTCGAAATTTGGACCCCTAGTACGGTCGATCGATAACTTCTCATCGTTCCCTAGCATGACTGCAGTTCACTCACAGAATAAATAATAGTTCACAATGACTAAGTGTTATTAATATATTTGACTTCGATTTGCATGTTAACGATCTGCAGTTGTCCTAAGGAACGATGAGAGATTACCGAAAGTTATCGATACAATCCTTATCGGTCGACCGTATAGGGGTTCTGCTATTTTTTGTCGCGTAAATTGTAGGTAAATGTAAAACCGAGTTCACGTTTGACTAAAGCTATTTGAATTACAAATCCCAAGACATCAGTTCCATTAAGGTCCGCTGCAAAATCAATATGGCTCGTTTACCCTTCTCCATAATCCGCCCTTTCTATATTTATGACAAAAGCAACCTATCTGCATAAACTCACACCTCTAAACAGCCTCCAGCCGACGCTTATCCGAGTGCGAATGTCGTCTGATAATCTAACCCTTTATTAAACTCTATCTCCCCTTTTTTGCGTACGAACATTTTGAAATCAATTTTGGGGTGAAAAATCACATTTTTTGGCGTTCTTAACATACTTTGCCTTGTGATTTTTGGAAGGAGATGTGCAAAAAATTACTAAAAGGTGAATTATAAATAATATTATTATTTTGAAACTTAAAGATGGCAGTGCGTTTGCAAATTAATAGCGTATCATCAAAATAGTGACCGTAAAAAAAATTAAGTACCTCCCTAAAACAAATTTCTTAACAATGTTATTATATTAAGTTCTGCAAGTATATTAGTTTTTATTACTGTGACAGCTGCGTCGGCGTTCAAGGTCATTACCAAAATTGCAATTGACTTAATAATGGCATTATTAAATTTCGCTTACTTTAAATGTGTAAAAAACTAAATGGCTATTTACGAATTAAACTCAATAAACCGCTAAAAACCAAAATTTGAGAATAAATAGAAACAGCTATTTTATAGTTTTACGAAATGTTACACAGTTTTATCAGTTTCTAGAATTTCTTATATTTTTTTCTGCTTTGCATTTATTTCGCTAAGACCACCGCCTATTTGATATACCATGATGGTAGTATCCACATTTTACGAATAGGAATTCCAACAGTGTCTTTCGAACAGTGTAAAAAATTGTTGGCTTTTTTTAGTAGGTGAACACTTCAACTAGTATACAGATATAACTGGACACAATACGGTTCCGGTGATGTGCTACAATTGCACCTACAAAAGACCGGCTTGTTCACAAATCGAATTTTGAGCTTAATCCATGCAGTCGGGCATGCAGGATGCCTCAGGGACGGCGCTAGGCTGATCGGACAAATCAATGACGCCCCCACCATGGTACGATCTAGGGTTCACATACTAAAAAACAACAAAAGAGCAAGGTGAAACAGAGAATATTATCAATCGGTCAACATTTTACATACATTTTTAGACTTATTTACGTAGGCGAAGAGATTGTGTCAAAATCCAAACAAAATTTTATGCTGACGTCCTTGTTTCACTTTTCTAACAACATTCTTCAATTGGGTTACATGGTTCTTAGGGCCTACCAATCAAGGGAATAAAACCACAAGTCTAATCTAATTTAGTTCAATCTGTCCAAGTTCTTTTCTTGTCAGACGTCAGGCTCACGAAACTAGACTGTCCATTGGCAGTAAACCCCTTTATATTTCCAATTGCCTCCCCCACGACCGTCGTAAACATTGCGACTTGGCAATATTTTCCCGGCCAGCGTTCTATAGTATTGCAGGCGGCGGTGCACCATCTGTTCAGACCCGACAAGTGAATCTTGGGCTCCCTATCACATTTTACGTTCCCGGTAAACTGAATAAACTCAGGTGGGTGTTACAATTTAAGCACGTACTCAGACTTCAGTTTAGAATCGTTGAGAACCCTCGGTACAAAGTTTTATAATTGACACGTATCTTAAGTAAGGCTACTTCACATTGTCAGTAGTTGTCGTGTAAGTAACTCCTAGATAGATACCTGGTGCGAACATTAAAAGTACTCGAAAGCTTATGAAACGTTCAAAATTTTAATTTTTTTATATGTGAAGTTTTTATATGTGAAGTTTTTACATGTGAATTTTTTATATGTGAATTTTTCATATGAGAAGCTTTTTCTTTTTATACGTGAATATGAGGCATAAGCTCATAAGCGTGAAAGAATGCGTATAGAATATTTATGAAGAGGATACTTTGCTCTCCCCATTTATTACCTCTGTATTTAAAAAAAAACATTAATACCTCACTGGAGGCGCTAAGGAAAATAATTTTCCTCCGGACCTATGTCATTTTAGATTTTAGAGGATATTGCGTGGAGGGTCTTTTCAGGGAGAGGAAGTTCTGGAAAGGAAAAAGGTGTGAGGGGACTAGTAGGTCAGACGTATAAATCCGACCCACCAACTGTGGCGCAAGGCGATGGCTCGAGACACCGGCCTGAGATGTCAAAAGGCCTCCCTCGACCAGTGTCTTTAAATCCGGCCCATTAGGTATATAGTAGATGGGCAGACTTATCTGCCACCATCTTCTAGACATACCTTATCCTCATAAACCCGGACACCCTGTTAAGTCAAGTATTTGTCCAATAAATGATTCGGGGAGCGGTGGTACCTATTTCCGCCTCCCAAATTGAGAAAACATACAATGTATTTGATTTTCAATTTAAAAAAACAATGCCCATTTTCGTTTTTGTGAAGAGTAAACAAAGATATTTTCTAACTATTTACACACGTTAAACCAAAACTAATTTAATTTATTTTCGTTTTCTCTAGAAATTAATATTTTCAAAAAGTTATCGAAAGTGAAGTGGATTAAAGTGGTGCTAAGTTTAATCTCCTGTGATTGCGATTGTGGCCTTTTGGCAATATCTAAACCCAGAAAAGTGTTATAGAAATTGTAATACATACTCGATTTTGGAGGTAAATAAAATAAAATTAATAATATATTTTTGGAAAGTCTGGAATATTAAGAGAAACTTTATTTAAAAGAAACTTTATATTCTTAAACATATACTTTTTTAAACAAACGTGTTTCTGAAAATATTTATCTTTTAGAATTTTATTGTTGAAAACAACATAGACTTAGCTGTGCCAAAACACTTTTAACCTCTAATGTTTTAAAGCATCTTTTTCTTGTACGTAAAGAGCATATAAATAAATTCGAGTGCCAAAAACATTCTCACACAGCCAACAATAATAAAATAATTGAAAACACATTTGCATTTACTCTACAACATCTAAAATATTTCCCCTTTAAAACCAAATATTTCCATTTCGATTGTTTTATAGTAATTTGTAAATAATATTGCATTCATTTTCTTAAAACCAAACCTTCTTGAATACTTTATGAATAACCGAGGTGTACCACAAGGATCTCCTTTAGGTCCTTTTTTATATTGATATATCTATTAAAGAACAGTTTTCTTCCAATTTGACATTCAACCGAGTCTACTCTAAATATTAAAATAAAATACTGTCAAGATATAATAAGTGAGAATCATAGTGCACTTTAAATAACAAGTAGTGACTCATCTAGAAAACGACAAGTGAAGTGTTAACAACAAAGTAAAAATAGTGAATTGTTTTTAGTAAGTGTTTGTAAAGACTTATTTTTAATCAAGGTAAAACAAGTGCGACGTTTTATCAGTGTTAAATAAGTAACTGGAAGTTGCCGGCGAGCGCCATTTCCGTTTCCGTCGGGTCGGGGTTCCGGGTCCGCCGTGGGCTCCCACACAGACATGGTGGCTGTAGCCATCTGCTGCATCCTCGTGCTTCTCGTGGTGTTCATCGTGCTCATCATCGTGGTCGGACAAAACATGGGGGACGTCAAGCAGAGCACCTAGGAGGAACAGAATAGCGTAAGTGTAAGGTTTGGGCGATGGTTTCGATGTTGACAGCATGTTACGTCAATGAAGTTTTATTTTTCAAAACTTTTGTAAATAAATACTGACTGAAAAATTTCACAACCAGTTATAAATAAAAATATAGTAATTTCAGCTGCGGATTATCTGTAACCCTGGTTCAATGAACTCTTGAGCGTTATTGTCAAAATTGGAATTTATTTGTAATAAAGCGATGATCGCAAAAGTACCTACCTACCTTACCTTAATATTTTTGTATCAGATTTCTTTTGTGTAAATTTCTTTAATACTTAAAGAACAAACGTAATAATTCAATATGTTTTTCCAGAAAATTATTTTAATAATAAATTCTTTTTAGGAATTTATATCTTTTTTATTTAATTCTTAGGGTTAATCTTGGCAAGTAAATGATGCGGATTTGGATTTTTCATGGGTCTGCGCTTTTTAGCTAGCATGCGATTATCATTCCTAAATTTATAAAATACTGCGGTTTTTCGGTTCCATGACAACTCCGAATCATGCAATTTAACCCTTTTTTAACCCATTGGCCACAAACCCCGACAGCCTGCCGGGTGTGCAACTCAGGTACTTAACCACAAACCCCGGCACGCTGACGGGCTAGAGTAGGTCCGTCAAAAAGCGGAAAACAAGCACGATAGTGACATTTTTCAATAAAATTTTCAATGCCGAACGCTCTGTAGGTAATTAATCATTAATTTCATAGAATTTGTAATAATACGTTTCTTATGTTTTTTCCCTGAAATTTGTGTTCCAAGTTTTGTACGCTGCCAGCCGCCATTTAATTTCTTCAATATTGCGAGTGGTTCTAGGCTTTTGATAGTGACCCTGAACGTCCCTGATTGCTTTGAGGACTATCATAGTCAATTATTTTATTAGTTATTAGTATACATGTATATAAAAATAAAAAAAATATTATTGTTCGATTTGTGAATATTATGTTTTTTTGTAACTTTTTGAATAAAAATGTGGAAAAAAACTTACGAAAAAAGAGAAGGTTATATTTGTAACCTTATTTACACATATTTTAATTTATTTTTTATTTTTGTCTTTCTTTACCTTAATTCAATATGTAAACAAATTTAAAGAAATTAATTCATTTAAATATATACTGTTCAAAAGTAACAATAGATTTAGTACACCATTGCAGGATTTCAATTTTTGGTACAAAATTAATTCAGTGGTGAAGGCCAACTTTTTAGCACATTAATTCTGTGGCTGGGTTAAATGATTCATCACTTTTAATGACTTTTCAAAGGAGGTGTTGCAGTTACACGATTTTTCACGGGTCTCGTACTAAATTGTTATAAAATGAGAT
This sequence comes from Limnephilus marmoratus, assembly GCA_917880885.1. Taxonomy (NCBI): domain Eukaryota; kingdom Metazoa; phylum Arthropoda; class Insecta; order Trichoptera; family Limnephilidae; genus Limnephilus; species Limnephilus marmoratus. Next base: position 28,906,171 of record OU862923.1, on the reverse strand, counting down.
TAATTCTGAACTCTGTTGTTAGGGAATGCACGAGATGGCGAATTAATATTTAGAAATGTTTCTCAAGAATTCTTTAGACTTTATTTTTCCCCGTTTGGAGAATTCGCGATCTGAATTCATGAATTCATTTCAATTTATTTTGACGATTATATTTGAAAGTAATTTTAGTTAAAATTAAAACTAGTTCTCACATTTTATTGCTAGGTTTACTTGTCACCTTTCTTCTTCTTCTTATGAACTCTCTCTTATCAAAGGTTGACATATGGTAATCTTTACCCCGCCAACTTTCTTTTCTCCACTATTAATCTTCCTCTGGATTTTCAATGGAGCAATCTTGTGCTAGTCGCTCCTCGTGATTTCACCAAGTATAATTACGATAACAATTTACGATATTGGTAACTCTACTAGTAGAATAAAAGATGCATCCAAGCATCAAGGTTATATTATATATAAATTACATACAAATTCTCTCTTCCGTGTCAATGATTGGTTTAGTGTCAAGGATTGCATACCTTACAATAGAATTAACGTCAACAAAATAAACTTTTAATTCTCTCTAACTATTCGCTGAAAGTTGTACACGTTGTGTTCGTTCATATTATGCAGAACTTTTATCATTATTTCACAACCCACCGCAGACCGCAGTGTTACCAACCTGGTGCATGTTTAGTAGCTGTAGACTGAAGTGGACTCCAGCAGAAGATTTACATTGTTTGAAATCCAGCAAATTCTGAAGTTGCTCTCTTTATTCTCTTGACTCAGCTGCACACGAACATATTGCACAAACATATTAAAGTGGTTAGGTACTATCTCTTTCAGACACGAACAGACAATATTACAGGTACCTAAATATAATGTTCTTAAAGAGCAGAATGTAATGCTTTTCCGACATTTGATAAAATTATTTTAAAAAATCTTCCGATCTTCACTTTCGAATCGAGAAATTAAGACTTTGTTTTTTGTGAAACATGGGTAAGCAGGTACTTACGTAGCTAATATTGGAGGGGACCCCACCACTTCCCCAATGGCGTTATAAGGAAACATATGGTTTCCTCCTTCACCGCACACGTCAAGACTCTACTTTTTTTTAACGAAGCTACATTTATTTGAACGACTCTAGACCCTCCAATGTCCGTGCATACGGGGTTAGTAAGCAGTATGCAAGTGCTTACATTAACATTGTACAAAAGATAAATAGAAGTAGCAGCCCGTTGAATAATTCTTCTGAAAAAGGTAACATCAAAAGGAGATAATAGTGTTACTAAAAGAAAAAAGAAAAATAACGGCTATAACCAGTCGAAGAAACCTTCTGAAAATAAAATAATTAATGAGGGAAAAACAGTTATATGATTATGTTATAATGTAAGTAATTACTATAATAGCAGAAAGAAAATAAAATATATAAAAAGAAAAGCCAGAGAAAATATTCCATAGACCACCAGGCAGTCCCAATGAGAATGCGTATAGCTATCGGCCGAACCGCAGACGATGCTCGAAGTCCGCGCCCTTTAGCCGGCTCCCCCATTTTGCCTCGAAGAAATGTACTTGGGAGAGAAGGGGAAGTTTTTGAAGACCTTGAGGAAAAGATGAGCGTCGGGTTACCGGAGGGGGGACGGAAGGACATCGAGACCGCGTGGTTAAGTCTCAGGCCTACGCATGTCGTTGGGGGAGGTGCGGGCGGATCGCGGGAAGACCGCTCCGGTGTGTGTTCGCCTGGCAATGTGCATTGACAGAGTCTATCCCACCCCCCTTTTATGGGGGTGGGATAGCTAATAGAGATCAATCCATAAATATCTAGACAGTATTTTTAACCCCCGTAGGGTTCTTGTGAGTAACATTTACTCACTTCTTAAATTAAAAGCCACGCCGCCACCCCCAATTTGCTAAACTTCCTTCGGTCTTAGTTGTGCCTAAATCAGTGGCGGATTAATATCTGGTGGGGTACAGCCTTCGACCAAATAAGACTATATCGGTGGAGATTGCTGAATCGTACCAGACCGACTCGCAAAATTATGTGAGTATTTCTGACTTACAAAAGCTCATGAACTTATAAGAATACTTAATACTTTATTAAAGGAAGGTTCACCACAACCTACTGTAAAAGATATAACTAACCTATTTATGGGTAGAATAAAAAAGTTGCAAAGACTGCTGAAATCTTGGCCATTATTATTATTTTCGTTATTGGTTCGATAATAAAGTATTATTTAACTTTGCTTTTTTTAAACAGCTGTGCATTCTTATTGTAGTATTAATTCCAATTCGTATAGGTAATTAATACCGCATTATTTAATTAATTATTTTATTAATTTGTATGCCCTTCGCGTACACCTACAAGTAGATAATACCCTTCTAGGGTTAATATTAACTGATTTTAAATTATTTGTGGAAATAATTACTAATAATTATGCTCTAAATTGCCCGTAACATCCGAGTGTCAAAGTCATTTTGGCTGCCATACATAAATATACCAAACCACCCACCTGCCATAGAAACCACCAAATGGACATTTGAGAATAAACACCAGGCTAACATAACATGACACGTAACATTAATGCGGACTTCGCTAGCGCTAGGCTGCCAAAAGTGCAACTGACAACGTTCCAGGTGGTTTGAGAAACCCCAAATAACCTCCAGCAATAGAGGATAGAGGCTGGCGTTTGTGACTCATCCGACCCACATACCAAAAACATTACCACTTGCACTTAATTCCAGAGTAATAATATCATCTAATGACTTCCGAGGTGTGGGTTTACAAGTGCATACGCAAATTGTCTATGTGACTAATAAATGAGCCTCTGCACCGAGCGGCAAAAAAATTGAAATAATTTCAAATTTATTGTATTGACTCCAAATACAAAAAGAAACAGAAACCACAGCACTGACCTGAAAAAAGCACTACATAATAATAAAGTTGTAATTCTTTCACTAAGTTCATGTTATTTCAAAATGAAATCCTAGCACCTACTTGCAATTAAATATCAAGATAATAAAATACTCTGATTTTTCAATGTTGGTCGAAATTTACGTAAAAGCTTCATATTTTCCAAAAATATATTGTGAAAGCTATTTAAAAAATCACCAAATTAATCTTGCACGCCTAAAATTAATGATAAAGACAGACTTGTTCATTGAAGGTAGAAATGGAAAAGCAACAACACAATACTTTTTTTTATCTAAATAATTAATTAAAAATATAATGTACAGATTCTACAGCGGCATTCAACTAAGAAAAATAATAAATTAGCATGCTAAAAATATATAATTAATAAAATATTCTATAATACATGACCATAAAAAGCCAATTAAAATCTTAGGACATGATAAAGACACCAAGCACAAACTTTAGCGAAAATGCCCATGAGTAAACTTCGGTCGGCAGTCTGTTGTAACAGTTGCTTGAATAATGATAATATGATCCAACATGCGGTAAGCGACGACATCAGAAGGCGGAAGGTGAAAAGATTAACTGGATGTGATTTATAAATATTTGAGAATAATTACAGGCTTATATCATATTGGATACGATCAGCATGGATTCCGATGCTTCTATTTTATAAATAAACCCTCGTAAAGTGTTTGAAGTTGGTCATCAATGACTGCCCCACACCCAAAGGTTCTGACGTTGAAGTAAATCCATTGATCCTCCCTAATCATCTCCACAGATCTAATCTAGAGCCTGGTTTTGTCTGTTGGTTCGAGAATGGAACAAGTTATAATTAAAGCAACGACCTTTAGAATAACTGAACATAAATGTATATTGACTGATAGAAATACTCGTATATAGATAGACCTATCAAAACAACAAATGTATTTAGCCAACTTTTCTAAATTAATGCAAATGTTAGGTTTGTTATCTGGCTTGTTGAAAAGCAAAGTGCCGCTTTCACAGTTTTCTATTTTTTTTTTGTTTGCTGCGTCACCGCGACAATGCAAAGAAAACATAAATAAGAAAATTGTTTTCTATCCAAAAAAAGCGTGGAAAAGAAAACAACCTTTTCAAGTGACGAGGGGTACATGTACTTTACACGAGAAGTATTACATCTCCACCAAAATACCTACTTGTAAATTGATAAAGTGACGTCATTGAAAGTACCTACGTTATAACGTATACTGACGCTACTTGGGGTTTTTCCACAGTTTTACGATTTCTTTGTGAGAATTTTCCGGGAGTTCCATTTTCCAAAACAAACATTTCCTATGTTTATTTTCTCAGCTCTGAGTGAAGTGAACTGAAAATGCACGGCAGGTGCTTGCAGTACTCCGCTGGCAAAGTTTATTATTTTACCGTCTCATTAGTTTTATTCTTATTTAGCAATTCAAAAGTTGTTATATACGTGACGCTCAAGGCCATTATTATATTGTGGTTAGTTAGTTTGTTTTATATTCACATTTAGACGACTTATTAATACGTTTTTATTTTCCTCTGCCATATTTAAATTTTTATGATGTTAATATTGATTTATAACTGTTTTTAGTAAAAACTGATTTACTTGAATATCAAAATTAAAGATTTATAAAGCAGTCAGCCACAAAAAAAACTTAAACTGAGATTAAACCACTTTTGTCTAAAGATTGCACAATACCTAGAATTTATATGGATACCAATTTCTTATAACTTTAAATTAGATTTAAATGTAGATTTTTTAGAGATATTTGTGTTGTCTGGCAGTTAATATATTTTTTTGTAGAATACATATTAATGAACGTGAGCTCTGCAATCAACTATCTATCCAATATGCATTTTGTGCAAAACAGCCAGATCTACTAAAAACACAAAATGTGTGTAATATTTAATTAAATGAAGACAGTATTAGCGAAACTCAATCGAAAATCTGGAAACAGAAAAATCAGAAAAAGATATTTGAATCTCTGGGACTTTCGCTTTCACTGCGCCAAGGCGTCGATATCCGATTCGGTCATTTTTAACTGTTTCATACTTCGACTAAAAACCACCCACATTATCTTCATTTTCTTAATCAGAGGTGCAAATATCTTTTGTTGATTTTTGCATTTTCAGATTTTCGATTGAGTTTCGCTAATATTGTCATCATTTAATTTTTAAAAAATCTAAATATTTGTAATTACAGCGCCGTGGACGTTTTCTGTTGATTAGGTAAATGTCATTGTTCGAATGTTAGGTATTTTGCTGAAATCGAAATGTGAACTCTGGCTGTTTTCTGGTAAACATGCTTGAGAAATAGCCTGAATAAAAGTGTTTTGTTTGCCATGGGAGCCTTCTGCACATTTTTAAATGTTTTTTGGCTTTCAACAAATATTTCGGAAGGCAATTACTATGAATTTTCATTTGAAAGCGACCTGGCTGATTTTAGTAGAAATTAGAATTGGCCTTACTCCGTCGGACGACAACAATTTCTTATTTTGCCAAAATTGTAGACTGGCTGCTTTCTGCATAACAATATTTAATTGAAATTTATTATTCCGCGGGGCAATTACCATTAAAATCTATGTTCCCATTTTAATGGATTTGGGCAAAGCTGCCATCATTTGGGAGGTATTATTCCTTATGTAGTTTTTGATTAAGAATTTGTTGGAATTAAGGTCAGATTTTTCAGGTATTTTTGGGCTCTAACTGATTGATAGGATAACTTTGGTAATAATAATAGGATAATGATTGATAGGATAATTTCTCATCGTTTCCTGCAGATCCCAACAAATTAGTAACAGTTCATAATGACTAAGTGTTCTTAATATAATCGACGTTAACTATTGTTTGTACGTTAGCGATCTGCAGTTGTCCCAAGGAACGATGAGAAGTTACTGAAAGTTATCCTATCAATCCTTATCGATCGCCCACGCTAAGACCCCAGGGGTGGCTAAAATTCAACTCTACTAAAAATCAACTTACTAAACTCAATCCTAATGCGTAACTGTGATTTATATAAATTTACAGGACATATATAATTACCAATAGGGAACACGGAGCGACAACGTCCTCAAAGACATATCTATCTTGGAGCTTCTAAACTGAAGAGAGCTGGCACAAAACCGAGATCAGTGGAAGAAGACTGTTGAGGAGGCCAAGACCGACCAGGGGTTGTAGAGCCAATAGTGATGATGATATAATTATAAAAAAATTATATTTAAAAAAATATAAAAATACTCTTGTATATCTTTTTTTTTAAACATACTTGACCTTCCGTGAAAAATTGGAAAGCATGAAATTTTTCGTCTATATGGAAAAACCATCATCTCATCATCTTCCTCCCCTTGTCCTGTTCGGGTCGGGGACCCACTATATCGACAAGACTCCTCCATAAGTCCCTGTCTTGTGCTGATTGTTCGGCCTCCGTCCATGGCAGTCTCATCCTCTCCTCACACAGTTTCTGGAGTTGCATCGCCCAACTGTGTCTGGGGTGGCCCACCGGACGTCTACCCTCTGGAATCGCACTCAGTATCTTCCTCGGAATTCGGTTATCAGACATTCTTAGTGGATGCACAAGCCACCTAGTTGCGATTTTTCTATGAAGAGTAGCAGTGATTCAATGTTTACATCACCTCGGATCGTCGAGTTTCTCTTATATGATCCCATTTCGTAACCCCTGCCACTCCTCTCAAGTACCTCATGTCGGCAGCTTGGACTCTAGAGCGTGTTCGTTCGTTTAGCATCCATATCTATGTTTTAAACCATGTTTGTCTTGATGCTGAGCTCAGCTTTCCTTATCGCTGAGCTGTAGAGAGGACGCAACACATTGCTTGCCGCTTGGATAAACCAATCAATCAAATCCTTTTATTTTTCGTATGTTGTCATTTCTATAAAATTAGTGTTTACTAACAAACCGTAAAAGCGTGTTTAAACGTCAACAGCTTTCAAATCACTCTTTATAACTCGCCCGACCTCCGGAATATTCAGTATGTCAGTATGTGGGACACCTGGAGAAATAAAATGTTTTATTTTCACCGTAAAACTTTAATTAACTCTCGGTTCCGACCATAAAATTGCCAATATAATAAAAGAACTAACCACTCATTGGATTGCCTTATTTACTTTGCTAGCGACGTAAAGATTTAAGCTTCTTACATTCATAGCATAAAAGTATTATACCCACCCACGATCTGGTCGATGATGGTACCAACACATTTCATAAAACAAATATCAATATTTTCATACATTTAATGGAATATTAATATTGGTACAAATAAAACGTAGAAAAATAACACTTTCTGTACTTCAATCAGTGATTCCTGACGTTATTTGGGGTAAAAAATTAAAACGAAAATTTTAGGAAGTGATCGACACTAAAAAGAGACAAACACATACATCTTTTTTTATATGAATACCGCACAAGAGTCCCAACTGCTCCCGTCTGGAGCCAGTGGGACTATAGCATCCCCAATTGGGGTATGTTGTGAGGCTGAAGGTAGTGGGGAGGGGAAGGAGATAGGAAAGAGGAAGGTGGGGATAGTACCTGGCTATTCAGATCTGGTCACCAAATACGGCTAAAGCCATTTCAAGCAACGTTTCAATTCTGAATGGTGTTCTTACTCCAGGGCAATACTGAGAGTATTTTCCACTCTGGGGATCTATATCTATAGGATTGAGCCTGCGAGAGAATGAGATAGCAATAAAAAATATTATTTCGCGGGTACTCGGTTCCTATATAATACGATGAATCCACGGTCCCACACATGCCTCGTTTCGTCTAGTAGTAAGAAGCGCCTGACGGCCTAGCGGCCAGGCATTCAGCGGACCAAGGGTCGAATCCTACGAAATATTTTTTTTTTTGTAAAATCACCACTCCAAAATGAACAGGCAAAGTAAACACAAAGAAAGCGACATCTAGCGACTCTGAAGAATATAACACAAATACTAATAAGATGACCAAATGTATAGGAAAAGGTGCACTGAAATTCGACGACAAAAATCCGTAAAAAATTATTCTTCAGATTGATAAAAAAAGTGCTTCGTAGTTTCCCCACTCTTGTCTACTTTAGTTTTCTGAAGGTTTCCGCGAACCGGGAACCGCGTGTGAATTACATACTCCGATTTTTTTTTCAACTATTTTTTCTTCAAAACCACTCTGCTGAGTAGACCCAATCCCTCACCCCGACCATAACTGTGCAATACCTACATTGTGATTTTTTTATGTTTTAAGTTGATACAAAAATATAAATAAAAAAAATCGCCGGAGGTTAACATTTCTTTAACATTTTTTACTCCAAATAATGTCAGGAACCCACTGGTTAAATTAGTCAAATATGTCCCTTAAAACCCGGAATGTTGTAAAGTGGTCAATTTGAAAGTATTGTTTTTGAAAGCAAAAAAATTAAATCCTTTTTTTTATAAACAAATTACTTCTTTTTCAGGTCACTTTATCTAAAAGCCAAAGCAGACACAGTATAGAGGTAGGTAGGTACTAGGTACTAACCTTTTAGGGCAAAATTAACTCCAGTATGAGTTATATGGCATCCACCTCTGAACATAGAACCTCTCTCAAATATCTCTAGCTTTGCTGATTTTTTATAGTTCTCAACTACTAAGAAACTGGCAGTAAGTTGGCAATACGGCCTGCAATCATTATTAACACGATGAATTGAAAATGTTGGTTTTATTGGGTTTATTATATGCCTTGTATTGTAGTCAAATGCCTAAATTAATTACGAAAAAAGGTCGAATGGAGAAAAACAAAAGTCCCTTTTTTACATGAGCTTCACACAGGAGGCCCTGAGGAAAATAATTTCCCTCAGGGCCTATGTCATCTTTGGGGATGCTGTGTGGAGGGTTTTTTTAGGGAAAGGAAGGAGAGGAGAGGTCTGGGAATGAAAAGGGTTGGGTAGGAATCTGGGGTTCAGTGTGTCCTGGTCATCCGCCTCCAAAACTTAGACAAACCTCGCCCCATGAACCCGGGCACCCATGCTAAATCACCAAACGTAGCGAACCACTTGGGGTGACCTATGGCAGAGGTGTTGGTTATCCAATAAATGTTCCCGGGCGGCGGTACCCATTCCCGCCTCCCAAATCATTCTTTGGTAATAAAAATATCAATAATTTGGGAATGGAATTTAAAGCGCATTTAGTATCATATTGTCAATGTTTCCCGTTTACCATTTTTCCTATCAAATCTGCGGGTGACCTCTGCTCCCTTTGCCCGAAACAAAGACATCCTGCGATGATGTTTGAATTCCAATTCTTACAAGGAGATACCAGAGTGTCTATTTGTGTAATGGCAATTTTTCTCACAGCTTATTCATTATCTCCAAACGTACATATGAACTGTTAGTTTGCGTTCACGTTCCATTTATTTAGTAAGGAGGAACAATATTCCACTTTTTGTAAGGTGAACTGTCTTTTTCTCGCATTCCATGTTGTGAGTAACAGTGGCGTACCCACGGGGGTAGGTGGTCACCCCCTCCCCAAAAAAATATGTAGAGGTTTTTGCAATAAGAAGTCTATGCGTATATTTCGACTACCATAATACGAGCATGTGCCTAGATTGGTAGTCAAAAAACATAAATAAAACCTTTATACAAAAACGTTACTTAATTGAAAATTTAAAAAATAATAATAATGCTTCCAATGGTTTTTGTGTAATTCCATTGCTACTTTCTGAAACACAGTGCATTATGTTTGTTATTGTAATTCGGTGACAATATGCGTCAGTGAGAAGTCATTTTCAACCTTACCACTATTAAAAACCTGTTATCAACTAGCATAATCACAAGTGAATGGACTGGCACAGTGAGATCAATGTAATTTTTGCTTCCAATTTGTCAAAAAATGTACCGATCTAAATTAAGTTTATCTAAAAAAGTTTATCTCTGCATATTATAAAGTAAAGTCCCCCGCGCCGTCTGTCTGTCTGTCTGTTCGCGATAAACTCGAAAACTACTGAACGGATTTTCATGCGGTTTTCATCAATAGATAGAGTGTTTCGTGAGGAAGGTTTAGGTATGTAATTTGTCAAGGATTTATGTAAATTGGTTGAAACATAAGGATAATTGTTAGAAGTGTCGGAAGAAAGTCCAGCCGCCTGGTAGCTTTCATCGAAAACGCTGCCTAATCCTTTTGGCATATAACAAAACAATTAATAGTGGGATATTCCTCTTTTATAGATCTAAAAAAAAGTCCGCGAAGGCATATATCTATCTTTTACGTATAGCTTACTATACACATTATATCTTCTTATCTTATTGTTCTTATCAATTGCTGTTCGTTTGTCTCGCTAAAACTCGAGGGCGGCTGGGCCGATTTAGGTGATTTTGGTTTTGAAATGTTTGTCGTAGTCCAGGGAAGGTTTAAACGGTGAGATAATGTGGAAAAATTGTGAGGAAGATAGTAAAAACAACAATTTCATTTTCTCATATAAACAGTTCTACTGTTCCTACCTACTTTCAGAAGCACAACGTAATCTAGAATTGGAATGCAAAAAAAAAGAATTCTGATTGTCATATTTCAGACGCTGTCAAACGTTACCTGTCATTCTGTTACCATTTACAATCTTCTATCATCAGTTTGTCAGTGCGTGAGAACTTTATTTACTGTTTTAATATACCAAGGAAAAGACGAGCTGACATAGATCGTCGAAGTCAATCAAATGGGCGACGAAACAGCTCACGTGCAAACCGCACTGATGATCTCTTCGCGATGAACTCAAGGACGGCGGTAGTTACAAAGGTTGGATTTTACAAAGTGTTTTATTAGCCACAGCAACGCGTGGCCGGGTCAGCTAGTTTAAAATAAAATATTTGTGAACTCGAGACAGGCATAATAGATGTACGTAAATTTATATATAAATTGAAGATCTCTTAATTTCTGGTTGCTACAGTCAGTACCTTACATATAGATTTTTTTCTACTGTAGTGCTTTTCCATGTTGTAACGTATGAAATATTTCAAAGGTTTCTCAATCAACTAGTTTTTACTGTGGACAAGAAAACACGGCTAAAGTTCGGTTTATGGGGGAAATTCCTAAAAAATAAAACTAGTTATTTTTATACTAATTTTGGGTCGGGGAATTCGAATCTGAAAGAATTAGGCGGCGGCAAGCAATATTAACTGAGTTACACGACTTTTAAATTTTTTATACACACACAGGAAAATAGTCATTTTGGAAGCATTTTGATTCCTAGAAAATCAAACTAGTTATTTTTATACTAACTATGGGCCGGGGAATCCGAATCTACTAGAAATTTCAACAACATTTTGACACACGAAGTACGAAAATCCGAAAAGCCGGATTCCCCGGCCCATAGTTAGTATAAAAATAACTTTGATTTTCTAGGAATTACAATGCTTCCAAAATGACTACTTTCTTGTGTGTGTATAAAAATTTTTAAAGTCGTGTAACTCAGTTAATATTGCTTGCCGCCGCCTAATTCTTTCAGATTCGGATTTTCCGGCCTATAATTAGTATAAAAAAAAAAAATTTTTTTTTTTTGGACCATCCCCCATAAACCGAATTTTTTCCGAAAACACAAATTGCAAAAATCCTGCGGCGCATTCAACTCTGTGTTGCTAAATAATGTAATAATACCACTACAACATACAATAAAATGTTGAATTTTAATCAATTTTATTGAATTTTAAATAACAACCCAAATTTTTATTTGGTCGCCACTCGTCTATTACATATACATAAACAAAAATAATATTTGCGGTTGTAGGTACATCCTGTGTAACTCTGGTTCAACTAACTCAAATTTTCTTTGAATTTAAGTTTCATTTTCAAAATTTTATTTCTGTTAAGAATTCAGACAAGAGATAAAGCGATAAGGACCTATAAATAACATTTTTAACAAAAAAATATTTTAATTGTCATTTTAATTGGATTCGATTTGTCAAGAATTCAGAAAGAAGCGTGATTTTCATGGTTCTGCGTTAGTATTATAAAATTTCATGGTTCATGGTTCGTGATTTTCATGGTTCTGCGTTAGTATTATAAAATATGATATTATCCTGTAGCAGCGACAGAAATTAGATGAAGGATTGTGATATTGCCTACTACGGACGTTGTAAATCTTGCAAACTTGCCAACTAACGAATTTATGTAACTAATGTCTCCTTGCAAGCATCCGTAATCATCTGATTTGGGAGGCATTCCCTAACTTTAGTTTGCATGACCTTGAACTTTAATTTTATACCGACACAGCAATTTTTTTCTCCCAAAATATATTTTATTTTCATGCCTAAAACAAAATATATACCTTCCTTCACCTGTACCCGAAGGAATTTATCTAGCGAGTTCTGAGCTTATTGGAAGATGTAATTTTGCTGTCTGAAGATATATTTTTTTTAATTAAAAACAACAACAAAAAATATTTTCAATCACACGTCGCCACTGATCACACTCATAAAGGTCGTGACGGGATCACGTGATACGCGCGCTGTTTCGTTTGTTACCGTGATGCTGAAACTAGATGGAGAGCTTATCACGTTAAACTACACTCAACTACTCTCTGTTGTGAAGTGTGATGAATAACATTTTTATTGTTTTTAATAGAAAAAATACGGCGTTGACCAGCAAAATGAGATCTACATTTTTTTTCTTCCAATGTGCTCAAGAATCTTTGGTTAAAATCTTTCGGGTACGTGCTGTTATACCCTGTACGAACAATGTCAGTTTTGCAGTTCTCCTCACTAGGTTTACCTGTAAAGGCGCCGCATCCGCGCTCAAAAAGAAGAAAATGGAGAGATATGTAACTACGAATGTTAGAGGAGCGCGCTAATATTTAAAGCGATAAAATCGATCCGAAAACTTCGAAAATGTTTAATAAAACATGACTCGTTTAAAATAAAGCAAAAATCTCATGAGAGGTATCTTAAGTATCATTTAAAGAAACATTGTGAATTTTTTCACAACTATAACTTGTAAAATAACTGAAACAAACGTGTTTATATTAATTTTTGGAGCACGCTTTGCGATTTTTTTTATATCGAGTTAATCTATCTATCTATCTATATATCTATATATACATAAATAAAAATGAATCGCCGAAATGTATGTACGCGCATAACTTCCAAACGACTGCACCAAATTCGATAATTATTTTTTTTGTGTGTTCGTTATTGTCAGGACAAGGTTTGTATAAAACTACTGGTGAACTCTGGCATTATGAAATTTGAATAAAAAAATTGCAATAGGTGGCACGCAAGCTGTTTGAAAACTTAATGTACCGGGACTGAATGAATGGAATGCGGGAGAGGGGAACTCAGGTAGGGGGTTCGAGGGAGGGGGGAAGGGAACCAGGTAGGGAGAAGGGGAACCTAGTAGGGGGGAGGGGAACTCGGGAGGGTGGTTCGTGGGACGGGGGGAGAGGGAAGGGGGAAAGTGGAGTGGGGAGAGGGAAAGCGGGGAAGGCGGAATGGGAACGCGAGAGAGGGGAAGGGGAGGCGGAAGAGGAACGGGACGAATGGGAAAGGACACGCAGGAAGAAACAATTTATTTATTAAGTGGCATAGCAACGCATGCCGGGCACCAGCTATTTTTATATAATTTGCGTTTCGACGTGGAACGGGTCTAGATATTATCTTTATAGTCTTTGCATACGATTGCTTCTTCTTCCTCTTCTTCTATAAATTAAATAATAATATTATTATAATAAATATTAATAATAATATCAGTTTATTTATAAACAAGCTCTTTTGTGTAATTATTATTACCGATACGACATCTTACAGATGACAGCTGTTTCGCCCTCTGAAGACATTTTAAAACTGATTCACCAATTGGCTCTTCCACTACATATCCTATTAAGAGAGCGACCGACGCCTACGGTTATCACTGGACCTTTAGTCCTTCAGGAATACGACAAATTCTCCAATGCATTCGACAGCTATTCCAATATCCTGTTTGCATGGAGAAAGCAATCAGCGATTTCACTATAATAATTAGTTGAGCCCCCGTGTTGACACAGCGCGCTGCGACGTCCATTGGGTGGGATTAGACTGGATTGGGTTGGGTTAGGATAGTTTGGGTTGGGTTGGGTTGCGTTGAGTGGCGCAAGGCTTGCGGACTAAACGGGGATGAGTAGTTATATCCTGCTTCGGAAACAATCCGTGCTGAATACAAATATTAATCTTTCACCTGACTGCCATTATTGGGCTGTCTTGTATCAGCAAATATACGAAGGGGACCTAGATATCTGTGCAGGTCTGTGGCAACGAAGGCGTGGTTTGTACCCTAAATAAATAGACATTGTAAAGGTCAAATCCATCTAAAATGAAATTTTTTCCAAAATTAGTCAAATAATCCAAAATTAATAAAAAGAAGGCGGTTTTCCAAAGACGAGAAAACTCGAAAACGGCGAAATCTGGCACGATGAATTTTGCACATGTGTGTAATTTATAGGTTAATCCAATAATTCATCCATAACTGTGAACGCCTAAAAAATCAGATAATAGATAACACAGTGTCATACGCATTTTAGATTGGTTGAACGTTCATTTATAGAAAATAGTATTGAAACTTGAATGAGGCCGGTTAGTACCAAAAAAGGAATACTGCAATTTTTTTTTTTTACATGAGCTCCACACAGGAGGCCCTGAAGAAAATAATTTCCCTCAGGGCCTATTTCATCTTTGGGGATGCTGTGTGGAGGGTTTTTTAAGGAAAGGAAGGAGAGGAGAGTTCTGGCAAGGAAAATGTTTTAAGGGGTGGATAAGAATCTGGGGTTCAGTATGTCCTAGTCATCCACCTCCAATACCTAGACAAACCTCACCCCATGAACCCTGGCACACCTGCTAAATCACCAAACGTAGCGAACCACTTGGGGTGACCTATGGCAGTGGTGTTGGTCATCCAATAAAGGTTCCCGGGGCGGCGGTACCGCCTCCCGCCTCCCAAATTGAATAAGCGGTGGTCAGCATATTTTCGTCATTTGAAATTCTCGTGGAAACAGAATTCAAGAAATTCTCATGCATAACTCTATTGTTATCGTCCACAAAGGATATTTTCAACTTAGGTACGCGTCCTTGATAAATCTGAAATACGTGCATCAGAAATAAAATTCCTTGAATCTATTTATATGTAATCTCTCTACAATCTGCAGCGGTACTCAATCTTATACAACCGACTCAGATATTTCCACTTGTCTCGTGTCAAAGAACCTAGTCGATTGAAAGCGATCGTTGGAAATCAGGTCAAGAACTACAAAACACCTTCAATGTAGGGGTAGGTCTAGCATCCCCCTTCTATCCGCGCAACGCCGCTTCTGAGAGCAAAACTTCCCCAGTACCCAAGATGCAAGCCCCATTTACTGTTACGTACTTAGCGGGTAGGCCGTTTCAATTGTACAGCCTGCCGATCGTTAGGCAGACAACTAACATTCAGATAGACAAGTCGCCACCTATATGCCTTACACAAGATGCAAGTCCGCTTTACATTTACATAGTTGGTAGGGCTTAGGTTGGTACAACATGCAGATAGATAGACCTATAGACAGCTATCACTTACTATAAGCATTGCACAAAGAGCTTTACTGTCATATACATAGCTGTCAGACTAATATGTAGTTGTGGTAGGCAAATAGGTAGGTGCTTAACATCCCGATAAACAGGAAGGTCAACAAAGGTCATCGGTCGCAGGAGGCCAAAAATTTCATTTACATTTTTTATTTCAAATAATCTCAGGAATCACGGGTTAAAATAAATCATGTACCTCTCTTTACCCCATGTACAAGTCACCTTGATATTTAATAATCTACCAACTTAACGGCTCGCCAGATAATAATGTAATTTTCTTCCCTAGCGAATTGCATTAGCATATCGTTTTGGTTGGCTCTGTAATACTCTAGCTAGACTCTACATACATAGAATAGATATAGCATGCTTATAACAATTTCAAAATTCAAAATAAATCAAAATCCCACGATAATCGTGATATCAAATTTAACAACCAATAAACGTGACATTTTAATATTTAAATATGTAGGGACACATTTTTTTAGAACAGCATCACTCTAAGGGGGCATTTCACTATCTTCCTGGTAGCTTATCTACACTATAACGAATATTAATAAATTAAAAAACATATACTCGCAACAGGTAAAAAACTCGGATAACTTATCTTAAATATAGCCTCTACTCATCGGTTCAAGTACCGAATAGTAAACTCAGACTTTTTAAATAACTAACCGTGTTTAATAAATCGAAAATTTACGTTGTCGTATGGATAATCTACGAAGAGGATGGTGAAATACCCCCTAAGTAAAATAATAATTCAATTATGATAAGAATTGGACAATTATGACTTGCTTAATTGTGGGGGTACATCAAATATTCTACTATGTAATTAATTACTGTATAAAATTTATTTGTAATTTATGTACCTTCTATTACTAATAAAAAAAAATTAAAAAAATAAAAAAATAAAAAAAAATATGGCGATTTGATAAGAGGTGGCAGAGGCCTAATAGGTAAGGCGCTCATCCTGGTAAGACGAGATGTTCTGGGTTCGAGTCCCAGTTGCAACCGTTATCTTTTTATTTTTTTGTGTCTTGTTCTCTTTCATATATTTTTTTAGATTATCAGTGTTATCTTCTTCTTCGGTGTTTGGTTTTTAGTGTTACTAAAATGCCCCTGGAGTACACTAAACTAGGAATTAAGTAGGTTTTCATTATTAAATCATAATACACAATGTATGTGGGTACCTCAATTTCGCTTTCAAAAGAGACTACCAAGTCTTTGCAAGTACCTATACAGTTTTGAAATAGACTCTATTATTCACGTTTTATTTTCTTTGAAAGTTGTATTACCAACTTCCCAT
Source organism: Limnephilus marmoratus (assembly GCA_917880885.1). Taxonomy (NCBI): domain Eukaryota; kingdom Metazoa; phylum Arthropoda; class Insecta; order Trichoptera; family Limnephilidae; genus Limnephilus; species Limnephilus marmoratus. The sequence continues at coordinate 28,889,448 of OU862923.1, read as the reverse complement.
TTTCTATTATATTATAGACATTACAAAAGTCTTGTAACCGCCATTTTATTTCAAATATGCGATGTCATTATGGGCTTTATTATGTTTCTAGTATCAGGAGGTGTATCTACGCATTTAAAATGGATATTTAAAAAACACTTAAAATTCTTGTTCCTAAACGAACACAACGTTGTTCGGGAAAGACAGAGTTTTAGATTGCGGGGTTCATTACGTGAAAACCCTTCAATAAAGGTACTCTTTATTTGCATCCTTTTATAAGGGCTACCTGAGAGGACCGGAACTGGGTAAGGGTTGGCCGGAAGTAATATTTCAAAATTGTGGGGGAGTATCCAGTGCTTAAAGCTCACTGTTCGTGTTTCGTTCTCTTTCCTTTCCTTCCACCTTTTTATCCTTCTTTTACTTGAATTTCTCTTATCTGCATAAGCGCCATTTCATAGGCGAATGAGGGACAAATTATAAATCAGGTTTTGAAGCTGTGTTGTAGGCGCGCGATAAAGTTTTTGTCGCTTGATCTGCAACAATTTAATTGAGACATAATATGTGAGCTTTGGAGACAAAGCGTCAAAAATATTTTTGTAACCCCTTTATTTATTTCCCACCCTTATTTTTTTATAATAACGTTTTTAGCATGAGATATCAGTGGCCAAAAGAGAAGTGTTTAGAGAGTAGGAGGAGGAGAAGAGGAACTCCAGAGGTTGCGGATTCAGAACTCTATGTAGAAAAATGTCATTGATATTGGTTTTACAAAATTTAGTTATATCAAATACGAATTTTGTTGGCTATTTATTGCGTTTCTAGGGTACGATCAACTACAATAGCAGTGCAGTGAAATCATGACTACACCTACAAATGCTCTGCAATGTGTGGGTGTAGAGCTAGGTTTTAGAAGTTTTTAACACATTTTGTTTCTGTCCATGAAAATTCTAAAGCAAAAAAGTTGATATCGTAGAAGCCTTTCAATTATTCAAATATAATTTTCATTACTATACAACTCTGTAAATTTATTATCTGTTTGTGCTATATTGTGGCTTAAAATGGCGAGTCAGCATACATCTCAATCTGAATATAATAAACTAGTGGCTCATGTTCATAATACAAGACTAACTGCAAATGATGGACTTATAATTCTCAGATACCTAAATAAATACGGTCAAAGAACTCTAGAATACCTTGTTACAATAATTTACAACATGTTACCCAACGCAATAAAAAGCTGTGAATTGAGTTTCAGAAGGAAATGTACGCTAAAAAAATGGTTAAGTGAAAGAACTTTTTTGTACTAATTTCTGTTATTTCCGCTTTTCGTTTTAATGTTTTTTCCATTAATATTTTCTCTTGTCTTTTCTTTTTATTTTCTTTCATTTTCTCTGTTCTGTATTTCTTATAAAATTTATTAACAATTTATTTTTTTCATGTACCTGTTTATTTTATGTACCTGTCTCAATTTAAAAAAGTAATTGTCAAAAGCACCCGTTGACAAACTGATATCAATCAGTTTAACGGGACTTAATTTAAAAAATGTAAAACTGTAAATAAATAATAAAGCAATTTTATTAATAAAAAAATATATATTATTTATTATAAATTTTTTAAACTTTATGAGTAAAATCTCAAATTATAATATTTAATTAAATGAAGACAATATTAGCGAAACTCAATCGAAATCTGGAGACAGAAAAATCAGAAAAGATATTGGCTCCGCTGGGACTCGAACCCAGAACCCTTTTCTTACATGGAAACAGCTCTACCGATTAAGCTACGGAACCCGTACTACGGAATTTAATTAAATATATATTATATTATTATACTACTCGTCTTCTAGGGGTTAATTCGTAGTTCATTTTACATTTATTTTTTTTTATTTTAAAGTAATTCAAATTAGTAGCCCAAACAAAATCGGAAAAAGATTCGGTTCGGAGACTTTACATTTATTTTATTTTTTATTTTAAAGTAATTCAAATTAGTTTAACATTGTCTTCAACGATTAAAGATTATAATTAGAGGTTTTAATCTTTATGTTAGTCGAAACAGCTATCACCTGTCGCAATAATAAAAATAAAATATTTGCAGATAGAACTTATTAACATCATTATTAAATTTGGTTCATTAAAAATTTTCAAACTATATATTTAGGTTTTCCAGATTGAATACTTTCGATATCGGTGCTTCAGTCGGGTCGATTCCAAGAGTCAGAGAAATAGGGAAGTTAATACGTATGACACTATAAATGAATAAAGCAAGTAATGTGCGTGCCAAGTGAGTGACGTCTCATCCTCTCTACCTTTTCGGGGAAATGACGTGATGTTATAGTAATACGAACCTAAATGAAAGTGGTCCAAAAAACTAGAACAGGTAAATGAACGATATCAGAAAAAAACAATTCTGTTATTCTAGAAATGCTATTATTTAGATAATTACATTTCAAAGTTTACATTACAAAAAATATATTTAAAACATTTATATAAAACCAATTCATAATGTTCAAGTTATGTTATTATTTATTTAACACTAGCTGGTACCCGGCATGCGTTGCTATGCCATTTAATAAAGAAATTGTTTGTCCCTGCGTGTCCTTTCCCATCGTCCCGTTCCCCTTCCGCCTCCCCTTCCTCTCCCGCGTCCTTCCCCTCCCATGTTCCCCTCCCCCTCCCAGGTTTCCCTTCCCTCTCCCGCAAACCCCTTACCTGAGATCCCCCCCCCCCCCTCCCACATTCCATACATTCAGTCCCGGTACATTCAGTTTTCAAACAGCTCGCGCGCAACATATTGCAAATTTCATAATGCCAGGTCTCACCAGTAGTTTTATACAAACCTTGTCCTGACAATAACGAACACAAAAAAAATATTATCCAATTTGGTGCCGTCGTTTCCTAGATAACGATTTGTTTTGCTTTCCTTCTGACGTTAGTAATAACTCGCTTTTATTAATATTTACAACTTCAGAGCTTACCATTATCTATAGCCTATTTTACTCACGTATAATGTAGCTTTCCATTGCTGAAAGAATTTAAAAAATCGGTTTAGTTGTTTAGGCGTGAAAGCGTAACAAACAAGCACACGCATTTTCGCATTTATAATATTAGTAAAGATAATAAAGAAGAATATAAATTTAAATGTATCAGATCACAAAAAAAATTATTATAATTATTCTAATTAATTGAGATATTCAAATATTTGGAAGAAAACAGAGACGGTCCTTGTGATATTAGGTGAAAACAGTGAAGGTCGTCGCTGGAACTATTTTTTTTCATTATTGCTTTTTCTTTTCTTAAGGAATTAAAGCACCCTATTTAATAGTCAATATAAGGTGTACCCTTTCAATATCACTTTTAATGCATTATAAATGCTTGCAATCACAAAAAAATCAAAACTATGAGACCGTAGTTTCAATGACTTCATACATCCGTCCATTCTTCGCACATTTTTTAGATCTCATTGATAACATGATAACTAATACAGATACGTTCGCACATGTTCATCGTACAAATTCATAAATGGTACGAGCAGCCGTAACAATAATCGACAAGTTAGTATGTAGGATAAAAACTAACGAAGTACTGAGAAGCGACAAGCATTGTTCTCTATCATAATACATTTGAACATTAATTTATTGTTTTATTTATTTATTACACGCCCTGATGGGCTTTTACATTATAATTTATAAGTTGAGTAACAAACAATGAAGAAAATATAATACAATGCGAAAAGAAAATACACAATACAATGTAACAACAAAACAAATAATAAAATAAAAATACATTATGTAAAAATGATAAGAAGTCTCATATTCAATATAAACAAAAATTGAAGAAATTATGTAAATCTATTTGTGCCTAGAAGAATAAAAGTGATAGAATATACAACGTTTTTACTGATTAGTTTTAAGATGAAATATATCACCTAGATTAGAATATTTATTTCCGAGACTGTGAAGTCTCGGAAACGGCGAATTTTGATAAGCTAGTATCCTGGTGTTATTGAAGTAGAAGGGTAATAAATGTCGTCATGATTTTTGGGGAACATGGATATTGATAAATTGAAGTAATTCAGGACAGTCAATTTTGTAATGCAGTATTTTATGTAATAGTATTAAATCTGTGCTTATTCTTCTTTCTGAAAGTTTCAATAGTTTTATCCAGGAGGTAATTGTAATCAATGTTTAGTATAGGAATATGAAATTTATAGTTTATAAACCTTAGAAACTTCTTTGAATCTTTTCAATGTTGTCTGAATGAATGTTGTAAAAGGGAGACCATAACGTAGAGTTTTATTCAAGTTGGCATCTGACAAGGGTTTTATATAACATAATAAATGTGTTTTCTCCGATAATTGTAATTTTTGTACGTTTAAACGTTGATTTCGTCGTTTTCACCCAATCTATAAATGCACAATGAAACTATACATATAATATCTATAGCTAACAAATTGCATAGTTAAGATGAAGCCGTACTAAATAATGCAAAATCATATGTACTTTGTTTTGAAAATTTGATCGCTTTGAAGTATTATAGATTCTTCAATTAAATACTGCCTGTAGAACATATCTTGCCCCTTAAAATATCGGTCAAGTCTTTTAATGAGCGTAGAAAAAAATGAAATATTAGGTCCATAAAAAATCACTTTCAAGTGCAAACTCTCCTACTTATAAACCCCTTTTCGGAAATGGTTTTTTTATTTTTTATTAATAAAATTCCTTTATTATTTATTTACAGTTTTTTACATTTTTAAATTAAGTCCCGTTAAACTGATTGATATCAGTTTGTCAACGGGTTCTTTTGACAATTACTTTTTTTAAATTGAGACAGGTAGATACATAAAATAAACAGGTACATGAAAAAAATAAATTGTTAATAAAATTTATAAGAAATACAGAAACAGAGAAAACAAAAGAAAATAAAAAGAAAAGACAAGAGAAAATAATAATGGAAAAAACATTAAAACGAAAAAGCGGAAATAACAGAAATTAGTACAAAAAAGTTCTTTCACTTAACCATTTTTTTAGCGTACATTTCCTTCTGAAACTCAATTCACAGTTTTTTATTGCGTTGGGTAACATGTTGTAAATTATTGGAACAAGGTATTCTAGAGTTCTTTGACCGTATTTATTTAGGTATCTGGGAATTATAAGTCCATCATTTGCAGTTAGTCTTGTATTATGAACATGATCCACTAGTTTATTATATTCAGATTGAGATGTATGCTGACTCGCAATTTTAAGCCACAATATAGCACGAACAGATAATAAATTTACAGAGTTGTATAGTAATGGTTTTGGTATGTAATGTCTTTGTTGGTATTCAGTTTTTTTTAATAATAATTTTACCAAAGAATATTGTACGTTTTGCACTGAAAGAATATTTGTTTTTGTTGAATGTCCCCATGTGGTTAATCCATATCTTATTAGGGATTCCGCCAATGACAGATAAACTAATCTAAGAGTATTTAGTGGAACAAAAAACTTCAGTCTATAAAGTTTGCTCACTATAGCTCTAAGCCGTGTGCAAACTTTTTGTATGTGTATATCCCATTTAAAATTACAATCAATTGTTAAGCCTAGATATACGTATTTAGAGACTAGTTCAATATTTTTACATGAGCATGGTTGTATCACAGAATTATGGATGCAATTAAAATCATGAGAAACAATTTTAGGAGTTATGGTGATGTTGGCATGAGGGGATCTGATGTGCATAAGCTTTGTTTTTTTAGCATTGATTATTAAACCTACATCATGTGACCATTTTTGAAGAGTGACAAAGTCTATTTGCAGTAAAGTACTTGCAATTAATAAATCCTCATGTGAAATAACTAATGCAGTATCGTCAGCATAAACATAATGTTTTACGTGAGAGAAAATCAATTTCATTGCAGTAACATATATAATATACAAGGTAGGGCCTAGTATGGACCCTTGTGGTACGCCTGCGTAAACGTTCTTTTTTTTGCTATAATGATCTAAAATTTTTACACAAATCTTTCTATTTTCAAAGTAATTAACAAATAATTTAAGTAGGTTTCCTGTAATTCCAATTTGTTCAAGAGTTTCTAGTAATTTACTATGATCAATTGTATCAAAGGCCTTTGAATTATCAATAAATAATACGAGTACATGCTTCCTTTTATTAAGATCATTATTAATTGTATTTGAAAATTCTTGAAGTAGTAGATCTGTGCTCTTTTTTTTCTGGAAACCATATTGATGGGTATCAATAATAGAAAATTTTTCAAGGTACTTTATTAGTTTTATAGATATATATTTTTCTAGGATCTTTTTAATTGCAGGTAAAATACTGATCGGTCTATAGTTTTCAATTTCACTGTGTTTACCACCTTTGTAAATGGGTCGGATGATGCTACATTTTAGATCTTCTGGTATAATTGCCTCCTTTAAAATCATATTAATTAGTAGAGTTAAGATAGGTCCTAAAATATCGAAATGTTTTTTAATATCAGACATTCTAATTTTATCTATCCCCGGCGACTGACTATTTTTTAAACTTCTGACAACTTTTTCGATATCACAGAGTTTTGCTTGTGTTAAGAGCATGCTGTGTGGAAGTCTATGTTTTTGAATATTCAAAGCTTTTTTATCACATCTATGTAATAATTGCCTAACATTTTCAGAATAGAAGTTAGCGAAATTGTTAGATGTTTGTTCAGTCGTTTGTTCTTTTAAGAAGTAGTTTGATATTACTTGATCACAATTACTTTTGCTCTTTCTTCCTAACAATCTGTTTTATTGTTTAATGTAGCAAATTCAGTTTCTTTTATAATAATCTTTAAAAAAATTGATATTTACGCCCGAACACAAAATAAAATACAGTACGCGTTTTCGCGTTGTTATTTTTGACATCAGTCAATACGGTGGCAGTCGACGAATTTGGATTTTCAAAGTGAACCTTACGCCGTTCACCCAAGAACTACTGACTTGCCACACCCATCTTGTGTCAGTCCGACCCCGGCCGGAGCGGGGAATAGACGTTAGTCTCCGCGTCGCTTGGTTCCGTGAAATCAATTTTAAATATCCGTTTTATTACAATAAACAATGCGTAAGAAAGGAGTTAATGTTTTTTTACAGGGCTTCACGAAATCAACCTGTAAAAAAAAATTCTCAAATATCTTTTCCAACCTTTCCAAAAGCTTTTTCTCTAGTATTTTTAAACTCCTTCCATAAAGGGGCGTGAATTCCGATTTCGATTTTTTCCTGGACTATTGGATCACCTTAACTCAAAAATGAAAAAAAAATACTTCCAAATCATCATAACCTTGATTGCGTATACTGAGTATGGCCTAGATATGCAATCCCTTTTACTAGCATCAAGATGTCGCTAAACAGCAACCCTTCATTCACTGAAGCAAGCTCAACTTTTAATTAAAATACCTGAGATACTCGCCCCTCGCTACTGTAAAAGTCCTCAAATAACCCTCGTCCAACCCTTTGCCATAGTAGGTAAATTCCAGAGTGAGTAGGTACAAAGGTAGACGCAAGAGAATGTTGGTATGAGAGTAAGAACGTACCAGATTACTAAAATTTAATACTGGTGACTAAACACCAGGTGGAAAAGACACCCTTTTAGGAATGAAACACGCTGTGAGTTGACTTGAGTAAATTTGATGAATTCATAATTTTTATGTACTAAATATGTTAGGGTACATCCGTGGCTAAAGCTAAGAACGAACACTATGGAATGATCGTTCTTCTAAATTTTTCTTTAGTTGATATTTCATCAAATCATCTAAGCGTCACTAAAAATTTTGTTCATTGTGTTATTTTATTTTATTTATTAATAGAAACAAAGAGTACATTAGATAATTTGGTTAAAAAAAATTACAATTAATAAGTATATTACATGGCAGGTTCCTATTATGTGTTTCATTGTAGTGTCTTATTTATGGTATGCGTATTAAGTAATTATCGGGTCATGTATGTAGTGGGAAGGTGTGTGTGTGTGTGTGTGTGTGTGTGAGTATATATGTATGTATGTATGTATGTAAGCGTGTTGAACAAATTATATTATTGACATGTGCTCTTTTTAAATTAGGGCAGTGAATCGGAGAAAATGTCGATGTTAGAATTTAGACCAATAATTTATTTTATTTTATTTTTTATGTTAATTTTAATTTTTTTATTATTATTTTACAACGAATAATTCCAATAATATTAACATATGAAGAGCACGATTGATTGGCGAATTAGATGCTGCATTTGAATAGTTAAGTATGGCGTGTACGTCTTAATGATATGTTAAAATTAACTAGGGAAAGAAGTTCGGTACAGTCAATGTTATTATTTAAAATTTTGTATAAAAATGTCAAATCAGCTATTGCTCGCCTTTGTTGCAAAGTTTCAAATGTGCATTCAAAGTTATTGTTGAATTTAAAGGTAAGATATTTTATAAATTTGTTTTGAATATGTTCTATGCTATCTATGTATACTTTGTATTGCGGGTTCCAAATTGGCGAAGCGTATTCCAATATAATGTTATGCTTACAACGTCCTGTCATTCTTTTCGGATTTTCTCATTCGCATTCGGTAAAATATGGTTTAATCACATAATGTATTATACTTTTAGGGACGTGCTTGACTTATTTTGACCAGTGATTCGTCACTGATTCCTGAAATTATTTGGAGTAAAAAATGTAGGAGAGATTTTGATCTCCGGGACTTTTGCGATATTTTTTTTTTTAAATTTTTTTTCTTCAAAATCAAACAAAAAAAAATCTTCCGCATGTCATCACTGGTCACTCAGCCGAGTAACCGCCCAACCTCTTACCCCGCCCCCATCTACTAAAGTTTTATATTTTAGCATAAATATTTTAATTTGTCCAGCATCTAATACTTTTTATGTTTTTGTAGAAAAAAAAGAATAAAAAATGTCGGAGACCAAAATTTTATTTACATTTTTTACTCCAAATAATGTCAGGAATCACTCGTTAAAGTAAATCAAGAACGCAAATAAAAAGAATGTCTTCTTCAAATTTTGCAAATTCACTTTGTGGCACCATTTTATAATAAAAAATGTCGGAGACCAAAATTTCATTTACATTTTTTATGTTTTTGCGAAAAAAAAAAGAATATAAAATGTCGGAGACCAAAATTTCATTTACATTTTTTACTCCAAATAATGTCCAGCATCTACTACTTTTTTATGTTTTCGTAGAAAAAAAAGAATATAAAATGTCGGAGACCAAAATTTTATTTACATTTTTTACTCCAAATAATGTCCAGCGTCTACTACTTTTTTATGTTTTTGTAGAAAAAAAAGAATATAAAATGTCGGAGACCAAAATTTCATTTACTTTTTTTACTCCAAATAATGTCAGGAATCACTCGTTAAAGTAAATCAAGTACGCCTCGTATACGTGCCTAAAGGAACTCATTTCCACTGCATTCTACGTTCATTCACTATTAGTGATTTACATGTTTCACTGTCATGTATTAGGATTTGTCAAAACTCACTACTTTTCATGGATGTTTAATGTATGAAAAAGGGTGACATATAAATAAAGTTACATTATGTAGCTGTAAAAAAACAACCAAGTAGGTAGCAGTGGCGGTCCGTGAGTTTTCAGTGAGCCAAAGTGCTAAGATTGAAAAATACAACGTTATTGATGTTGTTGTAGCTGAATTTTTTTTTTCTTTCAACATTTTTGTTTGAAGATTTTCAGTATATCTTCATACAAAAAGTTGAAATTTTGAAAAAAAAATAAAATTAGTTTTCAGCTACAACATCAATAACGTTGTATTTTTCAATCTTAGAACTCTAGCTCACTGAAAACTCACGGACCGCCTGTGGTAATTAGGTACCTACCTAGTCCTTTTGATTTTGTAAAACAACACAATATTTGGTATCATTATGCTTTCATAACCACGATATTTGGTAACCTTGTGCTTTCATAACCACAAAATTTGTTAACCTTGTGCTTTCATAACTGCAATATTATGAACCTTTTTTCATAACCACAATATATGTTAACCTTGTGCTTTCATAACCACAATATTTGATAACCTCGTGCTTTCAAAACTACAACATTTGGTAACCTTGTGCTTTCATTACCCCAAAATATTTAATAACCTCGTGCTTTCAAAACTACAATATTTGATAAACTTGTGCTTTCATAACCACAATATTTGATAACCTCGTGCTTTCATAACTACAATATTTGGTAACCTTTCATAACCACAATATTTGATAACCTCGTGCTTTCAAAACTACAATATTTGGTAATCTTGTGCTTTCATAACCACAATATTTGATAACCTCGTGCTTTCAAAACTACAATATTTGGTAACCTTTCATAACCACAATATTTGATAACCTCGTGCTTTCAAAACTACAATATTTGGTAACCTTGTGCTTTCATAACCACCATATTTGATAACCTCGTGCTTTCAAAACTACAATATTTGGTAACCTTCTGCTTTCATAACCACAATATTTGAGTGCTATTCAACAACTATAAATGCGCATATTTTATAAATTTCTAAATCTAATGGAATCACAATGTTCAGAAATATTCATCCTTTTAGTTTGACTCTAGGTTCAGCTTGGACAAAAAGATTCTAATGTTGTCGTGTCTGTTATTATAAATATGTCCTCCTGAGGAGAATTTATAGGATTTCAGTGTTCCTCGGGTCTCGGGAGACCGCCTAACTTTATTAATCTCTGGATTTAGGAGTTTGTTACAAACCTTCACACGTTGTTGAGCCCACAAAACCTTTATTAATTGTGATGGCCCTCGGCTCCTCCCTCGACTCGAAGTAAACAATCGCCTAATTGTTATGTTAGACAAACATTCAGGGGCACCCAAACCTTTTCATTTCATTATGAAGATGGAATCATGAAAAAGTTACCTAAAACAACAAAAAATCATCTTTAAAACTATGAAAACGGATTCCTTGATTTAGCAGTGCTTAAATTTCTTTTGAAAAAATTTGAAAAGAGAATCTATAGACAAGAGAACTAAATTTCAGCGAGGTACACATATTGTAATATTATGAACTCTGTCTTAAAGCGGGATTTTTTTTTTTTTTAATTTTTATTATTTATCTTTATTAGTTTTGAGTTACAATTTGTTTTATTCTTAGAACCAATTGTTTCGCAGAAATGTCAACGAATTGCCGTTCGTCACCATTTTGTTTTTTTGTACTTTAAAGGTCCCAGTTAACCGCTGATTCCATAATATAAGTAACTAGCTGGACCCGTATTCATGCAATGACATATTTAAAGAAATAAATTGTTTCTCTTCCCCGTTCCCCTCCCGCATCCCCTTCCACCTTCCCAAAATATCTATAATTTAAAAAATACATTTACAATTCTTTTATTACCAAAAAAAACATCTACCTGCTAAATTCACATTCATCAAACGCGCGAACTATCAAACGTGCGAAGTTAAATAGTCGTTAAGTTTTCTGAAATTATACAATATTCTTAATTTTTCTTTCCGTAAGAACCTTCTACAAAGTATTAGAAAACTTTTAAAAATATGAATGAAATAGGTAAGTCATTCTGAAGATATGGCGTGATCAAGGGAAACAGGGATTCATTTATACATAGATTATTTTATGAAACCTTTGCTTATTACTTATTTACTAACCTTTTGTACAAAGTTATACCCATTTCATGCCCCATGGGCTTATAAAAAAGGAAATAAAAAAAAATACATACTGAAGAATCTGAAACGTTCTGAGTCATGTTCAATTTGCCAGTTAGGAATGTCCCTAGTACCTACCCCAACTAGGAACCTATTTGTAACATCAACTAGGAACCTATTTGTAAATTTGTACCAAAGTGATTATTGCAGATATAATATTTTGAGACTGAATAAATAAGATTTTAATCAGCATAATTATGATTACTACCAATCAGTGGCATACATTGCACATTGGGTGAGGGTAGTTCGGGTATGAATTATTGTTCTTTGAAATTTGAAAATTGCCATTTTATTCGCCTTCCGCAGATTTTTGTATTTTTCTCTTCTGGTTCTTTTTGTCTTAAGGTAGGCACAGCTTTTAGCCTTTATTGATTGTACGCCAATCTATCAATAAAAGATCAACGATCAACGATTTAGCGATAACTTAAAGTCAGTCCTGCATGCGAATTAATATCATTAGACATTAATAGGATGTAGCCAACGCACAGCACTCTGTCGGGTTAACTAAATACTTAGATTTACATAATAATTCATGTGTAATGTGGCGTGTACACGTGTATGCGTGTACGCATTGTACTGAGATGGTTTCCTTGGATACGGAGAATCCATCTACCCATCTTGATAAGGGTGTACCTATACCTACCTAGGTTTCATGTTGAGAGGTAGGGATGTCGAAAGTGAAAAAAAAATCGATATATCGATTTATTAAAATATCAATATCGACGTCGACGTATCGAGCAAAAAATATTGATGTATCGATATATCGGTCAAATTTTCAAAAGATTTTGCGTTTTTAAAATAATAGTGTATTCAGCTCAATATTATCAATAGTAATTTTTATGCACAATGTGCATTATTTTAATGTACAAAAATCTCAATAAAAATGAAGGTATTTTTATCAGTATTCATTTTTATTAGGTAATAATTACAAAAATATCAAAAACTAAAAAGCTTAATATGTAAACTGAGACGCATACAAAGTTTGTATGCGTCTCAGTAACATTCTATTGGCGTATTAATCTGTCAAAAAAGGACTTCGTGTTTGGAACAAGGTATAGTCAATATTCATAGACAATTGGGAACCAACACATAGGAGTGGCTTAGAAAAAAATGGCGAAAAATAGCATTCATTTCTATGTGTGTACCTACTTATATGAGATAGTATTAGTTTCACAAATACTAATGCAAAGACAATAGATTTGTTAACTATTAATAGTTAAAATTTCAACCGCCAGATGTCATGACCCAAAACAGTTACTTTTTTCCTTTCATTCCTATACGGTTTTGGATTCTAGTGACTTTAGTTAGGTAAATAAATAAAAATATCGTTTTTGGTACAATTTTAGATATTGGATATTTTGTATCGATATTTTGAATCCAAATATATCGGCTAAAATATTGATGTATTGAATTAAAAATATCGATACATCGATATATCGATACTTTTTCAACAAGCCTATTGAGAGGTGAGTTTTCAGTTAGCTACCGTAGATATTATGTAATATTATTGAATAAGTGCACGGAAATTAAAATGAAACAGAAACATTAAGGATAAGTTGTTTTTGTGAAAGTTTCATTTTTTTCTATTATTTATATTGTGTGTGTTGAATTAGAGCAGCGATTTTCAACCTGTGGTACGCGTACCCCTTGAGGTAAGCGAAGCAAAAATTGAAGGTACGCAGTATAGTGGCACGAATGTAGGTTTTAAAACTCAGCCCAACATATTCAAATTTCGGCAAAATAAAATGTCGGAAAAAAGATTTGCAATAGAATTTGTTCAATTTCGCATGTAGAATCACCGGTTAAAAGTGCCCGAAGTCGTGTTACACTCTGTATTAAATTGCATTAATTGTATTTGTGTGACTTGATTGTAAAATTCTCGTAATAATGTGAGCATCTATTAAAAAATTACAAATGAAACATGTCTTTCATTACACGTGTACACAAGAGAGTACAGGGTAGGTACAACATTTTTGTAGTAAGAATCAAGGGGTACGCAGGCTCAAAAAGGTTGAAAACCGCTGAATTAGAGATTTGATTTACTTTTTTTCATTTACTTTCATTTAATTGTATTTATTTTATTTTTATTTTATTTTATTTTCTGTTTTATATTGGGGGCGCTGCTGAAAAGCAGCTGCATTCCAGGAGAAATCGTGAATTGCAGCTGAGCAGTGACCTTTTCATCAATAGAATCAATGATAAAAGAACAAACTGTGTAATGTAATATTGTAAAAAATCTATTGATGAATAAACGTTTTTATTATTATAAATATTTGTTGAATTGTTTAATTTTTTTTAAACAACCCGTCCTAAGTCCGTTTCAGCTTTTGAACAAATATTGCTCAGCACAGGAAGTGCTGATCACAATTTGGTGTTGTATCATGGTTAAGTTTGTCAGCTTATTAGAATTTGTTAGAAACCTGTAACGCACCTAGATGTATATTATAATGGTTTTCAATTTGATCATAACTGGAATTTGATCATTCTGGAATAAACTTATATTATTATTATTATTATAACCGTAGCAAACGTGTAAGAACGTACTGACAAACGAACGTTCGTTCGTTAGTCAGTACGTTCTTAGACTGTAATAGGTCCTTATGTCAAGTGTGTCGATTAGGTACTCTTACATCTGCTGGATAATATTTAAAAAGAAGCTTAGATAAAATTGAATTATTTAGGTACTTAATAAAAAGTACAGTTTATTTGTTCTATAATAATGAACTAATAATTTCTAATACTTAACTTAAAATTATTAAATCTTCAAAACCTTTGCTGAATTCGGAGTGCATCTGACACTACGTTCTTCTTTTTCTAGGCTCTCTCTATATTTTACTGGGCACAAACCTCCCCCACGTCTATCATTTTTCCTATTTAACGAGTATATAAAAACGGAATAGGTATCAGATTGGATAACTTAGAATCACTAGAGCTAAGGAAATCCAAAAACATTAATAGCAAAGTTATTAACAACCAAACAAATCTAAATAAAAGTCCGTTACTTAGGTTGTTCCCCATCGACAAAGAATTTTAACTATCCAATTCTCTATCTACCCTTACCCCATTACTTTGTTACGATACACAAATACGCCCCTGTAAATTACTCGGCCCCCCTCCTCCCAAGTTGTAGAGCACGCCACTGCGCAAACTACAGTTTCACTCCCGCGCCGCTAGCTTACCGGCGCGCTACGGGCGGCGGAACCCAAGCAAGCCACCGTCGACAGCGAGCCGCCAACCGCACTCCAGCGCCTGGCTTGAGCGCCCGTGTTGTCGTAAACCGTTCCGCACAGTTCCGGAACATTCTGCAAGCCACGATGCAGCGTGTTTTGCATAGTGACTTGCGGGAACTCCAAGAATGGCTATATTCTTTCCCGTCACTGAATCTACAAGAGTTCAGCCCCCAGCTGTAAGTACCCAAGCTGTTTTCCCCCCTTATTTGCGTGTGTTTGCAGTAAATTCACCGCGGAGATAAATAGCCCTACCAGAGAGATTATAGAGATAGATTCCTCCATTTTAGATATAACTGTTGTTGCTACCCTGAATTACTATGTATGCATTATTGTGATATTGTGTCTATGCAGGTGTTTTACCCAATATAACCGTTGTTTACCCTGATTACTGATTTCACTGCCTTCCCCCAGCCCGTAGAAATTTGAGCTTTATTTCAGAGAAGCCACACACACGCCTCACAGATCCTACCACCCTGGTGGTGAGGGCCTCTCCCGCTCTGCTGACTAAAACCTGAGCTAGTCTGTCGGCAGAATGTAGGGACCCCCATTTAGGTCCGCTAACAACTTCTTGTAGGAGTTTTCAGCCCATTTTTTTCAACCCACTGTGAAAACGAAATATATTATTGTTGGTTGTCGGTGAAAAGTAGATAGATTGTTTTATTTTTAAATCATAAATTATTTGCTTCAGATGAAAACATATAATATATCTACTGCAATTTTCTTGGTCGCCTCCTTCCTTTGATCTCTAGTTTTGTTGGGTTTTCTTCTTATACAGCCTGGCATTTTCAATATCTGTGACATGGAAATGGTTTCCAAGTCATATATTTGTTTTATGGTTCTTTTCCGCATACGATGTTTCTCTCGGTAGCACGTTGTGCAACTTTCAGTTTATTGAAAGTGCTTTTTGTAAAATCTTAGGTTTTTCGTACAAAGATCATGGTCATGACTGGTTTAACTGGCAATAATAGAAGAGCAGAAGAGACGTTTGACGACGGTACAAATAAATGTCTCAAATTGACAAGAATGAATAGAAACGTCTTCAACTACCATAAACTGATGAAAAGTGAGAAAATTAGAGAAGCATAAAAAATAAATTATTAGAGTTTTCTGCGATCTACGTGTCTTAGCAGTTATTAATGTAGTTCCTTTGTGTTTATTTATTAATTAAGGGTTTAGTTTATTTACACAACATTAGAGTTTAAATGATGGGTGTTTGCACATTATCTCACTACTCTGGAGTTTGTTGGAACACTAAACCCAAGTAAACACTCGCCATCTTATTTGTATACAACTTCACAGTTTATATGTTTACAGTCCAGATTAATTAATTATATTTCCACCGAAACAAAACACATCAACTAAGACAAAAGGGTAATAATTCATTGTACATGCTCGAAGCTTGGAAGAGTAAACATACTATTAAGACATAATTGGAAATTAATGTAAATAAGTTACTAAAATCTAATTGAATTGGGTATTGGTTTTATATTCGATGAAATATACAGAATTTAATTATCTTAAATACTCGTCTTATCAAAATCATAATTTCATTAAAAGTGTGTTCATGAAATTACGCTATTTATCTTTTATAATATACTAGCTGACCCGACGAACTTCGTACCGCCTCAGAATCAATAACTGTTGAAATATATTAATTTTTTTTATTAAGTTAAAAATTACACAATGATGCAATTATCGATGCCCAACTGTCCGTTTTTTTGTTTTTGTCAGTATCAAAGATGGCGTTGTGTACAGATTTATATTTTTTGTGATTTTCTTACTTTTCCACTTACTTACGGGAATTTTTGAAAGGAAGCGGGTCGGGTGCCGCCGCCCCGGGAACCATTTATTGGATAACCAACACCTCTGCCTTAGGTCACCCCGAGTGGTTCGCTGCGTTTGGTGATTTAGCAGGGGTGCCCGGGTTCATGGGTTGACTTTTGTGCGGGTCTTGGAGGCGGACGCGTCTGCCCACATGCTGCGTGACGGGTCGGATCGAGATAGACTGGTTGAGGGAGGCCTTTTGACCTTTCTCTCGACCAATGGGTCGAAAGAGTCCAGCTGGAAAGGTAAAGGTAAAAGGTCAACTCCGGTAAAATCAATGACCTTGAACCGCAGTTGGAGGGATGGATTCACTCCCGGTTACACTGACCTCCAGATTCCTACCCACTCCTCATGCCTTTTTCCTTCCCAGAACTTCCTAACCTACCCTTCCTTGAAAAGATCCTCCACATATCATCCCCTAAGATGACATAGGTCCTAAGTGGAGCTTACGTAAAAAAAATGCGTTTCATTTCAGAGATTTATTATTATTGTATTTTTCCTTTGGAAGGGTGGGGAGACATACGTTCACCGTTTGTTTCATTTTCAACTATTGACATTTAATGTGTGTAAGAAAGAGGGGCAGCATTATATGATTAAGAACAAAAGCAAAATAATTAGCGCATTGACATTTGACGTTTTTGAATTTTTGGAATTCACGCACAGTTAAATATTATACCTATCACAATATTGCTGCAGTTCTTTCAAAATATGAGAATTCGTTCCATACAAAATGTATGAAAAAAATATTTTTCTTCATAACTTTCATTTTCGTGAATTTTTGCGATGTTTTATCAGCTATTCTATTATCCGGGGCGGAGACAAATCCAACAAACCAAAGATCATCAAAATCGGTCGAGCTATAAATAGTGTAACTAACCCGACTTTGTTTTATATATTAAAGATATATATATATATATAGGTATATATAAAAATCAAAAAATGCTTGCAAGGATGTAGGTATATATGTATATGAGATGTCTACGTATTGCAATATATTAAGCATAGGAAATGTTACTCTGGTTATATGAACTCAAATTTGTTTTGAATTTAAATGTCATTTTCAAAATTGGAACTGATTGTATCAAGAATTCAGACACGCTATTAAGTACCTACCTATATAATATAATATTTTTGACAGAAAATTATTATAAGTAATTGTTATTTTCAAAATTAGAACGTGTGTGTCCAGAATTCACACAAGCGAGAAAGTACCTACCTATATTGTAATATTTTTTGGCAGAAAATTATTTTAATTCTATATTTGAAATGTGCATTTCATTTGTTTAAATTTCTTATGGTTAACCACAAGTAAAGTCAGATATCGTGAATTTTCAAGCAATAACGTTCAAGGACGTTTTCACGTGTCTGCGCGGTATTCCGAATTACTTACAAATTCAAAAAGAACGTCCATGTGCAAATAAACGAACAAAAAATTACTTCTCCTTTTCCAGAAATGTATGCAGACGGGATTTGAATGAAAATCCAATATGGCGGCGTATATCTGCTATGAGCCAGTAGGAACTATTTTCAGGAATTAGCGACGCCAAGTTGGTGCAAACTCTCCCACGGAATATATTAGTGGCGCTAACTAGGTGCAAACTCATGTTGAATTTCAAGCAGATACCAATTATTAACAATTACCCGCGGGCATCGGGAGGTAGGCTGACAAACAGTCAGTGCCACCACTGCGATATGAGCCACTTGCATGCTGTTTTAGAAAGTCTTTAAGAATTCGTGTGAATAGAATTTTCTACTGAAAAAAAAACGACTTGAAAATTATATATACTTTTTAAAGTGAAATCGATGATTTTAGTCTGCACATTTGATGGAATGAAATATTGTTAAATAATCCAAAATTATTTTCCTTATTTCTATGATCTGGAAAACCATGTCAACAATTCAGTACGTCCTTGGACAAAAAATATACATCGACGGCCCAGTTTTGACGGCTGGCGTAGTCCAGCGGTAAGGCTCTTAACTAGCACTCCGAAGGTCGGAGTGAGAAATCCGGTGTGGCAAATAAATTTTATTTGATTAATTTCGTGTTATTTCACAATTTATTCATTTAAAATAATATATAGTATATTTGCGGCACGTTCCAGAGTGGAAGATACCCTCAGTATCGCCTGGTGTAAGACCACCATTCAAAATTGAAACGTTGCTTGAAATGGCTTTAGCCGTGTTTGGTGACCAGATCTGAATAGCCAGGTACTTCCCCACGTTCCTCTTCCCTATCTCCTTCCTCTCCCCACTACCTTCAGCCTCACACATACCCGAATTGGGGATGCCATAGTCCCACTGGCTCCAGACGGGAGCAGTTGGGACTCTTGTGCGGTATTCATGTAAAAAAAAAATTAGACGGAAACAAGTCGGAAAATCATAAAAAATAAAATACGATATATCAAAAGATTCGTAGAGTATTCATTATGGGTATCAAAAAAAGGGCTCTTCCCAGTTTTAAACAAGAAAAAAATTAATAAAAATGTTTGACTCCTTACTTTTTCGACTGTTTGAGTCGAAAAACTTGTTTTGAAAATATCCAAATATTCAGATGTACCCAGTGTCTAAAACTATTTCGAATTGTTTCCATTTAAAAATTACGAGATTGTTTTAAAAACAATAGTTTGCATTTGAGATAATGCAGAAATTTAAGTGAAAACTATTGAAATTTGACATTTTTGGTTACGTATTTAGTACAAAAACAAAATATTAATTATCTCATAAACAACAGATTTGGACTTGTTCAGTTTAATACTGGGCTATCCAAATATGTTAAAATATGGATATATTCTCATGATCGAGCCTATACTGGTGCCCTCACCCAAACGCCCTGCATTGACAGTTGTTATTGTAGTAATAACCTTGCAGTTTTTGTATTGTGTATACGCAAACAATAATGTAAACTAAAATAAAGTTTTTGCTGTATAGAAATCTACATTATACATTTATAAAAAACCATAGATAAAATTGCGAGAAACAATTTACAAAAAAATCTGCCTCAATACAGGTTCACCTAGTGAGGCAGGCTATGCACAACTAAAAATATTGTATAATTATGCTACTGCTGTGTAACCGTTCTTACATTACTTTCTATTTGTTAATTTTTTTGTACTGATGTAATCTTTTTGTAAACTACATTGAACATGTACTTTTTTGGTTATAACATTATAATGTTGCCAATTTCATTGAATAAATATATTATTATTATAATCGATATGAGCCTGTGTCCGTTTTGCAGGTAAAACCGTAAAAGTATGTAAAGGAAATATATTCCCTTTAAATTTGAATCCTATAATGTCAATTAGAATGCAATCATCGATTGTCATTTGTTTTGCTATTCTATTATTTATTGTTAGAAAAAAACCATTCAAAGTGATATAAATAAACATAAATGTCGTTTCTTAGTTAAAAAAACTTTGCAACACAAGTGTTTTATTTAGAAATTAATAAAAAGGAATTAAACCTATCAACTTATTATAAGTATAATAATTTATTCCAGAATGTATGCAGGGGAAGTGCAATGCAATACATTCCATATTTTGAAATAACAAAAGAAAGACAAATAATAAGATGGGGTAAAAGTAATTAACATCAACACATAAATTAAATAAAAACAAACAAGCATGAGAAATGAAACTGAAAAAAAAGTATTTATATATGTATATATATTAAACAAAAATAACTGCGGGCTATAAAATTATGTTCATTTTTTAATGTACTTCACATGTTACTATACCGAAAAAAATCATGCTGCAAGTGGTTCGCTCTGTTTTGAAGCCCACTTTGTTTTAACGCCTGACTCACAGTACGGCCGTTAAAAGCAATGTTCCACGTTTATATAAACGCTGGCGAAAATCCCTGATTTCTGTTTTCTCTGCTTATTGTTTGCTCGTGAAAATGTAGAATTTCCAGAATTAGACGAAAATTCACAAGAATACAGTGTAAACGAAATTCAAACCATTTTCAATACCGAACATAATAAAACCGTGGTCTATTCTTCAAATGAATAGGCGAAGTGTGATTGTGACAAAAGCATCATTTCTCACTTACCAAAAATATGTTTTCATTCCTCGAGTCGAGTTACTAAAATCATTACTTGTCACCGCTTGCCACCATTGTGACATGGTTCGTGTTCGCAATTAAGAATTTGAATGCCAAATTAAAGTACCATTTAATGAAACTTTCTTTATTCTCCTTGTATCCTTGTAAATCATGCATAAACGGTAGAGAACATTCCTTTATCATGGATTCAGTTATAATTTGTAAAGAACATTTCAACATTTCCCGGCAAACTCGGAAAGACGACTGTATGATTGCAGATCGCCAATAATAATGATAACAGTTCACAATAACCATTTAAAAAAAAATGAATCGCTGAATGTGTTGCTAAGCGCATAACTTTCGAACGACTGTACCAAATTGGATAATTCTTTTTTTGTGTGTTCGTTATTGTCAGGACAAGGTTTTTATAAAACATCCAGTGAGCTCTGGCATTATGAAATTTGTATAAAAAAATTGCTATTGGTGGCACGCGAGGTAGCGGCTATTGCTATGGAAAGCGGGAGGGAGGGAGAGATGGGGGAGGGGAATCAGGGAGGGGGAGGGGGACCTGGGAGGGGGGAGGGGAACTCGGGAGGTGGGTTCGCGGGACGGGGGAAGGGCGGGGAGTGAAGTGGGGAGAGGGAAGGTGGAGGTGACGGAGTGGGAACGGGAGAAAAAAGGGGAGGCGGAAGGGGAACGGGACGAATGGGAGAGGACACGCAGGGAGAAACAATTTCTTTATTAAATGGCATACCAACGCATACCGGGAACCAGTCAGTTATTAATATATTCGATGTCAACTGTTGTTTGTACGTCAGCGATCTGCAATTGTCCTAGGGAATGATGAGAAGTTATCGACACAATCCTTAGCAATCGAAATTGACCGTGCTAGGGGTCCTGGAACCTAGACTTCCAATCCATTCATATTACATGTCCAAATCACCTTCCGATTCCACCAAATGAAACTCTGATAAAATTAGTGTGATTATGAAAATTATTGGCTAAATCAAAAGCTCCCGAGTTTTTCTAATTATTAGCTCATCATCCATGCTTATATAGACATTTGAAGAAAAGTCCAAACTAACTTAACTATCTTTATTCGGGGCTAAAATGCTTCAGCGATCATTTTGCGCTGCATACAGCATTTATATTACTTATTTTTCCTTTGATAGTTTCGTACAGCTCGGAATCAACCATCATTAGAATTTGTTTGTGGAGATTAGAGTGCTCGCCTCGCTTCCTTTGATAACCATTATTAGCAACTCGTGCATTCTTTCCTACCATAATTCAATTTCCTGCATTCACCCTAAGTCTTCTGAAATTTCTAACAGCCTTCACAAGTACGTAAACTCATTTATTGGCTCCAAGAATTCACGGCGCGCGGTTAAACATTACCTACATTATAATGGATCTACCTAATAACGACTAAGAGATTATGCATAATTTTTCATCATCTACAGTTAGAAACAAGAATCTTTACTAAAAACAACAAAAAAAATCGGGTGCAGTTCACACGCGGTAGAAGCGAAACTTCACCAAAACAATCTCAACCAATAGGAGCCTTGAAAAGTGACACCATAATCAAAGAGGCCAATGAGCG
Organism: Limnephilus marmoratus; assembly: GCA_917880885.1. Taxonomy (NCBI): domain Eukaryota; kingdom Metazoa; phylum Arthropoda; class Insecta; order Trichoptera; family Limnephilidae; genus Limnephilus; species Limnephilus marmoratus. The sequence goes on along the minus strand of OU862923.1, from coordinate 28,867,098 downwards.
CAGTTTGACGCTTCGTAGGTACTGTAATGCGTCATTTCCGTTTCATCCGAGTTTCAATAATCTCAACCAATAAGAGCCTTAAAAAGTGACACCATAATCAAAGAGGCCAATGAGTGCAGTTTGACGCTTCGTACGTACTGTAATGCGTCATTTCCGTTTCATCCGAGTTTCAACAATCTCAACCAATAGGAGCCTTGAAAAGTGACATCGTTATCAAAGCGGCCAATGAGCGCAGTTTGACGCTTCGTAGGTAATGTAATGCGTCATTTCCGTTTCATCCAAATTTCAAATCACAACGTTGCTAAAGAAGTTTCACTTCAAAAAATTGATACTAAAGTGAACGGTAATATAAGCTCTTTCACAATTTGCACAGAATTTTCTCCGTGAATTTCTAGGTAAACAAAACTATTTTCAAATCTACAATAAAAAAAACACATAAATTTGTTTAAGACCACTTTTATTTTAAAACACTCTACCGGTTTCAGAAGCACCCTTCCTTCATCAGGAGAATATTATAACTAAACTATGATACAGAATGTTAGGTGTTTGAGTGGGAGGTGAGCAAAGGGGTGAGGGTAATTGCGGGATTTCCGGAAAGAACAGAGCGGTTAATTGGAAAAATATTTAGAATGGGACTGAAAGATAAATTAATTTGGTTATTCAAAATACTAGCATTATTATTTAGGGATTTTCTGATTTCTAGTGCTTCTAAATTATCTAATTTTTTGCTTTTATTATTACGGTGAAGAATTTTAACCCCTGTGTCCTTATTTGTTCATTCCGCTCTGTTTTTGCTCTGTTCTTCTCACCCGTTTGCTCACTTCCCACTCAAACACCTAACATTCTGTATCATAGTTTAGTTATAATATTCTCCTGGCGAAGGAAGGGTGCTTCTGAAACCGGTAGAGTGTTTTAAAATAAAAGTGGTCTTAAACAAATTTATGTGTTATTTTTATTGTAAATTATGGCGAGCCACAAAGTTAGTGCTTTTTACAAATATGTATTTTCAAATCATTTACATCCTGAGGTACGGGAAGTACGTAGATTTTTGGGTTCCATACCAACTCAGAATCAAGTCAACTTAATAACTCTTTGAAAAGTTATTAAAAGCTATGAAAAAAATATTTTTAAAATAGACGGTAACCCTAACCTAACGTAACCTATTAAACCAATTTAAAAATAATATATATACATCATTACTCTTTATGACCTTTCTGAGGTGGTTCTTAGTTGGTTTTATTCTGTTGGCCGGTCACCAGATTTTTGTTATCTTCAATTAGCTTAAAAAGTAAGACCATTTTTTGTTGGTTTCATATTGTTCAATTAGATAAAAAAAATGTATTTAGGAGGAACGCGGCCCTTTTCAAATAATACTTAATTTTTAGCCAATTTAATTCAAAATTTAACATGCCGGAGGATGGGCAAGTCAAGTTGCAACTATTATGCCGGCGTCAGACATGAGTTCAAAGAAGTGATCAAATAAATGTTCACATGTATGGCACGGGCATTTTATACTGTTGTCACATATTTGATCACTTAAGTGCGCTTTGCCGTTCATAGTCAGTTTTTTAACGCACATCAAAGTCCAAATGTTTGTGTGCCTGCCACACTGCGCAAAGCCCAGTTGCGAGAGCGTCGCCGTGGAGATAGTGTTGGGTAGGACACGATATCAGGATGAGTTTGTATGAGGTACTCAAATATTGAAATGAGGTGTTGAGGTGTCCCACCTCATTTGAGGTGAGGTGTTACAAAATATTTTCGCTTACGGGGGGGGCTGGTTTTTTTCCTTCAGCTTGATTTTATTGGTTCAGAGGTGTTGGTTTTCTAATAATTACCGGGGTGGCGGTACCCATACCCGCCTCCCGTGTCTGTTATTTTTGTAATACGAAAAATGGATATAAAAAAGGCCTACCCCCTCCCCCCTTCACCACCTCTGATCCCCTCCCTGCACCCCCCTCTGATCCCCCCCCCCTCTTATCCCTCCCCCTCCTCAGCAACCCCCTCCACCTCATCTCAACACTGCCTCATCCTCCCTCCCTTGGGGGAGCTGTTGGGACTCTTGTGCGGTATTTACATAACATATAACAATAAGTAAATAAATAATTTTTTTTTTTTTTGGAGCAGTTGGTACTGTTGTGCGGTATTCACTTATCAATACATAAATTTACAATAAAAAATATTTAGAATAAAAAAAAAAATTAAGCAGTTGGGACTGTTGTGCTCATAAATTATTGTTTTGTGTATTCACATAACAATAATTTACAATAAAAAAAAATTTCGAAAAAAAAAATTTTTTGGAGCGGTTGGGACTCTTGTGCTCATAAATTATTGTTTTGTGTATTCACATAACAATAATTTACAATAAAAAAAAATTAAAAAAATAAAAAAAAATTCGAGCAGTTGGGACTCTTGTGCTCATAAATTATTGTAATGTGTATTCACATAACAATAATTTACAATAAAAAATATTTAAAAAAAAAATTTTTTTTGGAGCAGTTGGTACTCTTGTGCGGTATTCACTTAGCAATAATTTAGAATAAAAAAATAAAAAACAAAAATTTCGGAGCAGTTGGGACGCTTCTGCGGTATTCACAATATATGAATTGGCTTACCCCATCACCACCTCACGGTTCTAATACAAAAATGTCATAGAATATACAAACACTTCACGCCTCACCACCTCATACATTTGTCCCAAACTATGCGTGACATGACATGTAGTTTAATACATCAACCACTTCACACCTCACCTCGTATTTGTCCCATACGTGACAACGTGACATGACATGTAGTCCAATACACCAACCACCTCGAACCTCACCTCATATTTGTCCCGTACATGACATGAATGTAGTCTAACAAAACAAACCACCTCACACCTCATATTTTGTCCCTCCTTCATATTTGTATTACTACAAATATGAAGGGGGGACAAAGAAAAAGAGTTGGTACAAATACATATTGTGAGGTGGGGGGACATTTTACGTGTTTGTATGGGACATTTGAGGTGCCTCTTGTATGAGGTACTCAACACTACGTGGAGAGATGTTGTGTGTAAACAACCAAACGAACTAACGATGGAGTGGAATAATGAGAGCGTTTTCGAGTTTATAGAGTTGATGCAAGGAGAGCCAGATATATGGGATCCGAAACGTAAAGGGCATAAAAATCGAAACAACAAACTGTGTCTACCAAATCGTCGTCCATGTTTTGTGAAGTCTATTTGAAAACTGTGAGCTCAAAGGAGTGATCAAATCTTTGAACACATATCTGGCAGATACAAAAATATGTGACCAAATGTGTGAGCAAAGTCTTCAAAGAAGTGATCACTTCTTTGAACTTGTGCCTGGCGCCGGCATTACTGTAGTAAAGAAAACACACCATTTTTCAGTTAGTATCAATATAATTAGCAACTAGATAAATAATATTGCCGTATATTTACAAAAGAAAACCACTTCAAGGAAGTTAAGTCTAAAATTACTTCGACTAAATTGGATCAAATCTGACTAATTTAGAATTTCTTGAATAACTTGGCAAGTTTGAACTCGGTGGGTAACGAGTTAAAAAACAATAATGCCCACGTTACTTGGATTAGCAAGCAAAATGATGCCAACCGGTATCATCCACCCCTTCCACTCATACATTATTATTTATTTATTCATCCCGTTAATGAATTCCTGACAAAGATCTTGGCTGTATTTCGAAAATTTAAATGAAGTTAGATCAAAGTTCAAAGTTGATCAATTCGAGATGCTCAGGGGTATTCGAGTACCCCGGGATGCTTTTCCGAGACGGCGAAGTTGTTAATTTACATTCGTGATTAGAGATTTTATAAATAAGAAGGGGTGTTGTGATTACCAAAATGCATGCATGGTAACGTGAAGTATATAAATTCTTATTCTCTATCCACTGAGATGATTAAAACTAAATATGTGCTGTTTAAAATCTATATAATACAAAAATTAATCCCTGTTTCCCTTGGTCACGCCATAACTTCAAAACGACCTTATCTATTTCATTAATCTTTTTTAAGTTCTCTTATACTTATGGAAAGTTCTTATGGAAAGAAAAATTAAGAAAATTGAATAATTTCAGAAAACTTAACGACTATTTTAACTTCGCACGTTTGACAGTTCGCGCGTTTGATGAAATTGAATTTAGCAGGCAGCTGCTTTTTTTTGTTTTAAAAGAATTGTATACGGATTTTTTAAACTATATGACGACCTCCGTAGTCCAGTGGATAAGACTCTTGACTCACAATCCGGAGGTCGCGGGTTCGAACCCGGCATGCGCAAATAAATTTTATTTGATTAATTTGTGTTATTTCACAATTAATTCATTTAAAATAATATATAGTATATTTGCGGCATGTTCCAGAGTGGAAGATACTATCAGTATCGCCCTGGTGTAAGACCACCATTCAGAATTGAAACGTTGCTTGAAAATGGCTTTAGCCGTGTTTGGTGACCAGATCTGAAGCCAGGTACTTCCCAACCTTCCTCTTCCCCACCTCCTTCCCCTCCCCACTACCTTCAGCCTCACAACATACCTTAGTTGGGGATGCCATAGTCTCACTGGCTCCAGACGGGAGCAGTTGAGATTCTTGTGCGGTATTCACTGTAAAAAAAATAAAAAATTATAGATATTTTAAAGAGGTACCTCTATGTTAGGTATCAAATTTGATTGATTGTTTTTATAATATACAAAAATGAATATTTGTAATATACGAAATGGGGAAAGTTGAATAAAAAAATTGTAATAGGTGGCCCGCGAGCTGTTTGAAAACTGAATGTACTAGGACTGAATACATGGAACGCGGGAGGGAGGTTTGCGGGACGCTGGAGCGGGAGAGGGGAGAGGGTGGAAGGTGAACCGGGAGGTAGGGGATGCGGGAGGGGAACGGGGACGCACGGGAAAGGACATGCAGGGAGAAACAATTTGTTTCTTTGAATATGGCATTGCAACGCATGCCGGGAACCAGCTGGTGTTATATAAAATTGAGCAATAATTTAAAATTTTAAATTCGGTTGTGATTCTGACCCAACTCTGGTTTAATAAACTCTAGGGTTTAAATTTATGTTTATTTTATGTCATTTTAAAAATTGGAACTGATTGTGGGAACAATTAATTTAATTTAATTAATTAGTTAATAAATGTAAATTTGAAATGTGTATGTCTTTTATTAAAAATTTTGACAGAAGATGTCGTAATTTTCAAGTTTACTAACAGTGTTCGTACGAAAGGTAAATTTCTGATCGTCTCTAAAATTGACAATCTTTGTTTTCGAAAAGCAATGATGCCGAGGGAAAATATTTTTTTTTCATTATATATTAAATTATGTATTCTTCATTATACACAACCCTAATAATTATTGTTTGCTGAAAACTCACATTTTAATAATTTCCCTGCGAATTCGTAACTATAATAACTTTTTTATTCAAAAAGGGGGATGTAAGTTCTTTATATTTAAGATTAATAAAAACAATACCTTACCAGCAATATATTTTACGATTTTAAAACTTTATAACCCGTTTTCAGCTATAAAGTTAGCGGTAAGCACCAGATTTTATTTTTCCAGACGATGAATCAATAACTTCGGGAGGGAAACATTTAAAAACACCTTAAATATTTGTAACACGTTCTTTAGAATTAATTAAAATGAATGCGGCGGAAAGGTCGAATCTCCAGGCCAGCTAGGGCATATTCGACCGTACGTTCGTCCAATACGTCGTTAAGATTTCCACATCCTTTTTCTTTTCGTTCTTCTTTTCTTTGATAGGGCAAATTCGACAGTAGGTCCGTTCAATACACGGGTCGCGAGTCACAATTGGTATACACGGCTTCTTTACTTACGTCATTAAGTTTCTGAATATATTTTAGGGTATATTGTCAACTTAAAGAAAAATAAAGAAAAGGGTGCGTAAAATGAAGTTGTTAACCTGTCAAAGGCCAGGGTTTTTTACCTTACCTTTTTTAAATTACCTTAAGAACAAGAATGGAGGAAGCTATTTTAAGCTTTATTTTATGTTATATATTAATGGAATAAAATTTAAAATCTCATCCAAATTATTTGAATTAATATTCATTTTTGAAATTCGATTCTCGCGCGCCGGCGCGTTCCTGGCAAATGACAGGTTAAAAAAGTTTATATAATTCATACGTTAATTTTTGTATATTTGTTTGTGTATATGTAAATGCCACACAAGAGTCTCAACTGCTCCCAATTGTCTGGAGTCAATAGGACTGTGGAATCCCCAATTATTGGGATATGTGTGAGACTGAAGGAAATTGAAAGGGGAAGATAAATGTTGAGATTCAGCAAGAGCCATTTCAAGCAACGCCAACGTTTCGATTCTAAATAGTGGTTTTTCAACAAGACAATACTGAGAGTGTTATTCTTCTTAAAATGAAAAATGACGAAAAAAAATCTGCTATATTATTTGCATGTGAAAGTAGAAATTAATATTATTATTTTATTTTAATCTATTTAATGCAATTACACCCTCTTTAGTATAATATTGATATCATAATATCACATGTGTTCTTAAAGTCAACATTTACGCTGCAATTGGCAATAAGACGAATTATTTTTCCAACGTACGGGAAATGGTTCTGAAAACATTTATTGTGTAGTCATATAAAAAATATTATTTTAAATTTGGAATCTTAATGGTTCAATTATTGAAAAAATCAATAATTTTAAATTTGCGATTTCCAAAACCGCTCAAATCCTTTTCATTTAATTAGCGATAGTGTTCACCATGGCGGGGTCACCAGGTGTAGTAGTGGTATCGTATTGTTTGCATGTAGTGTTGGTAATTAGATTGCTGTGATTGTAACGAGTGTGGTTGGTATGTGCAGGGTCCCAGGGGCAGGGCGAGCCGGCCGCGGGGGAGCGGGGTGTAGCGGCCGCCCCCGCACCCAGCCCCACCCCCGCACCGACCAAACCGCCAAGTACGTGACACTCACTTCATTTTAATAGCCCTAGTACATAATACCAATACCAAGCCAGTAGGGAGATTCGATAAAGTACCTACATATACACTACCTATATTTTTGCGTCAAATCCAGACGGCCAGGAGACCTTGAGGATATTAATTTTCCTCAGGGCCTATGTCATCTTTGGGGATGATGTGTGGAGGATATTTTTGAGAGACCCTTGTGATGGAGGAAACACCCGTCTTCCATTCAAAAACCGGTAGAAAAGGGACAGTATTCCCCGAGACACCTGTGCTCTAAAGTTTAAAGATTACATTCCGTTTGTTACGATAGGGTATTTCAATTTTCATCAATTCACATTTTCCAACAACTGTTTAGCCTTCCCTCCTCTCTCGCCACTTTATGCGCGGGAGTCCCTCAAGGGACCCTCCTTGGTCCCTTACTTTTGAAAATATCTGTAAAAAGGTATGTTAGAGGTTTAGTATTGTTCACTCATGTTGTGTGCCCTTTGAAGATGACATGGCTTGTTTGTATCTATAATATTTACTCCACGCCATAAAGCAGAATATATAATTATTCTTAATTTTGTACAACTAAAAGTGCACAAGCTGAACCCAATCGGCATTAAACATTAAACAAACTAATATAATATTTTCAATAATATCATATCAAATGATATCCATCACAATATTATAGGCTAGAACGGTTTTTTAAAGATTTTCCAAGTAATTATATTCAGGACGGGTCGATTCAATTAGTTACTTATAGTGGAAGCTCACTACGTATTAGTTAGTACTCACAACCCTGTGAATTTGTGTGGTGTGGTGTATTTCGTGGTTCAGCCTGCCGTAATTATTAAACCTTCGGCCGCAATGGCAACGTGCTAAATTGGCTCGACAGCGATGGCTAGATTGCTGATGTATTTCCTAACTTCGAACCGGGAATACTATATACCTACTCGTAGGTATATTATATATGATTATGTACATTATATTGCCAAATATCTACACTAACGACGGAGCTGGGAATCGCTTATGCCCCAGCCAGATGTACATTGGTAGTGGCATGAGGTCCATAAATTTGGTGTCATCCAGTGAGTTCCGGAAAACCCGTTATTCAAAATTAAAACCAGGTTATAATGTACTTTAAACAGGCTTTCGCTTGTCAGCAGTGTTGAAAATTATGAAGAAAAACTAAAATATCCAGGTAGACTTTCTTATTATAATAATGTTCTGATTGACTTATTTACATTGCTTTAAAAAATCTGAAGCCTTCCATCGCAGTCTATTTATTTCCAAAAAACATATAAAAATGTTGCTTCGGTACTACGTGAAAAATATGTATTATTACTGGGAATTAAAAACTTACGGATATAGGTACATATTTATTTATTTGATACAAAAATACATTAACAGTGTAGGAAAGTCTGTTTGTCCAACTAGGAAGGTTTCCCGTTTTAGCACACTCAAATTGACATGTTTAGTTCATATTAGGTAGTATACGAGTATGCTGTTATTTATAAACTCATTACTAAATTCATCACGGCACAAGTGCCATTCACATAATTATCGGACTTACAGTCAAATACTAGGTTCTAGAAGCAATAAAGCATCAAAATAGTGTATTAGTAGTAATAAAGCTACTGAGTATACCAAAAAAGCAATAAAGAAAAAATAAATCCATTGATTCATGAAACAGAAAAAAAATCTTTCTTCGACATATTTCTATAATCGAATCTGTGTTTTTTTATGAAAATGCGTGTTAGATTTGGGTAAAGATAAATATTAAATTTTATTGTAATATTTACGTGATCAATCTTTTGTTTTCTTATAACAACAAAATATTGTACAAGTAAAGTAAATGAGAAGATTTTGTTAAAATGGAAACTAAGTAAGTAGGTATACATGTATCATATTCTAATTATGATTACAAAATTCCAACACTATGTATTATATTGGAATCATAATCAAAGCTAGATCATGTAAAAATAATTTTAAAAACACAGCTAGCACCTAAATCGTAATAATTTAAAATTACTGAAGGATATTTTATTTTATTTATTTATTTATTCAACGCCCAGAGGGCTTTTGGATAAAGAATATCATCTAACGACTAAAATTTCTTCTGGATTTTCAATGCGTGACTCCATGTTAACATCCATGAAAGAAAGAAGAGATGTAATACCTCATTTAATGAGTTTTATATATTTGTAAAATCACGCCCTTCCACCCACGCGTCGTGAGTTCAATTCGTCGGCTCACTAAGTCCTCCATCACTAAACAAGCAACATTTTCCGTATACTGTGGTGGTAGTAGGAAATTTTAAAATATAGTCAGGTTATTCGTAACCCTTGTTTGTCTTTCAAAAATAAAAATAAAAACATAATTGAAAAACTAAAAGTTTAGAAATGTGTATGTAAATGGTATTTATATTGTATACTTTTGCATGGAATTTAGTAGTAACTACTACCAGTATTTAGAAGTAACTACTACCAGTAGCTGTTTAATTATGCGGTAGGTACTGAACAATACTGCATGGTATTGTTCATAATAAATAATAAAATATTATATCAATATTTAGTAACTAACTAACTAACCATCACCGCGCCGTTTCCCGCAGGGGTAGGCAGAGGGGATGGACCGCCAGACAACTCGGTCTTGGCACACACTCCTTGCCTCGTTCACATTCATACACCGTCTCATACATGCTCTTCTATTATTCTGACTCTTGACGTGGCCCGACTCGAGTATCTGATTCTCTTGGTCGAGCCATGTCTTTTTTTTATTTTTTTTTACAGTGAATACCGCACAAGAATCTCAACTGCTCCCGTCTTGAGCCAGTGAGACTATGGCATCCCCAATTGGGGTATGTTGTGAGGCTGAAGGTAGTGGGGAGGGGAAGGAGGTGGGGAAGAGGAAGGTTGGGAAGTACCTGGCTATTCAGATCTGGTCACTAAACACGGCTAAAGCCATTTTCAAGCAACGTTTCAATTCTGAATGGTGGTCTTACACCAGGGCGATACTGATAGTATCTTCCACTCTGGAACATGCCGCAAATATACTATATATTATTTTAAATGAATTAATTGTAAAATAACACAAATTAATCAAATAAAATTTATTTGCGCATGCCGGGTTCGAACCCGCGACCTCCGGAATGTGAGTCAAGAGTCTTAGCCACTGGACTACGGAGGTCGGTCGGTCCTCGGGCGTCCCCGACTTCTTCTGCCATTCACATTTGCATCAGATATATACACTCCTTTCCTCGTTCATTTGCTCTACATGCCCAAATCATCTGAGCGTCCCTTTCTAAAAAGTATTTTAAAAGTTTATTTTAAACTAGCAGACCCGGCCACACGTTGCTGTGGCTAACGAAACACAACGCCATTACCCAACCTTTATAAAATCCATACCACCCCACAGAATTGAATATTTGAATTTCTCGGCATTTCTCTACTATAAAAAACATGTCTTATACATATAAACTTTCTTGAATCACTCTATCTATTGGTGAAAACCGCATGAAAATCCGTTGCGTAGTTTAAAATATCTATGCGCACATACATTTTGAGCATCTTCATTTTATACTATGTAATGATGATAATGATTTTTGTCACTTTGGTTATTCAATCTATACATGGATAATAATTATTATCGTTCATAATATAGATTTTCCAGAAAGTTTCATTCTTCTAGAATGTCAGAATTTTCAAGATTGAATCGCGAAATCATAAAACGATTAAAATCTTCATGGTAGATTGACTTTTCAGGTCAGTTTTAGAAAAGCGGTAGGCTTGCCGGTCTTGGAAAATTCAGGAGCCGAGCGGTATTACTTCACATGGTGTTTTAGTTCCTCGTTATAACTTGGAAAACTGGAATATTTCATAAGCATGAAATTTTCCAGATAAAGGTCGGGAAAATTCAATATTTAAACTTTCAAAATTAAACTAAAAGAGCCCCGAGGCATACTTGCAAAGCCTTTACCATATCAGTCACGTTGCCGATTTTAACAGATTAGCTTTTGTTTGCACAAAATCGTTTACAAATCTCGTGCCAATTCAGTTCATAGACTTTATTTTATTAATGAGATTGGAAGATACTTAAAGATGCAAAAGTCTAGTCTAATGCAGACTACAGGATATGTTAGGTTTCCACTGATATAGTCTAATATATTATTGTGGTCACTATGACTGAAATGGTAGTGGCTTTGTATTTCCTTGAGACTAATGATTTAGTTGTAACACAAATTACTTATTTTAAAAAGCCTGTAAAAAGGATTTTATCAAATAAAACTACTTCCCACCTTACTAATGGCCGCTTTTATAGCATGAACTGGAGGACATCTCGTGCGAAATCTGAAACGGGCAGAGAGAGCACGAGACACGAGGCACGAGCGTTCACTCGGCTGTATCTCCGGTCGTTTTTCATGCTGAAAGTTACTTCTCGTGTTCCACCTTCTATCATAAACGATGTTAGCAGGGCTGGACGAGCTGACGTAGGTATTTAAATATTAAATACGTTCAAAGATAAATCACAAACTCTTGTATTTTAATGCTAACGAACTCTTCTCACTAAGCCTGGACGCGCGACGGCCAAATAACGTAGTCAGTGCTGTTGCTAAGTATACTTCACTGTTTAAAATACACAGTCTAATTGTCTAATCACTCTTTTTATTTAATATGCTTGCGATAAAACAACACACGAATCAGCAGTAACAAAGAGTATCAACAACAATCGCTGCCATTCGAAAACTATTGCACTGCGTCGGCGTCCACCGATGTCTTGAGGGAAATTATATTCCTCAGGGCCTCCTGACGTGCACAAAAAATTCACATGGAAATCGTGCATCCAAGGAGACCTGTTTTACGAAAGCTTCTCATTTATATTTTGTAACGATATCATATCGATAGCGGGAAATTTGAAACACTGTAATGGACAATAAATCCAAAAATGAGTTAAATATGTCACAATTTTTTTTCTCTTTCGATCTGCGTCTTCGAAATATTTGTGGGAAATTAAGTGCTTCTTTTAAGACGTGCATTTTAAGAGAATTTCTTTTCAGTAAAATTGAAAAAAAAATTAAACACTTTTATTAATATAAGGTATAAACAGGTAAAACATAATTAAATGTACCATGTTAACATTAACGCAATTAACATTTTGTCCTTTACACCATTTCAAATTTCCGTAATCGATATGGACCAAAACCTCTTGGGATCTAGGAGGTTTTGAATGAACCAGGTCAACGAGTACCTATTCTACTCTTAACAAAAGTGTGTTCGAAAACGCTTCATCTGGATAAGGTCAAGTATGTTTTCAGCGTTAAATCCGTAACTACATAAAATAATAAGATGTTATTATTCTTCTGGTTCCTTCTCATATATGAGAGTTGGCTATATACCATCAGGCCAATCTTCACCCCACAGCCTACAGACTGCAGCCCAGAACAACTCTGCGGAACTGATGAAATCTGAGACAACCCAAGTCCTCTATTAATTTAATAAATTTCCAGACTTGTGTTTAACTTGTAGTTCGTCCCTGGCTACAATGGTTACAGGATGAAATAATTCCTCTCCCCGGTGCCCGCTTATCAGATGATTTTCTGCTCGCTGAGCCCCGCGCTGCTTCGGGGATCTATTTCTAAAATCTCGGCTTTCTTGATGAAATTAGTTAGACCTTACACATCTACACGAATACTATCTATAATAATCCACGGCCCTCGCGATTGAATGGTCAATCTTTCAGTCCTAATACGTTTCTCATGAGACTGTCTAGTATAGGGGGTATGTATTGAATAATAGAGAAAGCTCCGATAGTATGTACATTTTATAACTTCTGTAAGTCTCTAGAAAAAAATCACATGCTCTATATTGGTAGGTCGATGCTTTTACCTATATGCGTCGACCAAAAACGGGTGGGTACCCGAGATATTTCTATTATTTTACGTTTACACAAATTCTTTATACCTTGCAACATCCGTTGCTTGAGAACTGGTCGTTTTTACTATTCGTTCTTGAGTTCAACATTTCGGCTGTGGAAAGATTTTAGTGTTTCTTCCGTACTACAATATGGGTTTCTTAAAGACCCATGTTCACAACCTCATCTTCTCAATAAGACCTTCCACACAGCCTCCCCAAAAATGATATAGGCCCTAAGGAAATTATTTTCCTTGGGGCCTCCTGGATACAGTATAGAGTTGTTGCTAAAAAAATACTTGAATCTTTTATTCTTTATCCATGTTGAAATTTGGCTTTTGAGTTTTGGTTTGGGCTATTTTGGTATGATTTTTTGCATTCCGAAATTATATATAATCTTTTAAACGCGCAGGTTGTCTACAATTAAGCCACAGATCGCAAGATTAAATTTTTGCGTGAGGAGGACAGTGTGGAACCGTAATGTGTGTTTGGTAATAAGTACCTACCTTAGAGAGATTGTGACGTTGAATACTTACTTATAATATATTCCCACCAAGGTTGGTCATCCATCCATGTATAGAATGATTAATCTCATACATAGCAAGCAAGCAAGCAATGAGGTTAGGTAGCAATAAGAAGAATGTATGTGAGAACAATGTATAATTTATTATAATATCAAACCCTGCCCTTGGGAACATACTAAAAGAATTAGCTATGAGACTCTAAATTAACAAATGAACTAATCATCAGGGGTGGCTGGTTACGAAGGAATCGTACCCAGCTGTAAATGTTAATAAATTCTCGACACGTGTCAATACGAATGAAATTAAATTGTAAGGACATAAGATTTTAACTGATGGGCGCCTGTAACGTAACTACGAAACATATTTATAAATCAGTAATCTCTAAAGATAATATAAAAGCACAATCTCGATCTGTTAAAAATAAATAATTTAAATCTCACTTCACGTAGTCCAAAATGTCGTCTTGAGTCCAGCCATATGACAGCTCGTGCCACTAAACCACTCCGACTGCGGTAATTCCGCCAACTAACGCGCCGATCATTCACGAAGCATCTTCCAACCTCTGTCACGCATTCTGTGTGCAAGGCTGCCAACCACACCGGTTGAATTCATAGAGCATTACAGTGCCTTGGCGGTTCCTACCGCTACAAGATGAAGCAGCATCGTGGGAACGATTTGGTAGAAATAAATTTGGTCGATTTACTAAAACTATAAGACTTCCTTTAAACTCGGAAGTTTTTTTCCCATAAGTCGCTCACGTAAACGGTTTATGGCCAAATTACCAATATAAACGACACCAAAATTCACTAAACGTAATTTATGTCAAGTTACAGATGTTGTTCTCTCGCCAGTTTTTGTAAGGTCTAATCGCATCCGCGCGAACTTCCAGCCTTCTCACAGCTTATCAAATCAGTCTGATATGTTGAGAGACTTGCCGTAAGAAATGGTACCAAAATGCACCGTTGCGAGATGTCAAAAATTAAAAAAAAATTTCGTAGGGTACCTATTTATTTATACCTAAAATCTGACTAGGTTAAGTGGATAAACCCACCTAATTATATCCCGAAAACAATATAAAAATAACACTGATAAAAATGAAATTAGCACTAACTACCCACGAAAATAATTTAGACGGAAAGAAACTTTTCTGATTTCAAAAACCGAAGAGATATCATTTATTTTTCAGATGGAAAAAAGTTTTCTGAAATGAGCATTCTTTTATTTAATTATCGGTACAATCCTTTCTAATCTCAATGTTAACATTGAATACGAAGTCGGTTGCTGTCAGGTAACTGTCATTCGGATAAAAGAAAGAACTCCGCCTTTAATGGCACAAAGTCGCGTGGAGAATTGTTTAATTCAAGCCAAATTCTTTTCCATCACTTTATTTTGGGCCTTCTTTATTGACAAAACCGCGTAAATTTGACAGCAGCAGATCGTTGTTGACAGGTAGCCATCTTAGCGCAAATAAATTTACAGGTGTGAACGGACACTATCGTCGCTAGCACTCTCACAAGTTGAACTTACGAAAAACTTTCTTGAGCACTAATTACCATAAGTCAGATGCATAATATGTAAACTGTCCTATGAGTAATTTTTCAAAAACTTACGTTAAGTCGTAAATTTTACTTATGAGTGTAAAGCTAGCCTAATGTAATAACGTGACGTAAGTTTTATTTCGTGAGTATTATTAGAGTGAATTCTTAGTCCGTTGGAAAGATGATACGTAATTCATTTTCCGAAAGGTCTTAATGGTTACGCAAGAATTCCCGCGTTGTATTGATTTCAAAATTTCTGCTTTATTTCGAAGAACAATAACACCTGTCAAGTACTGGAAAGCGCTTTTCCAGATGTCAGACTGAAACCAGCTGAAACTGAAAGATAAATAACCAGATCTCCACTAAATAACTGTATGAATTTGAATATACATATCTTTCGTGTGAATAGCGTGAAAAGGACATCGACAATTGCTTACAGAAATTGTGTAATTCGATTCATATTATTTACAGAGTCCTGGCTATTTTAAATGTCTGCCTGAAAACTGAAAATATAATCATGAACTTTATATTAGTTATTTTATCATACTTGTAGTTATATACTGAAAAAATAATTGATTTCTGTCATTAAAGAAATTTACAAAAAATATAAAGAGCGTTTAACCAGCCAGCGGACGAAAATCCACATTTCGTCGAAAGTTGTTCTTACGATCGTGCAGGGCGGTTTCAATGAGAAAGATTAATTATTCTCAGTACCAGCTTTTTTAAATTATTACTCAATATCGAATTTATTTCAATCCAAATTAGCTTTAATTTATACCTTCATCCAAAAATGCTGAAAGGCATGATGATAAAACAATTAAAATAATGTACTTTTTGTAATTATTTCTTGATTATAAGTATTTATTATTTTTCAATAATGTCTAAATTTAATAAGAATGTTAAAAAAATCTGAAATATATTAGTTTATAAGTGCGCTTATAAATACACAAATGGACCAATTTTCGTCAAGAAACACATGTACGTACATATTTTTTAATGATTTTATTGAAACTAAAATTAAAATTCTAAAACATGCGTTTGCTTTATTTTACTGCATGATTATATTATTTAAAATGGGTGTGGTATAATACAAAATCTTTTTTGAAAATTTAACAAATCTGCCAACGACCTATGGAATAACCTTATTATACTAAAAATTTTAAAAAATTCTCAAAATTTATTACATGCGAATGCTAGATAAAAGAACAATCTTTCGAAATCCATTTATAATTTTTTGTGGAAAAGAGTCAATACGTCTAAAATCTGATTTGAAAATGAAATATTTCTGGTTTTCTCTGGTAATACCCTCTTAAGTATTCTGAAAGATCTATCTATCTTTAGAGATATGATTTTTTGAAAAAAAAATCTTACCTTTCACTCTCTTCGCTTGTTTTTTCCGCTATTGATAATGTCATTATGTAGTATTGCATTTTGAACAAGTGACGACGAGGCAAGAATAAACCCTAGCATTTCAAGAGTAACCGCCTAGCAACAGAGTTATGCAGTACACGCCAAACTTTAATGCCGACCTGAAATTGATACGACCCATTCTCGTGCGTGCATGTATACGACTTTACAATGACAGTAAGAGAAAGAGAAAGATACGTGCAACACAGAAAGGCGTCAGCGGGGAGGCATGCCGCTTTTCTGACCTTAAACTTGTCTATGGCGACGATTTCTGTATCAACGCTCATTACGCTCCTCTTCTAAGTTATTGTAACTTATTTTCGGAAATCAGTGCAAAAAACCAAGTTCAATTTAAAATCGATTAAAAAATCAATGACGCCCATTAGCCCAAACTTTAATGCCGACCTGAACTTGATACGATCCATTCTCGCGCATATATATATATGCGCAATGACAGTAAGTGAAAGAGAAAGATGCCTAAAACATGCATGCACCAGAGAAAGGCGTCGGCCGGCGGGGAGACATGCCGCTTTTCTGACCTTAAACTTGTCCATTGCGATGATTTCTGTATCAACGCCAGGTCTGTTTTAAAGTTTGGCGTGTACTATTACAGTTATAACAATATTGCGCTCCTCTTCTAGTTGTTGTAACTTATTTTCGAAAAACAGTGCAAAAAACCAAGTTGAGTTTAAAAGCCATTAAAAAATCAATGACGCCCATTAGCCCAACATTTATAAATGACAAAAGCCATCGATGTATAGTGACAGCTTTTCAAGGGCAGTTATGTTTCTTGCCATCAATTTGTTACCCCTGGAAGGGATGAACGTTTATGCGGCTCGCCCGGCTGCCCCCAGCCAGAAAGTGATTTACAACCCCTGGCCCTATTTGGAGCGGAATTTTTCTACTGAGCTTTTTGCTCACCCAAGACATGATAATTTATCAAACGCAAATGGTGTATAAATAAAGATGCTTTTTCGCAAAGGGTTCTCGATTTTTCGATTCGATATATTATCTGTTAGACATTGACGAAGCCCTTATTTCGTTCAAAATGATATGCAAGCGTTCGCACCCAGTGGCGGATTTTCCCTAAGGCCTAAGTAGGCCCGGGCCGCGTATTTACAATCCCTACCGCGTTTCAGTCGCTTTAAATTTTCAATATCAAAATTTAAATATTTAGAAATAAAATTATTAATTTCTAATATACACATTGGAAAGATTATTTTATCTCGATTTTAGAACAATTTTTGTTTTTGCAAAGTGATAAAAAATTACCAATATAGAGGTGTATTTACAATATATGGGAATAATATTAAAATTTAAATATTTAGAAATTAAATTATTAATTTCTAATATACACATCAGAAAGGTTATTTTATCTAGATTTTAGAACAATTTTTGTTTTAACAATGTGATAAAAAATAACCAATATAGAGGTATATTTAAAATGTAAATTGTCGTTACCGCGACTGAATCGGTATAGGTTTTGTAAATACGCGCCCGGGCCTAGGGCGGCCAGATATTAGGGGCGGCCAATCATGAACGCAAAGTCACTGATGATAACAAGAAATAAAAAAAAAAAAAGAATTACTAACTTGACGAAACTAAGCGCATCTGAAGTGGAAGAAAAGGACAAAGCATTGCAAATGGTTAATTCTACTGACTTAGAAGACAATTTTTCAGAAGAATGTCTCCATTTTCGTGCTCACTACAGTGTGAAAAATGTGAAACAGTGAAATGGTAATGAACTGAAGGTTGATCACACCATTTATCCAAACGTGGATATTGCTTTTCGATTGTGTGTGTATACTCCCGCCAGTAACTGTTCTGCAGAACGATCGTTTTCTTAGTTGCAACAAGTTAACATTTATTTACGCACAACAATGACGGAGCAAAGGTTAAACGATCTTGCTTTGCATAGAAGCAGATTTTTAAGGAAATAGGATTGCGAAGAGTTAATTAATGATTTTGCTGCACTTAAGTGCAGACGAGTTTTGTAACACATTGTGAAACACTTATTGTATATTGTATGAGAATAAACCTGTTGTTAAACTAGTTAAATAAATAAAACCTAAAACCGTTTTAATGTTTTCTTTCAATGTGCAATTATCCTTGAAACCTTAGAAAGTATTACAAACTAGCAGCTATTATAGTTAACTAAATTTCTAAATCGATTTCGATAAAAGTTGGCAATAACGTAAATTCATTATGTATTCTATATGATAGGTACTGAGAAAGGGGCGGCTTGTACTTACTTCATGGTCTGGGGCCTAGGGCGGCCAAGACTGCAAATCCGCCACTGTTCGCACCTATTGCGAAAAGCTTTTAAAATGTTTGCACTATAGTATGAATCCAGCATATTTAAAAATTCCAAAACTTTTTTATGAAAATTGTAACAATGTGTAATATGGTTAACGTTTACTTTTATTTAAAAAAATAATAACACAAATACAAAAACAAACGCGCACATTTGTGATCACCATTCATTACGGAGTTATGCAGTTACATCAGTTACGGAGTTTTAAAATGTAAAAGACGCTGTTAGATACATAATATCTTCTTTCCAAATTTTGAATTATTATGGGCGTGGTGAAATTGGTTCCGCGCGTTTCCATCCCACGATAAAACATCCCCCGACAAAAGATCCTCGACAAAATCTCCCACGGACAAAACATTCCCCAACAAAATACCTACTAAAACCTAATCTAACCTAACCTAACAAAAAAATGGGACAAAAATAATACAGACATCGTGTAAAGACAATAAATTATTATTCAAATATAGTAAAAAGGGAAAAAAAATAATACAGACATCCTGTAAAGACAATAAATTATTGTTCAAAAATAGTAAAATGGGACAAAAATAATACAGACATCCTGTAAAGACAATAATTTATTGTTCAAAAATAGTAAAATGGGAAGAAAATAATACAGACATCCTGTAAAGACAATAATTTATTGTTCAAAAATAGTAAAATGGGACAAAAATAATACAGACATCCTGTAAAGACAATAATTTATTGTTCAAAAATAGTAAAATGGGACGAAAATAATACAGACATCCTGTAAAGACAATAATTTATTGTTCAAAAATAGTAAAATGGGACAAAAATAATACAGACATCCTGTAAAGACGATAATTTATTGTTCAAAAATAGTAAAATGGGACAAAAATAATACAGACATCCTGTAAAGATAATAAATTATTGATAAATGAAACAATTTAACTTTGTTTGAACCATTTTTATATTTGAGTAAATCCGACCGGTTTCAGAATATATTTGTTATTATTATTTATTATTTTTATTATTAGTATACATTTGCCCTGAAGAAGGAACGGTCGTTCTGAAACCGGTCGGATTTACTCAAAATAAAAGTGGTTCAAACAAAGTTAAATTCTTTCATTTATCTATAACTAGCAGCCCGGCCACACGGCTGTGGCTAACGAAACACAACGCCATTACCCAACCTTTATAAAATCCACACCACCCCCTTACCGGCTGCCCGTTGCCTGAAATGAATATTTGAATTTCTCGGCTTTTATCTACTATAATGAGCGTGAATTGTACATATAAACCTTCCTCTTGAATCACTCTATCTATTGGTGAAAACCGCTTGAAAATCCGTTGCGTAGTAAAGATCTATGCGCACATACATTTTGAGAGACTTCATTTTATACTATGTAATGATGATGGATAACCACAAAGTTATAGCTAAAAAGTACAATAAATTATTGTTCAAAAATAGTTATAAGAAAGAATTCAGCGTTGTGAGGTACATTTTGTCCTTGTGATATTATGTCAAGGGATATTTTTTCGGAGGATATTTTGTCGTTGATATTTTGCCGGGGGATGAAAACGCGTATTACCGGTGAAATTCATAAAGTTTAAAAAATATCCAAAAATGTACATTCCAAATTTTGTGTTAGATCAAATATTTCTTCGTCTGAGAAATATTAGTAAAAATAATATGCTTCTAACTATTGTAGATTTTGAAACGATTTAAAATTTAAGAAAACGGATAACTTTAAAATAAATTGGGTTCGAAAAGTTGTTTTGTATGTTTTAGCGGGTAATGTGAAAAAAGATCTGTATAAAAGTGGATTGGCGTTATTTTCAACTAGGAATTTCGGGACACCGTGTTTAAAACCATTACCCAATTAACGTAACGGCCCGCCAAAGGCTCTGAGCCGTGACCATCTGTAATCCAATAACTCAAAAATAACCCAAATTGCTTTTAAAGATTTATTATTATTATTTTGTGATTTGATACTTTTGTCGGTTCAATAACCCGAGGGTACTGCCTCGCGTGGGCGCTTCTGAAACTTTAATGTCACGGCTACGCATAAATAAACCAATCCCCGGCTACGGCTCCGGCTGTTTCGGGTTCGACTCAACAGACCATAGACAATAACCAGTAATCAGTGTTGCCGTGTTCCAAAAATGAAAAACCATATTTCCGAGATGAAAAAACCATATTTTTATGGATAAAAAAAAGTTTTCCGTAAGGTTTTTATTGAGAACATAAATAAGAAATAACGGTATCTAAGTAAAGAATCTATAATGCTTTATTAAAAAACAATCATTTATAATTTTCTTTTGAATAATAGGAAAAAAATGTTCTTGAAAAAAAAATACCGTTAAAATATTTTTTTTGTGTAAGAGTTTTTATTTTAAACAGAGTTTTTTTTACCGTTATCAAGTTTAATTTGTAGTACCTACTTAATATAAATAACCTTTTTTTTACTTTTTTCAGGTCGATGAGAAGAGGGAGAAACCCTCCTCTACCGCTAGAATAATATTTTTTTCTACATTTGACAGTTGCTAGTTTGGGTACCTAATTAAAGTTACCTAAATGACATGTATTTTATTTATATTAATACATTAATATGACTTATTGACAAAGATAAATTAGATACAGAGATATTGTGGACCCGTGTTCAAGTTCAAGAATAGCATTCTTGATTTCAGGAGTTCCCCATGCGGCCAGTGCTGAAAAAAACGTATCCTACCAAAAGCACAAACTTTTGTTGGCCTGTAAAAATATATGTCTTGTTCGACAAGGTTTTTAGAAAAAACCATAGTGGTGAAAAAACTAAAAACCGTGAAGACATGGTAAAAACCATGCAAATGGCAACACTGCCAGTAATAGTGACTCACGGGTATGTAGAGGGATGATTTTTCAATATGTGCGTGCGCAGCAGTGGTCCCTGTCCCAAAAATAAAATAAAAAAAACATGTCTCGGGGGTAAAAAAGAGCATGTTTTCAAGCATTAAAAAAATGCGTTCTTCGTAAGACTTTACTGATAATTTAAATAAGAAAACACCGGTTAAATTACTATAATACTTCATCTATAAAACATATAATATCTATAAAACTATCATTTTATAACTTTCTTTTGAATAAAGGGTTAAAAATATTTTTTTTAAAATTCTGTTAACAAGATTAATTTGTAGAACTCCATTTTCAATTAAATAATAATACAAATATAAATAACTTTTAAAAAAAGTTTCTTCAGACCCATGAGACGAGGGAGAAGATTTTTTTTTAATCTTCCATAACTCCATTAATGTATTTTTGCACATTTTTCAATAGCTAGTGTAGGTACCTACCCAATTAAAGTTACTTGATTTTATTGGTATTCACATTATTTTTTAACAAAGACAATAATTAATAAAAGACAATGAGGACATGTGCACCCATACTGAAATTTAAGAACTAGATGCCTGATTTTGGGATGCTAAGAAAATCGTATCTCAATCAGAAATACATGCTTTCGGTGACCGGTAAAAAAACATGGAGATATAAATGTCCCTAAAAACATGAAAATATATGGTAAAAACCAATCATCTGGCAACTTTGGTGCATGGGTGTGTATAATAGCGGGGTTTACACGCAGAGTTTGGCCTGCGAGTCTGAGCACACTTCGCTCCGAATCGTTGGCGGAAACGTACGTGTAAACGCGATCGACTCGCAGGCGAAACGCTCCAGTCACTCGCCAGTTCGTATCAGCGTTTGGCCCGTTGAGCGTTCACACGTAAGGTTTGGAGCGGGTGCCGCGCGAGATGTCTTTGACTTTTTTTTGTTTGTTTATAGCTATTTGCTGACTGATTTTATTCAAGAATTAATTTATCTGCCATTCAGTGTTACCAGATGCGTGGTTTTTTGGGTCGTTTATACCTTCACGGTTTTCTCAAAAAACCATATCGAACAAGACATTGTATTTTAGCGGTCGCCAAATGATCTAATTTTGAGTGGATATGATTTGTTTATTGTTTGCATGGGTCGCGTGAGTGAAATCCCGAATTCAGGAATGTAGTTCTTGAAATTTTGAACTTTAGTACGGGACGACGGGTTCGCAACGTCTTTTTATTTAATAATAATATGAATAAATTAATAAAATGATTTGAATATAACCATGTAAGTAACTTTAATAAGGTACCTACTCTAGGTACCGTAATTGTTTAAAATTATTATTGTTATTTATATTTTAATCTTAATATGTAATTGAAAATAGATTTCTGTAAATTAAGCTTGATAAAAGAAAAAATAAAAGTTTTATATGTGTAGTCTCATCTCATAGTTTGCGTATTATTTGCGAATAAAACACATCGATATATATTCGATGTTGAAGTATTAACAATACATCGGTTCAATACGATGAATCGTTACTATACATCATAGTGTTTACAATACATCGATGTGTATCGTCCATCCCTATAAGAAGGTCTTTTGACCTCTCCAGCCAGAATCCCTCAACCCATCACCTCGAGAAATCCTGAATTAAAGCTGAGCAGTGACCTTTTCAACAACAGAATCAATATTAAAAGAAAAAAATGTACATTGAAAAAAAATCTACTGATGAATAAATGTTTATATTATTATTATAAGTCCCACATTCTGTTACAAACAAAAGTAGTGTGTCAGTAATAATATGAAAACAGCTTTTTTGAAAATGATGACATTTTAGACAATATGAAGGAATTTTTGATGAAAAATGTGAAGTAAAATGATTTTTTTCGAAAATATCTACATTTGTGGAGCGTGTAACTCAAAAACAGCAAGGATTTCGAAAATTACGTATGGAATAAAAGTTGTAGATAATTTTATGAGCTTTTACGTATTATGAAAAAATTTTCCTCTGCGATGCCCCGTTTTCGGGATATAAGCGGAAACCCGAAAATTGGGACCTTCTCCCCCGCCCTCCCCCCTCTAGCTCACCACCTGAATGTCAGGACTTTTAGTATGTTCACACCCTAAGCACCCTGAACAAGTTTCTGAAGGAATCGCTTAGGTTCCTGCTCACGCACTCTACACCTCCTTTTGGACCATTCATTGACTGGACTAATAGTGAAATACATATTTTAACAAATGTCTACGCCAATTAATAGTGCTAGCTCTTGCGCTTGGCGTAGGAGTTATTTCATAATTATTTCATTATTATTACATAATTTTACAAAGAGTGTACAATAAATATAATCTTACGTACTAGGATATTGTGACGTAATTTTAATATGGCATGAAATGAAGTTATAATATTTTGATTGGTGATGTTATGGTTGTTATTTTTTTAAAAGAATTTTTTGACCTTTTTCTTGATTGATAAGAAATTTGTCAATTTTTTTACTTCTTCGGGAAGACTATTCAAATATTTTATGTCTTTGTAAATATAATTATTGTGCATTTTTTGTGTTGAAAATAGAGGAATTTGGATGTTAAATTTATGCCTTAATGATGAGATAAATTAAAAAAATATATTAAATTTTCTTTGAATATTATTTGTAATATTGAATCTTTTTTATGGAGGTCTTACATTTTGAAAAAAAATATGCTGAAGGGAATGGGGGTTGTCTTTTCAAAATTACTTAAAGAAATAATTTTTGTACCACTTTTACAGGACTTACAATTTTCTCCTATGCACTTCCCCATCCAATGATTCCATAATGAATTAGTGATTGGTTGGGGGAGGGGGAGGGAGGGCGGTGAGAGGGGGGGAGGTGGAAGAGGCGAAGTGGGAACCCCCTTACACCATGCGCGCGAAGCCGCAGGAAAAAGCTAGTAATATAATAAATAAATAATTCCACCTAAATAATGTTTTAACTTATCGAATAGTACCATACTTTCTTCCGTATAACCGTCATACAAAATGAACACCTGTTGAAAAACTTTTCAGGAGTGATGACGTCACACGATTCACTATAAGTGCGGTGTTTTTCGGGGGATCTTGAAAAATTAAAACTTTGAAAATTATTTTAACTATTAAAACAAACTCTAAAAAAATATATGTAGTTATTTAAGTCAGAAGGTCATTATTCATTTAAAAATAAATTAAAAAAATGGACTGCAGTTCTCTATTACAACGAGGTACTTTATTTTAGTTGTATGGTTTAATATGGTTCATGAATTATTACAGACTTTTTTCTTAAATTTTTTGTTGTGTATAATTATATTAATGTTGGGGTAAGTTTTGATTTCATTTATTGAGAAAGGAATATAAACTGTTTTTTGCATTAATTGTAAGTAGGCTTGTCGAAGTTTTCATTTCAAAAAAACACTTAGTAGTTTACATTTATTAGTTTCCAAAATTGTGAATTTTAGTAATTTACATCAAATGTATATACACTGCATAATAGTTTTTCAATCCATTTTTATGTATGAAATAAATAGCCCCGTATTTTGCGTGTAGCTTGAGAAAGATAACAATCGCGTACTGGCAACACAAAATATTGCTGTCTTCGAATTCGAAACGCTTGTTTGACGCTTGACATATCTCGGATTTCACATGGATTTCACCATAGGTAGAAAATAAAGTTGAAAATAATAATTACTTTATTTTACATGTCTAATCTAATAGATAAATATGATTTCCATTCAAAAACATTGGTTTTTAATTTTGTTTTTGGAGAAAAACATTCATGTTCCCGAGCTGGCACATTAGTTGTTGGTGTTTGTTTTACTTGATATTATTTTGATTTTTTCAATATACCTATATTCATTTATTTTAAATACTTCTTATTTATATATTACATCTAACTTATTTTTATATTACATCAGAAATTTGTTACATGATTAGATCACCATGATACTGGAAGGAGGCTAGGAGTCAGACGGAGGAGAAGACGAAGAGGGCTGGCCAGTGGAATATTTAGAAGTTTTCCAGAATCCTGCAGAGGGATGCATTGAGCCAAGCCAAGCCTCTTGGAATGGATCCATTGGTAGAAATCCATGAAGTACGTTTATCATTAGGTACATATTTCTTATTACTAGCAATTATTGCGTTTGATGTTATTATAAAACGATGAACATGTCTGGGTTTTAAATGAAACTATGAAGTAATATTTTTTCATTTATAGACTTTGGAAGAGAGACAGCAGCCACAGGGGGGGAAGTCAGAGTCCTGCACTGTACCCCTAGGACAGCCCGGTAAAGCCTCAACTTCCCATGGACGGAGAGCTGATCTACGGTGGATCAAGAAAGATTACGAGCATGTTGACTCTCACTGTGATGTGACCTTTTCAAACCCACCACTGAATATGTCTGTCTTCAATATTTTTTACGTTTCATAGATGAAAACACTATAAAAAATATTGTTGAGCAGACAAATTTGTATTCTGTACAAAAAATAGCATTAGCGTAAACACCTCAGTCAACGAAATGAACTGATTTCTAGGAATGCACATCATGATGGGTATCCTCAAGTATCCGGCATTCCACCTTTACTGGGTAAACGATACAAGGCTATCTCTTATCGCAGATGTCATGCCTAGAAATCGTTTCATAAATTGCGGTTGTGTTTTCATTTAAACAACAATAACACGTTGATTCCGAGAGGATGCCAGGGTTACGACAAACTATTCAAAATAAGGCCGTTGTTAAATGCCCCGCATGAAAATAAGGTCAAGGTGGAACCTGAGGAGTTCAATTCTGTAGACGAGCTCATAATACTGTTCAAAGGTAGAAGTAATTTGAAGCAATACATAAAAAAAATAAGCCACACGAGTGGGGCATCAAAGCCTTCTCCCGAGCGGTAGCCAGTCACAGTGTGGCCAGTGGGCAGTGGCCAGTAGCCAGGTAGGTGAGCTCGTCTATGATTTTGAGATGTACATGGGCAAAAGCAGTAATGTGGGTGAGAAGACTGCCCGGTATGACGGTATGAGTGAAAACATTGTTTTTTTTTTACATTAGCTCCACATAGGAGGCCCTGGGGAAAATAATTCCCCGCAGGGCCTATTTCATCATCAGAGGAAGTTCTGGGAAGGAAAAGGGTATTAGGGGTGGGTAGGAATCTGGGGGTAAGTGTGTCCAGGAGTGACGGACGTATGAATCCATCCCTCCCACTGCGGTGCAAGGCGATGAAGGTAGTTAGAAAGTTGATAAAGGGTATCTCTCCAAACCGTAATTTCAAAGTCTCCACTGACATTGTGTAATATTTTTTTATTCAAATATGTATTAAATATCTAGTCCAGATAAGTATCGGTGACTCAATCCAATATTGTATTTTTCAGCCTTTCATGAAAGATTTGGTTTTGTTTATGGACAAAACTATTTATTCATATTAAATATGTACGGTTCAAACAATTAATTTACCTCAATATTTTAAAGCAAAACGTGCAAAAAGTATTAAAAACCTAAAATAATTTGATTGGTGCCATCTGTGAATGCGTAGATTAAAACGTATGTGACTTTTAACCTTAAGAGGAACGGCTGCGCAGCCTTTTTCAAACAAATTTTAAATTTGTATTTGAGCCCAAAATACTCATATTATTACAAACTGAATATTATTTTTTATCCAATACTCTGATACTGATCGTCCAGTTAATTAAAAAGATATCTCCAAATACTAAGTTTTGAGATAAAATGAGGAAAGGAACATTTGAATGTTCACTATAAATCAAATATTATTTACACTTGTCTGTGTTTTATATACTAAAAATAATGCAAAATAACCCCGGGAGGCATAATGGTCCGGGTCCGGTACATTAGTAAGAAAATTTTGAAATATCCTACTATCGACCCAGAAAACATCAACACTTTGTTGAATTCACTACAAGTTTTTGTGCATTATATGTTGGTGGTGTTTATGAGTAAAGTGAGTATAGTACCAGATAGGGGAGGGGGTACACGCCTACAAATAACTGCATACTCAACTTAAATATCGATTTTTCGGAGTTGTCTGACCAATTAACTGAATGATCGATATGTATTTTATATTACGACATACAGGCCATTAAAGAAGTCAATTTTTAATGATTTTAGAGGTTTTAAAATACACATATATTTATTTGAAAGTGCTGTTCCCGTCATAGTAAAAGATTATAATTTTTATATGGGAGGTGTTATCATCGCAGTGTGCTAGTTGAGTTGTATGCATCACCAACATATGTTCCCGCGACCGGTCAGTGACTGAGTTGGCTTGGAATCTTGAAGAGATCAAGAGGCTGGCAAATCGTTCCACCGACGAGCTGTTGAACTCAAGAACGAGAAATAGAAATGACCCGTCCTCATGTGACAAATGTCATGACCGACCCAGTGGCTGAGTTGGCATCGCGTCCAGGAGTCCCATTGTTCGATTCCTTGGCTGGCTAAGACTTCCATCACGACACAAGCAAAATTTTCAAGTTATTCGTAACCCGGGAATGTTTGTCTTTCTTTTAAAAAAAAATAGAGTTTATATTTTATGTACAAGGTTGATATGTTTTTTTTAAAAGAAAGTCAAACATTCTCGAGTTACGAATAACCTGACAATGTTTGAAAATCTCCTACTACCAACACAGTCAGCCGAAAATTTTGTTTGTGTCGTGAAGGAGGACTTAGCCAGCCGAAGAATTGAACATGCGATGCCTGGGTGGGACGCGTGTTAGATTGCCAACTCAGCCACTGACCGGTCCTGACATTTATCACACGAGAATGGGTCATTTTTCCGATTGGTTCTTGAGTTCAACAGCTCGGCGGTGGAACGAGCATCCGTGCTTCCTCCTACAACTTGGGTCTCTTCAAGACCCATGTTCAGTCCTTTCTCTCCTCAAAAAGACCTTCCACACAGCATCTTTTAGAAATTATTTTCCTCAGGGCCTCCTGTGGGGAGTTGTATAATAAAAATATCAACGTATGATCTGTTTTTCAAATCCTAGCATAACCGAGACAATCTTTAATTTATAAGTAATCACAGCTATAGTTTATTTCTTCTGTTTTTTAATGTAAGTAGTATTAAATAAAAATATGTTTTATAAGGCAACCAAAATGTTTCATTTATATTCATACTAACAAATTATGCACCTCTCTCTACCACAGTTGTTAAAACAACGCTAAATAATGCCAGTACACATAATAAACTGCTAAATATTTCTGTCTCGGATGAGAATTACATTGCAATTGAATTTATACAACACTGTAAAATAAGTACACTTAAGTTATTCTACAATTTATTGTAAATTCACTTTGTGGCAGCATTCTAATGAAAATAATTAAATATGAAAAATAATTAACTAACTTATGATAATAATCTACTTCACCCTTTTAAACATAATCAAAATAATTATAATACGCTTGTAGCCTCACTGATAATATGGTCATTTTTTATTAAAATACTGGTTTACAATTTCATTCATATAAATAATTTGTCACCGCCGCTAAAACTGTCAAAACTTGATAGGTGACAGCTGATAAGCATGTGATAGGTATCATCTTGGTTATGGTCAAAACTGCAGCAAAAACTTTTGAACTGCACGACATGTCCCGCGACACACCACAGTTCGCTCCGAACGCTTGAAAATCAGTTTACACGTACACTTCCGCGCGAGGGTCGCCCAAGGTCACCCATTCAACGATTTCGCCTGCCCGCGGAAGTGTGGCGACTTTTTTACCCAAAATAGTGTACCTTAGAAGTGAGTCGTTCGCGAACGAGTCGGCTCAGTGAACCGGATTTTTACACGGATCCGTAAGATCCGGATCCGAACGAACGATCTTCACGGTTCGCGGATCTTTGCGAACGAGTGAACGAGTGAGCCGGTGATCCGACTGACCTGTGGGAGCCGGGAGATCTGTATCGTTCATCGGGTCTGGCGGCTCGCGGGTCACTACTGATACGGATCAATCGTTCGTTCACAGATCTGAGATAAGCGCTCAGTCAGTCGCGCGCATCTCCAGTGAACATTCCTTGATTTATGACATTTTTCCTGAGGATTTTAATGGTGGGGTGCTTCGATTTCATGTGCCAAGAAATGTTTCCGGTCTAACCAGCACTTGTACCGATTTGTTGTGAACATTATACGTATTTGGCTTTATTATTAGCGGCAACAGAAAAATGATTCTAAATTTCACTCTTTTTTCTTGATGAAATTATCAAATTTTAAATTAAAACTACAGTCACAAGTCAGTGATATTAATTTAAAGAATACGTAATTATGTATCTCGGGTGCAAACTAAGAAAAACGACAAGAGACATGCATACGATTAATGCAATGACATTTCGTTACTGGCGTTTCGTACCAAAACTCGACCAAACAAAGGATTTCATGTTTTCATTATAATAAAGGGGAATCCCAATATATTGGGAAGACTGTTTAAATGAAGTATTCATTATAGCGCGGGTGGGGCTGGGGAAGATTAGGGGAGAGGGGGAGGGGACATTCTTTTGCGGACCCGTCGTTCATTTGAGCCGGCTCACTGAACCGGATCTTTACACTGAACGGGACCTAGTGAAGTGGCTCTCTCAACTGAGCCGCTTCGCCCGCCACTAGTGTACCTGTTCGGCCTGCAGGCGGACACGGCGTTTCGGCGGGCTGCTTGGCGAACACCATAGACATCCACCTTCGTGAGGGCACAGTTGTATGGAGCTTCTATAATATTTCTATAATCTATGGTCAAAACTGACGCTTTGGCCTGCCCGCGGAAGTGGTGTAACTTTTTAGAGTAAGGGGTCGGCCGGCAGGCGGACACGGCGTTTCGGCGGGAGGGTCGCATGCCGCTTTAGCCTGGGGGCGAGGCACGCGGTCGGAAGTGTACGTGTGCCCCGGCCTATTATATAAATGGGCAGGCCCGAGTTAGATCGGGGAACACCCGGGACAGGAACCCGACCATAGACACAGACACTAGTTGTAGTAAGGAATAGTGATGGGAATTATGAATCACGGGATTTACATTCGAAATCAATTCCGATTCAGCCGAATAAATAATTTATTTATTGATTGGCGATCGTCGAAAATCTATTCGATTATTTCTTTGTTTCAGATTGGAGGTTTCTATTATCAAAAACTTTCAACATTGCCTATCATATTAGGTTAGGACTATAAAATCGTAGTCTTGGACAAAAATATTATAAGTAACATCAATTTGTAATGAACCTACACGTAAGTTTATATAATCGAAATGAAATTGAAAAGGTGATAGTATATAAACCTAATCGAATCAATATTAAGAAGACGAAAAATTTGTTAAAAACGAAAAAATGACTCCGATACAATCAAACTATGTCTACTATCAATTGTCAGGTGACTAATAGGTATATGCGGTATATGTTTATTTTAGACAAGAAAGTTGCCATCGTCGTTATTTTTATATACAAAGCTACATCCTCAAAAGATCAACTCGAAAGAAGATTGGATTATCGTTTTTTCGGAAACGGTATTATAGGTATCCTAGTATTTGAATGACATAAGGCTTTTTACGTTCTCCACACAGTAGGCCCATAGAAAAATAATTTCCCTCGGGGATTCTTCAGGGATGCTCCGTGGAGTTTTTTTTTTAAATTATTTTTAAATTAACCTATTTTTACCTGTATTTAGTCAGTTTATTTTCATTGTATTTTAAAAAAAAAAAAGAAAGTTTTACTGCATTATTTGTAAAAACCACGCCCACGGGGCTTTTAAATTGGGTATGTGAAATGTTCATAATTTTTTACACAGGGATTAGTGATAATTAATAAACAATGTTTGCAAAAATAATTACTTACTTTGCAATGTTAATATTAAATATGATTGGATGAAATTAAAAATAATAAAAAAAAACTGAAATTATATTTTGACACAAAAAATGGTGAAGCGTGTTTTAAACACCGAATTTGTTATGTTAAAAATGTCGATAACACGTATTTGTAAGGTCGACCGAGATCTCGGTCTCGGTCTCGGCATTCTCGGCTACAAATTCTACCGAGAACTCTGTCTCGGTTCTCGGCGAAAAATCGCCGAGATTCTGGGCCATAACCGAGACCGTTGTAAGTAGGTACGGTATAGAATAATGGGATTCAAATCTACCGCGCACATAAATCTATCAAGTACTTAGGCCCATGGGCGTAGCCAGGGGGGGGGGGGTTTGGGGGTTCAAACCCCCCCCGAAAAGTTAAGATATCAACGTCAATAATCAAGTTTTCCATTTTGTAAACTAAGTGACGCAAAGAAAAAAAAACAAATGAATTATAATTTTCGAAACACAAATACATGAGTAAATAGCTGTATAAATTTGAATTTGGAATTCCTAACCAAAGAGAAGATATTTGAGATCACAGTTGCCAGTACGGCAAAACCCCAATTTCATATGTATGGACCTAATTCAAAGTCCGACAATACCCCCCCCCCCCCCCCCCCCCGACGCGAGTTTTGAGTTTTATTTTCTTGAACCCCCCCCGAAATTAAAACCTGGCTACGCCCGTGCTTAGGCCTGCAGCAAAAAAGTTTTTATCAGCACCGCCTACTAGTGTAGCAAGTGAACAGCTCTTTAGCAAAGCTGGTCAATTATACGACATGAGGCGACACTCTTTGAAGGGTGAAAACGCAGAAAAAATGCTTTTTATGTGTTACAACATCATGTTGTTCAATTTTGATTATTAAAACTATTAAGAACAAATTATTATTACATTCTTAAATATTCTATATTATGCAAAAATAGTGCATTTTCATTTTTTTTTCTCAATTTATCTATTCTCGGTCTCGACTCTCGGTCTCGGCCGAGAACGAAAAACCTGTCTCGGTCGACCCTCACTTATTTGTTTTATTCGATACTAAACTGTGTAGGTTAGGAATTGACGAGTTTGCTGTATAATTTGTTTGTGAACGGTGACATTGAAATAGGTCCTTACGCCTAGTGTATCGAGTAGGTACTCTTAACTTGACTAGATTCAGGAGTTCGCAACAGTCAAGCTCCGAATTTACAATTTAAAAAATGTTGGCATGACCCTCCCTTCCCATGAACCTAAAAAGCCCTGGACGCAGCATTAGTACAATTTTTTTTTTAAATAACATTGAAGTCAAATCTATGGTGAGGGTATATTGCCTGGCAGCCATCTTGTATGACAAACTTGTGAAATGATTTGAAAGTATATTAGTACAGTAGGTACTATTTCAATTTTATTTTCATATTGTTAAAGCAATTAAAACAGTTTTTGATTATTTTGTATTTGATGAGACAGGGAATAGGATAAGTCATTAAAAAATGTAAGTGCACAAATGCATTTTTCATGCATCTTCGCCCTCACACAGACGCTTCAAATTGTTCTTGAATAGCTCCGTCCAGGATCTTTTAGATTCACACTCTGCCCTGACCCTACCCTACTGCTATGCACTGCATGTGAGTCATGACTATGCACGAGGGTTTAAAAATAACCTTGCGGCTACTCTTTGCTAAGACGCTTATGGATTTCGATGTGAAATTATGCCCGACCACCAAACAAGAAAGGTAATTCACAATTAAGAGGTACTCACTGCTGTTGTGTCTTCTGGCTTGGTTTCCGTTTGGTGACAGTCACAGATGTGTCCATAAGTGCTCGATAAGATTGTTCTATTCGATTATTAGAACTACGATAAAGTTTGAGTCACAAGTCGATTTACGTAAGAAGTTCACACAAAGCATACGATATGATTTACACTTTATGTAACAATAGGATAAATAACACTTTGGCGTAGAGCGAAATGTCACGATACGATGGTGGTTAGCAACCGACTGACGATAAAGCGGTACTTGACACCCGTCTACCGTGTAGTTAGGCACCCTTATTGTGCAGAATTCCATAAATCTGGATTCCTCTGATCCCGTATGCTAATCGGAGCACAAAACGAATGAAATCCATCAGCATTATGAAACAGCATGTGATGCAATGTTTTTAAAGTTTTACTATATTACGGTGTGTTGTGTTGTTGCAGAGTGTGATCAGACGTTTGTGAGCGGTGGCGAGGAGGAGGGAGGTACCTTCTCGGCGCCCGAGCTGCTGAACCCGGGCAACCACTCACGCCAGTGCCTCTACACCTTCCTCGCCGGGCCGGGCCAACGCGTCGAGATCGTCTTCACGCAGTTCAACCTCCGGGGCACACCGCAAGAGTTAGTCATTACCTACCCAACATTAACATCCATACCCACAACACAATGCTCACCCAGTTTTCCCGTGCTTCTTAAAAAACCTTCTGTTATTATTCTCGTAGCATAATTCATCTTCTCGTATTATTCCCAGTGTCCAGAAACTCTCCTTTTATATTGCCGGGCCAGGCCAGAGCATGGAGATTGTCTTTATAGAGTTCAATCTCCGGGGCAAGACGCAAGAGTTATCCCATCACCCTATTGGGTCGGTAAGGTTAAGGAATCGATGTAAACCATAGACATATGAATATTAATAGACCAGAACATAAAGGTGAGGGGAAGAAACCAACTACAGCGGGTCGCAGAGCGGGAAGATGAATTCGGTGATATGTGATTCGTCAATAACTCAATCTGAGAGTATATGGGCATCTCGCATTATAATATCACCATTTAGTTCTTAAAAGTAAACTCTGCTCTTTAATGAATAGACCTTTTTACATGGGAGCGCGAATTGCTCGCCGCGAAATGAACAAATTTACAAATTCCAAATACAGCAAAGTAAAGTTTGCCTATTTTCAAGGTCCAATATTTTGTTGACGTATTTAGTTAAGACACTTTTACAAATGTTTCATAATTTACTTACCCCACAAAACCGCGACGAGCACACGCCATGTGTCTCGAGTGATAGTGTGTGTTACAAAAACGACCATATTATGTGATCTGAATAAGCTTATAATAAAGTAAAATAATGCTTTCCTATGGAATGTAATACGACAATTGGCTTTATTCTCTTTTTCACTTCTATTTTTACACGTTTTCAAAACACAAGCCACTATTTTTGCCGTGTTATTTCGTAAAATGCACCGATGAGTGCTCGACGCTGGCTCGCAGAAGAATGATGACATCACATTTTTTAGATTCACGCGAAGCCTTACTCGATCCCAGCCGGTTCCAATGGAACCGGCATGGGGAGGGGGAAATAATACGCTTTTATCGCTTAGGGCAGGTCTATTAATATTCATATGTCTATGATGTAAACCCAATGATTGCGTTGCAAAACATTGCGAACTTTACTTTTCTACTCAGGGTCATCGGTTTATATTGATTCCTTACCTTACTGACTCAATGAAACGACGGGCTAAGTCAATAATTCAATAACAATACTCAAAATGCTCATCTTTTTTATTTCCTTTCTGGTAAATGAAAATGATTACATAATGTCTAAACTACATACAGTGAACCGGCGGTAATCCAGCCCCTGGCTAATCCGGCGCCCCCTGTAATCTGATACATCAAATCTTGTCAAGCAAAATTACAAGAAAAACCTACTACTGAGAGCCGTATTTAAGGACCGGCCTATAGAAAAAACGTTAAAAGAACTCAACATGAAAGATTTGGTTTTTGCTCTTTGTCAATCTTCGGAAGTAATCGAGTAAGTTGCTGCAGAAACACAGATTACTTCGGGAGTTTTGGAGATCTGGTGAATATGCAGTATGATTCGTAGTTCAAATAGATTCTTTGATTTGTAATTTGTCAGATTACAAGGTAGGTACTCTTATTCAAAAAATTCCGGACTATAGAGGGTGTAAGGCAGTACTCTATAATCCGACGTCGCCCTGCAAAACGTTGTCGGATTACCGCGGGTCCACTGTAATTCCATTACAACACTAGACTTCTCTTGCAGAGAGATTCCATGACAGTTAATCCCTCGACAGTTGGACCCCCAGCATACTTACGATATACCTGCTTACACAAAATATAACTAAGTGTCCCTAAAGGAGTGTGCTGAGAGGATGTACCGCCGAATAATAAAAGTCTAAAACATATTTTCATTCAAATGCATTAAGTATAAAAATGCTCATCTACACACTAGAGAGAATGTAGACGAGTCAGTACTTATACCAACGTATAGGTACAAAAAACAATATTGCAAATAAATTCATTTGATATCCGTACAAACTTATTATTAAAGGTATTTCTGAAGACGATTTTAGATTTGAAATTGGTAAATAATGCACATAAAATTATAATTTTATAATAATTATAATTTCGGGGAGGCAACTGTCGGGGATCAACTGTTGGGTCAGCCTCCATACTCCATCTCATATTATACAGGGTGTCCAGGTGTAAAGTGCACTAACTTCGGGAGGCGATTCTACATGATAGTATAAGTTAAAAATATAAATAACTTTTTTCGAAATTCCAACTTTTAGGCATAGTTTCATGGTAAAAAGATAAAATTAGACCGGCGTGCGCGGCCAGCTTTATTATTTTCCGCTGTTACGATACAGGCAAATCACCACCACACAATGTTGCCACGATCAGGCCCGGCAGGCTCTCGGCAAGTAAGATCGTACCTCACACTAAGGATTTTTAGTAGGTAGATCTTTTTGTATGGGAAAAAAAATGTTGGAATTTCGAAAAAAGTTGTTAATCTTTTTTACTCCTACCATCATGTATTTAATTCACTTTACTCCCGGACACCCTGTATATGTATAAGATATCCTGACACTTTCATAGAACCGGTTTTTCACTGAATTTCTACAGGCATTTCTTCTTTCATGTAATGGTAATAGGGGAAGAGTGTGACAAAATAATGTGAAATAATAATATTTGGGTAATTTATATGGCGCCGTTTTTATAAAAAATCACCTGAAAGTAGTTATACATGGGAATATTTTCTAATACATTTCTAAATTACAATTTTTGGCCTTTGACCTACACATATTCAAGGAAATGTGTTGGAAATTTTATTTACTGTAGACCTGTGTAGATTTTTAGAAAAACTCTCATACTAACCAAAAGTTGTATTTTTCAGTGGAGCAGCGGTGGGAGAACTTCCAGGGTGAGTACAATCAAAAACTTAGAATAATATTCATGGCTACTTTTCTCAAATAAAGAACTCCAGTGAAAAATATTATGGCTTTAAAAAAATATGTTCATATAGACCAATAAACGCTGCTTCTGAATATATAAGTTTTATTTCATAATATTAAACATAGAGTTCTTAAAAAATTATTAAAAAGTGCATTTTTAAACCTCTCGTCAAAACACACTGTAAAGTTGGTATTACTGAATGGTTAGTGCTGACGTCACGCGTCACCAGTCATTGTATTGAAATCTTTGATTAAGTAGGTATGACAAAAGCCATCAGTATTAACAACATTTCATGTTATTCGTTACTTCATACTGTTTATAGAGATTTAGTTGTTGTGTTTATTGAAACAATATTTAAGCCTAAATAATTCAGTATCAAAAATAGAGGTATCTCTATTAGTTTATCTCTATTTTTTAAAATATTGAAAAACTACTGCACAAAAAAATAGTAATGCTACTTCTAGGGAGAATGCTTCGAATAACGGTATTCAAAATGGCGGCACTTGATCAGCTGATTGCCCAATCCTGTAGTAATTTTTCAGGAGTGATGACGTCACACGATTCACCGTACATACGGTGGTTTTAGGGGGATCTTGAAAAATTAAAACTTTGACAATTATTTTAACTATTAAAACTAACTCTAAAAATGCGTTATTTAACTTAGAAGATCATTGTTCATTAAAAAAAACAAAAAAATTGGACTGGAGTTCTCTATTGTCTAAAAATATTTAATTAAATTTTATAATCCATCAGTTATGTATTCCAATCCCTCTGCAATAAGTGCTCTGAATTCTTGGGACATTACCATAAAATTTGAAAAATATATATGGTACCTCGTGGAAGCAAGAAGCCATGGAATAGCAGTCTGTATGGAAAGCATAGTAAGCTGCTTTTAGACCAAAACTGGATTCAAAGTACGAATGTTTGAAAACTGGGAAGGAAAAACTTATGCAGACGTCATTCGCTCGCAGTTTACTTACCGCATTACCATGACAACAGATAGTTGAGGGCGGAGCTCAATTATCAGACACATTAAAAATATGCTTCATTTTCTAGTATGGAACCCAATGGCTTCTTACTTCCGTGAGTGTAACTGTACAATTTGGACTCAAATACCATCTCCATGCAGTGTTAAACAAGTGTTATTCCGAACGATGCTAATTCCATGCTAATTACTTGTTTGTGTGCAGATGCGTGCACGAGTACATGGATGTGTACTCGGAGGCGGTGAGCGGGGAGGCTGGTGAGCTGGTAAACAGTCCCTTTGGCGGGCGCTACTGCGGGCCCATCCCGCCGCGCCGCCGCGTGTCCCTTCACCGTGCAGTGGCGCTGTCCTTCTTCACCGACAAGCCGCATACGCTGCCTACTCTGTTCCAGGGCACCTACAAATACATCAATGACTGTAAGACATAGATACCATGATCTTACTTAGTATAATTTCCCCCTTTGGTTTTTTACCGCCATAACAAATAACATTGATATGGGTGCCAAAACAAAGACAGCGCTAGCAGCTAACGGAGTATTAACACCACTTGTGAGATCTGATTCACCTGAAGAGGTGACAGCCTCCCACACTTTACTCAAATTCCAGTACTGGAAGCAATGGGAGAAAGCAAGCGAGATAAGACAGTCCAAAGTGCTTGTGACGATCACAACCTCAAACAAGCCAGACAACTGCTCAATCTAAATAGAACCTCAATTAGGAAGCTAATAGGTCTCTTTACAGAAAACTTGGACTTAGAGATATATGTAGTATTATAATAATAGTCCTACTCCTCGTTTGAGTTCTTCTCCTCATCAGTTTTAGTATTATCAGTGAGTAGTTTTCTCGCCCGTCAGCAATTCGGACAGTCTTTGAAAACTTCGAGTTGATTTATACTGGGCACACTAAGATAACACGAAGTGTAAAAAAGAGGTATCCTTTCATTATAATGTAGGCAGAGATATCGCTTGAAGGACGGAAAAAAAATAAGAGACTTATGCAAGACAAGAGCGAACTCAAGGATTGTCTGTCCCTCTCCTATCAACACACAAAGCGGTACCATAGTGGAGGAATTCAGTTTCCTATCAATAACAAGACCCATAAGAATACTGTTAGAATTATTTGTTCACCGAGATATACTTGATGCGGTCATGTTTTGGCAAGTATGCTATAATAATATACATATAATCTACACAGAAACTAACTTTATGTACTTTTATTTTGCAGCAGAGTATTTTGTGGGCACGGTCGTGGAGCAGGCGACATGCTCCTTCACCGTGCACGAGTCCAAGCGGAGAAAGGGGGCCCTCCTATCGCCTACCTACCCGGGAGCCTACCCCAAGGGGCTCAACTGCGCCTACCAGTTCCTCGGGCGGCCCGGCCAGAGAATACGCATCGAGTTCCGGGACTTTGACCTGTTCTATGGTGGTCCACAGTAAGGCTTTTTTCCATTTATTTACATGTTTTATAACTTTATAGTTGACTGAGCTTAGCTTAGTCCTGATTTAAGTCAACCGTTTTGTATTCATCTGTCTGTAAATTTTTAAAATCTAATTTTGTGAATTTTTTATCAATTATTTTTACATGAAATGACAAAAAAGTGAATTATTATTTTTAATTGTAAAACTAACGTTTTTAAGACAAGATTTTTTATGCATAGCACAAAGGGTAACAATTATTATAAGCAATAATTATCAGCCGTGTTTCAGGCTGATAATTATTGCTTATAATAATTGTTACCCTTTGTGCTATGCATAAAAAATCTTGTCTTAAAAACGTTAGTTTTACAATTAAAAATAATAATTAATATTTGACAAGTTTAAGTATTTCCCCAATAAATGAAGACATAATTTGTCTCGACGCCACCTAGCGAGGGATTTAACACTTACAATGTTTCTCTCGCAAAAATAAAGTTGGTTGTTTTCAGGTGGAAAAAAAAAAAAAAAAAAAAAAAAAAAAAAAAATATATATATATATATATATATATATATATATAATAAGCAGTAATTGTTGAATGAAACACTAGCATATATTGAATCATTTGGCGGGTACGAGATAAGCCGCCATAGCTCAGTGGTCAGAGCAATCGACCGGCAATCGAGAGGACACGGGTTCAAGTCCCGTTGGCGTCATGTATCTTTTCTCGGAAGATTTTTCAATGTGGATGAGTGTTTCAGGCTGATAATTATTGCTTATAATAATTGTGACAAAAAAGTGTGTTGACGAAAATGTTTGTAATATATTTGCCTAATAAAATATGTGGACGTTTTTATTTTTTTTTGTTATCAGTAATTTTAGTTAGGAAAAAGGTAAGGTGAGCCATTTTTAAAAAAATTTTGTTTGTATTAAAAAAAAATTATGTGTTTATTTTGGATTATAAGATTTGAAAGTGTATTTCATCCCAAAATAAATCCCGACTTCCAGTTTTACGTAGTGAAATCCGAAAGCTTATCGACGCAAACAATTTCAATGTCATAGAAATTTTCTGTATGTCTGCCCTTTTTTATTACAAGTACACCCATATTTATTTTCGATTGAATTTGAGTAAATGCATATTTTTTTACGCAAGTTTCTGTTACATAATTAATTTCTGTTGCATAAAGCTGTTTCCATAATTTCTATAAATTACATTGTAACAACCATTGTAACCTAAAAAATTGACTATTTGTAGCTGCCCATTCGACTATGTCCGGGTATACGACGGCCCGGACAATTCCTCAGCCCAGGTGGGGACGTACTGCGGCCAGCAGAGGAACCTGGTCCTCTACTCCAGCGACGAGAGACTGCTGGTAGTGTTCTATACCTTGCCCCGGACGGCCAACACGCAGAACAGGGGCTTCAAGGGCATGTTTGAGTTTTCGGAAAGTTTTGTTAAGCTTGGTAAGAGATGCAAATTATTTCTGTTATGGTAGCTGCCTTCCCGAATGGTCCTTTAAACTTTTTTGTCTTGTCGGCGACTTTCTTGCGAGCAGTCCTAAGTCAACTGGAAGATCTATTACACATCATGAACTCCCGATCTTTTAACGCTATAGTTCTCCTCACTTCTTTGAAATACTAGGTGTCCGGGGGTAAAGTACACAAACTTCGGGAGGTGATTCTACATGATAGTACAAGTAAAAAAGATAAATAACGTTTTCCGAAATTCCAAAGTAGTTTTCGGGTAAAATATTGAATTGTTTGGAAAAAATAATATTCTTCTATGGAAAAATATTTTTGAGTGAGAAAAAACATTGGAATTTCGAAAAAACTTATTCATCTTTTTTTACTTCTACCATCATGTAGAATCACCTCCCCAAGTTTGTGCACTTTATCTTCAGACACCCTGTATACAAATGCATATTTTTGTTTTCTACATTTTACTAATATTATCAATGTTTTGACCTAATGAGGTTATATACTAATTCCAGCCAGAGCAGGTATGTACGTCATAGATGATCGTCCTCTTTCTTCTCACACATCTTGTATGAGAATGAAAATAACTGAAGATACTAGAACTAGAACGCTGACGTCCTGTACTACCTCTCATTGGGACTAGTATATCTACTTACAAATCTTATGATTATCAATTTATGGGTTTTGATTTATTAACCTATGGATTTTACCTTTATTATGGATTTTGATTTATTAACCTTTAAACGCCCGTGCGCCGCGTTATAGGTAGTCCACTGCCCAAACATTTTTTATGAAATATTCGCACCATAATTACCGGTCCCGTATGGGACCATTGAGCATTGAACGACACAAATTGAATGAACGACGACTGGGCGTCTAAAGTTTAAATAAGAGAAAATCAGAAACATAGTTTTTGGATGCAAGGTCTACTGTTCACAGAACTAATCGTTTTTTAATAGTTAAAATAATAGAAAACTTTAATTATTTATTTAATAACTCCCTTTTTAGGGGCTTTTAAAATTACTGTATTTATCAAATGAAAAAATATTATACTTTTAATTAAAAGTGTTTCAAAATAATTTTTATTGAGAATTATTAATGACATTGTTCATTCTTTCAGATTTTATAAGTAAAAATGATGCAGAGCATATACGAGGATCAGAATGTGACCAAAAAATCCTCAGTAGAAAGGAGTCTACGGGTTTCGTTTTTAGTCCTAATTATCCGTTTCCGTATATTCCAAAAATTGTTTGTAGGTAAGGTTATCAAATATCTACAAGTTATCAAATATGTAAATTTTGAAATTGGATTTGTAAATTAGGAAGAAATTAAGCTGGAAACATACTAAGCCCACGCGACGCGACACAACGTTCCTGTCCATGTTCACACTGGCCGACGTAGTACGCGTTGCTGTGACCACGTGACAAGGGGTCTCTGGTTGTGCGCAGGCGCGTTTGATTCAACACATTTGACATTTATTTTTTAGGTTATGCTTATGTGATTCTCTTCTTAGTAGACGACAGCTTTGCCATGCCTTGAAAGCGAATTTGAAGATGATTTGCTACGATTATTATTATTAAATCAATATTCTCGTAAAAAGAAAAAAAGTGAGAAGTATTTGGGTCCACAACATCAACAAACAAAGACAAATGTTTGGAGAGTTCCATACTTTAATAAAGGAACTAGAATCTGATGATGGACGATTCTTCATGTACTTCCGTATGAGTAAAGTGGTATTTGAAGAGCTTCACAGCATAATTGAAAATAACATAAAAAAAGAAAACACACGTCTTCGAAAGTCAATTGGGATCAGAGAAAGACTGGCAGTGTGTCTAAGGTTTGATTGTCATTCATTATAGGGGTATAATATTGAAAGTCATGCCATGAACGGCTGAAATTTCGTCCCAAGCTGCACTGCGTATGCAGAATCTCTATAATCCTGTAATTTGATTTTATAAATTAATTTGTGCCATCTAACAGTTTCAATGAACTGTTCGTCATCCATTTTTGAATAATTTCTGTCAAAAAAACAACCACAGATATAGCGAAACATAACGTTAGATGCTTAGATAACGCCACAAAGATGTAAAATCATCTCGTAGTAGGCGTGACCATACCACCTTCCACATGGCCCACGCCGATCTGGCTGCGGCAGATCCGCATAGCGTAGAGGGCGTCGGTTTGCGTAGCGTGGGGCTAGTGTGATTCTAAGGCACCCGTTTCCATAGAAAATGTATGGATGGTAAGTAGTCCAGATATGGAAATGATGACGTCTACCTACGTCGCATGGGCTGAGTGTGTTTCTCCCTTTATGAGTTTTGAATATACCAGTTTTCCATACAAACAATAATAATATTTTATATAAGAAACATTTGCTTATCATTTAATGTTTGTTCTTTTCATTTCAGATATTTTATTTATGGGATGCAAGATTCACAACACTTGGAAAGAGTGCGATTGGAGTTTGTTAAATTTGAAATTCCTAAGGGAGAGAAAGTGGGAGAGTAAGTACTGATATTATTTCAATGCTTAAATAGACACAGATGGTCAAACTTATCTTTGCAGTTAAGCTCTTTGCTACTGTAAATAGTCTGGCTTTAGTCTTTTATTATTCTTTATCCCTTTTTTAAAAAGGATTAACAAAACATGTACATAGTTCCTTCATTCATCAGTTTCTCTTTTGGCTACCCGCACAGTTAGTTTTGTAGATCTATATTCAGGTAAATATTATTGGGAATTATTTTTAAATTCAGCACTACGGAATCATTGTGATAGCCTAACCCTAATCTAATGTAACTGTAACTTAACCATAATTTTTCAGAATTTTTCCGTTTAATAAGAATAAGAAAAAAACAACACATAATTATGAACTTCCATTTTATATAATAGTCAATTTTGCTTAACATTCGTGCGGCCCATTTCATACAAATCTTAATTTTGGATTTGAGATCAAAATACCCAAACAAACTGAAAAATTATTTTTGTAATCAAAAGGTATTTCAAATATCTAGTACGGATGTGAGCTACTTTATTTATTTTTGCTTTAAATTATAAGATATATGCCATTGAAGATTTTAATGTATCGTCATAACAATCGTAGAGCTGCGCATCCCCTCCTCTCGCCGGTACCGCACAGATCAGAATTTGTTCCAATTAAATGTAATGGTGCCCCAGATAACAGAAGTACATTAGTTTTAGTTTATTTATTTGATTTCGGTTCCTTAGGTTTAGTCCGTGTAAACCGGTGTACTAATTAAACGGAATCGACTGTATATTATATAATCAATCATTAAAAATTTTAGGCAACAAATGTAATGGACAAACATGATGAAATATGATTGTATCTAGTTTTACTTCATCATCCAAACCAAAAATCTTTACTACTTATTTAATTTCTAAATTGCAACTTCTAAATTCCAGGACAGGGGCAGCTTGCACTGATGGCTACCTGAAAGTCTACCTCAAAGGCCAGGAGGCCTCGGATTCCTATGACAAGTTCGACATGGATCTGTGCGGGGAGGTGGCGCCTCCTATAGCCGTATCGGATGGGCCAAGACTCGTCCTCGTCTTCTCTTCCGGAGATCTTTGGGGGCGGGGATTCAAAGCTAAATATTCCTTTGAAACAGGTAAACAGACGAAATATCATATTGATTACCTTGTTTGACAACACAAAAGTCACTACATGAAATACTAATCTGCAAATTCTTCTTTGCCAAAACTATTTTTCTTTGAAGACCCTAATTTCTAAAAACTGCAGTTATTTTATTTGATTTTTTTATTATGTATTATTATTGATGCAAAGTTTACATTTTATAGTTAAAAAAAATACAACTCTTTTAGATTAACTCCTAGCAGGAGGTCCTAAAGTTTCTCTCAAGGCCTATGTCATTTTTCGGTATGCTAAATTGAAGGTCTTTTCAAGAAAAAAAATCATGGTTTAGTGGTATGATTTAACCATACCTTACGTGTTCAATAATATTTATTTATTTACCACTGGTTTATTTATTTAAACAAACAATAGCAATGTAAACGATAGTGAGTACATTACGTCAAA
Source organism: Limnephilus marmoratus (assembly GCA_917880885.1). Classification (NCBI taxonomy): domain Eukaryota; kingdom Metazoa; phylum Arthropoda; class Insecta; order Trichoptera; family Limnephilidae; genus Limnephilus; species Limnephilus marmoratus. Next base: position 28,822,692 of record OU862923.1, on the reverse strand, counting down.
TGTAAGGAAAGCGACACGGCGAGTGGTATGCACTGAATAGTATGTACGTTTGCAGGTTAATTAATTACTGCCGGACAGCGGGCCCGTTCTCGCTTAAATAGTCGACCGCTCAGGTAGCAGCCAAAACACTGGTAGGTAGGCAAAACGTGCCACTCGATGATTCACGAACCTTCGGCGCTATACAGTTAGCTTTCTGATCTTTCCAGTAAGTGGCAATACCGTAGGCGGCCAATGTACTCTGTGTATGTACTAGTGACGGCACGGCGACTCATACTGTAGAGGTACTGACATACTGTAGGTAGTAGATAAGTACCTAAGAATAATGATGTGTCGCTACAATGGTGTAGGAAGGAGGTAATACAAAAGTCATGTTTCCTTCATGGCTGTGTAGCATATTTATTATAATGTGTATTACAGAATCACTCAAAACTTTTACGACTTTGAATCATAAAATTCTTGTTTACAATAGCATTAAACATAATGATCTCAGCTGTATGAAAACAATGTGCAACATAGTTGTGAATTATGAGTATTTGGAGCAGGTGGATGAGTTTATGTACTTGGGAAGTATGTTTACGAGAGATGGGAAGGCTGACAGAGATATCGAAAGAAGGGTAAATGCAGGCAACTTGGCGCCAACAAAAAACTGTCCAAAGAAGCAAAGTTAGCCGTCCATAATGGTGTGCTTGTACCTACCCTGATGTATGGCAGTGAGGCATGGAACTGGCAAAGGAAGGATGAAAGTAGGCTGAATGCTGTTGAAATGAGATCCCTGAGGCATATGTGTGGTAAAACCATGTACGATCATGTGAGAAATGTGGAGATCTGCGAAGAATGCAAGGCTGATGTAAGCGTAATGAGTAAGATTAAGAAAGGGACGCTCAGATGGTTTGGGCATGTAGAACGAATGACCGAGGAAAGGAGTGAAAGGAGAATATACGACGCAAATGTGAATGGTAGAAGAAGTCGGGGACGCCCGAAGAAGACATGGCACGACCAAGTGAATCAGATACTTGAGTCGGGCCATGTGAAGAGTCGGAATAGAAGAGCATGTATGAGACGATGTATGAATGTGAACGAGGCAAGGAGTGTGTGCCAAGATCGAGTTGTTTGGCAGTCCGTCCTCTCTGTCTACCCCTGCGGAGAAACGGCGTGATGGTTAGTTAGTTATCTCAGCTGTAAAACTTTCCCCAAAGTATTATTAATATTATTTACCGTCTATTTCCAGAATACCGTATCCCCGGAACCGCAGCGCCCGACGGCAGTTGCTCCTTCACATACCGCAGCTCCTCGCGCAAGAAGGGGGAGTTCAACTCCCCCCGCTACCCCTCCAACTACCCCTCCGAGACCAACTGCACCTACATGTTCCTCGCCACCCCCAACGAACAGGTCACCATCGTGTTCGAGCACTTTAAGGTCAAGGCAGATTCTGTTAACAGCACCACTGGTGCCTATGGGTGAGATTATTCAACCATTTCATTGCAATATTATATTCATTTATACTTTTTAGCTATATCTAAAAAAAGGTGCATTTAGAAATTTTGATAATTTACAGTTTATTGATTTGGGGGTCACTAAGTTCAGTCCATATCGTCGCAAGAAAGCGAAACTGTTATATTTTATGTGTAAAATATTGCCGTAGTGATTATTTTTCATAATTTAAAATTATTATTAGATGATTATTTTTCATAATGGTAAATGGGTTATTTTGAGGTTATGAGTCTATTTGGTTGGCGTACAGTTGATTTATTTGAAATATATAAATAATACAATTGCTTTCCACCCAAAGATTTTATGCGTCATTAGAGAACTCAAGGCCTACTAAAGTACAGGTCTGAATGCGCAACAGCTAAATTACAAAGTCGATGCCGTCGCTAAGAAAAATTTACTTTTTATAATAATAATCTAACGATATTTCAGTTACTTGCTTGCGGTAAAACAACATACAAATCAGCAGAAACAACAAATACAATAACAATCAACACTATTTGCAAACTATCGTTGTTCATTATAGCTTGAAAATTTGACACCTCAAAATTCGACTGGTGCCCAGGCCTCCTACTTTAGTCGGCCTTGAGACAGTATTCGACGGAACTTTTGAATTTTGAATACGAAAATGCCGCCCGCGTTCATCTTTTGTTTCGTCCATATGCACATATTCTTTAAGTGTCTATCTTTATCATACATGAATAACTTTTGAATTAAGAAATTATTGAAAATCGCTGAAAACAAAAGAGTGTTGATTAATTGCCACATTATATCTTGAGTTTGTGAGACTATGGCAAGTCTATTTATATAACGTCATTGGCGTGACGTAGCTTGGAAGTCCCGAAACAAATGATATTGACGCCACTTGTATTGCATCAAATCTCCCAGTGGAACATGGATTTCAAGCTATGTCACGAATTTTGTCAATCACTGCTCTATCCCCTCGATGAGCTAACCTTGTTAAACGCATTTTCCTCGAACCTTGCCTACAACCTAAATGTCATTTTGAGGTTGATAGTAAGATATTATTTTTTTACAAAAAATGGTAATTTCTCCTACCGACTAAGCTACTGCAAGTAGCTTGTCAGTAGGATCTTAGTTAAACAGGAGTATAAAAAGAAAAAGAAATAAAAAATAGCAGCGTAATAATACACACACAGGTAAAATAAAATACATATGACTAAATTAAATATCAATTTATTGCATTAAACCAGTGTGCCAACTCGGAATCTCCGTTCCCGCTAAATTGTAACAGATCATCGGTCAGAATTCTGTCACCAGACACCCATATTATCATCCATCCTGGGGTCAATGACGTTACATACTATATTAGACGAGGGGTAGAAATCTCAAAGTGGGAAGACAATCGCAAGACAATTGTACCGGTCTCGATATTTAGTACTTTAGTACTAAACTGCTACGCGTCGAGTAAGGTTGCGTCTTACCAGTACTTACCAGTAAGTAGATTGTATTTTAAAAAGTGTCAAAATGCCCTCCTGTGTGATGAGAAAATGTTTCAATTACACTGCAAATAATAGTAAAGGCGAAGGAATAACACTTCATTTGTAAGTACACGCAAATTACTTAATATTATCGATTATTATAAATATTACAATAAATTTTCATGTTTCCCGCTCGCGGTTTTACACGTCATTACGAGACAGAGAACGTTGCATCAAAAAGTAACGAGCATAACAAAGACAACCTGCTAACAGTAGGTCGGTTCACACAGCGTCCCGCACAAGTTTTCTTCTATTAGGAAAGATGGGGTAAAACGTACACAGGGTAAATCGTTAATTAACTTAATTATGTTTCCTTGCTGACAATGACAAGACACTATAATTTAATACACGTAAACACGCTAGTTGTAGTTAAGCTCTGTTGATAAATATAATTTTTTGTCATTTCATAAAATAATTAATACCTAATAAAATCCCAAAAATTAAAAAAAAATTCAAATTGCTATTCAAAACTTTACGTTTTACATTTTTGGTGATCATTTTTAGATTTGAATATAAAGCGTGGTATTTTGTCTTTCTAACACCGTTTAGAACATATTTCTCACTCTGTTAGTAAGGGAGTTACAGTGATTTATATGAGACCTGTGTGAGCTGGGACCAAAATGGTCTCGTGCTATTCAAGGGGTTAAGCCTGTACAGATCTTTTTGTAATTTAAAGCAGTCAAGGCGTTCATAGGAAGAAATATTTTGATGTCATCAGCGAAGAGTAACATTTGCATAATGGAAGCATTTTATAATGTCGTTGATGAAAATTGTAAATAGATTTGTATACTCATTTGAACCTATGACCTGTACTGTATAATAAAATATGTTTTTAACAATACTACTATAATAGTACCAATATTGTATTACCAATTTTAACTCATATAATTATAATAAAAAAAATATTTGCCCGTGTGTCTTGTTTTACCCGCCTTTACCCTCCCCTGTGCGTAGTGTAACCGAGTGAGAGTATCTTGTTATCTCAGTCACACCCGTGATGTGAAAGCAGTATGCGGCGAAGAAATTAATACGCCGCCCGCTAATGTATCGGTGCCATTCATACATACACATTATTTGATTGTCTATCTTTATCACACAGGAATAAACTTTTGAATATTGAAAATCGCTGAAAACAAAAGAGTGTTCCTTACTTTCCACATTATATTGTGAGTATGTGAGACTATAACGAGTCTATTTATTTTATATAACGTCATTGCCTGGGGTATGATAATTTGTCAAATTTAAAATCCGTCATCCTGTAAATCCGTTACACACAAAATTCTCCAATCCGCTAGATATGATGGGAAATCCGTTAAGTTGGCAATACTGCATTAAACATGCTTCAGAATATTAATATAATGTTGCTAGTAATGAAATCATTGCCAGTAATGAAAAATATTGGTTACTTAATTTTTTACCATACCTAATTAATTAAATGTTTCCATACCGATGAGCTATATTTTGCACTGAGGCGCAAATGCTGTCACGGACCGTAGCTTTTGCTACCGCTGAATTCTGAGCAATTAATTCGATTAATCATGGATTCTACTTATGTTTCGATTATGTAAATGTCTCGATTGTGCCCATCTCTACCATAGACTATCATTATATTCAATATTGTGTTGTTTGAGTTTTGGAATATTAAGTCATTTTACACTTCATCCTTATTGAGCTAAGGTGGGTGGTTTGGTATATTTATGCAATGACGTCATACAAATAAATAGACTCACCATAGTCTCATATACTTACAACATAATGTGGAAAGTAAGGAACACTCTTTTGTTTTCAGCGATTTTCAGTATAATTTCTTAATTCAAAAGTTTATTCCTGTGTGATAAAGATAGACAATCAAATAATGTGTGTGTATGAATGCAATGAATATAGGAGCGGGCGGCGTATTGCTTGTCACTTTTTGATGGAAAATTCGCTGTCTTCTTTTCTTGAGGCCCACTAGAATAAAAGGTCCGGCTGCCTGTCGGAGTTTGATATGTCAAGCTATACAATAAATACAATAAAACAACGACAGTTTTCAAATGGTGGCGATTGTCATCAATACTTGTTAGAACTACCGATTTATGTGTTGTTTTACCGCAAGCAAACAAATAAAGAGAGTGTTTAGGCTGATTAGTCTACTTTAAAACAGTGAAGTTTACTTAGCAACAGAAATTTGGCTATTGCGCGTCCAGACCCTTTACTTTAGTAGGACTTGAATTTTCTCTAATGACATGTAAAACCGCGAGCGGGAAACATGAAAATTAATTGTAATATTTATAATAATCGATAATAAGTAATTTGCGTGTACTTACAAATGAAATGTTATTCATTCGCCTTTACTATTATTTGCCGTGTAATTGAAACATTTTCTCATCACACAGGAGGGCATTTGACACTTTTTAAAACGCAATTTACTTACTGGTAAGTGCTGGTAAGACGCAACCTTACTCGACGTGTAGCAGTTTAGTACTAAAGTACTAGATATCGAGACCGTTACAATTGTCTTGTTCTTGTCTTCCCACTTTGAGATTTCTACCCCTCGTCTAATAGTATGTAACGTCATAGTATTTATGGGGCTAAGTTTCGGATAGCCTTTTCAGTGTCCATCATCCTCAAAAGTCAAACATAACACTATTAGCTATAGGAATCTTTATCTCATCTACGCATTGTCACATATATGAGTGCGATCCATTGTCATGAAATTTTAGTAAAACACATACATTGTGTCAAAACTTGCGTTGAAAAGGCCGGTGTTGTAAAGGTTAATTCATGTCTGATGCATTCAACATTTTTACATTTCAGTTCCCTGACATGTTATGAAGACTGGGTGGAGGTGTGGGGAGTGGGGCGGACTGGGTGGTCCCCCCTGGGCCGGTACTGTGGCCTCACAGCCCCGGGGCCCCTGGTGTCCCCCCGTGGAGCCTTGGGGCTGGCTGTCTTGCTGCACGCTGATGACATAGGAGTTGCCAGTGGATTCAAAGCGCGTTACAACTTTGAGGTAGGATTGTAAATTCTTGGTGTTTTGAGTCACATCTATAACAGAAGGCTTCATAACAGCTGGATTGTGAGAGGTCGTGACCCATCACAGTTTACTTGTGAACACTCTTCAATAAAAAAAAATGCCATTACATCTGAGGGAGCAGACTCCGGATTGGTAGAAATGGGAGATAAATAAAAGGCGAGAAGTCATAGTAGTGAGTCGTATCGTTTATTTGGCTACGTAGCGAAGGTCAATGAAGCGGTTACAGGATGTAAACAGAAGTGCCGTAGATGAAGATGTTGCTGGTGCAAAGGTCAACGGTCAGTCTGCGACGATCTCAGGCATCAGTAACACACGTCAATGTTCGGAGGACATCGGACATCATGTTCAGACAATGTTTGGACATCATGACCCGGAATCGACACACTACGGTGTGTTAATTTTGTATAGAAAGGCCTAGTTTTGTTCAAATCTAGGATTTTTTTGTACAAGGGGGGACCCAAAAGTAACGGGAGTTGTACTGTGGTGGAGAGGAAGAATGGGGGAACACATTTTTCGACCAGGTATCCGTTAGAGTCACTCCTACTGAGTCAGTGTACAAAGTTGTGTCGCTGTGAGTGCACTGGTTAACACATGAGAATTTTTTTTAGTAAAACAACTTTTTCCATTTCGGCGAAAACGTGATGGCAGAATGTCGAGAGCAACGCGCAGCTGTGAAATATTGTTTCCTGTTGGAGAAATCGGCAAACTATTATAATGCTGATTGCTTATGGGGATGCTGCCCTAGGTAAAACCAGAGTCTACGAGTGGTTTTCACGTTTTAAAAATGGAGAAATGTTAATTGAAGACCAACCAACTAACTTGGGAGGCGGGAATGGGTACCGCCGCCCCGGGAACCTTTATTGGATAACCAACACCTCTGCCATAGGTCACCCCAAGTGGTTCGCTACGTTTGGTGATTTAGCAGGGGTGCCCGGGTTCATGGGGTGAGGTTTGTCTAGGTCTTGGAGGCGGATGACCAGGACATACTGAACCCAAGATTCCTACCCACCCCTTAAACCCTTTTCCTTCCCAGAACTCTCCTCTCCTTCCTTTCTTTAAAAAAACCCTCCACACAGCATCATAGGTGAGCATAAAGATGACATAGGCCCTGAGGAAAATTATGTTCCTCAGGGCCTCCTGTGTGGAGCTCATGTAAAAAAAAAAAAAAAACCCCATTCGGGACGCCCCTCAAAGACAAAAAGTCAACAAAATCAATACCCTCCGTTGCCGAACCATTGATCAACACTGTGAGATGTCTGGAATGTCATGGAGTTCAATTCAGAAGATTTTAACCGAAGATTTGCCCGTAAGAAGGGTTGGAGCCAAATTTGTCCCTCGCCTTCTCACAGACGAGCAAAGGGAGCGTCGACTTCAGGCATGTTTTGAGCTTCAAAATCAGCTCGAAGAGCACCCTGAATTTTTTTCCAAGATAATCTGCCCCCTTATGACTTCTTTCTGTTCCCCACACTGAAAAGGGACATGAAAGGAAAGCGTTTTGCCACTGTGGAGGAGATAAAACAAAAATCGCTGGAAGGCCTAAAGGACATCCCGATAAATGAAATTAAAAACTGTTTTAAACAATGAAAGAAGCGTTTGGGGAAGTGCATTGTGGTCAATGGAGAATACTTTGAAGGCAATCAAAATTTGATGTAAAAATATATAGAAATAAAGAAGTTATCACGAAATTCCGGTTACTTTTGGGTCCCCCCTCGTATAGAGTATTTTGTGCGGGTTCTAACATGCACAAAATGGGAATAACATATTTTTCGGTGGCCCGGGTTTAAAAGGCAGAATTTTAATGGCATGCTATCCATAATGTGTTTATGTTATTATAAAACAAGTTTGTTTTATTTTCTCATCTTTTTAATGGAGGTTCGCCGCACAAACGCACTTTAGAGAAAACTGCCACTGATAAGAATGCATGTCGAAGATGAGCAGTAAAACTATTCAATTATGTATTACAAGAAAATATTTTGAGTTAAATATTAGGTCCTTACACATGAAATTGGCATTTTGTATGGGAGGAACATAAAGTCGATTTTTTTTTAATATAATTTATTTATTTAATCAAAGTATGTACCATTGCCATCTATGCACTTTTGCCATCTCATAGGTAGATCATCGATCCCTTTACTAAAAAAACCATTCGGACGGGAATCAATAAAATATTTGAAGGCGGTTTGGACTGCCCCATCGGAGTTGAATTTTTTCCCTTGCAAGAAGTTATCCAAATTTCGAAAAAAATGGTAATCTGTTGGGGCAAGGTCCGGAGAGTACGCTGAATGTCTTAGACATTCCAATTGAAGCTCCTCTAATTTGGTAGCCGTCTGTTGTGCAGTGTGTGGTCTAGCGTTCTAACGCGCGTTTGTTGATTTGCTTCACTCAAATCGTCAGGTACCCACCTTTCAAACTTTTTCACCTTCCCAAATTGCTTCAAGTGGATTAAAACAGTTTTATCACTAAAACCGCAGCCTGCAGCTAACTCGGACGTGGTTTGCGATGGATCCGCTTCCACAATAGCCTCCAATTCTTCATTATCAACTTTGGTCTCCGGCCGTCCACGGGGCGTGTTCTGCAGGTCGAAATTTCCAGAACGAAAACGTTGGAACCAAAAACGCACTGTGTTTTCTTTTGCGGCACCGTCGCCATACACATCATTAATCCTTCGAGCCGTTTCTGCAGCACTGGTGCCACGGTGGAACTCGTACTCGTAAATAACGCGATATTTCAAGTTTTCCATTTTGTAAACTAAGTGACGCAAAGAAAAAAACAATTAAGGAAAAAACAAATTATTTATAATTTTCGAAACACAAATACACCTGTTAATAGCTGTATAAATTTGAATTTGGAATTCCCAACCAAAGAGAAGATATTTGAGATCAAAGTTGCCAGTACGGCAAAATGCCAATTTCATATGCAAGGACCTAATAAATATGTTGCTTTAAGAATAAGTAGTTACAACCCAAAAATAAAAAATAAACTTTTTTTGCAGTACACGAGTAAAATATGTATCTAACTCTATTTTCTTTAAAATGCAATTTTTTTTAAACTTTGCAAAAAAAAACCTGCTTCCAGATTGCTAAGTCCATCTTTGGAGACTGCGGTGGTAACATGTCGGGCATGGAGTACGGAGTCATCACCAGCCCCAACTTCCCATCAAACTACGACGGGCCCGGCAGAGGTTTGGCTTCCAAGACGTGTAACTGGTTTGTTTCTGTTAAGCCCCTACACAAGATATTGCTCAATTTCGAATTCTTCGCCGTAGAGGGAGATCCTTCAGGTAAGCATTTCACTTCATTGTTCATATTTTTTATGGTGACCCGACAATTGATCCCCCGACAATTGGTCCCCCGAAATGGTATTTACTATAAAATTATAATTTTTTGTTCATTAGTTACCAATTTCAAACATAAAAGATATTCAGTTAAGTGACTTTTGGTGTCGTTTACATTGGTAATTTGGCCATAAATCGCTTACAAGAGCGATTTACAGGAAAGAACTTACTAGTATAAACCCAGCCTAAGGATAATGTGAATAAATATTTGGAATTTCTATGGTTTAAATGCTTATAAGACAGAAAAATGCATGGGGTCAGTGGTCAACCCACATGGTTAGGGATGTTATGTTTGCAATCTTGGTCTGTCGAGAGTTAAAAATACCTTTAACCGCCGGAATGCCGTTCGTGCACCGGTGTGTTTGAGATTTTACACGCGATTTTGACCCTTATGTATAAAGAAAGTGTATGAAGAACACGGTCAGAATCGCTTGCTCTATTATCGCCCTTTACCATAGAGAAAACCGCAATGCGCCTGGTCACTCCAAATAATTTATATTAATAATTTACCGGAGCACGGGAATGTGCCCAGTTCTTGCGCATGCGCGGGAAAAATTCCTTTGTCTCCGATTTTGACCTTTCTATGTACAAAATTTCTCAAGGACACTGTCAGAATCGCTGGACACGAAATGTCATTGGGTGTCATGGATGCCGCTTTTTGCGAACGCTAATTGGTGGATAACCAACCCCAACTACCCCGGCAAACAACGGGTTAATAATAAGTTGGTACGAACATCAAAGGAATTTATACACAGTGTCGATTTTTTTATACTAATGCACTGGCACATACAATAAATAGATAAGCAGATTTTTCCTCGATGCATTTGAATGAAAATAGGTGTAATAAAGGGTGTGGATTGCACATTCAATACAAGTACACTGGGGGACCAATTGTCGGCGGATCAACTGTCATGGAACCATTTTTTATATTTATGAAGTAATATATAATATTAAATTAGAATTGGTGATATGTGCAGTGTTAAAAACAATTAAATTTTCATATAATACCTATGCATTAGAAAATCTTGAATTAAACTGTAAAAAAGTGGAAAACATTTTATTTGATGCCTTGAAATATGTATGAAAGAGAGTGAGAATAATTTTATTAGTTTTAATTTTTTTCTAAAAGAATAATTTTTTTATTTGATTTTTTTGGTACAATAAAAACACATCAATTTGTTACAGACCACTTTTATTTTATTCACACCCTACTGAACTGTTAATTCAGTTCTAATATTCTCCTGACGAAGGAAGGGTTCTTCCAAAACTGGAAGAGTGTGAATAAAATAAAAGTGGTCTGTAATAAATTTATGTATTTTTATTCAAAATTATGGTGAGCCACAAAGTTAATGGTTTTTACCAAAAGATTTTTTTATTGTTAAGTTTTGCCAGTCGTCAGTGAGGATTAATTTTTATGAACGATAATGAAAAGATACTTCAGGAACAATTTAAGAATTCATTTAAATCAGTCAAAAATATGCAATAAATTTGCAATTTCAGGTAGAGGTTGTCCAGCAGCAGTGGTGAGACTGTGGCACGAGTCTGTGGGGCCGCCCATAGAACTGTGCGGTGAAAAAGCGCTCACTGACAAGTGGCAGTACATCACTGAGACCAATACACTGAAGCTGACGTAAGTATAGACAATAGTCATGGCTAATAACCAATACATAATTGACCTCAAATTCTGTTTGGTTTTAAAGAATCATATTTTATGCTCCAAAAACAAGAGAGCACTTTGAATTTCAAAAAAACGCTGTCCAGCCACCCATTTTATTTTATTTTATTATATTTAGGAATTCAACAGTTATTTACAAAATACTAGTTAGTATATTGCAAAATCAATACAGTGAAACCCTCTCTTAGGGGTCGTCCATTAATCACGTGCTGTTTTTTTAGCAACTTTTTAACTTAGACTACCCCCCCCCCCCCCCCCCCGCCTCCAAAATCACTTGTATTTTTTTTAGTACAAAGTATTTTGAAATTTTCAGAATATTATCACGAAAAATAAATTCACATGATATCTCATTATACCCCCCCCCCTGGTGATATTTCGTGATTTTTTCCGAACCCCCCCCCCCCTTTCGAGCCTCACGTCGTGATTAATGGACGACCCCTTAAAAAGTTTTCCAAGGGACCGGAAAAAACAAACTTCTTAAGCAGGAAAACCTTGTGTGGGAAAAATTGGGCCAATTTTGGGCCGAGGGACCGAAAAAACCAAACTTCTTAAGCCATGAACAATTTAACCCTTTGAATAATAGTAAAATAATATCTATAAACTTTTGCCTGTCAAGGTTTTCGAGCAAAATTTCTGGTTCTTCCCATGTACTTTAAATGTTCCTTTTTATTGATTATTTTTTAAGAAGGGATTAATTAAGAGGGTTTCACTGTATTTATTTTGCAATATACTAACTAGTATCTTGTAAATAACTGTTTGATTCCTAAATATAATAAAATAAAATAAAATGGGTGGCTGGACAGAGTTTTAAACTGAAAATTCAAAGAAAATTAAAAAAAAAAAAACAAAAAATTATACATGGGTACTCATCAATATTTGGTTGATGTATTTGTCGAAGGGTGGTCCAACCATAACTCACAACGTTAATTGTAAATAAAACAAATAGTTTTAAGAGAATTATTCTTAATTTTTTTTTTATGATAGAAATATCTATGGCAATTATGTGTGAAACGGTATCAAATCATATGATCGTGTGGCCAATTGACATCACCACGTTGTAAGATAACACGGTCATTGAATTTCTCTCGCAAAGGAGCCATTGTTTCGTTGGCTGTGTGAATCTGTCGTTATCATAGTGAGAAGTGTGATCTAAACGGTATTGGAAAGCGAATACCCCATGCTATATATTCATATCTAAAAGTTAACCACAAAAGAATTAAAATATACATTTTTGTGAAACCAAAATGTTCAACTGCAATTTGAAAAAAATTACAAAACTTATGAATTTTTTAAAAATTATTTTTTACATGAAACAACAAAAAAGCGAGGTGATGATAATATCTATAATACATTTTTCTAATTAAATACCTGTTTGTTTGTATTTATTTTTCATTACCAGTAATTTTAGTTAGAAAAAAAAATAGGGTGAGCATTTAAATTTTTTTTAGTTTGTATTCAAAATTTTATATTTAAAAAATTACATGGTTAATTCCATGGACATATGAATATATATGGACCTGCCCTAAGTGATAAAAGCGTATTATTTCCCCCTCCCCATTCCGGTTCCATGAAGCCTGCTGGGCTTACGAGAGCCTCGCTTGAATCTAAAAAATGTGACGTCATCATTCTTGTCCTGACCAGCGTCGAGCTCACATCGTACATTTTACGAAATAACACGGCAAAAATGATAGCTTGTGCTATACATTATACCCTAAAATATAACGAATGTGGGCGGTTCTCCAGTGAGCTCGTCGCTGGTTACAGGGACAAGTAAATTATGAAACATTTGTAAAAGTGTCTTAACTAAATACGGCAACAAAATATTTGTCTGTGAAAAGTGGCGAACTTTACTTTGCCGCATTTGGACTTTGCAAATATGTTAATAACGTGGCGAGCAATTCGCGCTCCCAAGTAAAAAGGTCTATTCTTTCAAAAGCAGATTTTGCTATTAAGAACTAAATGGTGATATTATAATGCGAGATGCCTATATACTGTCAGATTGATTTTTTAACGAATCACAGTCATCTTTCCCCTCATCTATTAAATTTGGATGTCTATGGTTAATTCTATTAACTAAATTTAAAAGCGCGTTTCTTCACCTTTCAAAAACAGTTTTTAGTTTTCAGATCCGTTCACCAATATTCCATTTATTAGGATTTTAATAAAAAGAGGAAATATTCTAACTTATTGACAGAATATGGTAGACACCTGAGGGATTAACGTAATGTGCGTTATTTTCAGATTTATTTCCGCCGACAAGTCAGTGGGAGCCCAGGGCTTCCGGGCCGTGTGGACGGAGGTCCGGGAGGTGAAGGTCGACAATCCGTGCGATCAGTTCACCTGCCTCAAGTCCTCGCTGTGCATCTCCGACAAGCTGGCCTGCAACCGGGTAGACAACTGCGGGGCAGATGACAACAGTGACGAGACACATTGTAGGTTCTAATACATTACAGTAGCCAGTAGTCAATAGTTATTATCAGTTGTTATTAGATATTAGCTGGTACCTGGCAAGCGTTCCAACCCCATTCAAATAAAAAAAAAATTCCCTTCATTTCCTTTTCCATACTTCCCCGTTCCCTCCCGCGTCCCCATCCCCTCCCGCATTCCCCTTCCCCGCCTTCCCCCTCCCTCACCACCCCTCCCGCGAACCCCCCTTCCTTCGATACCCTCCCTGCCGCTAAAATGTACGAAATACACATATTTTCATTTATACAAATTTCATAACGCCAGAGCTTACCATTATAAATACAAACCTTCGCGGGCTTGTGCACAACAAATCACCAAAGTTTCATCGCAATCGGATGAACGGTATGGTAGTGCATAAAATACGAACAAACAAATAAGTATTATTTTTTATATGTAAGATAATTAACTCATTGAAGAAGAAGATAACAATAATAATCTAAACGAAAATATGAAAAAGAACAAGACACAGAAAAATAGAAAAAGATAATGGTCGCAGCTCTAACCCAGAACCTCTCGTCTAACCGAGATGTGCATGTTTACCAATTCCGCCATTACCACCTCTGGGTTTGAGACCATTATCTTTTTCTATTTTTCTGTGTCTTGTTTTCTTTCAAATTTTCGTTTAGATTATTATTGTTATCTTTTTCTTCAATGATATATTATATTGATGGGAATAACCTTCAAAAGTTATATAAAAAGATAGTTTTTCTTATAAAAAATTAGATAATCAACTATTTACTGTCCATGGTCATACTTGTCTCAAGGCTACTCATTAATGTAGTGGAAGATCATCTTGCCAGAAAATATGCAATAATATTAAGAAGTTATATTTTCAATCCCTTTTTTACTTGCTAAGTCATGTAAAATTACTACTTACACATACCTAAATACAATAAATTTTAATGGTGCATTAATTTTTCACTGTTCATAACAACTCATAACCACGCCTAATAAAAAATGTATACCTACAGCACTTTTTTGTGGCTGTCATTGGATGAAGCATTTTGTTAAAAAATGAATGCCACATACAGGCATGTAGTTAAAATATTATCTAACATTGTAATGCCTTACTTCGTGAGAGCAGAACAACTACCTTTCCCAAACAATCCCGGTCCTTGTATTAATTCCTCTCACCGTAGTTCTAGATAATTAAACACACTAATATTGATTGATCGTGCTTGGGTAAGTAATGTGAAACATTGCTGTGTAATGCGTAACATAACGAGCCCGCAGAAGAGTCTTAAGTTGTGGAGACAGTTGCCTTGCAATAGTTGCGGGCATAAAAATTCATTATGGTTCAGTGCTAAACATATAAGTTGGCGGTGGTGTAAATATTTATATTTTAATCTGGCAACCACACGTGTCATAAATGACGAGGCCCTCTTTTTCACCAACTTATTTGCCAAATAAGCTCCGCGCACACGAGAAACTTTTTAGTTGGGAGACTTTTTTTAAATTTTTATGAATGTTGGAATAGTTTTCCAATGTTGCCGCAACTAAAGTCACACGTCTGCGGGTGCCCTTAATTTTTAAAAATGGAACCACTTATTGGACCTATTGTTATCATACCAAACAAGTGATAAAGTAGGTACCAAAATTATTTTATGAATTAATAACTCTTTATTCAAAATGCGTATTTGCTTTGTTCAAATGCTTGACAGATGCTTAGATGAATAATTAATAGAGTGAAGATTCTTTACTAAGAAAATGCGCTCGGTTCCTCTTTCAGTGGACATACTTTAGTAGCCCATTCATGTTCCAATTCTTTGAATGTCATTGGATAGATGTCGTAATTTATGTTTACTAACATTCGGAAAGTGAATTTCTTCTTTTGAAACGCAATGAAAACACTTTAATTTTTTAATGTTACCAATATTTCAAATATAAGGTACCTACAGTAAAACATGCACATAAGGGAACGTACACATACTATGTGACCAACTTTTTAAAATTTTTAACCCCCCCCCGGTGACTAAAAACCTAAGCCCCCCGCCGCTCATTTGTACCAAGCGTGGTATTTTGAAGACCCCTCCCCTCCCTGAAGGTGTCACGTAGTATGGGTACGTTCCCTAAGATCTTTTTCATACAAAACTTAAATTAGGATTTGAGGCAAAAATACTTTAAAGAATTCAACTTTATAATTTACTAGCTGGTTCCCGGCATGCGTTGCAACGACATATTCTAAGAAATAAATTGTTTCTCCCTGCATGTCCTTTCCCATGTGTCCCCGTTCCCCTCCCGCATGCCCTACCTTCCCGCGTTTCTCTTCCACCTTCCCCGCCCACCCTCTCCCCTCTCCGCTCCCGCGTTCCGCAAACCCCCTTCCGCATTCCATATATTCAGTCCCAGTACATTCAGTTTTCAAACAGCTCGCTCGCCACTTATTACAATTTTTTTATTCAAATTTTAATTTTTCGTATATTATAAATATCTATTAATTTTTGTATATTATAAGAACAATCAATCAAATTTGATACCTGACATAGGTACCTATATAAAATATCTGTAATTTAAAAAATCCATAGACAAACCTTTTAATACAAAAAAAAACAGCTGCCTGCTAAAATCAATTTCATCAAACGCGCGAACTGTACGTGCAAAGTTAAAATAGTTGTTAAGTTTTCTGAAATTATTCAATTTTCTGCGCAATTTTCTTAATTTTTCTTTCCGTAAGAACCTTCTATAAAGTATTAGTAAACTTAAAAAAAAAAGATGAATGAAATAGGTAAAGTCGTTCTGAAGTTATGGCGTGACCAAGGGAAACAGGGATTAATTTTTGTATATATGTATAGATAGGTAATTTTGGCAATTATTTGTGAATTATTTAAAAAATTATTTTGATCTATTTACCATAATAAAAAATTAAAAATTACAACAGATTAAAAAACATTTTGATAGGCGTAAATTTCAATAAGAATAAATGACCAATTTAAATTTGTCATATATAAATTAAAAGGTCTACCCCAAAGAAAACCCTTCTTTACGATCTGTTATTTTTTTTATTTTATCATTCATTACATTTAGACAGTTGGTAGCGCAAGATTATTTTTTTAACGTAAATTAACTCATAAAAAAAAGTCAAAGTTGCCTCTAAAATCATGCAAAATTGAATTCTTTAATGGCCTGTATATCATGGTTGAAAACATAAATAAATAAAATAGCGCATATCCATACAAGATATTTGCTAAACCTTTCAATTTTAAAAAACTATTATGCAGTTTGATTCGGTATTTTGGCATCAAATCCAAATTTAAATTTTCTATGAAAAAAGCAGCGCAGCTGTTCCTCGTAAGGATTCCACGTAAGATGTTATCACATATTTTTTTCAGTCCCTTGAAAAATTAAATTAAACTATGTTTTAAGTCAGGTTGTTCCTCAGAATTTTAACAATTCATCAGATTTCAAAAATACTTTTCAAGTTCTGTTATTATTTCACTTCTGGCCAATAATGATATAAGGTTGGGTTTAGACTCGTAAGTTTTTTCCTGTAAATCGCTCTTGTAAGCGATTTATGGCCAAATTACCAATGTAAACGACACCAAAAGTCACTTAACGTAATTTATTACGCACCATTGCGAGAAGTAAAAATTAAAAGACAATTGTTTTCATAGGATTTTTTTCCTACATAACTAGTATTTATTTCCACTTAATTAAGTTTTCTGGAAAATGAGCATCCTTCTATTCAATTATCGGTACAATCCTTTCCAATCTTAATGTTTTTGTTTTTAACATTTACGTATTTGAAATTTTGAATTCGAAGTCAGTTGCTGTCAGCAGATGTCAGGTAGCTGTCATTTGGATAAAAGAAATTAATTGCCGCCTTTGACCACCTTTGACGGCATAAATTGTTTAATTAAAGCCAAAATCTATTTCAACACTTCATTGGGGCCTGTTCGTCTTTATTGACAAAATCGCATAAATTTGACAGTAGCAGGTCTTTGTTGACAGGAAGCCATCTTATCGCAAATAAATTTACAGATGTAAACGGTCGCATGAGCATTTACACAGGTCGAACTTCCGAACAACTTCCGTGATGATTAATTACCCCAAGTCAGATGCATATGTAAACGCTCCTGTGAGTGACCTGTCAAAATCTTATGTAATCCGTAAATTTTAATTACGAGTCTAACCCCAGCCTTATAAGAGACCTCGAACAGGACTTTCACTGAAATATAAAATTAACTTTGAAATTTGATGAATTGTTTAAATTCTGTGAAACAACACTTCCTTAGTTTGAACCTGAACCCGGGAACAAAATACATAGGATTGTCCCGTCGAAAAACTTTATAAAAGAATCTCAGTGTAGCATTAGAATTGTTTAATAAAAGGAGTGTATTGAAAACACCCGGAGCCTACTTACTGAGACACAGGTGACTGATTCAGGTCCCAACCTGGGCAAGAGCGAGAGCAGCCTGGTGGAGTCGGACTGGAGCGGGTGGCTGGTGTGGGGCAGCTCAGCGGCCGGCGGCGTGGTGGTGGTGGCGCTCATGTGGTGTCTGGTGGGTGGAAGGCGGCGGCGACGGAGGTCCCGCGCACGCCTACTGCCGCCGCCCCCGCCCCCGCGCCCGCCGCCGCCCCCGCCGCCCCCCGCGCACCCGCGCTCGCCGCCCCCGCCACCACACTGCGACCCCTGCGGGGAGCGCCTCGCCAATGCCGACACCGTCTGACACCACTCCTACCAAATTATAACTAGTTACATTATTAACTACCTACACATTTTAGGGCACTATTTCATTTGACTCCTACTATAAACTAGATGAAATCTGGCAACAGTTGTGACTTTACAAATAAAGTATGATACAGTAGCTTTGATTAACATCAGTATTTTTTATTATTATGTTTTGTGCCGACCGTGGGTTGAACCCAAAGATATTGAAATACAAGAGATATACTATGATGGCCGCCCGACCGTTGGCAGAATACCGTCTAATGGGAATAGTTTGAATACGGAAAGAATTCATTCATTTAGTTTATTTTTAGGTGTGCAGTAGTATTGGTTAACATTATCGGCGATACCAGGAAACACAGTCCCACCCAATAAAAACTGCGGATAGCACATCTCTTATATTTCAATATCTTTGTTTGAACCTAAGCTTCATCGGCTTAGATTAAATTTTAACTAATTAATTCATTTTGTCCTGACAAAGCTTGGGTCCGAGCAAAACCTGGTTAGCATAAAAAAATTGTTAAATAGCTGTGTAAAACAAAGTTACTATCCTTACATTTTTAACGATAAGGATACGAAAGAGTTGACACAAGTCCAAATAGATTTTGCCTAAAAAACTTTGTTGAGAGTCAGTTACTATAACTAGCACTGTGTGAGTAAATGTTTGCAATGGTAGCCCTTTGGTGCAGGTGATTTTATTGACTAAGATTGGCAGGGCCGGATTAAACATGTTGGGGCCCCTTTACCATAGGGGCCCCTAGGCAGTGGCCTACACAGCCTTATGGATAATACGGCCCTGCCAGGGCCGGATTAAATATGTCGGGGCTCCTAGGCAATGCACGTCTCAAGTCCCCTTTTCCCTAGGGGCCCCTAGGCGACGCGGGGCACCTAGGCAGTTGCCTACACTACCTTATGTATAATACGGCCCTGAAGATTGGTCAATTACAAAATATCGCCTGCATCGCCGCTATTGAGAAAGGAGCCTAAGATATTTCAGTGAATAATGATATGATTGCAAAGCAGACATTGATTTGAAGATTATTTTCTCATTTAACAATAATTTGTCCAGTTTGCAGTTTGCATTGTTGCCACTCTTCCTTGGTCTTTTGGTAGGTATCAAATCTAAAACGAACCCATTGTTGTCTCGTGGAGCCCTGAATCAAAGATGGTCACATCATTTCTTCCCAGTCCATTCACCCATATTGTAAATTGTATTGCTAGTGTTGGCTGACCTTCCACCTGTTTATTATTTTTAACCACAATAATAATGATTAGATCTATTAAATGGTAATAAAAGTACACAAATAATAGCACAATGATACACAGTTCTCCAACTGCCATCAGTCTCATAAAAGAATTAACAATAAATTAATCAATCAGTATTATAAATTATTCATTATATATTCATATAAGTATGTTTTAAGCGTAACATTTTGTAAAATTAAAATAAAAAAAAAAAACTGAGATTTCATTAGTAATTGCAACATTTTCAAAATGCATATTATTAATGCACAAATGATATAATATTATAAATCCTTCGATTGTTTATGAATGTTGTTTTAGTGCATATAGGAAAGGATAAAAAATTATTTGTATTTTTTGTTTTTTAGTTAGTTGAAAATCGAGGAATCTCAACTAGAAACTAAAGGATTCATTTTCATTCTTCTGTATAATACTATAATGTACTTGATTTGTTTGAATGGAGGTTCATTAGACTTGTTCGTTGTTTCAATTCAAGACTTTGTGGAGTGACAAAACATACTAAATGGTACCAAGCAATGATTCTAAGAACAAAGTTAAATTGTTCGTTGTTTGCGGCTAGCTGTGATAAAATACTATTTACTGTCGAATGTACTTAACAAAAATATTTGTGTGGGGAATTTCAATACCAAACACCAGCACCAGTACCAGCTTTGGTTCTGGACTCCAGTAATTACTAAATGTTACCAGTGATGGTTTTAGACAGGTGGGTGGGTGGAGTGGATACCGCAAGATAGTGGATATACATTTTCTGATTGTTCAGTCATCAGTGGTCACCCATTGTCATTATATTTGGTCCTTTTATCCACATTTACACTTTTAAGATGAACATGGCAACAACTAAATCGTCCAATCAGCCGCTGTTTTCTTTTTTTAATCTATAAATATAATAATTAAATTTATCTTGTGGAAACTCACAAGCTGATAATACTATTGTATTATGTTTAAATAGAGCTATCTTCATTGTATGTAGTGATAATGAATAAGTAATGATTGCTCTTAATACTGATATTGTGTTTTTTACTGGTTAACTGATAAACAACTAAAGTATATTGTAACACGGACAGTTTAAAGTGAAATACACACGCGATACACATTTTGACATCAGTTTTTCATTGGTCCCTGAATGCTTGCCACTAGTCACTTGCTAGAGGAATGATCAGAGAGTATCCTAACCCCATAGTCCACACGCTGAAACCATCCCTGGCTAGTTAAATCCTCTCAAGTATGTATAAGCGTTAGCTGTTACTGTATTGTATATAGAAGTATGATAATTGTAAGTCACCCAAATAATAATATGATCGATGTTAGTAATTTTATATGATATATTGTTCTGGAACGCCTGTGGTAAAGGCGCTACAGCACTTATCGTTTTATACATGCTCACAAGTAACTTACATACATACATATGTAAATGATTAAAACAGGAGTTTATAGTTAAATGAATAGGGTGCGGTGCAAAGGCCTCTTTACTCTTTTCCTTACTTGATCATTTCCACTTCTTCAGCTTTCATATATATTATACTACGTTTACTAGATAATGTAAATTTGTAAGGTTAAATTTTGTACATCTGTCGTTTGGCTAAACATTAGTTTGTTGGAGATTCGGGCCGCACCGCCCCTCTCGGTGGACTGTACAATGCGTACACATAGGTATTGCAAGAGATGTGATGTCACGAAGTGGTGGTGGTGGTCAGAGGGCTATATGTGGGCTACTATTGTTAGAGCAGCCCCACAACCCACACACGACATACCGTTGTTCTGTTACAGTCTCTCTTCAGTGTAAGGATAAGGAAGGAAGGAAAGAAGGAATGTTATATCTACAAAATAACTAATACAATGAAATTGTAGTCCACATAAAAACTGTTTTATTAAGATAATGGGTAAATCCAAAAAAGAAAAAAACGACAATCATTATTGTCAATGGCCGGAAACATTACTATAATATAGTATAAACTAAATTTTCACTCAGTGTATCCTTATTTCTCTTAATAAAACGGATAATCGGGCAAACAAGATTAAATTAAGCAAAAGCAGGATAACATTTTAAAATAATTACAATAATAATTTGCTGAATTAGTGATATTTTAGCTGTAAATGGTTTTTTTATTCCATTAGTTAACATGAAATTCATTTTAGTACATTTGAAACATTACGTTATCGTTATCAACAGTTTACAAGTGAAACACATACATTACATGATCTATTTACTGCTAAAATACATCACATCGCAAAATGCATTGCCAGGAATAAAATATATTTAATAACATATATTTAAAAAACAGACATTGTCTCGAGCAACAAAAATACTCTCAACTAAACAGTTTAGGAAAATATATTCCTCGGGCGGGGCGGGCCGACAGCCACACAGCCACACAGCCACCCACAAGCAAAACAATAATAACCTACAAGACTCGGTGATGACAGATGTTAGGGGACAGGAACAGCTGATACTATATCCACTCCACCCACCACACTAACAACACAACAACTATCCACTCGCTCCATATGTACTATACATACATACATCACTAAGTTTATGAAAATTTAAGCATAACAGGACACTTACAATCAAAATACTCAAATGGATAACATCCTACTAAAGATTTTTATCAGAATCAAATACAAAATTGAAAAACATGAAAGTCAAATGAATAAAAACACATAATAGAAAAAGGTTCCTCTCTAACACGAGGAACCGCAATGTAATGTAACCATGAACCAAAGATTGATTTATTCCCCCTGCGCAAGTGTAGTATCCTCCAGAACAAGGGGTGAACCAAACACAACTACCAACTCATTTACTATCCGTGTCCGCGCGGGACCCGGTAACATTGCACGCACATCTAGTAGCGCGCACATGTAGAGATCATTATAAACAGCGACGGCTTCAGCTACAGCCTGTCCATCCATGAAAGGTGCCCCAAATATAATTATAACAGCCAATAAATACTTATCAAACGAAAAATATTGCAACAAAATTTGTTAAAGAAGTAATTTGCTCTCCATCTATATTTCAAGCACATCATGATTTCCTTCCCTCGAATTATACGTTATGTACAAGCCAGAGTCACCACTCCGACTGTCCTAACCAACCAATCCTTCTCGCACAGCACAGCACAGCATCGCACAGCACATTACAGTGACAGCTCTCAGTCCCAACCAACTTAATAAAACAAACACATTTAGAATACGTTCACTTACTTAAAATGGGTATCAGCCTTAACAGAAACGTTAAAGCCCTTTAAAGCTATCACAATGACCGCCTTGGGTCGTAACAAACAAACACTTCTGCTATCCATCCTAAAGTCCGTCTCGCTTTAAGCCAAGCCCTCTGGCATAACAAACAAACAAACACACACACACTCTACTCTCTTTCCCTAATATTTACTATAAACAAACTCAAATCATTTCTCTCAAAGGCTGTGTTTGACACTAGTACGGAATTAAATATCGTATAACATGTAAATATTACCAAAATTACACATCTGAATACAAAATTGAGCTTCTGCAAAATTACAGCAATGGACACGAGTAAATGTATATTATATAGGAGAATTGCAGAGGGGAGGAGCTTCGTAGAGATTCTACGTCCAAGAGTGGCAGGAGTCCGACTCCCAGCAGCCCTCATCCGCGGGTAGGGGCTGCGACAGGTGCAGCAGCTGGTCTCCCTTGTCCCACACATTCCTGCGGCGCTTCCCGGCCCCTCCGGCCCCCCTAGGCCCCCCTGGCCCCCCTTGGTTCTGGTGACTCCCGTCCCACTTGCGTTTACCTGCCACAGAATACACGTTCAATACTAGCTCTTTTAGGATATGTTGTATTGACTACCTACATTGCTACATTGACAGGATAAGGAAAGGATATGGAAGGAAAGGTACCTCCTTGTCAAATATTCAGGATGGGCTTGGACTTTGGCTTGAGCTTGGATATTAAACACACACTTGCAAGTAAACTGAAAGCAGAAAAGTCACCATTGTTATTATTAAAGTATTGTCATTCGGCAATATGATACTTTTAAAGAGCAGGCATTAGCCATTCCTTGTGAAAAACCAAAGGTGACATCAATTTTAATTTATTTCAAATTTTTCTTTTAAATTGGTTCGCATGGACACTAAGCTTAGCTTTAATTTTAATAACCCAATCAGGTAAAACGTGACTTGTTTTGTACATCTTATTTTATATCAATTATTTTTCTTAGTGGCAAAGGAAAATAATATTGTTTAATATTAACATTACTGGTTGGCGTGACAAATGTCTAAATATGTTTTAATATGGATAGATTGTTTACCTGGTAAACTTCCCTTGGCGCGTGGATTGCCAGTGGTGCGTGCGGTAGTGGGGGCCGGCGGGCCACGATCTGCGCGGGGCCCCCCAGGGCTGCGCTCCCCCCCCCGCCTGCCCCAGCCCCGCCGGCGCCCCACCTGCCCCACGGCCCGGCCTCGCCCCAGCCCCACGTCCACCCTACACAACACAACATACATTACAACACACAACACTACACTACTATTCCACTACACTACAGTACAGTACAGTAACAGTACACTTCTCAATCAGATCCCCAACTTCACTTATCTACCATCAATAGTGAAATCACACTAGTTAACAGTATTTATTACCAACAAAACCTCTAATAGAGATTCGTCCTACCCAAGTTACACTGTATCAAATCCATTTAATACAAGAAAATTATATCTGTAGAAAAATATTTTTAGATTCTATTAGAATATTTTCTGTTCAAACTTAAATCCTGAAAATACAAATATAAATTAAAACATTACTCACAAGTTTTCCTCTGAAAGATTTGTTTTTATAAAATATATTTAAAAGTTAATAGAAAAAAAAACACACAAAACAAAATATTCTTTTTAAACTCTAAATTAAATCATGTTTATTGAGAACAAATTCTCACTAGGAAAAAAATACACATAATTTGTCATTACGTATTAGGATAGGGAATATCAAAACAATAGAAAGAAAACAAGTATTAATTGGTTATCAGAAACATAATTTCATAAACAAAGAACCCATTAAGTAACAAAGGGAAAGAAAGCAGATAATTATTTAATAAGCAAAGCGGGTTAGTATAATCTAATAAGCATGGGAATAATGAAAAGCAAATGTTAGAAAAGCATTAGGAAATAAATAATTTTAACATCCATCTGGAAAATATACAAATACCCATTAAATTTTACCAAAAACCAATTTCTGACTGATTTTGAAATATGTATGCAATTTCATTATTTGTTTTCCAAGTTCAAGATAGATTCATCTCATTTCTGTTTCCTCCGGAAAGTTTTCCTTGTATAACAAAACACCAAAGTAGAGTAATCTTCCCCTTAGATGGTTAGCGCAGAAAAAATAGTACTTTACTCTATTCAGCCAATATTGATATAATTGCATGAAATGAGAGTAGATATGTATTTAGAAAGCTTGAATCGGATGTCGAGCGAGATGGTTGATTGGTACATGATGCTGAAGGCTGATTGATTGCAATTGCTGATGGTAATGCTAATGGTTCATGGTTCACAACCACCGGCGCTGACAGCCGACCTGAATGCCGCAGGGCCAACACAAAATAATGTTACTTAAAACTATCCGATTAAATTTAGTAGGCCAATCATTAAAAATCAACAATGATAAATAAAAGAAGGATAAATAAATTTTGCAAATATAACAAAGTGAAATGAAAGTATTATAGATTATAGGGACATACACCCACCGGTGGAGGTCTGTTGCGGGCAGGCTGTCCCTGTGCGGGGGCCGCGTAATCAAAATACAACTCATCGTAGCCATAATAGGGCTCCGTGTAGCCACCGCGGTACCCGCCGTACCCGTAATAGTCGTAATCATAATCTATAAACACACACAATTAATACGGGCCCAAATTACCTTGCTACCTTCCTTATCCACTACATATACATAGATTTATTACATTTTAAGTTTCATGAGTTATTCAAAGGGATTAGATTTAATTAGTATATCAAACAATCCCATCACGAAAATAAATAATGAATAAACAGAACAAAAACCATGCTATTTAAAACTGATGAGGCATGTTAAAAAATCCAATATAGTTGGCAGCTTGCACTGTGGGTAATCCATAAATTGACTGCATGAAACAGTGATAAAAAGAAAGTTATGGTATGCAGTGTGTGGGATTTAATCACTACTATTATAGACCAGGAACACACTACTATCCAGCCAATGTTTCACTCTATATAATACATGGACACTCTATATAATAGCATTCGAGACATGTACTCGTACTATGCGCTTTTCTTTCATTACACTGTCATCATATTGCCCAACTAATTATATAGTTATTTGAATGGTTCATCATAAGTCACAAGCAAACTGATTGGAAATGGCTGAATGGCTATATGACTATGCCACTGATGTACTATGTACTATGTATTTATGTAGCCGGTTGGTTTGTAAGACACAATACACAGGGAATATACTCGGGATCCATCACCAATTCAACTAACACACACTTGTACAGACAACAAAACCACACAAAATATTATTCAATTGGGTTTCAACCAACATGCAACATTAATCTTTAGGGAAAAGGATTTTTTTACATTCTGAAAATCTAAAATTTCAAGTAACCCACATCACTTTTAATGATAGATTTTTACAGATGTAACAAAAAACATTTCAGTTCAAGTGTTAATTTAGTTGACTAGGACTAACTCACACGGGTTTATAATGTTAAGGGAGTTACTGTTATATTAGCATAGATATAACAAAAGCGAGCAAACAGCGTTGGAGAGAGATCAATTGAAAGGGCCCTTCATCTGAAAAAAGATGGTTAAATAGGTAAAGAAAAGTCCATTAGTAGGCTGTGCGTGAGTGAGTGAGTGAAGGTAGGTGGTCGGTTGGTTGGAGAGAAGCCACTAGGGGAGAGCGAGTTGCAAGGAAGGGCACTCACCATATTCCTCACGCTCCAGGGGACCGCGGTTGTTGGGGCGGCCTCGCCCCACCGGCCCACCCACGCCGCCCACTCCCGACGGGGAACACCTGCCACAAACACAAACAGTTACAGTTAGTTACTAGTAGTATTGGTAAACTACACTAGTGGTGCTAGTGCTAATGGCACTCACCCCCCGCCGCGACCGTGCAGCATCTGCATCATCCTCCTCTCCCGGGCGCGCAGCATCTCCTCTTTCTTCTTCTTGTCGGACGGGGGTTTGGCTAGTGACACCTCTATATGTGCCCCGCCCATATCCTTTCCATCTAGATCTCGCATTGCCTGTACATACATACATACTATTAGAATCTAGCCACTTTCTTGCCTTCTCTTCTTTTGATTTGTGATAATGACAAGAGTTTTACCTTCACTGCGCAGTCTCTATCTTCAAAATGGACAAAGGCGTAATCTTTTAACTTTTTTACTCGTTCTACTTTTCCGTAGCCTTCAAATACATCTTTTAATGTATCTTCTGAAGTATCTTGAGTTAGATTTCGCACATAGAGCACTTTAACCTGTTAACAAGTAAGCGTAAAGAAATATGTTACATTTTAATTGAAGGGCTTTTGAATAGGGTTTATTCAGCAAAATTAATAATGATTACCTTGCTCATAGTCTGTTCATCGGGTTCTTCCTGTGGATCAGCCCAATCTACGATAATATCACAAGTCCAAACCTGAAAAGCATTGTAACTCTAGATTATATTGCACACATGTATTATTGGACATTTATATTCCAAAGGTACAGTAAACCGATATATATATATATATATATACTAGAAAATAGACGAATTGCATGCTCCCTAGTATGTTTTCATAACAATAATTAAAATGTGTAATTAAGAAGGCAAGAGAAAAACATTGGATTGAAATTATTAAACAAAATGAAATTAATTTAGCAAATAAACATAACATTGAAATGATATTATTATTATAGGTATAGGGACATACATCATCCGCTGGATAGCGCTTGACGCGAGCAGGCTGTAATGATAAGATCCCTCTTCATTTTACAATTTTACTTAAAAAAGGGGAAACGGTGGAAAAACATTTAAAACACAACGCACCTTGAATCTGCCAGATCCCAGCCTTCTCTTGGCCAAGGATGCTTGTTTATGTGATTCATATTCGAGGAAACAAAAGCCCCGGTTCTTCTTCTTATCATCAGGGGAACTGTATATTATTACATCCATCAGACCAGCTGCAAACAGTTGTAACACAATACAGAAACAAACACAAGACAGAGTAGTCAGCACGAAACACACACCTCTCTCTCTAACACCAGTCTTCTATCTTTTAACAAACCAACCTATCAAACGGCTAAACAAAAAACTCATTGAGATGATGAGACATGCAAGCAATTGCTATGGGTGCTACGATAATCAATAACACCAAAGTGGAGAAAATCGTAATTTGATTATAATTTTAAAATCTAATCTATTAAATATCAAAAGCTTTTCTACCTATTTTGAAATGCTTTGTTTGATTCAAGAAAATTCAACTTCATACAATAAAATTAAATACTGAGAAAAAATAATACGGATTTAATTTAAATTAAATAAAAACAAAAAGATTGTCAACTTGAAATTAAATTAATAAAACAAACAAAAACTTTAAAAACATAAATTATGTAGGAATATTGAATTTAAAATTACTGTGGGCATTTGAAAGTTTGTGTTCTGAAGGTAATTCAATAAATCGTAAACATTGCCCTAATTGTAAGAAATTCTCTTTGCATTTTTAAAAATAATTCAAAAAAATATCAGCAATATTTAGTAGATGAAAATAGAAGTTGACATATCAGGTGCTCAGCGCAAGAGTGGCCCAACCCACATCAGCGAAAACATAATATTATATTTATATATTTTTGTCATATCTACGAAGCCACAGTCACCTAATTTTAGTTTTCACTGATCTCAAAGGTTCTTTGAAATAGTGAAAACTAAAATTGGGCCACTGTGTCTTCTTAAATATGACAAAAATATATTAAAAATTATCGCTGATTACGAATTTTTGTGGGCTGGGCCACTATTGCGCTGAGCGCCTCAAATAAGTCAGAACAAAATAAAAGTGGCAAATCAAAAAATGTAATAAGAAAGTGTGATATTTTCCATAAAATCAGTAAGTGTGGAATAGAAATATTTGTGTATAATTCAAAGAGTCTAATGAGAAAAATAGAGTAAAATAATATAGCCAGAGTACTTTTTGCTGCTGTACGGAAAGGTAGATCTGATGATTTAAAGAATGAAATGGCAGCGCCAAAGATAATCTAGCTATAAAATAAGAGACCAAAGAATTTCTTATTAATTACTGAAAAACTTACGTGCATGCCTAGTAAACTCTTCAAATAAATCATCTCGATCTCGATTCTTAGGGATATTTCCCACAAACAAACGGTGGTTGTTAAATGAAATTGTAACGCCAATCTTTTTGCCCTTTCGAATTTCATAATCATTCAGCTGTAAGAATAATTTGGAAGGAGAACAGCCAATTTAGACGGCTCGGTAGAGATCTGGTGACAGTCACCTGCAGCCAGGGGGTGGGAGGGTGGGGGTGGGGGAGGGGGGAGCGGGCTAGTGATGGGGGAGACAAGCCAGGTGCAGAGGGTGCACAAGGGAGTGGACAGAGGTAGCCCGCAGCCCACAGCCAGGCCCTCGCAGCTACTTGTTAGTGGCACCCAACACCGGCGGGGGCCCGGCTGGGGCGGCCAGTCGGCCAGCGGCCAGCTAGCCAGAAACCAGCCAGCCGGCAACCAGCTAGCCGGCAACCAGCCAGCCGGCAACCAGCCAGTCACACAACTGACTCAACCAACACGGGGAGAATTAAAGCACGGAGCAAGGAGCGGATAGACGACCAAACTGATCAGTAATAGTTTCAATAATTTAGATAAACTTTACCTGCTAATTTACCAAACTCCTCCAGTATCTCCTCTTTGCCTTTCGACTTGGGTATGTTTCCCACGAAAAGTCGTAGATTTGGAACGCTAATGTTTATTTTCAGACTCTTGCCCGGCTTTATTTCGTGATTATCAAGCTGTGGGAAAACATAATGCCAAATGTCCTTTTAGTAAATTTCATAACTCAAAAGCTACAGTTAAATGTCATTCAAACAAAAGTCCCACACGCAGTGAGGACTTAATTTGCTTGTGTTCCACGCCCCACACCCAAAGAGAGCAAGATCTTTGCAAATAAACGGTACCATATACCAATATTAAAGACTGTTCATTTCAAATTAAAACATGGGACCAAAATAACACAAATATATACGGTTATGAGATACTAAATAACTTCATTATACATACATAAAATATTATAAACAAATAAAGGAAGGGAAGATTCGAGTCTTTAATTTTGATATGAATACATAAGTATAGTTGTACCATCCTTGAAGATGAAATGATTAAGACGCCGAATTCAGCCAAATGGCCTTACGAGCAAAGAGGAGAGCCTGTAATCAATTTATAATGAAACTGCGAGCCAGTTTCAAGTCAATATGTCAATATTGCCAATTACCGCTACAGCCTGGAAACTTAGGATCAGTTTGTTTGCTAGTGAAAAGATTAATAATAAAATACAATCAACACATTCACAACATAAAATTATAAACAAAAGATGGTACAACATAATAAAAGGGTTATGTGGGGCTTTTGGTTGGGACTTTCAAGGAGGCAAGCGAGGCTATTGTTTATACAGACATGTGGGAGATTATAGAGACAGAGACATTCTGGTGGAATTAACTATACACATTACAAGTCATATTCAATCAATCAATGCTACAACATCTTAACATCTTCAAAAATTATAACATAAAATTTTAAATAAAATATTTTTAAAAACAAAATACCATAATTAAGATTTTAAAGAATTTAAAATGGTTTTATGCATAAAAGAATAAACATCAATAAAATAAAATGAAAAATAGTTATGAAATACCATAAACAATAAACTTAACCTTATTTTAATTTTGTAATAAACATACAACTGACACATGTTGCTGTTGTACTAAATGTCAAACTAAAATCCTAACAAGTGAAATAGTAGGTGTGGAAAAGTATAGATTTACAAGATTCTACCTGATTTTTCTGAATCTTTACAGAAAAACATCATTAATTATACTCTGCATTTTATCTAGTCCATGAATAATCATGTCAAACAAACAAGTGTTCTTTGAAGCCAAATTCTGAATTTATTTTAAAATATGGGATAATTTAATCTAGTGTACTGTTACGGAAATCATTGAAATATTCAAAGTGGAATATTCGTAATTGGAAAATTCTGTGAAAAGTGACCACCATTATAATGATAATCCTTACCATATTGCTAATAAAGCTTCAAAGCCAGTGAAGTAATCAATGTATAAAACAAAAGGAATACCCAGGGAAATGATCCTCAATATTTTGAAAAAAAATAAATCTAGGGGTGAAATGCAGATCCGGGCACAGTTTGGAAATTTAATAAAAAGGCACTTTCTAGATGAGAAAAGTGTGGAGAAGATGAATAAAAAATAAATTAAGGCGCGCTCGGCAAAATTGAGGGAGATACAACCGTTCAAAGTATTTAAAAATTCACTTCGCGAACTGATATTGACAGTTCGTTGTTCGTTCGCCATGTTTTCACTGCTTAGGTATGTTGGATCCCAGACCTAATACAGAATTAATAGTACGCCAGAATCACAAACCATGTTACACAAACCTAGCGTAGCCGCTAAACCACTTAAAAACTGGGATGTTTTTCTTGCCGTGACGTGAGCAGGCGTTATAAAGGGGTACTTTTTTTGTATCACAAACCATGTTTAGCGTATTAGGTTATAAAAAAAATGGCGGGCGGACGCGGGGCGGACTGTCAATATCAGTTTGTAAAGTGAAATTTTAAATACTTTGAACGGTTGTATCTCCCTCAATTTTGCCGAGCGTGCCTTAATTTTTGTTTTATTCAGCTTTTCCACACTTTTCTCATCTAGAAAGTGCCTTTTTATTAAATTTCCAAACTGTGCCCGGATCTGCATTCCTCCCAAATCTAGTACCGGTTTCACTGTTGTCAAACACAATTACAGCTTTGTACCAAACGAATGTTGTGGGTACAAGAAAAGCTGTCTGGGAGCAAAGTATAATACGTTACCTCTCTGACAGCATTTTGGGCTGCTTCACGCGTAGTAAACGTAACAAATGCATAACCTCGATTGGTCCCCGTCATGGGATCCATCATGAGGCGCAGGTCCCAGATGGCTCCGCAGTTCTCAAACAGAGGAATCAGTTCATCCTCATACATGTCTTTGGGGATCTTCCCACAGAACACCTCGCAGCCTGCCCCGGGGGTGTTGCCCTCCCAGCCCGGAGGGGGGCCCCCGTACTTGCGCTGCCCTGCACACAAACAAACAACCAACTTAATAACTTGCTAATATTCTATACACACCTGCTGAGTTATTATCTTTTGGAAGAGTGCCACCTATGTTTCTGTGATCAGTAAATACAAAGTTGGCAGTTAAACACAAGCCGACAGCATGCACTACACTTGCCGATGGAAAATAGCAGTGGCAATTTGTAATAATTCAGCAGTCTTCAAATTACTTTTGCATCAGCCCAACTTAAATAAAGGTTTTTTTTTAATCATAAGTCATAACTGATTTAAATGAAGAATTGTTACCTGTCGTCACGTCGAGCGTATATCCAGTGCGCTGGAGAATTAATTTAATTTTCTCATCATCAGGTCCCTTGGCGGGCTGCACAATGGCTGCCACGGGCCCTCCCTGCTGTACAGCGCGGGTCTTTTGCCTACAGTGAAGCATCGTTAATTAATTTGTGTTTTAAACTAGCATATTATTATTTAAATAAAATAATAACAAAGAGATAGTGGTGATTGGTGAAGCCATATCAAAAGAATTTTATTTCCCATTCGCCACTTTCATCATGCCTCTGAAAATATATACTTGCAAATTATTAAAAATAACATGAAAGTGATTGTGGTGGAGTTTCTTACCTATAAGTCTTCATCACACCGCAGAGGTAGGCACTTTTATTGGACACGTGTTCGAGGTTAGAATCCAAGAACTGTCCGAGGACATTTAAAGCACCTTCCACGGGAAACTCTATCAGTGCATCTAAAGCTCTCTCATCCAACTCAATGTGAGCTAGCTTTCCAGTCTTATAAATGTCATCTAATTTTATAGCCACCTAAATAAAAGAAAATGCATAATTACATTATTGGATTCCATCAGGATTCTTATTGGATTTTTTACTATACTGGTATCTTTTTCGGTTTCTGGTCTTATTAAGTTTTCCAATAAATTACTATATTCTAAATTATTGTCTCTTGGATAAACTTGATGCATTCAAACTAATGGAATTGATAATTTAATTTCACATAAATTCATCACTTTGAAAATGATAACATACCAATTAAAGCAAATTTTTCCTATCCCATGCAAAAGAAAATTTAAAAGTATTAATGGGTTTCCGGCGAAAATGGTCGCAAAGAGTAGGTATTACAGATTTTATTCTCGGGTACAATTTATTATAATATTATATTACTGGTAATAATTACAGAGTGGTAGATACTTTCAGTATCGCCCTGATGAAAGACCACCATTCAGAATTGAAACTTTGCTTGGAACGGCTTTAGCCCTGTTTGATGATCAGGTCTGAATAGCCAGGCACTTCCCCACCTTCCTCTTCCCAACTCCTTACCCTCCCCACTACATTCAGCCTTACAACATATCACAATTGATTGTTGGGAGCAATTGGGACTCTCGTGGGGTACTCACATCACAAAAATAATAATAATTGGATTTAAAATAGACATAATTTTCAGAGCACCAGAGTTTTCAAATGATTTGGTAATCATAGAAATGTTGGACCTTCTATGTTGTATGAAATAATATTTTAGGGTTGAAAGCTTATTGACCATGGTAAAGTGTTGGGGTCCCCTTGATGTGGTATCTTAGGGAACGTACCCATACTACGTGACACGTTTGGGGGGGGGGGGGGTCTTCAAAATGTCACGCTCCATACAAATGAGCGGCGGGTTGCTTAGGATTTTGGTCACCGGGGGGGGGGGTTAAAAATTGCAAAAAGTTGGTCACGTAGTATGGGTACGTTCCCTTATCAAAATAATAAAACATTAAAATGTACAACATACCTTACTGTCTAAGCCATACTCTAATAGTTTGTGAAAGTCTGGAGTGCGGGTATCACAGTCTTGTCCAGTTACTTCTAAGGACACTTCTCCATTACCCTCCGCCATAGCAACTGCAAAGAAACAAAATGATTTTATTTTTCAACAATATTTTTCGTAAAAATCTTAGCAGTTATTGCGAAAAAAATTGCGAGAACTCACTAATTGGATGGGGCATATAAATAAATATTGAAGGTTTAGCTCGAGAAAGATGTTTTCGGAATTACTGGCCTGAAGTAGTGCACAGAAAATAATAATTTACGTTACTTTACTTTCAGGAATGTACCCATTTCAAACAAAAAAAATACTAATGCGAAAAACAAAAGACATGAAACCAAAATAGAACCGTTCAAAAGTAGATCAAACTTCGAATGCAACAAAGAATAAAAGTACTTTTGGGAATCACAAAGTAGGCAAATTTGCACAAAATACATTTATAGGATTGTAACTAAAGGAGCCTAACAATAGACACTGGACGTAGGTATGAGATTAAAGAAGCTATTTTCGCGGTCATTGACCGGAACTGCAAACGAGTAAACAACGACTGTCTGCCCGCCAATAGTCGACAATCATTTTTTGCAAAATTGCACTTTTTCCAACTTGAATACTTATTGCAGTTAAAATCCACTTAGTTCTGATAAAATATTGCTAATTATTTTATGTCCGCGGCGGAAAATGCACGTCGCTTAAAAACTGCATGCACTGAATGCAACTTCGATCGACACCAACCGGCCGGCGGATGCACCGAAACTTTATTCAAAAATATTTGTGTAAAGTAAGTATTTTAGCACGACACTATTATATTAAACGATGTAAAAAGATATAACACACAGAAAACACTGTAAGTTGAATGTATAATTAAAACATAGAATGGCATATTCACCTAAAAACCTATCTCTATCTATGTCAACCGTGCACACAAATGGCGGCACCGGACAACGTCAACGTGATCGGCGCTACGGGGTTCTCAAAATGACGCTCAAGGTGCCTTGCGATTTCAGTGCATTCTTTCCAAACTTTGTTTTAATACTTTGGCACGATGTGATATTTTTAGATTTTATTTGTCTCTAGCACTTTATGTGTCCGCAGAACTTTTTGATTAAATTAAGACTATTGTCCGAGTAAATTCGCGTAAACTTTAAATTCGCAACACATATTTTTCACTATTTCGCACAAACTACATACCGTTAATATTCGCGAACCATTCCTATTATCGTCCGATCAGAAACTAATAAGTGCACTATTTAAACATAATCTTTAATAATTTAGCAAGTAAAATAATGTAGTAATTTAAGCGCGACTGTACAGCAAATAACTTTCTCTCCTATTGAAATGAACTGACGATTGAATTTAAAAGCGCGGCAGAAATCCGGCGACTATTGGCCTCCACCTATATGCAAATTATTTATCTTAGGTACCTGCCGACATGCTTGTTCATTGTCTGCTTGCAAAACGCAGCAGTTGTACAGTACTAGTGTACACTCACACTGTACTGTTGTACGCTTATACAGATCTGTACGAGGGGGACGTGAGATATTCAAATTTTAGGGTGGAGTCTCGTCTCTGCAAACGCTTTTGTTGCATGAAGTGCAATGTCTGCAGCTAGATCTTGTAGACATGGAAATTTAAATACCTACATTACTACTTACTACATCGGAGCTATCATCTCTTCACGATACACTTTGCACGATGCGCTATGCATTATCACTGCATTTATCTGACCGTTCTTATTTTTTTAATGCACAACATAAATATGTATATTTCGTGGAAAATATTTATAAAATGTATTTGAAATACAACAAAAGTACTACATAAATGGATTAAAAAATAATAAAGCGTAAATAATATTGATAAAAGATAAAGTTTATTTAAATTGTACGAATATAAAATTGATAATCAAGTATTATGTAAAAAAAGTATACCTATAATATTTTTGTAGGTACTTAATTAGTTTTCTTAACAACCACAAAACATTTTTATTATATAGATATACAAAATACTATTATAACCTTCTCCATTGGAGAAAAATGTAATAATTTGTTCTATTATTTTTTATATCGCAAATATTGTAATATGTTAATACATAACATTATATTCAGATTCATTACTAGTGTATATTGTATTAATTATTGTGTTTCGTTCGAAATAAGTAGTAACTATTCACGAAGATTTTTTCACTGGCAAAACTAAATAAAAAATAACCATTCAAAATGTGTACCTACCGACCGCTTTTTGAATTCGTTAAAAATATTAAATGCTACGGTCATCTTATTATTATTTCTCCAACTTGGGGTTGATTTTTTTTTTTTTGCTAGTTCACACAGAATCCGGTTAGGACCCCTCGAGATGAAACTTTAAGCTTATAATGACTGCATTATCTCTCTGCAATTCATTGCGCTGTAAATACGTAAATACCATTACCGGGAAACTGAAACATTATATTCAGGTTCATTACTAGTGTAAAAAATCGATAAAATAATAAGACTTATTAAAAATCGAAAAATATTACGATATTATTGAGTTTTCGGACTGAAAGGGAAAATTAATAGACTATGCACGAGAATTAATAAATTGATTTAATAAAATTCTATGGTTAGGTGGGTTCTCACTATCTCACAGAAAAAAAACAATACATGACATCTTTTTACTTAAATTTTCAAACATAAACACCAAAACGATTACGTACCTACTTTTTAAATCGTACCTACCCATTGGGAACTTTACTATAGGAACAACAATATTCAATAGGCAATTTTTGTGAAATCTAAATCAGTGTTTCACAAACTGGACCCCATGTGGATCCCTGTACGCAGAGGTCCGAGGGGGTTCGTTATGAGGTTAACTGTTTAAATAAATTTAAGCTGTCGCATAAAAGTACGGTTTTAATCAAAAAAAATTTCGATACACTAACAAAATAATATGAAAATGTACCTAACTAACTCAAATCGCAAGGAATTCAATTCCAGAGGCGCAAACATTGTGATTTTATTTGTGTAAAAAAGGTAAGGTAATGATTCCGTAGAACAAAACAAAGTGTGATAACAAGTTTAATTAGTTTAGTGAAAAAAATCGTCATAAATTTGAACTTTCAAATTATCAAACTAATTAAGAATTTTAATGTTTTAAATTTTATACAGTTACTGTAATGTCATTGGTTACTATTCGGTTTTGTCCGGGTTTCGGCACTTATTTTTCGTATTGCAAATTATTAATTTTATTTTTAGTTTTTATTTGATGCTATAACTTTTTTATAAACATTATTGGGCCTCTCTGGGTGGTTTAATAATAATAACTTCATATTTGTACAGCGCAGTTTTGTGTACTTTCGCTTCAAGTGCGCTTAACTATAATGTATTTAAAAAAATAATCCAACAATGCTCCTTACGAGTCCATTACAAAATATTGATAAAATAACATGAAAAAAAGAATATACCTACAGTTTTTACAAAACAATGACAAGAGAAAAAAAATTAACAAAAACAGTTCTGTTATAGCATAACAGGACAATAATAATAGACAATAACGGTGCTATTGCAGCACAGAACAAAATGAGAACTTTAAAACTAAAATATAATATACCAACAGAAGGCGGTTTGCATTCAGAAATGATAATTATTCTGTCAATAAATTCGGACAAACATAAAAATACAATTAGGAGGAAACCGAAACCAAATAATTACCGGATACTTGAGAACATGGCTTTAACCAGTTGCGTAGTTAGGGGGGGGGGGGGCGGCCCGCCCCGGGTACCACCCGATGAGTGTCACCTCCTAAGAGCATGGCTCCCCGTGGAGTTCCCCGAAACAGGAGAATTTTGTGTCCAACGGTCTTTTTATACGCGAAAATAGCCTATATTAGAAACTTTTATCCCAGAAATTCTCTAGCCAACCCCCCCCACCCCCCCCCCCCCCTCCCCTCCAGGACGACCAATTTTTTACACATTTGACTAGGTGGTAATGAGTCGAAATTTGCGTTTTTAATTTCTCAAAGTTAACTTGGGGGGGGGGGGTGACACCACGTCATCCACCCCGAGTGCCACCATGCTAGCTACGCCACTGGTTCTGGGTACTCTACATACCTAAATAATTACATTTTTTCTTCAAAATTTTAATAATAAAATGATTTAAAGGTTGTGATTTGAAGTAGCATTTTTGCCAAAACAAGAATATTAAGCTTTACGTTGTTTTCATTTTACACTAATAATGTGTTGATTACAGTAGTTAGATTTAAAAACATAATACCTAATACAAATTACTGTGTTGCGGGTGGATATTGTCGCACATCTGTAAAAGGCTTTGTTTGTTGCGTTCCGGTTCCGATTCATGATGGTGGCTTTATTGGAAACAATTTTTTTATCCCGTCAGAGTTTGCATAATTGAGGTTCCTACAACGAGCCGTCAAATCGGAAATTATGGTACCTACCTACTGGCTTGAAGAAAGTTAAAAAAGTTGTTGAACATTGAGACTGCGACATTTCTACAACTCCTTATTTGAAATTTAAAAAAAGTTATTTGCGTATTCTATAATTAAATAGGTAGATATTTAATTAAGTAGGTACCTACTTACAAATATTTTGATTTCAGGTTTCGATCTAATAAATATGGTATTAAATTTTGATTTGTTAAATAAGAGAAAATTAGAAACATTATATTTTGGATGCGGGCTCTACGTTCACAAAACTATCAAACCTAGGTCTAGGTTCTTGTAAATATTTATAAACAATAGTTCCTGCATTAAATTTGTGAAAGCATTGAATGACTCGTAGATATTATATGTTCCATTTGAATGGTAAGTACCTATGTACTTACTGATTATTGTCAATTTTTCACAATAAGGCCTCATTCTCACGGGAGCTTTTTTAACGTCCGTTAAAAAAGCGTTCAAATAGAACAAATGCATTTCCAATCATACATTCGTACGTCAGCACTTTTAAAACGCGACGCTTTTTTATCGGGCAGTGTTGCATTTTGAGCGCTGGGCGTTGGGCGTTAAAGGGAATAGATCATATGAAACTTCGTATTATTATTCACACGAGCGGTAAAACAACGCCGGTGCACCAATCTTTATCCGTTAATCCTGTACTTCCATCTAGCGGTAAAACAACGCCGGTGCACCAATCTTTATCCATTAATCCTGTACTTCCATCTAAAGTAATTACAACTGCACCAAGTTCTAGGCCACACTCCGCACAAAGCTTTTTTACCACTTTCAACCCAAATATTTGCCCATATCCATCCAACACTGACGAATCAAGTTCAATAACTGTTCAGAGCCCATTGACTTATATAAGTTCACCAGAAGAATTTTAATTATCTCCAGATGATTGTTAAATTTAATACCTAAATTTTTAATAAATAAAAATTATTTTGTAATTATTGTTTTTAAATAAAACATGTAAATAAAACTAGTCGTTGTACAGGTGGTGTCGCCAAACGCATGGTATCTTGAAGTGTTATTCGAGGCCCCACTATCGTCAACAGTTCGTCAAATGTTGTAATAGACAATCAAAAATAACTAAAAAATTTATCGGGATATTGCCTTAATTCGTACAGTGTCACAAACTGGCGTTTCTTTTAAGTATCTCAGTTCATTCAGAGGATGAATCCAGAATGCCTTTTGTTTTCTTTTTCGTCTTCTAGCAACACAAATCGCTATTGCTATTAATTTTGCAGAAACCATTTCCACGTCTTACTGAAGCGAGAAACGAAAGAAGAGTGATTTGCATTCGTATGAACAATCATATCGAGAACGTTATAAAAGCGCCAACGCCGAGTTTTAACGCAGCGTTTTTTAAAGTCTCGTGCGAATTACGCCTTAGAAAGGCGAAACAAACATCATACAGTTTTAAAAGCTCCGTATTCCTCATAAGGGGTAGATATTTGTACGCGGGAAAATCTGTCTGCAAAGGGGTGAAAACATGTCCTTAGTTTGAGAAACACTGCTCTAAACTATACATTTCGTGCGAATCAAGTGGAACACTTTTATTTGTAAAGAATCGAATCGGGATGTTATTCGCAATACTGCAATATTAAAACAGATTTTAGAGTTTTTTTAATACCGCATTGCAACTTTAGTTTGTAGGAATTCGCAAGTTAATTTATACCCGCCTCCCATTGCGTTTAGGTAGGTAGGTACCTACTTACATCTTGCATTCAAATATTGCAAATATGCAGTTAAAAATAAATTACCGCACGGAGCGGTGATACAGTCCGAGTTTCCTCTGTCAAGCTCATTCAAACTATTTTTATTATTTATGCAAAGCTTTTTACTTTTTCATTTAGGTATATTGCAATTAAACTTAACTTCAATGCTTTTTATCATCGCTGTAAGCTAAGCCGTCAAGGCATACAATCTACAGTATCTAGTTTTATACACGGCAGCTATATTTTACCTTGGTAATGCAAGTGGCTACATAAAAATAGTTGTGAGTAGGTATGTGTTGAAAGTATACCAATGCGAAAAACTATCGAGCGAAAAAAATCAGGTTTCCCTAGTAAACCGCCGGTAGGTACTTGGTCTAGTTATATAATTTTCTATTTATGTCCTGATAATGCCGTGGAATATTTTGCAAAATAATTGCGACATAACCTATCTTTGCAGTTTTATTGCCATGCAGCTAACATGAAGACAATGCCACGCCACGATGCGCTATTATTCCATGTTTTTTATTCTAAAGGTGCATTGAGTGCACTCATGTACACCCGATTACACATTGTTTAGAAATTTTAATTTTTGAATGTTAAGGTGGTAGAATTGCCATGGTAATTAATGTTACCCGCTAAAAAAAATTTGGCCATATTTGACTAATTTATATTCTTACACTGACCATATTGTAGATGTATTGCTGATTTAACAGGACATGATGTCCACGTTAAACGTTTTTTTATAAGAACGGAAATAATTTGTAGAAAAAATTACATTGCGATGAATGCGAGCTTGTCTAGACTCCGGACAATATTAAAAATACTTTTGTTTCGATTGCAAAACTTGTTTCGGAAATAATGGAGGTTCGGTTCTTTCAGCCGACACGTCTGACCGGAGGCGTCTACT
The DNA here is from genome assembly GCA_917880885.1 of Limnephilus marmoratus. NCBI lineage: Eukaryota > Metazoa > Arthropoda > Insecta > Trichoptera > Limnephilidae > Limnephilus > Limnephilus marmoratus. The sequence goes on along the minus strand of OU862923.1, from coordinate 28,782,094 downwards.
AATATCTACAGGAATTCCAAAAACTAAAAAAATCGAACTAATATCTATGGGAATCAAAGTGTTGACGAATATCTACAGCTCAAACTGTTGATTAATATCTATGAGAACCAAAGTGTTGACGAATATCTACAGTACTGTCAGAGGTTGGATTTGCAATTATGTATAGCATATTGGAATAACTTAATATTGCGTATGCAGTTTAAAAAACTTAATTTATGTAAGTATGTATGTAAAAATCCCTAATATCGGACTATTGGACACATTTAGCTGATTAGTCCAACCTACGCTCTGTAGATATTAGTTCAACCTACGCTATGTAGATATTAATCAACACTCTGAAGTTCGTAGATATTAGTTCAACGTATGAGCTGTAGATATTCGTCAAACATACGGGCTGTAGATATTAGTATCTGGAGTCGTCTGACCACGTTTTCATCGCACTCTACTTACTTGTTCCCAGGCGACGCCCCATTAGAGCTGGCCAGTGCTCGTTTTCTATTAAAGTACCATATAGAATCAAAACTTTAAAAACTCAAAGTAATAAAGTAAAGTAAGTTCAAAATAAGTTTTGTGTTTCTCTCAAACATGATCATTAACCGATCTCATTTGACTTAAAAATAATATTCAGCACAAGAAGGACCCTTTCCAGCGGAAAAAATACTTTCTTCATTCGTATTGTGAATAGAATACCATTGATACAATCATACTTAACCACATTAGTCGCTAATCGGCAATCGAAAAGTACCTAACACGTAGTAGGTATTTATAATTAAATTATTATCCCTTTGAAAAATGAACATTGTTATCAACGTGTCAAACAAACAAACCAGTGTAGTTCACACGTTCACAGAGGTTGAAGAGCCATACACAACCCAAGAAAATTAGACTGAAGGAAATCCTCATGCATACATTTTTATTTTCTGTAATTATTATAAATGTTTGACTTGCACCCCGTCATCAACAATCGGGAAGAAAATTCAATACTGCTGGAGAGATGAAACATACGTACATCTAACTGAGCTACAAAGGAGTTGCGGACGAATACAAAGGAAGTTAAGGAAGACATTGGACTAGCAGATGTAGGAAAACATGTAAGAACATGAAGAAAAATAATTGGAAGTTTACATGCCTACCAATTTTTAATAAGAGTAGGTAATAGTAAAATTAGATGCATTTCTAATTGATATCGATATAATATTGAATATTAAAGCTTTGTACAATTAGGTACTCGCAGTAGCGTAGCGAGGGGGGAGTGAGGGGTGACACTCGACCGTGGAAAAAAAATTACGAAGGATATTGTCACCAAAGTATTGTGTACATGAACACGGTCTGTTATTTTCTTTCATATGTTCCCCGTGGAGTGCCCCGAATTTTGTGTTTAGGTCTTTTTATAGGCGAACATAGCCTATATTTGTGGAGAAATCTGAAATTATCTAGCCACCCCCCCCCCCATTCCAGGATGGACCAATTTTATTGAAGTTGAAATTAGCGTTTTGAATTTTTTCTCAAGTCAACTTTAATAGGGGGGGGGGGGGAGGTAACACCACTTCCCGGGGGTGACATCTACATGCTAGCTACGCCAATACGTCACGTGATAAGGATGGCAATGAAAATTAAAACAAACTATAAACATCAACAAATTAAAACTAAATATAAAGTTAGCATAAGCTTTGGGGCACCAAAAAATAGATAAGACCTATATTCGAAAAATCTGAAGAAATGAGCACAAGCTAGTGTTGTGCGGAGAAGATGTCCATTTATTACTCTCTATTGACTTTACTAAAATATAAATTGATGTTATTTAAATCAAACTTCGTACCGGCACCAAGTATAAGAAATCGAGTGTTACCGTCGGCGAGTGTGTGTTGGTAGGTAACCACTTTTCTAGGTTTTTTTATTGCCCCAAGCTAAATAAAAATAAATTGCCAAAAGTAAAAAAAAAATTTAAACATAACAAAGATAGGCAAATTCACAATATTTTTGACCTCCCAGTCGTTTCTTGCACCTTCGTGTCGTGATCCGCTCCACAACTGAATTTGTTTTTTTAATGACGCACTGTATATTTTTCTAAACGCAATAATGCAGCTAATTTGTTGGAATTGAGTTAAGAACACAATAACCTTTTGTTATAAAAAATATAATATTAACACTACAACCTCAATTCTGATGTGTAATGTGTAGTAGTTATAAAACCGGATATTCACAAAATTAAAAAAAAAAAGAAACTTTTATTTTACCCGAAATTTAATTCAAATATATCGCTCGGGTATATAACACAACTGACATCTACATAGGCAAGTTTAATACTTCTGAGACACTTAAGGAAGGAAGTAGGGGTGTATTCCTTCGGTTGACGGAGCTACAGCGTTCGCAAGACATTATAAGTTTCGTGGTCCGCTTCACCCCAGTCGACGGCACCTGTCAATATTGTGTTGGATATAGGAAAATATCCAAAAGGATTGTTTATTTTCAATCTACCAGAATTGCGAAGGAGTTATTATAGTTGGAACATCTTGGTTTTAATTATTATTTCGTGTGAAGGTAATATCAGTTAGCATATGAATATAAATTTAATCTCAAATTTAATCTCAAAATCAAAGATTTTGAGATTAAATTTGCAGGCTCAATTCAAAGATTCAAAACAAAGTTTTGCGGTCCGATGCGTTATTCAGTAGGTTGCTACGTTATATTTTTTTTATACGAGGCGTATTTATTTTGTGAGATATTACTTTAGATCAAATTTAATTTAAAAAAACGTTTGAGATTTTTTTATTGCCACAAGTGTCTTATGCCTTCATTACACGACATCTTTTTCAGCCCAATTCCAATTAGAGACCAAAGTCAACATTTCTTCGCTTTACGCGATCGCTATTTTCAGCTCTATTTTCATATCTACGGTTTCAATTGTCATCACTGCAAACAACACATGAACCATGCTGTTTGCTGTGATGCCAACTGAAAACGTAGATATGAAAATAGAGGTCAAAATAGCAATCGCATAAAGCGAAAAAATTTGACTTTGGACTCTAAGTGGAATCGGGCTGAAAAAAGAGATGGTGTAAAACGGCCATTATGGCCATTATATTCGTTACACGACGTCTTTTTTCATTCTGATTCCAATTAGAGACTAAAGTCAACATTTTTCGCTTTACGCGATCGCTATTTTCATCTCTCTTTCCATTTTATTTACACAGCAAACAACACGGTTCATGTGTTGTTTGCAGTGTTGACAAGTGAAATCGTAGATTTGAAAACAGAGATGAAAATAGCGATCGCGTAAAGCAAAAAATGTTGACTTTGGTCTCTAATCGGAATCGGGCTGAAAAAAGACGTCGTGTATAACGGCCATTAGGCCCAGGTAGAAATTTCATAGAAATTCAAATGTAACATTGTTATCAAATGGTCATTCAGCGCCATGATTCGGAATTCAAATGAAACTGAAATGACGCGTACAGCACCTGCGAAGCATTATACTCCTATCAAGGCTCCTATTGGTTGAGATATAAAACGGAAATGACGCAAGGTCTGCGCTCATTGGCCTGCTCACTGCGCTTTGATTATGACCTCTCTTTTCATGGCTCCTTGGTTCTTCATAGTTGTTTGGTAAAGTTTTGCTTCTACCGCGTGTTAATTGCACTCGATTTTTTTTGGCATTTAAAAGGTGCCCGTTAAATGCCTCTGGTTCATTCGTTTTCTATCAAATTTTAATAAGCTGATAAACTTAACGACTTTCCTCTTCTGCTGATCACTTGATTTGTTCAAAAGCTGAAACGGACTTAAAATCGGCATTTAACGAGAACCCTTTAAACATAGAAACATAAAATAGCGCTGAATGGTAATTTGATGACTTTGTCACACGTATCTTCGAAACAACAGTGCCTTAGTGAGGCAACGTGTGTTTTTCACATCATATTGACATCCCTGGGTGCCTGAAACCCGAGGGCACCCCCCACCCCTTTACACCGTCGTTTATTAAGGGAGGGTCTAAGAAAATAACTGAAAATAAAAGTATGACTTTGAACTCTGATTAGATACGTCATCGTACGTCGAGAATTTCCTGGACAGTCGGTCAAAATATGATAAGAGGTGAGAAAAAATAAAATCTTTTTTTCTTCGGTTTGTCTAGCTTTCATCTTTTTTAATAATATTTTTTCAGAATTTTTAAACCAGCTGGTCCCGGCATGTGTTGCTATGCCATCTTCTTGTTCTTATATATAAAAAAATCAATTTTAGCTTGTTTGTTTGTTAGTATGTTATGCGCTGCCATACCGTTCATGCGATTGCGATGAAATTTAGGTGATTTGTTCGCACACCCGCAAAGCTTATAGGCTACATATAATGGTAAGCTCTAGCATCAAGGAATTTGTATAAATGAAAATGAGTGTATTTATATTTTAGCGGAAGGAAGGGAAGGAAAGGGTAATGAAGGATGTGGGGTTAGCGGGAGGGATGACGAGGGATGGAAAGGCGTAGAAGGTGGAAGTGGAACGGGGGGAAGGGGACGTGGGAAGGGAACGGGGACGCATGGGAAAAGAAATGCAGTGAGAAACAATTTATTTATTTGTATTGCAACGCATGCCAGGTACCAGCTAGTTTAATAAAGAAAGAGTTTCTCCCTGCGTGTCCTTTCCCATTCGTTCCGTTCCCCTTCCGCCTCCCTTCCTCTCCCGCGTCCCCTTCTCTTCTCGAGTTCCCACTCCGCCTCCTCCAACTTCCCTCTCCCCATTCTAATCCCCCCCTTCTCCCATCCCGCGATCCCGAGGGGGTTCGAGGAGGGGGACGTGAACTCGGGAGGCCGAGTTCCCCTCCCCCCTCGCAGGTTCCCCTCCCCCTTCTTGGTTCACCTCCCGCGAATCTCCTATCCAAGTTCCTCTCCCCCTCCCCCCTCCCGCATTCCATACATTCAGTCCCGGTACATTCAGTTTTCAAACAGCTTGCGTGCCACCTATTGCAATTTGTTTAAACAAATTTCATAATGCCAGAGCTCACCAGTAGTTTTATTCAAACCTTGTCCTGACAAAAACGAACACAATTTTTTTTAATCCAATTTGGTGCAGTCGTTCGGAAATTATGCGCGTACATACATTTCGGCGTTTCATTTTTATTTATGGAGAAGAAGAAGAAGATAGATAGATACATATTAGTTTTTATACCAATACGTACTGTAATATTATAGTGTCAAAAATGTAGTTAATACAATCAATTTTATTCCCCTTAAAATTACATTTACTGAAAATCTCGATTATATGTTTCTTCACCTACTTTACACATATTTTACATTTTCGTAAATATTACATTACTGCTCCAGCAAGAATCTAACTAGAACATATATTTCAGTATGTTTTCATTTGCCTACAATACACGACATATTTTTTCAGTCCGATTCCAATTGGAGACAAAAGTCAACATTGTTTTCGCAAACTATTTCCGCTTTACGCGATCGCTATTATTCATATCTACGATTTCAGTTGGCATCACAGCAAACAGTATGGCTCATGTGTTGTTTGCAGTGATGATAATTGAAAAGGTAGATATGAAAAATGTTGACTTTGGTCTCTAATTGGAATCGGGCTGAAAAAAGATGTCGTATATTGTAACTTCTGGGATATATCCAGGATATTTATTTATTTCTTTCGTTCTTTACATGTTAGGGTATAATGTTTTAATTCAATTTATAACCTCACTAGAACAAGCCTGTGTTGAGGTTAACAATTCTACAAATTAACAAAATAACACTAAAATACTATAGGTATTGATTGTATTGAAATAACAAAATATTTTTATGCCTACAATACACAACATCTTATTTCAGCCCGATTCCAATTAGATACCACAGTCAACAGTTTTCGCTTTACGCGATCGCTGTTTTCATCTCCATATTTATATCTACGAATAATCAGTTTTTGGGCAATATTTAGTGGTTATGTACAAGCATATATCTAGGCACACGTTTTCTATTATCTCAAACATTTAAGTAAATCTAGTGGTAATTAAAAAAAATAAGGTAATACTTTTTTATGTTACTGGTCGACAAAAAAACGTAGAATAAAATTGAGGGCGCTGTGCTTCATTATAATTTTTGAAAGAGATTATTTTAAATAACGACCGATAGAGTATGTATATAATATGTAAGTAACATAATATTATTCAAACCGCATAATACAAATAAAATCATGCCTTATGTAAACCTTATTTGCAGGTGCACAGAGCAGGTGCATGATGTAAAAATGTACAATACGTACTTGAGCATCTCTACATATTATAAATTAAAGTCCACCGCCGCGTCTGTCTGTTCTCAAAAACTACTGAACGGATTTTCATGCGGTTTTCACCAATAGATAGAGTGATTCATGAAAAAGGTTTAGGTATATAATTTGTCAAGGTTTTGTATAAATTGCTTGAAATATGTAATATATAAATGAGAACGTCTGTGTGGTGGACGACCAGGCAGGCAAGCGAGAGGTGTGGATTTGATTTGTATTTGTATGCAAATTAACAGATGGCGGTTTGAGTTAATTTATCGTGGTTATGAAGGTTGGGTAACCATCTAGTAGAAGGCGTTGTGTTTCGTTAGTCACAGCAACGCGTGGCCGGATCGGCTAATTATTCATAAATGGCTGGTCTGATTTAAATTCAGAATACCATTTTTATTAAAATAATCTCATTTTGCACGGGCATAAAAACGATTACGTTAATGTATACTTCACACATACCTACTCGTATATGTATTTCACACGCCTATAGAAATGATGCCATCTACATTCTAAACTATCGAAGTTTTAATGAAATATTATTATGCCTACAATACACGACATCTTTTTTCAGCCCGATTCCAATTAGAGACCAAAGTCAACATTTTTCGCTTTACGCGATCGCTATTTTCATAAATAATAATAATAATTATATTTGGATGACTTGTATAGCGCCTTTTTTGTGAAAAATCACTTCAAGGGCGCCTCTATTCATATCTACGATTTCAGTTGGCATCACAGCAAACAGCATGGTTCATGTTGTTTGCAGTGATGACAATTGAAATTATAGATATGAAAATGGCGATCGCGTAAAGCGAAAAATGTTGACTTTGGTATCTAATTGGAATCAGGCTGAAAAAAGATGTGGTGTATTGTAGGCATTAGCCACTTAAGGGGTTCCGACACGGTCAAGCGGCCTGGCGCCAAGAACGTAATTTTGTTCTTTTTTCTCATGCAGCTTGATCGGAAAAGAACCTTTAGTACTCGTTCGTCGGTACAGATAGTAAAAAAGTGAATTTCATGTGACCGTGTGAAATTGAATCCACAAGAAATGTAGCATTCTTAACTCTAGCTTTGAGTGTATAATGAAAAATAAAAAAAATTGGTGTCAAAACTTTACTCATGCTTGATCAAGCTGGTTGCGAACACGGTCAAACTGCGCGTCAAGCCTCCCCATCAAGTAAAAACGTAAGTAAGCACGTAGATGCTTGCCTCAAGCATTAAGCGAACATTGTAATCGATCAAAAACATGTTTTAAGATCATCGATATTGTGGTAGAAGTAGATGAATGTTCTATGTAGGATTATTTTTCATCTTTTATACTATCTTTTCATTATTATAGGTGAGTTTAGGTGGGAAATATACTCGAATCCAAAATCGAAATGCTAATTTCATTTACTTATTATTAATTTTCGAGATATCAACAATTCGTTTCAAAACTGGAAAAGGGGAGGATACGTAGAAGATAAACTCGAATGCACGGTCGAAATGCAAAATTTCGGTGGCCTTTTTGAAATTGTAGAGTTCTCAACCGATTTGTTTCGAAATTATTATAGGGGAGTTTAGATGGGAATCAAATCGAATTTATAGTGAAAATGCCAAATTTCGGTGGTTTTGGTTTGGTTAAAAAACATTTAAGAGGGGATGAATTCGAATTTTATATCAAAACGGCCTTGTTTAAGATCAAGAGTTCCGATTTTGTTAGTTGAATTTAGGTGTCCTAGATCAGATAAATTAATGTAATGTAACAATGTGATAAGTACATTTTTGTTCAAAGCTGCACTTTGCCATTGCGTAAGGGGTCGTCTATTAATCACGTGAGGCTCGAAAGGGGGGGGGGGGGTTCGGAAAAAATAACGAAATATCACGAAGGGGGGGGGGGGGGGGCGTATAATGAGATATCACGTGTATTTATTTTTCGTGATAATATTCTGAAAATTTCAAAATATTTTGTGCTAAAAAAATACACGTTATTTGGGGGGGGGGGGGGTAGTCTAAAACCTCACCACATATCACCAGGGGGGGGGGGGGGTTAAAAATCTGCTAAAAAAACATCACGTGATTAATGGACGACCCCTAAGTCAAGGGGGCAAAACTCTTCTAAATTTTGGTTTTGATTTATATAAGAGAAAATAAGAAACATTTTTTTTTTCGGACCCGAGGTCCACTGATGTTATCAAAATACAAATTCGTAACGTTTTCGCGTTTCAGCTAACGCATTCTAGCGAGTAATATTTTTAACTACTGGCAACATTATACAGGGGTGTGTCAGGTGTGTCAGTTATTTATCTCTGATTCTGATTCATGTTCTTGGTTTGCGTTGTTTGGTGTTTGTGAAAATTGTGTTTTGTTTTTCGTGGTGAAAAATATGTGTGATCAGGCTATTTTTAAAATAAAATAAGTTCACTGAAAGTGCAATGCACAAGCAATAATTTGGTTTCCTTTTATTAATTCCTCGTGAAAAAGTTATCACGATGGAAAGCCTAACCAAAGTTTTAATTTGTTTGTGTTGGATGGGCGTAAGTGGCCAATTCGAATGGCAGGCCAAAGACAGTTTTGATGAAGTGCAATACAGAATGGACAGGGTTACGGCAGATAATTGTCCCATTATGCACTTGGGCGATCTCTATTTGCCTGAAGATTCTGTGTCTCATTTACCGGACATCAAAGACATCAATATTAATCCTGTGTTCCCGAACAGAACCGCCTTGCTTCATTTACACAATTTAGCTCTCAGTCGGTCTTTCTTCTGGAGTTATATTTTGCAGTCCAGGTTCATTCGTCCAGCGATCAATGATACATATGATCCTGGTATGATGTACTATTTCCTATCCACTGTGGCTGACGTATCCGCCAATCCGCACATCAACGCTAGTGCAATCTACTTTTCCCCAAATATGTCTTATACATCATCGTACAGAGGATTTTTCAACAAAACCATGCCTAGGTTTGCTCCGAGAACATATCGTGCTGACGATTTCAATGATCCCATACATCTACAAAAGATTTCTACGCTCAATACCTTCACAGTTAAAGATTTGGGTGGTATTCCTCCGGATACCTTGTCCGAAGATTACACATCAGATTATTATAGAATTAACGAATGGTTCAAGCAATGGCTGCCTGACATTGTAGCGAGCAGACACGACACCAAGACGACATATCAAGTGGAGATCAGATATGCCAACAACACCAACGAGACTTACACGTTCCACGGACCTCCTGGTGCGGATGAGTTCCCGGGACCTGTGAAATGGACCCGCCCATACTTTGACTGCGGAAGATCCAACAAATGGCTGGTGAGCGCTGTGGTTCCCATTGCCGACATCTACCCCAGACACACGCAGTTTAGGCATATTGAATATCCCACGTAAGTTCCTTTCTTTCATTTTGTAGTCATTCTTAATTCTTACTAATTATGAGTCAAATACTTTATTAATGACTTAACACTTTGGGATTTATACAACATAATAAAGCAGGGTCACATATCGACGCTGGAAAGGAAAAAGTGGCTAAATTGCCATGCAGCTGGAAAGGAAAAGTGGCTAAAGAACCATGCAGCTGAAATGGAAGAGTGGGATGAATGAGTGAGTCATACAGCTGTATGGCATTTGAGACATTTTTCTTTACCAGCTGTATGGCACTTTAACCATTTTTCCTTTCCAAAGTTGATATAATTATGCCAACTAATTTACACCCGAGTTACATTGTTTCTAATGGAATTAGTTTGTATATTTTCCAGGTACACAGCCATCGCCGTTCTCGAACTTGATTATGAACGAATAGACATAAATCAGTGTCCTGCGGGCCAAGGCAACAGTGGGCCCAACAGATTTGCCGATACTGCTCGATGTAAAAAGGAAACAACTGAAGTACGTGCATTATCATCATCGCCCGGACAGGCACTAACAGAGTCGTGTTTGGAAATTTAACCAAAAAACATACTCCGCTTTCTTCATCATTATCATTACATAGTATAAAATGAAGTCGCTCAAAATGTATGTGCACATAGATCTTTTAATCTACGCAACGGATTTTCATGCGGTTTTCAACAATAGATAGAGTGATTCAAGAGAAAGGTTTATATGTATAATACATGCTTATTATAGTAGAGAAAAGCCGAGAAATTCAAATATTCAATTCAGGCAGCTGGCAGCTGGCAAGCGGGTTGTGTGGATTTTATAAAGGTTGGGTAATGGCGTTGTGTTTCGTTAGCCACAGCAACGTGTGGCCGGGTCTGCTAGTTAAAAATATAATACATTATTTTTATTTGGACCAGTTCAATTGTGTATAAGGGGTGTAAAGTATCCACATAATAATTTTGAAGAACGACTATAAACATACTGCCCTGCACATCTATGATTTCTGAAATTTTTATTTTTTCGAGAATGGAAATCTTATTTTATTTTTCCTCCATGAGTGTCATTTTGGCACTCAGCCGAAGCCTCCTCCGAGGTTAAAGCCCTCAAAAAATTGACATTATTTTGCGAGTCCTGTGTTCTCAATGTTTACCATTTTGGCACCTAGCCGGGGCCCCCTTCGATGTGGCTTGACTTGACTTCGACTTGGGGGCCCTAGGAAATTTGTTGAAACATTTCTTTCCAAGACTTGTGCCTAATATACACTATTTTGGCACATAGCCAATGCCCCCTCCGAATTGGGGGCCCCAGGAAATGTGTTGAAATATTTGTCAAAAAAAAAAAAGATTGCTGGTCGTGGACCCCGTTGACATTGGGGCCCTAGGCCCGGGCTCAGGTCTCTAGGGGAAGTCTGGCCTTGTCACCAGCATATTATGTTTTACATTTAATTTATGAAGGAAGCTTGAATGTCTTGACTACTGAAATGAGAGGTTTAGTTGTGAGCTGTTCCGTTTCTTTATATTACCTAAATATTTATTTATCGATATTATTGCAACGGCAAATAAAGCTAAGTATGTATGGGGAAACTCAGTGCCTCTATTGCCATATAGATCTAAATATCGGCACAGTTCGGCACAGGATTGTAGACAAAATTGTCAGTGGCTCTGCAGGAATTTGGTTAACTGTAACATTCAACACTGTTCGGGTGAAATGCAGATCCGGGCACAGTTTGGAAATTTAATAAAAAGGCACTTTCTAGATGAGAAAAGTGTGGAGAAGCTGAATAAAAAAAAAATTAAGACGCGCTCGGCAAAATTGAGGGAGATACAGCCGTTAGTATAAATAAAATTTCACTTCGTGAACCGATACTACGACACTTCGCCTGCCATTTTGTCACTGTTATGTTGGTATCCCAGACCTACAAACAAGAGCCAGATACGATTGTGGCCGACTTCGTGGGATAAATAATAAGGCGTGTAGGTACTTGAATGGAGACAAACCATTCAAATCCTGGGATGTTTTTTAAAATAAAGATATTATACACAAGCCCGCTACACAAACCCTGCGTAGCCAAACAAACCATTCAAAAACGTAGGCTGTTTTTTAAAGTAAAGATAACATACACAAGCCCGCTACACAAACCCTATTACGTGCCTTATCCATGTATCCCACGAAGTCGGCTACAATCGTATCTTGCTCATCCTTGTATCAGGGACACCAATATATCAGTGACAAAATGGCCGCCGGGTTGTCATAGTGTCGGTTCGCGAAGTGAAATTTTACTTAACGTAATTGAAAATTAATTACTTTTTCAAATTTTTTTTTATTGCTTTCCGCACTTTTTTTCACCTTCTAGATTAAAGTTCTCAACTTAAAACGCGGTGAAAACATGGTTTTTTGCCAAAAACAAGCTGTGCCCGGATCTGCATTCCTCCCCACTGTTCTTATTTTTATATTAGTTCCAGCTTCTAATCTTTGAATTGTTCTCATGATTCCAGTGTGAACCTCTACACGGCTGGGGTTACAGAAGGGGCGGATACCAGTGCAGATGTAAGCCAGGCTGGAGATTGCCTAATGTAGTAAGACGACCTTACCTGGGGGAGATAGTAGAAAGAGCTACTGATGAACAATATTACAACAACTTCGACTGTCTCAAAATTGGATGTAAGTCTTAGATGTAATAATAATACAGAATAATATAGAATAATTACTATCATTGCAAACTCCTCACCACTTAAATCATCCTGAAGGCCATAATTTGATGTCTGCAATAGTTCTTCATCAGTACAAATTTTATGAAGACGAATGACATTTGCAGACAATTTAAAGGGTGTTCAGACATCTAATATAACCGCGAGCAGGTATCTGTTGAACCGCGAGCGCTTATGTTTCGTGCCGTTCACACGGTGCAGATCAAATATTTCTTCCTATGGTAGGAGAGGGGGTCAGTTGAATTAGCGAGCGGCCACGGAGTGCGCATTTTTTGCACTGAATCTATCAACTTGACATCCGTCACCCACCGGTCTTGGCAGCTCCGTAATTAAAATGACCCCCTCTCCTGTTTTCGTCGGAGTGGGGGGCGCTTAACTGTTGGCATATCGCCTCAGGAGCGGTTACGGCGTAAGATGTGCATTGTCTATGGTTGATGTGCGCATAAAGCGCTCAGGTGTGAACACTCTGAAGGGATTGTATGGAGAGCGATATGTGGCGTGCTATGATCTTTTATATTTATATGCTCAATGTGAACGAGCTCTTATTTGGTGAGAGGCTAGAGGCTACAATTATGAAATAAAAAAAGTAGAATTGACAGTATTATTAGTGCGAGTGGTTCCGATTTTGTCCTCTATACAATTTTCAAAGCAAAAATGTTAAAATCACATCCCAAAAATTTCCAGCATGAATGGTATTGGAACAGGTCTCTGGAGCACCACCGGAAAGTTCGGCCATTTAAAAAAAGGTCTCCTGAGCACGATTGGCACACCAATCCTTAAAAATGCTCCTAGCATACTTAACCGCTAGAATGCCGTTCGTGCACCGGTGTGTTTGAGATTTTACACGCGATTTTAACCCTTATGTATAAAGAAAGTGTATGAAGAACACGGTCAGAATCGCTTGCTTTATTATCGCCCTTTACCATAGAGAAAACCGCAATGCGCCAGGTCACTCCAAATAATTTATATTAATAATTTACCGGAGCGCGGGAATGTGCGCAGTTCTTGCGCATGCGCGGGAAAAATTCCTTTAATTACGATTTTGACCTTTCTATTGTTCAAAATTTCTCAAGGACACTGTCAGAATCGCTGGACACGAAATGTCATTGGGTGTCATGGCTGCCGTTTTTTGCGAACGCTAATTGGTGGACAACCAACCCCAATTACCCCAGCAAACAAGGGGTTAAAGAATTATATTTGACTGGCAACAAAATAATATGGTAACGTCCCTGACGTTCCAAAGATTATTATTAAATAGAACACATTTTAACTTCTCTGTATGAATTTAACAGTTAAATTTTTTACTTTGATGTCATTTTATTGTGTACGAAAGTGGGCAGGGTCGCTCAATGTAATCAACGATAAGCATGGTTGGAAACAAGCGAGTAGAGCATTGCTTAACAAACCACTTGGCTGATCTGTGTCTCGAGTTGATCAATCGAAAAATTGGGAAAGTTTATGGCTAGAATGTGTACAAATGCTTTATCCGGATGGTTTATTTAATTGTAACAGGGGTGCAGAAGATGCCAGTGCAGTGGGAGAAGGCTCACCCCTTCATCAAGATGCTGTATCTAGACCGCTTCTATGAGTACCAGAACTACACCACCGGGCCGGCCTCCCTGCATGGCCATAAGATGAACATTGACCAGGCGCTGAGGTTCATTCACAGCGTACAGCCGCACAACTGTTCCAAGTATGTTCAATTACTCTTTATTCTATCTATACTATAGTTATAGTTTTTCACAGTTAAATTAATATTCCAAAGCTCCAAAGCTCATGACGGAAATTATGTTATTTGAACTAGAAATTTTAGATAGAAAAAGTGCAAATTTAATTATGTAAGTGCTCACCGGTCGACAGTTTTTGTTACGAGCACAGATTTTCTTTTTCGTGGTCGATCTTGGGTCTACAAAGATTATATATCAATGCTTTAAAAAAGCAACTCAACAACTGGAGCGACTGACCAATTTAAATCTTTTTTCTTGGATTGCTTAAGATTTTCTGGTGATCATTTTGAAAATTTTCCACCCACATTAAAATAATCGTACCTCCGAAATTTAATACTGAGACACATAAACCGAATAGAGCGCTATATAGCCAATGAATTAAGCTATATTTAAATAATTATCCCATATTTTTAGGATTTATAAAATATTATTAAAAAATCATATACATTGTAAACAGAAATATTCTCCAGGTTTTCTAGCTATAACTCGCATAGGAAGTTGAATTTTGCATCCACATTAAATATTTTCTATGAAGTTTCTTTTAAACGGTCTATATATATAAGAAAATTGGTAAGTTGTCAAGTGTTTTAATGTTTCGTTAAAAAACTTTTGACCCAAATTTTGGTCGAGAAATGCCAATATGTCATTGCGCCAAAATGGAATTTTTAATGTACTCACCAAAAATAACCACAACACGTCAAACATCTATATTCATTATCTTTAATCCACAATACCAATTAACTCGATTATTGCTTTATTTATCGAAAATAATCCATTCTCAAACACAGTCGATTCGGCAAATCTATTGCGCAGTAACTTATGAAGGTGACCACGAAAATTTTTGCATTTTAAATATTCACTGTATTTTAAGTCTCACGATATTCAAACATGTTAAGTACATTGATAATTCAATCATTATTACACTGGTATACAAATATGATAGAAAAATCCACTAAAACACAATAAAAAAATACATTTTATGCGCAAGCATTCTAACAGTGACCGTTTTATTTTTGTACCGAGATATTTTTGTAATTGAGTTTTCGTTAACATGAAGATTCCTGTAAAAAAACAAAGAACAGTGACACCTATTGATTATTAGCAGAAGTAGGCTTTCATCGTTCATATAATGTCCGCGGCAATATTTGGACACATTTCAAAATATTTTTAAAGAATCTAGGGAAAATTTGCCAAATTTGGCACGAAAGCAATCCGTGATCTTTTAAATCGTACCAGATTGTGGAAAAAATAGCTTGAGTGGTAAACAAAGGTTCCCAAACAATGGAATGCGGAGCAATGTGTGGTTGGTCGCAGAGCAAAGTTTGCTTGGTAACGGAGCAAAGTTTGCATGATTGTGTAGCAAAGTTCGCATGATCGCGGAGCATATTTTGCACAAACTATGCTCCTAATTGAGAAGCAAAATTTTGTGGACTGTGGAGCGAAGTTTGCTCGATTACGGAGCATAGTTTGCTCAATCGAGGAGCAAGTTTAGTCGATCCCAATAGTAACGGTTGTGATTTTGAAAGCAGTCATTATTATTTCCATAATATTTTTAATTTAATAAGTATGTATGGAAAAATTAATACAGTGAAACCTTCTTAAGAAGTTTTCCAATGGATTGGAAAATACAAATTTCTTGCAGAAAAGCCTTATTTTTGGGAAAAATTGGCCAATTTTGGGCCGACGGACTGAAAAAATCAAACTTCAAGCCACCAAACTTCTTATGAGAATTTCACTGCATTCCTGTCATGAGACAAATTTTGAAGATCTATTTGAATAATGAAGCGGTTGAATGGAAAGTGTTGAAGGGCAAAAATCCTTAGTCCTTAATCCTTATCCTTATTCCTAGTTGGAAGTCAATCTTAATGAGAAATTAAAGTAATTAGCTCCTGACCTCAAAAAGGTTGGCAACCCTTGGTTAAAATATCCTATGCCTGTAATTAATATCAATTAAATTCTTTTTTTAGGTACAATAAGCAGGATCTAATTTTGCATGGAGATATCGGCTTTGGAGCCCGTGAGCAATTTGAGAATGAAGCTAAAATGGCCGTCAGACTGTCTAACTTCATCAGTGCATTCTTGCAGGTAACACATGACAATAACTATGCTTATGTCAATAAAAATATGATCATTGGGTTGTTATATTGTATTTAATTTTTTTTTCTTAGGTATCCGATCCGAAAGAGGTGTACTCTGGTAAGCGGGTGGCCGATAAGCCCCTCTCGGAGGACCAGATGATGGGAGAGACCCTGGCTCTGATTCTCGGAGACACCAAGATCTGGTCTGCGGGAACCTACTGGGACCGCAACAAGTTCACCAACCGCACCTTTTTCGCCCCTTACGCCTACAAGCTGCAGCTGAACACCAGGAAGTTCAAGCTGGAGGATTTGGCCAGACTTAATACAACAGGTAATGCATTTATCGTTACTTGAATATATACCGCATATCGGAACGGTGCCATCCAATTTACCCAACAACAGATTTTCAACAAAAGAATTCTTCTGAACCAGGGTTTCCCAACCAGTGGTCCGCAAGAGGCTAGAAGATGGTCCGCGATGGTCCGCCGGTCAATAAACCAGCCAGCGCACGGGTGGTCCCTGGTCGAAAAGTCTGAATAAAAAAAATCGGGGCAATATTCAGTTTATCATTATTGTACCTTGTGGTCAGTGACCATTATTGTATTCCATTTCGCCCCACCCCATTCTACCCCGTTCTACTCCTAGCAGAATATTTACCGTTGTGGTAAATATTCTGCTAGAACCCGGGACGGATAGGGCGGATTACATGGTGTCACCCCCCCCCATTAAAGTTGACAAACACAAATTTCGACTTCATTAAAAAATGGTCCGGCCTGGGAGAGGGAGAGGGGGCTAGAAAATTGTCGTCTTGGGGGATGAAACTTGGTCGGGTGGCCCCCCCTCGCTACGCCACTGCTTGTGGTCCCTGTTGAAAAAATAAACGTACAAGTGGTCCCAGGTCAAAAAAAGGTTGGGAACAACTGACCTAAACCATACTCTAGTAACAAAAACCAATCAATTACCATTACTGCGTAATATTATGTATGTTCAAATAATCCCCCTTTCAGCTCCAAAAATATACATTTATGCAAATCTAGTAAAAAGAGGTGAAGTCGAAGAAGTGAAGTAGGTACCGAAAAAGTAGACCTCTACATCATATTCATGCTTTAGGCTCTATGCATTCAAAGAATATGAACGGAAGAAGGAAAAACCATCCTATGAAGTGCTGTACATTTGAAGACGCGACTCGCTCAACAATCCCAGAAGTCGTGCATCGGCCAGCCAGGGTGGGGCAAACGCCTCACCTTGCCTCACCATGCCTATGCCCATGCTGTCGTCCATCTTTTTCATCATTTATCATAATTATACCATATCATCTGATATAGGCCACTCCAAAAAAAAAAATGCTTAGAGCTTTCAGCTTTAGTGTAACTGAACCATTAATGTTTCCAGAGGATTTGTACACCAACAAGGACTGGTTCCAGTTTCTGAAGCAAAGATGGTCAACCAACTTCGATTCCCTCGAGAAGTTCTACATGAAGATAAAGATCCGCTACAATGAAACCGGAGGCTACATGAAGAAATACGAGCACTACCCCAACTTCTATCACGCGGCCAACTTGGAACACGGATATTGGACTAATCCGTATTTCGACTGCTTGGGAAAGGTACCCAAATGGGTCATCA
Source organism: Limnephilus marmoratus (assembly GCA_917880885.1). Lineage (NCBI taxonomy): Eukaryota > Metazoa > Arthropoda > Insecta > Trichoptera > Limnephilidae > Limnephilus > Limnephilus marmoratus. Next base: position 28,764,342 of record OU862923.1, on the reverse strand, counting down.
CTTACGCCGTTCCTTACTTTGGATGGGATAACCTGAAGGTTAAACTGGAGTTCAAGTAAGTTGCTCACAAATATGTATATTTCTACATAGCTCCTCTAAGCACTCAGATCTTCCATATTTCTCCTTTATCCTTGTATAATAACTAGGGATTTTTTATTTTTTTTTTATTTTATTTCATTTTTTTATTTAATGTAGATATATAATTGGACAGTGGAGTTATATGAATTACATATCGGTACAGAAATTATTTAAAAATTGCAATCTCACCAAAGAAGAAGCTAGTTCTTGTGCTTGATGAGCGAGTTACACTAATTATAACTGAAATAGAATAACATTATGCAATAGGTAAGTATATAATACGATCAATAATTGAGACTTCTGGATCTTCTATATGTGTAGGTGTACATACATAGGATACGGTTACATATTAAAATATTGTGCACTTAGGAGAAATTCGAAAAATCTAAATAAAATAGAGATGAATATAGATTATAAATAAATAGAAAGAAAGAGAAAAACAGGTAATTATTTAGTTAATTATTCCTGATGAGTGTAGCTTCAGCTTGAGTTTCAGTTTATTGATGTCTTTGGTTTTTTTTTATTTCAATGGGAAGGTTGTTGAAAAACTTTATTCCTAAATAGATATAATTGTTTTGCATTAGTTTGGTATTAAATTTTGGTATTTTGATGTTGTCTTCATATCTTTTTGATTGGTGAGTTTCAAATTTCTTGATGATATTATCTTTGTAAATTTGGATAAATGCACTTTTCTTGAAGATATTCTCTACTCGAGGCACCGTGAAATCTGCGAAAAGCGTTTCTGTTGGATAAGTGGAGGGTTTCTTTAGGATTACTTTAATGATTAGTTTCTGGATCACTAAGATGCCACGAATATTCGGCTACTATTCGGTATTCGGACTATTCGGCTACTTTTTTAACTATTCGGTATTTGTCCGAATATTGCGAACCATTCGGCCGAATACCGAATATTAAATCATGAAAAAAAAACGCCCAATAAAAACGCACAAATTTTCTTATTTAATCTATCGTCAATTTGGGAGGCGGGAATGGGTACCGCCGCCCCGGGAACCTTTATTGGATAACCAACACCTCTGTCATAGGTCACCCCAAGTGGTTCGCTACGTTTGGTGATTTAGCAGGGGTGCCCGGGTTCATGGGGTGAGGTTTGTCTAGGTCTTGGAGGCGGATGACCAGGACACACTGAACCCCCATCCTACCCACCCCTTAAACCCTTTTCCTTCCCAGAACTCTCCTCTCCTTCCTTTCCTTAAAAAAAACCCTCCACACAGCATCCTCAAAGATGACATAGGCCTTGAGGGAAATTATTTTCCTCAGGGCCTCCTGTGTGGAGCTCATGTAAAAAAAAAAAAAATACACACTACGTTTCAATGTATTTTTTAAGATATAGGTACACAATATAAGTAACACAATTTGATGTAACAATCAATAAATAATGAGTGTTGTGGCATGACACAAATGAAACAAATACGCCCGCAGCGTGGTTACCGCACGCACTTCAATGAAGCAGGTCGGAACCGGTCACCCGCGAAATGTACTAAGTGTTACCGGATATTCGGCCGCCGAATATTTATCGCTTCGGCCGAGAGCCTAGCCTAATATTCGGTATTCGGCAAAATCACTATTCGTGGCATTTCTAATAATAACACAGTTTCCTTCATAAAGTTGGCAATGTTTACTGGTTCCACAGCTCCCTAAGTATCTGAGCCTTCTTCCCATCTGAAGCAAGACATTGGCATTTTCATTCAATTCATTTCCTTCAGCTACATATTGGTGTTTTCCACTCCCAAAGCTGCATGATCTCCTGTGAGACTGTGAGGACCTCTCTCCTTGACTTTTTATTCGTTTTGAGTCCTGGTTCTTTTCGCAGTTGGTTTCTTACAGTACTAATATAAAAGACCTCTGTCAATTCAAAATCCACGGGACTTCAAAAACCACATTTTGATTTAACTAAATGTATAATATAAATCAAAATCTTAAGAAATTTTTCGCCAAAAACTCGAGATCCGCTGCCACCCCTTCAAATTCAGGTAGTTATTCTGATTAAATTAGTAAAAATACAACATATTTCCGTGTAAATCGAACTCTCGTGGCTTTTTACTGTCACCTTAAATTCAGATATTCAAAATAAATTCGTAAAAATATGACATTTCTGTTTAAATCGAACTCTCATGCGTTATTACCGTCATTTTAAATTCAGATATTCAAAGTAAATTCGTAAAAATATGACATTTCTGTTTAAATCGAACTCTCATGCGTTATTACCGTAATTTTAAATTCAGATATTCAAAGTAAATTTGTAAAAATATGACCTGATGTATGGCAGTGAGGCATGGAACTGGCAGAGGAAGGATGAAAGTAGACTAAAAGCTGTAGAAATGAGATCCCTGAGGCGAATGTGTGGTGAAACCATGTACGATCGTGTGAGAAACGTGGAGATCCGCAAAGAATGTAAGGCTGATGTAAGCGTAATGAGTAAAATTAAGAAAGGGACGCTCAGATGGTTTGGGCATGTAGAGCGATGAACGAGGAAAGGAGTGTACGGAGAATATATGACGCAAATGTGAATGGTAGAAGTCGGGGACGGCCAAAAAAGACATGGCACGACCAAGTGAATCAATGTCAAGAGTCAGAATAATACAAGAGCATGTATGAGACGATGTATGAATGTAAACAAGGCAAGGGGTGTGTGCTAAGACCCTAGTTGTTTGGCGGTCCGTCCTCTCTGCCTACCCCTGCGAAATAATAATACGAATTAGGACATTGTATAAACGCATAAATCGAAATTTTATGGCTTTTGTTTCTGCGCCCGGCCTATCTGAATTTGATTTACGAAATTATATGAAAAATTTTTTGCGAAAAATTGAATTTTTTCGAATTACACAGAAAAATTTTCATGCATGGACCAAAAATATTAATTACGTGCTAGCAAATTTCCAATAAAAAAATTGGTACTAAAAAAAATTTTCGAATTACTTAATTTACAATTATTTACCAAGTATAACAATAATTTATTACAAAATGGAAAAGTTATAAACCTGAAATTACATTGTTGATTTTTTCAACTGTCAATCACATTCTAACTGTTGATTTTATTTCTAGGGGAGTTGTGGCTGTCACTATGGACCTCATGCAACTGGATCTGAACCAGTGCCCTGATGCCTACAGTGTTCCTAATGCCTTCAAAGGAACGCACAAATGTGACAAGAAGACGTCATATGTAAGTTTTCAATCTCCGATGTTTGTTATTTTTGTAATACGAAAAATGGATATAAACCCCCCCCCCTCTCACCCCCTTCCACCCCTCCCCACCTCCACCACCTCTGATACCCCTCCTGCACCCCCCTCTGATCCCCCCCCTCAGCAACCCCCTCCACCTCATCTCAACACTCCCTCAACCTCCCGCACAATAGCCCCCAACACCACCTCACGGTTCTAATACAAAATGTCATTCAATATACAAACACCTCATGCCTCACCACCTCATACATTTGTCCCATATGATGCGTGACATGACATGTAGTTCAATACATCAACCACCTCACGCCTCACCTCATATTTGTCCCATACGTGACAACGTGACATGACATGTAGTCCAATACACCAACCACCTCACACCTCACCTCATATTTGTCCCATATGTGACATGACATGAATGTAGTCCAATAAACCAACCATATTTGTCCCCCCTTCATATTTGTCCCATACGTAACAACGTGACATAACATTTGTAGTAATACAAAGAAAAAGGGTTGGTACAAATACATTTTGTGAGGTGGAGGACATTTTACCTTTTTGTATGGGACATTTGAGGTGCCTCTTGTATGAGCTACTACTCAACACTAATAGGGGTTCACAAGCTTTGTGACGTCACATACACAAATCGACTGCGACACATGCGACTGCCACAAAAATATTTTCCCTATCCCATTACGCCCCCTCCGTCGTGGTATCCCGTTACCCCCTCCCCCCCGTTGTGGTAAATATAATCGTGACGACAATTGTTGTTTCGTATTCACGAGTTAGGGGGCGCTAGAAATAAAAATATTCTCAAAGTGGGCGGTGGGCAAAAAAAGGTTGAGAATCTATGATTTAGATCATATTTCTAACCATAATAGTAAGGGAGACAACGATTTCTACGAGACTTTTATGAGTTGTTATTATTGTATCGAACAAATTAGCCTCAGGGGTTAACCCTCAGACGAAGACTTTTTTGTTTAACCCGGCCTGTGCCGCTTGTGCGCCGGCGCACAAAAATGAAAAATCAAAATTTTTACGCAATTTTGACCCTTATGTATAAAGAAAGTGTATGAAAAACACGGTCAGAATCGCTAGCTCTATTATCGCCCTTTCCCATAGAAAAAGCCGCAATGCAGCCGGTCACTCCGAATAATTTATATGAAATTTTTCGTCGGGCGGGATGTGCGCAGGTCTTGCGCATGCGCGAAAAAAAAATATTTTCATCTTCGATTTTTACCCTTCTATGTACAAAATTTGAATAAGAACACGGTCAGAAATGCTAGCGCCAACATTCTCTATGAGATGGGTAAAAATTTCATTCACCTTGCAACATTAGAAAATTTTAAAATAATTTTTATCTGTGGGCATCTCGAACTGTCATTTTGGCGGCCGCGTCAAAATGCCGATGCGTGACCTCGAATAAAACATCATAAAACCTATCAATTTACGTAATTACGCAAGTAATATTATTTTGGTAAATAGTTTATTGTTCTAGGAATGTGTTTCAGTCAATAAAATATACGATAGGTTAAATTTAATCCACAAAACATTCAATTGAAGATCGTGAAATTTCGGTGTTGTTCTGGTAAAAAGCCTGGCCCTCAGGGGGTTAACCCCTAATCGGCCTGGAGCCGCTCATGTGCGCGGAGCTTGTGCGCATGCGCGAAAAAAATATTTCGAAATAAAAGTGTTTGCGATTTTGACCCTTCTATGTACAGAATTTGTATGAAGAACACGGTCAGAATCGCTTGCGCCAACATTACCCCATAAGATTTCATTCACCTTGCAACCCCAGAATATTTTTAAACGATTTTATCTGTGGTATAAGAATGTCAGATTTGCCGCAAATTTTAGCTGTCAAAATTGATGCATGTTCCTCGACTAAAACATCGTAAAACCTATTAATTTACGCAAGTAATGTTGTTTTGGTACATAGTTTATTGTTCTAGGAATGTGTTTCGGTCAATAAAATATTCGATAACTCAAAATTTCCACAAAACATTCAATTCAAAATTCAAGATCATGTTTTTTTACGAAATTTCCCTATTTTTCCTGGAATTTGCCGGCCTTTGACAGGTTAATTCCAAATTTTTAACTGAATGACAAAAATGTCTGTAAATATGATGTTGTTCAAATTTTTAATGAAGCTTACGGCAGCGGGAAATAGATGGCAGTATTAATTACTTCAATTTATAAATATGTGTTATTTTAAAAAGCTCACTCTACCTCTGGTAAATAATTATTTTGCAGTGTGCGCTCATAGGATGCCAAAATTCTGCTAAGGGTTAAATAAATAAATATAAAAAAGAAATCATGTTCGAGCATATGTCAATTCAGTCATTTATTCATTCTTACATGTGATTCATTTAACAATTTGTTATTTTCAGTGTGTTCCAATCCTGGGCAGGGGCTTCGACACGGGCGGCTACAAGTGTGAATGTCTCCAGGGCTACGAGTACCCCTTCGAGGACCTGATCACATACTACGACGGGCAGCTGGTGGAGGCCGAGTTCTCCAACATCGTTCACGACCGCGAGACCCGCATCGACATGTTCACCTGCCGTCTGGCCGGGGCTGCCGCCATGCAGACCTCCATTACTGTCTTCATCACCATGATCTTCGCCATCTTCAAGTTCAGATAGTCACTTGAGATATTCCTTCATTCCTCGGCCCCTATCAGCCGCAATACCTCCTTTCCTGCATTGACCTTGTGGTGTTTCCATGCATTCACTTCACCTCCCAACTCTCCAAATTTTGTTAAATTAATAATATTTACATCTTTTACATTCCATATTCTTTGCATATTGATGAAATGTTTTGAACAAAGCCTGACAAGTTTTTAAATATTTTTTATTTCTAGATTTTAGAACAATATTTCTATTAACCCCTTGTTTGCCGGGGTAATTGGGGTTGGTTGTCCACCAATTAGCGTTCGCAAAAAACGGCAGCCATAACACCCAATGACATTTCGTGTCCAGCGATTCTGACAGTGTCCTTGAGAAATTTAGAACAATAGAAAGGTCAAAATCGTAATTAAAAAAAATTTTCCCGCGCATGCGCAAGAACTGCGCACATTCCCGCGCTCCGGTAAATTATTAATATAAATTATTTGGAGTGACCTGGCGCATTGCGGTTTTCTCTATGGTAAAGGGCGATAATAAAGCAAGCGATTCTGACCGTGTTCTTCATACACTTTCTTTATACATAAGGGTCAAAATCGCGTGTAAAGTCTCACGACACGCCGGCGCACGAGCGGCAAATAAGAGGTTATACTTAAATTTTCATCAAACTAAATAATACTTATGTAGGTACTACATACTAAAGAACACAAGAGATAATATTGAATATTTCTTGATTCGTTTGTTGAAAATTACGTAATATTGTGTTCAAATGATTCATGCCTTTTGTTTATAAAGCAATAATTATATGACTGTTATGAGAGTGTTGTTTAAACTCATTATTATTATGCATACTTTGAAAATGGAGTAAATTTAAAAACTTTTGATTGAAATTGTAGGACAATGTTTTGTATTTTTTAGTTTCGTGTCTACAAACTGAATTAGTTCTAAATTTTGCATATTTACTTGACATATGAATCTAATAAGAATCCAAAGCTTTTTTTGTACAATTTACTTATGGCCGTTATACACAACATCTTTTTTCAGCCCGATTTCAATTAGACACAAAAATTTTCACTCTACGCTATCGCTATTTTCATCTCTATTATCATATCCACGATTTCAGTTGGCATGATAGCAAACAGCATGGTTCATGTGTTGTTTGCAGTGATGACAATTGAAATCGTAATGAAAATAGGGATCGCGTAAAGTGAAAAATGTTGAATTTGGTCTCTAATTGGAGTCGGGCTGAAAAAAGAGATGGCGTAAAACCTACTTTAGGATATCTTAACCTGTAGAATGCCCGAGGAACAACACGGAAATTTCACGACCTTCAATTTGAATTGAACGTTTTGTGGATTAATTTTTACCTATCGTATATTTTATTGACCGAAACACATTCCTAGAACGATAAACTATGTACCAAAACAATATTATTTGGGTTAATTACGTAAATTAATAGGTTTTACGATGTTTTAGTCGAGTAACACTCATAAATTGAGAAGCGGCACCCGACGGCAGAAATGACATTCTTGTCCACAGATAAAAATTATTTTAAAATATTCTGAGGTTACAAGGTGAATGAAATCTTTACCCATCCCATAGGGAATGTTGGCGCAAGCGATTCTGACACTTCCTTTACAAATTTTGTACATAGAAAGGTCAAAATAGTAGAAAATACGTATTTTTTCCCCGCACATGCGCAGAAACTGTCTACATCCCCGCGTCACGGCAAATTAAATATAAATTATTTCTCATTGCGGGTTTCGCTATGGTAAAGAACGATAATAGAGCAAGCGTTTCTGACCTTGTTCTTCATACACTTTGTTTATACATAAGGGTCAAATTGCATTTCAAAGTGCCGCGGCCACCTCGCGGCCACCGGGTGACAAACGGCAATCCAGAAGTTAACAATCAAAAATTCTCCATTGTTTCCAATTTTACAAAATAAGGGCTCATTTTTATAAGGCAAGTTCTTTTAAAACTTTGATAAGAAAATTATTTATGTTAAACATAATAAATACATTATTATGTATGAATGTTTTTATGTTGTTTTTACATATACATTTAAATGCATTGTTTATGTGTATTTATTGCTATTTTACTTATTGTATTTGTACAAAATAGTTAATGATGTTGACTTATATTTGATGCTTTGTTTAAATGCAATACGAAAATACGTATGTGAGAATGACTAGCACATTTGCAAATAATTCTGTTTTTTATTGTTAGCCTATTAAGGCTAAGGATTGATGGTTTTACATGTCTCAACTTGTATGTGTACCATGCTTTTTTGTTCAATATCGAGCGAATGGCCCGATGCGAAAAAGATTCAGGAGCCATAATTCTTGCTCCTTTTTCGAAAGATTTACGATTTGACTGAGCATCTTGGTGATATAACAATTCGTCTTGTGTCGAGCTGCTCAAGTGTGTGGATGCAACGACGATCTTAGTTCCAAGTCAACACGTTCGATCGAGCGAAGTCTTTGAGTATAAATAAACGATACATAGTTTTAGAATCTATGCGCCAAGATCTGATTTATTGATATTAATTTTTTACAAAATGCTCTGAATCTCAGACACTTGAAATTATTTATGTACATATTTAAAATTTGCTTTTAATATTTTTTAAACTGCGTTTGTATGTATTGTACTGAAGCGTGTTCTTCAATTATGTATTGCATCTTTAAAATAAATTGTGTCGTCCATTGTTTGAATTAGCCTTAAAATTATTCACATATCATTTTGTGTTGAAATTCTTGTGATTCGATGCATTCCACATTTCTTGTGTATAAAATTAATAAAATTGCCACAAGCGATTTTTCAAATGATGAAATGAATCATTGCCTGTTACTATGTACTGTTTAGATTAATTTACTCATAACTCGACAGATAAACTTGTTAGCTTTATAGCTTTATAGCTGAGCCAGTCCATTAATTGGGTGAATCATTGCTAAAATGGACACACCTTTATCTTGTCTTTGTTGGTTTGAATGCGGTTGAACGAAATGATAAATTTGAATTATTTAGTGCATTCAGAACAAAGAAAGCATTCCATTGTTATGAATATGTGTTGAACACGCCAAACTTTAATACCGAACTAACTTGAAACAGAAATCGTCGCAATGGGCGAGTTTAAAGTCAGAAAAGCGGCATGACTCCCCGTCGATGCCTTTCTCTGTCACACGTATGTTTTACGCATCTTTATCTTTCACTTACAGTCATTGTAAAGTCGATATACCTGTGCGAGAATGGAACATATCAAGTTCAGGATGATATTAAAGTTTGGCTTGTGCTTTACAACTTTAGTTTGAATGTTACTCAAACAAGGATTTTCTTTTAGTATTGTTTATGATTTTTTGGTGGCAAATATGTTTTCTAAGGAATGCATTAGTTTTCTATTGATTTTGAAATGCGATCTGTACTGCTTCCGTCCTTTAAGCATTAAATGTACAAATATTGAGTTATCTCAAGCGTAATTAATAATTGTTATTTTTTACATTTATATTTACCATGTAATTAAGTACTGTAGAATGATAAGTATAGTATTTTACAGAAATTGATATTAAGTAGTGCCTTATATTATGTATACGTACAACACAAAGTACCGTCCTTGCTGCAAAAAAATAATTTAATAAATCTACAATCCATTTTATCAAATATGGTCAAAGCAGCATTTATCACTTTTGTTTTATAATGTTTTCACAAAACAATACAAAATATTTGTTTATGTTCGTTGTGCACACATTTAGGAAATCCCTTATTTTAGTTTTTTACTCAAATTGATTATATTTTATCGCACAACACACAAAATATAATTTTATAGTGACAGTTAGGTTGCAACTGTTTGTACCGTCCATTTTTGTGTATTAAGTTATTTTATATCTGATTTTTATGAAAATACATTGTTTTTTATGATTCATGACTTTTATTTTTTTACTCAATGAAAGCTCGAATAAGCCGATGGCGCTGGTGTAGTTGGATATCATGTCGGCCATTATTCGTGTGCAATGGTGAAAGTTTTTTTGCAGAAGTTTAATAATAATAGTCATTAAAATGTCTCAATGTTGAATTGTGCCCTTGTGCTCCCCTAGAACGTCTGGACAGAGCCTTCCAAGTGATGAAGAGTTAAGAAAAAAGTAGATTGTGCCTTAAAAATTCATAAATATATACCAATAAAAAATTGTCATATTATTTGTTTCAAAACATTTTGTTTTATCGGACTTTGTGATGCCTCTGGAATCTGTTATAATCGTAAGTATGGTCTGATTTGGGAAAAAAGCTATTTTAATAGCAATATAAATAAGCACTATTTCAAAACTTGAATAAACGTCCCTTTTCAACATTTTAGCTTGGGAAGTCATCTGAAAATTGTTATTTCTGTCGCAAGCCGTCAATCTGAAAAAAACAGAAAAAATTATTTCTCATCTTATTCTGTTAAAAGTACCTCAATGGTTAAAAGTATATGTTATATTGTGTTAAAAGTATATGTTTATAGGAAAACAATCTAAAATAGGTTGCGGTTGTAACCAATCAAGTTTTCCTTTTACCTAATTACTTTTGCATTTTTATTACTCAATTAGTTATTTTAATAACTTTGACACTCCAACCCCTTAACCCTTTGGAAATTTGGCATATTTTTCAGATGGTCAAAATACCTTCGGAAATTTGGTGTATTTTTCAGATGCTCAAAATATTTCCGCTTTTCAATAAATAAAATGCAAATAAATGGAATATTTCTGAACATATCCCAAAACTAAAAACTGTTTATGAAAGGTGATGAAATACGCTTTCAAATTTTACAATAATACAAGTAGAAATAAACATCATTTTGAAATATTAAAAATTTGCATGCAAACATAAAAAAGTTTTTAAAATGGCTCACCTCACATTTTTTCTAACTAAAATTACTGTTGGCGAAAGAAAATAAAAACACATACATATTTTATTAGACAAATATATTATAAACGTTATTGTCAACTCACTTTTTAGTCTTTCCACATGAAAATAAATAATAAAAAGTTCCCAAAGTTTGAAAAAAAAAATTTAAATTGCATTTCAAAAGGTGTACATTGAGTGGTTTCATAAAGGTGTACATTTTAACTTTTTGGTGGTTATTTTTTAGATTTGAATATAAAGCGTGGTGTTTTGCCTTTCTAAAACCGTTTAGAACATTTTTCTCACTACGATAATAAGGGAGCTACAGCGACTTATATGAGACCTAGGTGAGCTGGGACATATATGGTCTCCTGTGATTAAACGGGTTAAAACAATATAAACATTTCACACTGCTTCGTTCCATATCCAACCACACCAGCGCCATTTGCTTCAAGCTTTCGAGATTACCTGCCATTGATTATACTCTTGATTTTTAAAAACGATTTGCATTCATAAAAACGAATTTGAATGAATGCAAATCTTGGAAGTGGAAATTAATCCACTTCCCAACATCCAATAGAGCTGAAACTCCGCAGGTAAGCTCGTCGATGACAATGCATTCTATTAACTGGTTTGGTGGCACTCACATACACACGTATTTGTGTTTGTGAATTGCACGAACACGAATTTTCTTGAAATTGGCTACTAGACAGCCCAAGAGACGGCGCACTGATATTATAAAAATTGAAAATAGGTGTATTATAGTAAAAAACGTTTTTAAGCGTTGATTTTTTTTATGTCATCAAGATGCCCTGAAATCTCTTTGGATTATTTGCATTTTAGTATTTAGCTGACAAGGCTATGGCGCATGAGACTGTTATATTGCCAATTCATATAGTGGATAAATTAGGGGCATACATTAATTACGTGAGCAGTCTTTCTTCCAATCTAGACCCCTAACCCCCCTTGGTGACTTAAATTTGGGCCACTTCGTATATTCTTTTCAAGTAACATGAGATTTTGCTGGATCCCCCGTTTTGAGCTTACGTAATTAATGTATGCCCCCTTAACCAGTTAATTGGGAATGTAACCGCCCTGGGGGTTGTGCTTTCGCCAACTCAAATATTTATGTAAATTCATAACATAATCGGATAACTATCGATAATTATGGCGAATGTGCAAAAAGTTGGTCACGTGGTATGGGTACGTTCCCTAAGTCTGTTGGCCCCATTATGAATTATGAGAATTTGCTTAAAATTTTAAGCAAATTTGAAAAATAACTCCACAATCTTTCTTGTGGATTTTACATATTTGTAGACATCTATTGACTAGTAGTGGTACTATTAAAAGCCAGTAAGCAAACCATTAAAATAAAAACAGCTTGCATTTTTATCCATTAAAACTGTTTCTATTCATTCAAAGATGTCTCTATCAGTCGGACCAGCCGCGGTTGTCTTATAAGACAAAAATGATGATAAATCATATTTTAGACATCTATTCTGTTGACTGGTAGTAATACTAGTAAAAGCCAGTAATATAAATTTACATTATTTTTTATTACTAATAAATGGTTTGCGTCTTTACGCGACTAAGTTATTTCTATTCACCTAGAGATGTCTCTGCCTTCCAAATCCACCACGCCAGTTTTTCAGTTCAGTTTTTATTCCTTGTGACTTTTCATCGTGATCATTGAAGGAATATTAATTATTTGAAAACATAAGTTTGGTTTAAATGTAAATTTAAAAAAAATTGATTACCTAAAAAGTATAAATATCATGCGGTCGGCATTTTACGATGAAGCCATACTAAATAATGCAAAATCATACAAAATCACATGTTTTTTTTTGAAAATTTGATAGCTTAGAAGTATTATAGACAGTAGCGTAGCGAGGGGGGGGGGGGGGCGGACCGCCCCGGGTGCCACTCGACCAAAATATTGCATACACATGAACACGGTCTGTTATGGAATAGCCTATATTCTGAAATTCTCTAGCCATCCCCCCCCCCCCCCAGGATGAACCAATTTTATGAAGACGAAAGTAGCGTTTTGAATTTCTCAAGTTTTGAATTTCTCAAGTCAATCATAGGGGGGGAAGTGACACTAAGCCCCGGGGGGGGGTGACTTCCGCCCCGGGTGCCACCCATGCTAGCTACGCCACTTATAGATGCTTCAATTAAATACTGCGTGTAGAACATACCTTGGCCCTTAAAAATATCGGTTATTTTTTTATAAGTCTTTTAATAAGCCTTAAAAAATTTTATATATAAAGACTGTAAAAAACACTTTAAAGTCCAAACTCTCTTATTTATAAACCCCTTTTCGGATATGGTTTAATTGTTTAATGTAGCAAATTCAGTTTCTTTTATAATATCTAATATCTATAATTACGAAGTTCACAAAATAAAATAAAATATGCATTTTCTCGTTGTTATTTTTGACATCAGTCAATACGGCCCGCACTCTACGAATTTGGATTCTTGAAGTGACCCTTATGGCATGGGTACAAAGACCATGCACTGGGCACAATCCATTTCGTATCAGGCACGCCCCGGCCGGAGCGGGAGATGCACGCGTCACTCCGCGTCGCTTGATTTCGTGAAATCAATTTTAAATTTCCGTTTTAAACAATGCGTAAAACAGGAATTAATATTTTTACAGGCCTTTACGAAATCAACCTGTAAAACAAAACTCTCAAATACCTTTTTCAACCTTTCCAAAAGCTTTTTCTCAAGTATTTTTAAACTCCTTCCATAAAGGGCGTGAATTCCGATTTCGATTTTTACCCGAACTAGTGGATCGCCTTAAAAAAAATAATTTGATTACCCAAAATGTGCGGTCGGCATTTTAACCCAGGGGTGCTTGAGGAATACCGTATAGATACCTATATTTTCCGGAATTTCCCCCGAGTAGGTACCTACCTACTCGAAAACTCTTATTTCTCAATAATATCTCTCCAGGAACCATTTATTGTATAAACAATACCTCTACCGTAGGTGAACCCAAGTCGTTCTCTACGTTCGGTGGCTCAGCAAGAGTTCCCGGGTTTATGGGGTGAGGTTTGTCTAGGTCTTGGCGGCGAGTGCGTTATAGGGCAACAAAATATGTAGGGCACATCATCACTAACAAGTTAACGGATGATGAAGACATTGAGAGGCAGAAGCGAGTATTGAGCATAAAATGTATAGGTAATAGAAGATTTCGGCTCTGCACTCCCCAGGAAAAAGACGCTCTTCTTAGCTTTTTGTACTGCCTTGTACACATGCGAGCTCTAAGCCAATATCAAAATGAGAACCATGGAAATGCTTCGGGTTCAATTTAACAATGCATACCGTATGATGTGTGGACTTACCAGGCACTGCAGTGCCTCCTCGATGTTCATGGAAGGGCGAGTTCCTGGATTTGCAGCTCTAGGACTGAGGAGCAGGATTAACAACTCCTGAAATGTCGTAATCATTGAATCCCACCTAACTCAGGGTCGAGCATCGAAGAACACTGGAGAAAGATATTGGCTCCCACAATCTTCAATCCGATGGACCCTAGATAGATCAATAATTGATTTAATTTATTATCTTTACTAAGTACAAAATAAAGTCGCTCAAGATGTATGTGAGCTTAGATCTTTTAAACTACGCAACGGATTTTCGTGCGGTTTTCACTAATAGATAGAGTGATTCATGAAAAAGGTTTTTAGGTACACAATTTGTCATGGTTTTGCGTAAATTGGTTGAAATTCATAACATATCTGGCCAAGCTGCAGCGGGCAGTGGGCAGCATGGTGAGGATTTGATTTAACAGATGGCGTTGGTTATAAAGGTTTCGTTAGCCACAGCAACGTGTGGCCGGGTCTGCTAGTATTATTATAAATTCCTATGTTCTTACTTGAATTTTGTATTATCTGTATTTCATTTATAGGTAGATATGTTTCATACGCGTTTCCATGTGATTGTAATGATTACCTGTGCTCTGTATAAATAATATGTTCTATGTAGGTTTAGGTATATGCCTACTCAGGGCTAACTAGGAGTAAGTAGGATGATGCCCCCACAATCCACATCTAATCAACCAGTTGCCCCCCCCCCCCCCCCCCCCTACGCCTTGTGGCCTGCGCCCTGTCGCTACAGCCTGCCCCCTGATCGCATGATTTGCCCAGCGTAGTATCGACTAATTAAAGCTTCGCGCCGTTCGCGTATTATTAGTTAGTTGGTAAGTACCTAGTGCGCGCTATTTGAAAGCAGAACTTATATTTTCACAGGGTTATCATACACGAAGCTCCGTTGCGTGCAAGAGCGTCGTCCCGTCTTGCCATGCTAGAGTCGGTTTTACCCCCTATAGGCGCGCCCAAAGATGTTTTACATCAAAACCTACTATACCACCTTCGAAAAAAGCACTTATTTTAAAGGACTGATAACATTTTAAACATTTAGGTAGTGTTTGAGCCTTTTAGGTAGGTATAGGTTATTGCGAAGACTTTGGTGGATATTCAATTTTATCACACGTATTTTTTTATAATAACTGAAAAAAAAAATTAAAAATCAGTATGTTTTTTTCATATTTTAATTTTAATTTTATAATAGCTGAAAAAAACCTTTTTCACTTATTCTACCTATGTAATACTAACTTTTTATACTAACTTTATATTTTATATGTTTTTTAAGTCTATTTTATACTTTGGGTACTTGGAAATATAGAATTTTGTTTTAATATTACCCACACTCAGGCAGTGCCTTAGTGGGTTTTCATTTCTTGTTCTTACTATTTGTTATTATATATTATGTTATTATATATATATATACTATTTGCTATTATACATTATATGTACAAAGAAATGAGAATAAATAAAGTAAAAAAAAAAATACCTATATCGGAAAAGTTAATACGTTAAAACGTTAAGTTTTCGACCTACTGCGAATATTTAATGAAGTGAAAATTCATTTAGCACCGTTGTGATTTGTAAATCGATGAAACGAAAAAAAGCATAAAAAGAGACATACACATATATTATATCTATACGATTTAGCCTGCGAGAGAATAATAATAATAATGTAAACCTGAGCCCAAATACGAATCTGCTTGTTGAACTCCTTTGTACTACTTAATTATTGATTACTTAGGCATACCTACTTGCGTTGTGCCTATACTTATGTCTTTCATGCTCAGTTTATTATTTATATACTGTGTATATATATTTGTTATGGTGCTCCTGTACAGCTTACCAATGTTATCTACACGTAAAAGCTATTAAGGCGTGAATAAATATATTACAGACAGTTACATATTTTTTCTTATTCATTTTACTTTTGAAGGGGAAATTAAAAATCAATCGAAAAAAGCTTATCAAGGCGGTAAACAAATGAATCGAAATGGCAGTACATATTCCAAAGATTGCCACAGATAGATACTTACCACCAGTGGCGGCTCGTGACTTTTGGTTGTGCTAGGGTGCTAATATTAAAAAAATGGCATCATGGATGTTGTCGTATGCGAAAAATATTTTTTTTTTCAAAAATCGGTGTTTTGTATGAAGATTTTTCAGGAAATCGGTGCGGCGCACCACCAAACTGAAACTAACCTGAAATTTTTCATACAAAAAACTGATTTTCAAAAAAAAAAAAAAAATTTTTTTTCGGCTACAACAACATCAATAATGCCATGTTTTTTAATATCAGCACTCCAGCACACCAAAAAGTCACGAGCCGCCACTGCTTACCACACCCCAATTCATGACAGGAGGACTGTCTGAAAACGACCATTTTCCAAACAATATTATTTATTTATTTTTATTTCTAACGCGAACCACTAGGTTAGGAAAAAATCGAAATCGGAATTCACGCCCTTTATGGGAGGAGTTTAAAAATACTTGAGAAAAAGCTTTTGGAAAGGTTGGAAAAGGTATTTGAGAGTTTTGTTTTACAGGTTGATTTCGTAAAGGCCTGTAACAATATTAATTCCTGTTTTACGCATTGTTTATTGTAATAAAACGGAAATTTAAAATTGATTTCACGAAATCAAGCGACGCGGAGTGACGCGTCCATCTCCCGCTCAGTTCGGGGCGTGACTGAGGTTTGGCGACTGTGACGTGAACAGTAGTTCTTCGGTGGACGCCATAGGGTTCACTTTGAAAAACCGAATTCGTCGACTAGCGGCCGTATTGAAAAATAACAACGCGAAAATGCATATTTTATTTTATTTTGGGAAGATTGGGTGTAAATACCAAATTTTTTTGCGATCATTATAAAATAAACTGAATTTGCCACATTATTCAATGAAACATAACCGAAAAGGGGTTTATAAATAGGAGAGTTTGGACTTGAAAGTGTGTTTTTTAGACCTTATACTTTATTTTTTTATAGGCTTATTAAAAGACTTATAAAAAAATGACCGATATTTTTAAGGGCAAAGGTATTTTCTACAGTATTTAATTGAAGCATCTAGAATACTTTTAAGCGATCAAATTTTCAAAACAAAAACATATGATTTTGTATGATTTTGCATTATTTACTATGGCTTCATCTTAATGAGTAAAACCTCAAATTGTAATATTTAATTAAATGAAGACAATATTTATTTATTTTATATGTAAGAAAGAAAGAAAGAAACAAACAGCTTATATACATATAATAGACATAAAAATATACATGTGAACTGCAGTGAAGCCAGAAGAGTTTCGTATGCTAATATTGTTTGGAGATGGAGTTTTAATTTATCTTTGGCTAAATTTTAGACTTAGGAAAGGGAGAGGAAGGGTAGAGGAGGGGGAGGGGAGGGGGAGGGGAGGGAGAATACAGGATAAGGATATGAGATGCTCTCGATACCTTCCACACCCCCGTATCAATCCAATATCGCACGCGTTACTTCTATTCGATACTTCTGAAGGTTTAAATTAAAAATGTCTACGTTGTGAAACAATTCGTTGTATTGCGCACATATTCGAGGAATCGGGGAATTTTTTCTAAGGTTTGTTCTACAAGTGGGCAAATGAAGTAAATTTGATTATCGGGTTAATCTTGAAGGAATATGGATTTTTATGAAATTGGTAAGCTCTGGCGAGTCCAGGCCATGGTTTAAAATTTTAAATAATAAAATTTGATCAAAAATCAATCATCGTGTATGAAGGGAGTTGAAGTGATGAAATTCAATAGAATCGGTGTAATTTAGAAAGTGTAAGTTAAGTTTATAATTTAAATGTTTAAATTTTTTTTTAATTCTTTCGATCCTAACAATGTGGGCTTGGTAGAAAGGAGTCCAGATCGGTGTGCAGTTCAAGTGTGGGCGAATATACTCGGTGTAAAGGGAATATAGAGTATTTATGTTTCGAAAAGGTTTCGATATACGAATTATAAATCCCTGCATTTTGTTGGCTTTGTTGATGATATTATTAGTGTGTTGGATAAAGTTTAATTTAGAATCAAGTGTTACCCCAAGGTCCCTGATAGATTCAACTACGTTGATAAGTGTCCCGTTTAGTATATAATCAAATTTTATTTTTATTACATGTAAATGATATTTTATTACATTTTGAGATATTCATGACTATTATTATATTACCACATATTATTATAATATGACTACCATTTACTAATATTAGCGAAACTCTATCGAAAATCTGGAAACCGAATAAATCAGAAAAAGATATTGGCAAATCAGATATTATTTATTTTAGTACCTCAGCAATACTTGTGTAGGAAGGTACCTAAATAGTGGTATAAAAATAATATCGTAGGGTGTAATCAAAGATATTGAAATATACGAGATGTGCTATCCGCAGTTTTTACTGGGTGGGACTGTATCAACGACTGGTGTCGCCGATATTGTTAACCAATTAACGAATAATAAACTAAACGAACGTTAAACTAAATGAACAAACTATATTGTTAACAAATACTACCCTAATGTACACCTTAAAAAAATCAACGAAATTAACAAATTCTTTCCGTACGCAAACTATTCCCATTAGGTAATAGTCAGGCAGACATCATAGCATATCTTTTTTGTATTTCAATATCTTTGGGTGTAATAGTTCCAAAAACCATTTTTTAAACTCACCATGAAAGAGAAGGGGGGCCTTTTTGGCCCGGAGCTCTGTCTCCAAGCCAGTGTTTCAAAATTCAGGGTGTAATAGTAGGTATAATATTATGATAAAATAGACAAAATGGCACTTTCTCTATGGCACCGGACATTACAACACATTTTCATAATATACTTGGTTAGCGTTGATTTTTCCATCATTACGTCATTACGCTATGTTCCATGTTTACCTACGGCCAACCAAATAGTAAAAGAATACACTTAGTATCTAGGAAAATAAAGACATTTTAGGCTTTTGTAAATATTAAAATATCAAAGAGACATTTACGAACAAATAACATAAAGGTTCGCCGCAGTCTCAATTCCCAAAACACAGTTTGTTTTGTTATTACGAGGAGCCTTTAAATGTCGAATAAATAATAAACGATCATTAGGCCGAAATATGATGAGATGGTTTTTACCAAATTGTTTGGATAATGTCTGTATAAATATGTCGCGGCTCCAGGTTAGGTTCCAAGTAGGTTGTTATATAAATTGATCAGTTGTCGTAAACACAGGGCTTGCGAGCAGTAGGTTGGTACAATGAATTTAGTTTATTTAGTACCCACCTAATCGTTAGCACTATTTCGTAAAAAACTCATTTTAGGTTAAAACAATAAACACATAACGTAATTTTTTTAGGGTTTGGAAAAAGATCAACCCCTGTTGGTCCATACGAGTATCTATATCGTTATGTCTTTTCTTGACAGCAAAATTAATGTTTCAAAGCCTTCACGGCGAGCGACAGAGTTTATGGTTAGTGAGTTTTATGTTTCATGAAAATGCTGACAAAAGCATTAAAAATTAGCCTATTATTTGCAGATTTGTCAGCAAGAGTGCTTTATATTTAAATAATACATGTATTTTTTTTTTAAATAATCGGAGACGGTTTACACATATATAGTTACCGTGAGCACTTAGGCCATAGACCCATTGTACCCCATTCCTTTGACAGTAACCCAGTCTCTTTTATAAAGTTCACCAGGATTGTCATTCGAAATGAAGCTATATCTTCTGGTTCGACAATGTGTCTTCCCAGGTTTCATTTCCCCTCTTCACTCCTCCTTGGTTCCCTGAAGGTCCCACGACGGAAGAGGGCTTCATCTATCCTCTCCACTCCTTAGTTCCCCGAAGGCTCCACGACGAAGAGTCCAACTCCCCTTGGTTCCCTAAAGGCCCCACAAGGGAAGAGTCCACTCCACCTTGGTTCCTCGAGGGCCCCAGGAGGGAAGAGAACTTCATCTCTCCTCCTTGGTTCCTTAAAGGCCCCACAGAGGAAGAGTTCACCAAGATGGCCGCATTTCTCCTCTTCACTCCTACATGGTTCCTCGAAGGCCCCACATGGGAAGAGGACATCATCTCTCCCCTTCACTCCTCCTTGGTTCCACAAAGGCCCCGCGCTGGAAGGGTGCCCTTCCCCTTGGTTTCTTGAAGGCCCTACAAGGGAAGAGTTCATGGAGGTGGCCTCAGCTCACCTCTCCACGGTTTCTCCTCTTGGTTCCTTCTATGGAAGGAACCAAGGGCCGTATACGGCCCCAGGAAGGAAATCCACAGAGGTGGCCTGAGCACTCCTAGGTTCCCAAAAGGTCCCTAGTTTTCGAATGGTTCAATTTTTTTTTGTTCCTCGAGTTACCAGGGGAATAGAAGGTCCACTCCAGCAGAGCCCTGAGTGCTGGAGTGAGGTCGAAATACTCCAAGATGCGACCTTGTTTCTCGGAGGCACCGTTCGTGACGCTGTTCCCCAGGACATTCAGTCTAAGCACGGTAGCTCACACCTTGGCTTGGGATGGCTATTGCAGGTTTGTGTTTCCACTCCCTGAGCGATGGGTTCGCCACACTCTCTACGCTGAATATATGTAATAATATGTATTACTAATTTTTAATGACATTATCGTAAGACTCAATGCTATCTTTCTCATATCTGCCTTTATTAGAAATATCAATTGACTATCCCACATTTCGTATAAAATTTGTGACTTGAATCGTAATTTTTTTATTTATAGGTACAGTGAAGTTTTCCGGGACATAGAATCCTATTTTAGCCGGAATGTCATGGTATTCATAATAAACCGTTCAGAACCTCATGTATAAGCCATCAGCAGTAGGTAATGCGCCATGCCTTCTAGAACTAATGTAGGTTATACATCATCTCTTTTTTCAGCCCGATTTTCCTATAGAGACCAAAGACAAAATTTTTCGCTTTATAAAAATAGCTATTTTCATCGCTACTTTTGTATCTACGATTTCAGTTGGCATCACAACGAACAATACGGTTCATGTGTTGTTTGCAGTGATACCAATTTAAATCGAAGATATGAAAATAGTGATCGCGTAAAGCGAATAATTTTTTTGGTCTCTATACGGGAATCGGGCTGAAAAAAGGTGTAAAACCTACATAAGGCTGTGGATACACAGCATTCCCGAAATAAATGCTGTTGGAAACAGCCATGGGTTAGTTATCAGTTTGCGGTTAAATTTAGAGCTCTATGTTTGTGTTAAATGCATAACCTTATAATAAAATGAGATAAAAATACGGAGGCGTCTACTAATATCTACAGGAATTCCAAATCCTGAACAAATCGGACTAATATCTATGAGAACCAAAGTGAGGACGAATATCTACAGCTCAAACTGCTGACTAATATCTATGAGAACCAAAGTGAGGACGAATATCTACAGCTCACACTGCTGACCAATATCTATGAGAAACAAAGTGTGGACGAATATCTACAGCACTGGCAATTACCTATGTATAGCAAATTGGAATAACGAAATATTGCGTATGCAGTTTAAAAAACTTAATTTATGTATGTATGTATCTATGTAAAAGTCCCTAATATCGAACTATTGGACACATTTAGCTGATTATTAAGGATTTGGGTTTTTGTTTTAACAGCTTTCTTTATTTCGAGTGCTTCTAAATTATTTAGTCTGTTACCATGACCATTTCTATATCAGTTAGGTTAGGTTAGGTTAGGTTAGGTTAGGTTGTGGTGCCGTGTACTTCGAAATAAATAAATAAATATCTTTGTATTATGACCTCATTATGACATACAGGCTGTAGATATTAGTATTTGGAGTCTCAAAATACACCTTTTAAGTTAGAAAATCACGAGGACATTTGACAAGTTACGAATTTCCCTCGAATAATTGTTTTTATTTAATAAAGCGCACTTCCAAAGTTCATGTAAAGTAACCCTAATGGGTTGTGCGTCCCTGACAAACTGGTACACTTACCTAAATACATTAGCCGTAGATAGCTAGTTAAGGGACCTGGGTAGGTACCAAACTTATTACTTAGCTATTATAAAGCTAAACACCACAAAACATCGTTAAACTCGATTATTATAAGAGGCATTTACTCGAACACTCTATTTGACAAAGCCGCGCCTTTATGACCGGAAAATGTCATGTTGAAAATATTAATAATACAACATTATTCAGAAGGTCAGAATACGTAATGAATAATTTCTTTTATTACGATAAAAAAGAAATTGTAGTCCAGTCAATGAATGGTCTAAAAGGAGGTGTAGAGTGCGTGAGCAGGAACCTAAGCGATTCCTTCAGAAACTTGTTTAGGGTGCTTAGGGTGTGAACATACTAAAAGTCCTGACGTCTAGGTGGTGAGCTAGGGAGGGGGGAGGGGGGGGGGGAGAAAGTCCCAATTTTCGGGTTTCCGCTTATATCTCAAAAACAGTACGTCGCAGAGGTAAATGTTCTTAAAATTGCTGTAAATATTTACTGGTTGGAGATTAGTTTATATATGTATATATATATTCTAAAAGGGAATTAAATTCTTTACAACTTCTTTCGAACAAATTTCTTTCTTTGTTTAATATTTTAGACGATATGAAGGAATGTTTGATGAAAAAAGTGAAGTAAAATGATTTTTTTTCGAAAATGTCTATGTTTGTAGAGCGTGTAACTCAAAAAACGGTTGGGATTTCGAAAATTACATATTTAATAAAAGTTGTAGATAATTTTATGAACTTTAACGTATTCTGAAAACATTTTCCTCTGCAACGCACGGTTTTTGAGATATAAGCGGAAACCCGAAAATCGGGACCATCTTCCCCCCCTAGCTCTCCACCTAGACGTCAGGACTTTTAGTATGTTCACACCCTAAGCACCCTAAACAAGTTTTTGAAGGAATCGCTTAGGTTCCTGCTCACGCACTCTACACCTCCTTCCTTGACTGGACTATTGGGTGTTGTAGAACTTTGTGGAAAGTATGGTAATATTTTCGTAATTAATAAAATGCACTTTATAAAATAAAGTAACAATACTACCGGCTTCGCTCGAGATTTTATTTTTTGATTATGAATATTAAAAAAAAAGGAACAACGTATTAAATTGCGATCAACGGCTAAGAATAATTTAATTGTCTAGATACGTACTGATCTAAGAACCAACGAACAGAAAAGGCTTCGCAAAATTCATGTCCCGAGGGCTTGTATTTGAAATTTAGATATCACATTAACCCATGTCTATTTCTTCGGTTTTCGGAACAACTCATATATATATATATATTTTTTTTACAGTGATTACCGCACAAGAATCTCAACTGCTCCCGTCTGGAGCCAGTGAGACTATGGCATCCCCAATTGGGGTATGTTGTGAGACTGAAGGTAGTGGGGAGGGGAAGGAGGTGGGGAAGAGGAAGGTTGGGAAGTACCTGGCTATAGGTATATGTCTCTTAGAAACCGTTGTCTCCCTTACTATCTTAGCGAGAAATATGGTTTAGACGGTGTTAGAAAGAGAAAATACCACGTTTTATATTCAAATATAAAAAATAACCAGAAAAGAAGTAAAATGTAGACCTTTATGAAACCAAAGTTTCGAATCGCAATTTGAAATCAGCTTATGAAACTTTGGGAATTATCGCTCGCATAGTATTAGGGGGTTCCCACTCCGCCTCCTCCACCTTCCCTCTTACCATTCCACTCATCGCACCCCCCCCACCCCTCCTTCCTCCCCCACTCCCCTCCTCAATACCCGTTACATTCATTTTTCAAACAGCACACGTGCCACCTATTAAATCGTAACAATCATATAAATGCAGATTGAAATTATTAATATTAGTATTTTAAACGTATTTGAATTTTAACTATCAAAGGGAGCTCCATAGTACCCTAAATAAATAATAAATTTCGTCTGGTCAATAAACGTATAGTAAATTATTTCATAACGCCAGAGCTTAATCATAACGAAGGAGCTTACCAATATATGCAGCCCATATTACTCGCAAATAATGTAGTTTTCTATTACTGAAAGAATTTTTAAAGTCCATTCGGCATTTTTTGCGTTAAAGAGTAACAAACATCCATACCTCCATCCAGGGTTTCCCAAACTGTGTTCCGTGGAACCCTAGGGTTCCGCGGAACCTAAACAGGGGTTCCGCGACGATCTGTCGGAAGAATTTCTTTTAATTAATATATACGTATTCATATTTCAACACTGCTGAAATTATTCACAAGAAATTAGTTCTTAAGTTAGGCACTAGAACTAGACCCTTCCAGGTTCAGAGACTAGGTAAACTTTATGGAAGTTTAAAGAGCCGTTTATCCTGTTATTGCAGTAAATCTTCATATTACAAACAAAACAAAATCTCTGAAATTTATAACTGTGCTGTGTAAAACTTTGATGAGAGTCAATAATAAGAACGTCTGTGCGATGTGGAAACTATAACAACGGGACAACGGATCTGCATGTGTTTCACGAAATTTCAGTTCCCAAGGAACCCAACCATATTTTTTTGAATTCGACTTTACCTGAAAGTACAGAAATGTAAAAATCAATCAGTCTTGCTACATCCTCGTTAGCAATTAGTCGAACAATAAACGCGCATGGTGCCGTAAATTTTGGTGAAAAAATGAAAAAAATTACATTTTTGGATTTCATCAGTTCATTCCAATCGTTTTGATTTGTCTATTTTTATTTTGTCTTTTATTATCATTTTTTATGTGAATACTTCTAAAGAGTCCCAACTGCTACCGTTTAGAGACAGTAAGTTAAGAGGCTGACGGTAGTGGGTAGGGAAAGGAGATGGAGTAGATGAAGCTTTGGAAGTACCTGGCTATTCAGTTCTGGTCACCAAACACGGCTAAAGCCATTTCAAGTAAAGTTTTAATTCTGAATGGTGGTCTTGCGCCAGGGCGATACTAAGAGTATCGTCCACTGTGGAAATATACTAAATATTATTTTTACATGAATTAATTGTGAAATAACACAAATTAATCAAATAAAATTTATTTGCGCACTCCGGGATTCGATCTCGCGATCTTCGGATTGTGAGTCAAGAGCCTTACCCCTAGACCAGGACAGTCATACACGAATGTTTAAATGAATTAAATTAAAGTATTTGAAGAGGTTTCCAAAGAATTTAAAAAATACGTATATAACTTAAAAAGAACCCTTTTGCCATATTTTTCGAAAACTGGTAAGGACGATTCCTGGGTTTGGAATCCATTTTCTGTGACAACTAAATCAGTAGGCTTTAGCGCAAGTGAGTATGAAAATCTAATTGATTTAATTAGTGACTCTTACTTGAAACAAAAATACAAAGATAACCCTTTCAATGATTTCTGGGTGAGTTTGTCAGAAGAGTACCCCAATTTATCAAAACAAGCTATTATTGTTTTACTTCAGCAGGATTTTCTAATTATGCTGCAACCATATCAACGTGCAGGAACAGGCTCGACGCCACATTAGATATTTAATTAATTTTTTTTTAATAATATTTTGTCTGATATCAAGAAAATATGCAGTTCACGGACTCAAAATCGTCAAAGTCATTAGGTGCGTTATTTATTCCATTTTGTTTTGTTTACATTCCTTTTTTTATGTACTAAAAAAATAATATGTTTAATAACTTTTTAAAATTTTACTTTTAGAAATTACACAACCTAAAAATAACCTAAGTGTTCCGTTAAAATTTACGGGTTTGCAAAGTGTTCCATTGCAGAAAAAGTTTGGGAAACCCTGCTCCATACAAACTTTCACCTTTATAATATTAGTAGAATTATTTTTACTTGGAATGACAAAAAAGTGAGATGACAATAACATTTGTAATACATTTGTCTAATAAAATGTGGGGTGACAATAATGTTTGTAATACATTTGTCTAAAAAAAGAGATTACAATAACGTTTGTAATACATTTGTCTAATAAAATGTCAGATGACAATAACGTTTGTAATACATTTGTTTAATAAAATGTGAGATGACAATAACGTTTGTAATAAATACATTTGTCTAAAAAAATGTGAATGTGTTTTTATTTACACATTTGTCTAATAAAATGTGAATGTGTTTATATTTTTTTCGTTATCAGTAATTTTAGTTAGAAAAAACAAGAGGTGAGCCAATTTTAAAACTTTTTTATGCTTGCGTGCAAAAATATTATACCTATGTTTATTTCGATTTATAAAATTTGAAAGCGTATTTTCAAAATACATCAAAAACAGTTTTTAGTGATCAACTACATCTTTTAAATAAATTAAGATAATGTAAGCGAAACTCAATCGAAAATCTGGAAACAGAAAAATCAGAAAAACATATTGACACCTCTGGGACTCGAACCCAGGACCTCTTGCTTTCCGGGCAAACGCGCTAACCACTGCGCCACGGTGTCGATATGAAATTCGGTCATGTTTAACTGTACCCTACTTCGACTAAGAACCACCTACATTATCTTCATTTTCTTTAGCGCATATATTATTGGCAACTATCTTTATGTATGATTGCAAGATTCAAACCCGAACTAAATGCACTCTAGATAGTGTCTGGATAAATCTTTATCCATTTTATTTTTATATGCGACATCTATAGACTTTTCTGCAAGTCTAGGATGAATATTTTTTATTTTAACTTTTTGAGTGAAACCTCAAATTGTAATATTTTAAATAAATGAAGACAATATAAGCGAAACTCAATCGAAAATCTGGAAACAGAAAAATCAGAAAAACATATTGACACCTCTGGGACCAGAGGTGTCAATATGTTTTTTACTCATAAAGTTAAAATAAAAAAATAAAAATCAACTACATCATTTAGTTTAGATGATTCAACAAATCACCTATCAAAAACTGTTTTTCGGATACATTCACTTACACTTACTTACATAGATTTTATTGTAAAGCGAAAATATTTTGAGCATCCAACAAAATATCGTCGAGGCAGAATTTTTGCATTATAGTTAATTTTTTTTCATGGGCACGCACACGCGAGTATATGAATTGGGTTAAATAATAGTTCCAATAAACAGATTTTTACGTTAGATGAGGATTCGGAGAACCTTTTATAATGAGTACCTACCTACGTAGATATAAGAACATAATTTCTGTTTGATAGTTTGTATAGATAACCACCACAAAACTAATTTTAAAATGAATGACCCGAATTGAAAACATATACCGTAAAAATGAAGAGATTTATTTCAATAAGATTACAAGACGTAATTCTAAAGTATTCACAGTTTACATAAAGCGCCGCGGGATTACATTGTGTATATTTTTTACGAATCCCAAGACATGATATTCCCCGGAGACGAATAAAGAAAGAACCGACGGAAGATGGCGTATATAATATTTTGTATGGGCCGCAACGACCAACTTTCGGCTCGTCTAACAATCTAACAATCGGGCCTGTCTCTTGCATCTCAATTAGCATTAATCATCTTTTCAGAATGATTTTCCGAGCCGCGAGAAACAATCCACGGATTATGGCCGCGACTCGCCGCGCTCATCTCTCAATGGGAACCGTACACTGTACAGCTTCCTACAGAGATAGAAGTCTGCCAGGGGACTGATGTGACCAGGACCGTCCTGAGGGGTATTGCCGCCCGAGCCGCGAGAAACAATCCACGGATTATGGCCGCGACTCGCCGCGCTCATCTCTCAATGGGAACCCGTACACTGTACAGCTTCCTACAGAGATAGAAGTCTGCCAGGGGACTGATGTGACCAGGACCGTCCTGAGGGGTATTGCCGCCCGAGCCGCGAGAAACAATCCACGGATTATGGCCGCGACTCGCCGCGCTCATCTCTCAATGGGAACCCGTACACTGTACAGCTTCCTACAGAGATAGAAGTCTGCCAGGGGACTGATGTGACCAGGACCGTCCTGAGGGGTTTAGCCGCCTGCTGCGAAAATATGTCACTCTTTGAGGAGCCATGGGGTTGGTCTTGGCAGCGGGTATATCTGCCCACCAACTCAGGAGACCGTTTGAGCTCTCCAGCAGGACTCTCTCATTCACTGTTGAGCCCAAAGATATTGAAATATAAGTAGATGTGCTATCTGCAGTTTTTACTATGTGGGACTGCGCTTCCGGGTGTTGCCGATCAGCGCCGGATCTGCCATACGTTCAAAAACGTGCAAAAAACCTGGCGCCAACTCCGAAGGGGCGCCGTGAGAAAAAAAAAATTATATTAAAATTTAGTTATAATATTCCCTGGATCGTTTAAAAATTACCCATAGTACGAAATAATTATTACGCTCTAGCAACACTTTCCAAAGAAACACAATGCGCACGCATCAGGTTGGTATCAACGGCTTACGAATTTATAGTCAGATAAGAATTTTTTTACAAATTCCATATATTTAGTTTAAACGTAAGATCTATTTTTCCATATATCTTTTACCGTCTTTTACGATGAATGGGTACGATCCAAATTCAATGACCAATCACAGCGCGGTATTTTTGTTCTAGAGAGTTACTAAACAAACCGACACACCTTTCAAAATGCTGTCAATTTTAGTTAGCGTACGCTCGCTATTGTTTTATTTTGTACGATTTAAGTCTCTAGGAGAAGGTAGTTAAAGACCATTTTCTTATGAAATCTTCAGTAAATTCCATTAACAAAAACATCGCATGGTTTGCACGATTTGCAGGTTGCAACGTGTTACGTGTTGACAGTTTCATCATTGATTTCACATATTATTTGAAGTTCGTTAAATGTATAATTAATATCTATTAGATTTGTTGGATTTGTTATTTTACGGTGTCAGTGTAAGTGTCTTTCGTAAGCCATTGACAGCATACGTCAGGGTTTAGTGTTTGTATGGTGTTTGTTCGCTCAATTTGGTGTTTGTTCGCTCAACACAGGGGAAATGCAAGGTACAAATTTGAGGTTATATTCTTATTAGTCAGAAGCTATAGATGCTATTCTTGTGTTGTACGTTGCCATGATAACGAATTTGTATTTGCTTTTTCTATTAACATTCGTGTTGGATATATACATAAACGCAGTAAATCCCAAGAATGTCTAATGGACCTAGTTCAGCGAAACCACCCGCATTGTCTCGTAACCTATATTTTAAATCACGGTACGGGCACAAACAAACAATTCGTTGTATTATTTTAAAGCATAACTTGCAAAAAGAGTTTTTCCTAAAACAATTAAAATAGCACCATAATTTTATGTTTACCCAATAGATTCAGAGAGTATAGGGCTCCTGGCGATTCTCTCTTTAAAAAAAAACGAGTGTGAGAGCTACCGCCAAGTCACTTGGAAAAGTTACACCCTTTATATGTCTTGATTTTATTTGATAAATTAGTGTAAAAAAAAAAAATTTAATAAAAAAAATAAAAAAAATTGGGGTGAACGAATTTTTAATCAAAATAAAAATGTAGGGGGGGGGGCGCCATCGGTACCTACTGCACAGGGCGCCAGATTTCGTAGATCCGGCCCTGTTGCCGATATTGTTTACCAATTACGAAATAAACTAAAAGAACGAATAATTAACGAATAAACCAAACGAACGTTAAACTAAATGAACGATCTCTTTCCGTATTCAAACTATATTGTTAATCAATACTAATGCACATCTTCAAAAAATCAATGAAATGAACAAATTATTTTTGTATGCAAACTACTCTAATTAGGGCGTAGTCCGCCGACAGGTGCGCGGATACCATAGCATATCTCTTTTCTATTTGAATATCTTTGGTTGAGCTTATCTGATCCCCAGATTCCTAAACACCACTCATACATGTTTTTCCTCCCAGAACTTCCTCTCTTTCCATTCTTTACAAAGACACAGCATCTCCAAAGATGTCAGACCCTGAAAGAAATTATTTACCTCAGTGCCTCCTATGTGGAGCTAACGTATCAAAAAACGCTAAGCTAGAAATAGTCTACTAAAAATGTATTCTCTTCTGGAATAAGTTGTGAAATTTTACTAGATTTATAACGATGAAATATCCAATTTCTAATGCTCGGTACGCACGACAACGATTTATCGTAGCGATTTAGCTGCACAGACCGTTTGTGCAGATAATTGAACGTCCATAGAGCGTCCATAACGTCTACAATATCTGCGTCGATCGTCAGTTCTCCGCAGAAACTCAGACAAGAAATATGTCATCCACGATGGAAGACGATGACGCGCTAGCGCTAGCCTGGCTTATTTTGTGAAAAAAAAGAAGAAAATCTCGTAGTGTGTGGTGTAAGGATTGGCTTCTTAAAAGAAAGTCTTACTCTCATACAAATTTGTTAAATGAATTAAAATTTGCTCCAAAAGATTGGCACAATTATTTGAGAATGAATGAAGAGACTTACTTACACCTGCTGTTTCTAGTTACACCGCTTATACAAAAAAGGAATACTGTGATGAGAGAAGCAATAAGTCTTCATGAAAGAATCCTACAGCAAAACTTGTGAACGAACTGAACAATTGACCCGACTTTCGTCCATACGCTACGATAAAACTGTCCAAACGCGATCGACAACGATTTATCGTACCTATACCAAAAAATCTGCGCCAATTTTCGTACAAACCTTCGATATAACTGCACAAATGATCTGTGCATTTAAATCGCTACGATAAATCGTTGTCGTGTGTACCGACCATTAGTCACATTGTTGAGAATCGCGACGACCACCAAAATTGCTTTGATAATCCAGATTCCTTCCCTCCTGACGGTTCGCGGCAAGCTGTGGACACCGCCTTTGAAACCTGATCAGGTAAACGCTTCGGTGATCTTTCTCTAGTTCACCTATCTTCCACTTTGCCGGCGACCACGAGCTTCTCCAGATTCAAGTTCTCAGTTTGGTGAGCGGAGTGTTCAAAGAGTTTCAGGATTCATTTTAGGCAGCCAGTTAACGTGCCGTTTTGGAAGATGATCCACTAGGGGGGGGGGGGGGGGGGGGATGTTTTGTATTTCTTTGGGCATTGACTGTAAAAATTTCTAGACATTTTGTTTTGAAAAGTTTTATTTTCCAAGTTAAAACTTTTCAAAAAAAAAAATACATAATAATCACATTTACGCAATTACCTACATAGTCACCTGATGGTATAACACTAATCCTGTTATATAGTCCTTATGCGGAAGGCGTTCAAAGTTCCCCGTTTTGATTCATGCCGAAAACAACAGCGTGGAATTGAATTGTTTTGTTTTATTTTGTGCATAAATATTGAAATGTTTTTCGATTATTTTGTAAATAATTTAATTTGCCACATTATTTAGTAAAACTTTTACCGAAAATGGATTAAGTAGAAGGAGATTTTGGCACTCGAAAGTATTTTTTATAGATGTGTTCTACATGCAATATTTACATCTATAATATTTCTAACTGAACAAATTTTCAAACCAAAAAAAACTTGATTTTGAATGATATTGCATTACTTCGCGTGGAAATGGAAAAATAACTACATCTAACTAATACTTCAGGGGAAGATTGATAAAAGATCACCATGAAGTAAAAATTGCTATTTAAATTATATGTAATCCGTGCAGAATAATAGTATTACGCTAACATTCATTATTATTATTGAGGTATGTCATTATAGCCTGCAAAACTGTATTCCGTGCAGTTCAACACGTCTACTACTTTCAAGAAAGTGCTGCATACAATTTAAGTACAATCTAGTCCCTTATTGAAGAGGGCTCTCCTCTTCGCCGCCCGAGTGCGCCGCACCCACAGCACCCAACCTGCGGCGCCCCTGTCTCTGGCAGCCAGAACTAGAAGCAGGAGGCAAGCGGCGGCCACAAGGCGGAAAAATACTCCTGTCTAAAAATTAGACAATGACATTTGAAATGTTTGAATGACAAGTAGAACCTCCTCGTTGCGGCGTCTTCAACAGAACTGGTAACCAACCATTGGTCCACTCTCTGCACCTTACTGACTGTGCCGACAGGTGTGATTGTCTATTCTACTTTATACTCTTCTAACTAAATATTCCGACTTAACCCTCTCGCACCGGAGGGGAGTAATACACATGCCCAACGAGAGTTTTGTGCGATATAGCGTTAGATTGAAGTCGTTTTTGTAAACATAAATTAGGTAATCCTAAAAAAAACGATTCGGTACCTAATCGATCTACATTCAAAAAATTTATTGCATTACTATTTTTTAAGATATTAAAAATCCCTCCCCCGATTTTGGTCATCTCCTTTTCGTTTCCGTTTCGCATTACTTAATGATTAACTGCTGGGCGAAGATGGACGATGTCCGGTTAAAACGGTAGAGGAAAACTATTACCGAAAAGGGGGTAAAATATATGGGGGGACCCTAGTAACCCCATTCGGATGATTTTTACCTTCCTAAAGGTGATAGTTACTGATTTTTAAGGCGATCCAATAGTTCAGGAAAAAATCGAAATCGGAGGAGGAGGAGTTTAAAAATACTCGAGAAAAAGCTTTTGGAAAGGTTGGAAAAGGTATTTGAGTTTTTTTTTTACAGGTTGATTTCGTAAAGGCTTGTAAAAAATATTAATTCCTCTTTTATGAATTGTTTATTGTAATAAAACTGAAATTTAAAATTTATTTCACGAAACTAAGCGACGCGGAGTCACACGGCTGTTTCCCGCTCCTGCCGGGGCGTGACTGATACGAAATAGGTGTTACCCAGTGCATGGTTCTTGTGCCCATGCCATAAGGGTCACTTCAATAATCCAAATTCGTTGAGTGCGGGACGTATTGATTGATGTCAAAAATTACAACGAGAAAATGCATATTTTATTTTATTTTGTGAAGTTCGGGCGTAAATATCATTTTTTTGCGATTATTATAAAAGAAACTAAATTTGTCACTTTATACAATAAAACCACACCCGAAAAGGGGTTTATAAGTAGGAGAGTTCGCACTTGAAAGTGTTTTTTAGAGACCTAATACTTTATTTTTTTAAAGGCTTATTAAAAGACTTATTAAAAAAATGACCGATATTTTTAAGGGCCAAGGTATATTCTACACGCAGTATTTAATTGAAGCATCTATAATACTTCTAAGCAATCAAATTTTCAAAACAAAAACATATGATTTTGTATGATTTTGCATTATTTAGTATGGCTTCATCTTAATGATTAACTGCTGGGCGAAGATAGGTGATGTCCGGTTAAAACGGTAGAGGTAAACGAATACTGTAAAGGGGTAAAAAAGAAAAAAAACATATGGGGGACCTTAGTGACCCCATTCGGATGATTTTTACCTTCCTAAAGGAGTTAGTTACTGATTTTTAAACTCGTATTACGTGCAGTTAGGATCTTTGGTAGTATAGGTATCTATACCTATACAAATATCTTAGTGTTTGTCAGTTTCATGTTAGTCCTCCTGCAAAATTTTTTTTTTTATTTTTTCATCGATACAATGAACTTTTCTTTTCGTCTTTATTTGAAGGTAATCGCCATATTTGACATTCGTATTTATTGGTTTCGGTTTTTCTTCGTTTACTGAGGAGGCAACTGACCAGATGATTTCTGACTCTGGGGTTGGTTTATGCATAACTCTCGATGGCTTTACGATGGATAGGGTTGGTGCGGGAGTCACTTTAGTCATTAGTCGTCTGGGATTAAAAATAGGCCAGGAGCCATTTTGTCTCCAATTGTGAACTTGGCAACAGAAAGGATAAAATTATAAAATAAGTAATCCCACCTAGGTCTAGGTACCTATACCAGGAAATAGTTCTGCTGTAATTGAAATTTTAGGTATTTAGGTTCAAAAGAGTGGTTTTATTACAGCCTATAATAAAACCACTTTTAACAAAACAGAGCATCGCATAAGATTAGTGGGGAAAATTCAAAAAGAAAATGGTTGAATATTTGACCGCGCGGATCCCACCACAAAAGTTATGGCTTAGAAAAGTGGGATTTTATTAAATGCACCAAAAATTAAAACTAAAACCTTGCCATCGAAAAAAAGATTGTAGCAGCAAAAAAAGCCGTCGACATTAGATCAAAAAACAAATAAATCATTTAGAGCAGTGGTTCCCAATTCGTGGTACATTTACCCCCCAAGGGTAGGTGAGGTGTCGCAATGTACGCGCACGTAAGCATTAACATCGCTAAAATATATTTTAAGTCAACTTTTTTATACCTACGTACGACAGCTTAACTACTTTCGCGAGGGCGGATTTTCGGCCATGACAATCATAAAAACTAAACATCGTCTCCAACTTCAACTCAAAATATTTGAGAGATGTGCACATTTGTACCATTAAACATAAATACGTAACAATATGCGATTTTCATTATTATCGATACCTATATTAATACGTGAAGCAAAAACTTTGTACCCCTTTTTACGAAAATTGCGCGGACGGAGGAGTATGAACACACTTATATTTTATATAGAGGAGTGCAGAATACTAATATTTTTTTAAAAATTATGCATAAAAATTCAATGAAAAAATCATTTTAATTATGGTCGAATTTCGACCATTGGGCGACTACTAGTTATAATTATTATGCAATTAAAAAGGATTAAGATATTAAATTTAAGAAATGTCTAAAAACTAAATTTTTTTTTTTCTTTTTAGCTACAAGTTGTACGAGAGCTTGGGGTATTTTTCAATGTAAAACTCAGGAAAATCTTTTTTTTTTTACATTAGTTCCACACAGGAGACCCCGAGGAAAAGAATTTCCCTCAGGGCCTATGTTATCTTAGGGGATGCTGTGTGGAGGGATTTTAAGGAAAGTAAGGAGAGGAAATTCTGGAAAGGAAATAGGTATGAGGGGTGGGTAGGAATCTGGGGGTCAGTGACATGTATGAATTCATTCCTCCAACCGCGATGTAAGGCGATGTGTCAAGAGATTCCGGCTGGAGAGGTTAAAAGACCTCCCTCAACCAATCTCTCTCGATCCTACCCACCATACGGCAAGTGGGCAGACTCATTAGCCTTCAAGACGTAGATAAACCTCACCCCATGAACCCGGGCACCCCTGATGAGTCACCAAATAAAGCGAACCACTTGAGGTGACCTATGGCAGAGGTTTTGGTTATCCAATAAATGATTCCAGGGGCGGCGGTACCCATACCCGCTTCTAATTGTAAACTAATTGGGAACCACTAGAGTAAAGTTATGGATATCGCCAAAATGATGACACTTGATAAGACAGGGCATGTAAGTGTAAAATTCAGTTCTACCAAAGGTCATCAAAAAACTCCACATCAGAGATAGGGCGGCCGTCTCAAAAGGAGTGCGTGCAGAGCTCCTGGAAATAATGAAAGCGGTCATAATAGGCTAAACCCAGCAATAGGTATACCAAAGTATAAGAAAAAATAAGATAGAAAAAGTATATTTATCAACTCATCTTGTCAAGTACCCACCATCTTATGATTGGAGGATTGTAGATCACAGATTGGCAGATCATCTCACTCCAGTGGAGATCAGGAGAACAGAAGATCAGAATAGCAGCGGGACACAAGACCAAAGCATCAGATCCGATAGACATTTCAGATTGGAACTGTCTAGTAATGATGATTATATTGATTATAATTCCGTGGTACAATAAGCCTGTTTTGATGACCGGCTTCTAGCGATACCGTAACACGGAAGCATGGGCATGACTCAGATCGATAATAATAATTACACTGCGATCAATTTCTTACCTTTTAATTCAATTGATGAAGTAGATCATATAATTCATGACTCGGTACTTAAATTAATTTTAATTAGATTCTCTCTCTCTGGTTTCAATCTTGAGATTGGTTTGCAGCAATGTCATCTATTCGTTTCTTCCACTCTTCCCTGTCTTGTGCGGCTCTTTTGAAGTCTGCATATGATGAGCAGCGCACGTCCACCAGCAGGTCCTCCAGGTACTCTCGGCGTGGGCATCCCCTAGCGTTTGTCCCCTCGGTCATACCCTCCATTATTTATTTATTTATTTATTTATTTATTGAATTTTACGCCCGGCTGGGCTTTTACATGCATTTTTTTTTTTACAAAGAACATCTAAATTTAAATGTGCATAACAAAATTTTAAAAAACAAAAAAAAACAAATACATAAACAAAACAAAAACAAAATCAAAATCATAACCAAATCTAAAATAAAAATACAATAAAAAAAAATTGAAATAAAAACAAAATACTCCACCATGCAAGATGGAATAAAATGTAGACTGGGAAAAGTACATGTGAAATGATTCGAAGCAGAGCTATTCAGTTGGATTAATTAAATTTTTTGTTCTTCTTTTTGATATAAATTCTACTAAGACTTGTTTGTATTTAGTAAATGATGTGTTAAATATATCAACAACATCTTTATAGTCATTACCCAAATTTTGTATACGGCGAACGGGGGTATACAATTGTGATTCTGTGTTGGAGTTGTCACAATAGAATGGTAGATACTGCCTCGATGTTGAATTGCGAGGTATATGGAAAGAAATCAAGTTTAATAGTTCAGGGCTGTCAATTACTGAATTTATGATTTTATGTAAACATGTTAGGTCATATACTATTCTGCGTTCGGACAATTTTAATAAATTAAGTTGACATAGTAGATAATCATAGTTGATACATTCACTTGTGATATCCATTCTGAAATTAATATATCTTAAGAATTTATTTTGAATTCTTTCTATCGTGAGTGAATGCTTAGCATAACTAGGTGCCCATACTGTCGAGTTGTACTCGATTTGACTCCTTACCAATGACATATACAATTTTTTAATGGTTTGAATATTTTTAAATTGGCTGCAAATTCTTATTACGAAACCCAACATTTTCAAAGCTTTATTTGATGTAATTTCAATATGATTTATAAATTTCAGTTT
Organism: Limnephilus marmoratus; assembly: GCA_917880885.1. Classification (NCBI taxonomy): domain Eukaryota; kingdom Metazoa; phylum Arthropoda; class Insecta; order Trichoptera; family Limnephilidae; genus Limnephilus; species Limnephilus marmoratus. The sequence goes on along the minus strand of OU862923.1, from coordinate 28,727,507 downwards.
TTGATCAAAGTTTACACCTAAATCATTCACCTCGGTTACAGCTGTTAGCACTACATCATTAATGGAGTACTCATAAATTATTGGATTTTTTATTCTATGAAATCTCATAATAAGACATTTACTTAAATTTAGTTGTAGATAGTTCTCTTGGCACCAAACAAAAAGTTTAAACAAATTATTAGACAATGTTTGACAGTCATTAATATTTCTTATAGCTTTATATATTTTCATATCGTCCGCAAACATTAAAACTTGGACATCATTGAAAATAGTAAGAACATCATTCACAAATATCAAAAATAAAATTGGTCCCAAATGTGACCCTTGTGGAACGCCGCTGGTAGCGATAAATTTATATGAAGTAAAGCCATCAATTTTAACGGCTAATTGCCTGTTACTTAAATAACTTTTAAACCACTCGTATAAATACCCTACTATTCCTAATTTGTGAAGTTTTTTTAACAAGAGATCATGATTAACTCTGTCAAATGCTTTGCTGAAATCGGTATAGACTGAATCAACTTGTAACTTCTTAGACATGGATTCGGATATATAGTTTTGGTAAATTAAAAGATTAGACAAGGTAGATTTTCCTGAAGTGAAACCATGTTGGTTAGGTAAAATTAGTGGCTTGATACAGTGGATGATTTTGTTTAAAATAAGTTTCTCAAATAATTTTGGGATGGTTGATAAAAGGCATATCGGTCTATAATTGCTCACCTCGTTTTTGTCTCCTTTTTTAAATATCGGGGTGAGGAAACCGTATTTCCATTTTTCAGGAAAATTTCCAGTTTGTAACGACTGGTTGAAAATAAAATGTAGTGGATATGCAAGAGTGGTGGCGCAATTCTTTAGGAAAACAGGTGGGATATTATCAGGACCACCGCTCTTACTTTGATCCAGTTGTTTTAGCTGAGTCAGTACATCGTTATATTCAATTATTACATTAGATAAATTTAAATAATGATCCGAGGAAAAACTTGGCGAGCAATCTATGAATGTTGTTGGGTCATGGATATAAACACTTTTAAAAAAGTCTGCAAATAGGTGAGCTACGTTTTGAGTGTCGTTGGCTTTTTTTCTTTCGTAACCCATGTTAGAGGGTACACTAACGTCGTCATTTTTCAAAGACTTTGTGAAATTCCAAAAATGTTTTATGTCACCATTTATTGAATTTTCTACTTTATTTATATAATTATTGTAGCAGATTTTTGACAATTTTTTGCATTCTTTTCTTATTTTACTGAACTCTGTATAATTTGGAAGGGATCCCTCTTCTTTATATTTTTTATGTAATTTTTTTTTTTTAGCTATTAGTTGGATTAATTCCTTACTTAACCATTTTGGATGCTTTGATTCTTTGTATTCAATTAATGGTATACAATCAACGATAATGGCATTTATTTTGGAATAAAATGAATCTATGTTAGAGCTCACATCGCTTTCCTCGAGAAACGACCAATCCACTTTGCTGAGATGTTCATTAATTTCATCGTAATTGGCATTTTTAAAGTTATAACTAGAACTAGTTAGTTTAATACTTCTTTTAACATTGTTAGGAATTATTACTGACAGTGGAGGATGATGATTATCTATGGGAAGGATGGATTCTGATGCTTTACTAACTACTATGTCCTCATCATTTGAAAAAACAAGATCTAGTATGCGATTACTCAAATTATGCACATTATTAAATTGGGTGAGATTCAGAAATATTGACATGTCTAGGATTTCCCTTTCGCATAATGTTATTGATTGGGAATCAATACAGTTGAAATCACAATTTGGAAGATTGTAATCACCGAAAATGATGAATTTATGTTTTTTATATTTTGATTTTAAAAGTTCAACATCTTCCGAATGTTTTTTATACATAGATATATTAGCTGAGGGAGGAATATACACACAACCAATGACGTAATTTTGATTTTTATCATTTACCACAATGAAAATTTGTTCAACATCACGATTTTTAGTTTTTAACACTTTTGAGGACATTTTTTTGCAGACTGCTATAAGAACCCCTCCACCTCTGGATCTGGAACTAGTGTTGATACTTCTGTCGAGCCGGTAGACCTGATGAAAGGGTAGACCGAGCTCCGCTGAGTGGATCGACGGTTCTAGCCAGGTTTCCGTAAGAGCGATGACATCGTGTGAAATAATTGGGGCATTTATCCTAAATTCATTCAGCTTTGTCCTTAAACCTCTGACGTTCTGGTAGTAGAGTCTTCTCGATGACGGCTTGACGAGTTTTTTGGAAGCGAATAAACTATTTTGGGTGTTGAATTTATGTACTTTATAGTTAAATTGGTTTCTCCATTGTTTTGCCTATTTTCCAGCTCCTTCCACAAACTTGTAATTTGTTGACGTTGCAGTACGGTTAGGTCATGTTTTATTTTAATAGTATTTTTATCCAGAGGTATTGTTTTTTTCAATAGCACAAGTTTGGCTTGGTTCGAATCTGAAAGTACAATCTTGATAGGGCGAGTTTTATCAGCACTTTTACGTCCTAACCTATACATTTGTAGGTGGGTGGTGTCAATATTGTCCACTTTTTGGAGTATACTGGAAACTTGACTCCGATCTTCGTTTGTGCTGTCCGATTGTATTGTTGCCGTGCTCTCAGGAACATTGAACATTATAATATTATTGGCGCGTATTTTTCTCTCCTCCATTTCAGCTATTGTTTCTGATATTCCAGAAACGTCCGCACTGGTAATTGAAGGAAGCTGAGGATGCGGTGGTTGGCTTTTGTAAGCGTTCAGCTCACCTTCGAGAGTTGCCATTCTGGCAGCCATACCGGCAATCGTTCCCAGTATTTCATTAGTCTTTGGGATTATTTTTGCAATGTGTTCTTTAGTAAATTTACTGTTGGGGTCCATTACCATGTTAGTAAGTATATTTACGGCATCTTTGGCCACTTTTATGTACGCTTGAGAATCCATTTTGTGTAGTAATATTTATTTTATGGTTAAAAAAAAATAAAGTAAAAGCTTCTGAAAGATGTGTAAAAAAAACTTTAAGAAAGTGTAGGATTCGAACTGACTTGCTTCAGGTATCTTAAAAAAAAAAAAAAAAACTAGAATGTGCAGGATTCGAACTGACTTGCCTTCAGATATCGAGCTGTTTCAGTTACCGCTCTGTCCCCTTAGCTGTTGACCGTCTATGACGTAGCGTGGAATACGTGCATTATTAATAATCTTTGCAGAAGTACGTTTAGAAATAAGCTGATAGGTATTTCAACGGCAAAACGAATTGTCACTTTGCAAAAGATTATTAATTCCTTTAATCACTTAATAAAACCGGTCAGAGTACATTAAAGTAGGGTATTTCACGGAACTGTTCTTCACGAAAACGTTTAACGATAATTTTCTTCTTTTAATGTATTTTATGCTATAAATTCAGATGAACTTTGTGGAGCGTTTTTTTTGCGTGCGCTCTGTGTGATAAAACTGTTATTATAACTGGCATGCAAGAGGCCTTCTTGTCTTATTACATGGCCGATCCATCTTGCGCGCCTTTCGGACAAGGTCCTGAGCAGGTGCCTTCCTCCTTCGATTCTTTGGAGAATCTCTTCATTTGTTATGTGGTCTCTCCAGGAAATTCCTAGTAGTCTTCTATAGGACCACATCTCAAAAGCCTCTAGTCTCCGTTTATCTCTTTCGGATAGGCACCATGTTTCACAGCCGTACATCAAGATACTCCTAATTAGATTACGGTGGCGAAAAAGAAGAACTGGTAATAGAGGAATTATGTTATTAGAAATTTAGTTCATCTTAGTTTTTTATTAAATTCTAAAATGGGGACCTTAGCACAGGCAAAGTTTCCTGTGAGGCCCACATCATCATAATATATAATGTTTGAAAATAGCCAATATATTTGTATCAATAAAAAATACCATAGTTGCCTTAATACTAGCAAATGAGTAGAACACCGAAGAAACTATTAGATAATAATTAATACCTAAAGAAACTACAAGATACTTTAGTAAAGTATCTTGTAGTTTCTTTAGTACTAATAACTACTTTCTTTAGTATTAGAAACTACTAGATACTTTAGTAAAGTATCTTGTAGTTTCTTTAGTAGATACTAATAACTACTTTCTTTAGTATTAAAAACTACTAGATACTTAATACTAATGAAACTACCAGATAGTCGATACTAAAGAAAATCTCGACAACTGATCATAGAGCACTCAAATTTCAAAAATTCATTTTTGGACTCTGAGTAAAAATAAAGAATAAGCAATAGTTGCAAGCTGGGATTGGTTTATTTTTAAACGGAGCTTTAGGATTCAAAATTCTGCAAGGTTTTTTTTGAAGTGAAAACTTCATTACCACCATTGTTATTTGAAACCCGATAAATCAAAAAGCGACACTAAAAAGAGATAAACACATACATCTATAGGATTTAGTCTGCGAGAGAATGAGACTAATCGGTCTCCTCTATGTGCGGTGCTTCTTAGCCTCCCCACTCTTGTCTGTCACTCCCCACAGTTTTCTGAAGGTTTCACTTCTACCTCGTTCGAACCGCACACCTGTAATTCTTTTAAACTTTGGTCCCCACCGGAGGCCCTGAGATAAACAATTTCCCACAGAGCCTATGTCATCTTCAGAGATGCTGTGTGGAAGGTCTTTGTAGAGAAAGGAAAAGGCAGTTCTGTGAAGGAAAAAGTTATGAGAAGCCGCCAAGACCTAGACAAACCTCATCCCATGAACCCGTGCATTCCTGTTAAGTCACCAAAAGTAGCGAACTACTTGGGGTCACCTATGGCAGGGGTGTTGGTTAACCAATAAACGGTTACCGGGGCGGCGGTACCCATACCCGCCTCCCAAGTTCTGTAAAATTTTAATGCAATCGATGTTCTGTATAGTCAATAGATTTAGAGAAATTACACTATTTGGAAAAGACGATTTGGGATACGTTTTGAATATTTTATAATTTTTATTTTCAAAAATAATCGAAATGATAATTTTGATATAAAGCATTTTGAATGAAGCGGAATCTTTAACAATGAGTTACGTAGATTTTATAATATATACCTAATGCACATTTTCAACTTGTCTGGGACGGTTCAAGGCATAATTTAAAGATATTATGCAGTTTTTATTTTTTTCAATATTTTGTGGTTCCACTTTCACCGCCTACGCATACATTATTTGTATTTAAAAAAATCTCTTCGACGTTAAGGTAGGCGTGTACCTACAAATCAAACTCTTAGAAAGAAACTTAACTCTTCGAATACTTTTTGAAAAATTAAATATCGCCTCTTAATGTGACTGGTCCATTTGATTGTCCGCTAAATGGCTAGCGGGTGGCGGTGATATAATATAATAGGTAGCTATTAGCTATACGAGTATACATATAATATAGTAAGAGAGACCGTGCGAAGACCCGAGCGGCGAATTTCCGAGACAAAGAAGTCGAAAACGGCGCGAATTTCCCCCTAAAAGAGAAAAAAAGCGCGCGAAGGCGCGCTAGTCCTTTTCTGGCAGATTTCTGTGAGCAGTGGATTTCCCAAGCTGTCGGGATGACTGTTTTTTTGTTCTCTCTTTCCCCATTCTATTCCCTCTCCCCCTTTCTTCTTCCCACTTCTCCCCGCTTCTCCCTCTTCCCCCATTTCGCCAGTGCCGGGACCTTCCATGGGAAACGGTCCCGCTGGCTGATGGGGCAACGGCCGCCCAGTGGCGGAACAAATATGTTTATAGGAACCAATGCGATTGAAATAATTTTAGTTTTAGCAAAGTGAAAATAGATATTTCTGATCCCTTCACGTGTTTTTTCGTTGTTCAAAGTTGGTGGATATTACCTACTTTGGGTAAACTCGCTGCTTATAATATTATATCAATCATAACATGGGCATTCTTTGAAACGTAATAATATAAATTTCTTGGTTTAAAATTCAAATTTATCGACATTTAGGTATGTGTGCATCTTTGTTCGATTAGAAAGCAAATGTTTTTGTGAGAAAAAAAAACTAGTGTGCTTTAGACCACACAACTGAAGTAAAACTTCTGCTCCATCTATATGATAGGAAGAGAGAAAGAAAATGTGAGCGCACTGCTCTCTCTTGCTCCTACAGTGTGATACAGACAATAGGCCTGCACTGTGTAACGTAACTGGTTATGAGAGAAAGAGAGAAAGAAAATGCGTGCTTGCACCTCTCTCTCTTGCCCCTAAAGTAATATACGAAGCGTTCACCTCGCTTTTTGTAACGCTATCGTCACGCATTCGCCAGCTTACTCCCCAAGTCAAGCGTGCGTAAAGAAGTTTCACTTCAAAATGTGCAATGTGAGACCTCCTCGCAAAATTAAAAAAAACAGTCACGCTAATTATTGATATTATTCTGGAATAACAGCCTACATTAACCGAAACTTGTAGTTGTTTTAATATGTCGATGTTTTTTGAAATGACCAGCTTAACAATGGTTTGTTCATAGAAGATGTCTCCTATTTGAATTACCTAATTCGGGCTGGAACTTGTAGTATATTTAAAAAAATACCACTAAAATAAACCATTCATTAATAATAAAATAATGTTTAATTTTCAAAATAGGTTTCATTAATCTTTCTAAAAATCGAAGTGTTTTTGTAATTTTGAATAATTTAATTTTGGATTCATACATGGCTAATATGAACATACGCATAGCCCTGGGTGCTCCCAAATGGATAACGGTATCCCAACTCCACAAAGATTCTGAAATCACTATTAAAAAATATATATCTTTAGTCACGGGGAAACTTTTTATGCCGGAATTCCCACCCATGATAACGCGTCCATAAACTGCCTCGCCCGGTACCACATATAAAAAACCAAAACAAATAATCCGTAAAGATAAACCTCCCCATATTGCAGCCTTGTCCCCTTGCTAATATTTTTTTACAAACTACAAAATAATCCATTTTTTTAACAACCATATATTATAAACTCATGATGAAAGAGAAAGAAGCCTCTTTGGCCCAGAGCTCTCTATGCCAATGTGATGCCAATATACCTATAAAAAGTCAAAAAAGGATAATATGATGTTCAAATTATAGCAGATACATTTTTACAATACATATTATAATTATGCTTTACAGCACGCCACTGGTTCTCCAGAAATGGAACATCATTAATCATGCGAGAGTTTTACTCCACTGCACGCTGTTCTCCGTATACCCGGGTAGGTACCCGCTGTAGATGATGCTATTCCGTCTCCCTCTCTCTTTCATCGGCTCCTTCTCATCTTATTCCTAGGCACGCCACTGGTACAATTTGAACAGGGTGAGCTAGGAAATTGTTAAAAAATATTTTGAAAAGTGATACAAAGTCTTGAAAGGATGAAAATAAATTATTAACCGGGTTTTGTTTTTTTAGGTTATTGTCATTATTTTATTTTAATTGCTTTTATTGGCTTTATATTAGATACTTTTCAATATTTATGGAACCCATTATAAAAGGTTACCTATTTTGCGTGATAGGTTCCTGCAAGCACATTATTGTCACTGCAAAGGCACTTAAAACCAAAAAATGTTTTCTAACTTTATATACATATTTTTTTGTCATTGAATCTTTTTGGTACATTGGAACAGTTATAAAATACAGGGTTAGTATAAATGGAAAATACCAAGTAATATTTAAAAAAAAAGTTACAAAAGCATCCCACAAATACAACGTCTGAGGTGCAAGTTAGTATTTTTTATTACGTTTTATGATTTAAGATTTTAAAATTAAACATTAAATTTATTTAATGATAATAATAAAATGATTAATGTAATTATTTAATGTTGATATGCACATCGTTTAAAATATAAAGAATTTGAGAAAAATTGAATTTTTCATAAATATTATAATGAAAACACTGGCGAAGAAATTTGTTATTAAATATGGTGTATACAAATTTATTTATTTATATTAAATTAGCTGACCCGGCAAACGTTGTTTTGCCATATAAATTATTTCTGGTGAATATTTTGGTTGTTAAATAAAAAAAAACGAATGTATTGTAAGTGTGTGGGGATGGGATCAATGACAGAAAGAGGAATGGAGCGTTGTAGACGATGACCGCCGATAAAAAAAAAAAAAAAAAACACCAACTAAAGTAGGAAAATGAAATAAAGAAAATCAATATGAATTTCGAAGAGCAATTGAGTGCAAGATATTTTTTGTCAGTCCGTCTTCAGCCAACACAAATAAGCTCGATGGTTTGCCCACGCGAGAACATGATGCCGAATGAAATATCAAAATGACGCGACGATTCTCGTAAATGTCTTGTGCATGTGTGGATGAAGGTTCGATGAGGCGGACGTAGCGCCATCTGTCATACAACAACATAAATAATGTAGTTCTGTTTGAAATACGAAAGACGATTAAGTTTGTTCATACAAAAATACTAAAATCGTGATTAAAAAAATGGGAGGGTGGAGCTGGCGGATTAAAATTTGCGGTTGTAGGTATTTTTTGATGCTAAATAAAAAAAATACAACAAAAAAAAAATTGGAAAAAACAGACTTTTTTTCTGGATAGGGACACCTTAATCACCTAGCGGTATGAAATTTACTTTAAAACCTATTCTGATACCTACCAAATATACATAAAAAATTTCATAAAAATCGGTCAAGCCGTTTCGGAGGAGTGCGACCACAAACACCGTGATACTAGATTTTTATACATAAGATTAAAATGACGTCATAAAGCGAATTTGCGATGATTGAGGTAAATGAAATTAAAATTTTAAGTACCTATCTATTAAAAATAGTTATTATTTTTAAAAGGTGTGTTTTTATTTGTACTTTTTTGTGCTTTTTTTATCTAATTTTATTTTAATTATTTCTGTATCTGTTTAAAAATCATCTGTCATAAATTAACTGTACTACCAAACACGTAAAAGCCCTTTGGGCGTTAAACAAATAAATAAATAAAAAATAAGATTAAAAAAATAAAACACAAAATGAAATTTCAAGCGAAATAAAATACGTAAATTGACGCCTTGCATATATTTATGCATTAGCTTTTTTATTGAAACTTTCCCTTACTTAATAATTGAGAGGTAGATACTCAAAGAATCACCAAAAACCTCCATTAATTACCGAATTAATCATCATTCAGAATCTAAGTGTTGTTTTAAACAGCTTTAGTCGTGTTTGGTGACCAGATCTGAACAAATGAAATTTCCAACCTTCATCTCTCCCATTTCCCTCCTTTCCCTATTCCCCTAGTCCTGCAACACACTTCAATCACGGATTCTATAGTTCTACTGGCTCCGCATAATAAGGAACTCCAGTGAAAAATATTATGGCTTTAAAAAATATGTTCATATAGACCAATAAACGCTGATTCTGAATATATAAGTTTTATTTAATAAACGCAGAGTTTTCAATAAATTATTAATAAGTCCATTTTTAATCGTCTCGTTGACACATGCCGTCAAGTTAATAGCTATTATTGAAATGTTTATATCAATGAACTCCGTAAAGTCATTGTGTGGGAATGTAGGTATGATACAAGCCATCGCATTAAAAACGTTTCATATTATTCGTATATTTACATACTGTTTATAGAGATTTAGTTGTTGTGTTTATTGAAACATAATTTAAGCCTAAATAATTCAGTTTCAAAAAATAAAGGTATCTCTTATTAGTTTATCTCTATTATTGAAAATATTCAAAAACTACTGCACCAAAAAAATAGTAATGCTACTCTAGGGAGAAAACTTCGAACTCTGAATTTCAAAATGGCGCCAGTTGTACAGCTGATTGCCCGATCTTATAGTAATTTTTCGGGAGTGATGACGTCACACGATTCACTACACATAAGGTGGTTTTCGGGATCGTGAAAAATTAAAACTTTGACAGTTATTTTAACTATTAAAACTAACTCTAAAAATAAATATAAATAATATGCAGTTATTTAAGTTAGAAGGTCATTATTCATTAAAAACAAAAAATTGGACTAGAGTTCCTTATTGTGATTCACGTGCGGTATTTACAGAAAAAAGAAGTTTGACGTTTGATGTTATATATGGGCTAAAACCCAATGTTATGGACTATAAAAAAAGTTACATTTATTTCCAGGCTGCTAAGTAAAACATCGTGTTTTTGAGTTTTTTTTAGTCACCCATCACATCTTCTTGTTAAATGTGTAGATATCGAGTACATATAGGTACGTAGGTTCCAAATCATACGTAGGCAGTCTGCTATTTTCCTTCAAGTACCCAGGTTTCTACGTAGGTTGCGTTTCCTTTTCCCTATTATATGTTTCTAGAATACAGGCTTTAATACTTGGCCAAAATATGAAGCTAGGAACCCTTGTATTCAAGTCTTCATGTCATCACAAAATTGCTTTTGGTGCTGACACTGTTGACTGACTAAAATAAAGTTAAATAATAGGTACATAGTTTCATTAGGAAATCAGAAACAAATTTCGCCGCAAGATTTTCCTTGATTAAATTTCTGTGCAACTTCTAGAATCTAGATCATTCAAAGTTTTTTTATTGAAGTGAAAGTTTATTTAGCACCGTATTGATTTGAAACTCGATGAAACGGAAGCGAGCGACACTAAAAAGGGATAAACACGTACATCTATAGGATTTAGCCTGCGAGAGAATGAGATAGCAATAAAATATTTATTTATTTAACGGGTACTCGGTTCCAATTAATACGATAAATTTTAGTCTAGTGGTATAAAGCACCTGACGAACCTTAGTGGTCAGACATTCAGCAGACCAAGGATAGAATCCTACGAAATCCAAAATAAAGAAAATAATTGTTTTAATCTTCAAACCACTAATGGACAGGCTAAAAAAACACAAAAGAAAGCGACATCTAGCGACTCCGAAGAAAAAAACATAAATACTAAGGAAATATGTAAAGGAAAAGGTGCACTGGAATTCGACGACAAAAAATTAGAAAAACTCATCCTTCACATTTATAAAAAAGTGATTCGTAGTCTCCCTCCTACTCTTGTCTACTTTAGTTTTCTGAAGGTTTCACTTCTACCGCGTGTGAAATGCACACTCTGAATTTTTTATTTGGTAGACCAACAGTTAATATTAAAAAAAATGCGTATCTAAAAATACCTTTATTCTTTTATCTTATAAGTTACATTATTTGTATACCATTTAAAGCTTAAAGTTTTCCACAAATAAATTCAAATACAGAATAGATATGCTATGGTGTCCGCGCAACTGTCGCCGGACTACGCGCTAATTAGCCTAGTTTTCATACAAAAAGAATTTGTTCATTTCGTTGATTTTTTGAAAATGTGCATTAATATTGGTTAACAATATATTTTGAATAAGGAAAGAATTCGTTCATTTAGTTTAACGTTCGTTTGGTTTATTCGTTAATTATTTGTTATTTTAGTTTATTTGTTAATTGGTAAACAATATCGGCAACACCCGGAAGCGCAGACCCACATAGTAAAAGCAGCAGATAGCACATCTACTTATATTTCAATATCTTTGGTTTTCCACATGGGTATTTTAACAAACGAGCTTATTAGTCCTGGCGTATTTCGAAAAACCGTGCGGATTTTACCTGGTTGCTTTCTTGACAAATATCCATATGAAAACAAAGGAATTGCTTTTTTCGCGATTGTTTTCTGTTTACCAATAATATATCTTATTATTCATGTTATTCATGTTAAATAATAAGTTGATAATAATATCGTGAGAGTTTTTTCCTGAATAGCAAATTAACTAAAAAAAGATTAAAAATTCTCCGATTTTGGAAATAATTGTTAAAAATATAATCACACAAATATAAACTGGTTTTATTATTTCTACAGAAATCTGAATACATACCCAACATGAAAAAACACAATACAAAGGAGTTTGCTAATAAATAAATACCTTTTAATGCATTTGAAAACGTAAAAATTCGATTTTGACAGTTGCACACCATGTCATAGAAATATTATACATAAAAAATTGTTTAAATGTGAAAAGAGAGGGGGTAGGATGTGTGTGTGTGGAGGGGGGGGGGGAGGGGGTCGATCTAGTTGAAGTATAGTATGTATACTACTAATAATAGGCATAACAAAAAAAAGCTCTTAGAATGGTGGCAGCATTCGATGAGTATATACAGTTGTTATAATAATAAGGATACAGAGATCGCCTATATGATTTTAAGGAGTATGTCAAATTGTGTGTAGTGTATATTGAAAGCATATGACGCACTATAAATGAATGAGTTTTGCTTAGAATTGGTGTTGCATCGAGGGAGGCTAAGAATTTTGTCTGATCTGGTTCGGTTGTTGGGAACTCGTAGTCGGATACGTCGTAGGCATTCCGGGCGGGTATACTTTTTATTGTGGAAATACGAGATCAATTTTGGAAAATATGAAGCTGAAGTTAATATCGATACAAAACTTGAAAAACCTCCGCAATGTAGTATTCGTAAGCATTCGGCTTTCAGTTGAAAAATGCAGGTTTGATTCTTGCCACAGCCATGAAGATAAATAAATGTGATATATGCAATTATATCGCATTTGTATCTATGTAGTAATTCGGGAATGCTCGGGTCGCCGAACATTGCCGATCGGGCATACGAGCCGGGACAGCGGTCCGGTGTACGGCCGCGGCCAGAACCATTCTAACTTCCAGTATAATCAGTCGCTACCGAGACAAATAATATTACTTATTGAATCCATTGTACTCTTACAAATAAGACGAGAACTTACGTTTAACATATTTATTATTATTGTGTGGCTAGTGTGGCCACAATAAAAGTACATTACAATTGGCGCAGCCGTATTAAAGTACAATATTGGATTACCAAATTGGATCACAAAAAAAATTACCAAAGCGGGGAGAGCTAAGTCACCCCGAAAAATTTTTCAAGGCTACCTACAGCCGAGGCGGAACATTGGAGTATTTTTTGGGTTTGTCTGACCGAGTGAAAGGACCGGCAGAACAAACCGAGGATATCTCTGGCTATTCCTGGAGCCACAGTCAGAGTTCTGGAGTACCATCCAAGGGTACTCAGAAGCAAGAGGCGGTGGTCGTTTTTGGGGCTCAACAGAGCTTTTCCACGAAGGTGAAGTTCCGAGGGAGTGCCGAGGGAAGGCATTCTTACAAGGCAAACAGTGCTAGTGTCGAGGAAGGTCACTCACTCATCAAGAGGAAACAATCTGGAGACGTTGCAACCGCAATTTCTAAGATAGGTTTTTCTTTTCTTTCTTGTGGAGGATTTGTCTGGGTTTTTTGTAATTTTTTCCGGGGTAGTATTGTTGTCGTAGCTTCGCGTGATTATTTTTTTTTTTTTTTCCTTTTGTGAAGATGGAATCGGCGAGAATTCCACCGTTCTCTCACATAAACGGAGATTGGGATGTGTTTCAACTCAGATTAGAGCAGTTTCTCGTGTTACATGATGACATTACCGAGATTAAGAAAAAGGCTTATCTGATAAACTCGCTTGAAACGGAGACCTTGACTCTTCTGTCCAACTTATGTTTCCCGGGTAAAATCACAGATGTTACGTTCGAGAAATTAATTGAGTTGCTAAAAAAACATTGTGGTAAATGTAGATCTCTTTTTCAAGAGCGGGAATCATTTTTCCAAGCTAAACAGAATCATAACGAATCGATAAGGGATTTCGCCGCAAGAATTCGAGGGCTCAGCTCATTCTGTCAGTTCGGAAACAGGCTGGAGGATAATCTTGTAGACGTGTTTGCAATCGGTCTACTTCCGGGCCCTGTACGGGTAAAATTGTTTGTTGAAGGGCCTAAACAAAACTTTAATCAACTAGTTGAACTTGCAGTGACCGCGAAAGGTCCTGAGGTCGATTCAATCAAGATGAAGTTGGAAGTAAATTCGGTAAAGGAATTTGGAAGATCGGCTTCTCCGGCGCGAGAAATAAATTCGGTAAAGAGATTTGGAAAATCGGCTTCTCCGGCGCGAAAACTTTATTATCGGTCGAATAGTTCCGATTCATGTAGGTCGGATAAACAAGTTAAAACCGGTTCATCACTAAAAAAGTGTAAGATCTGTGGGAAATCAAATCATGACACTCATAACTGTAAGTTTAAGCAAGCTAAATGTTATTCTTGCGGTAAATTGGGTCATTTACAGAGATTTTGTAAAAACGGGTCAGTAAAATCAGTTATGAATTGTAATAATGAAAATATTGAAAATGTAGCTTTTGTTAAGGCAATCAAGGCACAATTGAAATTAAATGGGAAATCCTTCGAAGCGATGATTGATTCAGGATCATCAGTTTGTGTCATTCCGGAGACATTGTTTTGTAAACATTTCAGTAATATAGAGTTGTCACCCGAAACACGAAAAATTTCAGGTTACGACGGGAATATGTTGACTGTTGTGGGTAATGCAAATTTCAAGGTCGAATACAATAATCTAGTTAGGTTAATAACCTTTGTCGTTGTAACAAGCGGTTCGGAAATGATTGTGGGAAGAGATTTCATGGAAATCTTTAACCTCAACATTGTTTCAAAACAAAATTCTATCAATTCAGTTTCATCGGAAAAAGAGAAAATTGATAAAATTAAAAATAAATTTCCAGAAGTTTTCGACAAGAAACTAGGTCGATTTAATAAATTCAAAGTGAATTTTAAAGTAAAGAAAGATGCGGATCCTTTTTTCTGTAATGCTAGACCGGTACCGTTCGCTATTAGAGATAAGATCGAATGTGAACTTAAATCAATGGTGAGGGATGGTATTATTTCGCCAGTGAAAAGCAGTGAGTATGCATCTCCCATCGTTCCGGTAGTAAAGAAAAACGGCGAGATTCGTATTTGTGTAGATTATAAACGAAGTTTAAATCTTATTACAGAGTTAGAGAAATACCCGCTACCTAGGATCGAAGAGGTTATCCACAAGGTTAGTTCGGGGAAAATTTTTGCAAAACTGGATTTAAAACAAGCTTATTCACAGTTAGAACTGCAGGATAGCTGTAAGAAATTTACAACGATTAATACACATTTAGGATTGTTTGTTTACAATAGACTTGTGTTTGGATTTAAATCTGCTCCGGCAATTTTTGCTAGAACAATTGCAAGTTGTTTGCAAGGGTTAAAAGGCGTGGCATTTTACTTAGATGACATTATTATCTCAGGGATCAACGAAAAGGATCTAATGGATAATATCAGGGCAGTCTGTAAACGACTACAAGATTGCGGTTTATGTGTAAATACGGAAAAATGTCAATTTTTTGTAAAAGAGTTAGAATTTTTGGGGTACATCATTTCCGAAAAGGGAATCCAACCTCAAACGGATAAATTAGAAGCCATTAAGAATGCACCTTATCCGACGGACGTTCATCAACTTAAAAGTTTACTAGGATTTTTCAGTTTTTACCGGAATTTTATACCTAACATGTCATCAATTCTAGAACCACTTCACAATCTTTTAAAGAAAGATGTCAAATGGGTTTTTTCTAGAGAATGCGCTAACGCAGTAGATACAATAAAGAATTTGATGAGTAAAAATACGATTTTGACAAATTACATTCCGCACCTTCCGGTTAAACTTTTTACGGACGCGAGTACATCCGGTCTGGGGGCGTGTCTATGTCACTCATTCGCAAACGGTACGTTGCGACCTATAGCGTTTGCATCTAGAAGTTTAAATAGCGCGGAAAAGAAATATAGCATCTTAGATTTAGAGGCTTTAGCTATAGTGTTCGGTTTGAATAAATTTTTTCAATACTTATATGGCAGAGAATTCACGTTGTGTGTTGATAATCTGCCTCTGATGAGAATTCTCGGTGAGCACAAGAATATTCCTGTTCTAGCCGCAAACAGATTGCAAAGGTATGGAATTATTTTAGCAGGGTTTTCTTATAAAACGGAATTCGTAAGATCGTGCAAAAATCAAGCGGATTTCCTATCTCGACTACCTTTAGAATCGTCAGTTGAGGAATTCAAAGAAGACTACGGGTCTGAGTTCGTAAGTTTTGTTAGCAATTGTGAACATCTTGACGTTAATTCGATTAGGGAAGCCACTAAAGTAGATACGGTCATTCAAGGCGTAATGACGTGTTTAAGGCAAGGGTGGCCCAAACGTGTTAAACGCGAGGAGGAATTATGGAAATTCTGGATAAAAAGGAACGAACTTTCGATTGTTAAGGATTGTTTATTTTGGCAACATAGAATTATTGTTCCAAGTTCGTTGCATAAAAAAGTGTTAGAGCTCGTGCATCGTTCACACTTAGGTATTGTTAAGATGAAAGGGTTAGCAAAGGGTTATTTCTGGTGGTCATCGCTGAGCAAAGATTTAGAGAAAATTGTTCAGGAATGTCCAGAATGCGCGTCGACGAAACAATCTCCGCCAAAGAGTCAATTATCGGTATGGCCTAATTCTGGGAAGGTCTGGAGTAGGTTACACCTGGATTATAGTGGACCGCTGGCAGGGAAAATGTTTCTGGTCATCTGCGACTCATTCACTAAATGGGTTGACTGTATTGAAGTTCAAAGGGCAGATTCAGCTAATACTATATTGGAATTGAGGAAATTATTTTCAAATTTTGGCTACCCTGAACTCATAGTGTCAGATAACGGAACTTGTTTTACGAGTGAAATTTTCCAACAGTTTCTTCGGGAAAACAATATTAAATTCATGTCATCTCCAGTTATGCACCCAAAAAGTAATGGGATCGCTGAAAATTCAGTGAAAACTACTAAGAGTTTTCTTAAAAAACTTATGGTAGGAAATAAATTTCAGGTTGATTACAAGGATAAATTGTTACATTTTTTGTCCGATTATAGAAATACTCCACATTGTACGACGGGAGTCGAGCCAGCAGTTTTATTGTTTGGTAGGAAACTTAGATCTACTTTTGACAGTCTCATTCCGAAAGAGAATGAACGGGTTGTGTCAAAACAACATGATTTGGCGAATAAGAATATTGAGGCAAATCAACGTAAACAATCTAAGTATTATGGTGGTGTAAAAACAAGAAATTTTATTGTGGGACAAAAATGTTTAGTTAAAGATTTCAGGAAGAATAATAAATTTACATGGGTAAAGGGAATTGTTACAGATAAAATTGGAAAAAAATTATATTTGGTAAAAACTTGTGATTCTCAATTAATTTGGAAACGTCATGTGGATCAGATGAGGAACTTATCAGTGTCTTGGAGTGATGTTGAGTCAGATTTGCCAGATTCCGCGTCTGATGACACGAGGACTGAGCACTCTGAGAAAGAGTTATCCAATCTGTGGAGTGAGTTAACGGTGTTTTCTCCTGATTTCAGATTTGCGGAGGGGGGAGAGAGGTCACCGGAGGTCACAGACACGGCAATCGCTGGTCCAAGTCAAAGTTCAAATCCCTGGTTGGGGAGACTCCGCCCAAGATAGTCCACAAGGAAGGAACGGAAAGCCTTCTAACTTAATATAATTTTGTGTGAAATATTAATAATGATGTGTTTATGAAAAAACATTATAAGAACTTGAGTGAAATATCAGTATAATATTTACAGTGTTTGAATTATATAGAATCATGAAATACTTGAAATACTTAAATATGTAGTGACTGATTTACAGGGGGAAGGGTGTGATATATGCAATTATATCGCATTTGTATCTATGTAGTAATTCGGGAATGCTCGGGTCGCCGAACATTGCCGATCGGGCATACGAGCCGGGACAGCGGTCCGGTGTACGGCCGCGGCCAGAACCATTCTAACTTCCAGTATAATCAGTCGCTACCGAGACAAATAATATTACTTATTGAATCCATTGTACTCTTACAAATAAGACGAGAACTTACGTTTAACATATTTATTATTATTGTGTGGCTAGTGTGGCCACAATAAAAGTACATTACAAATATGATTGCTATTTAAATTATTACATGGATGCTTTTTAGTCCAGAATTTTAAATTATTACATGAATGCTCCAAAAGGAGGTGTAGAGTGCGTGAGCAGGGACCTAAGCGATTCCTTCAGAAACTTGTTTAGGGTGCTTAGGGTGTCAACATACTAAAAGTCCTGACGTCTAGGTGGTGAGCTAGGGGGGAGGGGGGGGGGGGAGGGAAGGTCCCAATTTTCAGGTTTCCGCTTGTATCTCAAAAACGGTGCGTCGCAGAGGAAAATTTTCTAAGATTAAGTAAAAGCTTATAAAATTATCTACAACTTTTATTCTATATATAATTTTCTAAATCCCCACCGTTTTTGAATTACTCGCTCCAAAAATGTAGATATTTTCGAAAAAAATCATTTTACCTCATATTTTTCATTAAACATTCCTTCATATCGTATAAAATATTCATCACACAAAGAAGTTTATTTGAAAGAAGTTGTAAAGAATTTAATTTCCTTTTAGAATATATTTACATATATAAATAAATCTCCAACCAGTAAATATTTACAGCAATTTAAAGTTTTTTCGTAAAATGGCGCCATTTTCAGAAAATGCTGTTTTTATCTTATTACTGACACACCGACGGGCAACGACGATTATGCGATGCTCTGATCGCTTTTATTCAGACGTATGGTCAGATATGACCATTGAAACCACATTGATGCGATCATTCAATAGCCGAGGAGGCATAACAGGAGCCAGAGATTTTTTTTTTTTTTTCATAAGTTTTTATTCCAGTAAAAAAGAAAATAACATTTTCACTTACTTAACTAGAATATTGAATTATATACTTTTAACATTGTATTACATAGTTTTTACATTACATGGTTTTTACATTTCATAACCTTAGATTACATTAGATTGCAATACTAACATTTACATGATATTATATTACCATACGATATTATTCACTATCACTACTTTGTTTTTTGTGAATAAACATGAACAATTTTTTTTTGAATTTGCACACACTTTTTTCGTGTTTCGCACAATGTAGTCAGCAATTGGTTAGTTGGTATGAGCGCAACTCATGAGATCTGCACTTCCCCTGAAGAGTTTTGTGGAATCTTCTTCATGTCAAGTGAATAGCACAAGGACCTCGGACAAGCCCACCGAAGTAGAGATACAGCAGACATTTCCAAACTCGATCAGTGGTTTGATGCACATCTTCCCTACCCACAAACCAGTGAAATAATGTCAATTCCCAATGTCTTCTGTCAGCTCGTCGATAAAAATTCACGATGAAAAGATTGCAGTTGACCCAACATTGCTGTTCCAGCGGATAAGCAAACGATCAAGCAAACTGATAAGCAGATGATCAGATGAGGATTTGATTAAATTCTTTGAGTATAAGTTGGCCACATTTCTCTTGGCACTGTTCAATGAAAGTGGGATGCGAAAGACCACTAAATCTGTCCTGTACAGCTTATTCGAACCTACTAAAAAACTGATCTACTGCCTTAGATGAACATAGTTGTGGACGGAGGATTTCTACTACACAGAGTAATTTGGCAAAAAGATGCCTCCGTTGCCACAATTTGTGATCATTACATCACCTACGTCAACCAACACTATCCTGGATGACTCGCACTGTGTTATTTGATGGGTATTCAAACCCAGCCAACAGTACGAAATCACAAGAACAGATACGATGATACAGACTGAGAAGATCAGCTGACATCAATTTGACTTGGAACACCTGTTAAACAGGGAGATTTTTTATCCAATCCTACCAACAAAATTAACTTCATCTCCTACAGACAAAGCTTCGGGAGAATGGGACACAGACTCTTCACGCCACCGATGATGCCAATGTCCTTGTCGTTAAGACTGCTGTGGAACAATCCTCTCACAATTCTGTGACTGTCGTTGGTGAAGATGTGAACTCACTGTCCTATTGATTGTTTCCACTCCTCCCACCCAAGATATTCTGCTGCTGATACCTAGACGAGGGAAAACCGAAACAATGACACTGTGCACTCAAGAGATGCAGCACGTGGATTTGAACACACATTACATTCATTTACCGGCTGCGATACAACATCTGCAACTTACAGGAGAAGCAAGGTGGGCTTCTCAAATTTGTACTTGGAGTCAGAAATCATCAAGCAAGCGGCAATGTTCTTTTACAACCCGCGACGAGGTTAAAGAGGCTGGAAATAAATGTTTCCTTAGATGGTATGCGGCGCCAAAAAGACAGAGCTCCCTTAACCAGTACCGCTTCCAGTCGTTCACAAGGTCGGTGGACCTAATATGTGGGGCCTAATAAGTGGGCAAATATGAAGCCTGACATCAGCTCCCTCCCTCCAACAGAGAGCGCAGCTAAACAGCATTCCCAGTGCACCGATTGAGCTGCACCCTGAAGAATGGGGGTGGAATCATGAAGGAGAGACCCTGTTGCCAATTACAACAGAAGATCTACCAGCATCGGAGGCCCTTCTGAATATGATATTTTGCCGCTGCACCAAGGATTGTGCAATTGGTAAATGTGGATGCCGAAAAGCAATGCTGACCTGTTCTACAGCGTGCCTCCACTGCCAAGGGAGATGCCTCAATAGCGTTGCCGAGGACGACGATGAAAACAACGTAGAGCCTATTCAGCAAGAGCCATCAACTACTGAGGATGAAGATGCCATGGATGAACAACGCTTACCAGGACCCTCACGTCCAAAGAGGATGAGAGTGTAACATTATGTTATTGAGAACAGTGATAACAATGAGGTTTATATTTTTATGTGCTTGATGTAACGAAATATTATAAAATTATCATGACATTATCATTATAAAACACAATTTGATTTTTTTTAAAGTAATATGATTATTGTCTACTTTGTGTGGCTTTGTGTCTGGCTTTAAAGTGTGGTCACACATATTTATTAGGTGAACGAACAAAAGCTGTGGGTTAGTAGGTAATAGGAATAAAACAGCATTTTCTGAAAATGGCGCCATTTTACGAAAAAACTTTAAATTGCTGTAAATATTTACTGGTTGGAGATTTATTTGTATATGTATATATATTCTAAAAGGAAATTAAATTCTTTACAACTTCTTTCGAATAAACTACTTTGTGTGATGAATATTTTATACGATATGAAGGAATGTTTGATGAAAAATATGAGGTAAAATGATTTTTTTCGAAAATATCTACATTTCTGGAGCGTGTAATTCAAAAACGGCTGGGATTTAGAAAATTACATATACAATAAAAGTTGTAGATAATTTTATAAGCTTTTACTTATTCTTAGAAAATTTTCCTCTGCGACGCACCGTTTTTGAGATACAAGCGGAAACCGGAAAATTGGGACCTTCCCCCCCCCTCCCCCCTAGCTCACCACCTAGACGTCAGGACTTTTAGTATGTTGACACCCTAAGCACCCTAAACAAGTCCTGAAAGAATCGCTTAGGTCCCTGCTCACGCACTCTACACCTCCTTCCTTGACTGGACTATTTAGTCTAGATTTTGCGAAATTTATAATGATGAAGCCATGCGAAATAATGCAAAATCATATGTTTTGTTATGAAAATTTGATCGCTTAGAAGTATTATAGATGCTTCAATTAAATACTGCTTGTAGAACACACCTTGGCCCTTAAAAACATTGGTCATTTTTTTAACAAGTCTTTTAATAAGCCTATAAAAAAATAAAGTATAACGTCTATTAAAAACAAGTCCAAACTCTCCTATTTATAAACCTCTTTTCGGATTTGGTTTTATTGTATAATGTGGCAAATTTAGTTTCTTTTATAATAATAGCAAAAAATTAATATTTACGCCCTAACTTCACAAAATAAAATAAAATATCCACTTTCTCGTTGTAATTTTTGACATCCATCATTACGACCCGCACTCTACGATTTTGGATTCTTGAAGTGACCCTTATGGCATGGGCACAAGAACCATGCACTGGGTACCCCTATTTCGTATCGTGTCGTGTTGAGACAGTCGTGTGACTCCGCGTCGCTTAGTTTCGTGAAATTAATTTTAAATTTCCGTTTTCTTACAATAAACAATGCGTAAAAAAGGAATTAACTTTTTACAGGCCTTTACAAAATCAACCTGTAAAATAATATTCTCAAATACCTACCTTTTCCAACCTTTCCAAAAGCTTTTTCGCAAGTATTTTTAAACTCCTCCCATAAGGGCGTGAGTTTCGATTTTGATTTTTTCCTGAACTATTGGATCGCCTTAATATAAATTTTTTATTCAGCTTATTCTTTTTTTTAAGGGAGCCTATTTCTTCCAATATTTAAAACTGTTTTATTATGCACCTCCCTACGCACTACTCATGTAAAATGTAATGGATTTAGAGCTGTCACTGTAGAAATAAAAGCAATAACAAACGCACGCCATCAAAACCCAGCAAAATAAACTACACGAGGTGTTTTAAATGGAACCGCCAGCCGCATTCGAGTTCTGATTTTATCGACAACAACTTTAACAAATCGCCTTGGATTTCCACAAACCCCCCGGCAAGTGTAATTAATCGCCTCCTAACGGCTGTATTGCTGAGTAGGTGGAACTGCTTACTATTGTGGATTTAATAAATGATTAACGTATTTCCGATCAAAGAACGCCTTGCGACAAGCCGACCACTATCGGCACTACTGGCTTAGCCTCTGTTCTGGGAAATGGATTCTTCAACTATGTACCTATTACATGTTAGAACGAGAATAAAATATTATATTATATTTTGTCTGTTCGATTCCTCAATTCTGTAAGGAAAAAGTCATAATACCTCATCTTGAAAAAAATGGATTTGAAAATATAACCCAAATACATCGCTCTCCTCGTTCTGAGGTCCTGGGAAGACCCAAAACTCATAGAGCACGCCTGATTACGGAGGCAATTGAAATTCACAAAAATCCTATAAATATTAATAGAGAAGACGGAGCTAAGCTCAATAATTCTAGGTATCCGGTAATTGACGGTTACATCAAGGCTAAACGCAAAAAAACATGTTGAAGTGTATTGTATCGCCAGCTCGTAGAGGAGTGGAGCTGGCGATACGGTATCGGGCTCCACTCCTCTACGAGCTGGCGATACGGTATCGCTCCTACGTAGATAAGTACAAAAATCACCCCTAAATATTACACATCTGCCCTGATGATGGACACTGCAACGCTGTCCGAAACGATGGCTAAAGAAGGAGGTATCGCAATACGGCATAACACCCCAAAAACTAATTACAAAAAAGCCTGTAGAAAATATTAATTTCTTTTTTACGCATTGTTTATTGTAATAAAACGGAAATTTAAAATTGATTTCGCGAAACTAAGCGATGCGGAGTCACACGCCTATTTCCCGTTCCGGCCGGGGCGTGACTGATACGAAATAGGTGTTCCCAGTGCATGATTCTTGTGCACATGCCATAAGGGTCACTTCAAGAATCTAAATTCGTAGAGTGCGGACCGTATTGATTGATGTTAAAAATAACAACGAGAAAATGCATATTTTATTTTATTTTATGAAGCTCGGGCGTAAATTTCAATTTTTTTTTGCATTTATTATAAAAGAAATTGAATTTGCCATATTATACAATAAAACCAAATCCGAAAAGGGGTTTATAAGTAGGAGAGTTTGCACTTGAAAGTGTTTTTGAAAGAGACCCAATACTTTTTTTTCTAGGCTTATTAAAAGACTTATTACAAAAATGACCGAAATTTTTAAGTGCCAATATATGTTCTACATGCAGTATTTAATTGAAGCATCTATAATACTTCTAAACGATCAAATTTTCAAAACAAAACATGTGATTATGTATGATTTTGCATTTTTTAGTATGGCTTTATCTTAAATAATGGTGAGACACACAAAATACGTGTGACTCTTTCCTCCAAAGTACTACTTTTTTGCTACGGGAATTGCGTTTCATTTTCGTTACACGTGTGAGGAAGATGTATGAAAATGATTGTATGTTTTCTTTGGGGGGGGGGGGGGGGGGAGGGGGGGAGGAGGGTGCAGATGTTCGTTCACCGTTTGTCTCATTTTCGACTGTTGTCATTTAGTGTGTAAGAAATAACGGCAGAATTATTTGTTTAAGAGCAAAATCAAAAACCATCCAAGCATTCACATTTGACGTTTTTGATTTTTTGGAATTCACTCACACTTCAATATTATCTTTGTAACTATATTCCAAACTTTCAAAGTTATTGTCACGGCTAGTAGTATTGGTAGGGGTCTATGGAGACGTCACAGTGCGGTGTGTGAGAGAGATGCAAGAAAATGACTTTTTCCTTAGGAGGGAACAGACATAGGTACATCGTTTATTTCATCTTTTGAAAGCGCTGCAGCAATATTGTGATAAGGAACGTATGTTTATTACCTTTTTTATGCCGTCGCGATACCGTTACCGTGAATCGTCACGGTAAATATAAAATTATCGACCACCATAACACGGGCATCAGCCTAAATCCACAAATAATGTTACCATAATATTTATGCAATGAATAAAGAAAAATAAGAAAAAAATTACAAAAGCGTTCATTCTTTTAAAAGATATGAATATGCTTTTATTATCAGACAGAAGGATTTTTATTGGCATGGCATTTCTGTATAAAATTTTAAATGATGTAGAAGCATCTAATCACATTACACAACTTAAAGACCATACTCATAAGGACGTCAACAACAGAAATTTTTAAACAGTTTGATGTTCCAAGCATACAGAAAATCTATGCCAAAAACATTCTAGTACATCACCACAAAAAAATATTCAGAGGCAGACACCTCACATGCTCATAAAACCAGAGCCAAACAAACAGACATAGGTACTTAATACACCAAAGTGTAACTCTTCATTTGGACAAAGAGGTTCTGAATTTTTAGCAGTAAAGTTATATAACAAACTCCCACTTAGTATCAAACAAATTAAAACAAAAAATAGCTACATTAAGGACATTAAATGTTGGCTGAAGGAACTATCGGAAAATGAACTTACTAGTATACTTAAAACATCGTCATAGAATTTTCTGGAAAACCTTATCCAAACAATGAAGTTAAACCATAGAAGTCGCTGAAAACTTATACAAAGCATAGTTCCCCTCAGCATAGGATCTCCTAGTGAGGAGGATTACGAATATATTTTTTATTTTATATATATACCTAACATGTTTGATATAAAAATGTAAAAAAATAATAAATATATAGATACTAAAAAAAAAAAACTACATCATTTAAAAAGTTGATACCTAGTGCAAAAAATCTTGAATTGATAAAATATTTCAGATTCCTTACCCTACAACTAAAAATTAGGATTTATTTCAGTATAGTAATTCTGAGACTAACTACCATGTGTAGGTACTCTTTGTACCATGTGCAGGTACACTCTTTGCCCAGGACACGAATACTAATGGAGGGAAATAATTATACCAAGTCAGTGGACATCTTCAATTTATCACTAAAAAAATAAAAAATATTGTTACTGAGACAGTTCAGTTATGTATCTACAATACTCGTGAATAGGTACTGTATAATAACTATTCATATGTAAAAGCTCCTAAAAAGGGCGTTAATGAAAATGAAAATAGTAGACGCAACACGTTAGTAAATTATCAACCTACGACATTTCTATATAATGGGGTTCCAGTTGATCACCCGACAGTTGGTCCCCCGGCATACTTATATAAAAAAAAGTAGTCGGCTTAAGGAAAATACGGTATATCTATTTACATAAAATATAACTAAGTGCGTCCCCGAAGGGGTGTACAGATAGGATGTATCGGCGAATAACAAAATTATAAAACATATTTTCATTCAAATGCATCAAGGATAAAACTACTTTTCTATATATTGTACAAATAAGTACAAAAAATCGATATTGTAAATAAATTCTTTTGATGTCCATATCAACAAATTATTAAAGATATTTTTGAAGTTGATTTTAGGCTTGAAATTGATCATCTTTCGGGTCACCATGTAATCGATAGCGGTACTTTCATGTTGGAGTTTTTCTAAATTTATTAAAAAGTAATCACACTCCTGACATGATTTGAGATTTTCACGGTCGAAAGTATTATTGTGATTTATTTTTGGGTGATCCTGCGCTATCTCTTTCTTTAGTCAACGTTTCGGACAGCGTTACCGAATCCATTACCAGGGCAACGTATAATGAAACAATAACATTATACATAATATTACATATCTGATCTTATGATGGACCCTGCCTTCCCCTCCCTAATACATTCAGCCTCACAACATATCCAAATTGGGAATGCCATAGTCTCACAGGCTCCCGATGGGAGTAGCTGGGATTCTTGTGAGGTATTCTCATAAAAACTTAAAGAGCATGATAAAGAACCTAAATAATTAATTTAAATAATTTCGCCCTCATCTTGAATATGCTTATATTGCTTGGTCTCCATTTTATGCTGTCCATTTTTGTCATTTGTCCAGGATTAGAAGAGGCAATTTCACTCGTATGATAAAATTTAAATAAATCTAAACCTTCTCCCTTTATAAGACAGTCGGAAAAAAAAATTACCTCTTTTGTTTCTTTAAAAATTATTAATTATATTATTGATTCACCTACATTACTAAATACAACTCATCCCTTTCAATATATCTTCCCGTAGATTCAGAAATAATGAACTGCTTTTCCTCAATCAACACTCGACTAATTATATTATGGATAGATGTGGACTGGTCAACTCAAGTGAAATTCTTGATTTTTTGGTATAAGTTAAAATGGTTTTAGAGGGTCACAAACAAGATAAGAAATATTATGATTTTTTTATTTTTTTTTATTACATTAACTCCACACAGGAGGCCCTGAGGAAAATAACTTCCCTCAGGGCCTATGTCATCTTTGAAGTTGCTGTGTGGAGGGTTTATAGTTTATATTATATAATATTTTGACTTCTTGTAAAGTCTTGACTTAATTTCTATTTTCTTTGGTTTATATTTGCTTTTGTCTTTGCTTTCGTATAATATCCAGTAATAGGGAGGCCTTTGATTATTTCTCACAGTATTTTTCAGTGTTATCTGTTACGTACCCATTTAAAAAATCTCTCAATAAAATCAAGTAGTTGGAACGAAGCCATTAAATTTCACGAGCCACGCAGATAATTATTTAAATCGCGGAAATCAATGAATCCTGAAACAAGCGTTATTTTTAGACTGAAAGGGAAGCTTTTTATCTACGGGTCATAACCAAAAGGCCGCTTTTTGTTTTACATTAGCTTCGCACAGGAGGCCCCTAGGAAAATAATTCCTCTTCAGAGTTTATGTCATCTTTGGGGAGGGCTTTTTTGGAAAATGTGTCCAGAGGAGTGACGGTTGAATCCATCCTTCCCATTGAGGTGCAAGGCGATGTTCCGAGAGTCCTGCAGGAGAGATCTAGAGGTCTCTCTCAACCAGGCTCATCCGATCTGGCCTGATCGCAGTAGGTGGGCACACATATTCGTCGCCAAGATCCGCGGACAGACTGCCTTCCATGAACCCGGACACCCTTGCTTTATCACCAGACCTGAGGCGGAGAGTTGGTTATCGAATAAATAGTTCCCGGGACGGCGCTACCCATACCCGCCTCTCAAATTGTAAGTTACTCAACCCGCCTCCCAAGTTTCCCGATTACCGAAAATAGAAATCCTATATGAACAAGTTATCAGACGCCATGGTACTTTTACATATTACCTCCATAATATCTAATATATAAAATTCTCGTGTCACGGTGTTTGTTACCATACTCCTCCGAAACGGCTGGACCAATTTTGATGAAATTTTGTGTGCTTATCTGGTAGGTCTGAGAATCGACCAACATCTATTTTTCATACCCCTAAAAGTAAAGGGTGTTCCACTCCGAAGAAAATTATTTTCCCCATACATTTTGTATGGAACGAATTCTCCTATTTTGAAAGAACTGCAGCAATATTGTAAGGGGTATAATATTGAACTGTGAACCGGGGGACGGGGGAGGGGGGAAAGGAACTCAGGAAGGGGGGTTAGCGGGACGGGGGAAGGGGAGAAGTGGAGTGGGGAGAGGGAGAGGGAACGCGAGAGGGGAAAGGATACGCAGGGAGAAACAATTTAGATCAATTCAGCTAATAAGTTGACAACAGTTTTTGATTCTGAGGCGGTACGAAGTTCGCCGGATCAGCTAGTAATATTATAAATATCTAAATACCTAATTTATTTTAATAAAAAAATATCAATTCATAATATGTAGGTACCTTATTATTATTATTTGAGTATACGCATGTTATGCATAACACGATATTTGATTTTTAAACAAATATCCTGATTACGTTCGCAGGCCATTAGGTAGGTACATACCAAGAAATTTCAGTCAAGAAATTATGTATTGTTAATCAAATGCCGCTAAATTATCCTATTCACCATCCAATTTAAAGCACTTCTTGCAGAAAATAAAACCGCCAGTCGAATTATTATTATGACTTTTATTTTTAATTTTTAACTTTATGAGTAAATCTTCAAATTATTATATTTAATTAAATGAAGACAATATTAGCGAAACTCTACCGAAAATATGGAGACAGAAAAATCAGAAAAAGATCTTGGCACCTCTGGGACTCGAACCCAGGACCCTTTGCTTACGTGACAAGTGCTCTACCAACTGAGGTAAGGTGCCTATATAAAATTCGGTCACTTTTAATTGTATCATACTTCGACTAAGAACTAGGTACCAACATTGTCTTCATTTTCTTAACGCACATATTATTGGCTGCTATCTTTATAGATATATGATTGATAAAATAAAATGGATAAAAATTTGTCCAGACACTATCTAGATCGCACTTAGTTCGGTTTGAATCTATCATATATAAAGATAACTAACTAACTAACTAACCATCACGCCGTTTCCCCGCAGGGGTAGGCAGAGAGGACGGACTGCCAAACAACTCGATTTTGGCACACAGTCTTTGCCTCATTCACATTCATACATCGTCTCATACATACTCTTCTATTATTCTGACTTTTGACATAGCCCGACTCAAGTATCTGATTCACTCGATCGTGCCATGTCTTCCTCGGACGTCCCCGACTTCTTCCATTCAATTGCGTAATATAATCTTCTGACTATATTTTCTTCTTTCATTCGCTCTACATGCCCAAACCATCTATATATCTATCCGTCATATTTTTAATCAAATATATATAAAGATAGCATCCAATAATATGTGCGTTAAGAAAATGAAGATAATGTTGGCAGTTTTTAGTCGAAGTAGGATACAGTTAAAAGTTACCGAATATAGACACCTTAGCTCAGTTGGTAGAGCACTTGCCATGTAAGCAAAGGGTCCTGGGTTCGAGTCCCAGAGGTGCCAATATCTTTTTCTGATTTTTCTGTCTCCACATTTTCGATTGAGTTTTGCTAATATTGTCTTCATTTAATTAAATATTATTATTCCCTTTGCCGTGCTGTTGGAATAATAATAATTCGGATGGAGGTTCTGCATGCAGTCCTGCAAGCAGTGCTTTATATCGGATCGTGAGGAGCGCGTTTATGAAAATCAAATATAATACATACATATTATATGATGATTTCAATCGTAAATAATTGGTATTATGTACTGCGTATCTTTCAGAACGCCCGTTCGGGCACACAACATGACTTCGAGCGTTCTGATTGGCAATTGAGAAAAAGCCGGTCATTTTGTCCTTTATGAGTTATTACAATGATTACCGATTTGTCCACCAATAACCAGTTACCCAGTAGCCGGTAGCACCGTGCTTGTGCTAGCACCTAGTCTGGTGCTATGTGTCACGGCAGGGCTACGGAATCTTTTCTCTCCCGCACACGACAAACAAAAAAGAGAACCTACAGAACTATAATATACGTAAAGCAGTTAAGGCTCCAAAGGAAGAGTCCAAAAATAAGAAGAAGATAAATGTAAGCGCCCTATGGACGTTAAATAAATAAATAATAAATGATTGTTTAAACAAATTTAATTTAACACGCTTTGTTTCTATATGTAAAGCTTAAGGATTGTTATTTTTAAATGTACGTGATTATTCTCTAAGCCAGTGTTTCCTTACCTTTTTCAGCCACAGACCCCTAGAAAATCAAGCACAATTTTCAAGGATTCCAGATACTAATATCTACAGCCTGTATGTCGGACGAATATCTACAGCTCATATATTGGACAAATATCTATGAACTTCAGAGTGAGGACTAATATCTACAGAGCTAAGGTCAGACGAATATCTATGACGGTCTCAGTGGTGACTAATATCTATGGAGCGTAGGTGGGACTAATATCTACAGAGGGCAGCTGAGCAAGAGGTTGTACGGAAAACCTAACGTAACCCAACCCAACCTTACCTAACCTAACCTAACCTAACCTACCCCACCTAACCTAACCTAACCTACGCAATATTACATTATTCCAATATGCTATACATAATTGCAAATCCAACCTCTGCCAATGCTGTAGATATTCGTCCTCACTTTGCTTCTCATAGATATAAGTCCGATTTGTTCAGTTTTTGGAATTCCTGTAGATATTAATAGACGCCTCCTTTTCGAGGACTCCCTTAATAAAAAAAAACAGCAATGAATTTAGAACCAATTATTTTACTACTACAAATACAAAAAAATACTTTTTCTAAAAAATACGTTTATAATTAACGTACTACAGCAACACCAACATTCACATTAATTAACGGGTAATTAAGTTGTAACCTTAAATCGGATTCCACTTGTAATCTGTTTCTGTATTTGTTTTTAGTATATACAAGAGCAGAGAATGCATTTTCACAGGTATGTGGTTGAGAAAAGCAGCAAATATTTCAGTGCTTCTTCTGATATTTCCTTAAAATCTTTCCTAATATTCACCCAAAAACTGGATAAAGAGGATTCTTCGAAATTACGTTCGAAAGCAGAATCACAAGATGTTTCTAATAATTGGTTTTCCTGTCAAGCCAGCAATATCAGTAAAATCTGTATTGAAAGGGTGTAATATTCAATTTTTATTTTTGTCGGATAGGTACTGGAAAATGATCTCGAAACGAAGACGCGTGGCGATTGCGAGACTTTTGGTGGCATTTATTGATTATTGTTAAATGGTCCAGAGATGAGACTGCGTAGCGGGCAGAGACCTGTGGTCTGCGGATAAGTCAAGGAACACTGCTCCAAGAGATGTTCTGTGAATTTTAAAGAAAGTTTTTGTTATTGTAACATCGTACATAGTACATGTTCTTTGAATCTAGTTGAGAATATGAAAGTGAGGCGACAATACTGTTTATAATACGTAGGTATGTATTTAAAAAAAATATATACATGTCTTATAAAATATGAATATATCAGTATTTTTAGTTAGAAAAAACGTAAGGTGAGCCATTTTTAAAACTTTTTTTGTTTGGATGCAAAATTTTCATATTTCAAAAATACATGTTTATTTCGAATTATAACATTTGAAAGCGTATTTTATCACCTTTCAAAAATAGTTTTTAGCTTTCGGATACGTTCAGAAATATTCCATTTTATTGCTAAGCGGAAATATTTTGACTCCCCGGCATAATTTAGTCAAGGTCTGAGGGGTTAAATCAGATGTTGAATTATGATAAAAACGGTCGAATTTCTCATTGCAAGTACACATGAAGACCATTTTTCACATATTTTGGATTTGGGATTTTTCTTTTTGAAAGCAAAACAATGAGACACACCTAGCATTAAATACAATAATCTCGTTGCACATCGGTTTCCTGGCCCTGTGCTACCGACTTGCGGCAGATTGGCCGCCGATAGCTTCACATTGGTCGCATTAACTTGACTCGCGTCACGATTTGACTTCACGATATTTCGTTTAAAATAAGAGCCCAGGGCTGTTTCCAAAAAAAATAAACTAAAAAAAACTATTAATTATGTTCCCAGATACATCGGGCCGTGACAGGATTTTATTTCACGAATAGGAAATTAAGAAAATATCGATTAAAAACTGGCAGCAATGAATTTTTGATGAGGAAGTGATATATCTTTGATAAATTAGTATAAACATTGACATAAATTATACAGAGGTGACCTTTTCTTACAATTAAACTTATTTTGAGAAGCAAGCCTGGTTCTAGTCAAAACCAGGCATTTTGGCATAAAAATATCGATGGCCCAGTATAACTACAACAAGTCATCATCATATATTTTGTTTTTGCGTACCTACGCAAAAACGTCATTTTTCAATAGTTTTTAGAGCGTTTAACCAGCCAGCGGCCGAAAATCCACATTTCGTCGTAAGTTGTTCTCACGATCGTGCAGGGCGGTTACAATGAGAAAAATTAATTATTATTTTTAAAATTATATATACCAGCTTTTTAAAATTATAACTCAATTTCGATTATATTTCATTCCAAATTTGCTTTAATTTATACCTACATCCAAAAATGCTGAAAGGCGTGATGATAAAACTATTAAAATAATGTACTTTTTGTAATTACTTTTTGATTATAAGTATTTATCATTTTTCAATAATGTCTAAGTTAAATAAGAATGTTAAAAAACAAATAAATGCACAAACGGACCAATTTTCGTCAAGAAACACACGTACGTATATATATTTTTTTAATGATTTTATTTAAACTAAAATTAAAATTCTAAAACATGTGCTACCCTGATAATTTATCTATTGATTTATAATGATTATATAATTTGAAATGGGTGTGGTATAATACAAAATCATCTACCATGGGATACACATGTCAAAGACATATACTCACTGAAACAAATTCTTCCCTTTACCATTCTGACAAAATATAGCATCACCACTGCCATCCTACAAATAATTCAACACTCCTCTCACACCAACACTAAACCAGCCTTTAATTCCGATATACACCAGCACAAAACATGATCACAAAATCAAATACACCTATCGTCATCTACTCACACAACTAAATTTGGCATTAACTCCTAACAATACATCGCACATAAGCAATACAACGCATTACCTAATGTCCTAAAACTATCAGAATCAAACAAAAAATATTGGCAAAGGCTCTAAAAGGATATTTTCTCAGCAACTTTATTAACCAGTGACGAATTTAGCTGTCTTCCTTTGAAACTCTTGTATATTCTTTAATTACCTGTATCAAGTGTCTAGTCCATTTAAAAATCTATGTATTGTTCATTGATTTCCGTGTTCTTATGTAAAAATAATTTTCCTTTAGATGTATAATGTTGCCCTTCCCGAAATGAGTTATATTAATCTCATTGGGAGTAATGTATTATAAATTTTATGTAATAATTTTGTAATTATCTCTAATAAATAAATAAATAAATAAATAAATCTTTTTTGAAAATTTAACAAATCTGCCAAAGACCTATGGTATATTTTTATTATACTAAAAATAAACATTTTTTCTCAAAATTTAAAACACGCGAATGCTAGATAAAAGAACAATCTTTCGAAATCCATTTACATTTTTTTTTTGGAAAAGAGTCAGTAGTCAATACGTCTAAAATCTGATTTAAAAATGACTATTTCTTGTTTTCTCTGGTAATACCCTCTTAAAGATTTTCTGCGTGTTTTGGTGTAAAAATAAATAGTGAAAATTTATACACACTTAGTTATTGTGGTGAACGTGTGTTTTAAGGTATAAAAGAAACAAGACGCATAAAAGTGTGTATTTGTTGTCCATTCGTTCTCTTTATCATTCAGGCTTCCTAGAAGAACAACATTGTACAGCTTTCGCAATAACGTAAAACAAGATTACCCACGTCTTATTATTGTATCTCTACATCAGAGTAATTTTGGTAGGTATCTGTAAAAGACGTTATTTCAATTTAAAATCACGGACACCTTTTTCTATGACCCTGTATTACAAGTGGGTAAATTTCATTCTATAGGTCACTTGTGAAAGGATTATCTAGTATTTTCTAAGTCGAAGTGACGTGTGAAATATTTCACATACGAACATTACTAAAAGGTTAACGGAAATCATTATCTTTTTGGCAGTTGAGCAACATTCTATCAATATTCATGTTCGTATGAATCATAATAATATTTATTATTATTATACTTTTCTAATAGAGGTCAATGTGTGGCGCCATTTTGGTGGAAATTATTTTCACGGGACCCATGAAATAATGACCCACCGGTCACTCTATACATATTTTTATTAAATGACGCATGTTTTCCTCTGAACAAAGAAAAAACACACCATAATTTAAGGGCCCGCTACCCGAATTACTACCGATTTCTTACATATCTCCCTTAAACACGTTAAGTTTTAAAGCTCTTTTTTTTTTTTTTTACATGAGCTCCACACAGGAGGCCCTGAGGAAAATAATTTCCCTCAGGGCCTATGTCATCTTTGGGGATGCTGTGTATAGGGTTTTTTAAGGAAAGGAAGGAGAGGAGAGTTCTGAGAAGGAAAAGGGTTTAAGGGGTGGGTAGGAATCTGGGGTTCAGTATGTCCTGGTCATCCGCCTCCAAGACCTAGACAAACCTCACCCCATGAACCCGGGCACCCCTGCTAAATCACCAAACGTAGCGAACCACTTGGGGTGACCTATGGCAGAGGTGTTGGTTATCCAATAAAGGTTCCAGGGGCGGCGGTACCCATTCCCGCCCCCCAAATTGCTCTTAAAAAAATATATGTTATTTTTGAAGATAATATCTAGACATTGCCCGCGCCGAAACGCAAATTATATAAAATTTCCTCGATAGAAAAAATTGGCAAAGTACGCTCCAAAAATTATTATAAACATAAGTTTGTTTCAGTCATTTTACAAGTTATATGTCTGAAAAAAATCACAGTGTTTTTTTAAATGCTGTTTAAGACAATGCCCGCAAGATTTTTGCTCTATTTTAAACGAGTCGTGTTTTATTAAACATTTTCGCAATTTTCGCATCGATTTTGTCGCTGTAAATATTTGCGCTCTCCTTTAACATTCGTAATTTCGTTTCTCTCCATCTTCTTCTTTTCGAACACGGTTGCGAAGCCTTAAGACTGGATCGACTTCCATCTTATGATTTTCCAAAATCGTAGGCAAAAAAGCACCTTCTAAAAAGTATAGTCAAAAGGACAAAACAAAAAAATTAAATTGTTATTAAACATGTAGTAAAATTTAATATCCCTACATAACCGCTTTAACAATTTAAAACATAAATGTTAAAAATACCTATATAGCATGGTTTGACTAACACATTATATATATATATATATATATACCTAATATGAGTAAAACTATGAAAATCACAGAATAAAGAAGAAAACCAGAAGTGCCTTCCATTCAATTTGGGAGGCGAGTATGGGTACCGCCGCCCCGGGAACCATTTATTGGATAACCAACACCTCTGCCATAGGTCACCCCCTAGTGGTTCGCTACGTTTGACGACAGGGGTGCCCGCGTTCATGGGGTGAGATTTGTGGCGGATGCCTTTGCCCACCTACTATGTGGAAGGCCAGATCGGCAGAATCGGTAGTTGAGAGAGACCTTTAACCTCCCCAGCCGGACTCTATCGACCCATCGCCATGCACCGCAGTGAGAGGGATGGATACATACGTTCGTCACTCCTGAACACATTGACTCCCAGATTCCTACCCACCTCTCATATCCTTTTCCTTCCCATAACTTCCTCTAATTCCTTTCCCTAAAGACACCCCCCACACAGCATCCCCGAAGATGACATAGGCCCTGTGGGATTTTTTTTCCTCAGGACCTCCTGTGTGGAACTAATGTATTAAAAAAATACAAATTTGAAAGGAAATAAATGTGCCACTGACTTAGTACCTTTAGGTTCTAGACCATTTAGCACTCCGTCTCTCTTACACTTATCTGAAATTATATATCGCCATCCCATTTGAATTTCGTAATCACGGTGAAACAAAGTTTTGTATTATGGAAATATAGGCCGAAATTGAGCTTATATTTGGAAAGACGCCTACAGGGCGCTGCTTACATTATTTTGAAATGAAACTTCTTTGGCACCGTTGTGATTTGAAACTCGATGAAACGAAAATAGCGACACTAAAAAGAGACAAACACATGCACTATAGGATTTAGCCTGTGAGAGAATGAGATAGTATAATCTGTCTCCTCTTTGTACGGTACTTCGTAGTCTCCCCACTCTTGTCTACTTTAGTTTTCTGAAGGCTTCACTTCAACCGAGTGTGAATTGCACACTCTGATTTTTTTAAATTCTATGATAATAACTGATGATAATCAAATAACATAGCAGTACGGGTTTGATGTTAAGGGACGAAAAGTCCTGATTGGATTTCTTACGGCAGTAACTTTGTTGGTACATACAAGTAATTATTACTGTAAATGTCCGTAGTAGGATGAAACCGGTCCTGGTGAAAATAAATAAGTGGAAGAAAGTACGAAAGCCTTTTAATTTCAAATTCTAGTACAATGGAATTCTACCACGAATTAACAGTCCAAAAACTAGACTCATTATTATTATAACACAATTATTTCGCGTTCCTGAGGACTGTAAATAGCTATCCATGGTTTGTTAACTAATTATATTCCGTTTTTGCTTACTTCACAAATGTCAAAGTCGTGATGACATAAGACGCCATTTGCAAAATGATTGCATCATCCAATAGGGTGCTGACTTTGCGTCACCTTAAAGAAGCTGCATTGTAAGATTTTTTTCTAAGAACAGTTGATACCTACCCCTGAAAAGGTTTAAAAATATACAGGCAAAGCTATTTCCAGTAATGGACGTTGACGGCCTCCAAGATCGAATCCCGGCGTGCGCAAATAAATTTTATTTGATTCATTTGTGTTTGTTTCACAATTAATTCATTTAAAAAATAATATGTATTTGCGGCACGTTCCAGAGTGGAAGATACTCTCAGTATGGCCCTGGTAATAACACCATTCAGAATTGAAACGTTGCTTGAAATGGTTTTAGCCATGTTTGGTGACCAGATCTGAATAGCCTGGTACTTCCCCAACTTCCTCTGGCCCATCTTCTTCCCCTTCCACCATCAGCCTCACAACATAATCCAATTGGGGATGCCGTAGTCTCACTGGATCCAGACGGGAGCATCTGGGACTCGTGTGAGTTATTCACTTAAAAAAAAGTAAAGCGCCCTCGAGGTAAACCATAATTATTAAACATCTTTGTATATGTATAAAAATCTCGCGTTGATACTCAAAGCTGGATAACTCCTAAACTACTTAACCGATTTTGATGAAATTTAGCTTACTGTGTGTAATTTTTACCTCGATTATTGACCTGAATATTAATTATTGCTAATTAAATTTTCATTAAATGTTTGTTATAGGACAATATGCTTCGTAATTATTTGTAAATTCCATAACAATGTCAAATACTTGGGACACATTATTACTGAAGACCTCTCGGATGACGGTGATATTGAACGGCAGCGGAGAAGTATCAGTATACTGTCTAAAATGATTGCCCGAAGATTCTTCAAATGCAGTAACAATGTAAAAAAAAACATTGTTCAATGCATTTTGCACTAGCCTATATACATGCGAAACATGGTGTTACTACCGAACCAGCTCAATAGAACGACTCCGGATCCAATATAATGATGCTTGCAGAATTATATTTGGATACAGAAGATACAGCAGCGTATCTTCAATATTTACGGAGCTAGGACTACACGGATTCGCCGGTCTGATGAGACACCGGGTCACTGGAGCCAGGATGCGGGTAATGGCTTCCGATAACACAGTGGTGATCGCAGCCTTCCAGCACCAAGCGCCACTCCTGGGCGAGCGCTGGGCCCGAGCTCACTCCAGACCACGTCCTACATTATAATTGATTATTTATTTTATTTCTATTATCGCTTATGTTTTTTATTTATTTATTTTTTCTTTTCTTTTCTATTTACTTTTTTTACTTTATCTGTTGTGTAAATATGTGTCTACAACTTTATGGGACGTGTGGGATTGCACTATCCTCCCCACATCCTGGAATAAACATTATTAAGTTTCTAACGGATGGCGGTGTGAGTTAATTTATCGATAAAACACTTGGTTATATAGGTTGGGTAACCAACCATCCAGAAAAAAATTGTGTTTCGTTAGTCACAGCAACGCGGGACCGGGTCAGCTAGTTGCATTATATAAATGTTACGTCCGAAATATGATTAGGTAAAATAAATTTTTCCAAATATTAGATAACTAAACTTAAAAATATCGCAATTTTCAATATAATATCTTGTATTAAATTCACCCTTCTGCAAGTCAGTCTTACTGATGCATCATGATAACGTTTCAAACTTCGCGTGTCTCTTCTTCCAGCGGTGTTTCATTACATCAACCTCCCTCACATCTGTGCCACCCTTATTTTCATCACTCCACCTACTTCAGAACTTCGTTTCCAGGGGGGCTGGGTGGGGGTGGAGCTGTTATCTGACTTGAGGGTAGAGAGTACTAAACAGACTGAATACTGACGGGAGATGTGGAACCCCTCACAGTAACGTAACAAGGATTAGAATTTAACATCCCTTAGAAATTGGCTCGTTATATGATACTCTTTTGCATATAAAGATTTCGGACGAATACTGTTATCTGTTATATATCATTATAATTATACATAGATTTTATTGTGTTATGATTATTTGTTGGTTGGTTGCAATTATTTAACCCTTTAAACGACACGAATAACATAGGTAAATACATACCTATGTCTAATAATATAAAATAATTCATGGTAGGTAAATATATTTGGGTTTGCAACACATTCCAAAGTGGTAGATACCTACTCTTAGTAACATACTGGATAAATACCACGATTTATAATCGAAAGTTGCTTTAAATGGCTTTGGCCATGTTTAGTGACCTGATCTGAGTAGCGAGGTAGGTAGGTACTTTCCAACTATTTTAATTTGTTTATTTTAATTTTAATACTAATTTGATTTATTAATTTATTTATAAATTAGTGGCACTACATTAAATTAATTACCTGCCTACAATTGTTCTAGTCCACCATTGAACATAGAAAATTGTTTTATTGCTTGAAATGGCTTTTGCCATGTTTATTAACCGTGTCTGTATAGTAGAGGGAATAGCTAGATACTTTCACTCGACTGCCAACTTCCCTCTTCACCTCCCTACTCTAAGCCTCAGAACATACCTCAATTGAGGATGCCATATTATCATTGGCTCCGGGCAGTTGGGACTCTTGTGCGTTAGTCACATAAAAATGCTGCTGGTAAATGCTCATCTAGGTATATGATAATATTTCAGAGGCTTTACGGATACACTGGTATAATCGACTGGATTCCATTGTAATAGTTATGAAGGGTTGCACCTAGGTTTGTTTATATAAAAAAATAAACACTTAGGTTTGTTTAAAAAAAAATAAACGACCTAACTTTTTGTTTAAAATTATTCACTCCGAATTAGATTGTTGCGAACTCCTGCATCTCATTTATTTCAAAGTACCTAATCGAGAAACAAGGCAAAACATAACTGCAACAATAATTCTGTAACCAACTACCACATACACGCACCAATTTCTCGACTTCACACACTAGGGAACAAATTCACCTCAAATATCGATTATTTACCATTATTCAAGAAATATCTGAACAATATTTTTACGTAGAATATTTTGATATCTAAGGAGCATCACATAGGGTCTATTGCATATATTTGTGTATTTCTGTATTAATCAACAATGTAAAAACTTGTCAAAAAAAACATTTTGTCATGTATTATTCATCACATTTAATCAGTCACCTGCAAAATTTGTAATTACTAACATAACTATTAGTTTATTTCTATGCCATTTACAACTTAGAAACTTTCTCTTTTATTGTAATGCCCTATCTTTCCTTAAATTTTTATCTGTTAACCTAACTTTCATATGATTACTAGTAATTTTTTTTATATTTTATCTTTTTTATTTAAAAACTGTTTCTGTATTACAAACTTGTCATGTGAAAGCCTATCAGGGTGTTGAAAATTAGGTAATAAATATCTTTATATCCCATTGATACGAGCATGAAGAGTGACCCAAAACCCCGTCACTAAAAAAAATAAACGCAAAGGAAATCAGCCTACCTAGAGAGCTACCCGTGTAGTCTAGGTACTTTCGTACGGTGGTTACACAAATCCATTTTTTTTAAACGCACCAGAATTCGAATTGAATTGTTTTGTTTTGATTTTTCTTTTTTTTGACAGATAGGAGTTTTTTTTTCAGAAGGGTCATGTGAGACTGTAAAAAAACATTAACTGATATTCTGTGGAACTTGTAAAATAAACTATCGTACCGAGATACTTGTATTTTGTTTCTGAGCCCACTAAATTGATACTCAACCCTATCAATTGGCGCCCAACGTGTTTGTCAGATCAATAAGTTTTAACGAATAAATTCAAAGACAAGAGAGGCAACAAACCGAACAAAAGTGGGCTCAAAACACTGAAAATGCCACAAACACGTAGCACAACAGCGGGCAACGCTACCACAGTGGAGAATAAGGATAACAGTCCTCAAGCTCAATCCTCAGCGGATGTACCAAATGGAGAAACCTTCACGAAAGACACCCAGACGACACGAATCCTTGAAATGTTAACAACAAAACTCGCTAACATAGCCGTGTGTCAAAGGGAGCCTCGCCTGGAGGCAATATTTTCTGGGAGACTGGAAGAATTTCCACGACTTTTCCTGGAACGGTGCGAAGAGTATTTCCAAATAGCTAACACCTACGAGGAAAACAAAACGAGGGTGGCAACGGCCCAGCTCCGGGACAAAGCGAAGGACTGGGAGAATACTTATAAACACCCAGAATGGTCGATTTTTAAAAGATTTTTCCTTCGGGAATACGAGGGACCAGAAGTGGAACTCCGACTTCAAAACCAGATCTACCATAAAACACAAGAGAACACGGAATCCTTGGCAGAGTTTATTGCTAATAAACAAAGAATGTTTGCACGACTCCATCCGACAAAACAATTATCGGAGTTAGATGTATTCGTGCCTGCGTTTTGTAATAGCCAAATGTTACCCCAGTACATACACATATATGCCACCACCATGGAAGAGTGAATGAACCAGGCCATGAGGTTTGAAAATTCTAAAGGCAGATATGAGATCCTAGGCCAACGCCAAACAAGAAGCAATTTATCTCCTCGCCGGTCAGCTCAACAATATTCTCCGCGTCACCGTTCACCTCAGCGCAGTTCACCTCAGCGTCATTCACCGCCACGCCGTTCGCCGAATCGCCAATCGCCATACCGCCATCCCCCGGCCCAGCGATCCCCAGCTCAACAAAATAGAAGAGATAGAAACTCGGGAAACCGGTACCGCCCGGGAGCTCGTTACTAAAACGGCAACCCGGGCAAAGAAGGAAGAAACCGAAACAAACCGCAGAGTGCCACACGGCAATAGCAGGTTCCTTCCTTCCAAGGGTGAGAGTCACCATAGAGGGGCAAAATTATCAGGCATTGGTAGACTCTGCATCTTCACACTCTATAATAAGAATGGGCATCGCCCAAAGTACCAAATTACAACAATCCTCGATTCCATGCCTCAAGTTGGCGAACAAAAGAAACGTTATGCGAATAAAGGGTATGATATCGATAAAATTCGGCATCCAGAATACAACACGGGAATGGAACTTCCTCGTGGGAGAGAACCTAAGGGAGGAAATCATCTTAGGACACGATTGGCTATCCAAAGAGGAAGCTTCAATAGACTTCATGCGGAACTGTTTAAATTTCGGAAGCTCAATCAGGACATCCACCCACTTTTTGCCCGTTCACCAGGGTCAAAATAGTAACGATGTCCACGGGCCATTATTAGATCGAGTCCCAGAACAGGAGAAAAAAGGATTCATGGATCTATTATCCGAATATAGTGAAGTATTTTCCCCCTTGACAGGCACAGCGAAAGTACCACCGCATAGAATCCACCTGAACACCGACAGACCAATCTGCGTTCCACCACATCGCCTTTCGGACGAGAAAAAAAAGGATTTATACAAACAACTGGAAGGGATGCTAGCGGATGGAGTAGTAAAATCCAGCAGATCCCCATACAGTTTCCCAGTAGTAATGGTGGCCAAAAAGGGAAAAGAAGGGCGACGATTCTGCATAGACTACAGAAAGTTGAATCAAGCAACAATAACTAAACCCTCCCCACTGCCAATCATCCACGAAACACTTAAAGACCTGAGCACAGCCAAGGTATTCACAGTACTGGATCTTAAAAGCGGGTACTGGCAAGTGCCGATGGCACCAGAAGACAGAGAAAAGACTGCCTTTACCACACCAGATGGGGGCAGTTACCAGTTTCGAGTAATGCCATTCGGGTTAAAAGGTGCACCCAAGACATTTCAAAGAACCATGAGCCAGCAAGTATTAGCCGGGTTCCTTAGAAAATTTGCCATGACCTATCTGGATGATATCGTCGTATATTCCGAAAACTTAAAAGACCACTTACGACACCTCCGCCTCATCCTAGAACGATTGGCAGAGTTTGGTTTAAAATGCTCTCTAGAAAAATGTATCATCGCCACAGATGAAATCACATACTTGGGACACACAGTCAGTGCCACGGGCAACACTCCCCAGAGGCCACACGAAGAAGCCATTAAAAATAGACCATCACCTCAAACAAGAAAAGAACTTCGCAGTTTTCTAGGAGTGTGCAACTGGTTGAGGGAATACATACCAAATTTTGCCGAAATGTCAGCACCCTTAACAAATCTTACCAGAAATAAGATAAAATTCCAATGGACCGGAGAAGCCGAAGAAGCCATGCAGCAAATAAAAAATGCAATGGCGGGGCCGCTGGAACTCAAGAGACCCGATTTTAGTAGGGAATTTGTGCTACAAACGGACGCAAGTAAATTAGGAGCCGCAGCAGTACTCTTCCATAAAAATGAAGATGGTTCACGAGATGTGATATCATACTCGAGCACCCGGTTCTCACCAGCTGAAGAAAGGTACCATAGCAATGAACAGGAAGCACTGGTAGCAATATGGGCTATTAAGAAATACCGGCCTTACCTAGAAGGGAGACACTTTAAGCTCATCACAGACAACCGAGCTCTAACATGGCTAAACGAGGCAAAGAACGAAAGAGCCAAACTCACAAGATGGGCCCTACTCCTACAAGACCACGACTTTACTGTAGAACACTGTCCGGGGAAAGCTAACGAGCTCGCCGACGCGCTGTCTAGAAACCCAGGACCAACGCAAATGATACTCGAAACGGTTACCGGAAACACCCGAGAAAGCTATCCGGAAGTCGGCGGAGATAACGGCATAAACCAAATAGACTCAGAAGAGGAGGAAGAGCAACAAACCCTAGCAAGCGCGGTAAAATCAGGACAACCGACAGATCGGGAAACACGGAAAAGAATAGATCGATGGAACACTCTAAACGACAGAGAAATCCTAAACAATGCCATCGATATAAATCACTACACAAGGTATAACGTCCACCAAGGAATACTTTGGAAAAGAGACGAAGGAAGCACAATTCCAAGAGTTCTGGAAGAATACCACAACTCGGACACCGCAAACCACCCGGGAGCAGCAGAAACAACGAGAGCAATATCAGCACATTACTTCTGGCTAGGAATGAACGAAGAGATTCGCAGACTGGTACGCCAGTGCATGACATGTGCCACATCAAAACGTGGCCCAAATAGACCCGCGGCTCCTCAAGGAGGCACAAAACCAAATAGACCATTTGAAGTGGTCGCCGCCGACATCATGGGACCGTACCCAAGAACCCTGCATGGAAACAAATTTATTC
Source organism: Limnephilus marmoratus (assembly GCA_917880885.1). Taxonomy (NCBI): domain Eukaryota; kingdom Metazoa; phylum Arthropoda; class Insecta; order Trichoptera; family Limnephilidae; genus Limnephilus; species Limnephilus marmoratus. The sequence continues at coordinate 28,684,054 of OU862923.1, read as the reverse complement.
TTGTAGTAACAGACTTATTCACAAGATGGGTAGAAGCATTTCCGATTAAGTCTAGTATAGCAAAGACCATAATCCACCAGTTAGAAACTGAAGTATTTCCAAGGTACGGCTACCCGAAACGCATTCTCACGGATAACGGGCGACAGTTCATCCACCGCCAATGGTTAGCCGCAATAGAAAGATGGCAATGTAATCATTGGACAACAGCTATATACCACCCACGCTCAAACCCCACGGAAAGGAGAAACCATGAAATCAAAAAAGGCTTGAGAATAAGGAACTCCAGTGAAAAATATTATGGCTTTAAAAAAATATGTTCATATAGACCAATAAACGCTGATTCTGAATATGTAACTTTTATTTCATAATATTAAACGCAGAGTTTTTAAAAAATTATTAAAAAGTCCATTTTTAAACCTCTCCTCGAAACACAGTGTCAAGTTGGCATTACTGAAATGGTGAATCGTGACGTCACGCGTCACACTCACCCACTGTCACCTGGCGATCGCGTGTATTGTATTGTCAGTATTATTGTATTGACATTTGAATATGCAATTCAACATTTCGTGTTTTTGGTTTATTTTCATACTGTTTATAGAGATTTAGATAAATAATAGTTATTGTGTTTGTTGAAACATAATTTAGGCCCTCAACAATTTACGAAAAGGGCTATATTTGCGGACAATCTGGAATAAATTTTGCCTATTTGAGGTTAAAGTCGACACAAAATACATGTCATGTATTTGCAATGAAAGAGATGATTTGTTTTTATATTGCACTTTGATTAAATACAATAACAGTAGCGGTGAAATGTGGACTTTTTACCAATGTTTTTCTATATTAACAGCAGTTAATCTTGAATAAAAAACGAATTTTCACACCGAAATGTCATAGTATTCATTGGCCATCATTCCACCATTTTAAAACAGGGATGAACTGCCCAAAAAAAATATTTCCCTAGATTTTGAAGTGAAATTTCCCTAGAATTTCACATTTACGCAATTACCTACGTAGCCACCTTTTTGTGTAACACTAATCCTGTTATATGTTAATTAATATGATTGATTAATTGGAAAGATATCGGAACTTGGTAAATATACTAATAATACTGTGCTTTTCCAAATAAAACACTCTTTGCTCCGTGAAGTAATAATTTAAAAGTACGAATACACTCACCACTGAATTAGAAACTGAATTCCAAATAAAAAAAAAACACTTTGCAAAATAAAAATCAACCGCAATCACCGAAAAAACGGAACTTAAAACATAAATAATTTTTTTTTTCAGAGGTCCCATTTATCTTTTTAGATACATAGGGAACGTACCCATACTACGTGACAAACTTTTAACACTTTTTAACCCCCCCCCCCACCGTGACCAAAAACCTAAGCAACCCACCGCTCATTTGTACCAAGCGTGGTATTTTGAAGACCCCCCCCCCGAACGTGTCACGTAGTATGGGTACGTTCTCTAATATCATTTTGAGTTGTCAGTGTTAAAAATAACATTGTATGTAAGTACATGAACAATAATTAAGATTCATAGGAATCCCAACAAATATATATACGTATATATATATATATATATATATATAATACCAGTAATATTGTCATATGTAATAAAAATTTTGTCAGAGTTCGAAATTTCCCTAGATTTTGTCCTGATTTCCCTTATCCCTAAAAAATATTTTTCTCCCCTAGATCTAGGGAAATTTCCCTCGACATAACATCACTGATTCAATATGACAACTTGAAGGTAAATAAATTATCGGTGGGTGAAGACCATATCACCATATTAACAATCTACCATAGATATGGTGCTTTTCTGATGGTCTAGAAAAATTAAAACTTTGACAATTATTTTAACTATTAAAACTAACTATAAAAATAAAAATAAAAATGCAGTTATTTAAGTTTGAAGGTCTTTATTCATTAAAAAAAATAAAAAATTGGACTGGAGTTCTCTATTCTCCTCAGAGATTCACCTCACAACAAATGGGATGAGAAACTGCCGGGAGTAATAATGACGACCCGCAACAGAAAGAACGAAGCGACAGGCGTATCACCCAGTCAAGCACTACTGGGATACGATATACCGTGACCAGGAGAGTGGCAAGCTTTCCCAGAAAACGCGAACGAGGCAATCGTTTTACCCCATCAGCGAGAACCAGCAGATTAGGAAATAAGAAGGAATCAAGCAGCGTACCAAGAGAGGTACGCCCCAGCGGTGGAAGCCTTACTTAGATACCAACAAGGAGAAGAGGTGTTAGTAAAGGAACACCAATTATCTGGGTCTCCAGAAGGAAATTTCGCAGGGTTTGCACCTAAATGGAGTGGACCTCACAAAATCCTCATGAAAAGTGGAAGAGGTAATATATACTGGGTAGACAAGAGAGGTAAACCCACTAAAATCCACGCAGATGAATTAAAAAGGGTACCAACAATCCAAGAAGTCCGGGTGGAGGATCAAGATAACGAGGTTTTGACTCAAGAAGACCGGGTGGATTGATACGAGCATGAAGAGTGACCCAAAACCCCGTCACTAAAAAAAATAAACGCAAAGGAAATCAGCCTACCTAGAGAGCTACCCGTGTAGTCTAGGTACTTTCGTACGGTGGTTACACAAATCCATTTTTTTTAAACGCACCAGAATTCGAATTGAATTGTTTTGTTTTGATTTTTCTTTTTTTTGACAGATAGGAGTTTTTTTTTCAGAAGGGTCATGTGAGACTGTAAAAAAACATTAACTGATATTCTGTGGAACTTGTAAAATAAACTATCGTACCGAGATACTTGTATTTTGTTTCTGAGCCCACTAAATTGATACTCGACCCTATAACCATGATTAGTAAAAAAAATAATTGCTGACTTTTCATTCGGTACTTCACCTTTTACGGCGAATGTGATGATATATGTTACATTTCGGACAACCTCGTTAGCAAGCGTTTTAGAGGACTTCCTGTCCTAAGTAGGTTATATCCTAATCCAGCCCCTGCAGTGGATGAATCTCCCCCAGACTAAAACTTAATGCAATTTTCTTATGCTTTTCCTTTCACAATATTCGGTGAATAATATTACAGGGGTGGGTAGGTACGATACACGCCGTTACGGGGAATCTATTAAGAAGCGTGTGTCTACATCTTTCCTTATTGTGGTATCAATATATGTATATTATTATTTTTAATTGGTAAACTAACGTTTAAGACAAGATTTTTATGCATAGCACAAAGGGTAACAATTATTATGAGCAATAATCATCGGCCTGAAACACCCATCTACATTGAAAAAATCTTCCGAGAAAAGATACATGCCGCCAACGGGACTTGAACCCGTGTCCTTCTGATTGCCGGTCAGGTGCTTGACCACTGAGCTATGTCGGTTTATCTAATACCCGCCAAATAATTCAATATATACACTAGTGTTTCATTCAACAATTACCTACTGTTTATTATATTTTTCCACCTGAAAACAACCAACTTTATTTTTGTGAGAGAGGCATTGTTAGTGCTAAATCTCTCGCTAGGTGGCGTCGAGACAAATTATGTCTAAATTTTTATGGTAAAATACCTACTTTAACTTGTCAAATATTAATTATTATTTTTAATTCATAAACTAACGTTTAAGACGAGATTTTTATGTAGATGTGGATGAGTGTTTCAGGCTGATAATAATTGCTTATAATATTCGTTTATATATATATATATATATACATTTTTTACATTAACTCCACACAGGAGGCAGAGAGGAAAATAATTTCCATCAGTACCTACTTACGTCTTATTTGAAGATGCTGTGGCTCTGTGGCGGGTCTTTTTGAGGAGAGGAAAGAGTGACCACGGGACTTGAAGAGACCCATGTTGTAGGAATGAGCAAATACAGAGGCCGGCAAATCGTTCCACAGCCGAGCTGTTGAACTCAAGAACGAATCATAGAAGCGACTCGTTATCATGTGACATGAAGACCGCCATACAGATTTAAACGTTGCTTTAAATGGCTTTAGCCGTGTTTGGTGACTAGATCTGAATAGCCAGGTACTTCCCCACCTTCCTCTTCTCCTTCGCCTCCGCACTACCCTTAGGCGCACAATATATCCCAATAGGGATATTATAGTCTCACTGGCTCCAGACGGGAGCAGCTGGGACTCCTGTGAGGAATTCACATGAAAAAAAATTGTTTCCCAGCTGTGTATCGGTGCCGAGGGGATCAATGACGCTATTTCCTCGGAGCATTTCCATTGAAATACCGTTAAACAAGGACAGTAACCTTGTTCGTTAAGATGGAAGAATCAATCAAACGGACCGCACGTTTCTACACTTTGAGTCGAGGATTTTTTCAGGTATTTTGGGGCTCCAGACCAGAGGTGGCTGCCAAATTCTACCGTGCGGCGTATTTGCGATTTGCACAGGTTTAGCTGTTGTCTACTACTAAAGTAATTAAAATTGAGGTTTTACTCGATAAGTTATTCAAAAAATCATTCAAATTTAAATAAGTAGGCTACTACAGCTTTTACCTTCCTAAACGTGTGCAGAGATAAGAATGTTGGTAATTACCTAACGAGACTTTTGTTGAAGCTTTTTGAAATGTGCTCTTGCAATAATATTTCAGTTTCGTTCTTCTTTTATCTCAAGTCAATTGTGTCAATCTGTCATTTACATGTCGACGTTGCGAAATACGAGAATGGGTTGTATATTCTTCCAGTATTTAAAGCCAACGGTACACAGTTTTGCAATGAAAACACACAAAGGACCGCCATTAGCGACACGTCTCAAAAGATTTAGGCTAAACTGAAACAAAGGCGCCAAAAGTCAAAAGTTGGCGAAAAAAACGACACCGTATTTCTGCCAAGAGCCTTATTTCGCAAGAGAACCGCACAAAAGACGGACACAAAAGGAAATTTGCAAAAATTGCTTTGCGCTACCAGTAAAAGGGTTAAGTATGTTTTTTTGTATACCCCATCATAAATTTTAAATAGGCAAATTTTTCGGTTGACAGAGCGACGCGTGTGAAAGTTTTTCGAAACAAAAATTTCGAAAGTTTAAATCTTTTGTTTAACTATACGTTTTTTTTGTAAACGGAAGCCTAAAGGGTTTGGACTGCACCGAATTCGTTGTGTAAACCATATGTAAATTAGGTTAAGTTGTCTAAGTACGTTTTTGATTAATCATCACAACTTGATGGATATTAATATGCAAGCTGGTTTCAGTAAACAAGATATTTAATTAGTTGTTCAGATAGGAAATACACTCGGCTTAAAACACACATAAACTCTCTACTAAATTAAATGTGGCTACTGTACACATCGGAATCTATTAAATTTTACTAGGTACCTGTGTTAGATTTGTTTAAAAATAATTATCCGGCATAATTAATTATAAAAATTTAGACGTGTTTTGTTCGTACCTACTTATAAGACGGCTTATAAATTAATTAAAATTAAGATACACAGATAGTTTCCATCTGCGTATTTGTTTTATGAACTAAAAATTAGATAGATTGAACTTATAATTGAAATAAAACACGAAACTTATTTCATTAAAAAATCAATTAAGTTGAACTCATACGTTAATATTTTTTAGATTACCTGCACCATAAATACAAACTGAATTATATTATTAATAACAAAAACAAACATCGGTTATAACTTGAAGTAAAACCTTATTTTTATTAAGGAACAATTGAAAAATATTGATCAAGGAATATGGTGTACCTAATGTTTTAATTTTTTAAACTGAAATGAAACTGGAAACTTATATTTTTCAAGGCGTAAATTACATTGCACAAACGGAAAAAGCTGTTAAAATTGCTTGACGCTAGTTCTTACCTTAATTTGTGAAGCGGGTATGGTTACCGCCGCCCCGGGAACTATTTATTGGATAACCAACGCCTAAGTCGTATAGCATCCCTAGTGGTTCGCTACGTTTGGTGACTTATCAGGGGTGCCCATATTCATGGGGTGAGGATTGTCTAGATTAGATCTTGGCGGCTAATGTGTCTGCCTACCCACTATTTGGCGGGTCGGATTTGAAGAGATTGGTTGAGGAATACCTTTTTACCTCTCCAGCAGTTGCCAGAGCTATGAATTTAAACATCCGTCACTCTTGGACACACCCCTCATACTCTTTTCCTTCCCAGATCTTTCTTTCCTTAAAAAACTTTCCAAACAACATCCTCAAAGATGACATAGGTCCTGAGCGAAATTATTTTCCTGAGGGTCTCCTGTGTGGAGCTAATACGAAAAAATACAAGTGTGTAGTTACACGCGGTAGAAGTGAAACCTTCAGGAAACTAAAGTAGATAAGAGTGGGTAGGCTACGAACCACCACACAAAGAGGAGACCGATTATTCTATCTCCTTCTCTCGCAGGCTAAATCCTATAGATGTATGTGTTAGTCTCTTTTTAGTGTCGCTTATTCATTTCAGCGAGTTTCAAATCACAACGATGCTAAAGAAGTTTTCACTTAAAAAAGTTCACTCACCGTTCGAGAGCTTTTGTTGCTACCGACTTTCACACAATCAATAATTTATCTTCTGCGTAGAAGGTCGTACTGATGAGAAAATAGGTTTAATGTTTGCTTTTTAGGCGAAATGGCTTCGAGTTCATCCTAAGCTTTTAAAATGAGGAAAACTGGAGTAAATTAAAGAAGGTCGGGATGAAAACTGTATAACAGTAGATATAAAATTTTGGTTCCATGAAAACTCAGAATCATGCAATTTCAACACCACTTGTGAAAACTGTATAACAGTAGATATAAAATTTTGGTTCCATGAAAACTCAGAATCATGCAATTTCAACACCAAGTCATTAAAAGTTATGAAAATAAATATCAATTGAGAAATAGCTCACAACCTATCCTAAGGTAACCCATTTAAGGCGATCCAATAGTTCAGGAAAAAATCGAAATCGGAATTCACGCCCTTTATGAGAGGAGTTTAAAAATACTTGAGAAAAAGCTTTTGGAAAGGTTGGAAAAGGTATTTGAGAATTTTTTTTAAAGGTTGATTTCGTAAAGGCCTGTTAAAAATATTAATTCCTGTTTTACGCATTGTTTACTGTAAGAAAACTGAAATTTAAAATTGATTTCACGAAACTAAGCGACGCGGAGTGATACGAAATTGGTGTGCCCAGTGCATGGTTCTTGTGCCCATGTCATAAGGGTCACTTCAAGAATCCAAATTCGTAGATTGCGGGCCGTATAGATAGATGTCAAAAATAACAACGAGAAAATGCATATTTTATTTTATTTTGTGAAGTTCGGGCGTAAATATCAATTTTTTTTGCGATTATTATAAAAGAAACTAAATTTGACACATTATACAATAAAACCAAATCCGAAAAGGCGTTTATAAATAGGAGAGTTTGGACTTGAAAGTGTTTTGTATAGACCTTATACTTTATTTTTTCATAGGCTTATTAAAAGACTTATAAAAAAAATGACCGATATTTTTAAGGGTCAAGGTGTGTTCTACACACAGTATTTAATTGAAGCATCTATAATACTTCTAAGCCATCAAATTTTCAAAACAAAAACATATGATTTTGTATGATTTTGCATTATTTAGTATGGCTTCATCTTAATTATTTTTAATCACTTTTATTGACTTTTTGAAGGAGGTGTTGAAGATGCATGATTCTGAGTTGTCCGGTCACCAAAATTTTAACAGAGAAGTTATAAATAAGTGCAGCAGTTCGCCACCCATCAGGATCATGGTGAGAGTATGCATATATAGTTGAATGTGTAATTAAATAGTAATCAGGTTTAACCCAATTACAGTTAGTTTCTAACAGTCAGTTAGTTGTTGATTAATAACCTCCTTGGCAGGCAGCGGTACAGTGTTTAGAGCCTTATTGTGCCCCAAAACACATGAAAAGGATTCTGGTCCTTTTGACTCGGGCCCAGATGTGACACGGTCTAATTTTGAAAAGGTACATTCTTATCTTCCCGTGATTAATTATCTTTCCATCCTGGCGAGCTTTAAAATGGCAAGAAAGACATGTGTGGCTCATGGAAATATTCCGTATCTTTTTTTTGTGGATGGAATCATTAATTATATACTACCGAGTAAGGACGTTTGGAAATTTCTCAAAGGAAAGAAATTTGAATGCTTCGCCGGTTTCTCTCGACTGCTGAATAGAAAAAATATTTTTATTATGCCAGGCAGCGGAGGGGGCATAAAAGACAAACACACAACTCTAACTATTATCATTGTGCCGATTCGGGCTGACTTTATACTCAAAATTCACCAGCTCTTGTACCTAATAGTTGTGCCTACGAAAGACAAGAATCTAACGCCTTGAAAAAATATATTCAAAATCCGCAATTCTTCATCTCTCCAAATTCAATTTTCATATTCCCATCAGTCACGATCATCAATAATAAGCAAATCTACACCCTCAATATCCCATTAAAATATACCACCTACGAACATGAATTACAAGTATTACGCAATAAAACCCTATAATTGCATGCCTTTATCATTGAAGCAATCTACACAGAATACACCTATAGATACCTTCATAATATAGATAAAAACAAAAACACAGAATTTAAAAAAAAAAACAATAAAACAAGTCAAATATAAAACAATAACATTAAAATGAAATTAAATAAATCATTTCGTGTGTTTTTTAATCTTTCGTACAATCTGTATATATAATTTGGGAGGCGGTAATGGGTACCGCCGCCCCGGGAACCTTTATTGGATAACCAACATCTCTGCCATAGGTCGCTCCAAGTGGTTCGCTACGTTTGGTGATTTAGCAGGGGTGCCCGGGTTCATGGGGTGAAGTTTGTCTAGGTCATACTGAACCTCAGATTCCCACCCACCCCTTAAACCCTTTTCCTTCCCAGAACTCCCCTCTCCTTCCTTTCCTTAAAAAAAAAACCTCCACACAGCATCCCCAAAGACGACATAGGCCCTGAGGGAAATTATTTTCCAAAGGGTCTCCTTGGTGGAGTTCATGTAAAAAAAAAAAAACAATATAAAAATCTCGTGTCACGGTGTTTGTGGTCGCACTCCTCCGAAATGACTCGACCGATTTTTATGAATATTTGGTAGGTATGAGAATGGGTCATAAAGTATATTTTACACCGCTAGATGTTTAGGGTGTCCATATCCAGAAACATTTTTCAATTTTTTTTTACTTATGTATTTTTTTGGCATCAAAAAGTACCTATAACCCCAAATTTTCACTCTCCTACCCCCACCCAACTCCTCCTCCACTCCTTCCCCACCCTCCTCCCAATTTTTTAATCACGACCCTCCCATTTTTTAATCGCAATATTAATATTTTTGTACGAACAAATTTATCCGTTACTTTAATGACATACATTGAATTAATAATAGCGTTGACGTACCAAATGTACAACGAATATATGCCAAAAATATATATTATTAAAGCTATTCAAAAATACTAAATCCTCTACTAGACCGCGTATCCATCACACTAGATCGAATAAAAATGACATAAAAAACATTCCAAGTCATAAAACCACATTCGGACAAAGAAACTACACTTAATTTGCGACTAAACTCCTTAATATTCTTCCCAAGACATAAAAAAATTAATGAGTACAAATCAAGAATAAAAACATAGCTGAAAGAGGTCAACGAAAAATTTTAATGAAGACACTAAAAACGACATATAAGACAAACAAACTATATTGTTCCCATCCATATTTCGAAACTGTCAAATTAGTATACGCTTGCCCTGAAGAAGGAACGTTTGTTCTGAAACCGGTCGGATTTACTCATTATATAAGTGGTTCAAACAAAGTAGAATTGTTTCATTTTTCTATAATAAAACTATTTTAGTTCGCCTCGGCACAGGAACCCCTAGTGAGGAGGACTAAGAAATACAATGTCTTTACCTAACATAACCATAAAATTTTGTACTCTTATAGAATTATTTTATATGGTCGCTTAAATAAAAATAAATAAATAAATAAACATTGAGAAAATGAATGGTTGGTGTTTTTTGTTTTTATCGATGGTCGTCGTCTACAGTTCTCCATTCCTCTTTCTGTCATAGATTCCATCCCCACATACTTAAACCAAAATATTTACTAGAAATAATTTATATGTCAGAACAACGTTTGCTGGGTCAGCTAGTATTGTATAATATTCTTTGACTTAATACTGCATCAATTTATACAATTTCCTGCTTATATCAAAATCACGTGAACACTTTGGTACACGTTTGTGTTCACGGGACGTACTTGACTTACTTTAAACCAGTGATTCTGGACATTATTTGGAGTAAAAAATGTAAATGGAATTTTGCTCTCCGGTGAATTTTTCGATGACTTTTTTTTAAACAAAAAAAATTGTTCCGCAGGTCATTACTGGTCACTCAGCCGAGTAACCGCGCAACCTCTTACCCTGTCCCCAACTGTCGAACACTTAATATTATTGTTTAATGTTTTTTTTTAGAAAAAAAGTTTGCAATTCACACGCGATAGAAGTGAAACTAGAAAGTCGCTAGATGCCGCTTTCTTTTCTTTTGCCTGTTTATTTTAAAGTGGTTTGAAGATTGGATATTGATTTCAGAAAAATATATTTTTTTTTTGGATTTCGTAGGATTCCTACATCCCGTTCTCTGGATGTCTGTCTCTCTGGCCGCTGAGACTTGTCAAGCGCCTTACCCGCTGCGTTATCGGATTCTCGCGCCGAAGCGTGAATTTACCGCATTATATTACAACCGAGGTCCCGCCAAATAATAAATTTTAGTGACGCATTTCCGTTTCATCCTAATTTCAAATCACTAACGGGGCTATAGAAGTTTCACTTGAAAAATATATCAAAAAGGTCACCGGAGACCAAACTTTAATTTACATTTTTTACTCCGAATAACGTTAGAAATCACTGGTTAAAGTAAGTCAAGTCCCTTAACACCCTCATCATTTACAGTAGATACCTAGTAGGTACTACCACTCTCATTCGTTGTTCATTTTTACTTGACATTAGGTACGTAATATTATACACATTCTATATATGTACCTGCCTTATTAATACCTGTATCTACATAATAGAATATTATTAATTGAACATTAATTATCGTTTTTTCACACCTATAAAATTATGTCCCGTCTTTCCGGTTTATAAAAAATGGTTTGATTTTTTCGGATTGAAATTTTCAAAAAAACCCCAGGGTTTCAAAAATACGATTAATAAAAAATACAGAATGTCTTAGAATATATGCTTGAACCGGAAAAAAATTTAAAAAAATGTTATGCAAGTGGCCTATTGTTGTGTAAAGTTCTTATATTTATGTACTTATTTAATATCCACGATATAAATATTCCATAAACAATGATTGCATGTCACAGTTAAAAACACATGAAAAAAAAAATTAAAAAGAGGAATTCTAATTAATTGTGGCATTTGATCGTGAAATGACATCAGAGAGCAAGGTTCGTAGAAAATGCGTTTAACAAGGTTAGCTCATACGGGCCTTTTTCGAAAAAAAAATCTCGTCTGGCTCCCTTAGAAATTTCAAACAAGTGACGTGGCTTGAAGTAAAACACTGCTGCTTGGAACATGGACTGCAAGCTACGTCACGAATTTTCAGCCAATAACCGCTCTACCCCCTTGATGAGCTAAAATTTTCTACGAACCTTGATCAGAGAGCATAAAATGAATAATTGCTATGACCGATCAATATCTATGGCTATGACGGATATAGAAGTAAGAGATAAAAGTATATACAAATTATAATCTAAGTAAAGTAGACTTTGATTGAATTAATATTGATTGAAAAGATTTAATAGCATAGCCTTCTTGTATCCACCTTCTGTGCAGTTAAATAGATCCGTCAAATCTGCGTTTCTATTACCTACTAACATACTTAATGCAACCTAAGTACATGCGAGTGTTTGAAAATATTCAGTCCTCGTAATGTTACATTTAAAAACGATGGAACGAGTAGCCCTAGTAGGTATCTATTTGAAATTCATCATCATCACTATTGGCTCTACAACCCCTGGTGGGTCTTGGCCTCCTCAAGAGTCTTCCTCCACTCATCTCGGTTTTGAGCCAGCTCTCTCCAGTTTGGAAGCTCCAAGATAGATATGTCTTTGAGGATGTTGTCGCTCCATCTTAGTCTTGGTCTTCCCAGGCTCCTTCGCCCTATTGGTCTTGAGTTCAGCAGGGACTTTGGTGCTTGATGCTCGGTTATTCTCTCCGCATGACCCAGCCACCGAAGTCTTTCTATTTTTATAAATTTTGCGACGTTTAGCTCCTTAAACAAAGTATAGAGCTCATTGTTATAACGTCTGCGCCAAAATCCATTTTCTAGAACTGGTCCGAAGATGCGCCTCAAAATTTTTCTTTCAAAAACGTCCAGTGCTCGCTCATTCCTCTTAGTTAGTACCCAAGTCTCAGCTGCGTACGTAAGTACTGGTCTGATAAGTGTTTTGTACCATTTCGAAATTACTGTTTGAAATTAGATAAGGTTAATTGTATCATAGCTGAACCTTTCTATTATATGTAATTTTTTAATAATATCTGCCAAAATTTTTGTAAAATATCTGCCAACCGTGATAAATTTTACTGGGAAAATTCTCAAAAATAATGTATAAGAAGTATTATTGTACAATGTTCCATTTTTTTAATGTCCGTGCATATATTGGGTTTCACAGAGGATTGTGGTTAAAATTTATTGAAAAAGTTCCTAGGGCTAACACTCCAAAATGAGTAAGATTAATTGTGTCCAAAGTTGCAGATGTCAAGTAGTGAACGTTTATTTAAAGTAGATATTCATAATGAACATACGTGGTAAAAAATGATGGTCCCCAAATACCTTTTACTCGCCTTTTCAAAATGAAGTAGTGAACATGGTTATACAATTGCGTTTCTATAAATGACTATAGGAAGTTCTAAAAAGAGCCCGCATGCAATACACTTGGGTAGACGTCTGAAGAAAATAATTTATCATTCTACAATTTCGGGAAAAAACGTTTTCTAAGGTGTCGGGTAGGTACCTACACACTTCTAGCCCCCTTTCAGCTGATTGTTATTTATAAGGTAAACAATTTAAGTCATGATTGTCATAAAGTACCTTAATCATTAAATACACAGGTTTCCTTGGTTAATTATATATATCGACCATCCAGTTGTTTAGTCAAACTGTTACGACCGATGTCTAAATCTCAATGGACTGTAAAAGTTGAGGCGATGGACACTTAATTGGGTTTTTATTTAGATAACAGGACAAGAATGACTGGAAAAGCACTGCCTTTTAAGATGAAGCCATAGTAAATAATGCAAAATCGTACAAAATCGTATGTTTTTGTTTTGAAAATTGGATCGCTTTGAAGTATTATAGAAGCTTCTATTAAATACTGCGTGTAGAACATATCTCGGCCCTTAAAAATATCGGTGATTTTTTTTATAAGTCTTTTAATAAGCCCATGAAAAAATAAAATATAAAATCTGTAAAAAACACTAAGTCCGAACTCTCCTATTTGTAAACCCCTTTTCGGATATGGTTTTATCGTATAATATAGCAAATTCAGTATCCTTTATAATAATCGCAAAAAAATGATATTTACGCCCGAAGTTCACAAAATAAAATAAAATATGCATTTTTGCGTTGTTATTTTACAATACGGCCGGCAGTAGACGAATTTGGATTTTCAAAGTGAACTCTATGCCGTCCACCGAAGGGCTACACAACTAGTCACGCCCGTTTTTTATCAGTTCGCCCCCGAACGTAGCGGGAAACGGACGTTAGGCTCCGCGTTGCTTTGTTCCGTGAAATTAATTTTAAAATTCTGTTTTATTACAATAAACAATGCGTAAAAAATGAGTTAATATTTTACCGAGCCTTTACGAAATCAACCTGTAAAAAAATTTTCTCAAATACCTTTTCCAACATTTCCAAAAGCTTTTTCTCAAGTATTTTTAAACTCCTCCCATAAAAGGGCGTGAATTCCGATTTAGATTTTTTCCTGGACTATTGGATCGCCTTAATGAAGTCATCTGCTGTTCCATCCACTGCTGGTTATCCAGGTTGGCACAATTACCATCAGTTCCAGATATTTTATCTGGATGCGAATTTTGAGAGAGAATCAATATGGATGTTAATACTCGTAATAGCCCGACAAATTTTCAACTGACCATGTGGGTATTCAAACAACGATTGTGCAATAATATTTTGCACTGGCCAAGTGGGTAGGAATTTTAGTCATCCTATTCTTTCTTCTCAAAAGTATAACTTTTAGGAAGGAGAAGGACAAAGGGAGATCAATGACAATGACAGGAATTTGGGAAATGGATTAGTCTAAAGCTGTTTCAACATCACTAAACACAGACATTTCCAAAAAATCGAAATTTGTGTTGAGCATGTAATTATACGTAAATACCCTCATCTTGCCACAAGTTATTTTAATTGGTTTTCTGAATCTATACAATAGATTCCATAATGCCTATAAGTGTTGTTTCAACTAGCCACAGCCCCCCAAATTTTGGAAAATAATGTGAGGCAGTCTACAAGAGGGCGTGTATTGTGGATTGAGAAATAGTGGCGGAGTATAAGAAGAACACAGCAATTAAAAAACTGGTTACCAATATTAATAAAGCTATTTCTAGCACACCAGAGTGATAGTGCTATATATAGGTACAGAGTTTACCACTAAAGTTCAGAACTACATAATTAAATTACATACCTAAAGATACAGTAGTTATGTCTCAGCCAACTGATGCAACTTAATTGAGTAGATATGTACCTACCTATTTAAGGTGAATATTAATGTTAAATCACTATTTTAAATTAATCTTTACTACGAATCGGTTTACATTATAAACACAAAAATGTGCTTTTGGATAAATTGAAGCTTTTCCTACATTTTCCATGGAGAAAAATTAAAATAAAATTGTTAAGGCGATCCACTAGTTCAGGAAAAAATCGAAATCGGAATTCACACCCTTTATGGGAGGAGTTTAAAAATACTTGAGTAAAAGCTTTTGGAAAGGTTGGAAAAGGTATTTGAGAGTTTTGTTTTACAGGTTGATTTCGTAAAGGCCTGTAAAAAATATTAATTCCTGTTTTACGCATTGTTTATTGGAATAAAACAGAAATTTAAAATTGATTTCACGAAATCAAGCGACGCGGAGTGACGCGTCCATCTCCCGCTCAGTTCGGGGCGTGACTGAGGTTTGGTGACTGCCGACTGTGGCGTGAACAGTAGTTCTTCGGTGGACGCAATAGGGTTCACTTTGAAAAACCGAATTCGTCGACTAGCGGCCGTATTGTAAAATAACAACGCGAAAATGCATATTTTATTTTATTTTGGGAAGATTGGGTGTAAATATCAACTTTTTTTGCGATCATTATAAAATAAACTGAATTTTCCACATTATACAATAAAACCATAACCGAAAAGGGGTTTATAAATAGGAGAGTTTGGACTTGAAAGTGTGTTTTTTAGACCATATGCTTTGTTTGTTTATAGGCTTATTAAAAGACTTATAAAAAAAATTACCCATATTTTTAAGGGCCAAAGTATGTTCTACACGCAGTATTTAATTGAAGCATCTACAATACTTCTAAGCGATCAAATTTTCAAAACAAAAACATATGATTTTGCATTATTTAGTATGGCTTCATCTTAATTACTTTATAAGAAAAATCGACATAAGCCACAAAAAATGTGTTTTTTACAATAATAATGTATGAACGCATGTAAGTAACAACTTTTAAAAAATATAATTTTATGGTTAAACTTATCTATGAACTTATTGTTTCTTATAAAATTATTTATAAAATAAATAAATAAATTACTTTCGCGCATGAAATCATGACCTAGCCTAGCGATTTTTATGCTTCTTATTACACTTGGTCGAAGCTATTGCCTACATTCGTGGGGATATAAGGTACACTAAGAATATATACCTACATGTTTGGTTTGCGGCTTCCTGTTAAGTATTTTTTCATACAAATATAATAGTTTTAATAATTCTTGTTTAAGAGGGCATTACCAGAGAAAGCCGGAAATACGTCATTTTCAAAAAAGTTTTTAGACGTATTGACTCTTTTCCACAAAAAATTATAAATGGATTTCGAAAGATTGTTCTTTTATCTAGTGAAGTTATGTAATAAATTTTTAGATTTTTTTTTAATTTTTAGTATAATAAGGTTATTCCATAGGTCGTTGGCAGATTTGTTAAATTTTCAAAAAAGTTTATGTATTATACCACACCCATTTCAAATAATGTAATCATGCAGTAAAATAAATCAATACATTATCTAGCAGAGTTATGTATTAGAATTTTAATTTTAGTTTCAATAAAATCATTAAAAAATATGTACATACATGTATTTCTTGACGAAAATTGGTCCATTTGTGTATTTATTTGCGCACTTACAAACTAATATATTTCAGATTTTTTTAACATTCTTATTAAATTTAGACATTATTGAAAAATGATAAATACTTATAATCAAAAAATAACTACAAAAAGTACACTATTTTAATAGTTTTATCATCACGCCTTTCAGCATTTTTGGATGAAGGTATAAATTAAAGCTAATTTGGATTGAAATAAATTCGATATTGAGTTATAATTTTAAAAAGCTGGTACGGAGAATAATTAATCTTTCTCATTGTAACCGCCCTGCACGATCGGAAGAATAACTTTCGACGAAATGTGGATTTTCGTCCGCTGGCTGGTTAAACGCTCTTAATGGCACCGTTATTGTTTATTATTATATATTGTCCTGTGTTAATTTTGTTCTATTGGCATTGCTTTGTATATTCTTCTACTGAAAATTCTTTGTTTCATATTATTTGATCAATATTTTGTAAGGACTTGTAAGGAACACAATAGGATTACTTTTAAGTTTATTTTAGTTAAGCGCACTTGAAGTGAAATATCACAAAAGTACGCTTTATAAATATTACGTTATCATTATTATTATTATAATAGAATATCAACGTATTTTTTTCAAAGTATTATGCATGCTTTCGTATTATCACAAAGCAACTATCGGGTAATTTGTTCATGTATATTTTGATTCGCTGGAACGACTTGAACAAAAGCTCGCGAACTAACGTAAATTCTCAGAAAGTATTAATATTATTTGGTTTTGATACCTCCTCGTGAAGCACGCGGTTATTACTTATTATTAGTTATTACTCGACTACAACATTTTTCCAATGGGACAACCATAGCACTAACTATTCGTATCACTCACCACTAGTGCGTTTTCACTGAACCGCAAGTATCTACATATTTAGACTGTACCTATTCAAATATAGGTAATAACGATGTATTCAAAAACTCTCCGTCCTGAATCAAAACAAAAATAATTAGTTGTGAAATAGCTGTGTATTTTTGTATTATGTTTTTAACAAAGTATTTATTGTACCTACTGATATACGAGTATGTATTATTAATTATTTCTCAAAATATGGCGGTACTAGCATGTAGCTCAGACTTTCCCCTAAAAAACGAGTGGTGATCCGGCTTGGTAGCTGCTTCAGTGCGGTATTTGAAATGGACGCTCCGCTGTCGAATCCCGCCACCTGCGAGGTGCGCTAAATTATTCGCTTTCCCAACTAAGAGGGAATCCTCCCTCTTGAAGTTCGTAAGCTCGAAACTTTGATCCCAGACATCAGTAAGTCTACCACACAAATGATTTTGAGAGAAAAATGTCGTATGAAAATTGCATGCTCGCTGGGTTCCCAAAATTCTGAAGAGCAAAATCGTATGGAAAGCGCGCAGATTTTTTAGGTAGGTACCTCTTGAGTACAGAAATTATTTTTTTAATTTCCCTGTCATTATTGACGGCTTTCAACTAAAATTTAAATAGATGTACCTACATGTGCACCAAAGAAGAGATTCGTGACAGAGTTTCCCATTTGACAGATTTGACGTAGATTTCAGGCAATACACCGGCTACAGGGCCGCATAAATTGGCCGTATTACAAGGGTCATTGTTCCACACTACATTGTTCGGCATTTTCATTGTTACATTTTCCACTTTCGTAGCAAACACGAGACGTCGCTTTCGTCGAATGAACGCCCAAAATATGCTAATGCCATTCAATCCTCCCAAAGCCCGGTCCGGAGTGTCCAGAGGGTTCGGAGGGGGGCGTGGGGGGGTTTAATGGGGGTTCAGGGGGGGTTCGGTGTATATTGGGGATGAATCATTCCCGGACTAACAAAAAGGGGTTGGTCACTCTCGAATATTGCTCCGGCCTAAGCCACCGTTGATCCGCCCAATCAACACGTAGCCTTTCTGTATTATCTAGGAAAATCCACCCTAATAGAAAGCATTCTCTGTAGAAATGGAATAATTTTTGGCTCTCTTCTAGTAAAAGAAAGGTGATTAAAACAAACAAAAATGTATGTAAGCCATCTATATATTATAATTAATCTAGTCTTTGGTTTTTATTAAATTCTTAAGGAAAATTTAAACATCCTGTGTCTTAAGGCGATCCACTAGTTCAGGAAATAATCGAAATCGGAATTCACGCCCTTTATGGGAGGAGTTTAAAAATACTTGAGAAAAAGCTTTTGGATAGGTTGGAAAAGGTATTTGAGAGTTTTGTTTTACAGATTGATTTCGTAAAGGCCTGTAAAAAATATTAATTCCTGTTGTACGCATTGTTTATTATAATAAAACGGAAATTTAAAATTGGTTTCACGAAATCAAGCGACGCGGAGTGACGCGGAGTGACGCGTCCATCTCCCGCTCAGTTCGGGGCGTGACTGAGGTTTGGCGACTGTGGCGTGAACAGTAGTTCTTCGGTGGACGCCATAGGGTTCACTTTGAAAAACCGAATTCGTCGACTAGCGGCCGTATTGTAAAAAAACAACGCGAAAATGCATATTTTATTTTATTTTGGGAAGATTGGGTGTAAATATCAACTTTTTTTGCGATCATTATAAAATAAACTGAATTTGGCAAATGTGGCAAATTTAGTTTCTTTTATAATAATCGCAAAAAAAAATGATATTTACGCCCGAAATTCACAAAATAAAATAAAATATGCATTTTCTCGTTGATTCTTGAAGTGACTCTTATGGAATGGGCACAAGAACCATGCCCTGGGCAAAACCTATTTCATATCAGTCCTGTTCGAACCTGTAAAAAAAAATCTCAAATACCTTTTTCAACCTTTCCAAAAGCTTTTTCTCAAGTATTTTTAAACTCCTCCCATAAAGGGCGTGAATTCCGATTTCGATTTTTTCCTGAACTATTGGATCGCCTTAATGTGATAAATTCAGTTTCAATGATATTTCCGCCCGAACGCATTTTCTCGTTGCTATTTTTGACATCAATGGATACGGCCAGCACTCGAAGAATTTGGATTTTTAAAGTGAATATATAATATATGCCATCGGCGTAAGAATCATGTACTTGGTACATCCATTTCGTATCAGTTACGCCCCGCCTGCGACGGGTACTAGACGTCCTAGACTCCGCGTCCTTTGGTTCCGTGGAAACATTTTTAAATTTCCTTGTTATTACAATAAAGAATGCGTGAAAACGGAGTTAATGTTTTTATAGGCTTTACAAAACCAACCTGTAAAAAAAAACCTCAAATATTTTTTCCAATCTTTCCAAAAGCTTTTTCTCAAGTATTTTCAACTTCTCCCAAAATGTCGAAACTCGAAACCGGTAGCAGATGAATACAAATTAAGTAACAAATGTTCAAAAACTTTTCAAAACAAAATAATATTTAATTAAATGAAGACAATATTAGCGAAACTCAATCGGGATACAGAAAAATCAGAAAAAGATATTGGCACCTCTGCGACTCGAACCCAGGACCCTTTACCTACTTACATGTTTACGGCATCCAAAACCACCTGAATGCTCCAATAATGATCCTTCAATGCAACTTTTCTTAAATTAACTGTCTTGTAGGTACTAAAGCTTAAAACATGTTCTAGATCTATAATAATAACATGTATGTAGGTTCATGTAATTTTTCAATTAACGCTACCGGTTGCTTGCAGCTGTCAAGTTGGAATACGTTAAAATAAATGTCATTAATTTTTTGACATCATGTTGTAAAGTTAAACACATTTTTGTTCTGTTATTAATGCGTTACAGGGCCTTTAGAATAATTGGGCCGCTGTAATGTGGAACACCAAACTGAACCCTAATAAACTTACTTTTAAAATGATGTGATTAATAAAAGTATAAATAAATTTAATAAAAAAATCGGTTCCTTGTCAAATCACAACACTTGAAAAGTGATATTAGGTCTTGAAAAGTGATATAAAAGTAGCCTAATCTAACCGATCATTACCTAGATAACATAATTTTTATGGCTTTCCACCATTTCGCATTGTCCGGACAAAAAATTGTGTAGGTGCTTATAAAATTATTATTTTTTAAAGAAAGACAAAAATTCCCTGGTTGCTATATAATAACCCGACAAAATATGAACATCTCCTACTACCACCACAGTAAGCCGAAAATGTTTCTTGAGTCGTGATGGAGGACTTAGCCAGCCTGGGAATCGAACACGGAACGCCTGGGTGAGACCCAAACGCGATGGCCACTCAATCACTGACCGGTCGATTTACAAATAATAAATATGTTTCTTCCGTCTAGAACTAATAGTCCTGTGAACAGATATATAACATATAAAATAAGTATATTTTCTAATTTTAAATTAAATCTAAAATTTCATTTGAAATCACAAGAATTGTAAGTAGGTAGGTACTTAAATACCTATCTACTTAATTTTGATTTTAAAAAATTATCTTTTCCGAACTATTAAAATAACTATCTACACCTTGAACCGGAACCTAACAAACAAATTTACAAGCACATGAAATGCTAAATCGTCGAGTTAAAATAGGGCTTCGCTTTCAAAAAGGGAATTCCAGAAATTTCGTTGAAATAACACACCCTTTTAAATAATCTGAACAAAATTAAAAGACATAAGGATTTTTAAAGAGTAAAATTCTTAATTAAGCATTTGTTACAGAATTGCTTGCATTGATAAGCTTACGAATTAAATTACATAATACTACAAGTGCGGGATTTATTAATTCTTTGACTAACTACAATATTATGCATTCCTCATTGCCTAGAATACTAATGGAGGGAAATAATTATACCGAGTCAGTGGACATATTCAATTTATCACTAAATAAATACAATAGATTGTTGCTGGGGCAGTTCAGCTATCTATAAAAAGAAGAAAAAATCTGTATAATTTTACTGTTACACGTAAAAACTGAACGCCCCCAAAAGGGCGTCAATAATTAAAAAATGGCTTTCATAGACTATTTTTAGCTGATGGCGAGTAAATTTCTAAATATTTTACTTGATATTATCTAGCTTTCTGACAAAAATGAGTTAGATATAAAAAAAAAAAATATTACATTTCATACCTAGGTAGGAAGCAACTGATAATTTTTAAACGACTTCGAAAAGGAAGAGGTTCTCAATTCGACTGTATTTTTTTAATTTTATTTTTTATGTTTGTTACCTCAAAACTTTCGACTGGGTGAACCGATATTGATGATTTCTTTTTTTATTTGAAAGCTGGTGCTTTCCGTGTGGTCCCATTTTAGTTTTCCATTTTCTCATGGATGCCATTCTGACAATGGCATCCATGAGAAAATCATATAAGTCTTAAATTTGCATCAAGTATGTGTGCGACAAATGGACGAATAACTCAATATCACGCCAAACGATTTCGATGATTCTTTTTTTATTGGAAAGGATGTACTTCAAGAGTAGTTTGATGAGAGTTTGGTTAGGTTCTGATTATGGGATCCATGAAAAAGTAACGGAACTCTCCAATTCTGAAGAACAAATTTACGATACTCGGCCGAATCTTAATCGAATTAGTTAGTGTACTTCAGATTCACTAGAAATAAAAAAATAAACAAAAATTTTAACAAAACATAAAAACGACTTCAAAAAATGCACTAAAAAGTAAAAAAATAATTTCGTATTCTTCTACAACTTTATAATCAACTTACTTTTTCTACTCATCAATATGTAGGTACGATTGTTATCTTTGGAGTCGGTGTCAACCAAGGTACCCGCGGCCCGGCGTGTTCACTTGACAGCTCCTCTCCCGCCGACACCGACTCCAAAAATAACAATCGTTCGTACATATCGATGAGTAGAAAAGGTAAGTTGATTATAAAGTTGTAGAAGAATACGAAATTATTTTTTTACTTTTTAGTGCATTTTTTGAAGTCGTTTTTTTGTTTTGTTAAAATTTTTGTTTATATCGACTTCAAAGAGATTGCATTGTGATTTTTTTGTCTTCCTAACATAATAATAAAATTAATACCAAAAATATAAATAAAAGCTATTAGTAAATAAGTATATTATGTATTAATAATAGATTTAATTGACCATTTATAGTTCCTTTTAAAATAATTCAACCTTGTCTAATTTGGTGGGATGGTTCAGAATACGAAAATCAATTTATAAAACATCATTTTCGCCAAAGGGGAGTGGAAAAATAAAAGAATTTGAGGGTCTGAACGCATTTGAAGGAATGGTAGCAGACATTTCTGTTCGGTTTTTTATGAGCAGTCATTTATAACCAAGGTAGAAATGGAAATAAAATTGTAAAAATAAAAACTGGAATACTACGGTCCTTTTGTTGAAATAAAACTACGTTCCAAGTTAGCAGCGGGGTTTCTTTTGGTAAATTGAAAAAAATATGATTTTATGAACCTGCGCCGGAGTCTAAGGCTTAGATATACCTAATAACAATAACGAACTTATATGTAGAATGTAAAACACCTACCAACGTAAATACTAATACTAGAAGGCACCTAGGCCTATATATCAATGTGTTGAAGAAGTGGATTGAATACAATATTATTTACTTGTTTTAGAACTTGTCAATTTAATTACAATATCAAGATAAGTTACCCGACTTCGTCAGAGTCTTTCTACTCTTATTTCATACCTATACTATTTATTTTATGTAACAAACAATGTGGCTTCGTTTTCTATTTTTGATGGCTGAAGATGGCTATATAGTTCAAAGCTCCACGTAAAATTACTTTAAGATGAAGCCATACTAAATAATGCAAAATCATACAAAATCACATGTTTTTGTTTTGAAAATTTGATTGCTTAGAAGTATTATAGATGCTTCAATTAAATACTGCGTGTAGAACATTCCTTAGCACTTAAAAATATCGGTCAGTCTTTTAATAAGTCTAAAAAAAAAGTATAAGGTCTATAAAAAACACTTTCAAGTCTAAACTCTCCTATTTATAAACCGCTTTTCGGGTAGGTTTTATTGTTTAATGTGGCAAATTCAGTTAATTTATAATAATTGCAAAAAAAAATATATATTCGCCCGAAGTTCACAAAAAAAAATGAACGACTCCAGATACTAATATCTACAGCCTGTATGTCGGACGAATATCTACAGCTCATATGTTGGACTAATATCGATAAACTTCAGAGTGAGGTCTTATATCTATGAACTTTAGAGTGAGGACTAATATCTACAGAGCTAAGGTCGGACGAATATCTATGACGGTCCCAGTAGTGACTAATATCTATGGAGCGTAGGTTGGACTAATATCTACAGAGGGCAGCTGAGCAAGAGGTTGTACGGAAAAGCATAAATTACTTCAATTACGTAATTACTAATTACGTAAAGGCTTAAACGTTTAAAGTACGTACATGAAGTTTTTGCATAATATTACGTATTTTGCTGTATGCGAGGACAATAATTTATTGAACAAACATGGAGGTCATAATACAAAGATATTTATTTCGAAATACACGGCACCACAACCTAACCTAACCTAACTGACATAGAAATGGTCATGGTCACAGACTAAATAATTTTGAAGCACTCGAAATAAAGAAAGCTGTTAAAACAAAAACCCAAATCCTTAATAATCAGCTAAATGTGTCCAATAGTCCGATATTAGGGATTTTTACATACATACATAGATAAATTAAGTTTTTTAAACTGCATACGCAATATTACGTTATTCCAATATGCTATACATAATTGCAAATCCAACCTCTGCCAGTGCTGTAGAAATTCAGAAATTCGTCCACTCTTTGGTTCTCATTGATATTAGTCAGCAGTTTGAGATGTAGATATTCGTCCTCACTTTAGTTCTCATAGATATTAAGTCCGATTTGTTCAGTTTTGGAATTCCTGTAGATATTAGTAGACGCCTCCAAAAAATATGCATTTTCGCGTTGTTATTTTACAATACGGCCGGCAGTAGACGAATTTGGATTTTCAAAGTGAACTCTATGCCGTCCACCGAAGTGCTACATAACTAGTCACGCCCGTTTTTTTTATCAGTTCGCCCCCGAACGGAGCGAGGAACGGACGTTAGGCTCCGCGTCGCTTTGTTCCGTGAAATCAATTTTAAAATTCTGTTTTATTACAATAAACAAGGCGTAAAAAATGAGTTAATATTACGAAATCAACATGCAAAAAAAATCTCAAATACCTTTTCCAACCTTTCCAAAAGCTTTTGCTCAAGTATTTTTAAGTTCCTCTCTTATTGGGCGTGAATTCCGATTTCGTTTTTTTCCTGGACTATTGGATCACCTTAAGAGCTGAAATCATTTGCGCTAACCTAGAGATTTCAGAAAGACGAGATCTGCTCACTCAGAAGAATTTTTACAGTTACGATATGTCATCTAGATACTGACGTCAATCAATAGATAATCCAATATTGATTATAACCTCACACTCATGGTACCGAAATTTAAGAGAGGCCGGTACGAGTGCAGTTTCGAGTTATTCCTAGCTGCACTTTGCAGGATTACCTACTAATATGATCTTTATCCAAACCTACAATGGGAGATGGCATCAGAAGAAGAAAAAATATCCAAAAAACTTATTTAAAATTATTTTACCCTTCTGATAAGAGGTCACCAGGGTCAATAATTTGGTTAACAATAAGCATACCTAGGTAGGTACTTATCATGATAACGCATCGTGAGTACGTTAGTGCATTCAGTCGAAAAGTATGGTTGATATCATCTTTTGTTTGAAGTTACGAATTTCTTCATCAAACTGATTTTCAATGAAAAGTTTCAGAACTTTTGGATATCGTAGGTATTTGTATTGTTTCACACTCGAAAAATGTTAAATAATGGTTTATGCATTTTTTCTTTTTATTTTTGACTTACTTTAAGCATTAAAATATTTTTTTAAACTTCTGCTGCAATAATGAAGTAATATTTTTTAAAAAGAAGACTATTCCCGGGTTACGAATAATCTGAAAATATTTGAAAATCTCCTACTACCATCACAATGAGTGGAAAATTTTGCTTGTGTCGTGATGGAAGGAAGCCAGCTAAGGAACACGCGACGCCTGTGTGGGACTCGAACGCGATGCCAACTGAGCCCCTGACCGGTAATACGGTAATGCATTAAAATATTCAATTATGTACTGTTTTGTTGCAGTAAGTGTAAGTAAGAACTTCGTACGAGTTTAATACCTTAAATAGCTTAGGATAACAAAAAAAGTATTATTATAAAATATACAAAAATATGCATCACATTTTATTTATTTTATTTATTTATTTATTTATTTACGCCCTTTTACGGGGCTTTTACATAAGTATGAAATTTACAAATTACACTATGATTAAATAATATATAAATACTCTTTCTTT
The DNA here is from genome assembly GCA_917880885.1 of Limnephilus marmoratus. Classification (NCBI taxonomy): domain Eukaryota; kingdom Metazoa; phylum Arthropoda; class Insecta; order Trichoptera; family Limnephilidae; genus Limnephilus; species Limnephilus marmoratus. The sequence continues at coordinate 28,658,446 of OU862923.1, read as the reverse complement.
AACAAAGAAATATAATAGGTTTATGCAACGCAATATATAGTATTTATTGTACATAACTGAACTGCCTCAGTAACAGTATTTTGTATTTGTTTAAAGATAAATTGAAGATGTCCACTGACTTGGTATAATTATTTCCCTCGATTAGTATTCTGGGCAAAGATTTTTTTTTTTTTTACAGTGAATACCGCACAAGAATCTCAACTGCTCCCGTCTGGAGCCAGTGAGACTATGGCATCCCCAATTGGGGTATGTTGTGAGGCTGAAGGTAGTGGGGAGGGGAAGGAGGTGGGGAAGAGGAAGGTTGGGAAGTACCTGGCTATTCAGATCTGGTCACTAAACACGGCTAAAGCCATTTTCAAGCAACGTTTAAATTCTGAATGGTGGTCTTACACCAGGGCGATACTGATAGTATCTTCCACTCTGGAACATGCCGCAAATATACCATATATTATTTTAAATGAATTAATTGTGAAATAACACAAATTAATCAAGTAAAATTTATTTGCGCATGCCGGGTTCGAACCCGCGACCTCCGGAATGTGAGTCAAGAGTCTTAGCCACTGGACTACGGAGGTCGTCGAATACATATGGTAGTTAGTTCCAGGAATCCGGAAGCTTTTCAATTCTAGCAATATCGGACTATCAACTAAATCATTTAGAATTTTATATAGAAATACCAAGTCAGTGAAAATTCTTCTGTCGGACAATTTGAGCATATTCATATCATTTAAAATAGTGTTGTAGTTCAACATTATTGCTGGAATACCCATTTTAAAATTTAGAAAACGTAAGAATTTGTTTTGTATTCTTTCAACAGCTTGTACTATAATGTGGATTCCAGACGGGAGAATTGTACTCAAGTTGACTTCTAACATAGGCAAAATATAACAGTTTAATACACTTTATATTGTTAAAATTTCTAGTTAGCCTGGTTATAAATCCCAACATTTTTAAGCCCTTATTAGAGATTTCTGTTATATGGTTATCAAATGTAAGATTTGATTGAAAAGTGATGCCCAAGTCTTTAATTTGTGTCAATGTCTCAAGAGTATTGTTATCAATGTTGTAATAAAAGATCACTGGATTTTTATTCGAGAAAATCTAACCACTTGGCATTTTGAGATATTTAAGTAAAGTCTATTTTCATTAGGTACACCAAATTAACAATTTGTTGATATTATCTTGAAGAATGTTGCAGGCAATATTATATTAAAATAATGCATTAAAGCAGTCAACTTCTTAAAATGTTTTGAAAATTCTTAAGTGAAGTTACTCAATTACAACGCATTTTAAATGATATTTGAGTTACTATTATGTTAAAGCAATAAATAAACCAAAAAATGCTGCATATTTAACAAAAAAGGTAACTTTTTACTTAATAACACGTACTCGTGGTGCAATATATTGAAGGTTATTCATAGGTCATAGGTATTATCTACACTTCACGAGTAGAATCACCAATATAACTATTCGCACATTCTAATGCGAATATTGCGAACACAATATTTTGACAGGTTGGATTTTGATATGTTGTCGATAGTGCCTGAAGGTACCGTCTTCTGATTATTGATTAAGGCACCATCTTCAGGTAGATGTACGTAGTGAACACGGCTCCTTCTTGTAGTTTTACCTGGTTTTGTATGGCTATCGTCCAATCTTGTTTCGTATCTCACGGATCATCCGTGTGCGAAACAACTGGCCGGAGATAGTAATGTATCAAAATCATTGAGGAACATGTTACTACAAACTAACTGCGTAATTCTTATTATAACCACCTACCTACTGATATTTCAACAGGGTATTTTATAATTATTTAAAACCAAGAAAAAAATTGCAGTTCGAAAATTAAATCATGTAAAACCTACATCATGGAAAATATCGCACATATTATAAAATATATGTAAAGGAAACATATTCCATTTAAATTTGAATCCTGTAGAGTCAGTTAGAATGCAATTATCAATTGTCACTTGTTTTGTTTTTGCTTTTATTTGATTGTTAGAAGAAACCATTTAAAGAAAAGTGATATAGGTAAATAAACATAAATGTCGTTTCTTTGTTAAAAAACTTTGCAACACAAGTGTTTTATTTATAAATTAATAGAAAGGAATTAAATCTCTCAACTTATTATATATATTATGATAAAACCATACTAACAGACAGAACAATTATTCATAATAGACCTGATATAGTTTTACATGACAAAATTTAGAAAAATAACTTTTATCATTGATGTAGCTAATCCAAATTTCTGTAATATTCAAAAATCTGTTTCTGAAAAAATAAGAAAATATGCAGATTTAGGAAATGAGATTAAAAGAATTTGGCATTCACAGTTTATAAAAATATTACGATTTGTTATTTCGGCTACTGGCATTATATCTATAGGTCTCTCATTCAAAATTTAGGCATATTAGTTATGTCAAAGAATTTATATACAAAAATGCAAGAATCAGTTATTTTAAATACATGCAGGATTACAATAGATTTTTTAAATGTTTATATTGAGGGATCAGTAGGATTTATAGGTCCAATTAGGAGTTCCACAGAGCCAAACCCTCTGATATGAAAATATCTGGAATCGGTGAATTATTTTCCGATTTGGTCTCTGGTAGGTTGACATGTTGTTCTTGTATTATTATGTATTTATAATACTTATAGTACAATTGCGTAGCATGGATTGAATAGATGATCATTTGGGGAAGTGTGTGAAAGGGTTTAGTTTTTCCTGTGGGGAAAATTTAACCCGGACATTTAAATCTGGTGCCGTTTAAAAAATATTCGCGCACATAATAATAATAAAGAAATAAATAATAAATGTTTTTAAATAATAATTTTTTTTGCAATAATCGCACATCGGATAAACCTCATTGGTTACGATATCGAATAATGTTTGGAACATTTCTATTGCGCCATTTTCGGAAGAAAAAAACCTCAAGGGCTCTTAAATAAATCATTAGGTAAGCAATTAATATACCTGCACACCTAATGATATAAAATAGTTATGGTGTAAGCAATATCAAAATGATAAGATTTGGTGTAATGTTGGACATGATTGTCACACTGTGATTAATTTTTGGGTTATTGTGCGTTGCGCTTCCTCCTTTAGCCAACTTTTCGGACAGCGTTACAACAGGTTCATGTTACAATGTCTCCCAAAGGTAGATGCCTACCTACCAATACAGCTGTATTGAAAACAGTAGATATTGTTTAAAGATCGAAACAGCGACAAATGAGTAGCCACCTATCCTGCAAAAGCAAAAACGCAGCTAGAATTTTTCAATCTTACGAGAACTTTCATGTTTTTCAATATGATCTTTCAGAATGTAATCGTTGAAAAATCCGGCTGCCTTTTTGCTTCGAACTTATGTTGGCAGTATCTATTGCCTATGCTGCTAGGTTTGTACTCGAGAGGTTTGTACTCAAGCTGTGGGTAGGACCTACCTTCCTATCAAACAAATCACAGGTAGTTATACAATCTAAGATCGAAGCATCAAGCTGTTTTTGATATATCACATTATGTCGGGGAATAGAAGATACAGATAAACGATTATTGATAAATTACTTAAAATCGCATATTTATTACACGGATCAGATCTCGAGAAACCGGTCTACGTCTTCCACGTCTTCCACGTCTTCCACAGGAGGTTGGGTTGGATTGACAGGCCACTGACATATCGTAGATTCTAGATGTAAATAAACGATTGGATCGACAAGATTGATAATAATAATTCTTGGGCATTTTTCTTAAACGTCGGGGATTCGTTTCTCGTTTCTGTTGGAAGTGTTCGTTTTGTTTTAATAAACAACTAATCAATCGGCTAATCATAATCCTTTCTAGGTAGGATCATGGGCGTATTCACAGTGGAGCAAGGTAAGGCATTTGCCCAACCCTAACTGGCCGATGAATGACCTCTGGGATTGTCGACCGAGTCGCGTTTTCAAATTTACAGCACTTCATAGGATAGTTTTATTTATTTATTATTTATTTTATTTTGTTATTAAGAATACATTTACAGTATAAAGAAGCTTTGACTGTCCAACTAGGAAGGTCTCTCGTTCTAGGACAGTCAAATTGACAGGTTTCGTTTATATTGGGTATGTACTCGTAGATACATGATTATTCATATATGTAGTATTAAGTAAAGTTAACATTCAAAGATTCCATTCACATAATTATAATTTACGATACAGTCGGATAGTAGTAGTAGACTAGGTTCTAGAATCAATTTATTATCGAATATGTAAGAAACAGTGTTTTTGCAGTGAGTGTATAGAAGAAAAAACAGTAACGAAAAAAAAGGGAAACTAAGAAATATATAGGGCGTTCGTAATACATAATTATCACATAGCAATTTTTTAAATAATATTTCTAACTCTGTCCTGCCTAAATTTAGTGACCGTTTTCTTATTTTTGGATACAAGAAAAATAATAGGTATACAAGAAAAACAGTAAAGGAAAAAAAATAATTTGGAAACAATAGAGATATATAAGGCGCTGTAATATATGATTATCAGATAACATTTTTTAATAATATTTATAACTCCGTCCTGCCCAAATCTAGTAACCGTTTTGTTATTTTTCGGCCGAAGGATGACACTTCACACAGTTTTAGTTGTGAAGGGATTTTGTTATGCAATTTCGGTCCCATCAGGTATGAGAATATCATTTGATAAGCCGCGATGTGTTGCTTGTCGGAATAGAAAGGTCATTTCTGCCCTTACTTCTGGTTTGATGTTTGTGTTCGACTTTTTTCATTTTATATTTATTTTCATGAGCATAAATTATTATCTTTTTAATGTAACACTGTCGAACATCTAGTACATTAAATTCTCTGAAGAGAGCTTTCCTTCTTTCATTCATATTCTTTGAATTTATGGAGCCTAAAGCATGAATATTGTAGAAGCCTACTTTTTTCGGTACACCTACTCGAGATTTTTATTTTTTGCCCCAACCTAAACCAAAACCTGGCTACGCCCATGGGTACGATAGTACCTATTAAGCAACATGTAAAATATACGTACATATGTATTATTTGTATATGTTACTCAAAACTACCTTGGTCTCGCCAAAACGAGTGACCCATCAGGTGATCCCCCGTCAGTTGATCCCCCGCCAGTTGGCCCCCCCGAAATGATATTTATTATAAAATTATAATTTTTTGTGCGTGTTTACCAACCTCAAACCTAAAATTGACTTAAAAATAATCATAAGTTGGTACCTTTGGATATCAAACGAATTTATTTGTGGGTTTTGTACTTAAGTAGGTACATGATGGTATAAATAGGTATATAGATACGTAGTTTTTTCCTCTATGAAAATGAATAAAGTACAAAATTAGGTACGTATTATCATAATTTTTACAGTAAATCGATATAGAAAATGAAATTGCGAACTAAATACGTATAAATAGTTGCGTTTAATCACCGACAGAAAAAAGTAATAAAAACAGGTTTTTTCTTCATATTATGTAGATAATCAAGAAAAAAGTACCTACCTAACTAATCAACTAACAATTACGTTGTTTACCCGGAGGAGCAGGCAGAGAGGATGGTTGATCAAACAACTCGGTCTTGACACACTCCTTGCTTCATCCACATTTATACACCGTCTCACGCATACCCTTCTGTTATTATGACTCTTGACACATAGCCCGACTAAAGTATTTGGTTCACTTGATCGTGCCACGTCTTCCTCGGGCTTCCCCGACTTCTATCATTATCATTCGTGTCATATATTCTCCTCACGGAGGCGTCTACTAATATCTACAGGAATTCCAAAAACTGAAAAAATCGAACTAATATCAATGAGAATCAAAGTGTTGACGAATATCTACAGCTCAAACTGTTGATTAATATCTATGAGAACCAAAGTGTTGACGAATATCTACAGTACTGTCAGAGATTGGATTTGCAATTATGTATAGCATTTTGGAATAACGTAATATTGCGTATGCAGTTTAAAAAACTTTATTTATGTAAGTATGTATGTAAAAATCCCTAATATCGGACTATTGGACACATTTAGTTGATTAGTCCAACCTACGCTCTGTAGATATTAGTTCAACCTACGCTCTGTAGATATTAGTCAACACTCTGAAGTTCGTAGATATTAGTTCAACATATGAGCTGTAGATATTCGTCCGACATACAGGCTGTAGATATTAGTATCTGTAGTCTCTCCTCACACTCCTTTTCTTATTTGCCCTACATGCCCAAACCATCTAAGCGTCTCTTTCTTAATCTTATAGGTAGGTACTCATTATACGCTTACATCAGCCGTGCATTTTTGTGAATCTCCACATTTCTCACATGATCATACACGGTTTCACCACACACACTACTTAGAAATCTCTTTTCTATAGCATGCACTCTAGTTACTTTCATCCTTCTTCTGCCAGTTCAATGCTTCAGTCATGCCTGTAGGTCAGTATTTATCTTCTTTCAAATCCATTCCAAAAACCCTATTATCCAATATCCATGTCTTCTTCTTCGTCTTGTGCCCTGTCCGTTCAACGGACGTTGGCTATGCGAACTTTGTTTACTGCGGCCCGGAACAGCTCTACAGTAGACTGGCCAAACACTGTCTCAGGTTTTTCAGCCATGTTCTCCGTCTTTCGGCAATCTTTCCCTGCATTATGAGATCGCGTACTTCTCTGGATGTCTCATCACATGCCTTATAGATATTGAAGTTTTCGGATTTTTATTGTTTTAATAACTTCTTTTTCTGTATTCATCCTAACTATAACATTTTCATTCGTAACTCTGTCCATCCAGCTTATTTTGAGTATTCTTATGTATGTAGATCCACATCTCGAATGCCACAAGTCGCCTTATCAGTTCTTCAGTATAAGTGTCCATGTCTACTCAATAACAATTACCTACCCATCTTTCTAAAAAACAACCAAAAAATTACACAACGCCAACAAACAAAGGATATTTTAATTTGTAACAACTTCAAAAACAAAAATAGCCCAGATAATTAGCGAGATGACCTTACTAGCAAAAATAAGATATTTTCATATCTGAATTCCGCAATCTAGTTTCTTATGAATTATAACGTGTTATTGTATGCAGAATCTTAATCAGTTCCTTTGTTCTCTTTTCAAGTGTGGAGGCCATTTAATTTTTGAATTTAGAATAATAAGGCCGGCTGGGTATGGCCAATCAGAGAGCGAGCGGGCTGAAAGGGATTGGCCTCCCTTTCATGTGGATTGTGGTATCGTGTGTCGCTGGCCTTATGTGTGTTGTGTTATTATGTCTGCGTGTATGTGGAATGAGTACGTGTATACGTTGTAAAGCCAGCCGGACACGAATCACTGATTTTATTTTACAAATTTATTATTTTGATTATTATTATTACATTTAAAACAATCCCAATCAAATTCCGTTAAATTTCTAGATATCAGTTTGTCAACAGGTTTTTATCGTAATAGTTTGTATAATAAAAATCTACTGATAGATATATTTAAATTTAGGCTCTGTAAATATTAGGTACCTATTACATTATTATTTTAAATCAAAGCACAAGATATTCGTTGTAAGTAAAATAAAATAAATACATTAAACAAAAATGAATACAGAACCAGTAAAAGTAAATAGAAAATCAGAGAGATAAATTAGTTTTTTTTTCAATAATACCTACATCTATTTTCTCTTTTTTGGTTTGAATGAGGATTGAAGCATAGTCTCCAGGGACTAGCTCTTAACTGCTGTGAACTGCTACGTTTGGTGACTTAGCATTGGTGCATGGGGTGCTCGGGTTCATGAGATGAGGTTTGTCCAGGTCTTGGCGGCAGATGCGTCTGCCCAACACCTGCACGGTAGACCGGATCGGGAAAGAATGGTTGAGGGAGTCCCTTTGACTTCTCCAGCCATACTATCTCGTAATATCGCCTTGCACCGCAGTGGGAGGTATGTATTCATACATCCGTCATTCCTGGACACACTGGCCCCCAGATTCCTACCCATCAATCATACCTTTTTCCTTCCCAGAACTTCGTCTCCTTACATTCCCAAAAAGACCTTCCACACAGCATCCCCAAAGATGACATAGGGCCCTGAGGGGATTTTTTTCCTCAGGACCTCCTGTGTGGAGCTAATGTAAAAAAACTTTTAGAATGTCTTTTAAAACTTTATTGAACGTTCGTCTCCGGGAATTGACTACACTAAGTGAACACTATTAACGACGCTAACAACAGAGTCAAATACCAATTGGACCGAGATTTATTTCGTATTCTAACTGGTGTATGTTTTTAATAGAATGTCATCCCATAATACGGGCATGTGCCTAGCATGGTAGTCGAATCACATGTAAAAACTGTATATAAAGTTATATGATGAATAAAGAAAAAAAAAAAAAAAATTCAGTGAAAAGCGCGTACGTCAGCATGTGAATGAGCGATTGCCGCCAAAAGATAGAATGTATTGTCAAAAAGTCAAAAAGTCTTTCTGCCAAGTTTCAGCATGGTTGGATGTCAGGAAGTGGCTTCATTTCCACTTTCGAGATTCAATTTCACTCTTTCATTCATTCAAGAAAACGAAATCGAAATTCAAATAAATACATTTAATAAAAATGAACCCGTAAAAAAGAAGTTTTTTAAACTATAGGTAATATGTTTATATATATTTTTTAATGTATTGACTGAGAATTGAACATTCCTACCCAGGAACTGGAGTCAAGCAAAGTGAACTAAATGCTGAATGGATAAGTCGACATTTATACCATAATAGATATATTACGGGGTGGAATGACTTTGAACTTCATAGAAATGCGTGCATGCATCAGCGAGTGTGAACGTGATTGCCACCAAAAGTTGACAGAATGCATTGTCATTGACGAGTCTATTTTCCGATTTTCAACTCGACCGGATGTCGGGAAGTGGGTGCAACATGGCAGGAATTCACGAAGTATCAATTATTTTTACATTTTTATTCGGGAAGTGAGATCAACGCATTCCTGAAAAAAAATATTCCCAAGATTTAATTCACAAAGTAATATTTGTTTGCGAAAATAATCACGCTTGGTCCGTATACACCCGTCTTTACACATGTAGCAATACCCATGTGTGTGTTCCGCTAGAGTAGTGGCATGCCTTAGTATGCGTGAGTGCATGTTTCACGATACGAGTGGATAGTGTATGGCTCACGCTATTGGTGGGAAGGCCGTGACTGACTCTAGAACGCATCATTGCACTCAATAATAGCAGCCATGTTTTTATTAGAGCAATTTTGTTCGTATTGGTAAGATAAATAAAGCTTTTTGTTAATTATTTTTTTAAGTGAAAACTTCTTTACCAGCGTTGTGATTTGAAACTCGATGAAACGAAAAATAGCGATACTAATAAGAGACAAACACGTACATCTGTAGGATTTAGCCTGCGAGAGAATGATATAGTAAAATAGATTCCCTCTTTGTGCGGTGCTTCGTAGCCTCCCCACTCTTGTCTACTTTAGTTTTCTGACGTTTTCACTTTTACTTTTTTTTTTACATGAGCTCCACACAGGAGGCCCTGAGGAAAATAATTTCCCTCAGGGCCTATGTCATCTTTGGGGATGCTGTGTGGAGGGTTTTTTAAGAAAAGGAAGGAGAGGAGAGTTCTGGGAAGGAAAAGGGTTTAAGGAGTGGGTTCTGGGGTTCAGTGTGTCTTGGTCATCCGCCTCCAAGACCTCACCCCATGAACCCGGGCACCCCTGCTAAATCACCAAATGAAACTGCATGTGAATTGCAGACTCTGTTTTTTTGTTGCTATTATGCCGTGTTACGCTTCCATTTTAATTAGACGGCATTTCAGCGTCCGTCATCAGGCAAAAGTAGGTATTGCTTTATCGGTATTCGGTCCCTGTAAAAGTTATTAAAGAACAATATAAAATAATGTATTTTTGAGTGAAACTTCCTTAGCACCGTTAGAGTGATTTGAAATCCAGATTAAACGGAAATGACGTACTACGGCACCTACGAAGCATCAAACTGCGCTCAAGGCTCCTATCGGTTGAGATATAAAACGGAAACTGCGCTCATTGGCCGCTTCGTTTTTTTACGGTTGTCGGAATATAATGCGTTAATTCACGCCTCGCCGAGCGCGTCCCATAGCGCAGCGGTATAGTGCGTCGCAAATCTCAGCGGCCAGAGAAAATTTTCAGAAAAAAATTCAGCGGACGGAGGTTCGAATCCTACGAATTCTAAAAAAATAAAATTTTGGTTTTTGTAAATCAAAATCCAATTTTAAAACCACTTTAAAATAAACAGGCAAAAGAAAACGACATCTAGCGACTTTCTAGTTTCACTTGTATTGCGTGTGAATTACACACTCTATTTTTTTATATATCCAATGTATCGAACGTGGAACCAATCCAATACGAAGAATGGCCGCCCAGCATGGCCGTCAGCATGGCCGTCCAAGGACGAATGAGGTCGCTTTGCACATGCTGCGGGTATTTATGTTACCCCCTCCCCGACCATTCGAGACCAACCGAGCGCCCGTTCTAAACACGTCACCTCCCCCCCACTCTACTTCTCTAAACTGTACGGCCAGCCAATCAACGAGCTTCTTCTTAAATGGCTGGCTAATTATCTGTCTATAAATATTTTGTGTGTGATTAATATTAAATTTACGCGAGTCCTGCCAGAGCTACTTTAAATAAAAATATATAAATTAAAAGGCTGGACTCGCGTCCATACAATTGTCATAAAATTAAATATGTGATTGTTTTTATTAAATAGATATAAGGGTTTTTTCACACTGATGTCGGGCTAAATACCCACTGTTTAATATTGTACAATTTTTTCTGAAGTTAATAAAAATGCTAGAAAGAAGTGGTTTGCACGAGATGGAGCGGAAAAGAGAGTGATGTTGCGTGTATAATCCAAAATTATCATTTAATCCTTTTTAAGAGTACACGAAGCTGCAAAGAAATGCACCAACATTCAAGGGGCAGTTCTGTCAAGCGCCAACCAATACTGCGCACGGTCACGCGGCAGCGTATATATAGAGCGCCAAAACTCTGGTCAAGTCAGTCTTATTCGAACTTTAATCGTCGCGCAACATCCTACTCTGACCGCCTCTACCTTCTTGCACCACTTCTTACTACCTGAAAACTGCAATCGCCTTTGACTTTCAACCTTACACTTCCTTGGACTGCTGAATAGACTAGAAGCCCAGCACCCGTATTTTACGGTCAATATAGAGGACATCAGTCCGATATATTGTGGTCCTTCGAGCCGGATAATCTAGTCTCCAGCTGCCAAGATGACACCATCTCTACGCTCCGGGAAGAGTACAGTGGAGGGAACCGGACAGGACGATTTACAAGCCGCTGGCAGTACCGGGCCCCCCGTTGACCCGTCTGCAAATGCGGCCGCCGCGGATGTCCACTCTCCGGTAGAGATGCTCAGCCATGACTCATCATCAGACAGCGAGGCTTTGAATGCAGATTTACTCAAGCAACTACAGCGAGAACTGAGAGCAGAGAGGCGTCGCAACCGGAAATTACAAGATGCTCTCATCGCTTCAATCGAAGTTCCTGTGACCAAACAAGTACCTGCCGTGGAACCTGACACCTCCCTGGAGAAGGCGACTATACAACAAGGCTCCATGCAAGGCGCCACACAACAAGGCAGTGGACAAGGCGCCCTACAAGGTGCCACACATAGCGTAGAGTACCGGTCTTCAGCATCCAACATCACGGTGCAAGGCCAAACAACCCCTCTGCAGCTCCAGCAGCCTGCCATTATCAACACAGAGTGTTTAGGCGCATCATTCGGACAACAGCCGGCACAAACCTTAGCTCAAGGGGCCCTACACATCCCCGCAGCCTCCAACCAGCCGGGCTTTCCACAAATGCAGTTCGGCCAGACCACAGCAAACAATACATACGCGACATTCCCGGGTCACCTTACGGAGGATGACACGGCGCGTCACACTCAAGATTGGGTAAATAATGGAGCCGAACAATCAACGCCAGCAAACCCGTTCACACAGTTCGCAGCGATCATGACAGAGGCCTTTCGTGCCTCACAAAACGGTGCGAGTCCGCGGCAGCAACCCGAAGAGGAAAATCGCATGGCCTCCCTCATTGCACGCCAATCAAGCGCTAAGGACCTCCCATCATACTATGGAGACGCCGTGGAATGGCCAGCATGGCGCGCTCAATTCTATCAATCAACATCTACATGTGGGATGACGCAATCTGAGAACTTAATGCGCCTTCAGAGAGCTTTGAAAGGCAAGGCGCGCGAAGCTGTAAGCCCACTTCTAATGGATCCGACACAAGTATCGGAAATAATGGACGTTTTAGAACATCGGTTCGGGAGTGCTCACACAATCGCCACACTGATGCTTGAGAAAATAAAAAAGTTACCGCGGCTTCCTGAAGATGCATCAAATGACGCGTTAATTGAATTCTCGGGAACTGTGCAAAATGTAGTGGCCTCGCTCGGCAGTTTAAAAAGTGACTATCTCTCTAACCCCGCGCTTCTAAGTGAAATAGCATCAAAAATGCCCCTTGTGTTAAGAGTATCGTGGTTGGACAAAATTGCCGATCAAAGTACAAGTGCGACTATTCAACAATTAGCTGCCTTCTTAAAGAGGCTCACAAACGCAATACCACGTTCGGGACTAGTTGACAATGCTCGTGCCCAAGTGCGACCACGAAGAGAGCAAGTGTTTGCGCAAAGTGATTCAAAAATCGAAAAGTGTGCACAGTGTGCAAACTCGCACAAGATACGGGAGTGTCCGGTGTTTTTAGAGAAAAATGTTCCCGGACGCTGGGAAAAAGTGAAAAGTGCCCGTCTTTGTCACAAATGCTTAGACGTAAGCCACCATACACGTGCGTGCAAATATCGCATATGGTGCGGAGTGGGTTCGTGTCGTCTCCCCCACCACAAACTATTACACGATCCGTCGCGTGTGAATTCATCTGCCGGTACGTCGCGCGGGAATAATGACAATCAAACCGTGACAAATACTACGTGGTGTGGACATGACTCAGTACTGTTAAAAGTGATACCGGTAACCATATGTGGCCCGAACGGGCAAGTGTCAGTTCATGCCTTACTAGACGAGGGGTCAACAGTGACCCTGTTGGACACAGAAATTGCCGACAAAGTGGGAGCAAGCGGACCGACTCGTGGACTTCGTATTCATGGGGCAAGTGGAATGTGTGCGTCGGATAAAACGTCCCGACGAGTTAAACTTTCAGTTCGCGGAGACGGTGCCGAGTATGGCATCACAGCGAATACGGTGCGTAATCTAGACCTACCACGACAAACCATAGCCGGTCGGCGCCAAGTAAAACCCCAAATATTATTGGGACAAGACAACGCTCATCTTATTGTATCGAGAGAGGTGCGTGAAGACACAGAGAAAAGGATGCTGTCCCGCACTGCACTCGGCTGGATCACGCATGGAGGCATCCATCCTACGGAGCACATAACGCTCAACATAATTGGCGAGTTCGAAAGAGGAGACCAACAGCTCTCAGACCTCTTGAAACAAAATTTCGCTATCGACTCGCTTGGAGTGACGTCAGCGGCACGCATAGATGCCGCCACGCAACGGGCAGAAGACCTTATGAAAAACACTACCCGGCCGTACGACACCGGGCGGTGGGAAACTGGCCTTCTGTGGAAAGCAGATAATACACGCCTGCCGGACAATAAACAGTGCGCACTAAAGCGCCTGTACTCATTAGAAAGAAAATTGGGAAAAGACGAAACATTGGCAGCGGCATACAAGGTGAAAATAAGTTCACTAATTGAACGTGGGTACGCGCGCAAATTAAATAGTCAAGAGGCGGCCATCCCTAATCCGCGAAAATGGTACCTACCACATTTTGCAGTAATAAATCCCAACAAACCGGGAAAGCTAAGAGTGGTGTTCGACGCAGCAAGCCGCTGTCGAGGCGTATCCCTAAACGATCAATTGTTAACAGGGCCCGATCTCCTTTCCTCGCTATTGGGGAACATTTTGCGCTTCCGCGAAGGAAAAATCGCATTCGCAGCGGATATTGCTGAGATGTTTCTGCAGATAAAAATAAAAAGGGAGGACCAGTCATCTCAATTATTTATGTGGAGAACAACGCCACAAGAGGAGCCAAGCACATATATGCTCACATCCATGATGTTCGGAGCAACTTGTTCACCGAGCAGCGCGCAATTCGTCCGAAACACGGTAGCTGAGCAATATAAGGAACAATATACAGCCGCAGCGACAGCCATCCAAGAAAAGTTCTATATGGATGATTATCTGGATGCAGTGGACACATCAGATGAAGCCGCCAAGATGGTACAGGAGGTGAGCACCATCCTCGCAAGCGGGGGTTTCCAGCTCACGAATTGGGCTTCAAATGACCCTGCCGCCATTGCACAAGTACCGTTAGAAAAGCGGGCAAAATCGGCCATACCGATTAGTAGCGGGGACCACGAAAATGAGCGCATACTAGGCCTCGTATGGGACCCCGCTGGCGACCACTTTATCTACAGCTTTCGGGAGGCGGCGGCAGCCGAGATAATCCCCCACCCAACAAAAAGACAATTATTAAGTATTGTAATGAAGATTTTTGATCCCGTAGGCTTCGTATCCTGCCTAACAATTCGATCAAAAATACTTCTCCAAGCAGTGTGGAGATCGAATATTGGCTGGGATGAACCAATACGATCGGAACATTTGAATAAATGGTCAGATTGGCTAAAAATTCTCCGCCAGAGCAACGTGACCATACCCCGGAGATGCCTCAGCAATAAAAACGGCATTTTTGAACTTCACATATTTTGTGATGCATCGGAGTCTGCATGTTGCGCAATTGCGTATTTAACGGAAAAATCTCAGGAAGGCACACACTCAACCTTCCTGGCAAGTAAATGTAAAGTGGCACCATTGAAGCCCCTTTCTATTCCGCGCCTGGAGCTACAAGCAGCCCTGATGTCTGCACGATTGGCGACCACCATAAAAAAGGAGAGCCAACTACTAATAAGGCGAACCACATATTGGACAGACTCAACAACCGTCTTATGTTGGTTGAGGACAGACCCAAGAGCTTATTCCGCCTTCGTAGCCAACCGACTAGGAGAAATAGATGAGTCAACCGAGATCATTAATTGGAGATGGGTGCCTACAAAATTAAACCCCGCGGATATAGGTACACGAGATATCGAGCCCCCCGACCTCACGCCCACTAGCCGGTGGTTCCGCGGACCAACCTTTATTACCCAACCGGAAGCAACATGGCCCCGTGAAAAGGAGCCAGTCATCCGACCCGATAACCAGGCTCTGGAGGTAAGGCCTCAATATGTCGGCCTCATGACAACAATGGGAGACGGATTACCTCTCATCGAACGATTTTCATCTTGGCTTCGACTCATCCGCACCACTGCATGGGTTCTCCGATTCATAAGGCGATGTCGGCCGGACTCCGAGACATCATCAGAAGGTCCTCTACGTGCCGAAGAAACCCGAGAAGCAGAAACATTATGGGTGAAGAAGTCCCAAGCATACTCCTTTGGAGCCGAAATTCACGCCGCTAAAAAGGGCGATATATCACCCGCCGGCAGTCGCCTGCGGACGCTAACGCCTTTCCTTGGGCCAGATGGCATCATACGAATGGGCTCACGGCTACAAGACCTAAAAGGTGTCACCAGTGGAGTACGGACACCAGTCATCCTGGATGGTGACGAGACGTACGCTCGGCTCCTGATCCGCCATTTTCATCAAAAGGCGGACCACCCGAGTACCGAAAAAACCATGGCGGAAATCAGAGGCAGCTTCTTTATATTAAAATTACGAACCAACCTCCGCCGAATAGCGCACGAGTGCCTAGTGTGCCGCATAAGAAGCACTAAACCGATGCCACCACTGATGGGACCTCTACCAGCTGCCAGGCTCGCCCATCACGTGACCCCCTTTACGCACTGCGGCCTTGATTACTTCGGCCCTATGGAAGTGACCATCGGCAGACGTCGGGAAAAACGGTACGGGGCCTTATTCACCTGCCTGTCAACAAGGGCCGTACATCTTGAGCTTGCGGCTTCATTAAGTGCCGATTCTGCCATCATGGCGATGCAGCGAATGTCAGCGAGGCGAGGTCAGCCGGAGTGCATGTACTCAGATAACGGGACGAATTTCCACGGGGCCGATAAAGAGATACGAGACGCGCTGGAGTCAATCAGTCGAGATCCCAGAGTGCAAAACTATATCTCAACACAAAAAACGGCTTGGAAATTTAATCCTCCCCTATCTCCCCATATGGGGGGAGCTTGGGAGCGCCTCGTTCGCTCTATAAAGAGAGCCCTCAAATCGACGATGAAGGAACGCTCTCCGAAAGAAGAAACTCTCCTCACGGCCCTGGCAGAAGCGGAGTACATAGTAAATAACCGCCCACTAACACATGTGTCTGTCGACCCGCGGGATGAAGAACCCCTAACCCCCAACCATTTTTTGCTGGGATCAGCAGGGAAGCGACCGCATCTATCACTATATGCCGCAAAAGAAGAGGAGGTCTGCCTAAGAAAGCAATGGCGAGTCAGCCAGCAATTAGCAGATATGTTTTGGCGGCGATGGATGAAAGAATATCTGCCCACGATAGCTGCACGTCAAAAATGGCACCAGCCAAGCACCCCCATCAAAGCAGGTGATCTTGTGCTAGTCGTGGACCCCGCCCTGCCACGCAATAGTTGGCCCCGCGGGCGCGTCATTGAAACAATGCCCGCCGCTGACGGTCAAGTAAGAACCGTTCGGGTCCAGACGAGCACCGGAGTGTACGTGCGCCCTGCAGTTAAAATTGCCGTACTCATGACGACACCGACCACGGATCCCAGGCCAGAAGAAGTTCCTCCCCACTGCCCAGAAGGAATGGACCACATATGACACCGCCGGACAGGATCCTGCCACGTTCTAAGAAGTTAAGCACAGCCGACACTGCACTGGGGGGAGGATGTATCGAACGTGGAACCAATCCAATACGAAGAATGGCCGCCCAGCATGGCCGTCAGCATGGCCGTCCAAGGACGAATGAGGTCGCTTTGCACATGCTGCGGGTATTTATGTTACCCCCTCCCCGACCATTCGAGACCAACCGAGCGCCCGTTCTAAACACGTCACCTCCCCCCCACTCTACTTCTCTAAACTGTACGGCCAGCCAATCAACGAGCTTCTTCTTAAATGGCTGGCTAATTATCTGTCTATAAATATTTTGTGTGTGATTAATATTAAATTTACGCGAGTCCTGCCAGAGCTACTTTAAATAAAAATATATAAATTAAAAGGCTGGACTCGCGTCCATACAATTGTCATAAAATTAAATATGTGATTGTTTTTATTAAATAGATATAAGGGTTTTTTCACACTGATGTCGGGCTAAATACCCACTGTTTAATATTGTACAATTTTTTCTGAAGTTAATAAAAATGCTAGAAAGAAGTGGTTTGCACGAGATGGAGCGGAAAAGAGAGTGATGTTGCGTGTATAATCCAAAATTATCATTTAATCCTTTTTAAGAGTACACGAAGCTGCAAAGAAATGCACCAACATTCAAGGGGCAGTTCTGTCAAGCGCCAACCAATACTGCGCACGGTCACGCGGCAGCGTATATATAGAGCGCCAAAACTCTGGTCAAGTCAGTCTTATTCGAACTTTAATCGTCGCGCAACATCCTACTCTGACCGCCTCTACCTTCTTGCACCACTTCTTACTACCTGAAAACTGCAATCGCCTTTGACTTTCAACCTTACACTTCCTTGGACTGCTGAATAGACTAGAAGCCCAGCACCCGTATTTTACGGTCAATATAGAGGACATCAGTCCGATATATCCAAGTAAATGTATATGAAAAAATTGAAGGGCATGACCTTCAATTTTTATGCATTAAGGTTTAAAAATTGATAATTGACTGAGCCAAGCGAAGTCCTGTTTTAACTCGACCATTTGGCATTTTCGTGGGTTCCATATATAGATTCAACATGGTGGTCGTTTTGATGGTTTGCTAAAGATTATTTTTCAATTGTGAAATCGGCGTGTTTGACTGAAGAAAGTTTGAAAAAAGAATTGAAATTGTGACGTTTTTTGGAGGAATTGTATAATTGCTTGTTTTAAATAAAACAAGTGTAAAATGTATGGTTTATAATTAACCAGTTGGATATTTAAGAACCTACCTATATACTTTCAAATCTTATGATTTCAGAGGACATTTTGGTTTTTATTTAATAGATAAGAGAAAATTAGAAAAATATTTATTTGGACAAGTTGTTGAGAGAACTAGGATGTAAGTTTATTTGTTTCATAATAAATAGTAAAATGCGGAACAAATACTGCGACGTCGGGTCTTATCTTTGGCTGTTAAAATTATATTTCAAAGCTGCATAACACACAAAGAAAATGAACCTGTAAGGTGAAAATAGTAATGTTAAAGAAGCTTCAAAGAAAACATAACTCAAGAGTTTTAACCATGTTTTTACTGCCGCAGACCAATACTGTCCAGGATATATCAACTTTATTCTCGTAAAAATATATTAATGCACAAGTTAAGAATTATCTCGAAGGACCCGAAGAACAATGTCGGATCTGCTAAAAATTGAAAACCGTTCTGTTGGCTTATTTTGTCGATTTAAAAGTCTCACGCGGACTGCGGATAGGCAGAGACGGGTTGCGAAATAAAAGGCGTCAGTCGAAGTAGTGAGTCAGTCGTTTATTGTGCTACGTAGCGAGGGTCGGTGAAGCGGTAACATGATGTATGCAGGAGTGAAATAGATGAGATACTGCAGGTGCACGGAGGTGGTGAAGATGTGCGGTGAAGGTCAGCGCGTTGCTAGACACCGTGGCGGTGGAGATGACCTATCTTCCAGGAGTCGCGGAGATGAACGGTGAGTGGCTCTGTGAGCTGAGCCACCAGCAGGTAGTCCTGGCGAGGCGGAGCGTGTTTCCATGGCAGCGAAACACGGTGGGTTTCGGGATGCCATGAAACGGTGAGCTGATCCCTGGGCTGAAGGTGACGCAAACCTTGTGAGTCGCGGGATGTTGCTGTTCTGTGGAGCTGAAGACACGGTGGGCTTTATAGCTGAGACGTGGTGATGGACCTCGAGGAAGCTGCCTTGGAGAGAGCGGAGATGCACCGGGCTCTCGTGTGCGTGCTGTTACACGATGAGCTGTTGACCGACTGTTAGGACTGACTGGTCCGGGCGAGCAAAACTACGGCTTATAGGTATAGCCGAAGCCGAGCGGTAGAGTAATTACCCTCACGGCACGTAACACGTGCCACTCGGCAGTTCTCGAGAAGGTTCGGCGCTGTACAGATATTGTATGGTGCTAGACTCGAGACCTTTCTAGGCGGTGGCGATATTATTATTTAACAAGACGGCGCGGCAGGCAGCCGAAGTACCTGCATCGTGGCTTAGGTAGGTAGGTACATAGGCAAGTAGCTTGCCGACGCCGCGCGAATATTAAATGTTTCTCGTGCGTTCTTGGTGACGGCGAAAAATAATGCGTCGCCACAAGTTTATATTTATGGAATTTTGAACGAAATGAAATGCTAAATATGAAAACAACAATATCATCTCTCTTGTTATCAAAAACAGTAAAAGTACATGCGAAAGGAAACTTTACAGCTCTACTGCAAAACCACAAAATCAGACATTAATCACAATCTAATAATCTCGTTGAATTTAATGTTTCAAAGACCCAATCTTGTCTGATTACGTCCAAAAGGGATCGAAATGAAAATCTAGTCTCTTTCAACGGAAGCAATCTTCCGAACAGGCCCTCCATTGATATGCTTGGTGTAACCCTAAGTGACCAGCTCAGGTATGGGGGCTCCATTGAAGCCAGAGTAAAGCTAGCCTCCCAAAAACTGGGCGTACTGTACAGGGCCCGCAGATACTTTAATAGTACACAACTGCTAACCTTGTACAAATCACAAGTACGCCCCACGGTTGAATTTGGCAGCCATCTCTGGTCTGGAGCTCCAAAATACCTGAAAAATACCCTCGACTCTGTGCAGAAACGGGCGGTCCGTTTGATAGATTCTCCCATCTTAACAGACGGATTGCAATCTTTAGAGCACAGGCGTCGGGTGGGAATGCTATCCTTGTTCTACCGGTATTACAATGGAAGATGCTCCGAGGAACTAGCATCATTGATCCCTTCGGCACCGGTGCATAGTCGGGAAACACGCCAAACGCGTGCCCAACATTTGTACACGGTTGACATTTGTCACATGAGAACGGGTCGTTTCTTCGACTCGTTCTTGTGTTCAACAGCTCGGCTGTGGAATGATTTGCCGGCCTCTGTGTTTCCTCCTTCCTACAACATGGGTCTCTTCAAGACCAATGTTCATTCCTTCCTCTCCTCAAAAAGACCCTCCACACAGCATCCCAGATGACATAGGCCCTGAGGGAAATTATTTTCCTCAGGGCCTCCTGTGTGGAGTTAATGTAAAAAAAAAAAAAAAAATCGTTCTTCGGGACCGTCAATTTAATATAATATTCAAATAAAATATAAACAATTCGAAAAAGCTTAAGTATCACGTCCATCACAAAAATCCCGACTGTACCAAATCCAGAGTAATATGGGCTATAAGCACAGAACTGTGGAGAAGTGTCCATTTTCATTATACGGAAAGAATTACAACAATAAATCATAATGACGTTTGATTTGGTTCAAAGTGAAATATTTCAACGACGTACAGATTTTATTATTTCGTTTTGTTATTAGCGGAACCGTGTTTTTGTTACAAGCTCTTTTCTTCTTTTCCGAATCCTATAGCCAAGAGATTACAGCGACGAAGGCTTTGTGTGAAGCTCGCTTTATCGTTATGTAATGCTATACTTATATGTATAAACTTATCTGTGCAGGTGGACAAAAGAGGAACTAAAAATAATTGAAATGAACTATTTAAATTTTTTTTTTAATTTGCAGGTTTTGCAGTAGCGACGCTCCCCAATATACCTACAGAAAAGTTGTGTTTGATACCAAAATAGAAAATGAAAAAGTGGTGCTGGAGAAAAATGCACATTGTGAGCTATATAGGCATCCCCTAAAGGTTCTCAACTCTCTGCCTACAACGTATTTTAAGGTGATCCAATAGTCCAGGAAAAAATCGGAATCGGAATCCACGCCTCTTTTTAGGAGTTTAAAAATACTAGAAGAAAGCTTTCGGAAAGGTTGGAAAAGATATTTGAGATTTTTTTTACAGGTTGATTCTGTAAAAAACATTAACTCCATTTTTACGCATTGTTTATTGTAATAACAAGGGAAAACGGAGTTAATGTTTTTTACAGGCCTTTACGAAATAAACCTGTAAAAAGAAATCTCAAATACTTTTTCCAACCTTTCCAAAAGCTTTTTCTCAAGTATTTTTAAACCCCTCCCAAAAAGGGGTGAGGATTCCGTTTTCGATTTTTTCCTGGTCTATGATCACCTTAAGATGAAGCCATACTAAATAATGCAAAATCATACAAAATCATGTGTTTTTGTTTTGAAAATTTGATGGCTTAGAAGTATTATAGAAGCTTCAATTAAATACTGCGTGTAGAACACACCTTGGCCCTTAAAAATATCGGTCATTTTTTTTATAAGTCTTTTAATAAACCTAAAAAAAAATAAAGTATAAGGTCTATAAAAAACACTTTCAAGTCTAAACTTTCCTATTTATAAACCCCTTTTCGGATTTGGTTTTATTGTATAATGTGGCAAATTTAGTTTCTTTTATAATAATCGCAAAAAAATGATATTTACGCTCCAACTTCACAAAATAAAATAAAATATGCATTTTCTCGTTGTTATTTTTGACATCAATCAATACGGCCCGCACTCTATTAATTTGGATTCTTGAAGTGACCCTTATGGCATGGGCACAAGATCCATGCACTGGGCACAACCCATTTCGTATCAGTCACGCCCCGGCCTTAGCGGGAGATGCACGCGTGATTCCGCGTCGCTTAGTTTCGTGAAATTAATTTTAAATTTCCGTTTTCTTACAATAAACAATGCGTAAAAGAGGAATTAATATTTTTTACAGGCCTTTACGAAATCAACAAGTAAAAAAAAATTCTCAAATACTTTTTCCAACCTTTCCAAAAGCTTATTCTCAAGTATTTTTAAACTCCTCCCAAAAAGGAGTGAGGATTCCGTTTTCGATTTTTTCCTGGACTATTGGATCACCTTAAATAAGAACTTTAGTGGTGTCTCAACTTTTCACAGGATACTAAATAAAAGAAAATAAGTTATTTTTCTACCGCAGTTGAAGTTTTACCCCAATAGATAGAGGTGATCGAGTGAATTGTCTGCTAAGAAATAAACCCCCCAATAAAGTGTTCACCTTCCTTTATCCAAGATAGATTAAGACATCAGTCAGTACCAACCTACCTATCCAAGTTGCAAAGTGTAAAATGTTATATCGGAGGAAAGAGTTTTAGACGTAGGTATTGAAATAATTTTTAAGAATTCGCACACACTACGTATGATTAAAGTACCTACTTGGAAAAACTAGCTAAAAATTTAACCAAGGAGGCATGTTATTGCAGAAATCTATATATATATAAAATTAATACCTGTTTCCCTTGGTCACATCATAACTTCAGAACGACTTTACCTATTTCATTCAAACTTTGGGGATTTGATGTGTGCATGCTCGCGATGGTTTTTATATACATAGGTAGGTGAGCTCTGGCATCTAAAATAGTGAGTTCTGGCATCATGAAATTATGAATTGCTAACTTTTCATCCGATTGCGATGAAATTATGGTGAGTTGTTGTGAGTACGCTCGCGAAGGTTTCTATATATACTGGTGAGCTCTGGCATCATAAAATTTGTATGAAAATTGCAATAGGTGGCACGCGAGCTGTTTGAAAACTGAATGTATGAAATGCGGTAGGTGGGATGGTGATGTGGGAGGGGGGAGGGCAACTCGGGAGGGTGGTTCGCGGAAAGGGGAAAGCGAGCGAGGGGAGTGGGGAGAGGGAAGGCGGAGTGGGAACGCGAGAGGGGAAGGGGATGTGGGAGAGGAAGGGGAGGCGGAAAGGTAACTTGACGAATAGGAAAGGACACGCAGGGAGAAACAATTGTATCAAAAAGACAGGACAACGTCTGTTGGGTCAGCTAGTACAGTTATAAAATTATAATACAGCAGATAAAAACATTTACAAATATTTTTACATATAATTAGGGCAGAAAGGAATATACACAAAAAAATTATTTTACAAACATAGAGATGAGAGAAATGCCCAATATCCTTATAAAAGTATACAAATTATTTTTGGAAAAAAAAAATATATACATAGACATAAAAAATAATGTTATACAGAAATTAAAAAAAAAAAAGAATACTTAAAATTATGAACGAAGTGTACGTCTAAGTTGTTGAATCTACTGTTAATTTTCTACTAAAAGTACCTACTGCGTGTGACAAAAAATAAGTAGGTAAGAATCCTTGAGATTTTGATTTAACGATTCGCACATTCTTCTGGTAGGATCCCTGACACCAGCGTTTATACGCGTCCAACTAATATGGAATAAATCGTTAAGCCTTGTTACTCTGGATGGTATTTTGAAGTTTATGTATTAGTTTCAGTACCTAGGTCAGGACAGTCAATAACGTTGTTGCAGATTTTATATTGAGTCGTGAGATCAAGGTATGTTCGCCAGTTAGTTACGTTTATTGGATAACATAGGAGGATAACATAACATAAGGACACCCCAAGTGGTTCGCTACGTTTGGTGACCTAGTAGGGGTGCCAGAGTTCATCGGGTATTCGGCTTTCCTTCCCAGAACTTCCTCTCCCTACTTTGATAAAAAGACCTCCACACAGCATCACCAAAGGGAAACCCTGAGATAAATTATTTTCCTAACGATCTCCTGTGCAAGGGCGGCTGGTTTAACAGTGTGTTTGTGTGTAGCACTGGTAAATTATATCGTTTAAAATTACTTTATAATATCTTGCCGAAAAATATAAAATCTATGAATCTCATTAAAAATATCACCTACCAATATAATGCCTAATATAATATGAATCAGGGAGAGCAAATTCTCAAAGTTCCGCGAAGTTACCCTGTCCCGGTGTGCAGGCCGATTGCAAACGGAACGAATTATGTTTTTGTATCGAATATTCCAAACATCGCCAGCGCGAAACGCCGCCCACATGTATGAAAAATTAAGCCATATTGGTGTGCCACCCAGCGGCCTTTATCATACAAACTTAAATTTGGATTTAAAGCAAAAATACTTAACCAAATTGAATAATTCTTTTTTTAATCAAAAGGTACAGCAAATACCTAAATTTTACATAGATTTGCTTTTTTATTGATTGGTGTTTTAATTAATAAAACGCAGATCATTAAGGAATTCAATTTTTTTATAGGAAACTTTGACAATTTTGCCCTCGTGCTGTTTATACATTGTTTATAAATACTGTTTGTATCCTGTTTTAATGAAATATAAAACTATCTAACCAACCATCACGCCGTTTCCTCGCAGGGGTAGGCAGAGAGGCCGGACCGCCAAATAACTCGGTCTTGACTTCTTCTACCATTCACATTTGCGTCGTATATTCTTCTTACACTACTTTCAAATTTATTTTATTAAAATAAATTAAATATTGTAAAAAAAGAGTTTTTTGGGTTGAAATTTAAGATTTATTTACGAAAAAATTGTATTGTGTTTCTATTTTCTTAGTACAGAAAAAAGATCTGTTCAAAAACGTTAAAATTTTAATTCAAAAGCGATATGTAGAAGTTTTCGCACTTTGAAAACAGCTTAAAATAGACCTTCTCTCCAAATAAGACATTGGAGGACCCACCACTTACCCGCCCTGGTATAGGTAACAGATGGTTACCCCTTCAAGGCTCTTGCAAGGACTCTAATTTTTTTGGTAAAAACGACTCTATATTTGAAAATGAAACTAGACCTCCAATGTCCCTGCATACGTTGTTAGCAAGCAGTATGCAAGTGCTTAGCGGGAAATACAGATACAATATGTGTTAGTATGACAAAGTATAGACAAGACAATGGGACAGGTTGGTGAAAGTCCACGCGGTGGCAAGCGCTGGGTAATTGTATCCAGCGTATCCTACAAGCACCTGTTTGGGAGGAAGACACAGTAGATAAGTAATAAGGGCATGGCAAATGGTTGGGAGTCCTCTCCAATCGATTGGCAGTCCCAGCAAGAATGCGCATGACGTTAGGTCTAGTCGTGAACCACACTCAGCTTCCGCGCCCCTTAGCCGGTTCCTCGGTGATGCCTCAAAGAAAAGTAAATGGGAGATTGGGGGGAAATACCCGACGACCCTAAGGATAAGACAAGTGGAATCATTTTTACCTAATGTTGCTTAGTAATCGTTATCTCATAGTTACGGATTATCAGTGAACCACCACGTTTTCAGGGCAGCGGCCGCCACTGCTCCTGTGTAGGGTTAATGTAAAGAAATGGAAGGTGTGGAAGTATGTGGCTTTTCAGATCTGGTCAACAAACACGGCTAAACTAAACAAGCATTTCGAATTACTGGTCTTTCACCAGGGCGATACGGAGAGTAGGTATCTACTACAGTATTAATATCTTTCTTACTTAGGTATATACATAGGTAAGGGAAAGGTAATATATATTAGGTATAGGTATTTACTTTTTCACTGATAACAATTTTGGTTTTTATGATATTCAAACTAACGTGGTTTCCTTATGGTAGGATCTTGCTTTAGTTAATACAAATCAAAGGACTTTTTAGTAGGAAATGCGTCTTGAAATGTAGGAACGAATATTACCTACACAGTGCAGTAAAAAATTCAATAGATCCCCAAAATGATAAATGCATGAAACACACACATGTCATATTGCATATAAATAAACAACGCATTCGTGCGCAATGTACAATCGTATTATATCTCTATAAAAAACTAACCCACCCATACAAGCCTAGTTGAGAAAATCTCCAGGGAGGTTTTATATTTTATCCTGCGTATAGTGCCTACTGCCAACTGGCTTGTGGGTAGGAACTAGATATGGGGTAGCTACCTAGCTGGCTAAGTTATACAATACTGGCCCTACCCATATCTGGATTAGGTATCCTGCTACCAGCTCTCCACAAATAATGTAACAAAGCAACTCTGCGCAGCTCGGTATTCTGCCGCCAGGGCTGTAGCCAGTAATGTCTCAATGTTTTTAATGTTTAAAGGTGCCGTATCTCCGCTAAAAAAGAATAAGATGGAGAGAAATGTAATTACGAATGTTGGAGAGAGCGCGCTAATATTTAAAACGATAAAATTGTAGTGAAAATTGTGAAAATGTTTAATAAAATAGGACTCGTTTAAAATAGAGCAAAAATCTCGTGAGGAACACCTAAAAGAGCATTTAAAAAAACACTGTGAGTTTTTTCATACATATAACTTCTAATATAAGTGCAATGAACGTGTTTATAATAATTTTCGTAGCATACTTTGCGATTTTTTTCTATCGAGGGAATTTCATATAAATTGCTTTTCGGCGTGAACCACGCCTAGATATCTTCAAAAATATTTTTTTTTGAGGAGCTCAAATACTTCAAATGTTTAAGGGATATATGTAAGAAATCGGTAGGTATTCGGGTAGCGGCAGCTTAATCTTTTTAAGGCGATCCAATAGTTCAGGAAAAAATCGAAATCGGAATTCACGCCCTTTATGGAAGGAGTTAAAGAATACTTGAGAAAAAGCTTTTAGAAAGGTTGGAAAAGGTATTTGAGATTTTTTTTTACTTGTTGATTTCGTAATAACGTGTGTTCTACACGCAGTATTTAATTGAAGCATCTATAATACTTCTAAGCCATCAAATTTTCAAAACAAAAACACATGATTTTGTATGATTTTGCATTATTTAGTATGCCTTCATCTTAAGGTTCACTTTAAATCTATAATTTCTTAATATCAAATTTAAATCTATAACTATATGATATGATCTTAATGAAGTGTTTATTTTAATGTTATCTAATATGTTTATAATATGATAAGGCCCGGTAGTAAGCGCTTAAAAAGAAGAAGAAGGGGAGTTATGTAAATACTAATGTTAGAGGGAGCGAGCTAATATTCGAAACGATAATTAAGCGAAAATTGTGAAAATGTTTAATAAAACACGACTCGTTTAAAATAGAGCAAAAACTTGTAAAATTACAGAAAACCCGTTCTTTATAATAGTTTACGGAGCATACTTTGCGATTTTTTTTCAATCGAGGGAATTTCGTACATATAGTTAATAATAGTCATTACTTTAAAAAATAACATAAATATATTTTTTTAGAAACATTAAAAACTTAAAGTGTTCAAGAGAAATATGTTATAATCATCAAAAGCCGAAAAAAATTACTGAAGATCGTTTATATATGTATATATATTATAATAAATAGGCGTAAGCAAGAAACTGTTGTGAAAATATTGAATTAAACACGACGAATCTCTTGAAGTTGCTGTCTGCAATAAAGAAACATTGCGAATTTTTATATTTGAACATTTTAATTTTTTACGGGGTGAAAGAGGTTTCAAAATGTCAAAAAACAAATTATAGGACCACAAAATCTAAAGCTTGATATTAGATATTATTTCTTTTGTTTTCCTTTTACTACTATTAGCTTATTATCTTTTTTTGTTTCGTGTACATTCATATCCACCTTCTTTTTCTTTTTTTCCTTTCAAATACTTTGTACATGTATGTGTACATTATACCCTTATGGAATGTGTGGGATTGCACTCTCCTCCCCACATACTGGAATAAACATTTATTAATTTATTTATTTTATTTATTTATAACGGTGCTATTAAAATTGCATAACATCCAGGAGCACCTATTTTACAAAACCAATATTTTTAGTAAAGGTAGGTATCTTATTTATTATTTGAATTATTCTTAGTTTGCCCCTGCAATCGCTCCAATAGGAAGGTACCTCAAAACGCTCTTATTTGGCAGCCATCAACAGTATCACATGCTCCCCCCTCCTACCGCCATTCTCTCTCCTTCTCTCCCCTTCGCCTCCCCAGTCACCCCACCTCCCTTGGTGGAACCCCCCATTATACTATAGGACTATACTCCCATGCTGTATATCCCAATTCACTCGCTGAATTATCAGAGATGGATATATTTTTAATAACAATTTTTCTGTTTATTTAAAAAACTAGACATTTTTGATATTTCTGAAGCTCAAAATAATGGATAGAATAATAAACAAACAAAAACTTTATTGTGTTAGGTCATCTGTGGTCAAGTGTTTTTTTTTCTCAATAATATAATACAAGGTGTCCGGAAACTCGTAGTACAAGCGGGAAACTGGAGAATCCACATCACTTTGGAGTCGATTTTGTGGTTTAACTTTTTTTGATTTGAGCTTTCGTTTTCGAGTAAATCGGGTCCGAAGTTGGAATTTTTTAGGTTAAATTTGAAAAAAAATTTCACTAGGGGGTTGATTTCAGCTGTGTAATGTCTTATAAAATGCAACGAAGGGTAAACCGGGCTCAAAATTTTTTTAACCCTTTAGTTGCCGAAAAAATGGAAAAATAGAAAAAAAATAATATTAAAATCGAAATGCTTAGATCGAAAAAAATAAGTTTTTTGGGTTCTCTACGTGATGTAGATTCACCAGTTTCCCGCTTGTACTACGAGTTTCCGGACACGTTGTATATTAGCATGAAATAGACAGACCATCGTGCGAAACCTTGTTTTAAGATGAAGCCATACTAAATAATGCAAAATCATACAAAATCACATGTTTTTGTTTTGAAAATTTGATCGCTTAGAAGTATTATAGAAGCTTCAATTAAATACTGCGTGTAGAACATACCTTGGCCCTTAAAAATATTGGTCATTTTTTTATAAATCTTTTAATAAGCCTATAAAAAAACAAGTGTGAGGTCTAAAAAACACATTTTCAAGTCCAAACTCTCCTATTTATAAACCCCTTTTCGGATATGGTTTTATTGTACACTGTGGCAAATTCAGTTTATTTTATAATGATCGCAAAAAAAGTTGATATTTACAACCAATCTTCCCAAAATAAAATAAAATATGCATTTTCGCGTTGTTATTTTACAATACGGCCGCTAGTCAACGAATTCCGTTTTTCAAAGTGAACCCTATGGCATCCACCGAAGAACTACTGTTCACGCCACAGTCGCCAAACCTCAGTCACGCCCCGAACTGAGCGGGAGATGGACGCGTCACTCCGCGTCGCTTGAATTAATATTTTTTACAGGCCTTTACGAAATCAACCTGTAAAACAAAACTCTCAAATACCTTTTCCAACCTTTCCAAAAGCTTTTTCTCAAGTATTTTTAAACTCCTCCCATAAAGGGCGTGAATTCCGATTTCGATTTTTTCCTGAACTAGTCGATCGCCTTAATTTTAAAATATGGAACTGGCTACAATCTAAGTAATATAATTATGTTATGTTCCATAGCTGTCACTATAGAATAAGGAAGAACACAAGAAATGCTAAGTGTGATCTAAAAGTCTGACTATTCTTTGCATAAATTTCAAATACAGAAATTCGTTTCATAATCGTTATGGAATTTTGAATTCGATCAAATGGAATGCCGATATATGATATCGTGTGGTATATAAGAGACAGTGCGCGAGATAATTGGACTAGAACCAAAAGGTAATAAGTCAGTGCCGACATAAGTTCCCATTCAAATCTACACGGAAAACATTTATTTTGTGCATAATCTATTAAGATGAAGCCATACTAAATAATGTAAAATCATACAAAATCATATGTTTTTGTTTTGAAAATTTGATGGCTTAGAAGTATTATAGATGCTTCAATTAAATACTGCGTGTAGAACATACCTTGGCCCTTAAAAATATCGGTCATTTTTAAGGGCTATATAAAACACTTTCAAGTTCAAACTCTCCTATTTATAAACCCCTTTTCGGATATGGTTTTATTGTATAATGTAGCAAATTTAGTTTATTTTATAATGATCGCAAAAATATGATATTTACGCCCGAACTTCACAAAATAAAATAAAATATGCATTTTCTCGTTGTTATTTTTGACATCAATCAATACGTGCCATTAGCGTCATTTCAAGAATCCATCAATTTGGATTCTTGAAATGACGCTAATGGCATGTGTACAAGAACCATGCACTGGGCAGACCAATTTCGTATCAGTAACGCCCCGGCCGGAGCGGGAGACGGTTGTGTGATTCCGCGTCGCTTAGTTTCGTGAAATCAATTTTAAATTTCCGTTTTCTTACAATAAACATTGCGAAAAAAAGGAATTAATATTTTTTACAGGCCTTTACGAAATCAACATGTAAAAAAAAATTCTCGAATACCTTTTCCAACCTTTCCAAAAGTTGTTTCTCCAGTATTTTTAAACTCCTCCCATAAAGGGCGTGAATTCCGATTTCGATTTTTTCCTGAACTAGTGGATCGCCTTAAGTGCATATAATTACAACCTTTCTCTTTCCCACTACTCTCACACTTTCATCAGCCTCATAATATGTCCCAAACGGAGATTTTTTTATTTCCTGGCGGTTCGAAAACATCTAAAAAAATATATTTTTATGTTAGCCCTGGTTGTGCGCCCCTTTGCGCTTGTAATTTCGTAGAATGCCCGGCGGTAGTCGGGCTGTCGAAAACTTTGAGTCTTGCTGTTAATACAGGGGTCGCTATTTTTTGTCCCCCGGGAGGCCCCTTGCCCGGCCTTTATACCTTCTCTCCTTCCCTCCCTTCGATATACACTTCCCCAGAACACAACACATACCGTGCAATATATAGCGAGAACGGAGGGGAACAGAGGGGAACCGAATAGGGGGAATATAATAATACGTCGAGGGGATAAAAATGTTCAAATCCCTCGTATAAATCTACTAACGTATCACTTCAACGGGCTTCCAATCTTCCAACCTACCCCAGTCGTATAATTCCTGCATTGGTGCACTTCGGATTGCTGACGTAAATAAAGGTTTTTAGCAAAATATTGCTCTTAGAAATAATATGGCGGTTTTGTGTTTTATTGTGCACATTTTGTCAACAATCATGTATATCTGAGTGTTACTATTGACTGCTACGTGAAATTGGATGTACACATTACTAATATTTGTAAACGTCTACGGTCTATTGTGGGTAGAATTTATAAAATAAAATATTTCGTGCCCATAAGTACTTTAATATTAATCCACCTTTCTCTGGCTGAATCCACAATCTGTTATGGAATCACTTCTTGGGGACATTCTTGTAAAACTAATATAAGTTACATCCGAACATTACAAAACTCCCTTACAAAATTGTTAATCCATAAATATATTAATGTACACAGAAGCAACATTAAATTAAAGTCTCTGAATATTTTACCTGTCAAAGGATTATTGTTTTATAATATTGTAAGTCAACATCTTATATTGTCTGATTCCTTGTATAGGGAAAGAGTTTTCCATAAACATAATAATTTGACTGTCCTAAAACGGGAATACTCCTAGTTGGGCAGTCAAAAAAATTAATGAATTATGTATATACATGTATAATCTTGTACTAAATAAACAAACAAATAAAAAAAAAAATAATACAAGATTTACTCAAAATGAAGAATTGGTGGTTCCGAAATGTAAACCAATAAATACGGTGAAAGAACCCAAAACTACATTTAATAAACTACGACAATTAAAAATATAAACGTTTTTAAAGCTAGAGTCAAATATAATCTAAGGAAATGGCTATTAGATTCTGAAGATTTATATTGATGCCCGACCGAAGACCTAGTTTTCCTAATTGGAATTCACTTTCCAAGGAAATGGAAAATCATTATAAATTTGTATTGCCTTATGCATATTAAACAATATACGAATAATAATCAACAAGTACTTTGTTGATTATTATTCGTATTAAATTCATTTGTACTTGTTTGTTATATAAGGCTTATACAAGGTACTTTTTACATAGGTATTTATATTTATACTATTCTGTAATTTAATCAACTTATCTTTATTGTTAATTTCTCATCAACATTATACATACCTACATACTGTTTACCATTGTACCATGTTATTGCAAAAATGTTGTCATTATGTACCTGCTAACAAACTAAATAAGTAGTTTAGCTGGTTTGAATGTTAATAAAAAAAAAATTAAAAAATGTTCTTACGATCGTACATGGCGGTTCCAATGAGAAAGATTTATTATTCTCCGTACCAGCTTTTGAAAATTATAACTCAATATCGATTTTATTTCTGCTTAAATTGCTTTAATTTATACCTACATCTAAAAATGCTGAAAGGCGTGATGATAAAACTATTAAAATTATGTACTTTTGTAATTATTTTTTATCATAAATTTATCATTTTTCAATAATGTCTAAGCAAAATAATAATGTAAAAAACATTTAAATATATTAGTTTGAGGTGCGCAAATAAATACACAAACGGACTAATTTTCGTAAAGAAACACATGTACGCATATATTTTTTAATGATTTTATTTAAACTAAAATGTACATTCTTGAAACATGCGTTTCCCAGATAATGTATTGATTTATTTTACTGCATGATTATATGATTTTAAAAGGGTGTTGTAAAATACAAAATCTTTTTTGAAAATATAACAAATCTGCCAACGACCTATAAACCTTATTATACTAAAAATAAACATATTTTATCAAAATTTAAAACATGCATTTACTAGATAAAAGAACAATCTTTCGAAATCAATTTATAATTTTTGTGGAAAAGAGTCAACACGGCTAAAATCAGATTTAAAACTGACATATTTCTGGTTTTCTCTAATACCCTCATATTGTGACATTAAATAATGCATGAAATAAAAATGTAGGTACTAATTTATAAAATTATTTTGTAATTTTCGCTTATATTTCTTTACAACTGTGTAGACCTTGGACTCTGAAATACAAACAAATTAAGTATGCAATAGTAATGCAATAATACAATATAGATTCTACATACCAATATTATGGTAATCATGAAAATTGATCATATTTTCATAGTATTCTGTCGGCATGTCGACATGCTTTTGTAAATTTTCGATTGCAGAATGCATTGTTATTTCGTATTCACCATTGTAGGTAATGGTAGTAAAGGTCTCATATCGAAATAATAATGGTTTTCCGAAACAGCAAATATCCAGAATTTGGAAACCAATTCTGAAGATTAATGGTACAGTACCTACCAGGCAATGGGAATATGAATGTACAGATTAAAAAAATTGTAGACATCATTCAGGTATTAGGTATGAACCCATCGGTGCAATGGAAACGATTTAGAAATCGTTTTTTGATGTGTAAATTTCAGTTTAAATAATTTTAGAACATATCTCAATTAGATAAATGGGAAAAAAATCACGAAGCCATTTTAAATTATTATCTAAAGGTAAAATATAGTTTGATATTTTTTAATAGCAGGCGGACAAAAATATTGTTAGCGCAGAGATAAAAGGTTTTATAGATTGTAGCTCCAAACAGAATTAGAAAATGCATATTTTATTTTATTTTGTGAAGTTCGGGCGTAAATATCAATTTTTTGTGATTATTATAAAAGAAACTAAATTTGCCATTATACAATAAAACCAAATCCGAGAAGGGGTTTATAAATAGGAGAGTTTGGACTTGAAAGTGTGTTTTTTAGACCTTATACTTTATTTTTTTATAGACTTATTAAAAGACTTAAAAAAATGACGGATGTTTTTAAGGGCCAAGGTATGTTCTACATACAGTATTTAATTGAAGCATCTATAATACTTTTAAGCCATCAAATTTTCAAAACAAAAACATATGATTTTGTATGATTTTGCATTATTTAGTATGGCTTCATCTTAATTTGTTTCTTCTTGTTTGATCACCATATAACAAAATCGAGGTTTAAGGTTAATAGACCTTTCCTCGGGTGTTTATTTTTTAAATTTTCTATACTGTTTGCGGTTAGGTTTAATTATTTTTGGTTTTGTTGGGGAATTAGGATTTAATCTACGGCAATAAATTGTTACTTGTTACTTCCCGCTCTCTCCACTTCTTTCCCCGGAGGCAATTTGCAATCAACCGGATTGAAATACATCAGTCACGCAGTGAATTCATAAACCACACATAAAAACGCAGTTAAAATCGAATCACACAATTCATTTTTCGTAGTGAAATCATTGACTAACAGAGCGATTCACATAGCAGAGAAGCCTTTAGGTATCTACCGTAAGTAGGTACCTTC
Organism: Limnephilus marmoratus; assembly: GCA_917880885.1. Taxonomy (NCBI): domain Eukaryota; kingdom Metazoa; phylum Arthropoda; class Insecta; order Trichoptera; family Limnephilidae; genus Limnephilus; species Limnephilus marmoratus. Next base: position 28,624,296 of record OU862923.1, on the reverse strand, counting down.
CTTTCAAATACAGTTTATTGCCAAGTATTGCATGACCTTGAGCCTTGAGGAACATAAATTAAAATAGTCGTATAAAATATTTTGTCGAAACAAATATATTACTAGATAACTAAACATATATAATTGGTTAATAAACTTCTAATAGCGTTAAGTATTTGTTAGAAATCATATTTGTAATAAAATGCAGGCACTAAAATCATTATTAACTACTTAGGTGGGTACCTACCGTTTATCTTTTTCTAAAATGGCTCTATCATTTTTTGCGTCACTAGCATCTTCTTCATTCGGCCGATTCATTTCCCGCCCATTTTTTCATCTCCCCAAAGCCCAGAGCAATGTTACAAAAAGCACCGAAAGAATTCTTCCCTGTCCGTATATATTTAATAATACCCCGGAGAATTTCGGCGAATTACTGCCCGGGGAATAGAACCCGGTACCCTATCGTTACAGTGGGTAGGTATACTAAGTCTTATATCCCTATGCCAAGGTAGTGGTGAGATCCCTAGGATGCTGAGGTCTGCCTCTGAGATCGAAGCTCTGCGGATTTTGAGCATTGTTTCAAACCAATAAGGTAAAAGGAAATACGCCGCCAACAATATGCATATTTGATAAAACTTTAGAAAAACCGACAAAATTAATGGTATTGCTGTGTTATTTTATTTATATTTTTTTCTAAAACGTTAATCGAGATAAGAGCTTTGGGTAAGAACTGTGAAATGATGTACCTACCTATGTATGGTTAGGTACATTTGCCATTGCTCGAAATAATATCATATTTTGTGAGTAACTTTTTGGTAAGTAACTATATTGGTACCATACTGGCACTGTATAGCAGCGCCTGATAGTAAATGAGGGTCACAAAAATCGATGTATGAAAATGAACGAAGTATTATCACATTAATTTGCGTATAAATTTGTCAACCGAGTCGCGAGCCGAGCCACGAATTAAGGCGGTACACAATCCTAATAATTTTTGTTTGCTCAAAACTCACATTTTAATCATTTCAGGCGAATTCGTAACTATAATAACTTTTTTGTTTCCATGCCGCACGAGGGATGTAAGTTATTTATATATTAGAATAATTAAAACAGTACCTCACCATTAATGTATTGAATTTTTATTTTTTTTTTCATCACCAGATTTTATTTTTCTGGACGGTGAATTAATAACTTCGGAAGGACAACATGGAGACACATTTTATATATTTGTAACACGTTCTTCAGAATTAATTAAAATGAACGCGGCTGAAAGGTCGTGTTTCCAGGCCTGCTAGGGTGAATTCGACCGTACGTTCGTCCAATTCGCCGTGCCGCGGCGTATATTTGTTCACACGCTTTCTTCACTTACGTCGTTAAGATTCCCACATTATTTTATCTTCTTCTTCTTTTCTTTGATACGGCAAATTCGACAGTAGGTCCGTCCAATACACGGGCCGCGAGTCGTAATTTTTATACACGGCGTCTTTACTTATGTCGTTAAGATTCTGAATATATTTTAGCGAAAGGAACAAATCTTCCGTAAACAGCGCGAATCGCCGCTTGCTGTTGCTTCATTCCTTTCGCATAATTCGTGGCTCGGCTTGCGACTCGTTTCGCAAATGTATATGCAGCCTTAGGTATATTATATAAAATATCTTTTATAAAGTTTTAAAATTAAACTACCTGCTTTTTTAGACATATTCATCGAAGCTTTAACTTCGATTACCATAAAATAAATCCCGAATGTTGAAATTCAACGATCAATTTTGACACACAATCAAAATCATGTTTAATGTAAATATAAACATAAAAGAAGTAAATGCTTTACGTAACGTATTTATAAATCTTGAAAGCTCTGCCAAAAATATGGGTCTCGTAGTAAACCAGCAAAAGACCAAATACATGGCTGTAGGATGCACCCAACAAATCCCAACTCTCTCATGTGGAAACCAAAATTTCGAAACGGTACCCAGATTCACATACCTAGGCTCCCTGATAACAAACGACAATAATACCACAGAGGAGATCCAGAAGCGCTTAGTGAACGCAAATCACTGTTATTTCCGCCTACAAAACCAATTAAAGTCCAGACTGCTGTCCAGAAACACGAAGATATTAGTGTACAAAACACTTAACAGATCAGTAGGTACTTACGTACGCAGCTGCGATTTGGGTACTAACTAAGAGGAATGAGCGAGCACTGGACGTTTTTGAAAGAAAAAATTTGAGGCGCATCTTCGGACCGGTTCTAGAAAATAACAATGAGCTCTATACTTTGTTTAAGGAGCTAAACGTCGCAAAATTTATAAAATTGGGAAGACTTCGGTGGCTGGGTCATGTGGAGAGAATGACCGAGCATCAAGCACCAAAGTCCCTGCTGAACTCAAGACCAATAGGGCGAAGGAGCCTGGGAAGGCCAAGACTAAGATGGAGCGACAACGTCCTCAAAGACATATCTATCTTGGAGCTTCCAAACTGGAGAGAGCTGGCACAAAACCGAAATGAGTGGAGGAAGACTCTTAAGGAGGCCAAGACCCACTAGGGGTTGTAGAGCTAATAGTGATGATGATGAAAAAAAAATAATAATAAAAGTGTTTAAAATTTTAAACAGCTAATAAACTACCATTTACCATTCATTAATGGTTGTTTATCAATTGTGTAAGATTTGATATATGTTTATTAGTAAGGCCATTTAGTGTTCAACGCAAAATCGTTATAATAACTACCATTATTTCATCTACAAAACTAAATCTTTAATTCAATTTCACCAAGATCGTATTTTCCCACCAACATCGCTTGAAACATTATTTAGCCAATACATAGTATCTTTTATCCCCTTTTTTAAGGAGATTATTCTCCTTTTGTATAAAATCACCTGTTGCTAATGACTAATGACTGTGCGCCCGATAAATCTACCTGAAGAGTCCCGGAGCCATAATACGAATAGCGATACCTTTTCTTCAAACCAAAAGTCAAACCATTTTTGGTGTTCCGAATACCAATTTAACAATTCGTCAGAATCGACCAGAACATGTGCAAAATGATTGACATCTAATAAAATATTTAATCGTGTGTCTAAAACCCTAAAAGAAAATCTGATATTGTATTTAAACAAAATAGAAAACAAATAAAGATTCTTTAGTTTGATAAATAATGTAGGTATCTACAGAATATAAAAATCAATTTCTATGTATGTGAGTTGTCTGCATTGCTTGCTATATTAAGGCGATCCACTAGTTCAGGAAAAAATCGAAATCGGAATTCACGCCCTTTATGGGAGGAGTTTAAAAATACTTGAGAAAAAGCTTTTGGAAAGGTTGGAAAAGGTATTTGAGAGTTTTGTTTTACAGGTTGATTTTGTATTTTATTTTATTTTTTTATTTTTAAATACATAAACGGCTATACTGCCTTTTATTAATAAACATATAATAGAGTACAAAAGTAAGAAAAATATTATCATTACATAATAGTAGTTTAAAACTTAAAAATAACATTAAAAAAGAACAATGAGAAATATCATCATTTCATTTCAACATGTCCATATTGCGTATATAAAGTTACATTATGGAAAAAATAAAAAACTTAAAAACTGAAACTTAAAAATAACATACAATTATTTTATGTATCACAACAAAAAATAACAAAAAAGAACAATGAGAAATATCATCATTTCATTTCAACATGTCCATATTGCGTATATAAAGTTACATTATGGAAAAATAATTTTTGAGTGCATGTTTATATTGCGGTAATTTTAAGAAATATATGTCGCCGATGTTAGCATATTCATTTCCCAAAATGTGCAATCGACTGATTGGTGAGTAATAATGTGATAATGTATGTGTGTTATTATAGTAGAACGGTAGAGTCAGTCTATTGTTAGCGCGACCAGGGCAATGAAATCGTATTAGTTCTATTAAATCAGGGGTATCCAAGACCGAGTGAATTATTTTATATAATATTAATAGATCACAGATTTTTCTGCGATCTGATAAATTTACGAGATTAGTCCAGTTTAATAACAAATTATAGTCCAGGGATTCTCTTGGAATACCTAATTTAAAATTAATATACCTAAGGAATCTATGCTGGACTTTTTCAATCGCTTGAATATGGATATTGTAATGTGGAGCCCAAATCGTAGAGTTATATTCTAAAATGCTTCTCACTAGCGTTATGTATAAAATGCGAATAGTATCAATGTTACAAAATTGTTTGGTTATTCTAATAATAAATCCTAAAATCTTCATTGCTCTATTAATAATATTAGTTACATGGCTAATAAATGTAAGTTTTGAGTTAAAAATAATACCTAGATCATTTATTGTTTCTACTGAGTTTAATATAATTTTGTCAAGATTGTATTCATAAATGATCGGTTTCTTTATTTTATAAAATCTTATTATTTGACATTTACTAATGTTAAGTGCCAGTTTATTGCATATACACCAATTAAACAAGTTGTTTAAATTTTTTTGTAAAATTATGCAATCAGAAATATTTTTAATTTTTTTATATAATTTTAAATCATCAGCAAATAACAGGATATCAACATCGGAAAAAACGTCTACAATGTCATTAATAAATAAAATAAACAGTATTGGTCCTAAATGGGAGCCCTGTGGCACACCACTAGTGGCAGAAAAGGCATCCGATATTACGTCATTCAACTTTACAAACAGTTGCCTATTTGTTAAATAACTCTCTACCCATTTATCGAACGCCTTGCTGAAGTCAGTATATATCGAATCTACTTGACATTTATCTGCAAAGGCATTCGCTATAAAGTTTTCATATATCAGTAGATTTGTCAGAGTTGATCTATTCTTCATGAAACCGTGTTGAAACCTTGTTATAATCCCATTTAATTTAAACATAATTTTATCCAAAATAATTTTTTCAAACAGCTTTGGAATAGTTGACTGTATACACACAGGTCTATAGTTGCGTATATCGCATTTGTCACCTTTTTTAAATATGGGTGTGATGTAACTATTTTTCCATGCAATTGGAAAATATCCCGATGACAATGACATATTAAAAATTAAATAGAGGGGATACGACAAGGCATGTATACAGTGTTTCAATAGAATTGGGGGTATTTTGTCAGGACCCGAACTTTTTTTTACATCTAATTTGTTAATATGGGTTTTAATTTCATTTATATCTATGTGAATGTTAGAAATTTGTAAATTGATATTAGATGAAAAAAAAGGAATTTCACTATTATCAATTGTGTTGTCATATACATCTTTAAAAAATGAAGCAAATAAATTAACAATAGTTTCTGCATTATTTCCATTTATGCCGTTATAAAACATGCTAGCAGGTATATCTATTTCATTTCTTTTTAATGACTGAGTACTTCCATAAAGTGTTGATGTCGTTATTTGCAATTGAATTTTCCACATTATTTAAGTATTCTTTGTAACAATTTTAAGAAAGATCGTGACATTGGCGTCGAATTGAATTGAATTGAATATAATCTTTAATTGATTTAGAATTTTTGTACTTTTTATGTATTTTCTTCTTCAATAGAGTCAAGTCAATTAAATCTTTATTGAACCACTGAGGGAAAACATTATTTTTACATTTAATGTAAGGCACACTTTTTTCTATGATTATAATTATTTTATAGAATACGTTGATATTTTCGTTAATATTATCTTGTTTAAAAAAAATCCAATCAGTAGCATTTAAGCATTCATTAATATGATTAAAATCAGCTTTATTAAAATTGTGAAGTGATTTTTTGCACTGTAGATTTGGTATTTTATTTAGTGATACGCTAATATTTAATGGAGGATGATAGTTATCTACAGGTAATATTATTTCACTTGATTTTACTACAGTTACTGAAGTATCACTTGAAAATACCAAGTCCAGTATTTTGTTATTACAATTTTCAATTTTATTTAATTGTGTTAGATTTATAAAATTAGATTTATAAAATGCTTATAACTTCTTTGTTTATAGTTGAAAAGCCAGCGTTTTCTATACCTGTCAATTCCATAAAGTTTTGATTCCAAATGATGTTCGGAAGATTAAAATCACCAGTTATAATTATTTTTAATTTTGTATATTTTAATTGTAAAATTTCAATATCTTCAAAATGCTTAGTATAAACACTAATATCCGATTTAGGCGGAATGTACACATTACCCAATAAAATTCTGTTTTTACCTGAATATTATATATATTTATTTTGTTTATTTCTTGGTAGTTCTTCGGTGGACGCCATAAGGTTCACTTTGAAAAACCGAATTCGTCGACTAGCGGCCGTATTGTAAAATAACAACGCGAAAATGCATATTTTATTTATTTTGGGAAGATTGGGTGTAAATATCAATTTTTTTTGCGATCATTATAAAATAAACTGAATTTGCCACATTATACAATAAAACCATAACCGAAAAGGGGTTTATAAATAGGAGAGTTTGCACTTGAAAGTGTGTTTTTTAGACCTTATACTATATTTTTTTATAGGCTTATTAAAAGACTTATAAAAAAAATGACCGATATTTTTAAGGGCCAAGGTATGTTCTACACGCAGTATTTAATTGAAGCATCTACAATACTTCTAAGCGATCAAATTTTCAAAACAAAAACATATGATTTTGCATTATTTACTATGGCTTCATCTTAAGCATAGAAAATATTTGAAGCTTTTAAAATACCTTCTTTCCACCCTCGCGAAGGTTTTTGGATTATTACAACCACATGACAATACATCTGATTTTTTTTTTAAATTTGTCAAAAATGTCACAACTTGAAAATGACATTTTGCAAACCATAGATTTTTTAATATAAAATTCAATTTTAGAATAAACTCTTTAAATTAATTAATTTAATCGAAGTACTCACCTATTGTATTTAGGTACCTACCTACTAAACAAAATCGAATACTTTGAGTTTAATCAAAATTTATATTTATTTTAAATAGGTACATATGTTAGTTACCAAATTTGATTGATTGTTCCTATAATAGATATATAAAAATGAATGTTTGTAATATATGAAAAATGAAAATATGAAAAAAGAAATTGCAATAGGTGGCACGCGAGCTGTTTGAAAATTTGAGAGTACCGGGACTGAATATATGGAACGTGGGACAAGGGAGGGGATCTCGGGAGGGGGATTCGCGGGAGAGGGGAGAGGGAAGGCGGGTAAGGTGGAGAGGGAACGCTTGAGGGGAAGTGGTCATGGGAGGGCAAGGGGAGGCGAATGGGGAAAGACACGCAGGGAGAAACAATTTCTTTATTAGTGGCAGTGCAACACATGCCCGGAACTCGCTAGTAGAACATAAAGTTTGTCGAAGATTTTTAGATTTTTGATCGAAGGTCTTTCGTGATTCAAGTTTGAACTGATCTTAAATTCGACGTAAAGATCCACATGCCAAAAAATCTGTTTTGATATGTGTAAATATATAAAAAAAAGATTTTAAATAATTGTGAACCTGCCTAGGTATTTCAGATAAGAAAATTCATTCCTGGGAATTCGTTTTGAAATTAATTAAATTTGATATGACAGTGAACATGAAACTAAAAATACAATTATCTTACTTATTATTAAATATTTCGTCTAATATAATAACGACTTCAAAAAATTTCTTCACGTTTTTGTGGATACTCGTAGAAACGGCATTTGATAAGGCAGATTACTCATGGGACATCGGGACGCTGGACAGGTGCATTGATTTTTCAGAAGCAAGGAGTGGCAATGGAACGTATACGGATTATGATAATGCCCAACTCTAACTCTCAAGTCATTCTGCCCGTCACTGCGCAGTGTGTAGTGCGCACTGTGCACAGTAGGCTTTATGGACATGACCGGCCGAATTTATTTATTGTGTCAGTCGACATTATGCTACCAGTGTGCTGGACCCGGTGGCGCAACTATTGCCTGGGGGCAGAAGATCTTGCCGATAAAGAACAAAGCTAACTGTGTAGGTATGTTATTGTGTATGTACGTGTATCACATTACTGTCTTGGTGTAGGGGTGAGAGATTTGACTCCGTGCTGATGGTAGTTGGTTCGAATACAGGTTTATTTGTAAATTTGTATATCTACCTTTAAAAAAATTAATTTTAATAATCCTTTTACGTGGTTAATTTTTTTTTTTACATTAGTTTCACACAGGAGGTCGGTCCTGAGGGGAAAAAATCCAATAGGGCCTATGTCATCTTTGGGGATGGTGTGTGGAGGATATTGGGGGAAAGGAAGGATGGGAAGTTCTGAGAAGGAAAAAAGTATGAGGGTTGGATAGTTATTTGTGGGCAATGTGTTCAGGAGAGCCGGACACATGAATCCAATGAATCCATCCCTTCCACTGCGGTGCAAGGCAATGGCTTGAGGTGTAGGATAGGTCTACCTCAACCAGTCTCTCCCGATTCCTTAGCTTTTGTGACGTCCTTAAAGATTTTTTTTTATTAAATAAGTGAATATAACTGTTGAGAAATATTTTTCCTGTCTCAAAAAATTATACCTAAATGGCAGTATAATGCAGTTGGTGGCGGCTACCAGCGTTTGGTGTGACCGCTCCCCAAGGACGGCGTGTCACAGGCGCGGCAGAATGAACACGGTGAACACCGCACAGTGAACACTGAACAGTGGACAATACTGAGCAGTGAACACTACAGTCTGTAGAGGTGATCTCATGGAGGATGGGCTGGGGAGGTCCCCGCTGGGATTAGGCCCGCACCAGGGTCCGACATTGTCTGGTCAGTTGGTCAGTCGGGTCTGAAGTAGCCGACGATAACCCTAAATGTGCGAATGCAGAAGTCTGTCAGCGACGATTTTCTCTTTTCACTGTACGTTGAAAAGTAACTAACTTAAATTTAACTGCTTATATTCGGAGCCAGTGGGACTCCGAAATGTTCATAATAGAAATTACAACGTGGCCGCGGAACAAAAGGTTATTAGTAACAGATCGTGTTTTAGTGTATACGGGCTTTATTTATGTTGTTGCAACAACACAGGTTATCGGCCGTGAAAGGTTTTTTTAGTAAGGCTGTTAAGCTTTTGTTTTATAAAATTTTTGGTCTCATACTCCTTCATTATAAATTTTATTATTTCAAATTTTAATCAGAGGTAAAGTCACAGGGAGGAAATCCATAATTGGTTTTATTTTGACTATTCAAACTGGAAAAATGTAAACTGTCGATTTTCCGAAAATAAACAAATAAAATAAAATAAAATAATTGTCAGAATGTTTTAAAACTTAGTTAGTAGCAATTAAGTTATTCCCAGCAGGGGTAGCACATATATGTAGGTGACTACATTTTTTATGATTTTTATTTTTATTTAAGGAGAAAGTCAAGAAAAATACAAGACGATAAAAAACACTTGAGAATAATTGGCCTGTATCCTAACTATTTCTCACATGTATTTTTTACCTAAATTAAAAGGAAAATTTTTGTAATAAAAAATTGTGTTTCATAGAAAAATTAGAACAAAACATAATGTCAATAAATAAACGTACGAGTAGGTGGAAATATTTAGGAGGCGGGTATGGGTACCGCCGCTCCGGGAATAACCAACACCTCTGCCATAGGTCACCCCCAGAGGTTCGCTATGTTTGATGACTTAGCAGGGGTGCCCGGGTTATTGGGGTGAGGTTTGTATAGGTCTTGGCGGTGGATGCGTCTACCCACCTGCTGCGTGGCGCGCCAGATCGAGAAATACGGTTGAGGTAGGCCTTTTGACCTTTCCAGCCGGACTCTCGACCTATTACCTGTTTTGCATCGCAGTTGGAGGGATTCCGTCACTCTTGGACACGTTGACTCCCAGATTCCTACCCACCCCTCATACCTTTTTCCTTTCCTTCCTTAAAAAAGACCCTCCACACAGCATCCTCTAACATGACATAAGCCTTGATGGAAATTATTTTCTTCAAAGCCTCCTGTGTGGAGCTAATGTAAAAAAAAGATTAAAGATATAATTATTTAAATGAATGAATGTGCAGCTCTGAGATTAAAATCAGCAGCAGTATCAAGTCAGTGTATGAAAGTGAAGTAGCCGCCAATAATATTCATAACCCTTAAAAGAACGACGATTTGAAAATACTTATTTAATTAATATGTAATAACCTTTCACCATTGTGAGTTTTATCGTTGACGCTACAGCCCTTGAAGAATCTTGATCGCATTTAGAAAACATCAACCCTCCTGTCAGTCTCCTGCTGTCTCCCTCTAGTTATTTTTTCCGAAGAATTCTGGATATGCATCCACGTCTTCCATCCTTGATATATATCCTTCCAGAAAATCTGTAAGTATATTATATCTAAATCCTAGTTTGACGGCTCTTCAAAAATACTTACTTTTATCTAAATTTTGACGACGCATCATTCACTTGAAGGGCTTCAAAGATTCTTTGTATAATAATTATATAATGAATAATAATTATACAGCTCGGTTTTGAGCTATTTCACTTCAAGCAAGCTTTACTAGAATAAAATTTAAAATAATGATTTGGTATCAAGTTGTCATTTTCTCAAATTTACTTCTAGAGCGCTCTAATAACGTTGAAAGGCAAAATATCCCGATATACAAAAAATATACAGCATGTAAATAGCAACAACAAGAGAACACCGTAAAAATTAAAATAATAGTGCTTTTGTAGTCTGTAGCACATTTTTTTTTACTTGAGCTCCACACAGGAGGCCCTGAGGAAAATAAATTCCCTTAGAGCCTGTGTCATCTTTGGGGATGCTGTGTGTAGGGTTTTTTTTAAGGAAAGGAATGAGAGGAGAGTTCTGAGAAGGAAAAGGGTTTAAGGGGTGGGTATGAATCTGGGGTTTAGTGTGTCCTGGTAATTCGCCTCCAAGACATAGACAAATCTCACCCCATGAGCCCCCGGGCACCCCTGCTAAATCACCAAACGTAGTGAACCACTTGGGGTGATCTATGGCAGAGGTGTTGGTTATCCAATAAAGGTTCCCGGGGCGGCGGTACCCATTCCCGGCTCCAAAAACGAAACGTCAAAATGCAAAAGACACATGACAAAATAACGTAATTAAAATATAATATAATAAAAAAACAGCAGGCAACTTATGTTTAGAAATACATAATCGGTGGATATATGATATGATATATAGGCAGGCACAATATATGAATTCTTCGTTTATTCTGCGAGAGGATTCGTAGGTACTTACAGAGGATAGTCTGTCCATAAAACCCAGGATGTAAAATTTTCACTTGCTTTTTCTTCTGGCATTCAAGGGTTAAGTTAAAAACATGAAGCGGTGCCAACATACGCGTAGCATTAAATACATTCCGACTCGGCGGCGAAATCAAATGATTCTTCTCAATGGGTATAAAATGGAGCTACACACTTCCTCAGCCATAGGAACTCGTACCTAATGATATTTACATTTAAATCTTTCAATTCGCTGGTGGCTGAGGGCGTCTGATCTGTAGGACTTTTGAATTTAATGTTCTTAGAAATACACGCACGAATTACGAATAACAGAAAAGAATTTGCCCACCAGGAATATTTATTTTGAATTTGCTTGGCCAATATAAGTCTAGTGGAAAAATCAAAATGTCTTCAAAGTCAGTCAGTCCTCTGCCAAAATTCACATTTAAGTACCTACATGTTTTAACAATATGTTACATTGTTGGGCTATTTTTAATAATAAGAACATAGCTGGTATTTGATTAGTTTAGTATAGCAAACACTCGCCATTAGATACTTTAAGAGTTCACTGAATTTATTGGCTAAACACTTGCACAATATTGACATTGGTTCAGGTGAATTGTGAATAAAATGAGCTACATATACAATTTAGTTTTTTTTTTACATTAGCTTCACACAAGAGGCCCTGACGAAGATATTTTCCTTCAGGGTCTATGTCATCTTAGAAGATGCTGTGTTGAAGGTCTTTTTAAGAAAGGGAAGGTTAGGAAGTTCTGGAAGAAAAAAGGTACGAGGGGTGGGTAGGAATTTGATGGTCAGTGTATCCAGGAGTGACAGTATCAATACATCCCTCCAACTGCGGTGCAATGCGCTGGGTCTTGAGTCCGGCTGGAAAGGTCAAAGGCCCCATCAACCTGTCTCTCTTGATCCGGCCGCCATGCAGCAGATGGGCAGACGCATCCGCCGCTAAGACCTGGACAAATCACACCCCATGAACCCGGGCACCAATAGGCATCAATATAATCAAATTTAATGTACCAAAGGAGAAGGACCTGGTGGATTTTACTGGAGTTACTTTAATTCCGTATCCAATCCCAAAATTCTACTTCAGGTACCTATTAGTAGGTACCTACCTACCTGTAATGTTTAATTAATTAAAGTTTGTTAAAAAAAATTTTTAAAAATGTTTGTACCTACTCTCTCTTCAATTCTTCAATCTCTAATCCAATTAAAGCATGAGAATTGTGCATTGTTATCAAACAATACCCTAAAATCACTGCACGGCTTCTGACATCCTCGAAGGTTTTGAAATACTGTCAATAAATAACTCAAAACTCAACCCTTTACACGGCATGCAAATACTCTGTCAAAGGGCCATAAATTTACGGATACAGTTAAATTATCAGCAAGTGTTTTGACAAAGAGAAAACATTCCTAGCCCTTTGTCTAATCTGCGCACCGCATTCTGAGCGAGCTACTGTTTGCAATCTTGTATTCAACTTCCGTTGAAACTCAAGGGATTTGAAACAATAAATGTCATATTTTGCAGTATTTTTATTGCCTTTTTAGTTATGTGCACCTACCTTTTATGTAAATTTGTGTGCATTCAATTTTTCAAATGTGCTGAACTGCAGGCAGTTGTGTTTGAGAAAAATCTGTTATTGACAAGAATCCGGAAAAAATATTTATAGATTTTGGTTGCTGGCAGCAATAAAGCGTGTCAACCGAACGTATATTAAAGTAGTCTCAGAGAGAGGTTGTACGTGATGTCATCGACGATCGTCCTAAATAGTGACATAAAAACCTTCTTTCTCACACGTCTTGTATGTAAGTAAAAAAGACAGATGATACTAGAATGATGACGTCACGTACAACCTATCTCTGGGACCATTATTTTGTCTTATGCGTGAAATTGAACTCATAACCTTTCGCCTCAATGTTCAATTCGGGAGGCGGGTATGTGTACAGCCGCTCCGGGAACCTTATTGGATAACCTCTGCCATAGGTCACCCCATGTGGTTCGCTACCTTTGGTGACTTAGCAGGAGTTCATGGAGTAAAGTTTGTCCGGGTTTTGGCAGCGGATGTGTCTGCCCTCCAGCTACATGGCAGGCCGGATCGGAAGAGAATGGTAGAGGGAGTCCCTTTGACTTCTCCATACTTCTCCATACTTCGCCATACTCTCTCGGAACATCGCCTTGCACCGCAGTGAGAGGGATGGATTCATACGTCCGTCACTCCTGGACACACTAAACCCAGATTCCCACCAACCCCTAATACCCTTTTCCTTCTCAGAACTTCCTCTCCTTCCTTTACTAAAAAGACCCTCCACACAAATATGACACACTCCTGTGTGGAGCTAATGTAAAAAAAACGTAAATTGAAAGAACCTGAATTCTGACCTATGTATTTTATTTTCAAAGCTATAAATAAATTAATATTATTTAAAACGTATTTTTCATCTAAAAATGGGTGTCAGTTTACATATTGGTTTTCCCGCTTGGTGTGTTAGGTAGACAGTCACCTGCTGATATAGACTCTGATAAAGAACGTGTAAATGAAACTTAAATGATATCCCACAATAATCATAAAATGCTGTCCAATATATCTTTTTAGAAGACAGAAATTACTAATTTATTAAGATACCTACATAATAGGTATTACAACAACACAGATTGTACCTATTACTTTGACTAATTGGTTGTAAAAGTACCGTTGATACATTTAGTAAGTAATACCAAAAATCAAGTAAACTCAATGCAGGTTTCAAAGAATATGTTGAATTTGGCATCTATTGTATTTAGACGGCAAGTTCTTCTGACGTCCCAGAATGTGAGAATCAAGCATACAAATGGGTTAATTTGTGTAGATTAGAAGCCAAACGATGATTTTGGTGGGTCTCTGCTGGGCGTGATCATAACTAAAGCAGATCCCATCTGATCTATTCTTTGATCATGTTAAAAGAAAAGCCTGTACTCACGGGTTTAATTAATATATGCTATTGCATACAATCTATGAACAGGCTTTTCTATGAAATAGAAACCCAAAAATGAATCAACTTCAACTTTCGTTCTATAAATTGACCATAGATTCTCATACGATAGATCTGTTGGGAAAGCACCATAACTAAATTAATTAACATTAATCTACCTACCTAATACAACGTACTTACATCGACAGCTCTGGTATGTGTGTATGAATGTAATGTATGTGTATCAATGTTGTGTTTGTCTTTAATTAGTGATAGTATCAATCGTGTACGGTGTAATAGCATTTGTAAGTGTATTAATATTGATGTTGACAAACCTAATAAAAAAATAACTGGTGACCGTTTGAATCGGTATTATCGGATGGGAAAGACAAATAGTGGCCAACAAGATGAGGAGAACTGACTACCTAACGAGAACTCCTGACTTCAGATATGTGGAAGCCGCCAAATTCGAAAAATAAAACAAAAGTTATTTGATCAGTGTCTAAATTCTTTTTGAAGTTTTTGAGGTGGAGATTCTTCTGATAAATTAAATTATATTAATGACTGAACAAGTAGATAATAACAAAAAATCTAAACGAAACATTAATGAAATGGTAAATGTAATAATTAATCAAAAATATAGCAGCCAAAAAATGCAGGAAAAAATTAGTTGATGAAAATATTGTTAATTCTGAATTTGAAATATGAGATCTACAAAAATGACACAAATTAAATAGGTGTCAAAGGCCGAGTGTTTTAAGACGTTGTCCAGGAAAGACAGATATCCTGAGTTCGATTCCCAGTTGCGACCGTTTTAATTTTCTGTGTCTATCCATTTCTTTCATGTTTCGTTTAGATTTGTTAGCACTTACCACATATCTTCATCTTCAAAAGTTATTCCAATAAATTGAATTAAATAATTAGTTATCGATAAGGATTTTTAATACCATGAAAGAAAGACCATGTTATTACTGACATTTTTATTTATTACAATAGAGATATTTACATTATTTTATCTTATCCATAATGACAAGCTCTCTTCAAAAATATATAATGTTTAATTTTATTTCTACAAATTACACATTATGGAGAAAAAAATTATAGACGATGCGGTATAATTCAACACTTGACCATCGTGTAGGTACATTGATATTGTTTGCACAAACTATTTTGAACAGAATATAAATTAAGTTTTATTTTATTATAAACATTTATATGCACATTGCAATTATACAATTATTTTATTAACACCAGGATGTTAGGAACTTGATAATGAGAAAACTTATATTATGATTGTTTACACATAGTTTTGGGAAGGTTTGGTTGGTAAAAATATTAATTTTAAATTAGAGAAATATTACGAACACATTTTTAAATAATTTAAGGCTATTTTTCATAGGAGAGATGTTTGTACGGAAAATAAATTGAGAGATTTTTTGATTATTAGATAGTCAATCACCAAAAATATCTGATTCTAAAGGAATAATTACGTATTTAAATTACAAGTAGTTTCCTATGGAATATAATGTAAACAGGTAGGCATTGTTTTAACTACTTTTTTCATAGGAAGGAAAATTCTGAAAACTGCGGGGAAAACAAAAATATTCCATACTCGCTTCGGTACATATCTACCACCAGAAAATGTCTAATATTCTCTAATAAATTTGAAGTCATCGATATTACAGGGTCGTAACTGAACGAGGTTATAGACAACGAAAGACATTTTAGGGAATGATTGCATTAATACAACAATGAATGTAGAATAATTGTCAAAACATTACAGGATCGATATTACAGTAACTGAACGAGGTTATAGACAACGAAAGACATTTTAGGGAATGATTTCATTAATAAAACAATGAAAATAGAATCATTGTCAAAACATTACAGAATCGATATTACAGGATCGTAACTGAACGAGGTTATAGACAACGAAATACATTTTAGGAACGTAAGAACGAGGTTATGGACAAAGAAAACATTCTAGGAATGTTTGCATTGATAAAACAATGAAAATAGAATAATTGTCAAAACATTACAGGATCGTAACTGAACGAGGCTATAGACAACGAAAATCATTTTAGGGAATGATTGCATTGATAAAACAATGAAAATAGAATAATTGTCAAAACATTACAGGATCGTAACTGAACGAGGTTATAGACAACGAAAGACATTTTAGGAACGAAAGAACGAGGTTATGGACAAAGAAAGACATTCTAGGAATGATTGCATTGATAAAACAATGACAATAGAATAATTGTCAAAACATTACAAGATCGATATTACAGGATCGTAACTGAACGAGGTCATAGACAACGAAAATCATATTAGGGAATGATTGCATTGATAAAACAAAGAAAATAGAATAATTGTCAAAACATTACAGGATCGTAACTGAACGAGGTTATAGACAACGAAAGACATTTTAGGAACGAAAGAACGAGGTTATGGACAAAGAAAGACATTCTAGGAATGATTGCATTGATAAAACAATGAAAATAGAAAAATTGTCAAACATTACAGGATCGATATTACAGGATGGTAACTGAACGAGGTTATAGACAACGAAAGACATTTTAGGAACGAAAGAACGAGGTTATGGATAAAGAAAGACATTCTATGAATGATTGCATTGATAAAACAATGAAAATAAAATAATTGTCTAAACATTACAGGATCGATATTACAGGATCGTAACTGAACGAGGTTATAGACAACTAAAGACCTTTTAGGGAATGATTGTATTGATAAAACAATGAAAATAGAATAATTGTCAAAACATAGGCACCGGTATTTAATAGATGTGAAACGTTCTAAAACATCGTTAGAACCAAAATGGTGTAGTCAGGCATATAAATTATTATAAAAAAATTCAGTTAACTAGATCTTATGATTCGTGGTAGTTGTTTAACCAATTCATTTACTATAATGATCGCCTAGGGAAAAGATTTTGTTGAAGTATTTTCTAAAAGAACTAACCTCAATGCACTGTACAATCGAATAACCAAGCTAAGAAAATTATAAACCCAAAATCACCTCCGTATCATCAAATTGAAAATGTGTCTTTTGCCGTATTACAACCCTGCAATCTGCGATGTAGTACGATAAAAATAATCGATAATTATATTTTAATACATCTATTACATGTTTTTTCTCAAATAAATCATTAAAAGCATCGGATAGATTCTAATATTGTATAATTGTCTTAGAGAGATGAAATAAGTTAAAATGGTTCTGGGACAACAAAATACACAAGTTTTCGCTTCTTATACGAAACATTTAAAAGGACACTATAAATCTTAAACATTTCAATTAAAATTAATAGGTATTGTCACACGTTATATTTACTGATGATACAAAAATAAAGCTAAACACATTTATTTCATTAAATTATTTTCCGCCCGAATCAGTTTGTTTTCAATTTTAATTTAGTACAATAATTAATTGGTAAAGTTTAAAAAAATCACTTCATTACGCACTCAAACGCCTCTCATTAAATTGTCAAATAGTGTCATTAACAAATTAAAATAAATGTCACTGAGAGTTTTTTTCACTTCGGTTGTAAAAATAGCACTCACTGTTTGTAAGCGTTATTTATTTTTCATTGGATAAATAATAACTAAACTGAAATTTCACAGTCAATCTGATTTTTTTTGTTATTGATAGATGGCGGTGTAATCAACAGGACAATGTACGCCTGAATGAATTCAAGTGTTCGATCACTTTGTTAAAAATAAACATGTCCGAAGCAATTTGAATGAACATCACAATTGATTGTTAAAAGTGCGCGGTCATGGCACGGACTTGGCTTCTTCTGAAGTTCTATAGTGCCGTCAGTCCGTAATCCGATTTGATAACAGGTTGGTTTGTTTGGCCCATCCCCAGGCCGCAGCCGGCTTGGTTCATCGGGGACATGTGGCCTTCTGGGTGAGTTCCTGTGTGGTTGGGGTAACCTGATAGCCCCATGTGTCCTGCCATGGGGTGTTCCATCTTGGGGTGCATGCCCATGCCGTGGTGAGCCATCTGATGAGGGTTGGCAGACATGCAGCTCCCGTGGGTGGAGGAGGGACTGACACTCGGGTTGTGCTGAGGCTGATGTAGACTCTGGCTGTGCATATCCGTCATTATGTTATCTGTTACATTTTCTATACTATCAGGTCTTCCGTGGTTAACATTCTTCTTCTTGTCTTGACTATTGTTCTTACTTCTACTCTTTGGTGTGGATCCCCCTTTAGTGGTGGTGACGCCGGCGGGGTTGGTTTTCCGTCTCACGTTCTTCGTATTGGGGAGTTTGTTGTCTTTCTTCCATTTCATTCTTCTATTTTGGAACCATATTTTGATCTGCCTCTCGGAGAGGACCAGCGTGTGGGCTATCTCTATTCTCCGTCTTCGGGTGAGGTATCTATTGTAGTGAAACTCCTTCTCTAGTTCTAGTATCTGGTGTCTGGTGTATGCTGTCCGCTGTCTTTTTGGTTCCATCCCTGGTTGAAAAGAGCCATTCGCTGGAAAGAAATAAAAAAAAGTTAGTAATAGGTACACTTAAAAATCCTTCATCGAGGAATTCCCAGATAACAAAGTTCCTATATGGGGAAAGAGCAATAACGGCGAATGGGCTGATGACCCAAAGAAAACTGCCGACCTTGGATTTGCAAGACTGACAGGGAGACATTTGACGGAGCTCTATACCAAAAGATGGACTCCAGAATGTGGATTAAGAAAAGGGAGAAAAAAAGAGTTGGTTTTCAAAAAGTGTTAATACAATAGCAAACATACAAAAATCCTAAGAACTTTAATATTAGGGTAGCACAGAAAAACACTTATCTATATCATGATATTAATATACGCAGAAAGGCTATGCGCCAAAATTTCATTGATGACTCAAATCCACATAATATATAAAAGTGGTTTTGGTTGTCTACCTATGAAGGCACCGAAGGAATGTGGGCTTGGCTTTAGAAACAACGCGAGTAGATTGTTTGGGTTTAAACCTTTTTTTCCTCCCAGACCATTGAATAGGTATCTACAGTTTGACCCCTGCACAAGTACACAAGTGTAAAATGTATTTTCAACAATTCCAAGGGTCGCTTGAAATATTGGTCTGTCCGAGGTTGGCGAAGGAATGCTGCGGTAACTGTGATTGGTTCACGAGAAAAGGGATCAACGTGCATTCATTTTTTATGAATATAATTTAACAGAATATTTCCCAGTGAAAAAAACGCATAGACAATAATTATTGTTATAAAAATGTTTAAATTACTAATAAATGAAAAAGATTTAAAAAAACGTTTGTCATTCTTAAAATAACCTTCAACATTTCTAGGTTTTGGCAAAATTAACATATTCGTGTGAATAAAAATACGTAGCTAATCAATACATTCAAAGTCAGAGATATAAAAAAAATATTCGTCTTCCGTATTGCGTTAACATTGTTAAATAATTGTATAGAATTAGTTGGTATAGCTGAAAGTAACCGACAAAGTAAATATATACATATGATTTCAACTTATGTGTATGAAAGTACGAGTACCTACAGTCAATATGAAATGTATACAATTTCCAATATAGCGGCGAATTGCCATTACATTTGGATGCCGCGCGTCATCGATCAAACGATTCAAAGAACCATTTTTTTCACAAGTTCAAGTGTGAAGGTATTAGTCAATATCTCCAACAATGCAAACGACAAAAGATTAATTTATTACCTCTTCAATTCAAAACTGATAATAAAATAAACGAACGTCTTTTATCTATTTCCTGCAAGATTAATCGGTAGGCAGGTTTCCAAACCACCCCGAAGGGCCAAAAGACGAATTGATTTGACATTATTTACAAATTTTGGAGAGTCCTACTTAGGATAATGAGCTGACATTAAGAACACAAAGAGGAACCCTCGAAATCAAAGGACCGAAAAGTATTTCACGGGTCTGTGAAATCCCTTAGCACTGTCGAAGGGTTTTGAAACAAATTACCCCAATCAATTATATGCAATGTTTGTTGTCCCAAACCGCAAGTAAGTTTTGTTCGCTCGGTGTTTTGACATTTTACTAATGTGTTCGGCTTTTGCTGAAAGCACACAGATTTTTTCTAAATTCCTGCACATTTATTTTGCGTTTTGTGGGAGCAATTCACATTAGAATATAATAAATTGTATAGCGGTAAGAAATGCGTGCACAGAGGTTTGATCGATCGGCGCCAGGGGAACGGTTGTTTGATATTTTGAAAATCGTATTGGGAATGCTCCGTCACGATTCGTGAAATTTGAATTATATTCTGTTTTTAAAATACATCAATATTGGTGGGACAACAAACACTTGAAAAGAATTCTAAATATGTTTTGCTTGATGCTTGATGACCGTGAATATTTATTTTGGAAGGTTTCAATCGTATTGTTGAAATATATTGCTAACCATAATATCAAATCGAGTTATTTTGAATGGCAAATAAAAATTACCAACCCAATATTTGAATTACAAACCAGAGTCGTAGGTAGGTATATATGAACAACCTATGGGCACTCCGGAATCAAGGTATAAAAGAATAAAATAACAACATGTTTGTAATTTTGTGTTTTATAATAGCTATGTAGAATAATCCATAAATTTTCAATCATGATATTTTCGGAAGTTTAATGAAAAAAAATATACCTATTTATTGAATTTCGCTAGGTATCGATTGCTCAGACAAAATATTAGTGACCGACCGAAGGTTCGGTTTCGGCATAAAAATCTAGTTTCGGCATCAGTTTCGGTTTCGGCAGATTTTCTGCCGAACCTTCGGCCGCACCGAAACTCTGCAAAGATCTCAATAAATGGTAAATTTAGTCTTAAGGCGATCCAATAGTTAAGGACTAAATCGAAATCGGAATTCACGCCCTTTATGGGAAGAGTTTAAAAATACTTGAGAAAAAGCTTTTGGAAAGGTTGGAAAAGGTATTTGAGAATTTTTTTTAACAGGTTGATTTCGTAAAGGCTTGTAAAAAATATTAATTCCTGTTTTACGCATTGTTTATTGTAAGAAAACTTAAATTTAAAATTGATTCACGAAACTAAGCGACGCGGAGCCACACGACTGTCTCTTTTTGGTCTTTTTGGTATATTTATGGGCATGACTGATACGAAATAAGTGTGCCCAGTGCATGGTTCTTTGTGCCCATGCCGTAAGGGTCACTTCAAGAATCCAAATTCGTAGAGTGCGGGCCGTATTGAATGATGTCAAAAATAACAACGAGAAAATGCATATTTTATTTTATTTTGTGAAGTTCGGGCGTAAACATAATTTTTTTTTGCGATTATTATAAAAGAAACTAAATTTGCCACATTATACAATAAAACCAAATCCGAAAAGGGGTTTATAAATAGGAGAGTTTGGACTTGAAAGTTTTTCTTATAGACCTTATACTTTATTTTTTATAGGCTTATTAAAAAACTTATAAAAAAAGTGACCGATATTTTTAAGGGCCAAGGTATGTTCTACACGCAGTATTTAATTGAAGCATCTACAATACTTCTAAGCCATCAAATTTTCAAAACAAAAACATATGATTTTGTTTGATTTTGCATTATTTAGTATGGCTTCATCTTAAGAATGTAGTGATTGCAAAAGTATTTTAAATTAAAATACTCAATTAATAAGGTCCTTCCTTTATAATGTATCTACATAAGTGTTGATTATTGACAATTTTTTTCCAAGAAGTAGTTAACGTGTTCGTTAATTTTTAGTAATAACAAAAAAATATTTTTTTTAATACCAAACAATGTGGCCTGCTCCACACCAGACGAAAAAACAAAAAAAGTTGTGTATCCAAAAGCGCTCCAATAAACAGAATTAAAATACAAACACTTTGGGTTGCATTGCAACGTATGCCGGGTACTCGCTAGTTGTGTAATAAAAACGAATGCAAAATATAAGTAAATGATTATTAAAAAAATATGGACCTATCATTTTGACCTGCAATAATCACATTATCGAACACAAAGACCTAGCACCCAGCACTTGTTCATCAATATTTATATAAATATCAAGGTTTGTTTGGTTACTTGCTTGCTTGCATGCATGTATTACATTGTCACACAAATAATATTCTTGTAAGTAGGTACATAGGTATTATTAACTACCATGTAGTTAGTACCCTTCTGGCTTCATGAAGGAATGTTTACATAGTAAAGTGAGTTCATCCTGTAATTTAGTGCGAGTGAAATAGAGACCGTTTATTTGGATCAAGGCTCGGACGTGTGAGGTGTGTACCTACATAAGTACCTACCTAGGTAATTCGGTTAGGTGTCGTGTTGCGTATATTGTGAAAGGAAACGTGTGAGATGAAACGCCTTTGGTAAAATGAAAAGACCTTCAGACTTGCAAACGTAGGCCCCATAATTATACTATAATTTGGCTTTTGCGAAATATGCCAAGTAATGAGAAAATATAAAATATGACCGGTCAGTGGTTGAGTGGGCATAGCGCATGGGTCCCTCCCGAGCGTCGCGTGTTCGATTCCTCGGCTGGTTAAGTCCTCCATCACAACACAAGAAACATTTTCGTCTTTCTGTGGTGGTATTAGGAGATTTTCAAATATTGTTGTGTTATTCGTAACCCGGGAATGTTTGTCTTTCTTTAAAAAAAATGTTTTTAAGATGAAGCCATACTAAATAATGCAAAATCATACGCTTTTGTTTGGAAAATTTGATGGCTTAGAAGTATTATAGATGCTTCAATTAAATACTGCGTGTAGAACACACCTTGGCCCTTAAAAATATCTTTTAATAAGCCTATAAAAAAATAAAGTACAAGGTCTATAAGAAACACTTTCAAATCCAAACTCTCCTATTTATAAACCCCTTCTAGGATTTGGTTTTATTGTATAATGTGGCAAATTTAGTTTCTTTTATAATAATCGCAAAAAAAATGATATTTACGCCCGAACTTCACAAAATAAAATAAAATATACATTTTCTCGTTGTTATTTTGGACATCATTCAATACGGCCCGCACTCTACGAATTTGGATTCTTGAAGTGACCCTTATGGCATGGGCACAAGAACCATGCACTGGGCACACTTATTTCGTATCAGTCACGCCCCAAACGGCGCGGGAGACAGTCGTGTGACTCCGCGTCGCTTAGTTTCGTGAAATCAATTTTATATTTCAGTTTTCTTACAATAAACAATGCGTAAAACAGGAATTAATATTTTTTAGAAGCCTTTACGAAATCAACCTGTAAAAAAAAATTCTCAAATACCTTTTCCAACCTTTCCAAAAGCTTTTTCTAAACTCCTCCCATAAAGGGCGTGAATTCCGATTTCGATTTTTTCCTGAACTATTGGATCGCCTTAATGTGGTAACGTGGAGAATGAAAGAAGGGAAATTTCTTACAGGTAGGTTTCTTAAATTTAAGGTTCTTTGATAGGTGGATACGGCGCTTCCCCAAACTGACAGAATCCTGAAAGTCTTCATACAAAAAAATTGAAATTTTGAAAAAAAAAATTTTTAAGCTAAAACAACATCAATTACGTCCTATTTTTTAATCTTTGCACTCTAGCTCATTGAAAACTCACGGACCGCCACTGCTATCCAGGGGTAATGCGCGTTTTCAAATATCCTAGGACAAAACATCCCCCAACAAAATATCTACTAAAACTTAACCTAACCTAACCCAACAAAAAAATGGGACAATATTAATACAGACCTCTTGTAAAAACAATAAATTATTGTTCAAAAATAGTAAAATGGGACAAAATTAATGCAGATAACCAGAATTTATTGTCTTTACAGAATGTCTTGAGCTTAAAAATTTCAAATGTTTAAGGGAGATATGTAAGAAATCGGTAGAAATTCGGGTAGCGGCGGCTTACCTAAGTACTTTATCAACATGATCCTAATATACTGCAGAATTACCCACACGTCCTACACGTATTAAAATTCGAAGGAATTGTACTGTATTACATCCATTTAAGAACTATAACAAAAAATAAAGAGAAAAAAAAATTATTTCACTGTTTCACTACATTTTTTTCACAGATACCTACCTAAATTTCTAAATATTTAATTTAAAATTAACATTTTTTTCTTGTGCTTATTTTTTTTTTTTTTTTTTTACATGAGCTCCACACAGGAGGCCCTGAGGAAAATAATTTCCCTCAGGGCCTATGTCATCTTTGAGGATGCTGTGTGGAGGGTTTTTTTTAAGAAAAGGAAGGAGAGGAGAGTTCTGGGAAGGGAAAGGGTTTAAGGGGTGGGTAGGAATCTGGGGTTCAGTATGTCCTAGTCATTAGCCTCCAAGACCTAGACAAACCTCACCCCATGAACCCGGGCACCCCTGCTAAATCACCAAACGTAGCGAACCACTTGGGGTGACCTATGGCAGAGGTGTTGGTTATCCAATAAAGGTTCCCCGGGCGGCGGTACCCATTCCCGCCTCCCAAATTGATGTAATATAGCATTTTTGTTTATTTATATTACCCACACACAGGCAGTTCCTTAGTGGGTTCCCATCACCTACTTTTGTCTATTATATATTTAGGTATTTATTTATAACTATTACAATATTACTTCTACCATAATATGTTTACATCTTACTGTATTTAGAAAATATGTAAAATTATTTTGGAAATGTAGATACATATTTTATATTTAGATGTAGGGTAAAGGGGTGCCAAGTGGAAGGGGCGGGCAAAGTGGAAAGTTCACATAAAACAAAAAATAGCGACTTCCCCCCCGTTGCGCTCACTTAGGTACCGCAAGTCGCATGTCGCCCTTGTGCCCCTGATGAAATTTAGCACGGCTGCGACGACCCAGCGCGATGAACGTGTATGTTGAGTGATTTGTGCAGATTCCTTACGAAAACGTTCAAATTTCAACGGTTGATTTTTCATTGAAAGATGAGGATTTAGTTACATGCTATTTATTATTGCATTGCATATAAGTATTGTCCAACATTATTTTAATACGTCCATGATATTTTGATACGATTTTTCGATAAATATATTTTTTTGTTCCTTTCACACCATTTGGGCAAAGTGGAAAGTTGTATGTGAGGGCAAAATGGAAACCTTTCCACTTTGCCCGCGCTCGTTAGATGTCTAGTTTTACTCTAACATAACAAAAATCAATTGGAAGAAAAAGTAGCCAAAAAGATAAAAATTATCAAGGAAAGTGAGCAGAAAGTAAAAAATACGAAAGAAAATAAAAATTGAGAAAATGGAACAAAAAAAGAAAATTTGAAAAAAAAACAAAAAATCTGCAAGAAAGATGAGAAACCATTTTCTCGAAGAGAAACAAAGTTAAAGGGAAAATTAATTTTCAACCTCAGCCTGGCACATCAAAATAATAACATTTTACACTTTGCATGTTTCGCAAAGAAATTTACATTGATCTTCCAACTGAAGAATGGATTCAATGTCTGTCAAGAATGGGCACATGAACTGTGTGTCGATAATGATGGAAAATTTACCTGCTTCAATTGCCAATCCCATTAGAGGAATCATGATATCGTATTGCCCTGCTATGCGGGCAAAGTGGAAAAAAGTCAAGTTTTCAAAACTGGTTCTCTATTACCAAAACTGTTCTCTTTTAGAATTTTTTTTTTCAATTAGCAAAAATATGTAAGTTTCTTGTTTTAATAAACTTTTAAAAACTTAAAAAAATGACATTTTCTTAATTGAAGTTAAGTTTTCCACTTTGCCCCCCCTTCCCCTAATGGGAAAAAATAAAGAATCCAAAAAAAAAGAATGTAAATGAAATGATTTGACGGATTTTTTTTCATCTATATAACTTAAAATCATGGTAATAGTAGATTTAGGTAGGTCGTACCTATCAATTGTGAAAATATAAAATTTGAAACTAATTTATTGGAATATTACTTAGATATTTATCTAAAATATAACTACGCTATTTTAAAAATGTGGCTAGCTTCCCCTTCCCCGCTCCCGTTTGTCGTTATTCACAAAAATCCCCCCCCCCCCCTCCCAAAACCAGAATTTGGCTACGCCTGTGATGTATACCAATGCGATTTTCTTCCCTAAGTAGGAAGGTAGGGGAGAAGTGGCATGAAGAAGCCGGGTTTTGAGAGGGCCAGTAGTATCCACGATGGATTCGTGTAATTTTTTTAGTAGCAATATTGTCCGTAGATCCGCGGTCCTTTGACAGTTGGCAGAAAATTGTTTTATTTTGCTTTTAATACAAATTAAAATGAAAATTCTGTATTACCAAATGTGCTTGATATTGGAGTAATTTAATAATAGGTATTAAGGCGGTACACAACCCTAATAATTTTTGTTTGCTTAAAACTCACATTTTAATAATTTCCGGCGAATTCGTAACTACCTATAATAACTTTTTTATTGCAACAGAACACGAGTTAGAACAGTCAGAACATTATTGGGGATGTAAGTTCTTTGTATTTAAGATTATTAAAAACAATATCTTACCATTAACATATTTTACGAACAACGATTTTAAAACTTTATAACTCGTTTTTCAACCATAAAGTTAGCGGTAAGCACCAGATTTTATTTTTCTAGAAGATGAATTAATAACTTCGGGAGTGTGACATGAAGACACATTTTAAATATTTGTAACACGTTCATCAGAATTAATTAAAATGAACGCGGCGGAAAGGTCGAATCTCCAGGCCTGCTAGGGTGAATTCGACCGTACGTCCGTCCAATACGCCGTGCCGCGGGCGCATATTTGTTTACACGTTTTCTTCACTTACGTCGTTAAGATTCCCATATTATTTGTCTTCTTCGTCTTTTCTTTGATAGGGCAAATTCGACAGTAGGTCCATCCAATACACGAGTCGCGAGTCGCAATTTGTATACACGGCTTCTTTACTTACGTCGTTAAGGGCCTGCAACCCGAATTTCTATCGATTTCTTACATATTTCCCTTAAACACGGTTAGTTTTAAAGCTCTTAAAAAAATATATGTTATTCTTGAAGATAATATCTAGACATTGCCCGCGCCGAAACGCATTATATAAAATTCTTTCGATTGAAAAAAATCGCAAAGTATGCTCCAAAAATTATTATAAACATGTTTGTTTCAGTTATTTTACAAGTTATATGTATGAAAAAATTCAGTGATTCTTTAAATGCTGTTTAAAATAATGCCCGCGAGATTTTTGCTCTATTTTAAACGAGTCGTGTTTTATTAAACATTTTCGCAATTTTCGCATCAATTTTGTCGCAGCAAATGTTAGCGCTCTCCTCTAACATTCGTAATTTCGTATATCTCCATCTTCTTCTTTTCCAGCCCGGTTGCAGAGCCTTAAGATTCTGAATATATTTTAGGGTAGGTATATTGTCGTCTTAAAGAATGTTATGAAAAAGCCAAGCGACTCAACATTGAATAAGGAACCGGCTCTTTGAATAGTAAACTAAGAACAAAGTTCTGTGGACTAGTTCAAATATAAATTGTAGATACAAATGTAAATTGGCATTATAATTTTTTTGAACTGAAATCTCTTTAGCCCCGTTGATTTGAAATTAGGACGAAACGAAAATGACGCATTACAGTACCTGCGAAGCGTCAGACTGCGCTCATTGGCCGCTTTTATTATGACCTCACTTTGCAAGGCTCCTATTTGTTGGGATATGAAACGGAAATGACGTATTACCGTACCTACGAAGCTTTAAACCTGGTACCTACGTACCTAAGAAAATGATTAGGTATGTTTGGTTGTCTATGATGTGAAAATAAAATTATCTCAAACAAGTAACTATAATTCATAGATTCAATGAGCTTGGGGGGACATTAATTAGATTTACCATCTACCCGGCTCTTTCAATTCTTCTTGTGGCTTTTCCATTATACCCTGGTGATTTCATTATTTATTTAAGTTTTTATTTCAGTTTTCTCAATCCCAGTCTGCCATATTACGTGTTATGAAAACGCCAAATTTTGATTTTTTACTAAACTAATCTAAAAAATATTAGCATACCGAAAAGGTTAGAAGCGAACTTTGTTAAGATGAAGCCATACTAAATATTGTAAAATCATACAAAATCAAATGTTTTTGTTTTGAAAATTTGATGGCTTAGAAGTATTAGAGATGCTTCAATTAAATATTGCGTGTAGAACACACCTTGGCCCTTAAAAATATCGGTCATTTTTTTAGAAGTCTTTTAATAAGCCTATGAAAACATAAAGTATAAGGGCTATAAAAAACACTTTCAAGTCCAAACTCTCCTATTTATAAACCCTTTTTCGGATTTGGTTTTATTGTATAATGTGGCAAATTTAGTTTCTTTTATAATAATCGCAAAAAAAATGATATTTACGCCCGAACTTCACAAAATAAAATAAAATATGCATTTTCTCGTTGTTATTTTTGAAATCAATCAATACGGCCCGCACTCTACGAATTTGGATTCTTGAAGTGACCCTTATAGCATAGGCACAAGAACCATGCACTGGGCAGACCTATTTCTTATCAGTCACGCCCCGGCCGGAGCGGGAGACAGTTGTTTTGATATTTACACCCAATCTTCCCAAAATAAAATAAAATATGCATTTTCGCGTTGTTATTTTACAATACGGCCGCTAGTCGACGAATTCGGTTTTTCAAAGTGAACCCTATGGCGTCCACCGAAGAACTACTGTTCGCGCCACAGTCGCCAAACCTCAGTCACGCCCCGAACTGAGCGGAAGATGGACGCGTCACTCCGCGTCGCTTAGTTTCGTGAAATAAATTTTAAATTTCCGTTTTCTTACAATAAACAATGCGAAAAAAAGGAATTAATATTTTTTACATGCCTTTATGTACGAAATCGACCTGTAAAAAATATTCTCAAATACCTTTTCCAACCTTTCCAAAAGCTTTTTCTCAAGTATTTTTAAACTCCTCCCATAAAAGGCGAGAATTCCGATTTCGATTTTTTCCTGAACTATTGGATCGCCTTAAGTAAATTTTTGCTTAATAAGTACCTACCTAGGTATATTTCTCGCTCGCAGCATATTTGCTTACGTTAAAAATATATATGGTACCTGTACAGCAAAAAGTCTCTTCAAGCCACTTCTCCCTTATTACTGCATACCTACCTATGTAATATAATATATACCTATTAAAATTTGACCAGTCAACTCAACAAAGTGGCACATCATCACCTTTGAGAAGTCTTTAAAAGTGATGAAATAAATTTGGTTGAATAGGTATACAAGCTAAAGACAAATAGAGTCAGGTTAGGTTATGGGCAATTGTTTTCATAACTTTTATTGACTTTTCAAAGGGGTGTTAAAATATTTTGCCACTTTGTTGAGTTGTGATGGAACCACATTAAACATCCTAGTTTAATGGAATTAGGTAAATGGGACTATTTAATAGCTTTATATCAATTATAGCAATAATATAATATGATGAATAAGAAGAACCCATTCGTAATTCACGAAATCAAACACACTTTATCAGTCACCGTCAAGCTTTCATAAAACAGATGTATAATATATGAGACAATTTGCCATTTATCGGCCATCGCTAAACAAAGAAAATTACTGGCGCCAAAACGGACCACGTGATCGCAAAACAAAATGGTGGCCCGTCGACTGGCGCGAGTCTCCTATGAAGTTGGATATTAATAGGCGGTTATTAAAATAATAATATTTCCTGCATTCCTACTTAGTTTCCACTAATTGACGCCTGACACGTCAGCTTTGAGCGCAGTGCGTTCGTAGTTTCGTATCTAACTAGTTTACCCACCAACTTTATTAAATTAAACAAAAAAAAGGTAAGTACCTACCTAACAATATAATGCATTTGGTATCAAAATTTAAAATTACATTTATTTAGGTAGGTACCTACAATAAGATTGCCGAAGAAATAAATCGATAGACGTGTAGGGAGGTGGGTATGTACCTACCTATTGTATAGGTAGATACCTATTCATCAAGGTTCGTAGAAAATGCATTTAAAAAGTGAGCTCATATGGGCCTTTTTGAAAAAAAAACTCGATGGGCCGATTCAAAATTTAAAACACGTGGCGTAGCTTGAAGTAAAGCATTGCCACTTTTATTGCATTTAATTCTAATCTTCCAGAGGAACATGGACTGTGACGTCGTCACGATTTTTTAGCCAATCACTGCTCTGCCCCCCCCGATGATCTAACATTGTTGAACGCATTTTTTATGAATCTTCCCTATTCATAATTTTTATATTGGTAGATAATTCTTGCGAATTGAATTGAAATTTTCAAACAGGTATCTACGTAATCTACATTTATAAAAAAGAATCCCTGTTTCCCTTGGTCACGCCATAGCTTCAGAACGACTTTACCTATTTCATTCATCTTTTTACAAGTTTTCTAATACTTTGTAGGTGGTTCTTACGGAAACAAAAATTGAGAAAATGGCGCCGAAATTTGAATACCTAATTTCAAAAAACTTAACGACTATTTTAACTTCGCACGTTTGACAGTTCGCGCGTTTGATAAAATTGAATTTAGCACGCAGCTGTTTTTTTTTTAAATTGAAAGAATTGACTAGGTACCTACCTATGGATTTTTAAAATTACCTATAGATATTTTAAATAGGTAGTTACCTACCTATGCTAGGTACCAAATTTAATTGATTGTTCTTGTAATATAGGTACAAAAATGAATATTTGTATAATAAACGAAAAATGAAAATTTGAATAAAAAAATTGTAGGTAATAGGTGGCACGCGAGCTGTTGGACTGAATATATCACAATAAAGGGGAGGAACGCGGGAGGGGGTTTGCGGGACGGGGGAGTGGAAGAGGGGAGTGGGTGGGCGGGGAAGGTGGAAGGGGAACGCGGGAGGGTAGGGCATGCGGGAGGGGAACGGGAACGCACGGGAAAGGAGATGTAGGGAGAAGCAATTTATTTTTTTGTATATGGCATTGCAACGCATGCCGGGAACCAGCTAGTTATTTTATAAATTACTGTTTATTTTAAGACACTTCTATAATCTTATGCATATTTATCAACTTTCATTTGCTGTATTTGTTGGCAATCTCGCTCAAAAATAGATCGCAAAGGAGTTGACAAAACACATTACATCAGCATCCACTTTTAGGCGACTTGACATATAAGTTTGTCTATTCAATATAACCGCAGTTTTGTTTTAAAAATGTAACTAATTTTAAGATGAAGCCATAGTAAATAATGCAAAATCATACAAAATCATATGTTTTTGTTTTGAAAATTTGATAGCTTAAAAGTATTATAGATGCTTCAATTAAATACTGCGTGTAGAACACACCTTGGCCCTTAAAAATATCGGTCATTTTTTTAATAAGTCTTTTAATAAGCCTTTAAAAAAATAAAGTATAAGGTCTATAAAAAACACTTTCAAGTCCAAACTCTCCTATTTATAAATCCCTTTTCGGATTTGGTTTTATTGTATAATGTGGCAAATTTAGTTTCTTTTATAATAATCGCAAAAAAAATTGATATTTACGCCCGAACTTCACAAAATAAAATAAAATACGCATTTTCTCGTTGTTATTTTTGACATCAATCAATACATCCCGCACTCTACGAATTTGGATTCTTGAAGTGACCCTTATGGCATGGGCACAAGAACCATGCACTGGGCAACACCTTTTTCGTATCAGTCCCGCCCCAACCGGCGCCGGAGACAGTCGTGTTACTCCACGTCGCTTAGTTTCGTGAAATCAATTTTAAATTTCAGTTTTCTTACAATAAACAATGCGTAAAACAGGAATTTATATTTTTTCAGGCCTTTACGAAATCAACCTGTAAAAAAAGTTCTCAAATACCTTTTCCAACCTTTCCAAAAGCTTTTTCTCAAGTATTTTAAAACTCCTCCCATAAAGGGCGTGAATTCCGATTTCGATTTTTTCCTGAACTATTGGATCGCCTTAATACTATTAAATTAATACCAACTGTACTATTTGTTAGTCATTCTTATAGAATCTTCTGAATGTTATCTGTGTTTGTTTTTATAAATAAGTAGGTATGTTTTTCTTCAATTTAACTGTAGTTTTAACAAATGTAACTAATTATAGAAACCTTATATGTCCAAGATCACCCTTAAAGGATGAAAGCCAAATTTATAATAAAAAAATACTAATTTAAATTTCATATTTATATTTTCATTGGCCGGCGTGGGACTTATAGGTGTTGAGAGGTCAACTGGTGACATCAATTTTTTTTAAACGCTATAGATCATTTCATTTCTACCTAGTTACTTTACAAAACAGGCAGGTACCTATGTAGCAGTGGCGGTCCGTGAGTTTTCAGTGAGCTAGAATTCTAACATTGAAAAATACGACGTTATTGATGATGTTGTAGCTAAAAACGAAATTTATTTGTGCCACATCCACATTTCAGTATATTCTGAAAAATCTTCATACAAAGTAGATAATACAGACATTTTGAAAAAAAAAATTATTTTCAGCTACAACAACATCAATTATGTCGTATTTTTCAATCTTAGCACTCTAGCTGACTGAAAACTCACGAACCGCCACTGCTATGTAATTAGTAGGTAAGGGCGGCCCGTGACTTTTCATTGAATTGGAGTAGTAAGATTGAAGAATACCACATAATGGATATTGTACTAAATTGTAAAGTTTTTTTTTTTAATCTCAATTTTTGTATGAAAATTTTCGGTTTGGGGATGAAGCGCTTCTCCAAACTGAAAGAATTCTGAAAATCTTCATACATAACTGATATTTTGAAAAACAAACTCGTTTTCAGCTACAACAACTTCAATAATGTCGTATTTTTCAATCTTAGCTCTCTAGCTGACTGAAAACTCACGAACCGCCACTGCTATGTAGTTAGTAGGTAAGGGCGGCCGGTGACTTTTCATTGAATTAGAGTGGTAAGATTGAAGAATACCACATAATGGATATTGTACTAAATTGTAAAGTTTTTTTTTTTAATCTCAATTTTTATGTATGAAGATTTTCAGAATTCTTTCAGTTTGGAGAAGCGCTTCATCCCCAAACCGAAAATCTTCATACATAACTGATATTTTGAAAAACAAACTCGTTTTCAGCTACAACAACTTCAATTATGTCGTATTTTTCAATCTTAGCTCTCTAGGTAATTAAAAGTCACGGGCCGTCACTGGTAGTTAGGTACCTAACATATTTATGTAATAAAAATGAGTTTATGATGCTTAAAATATAACCTAGGTACTTAGATAAACAACCTACTTGTTACCTAACCTACACAGATAGTTCTCCACAAAAAAGTTTTTTACTGATTTTCTCTCATTCAATAAATCAAACCAAAATTTCTCCTGAAATTGTAAAATTTGTATGAAATACCTATCAACTTTATTATAAACCACAAATAATCACTTAACATTTTTCAACATTTCTAATAAGGATTTATACAATTTGTTCAAGTAATGCCCAGTAGGTAGGTAATTGATTATCGGAACCGGAACGTAGCAAATTTACCATCATATGAAATGCCAAATGGTCGAGTTAAAACAGGACTTCGCTACGCTCAGACCAGTAGGTACCAAACTAAGTAAAGGTCTTTTGCCAAAATTCTCTAAATCTTAGAAAAATTATGAGAAACCAAAGTTAAAAACCAATTAAAAGCAGACTAGCTGGTAACAGCACTCGCATAAATATTATCATTGTGGGAACAATTACAATAGACGACGCTTTGTTGAAATTTGGAAACAATCATCTAAAAATACCCACGACTAATTTTAATAGTATATAGTAGGTACCTACCTGTCATAGACAAGATTATTTTAATCAAGTTATTAGTTCATGTCTACCTCTCTTTCCTAATTCTTAATTCTCTTAACTAATTCACTTAATTGAGTAATCGTGTATAGGTAGGTAGGTACCTACCAATCTAATCTAGTTAGTTACAGACAGGTAGTTATTAATGTAATTTACCAGAATATATAGGTTTTCTGTAATATACCTAAGGTACCTAATATAGTAAAAGTATTCGTTATACCTAGTTAGCTGCAAAGTGGTCCAAATATCCACAAACCTACCTATACCTAGGTACTCAACTGAGTTAGGTAGGTAATTAACGTTAATAGAACTCAATTATTGTTTTCTGCACGCTAGATTTTCTTTTACGTTAATAAGGCATGAAGGAAATTTATACCCACTTCTACTCAGCGAGTTACGCAAGCATGGTAAGAAAAAATGAAGTATTTGGGTACCCAAGACGAGCTTGGGACATTGTGATTCCACTTTTCATGATTTTCTGTATCAAAATGTGTTACTTGACTTTTATTGATGATTTTTTTTATATGGGTACCTAGCGAGTCAAAGATCAACACTGACCAAAACTACTTAAGGCGATCCAATAGTCCAGGAAAAAATCGATATCGGAATTCACGCCCTTTAATGGGAGGAGTTTAAAAATACTTGAGAAAAAGCTTTTGGAAAGGTTGAAAAAGGTATTTGAGAATTTTTTTTACAGGTGGAATTCGTAAAGGCCTGTAAAAAACATTAACTCATTTTTTACGCATTGTTTATTGTAATAAAACAGAATTTTAAAATTGATTTCACGGAACAAAGCGACGCAAAGCCTAACGTCCGTTTCCCGCTCAGTTCGGGGGTGAACTGATAAAAAAACCGCGGGCGTGACTAGTTATGTAGCCCTTCGGTGGACGGCATAGAGTTCACTTTGAAAATGCAAATTCGTCTACTGCCGGCCGTACTGTAAAATAACAACGCGAAAATGCGTATTTTATTTTATTTTGTGAATTTCGGGCGTAAATATCTTTTTTTTTTTGCGATTATTATAAAATAAACTGAAACTGCTACATTAAACAATAAAACCATATCCGAAAAGGGGTTTATAAATAGGAGAGTTTGGACTTAAATTTTTTTTTACATTTATTGTATAATGTAGCAGATTCAGTTTATTTTATAATGATTGCAAAAAAAGTTGATATTTACTACCAATCTTCCCAAAATAAAATAAAATATGTATTTTCGCGTTGTTGTTTTACAATACGGCCGCCATTCGACGAATTCGGTTTTTCAAAGTGAACCCTATGGCGTCCACCGAAGAACTACTGTTCACGCCACAGTCGCCAAACCTCAGTCACGCCCCGAACTGAGCGGGAGATGGACGCGTCACTCCGCGTCGCTTGATTTCGTGAAATCAATTTTAAATTTCCGTTTTATTACAATAAACAATGCGTAAAACAGGAATTAATATTTTTTACAGGCCTTTACGAAATCAACCTGTAAAACAAAACTCTCAAATACCTTTTCCAACCTTTCCAAAAGCTTTTCTTAAAGTATTTTTAAACTCCTCCCATAAAGGGCATGAATTCCGATTTCGATTTTTTCCTGAACTAGTGGATCGCCTTAACTTCAAAAAAATAAAACAAAAACCCACATTTCGGCGGTGTTCTTGCGTGTAAACAGGTGGCTGATGTTAAGGGGGAATTTAAACCTTATCCCCATCTGCATAAAGAGTGTTATTGTTTGCGGCCCGATGTCGAATTTTACACGACGTCGTACATCGCTTTAACGTATCTAGGTAGGTACTAGGTAAAGCATACCGCATATGTACGTACACGGTTGACATTTGTCATATGAGAACGGGTCGCTTCTTCGACTCGTTCCTGTGTTCAACAGCTCGACTGTGGATCGATTTGCCGGCCTTCGTGTTTCCTCCTTCCTAACATTGGTCTTTTCAAGACCAATGTTCATTCCTTCCTCTCCTCAAAAAGACCCTCCACACATCATCTCAGATGACGTAGGCCCTTGAAGTAATCCAACCGCTTTCCCGCCCTGGCATAAGTAGCAGATGGTTCCTCCTTCAGGGCTCTCACAAGGAATCTAATTTTTTTTAAATATCTACTGTACGTACGACATAGGCCTTGAGGGAAATTATTTACCTCTGGGCCTCCTGTGTGGAGTTAATGTAAAAAAAAAACTAGTTATACATGCCTGACGGAAGTCTCTGAGCCGAAGGGTATAAATTATTTTTAAAATTACCTACAATTAACTTCTTAAGTCTTACCCGGTTAAACTATACTCACAGAAATTATTATTCTCTACATATCGATGAAATACTCGGTCGTCAATTGTCGTCAAAAATCGTCGTCAATTATTTCACAAAGAAAATAATTTTCTGATAGGTAGACTTTCATAATACCTATGTCACATACATATTCTTTCAGTGGGTATTTATTTATTTATTAACGCCATTTTTCGGGGCTTTTACATATGAATAGTAAGAAATACACAGTATTTATTGTACATAACTGAACTGCCTTCGTAACAATATTTTATATTTGTTTAAAGATAAATTGAAGATGTCCACTGACTTGATATAATTGTTTCCCTCCATTAGTATTCTGGGCAAAGAGGAATACATATGGTAGTTAGTTCCAGAATTACTGCACTGAAATAAATCTTGACTACTAGTATTACGTATTGGAATTCGGAAGCTTATCAATTCGAGCAATATCGGACTGTCAACTAAATCATTTAGAATTTTATACAGAAATACGTCAGTGAAAGTTCTTCTGTCTGACAATTTGAGCATATTCATATCATTGAAAATAGTATTGTAGTTGAACATAATTGCTGGAATACCCATTTTAAAATTAAGAAAACGTAAGAATGTGTTTTGTATTCTTTCAACAGCTTGTACATGTATATTGTAATATGGGTTCCAGACAGGAGAATTGTATTCAAGTTGACTTCTAACATATGCAAAATATAACAGTTTTATACACTTAATATTCTTAAAATTTCTAGTTAGCCTGGTTATAAATCCCAACATTTTTAAGGCCTTATTATATAACTAGTAAAAACATAAAACAATTTTTTTCTGGAAAATCACGAAAATTAGATGAAAATTCACTATGAGATGCATTCTCCTACCAACCTGGAGT
The DNA here is from genome assembly GCA_917880885.1 of Limnephilus marmoratus. Classification (NCBI taxonomy): domain Eukaryota; kingdom Metazoa; phylum Arthropoda; class Insecta; order Trichoptera; family Limnephilidae; genus Limnephilus; species Limnephilus marmoratus. The sequence continues at coordinate 28,587,385 of OU862923.1, read as the reverse complement.
AATAAAATGTACGTTCATGTAATTAAATGAATTATTTTGGAAAAGTTATTTATTTTCAAGTGAGACTTTATCTACTAGGTACTGAACATTAGACTCATTTCTACCTACCCTAGAGCAACCAAAGAAAAACAACATCTCGAAGTCTTGTGCCGTTGAAGTATACATATGTACCTACCTAATAAAATAATCATGCAGGTTCCCAATGTTTCAGAGTGCTTTCACGCAAACGAATTAGGTTGGTACCTATATTGAATTTCGTAGGTCTAAACTTTAAAACTTTAGGGTATACTTGTATATATGTAAAAGTATCGAATCATCCCAACATAACATGCAAGTAACGGCTGATTTGCAAAATTCGATATGTAGGTATCTACCTAATTCACATGCGTTGAAATAATGTTATTTGCTAACTTTAACCGGCGGTCGATTCATGACTGCGGCGTTCAGAGCTTTTCTTCTTAACTTAAAGATTTTTTTTAATATTGTTATTTGTGAATTTGTATCTTTATAACTACTAGCCAAATAACAATTTATGCCAAGATGTCGGTTTGGTACTTATACCTACCTTGTTCAAGAATACGAAGCATAGGTATCTATAGGTACCTATAATATCTACCACTATAAGTAATAATTTGTTTCCACAACAACGCCGATGGCTTTTCACCACACTTTCTTACATTTATTGAAAAACAACACCCATCTGCTATAGGTAACCCAAAGTGGTTCGCTACATTTGGCGATTTAGCAGAGATGCCCGGGTTCATGGGGTGAGGTTTGGCAACTTCGTGGCGGGCTGGATCGAGAGAGACTGATTGAGGGTGACCTTTTGACCTCTCCAGCCGAAGTCTTTCGACCCATCGCCTTGCACCAGAGTTGGAGAGATGAATTCATACGTCCATCACTTCTGAACACACTGACCCCCAGATTCTTACCCACCCATCATACCTTTTTCCTTCCCAGAACTTTCTATCCCCCCTTTCCTTAAAAATACATGACATCGGATCGGACAGAAATTATTTTCCTCAGGGTTTTCTGTGTGAAGCCATCGTAAAAAAAAATATTAACGAGACTAAATTGTTGTAGAATGCCATTGCATTCAAGATAGAAATGTAGGTAGGTAGGTAGGTACTTAAATGAACCCTTATTTAAAGATAGGAATTTATTAAATTGCTCCAGATACTTACAAAACTAATATGTTATATATCTAAGATAACGCTGTGATAAGCACCAGTTTGTAATTATAATACCTATTCTCGAGAGGACGTAAACAAAAACAAGCAATTCCCAATGTTTTACTCACCAACACCAGCAACGTGGATCTTCTTCATCCAGGGATAGATGATTCTATCCCCGTTATCCGATCCTTCATCTTCTTCCTCCTCGTCTAACTCCGGACTGCCATCCATCATCAGTCTATCCTCGTCGAGCTCAGACCTCTCATCTATTGACCCTGAGTCCTCCAGCCGCAGTCTCAACTCCTGCAGCTGCTGGGCCGCGGGAGCGGCCTCTTCAATTCGCTTCTCAAGTCTAAGACCGAGCTCAGTAAGTCCAGGAAGTCCGCCTTGCACCCCTTGGACTTGCGGAAGATGTTCTTCGACAGGGGGGTGTTGGATCTGTTGAGGGTAGTATGCATAGTTGTGGTATAACGGTGCAGAATAGGCATTGTGGTGGTGATATCCATATTGGTGGTGGTTCTGGAAGAAGTCCGGGCCTGGGAGGTAGTCAGGCTGGTATTCTTCGGTAGGAGGGAACTTGGGTTCAGGCTGCAGGTGGTGGTAGCCCGCGCCGCCCCCCGGCATGAGGAAGGAGCTCATAGCCCCGCCCCCCGGAGCTGTGCGACCAATGGCGGCCGCCCGGGCGTCATGGGAGCGCTTGCGCCCACGCTGCTGTCACTCCAGAAACAGGGCCGAAACTAAACTAAATACTATTTGTGTCCATACAAATAATAAGATTCTTCTACAAAAATTGATTACAAAAGCTTGATGAAATTTTCTTCGATGTATGAAGAAGTTTGAAGCACAAAAACACTTGTCCAATAAGGTTTGAAATTTTGTTCAATTAGATCACAAAACTATGTTTATAATAGTCAATATACACTTCATGTTCAACCTATTGATGACGTTAAACAATTTGAAATGTGTTATATAGTCATTTAAGTATCATTAAAACCGTTTGATTCGATGCAACAAAATGAATTGATTCCCCGGATAACAGAAACGTGAAGAGATGCATCTAACAATCGAACGTTTCTTTGAACAAGCTGTTTTTTTGTCGCTATTGACTGCGGTGTAATTGCAAGTGAATCTCAAGGAGAACCGCTTGTCTTCGGTGCATCTTCAGTCCATAAAACAATAACAATGACGTCGCAGAAATGACGACCGTCCGTACCTTGGACGACAGATTTTTTGCAGCGCGATGCACCAGACTATTATCTCGATCCTATGGGCAAGTCGTCAATTGCCGCTAATTTTTCGTTTAAAATTAATTTGAACAACTAGGTGTTTAAATTGTTTTATTTTATCTGCCAATTTTTAGAATAATATCTTTTTATCGCCCCTTTTTGACTATAAATTGTCTAAAATGCTTTTACACTGTCCCTTTTTTGAAAAATGTTCAAAATCCTTATCTGTTTTCACAGGGTTGTTATTCGAACCAACAAAATCGATCGTCTTTTCACTTTGCACTAAACTTTTTATCTTTCTTCTATTATTTTGCTGGACAGATTGTACACTCTTTGCGAAACTCTTGATGGAACACGTCAATGTCTTTCACTGGGTTATTTTACCGTGTCACTATTTATTTGATTGTCTGTTTGGTTTATCGATGTCTGATCTGTCAATTTGTGGTATTTGACAGTTGTCGAGGAACGTCACCACGCTCCAACCGCCACAGGACGAGTGCCATTGCTTCTCTCAGATCCTACCCCACCTCCTTCCCACCATCCATCCCCTCCCCATCTCCCCGGTACCTACTTATAGCTGTATCGTTTCGCTTCAAGACAGATCCATTTTTTCCGATACAAAATATCAGAATGCAACGAAAAGAATAACACATGAAACCCGCAAGCAAAAATAGACTTTAAAAATATTCACCCAAAATGTTATAGTGCCTTCAACAAAAAACTTTAAGAGCTTTTAAATCCTGCGTGAAAAATACCATCTCTTTCGTTTGCGTGATTTTTCATGCATGCTAGAGTGAAACAACAATCTTTCCTATACGAAACGTTTAAAGAGTTTTAACTGTCGGTATATTTGTCTCTTTTGCGCAAGTGATTTTCGCGTGCTTGTGAAAGGGAGGGAGCTTATTTGCTGTCTTTTATTATTGGTTAACAAAGCTTTTTTCATAATACATTTTCTTAGAAGCTTTTAGGTTTTCGAGTGAGGCGTGTTTATGTATTTAATTTTGCTATGGTGGAATGAATAAAATTTATTTTTCCTCGCGAAAATTTATCTGACATTCGTAGGTATATTTCTTCAAAAAATATTAATATCACTAAGTGCTCACAGTCACAGGTTCAAATAAGTATTTTAATTTTGTAATGTTTTTTGGCGGTAGATTATTTTTTAAAATATCTGTAGGTATGTAATTTCTAGGGGTAGGTTTTGCCAGGATATCATAAAACGGAATTGCTACCTGAAGCGTCTGTCTTGGAAGGCATTTTTAGGGATGGGTTTGTTGAGTAGGTACCATGGAGGCTGTGGCGTGTATTATTTGAACCACATTAAAGTGATTAGTAATGCCTACGTTGCTTTTTGAGCCACCTTGGCGGAAACCCGTAAAGGGTGGACCGAATAAATGAGTAGATATGTAGATACCTACTTAAAACTAAATTAACAACAAGATATTTTAGTTTTTTTTTATTTATTTTTTTAAACTTTATTTATTCACATTTCTTTGTACATATAATGTATAATAGCAAATAGTATCCATATAATAACATAATATATAATAACAAATAGTATGAACAAGAAATGAAAACCCACTAAGGCACTGCCTGAGTGTGGGTAATATTAAAACAAAATACTATATTTCTAAGTACCTGCACAAAGTATAAAATAGACTTAAAAAACATATAAAATATAAAGTTAGTATTTCATAGGTAGAATAAGTGAAAAAGGTTTTTTTTCAGCTATTATAAAATTAAAATAAAAATATGGAAAAAAACATACTGATTTTTTTTTTTTTTTTTAGTTATTAGGTATAAAAAAATAAACTGAAAACATATTGTACTACAGTTTAGAAAGTTACAGAAAGTGTGTTGTAGAAGGAAGGATAAATTTATAGAAATAGCGTTTCAATATCTACATTATTCAACCATAATTTTACCTCTTTTACATATTTTATCATTTTATTTATCATTTGAGTTTGTAGTGGTAGAAGGTTAAATGAACGAGGACCAATGAAACTGCTATGTGTCTGCAATAATTTAGTATTGGTTTGTGGGGTATAAAATATATTATTTATTCTTTTGCTCATTCTGTTTTCATTTATTTCGAAATTATTTACCACTTTAGATATTTTACTTCAGTTATACCACTTCAGATATTTTATGCAAGAAAAGAAATAAGAATAATAAGATTTCCAGTTTCAGATATCTGTTCTTGGTATTTGAGGTTTTACCCATAAAAAAGTTAATAATAAAAATAAATTGTACCTACCTTTGCACGAAGATGTTTAAAATATACAGAAATGATTTTATATTTAAGTTTATTCGTTTCCAGCTTATATTCCAATATCTTTGGTTTCCAGGAAATTTATTTTTCGAATAAGTATTTAGGTAGGTATGCAATATTGTAGTTCAGATATTGTCTCTGACTTTCGAGGGAAATTTCCTGTTTGTCATTGTAGGATCGCACGAAATGATAACTGGAAAAAGGTGTTATCTACGTATAAAAACTTTTTTTTTAACAATAGGCCCTGTTATTTACAGGAGGCCCTGAGGAAAATAATTTGCCTCAGTGCATATGTCTGTCATCTTTGAGGATGGTGTTAGGAGGATCTTTTTAGGAAAGGAAGGCGAGGAAGTTCTCGGAGGCAAAAGGGTATGAGGGGTGGTAGGAATCTAGTATCAGTGTGTCTAGAAGTGACGGTCGTATTTATCCATCCCTCCCACTGCGGTGCAAGGCGATGTTTCGAGAGAGTACCTACGGTTGGTGAAGTCAAAGGGATTCCCTCAACCGTTATTTCCCGATCTGGCCTGCCACGCAGCTGATGGAATCTTCCACAGCTAAGATCCGGACAAACCTCACCCCATGAACCCACTCTTGGGCACTCTTGCTAAGTCACCAAATGTAGTGAACGACTTTGGGTGACCCAAGGCAGAGGTGTTGGTTATCCAATAAATGGTTCCCGGGGCGACGGTAACCATACCCGCCCCCAAAAATATGAATAAAACACAACATGATGTTAATTAGGTCGGTTTATTACTAGGTACCTACCTACAGACTATATCTTCTTCAACACTCGGCTCTTCATACAAAATCTTCATACAAAACACCGATTTTTGAAAATAAAAAAAAAATATTTTTCGCATACGACAACATCCATGATGCCATTTTTTAAATATTAGCACCCTAGCACACCCAAAAGTCACGAGCCGCCACTGTTCAAGACCCATGTGCACTCCTCCCTCTCTTAAAAAAACCGTCCACACAGCAACCCTAAACACGATATAGGCCCCGGAGGAAATTATTTTCCTCAGAGCCTGTGTGGAGTTAATTTTGAAAAACAATAATTTTGCGCATGACGCTTAGGTCAATATCTACCTACTCTAAAAAAATATTATAAATCGATTTCTACCTACCTAAATAGGTAAAAAACGTTATTTCCATCACTATTACCTACATCTCATTTTTTTAGGCACCTTTAGATATCTACCTATTTAACTACAGATATTTTTGTACACCCGTGTACAAAAATATGTGTGATTTGAAACTCGATGAAACGAAAAATAGCGATTTAAAAAAGAGACAAACATATAGGTACCTACGTCTACAGGATTTAGCCAGCGAGAGAATGAGATAGTATAATCGGTCTCCTCTTTGTGCGGTGCTTCGTAGTGTCCCCACCCTTGTCTACTTCAGTTCTCTGAAGGTTTCACTTCTACCGCGTGTGAATTGCACAATCTGATTTTTTAATGGTTTTTATTGCAAGAGGGAGTAGGTATATTACCTAAAAAAATTTATAGAGAAATATTGCATATAATATCTTTGTCCAAAAGTCGTTTTAGTTGTAGGTTGGTGGAATGTAGATCTTGTGAAGCGGCCCGAGTTTGTGTAAAGCAAAGATATTCAAATACAAAAGAGATATGCTATGGTGTCCGCGCAACTGTCGGCGGACTACGCCCTAATTAGTGTAGTGCATACGAAAAAAATTTGTTCATTTCGTTGATTTTTTGAAGATGTGCATTAGTATTGATTAACAATATCTATAGTTTGAATACGGAAAGAATTTGTTCATTTAGTTTAACGTTCGTTTGGTTTATTCGTTTATTATTCAAGTTTATTTGTTAATTGGTAAACAATATCGGTGACAACCGGAAGCGCAGTCCCCCCTAGTAAAAACTGCAGATTATAGGTAGCACATCTACTTATATTTCAATATCTTTGGTGTAAAGTTATTTTGGTTTTTGAAAACATAAATTAGTATATCTTTTGTGTAAAATGAATGATAGGTATAGAATATCTTTTGTGACATTAAATTCAGGGCTGTAAAAACATAGTCCGTATGAGTTTCAGTGGGGTCTCCAAGTATAATTTTCGAAAATAAATTTAATTAATTAATTAGAGTGACACTGTGGAGGAATATTTTGTAAGCACGCAGGAAATCATATACCTAGATAGATATGAATGTTAAGATAAAGGAGGCGTCTACTAATATCTACAGGAATTCCAAAAACTGAACAAATCGGACTAATATCTATCTATGAGAACCAAAGTGAGGACGAATATCTATCTACAGCTCAAACTGCTGACAAATATCTATGAGAACCAAAGTGTGGACGAATATCTACAGCACTGGCAGAGGTTGGATTTGCAATTATGTATAGCAATTATATTGGAATAGCGTAATAGTGCATATGCAGTTTAAAAAACTTAATTTATGTATGTATGTGTGTAAAAATCCCTAATATCGGACTATTGGGCACATTTAGCTGATTATTAAGGAATTCAGTTTTTGTTTTAACGGCTTTCTTTAATTCGAGTGCTTCTAAATTATTTAGTCTGTTACCATGACCATTTCAATGTCAGTTAGGTTAGGTTAGGTTAGGTTGTGGTGCGGTGTATTTCGAAATAAATAAATATCTTTGTATTATGACCTCCATGTTTGTTCAATAAATTATTGTCCTCGTAAACAGCAAAATACGTAATATTATGCAAAAACTTCATGTACGTGGGTACTTTAAACGTTTAAGCCTTTACCTAATTAATAATTACGTAATTGAAGTAATTTATGCTTTTCCGTACAACCTGCTCAGCTGCCCTCTGTAGATATTAATCTAACCTACCTACGCTCCATAGATATTAGTCACCACTGGGACCGTCATAGATATTCGTCCGACCTTAGCTCTGTAGATATTAGTCCTCACTCTGAAGTTCATAGATATTAGTCCAACATATTATGAGCTGTAGATATTCGTCCGACATACAGGCTGTAGATATTAGTATCTGGAGTCACAAGTAGGTATTTACCCTTTAAAATGTTTTGAAAAAAAAATCATCAATAGGTAGGTATATCAAACGGATTTGCATCCAAGACATCTCAACACCAAACGAAAGTAAGAGTAATCCGCACAAATACTCGAGTTAAGGTAGGTAGGTACTAACGAGTACCGACAGTAGGTAATGGGTATTCTTCTCCTCGACAGTTACTCCGAGGTGCATACCTCTCTGTCCAGACACGATGTGGTGGTCCTTATTAAGTAATCGATCAACGCTTTGCCCGTTTACTAACGGTGCATCGTTTGACCTTGACGAAAAAACAACAATACACATTTTCATAGTCACCGTGTACATTTTGTCGCGTCATTGCCTTAATGTTGCCCCAATGAATGTACCTACAGGGTTATTGGGAAATTATTGCATTCAGTGTCTTCATTTTTTTTTTAACATTTGCTCCACACAGAGCTCTGAGGAAAATAATTTCTCTCAGGGCCTATATCATCTTGGATACTGTACATGAGGGAGTACGGCTATTACCCGTGGCTCTATCCTACAGACTCTCTTTTGGGTATGCTCGGAATGAACCATCTACGTGTCAGAAGGGATGTACACATTGCTACGCATTTCTTCAGATTGATTCGCGGAAGGTTTGAAAACTCAGCTATCTTGGAAAACATTCATTTTTATATTCCCGATGGTTATCTTCGCCATCGACAGCATAGGCTGTTCTATCTTCCGGCCTGCAGGACTAACTTGCCAATGGTCATGCCGGTCGGGAGAGCAATCTTGCTGTTAAACAGAATTAATTCGGATATCGACATATTTAGCGTCAGTGAAGGTGCCTTTAAAAGGCAAGCTCAATTGATGCTCGTATAGTTTTTTTTTTTTTGCTAACCATTTATATTTATGTTTAATATAATACTGCTACAAATGTATTTTAAAAACGCATTAAAATTTTAAATTTTGTAATGTTTTTTGAAAGAATAAAATAAATAAATTGAATTGAATTGAATTGTGTGGGGAGTTTTTTTAAGGAAAGGAAGCTGACAAAGTTCTGGAATGGAAATAGGTATGAGGGGCCGGTAGGAGTAACGGACGTATGAAACCATCCCTTCAACTGCGATGGGTCAAGGGATTCCGGCTGGAGAGGTCAAAAGACCTCCTCAACCAGTCTCTCTCGATTCGGCCCGCCACGCAGCAGGTGGGCAGACACATCGGCCGCCAAGACCGTTACAAACCTCACTCCATGAACCCGGACACCCCTGCCAAGTTATCAAACGTAGCGAACCACTTGGGGTGACTTATGGCAGAGGTGATGGTTATCCAATAAATGGTTCCCGGGTGGCGGTACCCATACCCACTCCCAAAATTCGTAATTAAGTTCATTTAATTAATTAAATTTCTTAGGTACGTACATAACCCCAAGTAGTTTTTACGTTTGACGACTTGGCAAGGGTCCCGGGTTCATGTGGTGAGATTTGTTCAGGTCTTGACGGTGGATGCATCCGCTCACGAATTGCGTAGCGGGCCGGATCGGGAGACGCCGGTTGAGGGAGACGCTTTGACCTCTCCAGCCAGACTCTCTCGATCCATCGCCTTGCACCACAGTAGGCGAGATGGAATCATACGTCCATCACTCTTATACACACTAAACCCCAGATTCCTGCACACCCCTCATACTATTTTCCTTCCCAGAATTTCGTCTAAATCCTTTCATTTAAAATACCCTCCACACAACATCCCCAAATATGACATAGGCCCTGAGCAAAAATTATGTATTCAAGGCCTCATGTGTGAAGTTAATGTAAAAACAAATTATATACTTTCACAAAAAATCAGTAGATAGATAGATTACCTATACGTCATACTCGTAAGCTAAATAAATAGTTACCTATCTAGGTACCTACCTAATATGCACATTTCAACGAAGCATCACGTTTATTGGTCAAATGCATCCTACATACCTACCTATGGTTTTTTATTGTTAAACGACGAACTGGTGGATGTAATCTGTTAAAGATATGTTGTTATAATAAATTGTTGGAAAGCAGGTACAGTACCCACGAAGTGATTTTCACAAAAACGGCGCTGTTCAAATCTTCCAAATATCATCAGATTTCAATTTACCTATACTAATAGGTATCTAATAGTGAAATTGTACACATCTTTAAGGCGATCCACTAGATCAGGAAAAAATCGAAATCAGAATTCACGCCCTTTATGGGAGGAGTTTAAAAATGCTTGACAAAAAGCTTTTGGAAAGGTTGGAAAAGGTATTTGAGAGTTTTGTTTTACAGGTTGATTTCGTAAAGGCCTGTAAAAAATATTAATTCCTGTTTTACGCATTGTTTATTGTAATAAAACGGAAATTTAAAATTGATTTCACGAAATCAAGCGACGCGGAGTGACGCGTCCATCTCCCGCTCAGTTCGGGGCGTGACTGAGGTTTGGCCACCGTGGCGTAAACAGTAGTTCTTCGGTGGACGCCATAGGGTTCACTTTGAAAAACCGAATTCATCGACTAGCGGGCGTATTGTAAAATAACAACGCGAAAATGCACATTTTATTTTATTTTGGGAAGGTTTGGTGTATAATATCAACTTTTTTGCGATCATTATAAAATAAACTGAATTTGCCACATTATACAATAAAACCATAACCGAAAAGGGGTTTATAAATAGGAGAGTTTGGACTTGAAAGTGTGTTTTTTAGACCTTGTACTTTATTTTTTTATAGGCTTATTAAAATGACCGTTATTTTTAAGGGCCAAGGTATGTTCTACACGCAGTATTTAATTGAAGCATCTACAATACTTCTAAGCGATCAAATTTTCAAAACAAAAACATATGATTTTGTATGATTTTGCATTATTTACTATGGCTTCATCTTAAAAACATGTTAATCTTTATAAAGGACTTATGACTCATTTGCTTCTTAGTTAGGTATATCTACACCAAAAGTTATGCGTGCATCTTCCTGTGGGATTTTCATGTATGAGATAATTTTCTAGTGTGATAAAAATGTAAGTACCTAGCAATTATTACTAGATAAGTTAAAACAAAAAATATATATATTTATGGCACTTGTGGCATAAAAATGATACTTGCGGTAGGTACAGAGTGTTCTTGATGACCCTGTACCGCAGTTCATTCACTGCGAGACGAGCGCAATCATCAAAATATACTCTCTTATAAACGTGCTCACTGTCATTAATTATATCCTAACTCGGCCTGAATGGGTTCAGTTTCATACTGAATACCAGCACTGTTTGTTTAACACGTTCAGTTTATTATTAATATTAGGTAGGCACCAACTAGCTTATCAGTTGAAATAATATTGTACATGTCAAACCGGAAAACATACAAACAAAACAGCTTGGCGCACTTAAATTTGCAGTCGGTGGCGTTGCCAGTGAAGATTTTGAAACCTTCAGAAAACTAAAGTAGACAAGAGTGGGGAGACTACGAAGCACTTTTTTTACAATGTGAAGGATGAATTTTTCCGTATTTTTGTTGTCGAATTCCAGTGCACCTTTTCCTACAGGTAGGTACCTACATTTGGTCATCATAGAAGTATTTGTGTTTTCTTCTTCGGAGTCGCTATAGCGTACGGAATTTAGGTATGTGCGTTCGTTTCTTTTGTACTTTCTTTGTCTGTTCATTGTATTTGAAGATTAATTAATGATTTTACAATATTTTTTTTTGATTTCGTAGGATTCGACCCTTGATCCTCTGAATATCTCTGGCCGCTGAGGTTCGTCAGGCGCTTCATACCACTAGATCAAAGGAGGCTTGCGTGGGACCGTGGATTTATCGTATTATATCGAAACCGACTATCTACCTACCCATGAAATAAATAAATGTTTTATTGCATGTATCTCATTCTCTCGCAGGCTAAATAAAAAAATTGTATTATTATTATTATTATAAATCCTACAGATGTATGTGTTTGTCTCTTTTTAGTGTCTCTCACTTCCGTTTCATCGAGTTTCAAATCACAATGGTATCTACTAAGGAAGTTTTCACTTGGAAAAATCTATGATGTTTGAAATAAGCCCGGCAACGACATGAATTTTCTGAAAATAACTCTAGGAAGGTTTGGCATATGTTTTGTTACATTAACTAGGTAATAATATTTCAAGTTCCACAACTCATGATGACAATAACATCGTCAGCTGAAAATAATTGTGCTGGTCGACAAAATGTAGTCAAAAGATGTAGTCAGTGGAAATTTCAAGACTCTTCATTTTTACTGGGATAACAGTGACTGATACAAAAATCTTCTTCTTACGAGGTAGATAAGATAATTAGGTACAGATAATTAATAGGATATCATGTTAGGTACCTACCACAATACCTTAAGGATATAAAATCCGAAAGCCTCCGTTAGTAAATTCTAAATAAAAAAATAGGTAGGTACCTACCGTTGTTATTTTTAAGTAGGTACCTACCGCGATGCTTAAAAATTATAAATTAACTTGCAAAATGACTGCCTCAACACAATACACAACTATAAGAATAATAAGTTATAAGAAGTTATAAGAAACCTCAAAATACAACTAATTTTTGTTTTTAGATGAAGCCGTACTAAATAATACAAAATCATACAAAATCATACAAAATTATTTGTTTTTGTTTTTAAAATTTGATCGCTTAGAAGTATTATATATATATAGATGCTTCAATTAAATACTGCATGTAGAACATACCTTGGGCCTTCAAAACGTCGGTCATTTTTGTAAGCCTAGAAAAAAATAAAGTATATATATTTTTATCCACCTTATATATAAAATAAAATAAGGTGGATAAAAAACACTCTCAAGTCAAAAAAAAGCCTTTCAGTCCGAACTCTCCTTTTTATAAACCCCTTTTCGGATATGGTTTTATTGTATAATGTGGCAAATTCAGGATCGTTTATAATAATCACAAAAAAAATTATATTTATGCCCGAACTTTTCAAATTAAAATAAAATATGCATTTTCGCGTTGTTATAAAAACTGACCGATTTTTTTAAGGACCAAGGTATGTTCTACACGTAGTATTTAATTGAAGCATCTATAATACTTCTAAGCAATCAAATTTTCAAAACAAAAACATATGATTTTGTATGATTTTGCATTATTTAGTATGGCTTCATCTTAACACTGAACGTGTATATTTTTAAGTAGTTACAGATGCAAATTTCTTTCAATAAAGATAAATTTGTATTATTTTTTAATTAATTTGCTTCGAATATAATCTAACGATGAGAAATATCTACCTCGTATACCTTATTCATTTTTAATCGAATTCCAACTTTTTTCTCTTTAGGCGAATTTCCACCCTCAACTCGCATTGTTTCTCGCTACAGTATTTAGTGTTCAGTAACTGAACCGTTTTCTCCCTGGCAACTTAATCGAAGTTAAATGAACAGGAGGACAGGCGTTTTAATCAAACTTTGCGAGAAACAACTGGATTTAGAGGGGAGGGGAAGGAGTCTGCCTAAAGTATGCGTATTTAGTATACCCTGGATTCTTCCCATAGACAGTTAGGTAGATATTACATAATACAGGTTAGGTAGATATTAACCTTATCAGGGGAGTTAGCTAAAATTGGTCTTTTAATTTTTTACTCATTTTTGTTATATTTCCTAATTTTTATATTATATTTAATTAATTCTAATTATATTTAATTTAATTAATTCTAATTATATTTAATTAGGTAGGTAATTTTTAATACATGTTTGTACTTACAAAATAATAACAAAATAGTTATTATCTAGGTATACGTATTCCCAATTAGTTAGGCACACGGCACACCTGCCACCTACCTGCTATAATATAAATTTTCTAAATTACTTTTCGTGTTTAGCAAAAGGTTTTATTTACTTTTCGTGAATAAAACCCTATTGCAAACACGAAATTATTATCAACATGGAGTGGCAGATACTCTCATTATCGCACTAATGGTAAGAACATCGGTCAGTATCGAAAAGTTGCTTAAAATGGCTTTAGCCGTTTTTGGTGACCAGATCTGGATAGCCAGGTACTCCCCAACCATCCTATTTCCCTTCTCCTTCCCTCCTACTCCACCAGCCTAACAACACATATAAGTAGATACCCAATTTGGGGATGCCTTAGGTACTTCCAATGACTTCATAGTTAGGACTCTTGTGCGGTATTCCCACAAAAAAATTGGTTTAAAACAATTGATTAGCTTCATATAATATTATTCGTGGCTTATAGTAAACTAAATTCTTCTAATTTCTTAGCATTTTCTTACGTGCGTGAAAAAATGCTTTTTTTTGTTAGACGTTTAGACGGTAAACTGACGCATGTAGCAAACTGCGAAAAGTTGTGTTGAAAATTTCAAACAGAAAGCTCTGTAGGTTCTACCTATATTTTATGATGTTAGACGCTATAGTTTCCCGACGAGATTATTAACTGCCCTCTAACTACATTTTTTTGTCATTTAAGAAGAAGATACCTAATAGGTAGTACTAAAAAATCTAAACGAAACATGAAATAGAACGAGACACAGAAAAATACAATAAAAACGTAATGGTCGCAACTGAGAATCAAACCCAGGATGCCTTGATATTCATTTCGACTTTTAGAAACAGTCCGAGATACTACCTAGATTACAAAAAAAAATTGTTAGAACTTTGTGATCGGATAAAGATAACTCCAAAAATACGGCAAAAATAGTTGAGGATAATATTGATAATTCTGATTAAGATGAAGCCATAGTAAATAATGCAAATCATACAAAATCATATGTTTTTGTTTTGAAAATTTGATGGCTTAGAAGTATTATAGATGCTTCAATTAAATACTGCGTGTAGAACATACCTTGGCCCTTAAAAATGTCGGTCATTTTTTTTATAAGTCTTTTAATAAGCCTATAAAAAAATAAAGTATAAAGTCTAAAAAACACACTTTCAAGTCCAAACTCTCCTATTTATAAACCCCTTTTCGGTTATGGTTTTATTGTATAATGTGGAAAATTCAGTTTATTTCATAATGATCGCAAAAAAAGTTGATATTTACACCCAATCTTCCCAAAATAAAATAAAATATGCATTTTCGCGTTGTTATTTTACAATACGGCCGCTAGTCGACGAATTCGGTTTTTCAAAGTGATCCCTATGGCGTCCACCGAAGAACGATTGTTCACGCCACAGTCGCCAAATCTCAGTCACGCCCCGAACTGAGCGGGAGATGGACGCGTTATTCCGCGTCGCTTGATTTCGTGAAATCAATTTTAAATTTCCGTTTTATTACAATAAACAATGCGTAAAACAGGAATTAATATTTTTACAGGCCTTTACGAAATCAACCTGTACAACAAAACTCTCAAATACCTTTTCCAACCTTTCCAAAAGCTTTTTCTCAAGTATTTTTAAACTCCTCCCATAAAGGGCGTGAATTCCGATTTCGATTTTTTCCTGAACTAGTGGATCGCCTTAAGAAACACGAGGTCGTAAAAAAGCACTTAAAATGAGTAGATCCCAATGGCCGAGTTGGTTAAGGCGCTGTGTCCTGGTAAGACGAGAGATTGTAGGTCCGATTCCCAATTACGACCGTCAGTTTTTTATTTTATTTTTCTGCAAATTCTTGTTCTGTTTTAGATTCGTCTAGATTTATTAGTAGGTACTATCTTCTTATTCATTGATTATTACACTGATGGGTATAACCTTCAAAAGTTGTAAAAAAAGTTATTCCAATAAAATAGAATTAAGTATCTACCAACCTTCTAACGTATTTTTTTCAAACAATCTTTCAATATTTTTTAAGCCTCTACCTAGATAGTATTGTTATAATAAAAGAATTATAGGTATCAAACTCGATATGGAATAATTTAAAGAAAGAAGTTAAAGTTTTAAACGAAAAATATCCTCCACGCTTCAGGTGCGATCATGTATACGGAAAGTTTTATGAGTTTGACTAAATTATTCTGGTTCACCTTATCCAACGGCAAATCTCCGAAAAAGTTTTAATTGAGGTTTTACTTTCCTAATATCAACCTACCCATCTACGAGCATCTAGCCGAGACCCAAACCCAACTTAACCTAACTCCTATAGGTATATATACCTACCTATAATATGATGGGAGAGTATTATGTTAACATATCTACATAATAATGTAGGTATTATCAATGTGTGTGTATTGGGTAGGTACCCATAAAGACGCCTATTTTCGTCTACACTCCACATCTGCACACTAACGCAATCTACTCTAATAAATTTAAAACAAAAAAATAACCATTCCTTTACATCCCGCCGACTTCTATTTCTTTTCTAAAGGCCGCATCTTTCATCCCCTCTTTTCATAACATCCCTACCTTCCCTCTACCCCTCCCTCTGCCCGCCTACCCCTCGCGAGAGCCTGCCGAAATAATAACCAATCTATTCAAAGTATTTTTCTTGTCTGGGGGGTATTATATCTTTTAGAATTTATCCCGAGGTAGGTATTCCTACCTACTGCCTAGTGCCTACCCGCTCTCGGGTCTCTGCCACTATATAGTCATAAAAACTGGCCGAGGAATAAAAACAGCGCGTCAAGACATTTACTGACAAGCAACCTTGCAAGATAGAAATAATCGGCCTGCCCTAGAGCCATTTTAATATAAAAATGTTCCCCGATGTTCAAAAATATTTAAAATGTTCATCGCAAAATCTTTAAGATGAAGCCATACTAAATCATACAAAATCATATGTTTTTGTTTTGAAAATTTGATTTCTTAGAAGTATTAAAGATGTTTCAATTAAATATTGCGTGTAGAACATACCTACCTTGGCCCTTGAAAAATCGGTTCGCCCTCGCACGGAGCGAGGAACGGACGTTAGGCTCCGCATCGCTTTGTTCCGTGAATTTTAAAATTCTGTTTTATTACAATAAACGATGCTATAAAATGAGTTAATGTTTTTTTACAGGCCTTTACAAAATCAACCTGTAAAAAAAAATCTCAAATTTGACCGGTCAGTGGTTGAGTGGGCATAGCGCTTGGATCCCATTCGGGCGTCGCGTGTTCAATTCCTCGGCTGGCTAAGTCCTCCATCACAACACAAGCAACATTTTCGGCTTTCTGTGGTGGTAGTAGGAGACTTTCAAATATTGTTGGGTTATTCGTAACCCGGGAATGTTTGCCTTTCTTTAAAAAAAAATACCTTTTCCAACCTTTCCAAAAGCTTTTTCTCAAGTATTTTTAAACTCCTCCCTTAAAAGCAGGGCCGGATCTACGAAATCTAGCGCCCTGTGCAGTAGGTACCGATGGCGCCCCCCCCCTACATTTTTATTTTGATTAAAAATTCGTTTACCCCAATTTTTTTTTTATTTAATTTTTTTTTTTTACACTAATTTATCAAATAAAATCAAGACATATAAAGGGTGTAACCCTATCTAAAGTTTTCGAATAAATAAGCCACGATCTATGTAATTCTTCTCCATTAGGCAGTTTCTTGTAATAATACTTAGTATTAAATTTACGCTTGTTCGTAATAGGAAAATGAAAACCTTTCAATTGTACAGGACCTTCCTGAACTAATAAACTAATGGAATTTTGAGATAACTTTGGCCAGCATCCGGTATCTTTCAATTCAAGCTCTGAAAACAGAATTAAATTTAAACTGCTATCAGTGACGTTATTTTTATCTTCTAATAATTCGACCGGAGGAATTTGTGCGATAGATATCTGTTTAGATGTGCTCGTGACCATTGTAACGTCATTGCGCGGGACATCACTTTTTATCGGTGCTGGAGAAATTGGAATAAAAAATTCCCAATGGAAACGAGTTTTTTATGTCATTATGCTCTTTAATTCTAAGTTTTAGATTCTGCGAGCCTGAAAGTTTTTTTTTTAATTATTGTTCTATTCATTGTAATCCACAATCCACAACCTCTAACAACCAATAGAAATGTAGTTATAAATTAAAAAATCTAATTATTATATTATTATATTATAATAATTGGATATGCGCCATAAATATATTTGGGCATTAATTTCTTTAAATTAATAATTTATGCTATAAGACCATAAGGGCGCCATCTATGGTTTTTGTATTGTATTGAATTTAACCTATGTGACTTGAGATGCAGTGTATTCATGCATTTCCTTACCTCTGTGAGGCAGGCAATTGCTTCTGACGGGAGTGTCAGTGAAAGGCCAACAGATGTCACTGGTCAGTCATTATCCAGTGGTTCACCCAGTGAGTGAATTATTGTTGTACCTAAGATTGGATTTTGGCACGCATTATTAATATGCAAATTTTTCATTGTTGAAACTTCCTTGCTGTGCGAAACATCTGTTAAGATTATGCAATATCGCCTTGACATTTTTATTGAAAAGAAGTGTCTTTTTGTGTGGACATCGTGGCTGAGCTGCATTCTCTGAGTGAGTATTTGTTTGTTTTCACTTTGGTTTTTGGAATTGCTGGGTCAACTGTTTTTTGTGTCACATAGGGAAGAATTCAATTTTCGTTAATTTTACATAGGGTATTCATTTCCCTCGTGTCAGGGGCTATTTACACGCCCCTACACATTTAATGGTCCTTCGTAGCCTGGATTATTCATTCAATTCGAGATTATAGCTGATATTACATGGATGTTCGAATTTACGTATTTTTTTTGGTAAATTTGAAGTACCTCTCATTTTTTGAGAACTATAGCTGGTCTTGTTTTTTGCTTTTGGATGACATATTTGGATGTTCGCAGAATTATCGTAATTTTGGATAATTATTCGCAACATTATTATTATTAATTAATTGTTAACATTGTTCGCAGAATTGTCGTAATTTTGGATAATTATTCGCAACATTATTATTAATTAATTATTAACATTGTAACATTATTGTAAAATTTTGTGGTAATCTTTTCGCATATATAAAAAATGCCAAGAATTACGGAGGAGGGTTTTGATGAGGCTCAAGACAGATCGCTTATTCTTTTAACCGCAAAAAAGGAAAATCTTTTTTTTCGTATGAACGATCTGTATAATGCAACAAATAATATATCTAATTTTGAGTCAAGAAATAACGAAGTGTTTATGGCTCAGTCAGAGATGATTGATCAAATGCGAAGTCAATTTGAAAATATTATAGATAGCATCAATGATCGTCAGTTAACTTTAAATCCAGAATTTAAACCAGATTTTCAAGCTTTAAATGCTTTTGATGATCTTTTTTTGAAGGTCAAACGAACTAGATCGAATATGAAAACTTCTGTAAGAGAATCACTGACGTCACAAAATAAGTCGCGGGAGCCGTGTATGATTAATCTTCCTGCAATAGATCTTCCAACCTTCGATGGTAAGAATGAAAGCTGGTCGAAATTTTTTGAGTCATTTAAAGCCAATATCCATAATAATAGACAGCTAACTGACTCGCAGCGTGTGCAGTACTTAGTCGGAAAACTCACACACGGGGCTTTGAACATAACCGCAGGCATTGTGCCTTCGGGTGATACATATCAGATCATTTGGGAGAGTTTAGTTAAAAAATATCAAGATAAACGTACACTAGGAACACATTATTTAAATAATATTCTCGATGCGAAAAACTGCACGAATACATCTGCCAGTCTCAATTCTTTCATTGAAAGATATTCTTCGTCAGTGTCGGCATTAAAGCAGTTAGGTATTGAAGATTTAACTGATTTTATTTTGTTTCACTGCGCGGTAAGAAAAATTGATTCACAGACGGCTCAGAACTTTGAGCTGACAGTTCGTAATAAAGAAATTCCTTCTTATAATGAGTTAGTTTCGTTTGTACAAGATCAAGTAAAGATTTTAGAACGAACGAGTAACTCGCATGGTGTCGTAAATAAAACGCATCCCATTTCGTCCTCCCGATCAAATAATACTAAATCGTTCGTCGCGAGTAATGCGAATATTCCGCGCTTCCCAGCTCCGCCGAAAGGATGTATTCTGTGTAACAAAACTGATCATTTAGTCAACGTTTGCTCAAAGTTTAAATGTATGAGTTCCCCACAGGCTCGATTTGAATTTATAAAATCGAAAAATGCCTGTGTAAATTGCCTTAGTGGTTCACATACAATCAAGTCATGCAAATCGGGGTTAGTTTGTGATTTGTGCAATAAACGTCATCATACATTCTTACATTTCGGCAGTGTGAATAATATGAAAACCAATACTCATGTACATACGTCGCAAGTACCTACCAGTGAAGAACCGTCAGTCCCCCCTCCAGTGTCATCCAGCATCAATGGAACTGGCATTGGTGATAAGCAAGTGGAGGGGACTGCAAATGTCAATCCTTCGTGTTCGCTTTGTGCCAAAGTAACACCGAACTCTTCTATTTTACTTTCGACCGCACAAGTATACGCGAAGCTTAAAAACGGAAATAAAGTTATTGTTCGGTGCCTAATTGATAATGGCTCTCAAAATAATTTGATTACGGTCGATTGTTGTAAGACGCTGAATTTACCAATAATTCCTTTGAGTAATTCGTTTGTCAAAGGAATTGGATCAACGTCTCGACCAATTTTCGGTTACGTGTATTTGGATATTGAGTCTCGCGTATACCCAGAGAATAAATATAATATACATGCGCTTGTCGTTGACAGTATCACCGACCAATTACCTAATCACTATATAGCCAAGGGTGACATGAGGTACTTAGAGGGCATACCTCTCGCAGACTTAACGTGGAATATTCCTGGATGCGTGGATGTCGTCATCGGTGCGCAACTGTTCCCATATATTTATTTAGGGAACAGGGTTGAATCGGGTACTAGTGCACCCCCCGCGTTATCGACCGCTTTCGGTTTCGTGTTGATGGGTGATTACCCCAATAATGTGCTCAACACAAACACATCATTTTCGGCACTCGCACTGAATGATTTAGTGCAAAAATTTTGGCTGTTAGAAGAGATACCTAATATGAAATTTCTAAGTCCGGAGGAGACAGAATGTGAGAATCTCTTTACTTCATCAATTTCTCGCACTGATGATGGTAGATATTCTGTTGCTTTACCTTTCTGTAAAGATCCAAGACAATTGGGTAATTCTCGTACTCCAGCCCAACGCCGATTTTTGGCATTGGAGCGAAAATTTAAACATTCCCCTGCTTTGCAGGAGAATTATAACAAGGTTATCAGTGAATATATTGAAAATAATTACCTATCAGAAGTCTCAGAGTCTGATATCACAGAAGATGGATATTACATCCCACATCATGCTGTCACTCGTCCAGACAAACCAATGCCTCGTATTGTGCTCGATGCTAGTGCTAAAACACACACAGGGCTGTCACTGAATGACATTATTCATACTGGTCCCAATTTGCAAGCCGATTTGTTTCTGCTTTTGCTTGACTTTCGTCTTTTTCCCATCGCTATGACTGCGGATATAAAGCAAATGTATTTACAGATTGAAGTTCCTAGCAAGCATCGCAGATACCTGAGGATCTTATTTCGATTCTCAAATAATGGTCTCATACGAACTTTTCAGTTCAATCGAGTTCCTTTCGGCTTGACGGCAAGTCCATACTTAGCAATGCGGACGGTTCGCCAGTTGGCCCAGGATATGAGACCACATTACCCGGACGCTGCCAAAGTGGCAGAGTCCAAGCTGTATATGGACGACCTGGTCTATTCTATTGCAGATGAGCCCAGCGCCATACGTCTTTCTCGAGAATTAATCTCGTTGTTTAAGTCCGGTGCCTTTGATTTAGTAAAATGGACTAGTAATTCTCAAGTTGTACTTGAGAACCTCCCGGATTCTCACCGCAGCACAGTGGACTTCACTGTTGGTTCTAACAATATCTCTAAGGTGTTGGGCCTTTCGTGGGAACCAGCTGATGACAGCTTCTTCTTTACGACATCTTATGTTCAGGAGAAGTGCACAAAGCGGAGCATACTCTCCATAGTCGCCCGCTTATTTGATGTCCTCGGCTTGGTCGCCCCTGTCATTCTGTACGCTAAATTACTTATCAAAGAGCTATGGCTGTGCAACATTGGTTGGGATGATACACCCCCTGATAGCGTTATTCGTCGGTTTTCGGCGCTTACACAGGAATTTCCTCTAATTTCAATGATAAAAATCCCTCGCCATGTTGGTGTCCTGAAAGACAGTACGGTGCTCGTTGTTGCTTTCTGCGATGCAAGCATGAATGGTTACGGCTGTGTGATTTATTTGCACACCACTGATCTGTTTGGAAAAATTACAGTGAGATTGTTGTGCGCAAAATCAAAGGTTTCTCCCACCAAAGTGACGACCCTCGCTCGTTTGGAGCTCTGTGCCGCAGTATTGATGTCCAAATTAATACGGACGGTTCAAGATAATTATTCTGAGCGTCTTCCTATTGCAGGAACATATGCGTTTTCCGATTCTACCGTTGCGCTCTCTTGGATACATTCTTCACCGCATCGCTGGTCGGTGTTTGTTAGTAATCGCGTAGCTCAGTGCCAAGAAAATTTGTCTCCAGAGAACTTTTACCATGTTGCTGGTAGTGAAAACCCGAGCGACTGCCTTTCTCGTGGCATGCTTCCTTCCCAACTCGTTTCACATGATTTATGGTGGAACGGCCCATCATGGATTCGCAGCCCACCTTTGGAATGGCCATTAAAACCGTTTCACCCTACCAAAACTGGTGAAATGCCTGAACACAAGGCTAATGTGCTCATTGCAACATTTCAGGGTGAAAAATCGGTCCTGAGTGAACTGGCTCAGCGTATATCCACTTGGGATAAACTACTAAGGATTGTTGTTTATGTCCTCCGATTCATAAAAAAGATATCACTTTCCTCTGGAACGGTCAATAATCTTATGACTGCTGAAAAGGCTGTGATTCGTGCTGTGCAGAGTATTCATTTTGCAGGAGATATTGCTGCACTCCAGAAAGGCAAATTTCATTCCAAAAGACTTCAGAGTTTATCTCTATTTCTTGATGGAGATAATCTGTTACGTATTGGGGGGCGGCTTTCTAAATCGGATTTACCTTTTGAGGTTAAACATCCGGTTTTACTTCCCAAACATGACTGTGTTGTCGATCTGATCATCGCTCACTTTCATGTCGTGAACTGTCATACAGGCCCAGGACTTCTTATGTCTATCTTACGTCAACGCTATTGGATATTAGATGCTAGGACTGTTATTAGGGCGATGGTGCGGAAATGCAACTGTTGCTTCCGCTTAAATCCATCGCATCCTACACCAAAGATGGCAGATTTACCGTCATATCGTGTTGCAGAAGCAAAGGCCTTCGTACATACCGGTGTAGATTACGCAGGTCCCCTCCGTATTACGCTGACTCGTCGGGGAGGACAACATTCTCAAAAGGCATATATTTGTCTATTCGTATGCCTTGTGACCAAGGCTATTCATATTGAGTTGGTCTCTGACTTAACTTCAAATGCTTTCCTGGCTGCTTTCAGCCGTTTTATTTCTCGGCGTGGCCCGGTAACACGCTTGTATTCAGATAATGGTACTAATTTTGTGGGTGCGAAGGCACAATTAGATGACCTCTACAAGTTTTTGGTTGAATCTGAATATGAGCCCTCATTAAAGCGCGAACTCGCTAAGCGTCGTATAGAGTGGAAAATGATTCCACCACGCGCGCCTCATTTTGGGGGTATGTGGGAGTCGAACATAAAGAGCATGAAGACACACTTGTACCGTGTGATTGGAACTCAGCTTCTCACCTATGAGGAGTTACAGACTGTGCTAGTTCAAATTGAGTGCATAATGAATTCGCGTCCACTTACAGTTATGTCTTCTGACCCTTATCCAGAAGTCCTTACGCCTGCGCATTTTTTAATGTCGACACCATTGCAGTACTTGCCTGCTTCTGTCCTGGCAGACGTAAAATCAATTTGACTCAGCGTAAGCAATTATTAGACAGCATGGTTCAGTCCTTCTGGAAGAAGTGGCGTTCAGAGTATCTGCACACCTTGCAAGTCAGGCAGAAGTGGACTACTTCTGATCATCCGATTGATATCGGAACTGTCGTACTAGTGGGACAAGAAGATTCCCCTCCGTTAAATTGGCCTTTAGGCGTGATAACTGAAATCCATCCCGGAATGGATAAAATTGTTCGCGTTGCGACGGTAAAGACAAGATTTTGTTCTTTTAAACGTCCGGTTGTCAAATTATATCCCATTCCAACGCAATAATTTTATATTTTATCTATTTTTGTTTATTTTTATTTATTTATTTTTTGTTTTTAGTCATTGTTTCAATGATCTCTGACCCAGACATGGCATTACTTAATATCCGTTATCTTGGTCAATTGAACTTTATTAC
This sequence comes from Limnephilus marmoratus, assembly GCA_917880885.1. Classification (NCBI taxonomy): domain Eukaryota; kingdom Metazoa; phylum Arthropoda; class Insecta; order Trichoptera; family Limnephilidae; genus Limnephilus; species Limnephilus marmoratus. The sequence continues at coordinate 28,563,484 of OU862923.1, read as the reverse complement.
ATTGTATTTTTAGTTATTTTTCTTTATTTTGTGAGATTCTGCGAATTTCCAATGCGTGTCATTCCTGAATATTACCGGTGAATAGTCACTTTATTTCTATTTCATTTCTTGTTTCATTTGTATTTTTATACTCTTTCTTTTGTAAGCTCTACGAACTTCCAAGGCGGGGAATATGGATATGCGCCATAAATATATTTGGGCATTAATTTCTTTAAATTGATAATTTATGCTATAAGACCATAAGGGCGCCATCTATGGTTTTTGTATTGTATTGAATTTAACCTATGTGACTTGAGATGCAGTGTATTCATGCATTTCCTTACCTCTGTGAGGCAGGCAATTGCTTCTGACGGGAGTGTCAGTGAAAGGCCAACAGATGTCACTGGTCAGTCATTATCCAGTGGTTCACCCAGTGAGTGAATTATTGTTGTACCTAAGATTGGATTTTGGCACGCATTATTAATATGCAAATTTTTCATTGTTGAAACTTCCTTGCTGTGCGAAACATCTGTTAAGATTATGCAATATCGCCTTGACATTTTTATTGAAAAGAAGTGTCTTTTTGTGTGGACATCGTGGCTGAGCTGCATTCTCTGAGTGAGTATTTGTTTGTTTTCACTTTGGTTTTTGGAATTGCTGGGTCAACTGTTTTTTGTGTCACATAGGGAAGAATTCAATTTTCGTTAATTTTACATAGGGTATTCATTTCCCTCGTGTCAGGGGCTATTTACACGCCCCTACAATAATAATATAATAATATAACCTCAAATTTGTACCTTGCATTTCCATTTCCCCTGTGTTTTGTGTTGAGCGAACAAACACGAACGTATCTATGGTATCAACGGCTTACGAAAGACGCTTACACTGATTATTACTGACTGTAAAATAACAAATCTAATAGAAATTAATTGTAGGCACATTTAACGAACTTCAACTGTCAAATCAATGATGAAACTGTTCTGTTGCAAACCGTGCGATGTTTATGCTAATGGAATTTACTGAAGATTTCATAAGAAAATGGTCTTTAAGTCCCTTCTCCTAGAGACTTAATTCGTACAAAAGCATTTTGAAAGGCGCCGACGGTTGGTTTGTTCTCTTGAATAAAAGTACGGCGCTGTGATTGGTTAATGAATTTGGATCGCACTCATTCGTCGTAAAAGACAGTAAAAGATATATGGAAAAATAGATCTTACGTTTAAACTAAATATATGGAATTTGTAAAAAAATTCTGTAACTGACTATAAATTCGTAAGTCGTTGAATTTCGTTGAATTCAAACCAGATGCGAGCGCAGTCTGTATCTTTGGAAAGTGTTGCTAGAGCGTAATAATTATTTCGTACTATGGGAAATTTTTAAACGATTCAGGGAATATTATAACAAATTTTTAATACAATATTTATTTTCTCACGGCGCCCCTTCGGAGTTGGCGCCAGGTTTTTTGCACGTTTTTGAACGTATGGCAGATCCGGCGCTGCTTAAAAGGGCGTGAATTCCGATTTAGATTTTTTCCTGGACTATTGGATCGCCTTAACTTTCCTTTTAGAATGCCTGTAAAATGTAGAAATAGTATTGGTAGGTGTACACATTTCGAATACCCACCTTTGGAGTAAAACATCTCAAGAATTTATTTGAAAATAAAAAATCTATTTTCAAGACTTTACTTTTTGAACAGTGGGTATGAAAATACTTTTGGAATTTGAAGAAACTAATTGACTATGGAAAGATATGGGCATTGAATGTGTTGTAATAATACTAATAAACAGGTATTATATTACGTGTAGTTAAGTAGATACCTACAACAAATTTTTCAAAGCTTGTTACTTCTGATTCAGCTTTATCAATTGGTTTTTTTTATTCATTTTTTGTTTATTTTAGTTTCTCAGGGAAACGTAGGTAGTTCTATTGATAGGTAGATTCTTAAATTATATTCATATTACAGAACATAAAATAACAGACACGAATAATCAATAAATACCCTGATGTAGAAACATCTAATTATTTTTCTCTGTATAGAATTTCTGTATAAAAAAAAGATTTTGAATCTCAAAATGGGCGTTAATGCAGCCCGGAATGCTCGAGCTCAAATAGCAACCGTATCAAAAAAATCCCATTATATTTCATTTTAAAATGCACCATTTTGTGAATTTGTGGGTCGGAGCATTTTAGCCATTTCGACATTTGAGGGGAAGAATTTCCCCATGGAATAATATTTTCAAAATTTTAGGTATGTAACTTTTATTCGACCAATGCTATTTCTTGTCATTAAAATGCTTGAAACCATTAAAAATATTGGCTTAATTTAAAGCTGGTACACGACAAGAGTGCGCTTAAGAAATTATAGTTGAAAAAACCCCTCCGGTAGGTCCTCCGCGGTTGAGGGGCAATGCTCTCAACTAGCAATTCGGAAGAAGCGGGTTCTAATCTCGACGTGTGCAAATAAATTTTATTGATAAATTTGTGTTACATCAATTTTATTCACTTAAAATAATATATATCATATTTGCGGCACGTTCCAGAGTGGAAGATACTCTCAGTATCGCCCTTGTGTAAGACCACAATTCAGAATTGAAAAGTTGCGTGAAATGGCTTTAATCATGTTTGGTGGCCAGATCTGAATAGCCAGCTACTTCTCCCACTTTCCTTTTCCCCATCTTCTTCCCCTCACAACATACCCCAATTGGGGTTGCATAGTCTCACTGACTCCAGACGGGAGCAGTTGGGACGCTTATGAGGTATTCACATAAAAAAATGTAGGAACCTACGTCTGGTAAATGTACAAAAGGCGTACTCACGTTTGATTTTCGTAGTGTCAGAGTAGGATACGTATTGAATAGATTTTGGAAAAAATTAACGTCTTTAACATTTTAAAGCAATTGGAAAATATATCTCGATCCATATTATACTGTTTATCCGTACGTACCTACTCGAAAGTATTGTTTTTTTAACACAGTTTAACGTTTTCTAATATCTCATTCCGGGGCTAGTTAGATGTGAAACGCCATCAATTCCTCGGTAAATAGGTACCTACATAGTTAAAGATTGTTGATTTATATTTTTTCATGTTTTCAAAAGGGTCCTGATTCCTGCAATCGCGTCGGAAATACACACTCTGAAACAGAGTCATAGCTACACTCATATACACAGAGTTGCGCGCTGCAAATAGGGGTGGCTTACCCTCTTCGGAAAACTTTCATCCCCTTGGCAACTCCTCGACTGCTCAGAGTGCTTACCGATCTCAGATGGGTCGGATTACATACTCGTATGTATTTACCCATCTAGTAGTAGCAGCCAGTACTGTAGCTTGTACCTAACCTAACCTACATACCTTCATGGGTACTCGTACAGTACAATATGAAGTTACACACATATCATAGGTACCTAAACATATTTAGTTTTTAGATACATTATCTGGAAGAAGTTTGATTTCAAAAGACCCATTAATATGGTGATGAACGCTTCCTACAATTAAGAAATAAAATAAAAATATTAGCAATAAGTGTAATTAATTAATGATTTCGAAGTGAAGAATGAGCTTCCGACATAAAAGAATAGAATAAACATGACAAAAGTTTAATTTTTAAATCTTGACATGTAGCAAACACATTGTGGGAATACATAATTATAATAAACACAATTAAATAACTTTATAAATAAAGTGGAATTGAAACAAAGTTATTTAATTGTGTTTGTTTAATTTTTACTTCAATAATCGCAAATTCACTCTAAACAAAAACAAATCATGTTGTACCTGTACACCACTTGTCTTATTTAAGAGGGCATTACCAGAGAAAACCAGAAATATGTCATTTTCAAATCAGATTTTAGACGTATTGACTCTTTTCCACAAAAAATTATAAATGGATTTCGAAAGATTGTTCTTTTATCTAGCACGTAATAAATTTTGAGAATTTTTTTAATTTTTAGTAGAATAAGGTTATTCCATAGGTCGTTGGGAGATTTGTTAAATTTTCAAAAAAAAAATTTATTATACCACACCCATTTCAAATAATATAATCATGCAGTAAAATAAATCAATACATTATCTAGCAAACGCATGTTTTAGAATTTTAATTTAAGTTTCAATAAAATCATTAAAAAATATGTACGTAGGTACATGTGTTTCTTGACGAAAATTGGTCCATGTGTGTATTTATTTGCGCACTTACAAACTAATATATTTCAGATTTTTTTAACATTCTTATTAAATTTAGACATATTGAAAAATGATAAATACTTATAATCAAAAAATAATTACAAAAAGTACATTATTTTAATAGTTTTATCATTACGCCTTTCAGCATTTTTGAATGAAGGTATAAATTAAAGCTAATTTGGATTGAAATAAATTCGATATTGAGTTATAATTTAAAAAAGCTGGTACGGAGAATAATTAATCTTTCTCATTGTAACCGCCCTGCACGATCGTAAGAACAACTTTCGACGAAATGTGGATTTTCGTCCGCTGGCTGGTTAAACGCTCTTAATCAAAGTTATCAACTTTTTTCGATACCAATGGTTTTTTTCGTCAGGATAAGATGAAAATTTGGCTTCGAATCATGCTGATAATTTTGATTAAATAAGTGATTGGTACTAAGTGATTTATTTTCATTTAATAACTTTATAATTGTTTTTTTTCTTTTATATGGTCTTCAGAAAACGGCTATACACCAATTTAATCAATATATTACAGAGAAGATACGAAATTTAGCAAACGTAAAGATGCAGTAAATGAGAAAAGGTAAAAAAGAAAAATATACTTAGGTGCATGCATATACAGAAAGAATTTGTAGAAGTTGGTAAATATACGCATGTAGTTAATTATACTAAAAATTAAGAAATACTGAAGACAATCATAAGACGAAAGAGATTCTATTTTAATCTTATAAGAATGTGACATTTTTACTCTGAGAAATATTTGTCAACGATTAGTGTTATTTTAAAGAAATATTAGTTTAAAGGGTTCACGGCGAGTTCATCGAAAATCAATTCATCGAAAGCAAATTCATCGAAAACGAGTTCTTCGAAAACGAGTTTATCGAAAACGAGTTCATCGAAAACCAATTCATCGAAAACCAATTCATCGAATGATCAGTTTAGTGAATCGCCAATTCATCGAAAAAAATATTTTGTAGATATTTGAGAGAAATGCCGAGCGGACCGGGAAGTTAAAATAAAAGTTGACAATAAATTTATATATAAAAAAATGATTATAAAACTTTGGACAAGGAGACTAACCTTTAACCTAACCTAACCTTTTTTTCGATGAATTGGCGAATCGATGAATTGATCATTCGATGAATTGGTTTTCGATAAATTGGTTTTCGATGAATTGGTTTTCGATGAACTCGTTTTCGATGAACTCAGTTTCGATGTACTCGTTTTCGATGAATTTGCTTTCGATGAATTGATTTTCGATGAACTCGTCGGTTACCGTTTAAAGAAACCGTTTGAAAGACCTAAGGTGAAAACCCGTGACAAAACGTTAATATAGTAAATCAAAATTATTTTTAAACGTTTTTAACTAAACATATAAGTCTTATCACAAACAGGGCTGTTTACGGTTCATTTAAAAATTAAACAGTTTTTTTGTAAAGTTGCCAAAATCGACTTGGTGATTTATTAATTAATGTGGGAAAATCACTTTAATCGATTTCCGAAATGCGATTTTCAAGGCTAGGTTAGGTGGGAATACAGAAATCTTATAAGTTATACCTACCCTTCTTGTAAAGTGAGAAATTTATGAATTACAAGAATAAAATCAATGAAAGACCTTACCTGAAGTGTAATTTTTAACATTGTACGTGTGCGTTCCTTAGTCAAAATTCCTAATAATATGTACATTACTTTTACATATATCTTGTCTACAGAATACCCTCCCTCATGTGCTCACAGCTCGTGTGAATCGCGGGTCCACCCTCTCTAGTCACCCCCACCCCTATAACCTAGAGTTCTACACTCTCCATGGAGGAACACTGGAGGGGACGGGTGTTGATGCTAGTTATAGTTGCTTGTTTCGAGTCTACTCTCGAAAATGGTAGACAAGCTTCATGGCGTTGGTTGGTAGAAAGGGTTGCAATACGTATATTTATAATTATAATATGGAGATATTTAGTAATGGCGATGTTCAAAACTCATATAAAATTTGCATTTTTGCAGATTCATGTTTCAAGCAATAACCCGTGTATTTCGAAAACTATAAAGCTATCTTTTTAAAGGCGATTTAATTTTAACGACTATCCAGTCTTGGGTTTCATTTACGGATTTTCATAAAAGTTATTTAACATTATTTTTGTCATCTATGATCAGCAATTTTCGATTTGGGAGGCGAGTATGGTTACACCCGTCCCTACATGTCATAGATAGTCACGTTTGGTGACTTAGCAGGGGTACCTAAGTTCACGAGGTGAGGTTGTGTGTTGTGTAAGTATCTTGGCGGCGGATGCGTCTGTCCACCACCGGTACGGCAGGCCGGTTCGGGAGAAAATGGTTGAGGGAGTCCCTTTGACCCCTTGCCGGTCTCTCTCGGAACATCGCTTTGGGAGTATGGTCATACGTCCGTCTCTCCTGGACACACCGACCCCCAGATTCCTTCGTCAAAACGTCCTCTCCTTCCATCCCTAAAAAGGCCTTCCACGTAGCATCCCCAAAGATGACAGATGGCCCTGAGGGGAATTATTTTCCACAAGGCCTGCTGTCTGGAGCTAATGTAAAAAAAGCAACGAGGAACTGACTTACGAATAAGGTAAGTAATAAGTTGTAATTGAACCCGAAATCTGCCAATTTAAAGTCTAATGCATGGACTATTGCAAAACCACTCGGACCCATAAGCTTGTTTTCACCATAATACATTACCAGACATATGTATGACGTATGAGATGTACCTGACTTATTAAATACAAAATGTGTCCATCAGGAAATGTTTTCATAAAATTCTCCTACAAATGAGAAAATCACAGAAATGCGGTAAAATTTTATTAAAAAACAATAAGGAATAAAATTACCAGACCTTAATTTATTCTAAATTGCATCCAGGTGGTGGCAATAAGTACGAGTAAGCAATCAAAATAATAATTTAAAATGATTGCAAAAAGTAGGAGTACCTATATCACTTATCATCCCTCGTATTCTCACACCACCTCTTCTCACTCTCCCCATCACGTGTCATCATCCCCCCCCCGACGCCCGCCCCTGGACTGGAATCTGAAAAGAATTGCAGCGCCACTGCTTTGTGTGAAGTAGGGGGAAGGGAGGAGTGGGAGGGGAAGAGGAGTGTGTAGAAGTAGACAGTTTTAGGAGGACGAATAGTGGATATAGTTTAGATTTTATATCGTGTGCAAGAATATAATATAATAGTATCTACACCTATAGAAATTTGAGAAATGTGAAAGTAGACACTACCTATAGTTTATTTTAAATTTATTTATATGCGATTTCGAATCAGAATTGCAAATTAATTGACCTCTGTATACTTACACTGTATACTTTCAATGGAATAATATTATTTTCATGCAATGGGAATTCGTTCCTGATAAGATTAATTTTCAGATATTTTATTCTGCTACCGAGCCAGTGAAAACTTTCATAGGAAAAACAAAATAATAGTGACCGACCGAAGGTTCGGTTTCGGCAGAAAATCTGCCGAAACCGCAACTTTTTTAGACATGTTAAAAATCGACTGTTTACTGTTGTTTGGCTTATTTTTTACACTTGACAAAAAGTTATCATGTTTTGTTATTTTTTATAAATTTTGTTTGTTTTATAGAAGTGATATAATTTTTTTTTCACATACTTAAATTATTGTTTTTATTTAATTTAACACCTGTTAACTGTCTGAAAAAGTGTAAAAAATAAGCCAAATAACAGTAAACAATCGATTTTTAACATGTCTAAAAAAGTTTCGGCCGAAACTGAGACAGATACCGAAGAATCGGTTTCGGTTTCGGTGGAAAGTTCTGTTTCGGTCGGATACTACAAAATAACCCTATACAAAACAATTTTATTAGAACGGTCTTGGCGGGAACGTTTGAGGCGGGAACACTGACAGTAATGTCTGCGGAACAGTTGGACACTTTCGAAAGAAAGGTTCTTTGAAGAATCTTAGGAGCAGTGCGAGAGGGAGAGTCATGGAGAATCCGCCACAATAATGAGCTCTATGCTATCTACTAAGCTCCCAGACTTAGGGCTCCAAAGACTAAGACGGGCCGGACTTTTTTTTTTTTTTTTTAAGCAGAAAGACAAACATTCCCGGGTTACGAATAACCCAACAATGTTTGAAAATCTCCTACTACCACCACAGAAAGCCGAAAATGTTGCTTGTGTTGTGATGGAGGACTTAGCCAGCCGAGGAATCGAACACGCGACGCCCGGGTGGGACCCAAGCGCTATGCCCACTCAACCACTGACCAGTAGAGTCAGTACCAGTCAGACATGTGCACCGAATGCCAAGCACACGAGTACCGAAGAAGGTTCTGACAGGACACCCGGGAGGTATACGAAAGGCGGGCAGACCTAGACTGAGATGGGAGGATGATGTCCGGAAAGATGCAAGAGAACTACTCCATGTCGCAGATTGGAAGACGACGGCCGAGGACAGAGGGCGGTGGAGGCTCATCTTGAAGGAGGCCAATGTTAGCAATGGGCGGTAGCGCCATTGAAGAAGAACCGACCCAGTGAGGCTATGGTATCCTCAATAATTGGGGTACATGTGAGGCTGAAGGGTATGGGGAGGGGAAAGAGATGGAGAGGAGGAAGGTGGGGAATCTGCCAGATCTAGATTCAATAAACTGACTGAACTTTACTCAACTCAGAGTGGTTCGCTACATTTGGTGACTTAGCAGGGGGTTAGCTTAGGGTTGCCCAGGTTCATGGGGTGAGGTTTGTCCGGTTCTTGGCGGCGGATGCGTCTAACCAAAAACTGCATGGCAGGCCGGATCGAGGGAGAGTGGTTGAGGGAGTCTCTCTGACTTCTCCAGCCGCATGCACTCTCTCGGAATATCGCCTTGCACCGCAGTGGGAGGGATGAATCCAGGAGTGATGGATGTCACTGTGTCCCAGATTCCTACCCACCCCTCATAAACTTTTCCTTCCCAGAACTTCTCCTCCTTCCTTTACTAAAAAGACCCTCCACTAAGGGGTTCCTGTGTGGAGCTAATGAAAAAAAAAAACAAAAAAAAGAATGAATAAACATTAACATTAAAATTATCACCTAACCGAAATTCTTAGTTCATGGACAGTCTTAAAAATATCAATTTCCTAAGCAGCATCCTTTCCTCCCGTGGAGAGGTGACCACCCCATTTCATCACCCCTGCCTCCCCCCCTGCTCGCCCTAACCCACCCTATCCCCCAACCCCCCCTCCCCAGGACACGGGACCATCAATCACTGGCGAAGCGCGACACTGCAATTCTCGACGTCTCTCCCTACAGCTGAGGAGAGTATTTTATATGGAAAGCGAAGAAGTATCGTTGAAAGTGCGTCATCGATTGAATAATATTTATTTAATAAAATAATAATAATTAAAAATATTTTATTACATCGTTATACATGTGGGGTTATGTCAAATCACAATATTTTGACAACCTTAGTATGTAGCTAGGCGCGTTGATTCATAAAATATATGTATAAAATTTTTTTGATAATTGAAGATTTGGCAATCACATAATAGAATACCAGTAGACTGACGCATGACGACGGCATCTGTGGTCGAATCCCGAAGTGCGCAAATGAATTTTATTTGATTAATTTGTGTTTCACAATTAATTCATTTAAAATAATATATAGTGTAGTTCCAGAGTGGAAGATACTCTCAGTAAGGCTTAAAGTGGCTTTAGCCGTGTTTGGTGATCAGATCTGAATAGCCAGGTACTTTTCCAATAGCTTGTGTCGCTCGCCACAGAGAGAAAAAATTACCTTATTTTAAAACGCCCGGGGTATCAAAAGTTTCGTATGATCTGTAGCTATTCAAAAAAGTAAAAATAATTGAAATTGTTGTTCACTATTAGCCCGCTAAAATAGCCGGAAAAAAATAAAACAAAGGGTAAGAATTTTATATTTTGGACCAAACTTAATTTTTATTCCATTACTGCAGTAGAAAGAACACATAATTTGTTCTTTGAAACATGGGACAATTTTGTTAAAAATATATAAAGGGGAAAATAACACTTTTTTGGATAAAATCAGTCTTTTTGTTGACTTAGGTACTTGTATTCCTAAAACTTGAATTTTGTTTCATTTTTTGTCAGCTATACGCATTTTTAATAACAAACAAACGTTAGAAGGTAAAATTATTGAAAAATAAATTAAAATACTTAAAAAAAAAAGTTTTAGGTTCGTTTTCTGATTTTCAATGCCTTTAGAAGACGAGAGAATTTGAGACCCCGGGCGTTTCGGAATTCAAAAGTTGAAATAATTGACACACCGTATTCTCCAACTCCCCTTTTTTCATCTCCTTCCCACTACCTTCAGCCTCACAACATACCTCGGGATGGTCTCACTATACCGTACCTACTTAGAACGGTCTCAGTTATGGCCCAGAATCTCGGTGATTTTTCGCCGAGAACCGAGACAGAGTTTTCGGTAGAATTTGTAGCCGAGAATGCCGAGACCGAGACCGTGACCGAGATCTCGGTCGACCCTTAACCATTATAATAATGAATAAAACATCGAGTACAAAATAATACGGAGAAATTACTTAACATAAAACTATCGCTAGATTTTATAGATCTCAAATACTGAGTTGGGCTTGCTTTTTAAAGGTGATAGATACATTGTTCATTTTAGATTAGTATTAGAGCCAATGGAAGCAATCCAGGTGCAGAACGAAGAAGAAGTGTTGAAAAACATTTTTTTATCAAGATGGACACTATGAATACTACGAATAGGTCTGAGGTGTGGACTAGTACTGTATTAAAATATAACTAGCCGTTGGAAACAATAGATATATTGCTTCAACGTCTAACGCTGTTGAAAATAATTAGCGCCAACACGGCCAATACGGCCGATCCGTAGCTACAAGCAACAAGCGAATTTATCAGTGACAAGCAAAATATATCGTCAACGTCTTTAATATTTCAACAGGGTAATATTTTCAACGCCTAAACCAACGCGCAACGTCTTCCAACAGTTTCAACTTTCAACGTTATTATAGGATTATTATTACGTGTGTGGGACGTGGGGCATAGTGATAAGTGATAATAATAATACATGAATGATTCGGGGAACCACCCGTTAAAAGGGATTTCTTAATACGATTTTGATATATTTTTTGTTTGTTTTTTTGTTAGTATCGTGTCGATGGCCTAATTTATAGTTGCGTCAACGTCAACGTTATTTTCAACAGATATTTTCAACAGTTGAAAATCGCCAACGATAACGACGTTGGCGTTGGATGGAATTATCGTCAACGCCCAGTACTAGTGTGGACCGGAGGCGAATGGCCAATAAAGAATATTTGTAGAAGAGGCAAAATCCCAACCTGGGGTGAAGATGAAGCGCCAATAATGCCAATAATGGTGACTTAACGCCCTCAACAGAGATTACAATATATCATAACGTTTTAGGCCTTGTAGGTATACAACGTGTTCCACATTCAGTTTTCACTCATTCACTCGTTTTTTAAATAAAGCAATTAATGTCCAAAAAATACATTAAAAAAAAGTTGTCCAGTGTAATCGTCGCTTTACTTTTGAAAGTAATGCTAGTGTTCGGATAAAATAAACAAAAATTTTAACAAAACAAAAAACGACTTCAAAAATGCACTAAAAAGTAAAAAAATAATTTCGTATTCTTCTACAACTTAATAATCAATTTACTTTTTCTACTCATCAATATGTAGGTACGATTATTATTTTTGGAGTCGGTGTCAGCCAAGGTAGGTTTGTAAATACATACATAGTTATAGGTGAGATGTGCTTGTGTCGCATGCGCGACTTGACGAGGTGAGAGGCGAGAGCGGGCTGCGGCGGGAGGGGAGCTGTCAAGTGAACACGCCGGGCCGGGTACCTTGGCTGACACCGACTCCAAAAATAACAATCGTACCTACATATTGATGAGTAGAAAAAGTAAGTTGATTATTAAGTTGTAGAAGAATACGAAATTATTTTTTTACTTTTTAGTGCATTTTTTGAAGTCGTTTTTTGTTTTGTTAAAATTTTTGTTTATTTTTTGATTTTTAGTGAATTTGAAATACACTAACTAATTCGATTAAGATTCGGCAGTATCGTTAATTTGCTCATAAGAATTGGAGAGTTCCGTTACTTTGTCATGGATCCCATAATCAAAACCTAACCAAACTCTCATAAAACTACCCCTGAAGTACATCCTTTCCAATTAAAAAAGAATCATCGAAATCGGTTGGCGTGATATTGAGTTATTCGTCCATTTGTCGCGCACATACTTGATTTAAGACTTATATGATTTTATGATTTATATGATTTTCTCATGGATGCAATTGTCAGAACTGGACCAAATTAAAATGAGACCACACGGGAAGCACCAGCTTTCAAATAAAAAAAGAATCATCAATATCGGTTCACCCAGTCGAAAGTTCTGTGGTAACAAACATAAAAAAAAAAAAAAATAAAATAAATACAGTCGAATTGAGAACCTCCTCCTTTTCGAAGACGTTTAAAAACCCTCATTTTACACCCTCACCCTCATTTTAAATCTTAAATACTCGTAGAACAGCTGACCGACTGCGAAGAAATAATAATTATAAAGGAGTCTTTATATTTATATGAACGCATTGTCAACCACACAAAAATAAGAAATTTATGCACTAACGAACAAAATGTCTATATTTTTCGATCCTTAAAGTACCTCGGTAACTAACTAAACTAACTTACTAACCATCACGCCGTTTCCCCGCAGGGGTAGGCAGAGAGGACGGGCCGCCAAACAACTCGGTCTTGGCACACACTCCTTGCCTCGTTCACATTCATACATCGTCTCATACATGCTCTTCTATTATTCCAACTCTTCACATGGTTCGACTTAAGTATCTGATTCACTTGGTCGGGTCATGTCTTCCTCGGGCGTACCCGACTTCTTCTACGATTTACATTTGCGTCATATATTCCCCGTAGGTACACTCCTTTCGCTCTACGTGACAAACCATCTGAGCGTCTCTTTCTTAATCTAACTCATTACGCTTACATCAGCCTTACATTCTTCGCGGATCTCCACATTTCTTACACGATCGTACATAATTTTATCACACATACGCCTCAGGGATCTCATTTCTATAGCATTCAGTCTAGGTACTTTGAGTATGAAATAACGATGTAGGTAAGTATAATAAATATGTTTATTGTCTGCATTAATGAAAATGGGTGAATTATTTTTAATTTATTACGCAAGATTTTTTAATCACACACATTGATTTTCAAAAAGTAATTTGAAATTTTATTATATGACGCACGTACAAGAATACTTCATTCCTTCGAAAAAAGCATTTACTTCATGCCCGGTCGCTTCTTTCTTCGCAATCTTTCCCACTCTGGGGGGGCTGGCATATCAGACGCCGGGGGGCGTCTTTGGATTGGCGGTCGCAGGGGGGACGTTGGGGGACGGGGTGGCTGTTTGGGGTGGAAAGGGAGGGGGCGGTGAATGGGCAAACGGGGGATCTATCTGGCACCACTCTAAATTTGGAGGAATTGTCAATTTTGTTTTCTCATTTTTCGTCATTTTCTCGCGTGACAGTGTCAGAGGACGTATCGGAAATGTGAGAGATAATAGTGCGGTGGGTTGGAGATGAAATATTGAGTCGTTTGAGATTTGTGATTTAGACGAAAATCTTATGAAATCACAACGCTTTGACTCCCGTCCTATTTTATTAAGAGTCTCTACGAAGGATGTTCTTGCGAAGATTATTTATTTGGTAAAGATGGAGCTAGATATGAAATCACTATTTAGATTAATCTTTACTACGAATCGGTTTACATAATGAACATCAAAAAATATGCTACAGATAAATCGAAGCTTTTACTACCTTTTGTATTGCTTGGAATTATAATACAATTATTAATTACGTAACAAAAAATATAAGGGTAAACTACAAAAAAAAAAGTTTTTTCATGACTTAATTATAAATAAAAAAATACCACTTTATGACCGACACTATTTTTGACAATCTCCACGGATTAACTTTTTTTCATTCTTATAAAATTATGCACAAAATAAATAAAAACCACTTTGGCACTTACTTGAAGACGAAAACCTGAACGTTGCCAGACGCTCGATTTAAAATTTTGAAAGCGTAAGAATAGAAATATTTCTACCGTTCATATTCCTCTTTAGAAATTCTTCTTTACATGACCAATTCTTAAAGAAGATGAGATATAAAGATAATAAATATCATTTTAAGAATCCCTTAAACGCCAGAAGCCAAAGGTTTTTTTTTACAAAAATGAGTAATATAATGAGAAAAAATATTAAAATCGGCTTACGAGAATGTTAACAGAAATTATGTCACATTAAGGTTCTAGGTGTTCTTATGGCGTTCGGAAGATAAATTTTATGGGCCTTACCTATAAACGCGTTTTCAATATTACACTAGGTACTGATATATGACAACCACTCTTATATGGAAAATGGTTGTTTATCAGAAGGTGGGGGTTATTAGCGGAGTAACTGGGGGAGTATTTAGAGTGTAACTGGCTGTTCAGATCTGGCCACCGAACACGACTCAAATCATTTCAAGCAATGTTAGATTCTGATAGTAGTCTTTCGCCAGGGCTATCTGAATGTAACCTTTTTTTACATTAACTCCACACAGGAGGCCCTGAGGAAAATAATATCCCTCAGGGCCTATGTCATCTGGGATGCTGTATGGAGGGTCTTTTTGAGGAGAGGAAGGAATGAACATTGGTCTTGAAGAGATCCATGTTGTAGGAAGGAGGAAACACAGAGGCCGGCAAATCATTCCACAGCCGAGCTGTTGAACACAAGAACGAGTCGAAGAAACGACCCGTTCTCATGTGACAAATGTCAACCGTGTACAAATGTTGGGCGCGCGTTTGGCCTGTTTCCCGACTATGCACCGGTGCCGAAGGGATCAATGATGCTAGTTCTTTGGAGCATCGTCCATTATAATACCGGTAGAATAAGGATAGCATTCCCACCCGACGCCTGTGCTCTAAAGATTGCAATACGTCTGTTAAGATGGGAGAATCTATTAAACGGACTGCCCGTTTCTGCACAGAGTCGAGGGTATTTTTCAGGTATTTTGGAGCTCCAAACCAGAGGTGGCTTTCACATTCAACCGTGGGGCGCACTTGTGATTTGTACAGGATTAGCAGTTGTGTAGGTACTATTAAAGTATCTGCGGGCCCTGTACAGTACGCCCAGTTTTTGGGAGGCTAACTTTACTCTGGCTTCGATGGAGCCCCCATACCTGAGCTGGTCACTTAGGGTTACACCAAGCATATCAATGGAAGGCTTGTTCGGAAGATTGCTTCCGTTGAAAGATACTAGATTTTCATTCCGATCCCTTTAAGACGTAATCGGACCAGATTGGGTCTTTGAAACATTAAATTCAACGAGATTATTTTTACCCCAAGAGAAAATACTCTCGAGAAACCGTCCATTCTTTGCTTCAAAGCCCTTGCATTTGTTGTAGTTTGTGAGCCCTTTGGGCACTTGTCAAACAAAAAGCTATCATGAACTGTACTGTCATCCGCGTAACAGTGAATTAGTGCACATGACAAAAGGTCGTTGATGTGCAACAAAAACAAAACCGATCCCTGTATTCTCCACTCGATAAATGCTGGACGCCAGCATTTATCGAGTGTGAGGAAGAGGTTAAACCATCGGCTTCCGTCTGAATCGACCTCTCCCTCAAAAAGTCGGCAATCCACGTACACAAGGATGCGGAAAGGCCGTAAGAATGCAGTTTGTTGACAAGTCCTCGGTGCCAAACCCGGCCTTGGAAATCTACTATATAGGTACATATTATTTTTAATTAATAAATAGTGAAATACTCCAAATCAATCAAACATCATTTACCTACTTAAAAAAACTGTTAGTAGGTTAAAAATATGTATGCAGGTATTATATTTATAATAAAACAAAATAAAAGCCATAATGTAAGGAAGGGAATGGGGATAACAAAGGATTGGAATGAAGGTGGGTGAAAATTAAGGGTTATGGTGATAGAACAGCTAGGAATAAAAATAGCCTTCCTTTTATGACCTAAAAAGTTGAACGTTGAAATTAATAATAGTTATTGTGGGCAACTGCCATCAATACATTATAAATTGTAAGTAAACTTTATCACACAGTGTAATCCCTTTATAACAATAATTTACTTTCTAATCATCGAAGAAGCATATCAACAAATCCGAATGAAAATGTGAAAGAGATAAAGACACTGAAAATATTAAAATTAACGGTCGCAATTGGGACTTGAACCCAGATCCTCTGTATTACCGGGACTGGTGTCTACCAATTGATGGAGACGTCAGGTAAATAGAGTAGCTAGAGGATCTGGGTTTGAGTCCCAATTGCGAACTTCATAGTAAGATTTACGAGTATTAATAAGTTAACTAACTAACTATCACTCCGTTTCTCCGCATCTAGGTATATGCAGAGAGAAAAGATCGCCAAACATCTCTGTCTTTGCACACGCTCCTTGCCTCATTCACATCCATACATCGTCTCATACATAAAGTTTCAATAAGTAAATCCTAATAAATTGAATATTTTATTCTTTCTCATACCTTATTACTTCTGAAGTTTAAAAAAAAGTGTCACCTTACAAGAGCGCCCTTGTCTGTACAGTGTAAAGACATGGGAACTCTTTCGTCACCCGGTTGGGTTATAGTGTTGTGAGGCGGGCTAAGCTAAGTTAAGGTTAAGTTAATTTAAGGCGATCCAATAGTCCATGAAAAAATCGAAACCAGAATTCACGCCCTTTAAGGGAGGAGTTAGAAAATACTTGAAAAAAGCTTTTGGACAGGTTGGAAAAGGTATTGGAGAAATTTTGAACCTGTAAAAAACATTAAATCCTTTTTTACTCATTGTTTATTGTAATAAAACGGAAATTTAAAATTGATTTCACGAAATCAAGCGACGCGGCCCTAACGTCTGTTCCCCGCTACGGCCGGGGGAGGACTGATTGAAAATGGGTATGGCGTGGTCAGTAGTTATTCGGTGGACGGCACAGGGTTCACTTTGAAAAACCAAATTCGTCGACTAGCGGCCGTATTGTAAAACAACAACGCGAAAATGGATATTTTTTTTTTAATTTGGGAAGTTCGGGCGTAAATATCAATATTTTTTGCGATTATTTTAAAGAAATTGAAATTGCCACATTATACAATAAAATCATACCCGAAAAGGGGTTTATAAGTAGGAGAGTTTGCACTTGAAAGTGGTTTTTAGAGACCAAATACTTTATTTTTTTCTACAGAGTAATAAGCCTATAGGCTTATTAAAAGACTCATTAAAAAAATGACCGACGTTTTTAAGGGGCAAGATATGTTCCACACGCGCAGTATTTAATTGAATCATCTATAATACTTTTAAGCGATCAAATTTTCAAAACGAAAACATATGATTTTGAATGATTGTGCATTATTTAGTATGGCTTCATCTTAAGGCTAGGCTGTGGCAAGGGATTTTTTAATGTGCGTCTTGAAGAGGCCCAAATTGCATGAATGAGCAAAAACAAATGCCAGTTAGCTCGCTTCGCGTACGAGCCGACTTACACAAAACCGAATCGAAGTTACGACCCGTTCTCATGATGCCAACATCAACTTTACTGTGAACGGGTATTCCGAGTGAGTTTAGATATTGTGTATTTTAATCTCGCGTCATTTTCTCCATAATTGAATACAATATCCACCTCCCTGTTCATGAGTTATGAGCGATATCAAAAATAGTATTTTCCTCACACAGTTGCCATTTCCTACTTCCGTGTAACACGAAACGACTTCCTCACGTGATATTTCAGCCACACATGTAGCCACATCGCGTGCAGTGGGACCATAAATTGTGACACACCCCGTAGAGGGCACCCTGTAGCCTGTAGCATGCAGGCTTTAACCACACAAAAGTTTCTTGAGTGTTACCTTAATGTACGATTAATGAATAACCTGGGCTTGAACGTTATTTTTGATACTGATCGTAAAAGTGATTCGTCTTGAACTGGCTTACGAAACTCGATCATTTTAATAGGGTTTTTTTATAGAAAACGTAGGAACGTGTGTAATAATCCAAATTTAACTTTAAAGGGACTTGATTTTACATAATAGGTATGCATGCATTATCAATTTAAATTAAATTTTGGTTCAACTAGGTATGCCTACCTACCTACTTATCATTAATCTAATTTTCCTGTATTTCTCATTATATTTTGAATAGCGTACCTACCATGCATAATAGGAATATCGGAATAGGAATCATATTTATTACCTAAATAAATTTTGAACCCCTTATTGCTATCAGCTAGTTTTATGTTGCCCATGTAGTTCAATTTTTTTTTTTTTTTATAGTGAATACCGCACAAGAATCTCAACTGCTCCCGTCTGGAGCCAGTGAGACTATGGCATCCCCAATTGGGGTATGTTGTGAGGCTGAAGGTAGTGGGGAGGGGAAGGAGGTGAGGAAGAGGAAGGTTGGGAAGTACCTGGCTATTCAGATCTGGTCACTAAACACGGCTAAAGCCATTTTCAAGCAACGTTTCAATTCTGAATGGTGGTCTTACACCAGGGCGATACTAATAGTATCTTCCACTCTGGAACATGCCGCAAATATACTATATATTATTTTAAATGAATTAATTGTGAAATAACACAAATTAATCAAATAAAATTTATTTGCGCATGCCGGGTTCGAACCCGCGACCTCCGGAATGTGAGTCAAGAGTCTTAGCCACTGCACTACGGAGGTCGTCAATGATTTAGATCGGTTGTCTATAGTTAGCGAAAGTTAAAATCGCGAATGTCTAACCATTTAAGGCGATCCAATAGTCCAGAAAAAAAAATCGAAATCGGAATTCACGGAAAGGTTGTAAAAGGTATTTGAGATTTTTTTTACAGGTTGATTTCGTAAAGGCCTGTAAAAAACATTAACTCCTTTTTTACGCATTGTTTATTGTAATAAAACTGAAATTTTCAATTGATTTCACGAAACCAAGCGACGCGGAGCCTAACATCTATTCCCCGCTCCGGCCGGGGCCCAAGTTTCAGAAAATGGGTGTGGCAAGTCAATACATAGTTCTTGGGTGGACCGCATAAGGTTCTCTTTGTAAATCCAAATTCGTCTACTGCCGTATTGTCGCCGTGATGTCAAAAATAACAACGCGAAAATGCATATTGTATTTTATTTTGTGAAGTTCGGGCGTAAATATCATTTTTTTGCGATTATTATAAAAGAATCTGAATTTGCTACATTAAACGATAAAACCATATCCGAAAAGGGGTTTATAAGTAGGAGAGTTTGCACTTGAAAGTGATTTTTTATAGACCTAATACTTTATTTTTTTCTACAGAGTAATAAGCCTATAGGCTTATTAAAAATGACTGATTTTTTTTAAGGGCCAAATACCTACTTGTATGTTCTAGATGCAGTATTTAATTGAAGTATCCATAATACTTCAAAGCGATCAAATTTTCAAAACAAAAACATATGATTTTGCATTATTTAGTATGAATTCAAGCACGAACCTAGTGTCATATTATGGTGGCCAAGAGAACTAAACAACAACAAAAAATTGTGCACAAAGCACTCTTTTTGGGGTGAATTGCCTAATTAAAAAAAAAATTATGAACACGGTTTTAAGATAAAGGTTTTGATGAAGGCCGAGCCAATTGCGGTCCTATAACTAAACCAAGGTAAGCTGTTGGACCTTTTGTGACATAATATAATTCAGGAATTATATAGCTGATTTAAAATAAAAACTGTAAGCATTATAAAAACCTCCATTTTATCAGCAAAGCGTCGTTTGGAGGTAGAATAGAATCGTTTGCATCTAGATTATATGTTTTTTTTGTTGTAGCATTTCGTTGAATTTCTCCCCAATTAAAGTAATCGCGAAGTGCGATCTCCCTCCAGTTTGATGGCAAGACATCTTATTCAATCGATTCCCCCCGACCCCCTTTTCCCGCCTTCCCGCCCTTTTCCAATTTTCCCGCGCTCCCTGTAACACGGTTCTGGCAAGACAAGGAAAATAAACTAACAAACGAATACAGGCTTCTCAAACTTCATAAACAAAAATATGTAATTAAAAAATATTTATGTAATAGTTGACACCTACTTGTTTTTATTGCTACCCGGCTTCGTCTTGCCATCCGATTCTGCATCTTAGTGGACACTGAATCGATTCCTTACGTAATCGACTGTCAAATTTGTGTGATTGTCTTCGGCTTGCATTTGCTATTTCTATGGGCTGATATGTCAGATGCCGTCGATTTCAACTAGTTTAAAACACGAATAAATGCTGTAAATGTATATGATTATTTATTAATCTATTATAAGATATGGATTAACAATATGGGGAAATAGTACCTACCTATTATAACCAATCTGAAACAAGTCCAAGTTGTACAAAAAGCAATTGTTAAAGTATCAGTCGTCCCTGATATATTTTCAAACAGAGACGTAATACACCGTTGCTGTTTCAGAGTGCCAAAACTTTACCCATACTACGTGACACTTTTAGGGGGGGGGGGGGTAATAGTTACGAAATTTAATAATAAGTACGTATGAAATTTAATAATAAGTTTGAATACATCATATCGAAGATATTTAATTTATTACCTGACACTATAGAGCAATGTAATTCTGTGAATAAGGTTAAGAGGGCATTACCAGAGAAAACCGGAAATACGTCATTTTCAAAAAAGTTTTTAGACGTATTGACTCTTTTCCACAAAAAATTATAAATGGATTTCGAAAGATTGTTCTTTTATCTAGCATTCGTATGTAATAAATTTTGAGAATTTTTTAAAATTTTTAGTATAATAAGGTTATTCCATAGGTCGTTGGCAGATTTGTTCAATTTTCAAAAAAGTTTTTTTATTATACCACACCCATTTCAAATAATAAAATCATGCAGTAAAATAAATCAATACATTATCTAGCAAACGTATGTTTTAGAATTTTAATTTTAGTTTCAATAAAATCATTCAAAAATATGTAAGTACATGTGTTTCTTGGCGAAAATTGGTCCGTTTGTGTATTACTAATATATTTCAGATTTTTTTAACATTCTTATTAAATTTAGACATTATTAAAAAATGATAAATACTTATAATCAAAAAATAACTTCAAAAAGTACATTTTTTTAATAGTTTTATCATCACGCCTTTCAGCATTTTTGGATGAAGGTATAAATTAAAGCTAATTTGAATTGAAATAAATTCGATATTGAGTTATAATTTTAAAAAGCTGGTACGGAGAATAATTAATCTTTCTCATTGTAACCGCCCTGCACGATCGTAAGAACAACTTTCGACGAAATGTGGATTTTCGTCCGCTGGCTGGTTAAACGCTCTTAAATATATGGTGAAAAATTGGCTAAGATGTAAATTAACTTTTTAAATTTAAGTTTTTAAATTTAATTTGAAAGTAAACGATAAGCACCTGTTGACAAGCCGGTTCAATTGGCTTAGCAGGACTTGTTTGTTGACATGTATTAGCTATTCTTTCAATAAAAATATAAAAAAAAGTTGAAATGAAGGGTACCTATTACCCATAATCCGTGTCTAAAAGTGCGGCGGATAGAGGAATAATTAATGTATTTCGTCCCCAAATATTAAATCATTCTGTACGTTATTATGTATAGTGCCTCACTATAATAATAATAAGCCTTTTTTATTCTGGACTCCTGTTAGATATAATACAAGGCATGTTCTTGTTTGTTACAACATGTCCCGAAGCTCAGTTTGCCTCTTGGCATAGGCCACCTCTAACATTGTCCACTGGGACCTGTCACGCGCTACTCTTCTCCATTGATGTCCAGCCGTGAGTTTTAGGTCGTCTTGTCATCTTAGTTGTTGAAGTCCTCTACTTCTCTTGCAATCTCTGGGATACCAGTAAGTGACATTTTTGCACCAGTTCTCTTGTTGATTAAGAACCTATTTAAGGCAATAGTGCCTCACTAGCTTTGACTTAAATAGGTTCTTAATTTGGGCAAACTAAGTAATACGTGCGTATTTAGATTGAAACGAAATTTCGCAAATATCAAATCTATGATAGGTATACAACTTTAAATGTAAAGTAAATGAATAAATATACATGTATCCTAACAGTATTTTGTGTTTTAAACTAGTTGAAATCGGCGATAGCGCCGACAGCTGACATGTCAGCCCATAGATAAAGAAATTGCAAGCCATAGACAATCACACAAATTTTACAGTCGATTACGTATGGAATCACCAAAGATACAGAATCGCTCTTCTAGAGTAAGGTAGTTTAGTCGATTTCAAAACCCCTTTTTCAGATTTCACAAACATTGAAAATATGAAACAAACAATCAGGCACTAGTCTTGTCTCTTTTTTACAGCTAAATGGATATTTCATAAGTTCTCTATCGATGTTATTTGGCGTGATGAAAAGAGACGTCCAGCAAGAAATTCAGGTCTAGAAATTCCAGTGATCGAATGTTTTAGGTACTGCTTCTTACTTTACTACTAAAGAGACAGAACCACCAGAGACAGATAGAATTACGCTGTGGGCGTGTCGGTGTGCTAGAAGCAAAATTATTTTTCGAGATTCTTGAACGAAAATCATTTTCACTGATTTCGCTGATCTATCATTTTAGATCACATTTCTAGGGATTATACTTGAGTCGTGAAATTAACTTTTAACTTTCGAAATAGACAAAAGTATAAATCGTTTGTTTCTTCAATAATAAAAAGGTGTCGAAACTTTGCGAGGCCGGTTAGTATAAAAAGTAGTTTGTCAACCTAATCATTTATTTATTAAATTATTATTAGATATCATGAAAAACTTGCGGAAGCCGAAAATCACTTTTTTCTGAAATCTACATTCAGTCTACGGGGAAACTTTTAATAAACTTCGCTTTATCCTGATATCCATAATTTTTGAGTTATTATATCGCGTTGCGCTTCCTCCTTCTATAGCGTTTTGGACAGCTTTACAGTGTCCATCATCAGAGAGATTTTAGATACTGTATACTGTATATTGTATTGAAGTGTGTGTTTATGACTTATGTTTATGTATGTAGAAGTGATACCGTGTTGCAGTAAGTTGTAAATGAATCACGACAGTATTTGTCCGTGAAAATTTGTGAGCGGTGAGCGGACAACTAAGGCGGCCCCTAGACGATAAATTAAATTGCTTAATATTAGGAATTGTGCAATATTATTTACCGTGTAGGGTTAATATTGAAGATTGCTCAATGACTGAACAAAAGTTTGAGAGAGTTTAATTTTTATTGCACCATATTTTTCCATTGCATCGTGTAGGGTCAGTATTGCACAAAAAAATTTCAATTTTTCATTTTATCAACTCGAAAACATTGAGCAGTTCATTTATTGTGCAATATAATTGATCGTTTTATTGTGCAGTATAATTGATCGTTTGGATTCTAAGCGCCTTTCAATCTTATTGTACAATAAAATATATTGTATCTACAATGTTATTGTAGCGTCTAGGGCCGCCTAAGAATAACATCAACTCAACACATCATTTGAAACTTCATTAAAAGTGTTGAAAAAAATGGTTAATTAGATACGTTTTTAGATTTTTTCGGCCAAAAGTAGATATTTTCGTTATTTGTTTTTGGGGTGTGATGCCGTGTTGCGCTACCTCCTTCTTTAGCCAAGTTTTGATGATGGACACTGCAACGCTGTCCGAAACGATAGCTAAAGAAGGAGGTAGCGCAATACGGTATAACACCCGTAGTGTTTTTTTTTCGTAGGCCATTTTGTTTTCTTTTTTTTGCTGTAGAAAGTAATTATTTAATAAATTTACTTCAAAGTTTGATATTCCCGGTAAGACGGTTTCTGTAGGTGCAGCTGTTGGGTGGAAATAACGAGACGTGGAAAACTTTATTTTGTTCCGAGAAAACTTTTGATGAGTTTATATCTTCTGGCAGTCACTTCAGAATGTCCGACGGGAGGCACCTACCTATACACTACTAGTGCCTATATCTCCTTACACCACCTAGTTCATCTGTATATCTTGTTGGTAGATATAGAATACCCCAACAGTTTCGTACGGGCTTCCGTCAACGAACAGTGAAGTTCAAATCAAATATTTACTTTTCTTATATTCACCGAATTGGTCCTCCATATCTTGATATACTCGTATCTTAAAGTAGTGGTTTTCATATAAATCTATAGTAAGTCTTGTACACATAGGTTTTCATGTGGGGTTAAATTTGGTGTTCAAATCAAAGAGGTATTTAATATTTTAAGAGTGTAAAGCGTGTGAGATAGATCAAACGTTAACGATTTTATTAAAACCTATTTGTAAGTATTGTATTTTTATATGCAATATTGGGTTGACTTTTAGCCTATGTTATAAACTGCACCTGCTATCCACACAGGATTTCTCATTGAGACAGGCACAGTACATCACCAACAGAGCTTTCAATCCCGGGAACTCGAGAACCGGGATCTCGAGAATCGTAATCCCGGTGCTGCACTTGTCTTAATATCGGAATAAGGAACTCCAGTGAAAAATATTATGGCTTTTAAAAAATATGTTATATAGACCAATAAGTTGGCATTATTGAAATGTTTAGTGGTGACGTCACTGTTCGTCGTGTCGTGACGTCACCGTAAAGTCATTGTATGGGAATGTAGGTATGACACAAGCCATCGTATTAATTTATTCGTTTATTTACATACTGTTTATAGAGATTTAGTTGTTGTGTTTATTGAAACTTTATTTGGGCCTAAATAATGTTTCAAAAATAAAGGTATCTCCTATTAGTTTATCTCTATTATTGAAATATTTAAAAACTAGTGCACAAAAAAAATAGTAATGCAACTTCTAGGGAGAATACTTCGAACAACGAAATTCAAAATGGCGGCAGTTGATCAGCTGATTGCCCGATCCTATAGTAACTTTTCAGGAGTGCTGACGTCATACGATTCACCATACAGGTTTTCGGGGGATCTTGGAAAATCAAAACTTTCACAATTATTTTAACTATTAAAACTAACTCTAAAAATAAAAATAAAAATGCAGTTATTTAAGTTAGAAGGTTAATTATTCATAAAAAAAAAAATTAAAAAAATTGGACTGGAGTTCTCTATTGTGTGAATTTGATTGGTTTCACATCCTTGTTTTAACCCTCGGAACATCTTTTTGTATTGGCAGCATATCGTTTATTGCACAATATTAGGAATCTTGGGATACCTACATGTCATAAAGATTTGGGGTTAGATTATATTGTTGTATTGATTAGGTAGGTTATATTGTGATTATGTCATTTAATGATAAAACCTTAGACACTTTGATCTCATTGAGCTCGCATTTTAGGTCTCATAAAATGTTGAATAGGTTTTATTTATTATGTATTTTCCATTAATGGAGGACTGAATGCCGTTGGCGCTAATAAAAAACTGTCAAAAAAAGCGAAGCTAGCAGTCCACAATGGAGTCCTGGTATCATGTGATGTATGGCAGTGAGGCATGGAACTGGCAGAGGAAGGATGAAAGTAAACTGAATGCTGTTGAAATGAGATCCCTGAGACGTATGTGTGGTAAAACAATGTATGATCGTGTTAGAAATGTGGATATCCGCAAAGAATGTAAGGCTGATGTAAGTATAATGAGCAAAATTAATAAAGGGACCCTCAGATGGTTTGGGCACGTAGAGCGAATGAGCGAAGAAAGTAGTGTAAAAAGAATATATGATGCAAATGTGAATGGTAGAAGAAGTCGGGGACGCCCGAGGAAGACATGGCACGATCAAGTGAATCAGATACTTGAGACGGGCCATGTCAAAAGTCAGAATAATAGAAGAGTATGTATGAGACGATGTATGAATGTGAGTGAGGCAAAGAGTGTGTGCCAAGACCGAGTTGTCCTGCGGGGAAATGGCGTGATGGTTAGTTAGTTAGTTAGTATTTTTTCCCTTTTTCAGATTTCTTTTTGTGCAGCTATTTTTATATTTGTGGAATATAGTAAATAATATACCAATGTTACCTAATCTATGAATAATATCTGAAAACTAAAATTAAAACATTTGTCCCAAGTTTCATTATTTTCAATTATTTAAGCATTTAAATTCCCGGTGCCATACACGCTCTAAAAAATTTCCCGGGATTTAAAACCCAAATCACAATTACCAATGTGATGTTAAGTAATTAATAAAGTTAAATTAAAAGATATGTGTATCATAAATCTAAACAATAATCTAAACATTCAATACAATATGAATTTTACGGAGGAACCTATCTATAGTACCTACCTAGGACATTGCTATGTACGCATTAGCGGCCAGCCGCGTAGGCGGTCAACCGCGCGGCTAGCCGCATTTTTATTTTAGTATGAAATTTTTCGGCGGTTGGGTGCGTACGGATATGAGCGGTTGCATACTAAAATAAAAATGCGGCAGGCCGCGCGGTTGACCGCCTACGCGGCTAGCCGCTAGTGCGCACAAGGCCAAGGCCTTGTGCGGGTATATATCTACGGTGCCAGTACATCTTCTTTATAATATAAATATGTTCGAGTATATGCTTAGGTTCGAGTAGTTTCGAGGTATGTTTTTAGAGGGTGTCTCAAAAATCTTGTACATGCTTCAAGTGAACATATATTTTAGGTTCATGTATCTGGTTCCCGGCATGCGTTGCATTGCCGTTTAATAAGGAAATTGTTTCTCTCTGCGTGTCCTTTCCCATTCGTCCCGTTCCTCCTCCGCCTCCCCTTCCTTTCCCACGTTCCCTTCGCCTCCTGCACCTTCCCTATGCGAAACCCCCCTCCCGAGTTCCCCTCCCCCCTCCCAGGTTCCACTCCCCTCTCACGGATTCCCCTCCCTCCCCCCTCCCGTATTCCATACATTCAGTCCCTGTACAGTCAGTTTTCAAACAGCTCGCGTGCCACCTATTGAAATTTTTTTATACAAATTTCATAAAGCCAGAGCTCACCAGCAGTTTTATACAAACCTTGTCCTGACAATAACGAACACAAAAAAAAAGAATTCTCCAATTTGGTGTAGTTGTTCGGAAGTTATGCGCGTACGTACATTTCGGCGCCTCATTTTTATTCATCTAGATTGAAAGCTACCTACCTACATCATAAATTATATAAAAACCCAATTCATACCTACTTACGTGTATTTATTGAAGATAGGCAGCTAAGAAGAAAGTACCTAAAGAAGTAAAGTCTCCTTTTTTAATTCCTACTTTTTATTATAATGTTTCCAACTTTTAGCATTTTTTCCAACCTTATAATTTATTTATATATACATATATATTACAAAACATTACAAAATGATACTTTGTCTGTCCAACTGGGAAGGATTCCCGTTTCAGGACAGCCAAATTGTATATTTAGTTCATAATATTCTTAACAAAGGAATGGTTTCGTTCGAGATATCACAGGAATTTGCTGCTGTCAAGACAACTTTTGAGAACATTGAAAATTGTATTCTGAGCGAAGGGATGGTTTCTTAATTTCTTTGAAAGAATCGCAAAGATGTGATTTTTTTTCAAGGTCATTTTGGAGAACATTAATAATTGCATTCAGAGTGAAAGAGTGGTTTCTTTAGTGAAATCACAAGTAGGAGATTCTTTCCAGGCCATTTTAGAGAACATTTACAATTGCATAATTAGAGTTTACACATTTATAAACCAATATATGACATATGAATTCCCAATGTATTTATGACTATTTAATTTTAATGAAGTGCTATAATTTTTAGAATTTCTTAAATAGTAGAAATTACATAATTATAAACCAAATATAAGACAAATGATTTTTTTTCAAGCTCGTTTTGGAGAATATTAATTTATTAAGTTGTTTATTTATTTATTTTATTTTACGCTCAGAGGGCTTTTACATAGATAATAAAGGCAGTACCTACCTCCAGTAATGTTTCCAACTTTTATCATTTATACTAAATCCATGTGCTTACACTAGACTTCATATTTCATACAGAGTAACTATACTCCATTGGTCACTATGAAACACGCAGTCGCTTGGCATGGTGATTTAATATATCTACTCTATGTAAAATGTATAATTATGTATCATGTGTTTTATAAATCTTATAATACATAAAACAAAGTCGAGTTAGTTACACCATTTACAACTCAAGAACGGCTGGACCCATTTTTATGATCTTTGATTTGTTGGATTTGTCTTCGCTCCGAACAGCAGAATAACAGCAAAATATTCCTGCAGCTCTTTCAAAAGATGAGAATTCGTTCCATACAAAATGTATGAGGAAAAGAATTTTCTTCATAACAAAAAAAAAAGTTATGAAGAAAATTCTTTTCCTCATACATTTTGTATGGAACGAATTCTCATCTTTTGAAAGAGCTGTAGGAATATTGTGATAAGTATAATATTTAGTAGATACCTGGTGGGTGAATTCCAAAAATTCAAAAACGTTAAATGTCAATGCGCTGATTGTTTTGCTTTTGTTCTTAAATATATAATGCTGCCTCTCTTTCTTACTCACACTAAATGTCAACAGTCGAAAATGAGACAAACGGTGAACGTATGTCTGCACCCCTCCAAAGAAAAAGTACAATATTTATAATAAATCTCCCTCACACGTATAAAGAAAATGAAACGCGATTCCCGTAAGTAAGTGAAAAACTAAGAAAATCACAAAAAATATAAATCCGTACACAACGCCATCTCTGATACTGGCAAAAACAAAATAATTGCTTCATTGTTTAATTTTTAATTTAGTAAAAAACTGAATTTAATTCAGCCAATAAGTTAACAGAACAGTTATTGATTCTGAGACGGTACGAAGTTCGCCGGGTCAGCTAGTAAATGAATAAAAACCTTCATGGCTAACTATGTTTAAAACTTTGTGACGGGTCTAAACAGATAATATTAGGTTGATCACTATCGTTCGATGACTAGCAAGATTATAACTGACCTACCACAAATTATTAACGAATCATCTTAAAATGGGCGCTGGTTGCCTTCACCTTTGATTGCAATATCACAATAACTCAAATAAATAATATAGCAATGAACATGTCCCATGAAAAATTTCTTCTAAGAACTAGGTAGCTACTTACCTATACACATTAATAAATTATTTGTATACTTATGTGTTTACCTTTTGTATTCCTATTTAACTTAGGGAACGTACCCATACTACGTGACACGTTTGGGGGGGGGGGGGGGGTCTTCAAAATGTCACGCTTGGTACAAATGAGCGGCTGGTTGCTTAGGTTTTTGGTCACTGGGGGGGGGGGTTAAAAAATTGCAAAAAGTTGGTCAGGTAGTATGGGTAGGTACGTTCCCTTATGTGTCGTTTACTTTTGTACACTTTTACTTTTTTTAACTTTTTGAAGTGAAAACTTCTTTAGCACCGTTGTGATTTGAAACTCGATGAAATGAAAAAGCGATGATACTACAGGATAGAATAATTGGTATTCTCTTTGTGCCGTGCTTCGTAGCCTCCCCACTCTAGGGGCCATTAATTTATTACGTAAGACGAATTTTGCTAGTTTTCTACCCCCCCCCCCCCCCTATTATAAGAAAAAATAAGAATAGACCGACCCCCCCCTTGTTTAATATTTATTACGTAAGAATCTAAAGGAAAAAATGAATATACGTTTGGTTTGTTTTAATGTTTGTTTGCGCGGGTCCGTTGTCATGGAAATGGAAATCGTTTACCTATACGCATCCGAGCGAACCTCGGCACTCGCGCGGTTGCCCGCGCTTTTTCAAAGTATAATTTTAACTTTGCGCATTTTTGCCATCTTACGTGAGAACTATGGAGCCTCCCCCCCACCCCTTGCAAGAAAAAATAAGACATGGTCGACCCCCCTCCCTCCTAAATAGTCTTACGTAATAAATGAATGGCCCCTTGTCTACTTTAGTTTTCTGAAGCTTTCACTTCTACCACGTGTGATCTGCATACAGAATACTAATGGAGGAAAATAATTATAACAAGTGAAAATGTTCAATGTATCACGAAACGAATATAAAAAGTTGCTACTGTGGCAGTTCAGTCATGTACAATACATACCTAATATTGTGTAATTTTTACTATTCATATGTAAAAGTTCCTAAATGGGGCGTTAATAAATAAATAAATATTTTTTCTTGGCGAATTTTATTGTTGTTTATTATCTATTAAATGCGAAATTTCATAAAATTAATAAAATTATTCCTCTTTAAACATTCGTGCACCTATTTATGTTTTGAGCACCATGTCTAATTTATTATTAAAATAAAATAAAATAGATAAAAATAATCTGACATTCGTCATATATCTTGCCAATCTTTAATTTTTTTCTCTATTTGCTACCTAAATAACTATAATGGTTTGCTTTTCCTCTCTACGGGCTGTATTAGTGACAAGAGGAAAGTTTTTTTTACATATGAATTGCTAATTTGAAAAAGAAAATTTTTCTTTGTATGAAAATACCAAACATTCGTAAATACGCGAATATCGTTACGAAAAATCATTGGCAAGGTTGAATATTTTTTATTATTTTTACTGTCAATACCCCACGACAGTGGGACTACGGCATCTCCAATTGGGGTATGTAAGGAGACTGAGGGAAGAGGTTAAAGAAAGGAGATGAGAAGAGGAAGGTTGGGACGGCGGATCATATTTCTAGCAACGATTCGATTCCGAATGGTGGTTTTTCACCAGAGCGATATCTACTGAGAGTATTATCCATATAATTATATTATACTCATTTAATTTGGAGGCTCGTGGATTGAATATAAACAGATTTAACATCTGCAGTGTGTTCGCAAAATAGCATAATATATCATTTATCATTATTTTAATTCAATGAATCCTCCGCTGACGAGAGAAATCATCGTAAAAATGACAAACGATTTTTGGTCCATGTAATAATCACTAATGACATCATTGGGTGTCTGATATCTCCATCATCACGCCAACTAGCATGACATTTTGTTTCTCCGTAAACTTATCTTTAAAACAGCTTGGATTTTTTTTTTCAAAAAACAAAAAATAGCAATGCTTTATAATTTCGTATGTCGGTCCTTCAGTATGTAACATATGTCAAAATCATATGTGAAAAAGTTACACAAAATTGGAGTATTTTCAGAAAGATTAAAATAGATGTTCTACCTAACCTACCTGTATATTTATATATATACTAGCTGGTTACCGGCATGCGTTGCTATGCCATTTAATAAAGAAATTGTTTCTCCCTGCGTGTCCTTTCCCATTCATTCCGTTACCCTTCCATTTCCCATTCCTCTCCGCCTTCTTCACCTTCCCTCTTTCCAGTCCACTTCCCCCCTTATCCCGTCCCGCGAACCCCCTTCCCGAGTCCCCCCCCCTCCACAAACCCTCTCCCCGAGTTCCCTCCCCCCTTTCCCCCTCCCTCCTTCCCCCTGCATTCCATACATTCATTCCCGTACATTTAAATTTCAAACAGCTCGCGTGCCACCTATTGCAATTTTTTTATACAAATTTCATAATGCCAGACCTCACTTATACAAACCTTGTCCTGACAATTATGAACACAAAACAAAAAGAATTATCCAATTTGGTGCAGTCGTTCGGAAGTTATGCGCGTACATACATTTCGGCGATTCGTTTTATATTATTTATTTTATTTTTATTTTATATTTCATTTTTGTATTATTATTATTTTTTATTATTTTAATTAAAAGAAAGACAAACATTCCCGGGTTACGAATAACCCAACAATGTTTGAAAATCTCCTACTACCACCACAGAAAGCCGAAAATGTTGCTTGTGTTGTGATGGAGGACTTGGCCAGCCGAGGAATCGAACACGCGACGCTCGGGTGGGACCCAAGTGCTATGCCCACTCAACCACTGACCAGTCAAAGATATATAGATAGATAGATAGATAGATAGATAGAAGATAGATAGATATATTAATTGAGCTATAACTACGCATTAATAATTTTAATGGACTAATAATTATTATCAGTATTCATAATTAAACAATCTAATAAACAGGTCCTGACACGACTACGAGCGCAGGCGGAACAAAAACATGTCCGATTGCAGCGCGAAACCTTCCGAATTCAGTTTCGGTTTCGGCCTTAGTTTCGGCTGGATGGCAGCCGAAACCGAAACTTAAACCGAAATTAAACCGAAACCGAAACCGAAAGTTCGGTCAGATACTACAAGAATCGCATTCGTTCGATACGTTTCATTGTTTTTATATATTATTTGCCAGTGGCGTAGCAACATATACCGGTCCCCTTAACGGCAACTTAATAACCACAGTAGTTTTTAATACATTTTTAAAATTAAGTTATAGTTAAACCACCAAGATTTAGAAATTTAAGTCCCACGCAACCCCCTCGTTTGAGGGTTATAATTCATGCTGGATTTGTGAAAACAAAATAAAAATCGTTTGTAATTTATTTTTACAATAGTTCAAGTAATGTTACAATTAAACGAACGTCGGTAGGAACAATAATTTATCATCATCATCACTATTGGCTCTACAACCCCTGGTGGGTCTTGGCCTCCTCAAAAGTCTTCCTCCACTCATCTTGGTTTTGTGCCAGCTCTCTCCAGTTTGGAAGCTCCAAGATAGATATGTCTTTGAGGACGTTGTCGCTCCATCTTAGTCTTGGCCTTCCCAGGCTCCTTCGCCCTATTGGTCTTGAGTTCAGCAGGGACTTTGGTGCTTGATGCTCGGTCATTCTCTCCACATGACCCAGCCACCGAAGTCTTCCCAATTTTATAAGGAATTATACAGGAACAATAATTATACGAACATATCTGAAGAACAGTGGTAAGTAAGCGCCTCGTACTAAGTATTATAATAATGTAATATAATTTTTGATATTTGAACATTCTTGGAGTTCTTGCCTAGGCTAAGGCGATCGTTACCCCACTGGTAAACTCATGAATGCAATTTTGCCATGTCATGTAGAAGCTGACAGGCAACAGTTGCTATTTCCTGCGGTAGCCGGGACAGGGCTGGATCGGTGTTCTTGGAGAAGGAATCTACTTCATAGAATACCTACACTGTTCCTCTGGACTGTGCGATCTGTTACATGTACCTAGATAGTTCCTTTACATCTTGAAATGTAGAAATTGGCGTATTAACATAAATTTGAAATGAACACATCATTTACATATATCTACCATTTAGTTAGGTACGTACCTACTACATAGAGTTTAAACAAATATTTCCTGCATGTTCTTTGTACCTCCATGGTTACCTGTACGGTCCTACGCAACTACACGGTTTTATGTGCCTACACGATTCTATGTAGGTACCCAAAAGGTTCCATGAACCTAAATACACGTTCCTGTGTACCTATACGGTTCTATATACCCAAAAGGTTTTATGTGCCTTCACGAATCTATGTACCCAAAATGTTCTATGTGCCTACACTGTCCTAGGTACTTATACGGTTCTACATGCCCAAAAGGATCTACACGTTCCTATGTCCATATGCGGTTCTATGTACCTACATGGTTCTATGTACCTATATACATGGTTCCATGTACCTACATGATTACATGTACCTACACTGTTATATGTACTTACATGGTTGTATGTACCTACATGGTTCATTTAATTGAGTGTTTTATGAATTCAAAGGTAATAAAGTAATAACACATAACTAGTGCCTACCAACCTAAGTAATATTCCTACCTACGCACAATTCATGTAGGTATAATGTGGTAATTAATTACAAAAACGGTTAAATAGGTTCTCAGTTTTGACCCTTCACGTCACTAAGAAATTTTACATTTACCTAGAAATATTCGAAAAAAGCGTATTTAGGTAAAATATAAAAAGGTACCTACGTAGGTAGGTTATGGGATATGAACCTACTTTTTTCTCATTTTGTTATTCTCTCTCTCTCTCTCTCCAATGGCACTACAGCTCATATCGAGCTTTAGCCTCCCGCAACATTTTGTTTTTCACCCACCAAAATTTATATATTTTTCTGCATAATTCTACACCTATAAGATCAACTAAAAATATTAAAAGAAATTTACTTTGCACTTGCGCACTCTGTACTACAATATGGAATCATAGCTTGGGGGGTGCATATAAATCATCCTTTATCCCACTCGAAACAATTCAAAAAATTCTTACAAAAATTATCTTAAAAAAATCGTATTACTACCCAACAATAAACGTATTCCAAGAATTCCCTGTTCCCCCACTTACAAATTTTTACGAAAAAATAGCACAACCTCAGCTACACAAAGATATATGTTTAGTAAAAATATTACCCCACTACGAAATATAAGCATAAGGAATACTTCTATTGGTGGACTAACTGTACCACCCGTACGAACCACAACAGCACAAAATTACTATGTATATAAAGGAATAAAATTATTTAATCAATTCCCCGCTGATATGCGAACAGAAAAATATTAAGACAAATATAAAATAAAAAATCTTATTTTGGTAGTACCACCACATAATTTTAACTTTCTCCTGGATATATTTTTGACTGTTTGTTATTCCTAATGTTTTATGTACATCCTATATATACATTTCTTGTTTAATTACCCTTATAAACTTTAAAAAATATGTTAAGTCTAAACCTCTTCATAAGTTAAATTCTTATGTTTGTGATAAGGATTTTTTTTTAATAATTCTTAAGTTATTAACAAGGTCGTCCTCTCCTAAACACAAGCATTTGCTTTATTAGGAGAGAGTATAAAATATGTAAGCTATATTATGTAAACGTAAAATAAATAAATATTAACAGAAAAAAAATAAATCTAAATCTTTCTTTTGTACGCTAAGGTTAAAAAATTCAAAGTCATATCAAAAGCTGTGCAAAAATATTGTCACACTATGTCTTCTAACAGGGGAGGTGGAGACCCTCCTTTGCCCGGCACATTCATTAGAATTCCTGCTCATAAATTCAGTTTCTTGACAAGACCCGACTCAAGTATTTGATTCACTCGATCGTGCCATATCTTCCCGAGACACTCCCTCCTACTTCTTCCGTCTGTATATTCTCCAGTCACCCATTTCTTCGTCCATTCTCTGTACGTGTTCAAACCATCAAAGAGAAATTATCCTCTTCTTTGCTTGAAATCTTGTCATAAAATAAATATTAAAGTCATGCGAACTAAAATATGTTACGCTGCAACAATAATGTCAATACAAATTCGAATAAACTCTCCTTTAGTAAGCTTACAGCTTAGGTCACAAATTTGCATAAGTATCAGATATTTTTAACAGCAACGCGAAAAACTTACAAAAAGGCGCCGTAATCGCGCTCAAAAAGAAGAAGTTGGAGAGATATGTAATTACGAATGTCAGAGGAGAGCGCTAACATTCACAGCGACAAAATCAATGCGAACATTGCGAAAATGTTTAATAAAACACGACTCGTTTAAAATAGAGCAAAAATCTCGCTGGCATTATCTTAAACAGCATTTAAAGAAACACTGTAATTTTTTTCATACATATAATTTGTAAAATAACTGAAACAAACGTTATGAACGTAGATATAATAATTTTTGGAGCATAATTTGCGATTTTTATCTATCGAGGGAAATTAATATAATTTGCATTTCGGCGCGGGCAATGTCTAGATATTATCTTCAAGAATAACATATATATTTTTTAAGAGCTTTAAAACTTAACGTGTTTAAGGGAGATATGTAAGAAATCGGTAGAAATTCGGGTTGCGGGCCTTTAAAGGATAAATCACACGTAGCTACAGACTTAGCTATGGACTTACTTAGTTTATCATTTAGGGTACAGTATTGTTATTTTAATGAAAATTGATTAATTCTCTATATTTAAAAATATTTGTAAAGTATATGAACAAATTAAATCGATATTTGCTTTAAATCTCGTTCCAATGCAAATATCAGAACTCAAAGCAAAGAAAACATTTCCAACTAAAAGTATTCAGTCTGCAATACAAGTTATTAATAACCAGCATCCCTTAAATATTCAGATGCATCTGTCACCCACATCTGTTTCAGACGATACAAACTCTGAACAAGTTCACTTATTATATCAGTTAAGAACAGTAAGCCGGGCAAACTTTGTGCTAATATCGCACAGCGAATCGCAGGCAATTAATCATTGACAGAGAGTTGTAAGAGTTTGAAGAAATCAATGTGGGGGATGTAGGTCACTACCCTTCCGTTATTGTAGATGTTCCGGGAAGGGTTGATTGTGCCAACTGCCCCCCTGTTTACCGTTCTCTTCTGTTTGCTGAATGCAGTCATTTGAATAGGCTGCTGCGTTTTGACTGACAAAAGAAACAAAATAATAGGCTTAAATGTAACTAATGATTTTGTCGGTTGTTAGGATGCATTGAAATTACGAAGAATTTTAAATGGGTCGTTGCAGGACTATCGTCATTTCTTTTGGAGTGAGAAGATGATAGAAGCAGAAATGGTTTGTATTGTGTAAATAAATACAGTAGGCTGAGATGTGAGTACATTAAAAAAGATTTGATTAAATTATTCTTAATTATTTTATTTCATTAAAAAGACACTTTTTAAACAATAGGAACATTGTTGTTATTTATTTATTGTTATCAAGTTTAATTTGCAGAACACCATTTTATTTTAACGTTTTTGGAGTGAAAACTTATTTAGCACCGTTGTGATTTGAAACTCGATGAAACGGAAACGAGCGACACTAAAAATAGACCAACACATACATTGTTTATAGGATTTAGCCTGCGAGAGAATGAGACAGCAATAAAATATTTATTAATTTTATTAATTCATGGGTACCTACTAGGTTCCAATACACAAGATACATCCACAGTCCCACGCAGGTGTAGTGGTATAAAACGCCTGACAAACCTCGACAGACATTTTGCAGGCCAAGGATGGAATCCTACGAAATGCAAGAATTTTTTTTTTGTAAAATCAATATCCAATCTTCAAATCACTCCGAAATGAACAGGAAAAAAAAGACTCCAAAGAAGAAAACACAAATACTAATTAGATGACTAAATGTGAGTATTGGAAAAGGTGCATTAGAATTCGACGACAAAAATATGGAAAAAAATCATCCTTCACGTTGATAAAAAAAGTGCTCCACAGTCCTCTTGTCTACATTAGTTTTCTGAAGATTTCACTTCTACCGCGCATGAATTGCACACGCTGGTTATTGTGTTTAATAATATTACTATTTAATCATCGAAGACGCAATATTACGACTCTCAAATGAAAAAACAGTAAAAGTTTCAGTCGCATCTAAGAATTGAACCCAGGATCTCTTCCTTGACGGGAAAGTGCTCTGACCACTGAACTAATTCGACCATATCAACCTAGGTCATTTATAACCGGATCACACTTCGACTGAGAGCTACCAACATTAGATTCATTTTCTGAACTAGATGCGGTTGAATTCTTTTCTGTCTTTTCTGTTCCACATTTTTCGTTTACGTAGAAATTTTAATTTACATAAATTAGTCATTTTTAATTAAAAGCCATTTGGAGAAATTAAACAAAAATAGTAAACTACTAAGTTATTTTGATGGCCGGCGTGGTCTAGGGGTAAAGCTCTTGACACGCAATCCGAAGGTCGCGGGATCGAATCCCGGCGTGGGAAAATAAATTTTACCTGAATAATTTGTGTTATTTTATTAATTAATTCATTTAAAATAATGTAAAGAATATTTGCGTTAGTATCGCCCTGGTGTAAGACTTGTGTGTATTCAGAATTGAAACGTTGCTTAAAATAGCGTTAGCCGTGTTTGGGGTCCAGATCTGAATAGCCAGATACTTTCCTACCTCTTCCCCATATCCTCCCCCTCCCCACTACGTTCAACCTCACAACATACTCCAATTGGGGATGCCGTAGTCTGATTGGCTCCAGACCGGAGCAGCTGGGACCCTTGTGTGGTATTCATATGTAAAAAAGCATCCATATTCTTAGACACGAACATATGTTTAAAATTATTTATTAATTTATAATTCTGGTTTCGTGTCTATGTTACCGTAACAGCCCGTAAATTGTTAAAACCTAAGATTTACGGTAGTACGGGCAATGGCTTAGTTCAACTGCTTGGAAAACACTATGCTGACCTTAACACCATCAATTATTGTAAGAAAAGCGAAGTAAATTGATCATAGGTACCTACATACTGAAAATATAAGAATAACATACACATTTTAGAATGTTATCGTAAAAGTCCGTAAATTGGTACAACCGAAGATTTACGGTAGTACGGACTTTTACAGTAACATCTATAAGTGACATTCTAAAATGTGTACTTACGTAATTCTTATATTTTTAGTGTGTACCTATGATAAATTTACTTCGCCTTTCTTACAATAATTGATGGTGTTTTGGTCAGCATAGTTGTTTTCCAAGCAGTTGAACTGGATTCGATTCTCAACATTTTTTATACATTTAATTTAAGATTATTTTTTAGTTTTTGCAATGTATTTCCAGTGATGTTTCACGGGTCTGCGATAGTATTTCATAAAAAGACAGCATAAACGCAATGATACTGTTCACTCTCCGACGGAACACGATGATACCCGATCCCAAGCCGACGATATCCGAAAGCCGGCGAACAATAATATAGGATGGCCGGTGGTCTGCATATCAAATGATAACCCGCCTCACGTCATACTGTACCCGGTATGATACCTACCTAACCCTACCTGACCGGCCCAACAGATATTCCTAAAAGACGACTATCAAAATGAACGACACTAAAAAAAATTCAATTTAAGATGAAGCCATACTAAATAATGCAAAATCATACAAAATCATATGTTTTTGTTTTGAAAATTTGATTGCTTAGAAGTATTGTAGATGCTTTAATTAAAAACTGCGTGTAGAACATACCTTGGCCCTTAAAAATATTGGTAAGTTTTTTTATAAGTGTTTTAATAAGATTAGAAAAAAATAAAGTATACGGTCTATAAAAAACTCTTTCAAGTCCAAACTCTCGTATTTTGAATTCCGATTTAGATTTTTTCCTGGACTATTGGATCGCCTTAATGGGAATGGATAAATGACTTATCAAATTGAAAAAAATCGTTTACTGAGAATTAATTATTATTGGTATACAGTCAATTAATTACAATTAATCGACTGTATACCATTATTTATTTTGACGTTACTAGTTGAGTTGAGCAATAATTGAGAAATGGTTTTATTTCCTATGCCAGTTGAGTCCTTCATCATTGCACAAGCAAAATTTTCCCAATATGTAATTGGAGTCTTAATAAATAAATATTATCAGGTTCTGGATATAGGTTCCGTAGCTCAGTTGATAGAGCACTTGCCATGTAAACAAAGGGTCGTGGGTTCGAGTCCCAGTGGAGCCAATATCTTTTTCTGATTTTTCTGTCTCCAGATTTTCGATTGAGTTTCGCTAATATTGTCTTCATTTAATTAAATATTATCATTTATTACTTATCAGTATAAGCTTTCCCTGACGAAGGAACGTTTGTTCCGAAACCGGTCGGATTTGCACATCAAATAAGTGGTTTATACAAAGTAAAATTATTTCATTATTCTAAATATTATCAGGTTATTCTTTGTTTGTCTTTCATTAAAAAGGAAAATATGTACGGTAGTTACTATGTAGGTACTTACTCAATATATTATTTCACTATTTATTATTTACGATGAATTATTATTGCTTAATATTTCATTTTGAACCACCCCTCAGTCCAGATCGTCGTACAAGAAACAAACAGGTTTCCATGCTCGTCGGGCATTATACGGAATCCTATAAACAGTGTTTCTCAACCTTAATTTCGCCATGCACCGCTTCAATGTTTCAAAAATTTCCAATACATGTGCTTAGTAGGTAATAGGGCATGTTTGGATGTTTGATTATTTTTTGTTTAACGAATTGTGATGTGAATTACAATTTTCACAAAGAAACTGCGATAATTTAACGCGGTTAAGGGGCCATTCATTTATTACGTAAGACGATTTAGGGGAGGGGGGGGGAGGGGGTCGACATGTCTTATTTTTTTACCTCACAAGGGGGTAGGAGGGAGTCTCGATAGTTCTTACATAAGATCACAAAAATGCGCAAAGTTAAAATTATTAGTACCTTTGTAAAAAATCAGAAGGATAAAATGTTTGTTTTAATTTTTATTTTTCAAAGAAACAATTTTTAGAAATGTTCATTTGTACCTAAATGAACATTTCTAAAAATTGTTTCTTTGAAAAATAAAAATTAAAACAAACATTTTATCCTTCTGATTCTTACATAATAATATTAAACAGGGGAGAAGGGGGTCGGCCTATTCTTATTTTTTCTTATACCTAATAGGTAATAGGGGGAAAGGGGGTCGAAAACTAGCAAAATTCGTCTTACGTAATAAATGAATGGCCCCTAAAGAAATCATTAAAGTACTGGTGATTTATATCTTCGCATGTTAAATCCCAAATAAATTTGTGAGTGCTGTGGAAATGAGATCCCTGAGGCGTGTGTGCAGATCCGCAAAGAATGCAAGGCTGATGAAAGCGTAATGAGTAAGATTAAGAAAGGGACGCTCAGAGGGCATGGGGGAGCGAATTAACGACGAAAAGAGTGTAAGGAGAATACATGACGCAAATATGAACGGTAGAATAAGTCGGGGACGCCCGAAGAAGACACGGCTCGACCAAGTGAATCAGATACTTGAATCAGAGTCAGAATAATAGAAGAGCATCTATAAGAAAATGTATCAATGTGAATGAGGCAAGGAGTGTGTGTCAAGACCGAGTTCTTTGGCAGTCCGTTCTCTCTGAAATGGTGTGATAGCTAGTTAGTTTTTTTGGTTATTTTTTACCAATTTTTAAAATGAAAATATTAATAATTTAACGATTAGCGCACTGCCAAAATATATTAAATAATTAATTACATAAATTCCCCCCTTTGTGTATAGGGTGGGTGCGGTGTGCGCCCCACATTGAGAAATGTTGGTATATAACCTACCTCTTTCTATAGTATCTTAATACTGCCTACTACACAACCCATCTCTGGATAGTAAAGGTGGACATCGGTACCTATACAGATTCCACAGACCGATCCGTCTATATACACTACACACTGTGATAGAACCTTATAGAGTCGTCGGAACAACTTAGGTACCTACTTTAATTATTTATTTATTAATTTATTAATCATCAACGCCCTTATGGGCTTTTACATTTTATATGATTTAGTACATAGGTACAGGTGTCAAAAAGTGTCAAAAACAGATGACAAAAATAATATAAATGGAACCTAGGTGTAAAGGTGAAGGATCATCATCATCACTCTTGGCTCTACAACCCCTGGTGGGTCTTGGCCTCCTCAAGAGTCTTCCTCCACTCATCACGGTTTTGTGCCAGCTCTCTCCAGTTTACAATCTCCAAGGTGGATATATCTTTGAGGACGATGTCACTCCATCTTAAACTTGGTCTTCCCAGATTCGCAGCAGGGACTTTGGTGCTTGGTCATTCTCTCTACATGACCCAGCCACCGAAGTCTTCCCAGATTTATGAATTTTGTGACGTTTAGATCCTTAAACAGGGTATATAGTTCATTGTTATAACGTCTGCGCCAAAATCCATTTTCTGAAACCGGTCCGAAGACACGCCTCAAAATTTTCCTTTCAAAAGCATCCAGTGCTCGCTGATTCCTCTTAAATAGTACCCAAGTCTCAGCTGCGTATGTGAGTACTGGTCTGATAAGTGTTTTGTACGCTAATATCTTGGTGTTTCTGGACAGCAGTCTGGATTTTATTTGGTTTTGTAGGCGGTAATAACAGAACGTAAGATAATAATTTTTAGACAGAAATAATCAGTTTTTGAACTGCAGATGGCATATGTGGGATCTTAATATATAATTTGTATGTCCTGAATACATAAAGAAGTAAATTTAAAAACAAAAACACACACACTACCGATTTGCAAAGCACTACAATTAATATTCAAAACAATTCTACTCAAACCAATTACAATATCGTCAGAACTTCAGATTTTTGTAAATTTTGTTTATAGTTACCAACCCTTATTATGCCCATAGTGAGTGTTTTATATATTATTAGCTGGTAGGTACCCGGCATGCCCTGCAATGCCATTCAAGAAATAGTTTTACACTGCTCCATTCCTGCCTTCCATCTCTGCCGCTAAAATATATGAAATACACACATTTTCAAACTACTCGCGCACTACTTGTAGTAATATTTTTATACAAATTACATAACTCCAGAGCTTACCATTATATATAGAAATACTCTTCTGCTAAAATGCAATGTTCTGTAAAAATTTTTAGTCAATCATCAATCAATTTTGATAGGGACACCCTAATCACCTTACAGTATGAAATATACTTTACGACCTATTCTCATACTTACCAAATATACATAAAAAAATTCATAAAAATCGGTCCAGCCGTTTCGGAGGAGTGCGACCACAAACACCGTGACACAATATATAGATTAATTATTAGGTATGCATCCTATTTTATTTATCCATTCATTCAAAAGTTATGAATACAAAATCTCAATATTCTAACAAAGTTTTCTAGTAGTCACAATGTTATGGGACTGAATGGAGTAAGAAGTAGATGGGGAAGAGGAAGGTTGGAAAGTACTACCTGCCTATTTGTATCTGGTCATCAAACATGGATAAAGCCATTTCAAGCTTCGTTTCGTGGTCTTTCACCAGAGAAATC
This sequence comes from Limnephilus marmoratus, assembly GCA_917880885.1. Taxonomy (NCBI): domain Eukaryota; kingdom Metazoa; phylum Arthropoda; class Insecta; order Trichoptera; family Limnephilidae; genus Limnephilus; species Limnephilus marmoratus. The sequence continues at coordinate 28,520,761 of OU862923.1, read as the reverse complement.
TGAGAGTATCTACCACTTTGCAAGTGATGTAGTGTTTGTACAATAATCTAGTGTAGTGTAAAGTCTTATTCAGAAGGGAGGACAATGTTCGGCGCCGGGACTTTTTTATGGCGTGGGAGTTGACGCAGAGCCGTTCACAATTCACAACGAGCGCCAGACGTTTTTTTTAATACATGCGCGCTGTCAATCAAAATCCATAGCATGATCGAATTCCACGTTTATTTCATTCTAAACGTAAACAATTTAAATAAGTACTTGTATAAACCGTTGAAGATGAAGTTTGAATGGTGGTTATATTGACTGTACACGCTACACTTTCAAGTTGGCGGTGGCGTAAACATGAACGAATGCCATTATCTTTATACTTTAATCTGGAAATCACAACTACTATTGTTATGTCATTGACAACAGCGCCTTCGGTTTTCGCCAACTCATAGTTGCAGTACAATACAATTAACTGCAATTAATAAATCTTCATGTATCTACACGAACAACTAGACATACATTAACATATATGTTGGGTCCGCCCCGGGAATCTTTATTGGATAACCAACACCTCTGCCATAGGTCACCCCAAGTGGTTCGCTATGTTTGGTGATTTAGCAGGGGTGCCCGGGTTCATGGGGTGAGGCTAGGTCTTGGAGGCGGATGACCAGGACATACTAAACCCAAGATTCCTACCCACCCCTTAAACCCTTTTCCTTTCCAGAACTCTCCTCTCCTTCCTTTCCTTAAAAAAAACCCTCCACACAGCATCATAGGTGAGCATAAAGATGACATAGGCCCTGAGGGAAAATATGTTCCTCACGGCCTCCTGTGTGGAGCTCATGTAAAAAAAAAAAAAATTCAATAGTTTGCATTCCCCAATACAACGTTTACATAGTCTTGTTTGGGAATAAATAGGTACATCCCAAAACACGTAATTGCGTCATACTTTCATAAGACCAAAAACGTCCCGAGCAACCTTACATTTTAAAAGCTATATAGGTATCTCTCTTACTCTCATCCAAGCATATGTATTTTTCTGTTTACCAGAAAGAGAACGAAATAATGCTTCTTATTGTCTTTGAAATATGAAAGCTATCTTGCATAGATATTATACATGGGTACGTTCCCTTAACTAATTTGTGTTATTTTTTGCTCATATTTCATGTAACCTATTTTTTGTTTCTTATATTATTTTATGTTACCCGTAGGTATTTTGTAAACTCTTTATTTGTATTTTAATTTTTTTAAAGTGCTGCATTATATGTACAAGCTCTTTGGGCGTTTAAAATAAATAAATAAATAAAATAAATAGGGAACCAGTGTTTTTCGTAACCGATATCACACAGTGCAAACAATTATACAAACATTGATTTGTGAGTGCGTAAAATGGTGTCAAAGCAGTTTAGTGCTGTGGTAACTAGGTAGTTGGTTTTGTAGGTATTATCGTGATCTGAGCCCATATCGACTCATTCATGTCGACTAAAATTTGTGTCAACAAATTATCGATAAAACCTTTATCGATCTGCTTGCGTTAAGGGCCCTTTTCCAGTGACGCTAGCATTAGAATTGTTAGATTCCTTACATATATATAAAATTCATACCACGTTAAACCTCCAGCCTAATTTTCTCGCTTTTGCGAAAAGCTCTTACAGGTTTTTTTTTCAATTTATTTATTCATTTATTTACGGTATAAATACATCTAAATAATAATTTACATCTTGGAGTTATTTATTACCCTTCCATTTGAAGCATTTGCCTGAGTGTGGAAGGAAAGTGTAAATAAATTCAGTTATTACTTAGCATTTAGCCAGGTCTCATAGAAATCTTGATGCCTCCCTTACTATTGTCGTGAGAAAAAGGTATGATCTAAATCAGGATTTCCCAACCAGGGGGGCGTTGAGATATGTCAGGGGGGCGTAATAGGTTTTAACCATAGCTCTAGCAAAGACTGAACCCAGAATCGACCAACTGGTACAGAGCATGCAAGCTCAAGTATCTCATCAGTAGGTACTTTAAAAGTTTTTATTTATTTGTTTTAAAATTACTTTGAAAGTTGTTAGGCATTACCTAATTATAAAAATATAATTCAAATAAATAAAAAAATAATAATAGAATAATAATACTAATAATAATTTTTTAAATATTTATATTGAGGGATCGGTAGGATTTATAGGTTCAATTAGAAATGCCACAGAGCCGAACCCTCTGATATGAAAATATCTGGAGTCGGTGAATTATATTCCCATTTGGTCTCTAGTAGGTTGACATGTTGTTCTTGTATTGTTTTGTATTTATAATACTTATATAGTGCAATTGCATAGCGTGGGTTGACTAGATGATCATTTGGGGAAGTGTGTGAAAGGGTTTAGTTTTTCCTTCTTTTTTTCTTTTTTTTTTTTTTTTTTTTTTTGGGGAAAATTTAACCCGGACATTTAAATCTGGTGCATATAAAAAATACTACCAATGTAAAATTAAAAGAAAACTAAGAAATGTAAATGTGAATGTAAATAATGATTAAAAGTGTACCTACTCTTCTATTAAAGATCGATAATAAATAAACATATTGTGTCTGTGTAGTAGATACCTATTTGAAATTGAAATAAATAATTTAGTTAAGATGAAGCCATAGTAAATAATGCAAAATCATACAAAATCATATGTTTTTGTTTTGAAAATTGGATCGCTTAGAAGTACCTATTATAGATGCTTCAATTAAATACTGCGTATAGAACATACCTTGGCCCTTAAAAATATCGGTCATTTTTTTAAGTCTTTTAATAAGCCTATAAAAAAATAAAGTATAAGGTCTAAAAAACACACTTTCAAGTCCAAACTCTCATATTTATAAACCCCTTTTCGGTTATGGATTTATTGTATAATGTGGCAAATTCAGTTTATTTTATAATGATCGCAAAACAAGTTGATATTTACAACCAATCTTCCCAAAATAAAATAAAATATGCATTTTCGCGTTGTTATTTTACAATACGGCCGCTAGTCGACGAATTCGGTTTTTCAAAGTGAACCCTATGGCGTCCACCGAAGAACTACTGTCCACGCCACAGTCGACAGTCACGCCCCGAACTGAGCGGGAGATGAACGCGTCACTCCGCGTCGCTTGATTTCGTAAAATCAATTTTAAATTTCCGTTTTATTACAAAAAACAATGCGTAAAACAGGAATTAATATTTTTTACAGGCCTTTACGAAATTAACCTGTAAAACAAAACTCTCAAATACCTTTTCCAACCTTTCCAAAAGCTTTTTCTCAAGTATTTTTAAACTCCTCCCATAAAGGGCGTGAATTCCGATTTCGATTTTTTCCTGAACTAGTGGATCGCCTTAATATAAAAAAAATGTGTTTCTTAATTTTGTTGAAACTTAATTAAGGGGTCGTCCATTAATCACGTGATGTTTTTTAGCAACTTTTTAACCCCCTCCCCCCCTGGTGATATGTGGTGAGATTTTAAACTACCCCTCCCCCCCTCCATACCTAAAATCATGTGTATTTTTTTAGTACAAAGTACATTGAAAACGATCCCTAAGGGGGCATGAAAATATTTTTTTTTGGTTCGGGGAGGCTCGGCGAAATAAAGGTTGGGAAACCCTGATCTAAATGGTGTTAGAGAGAGAAAATATCACGCTTTATATTTAAATCAAAATATAAACCTCAGAAGAATTAAAATGTATCTACACCTACTTGAAAAACCAAAGTTTCCGACCGTAGATTTAATTTATTACAATAAATAATGTTTAAAAAAGGAGTTAATGTTTTTTACAGGCCCTTACGAAATCGACCTGTAAAAAAAAATCTCAAATACCTTTTCCAACCTATCCAAAAGCTTTTTCTCAAGTATTTTTAAACTCCTCCCATAAAGGGCGTGAATTCCCATTTCGATTTTTTCTTGAAGTATTGGATCGCCTTAAATATTCAACTTATTCGGATTTTATTGCAAAGTGGAAACATTCGGTACTGTCAGAATATGCCCGGGCCTGATTGGAAACACTTCTTATTTGAGCAAGACTTCATTCCATTCGTATACCTACCTTTCTAGTTCCTAGGCATCTGATAGCTAGGACAGTCCGGGTCAAGCAAGACCATGCCGGTAGAGTGAAGGGATATCATAAACTATCGCCTATCAAAACGTGACTGCATCCGTCCATGCACATTCATGTACACGGTTTGTATATATCTAGCGCATTCCCGTCAAAACTCAATGTATGTATAATAATGTAGGTGTAATAATTGCCACGGACGAGAATCGAACCCCGATCAATTGCTTGGGAGGCAACGACTCTGACCGTCATACCTCCAACTATTATGAACGGCAGCGGCCTAATAAATTCATTGCATATCCAATGATACTGTTTGTTTTGTTTTGAGCGTAACATTGTGTTGTTATTTGTAGGTATTTTTATTATAAACTGATTATAATTTAAAATGCGCAACCACTTAAAAGTATGCATATCCAAAGTAACGATGATGATTGTCTGTTATTTTAGGTGTACATAATATTGTGTTAGTTGTATATAAATATAAACTGTATATAAATATAAACTTCTTATAAACTGTCCTGAATTTTAAACTTCTCCTGATCTCGATGTACAATAATTGAAATATCATTCGGTTACTCTATACTAGTATTTCTTAACCTATTGAAAGAATTGCCCCCTAAATTATCCACCCCCCCCCCCCCCAAAATATTTTAAACTTCTCCTGATCTCGATGTACAATAATTACAATAATTGAAATATTATTCGGTTACTCTATCCCAGTGTTTCTTAACCTATTGAAAGAATCGCCCCCTAAATTATCCACCCCCCTCCAAAATATTTTAAACTTCTCCTGATCTCGATGTACAATAATTAAAATAATTGAAATATTATTCGGTTACTCTATATCGCCTCCTAAATTATCCACCCCCCCCCCCCCCCCAAACGAAGTTTTAAATTTACACATTGTAGTAGGAAATCCATTTACGCAAGTATAAATAAAACGCATAATTATTTTATGAACATTATGTATTTATTACCTTTTATGTCATATTAATGTATCAGTCAATGAGCTTATTTTCTATATTGACACAATGCCCACTCGAACTTTTGCAGCGCCCCCTAAATTCCAAAAATTTAAAAACGCCCCCCCCCCAGACCTCCAAAACGCCCACAAGGGGGCGCTGGCACCCCGTTAAGAATCACTGCCCACCCCTTTAAAATATTATTAAATTAAGTTAAATACTTTTTTGTTATTTATTTTTGGGGTGTTATGCCGTGTTGCGCTTCCTCCCCCTTTAGCCAACGTTTCGGACAGCGTTACAGTGCCCATCATCAGGGCAGATGTGTAGTTGTTAGTGGTGAAATGTGTGCTTTGTACTTGGAAGCGATACCGTGTTACAAATATATAACAAAAGTACTTTTGGCCGTAAAAATCTAAAATCATATCTAAGTTAAATACTATTTTAAATATTATTAACTAAATCTGAATGGGGTATTTCCACTTTTTTATTGCTTAATAAAATTAAGAAAAAAATTTGGATGATTACAGAAATTTTATTTTATTTTTATGTTGAAGAATAAATTTTCTATTGCGACTCAAAGTTTCCCATTTTTGAATTACAGCTAAAACGATATTTTGGGGAGGGGCTATCGTGTGACGTCATGTACGTGGACGCTCACTGATAGTGTTTATTTATGTTGGCCAACGCTTGTGACGTCACAAACTGATTTGCCAACCACGGGCCGTTTTGATTTTGTCAGTTTTAGATGGTTTTTAATCAATAATATTGAATGAAAACCTGAAAAACAGACATTTTTAGTAGGATGATTAAAATCAGAAAAATTATCTTTAAATATTTCTTACATTTTCATCAGAATCCCTCGTTAGTGGAAATATCCCATTATATTATCGAATTACTATTATTGTCAAGCATTTAATCTGTTAACTTCACCTGCCATAACACAGGGACATTCTGAAAAAATGTACCTACCTTTTTTCGTGAAATAAACAATTTTAAAAAATGAAAGTTTTTTTGGATCTTTACTTATCACGAAGTATTATTTACATCGTATTGATGAAAGATATGTTGCAATTTTATTTTTTAGAAATTTTTTCTACGAGTCTTCTCTTTTTTCAACGCAATACTGAGGCCAATCGAGAGGGGGGGGAGGGGAGATGTGTTGAAAATCTAACCCCCTCTCTTACCTATGTATGCCCTTGCACCCATCAGTTAGGTCAGTTATAGCTACACTCCTATAACCAAAGTGTTTTAGGGAAAATAGCTCCTACGGCCGTTTTCTGCTATTTTAGCAATCTCCTTTCAAATTCTTGATCCTATTCCAGTTTTGACCCAAAATATGACGGGTCCTAAGCAGTTTGCCCAATCCAAAACCACCCGATACGATACGATAGTAGCTGCATTGTAAGTTGTCTGTAAAGGCCGCAAGAAGCAAGCAATCATGAATACACTTCTTAGTACCAACTTTGTTTTGCAATATTTATATTTGATGATATGTAGGTACCTATTGCTTAGCAAGATTTGTTGCCCGAGGAACAGCTCGCGTCGCCGCGTCGTTACATTACGTATGTTATGTTAGGTCACACCTCCTATGCGTTCAAAAAAGTAAGTGTTTTTAAGAGTGAAACTGAATGCTTATGCTAATCTAGTCATGAAATCGTTTTTAAGGCGATCCACTAGTTCAGGAAATAATCGAAATCGGAATTCACGCCCTTTATTTATTTATTTATTTAAACGCCATAGCATGGCTTTTACATTGAAGTGAGTACATGATATTATAAGTATACAGTGATACACAGGAGATTATCAATAATAACAAAGTAGAAATGAACATTTAACAAAGTAGCAAGTATTTAGGTGAAGGATACTATTATGTGTTACTAAACTACTTATTATCAGTGCAAAAACTAGACTCACTAAACTACTGTTACTATACAAAAAAAAATATCAATGTTATAATAACAGAGAACATAAAATTTAGGTAGGATTATTTAGAATAAAAAAAGATGTACCTAAACAAAGGGGACTTGTCAAAAAGTTGTCAACAGTATTTATAAGCACTAAATAGAGTAAATTTGCATTGAGTTTATTGTTTCCTTCAAAGTTATCTTTGTTTGAAATTATTAAGCAGGTATTGCTAATAAGCTAACTGTTTCAGGGCTGTCAGTTAAATATTTAATAATAGTTTTGGTTTAAAAAAAAAAAAAAACATTTTTAATAAAATAATACATTTAAAAGCTATCTCTCTTCAGTCTGTTAGTAAAGATATCTGAAGTAAGTACTTACCTAGTTGAGAATCTATAGTAAAATATTTATTTATTATGAATTTCCCGCCCGGCTGGGCTTTTACACGTTAGTTTTTTTTATTTATTACAAAGAACATCTAAGTTAAGCACAACAGAATCAAAGCAAAATCAAAAACAAAATCAAAAGCAAAATATTAGACAAAATCAAAAACAACATCTAAAGCAAAAACAAAGTAAAAAACGAAATGACATCGAAACTAAATACTCCGCCATGCAAGATGGAAAAATGTAATACTAGGAAAATTACAATACTTATGGGAGGAGTTTAAAAATACTTGAGAAAAAGCTTTTGGAAAGGTTGGAAAAGGTATTTGAGAGTTTTGTTTTACAGGTTGATTTCGTAAGGGCCTGTAAAAAATATTAATTCCTGTTTTACGCATTGTTTATTGTAATAAAACGGAAATTTAAAATTGTTTTCACGAAATCAAGCGACGTGGAGTGACGCGTCCATCTCCCGCTCAGTTCGGGGCGTGACTGAGGTTTGGCGACTGTGGCGTGGACAGTAGTTCTTCTGTGGACGCCATAGGATTCACTTTGAAAAACCGAATTCGTCGACCAGCGGCCGTATTGTAAAATAACAACGCGAAAATGCATATTTTATTGTATTTTGGGAAGATTGGGTGTAAATATCAACTTTTTTTGCGATCATTATAAAATAAACTGAATTTGCCACATTATACAATAAAACCATAACCGAAAAGGGGTTTATAAATAGTTTATAATGAGTTTGGACTTGAAAGTGTGTTTTTTAAACTTTATTTTTTTACAGGCTTATTAAAAAACTTATAAAAAAAATGACCGATATTTTTAAGGGCCAAGGTATGTTCTACACGCAGTATTTATTTGAAGCATCTATAATACTTCTAAGCGATCAAATTTTCAAAACAAAAACATATGATTTTGTATGATTTTGCATTATTTACTATGGCTTCATCTTAAACTGAATCAATTATTGACATACGTTGTAGAATGTGCTTCAGCGATTGTAAACCTTTTTGTGCCGAAGAATGCAAATGGTGTCCGGTGCACACAAGGGCGGTTAAAGTAAATTACAGCGCCAAAAATAGGTAAAAGTATTGTCTTCAAACAAATCAAAAATATCTTTATATGTTCTCTATGTACCAGTTCAAAATGAACCGTAAGAATTTATTTTGTAAACGCAACCCAATTGCCTACACATGTGCCTAAAGTTAATTAAGATGAATCCATACTAAATAATGCAAAATCATACAAAATCAAATGTTTTTGTTTTGAAAATTTGATCGCTTAGAAGTATTATAGATGCTTCAATTAAAAACTGCATGTAGAACATATCTGGCCCTTAAAAATATCGGTAATTTTTTAATAAGTCTTTTAATAAGCCTAGAAAAAAATGAAGTATTAGGTCTCTAAAAAACACTTTGAAGTGCAAACTCTCCTATTTATAAACCCCTTTTCGGATATGGTTTTATTGTATATTATGGAAAATTCTGTTTCTTAAGGTATTCCGATTGTGTTAAAGCGAGCGAGATACTCCTTCAAAGGCTAACCAAATTCAAATGGCGATGTTCCTCTAATTGTGGTCAAATGTTTGATAAAACATAGTACTTCTTCTTCTTCTTCGATGGCGCCACAGCCCTTATCGAACTTTGGCCCTATGTGACATTCGCCTCCAACTCCTCCTGTCCTCAGCGGCTGACTTCCAGTTCGGTACCTGGAGAAGCTGTGCTGCATCCCCTCTTACCTCGTCTTTCCACCTCAGTCTTGGTCTACCCACTTTTCTCCTTCCACCTGGGTGTCCAGTCATAATTCTTTTTTGGACGCGTGTGTTCGGCATTCTCTGGCAAAACATAGTACGAGTACTTTAGCAAAATAATTATTTTTCAAATATTGAGTCATTTCTGTTCCACCAGCAGGCATATTAATGTACAAGTACAGGCAAGTTGATACCTACAGCATATATTTTTTTTATGAATAAAATTGTATATGTTTGTCTGTTCAGAAGCAAACTACTTCACACGAAAGGGGCTCTATTTTACTGGGACACCAGTGTGGCGAAACCATGGTGTCCTGGTTACTGGTTACACGCATCGATGCTGGTGTCAGCCACAAAATTGTGGCTCTCCATACAAGACTAAACATTTGACTTTTGGTGTCGCCACGGTGGAGCCAATCCCGGTAAAAATATCGAATAATATAAATTCGGATAAATATCTGTAGATATAGGCCCTTTTATTGAATGCAAGCCTAGCCTGGTGTATACGGCTGTCGACCTTGCTCTTAGGTCGAAAATAATAGAATCGAATAATATAGACCTAAAAGTGAGAATACTCCTCATCAAGACCTATGTATGGAGTATCTGATGTATGGCTGCGAAACATGGTGCCTATCCGAAAGAGATAAACGGAGACTAGAGGCTTTTGAGATGTGGTCCTATAGAAGACTATTAGGAATTTCCTGGAGAGACCAAATTACAAATGAGGAGGTTCTCCAAAGAATCGAAGGAGGAAGGCACCTGCTCAGGACCTTGTCCGAAAGGCGCGCAAGATGGATCGGCCATGTAATAAGACAAGAAGGCCTCTTGCATGCCATAATGGAGGGTATGACCGAGGGGACAAACGCTAGGGGACGCCCACGCCGAGAGTACCTGGAGGACCTGCTGGTGGACGTGCGCTGCTCATCATATGCAGACTTCAAAAGAGCCGCACAAGACAGGGAAAAGTGGAAGAGACGAATATTTATTTTATTTTTTAATTTTCAACGCCCTGATGGGCTTTTACATGACAAGTTTATAATACAGAGACAGTTTATAATACAGAGACAGTTTATAATACAGATACAGAATAGATGAAATTGCTGCAAACCAATCCCAGGATTGAAACCAGGAGAAAAAATTATTACTAATTTACTTAGATGTGATTTGGGACGTAGGTATATCTTATTAGGAAATTGAAAGAATAATTTATTGATCTTCACATATTGCACGTATACATTGTTATTACTCCGCGTTTTTCTTTGTATCGCCATGATGCGTAATCAAGGCAAATCGATAAAACATCCTTGAATTGATATTTTATAAATAAGGAATAATAATTTATCGTGAGCGCCAAAATCGATTTCTTTCTTTTGTATCCCTGGTGTAGCATAAAACTTGCTTTACGATATCCAAAGAAAGAAGGTATAGATACATACCTTACATCTTCTAAGTATCTATCTACGTATTTTATCAATATAAGTATCATTTTCTTGTGTGATTTTTTTCTCAGAACATCATCTTATTATTGAATTATTTTTTCCCATGCCTACGTAAGAACAAGTGTCAAGAACAGAGCATGAATATTGACTTCTAACTTTACACTGATACCATCAGCCTATTTATAATATATTATATTCGTCATTAATTTCCATCGAACAACTCTCAATTACCGACAACGATTGTAACCTTTGTTAAGCACAATACTATTCAAGCATTTCAGATCAATTAAGATACTCAAAAGTCACAGGCATCAAGATCGTTCCGATCCGAATAACGACTCAGATATCCATTCATATTTGCATTGTCTCACACGACAAGATCATATCGAAATCTGTCACACAGGCTCACAAAATTGGACCAACTTATACTCCAGAGCCACCCAAGTGTCGCCGCTTATCTGCTGCCCGCGCTTGGAACTGGAATCCGGTTGTTGAAAGGTGTCAGCCCATTATTGATTGTCTGTCGGGGGCAGTACAGGCTCACTGCATAACCCGGTGGAACATGGACTGAATGTCACGCGTTGCGATTCAATTGATAATAATACATAATGCAAAGGATTTATTTATAGATTGGTTGAAAGTTCTTTGTGTTTTTTTATGGTGAGGAATGCACAAATGTATTAAGTGCAGCGGAGAAAAACCGCGCCCAGAGAAATGATCGTAAGTATGAGTGTATTCTAAATAATGAATGCACCAATGATATCTAAGGAATCGCGAGAGGCGTTTTGTCCAAACCAACGTATTCCCCTATTTATTCACTTGATTTTTACACTAGTGCAAATAAAAAAAATAAAACCATATAATGTAGATATAAACAACTGGTGTGCTACGATTTGCTTTTTTTGATACGCTACTTCTTATAGGAGTTATGAGTTATGACCCTACAAAAAATCATTAAAATTGCCTTGTGTGAACGCAATCAGCAGACATCTAGAATACACATTTTACAATATCTTTTAAAATAATGAGAACGTACAGACATAGAATATTTTCTTCGAATACAGAGAAAAAATCTTGAACAGGGGAATACTAGATCTGGATTTTGAAGATTAGAGGTTTTTCAGGAAATTCAGCATTGGAAACTGGAGTAATAATAGCAGCCAATAAAAATATGCGTTGAGAAAATGAAGATAATGTTAAGTTTTGTTAGATAAATAATACAAAAAAGTGTTATTTCAATAAAAATTTAATATTCATTTTGACTTAGACCTTTAGAAAATGTCAATAGGTGTCCTGGTCCACTATCTAGGTTGCAAACCAATTCTGTGGAACTTTGTAATTATTTAAAAAGGTAGCAGCCAAATACAAGGGAAAAATCAGTCGAAGATTAAATTATTCAATAGATGTAATTAAATAATTAATAATTACAATTACTAATTAATAATTAATAATTGTAATTCTAAGTAATTGTAACTAACAATTAATAATTACATACATCTATTAAATAATTATTCAATAGATGTATGTAATTCAACAGATTTAATTAGTCAATAGATGTCGCGTATTACAAATAAAATGGATAAAAATTTATCCAGACACTATCTAGATTGCATTTAGTTCGAGTTGAATCTTGTAATCATATATAAAGATAGCAGCCAATAATATGTGCGTTAAGTAAATGAAGATAATGTTGGTAGTTCTTAGTCGAAGTATGATACAGTTAAAAGTGACCGAATTAATATGGGTTCCGTAGCTTAATCGGTAGAGCTGTTTCCATGTAAGAAAAGGGTTCTGGGTTCGAGTCCCAGCGGAGCCAATATCTTTTCTGATTTTTCTGTCTCCAGATTTCGATTGAGTTTCGCTAATATTGTCTTCATTTAATTAAATATTATAATTTGAGATTTTACTCATAAAGTTTAAAAAATTAATAATAAAAATTAAATTATTAATTTTGAATTTGAAATATGAGATCGACCAAAATTACTTAAAAATAAAAAAGTCTCAATGGCCGGGTTGGTTAAGGCGTTTGTCCCGGTAAGACAAAAGATCCTGGGTTCGAGTCCCTGTTGCGATCGTTACCTTTTAATTTTTCTATCTATTGTTCTTTATCATATTTTCTTTTAGATTCGTTAGTATTACCTTTTTCTTCAATATATAATAATTATTCACTGTTGACATAAGAACTATTAGATTATTAGATACATGTGGATATTTATGATTTAGTTGTACTATTGTACTGTAGTACATTCGTACTTGTTTGTTATATAAGGCTTAAACTGCTTTTTACATATTTATATTTACACTACTCTGTAATTTGACCAACTCATTTTTATTGTTAATTTATCATGAATATTATACATACATACTGTTTACTATTGTACCATGTTATTGAAAAGAAAAGTTATCATTATGTATCTGCTGACAAACTACATAAGTAGTTTAGCAGGTTTGAATATTAATAAAAAAGAGAAAAAAAACATAAAAAAGAAAAACAAAGTAATATATGAAGATTTGTTTGCATCTGTTGTATTTATTGTGGTGAACGTATGTCTTGCGGTATGAAAGAGACATGCGTGTATGAGTGAGACAGCATGAGGAACGTATAAAAGGGTGTGATTGCTGTCTACCGTCCTCTTTGAATTATCGCTTCGTAGGAAGCACACCTGTACCATATCTCGGAATAAACTCACTAAGTCTACCTACGACTCATTATTGTCAATCACCCTGAACTGAGATCACAATATAGAGGAATCTGGATCCACACCCGGAGTCCAGTAAAGTAATGCCGATAACCGGCCACGGTCATCACATTTATTTGTATAGATAGGTATATGCTTATATTTGCTTGTGTCTATGTTATAGTATACTACGGGAAGATTTGTAGTAGGTACTCGCAGATGCCAGTGACCTTATTAAAAGGCATAATGTATTTTCAAGAAGATGTTATTGATAGCGTTGTTGTGCGACGATTGATATTGATGATACCAACAGTCAGGGCCGGATTAACCATGTCGGGGCCCCTAGGCAATGCACGTCTCGGGGCCCCTTTAACAATGGCGGACTAACGGGGCGATGGGGGGGGGGGGGGGGGTAAGGTTTAAAAACTTTTAATATTTTTTCTGAATGAAAAACATGTCAGTATATTGAGTACTGTGTCAAAATTTCAAGTAAATCGGAGCAAAACTAACGATGGTACAGCGTTTCAAGCGACCGGCCCTCACTTTTATTTTCCCAAGCAGATAGGTAGGTAGTGCGTACTGAAGCTTGTACAACATTTATATTTTAAACATATGTAGGTATGTATAATTAAAAATAAAATGAAATAAATGCCAATATAAACCACACACGGCACCTTCAATCACTTCAGATACTAAGTAATGTTGTAACAAGGTAAGTATGGTCCTGTTTTCATTAAGAGGGCATTACCAGAGAAAGCCGGAAATACGTCATTTTCAAAAAAGTTTTTAGACGTATTGACTCTTTTCCACAAAAAATTATAAATGGATTTCGAAAGATTGTTCTTTTATCTAGTGAAGTTATATAATAAATTTTTAGAATTTTTTTAATTTTTAGTATAATAAGGTTATTCCATAGGTCGTTGGCAGATTTGTTAAATTTTCAAAAAAGATTTTGTATTATACCACACCCATTTCAAATAATATAATCATGCAGTAAAATAAATCAATACATTATCTAGCAAACGCATGTTTTAGAATTTTAATTTTAGTTTCAACAAAATCATTAAAAAATATGTACGTACATGTGTTTCTTGACGAAAATTGGTCCATTTGTGTATTTATTTGCGCACTTACAAACTAATATATTTCAGATTTTTTTTAACATTTTTATTAAATTTAGACATTATTGAAAAATGATAAATACTTATAATCAAAAAATAACTACAAAAAGTACACTATTTTAATAGTTTTATCATCACGCCTTTCAGCATTTTTGGATGAAGGTATAAATTAAAGCTAATTTGGATTGAAATAAATTCGATATTGAGTTATAATTTTAAAAAGCTGGTACGGAGAATAATTAATCTTTCTCATTGTAACCGCCCTGCACGATCGGAATAACAACTTTCGACGAAATGTGGATTTTCGTCCGCTGGCTGGTTAAACGCTCTTAAATTTTAGGCAGCATCGCGTTCATTGATCAAAATATTGTACATATATTTTCGTATCGGTGATCAATGAACCGGCGTATGCAATTTTTAGCCATAAGTTGTTTTTAATTGTTTGTCTAGCTTGTAGTTTTTTAGATTTTAGAAATGTATTATAAGTTTGTACAGCGCCCTTGAGGTGATTTTTCACAAAAACGGCGCTATATAAATCATCCAAATATTATTATTATTATTATTAACAAATAGAAGGAAAGAAAAATAAAATTCACGTATGTTTACATATTCGTTTTAATTATAGACTTTTTATTTATTATTTGTGCATGATGTGAACATTAGTTATTTATTGGGTTATAACCTAATTATTATAATTTGTTGTTTTCTTTAATACGTGTTCCTAATGTTATTAACCTGTAAATGTAAATGTTCCTAATAAAAATAAAATAAAAAAACATCTTGAAAGCTGACTTTTTCCGAAACTTTGTTGCTCACTAATTGAAGCAAGTCATTTTTTCCCGGGACGCGGGGCCCCTAGCCGATGCGGGGCCCCTAGGCAGTTGCCTACTCTGCCTTAGGGATAATCCGGTACTGCCAACAGCGGAATGTTAACATCCAGTTGAATAATAACTGCAATAAATTTACTCTACCTAATTACACTAAGTATGTAAAAATGTGTGTTTTTTTATTTGCCTTGATTTCCCAAAATAATTTTGTTGCTGATAGTGCTAGTCTAACACAACTTAAATAAATTAGAAAAGTATGTATTACAAATTGTGGAACCTTGATGCATGTGTCACACACAGCTATAAAAGATAATTTGGCTTGGCTTATTTCGGCATATCGCTCGCCGTACATTCTCAATGGGAATATATGTCTGGCGATATTCTGAAATAGGCCGAGCCAAATGATCTTTTATAGCTAAATGCGTTCACCGATTGATCAAAATTTTATTAAATGATTCTTATGGTATATAGGATAATATTTGTAGTAAGCCTTTAACAGATGTCGTTAGTACAGATAGTTATATGTATCTAGTTTTGAGTTTTTTCAACAGTTGTCAGTTAAGTAGTCTCTTAGAAGAGTGTAAACTACAGCCGTTCGTATGTAACGCACCAACGGTTACGGAAATAGCCGATTATACACGATGGGTTCTTGCACTGTCGGGTTCACCAGTTCAGAATTACTTAGAACTTAGAGCATCTAATTGCCCAGTTAAATATTAATTGGTATAAAGCAACTAGTAGGTATTCTCAACGAACCTCGATCTTTATTTGAGTTTTCCCGAACATACTTCAAGTAATCACTATCACTGGGAATGAAGAAAATCACCCTTAGGGGGCATACATTAATTACGTTAGCAGTTTTTCTTCCAATCTAGACCCCTCCCCCCCTTGGTGAGATAAATTTGGGCCACTTCGTATATTCTTTTCAAGTAAATTGCGAAAATTTGGTCACGTAGTATGGGTACGTTCCCTTACCTACATCAAACCACAAAGTGATTGCTTACGTTTAGGTTTAAAATAACCAACGTAATAATATTTATGCTTCCCAAAGTATATTCATAAAATTCCTGCCACAAAAGGCGTAATTTTTATTTCAACATCGCTTTGATACATCATCTCGATAGTAATTATCTCTTATTTATCTTACCAGTATCCTCTACCTACTAACTCTCCAGCTTGTACTCCTGGTAGGCAGTAGGCAGTAGGTACTGCAGATCAGTGGCGTGCCCAGCGCTTTTGATCAGGATATCAGAACATTCATTGAAATTAAATGAAAAATTACCGTATTAATTAATTATTATAAATAAAAATCGGTTTTGTGCCAGCTCTCTCCAGTTTAGAAGCTCCAAGATAGATATGTCTTTGAGGACGTTGTCGCTCCATCTTAGTCTTGGTCTTCCCAGGCTCCTTCGGTCTATTGGTCTTGAGTTCAGCAGGGACTTTGGTGCTTGATGCTCGGTCATTCTCTCCACATGACCCAGCCACTGAAGTCTTCCCAGTTTTATAAATTTCGCGACGTTTAGCTCCTTAAACAAAGTATAGAGCTCATTGTTATAACGTCTGCGCCAAAATCCATATTATGCATATTACAAGACAATTACTGGACACGTCGTGAAAGGATTCCAACTATTCCAACATAATACAATACAATCATTATTTCGTTAGTTATACTAATTAGGACCTACTAGAAGCACCAAGAGATGGACCGATTGCCGCATTTGGCAGGGGCGGTATATTATTATTTGTATCTAAAATGGTTTCTTGAATGCGCAACACATATGTACATTTTTTGTGTAGAATACAGTGAACACTTGAAAATCACGTCATTTTGCAAACTTAGTTCCTGCCTATTACACTTAAGATGAAGTCATGCGAAATAATGCAAAATAATTCAAAATCATGTGATTTTGATTTGAAAATTTGATCGCTTAGAAATATTACAGATGCTGAAATTAAATACTGCTAGTAGAACACACCTCTTGGCCTTTGAAAACATCGCGTAATTTTTTGATAAGTCTTTTAATAAACCTAGAAAAAAATAAAGTATCCGGCCTATAAGAAAATGCTTTGAAGTGAAAAAATATCTTATTTAAAAACCCCTTTTGGATATGGTTTTATTGAATAAAGTAGCAAATCAACTTTCTTAAAAAATAATCGGAAAACATGTTAATATTTGTATCTGAACTTCACAAAAAAAAAATAAAACATGAACTTTAGCGATATTCTTTTTCAGGAAAGTAAAAGAGGCGTTACCCAACTGCGAATTTCACCCTTCCGCGATTCGCAGAAGGAACGAAAGCGCGTCGTATTGTCGCTTTGCTCTTCGCGTCGCTTCGTTCTGTAAAAACGTACTTGCGAAATAACAAATCATTGTTGTTGGCTACTGAATATGGTTTTTATTGGTCAACGCTAAAGTAGCTTGATTGGCCCAATACCGAATGGGTCCAGGACTAGGGGGTAGTTTTAAGGCGATCCAATAGTTCAGGAAAAAATCGAAATCGGAATTTATGCCCTTTATGGGAGGAGTTTAAAAATACTTGAGAAAAAGCTTTTGGAAAGGTTGGAAAAGGAATTTGAGAATTTTATTTTACAGGTTGATATCGTAAAGGCCTGTAAAAAATATTAATTCCTGTTTTACGCATTGTTTATTGTAAGAAAACTGAAATTTAAAATTGATTTCACGAAACTAAGCAACGTGGAGTCACACGATTGTCTCCCGCGCCGGTTGGGGCGTGACTGATACGAAATCGGTGTTGCCTAGTGCATGGTTCTTGTGCCCGTGCCATAAGGGTCACTTCAAGAATCCAAATTCGTAGAGTGCGGGCCGTATTGATTGATGTCAAAAATAACAACGAGAAAATGAATATTTTATTTTATTTTGTGAAGTTCGGGCGTCAATATCATTTTTTTGCAATTATTATAAAAGAAACTAAATTTGCCACATTATACAATAAAACCAAATTGGAAAGGGGTTTATAAATAGGAGAGTTTGGACTTTGAAGTGCTTTTTATAGACCTTATACTTTATTTTTTTAAAGGCTTATTAAAAGACTTATTAAAAAAATGACCGACATTTTTAAGGGCCAAGGTATTTTCTACACAGTATTTAATTGAAGCATCTATAATTTTCAAAACAAAAACATGTGATTTTGTATGATTTTGCATTATTTAGTATGGCTTCATCTTAATAGTGGTGCGGTTGGTGTTGGTACCTACTTGCAGTTTGATTTCTTGCAATAATTTCATAAATTTGGATACTATTTACATATTTTGTGCGTAATGTAGGATAGGCAGTGCTTATGTGCCTAATTGGAATGCACGCCTCTGCTGCACAGTCTGACCGTAACAGTTTCGGGTCCCGGGAAGAGTCATCGAGGCGACAACCACTTGTGACATGTGACATTTTTGGCCACCTATCGCCGGTAGCCGGGATGACATTTTGTCTGACACGGACATCTATTCCGTTATCGACAAGCGATTTCAAACACAATAAGCGCATTATAAAATGAATACACTTAATGAGGATAACACACTGTTGATAATATTTTTATAATAAATCATGGAGACTTTTGGTTTCATGTAATGCTAGTTTTACTATCCGGCATCCAAAGGGATTTGGATTCTTGGGTGTATCTAAGAACTGAGTAGAAATTTTTTTAAATCATACAAACACATTGTTAATTTCTTACATTTTTTAGTATTATTTCACCCGCCATGCTATAAAGGGTGTCCCTGTGTTATAGCGGGTGAAATTTAGAGATTGAAATTTAACATGGTATTCTTGATAATAATAATAATAAAAATATACGAAGAATTAAATTATATAACTTAGAACAAGTTATAAATATTTAATATCGCAATTTTTTATTCATTTTTATTAAAGAAACTAGCTTTTTCCCGCGGCTTCGCTCGCATGGTGTGAGAGGGGTTCCCATTCCGCCTCCTCCACCTCCCCCCCTCCCCCCTCCCCCCTCTCATGGAATATTGGAACCATAAAACATAAACCAACGAATGATTGTTTGAAAGAGCATTTAATAAAGCTTTTAACAGTTTTTCTCGGTCGTGACTCGTGAAGTGTCCCGATGAGGAAATAGATATCAGTTAGTTTTGTTGCAGTGCGGTAATGGCAGAATCGTGGACAGATCTTATACGCCCACGCCCTGACAATGGAGGATTAATGGTTCGCTGTTTAATTATTTAAATATTTCCTGATAAATAATTGAAAATCTTTGTGTTATTTCCGCTCTTCGTAGGAACAGTTGTAAGGTTCCATTTGGGAGGCGGGTTTGGGTACCGCCGCCCCTGGAACCATTTATTGGATAACCAACACCTCTGCCATAGGTCACCCCAAGTGGTTCGCTACGTTTGGTGACTTAGTAGGGGTGTCCGGGTTCATGGGGTGAGGTTTACCGGGTCTTGGCGGCGGATGCCAGCTGCATGGCAGTCCGGTTCGGGAGAGAGTGGTTGAGGGAGTCCCTTTGACTTCTCCAGCCGTACTCTCTCGGAACATCGCCTTACACCTCAGTGGGAGGGTTGGATATATGTCCGTCTCTCCTGGACACGCTGACCCCCAGACTCCTACCCATCCTTAATACCCCTTTCCTTTCCAGAACTTCCTCTCCTTTCTTTCCTAAAAAGACCCACACAGAATCCTTAAAGATGACATAGGCCCTGAGGCGAACTGTTTTTCTCGGGGCCTCCTGTGAGGAGCTAATATGTAAAAAAGGCTTGATGTACGATTATCTAGCGTAAAGACGTAGGAAAATCGGATAAAATGCACATACGATATGTATTGCGCGCAACCCTGTTGAAAGACAACTTTGCTTGAAATGGCAATAGATGTTGCATTCAGCGACCAGATGTGAATAGCCGTGTACCTACTTACCCTACTTCTCCAACTTCTCTATCTTCCTCTTCACCATCTTTTTCCCCTGCCCAAGCACAACCTTCAGCCTTATCAAATATGTCGATCGTCCAGTTGATTAGTCAGACATCTCTGAATATTTTAAATTTCAGTTGAGAATGCAGTTATAAGAGTAAAAGAGTACCCTTTATCTGTAAAAAACTAAGTTTACTCATAAATACCACGAAATCAATTATAATGCACAAAAATTTGAAGACTTAACATTTTTATTCAAAATACTTAACTCTAAATTTGACTGTTGCGAACTACACGACAAAATACACTATTTTACTGTAGCATTCATAAGCGGAACTACATTGCCCACTCTCCGATACAACGATTTCACACTATGGGAAATCAGTACTTAGGTGATGTTGAAATATTTAACATAAACTTGGCGAATTTTGTTGATCTTGTAAAAAACTTATTCCTAAACATATCTGTATTTTTGTAAGCCTATGAATAGCTATATTTAGCTGTAATATAGCTGTATTTTTGTATTTTTATGACTTGTGTGCTTTTTTATCTAATTTTATTTTTATTATTTCTTTATCTGTTTAAAAATCATCTGTTATGAATTAATTGTACTACCAAACATGTAAAAGCCCTTTGGGCGATAAATAAATAAATAAAAAGTGAAATAAACCATAAAATGTTTTCTAAGTTTAATAGTAGAAATTTTCAACTTCAAACTAATTGTATCGGACCGTTATGCATCCCGGTGTTATTTTATAGCACATTTAATTTGTAAAATACAGACCCTTGTAGGATTTTTGATTTATGGTGAGCATTCGAATATGCTTTCCTAATTATCTCAAAACTTAGTATTCGGAGATGTCTGATTAATCAACTGGACGATCGAATTGTATTTCTTACCTTATCCCAACTGGGGATGCCATATTCACACAGATTTTGTTTCGTAGGGAGCAGTTGTTTAAACTCTTGTGCGGATTCGCATAAAAAGACTGTTAAAATATGATACTTAATAACAACGTTAAACGATCTAAATCAGCGTTTCCCAATTTTTTTTCGCCCCGGAACCCTTATCGATCATACTTTTCTAGGCGGAACCCTATTTTTATAAGGAAAAGATAAACTCGTAGTTTGAATACTTTCGTGTTTACCTTGAAAAGAAAGATCTAAAGTTTTGTGTAAAACTTACATTAATGTGAAGAGTGATATCTTTTTAATTTTTTTGTTAAAATAGCATTGAAATCAGGCTTTGCGTCAGATAGCTGAATACGAAGATCTGGAGCTGCATCCGTCTGTTTCTGTATTTGTTTTTTGTGTAAGCGTAAGCCTAAAAACCAGTTTCACACCGGTAAGTGGTCACAAAAGGTAACAAAACTGTGATAGCCTTCTCGACGACTTCTGGATATTCGTTTTTAAGTCCAATCCAAAACTCATCCAGATTAGTTTTTCTGAATTAAACTTTTGTTGTAACGAAGAAGAACATTAGATATCTATCAAAGTCTCGTACTCTGTTGCTGTACGTTTCCTGTGAACTAGGAATGGATTCTGTATCCAGTCAATGTCCTGCAGGTTTTTTTCAGGAAAATACTCTTCCAGAAATTTGTTGAGGGCCATCAAATGTTCGTAAATGCATTTTCAATATCTGAGGTTACTTGCAACTCTTTTTTCCAGAAACTCGTTTAAAAGAGAAAAAAATTGGTACTGTTTCTGTTCAAAACATTCTATCCGGAAGACAAGTTTCTTTCTAAGAGAAGAGATTTTGTCGTTTACCGTAAAAGTATTTGTGTTTCTTCCTTGCAATGATCCTTGCGACAATCCGGACGGAACGCGGAACCCTTGTGATGCTTCTACGGAACCCCAGGGTTCCGCGGAACACCTTTTGGGAAACGCTGATCTAAATAATCGCTGATTCATATAATATGGTAAAGTTTTCTCTAATCCCAGTGATTAAGATTAAGATTAGTTGAATTATGATCGGAAACTTCCAAATAAAATCGAGGTACTTTGAGATTAGATGAGGCTTTATTTACGTTTATAGTAATGTTTAGGTAAAATTTCTATTTAACTAGACTAGACGTCCTTTGTATAGGAAGCTGTAAGTTATTATTTTTTTTTACATGAGCTCCACACAGGAGGCCATGAGGAAAATAATTTCCTTCAGGGCCTATGTCATCTTTGGGGATGCTGTGTGGAGGGTTTCTTTTAGGGAAAGGAAGGAGAGGAGAGTTCTGGGAAGGAAAAGGGTTTAAGGGGTGGGTAGGAATCTGGGGTTCAGTGTGTCCTGGTCATCCGCCTTCAAGACCTAGACAAACCTCACCCCATGAATCCGGGTAGCGAACCACTTGGGGTGACCTACGGCAGAGGTGGAGGTAATCCACCTCTTACCCGCCTTGGTATAAGTAACTGATGGTTACTCCTTCAATGCTCTCGCAAGATTCTAATTTTTTGATTAAACGAAGCTACATTTATTTATTTTGAACGAATCTAGACTTCCAGTGTCCATGTATACGTTGTTAGTAAGCAGTATGCAAGTGCTTAACAGGAAAAACAAAATGCAAAAAAATAGGTTAGTAAGACAAAGATAAATTAAACAGGGCAAAAGAAAAACTCATTCATGAGACTCCATGACGCGGCATTGCATCTGACAAAAACCTGCAAGCACCTGTATAAAATAGAAAACATAAGAAATACAATAAATCTCAAATCAATTGGCAAGTACCAACAAAAAATGTAAATGGCTTTCGGTCTGACCATAAACTACACTTAGCTTCCGTGTCCCTTAGCCAACCACTCAGTGAAGCCTCAAAGAATGTTAACTGAATATTTGGGGTAAAATACCCGAAGACTAAAAGAAAATTCAGCGTTGGGTGGTCAGAGGCAGGACAAAGGACAGTCAAGGTCGTGTGATCAAACCTTAAGCCTGCACATGTCATTGGGGGAGGCGCAGATAGATTTGAGAAGGATCTGCAAAATTAATAATGTAACTAAAGATGAAGCAGGGACGAGGTCCAGCACACCCCCATACGGGGATAGGGAAAAAAAAATAAAAATTTGGAGTTCAGTTCATCTAAAAAAACATTGAAATAGTTAAAGACAAACAAAACAAAACTAGGAACATGGCATAAATTAACAGGCAGTATAGTAAATATAAACACAGCAAATCGCAAAGCAATTATATACATTTTTGAAAATATAATGAACAAAATGACATAACGCAAATGTAAAATATAACATATAACTTATAATATATAATAAAATAAAAGAAATAACATATTACAGAAACACAAAACACATAAATCATAAAAAATAAATCCAAGCGGTAAATACGGCAGAGGTGTTGGTTATCCACTTAAGGTTCCCGGGGCGGCGGCACCGATTCCCGCCTCCCAAATTTCGTTATTATTCTGTGGTCAGCAGTTCAGCCATCTACTGTGTGCTTTCGGCTATTAAAATAACCGTTCGCACATTAAAACAACGATAGATGACACTTCTAAGGTACTACTTTACTGACACCAGTTGAGACATCACCAAACTGCGTATAACTAACTATACTAAAGACATATGTTGAAGGAGACTACAGGACTAATCCTACACTCCACAAATACATTGATATTGAAGACGTGAGAACTTCACCTATCTGCATAAAAGCTCTACTTTAAAAATATTTAAAGCTTCATTCTGTAAAAATAATTAATAGCCATCATTAATGTGAGCTTCTTCCTACACCCAAAGCACAAAGGACAACCAAACTCTGATCCTATCACAGAAGCAATACAACCTCCTGAGGACTTCCATCTGACTACTGTTTTTAGCTGCGTGGGTTACAACTGATAAACAGGAGCATAAAAAGTCTGCCTATTAGCTGATTACGACGAGAAGTGGGGTCCGGTGCATCGATACATCAAATTTTTAAACTTCTTTTTTTTCTGGACGGTTTTTTGTCCTGTTCAAATTATTCACTTGGAATTTGTTGTGACATTTTTTCATAATAACATGTTCGAGTTGATAATTTGGAGACGGTTCATTATTTTATAGTGTTCTCTTGGAGTAAAATAAGGGTTTTAAAACACAATTAAACATGAGACTGCATATTTTGTTGGTCGATATTTGGCAGGACGAAAAAAATGTAATGTTTATTTATTATCAATTAGACTACCCGGCATAAGTTGCAATGCTACTCAAAGAAAGAAATTGTTTTTCTCTGCGTTTCCTTTCCCATGCATCCCCATTCCCGCCCCCGTTCCCCTCCCCCGTCCCATTTCACTTTCGAGTTCCCCATCCGTCTTCCCCTCCCTTCCTGACGCTAAACTATATGAAATTCCTTCTCAAACAAATCGCGCGCCACTTATTGCAAATTTTTTATACAAATTTCATAACGCCAGAGCTCACCAGTTTATAGAGAATCCTTTGATGGCGTTCGCACAACAACTCGCCAAAGTTTCATCGCAATTGGATGAATAATACAGAAAACAATTTCATATCTCCAGAGCTCACACAGAAACCAATGCGGACATGTCACGTCAAATGACCAAAGTTTCATCGCAATCGGATGAATGGTTTAGGGATAAAAAAAACATTCTTTTTTTATTACATTACGATTACCACCTCCTCAATGTCAGCTATTGTACATATGTAAAAAAGAAAAAGTTCTGTTATCAAGAAATTTTGACTTCCGAAGGCATTGTAAAATCGGAAACAATGAAAGACTTACCTACCCATCTATAATCAGTGCACGTATTAGGTTAGGTTAGGGTCTAAAAAAATCAAATAACCCAACCGCTAGGTTACATGAAATTTACCTGAATGGAGGTTTTAGGTACCTACTTATAGTAACTTTCACGTAGCACCATCCAACATCTCAGACATTTTTTTATTTAAAAGAAAGACAAACATTCCCGGGTTACGCATAACCCTACAATGTTTGAAAATTTCCTACTACCACCACAGAAAGCCGAAAATGTTGCTTGTGTTGTGACGGAGGACTTCGAACACGCGACGTTCGCGTGGGACCCAAGCGCTATGCCCACTCAACCACTGACCGGTCATTGTAGGTAGGTGCATATTTCTTTGACCACTTTGGCAAACTGGTACATAAATATGAAGTTGCACAAATAAACCTTGACATCACGTTATTCGGCTTTACTTTTGACGGCCTCAGTGGTCGAGGTCCGGAGGTCGAGGGTGCAAATCCCGGCGTGCGCAAGTAAATTTAATTGGATAAATGGTGTTATTTCACAACTTATTCATTACAGGGTGATAAGGGACGTACTTGACTTACTTTAACCAGTGAGTCCTGAAATTATTTGGAACAAAAAATGAAAATGAAATTTTGGTCTCCGGTGACATTTTTGATGTTTTTTTCTGTTAAGATGAAGCCATACTAAATAATGCAAAATTATACAAAATCACATGTTTTTGTTTTGAAAATTTGATAGCTTAGAAGTATTATAGATGCTTCAATTAAATACTGTGTGTAGAACATACCTTGGCCCTTAAAAACATCGGTCATTTTTTTTATAAGTCTTTTAATAAGCCTTTTAATAAATAAAGTATAAGGTCTATAAAAAACACTTTCAAACATCAATCAATTCGGCCCGCACTCATTACTACAAATTTGGATTCTTGAAGTGACCCTTATGGCATGGGCACAAGAACCATGCACTGGGCAACACCTATTTCGTATCAGTCACGCCCCAACCGGCGTGGAAGACAGTCGTGTGACTCCGCGTCGCTTAGTTTCGTGAAATCAATTTTAAATTTCAGTTTTCTTACAATAAACAATGTGTAAAACAGGAATTAATATTTTTTACAGGCCTTTACGAAATCAACCTGTAAAAAAAAATCTCAAATACCTTTTCCAACCTTTCCAAAAGCTTTTTTTCAAGTATTTTTAAACTACTCCCATAAAGGGTGTGAATTCCGATTTAGATTTTTTCCTGAACTTTGGATCGCCTTAATCTAAAAAAATTCGGAAAAAAAGTGCTCAAAAATGCGCAGATAATTTTTGTCACATTTTTTACTCCAAATAAGTCAAGAACGTTCCTTAACAATTTGCATAGTGGAAGATAATCTTGAGTACGAAAATGTACGGTAAGTATTGCTAAAATGGTACGTAAGGTATTTATTTTCACATCAAAATAAAATCATGACTTCTGCATTTCGAAGATTTTGGTTAAATTTGCACCAAAGGAAATACGTATCCAGTTGTTTGCAGCTTGCCGCGTGTATCGAACCCGCACCGCGCTTGTTGTTTGTGCCGTGGCATTATGTTATATTATATTAGCCCGAGACTGGCAAAGTGGCAAGGTGTCATGACTCAGCCATATCGCCAACAGTAACCAGCAACTGTTTCCATGGTGGATGGCGGCACCATGGCTTCAATACCTTGTACAACCGATACCATACCTCATACCTAATACCATAATAACACCGATGAAAGAGTTGAAGGATGCGTTGGAAATGTTGATATTACTGTCGTTCAACCAGTAAAAAACATATATTTCTTTCAAATATTATACGATGACTTTTTTTAATTATTGAAGTAAATTTTTTTTCGCACGCTCGACGTGGGGGCAAGCTGGTGAATGCGTTACGAAAAGCGGTGATGTGTTACAAAAAGTGGTGATGTGTTACGAAAAGTGTGATTTTACGATAAGTGTGATGTTACGAAAAGTGTGATGCGAACGGTAATCGATGCGAACGGTGATCGATGGTGAGGCGAACGGTCGGGCCTTTACGCACGCTTGACTTGGGGAGTGATAAGGATAAGGATAAGGATAAAGATAAGGATAAGGATAAGGATAAGGATAAGGATAAGGATAAGGATAAGGATAAGGATAAGGATAAGGATAATGATAAGGATAAGGATAAGGATAAGGATAAGGATAAGGATAAGGATAAGGATAAGGATAAGGATAAGGATAAGGATAAGGATAAGGATAAGGATAAGGATAAGGATAAGGATAAGGATAAGGATAAGGATAAGGATAAGGATAAGGATAAGGATAAGGATAAGGATAAGGATAAGGATAAGGATAAGGATAAGGATAAGGATAAGGATAAGGATAAGGATAAGGATAAGGATAAGGATAAGGGTAAGGATGGTCACCCCAAGGTCGTACGTCACCCCAAGGTCGTAGGTCACCCCAAGGTCATAGGTCACCCCAAGGTCGTAGGTCACCCCAAGGTCGTAGGTCACCCCACGGTCGTAGATTACCTCAGGATCATGGGTCACCCCATGCTCATATGTCACCCCAATGTAATATGTCACCCCAATGTAACACGGGCATTAGCCTAGCATGGTAGTCAAAAAAAATATAATAGTGTACTTTCAAGAATTGTATGAACTAATAAAACAAAAAAAAAATCAATGTCAGTGCTAATGTCAACGTCAATGTCATATGTTCTTTTATAAGTTAGTGAAGTTTTACTTCAGTCGTGTGGTCTAAAACACACTCATTTTTTTGTTGTTTAACAATTCGCAGTCTTCCTCAGTAGGGATTCCTGCTACGAGGCAGACTTTGTTGTGCTGGTATTACATCCTATTTCATCACGTTTGTAGACCATATTTTTATGTAGGTTGATTTCCTTACCTTCATGTTTGTTGACTGTAGGTTGTTGGGTTGGTGTTATTTCATAACTTTTATGATTTTCTGTTCTTCAGATTTTTATTTTTTTGTAAAAAACTTTTTTTATGTAATATCGGATAAGAGTCCCTACTGTCAAGAGCTGGTGAGATAGCATTGAGAGTGCATTCCTATTTGAAGAATGTTGTAATGCTGAAGGAAGGGAGAAGGAAAGGAGGAGATAAGATGGGGAAGAACCTGGTTACTTATAGGTCGTGAAAAACGGCTGAGGCCATTTCAAGCAAAGCATCGATTCTGATTGTTGATATACCAAGAGTATCTACACTCTGTTGCGCGAATAAACCAACATTTTAAACAATTGCAAAAAAAAGTTACAATTCATGTAAACAATTAAATAGTAATTGTTTTTATACTTACTTAAGATGAAGCCTTCTTCTCTTCTAAAATCTTCCCAAAATAAAATAAAATATTCATTTTCGCGTTGTTATTTTACAATACGGCCACTAGTCGACGAATTCGGTTTTTCAAAGTGAACCCTATGGCGTCCACCGAAGAACTACTGTCCACACCACAGTCGTCAAACCTCAGTCACGCCCCGAACTGAGCGGGAGATGGACGCGTCACTCCGCGTCGCTTGATTTAGTGAAATCAATTTTAAATTTCCCTTTTATTACAGGAAACAATGCGTAAAAAAGGAATTAATGTTTTTTACAGGTTTTTACGAAATCAACCTGTAAATAAGTTTACGAAATCAACTTTTAATAAGTCTTTTAATAAGCATAGAAAAAAATAAAGTATTAGGTTTCTAAAAAACACTTTCAATTGCAAACTTTCGTACTTACAAACCCTTTTTCGGATATGGTTTTATTGTATAATATGGATAATTAAGTTTCTTTTTTAATAACCGCAAAAATTTGATATTTACGCCCGAACTTCAGAAAATTTCAAAAATGCATTTTCTCGTAATTATTTTTGACATCAATCAATACGGCCCGCACTCTACGAATTTGGATTCTTGAAGTGACCCTTATGCCAAGGGCACAAGAAACATGTACTGAGCACATCTATTTCGTATCAGTCACGCCCCGGCCGGAGCGGGAAATAGACGTGTGACTCCGCGTCGCTTAGTTTCATGAAATCAATTTTAAATATCCGTTTTATTACAATAAACAATGCGTAAAAATGAATGAATATTTTTTACAGGCCTTTACGAAATCAACCTGCAAAAAAAATCTCAAGTATCTTTTCCAACCTTTCCAAAAGCTTTTTCTTTTTAAACTCCTCCCGTAAAGGGCGTGAATTCCAATTTCGATGTTTTCCTGGATTATCAAGGGCCCGCAACCCGGATTTGTACCGATTTATTACATATTTCCCTTAAACACGGTAAGTTTTAAAACTCTTAAAAAATATATGTTATTCTTGAAGATAATATCTAGACTTTGCCCGCGCCAAAACGCAAATTATATAAAATTCCCTGGATGGAAAAAAATCGCAAAGCATGCTCAAAAAATTATTATTAACACGTTTGTTTCAGTTATTTTACAAGTTATATGTATGAAAAAATTCACAGTGTTTCTTTAAATACTGTTTAAGATAATGCCCGCGAGATTTTTGCTCTATTTTAAACGAGTCGTGTTTTATTAAACATTTTCGCATCGATTTTGTCGCTGTAAATGTTAATGCTCTCCTCTAACGTTCGTAATTTCGTATCCCTCCATCTTCTTCTTTTCGGGCCCGGTTGCAGAGCCTTAAATCGCCTTAAAATTCGCAGGTGTGATTTTTTAATGAGGGCGTGTAATTTCCAGTCTGCTCTAAGAAACCAGTTGTGACTGTTGACTGCTCTAAGAAACTGTAAGTGAATTAATTTTAAAAACTGAATTCATCGTAGTGCAGCATCCTCTAAATTTGATAATGATTCTGAGCACACTACACGGAATGATACAACAATAAAAACAGTCATGCTTTCCACCCGTTGCCTATGGCTTTTTTTATTTCTTTCGAAAGTGTCTTCTTGGGTCGATTTGCCTGTGTGAAATTATAAAGAATGCGAAGAGGGAGGGCGGGCGGCGGGGATATCGATACTGTGAACAGGACAATGATTTTTAATTTCAAAGAACTTTGTCTTTATTATTTGTTTCAGTTGTGTTTAATGTTATCGAAGGAATAATTAATTAATACTTACTAATTGTCTCTTGTTACCTACTATTCTGCTTCACTCAAATTTCATTACTATAAAATTCATGTGCAAAATTGAAAACATGGAATTAATAATACAGCGTCTTGAGTAGTTTTGAAAGAAAAAATGGTATTTCTGAAAGGTACCTAAATTCATCGTGCGTGGTGGAAATTACACTTCGAACTGAAAATTGATGAGTTGCTCTGAATTCTAAAAATAAATGATTGTGCAAATTTCATGACAGCATTTCAGACTCAGACTTTAACTGAATTTCAGTTCTGTAATTCTGTAGTCACTCTGGAAAATAACCTAACCTTACATAACGCCCTTACAGGATAAAATTCTTATTTTTCGAAAACTGCTAATGTGACATAAATCGTAATTATAAGTTCGAGTTATTTCATTTATGTAAACGCAGGAAAAGGAAAGTTGTATTACAATGTATATGGTAATCTTTCCCTTTCAATTTGGTTCAAGGGTTTGATTTTAAGTTTTCAAAAGCATTGAAAAAAATTTACTAGTGCCATCTATGAACGAGTAGATTCCACATTCTTCTTGGGTTCGGAACATAGATAATTGAAAGCTCACAGGAAAGAAAACAGAAAAATGATAACTTTACTACTAATGACATAGATGGCGCTAATTTTGAAACGCCTACGGCAACTTATTTCGTAGATCTTTTTTTTCGTTCTATCTTCCTAAAAGAAATGTAAAAGACGCAAGACAACGAAAATTTTATTCAAACTAAATAAAACGTCAATTTTAAACGCGTTAAATGTTGTTTTTCACAAAACGGCGTTACGTACCTACTTACATAATGGTCTATGTACCTATTATGATAAATACATATCTACGTATCACGTAGGTCTCTGATTCTTGAAAGAACCCATTCCTTTTTAGTTTTCCTACCAAGTTTTCTTTACGACTTCTCTAAAATATCTAATACGAATCTACATCGAATAAAATATCTAATACGAATCTACAGCAAACAATTCAAAGGCATCAATGTCTTTAAAACAAACCAACCACCTTCATTTAGAGCTAAATCAAGGTTTTTGATGTTGTTAAATTTAAATAATCAATTTGGTATTTTTAAATTCTATGTTTGGGCTAGAAGTTGGGCAAAAACTGATTCTTAGCTTTGTTCAAGAAATTACATATTCAAATCTTTTACAATATTTTTTCAGTTTAATTTTTCGCATTTAATTAATGTATTGTTATTTACTTTTTATCTTTTCTTATTGTTTGTCTAAATTCTGTTTGTTATTTCGAAATATTATGGAATGTATTGAATTGCACCACCCCCGCATACATTTTAAAATAAACTATTATTATTATAAGAAATAATGTCATGTCATGAAAAACATAAAACACCTAGGTGTATTTACACAAACGCCTTGAGATTAGAAGCTTATTAGCCTTGAGAACATTTTTTAAAATAATATTAACATTGCAGAAAGAACTCAGCAAATTCGTATCTACTACTAGAATTGGCTCTGGTCTGAACCTTGTGGCAATTCAAACTAAATCTTCTTTTGGTCAAAGAACTTATTTGTATCAGGCTCCGCTTATATTTAGTAGCCTTCCAGAACATGTAAAGAACATTTAATTCCTTGTGTTCTTTTTAAAAAGATTGTAAAATTATTCGAGTAAGCCATTATTCTTCATTTACGTGTTTTGGAAAATTTTGGAATCTTATTAAAAATGCCTACAAGGATTTTAAAATTTCTAATATTTCTTCACATTAAATATCAACACGACAAGTATACGAGTACATGTGTACTCCATTATCTCCCATTGCTTTACAATATTTTATTTTGTGTTATTTTTATAATTTTATAAAGATACTAGCTGATCCGGCGAACTTCGTACCGCCTCAGAATCAAAAGTGAGTTCCTTTCCCCCCTTTCCCTCCCTCCCCCTCCCTTCTCCCCCCTCTCCCCTCCCCTGGTTCACAGTTCAATATTATACCCCTTACAATATTGCTGCAGTTCTTTCAAAATAGGAGAATTCGTTCCATACAAAATGTATGGGGAAAATGATTTTCTTCGGAGTGGAACACCCTTTACTTTAAGGGGTATGAAAAATAGATGTTAGTCGATTCTCAGACCTACCAGATAAGCACACAAAATTTCATCAAAATTGGTCCAGCCGTTTCGGAGGAGTATGGTAACAAACACCGTGACACGAGAATTTTATATATTAGATTACCCTTAACACAGACTTGTCCTGTGAGGTTAAAAGTTGAAATGTAAACAATAATACCTACCATATACCTAAAGAAACGATAAATAATAAAAAAGAATCCTAACAAGAATCTAATTTAAAAATGATTATTTTCATTGAGATCTTACCGACATAATACACGACATCTTTTTTCAGCCCGATTCCAATTAGACACAAAAGTCAACATTTTTCGCTCTACGCGATCGCTATTTTCATCTCCATTTTCATATCTACGATTTCAGTTGGCATCACAGCAAATAGCATGGTTCATGCGTTGTTTGCAGTGATGACAATTGAAATCGTAGATATGAAAACCGAGATGAAAATAGCGATCGCGTAAAGCGAAAAAGGTTGACTTTTGTGTCTAATTGGAATCGGGCTGAAAAAAGATGTCGTGTATAACGACCATTGTTTTAGGTGTTTCCCGCAAATTTCTTGATATTTCATTGCTTGAAAGTTTTTTTTTTAAATTGAAAGACTAGTGTAAATTCTCATGGGCGAGAAACTGAAAAAAATTCCACAATCCATATTTTTCACAGCTTAATTCCAATACTTACCACTTTTCTTACCAGCCTTACTTATGACCGTTATACACGACATTTTTTTTCAGCCCGATTCCAGTTAGACACAAAAGTCAATATTTTTCGCTCTTCGCGATCGCAATTTTCATCTCTATTTTCATATCTACGATTTCAATTGTCATCACTGAAAACAACACACGAACCATGTTGTTTGCTGTAATGCCAACTGAAGTCATAGATTTGAAAATAGAGATGAAAATAGCGATCGCGTAGAACGAAAAATGTTGACTTTTGTGTCTAATTGGAATCGGGCTGAAAAAAGATGTCGTTTATAACGGCCATTACTTACCTTACTGTCTGCTTTCTGGAAGGTGTCATCTGTCATCTTTGACGTACCTAAATAATATCTAATAAAAAGCCTTAATAACGGGATTGAAAAATTCGAAAAATAATTCGTCTGGGATTTTAAAAATAAATCTTGAATTAATTCATTTCACATGAGTAATTTATAGTTAATGTATGCCTACAATATACGTCCTATTTTTTCAGACCGATTCCAATGAGACCAAAGTCAAACATATTTCGCTTTAGCGATTGCTATTTTCATCTCTATTTTCATATCTACGATTTCAATTGTCATCACTGCAAACAACACATGAACCATGTTGTTTGCTGTGATGTCAACTGAAATTGTAGATATGAAAATAGCGATCGCGTTATCGAAAAATTTTGACTTTGGTCTCTAATTGGAATCGGGCTGAAAAAAGATGTCGTGTATTATAGGTTTTACTTGGACCTAAGTCACAAAAAAAATAATGTTTGTATAGATAATAATCTACGTATTCGAGAAACCAAAATCAATTCAATTAGGTAGATCCTTTTTCTATTGGAATTAATTTCAATTAAACCAGAAACTAATACTGCTGTCATGTAAGCAAAAAGGCAGCCATGAATTTACAAAAGTCATATTCTGATATATTTATGGTCTCGTATATCAGAATGTGACTTTGGCAAATTTCTAATTGCCTCTTTGCTTATGACGGCAGAATAGAAAACCTTCGTTCGAAATCTCTTAAAATAGAATTGATTATCTATTTGGATTTTAAATAAACAAGATTTTAGTAATATATAATTAAATTTGTAAAGTATTGCATTTGGGTTTCAGAAGAAATGGGGTTTACAAAATAAAATGTTAGGCGACTCAGCAATTATTTATTTTTCATAACAAGTAATAATTCTTTTTAGAAGGTAAGATATATTTAATGAAAAGTGTGTTTAGTAATACTCGTAGGTGCAGAAGAGCACAATGTATGTACAGCATAAGGCTAATAATAGAATAAACACTGATTACATTTATGAATTTTCAACATATAGGTAAATAATATCTAATAGGTACTAATTACCGTGAAACACATCCTAATGCCTACAATACACGACATCTTTTTTCAGCCCGATTCCAATCCGAGACCAAAGTCAATATTTTTCGCTTTACGCGATCGCTATTTTCATCTCTATTTTCATATCCACGATTTCAATTGTCATAACTGCACACAACACATGAACCATGCTGTTTGTTGTGATGCCAAATGAAATCGTAGGACTTTGGTCTCTAGTTGGAATCGGGCTGAAAAAAGTTGTCGTGTATTGTAGGCATTAGAATAATGACGAGGCAGATCAATTAACATATTTTCAAATTTTGGCGCTGTCTTTTATAATTTTTCCAGTTTTTAAAATGTCGAAATAAAAAGCCTTTTCAGGTTATAAAAAAAAGCTTTTAGCATTATTAGATATTGAAAGCATCTTTATTGAATAACATAATCCTTCTGACAAAATACAGGTAATACAAACATGGAGGGTTTTCTAATAATCATAATTTATACACAAAGGTGTTGAAAAATTACCAATTTAGAATTTAAAATATTTTAAAGAGTTTAGGAAAAACTAACTAAAAAAAACCTCCCCCCAGAAATATGTGAATTTATTGACGGCGTTGACGACTATAATAGTTTCATAAAATAAGAAATGCGATGTGGGCGTGTTTAGTGATCCAAAAGTTTGATCATTCATAGCTTGAATTTTAAATACAGATATTCGTTTCATTCATTTCGATCGAATGTTATGTACACAATTTAATAGTACACAACTGCTAACCCTGCAAAAATCACAAGAGCGCCCCACGGTTGAATTTGGCAGCCAAATTCTGGTCTGGAGCTCCAAAATACCTGAAAAATACCCTCGACTATGTGCAGAAACGGGCGGTCCGCTTAATAGATTCTCCCATCTTAACAGACGGATTGAAATCTTTAGAGCACAGGCGTCATCGGTGGGAATGCTATCCTTGTTCTACCGGTATTACAATGGAAGATGCTCCGAGGAACTAGCGTCATTGATCCCTTCGGCACCGGTGCATAGTCGGGAAACACGCCAAACGCGTGCCTAACATTTGAACACAGTTAACATTTGTCACATGAAAACGGGTCGTTTCTTCGACTTGTTCTTGTATTCAACAGCTCGGATATGGAATGATTTACCGGCCTCTGTGTTTCCTCCTTCCTACAACATGGGTCTCTTCAAGACCAATGTTCATTCCTTCATTAAAACAGAGGAATTCATTATTCGTTCATTTTTGTATATTCGTTCATTCATTAAAACAGCACTCACTATTGTTGTTAATATTGTTCTTCAGGAATTGCTTTGTATATTTTATATATTGGTTATTTCACATTATTTAATTATTTTTTTAAGGACTCGTAAGGAACACTATAGATTAATTTTAAGTTTATTATAATTAAGCGCACTTGAAGTGAAATATCACAAAACTGAGCTATATAAATACTACGTTATTATTATTATTATTATTCCTCTCCTCAAAAAGACCCTCCACACAGCATCCCAGATGACATAGGCCCTGAGGGAAATAATTTTCCTCAGGGCCTCCTGTGTGGAGTTAATGTAAAAAAAAAATGGCGGTATATTCTGTCAGGCAATGCAAAAGAGACAGATTTAGTGACAGATGGGCTACTAAGTAAAAAGTACCTACTAAGTCAGTTTCGGCATCGGTTTCCATTGAAATATACATGGAAGGAATTTCTCGTGCGTATTATCTGGTGTTTATACGTATCAGAATAAATACAGTAGGTGCACGACATGTATAATCAGACATAATAGAAATAAGGGAAAAGATAAAGTGTCTCCAACATGGTTCAGCCATATCTACTACCACAAAACGTATACTACAAATGCATAACTTTCATTGGCTTCGCCTCTTTGATAGTCATTGCATGCCATATCCACCTTTTTTCTATTATTTATGTATAGGTATAATGGTAAACCAGTAGAGGAACTTTGAGGTAGTCTGAGGAAGAGTTAGATTCGTGGAAGAGGTTTGAAGCAGGACTTGAAAGCCCGAGGATTGGAGAGGATATGGAGGGAGTAGAGAGCATTTGGAGAACAGGAAGAGGCTAAATCCCACCTTGTTAAAATATTAACTAATACTTTAACTGCGTTCTGAGGGGCGATTCCGGTTCTACTTAAGGAAAAATAATTATCCTTAACCTTAAAATTATCCGAGAGTGTCCCCAATATACCCATCCTGACTCCCTAGCGCACGGTCGATCGATAAGTACAGTTTATACAATAATTTTCGGTAACTTCTCATCGTTCCCTAGGACAACTACAGGTCGCTAACGTACAAACAACAGTTGAGATCGAATATATTAAGAACACTTATGGCCGTTATACACGACATCTTTTTTCAGCCCGATTCCAATTAGACACAAAAGTCAAAATTTTTCGCTCTACGCGATCGCTATTTTCATCTCTATTTTCATATCTACGATTTCAATTGTCATCACTGCAAACAATACATGAACCAGCTGTGCTGTGATGCTCACTGAAATAAATGTAGATATGAAAATAGAGATGAAAATAGCGATCGCATAGAGCGAAAAATGTTGACTTTAATTTTGTGTCTAATTGGAATTGGGCTGAAAAAAGATGTCGTGTATAACGGCCATTAGTCATAATATATTCGACTTACACTTAGTATAGCACTTAGTCATTATAAACTGTTACTTATTCGTTGGCGATCTGCAATCAGGCTTGGGAACGATGAGAAGTTAGCAAAAGTTATCCTATTAATCCTTATCGATCGACAGTGCTGGGAGGCCAGGGCCGGTCCTGTGGAGCAATCCGCTCCAAGCACCGACTTACCTAGTCGCCAGGGAACCAAGAAGCATAGGAGCTAAGGTATAATAACAAGAGGCCAATAACAAAACACACCGCCCTTGAAGTTTTTACTCTGTACCCATCTATGTAGACATGTCAAAGCCAAAAAATTCCTCATTCTTAGGAAGAATTCTCATTCTTCTGAATCGCTCCTCTGGGATATATGAGTATATAGTGTATAATATTAAGGCAGCCCTAAGGCTCCGTCAGGCAGGTGTTCAGAAGTTCAGGATACCAGGATATCAGAAGATCAGCAGAGCATTAGATTGTGAAGAAGTAGCAGATCCAGCCGTGTGGTCTTCCATCCGTGAGATACCTGTAGAGACGAGCTTCTGATATCAAAAGACAAAACTACAAAAGCCCGGATCTACAGGGTAGATCACGGATGTGCCATATAATTATCTATTATTTGTGGATCTATATTTCATCTCACCCAGGACTCGATCTGAAATCATAACATAACTGTACATTATAATAATAACTACAAGTCGACTTGGCACCATTCTCCCGTCTGGAACCCACATTACAATATTCACGTAAAAGCTATAGAAAGAACACAAAATATTTTTTTACGCTTTCTAGGTTTTAAAAAGGGTATTTCAGCAATTTTGTTGAACTTTTTAAAATATCTGTTTATGCTGAAATCGTCGGTTGGAAATTGGCAGAAATTGATGCATTTGATAATCTAGAATTGCACGTATAAGCTTTAGGATTCCATTATGTAAAACTAGACGGGATTAATTTCAGTGCAAAAATTCTGGGACTAACCGCCATAGTATATAATGTCCTCATTGTTCAGAATACTAATGGAGGGAAATAATTAAACTGAGTCAGTGGATATCTTCAATTTATCACTAAATAAATACGAAATATTGTTGCTGTATTATTTACTATTCTGAAAAGGCCCATAAAAAGATGTAAATAATTAAATTACTGAAAAATAATATCCTCTTATATACCCTCTACCGTATATCTAGCTAGATCTAACATATCTGTTTGAACAAGAAGTTTATTTTAAATGAGAGATGTGGCCGTTATATACCTACATCTTTTTTCAGCCCGATTCCAATTAGACAGAAAAGTCAACATTTTTCGGTCTACGCGATCGCTATTTTCATCTCTATTTCCATATTTACGATTTCAGTTGGCATCACAGCAAACAGCATGGTTCATGTGTTGTTTGTAGTGATGACAATTGAAATCGTAGATTTGAAAATAGAGATGAAAATAGCAATCGCGTGGAGCGAAAAATGTTCACTTTTGTGTCTAATTGGAATCGGGTTGAAAAAAAATAGAATATACAGAGAGTACATTTACGACACGTTTCAGAGTGGAAAATATAATCTCAGTAAGACACTATTCGAAACATGAAATGGCTTTAGTCGTATTTGGTGACAAGATATAAATATCTTGGTAGGAACTTCTCAACTATTCTATTCCCTATCTGCTTTCCTCCAGCCTCATAACTTACCCCAATTGGGGTGGAGATGTCATATTTAGCATTACATTAGAATCGGACAGTTACGAGCTTTTGCGACTACTGGCACTAAAAAAATTTTTTTTTAGATTCAAACTTATGAAATAGAGAAATTTTCGATTACTTATTCAATGTTTACAAACGGAATTACGAAATTTAAATGCATATAAAGGAAGAAAGGAGGCTGAATACTGTAGAGATGAAATCCCTGTGGTGTAGGTATGTATGGTAAAACCATTTATGATAGTTTGAGAAATACAGAGATTCACAAATAATTAGTTTCCGACCGAAACAGGACTTTCCATCGAAACCGAAATCGAAACCGAATCTTCGGTGTGTCTCAGTTTCTTCCGAAACCGAAACCGAAACTTTTTTGATATCTATGTTAAAAATCGATATCTTACGGTTATTTGTCTTATTTTTGTACTCTTATTCAGACAGTTAACACGTGATAAATTAAATAAAATAAAATAAAAACAATAATTGAAGTACCAATGTGAAAAAATAACATTTTTTTTATATTGGGGTCGTCCATTAATCACGTAATGTTTTTTTTGCAACTTTTGAACCCCCCCTCCCTTGGTGATATGTGGTGAGGTTTTAGACTAACCCCCCCCCAAAATCACGTGTATTTTTTTTAGTACAAAGCATTTTGAAATTTTCAGAATATTATCACGAAAAATAAATACACGTGATATCCCCCCCCCCCCGTCGTGATATTTCGTGATTTTTTCCGAACCCCCCCCCCCTCTTTCGAGCCTCACGGGATTAATGGACGACCCCTTACTTGTATAAAACAAACAAAATTTAAAAAATAACAAAACATGTTAACTATTTCTTGGAACAAAAATTTGTTAATAATAAACACTTACATTATAGATGAAGGACCTTATTAATTGAGTATTTTAATTTTTATTGCCATTACAATCACAAAATTCTTTTTCTACGTGTTAAATGAAATAAAAAACAATAATCGAAGTTTGTTAAAAAAAATATATATTTTGTTATTACTGCTATAAAACAAATCAAAATTAACAAACATGTTAACTACTTCTTGGTACAAACATTTGTCAATAATTAACGCATAAAGTAAGGACGACATTAATTGAGTATTTTGCTGATGATGGCGGGTGACATACGAGCCACGAACTCACCCGAAGATAGCCGAACGAGAAGTTCCAAGAAGTAGTTAACATGTTTGTTATTTTTTATAAATTTTGTTCGTTTTATAGAAGTAATATAATTTTTTTTTCACATCTTTCAATTATTGCTTTATTTATTTATTTAA
The DNA here is from genome assembly GCA_917880885.1 of Limnephilus marmoratus. Lineage (NCBI taxonomy): Eukaryota > Metazoa > Arthropoda > Insecta > Trichoptera > Limnephilidae > Limnephilus > Limnephilus marmoratus. The sequence goes on along the minus strand of OU862923.1, from coordinate 28,481,276 downwards.
TTTAACACGTGTTAACTGTCTGAATAAGTGTAAAAAATAAGCCAAAAAACAGTAAAAAATCGATTTTTCACATGTCCATAAAAGGTTTAGGCAGATTTTCTGCCGAAACCGAAACTACTGCCGAAACTAGATTTTTTGCCGAAACAGCCGAAACCGAAACTGAACTTCGGTTGGTCACTACGAAAATGCATGGCTGATGTAAGCCTAATGAGTAAGATTGTGAACGAATAAAGGAGTGCAAGGAGCATATATGACTCGAATCTGTATGATAGAAGAAGTCGGGGACACCTGGGGAAGACATAGCACTATCAAACGTACCAAATACTAGAGTCGGGCCATGTTAAGAGTCTTGACAACAAAAGCTTGTAAGAGACGATGTTTGAATTGGAATGATGCAAAAAATGTGTGTCAAGACAGAGTTGTTTGGCGGTCCATCCTTTCTACCTACTCCTGAGGGGAAAATAAAGGATGATTAGTTAGTTAAATTCAGGACACACCAATTTATTATAATCCATTTAAAAACGGTATTGTCCCGTTTATCAAAAAGTTGAATAATGTGTTTGCCGAAATCCTAAAATCAATATTTTCCCAACACGTTTCGGTGTAGGGTGGCTGGCAGCTTGCAGTCAGGGGACGCGCCGATATGCCTCGCCGACAGCCAAAGGCAAAATTAGAAAAGACGACATCATTAATCTTGTATGGTTCAAAACCAACAATGGCTTTCTCTGCGCCAAGCGATGGGGGATTATTTGAGATTTAATCTTGCCCGTTTCACGAACTTATTACACCGAGGTACGGATTTCAGCGAAACATTGATCGATAGTTCAAATATTATTTCATAGTACTTATATTAAATCTGCGAATCTTTAACCAGCATTTGGATCTATCTGTGATCTTTAGTATAACGTTTTACATTTTCCCCAATCTTCTCGTGTGTTTAGAAATCCATTTATACCCCAAATAGTGAATAAAATGTAAAAAAAACTCTGCTCTTTAGTTATTTTTTATTATTTTATAGAAACAAACAATTCATCGATAAATGAGTGGTAGATAGTTTAAAAGGTTTTTGAAATTATTACAAACATCGGTACCAATCCTCTATGATATATCTGGTGAATGATTATATATATACATTTTACCGGACTGGGTTAGATAAATATAAACGATATATAAAAAACAATCTACGTGGTGTGTAAGTGTACAGCTGTGTATTGATCATGGTTTTTGTAAATATGTCGATATGCGTATTATTAAATTACGAGTAACATTTTTCTCTACACTTTGTTTAAGGAGCTAAACGTCGCAAAATTTATAAAATTGGGAAGACTTCGGTGGCTGGGTCATGTGGAGAGAATGACCGAGCATCAATCACCAAAGTCCCTGCCGAACTCAATACCAATAGGGCGAAGGAGCCTGGGAAGACCAAGATTAAGATGGAGCGACAACGTCCTCAAAGACATATGTATCTTGGAGCTTCTAAACTGGAGAGAGCTGGCACAAAACCGAGATGAGTGGAGGAAGACTCTTGAGGAGGCCAAGACCCACCAGGGGTTGTAGAGCCAATAGTGATTATGATGAATATTTTTCTTAAATGGCAGTAGGGAATCGAAAAATATGTTGAGAATTGAGTTGGGAAAAAGATTATTCAACGTTTGGCTAACACGAGAAATTGGTGAGTTTGCTGCAACGTTTGTTTTGCTGTTTGATGTGTAAAATAGTTTGGTGTGGCGGGTACGTCTAAATGGTATGTTAAGGTAAATTTAAGACAAAGTTGCAATGTTGGATATGTTTACAAAAACAAACAAAGCATTGTTGGATATGTTTACAAAAACGTTAATTTTCCTAGAGTATTTAGGCTAGGTAACTTCTATAGGTACAACAGTTTCATGATATTTAAAAACGTAGTTACAAAAACTAAAACTGACACCAGAGAATTTTTATTACGGAATAAAGGATTTTCTTAATTCATAAATTATTATCCTTTCTTTGCGTTAAAACCATTGTAGTCTTGAACACATTCTCTATTTTTTACCGACCATTTCTCAGGTCTTAACCCATTTGAGTGTTCCGTGGGATAGTTGGTAATTGATGAAGTTGCTTTAAAACGTGAATATCAGTCTTCTAGAAAGCTGTGATTCTCACAAAATTGAACTATTACATGGTATTATATTTAATACTAGCTGACCCGGAGAACATTGTACCGCCTGAGAATCAATAACTGTTGTGTTAACTTATTAGCTGAATTAAATTCAGTTTTTTTATTAAGTTAAAAATTACACAATGAAGCAATTATCGATGCGCAACTGTCCGTGTTTTGTTTTCGTCAGTATCAGAGTTGGCGTTGTGTACGGATTTATATTTTTTGTAATTTTCTTACTTTTCCATATAGGAATTTAGTTTAATTTTATTTATACGTGTGAGGGAGATATTTATTAAAATTATTGTATTTTTCCTGTGGAGGTATACAGACATACGTTCACCGTTTGTCCCATTTTTGACTGTTGACATTTAGTTTGTAAGAAAGAGGGGCAGCATTATATGTTTAAGAACAAAAGCAAAATAATCAGCGCATTGACATTTGTACGTTTTTGAATTTTTGGAATTCTTTCACTACTCAATATCATGGGTAGGTACTTATCACAATATTCCTGCAGCTCTTTCAAAAGATGAGAATTCGTTCCATACAAAATGTACGTGGAAAAGAATTTTCTTCATAATTACGTTTTTCGTGAATTTTTCCGATATTTTAATAGTTATTCTTATTCAGGGCGGAGACTAATCCAACAAACCAAAGATCATAAAAGTCGGTCCAGCCGTTCTCGAGTTATAAATGGTGTAACTAAACCGACTTTGTTTTATATATTAATTAAAGATATATGTTGGTACTTTTGTAAATAATTGAATAACTAATATTAACGGACCATTAACCAACGGTATTATTTTTATTTCCATTAATCTAAGAATTTTGATTTATTTACCTACATCCTAATTCAAATCAGTAATATTTTCGTAATTCAATTTGATAAACCAAACCACCTTAAGGGCGCTATACAATGATTATAAGATACAAATACATACTTACCTGAATAAACTCATTTACTGTTTGATTGTAGAAGCCTATAAGCCAAATGCAAATGTTCTCGAAAAATGTCCAAATCCGATCGTGAAAACTGAAAAAGGAAAATAATACATAAATTTTTCAATCAATCTTCAATAAGGAACGAACTTATTGTTAAATAGACATTACAAACAAATGTAGAGAAGAACAGACCAAATCAAATGTTTCCATAAATACAATATTGAAAAGAGAATTTCTTTGCCCAGTACATAATGAATAAGATATTTTTAATAGTAGAAAGCAATTTATGAGGTTATTGCATCTCTATATCTCTATCTCTGCATATTATAAATTAAAGTCCTCCGCGTCGTCTGTCTGTCTGTCTGTCTGTTCGCGATAAACTCGAAAACTACTGAACGGATTTTCATGCGGTGTTCACCAATAGATAGAGTGTTTCGTGAGGAAGGTTTAGGTATGTAATTTGTCAAGAATTTGTGTAAATTGGTTGAAACACAACGATAATTGTTAGAAGTGTCGGAAAAAGTCAAGCCGCCTGGTAGCTTTCATCGAAAACGCTGCCTAATCCTTTCGGGATACCTATAACAAAACAATGCATGGTGGGATATTCCTCTTTTATAGATCTACAAAAAAGTCCGTGGAGGCATATATCTATCTTTTACGGATAGCTTACAATACCCATTCTATCTTCTAAAAAAATGGTCACGTACATTGCGGTAATTGAAAAGTTATTTAGACGGATACAGTATTAATCCTTATTAACTTAAATACGTTAGTTACCCCAAGCATTTCATGCACATTATTATAATCGTTCACACCATCTCTACGTATTATAAATTAAAGTCCTCCGCGGCATCTGTCTGTCTCTTCGCGATAAACTCAAAGACTTCGGTGGTTATAAAGGTTGGATAACCATCCAGTAGATGACGTTGTGTTTTATTAGCCACAGTAAAGCGGTCCCGGATCAGCTAGTAAATTGATAAAAAAGGTACATTATGTTCTCAAACTTGTTGAATAGAAGGAAACTTTTCCACTAGGTAATATATCGCGAAACATATGTAGGTCAGTTGTTATTCAGAAGTTAGAGAAACATGTTGAGTTGTTGAAGTAAATGGCCTTCCAAGAATTTCCGATAACGATTTTATAATAGGTGGCTCAAAAGTCATCACCCTATCGGAAGATGCTCTCATTTTTACAAATGGCGTCTTATGTCGTTACGACTTTGACATTTGTGAACTAATCGGAAGCAGAACGTCGTTCAAAAACCACGGATCGCTTTATACTCTTCAACAAGTGGAATATTTGTGTAGTAATAATTATATTTGTTTACAAAGTTTCAGTCTTTGAAAATCGATGTAAAATAAAAATAATGTCAAATCATACAAAATCGTATGTTATGTTTTGAAAATTTGATGATTTAGAAGCATTATAGATGCTTCAATTAAATACTGCGTGTAGAACACACCTTGGCACTCAAAAATATCGACCATTTTTTTTTCATGTCTTTTAATAAGCCTATAAAAAAATAAAGTATGAGGTCTTTAAAAAACACTTTCAAGTCCAAACTCTCCTATTTATAAACCCCTTTTCGGATTTGGTTTTATTGTATAATGTGGCAAATTTAGTTTCTTTTATAATAATCGCAAAAAATTTTGATATTTACGCCCGAACTTTACAAAATAAAATAAAATATGCATTTTCTCGTTGTTATTTTTGACATCAATCAATATGGCACGCACTCTACGAATTTGGATTCTTAAAGTGGCCCTTATGGCAAGGGCACAAGAACCATGCACTGGGCACACCTATTTCGTATCAGTCACGCCGTAAAAAAAATCTCAAATACCTTTTCCAACCTTTCCAAAAGCTTTTTCTCAAGTATTTTTAAATTCCTCCCATAAAGGGCGTGAATTCCGATTTCGATTTTTTCCCGAACTATTGGATCGCCTTAAGGACTTTTGCGCTACTTTGTATCATTGGGATTAGAATAAAATTAAGGAAATGGAAAGGTTTTAGAGAGGTTGATAATAAGTTATAAGCTTTTATGGATATTGGCAAATACTCTATACCAGTGTTTCATAAAAGGTCCGCGGACCCCTGGGTCCGCAGACGGGGGTCCGCAGTCTCATCTTTATATCATTTAACAATAATAAAAAAATGCCATCAAAAGCCTCGTAATCGCTACGCGTCTTCGTTTCGGATTATTTTCCAGTATCCAACGAAAATAAAAATTGAATATTAGACCGTTTTAACACAGATGTTACTGATATTACTGGCTTGACAACGGCCCAGGAAAACCAATTAAGGCGATCCCATAGTCCAGGAAAAAATCGAAATCGGAATTCACGCCCCTTTATGGGAGGAGTTTGAAAATACTTATGAAAAAGCTTTTGGAAAGGTTGGAAAAGGTATTTGAGAAAAAAAATTTACATGTTGATTTCGTAAAAACCTGTAAAAAACATTAACTCCCTTTTTACGCATTGTTTATTGTAATAAAACGGACATTTAAAATTGATTTCCCGAAATCAAGCGACGCGGAGTGACGCGTCCATCTCCCGCTCAGTTCGGGGCGTGACTGATACGAAGTAGGTTTGGCGACTGTGGCGTGGACAGTAGTTCTTTGGTGGACGCCATAGGGTTCACTTTGAAAAACCGAAATCGTCGACTAGCGACCATATTGTAAAATAACAACGCGAAAATGCATATTTTATTTTATTTTGGGAAGATCGGGAGTAAATATCAAATTTTTTTGCGATTATTATAAAATAAACTGAATTTGCCACATTATACAATAAAACCATATCCGAAAAGGGGTTTATAAATTGGAGAGTTTGGACTTGAAAGTGTGTTTTTTAGACTTAATACTTTATTTTTTTATAGGATTATTAAAAGACTTAAAAAAATGACCGATATATATTTAAGGGCCAAGGTATGTTCTACACGCAGTATTTAATTGAAGCATCTACAATACTTCTAAGCGATCAAATTTTCAAAACAAAAACATATGATTTTGTATGATTTTGCATTATTTACTATGGCTTCATCTTAATAAAAAATCTTGTGATTCAGCTTTGAAACGTAATTTCAAAGAAGCCTCTTTATTCAGTTTTTGGATAATGTAAAGAAAGATAATAAGGAAATATCAGAAGAAATACTGAAACATTTACTGCTTTTCTCAACCACATACCTCTGTGAAAAGGCATTATCTGCTCTTGTTTATACAAAAAAAAAACAGAAACAGATTACAAGTGGAATCCGATTTGAACTTACGATTTAGCAGCAACATCAAACCGAATATCACTAATTTAATTGCAAAAAACATCAACCTTCGCACTAATTAACCGTTAATTAATAATGTTAACGTTGGTGTTGCTGTTGTACGTTAATTATTAACATTTATATATATATATATATTTTTTGTATTTGTACTACTTACTAGAGTGCAATTCACAGGCGTTAGAATTGAAACCTTTAGAAAACTAAAGTAGACAAAAGTGGGAAGGCTTCTAAGTACCGCACAAAGAGGAGACTGATTATACTATCTCATTCTCTCACAGGCTAAATCCTTTGGAAGAAGGTGTTTTTCTCTTTTTAGTGGAGCTATTTTTCGTTTCACGAATTTCAAATCACAACGGTGCTAAAGAAGTTTTCACTTCAAAAATGGTTCGAAATTTATTGTTGGTTTTTTTTTATTATGGGGGTCCTTGAAAATTGTGCTTGATTTCTTAGGGGTCCGCGGCTGAAAAAGGTTAGGAAACGCTGCTCTGTACTATTGTAGAAAATAGTGTTGCCTAATGAAATTCTGGGGAGTTTACTAAAAACATCTTCAATAAAACGAAAGTCGTTAAACGTGCTTTTTTTTACATTGGCTCCACACAGGAGGCGCCGAGGAAAACAATTTCCCTAGGGGCCTATGTCATCTTTGAAGATGCTGTGTGGAGGGTTTTTTTAAGGGAAAGGAAGGAGAATAAGATATGGGAAGGAAAAAGGTATGAGGGGTGGGTAGGAATCTGGGGGTCAGTGTGGCCAAGAGTGACGGACGAATGAATCTATTCCTCACAATGCAGTGCAAGGCGAAGGGTCGGGAGAATCCGGCTGGAGAGGTCAAAAGGCCTCCCTCAATCAGTCTTCTCCGATCCAGCCCGCCACGCAGTGGTTGGGCAAACGTATCCACCACCTCTTGACAAACCTCACCCTGTGAACCCGGGTACCCCTGCTAAGTCACCAAACGTAGCGAACCATTTGGGGTGACCTGTGGCAGGGGTGTTGGTTGTCCAATAAATGGTTCCCGGGGCGGCGGTACATTAAAGATTATAATGCTAAAGATTAGACGACAGAAAGATGTTTTACGTATACGTAATAATAAATTTGTGTTAAAAGCCTAAATAGTTTGTAATAGTTGTTTGTGAAAGAAAAGTGCTGAGAAGAATATGTGGACCCGTGAAAGAGGGTGAACAGTGGCACATCCGGCACAATACAGAATTGTATGATATATATAAGGCACCTAGCATCTCAACACATATGAGACTCCTCAGGCTGAGATGGGCTGGGCATGTACAGAGAATGCCGGATACACGCGTCCCAAAAAGAATTTTGACTGGACACCCAGGTGGAAAGAGAAAAGTGGGAAGACCCAGACTGAGGTGGGAAGACGAAGTAAGAGGGGATGCAGCACAGCTTCTCCAGGTACCAAATTGGAAGTCAGCCGCTGAGGACAGGAGGAGTTGGAGGCGACTGTTGCAGGAGGCCAAAGCTCGATATGGGCTGTAGCGCCATCGAAGAGGAAGAAGTTTGTAATTTGCATTTACGCCTATAATTTTTTTTCAACAGTAAATAAAGCAAAAATATATTTTTAAATAATTATCATTAACTCACAAATAATTGGCAAATTTGCCTTCAAAATCATCAAAAATGGATTTGTTTTTACCTACTTTTAATTAAAAACGCAAATAAATAAAGTAGCACACATTCGTGCTAGATACTCGTATGTGCTATACATTTTGATTAAAATATATATTTTACAGTTTGGTTAAGCATTTTGGCCTCAAATCTAAAATTAAATTTTGTATGAAAAGGGCCGCGCAGCCTTTCCTATAAATATGTTGGTAGAACGTTTCAACAATAGGTTAAGGAGATCCACTAGTTCAGGAAAAAATCGAAATCGTAATTCACGCCCTTTATGGGAGGAGTTTAAAAATACTTGAGAAAAAACTTTTGGAAAGGTTGGAAAAGGTATTTGAGAGTTTTGTTTTACAGGTTGATTTCGTAAAGGCCTGTAAAAAATATTAATTCCTGTTTTACGCATTGTTTATTGTAATAAAACGGAAATTTAAAATTGATTTCACGAAATCAAGCGACGCGGAGTGACGCGTCCATCTCCCGCTCAGTTCGGGGCGTGACTGAGATTTGACGACTGTGGCGTGAACAGTAGTTCTTCGGTGGACGCCATAGGGTTCACTTTGAAAAACCGAATTCGTCGACTAGCGGCCGTATTGTAAAATAACAACGCGAAAATGCATATTTTATTTTATTTTGGGAAGATTGGGTGTAAATATCAACTTTTTTGGCAATCATTATAAAATAAACTGAATTTGCCACATTATACAATAAAACCATAACCGAAAAGGGGTTTATAAATAGGAGAGTTTGGACTTGAAAGTGTGTTTTTTAGACCTCATACTTTATTTTTTTATAGGCTTATAAAAAAAATGACCGATATTTTTAAGGGCCAAAGTATGTTCTACACGCAGTATTTAATTGAAGCATCTATAATACTTCTAATCGATCAAATTTTCAAAACAAAAACATATGATTTTGTATGATTTTGCATTATTTACTATGGCTTCATCTTAATTATAATAAATGATTCAAACTTCTATTTTATTTTGAATGGTATGATTAGGCAGTAAAAGAAGAGACTAGAAATAAAGTCTTGCTTGGCTAATCCCATGCCTTTATTAACTCCTAATCTTTGTTCCTTTAACTAATCGTAGGTTTGGTGAATTTAAATTCAGATTAGCACCGTGGTACGAATATTCAAGCAAGTTGCCTAAGTCAATTAAAACTTTTGGGAGGTCGGTATTAAGTGTGATTAAAACATATAAATATTACCGTTCCCTTTTATTTAATCCCATTAGATTACTGAAAATTATATTTACCAATAATTATTTATGATTTTTTAAATTAAAATTCTTTGAGATAATCACTGAAAACTCAACTATAAGAAAATACACTACTTAAGAGCGTTTAACCAGCCAGCGGACGAAAATCCACATTTCGTCGAAAGTTGTTCTTCCGATCGTGCAGGGCGGTTACAATGAGAAAGATTAATTATTCTCCGTACCAGCTTTTTTAAATTATAACTCAATATCGAATTTATTTCAATCCAAATTAGCTTTAATTTATACCTTCATCCAAAAATGCTGAAAGGCGTGATGATAAAACTATTAAAATTGTGTACTTTTTGTAGTTATTTTTTGATTATAAGTATTTATCATTTTTCAATAATGTCTAAATTTAATAAGAATGTTTAAAAAATCTGAAATATATTAGTTTGTAAGTGCGCAAATAAATACACAAATGGACCAATTTTCGTCAAGAAACACATGCACGTACATATTTTTTAATGATTTTATTGAAACTAAAATTAAAATTCTAATACATAACTCTGCTAGATAATGTATTGATTTATTTTACTGCATGATTACATTATTTGAAATGGGTGTGGTATAATACAAAAACTTTTTTGAAAATTTAACAAATCTGCCAACGACCTATGGAATAACCTTATTAAACTAAAAATTAAAAAAAAAATCTAAAAATTTATTACATACGAATGCTAGATAAAAGAATAATCTTTCGAAATCCATTTATAATTTTTTGTGGAAAATAGTCAATACGTCTAAAAACTTTTTTGAAAATGACGTATTTCCGGCTTTCTCTGGTAATGCCCTCTTAAGGCGATCCAATAGTTCAGGAAATAATCTAAATCGGAATTCACGCCCTTTATGGGAGGAGATTAAAAATACTTTTGGAAAGGTTGAAAAAGCTTTTGGAAAAGTTGGAAAAGGTATTTGAGAATTTTTTTTTTACAGGTTGATTTCGTAAAGGCTTGTAAAAAATATTAATTCCAGTTTTATGCATTGTTTATTGTAAGAAAACTGAAATTTAAAATTGATTTCACGAAACTAAGCGACGCGGAGCCACACGACTGACTCCCGCGTCGGTTGGGGCGTGACTGATACGAAATAAGTGTGCCCAGTGCATGGTTCTTGTGCCCATGCCTTAAGGGTCACTTCAAGAATCCAAATTCGTAGAGTGCGGGCCGTATTGAATGATGTCAAAAATAACAACGAGAAAATGCCCGATGTTTTTAAGGGCCAAGGTATGTTCTGCACACAGTATTTAATTGAAGCATCTATAACACTTCTAAGCCATCAAATTTTCAAAACAAAAACATATGATTTTGCCTTATTTTGTATGGCTTCATCTTAAAATAAGCTGGATGGACAGAGTTACAAATGAAGATGTTATGGCTCGGATGAATAAAGAAAAGGAAGTAATTAAAACTATAAAAATTCGAAAACTTCAATATCTTGGACATGTGATGAGACATCCAGAGAAGCATGAGATCCTGGATCTCATAATGCGGGGCCGGAAGGCGTATTTACAAAACCTATACCGATTCAGTCGCGGTAACGACAATTTACATTTTAAATATACCTCTATATTGGTTATTTTTTTATCACATTGCAAAAACAAAAATTGTTCTAAAATCTAGATAAAATAATCTTTCCGATATGTATATTAGAAATTAATAATTTTATTTCTAAATATTTAAATTTTAATATTATTCCCATATATTGTAAATACACCTCTGCATTGATAATTTTTTATCACTTTGCAAAAACAAAAATTGTTTTAAAATCTAGATAAAATAATCTTTCCAATGTGTATATTAGAAATTAATAATTTTATTTCTAAATATTTAAATTTGGTACTGAAAATTTAAAGCGACTAAAACGCGGTAGGGATAGTAAATACGCTGCCGGAAGACGGGGCCCCGGAAGAAGGAGAACCTCATGGCTGAAAAACCTGAGACAGTGTTTTGGCCAGTCTACCGTGGAGCTGTTCCGGGCCGCAGTGAACAAAGTCCGCATAGCCAACATGATAGCCAACGTCCGTTGAACGGACAGGGCACAAGAAGAAGAAAATAAATAATGCATTAACCAACATACGAAAAATGTATAATTTAAGAGCCAAGAGTAAAACTTATTACGTTCTCATGAAGCTTGACTAAAGCTCACTAACAGCTCTACTAACACTGGCACTTGTTGGCATTTGCAATGTTTGGGAGGCGGGTATGAGTACCGCCGCCCCGGCAACCATTTATACACCTCAACCTCAAGTAATTCGATACGTTTGGTGACTTAGCGGGGGTGCCCGGTTTCATGGGGTGAGGTTTGTCCGGGTCCTGGCCACCAGCTGCATTGCAGGCCAAATCGGGGGAGAATGGTTGAGGGAGTCTCTTTGACTTCTCCAGCCGTACTCCCGGAACATCGCCTTACATCGCAGTGGGAGGGGTGGATTCATACGTCTACTCTTTTCCTTCACAGAACTTTCTCTCATTTCTTTCCTAAAAATACCCTTTACAATTGCACCCCCAAAAATGACAGTAATGAAGGGAATTATTTTTCTGTGTGGAGCTAATATAAAAAATGTGTGTTCTATTTTTTTTTAATGATATATTTTCGAAAGTTTAAAAAAAATTTTTCTTCCAAAATACGAATACATAGTCGATCGACGATGTAACCACATAGTATAAAATATCACTTTAAATAAAAGAATTAAAATAATGGCTAAATGATGCAGATGTTGAAATACTTTTTTTATAAACTCTATGTAAACCTTCATGCTTCACTTTTACAATTCTATTGTAACTTCAAGACTAACTTTATTTATCTTATTGAAACCGTAACAAAAAATCAACGAACTTGTATGTGTCACTTTGTTACTACAATATTTTCAAAGACACATTACCTATATTTTTAAACTTTCACTTTGAAATTTACATTTTTTACTTCTACCACCAACTTATTGGTGTAATTTAGCACTTTGGTTAATATTCCCATTATCTACTTTTGTGTTATATATATTTTTTACTTTTTTACATTATTTTTATCTTGTGTTATGCTATATACACATAGAAAATATGTGAAAATTACTTTTGAAATGTATCAAGATATAACGGGAAAAAAACTAGTAATCTTTATCAATCGTGGCGAAATATGTTTTGGTTTTTGTCACAACATCTCAATTTCAGTTTTTCATATATTTTGTTCCCATGTTAGTATTTTGTCTCCTAAATGGGGGCACCGTAAATAATCATTATGTCCTGACGCTGTTAATACGGCGCAAAAATATACAGGGTAAAAATGCCATCCGTGAGCCGCGACACTTATTAAAAAGGCAATTTTAATTTAAATAACAAGTAAATGCGGATTACTGCGCGGTCGTTAACATGCTGGGGTCAGGCGGCTAAATACACTCCCAGGACATATTCCAGGACTCGTTATTACAGCCAGGAGGTATCCAGGACATACCGGGATATTCCAGGACATACCAGAGCATATTCCGGACATCAAACAGGCATTTACCCGGGAACGCTGCCAAATCGTGTCGTTTTATTCGCTTGGTTTGGCGATGTAAACTTTTGGTAAGCGGACTACAATCGTTAAATGTTTCAACTGCATTTTGAATAGAACAATAAATTAGTCTATTTTTATTAGAATAACTGTCTTTTATAATAACTTTTGAAGGTTACTCACATGAATGTAATATACAGTTGAAGAAGAAGCTAATACTAATAAATCTAAAGGAAAACATTAAAAAGAATAGGACACAGAAAAATAAGAAGGTCTCAACTGGGATTCAAACCCAGGATCTCTCTTCTTACCGGGATAAGCGCTTTAACTAACTCGGCCATCGAGACAATTTATATGTGTCCTCTTTTTTTCGTTTAAATTTGTTAGTGTATCTTCTTCTTGGATAATAAATTAAACGTTGATATAAGTTGGCTTAGATTTGTTTTTTTCAGTCCCCTTTTTAAGTACCTATTACGTTACATCGTTGTTTTTAGGTATTTTACGTAGCTATTGAGCGTTTTTAAAATTACCATGACGGCATATAAAAAAGGCAATATACATACGTTCCTTATCGTGGCAATAAACGTACGTTCCTTAATGCTGCAGCTCTTTCAAAAGATGAGATACACAATGTACATAGGTCTGAAACCTACAAAGGAAAAAGTTATCATTTTCTTGCATCTCTCTCTTGCACGGCACCGTGAGATCTCCGTAAACCCCTACAATACTACTTGCCGAGACGATAATTTTGAAAGTATGGAATATAGGATAACATCGAAGTGTAAGTGAATTTCTAAAAATCAAAAATCGTCAAATGTCAATACGCTGATGATTTTGCTTTTGTTCTTAAAAATATAATGATGCAGCTTTTTCTTACACATTAAATAGCACAGTTACACATATTTTGTGTGTCTCATCAGTTTTTTCTTTCACATTAAAAAAGAGCTGCAGCATTTTAACGATAAGGAACTATGTTCATTGCCTTTTTTGGTGTCACAGTACCGTAACCGTGAATCGTCACGGTAATCATAAAAGCTTCTGATTACTTTAGATGTATAAATGGGAGGCGTCTACTAATATCTACAGGAATTCCAAAAACTGAAAAAATCGAACTAATATCTATGGGAATCAAAGTGTTGACGAATATCTACAGCTCAAACTGTTGATTAATATCTATGAGAACCAAAGTGTTGACGAATATCTACAGTACTGTCAGAGGTTGGATTTGCAATTATGTATAGCATATTGGAATAACGTAATATTGCGTATGCAGTTTAAAAAACTTAATTTATGTAAGTACATATGTATGTAAAAATCCCTAATATCGGACTATTGGACACATTTAGCTGATTAGTCCAACCTACGCTCTGTAGATATTAGTTCAACCTACGCTCTGTAGATATTAGTCAACACTCTGAAGTTCGTAGATATTAGTTCAACATATGAGCTGTAGATATTCGTCAAACATACAAGCTGTAGATATTAGTATCTGGAGTCGTATAAATGTAATGTTGATAACACTAATGGCCGTTATATTTATTGGTTGAACAATATTATAGATTTGCAAAAAAATATATTATTTACATCTTGTTTATACAGATTTACTAAATTTTACAGTCTGTATTAAAACTAATTTACGTATGCTTTATGAAGTGAATAACAAAGGCTTGGTAATAATAAAATTGTATAGGAATTATAACTCCACAATATCTTTTATAAAATATTTGTTACATTTTCCCAAATTCTGTATGTATCTATAAATGTTTTCTACCCCTGCCTTGTTTCATTACTCACTTGGCCAGCCCCTGCTTGAGGCCTATATGTATATGTATGTATGTGGTATGCATATGTACATTGCGGAGTACAAATTCAAGAGCGACACTTTATCTGGCTGGATGATAATTTGTTTTTTATTTCATCCCCTTTTCGGGAGGGTAGAAGTGTTATTTTGCGATCCCTTAAGCCCGGGTCACATGTTCCGAATAAAAAAATTACGAGGGTAGCTGGGAAATTGACTTATTTTAAAATCAGTTGGAAATATTAAGGGTGAGGCCTCCACATACCTACTGTTTTCGGTGGTTTTACTTTGTACCTATTTATATGTGAAAATTAAAATCCCAGAAAAAAAATCCAAAAGGCCACTTGCATGAATTTCATAACGACTTCCATCCATAATTTTTCGTGTGGATGGATTTTTTTACTAAGATTACGAAAATGTTAGTAAAATTTTTTTTAAATGTAGGGTTTTTTTTAAGATAAATAAATCCATTATTTGGGCTCGTGACATCACTACATGAAAATGTTAAATTCCACACAGATTTTTTTTTTATGGCAATACTTTGATTTCAGGCGAATTTTTGAATTTGACATTTAACATTCACTAGATTTATTGCTTGTTATCTGCGAACTTATCATTTGGTTTGACTTTTTGACAGATGTTATGAAGAGAACCCCGTACATTTTATGCTTTCTGTACCTGTTTTAGAGGTAAAATGGTAATGGTGCTGATTTTAACAAAATCAAATTTTATAATATTCTTATTATAATTTAAAAGTGCAAGTCTATTACATTGGATTTAGTAATATAGACGTTGAACATTATAATGATTTATGATCAATGAGATGAATCAAGGAAAAAAATATTTATGAGATGTAATATTTTTGGTATTCCTCGTTATTCTCCTGTGTCATTCGTGTGGAAAACGTTTTTTTTTTAAATTATTTTCGGCTGTGTAGCTAATTATCGTTTTTTCACACCCATAAAATCATGTCCCGTCTTTCCGGTTTATAAAAAATGGTCAGATTTTTCGGATTGAAATTTTCAAAAACTCGCCAGAGTTTCAAAAATACGATTAAAAAAAGTAAATACAGAATGTCTTAGAATATTTGCCTAAACTGGAAAAAAAATTAAAAAATGTGATGCAAGTGGCCTATTGATTGATTTATTATAAAAGATGAACATACATTTTATTTTTATATTAACTCCAAGGCGTTACGACCCTAAGGCAAATAATTTCTCTCCATCCTTGGGGATGCGGTAAGTAGAGTCTTAAGGAAAGGACGGAGAGGAAGTTCTGGAAAGAAAAAAAGGTATGAGTTAGGAATGGGTAGGAATCTAGGGTTCAGTGTGTCCAGGAGTGCGGTGCAAGGTCGAGAGAGTAGGGTTGGAGTGATCAAAGGGTCTCCTTCAACCGGCCTATCGGTGGGCAGACGCATACGCCAAGACCGGGATAAACTTCACCCCATGAACCCGGAGACCCCTGCTTAGTCACCAAACATAGCGAACCACTTGGGCCACAGCTAATGGCAGAGGAATTGGTTATCCAATTAATTAATATAATCGCCTCCCAAACTGTTACAAGAGCATCTTAAAATTATGGCTCATCTTCAATATAATAATAATAAAAATATTTATATATGAATAGATTTTTACAATTTTATACATTGTGTTTAGTTGCCATTGATTCTATTGACAAAAAGGTCACTGCTTAGCTAGACATTAAGGATTTCTCCTGGAATGTAGTTGATTTTCAGCAGTGCCTCTAATATAGTACACAATATATTAAATACATTAAAAATAATTAAATCAAATCTCTAATTTAATACATATACATATTAAATAAAAAAAATTATTAAAAAAAAAAAATTAAATCAAAATTCATTTTAAACGAAATAATATTAAGATCCAAATATTTAAGTTCAAAATAAAAAAAAAATATAATCACAAACACAAGTAGGTATTCCTTTGACTGTAATTTCTATCGATGTTGTACCATTGACTTTGCAAGTGTGCAGTCAGCAAAATAACATGCCATGTCAGCAAAAATTGTTTTCATTACATATACGCTTGTGCTCATGCATAAATTAGGAAATTTTGCTTTTAAATAGAAGTAGGTACTTTCTACTTATAAACAACCAAATGACGTAATTTAGGTAGATGAAATAGAAAACGTTAGTTATCAATATTTCTTTACTTAATTTAAAGTAAATGAAATCAAAGTATATTTTTCTATGAAACGAATTGATTAAAATAATTAATCTAATTGCTAAAGGAATAAAAATAAAAGTGAGAATTATCTAAATTCGATGGCCTCCGTGGTCGGGGGTTAAGGCTCTAGGTTTCTAATCTCGGCAAGTGCAAGTAAAATTTATTTGGTTAATTTGAGTTTTTTCACAATTTATTCATTTAAAATAATAGATAAGTACCAAGTATTCCAGAGTGGAAGATACAATCAGTACTATAAAAACTATCTTTATGTATTCAGAGTTGAAACATTGCTTGAAATGGTTTTGGCCGTGTTTGATGACCAGATCTGAACACCGCCCTTTCCCCATCTCTTTCCCCTCCCCATTTCCTTCAGCCACACAACATAACACTATTGGGGATACCATAGTTTCATTGGCTCCAGATAGTTGGGAGCGGTTGTGTCTCTTGTCTACGGCTGCATAACCGGATTGGCATAATTTCATATAAAATTCTTTCACATTATATTTCATATTATTCATTTCACACATCGTGCTTAATTTAAGTATTTAAAAACGATTCCCGAAGAATTTATTAGCACGATGTTTTAGGTGTCACAACATCAAAATATTTCTTATGGAAATATTTTTGATGGTCGCGTTCGGGGTGCGCCATCCAAATCACACGTACGATACAGCGACGCTTATGCGGTTAATACATTATAAACAAACTGTGATATAAACACAAGAAATTTAATATTAACGATATATACGATACCTTTCTAACATTTCAATTAATCAAAATCAGCTACAAACAAATAAAAAAAAAACAATCTCATGAAAAATACGAAACACATAGAAAAAAGTTGCAACCCATTTCAATCAATAAATAATCACAATCAAAGTAAAACCGCCGACATTTTTGTAGCAAAGCTGAGAGTGGCCAATCAACTGGGCTAGGAAAGTAAGTGTACTGTGGTGAAGGCAAATAGTAAATTAATCAGCGGGTAATCGAATGGATTAAACGTTTCTGATTAACGTTGTAAAGCGCTGGGTATCAAACATTGATCAGACTAATACCCAGCAGGGCGTAACGTGACTTTGAAGAAATGTTACTTATTTTTTTCATCTTTGACAGGTCTCTATTATATTTTTTTCTTCGGCCAATCGCAATGTACGATGTTTTAAATGTCATGGAAAATAATATTTTTGTCTCAAAATGTAAAAAACTACAATTTAAATTTATAAACGTAGTTATATTAAATTTATAAAGAAGAATAAACAATAAAACGCTAAAAGGTGTATAAATTGGAAATTTTGGATGAAGCTTTTGAAATGTGGATATCTTCTCGCATCCTCAATATATCTCGGAGGTATATATGGTAACTTGTGCAGAAGTCCTCCTTTAACCAGTCAGGTCTATTTATTCGGTTTTCGGAACAAAACATATACGTCTCATATAAATCGTTTCCTAAGAGAGACATCTAAAGGGTGTTAGAAACAGAGCAACACGCCTTATATTCAAATTTAAAAGTTAACGGCAAAATAATTAAAATGTATCTACACCTTTATGAATCCAAAGTTTCAGACCGCAATTTGAAAATTATTTTTAATTGTATGTGCGTGTTTTTATTTTTTTTCATTATCAGTTATGTTAATATACCAACTATTTAATTATCTATAATATAAAAATGAATCGCTAAATTTGTTGGTAAGCGCAAATCTCGAGAGCGGCTGAACTGATTTCGCTAATTCTTTTTTTAGAATATTCTTTGAAGTTCGAGGATGGTTCTTACGGAGAGAAAAATTAAGAAAATTGCGCAGAAAATTAAATAATAACAGAAAACATCGCACGTTTGACAGTTCGCGTGTTAGAGAATGACATTTTACAAAACAATGAATGATTGTTCAATCAGGATTCTATTTTTGAAAAGTTGAAAAATTTATTTAAAGTAGGTACTCCCCTAATAGTTTGAATCGAATCAAGAATTTTAGATATTTTAAATAGGTATCAAATTAGGTACCAAATTTAATATCCGTGAAAATGGAAATTTGAATAAAAATTGTATAAAAGGTGGCACGCGGGCAGTTTAAAAACTGAATGTACTGGGATTGAATATATGGAACGCGGGAGGAGGTTTTGGCCGGACGAGGGAGCGGTAAAGGGAAGAGGGAAGGCGGGGAAGGTGGAAGGGAAAGGCGAGAGGAGGGAGGGGAACCTGGGAGGGGGGAGGAGAACTCGGGAGAAGGGTTTGCGGGACGGGGTAAGGGGGGGGGGGGGGTGGAGTGGGGAGAGGGAAGGTGGAGGTGACGGAGTGGGAACGCGAGAGGGGAAGAGGACGCAGGAGAAGAAGGGGAGGCGGAAGGGGAACGAGACGAATGGGAAAGGACACTCAGGGAGAAACAATTTCTTTATTAAATGGCATAGCAACGCATGCCGGGACCAGCTAGTTAATATTATAATAATCAATTAATTTAATTTACCGCCGCCCCGGGAACCTTTATTGGATAACCAACACCTCTGCCATAGGTCACCCCAAGTGGTTCGCTACGCTTGGTGATTTGGCAGGGGTGCCCGGGTTCATGGGGTGAGGTTTGTCTAGGTCTTGGAGGCGGATGACCAGGACATACTGAACCCCAGATTCCTACCCACCCCTTAAACCCTTTTCCTTCCCAGAACTATCCTCTCCTTCCTTTCCTTAAAAAAAGCCTCCACACAGCATCCCCAAAGATGACATAGGCTCTGAGGGAAATTATTTTCCTCAGGGCCTCCCGTGTGGAGCTCATTTAAAAAAATTAATTATAATTTTCCTTTACAATATATTTAATAATGCTCTAAAAAGAACCATTTTACAATATTTTAAAAATAATAAACTGACTGGAATTGCGTTGAATAAAAGGCGTGTACGCCTATTCTAGAGCTCTCTATTGTAACCACCAGTCAAGTTGTACTTTTAAAATAATACACTTTATATCGGAGTTTTATATTATTGTACCAGAACCAATACGAAAAACCAAACATTATAATAAGAAACTCCAAAATTGTGTATCATAAGAAGAGAATTATACATCCCAACTTACTCTCCAGGGGGAGATTCTGGAAGGCTTAGCTCATGTCTTTGGTCCTAACGTGTCTGGTACAAGTTTAAAAAAATAATTTTATTTGACACCTCACAAGGGCTCCCCTGTCTGTATAGTGTAAAGCCAGGGGAACTATATAGTTGCCCGGTTGGGCAGTGTTGTAAGGCGGGTTAAAATAGGAGCTGTAGTAGGGATTTATTAGAAGAGGCCCAGATCATATCAAGGAGGAAAATCAGGCTGCTGAAGATTACCCTGATGATAGCTAAATTTCAGTGTTTGAAATGATAGCATATGTCAATTTTGGATGGTGGTTTGGATTAAGTTCAAAATATACTATAAAAATATATAAATTTGTTGTATACCAATTTAATTTTATTTTATTCCCTCTCTACGGGTTTCTGAAGAACCGTTCCTTCGTCAGAAGAATATTAGAACTTATTACAACAGTTCTGAAATTCTGAAATTATGGCGAGCCACAAAGTTAATTCTTTTTACACGTATTGAAATAAATATTTTTATCGAAATTTTATATGGAATTTTTGGTTCAAAAATTGAAATCGTCAGTTTCTCTTTTGGGACAATTTTTTATTATGCTAATGCAAGAAATATGTATGTACCTTTACCTTTTACTACAAAGCCTTTACCTACATTTAGTTAAGACAATGTTAAGATGAAGCCATACTAAATAATGTAAATATTATATATCTATATATATATCAAATCAAATCAAATCAAATCAAATCAAATCAAATCAAATCAAAAAATATTTATTGTAAAATAAAAATTACAAAAGGTGTAGCTTATGGGTAGACCCCATTTCTTCCAGCTAACCACATTTATTTAATTACAATTTTTATATAATATTATTTGTTTTATTATAATTACAATGTTTATACAGATAAAATAACAATATACCAATGAAAAAATAAAAATAAAAAATACAAATTTATATACCAATAAAAATAGGCGTTTCATTTACGTGAGGTATTCACTCAACGTGTAGTGACATTTATTAACAAGGAAAGTGTTTAGTGACGATTTGAATTTGTGTGTATCGGTTTTATTGTTTAAGATGAAGCCATACTAAATAAAGCAAAATCATACAAAATCACATGTTTTTGTTTTGAAAATTTGATGGTTTAGAAGTATTATAGATGCTTCAATTAAATACTGCGTGTAGAACACACCTTGGCCCTTAAAAATATCGTCATTTTTTTTAATAAGTCCTTTAATAAGCCTATTAAAAAAAAGTATAAGAGCTATAAAAAACACTTTCAAGTCCAAACTCTCCTATTTATAAACCCCTTTTCGGATTTGGTTTTATTGGATAATGTGGCAAATTTAGTTTCTTTTATAATCATCGCCCAAAAAAAATTGGTAATTACGCCCGAACTTCACAAAATAAAATAAAATATGCACTTTCACATTGTTATTTTTGACATCAATCAATACGGCCCGCACTCTACGAATCTGGATTCTTGAAGTGACCCTTATGGCATGGGCACAAGAACCATGCACTGGGCAGACCTATTTCGTATCAGTCACGCCCCGGCCGGAGCGGGAGATGGTTGTGTGACTCCGCGTCGCTTAGTTTCGTGAAATCAATTTTAAATTTCCGTTTTCTTACAATAAACAATGCCTGGCCTTACAGGCCTTTTCGAAATCAACCTGTAAAAAAATTCTTAAATACCTTTTCCAACCTTTCCAAAAGCTTTTTCTCAAGTATTTTTAAACTCCTCCCATAAAGGGCGTGAATTCCGATTTCGATTTTTTCCTGAACTATTGGATCGCCTTAATTAGGATAATCCAGTGACACAAGTTCTTGGACCGTAAGCTTTTTAGTTTGTAATGGTTTAAAATTATAAGATGTAATACTACATAAAATAATGAATAAAACAGAATATTTATAGTTAATAAATAAAAGAGTTGAGACAACAATCAAATTATATTATTAATTAAATAAAATAGAACATGAGACTCTTAATAAAATAATATTATAATTCTTCAGGGGCGTGTTTAGTCCTTAGAAGAAGAAACTAAATAGTTAAAATCTAATAAATGAATCGATAGTTTGTTATGACTTTAAAAATGATCTTAAGATGTTAAAATTATTATAAGGGCGCCAGTTCAAGTAGAACAAAATATTAAATGGTAAATCAATTGAAATTAAACTAACAGAAGTTATAAGCTCACAGTAATTAAGATTTCACCGAAGTATGTGCTTTGCCGCGTTGAGACAGACCTCCGAACCCTCTGGCCGCTAGCTTGGAACTCTGAAGGAAAATTTTCTTGTTCCTAGTATGTTTTTGGGCAACAAACGAAAATCTCGATTCATTTTGCTCATAGAATCATTTCAATTAGGAATTCAAATTTCAATTTGAATTGATACGTAGCAACCTACTTATTAGGTGATTATTAATGGGTGTTTACTTCGAGTGAATATTTGGCCAGTATAAATCCAAACTGTTACATTGCCCCTCCACAAAGAAAAAATTTCAATCTTGAAATTTTCCACGATCCTCCCGGCATCGTCAATTACTGGAAAACATGATGGTCCATCTTGTCAAGCATGAAGTGGTTACAACCCAAGAATGTAATCTAATTCCTCCTGATGAACTTCAACACCATCCTCTTCCGCCGCTGTAGATTAGAATATCCAGCTTCAAAATTCATCTCAAATGTACATTATTTCTTCTGAAACTGTAGACTGAAATATGCCAAAACCAAAATTCGTCCTGATTGTCCCATCATTTCTTATGGAGCTGTAGACTGTAATATGCCAAAACCAAAATTCGTCTCAATTGTTTCATTATTTCTTCTGGAGCTGTATGTGTCTCCTAAATAGCTGCAACATCTTCTTTCTTCATAGATTTATGTTGTTCTTCGGACTCTTCAAAATGTGGATTTTCAGCCCTATTGCTAATATTCCTAAACGTGATTTACCATTAACTAACGAAATAATTAATTATTAAATTGACTCAATAAAATTGCTTAATATGCAAGAAAATCTATTCATTATTTAAGTAACCTAAAAATAAACTGACCCCTTCAAGAATCTTTTGAAAATTACCAAAATGAAAAATAAAATAACTTCCTAATCAAGACTCGTGTCAGAATTCAACTAAAATATCAATTAATATTGCAAAAGGAAAATATCCATAGGTATCATCCCAGTATAGAATGTTGTTTGAAAAAAAAAAAAATCCAATTTGCAAGGAACTATTTTTAAAATTCATAATTCAAATGTTTTAATAAACAAAATTGAAATACGACACAAAAATTCCGTACGTGTCATTAGCATGTTAAATTCCGGAACGTTGAGAGATTCCCTGAACTCTTGAGAAAATCCCAAGGTTCACCAAAACAATAACTTCAAATTCAATTTGATAGTTAAATTGAAAAATAAAAATATATTGTTATAGAGTAAACAACGTAAGTTTGCCTTTCCCATTTTCCAACAAGATGCAAGCAAAAAAAAATTAAAAAAAAAAAATTAACTTGAAAATCCTTCAAAGTTAAAATAATGATCCAGCAATATCAAGCTAAACCCAAAAACTTATTTTACAAAGTAAAATGAGTATAACGAAATGATAATAAAGTCTCAAAACACAAGTTGAGCCTTTATTTTTCTTTATAACGAATTTCCTAAAATTCATTTAAAATAGGTAGAGCTACCTTAAATGCTCTCCTGGTTTAGAGAAAAATGTACAACATGAAGTATTATACACTATTGGCTTGCTTTTATATTTAGGAGTTTCCTAAAATTCCCATAAAATAGATATTATAAGCTTCTGTAGCTATCATGTATTTTTTTAGAAAAGTTAAGCCAATTGTTCATTAAAACTATTAATATATAAATATTAATGGAAATTCTCAAATTATGAAAGTAATCACAGCTACCAACATTACTCCAAAGTAAAACTATTACTAGTTCCAAATACACAAAATCAAATCCTATATGGTAATTAAAATACAAATAATTATATTATATCATACGTATTAAACACTATTTATAGTAATTAAATAAGAATCATATCGTGTAGAAATATAATTAAATAGAATTTGGTCGAAGGTAGATTTACTTACAGGGAAAGTAAATATAACTCCAAAACACAAATTGTAAATACATGATACGAGAAAATATACCTCTAATCTGCTAAAAATCAAAACTACAAGTTCTAACACGTTCTATTTATACCTACGTATAATCAATATACATATATATACACGGAATATACTAAATATATACAAGCATTAAATATGAATTCAATGTTTGATGAAATTCTCACACAATTGTGATGAGCACATTATTCAAAATATATACGATATTTGAATATAAAAACAACAATTGAATGTTTAAATTTGAATCATTAAACTTGAACATACAATTATTACCAACAAATTCGTTAAACAATTTCCCGACGTCATGGAGAATTGCAAAAGGAATAAGATTTATTTAAAAAAAAATGATGATTATAGTTTGTAAACTCACCCCAAGAAACTCTTTTAAAAGAAGAATTCCATTTCACAAATTATCGTTAGTTTTTTTTTTTATATTTACTAGTAACCACATACGGTAGTTAAATGCTTTCAATTCAAATCCCAAAGGTTAGAAGCTTCTCTAGTAAACAAACTAATCCTGAGTACAAAGTATTTTGCAAAACAAAAATTCTAATTATTCCTGAGATCCTCAGAAAACAAAATCATGCGTGGCTTCCCAATAAATCTTCTATAACCGAGATGGAAATACGCATATTCTTCCATATCTCTCTGCTTAGAAAATACGTTCCCATGTTCCCATGAACAAATTAATGTT
Source organism: Limnephilus marmoratus (assembly GCA_917880885.1). NCBI lineage: Eukaryota > Metazoa > Arthropoda > Insecta > Trichoptera > Limnephilidae > Limnephilus > Limnephilus marmoratus. The sequence goes on along the minus strand of OU862923.1, from coordinate 28,456,697 downwards.
ATATTTTCAAATATTCATTTTCGAATATCGTCAAACCATAGTTCCTCTATATCATGAAGGAATTAACCACCACAAATAACCACACACTACAACCTAACGATATAATGTATTGGTATATTGAACACGCTTACGGTGTCTAGTGTACGAAATAAAATTCCCAAAATGCTGTATATTGAAATAATAGCCCCAAGCTAAATTCAAAACTAGATTATTCAATAATTAGAACAATTCAAAATAAACCGATCGTTGAACAGACGAAATTGTTCACCGCTCCCATATAAAATCCTCAATAAAGAGATGGAATAAACGGAAAATTCACACAAAGCCCAAGATATAAAAATTAAATTTTCCCCAAACTAATGTAAAACATTCTTTAATTCCAATTATTTATCTTACTTGCTGTGGGACAACAGACCTATCCTCATCATAGGAAACACATCTACGCCAAGGATTCCTCTGTCTTCCCGCGAGTTGAGAAGGTAAAGGATAAACCTCAAACAATCTCCGTGATCAATTCAATAAAGAATTGTGTTCGAGAACCAGGGGCCTCTACTGTGCGTGGAACCCGAAACAAAAAAGCTAAACGACTCAGAGGTTATAAACATGGAACGCGGCTAATTATCACAACGCTGCAAAGATAAGAAAAATATTTCCATTTTAAGGAAAGGAAAACTATCAAATTGAAAAACTCAATTTTAAAATAACAGACAGAACGAAACATGAAAAAAAAACAAAACACCCATTCAATGTGAAAACATATGCATTCAATGTTTGCGCCTTGAATTTGCGTCAGAAAATTATCAGATTTCCTTTGCGGTGATCAAAAGAAATCCAAATTTTTCGAAACACTATAAAAAAAATAAAAAAAAATACCCGTTCGATAAAACTTCGCACGCAAGATGATCATATACAACGTACCATTTGTAAATAGGCACCACCTTGGCTGACAGAGGAAAAACTTCTTGCGGCTTGCCCGCTGAATCATCCTGATTATTTGCCATTGTAGAAATTCTTTCGGATTTGGCACGGCTACGAGTGATCCGTTGTTCCTCTGACATAAGGCGAAACCTAGCTTATATAGTAAAAAAAACTCCGAACCGAAACAAGAATAATGCGAAATAAAAATTAATAAATTATTCCGATTTACGAAACGAAACCAATGCAAAAAGATGCATTTCCAAATAACCGAAAATAAAATGAATTCCAATTGGAACCCAACATTAATAATTGATTTCCTAGAAGAAGAAAACAAAACAACCCGATTTCCAAACACTATTAAAAAAATACACAAGCAACACGTCCTGTAGAATGTTAATAATATTATATCACATCTAAATAATTATTTCTTTTCATGAAACAGTAAGACCAAACCAATTATTAACCAATAATTACGTTGTTAAATAAAATACCCATTTGAGAAATTACCAAAACACAATCCTCTTTTAATTAAAAAATATATGAGAAAATTCTCAACACTTTAAACAACAAATCGCTAATGACGTCTTATTTCAAATCTTAACAAACAGAAAATATTTCACATTATAGATCCTTAATTAAAAGAAATGTCAAATAATATTCCGATTGTTAACTTGAAAATAAAAATGACCGCAATCGAAGATAATATTAATTCAAAATGAAGAACATATTTTCACGTAATCCAAACGAATAAATATTTCACCTCTAAAATCCAACTCGAGGAAACGATGCCAAACAGTATTTAGGTTTTCATGTAAATGTTATGCAAAATAAAATTAGAAACCCAGATTCTATTTTCAATCACTTTCGAAATAAATTTTTCGCTAAAAAAAAAAATAATGTCTGATATTTAAAAAATCCCTACTTGAGAAAACATCAGCGAGTCGACACGTAGCTCCGTATCAAACTTAAAATACAAAATCAAAATTAATTCCGATTTTAAAAGAAAACAAAAGTACAAATTAATGCTTTTCAAACAGAAAACAAATCCGATATGAATCTAATAACAAATTATTTTCTAGTAGAATAAAATAAATAGTCCCAATTTTGAAACGTAAATTAGCACAACACGAAAACAACCGAAAAACCGTACGAAATATGCCGCCAGCATACCGATATAAAAAAAATATATTTATAACGAATATTTTAACAAACGCAAAATATCCGTTCCCAATGAAAATAATTATAAAATAACTTACCAGAGAATTAGGAAGTCCGCTCAACGTAGGAGGCACGTACAATCACCTTACCCGTAAACGAATACTTTCTATCAATATTATAACTATTCTATTAAAAAAACACGTTGCAAAATTACCTAACCTACAATGCTATCAAAGCTAACCAGGTTCTACCACGATGGGCCAGCCAATGTAATGCTGTACAAATCAATGTAAAGCTTAATAAAAATATAATTAAATTGGGCCCCACGTTGGGCGCCAATGTAATGGTTTAAAATTATAAGATGTAATACTACATAAAAGAATGAATAAAACAGAATATTTATAGTTAATAAATAAAAGAGTTGAGACAACAATCAAATTATATTATTAATTAAATAAAATAGAACATGAGACTCTTAATAAAATAATATTATAATTCTTCAGGGGCGTGTTTAGTCCTTAGAAGAAGAAACTAAATAGTTAAAATCTAATAAATGAATCGATAGTTTGTTATGACTTTAAAAATGATCTTAAGAAGTTAAAATTATTATAAGGGCGCCAGTTCAAGTAGAACAAAATATTAAATGGTAAATCAATTGAAATTAAACTAACAGAAGTTATAAGCTCACAGTCGAAGTATGTGCTTTCCCGCGTTGAGACAGACCTCCGAACCCTCTGGCCGCTAGCTTGGAACTCTGAAGGAAAATTTTCTTGTTCCTAGTATGTTTTTGGGCAACAAACGAAAATCTCGATTCATTTTGCTCATAGAATCATTTCAATTAGGAATTCAAATTTCAATTTGAATTGATACGTAGCAACCTACTTATTAGGTGATTATTAATGGGTGTTTACTTCGAGTGAATATTTGGCCAGTATAAATCCAAACTGTTACAAGTTCAATGTGAATTACGTACTGAGTATAGGTAAAATGTTTGAAATTGCCTTCACCGGTTTTAAAATTGACTGTTACAGACATTTTCTTATGTAGGTACTTAATATAATTTATAGATTAGGTATGTTTCCTAATTACCTCTATAAAATTTACAAAATAATCATTTATTTATTTAATTTTTTATTTATTAATTTTCAAAGGCCTGGTGGGCTTTTACATGACAAATTTATAATACAGAGACAATTTTTAAATAAATAAGATAAACTATACAAATATAACTAGTAAACATCATATGAAAGATAGGTATGCAGATAAATTTAAGGAAAGATAGTGCATTACAATAAAAGAGAAAGTTTCTAAGTTGTAAATGGCATAAAAATAAACTAGTAGGTATGTTAGTAATTACAAAATTTACAGATGACTAATTAAATGTGATGAATAATAATACACGACAAAATGCAAGATACATAAAAAGAAAACGGTAATAGGTTTTTACATTGTTGATTAATATAGAAATACACAAATATATGCAATAGACCCTATGTGATGCTCCTTAGATATCAAAATATTCTACATAAAAATATTGTTCAGATATTTCTTGAATAAAGGTAAACTTGTATTAAATACATCGATATTTGAGGTGAATTTGTTCCCTAGTGAGTGTAGTCGTGAAATTGTTGCATGTGTGTGGTAGTTGGTTACAGAATTATTGTTGCAGAAACATATTAATGTTTTGCCTTGTTTCTCGAGTAGGTACTTTAAAATCAATGAGATGCAGGAGTTCGCAACAATCTAATTCGGAGTGAATAATTTTAAACAAAAAAGTTAGATCGTTTATAGTAATGCTTGAGTTAGTAGATTACAAATGGAAGTTTAGGGCCATTTTTGTCCCTTCCCTACTTTAACACTTTGTCAAATAATACTTTGATAAACGCGAAAATCATAAAATATCGTAGCACGACACAGAACACAAAAACCTACCAACGTAATGGGGTTATTCAATTTTTCAATTTTCTACGGAATGAAAACCCGAATTAATAATTATTAAGAGGTTTTAAAACACCAGCATTGTGCACCTTCTCGTATACTGTTCGCAAACATGCTTTAATAATTGATTTTTTTTGACTCATTGGTAAAGTGTAAAATGTTGTATTTTAATTTTTTTCTGTGGGCATTTCAGGAGTAGCTACAGCTGAACATTTCACACCTAAATATGTTTGTCAGGGAGGTATATTAGCTTATAAAACATTATTTAATATAGATATTTTTTATTTTACAAAGAAAAAGATTTTCAGGTTACGAATAACTTGACAATAATTGAAAATCTTCTACGGAAAATGTTGCTTGCGTCGTGATACAGGACTTAGCCAGCCGAGGAATCGAATACGCGACGCCTGGGTGGGACCCAAACGCAATGCCAACTCAGCTACTGATCGGATGTTGTGGGGCTAAATAAATATATTTCTATTTTCTATCGTATCTACCGGTAGTGCACTGGTTCTGAAGGGATCAATGACGTTAGTTGCACGGAGCATTTTCTATAAGAATACCACGAACAAAGCAAATTCAGGTCCGGTAGTCTGTTTTCAAAATACATATAAATCCAATATGATATTAGATTTTATTATTATATTAGTATTATAGTGATTTATTTTATACATATTATTAGACAAGGGGTAGAAATCTCAAAGTGGGAAGACAAGAACAAGACAATTGTAACGATCTCGATATCTAGTACTTTAGTACTAAACTGCTACGCGTCGAGTAAGGTCGCGTCTTACCAGTAAGTAAATTGCATTTTAAAAAGTGTCAAAATGCCCTCCTGAGTGATGAAAAAATGTTTCAATTACTCGGCAAATAATAGTAAAGGCGAATGAATAACATTTCATTTGTAAGTACACGCAAATTACTTAATATTATCGATTATTATAAATATTACAATTAATTTTCATGTTTCCCGCTCGCGGTTTTAAACGTCATTAGAGAAAATTCAAGTAAAGGGTCTGGACGCGCAACAGCCAAATTTCTGTTGCTAAGTAAACTTCACTGTTTTAAAGTAGACTGATCAGCCTAAACACTCTGTTTATTTGTTTGCTTGCTGTAAAACAACACATAAATCAGTAGTTCCAACAAGCATTGATGACAATCGCCACCATTTAAAAACTGTCGTTGCCCTATTGTATGTTGCATAGCTCGACATATCAAACTCCGACAGGCAGCCGGACCTTTTATTCTAGTGGGCCTCAAGAAAAGGTGACAACGAACGTTCCATCAAAATGTGACAAGCAATACGCCGCCCGCTCATACATTCATGTCATTCATACACACGCATTATTTGATTGTCTATCTTTATCACACTGGAATAAACTTTTGAATTAAGAAATTATACTGAAAATCGCTGAAAACAAAAGAGTGTTCCTTACTTTCCACATTATATTGTGAGTATATGAGACTATGGCGAGTCTATTTATTTATATAACGTCATTGGCGCTACCTCCTTCTTTAGCCAACGTTTCGGACAGCGTTACAGTGTTAGTGTTACACACAAGCACACACTTTATTACCATCCCTATCGATTACACATCATTTGCCTTCATCATCATCATGAACGCTGTAATGCTGTCCGAAACGTTGGTTTTATGTTCCGTTTCAAGTTGGTGGCCATTTTAATGGTTCATTTTAAAGATTGTTTTTTTTTTTCAAATATGAAATTGTCAAGACCAATAGGGCGAAGGAGCCTGGGAAGGCCAAGACTAAGATGGAGCGACAACGTCCTCAAAGACATATCTATCTTGGAGCTTCCAAACTGGAGAGAGCTGGCACAAAACCGAGATGAGTGGAGGAAGACTCTTGAGGAGGCCAAGACCCACCAGGGGTTGTAGAGCCGATAGTGATGATGATGAAATTGTCGTGTTAATTCGGACTTATCTGCTTGAAGAAAGTTCGAATAAACTATTGTTATTGAAATGGTAAAGTTCCTTTGGACTAATTGTTTAATTCTTTATTTGAAATTTAAAAAAGTTACATAAAATATATGGTTTGTAATTAAGAAAGTAGTTATTTAAGTTCCTACTCATAAATTGTATGATTTCGCAGGAAATTGTTTTGTAGTACGCATGACTTTTAATCGAGAATAACTTCTTTGTGTATGGCAAATTTCATATAAGTAGCTTAAACCAAACACTAGTAATTTGAAAAACAAGCCACGAGCCATATAGACGGATAGACGCGTCCTATTAGAACCGCAGACCGACTCTTGTTAAAGAAAACTAACTGTAATACATGAAAAAAAGTAATTTCTTGAATGATAATTTGTTCGCAATAATATTTTAAAATCTGAACTAAATGTTCGGAAATTCACGGCATTTTTGAACCATTCATGCGAAAGGGACGTTCGTGCAACGGATTTTCGGTAATATTTATGACTTTTCTTTGTTGAAATTCGAGGCGTTCGGTCGAGGATTTATGTAGTGAGAAATTGAAAGAACTCTTAACAAAAGATATTTAAGAAAGGTAAATATAGCAATAGGTAAGAGCTATGTGCTAATTTAATGAAAACATGACATTATGATTATTGGTTTCAAAGATTGCAAAGGCTTTGAAATAGAAAATGGTACATAAGGTTTAAATATTCGTTTTCTGCTAAAAAAAAATATAATTTGTTTTCTCCTGAATTAAGTTTGTATAATGTTTAAAATTATTATTTATGCTACGAAATCAAGAACACGGCTCTTTTAAGTATGAATAGGTATTAAATAAATAAAGTTCCTCAATTATTTCTCTTTTGAAGAACAATGTGTGCTTTGATAAGCTCGTAATTATATGCAAATGAATGCTTTTAAAAGTAAGTATTAATTACCTACTAACTTTGCAAAGTAAATAATAGAAGGTATGTAACTGTTAAACAAAATATAACTATATTTGCGGAAAAGGCTCCACGGCGCCCTATCTATATATATACACGAAAGATAAAGAATTCATTTAGGTACTCTTCAACCTTATTGAAAGGGATGATACATCTCGCTATCAGTATAAGGTATTTAAGGCGATCCACTAGTTCAGGAAAAAATCGAAATGGAAATTCACGCCCGTTATGGGAGGAGTTTAAAAAGAGTTTAATTTTTAGAAGTTTACTTGAGAAAAAGCTTTTGGAAAGGTTGGAAAAGGTATTTGAGAGTTTTGTTTTAGAGGTTGATTTCGTAAAGGCCTGTAAAAAATATTAATTCCTGTTTTACGCATTGTTTATTGTAATAAAACGGAAATTTAAAATTGATTTCACGAAATCTAGCGACGCGGAGTGACATCATTATAAAATAAACTGAATTTGCCACATTATACAATAAACCATAACCGAAAAGGGGTTTATAAATAGGAGAGTTTGGAGTTGAAAGTGTGTTTTTAGACCTTATACTTTATTTTTTTATAGGCTTATTAAAAGACTTATAAAAAAATGACCGATATTTTTAAGGGCCAAGGTATGTTCTACACGCAGTATTTAATTGAAGCATCTAAAATACTTCTAAGCGATCAAATTTTCAAAACAAAAACATATGATTTTGTATGATTTTGCATTATTTACTATAGCTTCATCTTAACTCAGAACTTTTCAGAACCCAAACTGAAAGGGACGACACATGTCGCTATCAGAATCAGTTCTTGAACCAACGACCGGCTCTGAATCTCTGCTAGTTCAAGCCCGTTCATCTGCTTCAATAGGCTGCCAGGGGTACTAGTGACTGACCGAAGGTTCGGATTCGGGAAGTTTCGGAAAAAAATCTAGTTTCGGCAACAGTTTCGGTTTCGGCAATACGTAAATGTTGATTATTGACAATTTTTTGTTCCAAGAAGTAGTTAACATGTTTGTTAATTTTTGTTTGCTTTATAGCAGTGAAATCAAAAAAATAAATAATATTTTTTTCCACATACTTCAATTATTGTTTTTCAATTTCATTTAACACGTTTAATAAGAATGTTGTAATTGTAAACGCAAATAAAATAAAATAACTCAATTAATGAGGTCGCTGGTTTATAATGTAGTGTTGATTACTGACAAATTTTTGTTTCAAGAAGTAGTTAACATTTTTTGTTATTTTTTATAATTTTTATTTGTTTTACAGCAGTGATAAAGATTTTTTTTCACATACTTCAATAAATAATTATTGTTTTTTATTTCATTTGACACGTGTTAACTGTCCGTATAAGTGTTAAAAATAAGCCAAATTTCAGTAAACAATAGTTTTTAACATGTCTAAAAAAGATTCGGTTTCGGCCGAAACTGAGACAGATACCGAAGATTCGGTTTCGGTTTCGGTAGAAAATCCTGTTTCGGTCGGACACTAAGTGGTGCATCATTTGGTAGGTAGCGGAAAGGTTAGCCACTGATTTTGTGAATTGTGAGGTGTGGGTCAATTGGAGATCTACGATGATCTTCGTTCATAGATAGGGATCCTGTAGTATGAGCGAGAGAAGATTCATGCTCACTCAGTTTTGTTCTCGTTACACTGCATACAATTTGGGAGGCGAATTGGGGAACCGCCGCCCCGGGAACCATTTATTGGATAACCAATACCCCTGCCATAGGTCACCCCAAGTAGTTCGCTACGTTTGGTGACTAAGCAGGGGTGGCCGGGTTCATGGGATGAGGTTTGTCTAGGCGGCCAATGCCTTTGCCTACCTAATGCATGGCGGGTCGGATTGATAGAGATTGGTTGAGGGAGACCTAACACAGACCTCTGCAGCTGGTCTCGACCCATCGCCTTGGGACAGAGTCATACGTCCGTCTCTCCTAGACACCCCAGATTCCTACCCATACCTCATACCCCTTTTCTTCCCAGAACTTCCTCTTCTTCCTTTCCGTAAAAAAGCCCTCCACCTAGCAACCCCAAAGATGGAATTGGACCTGAGGGAAATTATTTTCCTCAGGGCCTCCTGTGTGGGGCTAATGCAAAAAACTATATATACGAGCATATATAATATATTCACAATTAGTTACTTTCCGGCTTCGCCAGAGTTTGGATACTTCTCTTTAAAAAAACGAACAATAATTATCACGGCTTTATAAAATTTAAATGAATTTTTGAAAACTGGAAACGGACATTTTAAAACATTGTGGAAACGACCTGACCTCGAAATTCCAGCCAAAAAAGTCATGCTTATTTTCATGGTTTAGAGATAACAAATGATTTTGCCGTTGCGTGTCGTAGAAACAAAAGTGTTCATATGTTTGTAGATAACCCGATAAATTAAAAAATGCAATAATCTCAAATTTAACCCACAACCTACAAGTAACAAATAACGCAGTGAAATTTGTTCGAATTCGAAGCAAAAAATTAATTACAAAATTTAATCTGTAAACCGTCTGGACTACAGGGACATTAGTTGCATAATTTTGCACCCTAACTAATAGGAGCGCAGCAGGATATAGAAGTAACTACCAACTATAAATAATACTAGTGCAGCTTGTGGTAGATACTGGTAGCTATTTGAACCAACTCGCCGGGTAGATGTTCCGCCTGGTTCGGGCGGTTGTTACTGTATCCAATATTCCCATTAAAAGTACATTGACCCTAACAGATGGGACGGGGTAGAATATACCCCTGCGAAACGATTTGCACGGTGGTATATTGAAATGCTAACAAATAGGTAGGTATTACTGTTGTAATTTGACGAACTAGATACAGGAGATTAAAAATATTCACAGAGAGTAAGTTTGTGAAAAGTTCTTTCCACTGAGATTGCGGTGTTGAAAAAAATCAAGAAGATTGGTGTCCACGGTGGAATGAACCAATTTAATTAGAAGTCTTTGAATGGGATGAACGAATAAAATAACAATGTGAATGTACTATGCAATTGTTCAACCAATATTGAATATGGTATTATTGGCTGAGGAGGACCATAATATGATAATATTTCAAATTCACTTAAAATAGTTCAAAGATTAATAACTAAAGTAATATTGAAAAAACCATCTACACTTTCTAACGGAATCCTCTCTTTTCAGTGTACCTACAATATACAAAATGTATAAAAAATATTCAATAACAATTTTTTTATAGTAATACAGTTGAATAACTTACAATTAAATATATCAGAATAGTACTGAAATCCCAAAATTTAATTCCATGCACATTCAAAATACTAATCTACATATATCTAGTTGTAAGTTATTTTAAAAACCTCCCACTAAATCTAAAAATTATCGAAAATATTCACGAATTTCAGCTTATATTGAAAAATGGCCTAAATCTGCTATATGAGTCCATATCGATTATTTTTTTTAAATCTTGTAATTGCTATTGCTAAATCTTTCATTTTTTTATTTATCTTTTTGTTATTATTTGCAATATTTTATTATTAACTTACATGATTTTACATAATTGAGCTGGAATTCCCTCACCCAAGACAAGAGCCTTGTCTATTTATAGTAAAAAAGGCTATTTTTACTTCCCTTTATAATCAGTACTTTAAGGGAAATAAAAATATCTAAAAAAATTATAATTATATTAAAAAACATACAAAAATTAAAAAAAATAAAATAAAAATCACGACGGAGATGGCTACCCAATAAAAACGACCCAAAGTCTGACCGAGGAAGAGGTAATAGCTACGGTGACCGTCCGAGACTACGATCAAGCCACGAAATTTTACCTACTGAGCGGCTGATTCAAAACTTCGATGAAGATCTTCTTGCCAAACAAATATTCTTTACCGCGAAATTTTTACATTTTATTTAGCCAAATGGGCAGCACGAAAAGGCTCCAGGGCCGCACGAAAAGGGCTCGCGGGCTGCGGGTTGCTCATCACTGATTAAAATGATAATCTAAATCTTCAAACTTTAAACGTTAAAACAACTTTTACATCTTGTTTTAAAGTATTTTTTATGTTATTCTAGAAGCATACATACGTCCAAGTAAAGCCTAATGTGATCCGACACATCACGAATTTTTGGCCGAATCCAATACCGCGGCCGAAACTCGTTTATTGACCGATCCCAAAAAGAAGATCGGTCACTACTTAGTTAGTTTAATCTTACTTTTATTATTTCTTTGTAAAGCAGGACCATGGTTGGTGATCCATGTAATAAACGAGACAAAATCTATTTAAGTTGTAGAAATTTCCAAACTTGAATTACCTAGATGTTACGTAGGGTGACCCGACAGTTGATTCCTTGAAGGTTGGCCCTCGAAATTATAATTATTATGAAATTAATTTTATGTGCATTCTTTACCAATTTCAAACCTACAAATCGTATTAAAAAACCTTTTATAAGAAGTTGGTATGGATAGTAAATGAATTTATGTACCTACTTATAAGTTGGTATACTCGGTATGTAGACAATAGTTTTATCCTTGATACAATTTAATGAAAACATGTTTTACACTTTTACTAGCGATTTCCCGGCATGCGTTACTATGCTAATTAATAAATAAATTGTTTCTTCCTGCATGTCCTTTCCAATCCATCCCGTTCATCTTCCACCTTCCCCTCACGCATTCCCACTCTGCCTTCTCCGTCTTCCTTCTCTCCACTTCCCTCTCCCACTTACCCCGTTTCGCGAACCACCCTCCCGAGTTCCCCTCCCCCCTCCCGCATTCCATATATTCAGTCCCGGTACATTCAGTTTCCAAACAGCTCGCGTACCACCTATTGCATTTTTTTATACAAATTTCATAATGCCAGAGCTTACTATTATATAAAAAAAAACTATCACGGGCATGCACACATCAAATAACCAAAGTTTCATCGCGGTCGGATGAATGGTTAGCAACGCATAATTTCATGATGCCAGAACTCACTATTGTGTACCTATGGAAACCATCGTGGGCATGCGCACATCAAATCCAATGTTTAATCGCAATCGGATGAATGGTTTAGCAACGCACAGACAACCCATGTACTCGTATACACTCGAGCAAACATTTTAATTTATATATTCCTATATAGATTTTTCGGCGGTACATCCTCTCTGCTCACGCTGATATTTATTTATATTTTGTGTAAGGGAACGTACCCAAACTACGTGACCAACTTTTTGCAATTTTTAACCCCCCCCCCCCCCGGTGACCAAAATCCTAAGGAACCCTCCGCTCATTTGTATGGAGCGTGACCTTTTGAAGACCCCCCCCCCCTAAAAGTGTCACGTAGTATGGGTACGTTCCCTAAGTAGGTATGCCGGGATAATGAGGATCCAGCAGAAATCAGAAGGAGAATCACAGCAGCCAACAAAACATACTTCTCTTTGCTGCCAGTGTTTAAGTCACGTAGTGTCCACAGAAAAACCAAAATAACCATATATAAGACCATTGTTAGAACTGTATTGGCATATGGATGTGAGGCGCTGACACTGACGGTAAAGATGGCTGAAATGCTGGATACTTTTGAAAGAAAAGTGCTGAGAAGAATATGAGACTCCTCAGGCTGAGATGGGCTGGGCATGTACAGAGAATGCCGGATACACGCGTCCCAAAAAGAATTTTGACTGGACACCCAGGTGGAAAGAGAAAAGTGGGAAGACCCAGACTGAGGTGGGAAGACGAAGTAAGAGGGGATGCAGCACAGCTTCTCCAGGTACCAAATTGGAAGTCAGCCGCTGAGGACAGGAGGAGTTGGAGGCGACTGTTGCAGGAGGCCAAAGCTCGATATGGGCTGTAGCTCCATCGAAGAAGAAGAAGGTATGCCGGGGAGCCAACTGTTGGGAGATCAACTATCATGGAATCGTTGTGTGGTTAACTAACGATTACGCTGTCATACCTAAATCTTAACTGAATGTCCCAAAATTCCTACTGATTCATGAAGTAATAAAACTGAACATGAGCTGCCTATAAAAAATTTCCACTAATTCTTGAATTAAATTGGTATACTGGCTATCTGCTACCCATATATTTACTTTACGATTAGATTCCAGTTAGCGTTGGTAGGTACCTATCTACACGCTTGCTCGTATTTAAAGAGATCCAATAGTCCAGGAAAAAACCGAAATCGGAATTCACGCCATTTTATGGGAGGAGTTTAAAAATCCTCGAGAAAAAGCTTTTGGAAAGGTTGGAAAAGGAATTTGAGATTCTTTTTACTGGTTGATTTCTTAAAGGCCTGTAAAAAACGTTCACTCATTTTTTACGCGTTGTTTATTGCAATAAAACAGAATTTTAAAATTGATTTCACGGAACAAAGCGACGTGGAGCCTAACGTCCGTTTTCCGCGTGTTACAAGTTATGCAGCCCTTCGGTGGACGGCACAGAGTTCACTTTGAAAATACAAATTTACTAGTCTACTGCCGGCCGTATTGTAAAATAACAACGCGAAAATGAATATTTTATTTTATTTTGTGAACTTTGAGCGTAAAAATATTTTTTTTTTGATTATGATAAAAAAACTGAATTTGCTACATTAAACAATAAAACCATATCCGAAAAAGGGGTTTATAAATAGGAGAGTTTGGACTTAAAAGTATTTTTTATAGACTTTACATTTTATTTTTTTATAGGCTTATTATTATTTTTTTATATGGACTTATAAAAAAAATTGACTGATATTTTTAAGGGCCAGGATATGTTCTACACAAAGTACTTAATAGAAGCTTCTATAATACTTCTAAGCGATCCAATTTTCAAAACGAAAACATACGATTTTGTATGATTTTGCATTATTTAGTATGGCTTCATCTTAAAAAGTCAACCAAGACCACTGGAGGTAACCTGCCAAAATTGAAAACATTGGCACTTTGATCGCAGCCATAGGGCACCTACTGAATAGTCATATTCATGGAAATTAAATTTAAATTTGTTTTTACATAAGCTCCAAAAGGTACTGAGGAAAATAGTTCCCCTCAGGGCCTATGTCATCTTTGGGGATGCTGTGTGGTGGGTCTTTTTAAGGAAGGAGAGGAAGTTTTGGGAAGGAAAAGGGTATGAGAGGTGGGTAGAAATATGAGGGTCAGTGTGTCCAGGAGTGACGGACGTATGAATCCATCCCTCCCACTGCGGTGCAAGGTGATGTTTCGAGAGAGTACGGCTGTAGAAGTCAAAGGGACTCCCCCAACCATTTTCTCCCGATCTGGCCTGCAAGGCAGCTGGTGGGCAGACGCATCCACCGCCAAGACCCGATCAAACCTCACCTCATAAACCACTGTTTGTTATTCTATAAATGGTTCCAGGGGCGGCGGTACCCATACCCGCCTCCCAAATTATACCTAAATACCTTAGCGGTATCTGCTAACAGAAATCCTCGAATACCAACTACCTACTTACAACAGAACTGCAAGTGGCTATTAGGTCGTGTTTTAGAATATCTAATGCCTACAATGCACGACATCTTTTTTCAGCCCGATTCCAATTAGATATCAAAGTCAACATTTTTCGCGATCGCTCTTTTTATATCTACGATTTCAATTGTCATCACTGCAAACAACACAAGAACCATTAGGTACTATTTGCGGACGTGCCAAGTAGGTGCTTACTAACGGCAGGTACTTACATACATACGCAAACATTCGCCAATACTAAGTATGCAAATGTATGGATGCATTTAATGTAATGGCTGTTCCCTGCATCCAGTATCCAGGGAGCTGTATGGAAATTTACAGGCACAGTTTATGTAAATCCCGCTACTGGATGTCGAGATCGTTCTTGAACAAAGCCAAGTGAGAATGTATCCATACATATATCTGTCTGGACTCATACCTTCCTGAAAAGCAGAAATAGGGTAGTTGATCCAGAATTTAGTTAATATTCGTTCTAATTTATTTTACACTTCAGTGCATACTATCCAGAAATATCTTATGTATTATAATTTTTTTAAATAATATAGTTTTTTTAAACAAGGAATGGAGCTTATATCACAGCATAGAATAAAGAAGAACACTGGAAGTGCCTTCCATACAAATTTGAATGAGAGCAAATGTTTCGTTTTTTTTTTCTTTTTTAAAGAAAGACATTGAATTTAACCTTATTGGATACAACGTTCAACATTCAATGCGGTTGAATGAGAAATGAAAGTGTAAACTCAAGTAGGTACCGAATGATTCACTCGATCTGTATTAGCAACGCGAAAATTTGCAACGTAGTATGGTTTATAAATGGAAAGAGGAGCAAATGTTTTTGGAACATTTTATGAAGTACCCTAGCCTATGGAATATTAAAGCGGAGGGTTTCATTTAATTAATTCGTTATTTAAATAAATCACAAGTTAACGTAATTTCCAAGCATCTACCTGATTCGAAAACATCCTCAGCAATATGAATAGAATAGTTCACTTCTTCAGGATACGTTCTTTCATTTCTGCGTCATTCAACCAAAGTGAAGCAATTTGGTTGAACCGTGTAATATCGCTATTACGAACAACCCGTCAATAATTGAAAATCTCCCACTGGAACCGCAGTGAACAGAAAATATTGCTTGTGTCGTGATGGAGGATTTTGCCAGCCGAGGAGTCGAACATGCGGGTGGGACTCAAACGCGATGCAAACTCAGCCACCGACCCGTCAAATTCTATTTTACCCAATATTATAAACATGAGGTGACGTACAGCGATGAAGCATTGGTTAAAGAAGATCACCACCATCCTACACTGGCTATCTCGGCCACCCTGGCGAGAACACAATACAGCAGGCGTGAAATGCGTGCAAACCGTCATCAAATGGGACGACACTTATATTCGAACTTTAACAAATTTAATTTTAAACACGTTAATATTAATCTGTGTCTAAAAATATTCTCACACTTCAACTGGAGATATTTATACAACATGAAATCTGTCAACGAAGCTGTGGAATATTTTTACTCTGTATTATTTAGTATATTTGAATTATGTGTACCTTTAAAAAAATTATCGAAAGCAAATGTTAACTACCCAGTTTGGTTCGATAAAAATATTATAGAAAAAATCAAATGTAAGGAATCTCTTCGCAGGAAGTACAAAGCTACTAATAATAAATCAGACTATTTATTATTTTCTGCAAAGAGATCCGATCTCAAAAAAGAGATGACTGTAAAAAAGAACAAATATTTATCCGATATTGAAAATCGGATCAAAGAAGACCCCAAAAACTTCTGGCAATATATTAGATCACAAAAATCAGGTAGGGGCACTCCTATTGGACTTATGAATGTCGATAAAATAATCCAATGTCCCCAACAAGTTTCAGAGAGATTCGCGGACTATTTCCAGTCGGTATACAACCATATGAGCCCTAACCTAGATGTTGAAAGTCTCCGGGCAGAGGTGCCTAGAAACACAGGTTCAATATCTCTGGAACAAATTAAGCCTGAGGAAGTCAAAGCGTGTATTCGGGAACAAAAGCCCAACAAGGCCACGGGGCCAGATGGAATCCCACCTCATATCATTATCATGTTGGAAGAACATTTGTTTAACCCGATATGCTTTATCTTCAACCTCAGTATTTCAACTTCCACTTTTCCTAAATCCTGGAAACTAACCAAGGTTAGCCCGATACATAAATCTGGAACAAAAACGGAAGTCCAGAACTATAGACCAGTAGCAGTTCTGTCAATACTCCCAAAAATATTTGAAACAATAATTTGCAAAAAGCTAAACAAACAAATTAAACCGTTTCTTCAGGGAAACCAACACGGATTTCTATCAAATAAGTCCACCGTCTCTAATCTTCTAGAACTCTCACAGAGAGTAGCAAGAGGATTAGATGCTCAACATCAAACTGATGTGATCTACACTGATTTCGCCAAGGCGTTCGACCGAGTTGATCATGACGTACTGCTACGAAAAATACATAGAATTGGCTTCGACAAACCCCTCCTAAATTTTTTTGTCACGTATTTAAGGAATAGGAAACAATATGTTTGCATCGACGGATTCAGGTCTAGAGAATTCTCTGCATTCTCTGGAGTGCCACAGGGGTCAAACCTAGGTCCTCTACTATTTATAATCTTAATTGATGACATTCAAGAATGCATCAAACATTCCACTTGCCTGCTTTTTGCTGACGATCTAAAATTACTTAAGAAAATTTGTGATGGTCAAGATTGTGTCAAATTGCAAACTGATTTAGATTCAATTTCATCATGGGCTGATGAAAATAAATTATTTTTTAATACAAAAAATGTGTCGCTATGTCGTATACACATTCGAGAAACCCTATCAAATTCGATTATTGCATCAAAAATGATATATTGTCAAAAGTAAAATCCATCAAGGACCTTGGGGTAGTCTTTGATCCCAAACTTACGTTTTCGGACCATATATTGCAGTTGACGACATCATGCTACAAGCTTCTCGGATTTGTCATAAGACTCTGCAAACAATTTTCCAATCCCGAGGCAATGATGACTTTGTACAACTGCATTATAAGGTCTAAAATTGAATACGCCTCTGCTGTATGGGCCCCATACCAACAAAAATATATTGAAAAACTAGAACAGATTCAAAAAAAGTTTTTGAGATACATGTATTTGAGAATGCACGGAGAGTACCCGCGATTCATGCATCACGAAGATTTGCTTGCCGAAACGCGCTACCAAAGTCTCCACTCGAGGAGGAGTGGGGCCCTTGCAGTAACGGCGTACAAAATTATTAATAATTTAATAGATAGCCCATACCTTCTGGAATGCTATAAGTTGTTCGTACCGAATAACTACAGCCAGGGACGTCACCATGATCTGCTTTGTATCCCACGTGGCAGAACGGACGTACTGGCTCGGCATAGCATGACACGAGGTATTTTTTTTTTTTTTTTTACAGTGAATACCGCACAAGAATCTCAACTGCTCCCGTCTGGAGCCAGTGAGACTATGGCATCCCCAATTGGGGTATGTTGTGAGGCTGAAGGTAGCGGGGAGGGGAAGGAGGTGGGGAAGAGGAAGGTTGGGAAGTACCTGGCTATTCAGATCTGGTCACTAAACACGGCTAAAGCCATTTTCAAGTAACGTTTCAATTCTGAATGGTGGTCTTACACCAGGGCGATACTGATAGTATCTTCCACTCTGGAACATGCCGCAAATATACTATATATTATTTTAAATGAATTAATTGTGAAATAACACAAATTAATCAAATAAAATTTATTTGCGCATGCCGGGTTCGAACCCGCGACCTCCGGAATGTGAGTCAAGAGTCTTAGCCACTGGACTACGGAGGTCGTCGGAGGTATGGCGCTGTTAAACAACGCCTCCAAGACTATCGATATTTTTAATAGTAGCCTTGAAGAATTCAAGAGGCATGTTAATGCTAAAAATCTATAACTTGTTATTTGTATCATATATATGTAGTTAATGTTACATGTATTGTAAATGGACACAGTCTGTAATACACAAAAAAAAAAAAAAATTTTATTTATTTTATTAAAGACAAGTAACATTGATGACGTGTAGATTGTGATATTAATGAAGTGATGTAAACAAACTTATTTTTCTTTTAATAAAATAAATAATGCCATCACAAAGTGCGAACCTTTCGAAGAAGTTGTCTTCGAAAAAAAAAGGAGTGTGCTTTAGATCACACAACTTAAGTAAAACTTCTGCTCCATCTATATGAAAGGAAGAGAGAAATAAAATGTGCGCGCGCACTGCTCTCTCTTGCTCCTACAGTGTGATACGACAATAGGCCTGCACTGTGTAACGTAACTGGCTATGAGAGAAAGAAAGAAAGAAAATGTGTGGTCGCACCTCTCTCTTGCCCCTACAGTAAAATACGAAGCGTTCGCCTCGCCGTAACGCTCTTGTTACGCATTCGCCAGCTTACTCCCCAAAAAATATGTATTTGTCCCAATTGCCCAGGTCCCCATCTCATTTAAACTCGAATTTCATAAACACAGTTTTGTATTAGAAATTTAAGCATCGACTAGATTTTTTTTATTGTTCATAATAAATTAAGAAAGATCCTTTTAACTATTATTTTCGATTATCCGAAATTTGGAAAAAATTATAATAATTTCATGTTTTGGAGGGCACTTAAAAATTACTTGAAACTGCGTTAAGTATAGGTAAATTGAAAACTCAGATTTCGCTTTCATATAAATGCATTCAAATTTGTTGAATAAACAGTCAATATTATAAAAAAAAAAAACAACATAAAACTACGAAATGCTAAAAGAAAATACGTTATTTCATTTTTAACTTAGGGAAGGTAGCGTGTTAAAAATTAAAAAAAAGGAAAATGCAATCTTTGGCAAGGTTTGAAGGAATTCAAACAAGCAAAATAAATAATTTATACCAAATGCATTTGGCTGTATCTGATTAGTAAAACACAAAAATAAAATGTGAAAACAATATGAGATGTAGTAATTTACACAGAATTCCGAGATGGGAACCCCTGCATTTGAACTACCTATAGTTCGCAGTCACCCCTTTGTCTATCTAATTATCTGTATGTATATTGTATAGCCCTGTCTGGATTGTGATACCACCACACCTATACACCGTTCACACCTATCGGATATACCTACACGCGTGCTGGGTACCTAGTATCTACCCTCGGTACTAACACTGGAGCAACTCCTTACCTACCCCTAGTCTGGTCAGGGGATGAATGTTGCATGACTCGTACTATGAAGGTGTGAGTTTAAAGCCTTTATGTATGTGTGGCTTTATTCAACTACTGGGATTAGATAGGGGTGATGAGATTGCACCAGTATTGGTGCGAGTCTAGTATTCGTACGTAAAAACTACGCCCACAACCAAATTTGCAATTCAATTCGATTGTGCCACAGGTGCAAGAAGTGTTTGGAAATTGCTTTTTTCCAACATAAAATAAAATACATCTACACTCTGCCTCATCGAGAACGAATCATTTTGATGAACCGATCTCACAAAAATAACGATTGATTCAATAGCAAAAAAATGTTTGCCATTTCAAAGTGGTCAGTAATGTTTCAACCTTATGATAAAGAACTTCTACTGATCAATAATTACACTTATCAAAACTAACATATTGATTCGTATTTACAAATTACAACGGGTCTCAAGGATGATGCGATGGTTCAGCGTTCGAACGTTGAACGAAAAGCTTTTTTTTCAGCGTTTTCTAATGCGCTTAATTTGGATTCCAAATAAAGCACCATAACGAATTATTATACATATTTATTATTTGAAATATTCTGCAAATATTAAGCGTTTATTCCCTTAACACTGCTAGTAAGTAGGTACTTTACATACTTAACTTTACATACTTAAGAGGGAATGCGGGTGGCGTTTTTTCCATACAAACGTATTCCACGTTTATCTTTCTGGATTTTGACCCAAGAGCAATTTTTTTTACGTAATATAGATATCGACCAATAGCGTGTCGGTACGTTTTGTTTTTTTTTGATAATTTACTTCTTATAGAAGTTAGGACCTTCCAAAAATTAATAAAATTGCCTGGTTTGAACGCCGTCAAAAGACGTTCAGTATACAAACTAAACAATGTATTTAAAAAAAATAACAAAACGTACCGACATAGAATATTTTCTTCTAATATAGTTATTAAAAAAAAATAAATCGGTCCAGTTTTGCAGAAGAAAAATGGGGAATACAAAACATCGATTTTGACGATTTTATTTAGGTATTTTCGGCCCGATATGCAGTTGTCCCTTTCGTTTAGTTCCCCTGAGGGGAGCGCGGAGGGGAACAGAAGACATTCGTTACAATACCTATAGACGATATTTTTAAATGACCGGCATAGCTCTTAACGGTACTTACCTTACATATGTAACAGCTAATAATTTATTGATATGGATATCAAGCGAATTTGTTTACAGTGCCGATTTTTTGTACCTACTTATACGAAGGTTTATACAGTAGTTTTATCCTTGATGAATTTGAATGAAAACATGTTATATACTTTTGTTATTCGGCGGTACATCCTCTCTGCACATCCCTTCGGGGATACATAGTAATGTTTTGTGTAAGTAGGTATAACGTATTTTCCCTAAACCGATTGCAAAATGTAAATAAGTATGGCGGGGGGGGGGGGGGGGGGGAGCAACTGACATGGAATCGATTCAATATGATTATGATATTCAATAATGCAAGCAATAAAATAAAAGATGTAGGGAAAATAGTTCGTTTACGTTCATTCAATATAATTGTTTTTCCACTATCGTATTCGGTTGGTAATCTACGGTATTATTTTTTAAAAATGTTGCTTATATGGTTAACCATATTGTTGAGAAATAACGATAAAGACAATGTCCAGTAGATGACGCAGCAATAGATAAAGTGGCGTGCAATGATCTGTGACCAAAGATAGACTGAAATAACATATTGATTAATTTGTGTTATTTCGAAATTAATTAATTAACAATAATATATAGTATATTTGCGGCACGTTCCAGACTGGAAGATACTCTCATTATCTTCCTGGTAGAAGACCAACATTCAGAATTGACACGTTGCTTGAAATGACTTTAGCCATGTTTAGCGACCAGATCCGAATAGCCAGGTTCTTTCCAGCCTTACTCTTCCACATCTCCTTCTCCTCCCACTCCCTTCGGCCTCATAAGATACCTGGGGTTGCCACAGTTTCACTGGCTCCAAACGGGAAACTCTTGTGCCGTATTCATGTTTAAAAAAGGCTCTGATTAGTTGGGGTATAAATTGGGTAATGAATGTTTGAAAATGATCAAAATTTATCGTACTTATTGACAGAAAACATGTTCTAAAATTTATGAAAATACATTATTACACAAATATTCTTTAATTTTTCTTAATGGTTCGTTTTACGTCAGCCTTTATGAATTGCACGCCACTGTATACTTTATGTATTACCTATTTATTTTTTGACTAACGTTTCTTTAACGTTTTTTTAACGTTTAAATTTACGTTTCTTTGCAAAAATCTGACAAAACAATGTTTTGAAGAAATATAGAATTAGCAATTTATATACTCTTTGAAAATGTGTCTATTTATGATACCTACTTAGGCACATCAAAGTTATAAATCTGAGTTGAGGTAAAGTTTTGTCAAATTTAACCTAATGTTAAAATCTTTTTCACACCTTAGTAATTACAATAATTTAGACATTTTTCGATGTTAAAAACGCCTACAGATATAGCAATATTTTAGACGGTGAACTTTACAGGTAGGTACACCCCGCAGGAAAAACAAGAAAAGGAAAAAAAAAGTCCACATCCGTTTTGATAATCAACTAGATTTGTGATTCATTAACATAATGGACACTGTAACGGTTTCTGAAACGATGACTAAAGACGGAGGTAGCGCAACACGGCATAATACCCCATAAATAAATTACTATAATACTTTTGGTAGTGAAATCTAAA
The DNA here is from genome assembly GCA_917880885.1 of Limnephilus marmoratus. NCBI lineage: Eukaryota > Metazoa > Arthropoda > Insecta > Trichoptera > Limnephilidae > Limnephilus > Limnephilus marmoratus. The sequence goes on along the minus strand of OU862923.1, from coordinate 28,434,442 downwards.
ATCACATCAGCTATAGATATGTTCAAATATAGATATAGGGTACCGTCATAGCTAGATAGGTACATACTTCTAAAGAGCTATTGCAGATCAAATCCGAAATAGCTCTTTAGAAGTAGGTACCATTTGCATTTGAACATACCTACTATGTCTAAAGCATAGTACGGAAACAAAGCTAATAAGAGTACAGGTTATACAAACAGATTAGGTAAACAGTTATTGTGGGTAAATAAATCCCGCCCACAACTTGTAAGTTCTAACCAGTGATTCTCAAACTGTGACCAAAAATATCAAGTATTGTCTACACCTCTTCTTTTACGGCGCACTTTCTTTTGTCCTAAACAAAAAATAACTACAAATTTGAGGAATATTCCAGTTAGCACAACTTAAACTGATAATATTATTTTTTCCCAAACCTTTCAAAGTTAGCAATAGGTATAGCAATTATGCAAAATGGAAACAATAGAAAGAAGGCTTCCATGACAGTTGCTCAGCCGACAATTGCCCACCGGCGTACCTATGTACAATGTGCAGTCGGTTTAGGGAAAATATGGTGTACCTAATTACATGAATTAAAACTAAGTGACCCCGAAAGGATGTGCAGAGAGGATATAAAGCCATATAAAACGAATTTTCATTTAAATGAATCAAGGACAAATCTGCTTCTCTAAATACTGTGTATACCAGCGCGTAAATTCATTCCAATTTATTATTAAAGGTATTTTTAAAGTCGATTTTACGAAAATAAATAACTTTGAATACACCACTATTTAATAATAATAATAATAACGTAGTATTTATATAGCGCAGTTTTGTGTTTTGTGTTTTTTTTTCTTTTTAAAAAGAAAGACAAACATTCCCGGTTTACGAATAACCCATCAATGTTTGAAAATCTCCGACTACAACCACAGAAAGCCGAAAATGTTGCTTGTGTTGTGATAGAGGACTTAGCCAGCCGAGGAATCGAACACGTGACGCCTAGGTGGGACCCAAGCGCTAACCCCACTCAACCACTGACCGGTCGATTATTTCATTTCGAGTGCGCTTAACTATATTTAAACTTAAAAGTATTCCTATAGTGTTCCTTACGAGTCCTTATAAAAATTGACTAAAAACTATGAAACAAAGAATACACAGTACCTATATACCTACAAAGCAATGCCAACAACAACAGTGCTGTTTTGGCACAGGACAATAGATAATGATAAACAATAACGGTGCCATTAAACAAGAATCGTTAAAACTAAAATAAAATATTTAATATATACCTATATTGTTTATTTATTTTTATTAAATAGCGGTGAATACAAAGTTATTTACTTTCAATAAATTAAAATGATCACAAAGTGAGTTTGCGACCATTGAAGAAGTAATACATATTTTACTGTGAGTTTATCGCGAGCCACTGATTGCGAAGCGCTGTATTTTATATATTCGGCCTGTTATCAAATTTGAACAAAGGAGCATGCAATCGATTTTAAATTCCTTGTTCAGGAAATGTGCAAATAATTTGGAATCAAAGAGAAATGTTGGCAAAAAAACGAATGATAATTTTAAATTAATTAATTAAATGGCTCAAATTTAACACAAGAAATTACATTTAAGATGAGAAATTTCTACTACGAATAGCCATAAGAAAGAAAATAATTTTTATTTAAAAATTGATCTTATTTCTACATGCCATTATATGCGTCACTAAAAAAGAAAATTCCACTTCAAAGCATTTGAATAATCTCACTTACCCCCTCTGTGAAAATCTCTCCACACTCTGACACGAGATTAAAATAGAAAAAAAGAGGCGTCTTTGTCGTCTCGGGGGTCTTCCTTTCCGGGTCACGCCGGTCCAGTCCCGGCAAACAAGATGCAGATACAATAATATATCTAATTTTCCCCAAAGATGATGAAGGAATAAGCGACATTTGAGAGAATTGGAGCCGACAGATGAACACCGGTCCGAACCGCACCCCAGTCTTTGCACTAGTACGCAGAATCAGCCAGAGTTACCCCAATTCTCTACTCCTCCGGATCACGGGTCCACCCTAAACGACACAACCGCCAAAAGCCACCCTAACGTACACCGACCCCTCAAACAATGAGCACAGCGTTTATAAGAATGAATTTCGCTTGAATCAACCGAGACTTGGGCTGTTTTGGGTGTAGGGAGCGCGAGACGTTCCCGGGGATGCTGCGCAAAATAGGTGGTCGAAATATGAACGAGACTGCACGGCGCTGGATGTGGGTGGGGGAGGGTGGGGAGGGTGTAGGGGATGGGGGAGGGGGATGGGGCTGTCGGCGAGGGAGGACGGAGGGGGAGGGAGAAGGAGGATGGGCCGCTCTCCTTGCTCGGAAAACGTGGCTACAGAGTGTTTCGAGAAACATTGGAAACCATATTATTTATACTTTAAATGATTGGTCGTGTAAATAGGGCTACGTTGTTTGCTTACAGTAAAGTAAATCTTAAGAGTACCTAAAAATTTAAGAAAAAAGGAATGCAGTTCATCTTTTTAATTTTTAATAGCCACCTTCGCATATTGGTACCTACTTGCCAAATAATTTGAGACTTAATTGTTTATAGTATGTTCTTTATATATTTATACAGGTGCTTACAGGGTTTTTCACATGCATACTGCTTTCTAACAACGTATGCATGGACACTGGAGGTCTAGATTCGTTAAAAATAAATAAATGTAGCTTCGTTTAACAAAAAAATTAGAATCTTGCGAGAGCCTTGAAGGAGTAACCATCTGTTACTTATACCAGGGCGGGTAAGTGGTGGATAACCTCCACTGCCACCTTCGCACAAAAATTTCCTTGTAGGAAATGAAATTTCTTAAGTCTTTTTTTTTACATTAGACAGCATGATGCCTAAATAAGATTTAAAAACCCAAACAGTATTTACAAACATTTTTTTGTATTTTTTATGTGAATACATCCCAAGAGTGCCATCTGGAGCCAGTGAGATTATGGCATCTCCAATTGGGGTGTGTTGTGAAGCTGAAGATAGTGGGGAGGGGAAGGAGATGAGGAAGAGGAAGGTGGGGAAGTATCTGGCATTTCAGATATGGTCACCAAACACGGCTAAAGCAATTTCAAGCAACGTTTCAATTCTTAATGGTGGTCTTACACCAGGGCGATACTGAGAGTATCTTCCACTTTGGAACGTGCCGCAAATATACTATATATTATTTTTAATTAATTCATTTTGAAATAATACAAATTAATAAAACAAAAAAATTAAATTAATAAAATACTTAGTTTTTACCACTTTTATCGTTTATAAAAACCCTAATTTAGGTTTTATTAAACCAAAAATTTAGGTATTTGTAAAAAATAGAAGTGGTAAAAACTAAGTATTTTATTAATTGTATTAAAATGGTGTCATAAAATAAGTTTGCTGTGCTAGAAGAAGAAAACAAAGAATATTTGGGCACGCTGGGATTTGATCCCACGACCTTCGGATTGTGAGTTAAGAGCCTTACCCCTCAACCCGGAGGCCGTATTCAAGGAGTATGGCTCTCGACCAGCAATCCAGAGGTCGAGGATTCACATGTCGGCATGCGGGATTTGACAATTAATTAATTAAAAATAATTACACCTTCCAGAGTAGAAGATGCAATCAGTAACGCATTGGCGAAAGCACACCACTTAGATTTAAAAGGTTGCTTGAAATGACTTTAGCCGTGTTTTAAGACCAGATCTGAATGGCTAGGTAGATCTTCCCACCTTCCTTTTTCTCATCTCCTTCCACTCCCCACTACCTTCAACAACACAACATACCCCAATTGGTGATGCTTTAATCTCACTTGCTTCAGACGGTTGGGAGCAGTTACGACCCTTGGCGGTATTTTCAAAAATACAGATTTTGTCACATGCTCCTCTCCAGCATTAGAAACCACCGACAAAATCACATTTTGTCGGTGTCCAAAGGTGGCAGTTATTTCAAGGTAGAGATTGTCATCGATTTTCATTTTGATGATTTTTATCAGTAGGTACTCGTATGAAATTGGCTATGATATGAAATTATTGGATATGAGATATGATATTTGTATTTTTTTATTATTATTGTACAATAGAATAATTCCAATTACAGTAAAATTTAGTTACCCTATCAGCATTTAGGCAAGTGACTTGAATTCCAATTACAATACAATTTAGATACCCTATCAGCATTTAGGCAAGTGACTCTTCAACAGTCACATACATCCAAATGGTTTGCAATTTCATTTAAGAGCGTTTAACCAGCCAGCGGACGAAAATCCACATTTCGTCGAAAGTTGTTCTTACGATCATACAGGGCGGTTACAATGAGACAGATTAATTATTCTCCGTACCAGCTTTTTTAAATTATAACTCAATATCGAATTTATTTCAATCCAAATTAGCTTTAATTTATACCTTCATCCAAAAATGCTGAAAGGCGTGATGATAAAACTATTAAAATAATGTACTTTTTGTAATTATTTTTTGATTATAAGTATTTATCATTTTTCAATAATGTCTAAATTTAATAAGAATGTTTAAAAAATCTGAAATATATTAGTCTGTAAGTGCGCAAATAAATACACAAATGGACCAATTTTCGTCAAGAAACACATGTACGTATATATTTTTTAATGATTTTATTGAAACTAAAATTAAAATTCTATAACATGCGTTTGCTAGATAATATATTAATTTATTTTACTGCATGATTATATTATTTGAAATGGGTGTGGTATAATACAAAATCTTTTTTGAAAATTTAATAAATCTCCCAACGACCTATGGAATAACCTTATTATAGTAAAAAATAATTTTTTTCTTAAAATTTATTACATGCGAATGCTAGATAAAAGAACAATCTTTCTAAATCCATTTATAATTTTTTGTGGAAAAGAGTCAATACGTCTAAAATCTTTTTTGAAAATGACGTATTTCCGGTTTTCTCTGGTAATGCCCTCTTAACAGCACCGCTCCCCTCGTCATGCTACGCTTTGCCAAGACGTCTGTTCTGCCGTTTGGTACTTTAAATAAGTCATGATGTCAACTTCGTCTGTAGTGGTCTGGTACATATAAATCATAGCATCCCAAGTGAAATGGGCTATCGATGAAATTGTTCCAAATTTTGAAAGACAGAATATGAAGACTTGCTTTCCGCCTAGTTTCTAGACTCTCAGAATCAGTTTTCTCAAGAAAGTCAAAATGGTGCATGAACCTTGAACAGGTTCCATGCTTCTGCATATAAACCTACCTGAGGAATTTCTTCTGAATTTGCTCAAACATATTAATGTACTTCTGATGGTACGGTGCCCAAACATCGCTCGCGTACTCCAGCTTGCTTCTCAGAATGCCATCGAATAATGCTAGCATAGTTTCTTGGTTATCAAACTGCTTACAAGTCCTGATGATGAACCGAAGAAGTTTGTAACAAGGCTGAGCTATGTCAGTTTGGGATCAAAGATATGATACTAATTGGAAAACAAATCATATAAGTTCATGTCCTTCCTTTCCAATCAATTACCAAATAAGTTTTATTTGTGACCGCCTGGATTTGAACTTGCTAGTCGAGAGCTTTAACCCTCGACCAAGGAGGCCTTCAATGCCGGCTATAAATACGGCGCCCTAGCATCATAATTTACATTTATGGGTATCCCTGCATAATTATACTTTTAGTAACAATTAAGTTTAAAAACTAAGACATTTGATTGTGACTGGACTTAAAACATTTATAAAGTTGAACATCAAAACATATTTAAATATTTCATCCTAGGCCTAGAAAGGGAAACGTCATCATTCTAACATTACGTCTGTGGCATAAAAATAACACAAAACTAGGATGATTCGGAATTTCAAAGGCCGGAAGCGAGCACTAAAGGAGAAGGGGATTGCCAATCCTACAGCACGATAAATAACCATATATAAATAAAAATATTATTACCTTTAATCAATAAATTCTGGGTTGACTATGATTAAAGAGAAAGCCCTCAGAAATTAGACGGACTATTTTGTAGTGTTTAAAAATTAAAATTTCTTGAACCGATCATTTATTACCGAGTAACCCTACTGCAGTGAATGCACTGAGCTCCCTCTCCGGAATATTTGGCATCGAAATGTTTGTTCAATTTGCTCTACCATGAAAATCTCCACGGCATCCGGGCTCGGGCGATTCCTCTCAGCCACTTGGGCTCTAGATCGTTGAAACGTTTTCCCTGAAATAGACGGAGAGTTTTCCCAGCTAGATGACTTGGCGAATCACATTTGGAGTGCACTTCGCCAAGATGTAGAAATGGGTTTTCGATAAGAGGTTTTCAGTTTTTCTCTCCGCTTAGAACTTGAGATATTGCTTGTGTTCGTGAAATATTCCAATATCTCGCCAATCTTGAGTATTCGTCAAAAACATTATGCCACTCTTTGAAATGCTTGTTAAAATTATTTTCTGTTACTTGCGTAAAATCCCGACACTACTTGACTGGGTTTTGATAAATAATTTTGACCGCTCAGTGGTTGAGTGGGCATAGTGCTTGGGTCAGACCCGATCGTCGTGTGTTCGATTCCTCGGCTGGCTAAGTCCTCCGTCACAACACAAGCAACATTTTCGGCTTTCTGTGGTTGTTGTAGAAGATTTTCAAACATTATTGGGTTATTCGTAACCCGGGAATGTTGGAGTTTCTTTTTTAAAAAAAAAAAAAAATTAAATTGAAAAAAATTTAAATAATGATTTATCAATACAAAGATTACGTTCTCTCAAAACTTACAAACAATTTTGTTTCTGGGTGTGCTAGGCCAACGCAACAATTTTCAGCTCACAACGCCATTTCTATCATGAGCTATAGAATGTTAAAATCTCAATTAAACTGTCATAAAAGAGACTCCACATTTTTGACTGATACAATTGTTCAGAAAAGAGATAAAATGTTGAAATTTGGGCGTCACCATCGAGTACTTTATTTACCTACTCGTTTTTTACACAATTTTTCACATAATCTCTACATATTATAAATTAAAGTCCTCCGCGTGGTCTGTCTGTCTGTCTGTTCATCTGTTCTATAGAGTGTTTCATGAGGAAGGTTAAGGTATGCAATTTGTCAAGAATTTGTGTAAATTGGTTGAAACATAACGATAATTGTTAGAAGTGTCGGAAAAAGTCAAGCCGCCTGGTAGCTTTCATCGAAGACGCTGCCTAATCCTTTTGGGATATAATAAAACAATGCATGGTGGGATATTCCTCCTTTATAGATCTACAAAAAAGTCCGCGAAGGCGGACTAATTTTTACGAATAGCTTACTATACCCATTCTATCTTCTAAAAAAATGGTCACGTACATTGCGGTAATTGAAAAGTTATTTAGACGAGTACAATATTAATCCTTATTTACTTAAATACGTTAGTTACCTACCTAAAGAATTTAATGGACATCTTTCACACCATCTCTACGTATTATAAATTAAAGTCCTCCGCGGCATCTGTCTGTCTCTTCGCGATAAACTCAAAGACGGCGGTGGTTATAAAGGTTGGATAACCATCCAGTAGATGACGTTGTGTTTTATTAGCCACAGCAACGCGTGGCTGGGTCTGCTAGTTTGGAATAAAATACAAACTTTGTGGGTTTTTCATATAATCTGTCCCCTTCTCGTTAAAACAAGGGGTAATTATTGCATTAATTAGGATTTTGAACTACGCCATTTTTTACGGCCCATTAAAAGCATTTTAGCGCAATTATTTAAAATCTTTTAAAGAAATTCCAGGGTTTTATTTTCGTTTTTGTGAACCCACTGACAAAAGACATTTAAATCTTCCACTTGAGATGGGTACCTTACGACATAAACATTATACGTTTTGTTCTCTGCGAAATGTCTTCTTTTTACAAGGTATATCCAGTAAGCTCTCTGATTCTACAACAGCGATAAAAAATACAAAAAAACTTATGCTCGTCGTAAAAATAAGTTGCCCATAAAACCAAAATATTATTCAGAGCTGTGACTTTTCATGATGCGACGAGGGAAGGCTAATTTTTAATGTTTACAAACATTATTTCTTTGAAATTATTAAGTACCTGCTTTATGCTCTTACACTGAAATAACACTGCGAGCCTAAATTTTAGACTTATTTTTATGGTTAAAAATCACTATTCAGCATTGAAATGGTGTTTGAAATGGCTTTGGTTTTGTTCGGTGAACATTTAAAAAATGTTTAATTAAATGAAGACAATATTAGCGAAACTCAATCGAAAATATGGAAACAGAAAAATCAGAAAAATATATTTGCACCTCTCTCATTGGAATCGAACTCAGGACCTTTCGCTTTCCGGGCAAGTGCGCTGACCACTGCGTCAAGGTTCTGCGACCATATGCGATTCGGTCATTTATAAACTGTACCTTACTTCGACTAAGAACCACCCACATTATATTTATTTTCTCAACGCATATTTTATTGGCTGTTATTATCTGGATATTGTCTGGATATATCTTTATCCATTTTATTCAATATGCGACATCTATTGACTTTTCTGCAAGTCTAGAATGAATATATATATATATTTTATTTCATTGGTTCCACTAAATTTCTCTCATACTCCGTACTAATGCTTCACGAGCATGCTTGAGCCATTGACACTATAATGAGGTAATCACATAAAAACTAACTAACCATCACGCCGTTTCACCGCTGAGGAAGACAGAGAGGACGGATCGCCCAAAAACTCGGTCTTGGCATACACTCCTTGCCTAATTCACATTGATATCGTCTCATACATACTTTTCTATCATTCTGATTCTTGACATGGCCCATAAAATAAAGTTTATTGAACACAAGATGTTACCCATGAAAATATGTAGACATGAATAGTTAGTGTATTAAATTTAGTATTTAAGGCCATCCAATAGTCCAGGAAAACATCGAAATCGGAATTCACGCCCTTCTATGGGAGGAGTTTAAAAATACTTGAGAAAAAGCTTTTGGAAAGGTTGGAAAAGGTATTTGAGAATTTTTTTTTACATGTTGATTTCGTAAAGGCCCGTAAAAAACATTAAATCATTTTTTACGCATTGTTTATTGTAATTAAACAGAATTGTAAAATTGATTTCACGGAACAAAGCGACGCGGAGTGTAATGTCCGTTCCCCGCTCCGTCCGGGGGCGAACTGTTAAAAAAACGGGCGTGACAAGTGACGTAGCCCTTCGGTGGACGGCATAGAGTTCACTTTGAAAATCCAAATTCGTCTACTGCCGGCCGTATTGTAAAATAACAACGCGAAAATGCATATTTTATTTTATTTTGTGAACTTCGGGCGTAAACATAATTTTTTTGTGTTTATTATAAACTGAATTTGCCACATTATACAATAAAACCATATCCGAAGAGGTGTTTATAAATAGGAGAGTTCGGACTTGAAAGTGTTATTTATAGACCATAGACCTTATACTTTATTTTTTTCTAGGCTTATTGAAAGACTTATAAAAAAGCGCACGTCCCTGTTAGATGAGAGGTTCTGGTGTCGAGTCCCAGTTGCGAATATTATCTTTTTCTATTTTTCTGTGTCTTGTTCTCTTTCACATTTTCGTTCAGATTATTAGTGTTATCTTCTTCAATGATATATTTAATTAGGTATCACGTGGTAGGATTTTCTTTCGCAAATTTATTTATTTATTTATTTATCGCTTTATTTAATTATTCTATAAATAACAACAACATTGCAACAGTCTCAGATATTCGTGATCTTGGAATAACCCTTGATAGTAAACTACAATACAACCTTCATATACAACAAATCACAAATAAAGCTGCTAAAATGTTAGGTTTTATCATGAGAAACACAAAACTTTTTAATAGTATCGACGTCATTAAGCAACTCTACTTTGCCTACGTACGAAGTCATTTGGAGTTTGCGTCAGTTGTTTGGTCTCCATTTTATAAAATCCATACGAACAAAATTGAAGCAATTCAAAACAAATTCCTCAAATATCTTTGTTACAAGTCATATGTAAGATTTAATAATTATGCAGAGGCAGCTTCATACTTTAAAATTGATTCATTGAGTGTACGAAGGCATTATAAGGATGCAATATTCCTATATAAATTAGTTAACAATTATATTCAATGCCCAGAGTTGCTAAATAAAATTCAATTTAATGTACCTGCGCGTACAACACGCTCTTCTGTCCTGTTCAGGGTTGATCAATGCAAAACAAACTGTAAGCAAAATTCTTGTCTGAACAGACTATGCAATAGTTACAATAGCATATTATCCAAGGTGGACATTTTCAATTCTGAACCTACCAAATATAAGGGGTACATAAAAGAGTATTTCTCTGATGTTTCATGAATATGTTATGTGTCTATGTTTCTATCGTTTATTTTTAATTCTGTTATGATTTGATTTATATGTACAACCTGGCTTCTTATGGTTACCAATGTATTGATATTTTATGTTTTATGTAAATTTTAGTTTTATATACTTAATCTTTTGTTTTATAAAATTTTTGATCTCATACTGCTTTATTATAAATTTATTATTAAATTTTTTTTTTATTATGCTGTTAATCAGAGGTAAAGTCACATGGAGGAAATCCATAATTGGTTTTATTTTGGCTATACAAACATGTACAAACTGGAAAATGTAAACTGTCGATTTCCCGAAAATAAATAAATAAATAAATGTTCTACACTAACTCACGTCCTTAGCCTTTCTTCTCTAGTTCCCAGACCTTTCCATCCTATAATCTTCTTCTAAACATTCAGTTCACCTCTTATTCTATCTGTCATCTGGATTGCTTCCTTCTTCACGACTCCGAATTCCTGTGAACTAGTATTCTGTCCACACAATAAGCCAATCGTGATCTTGAATCTGGAATTTGGGATCTAGAAAAACTATTGTAAATTTCGTATTCGAATAGAGCCATATAATTTGGTTCTGTAATACAGACACCCATTAATATTCAAAAAGGCTCTCCGAAGGCAGAAAACATAAAACATGAACATTTAAGAAAACAGAGGTTTTTATGACAACATTCTATATGATTTTTTTAGTACTTATTTCAATTAATTCCCAACATTCAATAAGAATACAGCATTAACAAAAAATAACAGTTCAGTTTAAGTATCCTTCATCAGTCTTTGTTTGAAAAAGCTCACAATTAAATATAATTTTTCATGGCCGATCAATCAAAGTCGTGTCTCTGAATGAAACCATTCAATCTATTTGAGATGCGACCTTCCTAAGCGACACGTACACGTACAACGTACATGCGCGTTACAACGCTACGCGCCCATTCTCTTACTCACAACCAGAAAACTAGGACAATCAATGGTGAGGTTTGTTCTAGAATTATGGAGGATATGTAAAATACAATATATTTTGTAGTAAGTTTTTATGATAAATTTACCTGTTTTAAGGAGAGCCAATAGTCCAGGAAAAAATCGAAATCGGAATTCACGCCCTTTTAAGGGAGGAGTTTGAAAATACTTGAGAAAAAGCTTTTGGAAAGGTTGAAAAGGTATTGGAGAATTTTTTTACAAACATTAACTCCTTTTTTAAGCATTGTTTATTGTAATAAAACGGAAAATTGAAAATTGATTTCACGAAATTAAGCGACGCGGAGCCGCGCGTCTATTGCCCGCTCCGGCCGGGGCGTGACTGATACGAAATAGGTGTGGCGTAGTCAGTAGTTCTTCGGTGGACGGCATAGGCTTCACTTTTTAGAACCAAATTCGTCGACTAACGGCCGTATTGTAAAATAACAACGCAAAAATGCATATTTTATTTTAATTTGCGAAGTTCGGGCGTATATACCTATCAATTTTTTGCGATTATTTTAAAAGAAACTAAATTTGCCACATTATACAATAAAACTATATCCGACAAGGGGTTTATAAATAGGAGAGTTTGGACTTGAAAGTGTTTTTATAGACCTTATAAAATATGTTCTACACGCAGTATTTAATTGAAGAATCTATAATACTTTTAAGCGATCAAATTTTCACAATAAAAAACACATGATTTTCTATGATTTAGCATTATTTAGTATGACTTCATCTTAATGAGGATTAGGTAAGCACATAGCACGTACATATGTAAGTTCTTGGGCTAATGACACGCTGGAAGAATTCGCGTTGAGATGGCGAATTGCACCATTATTTTACGGTATATCTGACAGATGAAACAATTGATGTTCAGCGCCATTATTAACTTTGAACGGTCATCGTTAAAAGCCAGTTCTTGGCCCGTATCAGCTCTTGTGATTAGATCATGATCAGCTTTCAAGCATAATAGCATAACCGTTACGCTGGGTAAGGTTGGAGAATCGGCATTTAACATAGAAGCGACGGTTCAAGTATTAAAAATATAAAATAATTTTTAGGTCAGTCAAATATGGCGGAGATCGAAACATTCCACCTTACTGTGATTGCAATCTTATGAAACTATGATATGAAAGTAAATTTTAGAAACAAATGCTATCTTTTCTCTAGTTTTCCAGGGGTGCCACAGCCACGAGAGATTTTATTCGCGGCGACAATTGAAAAACCATTCCAAAATGTATGAAAATTAAAAAAAAAACTCTCCACGACTAAAGTTTATCGTCTGCGGGCGCCCTAAATGTAAAGATAACTTACTTGTATACTAAGCCATGCGTTATTATTATGAAAAGTGTAGAAGCTTTTGATATCTGCAATTATTGATAGGATCCTTGGTCCTTAGTAGGAAAGAGCAAAGATTGACTTTTATTTACATCACGAATGGCTAAAAAAATAATTTCGAGACTGAAAATCAATAGGAAGATTTACGGAAAACAACGTAGAAGGAGACGCCGCATCTAATAGTTTTGAAACTTACGTGATTGATACGAGAGCCTAATTCCACTACTGCAGTCTGCAGAATGAAAATAGTCAACCTCTGAGAGAGGACACCAGCAGAAGACAAATAGTGAATCCTGTATGGAATATTGATATGGAAATAATAATTTTATAAAATATGGAATGTATTGCATTGCACTTCCCCTGCTACATTCTGGAATAAACTATTATTATTATTATTCTTCAGACTATATGTCCGGGTTAAATCTTCCCCACAGGAAAAACTAAACCCTTTCATACACTTTTCCACAAATGATCATCTAGTCAATTCACGCTATGCAATTGAAATATATAAGTATAATAAATACAAAACAATACTAGAACAACACGTCAACCTACCAAAGACCAAATGGGAAAATAATTCATCGACTCCAGATATTTTCATATCAGACGGTTCGGCTCGGTACAACTCCTAATTGAACCTATAAATCCTACTGATACCTCAATATAAATATTTAAAAAATCTTTTGTAATCCTACATGCATTTAAAATGACTGATTTTTGCAATATTACATATAAATTCTTTGACAAATCTCTTATGCCTAAATTTTGACTTAGAGAGCTAGGTATAATGCCAGTAGTCGAAATAACAAATGGTAATATTTTTATAGTCTGAGAATTTCAAATTCTTTTGATCTCATTTCCTAAATCTCTATATTTTCAAATTTTTTCAGAAACGGATTTTTTAATATTACAGGAATTTGGAATAAATTATAACCATCACGCCAGTTTCATGTTGGCGTATGTATCTAGTGTCTACTGCCTACTGTCTACTTGTCCTCCATTGTCTTCTCTACCGTTTGTTGTCTGTACAAAATTTGGACAAACCCATTCATAATTATTATTATCCTCTCCGTTTCCACATTATAAGATTCATATTTTTTTTCATTCCCTTTAATGTCCGCTACATCAACGTCACTTTGGTACGTCAATGTCTCTATGTCTCTACTGTCTACCACTTTCTAGTCTCTTTTACTAGTTGAATTCACCATGTTTGCACAGATCGCTATTGGCCTGCCTCAGACAAATAAGGCGATAATGAAATAAAAGTTCAAAGTAGAATAGTTTCATAGAGTTTCATTCTCTGTCTAATGTCCGTTGACGTGTTAATGTCTCTATGTGTCTTCACTCTACCACTGAATGTCTACTTGTCCACCACTGTCCAGTATCTACTAGTTGTCTAGTTGCCTACACCAAATTAGGATATATCGCTGCTAGTCTGCATCAATCAAATAACGTGATTGATATCAATGTCTCTATGTGACTACACTCTTCTACTACTTGTCCACCACTGTCTAGTCTCTAGATACTAGTTGTCTAGGTGCCTACACCAAATTAGGATAGATCGCTGCTGGTCTGCATCAATCAAATAACGTGACTGATGAAATCAACGTGACTGATGTCAATGTCTCTATGTGTGTACACTTTACCATTGAAAGTCTACTTGTCCACCACTGTCTAGTCTCTACTAGTTGTCTTGTTGCCTAACCAAATTAGGATAGATCGTTGCTGGTCTGCTTCAGTCAAATAACGTGACTGATGAAATTAAATTCTAAAATAGAATAGGTTCATAGTTATCTTCTGCTTTTCTACAGTATGAGATTCGTCTTCAAAGTGTCATTTCTTATCTGATGTCCGCTTCATTAACCCGGAAGAGGCCCGGAATCAAGGGGTAAGGTTTGTCAGGGTCTCGATGGGTGCTATTGCTCACCTTAACCCCTTGACAGACATGTTTAGGAAAATGGTCAAAAACTGCCAATAAGCACAAACATGTCAAAAAGGTCATGAACTGTCATCTTGCGCACATATATTCATAAAGCTCGAAATGGTCAAAATCTGCCAATTAACACCTAATCGTCAAAATTGTCAAAAACTGCCAATAAGCTTAAAAATGTCAAAATTGTCATAAACTGCCATCTTGAGTATAAATGGTCAAAAACTTCCAATAAGCGCAAAAACGTCAAAATTGTCATAAACTGATGATATCTTGGGCATAAATGGTCAAAAAGCTCAAAATGGTCAAAATTTGCCAATAAGCACCTATTCGTCAAAATAGTCATAAACTGCCATTTTGAGCATAAATGGTCAAAAAGCTCAAAGTGGTCAAAATCTGCCAATAAGCACCAAAACGTCAAACTGGTCATAAACCGCAATCTTTTGCAATAAGTCGTGAAAAAGCTCCAAATGGTCAAAAACTGCCAATAAGCACCTAATCGTCAAAATTGTCATAATCCGCCATTTTGAGCATAAATGATCAAAAAGTTCAAAAAGGTCAAAAACTGCCAATAAGCACAAAAACGTCAAAACGGTCATAAACTGCCATCTTAAGCATAAATGGTCAAAAGCTCAAAGTGATCATAAACTGCCAATAAGCGCAAAAACGCCAAAATTGTCATGAACTGCCACATTGAGCATGTTTGACCAGAATGCTCAAAAACGTAAAAAACTGCCAATAAGCACCAAAATGTCAAACTGGTCATTAACTGCCATCTTGGGCATAAATGTTCAAAAAGATCAAATTGGTCAAAATCTGCCAATAAGCTCCAAAATGTCAAACTGGTCATAAACCGCCATCTTGAGCAAAAAGTCGTCAAAAAGATCAAAATAGTCAAAAACTGCCAATAAGCATGTCTCTAGATGTCTACTACCTGCTATCTACTTGTCCATCACTATCTAGGATGTACTAGTTGTCTCCACGAAATTTGGACAGAATGTTGCTGGCCCTTTTCAGACAAATAATGAGCCGGATAAAATAAAAGTAGCACGGTTTCATAGTATCCTCTACGTTTCTACAGTATGAGATTCATCATCAAACTTTTATTCTCCATCTAATGTCCATTACGTCAACGTCACTTTGGCGTCTCTGTCTCTATGTGTCTACTGCCTACTGTCTTCTTGTCCACCGCTGTCTCGTCTCCTACTAGTAGTTGTCTAGCTGTCTACACTAAGTTTGGACAGATCGCTGCTGGTCGGCTTCAGACAAATAACGTGTCGGATGAAACCAAAGTTAAACTTGTTTACGGCGGCAATCTTTCGCTGTGGCGTGTTTATCAACGGTACAACGCTTGAGACGAAAGGTACATCGGGCTAGGAAGACCATTGTTCTCTGATATTAAAAAATATCTTATTTTTAATTATCAGAGAATTATTTTTCAAAAATTTGATTTTTTTTTGCCCAGCCGTTGGGACCCCCATCATATCTGATATCTGATGTTGTCATCAACAACATTTTAATTTGCCACTTCAAAAACGGCTCCGTTACTCACCGATTCTCGTTACGGACTTCATCGTATTTTGTTCACAACGAACGAAATAACCCAACGTAGTGATGAGATAGAGCTTTGAAAAAAAATATTTGTACAGCGCCCTTGATGAGAAGTTTCTTATAAATGGCGCTATAAAAATCATCGAAGTATTATTATAATTACTAAATTTTGATCAAAAGCTGACGATCCGAGCATCGCTACATGAAGGGATGGATTTAGGGGGGGGGGGGGGGGGAGCACGGGGGCACGTGCCTACCCCCCCCCCCAGAAGGCATTTTTGCGTACTATGAAGATTCCATCACAGTATAGAAAACTGTCTTTATTAAACATTTAATTTTTCTATTGTTTTAACACTTTCATAAATCTTCATGTACATACTTGAACTTGTAGAAGAAAGGACGGAGAGGAGGAGGGTATGGGTACCGCCGCCCCTGGAACCATTTATTGGATAACCAACACCTCTGCCATAGGTCACCCCAAGTGGACCGCTACGTTTGGTGACTTAGCAGGATCGCCCGGGTTCATAGGGGCGAGGTTTGTCCGGGTCCCGGCGGCGGATGCATCCGCCCACCAACAGCATTGCAGGCTGGAGAGGGAGGAACATCGCCTTGCACCGCATTAGGAGGGATGGATTCACATACCCCTAGCACTCCTGAACGAACTGACCTCCAGATTCCTACCTACCCCTCATACCTATTTCCTTCCCAAAACTTCTTTTCCTCCCTTTCTTAGGGAAATATTTTCCTCCGGGCCTCATATGTGGAGCTGAAAAACACTACTGGTGATGTCTAGGCTTAATTATGATACTTCAAGTTTATTTCTAACAGTAATTGTTGTTTTTTTTTGCCCGTCCGCCCCTTGAGCCCCTCCCGGAAAAAAATCCTGGATCCGCCCTTGATAACAGTGTCAAATTTGACCAACTTATTTTAATAACTTATTTAATAAAATACGTAGCTATTAGCTGCAAAAACATCTAAAATATTGGAAAACTATATTTATTTCACTCCTCAAAAAGATTGTTCAAATTTGGTCTCAGAAACTGTGTTTTGATTTGGGACAAGAGATGAAGGAGGTAAAGGTATAATAAGCCCTACGAGATGTTTTGATGGACCAAATCTGAGAAACCCCCGGTTTTAGTGACTCAGCGGAAAATATTGTGACGGAGGGTAACAATGGCCCTCTTCCCTCTGAAAACGAAATCATCTTGTATTTTATTTATACTTACGCACACAATAAGACGTTATGTTTTTTCAGGTGGATGCAAACATATTTAAAAAATTGGTTGGTTTTTAAACAAAAGTATTAAACTATCTAACTTTAACTATCTATCTATTTAAAAAATGAGGTAAACAAAGTTTATTTCATATACATATTTAAGATTTGGATAAAATAACAAAAATGGAAATATTACACAAAATTAAAAAATTACAAGAATAAAACATCGTTGTACAGATACATATTAGGTCCTTACATATGAAATTGGCGTTTTGTATGGGAGGAACATAAAGTCGATTGCTATCTATGCACTTTTGCCATCTCCTAGGTAGTTCATCGATCCCTTTACTAAAAAAACCATTCGGACGGAAATCATTAAAATCTTTGAAGGCGGTTAGGACTTAAGTTATCCAAATTTCGAAAAAAATGGTAATCTGTTGGCGCAAGGTTTGGAGAGTACGGTGGATGTCTTAGGCATTTCAATTGAAGCTCCTCTAATTTGGTAGCCGTCTGTTGTGTAGTGTGTGGTCTAGCGTTTTCACCTTCCCAATTTGCTTCAAGTGGATTAAAACAGTTTTATCACCAACACCGCAGCCTGCAGCTAACTCGGACGTGGTTTGCGATGGATCCGCTTCCACAATAGCCTTCAATTCTTCATTGTCAACTTTGGTCTCCGGCCGTCCACGGGGCTTGTTTTGCAGGTCGAAATTTCCAGGACGAAAACGTTGGAACCAAAAACGCACTGTGTTTTCTGTTGCAGCACCGTCGCCATACACATCATTAATCCTTCGAGCCGTTTCTGGAGCACTGGTGCCACGGTGGAACTCGTACTCGTAAATAACACGATATTTCAAGTTTTCCATTTTGTAAACTAAGTGACGCAAAGAAAAAAAACAATTAAGGAAAAAGCAAATTAATTATAATTTTCGAAACACAAATACATGAGTAAATAGCAGTATAAATTTGTATATGGAATTCCTAACCACAGAGAAAATATTTGAGATCAAAGTTGCCAGTACGGCAAAACGCCAATTTCATATGTAAGGACCTAATATTATGCAATATACACAAACATATTATATATGTACAACTGTACGACATAATATATTTTTTCATTACTTGCTGCTTTTCTTATTTTGTTCAATGTAATTTAATTTTATTACTTCCTTTAATTTTATCTAAACTATTTATTGGATTTTATAAAATTGTAAAATGGGAGCCTCAGAACGTGTAAGAATCCAGTGAGGCCCACATTATCAAATAATGTCGGAAGGTAAAGTTTTTGGATCATTAAAAAAATAAGGGCACTGCAGGCACGGACTAAGGTGTCCTTATCGTCCTAAATCTAACTAAGATGTTCGTAACTCTCGACTTCATATTTACTTCTGTATGGTTTATCCAATACTTTGATCTTAATTAATTATTAAATGTAAAAGGTACATATGTAAATACATATGATAAATCACTTTCCAAATTAAGTCTTATTATTATATCATGCAGGTTCCTCAGACGCCATAACATCAGCTCTAAACCAGTGTATTTAATGGGTTTCCATGACGAGTCAACAGTGGCATTTGAAAAGCTCTTTAAAAAGCCATTAAAAGTGATGATATACATATTTTTTAAAAAGCCCATAACATAACCTAACCTATCTAACCAATTTTTATTTTATTTTTTATTTTCATTACGTTTAATGACTTTTTAAAGGAGGGATGAAGTTGTACGTTATTGAGTTGTCCGGTCACCATTTTAAGGTCATTTAAGCACATTTTAATCACGTTTAGTCACATTTTAAGCATGCAACGATAATTTGAATATTTTGGGGGCAATGCGTAAATTATTAAATTATTTAAGTTTGTTATAAAATCTTTTTTTTTTTTTTTTTACTCTGGGTTATCCAAGAAAAAAAATAGGGCAACACCTGCGCAAATGTCGACACGATACAAGTTAAGGTTATGTTATATTTAGGTAATTCGTGTGCTAAGTATTATTAATAATTAACATGTATGTATATACGAGTATAACACGTTACATAAAAAAAAGAATGAATGAACTTATGAGTAAATACATTTTCATCTGGTTATTCTGGTACACGTGTTACACTGGTTGTTCCAGAGTAACACATTTAAGATGATGTTTAATGTCTACATCATTGGTATATTAGTCTTTTAGGCTGAAATTGGGATGACCGAATAATAGGCAATATGCTGTAATTAACACAATGTATATATTATATTAATTTGATTCAATATTACAATTTGAGGTTTTACTCATAAAGTTAAAAATTAAAATAAATATTCATCCTAGACTTACAGAAAAGTCAATAGATGTCGCATATTAAAAATAAAACGATAAAAATTTATCCAGGCACTATATAGATAGCATTTAGTTCCTGTTGGAATCTTGCAATCATATATAAAGATAGCAGCCAATAATATGTGCGTTAAGAAAATGAAGATGTTAGTCGAAGTATGATACAGTTAAAAGTGACCGAATTGGATATCGACACTATCAGTTGGTAGAGCTGTTGCCATGTAAGCATCAGAAGGTCCTGGGTTCGAGTCCCAGAGGTGCCAATATATTTTTCTGATTTTTCTCTCTCCAGATTTTCGATCGAGTTTCGCAAATATCGTCTTTATTTAATTAAATATTATATTATAATTTTCGATGTGATGTTTGGTCACAACACCAACATATGATCGATCTCGACCAGTTCCGTGTTTTGGGCCACGGGGCCCGGGCTCAAGTAGGCCCCGGAGACCGATTGTTCCCGTAAATGGAAACTGTAGAACTGTAGATTCCCGCAAAACACAATTGGGCCACCGAAGGCTACCGGCCCTGCTCCCCGAAAATTGATGTGCTACAGGAGTTTCTGTGACGTTTTACATTTTGCTGCCGATAAAAGGGTGATGAAGAGAGAAACAGGTACAGGAAGATAGGGAATTTAGAGAAAATACCTGAACTATTTCATGAAAAGATGTGTTTTTAATTAGTTTTAACCTAAGCTAGTGCATTTGAATAAGAGTATTAACCCGTCTGCTTGGTTCAATATATTTGCACCTCACAATCCGGAAGCCTCAGTTTCGCGCGAGAATTCTGAATCCGTCACTTTGGATCAAGATTGTAAAATATCTATGCAAGAAAGCTTTCATATTTCTAAGACAATAAGAAGCATTATTTCGTTCTCTTTCTGGTTAAAAGAAAAATACATAAGATAGGTCACTTGGGACGTTTTTGGTCTTATAAAAGTATTACGTGTTTTTGGATGTATTTATTCCTAAACAAGCAGACGGGTTAACACCCTTTATCCGATTTTTCAAATTAATAAAAAAAATTTAAATAATGTTAAATTGTCGACAGTCACCCGAATCAGGTGCTTGCTGGGTATTATGAAAAAAATCCGGCAAAACATGTTACCGATTCCGATATGTGAAAAAACTTCTAAGAATTCAAAACACAAAAAAAACATATGTAGGTACTGATAACTTCAGCTAAAAAACACGATTACAATTAATATTAGGCGTTTAGAAATTGGCGTTTTGTATGGGAGGAACATAAAGTCGATTTTTTTAAAATATAATATATTTATTTAATCAAAGTATGTACCATTGCTATCTATGCACTTTTGCCATCTCTTAGGTGGTTCATCGATCCCTTTACTAAAAAAACCATTCGGTCGGGAATCAATAAAATCTTTGAAGTGGACTGCCCCATCGGAGTTGAATTTTTTCCCTAGCAAGAAGTTATCCAAATTTCGAAAAAAATGGTAATCTATTGGGGCAAGGTCCGGAGAGTACGGTGGATGTCTTAGACATTCCAATTAAAGCTCCTCTAATTTGGTAGCCGTCTGTTGTTCCGTGTGTGGTCTAGCGGATAACGCGAGTTTGTTGATTTGCTTCACTCAATTCGTGAGGTACCCACCTTTCAAGCTTTTTCACCTTCCCAATTTGCTTCAAGTGGATTAAAACAGTTTTATCACTAACACCGCAGCCTGCAGCTAACTCGGACGTGTTTGCGATGGATCCGCTCCCACAAAAGCCTTCAATTCTTCATTATCAACGTTGGTCTCCGGCCGTCCACGGGGCTTATTCTGCAGGTCGAAATTTTCAGAACGAAAACGTTGGAACCAAAAATGCACTGTGTTTTCTTTTGCGGCACCGTCGCCATACACATCATTAATCCTTCGAGCCGTTTCTGCAGCACTGGTGCCACGGTGGAACTCGTACTCGTAAATAACGCGATATTTCAAGTTTTCCATTTTGTAAACTAAGTGACGCAAAGAAAAAATAACAAATGAATTATAATTTTCGAAACACAAATACATGAGTAAATAGCTGTATAAATTTGAATTTGGAATTCCTAACCAAAGAGAAGATATTTGAGATCAAAGTTGCCAGTATGGCAAAACGACAATTTCATGTGTAAGGACCTAATATTATATAAAACATTAAACAGCATTCCTTCCATTCATACAAGCAAAGCTTTTCATGGGAGTACAACTTTAAATGAACAATAAAGATACAAAATTATGAAAACGAAACGTTTCATATATTTCACCATTTAGGATGCGGGCATGGGTACTGTCGTCCCGGAAACCATTCATTGAATAACCAACACCTCCGCCACAGGTCACTCCAAGTGGTTCTCTACGTCTGGTGACTTAGCAGATGTGCCCGGGTTCAGGGAGTGAGGTTTGTCCAAGTCTTGGCGGTGGATGTGTTTGCCCAACAGATGCGTGGCAGGCCGGATTTGGAGAGACCATCCAGCAGGACTCTCTTGGAACATCGACTTGCACCGCATGTTAATACTGTGTACAAATAAAATTCATATAAAAAAAAAATTGATGAAAAGCTAACGTTACTTCTGCATGTAAATTAAATCTATTTATATAAATATATCTATCCAAAAAAATGAATCGCCGAAATGTATGTACGCACATAACTTCCGAACGAATGCACTAATTTGGATAATTCTATTTTTTTGTGTTCGTTATTGTCAGGACAAGGGTTGTATAAAAGAAGCGGAGAGCTCTAACACAATGAAATTTGTATAAAAAAATTGCAATAGGTGGCACGCGAGCTGTTTGAAAACTGAATGTATATTATGCGGGTGGGGGGAGGGGAACTCGAGAGGGGGGTTCGCAGGGCGGGGAAGCACGAGAGGGGAGTGGGGTGAGGGAAGGCGGAGGCGGGAACTCGTGAGGGGAAAGAGGTGCGGGAGGAGAAAGGACATGCAGGCAGAAACAATTTATTTCTTTGAATGTGGCATTGCAACGCATGCCGGGAGACAGCTAGAAATTAATAAAGATTTAACTCGGTTTTACTCGGTCACTAGAATGTTTGAAAACAATGTACATTTCCTTAGTGAGAAGTCGGGTATAGTTAAATTCGTCTATTTGGTCCCTATTTTACCAGTAAGTTCCAACAATATGGAAAGGGTACAGAGCAAATATCTTAGCTTTTTTATTTTTAAGTGGAATATTCCAATTAAATTTATTATTATTATTTCTCTGCGATGAAAAAATTAAAGATTAAATAAAATTATTAATTATGTCAATAGACATTAGATTCACAATGGAATTCTCGCCGAAATTTGTCTTTTTGCTGCATCTGAAAAAGTATTTACAAAACATTTTCAGGGTGAAACAAGAACACCATCTGATATATTTTCCTATCTTAACGGATTGCAATAGCTAATAAGATTGATTGTAATTCTGTATACATTAAACCAGTATTTTAATACACTGTGCTTTGTAAATCTAATTTTGAAGACATGAATTTTGTAACGATGCACAGTTGATAAACAAATGAAGACCAAATTTCACTCTATGAAACAATTCTGCACCCAGCATCTCCACTAATCACGCGTGGTGAAAACATTTTTTTAAAGTTTGAAAAAATCTTTTTTCAACAGTGAGTAGGGTACAACATGATTCATAATGGAACCAGGAAAATAATTAAAAACAACGATTTTCAATAGGAAGATATTTTCTTCATTTTATCAAGAACTAGCTGATTCCCGGCATGCGTTGCTATGCCATTTAATAAATAAGTTGTTTTACCCTGCGTGTCCTTTCCCATTGGTCTCGTTCCCCTTCCGCCTCCCCTTCCCCTCTCGCGTTCCCACTCCGATTCCTACACCTTTCCTCTCCCTCCTCCACTCCCCCCCTTCCCTCGTCCCTCAAAGTTCTCCTCCCCCCTTCCGCATTCCATACATTCAGTCCCAGCACATTTTTTCAAACAGCTCGCGTGCCACCTACTGCAATTTTTTATACAAATTTCATAATGCCAGAGCTCACCAGTAGTTTTATAAAAACCTTGTCCTGATAATAACGAACACAAAAATAAAAGAATTATCCAATTTGGTGCAGTCGTTCGGAAGTTATGCGCGTACATACATTTCGGCGATTCATTTTTACTTATAAAGATGATACGTGCCATAAGTAATAGTTTTATAAAATTTTCAATAACACTACAATAACCTGCAAAATACAATATTTATAATGCCCACAATTAATGAATTATTAAAAACCTATACATCAGTACCTACTCATATTTATAATTTATATTAATAAGTAATGTATATATGTAACTTTTATAAATTTAAAAATAATATTATTAACCAAACATTTTTAATTTCTAAATATTACTAAAATAATATTTATAGACCGTATCAATATTATATAAAATTTATCTGCGTTTTCCAAAGGCACTTAAAAAGTAGGTATCCTTTAAATATCACAAGCCAAAGAAAAAAGATGTCCTTCATGTATCGCTGAAGTTAAACGGAAAGCGGACATCAATTTTCAGAGAATAATGGTGTATGTGAAATAAGGAATAAAGCGCACAAATGGATATCAAAGCGTAATCACCGATTGGCTAAAATCCCTTGAATCATTCGCACTGCTTATGACCTTTATCAATCAAAGCCCGATTATATTTCCCGCAAGAGCTTCAAGGATACATGGCTATTTTAGAAATGCAGCGCAAATGAATTTGAACCTTATCGCCAAAGCTTTTCCTCGCTACAGAATGTGCAACCGTCGAACCATTTTCCTTTGCCATACGTCATTATGACGTCACGCCGCGGAATCATCATGGCCGCCGTCGCCAGAGAGAGACGCGTCTATATAAAAAAGGGAGAGGGTGATATAGTCTGGTACGAAATATTGATCCTTAAGGGCCGCTTTGTATGGGGCGAGTCCATCTCGCGCCGAGGGGTGCTCGATTTCATTATTCACGAAGGGGGTTTACGCGTGTTACTGGCGTAAATCTCGAAATACCGGAATAATTCAGCGGATAGTACGGCGTTTTTCGCAGCTGACTATGAATAAATGCGCGCAGCTTTCCTTCTGGGAAAAATGTCGGGTCAGGAAAAACGTGTTCAAAATGGCGGCGTCCTACATAAAACAGCGGCTTCCACGGCTGTTCGTCCGTTCGTAGGCTGTGATGAAACGCTGTCCGTTGCCTGAAGTCGTAAACATATTTTATTGCGATATATGTTATCATTTCATACGACAGAGCTAAGGAGAGGAGCTTGCTTAATTCCGGCCGAATGCTGCGGGTAAAGATGGCGCGGGGTAGATTGGGGTGAATTACAAATACGGCCGGTCGGAGCTTGTCGAAAGATAAAACATGATTCTCATAAAACCACATTAAATTTTGAATTGGCATACTCGGATGGAACACCTTTTTAGACGAATTACTTGACGTAATATTGCGTAGCATACAAAATGAGAGGCAAAAAGGTTAAAGAATTATATTTTTAGTGTCTACA
Organism: Limnephilus marmoratus; assembly: GCA_917880885.1. Lineage (NCBI taxonomy): Eukaryota > Metazoa > Arthropoda > Insecta > Trichoptera > Limnephilidae > Limnephilus > Limnephilus marmoratus. Next base: position 28,409,360 of record OU862923.1, on the reverse strand, counting down.
TTATCACGTTCAACTGTTTTTATTTTCGATTACCTATGTATGGATATATCAAAAAAGGAATAAGTACCGTGTGTTAAAAATCAAAAACAAAACTATTTTTAATTTTTTTGTTTTCGTACAGCCCAATCTTAAAGATATAACCTAACTTGTCTGGCAGCGCCATAATAATATAAAGGAAAAAAATATTTATTGAATAGAAAAAATTCTTTAGCTGCCAAGCCCCGAGGGGTGACAACGACAACCCACTAGTACAGACAAAGAATGGGCACAAAATCTCCCGCTGAAAAGACATTTCAATAAATAACACTATATACATATGTACTATAACGTAAATAATCTAGCTACTTACAGTATCATATTTTGAAATGAGTCGCAACTATATTTTCTTTTTCGAATATAATTTCTAATTCCCTTTCTAAAACTGAAGAATCATTTTGAGAAGCTTGTATCAACACTCGAAGAGATGTATGATCCCAACACCGGCAAAGCAGGCATTGAAAGAAGAAATTAGCGAAACTCAATCGAAAATCTGGAGACAGAAACATCAGAAAAAGTTATCGGCACCTCTGGGACTTGAACCCAGGACCTTTTGTTTACATGGCAACAGCTCTACTAACTGAGCTAATTAATAATTTATGCAGACACTATCTAGATAGCCAAGGGCGGAATTAGGGGAGGGGGGGGGGGGGGGGGGGGGGGCACGGGGGCACTTGCCCCCCCCCCCACCCCCCAGACGGTATTTTTGTGTACTGTGGAGATTCCATCACAGTACATACTTAGAAGCTAAAACTGTCTTTTTTAAACATTTAATTTTTCGATTGTTTTGACACTTTCATAAACCTTCCTAAACCTGAACTTGAAATATGATACTTAAGTTTATTTCTAACATCGTTGATTACCGTTTGCCTTTCCGCCCCTTGTGCCCGCCCAGAAAAAAATCCTAACAGTGATAATTGTTAATTTTTTTGCGCGTCCACACCTTGTGCCCCCCACCAGAAAAAAATCCTAACAGTAACAGTTAATTTTTGGCCGTCCGCCCCCTGTGCCCCCCCCCCCTCCCCAGAAAAAAAATCCTAAGAGTAATTGTTGATTTTTTTTACCCGTTCGCCCCTTGTGCTTGTGCCCCCCCAGAAAAAAATCCTGTATCCGCCCTTGTAGATAGCATTTAGTTCAGGTTTGAATCATGCAATCATATATAAAGGTAGCAGCCAATAATATGTGCTTTAATAAAATGAAGATAAAGTTGGTAGTTCTTAGTCGAAGTATGATATAGTTAAATGTGACCGAAGTGGATATAGACACCTTAGCTCAGTTGGTAGAACTGTTTCAATGTAAACGGAAGGTCCTGCATTCGAGTCCCAGAGGTGCCAATTTCTTTTTCTGTCTTAATAAAATCTTATTTAAAGTCCACAATGAGCCAAGCGCGAATAATCAATTTTTCTATGTTATCAATTGAAAGAGACAGGGAAAACAATCTTGATATTGTGATCAAATATTTTAGTAAAATGAAGTCTCGTAAGCATGTTTAGTATTTGGTGTTTTATTTTATGTAGGGTGTTCAATACAAAACCGCCCCGGGTGCCAATCTACCCTATGCCGCCACTGCTCCCCACTCTTGTCAACTTTAGTTTTCTGAAGGTTTAACTTCTATCGCGTGTGAATTGCACACTCTTTTTTTATTATTTTTAAGCTTCAGCCGGAATCGTATTTTTAAATACACATATTTTTACATTGATTTAAAATTACATACATAAAAAAAACTTGTATAACTGATTTAACGCAAAATTTATAAAACTGGGAAGACTTCGGTGGCTGGGTCATGTGGAGAGAATGACATAGCATCAAGCACCAAAGTCCCTGCTGAACTCAAGACCAATAGGGCGACGGAGCCTGGGAAGACCAAGACTAAGATGGAGCGACAACGTCCTCAAAGATATATCTATCTTGGAGCTTCTAAATTGGAGAGAGTTGGCACAATACCGAGATGAGTGGAGGAAGATTCTTGAGGAGGCCAAGACCCACCAGGGGTTGTAGAGCCAATAGTGGTGATGATGATAACTGATTTATTGACTGACCAAGCCCAAATTAAATGTTTCAGTCAAACAAAAAAACAGAATGTTCCCACTGTATTAATTTTTCATTGTATAAACAAAATTGTACCTACATCACTTCGCATTTTAATAATAATTGCTTTTACACTCCAATCCTTAAAATGATCACGAAATAAATCATCAAAGCCAATACCATTGAAATAAATCAACAAAGCTGCTTGTTTGTTAGCAATAAGCGAATATATAGATTTTCGCATATGTTAAAATCGCTTTAATATTACGAGCTTTCAGGCTGCTACTGGAGGGTAAAAAAATTGTACAATATATACCTACAGCTGTGCTAAGCAAAACTAGCCATGTAAAACACAAAGCAGAACACAGCAAAAGATGCCACACAAAGTGTAATGCTGATCTAAGGAAAACTACATTATTAGGTAGTTTTGTATAGCAGAGAGCTGAACTGATCAAATAATGTACGTAAAGCAAATAGCTGAGCTGAACTACAGCTTTATGAAAAGCTGAACTTACAAGCACTAGTTGCGGAAAAAATAATGTTGAGCATAACGAAATTAGTTGTATAAGTCAGAATGTTGAGATGAACACAATAATTAGTCGTAGGAAAGAGGAATCTGAGCTGAACAAAAGTTATTACATAAAGCAGAATGCTGAGCTGAACGACACTAGTTCTGGCAAAAGCTAAGCTGAATAAAATCAACTGCTTATCGGTAAGAAGATTCCAGAAAATATTAACAAACGCCTAAGTGAGTTGGAGTATCTACTTCAAGGAAGATATTTCTACAAATCATCACGAACAAACTAAAATACATTATGAAGATATTACTTTGTTATCGGATAAAATTCCAGGTTCGATATTAGGAAGCTTACGTATAGCGAAGAAATCGGCGAGAAATCTGTTTGGAGAATAAGCAAAAATTCTCGAACGGTAAAAAGGCAGAGTTTCCAGAAATTTACATAGCATTTCTGTCTGGATATTCTTGGCTATCGCACCCATTTTCAGCTCTCAAAACCTTACAATATTCTTTCAACTTTTTTAACATTTGCTGCACACAGAAGGCGTTCAGGAAAACAATTTCACTCGGGGACTTCGTCATCTTTGGGGACGCTGTGTGGAGGGTGTTTTTAGGGCAAGGAAAGAGAGGAAGTTCTGGGAAGGAAATAGGTAAATGAGACGGACGTATAAATCCATCCCTCCCACTGCGATTCAAGGGAACAGATCGAGAGAGTCCGGCTGGAGATGTAAAAAGATCTCCGAAGATCTAGACAAACCTCACCCCATGAACTCGGGCACACCAAATCAACAAACTATCCATCCCTCCCACTGCGATTCAAGGGAACAGATCGACACTGTCCGGCTGGAGATGTAAAAAGATCTCCGAAGACCCAGACAAACCTCACCCCATGAACTCGGGCACACCAAGTCACCAAACGTAACGAACTGCTTGGGGTGACCCACGGCAGAGGTGTTGGTTATCCATTAAATAATTCCCGGGGTGACGATACTAATACTCGCCTCCCAAATTGTAAATTATCAACTATCAATAGCGATATGCTTGTGTAAACTCCGGTAGTAGATAACGAATACTAATAAAACACATTTCAGTCATTATTTTCTTGGAGGTAGATTTTTATAATAATTAACCTACGCTTTTAGTCCATGTTTTTCATCGTTGGACATGTTGGGGCATGTTTAGGTAACCCCTTTCGGCATCCCTTACCGGCCCTGGCCAGTACAGCGAGTGCCAAACATGAGCAGCTAATTGGCCAGACCCGGGGGGAGGGGAAGGGGGCTGAGTACCACCTACCACCGTATCTCTACTATACTCCTACCTTTTGCGTAGTGTAAATACTATTTGGTACCTACCCGTTATATGGGGGTAAAACTGTGATTGTCATAAATGTATCATATTTCCGGTATATTGGATGTGCTGTTAAACAAAGAGGCACAACAGATAATCCAATTGGAAATGTGTAAAGGGACAATCCTATAATAATCAGAATAACCAGGGAGATATTTTTTTGTGCAGCTTTCAAGGTATTATAGATTTTCCAATAATCCTGGGGAAGTTCTTTGGATCGATTCTAATATGTTATTCAACACCAGTGATTTTAGCAATTGGCAGTAATCATTATGGCGGTTTTGTCTCCCTTTTTCGATTATTATAATAATAATACTTTTTTCCAGATTGTATGCAGGAGTAGCGCAATGCAATACATTCTAAATTTTGAAATAACAAAAAAGAAATTAGACAAATAATAAGAAAAAGATTTTAGACAAAGTAACAATACATAAACGACTGGTCAGTGGTTGAGTGGGCATAGCGCTTGGGTCCCACCCGAGCGTCGCGTGTTAGATTCCTCGGCTGGCCAAGTCCTCCATCACAACACAAGCAACATTTTCGGCTTTCTGTGGTGGTAGTAGGAGATTTTCAAACATTGTTGGGTTATTCGTAACCCGGGAATGTTTGTCTTTCTTTTAGAAAAAAAAAAAAAAATAAAAAAATAAAATAAAAACAGAAAAGAAAAAAAAACGCGGGAAAGAAGTGAAAAATGTTTAACATAAAAACATATGCAAGCAACCGTTTATGGGGGATATTTGACCATCTCCCGTCTCCAGCAGGCCATCAGGGTGAACTCCATCCAGGCAATCGTGGCAGTGATGAATGTATTATTTGATTGGTGTAGTTTGCACCATAAGCACCAATATGCGGTGAAGTGCTCTGAAAGAGTGCAATCGTCACTCCAGGAAAATTTCCGTAGCGCTGCAGTATCTCGATTGGTAATTGGCAATTGATAATTGATTGGAAAATAATCAAGAGAAATATTGAGAGAGGCAATAATCCTATACGACCAAAGACATTGGAATACAAACACTACTGATAGATGATAGCCAACCTCTCATAAGAAATATCACCAGAAGAAGGAGTATAGCTATAGTGTACTTAAAACAAATCGGAAACGTTAAAAAAACAAGTCACTACCATAATTTCTATTATTTTTTAATGTGAATACCGCAAACGAGTCCCAACTGCTACCGTCTGGATGCATCTCCCAAAAGGGTTTTGTTATGAGCCAGAAGGTAGTGTAGAGGGGAAGGAGATGGGGACGTGCCAGGTAGAGAAGTACCTGGTTATTCAGGTTTGGTCACCAAGCACAGTTAAAGACATTTCAAGCAACATTTCAATTCTGAACGATGGCCTTATACCTAAGCAATGCTGAGAGTATTTTCCACACACAAAAATAACACAAATCGAATTCGAATCCGCGACCTTGGGTTTAATAGACAAGAGCCGTATTCGACCATGTTTACCTACATCAAAGTGAATGCAATACAAATTTACAAACTGAACAGAATTATTGTTTTTTTTTTTTTTTTTTTTTTTTTTTTTTTTTTTTTTTTTTTTTTTTTTTTTTTTTTTTTTTTTTTTTTTTTTTTTTTTTTTTTTTTTTTTTTACAGTGAATACCGCACAAGAGTCTCAACTGCTCCCGTCTGGAGCCAGTGAGACTATGTCATCCCCAATTGGGGTATGTTGTGAGGCTGAAGGTAGTGGGGAGGGGAAGGAGGTGGGGAAGAGGAAGGTTGGGAAGTACCTGGCTATTCAGATCTGGTCACTAAACACGGCTAAAGCCATTTTCAAGCAACGTTTCAATTCTGAATGGTGGTCTTACACCAGGGCGATACTAATAGTATCTTCCACTCTGGAGCATGCCGCAAATATACTATATATTATTTTAAATGAATTAATTGTGAAATAACACAAATTAATCAAATAAAATTTATTTGCGCATGCCGGGTTCGAACCCGCGACCTCCGGAATGTGAGTCAAGAGTCTTAGCCACTGGACTATGGAGGCCGTCATTGTGCAAGTGAAATAACACAAAATTGTGCTATATAATTACTACGTTATTATTATTAAGAAAAATGATCCAGCAAAACGAATATCTATCTAAGTCGGTTATCCTGCAAAACAAGGTGTTCTTTTACAAACTTTTCTATTTCGATGAGGCAAAATATTGTTAAAAAAATTGCGTTTTTAGCAATTATATGTCAACTAGTATTGATTCCCAGTTTGATAGCAAGTCTGGTAGGCGTAGAAATTTGGGAGGGGGTATTTGTACCATTGCGCCGCCCCGGGAACCATTTATTGGATAATAAGGTCATGCCATAGGTTTAGGCCTCAAGTGGTTCACTACGTGGGGTGCCCGAGTTTATGGGGTGACGTTTATCTGGTTATTGGCGGCGGATGCGTCTGCCCTACTGCATGGCAGTTCGGATTGGGAGAGACTGGTTGAGGGAGACCTTTTTGACCTCTCCAGCAGGACTCTCACGGAATATTGCCTCACACCGCAGTATTAGGGATATATTTATACGTCCGTCACTCCTAGATACACCCACCCCGCATATCTCTTTTCCTTCCCAGAACTTCCTCTCCTTAAAAAGACCCCAAGGATGACATAGGCCCTAAGGCCCTCAGGAGTGTATGCCTATGCCCCCTATGTGGAGCTAATGTAAATAATGTCAACCTTAAATATTATTATTTTTTAATTGATAAACTATAAACACGGGTTCAAGTCCCGTTGGCGGCAAGTAGGTATCTTTTCTCGGAAGATTTTTTCGATGTGGATGAGTGTTTCAGGCTGACAATTATTGCTTATAATAATTGTTAACCTTAAATATGTTTGTTTCGCTAGTGATATGCCCTGTAGTCTGTGTCTGTGTCGAGGTATGGAATGATCATATGGGGGAGAACTTGTGATTTACATCTTCACCGTAAACACGTTTAATCCCGGCGCATGGCGTACGGAAATACATTTTACGTATAGATACGAGGATATGCAAAACTATGCGATTAAGGATGTTTTTACTATAAGTAACTAGGTACTTAAAAAAATAAATTATTATTACTTTTAATAGTGTTATGTACCTACCTGCGAGAATATTTTTCAAATATATAACCCATTGCTTTATTCGTTGTCTCATTCTGCGGTACGGTACGTAAAAGATTCCATACGGAATAGGATGTCAAATTTGTGTGTTTTTCTATGACTTTCAATTGCCTTTTCTATGGGTAATGTCAACATTCGCCGATTAGTTAGCTGGTTTGAAACACGAAGTACTGTAAGTATACACGATTATTTTTTTCATTTAAGGCGATCCACTAGTTCAGGAAAAAAATCGAAATCGGAATTCACGCCCTTTATGGGAGGAGTTTAAAAATACTTGACAAAAAGCTTTTGGAAAGGTTGGAAAAGGTATTTGAGAATTTTGTTTTACAGGTTGATTTCGTAAAGGCCTGTAAAAAATATTAATTCCTGTTTTACGCATTGTTTATTCTAATAAAACGGAAATTTAAAATTGATTTCACGAAATCAAGCGACGCGGAGTGACGCGTCCATCTCCCGCTCAGTTCGGGGCGTGACTGAGGTTTGGCGACTGTGGCGTGAACAGTAGTTCTTCGGTGGACGCCATAGGGTTCACTTTGAAAAACCGAATTCGTCGACTAGCGGCCGTATTGTGAAATAACAACGCGAAAATGCATATTTTATTTTATTGTGGGAAGATTGGGTGTAAATATCAACTTTTTTTGCGATCATTATAAAATAAACTGAATTTGCCACATTATACAATGAAACCATAACCGAAAAGGGGTTTATAAATAGGAGAGTTTGGACTTGAAAGTGTGTTTTTTAGACCTTATACTTTATTTTTTTATAGGCTTATTAAAAGACTTATTAAAAAAATGACCGATATTTTTAAGGGCCAAAGTATGTTCTATACGCAGTATTTAATTGAAGCATCTACAATACTTCTAAGCGATCAAATTTTCAAAACAAAACATATGATTTTGTATGATTTTGCATTATTTACTATGGCTTCTTCTTAATGTACGTTTAAGTTGTATACCATGGATGGGACATTTGCACAAAATAAATTGCACACAAATGTCAAATCAATGGTAAAAAACTTAATACGTACATTAAATGAAAAAATTATCATGCATACTTACAGAAATTCGTGTTTTGAACTGACATCTGACTTCGGCTCATGTCACTAAACTTATAGAAAAAGCATATTCGATTCAATTCAATTTCAGTGCCGGCAACCCGGGCGTTTATTTTATTTTCATTTATGTACATAGTTTTCTTTTACCCACCTCACTTGACAGACCTTTACTACACCATCCTGTAGAACTGCAATATTGCATATATTAATTTTCATTTGTTAGATTGCCTTTGTGGGAGTCAAAATTAATTTATAATGAAACGAAAAACAAAATGTTTCCCAGAACACCATTTTTGGCTGATTATGTGATTAAACGATATGCAATTTTTGAGTTTCAACCAAATATATAAACACCACAATTTACTGGTACTCTTATCGTAGGCACGTTCATAAATCCCATTGAATTAATAACTTTTTTGTTCTCCAATCCTGATAGAAATCTCTGAAGAGCCAATAACGCTGAAATAAATCATCTTAACTGCGCATTTGATTAATAAGCGGAAACAACGATTTACGAATGTGTTTTTTCGTTTATTTTCAGGACTTTCAGACTACAAGGGGGCACTAATATAACTGTACAAAACTGAGACATGATAACATTTAAATAAAATAAATTAACTAACTACATAATATTATCGCCATTAGATTTTCTCAGAGGGTGGACAGTGGGAACGGAACGTTACATTTTAGCTCCAAGATTTAAGCTACACATTTTAAGCTCCAAGTTTTAAGCTCCAAGCCATAAGCTCCAAGCTTTAAGCTCAAAACTTTAAGCTCCAAGCTTTAAGCTCAAAACTTTAAGCTCCAAGCTATAAGCTACAAACTTTAAGCTCCAAGCTTTAAGTTCTAAACTTAAAGCTCCAAGCCGTAAGCTCTAAGCTTTAAGCTCCAAACATTTACTTCCAAGCTTTACACTCCAGGCTTTAAGTTCCGGGCTTGAAGCTCCAAGCTTTAAGCTCAAAGTCTTAAGCTTTAAATTCCAAGATTTAAGTTTTAAGCTCCAAGATTTAAGCTTTAAGCTCCAAGTTTAAGCTCCAAGCTTTAAGCTTCGGTCTAAGAGATTAAGTTCAAAGTCTTAAGTTCCAAGCTTCAAGCTCCGATCTTTACGTTCCGAGCACTAATCTCTAAACTTCAAGCTCAAAATTTTAAGCTCTGAGCTTAAAGATCCAATTTAAACTTCCGAGGTTAAAACTCTGAGCGTTATGCTCCGACCTTTAAGCTCCAAAATTTAAGTTCCATGCTTTAAGCTTTAAGTTATTTTTAAGCTCAGCTTAAAGCTTATGGCATCGAAGGTACTGCACTTCCCCCGGTCACCTTGTACAGTTTCTATCAATCGTGATTTGAAGAGAATATTCTCTCCACGTTTCATATTGAACTTTATATCACAATTTTAATGTAGTGAAAGTTAAAAAAATCTTTGCTTTCCTGAGCGTCGTGTAACATTTTTTTCATGAGCTAAAAACTTATGCAATGACCGAACATTTTTGTGCGCCTATTTCCAAAATAAATAAAATAATTTATTGCTATCATTCCCTTATTATTTTTCGTGTGCTCCAACGTAAACGGCGATTAAATGACAAATTACAAAGATTCCCAGTCCCCTGAACCAAAACTAATTTATGTCCCAGACTTTCAGCGAACATTTTCGTTCTAGGAGACAATTTTAATGGTACAAATAAATTAACAAGTTTCCTATCTGCTATCAGAACCTACTTATCTGCCGCTATACTTATTCGGTAGACTTACATCTTTCTGCACTCCGATTAAAAAAGGAGACAAATACTCGTCCTTCCGATTTTACTTTCGAATTTATTTATCTTATATATTACAACCATATTCAATATTACACCTACGAGTATACGACTTAATAGCTTCTATAATAAATATCTAGATATTTTAATATACTCCGTGATCTAGCGTTCTAAATATTTGGTTCGAAGTAAACGGCGTCACATAACTATTGATAATTATAATCTCTAAAACTTTTCTAACGTCAAAGTCTGAAATAATAAAGAAATAAAGTCATATTATGAAACTAGCGGGGTTTCCTATTAGTCAGTTTTTCCTATAATTACAATAAAGAATAAACTATTTGAAGTGGATAACAAAAAGTAAGTTGTGGAAAAGGACGAAATTTTTTAGTATACATTATGATTATATTTGTTGCAGTTAAATATTGTTTTGATGCAATAATCATCATGGTGTATTAATACGTTACAAAACTAATTTAAGGCGATCCAATAGTCCAGGAAAAAATCGAAATCGGAATTCACGCCCCTTTAAGGGAGGAGTGTGAAAATACTTGAGAAAAAGCTTTTGGAAACGTATTTGAGAAAAAAAAATTACAGTTTGATTACATAAAAACCTGAAAAAACATTAACTCCTTTTTTAAGCATTGTTTATTGTAATAAAACGGAAATTTAAAATTGATTTCACGAAATCAAGCGACGCGGAGCAACACGTCCATCTCCCGCTCCGGCCGGGGCGTGACTGATACGAAATAGGTGTGGCGTGGTCAGTAGTTCTTCGGTGAACGCCATAGGGTTCACTTTGAAAAACCAAATTCGTCGACTAGCGGCCGTATTGTAAAATAACAACGCGAAAATGCATATTTTATTTTAATTTGGGAAGTTCGGGTGTAAATATCATTTTTTTGCGATTATTATAAAATAAACTGATTTTGCCACATTACACAATAAAACCATATCCGAAAAGGGGTTTATAAATAGGAGAGTTTGGACTTGAAAGTATTTTTTATAGACCTTATACTTTATTTTTTTATAGGCTTATTAAAATAATTGATCGATATTTTCAAGGGCCAAGGTATGTTCTACACGCAGTATTTAATTGAAGCATCCATAATACTTCTAAGCGATCAAATTTTCAAAACAAAAATATATGATTTTGTATGATTTTACATTATTTACTATGGCTTCATCTTAATAATCTGTCTAAAATTTTTAAGAGGTCTAAAATTCTACAAGAAAGCGAAAATAAATATTTCTAAATCTAAAGTTAATTACGTGCAATTTATTGTATTTTATAACGTTATCATTATTCAACTTGAAATAATGCACAATTTTAAAATGTGGTTTTTGTCAAATCATTTCGCGTCAAATGTTTATTTATTTAGCCAAGTATCTACACAAGCATTTGAACTGTAATGTAAAAATAAACATTTTTCACGTCATATTAAATTTGAAAAGTAATTGACTGAGTGTAGCGAAAAGCGTAATTTTGCAATACGTCTTTTATAGTAAATTAATATTTTTTAAAATGTCAAATCGCCGTGTTAATTAATTAAGTAGGTATTGGATAACCAATACCCCTGCCGTAGGTCACCACAAGTGGTTCGGTACTTTTGGTGACTTAGCAGGGGTGCCCGGGTAATGGGATGGGGTTTACCCATCTACTGCGTGGAGGGCTGGATGTGGAGAGACTGGTTGATGAAGATTTATTTAACCTCTCTAGCCGGACTCTCTCGACCCGTCGTCTGTGGCAGGTATGGTTCATTCCTCCGTCACGCGTGACACAGTGGGAGGGATGAATGCATTCGTCCGTCACACGTGGACATATTGACTCCCAGATTCCTACCTACCCACTCAGAACTTTCTTTTTTTAAAGACCCTCCTTACAGCATCCCCAAGGATGACACAGGCTACTTGCGAAATTGTTTTCCGCTGGGTCTCCTGGGTATTTAAATACCTACTAACAAATCTAAAAACTTTAAAGGAAATTTTGGTTTTCATTAATAAACAAAAATTTTAACAAAACAAAAAAACGACTTCAAAAAATGCACTAAAAAGTAAAAAAATAATTTCGTATTCTTCTACAACTTCATAATCAACTTACTTTTTCTAATCATCAATATGTAGGTACGATTGTTACTTTTGAAGTCGGTGTCAGTCAAGGTAGGTTTGTAACTACAGTCGACTCTCGATAATTCGAAACTCGAGGGACTTTTAAAATATTACGAATTATCGAGTGTTTGAAATATCAAATGGTTCGAAATTTGTGAGAGTAAATAAATAAAACTTGGAATTCTTAAGTGTTGATCAATTATTATTTATTAACTCCTATTCTATAACAATGACAAAAGTTTATAGGTACATTCGTGTACATACATGTAATCATAATGTGAATTAATTAATCTTTCGAAAGAAAGAACTCTGTTATACTGGTTTGCTTCAAAGCACATTGCTGCTGCTCAGACTTCTCAATAATTTGAATGATAACACAAACCAATTCGTTAGAGTGTGTGTCACAAACTAATCATAACAAAAAAAATACACGTTTGAACTTGTCGCAAAATTGTATTTGTACTTGTGTGTGTAACAATCTTTCCGCCTCTTTCTCTCTGCAACTTTGAATTGTCGAATGTTGAACGCCGATGAGTTCGAATTAAGGCGTCGTTTTGTTATATAGCAATGATTTTTTTCGTTTGAATTTAAGTTTGAAGTGTACAAAAATGTATGGATTTAGTTCGAAATATAAAGAGATTATAGGTGAGATGTGCTTGTGTCGCACAAGCGACTTGACGAGGCGAGAGACGAGAGCGGGGCCGCGGCGGCGCGGGGAGCTGTCAAGTGAACACGCTGCGCCGCGCCGGGCCGGGTACCTTTGCTGACACCGACTCCAAAAATAACAATCGTACCTACATATTGATGATTAGAAAAAGTAAGTTGATTACGAAGTTGGAGAATGATACGAAATAATTTTTTTACTTTTTAGTGCATTTTTTGAAGTCGTTTTTTTGTTTTGTTAAAATTTTTCTTTATTTTTTGATTTTTAGTGAATCTGAAGTAGACTAACTAATTTGTCTGAATATGGGTAAACCTACTAAACGTGCTGCTCATATGAGACAGACATAATTTGACCATAACGACGTTAGGGTCAAATTAAGAGATTCGGCCGAGTTTCCTTAATTTGTCATGGATCCGATAATCAGAACCTAACCAAACTCTCATAAAATTACCCTTGAAGTACATATCCTTTCCAATAAAAAAAGAATCATCGAAATCGGTTGGTGTGATATTGAGTTATTCGTCACATACTTAATGCAAATTTAAGACTTATGTGGTTTTCTCATGGATGCCATTGTCAGAACTGGACCAAATTAAAATGGGACGGGACACACGAGAAGAACCAGCTCTCAAATAAAAAAAGAATCATCAATATCGGTTCACCCAGTCAAAAGTTCTGAGGTAACAAACAAAAAAAAAAAAAAAATAGTCGAATTGAGAACCTCCTCCTTTTTGAAGTCGTTTAAAAATAAGAGAAAATTAGAAGCATACTTTTTTGAATACGAGGTTTGCTAACTGTTAAAAAAATTCGAATTCACGTTAAGATTTGAATAAATATCACTTTTTTAAGTTCGTTAATATCGTAGGTACATAGATAGGTTAGGAGACTTACCTCGCAACGGTGCTCTTCACATTGTCTTGGGGGGTTTACCTTTTCACCGGCTTCATTGAATTTACTAGGATACCCGTCGTACGCTGTTCTATTTAGATACTACGTAAATACTATTTACAACCGGCGAAACGGACTTGCGTACAACTGTTTCTAACCGTAATGGTTCAATAGTTATTTCTCGATTGTGAGGAAGGCTTATTTTACCTTTCCACACATTTATAGTAAAAACATTTAATTGGGGTAGTTATAAAACAAGTTTAAATTAATAATCGTATTTAAAAATACTCCTATTAATCGGCTACATTGTTCGAATTCGTAATGTCTGTTTTTTTTTTAGGTGGGTGCTTCCTGCACGGTGTCCAGAAACTCGTATGTATTACAAGCGGGAAACTGGTTATTCTAAATCACATTTGGAGTCAATTACTGGTATAACTTTTTTGATTTGGCTTTGTTTTCGAGTAAATCGAAGTGGAAATTGTTAGGTCAGATTTTAGGTCCGCTGATAAATGTATTTTTTTACCTTAAAAATGGAAAAAGCAAAGAAAAAATCGAATTGCTCAGATAGATTGAAAAATATGCATTTTCAATCTATCTGAGAACCATTTTCTAATCACGAAACTGCTCAACAGGAGGCTTGTCGCTGATCAGATGCTCCTGTACAAAATTATTAACTCGAAAGTTGACTACCCGGAGTTGCTAAATAAAATAAATTTCCATGCGCCGACTCGATATAGCAGACATAATACCCTTTACATCTACATTGATAGATACAACACCAATTCGAACCAAAATGAATTTATGCAAAGGACATGTACTACTAAAACATTGAATTTTCACGTATAGAAACACTTGCTAAAATATTCACTGCTAGTTACTGTCGCTACAGAATTTCATTATATCGCATTCTAAGTGCGAATAACACATAATCATGATGATAAAATTAATTGTACATAATATTTTTAAATTACCTGCGTGGCAACTTTTCCTTACCCTATCCTTACCCGTCCCAATCCAAATACCTATTTCGCAGCATATTTAAGTATAGTTATAATCGCATTTATTTTATTGTTGTGTTTTTATATTTAGGTTTATCACTTGTTTAATCTACACCTGTAAAATAATTATTTTTTTAATTGCTGCTTTGTTTTGTTTTTTTTTCTTTTCTTAAATATTCTAGTTTACATTCAGTTAGATACTTTTATGTTTCTAAATACCTATCTGTGAACATTAACAATTGGTCTGTTTTTTGTCATCCTCTTATGTATATTATGTTACTAAGACTGTTTATGTTCCTTAAATAAACAAATAAAAATAAATATGCTTTTTTAGGTCCTAGTTATGCCTATAATGTAGATTCGACAGTTTACTGCTTGTAATGCGATTTTATGGATACCGTGCATTAAAAAAATTGTGATTATGTTTTTTTCTAGTATTTAACTTTTTTTTAGAGAACGTCTTTAATATTTTTGCATTTTATTTGTAAATATTATGTTACATTATATGTTATCTTACTTTTTTTACCATAATGATCGATTACATCAATTTTGAAGCAACCATGAGGGTTTTTCTCAAAAATGGTTATTTGAAAAAAGATTCAAAGCGATATTATTTTGTTCGTTTATCCAAAACTGCTTTTTCAGTGAGGCACCAAAGTACTCTTAAATCAGTGCCACAAACAGAAAGTTATTGGATTGTTGTATTTTTTATTAAATCTACTGATAGATGGCCTAGCTGGAAGATGGGGAATCAAAAAAAAAATTACTACGGTTCGAAACTTCTAACCAATCCGATAAATACTGCAACAAATTAAATAATTATGTATCTTTCTCGGCTAATCAATGAGTGAATATTATTTAATAATAATTTTCCAAACGAACACCTACAATTTATTCTCATTATTATGGAGCAGAGATTTATAAGTTGAATAATTTTTATTTTCTAAAGCACTGAATATTATTACCTACAATTCAACTGAGGTAGGCTCTACGTTATTCAATCCAAAAGCTTCTACGGATTTCAGTTTCGTAAAGACATCTGTTTTATTTGTCAAGAGCCATCTAGGGGCGTATTTTCTTATTAGAATAGTCTAGTTGGGAAAAGATTTAACTCCACTTTGCTGGCAAAGCTAGAGCTAAAACCCTTCTAGAAAAGAGCTTCCACTAAAAATATATATATATTATGTAAGTACCACCGTTGACCGAAGCATTATTTTATGTACGTTATAAGTACGTGTATATTTTTAGTCAACCAAACAATAAAATTGGAAGTCAATAATAATGCTCAACGAAAGAAAGTTCTCCGAAGAAAACTTTACAATTATTTGTTTATTCAAGATATAGAATCCATTTTGAAACTAGAGACATCTAGCGTTTGCTTTCCAAACTGTTTGAAAGGCTTTTACGGAAAATTTAAATACCGATTGAAATAATCCATTAAGAAAATTCTAACTCTTTTATGAGCAATGTATTTTTTAAACGTATTTCACTCGGAAAACTTTTTGAAATATACTACATAATTTTCACGAATTATTTGCAGCAATTATTTTTAACTATGCTCAGGTTTTACCAAATTCAAATAATACATGTCTGTATCAATTTATCGTAAAGCAGTTTCCTCTTTGCCAGAAAAATTATTTATAATCTTTATTTGGAAAGGCCCTACGCGAAGAAAACAGTTCGGCAACTTTTAGGAACAGCCAACAGGTGACAGGTAGAGCACCACTTTTTATTAATCTCAATTCAATACCCGTATTATGTTAAACAAAATAAATATATAAACATTGTATGGATAATATTTAAAATAACAAAACATAAACTTTTACTTGCCTTCAAATTCATCAACTAATTATTTAAAAAAAACACTTCTCTCAATAGTAACAGTTTGCGAAAATGTTCAATGATTCATGTTTACGTAAACAACACATTAAATAACGAATTGCCAAAAATGTAGATCATGTTAGTGTGTCGCTGGGAAAACTTATTATGTAGAACATGTATTCTGCCTGTAACCTTGATGATAGCCAATCTCTGATAGAGGATGACCCCAAAACAAGAAGAACTCACTTATAATCGAAATATGATTGAATTTCGTATTCTTCATATTTAACATAATTTCACAATAAAAAATGTTAACCTCAAAACCACACAAATATTTATGGGCCAAATGTAGGCATTCGATGCTACTATCACAAGCAACTATTTCGTACTAAATACTAATGAATCCACAACATACCCCCGGCATGGTTATAATATGGTTGGGGTGATTTTTTCCAGCAATTTTAACGACCGGCCTTCAACGGCCCCGAGAATGGAGAGTGTGACTTCAACAATATATTCGGTAGAATTGTTGTTTATGACTACTTTTGTTCGACCAGTTAAAATTTTAAAGAGAAAAAGTCATTCATTTCAAAGGAATCAAAAGAGGATTGCGATGACTTTGTTGGAGCAGGGCTGCTCACTGTGCAAAGCGTAACAGGAAATGTTTGCGTTGAATTAACTGATTTAAATACATATATTTTTTATGAGGTAAATAATAATAAGTCTTTAATTAATTGAGAGAAAGCGTAAATTAAAAACCGGTTTGTACACATTATCTCCAGCTAAACTCTTGAATGGCTATGGTGTTACGAATTACGGTGTTACGCCATTTTTATCATTACCTATCTTTTACAAAATCAAGTTTTTTATTTTTCTTTTTTTTTTGCATTAGCTCCACACAGAAGGCCCCGAGGAAAATAATTTCTGCCAGGGCTTATATCATCTTAAGGGAGGGTTTTTATAAGGAAGAGAGTTCTGGGAAGATAAAAGGGGTGTGAGTGTGAATCCATCCCTCCAACTGCGGCGCAAGGCGATGGGTCGAGAGTCCGGCTGAAGAGGTCAAAAGGCCTCTCTCAATCAGTTTCTCTCGAACCGGCCTACCACGCAGCAGCTGGGCAGATGCATCCACCCCCAAGACCCGTACAAACCGCATCTCATGAATTCGGGCACCCCTGCTATGTCACCAAACATAGCGAACCTCTTGGGGTGACCTATGGCAGAGGTGCTGGTTATCCAACAAATGGCGGTGGTACCCATACCCGCCTCCCGACTTTCAATAGAAATTGTTGAAAGCTTCTGAGACGAATGAAATATTTCATCCGATTTAGAAAAGTGTGAGAGCATCACTTTGAGAGCCAAATCACAGGGAAAGTCGGATAGAAAACATTTATTTTTATATTATGTATTAGGATTTTTAAGAGTTTCTTTCATAGATTTAATAACATTATTATTCAATTTATAAAGAGAGTTTATTTGTAAACACGTTCCGCTCCTTGACAGTTGTTTCTCCTTCTGAAGGCATTATTGAAGGCGAAACAGCTCTCAAGCGGAATACTTATTACACAGCAAAACTTCTTCGTAAATAAACTGTTTTAATAAATTGAATAATAATATTTTTGAATATTTAACAGAAAAAATTAAAATAAAATGGAGTTCTACAAAATAATCATGATAATAATAAACAAAATACTATAATAATACATACATAATACATAAAAAAATGTTCTCACTTCAAGATTTCTAAAATAGGCCTTTAAAAAACAAAAGATGAATTTTTTTCCTCTGTAAAATTTAAAACTTTGCAGCTCTGGGATTATGTTATAAAACTCTAAATAAAATTCATTTTGACGACATTTCATCATGTATATATCCCGATTTAAAAACAGACATATGAAAATTTGAGGCAACCCTGTCTGCATAGCATCCAGGGTTGTGAGTTTAGAGGGGCGACTAAGATCATCAATCATCCGGGAAGACAATCGGAAGCGGTGTCGGCCCGCAGCTGCCGTCCCACCGGTACCTACCTACCTTCACCTCCCCTCTCCCCGCTCTATGCACACTCAGTTCTACACTCTACACTCTACATACGGGGTAAGGAATAAGTGACAGGCAGGATCAATCTGGGAATCGGGGATGTAACATGTCTTGTACTACCTTAATTAGATTATGTAATTATATTTCAGAATTTGAGCACTTAGTGGAACGTTTGCGCGGCCCTTTTCGTCCCGTTTCATACAAATCTTAATTTTAGATTTAAGATCAAAATAACTCAACTAAACTGAAAAATTATTTTTGTTATCAAAAGGTAGGTATATCAAATATCTAGTACGGGTGTGAGCTACTTTATTTATTTTTGCTTTAAATTATAAGATATAAGCCATTAAAGATTTTAGTGTATCATGATTTTAGAGGCAACTTAGGCAATTATTTGCGAGTAAATGAAAAACATTAAAAAAATAATTTTACTTTGTTTATTTTAAAAACAAGATAAAAAATAAAATTAAAAATAAGGCTAACTAACTAACTAACCATCACGCCGTTTCCCCGCAGGGGTAGGCAGATAGAACGGACCGCCAAACATCCCGGTCTTGGCACACATTCCTTGCCTCGTTTACATTCATACAACGTCTCATACATTCTCTTCTATTATTCTGACTCTTGACATGGCCCGACTCAAGTATCTGATTCACTTGGTCGTGCCATGTCTTTCTTGGGCGTCCTCGACTTCTTCTACCATTCACATTTTCGTCATATATTCTCCTTACACTCCTTTCCTCGTTCATTCGCTCTACATGCCCAAACCATCGGAGCGTTCCTTTCTTGATCTTACTCATCACGCTTACATCAGCCTTGCATTCTTTGCGGATTTCCACATTTCTCACACGATCATACATGGTTTTACCACACATACGCCTCAGGGATCTCATTTCTACAGCGTTCAGTCTACTTTCATCCTTCCTCTGCCAGTTCCATGCCTCACTGCCATACATCAGGGTAGGTACCAGTACTCTATTATGGACGGCTAGTTTCGCATTGTTGAAAATATTTTTTTTTGGGTTGTAATTTTAATATGTAAATGTATTTTAAATTCCCCCCATGAAAATTATTTTTTTTTATCAATTTATATTTTTTATTTTATATTTCATCATACTTTTATGATAAATTACAAAAGAGGTCTGTACAACAGTCGTCACGAAAAATGGTTAGAATATTTATATATATGTATTAACTTAATTTGTCAACGATTATAGAAAAAGATCACAACTACCAACGCATAAATACCTACCATCCAAAAATGCATAAACTGCACTTATTTAATTCAATATTCAATGCAACCCCTTTCCTAAACAGAGGGTGCCGGGGTGATCATCCCTCTTACCGAATTAAATAGAGAGGGGGGGGGGGTACTTTGATAGGAAGGGAAGAGAGGGGGCTACCCTTACAAACGTTTTGATAGGCGAAAATATCACTTATGTTTTTGTCAAGAGATTCATGGCCGTTTTAAAAAGCATAACTGAGTGTACGCAAGTTGCTTAAATAAAACAGAGCATTCCTTTAATAGCAAAGGATTATAAAAACGCATTTGATAAGTACACAATTTTCCTTGATAAATTAACAGACTACAGTCGTATTAGCTCTTGTTAATTTATCAAGGATACCAACATAACAGTGACAGGTACGGCCGCGGATTTTCGCTGTGTCGGTTCGTTAAGTGAATTTTGGTTTTATGCAATTGAAAATTAAAATGCATTATTTTCCGCCGCCCTAAAGCCAAAAAGTTTCCTTTTATAGTAATTAAGGCGAATCTAAAGTTTTTTCAAATAATTATTCGTATCTAATAAGCGTGGCCAGTCCGAACCGATAATTACGGGAAATAATAATAAAAATACAGGAAACACAAACATGGATAATTTTGCCTACATTCACCAAATCATAAAAATAGACAATCTGCCTTTATCTACTAGATCAGTGGTCTTCAACCATTTTGAGCCGGCGTAAGGGGGGGGGGGGGGGGGGAGGTTGTCTTTTACTACAATTTTTTTGTTCCCCGTACCCTCTATCTATTTTTTACACGTGTAATGAAAGACGTGTTTCATTTGTAATTTTTAATACTCTTATTATTACATGAATTTAGCAATCAAGTCACACAAATACAAATAAGTAATGCAATTTTATACAGAGTGTAACACGACTTCAGGCATTTTAACCAGTGATTCTACATGCATGCCACGTTATTGCGTACCCCCAATTTGCCTACGTCCAATCTGCCTATGTCCACCAAATCAAAGTTAATATTAATAAAAATGAGTACCTAAAATTTTTTTCATCAATAATTTTAAATATAGTTGCTAAATTAAATTTTTTTAATTTAAGATGCGTTTTTTCAATGCATCACCTATCTATAACTTACGATGGAAATGACGTTGTAAGCTGAAAAGAGTTAATTGAGCCACAAAATCCAGAAATAAATTGCTTTAGTTAGATTTTTTTTACAGTTTGGGGTAATGATATCGACACTGGAATCTCCCACACTGAGGATTTAATTTTAATATTATTTCATGAAGCCAGAGCTCACCGTTCGAGGGTTTTATTTACAAAAACTGTTCTGCTTTTTGGTTAAGATGAGTTACTACTAAGATAACCTCATTCTATTTACAAAAACTGTTCTGCTTTTTGGTTAAGATGAGTTACTACTAAGATAACCTCATTCTATTTACAAAAACTGTTCTGCTTTTTGGTTAAGATGAGTTACTACTAGGATAACCTCATTCTATTTACAAAAACTGTTCTGCTTTTTGGTTAAGATGAGTTACTACTAAGATAACCTCATTCTATTTACAAAAACTGTTCTGCTTTTTGGTTAAGATGAGTTACTACTAAGATAACCTCATTCTATTTACAAAAACTGTTCTGCTTTTTGGTTAAGATGAGTTACTACTAAGATAACCTCATTCTATTTACAAAAACTGTTCTGCTTTTTGGTTAAGATGAGTTACTACTAAGATAACCTCATTCTATTTACAAAAACTGTTCTGCTTTTTGGTTAAGATGAGTTACTACTAGGGTAACCTCATTCTATTACTTAGCATTTGATTTTTTGTAGGTATATATATTACATAGGCATTTCGTGAATCAACTATTAGAAATGTAAAAATCCCATTCCTGTGTAAAATCTTTTGTGCCTACAGGATAGATTGCTTACCGTTTGGGTATAAAAAACTATTCAGAAATTCTGCTGAAGTAAATATTAATAAATATTATGCAATTGATCGGGCGTAGCTACGTCTTGTTTTAACTCGACCATTTAGCATTACATTTGTTTGTAAATTTCTTTGTTACGTTCTTTTAACCTGTCGTGTGCCGCGGTAGCCGATAGGCACAGTCGAAAAATCATTTTTCTAAATATGTATCCATAATTAGCATTTCATGGGAAAATACTTAAGGCGATCCAATAGTCCAGGAAAAAATTTAAATCGGAATTCACACCCTTTTATAGGAGGAGTTTAAAAATACTTGAGAAAAAGCTTTTGGACAGGTTGGAAAGAGGTATTTGAGATTTTTTTACAGGTTGATTTCGTAAAGGCCTGTAAAAAACATTAACTCATTTTTTACGCATTGTTTATTGTAGATAATAAAACAAAATTTTAAAATTGATTTGGCGTGACAAGTTATGTAGTCCTTCGGTGGAAGGCATAGAGTTCACTTTGAAAATTCAAATTCGTTTACTGCCGGCCATATTGTAAAATAACAACGCGAAAATACATATTTAGCGATTATTATAAAAATAACTGAATTTGCCACATTAAACAATAAAACCATATCCGAAAAGCGATTTATAAATAGGAGAATTTGGACATGAAAGTGTATTTTATAGACATTATACTTTATTTTTTTCTAGGCTTATTAAAAGACTTATAAAAAAACTGACCGACACTTTTAAGGGCCAAAGTATGTTCTACACGCAGGATTTAATTGAAGCATCTATAATACTTCTAAGCAATCAAATTTTTCAAAACAAAAACATATGATTTTGTTTGATTTTGCATTATTTAGTATGGCTTCATCTTAAAAAGGTAGGTAACATACAATCTTTTAAAAATTATATGTATAAACAAATTATCTGGTAAGATGGTACAATTTACAAAAACATAAATTTGCAAAAAAACGAGCTAGTTATTATGAAAATAGAATATAAAGGTGTTCAGAAGCGCTTATTTTTTCAAATGTGGAAATATTATTAAATAAGTAGGTAGATATTTAAATACCTTCTTACTTACCAATCTTTTGATTTCCGAGAAAATACTGATTTTGATTTATTAAATCAGAGAAAAAAGAAACACACTTTTTTGGACGCGAGGTCTACTGTTCAGTGTTCACAGAACTATGCTAGTAGGTACATGCGATTTGTACTAGTTTTGTCTTATTTTGTCTGTGTATTTTCTTAATCCATTACATTATGTAGCATATCCCTACAAATTCCAAATATTCATCTCTCATAACATGTAAAAGTAAAATATAAGATGATAGCTAAATGAAATTCTGTGTGTAAAAAAAAGTTCCATCGGATGGGGCGATATTACCCCACGGGAGATAAATGATGTACAACTGATGTCGCACGCCTCTTTCATATTCCATATTACGTCAAGTCAAGCAATATATTTCATATTTCGCTCCGGCAGGGGTAGGCCACCATTACATTATTATTGCAAAACAATTTTATGAATTACACTTTTTTACTAAAACTTAAGGACAACAACTGGAAGGCAGGAGAATCAGAAGAAGATCGCCGATGCTTTGTTCTGATCAAATATCACATGGGTCTGGAAAATCACTGTCCGCGGCTCTTTAAGCAGGGCAGGACGGCGAGGAGAAGATGAACCTCATTCACCAGGACAGTTGGAAATAGATCTTATCTTAGAGCCTTACCCCTAGGCTCCCGTGGTATAGGGGTAAGACTCTTGATTCACAATCCGAAGGTCGCATTCCGGCGTGCGCAAATACATTTTATTTGATTAATTTGTGTTATTCCACAATTAATTGGTTTTAAAATAATATATTTTGTATTTGCCGCACGTTCCAGAGTGGAACATACTCTCAGTATTGCCCTGGTGTAAAACCTCCATTTAGAATTGAACCGTTACTTGAAATGGCTTTAGGCGTGTTTGGTGACCAGATCCGAATAGTCAGGAACTTTCCCATCATTCTCTTCCCCTCCACACCACCTTCAGCCTCACAACATACCCCAATTCGGGATGACATAGTCTCACTGGCTCCAGACGGGAGCAGCTGGGGCTCTCTTGGAAAAGCTGAGACTCAGCTGGGACTCTTGGGACTCTCCGACAAGAGTCTCAGCCTCAGCAATGAGGAAAGAAGAAAATGAAAAAAGAAAAAAAAACAATATTGATATCGATGTACATAATAGATACACAGGTATATTTTTTATGCCCTCTTCTATCGGGAGTTTCATATTACGTAGATCGATCGTAAAATTGGGGATATCACGATGTGGCGATGCGCATCATGATCTGCCCGATATTATGATTATCCTGCGACAGATATTTTATTATTATTTTAAAATGGTTTTTGTAAAAGATGTGAATTATTTCTGCAAAAAATCACTTGGGTAGCTGTATCAGCTACCTTCAATTTATTACAATAATAAACTTTTGAAATTTTTTTACGAAATTTACAAAAAAAAAAATAAAAACAAGGTTAAATGATTATTAAATTAAATAAATCTTTTCTTTCTTGAGATGGATCTTATTTGCCATTAACCCAAGTTCTCGAGGTTTTTGCATAATAATCATAGTGAAATAAGTTATTTTAGTTCTTTATTTATCAAGCATTAAAATCGTTGAATGGACAGGATGTTCATATGCTACTAGAAGTTTGGTTTGGGAAACATTATTTTTAGTCCTTAGTAATTTTTGGCAAAGTCATCAATCCACTAAAAGATATTTTTATATGACGACTTAGGTAAGATGCAGGGGCGGTTCTAGAATTTATGTGGGCTAGGAAGGTATGATTGGACATTATCTATGTTGTAGCTGAAAATAATTTTTTACAATTATAACTTTTGTGTGAAGATTTTTCAATTTAGGGAGGCACAGCTTCCCTAAAATAAAAAAAATTATAATGTCGTATTTTTCAATCTTTCCTTTTTAACTCACTGAAAAGTCACGGACCGCCATTAGTAAGCGGGCCACTGGTTCCGTACACCTACTCCATTGCAACAAGTAGAAATATGAGTAAAATTTCGTAGATTTTTTTCGTTATAACTCAATATTGCAGATCTTATAAATATGGTGATTTGTCAAGTTAAAGTAAACCTTCATCTCTGCCTATGTTTGGCGAAATGAGAGGAAATCAGAAAGAGGGTGAGGAATTTGGTTACTGAGCGTGTAACATCTGAAAGATTTGATTATATTAAAATCTATCCATTATGCCTTAGTCCAATCTCGACTTTCTTACAATATGGTATGCTGGGGATCCTGTCTAAAGTCCAATGTAGAACCACTAAATATTGCTCACAAATTAATTCTTAAAGTCATGTACAAAAAAAAAATTCGTTATCAATCTAAACTACTTTACAAGGAATCTAATGTTATGTGTATAAAACAGCTGTACATTACTAAAATAATTTGTAGATTTTTTATCAATACTAAATCTGCAGAAAGAACCCAACAAATCCATACCACTAGAATTGGCTCAACAATGAACTTTATGGCAAAACATACTAAAACATCTTTTGGCCAAAGAAAATATTTATATCAAGCTCCAATTATGTTTAATATTCTGCCAGACTACATTAAATCTTCCAATTCATTAGCTAAATTTAAAAAAAATGTTAAGATATTTGTGTTAACAGAGGATTGGCATACTATGTTTTCATCCTTGTCCTTTTTTAAATAATAAGATTTGTTTTTTTGAATAATAAGCTTTTTTTTTTAAATAGATTTTATTTGAGTTTCATTTGCCAAAATTGAAGTGTCACCCCAGATGTTTTGAACTAGCTTTGTTTCTTGGTGGGTATAGTAATTAAAGATTTATTTATGGTCTATATTGTTACAAATTTAATCATACTTAAATTACCCATCTGGTCACTAATATGATATTTTTATTTGTTACTTTATTATAATATTTTAGTGTTTTAAATGTAGTGTATTTTAGTATTTTGTGTGTGTAAAATCACTCAAATTTATAAAAGTTAATCTCAACACAGGCCTAGTCCTAGTGAGGTTAATTTTTTTTGTATGTAAAAATAAAAAATAAGAATGTATGGTGAGAAGTTATAAATAAATAAATAAATATTCCTAAGAAGCGTATTTTTATTTGATGGACATCAGAGTGTGGACTATACCAAACAATTCTGATAGAGATTCAACTCACACTGGCTTAGGCGGTGTTAGTTGGAGAGACTCTCAGAATAAATATATTAACTTATTTTTAGGTAAATAATAGAGCTTATGTTAAGGTAGAATTTTTCTGTAAGTACCTATATTTTTAAATTTTTTCACCTCTTCAGGACTTGAATTCGGGACCACCGGCCAAAAACAATGATCGTCCAATCTTACTGGGTAACTTTCCCTCTGGAACGAGATGCGAAGTAACCGTGCTTTAAAAAAAATCAAAGTATGCAATTCACACTTGGTATAAGTGAAACCTTCAGAAACTAAAGTAGACAAGAGTGGGGAGGCTACGAAGCACCGGACAAAGAGGAGACCGATTATACTATCTCATTCTCTCGCAGGTTAAATCCTAGAGATGTATGTGTTTGTCTCTTTTTAGTGTCCCTACTTTTCGTTTCATCGCGTTTCAAATTACAACAGTGCTAAAGAACATAGCTTTTCAGTACACTTTTATTTGACCTCACCGCACTGGTTACATCTATTGTCAGTTTGTCTTGTTTTCTCATATATCATGTTCCACAAAATTAGATAATTAATCCCAAAATATAAAACGCTAACTTTATTACATACTGTTGTATACCTACAACAATACGTAATAAAATATTTTTTACATGAAAATTACAATGGAAAATTACGACTCGGGTAAAGGTTTGAGCCTCAGCTAATATTTCAACACAGCCTACGAGTTTTCATTAACCTGCTTTCAACAAACCAACGTCAGATGTCGGTAACACCACCATTAATTATTTTTATTCACAAAAAATTATTGGTTATTCTGTTATTGTATAAAAAAACATAAATTAACTGGATACCTACTCACACATCAAAATATTATAAATATTTTCAAATAAAATGGTAATGACTAGGCACAGGTTTTAATTACTAATAAGTTTGAGACTGTTAAAACAAATTTATATCAACACATTATTATTAATATTGTGTTCAAGTTCCAAGCATAATTTTGGTTGATTTTCTCATAGCGTCGTTACGCCAAGCATCCTTGTTCCCTGAACTGTGACCCCAGTGTCTTTAGGGAACATGTAGATATTGGGAACTTAGGGATCTAGGGGACGTTTCCCCTCCTTCACTGCTGACATCATCAAGTCAACTGGCGATGTCCATTCAATAGCTGTTGTTGTTGGTTGTTCATCGGTGGTTAGTGCCACCCAAAACTTGCGGTGGACTAAAGGAACAGAGTTCATAGAATGCAAATTGAAATTATTAGAAAGTTCGGGCGCAATTTGGAAAGTTATGTGGGCAAGTTTGTAAGTCAAAGTTGATCTCATAGGACACTTTCGAAATGGACTATTTAAGAAAGGTTTTAAAAGTATCTAATTTGATGTCTGTGGTACGTACATACACATACCTATGTATTGCACGAAATTTCAGTGGGTAGGTAGGTACCAGTAAATAACGGTGAATTTATTACAAACTCTTGTCTAAAATTTATTATTGTCAGTGCATTGCAAAGATGGCGACAGAAAGTCTGCAATTTTGTATTCTTACAGATATTTTATTTATTTATTTTTTATTTTTTTTTACAGTTTTTTAGAGAAAATGTGTCCTTACTGGGGTACCCCGTTCTAAGGACACATTGTACAAGTTTTATTTTGAATTATAAGTAAATACCTAATCTATGTTAGAATATTGCCAAGGAAAATTATGAAGTTAGATCTAAAAGAAAGTACAAAACAAGCATTATTCTTTGTTGGGTTGCAAAATTGAATCTATTTTCTTCCTTCCCATGTCCATAATCCATATTTTTATGCTTCTTTTGAAGGCGGTTATTTTTTTATGGTTTTCATTGCAAGAGGGAGTAAATTAAATAATTTTACAAAGAAGTATTCCATATTTCTTTGTCCAAAAGTCGTTTTAGTTGTAGGTTGGTAGAATGTATGTTGTAATGTAGATCTTGTGAATCGGCCCGAGTTTGTCTGTGTAAAGTTTTCCTGATTTTTGAATGCGTACATTAGAATATCTTTTGTATATAATTGTTTCAGTGACATTTTTTTTTTTTTTTTTTTTTAACTTTATTTATTCTCATTTCTTTGTACATATAATGTATAATAGCAAATAGTATACATATAATAACATAATATATAATAACAAATAGTATGAACAAGAAATGAAAACCCACCAAGGCACTGCCTGAGTGTGGGTAATATTAAAACAAAATATTATATTTCTAAGTACCTAAAGTATAAAATAGACTTAAAAAACATATAAAATATAAAATTAGTATTTCATAGGTAGAACAAGTGAAAAAGGTTTTTTTTTTCAGCTATTATAAAATATGGAAAAAACATACTGATACGCTACATTAAATTCAGCGCTTTAAAAACTTAAAAATTATGGGAGTTGTGTGAATATAAACTAGTAGATACATTGACTAGGTAGGTAAATTCCATTTTAGTTAAATTCTGTACTTCATGGGTCTAAAATCAATTGAGATGTCAGTTTGTTACATATAAATTAATTAATAATATTATTGAGACACGGACATAATAACTTTTCTGTACCTACCAACCTCACATATGTAGGAAAATGTTATATTTACTATATGTAGTAATTACCTAGTATAAACTTTTAGCTTCTCGTATTAATTGGAAAAGGAATTATTCATAAGTATAATATTTTAAAATATTAATAAAAAAAAGTATCAGTGTGTGCAATTCACACGCAGTAGAAGTGAAACCTTCCAAAATCCAAAGTAGACAAGAGTGGGAAAGCCACGAAACACCGCACAAAGAGGATAGCGATTATACTATATCATTGTACAAGATATAAAGAAATGGATAATAAGTATTGGACGTCACACTACTGCTAACATCTGTAAAATAGATTACAACTAGACAGAATTACCATCTCACGTATGTCCTTACCCTTATTAAAGCAATTAAAATAGTAAAATCCTATATGTATAATATAATATATAGATTCGACAGGATTTACTACTTTATTCATCTCTTCCTTCACCTATATAATGCTCTCTTTATGGTATTAACCCTCAATTTAAATCATCTTTCTGTTTGAATTGTATAAATCAGTATGTATCTTACCTTAAATATTCTTATGTTATAATTAAATATTCTTATGTATGATACTCATTTATGTACCTCTACGCCTGTCTCAACACAGGTATACCCTAGTGAGACAGGCATCGAATAATGTAATGTAAACATACCTTATATAGATAAATAAATAAATAAATAAATTGTCTCGCAGGCTAAATCCTGTAGATAGATGTATGTGTTCATCTCTTTGTAGTGTCGTTAATTTTCGTTTCATCGAGTTTCAAATCACAACGGTGCTAAAGAAGTTTTCAATTCAAAAACGTAATAAATATAAATATACATAATATAAATTTCCATTCTACTGCGCCTCCCCACTGTCTTTACACTTCCAAAATTAACCCAAACGGGGATGTTGAGAGGAACTCTGGTTCCAGGTTATTGGAACGTATTTGTTCTCACATGGATCACAAGGTACAATAATGATAGACTGTTAATCGCTTAATTGAACGCATCCTTGCAATTACTATAATTTTGCATTTCAATAAGCTCTTCTTGGAGTTCTTCAGGTACCTCTCCAAAATTAAAACCAAAAGGGTTACGAATCAGCTTTTGGATATCTTTGGATTCGGTTTTAAAGTAAATGAATAAATGTTTCATGGACCACATTTCAGATCTTGCGGACCACTTTTGATCCACGCACCAGTGCTCTAGACCTAGACCTTGGGTCGGCAACCTTTTGTTGTAAAAGGGCCAAATATTTTATGTGGAGAGTATTGCGGGCAGCACTTGTGTCACATGCCATTACAGTATACCTGATATTTGGTGACTTAGCAGGGGTGCTTGGGTACACGCCTTTCATGGGGTCCAGATTTTGGCGGCGGATGCGTCTGCCCACCTGTTGCGTGGCGGGTCGGACCGAGTGAGACTGGCTGATTCATTCGTCCATCAATCCTGGACACACTGACATCCAGATACCTACCCACCCCTCATACCTTTTTCCTTCCCAGAACTTCCTATCCTTCACTTCCTTAAAAATACCCTCTACACGACATCCCTAAGATGACATGGCCTCCAAGGAAAATTATTTTCCTCAGGGCCTCCTGTGTGGAGCTATTGTAAAAAAAACTACAATATTTGTGTTCAAATATTTTAGTTGTAAAAATAAAATGCTTATGGAATATTTTTACGACATTTATTGTAGTTAATAAAATCAATGAGATTTTTGTGGTTGTATTTGACTTGCAAGTTTTCTTATGTTAGCTTACATTTTTGAAGTAGAGTCGCATAGTATTGTGTCTAAATGTGAATCCGATAATCGAGAACAGTGTTTTTTTCTCGATTATTCAAAATTGAAAAAGCTTGCTCACAAATTTATGTACTACTAAACATAGTAATTATGGTGAGAAACCATTTCAACTCCTTTTAGTTTTCAGAAGGCAAAACCCCATGGCAATCCACCAAGTTTTTCCTTTAAAAGATATTTTAAGTGTGGTATCTAAAGATATTTTAAGTGTGGTATCTAAAGATATTTTAAATGTGGTATCTAAAGATATTTTAAGTGTGGTATCTAAAGATATTTTAAGTGTGGTATCTAAAGATATTTTAATTGTGGTATCTAAAGATATTTCAAGTGTGGTATCTAAAGATATTTCAAGTGCGATTTGCAAATCGCTCCCCTTTCACTATCCCTTCGCTCCCTTTCTCGCTCCCTTCCACTCCGTTTTGTATGATATCGTTGCGGCGAGAATCTCGCGGGCCGCAGGTTGCCGACCGATGCTCTAGACTCTAGAATTAATTAATATCAGTAGGTACTTTCCCATTATTGGTAAAGTGATATACCCAGATGTCTAATTTTGATTAAAGTTCGCTGAGAAACAACAATAAAACAGTTGTTAAAGGTGTTTGCAATGTCACCTCAGTGACCCCTTGACAGTCTGATGTCATTACGAGTCGCGGTGTACGAGTACAAGTACATGCTGTACAGCGCTGGACAAACGATAATGTTACATACTTTGTTTTTTCCAGTTATTCGTCTAAAAACACAATAAAGTTTTAACCTTCTATTGATAGACATAAAACAATGATATGAATAAAAAAACCAAGACGCCAATTTTAGTATCTTGCCTATAAAATAGAATAAGTAACTAACACCCCAAAAATAAACAATGAAAAAGGAACTACGCGTTTCAGCTCGTTCAAACGGCACTGAACAATCGATTCAGACTTTCGTACAAATAATATTTTTGTACGAAAGTCTAAATCAATTGGTTATTGACTGGGAGAATGCGTGCCGTGCTTGCTTTGCGGCCGGTGCGGACCTGTGGACGTTCACCTTAAATGAGAAAAAATACGTAATTTATTCAAAGATTTTCAAATAAAAGAAAAAAGTGTAAGTAATAAAAAAAGTTAACGAACGTATTGTTTTATTGGAGTGAAAACTTCTTCAGCAACGTTGAGATTTGAAACTCGATGAAACGAAAAAGCGACCCAAAAATAAGACAAACATGTACATCTATAGGATTTAGCCTGCGAGAGAATAAGAACGTAGCCTCCCCACTCTTGTCTACTTTGGTTTTCTTAAGGTTTCACTTCTACCGCGTGTGAACTTGAAATTTTATTTTAAATTACTCTTATAATGTTCTATCAAAAAGTATATAATAATAATTTTGTTATTTTTAGAGCACTGTTTTTGTGAAAAATCACCTCAAGGGCGCTATACAATTCTTGGGCTCCATATAATTTTATTATTTATAAAAAGATACAGAAAATATACCGGAAGCGAAATTTTAAATGCTATTAAGGACAATAAGAATAAATCCCAAATGAGTTAAATATGTAATTTTTCTCCGTTTTTTTTTCTCTTTCGATCGGCGTCGTCGAAATATTTCTAGGAAAATAAGTACATCTTTTACGACGTGAATTTTAAGAGGATGTTTTTTCTGAAAAATTAAAAATAAATTAATTATTGTTGTTAAAAAAAATTACGAAAAAGGTTAGGTATTTTAAAAGATCTATTCAGTGTTATTTTATAATAAAAATTTATAATTATAGGTCTAAGAAAACAAGAGATGATTTTGAAAAAATAAAAATACTTTTTCTTGCTCTCCTGAACAGTTAAAATTTTGTCCTTTACACTTTACAGCATTTCAAATTTCTGCCATCGATACATAGGGGCCATTCATTTATTACTTAAGATGAAGCCATAGTAAATAATGCAAAATCATACAAAATCATATTTTTTGTTTTGAAAATTTGATCGCTTAGAAGTATTGTAGATGCTTCAATTAAATACTGCGTGTAGAAAATACCTTGGCCCTTAAAAAGTCTTTTAATAAGCCTATAAAAAAATAAAGTATAAGGTCTAAAAACACACTTTCAAGTCCAAACTCTCCTATTTATAAACCCCTTTTCGGTTATGGTTTTATTGTATAATGTGGCAAATTCATTTTATTTTATAATGATCGCAAAAAAAGTTGATATTTACACCCAATCTTCCCAAAATAAAACAAAATATGCATTTTCGCTTGTTATTTTACAATACGGCCGCTAGTCGACGAATTCGGTTTTTCAAAGTGAACCCTATGTCGTCCACCGAAGAACTACTGTTCACGCCACAGTCGCCAAACCTCAGTCACGCCCCGAACTGAGCGGGAGATGGAAGCGTCACTCCGCGTCGCTTGATTTCGTGAAATCAATTTTAAATTTCCGTTTTATTACAATAAACAATGCGTAAAACAGGAATTAATATTTTTTACAGGCCTTTACGAAATCAACCTGTAAAACAAAACTCTCAAATACCTTTTCCAACCTTTCCAAAAACTTTTTCTCAAGTATTTTTAAACTCCTCCCATAAAGGGCGTGAATTCCGATTTCTATTTTTTGCTGAACTAGTGGATCGCCTTAAGACGATTTAGTAGGGGAGGGGGGCCGACCATGTCTAATTTTTTAGGGGGTGGGAGGGAGTCTCGATGGTTATAATGTAAGATGACAAAAATGCGCAAAGTTAAAATTATATTTTGAAAAAGCGCGGGCAACCGCGCGAGTGCCGAGATTCGCTCGGATGCGTATAGGTAAACGATTTCCATTTCCATGGCAACGGACCCGCGCAAACTAACATTAAAACAAACCAAACGTGTATTCATTTTTTCCTTTAGATTCTTAAGTAATAAATATTAAACAGGGGGGGAGGGGTTCGGCCTATTCTGTTTTTTTTTTCTTATAATAGGGGGGAGGGGGTCGAAAACTAGTAAAATTCATCTTACGTAATAAATGAATGGCCCAATACACACGCCACACTTCCGACAAACACACTTTTATTAGGAAGTTTATGCTTGGAAAAGATGTGACTTTGCAAGCAAAGGACACTTCGACATGATATAAACACTGGAAATTGCTTGATTTTACATTTGCTAGCCTCCATTACTATTGACATTACATTTATGAGAAGACTAGCTGGTTCCCGGCCTGCGTGGCTATGCCATTTAATAAAAAAAAATCTTCCTGCGTGTCCTTTCCCATTCGTCCCCTTCCTCTCCCGCGTCCCCTTCCCCTCTCGCGTTCCTACTCCGCCTCCTCCACCATTTCCTCTCCCCACTCCTGAAATGAACCTCCCCCTGAGTTCCCCTCCCCCTCCCAGGTTATCCTCCCCCTCCCAGGTTCCCCCCGCGCCCTCACGCATTCCATAAATTTAGTCCGGTACATTCAGTTTTCAAGCAGCTCGCGTGCCACCTATTCAATTTTTAATACATTTTTTTTAATGCCAAAGCTCGCCAGTAGTTTCATATAAACCTTGTCCTGACAATAACGAACACATAAAAAAAGAATTATCCAATTTGGTGCATTCGTTCGGAAGTTATGCGCGTACATACATTTCGGCGATTCATTTTTATTTATATAGAAGATAGAGGATAGAAGATAGAAGATAGAAGATAGAAGATAGAAGATAGAAGATAGAAGATAGAAGATAGAAGATAGAAGATAGAAGATAGAAGATAGAAGATAGAAGATAGAAGATAGAAGATAGAAGATAGAAGATAGAAGATAGAAGATAGAAGATAGAAGATAGAAGATAGAAGATAGAAGATAGAAGATAGAAGATAGAAGATAGAAGATAGAAGATAGAAGATAGAAGATAGAAGATAGAAGATAGAAGATAGAAGATAGAAGATAGAAGATAGAAGATAGAAGATAGAAGATAGAAGATAGAAGATAGAAGATAGAAGATAGAAGATAGAAGATAGAAGATAGAAGATAGAAGATAGAAGATAGAAGATAGAAGATAGATAGATAGACAGATATATAGAAGATAGAAGATAGATAGATAGATAGATTAGTGGCAAAAGTAGAGTTAATATTTATTTTGAAGGACTGGAGAATTTAGAACACTTCCGTAATGGAGAATTTTTTTAAAATGACCTTAAAAAGATCACAAGTCCTTATTTGCTTACATTTTTACAAAATTAGTTATATACAATGTCGCGGGTAGTGAAGGTGAAGGTGAAAGGTTCTGATTTTACGGATACTTCCACATAAATAATTCTATAATTCTCTGCTAACATTTGCGTTTTTGCCAAATTCGTCAAGGACTACAAAGCGCCGCTACCTACAAAATCTCTCTCTTCATAAATCACAAGGCGAAGTCACCCCGCGTGGCCTTCCCCCCCGTCTCCCCACAAAGCCATTTCTACGCTATAAATCAATTTCCCCGCTAACCGCAAGTCTTGTAATATCTCTGTTGATATACTATCACTTTTGAGACCATAACTTCATAAGGCTTGTAATAACATCCCCCGTATTTGTTTTTAAAGACAAGTAGAGTAGAACGGGGTGAGTGGGTGCACTGGGGGTGATCTGTTATAATAAGATGCTTATATTTGGGTATTTATTGAGTGTTTAAACAGCTGATTTAAGGTATTTGGTGCTGGCTTGTTTTGATCAACTGGTATCTACACGAAGTTTTTAGTAGATATTTAGATTTTAGAGTACTTACGAAATATTTGCATAAAAGGTAGATTCTTCAATTTGGGAGGCGGGTATAGGTACCGCCGCCATTTTATAAACATTTATGGGATAACCAATATCTCTGCCTTAGGTCTCCCCAAGTAGATCGCTACGTTTGGTGACTTAGCAGGGGTGCCCGGGTTCATGGGGTGAGGTTTGTTCAGGTCTTGTCACCTGCTGCGTGGCGGGCCGGATCAAGAGAGGCTGGGTGAAGGAGGCTTTGGATTTATAAGTCCGTCACTCCTGTACACACCAAT
The DNA here is from genome assembly GCA_917880885.1 of Limnephilus marmoratus. Lineage (NCBI taxonomy): Eukaryota > Metazoa > Arthropoda > Insecta > Trichoptera > Limnephilidae > Limnephilus > Limnephilus marmoratus. The sequence continues at coordinate 28,374,374 of OU862923.1, read as the reverse complement.
ACCCACATTCCTACCCAACCCTCATACCTTTTTTCCTTCCCAGAGCTTCTTTCCCTTGCTTAAAAGACCCACCACACAGCATCCCCCGAGATGACATAGTTCCCGAGGGAAAGTGGTTCGTTACGTTTGGTGACTTAGCAGGGGTGCCCGGGTTCATGGGGTTACGTTTGTCCCGGTCTTGGTGGCGGAAGCCGGATGCCCACCATCTGCATGGCAGGCCGGATCGGGAGAGAATGGTTGAGGGAGTCCGTTTGACTTCTCCAGCCGTACTCTCTCGGAATATCGCCTTTCACCGCAGTCCGTCACTCCTGGACACACTGATGCCCCCCTCCCCCCGGATTCCTAATCACCCCTAATACCCTTTTCCTTCCCAGAACTTAGTCTCCTTCCTTTCCTAAAAAGAACTTCCACACAGCATCTCCAAATATGACGTAGGCCCTGGAATTGCTTTCCTTAGGGCCTCCTGTGAGGAGCTAATGTAAAAAAAAAAAATATTTACAACATCTCGCAGTTATAGAAATTGTATGTACTTAAACGTAAGTGAAATTATTGATGGAGAAACAAGTGAAGCGCGATAGGGCTGCCAATTCGTTGGGAATTACGCAAATTAGGGGGAATTTTTAAAAAATTTTCAAGAATTGAATATTTCGCTGAAAGAACCTTCTTGGGGGGGAAATGTAAGTATTCTGGGCATTTCTTGATTATTCATACATATTGAAAAATTATAGGTATATACATAATAGTGAGATTGTGTTATAATTTCGTTTTCTTTCCCAGCAAAAAAAAAATTAAAGCCGAAAGAAAGCGAAAATCCGAAAACGATTAGATAATTAAAAAATAATTTTGTTTAATTTTGACGGGAAAGGAATATATTTTTTTTTATTGTATATTTTATTTAGATATAAAATTTGACATCTTATATCTAATGTTATCTTTTCTATGACTACTACAATATTATTTACTACCTACTGACTAAAATTTGGACTTTACAACATTAAGACATAATCCACGAAAAACTGCAAGACTTTTAGCCTCCTTAACATTTACAGGGAGTTCATTGAACATTTTAAAACCTTTATAATAAATATTATTTTGTGTTCCCGATAAATTTGTTTTAGGAAGCCTAAAATCGTTGCAGTTTCTCGTAGGATAACAATGAACTGTACTGTTGATTCTAACATTATTCAACATATAATCTGGTAACATTTTATTTTTTAACTTATAAATAAAAACTAGGGCATTGAAAACTAATCTTTGCCACACACTTAATATATTGAGTTGGCGTTGCATGGTTTTTATCCTGGTATACCTGTTACAGCACAATATAGATCTCAAGCCTCTGTTCTGAATTATTTCCATTCTTTTAATTTGTGTTTTATTGCTCAGAAAGATTACACTTGAGCAATAATTCAGATGGGATGCTACAGTTGTGTTATAGACCAATTTCCTAGTTAAAAATTAATATATGGGGAATTTGAACATCTATTGTGGGTATTTTAGACCATATGCATTGGCAATTGACCCTGAGTGTGAGTAATAATCAAGAACAGCATAATAGACACATAAACAAAAATGTTGTAGAAGCTAAAATTTGCGACAATGAAGTGAACTCTATATTTGCTTGTGTATATATTTATATATCCATTTACACAGGGATGATGTCTAAGCAGGTGAAAAAAAACAATCACGCGTGATACACGGACACGGGACGAGAAATGCAAAGCAAATTAGTTTGCCATATTTGCCAAATATTGGTAATTTTTATATATGTTTCTAAAACTATTAGTACACAAGACGATGTGAGCTAACTTAAGTTGAATAAATAAAATAAGTTTGAGTGAAAAATGTTATCTTTACCGTTAAACCTTTATAAGTAGGTACCTAACCATTTTTTTTTACATGAGCTCCACACAGGAGGCCCTGAGGAAAATAATTTTCCTCAGGGCCTATGTCATCTTTGGGGATGCTGTGTGGAGGGTTTTTTTAAGGAAAGGAAGAAGAGGAGAGTTCTGGGAAGGAAAAGGGTTTAAGGGGTGGGTAGGAATCTGGGGTTCAGTATGTCCTGGTCATCCGCCTCCAAGACCTAGACAAACCTCACCCCATGAACCCGGGCACCCCTGCTAAATCACCAAACTTAGCGAACCACTTGGGGTGATCTATGGCAGAGGTGTTGGTTATCCAATAAAGGTTCCCGGGGCGGCGGTACCCATTCCCGCCTCCCAAATTTAAATCGCCATGCAGTTGTAGTTAGTTCATGAAATTAAACATCTAGAAATCTACACGTTTTTTCTATATTGAAATAACTATGTTTACATAGCATGCAGTGTAGTAACGGTTTCACCACAACTCAACAAAATGGCATTTCAACACCTTTATCAAAGTTGTATGTTGTTGATTTGTCCAGTAACCAGTAGCTGAATAAGAAGCCGCCATTTAAAAAAATCCATACTTATAAGTTGCCAGATATACCTAAGTCAGGCACATCATGAAAAACGAGTAGCTAGGCATATCGTGTGAAGATTAACAGAAGCAATTAACAAAATAAACGAAGACCTACAAAATATAGCAAAATGGCTGAAACAAAACAAGTTGAAACTGAACGTAAACAAAACAAAATATATGGAAATAGGCAATAAAACACGTAACACAGGGTTAAATTTGACAATTAATGGTGAAAAAGTTGGAAAAGTAAATGAAATCAAATACCTGGATGTAATACTCGACTCAAAACTGACTTTCACAGCAAACTTTGAATATGTGCTAAAAAAGGTATCAAAAAAGGTAAATTTTCTTAGAAGACTAAGACGTAAATTAAATAGAAACACTACGGAGCTTATTTATAAAACTATCGTTGCTCAACATTTGGACTACTGCTCTACGATGTTATATTTGGCCAATGAAGGAAATTTGAACAAACTAGCAGTTATACAAAACAAAGCTATGAGATGTATACTGGGGAAAGGCAAATAGGCAAGAATTAATCAAATGAGAGAGGAGCTAAATTGGATTCCAATAAAAAAGAGACTTCTATTTAATGTGTTAATTTTTGTGCATAAAATTATGAAAAACCAAATGCCAAAATACTTTAAGGATGAAATTGTTTTTAATAGAGACATTCATAATTACGAAACAAGAAATATAAACAGAGTTCGATTGCCACAAATGAAGAAATCAAAATCACAGAACTGCCTAATGTACGGAGGACTAAAGATGTATGATGAAATGCCTGAAAGTATGAAGAATGAAGAAAGAATGAATGTATTTTTAAAATAAATGTTATGCTTACTGAAAAAATTTTAAATTTATCAAATGAAATGTTACATTGTGCTTATTAGTTTATATTCATGTAGTATAAACTAATTCAATAAATAAAAATAAAAATAAAAAAATCGATAATAGTTGTAAAATAATGATTCTTAAGAAGTTTTTAATTACGTGCCATTTTAATAAGTTTCAAAAATAAACTTAAGATTGAGTAAAACATGTCCACTTATTTCAAAAAACTGTTATTCCTAAATCGCTAAACGTGGTTAGCCAAGTCACCGGATGGTGAATGTCGAACGATGTGCCAGATGTAAGTAAGGCATATCATGAAATGATGACAGATCATGATATGGCGAGGCGCTTCATGATCTACCTGATTTTACGATTGGTCTTCAACAAATACAAAGTATTTAATTTTAGTAAAGAATTTACTTCCTATATAATAATATTAATATTTGGCTAATTTATATAGCGCCGTTTTAGTGAAAAATCACCTCAAGGGCGCTGTTTAAATAAATACATAAAAGAAATAATATTACTGGCTTACAACTAATGACCGATAGGGCGAAGGAGCCTGGGAAAACCAATGTTAAGATAGAGCGACAACGTCCTCAAAGATATATCTACCTTGGAGTTTCTAAACTGGAGACAGCTGGCACAAAACCAAGATGAGTGGAGGAAGACTCTTGAGGAGGTCAAGACCCACCAGGGGTTGTAGAGCCAAGAGTGATGATGATGATGACAACTAAAATTTGCTTTGACTTACATCTAAGACTTATAGCTAGTTACTTATATTACTGGCATACAACTAAGATTTACAATTATAACTAGTGACTGACATCTAAGATTAATAGCCAGTGACTTATACAACTAAGATTTACAATTATAACTAGTGACTTACATCGAAGACTTATAGCTAGTTACTTATATTACTGGCTTACAACTAAGATTTACAATTATAACTAGTGACTGACATCTAAGATTAATAGCCAGTGACTTATACAACTAAGATTTACAATTATAACTAGTGACTTACATCTAAGACTTATAGCTAGTGACTTATGACTAAGACATATAAATGCTAACCTAAAACTAGTGACTTACTAACATACATATTTATACAATAAGATTAGCGCTAGAAGAGGTAAGAAGTTTTTACATAATATTACAATTCAAGAACGGGTACAAAAATGATCTTAAAACTGGGTTTACGGGAAGGCATATACGTTTTATAAATTAATGAAATTAATAAACGATCTTTACCGCATTAAAATGATGCATCGCTCAAAATTATACAGATGGAAGTGTTAACAAATAATTACGATAAGTAACCTAGCTAAAATTTCAAAATCAAAAGTTCATTGAACTTAAATAATGTTATGTATCACGCAGAAAAAATCACATTACTTATTTATTTATATACGCCTATTTAGGCTTTTACATTTATAAATATATATAACAATATGCATTTACGAAATTATACTCGTAAATCCTGCACGAAACGACTGTTTAAAACACTTGCACAAAAATAAATATAAAGTAAAAATATTATTGAATTTGATCCACACAGTATGTATTTTTTTTTCTTTAGGCCGACAAAATACTGTTAATGTGTTGGTCAATTTAAATAGCTTTACCAAAATATTCCCCTACTTGATGAAAAAAACTTCAATAATGTATGCTTATATACTGTTATTCCTAATGTTTTATGTACATTATATACATTTCTTGTTTAATTACTCCTATGAACTTTTAAAATATGTTAAGTCTAAATCTCTTCACAAGTTAAACTCTTTAGTTTGTAAATAAAAAGAAAACACTTTGTTTACGTCACTTTATTGATATTTCTTCCGTCTACCGTCTATGAACTTCCGTCTATGAATTAAATACGATCAAATTAATAGCACACAATAATGGATACGAAACACAACTCATAGATAGAATCCTAGCAAAAAAATTAAGATCAATATCCATAAATAAATACATTTACTCTAGTCCAATATCTTTTAATAATAATAACCTTAACCGCGAATGGCGAAGAATTTTGTATATTAATAACCTGTCCTCTTCGTATACAATTAAATTCCCACCAGAAATTAAACCAGCTTTTTACACGAATAACAACCTAGGAAATTTTTTAATTAATGCTAAAGACAATGAGGACATACTAAGCCACTCGGGCGTTTATAAAATTAGTTTGTAACGATTGTCCAGCGTTCTATATTGGACAAACGTCACGCAATGTGGAAACTAGAATAAAGGAGCACATAAGGTGCCTAACCAGTTCAGGGTTTTCAGAATTCGCAGAGCACCTAATTAATAAAGATCATACTTTTAACCGGGATACGGGCATTAAAGTCCTACACAAAAATGGGATAGGCTTACGATTAAATAACTTAGAAGCTTTAGAAATAAAAAAATCAGTCAATGCAAAGGCTGAAATCATTAATAATCAACTTAATTTAACATTCAGCCCTATTATAAGTATGTTTCCCGTTATCCCACTCGCTCCTCCCCCACTTCCCTCCCACAACTGACGCCCTGTCCCGCTCTAATTTACTGTCTCTTTCTTTTTCAATTTGTATATATATATATGTATATTTCCCTGTATTTATCAGTATTTTATATTCAGTCCTGATGATGGTACGGAGGTACCGAAACCGGTAGACGGAAGAAATATCAATAAAGTGACGTAAACAAAGTGTTTTCTTTTTATTTATTTAAAATGTCAAGTCACAATGTGTTTGCTTCTTTTGAAAAATTAATATCTTTAGTTTGTGATAAGGATTTTTTTTTTAAGTAATTCTTAAGTTATTAACAAGTTGTCCTCTCCTAAACACAAGCATTTGCTTTCTTAGGAGAGTGTATAAAAATATGTAAGCTATATTATGTTATATTATGAAAATGTAAATGAAACAAATATTAATAAAAAAAAATAAAAAAAAAATATTAAAATTGAAGTATATAACACAATTGTTGGTAAAAGGTTATTTATTTAAGAAAGTAAGTTCACAGATCACATAATATGGTAAAAATAGTCACAATGTATCAATTCACTAATTAACTGAGCAAGTGATCGGAGGGAACCACAGATAACGAGGGAACCTTGCCGTTAGGCTTTGGGAACAACAAAAGCTGACTGTGGTTCTGCTTAGAGGGTCGTACCATAGGACGAAGCGCAACTAAGGCAGCAGTCGGGGGTCTGGTTGGCGCTTTACTTATGGTAGTAGAATACTCCTTAGAGGGTCGTGCCAGAGGACGAAGCGCAACTAAGAGAGCGTACTAGCCAAGAGCGAGCTGCAGACGAACTGACTGATTTAGGGCGCGCAGCCTGTTATATAGCCCATTCCTTGTTGCGGGGTGTGGTTTATGTGGAGATGCGCAGAAGGCGTCGGCGCATCCTGGTTTGCTTAGGGGTGGATGAGCAGGATGGCGCTGTACGGGGAAAAGAGATGGTGTAGTGGCAAGCGTAAAAACGGCGCGCTACAAGTACTAAATATATCAACAACATCGGATAATTGGTTTCCTAGCTGTTGAATCCGTCGCATAGGAGTGTAATATTGGGACGTTGATGTAGAATTGCTACAATAATATGGTAGGAACTGTCTTGTAACTGATCTGCATGAAAAATCGGCATCAGTAAATCAGTATGATTAATAATAATTGAAGAATTTTAGAGTATTTTTTTTTACAAGCTTCTATTAGATGTTTATTGCCGTAAAGGTTATTCACAAAATATATTATTGGATCAGTAGAAAAATGATATTCATAAAATATATCTGTAGATCGAGCACTCCGGCCATTATTTTACCCAAAAAAATTGAAAAAGTAATGGGAAGTATTGCGTGTTTTATACCAATTTACATAAAAGGATTTTGTTTTGTACGTTAAAATAACTTCCAATAAAATAATAATATCATTTTCATTCAGTGAGCAGGCATTTTGTAAAAAGGAGACTGCTAAACTAAGTTCAAATAAGGTAAACAATGAAATTTATCTACACTTTTTAACGGGTTTTTCATTTTACTTGCAATTAAATATGCGGTTTTTTGTACAAAGGTACTTATATAGAGTTACGGAGGGGATTGTGACGTCATTCATCATTCAACATGGCCGCCGTATAAAAATTCGACTTAGGGGTAGGTTAATGATGTTAATATGTTACGATGGTGAAGAGGTTAATTTTGAACTACGAAAGCCTTAATTATGATAAAAAAAACATTAAGTTGTTATATACATGTTAATTATGAACATAACGATTGTAATAAATGAGTAAGTTATGACGGAGGCGTCTACTAATGTCTACAGGAATTCCAAAAACTGAAAAAATCGAACTAATATCTATGGGAATCAAAGTGTTGACGAATATCTACAGCTCAAACTGTTGATTAATATCTATGAGAACCAAAGTGTTGACGAATATCTACAGTACTGTCAGAGGTTGGATTTGCAATTATGTATAGCATATTGGAATAACGTAATATTGCGTATGCAGTTTAAAAAACTTAATTTATGTAAGTATGTATGTAAAAATCCCTAATATCGGACTATTGGACACATTTAGCTGATTAGTCCAACCTACGCTCTGTAGATATTAGTTCAACCTACGCTCTGTAGATATTAATCAACACTCTGAAGTTCGTAGATATTAGTTCAACATATGAGCTGTAGATATTCGTCAAACCTACGGGCTGTAGATATTAGGATCTGGAGTCGTTATGACTTATAATAAGTAAAATTGCTGAAAATCTCTACATATCGCGTCGTCTGTCTGTTCGCGATAAACTCAAAAACTACTGAACGGATTTTCTTGCAGTTTTCACCAATAGATATAATGATTCGTGAGAAAGGTTTAGGTATATAATTTGTCAAGGATTTGTGTAAATTGGTTGAATTATAATGATAATTGTTAGCAGTGTCGGAAAAAGTCAGCCGCCTGGGAGCTTTCATCGAAAACACTGCCTAATCCCTTTGAGATATAACAAAACAATGCATGGTGGGATATTCCTCTTTCATAGATCTAAAAAAAAGTCAGCGATGGCATATAACTATCTTTTACGGATAGCTTACTATACCCATTCTATCTTCTAAAAAATGGTCACGTACAATGCGGTAATTAGAAAGTTATTTAGACGGTTACAGTATTAATCCTTATCAACTTAAATACATTAGTTACCTAAAGCATTTCATGCACGTTATTATAATCTTCGCACCATCTCTACGTATTATAAATTAAAGTCCTCCGCGGCGTCTGTCTGTCTGTCTCTTCGCCATAAACTCAAAGACGGCGGTGGTTATAAAGGTTGGATAACCATCCAGTAGATGGTGTTATGTTTAGTAAGCCACAGCAACAAGTGGCCGGGTCAGCTAGTTTAATATTATTTTTAGATTCATAACCACTGTCAGCTTTAATAATGTTGATAATTTGCCTCGTAACACGGGATCGCGGGTTCAAAAGCATGTGACGCATAGACATCCAAATGGATAGACAAGCAATTACAGATGAGGGGTAAAACCAAACTATGGGGAGCGAAGAGGGGAAAGATGACTGTCATTCGTTGAACAATCAATCTGACAGTATATAGGCATCTCGCATTACAATATCACCATTTAGTTCTTAAAAGCAAAATCTGCTTTGACTGAATAGACCTTTTTACATGGGAGCGCGAATTGCTTGCCACGTTCAAAACATATTTGCTAAGGCCAAATGCTCGCCCCAAAAAGACTCGCGCCAATACACATATCAATATTTTGTTACCGTGTTTAGTTAAAACACTTTTACAAATGTTTCATAATTTACTTACCCCTGTAACCAGCGACGAGCACATTGGAGTACCGCCCACTTTCGCTATGTACACATTGATACGTAGATATATTGTATAGCACAAGCTGCCGTTATTTCGTTAAATGTATGGATGTCAGCTTCTCGCTGTTCACGGCAAGAATGATGACGTCACACATTTTAGATTCAAGCGAGGCTATATCCCCTCCCCATGGAGCGAGCCGGTTCCAAGGAGGAGCTACAGCCGGCGCCATGTGGAGGGGGAAATTATACGTTTTTATCACTTAGAGCAGGTCCAGATATATTCATATGTCCGTGATGTGACGTGTAAATAAAATGATATTTTTATGAATAATTTTCTCAGTAATTGTTTAAAAGGAATATAAACGCTAGAAATATTTCGAATCTCATGGCTGCAAAATTTTAAAACCGACCGTCTTTTTGCACGAGGCTAGTGAGCGAAAAAGTGGTTTTTATTTATTTTGTGGATAATTTTGTAAGAACGAAAAAAGTTAGAACATGGAAAACCTCAAAAATAGTCTTAGCCATAAAGGGGTATTTTTTTAAAATTGTTTCTTGTATTACTTCATAGTTAAGTCATGGAAAAACATTTGTTTAGGTGGTTTACGCTTATATTTTTGGTTACGTAAATAATAATTTTATTGTAATTCCAATACATAGAAAAGCTAGTAAAAGCTTCGATTTATCCGTAGCATATTTTTTGATGTTCATACTGTAAGCCGATTCGTCGTAAAGATTAATCAAAATAGTATCTAAACAGGATTTCACGTATATATTCATCTTAATGGTTTTTTACGGCATCCATGTTCGTGTACATGTACACGATCCTGAGGTAGCGGGTCAAAACAGCGTGCGCAAATAAATTTTGTTTGATTGATTTGTTGATATTATATCACAATTTAATAATTTCAAAATAAAATACATAACATAACACTCCCTGGTGTAAAACTACTATTCAGAATTCAAATGTTGCTTGAAATGGCTTTAGCCGTGTTTGGTGACTAGATCTGAATAGCCAAGTACTTCCCCTACTTCCTCCACCCTATTCGTTCCCCTCCCCACGACCTTCAGCCTTACAATATGCCCCAATTGGGGATGTCATAGTGTTACTGGCTCCAAGCGGTAGGGATGAGTTGGGACGCTTGTGCGGTATTCACATAAAAAAGGTAGGCATTATTAGAATTAAGTTAGATATATAAATAGTACACATTTTTAATTTTATTTATTGGCTCGCCAACAGAATACACCACAATAATATTTATTTATTACATTAATTTACATTTTCAACGTGGCACGGCGGCTTCATTAGTCTAGGGATATTTATATTTGTATTTTAATTTATTATATATTACATACTAAAATGTTTTATAAATATCCTGTTTGTGTCTCAAATAAATAAATAAATAAATTGGACGAACGTACGGTCGAATTCACCCTAGCAGGCCTGGATATTCGACCTTTCCGCCGGGTTCATTTTAATTCTTGAGAACGTGTTACAAATATTTAAAATGTATCTCCATGTCTCACTCCCGAAGTTATTAATTCAACGTCTAGAAAAATAAAATCTAGTGCGTACCGCTAACTTTACGGTTGAAAAATGGGTTATTAAGTTTTAAAATCGTTCTCGTAAAATATAACGTTAATGGTAAGGGTTATTTTTATTAATCTTAAATACAAAGAACTTATATTCCTAGTGTTCTGTTGGAATAATAAAGTTATTATAGTTACGAATTCGCCGGAAATAATTAAAATGTGAGTTTTGAGCAAAAATTTTTTTTCCCTAAATGTTTAACAAAATATGAAACTTTTGTGATGAATCGTAATAAATCTGTTGTGACACGTGTCTTCTGGCTGCTATCTGCGAGTGTTACTTTAAATTGGTTCCCTCTTTGTCCATCAGGAACATAAGCTACTGGATAAATATTTTAAATTGTGTGTTTTACTGCTCTTACAGTTAAAGAGTGTCATCACAAGATGCAAAGTGTGCAAAAATGAAAGGGGTGGATTTTGAGAGGGACGAATATCCCGGCAGATGAAACTAGGTGGCTAGGAGGCTGGGTGGGTAAGGGTGGATGGAAGGAATAACTAAGGGGTGTCCTTGAGTCTCCCCGTTGCACCCTTCCGTAAAAATATGATTTTAAAATCCATTATTTGCGAGAATGGTAGTTACGAAGAGAGTGATGCTAAACCTGAGCTAGGTATAATTTAGAAATAATATTATTAAATCTTCACATGTAGAAAACACTTTGTGGGAATACATAATTATAATAAATACAATAAAATAACTTTGTTCCAATTACAAGTTATTATTTCAGGGATAGATGTATTGCATAGAAATGGGATAGGTCTACTTTTTTCTGCCCACTCAAATGCCCAGTACTTTGCTTTTATTTACAAAAATAGAACTTAACTTCATTAGTGATAAAATAAAATAAATAGAATTATCGAAATATGAAAAAAATGTATTTTAAGAACGTGCGCCTCTGAAGCGTATGGTTGCATCTTGCAATATCTTCTTAGGGTTAAATTAATCTCGCAATAATTTACGTAATCTCTATATATACATTATGTAGGAGATAAATCGCACCCCTAAAACAACAAGCCACTAACCAAAACCTCATGTTCTTAATAAAACGCGTTCAGAGTTTTTAACTTTCTTTGACTCAATTTAAAATTAAATTAACTGAACCAAACCATCTGGTATATATCCAAATAATATAAGCGTTTTGAATAAAATAGTGATATTTTAATTAAGGCAGTGTTGTTACAGTATTTTGAAAACACTTGAGATCGCAATAAAACAATGATTCTTAGAACTTGCAAATAGTACTAAGTAGTTAAATATATTTATGGCAGTCTTACATTATTATAAATACTAATTAGGCAATTGATTTTACATTCGCCGCTAAAAACCATAAAATTTGGTTTTGTGGAGGAGTGTAATATTACTACCAAGATAATATTCGTGGAAACAATTTATAATTTAATACATAATGAGTTCACAGGAATTTCTAAATCTTTTCTGGTATTATTAGTTCCAACGTCATTTTTTAACTTATTTAAATATTTTTCAGCGTCTGGTATATCATTCACTGAACTTAAAAATGGTCTATAGCCCGGTGGGTAGAACTCTCAACTAGCGGTTCGACGGATCGATTTCAATTTCTTGTGCAGTGAAGCAGCCTGCAATTTAAGTTTTTTTACCGAACAAGAGTCCCAGCTGTTCCCGTCTGGAGCCGGTGAGATTATGGAATATTTAATTGCGGTATGTGTGAGGCTGAAGATAGTTGGATGGGGAAGGAGATGGGGAAGAGGAATGTGGGGAAGTACCTGGCTATTCAGATCTAGTCACCAAACACGACTAAAGCAATTTCAAGCAACTTTTTAATTCTGATTGGTGGTTTTACACCAGGGCAGTTATTATTCATTTATTTATTTTTATGTAAATACCTCACAATGGTCCTAGCTGCTCCCATCTGGAGCCAGTGAGGCAACTGCATCCCCAATTGGGGTGTGTTGTGGGGCTGAAGGTTGTGGGGAGGGGAAGGAGATGGGGAAGTACCTGGCTATTCAGATCTGACCACTAAACAATAACCGGAACCGGCTAAGGGGCGCGGAAGCGGAGTGTAGTTTACGACTAGATCGAACGTCATGCGCATTCTTGCTGGGACTGCCAATCGATTGGAGGGAATCCCAATAATCCCATCCATTTTCCAGCGCTATACTTTTATTATTTATGTACTGTGTCTTCCTCCCTACAGGTGCTTGCAGGATACGCTGGATACAATCACCCAGCGCTTGCCTCCTCGTGGACTATCACCAATCTTGACTATAGTCATACTAACACTTATTGTATCTTGATTTCCCGCTAAGCATTTGCATACTGCTTACTAACAACGTATGTAGGGACACTGGAGATCTAGATTCGTTCATTAAAAAAATAGTGTCGTTGCGAGAGCCTTGAAGGAGTAACCATATGTTACTTATACCGGGTAAGTGGGGAATAACCTCCAATTCCATATTCCAATGGCCACCGAACACGGTTACAGCAATTTCAAACAACGTTGCAATTCTGAGTTTCAATTTCAAACAACGTTTCAATTCTGGTGTTTTCCTGATACTAATAGTATTTTCCACTCTGAAATATGTCGCAAATATACTATAAATTATTTTTAATTAATAAATTGTGAAGTAACACAAATTAGTCACATAAAATTTACTTGCACTCGACTGATTTGAACCCGCGACCTGCGGAATTCGTCAGTCAATATGTTGGCTTGGAATTTAGAATAGTTTAGGTTAATGTAAGAGGGGCATGCACAACACGATCAAAAGCATGTCGAAACGGCCACGAAAACTTGCTGATTTATTCAAAATTATTTTTTGCATATATTTTGTGATTGGTTTACTCGGTTTTATTTATTTATTTATTCAACGCCCAGAGGGCTTTTACATGTTTGGTAGTACAATGATGACAGATGATTTTTCAATAGATAATGAAATAACAAAAATAAAATTAGATAAAAAATGCACACAAGTCACAAAAATACAAAAAAAAAATTCAGCGATTTGATAAGTTTACAAAAATACGCATATGCTTAGTAATAGTTTTGGAATATGTTTTTTACAACATCGACAAAATTCACCAAGTTGATGTTAAATATGTCGACATCACCTAAGTACCTACTGATTCCCCATAGTGTGAAATCGTTGTATAGGAGAGTGGGCAATGTAGTTCCGCTTGTGAATGCTGCAGTAGAATAATGTATTTTGTCGCGTGGTTACTGTCGGTATTCGTAAGTTTATGAGTTGTAGGAGTTCGCAACAGTCAAATTTAGAGTTAAGTATTTTGAATAAAAATGTTAAGTCGTTTATTTTACGTCTGTCTTCTAGTGTATGTATTTTTAGAATATTTAGTAATAGATTATATTTTAAGTCTTCTAGTGGGATACTTAATTTAAAATTTATAAAAAAGAAGATTTTTTTTTTGTATTCGCTCAATATTATTAACGTGAATTTTGTAAGATGGAGACCTAACTACCGAGTTATATTCAATTTGGCTTCTAACTAGAGATACATATAATAGTTTAATGGCTTCTATGGAATTAAAGTTTTTAGTAGTTCTTAATACGAAGCCTAGTGTTTTCATACCTTTGTTCATAATTTGGTGGATATGATTTGCGAAACTTAGTTTTTCATCCAAAATAATTCCAAGATCTCTCATTTCCGTGACTCTTTCTAAAGCTGTGTTATTGATGGAATATTCAAATAAAACAGGATTTTTATTTCTAAAGAAAGTCAAGGTTTTACACTTTTCTACATTTAAAAATAAATTATTTTGAACGCACCAATCTTTAAACTTACTAATATTTGACTGTAGTATATGGTAATGATTTATATCTGTTATTTTCTTGTATAGCTTGATGTTATCAGCAAAGAGCAATACCTCGACATCATCGAAGCAATTGGTTATTGGTTTAATACATAATCATTTGGTTATTGGTTTAATAAATTGGGTTAATTGGTTTAATACGAACTACTGTGTCATATATACAAATATCAAATGAAATTTATTTGCGCACGCCGGGATTCGACCCAGCGACCTTCGGATTGCCGGTCAAGAGTCTTACCCCTCGTATTTAGTCGAGAGCCTTACTTCTGACTATGGGGCCATTGAAGTAAAAGCCAATCGAAAAATATTTCATTATAAAGAAGAAAGTTTGCTTTCTAATCACACAAATAGGGAGGTTAGGTACCATTTGAAATGAAATTGAAGGTACCTACCTGGCAACTCAAATATTCAGGGACAATAATTATTTTACCATGGTAAGTTGCGCCAAATTATACAATTTTTTAATTTAATTGTCATATCGAACAGTGTTATTAGGTTAGCGTCTGCGCGGTTGAATTTCAGAATCCGGCTTCGAGTGCATGTCTGACTCCACGCCACAAATACCATGTGTACGTGAAATTTAAATCAAAGCTACCATTGTTATTCGGTTTCGAATTCGAGAATTCGTCAAAGATGTCACCACTTCCGTTAGCAGGTTAGCAGGGACGTGCCCTTGGCAGGTATAAGTATCTACTACGAATTTGTGAATTTGAGTATCTCTTCGGATATGGAAAGACTGACGGTATATATTACATATGACGTCCCGGACAAAGTAACCGGGACAGGCAATGTCCCGGTTACTTTGTCCCGGTGGCGTATTTACAATCCCTACCGCGTTTCAGTCGCTTTAAATTTTCAATATCAAAATTTAAATATTTAGAAATAAAATTATTAATTTCTAATATACACAATGGAAAGATTATTTTATCTAGATTTTAGAACAATTTTTGTTTTTGCAAAGTTATAAAAAACTTTCAATATAGAGGTGTATTTACAACATATGGATATAATATTAAAATTTAAATATTTAGAAATAAAATTATTAATTTCTAGTACACACATCAGAAAGATTATTTTATCTAGATTTTAGAACAATTTTTTTTTTTGCAATGTGATAAAAAATAACCAATATAGAGGTATATTTAAAATGTAAATTGTCGTTACCGCGACTGAATCGGTATAGGTTTTGTAAATACGCGTCCCGGATGGGACGTAAATAGCTATCACTGGATGACAGTGGGTCCGAGGAATGGGCTATTTTTGGAACCAGTTCCTACCGGATTTATAAAATGGTCACCAACACTAACTGGGCGAAGCCGAACCAAAAAACGCCCGCAGGGCCTAGCAGCAAAAACTTGCGGAGCGGGCTTTTAACTGCTAGTGTTAATTTGTTCATTCATAGAAGATACATGTTAAATATGGTGACGGGACTACTCAGAGAATGAAATCAACTCAGAACCTCCTTTGAAAAGTCATTAAAAGTGATAAAAAAATTGGGGACTTTTAGTATGGTCTTTTTTTAAAGTTTTCTTTATTCATTGAATTTTTTATTACATTGGGGATTTTTCGACCACTATGCTATTATTAATTAGCATCTGATAAAAACTGTCTAAGAAATTTGTTGATTCTGAAATATATATGTAATAGTTACCGGACACATTGTAGGTATTTTTAAACACCTACGCATTTTCATTCAATCCTTATTCAAACTTTAATTCAGTCCCGAACATAATAAAAACATTTTGTTTAGTAAAATTAATTTTAAGTCGTGAACCTTCTCGTGTTGCTTTACCTGTAAATTTTCTTACTGACTTTGGACTTTGACCGTTCACTTAGTTTCTGTTTGACTATAGGCACATGCCCGTGTTGTGGTGGTCGATGTCTTTATGGTGCAATTCTGAGTTATCTTCAGTTGCTTTACATATTTTGATACTGCTGAGCCCCATCCTGTAATTCCATATTACATATTCCAAGTGAGAGTGGCATAAAGCATAATACACTCTCTTTAGATCCCTATAGTTGATAAGATGTCTGGAATATTTTAACCACATTCATAAAAACAGATTACATTTTTCTAAGTATAACATTCATATTATACACAAAAATATATTTTGCCATTAAGCACAAAATTAAGTTAAAATTGTCATATTAACACTAACTTAAAAATAGATTATTTAGCTTAGAATGCAAATTAAATTAATTTATAGTAATTACCTATCCATTAATCAGTTAGCTGTAACTATCCTACCGATTTATTATCCATAATGAAGAGTAATAATGGTTATTTAAATATAAAACATATCGATGCATTAAACCTTTTCTGAACCTACTTAAACCGTCTCATGGTTTCATGTCACGGGGATTTTAATAAATAAGTTAGTAATAAACAATGTTTGCAAAACATAATTTGTTACATTAAAGTGCATTATAGTGATTTACAATCTTAATATTATTTTTTTTATGAATGAATATTGAAACCATTCATCCAATTGGGATGAAACTTTGGTTGTTGTGCGCACGCCCGTGAAGGTATATACTGGTGATCTCTGATATTATGAAATTTGTATTAAAATTGTATAATAGTCGTTTCATACAGCTTAGTGGAAGTGTGGGAAGTAGGGAGGGGGAGGAATATCCGGGAGGATTGGGATGGAGATAAACAGGAGACGGGCAGGGGTTTGCGGGAGGGGGGTTAAAGAAGGGGAGGGGGTGACGCGGGAGGGAATGGGGGCGGGAACGGTAACAGTAACGCGACGAATGGGAAAGGACACGCAGGGAGAAACATTTTCTTCATTTAAGGGCATTGCAACGCATGCCGGGAATTCGCTGGTTATTTGATTACTTTTTTTTAATTACATATGCACGTATGGTGACCGAACACTCAACAACGTACAACTAACTACACATCCCCCTGAAAAGTCATTAAAATACTTATAAATATTTCAAAGGAACAACAATAACTTTTACGTTAATTTAGCATTCATTCAGCACGCGTTCTATCTCTTTTACACTTGCCTAAATATCGCTATCCATTTTAATTTCATATAATTGTGAAACACAGTTCTGTTTATAAAATTTGCTGAGAATTCTCGGAATTTTGGATAACGAAAAACGCGCACACATTTCCTGTGTTCTTCTTTATTCTACACTAGCTGGTTCCCCACATGCGTTGCCATGCCATTTAACAAAGAAATTGTTTTTACCTGCGTGTCCTTTCCCATTCGTCCCGTTCCCCTTCCGCCTCTCCTTCCTCTTCCGCGTCCCCTTCCCCTCTCGCGTTCCCATTCCGCCTCTTCCACCTTCCCTTTCCTCAGTCCACTCCCCCCATTCCTTTCCCCTTCCAAATTCCGCTCCCGTCTCTCACATTCCGTACATTCAGTCCCAGTACATTCAGTTTTCAAACAGCTCGCGTGCCACCTGTTGCATTTTTATACAAATTTTATAATGCCAGAGTTCACCAATAATTTCATACAAACCTTGTTCTGAGAATAACGAACACAAAAAAAAAGAATTATCCAATTTGGTGCAGTCGTTCGGAAGTTATGCGCGTGCATAAATTTCGGCGATTCATTTTTATTTATGTAGAAGATTGTATGCTCCAGACGGTTGGGTTAGTTTGCCGATCACCGAGACCAAAATATTTGATAATATGTTATCAAATTCTTAAGAATAAACTTGTAGTGTGCCTTTGTATTACAAATAAACCTGGTCGATAAAACCACTCTCGGACTTTGATTATCTGATGTGTTATGATAACTAATTGAATTTTAATGAGTCTGTTTGTATATACCTATTTATTCATATCTTAGCATTCCTTTAAAATAGTCGGTTACCTAGTGAAGCGATCTTCTCCACAGCCTGAAATATTTTGTTCTGAGAAAAACGTATTGCTAAATTATTAAGAATTCTCTTAAAATTATTCAACAAAACATTAAACTTTTGCGGGCCTCGCAAAACAATTAACTGCAGGAGAAGGTGGCCTAATAAATGATTGGATGCGAATTATCAGGATTGACTGATAAATTTTTATTAAATAACGAATATGTTTTCATGCCTACAAAATAGGTTTGCGTAAAAATACCCTCAAATATGATCAGGAGATCAGCAACATATTATAATATTAGTAACAATGTCACCACAAAGTTACAGTTTTGAACGAATAATTTCACAGGAAATACGAATAATGTGAGGCTACTTTCGTCATATCTTATTAGTCGTTTCAGAAAAAGCAGGTGAAATTTACTTGCGCAAATTATTGAAATTTACTTGAGCTTTAAAACTTGTGTTTAAGCCGGCGCTACCCGAATTTCAACCGATTTTTTACATATCTCCCTTAAACGTTTGAAATTTTTAAACTCTTAAAAAAATGTTATCTTTGAAGATAAAATGTACACATTCCCCACGCCGAAGCGCAAATTATATGAAATCCCCACGATAGAAAAATAATCGCAAAGTATACTCCGAAAATTATTATTTTCAAGTCTGTTTCAGTTATTTTACAAGTTATATGTATGAAAAAATTTACAGTGTTTTTATAAATAAAACAGCCCCCAAGAGATTTTTGATTTATTTTAAACGATTCGTGTTTTATTAAACATTTTATCGTTTAAAATATTAGCGCGTTCCTCTAACGTTCGTAATTGTAGTAATTACATATCTCTCCATCTTCTTCTTTTTGAGCGCGGTTACGGCGCCTTAAGGTACATATGTAATAAATCGGTAGATAGTATGCCACGGCTGAAATAATGAATGAAAAGGCGGTATACGATGTGGTTAAGATAGAGGACGCGTGCTAAATGGGCTAGAACCAAAATGTACAAATCTATATGGATGCATTTTTCGTTTTCCATTTTTATGGTTGGTTATTTTCAATTCGCTCCAAAAATCCTTGTGAGTCATAAACTTTCCCACTTCGGGATTACCATGAACGGACACGATTTGAAAACAAAAATATAACTTCAGAAATACCTGCACAACATTATTTACTTCTGATGTAAGAATTATTGTTAACCCGTCAGACAAGTTTGTTCGCTTTTCGAGCCCAACCATACAAGTGTCATAGAAATCGTTGTGTCTCCCTTACTATCTAGCGAGAAATATGATATAAACCAGCGATTCCCAAAGCGGTCCAATTTGACTTCCAGGGGTCCACGGGAGACTCGACAAGGGTCTACGTTCCCGTGATAAAAAAGTTGGGGTCCACGAGAATTTATCTGGTTTCGATAGTAAAGAACAAAAATTTTGGCTAGGCTTTACCTATTATTAATGTAGGCAGATAAAAAACTACTCAATAAAATTAGGGGAGCAAAAAATTCCAAATTTTTCGGTGATTTTTGACAGGCTGTATTTTGGTGAAAAATGGTAGTATTGAGACTTTCAAAGCTGCATTTTGAAGCTTTAAGATTCTGATTTTCAAATTTTTGGCTAAAAATTTTGAGGAGCTACGATTGTCATGCAATTAAATTTAAGTAAATAGAACACAAGAAAATACACTATTTTTATTTTTGTTTAACCACTCCGAGTTTAGCTGCTATTTGGGTCGCGGCTGGATTGGAACTTAGCCGCGAAGCAAATTTCCATCTAAATCAGATCTAATCTTCACATTTTTTGACGAGTTTTGGGAATATGGTAGAAATGTAGTAGCAGGGGGTCCACCGAAACCAGTAAAATTTAAAAACCGACCTTTATATTTAAACTAGCAGATCCGGACACACGTTGCTGTGGCTTACCCAACATTTATAACCAACGCCATCTGTTAATTTGCGTACATATCAAATCCACACCGACCGCTTGCCAGCTGCCAGCTGCCCGTTACCCGCCGCCTGCTATTTATTTATTCTTAGTACATTTACATTACAAAGGTATAATATATTGTCCTCCACACTAGGAGTTCACCTGTGTTGTGGAGGACATTTTTCAGATTAAATTATAAATTATAAATTGTGGATAGTAAAACAAAAGAGTGTTAATAGCTAATATAAAAAAGAGAAACAATAAAAATCAAAATATAAAATCGACTTCAATTCGACACAAATTATAAATTAAAAGTTAGAAAGATTGTAGCTAGTTTCTTATGTTTTTTTTGTATTCAATAATATTAGTTGTTTTATATTGTGTAGGAAGAGAATTGTATAGTTTTATAGCCTGGTATCTGTAGTGTTTTTGTCCAAAGGATGTGTTTGTTTTTGGTATTTGTAGTTGGAGAGCATGTCTTGTTCTAGTATTGCGAGAGTTTTGTGAAATGTTAAATGTGGATAAGTTCTTGTAAAGGAAAGTTAGTATTTGTTTTGAATGTAATTTTTGAATTTTCATCACTGGGAATTTTTCGAATATGATTGATGTGGGTGTTAGTATTGGTAACTTAAGTATTACTTTTATTAGGGATTGAATTGAATCTTTGAATTTCTCGACTTTTCTCTACGATAATATGCATGTATTATACATATAAACCTTCCTCTTGAATCGCTCTATTGGTGGAAACCGCATGAAAAATCCGTTGCGTAGTTTAAAAGATCTATGCGCACATACAGCGGGAGCGACTTAATTTTATACTATCTAAAGGTAACATAAAAGTTAACAAACAAAACAAGTAAAATGTAGATCTTTATGAAACCAAAATTTCTGAACGCAATTTGAAAAAAAATTGTGAATATTTTTTATTAATTATTTTTACATGGAACGACAAAAAAAATTATAAATATGTATGGGTTTTTATTTATTTTTTGGTTTTAGTTAGAAAAAACGTAAGGTGAGTAACTATTAAACCTTTTTTATTTTTGCTTGCAAAATTTATATATTTAAAAAATTATATGTTTATTTCGATTTATAAAATTTGAAAGCGTATTTCGTCACCTTTCAAAAATAGCTTTAGTTTTACGATGCTTTTAGAAATTTTCCATTTATTAAGATTTTAAATAAATAGGCCAAGGCCTTATGGGTTAATCCCTCAGGTGACTCACCGTAATTGGGTAATTAGCTGTTTCCTGTATTTTATTACCAACCCCTATGCAGTTGATGTTTTTAGATACTTCTATTATTTGTTTACCAATGGACTAGCCAAAAGGGTAATTAAAATATTAAAGATTTCGCCTAATGTCTTTATGAGTCATCAATTCTACGCAATATGTATTCACGGTTAAGTTAAGTTTACAGTCGGTATTATTGCTGGTACTTAGTTCAAAATAAAACTAACGGTTGTTTTAAATAGTTCATTGGATAGTTGGTTTGTTATGAAAATAATGGTTCTTATTTACAAATAATTATTTTATAACTAGAAATCATAAAATAAAATTTTATCTCAATTAACCCCGGTTAGATTTATTTTATTTAAATTTATTAATTTGGGAAAATCAACAGATTATTTACATTTATAACAACAAAATTTGTTAATTTATTAAGGTTATGAATACATAGCTGACCGGAAAGCAACGTATTATTTGGCTATTTAGTGTAGTGGGGAGGGAAGAGATAGGGAAGAGGAAGGTGGGAAAGTATCTGGCTATTCAGATCTGGGCACCATACACGGCTAATGCAATTTCAAGTATCGTTTCGATTTTAAATGGTGGTCTTTCATCAGGGCGATACTAAAAGTATCTTCGAATCTGGATCGTGCCGCAAATATATTATTTTCATACTTGTGGTACTAGTTATAAATTATAATATAGGAGGCGGGTGTGGGTACCACTGCCGGGAAACATTTATTTGATAACCAGCACCCCCTGCCGTAGGTCAACGCATGTTTTTATAAGTGGTTCGCTGGGTTTGGTGATTAAAGAGGGAAGCCCGGATTCTTGGGATAAGGTTTGTCTAAATTTAAACTACTTTACGGCGGGCCGGATCGGGAGAGACTGCTTGAGGGAGAGCAGGGCTCTCTCGGAATATTGCCTTGCACTGCAGTGGGAGGGACAGATTCATAAATTCGTCCGTCTTTCCTGGACACATAGGCCCTAGATTCCTACTCACATACCTTTTCTCTTCCCAGAGATTGCTCTCTTTCCTTTCCCGAAAAAGACCCTCCACACAGCATCCCCACAGATGACATAGATCCTGAGGGAATTTTCTCCTTCAGTGCCTCCTCTGTGGATCTAATGTTAAAAAAGTACTTAATATTTTATAACCTATCTGGTTACCATTACTTCTAGCAATACCGCAGAAAAATAAAGTAGATACTAATGTAGATGTATTATGAACAATGACGACCACCTGTGTGCAGTTTAAAAAAAACAGAGTGTGCAATTCACACGCGCTAGAAGTGAATCCCTCAGAAAACCTAAGTAGAAAAGAGTGGGCAGGCTACGTTGTACCGCACAAAGAGGAGACCGATAGTACTATCTAATACTCTCGGTGGTTAAATCCTATAGTGTTGTGAGTTGTAAGGCATGGCAAGTACCCGTTTACTCCACACTCTACACTGTGCACTAGTCCAGCGTTTCCCAAAAGGTGTTCCGCGGAACCCTAGGGTTCCGTAGAAGCATCACAAGGGTTCCGCGTTCCGTCCGGATTGTTGCAAGGATCATTGCAAGGAAAAAACACAATTACTTTTACAGTAAACGACAAAATATCTTCTCTTAGAAAGAAACTTGTTTTCTGGATAGAATGTGTTGAACAGAAACAGTACCAAAAAAAAGAATTGCAAGTAACCTCAGATACTGAAAAATGCATTTACGAACATTTAATGGCCCTCAACAAATCTCTGAAAGAGTATTTTCCTGAAAAAAACCTGCAGGACATTGACTGGGTACAGAATCCATTCCTAGTTCACAGGAAACGTACAGCAACAGAGTACGAGACTTTTATAGATATCAAATGTTTTTCTTCATTACAACAAAAGTTTAATTCAGAAAAAACTAATCTGGATGAGTTTTGGATTGGACTTAAAAACGAATATCCAGAAGTCGTCGACAAGGCTATCACAGTTTTGTTACCGTTTGTGACCACTTACCGGTGTGAAACTGGTTTTTCGGCTTACGCTTACACAAAAAACAAAAACAGAGACAGACTGGATGCAGCTCCGGATCTTCGAATTCAGCTGTCTGACACAAAGCCTGATTTCAGTGCTATTTTAAAAAAAAAATTAAAAAGATATCACTCTTCACATTATTGTAAGTTTTACACAAGACTTTTCATCTTTCTTTTCAAGGTAAATATGAAAGTATTCAAACTATGAGTTTATCTTTTTCTTATAAAAATAGGGTTCCGCCTAGAAAAGTATGATCGATAAGGGTTCCGGGGCGAAAAAAAAAATGGGAAACGCTGCACTAGTCTACAACGCAGTTCTGATATCTCGCGAGAAATACATTACTGGCTGCCCGCGGGGAAATCGTTTCGTGGAACCTCCAACAAGCTTTTCTGTTTTGCCTATCAGCTACGGCGTGGGTTGCTCGAAATGCTGACAGAAAAAAGCAATGTTACCACACCAGCAAGTAGATACCTGTATTCTGTATATCACAACTAAATCTTGCAAAAATCACTGAAAAAACATTTTTCTTTTCTAAAACTTTAGTAGTAGAAATTTAAGAGCAAATGATGTCGGCTATCGGTAGATAACATCAATCTTTCATATTTTTCTCCAACGATGTATTAGGTACTATTATCATCAGATTTTTTTATTAAAGCGAAAGTCAATGCTAAATAACTGTTTTCGACTAATCGTTACTACGTATCCGTTTACATTATAAAAACAAAGAAATATGATTTTGATAAATTGACGCTTTTCCATTGTAGATTTAATTTAAAATTGTTAATCTTTATTATTATTATTATTGTACTAAGTTTAAAATGAAGTCGCTCACGCTATTTTCATGCGGTTTTCACCAATAGACAAGAGGGATTCATGAGGAAGGTTTTTAGGTATATAATTTGTCATTGTTTTGTGTAAATTGGTTGAAATGCATAATATATCTGGACAAGCGGCAGCGGGCAGCAGGCGGTGGGCTGACAATTGGGCGGTGTGGTCGGGTTTCGAGAAACAAAGGTTTCGTTAGCCACAGCAACGTGTGGTCGGGTCTGCTAGTTACTTTATTAAAAAAAATCGAGTGCAGCTTACACGCGGCAGAAGCGAAAATTTACCAAAACAATCTCAACCAATATTTGAAAAGTGAGGTCATAATCAAAGCGACCAATGAGCGCAGACCAGCGTATTTTCCGTTTCATATCTCAACCAATAAGAGCCTTTAAAAGTGACATCATAATCAAAGCGGTCAATGAGTGCAGCTGATGCGTTGCAGGTGCAGTAATCGTCATATGCATTTCATCCGAAATCCAAATCATAGCGGGGCCATAGAAGTTTCACTTCAAATAATAATGCCATTGAGATAGAGACATTTCTTTGAGAAAATTGTATAATTCTTTTTTATGTGAATACCTCACAAGAATCCCAGCTGCTCCCGTCGGGAGCCAGTGCGACTATGGTATCCCCAATTGGAGTAATGTTGTGAGGCTGAAGGTAGTGGGGAGGGGAAGGATATGGGGAAGAGTAAGGTGGGAAAGAACCTGACTATTCAGATATGGTCACCAAACACGGCTAAAAGCCATTTTAAGCAACAGTTCAATTCTGAATGGTGGTCTTACTCCAGGGCGATTGCTTCCACTCTGAAAATTGCAGCAAATATACTGTATATTATTTTTAAATGAATTAATTTAGAAATAACACTAAATAATCAAATAAAATTTATTTGCGCATGCCGAGATTTGATCCCACGACCTTCAGATTGTGAGTCAAGATCCTCACAATAATAATAGTCATTAAAAAAAAATTATTTCCCAAAATTTTTAATAAGTTTGTCAACAGGCAATTAAGTGCTAAAGCTTATGATTTCTAAGGAGCTTATGGTATTGATTTATTAAATACTAGCAGACCCGGCCATACGTTGGTGCGGCTAACGAAACACAACGCCATTACCCAACCTTTATAAAATCCACACTACCCGCAGTGGCGGCGTAAGGGGGGGGCGGAGGGGGCGGTCCGCCCCGGGTACTAAGCACCAAGGGGTGACAACGACAACTCACTCGGAGAGCCAAAGAATGCGCACAAAATCTCCCTCTAAAAAGACATATCAATATTCAACTACCCACTCTTGTACCTAGCTACTTACATACTAGAAACGCTTCGCAACCATATTTTCATATTTTTTTAAAATATAATTTCTAATTCCCCAAAAGAATAAATTCATGTTGCGCTTGGTCTGATCTTATACCGCGCGTAACATCGAGCGCGGTGTGAAATATTAATGAAAAATGTAGGCGTATACATTAAATGACTATCAGAGACAAGATGGAGTGCTCATCACGACGCTGTTAAACCATTGAAGAATAATTTTGGAAGCTTATATCAATACTCGAAAAGATGTGTGATCCCAGCACCAGCAAAGAAAGCGTTGAAAGAAGAGAAACAGCATCAACACTCATACCAGCTTTGTGTGACTTCAGTTTTCTATGCTATCTTTCCTTTTGGTGTGAAGTCCTAGAAGTTAATCAGACAAAAAAGGATATAAAAACAATATGAGCTATCATTGGAGAAGCGTTCATTTTTTTCAACATCAACGCAACCAAATAGTGGAAAAGATGTCCAACTTAGACATTCCGATTGAAGGAAAAAGAGAAAGGAGGAGATTTCGAAAACGTATGCCTGGAGAAATGGCCCAGAATCTTGGACATTTTATGTTCTGACGATAGATTTTACGAAGAACTAGACCATCGTTACAGGGCGATGGATTTTATTCTGGTTACATTTAGTGTTATTCAGCCTAAAACGTTGGTCACCTCACCAAAAGAAGATCTTCGTGGAATAGATCTAAATCTGTTAAAAATTTACAATGAATTTTCAGGAAAGGACATTGTGTTAAAGATTTTACGATTGAGGTGCCATCTGGAAGCCGTCAACATTTCTGCCCAAGAAGCGGTTCAATGGATTGCATTGAAGCTTCTCAGATTCATTGTAAAATGGGGCTATTCTGAGTCTATTCCAAGTTTAGCACTGTCTTAGATTTTTTAAAGTAACAATTTGTGTTTCGGTGGCTTCATGTGAAAGAAACTTTTCAAAGTAAAAATTAATAAAATCTTACTTAAGGTCCACAATGAGCCAAGCGCGACTAACCAATCTTTCGATTTTATCAATTGCAAAAGGCAGGGAAATCAATTTTGATAATGTGATCGAATATTTTAGAAAATAAAGTCTCGTAAGCATATTTAGTGCATGGTATTTAATTTTAAGTAGTGGGGGTACTCAATACAAAACCGCCCCGGGTGCCAATCTACCCTACGCCGCCACTGACTACCCGCTTGCCAGCTGCGCGCTGCCCGCTGCCTGAATTGAATATTTGAGTTTATCGGCTTTTCTCTACTATAATAAGCATATATTATACATATAAACTAATTACCTCGCCACTAATTATACAATGCTTGCAATGCAACACTGGATATTTGAAAAGGGAAAATCAAATACCTACTTACTCTAAGACAATTTCTTCCGTAGAACGAATTTCAAAAGTGCGGCCCGCCAGCCGTTTTTAATCGCACAAAAATATGTTTTCTTTGAATTTCTCGGTTTTTCTCTAATATAATTTACATGTATTATACATATAAATATTCCTCTTCAATCACTCTATCTTTTGGTGAAAACCGTATGAAAATCCGTAGCGTAGTTTAAAAGATTAACGCGCACATACATTTTGAGCGACTTGTAAGGAAGGATAAGGAAGAGAAAAGTGGAAACTTTTATTATTAAAGTGATTTTAAACAGGTACATAGTATTTATGTAGATATGTTTATTTTCATTTGTTTTAGGCTGTGAATCGTTATTACATTTAACTTTACCATTACCTCATTGGTAAATTTATTGTATTTTTTCTGTTATTAGAGTTAGTTTTCCTAAACCTTCTTGGTATGTATTTACATAACCACAATAAGTTATTAGAATGGCCCTCATCTTTCAAAAGTACAAAAGTTTTCCTACCGATGAGTTATTCCGCAATGGTGATGTAACATAATATACGATTATTACCTAAATACTCGTATTTTAGAATTCTATTGCAGTTCTTGATATTGCTTAACAACATTTAACACGAACAGATATAGAGTTCGTATACGCTCCGAAAACGAATATTTTTCGAGTTTCTTTTAAGCGCCGTGATTGGAATCGACAAAAGTTTTTTTGTTATTAGTTTTTGGGGTATTATGCCGTGTTGCGCTACCTCCTTTAAAATTAAGTTTACAATGGAGCTGGAAAATGACTCTACGATCCTACCTTTTCTAGATGTGGAGGTGATACGAAAAGAAGATGGTAGTCTAGGACACACAGTGTATAGAAAACCAACTCATACAAATCGGTATCTACATGCTGATTCCCATCACCACCCAGCGCAGAAGAGAGGACTTATCCATACTTTGGTGACCCGAGCGACCAGAATATGTGAAGAAACAAAAATCGGAGCAGAACTTACAAAACTGACCGATGCACTGGAGCGTAACGGTTACCCAGCAAGGCAGACAAGGCAAATCATAAAAGACAAATCTGCACCAAACGAAGACAGAATTGAACAAGAGTCAAAGGGCTGCGCTTTCCTGCCTTACGATCACAACGTGACAGACAGAATTGCCAGGCCATTGAAAAAAAAAGCATCAAGACTTCTTCGGAATCACGACAAAAATACGAGACTTTTTGAGGCCTGCAAAGACCAAGTTTTCTCTGGAAACAGATGGAGTGTACAAACTCAGCTGTTCTGGATGTGACAAGGTTTATATAGGCCAAACAGAGCGGGCGATCTCCAAAAGGATATCAGAACACTAACAGAACACAATGTAAACTTGGCCACCCTGACAAATCGGCAATCGCCGAGCACTTAATCGAAACAGGTCATTACTTTGGATTTGTCCCTGAGGTCCTGGGAAGACCCAAAACTCATAGAGCACGCCTGATTACAGAGGTAATTGAAATTCACAAAAATCCTATAAATATTAATAGAGACGACGGAGCTAAGTTAAATAGTTCTTTGTATCCGGAAATTGACGGTTACATCAAGGCTAAACGCAAAATAACATGTTGAAGTATATTGTAGCGCCAGCTCGTATAGGAGTGGAGCTGGCGACACGGTATCGCTCCTAAGTAGATAAGTACAAACATCACCTCTAACTATTACACATCTGCCCTGATGATGGACACTGCAACGCTGTCCGAAAAGTTGGCTAAAGAAGGAGGTAGCGCAACAGGGCATAATACCCCAAAAACTAATAACAAAAAGACTTTTGGCAGTGAAAATCTATAATCGTGTCTGACAAGCGTTTTGCCAGTCCCCGCTGCTTTTATAAAAAGTTTGACAACAAAATAATTGGTACTTATCTGCGATTAGAAGTAAATGTTTATACAAATTTTATATTTAATAACTAGTGAGTTCCCGGTATGCGTTGCAATGCCACTTAATAAAGAAATGGTTTCTCCCCGCTCGTCCTTTTCCAATAATCACCGTTTCCCTTCCGCCTGCCCTTCCGCGAACCCCAGCCCATCCTTTGTTCACTATCCCCACCTCCCGGATTCCCCTCCCCGTGCCACGTGTTTTAAAATTTTAATACAAATTTCTTAACGCCAGAGCTCGCCTGTATACAGGGTGTCCGGGGGTAAAGTGCATTAACTTCAGGAGGTGACTCTACATGATGGTAGGAGTAAAAAAGATTAACAACCTTTTCCGAAATTCCAACCTTTTTAACCGTACGAAAAAACGTACCTACCTACTAAAAATCCTTAGTGTGAGTGTGAGGTACGATCTTACTTGCTGAGCGCCCGCCGGGCACGATTGTGGCAACATTGCATGGTTGTGACTGGCGCGTATCGTAACAGTGGAAAATAATAAAGCTGGCGCACACGCTGGTCTATTTTTACTATATACTACAAAACAACCCCTAAAAGTTGGAATTTCGAAAAAAGTTGTTTATCTTTTTTACTTATAATTTTATGTAAAATCACCTCTCGAAGTTAATGCACTTTACCCCCAGATACCCTTATATCAAAGCCTTCGCGGGCTCCTGAAAACCTGTGTAAAATGAGATACGCGGTGTTATAATATAAGCGACGATATGTAGTTTCCCCAGAAATGTACTTGAAGTATAAGGAAGCAATTCGTAAATGTTATAGAGTTTTTATTTATATTTTCCTGTTAAATAAGCGTTCTTAGTAATAACAATTTAATTTAAATAATTTTTTAAAATCGGAATTATGTAAGACGTTTGATACAAATTTGTGGCACGTTTTTCACAGATAAAAATCAATATTCAGAAGTGAAGATTTTTATTTATTTATTTTATTTCTATTCTTGAACATACACAAATACGGATTATTACATGAGTTTACACAGATATTAAGAGGGCATTACCAGAGAAAGCCGGAAATACGTAATTTTCAAAAAAGTTTTTAGACGTATTGACTCTTTTCCACAAAAAATTATAAATGGATTTCGAAAGATTGTTCTTTTATCTAGCATAGTTATGTAATAAATTTTTAGAATTTTTTTAAATTTTTAGAATAATAAGGTTATTCCATAGGTCGTTGGCAGATTCGTAAAATTTTCGAAAAAGTTTTTGTATTATACCACACCCATTTCAAATAATGTCATCATGCAGTAAAATAAATCAATACATTATCTAGCAAAGTTATGTATTAGAATTTTAATTTTAGTTTCAATAAAATCATTAAAAAATATGTACGTACATGTGTTTCTTGACGAAAATTGGTCCTTTTGTGTATTTATTTGCGCACTTACAAACTAATATATTTCAGATTTTTTTAACATTCTTATTAAATTTAGACATTATTGAAAAATGATAAATACTTATAATCAAAAAATAACTACAAAAAGTACACTATTTTAATAGTTTTATCATCACGCCTTTCAGCATTTTTGGATGAAGGTATAAATTAAAGCTAATTTGGATTGAAATAAATTCGATATTGAGTTATAATTTAAAAAAGCAGGTACGGAGAATAATCAATCTTTCTCATTGTAACCGCCCTGCACGAGCGGAAGAACAACTTTCGACGAAATGTGGATTTTCGTCCGCTGGCTGGTTAAACGCTCTTAAGTTTAGTAATAAGAACAAAAATGTTAATGATCCGTAACTGTATGTATATAGGTAAGTACCTAGTAGTATTTTGTGAACACCTCACTAGGCGAACCTGTGCTGAGGTGTTCCCACGTTTGGGAATAAATGCTATTCTGTCAACATAAGTAGAAACACCGTATCCTCCTTGATATTGTCAAGAAGGACACTGTGGGTCGACCCATGGCGGTAGTATCGAATACATAAATTAAAGACTAGTTGCAGTTAGGATCTACATATACAGTTATTCATAGCATCTAGTTTATGTTTAAGGTAATAATAATAGTTGTGATAAACAGGTAGGTATATTTTTCTATGGACCACTCGCCACTGATATGCGTAATATTGTGGTATTATTTTTTGTCTCAAAACAAAGTTAATATAATATATATATTTTTTTATATTTGTGTTTGGTTATGTTTGGTTAGGTGTTATAATGTTAACGATATTATTAGGCTTTGTTTCCTTGCCAAGCGAATAAAACATATAATTTAATTATGCAAGGAGCTTTATTAGTTAATATTATAACGACTTTGTTAATATTTCTTGGCATTCCAAGGGTAAACAATCGGTAGCCTCCGTGGTCGTGGTGTAAGGCTCTCGACTAGCAATCCGAAGGTCGCGGGTTCAATTTCCGGCTGCACAAAATTGATTGATTTGTTATTTCACAATTTAATCTTTTAAAATTAATACATTTCAATTTGGGAGGCGGGAATGGGTACCGCCGCCCCGGGAACCTGTATTGGATAACTAACACCTCTGCCATAGGTCACCTCAAGTGGTTCGCTACGTTTGGTGATTTAGCAGGGGTGCCCGGGTTCATGGGGTGAGGTTGTCTAGGTCTTGGAGGCGGATGACCAGGACATACTGAACCCCAGATTAAACCTTAAATCCCTTAAACCCTTTTCCTTCCCAGAACTCTCCTCTCCTTCCTTTCCTTAAAAAACCCTTCACACAGTATCCCAAAGATGAGATAGGCCCTGATGGAAATTATTTTCCTCAGGGCCTCCTGTGTGGAGCTAATGTAAAAAAATGAAATCTTTTAGGGAAAGGAAGGAGAGAAGGTTCTGAGAAGGAAAAATACATGAGGAGTGGGTGGAAATCTGGGGGTCAATGTGTCCAGAACTGATGGACGTTTGAATTTATCCCTCCCACTGCAAAACAAGGCGATGGCTCGAGAGTCCGGCTGGAGAGATCAAATGCTTCCTACTGCAGCTAGTGGGACTATGGCATCCCCAATTGGGTGGGGAGGGGAAGGAAATGAAGAAGAGAACGGTGGGAAGGGCCTGGCAATTCAGATCTTGTCACCAAACACGGTTAGAGCCATTTCAAGCAACGTTTCAATGCTGAGTAATCTTACATCAGGGCGATACTGAAAGAGTCTTCCATTCTGGAACATGCCACAAATACACCTTACATTTTTGTGACTGGATCTAAATATCCATAAACTTTCCGTCCCCACTATATTCAGTCTAACAACATACCCCAATTGGGGATACCACAGTCTCACTGGCTCCAGGCGGTTGAAAGAAGTTGAGATTCTTATGCGGTATTCATACAAATAGAAATTTAGAAAAAAAAACACAGAAACAGGAAGACATTCAGGTGATATTTTGTTCTGGAAAAACGTTGAAAGACACTGCATTCTAAGACGGGTTTCCGACGCGTAACCTACACTCACAGAACCAAGGAACTCAGAGCTCTGCTACGGAGATCGTAGAGACTTTTTTATTAAGTCTTCTATCAAACCTACAAATTGTACTACAATATTATTTTTTTTCCTTCCGTTTATCTTTTAATAGTTGCTCGTTCAATATACCGACTGATATGGTCTTGGTGTCTATCGCCCACCTTGTCGCTAGAGCTCCTGAAGCGGTTCCAGTAGTTGGAATCGACTTCCAAGGTTCATGTTTCAGTGATTTCAGGTGTTTCAGTCCGGTTCTAGACCGCAAGAGAACAACTGCCGGGGCGCCAGCACCAGCGGCCACCTTCACCGGCATCTGATGACCTTCAGGGGCCAGGGGTGATAGTTTAATATTATTTATTATAAAACAATATTCAAATATAATAATAGAGTGTAGTTGATAATATATCCGTCCATTGATATAAAATACACAAGATTACACAATAAGGATCCATCACTTGAGATTTTTGATCAGATTATTGCTTGTATTTTATTATGTTATTGTCGCACTCATTCACTCTATTGTCGAATACCTCACATGAGTCCTAGCTGCTCCCGTCTGGAGCCAGTGAGACTGGTATTGGTATGTTGTGAGGCTGAAGGTAATGGGGAGGGGGAGGATACGGTGGATAGGAACGTTGGAAAGTACCTGACTATTCAGATCTGGTCACCAAACACCGTTAAAGCCATTTCAAGCAACTTACCCCCTTCCTTTTCCCACTTAAACCATTTATTATGTAAACTTTCTTTATTAACATTTTCAAATTACTAATCTCACTTCTTATAAAATTATTATAATCTTACTAATATTATAAACGCGAAAGTTTATATGATGTATATGTGTTTGTTAATTTTTCACGCAAAAACTTCTGAATGGATTTTAATGAAACTTTACAATAATATAGCTCATACATCAGAATAACATAAAGGTAGCTAATCGCTAGGTAGCAAGCGGGGAAAGGTGATTCAGCGAGAAACAATGTATTTCTTTGAATATATGGCATTGCAACGCATGCCGGGAACCAGCTAGCTACAGTATAAAATCCACGTGGAAACTTGCAATCGGTAAAATTAATGAAACCTAAATATTATCATTTCAATATTATACTGTATTATCACAAATAATAATTATTAAGGTTAAATGCAGCTCTAAAATTATGAAAATAATAGGCTAATATAAAAAAAAAACTACATGTGTGCAGTTCACACGCGGTAGAAGTAAAACCTTCAAAAAACTAAAGTAGGCAAGTGGGGAGGCTACGAAGCACTGCACAAAGAGGAGACTGATCTCACTCTCTCGCAGGCATCCTTTAGATGTGTGTGTTTGTTTCTTTTTAGTGGTGCTCTTTCGTTTCATCGAGTTTTAAATCACAATGGTGCTAATGAAGTTTTCACTTAAAAATGTACATAATATGAAATAACGCGAGCGGACAGTTCATAGCTGATGGTTGATGGACTCCTAGTGGGAAGTATATCGATGGGCAGTGCAGGTAGATACGGTGGTAAAACCTGAAACTAACCCTGCGGCACATGTCACTTCTGCGCTATCTGCAATCCTGTACGAATGCACTATCACCAAACCAGCGGCGTACCTAGATTTAACTTTCAGAATTTGATTCCGAGTGCAGTTTTTGAATCGACGTTATCTTTATTTATCTATTAACGGTAGAAATACCGTTTATCATTTTTAACATTAAAATGGATTTCAAAAGAATTATACAGTGTAAACGTATTTATGATTTAAAATTACCTCAAATTTACAATTTTGGAAACCAATGTATACTAATCACATCTTAAAAAAACACGTGATATGCTTTTTCGGTAGTTCTTTCGGTGCAATTGAAAATATCTGCTACTTTTGCATATTGGTTACCTAACCTGTGTACGCGTAGTATTTTTAATTTATTTTATTTTATTTTATTTATTGTGGAAAATCAACAGATATTTTACACTTAATAATAACATTAATAATACACATAATATCCAATAACAGATTTTCACATAATTAAAAAGTTAAAAAAAGTAACGGTCCTGTACCCGTAAGAAGTTAACAAAAATATAACCCTGAAAATAATTAAAAAATATATATATGAAAACACAATATAAACTATAATAATCTGCTTAATAAATTTCAAAACATGAAGTAGTCAGAGTCTGAAATCTATTCTCACTCCAACAGCAATAATAATAATATGTACAGACCTACAACTCAGAATGAACACAATAGTAAGTCGAATGACAAGTATGTAAGTATAAGGGAATTCATAAACGAATTGGTTTTGAAGCAGTGAAAGATATTTTTAGTTCATGTGACTCTATTAGGAACATGAAATGAAAACAATTGCAATAATGCAGGAATGACAAAAAGGTAATCAATGATTTTAAAAAGAAAAATGACGTCGGATACCAATCTTCTGTCGGACAGCTTTATTAAATACAATTTTTTCATTAGCCAGT
Organism: Limnephilus marmoratus; assembly: GCA_917880885.1. Lineage (NCBI taxonomy): Eukaryota > Metazoa > Arthropoda > Insecta > Trichoptera > Limnephilidae > Limnephilus > Limnephilus marmoratus. Next base: position 28,339,688 of record OU862923.1, on the reverse strand, counting down.
TATAGTTTACATTTTCAATAGGAGTACCTATTATGTTTATAATTTACATGTCTTAAAAATTTGTGCTGTATTTTTTCGATAGAATCTGAGTGAAACTTATAACGCGGTGACCAAATAGGTGAGCTATACTCAATATGGCTCCGGACTAATGAAATGAAATTAAAAAAAAATGTTACGTGAAATATGTACGGTTCATAATTAATCGGGTAGGTAGGTATATAGTACTTATAAATCTTATAATTTTAGGGGAAATTTTGGTTTTGATTTGTTATGATAAAATTAAAAACGTGCTTTTTGGACGCGATGTCAACTCAGAAGGGTATTATAAAGACTGTCAGTGGCTGAGTTGGCATCGCGTTGGGGTCCCACCCGGGCATCGCGTTATCAATTTTTTGACATTCTAAGTCCTCCATCACGACACAAGCAACTTTTCCACTTACTGCGCTAGTGTAGGAGATTATCAAAAATTGTTGAGTTATTCGTAACCCGGGAATGTTTGTCTTTCATTTATTTAGAAAAAAAATCTAAAAACAAAGAAATCGGAAATTGGACGTTAAGAAAGGAATTCTTCAAGTCTTTGCAGTCCCAAAAATCCAGCATTTCTTTGCTAAGAATTTTGTAACCAAATTTTGAAAATAACCAAAATAATAACAAGGAAAATGCACTTTCTCAAGGCAAGAGCTGACCAGAATGACATTATAATTATCCAAATTTAAAACTGCTTTCGGAAAAAGGAACTACTCTCCACTAAACTCCCAACTTCCCAACTGCTCGCAACCGTCTGGAGCCTGTGGTACTATGGCATCCCTAATTGGCGTGAGTCGTGATGCTGAAGGAAGCAGGGAAGGAAAGGAGATGGGAAGGAGAAAAGTTGGGAACTGGCTATTCAGATCTGGTCACCAAAAACGGCCAGTTATATCAAGCAACGTTTCTATTCTGAAGGTGACCTTTCACCAGGGCGATGCTAAAAGTACCTACTACTCTGGAAGATACCACAATTAAACTGAATACTACCTATTTTAAATGAATAAATTGTAAAATAATATTTGAACCCTTGACTTGCGGATCTCCTCTATCACGGAAGCCGTCAAATAAGCAACATTTTCTAACCAGTGATTTTTTTTTACATGAATATGAATACCTCATTTGGGAGGCAATACCAATTTGGGAGGCGGGAATGGGTACTGCCGCTCCGGGAACCTTTATTGGATAACCAACACCTCTACCATAGGTCACCCCAAGTGGTTCGCTACGTTTGATGATTTAGCAGGGGTGCCCGGGTTCATGGAGTGAGGTTTGTCTACGTCTTGGAGGCGGATGACCAGGACACACTGAACCCCACATTCCTACCCACCCCTTAAACCCTTTTCCTTCCCAGAACTCTCCTCTCCCTCCTTTCCTTCAATAAACCCTCCAAACAGCATCCCCAAAGATTACGTAGACCCTGAGGGAAATTATTTTCCTCAGGGCCTCCTGTATGGAGCTCATGTAAAAAAAAAAAAACCTCAAGTCTCAGCTGCTCCCGACTAGAGCCAGTGAGTATGAATGGCATCCCCAATTGGGGTATGTTGTGAGGCTGAAGGTGTAAGAGATTTGTTTGGGAGGGGAAAGAGATGGGGAAGAGGAAGGCGGGGAAGTACCTGGCTATTCAGTTCTGGTCACCAAACATGGCTAAAGCCATTTTAAGCAACGAAATAGTAGGTGTAGAATTTTATAGCACTCTCTTACCATTTCCGACATTATAGAATCGGGAAATTTTAACTTTGACTTTTGAAAAAATTGTTTTATCAATTTTTATGTTATTAGACAGTGTTATATAATATGATGAGTTATGACATTCTGAAAATCAGAATATTAATTATTAGTAACTATTCTAACCTGTTTCTATTAAAGTCACGAGGCGCTTATGGCAAATATAGATATGTCACCGGGCTGTTTTGAAAAATATCTACGATTTGTAAGGTCAGTGTCTCTGAAACCTGTCTTGTCCGAGCCGTGTGATACCACCAAAGCAATACTTCATTTCTCCAAATAGTTCGGTTTCTTTGTTTAACAAGGTGAGTCTTGTGCTATTTTGGGAAACAATCCACGGAGAATCCAAAGAAAATCCAAGTTAAAACGTAGGGATTCTATAGACAAATATGTCGAAAAAAGTGATTTATTAATTAATGGGAAATTTAACAATTCTTAGTTTGTAAAGTGTGCATCAATAATATTTTCGTGAAGCAAGAAAATTTGACTAAGCTAAAACAATTGAAAAATAATACTGGATTTCAGAAGTTGATTGTAATTAAAAAAATCTAATTAATAGTGATAAGAAAAATCAAACATATTGAAGCGTACGAACGATACATATTACTGAAATATAGTTGATTATTAGGCTTCAAGGAATTTCGTTACAAATTTTGAGAAATCGGTTTGCCATTCTTGGAATAAAAGCGATAGTATTCCAACCATTTCTGACGTCATCGAATCGTATGAATGAATACTCCCCATTCATAAAATTATACACAATATTTACTATTGAATCGAATTAATAAATAATTAGATATAATTAATCTATTTATGTTATTTTTTACTTCTCTCTTAAAGAGCGTATTTTAAATAGTGGAGTTGTTTTATTTTTTTATTTTGAAAGCCACTATTTTTAAAATTTACCTTCCTTTTTAAAAATAACTATCCTGGTTTTTAATTAAACTAAGGTTAATACATGCCAACGTTTAAATCAAAATAAATATCTTGAAGCCAAAAAGTAAAAATACAGGTAATATTCAAATTATAATCCCCAAGCAATGATGAGTCATAAGACTAGCGTATAAACCAGCCAACGAAAGTAAACACCTCGGTTTACCTAATTACTATCACTCATAAACTCATAACAATGGAAGCGTGAAACAGAAATAGGTCATTAGATGCCATTTCAGCTAATCCTTTTTGGTGACGAACAATCCTCCGTCCTTATTGGCCGAAAATGGCTCAAACCCAGGAAGAAGTGGAAGGGGTGGGGTCAAGTCGCCTGTTAAATACTCTGGTATCAGTCGAACCGAACTTGTTATCAATACAACACCCTGAGGACATCATCTCAAGGACTAGTGCGGACTTCTACGCGAACAAAAACAATAACATAACGCACAGTGTCGAAGATATACTATCAGATAATAACCAAGTGAATTATACAGTGGGAGACGAAGAAGCCTTCAACCAAACACAAGAAGATTACGTGGCTTACAGTTCAAGATTCTTACCGGAGTATCAACAAAATTTGACAGATTCAAAAGACTCTACTGGATTCAGTATACAAGAGATCTTAGGTATTTCGCAGCAGTACGGCGAACAAGAAGATTCGATGCCTGTGAAACAAGAATATCATCCTCACTCTCCGAGTGATTACGAATTGAAGATGGCTCACGCTTCCAACCTTCAGGTGCTGGGCCCCCCTCGGCCTGATGTGACGTATTCAGTGTCTACTCTAAGTGAAGAAAGTTCTCCGACCTATGGACAGTATGTTGATATGGGGGTGGGCTACCCTCCTCATATACCCTACGGGGGTGGCTATATCAACAACTACTTGCAGCATCAGCCGATGAGACATCCAGGACTCTTCCCGACATATTATGATCACGTAAGTCATTTATACTTGTTTTTAAAGTTCTTCGTTTGCTTAGATTTTTAGATTTTTTTTATTTCAAACAGCATTCAGTTAAATTTAAATCAAGTAGATTGCCATATCTGAAATGTAAAGATTTCAAATGATTTATTGTTAAATGTAATTGTTTTTATTATTTTTATTGTCGCGTGTTTGGCAAGTAATTGCAGAGTGGCAGTAGAAAAAGTTGAAGCGAATTTTAACCCTGTAAAAATCATTGTAACGTATTTGAATAGTGCGCTTTCGTTAAAATTCATTTATGTTTCTTTCGTGAAGTAAAGATTTGTGCCTAATTATTAGTGAGCGGTTGGATTTTAGTATGGATCTGTTATCTTTGTGGACAACGCATTTACTACGGCTGGTACGAGTATATTATTGTTCAATATTATTTTTATGCGATTTTAACCTATTTAGTTGGTTATTACGAAACCCCTTTTGGAACGCAATATTTTGCTCTGGAATCTAATCAGTTTTATTGTCAGGTTAACATTCTTTGGTCATGGTCGTTTTATTAATCAAAACGAAGTCCTCCATTGAATCACAACAGATATTTTGACATTTCGGAATAAAAATAATAGAGCAATAAATTTATGATCTCTGGGTATCTAATGCACACCATCTTTGTTTACAATTTTTTAAACAACGGAAGCATTTTTAGCACTCTTTGTTATTTCCAATAGAATCACTTGTATATTTCTCTGTTATCGATACCTGTTGTTTCTTTTAAAAAAATAATACAAACCCTATTGCCCGATTCATATATTTATTTATTCATTTTCGGGAAATCATAGTTTACATTTTTTCAGTTTGAACATGAGTAATACTATAGCCAAGATAAAACCATTTATGGATTTCCTCCTTGTGACTTTACCTCTAATAAGACAGTACAAAAAGGAATAAGAAATATGCATTCCAATTATTGTTCAATAAGGGAACGTACCCATACTACGTGACCAACTTTTTGCAATTTTTAACCCCTCCCCCCCCGGTGACCAAAAACCTAAGCAACCAGCCGCACATTTGTACCAAGCGTGACATTTGAAGACCCCCCCCAAACGTGTCACGTAGTATGGGTACGTTCCCTAAGATGAAATACTGTTGAAACTCGGGTGAAGCCAAGTTTAGTGCCTAATTTAATTTACTGGTAAATTGTTGAAAAAAGTTTTTTTTTTTAATGTGAATTCCGCATAAGAGTCACAAACTGCTCCCGTCTGGGGCCAGTGAGACTATGGCATCCCCAATTTGGGTATGTTGTGAGGCTGAAGGTAGCGGGGATGGGAAAGAGATGGGGAAGAGGAAGGTGGGGAAGTAATTGGCTATTCAGATCTGGTCCCCAAACACGGCTCAAGCCATTTCAAGCAACGTTTCAATTCTGAATGGCGGTCTTACGCCAGGGCGATACTGAGAGTATCTTCCACTTTAGAACTTGCCGCAAATATACTATATATTATTTTTTTAATGAATTAGTTGTGAAATACTACAAAATAATCAAATAAAATTTATTTGCGCACGCCGGGTTAGAAATGAAATTATTAATTTCTAATATAACCAATGGAAAGATTATTTTGTCTGGATTTTAGAACAATCTTTTTTGCAAAGTGATAAAAATAAACAAAATATAGAGGTGCATTTAGAATTTAAATAGGTTTTGGAAATACGCCGCAGGGTTCGAACCTGCGACATTCGGATTGTGAGTCGAAAGTGTTACCTCGGGACCACGGGCCACGGAGGCCGTCAAATTTAATCATTTAACCTTAGCCAGGCACAAATCATTCCCAAATTAAACTCATCACACCACAAACGTTAATTTTTTTTAGAATTATAGGTTAGTATTGTTCGAAATAGTAATCTTCATGGTTGATAAAAAATAGAAATAATGTAAAACGTTGCATGTGGTTGTCATTCCTTTCGTTCATTTCCTTTAATTCTTGGTTCGGCTCGCTCTTTTGTTCGCATGTGTATACGCAGCATAAGACTCGGATATGTCTTACATTCACATCTCATCAAAACTAACACCTACATAAAAAAGTAATCAGATGTGGATCTACAGAAGAATACTTAAAATAAGCTGGATGGACAGTGTTACGAATGAAGATGTTATGGTTCGGATGAATAAAGAAACAGAAGTTATTAAAACTATAAACATCCGAAAACTTCAATATCTTGGACATGTGATGAGACATCCAGAGAAGTATGAGATCTTGCATCTCATAATGCAGGGAAAGATTGCCGATAGACGGGGCCCTGGAAGAAGTATAACCTCATGGCTGAAAAACCTGAGACTATCCTAGAGCTGTTCCGGGCCGCAGTAAACAAAGTCCGTTTAGCCAACATGATAGCCAACGTCCGTTGAACGGACAGTTCACAGGAAGAAGAAGAACGAAATTCAGCTATATCTTTTGAACAATACCTTATTTTTTTATTTTTTTCATTCCAGATGACACCGCACAACTTCACGTGGAACCAGGCAGACTTGTCAACCCTTGGCCCCGGAGTGGGTGGTGGGGAACTCCCCAGTTCGACTTCTTCCCAGGGCTGCCACACGTCTTGTTCTTCTTCTTGCGGCCCTGTCAGCAATAGGGAGGGGCAAAACTACCGTGCCAGCACCACTCCAGGTTAGATCCAGTTATTATTATCATTTTCTTGGGTTGTTATATTAGAATTATGTGCTCTTGGTTCAATTTAACATACATGCAATTTAATAAAACTATGAATATACGGGGCAGACCCGTGAAACGAATTAATGTGAAAAAAATGAGGCTATAAAAATTGTCAAATTATAGGCGTCAGAAATTTACCCATCGAATAAAGACCGTTAGTAAATTTTTTAAAAATAACGAAATTATTTATGCATTAAACCGCTAATACGGAATATTTTTTATCCAAACAGTTAGATTTAGCTTTATTATTACAAAAGTGAGTATTTATGTTGGGGAAGACCAAAAAACATGCGAAAAATATGCATTTAACATTTCATTTTCATTCAATTCACTCGCGCGATAACGCCATGTTTATTCATCGTTTTGATTTTAACATTTCATAGACATTTCATCAATGCTGCCAATCATAGAAAAAATATTTTTGCGTAAAACAAAGTGAATGCATCATTGACAAGTTTGTACTTGTATTTATAACAGTAGAACATGGAAAGAAATGTATTAAAATAATTACACAAACCCGCTAGACAAACCCTGCTTTGCCAAGAAACCATTCAAAACCTGGGATGTTTTTTAAAAGTATGAATTTATAGACAATTTATTTTATAAGATTGGTCCTTCTACAAATGTCATATTTGATTGTCTATTAGTTTAAATAGGAACATTCCGTATTATCCGTGCATCAAACTTCGACCACACGAACGTTCCGTATTATCCGTGAGGTGGACTTACTGCATATTTACCATAACGAAATCTGCCAAACTTTTAAACGAAAGAAATACATTTTTTTAATAGGTATAGAATTATTATTACAATAAAATCATTTTGGTACCTACCTCCTTTATCACCCATTTGAAACAATCAGTCAATTTTTGAAAATCAAACTGACTGAATAATTTTACGCATTATTCAATAATAAACAGTAACATTTCACATCGCTTCACGCACGCACCGACAACCCAAATTCATTCGTTCAATTATATATGGCGTTTACGCCATAGCTTCTTTGTGAATATAAATTCAGCGATAATTCATTTTCAAACCTAACTGGTCTATTATTATGTGATTATATTAATATTGATTCGGATGTGTGGTAAAACCAAAGATATTCAAATACAGAAGAGATATGCCATGGTGTCCGCGCAACTGTCGCCGGACTACGCGCTAATTAGCATAGTTTTCATACAAAAAGAATTTGTTCGTTTCGTTGATTTTTTGAAAATGTGCATTAATATTGGTTAACAATATATTTTGAATAAGGAAAGAATTCGTTCATTTAGTTTAACGTTCGTTTGGTTTATTCATTAATTATTTGTTCTTTTAGTTTATTTGTTAATTGGTAAACAATATCGGCGACACCCGGAAGCGCAGACCTACATAGTAAAAACAGCAGATAGCACATCTAGGTACTTATATTTCGGTAAAACCATGTATGATTGTGTGAGAAATGTGGATATCCGCAAAGAATGTAAGGCTGATGTAAGCATAATGAGTAAGATTAAGAAAGCGACCCTCGTTTGGGCATGTAGAGCGAAAGAAATAAGAAAGTAGTGTGAGTTGAATATATGACGCAAATGTGAATGGAAGAAGAAGTCGGTGACGCCCGGGGAAGACATGGCACGATCAAGTGAATCAGATACTTGAGTCGTACCATGTCAAAAGTCAGAATAATAGAAGAGTATATTTCGACGATGTATGAATGAAGTGAAGCAAAGAGTGTGTGCCAAGACCGGGTTGTTTGGCGGTCCGTCCCTCTCGCCTACCCCTGCGGAGAAACGGGGTGGTGGTTAGTTAGTTTTTTAATAGTCAGTGGAAATCTTCAATTTAGCCTAATCAAGTACAAAATGTTGATACCTAGGCAGTTCAATAAGTTATGTATAATAAAAAGTATATTTTCTTACTGCTCTCGTGTAAAAGCCCTTAAAAGAGTGTAAAATAAATAAATTGATTCTCCTGAAAACATGGCAACTTTGGGTTTTTGGGAGAAATGATTTTAACTTCTTGGAATCGATTACAAAGACTCGTAAAATTCATACATAAAATTCAGCTTTCTAAAAATAATGAAAATCACATATTTTTCGTTGGATTGGTAATAACAGTATGTCAAGTAATTCTGGTAATTCAATGTATAGAGCATTAATATCTTCGATTCAAACAAAATCGGTCCCGACAAAATTATATTAGTCCGATAAGTCTATTTCATTTTTTCGCAGGCTAAATCCTATAGATGTATGTGTTTGTCACTTTTTAGTGTCGCTATTTTTCGTTTGATCGAGTTTCAAATCGCAACAGTTTTCACTTCAAAAAACCTTTTAAAATGAAAATTTGCTTTTTTACGCATGGGACGACAGCTGAAAGCCATTTACAATAATTGAAGTCCGTATTCTATGATATTTTGTAGTGAATTTTAAACGCAGTTTTTGAAGTTAAACTACTTTACGCACGCTTGACTTGGGGAGAAAGCTGGTGAATGCGTGACGAGAGCGTTATGAAAAGTGTGATCGGGCGAGGCGAATGGTCGGGCGAGGCGAACGGAAGTTGAAAGGGAGATATAAGTTAGTGAAGTTTTACTTCAGTCGTGTGGTCTAAAGCACACTCGTTTTTTTAAATAAAACTTCTTTACGCACTCTTGACTTGGGGAGTAAGCTGGTGAATGCATGACGAAAGCGTTCCGAAATGTGTTCGGTTGAGGCGAACGGTCGGGCCTTTACGCAGCTTGACTTGGGAAGTAAGCTGGTGAATGCATGACGAGAGCGTTATGAAAAGTGTGATGGGGCGAGGCGAACTGAAGTTGAGAGGGTATCAGTCGTGTGGTCCTAAGCACACGTTTTTTCTATCCCCCGAATGCAAGTCGTTGAATTTTATAATAAAGGTGAATCAAAAGGATTTTTTCTAAAAATAAGCCTCTCCATTTATTCCGAAAGTTTACCAAAAACAATTTAATATTATTAATTCTGGTAATAATTGTTAGGGTTAGTTATTAAAATTTGCAGTTAGATCGATTGACAAACATATCGGTTGCATTTTTAAACCCAGTTTACATTCTCCACCCTACTGTTAAACGTTTCAACAATTCAGCAGGTGTTGCGTTTAACTGCGGTTATACCTATAAACAGTTTAAACCTTTAGGGCTGTGACGTCATCACGCAGATTGTCACATAATATGCAACCAGGTACAAACAAATAGAGAGACTTTCACGAGTACAAAAAGTGTTTGCTTAGGTAGTTTAACGCCAGATTATTGCTATAAAGGGGTCGCTATTGAGCTCAAGTAAATAAATAAATAGACAAAATTGTTATTCTAGCAAGCTGCAAAATTATTTTTCGAAGTCATGATAAGAAAAAAAAAAACCTTTTTTGTAACGTAACTAGTTAATACACGGTTTGCCGGTAATTTTAAAATATTGCTTTTATTACATACTTTACATATTATAGTATAGTAGTATCGTATTGTAAATGTCGAGGTGCAGAGAATTCGATTTCTATTTCTCGAGAACTGAGGGTGTGTATGTACCTGGGGATGGTTTTTTCTACCCGAAGTGTGGGTTGCCTATAGCAACTTATAGGGCTTGAATACTGTTTTTGTGTTGTTTTGGTCTGTGGGTATTTATAATGTTTGTAGGTATGTTTTGATTAATAATGATTTTTGATTTGTAATACTGTCTTTTTCGTATTTTTAGTTGCTTTGTGTGTTTTTATTTGATTCCACACTTCATGGGGGGAAAGTGATGGAGATGGGGTAGGGGAAGGACGGATTTTCACGCCCGAGACAAGCTATTCTGGGGTTTAGAAGTATAGGAAGTTTTGCATAGAAAGATTTGGCCAATTCTACGGTATGTTTTTTCATGGACGGGATGTTTGTATCGAAGTTTATAATTGAATTACGGACAAACCAAGGGCTTTATGTATAATTTCTAAATAAGGCATTTCTAAATGATTAGATGTTTCATGTATAATGATATCTGTATATGTATCTTTACGAAAAATGTTAAATTCAAATTTATTATTAATGATAGATATATTTAAATCCAAAAAATTTAAGCTGTAATTATTTCCAATTTCTAGGGTAAATTTAATTTTTTTGGTGAGTTTATTAATGAAATTTAAAAATATATTTAATTGTCTATTAGTGCCAGTCCATATACAAAAAAATATCATCTACATATATTTTCCAAAAGTAAACACATTTTAATAATAACGCACGACTTTTAAAAAGTTATGTTTTAGTTAGTTTTATGTTTCGAAACGCTTTGTATTTCTTGTAGCCTAGATGGGCATATGTGATAGTGGGTCGAATTTGTGATTTGCATATGAGCAGTTTGTTTTGAATAGAGGTCTTTGAATTAGAGTGAAGTAAGGGGTGTAAAGATCCGGATTTTTCTTGGCTTTGGTCAGTGTGTGTTTTAATGTGAGGTTACATATGTACGCAATGCCTCTAAAATATTTTATTTCAAGGTTACCACGTCATGTGTATTGGAAGATATCTTTCTGGAGTTTTTGGGTTTACGCATCTTTTTCAGCTAGCAACGTATCCACTGAGCTCTCATAAATAGGCATAAAAGACGATAAACTCGGGCGAAATCGGGTACTAACCACTAGTAAGATAAAATATAAAATATACAATTTCAAAAATTTCATTTTTTTTCCAAATATACACACGGTGTTCAGAAACTCGTAGTATAATCGGGAAACTGGTGAATCACATCTAAACTGGGATCACAAAAAATTTTTTTTTTCGATTTTTATTAAAATTAATGAGTTTTATTACTTTCGACAAATAAAGGGTTTAAAAAGTTTTGGAGCCGGGACAACTCTTTGAAAATACATTACAAAACTGATATTAACCCTCTGGTTCATTTTTCATTCAAATTTAACCCAAATCATTTAAACTTGACTCGAAAACGAAAGCTCAAATCAAAAAAGTAATTGAGACTTACTCGAAAACGAAAGCTAAAATCAAAAAAGTAATTGAGACTTACTCGAAAACGAAAGCTCAAATCAAAAAAGTAATACTACAAAATCGACTCCAAATGTGATATAAATTCAGCAGTTTCCCGCCTGTACTATGATTTGTCGGAAACGGTGTGTTTAAAGACCAAATTTATCACTCTCGCATTTAATATTTTTAATGGAGCCAAATGCACGTTAAATTAACTAATTAATTCGATTAATTAACATCCAGTACAGTACAATACAGTAGGTAAAAATCCTCCATAAAATATAAGGTAGGTAGCTAATTGTATTACGTATTCAATGGCATCCACATGGTGCGATGTGGCTGGAGGACGCTCGCAGAATTTTATTACTTCATTATGAAAACAAATAAAAATGGGTTAAATATTTGAACGCTTTTCGATTTGTAACATGATCGCATTGCCAATAAGCCGATTTTACCGTCAAAAAAAAAATCAGCGGCTAAGAACTACAAAGAACTTGTTACATTTTCGCCCCTCTTGGAATTATCGCCCCAAGTCACAGAGATAGTTTTACGAAATCGGAGATTCCATCAACAATTTAAGCTAAAACTTTAAACATTGTATCATGCAGATGCATATATATTTATATTAGTAAATATTTGAAAATAAGTAAATATTGAGAAAATTACCTGTAGCATAGAATTTTTACTAGTAATTTTATTGTAGCGCTTCTCGTTATATAATAACACTATGACAAATTTAATTTCAATTTGTTTACTTCAGACATTACGAGTAAAACTATTATTGAAGTGAAAACTTCTTTAGCACCGTTGGGATTTGAAACTCGATGAAACGATAAAGCGAAACTAAAAAGAAACAAACACCTACATCTATAAGATTTAGCCTCCGAGAGAATGAGATAGTAGGTAACAAAAATATTTATTTTTTTAAAATCAGTACTTAATAAATATTCGTGCTTTGTAGCCTCCCCACTCTTGTATACTTAAGTTTTCTGAAGGTTTTTTTTTTTTAAGTAAAACTTCTTAACGCACGCTCGACTTGGGGGGCAAGTTTGTGAATGCGTAACGTAAAGTGGTGATTGTTACGAAAAATTTCACGCGAACGATAAAAGATGCGGGGGGTGATCGATTGCTAGGCGAACGGTCGGGCCTTCACGCACGCTTGACTTGGGGAGTGATAAGGATAAGGATGGTCACCCCCAGGTCGTAGGTCACCCCAAGGTCGTAGGTTACCCCACGGTCATAGGTCACCCCATGGCAATATTTGACCCCTATGTCATAAGTCACCCCTAGGTCATAGGTCACCCCGTTCGCTACGTTTGGTAACTTAGCAGGGATACCTTGGTTCGTTGGGCGAGGTTTGTCTTGTAGTTTTACTTCAGTCGTGTGGTCTAAAGCACACTCGTTTTTTTTTAATTGTTTTTCTGATTTCAAAAACTTTATGTCTTAACTTATTTTGAAACTTTCATATTCTAGTCTTGTGCCGAAGACAGTTTTAGAAAGTGATGTTTAGGATTAGCAGTCTTTCTTATAGTTGTGCTGCATCCGTTTCAGTTATTCAATCGTTTTCAATATTAAAAACCCCCTCTATCGGACAAGGGCTGTGGACAAACAAGATTTGATTGCAAATTGGCAGATTTGAATTTCAAATACGCGATTTGATGGAAATCCGGTGACGTTTCGGCTAATAATTATTCAATCGGAGTTTTTGATGAAAAAAACAATTAAAATGTTCAGGTGAATACATTCTGAACAAAGAAAGTATATATCCATAGTTATGTAGACGAATGCGGTATGAAGTATTATTGTCAAAAATCATAGGTAAAAGTATTATACACTTACGTAGCATCCTCTTCGTATTTCTTATAAGAGTATGAACACATCTTACTTTGAACACATTTAATATTGTCATAATATTTCTAATATGTTTAGACAGTCATAGAGAACTTTGTAAAACTTTTGTGAAGTCAGGTTCTAGTTTACATTAATTTGTACGACTAAATGAATGCGAACATGTTGTTTAGGATTATCATTTTAGTTTATACCTTAATGATCAAAGTCAATTGAAAAATCACTTCGACTTGAGTCCCGCATTCCGCATTTCTATCGATTTATAATATACTAGCAGACCCGGCCACACGTTGCTGTGGCTGACGAAACACAACGCCATTATCCAACCTTTATAAAATCCACACCACCCGCTTGCCAGCTGCTCGCTGCCTGCTGCCTGAATTGAATATTTGTATTTCTCAGCTTTTCTCTACTATAATAAGCATGTATTATACATATAAACCTTCCGCTTGAATCACTCTATCTATTGGTGAAAACCGCATGAAAATCCGTTGCGTAGTTTAAAAGATCTATGCGCACATACATTTTGAGCGACTTCATTTTAAACTATGTAATGATTTCTAATGAACACTTTCAGTTTTTAAGTTCCTAAAAAAGTATATATTATGTTTGAATATAATATCTGTACATTTGTAGAGCCGAAACGGTAATTATATGAAATTCGAAAATTATTAAAAACACATTTCTTTCTGTTATTCAACATTTCATAACTACGAAAAAATCAAAGTGTATCTTTAAATGAAACCTAAGCATTATAACGGGAGTTTTTTTCCCCTATTTTTCTAATCATAGTTGTCTTTTAGATTTAGCGCGCTCCCTCTTACATTCGCATTTCTTATTTTTGAATTCCAGAAATACTTTGGTGGAATGTGGTTTTAGCGCCATAAGCCATTTACTCATTAAAAAAAGAAATCGATTGGATACAACACTCATGGCAATATATATATATTTTAAAGTAAAAATGTATTTTTTAGGTATACATTTGAAGTTATTTACATTCCTTTCAATCTAGAAAAAGATATTATCATTCAGAGTATTTTTTGATCAAGGTAAATACATACTTTAATATGACCATTAAAATAGTTGTTTATAATAGTTATGGTTTCACGACTGTGTAGTTTGTTTAATGCGCTCTGTATTTCTCTTTCGCGGGGCATCTATTCGAGAGCACATACGAGTACATATACACTAACGAGACAGGAAACGTTCCTACCCTATTCATCTTTCAACTTGTCTTTCATCAGTACATGTTACCGGATTATGTACTTCCGCGTGGTTTCACCGCCGCGATCAACTTTACCCCGATCGACGCCGTGAACCGAGCGAGAAGGAGATAGCATTGGCGCGCGCGCGAGCGGGACGGCGATATGTAGGGTAGCGCCGGGATGCTTTGGTACTCGTCCGTTATTTTGACGAGTGACGAATGAGTGACAGTTCGGGGGCTGGTTTGACAGTTGCGGGGGTTTGGGAGGGGGGAGTCAGGTTCTCAACGTCTACATCCAGTTTTGCTACAGAATATTGGCCAATCGTAACGCCAGCCTGTCAAAGTTTTGCTGGATGGCTGTCATTCTGCTACGGGGTGGTTGTCTTACTTCTGACTGCCTCTTACCCTGGATTATAAAAATGTACAGTACAGGATGTGACCCACCGATGAAATATTCAACTTATTTTATATTTTTCATACATTAAAACGGGTGTGAAAAAGTTCCTGTAATTTTTACGAAAGATTTGAAAAATGTGTATTTTTGGTAATCCCTTGATCAAACTCACTATGGCACAGCATGAATTGGCTTATATTTAATCGGCCATTGCTGAAATATTAACCTTTTACCCCGAAAAATATATTGAACCAAAAGTAATGCAGGTACATTTTCGTATACCAAAAAATGATAATAAATAGAATATAAGCTTGATCACCAACAAAATATTCCCATCAGAAAATATCATTTCACTTCGAATCATACTCACGACTATATATTAGCAACAAATATTGGTGCTAAACATACTTACGTACCTAATGGTTTTTATCTGTCTATAGTTCTAATTGTAACAAGAACTTAATGTCTGACCGAAACAGGACTTTCTACCGAAACCGAAACCGAATCTTCGGTATCAGTCTCAGTTTCGGCCGAAACCGAAACTTTTTTAGACATGTTAAAAATCTATTGTTTACTGCAATTTGGTTCATTTTTAAACGACTTCAAAAAGGAGGAGGTTCTCAATTCGACAGTATTTTTTTTATATATTTTTTTTTATGTTTGTTACCTCAGAACTTTTGACTGGGTGAACCGATATTGATGATTCTTTTTTTTATTTTTAATTTGGTCCAGTTCCGACAATGGCATCCATGAGAAAACAATATAAGTCTTAAATTTGCATTAAGTATGTGCGCGACAAATGGACGAATAACTCAATATCACGCCAACCAATTTCGACGATTCTTTTTTTATTGGAAAGGATGTACTTCAAGGGTAATTTGATGAGAGTTTGGTTAGGTTTTGATTATCGGATCCATGACAAATTAACGAAACTCGGCCGAATCTCTTAATTTGACCCTAACGTCGTTATGGTCAAATTATGTCTATCTCGTATGAGCAGCACGTTTAGTAGGTCTACCCATATTCAGACAAATTAGTATCTAAGTGTACTTCAGATTCACTAAAAATCAAAAGTATACAAAAAATTTTAACAAAACAAAAAAACGACTTCAAAATATGCACTAAAAAGTAAAAAAATAATTTCGTATTCTTCTACAACTTTATAATCAACTTACTTTTTCTAATCATCAATATGTAGGTACGATTGTTATTTTTGGAGTCGGTGTCAGCAAGTCGTTTGTGCGACACAAGCACATCTCACTTATATGTATGTAGTTCCAAACCTACCTTGGCTGACACCGACTCCAAAAGTAACAATCGTACCTACATCAATATGTAAATTTTTTAAAAAAACTTTTTAAAAAAAACTTTTTTTTTCTAATCATCAATATGATTAGAAAAAAAAAGTTGATTATAAAGTTGTAGAAGAATACGAAATTATTTTTTTACTTTTTAGTGCATTTTTTGAAGTAGTTTTTTTGTTTTGTTAAAATTTTATGTTTATTTAAACTTATGCAGACAGTTAACACGTGTTTAATGAAACATAAAACAATAATTGAAAGATGATTATTTATTTTGTTGATATTACAGCTATAAAACAAACAAAATTTTTAAAAACTAACATCATTTAGGCAGTTGTTTGGGTGGTTAAAATTTAAAACTAATCCAACAATAATTACCTAAAACAAATTTACGGTAATAATGAATGAATGTGTGAATCAAATATAACCTCTTTTATCTTTAAATAATTCTCATCATTCATAAATCCGAGTGAAAACTCAACGGAAATAGTCAATGCTTAATAAATGCCAATAAAATATGTGAGACAGAAGTAAAAAAAAAAACAAATAACCTAATCACTACGCTCGAGAAATAACAGACAAACTCACAACACAATCACGCCGGACCGGCCGGCGAACTCAGCTGATGATGACGAGTCACACACGAGCCACGAACTCTCCCGAAGTCAGTCGAACGACACGCGATAATTCACGAACGTAGAGTTTAGGTTCGGCAGATTATTATTTGCCAAAACCGAAACCGAACCTTCGGTCGGTCACTTACAAGAACTAAATAATGCATCCACTAAACGTCTTCATAAAATAATCCCTTACTTACATGTCGATATTTGGTGCCTAATCTATTGATTGGCGATTCCGCATAAAATAGTGTTCTGAAGTTCACATACTATTCGTTGCCAATTTTTTTTTGTGAAAGATAACCGAGGAATTGAACTCACGGTTCCTGGGTGGGACCTAAACGCGATGCCAACTCAGCCTCTGACCGGTCAAAATCTCTGCCTTTCTTCCATCATTTCCCTGTCACGCGTTAGTTGTTGATGCAAGGCAGGGTAAGTAAAGACACGGTTTCAGAAAAATCCTTTTTCCAGTTTATCTCTAAGACACAGTTTCACAGCATCCTTTTCCAGTTTATCTCGACTTCCGCTACTTAGGCGGAGCTAGATGTAAGTAAACGTATTTTTCTCCGAAAATGCGAATTGTGAATTGTGACGAACCACTTATCCGGAATATACGTGAATCGTAGCCCGCTGGAGTGAAAACACTGATTTCGAGTCGCCAGTGTAGTTTGGTAAAAGGATATAATAAAAAAAATCTGTCATAATATTATTGAAACTGAATATACTACATACTACTTCAAAAATCCGCCGTGTAAAAGACTTATGACCGAACTCGAAGTATCTTTATTGAAAACATGAAAGAAAAATGTTACGTGTGCTTAAATCAAGATGGCCATTAAGACAAAATTGCTCTAGGTTATGTCTTATCTATACTCAAAATAATGGTTTTATTCATTTAGGAAGATAATATCAAACACTCTCTTTGAAAACATGAAACATTTATAAACAACAACAAAAAGTAACGGTCGTAATAGGGACTCGAACTTAGATCCTCTAGTTTTACCGGGACTGGCGTCGCTACCATTTAAACTATTGCAACCTCATATCTATCAATCTCTTACTTCCATTTTAATCACTAAATTACTTTTCAATTATTTCCCATGTTTCTTGACTGTCATCGTTTTGGTGAGATTTACAATGAGGTTTTTAAGTTTCCATAAGTAATTCCTAATAGATTTTTTAAATTTACAGTTTTAGTTAGAAATTTCTCAAATGAAAGTGTGTTTTCTGCGGTCAATTTAGTTAATTATTATTCACCCTTAATTAACGCAATCCAATTGTGTTCATTTTCCAATGCACATTGTGAATAAATGATCGAAAAAGTTGTTTCAATGGTTTAAAGAATATTTTATGATGGAAGTTAAAGTAATTTGAGGCAATGGACAACGATGTTTAGAAATTTGATTTATTGGTTACAAAATTGAACTTGGCGCCGGTTTGGGAAACTTTCACTCAAAAGCTTTCTTCAGTTGTGTCTTAGTTAAAATTTTATACAGTATTGTTGCTGTAAGATGAAGACAAACGTTTATTGATAGAATGATGAAATACAAAATAATAGAAAAAACGCGCCAGTGTTACAAAAATTGCGTGGGTAGATCTTATTAATATTATCAGGTATCTGGCTATGGAGTCGAAAAATCAATCGCGGTACTGCTCATCGGAATCACTTTAAACTTTTTAGAATTTTTCCTCTATAATATCGTCACGTAGGGTGCCGTGCTTCCCCCACCGCCTAAACGAACCCCCCCACATTTGGGGGAGTGGTGGGTGAATGGGAGAGTGGGGTTGGGGGTTTCAGGGAGTCCCCCCGAGCGGTTGCGCGCCGCGTGTCATTATTTCGCGATTTGGCAACTCATCCCTCCCACAATCCTCCCCATCTCCCAGTTTCACCCCCTCCCCACCAACACGGAGAAATCCTACTACTCATGTTTGGAACGGCTATACCGCTATATTTAGATTTTAAATGTTTAATTTACACACGCGATGTCGGAAAAATATAAATTATTGTTTATTATATTTCCACGTCGCCAAACTAAAAAGAAATCGAAACTACCCTTATATTAGATAAACAGGTTTAGTAGCGGGCGACATGCAAAATGGACATTATTTCAAACTGGGGGTAATTTCGAAAACTTCCTACTTCCATGCATCATCTAGGTATTTACAGCTTATACACAACGACGTGTATTTTACGATCGTTAAACGTAATATTTTGTAACAACTTGACAAATTCTTACTTCTATCCGAAATCTTATATCTTATTCGCCCTATTTGTATGTAATTGTAGACGCCGGAGATCGTAATATCATTTTCATAATTCAATAAATTTCTTCGAATAAATATAATCCAAGACTTTGCAGGCGGAAAAAACAAGGAGCGTGTTTATAAGAATGTGATTACTTTTTTTTACCTCACCAATATATGGTATAGTAATACACGTTACTTTACATAACATTAATTTGAAAGCATCCTTTACCAGAAAGAGACAGTATCATATAAATACATCGCATACCAAAATAGTTCTAACTCATTGATAAGTTCAAGCGCCCTTGGATTCTATCCTGCTCTAGATTTTTACTTTACAATTCCATTCAGGTGAGTGATTTATATTTGAAAAAAATCCTAGTATACCAATCATATTATAAGAAGTTATATAATAAGACGCATTTTTCGCAAAAACAGCGCTATATAAGTTGTCCAAATTTATTATTATTATGTTGTAATACCTTTAGTAGCTTATGCAAAGACGTGGATGTATTTAAAGCAAATCTCACTAAATTTATATTAATACACTTAAAAAAATAACATTAAATAGAATATACTCGTAAATACCCGAAAATTAATTATATTAATTTTTTTTTACATTTCGTTTCTTTCTTCGTTTTTGGCTACCAGCTGTTTGAAATGAATTACATTCCCCTTATTATTATTATTAACACCCTTTCCTACTTAGATAATCATAATCAGAACTGTTTTATGTTGGGTTTATTGTTATTAATCTACTGTTTTTTTTTTTTTTTTTGGTCTCAAATTTTGAGTATAGTTTTTTTATAAATAAACGCTAAAAATCCCATTACTGTGAAATAGTAATGTAAAAATTGTTTAAAACGCAAACAAATAAAATTTAAATTTAAACTACCCGGAAAAAAATACAAAAAAATGCCTGCATGTACATGATTTTGATTTAACAAAAAAAAAGTTATTTGCGATTCTTTCAAGGACAGAAAGAAACCATCCCTTCGTTCAGAATGCGATTATTAATGTTTTCAAAAGCTGTCTTGACAGAAGCTCATACCTGTGATCTCTTGAGCGAAACCATTCCTTTGTTAAAAATATTATGAACTAAATATACAGTTTGGCTGTCCTGAAACGGGAATCCTTCCCAGTTGGAGAGAAAAAGTATAATTTTGTAATGTACTAGCTGACCCGGCCACGCGTTGCTGTGGCTAACTAAACACAACGCCATCTACTGGATGGTTATCCAACCTTTTTAACCACCGCCATCTTTGAGTTTATCGCGAAGAGACAGACAGATGCCGCGGAGGACTTTAATAATTTATAAAACGTACAGGTGGTGCGAAAGATTATAATAATGTGCATGAAATGCTTGAGGTAACTAACGTATTAAAACTGTTCTATCTAACTTTTCAATTACCGCATTGTGACGTTTTTTTAGAAGTTAGAATGGGTATAGTAAGCTATCCATAAAAGGTAGATATATGCCACCCCGGACTTTTTTGTAGATCTATAAAAGAGGAATATCTCACCATGCATTGTTTTGTTATATCTCAAAGGGATTAGGCAGTGTTTTTAATGAAAGCAACCAGCCGGCTTGACTTTTTCCTACACTTCTAACAATTATCGTTATGTTTCAACCAATTTACACAAAACCTTGACGAATTATATACCTAAAACTTCCTCACGAATTACTCTATCTAATGGTGAAAACCGCATGAAAATCCGTTCAGTAGTTTTTGAGTTTATCGCGAACAGACAGACAGACAGACGACGCGGAGGACTTTTTTATAATATGTAGAGATAGAGATGTAGAGATTGCAATATACATATACAAATAAATAAATAAATAAAAGTTTATGAAAGTCATTTAAAATCGACACTCCCTGAATATCAAATTCACATCTAAATCACTTATTACGATTAATAGGTACCAAATTTTTCTACTGACAAAATAAAATTGAAACCTTTGATATTTTAAAGATTTTTTTAAAGTTATATTTCAATTAGGCTTTGCCCCATCCTTCAAACAGCCGAGGCTTTCCATATTTCTTTTGCTTATGTGGTTTTCCCTCACTCTTCCGCACCCCTTTCCAATTTCATATATAAATGTAGGTATGTATCGCGAACCTTTAAACTGTGCATTATATTTAGAAATTTAAATAAATAATGTATTCACCCTCGTTTGGATTGAATCGAATGCAAATCGAAGCTCCCAGTGTTACGTCTAAAGAGACACTCGTGATGAATGGCTCTCAACATATATATGTTACAGTGAAAACTCGTTTTTAGTTATAACGCGTTTTCTCTAGTTAAAACTAGTTTTTACTAACTGCCTTTGTTAAAACTGAAGTTAGGATTGAAAATACAAATACTGTTTATTAAAATATTTAATATCTGTTAATTAAAAATCTAACCTAACCTAACCTGATGTCAGTCTACCAATCAGAATAAAGCACGATGAACTTTGACATCGGTTGAAACAGTTTTAACTGAATCATTTCGACAAAACGCGTTTTGTCTAGTTAGAACTAGTTTTCACTGAAATTCAGCAGTTAATTCTAGTTGTAGCAAAGGCATTTAGTGAAAATTAGTTTATACTAGAGAAAACGCATTGTAACTAATGCCTTCAATACACGACATCTTTTTTCAGCCCGATTCCAATTAGACACAAAAGTCAACATTTTTCGCTCTACGTGATCGCTATTTTCATCTCTATTTTCATATCTACGATTTCAATTGTCATCACTGCAAATAACACATGAACAATACTGTTTGCTGCGATGCCAACTGAAATTGTAGATATGAAAATAGAGATGAAAATAGCGATCGCGTAGAGCGAAAAAATGTTGACTTTTGTATCTAATTGTAATCGGGCTGAAAAAAGATGTCGTGTATAACGGCTATAAGAACGGGTTTTAACTGTAACATATACACTCAAATATTTAATCATTTTAATCATTGACGATTGCCAAACACTAAAAATAGTTTATTGGGACTTTTTTGTCTATCAAAAAAAATCTTTTCATAATATTACTGGATATTGTGTAGCAGAGTTGGACAGTATCCGAGTTAACAAATGCGTTCAATTTCTCTTCTAGCTATTTCTTCCATTATTTCACAAGCAACATCTTCCGCAAAAAATGATAGTAGCAGATGTTTTTTAAATATTGCCAGGTTATTCATAATATGGGAATGTTTGTCTTTCTTTGAAAAAAAAACTTTTTCCATGCCTACAATGCACGACATCTTTTTTCAGCCCGATTCCAATTAGAGACCAAAGTCAACTTTTTTCGCTTTACACGAACGCTATTTTCAACTCTATTTTTATATCTACGATTTCAATTGTCATCACTGCAAACAACCACGCTCTTTGCTGTGATGCCAACTGAAATCGTAGATATCAAAATAGAGTTGAAAACAGAGATCGCGTAAAACGAAAAATGTTGACTTTGGTCTCTAATTGGAATCGGGCTGAAAAAAGATGTCGTGTATAACAGTCATAAGTCTTCCATTATTTCACAAGTAACATCTTCCGCTAATAATGATAGTAGCATGTTTTTCAAAAATTGTCATGTTATTCATAATATGGGAATGTTTGTCTTTCTTTGATAAAAAAAGTTTTTCCATGCCTACAATACGCGTTTGTTATCTGTGTAAAATATGCATTAATGCATACAATGCACGTCATCTTTTTTTCAGCCCGATTCCAATTAGAGACCAAAGTCAACATTTTTCGCTTTTTTCAACTCTGATTTCAATTGTCATCATGCAAATAACATATAAACCATGCTCTTTGCTGTGATGCCAACTGAAATCGTAGATATGAAAATAGAGTTGAAAACAGCGATCGCGTAAAGCGAAAAATGTTGACTTTGGTCTCTAATTGGAATCGTGCTGAAAAAAAAAGACGTGTGTTGTAGGCATTAATGCATATTTTACACAGGATAACAAACGTTGAGTTAAATAACTTATTAATAACATCTTTTTCTGTGAGAAATTTGAATGAAATTGCAACTATTTTTAGTTTACAACGTTATTTCCACCATGTGCTGTGTAGCTTTGATGTTTCATTTCCACGTAAAAATTAAACATGACACTAGAAAAAAGAGTTTCTACAATCGTGCGTAGTAGTACATAGATTTAACTTCATCATCTAATGTTTTGTATCGACTGCCTACTGTCTAATACTTAAACTATCCAGAAATATAAAGATTCCAGTTAGATTCTAGAACATTTGGCAATGTATTCCAACACGAATTTTATGTGTCTACAAGAAATAATTATTTACAACTAGCTGGTTCCCGGCATGCAATGCTATGCTATTTAATAAAGAAATTGTCCCTCCCTGCGTGTCCTTTCCCATTCGTCCCGTTCCCCTTCCGCCTCCCCGAACCCCCCTCCCGAGTTCCCCTCCCCCCTCCCAGGTCCCCCTCCCCCCTCCCAGGTTCTCCTCCCCCTCCCTGGTTCCCCTCCCCCATCTCTCCCTCCCTCCCGCTTTCCATAGCAATAGCTGCTTCCTCGCTTGCCACCAATAGCAATATTTTTATACAAATTTCATAATGCCAGAGCTTACCGAAAGTTTTATAAAAACCTTGTCCTGACAATAACGAACACACAAAAAAAAGAATTATCCAATTTGGTGCCGTCGTTCGAAAGTTATGCGCTTAGCAACACATTCAGCGATTCATTTTTATATTATAGATAATAATAATACGGGACCACTTTACATAAAATCACCATTTAATAAAATATTACTACAAAATAACTTTACAAAAAAACAACCATTTTAAATTTTTAGATGCTAATATTTTTGGTACAGGAAACTTATTACCCAGAATTTTTTGTTTGTTTTGTTAATATTGACGCTTTATAAATTTAAACATCTTCGATTTGTTTAAGTGTTTCAATAACGCCAATTCTCAAACAAGGAAGCGCGAACCAATTTGTTCAGGGATTAAAAGGGACCCGGGAACAAATCCAACACAAAAGTTATAAGAACACCTCCCCCCACAATTGTCCCCTCAATCTCTTTCCACTCCCCACCTACGTTCTTCCGTTAGGCTGTTTCCTTGATGCCTTGAAGAGGGAAAATAAATAATAGGTACTGAAACTAAATACATACCTTGCATGTGGGCTATGAAATATTTAGTCGTTGGAAGGATACAGCATTTATTTATTTGCGCATCAAAATTTCTTGTATTTCAAAGTTTTTTAAAAAATTATTTTTATTTATGAGAATACGCAGATTTAGACAGTAATTAATAAGACTATATAAAACAATAACTAGAGAATTTGCCTGCACCCTAATTATATATTACCGATTGACTTGAAGAACAAATAAAAAAAAAAACATTTACCAATATTTTTACATGTAAATAATAAAAAAATGTATCTGTAAGAAAATTATTTTACATTCAGAAAAATTACAGAAATGTGGAATGTCTATAAGTAAAATTTTACAAATAATTTTTATGAAAGTTGAGAGGGTAAAAAGCAATTAATAAATCAAAAATAATGTCAAGATGAAGCCGTACCTACTAAGGGCCGTCTGTTTCAACGCTCGCTAAAGTAAAAGTAAAGCAAAAAGCATTTACTATAGTTAAATTTCAGCAAAATGCGTTTTTCAATCAATTTGACTGATTGTTTTACGCTACTTTTAACTTTTGTACTTACTTTCCGAAAACCGATAGTTACTCTAGAGTTACTCCGCCATATTGGCATATTTGACAGTTCTGGTCGAAGTAATTTACGGAAATGGATGATTCAACATTGATTACTAATATACTAATCAGTAATCATGATAAATATTATAGAAGAGGATATGACTTGCAGCGAAAACCAAAACATTTCATCCCCGCGTCAATAATATGGTTATCTGGAATGATCTCGAATTTTTGGCGCGGCACCGCATGTCGAAAAATTCTTGCTGTTGAACAGAATCAATTCTGATATCGACAAATTTAGCGTTACCTTTTAAAAGACAAGCTTTTATAATGGATGTATCGCAAGTTTTACAAGATCTTCAAATCAATTTATTGTATCATAAACATTACAAAAATATAACATTAGTAGGTAGGGCCTGAACAGAATTGTTTCTGATATCTACATATTTAGCGAGTGAAGCTGCCTTTAAAAGACAAGCTCTAATAATACTAGTATATTTTGTACACTTGTATATTTTTATATTTGTATATTTTGTACTTACGTTTAATGTCTTACCGACAGATTCTAAAAAAGTATAAAATGTATGTTTTTCTAACGTTTTCGATATCATAAATAAACTGAATTGAAGATATCGTAAAATATGTGACACTTCAAATTCAAGGAGATATCACAACTACTGGAAAGTAAATTACATTCATATTGTATATTACATGTATTTTAATAGGTCGTCATTTATTTGTAAATATTCATACAAATACTTTTTATCGGAACAAAGCTGTCAGATCCTATGACGCGACACAAAATACAACCGGATATTTTCATATTTTGACAGTTGTTCTAATTTAGTTTACGGTGTTGCCGCATCGAAAAATATTTCGATGCGTTTTTCCCCGTAATTCCGACGAAAATTCTGCTTTTTAGACTGGCCACACTGACAACTATTACTTTAGCGAAAATACACTTGAAACAGCGCGCGGTCCTATTTAACATCCTCGTTTCTTTAACTGACAGTTACAATTTAACTCTAGGACACGATTTAACTTTCTGTTGAAACAGACAGCCCTAAGTAATGTAAAATCATACAAAATCATATGTTGTGTTTTGAAAATTTGATCGCTTAGAAGTATTTCTTAGATGCTACAATTAAATACTGAGCGTTGAACATATCTTGGCCCTTAAAAATATCGGTAATTTTTTTATAGGTAAGTCTTTTAATAAACCTAAAAATATAACACTTTCAAGTCCAAACTCTCCTATATATAAACCCCTTTTCGGATATGGTTTTATTGTTTAATTTGGCAAAATCAGTTTATTGTATAATAATCACAAAAAAAAGATATTTACGCCCGAACTTCACAAAATATAATAAAATATGCATTTTCACGTTGTTATTTTACAATACGGCCGGCAGTCGACTGATTTAGATTTTCAAAGTGAACCCTATGCCTTCCACCCAGGGACCACTCCATGCCGTCCACCCAATACTTGCTACTTGCCATTTATTAATCAGTTTCGGCCCCGGATGGAGCGGGGAATAGACTTTAGGCTCCGCGTCGCTTGGTTCCGTGAAATCAATTTTTAATTTCGTTGTTATTATCTACAATAAACAATGTGTAAAAAAGGAGTTAATGTTTTTTACAGGCCTCTACGAAATCAACTTGTAAAAAAATTTTTCAAATACCTTTTCCAACCTTTCCAAAAGCTTTTTCTCAAGTATTTTTAAACTCCTCCCATAAAGGGGCGTAAATTTCGAATTCGATTTTTTCCTGGACTATTGGATCGCCTTAAATAAAAAAAAAGTTAACGAAGCAGGTATGTCTAAGTTGTTGTGTTTTTTAAGTAAAACCGCTTTCAATTTTCTACCAATTTACTAAGACATGTATCAAAAAAATGTGTCGTAGTCCTCTATATATCTTCTATAGGTATATACATTAAAGTCCTCCAACGAGTCTGTCTGTCTGTCTGTTCGCGATAAACTTAAACACTACTTAACGGATTTTCATGAGGTTTTCACCTATATACAGAGTGATTCACGAGGAAGGTTTAGGTATATAATTTGTTAAGGTTTTGTGTAAATTGGTTGAAATATATATATTATATAAAAGAGAATGTCTGTATGTGGTGGACAAGCGGACTGGCAGGCGGGCGGTGCGGATTTGATTTGTATGAAAATCTAGAGTTTTATGCCGAGATTGATGAAATTTTACACTTGTGACCTTCAAAACAAGATGAAGTTCATTTGCCATTTGATTTCGAAAACTCTGTGTAAAGCCCGGGCGTCGCCGGGAACTTCAGCTGGTAAAATATAAATTGCAAAATAGCGGTGAACATTTTAAAATTAAAACATTTTTAGAGCATATCCAGAATATTCTATAATCTCGGCTAAATATGCATACGGGGAGGAAATTAATATTTCCCCTACCACAAATTGGATTCGCAAATAATAATATCGAATGGTATCTTCTTATATATATTTTAATATCTGCCTCGCAGTCCCTCCCCCGGGGGTAGTATGGGGGGCGAGAGGGACGGCGATGTCGCCGGGGGTAGCATTCTATACCGACATGTTAGAGCGAAGTGGCTGCTGTCAATCATTTTGTAGATAGGAATCCATTTCCATTTCACTCACACTTACAAATGATATATGTATTTGATTGTGTTCTCACACACACACATAAAACACACCATGCATGTATTTGTTTTTTTTTTATTCGTTTGAATGTTGTTTTAACATGATTTTTTTATTTATTTATTTAATCTTTTTTAATAAATACCCACGGTGTGAAGCGTTCCACAATTTGATATTTGTTGCAGGTACCTTTATTTTGATGATTGTATTTTTGTCGTATTGGCTCAGAACTAACTACTAACTAACTAACCATCACGCCGTTTCCCCGCAGGGGTAGGCAGAGAGGACGGACCGCCAAACAACTCGGTCTTGGCACACACTCTTTGCCTCACTCACATTCATACATCGTTTCATACATACTCTTCTATTATTCTGACGGTATTATCTATAAAATATAAACACCTTTAAAAAAATGATGCTTAAAAACATATAATTATCATTCTCCAGGCCCGTCTCAAGTATCTGATTCACTTGATCGTGCCATGTCTTCCTCGGGCGTCCCCGACTTCTTCTACCATTCACATTTGCATCATATATTCTTTTTACACTACTTTCTTCGCTCATTCGCTCTACGTGCCCAAACCATCTGAGGGTCCCTTTCTTAATTTTGCTCATTATACTTACATCAGCATTACATTATTTGCGGATATCCACATTTCTAACACGATCATACATTGTTTACACATACGTCTCAGGGATCTCATTTCAACAGCATTCAGTTTACTTTCATCCTTCCTCTGCCAGTTCCATGCCTCACTGCCATACATCAGGGTAGGTACCAGGACTCCATTGTGGACTGCTAGCTTCGCTTTTTTTGACAGTTTTTTATTAGCGCCAACGGCATTCGGTCCTCCATTAATGGAGTTACCGGCATTTACCCTTCTTTCAATATCTCTATCAGCCTTCCCATCTCTCGTAAACATACTACCCAGATAAACAAACTCATTGGTATTGGCTCAGACCTGTGAAAAATCACGATACATAATTTTTGAAAAAAAAATGGTACCTAGACATATATGAATAAGAAATAAAGGTTTAAAAAATATCTGTGCGTAGATATCAAGTTCAGATACCAGTATCAGAGTCAACCGCCTGGAATTGGGGTATGTTGTGAGACTGAATGTAGTGAGGAAGGGAAGGAGATGGGTAGAGGAAGGTCAATTGTGTTTGATTACCAGCTACTCAAATCTGGTCACCAATCACAGTTAAAGTTATTTAAAATGTTTCAATCATTTTATTTATTTTAATAATTTGTCATTAATACTACTGTCGGTTGTCTGTGCTGTGCGTTAATCTTGTGTAAAATCTGGCTGTTTGAAATCTGGTTCAATGAACTCTAACTTATGATAAAAATACAAGCGGAGTCTAGAAATGGTCAACAAGCGCATAAATGGTTTTTATTTATTTTGTTTATAATTTAATAAAAAATTGAAGTTTTTTTTATCATATAACTAGATATTCGTTCATAATTTTCTAATTAAAAAGGAAATTATTTAGTAATTTACATCTACATTTCGTAATTGACAACAATATTTTAATTTAACTCGAAATTAATAACGTCATTTTATTTTATCAAACTGTAAGAAAAACGTCAATTTATCAATCGTGTATT
This sequence comes from Limnephilus marmoratus, assembly GCA_917880885.1. NCBI lineage: Eukaryota > Metazoa > Arthropoda > Insecta > Trichoptera > Limnephilidae > Limnephilus > Limnephilus marmoratus. Next base: position 28,310,939 of record OU862923.1, on the reverse strand, counting down.
TTTGGTATTCACAAAGTAAACCGATTCTATTGAATATTAATGGAAAATTATAGTTTTGTAACAGATATTTGAAGTCAAAACAAATACCTACATCAAATCCATATTTGAGCAGTTTATTCTCTCGTATAGATTAATCGTAGAAAATATATCATCTCATCATTGATATTTAATTAGTTTTTATAACCCTTCAAAAGTCCAGACTTCCATTGTTACATTCCCAACAAAGTACTATGGCCTCCAATGATACTAACGTTCAACAGTTAGTTTGCGGCAACAATGCGAACAATACGGCCATAAATTTGTCAACAGTTTGTCACGAGAGCGATGAATCATATCGGCCCATTGTTCTGCGCACTTAAAGGGTTGACTTGTTCCGGATTATCATTCATAACTCGTAACCTTCATGAAGCTTATCTTCTCATAGCTTCTGTACTCCGGGTATTCTGTCTTGTAATTTTGTAAATAATATTCATTATCAGGTCCGTTTTGAACGCTTACTGCTGAGAAAGCTTAAAAAGGTGTAAAGCCACTTAGCGGCCTATGTATAGTATTTGAAACTTCTTTAGCCCCGTTGTGATTTGAAATTCGGATGAAACGGAAATGACGCATTACAATACCTGCCAAGAATCAAACTGCGCTCATTGACCTCTTTGATTATGATGTCACTTTTCAAGGCTCCCATTGGTTGAGATATGAAACGGAAATGACGCTAGGTCTGCGAACATTGGCCGCTTTGATTATGACCTCACTTTTCAAGGCTCCTATTGGTTGAGAATGTGTTGGCGATGGTTTCACTTTAAACGCGTGTGAACTGCACTCGATTTTTTTTAATATGAATAGGTACCTCACAAGAGTCCCAGCAGTTCCCGTCTGGAAAAAATGTGACTATAGGATCCCCAATTGGGATTTATTGTGAGGCAGAAGGTAGGGAGTAGGGAGAGGAAGGAGATGGAGAAGACGAAGGTGGGGAAGTACCTGGCTATTCAGATCTGGTCACCCGACACGGCTAAAGCCATTTCAAGCAACGTTTTAATTCTGAAGGGTGGGCTTACACCAGGGTGGTATGGTGGTGGTATGGTTCCGCGAAAGGGAAAAAGCACTAGTATCCGGGAAAGTTTGAAAATGTTGAATAGATACCTAAATTAGGTAATTTATTCCCAAAATTTAGGCATTTAATAATTTTGACAAATTCCGAGGAAATTTTCTAGCCACACTTAATTCCCCTTACTATACGGAAAATCTAGGAAAATTGTGACCTATAATCAAGGGAAAATAAATAAAATTTTCGATATGTGGCTTAAGCGGTAAGTGGCTAACTAACCTAAATTTACAAAATTTAAAAATATTATTTCCACTGTTTCAGTTGTACGGTATCAGTGAATACCATGTAGCACAAAATTCTCGTTAGAGTAGACATAGGTATAAGATATTAATCCAATAAATAAGTGGATTTAAAAAAATGGTAGCATTTTCTGGTTCTTGTATGAATCGGGCAGAATACCTATTTTTCTAAGAATTCCAGATAACGGTAGACGTCGCTACACGCTCGCACTCCCAATATAGGTACATACCTTACAAGCTAAAAAATATCTTCAAGTATAAACTAAAGTGACAGATAATTTGTTGCCAGTTGCCACTAGAAAATGACAATCATGCCAAATGATTGTGCGGTATCACTTGTAAAATTCCTAGGTAGGTTGGTTGCTACACTACATCTATATTTATATATATGTGTGTTATGGTTATAAGGTTTTCACGGGTGTGAGATGTAAAACTATTTTCTCGGTTTACCCGCGTAACGTAGTCCTTAAGAGGGCATTACCAGAGAAAACCAGAAATATGTCATTTTCAAATCACATTTTAGAATTATTGACTCTTTTCCACAAAAAAATATAAATGGATTTCGAAAGATTGTTCTTTTATCTAGCATTCGCATGTAATAAATTTTGAGAAATTTTTTTAATTTTTAGTATAATAAGGTTATTCCATAGGTCGTTGGCAGATTTGTTAAATTTTCAAAAAAGATTTTGTATTATACCACACCCATTTCAAATAATATAATCATGCAGTAAAATAAATCAATACATTATCTAGCAAACACATGTTTTAGAATTTTAATTTTAGTTTCAATAAAATCATTAAAAAATATGTACGTACATGTGTTTCTTGACGAAAATTGGTCCATTTGTGTGTTTATTTGCGCACTTACAAACTAATATATTTCAGATTTTTTTAACATTCTTATTAAATTTAGACATTATTGAAAGATGATAAATACTTATAATCAAAAAATAATTACAAAAAGTACATTATTTTAATAGTTTTATCATCACGCCTTTCAGCATTTATGGATGAAGGTATAAATAAAAGCTAATTTGGATTGAAATAAATTCGATATTGAGTTATAATTTAAAAAAGCTGGTACGGAGAATAATTAATCTTTCTCATTATAACCGCCCTGCACGATCGTAAGAACAACTTTCGACGAAATGTGGATTTTCGTCCGCTGGCTGGTTAAACGCTCTTAAAAGGACTTTTTAACTCCTGACGTTTCGGACAGATCTCACTGTCCATCTTCATAGGCCTTATGTCTTGAGTTTTTAGTCTTAGATTCTGGACCGAACAGACATGCGAAAGCTATCAGTTTGAGACAAAAACTCAAGACATAAGGCCTGAATTGATTGACATACTTGTCCATGCAGTCCGGTGCTACTGCTGTTGATCACCTTTGGTAGGCAGCAATATCTTTATTTTTGGTTACCTACAACCTAGATACAGGACCTTACTAATAAAGTGTTTTGTAGACATTTTATACAATTGATTAAAAAACCGTGTATCATACATACATACAAGGTCGCTTGTGAGTTGTGTAAAATTTTAAACAAGTTTATTAGTAAGGGGGTATATAGATAGTGTATTTGACCAATCGGTCAATATGGAAAGAGGAATATATCGGTGTAGATCCCGCGCATAGATTTGGCAGATGGGGACGTGGCTTCATGAATAAAACAAAACTACGGAGATATGATACCGTGGAGGTCTCTACTTTAAGATGAAGCCATAGTAAATAATGCAAAATCATACAAAATCATATGTTTTTGTTTTGAAAATTTGATCGTTTAGAAGTATTGTAGATGCTTCAATTAAATACTGCGTGTAGAACATACCTTGGCCCTTAAAATAAGCCTATAAAAAAATAAAGTATAAGGTCTAAAAAACACACTTTCAAGTCCAAACTCTCCTATTTATAAACTCCTTTTCGGTTATGGTTTTATTGTATAATGTGGCAAATTCAGTTTATTTTATAATGATCGCAAAAAAAGTTGATATTTACACCCAATCTTTCCAAAATAAAATAAAATATTCATTTTCACGTTGTTATTTTACAATACGGCCGCTAGTCGACGAATTCGGTTTTTCAAAGTGAACCCTATGGCGTCCACCGAAGAACTACTTACTGTTCACGCCACAGTCGCCAAACCTCAGTCACGCCCCGATCTGACCGGGAGATGGACGCGTCACTCCGCGTCGCTTGATTTCGTGAAATCAATTTTAAATATCCGTTTTATTACAATAAACAATGCGTAAAACAGGAATAAATATTTTTAACATGCCTTTACAAAATCAACCTGTAAAACAAAACTCTCAAATACCTTTTCCAACCTTTCCAAAAGCTTTTTCTCAAGTATTTTTAAACTCCTCCCATAAAGGGCGTGAATTCCGATTTCGATTTTTTCATGAACTAGTGGATCGCCTTAAACATTTTTTTTCGTAAACAGTTTTTTTTTTAATTTAATTTTTTTTTTTTTATTGAAAGAACAGATATACATATTAAAATCAACAAACAAGTCCTGCTAAGCCAATTCAATTGGCTTGTCAACAGGTGCTTATATTTTAGTTACATATAGATTATTTACATTTAAAATTTACATCTTATATCTACAGATTCAACATACATATCAATATACATATCAATTATCAATACAAATATTTTTTTTCCGATAGCCAATTTTTCACCATATATTCAACCTTATTCATAGAATTACATTACTTTATAGTGTCAGGTAATAAATTAAATATCTTCGGTATGATGTATTCAAACGTTCTCTGTCCGTACTTATTGTTAAATTTCGGAACTATTAACCCGTCGTTGCGTCGTTAAATCTAGAGAAAATTATTATTTGTTTCAAATATTCAAAACTTGTAAACTGAAAATAATGCATTCTTTTTCCATGAAGGCAAAAAAATACATTTAAATAACATTTAAAAGTTAAAAGTTTTGAATAATTGGGTGCTATATCGAAATATCGAAAAACTCTCGTTTTACATATTTGTGTAAAGCGTTAACTCTGTGGTTCGTCATAATCTCTACATCTCTACATATTATAAATTAAAGTCCCCCGCGCCGTCTGTCTGTCTGTTCGCGATAAACTCGAAAACTACAGAACGGATTTTCATGCAGTTTTCGCCAATAGATGTTTCGTGAGGAAGGTTTAGGTATGTAATTTGTCAAGGATTTGTGTAAATTGGTTGAAACATAACGATAATTGTTAGAAGTGTCGGAAAAAGTCAAGCCGCCTGGTAGCTTTCATCGAAAACGCGCGCCGCCTAAACCTTTTGAGATATAACAAAACAATTCATGGTGGGATATTCCTCTTTTATAGATCTACAAAAAAGTCCGCGAAGGCATATTTCTATCTTTTACGGATAGCTTACTATACCCATTCTATCTTCTAAAAAAATGGTCACGTACATTGCGGTAATTGAAAAGTTATTTAGACGGATACAGTATTAATCCTTATTAACTTAAATACGTTAGTTACCCCAGCATTTCAAGCACATTATTATAATCTTTCACGCCATCTCTACGTTTTATAAATTAAAGTCCTCCGCGGCATCTGTCTGTCTCTTTGCGATAAACTCAAAGACGGCGGTGGTTACATAGGTTGGATTTTACAAAGTGTTTTATTAGCCACAGCAACGCGTGGTCGGGTCAGCTAGTTTACAAAAAAAGAACAAGAAAAACATGCATTTGTTATAAACAACTTTAATATAAAGGGTTCTATAACAAATTTATATGTTTTGTTGTACTCTCATTTTGTTTTACAATATTACCTAATATGTTTTAACGACATTTTTGTTTTTATGCATTAAATATCAAATTCTTGAGGGGGCGCCCGAGGAAAGGCTCGATGAAGTAAACCAATTACTTAATCTGGGGTCATACCAAGAGTCAGAATAACAGAAGAGTATATCAATGTGAATGAGGAACGGAGTCGTTCGGCGGTCAAGATCGAGTTGTATGGCGGTTTGTCATCTCTGCCCACCCATGTGGAGAAACGCCGTGATAGTTAGTTAGTCTGGAGGTATAGCACTGATAGGAAAATTTCTCAGAATAAAATGATGCAATCGTTTTGCTAACGTCATTGTTAAACGCGCTACTCACGATCCGACGGTCCGACAAAGCTAATAATAGTAATTCGGCTAGCGGTTTTGCCTACAAACGATCCGATTTGCAGAAATCTTGCATGCAGTCCTGCAAGTTATGCTTTAAACTGGCTGCTGGGTAGACAGTGCGTCTGCCGAAATGTCTTCATTCCAAAGCATTGTCATAGTCGGCAGCATATGATCTATTCGTGTTTAACACTGTATTCTCACATTTAACCTCCTCTGAAAGCCATTCACATTTTTTGTTGGTACTTCCCAATTGATTTGAGATTTATTGTATTACTTATGTTCTCTATTTTATGCAGGTGCTTGCAGGTTTTTACAGATGCAATGTCGCCTCATGGAGGCTCATGAATGAGTTTTTCTTTGCCCTGTTTAATTTAACTTTGTCTTAATAAACTATTTTTTTGGCATTTTGTTTTTCCTATTAAGCACTTTTATACTGCTTACTAACATCGTATGCAAGGACACTGGAGGTCTAGATTCGTTCAAAATAAATAAATGTAGCTTCGTTTAACAAAAAAATTAGAATCTTGCGAGAGCCTTGAAGGAGTAACCATCTGTTACTTATACCAGGGCGGGTAAGAGAAGAAGTGGATAGCCTCCACTGTATTCTCACATCTTTAAATAAAGCCCACCTTTTCGTACACAAAGGCTCCAATCCGGCCGTTTCTTTGCGGGATGAAATAACTTTTAAAAAGTTTTATGTATTCCTTGGATCGTGTTTGTATTCTGATCTAATATTCCGGGAAGGGGGTATGGGAGGGGGAGGAAGGGGATGGGCGAAAGGATAAGCAAAGGTGCGGCGTCGGGAAATCTTCGATTTACGTTGGTGAATATGATTTACCACCCCTGGATGACGATTCATCGATTGTGAACCAACACAATGTTTACCGAGAAAAGGTCATTTCATTATATAATTGAACAGATCATTCCTCCCTCATTAGCACTCGTGATTTTAACAATGAAGCAACATTATTAAATAATTAGCTTCTTTTTTTTAACATTAACTCCACACAGGAGGCCCCGAGGAAAATAATTTCCCTCAAGGACTATATTATCTTTGAAGATGCTGTGTGGAGGGTCTTTTTGAGGAAAGGAAGGAGTGAACATGGGTCTTGAAGAGACCCATGTTGTAGGAGGGAGGAAACACAAAGGCCGGCAAATCGTTCCACAGCCGAGTTGTTGAACTCAAAAACGAGTCGTAGAAACGACCCGTTCTCATGTGACTAATGTCAACCGTGTACAAATGTTGGCGTATTTCCCGACTATGCATCGGTGCAGAAGGGATCAATGACGCTAGTTCCTCGGAGAATCTTCCATTGTAACACCGGTAGAACAAGGACAGCATTCCCACCTGACGCCTATGTTCTAAAGATTGCAATCCGTCTGTTAAGGTGGGAGAATCGATCAAACGGACCGCCCGTTTCTGCACAGAGTCAAGGTTTCTTTATAGGTATTTTGGAGCTCCAGACCAGAGGTGGCTGCCAAATTCAACCGTTGGGCGCACTTGCGATTTGTAAAGGGTTAGCAGTTGTGTAGATACTATTAAAGTATCTGCAGGCCCTTTATAGTACGCCCAGTTTCTGAGAGGCTAACTTATTTGTACCACTAAAAACAAGCGAACAGGGAGCACTGGTGTGCTGAAGTAAAAACACATTTTTATTCCTGAAATTTATAGATCATTGAAACTGTTTTCAAACATCGTGCTATGGAGCTTTGAAATAACAAGTTTCTTGCTTGTTTCAAAATTTTAATTTTTTTTAATGATATTTATGAAATATAATATATTAGGCAAAAGGCGTAGTTGTTAGTCGCTGGTTAGTTGTAAGCAAAGATATTGAAATATAAGTTTTTACTGGGTGGGACTGTGTTTCCTGGCGTCGCCGATATTGTTAACCAATACTACTGCACACCTTAAAAAAATCAACTAAATGAACGAATTGTTTCCGTATTCAAACTATTTCCATTAGGCTGGCCGCATACATCAGGTTTTTCCATCCGATTGTCCGATCCGGCAAAAATCGCATATCTCTTGCATTTTAATATCTTTGGTTGTAAGACACCAGATATTCTAGAAAGGTCTAAGCGATAGGTTGTCGTAGATTGAAGGTTAGATTACAAAACATGTAAAATGCCCTATGGGCGTTTTTCTTACGAAAAAACCGCTATAAAAGTAATCCAATAATAATAATTATTATATTCTAGCAACGTTTTAAACATTTGAACGATTTTTCAAAATTAGTGTGTTCAATCCTAAATTACTATTTGACTGGTAACCACCATTATAAAAATATTAAGACCAACATATTTCTTGACATAATAAAGCCATTATTACTTTTCAATTTACACTTCCAAAATAAATAGAACGTACACCAAAAATACCTTATTGTTCTTCTGAACAAATTTACACTGTAGGTAAACTCAGATTGCTACATATTTACACGATTCGTAAAAACATAAGTTTTTATGATAATTATGCACGAAAAAAATAAATTAAAACATCCACTGGTAGTTTCTAGTACTTGAGCTGCACTGGAATCATGTTTTGAATAGTATTGTGACAATAATTGCTGAATCCTATACTGTAAGCCTGAGCCCAAATACGAATTTGCTTGTTGAACTCCTTTGTACAATTAATTGTATTTGTGTTTAATTCATAGAACTCCATTTTTTTAAAATTTAATTATAATTAATTAATTTAATTAAAATTAAATTTAATAATGTTATTATCAAGCTCTGTAAAAACAGTTTGAAATAGTCTTGTAAACCGAAACAGCTGTAACAAAAATACTTACTTAAATACTTGCAGAACTTCATAATAACATTCTCAAATTTAATTTTAATTAAATTTAAAAAAAATCCTTTGCTGAATACTTATAGGTACCTACTTGTGTTGTGCCTGCTTATGTCTCTTGCTCAGTTATCATCATCATCATTACATAGTATAAAATGAAGTCGCTCAAAATGTATGTGCGCATAGATCTTTTAAACCACGCATCGGATTTTCATGTGGTTTTCACTAATAGATAGCGTGATTCAAGAGGAAGGTTTATATGTATAATACATGCTTATTATAGTAGAGAAAAGCCGAGAAATTCAAATATTCAATTCAGGCAGCGGGCAGCTGGCAAACGGCTGGTGTGGATTTTATAAAGGTTGGGTAATGGCGTTGTGTTTCGTTAGCCACAGCAACGTGTTGCCGGGTCTACTAGTTATTTATATACTAATTTACTTGTTATGATGCTCCTGTAAAACTTACCAATGTTACATGTAAAAGCAATCAAGTCGTAAATAAATAAATAATACGTATTGTATAATTGTATTATGCATGCAATTAGTTTCCCCACAACAGTAAAAAAGTTACAAGACACTAAAGATTTTTTTCTTTTTTTTTACAGAAGGCCAGGTTCCTCGTGCTGACGTCAATAACAGCCTGACTAACAGCAGTAGTGGTAGCAGCCAGTCTGGCTCTTCTGGCAAGCGGGCAAGAACAGCTTATACAAGCTCTCAGCTTGTGGATCTCGAAAAGGAGTTTCAGTGTAACAGGTATCTCTGCCGCCCTCGCCGCATTGAACTGGCAGCACACTTGAACCTATCTGAACGTCAGATTAAGATCTGGTTCCAGAACAGGAGGATGAAGTACAAGAAAGAGAATAAGGGAGCTAATTCTGATAGGATGGTTTCATCACCGGCTGCTTCGAGTCATTCTGGCTCGGGGTCTCCAGGAACAGAGAAAGATCTCAAGGTGCAACAGGCTCTTGTTGACAGGCTGATGGCTCATGCCCCCCATCATCAGAATGGAGGCAATCCAGGATGGTCTAGGGAAACTCCGGCCCTGAAGTTCAACGCTGCTCCTTACACCGCTAATCCGCAGCAGAACAACATGATGTGGTCAGATCAACCAGATGTACAATTATAAGAAGTACATATTTTTATTTTTTTGTAGATTTTATTTATTGTTGACTTAAAATAATTCTATTTATTCAAACAATTTTGGTAGATTTTTTTAGTGTTGGAGATTCTATTTAACTTGAACTTACATTCGGACAACTTTTGTAAGGTTGAACATTAGCACAAGAGACTCAACACTAAAAATATCAATAAACACAATAAGCCTGTGAAGTTTTTTTACAATTATTTATTTAACGAAAGTAATTTTGTGTAGATCACTTTATTTATAATGTTTATTGTAAAGTGATGTACACAAAGAGGTGATATTCCTTCACACAGTTACTACCTACTTATTTTAAAAACATTTATTCAAGAAACACTGTATCCTAGTTTACTTTGCTTTATTTATATTGTGATGTAAACAAAATATATCGTTTCATTTAACAATGTTCCTACTTGAAAAAATACTACTTTTACAATATTTATTGCTGTTAAAGTGCTCGAATGAATTTTCACTACGAAATGTTGTCAGCTTTAGATTTTGAAGATTAAAAATGTTTGATTTTGCTAAAAAAAATATAGGTAGTCCATTTGGGTGATCGTAATAACTAAACTAAATATGTATTACGTAAACCACAGATACTCAAAAACGACACCTTTTTTAAGAAAATTCATTCGAGGTCTCAAAGATTTTGAGACTAATTGTACTATTTGCATTCCCGTTAAAATACATCGTTGGGTGAATGAATTACCAACAAAGGACAAAATGTTTGATTAAGGGCCAGTTGTTTCATAGATTTTGAACAGTTCATCAAATTTCACATAAAAATTTCAAGTTCTTTTCAGTTATATTCATGTTCTGTTTGTACGCCATTGTGGGTCAGTTGTATCACAGAACTGAAATAATAACAGAACTTTCACAGAATTTGAAATTTGATAAATGGTTCAAATCAACAACTGACCATATTGATACAATCTAAAAGTTAAACATTTAAAAATAAAATTACGGATTGAAACATCGATTTCAATATTTTTGGTCCTCGAAAATGTTCAAAAAAAAATCATCGCTTTTGGAATTATTATGCAAATAATAAGATGATAAAAAAATTCAATAATTTCATAATATTTTATATTGATTCGTAATGGTAATGCATTATTCGAGCGATAAAATGGCAAAAACAGGTTGTTAATATTTATTTTTAAGAAAGCGTACATTAATTTTACGAACTAAAATTACTAAAAAATCATAAAAAAATAACTGAATTTTTAAATATTTGATTTATTATTATTATTACATACATAGGTAAGTGGACATAAATATAAATTAATGAAATTAAATATTTTTTTACAAAATCTACATAATATTAATATGTTTTGTGTTGTGCGAGTAATTTGTTATAGAAAAAAATCTATGCTTCGTCCAAAGGTTGACGATTTCTTAAATTGAAAATATTAGATGTCTACTACTAAAGCTTGAGGTCCAATTGTTATTATTGGAAATTTGTGAAATTGCGGAGGATGTGGGCACATAAGACTAATATTATAAATTGCAGTGATTAAAATTTCGGAAACAAACTAACAAAAAAATCAAAATCTAGCCCCATCCATCAAAAGTGCCTTAATCGCTGTTAAAAGCTTGATTACGTAAATTCATAGAATAATCAGTATTTATTAATTTACTAAATCTATGATAACATTATACAACAGTTATTCTACTTTGTTCAGTAAATTATTGATTGCCAATAAAAAAACAGTGACAATATTGCTTCGAAAGATTCTTTTACTAAACTTGGATACATACTATTAATTTTATTAGGTCAAAATTCAAGTTTTTTGGCAGTAGGTAAAATTACTAAAATTCAAGCGACATTGTTACTGTTTTCTGATTGGTTACTGTTTTAAAAAACAGTATTACAATGAAATATGAATATAGGAAATACATTAGATTTAACTGTTTTCATTAAGTTTATCATAAGTTAAAGTTTAATTGTAATTATAATTATTAATCAATTTTTATATATTGTATATTATGATGTTCAGTTGACTAGTACCTATTATTTAGTTCAATAATGAAAATTGAACGCAACTCACTGATGATATTTATTATGAAATTGATGCCAATATTAATTTTATTTGTGAACAATGTACTTTATTGTTGATTGATATTTTTAGCAATAAACTTATAAAACCAAATCTATGTTTTTATTACAATTTTTTGATTTTATTTTTATTGATGTTTCTCTTGAACTTGTTGTGTTTTCATCCGTTGTCCACTGAGAATCCGTAATAGTTGTCTTGGTGAGACTTTTGTTTCAAGAATGTTGGGATGGGTTATTTTTTTTAAATTTTTAAGTTTATTTCCACTTTTTGTGAAAGTTCTATTGAGGTTCTGTAATTTTTTCAATTTTATGAAGCAACTGGCCTATGATGATATGGCAACAGAACTTGAATACAATTTACACATAAAGTGTAAATTAACCAAATAAATTAACCAAAAAAAACGATGAATTGTTAAATTTTTTTGAAACAACCCGTCTTTATCTTAGGGTGCTTATATAATTGGTTAGCCGCGGTTAAGACGACAATATACCATAAAATATATTCAGAATCTTAACGAACGTAAGTAAAGAAGCCGTGTATACAAATTGCGACTCGCGAATCGCGACCCGAATATTGGACGGATCCAATAAGCTACTGTATTTATTAATCTAAAATGTGAATATTTAACTCGCATTCCTTGTGCGGCATGGAAATAAAAAAGTTATTACAGTTACGAATTCGCCGGAAATTATTAAAATGTGAGTTTTGAGCAAACAAAAATTATTAGGGTTTATACCGCCTTATCATCTCGAAATGCCGCTTGCGGTTGCTTCGTTCCTTTTCCATAATTCGTGGCTCGGCTAGCGTTCATGTTTGCAATCATATACGCAGCAATTTACTAAGGCCGTGTTAATTTTTTTGATTACTTAATTCGCTTTAAATCACAAAAAAACTTTGAAGAAACCAATTGTAAATATTTTGTCAGCCGAATAACAAAAACATGGCGTCTTTTGTCCTCGTTCTCTACGTCATACATATACAGCTGAAGAGAGTAAAGTGATTGGTGCAAAATTAACTGCATGGAACTTAATGTTGATAAATGCAAAATTTTGTCCTTTTATAGAACTAAAAAACCTATTCAGTTTGATTATAAACTAAATAATGTTTGTCTCTCTACTGTCACATCTATCAAGGACCTTGGGGTCACTCTGGATTGTAAACTTTCTTTCCGGGATCACATTAATAACATCGTAAACAAATCACTTAAACTACTCGGCTTCATTCATAGAATTACCTCTGACTTTATACATATAAATACACTTAAAACTCTTTACTGTTCGCTGGTCCGCCCTCACCTTGAATATGCTAGTGTCATTTGGTCTCCTTTTTATGCTGTCCACATTTGTTACATTGAATCTGTACAACATCGCTTCCTACGAGGAATTGCTTGGTGGTTAGGACTTGAAAGAGGAGAATACTCGTATGATGAAATTGAACAAACTTTAAACATTTCCTCTTTAGAAAAACGTAGAAAGGACTCTAATCTAATATGCATTTTCAAAATTATCAACAGTATTACTGACACACCTGCTTTGTTACAACTCATCCAGTTCAACATTCCTTTCCGTAGACTCCGAAATAATGAATTGCTGTTCCTCAATCAACATTCTACTAATTATGGATATCATTCTCCTTTATCCAGAATGTCGAGACTTGTCAACACAAATTAAAGCATTGAATTTTTTGGTGTAAGCCTAAATGACTTTCGGCAGTCGTTACGCAATGTGGTTTTTTAAAGTCTTTTTAAATTCATCTTCAAGCTACTTGTAGTTATCTTCTCTATGTACTTTTATATTATATGTATTTTGTCAATGCTCTTCATCTATATGTAATCTCCTTTCATTGTGATCTCTCTTTTTTTCTTTTCTGTTCGTGTTATTGTTAATTGGACTATTTGTCTGTAAATAAATAAATAAATAAATAAATAAATAAATACTTGTTTGAAGAATAATTGTGAGTGTGTAGGTATCTATTTAGTTATTTTTTAAAAGTACCCTATTCATCGATATATGAACGTAACACATGTAAGGTTTGATTCCTTGGCCTGGTAATTGTGAAAACCTTATTAGGCGGGTAGCTATGCATGCACAAGCATGTGTGCATAATGTAAGGGTGAATGTGCGTGTATGAGAGGGTGTGTTGTGTCTATGTGAATGTGAGTGTTGGGTGATGCGACCCCTAGTTGCCGATCTGTCTGTAGGTAACTGTTAGAGGAGTACGTCGATATGGTCGCCTAGGAAAAGAGCTTCCTCGTAATAATAATAATAATTTAATTTGTTTTATAAATAGTCAAATTAATAATTGAAAATATTCTTGAAGTTTTTCATTTTTCATCGAATTTATGGAGCACTAAATAATATATTAATAATCGAACTAAACAATAAAAAATAACTGTTCCTCTAAGTTTCATGAATTCATGGAATACTAATATATTAAATATATTTTATTTGAATACCGCACATTCAGTGTCAACTGTTCCTATCTGGAGCCAGTGAGTCAATTCACAATATAGGTACCCCACATTGTTTTGTTTTATTTTTTGTTTTGAAATTTTTATTTAGATGTACGTAGATATTTTCATACATCTGTAGGAAAATATAAAAAAATACAATTTACTTAAAATTTAAAGAATACTAAATAAAAAAGATAACTAGACAAAAATACATTATATAAGAATAAGATATAAGAATAATATTGAGAAGCAATCAAAAAATAGTTTTTACATATAATGCACACATCCTACGAAAAGTGCTGAGACTTGAGGCTTCCTTTACATTTGGCAGACTGTTATATAGTTTTTGCCCTTTATAAAACGCGCTACATTGTGAAGTTGAAGGTAGTGGGAAGGGGAATAAGATGGGGGAAGAGGAAGGTAGGGAAGTACCTGGCTATTCAAATCTGGTCACGAAACACGGCTAAAGTAACTTCAAGCAATTTTTTCATTCTGAATGGTGGTCAAGTCGTCAAGTGGTCATGCACTTGACAATATTTCAAAATCTCCTACTACCACTACAGTAAGCGGAAAATGTTGATTGTGTCGTGATGGCGGACTTAGCCAGCCGAGGAATTGAACACGCGACGCCTGGGTGGGACCCAACGCGGGACCCAAAGCCAACTCAGCCACTGACCGGTCAAATATGTATTGATTTGGAATATTGATTGCAAGGCTGGAGTTGCATGTATCAAAAGTGATTAGGGGCCAGTCGTTTTACAGAATTTGTTTTCCATCAAATTACAAAGTTAATATTCAAGTTCCGTGAACGTTCCGTTAGTAGAACGTTGATAAAACTTTCACAGAAAGAACCTTTAGAATCTTAGTAATAGTAAAGCGACCTAATACCTTCGTAGTGTGCTAAGGACAAAAATCCTGTGAACAAAATAGTGATGCACCATGTCGTGTAAAATTCGAAATCAGGCCGCTAACAATAACACTCTTTATGTAGATGGCAATAAGGTTTAAATTTTGGTTTGATTTTTCCCAACCAGTCGCATGTTTCGTTTTATTCAACAAAAAGACATACGTCAAATAGCGTTTTATCTTATTTTGCAAGGTTCAGTAACAAAAATATTTTTTAAATTTCCGATAATTTAAAAAAAAAGTTATTTGGACACATTGTAAACTAAAACCATTACCCGAAAAGGGTTCGTAAGTAAGAGATTTTGTAGTTTAAAGCAATATTTGTAGGCCTGATACTTTATTTTTTTCTAGGCATTTGAAAAGGATTATTAAAAAAGTGCTCGATTATTGCAAAAGCCAAAATGACTCGCAGTAATTAATTAAAGTATTTAAAATGCTTTTAAGCGATCAGGCTTTCAAACCAAAATCATATTTTGCTTTGCTTAGTAGTTCATCAATCACAATGTCATAATGTCAGGTACGCTGGTGCTCGACGTTTCCATTTTTTTGTATCCAGTGTGTAATTTTGGCACTTAGGACAAAAATTCGGAACAATTCATCAAACACTAGCTGTTTTTACTGCTAGGCCCTGTGGGCGGCTTTTGGTTCGGCTTCGCCCAGCTAATGTTTGTGACCATTTTATAAATCCAATAGGAACTGGTTTCAAAAATAGTCCGTTCCTCGGATCCACTCTCATCCAGTGTAGCTAGTCACCGGGACAAAGTAACCGAGACAGAGCAATGACGTCATATGTAATATATAGCCGCTTGATACAACATGTAATACCGTCAATCTTTCCATATCAGGAGAGATACTACATATTCACAAATTCGTAGCAGTTACACCTAAGGGAGAGACGTCCTCATCCGACCTGCCGACGAAAGTAGCGACATCTTATGACGAATTCTTGAATTCGAAATCGAATTATAAAAGTAGCTTTGTGTGAAATTCCACGTACACAGATGTTATTTGTGGCGCGGCGTGTATGATGTGGCGTCAGATACGCACCGAAGCTGGGTTCTGAAATTCAACCACGCAGACGTTACCGTATTAATACTGTTCGATTTGAAAATAAATTTCACGTTTTGTATAAGTTTTCTTCAAGTTCTGTTATTATATCATTAGATATAGGCCAGTTACTTCATAAAACTGAAATAATCACAACTTGAATAGAACTTTCACAGAATAATCAGCTTAAAATATTTGATGAATTGTTCAAATTTTTTGATGAATGTTTCAAGTTTTGTGAAACTGGCACAAAACAATTATAACAATATTGATGAAATAATTCACAGTGGTGTTTAATGTACGGGCCATATTAACGCGCCCATCATAGGTCTGCAACATCCCCCTTCAGATTTCCATCGTCAGGTCATCCATCTTCCTCCGTCGGCGCCGCCTGACAGCTAGCCAGGCCCGGCCCGGGACCGCGGGCCTGACTTGAAGGGTCCTGGGATTGAACATTAAAATTGAACTCAATATTTTTACCAAGTTTTTTATTTTAAATTTCTGTTTTCTTTATATTTATTAGCATGCAGCAGGATAGTAAAAATAATACGACAAATTGGGAAAGACTAGCAGTACCTAAGTACATAAAAATTTGGCAATCTTAGTTCTAAAGGCAATCCTGATGCAGGACAGAATCATTTGACGGCCTCGGTGGTCGAGGGACAAGGCTCTCAACTAGCAATCCGAAGGACGTGCGTGAGCAAATAAATTTTATGGAAGTGAAAACTTCTTTAGCACCGTTGTGATTTGAACTTGATGAAACGAAAAATAGCGACACTACAAAGAGACAAACACATACATTTATAGGATTTAGTATAATCGGTCTCCTCTTTGTTCGGTGCTTCGCAGCCTATCGATCTCCTCTTTGTGCGGTGCTTCGTAACTTCCCCACTTCTTGTCTGCTATAGTTTTTTGAAGGTTTCACTTCTACCGCGTGTGAATTGACCCCAGATTTCTACCCACCGCTCATACCTATTTCCTTCCCAGAACTTCTTTTCCTAAAAAGACCCATACATAGCGTCCTCAAAGATGACGTAGGCCCTGAGGAGAATTATTTTATTCTAAAGGCCTTATATGTGGAGCTAATTTAAAAAAAGTAGAGACCACCGAAATTTGTATGTTTGTTATTGTGTTTATAGAGTACCCTGACGAAGGATCAATCAGTTTGAACCAAAACTAGTATGTTATAAAGTGGTATTTGTAAAAAGCTTTGATTTGATTTTTAATAGTAGGTAAATAATAAAAAAATACATGTAGTTAAAATAAAATAATATAAAATAATACAAGTGTGCAGTTCACACTCGATCAAAGTGAAACCTTCAGAAAACTAAATTAGACAAGAGTGGAGAGGCTACAAAGCACCGCAAAAAGAGGAGACCGATTATTCTATTTCATTCTCTCGCAGGCTAGATGTATGTGTTTGTCCCTTGTTAGTGTCGCTCTTTCGTTTCATCGAGTTTCAAATGACAACAGCGCTAAAGAAATTTTCACTTCAATAATATAATTAAAAATATATAGGTATATGTACAGAAATATATATACAGGGTGTTAGGGACGTACTTGACTTACTTTAACCAGTGATTCCTGACATTATTTGGAGTAAGAAATGTAAATGAAATTTTGGTCTCGGGTGACATTTTTGATGTTTTTTTTTTTCTACAAAAACATTAAAAAATGGTAGTTGCTGAACAGTTGGAGGCGGTGTAAGGGGTTCGTCGGACACCCGGCTGAGTGACCAGTGACGACATGCGGAAGAATTTTTTTTTTGTTTGATTTTGAAGAAAAAATTTTTGAAAAAAAAAAAAAAAAAGTCTTCAAAAAAAGTCACCGGAGACCAAAATTTCATTTACATTTTTTACTCCAAATAATGTCAGGAATCACTGGTTAAAGTAAGTCAAGTACGTCTCTTAACACCCTGTATATACAATACATACATTTTGCGATAATGTTTCAATTTATTACATTAATTTTCATTTTGTTACAACTTTTTTTTGCAAATAAATTTGATGAACTCAGTAACAGTTTGGGAGGCGGGAATGGGTACCGCCGCCCCGGGAACCTTTATTGGACAACCAACACCTCTGCCACAGGTCACCCCAAGTGGTTCGCTATGTTAGGTGATTTGGCAGGGGTGCCCGGGTCCATGGGGTGAGGTTTGTCTAGGTCTCGGAGGCGAATGACCTGGACACACTGAACCCAAGATTCCTACCCACCCCTTAAACCCTTTTCCTTCCCAGAACTCTCCTCTCCTTCCTTTCCTTAAAAAAAAACCCTCCGCACAGCATCCCCAAAGATGACATAGGCCCTGAGGGAAATTATTTTCCTCTGGGTCTCCTGTGTGGAGCTCACGTAAATAAAACCAGTAGGCCAAGGTGGTAAGTATCTATTAATTTTCATCCTGTAGCTCTTTTATGAAATATTTTTAATATAAACCCGCCTGACAGGCGCTCGTGTTGTCGATTTTGATAAATCGTATGCAATATGTGAATCGTAATAAACATCGAGAATATCGATACTCGAGTGGGTACTATCTACAGATGATGAGAGAACTAATAGAGGATTATTCTCTCTCATTGTATTCTCAATGTTCCTACTAGTAATTTCAGATGTAACATTTGACAATTTAATTTTTGTGAATATAGCACAAGAGTCCTAACTGCTCCCAACCGCCTGGAGCCAGTGAAACCATGCCATCCCCAATTGGGGTAAGTTGAGAGACTGAAGGTAGTGGGGAGGGGAAATAGATAGTAGAAAAGGGAGGTTGGAAACTATCTGGCTATTCAGATCTGGTCACCTAAAGCTATTTCAAGCAATGTTTTAAATCTGAATGGTGGTCTCACACATACTGAGAGAATATTCCACTCTGAAACGTGCCGCAAATATATTTACTATATATTATTTTTAATTAATAAATTGGGAAATACTCGTAACACAAATTAATCCTTCGAACCTGCGACCTTCGGATTGCTAATGGCTAAAGCCATTTCTAGCAATGTTTTAAAGGTCAGGAGAAATTAAGCCCGAGACCAAGAGCCGAGACCGAGAATAGATAAATCGAGTTAAAAAAATGAAAATGCGCTATTTTTGCATAATATAGTATATCTAAGAATATAATAATTTGTTTAAAATAGTTTTAAAAATGAAAATTCAACAACTTGATGTTGTAGCACATAAAAAGCAAATTTTCTGCATTTTCTCTCTTCAAAGAGTCGCCTCATGTCGTATAATAGACCAGCTCTGCTGAAGAGCTGCTCACTTGCTACACTAGTAGTCGGTGCTGATAAAAACTTTTTTGCTGCAGGCCTAAGTACTTGATAGATTTATGTGCGCGGTAGATTTGAATCTCATTATCCTATACCGTACCTACTTACAACGGTCTCGGTTATGGCCCAGAATCTCGGCGATTTTTCGCCGAGAACCGAGACAGAGTTCTCGGTAGAGTTTGTAACCGAAAATCCGAGACCGAGATCTCGGTCGACCCTTACAACATTTCTATTCTGAATAGTAGTCTTTCACAAGGGCGATACTGAAAGTACCCATCTACTACTCTGAAACGTGCCGCAAAATATTTTTGTTAAAGAAATTTTGACGTGATACGGATTAATCAAATAAAGTTTACCTGCGCATGCCGGGATTCAAATCCGCGACCTCCTGGTTCGTAGCCAAGGATCGGAGATGTTGGACTTTTCAACTGGACGATCTAAATGTATGGACATTATCTTCAAAAAGAACATATAATTTTTTTAGGAAAAAAAAACGTTAATTTCAAGCAAAATATATTTTATACTTTTGAATGTAGCTATAACTTTGTGATTATCCATTATAAATAAATGAAACAATGTAACTTTGTTTGAACCACTGTTGATTGACTAAAGCCGACCGGTTTCGGAACGACCGTTCCTTCTTCAGGGCAAACGTATACTGATTCATATACATGTTAATCAGTATAAAACTGGTCAGCTTTACTCAAATATATAAGTGGTTCAAACAAAGTTACATTGTTTCATTTATTTAAAATACTTTTATTTTTATTTTTTATTAATCATTAACGCCCTTATGGGCTTTTACGTACATTTACATTTTTTATGTTTTAGTGCATACAGGTGTGTTTAGATGACAAAGAAAACATTAATAGGTTTTACACATGGTACATAGAAGTAAAGATGTTAGGTAAAAAGTATAGCATTAAACAATAGAGAGACAGAAAAAATCAGTTTTAGAGCTGCAGATAGCATAATATTTATATAATCTGTGGGTTCTTTGTATAATTTCTATGTGTTGAATACACAGCGAAGTTGATTTAAAAAAAACACACTACCGACTTCCACCGCACTAAAATTAATATTCAAAGTGATTCCATTTTGGCCAATTATTATATCATCGTAAGAATTTCTGCTTAAAGAATTCATTTTCAAAAGGCAAAATACTTTATACTTGTTTGGTTCTGAAACAGTTTTTTAAAACTTTATCCATATTCCCCAAGTCCTTCATCAGTCATTTATTCCTTTGTCTTCCTCCTTTCCTCAAAAGTCTCTTCAAGGAAAAGAAGAAGATGTTTTCCTACCTACATGGAAAAAATGAACAATATTGCCACCAAAGTTTTTAAATTACCTACTTGGGCACTAGAACCGTATATTATAAATCGGAAGAAATTCGGAAAAGCTGGGTCTTAAAAGAAAAAGAAACACAGGTGACCTACTTTTTTCTCGTATTTTCAGTAATCCCTCCTGATTCTATACACTTCTGTAATCCAGAATAACCCGCACGTAACTCTGTAGGCATAAGTATGCATGAATGTATGTATATTATGATTTGGGGTGAAATGCTACCCCGTCGCGTCGGTACACAAAACAATGAAACTGCTATAAAAATTCAAAGGTGCGCCTACAGCAGGGTGCTCAATAAATCCCGGAAAAAGGTTCAAATACTGGGATATGTACCTATTATATCACAAAAGCCAGTTTTCAGAATTACCTAAAAAAATTGTACGAAGTTCTTGTATTTGTAATGATTGCAATGAATTTGCTGCAAATCTGCAATTTAAAATATGCTAAAATTAATAACGGAATTACAATAAATTGGTAGATGGATTACTGATATGTTCATAAAAGGATAAAAAAAAAAACTAAGGCAGGAGAAAAGAAAGAAAATTATACGTAGAAAGGAAAAATTAATCGTATCTTGTAGGTAGGTACCAAAACAATAGGTATCGTTTTTTTCTCTCTTTTTTAGAGTAACTCTTCACGGAAGGCCCTGTTGGAAAATGATTTCTCTCAGAACTTCTGTCATCTTTGGGGATGTTGTGCGGAGGATCTTTTTAAGGGAGGAAGGGGAGAAAGTCCTGGGAAGAAAAAAATGTACAGTAATCTAGGGGTCAGTGTGTAGTCAGTGTCATTGAGGAAGGCCGTTTAAATTCATCCCTCCCACTGCGACGCAAGGCGTTTGGGGACGAGATAGTTCGGTTAGAGAGGTCATAGGGTCTCTGTCATCTGGCCTCTCCCGATCTGGCCCACCATGCAGATGGCGTACACACCTGCCACTAAGACATTGACAAACCTTACCCCATGAACCTGGATACCCCAGCTAAGTCACAAGTGAGTTGCGAACCATTTGGAATGACCTATGGCAGAGGTGTTGGTTATCCGAAGAATGGCGGTACCTATACCCGCGTTCCAAATTGCCTTTAAAAGAATGTATAAATGCTATTTTTGAAGTGAAAACTTCATTAGCACCGTTGTGATTTGAAACCCGGTGAAACGAAAAAGCGACACTAAATAGAGACAAACACACACACCTATAGGATTTAGCCTGCAATGCGAGAGAATGGATATAGAATAATAGGATCCTCTTTGTACGGTGCCTCGTAGCCTCCCCACTCTTGTCTACTTTAGTTTTCTGAAGGTTTCACTTCTACCGCGTACGAACTGCACACATGTAATTTGGGAGGCGGGAATGGGTACCGCCGCCCCGGGAACCTTAATTGGATAACCAACACCTCTGCCACAGGTCACCCCAAGTGGTTCGATACGTTTGGTGATTTAGCAGGGGTGCCCGGGTTCATGGGGTGAGGTTTGTCTAGGTCTTGGAGGCGGATGACTAGGACACACTGAACCCCAGATTCCTACCCACACCTTAAACCCTTTTCCTTCCCAGAACTCTCCTCTCCTTCCTTTCCTTAAAAAACCCTCCACACAGCATCCCCAAAGATGACATAGGCCCTGAGGGAAATTATTTTCCTCAGGGCCTCCTGTGTGGAGCTCATCTAAATAAAAAAAAACATGTATTTTTTTGTTATGACAATGAATTGAAAAAATAATTCAGTATTTGCTTTACCTCGTTAGTTTAAACTTTTATTACGCGTATAAATTTTTGTTTTTATCAGAATTATTTTGGAAAAAATAAAGATTAAAGATAGTTTAGATTTAGACCTTTCAAATTAATGTTTCGATTCATACCACTTTACACCATTTAATGCACATTGATCGCATGGATTATTGTTAGTTAAAATCGCATCATTAAATATCAAAAACGCTGTTATAAAAATTATACCTACTAATATTATATCAAATACATTTGAAATGTAACGGAATCCAAGTAGAAAATATGAAGAATTTTATTTCATTAGCATTTTTTTCCATTATCCATTTTCTTATGCACAATTTCATTTCGTATAATAGATAGATGCTATTTGGAATAATATAATAAGTCTGAAAGAATTCTATATTATCGTTGTGCATTTTTATCGTTCCGATAGAAATAGTTTGCTTGGGGCGCCATCTGTTACCCGAGGCACGCTCTCCGCCCCAGCTGCTGGTTGCGGGGTTTGTGTCTCCGCTAAATGTTAAAAGACTTACATCACATACGTACAGTGGAAATGTTTCATACGCAATACGGTATCAGGGGTGCAAATCATTGATCTTAGTAACAACCTATTTTTAATTTCTTAGACCTGCGTCATAATTGATTTATTTATTTATTTAATTACGCCCTTTTACGGGGCTTTTACTAACTTATCAAACATACATACGAGTATTATAACGTTTAACTGAAAGCACGACTCACAGTTCACGAACACTTTGGAGGTATTTTGGAAACTATGCTTGAAATAAGAACCTGCTGATTTAACCCTTCAGAAATCTGCAGGTTAAAACATTTCCGCTTTGCAATGAAATCCAAATAAATGGAATATTTCTGAACACAATCGAAAACTAAAAACTGTTTTTGAAAGATGTTGAAATACGCTTTCAAATTTTATAATTTGAAATAAAAGTATAATTTTTGAAACATGAAAATTTTTTAAAAATGGCTCACTAACTAAAATTACTGATTAAAAAAAAACACGTAGGTACTTGTTTTATTAGAAAAATGTATTATAAACGCTGTTTCCACCTCAATTTTTTGTCGTGCCATGTAAAAATATTTAATAAAAATTTTCCAAAGATTCAAATTGCGATTAGAAATTTTGGTTTCAACATTTTATTTCTTATGGTTATTTTTTAGATTTTAATATAAAGCGTGGTGTTTTCTCTTTCTAACACCGTCTAGATAATGTTTCTGACCATAGTAATTAATGAGGGAGATCCAACGATTTATATGAGAATTGTGTCTATTGGGACAAATTTGGTTCTGAGCTCGAAACTATCGATGACATATTACAGAGCACAGAGCCAAAAAATTTTTGTACCAATTTTTTTGTGCGACAAGACAACGCTTCGTGGATAACATGCGGCTGAGACTATAAAAAGATTTTTTTTTGGAAATAAAAAGTACTGAATCTTAAAAAATTGTTGGATAAAACTCAATGACATCGGTATGACCATCAGAAAGAATTATTAACTACGTATGCAACGATGCAATTAATAGCTTGCGTTGTTGTGGCGTTTAAGGTAAGCGTCTGAAAAATTATTTTTATACACCACACTAAAAGAACTTTGAGAAGAACGAGATGTTCAAATATCTATGCTAAAATTATTGTTATTTATTTATTGTTTTGGAGTAGGTATTAACATGAAACAATTATAAGATCAACATTGTAAAGAGCCTAAATGTTAATAATCCACTTAAAAATGTTCACAGAACACACAGATTAAGATTTGTTTTTCTCTATGTAGAGGTGTTAACAATAATTAGAAATAACAAGATATAATCATAACTATAAAAACATATATGAAAAATATAAAATGTGATCTAAAAAGTGAATAACCGTTCGAGTTAAAATATAACTGTCATGTTGCTAATTGTAGGTTGCTAATTTGCTGTTTGTGTATATATAGTCACATTCAATAGTATTATGCAGATGACACATTCGATCGGATTGAACAGTAGGCGATATTTTATTAAATAATTTAAGATGGAATAACGACCCCTTAAATTACGTCTATTCGGACTTTAGTGTGAATATTGCTTAGACAGTGGGTGGTTTCAAGCTTATCGTGAATAATTTTGTGTAAACAGATTACGTCAGCAAATTGTTTTCTTTTTTCCAGGGTTGTAAAATTAAACCTTTGGAATCGTTCCTCGTTGTTATGTAGGTAGCTGTTATAAGTTGGATTTGAGTAGTTCAAATAGACAGAAAAAAGCACCAAAGTACTAAAATCACAAGGTTGTCAATGCCCTTTTTATGGAATGATATGAGTACGAGATGGCGCCCTCTTCACCTAACAAAACGTGCCACAACCTTCAGGGGTGACCCCGCCGTCATACCCACACACCGGAACCCGGGACTACCGAGATGTGCCCTTATCCGCCGCCACTTTTAACACGGGGATGTTTTTATTAGGAATAAATGTACTGCAGACAATCCCAAATATGGTCGCATGAACCCTTAAGATTTACGGCGAAGGTTAACTTATGTAATACTTACCTACATAAATGTTTCGTCATTTTAAGCGAATGATAATAAATTTATTCATGTGTTGTTTTTATAGTGCGTTGGAGAGGTTAAAAAGCACCTACCCATTCAGAACGTTAAAAGTTTCTTCTACGCCACTCTCCTGAAAATGTCAATATGTACTCTGCCTATTTTGATGGGAAATTCTAACTTTAGTAACTTCATTTTTGTCAAATTTTAATCCAAATTGTTACCTTTTACCGAAATGTGGCGTCAATTATATTTAATGTGGAATTTAATTTGCTTGTTCCAATTTGGAACGGTCAAATCGTTCTAGTAGCAAATACTCTTAACAGTGAGTTCAGGATTCATGTAATTGTCCCAGACATTTCTAACCCTAAAGCGTCAATTACATTGCGCGAGTTTAAAAGCTACTATCTACTAAGTTTAAAAGCGGGTAAATCGGCGAGTGAGATTGTCATGATGACACACAAAACTGTCCATTTGCTCAGCAGCGTAGGAAACTGAGGTCGCTGCTAGCGCCAGTAACAAGAATAACGACGCCTGCGTGAACTAATTCTGTGATGTTTGATAGTCGAAATCAGCTGTTTATTGGCAGCCATCTTGAAAAACATAAATAAACCAATCACGAATAAGCGAGTGGCAAGTAAAGTTGATGACCTATCAACTTTTTTCGTAGATTGTCAACAATCTGCTTGTTAGCAAGTAACATGATGACACTGAGCGAGTTTACTAACAGATAGTGAATTTCCCAGATAGTAGCTCGTAAACTAGCTCAGTGTCATCGACGCTTTACTTATTTTCAGCTCAAAACGTCATTTTCATCTTTGACAATG
Source organism: Limnephilus marmoratus (assembly GCA_917880885.1). Lineage (NCBI taxonomy): Eukaryota > Metazoa > Arthropoda > Insecta > Trichoptera > Limnephilidae > Limnephilus > Limnephilus marmoratus. The sequence continues at coordinate 28,285,405 of OU862923.1, read as the reverse complement.
TAGCTTTTAATTATCGATATTATTGTAAAAAATTAGGCAAGCTGCCATATTTTTTGTTTCAATAATATGAAGATTGAGAAAAGATAACTAATCCTGTGTTTGTTACGCTGCCTTGGAAAAAACATAAAATTCAAAAATCTCTGAAACAGCTGCTGAAATTTAAACTAATCCCCTTAAAAATCTGTTTCTTTTACTATTCAACCATTATTGCTTTCCCTTTGAAGAGATATTTTCCTTCTGCATTATTTTGTTTAGCGTATAATCCCTTTTTCTGGCGGAATTCTCATTCCATAGTACCGTACGATTTAGTTCAGTCTTCCGAAGCACTTTGCCCGCAAAGGGAGTAAAACTCTAAAATTGAAATTGCTTCGAGTATAAAAAAGAGGGCAGTAAAAACAATTGCAGGAGACTTGTTAGAGACGGGGGCGTTTAACTCTTGCAGGAACTGGGGGGGTAGAAAGGGTGCATTGCACCCTTGTGGAAGGTTTACTGTCAGCTTGTGAAAAATCAACAGTCGTTGAGTTGAAAATTCGATAAAAACTGATTTATCTACAAATTTGACCACTTTACACATAAAAGACACAGACTATTATTTTTTATTCTGAAAATTTAATGAAGTAAAGCGTGACTGGTGTTTTTATGTATATTTTTTTTCTGAATGGATATCATATGGAAGGGTCCCAACTTCCCAAAGTCAGTGCTTTTAACACGATTCCAGATATTATTAATTCTGTGAATGCTCAAAAATTCCTACCAACGGTTTGTTTGTTTCATATGTACACATAAATAAACTCCCTTTCACTCTGATACGTTTTAAGATTTTCACGGCCAAAAGTATTTTCGTTATTTGTTTTTGGGGTGTTATGCCGTGTTGCGCTACCTTCTTCTTTAGCCAACGTTTCGGACAGCGTTGCAGTGTCCATCATCATGGCACATCCGGCAGATGCGGTACACATCTACCGGATCTGCCCTGATGATGGACACTGCAACGCCGCCCGAAATGTTGGCTAAAGAAGGAGATAGCGCAACACGGCATAACACCCCAAAAATAAATAACGAAAATCCCTTTCACTCTGTTTGTAGTTTTTCAAAATTTCTAATAGCTTATCTAGAAAAGCACCTAACATAAAATAGTACATTATTTAATGAAAATTCATCTAAATTTTATTGAAATAAAACTCAATATAATCTTAATTAAAATAACACAACCTCAAAACATAAATGAAGGTTATGTTGTGTTGGTGCCGTTGGTGATATACATATATTGTATGTTTAATGGCATCACATTTTTTTTTGTGATGTGTGCTTTTAAATGATATATTTTGAGCTTTTAAATTATTTGGACAAAATTATGAGAATGGCGTTCTATTCTATTGAATATAATTAAATATGTAATGAGGTCCATCTTAGAGTACTGATTTCTCATCTCTTTATTTGAAAAATCTTGGACATTTGCACAGGTACCTTATCTCAAAAGTTTTTCTATGAATATTAAAAATAAATAAATTTTTAAAACTTCAAAATGAATCCTGACATGCAAATTTCTTATTCCTGAAATATAATGGAAACACCCCCCGTACGTTTGTCTGTAGTTAAAATACAAAATGTACTCGTACAGTACAGTATGTAGGGACTAAGTGAACCCCCCCACCCTGGTAGTTGTAAATCTCACCCCCAAACCCCCAATGTGGTTTAGACGTTCGTGTAATGTAACTGGCTTCCTTATTCCTTCTTCTAATAGTGTGGGTGTCTCCAAGACTGTAGTATATGTCTCCATTTATTTATTTTCCTGACAGTCTTCGATATATTTCTTTATTTATTTATTTATTAATTTTCAACGCCCTGATGGGCTTTTACATGACAAGTTTATAATACAGAGAGAGTTTTTAAATAAAAAAAGATAAACTATAAAAATATAACTAGTAAACATCATATGAAAGGTAGGTATACAGATAAATTTAAGGAAAGATAGTGCATTACAATAAAAGAGAAAGTTTCTAAGTTATAAATGGCATAGAAATAAACTTGTAGGTGTGTTAGTAATTACAAAATTTACAGGTGACTAAATGTGATGAAAAATACATGACAAAATGCAAGATACATAGAAAGAAAACGGTAATAGGTTTTTATATTGTAGATTTATAGAAATACACAAATATATGCAATAGATCCTATGTGATGCTCCTTAGATATCAAAATATTCTACATAAAAATATTGTTCAGATATTTCTTGAACAAAGGTAAACTTGTATTGAATACATCGATATTTGAGGTAAATTTGTTCCCTAGTGTGTGCAATCGTGAAATTGGTGCATGTGTGTGGTAGTTGGTTACAGAATTATTGTTGCAGAATAATATGTTTTGCCTTGTTTCTCGAGTAGGTACTTTAAAATCAATGAGATGCAGAAGTTCGCAACAATCTAATTCGGAGTGAATAATTTTAAACAAAAAAGTTAGATCGTTTATTTTTCTTCTGTTTTCTAGGGAATGCAATTTAAGTATGTTTAGTAAAGATGTGTAGTTAATGTGTTGAATAGGTATGTGTAACTTGAAGTTAATAAATCTTAAAAATTTGTGCTGCACTCTTTCGATATTTCTTATATTGTAGGTACTAGTATGTTTTTAACATTTTTTCTTCGAATAACATGACAATATTTGCAAATCTTCTACTACCAACATAGTAAGCAGAAATGTCGCTTGTGCCGTGACGGCAAATTAGCCAGTCGATGAATTGAACTCGCAATGTCTGGGTAGGAACAAAATACTAAAAAATACAAACAGTTATCGGCTTTTAAAGGGTATTTTGATGATCTACGATGGAAAAGACGTTTCGAAAAGATCTCAAAATTACAAACAGAAATGGCTGCAAAACACCCTTTCGCAGATGGTGTTATATAGGTTCGTAGAATAGTTTCACCATTATAAGATCCTTTACTAAAACTTTTACGGAGGTGCGATCGAGGCTCATCTTAATTAAGATAAGCCTTGCGAATTATTGCAAAACCGTACAAATATTGTTTTTTGGTTTGAAAATTTGATCGCTTAGAAATATTGTAGATGCTACAATTTAAATACTGCGAGTAGAATACATCTTGACCTTGGAAATAATTAAGTATTTTTTTAATAAAAGCCTTCGTAAAAGTCTGGAAAAAATAAGTTATCGGGCTATAAAAAATACTCCTACTAATGAATCCATTTTCGGATAAAATTTTATGATATAACGTGGCAAATCATGTTCTTTCAATATTTGTGACAGAATTTAACAAAATAGTGCATTTTCGCGATGTTTTTTCGGCATGAGTCAAAATGGCGGCGTTTAACGAATTTGGAATTAAGAATTAAACTTAACGCCGTCCGCATAAAGACTATGTGCATTTTGTTTTAGTTAATGCCCCACTGCGGTAGCGAATGGAGTACTTGGAGTCTACGTCGCTTGGTTCCGTAAAATCGATTTTAAATTTCTTTTTTATTATAATAAACAATGTGGAAATCAACCTGTAAATAACAACTCTCAAATACCTTCTCCAAACTTTCTAAAAAAGCTTCTAAAGTATTTTTAAATCCCTACCTAAAAGTGGCGAGGATTCCGAAATCAAATTTTTCAAGGACTATGATAGGATTAATTTAACCGGTCACATTTTGACCAAAACTATAGAAAGCTAATATGAATCATCTTGTACCCGAGGATCTTTTTTTTTTTTTTTTTTTTTAAACTTTATTTATTTCCATTTCTTTGTACATATAATGTATAATAGCAAATAGTATATAATAACATAATATATAATAACACATGAACAAGGAATGAAAACCCACTAAGGCACTGCCTGAGTGTGGGTAATATTAAAACAAAATACTATATTTCTAAGTACGCAAAGTATAAAATAGACTTAAAAAACAAATAAAATATAAAGTTAGTATTACATAGGTATAATAAGTGAGAAAGGTTTTTTTTTAGCTTTTATAAAAATAAAATAAAAATTTAGAGAAAAACATAGTGATTTTTCATTTTTTTTTTTTTAATTATTACAAAAAAATAAACAGAAAAACATATTGTACTTCAGTTTAGAAAGTTACAGAAAGTGAGTTGTAGAAGGAAGGACAAGTTTATAGAAAAAGCGTTTCAATATCTACATTATTCAACCATAATTTTACCTCTTTTACATATTTTATCATTTTATTTATCATTTGAGTTTGTAGTGGTAGAAGGTTAAATGAACGAGGACCAATGAAACTGCTATGTGTCTGCAATAATTTAGTATTGGTTTGTGGGGTGTAAAATATATTATTTATTCTTTTGCTCATTCTGTTTTCATTTATTTCGAAATTATTTTTATTTTTATACATATTTCAAAGTTTGTAATATAAATAATTTACGTATATTAAATATTTTAGTTTCTTTATATAATAAGTTGGTCGAGAATGTTTTATTTTTGTTATATATGACTTTAATTATGTGTTTTTGAATTATTTGTAGAGGCTTAATAAATGTATCAAGTGCACCACCCCATCCTATAATGCCATAAGTGATTGATGATTGCACTAGGGAAAAGTAGATCATTTTCAATTTTTCAATGTTTAGTACTTCCTTAAGTCTATAAAATATATATGTCATCTTATAATGGTGAATCTGCTTACCTATTTGGATTAGTCCGCGAATATATTTTCATCTCAATCTCTCGTGTCAGTATCAAATACCTCTCCCCTTTCCTCGATGACATTGAGCGAGTTTACACGCTACCAGCCGCTGAATTCACTATCTTCTAGTAAACTCGCTCAGTGTAATGGTATTACTAGCTAACTAGCAGATTGTGAACAACCCTCGAAAAAAAATTGAAAGGGGTCAACTTTGCCCGCTGCTCGCTAGCGTGTACGGCGGATGGGAAAATGGCGGCCCTCGAACAGCTGATTTCGTAACTGTTAAACCACTGCTTTATCTGGATTATTCGTTGTATAATCTGTAAAGTAGTAACCGGCAAATAGCTAATAGCGGTGAGCTAACTGCAAATATCTCAGTTTTCTACAAAATGTCGACAGTATTGGTTCGCGCGTGCGTCATTATTTTAGTTCAGCTTTTCTCAAGCTAGTTCGCTACTGAGTAAACGTTTTATGTGTCATCATCACAATCGCACTCGCTGATTTTCCCGCTTTCAAACTAACCGGCTAGTAGCTTGTAAAAGAAATGTATTCGAGGCCACAACGTTCCCGATTCGATACTTCAATTAACACTAGCCACGATAATTATTTTGAGGTGTCACATAAAAAATAAATATTGGTCCAAATCACCTACATGGCATACATTTGTAAGGTTTTTCAAAAGTGCGTTTATTATTTTAATACAACAACGGTTCTAAAATACGAATTTGTGATATTTCGTTGTAACTTGAAATTAAGAGCGTTTAACCAGCCAGCGGACGAAAATCCACGTTTCGTCGAAGGTTGTTCTTACGATCGTGCAGGGCGGTTACAATGAGAAAGAGTAATTATTCTCCGTACCAGCATTTTAAAATTATAATTCATTATTATCTTTCATTTATACCTTCATCCAAAAATGCTGAAAGACGTGATGATAAAACTATAAAAATAATGTACTTTTTGTAATTATTTGTTGATTATAAGTATTTATCATTTTTCAATAATGTTTAAATTTAATAAGAATGTTAAAAAAATCTGAAATATATTAGTTTGTAAGTGCGCAAATAAATACACAAATGGACCAATTTTCGTCAAGAAACACATGTACGTACATATTTTTTAATGATTTTATTGAAACTAAAATTAAAATTCTAAAACATGAGTTTGCTAGATAATGTATTGATTTATTCTACTGCATGATTATATTATTTGAAATGGGTGTGGTATAATACAAAATCTTTTTTGAAAATTTAACAAATCTGCCAACGACCTATGGAATAACCTTATTATACTAAAAATTAAAAATTTATTACATGCGAATGCTAGATTAAAGAACAATCTTTCGAAATCCATTTATAATTTTTTGTGGAAAAGAGTAAATACGTCTAAAATCTGATTTGAAAAAGACATATTTCTGGTTTTCTCTGGTAATGCCCTCTTAATAATTATTTACTGTCATTGTCACAATACGGCCAATGTCACAATGTGGCAAGGTACAACAAATAATCTGAACTGTCAAATAAGTACTACAATTTTATATAAAAAAATTCAGCTGCACAAATCATAAAATAAACTATCCCTTAATTTTTTACGAGTCTGCGCAAGTAAACCTGACAATTCATAAATTAATGAGACCCTAAAAATTTCAACAGTATATCATGTAAGTATTTTAGACACTTTTGACGTTACGTAAAATATTGCGTATATTATTTATATCCCAAGCTGACAAAAGAAAGATCCGAAACATCAATATAGTCCTTTTATTTGAGATTCACTTTCCTAATGATGAAAATATCTGGCGGCCTTAAGAGATAAAACATGATACAAAGGAAACCTTCGCATCAAATATGTTATGAAATCTCCGAGGCATTTTCCAATAAAGCTCCGAATATCTGAAACACATTTCGCCGAAAAAGCTCCGGGTGATTTCCCGGACGAGGATGGAAGGTTTTTGCGTGAGGCGCGGGAATATATTCGCATTTTAAAAAGTCAGATATTGAAAATGATGAAATTTATTCATCTGGGGCTATCAAAGGCACCTGCCACGCGAGGGAGACGGGCGATGGGGCCGGCACGTGTCGGAGCGAGCCAGAGAATGAATTCAAAGATCGTGATGGGAAGCTGTGATAGGTTATAAGTTTTCTATGAGAGGAACCTGTGTGAGAGATGGGAATCAGGACTTGTGTGTGGAAGTGTGGGACCAGGTTTCTGTTACTAGCCGGAGTCGGAGTCGGTAAGAGTATATCTCCTCTGCGTTATGCGCTCCCGATACTTGTTTCAAAACTAACTCATATATGTGAAAAATCGTACAAATTAATCAAAAAAGTAATAAATTTGTACATAACAAAGCAATTGAAAAATTAATTAGAATGTAATATTCAAGTTTTACAGGAAGTATGCCGTTTTTTTCTTTAATTTATAAATATGATTGAAAAAAATGCTCAGAGTGTAAATCTGCAATCATAGAGCAGCAAAAACTCTTAAGCGAGGTCTGGCGCTATGCAAATTGCACACTAAAGTTCATCGCAACTATGGCCAACTCACAACGTTAATTCTCACAAATAATTTTTTTTGCATTAGCTCCATATAAAGCTCCACATAGGAAAATAATTTCCCTCAGGGCCTATCATCTGAGGGAATGCTTTTGCTGGGTATTTTTAAGGAAAGGAAGGAGAGAAAGTTCTGGGAAGGAAAAAGGTATGAGGGGTGGATGGGAATCTGGAGTTCGGTGTATCCATGTCATCCGCCGCCAACACCTCACCCATTGAACCCTGGCTCCCCAGCTAGATCACCTAACATAGCGAACCACTCGGGTCGACCTATGGCAGAGGTTACTGGGGTGGCGGTACCCATTACCGCCTGCAAAATTAAATAATATGTGATTACCGCAGATGAGTTCCAATTGCTCCCTATTGCCTGATTCCAGTGAAACAATGACTCCCGAAATGAGGTACATTGTTAGATTAAATGAAGTAGGGAGGGAAAAAGATAGGGAAGAGACCTTACTATTCAAATCCGGTCACCAAACACAGCTAATGCCTTTTAAAGCAACGAACTACTTTTCGTATACGAATTAACATGGTTTTCACTCGAACAATACTGAGAGTACGTGCACCTATCTATCTATATAATATTTGTAGGTACTTATATGCTAACATTTTTCAAATTCCATGTTAGGTATACCATAATAAAAAAATCCAAATAAAACATTCAATGAAGTTGAAAGTTATGGGCTTCGTAAAGAACATCTGATGAGACTCTGTGTGTAACGCCCGTCGCGTCGGTTCAACGATCTCTAGAATTTGGATTTGGAACCAATACCAACATTAATATTTTTTAATAATTATTATTATGTTTGTATGTAAGTACTACGTGATTACCGCATAAGAGTTCAAACGGCTCCTAACCTCCTGGAGCCAGTGTGACTATCGCATCCCACATGGAGAGAGCTGGCTATTCAAATCTGATGACCAAACACTCATTTAAAGCAACCTTTCATTTATGAGTGGTGGTCTTACACCAGGGCGAAAGTATCTTCCACTCTGGAACATGTCGGAAATATATTATGTATTATTTCAATTAATAAATTGTGAAATAAACAACTCAAATAATGATTTTAAGATTTTCACGGCCAAAAGTATTTTCGTTATTTGTTTTTGGGGTGTTATGCCGTGTTGCGCTACCTCCTTCTTTAGCCAACGTTTCGGACAGCGTTGCAGTACATCTACCACATCTACCGGATCTGCCGGATCTGCCCTGATGATGGACACTGCAACGCTGTCCGAAACGTTGGCTAAAGAAGGAGGTAGCGCAACAAGGCATAACATTCCAAAAACAAATAACGAAAAAACTCAAATAATATTTACCTCAATATGAACCTCCGGATTGCTAGTCGAGAGCCTTTCCCCTCGACCACGGAGGCATAATTAAATTAATAATTTATATTTGAATCTTCCACTCTGGAAGATATCGAAAATTTGCTATTCATTATTTTAATTAATTACAAAAAACTAACCAAGTACATATACTTCACAAATCACAAATAGAGTACGGTATAACTGGATGGGGGTCTGCCTTGAGCACTCACACAGAGCGACTCAATATAGCACAAAAAGGAGTACTAAAGACAATACTGAAAGTTCCGCTTAGAACTACGACGGAAGAAATATTTAATAACTTTCAAGTCTTCAATTTACAGAAACTTTATTCAAAAATATTTTATTTAAACTGAAAAAAAAACATATATGTCTAAATACTCCACTGCCCAACATAAATACTCAACCAGGGCAGTAAGCAATAACATCCTGGTTACTCCCAGTTTGAACACATTTTTTGGACAGAGAAATAATAAATTCCATGCTATGAAATTATACAATGCTCTACCAGATCAAATCAAATATGTATAGGAAATGAATATATTTAAAACAAAAGTAAAAACATGGCTGAGAGATCAAAGTGATAATAAAATTACAAACATCATGAAGACGATATAAAGACAATCCATAACCAAATACAAATATTTAAAAAAACTACAGGCCACCTCAGAACAGGAAATCCTAGTGAGGAGGTCTGTGAAAAAAAAAGAATCTATACTTATACTATACATTATACATACATGTACAAACCTTGCTATTGAAACTAATAATAAATAAATAAATAAATAAAATTAATATATTGTGAAATAAACACTTAAACGGATTTCAACCTGCGACCTCCGGATTGCAAGTCGAGAGCCGTACCCCTCGATCACGGAAACAATCAAATTAAATTAATAATTCTATATTATTATAAGTTTTTGAAAGGCAATGATCCTAAAGCAAAATACTTAGAGCTTCACTAACTAACTAACTAACCATCATGCCGTTTCCGCATTGATAGGCAGAGAGGACGGACCGCCAAATAACTCACAACTTGGCACACACTCTTTGCCTCACTCACATTCATACATCGTTTTATACACACATTTTCTATTATTCTGACTTTTGACTCAAGTACTGATTCACTAGATCGTGCCACGTCTTCCTTGGGCGCCCCCGACTTCTTTTATCATTCACATTTGTGTCATATATTTTTCTCACACTATTTTCTTCTTTCATTCGCTCTACATGCCCAAACCATCTGAGGGTCCCCTTCTTAACCTTACTCATTATGCTTACATCAGCCTTACATTCTTTGCGGACATCCACATTTCTCACACGATCATACATGGTTTTACCACACAGCCAGCTTAGGGATCTCATTTCAACAGCATTCAGTTTCCTTTTATCCTTCCTCTGCCAGTTCCATGCCTCACTGCCATACATCAGGCTAGGTACCAGGACTCCATTGTGGACTGCTAGCTTCGCTTCTTTTGACAGTTTTGTATTGGCGCCAACGGCATTCAGTCCTCCATTAATGGAGTTACCCGCATTTACCCTTCTTTCAACATCTCTACCAGCCTTCCCATCTCTCCTAAACATACTTTGATGTTCCAAACATACAGAAAATTTATGCCAAAAACATTCTAGTACATCACCACAAAAATAATTCAGAGGCAGACACCTCACATGCTCATAAAACTAGAGCCAAGCAAACAGACATACTTAATATACCAAAGGGTAACTCTTCGTTTGGACAAAGAATTCTGAATTTTTAGCAGTAAAGTTATAGAACAAACTCTCACTTAGTATCAAACAAATTAAAACCAAAAAAATAGCTACATTAAGGACATTAAATGTTGGCTGAAGGAACTATCGGAAAATTAACTTATTTATACTTAGTTTCTGGAAAACCTTAACCAAACCATGAAGTTAAACCAAAGAAGTCGCTGAAAACTTATCCAAAGCATACTCCCCCTCAGCACAGGATCTCCTAGTGAGGAGGACTACAAATATAATTTCTATTTTATATATTGTATCATCATCATCACTATTGGCTCTACAACCCCTGGTGGGTCTTGGCCTCCTCAAGAATCTTCCTCCACTCATCTCGGTTTTGTGCCAGTCTCTCCAGTTTAGAAGCTCCAAGATAGATATGTCTTTGAGGACGTTGTCGCTCCATCTTAGTCTTGGTCTTCCCAGGCTCCTTCGCCCTATTGGTCTTGAGTTCAGCAGGGACTTTGGTGCTTGATGCTCGGTGATTCTCTCCACATGACCTAGCCACCGAAGTCTTCCCAGTTTTATAAATTTCGCGACGTTTAGCTCCTTATAGAGCTCATTGTTATAACGTCTGCGCTAAAATCCATTTTCTAGAACCGAACCGAAGATGAGTCTCAAAATTTTTCTTTCAAAAACGTCCAGTGCTCGCTCATTCCTCTTAGTTAGTACCTAAGTCTCAGCGGTGTACGTAAGTACTGGTCTGATAAGTGTTTTGTACAGTAATATCTTCGTGTTTCTGGACAGCAGTCTGGACTTTAATTGGTCCTGTAGGTGGAAATAACAGCGATTTGCGTTCACTATGCGCTTCTGGATCTCCTCTGTGGTATTATTGTCGTTTGTTATCAGGGAGCCTAGGTATATGAATCTTGGTACCGTTTCGAAATTTTGGTTTCCACATGAGAGAGTTGGGATTTGTTGGGTGCATCCTACGGCCATGTATTTGGTCTTTTGCTGGTTTACTACAAGATATTTTTGACAGAACTTTCAAGATTTATGAAGGCGTTACGTAAAGCATCTGGAGTTTTCGCGATTATGTCGATATCATCAGCGTAAGCCAAGGAGCCTAGGTATGTGAATCTTGGTACCGTTTCCAAATTTTGGTGTCCACATGAGAGAGTTGGGATTTGTTGGGTGCATCCTACGGCCATGTATTTGGTCTTTTGCTGGTTTACTACGAGATCCAAATTTTTGGCAGAACTTTCAAGATTTATGAAGGCGTTACGTAAAGCATCTGGAGTTTTCGCGATTATGTCGATATCATCAGCGTAAGCCAATAGTTGCACAGAGTATATTGTATTCCTAACATTTTGTAACATTTTCAACACTACGCATCAACACAAACTCGGGCTACACAAATCCTGAAATTAAATTATCCCGTGATTTTTCACGATATATAACAAAATCGTAATCACACAGATATTGAGAAAAATAAAATAAACCAGTCCAGTTTTCATTTATTCCCCCAACCGACAGACATTAGCATCTTCCGCTTTCAAACATCTTGCAAACAAAGTGCCCGAAATCGAATCTCCCAACGAAGCACGACCATTTATTTCCACAAAGTTGTTCTCCATAATTTACTTTTATTTTCGCCAGCGCCATTCTCCGCTCCGTTTTAAAACTAATACTTTCGTTCTTTCCTCTTTTCTTCCTCTCTCCACCGCGGACAAGTTACTCGTGTCGATGTTGGCCGACTTGGCTCCAGAAACTAATAAAAGCGAGATTAAAAAATGTGGCAGGAGGATCAAATCGAGGAAAATTAATAACAAGGTTTTCTAATTGGGTAGATTTATCAAGGAAATTAGATTAAAACGCAACCCATGATTTTTTTCAAGTAAAACTTCTTTACGCACGCTTGACTTGGGGAGTAAGCTGGCGAAAGCGTGACGAGAGCGTTACGAAAAGCGAGGCGAACGCTTCGTATATTACCGAAGGGGAAAGAGAGAGAGGTGCGAGCAAACATTTTATTTCTTTCATAGCCAGTTACGTTTCACAGTGCAGGCCTATTGTCTGTATCACGCTGTAGGAGCAAGAGAGACCAGTGCGCGCGCACATTTTCTTTCTCTCTTCCTATCATATAGATGGAGCAGAAGTTTTACTTCAGTTGTGTGGTGTTATTTTTTAAATAATTATTAGGTTCAATAATGTTTGAATTTTAAATAACCAAATGTAAAACACTTTACAAAAAATGTAAATCACGACAATTTCCAAACCGGTTTCGGTAGAAACATTAGTTATTATACGACTGAGAAGCAAATCTTGTTCCAAAATCGGTTGGCGTTTTTTTTTCAAAGTGAAAACTTCTTTAGCAGCGTTGTGATTTGAAACTCAATGAAACGAAAACAAGCGACATTAAAAAGAGGCAAACACATACATCTATAGAATTTAGCCTGCGATACAATGAGATAGTTTAATCGGTCTCCTCTTAGTGCGGTGCTTCGTAGCCAATCGGTTTCCTCTTTGTGCGGTTCTTCGTAGCATATCGATCTCCTCTTTGTGCGGTGCTTCGTAACCTACCCACTCTTGTCTACTTTAGTTTTCTGAAGGTTTCACTTATACCGCGTGTGAATTGCACACTCTGTTTTTTTGAGTTACTTTATTTTAATTGTTGCATTTACAGAAGATACATGTTAAATAGAAATATAAAATAGATAGAATTATTTATAGTCCTAGTACAGGAGATCCAGTACTGAGGGGGACTATGTTTTGGATAATTTTTCGGCGACTTCTACGGTTCAACTTCGTGGTTTGGGTAACGTTTTTCAGAAACTTGAATGACGATATTTTTAATATACTAGTAAGTTCTTTTTCCGGTAGTTCCCAAGTAAAGATTTAATGTAGTTAATTTTTTGTTTTAATTTGTTTGATACTGCGTGGAATTAATATTATAATAATGTACACGAACAAGTTAAATCAAAAAGTTCTGCAATTCTTTTCTTGAAATTGGTGACCAATTACACCATTTAGATTTTTTTTTATTAAAAAGAAAGACAAACATTCCCGGGTTACGAATAACCCAACAATGTTTAAAAATCTCCTACTACCACCTAATAGATATAATTTAAATGTCCAAAAAATAGGTTATCCCACAAATTTGCAAAATAAAAAAGTGTTTTTCTCTTCAAATACCTTTTGTATGTAGGTACCCATACAAATATATTTTTATACACGATATCACTGTAAGTACATTCGTGATCGTATTTTTTTTGTTTTACATTAGTCCCACAAAGGAGGCCCTCAGGAAAATAATTCCCCTCAGGGCCTATGTCATCTTTGAGAATGCTGTGTGGAGGGTACTTTTAGGAAAGGAAGGAGATGATGTTCTGGGAAGGAAAGGGGTATTAAGAGTGGGTAGGAATCCGGGGGTCAGTGTGTCCAGGAGTGACGGGCTTATGAATCCATCCCTCCCACAAGGCAAGAGCAAGGCGATGTTCCGAGATGACTGGAGAAGTCAAAGGGACACCCTCAATCATTCTCTCCCGATCAGGCCTTTCATGCAAATGGTGGACAGACGCATCCACCGCCAAGACCCAGACAAATCTCACCCCCGTGAACCCGGTGTGAAACTGTTAAGTCAGCAAACGTAGCGAACCCCTTGGGGTGACCTATGGCAGAGGTGTTGGTTATCCAATAAAAGGTTCCCGGGGCGGCAGTGCCTATACCCGCCTCCCAAATTAACTATATAAATATATATAACCACTTTTCGTTATTTGTTTTTGGGGTGTTATGCCGTGTTGCGCTACCTCCTTCTTTAATAATAATAATAATAATAACATAGTATTTAAATTGCGCAGTTTTGTGATATTTCACTTCAAGTGCGCTTAATTATAATAAGCCTAAAAATTAACCTACAGTGTTCCTTACGAGTCCTTAAAAAAATAATTAAATAATGTGAAATAACGAATATACAAAAATATACATAGCAATTCCTAAAGAACAATATTAACAACAATAGTGAGTGCTGTTTTGGCACAGGACAATATATAATGATAAACCATCATGGTGCCATTCAACAAGAATCATTTAAACTAAATTATATAGAACAGGAGGCAGTTAACATTAAGAAATAATACAAATTCAGAGTGCACATAAAACTATAGCAAGGAGGTAATCGACAACGTTTCGGATATCGTTGCAGTGTCCATCATCAGGGCAGATCCGGCAGATCCGGTAGATGTGTCACACATCATGTGTGATCACATCTACCGGATCTGCCGGATCTGCCCTGATGATGGACACTGCAACGATGTCCGAAACGTTGGCTAAAGAAGGAGGTAGCGCAACACGGCATAACACCCCAAAAACAAATAACGAAAATGCTTTTGGCCGTGAAAATCTTAAAACTTATATATAACCAATTTATAAATCTTAGTATGTATAACCGGCACACCTTATGTAATCTTTAAATAGAATAAAACAAAGTCGCTCCCGCTGTCTGTACGCTTAGATCTTTTAAACTACGCAACGGATTTTCATGCGGTTTCACCAATAGATATTCGTGAGGAAGATTTAGGTATATAATTTGGCAAGGTTTTGTGTAAATTTGCTGAAATATATAATATATAAAGGGAGCGGGCTGGCAAGCGGGCGGTGTAAATTTGATATGTACGCAAATTAACAGACGGAGTTGGTTATAAAGGTTGGGTAATGGCGTTGTCAGTAGATGGCGTAGTGTTTCGTTACCCATAACACCGTGTGTCCGGGTCTGCTAGTTATTTACAAAGAAAACATTTCAAAGTGGTTTTCAATACCAACCTAACGAAATAATATACCGAAATAATTTCAATTCCAAGAATGCGGGGCATATTTAAAGAAATCGTTAATTACAAACTGCCACCTCAAGACCGCAGCCCGTATTTAATTTACCCCAAAAAAACCCAACCACCCTTCGCTTCGGCGGGAGCCGAGTCCCTTCCCCTCCCCACTTCCGGGTGGAACGCACTGTTCTAATTTCAATTTTAAAATACCCGCGCAAATAACAGGCCGCGAAGAATCGAAGGCTCCCCCGCTCCGCCCACTTCCGGCCGGGGCTGACTTCCGGAGAGAGAATATCGCGAAGTCAAACGTAGGAAGATCCGGTTGAGAAAGTATGTTTTGTGGTGTTGCTGATAGCTTATAACATATCAGTTTTGTGACCGCGGCTTGTGAGCTTTGTGGCCTTGTAGCCTCCCTTGCAGATTTTAGCAACCCTGTTTTGTGAGGGTAGTTTTGAATAACATTTGTTTGTTACACACATGTATTTTATGTTTGTAAAATGTGGGATACGTACTTGAAAATTTACTTAGGAACAAATAGGCAACACTTTTACTTCTTTTGTTGTTAGTTTTTGAATCTGTATACAGGTGTCTGGGGGTTAAGTGCATTAACTTCGGGAGGTGATTCTACACGATAGTACAAGTAAAAAAGATTAATAACTTTTTTCGAAATTCCAATTTTTAGGGGTAGTTTTGAGGTAAAAAGATAAAATTAGTCCGGGGTGTGCGGCCAGATTTATTATTTTCCGCTGTTACGATACGAGCCAATCACAATCGAGTCGGGCGCCCGGCAGGCTCTCAGCAAGTAAGATCGTACCTCACACAAAGGATTTTTAGTCGGTACGTCTTTTTGTATGGGAAAAAAATGTTGGAATTTCGGAAAAAGTTGTTAATCTTTTTTACTCCTACCATCACATATATACACGACTATTATAAGAAACGACATTTCAAATTTGAAACATTAAATTATCGTTGTGACAAAAATGACATCAAATTCCTTTCAAAATTATAAATAACCACCTAGAGCAGCGGTCGTCACACCACTTTTCTGCAAGGGCCACATAGGATAATGTGAGGTATCACCGCGGGTCGCACACTTATGATTTCAGGGGGGGGGGGGGGTGTTGTACCTTTTTGTTTAGCAAGTTAAAAAAGCAATTATTTTATATTTAAGTGCAGGGTTGCTACTTCCTTCTAGTTTTCATGACATAGTGTCAATTCTTAAGAGGGCATTATTACCAGAGAAAGCCGGAAATACGTCATTTTCAAAAAAGTTTTTAGACGTATTGACTCTTTTCCACAAAAAAATATAAATGGATTTCGAAAGATTGTTCTTTTATGTAGCATTCGCATGTAATAAATTTTTAGATTTTTTTTTCAATTTTTAGTATAATAAGGTTATTCCATGGGTCGTTGGCAGATTTGTTAAATTTTCAAAAAAGTTTTTGTATTATACCACACCCATTTCAAATAATGTAATCATGCAGTAAAATAAATCAATACATTATCTAGCCGAGTTATGTATTAGAATTTTAATTTTAGTTTCAATAAAATCATTAAAAAATATGTACGTACATGAGTTTCTTGACGAAAATTGGTCCATTTGTGTATTTATTTGCGCACTTACAAACTAATATATTTCAGATTTATTTCATTATTGAAAAATGATAAATACAATCATCACGCCTTTCAGCATTTTTGGATGAACGTATAAATTAAAGCTAATTTGGATTGAAATAAATTCGATATTGAGTTATAATTTAAAAAAGCTGGTACGGAGAATAATTAATCTTTCTCATTGTAACCGCCCTGCACGATCGGAAGAACAACTTTCGACGAAATGTGAATTTTCGTCCGCTGGCTGGTTAAACGCTCTTAATAATAATAATACACGTAAAATCATAATATTATATTAAAAAATGAATTGTGTGTGTACCTGTAATGGAATCTTTCAGTTCAATTTTCTTCCACCTTCCCAAACTATCGAAATGTGTGAATTTTCGCACATGTGATAAAGATGATTACAATATGTACAATAACAAAAATTGACCAATATTAAAGTTCATTTTGCTTTATTAGTACGTGATAAGCGTATTATTTTGGTCTTTTTTATCCCATATTTTTTTTTACCTACCTATACAGACTCCAGTTACTAATATCTACAACCTGTATGTCGGACGAATATCTACAGGTCATATGTTGAACTAATATCTACGAACTTCAGAGTGTTGACTAATATCTACAGAGCGTAGGTTGGACTAATCAGCTAAATGTGTCCAATATTCCCATATCAGGGATTTTTACATACATAATTATATAAATTAAGTTTTTAAACTGCGTACGCAATATTACGTTATTCCAATATGCTATACATAATTGCAAATCCAACCTCTGCCAGGACTGTAGATATTCGTCAACACTTTGGTTATCATAGATATTAGTCAACAGTTTGAGCTGTAGATATTCGTCAACACTTTGATTCTCATAGATATTAGTTCGATTTTTTCAGTTTTTGGAATTCCTGTAGATATTAGTAGACGCCTCCCCTATACATTCACTGTGTCATCTCTACGCCCTCAAATTTTCTCTGGGTCTTTTATTGCCCCCCTGACAGTCTCAAACGACAATATAATTAATAGTAAAAAAAAGCATAATACGTGAAAAAAATATATTTAAAACGAAAACGCAGATATTTGTGCGGGCTGCAAAAAGACAGATAGTATAATTTGTATATGAAAAAAAAAATATTTAAAAAGAAGACAGCCGATATTTGTGCGGGCCGTAGATGGATAGGACGGATAGTAGATATAATTGTACTCGCACATGAAAAAAATATAAATAAAAAAAACGGCAGATATTTGTGTAGGCCGTAAAAAAACGGATTGTAAAAACGTACATGAAAAAAATATATTTAAAACGAAAACGGCAGATATTTGTGCGGGCCGCAAAAAAATGGATAATATAATTAATTGTATGCGGAAAAAAATATATTTAAAAAGAAAATGGAGATATTTGTGCAAGCCGCCAAAAAAACGAATAGTATAATTATTGTACATGAAAAAAATATATATATTTAAAAATAAAACGGCAGATATTTGTGCGGGCCGCAAAAAACCGGATAGTATAATTGTACTTGAAAAAAAATATATTTAAAAAGAAAGCGCCAGTTTGACGACCACGGACCTAGAGTATTCCCTTTTCGTCATAATCAACAAATGACAGCCGCCGTGGTCGAAAGGTAAGGCTCTTGACTCGCAATCAGAAGGTCACGGGATCGAATCCCGGCGTGCGTGTATTTCACAATTAATTCATTTAAAAAATAATATTATATAGTTAATTTGCGGTACGTTCCAGAGTGGAACATACTCTCATTATAACCCTGGTTTAAGACCACAATTCAGAATTGAAATGTTGCTCGAAATGGTTTTAGCCATGTTTGGTGACCAGATCTGAATAGCCAGGTATTTCCCCATCTTCCCTTTTCCCTATCTCCTTCCCATCCCTTCAGCCTCACAACATACTGCGATGCCAAAGTCTCACTGGCTCCAGATGGGAGCAGATGGGACACCTGTGAGGTATTCACATTAAAAAAACGGAGTTTGTAATTCACAAGCGGTAGAAGTGAAACCAGAAAGTCGCTGGATGTCGTTTTTTTCCTTTTGCCTGTTAATTTTAAAGTGGTTTGAAGATTGATTATTATTATTGATTTCACAAAAATGTTTTTTTTTGGATTTCGTGGGATTCGAACCTCGGTTCACTTGATGTCTGTCTCGAAGATTGATTATTATTATTGATTTCACAAAAATAAAAATGTTTTTTTGGATTTCGTGGGATTTGAACCTCGGTTCACTTGATGTCTGTCTCTCTGGCCGCTGAGACTTGTCAGGCGCCTTTCCCACTGCGCTATTGAAGGCCAGCGCCGAAGCGCTAATTTACCGCATTATATTAGAATCGAGTATTTGTGTAGAACTGAGTTGTGACGCATTTCCGTTTCATCCGAATTTCAAATCACTAACGGCGCTAAAAAAATTTCACTTAAAAAAAAACCATCAATCACTAATTTTCATATTCCTTTTTCTTTAACCGACTTCATAACATTAAGAGGGAATAACCAGACAAAACCGGAAATATGTCATTTTTAAATCAAATTTTAGACGTATTGACTCTTTTCCACAAAAAATTATAAATTGATTTCGAAAGACTGTTCTTTTATCTAGTAAAGCTATGTTTTAAATTTTGAGAGAATATGTTAATTTTTAGTACAATAAGGTTTTACCGTAGGTCGTTGGCAGATTTGTTAAATTTTGAAACTAAAATTTTGTATTGTACATCACACATTTCAAATCATATAATCATGCAGTAAAATAAATCGGTAAATTTTCTGGGAAAGCTAAGTTTCAGAATTTTTATTTTAGTTTAAATAAAATCATTTAAAAAAAGATCCGCACACGTGCTTTATGACGAAAATACTACAGTGTGTCTATTTATGTATGGTCTTACAAACTAATATATTTAAGACATTATTGAAAAATTATAAATATTTATGATCAAAAAATAATTACAAAAAGTGTATAATTTTAATAGTTTTATCATCACCTCTTTCAGCATTTTTGAATGTAGGTATAAATTAAAGCAAATTTTGACTGAAATAAAATCGATATTGAGTTATTATTTAAAACAGCTGGTACGGAGAATAATTAATCTTTCTCATTGGAACCGCCCTGTACGATCGTAAGAAAATCTTTCGGCGAAATATGGTCGCTGGCTGGTTAATGGTTCTTCACTATCGTGGCAAAATTTAGAACGTTTTTACAGATAGCCTCCAGAACTTTACAAAATTTCTTCAATCTCTTATTATGACATGTTTTGTTTTTAATATTTTTATTGTTGCAGTTTTACCTACCTACTAACCCACGTACTAATAAACTCGTTTTAAATTTTACACGACGATAGGACTGACAATTATCCTACTGATTGTTAAAAAAAAATAATCCTACTAATATTATAAAGGCGAAAGTTTGTATGGATGTATGTTTGTTACTCTTTCACGCAAAAACTATTGAATTGATTTTAAAAATTCTTTCACTAATAGAAAGCTACATTATTTGCGAGGTCTATAGGTTATAGGTATATATTGGTAAGCCCTGGCGTTATGAATAATCTCTGGCGTTATGAAATTATTTATCATACGTTTTCTGTCCCTAACAAAATCAATTTATTGCAAACGTCAGAAAAAAGCAAATCAATTGTCACCTTGGAAACTTTTTAAATTTTTTTTTTTTATTTAGGCGATTCACCCTAAAAAGAGTGCTTTGTTGGCGTCGTACTTAATAACTATCTCTAAAAATAAATCACCGAAATGTATGCGCACACATACATTTTTTTTTGTTGTTCTTATTTTGTATAAAACTACCGTTGAGTTCTGGCATTAAGAAATTTGTATAAAAAATTATAATAGGTGACACGCGAGCAGTTTGAAAACTGAATGTATCGAGAATGAATGTGTGGAATGCGAGAGGTTAGAGGGGGGAGTGGGGAGGGTTTCGGTGGAGGGGGAAAGAGGAGGGGAGGGAGAGAGGGGAGGGAAGGAAGAGGTAAGGGGAAGGATGGTGGGGGGTTTGGGGAGGGGTGGGGGAAGGGATAGGGGGAGGTGATTGATGGGTGGAGTAGAGTGGAGAGAGGGAAGGTGGAGGAGGCGGAGTGGCGTGAGAGGTAAGGAAAGGGAAGGGGGAGGGGTGGAGGAAGGGGGGGGAGTTGGATTGGGGAGGGGTATGGGAAGTCCCATATCTTCTTCTCCTCCCTTTCCATTAAAAAACCCTCCACACAGCATTCGCAAAGACGACACAGGCCGCTAGGGAAATTGTTTTCCTCGGTGCCTCCTGTGTGAAGCTAATGTAAAAAACAACTTACAATTTGAGGTTTAATTTATTAAATTATTTATAAATTTACACGCCGCGGGATGTTTTTTTTACATAATAATATTTAGGCTTGGATATGATTTTAGACTTTCATGGCCAAAAGTATTATCGTTATTTATTTTTGAGGTGTTTTGCCGTGTTGCTCTACCTCCTTCTGTATCCAACGTTTCGGACAGTGTTGGACACATCTGCCCTGATGATGGACACTGTAACGCTGTCCGAAACGTTGGCTAAAGACGGAGGTAGCATCACACGTATAATATTGTATAACGATAATATTTAGGCTTTTTTTCATCAAGATAAAATATTAATATAAGAATAAAATTTTGAATTCGGCGAATCGAAAAATTGTTGGCTGATACCAATTTATCGTTTATATTAATAAATATTTAATTTATTATTTTAACAGTCTGTCATTTGATGACAGATTTTGTTTGATAAAGGTTGTGAAAAATAATGCTGAAGGGTGAAAATAATAGAAAAATTATTTGCTGCATATTTTCTAAACAATCAAAAAAGCTTCTGGAAGTTTTCTTTTTTAAATGGGGTCTACAAAAGACAAGGGACGATTTTCAAAGATTTTATTACTGGCGATGATTCAGGCGAAAATTCGAATATCCAAACCAAAATTCTCTGGAATTAAAAATGCGAAAACAAATAAAAATTTAAAAAAATTAACCAATTTACAATCATGCCATTTCCACGTAGGCGAAGGCAGATATAATAGAACGCTGCAAAACTTTTCTTGGAAAGTATGTACCTACCCCTTTCTTCATGCACATTCAAACAATCTTCTAATTTTTTCACAATTGATTAATTTGATTTATTTTAGCATCTACGACTTCTTATTTTACCTTTTTTTAATATTAATACCGCACCAGAGTAACACCGACAGCTCCCAACTGTCCAGAGCAAGTGGGACTATGGCATTCCAAATTGGGGCACGTTGTTGACAGGGGAAGGAAATATCTAAGAGGAAGGAGGGAAATACCTAGAAATTCAGACCTGGTCTCTAAACACGGCCAAATCCATTTCAAGCGACGCTTCGATATAAAAAAGATAAATTAATAATACCAGGGTAGGTAGGTATCTGTATCTATCCTTCTGGTTCGTCACTCCTTTCGCCGTCCATCCCCTATACATTTTCAAGCAATCTAAACACTCATTTCGTTATTAATTCGTAGTTAATTAATCAAATAGATTTTATTTGCGCACGTCGAGATTTGGAGCCACGGCTTACGGTTTGCTAATCGAGCCTTGTCCCTTGAGACCATTACCACGGAGGCCGTCAAACTGCAACACTAATTGCGAAGTCCAAATTTTATGCTAATAAAATAAAAATTATGAATCCCATCCATCGATATATTAACTATAGATTAGCCCTCCCATACCCAATTCCAATCCCAAAGTGACACCACCTACGAGAAATTTCATTTTTTATCAAATGTTACTTTTCTCGATACGCTGCCTCGAATTCATATGTTATACGTACATATTTTTTAGATATTCATATAACTGATTAAATTGTTAATAATAAAGTCTGAGAAAGCCCATACCTAAAATATTCCTAACTGGCTGAAATTTGTGTTTTAAAAATGATCTTCACAAAGCTAGTAATTCCTTTACCGCGAACTTGCTGGAAAATAAATTAGCTCCACGCAGACCAACTAAAGGTACGAACCAATGATTCTTGCGATCTTTTGACTGTGAGATAATAGTATTTCTTTTTGATAAATGTTTTCGTAAACCAATATTTTTGGTTCCGGTGTCATTTTTAAGCGCCCACGCCCTGTCTAGATATACTTGGTCGAAGATCCCATCACAAAGACGTCTACTCTACATGACTGAACCACCAAAGTGCCATTTTTGAATCTTATAGGGGTACTTGTATAATGATTATTGCGTGTGTAAACCAAGTAAGCAAGACTTTTTACTTGCAGGTTTAGCGAGTTCCCGCCAAGTTGTTATGCCACTTAAAGAAATTGTTTCTCCCTGCTTGTCCTTTCCATTCGTCCCGATCCTCTTCCGCCTCCCCTTCCGCCTCCCCTTCCTCTCCCGCATCCCCTTCCCCTCACGCATTCCTACTCCGCCTTCCCACTCCCCAATCCCGTTTTCCCCATCCCGCGAACCCTCTTCCCGAGTTCCCCTTCCCCTCCCGAAATCCCTTCTCCCTTCCGCATTCCATACATTCAGTCCTCGTACATTCAGTTTTCAAACAGCATGCGTGCCACCTATTGCAATTTTTTAATACAAATTTCATAATGCCAGAGCTCACCAGTATATATAGAAACCTTCGCGGGCGTGCTCACAACAACTTACCAAAGTTTTCTCGCTATCGGATGAACGGTTATGCAACGCATTTTCATGACGCCAGAGCTCACTATTAAACATGTAAACCATCGCGGGCATGCGCACATCAAATCCCCAAAGTTTCATCGCAATCGGATAAATGATTTACTTTACATTTGTATAAGATTGTTTATCAGAAGGTGGGAAGCAAACACTGGAGCTAATCGCGAGCAGTTGAGTCGACGGAAATCGGAAACGTTCAATACGCTTATATCACATTACAATACACCTAAAATTATTTTCGGATTTGATCGTTCGTCTTACGATACGATACGATAAGATACGATTGTACCACCCCAGCCAGGAGCACTCCTGTCCCGGTGAGACCGGTACACCAGGGGGCACTATTTTGTTAGGACTTGGAACACATGCTCTGCGGATGGGAAGGAGGTTGGAGTTAAATCGACTGGTATACATGGCAACCTAATAAGCCAATCTTGGAATTTAGGATGGTCAGGAATAAAGGAATGGATTGAGCGTAATACTTTCTTTTTGTTTGTATCTTCCTTCTTCTTGCCTCTTCTCCGCTCTTCTTGGATCTTCTTGGCTCTTCTTGCCTCTTCTTGATTGTTCCCTTCTCTTCTCGGCTCTTCTCAGCTCTTCGTGGCTATTCGCGGCTTTTCAAATTTCTTCTTGTCTCTTTTGGGATCTTATCGTCTCTTCTTGGCTCTTCTTACCTCTTCCCAGATCCTCTCGCCCCTCCTTGGCTGTTCTTGCCTCTTCTTGGCTCTTCTAGTGTCTTCTTGTCTCTTCTTGGTTTTTCCTCGGATCTTCTAGTCTCTTCTTGTCTCTTCTTGTATCTTCTCACCTCTTCTTGGATCTTCTGATTCTTATTGATTCTGCTTGGCTCTGCTCGGCCCTGCTTGGCTCTTCTTATCTCTTTTTTGCTTTCCTTGTCCCTCCTTGTCTCTTCTTGTTTCTTCTTGTTTCTTGAGATCTTCTCGTCTCTTCTCGACTCTTCTTGCATCTTCTTATCTCTTCTGGTCTGTTATTGGCTCTTCTTGACTCTTCTGGCTTCTTCTCGGATGTTTTTGTCTCTTCTTATATCTTCTTGTCCCTTCTTGTCTCTTCTTGCTTCTTCTTGTTTCTTGAGATCTTCTCATCTCTTATCCACTCTTCTTGACTCTCCTCGCATCTTCTAGTCTATTATTGTCTCTTCTTGACTCTTCTGGCTTCTTCTTGGATGTTCTCGTCTCTTCTTATCTCTTCTTGTCTCTTCTTATCTCTTTTTGTCTCAGCTTGTCTTGTCTCTGATTATCTCTACATCCTCTCCGGTTCGCACACCACTTGATTCTCATTTGATCGTTCGTCTTACGGCAATAAAATGGTTTCATACCTCAGGGTTTTCATTTGAGTCCTTTTAAAGTCCAAATTCCATAAGCACATATGCATATGTACCCAAATCAAATGATAATTGAATCATATCACAACCGCCACCACACTCCAATAATTCATCTTATTTACAAAGGCAATCTGCTGCCGTGGGGTAACTTACAACTTGAAGGGTTAGAATTATCCTTTCCGGAGCGGCAGGGGGTTGGGGTAGTATGCAGAATAAGATATCACTTCTCGCTAACTAACCACGTGTGGGAAGAGGGGGAGGCTGAGATCTTTGCCACTCTCCTTACCGTGTGTAGTAAGTGTCGTGTAGGGGCGTCATTAATGTTGTGCAAGGTGTGCGACGCACTCGGGCGGCCGAACCGAGGGCGCATCTCAAAGCTGGGTGGCAGATTTTACATCTTTAAAAAAATTATGTAAATACCGCACAACAGTCCCAATCTCATTGTTAACAACCGCCTGGAGACAGTGAAACTGTGGTATCCCCAATGGGAGGCTGCAAGGTAGTGAGGAGGGGAAGTACCTGGCTATTCAGATCTGGTCACCAAACACATCTAAAGCCATTCAAGCAACGTTTCAATATCGAATAGTGGTCTTATACACCAGGGTGACATTGCGAGTACTTTCCACTCTGGAACGTGCCGCAAATATACCATGTATTATTTTTAAGGATTAAATTGTTAAATAACACAGATTAATCAAAGATTGATTAAAAATCAATTAAATAAAATTAATACTTTTGGCGGGATTTGAATCCGTGACTCTGACTAGGTCTACTCTTTAGGTGTCTGACTTTAATCTTTCCGATTAAATAATTATTAACAGAATAATATCAACAACTCTGGAACTATTCATCTACTGAATAAGAAACTCCAGTGAAAAATAATATGGCTTTAAAAAAATATGTTCATATAGACCAATAAACGCTGATTCTGAATATATAAGTTTTATTTAATAACTTCTTCGAACTTTGCAAAAAATTTATTTAATAATATTAAACACAGAGTTTTTAAAAAATTATTAAAAAGTCCATTTTTAATCAGGTCGTAAAAACAAATTTTAGTGGTGACGTCACTGTTCGACGTCTCGTGACGTCACCGTAAAGACATTATATGGGAATGTATGATATGACACAAGCCATCGTATTAATTTATTCGTTTATTTACATACTGTTTATAGAGATTTAGCTGTTGTGTTTATTGAAACATTATTTAGGCCTAAATAATGTTTCAAAAATAAAGGTATCTCTTATTAGTTTATCGCTATTATTGAAAATATTCAAAAACTACTGCACAAAAAAAATAATAATGCTACTTCTAGGAAGAATACTTCGAACAACGGAAATCAAAATGGCGGCAGTTGATCAGCTGATTGCCCGATCCCATACTATTAAGGAGTGATGACGTCACACGATTCACCATACATACGGTGGTTTTCGGGGGACCTTGAAAACTTTGACAATTATTTTAACTATTAAAACTAACTCTAAAAATAAAAATGCAGTTACTTAAGTTAGAACGTCATTATTCATTAAAAAAAAATTGGACTGGAGTTCTCTATTACATGAAATAAAAATAAGTCTTATATTGTAAAAAAAACCCCATCCTACAACTACAGCTCATTAGTTTTTGAACTCCGCTATTGTATCATAGAATTTAGTCAAAACTCCATGGCCCTCAAGAGTTCGATGAATTCTCCTCTAGTACAGTACAGCTCCTCATAGTCTTAAATGTGAAAATGAGTAAATGAGGAAATCCTCCTCAGAAAATAGTGCATGTGCATCGATACTCGTTTACTGGATCCACAAAAACAAAAACATTACTGTGCTTATTCTTCAGTATGTCGAAGGAATTTATTATTTACTAGCATAACATAAAAGACACAGCAAATGAGTGTTTAGCGTTTGTAATTGGCAGTTGCCACAAGGGAACAGATCGTTTTCTAGTACTCAAAAGCTCCGCTGTGGAACGCAATAACGCTGTTGTACCTACGTGTAGGTACCTACTACCAAGCGAAGTTAAATTAATACAAGTGTTCGCGCGTTTTTATATGGGATTGATTGGGTATTGCATTCGCAGACTTGGTGGGTAGATATGTCAAAATCCTGAATTTATCCCACCTACCTAATCTTTCCTTCCAAAATGTCACCATAAAAAATGTTGCAAGAAAGTACTCAACTTTGGAGAGGTGACAGTGTGCTTTCCTGCTCAGTACAAAATAACATCTCAGACAGGGCGCATGTATCGTAACCTCTTGTTATAAGAATATTGCGAAATTTAAACAGTGAGAAGTGTACACCAAAACTGGAGATCAGCGAGGCCCCATCTGTAACGGTGAGTCCTATTTTCCTTTTTCCAATCTGTGCTTATCTAATTTTCCAAAAGCACAGATCTGAACTATCGACTGACTATCCATCAATTCAGTTCTCGTCCATGACAAGACCTGTCAAAAAATTTTTTGCTCTCTCAAATTACCACATAAAAAATCAAAACATCTTCGCAGAATACCAAAAACATATCCATCAGGTGCGGCTCGGTCGGCTACCCTCCGGCAAACGTTATCTCGGTGAGATTATTCCTTATAATAGTGAAAACAGACAACTTTAAATTCGAAGTGTCAAAACTATGGCTAAATTTTCATCGTAAATTTTAGCCGCGAATTTCGTAGTGTTAAGTGTTAAAAACATTTCTTAGTATAATTTAAGTGCCCTTTCTAGTTTATAAGTGTTTTAGTATGTATGTCTCGGCTTAGAGGTTACAATCTCTGGCAATTAACTTCTGCGTAAATATAGTGGCAATAAATATATAAAGGATAGGTAAAAACTCACGGTAGAGGAGTAGGTTCTTCTGGAAAGTAATTGTTTACTTGATGAGATCACCATTTAGTTGCGGATCACTTTTAAAATGAATTATTGTTAATGCGAATTATCTGCGATGATTTATTAACACACAAACTTCGAGCACCGAAAAATACTTGCGATATGCGGAATAGTGACAGCAGGGAATGATAAGGGGAGCGGGGGAAGGGAGATATTCATTGCCATAGGAAATAAATAATATTAAAATCCAAAATAAACACAAAAGCAATCCGCCAAGCGCAACCAATATACTTGGCGCTAACATGCCCCTCGGCCTTGACAGAATGGTCAAAATAAACCAACATGCGAAACGAAAAGAAAATAAAAATAAATACCATTAAAAAATTTACCGCATTGTGTTTCAGTGCTCAAGACGTTAATGCGTATCATTATTGCGGGGTGATGAAAATAAAATAATAAAGAAATGAAACGATTAAATATAGCAATTATATGTATATGACTACTTGAACTAAACTAATTAATTATTAGGTATTATAAAAATTGCAGGAAACATGAGATTAATAATGAACCTGTAAACTTGGTTTACGAGAAACCTTGTTTTGGTTGTGAGTTACGTTGCTTTGCTTGAAAATAGGTGCGTTTCCGACTAGTACGTACCCTAAACTGGTTTCAATTGCACTCGGTAATGATTGAGTGCCCTTTACCTTACCAGGTAAGAGGATTTGGCCAAAAATATTGGCACCAATGATTGCATCGATGACCCCTGGGATGTGGAATTTGTCATCGGCGAGTGGCAAGTCATTTAGGTAAGGCAACGCATTCATATCTATAGAAGATGCCGGCAATTGGGTTGTAATGCGATCCACTACCAAGGGTCGAATGGAGAAAGATGTTTTATTATTATAGCGAGACTCAAACTTTAAATTAGTCATCCCTTTAATGCGTTGAGAAATATCTCCAATTCCTCTAATAGTTGTATGATTGCGATCTGTGAATAAGGGTAATCCAAGGCGTTTGCAACAGCTCGTTGTAATAAATTCGTTTTGTGATGCGCTATCAATTAAAACGCGTATTTTCTGATATTTATTCCTGGAATCAAGAACACTAATAGATGCGGTACCTAATAAAATGGTTTGATTTGGGGAAAAAACGTCTGCATCTCCATTATTGAGAGTACATAATGTTACATTATCAGATTTACTTTCCGGTTTGCTTTTGAGATTTAAATTTCGCTCAATCTTACGAGAAAAATTGGATGAAGTGTCATCAAAATGCAATAAAGAGTTATGGTTTTGATTACAATATCTGCACCGATTTTCCGATTTGCATGTATTGGTAGAGTGCATTGTACTTAGACAATTTCGACATAAGTTTTGTTTTTGAGTTATCTTAAACCTACTCTTAGGTGATGCGTTTAAAAACGTTGGGCATTTAAAAATGAATGTATGGTCTGACAAATTACATAACGTGCACTTATAGTGTTTTGCTTTGTTATGCGTTAAACTAAGAAATGCGTGGCTATATTGTGCTTCACGTAATTTTTTTTTCTCAAACTGTTGTGATTTCGATTCTGGTAATATTGACGTTCTATGTAATATTTTGGCTTGTTCACGTAAAAATGTTACGAATTCATCGTACGACGGTGCCTCTGATTTTCTGATTGAAGATTCGAATGCCATGGCCGTTTCCCTGTCTAATTTTTGTGTTCCTATATGAACGAAGAAACATTGTAATAAATTCGGAATTTTTAACTGTTGCAATGCTGAAATTGATGAATGAAATTGGTCTATAAAAGTTTCTAAATTCGATGCATTTGATACAGTGATTGACTTTAAATTTAAAATTTTATTGAAGAAATGTGTCGCGATTACCCGGCTATCCTCATATTTTGCGATTAAAGAATTCCATATAATATTATAATTTTCTGCCGTAGCTGGAATTTCTGCGCATATATTTAAAGCCTTTCCTGACAAAGCACTAATTAAATATTGAATTTTTTCCGTGTCGGAGAGATCAATATTTTCATGAATGAGTGTTTTAAAAGTTTGATAAAAAATCTTCCATTCCAATAAATTTCCATCAAATGGAGGTAAAGATAGCTTTGGCAGCTTAATGTTATTAATTTTATGGGATTTTTGTAGCGTGGTAGGTTCATTTATATTATTGTTACCTATTTGTTTAGCTGTTAACTGAATAATTGCGTAGAGTTCGTCAAATGATTGTTCGATTTGAAAATTTGGAATAAATTCAGAATTAATCTGGAGTTTCAAATCATTAATTTTTCCAACAACTTCCATAAATTCTTTTCTAATCTCAACTAACAGAGCAGCATGCGCGCAAAACGTATTTCTTGAAACAGTCGATTTTAAATGTTGTATACTTTCATAAATTATCTGCGTCCTTGAAAGATACGAATTTAGTCTTGCATCTAAAAGTTGAATTTCACGATTAATTTTTGTGACAGAGGATTCCTCGGGCATTTTTAACAGGATGTTAATTATTCTACTGATGAAAATTTATTGCGAGACCGAAGTCTAGTCTAGATCTACTGTAAAAATAATATTGCGATGATAATGTGAACTCGAACACTAACTACCTACCTACCGTAATTTAATAATACACTGAAACACCATGCCGTAAATATTACACCGTAAAATAGCGCGCTGGTTCTTTTTTACATTAAATTATCAGGCTCGTTTGGATCATAATGTCTCGGCTTAGAGGTTACAATCTCTGGCAATTAACTTCTGCGTAAATATAGTGGCAATAAATATATAAAGGATAGGTAAAAACTCACGGTAGAGGAGTAGGTTCTTCTGGAAAGTAATTGTTTACTTGATGAGATCACCATTTAGTTGCGGATCACTTTTAAAATGAATTATTGTTAATGCGAATTATCTGCGATGATTTATTAACACACAAACTTCGAGCACCGAAAAATACTTGCGATATGCGGAATAGTGACAGCAGGGAATGATAAGGGGAGCGGGGGAAGGGAGATATTCATTGCCATAGGAAATAAATAATATTAAAATCCAAAATAAACACAAAAGCAATCCGCCAAGCGCAACCAATATACTTGGCGCTAACAATGTATAATCCGTATTTTTAAGTTAAAAAAACTGATTAAATTTTGCAAATTCAATTCAGCGAACCATAGACAATTTTAAATTTAACCTAGAGTAAACCATAGAAACTCATTTTGTGACAATTCTCAGAGTGCAGAATACACCGGTTTTTATTAACATTTAATTGTGCACTATTCTATGGTTAACTACGATTACCATTGAAACTAGCATGCCTTCTGACTCGGACGACTCAGACTCTGAATGTTTTCAACGCTCAATCTTGGAGGAGAACCGAAAACTGAAATCAATTATCATTGATCTTAAGGCGGGTAGGGAGGGACGTGCAGGGTCACCATTCAGAAGTCTGCACAGCAGCCAACTGATGGGTGAGGCTGGGCTCCCTGCCATGGTCTATCAGCAGGAAGCTGAAGAGGTGCAAGTACCTACGAATGTGTGGTCTGCTCCCCAGACTTCAAAGAATGCTGAAACACAAAATGCTCCGGGAACATCAAATTCTCCCAACCAAGCTAACAGAAAGCGCCAGAGAGAGGAAGACGAGGCTAGCATTCAACAAATTTCGGCAAGCTCATTAAGCTCTGAATTGATCTTCCCGATCTGGGGACTACTAAATAATATATACCAGACATGTAGCGATGCAAAAAATAAGCTAAAAAAGGAGGATCGAGCTACCATCGGCGCAGCCATCGAGGAAATAAAGAAACACCTCCACAACACAGCAATGGCGCACTCAGCGGCCGTGGGTAAGGCAGAGGCCCTGTCGGCTGCACTCCAGAACAATGCAGAACTAACGAAGAAGTTCGAAAAAATCTACAATAGCACTGGCGAAAACATCATCCCCACCTCCACAGCTAGGAGATCTTACGCTAGTGCTGCGTCGGGAGGACCTCCGTCGAAGACCATCGTAGTACGTGGTCAAGAAAGACCTCTACCATCTAGGCAGCCAACGGTGCTCCTGTACCCGACCACCCCGGAGGGTAAAACTTCAGAGCAGTTGGAGAAACTCCTTCCTACAGTCCTTGACCCCAGGAAGGACGGTTTCCAAGTTGTTAGGACAAGGAAAATCAAGGGTGCCGGTGTCGCCATCCAAACTACAACACCTGGAGGAGTGGCAAATCTTAAGAAGGCCGAAGAAAAACTGGCCGCAGCCGGTATCAAGATGATATCTCCACAGGGACGCCTCCCGAAGATAGTCATATATGACGTCCCCAGAGGTGAACCCTCCGCGGACGCCGCCCTGTTCACCGAAATCTATGAAAATAACGTAGAAGGTAATTGCTCACTATCCAAGGAGGACCACCTGAGGACCATGAGGCGTGTGTCCCTCTTTGGAAAGCGGGACACAGGTAATATGCACATGATAATCACGTGCCACCCTGAGGTAAGAAGGCTTCTTAGAGACAGCGGTCTGTGCTTTCTAGGCTGGAATGCCTGTCGGGTCAGGGACTACTCAGGAGCTACTAGGTGTTATAAATGCCATCTTTATGGCCATATCTCCAAGACCTGCACGCAGGTGGTTGCAACCTGCCGGCATTGCGCCGAAAACGGACACGACGTTGAGGATTGCCCCAAGAAGGCACAACCCGCTATCTGTGCAACATGCACAAGGTTCAAGAAGCCTTCAAACCATCCCACAGGGGACCGATCATGCCCGGCGCACCAGGCGGCAGTCGACGTACAGGTCAAAATGACTGATTATGGCAATTAATCCCCTCTCCCTAGGTCAGATAAACCTGCAGCGTTCCCGGGCCGCCACACTGGACATCATGCGGGTCATGTCTGACCTCCACATCGACATCCTGCTTATCCAGGAGCAGTACACCAGGTCAGGAAAGACACCAGTAAGTCATCCGGGTGTGGTGCTCGAGGTTGGCAACTCACCACAGGCGGGTGTCCTGGTCAACACCTCCTTGATCAGTCCCCTCCTGCTGGTGGGCCTGTCAGACGAGTACCAAACCTGTGTATCCCTTAGATTTGGCGAAACTGAGATCGTACTGATCTCGGTCTATTTTAAGTATGGGAACCCGGTTGGACCGCATATCTTGAGCTTGACACGCGCTCTGAACGTGCTTAAAGGTCGTAACGTAGTTATCGGAGGAGACTTTAACGCTCGCTCACCTTTATGGTTCGATTTTGATGCTAGACATAGAACGGAACGATCAGACGCCGTCGAGGACCTGATTGCGGCGCAAGGTCTGGTTGTACTAAATGAGCCTCACTCATTAAGCACATTTTCGAATACCAATGGTGAGAGCAACATAGATCTATCTCTCTGCTCTGGATCAGTTGCAGCCAAGATAATGCAATGGAAGGTACACGAATGCGCTATAGCCTCCGACCATAGGCTCATTACCTTCAAAGTGGGTGTCAATAAGACCGGAGCCCCAAGATCCTCCTGGAGCTTCAAAACCACAGAGGCGAACTGGGATAACTTTGGGGAAGCCCTACGCGATACTTTAAGGGGATTCCATGACGTAGCGGCAAACGATCCGGATAATTTGGGGAACTTTTTTAACGCGGCTGTAGTATCAGCCGCAGAGTCCTCTCTGGGAAGAGTAAACCCAAAGAAGACTATCAGGACGCCGTGGTGGTCGATAGAGCTGACTTCGCTCAAGGGGGCTTACAAGAGGGCCTGCAGGGCTTTTGGCGCTACCAGACGAGGCGGCTTGATGGAGGAGGAGATTGCTGCTCGGAGGGTGCGCGTCAGGGCTACTCGCAGTGCTTTCAAATTAGCCGTGCTCTTGGCGAAACGAGCTGAATGGCATAAGTGGGTTTCAGAAGTGGGTAACGCCAACCCGTGGGATGCCCACAGCGCTGTCGAAAAGACGGGTAAAGGCTCTGACCGGTATCTTTCTAGCGTAATATCAAATTTTGAGGGTAGGGATGTTGAGACTGTGGACGTGGCGACCACTCTCCAAACGCTTCTGGGCAAGCTAGTCCCATTAGAATCAGTCACTGGGGAAAGCGACCACCACAAACAGGTCAGAATCCTGTCACGGCTTCCACCGAGAAACCTCGCCCAGGAGGATAGTATGAAAGTAACAAGATTAGAAGTTGAAAATATAATAAAGGGTTTGGGTCCTAAGAAGGCACCTGGGCACGATAGGCTCAATGGCGTGATAGCGAAGCAAGTCTGGGTCCACGCCAAAGAAGAACTTTTCCAGGTGATGGAGACATGTTTGAGAAGAGGAGTTTTCCCTTCTGAATGGAAGAGGGGCGTGCTCAGGATTATACCAAAGGGGAACGGAAAACCGAAATCGGACGTGAAAGCCTACCGTCCCATCACCTTGCTGCCTGTCCTAGGAAAAATCTTAGAAAAACTAATTAAGGAGAGGCTACGACGTACCTTGTCCCCCCCCAGCCCGCTTCAATTTGGTTTCGTCCCCGGTAAGTCCACGGAGCACGCCCTAACGTTTGCGCTCGAATGGGTGAAGGCTTGCACTAAGAAGTATGTTATTGCTATTTTCTTAGATATCACAGGTGCCTTCGATTATGCATCTTGGGCCATGATACTCATCAAACTGAAAAATAGGAAGTGTCCTCCTAGACTTTTTAAATCCTGTGAAAATTACTTGAGTAAAAGAACAGTCATACTCTCCTTCGGTGACTTTTCCATTGAAAGGGAGGTTGACATGGGCTGCCCTCAGGGTTCCAACGTCGGTCCAGATTTCTGGAAGATTTTGTTTGATGACTCCTCCAGGTTGCCCTTGCCTGAAGGTTGTATCGCGGTCGATTTTGCTGATGATAAATTGTATCTGGTCTCGGGGAACAGCAGGAGAGAGATAGAAAGTAAGTCTGAGGAAGGTCTGAACATGTTCCTTCAATGGGGTGATAGAAACAAAATGACCTTCGCTCCCCAGAAGACCATGGGTCTCTTGATTAAGGGCTATCTCAGCAGAGAGAGAAACCCAACCATCAGAATGGGAGACACCAGAATCAAATTTGTTGAGACGGCAAAATACCTTGGAGTTACTCTAGATCGATCGTCCTCGTTTCTTGCCCATGTTAAGGAAGTCTCCAGCAAGGCCCAGGCACTCTTTTTGAAGCTGAGGAGAATCTCCACATCTGAATGGGGTTTGAGAAGTCCGGCTCTCCATTTGATATATAGGGGAGTGTACGTTACGCAAGTAGCGTACTGCGCCTCTGTGTGGGAGCACCGCCTGGATAATTCTCTAATACTCTCGGCGCTCAAAAGAGGCCAGCGAACTCCCTTGCTGGCACTTTCTGGTGCCTACAGAACGGTAGCTTCGGACGCATTACCCGTGCTGGCAGGTGTTCTGCCAATCGATTTAGAAATTAGGGAGGTGTTAACAAAGAAGAAGTTGACCAGGGGACTCCCTGCCACCCACCTCGGTGTTGTCATCACACCAAGTGGAGTCGGGACTCTCCCTGGACTACTTAAACGAATGAGAGAGCTTACACTCAATGAGTGGCAATCTCGCTGGATTAGATCGAATATGGGAAGATGGACCTTCTCCTTCTTCCCATCAGTTAAGATCAGAATGGAAGGGGCGTACATCAACCTGGACCATCACATGGTCCAGCTACTGTCCGGGCATGGGGAGTTCAGGGGGAGACTGCATAGACTCTCCCTATCCCCCCATCCGAACTGCACCTGCGGAAGCACGGATCAGACTGCCGAGCACATTCTGTGGCATTGCGAGATCATGACGGATGCCAGAGACGAATTACTGGATGGTTTGCAAGTGGTCACGAGACCGGTTTGGAATTCCGATCTCGTATCGAACAAGGTTAATTTTGAGTGTCTGAAGAAGTTCACAAGAAGATGGGTTGAAAGATGGTCTGCTCTTAGAGTCGAAGATTAGTGTAAAATCAATAGATACTAGGTGTACTAGCTCCTGGACCCACTGACTACGATTTGAACTTACCTTATTATTGTTTATGCCTTGTTTCTTACTATTATTCATATATACCTGTTTAACCAGTTTTATGTACTAATTGCTGCCATACCTGCAACCTCTCACTGTCGCTACCATTCTGCACTGTACCATCAGTACTCACGCTAGAACCAGTCATCGTGGTTTTTTTTTTTTTTTTTTTTTTTTTTTTTTTTTTTTTTTTTTTTTTTTTTTTTTTTTTTTTTTTTTTTTTTTTTTTTTAGTTCACAGCACAAAGGCCGATCTCAGGTGTGACATGCAATTAT
This sequence comes from Limnephilus marmoratus, assembly GCA_917880885.1. Taxonomy (NCBI): domain Eukaryota; kingdom Metazoa; phylum Arthropoda; class Insecta; order Trichoptera; family Limnephilidae; genus Limnephilus; species Limnephilus marmoratus. The sequence continues at coordinate 28,249,710 of OU862923.1, read as the reverse complement.
ACTCACCCATCGTTTAATATTTTATTTTATGCAATGGTTTTTCTTTTTATTCTTATATTATATTTATGTAGCATTAATCACATCGGAATGGCTTCTTTCACTTGGGAGCCGTATGAAATCTACTCATACTAAAGATGCATTCATCACAAGTGAACGGTTTACTTGAGAACGCAAAAATAAATTTTTTGAAGATGGTTTACTATCTATTATCTCACGGCATCTATATTTTATTTGCTCTTTTCTCTTACTCTGCAAGCATTGTCTATGGTCAACTGATTTTATCTACGTTTTATGTAGAATTGAAATTTTTATATAAGGTTTTCAAGCGCTAACATAGAGATGACTTTCCTGATTCGTGGCACAGATCCATACCACTGGAGAGAGTGCAGCAAAAAAAGACATTATAATGTTTTCCTGCTTGGGACTCTGCTGATAGTCGCTATACGGAATATGCATACTGTACATGAAAGTGGATTTATGCAGATCTGGAAATTTCTTACAGGTAGTTGCAGTACAAACATAGAGACGGTTTTCCAGTAGCGCGGCACAGATTCAAACCTCTAGGGAGAGGACAGCAGTCAAGACATCGGAATGGTCTTCCCGCTAGGGACACATCCGAAAGTCGCCACCCTAAGTTGCATACATTACAATGAAGTGGTTCAAAACCAATGATGTGTTTTATTTCTCTAACAGGAGGTTGCAGTAGATACATGCAAACGGTTTTCCGTTTAAGGCGCAGTTATAGAAAAACTTAAATTATGGTGCAGTGTACACATTGGTATGGTTTTTCCCTTGTGAGAGGCCCTGGAGTGGCCCTAACAATATATGCATACCGAACATGAAAGTGGTTTGCTGAAAAAACCACGGATAAAATTTTGTAAATTAGTAGTTGCAGTACAAACATGGAGACGGTTTTCCAGTAGCGCGACACAGATCCAACCTCTAGGGAGAGGACAGAAGTCATGACATTGGAATTGTTTTCCAGCTTGGGACACTTCCGATAGTCGCCACATGGTCGAAGTTGCATACATTACATTGAAGTGGTTCATAACCAAAGATGTGATCTTTCTCTAATAGGAGGTTGCAGTACAAACACGTAAACGGTTTCCCGTTTAAGGCGCAGATATACAACAATTTGAGTTATGTTGCTGTGCACACATTGGTATGGTCTTCCCGCGATTGGGATATAATCGAGTGGGCTATACAAAAGATGCATACTGAACATGAAAGTGGTTTGCTAAAAAACCACAGATAAATTTCTTGGTTATTGTTAACTATCTATAAATTCGTATCATCTATATTTATTTGGCTATTTTCCACCAATGACATGTTCAGAATAATTATTGTCTATGGACAACGGGGCTTAGTCTATGGAATTTCTTAAAACTCTATGAGGACTTTATATATTGTCTATGGTAAAATGAGTAATTTATTATACTTTTTGGCACTCCAACACACAATGAAGCAAAGTAGATCGCTTGAGGACTGTATTGTATCATGGCAATATCCCTGAATGTTGCCGTGTATTAGTCCGAAATTTAATCTAATCTTTAGGCATTAAAACAGTATTTTGTCTCGCACTAGCATAAAGTTCAATGACCTCTGATGCACTATGTACAATTCTTTCGTACACTTTAGATATACCACACTTGAAATCTGTTTTCATTGACACTTAAGCATTCCGTTATTGGCGTGCCGTAAAAATCGTTACCTCGGATCCTTCACTTATCTCCCCAAAAATCCAAAGCCAATTTCAGGTGTGGTATGCAACCACTTTTTTCTTATTATTATTAAATATGTTTGTTGTTACTTCCTATAATGGGAAGAGGAGCATTTCCAACGCTTCCGGGATCGTGAGGCAGTAAACACATGTTATTGGTCCCACCTGGCTTATCAAAATTTGTAAAACCGGTTTCATGTATGGAATGCACCCAAATTTCCTTCGTTATTCTTTGGGTTTATTAGTTATTATTTGTTACTTCCTATAATGGGAGGAGGAGCATTTCCAACGCTTCCGGGTTCGTGAGGCAGTAAACACATGTTATTGGTCCCACCTGGCTTATCAAAATTTGAAAAACCGGTTTCATGTGTGGAATGCACCCAAATTTCCTTCGTTATTCTTTAGGTTTATTAGTTATTATTTGTTACTTCCTATAATGGGAGGAGGAGCATTTCCAACGCTTCCGGGTTCGTGAGGCAGTAAACACGTGTTATTGGTCCCACCTGGCTTATCAAAATTTGAAAAACCGGTTTCATGTATGGAATGCACCCAAATTATCTCCGTTATTCTTTAGGTTTATTAGTTATTATTTTTGTTTTTTTTATCGTTTTTCTTTTCTAATCGTTGTGTTACTGCAAGGTGTTGGATACCCTGTAACATGGCAGCGGAACACTTCTTTATAGCAATGTCACAGAGACGAGAACTGAACCATATAATGTGTCTCGTCCTTATCCCCTCCATTGGGGGTGGCTTGTGACCCCGTCCCTGCATGTGGACACCGGAGTGAGGACGACCCGGAGCGATGTCTCATGGATGGCCCGCGCCTCCCCTGGGGGGAGGTGTGGGTCGTAAGGATGTCTCGCGCGAGTAAGGGGACCCTCCGCCCTGCCTCCGACAACCCGGCGCTGATCCTTCTTAGAGTCTTTGGGCGTTCTGCCACCCGCATCCGTTAGCAGTGTCGTCGATGCATCACCGAGAAGTTGGCTAAGGGGCGCGGAAACCGACCCTCGCGCTTGGCTTTCCTGAAAACATGCACCTCTCAACAGGACTGCCGGGCGTACCTGTGACACACTCGCTCCCTACCAGCAACAACGTTAAAATTGAGTTATTATTTATGTACATTAAACAGTTTGAGTAGGCATATCGCCTACATGTAATTATTTTATTTTCCCCTCTGATTTTCCCCAATGAAAGAGGTAATGTATATATTTATATTTATTAGTTACTAACCTGTACATATAAAGCACTTGCATACTGCTCGTTAACACCGTATGCGGGGACATTGGGGGTCTAGCTTTGTTCAAATTAAATGTAGAGACGTTCAAATAAAAAAAATTAGCTTCCTTGTGAGAGCCCTGAAGGAGTAACCATAAGTTACTTATACCGGGGTGGGTATGCGGTTGGAAACCTCCAGTGACTATCCATCAGGTTTTGCGAGTGTATGCTATTTAATCGTCCCGTATAACTTTCGTAGTTTCGGGACTGGTCCTTTGAGGGCTGCATAGGCTTTGCTCTGCAGCATTTACCGCCAATTAACAGTGCAGTCGCAGTTTCGCGACACCAACAAGTGTGCAGAAATAATTAAAAAAATATTTTAAAAATATGTACCTAGTGTTTTTGGATCTTGATCCAGTCTAATTTATTCTAATCGCTTTCTTACCGACATCTTCTTATTATCACCTTTTCCCTTTTAATTAGAACCTCACTACCCACCAAAAATTAAGGCTGCCATGGTTTCACACTGTATTCAGAACGCGTAAATGTATTGTATTGAAAGAGCTTCTATCGGATACCGACAGACGCCTGCAGGGAAATAACTTCTATCAATTGCCGACAGATGTTAGCAGGGGTGCATAGGTATGCAGTGGCTGTTGAGAGCGGGCTTTCGCCAGCCTACCGATTAGATTCACAGCCATTATAGACAGGCCGTGCGACCAGCAGTATAATTATTATTGTAATTACGTAAACTCTTAATAAACCAGTTTATATCAAGGACCTATTGTTATTAAGAACTAACCCCACAGTATTAATAGTGTTTGAATGTAAATAATACAAACATCACCATCACAAGATTATGAAGGATTATGGTAGCTGTCGAAAGTACTCGGGGATTAATTTGAAACCTGGACCATACAAATTCCATCAGCTAGACCATTTCTAACTTGGGCGGCATTCTCGTTAGGCTGAATCTCTCACTGCGGTCCTGTACTGCGCCACCCCCTTGTAAACATACTCGTTCCTTCCCCGGGAATGTGGCCGGCCGCAAAATATGTACAGATGCCTCCACGCGACGTTCATGCCGCTTGTAGAAATGTAATCTTAATACGGGAGAGGCTTTAGATTAATGCAGGATGTGTTTATGACAGCCGGGCGCTGTTTTCTGCTGCGATTTTAATGATTCTCAAACGGGGTTGTAAATTAATAATAAAGCTTATATTATGAAGCTGAAAAGCCTTGAAAATTGAGCTGATACTCTCAGTCAAATGGCTCCTGACTAGGAAAAACCTAAAGAGCGCTGTATTGGGTTTTAGGTACTATCAGAGAGTTAGCTCCTTGGCTCATTGGCGCCTTGGCAAGTCGACAAGTGACTGTACCAATGGCACCTGCACAGAGCTTGCTCTTCAGTCTGGCGTCAAAAAAACTACCAACTTATTTTTAAATTAAATTCATAGAGCAAAACAACTTCCCTGAGATAGTAACGGTAAGGGGTAATGAGAAATAACTTTGAATGAGACAATTTTAAAGGTTACACCTTCAATGCAATATTAAATGTTGAAGAAGAAGATAACACTAATAAATCTAAGCGAAACATGAAACAGGACAGTAACGGAAAAATAAAAAGGTAACAGTTGCTGTTGGGAAAGTTCTGGAACGTGCCGCATACAAATTAGATGTAGATAATATTGTTAATTCTGAATTTGAAATACGAGATCGATTAAAAAGACTAGTCCGGGATTAGGTCCGACTGGCCGAGTGGTGGATATTATTAAGGGCCCGCAACCCGAATTTCTACCGATTTCTTACATATCTCCCTTAAACACGGTAAGTTTTAAAGCTCTTAAAAAATATATATGTTATTCTTGAAGATAATAACTAGACATTGCCCGCGCCGAAACGCAAATTATATAAAATTCACTCGATAGAAAAAAATCGCAAAGTATGCTCCAAAAATTATTATAAACATGTTTGTTTCAGTTATTTTACAAGTTACATGTATGAAAAAATTCACAGTGTTTCTTTAAATGCTGTTTAAGACAATGCACGCACGATTTTTGTTCTATTTTAAACGAGTCGTGTTTTATTAAACATTTTCGCAATATTCGCATCGATTTCGTCGCTGTACATAAATGTTAGCGCCCTCCTCTAGCATTCGTAATTTCGTATCTCGCCATCTTCTTCTTTTCGAGCCCGGTTGCAGAGCCTTAAGTTTAATTATAATTAGTGCTGCTTTATCACAATTAATACATGGTTCAGTAACAACTCAACAAAGTCACTTTTAATGACTTTTCAAAGGAGTTAATTTTTTTATGCAAACCTTAAAAAGTTTAACAAATGACTCAACTTACTTTTTTCTAATTAAATTACTTATCAGTAATGAAGAAAAATAATAACACATATACCTATTTTTTAGACAAATTATTATAAACGTTGCGATCGCCTTCCTATTTTGTTTCGAGTAAAAATAATTAGTTGAAAGATTCACAAGTTTCATAATTTTTTTTCAAAGTGCGGTCTGAAATTTTAATTTCACAAAAGGCGTACATTTTTATTATTTTGCGGTTAACAACTAGGATTTGAATGCATAACGTGGTGTTTTCTCTCTAATACCGTTTAGATCACAATGATAGTAAGGGAGACACAACGATTTCTACAAGACCTGTGTGAGTTGTTCCGAAAAGCGAATTAATTAGCCTGAGGGGTTATAAAAAGTTTATGCACACACTAAAGCAAAGCAATATTTGTATATAAACTCACAGCATCACTTATAAGTTAGTACCTCCCTAGAAAAATAGGTACGTTACCACGATGTTTCCTTCCTCCCATTTTGATGGGTAAAATTGTGCACACTTCACATATTTTAAACTTAGAATGACTTCATTCTGTACCCCTAAAATGATCAAATGACTTTCCCCGATTTTACAGCGGTTGTAATTCAATTTGTTAGGTGCGTGGCTGCCATCGATAAGGCAGATATCGGAAGGCTTCGATGGCCGTTACGGAGGCTCGATGGGTAACGGCGCTGACGCCGCGACGCCGGCACTTAAACCGGCGCTATCGAATGCCGTAGCGCCGTTACGCCGCAAATGACGCGTCTTAAAACACCTTGTTAATACGATCAACTTATGCCGTTTCATTTATTTATTTAGAAGATACCGGTAATAAAACGGAATCGAAAGTGATAGAAGAGAAGTGAGAACTTAAAGAGCGGAGTTTAGTGAGTATATTGATGGAATCTTTCGTAAATTGGCCTTTTTAGATAGGATTTTTTTTATCTCATTGTATTTGAAATTTAAAAAATGAGATTGACAAGTTCTAATGGAACGAGGTTCCCTAAAGAATAAAATACCAAGAGATCGAAATATCTAACTGCAAATCAAGTATTTAATTTTTTTTTTATTTAAATCAAATTTGATAACATTATTATTAAGTTATGCAAGTATTTTAGTTTTTTTTTAATTATTGTGACAGCTGTCACAAGATCATTTTAAAAACTGTGATTAGACTAGGTACTTTGGAACCACTTATTTAAATAAAGTTTGAATATTAAGTGAATCGAAGTGGTCTAACCTCAGTTTGAAAATGGTCTTGTAAGCCGGAACAGCAGTAACAATAATAAAAAAATCTTGCAGATAAACGGAGTTGATAAATATAAGTTATTTCATACACTTTGATCGCACCACGTGATCTAGGAGCGTTTCTGACGTCTTTTTTCTTCTAATACGAACACTTTAGACCAGTGGTGGGCAAACTTTCTTCATGGGGGGCCAGAAAGTATTAAGAAATTTCTGAGGAGGGCCAGGAGTATAGCCAAAATGCATTTTGTTTTAAAATCTACATTTTAATTATAAAACTTCACACACAAACGCTAATATAAGTTACAGATTACAATAATTTAACTTTTATTCGATTGCCCTGCTATGATACCTAGGTGTGTGAGACATATGAAATTGTTTTTGATTGGCCATAATGTCTTCAAATGCAGGTTTGAGCTGCGATGAAGTAACCTTTAGCAGCGAGAAAGGGTTCTCATCAGTTAATCGATTTCTGACTGCGTTTTTCCGCAATTTCATGGTCGAAGAAGTCTGTTCGCAGACATACGACGACCCAAACATCGCTATTATTTCTGGGCATGATCAATAATTGATCATGCCCAGAATGTTATTAATGTATTCCGAATGTTGTTAATGTATTCCGAATGTTGTTAATGTATTCCGAATGTTGTTAATGTATTCCGAATATTGTTAATGTATTCCGAATGTTGTTAATGTATTCCGAAAAAATAGATTTTTATAGAACACTGCAAACTGAATATGCAAAGATAATAATTATCTTTGCATATTTAGTTTTCGGCAGTGTTCTATAAAAATCTATTTTTTCGGAATTTAAGAACAATTGTTTATGGGGGCTGCACCGCATTTCAACAATATTTCTAACTGCAATTCTGCAGGGACACTCTCCGGTCCACATTAAACGACATTGAACAAACATCAAGCGATGACTGAATATTCTTAAAATCTTGAAACCTAGTTTCAAATTCTGTGCGAAGTTTCTTCGGAAAGTGATTTAAATCATTCTTCTCAATGCAGTTATAAAACAGAAAAAACTGATTTTTAAATGATTTCAGACAACCCCAAGTCTCATCTAAAAATTGGTTCCTTCCTTGCAATCTTGTATTTAATTTATTATAGTGTTCGAGCAAATCCTTCGAAATTAATAGTAGAATATAATAGGTATACTAATTTCGAAAGATCGTCGGCGGGCCGGATTAAATCCTTTTGCGGGCCGAAGTTGGCCCGCGGGCCGTACTTTGCCCATCACTGCTTTAGACTAACTTATATTCATAACATAACCAAATCATTCTAATTCACACTGTTTCTTCATTCCTGTATAAACATTATTTCGATGAAGCCATACTAAATAATGCAAAATCATACAAAATCATATGTTTTTGTTTTGAAAATTTGGTTGGTTAGAAGTATTATAGATGCTTCAATTAAACACTGCGTATAGAACATATCTTGGTCCTTAAAAATATCGGTCAGTTTTTTAATAAGCCTAGAAAAAAATAAAGTATAAGGTCTATAAAAAAACACTTTCAAGTCCAAACTTTCCTATTTATAAATCCCTTTTCGGATATGGTTTTATTGTTTAATGTGGAAAATTCAGTTATTATTATAATAATCGCAAGTAAATTGATATTTACGCCCGAAGTTCACAAAATAAAATAAAATAAAATATGCATTTTCGCGTTATTAGTTTACAATACGGCCGGCAGTAGACGAATTTGGATTTTCAAAGTGAACTCTATGCCGTCCACCGAAGGGCTACATAACTTGTCACACCCGTTTTTTTATCATCTCCCCCGGACGGGGCGGGGAACGATCGTCAGGCTCCGCGTCGTTTTGTTCCGTGAAATCAATTTTAAATTCTGTTTTATTACAATAAACAATGCGTAAAAATGAGTTAATGAATAAAAATGAGTTAGGCCTTTACGAAATCAACCTGTAAACAAAAAATTCTCAAATACCTTTTCCAACCTTTCCAAAACTTTTTCTCAAGTATTTTTACACTCCTCCCATAAAAGGGCGTGAAGTCTGATTTCGATTTTTTCCTGAACTATTCGGATCGCCTTAACCAAAAAAGTGCATAAGGCAAAATACCCATTAAATGAACAAACAACATTCCAAGATGCAAAATTGGTAACGCGGGGTATTTTTTGTAAAATAAATCATCCAATTCTTGTATTGTGAAGATAATGCTTTTGCTTATATTAAATCACACAACTGTGATTGCAGAATGACAACCGCAATGTATTGCTAGAGTGCTGAACACATTGAAATAAAATTCATGGGGTGGGTCTTCACGAGAAACTTAAAAATTAAAAATCGATACTTATTATTTGTGTACCCCGACGCCGACGTTGGCGATCACTCTTGAAAATGTCTCTGTCTTGCGCTGCCCGGAATAGCTCCTCCACACTTCTAATGCCGGTCCACTCTCGTACGTTTCGCAGCCAAGACATTTGTCTCCTACCAGGCCCTCGGCGATCTTGCCTTTCAATATTAAATGGAGCAAGTGATACTTCTCCCCTCGAAGTATATGACCCAGATATGAAATTTTCCTGATTTTTATTAATGTAAGCAGTTCTCTATCTGCTCTAGCCCGCCTGAAAATATGCTGTATTAAAATCGATACAGAAGAATAATATTTCAAGTGACTACAATACGAAGGCATAAAATTCATAGACGAATAGATATAACACGGGCAACGTAGTCTTATTCATACATACACTCAAAGGCACACATCACACTTAAGTCTAATAGGAATATTATTTATACATAAGATTACATGTATACAAGCAATGCATACAGATACTAATGTATTTAGAAATAATAATATCAATATGAAAAAATCTTGACCTATTAACCATTTTTCAGCATTTTTTTGAGGTCAATGGTGCAATTTGATTCCCTTTTCATATGTATTGACATCTAATTAAATATAAACAAGATAAGTGAATGTACGTTGCCCGTATTTAATTGTAATTTGTTGCAATGGACATGCCATCATTTTGGCTAAATCACGTATTGCGGATATTATCTACTTCTTCTGTATATATGAAATCGACAATAAAAAATAAATGAAATATGAAGTTAACTTCTCTTCGGAAGTACGTATTCACTTAAACACTCGAGCGATAGCTACGAAGGTGATGTTTATAAATCAAAATTAATTATAAATTTAAAGAATCAAAAAAATATATTTTGTTAAACCTAAAAATCTGATAAGGGAACGTACCCAAACTACGTGACCAACTTTTTGCCATTTTTAACCCCCCCCCCCGGTGACCAAAAACCTAAGCCCGTCGCCGCTCATTTGTACCAAGCGTGACATTTCGAAGACCCCCCCCCCCCCCCTAAACGTGTCACGTAGTATGGTTACGTTCCCTAAGGAACTCATGTGTAAAATATAATGGCATATTTATTTAATTAAACGATTAAAAAGTCCATTTTAAATCGTGTCATTAAAACACACTGTCAGGTTGGTGATATTGAATTTTTAGTGCTGACGTCACTGCTCTCCATAATTCTCCAGTCACCTGGTAATAGCATGTTGAATTTGTATTGAAATGTATAAAAATTAGGCCTAAATAATTCAGTATCAGAAATAGAGGTATCTCTATTAGTTTATCTCTATTATTTAAAAACTTTAAACTGTACAAAAAAAATCGTAATGCTACTTCCACACTGACTCTGAACTCCAAAATGGCGGACGTCGAACAGCTGATTCTACGCTGTATGCTGTATCTTATCAGTTGCCTACAATTGTGCAGGCGATGCTTCGGTTTCTATAATACTGATTTCGATTCGTAAAGCTAAAATAATAATAATCTCAAACAATTTTTATACCACTCTCCCGTAATAATATTGAAAAATATTAAAACGCAATAAATATATATAATATAATATATAAATAATTCCACCCAAATAATGTTTTTACTTATCGAATAGTTTCATAGCTTCTTAAAATAAATAAAACTTTTGGAGAGTGATGACGTCACAAGATTTTCCTATTAAAACTTACCATAAATATAAAAATAAATATGCAGTATTTAAGTTAGAAGGTCATTATTCATAAAAATCAAAAATTGGACTGTATTTCCTTATTGCCTGTAAATTCTAGACAACTTTTTATGTTTTAAATGTAGGTAGGTACTATTTTGAATAGTTTCGTTACCATCGTTACCATTTTGGCCTCCTAAAAAAATCCATGAAAAATGAAGAGGACAATGTAGTCTGGTTTACAAACCAACTAGACTTTATGCCAATGTAAATGTCTGAGTGCCAACTTGTTGTAGATATACCTGCTGTACCTACACGGTACACGTTTTATGATATCCTTATGAGGGAAGATATCATTTCTGCTGTAGCGGTACTACTTTGTCCGCAGTTAGGCGCTTTCCGCGATATTCCGACATCTATCTACCAGCCACCATTCTGCCACCTACCATCTACCGACTACCATCTACCAAACGTCCATCATTAATCACGTGACGCGAAACGTTACCAGGGGGAGGGGGGGCGGTAGGGGGTAATACCGCTGCAGGGGTGACGTGAGATCGAAGGACTTCTGGAACGTATATAAATAAAAACAAAAAGTACCGACTTCGAATTATTTACTGGGTTGAGGTTCAAGCGAAAGCTGCGTGTCATCCATCAATAAGGTATGCATCCCAGGTTTTGAATGGTTTGTATGGCAAGCAGGGTTTGTCTAACGGGTATGACTAATTATTCTATACCTTTCTTTCTTGTTCTTCGGATGTAAATAAAGGTTTTCAACAATGCATTCACTTTGAACATGAATAAATTATTGTTTTATACGGCAATAATAATTTTTCTATGATTGGCAGCATTGATTGTCTATGAAATGTAAAATAAATATAAAAATGGCGTAGCGAAGTTTCTATTTTGCATAAGTCAATTAATTTCAACAAGATACGTTTTAAGATTATCACGACCAAAAGCATTTTCGTTATTTGTTTTGGGGGTGTTATGCCGTGTTGCGCTACCTCCTCCTTTAGCTAACGTTTCAGACATCGTTTCAGTGTCCATCATCAGGGCAGATCCGGCAGATCCGGTAGATGTGATGGACACTGCAACGATGTCCGAAACGTTGGCTAAAGAAGGAGGTAGCGCAACACGGCATAACACCCCAAAAACAAATAACGATAATTTCAACAAAATTAAAATGTAACAATCATATTTTTTGCTCTTCCCCGACATAAATACTAATAAAGCTAAATAAAACTGTTTGAATTAGAAATATTCCGTATTAACCGTGAAGCGGAGTAAAACATAAATAATAATAAAAAAAATATACATATATATATTACCTATAGTTTCTTCTCATAAGTTCTCTCTTCTCGTAAGTTCGGAATGCGATGAATATGTCGAACACATTAAGGCTTTAGGACGTGTCTACTAATATTTACAGGAATTCAAAAAACTGAAAAAATCGAAAAAATATATATGAGAACCAAAGTGTTGACGAATATCTATAGCTCAAACCGTTGACTAATATCTATGAGAACCAAAGTGTTGACGAATATCTACAGCTCAAACTGCTGACTAATATCTATGAGAACCAAAGTGTTGACGAATATCTACAGCTCAAACTGCTGACTAATATCTGTGAGAACCAAAGTGTTGACGAATATTTACAGCACTGGCAGAGATTGGATTTGCAATTATGTATAGCATATTGGAATAACGTAATATTGCGTATGCAGTTTAAAAAACTTAATTTATGTCAGTATGTATGTAAAAATGCCTAATATCGGGCTATTAGACACATTTAGCTGATTAGCTCTGTAGATATGGTCTGTAAATTGGTCAACACTGGGACCGTGATAGATATTCGTCCGACCTTAGCTCTGTAGATATTAGTCAACACTCTGAAGTTTGTAGATATTAGTTCAACATATGAGCTGTAGATATTCGTCCGATATACAGGCTGTAGATATTAGTATCTGGAGTCAGGCTTTATACACCCTTCATCGGAAACCACGCTTGGGATTGTTGAAGTTTTGTAATCATTGCATAGTATAAAATGAAGTCGCCCAAAATGTATTTGCGCATAGATCTTTTAAACTACGTAACAGATTTTCATGCGGTTTTCACCAATATACAGAGTGATTCAAGAGGAAGGTTTATATGTATAATACATGCTTATTATCGTAGAGAAAAGCAAGAGAAATTTAATAATTCAATTCAGGCATCGGGCAGCTGGCAAGCGGGTGTGGCCTGGTCTGCTAGTAAACAAATAAAACAGACATGGGTAGGTACCAGAAGTTGGCGACAAACTGACTTGATTGAACAAGTTTTTCATCATTATGACTTTTTCTCGTCAAAAGCAGTCTTTGTACATATTAGCATATTTGTCGGGAATTTTAAGATGAACATTCTATTCCTACGGTTGGAAAATTATCGAACTGTGACTTTTGAGTTTATCTACAGCATTTTAGAGGCTTTGAACAAGTCAGGGATGCCTGAGGAAGTCATGGCACGATCAAGTCAACCAAATAATTGAGTGGCCATGTTAAGAGTCAGGATAACCGAAGAGTATGAATGTAGCTACTCACAGAAGGCTCTGAGGAAAATAATTTCCCTCAGGGCCTATGTCATCTTAGGGGATGCTGTGTGGAGGGTCTTTTAAAGGAAAGGAAGTTCTGAAAAAGGTTTAAGGGGTGGGTAGGAATCTAGGGGTCAGTGTGTCCACGAGTGACCGTCGAGAGAGTAAGGCTGGAGAGGTCAAAAGGCCTTCCTTATCCAGTCTCTCTCGATCCGGCCTGCTACGCAGAAGGTGGGCCGACGCAGCCGCCGCCAAAACCTAGACAAACCTAACCCCAAAAACCGGCCCCCTGCTAAGTCACCAAACGTGACGCAACACTTGGGGTGACCTACCGCCGAGGCGTTTGTTACGGGATTAATTAGTTAGTAAGTTAGGTCTGTTTAGAATCTACAATATCCCTAATATAAATCTAGATCTACGCAAATTACAATTTTTGGCCCGCAACCCAATTTTCATCATGAGCTATAGAGCTTAGTAAAATGCGTTTAACAGTACGAAAATTGCACATTGGCAATTTTTCTTAATCTCTGTTTATGGAGCAATATTCAATGCGCTCACTCCACAGAGTAAAGTCTAATTACAATATATTTTTCTTAAAGACAATCCGCCATTTTTCTTAATTCATTGTCACCCCAGCCTAGGGAAAAATCGCAAAAAATGGTATGTGTACGTTTGATACGACGTTTTGGGTTTGACGGGCGGTGGTGGCAGGCGAGTGGGGGGTGTTAGAGGTGGGGGAGGGAGTCTCTACCGAATGGCGGTAACAAAAAAGAATTGTCATCGCTGAAATATCTTGGTGTCTTGTGGGCGGTGGCTGCCCTCCCCCCAAATAGATGAATCTCTAGAAAAATGGACCATGTACAACTATCATCAGGAATATTAAAAAAAAAAAAATTTGTTGGAACTTATGATCCAATTAAATGCGTTTACACACAAAGATATTGATCCAAAACCGAGGGTTTTTAAAAAATATCTTTTATGTATTTAGTTGTAGACATAGATACGTACTTTCTTATTTCCTTTTCAAAATTATACATATTTTCAATCGGAATAATTTCTTTTTAAATTTTATTATTATATAGTTGGAAGGCCTGGAACATAAGAGATTTCTGGGGGATTGATTTTTTTCTTATTAAAATTTAATTAATTTGTTTTGCATTTCTCGTCCCGTGTACATAAATCTCGTGATTGTAATTTATTTCTATTTTCAGTTCCTTAGACATCATCCTTAGGTTAATTTTGGTGACAGAACAACTCAACAATGTACAACTTCATCACATCAGTCATGAAAAGGGAGGCGTCTACTAATATCTACAGGAATTCCAAAAAAACTATGAGAACCAAAGTGAGGACGAATATCTAGAACTCAAACTGCTGACTAATATCTATGAGAACCAAAGTGTTGACGAATATCTACAGCACTGACAGAGGTTGGATTTGCAATTATGTATAGCATATTGGAATAACGTAATATTGCGTATGCAGTTTAAAAAACTTAATTTATGTATGTAAAAATCCCTAATATCGGACTATTGGACACATTTAGCTGATTCTAAATTATTTAGTCTGTTACCATGACCATTTCTAAGTCAGTTAGGTTAGGTTAGGATAGGTTGTGGTGCCGTGTATATCGAAATAAAAAAATAAATAAATATCTCTGTATTATGACCTCCATGTTTGTTCAATAAATTATTGTCCTCGTAAACAGCAAAATACGTAATATTATGCAAAAACTTCATGTACGTACTTTAAACGTTTAAGCCATTACGTAATTAGTAATTACTTAATTGATGTAATTTATGCTTTTCCGTACAACCTCTTGCTCAGCTGCCCTCTGTAGATATTAGTCCAACCTACGCTCCATAGATATTAGTCACCACTGGGACCGTCATAGATATTCGTACGACCTTAGCTCTGTAGATATTAGTCCTCACTCTGAAGTTCATAGATATTAGTCCAACGTACGAGCTTTAGATATTCGTCCGACATACAGGCTGTATATATGATATTGAAAATTTCGAAATCGGAATCCACGCCCCTTTTGGAAGGGATTTAAAAATACTTGAGAAGACTTTTGTGGAGAAGGTTGGAGAAGGTATTTGAGAGTTACTTTTTACAAGTTGATTTCGAAAAAGCCTGTAAAAAACGATAAAAACGGAAATTTAAAATCGATTGCACGAAACCAAGCGTCATAGAGTCCAGAGTTCAGAGCTCCAGAGATGTCCATATGGGGCGTTAACTAATATAAAATGTGCATGTAGTCTTTATGCGGACGGCGTAAGGTTTAATTCTCAAATCAAAATTCGTTGAACGCTGCTGATTTTGTTTAATGCCGAAAAAACAGCGCGAAATTGCATTGTTTTATTTTATTTTCTGAAATTCAGGCACAAATATTAAAATATTATTCGATTATTTTCTAAAGAACCTAATTTGCCACATCATATAATAAAACTTTATCCGAAACTGGATTCATTAGTAGAAGATTTTGGCACATGAAAGTATTTTTTATAGCCCTGACACTGTTTTGATATTTTTTTTCCAGATTTAAAAAAAGATTTATTCAAAAATACTCGATTATTTTTAAGGCTAAGATGTGTTCTAATCGCAGCATTTAATTGAAGCTTCTATAATATTTCTAAGCGATCAAATTTTCAAACCAAAAACATGTGATTTTGTATGATTTCAAATTTAATTCGCATGGCTCCATCTTAAACGGGTAACGTTAGGTTATGGGATATTTTTAAAAAAATTACCTTACTTTTAATGACATTTCAAAAGAAGGGTGTTGATATGCCACATTGTTCAGTTGTCATGGAATCGTTAATTTTGTTTATTAATTGGAAGACAAATTTAATTGTAGCTATTATAAATTAAATAGTTCTTGTGATAGTATTTGATTACTAGTTTTCAAAAAATGTTTTTTTTTTAAATACCGCACAACATTCGTAATTGCACCTGACTATCCGGAATCAGTGAGACCATGGAAACCCCAATTTATATTGTGAAAAGTAAGGGATTGCGGCGAAAGGATAGATGTGAAGATGTGGAAGGCCGGGAAGTACATTTCAAGAAAAATAAAAATATATTCATAGAACAACAACAGATAAATAAATTTTTAGTTGCATCATTTTGTTTAAACTCCAATTCTACAGGGCAACTTTACTTTTCGTCTCAAAACGGGCTCTTTTTTCAGCAACAATCCTCCGGCACAATTGGATTTGCCAAAGGAGAAGAGGGATATCAGCAGGGTGTTACTATTTCCATGGATATACCAACCAAATCTCAGCCATCGCCGAAAGGGAAGGGCTTTGGTTTGAATTGGAAAAGATTTTTTGCAATTCATTGTGTTTGATAACCTGAATGAGAAATAGCTCTTCGGAATGGTAATGTAGTTTTGGAGGATGCGATTTTGTGCTTGTTTAGGACATTTCTTCACTTATGTTTAAATTACTATTTGTTTGTCGAGATCTATTATCGATTGGTAAGAAATTTAGCCTAGAAACAATAATATTGTTTGACAAAAGAATTTAACGGCTTTCTCACAAAGAAAAATGAATCAAAATTGATAATACCTAAGTATAAAAAATGTCTTAATCGAGAAGAACAAAAATTTAGGATTACATTTATAATTCCTCAAATTTCTAAGTTAATTTTTCTGTGAGAGTTTTATTATTTTTTCAGTCTTGTGTAGCAGCTGGCGATATAATGACAACTTGAACAGAACTTAAAAATTGACTTAGAAATTTGATGAATTTTTCAAATTACTTGAAACAACCCGTCCTAAGACTTTCATTTCATTACCCTAATTATCGACCAATATTAAAATTTAAAAAATTTCATTTCTGAGTCTTTCTCTGTGTAATGAGGAGGTATGTCGCACTCTGAAAAGATATGACAATACACAAAATTATTTTTATTTTTTTTTAATTTTTTATTTTAGTTTATTAAGGAAACAAACAGTTACACATATTTTCATAATAGAGTAACATATTACATGGTTGCTTTAACCAGCGAAGTTTCCGCTAAAATTTATAATATATATTTATAAACATAGATTAAAACATAAAAGAAAACATAAAGTGGTAGAAAAAAAGAAAAAATATATATATGTACAACAGAAATGAAAAAAAAAAATACACAAATTAAAGCATGTGGGATATGTAAATCATCCAAATATTATTATTATTATAAAAAGAAGGAAAACATGCAGCAGGGGTGGAGAGTTCATAATTAACAATTTGTTTTGATTTTTTCTATTATGAATTTAATAAATTGGCCTGAGGACAAATGGAAAATATCAGCGTCGTAAAAGATATCATTGTATTTTGTGCACGTCCTTCGGAGAAATGAATGTTGTGTTATACTAAACCTGTAAATAAAAAATCTATCCATAACGTGATATAAAAAAATTGTTTCAGGGATATTATTACTCCATCAAAAAGATAGACATTGTAGTCCATAGTTGACCAAAACTATGATTGAAAATGCTTTATCATTGAAGAAGAAGATATTACTAACAAATCTAAATGAAATATAAAAAAGTAACTGGGACTCGAACCCAGGATCTCTCGTCCAATCGGGACGAACCCCTTAACCAATTCGGCTATGAGTCCTCTTATTTTTAAGTCATTTTGGTCAATCTTTTATTTCGAATTCAATAAACAATAAAACAGAAGAAAAATAAACGACCTAACTTTTTTGTTTAAAATTATTCACTCCGAATTAGATTGTTGCGAACTCCTGCATCTCATCGACTTTAAGGTACCAACTCGAGCGACAAGGCAAAACATATTATTCTGCAACAATAATTCTCTAACTAACTATCACACACATGCATCAATTTCTCGACTACACACACTAGGGAACAAATACAACTCAAATATCAATGTATTTAATACAAGTTTACCGTTATTCAAGAAATATCTGAACAATATTTTTATGTAGAATATTTTGATATCTAAGGAGCATCACATAGGGTCTATTGCATACATTTGTGTATTTCTATATTAATCTACAATGTAAAAACTTGTTAGCGTTTTCTTTTTATGTATCTTGCATTTTGTCATGTATTATTCATGACATTTAATCAGTCACCTGTAAATTTTGTAATTACTAACATACCTACTAGTTTATTTCTATGTCATTTACAACTTAGAAACTTTCTCTTTTATTGTAATGCACTATCATTCCTAAATTTATCTGTACGTTGTTTACCTACTAGTTATATTTTTATAGTTTATCTTTTTTATTCAAAAAAACTGTCTCTGTATTATAAAGTTGTCATGTAAAAGCCCACCATGGCGTTGAAAATTAATAAATTAAATTAAATAAAAAAAATACAATAAAATTATCTCTGATACGCTTTAAGATTTTCACGGCCAAAAGCATTTTCGTTATTAATTTTTGGGGTGTTATGTTGCAGTGTGCAACGATGTCCGAAACGTTGGCTAAAGAAGGAGGTAGCGCAACACGGCATAACACCCCAAACACAAATAACAAAAGTATTATCTCTGACTATTTTTTACACATACTTTTGGTAGCTACCTTTTAAAATGGAAACAAATGTTCCAATAACTGGTCTGTAACCTAGATAGTGTCTCGGTTAAAATTAAAAAAAAATAATTAAAAATTAGTTAAAATTAATTAACCTATCCGATTTTATTTATACGGGACACCTATTGACCTTTTTCTAAAAGTCTAAATTAATATACATTTTTTTTATTACAATAACTTTCTTTTATAATAACTTTTGAAGGTTATTCCCATCAATGTAATTGAAGAAGAATAAAGTGCAACACATCTAAATAAAATACAAAAAAAATGAAAGAGTCGTTCTAATAAAAAAAATTAAATTGCTCTAATTTCGTCTCTAGATCTTTCTTTATATCCATTTTGCTCCCCATATCTCATTTCTTGTAACAAATTCTCAGCCCCGGATCTAATGGGGGGCAAGCCGGGGCCCATGCCCCGGGCGGCAAGTTCAGAGGGCGGCCAAACTCAACTTTGACCACGGAATAAATAATAGTACAAGTAGAGAAATTTCACGGCCATATTAACTCGACTGATACCCAGAGCCCTGAGTGAGACGTGCTGCACGAACATTTATTATTCGCGAGGCGCGTAGGCATAGTTCAAAATACGCACCCAACCCGCTCGCCCGCAGGAACCACAGATCGCGGCAGCACGCGTCTGCTCTGGTTACCGTGCGTGCGAAAGAGATGAAGCTATATTCGAAAACTCCCTCGTCGATCTCTCTCCACGACAGTGTTTTGTTTTAAAAATGTGTCAAAAGTGTGTTGTTTATTTTTACTCTTTAGTACTTGTTGATCAACCGAAGGTACAATACTGATGTCATTAGTGTCGCATCAATAAATCTATCACAGTTCATCGATCGCTTTTCTGGGTAAGTATTTTATATAACTATCTTATGCTTTTTAAGTTACTACATTTATTTTTTAAACTCAATTTAATACGTGCAATCACTTACGTCGTCAATTCGTCATTATTCAAACTTACTTAAAATTTTTACGTCGTTATGCGTGTCATGATTTGTTTATTACACGATGGCAGCCATCATATGACTGAGAAGTAAAACAGCCTTTTTATTTCAGCTTTTATTTAAATACAATGCAATGTAGCAGTTTAAAACGAATAAGCAGCCAGCAAGATAAATTTCAGTTGTGATTTCATCTAAGTGGGCGGGGGCGGCATTTTTCAGTTTTTGCCCCGCCTAAAAAAAAAACGAAGATCCGGGGCTGCAAATTCTCACTTTTACCAATCATTTAAATATTTTGTGTAGATACACATCACAAAAAAAATATCGTTGGGCTTCATCCCCAACCATCTCCAGTTACACAATCCAAGACTTCGTCTCAAACTCCCCAATGGATGTTACGAATACCAAATATAATATTTTAGCCCAGATTTTATATGGGTTTTATTGTAATTGAAGTCCATTATATCCGCACGATAATCATGATCTGGGATATTGGACATAAAGAGATCTAAGCGCCATTGTGAAATACGAGTAGCTCTGCGGATTCTATGCCGTGAAATATTCAATCTTATGGTGTCATACTTTATACTTTAGGTTTTTAGGTAAAACTTTGAAGCCTCTGCCAAATACTTCTTTAAATTTGGTACGATACATCTCTATTATTATCATTAATGTCATTAATGTCCACTCGAAAGCATTCAGTAAGTAGGTAGGTATATAATAATTATTTTGGTATATAAAGTGTTACGGGATTTCTTGAGGTTTGTAGCATGTTACTAGGATTATTTTAATATACTTATTCATTAAAGCGTTGATGACACAGAGCGAGTTTACAAGCTACTATCTGGTAAATTCACTGTCTGTTAGTAAACTCGCTCAGTGTAATCGCGTTACTTGCTAACTAGCAGATTGTTGACAATCCACGAAAAAAGTTGAAAGGTCGTCAACTTTACTCGCTACACGCTTGCTCGTGATTGGTTTATTTATGTTTTTCAAGATGGCCGCCAAATAACAGCTGATTTCAACTGTCAAACATCACATAATTAGTTCACGCAGGCGTCGTTATTCTTGTTACTGGCGCTTGTAGCAGCGACCTCAGTTTCCTACGCTATTAAGCGAGTGGACAGTTTTGTGTCATCATGACAATCTCACTCGCCGATTTATCTTCTTTTAAACTCAGTAGATAGTAGCTTGTAAACTCGCCCTGTGTCATCGAGGCTTTTATGTTAACCCTGAATATTAATATTTTATTTTGTCATTAGAATAACTCTCTTTTATAATATCTTTTGAAGGTTATTCCCATCAATTTAATATACCATTGAAGAAGGAGATAAAATTAACAAAACTAAACGAAATATGAAAAAGAAAAAGACACAGAAAAATAAACTACGACTCGAACCCAGCATCTCTCGTCTTACATCTAACGCCTAAACCAATTCGGTCATTGAGACCTCTCATTTTGAAGTCATTTTTGTCAAATTATGGAAAAAAATAGTCTAAGATAATATTGTTGTGTATTCTGAATTAGAAATATAAGTTTGACAAAAATACGGGTCTCAGTGGCCGAATTGATAAGGCGTGCATCCATGGAAGACAAGAGATCCTGGGTTCGAGTCGCAGTTGCGACCGTCAGATTTTTATTTTCTTGTTCTTTTTCACATTCCGTATAGATTATTTAGTGTTATATTCGTCTTCATGGTTAATGATTAATCTTTTAGTTTACCATAGTCGATTCTAAATTATGTAACATGATTAAGATTATATTTTACAAAAACGCTATAAGTTTATATTTTGCAAACACTCAAGTCAGGACAACACTACTGAAAAACTAAATGTAAAAATAGGGAACTTGTGATTCACATATGTTCCAGTGGCGGATACATATGGGGGGCGCGGGGGGCGAGCGCCCCCCCCCCCTACCACCACCCACCACCACCACCTTGCCACCCCTAAAGCCTTTCCAGTTCGCCACGTAGTACATGGGCAAACGCATCCGCCGCTACCTTGAAAAACCACACCCCCTGAACCCAGGCATCCCTGCCTAATCACCAAACTTAGCGATCCACTTGGGATGACTTATAGCAGAGTTGTGGTTTATCCAAGAAATAATTCCCGTGGCGGCGGTACCCACACTCGCCTCCCAAATTGAAACTTTTCTTCATTCACATTCATACGTCGTTTGGTGTAAAGGTATCCTTAACATGGCCCGACTCAAGTATTTGATATCCTTGATCGTGTAATGCAGCCCTACTGCTCCCTGTGGCCAGCCAAGTTTTAAATGTGCGGTCCGCCAATTTTTTATTTATTTATTGATGTGAATTCTTCTTGAGCACCGTTCTGATTTGACAAACACATACATCTATATGTTTTAGTCTGCGAGAGAATGAGATAGTAGTCGGTCTCCTCTTTGTGCGGTGCTTCGTATTCTCCCCACTGTTGTCTACTTTTTAGATTTCTTATATCTTTAGCGCCCCCCTTGAGTTTTTTCTGTATCCGCCACTGATATGTTCACAGCACAAAACTTAATGTAACCCAAAGAAATACTTTTATTAATTTTTGAGTAAAACTTTAATTTGTAATATTAATTAAATGAAGACAATATTAGCGAAACTCAATCAAAATCTAGAAATAGAAATCTGAAAAAGATACGGGCACATCTGTCATATGTCCTTTCAGATTCTTTAATTAATATTAAATGAAGAAATACTTTTAATTAATAATATTAAATAAAGGATTACAATCTTCAAGTAATTAAAGAAATACTTCTATTATTCAATTGTATCAACTTATTAGAATTTGGGAGGCGGGAAAGGGTACCGCCGCCCCGGGAACCTTTATTGGATAACAAACACCCCTGCCATAGGTCACCCCAAGTGGTTCGCTACGTTTGATGATTTAGCAATGGTACCCGGGTTTACGGGCAGAGTTTTGTCTAAGTCTTGGAGGCGAATGACCAGGACACACTGAACCCCAGATTCCTACCCACCCCTTAAACCCTCTACCTTCCCAGAACTCTCCTCTCCTTCCTTTCCTTAAAAACCCTCCACACAGCATCCCCAAAGATGACATAGGCTGAACTATAGATATAAAACTGAACAAGGGACAAACATTTTCAAAGTCATACTGACCAATTTAAGGTCAAAGATATGTTTCGTTCAGTAAAACAGAGTTTATTCCAGAAAAAAAAACTAAAAGAGCTGACTTTATTCCGGACACAACGACAAAAACACAAAACAGTTTTGACCATTAAACAAAAAAACACAAAAGAAATAAATCCACTGTGAGTATAAAATAACTAAAGAAGCACATAACAGCAGAATTCGACATTTGGGACTATTGCTGATGGGGCCTTTTGATGATTGAAGGTAGGTAGGTAGGTTGGATTGCAGACGCATTTGTCCTGACGGTCAAGTTGCTTATTAGCGCTTGACGTACGATTTGTCTAAGGAAGTGGGCGGCAACCCTCCCCAGGACTTTTGGGAAATACCCACTGTGATGGGATGTGTGAAGAAAAAACATTTTTAATTTTGCGCTGTTGTATTCTAGTTCAATTGCCTTTTTATATTTTGTAACGCCAACGTGAACTTTCAACATGAATGAAAAATCTAATTCTCACAGAGTAATGGAAAAAAAATCATTAGCTTGCGAGAGAAATACTGGTTGTTGGTTTAGAAACAATACAAAGGAAAAGGATATTACCCATGTGATTTTACGGGCAATGAAGTACGACGAATTATTATCGGGGGTTGAATTCAGACGTTACCTACAAATATATGTATATTTTACTTACTTTTATATAAAAATAACTATATTACTTAAAGTGGGTATACATATTATAATAGTCTGTCTCAGTTTCGGCCGAAACCGGAACTTTTTTAGGCATGTTAAAATCTATTGTTAAAATGAAATTTGGCTTATTATTTTAACACTTAATACAGTCAGTTAACACGTGTTTTTTTTTTTTTTTTTTTTTTTTTTTTTTTTTTTTTTTTTTTTTTTTTTTTTTTTTTTTTTTTTTTTTTTTTTTTTTTTTTTTTTTTTTTTACATGAGCTCCACACAGGAGGCCCTGAGGAACATAATTTCCTTCAGGGCCTATGTCATCTTTATGCTCAACTATGCTCAACTAAGATGCTGTGTGGGGGTTTTTTTTAAGGAAAAGAAGGAGAGGAGAGTTCAAGGAAGGAAAAGGATTTAAGGGATGGGTAGGAATCTTGGGTTCAGTATGTCCTGGTCATCCGCCTCCAAGACCTAGACAAACCTCACCCCATGAACCCGGGCACCCCTGCTAAATCACCAAACGTAGCGAACCACTTGGGGTGACCTATGGCAGAGGTGTTGGTTATCCAATAAAGGTTCCCGGGGCGGCGTTAAATGTACCTAACAAAAAAAAATAATTGACGAAAGTGAAAATTTTTTTTTATGCTTTACTGCTTTTTTACATTAACTCCACACAGGAGGCCCTGAGGAAAATTATTTCCCTCAGGGCCTATGTCATCTGGGATGCTGTGTGGAGGGTTGCTGTGTGCTGCTATAAAACAAACAAAAATTAACAAAACATGTTAACTACTTCATGGAACCAAAAATTGTCAATGATGATCACTGTAACGCTGTCCGATAAGATGGCTAAAAGAGGAGGTAGCGCTACACGGCATAACACCCCAAAAATAAATAACAAAAATACTTTTGGCCGTGAAAATCTAAAATCAAACACGTTAACTACTGCTCAAAATAAACATTTGTTAATAATCAACACTTACATTATAAAGGAAGGACCTCATTAATTGAGTATTTTAATTTTAATTGCGTTTACAATCGCAACATTCTTATGACTCGTGTTAAATGAAATAAAAAAAAAACAATAATTTAAGTATGTGTATCTAATCACTATGTGCGAGAAATAACACATATAATTACAACACAATTACGTCCGACCGGCCGGCGAACTCGGCTGATCATGGCGGGTGACACACGAGCCACGAACTCACCCGAAGTCAGCCGAAGGACGCGCGGTAATTCACGAACGCCGAGTTTCGGTGCTGCCGAAGATTCGGCAGATTATCTGCCGAAATCGAAACTGATACCGAAACTTGCCGAAACCGAAACGGAAACCGAACCTTCAGTCGGTCACTGCATATTAAGTATTACATATATTTTATTTTGTACATTATGTATTACATATATTACATCTATGTAAATAAAGATTAAAATACAGGATCGGAGAACTTGAGGTAGACTATATTTGTAACCAAAGTCGTACGCGAAGAGGCAACGAAGGAGAAGAAAAATCGCGCTTTGGTATTTAAAAAGCTCAGGAGACCAAATTCCAAACTGGGTAAAAAGTTTATATTAAATGAAGACACTGTATGCGAAACTCAATCGAAAATCTGGAAACAGAAAAGTCAGAAAAAGATATTGGCACCTCTGGGACTTGATACATAATCTAAAATTTAAGAACCTTTTTGAATTCTGAACTTCATAATTTGGAGACCAAATTGTGAAATTATACTCCCGCTTTCCGGGAGAGAAATCTAGAGGCCCGAAAAGCTAGAAGTCCAGATATTCGATTGAGTTTCGCTCACAGTGTCTTCATTTAATTAAATATTACAATTTGAGGTTTTACTCATTAAAAATTTAAAAAAATATATAATAAATATTCTAGCTGCACAGTTTTTTTAGGTGATATTTCATAAATAGTTGCAAGAGAACGGCGAGATTAATTAGTAACAATTAAAAAAAGAAAATTCCCAAAGGACCTAGGGAAATAATAACATCACCTCAAACCTAACCACCGAGGCTCGGGGCGTCCCTACGCGTCGCTCTAGTACCTAGCTAGCAGATGATCGAATATCCTAGGAGAGAAGCTATATTTTATATTCATACTCTTCGAGTGTAATAATAATAATACAGAGAGCAAAATATTTCATTTGATTAGGCTTTTCCATATTATAGTTGATTGAAGAAAGTATGTTTTCTGAGAAATAGTTATAATAACTATTTTGATTGATTTTCAAAACTACGGCTATATTAATGATCTTATAAACATCTAAAACAGTGAAAAAATAATAGTTAAGTGTAGAGCAAATACAGTAAAGATATGTCATGCAAAATCTGCACCAATTTTAGTTAGTATTTCAAAATTAACGGGGGAAATCCTGACTGGGAAGATTCATGATTCAAAAAATCAGGTGCAGTCCACGCGCATTAGAAGCGAAATTTTACCAACACATTCTCAACCAAATCTCAACCAATAGGAGCCTTGAATGAAAAGTGAGGTCATAATCAAAGCGGCCAACGAGCGCAGACCTAGCGTCATTTCCGTTTCACATCTCAACCAATAGGAGCCCTGAAAAGTGGCATCATAATCAAAGCAGCCAATGAGTGCAGTTTGATGCTTCGCAGGATTTAAAATCACAACGAGGTTAAAGAAGTGTCACTTCAATATTAAATTAAAGTAGAGCAGTTAGTGGTAGCTAAGGAAGGTGGTCGATTTATTAGCAAAACGTTGACCAATTTCACTGCCAAAATGTGCTTAGAACGAAAGCTTCGACTTATTATTTGACTGTATGAAAAAATTACGAATAGTCCTGGCGAAAAAAACCCCCCCAGAACATTATTCCATAGCTTTAAGGCGTGAATCTCGCCGCGGTCAGTCGAATCAATCATGATCACTCTTTGGTTGGTAGGTTATCCGGCCACTTTGATTAGTTCAACACGAACTTCATTATTTACTGGCCGGACCGGGAGTACCTACACTTTTTATGGCGCGATCGAAATGACTTGAGGAATTAATCAAAAAAGTATATTTTAATCAATGATTATTTTTGAAAATCTTTTTGGTTTTGTAGAGGTTGATTAAATTTTTGTTAGGCGGATTGATTTTGTGATTTGAGAATAAGGCTAATTATCGATAGAAATCATTGTTGATTCACTATATTTTCATAAGATGAACACAAAAAAGGTCCCACGACTAATATTGTGTTTTTTTGTTTGTAGGTACTTATTTGTCTACACTTAATTGTTTATTCTTATTTCTAAATTTCCAGTATTTTTATATCCTTGTGAAGAATTCTTTGGTTTTAAAACTTGTTGATGATTTTTATTAAAAATAGTGGTTTAATTAAAGTTGGCTATTTTCATTTAAAAAACCCGACGAACTCATAAAAAATGCAACAAATCATTTATTCAAAAACCTAAAGATAGTATAAAGTATAAACTCTAAGCTCTAGGAAAAGAAGAGTAACAATTTAAACGTATATACCTATAAATGATGTGTCGTTTTCAAGAGTGATGCAAAAAGCCTTATTCAAAAAAATTATTATCAAAAACCACGGATATCAAATCGATTAATATTAAAATTAGATTTCAAACTCTCTGAAATGCTCTACCCTTGAACATTTGAATACACACGAGTATTGAAGTATATTTATGGAGGTTAATAATCTACAGAAAATGATCAATTATTAGGAAGATTATTCAGGCAATTTCATAAATATTTCGATTATTATAAATTAATAATTTTTCGTACGCGGTTTATATTTAACGTGGACGTCCCGTTTTCACCGGGACAGTCCCGTTTTTAGGCAGCGTGTCCCAGTGTTCCCGAATGTAGAATGTATGTTTAGAACGCCAAAATATCCCGTTTTCGAAAAGAAGGAATCTCACAGTAGAATTTCAAAAATATATTAAAAAAGCGCGCAAATAAGAATCCTGGCGGTAGAATCTAGTACTAGTAAAATAATACAGTATTTACATTGCGCTTGCGCACAAAATCTCATAATGCATTTATGACCATAGATAAAAGATATCTGACGGGAAAACATACTCTTTACTCTTTGATCTGACGTTAACATAGTTTACACGTAAACTTATCAGTAATTATGTTTATAGTAAAACAATATACCATGCGATTGGTAGCTGCAAGATGAATTGTAATCTAACCTTTTTTGTGCAGTGCTGTTGAGGCGATTTTTCGTGAAAACAGCGCTACAAAATTGTTAATTATTATTATTATTATTATTACCTGCTGCCTCAAGGGCCGGATCGTGAGAGACTGGTTAAGGGAGACCTTTTGACCTTTCCAGTCCGACTCTCTCGACTCCTCGCCTTGCACCGCAGTTGGAGGAATAGATTCATATCTCCGTCAATCCTGGATACACTTACCGTCAGATTCCTACCCACCCCTCATACCCTTTTACTTCCATAAAAAAATCTTCCACAAAACATCCCCTAAGATGACGTAGGCCTTGAGGGAAATTATTTTAATCCTGTCTGGATCTAATGTAAAAAAACGTACCTTCCTTTTTTTTCGATGTCCCGGTTTGACGAAAAAATAAATTGTCACATTATTTATACCACACAAGATATAAACAACCCTGTAAGAAGAATGTATAAAACGATGGAAGTAAAGGCAAGAAAAGTGGAAATTGGCATCTATAGCGCGATGATCAAAGCATTTGACTTTGAGTCAAGAAGTTGTAGGTTCGTTTTCCGTGCAGCTTAAACAAGAATCTTTTAATCATTTGCCGTTGTGATCGCTTGCCCACTCTTATTGGCTCTCGCTGTGCTTGACGTTTTTTTTAAACTTCTAATCTTCTGTAAACCATTTTCTTAGTTTATTCAATTTAAAATTGCACGACCCGAATTAATAAATTAGTATGGCTAGGTCCAACGTTGTTTCCTCGTTCGAAAATATTTGGGCGGCGTTTCTCACAGGAAAAATTAAAAATAGTTATAGTTACCTACCTAACTCTATATCGGCTAGTTCAAGCGATATTACATAATGGCATTACCTATAGGTACGTATTATGTAATTTATAACAATCTTACATAAGTTAGGGGTTCGAAACCTTTTTAAAATCTAATATTGAAGTATTTTAAGTTTCTGCATAATTTATGATAAAGCCATGAAAATACTCATTCAATGTTCATTAAAAACATAGGTATGAAATCGGAAATTAATAATAAAGACAAATTAAAAAAATAAACTAATGCAATAGGAACTTACATAATCTTCTTCGTAGATATGAATGAATTTTTTTTTTGCTTACTGTAGGTACAGTCCTTTTATGAACCGGGACAAAAATACAGAAAAATTACATTATTACAAAATTTTTTTTTTTTTTTACTTTAGCTCCACAGGAAAGGCCCTGAGGAAAATAATTCCCCTCAGTGTCTATGTCATCTATCAAAAGGAAGGAAAGGAAGTTCTGGGAAGGAAAAGGGTATGACGAGTGGGTAGAAATCTGGGGGTAAGTGTGTCCAGGAACGATGAACACATGAATCCTGCGGTGCAAGGCAAAGTTCCTAGAGAGTACAGCTGGAGAAGTCAAAAGGACTCCTTCAACCATTCTTTCCCGATCTGGTCTGTCATGCAGCTGGTGGGTAGACCAAGATCCGGACAAACCTCACCCCGTGAACCCGGGCTAAATCACAAAACTGCCAAATCACAAAACGTAGCGAACTCCTGGTGTGACCTATGCCGGAGGTGTTGGTTTTCAAATAAATGATACCCGTACCAGCCTCTCAAAGTTCCACAGTCCAATCGATTTTTGTCACCGAATAATACCTAATTATAATTTCTAACTGTACCTATTTCTGGTTCCACGACAACTCATAATCATGCAATTCCAACAAATAATTTAATAATTTCAACTCATAATCATGCAATTTTCTTTGAAAACTCATTAAAAGTTATGAAATAAATAATTGAAAAATAGCCCATAACCTAACCTAACGCAACCTATTTAACCATTTTTTTAATCATATTTTTTAATGATTTTTTAAAGAAGGTGTTGAAATTGCAAGATTCTGTCTTGTCCGGTCGCCCTATTTCTAAAGCAGAATACTTATTTGCCCGATGAATTCAAATATCCCTGTGTCATGAAATTTGTCTAACTGAATTTTTAACCATTAGAGCAACTAATTTCAACCGTAAACGTCATTTACTTTATGAATTCTTTGAAAAGTGTATCCTCTATCTGGTACAATACTCGGATTGCTCATAAACACTACCAAATCAATTATGATGCAGAAAAAACTTGTGGTGAATTAAACAAAATTTGGATGTTTATTAGGATATTTCAAAATGTCATACTAATGTACCGAAACGTTACGTCTCCCGGTGTTATTTTATGGCATGATTAATATGTAAAATACAAAACATATAAATAATATTTGCTTTATTTATCTATTTTATTTATTTATTTATTTATTGATAGGCTTTTTTTTACACTATAGTTTATAAGTTGAGTAACAAACAGAACGAAGAAAATATAATACAATAAGAAAAGAAAATACACAATACAATGTAACAATAAAACAAATAATAAAATAAAAATACACATTATGTAAAAATGATAAGAAGTCTCATATTCAATACAAACAAAAATTGCAGAAATTATGTTAATCTATTTGTTCCTAGAAGAATAAAAGTGATAGAATATACAACAATTTACTGGTTAGTTTTAAGATGAAATATATCACCTAGATTAGAATATTTATTTCCGAGACTGTGAAGTCTCGGAAATAAATATTTTGATAAGCTAGTGTCGTGTTATTGAAGTAGAAGGGTAATAAATGTCGACAATAAATGATTTTTGGGGAACATGGATATTGATAAATTGAAGTAATTCAGGACAGTCAATTTTGTAATGCAGTATTTAATGTAATAGTATTTAATCTGTGCTTATTCTTCTTTCTGAAAGTTTCAATAGAGACGTTTTATCCAGGAGGTAATTGTAATCAATGTTTAGTATAGGAATATGCAATTTATAGTTTATAAACCTTAGAAACTTCCGTTGAATCTTTTCAATGTTGTCTGGATTAATGTTGTAAAAGGGAGACCATAACGTAGAGTTATATTCAAGTTGGAATCTGACAAGTTTTATACAACATAATAAGTGTGTCTAAATCACATAAATTTATGGTGAGCTTTCGAATATTGCTTGCCACATTATATCAAAACTTTGGACTTGCAGATGTCTGACTAATCAACTGGACGATCGATACATATTTACATTACCTATATGAATATTTTCCGTCCTTGAAGTGATTTTTCTCACAAAAACGGCCATATATAAATAAGCCAAATATTAATACGTCCGTCAACCACAGGTTGCCCATCCCACACTAATCGGTATAACTAGTTTAGGCCTGTTCCGCCTCTCTGTCGAATGTTCCGAAATGGATGATTATGTAATTTGGTTCAATTTTTCAAGATGCAGCCCATCGCATCGGATCCACACAACCCACCAGAACCCATCGGCCATAAGTTATTAAAAGGCAATCTGCTGGCTGATTAGCCCGGGTAGTAGGTCCGGACCGCGGCTCGATACCCGATGGCCCGCCTTCGTATTATTCATGCCACGGGGAAATAATTGTACAATCTATAATAATTGGAGACACGATAAACGTTACGATTATATTTTGTAGGTATGCCGGACTGGAGGCTGTGTGGTTGGAGGTTCGTGAATTAAATAAGGCATTCAAGGCCATGTAGGTAAGGCTTATAAAGTGTCGTTTTTTATTTTTATATTATAATGGTTTATATGTAGTTCCAAACAAATTCAGAATTCAACGATCGGAAAGTGTTCAAAATAAAAAAAAAACTTATTTTTTACATTAACCTCATACTGGAGGCTCTGATTTCCCTCGTGGCTTATGTAAACTTTAGGTATGCAGTATGGAGGGACTTTTTAACGAAATGAATGAGAGAAAGTTCGTGTCTAATATCCGAACGGTTACGGATTTAGCCGATGTCTTCCGATCGATAGATCTACACCCTCAGTGCCAAGTTTCCTTGCTTCAGAAATATACTGAGCATCCGTTAGAATGTACGTTTGATCTAATTAAATATTCAACGTAATCTGACAAAACCCAGTATCATTGAAACTGTTGATCAACTGAAAAGTATTGTTCATCAGAGAAAACCACTGACCACCGCAGTATATTCCTTTTTTAATCTATACTGACATTTTTTGCTAAGATAACACAACGAAATTTCCATACTTTCCAATAATCACTACCAGGAACACATATTACACAAGTAATAACGCCAGCTTGACACTTCAACAGGAAGTAGTAAGGAAGCGCCTTACAGAATGTAAAACCTACCTACCAAGGAGCAGAAATCATCCCCAACCCCCTATCTCGATGGTATCATGTACACAGCCTTCTCAGCTCTGTGCTATGGGGATGGTGGCTTATTAAGCCTCCAATGAGAGCCAATCAACGTCTTGTCAACCGGATGAAAGGGTAACTTAAAGGGATGATTTTGAAAGGTGGTTTGTTTTGGAAAGGGTGGTTTTAGATGACTTGAGACTTTTGGCTGAAAATATCGTTATAATATTGAATCGTGTTACGTATTTCTTTATCTGTTTAAAAATCATCTGTCATGAATTAATTGTTCTACACAACATTAATAAAAATCTGGAAAATTTCATAACTGGGTCATATACTTCGAGGGGAGAAGTATCACTTGCTCCATCTCATATTAAAAGGCAAGATAGAGGGTCGCCGAGGGCCTGGGAGGAGACAAATGACTTGGCTGCGAAATATACGAGAGTGGACCGGCATTAGAAGTGTGGAGGAGCTATTTCGGGCAGTGCAAGACAGAGAGACATTTTCAAGAGTGATCGCCAACGTCGGGGGACCTGATACAGCACACAAAGAAGAAGAAAAAAGAAATATTGGAATATTTAAGAATTTATTAATTAATTGAGAGAAATATTATCTAAGATATACGATCGTACTTGCTGCGTTGATCTTATATTGTTGCGTAATATTCGTTAAATATCAAATCAATTTGAAAAGCTAGAAAACAACTAAACAATATATTAAATTGAAATTAAAACAATTTTTTAACTTATTTCCACATATTTATTTAACCAGTACCGGTTTCGTCCTGTTATGGACATCTTCAGGCTGGCAATTGTCAATTGCCAGCCTGAAGATGTCAATAACAGGACGAAACCGGTACTGGTTAAATAAATATGTGGAAATAAGTTAAAAATTGTTTTAATTTCAATTTAATACAATATAATTCCACCACGTATAACAGAACAATAAATAAACTCATAAACAATATATAATTTACATACTCGTACTGACTTACTTACTTGACATATGCATATATTATTCGCGAAAGTCTGTGAAAGGTTCATTTGTTTAACTGGTAAAAAACTGGGGATATGCAATTATTATATTTGAGATGGTGACCGGACAACTCAGAATGAAACCAACTCAGAAGCACCTCAGAAAGGTCATTAAGAGTTATGATAAAAAAATTGGTTAAATAGATTAAGTTAGGTTAGGGTTACCGGCTATTTTAAAATTATTTTTTCAAGCTTTTAATAACCTTTCTGAGGTGTTTTTGAGTTGGCATGGAACCATTTGAGATATCTATATGATCTTCTGGATAACTGTAGAGGTGGATGTATTCAGATTTTCGCGGCCAAAATTATTATTTTGACTAATTCATGGGTTATTGCGCTTCCACAGTATCCGTCATTATGGCAGATAGGTTAGTAGATTTTCACAGACATATGTTTTGACAATGTTTTTTTAATCATTTTCAAAATACTTTTTTTCTGCTCGGTGTAGTTTTTGACACTGTTCTAAAGCAAGACTAAAATCTTTCCCTCCAAAAATATTACGTTAATACGTGTCAGTCAAAATCCAAACTCTCAAAGCACTCCCAAATAATCTAAGAAATTAATTTAGGCAAATACACCAGATGAAATTCCTAGCTGAGAATCTTCTGAAATAATCTGAGGGTCCAACACCCACAATAAGCTTTCTCACATAAGCGAGTCGTGTTCTGGCGGTATGACTTCCTTGTATGACAACGCTATCCTATCCTCCCATTGTGATAAATCGCTTTTGGTTTCCGACAAACATTCTCGCCCATATTATCTCGGCTTCATCCCCTCAGCCCTTCTGCTATCCTGCTACCCCTGGTGCCTTGCCGCTGCTACTTGCTATCTCTCCCGTTTTGCTACCCCCCCCCCCCCCCACTCCGAGCGGCGAACTTCCGGGATAATTGGAGTCAGCAAAGAATACGTTTTAAGTTGGTTATGTAATTAAAAACTGCATTAAATTAACTACAAAAATGAAGGCACACTTTCCATGGTAGATATCGTAGGAAAATTAAGGCTCCGCAACCTGGCCCGAAAAGAAGAAGATGGAGAGATACGAAATTACGAATGTTAGAGTGCTAACATTCGATTCAAATCGATGCGAAAATTGCGAAAATGTTTAATAAAACACGACTCGTTTAAAATAGAGCAAAAATCTCATGGGGGCTGTGTCAAGTACAATTTAAAGAAACATTGTGAATTTTTTCATACATATAACTTTTAAAATAACTGAATCGGACTTGAAAAAAATAATTTTCGGAGCACACTTAGCGTTTTTTTTCTATTGAATGGAATTTCATATAATTTGCGTTTCGGCGTGGGAATGTATAGATATTTTCTTCGAAAATAACATATATTTTTTTAAGAGCTTAAAAACTTCAAATATTTAAAGGGGATATGCAAGAAATCTGTAGAAATTCGGGTAGCGGACCCTTAAAGGTAAACTAAAAATAATTCATAATTTGCTCGTAATTATTTTTGGAAAAAACATTTTTGCAAAAAAACATTTTTGCAAACTTTTTTCTAAAATAATTAAATTACTGCCATATATGAACGAGCTGATTATGAAGTATTTTATGTTTTCCCTTAAAGGAACCTTTTTTTATCTGAGTACCAAATAAGAGTCCCTACTGCTCCCAACCCTCTGGAGGCAGTGCGACTAAGGCGTCCTCAATCAGGGAATGCTGTGAGGCTGCAAATAATAGGGAAGGGGAAAAGGTGGGGAAGTGAGGTTTGGTAGGCCTAATCACCAAACACGACTAAATCCATTTCAAGCAACGTTTAGTTTCTACATCCATTTCATGCACTTTGTATTATCGTACATTAAGGTGATCCAATTGTCCAGGATAAATCGAAATCGGAATCCACGCCTCTTTGGGAGGGATTTAAAAATACTTGAGAAAAAGCTTTTGGAAAGGTATGGAAAAGGTATTTAAGAATTGTTTTTTAGAGGTTGATTTCGTAAAGGTCTGTATCTTTCGTATTAACTCTTTTTTACGCATTGCTTGTTGTTATAACAAGGAAATTTAAAATTGTTTTCACGGAACCAAGCGGGGTCTAGAACGTAGGCGGGGCGTAACTGACACGAAATGGGTGTGCCAAGTGCATCGTTCTTACGCCGATGGCATAAGGTTCACTTTAAAAATCCAAATTCGTCCAAAAATTTAAGGAGAAAATGCATATATTGTTTTATTTTGTGAAGTTTGGGCGAAAATATAATTTTTTTGCGATTGTTATAACAGAAACTGTATTTGCCACATTAAACAATAAATTGAAACCACATTCGAAAAGGGGTTTATAAGTAGAAGAGTTTGCACTTGAAAGTGTTTTTATATACATAGATCTAATACTTTATTTTTTTCTAGGCTTATCAAAAGACTTATTAAAAAAATGATGAAAACTGCCGGCAGCCAGTGGAACTATGGCTTCTCTATTAGCTAATATTTATGAGTCTGAAGGAAGTGGAGGTTGGGAAGAAGAAGGAGAAAATAACAAGATAAAGCTATTTATAGCAACTGTTCGAAAAATTTTGACTGTAAATTGGATCCCAAAAACTACTAAAACTAGACGTAATATAATACAGATTTTTTTAAACTTTATATTTTAAAACCGGAACGGTAGTTCCAAAGATTTTTAAGATCCGGAGCAGCGTCCCGGTTGAATCTTTGCACTCCCTCCACCCTTCTTCCTTGCGTGACGTCTCACTAGTCAGTCTCAGTGGTAGTTCCCTCAAGGCGCAAGGCGCAAGGCACAAGGCAGTCATGAGGATGGCAAATTTCCACTTGCTCTTTATGCATAGTTAATGGAATATGAACATCCCGAGCAGGGATGAAAGATAAAAGTCGGAACAAGCCACCCCAATGACTTTGCTGGATCCTGTAACCCAGTGGACTTCAGTAACTTTTGAAATTACTAATAATAACATACTCACACACACACACACACCTACCCACTATAGACCCTACACATAAGAAACTTCAATAATTGAAACATATCATAGGTACCCACCTTGAAATATACTTAATAACAGTAAATTGTTTTCACCACTGTAACTAATGTACTGTTTGTTTCTATTAATAAATAAATAAATAATGGTTTTTGAAAAGGAGGTTATGTATTTAACCTTGGTTGCAGTTTACAGTCCTTGCCACATCTGTAAACTGGATTGCGTGTGTGATGGAGATTTTCAATAAGAACTTTTGATTATGCGAGTCAAACGAAAGACGTTGCTTTACTTATTAGTACAGTGTTAAAACAATGACGGTAAGAGAGCGAATGGAACGAACGCGGAAATCTAAATGAATTTGCATTGTCATCCGGAGAACCAGCAGCTGTTCTCGGTGATACCAGTCGGTAAAATTAAACGATACTAATATTTTAAGGCTGTTCGGCCATAATTTCTATAGCACCGTTTTCGTGAGAAAATCACTTTTCTTATTTATATACCTACTCGTATATATAAATAACCTACACCCTATCATTGACTTATAACTGATAACTCCGTGTGGTTAAGATTTATTACTTTAAGTGGCTTACAACTAAGATTGATAACTAAAGACTTAAAAATGTATATATTTTATGGCCGAGTGGGTTTTAATGCACAAAACTGTCATAAAATGGCTTACACTATGGCTTAAAACTAAGACTAACATACTTATTTTAATTTTTTACAAGTACATAAAATATTTTTGGAATTACTGTCCATGTTGCCAGTGGCATAAAGTATTAAAAAGTTTAAGCTTAATACAATGTTATATTAATCAATGAGGTTAATTAGCAGGTAATCAAGGAAAAATACATTAAAAAAACCTTGGACTGAGTAATGTCATTTACCACTGAAGAAATGCGGTCGTTATTCTGGATACGACAATTAAAAGTCTCTGCAAGCCAAATAGCTCGAAACACTGGTCTACGAAATTGGTATTGAGCATAAGTACTAAAAGTTTACCTATGACTGTTGAAGATGCTGTAGTCTCATTTCTAGATTTTGATAGAATAGTATTTATTTATTGAGTGTTTATTGATTTTAAATGCCTTTTCTAATAACAAAGGGATAAAATTGGAGTATTTAATTTTTTTTAGCCACTAGGTAAACAGGGTGTTAAAGGACGTACTTGACTTACTTTAACCAGTGATTCCTGACATTATTTGGAGTAAAAGAGTAAATGAAATTTTTGTCTCTGGTGACATCTTTAATGTTTTTGTTTTCTACAAAAACATAAAAAAATGGTAGGTGTTGGATAGTTTACAAAAAAAAAAATTGTCAAAAAAAGTCACCGGAGACAAAATTTCATTTACATTTCTTACTCCAAATAATCTCAGGAATCACTAGTTAAAGTAAGTCAAGTACGTCCCTTAAGAGCGTTTAACCAGCCAGCGGACGAAAATCCACATTTCGTCGAAAGTTGTTCTTCCGATCGTGCAGGGCGGTTACAATGAGAAAGATTGATTTTTCTCCGTACCAGCTTTTTTAAATTATAACTCAATATCGAATTTATTTCAATCCAAGTTAGCTTTAATTTATACCTTCATCCAAAAATGCTGAAAGGCGTGATGATAAAACTATTAAAATAGTGTACCTTTTGTAGTTATTTTTTGATTATAAGTATTTATCATTTTTCAATAATGTCTAAATTTAATAAGAATGTTAAAAAAATCGGAAATATATTAGTTTGTAAGTGCGCAAATAAATACACAAATGGACCAATTATCGTCAAGAAACACATGTACGTACATATTTTTTAATGATTTTATTGAAACTAAAATTAAAATTCTAATACATAACTTTGCTAGATAATGTATTGATTTATTTTACTGCATGATTACATTATTTGAAATGGGTGTGGTATAATACAAAAACTTTTTTGAAAATTTAACAAATCTGCCAACGACCTATGGAATAACCTTATTATACTAAAAATTAAAAAAAAATCTAAAAATTTATTACATAACTATGCTAGATAAAAGAACAATCTTTCGAAATCCATTTATAATTTTTTGTGGAAAAGAGTCAATACGTCTGAAAACTTTTTTGAAAATGACGTATTTCCGGCTTTCTCTGGTAATGCCCTCTTAACACCCTGTATATCATTGAACACAATATTAGCGACTCACAAACCAACATTTGAAAAAAAAATGTCGCTAACAATTAAATATTACAATTCGAGGTTTTACTCATTTAGTTATTCCAAAAATAAAAAAAATAGACTTAAAACACTATACATACAAAATATTACTTCTTTGTCTTCCTCACATAGTCTTATTTTCTTAGTCTTACTCTTCTTGTGCCTCGGCGGACTAAAGTTATCTAATTCTATTTTATTTGTCTCCGAGGTCGTTTTAAGTGTTTTTTTAGGATTTTTTCATTGACCTCTTTCATTCAGGTGTTATTCTTGATTCGTACTTATAATATAATTATTCTAACTGTTTGTATACCACCAACTCTGAGTAATAAATTAATTCAGAACGAAGTTACACACAAGTTCACTGTGTTTACCGATTCCGCGATCTCCAGGAAGGATCCTCGCCAAGCAGCCTCTCTTCGCGTGTATTAAATGTTTCTCCTACAAATGATACGTGTTTCTATTATACGGGATAAATGATTTGCGCTGTCAAATATATTTTAAAGCATCGTTCTTATGTGCGTTTACATTATCGCGCGCCTTCAAAGATGACTGAGTATGGCGCTATAATGCCTTTGAATTGCGGATTATTTTATTATTATGTGTTTATTTACTCTGATATTTTTCCCTGCGACAAACTCTGTGATTCAGTTCAAAAGATGATATCTTTGTTACAAAAACATATGAAATTATTATATTTTTAAGGACAGTTCGTTTCACAGAATTCGAACAATTCATTAAATTTCAAAGTTAATTTTCATGTGAAAAATCTATTCAAGTTCTTTTTGTTTTTTGTTTCTTTTTTCTGTTATTTATTTTGGGATGTTATGCCGTGTTGCGCTACCTCCTTCTTTAGCCAACGTTTCGGACAGCGTGTCAGCGTCCATCATCAGGGCAGAAGTGTGTCATACACATACAAGTCACACATCTGCCCTGATGACACAACGAACACTGTAGTGCTGTCCAGAACGTCGGCTAAAGAAGGAGGTAGCGCAACACTGCAAAACACCCCAAAAATAAATAACGAATATACTTTTGGCCGTGAAAATCTAAAATCATATCATTTTAAGTTCTGTTATTAATTCAGTTTATTGAAACCACTAGTCCACTATGATATAATAACAGAACTTGAATAGAACTTTCGCAAAACTTGAAAATTAACGTTGAAATAATTTTGTTAAAATTCTGGTCTGCTTAAGTAAATTATAATTAATTAAATTTTTCTGTTTGATAACTAATTCACTAACAAGAACATATAGCATTTTTCGGCACGTTCCAGAGCGGAGGATACTTTTAGTATAACCCTGTTGAAAGACCACAATTCAGAATTGAAACACTTTGAAATGTATGAGTATAAGCCATTTTTTTGAAAAGTTTTGTGTAGCCAGGTACGTCCCCATTAATCTTAGCCTCACAGCATGCCCCAATTAGGGATGCCATAGACTCACTGGCTCCACATGGTTTGGAGATATTATTCGCATTTTCAAAAAAATTGTTTTTTTTTGCAAATGGAAAAATATGGATCAAACAGTAGTTTGTCTTCCTGTTTTTTTAACACTTGAATATTCATAAATATTTAATAGCTCCACAGCTCATGGCGAATTTATGATGTTCACTATTGGAGAATTTTAATGTTAAAGAATCCCCTCTCCCTAGTTCCCCTCCCCCCACCAGGTTCCCCACCCCCCTCCCGGGTTCCCTTCCCCCCTCCCGCGAAACCCTACCCGAGTTCCCCTTCCCCTTCCCCCCTCCCGCATTCCATACGTTCAGTCCCTGTACATTCAGGTTTCAAACAGCTCGCGTGCAACCTATTGCAAAACCTATTTTACTCGCATATAATATAGCTTTCTATTGTTGAAAGAATTTTTAATTAATTAATGTATAACGCCAGAGCTTATCATTATATATAGCCTATTTTACTCGCATATAATTTAGCCTTCTATTGTTGAAAGAATTTTTAAAATCGGTCAAGCGGCTTAGGCGTGAGAGCGTAACAAACAAACACACGCACTTTTGCATTTATAATATTAGTATAGATATAAATTAACAATTTAAGAGTGGAACTGAAAACGATGCATCAATATTCCAGGAGGTTAAGTTATTGGCGAAAGGAACTATGGCTTGGGTGTTAGCGAAACCGGTAGGCAAGCAATACAATATGAATTCATTTGTGATTAACCATAATGAGTGTTTACAATCATGCACTGCCAACTCTTATTTGTTGAGACAGCTAAATACCTTGGAGTTACTCTAGATCGATCGTCCTCGTTTCTTGCCCATGTTAAGGAAGTCTCCAGCAAGGCCCAGGCACTCTTTTTGAAGCTGAGGAGAATCTCCACATCTGAATGGGGTTTGAGAAGTCCGGCTCTCCGTTTGATATATAGGGGAGTGTACGTTACGCAAGTAGCGTACTGCGCCTCTGTGTGGGAGCACCGCCTGGATAATTCTCTAATACTCTCGGCGCTCAAAAGAGGCCAGCGAACTCCCTTGCTGGCACTTTCTGGTGCCTACAGAACGGTAGCTTCGGACGCATTACCCGTGCTGGCAGGTGTTCTGCCAATCGATTTAGAAATTAGGGAGGTGTTAACAAAGAAGAAGTTGACCAGGGGACTCCCTGCCACCCACCTCGGTGTTGTCATCACACCAAGTGGAGTCGGGACTCTCCCTGGGCTACTTAAACGAATGAGAGAGCTTACACTCAATGAGTGGCAATCTCGCTGGATTAGATCGAATATGGGAAGATGGACCTTCTCCTTCTTCCCATCAGTTAAGATCAGAATGGAAGGGGCGTACATCAACCTGGACCATCACATGGTCCAGCTACTGTCCGGGCATGGGGAGTTCAGGGGGAGACTGCATAGACTCTCCCTATCCCCCCATCCGAACTGCACCTGCGGAAGCACGGATCAGACTGCCGAGCACATTCTGTGGCATTGCGAGATCATGACGGATGCCAGAGACGAATTACTGGATGGTTTGCAAGTGGTCACGAGACCGGTTTGGAATTCCGATCTCGTATCGAACAAGGTTAATTTTGAGTGTCTGAAGAAGTTCACAAGAAGATGGGTTGAAAGATGGTCTGCTCTTAGAGTCGAAGATTAGTGTAAAATCAATAGATACCAGGTGTACTAGCTCCTGGACCCACTGACTACGATTTGAACTTACCTTATTATTGTTTATGCCTTGTTTCTTACTATTATTCATATATGCCTGTTTAACCAGTTTTATGTACTAATTGCTGCCATACCTGCAACCTCTCACTGTCGCTACCATTCTGCACTGTACCATCAGTACTCACGCTAGAACCAGTCATCGTGGTTTTTTTTTTTAGTTCACAGCACAAAGCAATTATACAAATTATACTCACCCATCGTTTAATATTTTATTTTATGCAATGGTTTTTCTTTTTATTCTTATATTATATTTATGTAGCATTAATCACATCGGAATGGCTTCTTTCACTTGGGAGCCGTATGAAATCTACTCATACTAAAGATGCATTCATCACAAGTGAACGGTTTACTTGAGAACGCAAAAATAAATTTTTTGAAGATTGTTTACTATCTATTATCTCACGGCATCTATATTTTATTTGCTATTTTCTCTTACTCTACAAGCATTGTCTATGGTCAACTGATTTTATCTACGTTTTATGTAGAATTGAAATTTTTATATAAGGTTTTCAAGCGCTAACATAGAGATGACTTTCCTGATTCGTGGCACAGATCCATACAACTGGAGAGAGTGCAGCAAAAAAAGACATTATAATGTTTTCCTGCTTGGGACTCTGCTGATAGTCGCTATACGGAGTATGCATACTGTACATGAAAGTGGATTTATGCAGATCTGGAAATTTCTTACAGGTAGTTGCAGTACAAACATAGAGACGGTTTTCCAGTAGCGCGGCACAGATTCAGACCTCTAGGGAGAGGACAGCAGTCAAGACATCGGAATGGTCTTCCCGCTAGGGACACATCCGAAAGTCGCCACCCTAAGTTGCATACATTACAATGAAGTGGTTCAAAACCAATGATGTGTTTTATTTCTCTAGCAGGAGGTTGCAGTAGATACATGCAAACGGTTTTCGGTTTAAGGCGCAGTTATAGAAAAACTTAAATTATGGTGCAGTGTACACATTGGTATGGTTTTTCCCTTGTGAGAGGCCCTGGAGTGGCCCTAACAATATATGCATACCGAACATGAAAGTGGTTTGCTGAAAAAACCACGGATAAAATTTTGTAAATTAGTAGTTGCAGTACAAACATGGAGACGGTTTTCCAGTAGCGCGACACAGATCCAACCTCTAGGGAGAGGACAGAAGTCATGACATTGGAATTGTTTTCCAGCTTGGGACACTTCCGATAGTCGCCACATGGTCAAAGTTGCATACATTACATTGAAGTGGTTCATTACCAAAGATGTGATCTTTCTCTAATAGGAGGTTGCAGTACAAACACGTAAACGGTTTCCCGTTTAAGGCGCAGATATACAACAATTTGAGTTATGTTGCTGTGCACACATTGGTATGGTCTTCCCGCGATTGGGATATAATCGAGTGGGCTATACAAAAGATGCATACTGAACATGAAAGTGGTTTGCTAAAAAACCACAGATAAATTTCTTGGTTATTGTTAACTATCTATAAATTCGTATTATCTATATTTATTTGGCTATTTTCCACCAATGACATGTTCAGAATAGACAACGGGGCTTAGTCTATGGAATTTCTTAAAACTCTATGAGGACTTTATATATTGTCTATGGTAAAATGAGTAATTTATTATACTTTCTGGCACTCCAACACACAATGAAGCAAAGTAGATCGCTTGAGGACTGTATTGTATCATGGCAATATCCCTGAATGTTGCCGTGTATTAGTCCGAAATTTAATCTAATCTTTAGGCATTAAAACAGTATTTTGTCTCGCACTAGCATAAAGTTCAATGACCTCTGATGCACTATTTAAAATTCTTTCGTACACTTTAGATATACCACACTTGAAATCGGTTTTCATTGACACTTAAGCATTCCGTTATTGGCGTGCCGTAAAAATCGTTACCTCGGATCCTTCACTTATCTCCCCAAAAATCCAAAGCCAATTTCAGGTGTGGTATGCAACCACTTTTTTCTTATTATTATTAAATATGTTTGTTGTTACTTCCTATAATGGGAAGAGGAGCATTCCCAATGCTTCCGGTTATCGTGAGGCAGTAGACACATGTTATTGGTCCCACCTGGCTTATCAAAATTTGAAAAACCGGTTTCATGTATGGAATGCACCCAAATTTCCTTCGTTATTCTTTAGGTTTATTAGTTATTATTTGTTACTTCCTATAATGGGACGAGGAGCATTTCCAACGCTTCCGGGTTCGTGAGGCAGTAAACACGTGTTATTGGTCCCACCTGGCTTATCAAAATTTGAAAAACCGGTTTCATGTATGGAATGCACCCAAATTATCTTCGTTATTCTTTAGGTTTATTAGTTATTATTTTTGTTTTTTTTATCGTTTTTCTTTTCTAATCGTTGTGTAACTGCAAGGTGTTGGATACCCTGTAACATGGCAGCGGAACACTTCTTTATAGCAATGTCACAGAGACGAGAACTGAACCATATAATGTGTCTCGTCCTTATCCCCTCCATTGGGGGTGGCTTGTGACCCCGTCCCTGCATGTGGACACCGGAGTGAGGACGACCCGGAGCGATGTCTCATGGATGGCCCGCGCCTCCCCTAGGTGTGGGTCGTAAGGATGTCTCGCGCGAGTAAGGGGACCCTCCGCCCTGCCTCCGACAACCCGGCGCTGATCCTTCTTAGAGTCTTTGGGCTTTCTGCCACCCGCATCCGTTAGCAGTGTCGTCGATGCATCACCGAGAAGTTGGCTAAGGGGCGCGGAAACCGACCCTCGCGCTTGGCTTTCCTGAAAACATGCACCTCTCAACAGGACTGCCGGGCGTACCTGTGACACACTCGCTCCCTACCAGCAACAACGTTAAAATTGAGTTATTATTTATGTACATTAAACAGTTTGAGTAGGCATATCGCCTACATGTAATTATTTTATTTTCCCCTCTGATTTTCCCCAATGAAAGAGGTAATGTATATATTTATATTTATTAGTTACTAACCTGTACATATAAAGCACTTGCATACTGCTCGTTAACACCGTATGCGGGGACATTGGGGGTCTAGCTTTGTTCAAATTAAATGTAGAGACGTTCAAATAAAAAAAAAATTAGCTTCCTTGTGAGAGCCCTGAAGGAGTAACCATAAGTTACTTATACCGGGGTGGGTATGCGGTTGGAAACCTCCAGTGCCAAC
Organism: Limnephilus marmoratus; assembly: GCA_917880885.1. Classification (NCBI taxonomy): domain Eukaryota; kingdom Metazoa; phylum Arthropoda; class Insecta; order Trichoptera; family Limnephilidae; genus Limnephilus; species Limnephilus marmoratus. The sequence continues at coordinate 28,205,568 of OU862923.1, read as the reverse complement.
TCAAAGTGATTATTTTATATTTTGGAATAATATAATGAATTGACGCGAACCAAAATTAGAAACAGAAAATCAAAAAAAGATACTGTCGCATCTAGCGTAGAATCTTGTAATCATACGTAAAGATAGCCAATAAAAATGTGAGTTAAAAAAATGGAGATAATATTTGCAGTTCTTAGACGAAGTGATAAGGTTAAATATTACCGAAGGGGACAGGGTCGATTTAGCTCAGTGATTAGAGCAGAGCCATTTCCAGAGTCATTTCTTTGGTGTGAACGTATTTTTTACTGATTTTCTATTTCAAATTTTCGTCAAATGTACTTATTATTATACTTGAGTATAACTCTACGTTATGGTCTCCCTTTTACAATATTCATTCAGACAACATTGAAAAGATTCAACGTAAGTTTCTAAGGTTTATAAACTATAAATTACATATTCCTATACAATACATTGATTACAATTACCTCCTGGATAAAATGTCACTATCGAAACTTTATTACTATTACATAAAATACTGCATTACAAAATTGACTGTTCTGAATTACTTCAATTTATCAATATCCATGTTCCCAAAAAAATCATGCCGACATTTATTACCCCTTTACTTCAATAACACCAGGACACTAGCTTATCAAAATTCTCCGATTCTCCGAATAAATATTCTGATCCGGGCGATATATTTCATCTTAAAACTAATCAAAATAAATAATGTAAATTCTATCACTTTAAGACACAAATAGACCAGGTACTTACCAAATAACTTCTATGCAACTAATCTTTTAAATTCAATTATATGCGTGAGGATTCTAAGTTTCTGTTTACATCTTTATCTGTGTATTTTGCTTTGTGTTTCGTAGCAACCTTTTTTGTCATTATCTTTATATTTTTCTTTATTGTTTAAATATACTTATTTACTTCGATACAAATGGTTTGTAAAATTTTATAAGAATAGCCCACTGGGGCGTGTAATAAATAAATAAATTATTAGTTTCAACGAAAAAATTATAGCATCTATTGTTTTTTGAGCTGTCTTGAAAACTGTTGGCATAGTTTATTTTCTGAATAATCTTAATATTTTAACTGCTATACTTTAATCTTATAAAATTCGTTTTTAAGTACTTCTATTGCTGCTTAATATTTAATCCCGCGCAGGAATTAACATTTATTTGAATAATTTTATGCATAAAAAAAAAACTAGATAATATGCAAATCAAGAACGACGCTAGGATAGTTTGGTGGGAGATAAAATAAAGGGGGATATATATTGTGGGGGTGCATTTTAGTGAAAAAACAGGGTTGGGGCGTTTTTTCATGGCAATTTGTTCGCAATTAGCTTACAGCGGCACGTCCAGTACACGGCACGCCATGTGGCCGCTGGGATTAAAACCGAAGCGCCTTTTTTATATGCGGGTAAGAAAAAAGGAATAACAACTATTACGTATGAAATGTCACCCTTCTGGCCCAAAGGGTTGCTTGTCTCAAAAAGGCAGGCAATAAAAATATAATTAGTTATTTAATTGCCGAGTTGCTCCGGACTGCAGTCTGCAGGGTAAAGAATACCCTGATGTTAGCTAACCTGCGATAGGAATGGGCACCAGAAGAAGAAAAAATCCTGTGATAATGTTGGTTTTTATAATATTTCTTAATGCGGGTCGATCGTGGAGTCAAGGTTTATTTTTAAAACTAAAGCAAATTAAGTTAAAACCCAAATTAAAATGCTAAAAAATCAGAAAAATATTCGGTTGCACCTAGGGATTGTGAACTTCTAGATGTGACCGAATCTTTTTCTGATTTTTCTGGATTACATTTTGCTTTAGGGGTCACTAATATTGTCTTAAATTTTGTTAAATTACTTTAAACGCAATTAGGTAGGCACTTAACTATTCATTCACTGTCAGTTTAAGATGAAGCCTTACTGACTAATGCAAAATCATATAAAATCATATAAAATCATATGTTTTTGTTTTGAAAATTTGACCCCTTAGAAGTATTATAGATGCTTCAATTAAATACTGCGTGTAGAACATACATTGGCCTTTAAAAATTTGGGTAATTTAATTAAGTCTTTTAATTTCTTTAAGCCTAGAAAAAAATTAAGAATTAGGTCTATAAAAAATCATTTTTAAGTGCAAACTCTCCTACTTATAAACCCCTTTTCGGATATGGTTTTATTGTTTAATGTGGTAAATTCAGTTTTTTTTATATTAATCGCAAAAAAAAATATATTTACGCCCGAACTTCACAAAATAAAATAAAATATGCATTTTCTCGTTATTTTTGATATATCAACCAATACGGCCCGCACTTTACGAATTTAGATTGTTAAAGTGACCCTTATGCCATGGGCACAAGTACCATGCACTTGGCACACCCATTTCGAATCAGTTACGCCCTGGCCGGAGCGGAGAACAGACGTGTGGTTCCGCGTCGCTTGGTTCCGTGAAATCAATTTTAAATTTCGTTGTTATTACAGTAAACAACGCGTAAAAAAGGAGTTAATGTTTCTTACATTCGTCGGCCGTATGGATTGATGTTCATGCGGCCGATGAATGTAAGAAAAAGCATTTTTTATTTATTTGTGAAGTTCGGACGTAATTATCAATTTTGTTTGCGATTATTATAAAAGAAACAAAATTTTCCACATTAAACAATAAAACCATATCCGAAAAGAGGTTTATAAGTAGCCGAGTTTCCACTTGGAAGTGTTTTTTATAGACCTTATACTTTATTTTTTTCTAGGCTTATTAAAATGACTGATATTTTTAAAGGCCAACATATGTTCTATGAATTGAAGTACCTATCCATAATACTTCTAAGCGATAAAATTTTCAAAACAAAAATACATGATTTTGTATGATTTTGCATTATTTCGCATGGCTTCATCTTAATACAACTCTTTTCCTAGAAAATTACAAGCCAGGTCTCAACTCCGTGATAGGTACATTATCTGTCAAAAATTTAAATTAACATAGAATAATATCTCAACTATTCTAACGTAAGCTCATTACTGTATTATCACGTAGACAATTTAAGCACATGCCGTAAGCCACGTACCGCAGGTCACAACACACTCATAACTAGAATGTAATGTTTAATGTAACCGAGCTTTTTGAAATGCTACCGGCGAAGTCTAGGCGTCCTAATTAGCCCACCTTACTCCTCCCCGTTGAAAAGTCACAAACAGGTAGCATAACGAACCACCAAAAAATATTGGAATATGACATTGTAGGTATGTATTTTGTGAGTGATTTTGGTTTTGAATGTACTTTCCAAGAATATGTTTTTTTTAATAGATTATAAAATAACCCGAGTATTAACTTAAACCAGGTGTGCCCTATTGTGAAACCACGAGCTTCAATGCTAGAAGGAATAAAATGACTATTCATGCGCCTGTGTGTGTCTTTTACACTCATCCTCCACTTATTAAAATCAGGTCAGTTGCATTTCAAGAAATGCGGGGAAAAATATACTATAACGAAAAATAAATAACTTCGTTTACACCACTATACACTGTGTCCGGAAACTCGTGGTACAAGCGGGAAACTGGTAAATCTACATCACATTCGGAGTCGATTTGTGATATAACTTTTTTTATTTGAGCTTTCGTTTTCGAGTAAATCGGGTCTGAAGTTGGAATTTTTTTGGTTAAATTTGAAAAAAAAAATTCACTAGGGGATCGATTTTAGCTGTGTATTGCCTTATAAAATGCTTCGAAGGGTAAACCGGGCTCAAATTTTTTTTTAACCCTTTGGTTGCCGAAAAAATGGAAAAATACAAAAAAAATAATATTCAAATCGAAATGCTCAGATCGAAAAAAATAAGTTTTTTGGGTTCTCTACGTGATGTAGATTCACCAGTTTCCTGCTTGTACTACGAGTTTCCGGACACGTTGTATAATTAACAATATCAATGTGTTTCAATAACAATGTTATCTTCATCAGAACAAAATGTTAATTTAAAAAAATAAAAGACAAACAAGTATTGACAAAATTAGAACAAAGACAAAATATTAAAAAGGAGAGGTGATTAATTGCTTAAAAAATCTCATAAAAATAGTTATATAAAATTAAATGTAAAAATTATTTAAGGATATATATAATTGCATTTAGATAATAAAAAAACTTTTAAAACAAACAATAAAAACAGGTAGTCTAAATAACAAAATAAATTTAAATAAATGAAGACAATATAAGCGAAGCTCAATCAAAAATCTGGAAACAAAAAAATCAGAAAAACATATTGACACCTCTGGGACACGAGGTGTCAATATGTTTTTCTGATTTTTCTGTTTCCAGATTTTCGATTGAGTTTCGCTTATATTGTCTTCATTTATTTAAATATTACAATTTGAGGTTTTACTCATAAAGATAAAATTAAAAATAATAAAAAAAAAACAAAATAAATAATTATAATTATCGTAAGTATTAATAAGAAAATAAATTTAAAAGACGGCTACTTTAAAAAAATGGATAAGTTATTTATAATATTTAATTTACTATTAACGCTATTTTTAATTTCTAAAATGTCTAAATTATCTAATTGTATGCCCAAAGATATTGAAATATATATTATATACAATTAGATAATTTAAAAACACTAACAACTAACACTACGGGCTTATGCCCGTAGTGTTAGTAAAAATTTAAGACCTACGTTAATATCAAAAGAATGCTCGTTTCCAAAATATGTTTGGCAAATTCTGAATAATAATTAATTTATAAACCCCAGAATTGTTCAATAAATCACATTTATCCTTATCATTTACTATATAATTTTTTAATTTGTTATTTGTATAAAAAGCTGGTTGGATATTATCTGGCATGTTCTTAATTATTAAATTTGAAGTGTTATTATTTAAAAATATAATTTTTCTCCAATTATTATCATTGTCAACAACATGTAGATAAACAAAAGGTCTAAAAAACTTTTCTTATATTTTTTTCAATATGTTTCAATAACAATATCAACATTGTTTTTAACACCTCCATGACACAGGTAGCTTTATATGATAAAAAAATTGTTAAAACAGGCCATCATATCTGCCAGAACATAAAATAATACGTGTAACTAAATGAACCAAACGTACTTAATTGACGCTTCAACCCAGTCATAGAAGAGCATCATTCACCCAGTTTTTTGTGCAGATTTTGGAACATTTAGATCATTAATTGCTTCTGTGTCAAAACCGTGCATCGGTAATAAGTCTAATAAGCAATCCAGACTATCAGACCCGTCAACCAAATGAGTAGGAACAACACAATATTTATCATTTTTTTTCATTTTCCATGTGTTCCAGTTGATTGAGTGTATCGTGTTTTAAAATGACGAAAGAGCGAATTAACGTTTCGTTGGATTGATCGAGTAAGAAAATCCATTGCTTCGGAAAACAAAAAAATTGCAGTGGTATAAAGTAAAAAGTTATTCTAAGTCCTATTTTAAGATGAAGCCATACTAAAATAATGCAAAATCATAGAAAATCATATGTTTTTGTTTTTCAAAATTTGATTGCTTAGAAGTATTATAGATGCTTCAATTAAATACTGCGTTTAGAGCATACATTGGCCCTTAAAAATATCGATCTAGTCTTTTAATAAGCCTAGAAAAAAATAAAGTATGAGGGATACAAAAAACACTTTCAAGTTCAAACTCTTATATTTATAAACCGCTTTTCGGATGTGGTTTTATTGTATAATGTGGCAAATTCAGTTCTTTTTATAATAATCACAAAAAAATATTATATTTACGCCCGAAGTTCACAAAATAAAATTAAATATGCATTTTCGCGTTGTTATTTTACAATACGGCCGGCAGTAGACGAATTTGGATTTTCAAAGTGAACTCTATGCCGTCCACCGAAGGGCTACATAAATTGTTCCGTGAAATTAATTTTAAAATTCTGTTTTATTACAATAAACAATGCGTAAAAAGTGAGTTCATGTTTTTTAAAGGACTTTACGAAACCAACCTGTAAAAAAAATCTCAAATAACTTTTCCAACCTTTCCAAAAGCTTTTTCTCAAGTATTTTTAAACTCCTCCCATAAAAGGGCGTGAATTCCGATTTAGATTTTTTCCTGGACTATTGGATCGCCTTCAAAATAAGTGCGTTCGTAAAGTTAGAGCAGGATATTATTAAATGTATGACCGGTCAGTGAATGAGTTGATATCGCGTATGGTTCTCACACAGGTGTAGCTTCAGTCGTGAGTCCAATTCCTCGGCTGGCTAAGTTCTCCATCATGACACGAGTAACAATTTCCTTTTACCATGATGGTATGGTGTTTAGAAGATTTTCAAATAGGTTAAAATTCAAGTCCTTTTAAAATTCTGTTAATTTTCAATTATTGTGAGACAATGTGATAAAATAAAAACAACTTGAATACAACTTTTACAAAACTTGAATTTTAACTTCGAAATTTGATGAATTGTTCAAATTCTGTGAAACAACCCGTCCTCTCTTTAAAAAAAACCTATATAATATGGTTAGGTGTTTACACCATACACAGCTACACTTACGTACATACATTTCCATATATGATAGACTCTGTACTTGTAGCTTGATTTTCACATATTCCTTTCCTATCCATCCCTATCATGTTCCGTTTCCCCATCCTATCCCATCCCTATGAACCTGTTATTTCGTTACCATAACAAATCAGTGTCGTCAATGGAAACTCGCCGCGTAAGCATATAATTTTCCGCTCCCCGCAACCTCAAACTGAATCCGCATACCGCAAGTATATAATAAACCAGCCAAGATAGCAGAGTGTCACAAGTTACCGCAGTAAGTCCCTTCCTTCCTTTCCTTTAAATGCATTCTTTCTACTTGCAAAGTGGTCTTTCACACACCTATATTTCAAAACACATACAAGGTCCTTGGACATCCACATCCGCACTTAAACCACACATCATAATATATCTACCTCCGGCAATAATGGAATCCAAATTTTGAAAAAAGGGAGGACGAGGGCATTGATAAAGAGGTAGGAGTAGGGTAAGGAAATACCAGCTAATCCGATTTAGGTATTAAACATTGCTTGAGCCATTTCAACCCCAAGTTGTTAGCTATGTTTGATGACTAGCAGGGGTACCCAGGTTCGTGGGTGAGATAGGTAATAAAGCTTCTCTAAGTCTTGGCGCTGCTATATCTTCTGTATCAAAATGTAATTTTTCATCCCCTATTATATTGGATCCGGAGTCGTTCCATCGACCTGGTTCGGTAGTGACACCTGCATATGTTTCACATATATATAGGCTAGTGCAAAATGCATTTATTTATTTATATATGCATATATTTTACAAAACATTACAAAGTGATACTTTGTCTGTCCAACTGGGAAGGATACCCGTTTCAGGACAGCCAAATTGTATATTTAGTTCATAATATTCTTAACAAAAGAATGGTTTCGTTCAAGATATCACAGGAATTTACTTCTGTCAAGACAACTTTTGAGAACATTAAAAATTGTATTCTGAACGAAGGGATGGTTTCTTTATGGCTTTGAAAGAATCGTAAAGATGTGATTTTTTTTCAATGTCATTTTGGAGAACATTAATAATTGCATTCAGAGTGAAAGAGTGGTTTCTTTAGTGAGATCACAAGTAGGAGATTCTTTCCAGGCCATTTTAGAGAACATTTACAATTGCATAATTAGAATTTACACATTTATACACCAATATATGAATTCCTAATGCATTTTCCCATGACTATTTAATTTTAATAAATGTACTATTATTTTTAGAATTTCCTAAGTAACAGAAATTACTAATTTATAAACCAGAATATATGAATATGAATTTCCAATGTATTAATACAGAAAATTTAAAAACTTATTTTTTGAAATGTCTAGTCGTTATTGAAACATAGCATTGAAACATAATTTTAGTTTTGATTTATATGATTTAATTATTTATATTATATTTTGTGTAGGTATTATATTCGAGACTTGATTTAATTATTTATATTTTATATTTTCTGTATTATATTAAAGGCACTGCTGAAAACCAGCTGCATTTCAGGAGAAATTTTGAATGCCAATAGAATCGATGATAACTAAACAATATGTAAATTTGTTTAAAATCAATTGATAAACAAATTAAATTTTTTGTTATTATTATCTAGAAATGTCTTATCTATGTACTGAGAAATCTTTGGGGTAGGTACTAGGTACCTATTATCTCCTGCTATTTCCTACGTACACGTATAAAAAAGGCACCTACTATTAATAGACAAAACACAAATGTTTCAATCAAGAACAAATCTATTCATGCCTTTACTGCATCCGTTAAACCCTGTAACCTTTCTATTGTGTTCCGTTAATGATGGGAAGAAAGTGTTATTAGTGGCGATTTCACAGCTACCGCCCCCGGGGCGATCTGTCAAAATAATATCCTACCGATAAAATGAACGCGGCGCAGACATTATATATGGCGTCCATCAATACGTGTCCGGGACCCGTCAGTCGGGACCCGTCACGCGTCAGTCCGGTCAGTCGCGGTCTCAATGATTCTTGATTCCGAATGATTCTTTCGGGAATGGGTGCCGAGTTCACTTGACTAACGGAGGCTGTTGTATGCTGATGATTTGGGCTTTCATCTTAATTATTCGATCATTAAGAATAACAGACTTTTTGAAGTATAAAATTCTTTAGCACCATTGTGATTTCAAACTCGATGAAACTTAAACGAGCGATGCTTAAAAAGAGACAAACATATACATCTATAGGTTTTAGCCTGCGGGAGAATGAGATACACTAATCAGTGAGTGTCCTCTTTGTGCGTTGCTTCGTAGCCTATCTGCCTCCTCTTCGTGCGGTGCTTCGTAGAATAAAATGTAAAATATTTTTTTTAAATTGGGTAACAATATCATCTTATATATAAAAATCTTGTATCACGGTGTTTGTGGTCGCACTCCTCCGAAACGGCATGACCGATTTTTATGAAATTTTGTATGTACATTTGGTGGGTATGAGAATAGGTTTTAAAGTATATTTCATTCCGCTAAGTGATTAGGGTGTCCCTATCCAGAAAAAAAATCTGCTTTTTAGACAATTTTTTTTGTATATATATAAGTTCGAAGAAGTAAATTTTTTTTGTATTTTTTTTTATTCGGCATAAAAAAATACCTATAACCTCAAATTTTAACCCTCCTACCCCCACCCTCACATTTTTAAATTGCAATTTTAGTATTTTTTTACGAACAAATTTAACCGTCTTTCATATTTCAAACAGAACGAAATTATTTATGTTATTGAATGACAGATGGCGCTACGTCCGCCTCATTGAACTTTCATCCACGCATGCGCAAGACATTCAAGAGAAGCGTCGTGGCATTTTGATATTTTATTCGGCATCATGTTCTCGCGTGGGCAAACCATCGAGCTTATTTGTGTTGGCTAAAGACGGACTGACAAAAAATAGCTCTTCGACATTCATATTGATTTTCTTTATATCGTTTTCCTTCTTTATTTGGTGTTTTTTTTTTTTTTTTTTTTAATCGGCGTTCATCTTCTACAGCGCTCCATTCCTCTTTCTGTCATAGATCCCATCCCCACACGCTTACAATACAATCGTTATTTTTTATTTACCAACCAAAATTTTCAATAGAAATAATTTATATGGCAGCACAACGTTTGTCGGGTCAGCTAGTAATAAATAAATCCTACAATTATCCTACTCCTGATACTCTGCATTCGTCTGGTTCTCTCGAAGTTTAGTTTTCTAAAGGTTTCACTTCTACCACGTAGCAAATGCACACTCTGATATTTTAAATTTTACCCACTTTTATTAGTTTTTAAATGAATAAAAAATGTAAGTGTGCAGTTCACATGCGGTAGAAGTGAAACCTTCAGAAAACTAAAGTAGACAAGAGTGAGGAAGCTAAGAATTACCGCACAAAGAGAAGACCGATTATTCTATCTCATTCACTCGCAGGCTATATCCTGTAGATGTATGTTTTTGACTCTTTTTAGTGTCGCTTTATCTCCACACAAGAGGCCCTGAGGAAAAGTCCATCGGGCCGTTATCTTTAGGGATGCTATGTGGAGGGTCCTTTTAGGGAAAGGAAGGAAATGAAGTTCCGGGAAGGAAAAATATATGAGGGGTGGGTAGGAATCTGGGGATCAATGTGTCCAGGAGTGACGGCCTAAACCATCCCTCTCATTGTGGTGCAAGGCCTTGGGTCGATAGAGTCTGGCTGCAGAGGTCTAGGTTAGGTCTCCTTCAACCTGTCTCTCCCGATCCACGCAGTAGGTGAGCATTGCCACCAAGACCTAGACAATCTCATCCCATGAACCCGGCACCCCTGCATAGTCGCCAAACATAGCGAACCACTTGGGGTGGCATATGGCAGAGTAGTTGGTTATCCAAAAAATTGTTTCCGAGCGGCGGTACCCACATCCGCCTCCCAAATTAGAGTAAAGTTTTGATTGAAAAACGTATGCAATAACATACTCGTAGATAGACTAAAAAATAGTTTACATATATATATATATATTAACTTTAACTTCACACAGGAGGTCCAGGGTAAAATAATTTCTCTCAGGGCCTATATTATGTATACCTATATATCTTCTTTGAAGATGCTGTGTGGAGAGTCTTTTTGAGGAGAGGAAGGTGTGAACATGGGTCTTGAATGGATCCAAGTTGTAGAAGGGAGGAAACTCAAAGGCCGGCAAATTGTTCCACAGTCGAACTGTTGAACTCAAGAACGAGTGATAGAAACGACCCGTTCTCATTTGGCGTACTTCCTGAATATGCACCAGTGCCGGGGATCAATGACGCTAGTTCCTCGGAACGTCTTCCATAGTAGTATCGATAGAACAAGGACATCATTTCCATCTGATGCCTGTGCTCTAAAGATTGTAATCGGTTTATATCGTACACCCAATCAAAATTTTATTGAACTTTCATAATTTTGTCGAAGTTCTGTAATTTACATTCATACATTCTGTCACGATTCTTACATTTATTTACAGATCGGAATACAAATTCCATAAACCTACCTATTAATGTCTTATTTTCGTATATCTAATTGCATATTCCTTGATTAAATTTTAATCTCAAATGAAATATGACAGTCGGCTCGTATGAATACAAATACATTTATATGAAAGCAATTCGATTAAATTACTCTGACTATTTTTAGTAGCTACCTATCTACCCAATAGCAGTAGACTGGATATCCTACGCATTATATATGTAAAACGTATTAACTTTGTTCCAAGATTAATTGACTAATCAAATTATATAAATGGAAAACATTTTTTCGAACTTGTTTCGGATCGTGCACTATTATTAAATGAAAATGTTACAATATTTTATTGATCAGTGGCGTGGTAACTAACTTCCATCCCCAAGGCAAATGTTAACTTCCTTAACAACAAATTGACAATATTTTTAAAGGGTTTTCAGATATATAAGTACACTAGCTGGGGTACCCGGCTTCACTCAGGGAGTTGATATGAGATTGAACTGACGTTCGAACCCACGACGGATCTTGCTTTATATACCCCTACCAATGGGTAGCCCGACCCATACAGGAAGGCTTCAAATTATCCACAATGTTTCAGAACATTCCACAACATTCGAGAGTGTTCTGGAATGTCCCACAATGATGTTACCGATTCCCTATTCCCGAACATTCCACAATATTTAAGAATGTTCCTGGATGTTTTGGTATGTTTTGGAATGCTCTCGAATGTTCTGGATTGTTCTAGCAATTTCTGGAGGGCGAAACTTTGGGTGGGTAGGATTAGGATTCAATCCAAATCACTCTATATATTGGTGAAAACCGCATGAAAATCCGTTCAGTAGTTTTTGAGTTTATCGCGAACAGACGCGGCGGAGGACTTTAATTTAGAGATGTAGAGACATTAATTATGCATACACCGTATGAAAATCATAGTATTGAAAAAATTGAACATGTGCCAAAACGAATATAAAATTGAAACACGAAAAAAACGAAAAATTGTTTGTTTTTCGTATCAAAACTCGCTAACGGTGAGCTCGGAGTCATGAAATTTGCATAGCTTTTTTTCACAGAAATGTCTAGATCAACTCAACTATTTTTTCAATTAAAAAATCATTTGACGGCCGGCGTGGTGCAACGGTAAGGCGCTTGATTCGCATTCTGAAGGTCGCGGGATTGAATCCCGGCGTGGCAAATAAATTTTATTTGATTAATTTGTGTATTTCACAATTTATTCATTTAAAATAATATGTACTATATTTGGCACGTTCCATAGTGGAAGAAACTCTCAGTATCGCCCTGGTGTAAGACCACCATTCATAATTGAAACGTTGCCTGAAATGGCTTTAGCTGTGTTTGGTGACCAGATCTAAATAGGCAGATACTTCCCTACCTCCTTCCCTCCCCACTACTTCAGCCTCAACATACCCCATTTTGGGGATGCCATGGTCTCACTGGCTCCAGACGGGAGCAGTTGGGACTCTTGTGCGGTATTCATGTAAAAAAAAAAATTCAACAGCCTGAATATAGGGCAACAGTCATACTTAATTTTGGCTTCATATTTATGAAAAAAGAAAACATTGATCGAGCTCTTTCTTTCATTGGGGCTGCGTTTGACTAGATCTGAATAAACATACCCCAATTTTACTCTCCATTATCTCTCTCTACTGTCGACATGCCTTACTATCTAACCATAATGCCGTTTCCCGCAGGGGTAGGCATATAGCACGAACCGCAAAACAACTCGGTCTCAGCAAAAACCCCTTGCTTCATTCACATTCATACATCGTCTCAAAAATAATATTCTATTATTCTGACTCTTGCCGTAGCCCGACTAAAGTACCTAGTTCACTTGATCGTCCCATGTTTTCCTCGGGCGTCCACGACGTCTCCCATACCATTTACATTCAAAACATCCATTCTCCTTAAACTTCTATCTTCGTTCATTCGCTCTACATACAAAAACCATCCAAGGGTCCCTTTCTTAATCTTACTCATTACGTCGGCCTTGCATTCTTTGCGAATCTTCACATTTCACACAAGTTTTTAACACACATAGGTACGCCTGAAGGATCTTACTTCTACAGCATCCATTATTTGGTAGGCGGGTATGTGTACCGCCGCCCCGGGAACCATTTATTGGATAACCAACACCTCTGCCATATGTCACCCCAAGTGGTTCGCTAAGTTTGGTGACTTAGTAGAGTTCATGGGGTGAGGTTTGTCCGGGTCTTGGCGGCGGATGCGTCTGCTTACCAGCTGCATGGCAGGCCGGATAGGGAGAGAATGATTGATGGGGTACCTTTGACTTCTCCAGCCGTACTCTCTCGGAACATTGCCTTGCATCGCATTGGGAGGGATGGATTCATACAATCTGGGGGGTCAGTGTGTTCGTCATTCCTGGACAAACTGATACCCCAGATTCCTACTCACCCCTAATAAAAAGCCCTCCACACAGCATCCCCAAAGATTACATAGACCCTGAGGGGAATTATTTTCCTCAGGACCTCTTGCGTAGAGCTAATGTAAAAAAAACTATGCACAGATACAATTTTTAATATTTTTGAATCATTGTTCAAAACTTGACAACAACTGACGTTATAACTATTTTCCACCGGACTCAAATAAACATTCTAAGATATAACTCACGTTCTACCTCTCCGCAGTCCGCTCCCGCAGGCCTGTCAAACCTGGCGTTGAGTAATTATATTCCTGATACGGCCTGTCAGATAAGGTCATCTAATAAAACATTAGAGGCACCGCTCTGCCTCGTCCCGTACCTATGCGCGCCCAAAAAAAGTAAAAAAAGGCAAGAAAATAGGCAGGAAGGTACTCGTAACATAATAATAAACCAAAGTAGACGTGACGAAAAAATGTGTCGAATATTAATGCTGACCGCGAGAATGTTGGATTAGTTAAAGACAAAGGATGCATCGCTAGCTTCATAAAACAAGACGTCATGGTAACGAATAAGTTTTATGAAAATTGAACTTTTTAATAATATTTGCGTAAAGATTACAGTAGGTACTTTTAGCTTATTTTTTTTATTAAAATACCGCCTACCATGGTGGTTTTCACTAATCACGAGTTTTGGGATAGCATCGTTATTTTTATAAAATACTAGCTGGCACTCGGCATGCGTTGCAATGCCATTCAAAGAAATAAATTATTTCTCCCTGCATGTCCATCCCCATGGGTCCCCGTTACCCTCCCGCGTCCCCTTCCAACTTCCCGGTCTTCCCCTTTTACACTTCCCGTGAACCCCACCTCCTTCGTTACCCTCCCTACCGCTAAAATATATGAAATACACGCATTTTCTAACCACTCGCGCACCAACTGTAGTAATTTTTTGTACAAATTTCATAACGCCAGAGCTTACAATTATACATAGAAACTTCTTCTGCTAAAATGCAATGTTATCTAAAAAATTTGAGTCAATCCATCGATTACTTTCCGAGATTTGCGGACACAAACATTCGGAACCTAATTTTTTTTATATAATAGGGACACCCTAATCACCCAGCAGTGTGAAATATACTTTAAAACCTATTCTCATACCTACCAAATATACATAAAAAATTTCATAAAAATCGGTCAAGCCGTTATCGGGGGAGTGCGACCACGAGATTTTTATACATAAGAAGATAGTAACCCTCAAAAGAATACCAAGCGAAGGATTATTTTAGTAAATTAATTTCTTTAACATTAACTTTTTGATGTTCATTAGCACAATTCGAATAATGAAGACCGATTTTTTATTGGTAGGAGCCTATTAATTTAATACCATTACTTAGTCTGTATTTAAGTCTTTGTATACAGACATAGTAATGTCATTACTAAGTTTTTCATTGCTCCACCCACCATTTATTATTTTTTTAACTTAGTTTCACACAGGAGGCCCTAAAGAAAAAAATCCGGATTACGTCATCTTTGGGAATGTTGTGTGGAGGGTCTTTTAAGAAAACGGTAGAGAAGAAGTTCTGGGAAGAAATAATAATAATGAATAAGGGGATGGGTAGGAATCTGGATCCAACGTGTCCAAGACGTATGAATTTATCTCTCCCACTGCGGCACAAGGCGATGGGTTGAGAGAGTCCGGCTGGAGAGGTAAAATGTCTCCCGATCCGGGCCGCCATGCAATAGGTGGGCAAAATGTGCCGCCAAGAGCTAGACAAACCTCATTTCGTGATCCCGGGAACTCCTGCTAAGTCACTAAACGAAGTCAATCACTAGGGGTAACCTACGACAGTTGTGTTGTTTTTACAATAAATAGCCAAAGCTAAAGTTGATCCAATAGTCCAGGAAAAAATCGAAATCGGAAACCACGATTCTTTTGGGAGGGGTTTAAAAATACCCGAGAAAAAGCTTTTGGAAAGGTTAGAAAAGATATTTGAGAATTGTTTTTTAAAGGTTGATTTTGTAAAGGCCTATAAAAAACATGAACTTTTTTTTACGCATTGTTTATTTAAAATTAATTTCAGGGAACCAAGCGGCGCGGAGTCTAGAACGGCTATTCCTCATCGCAGGCGCGGCATAACTAATACGAAATGGGCGTGCCAAGTGCACGGTTCTTACGCCGATGGCATAAGGTTCACTATAAAAATCCAAATTCGTCGATTGCCAGCCGTATTGATTGATGTCAAAAATAACAACGAGAAAATGCATATTTAATTTTATTTTGTGAAGTTCGGGCGAAAATATAATTTTTTTGCGATTATTGTTAAAGAAAATGAATTCGCCACATTAAACAATATAACCATACCCGAAAAGGGGTTTATAAATAGGAGAGTTTGCACTTGAAAGCGTTTTTTTTTATAGACCTAATACTTAATTTTTTTCTGGGCATATTAAAAGACTTATAATAAAAATAACTGATACTTTTAAAGGCCAAGATATGTTCTATACGGCAGTATTTAATTGAAGCATCTATAATTCTTCTAAGCGATCAAATTTTCAAAACAAGGTACATGATTTTGCATCATGTCGCATAGCTTCATCTTAACTCAACGGTCGGTTAGTTTGATTGGGATCAGCCACCTTTAGATATGCATTAAGGCCCTCTATCCCAATGAGAAATTATTCATTTTACATTTTTACCTTGTCGTAAAATTGTAACTCAACCAGTGGTTTTTTCATCTTTGGTCAACTCTAAAATATAATAGGAACCGCAAGTCTGATGTCACCAACGGTGGCCTTTACTTTACAATAAAAGAAAAATGACCAAAAAAGTATTAAAATGACTATTAAGTCATTTCACAGACGGATCCTCTTTGTCCGCCATTGTGACCGCGCACAATGGGCCTTTGATCATAAATAATATGGCGTTTTTGATTTTTGACTGATGCGGATGAAAAGCTGTAGGTACTAGGTAGGTATATCATTATTTTAAAAACTGACGGTTTTGTCATTGTAGTCCTCATTCGGTCTCCGGGCGGGAGAGATTTCAGGTTTTGTCGTGTGGCCATATTCTGCAATATTGTCTGACTAAGCCTAGAATAACTATTGGCATAGTTGTCTATGGAATCTTTTCCACCTTGCTTTATGCACGAATTTGCAATACTTGTAATTGGGTGATGGAGGGCGTTGTCTTTGTTACGGCTTGATATAGGTAATTAACTTTGCAGTCGAAGGCGTCGCTATAATGTGGATTATATGAATAAAAAACTTTTTTTTTAAAACTAAACACATTAAAAAGTTGTAGTAGGTACCTCCCTATTGGACAGTTGGAGTCGGGCTGGGGGATTGGAAGGTTTCTCGGCTGAGTGAGCAGTGATATGTTTAACAATTTTTTTTTTTTTGTGTAGCAATAAAAGATGTTACCGGAGACCATTTGCATGTTTCACTCCAAAAACCATGATGTCAGAAATCACTGGTAAAATAAGTTATGTACGTCTTTTAACACCCTGAATTATTATATAACGTAATTATTAAAATATATAATTGTGCTGTGAGTGTGGCCGTTTGTCTGAAGTAAGCTTATTTTTTATAACAGGTAATATCTAATAACTTTTCGTAAAACTCACATATAACATTTACAAAATTCGAAAAAAAAATTTATTAGACTGGGGCCTAGGAGTCGAAAGGTATTATTAAAATTATCAAATTATAATATTCCAAATGATAATACCCCCCCCCCCCCCCCCCCCCCCTCAGAAAGGTTTTTTACTATAAAATTATAATTTTTAGTGGATTTTTTACCAATTTCAAACCTAAAATCGACTTCAAAAACACCCTTAATTATAAATTGGTATGAATATCAAACGAATTTATATACAGTGTCGATATTTTGTCCTTATGCGCTGGTATACACAGTATATAGACAAGTAGATGGTTGCTTGATGCATTTAAATGAAAATATGTTTTATTATTTGTTATTCGGCGGTACATCCTCTCTGCACATCCTTACGGAGACACTTAGTTATATTTTGTGTAATTAGGAATACCGCATTTTCCCTAAACCAACTGCATATTGTATATATGTATGCCGGGGGGGGGGGGGGGGGGGGCATTGTCCGCGGATCAACTGTCATGGAGCATATAATATTGGAGCGAAGATAGATAAAACATGACTTTACCCATGGTCCTCCATGACCACGTGTAACATTCAAGTCAAAAAATAGATAGGTACCTACCCATCTACCTCCTTTCGGTAGGTACCTCACGGACATAGTTAGGTACTAGGTATACCCAGTATAAATTATTCTTACCCAGTTTTGCATAGTTTTTTTTAATAATTCAGGAAATCACGAACCACGAAAAATGTTCGAATAATAATTCAAACTACGAATTTCATAT
Source organism: Limnephilus marmoratus (assembly GCA_917880885.1). NCBI lineage: Eukaryota > Metazoa > Arthropoda > Insecta > Trichoptera > Limnephilidae > Limnephilus > Limnephilus marmoratus. Next base: position 28,187,808 of record OU862923.1, on the reverse strand, counting down.
TCTAATACATTTAAGTTTCTCACGCATGGCCAGGTAGGTAGGTACGTTCCAAATTTCCAGGCACGTTTGAAATTCGAACACGAACCATAGACGACGGACGGAATAAAGAATAATAATATTCGATATTCGAATTTGAATGGTGGCCCCTCCCACGGGTCACGCAATTCGTTTTTATTTTAATGTACGTATATATATAAACTCCGGTTTATAATACGATATACAACATGGCGGCACAATGCTGGTAAATATAGGGTTATCGTAAAACAATTGGCTGGTTTTCTATTAAAAACGGCGATTTAAATTAGTTATTTAATTTGTTAAATAACTATATTTTTGAATGTATTACTTTGTGGTTATCCATTATAGAATAATGAAATAATTTTACTTTGTATAAACCACTTATTTGATGTGCAAATCCGACCGGTTTCGGAACAAACGTTCCTTCGTCAGGGAAAGCTTATACTAATTTGACAGTTTCGAACAATGTTTTATTATGCAACAGCTCCACCCCTACCATAATAAAACATTGTTCGAAACTGGCAAATTAGTATAAGCTTTCCCTGACGAAGGAACGTTTGTTCCGAAACCGGTCGGATTTGCACATCAAATAAGTGGTTTATACAAAGTAAAATTATTTCATTATTGTTAAATAACTAATTGGGATGACTCATATTCGACTACAATACGGGCATGTGCCTAGTGTGGCAGTCGAAAAACTTGGAAAACTGTATACCTGAAAAAATATATGTTTATTAATAAAGAATAATATATATATTTTTTTAAATATTATTCATTGTGTTGTAATCATATTTTCTATACTAATATCGAATCCGAAAATCAGTAAATACTTTCGAATGGTGAGTCTGAAATTTCTAGGTTTTTTTTTAACTATTTTCAACTTCTTCAGTTCCTTAATGAATATTTGCATAATCAGTTTAATTGTTTTTTTTTTAATAGATACGACTCCGTAATATTGGTCGTTATGATATGTATCTATGATTAGATGTGTATCTCTTACCCAACCGGAGACTAAATATCTGTTTGAGTTTTCAGCCCATCTCATTTGTGGGTAACCACCGCAATATTTCATTATGCCATGATTTAGTCCACGAAGGGTTCCATTTGGCTTTAGAAAGTATCGTTAGTATGTAGATCAACAAATCGAACTCACAAGGAAACAACTAACATGAGATATCTTATATGTCACAACTAGCATAAAACAACTAGCTTGTAAGATATGGTATTATTTAATAAACAGCTGCTGGTATGAAGCAACCAACATGCCATAGTTATTAGTTACTAATAAGATGCAGGTATCACGATACAACCATGTGAGATACCTGGCACGAGACATCTAAAAAGACAGCGATGGTATCATTATACAGTTGGCATGAAGTAACTAAAATGAGGAAGCAACTAATGAAAGAAAGCTTAAACGACACAGCTACATACATATTTCGATACATACCTACATTGTGAGATAACTATCATGATACAGCTATCATGAGACAGCCACTGGTAAGAAACAAATGCAAAGGTACAACTATTATGAGACAGCTGGCATGAGGCAGCTAGCATGGCAGCTGTGGTATTATTATGTATTATAAAACAGATGGCGTAAAGCTACTAACACAATGCAGCAGATCTGAGACAGCTACTAGTAGGAGACAGCTATCACGACACAGTTAACACGATACATCTTATATTCTATAGCTATCATGAGACAGACAGCACAAGACAAGTAGCTCGATAGCTATTTTTTTTTTAACATTAGCTTAACACAGGAGGCACCGAGGAAAACAATTTCCCTAGGGGCCTATGTCATCTTTGAGAATGCTGTGTGGAGGGTTTTTTAAAGGAAAGGAAGGAGAGGAAGATATGGGAAGGAAAAAGGTATGAGGGGTGGGTAGGAATCTGGGGGTCAGTGTGGCCAGGAGTGACGGACGTATGAATCTATTTCTCACACTGCGGTGCAAGGCGAAGGGTCGGGAGAATCCAGCTGGAAAGGTTAAAATGCCTCCCTCAATCAGTCTCCTCCGATCCAGCCCGCCACGCAGTGGTTGGGCAAACGTACCCGCCACCAAGACCTAGACAAACCTCATCCCACGAACCCGGGCACCCCTGCTAAGTTACCAAACGTAGCGAACCACTTGGGGTGACCTGTGGCAGGGGTGTTGGTTGTCCAATAAATGGTTCCCGGGGCGGCGGTACCCATAACCGCCTCCCAAATTGAAAATGGTATTATTATACAGCTGGCATGAAGCAACTATCATGAGACAACTCATGTTGTCTCATGATACATGAGTTGTCTCATACTGGTAAGAGACAGCTGTCAAGGTAAGCTACTATTAGGCAGCTAATCTGCACGTTAGCATGATACAGCTAGAACGAGACAACTAGTATGAGATTTCCACTAATAATCATACATCTAACATGATACACTTATCATAAGACATCTAGCAAGGCGATAACAATAGCTTTCAGAATGAAAACAGAGCTTTAAATTGCTTAAGCTTTGTTTAGTTCCTAACCATAAATGAATAGTTGGATAAATTTCCACATTTTCCTTCGCCATTCTCTTCCACAACGATCATTGAATCTTTAACATGAGATGTGAAGTTCATCATCTATACTTATCATAATGAAACCAAGGTATGTATTGTAGGTACTCGAAAGTGCGTTTATATATTTATGTATAAATATATAGAAGTTTGTAATAAATGGGTTTGTATCGAGATTGCGGCCTGAGATCAGGGTTGCCCGCAGCGCCCCTGACTGTGGGCGTCACCACCCGCCCATAGAGCAATGTGCTCCTCACGAAGTCAGGGGTGTCCAATATTACTTTAAAACAAGTCACAAAACACTCATAGAAATCGGGAATTCATTAAAAAATCAATAATTGTTTCACTGTTTAAAAGAGTACCTTAACACGATTAAATATATTGTGAAACAAGTCACGGGTACCGTTAATATAATGCTTATTTCAACTGAAAACGTTAATTTTAGATTCTAAATAGGTACCTACTTACTAACTGGCTCTTTCCAAGATTTGAATTTAAAAACAATTTGGAACAATTTATCAAAATAACCTATATATATACTTGGTTAGTTTGATAGTGAAATATTTATTCATCAACTAGCTGACCCGGAGGCGTATTTTCAAAACATTATTAAAATTTAATAATTAATAAATACAAAACATTAATTATATTAAAATTTAAATATTTCAAAATAAAATTATTAATTTCTAATATGCACATCAGAAAGATTATTTTATCTAGATTTTAGAACAATTTTTGTTTTTGCAATGTGATAAAAAATAACCAATATAGAGGTATATTTAAAATATAAATTGACAGAATCGGTATAGGTTTTGGAAATACGCGACCCGGAGAACTAATTAGCTGAATTAATTACAGTTTTTTATTAAGTTCCTTGCTAGAATTTCCTCTCCTTCCTTTCCTGAAAATACCCTCTACGCAACAACCACAAAGATGACATGGAATTATTTTCCTCAGCGCCCCCTGTGTGGAGCTGATGTAAAAAAAAGTAAAAAATTACACAAAGAAACAATTTTATCGACGCGCAACTGTCCGTGTTTCGTTTTTGTCAGTACCTAGGTATCAGAGATGGCGTTGTACGGATTTATATTTTTGGTGATTTTCTTACTTTTCCACTTACTTAAAGGGAATGGCGTTTCATTTTCTTTATACGTGTGATGGAAATTTATTATTTTTATTGTATTTTTCCTTCGGAGGGGTGCAGACAAACGTTCACCGTTTGTCTCATTTTTGCCTGTGTTGACATTTGGTTTATAAGAAAGAGTGGCAGCATTATATATATTCAAGAATAAAAGCAAAACAATCAGCGCATTGACATGACTGTTTTGAATTTTTGGAATTCACTCACCATTTAATATTATATTTATCACAATATTGCTGCAGCTCTTTCAAAATATGAGAATTCGTTCCATACAAAATGTATGAGGAAAATAATTCTATTTATAATTTTTTTTTATGAATTTATCCGATGTTTCAATTTTCAATAGCTATTCCGCAACAAACAAAAAAACACAAGATTATCTAACTTAGGTGAAGTTGCTGCAACTCATGGCTTCGAAACTCACTTTGGTTGACTTATTGCTGGCTGCAGTAAACAGGACAACTATTGCGCTGATAATAGCCAACCGTCTTATGTAATCAACTTCTCAAAATAAAGCATTTTTCGAGATTCGTCTTCCCTTACAAATGTATTGAAAACTAAATATATACACGTACAAAATATGTCATGCAGATACTAAAACGCAACCCGCCTGAAGACATATAATACTTCAACTCACCCCACGCCTGCCCTTTCTGAACAAAACCTACCATTAGGTACAGTAAATGGGCATAGCCCTAGACGAAATATTATTTTAATGTTCTATTATTACCTATTTACTCCCTTCCCGAAAGCCTTCGTAGGCAAATTGGACAAAATTAAAGGTTGCTTATACATTATACACGTAGCTCCGTATGTATTTCGGAGCCTCGTGGTAAGCAAGTTCAGACGTACGAGTATAATATAAAATGAAAATTGTGAGGGGTGTTCACAATCTAACAATATTTTTTTTTGGAAGTATTTAAAATACGCCTCTTAATATCAAATTTTTTTTAAATATTCCAATCCCATCAATATAATGTTGCCTTCTTTCAACGCCAATGTAACCAAAGTTTTGCGATGTGGTAGTCTTTTCAATCCAGACGTACTTAAGGTTATCCAATCACCAGGAAAAATCGAAATCGGAATGCACGCCTCTTTCTCTTTGAGAATTTTTTTTTACATGTTGATTTAGTGAAGGCCTGTAAAAAACATTTACTCCTTTTTTACGCATTGTTTATTTAATAACAACGAAATTTAAAATTGATTTTACGGAACCAAGCGACGCGGAATCTATGACGTCTATTCCCCGTTGCCGTCGCGCGGGCGTAACTGATACGAAATGGGTGTGCCAAGTTTGAAGTCCTTAGGTGGACGGCATAAGGTTTAATTTAAAAATCCAAAATCGTCGAATGCCGGGCGTATTGATTGATGTCAAAAATAACAACGAGTAAATGCATATTTTATTTTATTTTGTGAAGTTCGGGCGTACCTAATATAATTTTTTTGCTATTATTATAAAAGAAACTGAATTTGCCACATTAAACAATAAAACCATACCTGTAAAGGGGTTTATAAGTAGGAGAGTTTGCATTTGAAAGTGTTTTTTTATAGACTTAATACATTATTTTTTTTTCTGGGTTATTAACAGATTTATAAAAAAAATTACCGATGCTTTTAAAGGCCAAGGTATGTTCTACACGCAGTATTTAATTGTAGCATCTATGTTACTTCTAAGTGATTTTTCAAAACATAAATACAAGATTTTGTATGATTTTGCATTGTTTCGCATGGCTTCATCTTAACAGAAATATTTTCTTGTTCTTTGCTCTGTCCTATCGGAGGTAGGCTATAATCAAGTAGGTACTCTGCAAGTTAGAAAAAAGTATTATCAGTTTGGTACCTAATATTGTATTCGACGCTCCTATTTGATATGATTTTTTTTACAAAAACGGCGCTCTACAAATCATCCAATCATTATTAATATTATTACCGAAATATTGGTGTTTGTTGTTTTTGTAATATTTTAAACAAATGGGTAAAGTTTAGTCCTTCGATCTAAAAAATTACAAATTTTCTGAAACCCATACGTAAAGAAACAATTATAAACCCATTGTGTTTTTTTTCTGGTGGGTAGATACGATAACATCGTTAATTAAAAAAATGTCCAAAAATTGTTACACACAATGCTGAAGTAACACAAAAAATATGTATCAAATTAGACAGCAGTTTAGTCCTGTAACCGCAAGTAAGACCGGTTAGTAGCTGAGTTTAAAAATACGTCAGGTTCCCATCCAGCGTCGCGGCGTCGCGGTCGTGGGTTTATTTCCTCTTCTAGCTAAGTCCTCCATCATTGCACAAGCAACATCTTTCTATAATTAGGGTAGTAGTTTTTTAAAGTGAAAACTTCTTTAGCATTGTTGTGATGAAACGGAAGCGAGCGACACTAAACAGAGATAAACTATCATCTCATCTCATCACGCATCTATCGGATTTAGCCTGCGAGAGAATGAGATAGCAATAAAATATTTATTTTTTTCAAACTCGGATCCAATATAATACGATAAATCCATGGTCCCACGCAAATATCCTTTGGTATTGTAACCTTGGCGGCCAGACATTCAGCGGACCTAGGATCGTCAATCCTACGAAGCAATCCTTCGAAATCCAAATTTAAAAAAAAATAAATTGTAAAATATATATCCAATCTTCAAACCACTCCAAAATGAACAGGTAAAGAAAATACAAAAGAAAGCGACATCTAGCAAATCTAGCGACCCCGAAGAAGAAAACACAAATGCTAATAAGATGACCAAGTGTACAGGAAAAGGTGCATTAGAATTCGACGACAAAAATTTGGAAAAAAATCACCCTTCACATTGATAAAAAAAGTTCATCGCAGTCTCCCCACTCTTGTCTTCCTTAGTTTTCTGAAGGTTTCACTTCTACCGAGTGCTAGTTTCACACTCTGATTTTTTAAATATCATTAACATCCGAGCCTCCTCACAGGAGGCTCGGAAAATAATTCCCTCGGGACCTACGCCATCTTTGGGGATGCTGCGTGGGGGGTATTTTTTAGGAAAAAGAAGGAGTCTGGGAAGGAAAAAGGGACGAGGGGAGGGTATAAATCTGAGGGTCAGTGTGTCCAGGAGTCACGAACGTACAAAACTATCCTTCCCACTGCGGTACAAGACGATGTTCCGAGAGAGTACTGCTGGGGTGGTCATGAGGTCTCCCTTAACGAGTCTCTCCCGATTCGGCCTACCTCGCAGGTGATGGGCAAACGCGTCCACCGCCGAGATCTTGACAAACCTCACCCCATGAACCCAGGCACCTCTACTAAGTCACCAAACGTAGTTTGCTAATTGGGGTGACCTCTGGCAGAGGTGTTGGTTTTCGATTTTTTTTCTACCACATATTATAACTGGTAATTCAGCCAAGTAACCCTACCCTGACTCCTGAACAATACCTATAGACTTTTCACGTTTTAAGTTATTAAAAAAAATGTTTATAATCTATTGAACAACCTTAAAATTGTTTTCTGCGTTGTTTTATAATTGACCTGAAACATGTTTATGGAATCTTTGATCACCACGCCATGCCAACAGAAATATTTCAAAGGGGTCTACCTATGTTTAAATATTTAGACTCGTGATTTGACTTCTAAGGTCTCGGATATGATTTTAAATTTTCACGACCAAAAGTATTATCGTTATTTATTTTTGGGGTGTCATGCCGTGTTGTTTTTCCTCCTTCTTTAGCCAACGTTTCAGACAGAGATTCGTTTAATTTAAAAATTTATGTAACCGGAAAAGTTTTGGATATTTCACGGTTTTTTGATAAACTAGGTGCCAAAAATGTCTTACCGGCAAATCATTTCCAGTAAGAAAAGTTGAAATTCGTTTGGGATGATTCGACATTTTTTGACAAAATTTATATGCGGCCTTCATCCCATCGGTGACAAGTCGTTTTTTTGTAATAAATTTGTCAATTCGTTTGGGGAAACAAATTAGAAAAGTTGAATTACTTTGTTAGATAACTTTATAAAATTATGATATTACGCAATAGATTATCAAAGTAACATTGTTTGACAGAGCACAACGAAAACTAGCGAATTCTTCCTAGTTCCAAGCTAACGTAGGTAACAATACCGCTGAGGTATAAATATATATTTAAGACAAGATTAATGATCAAACATACTAACTTGGTTGTCTGTGATGATGTGAAATAGGTATTTATTCGCATTCCCGCGTAATGTTATCATTTATGCGTAAAAAATCACTATTAATGAACCTTTCATTTTCAAAATTGTTGGAGATTAGTGGGAACCTAGCAATGAATGAAGTAGATTACAATTTTATTTTAATTAAAATTCTATTTTAAGTATTTCCTCTGGTTAAATTTTTGACATATCGAAATCTAAATCACTAATGATTTTTAAAGTTTACTAACGGCGTTCATTCGAGTTATCTATATTAAAAGTTAGGTAATCGTTGATTCTACACTTTAAATCTTTTTGTGAACAGTCTGGAGGAGCGAAAACTCTTGAATGGTCGTCTTTGGCATCCTGAAATGATCACGGCTTTTTATGAAAAACTAGCTGACCCGGCAAACTTCTTACTGCCTCAGAATCATTTTTTCAATTTTTTTATTATTTTTTATTTCCCTATCCCCATATGGGGGTGTGCTGGACATCGTCCCTTCTTCATCTTTAGTTACATTATTAATTTTGCAGATCCTTCTCAAATCTATCTGCGCCTCCTCCAATGACAATGCATTGATCAGACGGCCTTGACTGTCCTTTGTCCTGCCTCTAACTACCCAACGCTGAATTTTCTTTTAGTCTTCGGGTATTTTACCCCAAATATTCAGTTAACATTCTTTGAGGCTTCACTGAGTGGTTGGCAAGGGACAAGGAAGCTAAGTGTAGTTTATGGTCAGACCGAAAGCCATTCACATTTTTTATTGGTACTTGCCAATTGATTTGAGATTTATTGTATTACTTATGTTCTCCATTTTATACAGGTGCTTGCAGGTTTTTACAGATGCAATGCCGCCTCATGAATGAGTTTTTATTTTGCCCTGTTTAATTTATCTTTGTCTTACTAACCTATTTTTTTGCATTTTGTTTTTCCTGTTAAGCAATTGCATACTGCTTACTAACAACGTATGCAAGGACACTGGGGGTCTAGATTCGTTCAAAATAAATAAATGTAGCTTCGATTAGCAAAAAAATTAGAATCTTGCAAGAGTCTTGAAGGAGTAACCATCAGTTACTTATACCAGGGCGGGTAAGAGGTGGATAACCTCCACTGCCTCATAATCAAAAACTGTTGTGTTGACTTATTAGCTGAATTAATTCGCTTTTTTTGTTGTTTAAAATTACACAATGAAGCAATTATCGATGCGCAACTGTCCGTGTTTTGTTTTTGTCAGTATCAAAGATGGCGTTGTGTACGGATTTATATTTTTTGTGATTTTCTTACTTTTCCACTTACTTACGGGAATTGCGTTTCATTTTCTTTATACGTGTGAGGAAGATTTATTATAATTATTGTATTTTTCTTTTGGAGGGTTGCAGATGTACGTTTACCGTTTGTCTCATTTTCGACTGATGACATTTAATGGGTAAGAAAGAGGGGCAGCATTATATGTTTAAGAACAAAAGGAAAACAATCAGCGCATTGACATTTGACGTTTTTGAATTTTGGATTTCACTCACCATTCAATATTATACTTATCACAATATTGCATGCAGCTCCTTCAAAATATGAGAATTCGTTGCATACAAAATGTATGAAAAAAATGAATTTTCTTCATAACTACGTTTTTCGTGAGTTTTTCCGATGTTTTAATAGTTATTCTGCTATTCGGGGCGGAGACAAATCCAACAAATCAAAGATCATAAAAATCGGTCCAGCCGTTCTCGAGTTGTAAATGGTGTAACTAACCCGACTTTGTTTTATATATTAAAGATTTACATGTCAAACCAAATATTTTATGTTGCCAACGCCACTCCACCAAGATCTAAATCAATAAGATTTTAAAAATGTACCTATAGGTAATTTTAGTTCCGAAAATGTTCCTTGTAGGTATATTTTGGTCCGTAAAAAATTACTACTCATAACTGCATATTCTTTGTCATCTTTGTCATGGGCGAAACCGGTTAGTAATGACTGTAATTACTGGCTTTTCGTAAAATTATCCATTAAGTTTGCTTTATTTCCGCGTTAACATCGTACTGTTTTTTTTCATATTAGTTTTTGGGGTATTATGCCGTGTTGCGCTACCTCCTTCTTACCCAACGTTTCGGACAGCGTTGCAGTGTCCATCATCAGGGCAGTTGTGTCACACACGGCATAATAGCCCAAAAACTAATATCAAAAATATTTTTGGCCGTGAAAATCTAAAATCGTACCTATCGTACTATTTTATTCAACAAAATCCTAAATTTCTTGCAGAATTCAGAACAGTAGATGCGGCCGCTGGGAGCGTGTTCTTATGAATATTGGTAATGCTATTAGCTGACTCGCCTGATGATGGCGACGGCGCGCGGCGGCCCTCACCCAGTTATTAGGCTCCATTAGGCCTTTATACCGGCGTCAATAAGTCCACGAGGTAGCGTTGGAGTGGTGGGCCACCCTATACTAAACACGATCATAGCTGTATTTATTTTATTATGTAAATTGTAGACCTTCGAGAATTATTATATTTTTTAAAAGGCATTTTTTATCTACAATTTAAAAATTCGCCAAAATATTTTATATTCATAATGTCTTAAGAAGAGCGCATTTAAAAGAAAGAGAGATTTCAACAAAGCTCTCGAGGCAAGACATTAAATAACTATAAGGTGATCCACTAGTCCTTGAAAAATTCGAAATCGGAATCCCCGCCTCTTTTTGTGAGGGATTTAAAAATACTTGAGAAGACGCTTTTGGAAAGGTTGGAGAAGGTATTTTGGAGTTGTTTTTTACAGGTTGATTTCGTAAAGGCCTGTAAAAAACACTGCCTTCTTTCTTGTTCGTTGTTGAATATAATAACAAGGAAGTTTAATATCGGATTTCACGGAACCAAGCGACGCGGAGTCTAAGGACTTCCGTTCGCCACCTTGACGGGGGCAACTGATACAAAATGCACATAATCTTTATGCGGACGCCATAAGGCTTAATTCTCAATTCAAAATTCGTTGAACGCCGATTTTGATTCATGTCGAAAAAAACAGCACGAAATTGCAATGTTTTGTTTTATTTGTGAATTTGCGGCAGAAATATTAAAAAGCTTTCCGATCATTTTCTAAAGAACTTAATTATTTTGGCATATTATACAATAAAACTTTATTCGAAAAAAGGTTCATTAGTAGAAGATTGCACATGAAAGTTTTTTTTTAGGCCTGATATTTTTTTCCAGATTTACATTAATTTAGGTGATCCCCCAGTAAAAACCTATTAATCGAACACAGATTTATTTATACCTACTGTGCTCTTTTTTTTACATGAGCACCACACAGGAGGTCCTGAGGAACATAATTTCCCTCCAGTCCAGTTATAAAATTTCAGTTGTCATATACCTATAATTTTCAGATTTTTGACAAAAAGGTAAAAACCAAATGACAGATGCTTCCTTGTAATGTGTGGTTATGTTCAAAGTGTTTCCATTTTTTGACAATTACTAACTTCTGTCTCAAAATATTTTATTTTTTTAATATTTTTTCTTCTCTAATGGCTTCTTCAATAATTATTATTTCTGCTCTAATCTGAATGAAATCATAAATATAAAAATAGGATCGTGTAAAGCAACGATTTTATATATGTGTCCCGATATAGTTTCTATAAGTGCCTCCGTAAACGACGCTACTTACAAGCTACTCGATCCTCGTGAGCGTATCATACGCGCCGATCGTAAGTACCCCCCGTATGATTTTGCTGGTGCCCGTACACGGCGCTACGCGACGTCTGTCGGTTTCCAATCAGTATCACGATACCGTCAGTGCTGATATGCATCATTTGTGTCTGATACTTATTCGTTTGACGTTTGACAGAAATGGCGTCAGAACATGGAAGTAATGTTAGATTTGTTCTGGAAGTGGATTACTTTACCACTACTTTACCAGAATATGTAAGAAAGGATTTAGTGGAGAAGGCATGGATTGATGTTGAAAAAAAGTCATTTGACATTGCTTGACATCGTGTTAACTCCACGGCTGCACGTGAAAAATGACCAAGTTCAGTATATTTCGGGTAGCGCCGTGTACGGAAACCAGCATTAAAGAGTGGTATATCAGCAGTGTACGGGTGGTTTCGTCACAATTACGTAGATTATTACAATTAAGTATCTCCATGAACGGAGGGCCTAAGGGGATCGATGTGAAAAAAATTATCGTGTAAAATGCCCTCAATAATTCCCTATCTTCTTCTGTTCCGCCACTTTTATACATATGGCAGAGAGGATGGACCGCCAAACAACTCGGTCTTGGTACACACTTTTTGCCTCACTCACATTCATACATCGTCTCATACATACTCTTCTATTATTCTGACTTCTGACGTGGCCCGTCTCAAGTATCTGATTCACTTGATCGTGCCATGTCTTCCTCGGGCGTCCCCGACTTCTTCTACCATTCACATTTGCATCATATATTCTTTTTACACTACTTTCTTCGCTCATTCGCTCTACGTGCCCAAACCATCTGAGTGTCCCTTTCTTAATTTTGCTCATTATACTTACATCAGCCTTACATTCTTTGCAGATATCCACATTTCTAACACGATCATACATGGTTTTACCACACAACGTCTCAGGGATCTCATTTCAACAGCATTCAGTTTACTTTCATCCTTCCTCTGCCAGTTCCATGCCTCACTGCCATACATCAGGATAGGTACAAGGACTCCATTGTGGACTGTTAGCTTCGCTTTTTTTGACAGTTTTTTATTAGCGCCAACGGCATTCAGTCCTCCATTAATGGAATTACCGGCATTTACCCTTCTTTCAATATCTCTATCAGCCTTTCCATCTCTCGTAAACATACTACCCAGATAAACAAACTCATCCACCTGCTCCAAGTATTCATCATTCACAACTATATCGCACACTGTTTTCGTACTCTCTCTTTCAAACACCATGACTTTAGACTTACTTACTTAATTGAGAAAGAATGTGAAGAAAAAAAGGTTGTCATATTTTTTGTTGTGCACATATTGAATAACATAATCATGATGCTGTCCATCCTCCGGAAGGGTACGTGCAATAAGAAGACTGAAAAAAATAAACGATTCCATATTACAAGTATTTACCAGAGAAACTGGTATTATTTCCTTCATTAAAGTTATTCAAGTGCAATTATACTCTCGAAGTTATGTATACGTTGGGGCCTTCCATGCTCAGTCCCATTAATAGTTATATATTATTAGGTCCCATTATAGGCCATAACGTATCGTGCGATAAGAGCTAGTATAACGTATCATTAACCATCTGATAACACGTCCTTTAATGGTAATTGCGCATTACGCACGAATGTTGGAGAACGGAATTAAAAATATAATAAATGGTTGGTGGTTAAAAGAGCAATACCTTGATGATGGGTTATGAATGTGAAGGCTTCTTGCAGTAGGTAGGACCAAATGCCAAAGGGGCTTTAGGGCTTAGAGATGCTGTGAATCTTAGTAATTAATAGAAATTTGGCATCTCATTGACTCAAATAATATGGTGAAGAATGACGAACGAATAAAACCTGATTATATAGAACTGAAAAGAACACAGAATCTTTTATTTTTAAGGCGATCCACTAGTTCAGGAAAAAATCGAAATCGGAATTCACGCCCTTTATGGGAGGAGTTTAAAAATACTTGAGAAAAAGCTTTTGGATAGGTAGGAAAAGGTATTTGAGAGTTTTGTTTTACAGGTTGATTTCGTAAAGGCCTGTAAAAAATACTAATTACTGTTTTACGCATTGTTTACTGTAATAAAACGGAAATTTAAAATTGATTTCACGAAATCAAGCGACGCGGAGTGACGCGTCCATCTCCCGCTCAGTTCGGGGCGTGACTCAGGTTTGGCGACTGTGGCGTGAACAGTAGTTCTTCGGTGGACGCCATAGGGTTCACTTTGAAAAACCGAATTCGTCGACTAGCGGCCGTATTGTAAAATAACAACGCGAAAATGCATATTTTATTTTATTTTGGGAAGGTTGGGTGTAAATATCAACTTTTTTTGCGATCATTATAAAATAAACTGAATTTGTCACATTATACAATAAAACCATAACCGAAAAGGGGTTTATAAATAGGGGAGTTTGGACTTGAAAATGTGTTTTTTAGACCTTATACTTTATTTTTTTATAGGCTTATTAAAAGACTTATAAAAAATGACCGATAGTTTTAAGGGCCAAAGTATGTTCTACACGCAGTATTTAATTGAAGTATCTATAATACTTCTAAGCGATCAAATTTTCAAAACAAAACATATGATTTTGTATGATTTTGCATTATTTACTATGGCTTCATCTTAAACTAGATTTTCTCAGCAAAACTAATGTTTGGCAAAATTGGTAACATAACATTGCTTGCTGTGTGAAAAAAATACTTGTTTTTACTTAAATGAAAATAACCACTGGAGTGATAGCGCAATTTAAAACTTTTTTCTCCGATTGCTCGAGATTTTTTGGTGACAATTTTGAATATTTTCCGCCAACATTAAAAAAAATCATACCTCCGAATTTTAATATAGGGACATACAATCTGATTATAGTTCTATATAGCTAATGAATTTACATATCTTTTGTCGATTATCACATATTCATTGGATTTATAAAAAATATATAATAAAATCGAAAACTTCTACTTAATTACTTACAAATATCTAAGGGAAAATTTGCCTAAATTGGCAGAAAAGCAGTTTTTTTAATTAGTGCCATATTGTGGCAAAAGCGCTCCAGTGGATAAATCAATTTTTATAAGAAAATTTTTCTTTTTATAACTTTTGAAGGTTATTCCCATCAATGTAATATATCATTGAATAAGAAGATAATAATAATAATCTAAACGAAAATATGAAAGAGAACAAGACACAGAAAAACAGAAAAAGATAATGGTCGCAACTGGGACTCGAACCCAGAACTTCTCAATAAAATCAAATATATACATATATCCGTGACGCTATCCAGGTTACAAACCAATTCTTAGAATGATTGCTTCCAATAAAAAAGGGTAGTTGCCTATGATATGGAAAATAAATTAGTTTAAGTTAATATTGTTAATTCTAAAATTTGAAATATGAGATTGGCTATTATGACGGTTTGACAGTAGGGTGCAATGGCAGAATTGGTAAACGCACGTCCCGGATAGACGAGAGGTTCTGCGTTCGAGTCCCAGTTGCCACCATTATCTTTTTCTGTGTCTGGTTCTCTTTCATATTTTCGTTTAGATTATTATTATTAACTTCTTCTTCATCAAAATTATCAACGGTTTTCGAAACATATGGTTTCTTCGTTAGAATAAAATAAAAGTAAACAAAAACACAATATAAATAAACTAATAAGTACCTAAACATTAAAAAGAGTAATAATTAATTTGTTAAAGGTATCATAAAAACAATTATAAAAAATAAATACTAAAAATTATTTTAGAATAGGTATCTACCTAATGATTGTATTTCCCACATTCAAACCATCCTTTGAGATTCTATTTGAAAGCAGGAATTTAATAGTAGGTAGGTGGTTACTCACCGCCGTTCAAAATAAGCTAAAAACTAGGTCCCTATCCCTATGTACCAAAGATCAAAAAGATTGAAATTATGTAAGAATCATTTTTTCAGGAAAAGTTGCAAACATGCGTATTGCGTATTTCAATCCACGTAGGTATTACACCTGAAACATACAATAAGAATTCCTTGTCCGATGTAGGTACTTACCTACAATGGTGTTTCATTGCGTGTGATGAAAATCATTAAATTATCTTTTGAAACCCAGACAAGCAATAAATTACCTAATAATTACCCAATAAATGAAACATTTTACTTCATCTTCATTTTAGCGTTATTATTTTTTTATATTATCTCCACACAAAAAATGTCATCTTTGGGTATACTTTGTGGAGGGAATTTTAGGGAAAGGAAGGAGAGGAAGTTCCGGGAAGAATAAGATATGAAAAGTGAGTTGGAAACTGGGAGTCAATGTGTTCGGGAGTGACGAAAGTATGAATCTACCCCCTCACTGCGGTGCAAAGCGATGGGTTGAGAGTCGGGCTGGAGAGGATAAAAGGTCTCCCTCACTCAGTTTTTGTCCATTTGGCCCGCTAGGCTGTAGGTAGACAAAAACATCCGCCGCCCAGACCTAAACAAACCTCATCCAATAACCCGGTTACCTCTGTTATATCACCAAAAGTAGAGAAACATTTGGAGTAACCTATGGTAAAAGTGTTGGTTATGCAATAAATAGTTCCCGGGGCAGCGATAGGTATCTAAACCCGCCACCCAAATTGATAAATACTAACTTTTTTTCACATTTTAAGTAAATAATATATAAAGTATATAACATCATTTGGTCACATATAATGGCAATATCGTGCATTCGATTAGCCTCGACTATAAACTTGTGGCTACAAAGGAATGTCATTAAAAATGGCATATGTCATACACGTTTCAACCATTTGGATTAATTCCGTAATTTCACGCACATACGCTGAAAATTGTTTTTACTCAACATCACTGCGATAGCACTTCCAAATTATATCAAGGAATGCTTGTTTTTTACAAGTATAATGTTGAACATAAATATTGGAATGAAAGGTATCTACCTATCTACTTGTTCAAAATGCGAATAAGAAAATGACTTTTTTTCTCACTTGCAGAACTATTTAGTATGATGAATGCTTTATGTAGATAAAATTTAATAAAAGATCAACATTTTGTTCATTAATTTTTATTTAAAATTTTTTAGCAGATTTTTGCAAGATTTAAGAAGCATATTTTGGTCACTAAAAATTGTAATTACATATATTTATGCATGGAGCCAGTAGGACTATGGCGTAACTAACTAACCAATACTCATGCCCCTGGGAAGACGTAGGTAGGTACTTGGTTAATTAACTGCCTCGCAGGAAATGAAGATATTTTCCGCGTGTCCTTCAACAGGTTTAATAAAGTGATATGTTTTAACTTCCAATGATATACCCACATGTAACCTTTTTTTGTCCTACATTTTTTTACTTTATACTACATAATATTATGGTAAGCATATTTTTGTAATTTATTAATCCCATTGTTCATAAATGGGTTTGGTAAAGCCCCACTAGGCAAAAAAATGAAAACTTTTCAGGGGACGATAAAAACGAATATTTACAAATTTGTAAAACTAATTAAAAATCTTGAAAATCTATCTAACTGTATAAATAAAAATGAATCGCTGAAATGTATGTACGCGCATAACTTCCGAACGACTGCACCAAATTGAATAATTCTTTTGTTTTTGTGTTCGTTATTGTCAGGACATCGTTTGTATAAAACTGCTGGTGAGCTCTGGCATTATGAAATTTGTATAAAAATTGCAATATGTGGCACGCGAGCTGTTTGAAAACTGAATGTATGGAATGTAGGAGAGGGGAGGAGAACTCGGGTAGGGGGTTCGCGGGAGGGGGGAAGGGAACCTGAGAGGGGGGAGGGGAACTTGGGAGGGGGGATCGCGGGACGGGGGAAAGGGGGAGTGGAGTGAGGAGAGGGAAGGTGGAGGAGAAGGAGTGGGAACGCGAGAGGGGAAGGGGACGTGCGAGATGAAGAAGAGGTGGAAGGGGAACGGGACGAATGGGAAAGGACACGCAGGGAGAAACAATTTCTTTATTAGGTAAATGGCGTAGCAACGCGTCCCGGGTACCAGGTAGTCTAATATATAAAATTCTCGTGTCACGGTGTTTGTTACCATACTCCTCCGAAACGGCTGGACCAATTTTGATGAAATTTTGTGTGCATATCTGGTAGGTCTGAGAATCGACCAACATCTATTTTTCTTACCCCTAAAAGTAAAGGGTGTTCCACTCCGAAGAAAATTATTTTCCCCATACATTTTGTATGGAACGAATTCTCCTATTTTGAAAGAACTGCAGCAATATTGTAAGGGGTATAATATTGAACTGTGAACCGGAGGAGGGGGGAGGGGGGGAAAGGAACTCAGGAAGGGGGGTTAGCGGGACGGGGGAAGGGGAGAAGTGGAGTGGGGAGAGGGAGAGGGAACGCGAGAGGGGAAAGGATACGCAGGGAGAAACAATTTAGATCAATTCAGCTAATAAGTTGACAACAGTTTTTGATTCTGAGGCGGTACGAAGTTCGCCGGATCAGCTAGTTATTTTATAAAAATGACAATTTGTTTTCAAATTTTTGATGTAAAATATTGCAATTCTATTTAAAATTATGTATGAAAGATTTGAAGGTGGAGTAATTCTATCTAAAGTTTTTTTTCAAAAAAATCAAAAAAAGATTTGCGTTTTTTTTTGTTTTTAATATTAAAAGCGCCTAAATCAGAAAAAATGTATTTCACCGTATATATGCACTTTGACGACTGATCTACATGAAATGTCCCAAAATGTGCTTGAAAGGTTTTAACAAAACCCAGTCTGGTCCTAAATGGTTTTTTCAAAAATAAAAGAAATCATTAAAATGCTAATTTCGGTTGTAAATCTATTTGTCACTCCGGTTAAATGAAAAACTAGAACTTTTGCTTCGAATTAAAGTTTCATTTTCATAATTATGTTTAGAGAATTCAGAAAAGCGATAACTTAGGTAGTTACCTACCTAACTTTAATATAATAATGTTTTTAACAGAAAATTATTTTAATTGGCAGTCTCAAAATGGGAACTATCCTCTTCGATGAATTGTATTTAGACACAGGATAAGGAAGAAACTTCTTACATATTTGGAGACGCGAAGCGAAAAGAGTTCTACTTGTTTTTTTACCTTCAGTTAGTGCGATTCGACCTCCAAAGCTTCTAACACACTAACGGATGCGGTCCCCAATAGTGATAATAGTGGAAAACGTTTCAACGAAATATTAGTACCTACGCAAAAAGGAACTCCAGTGAAAAATATTATGACTTTAAAAAAAAGGTTCATATACATAGATCAATAAACGCTGATTCTGAA
The DNA here is from genome assembly GCA_917880885.1 of Limnephilus marmoratus. Lineage (NCBI taxonomy): Eukaryota > Metazoa > Arthropoda > Insecta > Trichoptera > Limnephilidae > Limnephilus > Limnephilus marmoratus. The sequence goes on along the minus strand of OU862923.1, from coordinate 28,169,042 downwards.
TAAATAAGTTTTATTAAATTAATTATTTCATTATTCTTTATTAAATAATATTAAACGCAGAGTTTTTAAAAATTGTTAAAAAGTCCATTTTTAATCGTGTCATTGAAACACACCGTCAAGTTAGTATTATTAAAATGTTTAGTAGTGACGTCACTGCTCACCGTAATTTTGAAGTCATTGTATGGGAATGTATAACACAAGACATCGTATTAAAAATATTTCGTATTATTCGTTTAATGACATACTGTTTATAGAGACTAAGTTGTTGTGTTTATTGAAACATTATTAAATTAGTTTATCCATAGATATTATTTAAAATATTCAAAAACTAAAAAAATAAAATATCACTTATTCTGAAAGAGTACAAAAAAATTGTAATGCTACTAAGTCTGAACTTCACAATGGCGGGAGTCGAACAGCTGATTGGCGATGTATGCTGTAGTTGCCTACAATTCAATAATATTGATTTCGATTCTTAAAAGCAAAAAAAAATAATAACTTCAAACAATTTTTATACCACTCTCCCGTAATAATATTGAAACATATAATAAATATAATATAATAAATAAATAATTCCACCTAAATAATGCAATTCCAACAAAATGACAACACCTGTAGAAAATAAAACAAACTTTTGGTGAGTGATGACGTCACACGATTCAGTATACATTCGATGGTTTTCGGGATCTTGAAAAATTAAAACTTTGGCAATTATTTTAACCATTAAAACTAACTCTAAAAATAAAAAATAAATACGCAGTTATTTAAGTTAGGAAGTCATTATTCACTAAAAAAAAATTTAAAAATTGGACTGGAGTTCCTTATAGTGTCAATATGTATAAATTTTGTAATGGGGCTAATGGATGCTGAGATGGGGAAGTCGGAGGTTATGATGTATCAACCTATCTAACTGTTTCAAACTACGTGTTACGTTTGGTTTCATTGGTGAATAATGAATCTCACAACGACTATTACAGAGTATTCACCTCTTCGGGGAGGTGTACAAAATAATAAATTAATTGAAATATATATATATTTTTTCATTTATTGTTTGAAATATTACTGAGTGATTACAATTATTATATTAATGAAATTGCCATTGCGGTATGCAATATGAATTGATATTAATATTCCAATTAAAAAGTTCACAGCATTCGCAAATAAAGGTTTAGTTGTTACCAAATTTAGATTTTGCTATCTGCAGTTTTTACTACGTGGGACTGTGCTTCCGGGTGTGGCCGACATTTACCAATTAACAAATAAACTAAATGAACGAATAAACCAAACGAACGTTAAACTAAATGAACAAATTCTTTCCATGTTCAAACTATATTGTTAACCAATACTGATGCACATTTTCAAGAAATCAACGAAATGAACAAATTATTTTCGTATGCAAACTACTCTAATTAGGGCGTAGTCCGCCGACAGTTGCGCGGACACCATAGCATATCTCTTTTGTATTTGAATATCTTTGGTTGTTACCTACTAGTGGAGATGGTAGTAGTGAAATAACAGATACGAGTATTAATAAGCACACTAACATATAAAACATAGTAATTATGCAGTATCTACAGAAAAAGAGAAGATATAAAGAAAGGAAAGAAATAATAATAAAGCAATTATATAATTTTTAATTCAAATACTTCTATTTGCCATGACGTCATATTAGCTTAGAGATAATAAAATTAGCACATCTTTTAAATATACGAGGCTTTATATGAAGATGTACACATCGTAACATTCTATGGCATTACACAATCTACACATTCTCTGCCAAGGGTTCGCTACTTTTGGTGCCTTAGCAGGGATGCCCGAGTTCGCGGGGTTAGGTTTTTCTGCTCATCTGCTGCGTGGCGGGCCGGATAGAGAGAGACTGTGTAAGGGAGGCCTTTTGACCTTTCCAGCCGGACTCTATCGACCAATCACCTTGCGTCGCAGTTGGAGGGATAGATTCATATGTCCCTCACTGCTGATTCCCACCCCACTGATTCCTACCCACCCCTTATACCTTTTTCATTCCCAGAACTTCCTATCCTTCCCTTCCTTATAAAAACCTTCCACACGCATCGCCTAAGATGTCATAGGCCCTGAGGGAAATCATTTTCCTCGGGCCCACCTATGTTTTTTTTTACATGAGTTCCACACAGGAGGCCCTGAGGAAAATAATTTCCCTCAGGGCCTATGTCATCTTTGAGGATGCTGTGTGGAGGGTTTTTTTTAAGAAAAGGAAGGAGAGGAGAGTTCTGGGAAGGAAAAGGGTTTAAGGGGTGGGTAGGAATCTGGGGTTCAGTATGTCCTGGTCATCCGCCTCCAAGACCTAGACAAACCTCACCCCATGAACCCGGGCACCCCTGCTAAATCACCAAAAGTAGCAAATCACTTGGGGTGACGTATGGCAGAGGTGTTGGTTATCCAATAAAGGTTCCTGGGGCGGCGGTACCCATTCCCGCCTCCCAAATTGCTAATGTAAATGTGGAGCTAATGTAAAAAAAAAACATTTGAGAAAATATTGATAAAAGAACTAAAGATGAAATGCTTTACGACTCCTTAAATAACGTCTATTGGGAACTTTAATGTGAATATTACTTAGACAATGAGTGATATACAATCATTTTACAACCTTACCATAACATATTCAATTCATTTTGTTATTAGTTTTTTGGGTATTATGCCGTGTTACGCTACCTCCTTCTTTAGCCAACGTTTCAGACAGCGTTGCAGTGTCCATCATCAGGGCAGATGTGTAATAGTTAGGGGTGATGTTTGTACTTATCTACTTAGCTCCACTCCTCTACGAGCTGGCGCTACAATATACTTCAACATGTTGTTTTGCGTTTAGCCTTATTGTAACCGTCAATTACCGGATACCAAGAACTGTTGAGCTTAGCTCCGTCGTCTCTATTAATATTTATAGGATTTTTGTGAATTTCAATTGCCTCCATAATCAGACGCGCTCTATGAGTTTTGGGTCTTCCCAGGATCTCAGGGACAAATCCAAAGTAATGGCCGGTTTCGATTAAGTGCTCGGCGATTGCCGATTTGTCAGGGTGGCCAAGTTTACAGGCACAAAAGTGTTCTGATATCCTTTTGGAGATCGTCCGTTTCATTAAATTCAACGTTTCTAAGCATAAATCTTTGAAGGGTGTGTCCATAACAAAATAATAACACTCCAAAAGGCGTTCCATGAATGAATAAAAAATAAATCAACGATAATCACATTGTACAATCAATAATCAATAGGGATTGGTCGATCAACCGCTATAAATCAATAAAGGCTCTATCATCCATACAGCCTTATTGATATGGCCTCCCATTGGTCGAGCCCGGACCAACCACACGCCTTTATTTCACCGTCTGCGTTCGACCGTATCTTCTGATGCCATGAACAATAATTATACCCGATTCTTGTGCCTGATTTTTTACGGCCGAATAAACCGTAAATAATTACGTGTAATGACAATAATCATGCATAATTGGATGCAGTTGTTGTGCTTTGACTTCGATGTTTTAAAGCTGCAGACTGGATTCTATGAATGGTTACCTGCGTGGCTTAGTGGTAAATGCGTCGACTGTGGGTTCAGAAGCATCATACCTAAGGTAAGGTACTCGTGCCTACCATATAAAAATTGTTTTCATAAGTATCTTATAATATAAAAATGAATCGCTGAATGTGTTGCTAAGCGCATAACTTTCGAACGACTGCACCCAATTGGATAATTCTTTTTTTTGTGTGTTCGTTGTTGTCAGGACAAGGTTTTTATAAAACTTCAGGTGAGCTCTGGCATCATGAAATTTGTATAAAAAATTTCTATTGATGGCACGCGAGGAAGCGGCTATTGCTATAGAAAGCGGGAGGGAGGGAGAGATGGGGGAAGGGAACCAGGGAGGGGGAGGGGAACCTGGGAGGGGGGAGGGGGACCTGGGAGGGAAAAGGGAAACCCCTAATACCATACGAGCGAAGCCGCGGGAAAAAGATAGTTTACTAATAAATATCTTAATTGAAGCAGCAAAACCTCTCTAACGGTGAGCTCTGCCGTCATGAAATTTGCACACCGGTTTGTCTAACTTTTTAGCACATAACATAAATTCCATAATGAGCTCAAGAGCTTTCAATTTATTTTTCAAAGGATAAGAAAAGAGATCATGTATTCCGTAAATGATGATTTTATTTGCTTCGTGTTTATCTATTGTTTAATTTTTCAATAAAAAATTTTTTAGTGTAGTTTACACGCGGTAGAAGCGAAATATTACCAAAGCAATCTCAACCAATACTTGAAAAGTGAGGTCATAATCAAAGCGATCAATGGAGCGTAGAACTAGCGTAATTTCCGTTTTATATCTCAACCAACATGAGCCTTTAAAAATGACATCATAATCAAAGCGGCCAATGAGCGCAGTTGATGCGTCGCAGGTGCAGTAATCGTCATTTCCGTTTCATCAGAAATCCAAATGACAGCGGGGCTAAAAATTGTGTTTCGAAACTCGAACGAAGCTGGGTAACAAAGCAAGTTACAGGTAGTTACGGAGTGTTAGGAGACGTACCTGACTTACTTTAACCGGCGATTCCTGACATCTATAGTTTTTTTTTGCTTTTTAAATTTTTTTTAACACAAACAAAAAACGCTTTCTACCAATATGACATCTACATTTTTTATTATAAATAAGCTCAGGAATCACTGCTTAAAGTGTGTCAGGTACCTACGTTTCTTAAAACCCTGTAGGTAGAATATAAAAAAAGGAAAAATTGAAACGCTGTCTAGTACATTAAAACCCGTCTGCTTGTTTAGGAATAAATACATCCCAAAACACGTAATCGCCGTATACTTTCATAAGACCTGTTCGCGCGTTTTTATATGGGATTGATTGGGTATTGCATTCGCAGACTTGGTGGGTAGATATGTCAAAATCCTGAATTTATCCCACCTACCTAATCTTTCCTTCCAAAATGTCACCATAAAAATTGTTGCAAGAAATTACTTAACTTTGGAGAGGTGACAGTGTGCTTTCCTGATCAGTACAAAATAACATCTCAGGACAGGGCGTATGTATCGTAACCTCTTGTTATAAGGATAATTCGAATTTTAAACAGTGAGAAGTGTACACCAAAACTGGAGATCAGCGAGGCCCCATCTGCAACGGTGAGTCCTATTTTCCTTATTCCAATCTGTGCTTATCTAATTTTCCAAAAGCACAGATCTGAACTATCGACTGACTATCCATTATCCATCAGGTTTTGCGAGTGTATGCTATTTAATCGTCCCGTATCGTATAACTTAGCGTTTTTACGTAGTTTCGGGACTGGTCCTTCGAGGGCTGCGTAGGCTTTGCTCTGCAGCATTTACCGCCAATTAACAGTGGAGTCGCAGTTTCGCGACACCAAGACCAAAAATGTCACGAGCGACCTTACATTTTAAAAGCTATATATCTCTCTTCCGCTCATAAAAACATATGTATTTTTCTTTTAATCAGAAAGAAAACAAAATAATGCTTCTTATTGTCTTTGAAATATGAAAGCTATCTTTCATAGATATTTTACAATCTCGATCCAAAGTGACGGTTTCTGATTTTTCGGGCGAAACTGACGCTTCTGGATTGTGAGGTGCGAATATATTGAACCAAGCAGACGGGTTAAAACATAAAAAGTTATAAATACTCGTATATGTACAACTATTATATTATTTTCTAACTATTAATTTTATTTCTTCTTAGCGTGTTAATTACTGAATTATATTTGTAACTTCGCATATAAGATGACAATTTTTTAGTTTCTTATCGTACACATAAAAATGATGAAAATTAAAAAAATCATTCTAAAGTCATGAAAGGATAATCCGAATTTATCTTTTGGAAGCTACCTATCAATTCTAAAAAAAACACAATCAACAAAAAACCAACCATAGACTATAATATAAAATGGCCGTCTCCGATCGAGGCGGGAAGGAAACCCGTTCCAAACCTCGACGAATAAAAACTCCGCGGCTCGGGCAGTGTTGGAACACGTATCACGTCCGCTGGCGGCTCTCCATAGTCCGGGTCCGCACCAAGCCTATACTTATGATAAATTGGTGCCGCGGCTCCGGGTTGCCAGTTCTTGCCCGGTAGGTTGGTAATTCCATATTACGGATGGCTGATGTAATAAAGTATTGAGCCCGTGGCGGGGGAGGGGAGGTCGTGACTGAGCTTCTTCAATTTTGAGGCGGTAGGTACCATTTGTAATTAATTTAATTTTTAAAAAAGATACATGTTTAGTAATAACTAATCTTACGCACAGATATATTATGACATTTTTCATGGCAAATGTCGTGTGCTTCGAGGTTAGTTTTCATGGTCGCCATAAGACTGAAAAAAACATCGATCAACATATTATTGTGGATATATGTATAGATACATGGCATTTAAAAAAAAAAAAAAAAACATTAATGTATTGTACAATTTATATAGGCAAGGCAGAATTATTAGATATTACTACCGGTAGAATTTAGAATTTTTTCTCTTAGAGTTAAACCTACTTCCAAAAATAGTATTGAGAGTTTTCCATTCATTGCCCCTTTGATTCAGGTTCAAAAAAATTAACCCATATTTCGTATCCGGTCACAAGTTTTCCAGAAACTAAGCGATGTAAGTGTTGTGAGGCTATTGTTTTTCTTGTTTCTTTATTCTGCACAAACTTTTGTTGAATAATCATTTGTCGAATAATCTTCATCACACTACCTTTACTGAGGGAGAGAATGCAGAGATGTCATAAAATCACTCAATGTTGCGTGCAGTCCCTGAAATAAATGGTCTGCCGCTCCGCTTTTCATCAGCCAGCGGTGTTTGTCCTTCAACTTCGTTACAGTCGTTGTCCAGAAGCGCTGACATCCATTGTTGCATCATGATACACATTTTTCAGTCTTTCATGAATTCGAACGCGCATTTCACCTTCTACAGTCAAGGATCATTCACAGAACGCTGTCTAATACGTACATCGATGTCGGCCATTTTGAAAGCGACTGCAGTGCTGCCACCTGTCGACGCAATAAGTTACATTACGGTTACATTAAGTTACATTAGATTATAGAAGAAGGTTTGAGGAATTGCACAAAATTCAAAATTTTCACTTAACTAACTTTATTTAAGTAGAAAAAAATAGGAGGCATTACTTTTTGACTGACCTTCGAATTTCTAAACAACTTCATGAGTGCCAGTGCAAAAATATATTTTGAATTCTTGAATAATTTATTTATTTCCGTAAAAGGGTGTCTAGCGAGTAAAAGTTGCACATTCGCTGGTCCGGTCATGTTTGATAGGCGGCTATTCCCGGTCGGACGGTCGAGACGGCTCCGATAATAATTTCTCATCGAATATCATGAATATTTTTTATACAACCCCCATAATGAAGGCTGTTGGAAAAACGAAAACACCATTGTAATGCCGTGCTCTCAAGATGGCGTCGATAAAATAAACTAAAATGATTACGGGGACGTAAGTGACCCGAGGAATACCTGGCACATACTGCCAAGTATAATATATAATTACAATACATAGAGTAACATTGTATGGGTGTGTTACCTTAGTGACCTGTATAAACTCGGGTATAGCGATACATAAAACATTTATTTTAAAGAAACACTACATATTGAATTTAACCTACCGTTTTAGATTAGACTTGCAATGGATTGAACCTCGACACATAGTTGTGAACCCGACGCTTTGGACTAGGTACTCGGACATGCGCTGTTAATGGTTGTTTCACGGTCTAAATCTTTTTTTTTTCTTTTTAATTTTTTTCTTTCGATTTGAATACCGCACAAGAATCCCAACTGCTCCCGACCGCGTATTTCAAAAACCGGTAATTTACATTTTCAATATCAAAATTTAAATATTTAGAAATAAAATTATTAAATTCTAATATACACATTAGAAAGATTATTTTATCTAGATTTTAGACCATTTTTGTTTTTGCAAAGTGATAAAAAATAACCAATATAGGGATGTATTTACAACATATGGGAATAATATAAAAATGTACATATTTAGAATTAAATTATTAATTTCTAACACCAGTGTACAAATTGGAACGATTATTTTATCTAGATTTTAGAAAATTTTTTGTTTTTGCAAAGTGATTAAAAATATAGAGGTGTGTTTAAAATGTGACTGAATCCGTATAGGATTTATAAATACGCCTCCCGACCGCTTGGAGCCAGTGAGACCATGGTATCCCTAATTGGGGTATGTTGTGAGGCTGAAGGTAATGGAGAGGGGAAGGAGATGGGGAAGAGGAAAGTGGGAAAGTTCCTGGTGGGTAGGTATCTGAGGGTCAATATGTCCAAAAGTGACGGACGGATCCATTCCTCCAACTGCGATGCAAGGCAATGGGTCGAGAAATACCGGCTGGAGAGGTCAAAATGTCTACATCAACTAGTCTCTCGATCCGGCCCGCCACACAGCAGGTGGGCAGACCAAATCCCACCCCATGAACCCGAGCACCCCTGCTAAGTCACCATTTTTGGTGTCCTGTTATAGAGGTGTTTGTTATCCAATAAATGGTTCCCGGGGCGGCGGAACCCAAACCCGTCTTCTAAATTGAAAGCAATGTTTCACTCTTGTACCAGGATATTATTCAGAGTATTAACTTGGAGCGAAGTGTATTTTCTTTGTGTTTGGGTGGGATGTATGTTCGGTGGTTAATATAATTTTACGAATTTGCTTGAAATAGTTGAATAAAATGTGTATAACCTACATTTTTCATCACATATGTGGACATACGTAATACATACACAATAATGTACATATACATTGGTACATTTACATACTTTTAGGTATATTTCGCTTAAATCTTCCGCTGTGCCGGCAATACAGGAAAAATAAACATGAAAATCCGTGTTCTCTAGGAACGAGGGCGTTTCTAATACGATACGAAGGCTGTCGGGCAAATTTGTATGCAACATTTCATATAAGGCTACAGAAAGGCAAGGGCGATTTATCCTTGTCGCAGGCACAAGGAAGTAGCGGCTATTTAATAAAAACATACCCGACGTTGGTACTTCCTTGCTGCGCCGACCAACCAACCTTCACGACTACCAGATACATACAATCATACATAGTATTATTTGAAAGACCATGTTTTGTGAGGATTAGTGGTCTATTAGTTTCTTACGTGCCGGTTCACCGTTGGTATAGCCAATCGTCCTTAAGACCGGTTTAAGGCGATCCGCTAGTTCAGGAAAAAATCGAAATCGGAATTCACGCCCTTTATGGGAGGAGTTTAAAAATACTTGAGAAAAAGCTTTTGGAAAGGTTGGAAAAGGTATTTGAGAGTTTTGTTTTACAGGTTGATTTCGTAAAGGCCTGTAAAAAATATTAATTCCTGTTTTACGCATTGTTTATTATAATAAAACGGAAATTTAAAATTGATTTCACGAAATCAAGCGACGCGGAGTGACGCGTCCATCTCCCGCTTAGTTCGGGGCGTGACTGATGTTTGGCGACTGTGGCGTGAACACTAGTTCTTCGGTGGACGCCATAGGGTTCACTTTGAAAAACCGAATTCGTAGACTAGCGGCCGTATTGTAAAATAACAACGCGAAAATGCATATTTTATTTTATTTTGGGAAGATTGGGTGTAAATATCAACTTTTTTTGCGATCATTATAAAATAAACTGAATTTGCCGCAATATATAATAAAACCATAACCGAAAAGGGGTTTATAAATAGGAGAGTTTGGACTTGAAAGTATGTTTTTTAGACCTTATACTTTACTTTTTATAGGCTCATTAAAAGACTATTAAAAAAAATAATTGACATTTTTAAGGGCCAAGGTATTTTCTACACGCAGTATTTAATTGAAGCATCTACAATACTTCTAAGCGATCAAATTTTCAAAACAAAAACATATGATTTTGTATGATTTTGCATTATTTACTATGGCTTCATCTTAAGGCTGTTTTAACCAAACGTACGCTGCGCCAGCCCCACCGTGATAATAAGTCGAGTTTTTGCAATGTTTACACCGCTATTATAAGTACAAACAAGATTTTCCCAGTGAGACAGCCACGGAAGAATCATTTGTATTATATTGCATCAAGATGAATAAAGGTAGGGGGGCATGTGTTTAATGTAAAGGTATCTAAACTACAGAAGATATCTGTTTTTTGGAGCAGCAAAAACTCTTGAATGGTAAGCTCTGGCGTCATGAAATTCGCACATGTTTTATTGGTCTAAGCTAGTCGAGAATCGAAGAGTCAAAGCCGTGTGCCAAAATGGCCATCGAGTGTCGAAGAGGAAAAAAAAGTATTTAATTTGTAAATTACATCTTTTATCTTACTAACATTATAAACGCCAAAGTTTGTATGGATGTATGTGTGTTTGTTACTCTTTCACGCAAAAACTACTGAATGGATTTTAATGAAACATTAGGATAATAATGGTCATTAGGGAATGCAATCCCGCAAGACCATGTCAATCCAGGTATTTGCGGGACTGAACAATCTTAGTCCCGCTGGATCTAGGTATTTGCGGGATCCAGCAGGGTTGACTTAGATATCTAATCAATCGTATAATAAAGACCTAATACCTCGATCTACCAACCTTGTTTTTAGAATTTTAAATCTATACCTAATCAAACAAGTTCTTTGGGACATTTTAAATGGTTTATTAATATACCTAGTTAGGCATAGGTAAAGTTTAAGTCATAAATTGGCAAAGAATAAGATAAGACATAAATTTACATAACAACTTAAATTTAAATAATAACGTTCACACGATAAACAATATTCTTGTAAAATAAGCATCATAAGTTTAAACATTATTTTGGAAAAGCTTCGTAAAAAAGTTAAAGTATTAATTGTGTCGTCTGATAAACGGCTTCTGATATTGGACACAAGGTAGCCAGCGGCTGAAACAGCTCGTTCAGCTTCCACGCTGGTTGGCACAATAATCATTAGCGCATTGTAAGTGAATTGAAGGTATGTGCCTTTTAATCCACCGGACTCGAAGTAATTCATTTCCTTCTTTATCAAAACCTCAAGGTTGCTCATATTGCCAGATCTAAGTTGTTGGGCTGTTGATCTCGAACTCTTCATACTACGCTTCTCGCTTCTCTGTAATCCCGCCAGTCCAGCGGGATCCCGCAAAATTTTCGACCGAGATTAGTCCCGCAACATGTCTGCGGGATTCCGGTATTTCGGGATTCCGGTATACCGGGATTGCATTCCCTAATGGTCATACATCAGAATAACATGTAGGCTATAATTTATAAAGCTAGCTAGGAAGGGAACGCGGGAAGGGAACGGCACCGCACGGGAAGGTGATTCAGGGAGAAACAATGTATTTCTTTGAATATGGAATTGCAACGCATGGCAGGAACCAGCTAGTGTTTTAATAATTTCATAAACTGGGAGCAAAAATACTGATTATTGATTTTAATTAGATCTAAAAGCTCTGAATCGCGCTGAATAGAGAACTCCAGTCCAATTTTTATTTTTTTTTTAATGAATTGACCTTCTAACTTAAATAACTGCATTTTTATTTTAATTTTTAGAGTTAGTTTTAATAGTTAAAATAATTGTCAAGGTTTTAATTTTTCAAGATCCCCTAAGACCACCGTATGTACGGTGAATCGTGTGACGTCATCACTCCAGAAAAATTACTATAGGATTGGACAATCAGCTGATCAAGTGCCGCCATTTTGAATACCGTTATTCGAAGCATTCTCCCTAGAAGTAGCATTACTATTTTTTTTGTGCAGTAGTTTTTCAATATTTAAATAATAGAGATAAACTAATAGAGATACCTCTATTTTTGATACTGAATTATTTAGGCTTAAATATTGTTTCAATAAACACAAATACTAAATCTCTATAAACAGTATGAAACAACGAATAACATGAAATGTTGTTAATACTAATGGCTTATGTCATACCTACACAATCAAAGATTTCAATACAATGACTTGCAATGACTGGTGACGCGTGACGTCAGCACTAACTATTCAGTAATACCAACTTTACAGTGTGTTTTGACTTTTGACGAGAGGTTTAAAAATGCACTTTTCAATATTTTTTAAGAACTGTACGTTTAATATTACGAAATAAAACTTATATATTCAGAATCAGCGTTTATTGGTCTATATGAACATATTTTTTTAAAGCCATAATATTTTTCACTGGAGTTCCTAATTGTAATATTTTTGTTGTTTCCAAACTAATGCTACCTATCGGGATAAGCAACGTTTAACTTTAAGAGGCCTCTACATATTTTAATAAAATAATTCAATAATTTTCCCTGTCCTTAGATACATTTAAAGTACAAATTCTCAAAACCTCTGTTATCCCACCTCAAAGAGTATAAAAACTAAATTATATCTAAAATTTGACTTCCGTCTGTAAGGGTTGTTTTTGAAAAATGATATTTGCTTTGAAACATCTGTTGTGGGCGTTGTTGTTAATGATACTGCAACTTAAGAGGAAATAACGAGATACAACCGAAAATATGCCATTTTTAAATAAACTCTAGACTTATTGACCTTTTTCCACAAAAAAGTATAAATCGATTTCGAAAGATTGTTATTTTATCTAGTAAAGACATGTTTTAAATTTTGAGAAAAAAATGTCCATTTTTAGTAGAACACGGTTATATTTCAGAATTTTAATTTTAGTTCAAATAAAATCTTTAAAAAAAGATTCACGCACATGTTTTGTGATGAAAATACTCCATTTTTTCTATTTATTTACGGCCTTACAAACTAACATATATAAATATATATAGGTTTTTTTTAATTTTCTTATTTTGCTTAGACCTTATTGAAAAATTATAGATACTTATGATCAAAAAATAATTACAAAAAGTACATAATTTTAATAACTTAATCATCACACGTTTGAGCATTTTTGAATATAGGTATATACATCAAAGCAAAGTTTGATTGGGTTATTATTTTAAAATGCTGGTACGGAGAATAATTAATTTTTCTCATCGGAATCGCCCTGTACAGTTGCAAGGGTACAATCGCAAGACAGCCTTTTGACAAAATTTGAATTCTCGGCCGCTGCTTAATCGCCCTTTAACACTTTCAGTTTCAAAAATAAACACAGGGTTACAATTTTTATATACCTTTATTGTACCACGAACATTAGCAAATCACAAAATTTAAGTGTGTACACATTTGATAATGAACAGCAGACCTCTCATCCAATAAAGTGAGTTTCTCATTTAATATTTTTTTTTAAATAAAAACAACTTATCCTTTGATTCGTAAGTAGCTTCTATACCGACCTACTTAATTAATAAACACGATGATTTCACACTTGAAAGAAGAATATTTACTGATAACGGGCACCATAACCTGAACCGGAAATTTACAGAAAAACGTATTGCAAAACGCTCGATTAGTCTGAGGTAAACCAGAACTTCGCTGCGCTAAGTCAATATTTATTTATTATGTGTCATAGGCATGGCTAGTACTCTCTTGTAGTATCAATGATGATGACGAGGCCCACCAAGTGATAAGCCAAGAGTAAAAGAAGACTAAAGAATAATGAAGAAAGAAAAAAGCCGAGGACCGGGCAGTTATAGGCTGTCGTCCATTGATTCAAGGAGAGAACAGTAGACAAATAAAAACATTTCGTTAAAAATATTTTAAAATAAACATCGCTAAAATATAATTTACGAAATAAAATTTCACCACTACCAGGCTAGCATACATAGCAGGGTATATTTTTTAGCATACAAAGGATCGCGGATGTTCTCTGTTCTAGTGGGATGATGTGAATATAATGGCTCACCTGTTGTTCCCTGTTCGGGGAATAAACCTTTTTAAATTTCCTTTCCACGTACCTTGGCACCTACCCGTAATTCTTTATGCTGCCCGGGTATTTTGCATAAAATTTTGCCGAAAGGTATTTTTTACTTCCTTCATTTTTCGGAATATTTTAAAATGCTGACCGGTATCAACTAATACCAAACCAAATGTTTTGAAGCTTTATGAGTAGCCGAATTTTTAAAATTTAACTATGTTTACTACCAGCTTTGCCGGTGATATTAATATAATTATTGTACGTGATATCAATAAATTGAAGACTTAGGCATTAGGCATCTCTTTTCAATCAAATCTCTCATATATACATGCTGGGAAGAGGATAACTAGAAATTTCAACAATTTTAAATGTGTTAAACTATTATATTTTGCTTTTGTTAGAAGTCAACTTGAGTATAAGTCTCCCGCCTGGAACCCACATTATATATATATTGTATACAAGTTATTAAAATAACACAAAATAAATTCTTATGTCTTCTAAGTTTTAAAATGGGTATTCCAGCAACTTTGTTGAACAAGGCGATGATCCAAGTACGGCTGGGGAAGTCATAGGGACTCCCTCAACCATGCTCTCTCGATCCGGCCTACCATGCAGCTGGTGGACAGACGCATCCGCTGCCAAGACCCGGACAAACCTAACCCATGAACCCGGGCACCCCTGCTAAGTCACCAAACGTAGCGAAGCACTTGGAGTGACCTATGGCATTGGTTATATACAGGGTGTTAAGGGAGGTACTTGATTTACTTTAACCAGTGATTCCTGACATTATTTGGAGTAAAAAATGTAAATGAAATTTTGGTCTCCGGTGACTTTTTTTGAAGACTTTTTTTTTTTTTTCAAAAATTTTTTCTTCAAAATCAAACAAAAAAAAATTTCTTCCGCATGTCGTCACTGGTCACTCAGCCGGATGTCCGACGAACCACTTACCCCGCCTCCAACTGTTCAACAACTACCATTTTTTTATGTTTTTGTAGAAAAAAAAAAAAAAAAAAAAAACATCAAAAATGTCACCGGAGACCAAAATTTCATTTACATTTTTTACTCCAAATATTGTCAGGAATCACTGGTTAAAGTAAGTCAAGTACGACCCTTAACACCCTGTATATATATTGGTCTCTATATATATTGGTTATCCAATAAATGGTTACCGAGGCGGCGGTACCCATACCCGCCTCCCAAATTGTTAAAGTATAAAAGTATAATAATAATTCTTTAAATAGACAATATGCAGTGTTAGTTTCAAGCGACCTCCCAGGTAAGTATGGTCCTGTTTTCATTCATTTTTAGGCATCGCGTTTGAAACATTGTGTCAACGCATTTAGATTCGCGTTCATTGGTCAAAACATTATACATATATTTTCGTATCGGTGATCAATGAACCGGTGTATGCAATTTTTAGCCATAAGTTATTTTTAATTGTTTATCTAGCTTGTAGTTTTTTTAGATTTTAGAAATTTATTATAAGTTTGTACAGCGTCCTCGTGGTGATTTTTCATAAAAACGGCGCTATATAAATCATACATATATTATTATTATTATGTTAACAATATTCAATTTATATTTTCAGTGTGTTGATAAAATTTAAAATCTTTGTTGTTATTTATACTTCTGATAGGTACATTCTGGTAAAGTATAACCCAAGATATTTAAAGTTGAATTGCCCCATTATTTTTTTTTATATTTTGGAGTTGGGAGTATTGATGTTTGTCTGAGTTTTCTATTATTTTTAAATGGTGCAGATTTATTTAGAATATTATCTTTGTAAATTTGTAATGTTGCATGGTAGAAGTACAATGCATTTAGTTTTCTGACTTTAAATTCTTTAAAGAGAAGTTTTGATGAATATGAATATGGTTTAAGCGGAATTGTTTTAAATAATAATTTTTGGGCGGGGTAAAATGATTGTCTGTGTGTTTTTATAAGTTTCACCCCATCCTACAATACCATATTGTGTTATTGAATGGCATAAGACAAAGTACAATGTCATGACCACTTGCCTCCTTGACTAATTCACATGCATTGTCTTTTGGAATGGTATACTTGCTTGGGTTTAAAAAATCAATACTTAAAAAAAATATTGAAAGTTTTGATACATACGTATGTAATAAACCAGTGTAGTATGTAGAAAAAAATTCAACAGAGGCAATATTATTACAAATCTAATTGAATAAAAATAAAATAGAGTTGTTTCTTTAAAGATAAATAATATGTAATTGGGTTGTGAAATTATTAACCCCGATACAGGCGAACCCTAGTGGGGTTAATAATTACATGCTAAAAATATGTATTTAAATTGTGAAGAAGCAATAAATAAATAAATAAAAATAATAAATGAAATATATACAAAAATAAGAGGGGGGGGGGGGGTGAGTGGAGTATGGATAGGGAAGTGGAGGAGGCGGAGTGGGAACCCCCCTAATACTATGCGACCGAACCCGGGGGCAAAGCTAGTATATTATAAAGGAAGGACCACATTAAGGGCCCGTAACCCGGATTTGTACCGATTTATTACATATTTCCCTTAAACACGGTAAGTTTTAAAGCTGTTAAAAAAATAAATGTTATTCTTGAAGATAATATCTAGACTTTGCAAGCGCCGAAACGTAAATTATATAAAATTCCCTCGATAGAAAAAAATCGCAAAGTATGCTCCAAAAATTATTATTAACACGTTTGTTTCAGTTATTTTACAAGTTATATGTATGAAAAAAATCACAGTGTTTCTTTAAATGCTGTTTAAGAAAATGCCTACGAGATTTTTGCTCTATTTTAAACGGGTAGTGTTGAAAATGTTTAGTGTTTAAACATTTTCGCAATTTTCGCATCGATTTTGTCGCTGCAAATGTTAGCGCTCTCCTCTAACATTCGTAATTTCGAATCTCTCCATCTTCTTCTTTTCGGGCCCGGTTGCAGAGCCTTAATTGAGTATTTTAATTTTAATTGCGTTTACAATCACAACATTCTTATTACACGTGTTAAATGAACTCAGTTGGTGATGTCGGGTGACACACGAGACGCGAACTCACCCGTAGTCAGCCAAACGACGCGCGACGTGCGATAATTCACGAACGCAGAGTTTCGGTGCGGCAGATTTTCTGCCAAAACCGAAACTGATGCCGAAACTATTATTAAACCGAAACCGAACCTTCGGTCGGTCACCAAAGATAAGCTTAAATATTTAAAAAATGTTTAAAATAATGCTATAAAAAATGAAAAAAAACGCGTATTTATAATTCACCCTCTTCTTAAAGGTATTTTCACGTCTCACTTACAAGGTGTCACAAAATCACGGGCCTCTCATGCACATAGCATTTTTATGGACTACCTTCGATAAAAGGAGTCATAAACTCGGATCGACCCCTAGTAACCATTTCTCAGCCCTTCGACCATCAGTGTCCGAACCTGTGACCCTCGGTCCTACCCCCGGGGGTTGCAGCCCGGGCCAAGGGACTGGGGTGAAAAGTCACACAATACTTGGGGAAACAAAAGGGAAGATTGTTAAGACAGTTTAGGAACTCTTTTTATGGTATAATAAAAGATTTTATTCAGTGGACTTGGATTTGAAAGGGGTGTTTTTTCAAACAGAAAAACAAAAGTAGATATATTTAAACAATATCGGTTTTTAAATAAGAAACTCAAAAATATATTCAACTGTTCCATTAATTAAGCCAATTGATAATACCTAACATTAGCATAATCCAAATGAAAAACAATTATATTCACAAAGCCATAAAAAATTACAATAATCACCCAACTGAATTGTACTCTATTTTTGGCCAATCTCCCTCCTCCCTCCCCCCCCCCCCCTCCCCCATCTCCCTCCTCCCTCCCCTCCCTCCTCCCCCCTCCCCCATCTCTCCTTCCCTCCCACTTTCCATATATTCAATCCCAGTACATACAGTATTTAAACAGCCCGCGAGCTACCTTTAACAATTTTTATTCCAATTTCCATTTTTCATGTATATTAAATTTGGTACCTAACACAGGTACCTATTTAAAATATCTAAAATTCTTGATTCGATTCAAACTATTAGGGGAGTACCTAGTTTAAATAAATTTAACAACTTAAAGATTTTCAAAAATAGAATCCTGATTAAACAATCATTGTTTTGCAAAATGTCATTCTCAAACGCGCGAACTGTCAAACGTGCGATAGTCGTTAGGTTTTCTGAAATTATCCAATTCTCTGCGCAATTTTCTTAATTTTTCCCTCCGTAAGAACCATCCTCGTACTTCAAGGAATATTCTAAAAAAAGAATTAGAGAAATCGGTTCAGCTGCTCTCGAGATTTGCGCTTAGCAACACATTCAGCGATTCATTTTTATATATAAGATTTCATACAAAACATTTATAAGAATTCAATTTAATTTCATGAACCCAATTTGAATGCAAGAATCGTGGCTCCCTAATCTGGCACAAGAACTCCTCTTTTCTGATAAGGCGTACTGTATACATTACTAATAATGCTGTTAAATATTATATTTTTGTAAAATATAATTACCTATGTAGGTATACCTAAGTGCAACTCATTTTTATTGTAAGAGCGTTTAACCAGCCAGCTGTCGAAAATCCACAGTTCGTCGAAAGTTGTTCTTACGATCGTGCAGGGCGGTTACAATGAGAAAGATTAATTATTCTCCGTACCAGCTTTTTAAAATTGTAACTCAATATCGATTTTATTTTATTCCAAATTTGCTTTAATTTATACTTACATCCAAAAATGCTGAAAGGCGTGATGATAAAACTATTAAAATAATGTACTTTTTGTAATTATTTTTTATTATAAGTATTAATCATTTTTCAACAATGTCTAAGTTAAATAAGAATGTTAAAAAAAATCTGAAATATATTAGTTTGTAAGTACGCAAATAAATACTCAAACGGACCAAATTTTCGTCAAGGAACACACGTACGTATATATTTTTTAATGATTTTGTTTAAACTAAAATTAAAATTCTAAAACATGCGATACCCAGAAAATGTATTGATTTATTTTACTGCATTATTATATGATTTGAAATGGATGTGGTATAGGAAATACAAAATCTTTTTTGAAAATTTAACAAATCTGCCAACGACCTTTGGTATTACCTTATTATTCTAAAAATAAACATTTTCTCAAAATTTAAAACATACGAATGCTAGATAAAAGAACAATCCTTTGAAATCTATTAATAATTTTTTTGTGGAAAAGAGTCAATACGTCTAAAATCTGATTTACAAATGACATATTTCTGGTTTTCTCTGGTAAAACTCTCATAAATTAAATAAATAAAATTAAATACCCAAATTACACAACATCTTTCTTAACTAAGAAAAGAAAATTCCGTTAAATTTGTGAAAAATGGATCAAAAAGGAAACAAATAGATGTGAAGAAACGTCTTCTTGGGTCTTGTTTATACCCCTGGACCTGTTGATAAAAACTGTAATGCTCTCCAGAACGTTGAATTGAGAAGAAGGAAGTAGAAGAATACAAAACGGAACTCAATGTTTACTGTCGGTATGTGACTTTAAATTAATAAGATAATATTAAATTTAAATTATGTAGGCTGTACATTTTCTTTTTCGGTTTGTTACTAATAAAAATTGTCATTATTATGTTGGCGACATTGAATTTGTTTTTTATTTATTATAATTTACTTTGGAGAGAATGACCGAGCATCAAGCACCAAAGTGCTGAACTCAAGACCGATAGGAACTGGGAAGACCAAGGTTAAGATGGAGCGACAACGTCCTCAAAGATACGTCTACCTTGGAGCTTCTAAACTGGAGAGAGCTGGCACAAAACCGAGATGAGTGGAGGAAGACTCTTGAGGAGGCCAAGACCCACCAGGGGTTTTAGAGCCAAGAGTGACGATAAGGATGATGATAATTTAAATCATTAGATCTCAGAAAAACAAGATCATCGAATATCTCAACCGATGCATATTTTAAGGATTAAGATGAAGCCATAGTAAATAATTCAAAATCATCCAAAATCATACGTTTTTGTTTTGAAAATTTGATATCTTAGAAGTATTATAGATGCTTCAATTAAATACTATGTGTAGAACATATCTTTGTCCTTAAAAATATCGGTCATTTTTTAATAAGCCTATAAAAAAATATAGTATAAGGTCTATAAAAAACACTTTCAAGTCCAAACTCTCCTATTTATGAACCCTTTTTCGGATATGATTTTATTGTATAATGTGGCAAATTTAGTTTATTATATAATGATCGCAAAAAAATATTATATTTACGCCCGAATTTCACAAAATAAAATAAAATATGCATTTTCCGCTTTGTTTCGCTTACGTGAATAAAAAAAGTTGGAGGAATTCGGCAAAATAAAATGAACCTTATACGAGTACCGCATAAGCATTATACGCCAGCATCATCATGTTTAGGAATAAATACATCCCAAAACACGTAATTGCGTTATATTTCCATAAGACCAAAAACGTCCCGAGCGACTTTACATTTTAAAGGCTATATATCTCTCTTCCTCTCATGCAAACATATGTATTTTTCTTTTAATCAGAAAGAGCACGAAATAATGCTTCTTATTGTCTTTCAAATGTGGAAGCTATCTTGCATAGATATTTTACAATCTCGATCCAACTTCACGGTTTCTGATTTTCCGTGCAAAACTGAGGCTTCCGGATTGTGAGGTGCGAATATATTAAACCAAGCAGACGGGTTAAGGTACCTACCTAATTGATTCGAACGCTTTCATAGATTTTCTGCACTAATTAACTAGTTTTCAAATAAGTGTATATTTAGATGTCTCAAGAGCTCAGCTAAAAAAACGTAACGTGGTTCCGGTTTTCACCAGTTAAATTCAAGCAGTCTTAATACAGAATATAACATCCCTTCAATGTCCCAGTATCCCAGTGTGCCAATAAGTAAGAATGACGCTGCACCCTCGGGCGCAGGGTTGCCACTATTCGGTCAATTGAGCCGATTACCCCACGGGGCATTGCGCCCCCACACCCCTGCGCCCTTGTGCACAAAACTATAAATCAGCCCCGTGACAAGTAGTTTTGACGTCACATAATGGCGTTATTTGTTTTATTTTGTTTTGTTTCGTAATTTTTCAAATGGAGGACGCGCACAAAGATGATAAATTTGACATAATTGCTGATGTGCAATTTTATCAGTTTTTTGGTTAAATCAATAACGAAGACGCGAAATGCATGCTAGGTAGAATAGTTATTAACAATCAGGTAAGTTTATGTCATTTTACAGTATTCTATTATACCTTACTATTCAGATCTGGTCACTAAACATTGTGAAAAACAAATCATGCATCAACCTTCTCTATCTTCCACTTTGGAATAAGGCGTGAGTATTTAAAAAAAATATTGGTACGTTAATAACAAATAATAATAATATTTTGATGATCTGTATAGCGCCCCTTTTGTGAAAAATCGCCTCAAGGGCGCTGTACAAATTTATGATATATTTCTACAATGCTCTATCTTACTTCTATTTCTAGACTAGACCAACTATTATGAGAACTTATGGCTATCAGGTTAAATCCAACGGTTTGTCGATCACCAATTTAAAACTATAGATACCCTAATTATATGAAGATGTTGCTTGTGCAATGATGGAGGACTTAGCTAGAAAAGGAAATAAACCAACGACCGCGACGCCCGGATAGGAACCTGATGCATTTGTAAACTAAGCTACTAACCGTTCTTACTTAGCGATTACAGGACTAAACTGCTGTCTAATTTGATATATATTTTTTGTATTAGGTACTTCGGCATTGTTGTGTAACAATTTTTGAACATTTTTTTAAATGAACGATATTATCGAATCTACCCTCCAAAAAGAACACAATAGGTTTATAATTGTTTTTTATGTATGGGTTTCAGAAAACTTGTAATTTTTTTGGTCGAAGGGCTAAACGTTACCCATTTGTTTAAAATAATACAAAAATTCCAATGTAAAAACTGCGTACGGTTACCCCACGTGACTACGTATAATACATTTGACCAATGAAGTGGTGCTGCGTTAAAATGTAGGAAATACGAGTATTTATGACCACTCTTACTTGGGAGGTCACTTGAGATTAACTCTATTATTGTTTATTAGAGAAATTAAGATACAGTTTGCACGCAGTGACCTCATTTATGTGTGAAATAACTAAAATAAATTTAATACGCATACGGTTTTCAAGATTTTGATTGACCCATAATGGAAGCATAATATGAAAAAATCATTTGGTAAGATATAAAATATTTTCTACGAACAATACATGGCAATCCATCTATAAAGGTATATATATATATAAAATCTCGTGTCACGGTGTTTGTGGTTGCACTCCTCCGAAACGGCTCCACCGATTTTTATGATTTTTTTATGAATATTTGGTAGGCATAAGAATACGTCGTAAAGTATATTTCATACCGCTAGGTGATTATGGTGTCCCTATCTAGAAAATAATTTTAAAAAAATTGACAAATTTTATTTTTATATATATATATATATTTTATTTGGCATCAAAAAATACCTATAACCTCAAATTTTCACCCACCCTCCCATTTTTTAATCACGATTTTATTATTTTCGTAAACAAATTTAACCGTCGTCGTTCGTATTTCAAACAGAAAGATATTATTTATGTTGTTGAATGACAAATGGCGCTACGTCCGCCTCATCGAACTTTCATCCATAGATGCGTAAGTCATTTTTTTCACTTTACATTATAACCTTTGAGATCAAATAAATGAATGTGTCCGTTACTGAAATATATTGAATTGAAATAATGAATAGTTAGTGTTTCTGCGTTTTTATGGGCGGTCATCGTCTTCAGCGCTACATTCCTCTTTCTGTCATAGATCCCATCCCCACACGCTTACAATATATTCGTTATTTTTTTTATTTAACAACCAAAATGTTTATTGGAAATAATTTATATGGGAGAACAACGTTTCCGGGTCAGCTAGTCTATTTATATTATTAGAAAGGATATTTGTGGCGTGAGGGCTGCGTTGCATTGATTTCTAAATCTACAGTTTTATGCTGATATTTATGAAATTTTGCACACTTCAACAAAACAAAAACAACCAGCTAAGATCCCCGAACAACGCCAGGGACTTTAGCTAATTCTCTATAAATATTTCATCCCTGCCACAACTGCGTTAGAAAATGCATTATTTTATAAAGAGGCGTTTACACTGAGAATATTTCATTTTCGAGTTATTAGTTGCCCACGTATTTTTCTTGAACATACGCAGTTTCTGATGTGTTATTATTAAGCAAACGTTTGTTGATTAAGTAGGTAGCCAATTACGATAATAATACCTACACCCAAAGAGTCGAATCAAGGCCCCAAATACTTGATTTAAAAAAAATTCAAAATGAAAGCATGGTTTCATTAGAACTATTTAGCAACCAGCAACTAGAATATTTACGGTCTTGCTGGGGTAAAAGGAAAGAGGAGGTAAAGAGAAAGGGTGGAAGAAGATTGTAAGTCTGGATAATCAGACCAGATCAGGTACCGAAACAATAAGCATTGCCTAAACCAGGGGTCACCAATTGGCAGACCGCGGTCCGGATCCGGAACGCCGACCTATTTTGTGCGGACCTTGTGTTAACAATACAAAATATCTTACACAGGCAACTTGAGCACGTAATTTGATAATTTTTCCTGCGCTTTTTCTTTGCTGCTGTCGATTCGCCAAAGGATGGGTGGGATTCGCGGTGGGTGAGGGGTGCGGAATTTGAAAACAGATTCACAGAATTTAATAAAATTGAGAATGTCGTCGACATCCTCACTAACATTGAGTGCCTCTGTTCACGGAGATACTTACAAGCCACGCGATCCTCATGCATGTATCATACGCGCCGATCGTAAGTACCCCTCATACGATTTAGCTGGTGCCCGTTCACGGGCGTTCACGCTACGCGGTGGCCGTCAGTTTCCAATCAGTATCACGATACCGACAGTGCTGATCGTACGCGACGCGACGCGTCGCATCATTTTTGTCTGATACTTATTCGTTTGACGTTTGACAGAAATGGCGTCGAAACATGAAAGTAATGTTAGATTGGTTCTGGAAGTGGAAAAAATGCATGTTTACATAACCATACTTTACCAGAATACGTAAGAAACGATTTAGTGGAGAAGGCATGGATTGATGTTGGAAAAAAAGTCATATGACATCGCATGACAGCGTGTTCACTCCACGGCTGCACGTGAAAAATGATCAAGTTCAGTACATTTCGGATAGCGTCGTGTACGGAGACCAGCATTAAAAAGTGGTATATCAGCCGGGTACTTGTGGTTTCGTCACAATTACGTAGATTGTAAGTATCTCCATGAACAGATGGCCTTACTCTCTGCATCCTGGTGATGAATAGAACAATGAAGCTGCAAATATTTTCGGGAATAATAAAGCTGCTCTCCGTATGGAAATGACCAATTTCCAAGAAAATACAGTTTTAATACACCAAAAACAGAAAGTTTCTCGTTTTGGACGAAGAGTTTTGGATGAAATTTTTTTATGCTAATAAATACCCAGAATTTAAAAAAATTGTTTGGGTCAACATATGTTTGTGAAGCAGCATTTTCCAAGATGAACTTCGTTAAAAATAAATTCCATAGCAGACTTACCGATGAACATCTCCATCATAATGACAATAGCCTTCACAAACTTTAGTCCAAACTTCGGAGGGAAAGTCCAAGGCAAAAAATGTTAATTTTCTCTTTAGATAATATTGTAAAAAAAACCCTTGGTACATCTTTTTAACCACAACATTTGTTTATTATTTAATAAAATAATGTTCCGGAACCCATTCGTTTTATTTGTTCATTGATATTGTATCTACACAAATTTAAATAGTACAGTTTATTATTTCAATTGTTAAACCGGGGAGGGGGGGGGGTTAGGCTTTTTCCCTTCCGGACCGCGACGGTCATGTTATTTTAAAAAACGGACCCCTTATGAAAGTAATTGGTGACCCCTGGCCTAAACCATTTCAACAATTTTAATTCTCTGAAAGATAATCCCAAAAATTTCGGAGCTCACAAATGCGTTCGAGAGTCTATAGAGCAAATATCTAGATTTTCTTTTTTTTATGTGAAAGAGTTCCAACTGCTACCAACCATCTGAAGCCGGTGAAACTATGACATTCCCAATTGGGGTATGTTGTGAGGCTGAAGGTATGGGGAATAAGTTATAGAGAGGAAGGTGGGGGAGTAGGTACCTGGCTCGACTCCAGATACTAATATCTACAGCCTGTATGTCGGACGAATATCTACAGCTCATATGTTGAACTAATATCTACGAACTTCAGAGTGTTGACTAATATCTACAGAGCGTAGGTTGAACTAATATCTACAGAGTGTAGGTTGGACTAATCAGCTAAATGTGTCCAATAGTCCGATATTAGGGATTTTTACATACATACTTACATAAATTAAGTTTTTTAAACTGCATACGCAATATTACGTTATTCCAATATGCTATACATAATTGCAAATCCAACCTCTGCCAGTGCTGTAGATATTCGTCAACACTTTGATTCTCATAGATATTAGTTCGATTTTTTCAGTTTTTGGAATTCCTGTAGATATTAGTAGACGCCTCCCCTGGCTCTTCAGATTTGGCAAGCCATTTCAAGCAACAATTCAATTCTTAATTACGGTTTCACCATAGTAATACGGTGAGTATATTCCAGCGTTTCCCAATTTTTTTTCGCCCCGGAACCCTTATCGATCATACTTTTCTAGGCGGAACCTTATTTTTATAAGAAAAAGATAAACTCGTAGTTTGAATACTTTCATGTTTACCTTGAAAAGAAAGATCAAAAGTTTTGTGTAAAACTTACATTAGTGTGAAGAGTGATATATTTTTAATTTTTTTGTTAAAATAGCATTGAAATCAGGCTTTGTATTAGACAGCTGAATACGAAGATCTGGAGATGCATCCAGTCTGTTTCTGTATTTGTTTTTTGTGTAAGCGTAAGCCGAAAAACCAATTCACAACGGTAAGTGGTCACAAACGGTAACAAAACTGTGATAGCCTTCTCGACGACTACTGGATATTCGTTTTTAAGTCCAATCCAAAACTCATCCAGATTAGTTTTTCTGAATTAAACTTTTGTTGTAAGGAAGAAGAACATTTGATATTTATCAAAGTCTCGTACTCTGTTGCTGTACGTTTCCTGTGAACTAGGAATGGATTCTGTACCCAGTCAATGTCCTGCAGGTTTTTTTCAGGAAAATACTCTTCCAGGGATTTATTTTTCAATATCTGAGGTTACTTGCAACTCTTTTTTTTCCAGAAACTCGTTTAAAAGAAAAAAAACATTGGTACTTGTTCTGTTCAACACATTCTATCCAGAATACAAGTTTCTTTATGAGAGAAGAGATTTTGTCGTTTACTGTAAAAGTATTTGTGTTTCTTCCTTGCAACAATCCGGACGGAACGCGGAACCCTTGTGATGCTTCTACGGAACCCCAGGGTTCCGCGGAACACCTTTTGGGAAACGCTGGTATATTCTGCTCTGGATTGTGCGGCAAATATGGGTAATATATATTATTTTTTAATCAATTGATTTTGAAACAAAACCAAATAATTTTATAAAATCACACCCGGATTAATAACACCCCGGAATTTGAACCCGCGATGCCGTGACGTCTGGATTCATACACGAGAGCCTTATTCCTTGACACAGAGGTTGTCAAATATTCATTATGTTTGATAAAGCGTTCTGTGTGCTCCGTATACGTAACGTATACGATTTTATGTAACGATGTATTTGTCCTGACGATGATAATTGGTTCTTGAAATTATTATGGATTTTATTGGCTTAAAGTACGTACTTATTTTATTTAATAATCGAAAATTCACTTGTGAGGTCATTTCGATTAAATGAAAATAAATAGATTTTAATTGATTTTTGTGATAAGTAATAACTAATTAATAACCTTTCATTATAATGTTTTTTTGTCTATTTTTATATTTGTTAATTTTCATTATACATTTATCCTGACGAAGAAAGAATTTATTATGGTTTTGAATCATGTCGATTATTTTAATTAAATAGTCCTGGAGTATGTCACAGGCCAATCGTAAAGTCAGGCAGATCATGATGCCCCTCGGGCACGTCACGATCTGCCGCCATTTCACGATGCGGCAGATCATAATAATTTTAGGCGCATCATGATCTGCATAATTTTACGATTGGCCTACGACGTACACAAAGTTATTTATTTTTATTTGATTTAATCAACTCTAATGTTGTGATAATTTATCCTGACGAAGAAGCCTTTGGTTTTGAAACTTGTCGATTATTTCGATTAAATAGTGGTGTATACAATGTAAAGTTATTGATTTTCACTTAAATTAAACCACTCTGCAGTTGTGATAATTTTTATGGGAATATACATTACTCCTGACGAAGAAATCATTGATTATGTTGATTAAATAGTGGTGTACACAAAATTATTTATTTTCACCGAAGAAGGGACTCTAACCCAGACCTCTCGTCTAACCAGGACTTTCGCGTTAACCAATTTCCCTATTGACACCTTCTGTCAAACCTTCATATTTGTCAATCTCGTATTTCAAATTTTAGAATTAACAATATTATCTTGTCCCGGTTAGACGAGAGGTCTGGGTTCGAGTTCCAGTTGCGTCCATTGTTTTTTCTGCTTATCCGTGTCTTATTCTCTTTCATATTTAAGCATTTACAAATGTATATTAATTTCAACGATATAAGGTATCATAAACTCCTGGAGCTGACTCTGGTGAAGGCGAGCAACCATGTTTAAAGTAGCAAAATAATAAATGAGTGGGAGTATCAAATTCCAGTCCACCATGTGAAATATTTAAAATTACAGGCGAGTACGAACCAAATTCTGACATAAACTATGATTAAAAATGCTATGAAAAATCACTAAAATTAATTATTTGTTTTCCTTCTTTTTGTATTTTAGCGATTTCTCAACAAGAGCTATTTAGTGCATATTAGTTACACAAGGTACGTATCTAAGTTTTGGGAATTAATCTGACGTGAGGCCGCCTATATTAATTTATTTCTCGTATTTCCTTGTGAAAAGGGGTGTGTTTGTTTCAAATATCGTATTACCTAAGGCATTTTTATAAGTTATGTATGTACACAATTCATCAAGACACAAAGGAACGGATAGAGGACAGGTTTTAAGATTTTATACAAAATTTCCCATCATGCACTCGTAAATACTTATCAACGTTTTTAGTGTTAATTCATAATTGTATTTCCATCTTTTATTAAAGGCAAGACAAGAAGATTTTTACTATCATAAGCAATATAAGCATATATAAGCGTAAAATATTGCGTAAAATATAAGCGTAACATGTTGGTTGAACCTTGATATTTGGGAACCCGATGCATTTGTCCTTACAGCTACTAACTGGCAAAACTAGTACCTATATAACAGACTGTCAAACATAGTTCCGCTATGTTAAATCGAGTTTGCAACCTGTACAATATTTAACTTGCAATATTGTAAAGCAATTGTTGTATAATGAATGGATTTGACGACGTAATTAATATTTTGAATAGAAGATCTTACATAAATACGCGATACTAAAAAAATAAATCTTAATATATACGTAAAACAAAGTCGGGTTAGTTACACCATTTATAACTCAAGAACGGATGGACCGATTTTAATGTTTTTTGATTTGTTGGATTTTGTCTCCGCTTTGAATAGCAGAATAGCTATTAAAAAATCGGAAAAAATCATTCTCTTTTTGTGTGGAACGAATTCTCATCTTTTGAAAGAGCTGCACCAATATTGTGATAAATATAATTTTGAATAGTGAGTAAATTCCAAAAATTCAAAAACGTCAAATGTCTAAGCGCTGATTTTTTTGCTTTTGTTCTTAAACATTTAACCCTGCTCCTCTTTCTTACACACTAAATGACAATAGTCGAAAATGTGTAAACGGTGAACGTATGTCTGCCCCCTCCAAAGTAAAAAATACAATAATTATAATAAATCTCCGTCACACATGTAAAGCAAATGAAACGCCATTCCCGAAAGTAACTGGAAAAGTAAGAAAATCACAAAAATTATAAATCCGTACACAACGCCTTCTCTGAAACTGACAAAAACAAAACACTGACAGTTGCGCAACGATAATTGCTTCATTGTGTAATTTTTAACTTAATTTAATTCAGCTAATTTGTTAACACAACAGTTATTGATTCTGAGACGGTACGAAGTTTTCCGGGTCAGCTAATAATATAATAACTTTGAATTACTAAAAATATTTAAAAAGAGACATGTAAGTGGTCTTTATTCCAGCACTTCTCAATTTGAATAAATAAATCCCAACTGTTATAACCAGGGGAACATTTCCATCTGACCCCCATTTCCCAAGTTAAATAAACCTTCAGGGCCCGAGCCGCCCCACATCCCCTGGGACTTCATAACCGGCGGAAGTGTCCACAAAGGCAGAGAGGGAAGAGGAAGTGACCAGAAGGTAAAATAGACACAGAAGTAAGCGAGGGGTGATATAAAAATCACCGAAGGTGAGATAAATTGTACTTGTATGAAAAACACATACAAAATTTCCCGTTCCCCTCCTCCCTCCCGGATTTCTCTCTCCCGCACTCCTTACCAAACTCCCGATAAACTATATTAAATACACATATTTTTCGAACAACTCGCGCTTCACCTAGTGTACATTTTTTATGCAAATTTCATAACGCCAGAGCTCACCAGTATATAGATATAGAAACTTTACACTAAAGTTTCATCGCAATCGAATGAATGGTATATAAAATAATTTCAGTACGCTAGAGCTGACCATTATTACAGACACCTTTGCGGGCATGTGTATAACAGATAAGTTTTAAGATTTTCACGGCCAAAAGCATTTTCGTTATTTTTTTTGGGGTGTTACGCCGTGTTGCGCTACCTCCTTCTTTAGCCAACGTTTCGGACATCTTGCAGTGTCCATCATCAGGGCAGATCCGGCAGATCCGGCAGATCCGGTAGATGTACACTGCAACGATGTCCGAAATGTTGGCTAAAGAAGGAGGTAGCGCAACACGGAATAACACCCCAAAAACAAATAACGAAAATGTGTATAACAAATCACTAAAATTTCATCGCAATCGATTGAATGGTTAAGGAACGCATTAAGGCGCCGCAACCGGGCTCAAAAAGAAAAAGATGGAGAGATATGAAATAAATAATATGAGATAATAAATAGTTAGAGAAGCGCACTAACATTTAAAGTCACAAAATCGATGCGAAAATTGCGAAAATGTTTAATAAAACACGACTCGTTTAAAATAGAGCAAAAATCTCGTGGAACGTATTATTTAAAGAAACATTGTGAATTTTTCTCACAACTATAACTTGTAAAATAACTTAAACAAACGTGTTTCTAATAATTTTCGGAGCATACTTTGCGATTTTTTTCTATCGAGGGAATTTTATATAATTTGCATTTCGGCGTGGAACGCGTCTAAATATTATTTTCTTCGAAAATAACATATATTTTTTTAAGAGCATAAAAACTACAAATAGGGAGATATGTAAGAAATCGGTAGAAATGCGGGTAGCGGCGCCTTAGGGACAAACAAAGAAACATTATTTTGTATATTAAGATTTTTTTTTAAATTTATAAACTAACGTTTAAACAAGATTTTTGTGCATAGCACAAAGGGTAACAATTATTATAAGCAATAATTGTCAGCCTGAAACACTCATTTACATTGAAAAATCTTCCGAGAAAAGATCCGAGACAAATTATGTCTGCATTTATTGGGGAAATACAATTATAATAATTGTTACCCTTTGTGCTATGCATAAAAATCTTGTCTAAACGTTAGTTAATAAATTTTAAAAAAATAACAATTAATATTTGGCAAGTTTAAGTATTTCCCCAATAAATGCAGACATAATTTGTCTCGACGCCACCTAGCGAGGGATTTAACACTAACAATGTCTCTCTCGCAAAAATAAAGTTGGTTGTTTTCAGGTGGAAAAAATATAATAAGCAGTAATTGTTGAATGAAACACTAGTATATATTGAATTATTTGGCGGGTATTTGATAAGCCGCCATAACTCAGTGGTCAGCGCATCCGACCGGCAATCAGAAGGACACGTGTTCAAGTCCCGTTGGCGGCAAGTATCTTTTCTCGGAAGATTTTTCAATATAAATGAGTGTTTCAGGCTGACAATTATTGCTTATAATAAGTTTTATATTAAGATTTTAGCTTCACAAAACCTACAGTATAGCTATAAGATAACTGCATTTATTGATAAGTTTATTATATATTATAAAACCATTCTAAATTATTAACTTCTACTTGTTTCTTTACTGTCTTAAGAATTATCTACTGATTTCCAGATGTATACATACAAAAATGTGCCTTCATTATTAAATAAAACCCTGATTCCCCTTCGAAGCCCTCTGAAAGGTTATTTTAATTTGAAGGATGATTAAACAACAACAATAAATCATTGGGTCACTCCCATCCGAAAATATTTTTATCCGAGCAACAGGAAGTAAAGAAATAATTGAAGTGCATGGAGTGATTGCACGAGAATAAGGTTCAGATAATTTATATCTCATTCATGTATTAGATAAATAAAAAAAAATGTTTTTTCAAAATTAATAGAATAATCAGTTTTAACCTTAAAATTAATAAAATAATTAATAGAATAATCAGTTTATTGTTTAAATATCTGACACGTTTCGTTAGCAATGCATTGTTTGAACTGGCACAGAAAGGCAACTCAATATTTTTCTTAATTTCTTAAACAAGCTTTATAAAAACATAAAAATTACTGTAGAGTTTGGATAAAATTTTAACATAAAATGCTTAAATGTTTCAATTATTAGTATTAAATTTGAATTAAATATTTTTCGCAGAAGATATCTACAAATACGGATATAATAATCCACAACACATCAAATCATCCTTTTTCTCAAAAAATGTCTGCTTTCCACTCTATGATCATTTAATGTACTTCTGTCTCCTAGTCGGACATTGACAGCCGGCGTAGTCCAGCGGTAAGGCTCTTGACTAGCACTCCGAAGGCCGCGGGATCGAATCCCGGCGTGGAAAATAAATTTTATTTGATTAATTGGTATTATTTGTGACCAGATCTGAATAGCCAGGTATTTCCCCACCTTCCTATTCCCTATCTCCTTCCCCTCCCTACTATCTTCAGCCTCACAACATTCCCCAATTGGGGATGCCATAGTCTCACTGGCTTCAGACGGGAGTAGTTGGGACTCTTGTACGGTATTCATGTGAAAAGAAATAATTTCCTAATAGAACTTGATGTTATTAAACAAATTGCAATTACTAATTGATATAACACCAAATTAATTCAAAACATTCTTCACAAAAAATACGAGAAAATTTTTCTTGAATTCTATATTTATCCAGTATCAAAAAAATCAGGAAGAAAAAATGGAGAAAAAATAATGTATTTAAATGATAAAATTTTCAATTCCATAACAGAGACTGTACCAAATGAAATTCTACTTGCATTTTATGCAAATCATAAACAAACAAAAAAACACATTAAAAAAATAAAGAAAAAGACTTAAAAATGAAAAATCAATCTGCAAATAATTTATAAATTAAATTGTAACGGTTATGGATTCTTTTATATAGGTAAAACTTTGAGGAACTTTAAAATTAGGATAAAGGAAGAGATGTGAGGTGTTTAAAAATTATATAAGTTTCTTGGTGTTTGCCAATTATTTATTGGAGACGAATCACACTTTTGATTTCAATAATGGAATAGGGTTACTAAATTGTAATTAGGTATATATTTACGCGAACCAGAAACCTTAGAAATTAGAAAAAGCGTAAGTGTGAATTGAAATATTTATTATAAAAATATTTTTAATTGATCCGTTATGTTCATATGTGTACCGTTGTGTTCATTATGTTATATTAATAGTATACGTATACCCCCTCTCCCCCTTCCAACTTCCGCTTATCCATTAGAACCTTTAAGTAGGCTATGTCTATTGTTGTAATTAGTTAGTAAAGAAACATGTTGGTTTTTTAAACAATTCATACATTTAAATATTTTTACAGTAAGCATAACATTTCTTTTTGAATACTGATTTCATTCTTCATACTTTCAAACATTTCATCATACCATACATCTTTAGTCCTCTATGCATTAGACTGATTAGGCAGTTCTGTGATTTTGATTTTTTCATTTGTGGCAATCTACGAGTAGGTAATTACTATAATAGCGGAAAGAAAGAAAATATATAAAAAGAAAAGCCAGAGAAAGTATTCCATTGACCACCGGGCAGTCCCAATGAGCATGCGTATAGCTATCAGCCCAATCACAGATGATGCTCGAAGTCCGCGCCCTTTAGCCGGTTCCCCGATTTTGCCTCGAAGAAATGCAATTGGGAGAGAAGGGGAAGATTTTGAAGACCTTTAGGAAAAGATGAGCGTCGGGTTACCGGAGGGGGGACGGAAGGACATCGAGACCGCGCGGTTACGCCTCAGGCCTACGCATGACGATGGGGGAGGCGGTTCGTGGGGTTTATCTAGGTCTTGGCAGCGAATGCGTTCGCCCACCTACTGCGTGGCGGGCCTGTTCGACCGGTGGAGATCGACCTGGACTTCGCCAGCCGAACTTTCTCAATCCATCGCCTTGTATTGCAATGGGAGGTGGAATTCGTACGTCCGTCACTCCTGGATACATTTTATTAGTTTATTGCTTCTTCACAATTTAAATACATTTTTAGCATATAATTATTAACCCCACTAGGGTTCGCCTGTATCGGGGTTAATACTTTCATAATTTATTAAAAGTAGCACACATATATTATAAAGAGAGTAGGTACATTAGTTAGCTTAAGTACAGCATAATATAGCTTTGATTTCATTGAAGTGACATTTAGGTGTCATTATTTAAATTAAATTTTTTAACCTTACTTAGACATGGT
Source organism: Limnephilus marmoratus (assembly GCA_917880885.1). Lineage (NCBI taxonomy): Eukaryota > Metazoa > Arthropoda > Insecta > Trichoptera > Limnephilidae > Limnephilus > Limnephilus marmoratus. The sequence goes on along the minus strand of OU862923.1, from coordinate 28,135,300 downwards.
TGACAATTTTATAAAGTGCAAAATAATATAAGTATTGAAAGACAATATTTTTACAATATTTCTCACAGAACGGGCCTCTACTAAGCTGTAGGAACTAATGTATTATAACGTAAATATGTAGAGTGACCATGTGTTGAAATTGGTTAATTTTAATAAATTTTTTGCAAGCTTATCATCTTTAACATTTAAACTGGTATTTTCCTAATCGGTATCCATTTTGAATGCTGCAAATATGCGATTAATTTAGAAAACTAATATGTAATAGTAAGTTAAGATGAAGTCATAGTAAATAATGCAAAATCATATGTTTTTGTTTTGAAAATTTGATCGTTTAGAAGTATTGTAGATGCTTCAATTAAATACTGCGTGTAGAACATATCTTGGCCCTTAAAAATATCGGTCATTTTTTTTATAAGTTTTTTAATAAGCCTTTAAAAAAATAAAGTATAAGGTCTAAAAAAACACACTTTCAAGTCCAAACTCTCCTATTTATAAACCCCTTTTCGGATATGGTTTTATTGTGTAATGTGGCAAATTCAGTTTATTTTATAATAATCGCAAAAAAAGTTGATATTTACACCCAATCTTCCCAAAATAAAATAAAATATGCATTTTCGCGTTGATATTTTACAATACGGCCGCTAGTCGACGAATTCGGTTATTCAAAGTGACCCCTATGGCGTCCACCGAAGGACTACTGTCCACGGCACAGTAGTGAACTAGTGGATCGCCTTAAGTAGAAAATTAAAATGAATGTGTAAATTAAACGAACGAGTAAATTAAAATGAATGTGTAAATTAAAATGAATGAGTAAATTAAAATGAATGTGTAAATTGAAGTGAATGTGTAAATTAACATGTTAATGGTATATTAATAAGAAATAATTATTTACTTATAGATTCCTACACACCCCTCATCCCTTGCCAGAACTTTCTCTCATTCCTTCGTTCATCCCGAAAGATAACAATATTGTTACTCTAAGCATAGGCCCTGAGGGAACTTTTTTCCTCAGGGCATCCTAGATGGAACTTATGTAAACAAAGAAGATAAAACATAACAGTGACTGAATAGTGTAGAAAAAGAACCTAACCTGACATTGTATTCTTACATACTCATATATCTTACATACACGACGTCTGGAAACTCGTAGTACCTACCTACTAGCGGGAAACTGGTGAATGAATCTACATTACATTTGAAGTCGATTTTATGTTGCAACATTTTTTGATTCGAGGTATAGTAAAGCGAGTCCGAAGTCGGAATTTTTTAAGTCAAATTGGAAAAAAACGGTCGAAAGGGTTTAATATCAGCTGTTTAATATTTCAAAATATGTTGATGTGTAGACCCGACCACGGCTTGATAATCCAGAGAGTTTAATATTTAATATTTTTATATACTAAAAACAATGCAGGTTCATTCCCTTCTCCAACGTCGCGCCACTCCTGTTATATCGACAAAATAAAATCTCTGCATCACGGAAAGCTAAAGACATGCTGGTTACTGAAAGTGGAAAAGTTTGTGATACCTACGCATTAAAAAGAGGCCAGTTTAAATGCAACAGGATTGCATAATGTGTTAGAATTTAGTATGGTTGTATTATATATGCGCAAACGGTGATTTTAATTCTAATAATCACATTTAAATACTGGTCGAACTATGCTCAAATTTCTGTGGTCAAACAATCAACCAAGTAACAAAAGCACCGTTGCTAAGATTAAAGAATTCAGTTTGTCACATGTGGCACAATCCCTCGTGTCCTCCAGAAAAGGGAGCATTTCCTCATCCCAAGAGATCACTCTGTCTTTCTCCTTTCTGTCTTAGCACCCCGCCCCTAAGGGAGGTTTTACGGACCCGCACTGACCACCTAACCTGACCGGGGAAGGAAGGGTTCAGCGGTCATTCAAAACCAACCCGTTCCATCAATTATCATATGCCAATTTTTTCGCCAACTTCAAAGGGCACTTCGGGGTAATTGATGAATCGCAGACTCCGATTGCATTTTCTGGCTTTTGCGGTCACTTTGAGGGTTAACTTCAAAGAAAGAAAACACAATAATCGTTTCATTTAATCTTTCAAGTAAAAACATTGTTATTTAGAAGCCCGGTGAAATTTAGCTTATTGTATTAAAAACCAGAAAATAAATCATGTATGATTTTAATGGTTAGAAACGTCGGTTAGATAAATACTTTGTAACTTCTGGGGATAATTTTGAGGGAGGTACTTACATAAATCTCAATATTTTTTCTATGGTTTGAACCAATGGAATTTAGGTTATTTTTTCCCATAAATTCTTGATTAAATAGTGAATTGCCCGTGTATGCGAAGTGCGAAGGCAATGCTCAAATAATGTTTTGTCATGGAAGTTTTCAATTATTGTTATACCTCCATAATGAGGGAGGAGCTAAATTCCAATAAAAAAAGATACTGCTATTTAATGTGTTAATTTTTGGGCATAAAGTTATGAAAACCAACATGCCAAAATACTTTAAGGATGAAATTATTTTTAATGGTGATATACACAATTACGAAACTAGAAATATAAATAGATTTAGGTACTTACATTATAACATAATCGTATAACTGTTTTTTCCTCATTACTTATTTTATTTACAGAAGGTTTCTTCGACTGGTCATAGCCGTTATTTTTATTTTTATTTTTCTTTTACTAACACTATTTTCTCTTTTTGATGTTACCTATTTCAGAAGAATTATTCCACGGGCTGCTACTTCTATTTATCTTTTGTATAATGTTAATGTAAGTACTTGCATACTGCTTACTAACCCCGTATACATGGACATTGGAGGGTCTAGAGTCGTTCAAATAAATGTAGCTTCGTTCAAAAAAAAAGTAGAGTCTTGACGTGTGCGGTGAAGGAGGAAACCATATGTTTCCTTATAACGCCGTTGGGAAAGTGGTGGGTCCCCTCAAAAAACCCCATGAATCCGGGCACTCCTGCTAAGTCACCAAACGTAACTAACCAAATGGGGTGATCAATGGCAGGGGTGTTGATTATTCAATAAATGCTTCCCGGGGCGGTGTACCCATTCCCGCCTCCCAAATTATAATCATGTCCTATTGTATCATGGACAATATTAGATTATCTTCCAAATACGGAGTTCAAGTTCGCATCATTTTCATATGACATACATCCCCGATTACTGAGCATAACACCTAAAGCTCTTAGGTAAATTATATTTGAAAGATTAAGCCAACATCATCCAACGCTTATTTGCATTTAGGCCCAAATGTTTGCCGTCGAGTAGGGCGGTGAGGTTAGGTTTCCCTCCTTATTTATTAAGGCTTATGTCATACTTCCGAGAGTCAACAGTAAGAGGCAAAACACACACTCTGAACAACGGAATTACAGGTGTGTTTTATTTTTTAAATCATTAGGAAAATACTTAGACCCGTTTCATCACGGAAATTTGTTTTTTTTTGTGTAAGGGTTCATATCTCGAGAAGGTGGGGTCTCGGTTAATATTTAATTTAATGATGTTCAACAACGTAATAAAATTAATTAGATCTTGTAATTGAAGAGGTATTTCACCACCCCCTCGATAACTATCCATCATAATCTTCGACCAAGTATATCATTGATGATTATTATATAAAATAAATATGTATTTGCAATATGTGAAAAACTCGGCTCCCTTGTCCAATTTAAGATGAAGCCATACTAAATAATGCAAAATCATACGAAATCGTATGTTTTTTGATACATTTAATATTGTCCATGATACAACAGGACATGATTACAATTGGATCGCTTAGAAGTATTATCGAAGCTTCTATTAAATACTGTGTGTAGAACATATCTTGGCCCTTAAAAACATCGGTCAGTTTTTTTTATAAGTCTTTTAATAAGCCAATAAAAAAATAAAATATTAAGTCTGTAAAAAACACTTTCAAGTCCAAACTCTCCTATTTATAAACCCCTTTTCGGATATGGTTTTATTGTTTAATGTAGCAAATTCAGTTACTTTTATAATAATCGCAAAAAAATGGTATTTACGCCCGAAGTTCACAAAATAAAATAAAAAAATGCATTTTCGCGTTGTTATTTTACAATACGGCCGGCAGTAGACGAATTTGGATTTTCAAAGTGAACTCTATGCCGTCCACCGAAGGGCTACATAACTTGTCACGCCCGTTTTTTTATCAGTTCGCCTCCGCGTCGCTTTGTTCCGTGAAATCAATTTGAAAATTCTGTTTTATTACAATAAAAAATGCATAATTAAATACTACGTGTAGAAAATACCTTGGCCCTTAAAAATATCGGTCATTTTTTTGTCAAGTCTTTTAATGAGCCTATAAAAAAAATAAAGTATAAGGTCTAAAAAACACATTTTCAAGTCCAAACTCTCCTATTTATAAACCCCTTTTCGGTTATGGTTTTATTGTATAATGTGGCAAATTCAGTTTATTTTATAATGATCGCAAAAAAAGTTGATATTTACACCCAATCTTCCCAAAATAAAATAAAATATTCATTTTCTCGTTGTTATTTTACAATACGGCCGTTAGTCTACGAATTCGGTTTTTCAAAGTGAACCCTATGGCGTCCACCGAACAACTACTGTTCACGCCACAGTCGCCAAACCTCAGTCACGCCCCGAACTGAGCGGGAGATGGACGCGTCACTCCGCGTCGCTTGATTTCGTGAAATCAATTTTGAATTTCCGTTTTATTACAATAAACAATGCGTTAAACAGGAATTAATATTTTTTACAGGCCTTTACGAAATCAACCTGTAAAACAAAACTCTCGAATACCTTTTCCAACCTTTCCAAAAGCTTTTTCTCAAGTATTTTTAAACTCCTCCCATAAAAGGGCGTGAATTCCGATTTCGATTTTTTCCTGGACTATCGGATCGCCTTAAGTATAGCTAACCATCAGTGGCGGCTGATGCTCACAAATATCGGTAGTGCGCTAAAAATCTTGTACATATACCTACCCTAATTAAAATGAATTTAATTATGAAAAAAATCTTACCTATTTGCAGGTTAGGTCGATTCTCCGTTGTCTCTTTCGTTTTTAACTTGCACTCTTGTTTACTATTTAAAATGGGCCGTGGTGGGACACTATTTTTAATTTCTAATCGTTTTTCTAAGTTCAGCGCATTGTTTTTTATAAAATGAACATTAATAATGGAACTCATTTTTTACGCTTCCCGACTCATCTAAAAAACTAATAACAATGGCGTATTGACCTGCGACCTGTCACAACGGGTCTCATTGTTTATGTTGGTTGGTATGCTGTAGAGAAAAGAAATGGTCGATGCTGAGCGGAACATTGACTAAAAAAGAGTAGATCTTAATTTAAACACACAATATCAATAATAAAATGACACGACCGCGTCCCCAATTAAGATGCTACTGAACAAACGGTCCTTTTGACATGGTGGAAATTCCCGGATCGGCGATCACGGGTTATTTAAATTTGCAAAGGATTATACCAGATATACCTACCCACGATTATAGCTCATGGAGAATTGTGTAAGGATTCTCCTCGATTCTGTGATCGCTTTGGCAAACGCACTCCCGGCCTGAATATAGGAACAAAACGTTCTGCTTCTGTTATCTCAGTATCTGTTACGCGAGCGGGTATACATAGACACCTATATTATGTATGCATTATAAATTATAACCAAAGTGTGTATTATGATTTGTGATAAGGCGTGTCGGAAATATAGTATGTTTTTCGGTGCTCGGGAATTTTTAGATTGGCAGAAATTTTGGGAGTGCGTTGCACCGCCGCACCTTAGGGCTGGCCGCCACTGATAACCATGCAAGTTATTAAAAATGTTACACTGTGCGGGGTAGTTTTTAAAATGGTATAACTTTTGCTATGTTTTAATTTAGAATAAAGATATTGGTGTTTTACTGCAAAAAGAGCTAATTATGAAACAATTTAAACAATTAGAAATTTGGAAAAAAACATTCTGGCTGGTATTTTTATAGAACTGAACAAAACACAAATAGGAGTCAAGAGTTTTAATAATAGTTTGGTCCGGCTAGGCTGGAGAGGTCTGGGATAGGTCTCCCTCGACCAAATTCAAAACCAAAATTTCCTCTGAAATCATGAAATTTTATGAGTAGGTACTTAAACAACTACCTACCTTATTATAAACCATAATATGTGTCTTTTTTATTTCATATTATGAATTATACAATTCGTCCAATTAAACACCACTATCTCAAAGAATTTTTTTTTTTTAAACTTTCTTCAGGCGGGTAAGCACTGTAATTTTATAAATGCAGATAAAAAATAAAACGGAGTGTGCAATTCACACGCGGTAGAAGAGAAACCTTCAGAAATCTAAAGTAGACAAGAGTAGGGAGGCTACGAAACGTCACAAAAGAGGAGAACGATTATACAATCTCATTCTCTCACAGGCTAAATCCTAGAGATGCATGCGTTTGTCTCTTTTCAGTGTCGCTATTATTCGTTTCATCGAGTTTCAAATTACAAGGGTGCTGAAGAAGCTTTTACTTCGAAAAGTCCAAATAAACAAGTCGATTTGACATTGAAAAAAAATCCTAACTTATTCATTTAAGCAGATGCAGATACTTTAATAGTACACAACTGCTAACCCTGTACAAATCACAAGTGCGCCCCACGGTTGAATTTGGCAGACACCTCTGGTCTGGAGCTCCAAAATACCTGAAAAATACCCTCGACTCTGTGCAGAAACGGGCGGTCCGTTTGATAGATTCTCCCATCTTAACAGACGGATTGCAATCTTTAGAACACAGGCGTCGGGTGGGAATGCTATCCTTATTCTACCGGTATTACAATGGAAGATGCTCGGCTGTGGAATGATTTGCCAGCCTCTGTGTTTCCTCCTTTCTACAACATGGGTCTCTTCAAGACGAATGTTCATTCCTTCCTCTCCTCAAAAAGACCCTCCACACAGCATCACAGATGACATAGGCCCTGAGGGAAATTATTTTCCTCAGGGCCTCCTGTGTGGAGTTAATGTAAAAAAAAAATTAACAGCCAGCGTCTTGAAACAGAAACGGAACGCGCAAACAACTTTGCAGACAGACGAAGTGCAAAATGGACGAATTAAAGCCTTTCGCAACGCTCAGTCAATCATGAAGGTATGAATAGGGCAATGAAAATGTACAAAGTTTCGAGAAGAAAATGAAGCCATCGCAGGTACAAAAAATCTTAACAAGTAGTAGGTACCTTAAGAAAACTACAAAACTACACTGTTATCATTAATCTCAACCTTCATCTTGAAATTTAAATAGTAGCTTCTGATTACTGATGCGTGGTTAGTAATTAACAAATGAGCGCCGGCATTCCCCCCCCCCCCCCCCTCCGCTCACCGCGGCAGTATAGCCATCATTCTATTGTCATATTCGACCACACCTACAAACAGACGGAAGATTTAAAATTGCAGAGCGCCCAGCAAAACTATGATTTTTATTTTCAAGACGATCGCGACTCAAATAATATCTAATAATTGATAACTAGCAGTTAAAAACCCGCTCCGCAGGTTTAAGGCTCTGCTACCGGGCCCGAAAAGAAGAAGATGGAGAGATACGAAATTACGAATATTAGAGGAGAGCGCTAACATTTACAGCGACAAAATCGATGCGAAAATTGCGAAAATGTTTAATAAAACACGACTCGTTTAAAATAGAGTGAAAATCTCGCGGGCATTGTCTTAAACAGCATTTAAAGAAACACTGTAATTTTTTTCATAACTTGTAAAATAACTGAAACAAACGTGTTAATAATAATTTTTGGAACATACTTTGCGATTTTTTCTATCGAGGGAATTTTATATAATTTGCGTTAGAGCGCGGGCAAAGTCTAGATATTATCTTCAAGAATAACATATATATTTTTAAGAGCTTTAAAACTTACCGTGTTTAAGGGAAATATGTAATAAATCGGTACAAATCCGGGTTGCGGGCCCTTAAGTGTGAGTGACCATCTTATAAATTCGTTAGCAACCGGTTCCAAAAATAGCCGGTTCCTCGGATCCAGTGACAGCTAGTCACCTGGACAAAGTAACCGCGACAGACAATGACGTCATATGTGATATATAACAACTGCCAGTTACAATAATAATCATATTATCATCAATCTTTCCTTACCCGAAAAGTTTTACGAAGTTACAAATCCAATAGTAGATACTTATACCTGCCAGCGGCAGGTCCTCATGCGATATGTTAACGTAAGTGGCGCCATCTTTTGGCATTATTGGCTACTTGCTTTAATTCAGTTCTATTACAAAAGTTGCTTTTTAACAAACTTCAAATACGAAGATGGTTTTTGCATAAGGTGCGGCGTCAGAAATGTATTCGAAGTCGGATTCTTAGAATTCAACCGTACAGACGTAAGCCTATTAATAACGTCCGGTAATATCCAATTTTATTGGAATCATTTTTTTTATAACCTTTGAGGTTATTTCCACCAATCATTCAAGAAGGAGATAACACCAATAAAATTATAAATAGGTAAACCATATGAATAAATTCGGACAAATACGTTTTAAGATTTTCACGGCCAAAAGTATTTTCGTTATTTATTTTTGGGGTGTTATGTCGTGTTGCGCTATTTCGTTCTTTAGTCAACGTTTCGGACAGCGTTACAGTGTCCATCATCAGGGCAGATCCGGCAGACCCGGTAGATGTGTAATTTTTCGTGGTGAAATGTGTAACAATATTGTTAGTTCTAAAAATTTGAAAATACATTTTATTTGTTTAATTTGTGTCATTTCACGATTAATTAATTAAAAATAATAAATAGCATATTTTCGGCGTGTTCCGGAGTGGAAGATACTTTCAGTATCGCTCTGGTGTAAGAACACTATTCAGAATTGAAACATCGCTTGAAATGGCTTTAGCCATTGACTAGCTCTGCTTCCCCAACTTCCTCTTCCCCATCTTCTTCGACTCCCCACTTACCTTCAGCGTCACAACATACTGAAATGGGGATGCCATAGTCTCACTGGCTCCATACGGCAGCAGATGGGACTCTTGTGAGTAAAGTATTGAAAAATGGTCAAGTTACCACGCACGTACCTTTCGAATGCTCCATGATGACGTGATAAGACCTCTGCCTGGTTTTAATTTATATAATAATATATCCTCTATTTTTTTGTCATCATTGAAACGGACTTGTACCAATATGTAGTCAGAATGAATAGATGTATTTTCTCTACGACTCATTTAGCGTAACAAAGCATGTTACCTAAAAGACGTAAGGATGGAAGCCAGGAGCCAACCTATGTTAATACTCGTGGTCAAGGTTGTTGATTCTTTGTCCAGATTTCATTCATGATTTCCTTGAAATTAACAGGAAAAACATAATAATTCACTTTAATGAATATGTAGCGAGTAGTGTGTAGCGTCGTTTCCCCCCTCTTAAATAGTATCCTGTGAACAGACACTAACCACGAACAGTTGACAAAAAACAACTAATAAACGCACCTTTAGCCAAATAGAAATGTTGTTATAATGACAAAATACCTAGGGGTTATTATTGATACACACTTACGCTGGACTGACCACACAACTTTCATCACAAATAAACTAAAAAGAGTCACGCACCTAATAAAATCCATTAAAAACATTTTCCCACTAACAATACTCTGTTCCATATATTTTGCACTTTGTCAATCCATTGCCACATATTAATACTGGCTTGGGGATGTGCTACAATTATAGCAATTGACCCAATTCAAAAGATACAAAAGGCGATAATTAAACTAATCCTGCAAGTGCCGTTCTACACAGATTCAAGCGAAATATACAAAACATTATAATCCATGTCAATAAAACAACTTTATGCCAAATCTGCTATACTACACTTCCTCCAAAACAAACTCCATATTCCAATTCAACCAAAAACAATAACAAAAACCAGGTCCTTAACAAATATAACCCTGAACATACCGATAACACACCAAATACATTTTCAGTATTACGCCATCAAACTTTTTAATTATATGCCCTTTACTCTGAAACAACTACCAACTGCAAATACATCTACAAACATTCACAAAAAACATATCACAGCATGGATCAAAAATCGAGATATTCACTTTATTCAAAATACTTTAATCCCTAACCAAACTATAAAAAGTGGAAAATAAATAAACATGTCTTTCAAGAATTTACCAACTATTCATATATACATATATATATATATATATATATACTTTTTTATTCTAAATAATCAATGTACAATTACCATTAAATGTAAAAAAAAAAAACAAACTTTTTACTGCAACACATAAATTAAATACTTGTACTTGTAACACTTAATCATAAACACGTAAACACCAGCACAGGTTCTCCTAGTGAGGTGTTAACGAAACATACAATATTACCAATTAACAGTTTCTCCTTTTCAAACCTACCTCACACCCAACATAATAAAATGTAATAATAATATGTAAAAATGTTCCTAAAATATATTATGTAAAAATGTTAATAATAAGGTTATATAAAGAAAAATAATAGATTATTTCAGAAAAATGAGAAAATATTTTATTCCAAACTTGACGATAAACAGAATATTATTTCGAATAATAATATTCCGTTGCCATCTGAATCAGATATGCGCGATTTTTGGACAAACATTTGGAGTAAAGATATAAAACATAATGAGGCAGGTAACTGGATAGAAAATGAAGAACTCAATTGTTCGGACATTGAACAAATGAGTTTTTCTGATATATCGGTTGAATTGTTAGCCAAAATTATAAAAAATACTCATAATTGGAAAGCCACAGGTTGCGATTGGATACATAATTTTTGGTACAAACGTCTAACTACTTTACATCCTCTTTTTGCAAAAAATCTTTCAAAACTTGTCAGAGAACCTCAAAATTTTCCTAATTTTCTAACTAAGGGCATTACTTATATGTTGCCTAAAAGCGAACATATTAATAATCCCTCTCAATATAGACCCATTACATGTCTACCGACAATATACAAAATTTTAACCTCTTGCTTGACAGATTTAATATATACTCATTTGGATGAAAAAAATATTTTATCTGAACAACAAAAAGGTTGTCGCAGAAAACATATGGGATGTAAAGAACAGTTAGTTATTGATTCTGTAATTTTAAAACAAATTCAAAATCAAAAGCGTAATTTACATACTTGTTATATAGATTATCAAAAAGCTTTTGATAGTGTCCCGCACTCGTGGCTAATCAAAATATTAAAAATATATAAAGTTAACCCAATTATAATTAGCTTTTTGAAAAATATTATGTCCTTTTGGAATACAGATTTGCTAGTTAATTTAAAAGGTAAGAAAATAGTAGTACCGGGCATTTCAATAAAAAGAGGGATTTTTCAAGGAGACTCATTGAGCCCTCTTTGGTTTTGCTTAGCATTGAATCCCCTTTCTAAAATGTTAATTAAAAGCAAGTTTGGAATAAAAATTAAGGGTAATACAAGAGAGAGTAGTATAGTTTCACATCTATTATATATGGATGATATAAAATTATTTTCAAATTCTGAATCAAATTTAGAGAAAATCATTAAGGTAGTTAAAATTTTTTCAGATGATATTAAAATGACTTTTGGTTTAGATAAATGTAAAACTATCCATATAGAGAAAGGCAAAATTGTAGATGGAGACGAGGGTATATTTAGAATTTTCAAAATTCAAAGTATGAAAGGGGATGAGGTTTATAAATATTTAGGATACCCGCAATCGAATAGATTAGATCACACTAGTATTAAAAATGATATTAGGATTAAATTTCAAACTAGGATCAGAAAAATTTTAAAATGCAATCTATCTGCTAAAAATTTAGTAAAAGCAATAAATACTTGGGCAATACCTCTACTAACGTACTCATTTGGCATAATTAAATGGTCCAATACAGATTTAGATAGTTTAGAACGATTAATTAGAACTACGTTAACAAAATTTAATTGCCATCATCCAAATTCAGCTATAGAACGAATTAATTTACCTAGAAATTTAGGAGGTAGAGGTGTAGTCAAAATAACATCTTTGAAACACAATCAGGTAGAAATGCTTAGAAATTTTTTCCATAGGAAAGCTAATAGCTCAGAAATGCACAAAATAATTTGCAAGGCAGATAGAAATATTACACCTTTAAATTTATATGACGAGAATGCCAACATTCTTATAAATACTAACCAGGAATTATTAGATTCCTGGTCAAATAAAATTATTCACGCAAAACACTTCAATTATCTCAACCAAACGTATGTTTACAAACTTTCGTCAAACAAATGGTTGAGTATTGGAGAGTTGAGCGCAGAAATAGAAGGATTTATGCTTGCCATTCAAGATAGAGTCATTAATACTAAAAATTATAGAAAGCATATAATCAAAGATATAAATCAAATTGATGATTTATGTAGAAAATGTTTGGCTTTTCCCGAAACTATAGAACATATTATATCGGGATGTTCTATATTAGCGCCTTCCGAGTATACATTTAGGCACAATCAGGTTTTAAAAATAATTCACCAAAGTTTGGTAATTAAACATAACTTGATTGATTGCCGTAATGTAGTACCTTATTATGAATATGAACCAAATTCATTTATAGATAATGAATTTTATAAAATATATTATGATAAAACTATACTAACAGACCGAACAATTAGTCATAATAGACCTGATATAGTTTTACATGACAAAATTAAAAAAATAACTTATATCATTGATGTAGCTATTCCAAATTCTTGTAATATTCAAAAAACTGTTTCTGAAAAAATTAGAAAATACACAGATTTAGGAAATGAGATTAAAAGAATTTGGCATTCTCGGACTATAAAAATATTACCATTTGTTATTTCGGCCACTGGCATAATACCTAGGAATCTGATTCAAAATTTAAGCATATTAGATTTGTCAAAGAATTTGTATATAAAAATGCAAAAAGCAGTAATTTTAAATACATGTAGGATTACAAAAGATTTTTTAAATATTTATATTGAGGGATCAGTAGGATTTATAGGTTCAATTAGAAATGCCACAGAGCCGAACCCTCTGATATGAAAATATCTGGAGTCGGTGAATTATATTCCCATTTGGTCTCTAGTAGGTGACATGTTGTTCTTGTATTGTTTTGTATTTATAATACTTATATAGTGCAATTGCATAACGTTGATTCACTAGATGATCATTTGGGGAAGTGTATGAAAGGGTTTAGTTTTTCCTTCTTTTTTTTTTTTTTTTGGGGGGAAAATTTAACCCGGACATTTAAATCTGGTGCGTAAAAAGGTAAAAACTGTAATATATATCTAGAAATAAAAAAAATATTTATATATATACATATTTTTTTAAGGTAGCAGCTGATGCTATAGCAGTACTTTCCACACAACAATTATATTTACCAGATGTATTGCCAAAAATATATAAGATGGTGCAGGTTTTGTTGATTTGCCAAAAATTCGATTTCAATAATGACTTTGAGAACAGATTTCCATAAACAATATTTTATAGCAAAGAAAGACATTAAAAGTTTTGGTTTTTTAAATTTAATTTTGAGATGCTTTCTTTTTAAAACATTGGCAAAAGGTTTCAATAAAATATAAAAAAAAATATGATAATAAAAAAATCTGTATGTATTCTTTTTACATTGTATTTGGTTTGATAATATTGACAAAAATGTACGTATTTTATAAGACTCTCATCTAAGAGCTTGACTTGTTTGATATGATTTCATGGAAACGAGTTGTTTATTATGTCACATCGTTTAATTGTTTTTTTTACGATCCTAGTAGATACTGTGAACTAGTTATTCCACCTAACGATATAACTCAACTCCTCAGTGTTTAAAAAAACAATTTTTATCAAGTCTGGTCAGATTATCCTGAATTGGAATCACAAAAAAATTGACACCGAAACAACTGATGGGAAATTTAAAAACAACCTCCACAAAAATATTAGCAGATGTAGTTTATGTACCGTGGGCCACCTCCGTGAACTCTTCCCTTGTGGAGCCTTTGGGGAACCAAGGTGGAATGGGCTCTTCCCTCGTGAGGCTTTCAGGGAACCGAGGTGAAATGAGACCATCATCCTTCGTGGGGCTTTCAGGGAACCGAGGAGAAGTGGAGAGGAGAGATGTGGCCACCTTCCTGGGGCCTTCAGGAGAATTGGAGAAGAGCTGAGGCCATCTCTGTGCACCTCTGTGAACTCTTCCCTTGTGAGGCCTTCGTGGAACCAATGAAGAGTGCAGAGGAGAGGTGATACTTGGGAAGACATGTGGAAGCAGAAGAAATAGCCTCATATCCAATGAAAACCCTGGTGAAGTTTATAAAAGGGACCGGGATACTGAGGAATGGGGTAAAATTGGAGATATATATCTTAATGGGCCTATGGTCTAAGTGCTCATGGGAACTATACGTAAACCATCGCCGCTCGATAATAATATTAAGGCGATCCGATAGTTCAGGAAAAAATCGGAATTCACGCCCTTTTATGGGAGGAGTTTAAAAATACCTGAGAAAAAGCTTTTGGAAAAATTGGAAAAGGTAGTTGAGAATTTTTTTACTGGTTGATTTCGTAAAGGCCTGTAAAAAATATTAACTCATTTTTTACGCTTTGTTTATTGTAATAAAACAGAATTTTAAAATTGATTTCACGGAACAAAGCGACGCGGAGCCTATCGTCCGTTTCCCGCTCCGTTCGGGGGCGAACTGATATAAAAACGGGCGTGACTAGTAATGTAGCCCTTCGGTGGACGGCATAGAGTTCACTTTGAAAATCCAAATTCGTCGACTGCCGACCGTAGGTGTAAAATAACGACGCGAAAATGCATATTTTATTTTATTTTGTGAAATTCGGGGGTAAATATAATTTTTTTTTGCTATTATTATAAAAGAAATTGAATTTGCTACATTAAACAATAAAACCACATCCGAAAAGCGGTTTATAAATAGGAGAGTTTGGACTTTAAAGTGTTTTTCACAGACTTTATATTTTATTTTTTATAGGCTTATTAAAAGACTTATAAAAAACTGACCGATGTTTTTAAGGGCCAAGATATGTTCTACACGCCAGTATTTAATAGAACACACGATTTTGTATGATTTTGCATTATTTAGAATGGCTTCATCTTAATAATAAAAAAATTAAGAAGCCCCGTGAGGACAAGCACTCGTCACAGCTGTTAAATCGAGAAGAAGAAGAAGATGTTTTCTTCTTCATCCACCATTTTCCATGGTACTTTACAACTCTACAAGACTTTAAACTCTGAAATTTTCCACATTAAATTCAATATAATTTTCCGCCACATCTTGCCGGGCCAGCCCCACTTGCTCGTGAAATATGCTGCGGTGTCCGCCGATAAAGTGCTTGCGGGTGTATAAATTACACGGGGCAGGGGCCGCGGCGCCACTGCCGTCTCAAGACAGGTTTATTGCCCCGGGTGAGGCATGGCCACCCTGCGGGCCACGCCACTGACCAGTGACACACGTGGCTGCGAAAGGAGAGGTTCTCAAACTTTATGTGTTGATTTTAACCGTGTCTAATTTTTTCTAGAAGTATTAAAAAAAACCGTTAGTGAAATGACTAGCCAAATATAAATTCGACAAAATCCAAATTAGATCAAGTTACCACATTCAATCAGTAGACACCGTTCAAAGCTTTTTCAGTGTTTTTTGATGTGAAAATTTCTTCAGCACCCCTGAGATTTGAAACTCGATGAAACGGAAACGAGCGACACTAAAAAGAGACAAACACATATCTACAGGATTTTGCCTGCGAGAGAATGAGATAGTAATAAAATAATTTTTTCATTCACGGGTACTCGGTTCCAATATAATACGATTTTTTTTTTTTTAAAGAACGACAAACATTTCCAGGTTACGAATAACCCAACAATGTTTGAAAATCTCCTACTACCACCACAGAAAGCCGAAAATGTTGCTTGTGTTGTGATGGAGGACTTAGCCAGCCGAGGAATCGAACATGCGACGCCCAGGTAGGACCCAAGCGCTATGCCCACTCAACCACTGACTGGTCCGCGTATTTACAATCCCTACAGCGTTTCAGTCGCTTTAAATTTTCAATATCAAAATTTAAATATTTACAAATAAAATTATTAATTTCTAATATACACATTGGAAAGATTATTTTATCTAGATTTTAGAACAATTTTTGTTTTTGCAAAGTGATAAAAAGTTATCAATATAGAGGTGTATTTAAAATTTAAATTGTCGTTACCGCGACTGAATCGGTATAGGTTTTGTAAATACGCGACCGGTCCACATGTATCCACAGTCCCGCGCGTGCCTCCTTTGGAGTAGTTGTATAAAGCGCCTGACGATCTCTGCGGACATTTAACGGACCAAGGATCGAATCCGACTAAATCCAAAAAAAAACTAAAAATATTTTTATTTTTGTGAAATCAACATCCAATCTTCAAAATAACTCTAAAATTAACAGACAAAAGAAAACACAAAAGAAAGCGAATTATTGCGACTCCGAAGAAGAAAACTCAAATACTAACAAGATGATCAAATGTATCAGGAAAAGGTGCACATGAATTTGACGTAAAAACATAGAAAAAAAATCATCCTACACATTGATAAAAAAGTGCTTCGTAGTCTTCCCACTTTTGTCTACTTTAGTTTTCTGAAGGTTACACTTCTTCCGTGAGTGAATTGCACACTCTGATATTTTTTTCATACAAAGTATGGGAAAATTTATGTTTAACAAAATGGCGTCTTATTATTTGTGCACAAAATTGATCTTTTCGACGCTCCATATTTCAATGTGACAATAATTTTGTACGCTGATAATTGTTGGGTTGACCCATAAATTTCCTGAAAATAAAAGCTATTCATTTTCCGTGATGCCAGAGCTCATCGTGGCAAGGTACTGCTTCATTTGATGCGACTGAGAAACCGTACTGCAAAGGGTACAATTTTTTTTGCCTAACTTATTCAATTTTGATCGTCTGCATGTAATTATTGTCCAAAATAAAAGAGTTTGATCGATAGATGTTTTGAGTATTATTGAATGCTTGAAAGCCTCTGGTGTAAGATTAGGTCGATTTTGATTATTTTGTAAATTTATTTAGTGTGATATATGTGATTATCCATGTAGTGGATAATTCAGAAACGTTCGGTTCCGCCGAACTTTGACGAACGTCTCACGAGTCGGACAGCGGTCTCGTCCATGGGAGCTCGGCAGAACCATTCTAGTAATCACTCGCTACCTAGACAATAATACAGTACTTTTCAATCCATTGTAACATCACAATAAAAGACGAAAAGAACTTACGTTGTACATCTTATTATTTGTGGGCTAGTAAGGCCACATTAAAGAACATTACATTTAGAATATATTTTTATCAATTATTATCCTAATCAATAGAACTAAGTATTTAAGGTCTTGTTGATAGATAATTGAGAAGCACTGGTATTTAGGGGTTATAAAGCCAGCCTCTGCGATTCTCGAGTTTTAAGCTTAATACTTTATAATGTAGTGGGACACAGTTTGCAGTAAGGGGGGGGGGTCTAGAAGGGGTTCGTTTTAACACGTATACACGTGCACACGTTACACACCTACAACAGTCACACGTATACATATATTGTATGTGTAGATATATATAGGTAAAATTGATGGAAAGGTGTATCTTGTCCTTTTGATATGTAGTGCAAGATATATTTTTTGAAATGAAACTTCCTTAGCCCCGTTAGCGATTCGGAATTCATATATTTATTTATTTTTTTTATTTTTTATTATTTCATAAATGATTAAATGTTACATTTTATATAAACAGATAATAAAATATAAGAAGAGAAAAGAAAAAAATAACATATTTAGGGATAAATAAAACTAAAAACAGATAAAAATATAAGAATTGCAAGTTATCTAAGAAATAAAGAAAATTTAAAGAAGATGAAATAATCATTGGTGAGCATTATTCTTCTTGAAATAAAAATAGAAATAAAATTTGGTAAGTAATCTTCTGCACGAGAGTACATGTTTGTAGTCATTTTTGATATTCGTTCTATGAAATAAATTGGAAAGAGTGTTAGAGAAAGTAATTTTTTGTTTGATTTTTTTTTAATGCAATATTAAGGTAAAGTAATTGATTAATTAAATTTGTAATATTTTTTTAATTAATATTAATATTATTTGTTTTTTATTGTAATATTAAGCTCTCATGTGTTGTTTGAAAAAATCTCTTCCCTTTTCAAAAATCCAATGATTGATACGGGATTTAAAGAGAGATTTAGAATTATGTGACTTTATATCGACACTCAAAGCATTATACATTTTAGGAGCGATATACCAGAAGTGTCGTTGAGCGAAAGAAGTTTGAGTTTTAGGGACCACGCAACCCAGGTTTGCTAAGAAGCGTGTGTGTGCTTGATGTTGTGGGGCCACCAGTAGATTATTTTGGCATATATAATATATATAATATCTATCAAGGATTATACTCCTATGCTATTGGTTGAGATATAAAACGGAAACGATGCGAGGTCTGCCTCATTACCTCACTTATGACCTCACTTTTCAAGGCTACTTGGTTCTTCATTGGTTTAGATTGTTTTGGTAAAGTTTTGTTTCTACCGCGTGTTAACTGCAATCGATATTTTTATTATTTTTAAACTAGAGGGTTGTTTAAAAAAAATTGTGCTTTCCTTTGGCACTATGGCACCCTCAAATAATCGGGGCATAAGGAAATGGAATGAAAGTGACTTCGGAGTAAGAAGGTCTAACTTTCATCATTTTTTGGGAGACATGTACATGAACAGCGGTCCCGGGAATCATAGGTCACCCCAAATGGTTCGCTAAGTTTGCTAAGTTTAATTTAATTATCTAGGTCTTGGAGGCGGATGATTGGTTGAGGGAGACCTTTTGACTTATCCAGCTGGACTCTCTCGACACATCGCCTTGAGCCGCAGTGGGAGGGATGGATTCATACGTCCGTCACTCCTGGACACATTGACCCCTGATTCTTAACCACCCCTCATATACTTTCCTTCGCAGAACTTCCTCTGCTTTCTATAAAAAAAAACCCACACAGCATCCCAAAAGATGACATAGGCCCTGAGGGATTTTTTTTCCTCAGGGCCTCTTGTGTTCAGCTGTTGTAAAATTTAGTTACCAAATATCTGGGGTATGCAGCCCGTATAGTCTGTAATTATGTTCTTACACTAAAAAAACAAAAAGCAAGAAAATTCACGACCATATTATGAGACAAATATTTTGAATTGCGGATAACACCTTTGTTGTGTTTCCCTGAAGACTTTGCTTTTGTCAAATAAAGCTAAATCAATTTAAAGCGACAGATTCTGTGTTATGGTTTCTCACAAAGGCCTCCAGAGAGCATCTACCACTCTGCAACAAGATGCAAACATTCAATATAATTTCCTCACAATTTTGAACCTGTGACCTATAGAACCAAATACAAGGAGCTTATCTCTCTTTCGTAGAAATTGTTGACGTTCATAGTTATAACTCTGATAGAATTGAATATTTAATTTACATGCTTCAAAATACCGACTTCTATATCAACACACACACATACACCTAGGAAGAAGTTATAATATACGTACAGAGTAAGAGTGTATATGTACACTGTACGTATGTATGTATAGGACTCATATAAGAGTTGGTCAGGTTTCAGGGTGACCACTAATTGTTTAGGGTCCGGCGGTAAGATATATCTCGCAGCCGATTGCAGCGACATCTATGGCCGGTGGGGTGACAACAAATGTTACGAACAAGTGGGACTTTTTAGTTCCGCGGTAAGTGCCCCGACACTTTAAGTGCCTTGTTGAATTATTTGGGCCGGACCCTTGGTGCGATTTCATATCAGATATATCTACACGGGATATTACATACCTACATCCAGTACACAGTGGCCAGAACTTAGATATACGAGTAGGTACCAACACTACCAACTCAGTAAGTTTTGATTGCTGCAATATTTTACTTCATTTTCTACCTGTCGTTTGATATTTAAATTCATCTTTGCAATTCCGTTTATGGACTCTTTTACTTTGAATTTAACGTCTCTGTCACATTTTATCTCAATTTTTATACACCAAAATTGTTTTTATATCATTTTGTCTACGCTTCACGTGAAGCAAAAGTGTCAATGAACACTATTGTTATCAATTCCCCCCAAAAGACATCATAAAATATTTTTATGATATCTTTTTCCACATAACACAAATTAAACAAATGGTTTTAGCAGTTAGTTCATTAGTTATCTACTATCTAGCCCCTCAGAAATTTGGCGTATTTTTCAGATGGTCAAAATATTACCGCTTTACAATAAAATGCAAATAAATGGAATATTTCTGAATGTATCCGAAACCTAAAAACCCTTTTTGAAAATTGATAAAATAAGTTTTCAATTTTATAATTCGGAATAAACATATAATTTTTGAAATATAAAAACTTAGCGTGCAGTCATAAAAATGTTTTGAAAATGGCTCACCTTACGTTTTTTCTTACCAAAATTAATGATAACGAAAAAAACACATACGATTACATATTGTATTAGACAAAAGTATTATAAACGTATTGACACCTCTCTTTTTTGTCTTTCTATGTGAAAACTATTAATAAAAAATTCCAAAGTTTGAATATTTTTTTACAAATGCGATTCAAAACTTTGGTTGTATAAAGGTGTATCTTAATTTTTTGGTTATTATTTTATAGATTTTAATATAAAGCGTGGTGTTTTGCCTTTCTAACACCGTTTAGAACTTATTTTTCACTATGATAGTAAGGGAGTTACAGCGATTTACGTGAGACCTATGTGAGCTGGAACAAAGTTGGTCTCATGGGATTAAACTGGCTAGCATTGCATCTGCTTGATAACGACTCCAGATACTAATATCTACAGCCTGTATGTCTGACGAATATCTACAGCTCATATGTTGAACTAATATCTACGAACTTCAGAGTGTTGATTAATATCTACAGAGCGTAGGTTGAACTAATATCTACAGAGCGTAGGTTGGACTAATCAGCTAAATGTGTCCAATAGTCCGATATTAGGGATTTTTACATACATACTTACATAAATTAAGTTTTTTAAACTGCATACGCAATATTACGTTATTCCAAAATGCTATACATAATTGCAAATCCAACCTCTGCCAGTGCTGTAGATATTCGTGAACACTTTGGTTCTCATAGATATTAATCAACAGTTTGAGCTGTAGATATTCGTCAACACTTTGATTCTCATAGATATTAGTTCGATTTTTTCAGTTTTTGGAATTCCTGTAGATATTAGTAGACGCCTCCCTTGATAACCGTTTCGGGTTTGAATCCATCATCAAACTGTGGCTACAGTATATAAGAATCCTCCTTGAGTGCTACGAGTGAAACGGACAGGGGCCATAAAAAGCAGGTGCCAAGTTGGCTCGACAATGTAAAAGAGTTGAGTGAGTTCCAGAAAGGAAAAAATAAATAAAAATTGCATGTATCAGACACAAGCTGCGGAACATGCCAATTTGGTCTCGGATGTAGAAGTGGAAGGTCAAAGGGGTGTAGGGCGTAGAACATTTTCGCGGTTGAAGAACTTTGTCAGTGGACAGGTGTTCAAGGAGGAGCTCTTTCGGTTGGCCGGTTTCAGATCCAAAAGATATAATATACCGCGATTTATACCAATATTACAATAGAATAATATTTTACTTGAAAAAAATTGCGATGATCACATATATTATTATTATGATAATATTAGGTCCTTACATATGAAATTGGCGTTTTGCCGTACTGGCAACTTTGATCTCAAATATCTTCTCTCTGGTTAGGAATTCCAAATTCAAATTTATACAGCTATTTACTCATGTATTTGTGTTTCGAAAATTATAATTCGTTTGTTTTTTCCTTAATAGTTTTTTTTTCTTTGCGTCACTTAGTTTACAAAATGGAAAACTTGAAATATCGCGTTATTTAAGAGTACGAGTTCCACCGTGGCACCAGTGCTGCAGAAACGGCTCGAAGGATTAATGATGTGTATGGCGACGGTGCCGCAAAATAAAGCACAGTGCGTTTTTGGTTCCAACGTTTTCGTTCTGGAAATTTCGACCTGCAGAACAAGCCCCGTGTTGATAATGAAGAATTGAAGGCTATTGTGGAAGCGGATCCATCGCAAACCACGTCCAAGTTAACTGCAGGCTGCGGTGTTAGTGATAAAACTGTTTTAATCCACTTGAAGCAAATTGGGAAGGTGAAAAAGCTTGAAAGGTGGGTACCTCACGAATTGAGTGAAGCAAATCAACAAACGCGCGTTAGAACGCTAAACCACACACTGCACAACAGACGGCTACCAAATTAGAGGAGCTTCAATTGGAATGTCTAAGACATCCACTGTACTCTCCGGACCTTGCCCCAACAGATTACCATTTTTTTCGAAATTTGGAAAACTTCTTGCAAGGGAAAAAATTCAACTCCGATGGGGCAGTCCAAACCGCCTTCAAAGATTTTATTGATTCCCGTCCGAATGGTTTTTTTAGTAAAGGGATCGATGAACTACCTATGAGATGGCAAAAGTGCGTAGGTAGCAATGGTACATACTTTGATTAAATAAATATATTATATTAAAAAAAAAAAAAAAAAAAAAAGACTTTATGTTCCTCCTATACAAAACGCCAATTTCATATGTAAGGACCTAATATTTATTTACAGTACAAAGACCTTTAAATACAAATTAAAATTTAGTTGTTCCCATAATAAGTAAATACTAAAGAAAATTATTATGTATGGAATAATTTGATGTTGTATGCATTATAGTAGTTAGTTTTAGGAATAATTTACTTACATAGGCCACATAAAAAATATATTAGATATTTTCGTTTTTTTTTAGTGTAAAAAAATAAAATGAAATAAATGTGATATTTGGTATGGCATTTTAATTTATTTTTATATATTGACGAAAACAGGATTTAACATTTTTGATTTGCCGCTAAAACGGCATTTCGTTTTATTTCGTGAAAATGGCGTTGTTGACGTCACGCCTACCAACGTCGGTGACAGTCGTCTTACCAGCCACCCCAGCCATTAGCGTTTCCTACATCATAATGACTTTGTAGCCATTTTGAACCGTTCAGTAATGTACGTTTTTGGATCATTTTTAAAATCAATAATTATTAATGAACATGATATTAAAATTACATACATATTTAGAACGGTGATCAGAGTCATTAAAATAAGCTTTTAATTTTCCTAACATTCCTAACGGTAACACAAGTTAGTGAAAATACCACTCTGTAAGCAGAATCAACGAGGCTTATAACATAATGATTTTATATCATCATATATAGCGTAGGGAGTGTGGCGAACCCATCGCTCAGGGAGTGGAAAACACAAACCTGCAATAGCCATCCCAAGCCAAGGTGTGAGCTACCGTGCTCAGGCTGAATGTCCTGGGGAACAGCGTCACGAACGGTGCCTCCGAGAAACAAGGTCGCATCTCGGAATATTTAGACCTCACTCCAGCACTCAGGGCTCTGCTGGAGTGGACCTTCTATTTCCCTGGTAACTCGTGGGACAAAAAAAAAAATTGGACCATTCGAAAACTAGGGGCCTTTTTGGAACCTAGGAATGCTGAGGCCACCTCTGTGGATTTCCTTCCTGGGGCCGTAAGAGGACCTAAGAGGAGAAACCGTGGAGAGGTGAGCTGAGGCCACCTCCATGAACTCTTCCCTTGTGGGGCCTTCAAGGAACCAAGGGAAAGGGCACCCTTCCAGCGCGGGGCCTTTGTGGAACCAAGGAGGAGTGAAGTGGAGAGATAATGTCCTCTTCCCATGTGGGGCCTTCGAGGAACCATGTAGGAGTGAAGAGGAGAAATGAGGCCATCTTGGTGAACTCTTCCTCTGTGGGGCCTTAGAGGAACCAAGGAGGAGAGATGAAGTTCTCTTCCCTCCTGGGGCCCTCGGGGAACCAAGGTGGAGTGGACTCTTCCCTTGTGGGGCCTTTAGGAAACCAAGGGGAGGTGGACTCTCCGTCGTGGATCCTTCGGGGAACTAAGGAGTGGAGAGGAGAGATGAAGCCCTCTTCCGTCGTGGGGCCTTCAGGGAACCAAGGAGGAGTGAAGAGGGGAAATGAGACCTAGGAAGACACATTGTCGGACCAGAAGATATAGCTTCATTTCGAATGACAATCCTGGTGAACTTTATAAAAGGGACTGGGTTACTCTCAAAGGAATGAGGTAAAATGGGAGATAGTACAATGGGTCTATGGCCTAAGTGCTGTCGGGAACTATATATATGTAAACCGTCTCCGATTGTTTAAAAAAAAAATATATATATTTATATATCATCATATTAATTATTATTATGAGTACGTTCGTCTGTATCGTAAGGTTTTCGACTTTAGTGCTCGTAAGAGATATTCTAAAAAACTGCTGACAGCCTGCTAAAACTGCTAGTTCAATCTAAGCCAGTGGACAAAAATCCACATTTCATCGAAAGTTGTTCTTACGATCGTGCAGGGCGGTTATAATGAGAAAGATTAATTATTCTCCGTACCAGCTTTTTAAAATTATAACTCAATATCGATTTTATTTCATTCCAAATTGGCTTTAATTTATACCTACATCCAAAAATGCTGAGACGCGTGATGATAAAACTATTAAAATAATGTACTTTTTGTAATTATTTTTTGATTATAAGTATTTATCATTTTTCAATAATGTCTAAGTTAAATAAGAATGTTAAAAAATCTGAAATATATTAGTTTGTAAGTGCGCAAATAAATACACAAACGGACCAATTTTCGTCAAGAAACACATGTACATATATATTTTTTAATGATTTTATTGAAACTAAAATTAAAATTCTAAAATATGCGACACCTAGATAATGTATTGATTTATTTTACTGCATGATTATATGATTTGAAATGGGTGTGGTATAAAACAAAAACTTTTTTGAAAATTTAACAAATCTGCCAACGACCTATGGTACAACCTTTTTATAATAAAAATAAACATTTTTTTCTCAAAATTTAAAACATGCAAATGCTAGATAAAAGAACAACGTTTCGAAATCCATTTATAATTTTTTTGTGGAAAAGAGTCAATACGTCTAAAGTCTGGTTTAAAAATGACGTGTTTTTGGTTTTCTCTGGTAATACCCTCTTAAAGTTATATTCAAGTTGTGTTATTATTTAATTATGGGCCAGTTGTTTCGCAGAACTAAAATAATACAGAACTAGAATACAACCTTTATAGAAGTTGAAAATTTACTTTTAAATTTAGTGATTTGTTATAATTCTGCGACACTAATGGCCAAGAAACTTTCGACAATTCTTCATAGTTTGTTGGCATTTAATTAAAATATTCACCAAAGAACTTAGAAATCAAATCAGGTATACGCTTTTTTACTTTAAACTACCATTTTTTTATTTTGTTTCTTTTGTGTGTATTTATTTGTATTGATAGCAACTCCATGCCATTTAATAACGTTGCATGTTCTGCACTAATATAAAAAATGTCCCACCTCTATAATTACACGAGATTGTGAGCATGTAGGTTGTAATAATAATTACTGGCGCGTTTTTCCTGCCATGTTAACATAACGTACTCATAACAACATTATTACACGGCGGTTTTTTCAAAAGATCATTATTTCATCCATTATTAACATGTTTAAGATAAACACGTATCTGCGCTACAAAGTAGTATCTTAAATTCTAACCGCATAGATAAAATTGAACTAAATCTTAATTTAATTATGATTGAAAAAAATGTTGCTTAAATTTAACGCAGAATTTATTTTGTAAGAAATATGGATCACAAAATGTACTATAATCATTTACTAGGCCCTGAGGGCGGATTTTAGTTCGGCTTCGCCCAGTTTGAGTGTTGGTGACCATTTTATAAGTCCGATATGAACTGGTTCCAAAATAGCCAGTTCCTCGGATGCACTGTGATTCAGTGACAGCTAGTCACCGAGACAAAGTAACCGTGACATAGTAGCCGAGACACTCAATGACGCCATACGTAATATATATTATATATGTATTGCATATAGCCGATTATAAATCCTAGTCCCTATACCTAGGGAATAAACGTCCATATGCGAGCTGCTGTAAGTAGCGACATCTTTTGGCAGATTCTTGAATTAAAAACCGAATTACAACGGTAGATTTGCTTGAAATTTCACGAACACAGAATATTAATTAGGCGTGGCGTCGGACCCGC
Organism: Limnephilus marmoratus; assembly: GCA_917880885.1. Lineage (NCBI taxonomy): Eukaryota > Metazoa > Arthropoda > Insecta > Trichoptera > Limnephilidae > Limnephilus > Limnephilus marmoratus. The sequence continues at coordinate 28,109,147 of OU862923.1, read as the reverse complement.
AATGGAAGTCGGGTTCTGGAATTCAACCACGCAGATGCAAGCGTATTAATACTGTTTGGTGATGATTTTTCGAATGGTTTTCGACAAGTTTTACGAAAGTTTGATTTGTGAAGCAGTATGTAAAGTATGTATGTAAAGAAGTCCAATCTCAGCCGTTCAGCTATTTGCAAATATTATCTTATGGATTAATTGTTATGTACGGAATATTTACCTAACACACAATATTTTGGTCTTTCATCAGTTTTAGACAGTCGAAATGATATTTGACAGCTCCATAGCTCTACGATCCGACAAATACTAAATTTGAGGGCCGGCGTAGTCCAGCGGTAAGGCTCTTGACTCGCACACCGAAGGTCGCGGGATCGAATCCCGGCGTGGCAAATAAATTTTATTCGATTAATTTGTGTTATTTCATAATTTACTCATTTAAAATAATATAAGTATATTTGCGGCACGTTCCAGAGTGGAAGATACTCTCAGTATCGCCCTGGTGTAAGACCACCATTCAGAATTGAAACGTTGGTTGAAATGGCATTAGCCGTGTTTGGTGACCAGATCTGAATAGACAGGTACAACCCCTCCCTCCTCTTCCCTATCTCCTTCCCCTCCCCACTACCTTCAGCCTCACAACATACTCCAATTTCAATTTCAGAGTCTCACTGGCTTCAGACGGGAGCAGTTGGGAATCTTGTGCAGTATTTATATTTTAAAAAAAAATAATGACATCGATACCTCTGTTTCGTTGAGGAGAGGGCATTGATTGTAATTTGGGAGGCGAGAATGTATAACGCCGCCCCGGGAACCATTTATTGAATAGTCAACGCCTCTGTCACAGGTCAACCTAAATAGTTGGCTAGGTTTGGTCACTTGGCAGGGGTGCCTGGATTAATGGGGTGAGGTTTGTCCGGGTCTTGGCGGCAGTTGCGCCTGCCCGCCTACTGCGTAGCGGGCCGAATCGGGAGAGACTAATTGAGGGAGTCCTTTTGATCCGTCATCGACATACACTGTTTTATCTCCCGGCTTGCAGAACTAACTTGCCATTGGTCATGCCAGTCGGGAGAGTTGTCTGTTGTTAAATATAATCACTTAGAATATGTTCAACATCAATTTAGACGGCAAGCTTTGTTGCTGTTAGTTTAAATCTATTAAAATTAGTTTTATCTTTTTTAAAAACGCTTTTTAAAATGAATTTTTCATTTTTTTTTTTTTTGTAGACAGACCTCACAAGAGTCCCAGCTGCTCCCGTCTGGGGCCAGTGAAGCTATGGCACCCCCAATTGGGTTATGTTGTAAGGTAGGTAAGTGAGGATGGGAAGGAGATGGAGAAGAGGAAGGTGGGGAAGTACCTGGCTAATCAAATTTGGTCACCAAATACGGCTAAAGCCATTTCAAGCAACGCTTCAATTCTGAATGGTGGTTTTACACCAAGGCGATATTGAGAGTATCTTACATTCTGCAACGTGCCGCAAATATACTCGTACCTAGGTACTATATTATTTTCAAATGAATTAATTGTGAAATAACAAAAACTTATTAAAAAATATATATTTGCGCACGGATTGTGAGTCACAACCCTTACCCCTCGACCGCGGAGGCCGTCAATAAATTAATTTAATAAATTGAATTGAATTGAATTGAATTAAATCTCTCCAGCAAGACTATCTCGAAACATCGCCTTGCACCGCAGTGGGAGAGATAGATTCATACTTCGGTTACTCCTGGACGCACTGACCCCCAGATTCCTATCCTATAAAAGGAGGTGGAAACAGAAGGAGGTAAGGTTTTGAAAATTCCTTGGTGTTTATTTATGTGTGATGTCTGATCACCTTTTTAAGTAAATACCGAATAAGGCTCACCAATGTCTGAATCCAGGACTATAATGGCATTCCCAGTAAATTCGGGTATGTTGTGAGGCTAAAGTGAGTGCGGAATGGAAGGAGATAGGGAAAAGAAAGATTGTGAAAAAACACTACCAAAACCATTTCAAGCATCATTTCATTTTTGAATGGTGGTCTTTCACTTTCTTTTTATTAAATTGAATATAATTACATCTAATACAATATAAGATATGGGTAGTCCCACAAAGCTGTGACAGATCAGCTTGTCTGTAGGCGCTATCATTTAAAATTATTACATAACACACATTAGCTTAAGTTACAATATTAATACCTAATATAAGATATAGGATAGATAAATATGTTGTTCATTTATTAACCACTTTTTGGTCAGTTTATGGCAGGGTTCCTCATTATTTTTTAAATTAATGTTTTGATTCAATATGTTATAAATCAAAGGTATCATATAGTGGAGCGTTCTGCTACCATACTTATTTGATATTCGTGGTATTTTTAGGCCTTTGTTTTCGGTAAATCTCGTTGTGTGACTATGCACCAATAACTTTTTATACGTGCTTTCTCCCGAATTATCCATAATTATAATATATTATAATAAAACGAATATAAAACTTTATTCCACTTACTTTTATTCGACCGTAACCGGTTTCAGCTCTTAAAGCCATCTTCAGACTGGTACAAATATTAATTATTATAATTGATTAAAATCCTAGACCACCCCTCTCCCCCTCCCCAATATGTTGTGTATATAAACCGTAGACTAAGAAATATTTGTACCAGTCTGCAGATGGCTTTAACGAGCTGAAACCGGTTACGGTCGAATAAAATTAAGTGGAATAAAGTTTTATATTCGTTTTATTATAATATATTATAATGGAATTCCACCATGAATTATCACTCTCAAAAATAGAAATATTATCCATAATTATAATGTACCAGAGAAGCCCTTTAATTGTAAGTATGCCCTCAGACCCATACAGTAATTTTAAGTTGTTTCTTTGTTTGTAAATGCCAGGTTTAACAATTTTTTTTAATTACAGCAGTTTGTAAATTTTGAATGTATTTAATATTAGATAATTATGCTCGAGTGTCCCCAAGTTCGAATTCCATATTCGACCATAGAATGATATATAAGTTTGAGAGTGCATCGAGGCAACAAAATTGGTAAATTAAGCGGGAAGTAAAACAATATTATTATTTACCTTGGCATAATCCTAGATGATAACTTTAAATGGGATAAACAAGTTATCAAAATTTGTAACCTGCTCCGAGTAATTTTTATAAATTAAAATTTATAAAAATATTTAATAAATATTTTAATTTATAAAAATTACTCGCCAAACATCGGAGCTGGTTACAAATTTTGATAACTTGTTTATCCCATTTAAAGTTATCATCTAGGATTATGCCAAGCTAATAATAATATTGTTTTACTTCCCGCTTAATTTTTTTATTTTTTTATTTTTTTATTTGTTTATCTTAAAATTGCTACATATTATAATTTTACTGGCCTTCCATTAAAAGCCTTAGCTTGTGGATGGAAGAAGAGTCGACATTTCATATATTATGTACAAATACAGTCACGTGTACAGTTAATACAATGCAGTTAATACAGTTAATACATTTCATATTAGTACAATTACTATTTACTATAGTCATGTATTTCAATATATATGTAGGTGCAGTTAATACAGACACATGGCAATCAGACCCGTTAACTAAAATATGCAAACATATATGTATTCAGTAAGAAGAAAAACAAGTATGATTTTTAGTGTGACATTCTCTAAAATACTTTTCGATGGAGTTCAACAATTGAACTTTGTTCCTAATGCTTCTGATTTCTATTGGTAGGTTATTGAAAAAGAATTTTCCTTGGTGAGTATAATGGTGTTGGGCAAAAGAAGTGTTTAATTTGGGGCACACAAATACATGTTTATGTCTAGTACGATTTTCAGTTATGAATGCATATTTATCTTTTTCTTTTATAATTTGTACAATTGAATTTTTTATAAATAAGTTTTTAAATGTTGGAACTTTGAATTCTTCGAATATGCGATCAATTTACCGAATTACCTCCAACACTGTTAGCAGGTTCACTATTAATTCGTTGCATAGGTACCTATATACTTTGGCTCGTTCATATATAATATTTTTCTCACCTTAGCCGTCCTTTGTGTTCGCCGGCCGTCCTTTTCGCGTCACTTCCGGCCCGGATGTTGGCGCCATTTCCTGCAAGGTGGGCGGGAATGAATTATTATTATATCGTTCCTTTTTTTTAAACCTGCGCGGCCATTTTCCATCATGGCTGTCGGGGATAATGTCGAATTTATAACTACGGTCTTAATTTGATTTATTAATTTAAATTTATAAATACGTTAAAGTCTGTAGAGCGGTAGCTATTCTCAATGTACACCTTGTGAGAGAGCATGCAACACCCAATATGGAAACATTGTTTGACTTTTCTAATTAGCTCAGTGGTTAGAGTAGAGCCCCGGCAAGGCTAAGGTCCCGGGTTCGATTCCTAGATGCGACCGAATCTTTTTATGATTTTTCTGTTTCTAATTTTCGTTTGAGAGTCTAAAAATGATTAAATATTATAATTTAAGGTTTAACTCATTTACTTGTTCCGAAAATTAAAAAAAAAAAAAATTTTTTTTTTATTAACCTATCTACTTTTATGTGAATACTGGACAAAAGTTGATTTTTTTTTACATTAGCCCAACACAGGAGGCCCCAAGGAATATAATTCCCCTCAGGGCCTATGTCATCTTTGGGGATGCTGTGTGGAGGGTTAGAAAAGGAAGGAGAGGAAGGAGAGGAAGTTCTGGAAAGGAAAAGAGTAGATAGGTAGAAATTGGGGGTTTGTAGGAAAAATGAGGGCTGGGTAGGAATCTGGGGTCAGCGTGTCCAGGAGTGACAGACGTATGATTCCATGAGACCAGTGAGACAATGGTATTCTCAATCGGGGTACGTAGCTCAGGTGTTAAGGCTGATGGGAGTTGGGGGGGGAGAAGTTGTGGAGAGAAAGGAAGGGAAGTACCTAGCTAATCCAAACTGGTCACTAAACTAGGTAAGTCATTTAAAATCACTTTTTGATATAAATATAAATATAAGAGCATATAAATATATTAATCAGTTTTAAACAGTTAAGGCGATCCGATAGTCCAGGAAAAAATCGAAATCGGAATTCACGCCCCTTTATGGGAGGAGTTTATAAATATTTGAGAAAAAGCTTTTGGAAAGATTGGAAAAGGTATTTGGGATTTTTTTTACAGGTTGATTTCGTAAAGGCCTGTGAAAAACATTAACTCCTTTTTTACGCATGTTTATTGTAATAAAACGGAGAATTTTTTATAGACCTAATACTTTATTTTTTCTAGGCTTATTAAAAGACTTATAAAAAAATTACCAATATTTTTAAGGGCCAAGGTATGTTCTACACGCAGTATTTAATTGAAGCATCTATAATACTTCTAAGCGATCAAATTTCCTAAACAAAAACATATGATTTTGAATGATTTTGCATTATTTAGTATGGGCTTCATCTTAAAAATGAGAAAGATCCGGACTGCTTAGGAATTACAGTTTCAGATATACTTGTAATAGACCATATATATTAAAAACGAAATGAAACGAAATGTTGTTAGCTGGAATTGGATGATAGCATGTGCAGGAAAAACAAGGTATGTAAGGAAAAAGGAATGACCAATCACTTCCCCTGTATCTCTGCGAAGGAGCGGAAACAACCACAATATAGTATTCTGTTTTCAAAACAAATGACTCGAGTATTCACTATTTTTCTCGCCATTGTTCTAAATTTCAAAAACTTTTGCAGCAAGTGTTGGTTAGGGAGAGATAGAACTGAATAAATAACATCCCGGTAGGAGCTAAGCATATTCTTGCTTCAAAACCAAACGGACGTAGATTATCTACATAGCTATACGTCGCGTAGGTGGCTTAAAAAAATCCGAATAATTCGGAATGAGACAAATTTACGAAGTGTAAAAAATGTAATTCGATTCAGAAAATGCTACAGGAATTAAATAATAATATACGCTGCAGGAATTAATTAAATATGGAGTTATATGCTACATGAATAGATTCATACGTCCGTCACTCCTGGCCACACTGACCCCCAGATTCCTACCCACCCCTCATGCCTTTTTCTTTTCCTTCCCATATCTTCTTCTCCTTCCTGTGTGGAGCTAATGTAAAAAAAACCTGCTAGGCATAGAGAAGCACAAATGTTCATTATTAATATATCTCAAAATGTATACGGTAATAGAACAAAAAGGCAAAAAAATCCGGAAATATTTAACGCATTACCTGAAAATATTAAAATGAGACATCTTTTTCAAAAATCGAAACAAAAGTTAGATCATTCTATCTCCATAGAACATGAAAACAAATAATATTGTGGACAAATACCTAGATCTGTGAAAAACAAATAAAATTGAAAACAAATAATATTGTGGACAAATACCTACATAGATCTGTGAAAAACAAATAATATTGTGGACAAATACCTACATAGATCTGTGAAAAACAAATAATATTGTGGACAAATACCTAGATCTGTGAAAAACAAATAATATTGTGGACAAATACCTACATAGATCTGTGAAAAACAAATAATATTGTGGACAAATACCTACATAGATCTGTGAAAAACAAATAATATTGAAAACAAATAATATTGTGAACGAATACCTAGATCTTTTAACCAATGTAAAAAATAAAATAATTACTGTCGTACATTATGATCATAAACATTATAATAATTAGTTAAGAATTTTAATATTAAGTAATTAATTGTTATGTATTACGCACCAAAATATCAAACATTTAATTGTATTATTGTAAGCAAATAAATTAATAGGAAAAATGAGAGATTTCTTACAATCGATCAGTTTTGTAAGATTTAAAAATAAAATATTGTACAATTAAAAACTGATAAACATATTTAAAAAAAAAAATCTAAAATAATAAATTTCTTTGTTTTAACCACGTTTATTGTTTATAAAAAAACTGACATGTTTCGAGTTCTGAGTTTTAAGTAAACCCTGAGGAAGTGAGCTTCGCTCACGAAACATGACGGTTTTTTATAAATAATAAATGTGGTTAAAACAAAGAAGGGAAAAAATATTATACTAAATTCTCTCTCTCTGGTTTCAATCCTGGGATTGGTTTGCAGCAATTTCCTTTAGTTTCCTCTTCCATTCTTCCCTGTCTTGTGCGGCTCTTTTGAGGTCTGCATATGATAAGCAGTGCACGTCCACCAGCAGGTCCTCCAGGTACTCTCGGCGTGGGCGTCCCCTAGAGTTTGTCCCCTCGGTCATACCCTCCATTATGGAATGCAAGAGGCCTTCTTGTCGTATTACATGGCCGATCCATCTTGCACGCCTTTCGGACAAGGTCCTGAGCAGGTGCCTTCCTCCTTCGATTCTTTGGAGAACCTCCTCATTTGTAATGTGGTCTCTCCAGGAAATTCCTAATAGTCTTCTATAGGACCACATCTCAAAAGCCTCTAGTCTCCGTTTATCTCTTTTGGATAGGCACCATGTTTCGCAGCCGTACATCAAGATACTCCATACATAGGTCTTGATGAGGAGTATTCTCAGCTTTAGGTCTATATTATTTGATTCAATTATTTTCGACCTTTTATTGAAAGCAAGCCTAGCCTGGTGTATACGGCTGTCGACATCGCTCTTAGACCGACCGTCCCATGTTATTTTGCTCCCGAGATAGACAAACTCCTTGGCGTTCTTTAGTGGAACTCCTGACATCTCTATTCGCATCTGATGTTGCGTTCGGTCTACAGTCAGCAGCTTTGTTTTGTCTTTATTTATCTTCATGTTATAGTTATTTTGGAGAATGCTTTGCATGGTTGTTAAGGCCTCTTGCAGTTCTTCTTCGCTTTCAGCAACCAATGCAATATCGTCAGCAAACCTTATCATATCCACCTTTTGCCCGTGTATCTTTACACCTTTTCTGTGACTCATTCTCTCTCTCAAGTCGTCAATCGCACTTTGTATATAAGCGTTAAAAAGAACAGGTGACAGAGAGCATCCCTGTCTCACCCCTTGTCTTATACTGGCTTCTTTTGTATCATTGTCACATCTAATTATAGCGGCCTCATTCTTGTATAGCGCCTGGATTATTCGTCTATGATATTTGATATCAATTCTCTTCAGAATCTCGAAGAGTCTTTTCCATTCTACTTTGTCGAAAGCCTTTTCCAGGTCTATGAATGCGATGAATGTGTTTTGGTTTCTTTTTATGATTTTTTCAAGTAGTATTCGTAGCGACAATATTGCTTCTCTGGTTCCTACACCTCTTCTAAAGCCATACTGATCTCCGGAAAGGATGTTCTCTACTTTTGGTTCGATTCTTTTTAGAATTATATTAGTCAATATTTTTGAGGCATGAGATATTAGGCTAAGAGTTCTGTGTTGTTCACATTTCGTCGTGCCTGCTTTCTTTGGTAATGTAACAATTAGGCATTTCTCGAAATCCTCTGGTATCTTTCCAGTCTTATACATTGTCTGTATCACTTTAAACAGGGTATCTATAGTTCCTTTTCCTGCTGGTTTAATTAGTTCAGCCGGAACGTCATCGATTCCGGGTGCTTTCCCGTTTTTGAGGTTTTTCAGTGCGAGATCAAACTCTTCTCTAGTGATGGGATCTCCCAAATCATAAATTAAAATGTAAAAATGAATGTTTGTGTTATACAGGACGAAGTGGTAGGTGAGTACTATTTTAAGATAAAATTAAATTACCATTCGAGAGTCATGAAGCTCATTTTCTGAAAAGTTTCTATGAAGTTTCTTACCAGATAAGTACGTTTTCTCGTTTTATTCGTTTGTAAATAATAAAATTTGATAGATCGTAAGAGCTCATAATAAAGTGTACAGAGCTCTCGAGTTAATTTTTCACTAAATCGACGCTCTACAAATTATCAAATTATTATTATTAAGATGAAGCCATAGTAAATAATGCAAAATCATATGTTTTTGTTTTGAAAATTTGATCGCTTAGAAGTATTATAGATGTTTCAACCAAATACTGCGTGTAGAACATACCTTGGCCCTTAAAAATATCGGTCATTTTTTTATAAGTCTTTTAATAAACCTATAAAAAAATAAAGTATAAGGTCTAAAAAACACATTTTCAAGTCCAAACTCTCTTATTTATAAACCCCTTTTCGGATATGGTTTATTGTATAATGTGACAAATTCAATTTATTTTATAATAATCGCAAAAAAAGTTGATATTTACTCCCGATCTTCCCAAAATAAAATAAAATATGCATTTTCGCGTTGTTATTTTACAATACGGCCGCTAGTCGACGAATTCGGTTTTTCAAAGTGAACCCTATGGCGTCCACCGAAGAACCTTAGTCACGCCCCGAACTGAGCGGGAGATGGACGTGTCACTCCACGTCGCTTGATTTCGTGAAATCAATTTTAAATTTCCGTTTTATTACAATAAACAATGCGTAAAACAGGAATTAATATTTTTTACAGGCCTTTACGAAATCAACCTGAAAAACAAAACTCTCAAATACCTTTTCCAACCTTTCCAAAAGCTTTTTCTCAAGTATTTTTAAACTCCTCCCATAAAGGGCGTGAATTTCGATTTCGATTTTTTCGTGAACTATTGGATCGCCTTAATCTTTTTATTCAATAATCTGCTTGAATATGATGGATTCATAAACTAGTTAGCTGTTAAAGAAATGGTTCCAAAAAATTACAAACTTACTTAAATAGTAAGTATAAGTAGCTACTTGTAAGAAATAAGGGTGGGGGTTAGGAATTAGGTGGCTACTCACACAACAACCCCCGCCATCGAGATGCGCATTTTTCCGGCGGGGTGTTCACCTATCAATCATAGCTTTTTTGAATTTAATAAAATAAAATTTGTATTTTGTCGCAGGATGGCGTTCAAATCTCGCAACCCCTTACAATGTGCAGGGAGGAACTGGGAAGCTGAACTCATAATTTTACCTAAAGTAATAAAAGGTCTAATAAAATAATTAACACACTCATCTACCAGAAGGTAACCGGATAACTCAACAATATGAAACTTCATCACCTCCTGTGAAAAGTCATTAAAAGTGATGAAATGCAAAATCATACAAAATCATGTATTTTTGTTTTGAAAATTTGATCGCTTCGAATTATTACAGATGATTCAATTAAATACTGCGTGTAGAACATATCTTAGCCTTTGAAAATATCGGTCATTTTTTTAATGAGTCTTTTAATAAGCCTAGAAAAAATAAAGCATTAGGTCTATAAAAAAACACTTTCAAGTGACATTCGGCGAATTTGGAGGTGAAAGTGAACCTTAATCCCGCAGGAAATAAAATTGCAGAAATTCTTTTGATGATTTTGTAAAACATAAACCAAAACATTATTTGAGATATACTTATTTTTAAAAAATAATAGTAAAAAAAAATAAACACTAAAATATTGTTTAAACATACATATTAATATAAGTAGGCAATGCCGCATAACTTTGTGAAGTTGAAAGTATTTATAAAAATATATTTGCCTCAAGCCTTTCAAAAGAAGAAATTTACTTTATAAGCAGTTTTTAAAAACAAACCAAATTTAAAAGGTAAATTATTGTAAAAAAAAATGAATTACCATAATTTCAAAATACATGTTTTAGGTTTATTTTTTCGGATTTGCAATGCATTTTAGCGGGCATTCATGTAAAAAAATAAATTTACATACAGTTCTCATTTTCTTTGTAAGATGCAACATTTGAGTTATCAGGCGTTTCTGAAATCAAAAGTTGGAATAATTGACACACCCCACTGTTGATGGACACTGAAACGTTTGTATATTCCAAAGTCAAGTAACCATTACAATAACCATTGTCATTAAAGTATTAATTATTAACCCACAATCTACACCTATTTCTCGTACATTGTATTACTAATATTTTATCGTTTGCAAGAGCTAAGTCAATCCGCTTCTGCCCAATGTCACGTCAAGGATAGGATGTGCACTACATCTGTCGTTCCCCGTCCCCTCTGTCCCCCCTTCCTACCATATTAAACTCCACTGCTCCTTCCTCCCTCCACCCATCTATCGCACTGCTGTCACGTCACAACTGTCTATTTGCTGCTCGGTGTTTTATTTTTTATGCGTATGGAAATATTCATGGAATCACTGTGGCTACGTGATACGTGATACGTGAAATAATGCATAAGGTCGTGATGTTACACTACTTATATCTAACACATTCTTAAGAGGAACGGCAGTGCGGCCGTTTTCATTCAAAACTTAATTTTGGATTTCAGGCAATGAACGGAACGGAATAATTTATTTTTTAATAAAATTATCTTTATGAAACAAAATAAACAAAAATTTTAACAAAACCAAAAAACGACTTCAAAAAATGCACTAAAAAGTAAAAAAATAATTTCGTATTCTTCTACAACTTTATAATCAACTTACCTTTTCTACTCATCAATATGTATGTACGATTGTTATTTTTGGAGTCGGTGTCGGCGGGAGAGGAGCTGTCAAGTGAACACGTCGGGCCGCGGGTACCTTGGTTGACACCGACTCCAAAAATAACAATCGTACCTACATATTGATGAGTAGAAAAGGTAAGTTGATTATAAAGTTGTAGAAGAATACGAAATTATTTTTTTACTTTTTAGTGCATTTTTTGAAGTCGTTTTTTGGTTTTGTTAAAATTTTTGTTTATTTTTTGATTTTTAGTGAATCCGAAGTAAACTAATTTGTCTGAATATGGGTAGATCTACTAAACGTGCTGCTCATATGAGACAGACATAATTTGACCATAACGACATTAGTGTCAAATTAAGAGATTCGGCCGAGTTTCGTTAATTTGCTCCTAAGAATTGAAAAGTTCCGTTACTTTGTCATGGATCCGATAATCAGAACCTAACCAAACTCTCATCAATTTATCCTTGAAGTACATCCTTTCCAATAAAAAAAGAATCATTGAAATCGGTTGGCGTGATATTGAGTTATTCGTCCATTTGTCGCGCACATACTTTATGCAAATTTAAGACTTATATGGTTTTCTCATGGATGCCATTGTCAGAACTAAACCAAATTAAAATGGGACCACATGGGAAGTACCAGCTTTCAAATAAAAAAAGAATCATCAAAATCGGTTCACCCAGTCGAAAGTTCTGAGGTAACAAACATAAAAAAAAAAAAAATAAAAAAAAAAAAAAAAAAAAACAGTCGAATTGAGAACCTCCTCCTTTTCGAAGTCGTTTAATAAACTGAAGATCAAAGATTTCGATTTTTCGAGATTTTTAGAGGCAACTTTGCTATTTTTGAGAATTAATAGTAATTACTTTAAAACAAAACTTACCTAACCTAATGAGAATTAAGAAAGCCACTATTAAGTGATTTAAATAATTTGGTGAATACTTGAGTCGTGTAAAGCATAAATGTAAGAATATCAGTAAATGTTGTTGTATATCTGGGGGATATATATGGATGGTAATGAAGCCATCGGTACCAAAATACTGATAGGCGATCCATTCTCTCCGCCTACTAGAGCTTCAAAAGTGTGTTATGGTTAGGTTTCATCGCGAAAATAGGCTAATAGAGATCTCCAGTCCAATTTTTTGAATGAATAATGACCTTCTAACTTAAATAACTGCAATTTTTATTTTTATTTTTAGAGTTAGTTTTAATAGTTAAAATAATTGTCAAAGTTTTAATTTTTCAAGGCCCCCCCGAAAACCACCGTATGTATGGTGTATCATGTGACGTCATCACTTCTGAAAAATTACTATAGAATCGGGCAATCAGCTGATCCACTGCCGCCATTTTGAATTCCGTTGTTTGAAGTATTCTCCCTAGAAACAGCATTACTATTTTTTTTGTGCAGTAGTTTTTAAATATTTTTAATAGTAGAGATAAACTAATAAGAGATACCTTTATTTTTGAAACATTATTTAGGCCTAAATAATGTTTCAATACACAACAACTAAATCTCTATAAACAGTATGTAAATAAACGAATAAATTAATACGATGGCTCGTGTCATATCATACATTCCCATACAATGACTTTACGGTGACATCACGACACGTCGAACAGTGACGTCACCTTGACGGTGTGTTTTTACAACTCGATTAAAAATGGACTTTTTAATGTTTTTTTAAAAACTCTGCGTTTAATATTATTAAATAAAACTATATATTCAGAATCAGCGTTTATTGGTCTGTATGAACATATTTTTTTAAAGCCAGAATATTTTTCACTGGAGTTCCTCATTCCTGTTTCGTTCCTCATTCAACGAACATCAAGTAAAATTCAAACGTTACGTAGGTACTTTTCGTGACCTAAGTACAGCAACCGACAGCCGAAATTGTGAAACAATCACTTCAGATTGATAGGTAGTCCGATTCCCACGTTACGTTACTCCACTTTGGGTATCCAGTTCCGTTACGACGCAACGTATCGCAGTTAGCAGAGTATAAACAGTGAACATACCAATGAATGCTACTGTCGCTGGAGGCGTCAAATGCCCCAATCAATCGCCTGTAATACATCAATGATACATAATAATTGAACAGTGAGTGTAAAAATGGGCGAAATTATTTTGCTAGGGAAAGACACTGAAAAATGTAGAAGAGGATATGTCACAATGGTCAATATTGAGAGCACATTGTGAAGTAGAGATAGGCGAGGTTCGTCGTTCGAGTAACCATCCATTGTCAATTTAAAAGTATTTTTTGTAATATATGTGCCATTTCGAGGGCTGTAAAATTAATGAAATGTTATCATGTTTAATGTTATCAGTTATCATGGACTGTACTGTCACCTGCGAAAATAATATTGACGGACGTTACAAGTCATTAATGGGCAGTCAAAACAAAGTTGGATGCAGATCCGATCCCTGTGGGACACCAGATTTTTTTAATGTTGTTGAAGAGGCGAAACCATCAGCTATCGCTTGATTCGAAATCATCAGTTTGTTGAAAAGCCTTTGGTAACAAAAATTAGGTCAAAGGCCTTTAAAAAAATGTAGGGTGTTACAGTTTGGATTTCACCGAAATATTGCAGGCAACGCCCTTAAATAAATATTTGTCACATACGCGAAAAGATCACGGCTTCAGCAGTTCCGAAAGAATGCGATGGCTTTCTGGCTTCCGCACGTAATATTATCAAGTTCACATGGTCGTATGAGAATGCATTGCTTTTACAATTCATTCCATATGTAGGCAATGCAGCGAAACCACAGAACACAAATTTCTTTAAATCTTGGAAAAACCATACGCCTAGCATCGCCAACGATGACACTGGCATCTTGAAAAGAAATAAAAGAGAAAATATATTCTTTCAATACAAGTCTGTATTCTATGGAGTTACAAAATCTACGAAAGACGAATACATCCGATCAGCAATCAGCGATCAATCAATCTGGCTTCATCGACAATAGACGGCGGTTCAGAGGGCAAACTGCAAACTGCTGACTGGCGATTTGCTATTTGTGAGTTGAGATATGGGTTGTGTTTTTAGACACACATTATTTGTTGTTGTGCTGTCTCTTAGCCCTGGTGAGCAGGAAAAAATTGGCACATCGCATTAGGGTCAGACAATGCATTTTTTATGGATTGAAAGTTGTTGTTTGTGTGTCAGCTGGTAGAGAACATGAGAAGTTGTGACTTATTTAAGATTTCTAAAAATCTGGCATTTTTGTTTTATTTTATATTTATTTAACTTAAAATAGTAAACGTACAATTGTTACATAGTGTGGTCTAGTATAAACATCTAGTATGATAAGATTTTTTTATTTATTTGATTTCCGCACATTAGTCCCTACTACCTATTATAGTTATACTACTAATATGGCACCCTAAAATGGGGTATGTAAGAAGCTGAAGGAAAAGGAAATGGGATGAGGAATTTTTGGGAAATTTTGCGATATAATAATAATAACATTATATTTATATAGCGCAGTTTTGTGACATTTCACTTCAAGAGCGCTTAACTATAATAAATTTAAAAATAATCCCACAGTGCTCCTCATAATATTGAGAAAATAATAAAAAGAATATTCAGTATTAACAAAACAATGACAGAGGAACAAAATTAACAAAGATACTGCTGTTATAGCACACACGGGTCAATAATAATAATAGACAATAGCAGTGCTATTGTAACACAGGACAAAACAAGAACTCAAAAACTAAAATGTAATATACTAACAGAAAGGCAGTTTGCGTTCAGAAATGAGAAATATTCTGACATAAATTCGGATATTAAACATAAAATAAAAATACAATTATGAGGAAACCAAAACCAATCAATTACGGGAAACTTGAGAAACGTGGCTTATTATTATTACGTATATTGAAAAGATGATAGGATTCATGAATGGTATGATTTTTTTAAATAATTTTGTTTTTAAAGCCCGTTTAAATTCAGCCAAATTCTGGATATTAGTAAGAGCTAAGGGAAGTTTATTCCAAATGAGAGGGCCCGTTACATGAAAAGAGCGATCATAGTAAACAGCTCGATTTGACCTAGAAAGTTCGATTAGACGATTAGTAACATCTAGATCTGCTGACCTTAGAGTAAGCTGTCTCTCGCTAAGTTTTGTCAGACACATAGTTCCTTATATATAAGTATAAGTATATAAGTATAATATACATTAGTATGTAGTATCTTTATTACAAATTGGAAAATATGGTTTCTGAAATATCAAAAACTTTTAAACGGCGAGTTCTGACGTCTTAAAATGTGAACATATCTAAATTTCAAAAATCAATTACTGCGTCAGAAGAATCGAATAAGTATTTTATTTCAAAATACCATTTGAATTTTTTTCAAATAAAACACAACGGTATTTTTGTTGCATGTTTTTTTTGTTGTGTTAAATCAAGAAACTGGTTTTGAACACCAATACTTCATTACTCAGACCTTTGTATTTCATTGAAAAACATATTAATATGTTTTTTAAATTGTGCGGGAATCAAATCTGACCTTTCTGACTTGTAGACAAATTCGAATTCTATTAAATTAACCATTTTCAATTTCACAAACAGATAATTAAGGTAATATATCATTGAAGAAGATGATAAGACTAATAATCTAAACGAAAATATGAAAAGTTAACAGTAGCCGAATTGGTAAAGGCGTTTGTTCTGTGTGGAGGTGGAGTGTGGAGGTTCTGGGTTCGAGTCCCAGTTGCGACCGTTATTTTAGTCTTGTTTTTTTTCCAAAGTTTCGTTTAGATTATTAGTGAAAATCTAGTATCTTTCAATGGTAGCAATCATTCGAACAGGCCCTCCATCGATATGCTTGGTGTAACCCTAAGTGACCAGCTCAGGTATGGGGGCTCCATCGAAGCCAGAGTAAAACTGGGTGTACTGAACAAGGCCCGCAGATACTTTAATAGTATACAACTGCTAACCCTGCACAAATCGCAACTGGGCCCCACGGTTGAATTTGGCAGCCACCTCTGGTCTGAAAAATACCCCCGACTCTGTGCAGAAACGGGCGGTCCGCTTAATAGATTCTCCCATTTTAACAGACGGATTGCAATCTTTAGAGCACAGGCGTCGGGTGGGAATGCTATCCTTGATCTACCGGTATTACAATGTAAGATGCTCCGAGGAACTAGCGTCATTGATCCCTTTGGCACCGGTGCATAGTCGGGAAACACGCACTGACATTTGGTTGACATTTGTCACATGAGAACGGGTAGTTTCTTCGACTCGTTCTTGTGTTCAACAGCTCGGCTGTGGAATGATTTGCCGGCCTCTGTGTTTCATCCTTCCTACGTCATGGGTCTCTTCAAGACCAATGTCCATTCCTTCCTCTCCTCAAAAAGACCCTCCACACAGCATCCCAGATGACATAGGCCCTGAGGGAAATTATTTTCCTCAGGGCCTCCTGTGTGGAGTTAATGTAAAAAAAAGTGTTATCTTCTTTTTCAATGATACATTACATTGATGGGAACAACCTTCAAAAGTTATAAAAAAGAGAATTGTTCTATCAAATATTAAATAATATTATGGATTTAAAATTATCATGAAACAAATATTCAAAAATGACACCAGGAATCCAATTATCCAATCCAATCCAACATTAGTTTACGCAGGGAATCTAAGAGTATAAGTCGAAAGAAGTGTTTAAATTGTTTTAATATCACATCGACCTTCCAGCGGTAACCGGCAGATATCTGGAATTGTTTTAATTATACCTACCTTTGTTTATGAGCTGAGATTCTGGTAGATATGGTAAAACTAGCCATAAAGGAGTAATATTAAAGAATATTAATCAACGTCAGGAAGGTTAACACCAAATATTACGTTCACACCTCTCAACCTCGAGTACGGAGGTCAGGAGGGAACATCTGACCTAACTCATTTTATGAACTCTTTTCGTATGGTGTTACCAATATTAAAAACACTTGAAAAATAAATGTTTTCCGAATAAAATATGTTTGAAATTACATACTCTTCATATTACTCAGAGCCCAGTGCCATCAGAAAATCACTGTAACAATAATAATTTACTCTAGTGACCAGTATTTTTTTTTTTTTTTTTTTACAGTGATTACCACACAAGAATCTCAACTGCTCCCGTCTGGAGCCAGTGAGACTATGGCATCCCCAATTGGGGTATGTTGTGAGGCTGAAGGTAGCGGGGAGGGGAAGGAGGTGGGGAAGAGGAAGGTTGGGAAGTACCTGGCTATTCAGATCTGGTCACTAAACACGGCTAAAGCCATTTTCAAGCAACGTTTCAATTCTGAATGGTGGTCTTACACCAGGGCGATACTAATAGTATCTTCCACTCTGGAACATGCCGCAAATATACTATATATTATTTTAAATGAATTAATTGTGAAATAACACAAATTAATCAAATAAAATTTATTTGCGCATGCCGGGTTCGAACCCGCGACCTCCGGAATGTGAGTCAAGAGTCTTAGCCAATTCGCCGGACTCGAAACATAAATTTATTCCAAAATTTATTTGTACAAAAATTGGTTTGTAATAATGTACCTACCAATATAACCACGTACACACAGACTTTCATTATAATCGTTATCCTTTCTTATTTACATACTCTATAAAGTACTTACTTAAACTTTATATATTTTATAATTATATCATTTTTATATTCTTTCATGTATTGCTTTCTATGTTCTATACTTTTTATATTATTTTTATATTCAACTATATTCTTCCATACTCTTTTATACTCTATAGTCATTTATTGTTTCCACACTCTTTAGTCATTCACATTCTTTTTATATTCATTTGTATTCTTTAAATTTCTTTAATATTATTTTATACTATATGTATATTTTTATATTTTTATTTTATTTTTTTATATTCTCGCACATTCTTTATATTGCGTCTGTTAATATACTAAATACGAAAATCGACCACCACAACACGGGCATGTGCCTAGTATGGTGGTCGAAAAATCCCCAATTTATGTAACGAACCATTTAAAGAATAAAGAAACTTAAAAAAAAAAAAAAAATATGTCTCTTTAATAACCAACTTAGTTTTCTTATTTTTCAAATTTTCCAATAAATTTACAACATTTTAAATGGCATTCTAAATTGATCTTCGAGGGAACGAAATTTGTAATTATTGACCGATTAATTTCAGGCGTTTAAAGCGATTCAGAATTGAAACATTGCTTGAAATGTCTAAAGCGGCATTTGGTGACCAGATCTGAATTACCAGTTACTTCCCACTACCTTTTCCAACTATCCTTTTCCCACTACCTTTAGCCTCATAACATACAGCATACCTACCCCCAAATTAGGGATGCAATAGTCTCACTTGTTTCAAGCGTTTGGAAGTAGTGGAGACTCTTGTGCGATATTCACATAAAATAAAAAAATCAGAGTTTGCAATTCACACGCGGTAAAAGCGAAACCTTCAGAAAACTAAAGTAGACAAAAGTGGAAAAAGTACACTTTTTTTAGCACTTTTTTTATCATATGAGAAGGATGATTTTTTCCATATTTTTGTCGTCGAATACCAGTGCCTCTTTTCCTATATATTTGGTCATATTTTAGTGTTTTTGTTTTATTCTTCGGAGTCGCTAGATGTCGCTTTCTTTTGTTTTCTTTTGCCTATTCATTTTGGGGTGGTTTAAAGATTGGATACCGATTTTACAAAAAAATATATTGTTTTGTGTATTTCATAGGATTCGATCCTTGGTTCGCTGAATGTCTGGCCGCTAAAATTCGTCAGATGCTTTATACCACTATACCAAAGGAGACTTGCGTGGGACCGTGGATTTATCGTATTATACTGGAACCGAGTACTTACCCGTGAAATAATAATAATAATAATAATAATTTTTATTTTAGTAATTTGTACATTGAAGTTTACAAATTTCTAATTGATTAAAATATTTCATATTCACTATATTTTTTCAAGTTTTATGTAGCTCCTACAATACATCTTGAACTTTCCAATTGGTGTGGACTTTAAAGTTTCTGGTAGTGTGTTATACAACTTCATTCCCTTGTACAGTAGACTGTTCTGCGTATTGGCTTTGTCCTTTTTTTGTAGCCTAATTTCCTTGCACGTCCTTGTGTTATATCTGTGAATGTCTTTATTGTATACAATTTTATTTGAGAAGTATTTTGGTAACGTGTTGTTCAATATTTTGTGGATAAATACCATCGTGTTCAAGGTCAGCATCTGTTTCACGGTCAACCAATTTAGTTCCTTTAACATTTTAATTATTTTTGAAAATCTGTTTCGTCGGAGAATTATTCTCATAGCCCTGTTTTGGAGAATTTGTAACTTATTAAATAAATATTTTATTGCCATCTCATTCTCTCGCAGGCTAAATTTTAAAGATGTATGTGTTTGTCTCTTTTTAGTGTCGCTCGCTTCCGTTTCATCGAGTTTCAAATTACAACGGTGCATAAGAAGTTTTTACGTCAAAAGATGTTTAATACATCGCTCAAGTATAAATATTTTTTTTTTCTATACACCAGTCGCATACGTAATTTTGTTTTCCTGTATAAACTAAATTTGACAAGCAATTTCTTTGTTTATTAAGTGGGTATCACAGTTCGATCCATCAATAATGTCTCTAATAAACCGGCCAGTGGCTGAGTTGGTATCGCGTCTGTTTCCCACTCAGGCATCGTGAGTTCAATTCCTGGCTGTGCTCCATCACGACTCAAGCAACATTTTCTCTTACAATGCTGGTAGTAGGTGATTTTCAAATAGTGTCAGGTCATAAGTAATCCGGGATGTTTGTCTTTCATAAATTTTTTATTTTCTTGTATAATTTTTTTCTATACAAAAAAAAGAAAAACTAGATATGTAGTTTAAATGTATAATATTTTTTTTATCTTTTTTTCTCTTTATTTTTCACTTACTTTTAAATATTTCATAATTTTTATTTAGTATATTTAATCATCTGTTTTAATAAAATTGTATTTGTATTAATTTAAATAAATATTAAATATACGACTACCATAACACGGGCATGAGCCCAGTGTGGTAGACAAAAAAACAAATATCTGTAACTACTAAAAAAATTATGAAATAAAAAAAATAAAAAAAATAATAATAATTTCCCGTTACTGGGCTTTGAAAACCTTTCATATCATCCTACAAACAAAATCAACCTATTTTTAATTCGATTCGTTTAAAAAATTACACATCAATCCATATACAATAAAAACTCGTCCCCATTAAAACATAATTTTGAATTGTAGCATATTTCCATAGAGACCGCACTTTTGATTTATCCATTCCTATTGCGATGAACAACTGTAAACTCCCACTGAATGCATAAAGCTGAATTAAACGATTAATATCTATTCAATTGAAAAAGAACTCCATTCTGAGATCATCCTTTCAACTGTGATTCTAGTCTATTGCTGCCACAAACGAGAGAGCTTTAGTGTTATAACTGACTCGACTGCTTAAAGATATTGTTGAACAGTCACACATCACACAGCAGACATCAGCTATGCAATACGATTATAAATGCATACAATAAATCACCTTAATAAGCCATACATTCAACGCGAATGCGAACAAAGTCAATATGCCTTTTTCAATTATTACTGGTTACAACAGCGAACCAATATAAATATATTATTTTTATTGATGCGACTTATTGAGTGAACGTTTTGATCTGTTGCTACCTCATGCTAAATTAAGTTAATTATTTAAATACAGTGAGATTAACAATACAATAAATTATAAAATAGGTAACCTAATGAATCACCTTAAAGCCTCAATTACATTGAGCGAGTTTACAAGCTACTGTCTACTAAGTTTAAGATGAAGCCATAGTAAATAATGCAAAATCATACAAAATCATATGTTTTTGTTTTGAAAATTTGATCGCTTAGAAGTATTGTAGATGCTTCAATTAAATACTGCGTGTCGAACATACCTTGGCCCTTAAAAATGTCGGTCAATTTTTTTATAAGTCTTTTAATTAGCTTATAAAAAAATAAAGTATAAGGTCTAAAAAACACATTTTCAAGTCCAAACTCTCCTATTTATAAACCCCTTTTCGGTTATGGTTTTATTGTATAATATGGCAAATTCAGTTAATTTTATAATGATCCCAAAAAAGTTGATATTTACATCCAATCTTCCCAAAATAAAATAAAATATGCGTTTTCGCGTTGTTATTTTACAATACGGCCGCTAGTCTACGAATTCGGTTTTTCAAAGTGAACCCTATGGCGTCCACCGAAGAACTACTGTCCACGCCACAGTCGCCAAACGGCCAAACCTCAGTCACTCCCCGAACTGAGCGGGAGATGGACGCGTCACTCCGCGTCGCTTGATTTCATGAAAACAATTTTAAATTTCCGTTTTATTACAATAAACAATGCGTAAAACAGGAATTAATATTTTTTACAGGCCTTTACGAAATCAACCTGTAAAACAAAACTCCCAAATACCTTTTCCAACCTTTCCAAAAGCTTTTTCTCAAGTATTTTTAAACTCCTCCCATAAAGGGCGTGAATTCCGATTTCGATTTTTTCCTGAACTAGTGGATTGCCTTAAAAGCGGGTTAATCGGCAAGTGAGATTGTCATGATGACACACAAAACTGTCCACTCGCTCAGTAGCGTAGGAAACTGAGCTCGTAGGTCGCTGCTAGCGCCAGTAGCGAAAATAACGACGCCTGCTTGAACTAATTCTGTGAGATGTTTGGCAGTCGAAATCAGCTGTTTATTGGCCGCCATATTGAAAACATAAATAAACCAATCATGAGTAAGCGGGTAACAAGTAAAGTTGACGACCTTTCAACTTTTTTCGTAGATAGTCAGTAATCTGCTAGTTGTTAGCAAGTAATATGATTACACTGAGCGAGTTTACTAACAGATAGTGAATTTCCCAGACAGTAGCTTGTAAACTCGCCCAATGTAATTGAGGTTTAAGACGGACGGCTGATTTAATACAAAACTTTTCATGGCAAATATCTATTACGGATGTGTTATAATTAATTTATTTATGTTTTTAATTACAAAATATAAGCCATAAAAAATTCAATTGTCCATGATTTTGGAGACAAATGTGGAATTTTTGAAGTAAAACTTCTTTACGCTCGCTTGACTTGGGGAGTGAGCTGGTGAATGCGTGATGAGAGCGTTATAAAAAGTGTGAACGAGCGAAGCGAATGGTCGGGCGAGGCAAACGGAAGTTGAGAGGGAGATATAAGTTAGTGAAGTTTTACTTCAGTTGTCTGGTCTAAAGCACACTCGTTTTAAGTTAATTGTAATTTATTTGATAAAAAAACATCACACCCGATCCTATTTTCAATTACAAGTTACGACATCGAACCAATGCACATTTTTAAATGCTAAACTTTAACCGATTCTTTTTATTGTTTGTTCTTATAACAGCCACTAAATAATACCATCATAAATACATACCAAAGCCTAAAAAGTCACCTTAAGGGTCCGCTACCCGAATTTCTACCTATTTCTTGCATATCCCCCTTAAATATTTGAAGTTTTTAAGCTCTTAAAAAATATATCTTAATTTTCGAAGATAATATCTATACATTCCCCACGCTGAAACGCAAATTATATGAAATTCCCTCGATAGAAAAAAATCGCAAAGTATGTTCCAAAAATTATTTTTTTCAAGTCTGTTTCGGTTATTTTAAAAGTTATATACATGAAAAAATTCACCAAGCTTCTTTAAATTGTATTTGACACAGCCCCCATTAGATTTTTGCTCTATTTTAAACGAGTCGTGTTTTATTCAACATTTTCGCATCGATTTTGTCGCTGTAAATGTTAGCGCTCTCCTCTAACATTCGTAATTTCGTATCTCTCCATCTTCTTCTTTTCGGACCCGGTTACGGAACCTTAACTACATAATTAATGCAAAATGAAAACTATTATCTACAATATAACAGAGAATTAATAAACATTTTAACAAATACAATATTGTAAAGATTTTTTGAGTGAACGTTTCAAACTGTGGCTACCACATGCTTAATTCCAAACCTTTTTCGATGTTTATTAATTTAGAAGCAGAAACAAAACGCTGCGGGCAAAGAGGCCTGGAGCCAAGACGAATCGACAACAGTTATGATATTTGCGGGAAGTTGTAAAGTATAAAGGCGAGGGAAAAAACCGAAGCGAGTCATATTGAAGAATGTTGTTTGGTCCAAGTCCCGCCTAGGCCTTTCGGAGGCTGGTAATCTCACGGAGCCGAGGACCGGACCCGCTTATTTAGAATCATTAATCATTTATCTCGACCGGGCGGCACAGTTTCGAATTGGAGGAAACAACCCTTTTTTGTTTTTCCCCGTTTTTCCCTTGCCGCTGCGGATTTTTGTTTTCTTTCTCTTCTCTATCTCGGCTCCTTCTTTTTGTGTTTTGTTCTCGGACGGGCGGCCGGACCAAGGGCGCCGATTAAACACTTTTTTAATAGAATTTCAATTGTTTAAATAATTGTTTAAATAATTTTGTAAGTAACTATCTAGCTACCGTTAAATACACATTACACCACAATTAACATTCTTACTGTAAGTTATAAATTACGCAGAAATTTGTATATTTATAACATAGTATATCCTTTTTAAAATGCTTCAAAATTTCAATAATTTAATTTACAAAAAAAGTTTATTCGAACATTTTGATGTTGTATAATCGATTTCCGGATTGTCAAAATAACGCATTAATGGTTAAGATGAAGTGATATGTGAAATCCTATTTAGATACTATTTTGATTAATCTTTACGTCGAATCGGCTTGCAGTATGAACATCAAAAAATATGCTATGGATAAATCGAAGCATTTACTAGCTTTTCTATGTATTGGAATTATAATAAAATTATTATTTACGTAACAAAAAATATAAGAGTAAACCACAAAAAAAAATTTTTTTCATGACTTAAGTATGAAGTAATAAAAGAAACAATTTTTTTTAAATACCCCTTTATGGCTAAGACTATTTTTGAGGTTTTCCATGTTCTAACTTTATTTAGATCTTATAAAATTATGCACAAAATAAATCAAAACCACTTGTTCGCTTTCTTGCCTCGTACAAATAAGACGCTCGATTTTAAAATTTTGCAGGCATGAGATTCGAAATATTTCTAGCGTTTATTATCATCTTAAGAAGAAAAAAAATGTTGGCTCTGCGACTAAGTGCGTTGAATCTACATCATTCGAATATTTTCATATATGTCACTGTTGCGGATATGGGTGCCGCCGCCCCAGGAGCCATTTAATGGATAACCAGCACCTCTGCCGTACGTCACTCCAAGTGGTTCTCTTTGATAACTTAGCAGGAGATGACTTAGGACCTGAGTGGTATTATTTTCCTCGGAGGTTCCTGTGTGGAGCTTATGTAAAAAAAATAATAATTAGGTGGTGTATTGTAATCGGATAATTCCTTCTTTATTTGCAGATAGGTATTACCTACCTAATCCCTTTTGGAAACCATATTATATTATGAAAACATGTTAAATTAGAGGATAATCAGAAGGTAGATATGTATTTCCTACTAAAACTGAAGCTTCCAAGAAAGAACTCCATATAATTTGGTAAATGGTACCTGCTAATCCGGAGATGGTATGACATCAAAGAAGTCCTACTTAGAATCAAACCTCTGATTTTAAATACAGGGCATAAGAGAATAATATTGTATGTGGACCACCATTAAAGCAAGGCGGATGTGTCTTGTTTTCATTCACATGAGAAGGCTCTATTCTTAATTGTTAACGATTAATAAATTGGGTTTTACATCCGCTAACTAAATTGTTTTGAATTTCAAAGAAAAATGAACAACACTGCGCCGGAAATCCTCGAATATCACACATTAGATTAAAATAATAACACTTATTAAGTTTCTTGCTTTTTTTACACCATGATACATGCCGTGTTTGGAGGTACGAATTTAGTTCTTCCATGCATATATCTACATTGAAAATTCGAATACATACTAGATATAACTATATAGATACTCGAAATAGCAATAAAATCCGCATACCTCAAACACATACTACAAAATATGGGATAAAATCTCTGAACTATGTTGCCTATACACTATATAATTCGCTACCAGATATGTACAAGGGAATTCAGCAAAATAAAAAAAATCAGAGTAATGCTTTAAAAGAATATTTTTTAAGTATGTATAAGGATGAAACTTTGTAATTTTCTTGTCATGTTTCAATTGTCTTGTCTCTTTTCTCTTCTTTTCTTTTCCATTAAGTTTGTAATCATCCATATCTGTATAACCTTGTTCCCTTTTCTTTAATTGTTTTCCATTGCTGTTTATTCTACTCAACCTGTCTTTTATTTTTCTTCTACATTGTATGTGAATCTTATATTTTAATATCCAAATTCCTATGTAAAATTTTAACTATTACCTCCCACCCATGATTTGTATGTTCCTCCTGTCCTAAAATGAGTTCTGTAACTCATCGGGATTGCTATAGCAAGAAATAAAAACAATAAAAAAAATAAAAAAAAATAAAAAAACTTTAGATACACTAATAGAGATGAGTGGAAGGCCTTCGATTGTATTTAGACCGGTATTATAACTTATAACGCATTAAGGCAGTACACAACCCTAATAATTTTTAATTGCTCAAACTCACATTTTAATCATAGTAACTATAATAACTTATTTTTTCAAACCGACACCTGGGGATGTAAGTTTTTTATAATTAAGATTAATAAAAACAATACCTTACCATTAATATATTTTACGTACAACGATTTTAAAACTTTATAACCCGTTTTTCAACTGTAAAGTTAGCGGTGAGCACTAGATTTTCTTTTTCATTTTTCTAGACGATGAATTGATAACTTTGGGAGGTATTCATTTAGAAACATCTTAAATATTAGTAACACGTTTTTCAGAATTAATTAAAATGAACCCGGTGGAAAGGTCGAATCTTCAGGCCTGCTAGCGTGAATTCGACCGTACGTCCGTTCAATACGCCGTACCGCGGGCGCATATTTGTTTACAGGCTTTCTTCACTTACGTCGTTAAGATTCTCACAATAATTTTCTTCTTCTTCTATTCTTTGATAGGGCCGCCCAATACGAGTCGCAATTTGTATACACGGCTTCTTTACTTACCTCGTTAAGATTCTGAATATATTTTACGGTATGTTGTCGTCTTAATGAAGTTTGTATCTGTCTAAAGTTGTGACTAAAACTATAAAAGTGGTGTTTTAAAAGATGCTTTCCTTAAAATAATTATAACCCGTTGACAAACTGATATCAATCAGTTTAACGGGACTTAATTTAAAAATGTAAAAAAACTGTAAATAAATAATAAAGGAATTTTATTAATAAAAAAAAAATAAAAAAATAACAATCACATCATTTATCCTTAGTCATGTACCTACCTACGTACGTATTCCCACGTGGTATTAAAATAAACCTTGAACCAAAAACCTTTCAGAATCGGTGAGTTCAAGAAAAATCATTTTATTACGAGTAATTAGCAATTCCCTTCTATCAAGGTTAAATACCTAGGAGTTTGGTGTTCAAATGTCAATTTTTTTTTTACCTTTTCAGTAAAAAGAAATAAAGTAGATGGGTAGTGCGAATTGATTTTTTATTGTACATGTTTTGAGGTGACTCAACAGATATCAGTTAAGTTGTGTTATAGGAGATAGTCAACTATCATCCGTTCGTGTCTAATACCCGAACGGTTACGGAAATAACCGATTACATTCGATTGACAGCTTGGCACCTTCAGAGCATCAATTAGAACGGACGTTTAGTCCAGTTAAATATTCATGGTAAACAAGACGAGAAATAACCACGATTCGTAACCTGACGAACCGAGTAGCATTGAATCTCATGATCGTCTGAGAAGTGTTGTTCATCAGATAAAACTGCAGTACTCACATCATAAATGTTTAGGTACCTATTCATTTTATCGTATTTTCGTTATTTGGTTTTGAGGTATTATGCCGTGTTGCGCTATCTCCTTCTTTAGCCAACGTTCCGGACATTGGAGAGGACCCACCACTTTCCCACGGCTGTGTGAGGAAACTGATTGTTTAACCTCCTTAGCCGCACACGTCAGGACTCTAATTTTTTTTTTGTAAAAAGGAAGCTACATTTATTTTTAAAACGAATCTAGACCCTCCAATGTCCCTGCATGCATGATTGTTAGTGAAAAAGAAAAATGTATGCATACTTACATTTGCAGTAATTAACAAGATAAAGACACATCATAGATGTGGATCAGCATCTAGTTAGAATGAAATCATAAAGAAAAAGATAAATATTTACAGGTGTAAGTATGATTAAAGCCAAAGAAAATACATAAAAAGAAAGATATCGGGTCAGTTTATCCCACTATCACGGGGCTGTCCCGACGAGAAAATGAGCGGGCGAGCGGCCTGGCTGCAACGTGCCCAAACACCCGCGTCCCTTAGCCGGTTTCCCGAGAGTACCCTTGAAGAAGTGTTTGTGGAGGGGGGGGGATACTCCCAAAGAACCTGGGGAATGAAGTGAGCCTCGGAACACCGGAGGCAGGACGGAAGGGAACCGGACTCGTGCAAACATTCCTCAGGCTCGCTCATGACGCCGGGGGAGGCACAAGCGTTAGTGGGAAGTTTCGGACAGCGCTACGATGTCCATTAGTTTACTTATTTTGTTTTTATATCTTTCTCGTGATAATTGCTGACTTTCTCTCATTCTGTTAATTTAATTTTAATATTGTTAATTTGAATTCTGCTTCTGCGATGAAAAACAAGCATAAATTTTTATATGGTAAAAAATTCTCAATTTTTTCATAGTCGAATATTTTTCATCCCCGGCACTGTGTTGTTTAGCATTTGTACCGTTGAACGTGTTTTATTATGGCTGTGTATACTTGTGCTGGTAGGTACTGTGTAGATTCTTTCGTCTTCTTTTTCGCAAAAAGAAAATAACTAACCGCTTGAATGCGGCGGAGAAAATCATAAATATGCAGCGTTCTGGAAAATAAGAATTCTTGCCAAATTTCACGGGAATATTCTAAATAACAATGGAAGAAGAATTTTCTTCATTAAATTTTATACATAACGTTTTCTGCTTCCAACTTACAAAGATATTTTCGAATTTTTACAACGTAAAAGGTTGTTTGTGATTATTTCTTTTATGTTCTCTTTTAATTTTGGCTTCAAATGTGTATGTTTAAAGCAAACATGTTTTGTGGAAGTAAAATCCTAAGGGTATATATATTTTAATATTTTAATTTATATTTCGACGACCTCCGTAGTCCAGTGGCTAAGACTCTTGACTCACATTCCGGAGGTCGCGGGTTCGAACCCGGCATGCGCAAATAAATTTTATTTGATTAATTTGTGTTATTTCACAATTAATTCATTTAAAATAATATATATAGTATATTTGCGGCATGTTCCAGAGTGGAAGATACTATTAGTATCGCCCTGGTGTAAGACCACCATTCAGAATTGAAACGTTGCTTGAAAATGGCTTTAGCCGTGTTTAGTGACCAGATCTGAATAGCCAGGTACTTCCCAACCTTCCTCTTCCCACCTCCTTCCCCTCCCCACTACCTTCAGCCTCACAACATACCCCAATTGGGGATGCCATAGTCTCACTGGTTCCAGACGGGAGCAGTTGAGATTCTTGTGCGGTATTCACTGTAAAAAAAAAAAAAATAAAAAAAATAAAAAATAAAAAAATTATTCAACACTATTTTTAATTTTAAAAACATATATTGGTACATGTGACTGCACTTATAAACAAAACATTTTTCTTAAAACCCGTCTGCTTGTTTAGGAACAAATACATCCCAAAACACGTAATCGCGTTATACTTTGATAAGACCAAAAACGTCCCGAGCGACCTTACATTTTAAAAGCTATATATCTCTCTTCATCTCATGCAAACATATATATTTTTCTTTTAACCAGAAAGAGAACAAATTAATGATTCTTGTTTCTTTGAAATATGAAAGCCATCTTGCATAGATATTTGACAATCTCGATCCAAAGTGACGGTTTCCGAATTTATACGCCAAATCGAGGCTTCCAGATTGTGAGGTGCGAATATATTGAACCAAGCATACGGGTTAAGATCGATGATATTGATGCATCAATCCGTTGTTTTTTCTTTTAATACCTCACAAGAGTTTCAGCTGCTCCGTCTGGAGCCAATGAGACTATGGCATCCGCAATTGGGGTATGTTGTGAGGCTGAAGGTAATGGGGAGGGGAAGGAGACAGGGAGGATGAAGGTGGGGAAGTACCTGGCTATTCAGATCTGGTCACCAAACATGGCTTAAGAAATTTTGAGCAACTTTTTAATTCTGAATGGTAGTCTTAAACGGGGGCGATACTGAGAGTATCTTCCACTCTGAAACGTGCCGCAAATATATTATCTATGTATTATTTTTAATGGATTAATTGTTAAATAACACAAATTAATCAAATAAATTTTATTTGTCCCAAGTGTGGAACCCAGACTACGCAGTACTCAAATATAGAATTGAAAGTGTTGAAAATAGATTTTTAAGGTACCTCAATTTCGATCTCACGTTAGTAATGAAGACTCTGCAAAATTCTTCAAAATACAAACGATAACTTGTCGAAGAAATATTGCAGATTCAGTAATGTTATTTAAAATTAGGTACACATAACTTAATCGATTGTCCTGATCGTCTTCAAAGCCTATCATTCCACGTTCCAAATCGCAAGAGTGGACAGCCGCTTACTTTTAATCTCCCTCTTTGCAAGACTAACTCCAAACAGAACTCATTTATCTACAGATCCACACATTCATTTAACTTAAATTATTACCACATTGACATTTTTAACTCGACGTTTGCGTGACATAAAACAAAATCTCACTAAACAACATGACTTATTAAACTAGGAAGTTCAATCTACCCCTCCCCCTATATATTCCTGTCTCCATACAAATTTTTCGTAATTTTTAATAACTTAGATACCTAGTATTATTAAAAAATGTGTTTTAAACACGATAATCTACCTACTGCTAAGAAGATAATGCGAGTGTTATCGAAGAATTAAAGACCTCTACTCATTTTCGGCGACGCAGACGTTATTTGTCGAAATATGGCGAAACTAGCGTGTAGCTCTTTTCCCCTTCTAAATGACCGGTGATCCGGCTTGGTAGCTGCTTCAGTGCGATCTTTGCGTCCGTTTGAGATCGATGCTCCGCTGTCGAATCCCGCCGCCTGCATGGTGCGTTCAATTATTCGCTTTCTCAACCAGGAAGAAGTCCGAAGCTGTTAAAGCCCTGGAGTTCGCAATTTGATTCCAGATGTCAGTAATTCAATCCAACAAACAATTTTGAGGGAAAAAAATGCCAACGCAAAGTGCGTGTTCGTTGGGTGAACAAACTCGTGTCGAAAGCGCTCGGATCTTTTAGAACCGTTTTTCAAACCAAGGCGAGACCTCTTTGCGTTGAAATTTGGGTTCACCACCTAACTCCGGAATCAAAAAGGCAATCAATGACATGATCTTTTCGTTCACCTGAAGCAACACTTGACCTGAAAAATCTTCGAGACCGACCACGATCCTATATTTCTCCTCACCCCCTCCCCCTCCCCTCACGTAGTGTAACTAAAAATAAACTAATTAAGTACCTAAATACCTTTATAAAATTTTCTATTGTTATGTGTGGAAAGTTCATAATTGGCATAATTAACCATTTTATCATTTTATAATTGTAGGTATTATTTCGTAATTTTTGATTAGCTGTCAACTTTTCCATACATAAATAAAAAATTTAAAAAAAAAGAAAAAACAATGGTGGTTCGTGACATTTCAGTGAGCTACACCGCTAAGATTGAAAAATACAACATTATTACTGGTTAAATAAATATGTGGAAATAAGTTAAAAAATTGGTTTAATTTCAATTTAATACAACATTATTGATTTTGTTGTTGCTGAAAATGAATATTATTGATGTTACGCTTTCCCAAACTGAAAGATTCCGGAAAAAATTAATTAATAACATAAAATTAATTTTCAGCCACAACAATAACATCAATAATGTCGTATTTATCACCTAAGCCCAGTAAAAAATCATGGACCGCTACCGGTTACTAATCCTACTTTACCTACTGAGATAATATCCTTTCTTCTTCTGGTGTTATTTCCTAACGAAGGTTCGCTTTTTAAACGACTTCGAAAAGGAGGAGGTTCTCAATTCGACTGTATTTTTTTTTGTTGCCTCAGAACTTTTCACTGGGTGAACCAATATTGATGATTCTTTTTTTTAATTTGAAAGCTGTTGCTTCCCTTGTGGTTCCATTTTAATTTGGTCCAGTTCTGACAATGGTATCCATGAGAAAATCATATGTCTTAAATTTGCATCAAGTAGGTACGTGCGCGATAAATGGACGAATAACTCAATATCACGCCAACCGATTTCGATGATTCTTTTTTTATAGGAAAGGATGTACTTCAACGGTAGTTTGATGAGAGTTTGGTTAGGTTCTGATTATGGGATCCATGATAAAGTAACAGAACTCTCCAATTCTTAAGAGCAAATTAACGATACTCGGCCGAATATTAATCGAATTAGTTAGTGTACTTCGGATTCACTAAAAATCAAGAAATAAACAAAAATTTTAATAAAACAAAAAAACGATTTCAAAAATGCACTAAAAAGTAAAAAAAAAATATTTTCATATTCTTCTACAACTTAATAATCAAATTTCTTTTTCTACTCATCAATATGTAGGTACGATTGTTATTTTTGAAGTCGGTGTCAGCCAAGGTACCCGGCCCGGCGTGTTCACTTGACAGCTCGCCTCCCGCCGCGGCCCGCTCTCGCCAATCACATCTCATAACTATGTATGCAGTTAAAAACCTACCTTGGCTGACACCGACTCCAAAAATAACAATCGTACCTACATATTGATGAGTAGAAAAAGAAAGTTGATTGTTAAGTCGTAGAAGAATATGATTTTTTTTTTTAACTTTTTAGAGCATTTGTTAAAATATTTGTTTATTTCATTACGCAAACTGAAACCTTGGGAATACCAATGATTTAAATTTCGACGTACGCATTTGGGTGCTATATCTTTCTCTACCACGTCTTCCATAATTGTTTCCCTGGACGATCAATTGTTAAATTTTGTACATAGAAATGGAATCTAAAATGTCTTGAATGTGAACATTTTCATAGTACCAAGGTAGGTAGCTACTTAACTTTATTAATTAAAGTGGCTCAGCGTGGTCGTAAAACTTAGTATATTAGAATAATCCTCCACTCGTCCAATATCTATCTTCTTTGAACAAATCATGGAGATGTTAAACTAAAATTAAAAATTTTGCATATATCCTCCACCATTAAAAAATTCTCCGTTTCTCCGCGGTCATATCTTCAACCAACACCAACGACCTCTTCCATTTTCAAAGAAATCTGCAAAAAAAAAAACTAAAAACCAT
This sequence comes from Limnephilus marmoratus, assembly GCA_917880885.1. NCBI lineage: Eukaryota > Metazoa > Arthropoda > Insecta > Trichoptera > Limnephilidae > Limnephilus > Limnephilus marmoratus. The sequence continues at coordinate 28,076,391 of OU862923.1, read as the reverse complement.
TTAATGGAATGAAAGTAAAGGTGACTCATGGTAATTATATCTCAATTTGGGAGGCGGGAATGGGTACCGCCGTCCCGGGAACCTTTATTGGATAACCAACACCTCTGCCATAGGTCACCCCAAGTGGTTCGCTACGTTTGGTGATTTAGCAGGGGTGCCCGGGTTCATGGGGTGAGGTTTGTCTAGGTCTTGGAGGTGGATGACCAGGACATACTGAACCCCAGATTCCTACCCACCCCCTTAAACCCTTTTCCTTCCCAGAACTCTCCTCTCCTTCCTTTCTTTAAAAAACCCTCCACACAGCATCCCCAAAGATGACATAGGCCCTGAGGGAAATTATTTTCCTCACGGCCTCCTGTGTGGAGCTCATGTAAAAAAAAACAAATATATCTACTAAAAAATATATTAGACAGAGAAAATAATATTTCCACCTTACACAAGAAAGGTTTATCTTTGTTGGTAGGTTACTACTTACTCGTATCTACGCAGGTAGATAGTGTGTTTCCACCTATAAAATTTTCGATTATATAATATTATATAAAACAGCTTTTAACTTGAAGAATTGTGTAGGTACCTACCTACCTATTGAGCTTACAATAACTAAGCAACTCACCTAATATTATTAAAAATTAAACTTAGTACCCACTTTAATTGTAGTAGTTAATTGGATATTTAAAGAAATTATTAGAAAGTCTGTAAGTGCTTACGCAGTAATAGATGTAAACTTAATTATTACCTAAAATAAACCTTTTTTGAAAAATGCCTAATAACGACAGGATGAAACACGATTTACAACAAATTTAATATAAATTACCTAAAGTTTTTAGTTACCTACTTAACTTGGAAAATAAATTATCGAAAAGGGCTGTCTCTTTAGAAACTGACTTCTAGTGCACGACATGCAGGTAGTTTTTTTTATAATTTAAACATTGGTTGATCCGATTTGAAACAACTTATCCGTCTATTGTATTTGACAGAGGTCAATCGATAATATCTGACACGGTGTAGGTATACGAGTAGGTACCTACTAGGAAACCATTTAATATATAATTACTTATTTGTATAATTAACGCCTTTCAGCTTTTACATAATATAGCTTATAGTTTAAAATATAAACAATAAAATGATAAATTAGAATTGCGTCAGTAATAAAGAGCCAATTAGCGAATAAAACAGGGAAGGATAGATAATACCTAAATAGAACTTAAGAAGTGTTTAAACAATAAAACAAAATGGGATCCCGCTTCAGCGACACAATATTGGAATCCCTAAGAAATTTAAAATCTTTATACTGATATATAAAAAAAATATATAGGTACCAAAGATATTCAAATACAAAATAGATATGCTATGGTGTAGGTACCCGCGCAACTGTCGGCGGACTACGCCCTAATTAGAGTAGTTTGCATACAAAAATAATTTGTTCATTTCGTTGATTTTTTGAAGATGTGCATTAGTATGGGTTAACAATATAGTTTGAATACGGAAAGAATTCGTTCATTTAGTTCAACGTTCGTTTGGTTTATTCGTTAATTATTCGTTCATTTAATTTATTTGTTAATTGGTAAACAATATCGGCGACACCTGGAAGCGCAGTCCCACCTAGTAAAAACTGCAGATAGCACATCTACTTATATTTCAATATCTTTGATAGGTACCTATTTAAGTAACTTCAGAGGAAGATGAGGTACCTACGCAGTAATTGCGTAAGGGTGGATAATTATTAATGAAGTATTTTTATTTTAAGTTGAGAAAAGATGTGTAAATGAGAATTGTGTAAATATGACAGCTCCAATGAGCATGAGCAGAATAGCAAATAAAAGAAAATAGAAGTTAATTCCTCAGGCCTCGGGCCTATTGTGCCGGAAAGTCAAAATAGTTCAGCTTTGCAATGAAATTTAAATAAACGGAATCTTTCTAAACGCATCCGAAAACTAAAAACTGTTTTGGAAGGTGATGAATTGATGAAATACGCTTTCAAACTGCCGAATAAACCGAAATAAACAATTTTTTTTATGTAATTTTTTTTAATGCAAACATAAAAAGTTTTAAGAACTAAACCTATATTATTAGGCAAATGTGTTATAAACCTTATCGTCAACTCATTTTGCGTCGTTTCATGTAAAAACAATTAGGTAATACAATTTTCCCAGAAACTTTTGAATTATTTCGTTAGATTTGAACATAAAGCGTGGTATTTTTTCTTTCTAACACCGATTAGATCATTTTTCCAACCATGATAATAAGGGAGGCACAACGATTTCTATGAGACCTAAATGAGTTGTTAAAAAAGCGAACGATGAGGGTTTAAAAACATAATTAATTACAAAACAAACAACGATGTCCTTTAAATACTTATGTCCATAAATATATTTATGTATGTAGGCAATATGTTATGTACCTAATTAACTTAACATAAAAATAGGGTAGGTACTTCGCATATAATTTGACGCCCTCCGTGGTCGAAGGGTAAGGCTCCCGTCTAGCAATTTGAAGATCGCGGGTTCATATCCCGGCGAGCGCAAACAAATTTTATTTGATTAATTTGTGTTTCATCATAATTAATTAAATAAAAATAATATACAGATTATTTTTGGCACGTTCCAGAGTGGAAGATAACTCTCAGAATCGCCATAGTGTACGACCTCCATTTTCGTATGTACATATATTTCCGAAGCTTTAGCGTGTTTTGTGACCAGATCTGAATAGTCACTAACTTCTTCCAATTCCCCACTTTCCTCGTCCCATCTTTTTTCCCTCTCCACTGCCTTCTGCCTCACAACATACCCCATTTAGGGATGCCATGGTCTCACTGGCTCCAGAATGGAGCAGTTGGGACTCTTGCGTGGTAAGATGTCCACTTATTACAAATAATAAACCAAACGTCCAATGAAACAATGAAATCTAGAATGTCTGTCAATAACATAGCAAGAATAACCCCTTTTGTATGTAGGTAGGTAAGCTTAAAATTTTTGAACCGATAAAAATTAAAAAAAAGAATTATAGGATATTACATAAAATAAATTAATAATATTACTTAAGGGTTGTAAGAGTTTATAATCTCTTATATATACAAATCTCTTGTCACGGTGTTTGTGGTCGCACTCCTCCGAAACGGCTTGACCGATTTTTATGAATTTTTTATGTATATTTGGTAGGTATGAGAATAGGTTTTAAAGTACCTACATTTCATACGGCTAGGTAATTAGGTTGTCCCGTTTCAGAAAAAAAAACAATTTTTTTAACAATTTTTTTTGAATTTTTTTTAATTTGGCATCAAAAAATACCTATAACCCCAAATTTTAACTCTCCTACCCCACCCTCCCATTTTTGATGGCGATTTTAGTATTTTGGTGGTAACAAATTTAACCGCCTTTAACGAAATTATTTATGTTATTGAATGACAGATGGCGCTACACGTGACATTCGCGAGATGCGTCGCGTCATTTTGATATTTCATTTGGCATTATGTTCTCAAGTGGGCAAACCATCGAGCTTATTTGTGTTGGCTAAATACAGTCTGACAAAAATATCGTACACTCAATTGCTCTTCGAAATTCATACTGATTTTCTTTAGTTGGTCTTTTTTTGTTTTTATCGGCGGTTATCGTCTACAGCGCTCCATTCCTCTTTCAGTCATAGATTCCATCCCCACACACTTACAATACATTCGTTATTTTTTATTTAACAACCAAAATATTCATACGGCTAGAAATAATTTGTATGGCGGCACAAAGTTTGTCGGGTCGGCTAGTATTTCTATAAATCATAAATTTTATTACTAAAATACATTTTTACAATAGGAAAAGATACTCGTGTAGGTATGCCAAAAAAAATAGTATCTATCTACCGATTGTCATTAATTAATTTTCGTTTATCATCTTTATTTCCATTAAGGTTCTTGAAAAAAAATATTTTTCCAAATCTGTTAGCGTCGAAGCAATAATGCAAATTGAAAAAAAAAACAATTTAATAAACTCTTATTCATATTCAAAATGAATCTAAAAGCAACGTCCACCTCTCCAAGTGCCGTGAGCTTACGAGAAAACCCACGGAAAATAATTCTGCTCTTTGCAACCGCTGTTGTAAGAATCAGGCAGGAGGAGGGAGGGAGAGGGTGGAAGGGAAAGGAAAGGGACGTCGCGCGCAGCCTTGCCCCGCCTCCAAAATCCGCCCAACGCTCCCATTGGCCAGCATGATCCCACGTGACCGCTAGACGGAAAATGCCATAGAAAAAAAAACAAGACAGAAAACGCCTACTAGCGACGCGCCAGTCGCGGGCAGTTGATCGCCGCATTCGGCCGGTTAGGTCACATACCCACAGATAAATACATAAATAGACACTGCAGCAGATCCAAAACGTCAAGTTGACAGGTGGCGTTCTGAATTTGAATTTGACACCTGTCAAATAATTCAAATAATCGCGGAATTTTCCAGTGGCGAGTTCTCGACGATGAAAGTAAGGAAATTATAGTGCGCCATCGATGGTGAAACTTTTATTGTTGGATTCGTCGCCGGCGGTTTGCGACAACTGTTTTTCGTGTGTGGGACCTTCCAGCAATCACTTTAATAAATAATTAAATAAATCGAAAAACAAAACACAAAGACGAACTAAAAAGTGCTGAAAAACTGTTTAATATATATTTTAACAATGGATCCAATATCTCCATCAGTGTTTTAACAATAATTTTTGAAAATAACTAATAAACATATAAAATTATATTGTGTAAAGTGTTAGTGATGTAAACCATGATTTTAAGTTAAAAAGTGGTTTTAGCGTTAGGTACCTACCTACCTAAACGTTTAACCTACCTACCTTTATAGCCAGGTACCTACCTACCTGTAAAGGTACATTAATCTATGTAGGTACCTTGTAAAAAAGTTCTTTTAAACATTTTTTAAAAGGTTTAAAAGAAAATAATACTAAACCGATTAAAAATTAAGTGGTTAATTAATAGGTAATTTGAATATTCTTTATATACTTATATATCCCTTTTCACGAAATCTGTAAACTCTTTCTTCTTTTTATATGATACTATGGTATGTTAGGGCCTCCAATACGCCTGTTTTGTGAGGTTCTATATACCAAACACGCCCCTTTTGAATAAAACAGATTTCAACGCGTGGTGCACTCGGTTGAATTTAGTTTGCATTAAAGATAAGGGTAGCAGAATTGAAAGCCTGATATGAATAATACCTCAAAAACTTTAACCTTAACCTCTACAGCGGTTGTAGCTATTTTAAAGAACCATTATTTGTACGTAAGTACCTACCTATCACAAAGCCTAGAAACAATATTAGGGAGCAAAGTCATCTATAAAAATTGCAATAAGTATATTGTGTAAGTACAAATTTTTGGATATCGTACCTACATATCGATTTAATCGAATTAATAAAAGTATTTGATCTGAAGGTACCTACCTTTTCAATTATTATAGTATCTGTATATTAGAAGGTAGCACTGTAGGATTATTTTTAAATTTATTATAGTTAAGCGCACTTGAAGTGAAATGTCACAAAACTGCGCTATATAAATATAATGTTATTATTATTATTATTACCTAGCTACACCTGAGTTTACGTAACTCATGCACATAAATATATTTCTATTATTCAGTTTCCTGAAAACGTGGTATCCAAAAAATTAGGTACAAAAAATAAATTTGTTACTTCAGTTAAATACTAGATACTTAGATATGTTTCATTTCAACTGGTAGAAAGGTACGTATGCATATAGTGCCTACCCATTTTTAAAACACTTTCAAATGCTTTTATTCAAAAATAAGTTTAAATTAAGCCCAAGCGAATGGAAGTATTTAGGGACGTCCCACGTAGATATTCTGTTACCAAGCAAATCTAAGTCTTGAATCGGGTAAAGTCAGTAATACCGAAGAGTATCTACCTATGTACGAGTGTAAATGAAGCAAGTAGTGTTTATATGATATACAGTAGCGTCTATCCGCTATCACTACCCTTTTCAGGCATGTTAGTTTATATTTTCAGGAATACTGGGGTAGAATATATCAATAATAAACCAAACTTCATTCATGGATATTTTTTTATTATTAATTAACATTTAAACCTGCTAAACTACTAATGCTATGTAATTTGTCATCAGGTACAAAATGACAACATTTTATGGTACATTTTCAAACAGTGTATGTATAATGTTGATGATAAAAAAACGATTATATAAATTATTTAAATTACAGAATAGTATAAATGTAAATAGCAGGATAAGCCTTATATAAACAAATACAAATGAAATATAATAATACATTGTTCCCATCCACCATTCTGTAACTGTAACATTCAAATCAGTAAACGTTTGCCCTGAAGAAGTATATAACGGTCGTTGCAAAACCGGTCGGCTTTACTCAAATATACAAGTGGTTCAAACAAAGTAACATTGTTTCATTTAAGTACAAATGAATTTAATATGAACAAATGAATATAATCAACAAGGTAAATGAGTAGTTTCGAATACACGAGGTATTATAAAATTATAATGATTTTCCATTTCCTTCGAAAGTGAATTCCAATTGGGAATACAAGGGCTTCGGTAGGGTATCAATATGAATCATCAGTATCTAATAGCCATTTCCTTAGATTACATTTGACTTTAGAAGTAAAAACGTTATTATTCTTTATTGTCATTGGTAGTTTATTAAATATTTTGGGTACAATATAGTTTAGGGTTCTTTCATTGTATTTATTGGCACATTTCAATTGATAGATCAAATTCAGTATGTAGCTAGGTAAACGAAGCAAAATGTGTATTTATGCTACGAGAAAGTTACAGAATCAGTCTATTCGCTCTCACTTTCCGAGCATGTTAGTTCAGATTTTTCAGGAATACTAGGGTAGAATATATCAATATCTGCCCAACCTTTATTCACGGATAGTACAAATTTTACATTTAGCTTCGTAGGTTTCTACCTATCTTTAACCATCCGAAAATTTTTACTTGAGACTCCATCGCCTATTTCTATAATTGCCCATAATTTGGGTAGGTAATAATAACTCTGAAAAAAATATGGTTCCCTGAAATTCGTCGGTCGCCCCTCCCAGTCCTATCTCACTTCTCCAATCTTCTCGCGACAGCCATATACCTAATATAAATACACTGGCGGCCATATGTTTCATGTCAAAAATTACACATAATTCCTGTGTGTGGAATAAACACGATAATAGCATGTTTCGTGCATGCGATTACCATCTCTGCACGCTATGTACCCGGAGCTACGTATTATTATGTACAGCCACATGGGCAGGGCTGCGATGGTTGAACAGGAGGCCCTGGGGAAGCGATGAAATTGTATAAACCGTACATTAAATAGTCTTTATTAAATTGTGTTCTAAATATGCTGCATTTGTTTTTGAAGTGAAAATATGTTTAGCATCACCGTTGGGATTTGAAACACGATACCTAGGATTTAGCTTGCAAGAGAATGAGATAGTATAATCAGTCTCCTCTTTGTGCAGTGCTTCCCTACATGTCTTCCCCACTCTTGACTACTTTAGTTTTCTGAAGGTTTCACTTCTACCGCGTGTAAATTGCACACTCTGATTTTTATAATTTGGGAAACGACTTAAAATTGTGTATGTATATCACGATAAATTATAACTACATGCTAACCGGTTTTGGCACAATCGTGCCGTCATGCCGATTCAAAATATTTTTATGCAATAAGGAAATATTATTGTGCATAAAAATGCATAAAAAATGTTCCTATGATGAAAACGTTCAGGACATGTTATTAATACTAGGTACCTACAATTTTACAAATAAAGGCTGTATTTATTTATTTATTTATTTATTTGAGACACAAACAGGATATTTATAAAACATTTTTGTGGTTTAAATAAAATAAATTAAAATACAAATATAAATATCCCTAGACTAATGTGTCTGCAGTAATCACATTTGAATTTTTACAGAAGCAAACACATGAAAAACAATGCAAGTATTATTTATACATAACTTTAAAAACAAAAAAACTAAATACAAAATTGAAATACATTATAAGTATACAATATATATGAAGTATTTCCTGAGATGTAATAAAACAACAATTTTTTTATTTTTATTTTTTTTAGGTGCACAAATCGTGGAGATAATTTTTGAAACATGTTACATTATTTAGAAAAATATCTATGAAAGTGTGTATTTTAACAAGATTATACTTAGATATACTAGTTTCTTACATACCATCGTATTAAATATATAACTTTTTCAATGTGTTTGTAACTAAAATTAATTTGTTGAAATCATTTTGTCCAATCTGCATAGTAAAACGGTAAATATTTTTTTTTTTAAAGAAAGACAAACATTCCCTGGTTACGAATAACCCAACAATGTTAGAAAATCTCCTACTACCACCACAGAAAGTCGAAAATGTTGCTTGTATTGTGATGGAGGACTTAGCCAGCCGAGGAATCGAACACGCGACGCTCGGGTGGGACCCAAGCGCTATGCCTACTCAACCACTGACCGGTCGATTATAATAATTCCCAGGGCAATGATTATTTAAATGTTTGTTTTAGTGATTTTTATTGAATGATTGCTAAAATACACATGATAAGACTTTGTTAGATTAGGTTACGTTTAAAATAAATTATAAATTTTTTATACCTAGATACATTATTAAAAAATATTAAATTTACGTAAAATCAGTTTTAAATGTGCGTCTTCGAGTAGGTATGTACGTAGGTACTAGGTGTAAGAAAATAAAAAAGAATATAAATTTGTCGGATAGTTATCTTATAGTTACCAACCATACCTATAAATGTAATTCTTTCATCTTGGGCTGCATATAGTTTGTACAGTTACCCGGTTGTTATTATAGCAAGTTATTTAGGTGGTTGCTATCCTGCGTTGGGCGGCTTCAGCGGAGGGCGGGCTGGTCGGGATTCGTTGCTCCCGCCCCGCCCTACGGAGATCCGCCCCTCCCACGACACACGGAGCCCGACGAGGCCTTAAGCCCGTACATAAGGCTTCACGATTTGATTATTAAATTGATCCCAAGACGGCCATTTTAATTTTGGACGATTTAACTGGTTTTACTTAATAGTTTATGAATTGGATGAACGAATGTAAATAGGCGTGTAATTTCATATACATGACTGTATGAGGAATCTCTTTATTCACTGTAAATCTACTTCCTTTGTATTGTACCTATCTTAAATTGTAACTTTTTTTCTTATACCAAATCGCTTCCGACGGTTGTCATATGTATGTCATGCTCATTTTAATGGCAGATAGGTATCTAATGCAATACCGAACCCAGAGAAAAAGTACCTAATAAGTTCATTATTCATTTTCATATTTCCAGGAAAAGAATAGTTTCCTACAATAGCTTGTATTTTTTAAATTTAATATTAAATTGTTTATAATCAAACAGAGGCTCATTTTATTTTATTTAGTAAGGTACCTACGTTATGAGATGAAATCTTAAACTTTAACTTATCATAAACTTTAACTGATTTTCTTATGCGAACTGTATTTTAATCGTAATAAAATTTGTTAGTACTATGGTGTATTGTCTTACCTCAACAGAATAAGTTATTGATATCAAATGAATAGGTATTTGAATTTCATTAATTTAAAGTATTTAATTGTGAGTTACCACTCAAGTTAGTAGTCTGCGTCTAGACACCCACTTATTTTATCAAGTGGAAAATCCAACACAGTTTACAAATCTTTTAAACGACCTATAAAAATGATCGTCGGTAATAAAATAACGCATCCCCTAACAGATGAACAGATCCCAAGTGAGCTGCGCCACAGTAAAGGCAGTAAAAGCTGTAGAGGTATAAATAGAGGTATAGAGGGAGCTTCCGGCGGAAGGCGGAGGCTTCGACGCCGCCTGAATGTTAATTGGCGGCGCTACCGACGCTATAAAGTCGACGCCGACGCCTCACGTCGCTAAACCTCGGCACTTCCAGTGCTTCCCTCGCATTCCATTCCCCGTTAATTGGCGATAATTCCACCCCTTCTCCGTGCGAATTGCACGGAGCTCATTGTCACAACCATAATTAACATATTTTCTAAATGATTCCCTCTCTTTCCAGATGATAAACGGAACTTTATAAACTGTAATCTAGAAAATAAAACTCTGAACAATTTCATTAAGGAATAATATCATGTGGTGAACATTCAACATCGTGAAAAACTTCATTATTAAAAGTACAGCAGTGTTTTAATTAAAATTTTAAAATGCAAGAGATCTGCAATACGGCTCCGATGCCCTTGGAGGCAAACCCGCTAACGAGGAAAATAAAGTGCGAAGAATTTAGCAATATGCGCGGGCAGCAAGTGATGGGGCCTGAAGACATGGGAGAAGAGGACTTCGTTTCGATGAAGCCGAGGAGTCCTAATGGAGGCCCAGGTCCTGAGCCAGGGTTCTGGTTAGCTGCTGTGGCTGGGGGTCCAGGGTGTACGGAGACAGGGTTCATAAACAGTCAGCCCTCGATGGCGGAGTTCATGACTGCGCTCCCGCCCTTGCCGCCCGCCCTGAGAGGGGGGCTCAGCCCTAGCAGGTCCCCGCCCCCCAACATGTACCCCCACCCGCACCAGATGCAGGGCCCCGGTTCTCCAGGTCTCCCGGTGCCGGAGTACCCCTGGATGAAGGAGAAGAAGACCACGAGAAAGAACAGCCAGCAAGGTGAGTGATCAATTGTATCTATTCTATCCGCGTTGTCAGTTGTCATAGGACAGACTTGTCAACTACAATGTTTTTTTAACAGGAAATAAATGGGTTTTTGTGTAACGATTTAAAAAATATCTATTTAAACTTACATCTTTTGCACTACTATTTTTCAGCATTTTTGATGCCAATGATCAGAGCCCTTCACCACTAATAAAAAATAATTCACTTGAGACATGTTTTCAATCGAATGTCGTTAATAAAACCCCAATGAAGCTTGCGAGTATATCACAGAAAAAACTTGCCCATTAGTCAATACCTACTAATAAGTATTTTAGGTACCAGCCATGAATTTAAAGCATTTTTTCTCCATTCAAAAAATAGATCGACAGCGTTTTCTCATTTTGGTTCTATAGGCAAAAAATAAAGAATAACACAAGGACTGCCTTGTGGACGTGTTTCGTGATTCAAATATAGGCCTAATTTCAGCCTACCTATACAATGCTGTGTTTCACTATGATTATGAAATTCAAATAGGATGGCGATATACAATTTTAAGCCAGTGTAAGAGAGATAGATCGCATACCAATGGGTCTAAACCCAAATTGTACTAGGTCAGTAACACATTTATTTCCATTCAAATTTGTACAGAAGGCACATCTAGTGCTATATTCTTTATTCTACGGTTATGGCTGAAAGTAAAATTTGCTCTGAAGATAAGTAGGTACTTAAGTTGCGTTATCCTCTATTTCTGAAGTACTTACAATAATTGAATTTCTCAACAATCAGTCAAACAATCGGTTCAGCCCGTGATTATTCACCAGCAAAATACACTTTTCAAAACGGTTGTGCATACAATGAAAAATGGGAACAATCACTTCGTTTTGACCTCCGTCCAATTATTTTCAATCATTATTTCCATGGTGCTTAACTTCGGGAACCGGAGTCGATTCTTCTGTTTGTATTCCGAACAACAACTGTCCGTGGGAAAACAATGGATCCAATAACAATCTGCCTCCACAATTGCCATCCTGTTTATTTGGAAATGGTCAAATTTGATTCGCCTTTTATTCGGTTAAATTATTTAAAATGGCTAAAATCCATGCATACACAATATCATGCGTGTGTAGATACCGTACTTTTTTATTTTTTTATTTTATTTATTGAAACATTTATTAAAGTTACAATTTTATAACAATAATTCAATCACTCTCCTAATAACGCAGCTACTTGTATTCAGAAAAGGACAACTAAATATTTTTACATCTATTTAATTAAAAATATTATTACAAAAACTATTAGTAATTTTATGAGAAAATACAATTAACGTATTAAAAATACAGGTTAGTTATAAATGATACAAATGATTGATAAAGCAAAAATATAAATCTAAACAATAAGAAAAGTTATGTGGTGGTACCAGAGTATTTTTTTTTAAATATTGGCCGTAGTTTTCTTCCGATCGTATATCTAGGGGTAATTTATTGAATAATTTTTTACCCTTTAATATATATCGATCCTATTTTGGTTGGTCCTCCAACAGATATAATTCTTTTGCTAATATTTAATTGTGGTACCTATATATAATTTTTATGAAGGAAATCTTTATGTAATTGTAGTAGTGCAATTTTATCATATTTTTTTGTAAGTGGGGGAACTGGAAAATCTCGGAAATTGTTGGGTAGTAATAAGGCTTTTTTAAGATGATTTTTAATAATATTTTTTGAATTGTCTCCTTTGGAAGTAGGGTGATTTATATGCATCCCCCCAAGCCGCATACGTGAAATTACATTCTGTAAAATAATTATATTAGTAAGATTAATTTTTCTAATAACGTCAACAATCATAAACATTGCTTAAACCAGGTAGATTTTTCTGTTTCTATTGGGATTGCTGTAAGAAACAGGGAAAATCATTTGCTAAACCGAAGGCTCTCAGAAAATATATTAAATTTTCTAAGAACCTTGAGCTAAACCCGTGTTGTAGGTACCTACCCACATTAATAATCAATGTATATGATCGTGATTAATCAAGATGTTTGAGAACTGAATTTTATTTTATTATTATTTTTTTAATTTTAACTTTATGTATTGCTTCGAAATTACATTACTTTTAGAATTTTTCGACCACCATGTGAATCGAATGCGGATTTTATGTGAACATCATCACCTACACTAGTAGAATGTACATTTATTTATTGTGTTGTATAGAAAATAACCGTTTTCCATATTTTTGTCAATAAAATAAAAATTTACAAACAAAAAAATCATGTTAGTGCTTAAAATGTCATGAAAAGTACAAAAAGGAGAATTTAGATATGCTTCACCTATTATGTAGAAAATGCAATCAAATAAATAACTGCCTAAATTAGTTTTCCGATATTTTAAAACAATTTAGATTATTATTTTAAAACAACTTATTCGTGTAAGGTTGAGTACCTACCTACCCATACGTATTTCCCCGCAACGAATTTAGTTTGGCAAATTGATATTTTTGGTATTAATCAGATGACTAACTCTTACACCGTTTCCCTGTAGGGTTAGGTAAAGAAAATAGACCGCCATACAACTCTGTCTCGGCACTCTCTCCTTGCTATACAATCACATTCAAACATCGTCTCATACACACCCTTTTGTTATACCTATTGATATTTGACATGCTATTTGGATCACACTTGATCGTGCTTATGAACGTGGATTGTCAGTGGTGTAAATTCTGAAAACTGTCAAATTAAATATAAATTCAAACAATTAGCATTATAAATATACAAGATGTCTGGGGGGTAAGATGCACTAACTTCGGGAGGTGATTCTACACGTTAATACGAGTACATGAATATTTTCGAAATTCCATCGTTTTAAGGTAAAAAATCCCTACACGTGTGCAATTCACACGCGGTAGATGTGAAACCTTCAGAAAACTAAAATAGAAAAGAGTGGGGAGGCTACGAAGCACCGCACAAGGAGGAGATGGATTATTCTGTCTGAAAATCCTATTGATGTATGTGTTTATCTCTTTTCAGTGTCGCTTTTTCGTTTCATCGAGTTTCAAAACACAACGGTGCTAAAGAAGTTTTCACTTCAAAAATATTTGTACGTAAAAAAAAATGTTTGAATAAATATTGAATTTCGATAAAATTTATTTACCTCTTACTTCTACCATCATAAAGTATCACCTCCCTAAGTTAATGCACTTTACCCCCGGACATATTTTATATTTACCTAAAGAATTGTGAAAAATAAAGCATGACCTGTGGTTTACGCGATATTATTATTTTATATATTTTTTCCAAATCCTTAAGTAGAAAAACACACTGCTTACCGGCTATAAGTAGCGCCTGGAATATTGCAAATCAAAAACATTTACGTTGAGATTAAAAACAAAAATTTTAACAAAACAAAAAAACGTTTTCCAAAAATGCACTAAAAAGTAAAAAAAAAAATCGTATTCTTCTACAACTTGATAATCAACTTACTTTTTCGACTCATCAATATGTAGGTATGATTGTTATTTTTGGAGTCGGTGTCAGCCAAGGTAGGTTTGAAACTACATACATAGGTGAGATGTGCTTGTTTCGCATTGTTGTCGAATTGAGAACCTCCTCCTTTTTGAAGGCATCAAATGTCTTTTAAAAATTATAAAGGCGGGTACAGATTGCCGTAACGTAACACGCAATGTAACACGCAATGAAAGAATTTGCCGTCCACATTGCCGCAATGTATCATGCAATGTAACAGAATTCTCATAGTGTGGACGCCTTGCGCGCACGAACCGCGTACACTCCGCGCGCGAACAGAGCATTTCAACTCGTGCGCGCCGCAATCCACAATGCTTCGGTTTTTGCGCCGAATACAAAGGGGCGCGCAGTGTGCGCGTAGCGTCTGTGTGGACGGCTTGTTCGTGTCTGTACGTCAGAACGCGCACGAACAATGGAGAACTTGTTCTCGGCAGACTGAGCTATGTTCACCGCGCGCATGCCGGGAACAGCTGCGAGTAGGTACATGTTCGGTTCGTGCGCGCGCTGCGTCCACACTTATGAAATGTTCCTTTCATGTTACATTGCGTTTTACGTTACAGCAATTTGTACCCGCCTTTATAAATAAAGATGTAGAATCTTCCATTTCGACCACAATCAAAATCAATACCAATCTATATCTATTATGAAACCTCGAAACTTTTCATATTCCTTTTCAAAGAACCAACTTCACCTACTACCAACCTCGAATGCGCGAATGTGTCGACTATATAACATCCACTGTAGTGGCAAGATCCGGGCGTTTTTGCTATAGCATCCAGACTTTTAAAAAATTCTTGAATCTCTTGTTTTAACACACCTTCACTTTATTTTCTCTTGTTTTTTGTAGTTTTACATACTTACAGCCATAACTAATGCACAAATTCTGTGTATCGTTTTCTTACAAATAAAAATTGTCTTTAACTGGGCTGCGAAAGAGCTGGTAACGTTGCATTTTAGGCAGACTGACGGATGAGTTTTCCGTTTTGTAAAAGTTAGGTTATTTCTGACATATTATTTTATAATTGACTTACCACGTGAATTGTTCAATAAGTCCATGAAAGTGACGTTTTTAATTACATAAAAACATTATGCGTGTGTCAGTTTTTTTTTTTTACGTTTCCATTGATGAGGTTTTTACAAACACAGTTGTTTATCAATTGTATTCAATTTACACCACGTTTATTGGTAAGGCTGTTACTGTTTTATCGTTGTTATCAGTCAAAGATGTATATACATTGTTGTACCCTGTTATTGTACGTTTGGTATTCATGTATTCGTGTTTTTTATTGAGCCGTGCCTATTGTGTTTATAACATTAATAAATTAAATTAAAATACATCATCGATGGGTGTTGTATTGACTGCTCTGTGATCCACCAGTAATCCTACAATCTGCCGTGGTGTTCTGTGGTGACTGGTGACGCTCACAGCAGGTGCCACCGACTACTGCTGGCAATGATAACACCTCTTAGCGGGAGGGACAACAGCTAGGACTAGTAGAACACGAACAGGGGTTGACAATATTTGGTCAGACACTCCATTATGAATATAACTAACTGACCCGACGAACTTCGTACCGCCTCAGAATCAATAACTATCGTGTTAACTTATTGGCTGAATTAAATTCAGTTTTTTATTAAGTTAAAAATAACACAATAAAGCAATTATCGATGCGCAACTGCCAGTGTATTGTTTTTTGTCAGTATCAAAGATGGCGTTGTTTACGGATTTTCTTATTTTTCCACCTACTTATGGGAATTGCGTTTCATTTTCTTTATACGTGTGAAAGAGATTTATAATAATTATTGTATTTTTCCTTTGGAGGGGTGCAGACATACGTTCACCGTTTG
Organism: Limnephilus marmoratus; assembly: GCA_917880885.1. Classification (NCBI taxonomy): domain Eukaryota; kingdom Metazoa; phylum Arthropoda; class Insecta; order Trichoptera; family Limnephilidae; genus Limnephilus; species Limnephilus marmoratus. The sequence continues at coordinate 28,060,377 of OU862923.1, read as the reverse complement.
TCTCATTTTCAACTGTTGACATTTAAAGAAAGAGGGGTAGCATTATATGCTTAAGAACAAACTCAGTGGCCGAATTAGCTTTTATTTTTCTGCGCCTTGTTCTTTTTCATATTTCGTTTAGATTTGTTAGAATAATCTTTTTCTTCAATGATATATTACAAACCTTCAAAAGTTTTTCTTACAAAAAATTATAGTAAAATAGTTTATTTGCAAGTAAAATATAGGAAGATCCTAGGAATATCCCTTCAACTTGACTTCACTTGACAAAGGCTTTATCATCCATTGTTTTAAGTTATTATTGTTTTAAATTTACATATTATTGTACATCGACATTGTTGTGCATTTGTTATTTCTTTGTAATTTTTTGCTTAAGATGAAGCCATAGTAAATAATGCAAAATCATACAAAATCATATGTTTTGTTTTGAAAATTTGATCTCTTAGAAGTATTGTAGATGTTTCAATTAAATACTGCGTGTAAAAAATACCTTGGCCCTTAAAAATATCGGTCATTTTTTTTATAAGTCTTTTAATAAGCCTATAAAAAAAACAAGTGTAAGGTCTAAAAAACACACTTTCAAGTCCAAACTCTCCTATTTATAAACCCCTTTTCGGTTATGGTTTTATTGTATAATGTGGCCAATTCAGCTTATTTTATAATGATCGCAAAAAAGTTGATATTTACACCCAATCTTCCCAAAATAAAATAAAATATGCGTTTTCGCGTTGTTATTTTATAATACGGCCGCTAGTCTACGAATTCGGTTTTTCAAAGTGAACCCTATGGCATCCACCGAAGAACTACTGTTCACGCCACAGTCGCCAAACCTCAGTCACGCCCCGAACTGAGCGGGAGATGGACGCGTCACTCCGCGTCGCTTGATTTCGTGAAATCAATTTTAAATTTCCGTTTTATTACAATAAACAATGCGTAAAACAGGAATTAATATTTTTTACAGGCCTTTACGAAATCAACCTGTAAAACAAAACTCTCAAATACCTTTACCAACCTTTCCAAAAGCTTTTTCTCAAGTATTTTTAAACTCCTCCCATAAAGGGCGTGAATTCCGATTTCAATTTTTCCTGAACTAGTGGATCGCCTTAATCTCTGCCGAATTAAAATAAAATGAACCACAAATCCTTAAAACAATAGTCGAAGCGATTAAACTCAAGTAAGTGTTTTTTTGTGTGATTAATAGGTGAAGAGTTTGTAGTATTGTAATGATCAATCTTTAATAGATCTCAAGATTACCGGCTGTGGCAATAGAGAACTCCAGTCATTTTTTTATATTTTTTTAATGAATAATGACCTTCTAACTTAAATAACTGCATTTTTATGTTTAGAGTTAGAGTTAGTTTTAATTGTTAAAATAATTGTCAAAGTTTTAATTTTTCAAGACCCCCCGAAAACCACCGTATGTATGGTGAATTGTGTGACGTCATCACTCCTGAAAAATTTGTACAGGATCGGGCAATCAGCTGATCTACTGCCGCCATTTTAAATTTCGTTGTTCGAAGTATTCTCCCTAGAAATAGCATTACTATTTTTTTTTGTGCAGTGGTTTTTGAATATTTTCAATAATGGAGATAAACTAATAAGAGGTACCTTTATTTTTTAAACATTATTTAGGCCTAAATAATGTTTCAATAAACACAACAACTAAATCTCCATAAACAGTATGTAATTAAACGAATGAATTAATATTAGGATATGATATCATATATTCCCATACAATGACTTTATGGTGACGTCACGACACGTCGAACAGTGACGCCACCTTGACGGCGTGTTTTTACGACCCGATTAAAAATGGAATTTTTAATATTTTTTTAAAAGCTCTGCGTTTATTATTTTTAAATAAAACTTATATATTCAGAATCAGCGTTTATTGGTTTATATGAACATATTTATTTTAAGCCAGTATATTTTTCACTGGAGTCCCTTATTGTAATAATCTTCCCTTTGGAATATTCTACCGGTTGTACCAATATGTAATAATCCGGATGCCCAATACGAGGTGATCTCAGTACTGTGATGTGGAGAGACAATAATACCGTGTAGGTAGATTCAGTTACGTTTATTGCGAGCTATGTACAATGTGTTCTTCCAAGAAGCCTACATGCAAAGAGAACAAATGGACAACAATTACACCCTTTTATGCATTACTCATGCTGTCTCACTCATACACGCATGTTCTCCCTGACGAACTTTGGCATGCTTTCCCTGACGAAGGAACGTTTGTTCCGAAACCGGTCGGATTTGCACATCAAATAAGTGGTTTATACAAAGTAAAATTATTTCATTATTCTATAACGGATAACCACAAAGTAATAGCTACATTCAAAAATATAGATATATATAACTCTTCTTTAGATAGCCTTAAGATTTATTTGTATAATAATCATCTTTCTAGGTGTTAAGACTGTCAAAATGAGAAAAATGTACGGTAATTGGATAATAATCTGTTGTACAATTAAAAAAAGTCTTTATTCAATCGCCCTCTTCTATTAAGGGTAATATAATTGTATTTATTTACAAAAATCGTTTACACTAGAGCAATAGTTTTCAGCCTACAAAGATTAACAACCCCTGCATTTACAAGCAGTAAAACAAGCCGACAGAATAATCTCAGGCTTAAAGCTACAACACCGCTCGGCCCCCGCTGTTCGGGTAGCCACTGTGCCCAATATACCCACTAAAAGCAATATACCCACAAAAGTCACTGCCACTGTAGTCTGGAAGCTCGACACTTCGCCGCGAGCCAACTGCACGAATAAATTAAACATGAACCCAAGTGCACCGGAAAATAAATTGTTAATTAGTAGTCTGTAATGAGAAGCGTTTTTCTGTATGGTGGTGATTGGTTATTATATAACGCCGGGAGGCACTACTGACTCTGTTGTTTCCTTGAAGTAGTCTAGTAGTTGAGACTGTGGCCAATTTTAATTGATCATTCATCACTTCAATCAACCAATTGAATGTATCTATTTAAAGTGTTGACTGGCTTTGAAAGTATTGTTACACAAGTTAAACTACTTCTCTTTTTGAAGTGATACTTCTTCAGCCCCGTTAGCGATTTGAAATTCGGATGAAACGGAAATGCGTCACAAAAATGTATTATTTGACGGTCCTCGGTTCTAGAATAATGCTGTAAATTCACTACTACGCACCGGCCTCCAATAGCGCCGCGGTAGGAAGCGCCCGACTCTCAGCGCCCAGAGACACATCCAGCGAACGAAACCTACCAAATCCAAAAAAAAATTAACATTTTTATTTTTGTAAAATCAATTTCCAATCTTTAAACCATTATAAAATAAACAGGCAAAAGAAAAGAAAGCCACATCTAGCGACTTTCTAGTTTCACTTCTACTGCGTGTGAATTGCACACTCTGATTCTTTTATTTGAGGAAAAAAAATCCTCCGTTCCTTTTTAATCTTCGTGGATGCTGTGTGGAAGCTCTTATTAGGAAAGAAAGGAGAGGAAGTTCTTTGAAGGAAAAAGGTTTGTGGGGTTCTTATGTGTCTAGGAGTGATGGACGTATGAATCCATCCCTCCCATTGCGGTTTCTACCATTTATTGGATAACCAACACATCTGCCATAGGTCACCCCAAGTCGTTCGCTATGTTTGGTGACTTAGCAGTGGTGCCCGGGTTCATGGGGTAAGGTTAAATCTTGGCGGCCGATGCATTTTCCCACCTCCTGCATGGCGGGTCAGATTGAAAGAGACTGGTTGAGAGAGGTCTTATGGTCTCTCCAGCCAGAATCCCTCGATCCATCGCCTTGCACCGCAGTTGGAGGGATGTATTCGTACGTCCGTCACGCCTGGACATCCTGACCCCCGGATTCCTACCCCCCCCCCCTCATACCTATTTCCTTCCCAGAACTTCTTCTCCTTCCTTTTCTTAAAAAAACCCACCACACAGCATCCCCTTAGATGATATAGGAAAATTATTTTCCTCAGGGCCTCCTTTGTGGAACTAATGTAAAAAAAGGCGATGGGTCGAGAGTGTCCGGCTGGAGAGGTCTAGGTTAGGTTTCCCTCAACCAGTCTCTCCCGATCTGACCTGCCACGAAGTTGGTGGGCAGACGCATCTGCAGCCAAGAGCCGGACAAACCTCACCCTAAAAATCCGGGTACCCCTGCTAAGTCACCAAACATAGCGAACCACGTGGGTTAACCTATGCCAGAGGTGTTTGTTATCAAATAAGTGGTTCTCGGTGCGGCGGTAGGTACCTATATCCGCCTGCCAAATTAGTAAAACCCCAAATAGGCGAATAAGTAAATATCAAAAATTAGTAATCACTTAGTTCTGGAGTGGAAAATGATACAATGAGAAGGGTTTGGTAAAAGGAGGAAAGGGAGTAATTTACATAATTTTTTTTTTTTCAAATATCGCTTGTGTTTTCTTATAAATACTAAATTTGTATAAGTTTATAATGTATAAAGGAGAATTGGACTTTGCTTTGTTAGACATTACTTAAGGCGATCCAATAGTCCAGGAAAAAATCGTAATCGGAATTCACGCCCCTTTATGGGAGGAGTTTAAAAATACTTGAGAAAAAGCTTTTGGAAAGGTTGGAAAAGGTATTCGAGAATTTTTTTTACAGGTTGATTTCGTAAAGGCCTGTAAAAATCATTTACTCACTTTTTACGCATTTTTAATTGTAATAAAACGCAAATTTAAAATTGATTTCACGGAACCAAGCGACGCGGAGCCTAACGCCCCCGCTCCGTCCGGGGCGTAACTGATAAAAACCAACCCAATTTCCTCCCTTAAAGGGGTGTGAATTCCGATTTTGATATTTTCCTGGACTATTGGATCGCCTTAAAAGAATAAGATAAAAGGTAAAATACTCTCCGAATAACATAAAACCCAAAACGAAATTGAAAATTCGCTACTTTCCTATTTAGAATTAATCCATTGTCCCACTTCTGAAGCCTTTCCGATTTCGAACGCTTCCATTTCCAAATATTATTATGATTTTCTTTTATCCTCCTGCGGATGTGGATCGAATCAGTATAAAGGGTTTCGATAATCGATATAAGGGCGTTAAAGATTTGGACCCCAGAGATAAAGGGCTCCCCGGGGAGCGACACGGGACCCTTCGCTTCAAAATACTCCTAGGTAGGAGGTAGGAGTACCCAACGTCGTCGCATTTCTAAGGACCGAGAGGAATGGACGATTTCCTTCATTTTTCGGCGATTTTATTGTTTGTTGATGTGAACTGTGCTTTCATCTGTGAAGCTTTGATAAATGGAGTTTATTTGTAGGTACTATCTACGTCTCAATTCACAAGTTTACTGTGGAAGAGAAGTGTGGAGTTTTTGATCGACCCATTTTATTTTGAAGCGATACTCGACTGAGTCCGTGTATGTATTGCCGAATTCATATTTTACACTTGATTTGATAGGTATCAGATATTGCTTTGTTTTATCTGAAGAGAAAATGATATCTGTTCTAGTTTCCGTGTTTTGTTAGCATGGGGTTAGGTTCAAGTATAATGATAACTGATAACTTACAAATCCGATCTATTTTTCCTTATCCCTGGGATCAAAGAACCAATACATTACAATGTACGTACCCAGGCGATATAGCTTAACTTGAAACACTTTCAGTTTTTTCTGTCATACTTATCTGTCGTATATCCGTTGATGTATGTAAATCGAGAGATTCTCATCAACTGATCGCATAACCATATCAGTTCTAGTTTTTCACTGAGCATGGCTATCTCCATTATCATTTTCCACATTTGATGTAATGTGTAAATTGTTTTCGTTTTAGGGTCCCTACCTAACCCAATTCAATTAAATTGAATAGGTTCCTATTTAATGTCATATTTTTCATAATCATCATCCGTTTATGCACCTATAGGTTATAGGTATCCATTGATTCAAAGTCTTCTTACTGCATGTGATTTGGCCATAGAATATCATCTTTAATTATTCATAATAAATCATAACTATGTCTCTATTTGCTCCATATAGTTTTTTTTTAGTTTTTTATTTATTTAATATAGATATATAAGTGTACAGTGGTGTTATATAAATTACATATTGGTACAGAAATTATTTAAAATTGCAATCTCACCAAAGAAGAAGCTAGTTCTTGTGCTCGATGAGCGAGTTACACTAATTATAACAGAAATATAATAACATTATGCAATAGGTAAGTATATAATAGGATCAATTGATACTTCTGGATCATCAATATGTGTAGGTGTACATACATAGGATAGGTTACATACTAAAATATTGTGCACTTAAGAGAAATTCGAAAAATCTAAATAAAATAGAGATGAATATAGATTGATAATAAATAGAAAGAAAGATAAAAACAGATAATTATTCCTGATGAAGTGTATCTTCAGTTTGAGTTTCAGTTTATTGATGTCTTTGGTTTTTTTTTTTTATTTCAATCGGTAGGTTGTTGAAAAACTTTATTCCTAAATAGATATAATTGTTTTGCATTAGTTTGGTATTAAATTTTGGTATTTTGATGTTGTCTGGTGGGTGATTGGTGGGTTTCAAATTTTTTGATGATATTATCTTTGTAAATTTGGATAATTGCATTTTTCTTGAAGATATTCTTGAGTTGCAATGAGTTATCTGATTTTGACTTCTTTCAAGAGGGAGGACTTAAAATACACTTTGGCGTGTATTTTGATCTTCCTTTTTAATTAGCATTTTATTTCTATTTTATCATTCAGTTTAATTTTAGATTTGAATTTTGTTATGGTTTACACATATATTTTTTTTTGTTTTTTAAATATTGTTTTCATTTTTATGACTACATTTACTATTCTCATTGTAATAAAGCCCATATGTATTTTGGGATGCGGGTTTGGGTACCTCTGCCATAGGTCACCAAAGGGGTTCGCTACGTTTGGTGACTTAGCAGGGGTGCCCGGGATCATGGGTTTGTCCGGGTCTTGGTAACGGATGCGACTACCCACCAAATGCGTGGCAGCCTGGATCGGAAGAGACTGCCACATTTGCCGGATCTGTCAGATCTGCCGGATCTACTCTGATAATGGACACTGCAACGCTGTCCGAAACGTTATTTGCTAAAGAAGGAGGTAGCGCAACATGGCATAACACCCCAAAAAGAAACAACGAAAATACTTTTGGCCGTGAAAATCTAAAAACATATCCGGAAGAGACTGGTGCGACTGGAGAGCTTTTGACCTCTTCAGCAGGGCTCTTTCGGAACATCGCCTTGCACCTCAGTGAGTGGGATGGATTCATTAGTCCGTTATTCACACTGACCCCCAGATTCCTAACCGTCCCTCATACCTTTTTCCTTCCCAGAACTTCCTTTCCCAAAAAGATCTTCCGCACAACATCCTCAAAGATGACATGGGCCCTGGGGTGAATTATTTTCTTCAAGACTTCCTGAGTGGAGTTAATGTAAAAAAAAATTCGTCTGCCATGATACGGACATGAGCCTAGTCTGGTGATGGTGATAATGCAAATGATTTGTAATGTACTAATTACATGAAATAATGAAAAAATATATCTTTTTGAGAACAACAGAATATTTTATTAAAATACAACACTATCTGTATTAAAAATCCTCTCCACAAAAATGCACTTTGTCATCACGCCAAAAAAACCCCAGAATATTTTAGATTTCCCACAAGGAAGTAGGGAAGCGAGGAAGCAAGCACAGTTCACAGTGGCATCGATTACCATATGAAAGGTCGATACCACAAAGGGAGCAACAATCGATTGGCGCGACCCCGCTGCCTGTACCCTGTAGGATGTCACTTAATTTGTGATGAGCCCTTTAAAAAGGTCCGCCGGGGCCGCAGGGCGCTGAGGGTTGGGGGGCGCAGTCGGGGGAGGGCCGCCTCATCAATCAACGTCACGCCGTCTCCAGGAACATGTGATCAAAATGAGATCCGCAAACAGACGCGGAGCAACGGTATCGCGGGCAAACAATGCAATTTGGTCGCACGATTGATACGAAATAAAATAGATTGTGGATTACAACTGCGAAAATGACAATCTTGAATCTCTAGGTAGGATTTGTGAAGCTTGATTGCCTTTCAAATAAAGAAAAAAATATTATAAATATTATACGTACGATAAAATAGCAACTATAAATAATGCACCGAGAAGTATTTCTAATATAGCGTCCTCTGCGTGCAAAGTCATGTCTTCTCCAAGCAGACAAGTGCATTATTATCTCTCAGTCGAAAGATCAGAAGAATCACCGCTTTGTCATTTTTTTGGTTGGCACAGTGCAAATTTGTTTTCTAAGTTCATCTCAACTTTCAAAAGACCAGTTGTGAAGATCATTTTTCAAACACGAATTTGAGTCAGTTGAAAATATTACTTATATTTTTATTTCTAGCAAAATAATTAGGTCACCCAACAAATTGCGACAACACTTTTGCCACAATATTAACGAACTTCGCTAGTACCGCGTACGTTTTTAGAAGCTTGTACAACAAGTTTACATCAAGATGGGGGTAGTGTTATGAAAATACTCTCAGGCGGTGTTATTTTTAGATTGAAATTAGATTTGAGAGGGCTAATGTGTTGTTATCGATGATTTCTGAAGCTGAAAGTCAATTTTCATTATGATATAACGATATTTTTTGTTGAGAAATTTGAGAGTAATAAATAATGTAAAAAGTATCAATACTAATGGAGGATAAAATATCAACATGCAAAGTGCAATGTTTTTAATACAATGTCCTCTGCGTGCAAAGTCGTATCTTCTCCAAGTTTAAAATTTCTCATAAAACCATGTTTATCTAAAATGACCGTATCTAAAATCGTAAACTATACGATTTCTGTATCTGAAATAATAGGTTAAAATCTAGGAAATCATATTTTCGTCTATATTGTATGTGAAACTTACATTTTTAATATCTAAATTCATTTGTAAAATTTTAACTTTATATATAAAAAATATATTTGTACAGCACCCTTGGGAAGAGTTTTCACAAAAATGGCGCTATATGAGTTATCCAATTATTATTATTATTAGAGACGATCAGAAATTTACCTTTCGAATGAAGACCGTTATTAAACAAGAAAAGTCACGAAATCTGTCAAAAATTAAAACAAAAGAAATACAATTTTAAATTTTAAATTATAATTTTTTATATTCAAAGAAAATAATTTACTGGCTATTTTTAGTACTGTTGATTGACATTGTGTCTTCAAACATGATTTGATATGTTGGAAATGTTCTGAACATTTCACACAAATAAAGGATTTTTTTTTTAAATTTCCGTTACATGTTTCCAAAAGTAATATCAGTGGGTCCTCTAGTGAATTCTATATCAACCGTTGAAGAGTGTTGCTCGCAATGCTTACCGTGGCGTTGCAAGCAGTGGAGACGTTTTGTCAACCGGACGGGAATGTGATTGAACTGTTTTGGTTGAATAAAAGGAATTATCTAGTTTTTCACAAAAAAATCCACACATGCAATCACAACGAATCGAAACGACATCATGTTTTTTGGTAATTTGTTACGATATGTAGAGCGTTCGTGAGGTTTTTTCTCACCCTGCAACAGAGAAACATAAAAAAAATGATCGATCTTTAAAAATGATAATTTAAGTTTGGGGGGGGAAGATTTTCATAACAAAACATTTTAGACGACGCAATAGTGCATTCAACAAAAAGACACATAATAATGTGTTAAAAACGTGAGAGGTGTTACCCACCTACATTTTTTAGTATTTTTTTACATTAAATTAACTCCACACAGGAGGCCCTGAGGAAAATAATTTCCCTCAGGGCCTGTGTCATCTGGGATGCCACGTGGAGGGTCTTTTTGAGGAGAGGAAGGAATGAACATAGGCCGGTGATCGACAGAATTGGCTGTAGAAAGAGAGGCGTATGTGTGGTAAACATTAAATTTCGTTATGGGTGATGACCTCATTCTTGACAAATCAGTTCAGATTTTTAAAATGGATATCTAAATAATTTTTAGAGTTAGTACTGATAGGCAGTTTGAATAGCAAACAAAACTAGTATTTTTAATAATGTTTTCCTAGAAATATTTGTCTGTTCTCATGGCTGGCTACCATCAACTCCACTGGAAGCTAAATCCTTTCAAGAGAATGCAGTAGACCCAACAAGCGAAGCAATTCACAGTAGAATAACACCAATTATTATTATGTGTGGCTTCTGAATTCTTCTGACTAGCTCTGGCTGGCCACACGTAAGTAATATTAAATATTATATTATAATAAACGTGTTACGAGAACGATTCTAGTATCAGTCCAATCATGTTTCAATCAATTTTCACAAAATTATGTTACGTAGAATAATATTATGTAACATAGCTGGTAAGATGTATTATTGTATATGAGAAGGTTTCAAATCAAACATATATTTTAAAATGGATGGTGGATGAGAAATATTGACGAAGTATATTGTGTTTCTGTCTTTTTTGTGAATACCGCACTCCGATAGGAGTCCCAAATATCCGGAGTCTGTGGGACTAAGGCATCACCAATCGGAGTAGATTGTGTGACAGTAGGGAAGGAGATAGATTAGAAGAAGGTTGGGAAGTAACTGGGTATTCAGATTTGATTAACCAACATGCCTAAGGCTATTTCAAGAAATATTTTGAAAATCTGTTTACGTAAAGAAGAGTGTCAGTGACCTGTGGCGGTCGAGTGGACACCGTGCGGATGGATTTTTATGCAGACCTAAGTAGGTACTGTTTATTCCGAGATTGATGAAATTTTGCACACTTGACTTTCAAAACAAGAAGAATCTCACTGTCTGAATGGGATTTCGAAAAATCACCCCATCGTCTTTTTCCACCCCTAAAAGCATAATTTTGACACTTAAGGCCCCGCAACCGCGCACAAAAAGAAGAAGATGGAGAGATATGAAATTACAAATGTTAGAGGAGAGCGCTAGTATTTAAAGTGACAAAATCGATGCGAATATTGTGAAAATATTTAATAAAACACGACTCGTTTAAAATATAGCAAAAATCTCGGGAGGGTTGTCTTAAACAGCATTTAAAGAAACACTGTGAATTTTTTCATACATATTGGTTTCATAGTGCTTTCACACAAACGAAGTATTGAAATCCGTAAGTCTAAACTTAAACTTTAGGTCGCACAGTTTACACCCGCGCTGTGCAAGCGGGTTCCCCATAGAGCGTCGGACCATCCCTGTACAAGTTATACATATGTATACAAGTTATACATATGTATAACTTGTAAAATAACTGAAACAAATGTGTTTATAATAATTTTTGGAGTATACTTGCGATTTTTTTCTATCGCGGGAATTTCATATAATTTGCGTTTCGGCGCGACTAATGTATAGATATTATCTTCTAAAATAACATTTATTTTTTTTAAGAGCTTAAAAACTTCAAATGTTTAAGGGAGGTTTGCAAGAAATCGGTAGAAATTCGGGCAACGGTGTCTTCATGATGAAATTTTGCATACTCGACGTTCAATGAAGAAAATAAGAGCCTGCATCTGATTTCAAAAACTCCGCGTAAAGCCCGTGGAATGCCGGGAACAATTATCATTTTTTTCCCTAAAAAATTGAAGCAATATAAAAATCATTCATTGATTGCAACTTGACCGTATAATCCTTCTACCACCGCCTGCTTCGCACTTCACACACGCCGTGACTCTGCACAACCTCCAATCTGTATAACAATAATAATTTTTGTGTGTGGCCCCTTTACCGCCAGTCATCGCCTCCGTGTAATCCCACCCGCCCTATTCACGCCGGAAGGTCTGTATCGATATTTTAATAAATGAATTTACATCTTTTGATTCATAGGTGGTACTAATTCAAAACCGGTAGCCGCGCGATAACAGAAAATAAATTCATAAATTATTTTTTATTGTTGGTAGGTTTGTACCTACCTACCTCGTATGTTTGATTTGTGTTAATTTTGTTTTGTATCTATACGTTTTTTAAAGGTGAGAGGAAATGAGTAAGTAAGATTGCGTGGTGTGTTATAGAAGAAGATACCTACATAATATTGTGCATTTAGAATACCAAAAGTAAAATGTAAAAGATATTTTATTTATTTATTTTATTTATTTATTTATTGTTTGTTTGTAAATATTACATAATATAATATAATGAACTTAAAATGTCCAACTAGGCATATGCCCGTTTTAGGACATTCCAATATGATAATGTTTTTACATGTAAATTATAGTAAGTTATAGTGTTGACTATTCTGTTGGTAAAATAATACATATGTATATTCTTATTCTAGGAATACTTTCAGTTTTACCACGACATTTTTTCTATTGTTTAGCTGACATAATAAACTAAAGAAATTTTAATAGATAAAACAAGAAAAATGAATTTGAAAATGAAAATGAATGAAGAAATTCTGTTGGTAAAATAATACAAATATATATTCATAAACTAGTATACTTTCAGTTATACCACGACATTTTTTACTATTGTTTAGTTGACATAATAAACTAAAGAAATGTTAATAGATAAAACAAGAAAATGAAAAATAAAAAACTGAAAGTAAAGAAGGAACTTTTCCTTTAAGGAAAAATATCACGAAGATTTGAGCAATTTTCAAACTTACTTTATGTAAAAATACAGTTACTTTAATGCTAATATAATACCAATATAAATTAAAATGTAAAGAAAAACAAAGAAAAACAAAAATTACAATTCAATTACTGTTGTTTAGCATATTCTCGCATTCAGCTCTCCCCAAGACCAGAAGCCAATTATTTACCTGCATACGCAGAATATTAGTACTCTTTGCCTTCCATGCATCAGGTATGAGATTGAGCAATTTAGGGCCTAAGAATGAGAATTGTCTCTGTGCTAAAGATGAGGAAGTGGTGGGCGGAACTATTGGGTTTTTTTTTTGCATGTCTTGTATTATGACAGCGGTTTACAGAAGCGTAGTGGTGCCTCTGTTTTTCAGTATGTAATATGATTTTCCTCATGTATAATTGTCTTACATCAAGAACACGAAACTTTGCGAACAATGAATCGCTGGGGTACCTGAAAGGTTTTTCAGTATGACTCTTATAAGCGATTTCTGGGATTTAGCTAAGGGATCGAGTATAGTTTTAGCACAACCGCCCCAACCTAAGGAAGCATAGTCTAATATGGAGTGACAGAGACATGAAGACCACCAAGATGAGACGCATTGATTTTCCACATATTTCTTTAAGGTGTGGAAACACGGACGAAATGAGTAAGATAATAATATTGGTACCTTACAACGGTAATGATTTATGATTTATAATAAAAAAAAAATACCTACATAACACAACATGTATGGCGTACGAAGTAATGCACCAATTTCACCAAAGTAGCACTAAATTAGGTACTATTTTATTATTATTCATAGTTTATACTTCTATATATATTTAAAGTTATTGTTTTTATATTTTAGCAGGAGTAGTTCAAGACACGAGCGCGGTGTATATTCATATTGTCGTAGGTACTGATAATAATAACACTGTTCTGAAAACATGTTTTAAATCAGTGAAAATAATCATGTTTGCAAATAATTTATTACACATTGTAGTTACATCGCTTAAAAAAAATCGTATAGATTATTACATTCATAAAGTATATCTAATATTGTAAATTTTAATATAGTTTCTCCTATAAGTGTACTATGTATTAAAAATTCTAACTTCTAAACACATAACCTAACATAATTTCAATTCTTTATGTTGTAAATCTTTTGTAATTCCTCTATCTTGTTATCAGGTACATGTTACAGTTTTCAATACTACTAACTTACCTACTTATCTCATACTCTGTAAATCTGAATGTATTATACATATGTTACCAGGTTAATTCGGTAAACCTGATTATAATATATGCTACCAGATTACCTTTTCTACTTTGTCACAAAAAATATATGTGTACTTATATTTATATATTTTATATACATTTTCTTTATTACACAACTTATTTTCAGAGAAATATGAAATTTTCTGTTTTTTTTTTTTGTTATGTAATTATGTACATTTCAGGTATAATATGAACTAAACATTAGACAGGCAAAGCTTCCTAATATGTAATTTGTACTCTCTTTTGTATCTATAATAAATAAATAAATAAATAAATATTGTCTATAAAGACACGTAAAGAACGAAGGCGTCAAAGCCCTCGAAATGTGGTACCTACTGGAGAAAAATGTATGAGGGTATTTTTAAGGGAGGGATGGATAGGAAGTTCTGCGAAGGAAAAAGGTATTAGGGGTGGGTAGGAATCGGGGGGTCAGTGTGTACAGAAGTGACGGACGTAGTATGAATCCATCCCTCCAACTGATGCGGTGCAAGGTGACGGGTCCAGAGATTTCGGCTGAAAAGGTCGAATGGCTTCGTCAACCAGTCTCTCTCGATCCGAACCGCCAGGATGCATATGCCAAGACCTGGACAAACCTCACCCTATGAACCCGGGAACCCTTGCTAAGTCACCAAACGTAGCGAACCGCTTTTGGTGACCTATGAGAGGTGTTGGTTATCCAATAAATGGTTCCTGGGTGGCGGTACCCATACCCGCCTCCCAAATTAAGTAAGAATATAAGTTAATCCATAAAAACTGTCAAAGACAATCTTAGCATTTAAAAAAAAAACGAGTGTGCTTTAGACCACACAACTGAAGTAAAACATCTGCTCCATCTATATGATAGGAAGAGAGAAAGAAAATGTGCGCGCGCACTGCTCTCTCTTGCTCCTACAGTGTGATACAGACAATAGGCCTGCACTGTGTAACGCAATTGGCTATGAGAGAAAGAGACAAAGAAAATGTGTGCTCACGAAGCGTACTCCCTCTCAACCTCAAATACCGTTCGCCTCGCTTTTCTTAACACTCTCGTCACGCATTCACCAGCTTACTTCCCAAGTCAAGCGTGCGTTAAGAAGTTTTACTTCAAAAAGTTGTTTTTTAAATTGTTTCATACATTTATAACGAAAAAAAACGAGTGTGCTTTAGACCACACAACAGATGTAAAACTTCACTAACTTATATCTCCCTCTCAACTTCCGTTCGCCTCGCCCGATCACACTTTTCATAACGCTCTCGTCACGCATTCACCAGCTTAATCCCCAAGTCAAGCGTGCGTAAAGAAGTTTTACTTCAAAAACATTTTTTAGTACTTCTAGTAATTAACAATTTTATTTTAATTCTTCTCAAGGCGACCGATAGGAAAAGTTTCAAAATATTCAATGCGTGCATTTTGGTATTCATAATATCAAGAATAATATAAAATAGTGATGTAGTTAAGAATGGAATTTTCTTTCGAGTTTCCAATCAACATAATATGTTACAGCTACAATTCTTCAAATTACGTTTTCCGCAAAGCCGCACATTGTAGATCTGAAATTGCTGGTAAGCGTCGAAACAAATTAAATAATTATACATCCAGGAGCTGATCAAATCTGGTACATACAGTTCGTGCTACGTCTACGCGTAAAACCTGCCGCACACTGTGAGAGCTGTCGTCAAACACGTTGGGTGAAATTTGCTACGAGGTTTACAATGATACGATACGGGTATGTTGATGATACTTTTGACTTGGTTATATCTGTTCCTATTAGGTCAACGTTTTCAAATAAATATCTTCTATTATTATATATTTAATTTTAGGAAATCTATTAAAAACTAGAAGAAAACAGCATATTAACATTTAACAGAATAACTGCATTTTTAGCCTAATGTCAAAATAACGCCTTTTTTTACATTAACTCCATGCAGGAGGCCCTGAGGAAAATAATTTCCCTCAGGGCCTATATCATCTTTGGAGATGCTGTGTGGAGGGTCTTTTGAGGAAAGGAAGGAGTGAACATGAGTCTTGAAAAGACCCATGTTGTAGGAGGGAGGAAACACAGAGGCGGCAAATCGTTTCACAGCCAAGCCGTTGAACAAGTCATAGAAACGACCCGTTCTCATGTGACTAATGTCAACCGTGTACACATGTTGGGCGCGTGTTTGGCGTGTTTCCCGACTACGCACAAGTGCCGAGGGGATCAATGACGCTAGTTCCTCAGAGCATCTTCCACTGTAATACCGGTAGAACAAGGACAGCATTCCCACCTGACGCCTATGCTCTAAAGATTGCAATCCGTCTGTTAAGATGGGAGAATCTATCGAATGGACCGCCCGTTTCTGCACAGAGTCAATGAAGATGAATGATTTTCAACGTTATTATTTTGAAAATTAGTAGTTTTTTGCGAAATATAAACTTGAAACTCTATGTGCCTACATTACATAAATTATGTTAAAGGTAGTACGCCAACCGGTTTCACAAATCCTCGTCTATATCTGGAAATATAATAATATAATATGAAGGTTTTGAGCATTTTATAAATATAAAATACAAATAATCTTACTAATATTATAAACGCGAAAGTTTGTAAGGATGTATGTGTGTTTGTTACCCTTTCCCGCAAAATCTACTGAATGGATTTTAATGAAAATTTACAATAATATAGCTCATACATCAGAATAACATACAGGCTATAATTTATGAAGCTAGCTAGGAAGGGGACGCGGGAGGGGAACGGGGACGCATGGGAAAGGTGATTCAGGGAAAAACAATGTATTTCTTTGATTATGGCATAATGGCATTGATTATGGCATTGCAACGCACGCCGGGAACCAGCCAGTATAACATAAAATACAAATATGGTCTATCAAAAAATAAAGTGAAAAAACAAATTTTCTTTGTGAAAAGAAATCGATTTACGTCTGTTGTTATATATACTAGCATACCCGGCCACACGTTGCTGTGGCTAACGAAACCTTTATAATCAACGCCATCTATTATATCAAATCCACACCGCCTGTTTGTGAGCCCGCTGCCCGCTGCCGCTTGGCCAGATATATTATAAATTTCAACCAATTTACACAAAACCTTGATAACTTGTATACCTAAAACCTTCCCCGTGAATTACTCTATCTATTGGTGAAAACTGCATGAAAATCCATTGCATAATATACATAGCTGGAGCGACTTCATTTTATATCTACTGTGTAAAGATAGGTATATGTGAGAAACTATATAAAGTTGCATAGTTTTGTTTCAAAAAATTGATCACTCGCAGGATTTTTGCTAATGTTCTGTGTTTTATGTAATAAAGCTAACGCACTTATACATAAATGCGACTCAGTTACAGCAGTCCTTCTAGTTGGACAACAAATCACCAGGTGTATACCCAAGTTTACGCGTATCGTGACAACCAGTATACCAGTAATTATTATTACCACGTGAAGTTTTACGCCGCTTTGATGTTTCGAGCGATCTTTCGAGAAATCTCGCGATTCAAAATTTTGATAAAAGGCCCCATTCACGTATAATTTCAGAATACGAAATCAACCAATTGCGTGCTGCGAAATATTAAAATAATTTTTCCAACCTAATTTTCCTTTGTGAGTTATTATTATTTAGAATTTTTCGTGTTGCTGGGCTTTGAAATATTATTAACCCTGGTACATTCTGAAATTAAAATTAACAATTGAAATTCTTAGCGGTAATGCTATTTCGTATTCACCTAATTTGAAAGGATTATAATGGTTGCCAAAGGTCGTTGATAAAGCATTATTAAATATTCGAAACTAATCGTACTTTGGTACCCGTAGCAAGTATAGGGAGGCGCTATACCTACATATTATAATTATAGAAAGTTCTTTTGAATATGTTTATATGCTCGATTCACAATTACAAAGAAAAAACAAGTACCTACACACACATGTAGAAAAAAATCTGAGTGTGCAATTCACACGCGGTAGAAGAGAAACCTTCAGAACACTAAAGTAGATACGAGTGAGAAGACTACGAAGCACTTTTTATCAATGTGAAGGATGATTTTTCCATATTTTTGTAGTCGAATTCCAGTCAACCCTTTCCTATACATTTTGTCATCTTATTAGTATTTGTATTTTCTTCTTCGGAGTCCCTAGATGTCGCTTTCTTTTGTATTTTCTTTGCCTACTCATTTTGGAGTGGTTTGAAGATTGGATATTGATTAAAGATGAAGCCATAGTAAATAATGCAAAATCATACAAAATCATGTATTTTTGTTTTGAAAATTTGATCGCTTAGAAGTATTATAGATGCTTCAATTAAATACTGCGTGTAGAACATACCTTGGCCCTTAAAAATATCAGTAATTTAATAAGTATAAGGTCCATCAAAAACACTTTCAAGTCCAAAGTCTCCTATTTATAAACCCCTTTTCGGATTTGGTTTTATTGTATAATGTGGCAAATTTAGTTTCTTTTATAATAATCGCAAAAAAAATTGATATTTACGCTCGAACTTCACAAAATAAAATAAAATATGCATTTTCTCGTTGTTATTTTTGACATTAATCAATACGGCCCGCACTCTACGAATTTGGATTCTTGAAGTGACCCTTATGGCATGGGCACAAGAACCATGCACTGGGCACAACCCATTTCGTATCAGTCACGCCCCGGCCGGAGCGGGAGATGCACGCGTTACTCCGCGTCGCTTAGTTTCGTGAAATTAATTTTAAATTTCCGTTTTCTTACAATAAACAATGCGTAAAACAGGAATTAATATTTTTTACAGGCCTTTACGAGATCAACCTGTTAAAAAAATTCTCAAATACCTTTTCCAACCTTTCCAAAAGCTTTTTCTCAAGCATTTTTAAACTCCTCCCTTAAAGGGCGTGAATTCCGATTTCGATTTTTTCCTGAACTATTGGATCGCCTTAATGGAATGAAGTTACCGTTTAGTATAAAGTCGCATGTCTACTTTCGAGGTGTGGGCATATTATAGTCAATCTAATCACTGTTTCCGCTCTCCCGCAAAGCATGTCAAATATAAAATGCGATAGTTTACGTCTAGTTTTAGATTTAATGAATTGTATTTTTTAAAATCACTATTTGAATCATCAGATACATTTTTAAATCACAAAACATAAAATCGTTACATACACAAAAAAGTGCATGCGATGGGCGGGCCCGACTGTACTAATGAACGGAGCAGAATATCGTATGCGTGACCAGTGCTGTACTGGGCTCGGTGGGCGTACCATCCCCGCCTACTTTATGATGCATTGATATTGGATATTGCGAGGAATATTCGTATTGTTACATCATGTCGAATGGCCCGGGGAAATTTGATAGATGATGAAATTAAGTTAACAGACAACGGTTTAATATCTTCTGTTAAGAATAATAAGTCTCCACGTAACCATTTTGATAATACTAATGTAACAAAATTCGAGAAATAGTATTAGTTGTTAAGACCCCCGTTCCTAAATTCTACCCCGATTATAACATACATCTATTGCTTTCTCCAAAGATTTTATTTTCTAATAATCCCTATTATCTTATTAACTACTCGTATATGTAAAGACGGTACCTACGACCGGCACCTAGTATGATTGAAAGTGTGAGAAGAAAATAGATACCATAAAAGCCTGTTCAGATTGAGCATATAAATATAAAAGATCATAGCACGCCATATATCTGATAATATTTGATAGCGTCGTGTGAACGGTACGAAACATAAGCGCTCGCGGTTCAACAGATAACAAAACAGATCTGCTCGCGGTTATATTCGATGTCTCTGAACAAGCTTTAAAAAAGAGTGACCAATTGGCCTAAGTCTCTTTTTGATCATGTGTTGCTCGCCATAATGCATTGTTTTAATTAAAGTAATTTGACTAGTATTCCGCCATCCTCAGATCAGTATCTATATAATATTAATACATCATTTCATTATGTTGATTGAAGTGAAACTTCCTTAGCCCCGTTAGAGTGATTTGAAATTCGGATGAAACGGAAATGACGCACTGCGGCACCTGCGAAGCATCAAACTGCGCTCAGGGCTCCTATTAGTTGAGATATATAACGGAAACGACGATAGGTCTGCCCTCATTGGCCGCTTTGTATTTTACGGGTCGTCGGAATATAATGCGTAAATTCGCGCCTCGCCGATCACGTCCCATAGCGCAGTGGTGTAGTAAGAACGGTTACACAGAAGTAGCATAATTATACAATATTTTTAGTTGTGCATAGCCTGCCTCACTAGGTGAACCTGTATTAAGGCAGATTTTTTTATAAATTGTTTCTCGCAATTTTATCGTATAGGTAGTGTAGGTTTCTATACAGCTAAATATTATTTTAGTTTACATTATTGTTTGCATAATATACACAATACAAAAACTGCAAGGTTATTACTACAATAACAACTGTCAATGACAGGGGTTTGGGTGAGGGCACCAGTGTAGGCTCGATCATTAGAATATATCCATATTTTAACATATTTTTAAAACTCTTTCTGTGTTTGACTCAGTTAGATGTTTTCTGGGAGAATGTTGAATATTTTTGTGACAAAGTCTCTAAAGCTTCGTTGACCAAAGGTGGAAGAGAGTGCTGGAACTTGCAATATGTCTTTGTTGGAATTACGTGTAAATCTAAAGTTTTTTTTTTCGTAAAGCACATGCTTGTTTTTATAGTGCGTCGCAAATCTCAGCGGCCGGAGAAATCCAGCGGACGGAGGTTCGAATCCTACCAAAACCAAAAAAATATACATTTTTGTTTTTGTAAATCAAATTCAATCTTCAAACCACTCTAATATAAACAGGCAAAAGAAAGCGACATCTAGCGACTTTCTACTTTCACTTCTATCGCGTGTGAATTACACACTCTAATTTTTTTAATTTCAATCCATGTCTAAAAGTTTGTCAGCATGAAAGAGACTACGATATAGGTATAAAAGAACGTGCAAGATTGTCCGGCGTCTCCACATTATCACCAACGAGATATTATATTGTTCTAATTACAAGTACATTCTCTTGCTTATTATACCCCCATTCCAACATCTTACTACAAAAGTATAACTATTCAATTTTATCCTTGATTGACGTAGTTTGAATAAATTAGCATAACACCAAAATTAAATCTTATACGAATAACAACCAGTAACTGGAATGACTGTGAACACGATCCCAGCAATAATATACCGTATTTAAACTGCTTTGTTTCGCCGCACGAAGGTCTTTGTTTTAAAAACTTTCCACGTCGGTAATCTTGAACCCCCCTCCACGGTAAAAAAAAATAAAGAGCAGAGTGAGGAGGGTTGTACCCTCGCGTGGCTGCGGGCGATTTACCCCAGACACGAACTTGCCCCGGCCCAATCATATAATAAGGAAACATAATCTAAAGTTTGTAGCGACTGATATGACGCTGGGAGTCTGTTGCTCAGAGATTTATGTATGGTGGAAAATGCATTTAAAAAAGTTCCGAATTTGAAAAAAATTCTTCATGAAAAAAACTTGTGGCTACATCGCAGCTAAGAATGTACTTTCGTTGGGTCGTCTTCGGTAGGTACTTAGTTATGACATGACGTAGGAAAGTACCTACATATATTATATATAATCTTTGAAAAATCAAGTAAGGTACCTTCCAACCTACTTAATAAATAAATATGTATGACCAAAATTTGTAATAGAGAGTAAAATACCACTGAGAATTTAGTGTAGGTACTTATTGGAGTAACACTACATACAGTTTGTCAAATAAGAGTAGAAAACACAAGAGGGCGCCACTGCTGTTCAAATGGCAATGTAAAACTGGGTAAAAAAATAATACTTAAAGCATAAAAGTGAAAAAAATATTTTTTCATTGTAATATAGATAGATACCCTCTGATTTCAAAATTAGAATTGCCTACACAACAGGTATATTACACCTTTGCAATTTTGTGTTAACATAATGAAGAATAACGATATTGTAATAAAATGTAAAGCACAGTTTAGAAATTGCTCACATTTAATTTAATACTAGCTTAAGCATCTAGTGTTGCCTGGGCTTTAGATCATGACTCTAATTTTAGATCTGAATATATTTAACTCATTCAGATCTAAAACTAGTGTAACTAAACTCACTATTAGTGATTCTTCCTTTCTACTTACTGTTAAATTCAAATTTATGTTAAATTAAATGAAAACAAATCACTTTAACATCATTTAATCAAATTTATGTCATCAAGTAGGTGCTTTAACTACAGTGCTTCTTCGATTTTAATTTTTTGTTTTAAGAACAAAAAAATATTTTTTTAAATGTTATTTACAGTGTTTTAAATATATAGTGGCATTGCGTTTTAAAAGAATATTTGACAGTTAAATTGGTGTTGCCAGCCTACAAATTTTAAGGTTCCTTTTTTAATATTTTGTACTCTTAATTGACAGAGTATACATGAAGATTAAAGAGATAGTTTATTTTATTATTATTATTATTAATAACGACGATTAACGGGTTTTACATAGGTAATACAATATTTTGAAATATGAATACCGAATATACACGAATAAGAAAAATATAGGTGAGTATAAAAAATATAAATGAGAAAAATACAAGTGGGAAAGTGCATGAGTTATATATGTAGTTTAGTAGTTATAAAAGTTGCCCGAAGAATAAAAGGTTCTGGGGTCAAGACCCGGTTGCGCTAATAACGTTTATTGTGTGATTTTATTAAAAAATCAGGGGATATTAAAATTCCATTTTTGAAAAAGATAATCAAATTAGTTTTCTTTTATTGGTATGTAGGTAGGAACCTACTTTATCACATATCTGAATCCTTCCTTCACAAAATGAATTCCAATTTTGAAAATGCCTTTTTTATTGAAGTTCATTGAACCATGTTACACGCGGACGCACAAATAACCGAAATTAATATATTTGATGATATTTCAATATATATTTTTTTCTAAATCTATCAAAAATTTAATTTGTTTTTCATCACAAGAATAGGTATCAGAAGGCATAAATTTGATCAGTGAAAATTATACTAATAACCAAAAACCAATATATTTTTAAATCGCCACACTTTCAAAAACTATAAATCAAAAAATTGCTTCCGAAAAATCATAACAATATTTCACATAATGCAACCATTTTGCCTCAATAAATATTATTTAGCCACAATATAAACACATAAATAATATTTTTCTCACTTCTCGTAAGCATAACTTGCACTAAATCAAGAAAAGTGCAAAGCAATGGTAAAAAAAGCACCATAAATTTGGACCATTGAGGTTTCTATTGACTAAATTAGTCTTATTAGGGTCCAACGGCTTGGGTCCTCCCAATCAGACCCAAATTTATGGCCATTTTTCAAAAATAAATCAATGTTACCTGTCGGACGTTGATTCATGAAGTGCGGACCCTCAGGTCCAAGGGATCGGGCCTTTTTATCTTTAGAGGAGCCGCAAAACATAATGAAGGACTTATAATATTTACATGTGATAATTGAATTTTGCTTTTATACCTACATAAAACATCATATTATAGAATAAGTCATGAAATTGAGTGGAATAATTCATGAACAAGTCATGAAATTATACTATGTGGATGGAATAGTAATGAAATTATATGTGATGGAATAAGTCATAAAATTATATGTGACAACGTGCCAACGTACATTAAGGTGGGTCATTTAAAAAAATGTTATTTTTAAATTCTAAGAGCGATAAAAGGGTGCCAAATGGGTTCAAAACGATGTGTTTAAAATTTTTCAAAATTCTGATACGATCTTCTTCCTCCGGATTCACATAATATTTTTGAAAATTTTCATATTAAGGGGTTATTTCTAGTATATATAAAAGTGACTATGAATCTTATCATTGAAAAAGAAGATAATAATAATAACCTAAACGAAAATATGAAAGAGAACAAGACACAGAAAAATATAATGGTCGCAACTGGGACTCAGAACCTCTCGTCTATCCGTGACGAGCGTTTACCAATTTCGCCATTTTCCACCTACTGTCAAGCCGTCATAATAGTCAATCACATATTTCAAATTTTAGAAAAATGAGTTCTAAAAATGACGGAAGGTTCTGGGTTCGAGTCCCAGTTGCGATCATTATCTTTTTCTGTGTCTTCTTCTCTTTCATATTTTCTTTTAGGTTTTTATTATTATCTTCCAAATAACCTTCAAAGGTTATAAATATAGAGTTTTTCTTACAAAATGAATCTTTTAAACCATATTTTTGTAATTTTCTTTAGCAAATGTAGTAGGAATAAATTTACGAAATCATTTACAAAAAGTCCCAAAATTGAGTTTCGCAAAATAATGCCGAAATTTAAGTAAGAAGGATTTAGCTGGTATTTGAATAGATACACTGCCTTGAGATAATTTGAATTATATTATTCATATATTTTTTTATATAAATAAATCAAATTATTCCCTCTATTTCGTGTTTTATTGAAAAATAGTTCTTTTTTTATGGTTTATCCAACATATTTTTAAGATTTAACAAGGGTGGGCTTTTCTCTATTTTGTGAAATTTCAAAGTCAATCCGGAGGAAGAAGATGATATCCAAATATTATGTGATTTTATATCTTTATTTAACACCCTTTTTTCACTATTAGACAAATCAAAGAAGAATTTTTTCCCATACAGTCGTGACCCACCAATATACATATGTCTACATCAAGGTAAAATGGCATGGCATATCATCCTTCATAAATCGTTAATATCAAATGTTTCTTGGATTTGATATTCTGGTTAATTATTTACGTGTTTACGGGTTCGGCCAAGTGGTGGTAATAAAAAAGAAGACAATGGGTTCGGTTAGATTAGCAAAATGGCATATAAAAAATTAAAGCAAAATGGCATATATAGATAAATAAGAAAAAAGGCAATACATATTTTGTCGTAGGGATTAAATAAAAATGTTGCCAATATCATAAATATTTTTTTCTGAAATTCAACTGCACCTTCGCACTTTTAATATATTTTTAAAGAACTTTCTTGTTTTTCTTGTTGTGCCTTGTCCGTTCAACGGACGTTGGCTATCATGTTGGCTATGCGGACTTTGTTTACTGCGGCCCGGAACAGCTCCACGGTAGACTGGCCAAACCACTGTCTCAGGTTTTTCAGCCATGAGGTTCTCCTTCCTCCAGGGCCCCGTCTTCCGGCAATCTTTCCCTGCATTATGAGATGCAGGATCTCATACTTCTCTGGATGTCTCATCACGTGTCCAAGATATTGAAGTTTTCGGATTTTTATGGTTTTAATTACTTCCTTTTCTTTATTCATCCGAACCATAACATCTTCATTTGTGACCCTGTCCATCCAGCTTATTTTAAGTATTCTTCTGTAGATCCACATCTCGAATGCCTCAAGTCGCCTAATTAATTCTTCAGTAAGCGTCCGTTAAGATAATTTAAAACTTTATATAAGATAAAGAACTTTATATAAGATAAATTGTCTAATAAGCCACTTGCATCACATTTTTTAAAAAAAATTTCCGGTTTAGGTAAATATTCTAAGACATTCTGTATTTTTTTTTTAATTGTATTTTTGAAACCCTGGCGATTTTTTGAAAATTTCAATCCGAAAAAATCAGACCATTTTTTATAAACCGGAAAGACGAGACATAATAATGGTACAGGAGAATAAAGAGGCATACCAAAAATATTAAATCTCATAAATATTTTTTTCCTTGATCCATCTTATTGATCATTAATCCATTATAATGTTCAACGTCTATATTACTTAATCAAATGTAATATACTTGTTCATGTAAATTATAATAATAATAAGAATATTATAAAATTTGATTTTCTTAAAATCCGCACCATTATCATTATAACTCTAAAACACGTACGGACAACGTAAAATGTATGGGGTTCTCTTCATAACATCTGTCAAAAAATTCAAACCAAATGATACGTTCGCAGAGAACAAACAATAAATCTAGTGAACGTTAAATGTCAAATTCAAAATTCGCCTGAAATCAAAGTGATGCCATATAAAAAAAATAAATCAGTGTGGAATTTTATAAAATTAATAGGAACATTTTCAGAGACGAGACATTTTCATGTAGTGACGTCACGAGCCCAAATAATGGATTTATTTTTTTTAAATAAAAAAAACTGAACATTTCTAAAAAATTTTACTAACATTTTCGTAATCTTAGTAAAAAAATCTATCCACACAATTTTTTCCAAGTCGTTATGAAGTCCATGCAAATGGCCTATTGTGCGTACAATACGTACAACTAAAATTTAAAACTTTTGTATGAGAGCATAGGTTTATTACGGTTTATTTCTACAACACTTGCTTCAGATGGCCACAAGTCTCTTTTAATACTATTTTATTTCGGAAATATATATAAATAATGTATAAATAATGTACATAAATCAATTTACTAAGTTAAAACCATCTACCTACACACGGTTAAACTACAAGCATGATCAAATATATACTCGTACATATATAGGTTTTTAAAATGTGATTCATGTTTTATCCAACACTGCTAATCAATGTTCCATTCAATAAACTGCTTGTGAATATACAACTATAATTATTAATACCTAACATTGATTCATAAATTAGGGAAGTTACTATGCAAAAATCAATCAATGAAATATACAACCAACGTATAATAGAAAATCAAATGAATGAATTGATTCCTGCCTATACCTTGGTGTTTATTGCTTCTTAACTTCGTTTTATTTATGTTTCAATTTTTAACCTAAGTAGGTTGAGAAATTTAAAATAATAAAATAAACACAAAATAATGCGTTGAATGAACAATATTGTTTCATTAATATCAATAATATATGCCAATCATATCCACCAAATTGTAAACAAATGTATGAAAACACTAGGCTTAGTATTAAGAACAACCAAAAACTTTTATTCCATACAAGCCATTAAATTATTATATGTATCTTTAGTTAGAAGCCTAATGGAATATATCTCGGTAGTTTGGTCTCTATCTTACAAAATTCACATTAATAACATTGAGTGAATACAAAAAAAATTGGGTTTTATAAATTTTAAATTAAATATCCCATTAGAAGACTTAAAATATAATTTATTATTAAATATTCTAAAAATTCACACACTAGAAGACAGACGTAAAATAAACGACTTAACATTTTTATTCAAAATACTTGACTCTAAATTTGACTGTTGCGAACTCCTGCCACTCATTAACTTACGAATACCAACGGTAGATAATTACACGACAAAATACACTATTCTACTGTAGTATTCATAAGCGAAACTACATTGCCCACTCTCCGATACAACGATTGCACACTATATATCTATATATTTAACATAAACTTGGCGAATTTTGTTGATCTTGTAAAAAACTTATTCCAAAACTAGTCCTAAACATATCTGGATCTTTGTAAACCTATGAAATCGCTGTTTTGTGTATTTTTATGACTTGTGTGCTTTTTTATCAATTTTTTTTTTATTATTTCTTTATCTGTTTAAAAATCATCTGTCATGAATTAATTGTACTACCAAACATGAAAAAGCCCTTTGACGTTAAATAAATAAATTAAATAAATAAATGGTTTTACAAATAAAACCCACTGAGCTGAATTATATATGATGGTACCTCAACACGTAGGGTGACCATGTGTTGAAATTTGATTTGAAATAATATACTCAGTTTATGTACAGGTACATATATTGCCTTAAAAAATAGCATATCAATTATACTATGTTGCCATATTATGTTCAAAAATACTCTGTAAGAATATTATTGGTATTGCATTGTAACATGGATGTAGGTGTGTAGATTTTAGTAAGGTTATGTTTGTTAATTGTCTGTATTGTGGCACATAATACCCATGTAAGGAGATCGGGCGTATTTAACACAATAGAAAACAGGTATAGGATCCGAGATGAAAAGGGGGCGGATAATCCTGTTTGCGCCGCAGGTAAATCATTTTAAATTTAGCTAATTGCTGCAAAAATCACGCAACAATAGACCGAATAAGAGCGTTACGCAATGAAAGGAAGCCGCCCGCGCCGATGAGCCACAAAACCCAACAAAAACCACATTGAAAAACCAACTCAACTTCTTCTGTTTGAAAAGTGAAAGTGATTTATTGTTGCCAGGTTCAGGTATGACCTGCCGTGGTTTTTTTGGCATTTTTTTTACCTGGCAACTAATTTACGGTTCGATTTTTAATTTGGACGAATATTTAAACTAATTCGGCGGGTAGACCGAGTCAAAAGGAGGCGCCGAACTAGGAACTGAATAAATTGGATAATCAATCAGAAACGATTATATATAAAGGAATGTGTTATTATTTCTGGCTCTGATTTCCTTGTGCAATTTATTATATGTTTTTAATTATATAAAGTCAAAATTATCCGACTAAAGCGCCTGTTTGAAGGTTGTAACTCGTTGTAGGCTGTTGTACATACGTAGTCTCGGGTATATTTGAATCAATTACCACGATTTTAATAAGTCAGGTACGCCTCTTACGTTACACATATACATATGTCTGGTGATGTTATATTATCGAAAACAAGCCTGGCGTGTCAGTAACAAGATAAAAACAGCTTTTTCGGAAAATGACGACATTTTACTAAAAATCTTAAAATTGCTGAAAATATTTACTGGTTGGAGATATTAATTTGTGTAACGAAAAAGTGTATATATTCTAAAAGATAATTAAATTCTTTACACCTTCTTTCAAGTAAATTTCTTTCTTTGATGAATATTTTAGACGATATGAAGGAATTTTTGATGAAAAATGTGATATCAAATGATTTTTTTCGAAAATATCTACATTTGTGGAGCGTGTAACTCAAAAACGGTAGCGATTTCAAAAATTACGCATTGAATAAAAGTAGATAATTACCCAAAAATTGGGACCTTCTCCCCCCCCCCCCCCCCCCCCAGCTCACCACCTAGACGTCAGGACTTTTAGTAAGTTCACACCCTAAGCACCCTGAACAAGTTTCTCAAGAAATCGCTTAGGTTCCTGCTCACGCACTCTTATAAAATAATATTAATCATATTCTCTGTATTTATCTCATGTTATGTTCATCATTCATTACACTAACCCATCACCCCATTTTCAGACTAACTCCTGTTTTACAGGGACATTTGAGGGTTTAGCTTCGTGCATCATAAGTAGCTTCGTTTATTAAAAAAAATTAGAGTCCTTGTGAGAGCCCTGAAGGAGTAACCATCTGTTACTTATACCAGGGCGGGAAAGCGGTTGGATTACCTCACGCACTCTACATCTCCTTTTGGACCATTCATTGACTGGACTAAATGTAGGAAGAGATGAAATAAATTTGTAAATCCTGTCTAGTGATGTACCTAAGTTAGATTTGACAGGATTCTATTATTTTATAGGTCGTATGAAAATTGTTATTTTGCTCAAGTGCAATTTTTTTTACGATTAGTGTGATGTCCTAAAATTGCAATCCCTTTCTTTATTTCGTGTTTGAAATTGGTCATTGATTCTGTTAGTCTAATCGTAGCTGGCTGTGTATTGCATAGTTCGCAAGCTAGATTGCAAGTGTAGATTGAAATGTGCCCATCAGCTGCATAATATGTTCAAATTGTCATTTTGATTACACTTAAAGATTTAGCACCAGTTATTGAAATAATTACAGAAACTGAAGTCGTTCTTCTCGTACTTCTTGTAACCCTTGAACGCCTGTTATTCTGACTCTTTCCTTGACCATGTTTCAAACGAAATACTCAATCTTTCCATACGTCACGTTTCTGGTTCCACAAACTTCTTATTTTATCCACGCACGGTACGCATCTTACATAATCTATCGTAGATGCTCCTTTCTTCAAACTTAAATAACTACATATTTATTTTTTGAGTTAGTTTTAATAGTTAAAATAATTGTCAAAGTTTTAATTTTTCAAGATCCCGCGAAAACGACCGTATGTGTAGTGAATCGTGTGACGTCATCACTCCTGAAATGTTACTATAAGATCGGGCAATCAGCTGTTCAACTGGCGCCATTTTGAAATTCAGAGTTGGAAGTATTCTCCCTAGAGTAGCATTACTATTTTTTTTTGTGCAGTAGTTTTTGAATATTTTCAAAAATAGAGATAAACTAATAAAAGATACCTTTATTTTTGAAACTGAATTATTTAGGCCTAAATAATGTTTAATAAGCACAACTATTAAATCTCTATAAACAGTATGTAAATAATCGAATAAGATGAAATGTTGTTAATACGATGGCTTGTGTCATACCTTCATTCCTAAACAATGACTTTACGGTGTTGAGTGACGTCACCACTAAACATTTCAATGATACCAACTTGACGGCGTGTTTCTATGACACGATTAAAAATGAACTTTTTTATAAAATTTTAAAAATTCCTTTTTTAATATTATTAAATGAAACTTATATATTCAGAATCAGCGTTTAATGGTCTATTCTCTATGAACATATTTTTTTAAAGCAATAATATTTTTCACTGGAGTTCTTTATTCCGAAAGGTCATTGCTAATCAACTAGTTGTTCATCAAGTACACTCTGAAATTGAAACGCCGAAGAAAACGAATCAATCCACCCATTGTAAACAACGCAAATTGGGATAAATGCAAATGAGGAATGTGGCTAATTAATGACCACGACCTGTTGTTAACCAGGCAAGTGATTGTTGGAGCCCGGATCACACAATATATCACCCGGGATCCCAAACAGGGTACTGGATACAACAACGAGGGTGGGAAATGATGAAAACTGTAAGGAGTAGGGGATATCGTCAATATATCGGATAATTTCAAAACCCGCTATATCCGAGTTTTTACGAATTTTTTTTTTTGATCTGAGTATGACATCTTGTTCACATTTTTGCGAGGAACAAGACTAACCTAAAATTGAGTTTTAAAATCTCCCTTATCACGACCAAAAACCATGTTAAAACTGCGAGTGAGAAACAAAACCCGCTATATCATTCAAGAAGTTACTATCAAAACCCGCTGTATCGGAATGGGATTTTTTATTTACGCTAGAAATGTGACAGTTTTTTGCGATTTTCTCCGAATCAGTGAAAGTTGATATAGCGGATATAGAAATTGAACGACTTTTATCACATCACGCCGTTTTCCTTGTACTTTTTTATGAGAACCCTTCAAGAGAGTCTGACGGAACCTGTTGGACTATGCAATCCCCCTTGAATAGATTGAAAGGGGAAGCACACGAGGAATAAGATTGAAACAGGTTGGGAAGTGCCTAGAGATTCAGCTCTTGTCACCAAGCACAGTTGAAGTATTTTCAAACAAAGTTTCATTTCTGAGTGGTAGTCTCTGTTCCGGGCGATACTGAGAGTATGTGGCCATTCATTTTATGGATCTTGATTTGACATTAGTTATCAAATTTCGGATAAAATAATTGTATTATCTTAAATTATCACAATCCTTGGACGGATCATGGTATCCAGCACGGTCGGTCGATATATGATTTATCGAGAATGTATGCATGTAATAACTTCGTAACTAATCTTTCTTGAGCAGTACTGCAGATCGCTAACGTGCAAAAAACATTTCAAATCGAATAAATTAAGATGAATCCATGCGAAATAATGCAAAATCATACAAAATAATACAAAATCATGTGCTTTTGGTTTGAAAATTTGATTGCCTAGAAATATTATATAGATGCTTCAATTAAATACTGCAAATAGAATATATCTTGGCCTTGGAAATAATCGAGTAATTTTTTAACAAGTCTTTTTGTTTGTCTAAATTTAAAAAAAAATATATATAAAAATTCTTTCAGGTGCTGATATCTCCTACTAATGAATCCATTTTCAGATAAAGTTTAATTATTTAATGTGTCAAATAAGTTCTTTACAAAATGATCGAAAAACCTTTATATATTTGTGCCTGAATTTCACAAAACAGAGTTGAAAACAGCGATCGCGTAAAGCGAAAAATGTTGACTTTGGTCTCTAATTGGAATCGGGCTGAAAAAAATGCCGTTTATTGTAGGCATAAGAGTTGTGCCAACCGAAGCTATTTTTTATTGTAATTCTTAGTTAGAAACAGTTTAAATATTTTGAGTCAAGAACAAAGTAAACCGTATGAAAATATGACGTAGGCCCAATGGAAAATTTTTTCCCCCAGGGTCTGATATGTGGAATTAACAAACAAATTAATTGACTAAGTGTAGCAAAGACCTGTTTAATCGGACCATTTGGCATGCCATCTATGTATAAATTTGTTTATTACATTCCGGTTCTGTCTCAAGGTGGTAGCCTTTTTGGATACTGCATTTTTATGCCGCCAGATGCATGATCGTGGTTCCTACTAAGAGCTATAAAATAGATGAAACAGTATTATGGTATTTATTTTTGTTTTTAACTTTACGAGTAAAAACATAAAGTGTCATATTTAATTAAATGAATACAATATTATCCAATACATTTTTCTGATTTTTCTGTTTCCAGATTTTCGATTGAGTTTCGCTAATATTGTCGTCATTTAAATAAATATTATAGTAACTACCGGCCTGAAGAAAGTTTTGTAAAGATATTTGTCGTTGAGATGGTGATATTTGTTTAGAGAAATTGTTTAATTCCTTATTTGAATTTAAAAAGAATATTAGGTGAATATGTTTTATAATTAATTGGGTATGTATTGAAGTAGCTACATACTTACAATCTCTTCAGAGGAAATTTTATTTTTGATTTATTAAATAAGGGAAAATTTAGAAACATTTTAACTCGAGATCCATTGTTCACAGAACTTAAGTTAATAAAAATCAGTGTGAAGATTCTTCTCAGGAATTCAATGTTCACGGTACAGCCTTTCATGTTTGCCTTGCATCCCCCACAGTGTTTTCATCTGACTTTGGGGGTGAAAGTGGCGACCCCAGCCTCCAGTCTAGTAGTACGCTAATACTTACACTTTACGAGTTTACAGACCTCTTCTTGGCGTTTACAGCCCTCGGCGGGTGACTTACTAAGATGAATCTCTCAGGGGTTGATTTCAAACACTTTATTTTCTGAAATATTGAAATAAAATATCCGAAATATAGGTATATTTTTTAAATGATGTACTTAAATGCATTTTTTAAATATTTTTCTTTGAAATACTATTTATTTTAATTATATTAAAGAATATTTAAAAAACACAAATTCATCATCATCATCATCTTCTTCCCCTTATCCTATTCGGGTCGGGGATCCATTGCATCGACAAGGCTCCTCCATACGTCCCTGTTTTGTGCTGATTGTTCAGCCTCTGTCCATGGTAGACCCATCCTCTCCTCACACAGTTTCTGGAGTTGCCTCGCCCAACTCTGTCTGGGGTGGCCCACTGGACGTCTACCCTCTGGAATCGCACTCAGTATCTTCCTCGGAATTCGGTCATCAGACATTCTTAGTACATGCCCAAGCCACCTCAGTTACGATTTTTCTATGAAGAGTAGCAGTGGTTCAATGTTTAGATCATCTCAGATCGTCGAGTTTCTCATATGATCCCATTTCGTAACCACTGCCACTCCTCTCAAGTACCTCATTTCGGCAGCTTGGACTCTAGAGCGTGTTCGTTAAAATACAAATTAAAGTAGTTTATTAGAGGCGGACTGTAGGCATTTGTATTGGTATTGAATCAAGATTGCCTTATATTCATATTTGTTGATTTCCACATCTTTTGTTTGTTGATTGTGAATTGTGTTAGTGTCACTTCATAATTTTAATGAATTCCTCATCTCATTTTACATCTGGTGTTTACTTAGTAATATGTCAATGATTTCGATGGTTTAGAATCTAAATCTGTTACTTGATGCGATATATTTAAATACAAAAGGGTACTGTAAAAAGTTTATATGAAATATTTGTGTTGCCTCAATGCACCTCAAACTTATATATCATCCTATGGTCGAATCCATACTTAGATATGGAATTCGAACTTGGGGACACTCGAGAATAATTAATATTAAATACATTCAAAATTCACAAACTGCTATAATTAAAAAAATTGTTAAACCTAGCATTTACAAAAAAAGAAAAAACTTAAAATTACTATATGGATCTAAGGGCCTACTTCCAATTAAATGGCTTCTCTGGTACATTATAATTACGGATAATTCGGGAGAAAGCGCATATAAAAAGTTATTGGTGCACAGTCACACATCAAGATTTACCGAAAACAAAGGCCTAAAAATACCACGAATATCAAATAAGCATGGTAGCAGAATGCTCGAATATATGAGACATATTTAATGAAAACATTAATTTTAAAAATAATGAGGAACCCTGCCCTAAACTGACAAAAAAGTGGTTAATAAATGAACAACAAATTTATCTATCCTATATCTTATATTAGGTATTAATGTTGTAACTTAAGCTAATGTGTGTTATGTAATACATACATAATATTAAATGGTACCTAGAACCTACAGACAAGCTGATCTGTCACAGCTTTGTGGGACTACCTATATCTTTTATTGTATTAGATGTTATTATATTTAATTTAATAAATAATAAAAATGTGAAAATTTGCGTCTCGCTTGTTACCGGTGTGTTTTATATTTAAACCTAACGCATCAAGTAACAGGCAACATGTATATCAGTCCATGCATGTCCTTATTTAAACATTTACAATAAATGGGCTATCCACTATCCGTTTCCATCCATATCGCATTATATTAATTTGAATGAAAGCACGACCTACCAACATTAAACACAATAATTTTGTAATAACATAAATTGCGTCTATTTATTCTACGGGGTATAATATACGAGTACTCCCAAAGCACTATTTTAAAACTATTGTTTTCTACTGCTGTAGGATATCCTCACTTATACCATTGTTTGTCCATGGATATTATGTTAAACACGTTTTTACAATAATTATTAGTCGTTATTTGAAGTGGGTAATATTACCATTTGATTTCTGTAATAGATAAACTAAGCATATCCATTTATCTATATTCTATTATATATAAAGAAGAGTGTATGTGGTGGCGTAACTTCTATTTTTATAAACATCTACAGTTTTTTTTATTTGAACTTTATGAGTAAAACCTCAAATTGTAATATTTAATTAAATGAAGACAATATAAGCGAAAATCAATCGAAAATCTGGAAACAGAAAAATCAGAAAAAGATATTGACACCTCTGGGACTTCTTGCTTTCCGGGCAAACGCGCTAACCACTGCGCCACGGTGTCGATATCAAATTCGGTCATTTTTAAGTGTATCATACTTTGACTAAGAACCACCCACATTATCTTCATTTTCTTAACGCATATATTATTGGCTACCATCTTTATGTATGATTGCAAGATTCACACCCGAACTAAATGCTCTCTAGATAGTGTCTGGATAAATCTTATAATTAAATATTACAATTTGAGGTTTTAGTACTCATAAAGTTAAAATAAAAATAAAATATTCATTCTAGACTTGCAGAAAAGTCAATAGATGTCGCATATTAAAAGAAAATGGATATAGACAGGTCTATTAGAGACAGCCACCGTAGTCGAGGGGTAGGGCTCTTGACTTGCAATCCGAAGATCGCGGGATCGAATCCCGAGTTGCGCAAATAAATTTTATTTGATTAATTTGTGTTATTTCACAATTAATTCATTAAAAATAATATATAGTATATTTGCGATACGTTCCAGAGTGAGATACTCTCAGTATCGCCCTGGTGTAAGACCACCATGCAGAATTGAAACTTTCTTGAAATGGCTTTAGCCGTGTTTGGTGACCAGATCTGAACAGCCAGCTACTTTCCCACCTTCCTCTTCCCCATATCCTCCCACTCCCCATTACCTTCAGCCTGACAACATACCCAATTGGGGATGCCTTAGTCTCACTGGCTCCAGACGGGAGCAGCTGAGACTCTTGTGAGGTATTCACATTTAAAAAAATAATGACTGAAATGAGTATTTTTAATTATTGCTTATTGAGCAACATCAGCAAACAGGTAAAAAAAACATTTATTTTATTTAATCTTGTGACGTTTAAATCTAAACGTTCCAAATTTGAAATTCCGATCCGTTCCGGACGTGCGCCCAGTTCCCAGAGGTGTCGTGGTGACCCCTTCCGGGTGACAAAGTGGTTAGTTTGGGAGGGCGCCGTACAATATACACGGCACAGTTGTGCGCCCCAATTCTCGCACATAAATAACTCTAACAGACTCTCTGGGCTATCAACCCTCCGGACCAAAATGGTAAGGGATGTATGAACGGCTGGTAATTGTGGAAAACTGGACAAGTGTTTGAAGGTGGCTTTTTGAGATTGTTTTAAAATGAGGTGAGATTTTTATTATTATTTTGAAAATGAACAGAACGTATCTATGTAAAGTTGCTATTCTTCGAATAACACTTGAATGTAGAATTTATTTCTGTTTTTGTACTTCTTCTTCATCATCATCATCATTCCAAAGTATAAAATGAAGTCGCTCAAAATGTATGTGCGCGTTAATCTTTTAAACTACGCAACAGATTTTCATACGGTTTTCACCAATAGATAGAGTGATTGAAGAGGAATGTTTATATGTATAATACATGTAAATTAAAATAAAACATATTTTTGGGCGATTTAAAACGGCTGGCGGGCCGTACTATAGTCTCTTTTGAAATTCGTTCTACGGAAGAAATTGGAAAATAGATGTCCTAGAGTAAGTAGGAATTTGATTTTCCCTTTTCAAATATCCAGTGTTGCATTGCAAGCATTGTATAATTAGTGGCGAGTTAATTAGTTTATACGTATATAATACATGCTTATTATCTATAGTAGAGAAAAGCCGAGAAATTCAAATATTCAATTCAGGCAGCGGGCAGTGGGCAGCTGGCAAGCGGGTGGTGTGGATTTTATAAAGGTTGGGTAATGGCGTTGTGTTTCGTTAGCCACAGCAACGTGTGGCCGGGTCTGCTAGTTTTTAATAATTCAAATTCGCACTGTTATTTGATGTATACAATTTAAAAGTGCATTTTAATGCGTTGGTGGTGCTCTATACTGTTTTTCATGAAAAAATCACAATCGTGAAATATCCACTGATATTAAAGAATTTCAGATTTCATACTTTATTATTATAGCTTTCAACAGCTAAAATTTAAAGGAATTCCGATTAGAATAAGCTTTTGGTAGCCTAAAGTATAAAAATGATACTTGTACATAATTTTTTCGCGTATCACGTATTTAGTTTGAAACAAAACTTCGCAAATGTCAAATCCAAATACAATAATAATAATACGGCGGCAATGGAGACGTTTTTATAAGGGAAATTTTGAACTTTGAACGAAAATCGAATTTTAATGCATATCTTTCCGTCTATCCTGACTGAAACCGGTGGTTCTTGTGGTATTAAAGTTTAAAAGTATTTTACTTTTCAAAATTTATGCCTATTAAAAGTGTAGCGGAATATGGCGGCTCTTGAATTATTTACCCTATAATGTCTTTAACCCTAAAGTAGCCGAAATTTTTATTTTTTATTTTTTTTTTAAATGTAAAAATGCTCATACCGAAAAACTATATGTTTATGTGGGTACTCTATGTGATGTAGATTCCCCAGTTTCCCGCTTATATCACGAGTTTTCGGACAACGTGTATTTCATACAAATAAATATTTTGTATATTTTCGAGTATTAGTTAACCGCAAATGCTAAAGATACCCCTGTGTTACGGTGAGTGAAGTTTTCAGATTGAAATTTTACATAGTGTGCTTGATAATAACAATTATTAAATTTACCGTATAGTATTAAATGATTATTCCCACAATTAATTAATATTTACAGTACGTAAACCATAGGTACATTTACGGTAACTGAGAGGGTTCGCTATTGATGGCTGCCAAAAAAAAACCCTAAACAACGTAGCGCCTTGAAACTTGGAAATTAAGCTTTATAAGGTTGGTACTTTCTACCATAGAATTTTTTAATGCAACAACGACCAGAAGTAAGTCAGGTCGGGTACTTTTGGGAAAACCCTCGTTTATAAACATGTGCTAACATTTGGGAAGATAGCTACAAAATTCTTAGCAATATTTCAAGAGTGACCATGTTTTTCGGGTTCTAGACTCGTCCAAGATTCTTAGGTGTTACGACTCTCGATGTTAACAAGTTATGGAAAATAATGATAATTGCTTTAAGGTGATCCCCTAGTCCTTGAAAAATTTAACATCAGAAACCACGCCTCTTTTTGGGAGGCATTTAAAAATACTTGAGAAGTCTCTTTTTGAAAGGTTAAAGAAAGTATTTGAGAGTTGTATTTTACAGGTTGATTTCGTAAAGGCCTGTAAAAAATATTTACTTCTTTTTAATGCATTGTTTATTATAATAACAAGGAAATTTAAAATCGATTGCACGTAAATAAGCGACGTGGAGTCAACGTCCTTACGCCACCGTTTTAGGGCGGTAACTAATACAAAATGTGCGTGTAGTCCTTATGTGGACGGCGTAAGGTTTAATTCTCAAATCGATATTCGTTGAACGCCCCCCCATTTTGATTCATCCGTAAAACAACAGCGCTAAATTGCATTGTTTTGTTTTATTTTGTAAAATTCAGGCACAGATATAAAAAAAACGATTATTTTATAAAGAACTTAATTTTCCACCTTATATAATGAAACTCTATCCGAAAATGGATTTATTAGTAGGAGATTTTGGCACTTGGAAGTATTTTTTAAAGGCCTGATACCCTATTTTTTCCAGACTTACAAAAAGACCTGTTAAAAAATATTAAAAAATTTCTAAGGCGAAGATGTGTTCTACTCACAGTATTTAATTGAAGCATATACATAAAATATTTCCAAGCGGTCAAATTTTCATACCAAAAACACATGATTTTGTATGATTTCGAATTATTTCGCATGTTAAATTCCATTTTCATGCTAATATTTGGGAAGTTGCACAAAGTTCTTAATCCTTTAACAAAGCCATCTTTTAAGGATGACTGTATTGTTCACGTACTAGATTCTTCCAAAATGCAATAGATATTGCAGTTGTGGTTTGCACAACTTATGGAAAATAGTAATTAATGCTCTTAATATTTAAAGTTTACAAAACACTAGTCTTAAAATGAAAATCCTTTACCAAGCCATGCAAAATTAGTACTTGCCCATAATAATATGAAAATTCTCGGTTTGTTTCTGGCCAACCCCAGGAAGGCCTGTTGAGAAAATTCCCTGAAAGGAATGCGGTCGGGTTTCGGGTGTTTGTTTGTCTCTCACCCGCGCGGTTCTGTGGGGTCACGTGTTGCAATCATGTCACTACTGCGGTTGAACACGTGATGTATTATTATGGAAACCCATTCATGGATATTTTCATTCGAAATATCGTAAAATAATTTATTAAAATAACTATATTGCTTTTTTTAATTTCAATTTTTTGTTTGTTTGATGCACAAATTCTGGTATTGTAGGAGGAATACGATTGGAAAAGGTGAAGGGAATAGGATGTTGGGAAGACGAAGCGATCAGATATAGTCACTGAATTTATATTGTTGAAGTCATTGTTATCTAAGTTTTCATTCTAAATTGTATCATTTGTCCACACTAGAAAGAAGTGAAAACACCTACATATATACAACGTGTCCCAAAATTCAACGATAAGCGGGCACCAGTGGGTGGGCCCGCTCATGACTCCTCGAGAAAAAAATAGAAAAAAAAATTCTCAATTTTTTTTGACAAATATTTCTCAACATTTTTCAACAAAAAAAATCTATTTTGTGCACATAGTAAAAGTGATTACTGTCAACAACAATAATTTATGAAATTTGGTTCTTGTTAAAAATAGTACGCATATTTTTTTATGCCTAGTTTTCCTACAGTATTATACCATTTTGGAATCTTGATTAGATGCGTAAACTTGAAAAAAACTTGCCATAGTAGTACTTTTTTTTAACACCACAATGAGTGAAAGTGGACTGAAAAAAAATCTTTCATAATTTTTAGAAAAACAATCATTTTGATTGATTTTTGTGTAAAAACTACAGGCATTCATGGATTTTTAAGGCTTGAGACGGATAGCCGCCCTACTTAGGTTGCCGATACCAAAAAAAAATCAGAAATATTTTAAAAATTGTGATCATGGTAGTTAAAAATAACTTAAGAGGTGTTAATTTTCAAAGGACTTCAATTTTTTTTGTACATTAAAAAAATTGAGAAATATTTTTTTTCTATTTTTTTCTCGAGGAGTCATGAGCAGGTCCACCCACTGGTGCCCGCTTATCGTTGATTTTGGGACACGTTGTACATACAAATATTATAAGTTGCGTATGGAACAGAATACCTACGTAAATATTGCTTTTATTTTTTTTTATAATACCGTATATGCGGTACGTTCCAGAATGGAATATACTCTCAGCATCGCCCTGGTGTTAGGCCACAGTTTAGAATTGAAACGTTGCTTGAAATGGCATTAGCCGTGTTTGGTGACCAGATCAGATCTTCCCCGTCTTCCTCTTCCTGATCTCCTTCTCTTACCCACTACCTGCAATATCACAACATACCCCAATTGGGGTTACAATGGTCTCAATTGTTCCAGATGGTTTGAAGCAGCTGGGACTATTTTGTAAGTAAATTTTCATGCCTAATCTTTGAAATCCTATATAAACATGCAATTTCATCATACAAAATAGACAAAGATTCTGTTCGTAGAAGACGGATATCTCTACAAATTCACCATTTCCTATATCTCTGTTTTTCTCCCTTATCATTTTTTCTCCTACATTCGTCTTAATACTTCTTCATATCACCTATCCATCCCCATGACGATCCGGAATATCATCCCTTTAAGGGAGCCCTAATGAATCTTCATCCCTTACATGACCACCCGAGAGGGGCGAGAGGGGAGCATTTAATCTGGGAAATAAATGAACAGGTTTTGTCAAACTGCAACCCCCGCTAATAGAGCCTACGCCTTATTGGATACTAAAGACAAAGCATTTAGCCATAATAATACCATCACTTCTATCATTAATATAAATTCACTAGTATGAGCTTGGATAAATGATCCTGCGTTTGGAATGATGATTTTAACGCAATTTATTATTTTTGAAGTTTGTTTACTTGTTCCGTTGTCGCCTGGGTTTGTTTACCCAGGCGACAACGGAAGCACTATTTTCTGAGTATAGTCATTCATTCTTTCAAATTTTAACGGTTGATTACGAAATTAAAAGAAAGATCACTCGAACATATTTGAAATAGCTAACAAAAACAATGATAACAATAATTAATCACTGAAGACAATATTAGCGACTCTCAATCGAAAATTTGGAACAGAAATATCAGAAAAAGATAATAGGAATTGAACCCAGAACCTTTGCCTTGCCGGGGCTTTGAAGAAAATTTTGGTAGTTCTTAGTCGAAGTACGTATAGATATTTTGTTATTAGTTTTTGGGGTATTATGGCGTGTTACGCTACCTTCTTCTTTAGCCAACGTTTCGGACAGAAACGAAACGTTGGTTAAAGAAGGAGGTAGCGTAACACGGCATAATACCCCAAAAACTAATATCAAAATAATTTTTGGCCGTGAAAATCTAAAATCGTATCTACGTATAGATATGTTTTAAGATTTTCAAGGCCAAAAGTATTTTCGTTATTTGTTTTGGGGGTGTTACGCCGTATCAATAGGTAGAGAGAGAAAATGCACAACTTTTAATATTTTCAAGTCGTCAGCGTAAAGCACACATTCTGAATTTTGAAAGCATGATCCAATGTCGTTTATATAAATGTTGAATGACGGCCGGCTTAGTGCAGCGGTAAGGTGCTTGACTAGCATTCCGAAGGTCGCGGGATCGAATCCCGGCGTGGCAAATAAATTTTATTTGATTAATTTGTGTATTTCACAATTTATTCATTTAAAAAAATTTATAGTAGGTATATTTGCGGCACGTTCCAGAGTGGAAGATACTCTCAGTATCGCCCTGGTGTAAGACCACCATTCAGAATTGAAACGTTGCTTGAAATGGCTTCTGCCGTATTTGGTGACCAGATCTGAATAGCCAGGTACTTCCCCACCTTCCTCTTCCCTATCTCCTTCCCCCCCACTACCTTCAGCCTCACAACATACCCCAATTGGGGATGCCATAGTCTCGCTGGCTCCAGACAGGGAGGTTTGTCTAGGTCTTGGAGGCGGATGACCAGGACACACTGAAC
The DNA here is from genome assembly GCA_917880885.1 of Limnephilus marmoratus. Classification (NCBI taxonomy): domain Eukaryota; kingdom Metazoa; phylum Arthropoda; class Insecta; order Trichoptera; family Limnephilidae; genus Limnephilus; species Limnephilus marmoratus. The sequence continues at coordinate 28,018,527 of OU862923.1, read as the reverse complement.
CCCAGATTCCTACCCACCCCTTAAACCCTTTTCCTTCCCAGAACTCTCCTCTCCTTCCTTTCCTTAAAAAAACCCTCCACACAGCATCCCCAAAGATGACATAGGCCCTGAGGGAAATTATTTTCCCCAGGGCCTCCTGTGTGGAGCTCATGTAAAAAAAAAGTGGAATCGGGCTGAAAAAATGGCTGGTGTAAAACGGCCATAACAATAAAGTAACATATTTTAAATGAGTACCTCTACTTGAATAAATAATGGCGATACCTTAACGCATTTTTAGAATATCTTGTTAAGCTGTCCGTTGCGTTTTCGCCACCTGAGCCTAAAATGGGTTAAGGATTTTTTTCTTGTGGGCTAGAAAAGTACTCAAAGGTCTACAATATCCATAGCCTTCATAATAAACCAGAACTCTGTACAAAGACAAAGATATAATAAATAAGAATATGTAGGTAGGAGTGTGGTGGGTTGGTGGGAGAGGGGGTGAGGCGGTAGTTTACCCCATGCGAGAGAAGTTGCAATATTAAACACCGCAAATGACCGGCATCTGAGCTCTCCCACAACCCGACGCACCACAACACCCAGAATTCACCCAGAATCCACCCAGAGCCACCCTTAAACACCCACAAAGTATCCCTCTACCAAGGAGAACTGTGCCAGGGTTTTAAGCATTCATTTTGATGATCTTAAAATTATAAGGTACAGAAAATTCATTTATATTAATTTGGCTGGTACCTAAACTACCCCCTGTGTATTTATGTGTAATTATGAAGTAACGTTTAATTTGTATGAGTACCATCTAAATCTATTTATCGTTCTCTGGCGTCTTGAAATGTGCACAATTTTTTGTGCACACAATATAATTTTTGTGATCATGTAAGGAGTTCGAATTGATAACTTCCTGGGCAATGTCTGGTATAATGCGTGAAAGAGGTCACCTGAAAAGAGAGGAACAATGTAATTATGAAAGACTTAATACTATCCCAACGCAGTGTTGCCAATTCGAAATCTCCGTTCCCCCTAAATCGTGACGGATCATCGGTCAGAATTCCGTCAGACACACAAAATTTCTCCATAAATCCAGAAAAATAGGCTATTTTTGCATATATAAGTATATAATTTGTCATTTTTTTCGAATCCGCCAGAAAATTTGGCATCCTGTAAATACACAAAATTTTCACGTTTCGGATCACTCCAATTCGCCAGATATGACAGGAAATCCGTTAAGTTGGCAACACTATCCCTATGTCATTTTTGGGGATGCTGTGTGGCGGGTATTCTTGAGAGAGGAAATTCTGGAAAGGAAAAAGTTATGAGGGGAGTATATCTGGAGTTTGGTGGGTCCGGAAGTGACGGACGTTTGAATCCATTCCACTGTAGTGCATGGCGATCGGTCTCGAAAGCTCAAGATTCGATCACTCCAGCCTCTCCCGATCCGTCCGGCTACGTATTGTTAGAAATAAGATCATGACATTGTTTATCATAAAGGAAGATAAGATGATTGTTCCGTTTTCAATGTGCCCGCTGAACTAAGGGTCAAATCTCTTATTGCCCTGCGAAATGGCCAAACTTACACAAAAATCTGAAAAGGTTTAAAATTATTATTTTTTAAAATTAATTTGTGTCAACCCTAGTTGTCTGATTCCACAGGCTCGTACGCCGCCAACCACCTACCCCATGGAAAGACTAATGATGGAATGCACTAATAGTCAGCAGGGTTGTCCCCCGCCCTCTGCTCGCGGCCTCTGGGGGAGGCTACTAATGGATGAGCGGCACGACACTATTAAGAAACATCAGCTGTTTGTATCTCGTGTCGATACCGGGACGTCTCATGGACTCTTGATTCTATTACAAGTACAAACTAGTAGAAATGTGAACAGTAGACCTCGCGTAATGTTGATCTCTGGCGGAGAAAAAAGATACTACCCAACACGGCTACCATCTTGAGTCTCGAGAATATCATTATTTTGTAAGGACACGTAAGGAGCATTGTACGAATATTTTTAAGTGTATTGTAGTTATGCGCACTTGAGGTGAAATAACACAAAATTGCGCTATATAAATACGTTATTATTTATTATTATTATGGAAAACATATAAAAAATTACAGATCGACGAAAGGCAAAGCGCTCGAGTTAAAGCATGTGTTTTTTAATTTTTTTTTACATTAACTCTACACAGGAGGCCCTGAGGAAAATAATTTCCCTCAGGGCCTATGTCATCTCGGATGCTGTGTGGAGGGAATGCTCGGATGCTGTGTGGTTTGCTGCGCTCGGTCAATTTTCCTACTTTGGTTGGTGTTTTTTATATTTTTATTGGCGGTCATCGTCTACAGCGCTCCATTCCTCTTTCCGTCGTAGATCCCTTCCCCACACACTGACAATACATTCGTTATTTTTTATTTAACAACCAAAATATTCACTAGAAATAATTTATATGGCAGAATAACGTTTGTCGGGTCAGCTAGTTTTAGTACATATTTATATTACGGCTATGAGTTTTCGCGTAATGAAATTTGCACTGCTTTTTCCCATTTCCCATTTTTTCCAATTGTTCTTTAAAATATAACGAAAAGTGTGTGTTTTAAATTTAAATCGTCATTTGCACACTCCAATTAAGGAGTAACTAAGATGTCTAAATAACAAAAAAAATGACGTCACAGAGCGTATTTTTGATTAATGAAGAATTTTTTTTAAACAATTTACTTTCTCTATAATATTTAAATAATCTTTTTCTATTGCATAAATAATTCCACTTTAAAATCATGCAAATATTGAGCTCAGGGGGGTGAATTGAGTCGCCTCATTTCATTATTCCTCTTCGCTTACTTTAAATGTTTACCCATTACAAAGGACGTTAAATCTTACATTGCCTTCCGTTATCTTTATTCAAAGTGGGAAAAGCCAATCAGAGAAAAACCCGATTCCCACTGCTGAGAGGAAACCAATTCGGGAAGTGGGGAGCAAAAATGGAAAGGGGATGTATTATTAAAAAAATCGATTGGGATAAAATAAATTGAAGGTTTTCTTGACTTTACATAAAAAATTAATATTCATATGAAGATGGTGTGTTTTATATTTGATTTGTATTATCTATATTATTTTTTAAGTTTAGTTTGATGTAAGTATTTTACAGTTTTTTGTAAGTATTCTAACCCGTTTAATCACAGGAGACCATATTTGTCCCAACGCACATAGGTCTCATATAAAACGCTGTAACTCCCTCAATATCATAGTTAGAAATATGTTCTGATCGGTGTTATAAAGGAAAAATACCATGCTTTATATTCCAATCTAAAAAATAGCCATCAAAAAAGTAAAATGTACACTTTTATGCACACAAAGTTTTGAATCGCAAATTGAAAAAAAAATTTGAAACTTCGAGAATTTTTTAAAAATAATTTTTACATAGGGCGACAAAAAAGTGAGGTTACAATATCTGTTTGTTATACATTTGTCCAATAAAATATGTATGTGTTTTTATTTTTTTTTATTATCAGTAACTTTAGTTAGAAAAAAACGTAAAGTGAGCCATTTTGAAAATGTTTGCTTGCAAAATTTTTATAATAATTTTTTTTTTTTTATTTCTAATTCTATAATTTGAAAGCGTATTTCACCACCTTTCTAAAACAGTTTTTTGTTTTTGAAGGTGCTCAGAAATATTCCAAATATTTGCATTTTATTGTAAAGCGAAAATATTTTGACCCTCTGAAAAAAATGCCAAATTTTTGAAGGGTAAAGGAGATACCTATGTCGATACAGAAGGAGGTACGTAAATGCTTACAAACGTAATACATTTTCACAATATTTCTTTAAGGTTGATAAAAAATACCAAAAGCAGGTAAATTAAATCTTAGAAATAAATGATAAGTTAAGTTTGACAAGAGAATGGAGGATAGGTATGTTTACGGTAGTTTGCAATAATGGAACCTATTTTAGCAACCCATTTCTTTATAATATCTAATTATAACGGTCAAGACCGGTCAGTGGTTGAGTGGGCATCACGTTTTGGTCCCACCTGGGCATCGTGTGTTCTATTCCTCGGCTGGCTAATTCTTCCATCACGACACAAACAACATTTTCCGCTTACTGTGGTGGTAGTGGGAGATTTTCAAACATTAGGTTATTCGTAACCCGGAAATGCTCGTCTTTCTTTAAAAAAAATAAATAAATAAGGGAGTAGAATGTAAATTTTTGGCTATTTTTTATTATGTTTAGGAAACAATTAAATTAAAGCTAAATAAAATTTTAAATGAATATTTAGGTAATATAGTAATTTGCGAACATGTTCATTTTAAAATACGTTAATACCACTCTTCCATGGAAGCATTAGCTTGTGTCTGGAAGAGTAGTGTACATTTTTAATGCTATATTTAAGTTCTTAAATTACAATGTGAATGTAAAAAACAATAAGTTGTAAGTTCGGTGATATGTAAATAGTTGCTAAAAACAATACAAAATTTAACTTATTTGAAGAACAGAGTATCACTTGGAAACTGAGTTATAAGTAGTTGTTCTTGAGATTAGATTAGTCGGAAACTTTTTTTTTTGTTTTTTTTTATATTATCTTTAAAATATTTTTTAACAGTGTTTATTAACTAAATTATATCATTAATTTTTCTAATTTCATCCGGTAATCGGTTGAAAATAAGTCTTCCTTGATAAGTATAATAATTTTGTGCAAAGGAAGTGTTTAATTTTGGGCATGAGAAAATATATTTATGTCTAGTACGGTTTTCAGTTATAAATTGATATTTTTCTTTTTCTTTTATAGTTTGAATCAATGCATTTCTATTGTATAGATCTTTGAAAGATGGTACTTGGAATTCCTTAAATAATTGATCCGTTGGGTAGTTAGAAGGTTTTTTCAATATGATTTTAATTATTAGCCTCTGCACAACTTCAATTGGGGAAAGATTAGTTTTGTATGCGGATCCCCAGCTAATGATAGCATATTGTAAAGTTGATTGAACCAAAGCGTAATATATTAGATATAAGTTTTTTACAGATAAAAAATTTCTGATTCTTAAAAATACCTATATAAATCAATTTTCTAATTTTTTTTACAACTTGACAAATTTGTTCCTTCCATTTCAAATTTTTATCGATAATGACTCCTAAATATTTGATTGTGTTTGTTGTTTTTAATATTGTGCAGTTTTGGATACAATAATTTTTACTATGTGTTTTGGAATTATCACGGATGATGATGTCAATGTTTTTAGGGGTATCATTTTTGTGTATTGCAAATGGAATTACAAATGTTTTATCACCATTTAGTGATAGTAAATTTACGTCGAAGAAATTCTTTAAAATATTTATGTCTTCGGTGGCTTTAAATGTTACTTTTTCCCAAGTTTTATCGCTAATTATTAATACCGTATCATCGGCATATGAAGTAATTTGGCCATGTAGTGGTTGAAAAAAAATGTCATTAACATATATGGTGAAAAGGATTGGTCCTATTACTGTACCTTGAGGGATTCCAAAGTCTGATATTTCTTTATCGCTATTAATCTGATTTATTTTTACGACTTGCGGTCGATTTTTTAGGTAGTTCGAAATCCATTTAATTGCATTGTCTTTTATACCTATATTGTTTAGTTTTTTTAGTAGAATCTCATGGGATATACTATCAAAAGCTTTTCTGAGATCAATAAATATACCGGCACATTTTTCACCTTTATCCAATGATTCGTTGATGTATGAGGTTACATTAGCAATAGCATCTTGTGTGCTGAGTGACTTTATAAAACCAAACTGGTCTTTGTGAAGAATTTTATTACTTTCTAGGAAACTGACTAATTGATTTTTCTCAATTTTTTCAAAAATCTTTCCAATGTTTGAGATTAGACAAATTGGGCGATAGTTAGTTACTTGTTGAGGATCTCCAGATTTATAAATAGGTGAAATAATTGTATTTTTATAGTTTGTCGGAAATATTCCCTCTGTTAAACTTAAGTTTATCAAATGAGTAATTGGTTTCACCAAATGAATTTTCATGGATTTTAGAAAATGTACTGTAATAAGGTCAAATCCGGGAGACGAACCTCCTTTCATGCCTTCTATTATTTTTAAGACTTCACTTTCTGAGGTTTTTTCAAATTTTGATAAATTACTATGATTTTGTACATTTTCAATCGTTTGTGTTTTCGGGTTAAAAGATTTATTGATATTTTTCGCAAGATTTTTTCCTACATTAGTAAAAAAAGAATTAAAGATGTTTGCACATTGTTTAGGTTGATTATTAGCATCTATGATTTTATTTTCATGTTCAATGTATTTTATTTTTTGTGTTTTTTTAGTGTTATCCATGGCTAAGTTAACTGTTTTCCATATTTGTTTATTGTTATTGTCTGTAGAAAGTATTTTATTTTTGAAATAGTCTTCTTTATTTTGTTTGATACAGTTTGTTAATTTATTTTTAAATTTGTTGTAAAAAGTGTATGTTTTTCATTTAGAGGATTTTTCAATGTTGTTTTGTAAAGTTTTTCTTTGTTTCTAATTGATATTATAAGTCCTTGTTTTATCCAAGGCTTTAAAATTCTTAGTTTAGATTTAATGCGGACTGTAGTTTCAGTAGTTGAATTTTTTATGTGTTGAGACAATATATTTTCAAAGTTTTTTGAGCAAGTCTCGGTATCATAACTATTTAACACGTTGTTCCATTGTTCATTTCTTAGTTTTTTGGATAAAATAGTCATATTTGTGTAGGATTTTGTCTTTGTTAGATTAAATTTTTTATGTTTAATTTTGTTATCATAGAAAAGAATGCATGCATGGTGGTCAGTTATATTCGTTTTCCAAACAATTGATTTCATTTTGTCGATATCTTTAATATTTATGTTAGTCCATATATGGTCTAAACAAGATGGAGTGTGATTTTTTATCTCTCTCGTATTTTTGTTAATGCACGATATGAAGTTAAATTCAGTCATACAATTAATATATTCATTTTTGAAATTATTTTCTACGTTTTCATTAATGTTTATATTAAAATCTCCTGCAACAAAGCAAAGTTTATTTCTAAATTTTAACAGTATGTGTTTAAATTCATTTATAAATGACGAGATATTCGAACCGTGTGTTCTGTAAACAGCTATTATGTGGTAGTTTGTTTTGTCGAGTTTTAATTGTATTTCAATACAGTTTACTAGATGTATAGGATGTTCAGTTAGTTTGACAATACTAAATTTATCGTGAATGAATATGACGAGACCACTATTTTTATTGATGTTTATTTTGGTTGTAACATAATTGTATTCTGGTAAATGATAGGTGGGTGATTCGTCATTAGTAAAAGTTTCTGATAATATTAGGATGTCAGGTTTTTTATTTAGATTGTTTAATTTTAAAATTAATTCATCCCAATTTCGTTCCATACTTCGTATGTTAATATGAAAAATGAAAATATTGTTGAGATTCTTTGAGATTATGTCATCACATGAATCGGTGTATACACACTCATATTCTTGTATTTTAAAATTATTTTCTATATATAATGAACAAATTGATTTCCATCAATTATCTATATATATTGTACAAACAAATAATTACGCATACATAGGCGTAGGCCACCCATCGATATTTGGTTAATAAACAAATTAAACAGTAGAACAAATAAACAATATCAGTGAAAACAGTAAAAATAAATGCTTATCTACAATTTTTGCATCAAAAGATAGATTCAGCCAGTTTGATCTTATATATTTTTAAGGTACAGTTGAAAATGTCCACATCTTGTAGATTTTTAAATGTTTTGCAGTTATGTCGCATTAAGGCGATCCACTAGTTCAGGAAAAAAATCGAAATCGGAATTCACGCCCTTTATGGGAGGATTTTAAAAATACTTGAGAAAAAGCTTTTGGAAAGGTTAGAAAAGGTATTTGAGAGTTTTGTTTTACAGGTTGATTTCGTAAAGGCCTGTAAAAAATATTAATTCCTGTTTTAAGCATTGTTTATTGTAATAAAACGGAAATTTAAAATTAATTTCACGAAATCAAGCGACGCGGAGTAACGCGTCCATCTCCCGCTCAGTTCGGGGCGTGACTGAGGTTTGGCGACTGTGGCGTGGACAGTAGTTCTTCGGTGGACGCCATAGAGTTCACTTTGAAAAACCGAATTCGTCGACTAGCGGCCGTATTGTAAAATAACAACGCGAAAATGCATATTTTATTTTATTTTGGGAAGATTGGGTGTAAATATCAACTTTTTTTGCGATCATTATAAAATAAACTGAATTTGCCACATTGTACAATAAAACCATAACCGAAGAGGGGTTTATAAATAGGAGAGTTTGAACTTGAAAGTGTGTTTTTTAGACCTTATACTTTATTTTTTATAGGCTTATTAAAAGACTTATAAAATTTTCAAAAACAAAAACATATGATTTTGTATGATTTTGCATTATTTACTATGGCTTCATCTTAATATATTTTGCCCGTATTTAAACTTATAATGTGGTATTCTGAATAAATTATTCGATCTGTTATGGCGTTTTGGGCAACGAAATGCAATCATTTCTAAAATATATAGTGCATCAAAATACAGTTTACATTTATGTAAAAGAATAAATTTTATTTACAAAATATAATAAAATGGGAAAAATGTTGTTTAATTCTAAAAGTCATTCGCATTAGTACCTACCTATTCCACTAGCTAAAACAAATGATTTTTTTTTTACGTTAAAAATAATTCCCCTCAAGGCTTATGTCATCTGCGGAGGGTATTTTTAGAAAAGGAAGGATAGGAAGAAAAAGATATATGGGGTGGGTAGGAATCTGGTGGTCAGTGTGTCTAGGAGCGACGGACAAATGAATCCATCTCTACCACTGTGAGCCTTGCTGGAGAGGTCAAAAGGTCTCCCTTAACTAGTATCTCTCGATCAGGCCTGCTACACAGTCGCAGTAAAAAAACTCGTCGTTAAAATTCTAATGAAATGAACTTACGATGAAGTAATTTTCAAACACCAACTGCCTACCTAAATATTTTTTTTAACCTGATTAGATGGTATCATATTGTGCTTTAATGCTACATGTACCACTACTAGATTTATACGTTTATAGGTGCTTACGTACATATTGTAACTAAATGTATAATTCCATTTAAAAGTCCAAGAGAGTGTTAATAAATATGACAATACCTAGAGACATTTTTCATTAAAAAAATGAAACAATTCAACTTTGTTTGAGCCTCTTACATAATGAGTAAATCCGACCGGTTTCAGAACAAACGTTCCTTCTTCAGGGTAAGTGTATAACCGGTCGGATTTACTCATTATATAAGTGGTTCACACAACTTTAAATTGTTTCATTTTTTTAGTATACACTTGCCCTGAAGAAGAAACGTTTGTTCTGAAACCGGTCAGATTTAATCATTATATAAGTGGTTCAAACAAAGTTGAATTGTTTCATTTTTCTATAATGGATAACCACAAAGTTATAGCTACATTAAAAAATATACAATTTTTCATACCAAATAAATTTTAGACTTATTATTAAAATTAGTACAACAGTGAAGATTACCTATCTTTTTCTCCCATGAAAATATAGCGTTATTGAACTTCTGTAAAAAAAGATATAAAGACATTTTTGAGATTGGCTTTTAGTTAAGCTTCCGAATAGCCCATTTGAATGGGAATTTCTAAACCCCCCATCCCTGATCACTTTGATCAGTTTGCTTTCCTCACCCAACCCTCCCCTGTTCCTCTCCCTCTCCACCCCACGCTGAGTCTAACCTTCCCTCTACAAATAACAGTATCAGTTATCAGCTCGCTGCCCGAGCCTATAATAAACCCTTGTGAACATTAGAAAACAAGTGTTTTTTGCATGTCAGTTTGAAGAGGAAGGTGGGGAAGTACCTGGCTATTCAGATCTGGTCACCAAATACGGCTAATGCCATTTCAAGCAACGTTTCAATTCTGAATGGTGGTCTTACACCAGGGTGATACTGAGAGTATCTTCCACTCTGGAACGTTTCGCAAATATACTAGATATATATAGAAGTCTTAGACAAACATCAATACTTCCCACTCCAAAATGTAAAAAAAAAATTGGACAATTGAGTCATAAATATATCGAGCAAAATTTTTTAATTCATTACCAGAAAAAATTAGAAACATGAATACCAATATAAAAAATTTTAAAACTCACCTTAAAAATTTTACTGAAAACTTAAACTGAATGATATAAAAAAAGCAATACAATAACACCCCCCCATACACACAAGCCTTGCTTAATTATGGGGGTACCTCAAATATTCTACTATGTAATTAATTACTGTATAAAATTTATTTGTAATTTAAAAAAAAAAAAAAAATTTAAATGAATAAATTGTGAAATAACACAAATTAATCAAATAAAATGTATTTGCCACGCCGAGATTCAATCGCGCGACCTTCGGTGTGCGAGTCAAGAGCCTTACCGCTGGACTATGTCCTCTATCACAACACAAGCAACATTTTCAGCTTTCTGTTATGGTAATAGGAGATTTTCAAATATTGTCGGGTATTCGTAACCCGGGAATGTTTGTCTTTCTTTTTAAAGAAAAAGAAAGAAAAGAAATCATCATTCTAGGTATTGTTATAAACTATACTACCTAATATCAAATTCATAGATATATATTCAATATTTTTATAATGGAATAACTAATTGAATACCTAAACTTCAAATTGTAATATTTAATCATTCAAGATAATATTAACTATCCTCAATTTCAAACTTTTCGCTTTTAGTTGTTAATATTATCTTATATGATTTAAAATCAATACATAATATGGAACTCCAGTGAAAAATATTATGACTTTAAAAAAATACGTTCATATGGACCAGTGGTTCCCAACCTTTTTTTGACCAGGGACCACTATGACATTTATTTGTTCTCACCGGGACCACAAGGTACAATAATGATAAACTGTTAATCGCGTAATCAAACGCTTCCTTGCAATTACTATCATTTTGCAATTCAATGTGCTCTTATCGGACTTCTTCAGCTACCTCTCCATAGCAAAATGGTTACGAATCAGCTTTTGGATACCTTTCGATTTGGTTTTTGTAGTATATGAATAAATATATAATGAATAAATGTCTCGTGGACCACATTTTAGACCTCGCGGACTACCTGTGGTTCACGGACCACCGGTTGGGAACCACTGATATAGACCAATAAACGCTGAGATTCTGAATATACAAGTTTTATTATACGTAGAGTTTTAAAAAAAATATTAAAAAGTCAATTTTTTATCGTGTCATTAAAACACACCGTCAAGTTGGAATTATAGAATGTTTAGTGATGACGTAACTGCTCTCCATAATTTTCCAGTCATTGTATTGCAATTGATGACACAAGCCATCGGTATTAACAACGTTTCATGTAATTCGTTTATTTACATACTGTTTAAAGAGATTTAGACAAATAGTTGTTATGTTTATTGAAACATTATTTAGGTCTAAATAATTCAGTATCAAAAATAGAGGTATCTCTATCAGTTTATCTCTAATATTTAAAATATTCAAAAACTTTAAAAATCGTAATGCTACTCCTCACCGATCGTGTGGTGGATGCAGTCAATCCTCTAAAATGGCGGACGTCGAACAGCTGATTCGGCGCTGTATGTGCAGGCGATGCTCGGTTTCCATAATATTGATTTCATTTCGTAAAGCTAAAAAAATAATAATTTCTAAAAAACTTTATGCCACTCTCCCGTAATAATATTGAAAAATATAATAATAGAATAAATATAATATAATAAATAAATAATTCCACCTAAATAATGTTTTTACTTATTGAGTAGTTTCATATCTTCTTCCATATAACTGTCATACAAAATGACAACACCTGTTGAAAATAAAACAAACTTTTGGTGAGTGATGACGTCACACGATTAACCATACATACGGTGGTTTTCTGGGATCTTGAATAAATAAAACTTTGACAATTATTTTAACTATCAAACCTAACTCTAAAAATAAAAATAAATATGCAGTTATTTAACTTAGAAGGTCATTATTCATAAAAAAATTAAACTGGAGTTCCTTATTGACTGTCATAAAGAACATTGGTTTATAAATTGTTATCGTCACAGGAGCTGGTGATTAATTCATCAATAATGTCATAATCGATAAGATTCACCATATAAGTCGTCTTATTGAGAAATTTGTTAAAGACATTACATTACAGTACATTAGTAACTACAACTGATAAGATATATTAAATTATAGATGGTTAACCCCTCGGGCCTCGGCCATATTTATAACAATATATTCATATTTATATTGCGTATGTACAGACGCAAAAATAAATTAATCTTAATATCTTAAAGCATAACTGTAAAAAGCATTTTTCCATAAAATGATTAAACTTGCGCCATCTATGAAAGAGAGGATTAAGACTTCTTTTAAGTATCACCTTAACTAACGCATATAATATGACCAATGATAATAAAAAGGAAGAAAGTGTGTGGAGATATAAAGAGAAAAATTTTTAGATCATGATGTTGTTGTTAAATTTTGTTGTAAAATTTTTTAGATATGCTCACGAATTGTAATTTTCGACTTTTCGAAACTTAACAATTTTAATGTAACACGGGCATGTATTTAGTAGTGGAATACCTGTAAAAGCTGTATTCAGCTTTAATAAAAATTTAAAGAATAAAGAAAAAAAATGATTGTTAATAAAAGTTTAATAAAAAATTGAGTGTAAATAGTTTTACACTCAATTTTTTAGATCATGAATTATTATATGCTCACGAATTGTAATTTTCGACTTTTCGAAACTTAACAATTTTAATGTAACACGGGCATGTATTTAGTAGTGGAAAACCTGTAAAAGCTGTATACAAATGATTGTATACAGCTTTTATACAAATTTAAAGAATAAAGAAAAAAAATGATTGTTAATAAAAGTTTAATGAAAAATTGAGTGTAAATAGTTTTACGATAATTTATGGTCAGATGCTGCGTATTTTCGATATTATTTTAAGGAATGGAAGCATGGACGCTTACTGAAGAACTAATTAGGCGACTTCAGGCATTCGAGATGTGGATCTACAGAAGAATACTTAAAATAAGCTGGATTGTCAGGGTTACAAATGAAGATGTTATGGTTCGGATGAATAAAGAAAATGAAGTAATTAAAACTATAAAAATCCGAAAACTTCAATATCTTGGACATGTGATGAGACATCCAGAGAAGTATGAGATCCTGCATCTCATAATGCAGGGAAAGATTGCCGGAAGACGGAGCCCTGGAAGAAGGAGAACCTCATGGCTGAAAAACCTGAGACAGTGCTTTGGCCAGTCTATCGTGGAGCTGTTCCGGGCCGCAAAGTCCGCAAAGCCAACATGATACCCAACTTCCGTTGAACGGATAGAGCACAAGAAGAAGAAGAAGAATATATTTCTTAGTATTCGTATGTAAAAGCCCCGAAAAAGGGTGTTAATAAATAAATAAATAAGTAAGACGAATATATAGATAAATAAGACCAAAGACAGTGAATAATGCCTTAATATGAATAAAGGTAATCATATCAAGACTTACCACCTCATATTCGGGTATATTATACGAACTTCCTACCTTCCTCGAAGGACCAGCGAATAAAGAAAGTATGTAGAATGTTCCCAGTAACCGCGCCGTAAATACACATTGAAACGTTTAATACTCGTAATTCGTTATCTGCGACGGATACCGGGGGTAGTTTACACCCTCGCGGTCTCTCTCGCACTTCATCACCCCCCGCAGGAAGGGGGGGGGGGGAAGGAAGGGAACCGATTTTCCCGTTTTCATGTATCTTAACGAAAGCAATAGATTAGACGCGAGATAGAAATTCATTTTGTTAAGTTCAGAGGTGCGGTGATGACAGTTCGTTCAGATAATGCTACCCTTATATTATTTAAGTCTTTTCTTAAATATATTCACGTATGGAAAACGTTTTATATAATATTATGTACCCAGTAGTAGGGTAGATAAGGAGATCTACACAGGGTAGATTTAAGGCAACTCTTACGTTATTTTTCACACAATTTTTTTCTGTAATATGAAATTAATACAAAACTATTTATTGATTAACAACTCATATAGGTCTCATAGAAATCGTTGTCTCCTTTACTATCATGAATAGAACTTTTTTCTAAATGGTGTTAGAAAGAGAAAATACCATGATTTATATTCAAATCTAAAAGTTAACCATAGAAGAATAAAAATGTACATCTTTATGAAACCAAAATTTGCGACCGCAGTTTGAAATTTATGGGGTATGCTGTGAGGCTTAAGGTAGAGTGAAGGGGAAGGACATGGAGAAGGGGAAGGTGGGGAAGTACCTGAGTACCAAACACGATAAAAGCTATTTCAAGCAACATTTCAATTCTGAATGGTGGTCTTATGTACATCGGGGCGATACTGAGAGTATCTTCCACTCTGTAACGTGCCGCGAATATACCACATATTATTTTTAATGAATTATTTGTGAAATTATTAAAATGAACATACCATGAGTACAACGTACAAAAAATAACACAACTAAGTCTACAAATACTCACCAACTATCTTAAAGACAGAACACAAAAAAAAAATTGGGAATGTGTGTAGTTCAGAAACTCAGATAAAAATGGAGTTTCGCAAGGAACTGTACTTGGCCCGATTCTATTTTTGATACACGATTTATGTAAATTTGTAATCCCTGGACAAGTTATTTCTTACACCGATGACACGTCAATAATAGTAAACGGAAATTTTTGGATTGAAACACTTTCTAAGGCAAAATAATGTATTGCACTTGTTTCAACATGGTTGAAATTTAATTCATCTTATACTGTGGCAAAACATTTTATTTTACTTTTAATAAAAACATTAAAAACAAACCGGTCAGTGGTTGAGTGGGCATAGCGCTTGGGTCACACCCGAGCGCCGCGTGTCGATTCCTCGATTGGCTAAGTCCTCTATCACAACACAAGCAACATTTTCTTTCATTTCAGCATCCTGTGGTGGTAGTAGGAGATTTTTAAACATTGTTGGGTTATTCGTAACCCGGGAATGTTTGTCCTCTTGAAAAAAAACCTCATGATAACCTTAAAAATTAGAATCCACAATACAAGTTGCAATCAAGAAACATGTTCGAAGAGGCTAGTTGAGGGAGGCCTTTTGACCTCTCCAGCTAGAGTCTCTT
This sequence comes from Limnephilus marmoratus, assembly GCA_917880885.1. NCBI lineage: Eukaryota > Metazoa > Arthropoda > Insecta > Trichoptera > Limnephilidae > Limnephilus > Limnephilus marmoratus. The sequence goes on along the minus strand of OU862923.1, from coordinate 28,003,374 downwards.
GACTCATTCCCTTACACCGCAGTTGGAGGAATGGATTCATATGTCCGCCACTCCTGAACGCACTGACCTCCAGATTCCGACCCACCCCTCGTACCTTTTTACTTTCCAGAACTTTCTCTCCTTCCTTTCCTTAAACAACCCTCCGCACAGCATCCCCTGAGATGACATAGGCCTTAAAGAAAATTATTTTCCGGTAGGCCTCTTGTGCGAAACTAAAGTTAAAAAAAAAAATGTAGCTTGGCCTTTTTCAGCATATCGCTCGCCATACATTCCCATTGGGAATGTACGGCGAGCGATATGCCGAAATACGCCAAGCCACATCTTTTATTGCTGCGTGTGGCACATCTGTTACTGCATTGAGCGGTAAAGATCTTCCAAGAAATAATATCGGCCAATATGAAAGAAGAGGAAAATGAATTAACTTTTAAATAGTAAAATTTTCAAAATTTTAAGCAACCCCCGACTCAAAAAAGAGCTGATAATTAAACCTTGAAACGCCTGAACAGATTTTCATGAATTGTGGTTAAGAAACATCTCGATCACGACAGCTTTCAAACAAAAAAAAGCATCATAATCGGTCCATTCGTTTAGGAGCTACTACGCCACAGACAGACACACACACAGACGTCAAACTCATAACCCCGCTCCTTGCGTCAGGGGTTAAAAATAAGTGACGTTGAAAAGTGGAATAAGTTTTGTAATCCCAAATACTGGAATCAGTTTGTAACTTATTGTTTTATATTATGTAATTTTTAAATTAGCATATATGAAACCACTGTACGTACATGTCGGTGGTCCAGTTGATTAGTCAGACATCTCCAAATACTAAGTTTTAAGATAAGTAAAATTTTCAAAATTTTTAGCAACCCCCGACACAAAAAAGACCTGATGACCTTAAAACATATTTGAACATAACATGAACTGTAGCTAAGAACTATTTCGATCACGTCAGCTTTCAAACAAAAAAAACGCATCATAATCGGGCCATTCGTTTAGGAGCTACGATGCCACAGACAAACTCAGTGTTTATGAGTATAATCTGAGTATCGTACCAGACAGAAGGTACACTTTTACATATCTAACTGCGTACTCAACTCAAATTTTAGCACTTCGGTGATGTCTGACTATTCAACTGGACGATTGATATGTACCTACTGTTCTAAGTTAAATAAATAAAATAAAAAATTGAGTGCTGTTGAAAAGTTAGGTCATAATCAAAGCGACCAATGAGCGCAGACCCAGCGTAATTTCCGTTTCATATCTCAACTACTAGGAGCCTTTAATAGTGATATCATAATCAAAGCGGCCAATGAGCGCAGTTGATGCGTCGCAGGTGCAGTAATCGTCATTTCCGTTTCATCTAAAATCCAACAGCGGGGCTATAGAAGTTTCACTTCAAAATTCGAGTGCAGTTTACACGCGGTAGAAAAAAAACTTTACCAAAACAATCTCAACCAATACTTGAAAAGTGAGGTCATAATCAAAGTGACCAATGCGCGCAGACCTAGTTTCATATCACGACAAATATGAGCCTTTAAAAGTGACATCATAATCAAAGCGGTCAATGAGCGCAGTTGATGCGTCGCAGGTGCATTAATCGTCATTTTCGTTTCACTTCAAAAATTTAAAAGTTTTGATATATTTGATTTAATTTTACCATCAAAATTCTAAAAAAACAATACGATCAAAGATTTCCCACTTAGTTCAACCACCACTGATCTGTATACTACTAGTGAGCAGTGAGCACCCTCCGCTAGTAGCCTAGTACCGCACAGGAACCGCGCGGCTGAATTTCTTTTCGGCAATTTAGCACCAAACAGATAATAAAACGCTTTTAATGCGGTGAAGTCGCTGTACGCCACCGGGGGGCTCTTTAAATTTAAAATACTGCGCCTAAATGCCCCCGCGCTAACCCCCTTCACAAAGGGGAAACTCCTTGGCTTGGAGGAAAGAGGTAACGGATCTGGGAGGATGCTGGATTTAAAGATTTGGCAAAAATTGACTGGCCAATGTTATAACTTGTAACTATGAAATTTTATTAAGAAACTGACTAGAAGTCGCGACAATAATTTTCTGACTAGCCGTAAAAAACGCGCTCCGCAGGTTTTTGGTTCGGCTTCACCCAGTTAGAGTGTTGGTGACCATTTTATATATCCGATAGGAACCAAAAGTAGCCCGTTCCTCAGATCCACTGAGATCCAGTGATACTGGTCACCGGGACAGGCAATATATAGCCGCATGATACTATTGTTCACAAATAAGTATTACCGCCAATCTTTTCATTCGGGAAAGATACTCAAATTTACCAAAACGTAGTACTTATACCTGCCAGGGGCACGTTCTCATCTGACCTGCTAACGGAAGTGGCGCCATCATTTGACGAATTCTTTAATTCGAAACCGAATTACAACGGTAGCTTTGTTTGAAATTTCACACACACAGATGTTTTTCTGGTGCGGCGTCAGACATGCAGTCGAAGCCGGGTTCACAAATTTCAACCACGCAGATGCAAGGCTATTAATATTGTTTGATGAGGCGCAGTAATGTTCAATGTTCTATGAAACCATACAATGCGGAAAAAGCGAATTTCTAAAATGACACAGAATTAAGAAAATTCTTATTAATTTCCATGTACGTTTTGGAAAAAAAACAGATTCTGCAATTTACATGCGATAGAAGTGAAACCTTCAGTAAAAAATAAAGTAGACAAGAGTGGGGACGCTTCGAAGCGCCGCACAAAGAGGATACCGATTATCTCATTCTCTCGAAGGCTAAATCTTATATGCGTTTGTCTCTTTTTAATGTCGTTTTTTTCGTTTCATTGAATTTCAAATCACAACGGTGCTAAAGAAGTTTGCACTTCAAAAATTTGGTGAGTTTTTGAAGGGATTCTTACTACAGAGCTATATGACATAATGATGCTTCTCTGTCCATTTGCAGCCACGTTTTATTTGAAATATTTTTGTATTTCGTGAATTCTCTTAGGTCCATTGATTTTAAACTAAGAAAGTTCCTGTCAATCAATCATTGATATATCAACAAAAACCCCATGCGATTGTCCCCCAATTATACAAACGGAAAATATTAAATATCTTGGTATATACTTCGACCGTTATATAAAATGGGATAAACATATAGATTTACTTTTTTAAGAACTTGAGAAATATTTTAAACATATGTGATATAAAAAATATATACCTCGCACTTGCACAATCCATAATGGAATACGGCATTATTGCCGTTGTAAAAAATACATTAATACAGTGTTTAAAGCTCAGAAAACCCTAATAAAAGTAATACTTAAGTTACCAATACTAACACCCACTTCAATCATATTCGAAAAATTCCCAGTGCTGAAAATTCAAAACTTATATTCAAAACAAATACTTACTTTCCTTTACAAGAACTTATCCACATTTAACACTTCACAAAATTCTCGCAATACTAGAACAAGACATGCTCACCAACTACAAATACCAAAAACAAACACATCCTTTGGACAAAAACACTACAGATACTAGGCTATAAAACTATACAATTCTCTTCCTACACAATATAAAACAACTAATATTATTGAATAAAAAAAAACATAAGAAACTGGCGAAATCTTTTTAACTTTTAATTTATAATTTTTGTCGAATTGAAGTCAATTTTATATTTTGATTTTTATTGTTTCTCTTTTTGTATTAACAATTAACACTCTTTTGTTTTACTATTCACAATTTATAATTCATAATTTACAACTGATAAATGTCCTCTACAACACAGGTGAACTCCTAGTGTGGAGGACAATATATTATACCTTTGTAATGTAAATGTACTAAGAATGAATAAATAAAATAAATAAAGGCGTCACGTCTTATTTATTTTAACAATAGGTTAGTGGCATGATATTTGTATGACGTTTGATCTAACTTTCGAGAGTTTTTGCTCTTTAGATACTTACAAAATTTTATTTTTTATTTTATATACGGGTAAGCGGATAATGTCGAGGAAAACGCCATAATTGTAATTATTTATACGTACCTGCTTATTCGACAAAATATTTGCCACTGAAGGCATCCATTAATTTCCCATCCTCGATTTGAACTCATTCCTCTTATCTAAATGCAGCTATTGAGGATTATTTTTCTTAACCGCCATTATCGCCTGGTTTGGGAGAAATGGCTGCCGCTGGATTTATGCTGACAGATTTGGGAGATTTCTCCCTTCAGCTGGCTTCTTGCAGTTTAGTGGAACGTTTACCTGCAATCGGTTAGACACGGCTGATAAAGACAAAACTTCCGAGATACTTTTGCAAATAGATACCTACTACGAGTTTTCCGGAAAGATGTCATTCGTTTGGTGAAAAATGAGAATTCCAAGAAAAGAATTTTGAGTTTGATAACCTTCTGTGGCAGAAATGAAAATAAACTTTTTATTTTAGAGGAGTGTTATAGAAGTATATTTTTGTAAAAATTTGGAACGCATTTTCCCAGCAAGTTTCCGGGATTTTTTTACACTAAAAGACAATAAATTATTGTTATCTGTATTATTTTTGTCCCATTTTACTATTTTCAAACAATAATAATTTATTTTCTTTACAGGATGTCTGTATTATTTTTGACCAATTTTTTGTTAGGTTAGGTTAGGTTAGGTTAAGTTTCAATAGATATTTTATTGGGTGATGTTTTGTCCGCAGGATATTTTGTCGCGAGATGAAAATGCGCATTATCATGTGAAATATGGACAAAAAAAATTGGTCTCTTAACATGTTTTAGGACAGTAAAATAAATTAAAAAATAAGGTCCATAGCTAATTGAAATTAAATGTGTTAACCAAGAACAGGTGTGCATATATACTTACATAATATGTGAAGTTACCAGGAGTAACCATTTGGATGTTCTGAATGCTTCAAATTCAGACATATTTATAATTATAATAAAAGTGCAAGCAAGAAATAACATGCAAAGTGTGCTTTTGCTAATTATGTGCATAGTTGGTCATATTTTAGTTTCACATTGTAAACAACATTACAGAGGTCGAACGTCCCAAAGCGTTAGTAGAACACTCGTAGAGCCTGAACAGAGTAGTACCTATTTAAAGCTCGGTAAACCGGATATTGATTTTCAATTTTCTTCGACTTCGTTTCGCAAAATGGGTCAAGAGTCCTCTGGACAATTATTTAATGGATATTATAACAAGCACAAACCCTCCGGGAAATAATCTCTGTTTAGTTTATTAAACTTTTTTTTGAACTGAAACTTTTTTTTTCATTTTTTACACAGGAGGCCTTGAGGGGAAATAATTCCGCAAAAGAACCCCAAGTGGTTCGCTACGTTTGGTGATTTAGCAGAGGTGCCCATGTTAATGGGGTGAGATTTGCCTAGGTCCTGGAGGTGGATGACCAGGACACACTGAACCCCAAATTCCTACCCACCTCTTAAACCCTTTTCCTTCCCAGAACTCTCCTCTCCTTCCTTTCCTTAAAAAAACCCTCCACACAGCATCCACAAAGATGACATAGGCCCTGAGGGATATTATTTTCCTCAGGGCCTCCTGTGTAAAGCTCATGTAAAAAAAATACATATGTACCTACGAGCAACAAAAACAAAAACATTAAAAAATCAAACATATTAATTTATACTTAAGAGGAATATAAACGCTAGAAATATTTCGAACCTCATGCCTGCAAAATTTTAAAATCGAGCGTCTTACTTGCACAAGGCAAGTAAGCGAAAAAGTGGCTATTATTTATTTTGTGCATAATTTTATAAGATCGAAAAAAAGTTAGAACATGGAAAACCTCAAAAATAGTCTTAGTCGTAAAGGGGTATTTTGTAAAAAATTGTTTCTTGTATTACTTCATAGTTAAGTCATGAAAAAATATTTTTTTTTACGCTTATATTTTTTGTTACATAAATAATAATTTTATTGTAATTCCAATACATAGAAAAGCTAGTAAAAGCTTCGATTTATCCGTAGCATATTTTATGTTCATACTGTAAGCTGATTCGTCGTAAATATTGAACAAAATAATGTCTAAACAGGATTTCACGTATAACTTCATCTTAATTACTTAATTAATCATTTATGGCTCAAATATTATTATGCTCTGTTATTAATGTTTAGGTAGGTACTATTGGTCTTCAAACAAAAAAGTTTCTTTGAATCAAGGAAAAATAATTTTCAATATGAAATAGTAATCCTAAGCAGCAACGTTTTCTTTGACATTTGATAACCCCAATCTCCGCTCACGACAACATGGCTTTTTGCTAGGAGATTCTTCTCTAAATTATCCCACAATCCGTTCCGTACTAATATAATAATTATTTGAGAGTTTCCCCGCATATTTCACTAAGAGCAGAGTTCATTCCCTCCTCCCACAGCCTCAATCCTCTCCCACCTCCCTCCATCTCTCCCTCCCAATTCCCCCGCATCTCCACACTTCCTTCTCCACATTTCCATCTCCCTCCTACCTCTCCTCTCGTCTAAAAACTCTGACGTGACGGAAACCTGTCCGAACAGAAATCTCAGAATAACATGCTTAGTTACAACATAATAAAATATCAATCTTATAACGAAGTAATAATAATTGTTTGAGCTGCTGTGGGATGAACGCATATTATATAGAATTAGGACAATAATATTTCATAACATAACTCATAACATATGAAATACCTATCTATGTCTTTTGGTACTAGTTTATATTTCATTAAAATTAGTTAAATTCGTAAGTTTTCTCACATATTATATAATATCAGGGACATGAGCGTTTAACCAGCCAGCGGACGAAAATCCACATTTCGTCGAAAGTTGTTCTTACGATGGTGCAGGGCGGTTACAATGAGAAAAATTAATTATTCTCCGTACCAGCTTTTTTAAATTTTAACTCAATATCGAATTTATTTCAATTCAAATTAGCTTTAATTTATACCTTCATCCAAAAATGCTGAAAGGCGTGATGATAAAACTATTAAAATAATGTATTTTTTGTAGTTATTTTTTGATTATAAGTATTTATCATTTTTCAATAATGTCTCAATTTAATAAGAATGTAAAAAAAATCTGAAATATGTTAGTTTGTAAGTGCGCAAATAAATACACAAATGGACCAATTTTCGTCAAGAAACACAGGTACGTACATATTTTTTAATGATTTTATTGAAACGAAAATTAAAATTCTAAAACATGCGTTTGCTAGATAATGTATTGATTTATTTTACTGCATGATTATATTATTTGAAATGCGTGAGGTATAATACAAAATCTTTTTTGAAAATTTAACAAATCTGCCAACGACCTATGGAATAACCTTATTATACTAAAAATTAAAAAAATTCTCAAAATTTATTAGATGCGAATGCTAGATAAAAGAACAATCTTTCGAAATCCATTTAAAATTTTTTGTGGAAAAGAGTCAATACATCTAAAATCTGATTTGAAAATGACATATTTCTGGTTTTCTCTGGTAATGCCCTCTTAATTTATTTCGAACATTTTACACGTTTTAACTCTCCGCAGCCAATTGAGCCGAAGGTAGACCCCAAAATTACTATCGTTCTTATATCTACTTACAGACATCAAATAAATTTTTAGTATTTTAGGGATTCTTGCGCAAAGGATTAACACATAACGGGCCGTTTAAAAAGAATTGGAAAAATCGTTGATCGCAGGAAAAAATGTTTTGTCAAATATAGGTAAATTTCCTTGCCCAATAAATGGACAAATAACAAAAACAAAGAAAAAGGGATATCTATGGTTTATACGCCCATAAAACGAAAAAATATGGGGTCGTCGTATTCGAACCTATGAATAGTGGCTATATATTGGATAAGTTAGCCGAGTTTTCTTACCTGTTTGGATGATTAATTTATTAATATTTGTTATCTTATGGATAAGCTATCTGGAAGTTGGTGAAATACCCCCTCAATACATTTCACCTTTTGTATGAATAACCTTTTTCATTTTGGATTTACAAGTAACAGTCGGTGATATCCCGGGACACAATTTTGCACTAACAGCTGAACCAAATATTGTTCGACTCAGGTCATTTCGAGAATCGTTGACAAAAACAATATACCTACTATAAGATGATGAATGATTGTGAATAAAGCAATGTGTGTACCACGACAGAGTTGTGTGAGTTTCCATCCTTTCGCGAACTTCAGCGGAGAAAATGCATTGTGATTAAGTTCATTAAATATTGATCATTTTTGTGCAAAGACCATGATTTTTAAAAATTATTTTTAAACATTTGCAAAAACCAATTTATAATTTCATCAAGTAAATTGAAAGCGTTTCAGGAGCACTGTTGGCATCTTTCTATTCAGATATAGTAACTGAAGACGTTACTTCGACAGTGTTAGATTTTAATTTTAAATAAATAAGGCTTCTCAATAGTGATACCAATCTTGAAATTCCATATTTTATGATTACGCGTCACAACAATGTCGTAAGATATTTTCTCCCGTAGAGTAGGCGCCACCTGAAGAAAGAGATGTAGAAGAATTCGTTGAACTCGCTGCCGGAATAATCACTGAAAGAAACCAGTGACAAAGGAGTTGGTGAGGCAAGCGGCCACACAGAAAACACCACACACCACACAGACCGCATACCACAAGGTCTGACGTGGTCCGATGTTACAGTCAAAGCCGCTTTAGTGACTGGACGTTTGAGCAAGTGACCTTAGTTCCCATAACCATAACAGAAGCCAATTTACACTGAACAGAATCCCTCTTTAAATAAATCTAAGAATTTTAAAGAATTCTTTAATGCTGGGACATTATGTGTAGGTAGTGTTTTGATGTTTCGTTCCCGTCTGATACAAATAATACTCCGATAATAAGTAATGTATTTATAAATACAAACTGAATGGTGGTTAAAAATGGAGGAGTCTTATGAACACGCTTACAGGCCTTTTATACCTTTTTACACCAGTACATTCATCAGATACATGCGCACAGTTGACAGTATTCTATATATTCTTTCTTCTATACTCGCACTTTCACTACACAATCAATGTTGAAATTTAGCTATTCAATAGAAACCTTAAATATGTGTTTTTCATTGATATCGCTGATCGCTTTATCACGAAAATCACATTTCTTGTATAGCAAAGGGGATAAAATTTTCACAAGTCGCAATAAATTGGTTAAATAGGTTACGTTAGGTTAGGTTATGGGCTATTTTTTCATTAATTTCATCACTTTTAATGGCTTTTCAAAGGGATGTTGAAATGCCTCTTTGTTGGGTTTTCAAGGAACCTAAATTTCATACCAATAACAAATTCAAAATACCGCATGATATAGAATATCTCGAAAAGGGTTAAAATAATCAAAATTTGTTTTATTCCCAATAAAAACAAAAAAATAACACTTTATTGAATGCCATATGTTTAACTAATAACTTAATATTTCATTGAATTCCGTATTTCTCTTTTTTTTAGTTCACCACATTTTCTCTCCTACTTTTAGCAGTTCGAAATTAAATAAAATCACTTCCTGAAAGATATTATTGATATCCATTAAAATTTAAATGTAAACCCTCGAAAAACTTCATTTAACCCTTTTTTTAGATTTAAGTATGAAGATGCACTTTAGTGTAGGTATTTTTGTGTATTTTTGTATTATGGTTCTAAATTTCAATTTGTCGTTATTTTATTGGTCAATGACATACATATTATTATCACTGTCATTTATGAATTTAAAAAGACGCTAATAATTAAAATAAAATAAAATAAACCTTTCATTTTCTCTTCAAGTCTCTCTCTTATATATCTCTGTCGTTTGTTCTCTCATGATTTTAAACTACCTTTAGATTAAAAAAAAATAATAATAATCATTTTAGAAGCAGATTGCAGAAGCGTCGAAAAACAAAAACTCTCGTACGGCGACCTTTTGCACATTTGCACAGCTTTTTTTGTCTAGAATTTCTAGATCAACAAACCATTTTTTCAGTCCGCAACATCATTTACTACGTGAGTTACGTAGTTTTGAATTATATTAGTACGAATAGAAGTTACTTACTACTTTCTTCGTCATTCGATTTTATCGTAGAATTTTAACCGATTCTCAAGTCCAACACCACGACAATTGTTAAATATTTTAAATTTTTCCTGCGTTTTCCCGGATGTTCGATTGTCTAAAAAGAGGCACGTTTTCAATCCAAATATTGTTCTAGAACAATGCGAGTCTCAAAAGCTTCGACTCAATACACCCACCGCCAAACTGAAAGAAGTGATCCATTCACACATCCCACCAAACAGTCACAAGAGATACAAAACCATCTTTATTTATATTTCATTCTCAAGCACAACTCTCAAAGAGGAAGCCGCTGTTGGAAAAACTACGAAAAAGCAACGACAAAGCTACAAAAGGAAAAAAAAGCGAGCCACCACGAAAAAACACCCAACGATCAAAACGAAATCTGAAATATTTTCATAGTAATGCTATTGAGTTTTTCATCAGGTGCCGCCATGTAAGCTTGCAGCGTGTGGACGGATTGTTTGTGTTAGTATTGGTTCTGTGTAATAAAGAATGCCTCACTAACACACGCGCATTGGCGATACCCTCCCCTCCCGCGGTCATTAGTACCCTCTCCTTCCTTCCAACTTCCCCTTGGCACAATCTACTAAAGCGTCGGTGCTGTATTATATACGTATTATGCTATGTACGTGTGTGAGTGTTTGCGAGTGTGGGAGTATAGGGTGTCTATAAAGTTGTGTTGTTTAAAACTTCGTCTTGGGTAGTTTACTTTTGACGCTGAGAAAATCGATATTTTAACATTCACAGGGGATATTTTTGCAGCTGACCGTAAACAAAGCAGTTTATTGCAATATTTTACGGTGATGAAAATTAGAGACTCTTCTAATGCGTGAAATCTGTTTGTGTGTCTCACTCACGATGAGATTTGGTACCATTAAATTTGCATGGTCTAAATACATGTATCGTAATTTCAATGCACGTTCTGATAAAATTTAAATTATTCTTGTATCACGGAAATGCGTTATAGAATTTCAGACAATTTTCATTTGGTTGAAATTCTTCTTCGAAAGCATGCAAAAGTTTGTGTTTCTTGCTCTTTCCTTTGAAATGGTTCTATTTGTTAATCAACTGTACGTTTACGGCACGTTGAACGAAATCATAAATGGACGCTTATACGGTTCATGAAGGGTCGAGAGATTGCGTTATAGTGAGCAAGTTAACCCGTCTGCTTGGTTCAATATATTCGCACCTCACAATCCGGAAGCCTCGGTTTCGCGCATAAATTCTGAAACCGTCACTTTGGATCGAGATTGTAAAATATCTATGCAAGATAGCTTTCATATTTCAAAGACAATAAGAAGCAATATTTCATTCTCTTTCTGGTTAAAAGAAAAATACATAGGTTTACATGAGAGGAAGAGAGATATATAGCTTTTAAAATGTAAGGTATACCGGTATAACAATGGAAGATGCTCCGAGGAACTAGCATCATTGATCCAGTGATTGTACATAGTTGACGTTTGTCACATGAGAACAGGTCGTTTCTTCGACTCGTTCTTATGTTCAACAGCTCGGCTGTGGAATGATTTGCCGGCCTCTGTGTTTCCTCCTTCCTACAACATGGGTCTCTTCAAGACCAATGATCCTTCCTTCCTCTCCTCAAAAAGACCCTCCACACAGCATCCCAGATGACATAGGCCCCGAGGGAAATTATTTTCCTCAGGGCCTCATGTGTGGAGTTAATGTAAAAAAAAGGTCGCTCTGGACGTTTTTGGTCTTATGAAAGTAAACGCGATTTGGGATGTATTTATTCCTAAACAAGCAGACAGGTTAAGGGAAGAAGAAGTCGAGGACGTCCCACAAAGACACAGCAGTATGAATTGAATCAAATACGCAACTAGGATCATGTCAGAGTCAGTTTAAAAGAAGGGATAATTGTAGATAAAGCAAGGAGTGTATATAATGTGCCTCGTTCCATCATATTTACCTATTCCGGCGTGAAAATTACGTGAGTGTAAGTTAGTTATTTAGTTCGTTACATTAAGTTATTTTAAGCACCCCGTATATTTGCTTCGCATACAACAAAAACTCGGCGATGGAATTGAAAAAAATATGGAATAAATCCGAGCTAGAAGAAAAAAATTAAAGTCAAATCCGGTGCTAGGCCGGGACTTAATATCGGCGGCGAAGGACGCTGGCCGAAAAAAACTGCTTTTGGCGAAACAAAAATATATTATTCGGATGTAAGCGGAGTTTTTTTGAGTCACGCTACCCCCGGGCAAGGGTAGATTTATTAAAATGGGGAAAAAATTACATCGGATTTCTGTAGTTTAACATTTTTTCGGTTTAAATTTTAATTAAAAATTTCTTCAGGTTTTGCGGTGATCGCTGTTTGTTCCACGACCTTTAATTCGAAATGATTTAGTTTTAAATATGTCGTAATATAGATCTTTGCTAGATCTACTTGATAACTAGATGATTGGTTTGGGCGGAGCAAAATTAACACTGCAGAATATTACATCCAAATCCTCAAGTGGGGTTTTCTGTGCACGTAGCACTGCTAAACGGTGACCATGATCGTTGGATTTTCATCCAAAAACTGAAGACACCCACATTTGAGATGGGATTTCCACAAACAGTTGGAAATCTCATCTCAACAACAAACTTCAGAAAGATTTTGTTTTTTTTTCATTAACTCCACACTACACAGGAAAATAATTTCCCTCAGGGCCTATATCATCTGGGATGCTGCGTGGAGGGTCTTTTTGAGGAGAGGAAGGAATGAACATTGGTCTTGATTTACCCATGTTGTAGGAAGGAGGAAACACAGAGGCCGGCAAATCATTCCACAGCCGAGCTGTTGAACACAAGAACGAGTCGAAAGAAACGACCCATTCTCGTGTGACAAATGTCAACCGTGTTGGGCACGCGTTTGGCGTGTTTCCCGACTATGCACCGGTGCCGAAAGGATCAATGACGCTAGTTCCTCGGAGCATCTTCCATTGTAATACCGGTAGAACAAGGATAGCATTCCCACTCGACGCTTGTGCTCTAAAGATTGCAATCCTTCTGATAAGATGGGAGAATCTATTAAGCGGACCGCCCGTTTCTGCACAGAGTCGAGGGTATTTTTCAGGTATTTTGGAGCTCCATACCAGAGATGGCTGCCAAATTCAACCGTGAGGCGCACTTGTGATTTGTACAGGGTTAGCAGTTGTGTACTATTAAAGTATCTGCGGGCCCTGTACAGTACGCCCCCTTGTTGATAACAAGGTTTTGTTGATATATATTTTTTTAAATGAGCCCCACACAGGAGGCCCTGCGAAAAAAAATTCCCTCAGGGCCTATGTCATCTTTGGGGATGCTGTGTGGAGGGTTTTTTTAAAGAAAGGAAGGAGAGGAGAGTTCTGGGAAGGAAAAGGGTTTAAGGGGTGGGTAGAAATCTGGGGTTCAGTATGTCCTGGTCATCCGCCTCCAAGACCTAGACAAACCTCACCCCATGAACCCGGGCACCCCTGCTAAATCACCAAACGTAGCGAACCACTTGGGGTGACCTATGGCAGAGGTGTTGGTTATCCAATAAAGGTTCCCGGATTAAGCAATATCCGTGAATTAAGCAATATCGTAAGTTTTTTAGTTATATTATAGAACTGACGATGATAAGGCTATTCTAAGGTTATTAGTAAGGTATAAGTATACACAACTGATAAGGCAACCATGTTTATAAGATAAACGGTTGTTTATCATTTGTGAAAAATTAAAGAAAAATTTAATTTCAGTTTATATTATTAATTATAATTTAAATTAGGTTATTTCATTTCTTTGCATTATTTAAAACTACGGTAACAAATTATCAATAATGTTGGAAGATGTCTTTTAAAAAAGTGGTTCGTCGTCTTTTTATTATGTGTTTATAAACCTGCAGGCAAAAATATCTCCCGCGGAATCGTAGAAAATATATTTACATACGTTTCTCTTATTTCTTGCTCCTGAATTCTTCTTATCTATTTTACTACTTGGAACCTCCCACGTCCCTTATTCTTCTCTCCAAACACTATTTTCCTCCCGGCATTTACAATTTTCCATTTGGAAACGGTGAATGCGCGAGATCTCTACTGAATGGTTATATTTTTTAGTGAAAATGCATTTCAGTTAAGCTGCATTTTAAACCCTTTGACTGCATACAGTTTAACAAAGAACTTTATGGTTTTATTTATTTATTTATAATATCAACGCCTTTCGGCCTTTTCGTAATATAACATATGTAGTGTATAGCAACGACATAAAAAATACAGCTCTAGTGAGTTTGTAAAACAGAAAGAAAAAGTTGAGAAAGACATATGTAGATATTCAGATAACGACACGAAAATAAAAGCTACGATATTTAAATATGATAATATTGTAACAATGAAAAAATACATTTGTATATAATACATGCAAATAACTTATCTTAAAGAGGATAAATGATTTCGTACTTATATTTTATCAGCGACACATTCCATATATCTATGTGCGTAAACAAATTGCCTAAGTTTTGTATTCTGTGAAGTTGTATATTGAAATGGGAAATCGTCGTAGTATTGCCACAATAAAACGATAGTACTGACCTCGTGTTTCTGGCTGGCACATTAAAATTTATGAGCGCCAAGACTTCAGGGCTGTTAATTTTATTATACAAGATTTTAAATAAAATTATAATTTTCATACAAAATTAGGAATAAAATTTAGTGATTTTATAATAAAAGTCTAACAATCAAATCAATTTGGTAAGATACAATCTCAACACTCAATATTCAGGACAACGCCGGTACCTACTTTCTGAAGCTGCAATAAGCTTTTTTTTATTTACAATTTGAAAAAGTTATACATATAAAAAAATCTTAGTAAAGTTTTACTATTCAGACTCTTTCTTAGAGTGGTACTTAAAAGAATTCAAAATATTCTCTTTCCCAGATGGCGCCACTTACAAATTCAAATATAATATTATATCGGTGATTTAATCCAATATTATATTTGTTAGCCATTCTTGAAAGAATTAAGTTAGTTTATGGACAAAACTATTTATTCTTTTTCATATCGTATGTGTACGGGTGCAAATAATTATTTTATCTTAATATTTTAAAGCATAACATGCGAAAAGTGTTTTTTCTTAAGAATCATCCAAATCCTCAAGTGGGGTTTTCTGTGCACGTAGCACTGCTAAACGGTGACCATGATCGTTGGATTTTCATCCAGAAACTGAAGACACCCACATTTGAGATGGGATTTCCACTAACAGTTGGAAATCTCATCTCAACAACAAACTTCAGAAAGATGATGTCCTAAAAAGGTTTTGTTGATATCCGGGATTTAAGCAATACCATAAGGTTTTTTTTTTACATGAATACCGCACAAGAGTCCCAACTACTCCCGTCTGTAGCCAGTGGGACTATGGCATCCCCAATTGGGGTATGTTGTGAGGCTGAAGGTAGTGGGGAGGGAAGGAGATAGGGAAGAGGAAGGTGGGGAAGTACCTGGCTATTCAGATCTGGTCACCAAACACGGCGAAAGCCACTTCAGGCAATGTTTCAATTCTGAATGGTGGTCTTACACCAGGGCGATACTGAGAGTATCTTCCACTCTGAAACGTGCCGCAAATAGGTATACTATATATTATTTTAAATGATTAAATTGTGAATTACCCGCGGCCTTCGGAATGCGAGTCAAGAGCCTTACCGCTGCACTACGCCGGCCGTCAAGAGATGGGAATAATAATAATAAAAAAAACGGCCATTCACAATAACTTAACTAGAATTGACCATTGATACTAACTAGATTTTTATCATACTGTCATCGAAATACCGACATTTTTAAAAGATTTATTTTTGTCTTTAAATTCGTGTAGAAATCATCTAACTCAGGGGTTCCCAATCTTTTTCAGCCCGCGGCGCACTTACAAGTTTATTATTTTGTCACGGCGCCCTACTTTAGTAAGCTATTTGGAATAGAAAATATGTAGTGACTATATATATATAGTACAGTCAAAAGAAATAGGTACCCACAATAATAGTAGTTAGGTAGATAGGTACAAAAATTAAAACATCCACAATATGAAATTGAGTTTTATTATATTTATAAGAATTCAGAATTGGAACAGAGAACAACAAAAAAGACTTAAGAAAAAAATAAAATACCATAGTTACTCAGTCAAATCAATGTGACGGGTGAGCTTGATGATTTCCGCACAGTTTTTCAAAGCGGGGACTGCTACTCTCATTTCTTGCTCCACTTTGATCGTTGATTGATATTTTATTCAGCTTCAGCTGAAAATCCAGCTTCACAAATATGATGTTGCAAACGGAATGAAAATTTTTAAAGCTTTCGAAGTTAAATTTGGATATTCCTTTTGAATCGATAACCAAAACTACACCAAATCGGAACTGGTGAATCTAGTTTTGAGGCTGTTATCACAAGAGAGTTTAATGAGACCCTTTGCTCTTGTGTTGTGAATCCTGGCGGAGCTTGTGTACGGAAAGGATCTTGGATCCACGCAAATTTTTCGACATCATCATCTGCGAAGTACTTCGAAAACCATTCGGTGAGCTTCGATAGGTGTTTCGTGAAAAGGGCCATCAGGTCTTGTGAGAAAACCAGTTCATTAGATGCCGCATATTTATACAATTGGGGGGAAGCAATCTTGACAGCTGCCTTCATTAATTTTTTTTTTATCCACAACTGCAGTTTCTTACTAAACGCCGCAATTCTCTCAGAATGTGCGTGTTGTTGCATTGTGGTTATCAACGGTTTTCAACCGCGTAGGAACTTTTCGGCGAGTGAGCGACGGCGACGAGTATATACCTATGTTCTTCGAATATGCGAGCGCTCAAAATAGAAATTGTTGCTTTATAGGTACCTGCGAATATTTGCGGTTTCGGATAATGATAGAGGATCGACTCACGGCGCCCCTCTTTACTTTCTACGGCGCCCCAGGGCGCCGCGGCGCACACTTTGGGAACCCCTGATCTAACTGTTACATTTTCAACGATATTTAAAATACTAAAAGAATTCCTAGCTACATTTACAGCTGAGAGGTACGAATAAATGATTTTTTTGAATTTTTAAAACGCTTTTAAACACAATACATGCCTGCTCTATTTTTTAAAGTGGTTATATTTTTAAATTCAAAATTTCAGCTGCCAAGCACGATCACATATAACATAATTTTAAAATTAAATTTTAAATTTCTGCGTCATGCTAAAAGAAATAAGTCGATAAGCAGGCCTCGTTCGACCCCGTCAGTTTCCGTCCCATCCGGGTTCGTCATAATATCGATTCGTCTGAGGGCGCATAACTCTCCTCGCCTGGAAATTGTGTCATCTGCAGCACCCTGCTTTAATACTCCTGCTCGTGGCCATTTTTACTCTGCTATTTGCATAAAACTATGATTAAATTATGGGTAGGTGTGCCAGAGGTCGGCAGTTTAAATGCAGATAAGCTAGAGTGGTGGGGGTTGGGGAGGGGTGGAACTATTTATGTGCGCTGGAGGACGTTCAAAACTAATTTCTTCAACCCCTGGCCACCTCACACATAATTGCCGACTAAGAAAACATCTTCTAAGAATAAGGAAAAGAGCATATAAAAAGGGGTTTCTGAATTTCACCATTTTTTCCATTTAAGATGAAGCTATACGTGAAATCCTATTTTGATTAATCTTTACGACGAATCGGCTTACAGTATGAACATCAAAAAATATGCTACGGATAAATTGAAGCTTTTACAAGCTTTTCTATGTATTGGAATTACAATAAAATTATTAATTACGTAACAAAAAATATAAGCGTAAACCATCATCATCATCTTCTTCCCCTTGTCCTATTCGGGTCGGGGACCCATTGCATCGACAAGGCTCCTCCATATGTCCTTGTCTTGTGTTGATTGTTCGGCCTCTGTCCATGGTAGCCCCATCCTCTCCTAACACAGTTTCTGGAGTTGCCTCGCCCAACTGTCTGGGGCGGCCCACTGGACGTCTCGCACTCAGTATCTTCCTCGGAATTCGGTTATCAGACATTCTTAGTACATGCCCAAGCCACCTCAGTTGCTCACCAGCAGAGCAAATAATTAGAATTTTTGCTGCTCCAAACAAACAGTTTCATGTTTATGTTTTTTGAGATTACTAATAAAAATTTATTATTTGGGAGGCGGTCACCACAAGTGGTTTGCTATCTTTGGTTAGTAGGGTAGCTTATTTACAATCCCTACCGCGATTCAGTCACGCTAGCGACTGAAACGCGGTAGGGTTTGTAATGCGTAAATCACCAACAAACACTACCGTGTTTCAGTCGCGCTAGTGACTGAAATGCGGTAGGGATTGTTATGCATAAATCACCTTACAAACACTACCGCGTTTCAGTCGCCTACAGTTGCTCTATCTGTTTATGTGAGGGTGATGGGCCGCTTTTTTTTAAACTTAATATTTTTTTTTTTTTACATAGAAAATTTATATTTTAAGTTAAAAAAAACGCGCGTTTTTTTTTTACTTAAAATATAAATTTTCTACGTAAAAAAAAAAAAAAATTAAGAAAAACTAACGCGGTCTATCCTCTCTGCTTACCCTATAAATTTAAAATAAAAAAAATATAAATTTTCTATGTAAATAAAAGCGGCCCATCGTCTCTGCTTACCCTTCTATAATTACGGTCGTCACATAAATTTTCAATGTAAAAAAAAATTTCTAACTAAAAAAACGCTGTCCATCCTCTCTGCTAACCTCTCTATAATTACGGTCGTCACCCTCACAGAAACAGATAGAGCAACGAAGCGCGTAGGCGACTGAAACGCGGTAGTGTTTGTAGGGTGATTTATGCATAACAATCCCTACCGCATTTCAGTCGCTAGCGCGACTGAAACGCGGTAGTGTTTGTTGGTGATTTACGCATAACAAACCCTACCGCGTTTCAGTCGCTAGCTTGACTGAATCGCGGTAGGGATTGTAAATACGCGCCCGGGTACATGGGGTGAGGTTTTCCCGGTCTTGGCGGCCGCCGGATGGGCCAGCCCACATACTGCGTGGCGGACCGGATCACGAGAAACTGAACGAGAGAGACCATTTGACCTTTCCAGCCGAACTCTCTCGAACCATCGCCTTGTACCGCAGTGGGAAGGATAGATTCTTACATCCATCATTCCTTGCCTTGACCTCAAATTTCTACCCACCACTAACACCTTTTTCAATTTGCAGAACTTCCTCTCCTTCCTTTCCTTGAAAAGACAACCTTCCATCAATTTCCATAGAATAAGCGCAAAATTCAATCTATATAGGAAGATACTACTTTTAGAATAGCTATCTATAAGTTGTATCTTTCTATGATCAGCCTCAGTTTGTTCACAGCATTAGAAAGAGCGGTTCGGCTCCTCTAACATTACTGACTTTATCAGCTGAGCTTAGCGTAATACGACTTTTCTCTTCCATTTCTCATTTGGCTGACAGATGTAGATTTCCGTTTTCGATAGGCGGCTAAAGCAGGGTTGTGCTAAAATAAATTTGAGGAAAGCAGTATTTTTAAACCAACGATGGGAAGGTTTAATTGACGACAAGTAATTGGGATTATGTTTATATTGTATGTTTGTCAGTTTTACTTGTATAATTTCTCTTCTTCGTACCAACTTGTGTTTAAATTCAAGGCCATTGTTTTTCTTTCCGATAAGATTGGTAACGAACTAAAGTAAAGTAACGAACTAAATTAAAACACAGTAAGTTTATTTCTGTTTTGGCTTTTGAGCACGGTTATACATTTAAAAAAAACTTTTTTAAATATCGAAGAATATTTTAAAACAACAGTTTTCTGTTTCTGATTATTTTTTTTTGGCAAGGTTAGGTTAGGTTAGAACAATTTATGTGTATAAATAAATGCCTTCACAAATATTGATGTAGACCGGGGCGTTGGTGAGAACCAGGGGGCGGTAGTGGCTCCTAGGGCAAATGGTGGGCGGTGAAAGACTCCAAGGGGACGGTGAAAGAGGCTGGTATTTGGATCAGAGGAATCTGAAAAAAAAAAATTTTCCTAATGTCCAATTTGTAATTGTGTAATTAGGTACCTGTCATTGATAGATTAATTATCTTCGAGTATTTTTCGTGCAGATGATATTTTTCAAAAATCATAAAAATAATGAATAAATTTCAAGAGAAACGAGTTTTTTTTTTAATTTAGAATGACAGAATTCCTGGGTTACAAATAATCACAGAATTTAGAAAATATACAAACTACCATCATTGTAATCGGAAAATGTGGCTTATGCGTTGAAGGACTAAATTATTAGAGGATCGAACACCACCAAATTACTATTCCTGTTGGTCATGATTTTTATTTTTTATTTTTTTTATTTCATACAATTTTTGAAAGTACACTTTTATGTTTTTTTATCTTGATTACCATACTAGGCTAATGCCCATGTTAAGGTAATCATTCTGAAAAACGAGTCATGGTATGGTTCCTCTTGCAAACTTCATGTAACTTTCACTTTCATACAAATTTAGCCTGCAGCGCTTTATCCCTCTACGTTTTAATAATTTTGGTAATGGGGGAGGGGCGTTAAAGAAAATATGCTCGGAAAGTGGGCGATATAAGCTGGAAACCTTTGTTGTAGGCGATCTTCATTATTTGACGAAATCTTTCAAATTTGTACAAGAAACATATAAAAGAAAACTCCAATATCTTGGTAAGGTCATGAAGGGTGAAAAACATATGATAATCCAGGTGATAGGTAAACATTGATAGAAAAAAAATTAGTAAATATTGATGGAAAAATTGATAAACATTGATGGAAAACGTAATAGAAGAAGACGGAGCACCGCATGACTTTGAAATTTAAGAGACTAACGGACGAGCAGACATTTTTGGCTCAACACTCCTCAAATGTATCTACACGCTCTTCCCAACGCAACTCTCCAACCAACAGGCGAATCAAGCGTTACAAAACACTTAGCTGATCGGAGACTCAGATCGATCGATCGGAAGTTGGGAACAACAGCTGTAAGCAGTACCGGATTATCCCTAAGGCAGAGTAGGCAACTGCCTAGGGGCCCCGCATCGGCTAGGGGCCCCGCGTCCCGAGAAAAAATGACTTGCTTCAACTTGTGAGCAACGAAGTTTCGGAAAAAGTCAGCTTACACGATGATTTTTTTTTTTATTTGGAACATTTACCGGTTAATAACATTAGGTACATGCATTAAAGAAAACAACAAAATATATTAATTTGGTTATAACCCAATAAATAACTAATGTTCATATCATGCACAATTACACATCTATAATTAAAACAAATATATAAACCTAGAAGTATTTTCTTTTCTTTCCTTCTATTTGTTGCAACATTACTTAGTATTTGAAGTGATTGAAGGTGCCGGAAGGAAGCATTTAATAATAATAAATTTGGACAACTTATATAGCGCTGTTTTTGCGAAAAATCGCCTCAAGAGCGCATTTGTTAATAATGCTCTCACCATTTGAGGAAATTGGTAAAATTGATGGAGATACAGCATTTTATATGAACCCGTTTTAAACAGTTTGTCTGTTGAATTATCCTCAGCAAAACCTTTAAAGCGTTTTTCTCGAAACTACGTTTTTCAACCTGATTGACAACATAAACAGTTAAAAAATCCAGTCATTATGGCACCACTTCGGGATTTTTTTATGAAGGTCTATTTTTTTATGAACAATGAAAATTTTCCATAAAAATAGAAAATAAAATTCGCAGGTCCGCCATTTTTATTTTTTTTTAGATATTAAAATTCCCCTATGCCATAGACAGTAGATTTTCGAACAGATTAAGACTTAGTGAATGCAAATCGAATGAATAGTTTTTTTTATATGTTGTCAACCAGTTTGAAAAACGTGTTAAAAAAGTTTTTAGAAAAACGCATTCAAAGTTTTGCTTAAGGTTAATTCAACACACAAACTGTTTCAAATGGTTTCACGTAAAATGATGTATCTCCGTCAATTTTTCGAATTTCTTTAAACCTTAAGGTGAGAGTTTCGAGTTTTCGAATTTCTTTAAACTTTAAGGTGAGAGTATTTTTAACAAATACATCTTTCAGAAAATGAAATAAATAAAAAAACTACAAAAGTATTTTTACAGTATCCTGGTGCCCTAAGGAGGGGTAAGGTTTTAAAGGCGAAATAAAGGATTTATTTTTATTTTTCGCAGCATTTTGAAGTGAAAAACGCGATTTTTGCTAAAAAATGTCGGTGAATTTGTTATTATAAAATGGAAATAAACTCCCTCTGACTACCTGTTGATTTAGGTATGTGTAGAAATAGTGTACAAAATTTCAAAAGCATCGGTCGAGTCAAGGCAAGATTTTGAGAAGAACCAACTTCAGATATGTAGTTGGCGAGAAAACCGATTTCAATTTTTTTATACTCGAAATATACCTACTTGAATCGAGCATGAGGGCCGGTCGCTTGAAACGCTGTACTTTCGTTAGTTTTGCTCCGATTTACTTGAAATTTTGACACAATACTCAATATCAGTGGCGGCTCGTGACTTTTGGATGTGCTAGGGTGCTAATATTAAAAAAATGCCATCATGAATGTTGTCGTGTGCGAAAAATATATATATATTTTTTTTTTCAAAAATCGGTGTTTTGTATGAGATTTTTCAGGAAATCGGTGCGGCTCACCGCCAAACTGAAACTTCCTGAAATTTTTCATACAAAAAACTGATTTTCAGAAAAAAAAAATTTTTTTTTCGGCTACAACATCATTAATAATTCATTTTTTTTAAATATCAGCACTCTAGCACACCCAAAAGTCACGATCCGCCACTGCTCAATATAGGTACCTACTGACAGTTTTACATTTAAAAAAGTTTTAAAACCTTACCCCCCCCCCTCCCCCTTTAAACCATGTTAAGGATTTGTAATATCCATACGCTTAGGATTTGATCAAGGGAACAAGGAGGCGTTTGGAGGCCCCTTCAACCCCCCCCCTCCCTCCGCCGTAAAGGGGCCCCGAGACGCGCACTGCCTAGGGGCCCCGACATGGTTAATCCGGCCCTGGCTGTAAGAGCATTTCGATTGCTTAGGACTGCGGCCCGCAGGGCAAAATTGCCCTGATAGTTGCCAACCTTCACAAAAGCCAGAGGATGGTAAATTCAATTTTGTTTGAAATATAATATTTATTATCAATATCGTTATTTATGTAGTGTTGGTACATCCCTGATATCGTCTAGAGACAATGCACCAACGGTAAGACCAATGCTCTTTTATTGCGTGCAAGATCACCCGACTATGACCTCTCAAACATTGTTGACGCCATTTTGTACGTCAGGTAATTTAATATGTGTAACGTTTACACAAAGTGTAAAGGAAAATTGCACACAAATTGCAGACTACGCTTTTTGTAGAATCATAAATGGCTGCTGAAGGTCGATATCAGTAATTAAAATCAACATGCAAGATCATTACAACAATAAGAAAACACGTAGATAATAATAATAATTGATAATTATTATATACCTATTGTAAAATTATATTGCAATATTTATAAAAAGCGTTGTTTTGTTGACTTGTTGAAAATAATTACTGGATGTAAGTGGCTACTTGGAATATGATTGCTTTTCATATTGATTGATTCCGTCATTACACCAATTAACGTGATTTCCAATTGACAAGTAGGTATTAATCATTTTTCTTGTGTATCTAGCTATTGCTAGGAGCGTTTTTGATAGAAGTGATTTTCATTGTATTGTAGATAAATTAAATAATGAATATCGTTGGTGTAGGTGTCAACACATTTTGACCATTTTTGAAGTGAAAACATCTTTAGCACCGTTGTGATTTGAAACTCGATGAAACGAAAAATATCGACACTAAAAAGAGAAAAAACATCTATAGGATTTTGCATCTAAAGGATTTAGAGAATGAGATAGTATAATCGGTCTCCTCTTTGTGCGGTGCTTCGTAGCCTCCCCACTCTAGTCTACTTTAGTTTACTGAGGATACCGCTTATGAATTGGACACTCGTTTTTTTTAAGTGAAAACTTCTTTAGCACCATTGTGATTTGAAACTCGATGAAACGAAAAATTGCGACACTAAAAAGATACAAACACATACATCTATTCAATCTATAGCATTTAGCATGCGAGAAAATGAGATATTATAATCGGTGTCCTCTTTGTGCGGTGCTTCGTAGCCTGCCGACTCTTTTTTTTATTTTGTTTTATTTATTTTTTTGCAGAAACAAACAGTACCTACATAATTCAATAGTAGAAAATAGTTCCAATGTTATAGAATTTAACACAATAATTGGTACCAATGACATGTCGCTGTTATATACTTATAATAATTTTATGTGATAAATTATACATTTTACCTAAATTAAGTGAGTAAATTATTGAAGGAGAGGGGTGTGTGTGAGTCTACTCTTGTCTAATTTAGTTTTCTGAAGGTTTCACTTCTACCGCATGTGAATTGTGCATTCTGTTTTTTTTTATTCTAATTGCTTTTTTATTATATTTTATTTGAAATAGCATCTATCAAACCTTGACTTTTTTACCCACAATGATAATTCCATCCTTTTTCTTTCTCTCAAAAAATAAGTCTCCGTATGGTTTAATTCATATTTTTCAATTAGTAAATTAGGAAAAAAAAATCTGAAACGAAGTCGGGATCTAACATTACAAAAAAATTAAACTAAACAATCTGAGATTTTCTTTTCTGGTTTGTTCCATATTTTTCAATGAGTAACCAAATGAGGAAAAAATATTGGAATGAAGTCGGAAACTGTAATTGATATCTATTACTAAAAATTCTGAGACTTTCCGTTATTCTAAAGAGTGATTCTATGATCTAAATCCATGTTTATATTTTTTCAAAAGAAATACTGTAACCAAAAAACCGGAATTCAACAACGAAAATCAGCATTCAACAATTAACCAAAAAACCATTGTGAAATTGGGGAGAAAAAGATTTGACATAGAGGATTCTTTAAAATAAAACAATGGCAAGGTCCTTATTCTGAAAACAGATTGACGAAAAACTAAATAACAAGGGCTGTGTTACAGTTGCTGTGTAATCTCTCGGAACATAATGGGGTTGTTTTTTTTCTGGTATGATAGTACCTAGTTACTCTGTTTAAAAATAGGGGTTAATTTTTACTTTAATTTTAAATCGGAGCTTATTTTGAAAGTTTTCTTACGACAGCTGTACCAGTTTTGAAGATTTTTAATCTTCAATCATCATTTCAATAGCCAGACCAGAAAGCGTATTTGTTAAATTAATACAGTGCTATTAAATGAAATAGTCGACCTAGAGCCAGTCAGACTATACCATCACCAATAAAATGGTGTATAACGTGAGGCTGAAGGGAGTGGGAAGGGGAAGGATACAAGGAAGTTTCAAAATACCTCGCGATTCAATTCACGCTAAACACGCCTAAAGTCACTTAAGGCACACGGTCCATAACATGGTATAACAGAAAAGTATGAATGCGATAAACTAATGAAAATAAAACATGTAGTTTGTGCCAATATACGGATGCGCGGCCCGTTTCATATAAATCTTAAATTCTATCTAAAAATCTTAAGACCAAAATACCCAACTAAACTGTAAAAAAATTCTTTTGTTATCACTCACAAATAGTGGCCGAAGATACCTCTAAAACGGTAAAAAATAATTTTCTTTATCGCATACATTTTATAACTTAAAATATAAATAAATAAAGTAGCAATTGTCCGTACCGGATATTTGTTACACAATTGATTAAAAAAATTATTATTCATTTTCGTTAGGCATTTTTGCCTAAAATCCAAATTTAAGTTTTGTATTAAAAATGCCGCATCTTATCTTGACTTTATTATATTTTATTTTAATGCCGGCAACCCGGGCGTTTATTGTTTTAAATTATATTATATAAAAATAGTAAGTAACCCGCCTCACTAGACTAAGTCTGTTCTGAGACGGGTACCTATACATATATTTACAGATGCATACACTTACACACAACTATATATATATATATATATATATATATATATATTATATATATATATATATATATATATATATATATATATATATATATACACACTCATATGTTCGTATACACACATACAAGTTTACATATATATATAGATAAATATGTATATATATACTCATACATTCATATATATACACATACGTTCACAGATACATACACATACGTATTCGTATAATGCACATGATCATACAGATACATTAAAAACAGCAGTATATATAATCAAAAAAGAATAAATGGCATATACATAGTTTCATATTACCAAAATTCATTAGATACACATAGTTAAGCAAGCATCTAGAACATATTTCAACGAAATGATATAATCAAAGAACAATTGTTGCAATGTACATAGTATCATATGACCAAAAATTCATTAAAGATACAAGTAGTAATGGAAGCATCTAAAACTAAAAATATTAAAATTTCCACAAAATTCTCGTAATTCAAATAAACATAGGCAGTAATAATCATATAAGCAGGCGTAAAACATAAACAGTAGTAATAAGTGAGAATTAATCTCTAATTATGCCCATTATGATTGGAAAATTCGATCTAAAATTAGACCAAAAGACAGAAAAACTTTCGTTTTGAAAATGTTTGCAATTTCCACACAGTAATACAAACCAACAATAAATGCCTTCATTAAATATTTTGCATGTAGTAATTCTTACTATTTCTTAGTAAAATATATGAAAACCCGAGAATAAAAATATTTTTTCCCGAAACGGCAAAAAGATTCCAAGAAAAATCTTTTTCAAACGTCAAATGACAAATACTTACGCACGTCAACATTCTTTCTTACATTTAATTCATATTCATTTATTCGTCTCCGTATTTCCTCTCATTTGTATTAAAAATGATGTGTCGGGTGCAGAATGGCGTTCCACCCCCAACCTCCCTCTCTGACTTCTGCGCTCCGGAGAAAATTTCGCCATTTGGTTGACATTTTCCTCGGCTTTCCCGGAAAAGTCGGCGCTTTGTCCGTTTACAGAAGGTTACAGAAGACTTAAATGTTATTGCAGTCAAGATACTAACTAATAAAAATAAATATGTTGACTTTAACTCATGAAAAGCGAAATACGATAATTTTTTATATCAAAAGTTGCATCTTTCAAATAATTGAGCCCCTTGCCCTAATAATAATATTAGGTCCTTACATATGAAATTGGCGTTGTGTATGGGAGGAATATAAAGTCGATTTTTTTTTTAATATAATATATTTATTTAATCAAAGTATGTACCATTGCTATCTATGCACTTTTGCCAACTCACAGGTAGTTCATCGATCCCTTTACTAAAAAAACCATTCGGACGGGAATCAATA
The DNA here is from genome assembly GCA_917880885.1 of Limnephilus marmoratus. Classification (NCBI taxonomy): domain Eukaryota; kingdom Metazoa; phylum Arthropoda; class Insecta; order Trichoptera; family Limnephilidae; genus Limnephilus; species Limnephilus marmoratus. The sequence continues at coordinate 27,976,068 of OU862923.1, read as the reverse complement.
AAATCTTTGAAGGCGGTTTGGACTGCCCCATCGGAGTTGAATTTTTTCCCTTGCAAGAAGTTATCCAAATTTCGAAAAAAATGGTAATCTGTTCGGGCAAGGTCCGGAGAGTATGGTGGATGTCTTAGACATTTCAATTGAAGCTCCTCTAATTTGAATTTGGAATTCCTAACCAAAGAGAAGATATTTGAGATCAAAGTTGCCAGTACGGAAAAACGCCAATTTCATATTTAAGTACCCAATATAAGGAATAATGTTGTATCCAACAACAAAATGTTGGGTTGTTGATAGAATACTAATTTAATTGCATTTCCTTACCACTTTTCATGTATAACTCTGAAGAAATGTAATAAAACATGTAATAGAAATGTAATAAAACATGTAATAAAAATGTAATGAAACATAATTGGTTTCATTTTTCAATCAAAATATTTTTGGATACAACGTTATTCTGGGCAGGGGATTAATTGTGCTTAAATATGTAAACAAAATTATTGGGTCAATTTAGAATAAGCATAAATGAGGTTCAACAAATGAGCTACTTTAATATAAATATGGACATAAAAATTATTTAAGTTTTCGACAATAATCATTTAAAAAAAATGTCGTTGATCTAATGACAAAATGGTGGATTTATACATTTTGGAAACAATTTGTACGATCCATCTGAATTCTTTCTGAAGATTTTCTTAAACATAGTTTGGATTTATAATAATTACCGGTTACTAAAATAATTATTGTCCGGTTTCGCACGAGCTATACTCCCTTCTTTCGAATTCTTATTTGAAAAACATGGTGGAAAGAAAATGGTATCATAACTTTTTTATAATTAATTGGATATTTTAAAGCTTCTCAGCTCATGATCGAAATGACATTTAGGGCTTAAAAATATGTTCTATAAATTTCAGACAACATAGCCAGAACCCACCGCTGCTTCACGAAAATCGATTTCTGTTTAACTTGATGACATTTTAATTTTCAGTTGACTTAACCATTTAAAACAGTTCAATTGCGAGAAAAATTGTAAATCAATTAATATATGCCCACCTTTAATCGTATAAAGCTCGTTTTACATGTGTCCTTGCGGGACCGAGCAGTGGCGCATCGCAAGACGGATGGCCCCCGCACCCCTGTAGCGCCCCCGCTAATGTGACCCCATTTGTAACCCCAACAATATAGAATGGACATATTATGTTGTTCGCCCCCGGTCCTGACGTCACATACCGAGATAGAATGTTGATTTTTCTACATTTTCCTTGGAAAATGGGTAAGGGATGGAAATGTGAAATGTCACCTACAGATTTGTGGCTAAGATGAATTATTACAGTTTCTCAGATTTGCATGTTAGTTTCAAATAGTTTCTGAAAGATTTCCTTAAAAGATTTAATCCCTTACAAAAAGGAGAAATAAATAACAATGCTTTAGTGTGTTCAGTTTTTATAACTTTTTGTGGGACGGAGTATACAAACGCATGGCCACTTTTTCCAATGTTGGTTGAATGCATGTTGGGAAATAAGAATTTTTCAAGAAATATCTCATATATAAAAATCTCGTGTCACGGTGTTTGTGGTCGCACTCCTCCGAAACGGCTTGACAGATTTTTATGAATTTTTTATTTTAGGTATGAGAATAGGTCGTAAAGTATATTTCATATCGCTATCGGTATCCCTATTAAGAATTTTTTTCTATTTTTTTGACATTTTTTTTTTGTATTTTTATTTGGCATCAAAAAATACCTGTAACCCCAAATTTTCATCCTCCTACCCTCTTCCTCCCATTTTTTAATCGCGACCCATCCATTTTTAATGGCGAATTTAGTATTTTTGTATGAACGAAATTATTTATGTTGTTGAATGACAGATGGCGCTACGTCCGCCTAATCGAACTTTCACCACACATAGAAATATTTTATATAGCAGAACGATGTTTGCCGGGTCTGTTAATTGTGTATAATATTTGAATAGATATTGTTTACGAGTGTTTGCACCCCGTTGAGGAAATAAAAATTTAACACCTAGGTGTGAGAAAACGCAAGCTTGAAAGCTATATTTAGGAAATAGGTAAGAATAGCCAGGACTTTTCAGCATTCGACTTTCCCTTATACTTCCTACTAGCCCTCCTACTACTTTTAACAACTCCCAAGGTACTTCAGCACCGAACAGAGACTGCTCCGGCCTTTCACTTGTTCCGGGCAATCATTTAAACTCTTTTACGGTATTGCACCTTGACGGCATCCGTGGTCGAGGGGCAGGGCTCTCGACTAGTAATCCGTAGGTCGCCAGATCAAATCCCGGAGTCCGCAAGTGATTTTTATTTGTTTGAATTGTGTTATTTCACAATTTAATCATTTACAAATAAAACAAGGTTTATTTTTTAATGTAGCTATTACTTTGTGGTTATCCATTATAGAATAATGAAATAATTTTACTTTGTATAAACCACTTATTTGATGTGCAAATCCTACCGGTTTCGGAACAAACGTTCCTTCGTCAGGGAAAGCTTATACTAATTTGACAGTTTCGAACAATGTTTTATTATGGTAGGGGTGGAGCTGTTTCTAGATAATAATGTAAATTGGGTAGGTAGGTATTAGTGTAGAGTGGGTGGGTAGGGGAACAAATCCATGATTGGGCTATATGACAATTTTTTTGGTTTGTTGATAATAGATTCATTATTTTTAAGGGATTTTTTAATTTCCAAGGCTTCCAAGTTATCTAAACATAATAAAACATTGTTCGAAACTGTCAATATTAGTATAAGCTTTCCCTGACGAAGGAACGTTTGTTCCGAAACCGGTCGGATTTGCACATCAAATAAGTGGTTTATACAAAGTAAAATTATTTCATTATTCTAAAACAAGGTTTATTTGCGGTACAGTTGCAAGGCGCATTTGAGTGGAAGATACTCTCAGTATCACCGTGGTGTAAGACCACCATTCAGAAGTGAATGGTTACCTAAAATGGCTTTCAGCTGTGCTTTGTGACCTGATCTGAATAGCTATGTACTTCCCCTCCTTATATCCTGTAGAATATAGAATATAGATACTTCCTTTACATTCTGTAGAATAAGTATGTGGAAAATAAAATAAGACTAAAATGTGTTTAATTACTTATATATACAGGGTGCTAAGGGACGTTCTTGATTTACTTTAACCAGTGATTCCTGACATTATTTGGAGTCAAAAATGTAAATTAAATTTTCTTCTCCGGTGGTTTTTTTCATTTTTTTTTCTTCAAATTCAAACTTTTCATTTATCCCACATGTTGTCACTGATCACTCAGCCGAGTAACCGACCAATTCCTCTCCCTGCTCGTAACTGTACAATACATACTGATTTAAGTTTTTACTTGGAAATAAAACGTCAACGGACCCCAAAATTTCATTTACATTTTTTACTCCAAACAATGTCAGGAATCATCACTGGTTAAAGTAAGTCAAGTACGTCCCTTAACACCCTGTATGTATTTAATATAAATATTATCAAATTCTCTCTTCCAGTGTCCAAGCTTGAGATGATATATGTTTTGAATGCAGCCTTTTCTCGGGCCATTTTCTATCAAAGGGGTTATTACTCAGCCCATAATGAATGACAAACGTTAAATACATGCAGCGCTGACATCTGTGTGCCGCGCAACACACCACGTCATCATTTTTGAATACGAGGAAGCGACACACGAGGATTTGATAGTGATGGAAATCGCTGGGATTGAACGCTGAAAAATCGAAGATTTTGTAAAATTCAGACCATCATCTTTTTTTGTTTTTCTGTGTCTTGTTTTCTTTCATTTTTTCGTTTAGATTATTATTGTTATCTTCTTCTGCAATGATATATTACATTAATGGGAATAACCTTCAACAGTTATAAACAGAGAGTTTTTCTTATAAAAATAGAATATTCATTTAGACTTTTATAAAAAGTCAATAGTTCCATATAAATAAAATCAGGTTAGGTCACAAACCAATTCTTAGAATGATTGTTTCTAATAAAAAAGGTAGTTGCCTATAATATGGAAAAAAAAATTAGTTGAAGAAAATATTGTTATTTCTAAAATTTGAAATATGAGATTGAATAATATGACGGTTTGACAGAAGGTGGCTATGGTGGAATTGGTAAACGTGCACGTCCCGGTTAGACGAGAGGTTCTGGGCTCGAGTCTCAGTTGCGGTATATGCTCTTTCATATTTTCGTTTAGATTAACTGGTGTACTTTAACCATAACTGGTGTACTTTATAGATTCCAAGGATTACTACCCGTAACTTTATTAACAGCAGTGTACTACGCCATGGTACATTCACACCTTTCTTATCTCACCTGTATCTGGGGATTTGCCTCAAAGAAATTAATAGCTGATCTGCAGGTGGTTCAAAACCGAGCTCTCAGAAATGTTTTTGGACTTCCATGGGACACCCATGTTAAAGACATCTATTCAGTTTCCGGTATTCTTCCAATCACAGTCCTTCCGAAACATGAAATCACAAGCACCATCCTACAAATTACCCAACAATCAACTCACACTAACATCAAGCCACTTTACAATCAAGACATCTACACTCACAATACTCGAAATAGCAATAAAATCCGCATACCTCAAACACACACTACAAAATATGGGATAAAATCTCTGAACTATGTTGCCTATACACTATATAATTCGCTACCAGATATGTACAAGGGAATCCAGCAAAATAAAAAAAAATCAGAGTAATGCTTTAAAAGAATATTTTTTATGTATGTATAAGGATGAAACTTTGTAATTTTCTTGTCATGTTCAATTGTCTTGTTTTTTTTCTCTTCTTTTCTTTTCCATTAAGTTGTAATCATCCATATCTGTATAACCTTGTTCGCTTTTTCTTTAATTGTTTTCCATTGCTGTTTATTCTACTCAACCTGTCTTTTATTTTTCTTCTATATTGTATGTGAATCTTATATTTTAATATCCAAATTCCTATGTAAAATTTTAACTATTTCCTCCCACCCATGATTTGTATGTTCCTCCTGTCCTAAAATGAGTTCTGTAACTCATCGGGATTGCTCTAGCAAGAAATAAAAACAATAAAAAAATAAAAATTATTATTGTTATCTTCTTATTCAATGATATTTTGTAAAATATTCAGGTTGTTATATTACTAGTTTAATTACCTCCAGGCAAGAGGCCATGAGGAAAACCAATTTCTCTTGGCGCCTATGTCATCTTTGGAGATGATGTGTTGGAGGGTCTTTTTAGGGAAAGGAAGGAGAGGAAGTTCTAGGTAGGAAAATGATATTAGTGGGGAGGTAGGAATCCTGGGGTCCAGAATGACGGACGTGTGAATCAATTCCTCCCACTGCAATGAGTCGAGAGAATCCGGCTGGAGGGGTCAAAAGGTCTCCCTCAACCAGTCTCTCCCGATCCGGCCCGCCACCAGTTGGTGTCGCCAAGACCTGGGCAAACCTCACCCCATGAACCCGGGCACCTCTACTAAATCACCAAACGTAGCGAACCATTTGGGTTGACCTATGGTAGAGGGATTGGTTATCCATATATGGTTCGCAGAGCGGCGGTACATATACCCGCCTCTCAAATGGAATTCTGCTTTCTCTATGTATTTAGAACAGTTACCATGCCTTACAACTAAAATTTACGCAAATTCATGTTTTTATGTAGACGCCAAAAACATCAATATCACCACGATATTAACCCATTGGCCACAAACCCCGACAGCCTGCCGGGTGTGCAACTCAGGTACTTAACCACAAACCCCGGCACGCTGACGGGCTAGAGTAGGTCCGCCAAAAAACGGAATACGAGCTCAACAATGACATTTTTGAATAAAATTTTAAATGCCGAACATTCTGTAGATAATTAATCATTCATTTCGAAGAATTGGCAATAAAATGTTTCTTATGTTTTTTCACTGATATTTGTGTTCCAAGTTTTGTATGCTGCCAGCCGCCATTTAATTTCTTCAAAATTGCGAGTGGTTCTAGGCTTTTGGTAGTGACCCTGAACGTCCCTGATTGCTTTGAGGACTATCATACCATTATTTTATTAGTCATTAGTAATATATGCATGTAAAAAACAACAATCATTATTGTTTGATTTATGAATAATATGTTTTTTTGTAACTTTTTTAAATAAAAATGTGAAAAAAAACTTACGAAAAAGAGAAGGTTATATTTGTATCCTTATTTACAGACATTTCAATATATTTTTTTAATTTTATTTTAATGTTTTTCTTTACCTTAATCGAATATGTAAATAAATTTAAAGAAATTAATTTATTTGAATATATGGTTTAAAAGTTACAATAGATTTAGTACACCAATGCAGGTTTTCAATTTTTGGTACAAAATTAATTCAGTGGTGAAGGCCAATTTTTTTGCTCATTAATTCTGTGGCCAATGGGTTAAATAAATAGCCTTCATGGTTATTTACAGTGTTGCCTATTCAATTCGTCTTAATTTAATCTCTTTAAATATATTAGAATATAATATAGTTAATAGAATAGATTAGAATAAAGTGCTCAATAAACTCAAATTTAAATTTCAAATTTATATTTAGCAAATTTTCACATGTGGAAAACATTTTGTGGGTAAAGATAATTATAATAATTACAATAAAATAACGTTGCTTGATTACGCCTTTATTATACATCTTTAACCAACCGGTTTCGGTTCAACCTGAACCTTCATCAGGGGGGTATAAAACCAATTAAATACTCCTCTCTTTTATGGACCTCTCCCTCACCCCTCACCAAAGTTGATGTTCTCTATCTCTTCTATTTTAACTTTAAGATGAATATATACGTGAAATCCTATTTAGATACTATTTTGATTAATCTTTACGACGAATCGGCTTACAGTAGGAACATCAAAAAATATGCTACGGATAAATTGAAGCTTTAACTACTTTATCTATGTATTGGAATTACAATAAAATTATTATTTACGTAACAAAATATATAAGCGTAAACCACTAAAAAAATGTTTTCTCATGACTTAACTATGAAGTAATGTAAGTAACAATTTTTAAAAAATACGTCTTTACGGCTAAGACTATTTTTGACTTTATCTATGTTCTAACTTTTTTTCGTTCTTATAAAATTATGCACAAAATAAATAAAAACCACTTTTTCGCTTACTAGCCTCGTGCAAAAAGACGCTCGATTTTAAAATTTTGCAGGCATGAGATTCGACATATTTCTAGCGTTTATATTCCTCTTAAATACTCCGTAACTCTGTAATTTATTTCATACTAGCTTTATCCCGCGGCTTCGCTCGTATGGTACGAGCTCGTATTAGAAGATTCCCACTCCGCCTCCTACACCTTCCCTCTCCACACTCCACTCCCCCCATCAACCCCTCCCCCCTCCACATACCCCTCACCCTCTTCTACTCCTGCCCCCCCCCTCCCCACCACCCTCTCCCCCGCACGCATTCCACACATACATTCCCGGTACATTCAGTATTCAAACTGCTCGAGTGTTACCTATTACAATTTTTTATACAAATTTCATAATGGCAGAGCTCAAAGATAGTTTTATACAAAATAACGAACGAAACAAAGAATTATCCAATTTGGTGCATTCGTTCGGAAGTTATGCGCATACATACATTTCGGCGATTCATTTTTTAGAGATAGATATTAACTGCGACGCCAACAAAGCACTCTTTTTAGGGTAAATTGCCTAATTCAGAAAAAAAACATCGTTTCCAGGGCAACAATTTGTTTGCTTTTCTTCTGACGTTTACAATAACTTGATTTTGTTAGGGACAGAAAACGTATGATAAATAATTTCATAACGCTAGAGATTGTTTCATAAAGCCAGAGTTTACCAATATATATAGCCAATAGTACTCGCAAATAATGTCGCTTTCTATTGGTGAAAGAATTCTTAAAGACCATTCAGTAGTTTTTGTGTGAAAGAGTGACAAACATACATTCATACAAACTTTCGCCTTTATAATATTAATAGGTTAGGATTTTTTATATACCCCTGATGAAGGTTCAGGTTAAACTGAAACCGGTTGGTTAAAGATATACAGTAATTGGTATTCAAACAGAGTTATTTCACTGTAATTATTACATTTATATTTAGCTTTTCGGATTTTTAAAGGAACCACTAAAGCAATCCTTTCCCTTACCATCCCAATGACGTAGGTACCTAAGCCATAAGGCAGCGAATAAATAAGATGGCGTACCCCACCTAAGTGACAGATGTGATTTTTCATCACGGTCATTCCATCATATTTCATCATTTATCTTGTCCGTTTCGGTTGAACACGGTACCGTCTCGGTCGGGCGGTAAAGGTACCGCCTCGTGACCCCGGGTCTCCGGTTCCGTGCCTCGAGCGAGCCTATTAATTGCTTGCCCGTGGAAAGATTTTGGTCAAAAATCATACCAATTCAAAATTCATAGGCACTGATAAAATAAACCGTTCCCAAAGTAAGCTCGATTTAATCTTACTTCTGGGGAAATTGATCGTAAATTTTCAAATATCGAACTTTTTCGGAATAGAAAAGATCGATTAGCTTAGCTCTCTAAACGTGCGTAAGAAACATTTTCGCTTATTGTGATGGTAGTAATTTGACGTATATTTAAACATATCGATCATTCAGTTGATTAATCAGACATCTCGAAATTCAAAGTTTTCACATACTGAAAAAACCAATATATTCGAATGCTTCCATAAATCAAATATTATTTACATGTGTCTATTTTATTTATTAAATAACACTGGGAGGCATAACGGTCTGGTACATTATTAGGACACTTTGAAATATCCTACTAGTGCCCCAGGCAACATCAATATTTTTTTAAATCACTACAAGTTTTTTATGAAGTATGCTATAAGTGTGTTTATGAGAAATCTGAGTATTGTATCAGGTACAGGGGACACTTTTATTTATAATGCGAGATCATTTATTAATGGAACGAAGAACATATGAAGCACTTGTCCGCAGCATCCTGGAATACAGCTCCATTATTTGGGCCCCCTCTGAACAAAACCATATCCTAGAAATAGAAAGAGTACAAAAAAGGTTTATGCGTTACCTGCATATGAGGGAATATACATACTACCCATTCCTGTATCCATCGTTGTTCTTAACAGGAATGCTCGATCTTAATACCTTAGAAGCCCGCCGAAAAATGTTTTTGGGGAAACATTTTTTTAAGCTGATCTCCGGTACTGTACTGAAGCCACCTATGTTGAAGGAGATTAACCTATATGTCCCTAACGCGTATACTCGTGGGAGATCCCACGCACTTTTTTATGCTCCGAAAGCGAGAACTTCTTCCTTTAAATGCCCCATTAAACAGAGCAATTCAACTGCGTAACGATTCTGCTTTGAGCATTGACATCTTCAATGTTGCCTATAGAGAGTTCAGTAACTATCTTTTGACATACGTCTCAACATAGTGAAGCTGCCCCCTTAGACTTTTTTTTCTATTAAATTTTGTTATGTTCTCCGTAATAATTTGGTGTATAACTGTTTTATGGAGAACCTGAAAAAATAAATAATAATAATATAAACTAAACTTAAACTTAAACTATACTAAACTTAAATTTCGATTTTTCGGAGATGTCTGACTAATCAACTGGACGATCGATACATAAGATAAGTTCAGGTTCTTAAAATAGTGGATGAGAAATAATTTTTGAAAATCAATTTCATTTATCTCCCTGTGGGGTCTGCTAGTGGAAAGGTCTCGAAGAGATCTTTGAAAATTAAAGGAATCAGTTTTCTTTTACATCGGTAAAGGAGTTCTATGGATTTTTCGTTCAGTGATAATAGGATAAAAAGAGATAGTCCTGCCGCTGGGATCTTATTGCAACGTCTCCCTCTTTCCTATGTTCGAAAGACAGATATTATTAGTAGGCATGTTTTTATGCCAGATTGATTAAAGCCTTGGTTAAAAACAAAGTTAAACTACGTAGAATTCAATCAATCAAAAGATTGAGAGATTCTGATGAAGGTTTCTCAAGGTTATAAGTTTTTATACTAATCAAGCTGTTAATTAAATAAATGATGTTTTTTTCCATATAATTTGAGTTGCCCTATATTAACTACTAATCTTAATTCAAAATAGTACCTATGCTTATATCTCTTTCTAAAATACTCGACCGAATGAGATCTTACTTTATAAAATTTTCGCAGCCATTTCAATTATTAATTTTTTTTTAAAGGTAAAGTATTTATTTTCAGCCAGCAACTTCTTTTCTATTGCGCAAAGTTTTGAAATGTAAGTGTACCTGTTTAAAAAACGGCTGTTTCTATCGAATGTACAAAAGAATTCGATTATAGTATTGAAACTGGATAGAATTCGGGTGAGGAAATAAATACTATTTATTCACAAACTGCGCTTCAAACATATTTAAAAGATTTTAACTTTCCTACACTACAAAAGTTTTTTGGATCAATAAAAAAAATCTGCACTCGAAGAGTGCTACAATCTACAATCATTATATTATCTCTACAAATTATAAATTAAAGTCCTCCACCGCATCTGTCTTGTCTGTTCGCGATGAACTCAACAACAACCGAACGGATTTTCATGCGGTTTTCACCAATAAATAGAGTGATTCATGATAAAGTTTTAGGTATATAACTTGTCAAGATTTTGTGTAAATTGGTTGAAATATCATTATCATTACATAGTGTAAAATGAAGTCGCTCAAAATGTATGTGCGCATAGATCTTTTAAATTACGCAATGGATTTTCATGTGGTTTTCACCAATAGGTAGAGTGATTCAAGTGTAAGGTTTGTATGTATAATACATGCTTATTATAGTAGAGAAAAGCCGAGAAATTCAAATATTCAATTCAGGCAGCGGGCAGCGGGCAGCTGGCAAGCCGCTGGTGTGGATTTTATAAAGGTTGGTAATGGCGTTGTGTTTCGTTAGCCACAGCAACGTGTGACCGGGTCTGCTAGTAATATATAAAGGAGAATGTCTATATGTAGTGGACGAGCGGATGGGCAAGCGGCGGTGTGTATTTTATTTACATGCAAATTAATAGAAGGCGATATGAGTTAATTTAACACTTAGTTACGAGGTTGGGTAACCATCCAGTAGATGGCGTTGTGTTTCGTTAGCCACAGCAAAGCGTGGTTGGGTTAGCTAGTCCTTGTATAAAAATACCCAGCAAAGGCAAGTCATTTTCTTTAAAAGTAATACTGACGCTTTTCTCAATTAGGGGTTTTCAAAAGAAACTTAAACGTTATTCTTTCGGCCATTTTACGATTCTGATTCCACCCCTCTGCGAAGGGGTGGCAAAATGTTTTTTAAGAAGCCCAGTGGCATACAAATATATTATAAAGTAACTCAGTTTTTTGGCCAACTCATCATAATATAAAAAATTAATTAACGACCACAAAAAGTATTTTTCTTAAGCAAAAATATTATTAGATGTTACCGACCAACAAACTTGTCTCATGTACTCGTACAACTAATAAATTTATTTTTGTCAGATATTATCAATAATAAATTTTTTTCACACTCCTTTGTGGAGTTAATGAAAAAAATCTCTCTGCTTATCGAATATGGAAAAATTATATAAATCCATACACGATAAGCAGAGAGACCAACACATTTATCACAGTCATGTATGGGAAAATCAGAAATGTTTTTCATTTCCACAAAGAAAAACCAAAAACCAGCAAAACTTTCATCAATGGATTTAAAGAAGCAAAGCCATTATTAGACACCAACAATTGAATTTTAAAAAATCTACACAAACTCAGATACGTCACGAGACTCACGACGACCGGTGTGGTCGAGGGTAAGGCTCTTGACTCGCAATCCGAAGGTTGAGGGATGAATCCCGCCGTGGGCATATAAATTTTATTTGATTAATTTGTGTTATTTCACAATTAACTCATTGAAAATAATATATAGTAGTATGCAAGATACCTACTCTAAGTATCGCCCTGGTGTAAGACCACCATTCAGAATTGAAACGTTGCTTGAAATGGCTTTAGCCGTATTTGGTGACCAGATCTGAAAAGCAGGTGCTTCTCCACCTTCCTCTACACCATCTCCTTCCCCTCCCAACTACCTTCAGCCTCACAACATTCCTCAATTAGGGATGCCATAGTCTCACTGACTCCAGACGAGAGCAGCTGCGACTCTTGTAAGACAAGTAGTCTTGGCTGTCTTTGTACAGTTGGTAAATATGTAGAATCAAAATTCATTGAGGTCACACGAGACCTCTTTCTTTTTGCATTATTTTTTAGTTAGCGTGTTTCTTGTTTTTGTTTTGAATAACAATTTACATCGTTAAAACCATTCAGATTTTTGTTACTCTAATCTAACCCAAAATATAGACAGCTTCACAGAATATTTTTTAACGTTACTCACGCCTCTGTGTTAAACATGGACTCTGCAACAGAGAAGTATGATGAATGGTTTTACGGAGAAAAGAATCTATGTCTATGTAGAGATGTTAAAGCTATGGGTGGAATGGGGGGTAGTTGGGAGAAGTTGGGGAAGTGGGTTCCTTTTCCATCCCACGGTTCCAATGGAGACATCTTTTATGGCGTTACATCTTTTTATACCTTGTTACACTCATTTAATTGTGGAAGTAGGGGAGCTTCTGCATGTTTTGATGTGGACCGCGAGGCATTAAAATGACGTATTGTTTGTAGTTTGAGTAAATATTCAAATTTCATAATCGAATTTTCTTTTCCCCATTTTTATTTGTACTTTATATTTGAAATAGGTATTTAACCTTTCGAACTCCGCGTAAACTAACTTATGATAAAACTATTGGTTTTACAAACCTTCGTAAAATATTCTTAACTGTAAGTTTGTATACCCTGATGTATGTCAGTAGTTTTATTTATTTATTTATTTGAGATACAAACAGGATTAAACATTTTTGTGGGTAATATATAATATATCAAAATAAATATAAATATCCCTAGATTAATGTGTCTGCAGTAATCACATTTGAATTTTCACAGAAGCAAACACACGAAAAACAATGCAACTTGAAAACTTAAATACATATAGTATAAATATTTATGAAGATTTACTGAAAAGTAATAAAACAACAAAAAAAAATTTTTTTTTAGGTGCACAAATCGTGGAGATATTTTTTGAAACATGTTATACTATTTACAAAAAATCAATGAAAGTGTGTATTTTAACAAGACCGTTGTATTATCGAGACATTCTAGACATAGGGTTAAAATATCCAGTATTATTGGAAAAAATTTCAGTCCAAAATATGTTAAGGTTTCTGGTAGATTTGGTTGACTAAGTTACTGTCTACACGATTATTCACAATTTTATAAAAGCATTAAGAGGTCATTTATGTTTCGTCTTTTAACCAGACTCTCTAATTTACATTACACGTTTATGAAACAGAAGAAACCTTCTTCTTCGATGGCGCTACAGCCCATATCGAGCTTTGGCCTCCTGCAACAGTCGCCTCCAACTCCTCCTGTCCTCAGCGGCTGACTTCCAATTTGGTACCTGGAGAAGCTGTGCTGCATCCCCTCTTACTTCGTCTTCCCACCTCAGTCTGGGTCTTCCCACTTTTCTCTTTCCACCTGGGTGTCCAGTCAAAATTCTTTTTGGGACGCGTGTATCCGGCATTCTTTGTACATGCCCAGCTCATCTCAGCCTGAGGAGTCTCATATGTGTTGAGATGCTAGGTGCCTTATATATATTATACAATTCTGTATTGTGCCGGATGCACCACTGTTCACCCTCTTTCACGGGTCCACATATTCTTCTCAGCACTTTTCTTTCAAAAGTATCCAGCATTTCAGCCATCTTTACCGTCAGTGTCAGCGCCTCACATCCATATGCCAATACAGTTCTAACAATGGTCTTATATATGGTTATTTTGGTTTTTGTGTGGACACTACGTGACTTAAACACTGGCAGCAAAGAGAAGTATGTTTTGTTGGCTGCTGTGATTCTCCTTCTGATTTCTGCTGGATCCTCATTATTCTCTGTCAGAATGGAGCCCGTAGGCAAATTGGTCGACCACTTCGTATAAGTAGTTGTCTTTGAATTGTGCACTACTTCTTCTTCTGTGTGAAGGGTTCCTGCTCTGTATCATCATTTTCGTTTTGTTGACATTAACCTGCAGTCCTACTTCCCGTGCCGCTGTTTCTAAAGGATCGAAGACCTCCTTAACGGCTTAAGAAGAAACCAGTAATGCAAAATTGTGTTTAATTTATTTAGTAGAATCATGAATAATTTTGATATAAAATCATTTTATCAAGATCATAAATTTTACAAGGATGAATTTTTTTTTTTTGTATTTCTTGGGCATTGACTATGTAACGATTTGTAAACATTTTGTTTTGAAGAGTTTTACTTTTCATTTTATGTGAATGAATACCGCACAAGAGTCCCAGCTGCTCCTGTCTGGAGCCAGTGAGTCTATGGCATCCCCAATTGGGGTATGTCGTGAGGCTGAAGGTAGTGGGGAGGAGAAGAAGACAGGGAAGAGGAAGGTGGGGAAGTACCTGGCTAATCAGATCTGGTCACCAAACACGGCTAAAGCCATTTCAAGCAACGTTTCAATTCTGAAAGGTGGTCTTACACCAAGGTGATACATGGAGTACCTTCCACTCTGGAACGTGCCGCTGATATACTACACATTATTAAAATTTTAAATGAATTATTTGTGAAATAACACAAATTACACAGATCATTAAATAATGTCACTAAAACCTAAAATTTTACATGGTTAACTAAATGACATAATCAGTAAAAACTTAGCATACGTATATTTAATCTACAAAAAAAAAAACAGAATACATTTTTGGCATTTTTCACCAGCATTTCATTCCTTAGAACGGGCAATCTGCCTAGCTAGGAACCAATATGGACCTACAAGACATAATAACACTTGTACACATTTTTAATATTTAATATTTTGAAATATTATTACTATGTTATTTTTGCTGTATAAATGTTTCTAATGTAATAAATAATAATTAAAAAAACAAATAAAATTTATTTGCCCACGCCTGATCACAATCTTCGGATTGAGAGACAAGGACCTTACCCCTCGACCACGCCGGCCGTCATGTACATCATGTAAGTTTTTTGCTACCGGCTTCGAAAAACTGGTTTTTAAGTTTGCTATTGAATGACACGAATGTGTCGAAACCGGTAGCAAAAAAAAAAAATTAAGTGGCTAATTTACATAGAAAGTAAAACTCTTCAAAACAAAACGAAAAATTAAATTTAAATATGAAATATGACATGTAGATATATTAGATACTTTTGAATTCTCCCAACATTTTATATAGAATTGTCCCTTTAATATTTCTTCTACAAAGTACTTACTAGCGTCGGTTGGTAGATCGACTCTGATGTTTTGATGTATGTCCGCCGCAATGGTTGGCGTTGAAGCAGTGACCCGTGGCTAATTCCCTTCCTCCTGCCCTTCTCCCTCTTTCCCCCCTACCTACTTCCCTCTGGACCAAAAACATAACCCACCCCATCAATGTGACGTCAGCATTCACTCAGTCGGTGTTTGATGAAATGTCAGAAATAGGAGTTTAAAAAAATGTATTCGTGTAAAATAAATTTTAACCATTGACTATTTATTTAACGTAATTTTGTACTTCAAGTATAAAAGTAGATACTTATAGAAAAATATTTTCACGTATTTTTTTTAAATGTCGTATAAAAACGTTTTATTTTTTGCTGTGTAGTAAGTGTGACAAATATGAAGAAGACATAGTTGGCCTTCGTGGTCGATGGATAAGGCTCTCAACTAGCAATCCGGAGGTCGCGGGTTTAAATTCGGGCGTACGCAATAAATTTTATTTGATAAATTTGTGTTATTTCACATTTTAGTAATTCAAAATAATGTATATGTTGTATATTTGGTGTAAGATCGACATTCAGTTGTTTAAAATGGCTTTGGTGACCAGATATGAATAGCCAGGTATTTTCTCGCTTTCCTCTTCCCAATCTTCTTCCCCTCCCCAATTCCTTCAGCCTTACGAGATATCCCAATTGGGGATGCCGTAGTTTCACGGGCTCCCGATGGCTAGGAGAGGTTTGGACTGTTGTGCGGTTTTCACATAAAAAAGTCCACTTATTAAATTTTTGTGAATGCGGTGTGGAAGTAATTATAGGTAATCTATCTATCTATCAATATAAATAAAAATGAATCGCCGAAATGTGTGTACGCGCGTATTTACCGAACGACTGCTTCATTATTGTCAGAACAAGGTTTGTAAAAAACTACTGGTGAGCTCTGGAATAATGAAATTTGTATAAAAAAATTACAATAGGTGGCAGGAGAGCTGTTTGAAAACTGAATGCACTGGGAATAAATGTATGGAATGCGGGAGAAGGGAGGGGAAGTCGAGTAGGGGGTTCGCGAAGGGGGGGAGGGGAACCAGAGAGGGGGGAGGAGGAGGGGAACTCTGGAGGGGGTTTCGCGGGTCGGAGGAAAGGGGGGGGAGTGGAGTGGGGAGAGGGAAGGTGGAGGAGGCGGAGCGGGAACGCGAGAGGGGAAGGGGACGCGGAAGAGGAAGGAGAAGCGGAAGAGGAACGGGACGAATGGGAAAGGACACGCAGGGAGAAATAATTTCTTTATTAAATGGCATAGCAACGCATGCCAGGTATTAGCAAGTCGTTTATAAATCAGATATGTTTTATTTTATTTTATTTTTATTTTATTTTATTTTATTTTATTTGGAAAACCAACAGTTACATTATTTACTTAGGTGTATTTACATATGTATATGTTATTGAACCAATAATAGGTTTTCACTGGTGTGTATGAATTAGAGAGATTAAAAAGTAATAAAAGTAATAAAAGTTATAATAGTTATAATAGCTTATTGGGATGGGATGGTGGGCGGGAGGGGAAGGGGACGGATCTATTCTCGGAGTGAATAAGTTATTTGTATAGAAGTATAATAGTTTGTATATGTTTAGAAGTTATTTATTGTTTATTTTTTTTAGAATTTGGGGTGCTGTGTTGAATAAGTCGAATTCATTGTATGAATTGTTAAAAAAGTGTGAAGCGCGGTTAATGAATGTGTTTTGTTTAGAGTTAGTGTTGCATCGAGGAGTGTTAAGTGTGTGATTTAGTCTAGTTTGTCTGGTGGGCACTCTTAATTGAATTCTTTCAAGTAATTCCGGGCAATCTATCGCAGAGGTGGCTATCTTTTGCAAGAATATTACGTCTGCAGAATTTCTACGATTTTCTAGTGACGAGATTTTGAAAAACGTGGCTGACTCCACATTACTTAGATGAGGACGATATCCCCGAAAATCAAGGTATCGTAGAAAACGATTTTGTATTTTCTCAATCCTTTCTATGTATGTTGTGTACCTGGGATTCCAGACTTGAGAAGCGTACTCCAGAGAACTGCGTACATACGCAAAGTACAGCATTTTCATAGTGTTTACCTTTTTAAAGTGTTTGCAGGTTCTGAGTATGAAGCCAAGTACCTTGGAAGCTTTTGCAACTATGGATTCGATATGTAGGTCAAAAAGTAATTTCGGGTCTAGCACTACTCCCAGATCTTTGGCCTCCATCATTTTTTTAAGTACTGTGCCGTTAAGGGAATAATCAAAAGAAATGGGATTTTTGTTTCGGGTAAAGCTGATGACGCCGCATTTTTTAACATTTATTTGAAGGTTGTGTTGTGTACAGTAGCTATTTAGGCGATTTAAATCTTCTTGTACGCGAATACAGTCAGTGATACTTGTAACAGGAGAGAATATTTTCATGTCGTCTGCGTATAATAACGTTCTGGAGTAAAGAAAACATTTTCCAATGTCATTAATGTATATGTTGAAGAGCAATGGTCCCAATAATGACCCTTGGGGTACTCCTGACGGTACGGTTACCCAATTTGATTTATAGCCACCGACGACTACTGCTTGGCTGCGATTTTTCAAATACGACGAGAGCCATCTGAGGAGATCTCCGTGTACGCCGATTAGTGAAAGTTTAGTCAACAAGACATCATGGATTACTAAATCAAAGGCTTTGCTATAGTCTGTATATATTGCATCTACCTGTACGCGCTGGTCCATATTGTCTTGTAAGATTTCGACAAATGCCGTTAGGTTAGTGGTTGTAGATTTTCCTCTCATAAATCCATGTTGATTGTTGTTAAGTGACGATCTCAAGGCTGTAAACATCTGGTCGTACACAATTTTTTCGAAAACCTTACTGAAAATGCAGAGCTTTGATATGGGCCTATAATTTTCAACGTCAGATTTTTGGCCGTTCTTGAAAATGGGAGTTACAAATGCAGTTTTCCAAGTGTTTGGCACAATTCCCTCATTAAGGGAGCGACTAAAAATTATGAATAATGGTTTAGAAAGGCTGCGCGCACATTTGCTTATGAAGAAAGGGGGAATTTTATCTGGGCCTGCGCCTTTATTGGGATCTAAATTTTCAAGTTGTTTCTGTATGTGATGCTGGTTGATTTCAATATTATGAATGCTAGCAATACAGGGCTCACTGGTGTAGTCTGGCAGGATCTGGTTAATCCGAGCATTATTATTGTAGACTGAAGTGAAATATTTAGAGAATAAGTTGCAGATGTCAGATCCATTTTCAGCTTTTTCGTCTTTGAACATCATGGTATTCGGAACGCCATGGGATTTGGAGTTTGACTTAATGTAGTTCCATACTTTTTTTGGATCGGAGGATATATCATGTTCTATTTTAAGTAAGTATTTATTATGGCATTCCCAGTTAAGTTTTTTGTGACGTGATCTTAGTAGAGAGAAAGTGGCATAGTCAGAAGGATTTTTATATGTCTTGAACTTTTTGAAGTATTTATATTTTTCTGTTGTATGTGAAGTAAGAGAGAGATAAAGACGTACCTATCTATTCAGAAGTCACCAATCATGGTTACCGGATCTGACTGGTGTTCTTTGACCAGGGCGATACTGAAAGAATCAATAAGGAGAATAGTTGTATTCTCTACATAAGAATTGGTTCTTAAGGTCAGAAGAAAACAACAATAGTAGATACAAAGCAGAAATATGAATAGCAATAAATTAAATAATTATTTAGGTATTTGTTCATAATGTTTTGACAGGAGGGTCTCGAAAGGAGGGTACCTACACCTACCCAATACCCAATTCCGTGATGAATTGTTCTGTGCCATGACTAGCAGAAACATCACTCTAAATAAATTCTGGACTAATTTTCTGCTGACTGAGATCGGAAATTTTGTTTATTTTTTTATCCTTTATTTCAATGTTTTTACTCTTCCATATTGGTCATAATACTTGATATACTTCCCAGAGCATTGTTTAAAAAAGGAGTTTAGCAAGTGTTATAACTACGTATTATCTTGGCTGATTCAGTTAGATATATATATTAATGATATAGTGAAGTGCCTGAAGTACTGTTCCGTCAAACTTTTGCTGATGACTCATTTAAATACATTATAGCAAATAACATCGAAGATGCATTGTCCAAAGTACAAAGTGAACTTCTGTTAAAGAATACTTCTGTATTATATATTAAAGAATATTATACTTCGAATAAACTGAAATTAAATGTAACTTAAAGTAAATTCATGGTATTAGGGAAGAAACTAAACGAAATCACTATCCTAAATATAAGAAATCAAAAAATTGATGAAGTAGAAGTAAATAAATACTTAGGAATCATAATTGATAAAAAATTTATACGTAAGGGCCCGCAATCCGGATTTGTACCGATTTATTACATATTTCCCTTAAACACGGTAAGTTTTAAAGCTCTTAAAAAAATATATGTTATTCTTGAAGATAATATTTAGACTTTGCCCGCGCCGAAACGCAAATTGTATAAAATTCCCTGGATAGAAAAAAATCGCAAAGTATGCTCCAAAAATTATTATTAACACGTTTGTTTCAGTTATTTTACAAGTTATATGTATGAAAAAAATCACATATTTCTTTAAATGCTGTTTAAGATAATGCCCGCGAGATTTTTGCTCTATTTTAACCGAGTCGTGTTTTATTAAACATTTTCGCAATTTTCGCGTAGATTTTGTCGCTGTAAATGTTAGAACTCTACTCTAACATTGGTAATTTCGTATCTCTCCATCTTCTTCTTTTCGGGCCTTTAAAACTTTGATTTGTTAAATTAGTAGACCTCCGTAGTCCAGTGGCTAAGACTCTTGACTCACATTCCGGAGGTCGCGGGTTCGAACCCGGCATGCGCAAATAAATTTTATTTGATTAATTTGTGTTATTTCACAATTAATTCATTTAAAATAACATATAGTATATTTGCGGCATGTTCCAGAGTGGAAGATACTATCAGTATCGCCCTGGTGTAAGACCACCATTCAGAATTGAAACGTTGCTTGAAAATGGCTTTAGCCGTGTTTAGTGACCAGATCTGAATAGCCAGGTACTTCCCAACCTTCCTCTTCCCCACCTCCTTCCCCTCCCCACTACCTTCAGCCTCACAACATACCCCAATTGGGGATGCCATAGTCTCACTGGCTCCAGACGGGAGCAGTTGAGATTCTTGTGCGGTATTCACTGTAAAAAAAAAAAAAAAAAAAAATTAATTTAAAAAATTGCCAAAAAAGGTTAATTTCTTAAGTAGGATAAAGGGAAAGTTAGACATCAAAACACGGAAATTGGTCTACAATACCACTGTAGCGTGTCACCCAGTGTCCTGAATGACCGCACCTGAATTACCGCACACGTGTATTCTTTCTGAGCAATAAAACACAAGTACAATGAATGAGCTTCACCAATTATCGATGCCTCTATAAGTATATTCGTATACATATTTAATTTTTTTTTAAGTGAATTAGTTCCAAGGTATTTCTTTTTAACATTAGCCCCACACAGGAGGCCTTGAGGAAAATAATCACTATCAGGGCTTATGTCATCTTAGGGTATCTACACTTTGTGAAGGGTCATTTCAGAGAAAGGAAGAAGAGGAAGTTTTGAAAGGAAAAATGTATGAGAGATGAGGAAGAATCTGAGGGTTAATGTGTCCAGGAGTAATGGAGGTATGAATTCAACTACAACTGCGGTGCAAGGCGATGGGTCGAGATAGTCCGGCTGGATAGGTCGAAAGTCCTCCTGCAACCAGTTATTTAATCATTTTATATTTTTCCATAGAAACTATTTTTTGCTGATTCAAACCAATTTTTAACAACAACAAAAAATGTTATATTGCAATCACAAATTAATTTTAATGAAAACGAACCAATTGGTGTACTCCATTTATTTAATTAAAATTATCTACATTTTTCAAAACTAACGGATTCTTCGTCAGGTTAAAATTAAAAATGATTAACTATTTTCATTTACTTACATAAAATGACGCCACAAAGCGAAATTGCGAATGATTAGTTTGTTGTAACTGTTTTAAATAAATTATGAAACTTATCTGCAAATATGACCTAATTCGTTAAATTATCGTGTGTTCTTTACCTACTTGCTAAAACTAGGTGCCTAAACATAGGATATTTGAACACATGTATTTGTATAAATCTAATAATTCTATCTAAACACATGTATTTGAGAAAAAATGTTTTGTAATATGCTTAAAAAACTTTCAAAGTGCACCGTGTAAAGTTATATAATACTAATGTATTTTCGTGTAAAACATCCCTTGTGCTGCAAAGTCTAAAGCCAGTTAAAATTACTAATTTCCTCTCGGTTTTCTACACTTTGGGGCGTTTACACAACAGGGATGATACCAGTGGCGCAGAAAGGGACGATTGATTAATAATTATATTAACATTAATCAAAAATGGCTTATTATTAATAAAGTCAACGCTATAACTAACTAACAAAACAAAGAAAATAACTAAAAAGATGTAGAAAAAAAAACATATTTTCACTTTATTGGAAAAACAATTGACTTTTAAAGATTTTACAAATCAAGGTATTATTTAATCATAAAATAATAAGATAAAAATAATAAATCTATAGTGGTTAGAGTGTTGTCATGATAAAACAGAAACGGGTTCTCCTTAGTCTTTTTTTTTAATTTTCTGTATCCAGTTCTGTTTCGTTTAGGGGGCATACATTAATTAGGTACGTGAGCAGTTTTTCTTCTAATCTAGACCCCCCCCCCCTTGGTGAGATATTTTTGGGCCACTTCGTATATTCTTTTCAAGTAACGTGAGGTTTTGCTTACCCCCCCCCCCCCTTTTGAGCTCACGTAATTAATGTATGCCCCCTTATATAACACTAGCTGGGGTACCCGGCTTAGCTCAGAGAGTTGATATGAGATTGAACTGACGTTCGAACCCACGACGGACCTTGCTTTATATACTCCTACCAATGGTTAGCCCTACCCATACAAAGAAGTCTTCGAATGGTCCACAATGTTCCAGAACATTCCACAACATTCGAGAGTGTTCTGGAATGTTCCACAATGATGTTTCCAATTCCCTATTCCGGAAAATTCCACAACACTCCAAAATGTTCCGGGGTGTTCTGGAATGTTGTGGAATGCTCTCGAATTTACGGCCGACGTACTCCAGCGGTAAGGTTTTTTGACTCGCATTTTAAGGTCGCGGGATCGAATCCCGGCGTGGGAAATAAATTTTCTTTCATTCGTTTGTGTATTTCACAATTTATTCATTTTAAATAATATATAGTATACCTATTTGCGGCACGTTCCAGAGTGGAAGATACTCTCAGTGTAAGACCACCATTCAGAATTGAAAGTTGCTTGAAATGGCTTTAGCCGTGTTTGGTGATCAGATCTGAATAGCCAGGTACTTCCCCACCTTCCTCTTCCCTATCTCCTTCCCCTCCCCACCACTACCTTCAGCCTCACAACATACCCCACTTAGGGATGCCATAGTCTCACTGGCTCCAGACGGGAGCAGTTGGGATTCTTGTGCGGAATTCATGTAAAAAAAAAATACTCTAAAATGTTCACAACCGTTCTAGAAATTTCTAGAGGGCGAAACTTCAAAGGCACTCCTTCAGGTAAAAACGTGAACCTTTTTCATGGATGGGGTTTAGAGGGCTACCACACCATATAACTCACTTGATCGTACCGTGCATCCGATCGTACCACGAAATATATGTTGATAATCTTCTTCAATTACTAAAATGATATCCGGTTTAATTAGTTAACTCTCGACAGGCCAAGATGCCAAACAGGACGTCCGTAACCGTGGGGGTCGGCTGATGACCCCTTTTTTTTCTAAACTTTTAAACCAAAGAAAACACTTTTTCTTTTTTTGATATTTTTTTTTGTTATTTATGTTTTTGCAGGGAATATTACCTACCTATATTTGACAAAATATTTTTTCCTGCGATCAACGATTTTTTCATATTTTTTTTAAATGGCATATTATGTATTAATCCTTTGCGCAGGAATACCTAAAATACTAAAAATATATTTCATGTATTTAAGTAGATATACGAAAGATAGTTATTTTGGGGTCTACCTTCGACCCCAGTTGGCTGCGGGAGGGTTAAGAATTCTTTTTTTTTAGATATCATGTAACTACACTTACGAGTATAAGCAGAAAGCTTGTGTAAACAAAAAAAAGCAACGAAGATACATAGTTTTATTACTATTTTATTTTCAGTTTTAACGCTAATCGGTTTCGAAGTTCATTATTAATCAACCAATTTTTTTTTTCTAAAAATTGACTAATCGAAAAAGTACAGCTTCATTATATATGTACATAGAAGTAATATCACAAGTAATATCATAAGGGTGTTTTAAGTATGTACCTCTATTTGGTACATCAAAATGGTTTCCATGCCAACTCAGAATGAAACCAACTCAGAAACACCTCAGAAAGGTAATTAAAAGCTATGAAAAAATAATTTTAAAATAGCCGGTAACCCTAACCTAACTTAACCTATTTAACCATTTTTTATCATTACTCTTATTGGCCTTTCTGAGGTGCTTTTGAGTTGTCCGGTCACCATCAAAATACTCGTGAAATAACTTCTTAGACAAAAATAAATTCTAAAACTGTATACCTCGCAACTTACGGATTTAGCATATATTTTCTATATGAACGGGCACAGCTGTGACAAGTTCAAAAGTAGACAGTTAGCTCCTCAGTCAAGTCATCATGTAATCCTCACATTACACCGGAGAGGACCACCACTGCCTTCGACACCATCCCTTATTCCTAAAGAGGAGAGGGGTGACTTTCGCAAGTCACCTTCAGAGGTCGATACTTTGATTATTTTGATGTTATCATCATCCGAGACCACAGGAGCCTTTAGGGGGGTGGGGAGGGGGTTGGGTAGCGGGGGTTGGAGGGTTTCATCCCCTTTGGGATGATCATGGTTGATTTTGAAAATGCAAACACACTTTGTTTGCTGGGTGATATTTAATCAATGTGATGCGCTTATGGGTGGAAATTGATACGTGGGGTGTGATGTCAGATATCAAGTTAAATAGTATTCAAATTTTGAGTAAGTTTAAACTGTTCATTTTGCGAACATCCTCACCTTAAAATATATATTTTTTAACTTGCTTGTAATGCATTAAAAACACCTACATAAATCGTTGAGATATCATATATGTAACAAAATTTTAAATAATTTTCCTACAGTTTGCGCGTCGTCATAATTATGACGTGCTAGCATTTTCTAAATATTTTATTGTATTTTACTAATTGTTGTATTTTGTAAATGTTGGATCTTTGTGGCCATTTTTGGAATTTGGCTGTCTAATTATTTACCAAATGTTTTGGATTAGGGGCAGTTTTCAAAGGACTTGTTCCAAAATTGTGTATTTTGTCTTCTTTTGTTTTCTTTTTTTTTACTTGAGTTCCTCACAGGAGGCCCTGAGAAAAATAATTTCCTTCAGGGCCTATGTCATCTTTTGTGATGCTGTGTGGAGGGGTTTTTAGGGGGACCTAGACAAACCTCACCCCATGAACCCGGGCACTCCTGCTAAATCACCAAACGTAGCGAACCAATTGGGGTGACCTACGGCAGAGGTGTTGGTTATCCAATAAAGGTTCCCGGGGCGGTGGTACCCAATCCGCCTCCCAAATTGATTGAATTCTTACTTTTTGTTAATCAACACGCTTTGTACCACCAAGTTTCGCTTTGATTTGATCATATATCTAAAAAATTATAAACATTTTATATCTATAAAATACATATATACAATACATATATCTATAAAACGTTAAAATTTCACATTTTATTACATATGAAACTTCTCGATTTGCACCAAAAAACCAATGAAAAAACAAATAATATTAATATTAATTAAAAAAATATTACAAATGTAATTAATCAATTACTTTAACTTAATATTGCATTTTAAAAAAATCAAACAAAAAATTACTTTCTCTAACACTCTTTCCAATTTCTTTCGTAGAACGAATATCAAAAATGACTACAAACATGTACTCTCGTGCAGAAGATTACTTACCAAATTTTATTTCTATTTTTATTTCAAGAAGAATAATGCTCACCAATGTTTATTTCATCTTCTTTAAATTTTCTTTATTTCTTAGATAACTTGTAATTCTTATATTTTTATCTGTTTTTAGTTTTATTTATCCCAAAATATGTTATTTTTTTCTTGTCTTCTTATATTTTATTATCTGTTTATATAAAATTATATTACATGTATGACTACCACAACACGGGCAATAGCCTAGTATGGTAGTCAAAAATGTCCAAAAATGTAACATTTAATCATTTATGAAATAATAAAAAAATCAATAAAATAAATAATGAAATAACGTTTTCTCAAAGATGTCAAAATTTTATAGTTTCTGAAGACGTAACCTGCCAAAATCTCTGACTTTGTCGACGTTCATTTTCTACACAATGTAGCCACAATCCACAAGAATACAGCGCATTAAATTACTAAGTAGAAGTGGAAATAGTAAGAACCATCAGTTCGGTTTTCCGGATATTGATACTGCTGACTTGCTATTTTGAACCCCTCAGCAGCCCAAAATCCAACACTTGCACCAGGGCTTAACAGTATACCATCGATGTCTACTAATAATAGATTGGATAACACAAATCTTGCATGTTATCCCAGTAATAACTAATAACCTACTAACTATTTATAACATGGAGGCCTACCGATAAATATTTGTTTTTTTCCTTGCTTAACCGCCAGACAAACAAAACACAATACTAATCCAGATTATTTATTAATATCACAAATATAAAACGTTTTCACCCACTTGTTTGGCGTTTGAAAATAAATCCCTCAAGGCCTATGTCATATTTGGGGACCTGTGTGGAGAATCTTTTTAAGGAAAAGCAGGAGAATAAGTTCTGGGAAGGAAAAGGGAATAAGGAAATAAGGGAATCAGTGTCTCCAGGAGTAACGTATGAATCCATCCCTCCCAGTTTATAGTATGTTGGAGTCTCGACATTTCCAGGGCATTACTACCAACTTCTAGACGGGTACGAACAAAGACTTACACTTTTCAAATTAGA
The DNA here is from genome assembly GCA_917880885.1 of Limnephilus marmoratus. Classification (NCBI taxonomy): domain Eukaryota; kingdom Metazoa; phylum Arthropoda; class Insecta; order Trichoptera; family Limnephilidae; genus Limnephilus; species Limnephilus marmoratus. The sequence continues at coordinate 27,949,699 of OU862923.1, read as the reverse complement.
GAGTCTGGTTAAAAGATGAAACATAAATGACCTCTTAATGCTTTTTAAAATTGTGAATAATCGTGTAGACAGTAACTTAGTCCACCAAATCAAGTTATACGCCAGGCCAGGCGTGTTCTGGACTGAAAATTTTACCAATAATACTGGATATTTTAATCCTATGTCTAGAATGTGTCGATCATACAACAATCTTAAAATATCTCCAAGATTTTTGAACCTAAAAAAAAAAATTGTTGTTTTATTACATTTCAGTAAATACTTCATAAATATTGTATACTTATTATATATTTCAATTTTGTATTTAAGTTTTCAAGTTATGTGTAAATAATACTTGCATTGTTTTTCACGTGTTTGCTTCTGTAAAAAATTAAATTTGATTACTGCAGACACATTAGTCTAGGAATATTTATATTTGTATTTTAATTTATTATATTTAACCCACAAAAATGTTTTATAAATATCCTGTTTGTGTCTCAAATAAAAAAATAAATTACACAGAGTTTTCCGTAATGAGATAGAAGATAGAATAATAATTCCTCTTACATTAAAGTCAAACATGCAAAATTTCATCTAGAATGTTCAAAATTCGGCTTTAATATGCGGGAAAAAGGTAAGGGGGGGGGGGGAGTTTTCGAATTCTCTTACAGACAATGATCATCCTCTTGTTTGTCGCAAAAGTTCACCAATCTCGGAATAAAGCTGTAGATTTGCATTAAAATCATATTCGCATGATTGATTTTATTTTTTTGTACAATTTAACATTTATATAAAGTATTTTACTTTTTTTTAAACTACTTTAACAAAAATTTATTAGTAAGGGACAAACAGCTTATACATAAAACATAAAGATAAAAATATACATTGTTAAATCAAGTCAAGCCAAAAAAGAATATTACCTATTACTAAAATTTTCATTTCAGATCATCGAGACATACTAAATTTAACCTTTAGTTAAATTTGTAGACCAATTTCAATGTTTTAAGATCTAATTTTCCCCTTTTCCCACTTATGAAGTTCCTTTTTCGGAAGTTGAGAGCAGTTGAGAGTGACATTATGTGTCCTCTTGTGTATTCATTAGTTTATACGTGCTGACATAATGAAAAAAAAATTATGTCACATGAATATGTTGAATTCTGATTGCAGATTTATGTATTTCATGTACCCTACCAATTTGTGTTTTCCGTTTAAAATATGTAACCAAAATTTGGAAATAATAAATAAAATATAGAAGAAAACACATATTTCACACAAATATGTGTCAAGCATAATATAACATTACACCCGGGCATCATAAGACACAGGACTGTCGCATGTCGCCTAGAGAAGCTTGTGTCTATAATGTTTGTTGACAAACTACAGCACAAAGCGTATTGTCTCCTACATCTTCTGCTACCCGGGCGGAGTTATAGTTTCAGCGTCGTTACGTTCTGGGGTAGGGGCTGTTTCTTAGCCGTCTTCTTCTTCTACTATCCCAACCCACCCCTTCCCCCTCCATAATCTGCTGGAGAAAGCACCGCTTGTGTATAATAGACTTGCACCGCTTCAACTTTAGATTCCCACCACTGCTACTTTATAAACAGTCTTTCAATCTTCGTGAACTTTGAAGTCTGAGGTTTTAATCATTAAGGTTTATGCAGTGTCTTTTGTAAAATGCATTAATCAATAGTTTGCACTAAACTCGACATTTTACTATGTACTAGCATTTAAAGATTACTTCGATCAGTTATTTTTTAAATTTAAAACGGTTTGGTTTAATATAAACAAAAACGTTATTAGCACATATTATTTGCCTCGATGAAGACTTTATTGAGATATTTTGACCATTTTCATGATTTTCCCTGTCAATTGCAAGGTTGTGATCTTGTCGAAACCGTTTGGCAATTTGATATCAATAGTTATGATATTAAAGTAAGAATAACTTTTTTTAAATGAAAAAATGTTATTTTGTTTGAACCACTATATATTTGAGTAAAGCCGACTAGTTTCGGAACGACCGTTCCTTCTTCAGAGCAAACGTACTGATTTAACAGTTACAAAATAGTAGATGGGAACAATGTATTATTATGGTAGGGGTGGAGCCGTTGCTAGGTATTAATGAAGAGTGGGTGGGTCGGGGAATATATCCATGATTGGGCTGTAAGATAATATTTTTTGTTTGTTAATAATAGATTCATTATTTTTAAGGGATTTTTTTATTTCCAAGGCTTCTAAGTTATCTAAGCGTTTTCCTTTATGATTAATATGAAGAATATTTATCCACGTATTTTTTTCAAAACTATGGTTATTTTCAATGATATGGTTTTAGCGAACTCAGAAAAATTATTATTATTAAGACACCTTAAATGTTCTTTGATTCTGATTTCAAAATTACGAGTTGTTTTTCCAATATAAAATGCGGGACAATCATTACATTTGAGTTTATATATTCCGGAATTAGTCAAACTTCGATCTGTAAAAATCTTATGTGTGATCGCAAAAAATATGTTTTAATTTCTTTTATATGTCCACATATCTGCAGTACGTAGAGAGATTTAGGCTCATCTAAAACTCAAACTGGCCACCCTAACTCTCTACTTACACCAAGGCATAAACATCAAGTATCAAGCAAGATCCGTTGTAACCATGACGAAGTTTCAAACGCTATTTAATTATGTATTAGTTTGGATAGTTTGCCAGTTAGCTGCTGACGACGCCCAACTTGCCGGCAAATTCCGGATCAAAATGCCAACAGACGCTATCTGCTCTTTGTTATCTATCCTCCACTACTTATGTTTTCCTGGCCTTTCATACACCACATAAGGGCAATAAATGTGGACGTGTTGGGTTGAAGAGGGGTTTACGGCAATAGATGTATCCGGTTCCAGCACTACATACCCTAACACGATGAATCCGCCCAGAATTATACCGGAATATTTCATGAGTTTATTGTTCGATTATGTTTCCCTGGCTAGCTTCAATTAAATTGAAACGAAACGAAAAATAGCAACACTAAAAAGAGACAAACACATACATCTATAGGATTTAGCCAGCGAGAGAATGAGATAGGTCTCTTCTTTGAGTGGTGCTTCGTAGCCTCCACACTCTTGTCTACTTAAGAGGGTATTAACAGAGAAAACCAGAAATATATCATTTTTAAATCAGGTTTTAGACGTATTGCCTCTTTTCCACAAAAAAATTATAAATGGATTTCGAAAGATTGTTTTTTTTTATCTAGCATTCGCATGTTTTAAATTTTGAGAGAAAATGTTTATTTTTAGTATAATAAGGTTATGCCATAGGTCGTTGGCAGATTTGTTAAATTTTCAAAAAAGATTTTGTATTATACCACACCCATTTCAAATCATGTAATCATGCAGAAAAATAAATCAATACATTATCTGGGTATCGCATGTTTTAGAATTTTAATTTTAGATTAAATAAAATCATTAAAAAATATATACGTACATGTGTTTCTTGACAAAAATTGGTTCCTTTGTGTATTTATTTGCGCACTTACAAACTAATATATTTCAGATTTTTTTAACATTATTATTTATCTTAGACATTATTGAAAAATAATAAATACTTATAAACAAAAAATAATTACAAAAAGTACATTATTTTAAAAGTTTTATCATCGCGCCTTTCGGCATTTTTGGATGTAGGTATAAATTGCAGCAAATTTGGAATAAAATCGATATTGAGTTATAATTTTATAAAGCCGGTGCGGAGAATAATTAATCTTTCTCATTGTAACCGCCCTGCACGATCGTAAGAACAACTTTCCACGAAATGTGGATTTTCATCCGCTGGCAGGTTATACGATCCTAAGTTTTATGAAGCTTTCATTTCTAAATCGTGTAAATTGCACACTTTTTTTACTTTCACAAATGAGACTCTAAAGAAAATAATTTTCCTCAGGGCCTATATCATATATGTGTGGAAAATATTTTAAAGGAAATGAGAGTGGAATTTCTGGGAAGCAAAAAGGTATAAAGGGTAGGTAAGAATCTGGGGGTCTGTGTATCCAGGAGTGACGGACGTATGAATCCATCGCTCCAACTGCGGTGCAAGGCGATGGTTCGGGAGAGACCAACAAGAGAGACCAAACGTCTCCCTCGACCATTCTCTCCCGATCCAACACGCCACGCAGTAAATGGGTAAACGCTTCTACCCCCAAGTCAACAAACATGGTGAACACTTTGGGTGACCTATGAGAGAGGCGTTGGTTATTCAATAAATGATTCCCAGGTTATGTTATGTTATTAAAGTATATACCCATTTCCCAAATTGAAAATAATGGGTAATAAGATAGATATATTTTTACATCTTATTTTATTATATTTTTATGTCTGTCAATAATAAGTCAATAACCATGTCTCTCCAAGCAAGCATAATAAACAATGATTCCAAGAATCACCACAGAAAATTTTATTAGATAAAAATACAACCACCCCACACGAAGAAAAGTTTTTCATATCTGGGGGAACCCCTCCTGTGAGGATTGATTAATAATATTTCGCGCCTGATTTCTCGCGACGATTTTTCCCGCCAATACCCGCCATGTTGTTTTATAGCGGGAACAAATGGCGTGTGGCCGAGACGTCATGACGTCAGATGGACGGATTTATTGATATGTACGCGCGTGATGCGAGTGATGAATAAAAACTTAGCCGTGCTTCGATAAACACGGAAATATTCTTTTCGTGCACATTTTTCCGAAAGGAAGAAATATTGTCGTGGGATTTTGCTCTTTCACTGTGGGATGATCTTGAATTGTCCTGTTTTTTATTTTTTTAAATCCAATTAACTTACCGTAAACCTGTACCTATTCTGTTTGTTTAGAGTAGCAGTAATTCTCGAGCGATAATTTCTGACGTCATGACATTTTAAGAGCTTTTTTCCTAGCTTATGTGTTCAATAATTTATGTGGATTGCATATCGATCTTAGGACGGATTGCTTCACAAAATTTGAACAATTTATCAAAATCAAAGTTAAAATTTGCGATTAAATGAAATCAAATTACTTTGTACAACACCTGTATACAATCTATAATATCGACATTTTTTTAAATATGAAAACCGCAATAGAGTTCCAACTGCTCCCGTCTGAAGCCAGTGAGACTATGGCATCCCCAATTGGGGTATGTTGTGGGGCTGAAGGTAGTGGGGAGGGGAAGAGGAAGGTGGGGAAGTACCTGACTATTCAAATCTGGACACCAGACATGGCTAATGCCATTTGAAGCAACGTTTCAATTCTGAATGGTGGTCTTACACCAGGGCGATACTAAGAGTATCTTCTACTCTGGAACGTGCCGCAAATATACTATATATTATTTTAAATGAATAAATTGTGAAATAACACAAATTAACACCCCGGGATTCGATCCCGCGACCTTCGGTGTGCGAGTCAAGAGCCTTACCGCTGGACTACGCCGGCTGTCAAATGACATGTTTCATTGACATGTTTCAAAAACAAGGTTACCTTCGTCGGGATAAGAGATTAATTTAAAAATAATATATATAATTTAATATTTTGTCTATGTTCTTATTTTCATATTAATCTCTTATCCCGACGAAGAAAACTTTATTTTTGAAACATCGATAACTTACATAGATTATATAATGGTGTTGTAGAAAGTAAATTGTTTTCATTTAATTAAAAATGACGCCTCAAAGTGAATTTGTCAAGTTTGAAAAAGTTTAAATTTATGTAGGTGGCTGTGAGAGTTTGAATATTGATGAATTGTTCAAATTCTGTGCCACAACCCACTTTTGTAACAGTACCTTTATATTTTATCATTTACATTTACATTAATTTCTCCGTCTGATATATCTAGTGCAACGCATGTTCTTCAATTTGCAATGTCGTTTCTATCTTGGGTTATGAAGATATTTAATATCTAAAGATGTATAAAAATATGGAATACGCTCTTTTTTATTGCTCAATTCTTCATTACGAAAGTATTTAGATTTCATTTACAGGTATTATTTGGAGAAATTGCTTCGATAAGTCAGAAACTTCTAGCTCTTAATTTTAATTCAATAGTTAAACATTTTGACATTTGCACATCTTCGAGTAAATTTCACAATTTCCCCGTCCCAAGAAAGAATTTAAATGGCTTACCAAGCTTAAATTTTGCCACAATGTCTGGTTTCAAAAAAAGATCACAAAACATCTTCCAACGTGGCGGAGTCGGAAAAGAGAGCGAACGAAAGACAAATGTGACTCAGTCAAACAAATCACAAAACGTGAGTTTTTTTGTGAATTATGCAAAGGTCACGTTTAAGAATATCACATTCACGTCAACGACTGCCTGTGAAACACGAACAAACTTAAAATAAATATACTAAAATGTTGCTTCACTACAGACAAAACATTTTTCAAGCATTTTAGTCAAAATACTCTTTTTATGTATGTATGTGCCTTGTCAAAAAAGAAAGGTAGATAGGTACCTAACGAAATTAAGATTTTAGATGCAAAAATTCCTAGTTATTCGTCCATCTTTTTCTGACATTGTCTCTCATAATAAAAGGCTGGCTGTCATCGGGGAAATATTTACCCCACAAAGTGTAATTCTATACAACTTTTTGAGTGTAAATTTTTCGTTTTATATTTTATTAAGTTTATTATACATATTTTATTAAAATAACTACACGTTAGGTAGTTACCTACATGAACCGGTGAAGTTTCCTTCGAAGATTCATATTGTATGCAAAAAAAGAGTATGATTAAAGAAAATCATAAAATGGAATTAACAGAAAAAGAAAATCGTTTCAAGAAACACAGTTTAAAAGTATATGTACCTCCTTCTTTAGCCAACGTTTCGGACATCGTTGCAGTGTCCATCATCAGGGCAGATCCGGTAGATGTGTAACAAATAACGAAAATACTGTTGGCCGTGAAAATCTTAAAACGTATCTAAGTATGTACCTATTTAAAGATATGGCATTCTTATCAAATAATGTTCAAAGATATATAAAATAAAGAAATAAAAACATTGTAATGAAAATGAAAAAAATTTTTTACAAGATCTTTTACTCAGATCTTTACTCGTAGTCTTGTAATCCGGATTCGCGGGTTCAAATCCGGCACGCGCGAGTATTTTTTTGTTGTTGTTATTTAGTGTTATTTCACAACTTATTAATTTAAAATTATGTACAGTATATTTACAGTACTTTTCAGAGTGATCCTTTCAGTATCGCCCCGGTGATAAATCATAATTCAGAATCAAAACCTCGCTTGAAATTTTAACGCTTTAACCAGATGTGAATAGGGTACTTCTACATTTTATTCCTCTCGATCTCCTTAGGGGCCATTCATTTATTACGTAAGACGAATTTTGCTAGTTTTCGAACCCCTCCCCTCCTGTTTAATATTTATTACGTAAGAATCTAAATAAAAAATGAATACACTTTGGTTTGTTTTAATGTTTGTTTGCGCGGGTCCGTTGCCATGGAAATGGAAATCGTTTACCTATACGCATCCGAGCGAACCTCGGCACTCGCGCGTTTGCCTGCGCTTTTTCAAAGTATAATTTTAACTTTGCGCATTTTTGTTATCTTACGTAAGAACTATCGAGACTCCCTCCCACTCCTTTGTATGAAAAAATGAGATATGGTCGACCCCCCTCCCCCCTAAATCGTATTACTACGTACCGTAATAAATGAATGGTCCCTTACCCTCCCCACTACCTTCTGCCTCACCAGTTTGAACTCTTGTGTGGTACCTACTCGCATTAAAAAATGAAAAGGTAAGTAAATAACTATATTATATAGCTATATTTCCAGTAATAGCTTTTCCTTTTTTACGTACCAGGCCTTTATAAAAGCTCCTTATATCGTCATCCCCCCCCCCCTCACATTCCCTCGTCCTTTAGTTTTCCGTTTTTTTAGTCCAGAGAGAGACCACTGCTGTTTAAATTGACTGTAGCCTTGTTTATTGACCAGATCTGAATAACCACGTACTTCTCCTTACCAGGTGCTTCATTTATATTAGATATGTAGGTACTATCCAATTTGGGAGGCGGGAATGGGTACCGCCGCCCCGGGAACCTTTATTGGATAACCAACACCTCTGCCATAGGTCACCCCAAGTGGTTCGCTACGTTTTGGATGATTTAGCAGGGGTGCCCAGGTTCATGGGGTGAGATTTGTCTAGATCTTGGAGGCGGATGACCAGGACACACTGAACCCCAGATTCCTACCCACCCCTTAAATCCTTTCCTTTCCAGAACTCTCCTCTCCTTCTTTTCCTTAAAAAAACCCTCCACACATCATCCTCAAAGATGACATAGGCCCTGAGGGAAATTATTTTCATAAAGGCCTCCTCTGTGGAGCTCATGTAAAAAAAAAATGATTATTCATAGGTGTATGTAGTATTAAGTTAAGTTAACATTCACAGATCCCATTCACATAATTATAATATACGATACCGTAGGATAGTAGTAGTAGACTAGGTTCTGGAATCAATTCATTATCGAATATGTAAGAAACAGTGTTTAAGGAATGAGTACAGAAGAACAAACAGTAAAGGAAAAAAATAAAAATCTACTTACATTAAAAATCTACATTGTATCTGACTACGTTAATCTGCTCTTAAATACGATTTAGTAGTAAGTAGGAACTATTCTCTCATTGATTTAGCCCACACAAAATTATAAAAAAAAAACTACCATAATACATTAATAATTGTGTGTACACTTCAGTGTTCATACGTGTTTTTTATTCGTGTACAGCCTACGTTCCATTCAATAAAACGGAGATTATGTAAATACGGGCGAAATATGCAAATGAGCAGTAGACAGATTCGTCCCGCACACCCTGTGCCCTGTGCCCGAGGCAATCAATCACCCAGTCGGCGGAACTGTCCGCCACTGTCTCGTGTCGAGCTGAACTACAGGGTATTCGGGAACTCGCTCAGCTTTTTTGGATAATAATATTGTTCAATACATATTTTTTTTGCATTTTAACCTATTTGAATAAAAGTTACGGAGATTTTGTGCCAAAAAACGTTGTTATTATTAGTGATAACGGATACCTTTTTTTGTTGTTTTTTCAACTATCTATATATCTATATTATATATTGAAACCAATTTTAAAATTGGTTAGTACTTATAACCAAAAATACTACTACCGGCGGACTACTACCTAATAGGAGTAGTTTGCATACGAAAGAATTTGTTCATTTAGTTGATTTTTGAAGGTCTGCATTCGTTCAAGAAGTTTAGTTTATACGTTAAGATGAAGTTATACGTGAAATCCTATTTAGATTAATCTTTACGATGAATCGGTTTACAGTACGAACATCAAAAAATATGCTACGGATAGTTTGAAGCTTTTACTAGCTTTGCTATGTGTCGGAATTACGATAAAATTATTATTTACATAACAAAAAATATAAGCGTAAACCGCTAAAAAAAAGTGTTTTCTCGTGCCTTAACTATGAAGTAATAAAAAAAAAATCAATTTTTTAAAAATACCCCTTTATGGCTAAGACTATTTTCAAGGTTTTCTATGTTCTAACATTTTTTCGTTCATATAAAATTAGGCACAAAATAAATAAAAACCACTTTTTCGCTTACTTGCCTCTTGCAAATAAGACGCTCGATTTTAAATTTTACAGGCATAAGAATCGAAATATTTCTAGCGTTTATATTCTTCTTAATTATTCGTTCACTTAGTTTATTCGATAATTGGTAAACAATATCGGCGACACCAGAAAGCGCAGTCCGGATACTGCGGATAGCACATCTCTTATATTTCAATATCTTTGTTTATAACATATCAATGATGCTTATTTCCTATCAATTGTATCTACTTAGTACCTTTCAATTGCACTTATAACCCATCAATTGTATCTACTTAATATCTATCAAAAGTATCCACTTATTACCTATCAATTGTACTTATAACCCATCGATTGAATCTACTTAATGCATATCAAAAGTATCTACTTATTACCTATCAATTGTACTTATAACCCATCAATTGTATCTACTTAGTACCCATCAATAGTATCCATTTATTACCTATCAATTGTACTTATAAACCATCAATTGTATTTACTTTACCCGTCAATAGTATGTACTTATTACCTATCAATTCTTCTTATAACCCTTCAATTGTATCTACTTAGTGCATATCAATAGTATCTAATCATTACCTATCAATTATACTTATAACCCATCAATTGTATATACTTTACTTTACCTATAAATATTATCTGCTTATTACCTATCAATTGTATCTACTTTATCTATCAATAATATCTACTAATTACCTATCAATTGTACCTATAACCCATCAATTGTACTTATAACCCATCAATTGTATCTACTTATTACAATTGTATACACTTATTACCCATCAATCATATGTTCAATCGTATGTATAAGTTTACAGATAATATAATAATCGTAATCTCCGTAATTTGTCTTTAGCGTCGGTTACTTTATAGAATGCTTTAATTATAATTCTTCAAATAATGTTTATTATATTTTGTTTTTATTTTATGTTATCATTTCCTACCAATTATTTTTTATTTTTTTATTTTTATTTTTTTATTTAACGCCCAAAGGGCTTTTACATTTTGGTAGTACAAATAATTTATGTCAGATTATTTTTAAACATATACAGAAATAATAAAAATAAAATTTGATAAAAAAGCACACAAGTCATAAAAATACAAAAATACAGCGATTTCATAGGTTTTCAGAAAAAACAGATAGGTTTAGGAATAATTTTGGAATAAGTTTTTCACAATATCAACAAATTTCGCCAAGTTTATGCTAAATATGTCAATATTACCTATACGTAATTGTATAAATTCTACGCCGTAATATGTGGAGGCAGGGATTGCACTATCCACACTGTCCTGCTGGATTAAAAACTTTAATAAAAATACCAAAGTTTTACTAGAAAGTGTTTCACACATTTGAAATATCAATTTCTTAGTCGTAATTAATTCCTGTTTTTTTAACATTAGCTCCACACAGGAGGTCCTGAGCCCTGATGCTGGAGCATATTTTTAGGAAAGGTAGCAGAGGAAGTTCTGGGAAGGAAAAGGGTACTAGGGATGGGTAGGAATCTGGGGGTTAGTGTGTTGTCAGTGTGTGTTCAGGAGTGACGGACGTATGAATCCATCCTTCCCACTGCGGGGCATGGCGATGTTCCGGGAGAGTACCTACAGCTGGAGAAGTCAAAAGGACTGCCACGTAGTTGGTGGGCAGTAGCATCCTCACCTCATAAACCCAGATACTCCTGCTAAGTCACCAAATGAAGCGAACCACTTGGGGTGACCTATGGCAGAGGTGTTGGTTATCCAATAAAGGTTCCCGGGGCGGCGGTACCCATACCCGCCTCCCAAATTGTTAGTTGTAGTGACGGAAATACTGTTTATTGTTTATCAAAAATTTGGTTCAACAGTTTAGTTATATTGAACCGTTCGTAACTTCATAAACACCTATCAAATATATTTGTTCGACCCCTAGGCCTAGGGCAGATCTGGGAAACCATTTCCAGCGCTCGTGTTCCTTCGGTGTATCCGTTGCAATGTTGTTCAAATATTGATTTCAGACTTGTGTATATTTTAAACAGGATTCCTCACAGCTCTTATCTCATCTCAAGTTACAGTCAACTATGAAATTAATGCCTCTTTCAACAGCTTTACAAAATTAAATCAGTAGGTATATCAACCAATATTAGCTGGTTTCCGGCATGCGTTGCAATGCCATATTCAAAGAAATAAATTGTTTCTCCCGCGTCCCCTTCTCCTCCCGCGAACAACTTCCGTCTTCCCCGCCTTCCGTCTCCCCTCTCCCACTTCACCGTCCCGCCAACACCCCTCCCGCGTTGCATATATTCAGTCCCAGAACATTCAGTTTTCAAACAGCTCGCGTTACAATTTTTCGCCACCCATTACAATTTTTTTAATTCAAATTTTCATTTTTCATATTACAAATTTTCATTTTTGTATTTTATATAAGAACAAACATCCATAAAACGCGCGAACTGTCAGACGTGTGAAGTTAAAATAGTCGTTAAGTTTTCTGAAATTATCCAATTTTCTGCGCTATTTTCTTAATTTTCCGAGCCTTCAGAACCTTCAGAACCTTCAGAACCTTCTACAAACTACAAAGTATTAGAAAACTTTTTAATAAATTAATGAAATAGGTAAATTCGTTCTGAAGTTATGGCGTGACCAAGAAAAACAAGGATTCATTATACATATAAAGATTTTTTGTTTTATTGACCCGACAGTTGATCCTCCGACAGTTGCCCCCCCGCGGTTGTAAGTACCTACCTAGATATAGCGTATTTCCTTAAACATACTGTATATATAAGTATTTGTGTGAGTATTTGCCGTTTTTTGTTATTCGGCCGTATGTCCTCATTGCATACCTACGTACTTCTTCGGGGACACTTCGGCATTATTGTTTAGATGGTTTCCACTCAATGTGCTGCTCTCACTGACTCCGGGCACAGCCATTCTTGTTTAATTCGTTTATATATGCTGAAAATGACAAAACGAAGCCACAGATAGAACCAGAAGACATCGCCTAGCACTCAACGAACAACCCTGATTCATTAAAGCATTTTTTTACATGAACCCCCACTGGAGTCCTTGAGGAAAATAATTTCGCCCATGGCCTTTATCATCTTTGGGGATGCCACGCGGAGGGTCTTTTTAACAAAAGGAAAAAGGGAAATATCTGGGAACGAAAAGGGAATGAGGGTGGGTATAGGAATCTTTAAATAATAAGATTTGTTTTTTAATAATATTTGGTTTTTTGAATAATAAGCTTTTTTTAAATAAATAGATTTTATTTGAGTTCCATTTGCCAAAATTGGAGTGTCACCCTAGATGTTTTGAACTAGCTTTGTTTCTTGGTGGGTATAGTAATTAAAGATTTATTTATGGTCTATATTGTTACAAATCATACTTTCATACTTAAACTACCCATCTGGTCACTAATATGATATTTTTATTTCTTACTTTATTTAGTGTTTTAAATGTAGTCTGTTTTAGTATTTTGTGTGTGTATAATCACTCAAATTTATAAATGTTAACCTCAACACAGGCTGTTAGTCCTAGTGAGGTTAATTTTTTTTTGTATGTAAAAAAAATAAGAACATATAAATGGTGAGAAGTTATAAATAAAAGAATAAATCTGGGGGCAGCGTGTCCAGAAGTGACGGACGTTTGAATCCATCCCTCCCACTGGGTTGCAGGTCTAGTGGTCGAGAAAGTCGGGCTGGAAAGGTCAAAGGGTCTCTCTAAACCGACCCCTCACGCATTTGGTGGACTGACGAATCCTTCGCCAAGATCAGGACAAACCACACTCCTTAAGTCTGGGCACCACTATTAAGTCATCAAAGGAAGCATACATTAATTGCGTGAGCAGTTTTTATTCCAATCTATACCCCCCCCCCCCTCCCCTTGGTAAGATAAATTTGGGCCACTTCGTATATTCTTTTCAAGTACCGTGAGATTTTGCTACACCCCCTCCCCTTTTGAGCTCACGTAATTAATGTATGCCCCCTAACGTAGACGTAGCGAACCACATGGAGTGACCTATGGCAGAGGTGTTGAATATCCAATGAATGGTTCCCGGGGCGGCGAGAAATTGAAATTATGACTACTTTTTACCGTAAAAGTGGTGAAATGTATTTATATAATTAATGTACCTAATGCGATAAAGGGTGAGTTGTCCGCAACTGTCAGCTTTTGATTCGATTAGGACGCCACTGGTCGTTATTCCAGGCCAATTGAGAGCAATCCTCCTTAACAGGGCTTTGGGAAGTACATACTTTATAGTTTCAATAAGGTTTTCAAATGATAAAGCCATTTTTACATTTTTATAAAATCAAATAGATCACCTTTGACCGTCGATAAGAGGTCTGCCCCCATAGACCTTTCGTCAACAAGTGACTGACTTTCTTTTCCGATCGTCAGTATGCATTATTTTCAGTGTTTGAAAAATAGGAGAACCGCTTACTTTCCACATTTAAAAATAAACGGTAGACCAAAAATATATAATAATTTTAATGAAGTACCTACTTGTCTAGTGTTGCGATAATCAATTATAAATAAAATGGAATTAATTATATCATAAGATCATAACATACTGTTAACGGAAGATCAATGTCCTGTTTCGGTAGCAATGCAGATTGTCTTCGCAACAAAAACAATAATATTTTTTTTTTTTTTTTTTTTACATGAGCTCCACACAGGAGGCCCTGAGGAAAACAATTTCCCTCAGGGCCTATGTCATCTTTGGGGATGCTGTGTGGAGGGTTTTTTTAAGGAAAGGAAGTAGAGGAGAGTTCTGGGAAGGAAAAGGGTTTAAGGGGTGGGTAGGAATCTGGGGTTCAGTGTGTCTTAGTCATCCGCCTCCAAGACCTAGACAAACCTCACCCCATGAACCCGGGCACCGCTGCTAAATCACCAAACGTAGCGAACCACTTGGGGTGACCTATGGCAGAGGTGTTGGTTATCCAATAAAGGTTCCCGGGGCGGCGGTACCCATTCCCGCCTCCCAAATTGGAATAATACTAACAAAATATCGCTAATGATTCCGAAACATCCAATAAATAACTGGAGCTTTTTCTAAGACCGACTAAAACGCTTCTCACGACTCCGGCCTGCAATACCAAAGTTGGTGCTATTATTATAATACCGCAATGTGACCTCCGAGGGACAAACATGTATTTGAGACACTGCTTTTGCTACGGCAGCTGAAATAAAAACTACTGATAATGTTGTGGTTTCCGTTGCTTCTGAAACAAAGCTAACGCCACCTGTATTTCTAAAGAATAACTCGAAAATTTTCACCCGGAGGACACTTTGAATGGTTATATTTCAAAAAAGGCTGTAAAGTGTTATTAATTCATTTTTATTAATTCTAGACTACAATTAGTGATATGCTATGCCTGTCTTAATGGAAATCCTGTGTTGAGAGCAAGCGCAGTTTATAATAAAAATACAAATAACAACACAATATTACAATAAAAATAATAGACAATCCGTACTATTGGAAATATATAATTTTAAGTGGGGGTGCATTTTTATACTCATGCATTGATTTCGATAAAATCTTTGATGTTAGACTTGTCTTGGCTGATGATGCAAGACTTAATGTCTGATTATTGTTTAAAATAAGTTGTATGTTATCTAAAGGCCAGTGGAAGTGCATTGTACAGCTTTGTCGCAAAGTATCTAAAATTTCTTTGGAAAAAAGTTGTTTAGCAAAAGGGATTAATTAGAGATTACGCCATTTGGTTCTAGTATCTCAAGCAGTTTGGACATTTTCCATGTTTTTGGCATAAAGTTGCTTAAAGTCCAAAACACAGATTCTCATAAAGATTTCATCTATATTTTTGTTTTAATTTTAGATAATTATCACGGACATATGAATATATCTGGACCTACCCTAAGTGATTAAAACGTATTATTTCCCTCTCCCCATGGAGCCAGCTGAAGCTCCTCCTTGGAGCCAGCTCGCTCCATGGGGAGGGGAGAGAGCCTCGCTTGAATCTAAAATATGTAACGTCATCATTCTTATCTTGACCAGCGCGGAACTAACATCCATACAATTTACGAAATAATACGCCAAAACGGTAGCTTGTGCTATACATTATACCCACATATTATGTGCACATAGCGAATGTGGGTGGTTCTCCAGTGTGCTCGTCGCTGGTTACAGGGGTAAGTAAATTATGAAACATTTGTAAAAGTGTCTTAACTAAACACGGCAACAAAATATTGCTATGTGAATAGGGGCGAATCTTTTCGGGGCGAGCATTTGGCCTTCGCAAATATGTTATTAACGTGGCAAGTAATTCGTGCTCCCATGTAAAAAGGTCTATTCATTCAAAGCAGATTTTGCTTTTAAGAACTAAATGGTGATATTATAATGCGAGATGCCCATATACTGTCAGATTGATTTTTTAACGAAGCACAGTCATATTTCCTCTCTTCGCCCCCCATAGTTTGGTTTTCCCCTCATCTGTATCTTCTGGTCTATTGAATTCGGATGTCTATGATTATTATCTATGTTTTAGATAGCTAAAAGTTCTACACATCAAAACCTGCCATGGGAAAAAAAACTGATGGCTAATATTTTATTAAATTTGTAATAACAGCAACAAAAACAGTCTATTTTATATCGTTTTTTTTACAATAGCTCCACACAGGTAGCCCTGAGGAAAAAAATCCCTCAGGGCCCATGTCTTCTTTGGAGAAGTGGAATATGGAAGTGGAAGATTTTGGCTGTGTGGAAGATGTTTTTAAGGAAAGGAAGGAGAGGAAAGGAAATGGTATGAGGGGTGAGTAGGAATATGTGGGTCAATATGTCCAGGAGTGAGAGACGTATAAATCCACCTCTCCCACTGCGGTGCCAGGCGATGGGTCGAGAGAGTCCGGCCGAAGAGGTCTGGATTATGTCTGCCTCAAGCAGTCTCTCCCGATCTGGACCACCACGCAGTAGGTGACGAAACTCATTCGCCACAAACACATAGACAAATCTCACACCAAGAACCCGGCCATAGTTTGGCGTCGGTACCTATACCCGCCTCCCAAATTGATATTTCAAGATCTACTGATTTAATTATACCTAAACCATAAATATTGTTGGCAAATTTTTTAATAATTCAAATATGAAATTAAATATACAATTTGTCCAAGAAAATTTCATCTCAATGAAATTTCGTTTTTCAAACTTTCTTCAGGCCGGTACGTACGATAATATTGATTATTCAGATTTGACAGTTCGTAGTGGGACCACGATCATGCGAACTCTGGCGAGATAAAAATGTAGTAACCAATAAGGCTACCATCTCGAACCGAAACCGGAATATACAAACAAATTTACAGACACATGAAATTCCAACTTGTCGAGTTAAAACGCTTTGTCAAAATTTTCTTGAATTTTTCCTGAACACCGTCTATGAAGGATCCTTTCAATAAATTACGTTATTGAAACACACTTTTTTGTGTACCTATTATATTAGAATTTGTATTTTTTTTAAATCAATGTATGAAATATTCTTATAAGGTGAACGAAAAATTAAAAATCTGGAAAATATATTTCTAGTTAGTTATAAAAAAAATCAGAGTGCGATTCACACGCGTTAGAAGTGAAACTTTGATATAACTACAATAGACAATAATGGGGAGGCTACGAAGCACCCCACACAGAGGAGACAGACAGGCTACGAAGCACCGCGCAAATAGGAGACCGATTAAACTATCTCATTTTCTCGCAGGCTAAATCCTATAAATGTATGTGTTTGTCTCTCTTTAGTGTTGCTATTTTTCGTTTCACCGAGTTTCAAATCACAAGGGTGCTAAAGAAGTTTTCACTTCAAAAATTGAACAATTGATGTAGATAAGTTATGAAAGAAATTACAGTAACCAAAAAAAAACACATTGCAGATCGTTCAATCTACTGCTTTGTTTTTACTAAATATTGCAGTTAGATGAACCGTAATCGGGAATTTACCGTTTTTTCATCAATCAAAAATTATAGTTTTTTCTCGAAAAAGTTTATTTGATTTTTTTTTCAAAAACATGGTTTTAACCACACATTTTTTTTAACAGATATTGTTTGAAGAATTTTCCGAAGTCTCCTCTGACCTTATTGAAACGAAAGCATAAAGAACGGGACCCGTACAAGCCTAATAGTGTTCACACTCTGTGATTTTATTCACTGGCCTTTACACAGGGCTGCCACAAACCGCCGACATCTTAATTTACCCCTTTCGACTACCATATTATTCTCACGATTTTAAAACTATGTTTTCCCCAACTTCCCTCATCCCTTTCCCGCTCCCTCGTCCCGCCAACCCTCCTCCCGCGTTCCATATATTCAATCCCAGTACATTCAGTTTTTAAACAACTTGCGTGCCACCTTTCACAATTTTTATACAAATTTCCATTTTTCATATATATTAAATTTTGTACCTAACGTAGGTACCTATTTAAAATATTTAAAATTCTTGATTCGATTTAAACTATTAGGGGAGTACCTACTTTAAATTAATTTATCAACTTAAATTATTCAAAAGTAGAATCCTGATTTAACAATCATTGTTTTGCAAAATGTCATTCTCAAACACGCGAACTGTAAAACGTGCGATAGTCGTTAGGTTTTCTGAAATTATCCAATTTTTTGCGCAATTTTCTTAATTTTTCTCTCCGTGAGAACCATCCTCGTACTTCAAGGAATATTCTAAAAAAAGAATTAGCGAAATTGGTTCAGCTGCTCTCGAGATTTGCGCTTAGCAACACATTTAGCGAATAATTTTTATATATAAGATTAAGTCGAGTGAGGTTAAACTTTTTTTCTCTTGTTGTTCATGACAATGATTTCATACACAAAAAATTTTGCGTGATTCTATATATTCGTGACAAGCCCTTATTATGGTAGTCGAAATTTGGTATTTTATATTAAGTATATAATAAATGCAGGCATAATCATTGTGTAGTATATTTATATTCTATATATATAAAGGAAAAAGTATCTGTCATCTAGCTATTGTTGTATTAAGGTACAAAAATTATAAATAGGTAATTAATATTTTTTATATTTTTGAACACCACACAAGGCACAAGTCCTAATTGCTCCCGTTTGGAGCCAGTGAGATTGTGGCATCCCCAATTGGGTTGTGTTGTGAAGCTGAAGGTGGTGGGGAGGGGAATAAGATGTGGAGGAGGGAGGTGACTGGCTATTCAGATCTGGTCACTAAACACGGCTCAAGCTATTTCAAGCAACGTTTCAATTTCGCAGACGACACGGCAATAATAGTGGATGGTAATCATTGGAAAGAAACTTTTTCGAAAGCAACTGATTGTATTTCACTGGTTTCAACATGGCTAAAATACAACAAACTCGTTTTAAACTATACCAAAACATTTTACTTACCTTTTTATAAAACCTTTAAAAATAAACCTAAAGACAACCTTAAAATTAGAATCCATAACACTAGTGGCAATCAAGAAATGTGCTTCATGTGCAACGAACTCACTAATGTCGAAAATATAAAATATTTAGGAGTATCAATAGATATAAATCTGAATTGGAAATCACATATTAATCAAATCACTTCTAAATTAAGATATCTGACATACATATTTTATAGACTTAAGGAAGTACTAAACATTGAAAAATTGAAAATGATCTACTTTTCCCTGGTGCAATCATCAATCACTTATGGCATTATAGGATAGGGTGGTGCACTTGATACATTTATTAAGCCTCTACAAATAATTCAAAAACACATAATTAAAGTCATATATAACAAAAATAAAACATTCTCGACCAACTTATTATACAAAGAAACTAAAATATTTAATATACGTAAATTATTTATATTACAAACTTTGAAATATGTATATAAAAATAAAAATAATTTCGAAATAAATGAAAACAGAATGAGCAAAAGAATAAATAATATATTTTACACCCCACAAACCAATACTAAATTATTGCAGACACATAGCAGTTTCATTGGTCCTCGCACATTTAACCTTCTACCACTACAAACTCAAATGATAAATAAAAAGATAAAATATGTAAAAGAGGTAAAATTATGGTTGAATAATGTAGATATTGAAACGCTTTTTCTATAATCTTGTCCATCCTTCTACAACTCACTTTCTGTAACTTTCTAAACTGAAGTACAATATGTTTTCTGTTAATTTTTTTGTAATAACTAAAAAAAAAAAAAAAAAAAAAAATTGAAAAATCAATATGTTTTTCTCCATATTTTTATTTTATTTTTATAAAAGCAAAAAAAAACCTTTTTCACTTATTCTACCTATGTAATACTAACTTTTTATACTAACTTTATATTTTATTTGTTTTTTAAGTCTATTTTATACTTTGGGTACTTAGAAATATAGTATTTTATTTTAATATTACCCACACTCAGGCAGTGCCTTAGTGGGTTTTCATTCCTTTTTCATACTATTTGTTATTATATATTATGTTATTATATACTATTTGTAATTATATATTATATGTACAAAGAAATGGAAATAAATAAAGTTTAAAAAAAAAATAAAAAAATTGTGAATAGTGATTACACCAGTCTGATTCTGAGAGTATCTTCCACTGTGGAACATGCCACAAATATAACTTATATTATTTTTTAATTGAACTAACACAAATCAATAAAATTAAGTTATTCGATCACGGAGGCCATGAAATATAAACCATTCAAAAACATCTAATTAAAAAATATCTTCACTGTCAGTGGTAAACCCTGCTCCCCTTGTCTCCCGGACCCGGTCCAGTCATCACATTGGATAAAAAATGACTTGACTATACGCGACTATTTATCATACGGCTTATTCAATAAGCATATTGTTCGGCTACCGGACAGACTTTCATTCAGCGGAGGCAGAGGCAGAGGCTTCTTTACAATCATTTCTTTAAGGCTGTACTCTGTAGACACTTGCAACGGTGGCCAACGACCGGCCACTATTATTATTAATAATAACTTACAAAGAAGCCTTCAAAATGTAAGGCTTTTTCAAATGTATTTTTATTCATCTTTGATTGACTCTTATTCATAAATTCATAAACGTTATCGGACTGCTTTCTGAATAGAGCAGGCATATTGGATTTTATTTAGTTTTATATCAATGTTCCATTTGAGATATGAACAGGTGTATATATTTTTAATATTAATAAATGGAACTTTTTATAGTCATGTTTTTAAAAGCCAGTTTTAGCTGAACATCATTGAATAGTTTTATATTTTAAAAAAAATCGACTTCTCAAGAAATAAAATACTGTTTACTGTTCGCTGGTTCGCCCTCACCTTAAATACGCTAGTATCATTTGGTCTCCTTTCTATGCTGTCCACATTTATCACATCGAATCTGTACAACATCGCTTCCTACGAGGAATTGCTTGGAGGTTAGGACTTGAAAGAGGCAAGTACTCGTATGATAAAATTGAACAAAAACTTTAAACTCGAAACTTGAAACATACCTTCTTCAGAAAAACGTAGAAAGGGACATAATATGCATTTTCAAAATTTTAAACAGTATTACTGACACACCTGCTTTGTTACAACTCATGCAGTATAAAATTACTTTCCGTAGATTCCGAAATAATGAATTGCTGTTCTTCAATCAACATTCTACTAATTATGGATATCATTCTCCTTTATCCAGAATGTCGAGACTTGTCAACGCAAATCAAGGATTGAATTTTTTGGTGTAAGTCTAAATGACTTTCGGCAGTCGATACGAAATGTGAATTTTTAAAGTCTTTTTAAATCCATCTTCAAGCTACTTGTAGTTATCTTCTATATGTACTTTTATATTATATGTACGAGTATTTTAGCAATGCTCTTCATCTATATGTACTCTCCTTCCATTGTCAACTCCCTTTTTTAAAATGTAATTTAAAATATTAAATTTGTTAAATTTTAATTGAATTCAAAATTTAATTTTTTATGTGTTTGTTTTACACCTACAAATATCAAACCGAGAAAAGAATCAATTAGGACTGGTTATGGATTTCAGAATCTCCACCATCCGAAGGAAATTTAAATTATTGCAATTTTTTAATTATTCGTACCGTTTCTTTTGAGTGAAAGATTATTTTTGATGAAAGAAGAATTTACAAATTTAAAACATTGCTTGAACGACTATGGCTATTGTTGTTGACCAGATTCAAATAAAAAAAATAATAATCGATCTTTTTCTCGAAAAGTTTCCGATTTCTTTTAAGGTGAGTTACTTTCTATTAGTGAGCTTATTTCTCAATCCAAAATGACAAAATGACAAAACTTATTAAATAATAAATGCCATGTTTTGAACAATTTCGTTACTGACATTCAATTGTGATGGAAGATAAGAGTGTAGGTACTGTGGGATATTTTTAATGAGAACACGAAAATTGAAAACTTCTCCACAAATATATTTTCACACTATTGTTCACGAAATGGAAATGCATTTGAAATATTGTAGTATAAATCTCAGCATTATTCTTTTTTCTTGTTTGCTGGAAGGCATGTAGTTTGACGACCTCCGTGGCAGATAGAAATTCCGGCGTGCAATAAATTTTATTTACTTATCTTGTGTTATTTCACAATTCATTAATTTAAAAAATATATATAGTTTACTTGTGGCACTTTCCAGAGTGGTAGATACTTCCGGTGTCGATCCGGTGAAAAACCACAAGAAATTGGTGACCAGATCTGAATAGCTAGATATTTCCCCACCTTTATCTTCCCTCTCGCTATCCCACCTCCATTTACTCCATTCCCACGCCCCTACATTAAGCCTCACAACATACAAATTGGGGGTGCCATAGTCTCAAGTAGGATGCAAGGTTATTAAAAATATCGATATGTCGATATCAATATATATCGAATTAAGTCGATATTGGTATATCGATATATCTGTCTAGCAGGTCAAAATATCGATATTTCTTCTTTTTTTAAAAGCTTATAGAAATCCAATGTAGATTAAGTTATACGAAACGTTTATCGATTATGTATGTTTGTATTTTTTAATTCTTATCTGTGTGAATAATCACAAATTTTGGATAGGTATATAATTTTTTTTTTTTTTCATTTATTTATTCAAAAAAAAATAATTCCATTATTTTGTACCAGCTATCGAACTTAAAAATAGTAAGTTTGACAGTCTGCTTCCTTGCAACCGGTTTCTGCTTTGAGTTACAGTGACTCCTTTCGCCTTTGAAAAAAGACGTTCAGAAGCAACACTTGTTGCCACAATTGGTAGATGACTCATTGTCACTTTAAAAAGATTGGGATATACACCTTGCATCTCTTGCCATGTTTCAAGAATGTTTACTTTTAGAGTATTTACAAGAGCAGAAAGATATAATAATAGCATTTTACCCGATTTTGTGGGTGTTTTAATTTGGGCGGGTTTTTCGATATTTCAATACGATATATCGAGTTTCTCGATATTGATATATCGATATCGATATCGATATCGATAAATATCGATATTTTTAGGGGTCGATATATCGATATTATCGGTTTCCGATATATCGTTGCATCCCTAGTCTCAAGTGCCATATTTCAAACAACTTTTTTGTGATAACCATTGATCATACAAGATTCACAGCTATCCGGAGACGGTCAGACTATGGTAGCCCCAGTGTTAAGATATACTGTGTGGCAATAATGGAAGAGGAGGGAGAAACGGAGAAGCAAACTTTTGTGGAACCAGCTATTGAAAAATGGTCACTAAACGTAGTTAAAGACAGTTGAAACGTCACATGGGATTAAATTAAAGGTTTTTCACCAAGATTGTGCAGAGGTATTTGCTACCCGAGTTTCAAAACCGTTTTATAGATATATTTTTTCGACTTTTGCAACTACAACACCTCCTTTGAAAAGTCATTAATTGGTGGAAAAAAAAGGTTAAATAGGTAACTTCAGGTAAGGTTATGGACTATTTTTCTTTTTTTCTTGACTTTTAATGACCTTTTAAAGAGGTGTTGAAATTGCGTGATTCTATGTTGCAACTAACCATTTTTTTCACATTAAACCATTTAAAAAATACGTAACAAATAATTTGCGGTGTTATCTTTATTTAATCAAACTTTACTACAAACTGTTAATTTATAAAAATAAAAAAAACGTTTGTTCCGAAACCGGTCGGATTTGCGCATCATATAAGTGGTTTATACAAAGTTTAATTATTTCATTTTTCTATAATGGATAACCACAAAGTAATAGATACATTCAAAAATATATGTTAATTTATAAATATAAATTGGTTAAATGTTTAAAAAATGGCTGAACAACCACACCCCTAAATTTACATCTCAACACAGGCGTGTTACACCTTGTGAGGTAGGCAATAATACAGCAACACCGATATCAAATGTTTATATATGAGTAGTATGTCTATTGTCTAAAATAAAGAAAATAGAAATTTCAAAGTTCCTCATCAGATTATGTTGTGAGCTGCGTAGACAGTTACGCTGACTTAGAAATCCCATGAAAAGGTGTTCAAAGTATAGTACGCTAGAGCTCACCGTCCTGCAGTTTTTTCGACTACATACACTATTATTGTTCATTATTTCCGTTTGATTATATCAAGGAATTGTTTAAAAACATGAATTTAAAGACACAAATTAAATTGGTTCGATGTTTTGATGATATAAATTTGTTCAAATTACAGTACGCTAGATCTCACCATTCTGGAGTTTTTTCGACTGCATACACTATTATTGTTTATATTTTCCGCTTTATGAAATCAAGGCATTATTTAATAATACGAATTTAACGACACAATTCACAGAAAAAGCGAACTTAAAACTGTTACAAAAGATCTGTGTAAATTTAATTACGCCAGAACGCACCGTTCTTGAGATTTTCCTGCTGCATGCACTCTGACTTTCTGCTTTAATAAATTAAATTACTATTTATTAAAATAATTCACCGTAAAAACGACCTTAAAACTGTTGCAAGAGAGGTTGTTTGAATTCACTAAATGAAGAGCTCGTTTATAGAGCTAAAATTAGCTTAAGAGCGTATTATCTATAAAAGAGTATTTAAAATCTGCATTCAACTCTAGCAGCCAGCCCCTTGCGGCACGACTTAAGGGGGAATTATACGAACCATGAAATTAAAAATATGTCTTAAGGGTAATTAGCTCCAACTTTTACGGCGTACCTAAGAAGGATAAAGCACTTTTTATAGTGGAAATGTTTACTACATATCTCAATAAACTTTATATTACAAGCGGTATATGCAAATAGGGGAGACTTTTTCTACCCTTATTAATTCGGCGTTTCAGTGAAAATATGGAGAGTTAAATTATAAAGATACAAATCATATTAATTTCAGTAATTCTTGGTACCTATTTGATAAAGAAGCAAAAGCGAATTGTTTTTATTGTATTTTTTTCAAACCTAAATAATATTAGTTTATATCATATACTAGCTGGTTCCCAGCATGCGTTGCTATGCCATTTAATAATGAAATTGTTTCTCTCTGCGTGTCCTTTCCCATTTGTCCCCTTCCCCTCTCGCGTTCCCACTCTACCTCCTCCACCTTCCCTCTCCTCACTCCACTCCCCCGTTCCCCCGTCCCGTGACCCCCCTCCCGAGTTCCCCTTCCCCCTCCAAGGTTCCCCTCCCCCCTCCCGGGTTCCTCTCCCCCCTTCCCGTGAACCCCCTACCCGAGTTCCCGTCCTCCCTCCCGCATTCCATACATTCAATCCCGGTACATTCAGTTTTGAAACAGCTCGTGTGCCACCTATTGCAATTTTTTTCATTTAATTTGATTCATTTTTATTTATATAGATAGATAGATATACTTTTGAATTTTAATTAAAATATAACAACAACAAACGTTCTTATAATTAACGAATACGTGCTATAACGCAGAAATCTATTTTATGAAGCAAAAAAAATGGAATTTGAACAGATTTTTATATACGAAATTCTAAAACAATACAGCTACTTTTCCTACTTTTCCTAAGTCATTTCCATCATGAGTTGCCGAGTTTGAAAATACCCACTGAACTTTAAAAAAAATTAGACGCCTTATTGTCTGTCTTATTGTGATAAGATAAGAAAATTTGCCAGGGCGTTTCTGCAATTTCAAAGTAAAAAAATGCATTTCTTTATTAGTAGACACTTATTTTCTATTTCATTTAATACAAAAATAAATTCGATACATTTATATTTTTCGGTATATTAAATTCATACAAAATATCGTGGAGAAAAACTTTTTTGGATTACATGATTTTCGACTTTGCCCCAAAAGCTTAGAAATGTGACCTTTGCATCATATTAATCCAGTGTAGGCTTTATTGAGCGGCATATTTTCATTAAAACCGCGGGAAAAATAATGCAATCTTCACCCTCCCTCCCATCCCTCCATCCCCTACCTAAGCATTTGTACACCCGCGAATTTCTTATCGCCAAAGGGGATTTTTATTTCCCCAACTGTAAACCAAATTTAATTGTGCGTACATTTTTAAAGCACTGCGCTAAATAGGCTCCGGTGTCAAACTTTTGTTTTATGGTCCTGGATCTATAATATCACTAAGGGCAACCTTTCTGATTTTAGAAGAGGAGGATAAACGAACGAATAGCTGAGCCTTAAATCCCGGTGGGGAGATTAATATGTTAACATTTTAAAATGTTTTTATGTTCGACTTAAATATAACAAACAATTATTTATAGTGAACATTAAAAGTAAAATATAACATTTAAAAGATATTGCGATTTAGGATCAAGACTACAGGAATAATATCATTCTGAGGGTGCTTTACAGGAAAATTTTACCTACTATGTTATCAACTTTAATTTGTTGAACTCCATTTAGATTAAACTAGCGTGAAAAATCAAGCGATAGTCTGAACGTTATATTATAGGTAAATATGTGTATTATCTCTTGTCTGAATTCTTCACATTCACACAATCAGTTTAAATTAAAGAAAACGACAACTAAATTCAAAGCAAATATAAGTTCATTAAACCAGATTTTACACGGAAACTAAACAAAACGGCTATCACATGTCATTTTTTCTACGCAGAAGATCTTTTTTATAAATAAATATATTTTTAAATTGAATAACTTATTGTAGGTAAATTATTAAAAAAAAAAATTAAATGTAAAAGAATACTTTTATTTTTATTTTTAACTTTATGAGTAAAACCTCAAATTTTAATATTTAATTAAATGAAGACAATTTAAGCGAAAGTCAATCGAAAATCTGGAAACAGAAAAATCAGAAAAAGATATTGACACCTCTGGGACTTGAACCCAGGACCTCTTGCTTTCCGGGCAAACGCGCTAACCACTGCGCCACGATGCCGATCGGCATCTGGGGATCAATATGTCCAGGAGTGACGAATGTATGAATCCATCCCTCCCACTGTGGTGCATGGCGATGGGTTGAGAGAGCCCGTCTGGAGAGATCTAGGTTGGGTATTCCTCAAACAATTTCTCCCGATACAGCCTGCCACGCAGTTGGTGGGTAGATGCATTCGCCTCCAAGACCCGGACAAAACTCACTCCATTAACCCGGGCACTCCTGCCCAGCCATCAACGTAGCGAACTATTTGGGGTGACGTATGGCACAGGTGTTGGTTATCCAAAAAAATGGTTCCAGTAACCATTTGGGTGGATGATTTTGGGAGGAGGGTGTTGTTAGAATATTCGTATAAACCAAACAGTTTGTTCTTTGTATCAGACGATTGCCGGTAGATGGCGACAGTATCGATGCTACCTGTCACTTCTTGGTCGGCTGTACTTTGACAATATCGTGTAACCAATTCATTATAATAAAACTCACTTATAACATTTAATCCTGGTTTATTTTGCTCTCTATCCTTCAGGTTATGGGCCCAGGATACGCGGGAAGTAAAAGTACGTAAATAGTTTTCAGTGCGGAATGCCAGACGAGAGTGCAACACAACCGACAACTCAAGACTCGTTTTTGTCAACAATGGCGTCGTCGACAACAAGTGCAGGAATTTCAGTAAATTTTGAGAAACTCAGTGGAATTTCAAATTACGGAAATTGGAAATTCTTAATGCGTATGTACTTGGTGCATGAAGATTTATGGGACTGCATTGAAGAGTCTACAGCGGGTGTCCCCAAGGTCACCGATGAACGCAAACAACTAAAAGCGCTCGCAAAAATATGTTTAATGGTGCAGCCATCGTCTTTCTCTCATGTACGGAATGCAGCGACTGGATATGAAGCCTGGCGTAACTTGAAAACGGCGTATGAAGACAAAGGGTTGTGTAGAAGACTCGGACTTTTACGTACATTGTTTGGATTGAAATTGGAACAATTTAAAGATATGGAAGCGTATATCTTGAAGATCACAGACTTGGATCAACAACTACGAGACATAAATGCTCCATTAGACGATGATTTTCTGTCAGTGTTGATGTTAAGTGGTTTACCATCAAACTACGACCCACTTATCATGGCGTTGGAAAATTCGAACTTTAAATTGTGCAGTGAAACCGTTAAAAGTAAATTATTACAAGAAAATCTGCGTAGAGACTTTGATAAGGGCGAAGAAAGTGCGATGTTTACAAACCCGAAAACAAAAGGTGTCAACAACAAACAATCTACCAGGGTCATCAAGTGCTTTATATGTAAAAAGCCTAATCATTATGCTAAAAACTGTCCAACAAAAATAAATAAAAGTGACAAACGGAGTGAAAAATATGAAAAAGCGTGGAACGGAACGTTATTGACGGCATTAGCTGTAGACATTAACTCGGATGTTTGGTATGTCGACTCCGGCGCTACTTGTCACATGACGAACAACAAAAATTTATTACAAAACTACGTTGTGGAAACTCCGCGTTCAGTAACAGTGGCAAATAAACAAAAGATGCACAGTGAAGGACACGGTGATGTGGAATTGTTGTTGAAAGCACACAAAGAAACGACGAAAATAAGTGAGGTTATTTACGTACCGGGATTGTCAACAAACCTTATTTCTGTTGGAAAAATGGCAGCCAAAGGACTTGATGTGCACTTTGACACAGAGAAGTGTAATATTTATTGTGGAAAAGATGTAGTCGCCAGTGCTACGAAGGTCAATGGTGTTTACCAATTGGACACAATGAGTCAGCCGTCAACAAACACGAGTGAGCTGAATGCAGCCTGTCAATCAATGGATTTGGAGGTTCCATTGCATATGAAGCAGTCCATGGATCATGAAACGGAAGCTGTGAATTTGTGTGAAGCGAAGCCATCCCAAGATTTATGGCATCGCAGACTTGGGCATCTGAATAGGCGTAGTATGGATTTACTTAAAAAAGGTATGGCTAGTGGAATTGATTACACTGATAGCAAACATACTCCCTGTGTAGCATGTCTTGAGGGAAAACAAAGTAGATTGCCATTCCCAAAAAGGTCTTTCAACAGAGCTACTGAGAAGCTAGGCCTCATACATTCCGATTTGTGCGGTCCTATGTCAGTTTCCTCATTTAGTGGCAGTAAATATCTATTAACATTCATAGATGATTTCACAAGAATGACATTTGGTTATTTTCTTAAGAGTAAAGATGAAGTATTGCCGATATTTAAGATTTTCAAAAGTTTTGTAGAAAATCAGACCAATTTAAAAATCAAAGCTCTTCGAACAGACAATGGCCGTGAATATGTTAATAAGCAGTTCCAGATGTTTCTACAAGAACATGGCATCGAGCATCAATTGACCGTCCCATACTCTCCGCAGCAGAATGGAGTAGCAGAACGGGCCAACCGGACAATTGTGGAGGCTGGACGATGCATGCTGCAAGATGCTGGAATGGACCGGAGGTTCTGGGCAGAGGCATTGAATATGGCATAGACTACTCAGATACTTACGCGCCTGTGATAAGATATTCTACAATACGCAGCTTGCTTGCTCTGGCAGTCAACTTAGATATGAATGTTGATCACATGGATGTGAAGACGGCCTTCTTAAATGGAGAATTAAAGGAGACGGTATACATGGAACAGCCAGATGGATATAAAATAAAGGGTAAGGAAACCCATGTATTTAACTGCTTTCTTTCCATCTGGTAGTAATGTTAGGTTCCAAGCTTTATTCTTTTCAAATGATTTATACTCATCTGCTATAGCTTCCTTCCAGTATTCTTTATCAGGTGCCGACAGCGCCTCGTGTATTGTCTGTGGTTCGTAACCGTGACTTGCTGCTGTCATAGCCACCACTGCATTTGAAGATTCTTCATAGTCTTCATAATCACTTGACGCTTGATCCATAGTCATTTCAGGATTCCAGGTGATATCTTTAGGGTCATCAACATAGTTAAGTTCAGTAGAACTAGATGAAGACAATTCCATAACTTCTGTAACTGAAGACTCAACAACATTGTTTTCAATAGTGTTCACATCTACATTATTATTAGAAAGTTCCAACTGAAAATCATTAATGCAGTTTTCCTCGTTAGCTACCGCATCTTTATACATTTTCTCTTCAAAAAACTGTACATCTCTAGACTTGATAATTTTTGAAGGTTTTTCTGGATCAATTAATCGATATCCCTTCGATTCAGTACAATATCCAACATGGATATATTTTTTACTCTTTGGATCCAATTTCTTGCGCTTTTCATACGGGATCATTGCATAAGCAACACAGCCAAATACTCTTAATTCAGATAAATTGACTTTCTTACCAGACCATTTCTCTTCGGGTGTGGTACCTCTCACCGCCTTGCTTGGTGATTTATTCTTAATAAATATTGCCAAGCAAGGCGGTGAGAGGTACCACAAGAAGTGAAGGATAGAGAGCAAAATAAACCAGGATTAAATGTTATAAGTGAGTTTTATTATAATGAATTGGTTACACGACATTGTCAAAGTACAGCCGACCAAGAAGTGACAGATAGCATCGATACTGTCGCCATCTACCGGCAATCGTCTGATACAAAGAACAAACTGTTTGGTTTATACGAATATTCTAACACCTGCCCTTAAACTAAACAGTCTGTAAACCAAGATTAGAAACACAATTCAAATGTTTATCTTTACACAAAGGTTTGGTCAAAACATCTGCAGGCATATGTTCCGTAGGCAAATATTCTAAATTAATGATTTTATCCTTTACAATTTGTCTTACATAATGATGTCTAATATCTATATGCTTGCTTAAGGCCATATATTGCTTTATTTAGTTTAAATACATGGGTTTCCTTACCCTTTATTTTATATTCTCCCACAATTATTTGCAAACCGTGTTGCATGCTTTAATACTACAGGAGATGATTGAAAATCATAAACTTATAATAATTAACATTATATGGTCTCGTTTGCTCCGGTTAACAAAGAATGCCAATGATTGTGAATTTTTAACAACTTCAAATGCCTTTGTGACTAAACGGTGCGTGGAAATCTAAATAATGTTTCTGGCATAAGATTTGCCCTTTTAGAAAAAATATATTTTAGATATTTTTCGTACGTAAGTATTAATGTAATCACTAATAATATGATCTAATCTATTTCGACAAATCAGTTCAAGATTACGAACAGAAGACCGTGCTCAATTTGCATTGCAACATTTAAAAAAAAAACAAATTCATTCACATTGTATTTCCAAACCGACAGGCCCTTCTTTCATCGATTCATTTTGTATCTTCCCGATGACGAACGACGATAATGAGTAGCGGCGTGGAGGGCGGAATTTAGATTTCCCGCCCAACTAATCCGCCCTTAATTGATGTGTCACGTGGTGGATCTGCCGCCCACAGCTGCAACGAAGCTAATCCTTGAAGATATGCAGCAGAAGCTGTCGTCTTAAAGTAAATACGAAACGCATTTCTTTGTTTTCATTGGAACTTTGAAAGGATCGAATCAAAGAAAAACTCGCCCTTTCTACTGAAAAAGGCTTGTATTAAAAATTTATTTTATACTAATAAGTCTATAACATTATTGAAACGTATTAGAATAGATGTTGAGTTAAAAAGGTCTATTTTGTCATGTCATATCATCCAAAATTATTTTACTACAATGATTTTTTATAAAATACCTGCAATCTCAGGAATAGTTAACATAAAAAAATACTGGCTTGTTTGGTTTAGTTATCATAGTTTAAATCAAATGAAAGATGTTTCAAACTCAAAGTGTTTATATGTATGTGTATGTATAGGTATGTATATCAGTATATATATGAATATACATGTATGTGTGGGTATGCATAAATACATGTTTATGTAAGTATATATATACAGGATGTTAAGGGACGTACTTGACATACTATAACCAGTGATTCCTGACATTATTTGGAGTAAAAATGTAAATGAAATTTTGGTCTCCGGTGACATTTTTGATGTTTTTTTTTTTTTTCTGCAAAAACATAAAAAAATGGTAGTTGTTGAACAGTTGGAGGCGGGGTAAGGGGTTCGTCAGACACCCGGCTGAGTGACCAGTGACGACGTGCGGAAGAAATTTTTTTTTGTTTGAATTTGAAGAAAAAAATTTTGGAAAAAAAAAATCGTCATAAAAAGTCACCGGAGACCAAAATTTCATTTACATTTTATACTCCAAATAATGTCAGGAATCACTGGTTAAAGTAAGTCAAGTACGTCCCTTAACACCCTGAATGTATGTTTTTTTTTAACATGAACTCCACACAGGAGGCCTTGAGGACAATAATTTCCCTCAGGGCCTATGTCATCTGGGATGCTGTGTGGAGGGTCTTTTTGAGGAGAGGAAGGAATGAACACTGGTCTTGAAGAGACCTATGTTGTAGGAAGGAGGAAACACAGAAGCCGGCAAATCATTCCACAGCCAAGCTGTTAAACATAAGAACGAGTCGAAGAAACGACCCGTTCTCATGTGACAAATGTCAACCGTTGAGCACGCGTTTGGCGTGTTTCCCGACTATGCGTCGGTACCGAAGGGATCAATGATGCTAGTTCCTCGGAGCATCTTCCATTGTAATACCGGTAGAACAAGGATAGCATTCCCACCCGACGCCTGTGCTCTAAAGATTGCAATCCGTCTGTTAAGATGGGAGAATCTATCAAACGGACCACCCGTTTCTGCACAGAGTCGAGGGTATTTTTCAGGTATTTTGGATCTCCAGACCAGAGGTGGCTGCCAAATTCAACCGTGGGGCGCACTTGCGATTTGTACAGGATTAGCAGTTGTGCACTATTAAAGTATCTGCGGGCCCTATACAGTACGCCCAGTTTCTGGGAGGCTAACTTTACCCTGGCTTCGATGGAGCCCCCATACCGGAGCTGGTCACTTAGGGTTACACCAAGCATATCAATGGAGCATAGTGTGCATGTATGTATGTATGTGTATTTATGTACATACATAACAGCTACCTTACTTATTTGTGTTTATTTTCCAGGCAACTTTGGCAATTTGTGAGTTATTGGAAACATTTCTACCAATTTTCTAATTTTTGTTTATAATTTTACTTAAATATGTTTACATTTACTAGACTTCATTTCAAAATAACTATCCTCCGTTGGCCACCATGATACAGGCAGCTGCCTAGTGTGGTTGTTACAGATACAGTAGCGTTTCGAAGACCATTGAGTGACATGTCAGTAGAATTCCTGTAACCGGCATTTACTGCGTTACATGGTGACCTAAAGTATCTTCTCAAGTAAATGTATTAATCATGTACCATGTACTTATAAATAAATAAAGAAATAAAGTACCATTTTAGGTGTCATAAATTGATCTAAGACCATAGATCCTGGTTGTTATGAAATAATATAAGTTGGTAGTTACTTTTCATTATAATTTCTGTTAAAAATCTTCTGCTCCGTCGCCAAATTACCATATTTGTAACCCCAGCGCAGAAATACATTTAAATTGAATAAAAAATAAACGACTTACAATAAAAAACGTAATAAATTCAACACCACACCTTTCTTCGCAATAACTTTAAATTTCACCCAGCGTGATATCGAATATCGACGCGACATAACAGAAAGAAAATAGGTACCTTCCAGGAGACCATAAAATAGGAAGCGTTCGATCTGGAGAGCATTGGAAGGTATTTAAAGAACGGTACCACATTTTTCTTCCGCACTCATTTATTATAAACGTGGGAGGAAGCAACTGGGGTGCCTTCTACTTTCCACCCCTACAGAATGGGAGGGGGTAGGGACCAGGGAGGATCGTTTATGGTTGTTAGGATTTTTAAGGGTAGGTGGCGCAGTCTTAACTTTGCCCCTTTGTCGTTTCATTTTCGCGAATCGAGAATTTACGGCGGCATTCCTATAAATATTTACAGAATGCGGACTGCGCGATGAGGTGTATAAATGTCGCCGAAAATGCTAATGTCGGCATTTCTCATCCGTTTTATATTGAAAAGTCGATGGAATTTTTTCGATATTATTTGGTAATGAAACGCTTGGAAAACAACTACTTTTGAAAACATGAGTCAAAATAATAAATTCAACAAGAATTATTTACATTTGTTGGTAATAATCTGCTTCTCCTAAGTTATAACACTCTTATTTCTAATTTTTTTATTCTTTTTAAAACGGTATGACCTTTATGTGCAGTGTGCCTAATCAATAAAACACCATACTAGGCGGCTACCTGTTTCGTGGAGACATATATGGATTTAATATATAATGGTGCTGAAAATTGGAAAAATTGTTGTAGAAAAATTATAATGAAAATTGGAAAAATTATAATAGAAAGTAGAAAATCCAAAAGAGAAAAGGCATGCAGAAGGATTAGATAGGTGACAGGACAACTCAGAATGAAACCAACTTAGAAGCACCTCAGAAAGGTC
Source organism: Limnephilus marmoratus (assembly GCA_917880885.1). Lineage (NCBI taxonomy): Eukaryota > Metazoa > Arthropoda > Insecta > Trichoptera > Limnephilidae > Limnephilus > Limnephilus marmoratus. The sequence continues at coordinate 27,915,462 of OU862923.1, read as the reverse complement.
ATTAAAAGTGATGATAAAAAAATATTAAAAACTTGGTTAAATAGGTTAAGTTACGTTAGAGTTACCGGTTATTTTAAATTATTTTTTAGTGGCTTTTAATGACCTTACTGAGGTGTTTCTGAGTTGGTTTCTTTCTGAGTTGGCATGGAAAAAATTAGATTATATATACATAAACGTAATTCTTTTTCTAGTTTTACATATGCGCGTGCATGCATGTGTAAATACGTGCCTACACATATACACCCACACATTCATATATACGTACATGCACACACATTAACACATTCATTTACATATACGTACAAATTCACACATATATAAACAATAAATACACCTATATCTGAGTACGAGAAACAGGCTACTAGCACCATCGCATTCACTCATCAAAAAGTCCCCAAGCGCCTTTCTGAAAGTGTGATATTTGGTTATTGACTTTTTTCAATTGTTAAATTATTGAAGATTTTAGGAGCAAGAAAGTTAAACTGTTACTGAGCCATTGAGGTTTTTGTTACTGGAAAAATATTGTTGGATTGTTTGTTGTATACCAGTTTGATTTAAATACATATATTTTAAATTTAAATTTAAAATAAGATATGTGTCTGACATGTACGGATTTTATTTATTAAGTACGTTGAAGTCTATAAATAAGTTCTTCGTGGGGTTAGTTAGTTGAATTAGGTACCTAATACTAAACATTTTGATGTAAAATGTCATTTCTAAATATAAAATATTTAAGGCGATCCAATAGTCCAGGAAAAAATCGAAATCGGAATTCACGCCCTTTATGGGAGGAGTTTAAAAATACTTGAGAAAAAACTTTTGGAAAGGTTGGACAAGGTATTTAATAATTTTTTTTCACATGTTGATTTCGTAAAGGCCTGTAAAAAATATTAATTCCTATTTTATGAATTGTTTATTGTAATAAAACTGAAATTTAAATTTTATTTCACGAAACTAAGCGACGTGGAGTCACACGTCTGTTTCCCGCTCCTGCCGGGGTGTGACAGATACGAAATAGGTGTGCCCAGTGCATGGTTCTTGTGCCCATGCCATGGTCACTTCAAGAATCCAAATTCGTAGAGTGCGGGCCGTATTGATTAATGTCAAAAATAACAACGAGAAAATGTACATATTATTTTATTTTGTGAAATTCGGGCGTAAATATCATTTTTTTGCGATTATTATAAAATAAACTGAATTTGCCACATTATACAATAAAACCGCATCCGAAAAGGGGTTTATAAATAGGAGAGTTTGGACTTGAAAATGATTTTTATAGATCTTATTCTTAATTTTTTTATATGCATATTAAAAGACTTATAAAAAAATGACCGATATTTTTAAGGGCCAAGGTATGTTCTACACGCATTATTTAAATACTGTATTATAATTGAAGCATCTATAATACTTCTAAGCGATTAAATTTTCAAAACAAATATACATGATTTTGTATGATTTTGAATTATTTACTATGGCTTCATCTTAAGACTGAAACATTAAAAAATGTAACATAAAATACGCAAACAAGCATTAATTTAAACAATCGCATCCATTGCACTCGAAAAGTTTCCTACAAAATATAATGGTAATAAATTCACAGTAGGAACATAACGATTGTATCAACACTTGCAAACATCCCCCAGCAAGATGTAAAAATATGATAAACTACCTCAGACGCATCTAATGGCTGAAAAAATATACTGCCAGTATTTTCAGGGAGCTCTCGTAAAATCTTATTACCCATATCATTGAAAATCCACAGGAAAAACTTAGAGGCGCCCCGGAGCGGCTTGGAAAATCTTATGAAAAATGATGCGAAACTGCATTGGAAATCTTTCTCCGTACGAAAACAGCGTTATTTATTGGGCGAGCATATTTTCTTGATATTTGCAGTTCGATCGAGGGCGAAATTTGTATGTTTATGTTATTATTTGCGACCCTATAAAACACATTGTAAGTTGAGAACAGCGGGTTCTCGATACTTTATGTTGTGTGATAAATGAATTTGCATATTGAACATGCTTGATCATATTTTATCAACGATTTGAAAATGAGGAAGAAAATTGCAGTTTGAAATATTATTGCATGAGAGCTTTTATTGATTGTACTAGGTAACAGTATTTGATAGCATGAATATCTACAAGCGTAATAATACTCGTATATCTTCTCAGAATATTTATTATAACTTTTTAGTGAAAATTTTCAAAAAGTGGTAATTTATTTATGTATTAATCATCAACGCTCTTTCGGGCTTTTACACATTTTGACATGTCATGTGATTAGGTGCATACACGTAACAAAAACAGTTTTAAAGGTTAAGATAACAAAAAAAAGGTTGAAAATGGGTATGACACGTGGTACCTAGATAAAGAGGTGCATTTTAACAGTATACATTAAAGGAGATAGAAAAAAATATATTTTTTAGATTGCAGATGTCATATAAAATATATATATGTATTAATAATATGTGGGTTCTTCATACATATTTTATAAATGCAAGATGTATGACAAAATAGATTGAAATACATAAACACACACATCTAAATCATCTTTGGGGATGCTGTGTGGAGGGTCTTTTTAAGGAAAGGATGATGGTCTTTTTAAGGACGAACGTATGAAACCATCCACCGCGGTGCTAGGCGAAGGGTCGTGAGAGTCCGGCTGGAGAGGTTAAAAGGTCTCCCTCAACCAGTCTCTAATGATCCGACCCGCCACGCAGTAGATGGACAATCACATCCGCCGCCAAGCCCTAGACAAACCTCATCCCATGGTTGGTTGACCTGGAAATTCCTGATAAAAAAGCTGTTTAAATTTTACGATTCTCTCATGGGCGAATTCAGACACAAATTTTAACGAATCACTCGACAAAACAACAAGTTGTGGCGACGTCTTCTAGTGTGAGACTCGGGCACAAATGGGTTGAATTGTTCCATAATCTCACTGCTCGGTGGTGTATTACGTAAATATGTTTTAATATTAGTTGTAAAGACTTCCAGACTTCCAGCCAAGTTCAACATAAATAAATTGATTCTTCACACGTAGCAAACACTTCGTGGGAATACAATAAAATAACTTTGATTCGTTTCCACTTTATTATTTCTTAATCCAACCGGTTTAGGTTTATCCTGAACCCTTCCTCAGGGGTGAATAAAAATATATTGGCAATATATTTTTATATTTAACCAAAATATTTTTATTCACCCCTGAGGAAGGTTCAGGTTGAACCGAAACCGGTTGGATTAAAGAAATAATAAAGTGGAATTGAAACAAAGTTATTTAATTGGGTTTATTATAAATAAATTGATTCCTATCAAACGTTAAACAATTCTTAAGAACTGTAGAAAAATAGTGAGAATATCCGTATTTTATAGGATATTATGTCTTTTCTTTAAGTACCTACTGAATCTACCCCATGTAATATAGTGTTAAGTAGGTATATATCTCACGTTTAGATAATGGCTGCGGTCGGCGGCCCCAGTGGCTTTAATTCCATTAGCGCGAGCCCCCGAGCCAAGTTTCCTTTAGAGTAAAGAAGTAAATTCACTTATCGAATTCCACTGCACTGCCCTCCATTAGTTTTGTTTAATATATCACGGTTCCACTTCCACCCGCCGCGGCCATAGGCAACCCACTGCTGCTGTTATTTATTGGGTATTTTAACTTAAAATGGGAATTAAACTCTTAGATAATAGAGTTCGTGAGGTGCATAATGCACATGCACTATTGCTGCATTTATAGCCTGCATATCTGTGCCGAATTGATCGAACTCCAGAAGCTAATTTTTACCAATATGCTGATTTGTGGCGGTTGTTTATCACTTGGATAAAGGAATTTCTCAAGATCACTAACGATGCAATTGAGTTCAAAGCAGGCGATGGATTCGGTACAGACCTCCCCGTGATGCACAATAATATTATAGGCTTGAAAGATTTAAAAAAAATGTATACGTAAATGCTTTCAAAATCAATGTATCTCAGCTTCGTTATGCACATATTTATTGAAATTTATTTTCAAACAGAAAATTTGTACTGTTAACCAATTTTTTTTATTGGTTTTCAAGGTCATTCCCGTTAAACCGCAATAAAGTAGTTTGTCAACATGATGTTTATTTTCAATTACAGTTTAAACATACATACATAATACTATTACAATAACTACACAGATTGTCACAATTAACACACATAAATTAATATAAGCCATCTCTATTTAGTAACCATTGTTTCAGCATATACATATCTCAATCTACTTATAGAATCGCAATTTTTTAAATTTCTTGGTAACATGTTAAATATTTTTGGCTCGTTATATTCCAGGGTTCGCCGTCCGTCGTTATTATAATATTTTGGAACAAGCATTCCTTCATTCTTTGTGAACCTTGTATTATGTGCATGTTCTACTTTCCTCTTATAATCAGACTCAGATATATGCTGAAATAATATTTTGTACCATAATAAGGCCTGCACCGGTAATATTGTTAAATTCCGATACAAAAATGATATGTTTCATCTTTGTGAAAAAATATGTTTTTGAACTAATAATTTAACGGTAGCATTTTAACCATAACGTTGATAATATCATAATTATAGCGATGATAATATTATCTATTGTTTTTAACTGTGTTAATACTTTTACAGTCATCATACACGGAGAGAAAATATCGTGCTCAGTTCAGTAAAAACTATCAAAATCTATAACGTCAGACGAAAGCAATTCTGCTATAACCATCACGAAGCATACGAGCATACCACTTTTGTATTTATAATAGCTCTACTTCTCTTATTTTTTTATCAAACTATTCACAGTTAACAATTATTATAAGCCTGAAACACTCATCTACATTGAAAAAATCTTCCAAGAAAAGATACATGCCGCCAACGTGACTTGAACCCGTGTCCTTCTGATTGCCGGTCAGGTGCTCTACCAAGTCCCGTTGGCGGCATGTATCTTTTCTTGGAAGATTTTTTCAATGTAAATGAGTGTTTCAGGCTAATAATTATTGCTTATAATAATTGTTACCCTTTGTGCTATGCATAAAAATCTTGTCTTAAAAAACGTTAGTTTATCAATTAAAAATAATAATTATTCACAGTTTCATTGACATTTCAAAACTGAACTAAAAACAATTTCGTTGACCTATTAATTCTCCGTTTGAGAGCCTTTACTACTTCAGCACACAGATTTTCTACTTCAAAGATAAGATATCTTATCTGCGTCTTTTTATTTGAGCTCTGTGTCATTTTAAGGAGTTTTTGTTACCACTGGCTTAAAAGCTAAAACTTCGACTTTTTTACGTTAACCCCACATAGGAGGCCCTGAGGAAAATAATTTCTCTCAGGGCCTATGTCATTTGAGACTCTGTTGACAACAAAGCAATATTGCTTTCCAGCGTTGACATCAAAAATCTACGTGCTAATAATGTATGTAAGGAACAACGTTCAACGTTTTTCCAAAGTTTTGAGGGTCCAGTCACTTATTAAGAGGCTAATTCTCCACAAAGTCCGTTGAGCGCTTTAAATTATTACTAAAGGGATGTAGGGCCAAGGTGTAAGGGTGCTACCGACATTAATCTGCACCAACAGTTAGCGAGGCACTTACCCCCGACAGGGCCCTCGGACAAGCGCGGACAACCCTTAGCAACCAACCCTAACACTGGCCACTTGGCACTGCAGCCCTTTATTCCCTTGTTCAAATACCTTTGCATGATTTTATCTACGTATATATCATCAAGTTAGTATAGTAGTCAATTTTTTAATTTATGTACGTAATGCTATTATAAATTATTATAAATTATGTGAATGCGAATGGTCAGATGCTACCTGTTTTCGATATTATTTTATGGAATGGAAGCATGGACGCTTACTGAAGAACTAATTAGGCGACGTGAGCATTCGAGATGTGGATCTACAGAAGAATATTTAAAATAAGCTGGATGGACAGGGTTACAAATTAAGATGTTATGGTTCGGATGAATAAAGAAAAGGAAGTAATTAAAACTATAAAAATCCGAAAACTTCAATATCTTGGACATGTGATGAGACATCCAGAGATCCTATGAGATCCTGCATCTCATAATGAAGGGAAAGATTGCCGGAAGGCGGGGCCCTGGAAGAAGGAGAACTTCATTTCTGAAAAACCTGAGACAGTGGTTTGGCCAGTCTACCGTAGAGCTGTTCCGGGCCGCAGTAAACAAAGTCCGCATAGCCAACATGATAGGGACAGGGCACAAGAAGAAGTAGAAGATAAATTATGTTGTCGTGATTAGCAGATCAATAAATTTCAATGGTCTCGTTGCAGATACTTTATATTTAATTCTACTACCGTTGCGTATTCAAAACTTATATCTGATGAATTAATGATTTTCTGGACTGCAAATAAAATGGTAAACCGGAAAACTAAGAATCATGAAACTTCAACACCTCCTTTAAAAAGTCATTAAAAGTGCTGAAAAATGGTTTAATAGGTTATTTTAGGTGAGGTTATTTTTAAATTTGTTTTCATAACTTTTAATGACTTTTCAAAGGGGTATTGAAATTGCATGATTCTGAGTTGTCATGGAACCAAATAAAATACCCATTTTATGCCACACAACTGTAATTTGAAAGGATACAAAAAAATTACCTTATGATTAGTCAATACCCGTCTGCTTTGTTCAATATTTTCGCAACTCACAATCCGGAAGCCTCAGTTTCCCGCGTAAATTCTGAAACCGTCACTTTGGATCGAAATTGTAAAATATCTATGCAAGATAGCTTTCATATTTCAAATACAATAAGAAGCATTATTTCGTTCTCTTTCTGGTTAAAATAAAAATACATGTGTTTGCATGAGAGGAAGAGAGATATACTCGTACATATATCTTTTAAAATGTAAGGTCGCTCGGGACGTTTTTGGGCTAATTGAACATGTTGTACAATGGAGAATTTAAATTTTCAGATTAAATGTAAAGTAAGGTAAATTAATGTTCACTCTTATCATTTTAAGTTCTTTTTTAGCTGTTTAAAACGGCTTTGTATGGTGATATTTCTCAAAAATGACTCAAAACAAACTCGTATTGCTCCAAGCGGTTGAGAGCAATTGGGCCTCTTGGGGCTTCTATTTATAAAATAATAACATAGTCAAATAGTGATGTAGGTAGATAAAGTTCTCAACACAAAAAAAATCCATACTTATATAAAATTGTCAGATAAAAAATGATCCCATCAAGCAATGGTGAATTGTTGCATAATATTTATTTTGATATTTGAAAATAAAATATTTAATATGTACGCATATTCGCCTTCAAGTTCCTATCAGATTTAAATAAGAAAAAAAAAATATAAAACGATTTTTCTCAAAGTCAGATTCTTACTACATTATGATCAGTTTGAATGGTAAATTTGGGCACCTGTGAAAAAATTACTTAAAATTCAATAAAGCTTCGAAAGTTTCAATAGTTTAAGATTTCCCTTTTACTCGGTGGTATAATCAAGTAACTTTCCAGTTGCGTCCCTGAATGACCAATGTCCTTTTTACCCGGATAGCGGATGTAAGACAACTTTGCACATTTTCCAGGCTGTAATCGCTATTTCCGAGCGCAGGGCTGTCCAAAGAGGCCAGCATAAATTGATATTTTCTTAAATTATTATTATTATTTATTAAATTATATAAAAAAATGTATTTTCTTTAATCAATGAATCGACGGAAAATATAATCTTCAGTCCTGCAAAGAAATTTGATGAAAAAAAAACCTTTTATATGAACATGGTTGTTTGTGTTTAATTCTGTAATATCTATTCTATGTGAAAATATTACGCATCCCCTTGCTATAAAGAGCGCACAAGATTTTGAAAATGACGTTAAAACATTAAAAGTTCAAGTACAGAGGCGATAAACACACAAAATTCTAAAAAAAACACCTCTTTAATCTATTGGTTAAATATTTTTTCCATGATGCACCGGCAAATCATTTAATGGAATTTATCGAATGTATTTGTGCACACTGATGATATCGAAAGTTAAAAAAAAATTGAAATTAGTTTGAAACACCTGCCCGCAGTCCCCTCTTACCCCGCAAATACCTAAAGATGCTAGATGCCTAGCGACGTTTATTAAATCCGTACTCGCGATTGAACTCTACGATGTTCAAGTCCACACGGCATCCCCAAAGATGACAAGCCCTGAGGGAAATTATTTTTAACATCGAATTTGATATCGACACCTTCGCTCAGTTGGTAGAGCACCTCCCATGTAAGCAAGGGGTTCTGGGTTCGAATACCAGAGGTGACAATATCTTTTTCAGATTTTTCTATCTCCACATTTTCGATTGAGTTTCCCTAATATTGTCTTCATTTAATTAAATATTATAATTTGAGATTTTACTCATAAAGTTAAAAATTAAAAATAAATATTCATCCTAGACTTGCAGAAAAGTCAATAGATGTCGCATATTAAAAAATAAAATGGATACAAATTTATTCAGACACTATCTAGATAGCATTTAGTTCGGGTTGAATCTTGCAATCATATACAAAGAAGCCAATAATATGTGCGTTAAGAAAATTAAGATAGTGTTGGTAGTTCTTAGTCGAAGTATGATACAGTTAAAAGTGACCGAATTTATATCGACATCTCAACTCAGTTGGTAGAGCACTTGCCATGTAAGCAAAGGGTCCTGGGTTCGAGTCCCAGAGGTGCCAATATCTTTCTCTGATTTTTCTGTCTCCACATTTTAGATTTGAGTTTCGCTAATATTGTATGGTTATTTCCTTTTGGGGTATTATGCCGTGTTGCGCTACCTCCTCCTTTAGCCAACGTTTCGGACAGCTTTACAGTGTCCATCATCAGGGCAGATGTGTAAATGTTAGAGATGAAATGTGTGCTTAAGTACTTCGAAGCAATACCGTGTCGCCAGCACCAATCCACTGCGGGCAGGCATTACAGTATACTTCAAGATGGTTTTTTGCATTTAGCTTTGGTGTAGCCGTCAATTACCGGATACCAAGAACTATTGAGCTTAGCTCCGTCGTCTCTATTAATGTTAATAGGGTTTTTATGAATTTCAATTGCCTCTGTAATTAAGCGTGCTCTATAGGTTTTGGGTCTTCCCAGGACTTCAGGAACAAATCCGAAGTAATGGCCGGTTTCAATTAAATGCTCGGCGATTGCCGATTTGTCAGGGTGGCCAAGTTTACATGCTCGAAAGTGTTCCGATATCCTTTTGGAGATCGTCCGCTCTGTCTGGCCAACATAGACCTTATCACATCCGGAACAGCTGAGTTTATATACTCCATCTGTTTCCAGAGGAAACTTGGTCTTTGCAGACCTCAGTAGGTCTTGTATTTTGGTCGTGGTTCCGAAGACAGTCTTGATGCTTTCTTTCCTCAACAGTCTGGCAATTCTGTCTGTCACATTGTGAACATAAGGTAGGAAAGCACAGCCTTTAGACTCTTGTTCAATTCTGTCTTCGTTAGGTGTAGATTTGGCTCTTATTATTTGCCTTGTCTGCCTTGCCGGGTAACCGTTACGCTCCAGTGCATCGGTGAGCTTAGTAAGTTCCGCCCCGATTTTTGTTTCTTCACATATTCTGGTCGCTCGGGTTACCAGCGTATGGATAAGTCCTCTCTTCTGCGCTGGGTGGTGATGCGAATCAGCATGTAGATTAGACCCTTCGCTAATATTGTTTTCTTTTAATTAGTAATTATTTTCGATTGAGTTAAGATAATTTATTTTTTTATACCTACATAAAAGCTGACTAAACTATCGATTCTTAAATTTGTGCACGTATCCTAAGAACTACATATGTAGTTGGTAAAAAATAACTTTCAAATGTAATATATTCCTCAACCCTACCCATTCCCAACTTTGAATGCCCATTAGCGTGTCCCATCAAAGTATATCCCCATCCTTAACAAGTAGCCAGTACCTACCCGAATGCATGCAAAACCCAGCGCACAGGGCACACTGACTCCGGAGAGGGGTCGCCGGGAATTGAACCCGAGCCCCGGGCTAATGGGGCAGCGGGGCGTGCTAAACGCCAATGGACAACTGGACCACCGGACACAAGGGATCTACGTTAGGTGGCGTCTTTTTATTAGATGCGATTAATGCTAAATATTATGTTTCAACAGGATGTGAAGATGATTTTGAAAATTGTTCGAGGGTTGGAAAGTGTGATATTTGTTTCGTTGTAGTAGGGAAAAATAGAAAAAAAAATGTATATATAATTAATGATATATACCAAAGATATTGAAATATAAGTAGATGTGCTATCTGCTGTTTTTACTATGTGGGTCTGCGTTTCCGGGTGTCGCCGATATTATTTACCAATTAACAAATAAACTAAAGGACAAATAATTAACGAATAAACCAAACGAACGTTAAACTAAATGAACGAATTCTTTCCTTATTCAAAATATATTGTTAACCAATATTAATGCACATTTTCAAAAAATCAACGAAATTAAAAAATTCTTTTTGTATGAAAACTACGCTAATTAGCGCTTAGTCCTGCGACAGTTGCGCGGACACCATAGCATATCTATTCTGTATTTGAATATCTTTGATATATACCAACACGGGACGAGGAATGCAATATTAATAAAATGGCCTGAAAAGGAAAAATTCAAGTTTACACAGGCGCCATTTGACATAGGCGCCATATTACAAAGGCGATATTTAACACAGGCCAAATGGTGTCTGTGCATCATCGCTATTTGGCATAGGCAGCATTTGACACAAACGCCATTTGACCCATGCATAATTTAACACAGGTGCCATTTGGCATAGGCGTCATTTGATACAGGCGCCGCGTGACACAGGCATCATTTAACTCAGAGGCATTTGAAACAGGCGTCATTTGACACTGACGCAGACGCCATTTGACAAAGGCGCCTTTTGAGAATGACGTCATTCAACATAGGGCCATTTGACATAGGCCCCATTTGACAAAGGCGCCATTTGACAAAGGCGCCCTTTGAGACTGACGTCATTTAACATAGTGCCATTTGACACAGGCGCCATTTGACAAAGGCGCCATTTGACAAAGGCGCCATTTGACAAAGGCGCCATTTGACAAAGGCGCCATTTGACAAAGGCGCCATTTGAGACTAACGTCATTTAACATAGTGCCATTTGACACAGGCGCCATTTGACAAAGGCGCCCTTTTGACATAGGCGCCATTTGACCCGTGTTTCATTTAACCCACAACCGTGGCTAATATAATATCCCTCACTTCTTCCACACCCATGCATCTTCGCAATGTTTTACTTATTAAACTTTCCCAGTCAGCAAAGATCGCTTTCAACTCCAGAGATTATAACGAACGGGGTTATCCAGGGGCGTTCAACCGTGCCGTAAAGCGGGGTGTTTCTCTCGATCAGGGGGCGGCCACTGACCAGGGGTGGTCAAGCAACCCCCGGGAACCAAAAGGACCCCGCAAATGTAAATGTAGTACTTAATATCTCGATGATTTCTGTTAACTCCCCACACTTAATTGTGTTTGATAAATGAATTGCATACTGTTTGTAAGAACATACACTCTAGCGCCCCTTTAAATGGATTGTGTGGAAGAATAATAGAAACAAGGGCGAGAAGGCTGGGTGTAATGGCTCTCTAACTGCATGTGGACTACATTTTCACTATTAATTACTTTAATATTCGAATACATGATTTATATTTTTAATTACTTAGTAATAGTAATAGTGGTAGATGTTAGCCGTTTCAAAGATCTAAAATTATTTAAATGAATTCGTTTAAGTAGGTACTAATAATAATTACACTTCCACCGAATGACAAGACGGCCTCCAAATCGAGGGGTAAGGCTCTTGACTAGCAATCCTATGGACGCGGGATCGAATCCCTGCGAGCGCAAATAAATTAAATTTAATTAATTTGTGTAATTTCACAATTAATTCATTTTTGATAATATATAGTATATTTGCGGCACGTTCCAGAGTAGAAGATACTCTCAGTATCGCCCTGGCGTAAGACCACAATTCAACATTGAAATGGCTTTAGCCGTGTTTGGTGACCAGATCTGAAGAGCCAGGTACTTTCTAACCTTCATTTTCCCATCTCCTTCCCTTTCCCACTATTTTCAGCCTCACAACTTAACCCAATTAGGGATGCCATAGTCTCATGAGGTATTCACATAAAAAGCCAGTTTTCAGTTTTAATCTTGCCGGTAAATGTCAATTACATATAAATTCAATTTTGTAGGTGGGTATATTTAGTAGTTCAATACTTTTGGTGACTCATCAGGGGTGGCTGGGTTCAAGGAGTGAGTCTTGTCTAGATTTTGGCGGCCAATGCGTTTGCCCGCCTACTGCGTGGCGGGCCGGGTCGGGAATCGGGGGACCTAACCTAGATCTCTTCAGTCGACCCATCGTCTTGCAGCGCAGTGGGAGGGATGGATTCATACCTACATCCGTCACTCCTAGACACATTGACTCCCAGATTACTACCCACCCATATTTTATTTCAGTCCTCTCCTTACTTTCCCAAAAAGACGTCCTTCACAGGATCCCCAAAGATGACCAGACAATTTTAACGCTTCTCAAATGAAGAACTTAAAACAGAAAAATCACAAAAAATTTAGTCGCATCTGAGAAATGATTATTTTGTGTTTTTCCCTTTCAAACATATTTTTAAAATTTTGTATTCCATGGTCAAATATTACAATTTGAGGTTACTCAAAAATAAAAAAAGAAAACATAAATATATGTAACTACAGGGTGTTAAGGGACGTACTTGACTTACTTTAACCGGTGATTCCAGACATTATTTGGAGTAAAAAATGTAAATGAAATTTAGATGATGACATTTGGAAATTTTTTTTTGGTTAGTTTTTAAAAAAAAGCAACATAAAAAGTCACCGAGACTAAAATTTCATTTAGGTACATTTTTTACTCCAAATAATTTCAGGAATCACTGGTTTTAGTCAAATATGTATATATTTTAATTTTTTTTTTCTTATTCATTAAAAACAAAAACTGGCATAAAATGATCAAATTTAGTGTAATAGCATTTTCTTTATTTAATTAGTAAAGATTCAAAATTATCTTTTTCATAGCCCGATCGTACAAAACCAGCAAAAACCTTCTTCTATACGTAAATCATCATATAAAATTAGTAATCGGCCACCCACTAGATGTACTCTATTTACTCCTTCTACTTCGGGAAACTCGTATCGGGCGGTGCGGGCCAAATAAACCAACATTTCCCAAAATACCGCTTTCTGACGAAGGTGTTTAATTTAGTATTTTCTTCGCCACTCATTTAAATGTGTCATTCACAAGACAGACATATGTCTCGACTGGAAAGATAACATCCACGAAGATACCAGCATCCTACGTATTTCAAAAGTGGAATTTTTAACAAAATCTTGAGATATTTCAACGCAATTTCGTACCTACCCATTCGTATCATAGTGGTATAAATGTATACAGCTTGACTTGGAAAACTTTGCAGTAACTTTCGTCCAGTGTTATGGACTCCACACAGGAGGCCTTGAGGGACACGATTTCCCTCTGGGTCTATCTTTGGGGATGCTGTGAGGGGGGTCTTTTTAAGAGGAAGGCGGGGAGAGGAAGGAGGGAACATGAGTCTTGAAGAGACTCATGTTATAGAAGGAATGATTGTGTGTAGGATCTTTATGAGAGGAAAGAAGGAAGAGAAAAAAGTGAACATTATAAAAGGAAACACAGAAGCTGGCAAGCCTTTCAACCGCCGAGATTTTGAACTCAAGAACGAGTCTTAGAAACGACCCGTTCTGCTGTGACAAATGTCAACCGTGCACGTTGGGTGCGCATTTGGCATGTTTTCGGACTATGCGCTAGTACCGTAGGCATAAATTGCGCTAGTTCCTCGGAGCTTCTTCCATTGAAATACCGGTAGGACAAGGACAGCATTCCCGCCGAACGCCAATATTATAGATTTCAGTCTGTTAAAATAGGGGAATCTGTCAAATGGGCCGCTCTTTTCTGCACGGAATCAAGGGTTTTTTTCCAAATACCTACTTCAGACCAGAGGTGGCCACCAAATTCAACAGTGGGGCACACTTGCGATTTGTACTGGGTCAGCAGATGTGTACTATGAAAGTATCTGCGAGCCATGTAAAGTACCTATGCCCAATGCTTGAATTATATGTAATTTTTTAGATTTTTAAAGTTCATGAATGCGAAAACCTGACAATAATGTTTCATGCGTCGCTTTTCATTGGCTTTCCAATTATTTGTTTCACTTTATATGTTATCGTAAACTCAAAAATAAGTAGGTAAGTTTGAATAAACCCAATTGACAATATTTTGACGGCCACAATATTTTGACGGCCAAAAAATATTCTTTAGTTTCTCTTCTGGCCGCCTGCAAAGTTATCCGCATCAAGTTGTGCGTAGGTATTACCATAATATAAGTCTGTAAAATGTATGTAAAATGTACTAAAAAAAACTGATTTTTTAAAGAAACTGCCCTGCCTTTAATACCTAAATAAAAATGCGAAGAGGGAGATTTTTAAAAATTATCTGTGTTAGAACTAACGAAAATAAGTACAATATTGGCATCAAGTTGTGCGTAGGTATTACCATAATATAAGTCTGTAAAATGTATGTAAAATGTACTAAAAAAACTGTTTTTTTAAAGAAACTGCCCTGCCTTTAATACCTAAATAAAAATGCGAAGAGGGAGATTTTTAAAAATTATCTGTGTTAGAACTAACGAAAATAAGTACAATATTGGCAATAGTACCTAACCAGCTAATAATGATATTTAGTGGGCGCACTGCCATCTAGCGGCGAAAGTCGTAAGCTGAAAAATATCGAGCTTTTCATCAAGTTGAGATACGGGAGACCTCTTGCATGACGAATTTCGTTATTTTCTCATGTTGTTGTAAAATATTTGATTTTATTTTGTTACATCACGTCTCTCTCACGTCAAAACATCGCTTAAATCGTCGATTCGGTGGAGAAAAAACACAAAATTAAACGCGGGGGATTTCCTCATCCTTCGTCGCCGACTAAAATGTTCTGAAGACGCTGCTTGTTTTCGTTGTTCGGCATTTGGAAAATGTTTGAACGTTCTTGCTGAGTGAGACTTTTGAATAAAAAATGTTACATTTTAACTAGAAATCGGTCACAGTGCAACCAGTGCTGACGGACGGAACTGTCTATTCTGTATTATAATATATGCCTGTTAAATGCAGGGGCGCCTTATACAAAATAGTGAGGGCATCGGCCACGTGGCACACGGGCGGCCGAAGTTAGAGGCGCGGCCGTAGCCCGAAAATCACAAGTTGAAAATTTTATAATTTTTACAAATTATGTTTGTACGGAAGTTACAGAAAACGGAATTTATTACATCCACATTCCAATTAGGTACCTGTACTCATAACAAGAGAAAAATTGTAAATCGGTATTCTTGTAAAATTTAAAATGTGCTACAAACCTATAAGAATAACTTTTTCCCGCAGGCTATTGTTTTCTCAATTCTCTTATTGATATGATTTCAAATACACAAATTACCATACATCAGTTTGAGCTACGTTGTGGGGCTGGAAGAAATTGGGGAGGAAATAGAATAGGTTGGAAAGAAATTGGTAATTCAGATCTGGTTTCAGACCTTTTCACTGTGGCGATAGTGAATGCATTTATCTGTCCCTCTACGTGATTTTATTGTATTAATAGCAAATAATGTTAAATTAAATATATTTAGGCATGGTAAAACTGGGTTAGTACGTCACACTAAGCTATTATATTTTGTTACGCGATAATTAGGATCTTAGGATTAATAATAAAATTCCAAGTACAACCGTAATGAATCTTTAAACATTTATTCTCAATTATGATATGACAAAAAGCTCAATTAATTCCGTGATATCATTAAGATTGAATAGTTATAGTAAATAGGTTCTCAACGTGGGCGATAACACTACCTTCAGGGGGGCGGTAGAAGACCAAGAGAAAATTGAGGGGCGTTTCAGACTTGGGCGGTGGACAAAAAAAGGTTGAGAATTAATGTTATAGTAGATATTTATTGACGTAAGTAGCTAAAAGAAAAAACAATAAAAAATTCATGCCATACCTACATACAACTATAAATAAAATTAAAAAAACGGTCACTAGCTTCCTAGTCGGATAATTCGCAGTTAGTTCACAAAAAAGTTCTGGCCCATAAGTTTTTGACACAATACCTACATACATGGTACCAAGCCTCACAAAAGGAAGATTGGTTCCACTCAGCCCTACTTTTGGACTTCATATCATGGTGAAACTTTCCACCACATGTTCCACAGATGTCCTCTTTTTATAGCACTGTTTTGTTTATTTCTCTGATATCTTCCCTTTTTTGTTTTTCTGCATATCTTTTTTCTTTTGGGAAAAATATTTTGGCAAGTGTTATTTTCCACTTTTCATTTTTTTCTTTTAAGTCTTCGGCAATTGCATTATTTTAGTGCTTGACTCTTCAATTATTGTTTTTTTTATTCAGACCACCAATACCATCCAGCCATTTTGTGGATTTAGAAAACGGTTATTTTATAACGAAATTTTCGGCTAGTTTGTATGCAACTTTACGTATCAGTTATCACTGTGAGCCTTAGCCCAATTCCTACTTTTTATTACTTATAATTAGACATCTTTATTTCTAGTTTAGACGGCATCACAAAATGTTTTCAAATTTTGGACGCAATAACATTTGACAAATTTTGACCACACTTTTGACAATATTTTAACGTAGGTACTCCAAAAGCTTTTGTACGTTTTTGATGCTAATAGCCTCACTTTATATCATAAATAGGCCTTGTGTTTTATTGATGAAATATAGTGGTTCAAATAAAGTTATATTGTTTAATTTTTTTATAATGGATAACTACAAATTTACAACTACATTGAAAAGTATATTTTTTCTGATTAAAAACGTAAAAAAGCAAGTTTCAACTCTCACCAAGTAACATACATAGTATCACGGATTGACCCAGGTTTAGGTTTAGGTTTATTCCGGCCTTGGGCCGGAATAAATAGCTTCTGAGTGCAGACCTAAGTCGCCATAATCAAAATCGCAGAATAAGATGATACCACGATAATACGAACGGGTTAGTTGAAATTTGTACTACAATTTCACCTAACCCGATTGTTTCTATTCTGCGATTATGAATAAGGCGGAAAGAATTTATCGCTCTGTCACAGAGTTTCTTCTCCAGCGTATAAAAACATATTTATTAAAAATGATTGTGCGGCTTTTTTGGTTTCCATATTGAGTAATACAATTGTATTCCTCGCGGCGGCCCTGACTATGTCTGCTCTATGAGTCAAGCTGAATATGTAAATAATGATTGATGGTTATTTCGGGGAATATGGACTACTCGTACCGACTACCGTTTCGTGGGCTTAAAAGATACAAAACAAAACATGTTCAGGATGCTCTTTTGTTGCCGTTGCTTATTTTGATGTAAAGGCAAATAATCACTTATTCTAATTCTTTGTGTTTTTGCCGCCACCGAGATTCTAATATCTAAAACACGACTTCTACGACATTCAGACTTTTTGACACTTAATACTTTTCTGTTCTTTGTTTATTTTTCAATAATTTCTCACAATATTCATTACTCATAATCAGTCATGTGGCTTCTAGCTTGTCCCTTTACATATAATATGAATCTTAAGAGGGCATTACCAGAGAAAGCCGGAAATACGTCATTTTCAAAAAAGTTTTTAGACGTATTGACTCTTTTCTACAAAAAATTATAAATGGATTTCGAAAGATTGTTCTTTTATCTAGCATAGTTATGTAATAAATTTTTAGATTTTTTTAAAATTTTTAGTATAATAAGGTTATTCCATAGGTCGTTGGCAGATTTGTTAAATTTTCAAAAAAGTTTTTGTATTATACCACACCCATTTCAAATAATGTAATCATGCAGTAAAATAAATCGATACATTATCTAGCAAAGTTATGTATTAGAATTTTAATTTTAGTTTCAATAAAATCATTAAAAAATATGTACGTACATGTGTTTCTTGACGAAAATTGGTCCATTTGTGTATTTATTTGCGCACTTACAAACTAATATATTTCAGAATTTTTTAACATTCTTATTAAATTTAGACATTATTGAAAAATGATAAATACTTATAATCAAAAAATAACTACAAAAAGTACACTATTTTAATAGTTTTATCATCACGCCTTTCAGCATTTTTGGATGAAGGTATAAATTAAAACTAATTTGGATTGAAATAAATTCGATATTGAGTTATAATTTAAAAAAGCTGGTACGGAGAATAATCAATCTTTCTCATTGTAACCGCCCTGCACGATCGGAAGAACAACTTTCGACGAAATGTGGATTTTCGTCCGCTGGCTGGTTAAACGCTCTTAATAATGTTTTTAAATGGGCAAGAAAACCATCAAAGAACAATCTTTCAACCTTGCTCTATGAATGTAGGATATTCGTAGGAAAGGTTGCGGGCTCAATTGTGGCGTGCGAAAGAAAATTGCATTTGATTAATTTGTGTTATTTCACAATTAATTCTTTATAATATACCTATATATATAATATAATAACACCTCTGCCATAGATCACCCCAAGTGGTTCGCTACGTTTGGTGATTTTGCAGAGGCGCCCGGGTTCATGGGGTGAGGTTTGTCTAGGTCCTGGAGGCGGATGACCAGGACACACCAAACCCCAGATTCCTACCCACCCCTTAAACCCTTTTTCTTCCCAGAACTCTCCGCTCCTTCCCTTAAAAAAATCCCTCCACACAGCATCCCCAAAGATGACATAGACCCTGAGGGAAATCATTTTCCTCAGGGCCTCCTGTGTGGAGCTCATGTAAAAAAACAGTACCTAAGTACCAATATTTGAAGATCTCAGTATCGCTCTGGTGAAAGACCAACGTTCAGATTCGAAATTTGCTTGAAATGGCTTAAGCCGTGTTTGGTGACAAGATCTGAATAGCTGGTACTTTCCCACCTACCTCTATTCCATCTCCTTTCCCTCTATATTAGCCTCACAACATATCCCAATTGGGTGATGCCACAGTCTCACTGCTCCAGACTGTTGGGACTCTCGTGCGGTACTAATAACGTTAAAAAATAATGTTTAAAATGGTTTAAACGTTAAAAGTAAGCGCCGTAGTCGAAATTTCTTGTTAAAGCTTAGGTAAATGTCCCCAATCGTGTAATAATGCTTTTCATGACATATCTCATTTTGTAACTTTTGTAATGCTTTGAAAGTTTATGGTCAAAATAATGTTTGAAAATAGATATCTAATTCATTTTCTATTTTGGTTTTAGAAAATTGTTTAATTCTAACAACCAGTTCCTATGAACCAGTGATAACCGGCTGAATGGTACTACTAATAGAGTCATGCACTTAGTTATTTATCTGGGCGTAGCGAAGTTCTAATTTAACTGGGACTATTTGATTATTTTGCATTTCGTCTTTCTGTACGTTACAGATCCGTTTAAAGATGGTGGCCGTTTTAAGCTGTCGCCGTAGACGATAGCCAATAAACAGTCTCCTTTGAAAAGTCATAAAAAATCAGAGTCCATTTCACATGCGGTAGAAGTGAAAGCTTTGAAGTGAAAAGAGTGAGGAAGCTACGAAACACCGCACAAAGAGGAAACCGGTATACTATCTATTTCTCTCACAGTTTGTCTATTTTGAGTGCCGTTTTTTCGTTTCATCGAGTTTCAAATCACAACGGTGGTAAAGAAGTGTTCACTTCAAAAAATTTAAAAAAAAATTGTTAGATAGGTTACGTTAGGTTAGATTATGGGCTATTTAATGCAAACTGATTATGTTCGGTTAATTTGCGTTATACTTAGCCAGTCGACCGATTAAAAAATCTTGACATACTTAACTTTGCCGTTGCTTGCGATTCTTACTAAAAACCATGGTCTGAACCAAACAATTTTTTGAAAATTCATCGTTTTTACTGGTGTTAAAATAACGACACATGGTTTAATCCTTCACAGTTAATTAATTAATAATAATATTTAGTACATTCCACATCTCTTTCCCCTCCCCACTCATAACATACCCCAATTTGGGATGCCGTAGTCTCACTGGCTCTCATTTCTCTGCGAAAATTGAATTAGCCGACTCAGTGAATGTTGATAGGTATTTAAGTATATACGTATAAATCTTATGATTTTAGAAGAAAAAATTGGTTTTTATTGGGATATAAAATGGATTGTAAAATCTTGAAAGAAAAACAAACAGCCATTCCCCCGTTATTCGTTAATCCTACCGAGAACTGAAAGACTTAAATTGGTTTCTCAAAAAATGACACGGGATACTTTATAAGCAGAAAGTAATTTAATTAATTTCCTCAAATAGATGGCACAGCCGAGTCGCCCGGAGCTGTCACTCTCCAATATTGATCAGGCGAACTGCCGTAATGTTGCCAGTTGCCAGTAAAGTTGCTAGTACCTACTCACTACTCAGTTTTAGCTGTTCCCTGTTCGTCCGATTGAACAAAGAAACTTTTAGGGTGGTACGTTTATACATTCTTTCTATACCTACTTAGATGCCTTGGTAGGTACTGAGAACTTTAGCAGACAGGTAGTAGCTACCCAGTTTGTGTCTGTGGACACCTTAGCATAAACAAAGATTTGACTTTTGACTTAATAAATATATTGGCATACAGAGCTCGGGGCCAGAAAGATCCCTTTCTCTTTCATCATGAGTTATATTATAACCTACAATTATAATATACCGTGATTTTTGACGGGTCTGCGCTAGTTTTAACGTATTTTGGTTATAAATTGATTGTCATTTAATATATTGTATAATTTCCTCTTATTTAATAAATCAAAAACAAAATTTCCTCTGAAATCGTAAGGTTTGTAAATAGGTAGGTACCTATCTACTAAAAAATTCATTCCTACTTAATTACAAACTGTAAATATTTTTCGTAATATTTTGTTTATTTTTTTTACATTAGCTCCCTTGAGGAAAATAATTTCCCTCAGGGCCTACGTCATCTTTGGGGATGCTGTGTGGAGGGTTTTTTTAGGAAAGGAAGGAGAGGAGAGTTCTGGCAAGGAAAAGGGTTTAAGGAGTGGGTAAATCTGGGGTTCAGTGTGCCTTGGTCATCCGCCTTCAAGACCTAGACAAACCTCACCCCATGAACCCAGGCACCCCTGCTAAATCACCAAACGTAGCGAACTACTTGGGGTGACCTATAGTAGAGGTGTTGGTTATCCAATAAAGGTTCCCGGGGCGGCGGTACCTACCCATTCCCAAATTTATTTTACATTTTATTTGATATAAGGAATTATACAATTTGTTCAAAGAAATTTCACGATCTCAATGACAATATTTTTTTTAAATTTCTTCAGGCTTTATGTAGGTACCTACCATGAAAGTGAACCACGATCATGCTAACTCCGGCGGGATAAAAAGGTTTATCCCACACGGCCACCATCTTGAACAGGAACCGGAACGTAACAGACAAATTTACAGACAGATGAAATGCAAAATGGTCTAATTAAAACAGGACATTGCCCGTCAAATATAGTTGGGATAAATAGATATTGTATTCCCTAAAATCATCTCAATGACCTTAAGTCACGATGTCATAGCGGTATATCGGTGACGACTCGACGCGACGGGGCTGCATGTCACGGGCTTGCACCGCGGCGGCAGAAAGGAAGGGGGTAAAGGCAGGGGGTAGAGGGTGCTTGATTGACAACCACCTCATCAGTATTCCGGCCCCGCCATTGGCCAGACCGGAGCTGTCAATCAAAACCCTGCCCTGCCCTTTTGGGTTCCGAACCCTGTCGAAGGGTGAGAAAAAAACCAACACATAGGTATTATTTACTAAATTTGTGTGTGCGTTGTGTTTATAATATTTTAATAAACAACACAAACCCTCTTTAAAAAATAACCCGTGTTCTTTCTTGCGTGAAAGGTAGGTAGGTACCTGTCTACATTACCTACTCGTTTCGTACCTATTTAGTATCTAGCTGCTCCTTCAAAGAAAATGAAAATATTTTTATGGCCTCCAAATAAAATCGAACGTTTTTTGTGGCCAGCTAAAAATATATACCTACGGTTGACAGGCAAGTATATTACAACTTTGTCAAATAAGAGTAGAAAATATAAAAAAATTGAACTATAAAATTTGTAGGCTGGCAACACCAATTTACCTGTCAAATATTCTTAAAGTGCAATCTCACTAAAAATGCAGAGCACCGATACACATTTAAAAATACATTTTTTTGTTCCTAAAAAAAATTAAATCGAGGAAGCACTGTTGTTAAGAGGGCATTACCAGAGAAAGCCGGAAATACGTCATTTTCAAAAAAGTTTTTAGACGTATTGACTCTTTTCCAAAAAAAATTATAAATGGATTTCGAAAGACTGTTCTTTTATCTAGCATAGTTATGTAATACATTTTTAGAATTTTTTTTAATTTTCAGTATAATAAGGTTATTCCATAGGTCGTTGGCAGATTTGTTAAATTTTCAAAAAAGTTTTTGTATTATACCACACCCATTTTAAATAATGTAATCATACAGTAAAATAAATAAATACATTATCTAGCAAAGTTATGTATTAGAATTTTAATTTTAGTTACAATAAAATCATTAAAAAATATGTACGTACATGTGTTTCTTGACGAAAATTGGTCCATTTGTGTATTTATTTGCGCACTTACAAACTAATATATTTCAGATTTTTTTAACATTCTTATTAAATTTAGACATTATTGAAAAATGATAAATACTTATACACAAAAAATAACTACAAAAAGTACACTATTTTAATAGTTTTATCATCACGCCTTTCAGCATTTTTGGATGAAGGTATAAATTAAAGCTAATTTGGATTGAAATAAATTCGATATTGAGTTATAATTTAAAAAAGCTGGTACGGAGAATAATCAATCTTTCTCATTGTAACCGCCCTGCACGATCGGAAGAACAACTTTCGACGAAATGTGGATTTTCGTCCGCTGGCTGGTTAAACGCTCTTAAGGTATCTACTTAATGACATAATTTGATTAAATTGCGTTCTACAAAGTGATTGCCTTCCATTTAATTTAACATAAATTTGAATTTAACAGTAGGTAGAAAGGAAGAATCATTAATGGTGAGTTTAGTTACACTACTTTTAGATCTGAATGAGTTAAATATATTCAGATCTAAAATTAGAGACATGATCTAAAGCCTGGACAATGCTAGTAGTTACTTAAGCTAATTTTAAATAAATGTGAGCAATTTCTAAAGTGTGCTTTATGTTTTATTACAATATCGTTATTCTTCATTATGTTAACATAAAATTGTAAAGTTATGCTAATAATATACCTATATTCAATTCTAATTTTGAGATCAGTGGAATGAAGTTTTTTTTTTCACTTTCATGCCTTTTAAATTTTTAATAAAAATGTAGGTTACACAGCTTTAGATTAACACCATGATTATATTTTTAGTATTGCCATTTGGCCGACAGTGGCGCCCTCCTTTGTTTTCTACTCTTATTTGACCGACTGTACAACATTCACAGAATTAGATTATTTATACAGTATCTAGCGATCATCTTTTGAAAGATAATCTAAAAAAAATGTTTGTCTTTTATAATGACAACCACGTCTACTGAATAATTCACTAAAATTAATGAAACCTAGATACACATTTGTGGGAAGTGGGAATAAAACCAAATACATACCAACTAGGTGTATCTTTTAATTGGTGGAATTCAACGTATTATCTGATATTACAGAAAAATAACATTTTTTAAATATTTTATTTCAATGAAGACAATATTTGCGACTCGCAAACGAAAATTTCAAACAGAAAAATCAGAATGGGGTACCTACGGTCGCATCTAGGATTTGAACCCAGAACCTTAACCACTGAGCTAATTTGACCCTATTCCCTTCGGTCATATTTAACTGCGTCATATTTCGATTAAGAACTAACAACAACAATATTATCTTAATTTTATCAACGGATATTTTTATTGGCTGCTGTTTTTATGAAAAATTACGAGATTTTACCCCAAATGAAATCAATATACTTAGTGCTTGAATAAATATATTCATATTTACTTTAATGTGCGTTATCTATTGACTTTTCTGCAAGTCTATTTATTAATGAAAAAATTTTTTTACGCTAATATTGTCTTCAATGAGTAAATATTACAATTTGAGGGTTTAGGCACTTGAAGTGACATGACACAAAACGGCGCTATAAGAAATATAGCATTATTATTAGATATTATTACTCGTTACGTTATACCAAAAAAATAAATTATATAACCCCCCTATGCCTAGAAATTTGTATCTCGAAATTGTCTAATACTTCACTGTAAAATGCAGAATTCAACATTTTTTTTGATATTTCAAAACTCCATAGCTCAAGATCGAAATTTCGTTTCGAGCTGAAACTAGTTCTGTTAACTTTGAAAATGCAACCAGAAATAACAGTAAGTAAGAAAAACATTCGTGACGAAATATGGAAAACAATTAATAAATTTCAATTTGTACCCACGCCTGTCTTTCTATATTTGATCATTTAGTTTTAGTACATATAATGTCCCGATGAAGAGAACATCGTTCTTGAAACATGTTGACTTTTTAAATAAAGATTATCGTGGTAAAAACAAAGTGCTTTTAATAATTTCATAAATTAATCGAAAGCACATGGCCAAAAGGGGAACCTTAAATTTAACAATCTACCTATACTGTAAATGCAACACAACTAACAGATACCTACAAGCAAAATATTTAGATGTACTCTTTGTTGATTTTTATATTCGAGGGCCAAATCACCATATGATAAAATCAATATATAAGAAGATCTCGGAACAGGTATAATATCTAGTGAAGTCCATATAAGAAGTCATTTGCATATCTTTTAGAGAAACAAATTTTTAAAAATGAAAATGTCTTTCTAATATCCATAATTTCAATCGCGGCAACGTCTCCGGCTATATAGATAGGCAGACAGACCTGTTATTTTTACTGGATCTGGTATCGTTGTACGATTGTTCAAATTATCTTAATTACTACATCTTTCAATTAATTACTTTATATCTTTCAACTAATTAATTTATATCTTTCAACTAAATGTTTTATATCTTTCAATTAATTACTTTATATCTTTCAACAAAATATTTTAAATAATTAATTACTATCTTTTAATAAATTCTTTTATGTCTTTCAAATAATTACTTTACATCTTTCAACTAATTACTTTAGGTATATCTTTCAATGAATTACTTTATATCTTTCAACTAATTACTTTATATATTCAAATTAGTTACTGTATATCATTCAGTTAATTACTTTATATCTTTCAATGAATTACTTTATATCTTTCAATGAATTATTTTATATCTTTCAATTAATTACTTTGTGTTTTTCAATTGATTAATTTATATATTTCAATTTCTTTCTACAGCTAAGAAATCTGCCAACTCTTTTTCTAAAAGAAAAAAACTTTCTTTCAAATTCTCAAATAAAAATTTCTTGTGCATTCGTGCCAGACATCATGGCAGGTATCAAATAAAAATACGAATATTCACTAATTTTCAATCAGATCAACAATGACATCTGAAGTATGCGCCATTATGCTGCGTATTCGCCTGCGAACAAAAGCGCGAGCCGAGCTACGAATTATGGAAAAGGAACCACGAGCATCGCGAAACGTCTCTCCTTTCCCATAATTCGTGGTTCGGCTCGCGTGTGTATATGAAAAGGAACCACGAGCATCGCGAAACGTCTTTCCTTTCCCATAATTCGTGGTTCGGCTCGCGTGTGTATACGCAGCCTGATGAGACTCGGCACAGTAGCCCAAGTATAGAGGGGTGTTGCTGGGTGTTGGGGAAAGGAGGAGATAAGAGGGTGGGCCTTTAGGGTGGCCTGATATTAAATTTCACCTGCCTAGGCGTCAGTTGGCGACAGTACTTTGTCACTTCTGTATCTAATCGCTTCTTGTCTATGGGTGGAACTCGAAATTTGTAATAAGTTGTTTGTGTAGTTTTTTTACGGGTTATGTTTTCAATATTTTTATTTTTATTCATCTTTTCGCAAGGTTGGGTGACGCAGGAAGGGTTCCGGATTCAGAATAATATATCTCCACCCACCTTACCGTTGTGGAAATTTTGTGAACAGTTTAAAATATATATCGTTGGTCTTTTACGTGGTTAAATTTTATGTACCTACCCACACACTATGTACCCAGACAGTATGTACCCACACAGTATAAAATATAGATATACATAGTTATGTAGCAAATATTCTCATTCATCGGGCTCTGGAGTTAAACGCATGTATTTTCAGACGGGACGGAATAATCGGATAATTCACTCCTGGCGGGTGCGGCGAGCGCAAGTTCCATCGCGAACGGCTGCCACGCCGAGACTAAGCGTTATGGTGAGGATTTTGCAAGGGGAAACCAGGCTACATGCCAGTGTTAAAAGATTGCAAATAAAATCGTTTTTCTCGACTGCATTTTGGAGACCTTATTTTACGGACAGCCCTCTTATGATAAACTGAAGATCTTTAAAAAAACAAGTTAGATCTCGAAAGTACTTAAGGCACAACGTCAAATTGTATATTCCATATTTTCAATTGTTTTTGAATTGAAAACTTCCTTACCACAGTTGTGATTTGACACTCGATTAAACGAAAAATAGCGACACTAAAAAGAGAGAAACACATACATCTTTTGGATTTAGCCTGCGAGAGAATGAGGTGGTGTAATCGGTTTCCTCTTTGTGCTGTGCTTCGTAGCCTATCGGTCTCCCCTTTGTTGGGTGCTTCGTAGTCTCCCCACTCTTGTCTACTTTAGTTTTCTAAAGATTTCACTTCTACCGTGTGTGAATTGCACACTCTGATTTTTCTTATATTTACTCCTCACAGAAGTCTCTGATGAAAATAATTTAATTAAAGACCCCTCTCATCGTTGAGGATGCTGTGTTGAGGGTGTTTAGGAAAGGAAAGAGAAGAATTTCTGGGAAGGAAAAGGTATGAGGGTGGTTGGGAGTCTGGGGGTCAGTCAAACCTAGGAGAGACGGACACAATATGAATCCATACATCCTTCCCACTGCGGTACAAGTGGGTCGAGAGAGTCCGGTTGGAGAGTTCAAAGGGTCTCTTACGCATTTGGTGGGCAGTGTCAATAACTTCGTTTCATGATCGGGGTAGTGGACTTTTTTTATATTGTAAAACACTTTGAAGTATGGAGTCGTTTTATTTACAACCACTTTTCATAACAACAATTAAATTAACACTTTATGAATAATCTGGCCCGATCCCCGCCTTGGGGATTTAAAGGAACTGTACCCTAGGGATTGTTTAATGCAAGAGAGTTATAATGCGAGAGATAGTTTTTAAGAAACCACCCTTTTTATACTACTAAAAAGTCGAAATTACCCTGATATGCGCCATTGAAAACAACAATAAAACACAAAATAATTAACTGGAGAGCCCTACCGGTCATGTGGAATATTAACCGCTAGTCAGTAACCTAACTTTAATTAGATACAATAAAGGCACATAGATGTCTCCAGTGTTCACTATTTCTTAATAACCCGATAAAGATTTAATCAATGATATAAAACAATAATTAACTACAGTGGTCATATCATAGATGTCTCTAATAGTATTTTTAACAGGCAGCCCTGGACAAATCTCACTCAGAGAACCCTGAACCCATGCTTTGTTACCAAACGTCGTGAATCACCACGGTGACCCTTGGTAGAGGTGTTGGTTATCCTATAACCGACACTCGTCTCCCAAATTGTCAACAATAAAAAATGAATGAGAACCGGTTGATAATTAATTACTAGATAAACCAGACAGTGATTTCATAAATAAATATGTGAAAATATAAATGATAATTTTACATTTGAGGAGATAAATAAAACAAATAGGAAAATAAATCGAGTGCAGTTTACACGCGGTAAAAGCGAAACTTTACCAAAACAATCTCAACCAATACTTGAAAAGTGAGGTCATAATCAAAGCGACCAATGAGCGCAGACCTAGCGTAATTTCCGTTTCATATCTCAATCAATAGGAGCCTTTAAAAGTGACATCATATTCAAAGCGGCCAATGAGTGCAGTTGCAGAAAACGTCATTTTGGTTTCATCCGAAATCCAAATCACAGCGGGGCTTCAAAAAATCGATTGACTAAGTATATTGATAGTCGAATCTTCGGAATAACTGGACTTTAAATAAAAATAATTTAATCCCACCCTGTATTTCTCTAAACGTAGATGCCTATGACAGTTCAAATTGAACCAAATTACGACGTCAGATGAAATATAATTTGAAACTTTAGGATCCTCGGAACTCGGTACGATTCCATTATATTAGTCGGAGAAAACTTTGTCAGCGAGAAAAGCACCTTCAATAGAAGGTAGAAAAAAGAATCCATGAAACTATTTGCAAATCGCAGTAGACGAAAATTAATGACGATAATAAAATAACAAACACGAATAAATCGGAACAAATAAATAAAATTAAACAGTAAAAAAAAGTTGTATCAAAAAAGTAAATATTTTGTACAAAACATATTATAACTTATAACATACATCTCAAGTAAGAATCGTGGCTTCCTTATCAGGCACAAGAACTCCTCTATTCTGATAAGGTATATATGACCAATGATGAACTTCAATATAATTTTCTGTAAAATATATATATGTATAAAAGTAACTCATATTCTTTGCATTACAAAAAAAACTAAGACAAACGATAAATTTAATAAATTTGTAAGATACTCGAATTTTTCTTTTTTTACATGTGTGCCTCACAAGAGTCTCGGCTGCTCCCATCTGGAGCCACTGAGACTATTGCATCCCCAATTGGGGTATGTTGTGAGGCTGAAGGTAGTGAGACGGCGAAGGAGGTGAAGAAGAGGAGGGTGGGGAAGTACCTGGCTATTCAGATCTGGTCACCAAACACGGCTAAAGTCATTTCAAGCAACGTTTCAATTCTGAATGGTGGTCTTATACCAGGGCGATACTGAGAGTATCTTCCACTCTGGAACGTGCACAAATATACTATATATTAATTAATTGTGAAATGTCACAAATTAATCAAATAAAATTTAATTACCCACGCCGGGATTCGATCCCGCAACCTTCGGATTGCGAGACAAGTGCCTTGTCGTCATAATTAAACAATTTTATGAATAATAGACGATAAATAATGAATTTGAGAAAAACATTTTTACTAATATATTAAAATTACAAACACAATCAATCTTGATTAAAAATATTACTTGTACCCATTAATTAATTATTGATATAGTTCTGCCCAAATTTGATAAAAATAATGATAATGTTTAAACGCTTTTTTATGTGAATATCGCACAAGTGTCCCAAAGGCTACTAACCGACTGGAGCCAGTGAAGCTATGGCATCCCAAATTGGGATATGCTGTGAGACTGAAGGTAGCGGAGAGGGGATGGAGATGGTGAAAAGGAAGAAGTGGAAGTACCTACCTGGGTATTCAGATCTAGTCGCTAAATACGGAAAAACATTTCAAGTAACTTTCTGAATGGTGATCTGTCTCTGAAAGTATCTTCCACTATAGAACGTGCGGCAAATAATAAACTATGTGTAGTTTTTTTAATGTACCTATTAATTGTAAAACACAAATTAATATATTAAGATTTACTTGCGCACGCTGGGATGTGAACCCGCAACCTCCAAATTGAAAGCCGAGGTACTAACGCCTGACGTCATTTGATCCCGCAATACTAGCTACGACAGTTGAACCGTAAAATGATTTGGATTCATGTGACGTCACGTAGTCAACCTCAAAATAGGTCTTTTTGAAGAGTTTCACTAAAATAATTTAACATTGGAAACGTGCAGCAAAAAAAATACTCTTTTAAGAATGGTATTCCTCATTGCGTAATAATAATTCATTTTTACGGATAAAAAAATGTGTATAAGAGTTTTATTCATTGTCCCTAACGAATATTTTTTCTTTTTTCCAGAAAATGGACTTCCTCGTCGCTTACGCACCGCATATACCAACACCCAGCTGCTCGAGCTAGAGAAGGAGTTCCACTTCAACAAGTATCTCTGCAGACCCCGGCGGATAGAGATTGCAGCTTCCTTGGACCTTACTGAGAGACAGGTAACTATTTTTTCTTTTGAAAATCACGAGCTTCATCGCAACCATTGCCAGTAATTTCAAAGACTTGTAAGCATGGGCGTAGCCAGATTTTGATTTTAGGTGGGGCAAAAAATTAAAATCCAGAATAGGTATCGAAAAAAAGTAGGTTTCTACAATACATTCATACTTTAGCTCTCTGAATATATCTACCATTTTATAAAGTGCTGTAAATTTGAAAACGCGACTCGGTCGACAATCCTAGAGTCCTGCATCACCCAGCCAGGGTGAGGAAAACTTTTTTGTGAGGAAAACTTTTTCCCCACCGAATGCCTACGCCAATGCTTGTCGGTATAGTTCAATGATTTGCAAAGCTTAATCTGGTGTAATTTTCTACAAATTAATATCTGTTTTATTTTTCCTAAAATCGAAAGAATTTTAGTCTGTCAGCGACTGTAATAATAAATACCGTGTTTTAAATTCCAGGTCAAGGTTTGGTTTCAAAATCGGCGCATGAAACACAAACGCCAAACGCTGACCAAAGGAGACGACGGAGATGACAAGGACTCCACAACTTCGGAAGGAGGTAAAAGCTCAAAGATGTCATCCGATAAATTCATGGATGAAGATGGACCAAGCAGTAAAAAGAGCTGCCAGGGATGCGAGATGCCCCCAGCAGGGCTATTAGGACCAAACGAAGAACTTCCCGACATGAATGCTTCTAGAGGCAACAATAACAATACTCCAAGTGCAACTAACAACAATAACACCAACTTCAATACCAACAGCAATGGAGCTTCTAGTATTACCAGCTCTGGGTCATTTGATAAACTAGGAGGTGAGGAAGATTCTAGATCGAATGAATCCAGCGGTCTTCATCTCACGAGTCCTCGCCTTCCTAGTACCAAAAAAGTAAAACAAGAAAATCGAAGGAACTCACCAAACCTCGAAAATATCGGAATATGTAAAACTTCTCCGCAATCAAGTAAAGAAGGACACGCGTCCAACTCCATGCCGGGGATTCTAGATAATATGGCTCCTGGAAAAGGGCTTTCTTCAATGAGTCTGACACCTTCATCCACCCCGGGGACTCCCTCCACTATGCACCCTAGTCCCCTTGGGGCTCCTCCTGGGGCACTGTATCCTCGGCCTTCCCCTCCTGCGGCAGCGACCAACGCGGCCTCAACAGTCACTGTTCAAAATGTGCCTAATGCTATACCCCCTTACATCATAAGAGGTGCTCACCTAAACAATTTAGCCAATAACTACGCTGGAGCCCACCCTGATTATAGAAACGACGTCGTGGCTCCGCCTTTGGGCCGTACTGGAAGTAAGCAAGCACAAGCGCAACAATTTCAACAAATGCATCCAAACTACGCTCATGAAATTTATCACACTGGTCAACAAGGGGTATCGAGTATGGAGCCGCACCATTTCTCGAGAATCCCAGCCCATGGTAGGAGCCATGAACTTGCGCCACGAGGAGGTGCTCCTGCAAGAGGAGCGACAAGACACAACTACACAGGTGCATTGAACCAAGTGTATCACCAGCAGAACTTCAACTACAACACTTATAAAAACCATCACGATCAAGGGTCCTATCATCACAACCCCACCAATTACGCGCAGGCACAAGCTTACGCTTCTGAACATGGTCCTTACCATCCAAACAATCACTTTGGGTATCACTACCCTGCTGAAATGGGTCACGCTATGAATGTGGCAGGTCCTGTGCAGAACGAGTCCAGCGTTATACCGCCTTACTACAACGCCGATCCTCTGCAGCACAAAAACAACCACAATATGGAATACTCTAGCAAGCACGGGTACTATGAGGGTGCTGCTTATCATGCTCCAGCCCACAGCGCTGCAGAGGCTGCTCCCATAAACGCAGCTGCTTACAACAACAGCGCTAACGAGGCCTTCCCGACAGCGAACCCCAGCGCCAACCACGTCACCAGTGTGATGACACCACCCACGAGTGTTCAGACAGACTCCAGTGATAATTACAGTTCATTCCACCAATTCTACGAGGCGTCTCAAGTGCAGCCGGCTTCCGCGGGGGACAATAGCAACAGCTCCTCCGACTTCCACTTTCTCAGTAATTTGGCAAACGACTTTGCTCCAGAATACTACAGCATTTGAGTCGAAGAATACAATGGGATTTTGGTTGATAACCTGTTCCCATAGACATTTTCCCACTGCCGTGATTAATTAAAATACCCATATAATTATAAGTGCTCTCGATAGTGCCTCAGTTTTAATTTAAAAAATAATAGCTACGTTGTAAAATTGTGAAAAAGTTACAAAACACAGATTTCAACCATTTATAAAAAAAAACATTTTTGTTCAATCATATACATGTTGAAAGGGATAGGCATTCAAAATGTTACCCTTCATGGAATGGTTTTAAAATTTTTAAATGTTTTATTATGTACATGTCTGGCAACAATAGATTACCGTGAAAACAAGCTTATGGTCCGAGTGGATATTGCAGTCAATGATTTATTACATGAACTACGGAACAAAAATTGTTTATCTGCGGGATATCTTTTTTCATTCAAACAAATATGTACAGTAAAAAAAGCACGAGATTATGAAAAAACATTTTAAATATTATTAATTGCTAGAAGGGCACTTAAAAAATCATGCAAATTGCTAAATAAACTAATAATAATGGTTCTGTTGTAGCTAAATTCTAAAATTATTCACGTAGATAGAAAATAGTTTAGTAATAAGATTGTTCATAAATACTGTTCGTTTATTTAGTTTAATAGGCATTGCATTACATCATGTTTACATTATGAGCTGTTTATAAAACTTGTATATTTAATAATAATACAATAATAAGAAAATATGGTTTCATGGCATTTAAAAGTTTTTGATAATAAAATTACACATTATAATAAATTAATATGGTTAGGTGCAAATATTAAAGCTTTACTTCTCGACGAACGTAACTCAATATGTGAACATACGAGTATATTTATATTCTAATTTATAGAAATAAAATTAATAATATCTACAATAGGTTTTTTAACTACATTATAATATTATAAATATGAAATATTGTAAAAATAAATTTAAAAAAACTCATTTGATTTCGATTTTATGTCACATTTTTTACACTATAATAATAGCAAAATTGATTTTGTTCACAGAAAGGTTTATAACTTTAAACTAATATCAAATGTAAGATCATCTGATTTTAAATTATATATGTTTACATTTAATATAAAAATGTTATAATTATTATTTTAAAAGCTTCCTTATGAACAGTTAATATAAAAATTGCACAATAAGTCTCACATATTTTCACACAAAAATAACGCATAGCTCAGAGAAAAACTTGTAAAATACTTTAGAGCACTAGTATTTTTAAAATTACAGTTATTTTTTGGTTTTATGTACATAATTATTACAATATTCATACTTATTTCTTTGTCAATAACTGTACAGTAAAACGTTCGATAATATTATATTAAGAAAATTTTATTACGTGTTTTATTTCCCATCATTACAACCTCTCAAAATTGTCTCAACACTGATCCGGGATACTAACCAATGGGGAGGCGTCTACTAATATCTACAGTTATTCCAAAAACTGAAAAAAATCGAACAACAGTTCAAACTTTGTCAAAGTTTGAACACATCTTTTGGACAGAGAAATAATAAATTCCATGCTATAAAATTATACAATGCTCTACCAGATCAAATCAAAAATATAAAAGAAATGAATATATTTAAAACAAAAGTAAAAATATGGCTGAGAGATCAAAGTGATAATAAAATTACAAACATCATGAAGACGATATAAAGACAATCCATAACCAAATAAAAATATTTTTAAAAACTACAGGCCACCTCAGAACAGGAAATCCTAGTGAGGAGGTCTGTGAAAAAAAAAGAATCTATACTTATTATATACATCATACATACATGTACAAACCTTGTTATTGAAATTAATAATAATAATAATAATAATAACTGTTGAATAATATCTATGAGAACCAAAGTGTTGACGAAAATCTACAGCTCAAACTGCTGACTAATATCTATGAGAACCAAAGTGTTGACGAATATTTACAACACTGGCAGAGGTTGGATTTGCAATGATGTATAGCATATTGGAATAACGTAATATTGCGTATGCAGTTTAAAAAAACTTAATTTATTTGAGTATGTATGTAAAAATCCCTAATATCGGACTATTGGACACATTTAGCTGCCAATTTAGTCCAACCTACGCTCTGTAGATATTAGTCAACACTGGGACCGTCATAGATATTCGTCCGACCTTAGCTCTATAGATATTAGTCAACACTCTGAAGTTCGTAGATATTTGTTCAACATATGAGCTGTAGATATTCGTCCGACATATGTACAGGCTGTAGATATTAGTATCTGGAGATACCTATAGTACCTATTTACATTGGCGGACTAGTGGCGGGGCGGCAAAGCTAAATGAGCACCCGCCCCTAGTTTAAGAAGTTGATGTAATTTTACAAGCTTTTTATTCAGTTCACATCGGCCTCTGGTCCTGGGGGCCTCCAAACGCCTCCATGTTTCCTTGATCAAATCCTAAACAAGGTTTAAGGCACCAGGACACTGTAAAAAAATGTAATTTTTTTATTTAATTTTCTGAAAGATAGATTTGTTAATAAAGCTCTTTTCAAATGTTTTAAGGAAATTCGTAAAATTGCAGAGAAACAGCATTTTACATGAAACCGTTTTAAACAGTTTCTATGTTGAATTACCCTTAACCAACGTTGAAACTAAGTTTTCAACCTGGTTGACAACATATTAGAATACATCCAATTTGTATGCACCAAGTCTTAAACTGTTCGAAAAATTGTTTTACTATGGTACCACGTAGGGATTATTTTTTATAAAGGGCCCCCTTTAAATTTTTTTTCGAATGCACGATGAAAATTTAGCATGAAACATCGATAATAAGTTACTACATTTTTTTAGACATCAAAATTCCCCTTCGTGATGCCATAGACAATGGATTTTCGAACACTTTAAGACTTAGTGAATGCAAATCGCTGGTATAGTTTTTTTTTTAATATCTTGTCAACCAGGTTGAAAAACGTGTTAAAAAAAGTTTCGAGAAAAACGCATTCAAAGTTTTGCTGAAAGATAATTCAACATTCAAACTGTTTCAAACGATTTTATATAAAATGCTGTACCTCCGTCAATTTTTAGAATTTCTTTAAAACATTTGGTGAGAGCATTCTTATCAAATGCACCTTTCAGAAAATTAAATTTTTAAAAATGACAAAGAAAATTTTTTTACAGTGTCCTAGTGCCTTAAAGCCTTGATAAGAATTTGATCAAGGGAACGTGGGGGCGTTTGGATGGCCCCCTGCACCAGAGGCCCTTCCGCCCCCTGGTAGTCCGCCACTGCCTGTTTAATCCATCTGTGTCGATACATATCAAACTCGCCAAAGTCCACCACCAACCATTTTTGTTTTTTTGTGTGAATTCGATTCAGCAAAAAAAACGAATCTTTTGCTTTAGATTAATCTAACCGAAGTCCACGGTTTCCCAAAGAAATTAAGGGTGAAAGTTACCAGATTTTTTCAAACCAACCTAAGTCCCACGCCCGCTTCAAATCACATGAGCCAAAGTCCATTACAGCCAATCACACATCGTCTTCACTCTGTCATGGCCGCCATTTGTGTTTGTTCAAACTCACCAAAGTCCTACTTTTTTAATTCAAACACGCCTAAGCCTAAGTCCAGTAATTCTATTTCAATATCGATTCAGTCCATAGGTATTATATCAAATGCGCCAAAGTCCATTAAAAAATTATCGAAAATGCAAACTTACTATAAGAAATTTATTTTGATTTTTATTTTTCTGTGTTCACAAGTACAATATTCATAACATGACGTCATATTCACAGGTTTTTACTAGCTAAAAGTTGAAACTAGAAAAAATCGTCATTATCCGAAAACTGTTTAAACGGGACTTAGGCGAGTTTGATATGTGTCGACACATCTTTAAGAATGTTTCATAACTTGTACACAGTCTATATCACACAGGTTATGGCAGGGGCGGATCTAACACTCAAAAGGTAGTCAGAAAACATAACCGAGAGGCCCTTGAGGGGCCAAAAAGTCTAATTGAATATGATTTTCATGCAAAAGATTGAACGGCTGCGCGACCTTTTTCATACAAAACTTAACTTTGGATTTTAGGCCAAAATACCCCCGGGCACCCTGTGTTTGTGGCACAGTTGAAAACAGTAAACCTCGTAAAAATATTTCTCTAATTTTAAGACAGTGCAAGACAGTGTTGACACCTAATCGTGTTTTGGAAATATGCGAGCCTTTAAAAATCAATAATCTATGTATGTAAAAATGAATGTATGTTTGCTTGCTTGTTTGCTTGTTTGTTTGTTCTTTATGTATTTCTATATTAAGCATAGGAAATGCTTGAAACTTTCAAAATATCTTCTTTCCACCCTCGCAAAGGTTTCTGGATTACTACAACCACATAAACTCGGGAGGGGGGTTTGTGGGACCGGGGAGCGGGAGAGGGGAGAGGGGAGAGGGAAGGGAAGGTGGAGGGGGAACGTGGAAGGGGATATAGGGGGAGAAGGGGAGGCGGAAGGGGAACGGGCGATGGGAAAGGATACGCAGGGAGAAACAATTTCTTTATTAAGTGGCATTGCATCCCACGCCAGGAACTCGCCAGTAATTTATAAAAGTCAAAATGCCGATATTATTATTTCCTTTAAAAATCAATAATCTATGTATATAAAAATGAATGTATGTTTGCTTGCTTGTTTGCTTGTTTGCTTGTTTGTTTGTTCTTTATGTATTTCTATATTAAGCATAGGAAATGCTTGAAACTTTCAAAATATCTTCTTTCCACCCTCGCGAAGGTTTCTGGATTACTGCAACCACATAAACTCGGGAGGGGGGTTTGTGGGACCGGGGAGCGGGAGAGGGGAGAGGGGAGAGGGAAGGGAAGGTGGAGGGGGAACGTGGAAGGGGATATAGGGGGAGAAGGGGAGGCGGAAGGGGAACGGGCGATGGGAAAGGATACGCAGGGAGAAAGAATTTCTTTATTAAATGGCATTGCATCCCACGCCAGGAACTTGCCAGTAATTTATAAAAGTCAAAATGCCGATATTATTATTTCGAATCGTGATATGAAAATATATTTTGCGTATCTGAAGGATCAATATATATTTTTTTGTGTTGATACCTACAGAGATATAAAAACATATTATAAAATTTCGAATCTCGCACATTAATTCCAGTTCTTCGATAATCTCGGAACCTTTGGAACAATGGCAACACCAACTGGAGTAGGTAAGCGACGAGAGCAAGAGAGTGGTTATTTGGTTATGTTATAACTTTCACAAATACCCTTAAAAACGCCTCAGGTGAAATTTTTTATATGGTGTCTCCAATTGAGGTACCTATCAGTGACACTCCGTGAGTTTTTAGTGAGCTAGAGCGCTAGGATTGAAAAATATGATGTTATTGACGTTGTTGTAGCTGAAAATGATTTTTTTTTTACAAAATTTCAACTTTTTGTTTGAAAATCTTCAGGATTCTTTCAGTCAAGGGATGCGCCGCATCCACATACTGAAAGATCTTCATACAAAAAATTGAAATTTTTAAGAAAAATAAAATTCATTTTCAGCTACAATAACATCGGTAATGTCGTATTTTTCAATCTTAGCACTCTAGCTCAATGAAAACTCACGGACCGCCACTGGTACCTATGTACAGGGCCGGATTAACCATGTTGGGGCCCCTAGGCAATGCACGTCTCGGGGCCCCTTTACCAATGGCTGACTAACGGGGGGGGGGGGGTTAAAGGGGCTCCCAAACGCCTCCTTGTTCCCTTGATCAAATCCTTAACAAGGCTTTAATGGGGGGGGGGGGTAAGATTTTAAAACTTTTCATTTTTTCCTGAATGTAAAACATGTCAGTATATTGAGTAGCGTGTCAAAATTTCAAGTAAATCGGAGCAAAACTGACGATGGTACAGCGTTTCAAGCGACCGGCCCTTACTTTTATTTTCCCAAGCAGATAGGTAGTGCAAACTGAAACTTGTGCAACATTTATATTTTAAACATATGTATGTATAATTAAAAATTAAATGAAACAAATGCCAATATAAACCACACACGGCACCTTCAATAACTTCAGATAATAAGTAATGTTGCAACAAATAGAAGGAAAGAAAAGTAAAATACAAATATGTTTACATATTTGTTTTAATTGTAGACTTTTTATTTATTATTTGTGCATGATGTGAACATTAGTTATTTATTGGGTTATAACCTAATTATTATAATTTGTTGTTTTCTTTAATGCGTGTACCTAATGTTATTAACCAGTAAATGTTCCTAATAAAAATAAATAAAAAAAAAACATCTTGAAAGCTGACATTTTCCGAAACTTCGTTGCTTACTAATTGAAGCAAGTCATTTTTTCCCGGGACGCGGGGCCCCTAGCCGACGCGGGGCCCCTAGCCAATGAGGCAGTTGCCTACTCTGCCTTAGGGATAATCCGGTACTGCCTATGTAGTGGGTGTGTGTTGTGGGAGAAGGTAGTAGAATATGAGTTATAGTGGGTTCGAACAACGCTTTAAGTAACATGTTTTTCTTTATTTAGTTAAAAAAAAAACTAGGGAATTAAAATCTTCCAAGTTGGCAATTCTTTTCGTTCTCGAAATCTCTTGTTTTATTTATTACCGCAAACGCGATTAAAACAAGAAAAAAAATATATAATGCGACTTTCCAGTACTTTGCACAACTTAATTGTGACTTTCAGGTAAAAATTGCCATTGGGCGTTACGTAACGCGCTACGTGGGGGGGAGGGGGGTAAAAAATCTTAAAAAATTGCGTTATGTAATACTTGAACGCCCCCTTATCTGCTTCATGGGAACAAATATATTTAATTTATTTGAAATGTGCACGAATGAAATTAACATCGGTATCTCTTAGTTTGCAATTAAAATTAAACAATTTATTAATTGCACACGAATAAATGCAATTAAGTACTCGGTTTGTTTAGGTTTTCTGAAAGGTACGTACAACATACATGTAGCAGGTAGCAACATACATACAGTTATGGAGCAGGATATCATTTTACGTACAGCGACCTTGAGGTAATTTTTCACGAAAACGGCGTAAGTATACAAATCATCCAATTACCAATAACAGAGTTATAAATAACAGAGGTATATTATCAATATTTTTAACAGGATTTCATACCTACTGGCTAAGCTACTGGAAGTACAGCTTACAGTATTATATAAAACATGCGTAACATTTTATTTTAATTGCACGTAGATTTTAATAGCAAATATTTGAAATTTGCGGAAAAAAGGAATAATATTAATGTTGCTAGTAAACAACTAGAAATCATTGCCAAGAATGAAAACCAATGATTGAATTTTTTTGAAGTAGGTACCTTTTTAGAAAGTGCTGCCATTCCAATGTACCATATTATTTGTGCAGGTGTAAGACGGTTAAAAAACTTTCAAAATAGGTTAGATACGAATCAGAAATGAATCTGTATTCGGCACTAAATGAAGCAGAGCTCGCTAGCAGGAACATCAGTATGGCAATCGCTATGATAATACCTACATTTTGATATTGAATGAAAATATTCTAAAACATATAGGTAATTATTTTCAATATTATAGTGAATGACATTTGTACCATATACAAATTGCCAGTCTTTCTCTGGAACCAATTGACTTTTGGAGGCGTGTATTTTCATTTCTCGTGTCACATTCAATAATTCTGTGAAACACGTTAAATTTCACTTTACTCGTATAAGTACACGAAGAATCATCCCGTCATCAGATTCTAATTTCTTTACTGGATTATGAAATTCTCCAAACATTTTGTCTTTGATTATTTATTTCGTGTATCCAAAGAATTCTTCCATTTTTTTTAATGAAAATATTTATTAAAAAATAATAATTTTATTAAGTTTTCCTCAAATTCGCTTTCAGAATCACAAGACATGACAAAATCATCAATTATGTCTGCTATAGTCGAACAGATACCAAATGCACTCCCAAAATTTCACACGGGGATTAACGTACAGTCAAAACTCCGAAAAACCCAAACTCGAAAGGCACTCCACCATTATATTATTAATATTTTTATATTTTTCATTTCTTTTTATTTATACGTCCCTCGTAAATTCCTATTTTCGAAAATACATTAAACTGGATTCTAAAAACAATATTTCAGACGATACCTAATAATTTCACGCTGCGAAACAAAATTTAGAAATTCCATTGGCGGTTATTCCCGTGAATTAGGCGACTAAATCCTTTGGAAATTCCATTGTTATTTATATCACGCTACTTACTATAAAAGCAAACAATCAATGATTCCACATTCAGTAATAAGTAGTGTATTGACTTCATAAGATCAAAAACCAGTCCATTACTTTATTTTCGATTTAATACCTATACTTTATTAATGTCATTTTGACTCCGTTTATTTAATCGGTTTGATTGTAATTACATATTGTGTGATCTAATATCAACGATACGAATTGCAGGCAGGTGAAAAAACGATAGTTTATAATGTTATCAAGTTTTTCCAAAAAATCCGTGACAATCCAGAATACATCAAAACATTGAACTTCAAGCAAGTACATTTATTGGCAGTAGGACTGACGACATCCATACATTTATTGGCAGCAGGCTTGCGGCCTCAACGGGATTGGAAGATTTTAAAAAGGATGTTGTGCGACAATATCCCACTCTTGCAAATCTTAACAAAGTTCTGGTGGATAAATTTTTTTTTTTGAATCTCATGAGTCA
This sequence comes from Limnephilus marmoratus, assembly GCA_917880885.1. NCBI lineage: Eukaryota > Metazoa > Arthropoda > Insecta > Trichoptera > Limnephilidae > Limnephilus > Limnephilus marmoratus. The sequence continues at coordinate 27,874,579 of OU862923.1, read as the reverse complement.
TTGCGATGTATTTTGCATGATATTGGTTTAAAATTCAAAATACGCAAAGATGGAAGAAAGTATTTAATGGGAAGATTAGACATTGCTACAGCGCGTGTAGACTTTTTGAAGAAAATGAATCAAAATGAAAATGAACTAGCGACGGACGGCAAATAGTCTATTTGGACGAGACTTGGGTGAATCAAAATCACTCGATTACACACATGTGGCAATGGGGGTTTAAAAGTGCCAGTTGGAAAAGGAAGCCGGCTGATATTTTGCATTGTGGTTCAGCAAAAACGGGTTTTATCATGGGGAGTAAATTTATACTCCGTACGAAAAAGGTTATATCGAATACAGATTACCATTCTGAAATGAATTCCAAAGTCTTCAAAAATTGGTTTGAAAATCAGTTTGTGACATTCCTCGAAGAACCCTCTGTAATTGGAATTAGGGATTGCAATCCCGCAAAGCGGGATCCCGCAATCCCGCGGGATCCCGCAGCTTTTATTAATCCCGCAATCCCGCACCTTCAAAGCGCGGATCCGCGGATCCCGCAAGTTAAAAATTTGGCGCTAAAACTTTCGCAAAAATCGAGAGTAGCACGAGCGCAATGTTACCGTTTAGCACAAGATAGCCCGCATGTCTCCAACCGCTAGTGGCGCTAGTCACCGGCCACTAGAGTCTAGAGGATTGGCCGGGGACTAGCGCCACTAGCGGTTGGCGGCAGGCGGGCTATCCTAGTATCCTGTATCCTGTCGGCGCCTGCCAGTTGTTCATAAATAGTACTGCGAATTGTTGTTTGATCCAGTCTTTGATGTATTTTTTGTGAATGTCTTTGTAGTTAGTAGTTGCTTCAGTGTGGTGGGTATGTAGTTATATAGTTTGGTTGCGTAGTACTTAAAGTTTCTTTGCCCGTATGAGGTATGAGTTATCGGTATGTTTAATGTTTTTTTGTGTGGAGGCCCTGATTTTACTTTAATTGAGGTTGCATTTGGAATGTGAAGTTTATGTTGGAAAAGGATAGTAGTACAGATTATAGTAATAATAGTAGCATCTAAGAGAAAGTTGTGATTTGATTATTAGTCATTATATGAATAAAGACTGAATTAAAAATATAAACCCGTTAGGAGTAAGTGAAAAATTAAACAAAACTATTAAATTATGCCAATTATTTAAAGATGAATCTAAGAAAACAGATTACTAATTACTTAGATAATAAAAAACTTAATTAATACAAAAGAATTAATTTCTGTTGCTTAATGTAAGAAATGTTAAATATAAGTTGATTTTTACCCAAAAATCTGTAGTTTCAATTTGATTTTAAAACTTATAACATTATTTCAAAGATGCGGGATCCCGCGGGATCCGCGCGGGATTAGGCAATCCCGCATATCAATCCCGCGGGATTGAATTAGCTGCGGGATTGCAATCCCTAATTGGAATGTAAAATAAATATTTTTTAATCACAAATAAAAATTTACCAATGTAACAAGTTCATTGTATTGTAAAAAGTATGTTGTTTTATGTTGATGTGCACATTTAGGTATTTTTGTCTTTAAAAAAATAAATTTATAAAATCCCAGCCGGCGCGGTAAAAATCAAATATTATTAAAATTTAAATATCTCATAAATTGGTTGCCGCTTTAGCATCTGATAAAACCTGTCTAAGAATTTCCTTGATTCTAAAATATATATGAAATATGAGTTACCGGTCACCTTGTAGGTATTTTTAAACACCTACACATTTTCATTCAATCCTTATTCAGACTTAAATTCAGTCCCGAACACAATAAAAACATTTTGTTTAGTAAAATTAATTTTAAGTCGTGAACCTTCTCGTGTTGCTTTACCTGTAAATTTTATTACTGACTTTGGACTTTGACCGTTCACTTAGTTTCTGTTTGACTATAAGAAGTGAATCACAATATAAACATTATCTAAAAAAATATATATCAAATCAACACGCTCCTACCTGCCCCACGTATGCAATAACTAGAGACCATTTTTTGTCACGCGGTCACACACGATGCCTGCGTAGAATTATAGTGTACTCGTTGACCTAGGAACGTATAGGGATGAAACGATACCATTGAGGTATCGATACTTTTACTCGATACTGTATCGGTCGTCGAGTATCGATACTTACTCGGTATCAGTTGAAAAGTATCGATACTTACTCGTATCGCATCTTTTTTGGAAAATTTAGAGTTAAAACCATAACAAGTATTTTAAGTAATTTATTGATAAGAAAAACATAGAAAATTATAAGCTAAAATGGCATAATAAATTGAAAAAGCACTACAAAAACAGACTTATTAAAAAAAGTTATAAAAAATTAAATGTAATAAAAATAATGGCGTAATAAATTGAAAAAGCACTATAAAACAGACTTATGAAAAAAAGACTGTTTTTGTAGTGCTTCCCAAAAATATTGATTTTTCCAAATGTTTGCCAGCTAGGCGATTTTAGGGATTAACGAACATGGGAGCGAAAGCGAACGAACGAAAACATTGTCAATTATTGTCAATGACGACAAAATACGGAGGTGGCGGCGCTGCCTGTTTTTTTATATAGAAAAACAAGCTTGCCAACTACACAAAACTGACTAGCTAGGGACGCTAGGGTTAGGGTGCGTTCAAAAACTTCAATTTAAGATATGCAATTTTTTTGTGAATGTTAAATAAAATAGTGACATTGGCATACTGATATGAGTACTTTTGACCGATACCTACTCAATACTCAATTTCAAAGTATCGATACTAAAAGTACTTGGTATCGGTGAAAAATATCGAATATGTACTTGTATTTACTCGTATCGTTTCATCCCTAGGAACGTAGTATTGCGTGTATAGCATGCGTGGGCCTTAGAGTACTCTAAGGCGTGGGCCCAGTGTGTCTATCTTTATGCCAGAATACACTATATTGGCTTGGAAATGTCCCATTGGGCGCGTTCAGACGTTTCGATGTTTGTTGATCCACTTTTATTTAACGTAAAAAGTTGAATAAGATTATGTTCACACGTTTCAATTTAAGTAGAACCGAATTTGACATTCAAGATGGCGCCAACTGAAATTGTCAGTGCGTGCGTCTCTCTAACTTCTGAGGTTCTGCGAGACGAGCTCGAGAAAAACATAAAAAACGTCATATTTGGGCGAGAAAATGGATCATGAGAAGGAGTGAATTGGGCGCATCCAACACAATTTTGAAAGAGATGGCCCCAGAAGACTCCGAAGGATATAGAAATCACTTGAGGATGACAGAAAAACAATTTGATGAGCTGCTTTCCAAAATTAGCGATAATTTTTTTCAGAGATGTTTAAATTAATAATAATTACTACTAACTACAGTAACCGGCAAGGAAATAATGCATATTTCGTTAAAGTTAGCTTTATCATAACCTAAAAACGACAACGCCAAACGTCAAAGTTTGACATAGGTAGTTATTGTTATAAGATTTGTACAAATTGTTTTTTTCTTTTAATTTATGCGTATTAATAGTGACGCATGTCTCTGAATATTTACCACTATTTTCTGTCATTATCATAATATATTGGGTAGGTATGCAAAATTAAGAAAGGGACCCTCAGATGGTTTGGGCACGTAGAGCGAATGAGCGAAGAAAGTAGTGTAAAAAGAATATATGATGCAAATGTGAATGGTAGAAGAAGTCGGGGACGCCCGAGGAAGACATGGCACGATCAAGTGAATCAGATACTTGAGACGGGCCATGTCAAAAGTCAGAATAATAGAAGAGTAGATATGAGACGATGTATGAATGTGAGTGAGGCAAAGAGTGTGTGCCAAGACCGAGTTGTTTGGCGGTCCGTCCTCTCTGCCTACCCCTGCGGGGAAACGGCGTGATGGTTAGTTAGTTAGTTAGTTATTTAGTGTAAATGAAACACATATTATTTATTGCAGTATCACGAGCATTTTTATTATTGTACACTTCTTGCTTTTGATCCCAAAGACAGGGATGTATAAATCTGAACATCAAATCATTCGGCCATTTCAGATATTTTTTCGTTGAAACGGATTCCATGACGGTAGAAACTCGGAATGTCTAACGAATATTGACATAAATGTTTGATGTCTACTTGTGACCGCGAGTAACTATGGTAACCAAGATGGCGCGGTCATACTCGAGCGTCAAAAGTAGACAGGCTATCAACTTTAGCTAGTCAACAAAAAACTCGTTCAACTTTGTTGAAAGAAGGTTCACACCTGTCAATATGCTTTCAAGTGTCGAGTTGATCAACTAAAATTGAACCGTGTGAATTAGTCCAAGCCCGGAAGTGCTTGCTACTTTATGGCATAGTCTGATAGTACCTTTATGCAGGTGTGTTGTAAAAGCACGTACCTGACAAAGTTTAACCAGTGATCCCTGTGTTTATTTGGAGTAAAAAAGTAGACGGCATTTCGGTCTCCGGACCCTAATAGCTCAATACAGGCTGGTTTTTTTGTTTTAGATGAAGAAAAAGTCTCCGGAGACCAAATGCCATCTACATATTTTATTCCAAATAAACTCAGGAATCACCGGTTAAGGTTTCTTGGGTAAGTCTACACTCAGTATATACTAGGCAAAGATGGTAGCAAAATAATGAATAAATAAAAAAAAGTTGTCTAGTTGTTTCCGGTGACATTCTATTGAATCTTTATTCTGGAGCGTCTCATAACTTTTTAATGAATTTTCGAATATAAAACGGTTCCATGGCCGGCGGTAATATGAGAACTCACCATATGAGTTTTGGGAAATGAACGTTCTCGGAAAAGACACTTCCTCAAATCATAATTCATATCGTCATAACTCACCTTAGTAACGATTCATATCAACACTGATTCACAGTTACCAACCGACACGCGCGAAAGTGAATTAGTTGGTTCCATTTTATGGCTATTCAGCTTATCAAAACCAAAACACGAACTATTTAGAACGTACCTACTTTCTTACAATACCATAATATCGCGTGAAAATTGCGAATTTCGCATTATTTGCGTGAAAATGACAAAATTCACGAAACCATTTATCGTTAAATTGATGCATTTTGCTTAAAAATTTGCGTTTTATTCTTATTAAATCTCGCCATTCTATTGATGTTCCAAAGTCTTGGGTACTGTAATGATACATTAGTAGGATGTTTTGTAAACCTTCACAATATGAAAAATGATTCCATCGATACGGGTGGAGAACTTCATTGTAGTTTCCTTCACGCACAAGAAGGTTGAAAGTGACACCCTTTTACTCCTGTTTGTGGGAAACGGCTTGAGCAGCAGATTTACATGCTTTTACATACAGGATAATTTTTTGGGCAATACATATACAAATATTGGACGCCAGTTGTTTCAACATGATAAAAATTTTCTCTTAAAAGTATTATTTTAGTTTTTTATACCTCTGTAATATTTTTAATGCCGATGTTAGTACGTTTACAACTGGTAAAACATACCAGGCGCAATATCAAATCGTTCATATCTCTGTAGGTACTTTATAATGTGTAATTATGTGTACTTTCACTAAGCTTATATCTTTTTACTGGCCATCAGCTGGAGCTGGAATAGTGTAACTTGAGGTCAGCGTACTTCTCGAGGTTAGTAAAAGCAGTTGTAGATTAAGAATAAAAGGTTGTATCTTTATATTTTAATAGGTATCACGGGTTGCTTTGGTAATTTTTCCAAAATATCACCGTTTAAAATCGATAAAATATTTTTTCCAATGTTTACATTTGATATAAACAATACAGTGGTACCTCAAGAGACTCCAGATACTAATATCTACAGCCTGTATGTCGGACGAATATCTACAGCTCATATGTTGAACAAATATCTACGAACTTCAGAGTGTTGACTAATATCTACAGAGCGTAGGTTGGATTAATCAGCTAAATGTGTCCAATAGTCCGATATTAGGAATTTTTACACACATGCTTACATAAATTAAGTTTTTTAAACTGCATACGCAATATTACGTTATTCCAATATGCTATACATAATTGCAAATCCAACCTCTGCCAGTGCTGTAGATATTCGTCAACACTTTGGTTTTCATAGATATTCGTCAACAGTTTGAGCTGTAGATATTCGTCAACACTTTCCTTCTCATAGATATTAATTCGATTTTTTCAGTTTTTGGAATTCCTGTAGATATTAGTAGACGCCTCCACTCGAGAAGAGTACCCTAACATATGCTAACATACGAGATATTTGAGGTTCGAGCCGTCGAGCGAGCCTCTATACAACGTATATCTTCGCTTCGAGCTGTTGAGTTTGAAAATTCGCAAGTCGCGGGGATGATCCGTGATAGCGATCCCTGCCTTGCCGACCGAGATGTGAGCAGCGCCTCTGCCGGCGGTTCCGCAAACGAAGTGTAGATCCCTGCTTGGCTGACAGAAAAGAGAGTAGCGCCTCTGGCGGCAAATCAAACTTAACACTGTGGCGGCAGAATTTGAATATGCTGCTAACAGTATATTGTATACAGATATTACTACCACTGCTATACTGCCATTACAAGCAAAATGCAGCTGGGAATTTGCTGAGGTCGCATTCTAATATAGGTATTTTTTATAGTGAGTCTCCCAGCTAACCTTTTGCTTAATAAAAATTAAAATACTACAGTACAGTACCTATATCATTAGTGACATTTCAATAGAAAAATGTATCTTATTACTTTATTACATATAATGAAAGAGTTCATTGGGGCGTACATACTGTGGCGTAGCGAGGGAGGGGGGCGGACCACCCCGGGTGCCACTCGACCAAGATACTGCATACACATGAACACGGTCCATTATTTATATTTTCGTAACTCAAATTTTATGTCGGTCGGTCTTTTATAGACAGAATAGCCTATATTCTGAAATTCTCTAGCCACCCCCAGGATGGACCAATTTTATGAAGTCACTACGCCCAGGGGGGTGACATCCGCCCAGGGTGCAACACATGCTAGCTACGCCACTGCGTACATATAAATAAGTCAGTATTCAAGTTCTGTTATCGTTTAATTATTAATTTCGTTGCTTAATTTTTATGCTTTTATAAAGTAAACAATTTCATGTTTTTGTTATTTTTTTTTAGTCTAATGTTTTCTTTCCGTCGTGTATGGTATGTGTGGAAGTCTTTGTGATAATGCAGTTCTCTAAAGTAGTAAATTGTTAAACTTTGAAAATAAAAACTAAAAATTAACTTGTAGATAAAAATTAAAACTTCATTGAAAATTCTTTGTTTCACTCATTATATCTAATTCCTTAAGCATTATCATTAAATAAGCACCAACTCATTGCTACGGTGACGACAACACCACTAACGAAGGTAATCTTTTTGACAAGCCACCTTTCCACTTATAATGTCCGAACAGTTGAAAAGTTTTGAGACAAAAAGTTAACCACCACCTCAAGGATATTCACACCTAGGGTCAGTTTCAATGTCTCAAAAAGTCAAGCTTGTCTGATTTGGGTAAAGAAGGAGATCAGTGTCTGGTGCAATTTGATAAGGGCACCCTCCCCAATAAAATGCTTGGAGTAAGTATATCAGACCGGCTCGGCTCCATAGAAGCCCCAGTAAATCTGACTTCCAAGAAACTTGGCATCCTTGTCCTGTACAGGGCTAGCAGATTCTTCAATAATGACCAGCTGCTGCTGCTAATAAATGCTTGCTGTAAAAAATCTTAAGTACGTCCAATAATTGAATTTGGGAGCTACGTATGCGCTGGAGCCCCAAAATTCTTGATAAACGTACTTGATTATATGCAAAGAAGGGCGGTTCGTCTGATTGACAACCCATTGTTCACATATAGAATGCCATCTCTAATGCACAGATGCAATGTAGGCGTGCTAAGTCTGTTCTACAGGAATTTTAATGACACAAGCAGAACACCCATTCACAGTTGATGTTGGCTTCATGAAAACAGGTTGCTTCTTTTACTCGTTTTAGTGTAATTTGGCTCGAATGCGGAATGAGCTACCAGCATCCGTTTTTCCTCCATCATATAATCCGGCCTCTTCAAGACCTGCAAATAAATCCCTTCCCACAGCCCCCACCTTAACCCGTATCATAAATCACAACCCTTCTTAACCAGATAACGACATAGTATCCATATATAGGGGCGCTCTTGTGAGGTGTACCATAAAAACAACAAAATCTCTTTTGATTTATATTTCCATCGTGCTAGGTATAAAAAAAAATTTCATTTATTAATCCATTTATTTTTTCAATATCTGACAAAATATTCAAGAAGTATCAAAATGAAAAATCAAATATATGTATTTCATTTCAAAATAGGCAGCAATTTATAAGAGTATAACTGAAATGATTATTTTTTTACAATTTGTATTTGAAGTACAAGGTACAAGTTAGCGAAGTGTGATGTAGGATCAGAGGATATACACTTCAACATATTTTATGATGCTATGTGAACTTGTACTGTACTTCTTACAGTACAAGGTTCCTTACTACAATTCTTGTCATCATCTAGACCAGGGGTCGGCAGTTTGTCAAGTGAGAAGAGTCAATTTGTCAAAGAAACAAATATATCAGAGAGTCATATTATAATGGGGGGAGGTAATCGTACTGTGGTAAAAATTTGGTGGAACAATAATTTCGATTTGCTTTGTGTTATGTACATTCTTACTGTAATATCACACTTCTGCCCGTTTAAATATTTCTATAAACAGACTCGCGCATAGATTCCTTATTAAATTAAAACCAGTGTGTTCGGAATGCAAAAAAATAATCGTTTGGGGGCTCCATCTCATAAGGCCGGTTGAGGGTCCATCCATGAATTATGTCACACAAGAGGGGAAGAGAGTAAAGAAGTGTGACAAGGTATGGGGGGTCATCAGCAGTGTGACGTCACATGTAAAAATCTAAATATTTTTATAATTTATTTTTTTTTACTACTGTTTTGATTATTTTTAGATGTAAAATTGCAAAATATGTGTCGTCACACTAGAGGGGAGGGGGTCTCACAAATGTGACGATGTGGGTCAGGGACAGAGGGGGGTCAAAAAATTATGAAATTCGTCTGACGTAATTTGTGGAAGTTAATTAAATTGCAATTGATGTCTGAGGAGTCGAAGAGCCGCAGACGTCTATGCAAAGAGTCGGCTCTAGATAAGTGTGCGGCTTTTGCGTAGGCGTTTGCGGCTCTTTAGATATTAACTCCTTTTCACCTCTACTTGCCTCCACTCGACCAGCCGCCATGAGATAGAGCCGCTGAATGAACTTTGACTTTGGAAGTCAGTGCACGGTATGCTCATTATGGTACCATTACAGGAGTCAGTATTTGTATGCCATGACACGATCTCAGTATCTGACGTCAGTATTGTTGCAAATCCCACACAAGACGCTTTTAATGTAGTGGTTCTGAAAAAGAAAAGCCTGTTGTTATAAATTTGGTGTTGAGCACAAAGAAACGAGTGAAATGTAAGTGATGGATGGATGATTCTCAAGAAAAAAAATCTCACACTTTAATTTTGCTGACTGATCAGAAAAAGGTATTTGCACCTCTGGAACTCTTTTTTTCTGTTTCCAGATTTTCGATTGAGTTTGGCTAATATTGTTTTCATTTAATTAAATATTACAATTTGAGCTTTTACTCGTAAAAAATAAAAAAAATATATATACATATATATATATAATTTTATGGTTATTTCCTTTTGGGGTATTATGCCCACTGATGATGGACACTGTAACGCTGTCCGAAACGTTGGCTAAAGGAGGAGGTAGCGCAACACGGCATAATACCCCAAAAGGAAATAACCATAAAGTTTTTGGCCGTGAATATCTAAAATCATATCATATATATTTGTTTTTATTCCAGAAAAAAGAACAAAACATTTTCACTTATTCAACTAGAAATAACTGAAATAATTACATTTTACAATACACTACACGAAAAAACATTATTTAACGTCCATTATTTTGTTGATTACCTTAGAAATGAATTAATTTTTTTTTAATGTACACAGACTTTTTTAATTTTTTATAAGGAAATTGTATAAATTGCTACCCTGAGGATGAGCAATGAGAATTTCAACAAATTGCTAGATATGGTAACTACATACATATATTTTGAAAGAAAATACAGCCACGAGAGCTTCGATCTTGCCAAGAGAAAAATTAGCTATAAATGTTTCTGTGCGACCAGCAGAAGCTTTGAGAATTCAATTTTTTTTTTTAGGTTCCTTCCTATAAATATTTTGCAACATATTTATTTTCTTGCAGACATCTTCCCGTGTAATATTAGGGTTTGTAGTTATCAATATTGCCTATAATTCGTCCAAGGCCCAATTTCTTCTGAGAAGAACTACATAAAAAATAGTTGTTGTGAGTCGTGTTCCACATCTTAACTCATGTAAAATGTCCCACATATGTTCTACAGATCCCGTGTTTTGTACGCCTCGGTAAACGTCGCAAGGAGGCGCTTTGGCGGTGGAGGTAGGAAGCTTCGGTGGCGGGGATGGAACATCGCTGTCTAGTGTAGCTGGTGGCGATGGATGCGTCAGAGCACTATGCTCTGTAGACAAGGCAGCACCGTCTTCCAAGGCACACAAGAAATACTGATGTACTGAGGGGGCGAGCACACACACGCATGAGTAAGCGCATCAGGATTCAAATATCTATATAGCACGATTCAGTACTCACATCGGTGAGGATTAGATAATTATAGTAATATATATAATACAAACTGTACATTTTTTCTTATTACTTTGCCAACTCTTGACAGAAATATAGTTTTAGGTGAATGAAACATAGTTGCTTGAACACACAGCCTCTTTGCGGCTTTTCCTCCACTGTGTCCACTCCATGATCTGCTCCCGGAGTTCGTCGTAGGACTTGATTTTGGGCTCAATTGATATTGGACTGGTCTACAGACCGACACTGAGGGGGGATCAGTTGAATGGGTCGGATTGATCACTGAGGAGATGACTGCAAGTACAGAATGGTTAATGTAAATGTGAAATCACTTAACAAATATTTAATGAATGTTTCCACCTCACAGATATTGCAAAAAGAATGGAAGAACTGAAATGGGTACGGGCACTGGGCAGGGTGGGAAGCAAGGAAATAAATTGTTGATGCAAAACTCTGATTGACTGGAGACCAGAAGGGTTGCAATTTGGGAGTCCGGCCTGAGTACCGCCGCCCCAGCAACCATTTATTGGTTAACCAACACCTCTGCCGTAGGTCGCCCCAAGTGGTTCATACGTTTGGTGACTCAGCAGGGGTGCCCGGGTTTACGGGGAGAGGTTTGTCCAGGTCTCTACAGCGGATACGTCTGACCACCAGCTGCATGGCAGGCCGGATTGGGAGAGAATGGTTGAGGGAGTCCCCTTTGACTTCTCCAGCTATTCTCTCTCGGAACATCGCCTTGCACCACAGTGGGAGGGATAGATTCATACGTCCTTCACTCCTGGACACCCTGATCCCAGATTCCTACCCATCCCTCATACCCTTTTCCTTCCCAGAACTTCCTCTTCTTTCTTTCCCAAAAAGACCCTCCACACAGCATCCCCAAAGATGACATAGGCCCTGAAAGAAATTATTTTCTTCAGGACCTTCTAAGTGGTGGTGCTGTTGTAAAAAAAATTACTGATGAAGGAAGCTAAAAAAGAATACCCTGAGGAAAATAATTCCCCTCGGGGCCTCCTGTAGGTAAAAAAGAAGAAGTAAAAAAAAATAAGGAAAAATGCCACCAGGAAGCCCACAACAGAGATGAAGCAATGATTTAAAAAGATGCGGAGGGCTAAAATGGCAAACCCTGGCCTAACACATTAAGGAGGCTTTTCATATTAACCACATTCTTCTCAAGTCATTCTAATCCTCATTGCTGAGGATCGTGAACCCTACTACAATATCCAGAGGACAAAGCTCCTTCACTCCTCATGGTTCTGCACTGCATGGACACTCTAGTACCAGACACCAGGGATACGTCACTCTATGGCTGCGGTGACCTTCCTCTGCTTCTTCTGCCAAACATTGAGCTCAGTGACTATAAGTTTCTCCAAGATGGAGTCCTCAGTTTGGCAACATGCCCCAAGTACATTAGAAAAAGTTGTGGGCAGATAGTTAAAAGCCTATTGTGGATGCCTAACTCTTCCACTCTACGAGGCCTTAAGGTTTCCCTCAGGCCTATCTTATATTTGGATATGCTGCGCAGGGGACCCATTCCCAGTAAGTGGGAAATATGAGCATATTTCCCAATGCTGCATTGAAATATGATATCATATTTATGAGAATATTGTCTCATAAATATGATCTCATATAAATATCTTATAATAATAATTGGATAATTTGTAGAGTGCCGTTTTTGTGAAAAACCACCTCAAGGGTACTCCAATTAGAATTTAAAAAAGTATTTGTTTATTCGAGCAACCTTGCAGTGGTAGTCCTAGAGCTGGGCAGGTTGACGGACATGAAGGTGTTCATGATGGGGTCCAGGAACTTCTCAGGAGCATCAGCTAGCGTCTCCTCGTCCTCCAGCGGCTTACATGCCAGGTATGCCTTCTACTCCACTATAAATAAATAAGAAATGTTCAATATTTTTACAAGAAAAACTCTCTTTTTATAACTTTTGGAGGTTATTCCCACCAATGTATTATATTAATGAAGAAGAAGATAACAATAAGAATCTAAACAAAAATATGAAAGAGAGCAAGACAGAGAAAAAAAGAAAAAATAATGGTCGCAACTGGGACTCGAACCCAGACCTCTCGTCTAAACGGGACGTGCGCGTTAACCAATTTCGCCATTGCCACCTTCTGTCAAACCGTCATATTTGTCAATCTCATATTTCAAATTTTAGAATTACAATATTATCTTCAACTAATTCTTTTTTCCATATTACGGGCAGCTGCCCTTTTTATTGGAAAAAATCATTCCAAGAATGTTTTATGTAATCTGGGTAGCGTCTCGGATAATGGATCTCGGAAGATGGCAATGGTGAAATTGGTTAATTGGCAGAGCGCTTTCACACATACTGCGCATCCCCCACCACTCCCCTTATCTCACCCCGAGTGCCACTGACATATGAAAAATTAAAACACCATACGCGATTGAATATGGCATACATACACGGCATGGACACGATACACATGCTCCTGGCAAGCTGAAGGCCACTACTGGCATGCTTTTGATCGAGATAATAGCATGTGTATCTGCAGCTTAACTACTCGAACCCAAAAGCTTGTTTTCAAAATAATATAACATTACCAGACATATGAATGACGTATGGGGCGTACCTGACTTATTAAAGAATAACACAAGAAATGTCTTGTGGGTTTCTTTCACGGTCCAAATTTTACCTAATAGAGGCCTAAATTTCCAATACAATACTGTGTTTACGAAATCCAAACGGGGTGGATGTAAGTGAGAGTGATATAAGTGAGAGTGAGCGCTGGGCTATTGGGTTAAACGGAACATTGTTTCCATTCATATTTGTATGCAAGGCATTTCCAGTTTTCTTTTTTATTCTCCTTTGAATTATCCTGGTGATCCCAATTTGAAACTATTTTTTGTCTGCACTTTCTAGAATGACTGTACTGTACTGTACTGTACTTCGTAAACACTTGCTCAAAATATTCAGCGTGATATTGTCTAAAATAATGCAATGCAAGAATACCTTGAAGATGTTCTGATTGGGCCCCACCAGGTGAAGGAGGAAGTAGTTGAGCATTGAGGTGATGCCGCCGACCATGGTGGAGTGGCTGAACAGAAAGTGACTTGCGTTGGTCGGTGATTGATTGGTCTCCAGAGTGCGCGTGGTGCCCCTGCCAGGTGTCAGGGTGCCAGGATATTGCCAAGTGCGCCATGGAGTTCAGACTTGCCATTCATTGTTTTCACTAAAGAACAAGGACAATAGTTACAAAACTGCACCAGAAAGCTCTGCCTCAAAACGGGAATGCCTCCCAATGAGATAGGCATAGTAAAAACCATAGTAATATTAAATTTGTTATTAAGATAAATCAATTTAGGAGGCAATGTGGGAGGCGGGTATGGGTACCGCCGGTCTGGGAAACATTTCATGAATAGCTAAAATCTCTGCCACAGGTCGTACGTTTGGTGACCTAGCAGGGGTGCCGGGATTTGTGAGGTTTTTTCATGCCTTGGCTGCGGATGCACTTGCCCACCAACTCCAGGGAGGGTTCAGTTGAGGAAGGCCCTTTGTACATTACACTTGACCTCTTTAGCTGGACTCTCTTGACCCATCGCCTTGCACCAGTGGGAGAGATGGATTCATACTTCCATCATTCCAACACAATAAACCCAAATAATTTCTACCAACTCCTACCCTTTTCCTTCCCAGAACTTACTCTCCTTAAAAGGACCCTGCGCACAGTATCCCAAAAGATGACATAAGCTCTGAGGGAAATAATTGTCCTCAGGGCCAATGAGTGAAGTTAATATAAAAAAGCAATGTTTTGATTCTGAATGGTGGTATTCCACCAGGAAGATACTGAGTCTTGAAATGTGAAATAAATCTGGATCCGGAGGCCGGTCCCGGGAGCTTATTGAGTTTATTGCTTTAAGCTTATTGTTGGTGTGAGTTACCATAATATTTTTTCTCTTTAGCGTTATTGATTATAGATCATTTAATTTCAGAAGAAATCTGTAAATAAACTTACTTAAAGCACAAAAAGCTACCTTGTTAATTATAAAACTGAATAGACATATGGAAAAAAGAATTAGTCTCAAACCGCTCTCAAAGAGCGTATGTGCGCCATGTTGCTCAGAGCCTTCCAATACACATTCATTTCACAGTACAAGCCACATCTTCCATGTTAGCTTCAAGGGATCGAAAAAACAAACTTTGTGAGTTTCACTGGAACTATTTAATAAATGTTAATAGTTATTTAGCATACTTGAAACAATCTGTGTTCTTTGATTTTCCACAAGAAATCCATCACCAGATGCAGATACGTGTGCCGCCTGTGGTTAAATTTAAGGTCAGATGGAATGCTTTGACGTTTGACCTGTCACTTCTATGTCAACTAACACGTCCAGCAGACTTGGGACAATCTGAAAAACCAAAATTTGAAGGTTTAGTTTTAGAAAGAATACATTATTACAAAGTTACTGAGAAAGAGAAATGTTATTTTAACATTCTAAACATAATATATGACCGTCTTACTGTACTGCAATGTTTTTCTGTATGTGTAATGTTTTTGAATATGGATGTTCCCTGAACAGCCCTTCTCTGCTATATAATCCGAAAGGCCACGATTTCAAACGGTTGAAATTTTGAATGCATCGCTCCACATGCAAAAAGTTGTCTTTTATAGTAATTGATGAATCAAAGGGTTTTTTTACAAAAGAAAATATTCTAGGTGCACACCAAAATATCTCCCATGTGTCAAAAACGTAAAACGTTCAGAGGGAGCTAAAAACTGATTTTTGAGTACAGATTATTTAACAAAAACACTAAACTTTTAAAACGAAAACTACAAAGCGTAATATTATCAAAGAAATAATGAAATTACTGGGTTCATAAATTTTTTAGGTTAATTTGTATGTTCACTGTTTATATTTTATGTAAATGCCTACCATTATAAACACATCCCACGAGTAGATAATATTTACAATTTGGACTAGTATTGCGTCAGAGTAAATAATACTTTTTATAATGTAATTTCAAATTACAAATGATAATTCTTCCAGTAATATCTTGAAATTTACTACATTTCAACCATTTTACATCATGTCAGCTTGTCAATCATGCTTGTTTAGTATGCTATGATGTTGGTAACATTGACAAAATTCATATTATTAAAAATCACAATTTTCAGTTATTACCATATGAATTATGACAATCTCTAGGGCCGAATTATTAGGACAACATTACGAAAACTCACACGTCTAAAAAGTTGCCACTTAGTTGTCTGGTCACCATATAAAAGCACAAGTGTGAACCCACAAAGTCGAACAAGTTTTTTCGATCAATTTTTCTCGTTCAATAAAAGTTGATCAACTAAAATTGAAATGTCTGAACCCGCTACATGATCACTTTACCGAACGAAAGTAATGTTGAAGTCCATTAAACTTTAGGTTTCCGATTTCATAGAAAAGCATGTTCTCTAAGCTAATTCATAGATTCTAATTAAAGAAATCAGGTGAGATCTCGGCTTTACAATAATGTGGGACAATATCGGTCAATAAGAAAAACATCCCTAGTGATTATGTGTAGGGAAAAATATATTATTGTCTATGATCCACTTATTGCGCTGGCAATGCTGGCATCCCTGGCAACTGGCAACACTCGTGGTCTACGTGCTTTGACAAAACTAGCCAAAGCTGGCAAAAATCGGTAAACTAGACGTACCTTGATAACAGGATTTTACCGCATACTATTTGAAATAGTTTATTGAAAAACTCAGCAATAATGTCAGTGGTAAAGAATATTACCTCTCCGGATGAGTTCAGCAAATTTATAAGGTATGCATTGACTCGTTTCTCGAATTATAATTATTACAAATAATAACAATAGGGTTAAGTTTGTATGGCACAGGTAAAATTTACTTCTGAATCACGCATTACCATCGTTAATTATTTTCCTTATCTCTTAATGCTCGTGTTAAATTACAGGTAAACTATTGCTAACGTGCCATAATGCTAACGGAGGAATTTGTCTATTTTATGTAATATATTTTAATGAGAAACATGAAGTTTTATTGTCTTTGAATGTTGTGGCAATATATAATTACTACTTGCGTAGCGTTTTTTGTTGTTATAATTAATTAACACCTGCATTATTTGATATTTCAGCTCGCCCAACTTGTCAGTTGCACATTTTGCGGCAGAATGGGCACCACAATGCAAGCAAATAAACGATGTGATGTCCGAATTAGCAAATCTGCCCGAATTGAAGCCAAGTGGTACACAGTTCTGTGTCTGCCCAGCTGAGGATATGCCAGAGATATCTCTTAAGCTTAAGGTATGAATTGTAAAGTTTAATCAAAAGATTTGGTAATTATCGGTTCGGATTGGCCACGCTTATTACGAATAATTTTTAGAAAAAAACTTTAGATTCGCCTTAAGTACTATAAAAGGAAACTTTTTGGCTTTGGGGTGGCGGAAAATAATGCATTTTAATTTTCAATTGCATAAAACCAAAATTCACTTCGCGAATCGACACAGCGAAAATTCGCGGCCGTAGCTGTCACTGTTATGGACTGTAGCTGACTTCGTGGGATACCTGCATGAAATACCGCGAATCACAAACCATGTTGCACAAACCTAGCGTAGCCGCTAAACCACTTGAAAACTGGGATGTTTTTCTTGCGTTGACGCGAGTAGGCGTTATACAGGGGCACATTCTTTTGTATCACAAACCATGTTACACAAACAAGCCCGCTAGAGAAATTTCATAATTACGCGCTTTATCCCACGAAGTCAGCTACAGTCCATAACAGTGACAGCTACGGCTGCGGATTTTCGCTGCGTCGTCGGTTCGCGAAGTGAATTTTGGTTTTATGCAATTGAAAATTAAAATGCATTATTTTCCGCCGCCCCAAAGCCAAAAAGTTTCCTTTTATAGTACTTAAGGCGAATCTAAAGTTTTTTTCTAAAAATTATTCGTAATAAGCGTGGCCAATCCGAACCGATATTTACCAAAGATTTTACCAAATAAAATAGATTAATTGGTAAACTTTGGGGATCGTTGGAAACGGTTAATACGCACCTTTTTTTGAAAATATCTTTTGATTCACCTTAATTACATCAAAAGACAACTATTTGCATTGGGGGAAGTGGAAAATATTTCATTCTAAATTTCGATTACGTAAAATTAAAATTAGCTTTCATTCTGTGAAACGAGACCGTCCATTTTCAAACATTATTTTCAAATGTCATTTTTTTGTAATGTTGGTATTCTTGTTACTGTACGAAAAGATGCTAGAGCAAATCGTAGCAGACTTCATGGGAATTCGGTTCGTAAAACCAACGGCTAGAGACAAAATCGCGCGGGAGTTTTTTAATGTTATAAAACTGAAATTCCGCCTAATTAGTAGGTACTTACCTAATACACATGTATTGCGTGCGTTGATTAAAATTTATTAGTTAAAATTTTTTTTGACTTTAAAATTTTATTTTTATAAGTCAACTATTTCTGCGATGTTGAGCGGCTACGTACGCTAATTTTATGTGATATGGTTTGTGATACAAAAGAAAGTGCCCCTTTATAACGCCCACTCGCGTCACGGCAAAAAAACATCCCAGTTTTCAAGTAGTTTAGCGGCTACGCTAGGTTTGTGTAACATGGTTTGTGATAGAAAAGAAAGTGCCCCCTTCGTAGCGCCTACTCGCGTCACGGCAAAAAAACATCCCAGTTTTCAAGAAGTTTAGCGGCTACGCTAGGTTTGTGTAACATGGTTTGTGATACAAAAGAAAGTGCCCCTTTATAACGCCTACTCGCGTCAAGGCAAGAAAAACATCCCAGTTTTCAAGTAGTTTAACGGCTACGCTAGGTTTGTGTAACACGGTTTTTGATACAAAAGTGAATGTATTATTTATAAAAAATAATTAGGTACCGAAATTAAAAACATGTTTTTTTCCGTCATTTTATTCCCAAAACTCCGATAATTTAGTACTTACCTTTCCAGATTTCGTGGTACCTTCAAAATCTTCTAGCCGTTCGTTATACATTCAAGTGTATCGGGAATACCAACATACCAAAGTGATAATAACCACAATGGCGTACAATCTCACAAGACGAAAGCTAATTTTAATTTTACGTAATCGAAATTTAAAATGAAATATTTTCCACTTCCCCCAATGCAAAAAGTTGTCTTTTAATGTAATTAAGGTGAATCAAAAGATATTTTTTTAAAAAAGTGCGTATTAACCGTTTCCAACGATCCCCAAAAATTAATGATTAATTTTATACAAAACCGGGACCAGCACATTTTACACTAAAAAAAATAAATTTTTACCCCAGTAGATAGGTAATAATTAGATGTAATTAATTCCGTGAGCGGAAATTGAAAAAAATGTATATTATCGTTAATTTCTTAAATTTAAAAATACGAAAATGTCATTTTTCATTGACCTCCATGTTGTAAATTACAGCGGTAAATATGCACTTTTTCACGAAAAACACTTTGCAGAAGTTGAATACTTGTTATAATTACGTATTTCGGAAACTTTTTGCATTGGGGGAGGCGGAAAATGATGCATTTTAAATTTCAATTGCGTAAAATCAAAATTCACTTCGCGTCTTTGCAAACAGACATGGCGCGGCCGATCTGTCACACAAGCCCGCTAGACAAACCCTGCGTAGCCAGACAAACCATTTAAAAACGTAGGCTGTTTTTTAAAGTAAAGATTATATTCACAAGCCCGCTATACAAACCCTGCGTAGCCAGACAAACCATTGAAAAACGTAGGTTGTTTAAAATAAAGATAACAACATGGAGGTCATTGAAAAATGACATTTTCGTATTTTTAAATTTAAGAAATCGACGATAATATACATTATTTTCAATTTCCGCTCACGGAATTAATTACAGCTAATTATTACCTATCTTCTGGGGTATATATTTATTTTTTTTTGTCCAAAATGAGCTGGTCCCGGCTTTGTATAAATTTACCTAAAATAGTAGTTAACTCATTTCCAAAGTATTTTCAGTAATTGTTCGGAACAAACGTCAACGGTTAATACGCACTTTTTTTTGATAAAACTTTTAGATTCTTCTTAATTACCATAAAAGACAACTATTTGCATTGGGGGAGGTTGAAAATGTTACATTTTTAATTTTATTTACGTAAATTGAAAATTTGCTTTCACACTGTCAAAAAGTAAAGATAACATACACAATCCCGTTACATAACCATTGATGTTTGTTCCGAATATTTACCGTATTTTCATATGCAATAAATAAAATAAAATCTTGATTGAAGATATGGAAAAAAAGTTATGTTGTAGAATTTCCTGTATAACATTTAATATGAAATTTAAAAACTAAGGTTTACAGTATTTAGCCAGCACAATTTCCCTTACGGTTGGAATAGCCACCGCATGAACTTGATATTAATAAAATAACAATTCAGAAAAAACTCACCTCCAGACTTTTACAACAGTTGAAAACCTTATTTCAAAGCTAATCCATGGTACCTATTCAAAATTATAACTAAAATATATTTTTTGCATTGTGCATATTTGGATTGTACCTTTATAATTATTTCTTAGCCCTTGAGATCTTTAACTCATTCACTACGGATCGGGATTATGACATCCACACTGCCTGTTCAGTACCAGAAAAGAAGAGCGGCTCAAATGCCATATAGCTGTACAGCGCCTGAGCAATTTTTCCTTTCCAGCTATATGGCGCTTTAGTCATTTATCCTATCCAGCATCGATATATTGTCTCACGCACACACTGTTCATGAAGAACGGTAATGGGCCATGCCATGCCATCCATGAACGTCGATATATTAACTATAGATTAGCCCTCCCATACCCAATACCAATCCCAAAGCGACACCGCCTACGAGAAATTTCATAATACAACTACCCATCGAATTCCGTTGCATCTTTTGCGTGTTGTTTTACTAGGAGGAAATTAATCATTTATTATCAAATGTTACTTTTCTCGATACGCTGCGTCGAATTCATATATTATGTACATATTTTTTAAGATATTCATGTAACTCATTAAATTGTTAATAATAAAGTCCGCGATAGCCCATATCTAAAATATTTCTAACTGCCTGAAATTTGTGTTTTAAAAATGATCTTCGCAAAGCTAGTAATTCCGTTACCGCGAACTTGCTGGAAAACAAATTAGGGTAATTGTTCGGAACAAACGTCAACGGTTAATACGCACTTTTTTTTGATAAAACTTTTACATTCTTATTAATTACCATAAAAGACAACTATTTGCATTGGGGGAGGTTAAAAATGTAACATTTTTAATTTTATTTACGTAAATTGAAAATTTGCTTTCACACTGTCAAATCACTCTGTTTGCAGTTCGGAACAAACGTCAACGCACTTTTTTTGATAAAACTTTTAAAATTAAGATAATATACACAAGCCCGCTACACAAACCCTGCTTTGCCAGACAAACCATTCAAAAACGTAGGCTGTTTTTTAAAGTAAAGATAACATACACAATCCTGTTACATAACCGTTGACGTTTGTTCCGAATATTTACCCAAATTAGCTCCACGCAGACCAACTAAAGGTACAAACCAATGCTTTTTGCGATCTTTTGACTGCGAGATAAGGAACTTTCTTTTTGATAAATGTTTCGTAAACCAATATTTTTGGTTCCGGTGTCATTTTTAAGACCTACACGCCTTGTCTAGATATACTTGATCGAAGACTATGAATAATTATGAATATCGACTTTAGTAGTAGATTCCAACAGAAGAATGTCACATCTTTGAAATGAAAAAAAATCACAACTCTCACACACCTGCAGAAACAGTGATAAAAATAAACAACTTTTACGTTTGTGACCCAAACTGACGGTAAAGGTATATTACGTTAACTGCGTATTATTGAGATCCCCATCGGATCAGTTAAAAATACTTCGCGAAAGCTTGTTCAATCTTAGTTTTTTTTAGGGTAATTTAACTATACGTAGTTGAAGTTATTTTATAGATTTGTAAAGCACCCTTGACTTGATTTTCACGACAATGTACTACTTTTACAGATTGAAGCCGTTCCTACCATCATATTCATAAGAAATAGCAAATTGGTGGACAGAATAGACGGAGCGGACGTGGTCAGTCTCACGGCTAAGGTCAAGCACCTCAGCTCCGTGTCCGCCTCGCCCAAGGAGCCCCTGGAAGAGAGACTGAAGAAGCTGATCAATAAACACAATGTCATGGTATTCATGAAGGGGAACAGGACCACTCCCAAGTGTGGATTCAGCAGGACACTCATACAGATCTTGCAAGACACGGGGTAAAACTATTAATAATATTCTAGTTACCGGGTTTTTCATACATGCATATCATTGACGCTACAAGTCTTGAAGAATCCTGGGCGACTCTACGATTCTTTTCCACTCCTGCTGTTTCGGTCCTTAGTTTCTTATGCCTAGGGTTACAGTATTGATTAGCACAACATCTAGGTATCTATGTTTTCAGCTGATAGTTTATCAACATTGATTTAGGAATGATCACAAACACGGCAGAATTGAGTCATTCAATTTCTATATCCGCTATATCAACTTTCACCGATTCGGAGAAAATCGCAAAAAACTGTCACATCTCTAGTCTAAATAAAAAATTGCTTTTTTATTTTTATATAATGAATTGGAGTAATATACATTCGAAAAGTGTTCATTTTTCAATATCTGTCTAGAAGTATTTAAGTAATTTGGATAAATAAAATGGATATAGCGGATTTTGATACTCACTTCGTGATTTGTATGGAATATAGAGGCTTTTGAAACTCAACTGACCTGAGGGACGTGTTTCTACACCCGCCATCTTGGCAAAATAACTGCTCGTGATTGGTAGAATTCCGATATAGCGGGTTTTTAAAGTAACTTTTTGAATGATATAGAGGGTTTTGTTTCTCACTCGCAGTTTTAACATGGTTATTAGTTGTTTTCGTGATAATATTTTGAAAATTTCAAAATTCTTTGCACTAAAAAAATACACATGATTTCAGGGGGGGGGGGGGGTTAGTCTAAAACCTCACCACATATCACCAGGGGGGGTTAAAAAGTTGCTTAAAAACATCACATGATTAATGGATGACCCCTAAGTGAGATTTTAAAACTCAATTTTAGGTTAGTCTTGTTCCTCGCAAAAATGTGAACAAGATGACATACTCAGATCATTTCGTCAAAAATCAGATATAGCGGGTTTTGAAATTATAGGACTCAATTCAGAGTTATACTAAAAACTCACCTTTTCAGACCGTCAGATCCATAAAGTCAAAAATCTTTTATCTTCATATTCACAGCTCACGACATTGTAAATAACTATTTGTGTAAAAATGAAAGTAAATATGAATTTGTAAGCTTTTAAGATCATTACGTAAAACTTCTCCAGTCCAAAATAAATATCAACTGTGCTTTTGCCACTAATCTTCTCATAAATTAAATATCAACATAATGGAGGGTAGCAAATATAAAATCATGCAATTTCCAGCGTTTTGAATATAGTGCCCTTTGTTTGCAAAGTCGTATTTTCTCCAAGTATAAATTTTCTAATAAAAGTGTGTTTATCAAACGTGAACTGTCAGGCAGGTATGATTTCTGTATCTCTACATTTTATAAATTAAAGTCCTCCGCGTCGTCTGTCTGTCTGTCTGTTCGCGATAAACACAAAAACTACTGAATGGATTTTCATGCGGTTTTCACCAATAGATAGTGGGGAAGGTTTAGGTATATAATTTGTAAATTGGTTGAAAAATAACGATAATTGTTAGAATCATCGGAAAAAGTCAAGCCGCCTGGGAGCTTTCATTGAAAACACTGCCTAATTCTTTTATAGATCTACAAAAAAGTCCGCGATGGCATATATCTATCTTTTACGGATAGCTTACTATCTTCCCTTCTCTACATATTATAAATTAAAGTCCTCCGCGGCGTCTAACTGTCTGTCTCTTCGCGATGAGCTCAAAGATGGTGGTGGTTATAAAGGTTGGAGAACCATCCAGCAGAAGACGTTGTGTTCAATTAGCCAGAGCAACGCGTGGCCGGGTCAACTAGACTGTTTATAAATAATACAATTAGATAGGGCCTAAGAACTCAGAATAAATTGTACAACACCCTTGAGGTGATTTTTCACAAAAACCGCGCTCTAGAAATTATCCAATTATTTTTATCTTTTATCGATGGTCTGCATATCTCTTAAGACCCGTTCGCACTGGGCAAGTAGTTTAGTCGAGTAGCGCATATATTAGAAACTAAACATATCCGAACACTACAATTTTAGTCAGCTCTTTAGTACAGTCAATCCATTTCATTCTATTTTTTCGGGCAAGTAGCGCCCCCCACCACGCGTCCCTGTGCACTGTCATGTGCGAACCTGTCATTTTAATTAGAAGACACAGATTGTCATCCTATTGGAGCGAAGATGCTACTATAAAATTATTTATTTTTGCTGCTATTAATCTCTTTTCGTGTCCATAGTTTATTTATTTTGATCTCACTAATTTATTTTTCCACCTCTTCTAAAATAAACATGCATTTACTTTGTTGATTTACATCATCTTGCAATGCTTCGCTCACTAATGTACTCTACTCGACCGTAATGCGAATGCTTTTACTCACTGCACGGCTTAACTACTTGCTCAGTGCAAACAAGCCATTAGATGTACTCAAAGAGTAAAATGCCTTTTGTTATTCTGTACACAGGGTGTCAGGGGGTAAAGTGCATTAACTTCGGGAAGTGATTCTACATGATGGTAGGAGTAAAAAAGATTAACAATGTTTTCCGAAATTCCAACATTTTTTTCCCATACAAAAAGACGTACCTATTAAAAATCCTTAGTGTGAGGTACGATCTTACTTGCTGAGAGCATGTCGGGTGCCCGACTCCATTGTGATTGGCCCATATCGTAACAGCGGAAAATAATAAATCTGGCTGCACACGCCGGACTAATTTTATCTTTTTACCTCAAAACTAACTCTAAAAGTTGGAATTTCGAAAAAAGTTATTTATCTTTTTTACTTGTACTATCATGTAGAATCACCTCCCGAAGTTAATGCACTTTACTCCCGGACACCCTGTATATCAGATTTTGATGAAAAAGTAAAAAATGAAATCATTATACAAAATATGTAATACATAGTCAATTTCATGCAAATATAAGTGCATTGTACTGTCAACATTTTATTATTGAGAGGACAGATTGTTTTGATTTTATAGTACTTTTTTTGATAGCCACGATAACCTCTTGTTGACCTTTTGGTCGTGTTTTTGTCTTGGATTGAATTCATATCATTTATCTCTCATCGATCATAATATTATGTATGTAATAATAAATTTATGTCTAACAAATCTGTAGCCTGCCTAATCCTCAAAATTTGTATTTCTTTACCTTGCTATATTTAAGTACTAATCTTTGACCAGTAAATCCCCAGTTGAATGAGGAAATTAGGAATCTATCCAAACCTCAAATCGAACCATTCTGACGTTCATCATCATCACTATTGGCTCTACAACCCCTGGTGGGTCTTCCACTCATCTCGGTTTTGAGCCAGCTCTCTCCAGTTTACAAGCTCCAAGATAGATGTCTTTGAGGACGTTGTCGCTCCATCTTAGCTCCAGCTTGATGCTCGGTCTCTCCACATGACCCAGCCATCGAAGTCTTCCCAGTTTTATAAATTTTGCAACGTTTAGCTCCTTAAACAATGTATAGAGCTCATTGTTGTAACGTCTGCGCCAAAATCCATTTTCTAGAAGTGGTCCGAA
The DNA here is from genome assembly GCA_917880885.1 of Limnephilus marmoratus. Lineage (NCBI taxonomy): Eukaryota > Metazoa > Arthropoda > Insecta > Trichoptera > Limnephilidae > Limnephilus > Limnephilus marmoratus. Next base: position 27,849,229 of record OU862923.1, on the reverse strand, counting down.
GATGCGTCTCAAAATTTTTCTTTCAAAAACGTTCAGTGCTCGCTCATTCCTCTTAGTTAGTACATTTCTTTCTGACATTCATACTGAATAATGTATACAAAAACAATATTTTGCATTTCACACAACAGAACAATTATAGAAAATTAACGTATTTCCATTATATTGAAGATTCCCCATAATGTAGACTGGTATGGTGTTGCTTGTTGACATAATTCAAGACTTTGATATTTTTTTGTCCTTATTAAACTTTTCCACCAATTTCACATTAAAGGTTACGAATATCACAGTTGTGTCCATATTGTCAGATTGTTTTTGTCATTTGTTTAAACTTTTTTTCTATTTTGCAGTGTGGAATATGAAACTTTCGACATTCTAAACGATGAAGAGGTACGTCAAGGACTTAAAACCTACTCTGACTGGCCCACGTACCCTCAGGTCTATGTAAAGGGAGACCTGATCGGAGGTCTCGACATCATCAAGGAGATGCTAGCTGCCGGAGAATTGGAATCCACACTCAAGTCATAATATCGCTATTACATATTTTGTGGACTCATCTTCCATTTTGACTTATATACAGCGATCAAACCATGTACACCAACTAGATCTTTTTATTTGAAATAAAATAAAATTTTATTTATAATCCTGCTGTATTATTTTTAAGTTATTTGTATTCATTGCTTGAATGGAAGCACGGACGCTTACTGAAGAACTAATTAGGCGACTTGAGGCATTAGAGATGTGGATCTACAGAAGAATACTTAAAATAAGCTGGATGGACAGGTTTACAAATGAAGATGTTATGGTTCGGATGAATAAAGAAAAGGAAGTAATTAAAACTATAAAAATCCGAAAACTTCAATATCTTGGACATGTGATGAGGCATCCAGAGAAATATGAGATCCTGCATCTCATAATGCAGGGAAAGATTGCCGGAAGACGGGGCCCTGGGAAGAAGGAGAACCTCATGGCTGAAAACCCTGAGACAGTTTGGCCAGTCTACCGTGGAGCTGTTCCGGGCCGCAGTAAACAAAGTCCGCATAGCCAACATGATAGCCAACGTCCGTTGAACGGACAGGGCACAAGAAGAAGAAGAAGATTGCTGCTAAATGTCAAAATAATTTGCAAGGTTCAATCAACATGATAAAACTACTAAAATTTATACAGATTGCAGTGGAAAGATTATTATTTTAGCACTCACATGGTTTATAGGTTGGCCTTCGGCCCCTTACCAAACAAAACCTAGCTCAATTCCTGCGATTTGAATAAATGTTTATTTAGTAGTAATAAAATGAGACCGAAAGATTTCTAAATGCTAAATCTAATAGGTAAAAAACAAATAACATTGCAAAATGTGTACGCTGTAAAAAAAAAATCAACTGGCTTTGTACCTACCTATTTTCTTTAACAATATTGGCGCTAGTAAAAAATGTAGACGTCAGATATTTTTTTTCATTAAAGATTAAATAAAAATGTTTTTCCATCACACGTCGCAACTGAGTAGTTGGGTGCAGTCTGTAAGACTCCAGATACTAATATCAACAGCCTGTATGTCGGACGAATATCTACAGCTCATATGTTGAACTAATATCTACGAACTTCAGAGTGTTGACTAATATCTACAGAGCTAAGGTCGGACGAATTTCTATGACGGTCCCAGTGTTGACTAATTTCTACAGAGCGTAGGTTGGACTAATCAGCTAAATGTGTCCAATAGTCCGATATTGAGATTTTTACATACATACTTACATAAATTAAGTTTTTTAAACCGCATACGCAATATTATGTTATTCCAATATGGTATACATAATTGCAAATCCAACCTCTGCCAGTGCTATAGATATTCGTCAACACTTTGGTTCTTATAGATATTAGTCAGCAGTTTGAGCTGTAGATATTCGTCAACACTTTGGTTCTTATAGATATTAGTCAACAGTTTGAGCTGTAGATATTCGTCAACACTTTGGTTCTCATAGATATTAGTTCGATTTTTTCAGATTTTGGAATTCCTGTAGATATTAGTAGACGCCTCCATCGGTAAGGGTCACGTGACACGCGCTGCGTCTCGTTCAAGTTCCAGCAGCGCGGTAACAGAGGAGAGAGAATACATATTACGGAATCTTATCACCATACAAAGGTTAAATGCTGATTCTCAGTCCGTTTCAGCTTTTGAACAGATTGACATCAGCAGAAGAGGACAACTATCATATTGCTGCTTGTCAGTTTATTATAATTTGCTAAAAAACTGAAAAGCACCTAGAATAGAAGTGAGTCGTTCGCGAACGAGTCGGCTCAGTGAACCGGATTTTCATACTGATCCGTAAGATCCGGTTCCCAAAGAACGATCTTCACGGTTCGCGGATCTTCGCGAACGAGTGAGCCGGTGAGCCAACTGACCCGCCAGATCCGGTGAGCCGACTGAGCAACTGACCCGTGAGATCCGAAGACCCGACTGACCCGTGGGAGCCGAGAGCAGTGTATCGTTCAACGGATCTCGCGGCTCGCGGGTCACTACTGATGTACTGATGCGGATTGCTCGTTCGTTCGTTCGTTCATAGCCACTCTAGTCAGCGACGCAGAAAGGTAAAATATGAAAGTAAGGTAACGGTTTACAGTTCAGTTCACTATGACACTTTTCTACGCGGTGGCGTACCTTTGCTGGTCAGTGTGCGTGCGCCGTGCATGCACTACCGAAATACAATGAATATAATAATAATATCGGAATTCAAGCGTGTTTGCGTGCATAAAACGTCAGTCGTGACGTCAGCGCTCCGGCCACATTATCCTTTGCTGGGTAGTGTGCGTGCGCCGTGCATGTTATTACCGAAATACAATGAATATAATAATAATATCGGAATTCAAGCGGGTGTGCGTGCATAATACGTCAGTCGTGACGTCGACGCTCTGGCCACATTATTTTGTTTATTATAACAGGATAAGTTATATTATTATTATGCTCATTGTTTATTTTCAATAATTCATGCTTTCTAAAAATCGTTAAAAAAGTAAAGTTGGTGTTGGGTACTTACATGAATAGATGTAATAATCTTCTGTGTTGAATGTACGTTTAGTACACGACGTTTAACTATTATTCTTCTACCGAAATATAATGTTCCACCACACAATTTTTTTAATATTATCAAGTATTACATTTATTAAGAGCATAATTAATTTAAAATTTATTTTTATTATTCTGTTTTGTTAACACGATACACCAGTTGTATTAATAAATAACACAAAACATAAAAACTTTTTTTTAAAGATTATAATTTAAAAACAAAACATCTGATAATTTGGATGATGACATGTTGGACCTTTTTTGGGTGAGCGTTTGGCCTGCTTTGGAAAATACTCTTTCACAGGGTACCGAGGTTGCTGTTATACACAGTCTTTTTTTTACGATTGCATAAAGTCGTGGATAAACAGATTTTCTTTGGTGCCACCATAACAGAGGATCCTCGTGGCGATCGATTAATGGTTCAGACATATATTTATCCAATTCTATGATGCCAGCAGCTGTAGGATTATGTGATGCCCTTGTATTTTTTACTAAAGCATCAAAATGTTCCCATAAAATTGATGATACGGGTGCAACTAACGCACTTGAAGGGCCTGCTGTTGCGTCTGATCCTGATGGCTCCAAACGAACAGAAAAATTTAATTCATCACATGCTTTTTGTTGTAATTTCCTGTAGGCAATTTCAAATTTGCGTTGGTCAGAAAATGCAGTTTTTTTGAAATGCGGGTCCAAAATGGTAGCTTGGGCCGATAACTCATTGGTTTCAACATCTTTAAATCGTTCATCTAGTTGCGATTTCATCTTTGCCGCCATTTTAGTAAATTCCGTTTCTTCCGACTCCAACGTTCCTTGATTAAGAATACATTTAGAAACGTGATTCTTCATGGCACTCACACATATTAGTACTTTCGACATTGATGTAGATTTTTCCGAACTTATTTCCTCTGTTACCACATTAAAAATTTCCAAAATTTCAATTGATTTGACGATGACCTCCCATTCAACTGGTGAAATATTATTGAGCTCACTATGCACTATTGCCAGTGTCGATATTACAGCATCTTTTATTTTATTTATGCGTAAAAGCATTTCATATGTTGAATTCCACCTGGTTACAACATCTTGTTTTAATTTTAAAATTGGTAAGCCCATTTGTTCTTGTACAGCATTTAATCGAGCTAGGGCATGTGAACTTCTTTTGAAAAATTCCACAATAGATTTTACCTTTTCTAGAATTTGTTTTATTTCTTTTAAGCTGGTTTGCACAACCAAATTAACGGTATGTGCAAAACATGGCCAATGGCGCCATCCACCGAGACGAATTCCGGCAACAATATTTGCCGCATTGTCACTCACGATAGCTACTACTTTATTTTCCAAATTCCAGTGTTTTATTTGTTCTTTTAAAAGTTCGCACAAATTTTGGGAAGTATGCCTTTGACTAAAAGTTATGCATCCCAGTAGATTTGACGTCATCTTGGTATGGATATTAAGAAAATGGGCAGTAATTGCAATGTACCCAACATTATTCATGGATGTCCATCCATCCGTTGTAAGGCACACGGCAAATGCCTGATCAACGTTGAATTTTACCTGTTCCCTTGTGATATTCATTAGTTGAGGAATCAAGCTCGATGATATCGTCTTTCTACTTGGAAGCTTGTACTCTGGACAAACCATATTGAATAATTCTTTAAATTCTACATCCTACCACAGAAAAGGGATGATAATTTTTTACAATCATTTTAACAACTTGACGGTCAATCGCCTTCGACTTGTTAATATTTAGTGGCCGATTTGATTTTACAGGGTGGCCACAAAAAACGGATTTCAAAATTCCCTGATAATTCCAGGTTTTCCAGGGCAGTTTCTACATTTTTCCCTGATATGTTTAATTTTATATAAGGGAACGTACCCATACTACATGACCTCTTCAGGGGGGGAGGGGTCCTCAAAATACCACGCTTGGTACAAATGAGCGGCGGGGGCTTAGGTTTTTGGTCACCGGGGGAGGGGAGGGGGGTGTTAAAAATTGCAAAAAATTGGTCACGTAGTATGGGTACGTTCCCTATGGGGATATCGTTTGTTAAATAAATAATAAAGGGAATTTATGATATTTCGCATGAAGACAATTTGTGAAGAAATAAAAAGACCAGACAAAAATAAACAAAAAAACATTAACATTAGAAAAGATACAAAAAAATATCAGACGAAACAAGCAACAATACTAGGGAACAGTTTAGATTTAGAATATTAATAATTTAACAAAATAGGTACCCTTTGGGTAAGCAGTTAGGACATTAAATAATACAAAGAAAAATATGGTAATAGAGGAAACTGAACCATACGCATTCGACTAAAGTTTAGAAAGAGGTTTATTATATATTTACACGAAGCTATGGTATAAATAGTGATGCAATGTAATTTTATAAATACTAAAAACCTTGATTTAAATGTTAAAATACCTACACACAAAATAAAAACACACACACACACATCAACTAGATGACATGATTGTGTTGCAAGGGCATTAATTAAAATAAAATAAATACCTATCTAGTTTGTCTTTGTCGGCATATCTTTTGTTACCCAAGTCGCAAGTAAAAGTAATAAATCACAACTTTGGGGTTTCAGAAATCGCAAAATAACGAATTTAGTTTTATTTTTGGAATTCCCTGATATTATAAATTTTTTTCGGAATTCCCTGACATTTCCCTGATAATTCCAGGTTCGGTAAAATTCCCTGATAATTCCAGGTTTTCCAGGTATTCCAGGTCTGTGGCCACCCTGTTTTAAGTATCCCGATACAGAAGGTTGATGTACTGTTACCGGTCGAGGTGAGTTTTGTTGGTCCATATAAAATGTTGGAACATCACTTGTAATTGTAAGTAATGGAACGGGATTATTCGGAGTTCGAATTACCCCAGTTGACATTCCTTGATTTGTGGCATTTTGCCTGAGGGTTTGAACGGTGGGGTGCTTCGATTTCATATGCCTGGAAAGGTTTCCGGTCGAACCAGCACTTGTACTAATTAGTTGCGAACAGTACGCGCATTTGGCTTTATTTTCAGTGGCAACAGAAAAATGATTCCAAAGTTCACTCTTTTTTCTTGATGACATCATGAAATTTTAAGTTTAAACTACACTTACAAGACTCACAAGAAAGTAATAATAATTTTAAAAATACGTAATTCTGTATCCCGGGTACAAACCAACAAAAGCGACAAGAGACGTGCAAAAGATTATGCGATTACCGTACTGAGATTTCGATACTGACGTTTCACACCAAAGATCAAAACTCAACTAAATACAAAGGATTTCATTTTTTCATTCAGGGATACAAGAATCCGATTAAAAAGGGAACCCCAAAATATTGGGGTTCCCTTTTTAATAAAGTGTGGAGGGCCGAGGGAGGGGACGGGGGAGATGGACCAATTCAGTCGTTCATTCGAGCCGGTTCACTGACCCGGATCTTTTCATTGAACGAGACCCAGTGAACCGGCTCGCTCAACTGAGACGCTTTGCCCGCCTCTAACCTAGAAACTAGTGTTCAATGGGGACCTTGCAAACATAAAAAAAAAATGGAAGTGAATGGCCATTTGATGATAATTTTACATTTGAATCTCTGCAAAACAATTGGGCCTAACTAAAGATATTCAAATAAAGAGATATGGTATGGTGTCCACCCGAGTGTCGGCGGATTACTTCCTAATAGGAATATTTTGAATACGGAAAGTATTTGATTTTTTTAAGGTGTGCAGTAGTATTGGTTAAGAATATCGGCGACACTAGGAAACACAGTCCCACCCGGAAAAAACTGCGAATAGCAGATCTCTTATATTTCAATATCTTTGGGCCTAACATACATATAATTTTCAGTAAAATAAAAGAATAAAGTTTTAAAGTTATTATTTATGCAAAAAGGGTTAAAAATAGCAAAAGCAAATGTGAACATGAGACATGAGGCGCTAAATAACATTTTTATAAATTAATGAACAATAATAAATTGTATGGATGAAATTTGTTCTCACTAAAAACAAAAATGAGTTAGTATCATTAAAAATATGCCGATAAGGTGACATAGAAAAAATAATATGCAAATTTGATGTTCGGAGAAAGCAGACGGTATGTTGGTTTCACTTAATCCAATGGCCATATAATTCGCTTCCAAGAAGTTTTGCAAGAATCACTTTAGATGGGCAGAGTTGGCAATATGTATGTATAAATAATACATAATAATAATAAGTAATCCATATTATCTGTAACATTGTAAACAATATTCCCTCTATACTAGCGAACTCTATGCCTAACAAAGTAGTGCCATGTGAATAAGGCAGGGTAGGCAATTCCTATGTGCCTATACGCACGGCACGCCTCTAACATACGTACACCAATGAGTTAAATATTAAATCTGGTATTAAATTTAAATAAAAAATTATGCCCTGCAAAGTGAAATTAATTCTGTAGTAATATTAGAGTTGCACAAGATCTCAAGAGAAACATAGAGGGAACTCAAATTGTACAAATTAACAAACCCATAGGCGGCAAAAAAGACCAAATAACTAATTAACACATTTTTTAACATTATCTACACAAATGTGAACCTTCGACGACTATCTCCGTAGGAGGATGTCAAATAGGTTAAAGAAAACCGGATAGGTTCAAAACACGTTAGGCATTGGGATAGATTGTATTGTTAAGGTTAAGAAACATGTTTTTTTTTTTCATATATCTGTGATGTCTACATTATTTGTGATGCCTTCATCTGACCAGATAGGTTTGTATATCAGTAGGAGTTTGTGTGAGGTGATGGGTGATGTAGTATCTTATGAAGCAGCGGGGGACTTTTGTGCGGCCATCTGTCCTTGCAGTTTGCGTTCCAGCACATCGCAGATGGCATCTCGGATTTTCGATCGCTCGATACCTAAAGCTTGGATTTTCTCCATTTGTTGAGTGAGGAATTCAACTTTTCTTTTGAAATAGTCTTTGGCGCTGGCAATTCCCTGGAAAATATGAAAATAATTAGGAAGGCAAGTTAATATAATATTATACATATATTTATGAAACATTATAAAATTAAATTTTTTTTTTTTTTTTAAACATCACTCATATTTAGGTAAATCACACATATTTAGGTAAAGTTTCTGATCCGGCCATTACACGCATTAGTATTCGCATCAGTATTTACTGACAACAGTCATTATTTGTGAGCCATTACACGTGTCAGTATGGTTGCGAATCCTTGCGGGACAGACGCTTTTAAAGTGATGGATCCTAAAAGAAAAGCCTGTTTTGCTATAATTTTGGCGTTCGGTACAAAGAAACGAGTGAAGAACTGGCTTCTCAAAAAGGAAAAATTCTCACACATGAATTTAATGGATGAAATTTTGCTGACTGATCCACACGACTATAAAAATAATTTTAGGATGAATAATGATAATTTCAACAAATTGCTAGATGTGGTTAGTCCATATATTTTGAAACAAAATGCAGCCACGAGAGCCTCGATCACCCCAAGAGAAAAATTAGCTGTACCTAACTCTACGATTTTGGGATATATCTACACTATAGGTACACTCGGTCGAGTCCGGCTCCGGATCTTTTGGAAGATATGGTTTTTTTGAGTTGACCGGTACCGCCGCCCCGGGAACCTTTATTGGATAACCAACACCTTTGCCACAAGGCACCAAAAGTGGTTGGCTACATTTGGTGATTTAGCGGGGGTGCCCGGGTTCATGGGGTGAAGTTTGTCTAGATCTTGGAGGCGGATGACCAAGACACACCGAACTCCAGTTTCCTACCCACCCCTTAAACCCTTTTTCTTCCTCTCCTCTCCTTCCTTTCATCCCCAAAGATGACATAGACCCTGAGGGAAATTATTTTGCCTCCTGTGTGGAGCTTATGTAAAAAAAATGGCCCTATTCCTCTTTACAGTATTTTTATAGTCCTTTGACGCGTATTCCATATTATATCACGCAGTGGCGGCTCGTGCACAATTTCGATGGTGGGGACAGATATTTTTTATGTGTAGATATAAATAAATATACTTACATGATAATTTACCTCAGTATAATTGAGAACATTCAAAATACCTACTCTTTTATATTCATGTACCTGCACGAGTAGGTATATTTTTTATGTTTTCAATTCTAATGTCTAAAGTCTAAAGTAAATAATTCATTAATCTTTTGAATAAATATATATTTTTCTCACAAAAATTTTATTGGATAAGTTACGCACCTTACCAGAAATACCAAATAGGTACATATATGAATATAAAGCTTAATAAAAAATTACAAATATAATTAAACCAACAGGTTTAGAGCGCCTTTGAGGTAAATTTTCCACCAGAACGGCGCTTTAGAAATAATCCAACCTATATTATTATTTTAATAAGGCGAATACAGGCGAACCCTAGTGGAGTTAATAATTACATGCTAAAAATATATGTACATATAAATTGTGAAGAAGAAGCAATAAATAAAATAACAAAATACGTACAACAATAATACCACTAACGCGAATCCCGGTCCGTGCATAGCTCACATCTTTCAATTTGAACGAAAACAAACGCCCAATTATCCACGAGGGGATCCTACAGTTTATCCCCACGAGAAAGATACTATGACTCAAATGCGCATGCGCGAATTCGCGAGATCCCTAAGAAACGTATTCAGTGCGAATAAAAGATATAAATTTCAAGGAAAAAATCCCTTGATGTCCCCCAAGTGCGCAGAACGGTTTGCGCAGTGCGCATGTCGGGTGGCAACTGCTAGATTCGAGCCAGAATCGCGAGTCGCGATCGTCGAAATCGCGTAGTTAGTTTAGTACGCAACAAGGAAGTGAGCGGAGCGGTCGCATGTTCGTCCGAAGAAACTTTTTCATTTTCGAGCCTAAAAATGTTCTGAATTGAAATTATAGATTATGTTTCTGCAAATTTTAATAATTACTTTTGTGTTAAGAATTAATGTTTGTGAACATAAACCATCGAAAAAATTCTCAATAGGTTTCTGAAATATGAAGTGGGGTCTGTCCCCACCGTCCCCTTGAGAAGAACCGCCACTGATATCACGCATCTCATAAGCCTCGATGAATGTAGCTAGGACGTTTCGCGGCGGAGCTGGAGATGCGACATCGCTGTCCGACATAGCTACAGGCGATAAGACAGCACCGTCCTTGATGGCGCACAAGAAATACTGACGTACTAATGCGGCGAGCCCTTACACGCATCAGTACAGCATCAGTATCCCCACCACTTTTCGGCCACGCCCCAATACTGATGAGGCCGATCCAAATATCTAGATGCGCGTCAGTAATTTTGTCGATGTGTCAGTATTAGCCATTACACGCATCAGTATTTAAATACTGATGCGAATACTGATGCGTGTAATGGGGGGATGAGAGTTATTTCAGTATAGTAAAATAAATTTGAAGTCCCTACTTAAAACACTCTGTTCATTTGCAAAATAGCATTTGATATGATTTGAGATTTTCACAACCAATATTATGTTGTGGTTGGCTATCTCCTTCTTTAGCTAACGTTTTGGACAGCGTTACAGTGTCCATCATCAGGGAAGGTCCTATGCAGGCATAATTGGTGCAGTCCGCTCAGGGCACTAACTTGCCAAAGCGCAAAGGAGCCAATCAAACCAAGGTGCTGATTACACCTAATACAGCGTCCTTGAGGTTTTTACTAGCGCCAGGTGTCGTTTGGCTCAGAGCCAGCTCTCATAACTCTATCCGAAACGTTGTCTAAAGAAGTAGGTAGCGCAATACGGCATAATACCCCTAAAATAAATCACGATAAATATTACAGATTACATTTTTTCAGAGTACCTACAGTACTTTAAAGAGAACCTGTTGTGAAAACTATTCCTTTAAACCCAAAATCAACTAAGACAATTCACAAAGTTAGGTATGTTATTCTTATAAATGATCCGAATGTATTAGTTGCTCGACAGGCCTCAAGATTTCCGAGTTCTCATATTAAATTAATTACACCCATACACCCACCATTAAATGTTGCTTTTACTTTCCAAAATACACTCATCAAAGAATACATTATATATTAATATTAATATATTACTTCAGGATTAAATAACATGTTTCCACAATTAATTATGTCCTCTGCGTGCGAACTCTATCTAAATTTCTTTTAATGGACAATATAGTGTTAATTTCAAGCGACCTCCCAGGTAAATATGGTCCTGTTTTCATTAATTTTTAGGAAGCATCGCGTTCATTGGTCAAAACATTGTACATATATTTTCGTATCGGTGATCAATGAACCGGTGTATGCAATTTTTAGCCATAAGTTGTTTTTAATTGTTTGCTAGCTTGTAGATTTTTTAGATTTTATAAATGTATTATAAGTTTGTACAGCGCCCTTGAGGTGATTTTTCACAAAAACGGCGCTATATAAATCATCCAAATATTATTATTAAAGCTTTTTGTGGTTGTGTTAGGTTATCTAATGCCGCCCATTTACTAAGTTTCCTGTATTGCAACTGCACATTAAAATAATAGTTATAATCTTACCTTTTCAGCGTAATAACCGGTTCCAATATCTATGATAACATTTTCTGTATCAGTAATTGTTCCAGGGACGTAAATTGAGCCGGTCAACGGCACCATAATAGTCTTTCCTTTTGTTGCTGGGGTTATTTTTTCAACACTCTCGCCTGAGTCTATGAACTTAGTCTGGGCTAATTTCAGTGTTTGGAGTGAGTCCTGATATAAATTAAGTTCCTAAAACACATCGGTTGGGATATATTCACTTTCAAAGCAACAGAAGGAAGGCATGTATAAAATGATTTCCTAACACATTTTTGTATCAAGTTGTCATGCAATACTATCAAGAATCATATCAGAATATAGATGAAAGTGTGACTTACTTGGTCGACTTGCTGTTTCAGCTGTGTTAATTGCTGTAAGTTTAGTTTGGTTAAATCTATTTGCTGCATACCCTGACCGGGAGAAGATGAAATTGTGTCCATTTTAAAGTATGGAAAAAAGGTTTGCGTAGAATTAAAACGTGTGTGGCAAATTCCTTTGAAATTTGTTAGTTAACTTGTGGGAAATAAGACCCCACTTTCAATAATAAACTGAGAGGAAGAAAAATCGGCAAATTAAACACGCTTTTCACTAAGTGACATATATGGATATATTTTTTTATATTGTCATCTTGGATTTGGATTTTAGTGTCTGAAGGTTGTCAGAATGAAAAATATTTCCATTTCTGCATACTGTCATTTGTTGATAAGAGTGAAGCTATTTCCGAATGGGAGGAAAAGTCATGTCAGATGGTATTAGAAAAATACTAAAGCTGGGAACATACTAGGCCCACGCAACGCTACGCAACGTAGGTAGACGTCATCATTTCCATATCTGGACCACTTACCATCCTTACATTTTCTATGGAAACGGGTGCTTTAGAATCACACTAGCCCCACGCAACGCAAACCGACGCCCCCTACGCGACGCGGATCTGCCGCAGCCAGATCGGCGTGGGCCATGTGGAAGGTAGAGGGGGTATGGTCACGCCTACTACGAGATGATTTTACATCTTTTTGGTGTTATCTGAGCATCTAACGTTGTTTCGCTATATCTATGGTTGTTTTTTTTGACAGATATTATTCAAAAATGGATGACGAACAGTTTATTGAAGCTTTTAAACGGCACGAAGTTATTTATAAAATCAAATTACAGGATTATAGAGATTCTGCATACGCAGTGCAACTTAGGAAGAAATTTCAGCCATTCATGGCATGATTTTCAATATTATACCCCTATAATGAATGTCAATCAAACTTTAGACACACTGCCAGTCTTTCTCTGATCCCAATTGACTTTAGAAGACGTGTGTTTTCTTTTTTTATGTCATATTCAATTATGCTGTGAAGCTCTTCAAATACCACTTTACTCATACGGAAGTACATGAAGAATCGTCCGTCATCAGATTCTAGGGGTGAAATGCAGATCCCGCCAAATGTTGAGGATTTTAATAAAAATGCACTTTCTAGATGGGAAAAGTGTGGAAAAGTTGAATAAAAAAGAAATTAAGGCGCGCTCGGCAAAATTGAGGGAGATACAGCCGTTTAAAGAATGTATGGAATGACACTTCATTAACCGATATTGTCAGCCATTTTGTTCATAATGTTGGTATCTCAGACTTGCTTTAACGAAGGTTGATACGATTGTAGCTAACTTCGTGTGATATACACGTAATTATGAAAAACAGAATTAATAATGGTCACAAACCATGTTACACAAACCTGGCGTAGCCGCTAAACTACTTGAAAACAGGGATGTTTTTCTTGCGTTGACGTGAGCAGGCGCTATAAAGGGGCACAGACCATGTTACATAAACCATGTTACAACAGATGAGGATGATTAAGAGTGCTACCAACTTTAAGCTAATAATTTGGTTTTCAAAATGGCTGATAGTATCGGTTCATGAAGTGTCATTCCATACATTCTTTAAACGGCTGTATCTCCCTCAATTTTGCCGAGCGCGCCTTAATTTCTTTTTTATTCAACTTTTCCACACTTTTCGCATCTAGAAAGTGCATTTTTATTAAAATCCTCAACATTTGGCGGGATCTGCATTCCTCCCGATTCTAGTTCCTTTACTAAAGTATGGAACTCTCCAAACATTTGTCTTTGTTGATGTTGTAGACCCAAATACTTCTCACTTTTTTCTTTTTACGAGAATATTGATTTAATAATAATAATCGTAGCAAGTCATCTTCAAATTCACTTTCAAGATATGGCAAAGCCGTCATCTGCTGAGAAGAGAATCACATAAACATAACCTAAAAAATAAATGTCAAATGTGTCAAATCAAACGCGCCTGCGCACAACCAGAGACCCCTTGTCACGTGGTCACAGCGACGCGTACGTACCAGTGTTGCCAACTCAGCTCCTTTGGAGCTAGATTTGGCTCTAAATCGACGTCGTCAGCTCCAAAAAAAGTTATTTAGCTTCTTAGCTCGTTTTTCAGATAGTTTAGCTCTTATTCACGTGAAACAATATTGAAAAAATAATATTGCGTCTTGCGTCAGTCTCCTTCGAATTCGAATGCGCTTTGCATGTATGTATATATCATTACGCAGTACGTGATTATTTAGCCGAAGTCCAATGGTTTAAGATCTCTCTAATACCCTATCTCTCTATCTCTGGAGAAGCATATCAAGCACAATCAAGTTTTGGGCTGAGGTGCTAAAGTATCGTGAGGCTGCTGATGAAAATCCTTTCCACGAAATCAGCTCTTTCGCAATTTCGGGACTTGCTCTGCCGTGGTCAAACGGAGAAGTGGAACGAGTTTTTAGCCAGTTAAATATTGTCAAAAATAAAACCAGAAATAGACTTCTCCTAGAAGTTCAAAAAAAATTGTAACAATGGCTGTATACTTCGACCAAGGATATCTAGACAGGCCGTATAAAAATAATAATGGCCCTCAAACTCCCGAAACCAGAATAAAATTGGCTTACGGCCCATTTATGAAAAAGTATATGCATCGTATTGCACCGTTTAGAAGGCACAGTTCTTAATTGTATCTTTTATTGGGCTGGAGGGCTACACTGAAACTAATTTGCATTGCCAGCCGTCCAGACGGGGGTAAATTTTTTCAAACACAAAAATATACCACTACCGAATATTTTACAAGGTACACGTCGCGGACTTTATTTTTGAAAACGTAGTCAGCTATCAGAATACAGAAGAAAATATATGTGTTACAGATCGCATTTACACAGCGCATTCATAAACGTGAAAAACATTATAGTTTTTAAAATTTGTCAAGCAATATTCTGACGTCATTCGCGCTTCGACACGTGGCGGGGAGTTGAGATAGAACGGTGTTACCGCTCAGCGAGCGGGGAGGGGGGGGGGTGAGCGCTTTACAGGGAAGGGCCGAACTGGTAATGGGCTCATTAATTAATTTATTTTTTAATTAAAAAAACGTTTCTCAGTTTTTTTTTCGTATTTTAAGCACAAAATATAATAGCCCATTACCTACGTATTATTTGCTGAATGAATTTCTTTTTCACAATTAATAATTTTCTTAGTTTTAACCACGTTTATTGTTTATAAAAAACCGACATATTTCCTGAGCAATGCTCACTTCCTCAGCGTTTACTTAATTAAAAAAAAGATTATGAAATAAGATTATGATTGATTCGTGTAGATTAAAATATATATATATATATATATATATATATATATATATACATCCCGCTATCATTGGGGCGTCTTCTAATGGTCCACTTTCATTCAATCCTGCGTCCGACCGTCATTCTGCGTCCGGTATACGGACGCAGGATTGAACACATGTAATTTCAAGTTTTCCCCACTCCTCTACCCTCATACAGTCCAAAAATGAAAATAAGCCAGACGCGGTATTGGTACCTAAATCAACTGAAATATGCTATTTTAGTTCAGGGCTTTGTCACGCGAGCGACGAGCCGCGGCGCTGCAGTAGACGAGCGTATATTTTTAGCAAAATATACGTTTCATTGACTAGCGTATCGCAACTCCTACATTTGGCAACATCGCTTTTTAATAGCGTTTCTTCTGATACATATCAATCATTGTAAAAACATCGCACATTGCAATTAAGATAAGAAAAAACAAGATTTCATTCAAATTCAGTTTGTCATTATGTTATTATTGTACAGCAAATATTTTCGCAACTTTATTTTTTTATATGATCATTTTTAAACAAATATTGGTTATTTTCTTATCCACGATTCCTACAATGCTTAATCGTGTGCCACGCCACTCTATTATTAATAAACAAGATAAAACCAATGTGCTTAATATATTAGTAACTTGAAAACTTACTTACTACAAAGAAAACAATTTTCTCTTCAATTTATGACTGATTTGAAATTAAAAAATACATGTAAGATACTTTGAGATTCACGGAGAATACAAGACTGATGAGTGTAATGAGATAAGAATAGGACTCTTAGATGGTTTGGGCATGTAGAGCCAATTATCTAAAGAAAGGTTGTAAGAAGAATACATGACGTGAACTTGAATGGTAGAAAAAGTCGGGGATGCCCGAGAAAGACATGGCATGATTAAGTAAACCGAATTCTTGAGTCATGTCGAAAGACAGAAGAAAAGAGCGATGTATGGATGTGAATGAGGCAAGGAGTGTATGCACAGACCGAGTTGTTTGGCGGTCCTCTCTACGAACCCCTGCGAGGAAACAGCGGGATGGTTAGTTATAGTTATTGTGAGGTAATGTTTATTTATTATTAAAAGCATGTTATTTTATTTGTTTACACAGTTTTATGCTTTCGATTTTCCTTTTAAGAGATTTAACATATATTTTCCTCCCAGGAGGCCCTGGGAGGAAAATAATTCCCCTCAGGATCTATGTCATCTTTGAGGATGCTGTGTGGAGGGTCATTTTTAGGAGAAGAAGGAGAGGAAGTTCTGGGAAGGAAAATGGTATTGGGGGTGGGTAGGAATCTGAGGGTCAATGTGTCCAGGAGTAACAGTCAAGGAGGCTCTCTCAACTGATCTTTCCCGACTTAGGCTGCCATGCATCTGGTGGGCAGACGCATCCGCTACCAAGACCTGGACAAATCTCACCCCATTTACCCGGGAACCCCTGCTAAGTCACCAAACGTAGTGAACTACTTGGGAAGACCTATGGCAGAGGTGTTGGTTATCCTATAAATGGTTCCTGCGGCGGCTGTACCCACATTGAATTAATTCTAATTTTAATATAATAATCGCAAAAGACGTAATATTTCTATCGATAATCGAGTTGTAGTAATAATTACCCAATCTGCCAAAGCTGCAAGTAATTTGAAAACTATGACTTCTTCTTAAAAACCAAGGCAAGTGATGCTGTATTCCGGCTTATTTCTAATGATAGAAATAGTATTTTTCCAAGTTCTCCTACTAAACTGAAAACGTTCAGGTGAACTTCATAGACTAATCAAGAAAAACTACTAAGAATTGGCTATTGGCGATTTTAACCAACTGATAAATATTAGTACATTTTTTAACGTGAAGTGTATAATCATAGAGAAAAGACCCGGTTCCGTTTAATTTAGACGTGCAAGAAAACCCAAGGACAGGACATAACGACCTCCGTGGTCGAGGGCAAAGCTCTCTATTAGCAATCCGGAGGTCTCGGATTCAAATCCCGGCGTGCGCTTATAAAATTTTATTTGATTAATACGTGTATTATTACAAAATCTATTAATTAAAAATAATTGTATTAGTAGCTATATTTGTGACTCCTTCTAGAGAAGATGATAATTTCAGTTTCGTCCTGGTGTAAGACCACCATTCAACAAATGGAGCCAGTGAGTCTATGGCATCCCCAATTGGGGTACCCATGTTGCGGGATTGTAGGTAGTGGGACGATAAGGAGATGGGAATGAGGTAGGGGGGGAAGAACCTGGTTATATAAATCTGGTCACCAAACACGGCTAAAGCCATTTCAAGCAACGTTTCAATTCTGAATGGTGGTCTTACTCCGGGGATTTCAACTCTATTTCCTTTTTTATTTTTTTTTAAGTAAGACAAACATTCCCGGGCCTTGAATAACCCAACAATGTTTGAAAATCTCCTACTACCACCACACTAAGCAGAAAATGTTGCTTGTGTCGTGATGGAGGACTTAGCCAGCCGAGGAATCGAACAAGCGTCCCCCGGTTGGGACCCAAACGCGATGCCCTCTCAGTCACTGACCGTTCAATTCTGAGTGGTGATCTTACGCCAGGCCGATTCTGAGAGTATCTTACACTCTGAAACGTGCCGCAAATATACCTTATTTTGTTTTAAGTGATTAAATTGCGAAATAATACAGATTAATCAAATAACAAAAAAAACTGCGTGGAGCTATTTAAAAAAATATATTAGCTCAGTTTGCGATTTGAACCCGTGACCTCCTGATTGCAATTCGAGAGCCTTACACCTCGACCACAGATACCGGCAAGGTAGAACACGATGAATTTCACAGCAGGGTACCTAGCATGGTCGATCGACATAGGTTTTATCGAAAATATCGGTAACTTGTCATCGCTCCCGAGCACGACTGAAGACCGCTAACGAACAAATGAAAGTTTACAACGACTAACGGTTCCTAATTTATTTGACGTGAACTGTTATTTGTTCGTTAGCTGTCTGCAGTGGTGCTCGGGAGCGATTACCGACATTTTCGATAAAACCTATGTCGATCGACCATGCTCGATACCCAGGTGCGGTTGATGTCCTCGATAAGTAGGTATCCGCTGTCGTTGAGAGATACTGTACTGCTGTCAAAAATGTCGATTAAAATCGTTATCTTTTTAGTGGCATGAACCGTCCATTAGAGTAATCGGCAATATTCCAGAAGACAAAATTAATGAATGAATCTCTTGTTACTTAACGGGCCTCCTAATCCATTATCGAGTTCTAGGAACCACATTTCAAGTGTTTGGATGTGATGTATTTGTTTATAATATTTATAAAACAAACAAATTTTTCAATATTAGGTCAAGTTCGTGAACCAGTACACTAAGTGTACACCGTACAAGCAAGGCCGTAGAAAGAGAAAAAATTCGGGGGGGGGGGGGGGGTTTGTTTGGTGGAATAGTGTTTATATTCGGAGGCGTCTACTAATATCTACAGGAATTCCGAAAACTGAAAAAATCGAACTAATATCTATGAGAACCAAAGTGTTGACGAATATCTACAGCACTGGCAGAGGTTGGATTTGCAATTATGTATAGCATATTGGAATAATGTAATATTGCGTATGCAGTTTAAAAAACTTAATTTATGTAAGTAGTATGTATGTAAAAATCGCTAATATCAGACTATTGTACACATTTAGCTGATTAGTCCAACCTACGCTCTGTATATATTAGTTCAACCTACGCTCTGTAGATATTAGTCAACACTTTGAAGTTCGTAGATATTAGTTCAACATACGAGCTGTAGATATTCGTCCAACATACAGGCTGTAGATATTAGTATCTGGAGTCTTATATTCCAGTCAGTGGGGGTAAAAAAGCCTTTACCTTGCAAAAGGTAAAGTAGTAGCGATTATGATATATGTTGTGTAGATTGGGACTCTAACGGAAAAAAAAGTTTTCGACCTTGGGGGGGGGGGGGGGGTCGAGCTCGAGCCGCATTGAATAAAATTTTCACGGGGTTTTTTAGTAAGGCTAATTATCTTTTAGCTCTGCATATCTCACACAGATGGACATCTGTTTTTGTCTTGTAGTGAAACATCAAACACGGAATGAAAAACATTTTGCAGAATTCAACCTTTGCACCAGTTTTTTTTCTGGACAATTTCACCACAAATTGCAATAAGTTAATTTTGTACAGTCGGGCGTCGGTAGCGTTTAACATCATATTTTCAATGTGATTTATTAGATTTCGGGGGGGGGGGGGGGCAAACCCCCTTGATCCCCCCCCCCCCTGGCTACGGCCTTGCGTTCAAGTCTTGATGGTACATCCGATACAATGTTGAAGTAATAATTAACCTTTTTAATTATCATCTGATATCAATGAACTAAATGTTTTTCAATCCTCTTTTGTTTAGAATTCATTCTTCAGAACTGGCATAGATAGACTGGCTACAATCAGACACTCAAAAGTTAGCACGTAAGGAGCCGCAACCGGGCTCAAAAAGAAGAAGGTGGAGAGATATGAAATTACGAGTGCTAGAGGAGCGCGCTTGTATTTATAGCGACGAAGTCGATGCAAAAATTGTGAAAATGTTTAATAAAACGCGACTCGTTTAAAATAGAGCAAAAATCTCGTGTTATTTGTCTTAAACAGCATTTAAAAAAACACTGTGAATTTTTTCATACATATAACTGGTAAAATAACTGAAACAAATGTGTTTATAATAATTTTTGGAGCATACTTTCCGATTTTTTCCATGGAGGGAATTTTATATAATTTGCTTTTCGGCACGGGGAATGTCTAGATATTATCTTCAAGAATAACATATATTTTTTAAAGAGCTTTAAAACTTAACGTGATTGAGGCAAGGAGTGTGTGCCAAGATCGAGTTCTTTGGCGGTCCTCTCTGCAAAGAACAGTGTCATTGTTAGATTAGTATTAGATTTAGTTATTAACTTATTATCCGAAGTCATATTATATTATTTGTTTAGACAGTTTTATGTTTTCGCTTTTCTATTTTCCCCTTTTTCTTTTAAAAGGATTTCTCATATAATTTAGTTGTTAAAAACCTAAGCCCCTAAAACCCCTAAAATTGTTTCTCCCGTGAACGAAAATGCATAGTCAAGCATGATAAGATTTTTTTTTTAAAGAAAGACAAACATTCCCGGGTTAACGAATAACCCGACAATAATTGAAAATCTCCCACTACCACCACAGTAAGCCGAAAATGTTGCTTGAGTCGCGATGGAGGACTTCCGTCAACCGAGGAATCGAACACGAAGCGCCTGGGTGGGACCCAAACGCGATGCCCACTCAACCACTGACCGGTCTATAATATAATTCAAAATAATAATATATATATAATTAGTGACCAACCGAAGGTTCGGTTTCGGTTTCGGCAAGTTTCGGCAAGAGTACGGCTAGAGAATCAAAGGAACTCCCTCAACCATTCTGTCCCGAATTCTGTGCCAAGACCCAGGCAAACCTCACCACATGAGCATAACATATTATAGGGCACCCTCGCTAATTTACCAAACGTAGCGAACCACTTGGGGTGACCTATGGCAGAGGTGTTGGTTATCCAATAAATGGTTCCCGGGGTAGCGGTATCCATACCGCCTCCAAAATTGACTCTTTCCGAAGTCTGCGGTTTATTTATAAATAGGTACATAATATTTCTACTGATAATCGTGTTGTAGTAATAATTAGCCACTTATATCTAGAGTGCATTCTTTAAAATTAACATGAAAAAACTGTTTTTGATGAGAAAACAATACAGGATTCCACTGCACTGATATAGTCATAATATGGTAATCACTGTCGTAATCAAAATGGAGAGAAGAGGAAGCATAGGAAGATCCCAGCAATATAGATCTAGTCACTAAAAATAACAAATAACACTTCAAGCAACGTTTTAATTCTGAATGATAAGTCGCAAAAAAATCTCATACCAATTTAATAAATTTTACGTGGGCATTGCCGCCGGGTTGATTAGAGTCCGCGACGTATGGGCCAGTCATCTTGGCGCCTTCATATTCTATAAATACCTATATAGTCGTCCAACCAAAAACTAGAACAAAAAGCGGCAACGTCGCAAGACCTCGGTTTGTCGTTAACATGAAAATGAATATATAATTGGACGCTATATTGTGGACCAAATTAACGAAAATATACGCAGGATGCATCACTGCATTGAATATGAAAGGAGTTCAGATTGGTGGAACAGTAAAGGGCGTTTTTTTCGTTTTGTATATTTTAAAATTAATGTTTTTCAAAAATGCAAATACCTAACTACAATCAAACACTGAAAAGATAGTATATACTTTAGTTAGAACTATGTAAAATCAAGTCCTTCAGATAGACGCAGTAATGTCGATCTGATGAAAGGACGCAGAAATGATAGCGGGATGTATATATATATATATATATATATATATATATATATATATATATATTAGTTAGTATGTATTTAAAAAAAGGATCAAAGTCAAATTTCGCCGTCCCTTGCCCAGGCTGCGATGCAACAACGCGATGGGTACCGTAAATTTAATTCTTGTTACAAGCTTTGGTTTGTTCAAAAATCTGCTTCCGATAAAATAAATTTTAAAATCAGTAAATAAGCTTCCAAATCCGTCCATAAAGAGATTAAAACTTTTCCTAGAAGCGTCAGAAAATCATTTGCTGCAATATCTCTAAAGGGGCATTTGTATATCAAAGGACATGGTTTTATTAATAAACATTTCTTTATTTTATGTACCAATCTTTTCATTTTCCAGCCTTGTTTGGTAGTTTCCCAAATCGATCATCAACAAACTGAAAACACCGCAAATAACTCTCCGATTGAGCTAGTGGGAGAAGACTAAGTATCAACTATTTTTTAACTGAAAACTTACTTTGAAAAAAAAAACGTTTCTGGTAGATTTCTGCCTCGAAGTTTCGAAGGAATATCCCACAATTAGTCCAGTCAATGAAAGGTCAAAAAGGTGTTGTAGAGTGCGTGAGCAGGAACAGAAACTTCACGCTCCACAAATTTAGATATTTTCGAAAAAAATCATTTTACCTCACATTTTGAATCAAACATTCCTTCATATCGTCTAAAATATTCATCAATGAAAGAAATTTATTTGAAAGAAGTTGTAAAGAATTTAATTCTCTTTTGGAATAAACATATGCAAATTAATCTCTAACCAGTAAATATTTACAGCAATTTTAAGTTTTTTAGTAAAATGTCGTCATTTTCAGAAAAAGCTGTTTTTATCTTATTACTGACACATCACTTTTGTTTGTAACAGATTGTGGGACTTAGACTTGGATTTAATTTATTTTCAGCTTGGATTTAGAAAATTACGTATAGAATAAAAGTTGTACATAATTTTATGAGCGTTTACTTATTATAAGAAAATTGTCCTCTTCGACGCACCGTTTTCGAGATATAAGCGCACATCCGAAAATTGGGACCTTCTCCCCCCCCCCCCTTCCTCCCCTAGCTCACCACCTAGACGTCAGGACTATTAGTATGTTCACACCCTAAGCACCCTGAACAAGTTTCTGAAGGAATCGCTTGGGTTCCTGCTCACGCACTCTACACCTCCTTCCTTGACTGAACTAAATAGAAATACGGCTGCTCTAACCCATCTCCTTCCCCTCCCCACTACAATCAGCCTCACATCCCCAATTGGGGATGCCATAGTCTAACTGGTTCCAGGCGGTTGGGAGAAACCCATAACCACCATTTATTGGGTAACTAACACCCCTGCAATGGGTCTTTCCAAGTGGTTATTTAATATTTATTTACCAAATATTTTTCACTAAGATAAAACCTTTGCCCAATAATAAAAAATGTAGGTTTACCTACCGTTTTTGGTTCTAGAGGACCTGTTCAGAATGTAAAAACTAAAAATGAAATCTAAAATGTTTCATGTTATTTATTAATCCTCTCCCAATTCAGCCCTTCTTTGGTTTCGTGACGTATTTTCTCGACGTTTGTTTAAAATTAAAAGAAAACCTCTTGTCACACAATGAACGCTCTCGGGTTATTTTCTTTACGAGCGTGTACGGCTAGTTTATACCAAGTAGGATTGATAAATTCATCTCCATAATACGTCACGCGCGATATCTGATTGGTTGCTAAATGGTAAAACTACATAATAGGATTTGAGAATGAACTTTGTGATCGGATTTACGAACTTCGAGGCGAGGCGCTGGAATACGTACAATAGTTGTATTGTTAACATTTACTTACACGGGGTCAATTTTACTGGCTTGCTTACTAAGATAGGCCGTATCTAGATATACTTGATCGAAGGCTGTATACGAAAAAAAATCCTGATGAAGCCGGTCCTAGTAGCACGATGGTACAGGAACTGGAACCGGATGACTACTTAGATTTTTTTAGAGGACTAGCTGTATTTTCAAAATTTTAGCTCCTTTTTGGCTCTTTCTTGGGTTTCGCCTAGCTCTACTTTAAAATTCGAGTTGGCAACACTGGTACGTACGTCGGCCAGTGTGAACGGAACAGGAACGTTGCGCTGCGTTGCGTCTGCTCAGATGCTGCTCAGTATGATACTTGCTTTAAGGTGACATACATGCCGAAGGAAAACTACAAATATATATTTTAAAATTTGCTTGTGCTCTTGAAAGACAACTGCAAAACTTTAAGGCTCTGCAACCGGCCTCGAAAAGAAGAAGATGGAGAGATACGAAATTACGAATGTTAGAGGAGAGCGCTAACATTTACAGCGACAAATTACGATTACGAAATTACGACGACTCGTTTAAAATAGAGCAAAAATCTCACGGGCATTATCTTAAACAGCATTTAAAGAAACAATGTGAATTTTTTCATACATATAACTTGTAAAATAACTGAAACAAACGTGTTTATAATAATTTTTGGAGCATACGATTTTTTCTATCAAGGGAATTTTATATAATTTGCGTTTTGGCGCGGGCAAAGTCTAGATATTATCTTCAAGAATAACATATATTTTTTTAGGAGCTTTAAAACTTACCGTGTTTAAGGGAAATATGTAATAAATCGGTAGAAATCCTGGTTGCGGGCCCTTAACACGCCGAAGGGAGAGGCTAAACACCTTTTTAGACAGTTTTTTGGGACCTCTACTCACCAGAACTAATTATTTGCATCACCTTGATAACAGAGGCGGATGCAAACAGTTAAAAACACTCATATAATATTTAAACAGAAAATTATTTTAATTTTAAATTTTAAATTAAAATTAATACTGATGGGATAATTAATATCCGTTGATTTTTCATGGATCAGGGCTGGTATTGTATTTTCCAGAAATGTAATCCACGAGTGGGTTCTATTGCTTTTTTTAAAATTCTGAGGCCGATTGGGGGAAGGGGGGGGGGGAGAACCCCTTAACTCGCCCCCGTCTTACATACGCCCTTGATTTACAATACACACAGGTTTTGACAGGCTAACTTGACTCTAGCTTCAAAGAAGCCCCCTTGCGTGAGCTGTACGTTCACTTAAGGTTGAATGTTCCACAGGTCATGTAAATGGAAGGCTTATTGGAAAGATATAATCAATAATAGTTATTTTAAACAATGTTCCCCCATATAATAAAAAAAATAACACTAATAGGAAATAATGAGATGTGGACGTGTTTCATGGTTTAAAAGTCTGACCAATCGGGTCTGAAATTTCGAAGTACTGTGAGAGCAAACACTAATTACGTGAGCAGCTTTCTTCCAATCTAGACCCCTCCCCCCTTAGTGAGATAAATTTGGGTCAGGGGCCGTTCAAGTATTACGTAACGCACTTGGGGGGGAAGGGGGGGTCTGGTGAAACGTTACGGCGCGTTACGGGAGGGGGGGGGGGGGGGGGGGGGGGGAGGGGGGTTCGAAGGACGCGTTACGTAACATGTTTTTCTTTATTTAAATAAAAAACTAAGGAATTGAAATCTTCCAAGTTGGCAAGCCTTTTAGTTTATGTTGTACGGGGAATTCCTCGACTGTATTGTGCGTCATTTTCATTTTATTTTCGTTGTCAGTATTCGTTAGTGTTTTAAACACGAAATACGCACAAACACAATTTGCTGTAGTCAGTGTTGTTAATGTGAGTTTTTAGCAATTATAATGTCCTCCAAACCGGGAGATTTACATCATCAGCTGTTATTGGCCTATAAAGGCTCTCATGCTGACTTGCCAGCGCAGCGCAACCAAAAAATGCCAACCAAATTTGGAAGACAGCAAAAGAAAAATTAAAAAAAAAAAAAAATTATGCAACATATGAATGATGTTATACGAGAGTTTTTAGTAAGAACAACGCTTTTTAGTTATTACACACAGCTTAGTTTACTGCTAAAATTTAATAATATTACCTAAAGCTAGGTTTCGTAGTACATGCATAGTTACACTCAGAACATGAAAAAGGTTTTCTTCACTTTGAATCGTTCTGTGGATTTTTTAATCTCCCTTTCGAGAACTTGAAAAACCACGCTGGGACAAAAATAGTTTTGTCTGCTGAAGGTAAACATGTGATTTTTCATGCCTCTTTGTAGAACACGAATAGTTGCAGTAGAAACATGTAAGTGGTTTTGTAGCACTGTGAGTCAGCAAATGATTTCTAAGAAGTTCGTTTGTACAACATGAATAATTGCAGTCGGGACACGAAAAAGGTTTTGGTCCAGCGTGGGTAAACATGTGAATTTTCAGGTACCGTTTTGTAGCGCCTGAATATTTGCACTCGGAGCAAGTAAAAGGTTTTTCATCACTGTGAATTAGCAAGTGCCGTTTTAGTATTTTTTTCGAGAAGAAGAATAGTTGCAGTCAGGGCATGAAATGGGTTTTTCACCACTGTGAGTTAACATGCGATTTTTTTTATTTCTCTGAATAGTTGCAGTCGGAACATGAAAAATGCTTTTCTCCACAATGAGTAGAGTCAGCAAAAGAATTCTTGGATATCCCTTTTAAGAACACAAATAGTTGCAGTCAGGACATGTAAAAGGTTTTCTCTTCTGTAAATCGCACGGTGGATTTATAAATTGTCCTTTTGAGAACTTGTATAACTGCATTCTGGACAGGAAAATGGTTTTTGTCCACTGTGCGTTAACATGTGATTTTTGGTGACTCTTTGTAGAACATGAATAGTGCAGTAGACACATGTAAAAGGTTTTGTATCACTTTGAGTAAGCAAATGATTTCTAAGAAGTTCCTTTGCACTACACGAATAACTGCAGTCGGGACATGAAAAAGGTTTTTTTCCAGTGTGGTTCAACAAGTGAACTTTTGGATACCGTTGTGTAACGCATGAATATTAGCAATCGGGACAAGAAAAAGGTTTTTCGTCACTGTGAGTTAGCAAGTGCCGTTTTCTTTATTTTTTTTCAAGAAGTAGAATAGTTGCAGTCAGGACATGAAATGGATTTTTCTCCACTGTGGGTAAACATGGGTAATTTTTAGATTTCTCTTCGTAGTACATGAATAGTTGCAGTCGGAACATGAAAACGGTTTTTCTACACCGTGAGTCAGCAAGTGATTTCTTAGATATCTCTTTAAAGGACACGAATAGTTGCAGTCAGGACATGAAAATGGTTTTTTTCTTCTGTGAATCATACTGTTGATTTTTAAATCTTCCCTTTGAGAACTTGCATAACTGCATTCGGGACGTGGAAAAGGTTTAACTCCACTATGAGTCAGCTTGTGAATCATAGTGGAGTAAAGTGTTGCTCCACAGGGAAAACTTAGGGAAATTACTTTCCTCAAGGCCTCCTCACTAAAGCTAATGGCTAATGTTAAAGAAAGTATGTGTTGTAAAACCATGTAGGATGTAGGTTTATTCTAGGTCAGACAGTGTTAAATTGTGGAGATCTGGAAGGAATACAAGGCCGATAAAAATAATAATATTTTCAATTTTTTTCAAAATGACAATATGAATATATAAAATGTATATAATGTATCGCGAGTTAGAAATCTCTTGTTTTATTTATTACCGCAAACGAGATAAAATCAAGAAAAAGGGTATTTAAGCGACATTTCAGTACGTTGCACAACTTAATTGTGACTTTCGGGTAAAAATTGTTACTTGGGTGTTACGTAACGCTTAGGGGGGGGGAGGGGGGTTGATCGGGAATCTTCAAAAATTGCGTTACGTAATACTTGAACGCTCCCTCACTTAGTATAATCTTTTCCAGTAGCGTGAGATTTTGCTGGATGCCCCCCCCGTGTAGAAAGACAGATGTGTCTAAATAAACTAGAATCAAAAGTTGACAGTGGCCAATCATGAGAGGCGGGTATGGGTACCGCCGCCCCGGGAAACATTTATTGGATAACCAATACCTCTGCCGTAGGTCACCCCAAGTGGTTCGCTACGTTTTGTGACTTAGTAGGGGTGCCCAGGTTCATGGGGGTGAAGTTTATCTAGGTCTTGGCGGCCGATGCGTCTGCCCATCTGCTACATGGTTGGCAGGATCGAGAGAGACTGATTGAGGGAGGTCTTGTATCCTCTCCAGCCAGAATTTTTCGACCCACCGCCTTGCGCCGCAGTTCAAGGGATGGATTCATACGTCCGTCACTCCTGGACACACTGACCCCCAGATTCCTACCCACCCATCATATCTTTTTCCTTCCCAGAACTTCCTATCCTTCCCTACCTTAAACAGACCCTCCACACAGCATCCCCTAAGATGACATAGGCCCTAAGGGAAATTATTTTCCTCAGGGCCTTCTGTGTGGAGCTAATGTAAAAAAGAAAAATCAAATCTTCCTTCAAGGTATTTCTAGTGTTATTAACTATTCAGTGTATCACTCCTTAACTTTTTGATTTGTCGAAGTATTATTGAGGAGGAAAATAAAAACAACATTTCTTATAATTTTTTTATTTATAAAAATAAACCTATATATTTATTACTGATATGTTTTAAAAATAAAATTTCGTCTGTTTTGTCATATTATTATAATATGAGTATACCTACACTTACATACTTATCTACCTATGTATAAAAAAATTATATTATTCGATATAAAATTTATAATTACATACCTAAGTATTTTATTATGTGAAAATAATTTTAATGTTTTTTTATTAGTTACCTACGTAATTATTCTTAAAAAAAACTCTTGCGTTAATCATTCTTAGGAAATAAATTATTTCTCACCCATTTTGCGATTTTAAGTAGGTAGACATTTTTTAACCTCACAAAAACATAATATTATGTAAATAAGTAAATAAACATTAGTAAGTAGGTACCTAATGTTATGAATTGTGAGTAAAACTTTTATAAAAAAAATACAAGAATTTGGCTGCAATTCTTACATACTAAACTTTAAATTTAGTAAATACATCAATTAACGTAATATCTAATGTGTATCAACAAGACAACTTATGAAAAATTGGGAAAGGGACATATGGGCCATATTTTATGCACCTGCTACATACCATATCATTAAAATACAAAATAATTCTCACGGACATGGTAAAAATTGCTTATGTAATAATTCATAACTAGCTTTTGCCCGTTGCAGAGGCAACTAACGGGTTAAAACACTATGCGATTTGACGTGTGAACGTGGATGAAGTGAGGAGGAGTGTGTGTAAAATTAAATATCGATCGGTTAAATATCAAATTTTCATCGCAATCGGTTAAATGGTGTAGCAGTAGCAATGCATAATTTCATGATGCCAGAGCTCACTTTTATACATAGAAACCATCGCCGGCATGCGCACATCAAATCCCCAAAGTTTCATCGCAATCGGATAAATGGTTTAGCAATGCATAAGTTCATGAAGCCAGAGCTCACCATTTTATACAGAAAGAGTCGAAGGGATGCGCACACCAAGTCCCCAAAGTTTCATCGCAATCGAAGAAGAACTAACACAGAACGTGAAAAGTAACTTTAAAAAAGTGTGCTTTAGACCACACGACTGAAGTAAAACTTCATCTAACTAATGCCGGGTACCCGTTATATATAATGTTGTATAGTGAAGGCGCTTGCATTATAATGTTGTTTCCCGGGACTTGGATGTAACCATTACATTTAAGTTGAACCCGAGGTTACATTGATATTGCAACGCATGCCGGGTACCAGTTGTATGTAATGTAATATAGTGCAGGCGCTTGCATTATAATGTAGTTTCCCGGGACTTGGGATGGAACCATTACAGTTTAGTTGAGCCGAGGTTAAAGTTGGCTTGCAACGCATGCCGTGTACTCGTTGTATATTATGTAATATAGTGCAAGCGCTTGCATTATAATGTGGTTTCCCGGAACTTAGGATGGAACCATTACAGTTTAATTGACCCCGAGGTTAAAGTGACCTTGCAACGCATGCCGGGTACCCGTTGTATATAATGTTATATAGTGCAGGCGATTGCATTATAATGTAGTTTCCCTGGACTTGGAATGGAACCATTACAGTTAAGATGACCCCGAGGTTACAGTGACTTTGCAACGCATGCCGGGTACCCGTTGTATATAAAGTTATATAGTTTCAGGCGCTTGCATTATAATGTAGTTTTCCGGGGCTTGGGATGGAACCATAACAGTTTAATTGACCCCGAGGTTAGAGTGGCCTTGCAACGCATGCCGGGTACCCGTTGTATATAATGTTATATAGAGCAGGCGCTTGCATTATAATGTAGTTTCCCGGGACTTGCGATGGAACTATTACAGTTAAGTTGACCCCGAGGTTACAGTGGACTTGCAACGCATGCCAGGTACGCGTTGTATTGCATTATAACCGAATTAATTGTGTAGCTACGTACTTAAAAATTTCCGTCAATCTTTTTGCTTTTTTCATAAAATTTGCAATACCTACTACAAATAAATTTATTCAATATCATGTTTTGATTTTTAAAGGAAAAAAGCCCCTGCTAGTAAGTACCTACCTAGAACACACGTTATATATTTTTTATTATTATTTAACAATGTCCAAATAGAACCATGCTTCATTCATAAATAATCAACTCATTTCAAAGTAAAAAAATAATAAGCCTGGGTTATTTAAAAAAAAAATACAATTCTTCAAATTTTTCTAGTAAATTTTCTGTTTGGAAAGTTTTGTAATTATTTCAGATTTGTGATGTAACTGGCCTATAATGATAAAAAACAGAACTTGAATAGAACCAACACAGAACCTGAAAATTAACTTAAAAAAAAGTTGCATTGTTCAATATCATCGAAACAACCTTACCTTAGTATTGCATTTAGACCTAATACATTGTGAAGCTACCCATTCGCGTAGGTACCTGCGCATTTCCTTAAAAATTCCTGCAATCTTTTTGCTTTTTCATCATATTTGCAATACTACCGAAATAAGTACCTACTCAGCAATGAATTACATTTGAATTTACCTGGCCAGTAAAATTTACACTTCTGAAGAAATGTCTAAGCACGTGTTTTGGTGATTTTTTTGGAAAACTTCGAGTTTTGGCATCTTCTCTTGAACATTTTTACATGGTATGGGCATGTATAATTGGTGTTAAAAGTTGCGGAATCTTTCCGGCTATCAATTTTTTTTAAAACATCTAACCCGGAATCGGTTTTTCAGCGGCAATGACGTTTTCGGCAAAACGACGACCGAAACCGCTGAGAGTTCCGTTTTGTTAGGCTAAATTTTTGACATCTAAGATCCTGACCTGACTCAATATTCCCGTATAAAGGAAAAATGGTATTGAAACAAACGCCTTTTTTGACACTTTTTTTTTTGAAACGCTATCTGTCGGCGGGAAATAGAACCTAGCCGAATTGAGTGATTTAATTAGAAGTTCTAGTGTTCGCCGCTGATTCGTATCAGAGAATAAATCTCTATATATATTTTATTTTGTCGAAAAAAAAAACCTCCCCATTTCGTGTCTTAATTTTCGTGGCTGAATTTTTGTCCTCAAGCGAAAGCGAACCTTAAGGTGGTTGAAACGCAAGGGCAAGGAGGTCGATTTTCGGAACGCGAGTCGTCGATAAAACTGTGCATTAATATATATACTAGGTTTTGCCCGTTGCAGAAGCAACTAACGGGTTAAAAAAATATGCGATTTGCGTGTGAACGTGGATAAAGCGAGGAGGAGTGTGTGTTAAATTAAATATTTGAAGAAACCTGAGGTTACAGTGACCTAGCAACGCATGCCGGGTACCCGTTGTATATAATGTTATGTAGTGCAGCGCTTGCATTAAAATGTAATTTCCCAGGAATTGGAATGGAAGTACAGTTAAGTTGACCATGAGGTTACAGTGCCCTTGCAACGCATGCCGAGCAACCGTTGTATATCATTTTATATATTGCAGGCACTTGCTTTAAAATGTTATTTCCCGGGAATTGGGATGGAACCATTACAGTTAAGTTGACCCCGAGGTTACAGTGACCTTGCAACGCATGCCGGGAACCCGTTGTATATAATGTTATAATATAGTGCAGACGTTTGCAAGGCGCTTGCATTATAATGTAGTTTCCCGGAACATGGAATGGAACCGTTACAGTTAAGTTGACCCCGAGGTTACAGTGATCTTGCAACGCATGCCGGGTAACCGTTGTATATAATGTTATGTAGAAATAAAAATCCCCTAAGATGACCTTTATTGGATAACCAACACTCATGCCGTAGGTCACCCCAAGTGGTTCGCTACGTTTGGTGATTTAGTAGGGGTGCCCGGATTTATGGGGTGAGGTTTGTCTAGGTCTTGGAGGCGGATGACCAGGACACACTGAACCCCAGATTCCTACCCACCCCTTAAACCCTTTTCCTTCTCAGAACTCTCATCTCCTTCTTTGCCTTAAAAAACCCTCCACCCAGCATCTCCAAAGATGACATGACCGTGAGGGAAATTATTTTCCTCAGGGTCTCCTGTGTGGAGCTTTTTCCTCCCCCCCTCTCGCGCTTCGTTAATTCATTCCCGGTACATTTAGTTTTCAAAAAGCGACAAATGTGCACCTACTTCGGTCGCCCGGTTCATTATTGTATCCCGATTGATCATTATTGTTTTCATAAAACCATCGCGGGAATGCACACATCAAATTCCCAAAGTCTCATCGCAATCGGATGAACCAACACCGCTGTCATAGGTCACCCAAGTGGTTCGCTACGATTGGTGACTTAGCAGGGGTGCCCGGGTTCATGGGATGAGGTTTGTCTAGGTCTTGGTGGCGGATACGTTTGACCAACCACTGCATGGCGGGCTGGATCGGAGGAGACTGATTGAGGGAGGCTTTTTATCTCTCCAGCCAGATTCTCTCAACCCTTCGCCTCGCACCGCAGTGTGAGGAATAGATTCATACGTCCGTTACTCCTGGCGACACTGACCCTCAGATTCCTACCCACCCCTCATACCCTTTTCCTTCTTATATCTTCTTCTCCTTTCTTTCCCTCAAAAAACCTTCGACACAGCATCCTCAAAGATGACATAGGCCCCTAGGGAAATTGTTTTCCTCGGTGCCTCCTGTGTGGAGCTAATGTAAAAAAAAGTTTAGCAATGCATAATTTCATGATGCCAGAGCTCACTATTGTATATAGAAACCAATGAATGGTTCCCGGGGCGGCGATACCAATTCCACGTTGAATGATTATCATTAAAATACAAAATACAAAAAAAAGCGGTATGTAAATTTAATATTTTTGAAAAAAATTATACCATTCAACTTCAAGCAATTTTATTATACATTTACAAAAAATTCATAAGCAATATCATCAGATTCTGAGTTGTTATGTGCATGTAGGTACCTGCATAGATTCTATGTAGAGTTACCTGCACATACGTAAAAAAAAACATATGAAATATATTTAGGCTAAGTTTTTCAAAAAATTTATTTAAAAATCTTCAGATTTTCAAGTTAATTTTAACGTTCTGTGAAAGTTCTGTTCAAATTCTATTCAAGTTCCGTAATTATTTCTGTTTTGAAATAATAGTATAAATAAATAATAATAAATATTATGAGTTTTGAAGATAATTGAATAAATAAAAATCGCACATTACGTGAAAATGAACTTAATCAATTTAAAAATAACATTCCTACCAACAGTGGTTATCCAGAAGCAAACTCCGTGTTCCTACATATTTCAAAAATTACCATCTTGGATGATTTTTTTCATTTCATATCTTTAATTTTCGATTTAACATTTAAAGGAAAGAATCTCGTAAGCCGGTACCTACCTAGTACATACCGAGAAAAATAATGTTGGTGTAGGTACCTACTTACGCGTTTTCTCAATAAATACTTAGCGAATTAGCAATAATTCAATAGAACGGTAGGTACCTACCGCGATTTTCTGCATTTAAATCATTCACATTTTTAACGCCAGTACCTACCTCGAGTTTATATTAACTGGCTGGAAAATTATGCATTGTTGATGATAGATCGATTTCAGAAAATGTCAGAAAAATTTCAATATTTGATGCAATATAGTGTAACATTTTAAATGGGAAGCAACACATGTTTTTATTTTAAAAGTTTCTTAAACTTGTATACCTTCTATTTAATCAAAAACATTTCGTGCAAAATGTTTGTTTTCGCCGCAATCTAAGTTCCCGCAAAGGGCCTTTAAATGTCAATTTTTCTACGATATTTTCGAGAACGCCCTTAAAAAAATTCGAATAAATCCCTAGAAAAATCAGTTTTGTATGGGAAATCTCTTTACTAAACGATTCGACGTTTTTTAACGGGTGAACCTATCGGCAGGAAATATAACTGAGGCCGAATTTCTTCGTCGGTGAGAGATCTAATTGTAGTTTTCGCCGTTTGGGTGCGCTGTTAACCCCGCATCATCTTTTTATATGAAATCTGGTCTGACCGGCAGAGATCGCCGTCCGTGCCCCCTTTCGGGCCAAATTGATCTCTGCGGTCGGTGAAACTCGAGGAGCGGAGGTCGATTATCGCCTGCGGGCCGAGGCGGGCGAGGGAAATCGAAAGGGCGTAAGCGTCTTTTTCGTTTTTAAGCGACAATACGCCGTGAGGTCTTGCGGATCGAGGGGGAAAAGAGTCGATTATCGGATCACCAAAACGCGTTTTTTTGGAACGGCCGTTTGTATGAAATCCCGGTCCACAAGCCTTGCTCGGCCAAATCGACCTCTGCGGTCGGTGAAACTCGACAGGCAGAGTGGTCGATTTTCGCCTGTACCCGGAGGGCTAAAAAAAAAAGTGAGTTTTCCTGACCTACCCCAAAACCAAACATTAATATATAACTAGCGGGGCCCGTTGCAAAAATGCAACTAACGGGTTAAAAAATTATGCGATTTGCGTGTGAACGTGGATGAAGCGAGGAGGAGTGTGTGTTGAATTAAATATAAGAAGAAACCTGAGGTTACAGTGACCTTGCAACGCATGCCGGGTACCCTTTGTATATAATGTTATAATGTAAAGCAGGCGTTTGCAAGGCGCTTGTATTATAATGTAGTTTTCAGGAACTTGGAATGGAACCATTACAGTTAAGTTGACCCCGAGGTTACAGTGATCTTGCAACGCATGCCGTGTACCCGTTGTATATAATGTTATAATATATTGCAGGCGTTTGCAAGGCGCTTGCATTATAATGTAGTTTCCCGGAACTTGGAATGGAACCATTACAGTTAAGTTGACCCCGAGATTACAGTGATGTTGCAACGCATGCCGGGTACCCTTTGTATATAATGTTATAATATAAAGCAGGCGTTTGCAAGGCGCTTGCATTATAATGTAGTTTCCCGGAACTTGGAATGGAACTATTACAGTTAAGTTGACCCTGAGATTACAGTGATGTTGCAACGCATGCCGGGTACCCGTTGTATGTAATGTTATAATACAGTGCATGCGTTTGCAAGGCGCTTGAATTATAATGTAGTTTCCCGGAACTTGGAATGGAACCATTACAGTTAAGTTGACTCCGAGGTTACAGTGTTGTTGCAACGCATTCCGGGTACCCGTTGTATATAATGTTATGTAGAAATACAAATCCCCAAAGTTGACCTTTATTGGTTAACCAACACCTCTGCCATAGGTCACCCCAAGTGGTTCGCTACGTTTGGTGATTTAGTAGGGGTGCCCGGGTTCATGGGGTGAGGTCTGTCTAGGTCTTGGAGGCGGATGCCCAGAACACACTGAACCCCAGATTCCTACCAACCCCTTAAACCCTTTTCCTTCCCAGAACTCTCATCTCCTTCCTTTCCTAAAAAAAATCCTCCACACAGCATCCCCAAAGATGACATAGGACCTGAGGGAAATTATTTTCTCCACGGCCTCCTGTGTGGAGCTCATGTAAAAAAAAATAATTAAATGCATACAAATTCACCTTTCCCAAAAAGCCAGAAATAATTGAAAAAAAACATGTTCTTAATATATTTTCCCTTGCTTAGTTCTGCACTCCTGGTATTTATCCTTTTAAAATTTTGTTTTATTCGAGTAAAAAAAAGAACAGAAAAAATATTCTTTCATAGCGTACTCTACTCCCCCCCCCCCCCTTTCCTCCATCCCGCAAAACCCCCTCCCGGGTTCCCCTCCCCCTTCCCAGGTTACCCTCCCCCCTCCCTGGTTTTCTTCCCCCCCTCAAACAAACAAACATAACAAAAAAATAATTATTCAATTTGGTGCTGTCTTTCGGAAGTTATACGCGTACATACATTTCGACGATTCATTTTTATGCAAACTTCATAATGCCAGAGCTCACCAGTAGTTTTATACAAAACATTGTCCTAACAGTGTCGAAGACAACAAAAAAAGATTTATTCAATTTGGTGCAGTCTTTCGGAAGTTATGCGCGTACATACATTTCCGGGATTCATTTGTATGCAAATTTCATAATGCCAGAGCTCACCAGTAGTTTTATACAAACTTTATCCGAACAATAAGGAACGCAACAAAAAAAGAATTATTCAATTACGTGCAGTCGTTCTGAAGTTATGAGCGTACTTACATTTCGGCGAATCATTTTTAAACAAATTTCGTTATGCCAGAGCTCACCAGTAATTTTATTCAAACCTTGTCCTAATATTAGCACATACAACAAAGAAAGAACTATCCAATTTGGTGCATTGGCTCGGAAGCTATGCGCATATATAGATTTCGGCGATTAATTTTAAACAAATTTTATAATTCCAGAGCTCATTTAGTTTATACAAACCTTGCCTGAACAATAACGAAACCAACGCAAAAATAATTATCCAATTTGCTCCAGTCGTTCATGAGCTATAATTTATAGATGATACCCGTGGATAATTATTTATCCGTTTATGTAATTTTCAGGGTACCTACCTAGTTCATCAAAATATTCTAAAATAATATTTTATCTATATGGCAAGACAACCGTTAAAAGTTGTCATAACCACCTGAAGCAAAGCCTGAAAATCGAACACCTGCGCTGGTTTAAGAACATTTCCCATACAAATTACGTCAGCTAACTCTGTCAGGGCCTCGCTGAAATCTTGCGGTGGTTTTGGATGATGTTCCATGTTCAGTATTGCAAGGTTGGAAAAAATTACATAAAGATTTAAAATATCTACCGATTTAACAGGCTGAAAACCATGTGCATTATGGATGTTATTGAATTTTTCGCAAATGTCAATATAATTGCAAAGTTTGACGCGACATTGTGAAACATTTTAAATGGGAAGCTATACATGTTTTTATTTTAAAAGTTTCTTAAACTTGTATACCTTCTATTTAATCAAAAACATTTCGTGCAAAATGTTTGTTTTCGCCGCAATCTAAGTTCCCGCAAAGGGCCTTTAAATGTCAATTTTTCTACGATATTTTCGAGAACGCCCTTAAAAAAATTCGAATGAATCCCTAGAAAAATCAGTTTTGTATGAGAAATCTCTTTACTAAACGGTTCGACGTTTTTTAACGGGTGAACCTGTCGGCGAGAAATATAACTGAGGTCGAATTTCTTCGTCGGTGAGAGATCTAATTGTAGTTTTCGCCGTTTGGGAGCGCTGTTGACCCTGCGTCATCTTTTTTATATGAAATCTGGTCTGACCGGCAGAGAACGCCGTCCGTGCCCCCTTTCGGGCCAAATTGATCTCTGCGGTCGGTGAAACTCGAGGAGCGGAGGTCGATTATCGCCTGCGGGCCGAGGCGGGCGAGGGAAATCGAAAGGGCGTAAGCGTCTTTTTCGTTTTTAAGCGACAATACGCCGTAAGGTCTTGCGGATCGAGGGGGAAAAGAGTCGATTATCGGATCACCAAAACGCGTTTTTTTGGAACGGCCGTTTGTATGAAATCCCGGTCCACAAGCCTTGCTCGGCCAAATCGACCTCTGCGGTCGGTGAAACTCGACAGGCAGAGTGGTCGATTTTCGCCTGTACTCGGAGGATTAAAAAAAAAAGTGAGTTTTCCTGACCTACCCCAAAACCAAACAATACTATATATATACTAGCGGGGCCCGTTGCAAAAATGCAACTAACGGGTTAAAAAATTATGCGATTTGCGTGTGAACGTGGATGAAGCGAGGAGGAGTGTGTGTTAAATTAAATATATGAAGAAACCTGAAGTTACAGTGACCTTGCAACGCATGCCGTGTACCCGTTGTATATAATGTTATGTAGTGCAGCGCTTGCATTAAAATGTAATTTCCCAGGAATTTGAATAGAACCATTACAGTTAAGTTGACCATGAGGTTACAGTGACCTTGCAACGCATGCCGAGCAACCGTTGTATATCATTTTATATATTGCAGGCACTTGCTTTAAAATGTTATTTCCCGGGAATGGGGATGGAACCATTACAGTTAAGTTGACCCCGAGGTTACAGTGACCTTGCAACGCATGCCGGGAACCCGTTGTATATAATGTTATAATGTAGTGCAGACGTTTGCAAGGCGCTTGCATTATAATGTAGTTTCCCGGAACTTGGAATGGAACCGTTACAGTTAAGTTGACCCCGAGGTTACAGTGATCTTGCAACGCATGCCGGGTAACCGTTGTATATAATGTTATGTAGAAATAAAAATCCCCAAAGATGACCTTTATTGGATAACCAACACTCATGCCGTAGGTCACCCTAAGTGGTTCGCTACGTTTGGTGATTTAGTAGGGGTGCCCGGATTTATGGGGTGAGGTTTGTCTAGGTCTTGTAGGCGGATGACCAGGACACACTGAACCCCAGATTCCTACCCACCCCTTAAACCCTTTTCCTTCTCAGAACTCTCATCTCCTTCTTTGCCTTAAAAAACCCTCCACCCAGCATCTCCAAAGATGACATGACCGTGAGGGAAATTATTTTCCTCAGGGTCTCCTGTGTGGAGCTTTTTCCACCCCCCCTCTCGCGCCTCATTAATTCATTCCCGGTACATTTAGTTTTCAAAAAGCGAGAAATGTGCACCTACTTCGGTCGCCCGGTTCATTATTGTATCCCGATTGATCATTATTGTATTCAGAAACCATCGCGGGAATGCACACATCAAATTCCAAAAGTCTCATCGCAATCGGATGAACCAACACCGCTGTCAAAGGTCACCTAAGTGGTTCGCTACGTTTGATGACTTAGCAGGGGTGCCCGGGTTCATGGGATGAGGTTTGTCTAGGTCTTGGTGGCGGATACGTTTGACCTACCACTGCATGGCGGGCTGGATTGGAGGAGACTGATTGAGGGAGGCTTTTTATCTCTCCAGCCAGATTCTCCCAACCCTTCGCCTCGCACCGCAGTGTGAGGAATAGATTCATACGTCCGTTACTCCTGGCCACACTGACCCCCAGATTCCTACCCACCCCTTATACCCTTTTCCTTCTTATATCTTCTTCTCCTTTCTTTCCCTCAAAAAACCCTCCACACAGCATCCTCAAAGATGACATAGGCCCCTAGGGAAATTGTTTTCCTCGGTGCCTCCTGTGTGGAGCTAATGTAAAAAAAAAGTTTAGCAATGCATAATTTCATGATGCCAGAGCTCACTATTGTATATAGAAACCAATGAATGGTTCCCGGGACGGCGATACCAATTCCACGTTGAATGATTATCATTAAAATACAAAATACAAAAAAAGCGGTATGTAAATTTAATATTTTTGAAAAAAATTATACCATTCCACTTCAAGCAATTTTATTATACATTTACAAAAAAATCATAAGCAATATCATCAGATTTTGAGTTGTTATGTGCATGTAGGTACCTGCATAGATTCTATGTAGAGGTACCTGCACATACGTAAAAAAAACATATGAAATATATTTAGGCTGGGTTTTTCAAAAAATTTATTTAAAAATCTTCAATTTTTCAAGTTAATTTTAACGTTCTGTGAAAGTTCTGTTCAAATTCTATTCAAGTTCCGTAATTATTTCTGTTTTGAAATAATAGTTTAAATAAATAATAATAAATATTATAAGTTTTGAAGATAATTGAATAAATAAAAACCGCACATTACGTGAAAATGAACTTTACTAATTTAAAAATAACATTCATACCAACAGTGGTTATCCAGAAGCAACCTCCGTGTTCCTACATATTTCAAAAATTACCATCTTGGATGATTTTTTTCATTTCATATCATTAATTTTCGATTTAACATTTAAAGGAAAAAATCTCGTAAGCCGGTACCTACCTAGTACATACCGAGAAAAATAATGTTGGTGTAGGTACCTACTTACGCGTTTTCTCAATAAATACTTAGCGAATTAGCAATAATTCAATAGAACGGTAGGTACCTACCGCGATTTTCTGCATTAAAATCATTCACATTTTTAACGCCAGTACCTACCTCGAGTTTATATTAACTGGCTGGAAAATTATGCATTGTTGATGATAGATCGATTTCAGAAAATGTCAGAAAAATTTCAATATTTGATGCAATATAGTGTAACATTTTAAATGGGAAACTACACATGTTTTTATTTTAAAAGTTTCTTAAACTTGTATACCTTCTATTTAATCAAAAACATTTCGTGCAAAATGTTTGTTTTCGCCGCAATCTAAGTTCCCGCAAAGGGCCTTTAAAATGTCATTTTTTCCAACATATTTTTGAGATAGCCGTTTAATTGATTGGAATAAATTTCTAGTAAAATCAGTTTTGTATGGGAAATCTCTTTACTAAACGGTTCGACGTTTTTTAACGGGTGAACCTGTCGGCGGAAAATATAACTGAGGTCGAATTTCTTCGTCGGTGAGAGATCTAATTGTAGTTTTCGCCGTTTGGGAGCGCTGTTGACCCTGCGTCATCTTTTTTATATGAAATCTGGTCTGACCGGCAGAGATCGCCGTCCGTGCCCCCTTTCGGGCCAAATTGATCTCTGCGGTCGGCGAAACTCGAGGAGCGACGGTCGATTATCGCCTGCGGGCCGAGGGGGGCGAGGGAAAACGAAAGGGCGTAAGCGTCTTTTTTTTTTTTAAGCGACAATACGCCGTAAGGTCTTGCGGATCGAGGGGGAAAAGTGTCGATTATCGGATCACCAAAACGCGTTTTTTTGGAACGGCCGTTTGTATGAAATCCCGGTCCACACGCCTTGCTAGGCCAAATCGACCTCTGCGGTCGGTGAAACTGGACAGGCAGAGCGGTCGATTTTCGCCTGTACCCGGAGGGCTAAAAAAAAAAGTGAGTTTTCCTGACCTACCCCAAAACCAAACATTAATATATATACTAGCTGGGCCCGTTGCAGAAGCAACTAACGGGTTTAAACACTATGCGATTTGACGTATGAACGTGGATGAAGCGAGGAGGAGTGTGTGTTAAATTAAATATAAATCGGTTAAATATCAAATTTTCATTGCAATCGGTTAATTGGTTTTAGCAATGCGCAATTTCATGATACCAGAGCTCACTGTTGTACACAAAAACCATTGCCGGCCTGCGCACATCAAATCCCCAAAGTTTCATCGCAATCGGATGAACGGTTTAGCAATGCATAATCTTAAAGCTCATGTATAATGTTAAATAGTGCAAGCGCTTTAATGCAGTTTCCCGGGACTTGGGATGGAAACATTACAGTTCTATTGACCCGAGGTTAAAGTGGCCTTGCAACGCATGCCGGGTACCCGTTGTATATAATTTTATATAGTGCAGGCGCTTGCATTATAATGTAGTTTCCCGGGACTTGGGATAGAACCATTATAATAAAGTTGACCCCGAGGTTACAGTGACCTTGCAACGCATGCCGGGTACCCGTAGTATATAATGTTACATAGTGCAGGCGCTTGCATTATAATGTAGTTTCCCAGGACTTCGGATGGAAACATTACAGTTTTATTGACCCCGAGGTTAAAGCGGCCTTGCAACGCATGCCGGGTACCCGTTGTATATAATTTTATAAAGTGCATAATTTTATAATGTTGTTTCCCGGGACTTGGTAGGGAACCATTACGGTTTAGTTGACCCCGAAGTTAAAGTGGCCTCGCAACGCATGCCGGGTACCCGCTGTATATAATTAATTTATTTACGCACAAATAGTCCATTAACAATAACAATCGGTTGCACGGTTTAGCAGTGCAAAATTTCATTATGCCGGAGCTCACTATTGTAGTTGTATTGTATTTCATTTTGCAAGTGTAAGTACTAAGTAGGTACTTTGTTGTAATATTTCACCCAAACGACGCCATCATGCTGTTGAGCATAAAATAATTTTCACTATAAATAAATTCATTCAATATCATGTTTTGATTTTTAAATGAAAAAAGTCCCTGGAAGTAAGTACCTACCTAGAACACGCGTAATTATTTTTTTTATTTAACAATTTCCAAATAGAACACACTTATAAAAAAAAAATATTATTAATAAAAAAAAATTGTCAATTCTTAAAATTTTTCTAGTAAATTTTCAGTTCTAGAAAGTTCCGTTCGAGTTCTGTAATTATTTCAGTTGTGTGATGTAACTGGCCTATATTGAGAAAAAACAGAATTTCAGTAGAAGCAACTCAGAACGTGAAAATTAACTTAA
The DNA here is from genome assembly GCA_917880885.1 of Limnephilus marmoratus. Lineage (NCBI taxonomy): Eukaryota > Metazoa > Arthropoda > Insecta > Trichoptera > Limnephilidae > Limnephilus > Limnephilus marmoratus. Next base: position 27,807,284 of record OU862923.1, on the reverse strand, counting down.
AAAAAGTTGAATTATTCAGTATCATCGAAACAACCTTACCTTAGTATTTATTGCAATAAAACCTAATTCGTTGTGTAGGTACCCATTCAGGTAGGTACCTGCGCGTTTCCTTAGATTCCGGCAATATTTGCTTTTTTCATCATATTTGCAATACTACCGAAATAAGTAGGTACCTACCCCGAATGAATAGCGTGTTAATTTGAACTGGCCACCAATATTTAAACTTCCGATGGAATCTTTGAGCGCGTATTTTGATGATTATTTTTCGGAAAATTTCGAGTTTTGTCAGCATCTCCTGACTCTTTTTACATGGGATGGGCATGTTATATTGGTGTTAAAAGTTGCGGAATCTATCCGGCTATCGTATTTTCAAAAAACATCTAGCCCGGAATCGGTTTTTCGGCGGTAATGTCGTTTTCCGAAAAACAACGACCGAAACCGCCGAGAGTTCCGTTTTGTTAGGCTAAAAATTTGACATCTGAGATCCTGACCTATGTCAATAGTCCTATATAGCATTTTCCTTTGTGAAATTAGCGGGTTTTTTCCTAAATTTTTTTTTTCAAACGCCGTCTGTCGGCGGGAAATATAATCGAGTGATTCGAGTAGAGCTTCTAGTTTTCGCCGCCGATTCGTATCGGAGAATAAATCCCTGTATATATTTCATTTTGTCGGAAAAAAATTACCCCCAGTTTCCATTCGGAATTTGCTTCAACCGAAAGTGAACCTTGAGGTGGGTGAAACGCAAAGGGCGTACTGGTCGTTTTTGCGTCGACGAAAAAGTGAGCTTTTCCCGACCTACCCCAAAACCAAGCATTAATATATATACTAGGTTTTGCCCGTTGCAGAAGCAACTGACGGGTTTAAACACTATGCGATTTGACGTGTGAACGTGGATGAAGCGAGGAAGAGTGTGTGTTAAATTAAATATATGAAGAAACCTAAGGTTACAGTGACCTTGCAACGCATGCCGGGTACCCGTTGTATATAATGTTATGTAGTGCAGCGCTTGCATTAAAATGTAATTTCCCAGGAATTGGAATGGAACCATTACAGTTAAGTTGACCCCGAGGTTACAGTGACCTTGCAACGCATGCCGAGTAACCGTTGTATATTATGTTATTAATTGCAGGCGCTTGCATTAAAATTTTATTTCCCGGGAGTCGGGATGAAACCATTACAGTAAAGTTGACCCCTAGGTTACAGTGACCTTGCAACGCATACCGGGTACCCGTTGTATATAATGTTATATAGTGCAGGCGCTTGCTTTAAAATGTTATTTCCCGGGAATTGGGATGGAACCATTACAGTTAAGTTGACCCCGAGGTTACAGTGACCTTGCAACGCATGCCGTGTAACCGTTGTATATTATGTTATAAATTGCAGGCGCTTGCATTAAAATTTTATTTCCCGGGAATCGGGATGAAACCATTACAGTAAAGTTGACCCCTAGGTTACAGTGACCTTGCAACGCATGCCGGGTACCCGTTGTATATAATGTTATATAGTGCAGGCGCTTGCATTATAATGTAGTTTCCGGGGACTTGGGATGGAACCATTAGAGTTTAGTTGACCCTGAGGTTAAAGTGGCCTTGCAACGCATGCCGGGTACCCGTAGTATATAATGTTACATAGTGCAGGCGCTTGCATCATAATGTAGTTTCCCAGGACTTCGGATGGAAACATTACAGTTTTATTGACCCCGAGGTTAAAGCGGCCTTGCAACGCATGCCGGGTACCCGTTGTATATAATTAATTTATTTACGCACAAATAGTCCATTAACAATAACAATCGGTTGCACGGTTTAGCAGTGCAAAATTTCATTATGCCGGAGCTCACTATTGTAGTTGTATTGTATTTCATTTTGCAAGTTTAAGTACTAAGTAGGTACTTTGTTGTAATATTTCACCAAAACGACGCCATTATGCTGTTGAGCATAAAATAATTTTCACTACAAATAAATTCATTCAATATCATGTTTTGATTTTTAAATAAAAAAAGTCCCCGCAGGTAAGTACCTACCTAGAACACGCGTAATGTATATATATATATATATACAATGTTCAAATAGAACACACTTAAAAATAAAAAAAATAATTAATTAAAAAAATTGACAATTCTTTAAATTTTTCTAGTAAATTTTCAGTTCTATAAAGTTCCGTTCGAGTTCTGTAATTATTTCAGTTTTGTGATGTAACTGGTCTGTAATGATAAAACAATAGAATTTGAGTAGAACCATCACAGAACGTGAAAATTAACTAAAAAAAAGTTCAATTATTCTGAATCATCGAAACAACCTTACCTTAGTATTTATTGCATTAAAACCTAATTCGTTGTGTAGGTACCCATTCAGGTAGGTACCTGCGCATTTCCTTAGATTCCGGCAATCTTAGCTTTTTTCATCATATTTGCAATACTACCGAAATAAGTAGGTACCTACCCCGAATGAAAAAGTGTTAATTTGAACTGGCCAGCAAATATTTAAACTTCCGATGGAATCTGTGAGCGCGTATTTTGATGATTTTTTTTCGGAAAATTTCGAGTTTTGTCAGCATCTCCTGACGTATTTTATATGAGAATCATATGTTTTATTGGTGTTAAAAGTTGCGGAATCTATCCGGCTATCGTATTTTTAAAAAACATCTAGCCCGGAATCGGTTTTTCGGCGGTAATGTCGTTTTCCGAAAAACAACGACCCAAACCGCCGAGAGTTCCGTTTTGTTAGGCTAAAAATTTGACATCTGAGATCCTGACCTATGTCAATAGTCCTATATAGCATTTTCCTTTGTGAAATTAGCGGGTTTTTTCCTAAATTTTTTTTTTCAAACGCCGTCTGTCGGCGGGAAATATAATCGAGTGATTCGAGTAGAGCTTCTAGTTTTCGCCGCCGATTCGTATCGGAGAATAAATCCCTGTATATATTTCATTTTGTCGGAAAAAAATTACCCCCAGTTTCCATTCGGAATTTGCTTCAACCGAAAGTGAACCTTGAGGTGGGTGAAACGCAAAGGGCGTACTGGTCGTTTTTGCGTCGACGAAAAAGTGAGCTTTTCCCGACCTACCCCAAAACCAAGCATTAATATATACTAGCGGGGCCCGTTGCAAAAATGCAACTAACGGGTTAAAAAATTATGCGATTTGCGTGTGAACATGGATGAAGCGAGGAGGAGTGTGTGTTAAAAAATATATGAAGAAACCTGAGGTTGCAGTGACCTTGCAACGCATGCCGGGTACCCGTTGTATATAATGTTATGTAGTGCAGCGCTTGCATTAAAATGTAATTTGCCAGGAATTGGAATGGAACCATTACAGTTAAGTTGACCCCGAGGTTACAGTGACCTTGCAACGCATGCCGGGTACCCGTTGTATATAATGTTATATAGTGCAGGCGCTTGCATTATAATGTAGTTTCCGGGGACTTGGGATGGAACCATTACAGTTTAGTTGACCCTGAGGTTAAAGTGCAGTTGCAACGCATGCCGGGTACCCGTAGTATATAATGTTACATAGTGCAGGCGCTTGCATTATAATGTAGTTTCCCAGGACTTCGGATGGAAACATTACAGTTTTATTGACCCCGAGGTTAAAGCGGCCTTGCAACGCATGCCGGGTACCCGTTGTATATAATTTTATAAAGTGCATAATTTTATAATGTTGTTTCCCGGGACTTGGTAGGGAACCATTACGGTTTAGTTGACCCAGAGGTTACAGTGACCTTGCAACGCATGCCGTGTAACCGTTGTATATTATGTTATAAATTGCAGGCGCTTGCATTAAAATTTTATTTCCCGGGAATCGGGATGAAACCATTACAGTAAAGTTGACCCCTAGGTTACAGTGACCTTGCAACGCATGCCGGGTACCCGTTGTATATAATGTTATATAGTGCAGGCGCTTGCATTATAATGTAGTTTCCGGGGACTTGGGATGGAACCATTAGAGTTTAGTTGACCCTGAGGTTAAAGTGGCCGTGCAACGCATGCCGGGTATCCGTAGTATATAATGTTACATATTGCAGGCGCTTGCATTATAATGTAGTTTCCCAGGACTTCGGATGGAAACATTACAGTTTTATTGACCCCGAGGTTAAAGCGGCCTTGCAACGAATGCCGGGTACCCGTTGTATATAATTTTATAAAGTGCATAATTTTATAATGTTGTTTCCCGGGACTTGGTAGGGAACCATTACGGTTTAGTTGACCCCGAAGTTAAAGTGGCCTCGCAACGCATGCCGGGTACCGCAGTTTAGCAGTGCAAAATTTCATTATGCCGGAGCTCACTATTGTAGTTGTATTGTATTTCATTTTGCAAGTGTAAGTACTAAGTAGGTACTTTGTTGTAATATTTCACCAAAACGACGCCATTATGCTGTTGAGCATAAAATAATTTTCACTACAAATAAATTCATTCAATATCATGTTTTGATTTTTAAATGAAAAAAGTCCCCGCAAGTAAGTACCTACCTAGAACACGCGTAATGTATATATATATATACAATGTTCAAATAGAACACACTTAAAAATAAAAAAAATAATTAATAAAAAAAATTGACAATTCTTTAAATTTTTCTAGTAAATTTTCAGTTCTATAAAGTTCCGTTCGAGTTCTGTAATTATTTCAGTTTTGTGATGTAACTGGTTTGTAATGATAAAACAATAGAATTTGAGTAGAACCATCACAGAACGTGAAAATTAACTTAGAAAAAGTTCAATTATTCTGTATCATCGAAACAACCTTACCTTAGTATTTATTGCATTAAAACCTAATTCGTTGTGTAGGTACCCATTCAGGTAGGTACCTGCGCATTTCCTTAGATTCCGGCAATCTTAGCTTTTTCATCATATTTGCAATACTACCGAAATAAGTAGGTACCTACCCCGAATGAAAAACGTGTTAATTTGACTGGCCAGCAAATATTTAAACTTCCGATGGAATCTGTGAGCGCGTTTTTTGATGATTTTTTTTCGGAAAATTTCGAGTTTTGTCAGCATCTCCTGACGTATTTTATATGAGAATCATATGTTTTATTGGTGTTAAAAGTTGCGGAATCTATCCGGCTATCGTATTTTCAAAAAACATCTAGCCCGGAATCGGTTTTTCGGCGGTAATGTCGTTTTCCGAAAAACAACGACCGAAACCGCCGAGAGTTCCGTTTTGTTAGGCTAAAAATTTGACATCTGAGATCCTGACCTATGTCAATAGTCCTATATAGCATTTTCCTTTGTGAAATTAGCGGGTTTTTTCCTAAATTTTTTTTTTCAAACGCCGTCTGTCGGCGGGAAATATAATCGAGTGATTCGAGTAGAGCTTCTAGTTTTCGCCGCCGATTCGTATCGGAGAATAAATCCCTGTATATATTTCATTTTGTCGAAAAAAAATTTCTCCCAGCTTCCTTATTACGATTTGCTTCAACCGAAAGTGACCCGTGAGGTTTCACCCACCCGAGGGGCAAAGTGGTAGCTTTTCCCCTCAAATCGAAAGTGAGTTTTTTCGACCAATGGCGTGAGCGGAAAAAGTGAGTTTTTTCGACCAATGGCGTGAGCGGAAAAAGTGAGTTTTCCCTGACCTACCACAAAACCAAACAATACTATATATATATATATATATATATGTAGATAATATATTATGATTGAGATTAGATAATGGAACATACCAACAGTGGAAGAAGAGTGATGGACGATTAATCTCCCTCCTTCAACCAAATCCCTGAATATTCCGTTTCCTATTCTGTTTATGCTTCGGCCGCATCTGCGCCTATCATCCCGAAGAAATGCGTGCCGATGCTTCGTACGTTTTGACACTAAAAAGTTATCGCGACGAAGCCTGTGGTCATATTAGCGACTTCTTCAATTTGTATGAACTATTGTGCATTAATCCAAGATGGCCTAAAACATTTCCAGACGTTTAACTATGGACGATGACTTTCTTTACTTCTACATGCCATAACTAACTGAGAATTACATAATGCATTTATTAAAATCTAAAAAGAAGAAACCTCCTCCGAACTAATAAACGAACTAATACAGCCCGAATGTTCGCGACGATAGCCGATAATGGCCGGTCACATTTACGCGTAGCACGAAGCTTCGTGACCATACACGCAGGTAAGGCCCCAGCATTTTTTTTATGAGGTGCTGATATATCAATAAGATACACATTTTTTTGTGTCCATACTTATCCCTCGTCTATTTAGTTAGTACACAATTCTACATATCGTGTCAAGTACAAGATACCCTGCACAACGTATATATATATATATATATAGTTATTATTTTGATAACTAATTTATGCAAACTGCTATTAAATTATTACATTTAAAATCATTACCATGGAATCAACCATTGGATCATCTTCTTTAACTTTACTCTAATATTAAATTAATTTAATTCAATGGGGACAAATGCGTCATATAAGGCAATTGCGTCATTTCAACTTTTCTAATGATGGAGGAGAGTTGGTGGAGTAAAGTGCGATGTTGAGATTATTCTGCCAGTCAACGGCAGTGGGAGTCATTTGGTTCAATAATTACAGATTTACGCCGGGAAAATGAAAAAGGGAAAGTCTTCTACTATTTCTGTTGGTCTGCATTCATATCAGGCCCCATTTGTGCATTACATATGCACACTGATGTTATTTAGTGAAATTCACACCTTCCAAGGGAGAGAGAACCTTGGTAGTTTAATAGTTGGGTCCTCAAACAACTGTTTCATTCAATATTGAGCTTGATTTGACATGATGCCCCTTAAGACATGTTCACCACAACGACTAAACAATATATCTAAGAGAAGAACTTGGCACACAAGATGGGCCATTGGGAACATTGGCAGTCAAGATGGCCGCAATGCTGGACCATTTTCAAAGCCATTGAATGATATCTATTGGTAATCAGGACTATTGGAACGCTTCTTGAACATGCAGAAGCAACACAGAGTCGACAAGCTTTCATGCCGGACGAAGAATATGACTCTCTGTTAAGGATTACTCTTGACGATTGAACAGTTGAATTGAACGAACAGTGGAATTGAACGATGAAACGATTGAACTCAGTTCTGTTCCATAACCTAATTAATGCATATTTTTTAGGTTTTGTTTATGTTAGCAGCTTATAATGAATGTAACATAATTATAATAAGTATGCATTTTTTTATCGGCACCCATTTTTGTATAACCGTTCGGAAAGAATGTTTTATTGGTATGCCAAGTACTCTCTCAGGGTATTTTATTTAGTCACTGGTTTTCCCAACTGACCTTATCAAAATGTACTTATTACATATTTCAATACAAAACAAAAATTTGAAATCAGTTGACTCCGTTGATGACGGTGTTTGCATTAAAGTGATTGTTGCGTAAGTGGCAGCGAGGTGTCCTTATTTTCTCCCTCTCTGAATTTCCAGCGATGAATAGAGCTAACTGCTCCTGAAATATACAAGAATACAACACATTGGTTAGTATACAATAAACTGCTATAAAGAGTAGGTATCTCCTTGCGAGAGAAAGACAAATGAGGGAATTAGGAGAAAGACAAAGGTTGCCAACATTACCGTCACAATAGTCACACTAGAGTGAGACTATGCTGGGTACATAGCACGACTAACAGGCTTCTGATGGGTGAGGGGATCTATTCTAAAGCTGGACGCCAGAAGGCTTATGAAGAACGTCATAAAAAGCTGCAGCAAATATTAGGTCCTCCAAATTGGCGTTTTGCCGTACTGGCAACTTTGATCTCAAATATCTTCTCGTCACTTAGTTTACAAAATGGAAAACTTGAAATATCACGTTATTTACGAGTACGAGTTCCACCGTGGCACCAGTGCTGCAGAAACGGCTCGAAGGATTAATGATGTGTATGGCGATGGTGCCGCAAAAGAAAACACAGTGCGTTTTTGGTTCCAACGTTTTCGTTCTGGAAATTTCGCCCTTCAGAACAAGCCCCGTGTTGATAATGAAGAATTGAAGGCTATTGTGGAAGCGGATCCATCGCAAACCACGTCCGAGTTAGCTGCAGGCTGCGGTGTTAGTGATAAAACTGTTTTAATCCACTTGAAGCAAATTGGGAAGGTGAAAAAGCTTGAAAGGTGGGTACCTCACGAATTGAGTGAAGCAAATCAACAAATGCGCGTTAGAACGCTAGACCACACACTGCACAACAGACGGCTACCAAATTAGAGGAGCTTCAATTGGAATGTCTAAGACATCCACCGTACTCTCCGGACCTTGCCCCAACAGATTACCATTTTTTTCGATTTGGATAACTTCATGCAAGGGAAAAAATTCAACTCCGATGGGGCAGTCCAAACCGCCTTCAAAGATTTTATTGATTCCCGTCCGAATGGTTTTTTTAGTAAAGGGATCGATGAACTACCTATGAGATGGCAAAAGTGCATAGATAGCAAAGGTACATACTTTGATTAAATAAATATATTATTATATTTAAAAAAATCGACTTTATGTTCCTCCCATACAAAACGCCAATTTCATATGTAAGGACCTAATATTAAACAAGATGATCACAATCTGTAGGGTGTCCAGCGACAAAATGTTTTTAAAACATCCGACAAAAACAAAAATGTTGGGACTAATTCGTTTTTTGTTTTCCATCGTTTTAACGAATTTCAAACACCCCAAGGTTTTTATTTTTGTTAGATGTTTTGAAAATATTTTTCCACAGGAGACGCTGCCTTTAAGAATACAATATCCATTACCTGAGCATCACCTTTTTCAACTCTGGCTCAATATTCGTAGATTTAGAAACAATTTGGAAACTCTGTTTTTCGAAGATTTAAAAAAAATATTGTGTTTGTTTTTAAAACTTACCAAAATTTTCATGGAGTGAACTTGCAATTGTTACAAAAGGAACTGAAACTTGCCCTTTCCGATGTCTTCTATGAGACATTCTCAGACTCAATATTCGTAGATATAAAAACAATTTGGCAATTCTGTTTTTCGATGATTTAAAAAAATATTGCTTTTGTTTTTCAAAACTTACCAAAATTTTCATGGAGTGTATTTGCAATTCTTGCAAAAGGATCTGAAACTTGCCCTTTAATTCCAATGTCTTCTGTGAGACATTCTTCTTTATCTCTTCGAAGGGAACTTTCTGCAATAAAAAAATAAAATGTAATCCATTTTTATTTCGTGGTAAATAACTTTTATAATGTTTTGATCTCGATTTTTGAAATTGTGAAGACAAAGTTTAGAAGGGATCTAAAGCCGAATTTACATTAAGCAACTACTTGCGTACAAGTTGATTCATGTTATTAATTGCACCGCTAGTTTCACATATGAAAGTATTACTTATGAAATTAGAATCGTGTTAGCGCGATATTGCGGTACAATGCAATTATTTGGAACATGCATGCAACTAGTTGCATACTGTAAACATCTTAATATTATAAAACAATAGTTTTACAATTTAAGTTTATAATAGTGTCTTTGACTGTCTTACATCTTCTAGAATGAAATCTTTTAAACTTTCTTTGTATAATGAGAGGTATTGAATTGAGGGATGTCATTTTTTAAAAATGAAGAAGAATTATTGTATTTAAAAAATATTTATTAATGAGATAATTTTACAAAAATAATACATCGAAAGAGATACATGTGCAAATATTTTACTACCCTTAGAAACATTCACACAGAAAATGATGTAAACAGACAAAAATGAATTAAATTTCATAATAAGCTTTAATACAATGTGCCAACATTTTTGTTGGTGCATGTGTGAAAAATGGGTAATCATAAAATTAATATAGCATAATATATTTTGGTATGTATTTATTATTAGATTCATTCACCCTCCATTTTGTGACAATTCCATGAGTATGATGAAATTGATGTTCAAAATATTTCTGAATCCCTCGGCAAACATTTGATTATGGATTATATCCTCTCGCCTCTGCGTGGTGAAGGCTGTTAACTGAATGTTGGTAATTCTGGTAGTTACCTGAATGAGAGAGCTGGCCACACTGAGGAACTGACGGGATGTATTGCGAATGCTGCGGACTGCACCCCTGGAAGGAAAAAACAGAAATGAGTAAATACAAAATGCTTGGATACTGATAGGAAAATCTGCAAAAAATGTTGAAAACCATAAAATTAACAAGCTGTTTGAAAATTTTTATTAAATCTAATGACAAATATGACTTTGACAACTATATAGCGTTTCATCTCTGTTTGGGAGGCGGGTATTGGTACTGCCGCCCCGGGAACCATTTATTGAATAATCAACACCCCTGCCATAAGTCAACCCAAGTGGTTCGCTACGTTTGGTGATTTAGCGTTGGTACCTGGGTTCATAGGTTTGGCTTCTCCAGCAGGACTCTTTCCAAATATTGTCTTGTACCGCAGTGGGAGAATTTGTACGCACTGATTCCCAGATTCCTACCACCCCTCATGCCTTTTCCCTTCCCAGAACTTCCCCTCCTTCCTTTCCTAAAAAGACCCTCCACACCATCCCCAAAGATGGCGCAGGCCCTGAGGAGAATTATTTTCCTTCTGTGTGGAGCTAATGTAAAAAAATACAGTTCTATCCAGAGTATCTTCCACTCAATGATATTCATAAGCACAGATTTAATACTATTACATAAAATACTGCGTTACAAAATTGACTGTCCTGAATTACTTCAATTTATCAATATCCATGTTCCCAAAAAATCATGGCGACATTTATTACCCTTTTACTTCAATAACACCAGGACTAGTAATATTCTGATCTGGGCGACGTATTTCATCTTTAAACTAATTGGTAATGTTGTATATTATATCACTTTTATTCTTTAAGACACAAATAGACCTATGTACCTACCAAATAACTTCTACGCTACTCAGTGGCGTAGCGTGGGTGTTGGCCGCCCGGGGCGGAGGAAAATTTTGCCGCCCCCCCCCCCTCCCCTCCCAACATCTACAGGTAACTGCTCTCAGAAATTGAGAGTGGAATGCCTGTAATAGAATTTGCATCTTCATCACGCATACATATGGAATGCAACTCAAATGCAAAGCTTCACTAGGTACACGATGTATCGGCAACTTATTGTTGTGTTGATAACACAAAACTGGTTTAAATTAAACCAAATATGCGGTGTATCAAAACTACACTCAGAACAAAAAGATGGTTTTTCTTTGATTCTAGCGGCACTTACGTTCTGAACAAAAGGATGGTTTTAATTAAATCTGTATGCAGTGAATTGAAACTACACTCAGAACATGAAAAGGGTTTTTCTTTGATTCTGCCGGCACTTACATTCAGAACACGAAACTCGTTTTAATTAAATCTGTATGTGGTGAATCAAAACTACGCTCAGAACATCGGGGTGTAGGAAAATTTCGCCGCCCACTTATTTGGGTACTTCAAGCAGCGGGGGGATGGGGGGTGGGGTTGTATTCGGAAATCCCATTTTTGTATTACGACCTAATTATATACGAGCCGGATTTTTAAAAAATCACATTTGACGAGTATCCTTTCAACGAAAATCATGTTTATAAATCCTACTCCATAGTTGATTTATTGATACTGCGTTAGAGTCCCCAAATAATAGTTACACACGCAACAAACAATTTCACAGAATTTTACAGCATTATGTAACTCAAATGTAAAACTTCAATCGATGCACGATGAATCTGCAACTCGTTATTTAATTTATCTTTGTATTCTGAACACAAAACCAGTTTGAATGCGGTGAATTAAATCTACACTCAGAACATGAAAATGGTTTTACTTTGATTCTGGTTAAATAAGTAGTCTACAAATACAATTTTATAGGTAACTGCATATCGACTAACAGAATGCTTTCTTTTGAAATGTGTCAGCAGATGAATCCAACCGGAATTTTACATTCTGTACTGGTTTAAGGCGATCCAATAGTTCAGGAAAAAATCGAAATCGGAATTCACGCCCTTTATGGGAGGAGTTTAAAAATACTTGAGAAAAAGCTTTTGGAAAGGTTGGAAAAGGTATTTGAAAATTTTTTTTACAGGTTGATTTCGTAAAGGCCTGTAAAAAATATAAATTCCTGTTTTACGCATTGTTTATTGTAAGAAAACTGAAATTTAAAATTGATTTCACGAAACTAAGCGACGCGGAGTAACACGACTGTCTCCGGCGCCGGTTGGGGCGTCACTGAAACCAAAACGGTGTTGCCCAGTGCATGGTTCTTGTGCCCAAGCCATAAGGGTCACTTCAAGAATCCATATTCATAGAGTGAGGGCCGTATTGATTGATGTCAAAAATAACACCAAAAAAATATGCGTATTTTATTTTATTTTGTGAAGTTCGGGCGTAAATATCAATTTTTTTGCGATTATTATAAAAGAAATTAAATTTGTCACATTATACAATAAAACGAGATCCGAAAAGGGGTTTATAAATAAGAGAGTTTGGACTTGAAAGTGTTTTTTATAGACCTTATAATTTATTTTTTTAAAGGCTTATTAAAAGACTTATTAAAAAAATAACCGATATTTTTAAGGGCCAAGGTATGTTCTACACACAGTATTTAATTGAAGCATCTATAATACTTCCAAGCTATCAAATTTTCAAAACAAAAACATGTGATTTTGTATGATTTTGCATTATTTAGTATGGCTTCATCCTAAATTGAATCTGTACCTGGCGAATTTAAACTACACTCAGAACATGAAAATGGTTTTACTTTGATTCTTGCAGCACATATAGTTTGGCAAATAAGTGTAGAAATTAATTCAATTGGAACTAAACGTGTTCATTACTATGGCAACACCGAATTATATGACGTTTCCTATGGCTGTCATGTTAAAGCTTGTTACGGTTGATTTATTGTCTTAAATCTGAGTAGAATATCGCTGATTTGATAATATTTTTATTCATTGTTTGCCTGAATTTAATTAAAATGAATAAATTATTACATAGTGATACAAGAGGGGTTATATTCTGCGTTTTTCAACGCTGCCTAGCCGAGTGTCACGCGAAGAAGCTTTTATCTAATGTAGAAGATGTTTAGAAACGAACTGCAGAAATGAATGGTACGTAGTATAAGTTTGTTTAATAAATTTCATTAGTATTACAAGATTTATGCCAATTTTCGAGCGATAATAACCATTACAATCTGATTTGAGGTTAAGTTAAAAAATTCGAATTTGACATTTCAATTTGACAGTTAATATGCGGCCACAGGAAAAAGGGAATAACTCAATAAAAAAATAATAATATGCAACTTCTTTAAACTCGTAGAAAAGTTACTTTTTTTCTCGTTTTCTCTTTTTTTCTTTCTAAGTGAATATTATCTAGTGTGTGTTTTTAAAACTACCTTCTATAATAATAATTTTAATGATGTTTTTCACACACAGGTAAATCTGAAACAACGGTAAGACGAATCGTCAAGGAAGGGGAAAAGGCAGATGGAAAATTTGAAACACCGGGAAAACGGAAAATGGGCATAATAATAATATGTAATAGCATAAGTGCTGATGATTGGAAAAATTGTTGCAAACACGTGATGAAAATTGAGGCAGAATATTATGTACGAGGCAGTACTATATATGAATATATCGATTAACTGCGTTTAGATGAAGATGAAGATACGGAAGAAGAAGAATCACATGAGGACAGAGACTAAAATTACATGTCGGGTGTTGAATTAATAGACTTAAATTTTTAAGTACCTACGTTTTTGTATCGAAATAAACACCCACTTAAAACTTGTTTTGTTTTATTTTGCATCTATTAAATTACAGTTTTTTGTGCAAATTTTTTGAAAATACAAATACGCTATGAAATATGCATTTTGCCAGAAGTGTTTTTTTAAAACATACGTTCTTTGTCTTATGAGCCATCTTGGTGTTGCCATTTAAAACTAGAAAACGATCGCAGCGCCATCATTTATTTTCTACACTTTCTTGCCAAACTGTACATAGTCTGCAATTAGAATATTATAACTGAACTTCAAATTAGAGGATGTTTTCATTTGAATCGTGTCAGCAAATGAGTGAAGAAGTCAGAAGAGATGAATCCTCAAAAGGAATTTTACGTTCTGAAAACTGGTTTAACCCTGATATTGAAAATGTGGATTGGCTCAAAAATACACGCCTGTGAATATTCGAATTAAAGTACCTAATAGATAAAACTTTAAATTTTAAATACAGATTCCTTTTAAAAAAAAAATTGTAATAAGACTGTATCTTAACTATTTATCGCAATCACAAATTTATTTAAATTTAATGTGTGGGACATAATTTCACAATTTTATTTTAAAATTAAATGTGTGGGATAATTTGTGTCTCCTGTGATTAGACGGGTTAAATTAAATCTATATTTGGCGAATTAAAACTACACTCAGAATATGAAAATGGTTTCTCTTTGATATTGGCAGCACATACATAGTCTGCAACTAGAATTTTATAACTGCACTTCGATTAAAATAATGGTCTCTTTCGAAATGTATCAGCAGATGAATACATAAATGAAATTAATTCGTTAATACATTCTGAACACAATTCTGGTTTTAATTAAGAGTGAATCTGTTTTCGAGTTATCAGCTTTAATTAGTATTACTCTCATAACATGCGTACGGTTTTCCTACAAATTGCAAAATTTGCAGCTTAAAAAATATAATTATTAATATTTTTAATAAATAATAATAAAAATTGTTGGATTCGTAAACGAAAGTATCGTATAACATTTTTAAATAATGATTTGAAATGGTTTAAATTTTCCAAGATAATATTATTATTTATTGTGAAAATTTGCCGCCCCCCTTAAAAGTGCCGCCCGGGGCGGGCCGCCCCCCCCGCCCCCCCCCACGCTACGCCACTGATGCTACTACTATGTTGTTTTGTAGAATCTTTTAAATTCATTATATGGATTCTTAGTTTCTGTTTACATCTTTATCTGTGTATTTTGTTTTGTGTTTTGCAGCAACCTTTTTTGTCATTATCTTTATATTTTTCTTTATTGTTTAAATTTGTATTTACTTTGATACAAATAGTTTGTAAAATTTTATGAGAAAAGCCCACTAGAGCGTGTAATAAATAAACAAATAAATAATATGTTATGTATGTGCAACTCACTTGGGCAGCTTCACAACACCGCTGCTGGTGAAGTTGATCAGGTGCACCAGCCTCCTGGCGGACTCTCTGGTCAGCAGGACTATGAGCTGCTCCAGGGTGGCGGGGCTGGCTTGGTTGTCGGGCTCGTCCTTGCTCAGTTCCTTCCACAGCTCGCAGGCCTTGACATAGGCCAGCTTGGGGTCTGTCACCACCTGGGATTACATCATATTTCTTAGTTAACTAACTAAATAACCATCACGCCGTTTCCCCGCAGGGGTAGGCAGAGAGGACGGACCGCCAAACAACTCGGTCTTGGCACACACTCCTTGCCTCGTTCACATTCATACATCGTCTCATACATGCTCTTCTATTATTCTGACTCTTGACGTCGCCCGACTCAAGTATCTGATTCACTTGGTCGTGCCATGTCTTTCTTGGACATCCTCGACTTCTACCATTCACATTTGGGTCATATATTCGCCTTACGCTCCTTTCTTCGTTCATTCGCTCTACGTGCCCAAACCATCGGAGCGTTCCTTTCTTGATCTTACTCATTATGCTTACATCAGCCTTGCATTCTTTGCGGCTTTCCACATTTCTCACACGATCATACATGGTTTTACCACATCTACGCCTCAGGGATTTCATTTCTACAGCGTTCAGTCTACTTTCATCCTTCCTCTGCCAGTTCCATGCCTCACATACATCAGGGTAGGTACCAGTACTCCATTATGGACGGCTTTGGAAAGTTTTTTGTTGGTGCCAACGGCGTTCAGTCCTCCATTAATAGAGTTACCTGCATTCGCCCTTCTTTCAATATCTCTATCAGCCTTCCCATCTCTCGTAAACATACTTCCCAAATAAAAAAACTCATCCACCTGCTCCAAGTATTCATCATTCACAACTACATTGCATACTGTTTTCGTACTCTCTCTTTCAAACACCATGACTTTAGACTTACTTACATTCATCATTAACTCATTCTTCATACATACTTCGTTCATCCTTGACACGAGAGACTGTAGATCTTCCATACTGTTAGATATCAGCACTGCATCATCAGCATACAACAGGCGACATACTTCCAGATTACTCAATTTTGCGCCAATTTCTTAGTTAATACAAGATAAATACAGTACAACATATATCTTTGTTTTAAATGCAATACCACTTAAGCAACAAGAAAAAGCCCTTGACGAAATTGAAAATCTTGATACCAGTTTAGAGAGTAGTTATTTTTGTATTATGAAATGTAATTTTTGTACTTATTCAATCTCGACTGAAACACGACGCCTGGGTGGAACCCAAAGGTGTTGCCACATAGTTACCTGGTAATAATAAAACAAATATTAAACTTATTTCCACTTTATTTTAATTTATTTGGCAGTCAGAAAATAATAAAACTTGTAGACTAGCCCTCTCCCCCTTCCCGATATGTTAATTAAGTATATAAGCAGTCTCATGATGGCTTTGACAAGCTGAAACCGGTTACGGTCAAATAAATTAGAGTGGGAATAAGTTTAATATTTGTTTTATTATGTTTTTATAAAGGAATTTCAAAAATAGAAATAGGTACCAACCTGGATTGCATTTAAGCGTTAATTAAACTATGGCTTAATTTTTTGTCGTAGTACTTAAGCTCGCTACTGACTAAATTAATGTATTATCAATAATTACCAATTCAGCCACATAAACCAGCACATGAATGGCCTCCGTGGTCTGCTCCTTGAGAGCCCTGGCCTCCATCAGAGTCCTGCGGGAAATCCTGCGTCCCAGCTTGCGGGAGAGCCTGTCAGCATGTTGCAGAGTGTGGACCACTGCGCGCTGCTTGGCTCCCTTCTCCGCCACCTTGGAGGGTTCAGCTGGTGAAAGTGAGTTCAGTTAGGTTAGGTTTACATATTTACTGATATACTATGCTTGCTCCTTAGAACTCTGGACTCCGTCAGCGTCATGCGTGACAACGGACAATAAATGTTTGCCGAAAGTATTACAAACATGCTTCACAACCTTCAACCCGGCTTCCCGCATTTCTTCCGATTTATTATTATCTACATATTTTCCTTAAATACTTGTTTAAAAGCACTTAAAAAATATAATTTGTTATTCTTGAAGATAATATCTACATATTCCCCGCGCCGAAACAGCATTATATGAAATTTCCTCCACAGAAAATATTGTAAAGTTTGCTCCGAAAATTTTTATAAACACGTTTCAGTTATTTTACAAATTACGTATTTGAAAAAAATCACAGTGTATCTTTAAATGCTATTTTAGACATTTCCCACAAGATTTTTGCTCTATTTTAAACGAGTCGTGTTTTATTAAACATTTTCACAATTTTCGCTTAAATATTATCGTTTTTAATATTAGCGCGCTCTCTCTAACATTCGTATTTACATATCTCTCCATCTTCTTCTTTTTGAGGGGGTACACCGCGCCTTAAACAACTATGAATTTTTATTTTTATTATAATAACACACTTACCAAACATAGAGCAGTCACTACTATCATGATACCTTTTTATTAAATTTTTTTTAAAGAAAGACACACATTCCCAGGTTACGAATAACCCGACAATCGACAATATTTGAAAATCTCCTACTACCACCACAGTAAGCCGAAAATGTTGCTTGAGTCGTGATGGAGGACTTAGCCAGCCGAGGAATCGAACACGGAACGCCTCTGTGGGACCCAAACGCGATGCCTATTCAACCACTGACCGGTCCCACCTACTTTCTTTTTGTACCTACTATTATTATCTTATTATATAAAACATATTTAATCTTAAAAAAACAAAGTCGGGTTAGTTACACCATTTATAACTCGAGAACAGCAGGACCAATTTCTTTGATCTTTGATTTGGTGGATTTGTCTCCGCCCCGAATAGCAGAATAGCTATTAAAACAACGAAAAAATCACGAAAAAATAAATGATGAAGAAAATTCTTTTCCTCATACATTTTGTATGGAACGAATTCTCATATTTTGAAAGAGTTGCAGGAATATTGCGATAAGTGTAATATTGGGTAGTGAGTGAATTCCAAAAATTCAAAAAACGTCAAATGTCAATTTGCTGATTGTTTTGCTTTTGTTCTTAAACATATAATGCTGACCCTCTTTCTTACACACTAAATATGTCAACAGCCGAAAATGGGACAAACGGTGAAGTACGTCTGCACCCCTCCAAAGGAAAAACACAATCTTACTAACATTATAAACGCGAAACTTTGTATGGATATATTTTTATATTATTAATTTATTTATTTATTTCAAGATTTTTGTTTATACATTACAATAATAATATATGCAAGATTACAAAATAATTCATGTTTTATTCTACTATATGCGTTTGTTACTCTTTCACGCAAAAAACTACTGAAGGGATTTTAGTGAAACTTTACAATAATATAGCTCATACACCAGAATAACATATAGGCTATATATATGGTGGGAGTGGGGATAGGGAAGGCGGAGGAGACGGAGTGGGAAACCCCCTAATACTATGCGAGTGGAAGCCGGGGGCAAAAGCTAGTAGGTATTTAATATTTACGTAAAACACAGACAGGTGTAAATCATATTTGATTAATGGTGAGCATTCGAATATTGGTTTCCTCTTTATCTCAAAACTTAATACTTGGAGATGTCTAACTAATCAACTGGACGATCGATAATGTATATACAAACAAATTAGTAGTAGGTAATAACTAAAGACCGGATTATATGGAAATGCATATTTGCATATGCAATTGCATATTTAGACCCTTTTCAGCGGTAGTTGCATATTTTAGCAAAAAATTTGAGATCTTGCATATTTACGCCCGATCTCGTTCATCGTTCACTTCAGATGCCTCACATAGTGACACTATAAAAGTCATATAGCTAAGCGGGCGGCTAGCAAACTGATCGCTCCGGCCGCCCTTCGCCTTAGTATAAAAACGCTTGAAACTCATGGATTGGCGTTGAATAAATCTACTCAGGTTATGAAGAAAATTCGCCTTATGAATTCCTCGTTGCCAAACCTATACCCGAGTTAACTCAAAGAAAAGTTTGAAAACTTTCTGAACAATAACCCAGGGTTTAAACCCTTGTGCCACATTGATAGCTTCATCAACGGGGCAGGTGAAATTTTGCCCGGCACAAAAAGTTCAAAAATCACACCTAAATTTAATTTTTGTCCAGTCACATCAGTAGACATAGAACGCACCTTTTCCGCTTACAAAAATATATCAAGCGATCGTAGACACAATTTGTCTACAGAACACTTAGAACAGTAGGTACTTAGTCATATACATTTTTAAAGGTAAATTTCATTGTTAAATATATTTTGTAATTGATATTTTAGAAAATACGATTGTTATTACTTATTACTTACTAAAATAAAAAAGTATATAAAAATACGACTCCCTGTATTATTTTATATTGCATATTTTGGCCCTTTTTATGGATTTTCGTGCATATTTTAGCTATTTTTATTGCATATTTGCATGCATATTTTGGGCTGTTTTTGTTGCATATAATCCGGTCTTTAGTAATAACAAATAGTGGAAGCAAGTAAGTAACACGTGTAGGTATATTTCAATAAAATACCTACAAGAATATCAAATAAACATGCAAGAGTTTTTGCAGATTCACAGGTACAATAATAATAATATTTGTATTAAATGAAAGAACACACTTTGTAAAACACCACTTTTTATTATAATTGATATTTAAAAGCCAACCAGGTTTCGCTCGATCTCGAGCTTCATCAGGGCTATTATAACAACTTGTTATAATAGCCCTGATGAAGCTCGAGATCGAGCGAAACCTGGTTGGCTTTTAAATATCAATTATAATAAAAAGTGGTGTTTTACAAAGTGTGTTCTTTCATTTAATATATAATGTCACACCACAAAGTGTTTGCTTCCTTCGATAAAAAATAATATTTGTGTTTTAACTACCAACTCAAAGTATCATTGATAAATATAATTAACATTATCTGCGCTAAGGTAAGGTCATTTCAGCTCCCTGATATTGTATTATAAAATTATATAAGTAGATATCCATTACGTAAAATAAAATAATAACACGTTGTTGCAAAAACAACAATGGGAGAAGAAGTTTCTGGTTCTGTAGAATAGTCTAGAACAGGGATGGCGAACCAATGGCACGCGATATTTTGGGCACGTCACTGATCAGTGATCACAAAATTTATTATGCACTATGAAAAAAATTGTAAAGTGTAAAGTAGGTGAACGAGCGAACCCGAGTGATCCCTACACTACAGAATGGATTCAAAAATTTGTTGAAACAAGGAGAGGGTTAGAATTAATTGAAACAGAAAGATAGACTGTTAATATAAGTGAAAATGCTAAGAACAAAATTTTGGAAACATGGAATGTGTTACCATACACATTTAATTATTTGAAGCTGAGAGCTGATGAGCTGGCTCAAGCTATTTTAACAATTTTATCATCAACCTATGCCTGCGAGTCATTATTTTCAGAGATGAATAACATTACAGAGTTTGATTCCGTTGTTAAGATGACTCCAGTTCAGCATGCAGTCTGCTAAAAGTAACATCTTACAACCCTAACATATGTTATTTGTCATCTAAGGGAACGTACCCATACTGCGTGACCAACTTTTTGCAATTTTTAACCCCCCCCGGTGACCAAAAACCTAAGCCCGCCGCCGCTCATTTGTACCAAGCGTGACATTTTGAAGACCCCCCCCCCCCCTAAACGTGTCACGTAGTATGGGTACGTTCCCTAACCTGCGACAACAGAAGTCACACAACCCGTCTGCTTGGTTCAATATATTCGCACCTCACAATACGGAAGCTTCAGTTTTGCGCGCAAATTCTGAAACTGTCACTTTGGATCGAGATTGTAAAATATCTATGCAAGATAGCTTACATATTTCAAAGACAATAACAAGCATTATTTTGTTCTCTTTCTGGTTAAAAGAAAAGTACATACGTTTGTATGAGAGGAAGAGAGATATACAGCTTTTAAATTGTAAGGTTGCTCGGGACGTTTTTGGTCTTATGAAAGTATAATGCGATTACTTGTTTTGGGATGTTTTTATTCCTAAACAAGCAGACGGGTTCTATAATTTAAATTACGCGTATAATGCAAAATGTTCCTATTTAGTAGTAGTAAATAAAGAGTTTTTAATTGATGGTAAGTATTTATTATTATTATTTTCCCAATAATCACAAAGTCAACATTATTTGATGGCACGTCTATGACCTCATTAAACATTTCTTTAGAAAAATGGCACGTTGATACATAAAGGTTCGCCATCCCTGGTCTAGAATAAGTATTAGAATAACAATGTGCTCGCTCCAGCACAAAAATACCATGATTTAAAAAGTTAATTTTAAATAGATTTTTAAAAACTTTTGTGTGTCTTTCCTTTGTTCGGGGTTGTTTCATCCGGGGTAGATGTAGCTCAGTGGCGTAGCTAGCATGGGTGGCACCCGGTGGGGATAACGTGGTGTCATCCCAAGAATGAACGTGGTGTCACCCCAAGAATAAACGTGTTGTCACCCCAAGGAGTCCAGTAAAGGAAGGAGTTGTAGAGTGCGTGAGCAGGAACCTAAGCGATTCTTTCAGGACTTGTTTAAGGTGCTTAGGGTGTGAACATACTAAAAGTCCTGACGTCTAGGTGGTGAGCTAGGGGGGGGGAGGGGGGGGAAGGTCCCGATTTTCGGGTTTCCGTTTATATCTCAAAAACGGTGCGTCGCAGAGGAAAACTTTTTTAGAATAAGTAAAAGCTCATAAAATTATCTAAAACTTTTATTTTATACGTTATTTTGGAAATCCCAGCCGTTTTTGAGTTATATGCTCCACAAATGTCAATATTTTCGAAAAAAACCATTTTACCTCACATTTTTCATCAAACATTCCTACATATCGTCTAAAATATTCATCCAAGAAAGAAATTCATTTGAAAGAAGTTGTAAATAATTTAATTACCTTTTAGAATATATATACAGGTGTAAATAAATCTACAACCAGTAAATATTTACAGCAATTTTAAGTTTTATCGTAAAATGTCGTCATTTTCAGAAAAAGCTGTTTTTTCTTACCAAATTATTAAGACGGGTTTTTTCTTTATGGGAAATTTCATATTAATTTTTGCACATAAGAAAGCAGGTAAATTGTTTTCGAACAGATGATTAGTGGAATTCATTTTATAATCATTATTATTGTGATGGGTGATTAGGTTAGTCGTCGGAGATGCTACAATAACGTGCTACGATGCTGTTTGAGTTGGTGAACAGGCAATGAATGCGATAGTGGGCTTGACATTCTCAGACATCAAGTTGTCCCGGAAAGATCGGGCATTCGCAATGTCTTCTGTCAGCTTGTCGATAAAAATTCACGATGAAAAGGTTGCAGTTGACCCAACATTGCTGTTTCAGCGGATGTGTATAAGCAAACGATCAGATGAGGATTTGATGAAATTCTTTGAGTATGAGTTGGCCCCATTTCCCTTGGCACTGTTCTCAATAACATCATGTTACACTCTCTACTTTCTATGGTATACGTTTTATATAATATACGTTTTCATATCCTCTTTGGACGTGAGGGTCCTGGCAAGCGTTGTTCATCCATGGCATCGTCATTCTCAGTGGTGGATGGTTCTTGCTGAAAGGGCTCTACGTCGTCTTCATCGTGGTCCTCGGCAACAGGCACGCTATTGAGGCATCTCCCTTGGCAGTGAAGGCACGCTGCAGAACAGGTCAGCATTGCTTTTCGGCATCCACATTTGCCAATTGCAAAATCCTTGGTGCAGCGGCAAAATGTCATTTTCAGAAGGACCTCCGGTGCTGGAGGTTTTTCTGTTGTAATTGGCACCAGGGTGTCTCATTCGTGTTTCCACCCCCATTCTTCAGGGGGCAGCTCAATTCCGAGCCACTGCTGAACTTGGTGGTATGTCCGCCGGGAATGCTGTTTAGCTGCACTCTCTGTTGGAGGGAGGGAGCTGATATCAGGCTTCATATTTGCCACGGACCTTGTGAACGACTGGAAGCGGTACTGGTTAAGGAAGGTCTGTCTTTTTGGCGCCGCATACGATTTCAGGAAGGATTTATTTCCAGCCTCTTCAACCTCGTCGTGAGTAGAGGAGGGGTTGTAAAAGATCATTGCTGCTTGCTTGATCATTTCTGACTCAAAGTACAATTTTGAAAAGCTCACCTTGCTTTTCCTGAAAGTTGCAGACGTTGTATCGCATCCGGTAAATGAATATAAAAATATGATGTGTTCAAATCCACGATGCTGCATCTCTTGGGTGGACAGTGCCATTGTTTTGGTTTTCCCTCGTCCGGGTTTCAACAGCAAAATATCTTAGGTGAGAGGAGTGGAAGCAATCAAATGGACAGTGAGGTCCACATCCTCACAAAAGACTGCCACAGAGTTGTGAAAGGATAGTTCCACAGTAGTCTTCACGATAAGGACGTCAGCATCATCGGTGGCCTGAAGAGTCTGTATCCCATTCTCCCGAAACTTTGTCTGTAGTAAGGAGATGAAGTTACTTTTGTTGGTAGGATTGGTTAAAAAATCTTCCTGTTTAACGGGTATTGATTTGTTCCATGTCAAATTGATGTCGGCTGACTTTCTCAGTCTGTATCGTCGCATCTGTTCTTGTGATTTCGTACTATTGACTGGATTTGAGTACCCATCAAATACCACAGTGCGAGTCATTCCAGGATAGTGGTGGTTGACCTAGGTGATATAACGATCACAAATTGCGGCAACGGAGGCATCTTTTTGTCAAATTACTCTGTATAGTAGAAATCCTCCGTCCACAACTATGTTCATTTGAGACAGTAGAACAGTTTTTTTTGGTAGGCTCGAATAAGCTATACAGAACAGATTTAATTATCTTTCGCATCCCATTTTCATTGAACAGTGCCAAGGGAAATGGGGCCAACTCATACTCACAGAATTTCATCAAATCCTCATCTGATCGTTTGCTTATACACATCCGCTGAAACAGCAATGTTGGGTCAACTGCAACCTTTTCATCGTGAATTTTTATCGACGAGCTGACAGAAGACATTGCGAATGCCCGATCTTTCCGGGACAACTTGATGTCTGAGAATGTCAAGCCCACTATCGCATTCATTGCCTTTTCACCAACTCAAACAGCATCGTAGCACGTTATTGTAGCATTTCCGACGACTAACCTAATCACCCATCACAATAATAATGATTATAAAATGAATTCCACTAATCGTCTGTTCGAGAACAACTTACCTGCTTTCTTGTGTGGAAAAATTAATAGGGAATTTCCCATAAAGAAAAAAACCCGTCTTCATAATTTGGTAAAAAAAACAGCTTTTTCTGAAAATGACGACATTTTACGAAAAAACTTAAAATTGCTGTAAATATTTACTGGTTGGAGATTTATTTACATATGTATATATATTCTAAAAGGTAATTAAATTATTTACAACTTCTTTTAAATGAATTTCTTTCTTGGATGGATATTTTAGACGATATGAAGGAATGTTTGATGAAAAATGTGAGGTAAAATGATTTTTTTCGAAAATATTGACATTTGTGGAGCATATAACTCAAAAACGGCTGGGATTTCCAAAATAACGTATAAAATAAAAGTTTTAGATAATTTTATGAGCTTTTACTTATTCAAAAAAAGTTTTCCTCTGCGACGCACCGTTTTTGAGATATAAACGGAAACCCGAAAATCGGGACCTTCCCCCCCCCTCCCCCCCCTAGCTCACCACCTAGACGTCAGGACTTTTAGTATGTTCACACCCTAAGCACCTTAAACAAGTCCTGAAAGAGTCGCTTAGGTTCCTGCTCACGCACTCTACAACTCCTTCCTTTACTGGACTACTTGGGGTGACAACACGTTTATTCTTGGGGTGACACCACGTTCATTCTTGGGATGACACCACGTTATCCGCACCGGGTGCCACCCATGCTAGCTACGCCACTGAGCTACATCTACTCCGGATGAAACAACCCCGAACAAAGGAAAGACACACAAAAGTTTTTAAAAATCTATTTAAAATTAACTTTTTAAATCATGGTATTTTTGTGCTGGAGCGAGCACATTGTTATTCTAATACTTATTCTAGACCAGGGATGGCGAACCTTTATGTATCAACGTGCCATTTTTCTACAGAAATGTTTAATGAGGTCATAGGTCATAGACGTGCCATCAAATAATGTTGACTTTGTGATTATTGGGAAAATAATAATAATAAATACTTACCATCAATTAAAAACTCTTTATTTACTACTACTAAATAGGAACATTTTGCATTATACGCGTAATTTAAATTATAGTTAAATTAGTGTGACTTCTGTTGTCGCAGGTTAGGGAACGTACCCATACTACGTGACACGTTTAGGGAGGGGGGGTCTTCAAAATGTCACGCTTGGTACAAATGAGCGGCGGCGGGCTTAGGTTTTTGGTCACCGGGGGGGGGGTTAAAAATTGCAAAAAGTTGGTCACGTAGTATGGGTACGTTCCCTTAGATATAGAGGAAAACTTTTTTAGAATAATTAAAAGCTCATAAAATTATCTACAACTTTTATTCTATACATAATTTTGGAAATCCCAGCCGTTTTTGAGTTATACGCACCACAAATGTCAATATTTTCGAAAAAAATCATTTTACCTCAGATTTTTCATCAAACATTCCTTCATATCGTCTAAAATATCCATCCAAGAAAGAAATTCATTTAAAAGAAGTTGTAAATAATTTAATTACCTTTTAGAATATATATACATATGTAAATAAATCTCCAACCAGTAAATATTTACAGCAATTTTAAGTTTTTTCGTAAAATGTCGTCATTTTCAGAAAAAGCTGTTTTTTTTACCAAATTATGAATACGGGTTTTTTTCTTTATGGGAAATTCCCTATTAATTTTTCCACCGTTTTTGAGATATAAACGGAAATCAGAAAATCGGGATCTCCCCCCCCCCTCCTCCCCCCCTAGCTCACCACCTAGACGTCAGGACTTTTAGTATGTTCACACCCTAAGCACCCTAAACAAGTCCTGAAAGAATCGCTTAGGTTCCTGCTCACGCACTCTACACCTCCTTTTGGACCATTCGTTTACTGGACTAAAGACAATTTTTTAAATTTTATTTATTGTTGATAAATTATTTTACAACATTTCATATTCAGTAATGTTGGCCTCACTGGGTTGTTTACCCGTGCTGAGGCCCCCATTTTATAATATAAGAATTTATACATAATAAACTTTGAAAAAAAAAAGAAATATATAATGTTGGTGACGAAAAAAAAAACACTTAAAATAAAGATAAATTTACACTACAAATAAAGATTAAAAATTTAAATTAATTTATCAAACTAAAAAAAAAATTTACATGAAAATCGGCATATATTACGATTTATGAGTTTGTGAGTGTTGCGTGTTTTATATTGGTTTTGTGTGTTGCGTGTATATGTTTTATTATTTTATGTAAAATTTTTTGGTTATTTTATTGTTTTTTTTTGTTCTTTAATCCATTTTTTTTATTTTGTGTCTGAATTTATTTTTGTTTTCCTCAATTTTTGTTTCCAGTGAAAGACTGTTAAATGCTTTTATAGCATCGTATTTATGGTGTCTTTGTCCAAAGGTAGTGTTTACCGTCCGAGTTTTTATGTTTTCTTTGTACGCTTGTTTAACCGGTCTATTAGTGATATTTTGTGTTTGTTGGAGTGTGTTTTTTTGGTCAAAAATGTAGTTTAATGATAGCTATGTTCGATGGCATTATAAGAGGTTAGCGGTGGTGGACAACAAAAAATATAAATATTTTTCAATATCTTTGTACGAAATACTTAGTTTTAATGGAATGCATAACATTATTAACAAACCATTCCTTTTGAAAAACTACGTATAGTTTCAGGAGTAGAAGACGTGGAATCAACAAGACTGTACCTTGTCTACTAATCCTTAAAGATTTTATAAAGAGTTTTATGCCAACACAAGAGTCCAGACTGCCCGGAACCATGGGACAAAGTTAATAACAGTTCATGAGATTATAAATCATTAGATAGTTCAGTAAACTCTGAACCGTCGAAAAATATGGAACAAGCAATATTGCGCCTTGTCTAATTAGGTACTTGCAGTGGCGGACTATGGGGGGGAGGGGGGGGGGGGGAGAGCGGCGGTTAAAGCGACAAGGCTTTAAGGCACCAGGACAGAGTAAAAAAAATTATCATTGTTTTATTTCATTTTCTGAAAGATGCACTTGTTAAGAATGCTCTCACCAAATATTTTAAAGGATTTCGAAAAATTGACGGAGATACAGCATTTTATGTGAAACCGTTTGAAACAGTTTGAATCTTGAATTATCCTTCAGCAAAACTTTGAATGCGTTTTCCTCGAAACTTTTTTAACACGTTCTTAAACCTGGTTGACAACATATAAAACAAACTATACATTCGATAAACGCGTTCATAAAAACGCGTTCTTGCCGAAGGATAATTCAACATACAAACTGTTCAAAACGGTTTCATATAAAATGCTGTGTTTAAATTTTACGAATTTTCTCAAAACATTTGGTGAGAGCATTATTAACAAATGTATCTTTCAGAAAATTAAATAAAAAATTTAATTTACGGTGTCCTGGTGCCTCAAAGCCTTGTTTGGGATTTGATCAAAGGAACATGGAGGCCCCCCCAGGACCAGAGGCCCGTGTGAACTGAATAAAAAGTTAGTAAAATAACATCAACTTTTTAAACTAAGGGAGGGGGGCTCATTCGGCTTTGCCGCCCCGGGCCTCTGACCATCATTGGCGTAATTCATGATGGAAATTTCGACGCAGAATATCTAGGAAGAAAAACTTTTTGTTACATCGAATCATGCGATTGCCGAATGATTAGGGATGTTTATGCAGAAATCATTACGGCTATTATTATAAACAAGCTCAGTCACGTATTCAGTGATCTGTGATAACAATATTTAATCCAACATATTTGTAATTACACACAGCATCCCCTAAGATGACATAGGTCCTGAAAACTTCAGCCGTAGTCGTCGCCACGATTGTGATATTTTGTCCGGCCCTGATTCATCTCGGTGAAGTAATAGAGAAAGAAATTAACAGTTTCAGGGAAAGATTAAATACTCGTAATGGAAATGACACGGGTGCTTGCAGTGGCCCACTGTACTAGTTCATGATCACCACTTCTTGGACGACACCTACACCTGCAGCTAGTAGTAGATACAGTAGGTTACAAGGGGCTGTTGGCGCATGATTTCCCTCCCAGTGATTCGGCTCGTCCGATGGATGCTGATTAAATAATGTGCCAGCAAATTTACAAATGGAACTTATTGAGCTTCGGGGGGATTAAGTGCTAAACATAACTATTTAACAACATTGCTTTGACGGATTATTATACTTTTATTTGGCGGAAGAAAAATACACAAATTAAAGTGCATTTAGAAGAAAAAACATTTATCTTTTTGGCAGCACATATACGTACGTGAGGACAGTTTTTTTCGAGGATGAAACACGTGAAGATAAAAGATGAAAATCTCGAAAATTCTATGCGATTATCCTTAAGATGAAGCCATAGTAAATAATGCAAAATCATACAAAATCATATGTTTTTGTTTTGAAAATTTGATCGCTTAGAAGTAATATAGATGCTTCAATTAAATACTGCGTGTAGAACATACCTTGGCCCTTAAAAATATCGATCATTTTTTTTTATAAGTCTTTTAATAAGCCTGTAAAAAAATAAAGTATAAGGTCTAAAAAACACACTTTCAAGTCCAAACTCTCCTATTTATAAACCCCTTTTCGGTTATGGTTTTATTGTATAATGTGGCAAATTCAGTTTATTTTATAATGATCGCAAAAAAGTTGATATTTTCACCCAATCTTCCCAAAATAAAATAAAATATGCATTTTCGCGTTGTTATTTTACAATACGGCCGCTAGTCGACGAATTCGGTTTTTCAAAGTGAACCCTATGGCGTCCACCGAAGAACTACTGTTCACGCCACAGTCGCCAAACCTCAGTCACGCCCCGAACTGAGCGGGAGATGGACGCGTCACTCCGCGTCGCTTGATTTCGTGAAATCAATTTTAAATTTCCGTTTTATTACAATAAACAATGCGTAAAACAGGAATTAATATTTTTTACAGACCTTTACGAAATCAACCTGTAAAACAAAACTTTCAAATACCTTTTCCAACCTATCCAAAAGCTTTTTCTCAAGTATTTTTAAACTCCTCCCATAAAGGGCGTGAATTCCGATTTCGATTTTTTCCTGAACTAGTGGATCGCCTTAAGCAATACCAACGTCAATATTGATGGTTACATAATTAAGTACTATCTTAAGGCCAATCTTCACACAAAATTTTGTAATCAGTATATAACAATAATATTATGTCGTTCATTACATAAAAATATATATATAAGAAGTAGAAACGTGTTTAATTTAATTTAATATTACTTTATTAAGTTTAATAATTTGGTCCGGCCCTTGACTCGGAGACAGAATGATAATTTGGCCCCAGGCTTAGGAAAGGTTGCCCATGCTTACTTTAGCACAACAAGAGGAATGGTGCCATCCAAGGGCATATATAAGATATAAGGGGGACGGTGTTTAGGGGATTCACCCCTCCCCCCATTGGCTTCAGAATTGCGTAGGGATAAAAAAAATTACAATAGGATTACATTCCTGGAAAATACAATATATTATTTGCGCTATCTATTTTATCAAAGTGATGTTAATAATAAGTTGTGGTAAGTAGAAGTCCCAAAAAAATTGTAATAAATTTCCACCTCCTCCCTTCCCCCCCAGGATCGCGCCCAATCGCCCCCCCCCCCCCTCATGTGAATGCTAGAGTCACGCCCTTGGTGCTATTGCATGAAATTTCGAAAACAGCGGAAATATTTAATTATTATTTTATTCATTTAGGTATAACCTATTAAAAATAATATTTATTTGTATAACTATCTTCCCAAATGTTAAAAATGTCAAAATATGAAATCTTGCACTGCTAAAGCAGGAGTACCTAATCTTTTGCTGATTTTCTTTGTTTACGTCAATTGCGTTGATACATTTTCAACTGACATTGATCGTGTCCGAGGCGCAGAAAATACAATGGGTTTATTTTCAACAGACAGCGCCTTTGATCCGGATGTAGATAGGTAAACATAAATCTTTATAATTATAATTATTATGAGGCAATAAACATGTACATACACTTCGTACATCGTGTCAGTGTCGGCAGTCAAGAGGTCACTCCCAGTTCACTGATATTCCAGTTTACCACGGAATCAAACTCCAAGCGTGATAAGACGAATACGGACACAGTGCTAGACATCAGATAATGGTAATGACACAATTAAAACCGGCTAGACATAATTACAAGAATATTTTTGATCGAAGGACTTTGCCCCTGTATTGGTCAAAAGCCATCGCCCTAGTTTCAGGGATAGAAGACGTGGAATCAACAAGACTGGACCCTGTACAGTGTACCTACCTCTCTATTATTCACCAATGATTTTATAAAGTATTTTATGCCAACACAAGACTCCAGACTGCCCGGTACCAATGGGACAAAGTTAGTAACTAGTAAATGAAATCATAAATCATAAGATAGTTCGGTAAACTCAGAACCGTCGTAAACAAGCAGTATTGCGCCTTGTCTAATCGTGAGGGCATTACCAGAGAAAACCAGAAATATGTCATTTTCAAATCACATTTTAGACGTATTGACTATTTTCCACAAAAAAATATAAATGGATTTCGAAAGATTGTTCTTTTATCTAGCATTCGCATGTAATAAATTTTGAGAAAAAAAAATAATTTTTAGTATAATAAGGTTATTCCACAGGTCGTTGGCAGATTTGTTAAATTTTCAATAAAGATTTTGTATTATACCACACCCATTTCAAATAATATAATCATGCAGTAAAATAAATAAATACATTATCTAGCAAACGCATGTTTTAGAATTTTAATTTTAGTTTCAATAAAATCATTAAAAAATATGTACATACATGTGTTTCTTGACGAAAATTGGTCCATTTGTATATTTATTTGCGCACTTACAAACTAATATATTTCAGATTTTTTTAACATTCTTATTAAATTTAGACATTATTGAAAAATTATAAATACTTATGATCAAAAAATAATTACAAAAAGTACATTATTTTAATAGTTTTATCATCACGCCTGTCAGCATTTTGGATGAAGGTATAAATTAAAGCTAATTTTGTTTGAAATAAATTCGATATTGAGTTATAATTTTAAAAAGCTGGTACGGAGAATAATTAATCTTTCTCATTGCAACCGCCCTGCACGATCGTAAGAACAACGAAATGTGGATTTTCGTCCGCTGGCTGGTTAAACGCTCTTAATAGACAAAACAAAGTCGGGTTAGTTAAAACATTTATACCTCGAGAACGGCTGGACCGATTTTTATGATCTTTGATTTGTTTAACAGCAGAAGAGCTATTAAAACATCAGAAAAGTTCACGAAAAAAAATTATAAAGTAAATTCTTTTCCTCGTACATTTTGTATGAAACGAATTCTCATCTTTTGAAAGAGCTGCAGCAATATTGTGATAAGTAGGTATAATTTTGAATATTGAGTGAATTCCAAGAATTCAAAAAGGTAAAATATCAATGCGGTGATGGTTTTGATTTTGTTCTTAAACGTATAATGCTGTCCCTCTTTCTCACATACTAAATGGTAACAGTCAAAAATGAGACAAACGGTGAAAGTATGTCTGCAAGGTAAAATACAATAATTATAATAAATCTCCCTCACGCGTATAAAGAAAATGAAACGCCATTCCCGTAAGTAAGTGGAAAAGAAAGAAAATCATAAAAAATATATCTCCGAACACAACGCCATCATCTCTGATACTGACAAAACAAAACACGAAAGTTGCTCATCGGTAATAACTGCTTCATTGTGTAATAATTTCTAACTTAATAAAAAAATTGAATTTAATTCAGCTAATAAGTTAACCCAAGAGTTATTGATTTTGAGGCGGTACGAAGTTACTTATATTATCATTGGCGTCATTCATGATGAAAATGTCGACGCAGAATAGGCCACTTGCATGGATTTCACAACGACTTGGAAAAAATCGTGTGGATAGATCTTTTTACTGAGATTACGAAAATGTTAGTAAATTTTTTTAGAAATGTACAGTTTTTTTTTATTTTTAAATAAATAAATCCATTATTTGGGCTCGTGACGTCACTACATGAAAATGTCCGAAAATGTTCCTATTAATTTTGTAAAACTCCACACTGATTTTTTTTTTTTATATGGCAACACTTTGATTTCAGGCGAATTTTGAATTTGATATTTAACGTTCACTAGATTTATTGTTTGTTCTCTGGGAACTTATCATTTGGTTTGACTTTTTGACAAATGTTATGAAGAGAACCCCGTACATTTTAGATGTCGGTACGTGTTTTAGAAGTAATAACGGTTATTGTGCTGATTTTAACAAAATCAAAATTTATAATATTCTTATTATTAGATATTATAGTTTACAAGTACAAGTATATTACATTGGATTTAGTAATATAGACGTGTACATTATAATGATTTATGATCAATAAGATGGATCAAGGAAAAAAATATTTATGAGATGTAATATTTTTAGTATGCCTCGTTATTCTCCTGTGCCATTCGTGTGGAAAACGTTATTTTCGGCTATGTAATTATCGTTTTTTCTCACCTATAAAATTATGTCCCGTCTTTCCGGTTTATAAAAAATGGTCTGATATTTCGTATTGAAATTTTCAAAAAATCACCAGGGTTTCAAAAATACGATTAAAAAAAAGGGGGAACGTCTTAGAAAATTTGCCTAAACCAGAAAAAACTTTAAAAAATGTGATGCAAGTGGCCTATTTCTACAAAGAAAAACTGATCAAATCTCACGACAATAAAGTTCAAGGATTTTTGCTGCATATATTCATCCGATTGCCGATTGTTAGGGATGCTTAAAAATCATGCAGACGTCATCAGTATTATAAACAAGCCAGTCACCTATTCAGTGATGTGATAACAACATTTAACCCAACACATCTGTAACGTTAATTACACAACATCCCCTAAGATGACATAGGTCATGAGGGAAACTATTTTCCTTGGGGACTTCCGTGTGGAGCTAATTAAAAAATAAGGATTAAAGAACATATCAAAGCTTTAAATAATAACAGTTTCTCGGAGTTTGCCAACCATTTGGTGGAAACCAGTCACACCTTTGACTTCAATAGTGGAATAGAATTAATGCATTGTAATGTCAATGGCATTCAGTTGGATAAACTAGAAATTTTAGAAATCCGAAAGAGTGTTAATGCGAATTTGAATATTATTAATAACCAAAAAATTTTCTTAAATGACCCAATATTAAACCTGTTCCCTTTGTAAATTGTCTCCCATTGCCCCTCTCTCCTCTACCCACTCTCATATTTTCATTGATACCATTGTCTATGTCCATTCTTTTTCAATTGACGCCATTGTCTACGTCTATTATTTATAATTAGTATCAATAAAAAAACCCTGAAGAAGTGAGCATTGCTCACGAAACATGTTGGTTTTGTAAATAATAAAAGTGGTAAAAACGAAGTAATTTATTAATTTAAATTAAAATAAAAAAAAAGATTAGTTAGAATTAGTGAATCCGTTTTAAAATGTATCATCAAGTTTACTTACAAAATAATAATCTCTAACGATAAAATGCTCATATTTTGTCCCCTCAGTTCTAATTGTCCAAACGACCATTAGAAACTTTTACAAGAGTAGAAGGTTTTCTTTAATTAATTCATTGAAACATTTTGATAGGTTTTTAAGATAAAGCTATTTCAGCAAAGGTAAAGATCTCATTATTTTAAATAATTCTTAGTTAATTAGTGATTAACTATCATTTTTAATTCTTTATTTTTAATTTTAAAGTGGAGATTGAACAAATAGTAAAATGGTTGTTAGGACAATTAAGAACTAAGGCGACGATTCATTACTTATTTCGTTATGGAATGTTTTATTCTCAGAAAAACTTTTTTACAATCGTGTTGAATGTGTTCTAATATTTGCAAAAAATAGCTAATAATATTAATCTGAAATAGCTAAAACTTATGAACGCAAAGTTAAGAACCTTGGAGAAAAAGCTGCATTTTGGAAAATTTTCTCGCTACATACAGGGTGTTAAGGGATTTATTTTAACCAGAGGTTCCTGACTTTATTTGGAGAAAAAAATGTCAATGAAATTTTGGTCTCGGTTGAATTTTTTGAGATCTTTAATTTTCCTTTTTTTTCTTCAAAATCAAACAAAAAAATCTTCCATGTGTCGTCACTGGTCACTCAGTCGACTGACCGGCAAACCTTCACCCCATTGGTTTGGCAGGTAGATATAAAATCTTCGCCTGCGGCGCTTTATTAAAAAAGACGATTTTAGAAAATGCGAAAATAGGTTTGCGACACCACCAACTGCAAATTTAAAGGTGACCCAACAGTGACCCAACAGTTTACCCGCGAAATTATAATTATCATAAAAATATAATTTTTCGTGCTTCTTTTGCCAATTTGAAAACTAAAATCGACTTCAATTTGGATATCAAACTAACGCTGGCAAATACAGAGTTTTCAAAATCAAACGTAGACAGTCACCTTCCAACCATGGCATAAAACTGTAGATTTGCATGCAAATCAAATCCACACCACCCGCTTGCCAGCCCGCTCGTCCATCTATTATATATTTCAACCAATTTATACAAAACCTTGACAACTTATATACCTAAAACTTCCTCGTGAATCACTCTATCCATTGGTGAAAACCACATGAAAATCCGTTCAGTAGTTTTTGAGTTAATCGCGAACAGACAGACAGACAGACGCGGCGGAGGACTTTAATTTATAATATGTAGAGATATAAAAAAGTAGTTTTATCCTTGATGCATTTGAATGAAAATATGTTTTATACTTTTGTTATTCGGTGTAGATCCTCTCTGCACACCCCTTCGGTGATACTTAGTTATTTTTTGTGTAAGTAGGTATACAGTTTTTTCCCTAAACCGACTGCATATTGTATAAATTATGCTGGTGGGTCAACTTCGGGGGATCAACTGTCATGGAATCAAATTTAACAATCTCAATCTGCAGGTGCCCCACTGCCCCACCTCCTGCGGCCCGCGAAGTTGAAAGTGTATAAATGGGCCCTCTTGTAAAGGTTGAATATCATTGACCAAATATATTATTTACATTACGAAATTGGACACTTGGGTAGCGTGGAGTCCAAGCTGCCGAAATGAGGTACTTGAGAGGAGTGGCAGGGGTTACGAAATGGGATCATATAAGAAACTCGACGATCCGAGACGATCTAAACATCGAACCACTGCTACTCTTCATTGAAAGATCGCAACTTAGGTGGCTTGGGCATGTACTAAGAATATCTGATGACCGAATTCAGAGGATAGACGCCCAGTGGGCCACCCCAAACACAGTTGGGCGAGCTTGGGCCAGAAACTGCGTGAGGGGAGGATGGGACTGCCATGGAAGGAGGCCGAACAAGCCGCACAAGACAGGGACGTATGAAGGAACCTTGTTGGTGCAGTGGGTCCCCGACCCGAGTAGGATAAAGAGATGATGATGATGACATTACGAAATTTAAACATCATATGACATAATAAATTACAGATCAAGAAGAAAATCATCGCTGTAGTATGAGTCATGTTCACCTTTGATTACAGTGCTAAAGGTTACTATAAAATATTATTATGGAAGGAAAAATCACGACACCAAAGAATGGCTTTACTTGCGTGCAATTTAAATGACAATTTTATTATACAGTACTTACAGGCAACTATACGTAGTTAGTTAGAGAATTCCCGCAAATGCAAAGTATTACAATATACGACTAGCTCATTGACCAGCGGCTGAGAATTAAAATTTCTTCGAAAGATGGTCTTGCGATCGTCCCCTTGCAACTGGACAGGGCGGTTCCGATGAGAAAGATTGATCATTACCAGCATTTTTTACTAATAACCCAATATCGATTATAATTCATTCAAAATTTGTTTTAAAATACACCTACATTCAAGTTAGCGATAAAAATGCTCAAACACATGATGATAAAGTTATTAAAATTATGAACTTTTGTAATTATTTTTTAATCAAATGTATTTATAATTTTTCTAAGTAGCAAAATAAGTTAAAAATAAATCTGAGATGAATTAGTTTGTTAGACCGTAAATAAAAGACAAACTGAGGTATTTTCGTCGAAAACACGTGCGCTGAATTTTTTCAAGGATTTCATTTTAAGGCGCGGTATACCCGCTCAAAAAAAAGAAGATGGAAAGATATGTAATAATGTCAATTTGGGAGGCGGGAATGGGTACTGCCGCCCCGGGAACCTTTATTGGATAACCAACACCTCTGCCATAGGTCACCCCAAGTGGTTTGCTACGTTTAATGATTTAGCAAGGGTGCCCGGGTTCACGGCGTGAGGTTTGTCTAGGTCTTGGAGGCGGATGACCAGGACACACTGAACACTGAACCCCACTGAACCCCAGATTCCTACCCACCCCTGAAACCCTATTCCTTCCCAGAATTCTCCTCTCTTTCATTTCCTTAAAAAAAAACCTCCATACAGCATCCCTAAACATGGCATAGGCTCTGAGGGAAATTATTTTCCTCAGGGCCTCCTGTGTGGAGCTCATGTAAAAAAAAATGTAAATACGAATGTTACAAAGAAATTTGTGAAAATGTTTAACAAAACACGACTCGTTTAAAATGGAGCAAAAATCTCGCGGGGGTTGTCTAAAACAGGATTTAAAGAAACATTGTGAATTATTTCATATATGTATCTTGTAAAATAACTGAAACAAACGTGTTTTCAATAATTTTCGGAGCATACTTAGCGATTTTTTTCTATCGACAATTTCATTTAGTTTGCGTTTCGCGAATGTCTAAATATTATCTTCAAGAATAACATATATTTTTTAAGAGATTTAAAACTTAGTGTTTAAGGTACATACATATGTAATAAATCGGTAGAAATGGGGTATGCCGCGGCTTAACTAAAATTTAAATTCTGAATACATAGTAGCTTTCCTGGATAATTTATTAATTTATTTTACTGTATGATTATATGATTTGTTGTACAATACAACATTTTGTTTGAAAATTTAACAAATCTGCCAACAACTCACATTATAACCTTATTATAATAAAAATATATATATTTTTTAATTTAAAACTTTAACTTTGCGAGATAAAATAACAATCTTTCGAAATTAATTTATATTTTTTGTAGAACAGATAATTATGTAAAAATTTAAAGTCTAGATAACTTTATTTAAAAATGACATATTTCCGGTTTTTTTCATCTACCCTATTCCCTCTTAAAGAAATCTTTCTCACCATATGAATTGAAATTCCATAGAACATTTTATTTTGATTTTTATTGGTATAACTTTTTAACAATTTTTTAAAGGTTCTACCCATCAATGTAATATTTCGCTGAAGAAAAAGATAATACTAATAAATCTAAACGAAACTGAAACAGAATAAGACACAGAAAAATAAAAAGGTAACGGTCGCAACTGGAACTCGAACCCAGAATCTCTTGCCTTACCGGGACATTTTTTCGGTCATTTTTGTCGATCTCATATTTCAAATTCAGAATTAACACTCCAGTTGCGACCGTTTCCTTTTTATTTTTCTGCGTCTTGTTCTGTTTCATGTTTCGTTTAGATTTATCAGTATTACCGTCTTCTTCAATGGTATTTTTTTATTTTGGATTGATTAATTTTCAGCATGTAAGGCGAAATGATAAAATATTACTATTATGAAGGCTAATAATTTTTCGTTTACGTGACATGCTGTGATGCTTGGCGGCTGATCAAAATTAAGCAAACGCTGAAACGGGCCGAGAATAAGCGGTTAACAGAACCGTTCAAATGTCAAAAAATCAAATAACGCTAATCAGAATCAGTAATCATCAATCAAGTTATCATGCATAAAGAGCAATAATTTTAAGCAGCATAAACATTTGAACTGTAAGCTATGTCGTCATGAAAAATCCAAATTTCCACCATGAGCTATTGAGCTTTTAAAAATCCTTAAAAAGTTTAAAAAATAAAATATTTAAGGTTTTCGATAAAAAGTGACGAAACCGGTTGGTAACTAAACTACAAGTAAATTTTTATTAATTCTTACGTTCTTTGGCGTCCTGCACGTCGGGAGGCAGGTACTTGTCGACATACAGGTCGGCCCTGTCGAGCATGCTGTCGACCTTGTCGGCAGCCAGCGCAGTCATCTTGGAGTCGAGCACCGCAGTGCCAAGTTGCTTCACAGAGTCGGCGCGTCTCAGGACGGGCTTCACGATGTGTGAGCTCATGTAATCCTGAGCGCTGGAGTACATCTGTAATGGAAAAAAATAATCGTAAAAGAGCTCCTCTGAAAAGGGTATTTCCAGGTTCAAAATAAAGTTAAAAAAATCGATGAAAACGGAAGTATTGTTTTATTTTTATGTTGACGTATTAGCTTTCTACAACCATTTGAAATATATATTATGCCGTTTTTGGTTTGCCGCCAAAACCAAATGTTAATTTGTGTTCTTGCGTAGGGCGTCGGTGACGTCACTCATGGAGATACTTAAGATGAAGCCATACTAAATAATGCAAAATCATACAAATTCATATGTTTTTGTTTTGAAAATTTGATGGCTTGAAAGTATTATAGATGCTTCAATTAAATACTGCGTATAGAACACACTTTGGCCCTTAAAAACATCGGTCATTTTTTTTATAAGTCTTTTAATAAGCCTATGAAAAAATAAAGTATAAGGGCTATAAAAAACACTTTCAAGTCCAAAATCTCCTATTTATTAACCCCTTTTCGGATTTGGTTTTATTGTATAATGTGGCAAAATTAGTTTCTTTTATAATAATCGCAAAAAAAATTGATATTTACGTCCGAACTTCACAAAATAAAATAAAATATGCATTTTCTCGTTGTTATTTTCAACATCAATCAATACGGCCCGCACTCTACAAATTTGGATTCTTGAAGTGACCCTTATGGCTTGGGCACAAGAACCATGCACTGGGCGGACTTATTTCGTATCAGTCACGCCCCGGCCGGAGCGGGAGACGGTTGTGTGACTCCGCGTCGCTTGGTTTCGTGAAATCAATTTTAAATTTCCGTTTTCTTACAATAAACAATGCGAAAAAAAGGAATTAATATTTTTTGCAGGCCTTTAAAAATCAACGAAATCAACCTGTAAAAAAAATCTCAAATACCTTTTCCAACCTTTCCAAAAGCTTTTTCTCAAGTATTTTTAAACTCCTCCCATAAAGGGCGTGAATTCCGATTTCGATTTTTTCCTGAATTATTGGATCGCCTTAAAAGCTACGTGACTGTGACGCAATCATAAGTAGCCTACCGATATTCTACTATTTAAGGTTAAACGTCACGTACGTTATAATCTACGCATTCACAGTTGGCGCCAATTAAATAATTTTAGGTTTTTAATACGTTTTGCATGTTACGCTTTAAAATATTAAGGTAAATTAATTGTTTGCGCCCGTACATATTCAACATGAATATAAATAAATAGTTTTGTCCATGAACAAACCCAAATCGTCCAAGAAAGGCTGAAAAATTCAATTTCGTATCGGTGACTCAATCCATTATTGAATTATTCAGCCTTTCTTGAAAGATTTTGGTTTGTTTATGGACAAAACTATTTAGTTATTTTCATATTAGGGAACGTACCCATACTACGTGACCAACTTTTTGCAATTTTTAACCCCCCCCCCCCCCCCGGTGACTAAAAACCTAAGCCCCCTTGCTGCTCATTTGTACCAAGCGTGGTGTTTTGAAGACCCCCCCCTGAACAGGTCACGTAGTACGGGTACGTTCCCTTAAATATGTATGGGCGCAAACAATTAAATTACCTTAGGGGGTTTTTCACCATCCTCCCAATAGCTTATCCATACACATAAGGAATATTAATAAAAAACAAATAAATACTAGCAACAGGTAAAAACTTCAACTAATTTATTCTATATGTAGCCATTGTTCATAGGTTCAAGTACCGAATAGTAAACTCAGACTTTTTAAATAAATAAATCTTGTAGAATTAATCCAACATATTCATTATGTGTATGGATAAGCTATTGGGAGGATGGTGAGAAACCCCCTTAATATTTTAAAGGGTAACGTGCAAAAAGTAATAAAAACCTAAAATTATTTAATCGGCGTCATCTGTGAATGCGTAGATTATAATGTATGTGACGTTTAAGGTAAAACCACACTAAGCCCACGCAACGCCAAGCCACGTGGGTAGACGTCACCATTTCCATATCTGGACTGCTTACCATCCACACATTTTCTATGGAAACGGGTGCTTTAGAATCAGACTAGCTCCACGCAACGCAAACCGACGCCCCCTACGCGACGTTGATCTGCCATAGCCAGATCGGCGTGGGCTATGTGTGACTCCTGGAAGGTGGAGGGGGTGTGTTCACGCCTTTAACCTTAATGATATATTTCGGTTGCGCCGTGTCCGTAACACGGTGCTACCCGAAATATACTGAAATTGGACTTTTTTCACGTGCAGTCGTGGAATTAATGCGATGTCAAGTGACTAGCAATCAAGACAATGATTTTGGTTTTCTTTATCTTTATAAGCATAAAAAACAATCTAAAAGAAGAGTTGGCTTTACCTGTACAACGAAGTGAAACACAATTGTGGGTCATTCTTCGCTAAGAAACTATATGAGAATGATGACAAAATGATTTCTTTCTAGCTAAGATTTGAACCTTTGTAACGTATTCCGATAAATTAAGGATATTTTCCCACCTCCAGAACACATTTAACATTCAAATCATATTCCAACGCCACTTCTGTCAAACGAGTAGTAGTTGCGAATTCAACCAGCTTAGCACAAGGGCGTAGCTAGGATTTTGTTAAAGGGGGGGCAGGTGTAGACGTAGACAAACCAAGAATATATCTAAGGGAAATGCTGCATGAGAAAATAATACCTACTGGGGGGGGGGGGGGGTGGCGGCTAGAGAATTTCAGAAATAGATTATTTTCGTCTACAAAAACGGTCTGGCACAAATTCTCCTATCCTTAGTGGTGTCACCTCCCCTCCTCGCTAAGCTACTGCGTTCAAACAAATTGTCAGTCATCGTTGATCTCAGCTATGTTATGTTAGAGAGGGACTATGTTACTTGTAGTGCAAGGTTGTGCCAAGGAAATAAGTATTGCTTTTTTTGTTGCGGGAAAGAATATGTTTGCTCCCTTAAACACTGCAGTAAAATCTCTACTTTTTCGAGATCTTTTCTGGCCATACCCTTGTTCTGCCATTTTTTATAACATAGTTCGGATTCTCAATTAAAATTAAGTAAATCGTAGTGTAGGCAAAAACTTTGTGCTTTTTCTTTAAAATCAATTAACGACATATTCAACATTGTACAGAGATGTAGCGACATTAATCCAAAAGCAGGCAAATGTTCGTCACTAAAGCGCTGCTTCAATACAGATATAGGGGAATCTAAATAAGGAATGATTACCCAAACATGGATTTGGCACTGGGCCCAGTGCCTCACCAACCTGACATTCCTACACCACAAGCACCCCAAAGCCTAGACCATTTGCCATCATCAGAAAGTGAATCAGAAGAAGAAAGTGAATCAGAAATTTTTTTCAAAATCTGGGATGCTCAATGAGTTTATAACTCCATTTTTTGAACTCCCATTTGGATTACTTCCCGGAAAATCTTGGTGCAGTTAGTGAAGGTGAGAGGTTTCACCAAGGAAATGGAGAGAAGGTATCAAGATCGATACAAATATAATGGGCGACTTCTGCTGGATGATGCATAGGGAAAATATAACGTCCCACAAAAGGAAAAGCACAAAACGAAGCTTCGAAACTAAAAAAACAGATTTTATAAAGATTTATAATTGTATATAAATCTTTATAAAATATTTTATTACTTAAAATTAATTAAATTTGTATAATTTTATGATTTTTTTCTGTTGAACATTCTCTACAGAAGTAGTGTAAGGCAGGTTTTGCCCATATTTTAATTTCCACTTTGCGGAAAATTCTTACGTGATGGGTCAAAATGGATGGCATTCTCGAATTCAGCATACCGAAATACATATAATTCACCCATTACCATTCAAAAAAAAAAATTTAAAATGTCAATTTGCAGGCCTATGTAATCGATCGCTTCCAAAAATCGCATGGAGTGTCAGCAAGGTAATTGGACCGATGTTGTTGGCAAGATACAATGCGTGGGACTTGTATATCAGTTCCAAAGGCAGCTGCAGTTCTAATTGAAATATCTAAAATATTTTGGCTCTCTATGTCTACGTTGTTTCGATGATCATTTATAACAGAAATTATACCTTTAATACGACTCATACATGAGTACATATTGATAGTTTCCGATCGTAAAGCATTGGCAATAGGTTCCAATATGCCCGAGTACTTGGCTATCAGTTGAACACTTATAATGAAAACTGATTTAATAACAGCGCAATGTAACTGATGGGCACGTTTTCTTGATGCTTCATTAATCATGATCAACTAAAAAGGTAATAGTAAAAATTAAATTGATTCTCACAAACAAGCGCCCTTGAGGTGATTTTTCACAAGAACGGCGCTCTACAAATTATCCAATTATTATTATTATTAATAGGCTACCGAAGTAAACTTTACAGTTTGTGAGCATTCCTGCACCTTCTAGGGGGGGGGGGGCAGCTGTACCTGCCCGTACCTCGCTACGCCCTTGGTTAGCACACTACCAGCACTGTCGCTGTCAAGTTAAACCCGTAGTCGACGCGCAGCGTCGCGTACGAACACTAGTAAAATAGTATAGCGGGTACTCACGAATAGCGCGTATGCTACGCAGTCTACCCACATGAAACTCGAGTCGCTTGAATGTATCTCCATGTACGAATACGAATGGCTTTAGGGTCTCGGTTCAGTCAGTTGTATTGCCTAGGTGCGTCATAATGACGTCGATCGAACCGTTTAAGAAATTGTCGTTTTTAAAATCAATAGTTGTGATGAAAAATATAAAAAATTACTTATTTTAGGTAGGAACCTGTCCCCAAATTGTAAAAATAAACTTTTGTTGATTCGTTTTCTGCTTTTGATATTCTTTCCGTGAGTGGTTGACCATAAACGAGAAAATGTTCACCTTACAAGCTATAAACGAAACAGATCAGCGGACTGCACTCATACCAGTCGCAAAGGCTTTGAAGCCACGAGGTTTTTTACCTGTTATATTTGATTGCAAAACGTTCAATTTAAAAATAATTATTTTTCGTATATTGTTTGCTATTTTTTAAGCCTTTGAATATGTATGATTTTTGTTACCTACATCTTCGTATAAATATGTTTAGGCAGATGGACACCGATGTATACAGGGTGTTAAGGGACGTACTTGACTTACTTTAACCAGTGATTCCTGACATTATTTGGAGTAAAAAAATGTAAATGAAATTTTGGTCTCCGGTGAAATTTGTCATGTTTTTTTAAAAATTTTTCTACAAAAACATAAAAAAATTATAGGTGTTGGACAGTTGGAGGCGGGGTGAGGTGTTGGTTGGTTACTCGGCTGAGTGACCAGAGACGACATGCGGAAGATTTTTTTTTGTTTGAATTTGGAGAAAAAAAATTTGAAAAAAAAGTCATCAAAAAAAGTCACCGGAGAACAAAATTTCATTTACATTTTTTACTCCAAATAAGGTCAGGAATCACTGGTTAAAGTAAGTCAAGTACGTCCCTTAACATCCTGTATATGTATTTTAATAAAAGTCATCTAACGTGAAAATAACATCAGTCCGTCACTTACAATCAGCCCCTGCTCTGAGACAAATGGCGGCTGGGTGGCTTCAATTTTGGCGCCTTATGTAATATAAAATAAATAGTAAAAATACCCTTTTTCCACATGAACCCATGACATATTACAACTTTTTCAGGTGGTGATGTTTTGGGAACTGTGATAATATTGATGAAATTATGTTGGCTCTATTCGCGCAATATTCAAAGATATATAACCTATGTCTATCAACCAGAGAATACAGAAACACAGGGAGAAATGGTAAAGAAGTATGAGCTAAGAAAAGTCTGAGCATAAAATATCAAAAGAAGAAAACGCTTACCATTTCGGGGGGTAGATACATATTCGGCACCCTCTGCTCAACAATATCTAGGCTTCTGCATAGAAGTTTGTCCAAGGTAGAAATCGGTCCGGTGAACATGTTTACAGCGGGGATGGCGAGGTTCATGGACGCCTGGAGAGAATGCTCAGCTTTGGTGAGGTACCACTTCGTTATCGAGTTCGAATCCTATAAAAAAATTGTATTAAATCCTTAGTTTCGATCTCGATACCGAGATATTACTTTCACAGACTTCGGTGACTGACTTCGTAATTATTAATTCGCCCTCTGTAGTGAAGCAGAAATGAAAAGAAGGATTTGCGTAAAGAAAAACTCCATGAGCAAATGCTAAAGATATGAGTGTTTCCTCTCAATATTACACGCGCTGCCCACCTTAGTTTTGTGTGACTTTCAATTTCTCTACCCTGATTTTCTTTGACCATTGCTATTTTCTGGCCTGTTGGTAAAATGCAATCATAAATTTAGTCCAATGATGAATCACAAGTATTTTATATCCTCAAGGGTCCGCTACCCG
Organism: Limnephilus marmoratus; assembly: GCA_917880885.1. NCBI lineage: Eukaryota > Metazoa > Arthropoda > Insecta > Trichoptera > Limnephilidae > Limnephilus > Limnephilus marmoratus. The sequence goes on along the minus strand of OU862923.1, from coordinate 27,762,583 downwards.
AATTTCTACCGATTTATTGCATACCCACCTTAAAAATTTGAAGTTTTTAAACTCTTAAAAAAATATATGTTATTTTCGAAGAAATATCTATACATTCCCCACGCCGGAACGCAAATTATATGAAATTCCCTCGATAGAAAAAAATCGCAAAGTAAGCTCGGAAAATTATTGTTTTCAAGTCTGTTTCGGTTATTTTAAAAGTTATATGCATGAAAAATTCACAATGTTTCTTTAAATTGTACTTGACACAGCCTCCATGAGATGTTTGCTCTATTTTAAACGAGTCGTGTTTTATTAAACATTTTCGCAATTTTCTCATCGATTACGTCGCTGTAAATGTTAGCGGTCTCCTCTAACATTCGTAATTTCGTATCTCTCCATCTTCTACTTTTCGGGCCCGGTTGCGGAGCCTTAAAAACAAAAACAAACATAATTCATCACCACTGAACTTAGTATTTTGCTCCCCATATTACGAATTCAAAAACATATTTTTGAATTTGCACTGATATCCAGTATTTACAAAGGTCAAATTGTCAATCATCATATTTATTCTTTCTGCCAAGAACTCGATGATTGTTTTTCATAAACAATACGAGTCTATTTTTGTACAATAATCAGCGGCTACTATAAGCTAAGACAATCGTTATTTCTTTATCTGGGTAGTCAGGTACTTATAAAAATGTTTATAACACGCAAAGTATGTTAAAACGGTACTCTTACAAATACTGACAATCTTACAAGTAAGTACACAGCAGGTTTCGTGGTTTTACCAATTAATCATTAATTTATGTGACATTTTCACCATAAAAACATCGTACAAGTTCTTATAAATATTTGGAGAGAAAATGAAAATAATATGTATTTCGAATAGGTTGGCAACGGCATAGACAAAAGTAATTCGCATCTCAAACCAGGTACCTGCCAACATTCTTAATTTTCAAGACAAGTAGGAAAGAAAATATACAATTATATATTTTCTTAAAAACCGATAAGTTTCTCATGTTTCGTCTAAGATTCAATTTAATTAACCCAGGCCCAGTTGTTTCGCAGACATTCACTTGCGACAAAGCCATCAAATGGCTATTGATAGCCGTTTTTTAATTTTTAACAATTGAAGAATTCCCATTAAATGCCGATTCTAAGTCCGTTTCAGCCTTTGAACTGTGACCAGCAGTGGAGTAGTGTTGGGTAGGACACGATATCAGGATGAGTTTGTATGAGGTACTCAAATATTGAAATGAGGTGTTGAGGTGTCCCACCTCATTTGAGGTGAGGTGTTACAAAATATTTTCACTTACAGGGGGGGGGGGGGTCTTCAGCTTGATTTTCTTGGTTCAGAGGTGTTGGTTTTCTAATAAATACCGGGGTGGCGGTACCCATACCCGCCTCCCGTGCTGTTATTTTTGTAATACGAAAAATGGATATAAAAAAGGCCTACCCCCTCCCCACCTTCACCATCTGATCCCCTCCCTGCACCTCCCCTCTGATCCCCCCCCCTCTTATCCCTCCCCCTCCTCAGTAACCCCCTCCACCTCATCACAACACTGCCTCATCCTCCCTCCCTTGGGAGCTCTTGGGAATCTTGTGCGGTATTTACATAACATATAACAATAATTTAAAATAAAAATATATTAAATTTTTTTTTTTTGACACAGTTGGTACTGTTGTGCGGTATTAACTTATCAATACATAATTTACAAATAAAAATATTTATAATAAAAAAACAGTTGGGACTCTTATGCTCATAAATTATTGTTAGGTGTGTTCACATAATAATATTTTACAATAAATAAAAATTTCAAAAAAATATTTTTTTGGAGCAGTTGGGACTCTTGTGCTCATAAATTATTGTTTTGTGTATTCACATAACAATAATTTACAATAAAAAATATTTTAAAAAAATATTTTTTTTGGAGCAGTTGGGACTCCTGTGCTCACAAATTATTGTTGTGTATATTCACATAACAATAATTTACAATAAAAAAAATAAAAAAAAAAAATTATTTTTCGAGCAAATGGGACTATTGTGCTCATAAATTATTATTTTGTGTATTCGCATAACAATAATTTACAACAAAAAAATATTTCAAAAAAAATTTTTTTTCGAGCAGTTAGGACTATTGTGCTCATAAATTATTGTTTTGTTTATTCACATAACAATAATTTACAATAAAAAAAATTTTCAAAAAAAAATTTTTTTCGAGCAGTTGGGACTATTGTGCTCATAAATTATTATTTTGTGTATTCGCATAACAATAATTTACAACAAAAAAATATTTCAAAAAAAAATTTTTTTCGAGCAGTTGGGACTATTGTGCTCATAAATTATTGTTTTGTTTATTCACATAACAATAATTTACAATTAAAAAAAATTCAAAAAATTTTTTTTTTGGTAGTAGTTGGTACTCTTGTGCTCATAAATTATTGTTTTGTGTATTCACGTAACAATAATTTACAACAAAAAAATATTTCAAAAAAAAATTTTTTTCGAGCAGTTGGTACTCTTGTGCGGTATTCACTTAACAATAATTTAGAATAAAAAAATAAAAAATAAAAATTTCGGAGCAGTTGGGTCGCTTCTGCAGTATTCACAATATATGAATTGGCTTACCCCATCACCACCTCACGGTTCTAATACAAAAATGTCATAGAATATACAAACACTTCACGCCTCACCACCTCATACATTTGTCTCAAACTATGCGTGACATGACATGTAGTTTAATACATCAACCACCTCACACCTCACCTCATATTTGTCCCATACGTGACAACGTGACATGACATGTAGTCCAATACACCAACCACCTCACACCTCACCTCATATTTGTCCCGTACATGACATGAATGTAGTCCAACAAAACAAACCACCTTACACCTCATGTTTGTCCCTCCTTCATATTGTCCCCCCTTCATATTTGTAGTAATACAAAGAAAAAGAGTTGGTACAAATACATATTGTGAGGTGGGGGGACATTTTACATGTTTGTATGGGACATTTGAGGTGCCTCTTGTATGAGGTACTCAACACTACAGTGGAGGACAAATACCGTGTTGTTAAGGGGAACGTATGCGCGGTCCATTTCTGCCCGTTTCACACAAATCTTAGATTTGGATTTGAGATCAAAATACCCAACCAAACTGAAAAATTATTTTTGTAATCAAAAGGTATATCAAATATCTAGTTAGGATGTGAGCTACTTTATTTATTTTTGCTTTAAATTATAAGATTTAGGCCATTCAAGATTTTAGTGTTTCATGATTTTAGAGGCAACTTTGGCAATAGGCCACTTGCATGGACTTCATAACGACTTGGAAAAAATCGTGTGGATAGAGTTTTTTACTAAGATTACGAAAATGTTAGTAAAAATTTTTAGAAATGTACAGTTTTTTTTTATTTTTAAATAAATAAATCCATTATTTGGGCTCGTCACGTCACTACATGAAAATGTCCCGTCGCCGAAAATGTTCCTATTAATTTTATAAAATTCCACACTGATTTATTTTTTTATATGGCATCACTTTGATTTCAGTAGAATTTTTGAATTCGTTCACTAGATTTATTGTTTGTTCTCTGCGAACTTATCATTTGGTTTGATTTTTTGACAGATGTTCTGAAGAGAACCCCGTACAATTAATGGCTACGGGGTTCTCTTCAGAACGTGAAGATGATGTCGGTACATGTTTTAGAGATATAGTGATTATGGTGCTGATTTTAACAAAACAAAATTTTATAATATTCTTATTATTATTACAATTTACAAGTTAAAGTATATTACATTGAATTTAGTAATATAGACGCTGTACATTATAATGATTTATGATAAATAAGATGGATCAAGGAAAAAAATATTTATGAGATGTAATATTTTTGGTACGCCTCGTTATTCTCCTGTGCCATTCGTGTCGAAAACGTTCTTTTTTTTTTTAAAGATTTTCGGCTATGTAATTATCGTTTTTTCACACCTATAAAATTATGTCGCGTCTTTCCGGTTTATAAAAAATGGTCTGATTTTTCAGTTTGAAATTTTCAAAAAATCCCCAGGGTTTCAAAAATACGATTAAAAAAAAAAAAACACAGAATGTCTTAGAATATTTGCCTAAACCGGAAAAAAAATTTAAAAAATGTGATGCAAGTGACCTATTATTTGTGAGTAAAAGTAAAACATAAAAAAATAGTTTTTACTGTATTTATTTTTAAAATACAATGAAAAATAAAATAAAAAAATCTTAAAAATGTATTTTTTGGGAAGTAATTTTAATATATAAACGACTGGTTTATATTCCGCCGTAATTAGGTAATTTGTATTATTAATTTACACCCATCAAAATGATTTTTTTATTAGTTTTTATTTTTTATTTTATATTTCATCATATTTCTATGATAAATATAGTAAAATAATTTTTTTTTTGTTTTTCGTTTACTCACAAATAATTACCCAAATCGCCTCTAAAATCCAGAAACTTTAAGTTTTTAATGGCCTATATCTTATAATTTAAAGCAAAAATAAATAAAGTAGCTCACATCCTAAGTAGATATTTGATATATCTTTTGATTACAAAAATATTTTTTCAGTTTGGTTGGGTATTTTGATCTCAAATCCAAATCTAAGATTTGTATGAAACGGGCAAAAAAGGGCCGCGCATGCGTTCCTCTTAAGCTTGTCTGAGAACTAGAATCGACGTTTAACGGAAACCTTTCAAATGTCAAAAAACTAAAATGGCGCTCAATGACGACAATGTTACATTTGAATTTCTGCGAAACAACTGGACCTTAATCATTGCAATATCAAAATACTTTAATGATTCGGAGATACTATGTACTTCCGGGTTCGAAATAAAAATTAAAAATATTTTTTAAAATTACAAGCTCCCATAAGCCCTCCAACTTTTAATTAACAAGAAAATAAATAAATATTCTTAAAACTTACTCTCAGTGTGGTGTATAATTTTTCTCCAAGTTCAATGCCAGTTTCCACGATGGGTATGGAAGTAATTCTGGCCACCGACACTAGTTTCGGAAATCCTTTCTTATCGGAGTTTTCGTTTTTACGCGCCACTGAAAACACAAAAAGAAACTCATGTTTTAAACACAACACAAATAAGAATATTACTTCAAAGCATCTAGTTATAATATTAATAGATACATTATTAAAATAAAACATAAATGAAAAATAATTTTAACTAAGCTGATATTAAAAAATATATTATCTCATATTTTTTAAACACACAAGATGAAAGTAATATTAACTTTTATTTTCGTTGCACGCCGCTAAGTACGCTTGAGTTTTGCTCATGACTGCCCCATTCCCCTTAGTTTTCCTCCCAGTTGAAAAATTGTTGTAATAATTCCGTGTGGAGCTTTTCAGATTTGAATTCGACATTTTGTAAAGAAAAAAGAGTTTTTAAAAGCCCTTCAAAAAGTTTAAAAAAATTCCACTTTTGAAATTAGAAGAGGTCAGCCCAATCTGTAAAAAAATCCACTTTTGAAATTAGAAGAGGTCAGCCCAATCTGTAAAAAATTCCACTTTTGAAATTAGAAGAAGTCAGTCCAATCTATAAAAAAAAATCCACTTTTAAAATTAGAATAGGTCAACCCAATCTGTAAAAATTTCCACTTTTGAAATTAGAAGAGGTCAGCCCAATCTAAAATAAAATCCACTTTTGAAATTAGAAGAGGTCAGCCCAATCTACAAAAAAAATTCTTGCTTGTTCTATGTTTGAAAAAGACCAACTCATAAAAATGATTTAAAATGAATCGAATTCTTTGCAGTCCCGATTGGAAATGTACACCCATTGATGTGAAAATGTAAACTGAAAAGCCGATTGCCAACCTTCGCACCACAACCCAGACAGAAGCAGATAACGGTCATAAGTAATAATTTAATAATGTTATAATTTTAGATAACTTCAATCGATTATTGTGTTTTTTACCGACGGTTGTTTACGCAAATCAAAATTTGTTAAAATGAAAATTATATCAGAATTTTGTGAGATTGAACAATATAACAAAAAAATCATTGTTTAGTGGTTTATTAGTTTACGGCGATGGTTTTAATAAAATTTGCCTGTCTCTAATATTTGGTCAAAGTTTTACTTTCGGGTTCGGCAAATATTCTGGCCTAAAATTCCGGAAAGCGAAGGTGAGCAAAATCTCTAGACACCTTGTATCATTTTCAATAGGTTTTGATTTAAAGATTTAAAAATAAAGGTTATATTCTAACTGATTGATTACGATTTCACGATTTATTACCTTTTAAGGAAGTGGTAAATACGATATCGTGAATTACTTACATCAATTTTATTAAATCAAATAAAATAATGATGTATGCTGAACTTAGTAAGGGTTATCTCTCTTCTGATAGTATTAATTATTTATTTATGAATTGCTTATATTTTCAATGATTGAATCATCCTGGAAAGTTTTAAATCTTTGAACAAATATTAACATAATTAAACTCAAAGTTATACAGAGTACAAAAAGCAAAAGGGTTTATTCTAAGCAGGTATTTGTTTAAAATGAAACGCTGTAATTCTGTATAGGTGTTATTATCATTTTATTTATACGAACATGCCAACCGGTTTCGGCGCAATTGCGCCTTTGTCATTGCATTATAAATTTATGCACTTTTAAAACGAATGCATGCTTATTACACGTGTTCGTATGAATAAAGTGATGTTCATAGTTACAGTGTTGCATGTAATACTTTCTTCTGTAACCGTTTGTAGCCGAATGGTCCAAAGCGGTGATTTCCGACACATGCGTCGCTCGTTCCATCCTCTGTACACTACTGAGTCCTCCATAGTTGCCCAAGCAACAATTTCAGCTGGGAGTGCGCAGAAATCAAAACTATCTTTTTTAATCCGAAATATGTTTATTTTTCGGTGCACTTTCGTAAGGAAGCGTATGGATGCACTTAAGTGCATAATCTATCTCAGACTGCATTAGTTTCTTCACAACCTTTCACACAAGTCGTGATCTTTGACATATCCTATCAATATCGTATCAAGTAACGAACATGGCATTATGAGCACCGATACATGTATGAAAAACGTGAATTTAACATTTATTACTGCTTTGTTTTTTATTTATTAATTTCCTTTAAACAAATGACACATTTCTCTACTTTATTGAAATTAAATTTGATTTGCTATGGCTTGTATCTATACAGGAAAAATTCATCAATGGAATTTTGTAAATCTACAATTCCGACATTGAGATGGAAACTTGCGGGTTCCATCCCATTATGAAGAATCGGATATACAATTAGGTTCTATATAATGTAATAAAACACTTGGCTAATTTATGCAGCGCTATTTTGGTGAAGTGTCACTTTCAGGCCACAAGGTGCCTATATAAAAAGGCATTACCTGTAAAGATAATATGTAAAATCATCATCACTATTGGCTCTACAACCACTGGTGGGTCTTGGCCTCCTAAAGAGTCTTCCTCCACTCATCTCGGTTTTGTGCCAGCTCTCTCCAGTTTGGAAGCTCCAAGATAGATATGTCTTTGAGGACGTTGTCGCTCCATCTTAGTCTTGGCCTTCCCAGGCTCCTTCGCCCTATTGGTCTTGAGTTCAGCAGGGACTTTGGTGCTTGATGCTCGGTCATTCTCTCCACATGACCCAGCCACCGAAGTCTTCCCAATTTTTTGTAAAATAGCATATTTTAAGTTCATTTTTAACTCGAGAACAGGGTAAATGCAGGTAACTCTATTAATGGAGGACTGAACGCCGTTGGCGCCAACAAAAATCTGTCCAAAGAAGCGAAGTTAGCCGTCCATAACGGAGTGCTGTTACCTACCCTGATGTATGGCAGTGAGGCATGGAATTGGCAGAGGAAGAATGAAAGCAGACTGAATGCTGTAGAGATGAGATCCCTGAGGCGTATGTGTGGTAAAACCATGTACGATCGTGTGAGAAATGTTTAGATCCGCGAAGAATGCAAGGCTGATGTAAGCGTAATGACCAAGATTAAGAAAGGGACGCTAAGATGGTTTGGGCATGTAGAGAGAATGAACGAGGAAAGGAGTGTAAGGAGAATATATAACGCAAATGTGAATGGTAGAAGAAGTCGGGGACGCCCGAGGAAGACATGGCACGACCAACTGAATTAGATACTTGAGTCGGGCCATGTGAAAAGTCGGAATAATAGAAGAGCATGTATGAGACGATGTATGAATGTGAACGAGGCAAGGAATGTGTGCCATGACCGAGTTGTTTGGCGGTCCGTCCTCTCTGCCTACCCCTGCGGGGAAACGGCGTGATGGTTAGTTAGTTAGAGAACACTTTTACACAAGCATGAAAAATCGGCATCTTTTGCTGCCTATATTTTCCTTACTCACCATATATATTATGAACCCAAGGTCCACGAACAATAAAACCCAAAGTCATCACTCTTACGTAAATAATATCGCATTAGTGCTGTCTCTCAACATTCAACATCGATGGACATTCTAAGACAGGAATGGTATCTAATCGATTGTCAATCGAAAAATGGCATAAATATTTTACCTTCGGCTTTTCAAAAAAATCTTATGAAAGCCACATTATACAAGATCAATGGTTTTGAAATGGGACTTTGTTTCTGTTTGCCAATCAAATAGTTGTGCATGAGTTTAGCTTGGATCAGCCGTATTTGGTGGACATTACCAGCAAGCTAATTAACACGGTCAAAGCTTTTGAAATATTACATACTCTTACTCTTACAAGCAAAATTATACCAAAATGGACAAAATAAATGACAGAATTCGTGCATTCTCGAAACTTTAGTCATAATTTTTTTTTGGCTGTAGAAACGAAGATCTGCAGAGTTCACCTAATATAAAAAATCTGTGGAATACCCCACTAGGAAACTCTAGGGTGTCAAGTCATGATTCTTCAAGTTTCTTTACAAAAAAAACCGTCTTATCTCACCAACTGTTGATACTTTGTTGATATCGATTTGGGAGTGGTCTTATTCGATTCAGCAGGAATGAAACCTCACTCGACCTATTTTGCTAAACATGTATTTTTCAAAAATTTTCCCTCCTCCTCCCATTAGTATCTAGGATGTTCCACTACTTTTTGTGGGGACTCTGCAGATCTCCATTAATTTGAACCGCCAAGATTAATGTAAATTCAAAATCTCATCGCACGAATTTTATGATTCATAGAACTATATTTTACCTGTATTAGTTCAAGAAATGAAAAATTATTGAAACTCAACATTAAGAAGGATTTTCTCAGAAACACGAATACACAACGGCTTTCCTTGATGGTGTTGAATAAGGCACCGTGAAGAATAATAAAGTCAATTGAAGATGATCAATGTCCTTCACTCGTTGTAAAAACATTAAAATTTACGATTATAAAATAAAAGGCGAAACGTTATCACGTGTAAAATCCGTGAAGGATCTCGGTGTCGTCTTTGATCCCGAACTGACATTCTTTTGCCATATATCGCAGCTCACTCAATCTTGCTACAAACTTCTTGGATTCATCATCAGGACTTGTAAGCAGTTTGATAACCAAGAAGCTATGCTAGCGTTATTCGATGGCATACTGAGAAGCAAGCTGGAGTACGCGAGCGATGTTTGGGCACCGTACCACCAGAAGTACATTGATATGTTAGAGCAAATCCAGAAGAAATTCCGATATGTTTATATGCGGAAGCATGGAACCTATCCAAGGTTCATGCACTATATTGACTTACTTGAGGAAACTGATTCTGTGAGCCTAGAAACTAGAAGGAAAGCAAGTCTTGCTATTCTGTCTTTCAAAATTTGGAACAATTTGATCAATAGCCCATTTCTCTTGGGATGTTATGATTTATATGTACCAGACCACTACAGCCGAAATCGACATCATGACTTATTTAAAGTACCGAATGGCAGAACAGACGTCTTGGCAAAGCATAGCATGACGAGGGGAGTGGTGTTGTTAAATGAAATTGCAAACCATTTGGATGTGACTGTTCTTTATATGCCTTAAAACATTATTTAAGATTTACTTGCCTAAATGCTGATAGGGTAACTAAATTGTACTGTAATTGGATTTATTATGTTGTAAAATAATAATAAAAAATAAAATAAAATAAAATTAACAAAAAATAATCAGAGTATATTAAAAAGACTAAGGACTAAGTGCTGAAAAGGAAGATTTTTTTAAAATACTAGCAAAAAGCTAGAAAATTAGAATAGCGTTATTGCAATGAAAAACGGCAACGCCAACATTTAGGAATGGAGCACCCTGTGGGCCTAGTCACTAATTTTTGTAAATAATAACATTTTATTTATATAGCGCAGTTTTGTGACATTTCACTTCAAGTGCGCGTAAACCTCCGTTTCATGAAGTTACGGGTTTAGCTACGTCACATACCCGTTGTTGTTGTTATTTAAGTTGGCGAATCTGTCAAAATACGGGTATGTGACGTAGCTAAACCCGTAACTTCATGAAACGGAGGTTTACAAAAATTAGTGACTAGGCCCCCTGATCAAAATTAAAGTCATTTGAAGACAATTAGAAGAGTTAGATTGGACAATAAAAGTAAAGACGTGGTTATGAATAAGAAATCTTGCAATGATTAATAACGAACTGATTGTTTGAATGCATTACTGCAAACTTAATATGCGATTATGATGTAGGTAGATGCATAAATATACCAAACCACCCAGGTAGATGTACCACCCTCCTGATAGCATATCCATATCATAAAGAATATTAATAAAAATAAAAATCTCGCAATAGTTAGAAAACTCGCCCAACTTATCCGATATAAAGTCATTATTTTTAGGTTCGAGTACCGAATAGTAAATTCCGACATTAAAAAAAAATAAACCGTAAATCGGAAATATACGTTATCCTATGGATAAGACATGAAGAGGGCATTACCAGAGAAAGCCGGAAATTTGTCATTTTCAAAAAAGTTTTTAGACGTCTTGACTCTTTTCCACAAAAAATTATAAATGGATTTCGAAAGATTGTTCTTTTATCTAGCATTCGTATGTAATAAATTTTTAGATTTTTTTAAAATTTTTAATATAATAAGGTTATTCCATGGGTCGTTGGCAGATTTGTTAAATTTTCAAAAAAGTTTTTGTATTATACCACACCCATTTCAAATAATGTAATCATGCAGTAAAATAAATCAATACATTATCTAGCAGAGTTATGTATTAGAATTTTAATTTTAGTTTCAATAAAATCATTAAAAAATATGTACGTACATGTGTTTCTTGACGAAAATTGGTCCATTTGTGTATTTATTTGCGCACTTACAAACTAATATATTTTTGAAAAAATTTTAACCTTATTTACTAATTATATTATTGAAAAATGATAAATACTTATAATCAAAAAATAACTACAAAAAGTACACTATTTTAATAGTTTTATCATCACGCCTTTCAGCATTTTTGGATGAAGGTATAAATTAAAGCTAATTTGGATTGAAATAAATTCGATATTGAGTTATAATTTAAAAAAGCTGGTACGGAGAATAATTAATCTTTCTCATTGTAACCGCCCTGCACGATCGGAAGAACAACTTTCGACGAAATGTGGATTTTCGTCCGCTGGCTGGTTAAACGCTCTGAAGAGGATGGTGAAATATCCCCATAGTATGATATCATGGCGTATTCGTGACTGCGAAACTTATAAACAAAATAAAGATAATAACTTCGTAATAAAGATAATAACCAAACTGACCACTTACTCAGCATTTTTCGAATTTTTTTTAAAGAAAAACAATCATTCCCGGGTTACGAATAATACTACAAAAATCACTGAAAGATACCACTACAGTAAGCGGAAAATGTTGCTTGTGTCGTGATGGAGGACTTAGCCAGCCGTGGAATCTAACACGCGACGCCCAGGTTGGACCGAAACGCGATGCCCACTCAGCCACTGACCGGTCATTATTTTTTTTATTAAACAAAGAAATTAACTCTTTAAAGAACATTATGTATATCACCGTGTTAATACTTAATAAAAGACTTAGGGCCAATCGTTTCACATAAATTCAAATGTAACATTGTCATCAAATGGCCATTCGGTGCCATTTTGTTTATTAGTTCGTGAAACGCCGATTCTATATGCGTTTCACTTTTCTATCAAATTGTAATAAGCTGACAAGCTTAACAACATGATTGTAATCCTCTTCTGCTGATCACATTGGTTGAAAAGCTGAAACGGACTAAATCAGCATTTAACAGGAACCTGTCAACTGTCAAACAAAACAAAATGGCGCTGAATTTTCATTTTATGACAATGTTACATTTGATTTTCTGTGAAACCACCCGTCCTAACATAAGCAAAAAACACAAATAAAATACATCTTTAATTTTTTTTAAATGTTTTTAATTATTACTGAAAGCGCTTTTAAAAATTTGATGCGGTCTTATATCAAGTAAGTATAAACTTGATTATTTTTTTTTTACGATCATATTAAATTTCATAACGTTATAATTTGTTTTACCAAAATTTATTTTATAAGCCCCCTCTTTCGACCGATCATTTGTGACAAATACAGAAATATATAAGTTGTTATAGGCATTACATATTGACCGATTTCTGTGTTACCTACGTTACACTGTGGTTACTCCATTAATTTACACAACTAATAATGACGTATTGTATTAGTATTGCATTAGAAATATCAAAATAACAGTTTAATGCACTTACTCTTTTGTTTGTCAGCACTATTTACTTCCACCATTATTGAAACTAGCTCCAAATCACCGTGTAAAGTGCTGAAACCGCTGAATAGTCAAGAGTTGATGTTATTTTCAATGCGCGAACTACAAACAACTATCCGGTCAGAGTTGGACTGAGCTACTGATAAAAGACATCTACATACAATAACAGCAGTTATTACCGTTGTAACTATTATCTACATACTTACCATAAATACTTATAAATTACATGTTATGGTTCCGTTGAATTAAACTTTGCCTCTTGAACATAAGTATTAGCATCTCGTGTAACTTAAGAGAAAGATTCAATTCAATTTATTCATTTTAAAATCATTACAAAATCAACATTTCAAAGCTTTTTTAAAAGAAAGAAAATATTTAAGATAGGTAATATAAGCAGATTTAAAATAACAGCAACAAAGCTTGCCATCTACATTGTGCTTCATCCAAAGATATTGAAATATAAGTAGATTTGCTATCTGCTGTTTTTACTATGTGGGTCTGCGCTTCCGGGTGTCGCCGATATTGTTTACCAATTAACAAATAAACTAAAAGAACAAATAATTAACGAATAAACCAAACGAACGTTAAACTAAATGAATGAATTCTTTCCTTATTCAAAATATATTGTTAACCAATATTAATGCACATTTTCAAAAAATCAACGAAATGAACAAATTCTTTTTGTATGAAAACTACGCTAATTAGCGCGTAGTCCGGCGACAGTTGCGCGGACACCATAGCATATCTTTCTGTATTTGAATATCTTTGGCTTCATCGGTGTTGAATATATAGATATTCGAAGTGATTCTATTTAACAACAAGACTGGCATGACAACTGGCAAGTTAGTTTTGCCAGCCGGGTGATAAAACAGTCTATGCTGTCGGTGACGGAGATAACCATCGGGATCATTGAAACTAATGCTCTCCATGATAGTCGAGTTTTCGAACCATCCACGAATCAGTCTGAAGAAATGTGTTAGGTACAATAAGCATATCCCTTCTGACTTCTGACCCGTAGATGGTTAATATCGAGCATGCCTAACAGAAAGACTGTAGGATAGAGCCACGGGTGGCCATACTCCCTCAGGTAGAGAAATATCAGAAATTTCTTCTGATTCTTCTCCAACATTAGGGAATACTTAAAATACCGCAATTCGAAAAACAAAAATTAAAATTTGGGAATATTTTATTAATTACTAGCAGACCCGGCCACACGTTGCTACGGCTAACGAAACACAACGCCATTACCCAACCTTTATAAAATCCACACCACCCGCTTGCCAGCTGCCCGCTGCCCGCTACCCGCTGCCTGAATTGAATATTTGAATTTCTCTGCTTTTCTCTACTATAATAAGCATGTATTATACATATAAACCTTCCCTTTGAATCACTCTGTCTATTGGTGAAAACCGCATGAAAATCTGTTTCGTAGTTTAAAAGATCTATGCGCATATACATTTTTTTATACTATTTAATGCAATTCGAGCGATCGCCACTAATTATACAATGCTTCCAATGCAACACTGAATATTTGAAAAGGGAAAATCAAATACCTACTTACTCTAGCTCTAGGACATCTATTTTCCAATTTCTTCCGTAGAACGAATTTCAAAAGTGAATATAGTACCTACGGCCCGCCCGCCGTTCTAAATCGCACAAAAATATGTTTTCTTTGAATTTCTCGACTTTTCTCTAATATAATTTACATGTATTATACATATAAACATTCCTCTTCAATCACTCTATCTATTGGTGAAAACCGCATGAAAATCCGTTGCGTAGTTTATAAGATTAACGCGCACATACATTTTGAGCGACTTCATTTTATACTATGTAATGATAATGATGATGATAATGATAATGATGATATGTAGTACTTATACTTATAAGTATGTAGTACTTATATCATCATTATGTAGTAATGTAATGTAGTAACGTAATGTAGTACCGTAATGTAGTAACGTAATGTAGTACCTTATTATGAATATGAACCAAATTCATTTATAGAAAATGAATTTTATAAAATATATTATGATAAAACTATACTAACAGACAGAACAATTAGTCATAATAGACCTGATATAGTTTTACATGACAAAATTAAAAAAATAACTTATATCATTGATGTAGCTATTCCAAATTCCTGTAATATTCAAAAAACTGTTTCTGAAAAAATTAGAAAATACACAGATTTAGGAAATGAGATTAAAAGAATTTGGCATTCTCGGACTATAAAAATATTACCATTTGTTATTTCGGCCACTGGCATAATACCTAGGAATCTGATTCAAAATTTAAGCATATTAGATTTGTCAAAGAATTTGTATATAAAAATGCAAAAAGCAGTAATTTTAAATACATGTAGGATTACAAAAGATTTTTTAAATATTTATATTGAGGGATCAGTAGGATTTATAGGTTCAATTAGAAATGCCACAGAGCCGAACCCTCTGATATGAAAATATCTGGAGTCGGTGAATTATATTCCCATTTGGTCTCTAGTGGGTTGACATGTTGTTCTTGTATTGTTTTGTATTTATAATACTTATATAGTGCAATTGCATAACGTGGATTCACTAGATGATCATTTGGGGAAGTGTATGAAAGGGTTTAGTTTTTCCTTCTTTTTTTTTTTTTTTTTTTTTTTTTTTTTTTTTTTTTTTTTTTTTTTTTTTTTTTTTTTTTTTTTTTTTTTTTTGGGGGGAAAATTTAACCCGGACATTTAAATCTGGTGCGTAAAAAAAAAAAAAAAAATATGTTTACAGTTTTAAGAGTAGAAAACATAGGAGGGCGCCACTGTTGTCCAAATGGCAATACTAAAAATATGTTCATTATGTTAATCTAAAACTGTAACCTACATTTTTATTAAAAATATTAAAAGGCATAAAAGTGAAAAAAATATTTTAATTTCCGTTTTATTACAACAAACAATCCGTAGAAAAGGAGTTAAGAGGGCATTACCAGAGAAAACCAGAAATATGTCGTTTTCATATCAGATTTTAGACGTATTGACTCTTTTCCACAAAAAATTATAAATGGATTTCGAAAGATTGTTCTTTTATCTAGCATTTGCATGTAATAAATTATGAGAATTTTTTTTAATTTTTAGTATAATAAGGTTATTCCATAGGTCGTTGGCAGATTTGTTAAATTTTCAAAAAAGATTTTGTATTATACCACACCCATTTAAAATAATATAATCATGCAGTAAAATTAATCATACATTATCTAACAAACGCATGTTTTAGAATTTTAATTTTAGTTTCAATAAAATCATTAAAAAATATGTGCGTACATGTGTTTCTTGAAGAAAATTGGTCCATTTGTGTATTTATTTGCGCACTTACGATTTTTTTAACATTCTTATTAAATATAGACATTATTGAAAAATGATAAATACTTATAATCAAAAAATAATTACAAAAAGTACATAATTTTAATAGTTTTATCATCAGGTCTTTCAGCATTTTTGGATGAAGGTATAAATTAAAGCTAATTTGGATGGAAATAAATTCGATATTTAGTTATAATTTTAAATAGCTGGTACGGAGAATAATTAATCTTTCTCATTGTAACCGCCCTGCACGATCGTAAGAACAACTTTCGACGAAATGTGGATTTTCGTCCGCTGGCTGGTTAAACGCTCTTAATGTTTTTTACAGGTCTTTACGAAATCAACCTGCAAAAAAAATTCTCAAATACCTTTTCCAACCTTTCCAAAAGCTTTTTCTCAAATAATTTTAAACTCCTCCCATAAAGGGGCGTGATTTCCGATTTCGACTTTTCCCTGGACTATTGGATCGCCGTAAGTGACACCTAATTTATGTATTTTGTGTACCTACCTACCTGCAGATAGTAGAGATAATGGGGAATGGTTTTTTCGATCTACCATTTCGTTTTTTTTTTTACTTTTTCCCTGTTTTTCAGCAACAAACGCACTTGGACACATTTTAAAAGCGATTGATGTTTTTTTTAAATTTGATAAAAATTCCGAATTCGGGCTCGATTTACTTGAAAACAAAAGCTCAAAAAAAAATACCGTAAAATCATTAACACGTGTTCACATCACTTTCGATTAATTTTCTCCGTCTTGTGAAAAACGCAGGCGGGGGTAAACGGAGGAACTAATTATATAAATGAAATATTGATATACATGTTGTTTACATTTCTGTAATGATTTGATTTTTATGTACAACCTCTTTCCATGGCTATCAATGTATGCATTGATAAAATTTTTGTTTTGTAATTTTTCGTTTTATATCTTTTTTTTATTGTATATACCTAATTTTTGATTTCATATTCCTTTTTATAAATTTAATTTACTTATTCCTTTTGATGCTATCTCATTAGAGGTAAAGTCACCAGGAGGAAATCCATAATTGTTTTTTTTTGCTATACGATACTTATGTACAAACTGAAAAAATGTAAACTGTCGATTTCCCGAAAATTAATAAATATATAATATTGTAGAGAACGATACTCAATAGCCATATAATTGTGTTTCATACGCTGGCAACCCAGCCGACATGGGCTTGCGTTAATTCCGTTCGGCAAAGTTACCGGACCTGATTCGTTTTCCGACCACCCGACGTGCGGCTGTGTGCTAGAGTGTCGTTCCTTATAAATATTCTAATTTAATACTTGTCGTGTTTTACTAAACTTAAATAAATCTTAACTTCAGTATTAAAATATTTCTTTCAATTAACATCACGGTACATTTGGTAACCCAGTGGAGTCAGATAAAGAAGTGTAGCAAAGTAAGTATACCACCACGCGGATCGCTGAACAGAGTCAAGCGGACGCCATTATACGAAATCCTACCCACACAACATCTCTTACCAAAATATTCTTCTATATTTTTAGTCGATATAGCGTTTTTCACTAAGCAGGACTACAAATATAAGTATGCCGTATTTTGCTATTCACTACACACTCCTTCCGGGACTCATTTTTGTTGTAAAAAACATTTGTAATGGATTTCCACTAATATAAAGACGCCTGCAGGTGCAACAAATATATCGATTTTGTTATTCTTACGGACGTATATGCTATATGCATACCCGTTCGGGGACACTGTGTATTTCACGTAAGTAGATATAGCGTATTTCCATAAGTAGACTGCACATACATACACATGTATTTTGTTATTCGGCCGTATATCCTCACTGCATAATCTTTGAGGACACGGCATTATTCACGACCAATTCAGCTGAAAACTTAGCGGAATTCGCAGACAGTTTGGGAAAAATACACACCATTATTGAAGAACAAAACAGCTCCAACTGCAATAGTGATATGAATTAAATCCGGGAATTTCATAGAAACCAACATGTTCTGAACGTATTGCTGTTTCACAAAGCATAAGTATGTCAATGTGATTTATACAGTTTTTAAAATAAGCATGAAAGAGGTCCCAATACTTGCAAATCGACCTAATGTTTAGTTCTACACAAGTTAGATTATTTGTTTCACATTTTCTTGTAGTCTGCATTTGAATCCATTC
Organism: Limnephilus marmoratus; assembly: GCA_917880885.1. Classification (NCBI taxonomy): domain Eukaryota; kingdom Metazoa; phylum Arthropoda; class Insecta; order Trichoptera; family Limnephilidae; genus Limnephilus; species Limnephilus marmoratus. The sequence continues at coordinate 27,744,401 of OU862923.1, read as the reverse complement.
ATGCAAATTATTAACTTTACAATAATTTACATCTCTTTCATCATCAATATAACTAAAAGACATTTTTTATTTGAAAATATTCACCTGAAATCCTACCATCAGTATGCTTAGAATGTAATAGGAGCAAAAATATAAATAAACAATTATTTTGATGAGAAGGTAACATGTCGCAATGTTTTCAATATAAAGTGAATTTGTTTTAGTTATACAGTTGGATATATATCTACATTAAAAGCCTTACATTCATTTACTGCCAACAACAGTATAGTGAGAGTTTACATATCACATATACATGTAAATCCAATTGATTATCTTCATTAATGTTAATTATCAAAGTACTAAAATATAACAAAAATATATTTAAAATATTTTGTTGCATTTTTTTGATATGATAAAATTAATATTCAATATTTTGTTCAGCAATTGCGAGCATTTTTTTATATACCTTACAGTTGTTTTTGTCATTTGCTCTATGATTAACTGGAAATGTCAATTTATATTTTTCATTTTGAGTACAACAGTTTTTGCAATTTGGTTGTGATTTTAGTAACTCAGATATGATTTTAGATTTTCACGACCAAAGTATTTTTGTTTGTTTTTGGGATGTTATGCCGTGTTACGCTACCTCCTCCTTTAGCCAACGTTTTGGACAGCGTTATAGTGTCCATCATCAGGGCAGATGTGTCACAGATGTGGGCAGATGGGACACATCTGCCCTGATGATTGACACTGTAACGCTGTCCGAAACGTTGGCTAAAGGACGAGGTGGCGTAACATGGCATAACACCCCCAAAACAAACAGCTCCAACTCAATTATTATAGGAGATTTTAATGCAGTTCCGATGTCATTTTTTAGCCGTGAACTTGCACAGTTCTGTACAGAAATATATACATACACTGATATTGTGCATTTATTCACTAATGTAAGTGACGCCCACGTAACCACCAGATGGCTTGATCACTGCATTGTGACGCGACGAGACGTGGTCAGATCATCTCCCACTAACAACTGTCGAAATAGATCTAAATCTAACCCCCATTATTTCCAACAGACAGAATCGACCACTGGATTTTGGAAAATGAACGGCGAAGTCCGAAAGTGATATCAAAACTTACAACGCCCTGGCCAATAAATTACTGTTAAAAATAAACCCCCCAGATGCCGTAAGATGTCTAAGACGTAACTGTGATAACGAGGCTCATAAACTTGAACTTAGCTTCTCTCCACGCCAATATTGTGAATATACTAAGATACTCCGCTGTAAAAGCATTCAGAAATAAAGGACCCAAAAAAAGTATGACATTGTTCCTGGGTGGAATAATGAAGGCTCCACTTTGTACCGCTGTTCAAGGCATGCATTCCTCTGCTGGGTTCAAGCCGGAAGGCCCACGGAAGGCCGTTTCGCAGACGAAAGGAAAACTAGTAAGAAATCTTTTAAAATTGCTCGCCGAAAATGTCAACACTCGGAAAACAAAGCACGAATGGATAGCATAGCTACATCTATACATAACAAAGATTTCAGAAAAAATTGGCAAAAAACTTCAACTGTGCTGATCCAAGAGCAAAGTTCCACTATGCGTCAACAACATCATGGGGGATGAAAACATAGCTAACGAATTTAGAGACTTTATTCTTTACGAGGATCAAGGAGATCCACGAAACCATCGATAATGGCATGCCCACCTGCGGCCAATGATGACCTGATCATGAATGTTACTCATGAAATTATTGGAAGCGCGATTAACCAAACCGCCCACGGTAAAAGTCCAGGGTACGACGCCATTGGTATTGAGCACATAAGATGCGCAGGAGGTCAACTTCATAGTCTTCTAGCTGCTCTGTACTCAAGCATTTTAAGACACACACATATGCCGATGGACATGAGCCAAACTATTATCGTACCAATCCTGAAACCCGATCAGCCGGATGCATCGATATTAGGAAATTACCGACCGATTTCCTGAGCGACAATGCTTTCGAAACTATTTGAAAAATCCTTTTCGCGCTAGTAAAAGATAAAAAATTTACCCTGAATAACCAATTCGGCTACAAGAGCGCCTCATCAACCGATATAACCGCGCCTCATAACCGGACTCAAACACTACTACCAAAAAGGAAAAACACCGTTTATGGGTGTTTTCTTGACCTAAGCAAAGCCTTTGATCGTGTTTCCAATCAATTTATGGGGAAAAAACTCATAAAGCGTGATGTTCCAGCAGCAGTTATCAATATGCTGGCTATTTGGTACGGAAAACAGGAAAATCATATTCAATGGGCAGAAGATTCTTCAAGACCTTTATTCCTCAAAAGCGGAGTCAGGCAAGGGGGAAATATGTCTCCCACTGAATTTAATGTGAACATTAATGACCTCTTACAAGAGCTGAACGATATATGAATTGGTTGTCATATTTGCGGACAAGGCAGTAATAACATTAATTACGCGGACGACATGGTACTGCTAGTACCTTCGATTAAATCAACGAGACGACTTGTGCAAATACGCGAAAAGTACGCAAACTCTCATATACCTACTTGTTGTATAATTCAAAAAATTCAGTCATCGTCGCATTCAAATACAACAAGGAGGCATTAAATATTCCTCCAATATATTATCTAGAAGGAAATCAACTGCTAGTGGCCTCACAGGTTAAATATCTGGGCCATTTCCTAACCGAAGATATGAAGGATATAAAAATATATGATACGACAAATAAGAGTAATTAACATACGGGCCGGAATGCTCTCAAGGCGGTTCTACCACTGTAGCGACGATGTCAGAAAATTCGATGTCAAACTGAGGGAGTGCTATAATAATGCACACAGGCAACGTATGCAACTACCGAGGTTCTGCAGTGCCTCTACCATGTTCACCGAAGGGAGGGTGCACTCATTCCCAGCCTTACTTCGCCACCGACTAGCCAGCTTCTGGAGCAGGACACGGAAATCAACCAACATCATTGTCGTGGCTGCATCCGAGTGGCTCAGTTCCTCACTAAATTAGCGATGGATGCAGATGAGATGAAGACAACCTCCCGATGGACGATCTTAAAATATTTTATTTTATTTTTAATTCTATTTAATTTTTGTTTAATTTAATTTTAAATTTATGCTTATTTTTTGTTATTTATGTGACGAATTTTATTTTCATTTTATGTTTTAATTAGGTACCTACCTAACATGTATTCACATTTTTTTCTTACATAGTTTATAGTTGTTCATGTAATATGGCAGACTGGGATTGCACTACCCTAGTCCTGCTGGAATAAAACATTAAATAAAAAATAATAAAATTATTGTTATCAAAAATATTTGTATATCAGATTGCCACCCATGACGCCTACAGATATAAGTATGTCGACTTTTTTTTATACTTACTTTACCAACTCTGTAAATTTACTTTACCAATGAGGACGTACAGCAGAAAAAATCCTTCATGGGATCAAGGTCCGAGGGATCAGCTGGCAGAGGGATTGAATGTCTGGGGGATCAAATTTCCAAGTGGTCAACTGTCCGGGGATCACTATCAAGGGATCAACTGTCGGGTCGCCGTACATGCACAGTAACAAATAATGTCACACAGGGTATTTTTAAAACAATGTTTATTCATAAAATAACAAAAAATAATTTGACATAATATTTTGGTTTAAGGTTAAACGTCACGAACGTTATAATGTACGCATTCACAGATGGCGCAAATTAAATTATTTTAGGTTTTTAATACTTTTTGCACGTTTTGCTTTAAAATATTGAGGTGAATTAATTGTTTGCGCCCGTACATATTTAATATGAATGTAAATAAATAGTTTTGTCCATAAACAAACCCAAATCTTTCAAGAAAGGCTGATCAATACAATATTGGATTGAGTCACCGATACAAAATTTTAAATATGTACGTGCACAAACAATTAATTCACCTTAATATTTTAAAGCACCACGTGCAAAAAGTATTAAAAACCTAAACTATTTTAATTGACGCCATCTGTGAATGCGTAGATTATAACGTACCTTACGTTTAACCTTAAGGTGATGTTTAAACGAATTCATAATCTCCTCTTTCATCGGTGGCTCGAGTTTAATTATTTTAGGGAAAAATGCTTTAAAATACCAGAGAAAACCAGAAATATGTCATTTTCAAATCAGATTTTAGACGTATTGACTCTTTTCCACAAAAAATTTTAAATGGATTTCGAAAGATTGTTCTTTTATCTGGCATTCGCGTGTAATAAATTTTGAGAATTTTTTTAAAATTTTTAGTGTAATAAGGTTATTCCATAGGTCGTTGGCAGATTTGTTAAATTTTCAAAAAAGATTTTGTATTATACCACACCCATTTCAAATAATATAATCATGCAGTAAAATAAATCAATACATTATCTAGAAAACGCATGTTTTTGAATTTTAATTTTAGTTTCAATAAAATCATTTTTTTTTTTTTTTTTACAGTGAATACCGCACAAGAATCTCAACTGCTCCCGTCTGGAGCCAGTGAGACTATGGCATACCCAATTGGGGTATGTTGTGAGGCTGAAGCTAGTGGGGAGGGGAAGGAGGTGGGGAAGAGGAAGGTTGGGAAGTACCTGGCTATTCAGATCTGGTCACTAAACACGGCTAAAGCCATTTTCAAGCAACGTTTCAATTCTGAATGGTGGTCTTACACCAGGGCGATACTAATAGTATCTTCCACTCTGGAACATGCCGCAAATATACTATATATTATTTTAAATGAATTAATTGTGAAATAACACAAATTAATCAAATAAAATTTATTTGCGCATGCCGGGTTCGAACCCGCGACCTCCGGAATGTGAGTCAAGAGTCTTAGCCACTGGACTACGGAGGTCGTCAAAATATGTACAAAAATATATGCAAAATATGTAAAAATAGTACGTAGGTACATGTGTTTCTTGACGAAAATTGGTCCAATTGTGTATTTATTTGCGCACTTACAAACTTATATATTTCAGGTTTTTTTAACATTCTTATTAAATTTAGACATTATTGAAAAATGATAAATACTTATAATAAAAAAATAACTACAAAAAGTACATTATTTTAATAGTTTTATCATCACGCCTTTCAGCATTTTTGGATGAAGGTATAAATTAAAGCTAATTTGAATTGAAATAAATTCCATATTGAGTTATAATTTTAAAAACCTCGTACGGAGAATAATTAATAATTAATAATAATTAAAGGTAATTGTACCGAACAGGGTGAGGCACACAAGACTGTAGAAACAGGGGGGTGGTTCCGATCCACGGAGGTGTTAAGAAGTCGGGAGAGCGTCTCAGGGCTGTCCGCTTGGAGAGCTTGTCTGAAGCTGATCCAAGGGCTCGTAGTTCCTTTTAACTAGCCGAGTCTGATCCGTAGAGCGTAGAGTGTCCGAGGTCCAGGGGTAAGGCGATGGTCAGAAAAGAAAAGAGGCGAATGGAAACAGGTCAGAGCAAGGGCGGGCAGGCAGAGAGAGATGTTGACGCGAAGGTGGTTAGTTGATTACTGACTGGTTTGGAAGGGCTTCTAGACCCTATTCATTAAGCCACGGTAGCAAGGTAGCACTCTGCCGTTGCTATGTCATTGTTGGGCCGTTATGCTTAGGGAGGATTCGTAGAACCCATTAAAGGGGTTGGCCATCGGGTCCGGATTCCGAGAATCCAGTGAAAGCGCCCGACGGCAACAAAATTCCCTCTGCTCGCTCGCCTCACCCTGACAATTTAATTATTAAACACAATATTTTACATAGCCAAATACATAATACAAAATATGCCAAATACGTCCGACACACTACTCCCGTGGAGCTCTGCTACACTTCTTTAAGGACGTATTGTGTCCGAGTTGCGTAGCGTAGCGTATGAGATGTTCCCATGCTCCCCCCATATGGGGGCTGCGGGAAGGGATGAAGTTCTGAATGTGGTTCTCGGCTGAAGGTGGATGCTCCTCCCATCGGGACTGACGGCTGGGGTAGAGATGGTCGCTCACCGGGCAGCGACCGTCATCATCGGGGCCCTCGTCACTTTGGTGGAGCTCGCCTGCAGCGGGGCCGTGTGCAGCGAGGCGGCGTGCAGCGGGGTGGCGTAGAGCAGGGTGACGTACAGCAAGGCGGCGTAAAGCCGGGCGGCGCAAAGCCGGGCGGCGTGCGGCAGAGCGGCAAACATTAGGGCGGCAAACAGCATGGCGGCGTGACCCCGCCTTCAGCACCGGCGAGGATAAGGCCGGGTACTGCGAGGTGCGGTGTGCAGCAGGGCGGCGTGAGGCCGGGTGGCGTAAAGCCGGGCGACAAACAGCAGGGCGGCATGAGTCCGCCTTCAGCAGGGCCGGCGTGGATCTAGCCGGGAACTGCAAGGTGCGCTGTGCAGCAGGATGGCGTGAGGCAGAGAATGCAGGGTCGCGGTCATAAGTGAGGTGACGTGCAGCAGGGCGGCGCACAGCAGGGCAATGTACACCAGCGCGAAGTGCAGCGGAGCGACGTGCAGTGGGGTGGCATACAGTCACTTGGCGTGCGGCAGTGTGACGTGCATCGGTGCGACGTACATCGGTGCGACGTACATCTGAGCGCCGTACATCTGAGCGACGTGAGGCAAGGCGGCGTGCAGCAGGATATGCAGGGCCGCGGTCATCAGCGAGGCTACGTGCGGCGGGGCGACGTGCAGCAGGTAATACAGGGCCGCGGACCGTAGTGTATGCGGAGCCGCGGTCATCAGCGAAGCAACGTACAGCGAGGTGACGTGCAGCAGAGCGACGTGCAGCGGAGTGACGTGCAGCGGAGTGACGTGCAGCGGGGTGGTGTGCAGTCACGCGGCGTGTGGCGAGGCGACGTGCGGCGAGGCAACGTGCGGCGAGGCAACGTGTGGCGGGGAGACGAGCATTGGTGCGACGTGCAGCGGGGCGACATGCAACAAGGTGACATGCAGCGTGGCGACGTGCAGCAAGGCGACGTGCAGCGAGGCGACGTGCAACAAAGCGGCGTGCAGCAGGGTATGCAGGGCCGCTGTCATCAGCGAGGCATCGTACAGCGAGGTGTTGAGCACCGAGGTGTCGAACGGTGGGGCGGTGGCCCTTGTCACTCTGGTGGAGCCTCGGTACCGCGGGGCGATGTCCAGCGGGACTGGGTGCTGCGGGAGAGGCAAAACCGCAGGGGGTCAGCGCAACGGAGCTTGATGCAACAGAGCTTGGTGCAGTGAAGCTCTGGGCAGTGGAGCTCGGGGCAGCGGAGCTCGGGGCAGTGGAACTCGGGGCAGCGGAGCTCGGTGCAGCGGAGCGGCGTGCAGTCACGCGGCGTGCGGCGGGGCGACGTGCATCGGGGCGACATGCGGCGGGGCGACATGCGGCGGAGCGAGGTGCATCGGGGAGACGTACATTGCGGCGGTGTGCAGTCACGTGGTGTGCGGCAAGATGACGTAAAGCAAGGCGGCGTGCGGCGAGGCGACTTGCGGCAAGATGACATGCGGCGAGGCGACGTGCGGCGAGGCGACGTGCGGCGAGGCGACGTGCAGCGGGGCTCGAGGCAGCGGGGCGGTGTGCGGCGAGGCGACGTGCGGCGGGGCTCAAGGCAGCGGGGCTCGAGGCAGCGGGGCTCGAGGTAGCGGGGCTCGAGGCAGCGGGGCTCGAGGCAGCGGGGCTCGAGGCAGCGGGGCTCGAGGCAGCGGGGCTCGAGGCAGCGGAGCTCAAGACAGCGGGGCCCGGGGGAGCGGGGCTCAAGGCAGCGGGGCTCGATGCAGCCGGACTTGAGGCAGCGGAGTTCAAGGCAGCGGAGCTCAAGACAGCGGGGCCTGGGGCAGCGGGGCTAAGAGCAGCAGGGCCCGGGGCAGCGGGGCTCAGGGCAGCGGGGCCCGGGGCAGCGGGGCCTGGGGCAGCGGGGCCTGGGGCAGTGGAGCGCGGGGCAGCGGGGCTAGAAGCGGCTGCCAGAGACGCAGGGCCGCGCTCGTCAGAGCGGGGGCCCTCGTCATGGTGATGGTGCTCGCCAGGAGCGAGGCCGTGTGGAGCGTAGCTGACGTGGAACGAGTCGGGAGCTGCGGGGCCATAGGCTGCAGGGCTGAACGTGGAGTAGCTGGCATCCGGGGCGAGAGCTGCAGTGAACACATGGCCGTGCTCATCTAAGCCGGGCACTGCAGGGTGTGCAGGGCTGGTGTGGATCGAGCCGGGCGCTGTGGGATACGCAGGCCTGCCCTCTTCATGGTGGTAAGATCCGCCAGGAGTAAGGCTGTGTGCAGCGTAGCCAACGCGAAACGAGTCAGGAGCTGCGGGGCTGAACGCAGCGTAGTCGTGTGTAGCTGGCATGTAACCGGCGTGGATCGAGGCAGGTGTTGCGGGGTGCGCAGGACCGGCGTGGTGGTGAGGCCCGCCAGGGGCGAGTCCGTGTGCAGCATAGCCGATGTGGAATGAGTCGGGAGCTGCAGGGCCGTAGGGTGCGGGGCCGTAGGCTGCGCGACTGTAGGCTGCGGGACTGTACGCGGCGTAGCCGGCAACAGGGCCAGTATTAGCAGTGCACACAGGGCTGCGCTCGTCTGCGCCGGGCACTGAAGCAGGAGGCGATGTCAGCATGGATGCCAAGTAGTAAAAAACCATTTCGGTGAGCAGGGCCGGCGAGGATATCAAATGGTTAAGCAGCCAGCCATCCTCCTCCTGCAGCCGTCGTACCACAGCGAGCGCCCCGAGCTGAATCTGCCGGAACGTATCGGGGCTAGCGTGAATCGAGCCGCCGTGAACTGAAGCAGAAGGCAATGTCAGCATGGCTTTCAAGTAGGTGACCACCTGGACATCCTCCTGTAGCAGTCGTGCTATAGCTCGCGCCTCGAGCTGAAGCTGCCGGAGCGTGTCAGAGACAACGGCAGGGGGCGTTAAGGGAGCTGATGTGGGGCACGTGACCTGGCTAGCAGCCAGCGTCGCAGGGGCCAGGGTTGGACCCGTGAGCTGGTTAGCAACCAGCGTCACGGGAGCTGGGGTCGGGCAAGTGACCTGGCTAGCAGCCAGCGTAACAGTGGCCGTTGGTAGGTCCGCGACCTGGTTAGCAACCAGCATCACAGGAGCCAGGGTTGGCTCCGCAACCTGGCTAGCAGCCAGCGTCACGGGAGCTGGAGTCGGGCAAGTGATCTGGCTAGCGAACCAGTAGTCACTAGCCAGCTTCACAGTGGCCGGGGGTCCGGGGGACGCGGCTGCGGCCGCCCCGGTTGAGTAATCCAGGCGTCGAATCTCCGACATCTTGTAGGAGCTCCGTGGAAGGATCCGTATCGAAGGACCACTTATGTACCGAACAGGGTGAGGCACACAAGACTGTAGAAACAGGGGGGTGGTTCCGATCCACGGAGGTGTTAAGAAGTCGGGAGAGCGTCTCAGGGCTGTCCGCTTGGAGAGCTTGTCTGAAGCTGATCCAAGGGCTCGTAGTTCCTTTTAACTAGCCGAGTCTGATCCGTAGAGCGTAGAGTGTCCGAGGTCCAGGGGTAAGGCGATGGTCAGAAAAGAAAAGAGGCGAATGGAAGCAGGTCAGAGCAAGGGCGGGCAGGCAGAGAGAGATGTTGACGCGAAGGTGGTTAGTTGATTACTGACTGGTTTGGAAGGGCTTCTAGACCCTATTCATTAAGCCACGGTAGCAAGGTAGCACTCTGCCGTTGCTATGTCATTGTTGGGCCGTTATGCTTAGGGAGGATTCGTAGAACCCATTAAAGGGGTTGGCCATCGGGTCCGGATTCCGAGAATCCAGTGAAAGCGCCCGACGGCAACAAAATTCCCTCTGCTCGCTCGCCTCACCCTGACAATTTAATTATTAAACACAATATTTTACATAGCCAAATACATAATACAAAATATGCCAAATACGTCCGACACAGTAATAAATAGTTTTGTCCCTCAACAAACTCAAATCTTACTCAAAGCATTACTCTCAGCTTTGACTTATCAAAGCCGAGAGTAATGCTAACAGTAATTAAGTTTTAGTTTTTGTTAAGAGATGTCACTCGTTCCATATAATGTCGCATTTTATCATTTTCTGCCATTTCTGCATAAATTAGGACGAGTGAGATCTCCTAAAAGTCTACAGAGGGACGATTCAGGTTTATTATACTTGGCCTTAAAATTAACGACTTACATTGACTAAGGTTAAGGGTAATTCCTCTTCTTCCGTAGTTTATTTCAAAGTTTTGGATAATTCCTTATTCTTGAGTATAACCCGAGTCTTTCCCCAGGGGTCGCCCCGATTTAATGAAATTCAGGACTTCAGAACCAAAAATTAATTAAAAAATCGAAATAAAAAGATTAATTAATTTTTGTAAATGTTTTATTCAAATCTTATCATTTAATATAGCGTAATATATCACAATATAACGTGACATATCGTAAAATATAACTAATTAATACAGGTGGAATTTAGCTAATACTTGATCATGCCAATTTTTTTAACGTTGTTCTCGGAAGGGCCATGGTGAGTATTCCACTTACTGAAAAAAAGCCAGGTTGTTAAAGCCTTCTAACTACATTAATTAATTAGATCAGGGGTGCTTTTTTTGTTGATTAAGGAATTTAAAATCTACATTTCACAGATGGTGAGAGTTTAATTATTGGAAAAACACTTTTATACAAGGTACGCTTTAAAATAGGTAGGTAATTAATTGGATATGATTTTAGATTTTCACGGCCAAAAGCATTTTTGTTATTTGTTTTTGTTGTGTTAGTTGCGCTACCTCCTCCTTTAGCCAACGTTTCGGACGAGCCGATTTAAGATTTCATAGAGCGGACGATCTCTAAAAGGATATCGGAACACTTTCGAGCGTGTAAACTTGGCCACCCTGACAAAACGGCAATCGCCGAGCATTTAATTGAAACCGGCCATTACTTTGGATTTGTTCCCGAAGTCCTGGGAAGACCCAAAACTTATAGAGCACGCCTAATTACAGAGGCAATTTAAATTCATAAAAATCCTATTAACATTAATAGAGACGACGGAGCTAAGCTCAATAGTCCTTGGTATCCGGTAATTGACGGCTACACCAAAGCTAAATGCAGAAAACCATCTTGAAGTATACTGTAAACTGTAATGCCAGCTCGCAGTGAAGTGGAGCTGACAACACGGTATTGCTTCGAAGTACTTAAGCATTACACTTCACCATTAACATTTACAAATCTGCCCTGATGATGGACACTGTAACGCCGTCCGAAACGTTGGCTAAAGGGGGAGGTGGCATAACATCCCAAAAACAAATAACAAAAAAGGTAATTAATTGTTCGCGGCCGTGAAAACGCAACCTAAATGTGAATAAATAGTTTTGTCCATAAACAAGCTTAAATCTCTTAAGAAAGACTAACAAATAATACAATATTGAATTAAATTACCGATACAATATTATATTCATTTTCATATTGTGTTGGTACGGGCGTGGCGCAAACAATAAATTCATCTATTTTAAAGCACAACTTTTAAAAAGTGTTTTTCCCTAAATTAATTAAACTCACGCCATCTATGAAAGAGTAAATTATGAATTATTTTAAGTATCACTTTAATGTAGATAAAACACAATATCGATAAACGCAATCTGTGTGTGAGAAAAAAGAGATAAAATTACATGACCGCTTTGTGCAGAAAACTTTCGCATGACTAATAATACGGGATTTTCTCACCCACAAAATGTACTTAGGATGGGTCACGGCCAAAGACATTCAAATATAAAAGAGATATGCTATGGTATCCGCGCAACTGTCGGCGGACTACGCCCTAATTAGAGTAGTTTGCGTACGAAAATAATTTGATCATTTCGTAGATTTTTTGAAGATGTGCATTAAAATTGGTTATCAATATAGTTTGAATACGGAAAGAATTAGTTAATTTAGTTTAACGTTCGTTTGGTTTATTCGTTAATTATTCGTTCATTTAGTTTATTTGTTAATTGGTAAACAATATCGGCGACACCCGAAAGCGCAGTCCTACATAGTAAAAACTGCAGATAGCATATCTACTTATATTTTCAATATCTTTGGTCACGGCTGTATGGGATTTTTTTTTTGTTTTCATTTAACGAATAGTGATAAAGGGGTTTTAAATGGAGCTATAAAATCACGTAATTTTTTTAATAATATTTGGATGTCATCTTCTTCCTCCGAATTGAATTTGAAATTTCACATAAAAGAAATAAAACCCACCCTTGATAAAACTTTAAAAAATGTTAGATAAACCATTAAAAATGAACTATTTTTCAATAAAACACGAAATAGAGGGAATATTTTGAATTATGTATTTAAAAAAAATACCAACAAAGTCCTTGCGAAACTCAATCTTGGGACTTTTTGTAAATGATTTCGTAAATATTTCACAATGTGAAAACCTTTCCAAAGAAGTTTTCTTCGAAAAATTAAATATTACATATGAAATTGGCGTTTTGTATGGGGGGAACATAAATTCGTTTTTTTTTTAAATATAATATATTTATTTAATCAAAGTATGTACCATTGCTATCTATGCACTTTTGCCATCCCATAGTTAGTTCATCGATCCCTTTACTAAGAAAACCATGGACGGGAATCAATAAAATCTTTGAAGGCGGTTTGTACTGCCCCATCGGAGTTGAATTTTTTCCCTTGCAAGAAGTTATCCAAATTTCGAAAAAAAATGATAATCTGTTGGGGCAAGGTCCGAAGAGTACGGTGGATAGACATTCTTAGACATTCCAATTGAAGCTCCTCTAATTGGGTAGCCGTCTGTTTTGCAGTGTGTGGTCTAGCGTTCTAACGCGCGTTTGTTCATTTGCTTCACTCAATTCGTGAGGTACCTACCCACCTTTCAAGCTTTTTCACCTTCCCAATTTCCTTCAAGTGGATTAAAACTGTTTTATCACTAACACCGCAGCCTGCAGCTAACTCGGACATGGTTTGCGATGGATCCGCTTCCACAATAGCCTTCAATTCTTCATTATCAACTTTGGTCTCCGGCCGTCAACGAGGCTTGTTCTGCAGGTCGAAATTTCCAGAACGAAAACGTTGGAACCAAAAACGCACTATGTTTTCTTTTGCGGTACCGTCGCCATACACATCATTAATCCTTCAAGCCGTTTCTGCAGCACTGGTGCCACGGTGGAACTCGTACTCGTAAATAACGCGATATTTCAAGTTTTCCATTTTGTAAACTAAGTGACGCAAAGAAAAAAACAATTAAAGAAAAAACAAACGAATTATAATTTTCGAAACACAAATACATGAGCTGTGTAAATTTGAATTTGGAATTCCCAACCAAAGAGAAGATATTTGAGATCAAAGTTGCCAGTACGGCAAAACGTCAATTTCATATGTGAGGACCTAATATTAATCGTATGATATTATTCGAAACACAAATACATGAGTAAATAGCTGTATAAATTTGAATTTGGAATTCCTAACCAAAGAGAAGATATTTGAGATCAAAGTTGCCAGTACGGCAAAACGCCAATTTCATATGTACTATATTTGCTATGGAAGATTACAAAATATATGGTTTAGGATTCATAGTAACTTTTATATACACTAGAAATAACCCCTTAATATGAAAAATTTTTAAAACTTTAAAGTGAATGCGGAAGAAGAAGATCGTATCAGAATTTTAAAAAATTTTATGCACGTCGTTTGAACCCCTTTGGCACACTTTTATCCCTCTTAGAATTTGAAAAAAAAAAAAAAAATTTTAATTGGCCCACCTTAATTTAGGTATATATGGGTATACAACATATTGATGACAATTTTTTTTTTACATTAGCTCCATACAGGAGGTCCTGATGAAAAAAATTCCCTCAGGGCCTTTGTCGGCTTTGGGGATGCCGTGTGGAGCGTCTTTTAGGGAATGAAGGAGAGGATGTTCTGGTAAAGAAAAGGGTATGAGGAATCTGGGGTGAATGTGGCCAGGAGTGACGGACGTATAAATCCATCCCTCCCATTGCCGAATTGAACCCACGCCTTCCAAATTGAAACTGTTACTCAAGTTTGAGGGAAACTCTCCACGTATGGATGGAAATTCTCTACGTCAGGACGCGCTGGCCTACAGCCTTGATGAGAGTATTCTCGCTTTTCCAGAAGAGTCAACTAGACCAAGATGATATATAAATAGTAAGAAATCGACCTTCCTGATGTGGAAAAAAGATAAGTTTTGAGATTACCTGTCAAAACTGTTGCAATGAACACAAAGGGAAAGAGACAGCCCGTCTCCAGCATGTAAGGGAAGGTGATCCCACCAAGGACTGTGCCCATTCTGCCTGACATCATCATGATGGCTACGGCCATCGCCCTAAAATACACGAAAATGAAATTAAAATCTTTTCACTTCGCTGTCATATTGTGACATCAACATAACTCTCCATGGACGCTTTCTCCATCTTTGCTCAATCAACGAGAGAAAACTCGATATACCCACCCATCACCCTACAATATTAACGTTGACAACAAATTTGAAAGACAGCCAAATACACTGAGAAATCAATTCTTGTAAGTAATGTAAATTAGGTTATTGACGATGTTACAAATAAAATGAAACCTTTTGGACATAAGGGAAGCAAATTAATTGCAATAATTAGTAAGATGCTCCCAATAAGTCTTGTGCTGGACATGTCGCCGGAGAACAGTACCACATTTAAAAGGACTCATTGACCAAGAGGATTCAACAAATTACAAAACAGCAAATAAGTTGAATAATGTGAATGTGATATGATTAAATAATTTCAAGTAAATAATGTGAATGAACAGACCTTATAGACGTGGGAAACAAATCAACTGCAATACTTGACAGGACATTTCCAGCAAGACTTGTAACGGACAAGAATATGGCGAAATACACCACAACTTCAGTAAGACTGGTAGAGAAATAGATGGCCACTGTGCAGGCACTACTCCCGATAAGACACAATGCAGCCAACTTTCTTTTGCCGAGGGTATTGACTAAGATACCACCGAAGAGATAAGCGATGAAACTGGAGCCGCCAATGATCATGCTGTTGACATAGGTGTCACTTCCAGATATCAACTGAAAGCCAAACAGACAAATACTTCAATACTTTAAACATGTCAAAAAGACACCAGCTATAAAAAAAATACTGAAAAAGAGTTGAAAAAACCAATTAAAAATCTATTTTTTAGAATTGTATATAATGTAGAATCGTATAGAATGTAACTTTAGCGAATAATCGTCAGTTGAGTTTGGACTATAAACCCAAAATGCGTGCATGATTAACGTGGTAGACTCCGTTCAAAAGAAGACAGTTAAGTATCCCGAGGCTGTTTTACGTCTATTTCAGTGTCGCCTCCGCCCAGTTCATAGAAACTACTAGCATTGCTACAGATAAACCTGTGAGTCGATACGATACGACAGTACCACCCCAGCCAGGAGCACTCCTGTTCCGGTGAGACCGGTACCCCAGGGGGCACTGTTTTATTAGGACTTGGAACACATGCTCTAAGGATTGGAAGGAGGTTGGAGATTAATCGACTGATTTACATGGCAACCTAATAAGCCAATATTGGAATGAAAGATGGGCAGGAATAAAAGAATTGGTTGCGAGCTGTGGTTTTCGTTTCTCGCATTTCGCTTATTTTTGCTTCCCGTTTCTTATCGCTTCGATCTTTCTGCTTTCCGCGACCTAAACCTGCTAATCTGACAAAAATAAAGCATCCGTCTACCTGCCATGTTGTTGTAACTCCAACTCATCTATCTATCTATATATAAAAATCAATTGCTGTTCGTTTGTCTCGCTAAAACTCGAGATTTAGTTGATTTTGGTTTTGAAATGTTTGTCGTAGTCCAGGGAAGGTTTAAAAGGTGAGAAAATATGGAAAAGTTGCGAGGAATTTAGTTAAAACAACATTTTCATTTTCCCATATAACTGTTCTACCCAACTTTCTTGTGAAACATTTGACGTTCCACGGGTCCACTAGAATTGAAACAAATACAATAATAATAATATAAACTTTTTTTAAGTTTTCTTATCATTCTTACGAAAAGAAAAATTAATAAAATTGCGCAGAACATTGAATAATTTCAGAAAATTTCGTAAGTTTGACAGTTCGCGAGTTTGACGAAATAAATTTAGCACGAATTGCTAACCGTTCATCCGATTGCGATGAAAATTTGAGCGTTGTGAGCATGCCTGCAAAGGTTTCTGTATATACTGGTGAACTCTTGAAATTTGTATAAAAAATTTCAATTGGTGCCACGCGAACTGTTTGAAAACTGAATGTACCTGGACTGAATGTATGGAATGCGGGAGGGGTAGGCGGATGGGAGGGGGGTGAAGGATAAGGGAGGGGAGGGAGGGGAACTCGGGTGGGGGACTCGGGAAAGTGGGTTCGCGAGAGGGGCGGGGAGGGGAACACGGGAGGGGGGAGGGGAACTCAGGAGGGAGGAAAGGAACTCAGGAGGGAGGTTCACGGGACAGGGGAAGCGGGCGAGAAGAGTGGGGAGAGTGAAGGCGGAAAAGGCGGAGTGGGAACGCCAGAGGGGAAGGGAACGCGGGAGAGGAAGGGGAGGCGGAAGGGGAACGGGACGAATGGGAAAGTATGCGCAGGGAGAAACAATTTCTTTATTAAATGGCGTAGCAGCGCATGCTAGTTCTTAATGAAAATGGACGCTTCCTCAGTCAGTTCTGATTGCCTTTTCTAGGTCCGCAATAGCAAATCCGTTCCTGTGGGTCCCTTCCTTAACCCTGTAGTTTCCTAATTTTGCACTAGGTACACACAGTACGGACACTAAGAGGTGTCACATAAAAATATAAACAGAACCGGAAGTTAAATAAATAGTATTCGATTCCATTTGATCGCCCACGATTGACAACGTTGAAGAAAATAGGAAAATGGTCTACCCACCACGACACATTCAGCATTTATCTCTCCTACAACTTGTGTCGTCTTATTGGCGACATAGGTTTCAAGAACTTCACAGAGTGGGGCGGTGTCTTCGTGTTTTGAATCATAATCCTCAATAATTGTTGCCATTTGAGGGAACCACAATCTCAAGGTGTTTGATCTGAAAATGAAATAAAAAAGTGTATTGGAAGAAAGCAGTCACTTTGTGGTTTGACATATATAATTTAACTTTAATACTTTTGAATGTATCTATAACTTTGTGATTATCCATTATAGATAAATGAAACAATGTTACTTTGTTTGAACCACTTATATATTTGAATAAAGCCGACCGGTTTGGGAACGACCGTTCCTTCTTCAGGGCAAACGTATACTGATTTGACAGTTACAAAATAGTGGATGGGAGCAATGTATTATTACTAAGGATTGTGGTAGGGGTGGAGCCGTTGCTAGGTATTATTGAAGAGTGGATGGGTAGGGGAACATATCCATGATTGGGCTGTAAGACAATATTTTTTGTTTGTTGATAATAGATTCATTATTAACAAACAAACAAACTGGTCGGCTTTATTCAAATATATAAGTGGTTCAAATAAAGTAACGTTGTTTCATTTAACTTTGTTTATAATGACGATTTGTTTGTTTTTTTAAGTTAGCCTCGTTGTGATTTGGAATTCGGATGAAACGGAAATGAATCAACCCAGCACCTGCGAAGCATCACACTGCGCCCATTGACCACTTTGATGAAACTTTGATGAATTGGTTGAGATATGAAACGGAAATGACGCTAGGACTGCGCACATTGGCCGCTTGATTATGGCTTATTACGCTTTTAAAGGCTCCTTTTGATTGAGATTGTTTTTAATAAAGTTTCGTTTCTACCGCGTGTGAACCTCACTCGATATATATATATTTTTAATACCGATCGAACAGGTAATAGAGAGATCTCTTCCTTTGTCTTATGTTTTGTCTCTTTTTGTATGTATATATAAGTTCACACAGTCAAGGGCGGATCCAGGATTTGTTTCTGGGGGGGCACAAGGGGCGGACGGGCAAAAAAATCAACAATTCAGGATTTTTTTCTGGGGGGGGTGGGGGGGGGGGGGGGCACAAGGGGCGGACGGTTACAAGTTCAAGTATATATAGGAAGATTTATGAAAGTGTCAAAACAATAGAAAAATTAAATGTTTAATAAAGGCAGTATGTACTGTGATGGAATCTCCACTGTACACAAAAATACCGTCTGGGGGGCACGTCCCCCGTGCCCCCCCCTAAATCCGCCTATGAACACAGTGTATTTTTTGATCCGTTTAATTTATACCCTGACGCTTGTGTTAAGCCAAACCGGTCAGTATTAAAAAAAATGTTGTTATTAATAAAGTACTTGATTTATTTCATTCAATAAAAAAGTGTTTTTAATTAAATGAAAACAAATAACTTTGCGTAAAATATTATTTGTCTTTATTTGTTAGTCTTTTGTTATTTTTAATATTAATCTTATCCTGATGAAGAAAGCTTTGTTTTCGAAACATGTTGATAATATTGTTTGTGTAGTGGTGTTTGGTGTTTACACAAAGTTATTTGTTTTCATTTAATTAAAAATGACGCCACAATGTGTTTTCGCAAAGATTGAAAAAGTGTTTTAGTTCAACCTATCTGAGTGATCATTTACAATTACTAGCTGATCAGTGGCATCATTTTAAAATAAAAATTGATGATAAGAATATGACATACATAGCTCCTCTACGCATTCTGGTCATTAGATCATGTTTAATCTTATACCTTTGACAGTAGGCTAGTCTTCATAAATAATTTCAACTCCTTCTTCGCGAAAGTTGGACAAAACCTCGCTAAAAAAAATGTAACAAAGGGAGCGACAACTCAACCAATTATTGAAGATATACAAAGTGTAAACTCACTATCCCATTTTAAAATGATCAAGGAAGTAGATGTTCTAAACATTATTGAAAATATGAAAGGAGGGTCGTCACCGGGTTTTGACAACATAACTGCAAATATGTTAAAATCTATTAAAAGCCACGTGATAAAACCATTAACTCAACTAATTAATTTAAGTTTAAAAAATGGAATATTTCCGTCTAATTATAAGAGGACAATTATCTCACCTATATTCAAAAGTGGAAACGCAGAAAATGTAACTAACTATCGACCAATTTCCCTCATTTCAAATATTGGCAAAATATTTCAAAAAAATCGTAAAATCTCAACTAATGGAATTTATTGATAATAACAAAATACTTCATGAGAATCAATACGGATTCCGAAAAGCGCACAGCACACAAGACGCGATTGCAAATGTCACATCACGCATATATAAAAACCTTGATATGAAAAAAAAGTGTATAGGTATTTTTATAGATCTGAGAAAAGCGTTTGATAGCATATCCCATAAAAAACTAATGAAAAAATTAGATAATTTGAACATTAATGAAAACGTAGCAAATTGGATAAAAAGCTACCTAAAAAATCGTCCTCAATGTGTCAAAATAAATAACATTTATAGCGACGAAGAGACATCTGAATATGGAATTCCACAAGGTACTGTGCTAGGTCCCATATTATTCATCTTATATGTAAACGGGATATTCTCACAGTCACTTCATGGTAGTATAACCTCTTATGCCGACGACACAGTACTTATTGAAAGTGGAATCACATGGCAAGTAGTAAAACAAAAAGCAACAGAAGACATAAACATACTGAAACACTGGTTTGATATAAATCTACTATCTCTTAATAGTGAAAAAACTCACGTCATTCCATTTGCAATAAAATCAAATGATGTTCCGATAAATTTTGATATAATTATACATGACAATTCTAAAGATCACATAAAAAATAACTGTGAAATAAACTGTTCCACATTAAAAATTTCAAATAAAATTAAATACTTAGGAATAACAATAGACAAAAACCTGAACTGGAAAGATCAAATCAACCTTACCGTTTACAAAATAAGGAAATTAATTTACATATTTTTAAAAATCTGAAACTTTCTCTCATTAGAAAATCTAACATCAGTCTATCATGCTATAGTACAGTCAATTCTCCAATACGCTGTAGTAAGCTGGGGAGCTGCATACAAAACAACTCTACTCCCTGTTGAAATTGTGCAACGTCTAATAATAAAAATTATATTGAAAAAAGAAGAGATTATCCGACTCACCTTATTTTTGAAGAATTTAAAGTTTTAAAATTTAATGATCTATTTCGAAAAAATATAATAATCCAAATAATAAAAGAAAAACAAAATCACAGATTTTTAACTGAAAGTCGTACTCGTCAAAAACATATATTTCAAACACAAAAATGCAACACCTCATTTGCACAACATCATTATACATTTCTAGGAAAAAAATACTTTAATAGCCTACCTGAAAAAATAAGAAAAATCGAAGACGATAAATGTCTACTAAAAGCAATCAAAGAGCAATTTAAAGTAAAAATACCAAATTGATAAAATTTATCATCATAACTTATATAATTTGTAAATTTGTTATTTATTAAGAATCTACCACAAGTAAATTATAAGATACCAAATATATTTTGTTAATATATTTTTAATATTTTCTAATCCCATAATCGTCCCTCTTCTAATCACAAGCGTCTGCTTCTATAGAAGAGAAATACCATAAAATAAAAAAAAAATAAAATAAAATTTCACCCCAGTTACTGGTTGTTTTTGGCTGTGTCTCCCCTGATCTCCATTTTTCTCCCCAGATGTTAACACCATTGTGTTACTAATATTATGCATATTTCACTAATACACTGATGATACAATGATACAAGTTATCTCAATATAAATATATTTCCTACAAGCAAAAACTTAAATTAATAAAGAAGTATACCAACTTCTTAAAATACTAATAATGAAGCGCAGAATGAGAACTTACCCAAGCATACCAGACATCATGACAAAGCACACCAGGAATAGATGTAACACATAGGGGAGGGTGACCAGAGGCTTCAATTGCTTCAACCCTCCCTTGATGGCTGCCCACCCTTGCGGAGCCTGCTCGTTTCCTTCTCCAGAGGCGTTCCTCTCATTCACAAGTAATTTAATCTAGAAAGAAATAGACCATGTCACTAAAGATAGCAATTCATACCTGTTCCATTTTTAACTCTGGACACAAATATTAAAAATATAATTTCAAGCTGGAAGTTGTGATGTATTGCATTAATCAACTTTGTAGCGCAAACTACTGGTTAAATAACAAATTTATAATTAGAAACAAGTAAGGCAAAGTATGATGTATAACTAGATTTTTTTTTTGGAGAATATTGATGCATTTTAAGATTTTTGATTTGAAAATTTACGTTATGTGATTTTAATTAAATGATTTCACAATGAAATACAATTAAATTATTTTTCCCAGGTTCCCCGTGAGATAATCTACCGAAAACTGTTTATTTCATCATCCCACGAGGTTCCTGGATTTTTGAAATGGGAAAAATGGGAAAATTTCATCTGCGAAAATTTTCAAGTGTTTTGACAAGTACAAACATGACTCTATTTTTTATGGGTTTTTACCTAGAGACAAAGTTTTATGTTTTGCTGGAGGCCTTGCAGGTCCTATAATGAAAACTGATTATATCATTGTCCTGCAAGGCTCGCAGACTTTAAAATTTAAAAGTAAAAAATTAAGAATATAACATACAAAATTTAGAATGTAAAAATAATGAGTTTACAATCTCCCCATTGGCAACCTGAAAGTATCGTTTATTTGTTGCACTGGGGAAATGTACATTTTTAGTGAGAAAACCTTAAGATATTTTATTTAATTAATTCTACGCATAAAATAAACAAGATTGATAATTCTAACAAGAAAAATGAACAAGTGAAATCCTTTTCATCAACATTTCGCTGGCGGCACGGTATTCTTGCATTTTGAGGTCAGGTTATTTTTTACTAATTTCCAAGAAATGACCACAAAACTGCAGAGGACCGGGCCAACGATTAACATTGATAAAAAAGATTTCGAGGGTATGAACACGTCGGTTACAATAATTTATTGTGCGATAATGAAAGTGTTGTTTATTAGCAAAGTCTTAAAAACAGTGTTTAATAATTATTATTATCTACATAATTAATATTAAAGTTAACATCAATAATTTGGCTAAATAATTACAATTGGACGGCACATTTTTTCACAAATTAATTAATTAATTCAAAAATTTAATAAAAAAATAAAAGAAGAATAAAAATAATAATATTTTATTACTTAATAAAGTTCGGAGGAATAAAAATTAATTTAACAACATTTCGAAATTAATCGTGAAGTTTAAAGTAAATTAACAAAGTATTATTTAATCAACGGTTTTTGAAAATAGAAAACGGTTTAGAATGATAAAGTTTATACATCATTTAATTTAGTTAGATTAAAAAAGAGAATAAAAAAAAATTGAAGTCGGAAAGATTTATTTAAATTTAGCTAGAACAATAGATAATTAGGTAGGGAAATTTCAACAAGGTTTTATTCGTGTAGCACCCGGATAGGAAAAACCTTCGGGGGGTGAGTTTTTTCTATTATAAATAATTTTCAGATTCCAAGGAGATAGCGGAATACCTGATCAATATGTGTGATATGTATATTAAAATATTATATACATAAAATTTATATAAATAATGTGTATAGGTATATTTATAGTGAGGGAGCGCGACGTGATCACGTCGGGGTCACCAGTTGAGGGAGCGGTCCGTATTGGTAGAGAGAAATGAAAGGCGTGCAGTCGATGTGTGAGTCAGTCTTTATTGTGGCTACGTAGCGGAGGTCGATGCGGAGCGGGAGCGGAGTGACAGTAGTGATGCTGCTGCGCGATGATGTGAAGAAGGTCAGGACATTACGGCGGTGAAGATCACAGGTCTTCAGGAAGCCGGCGTGTTGCTCTACACCGTGGCGGTGTAGACGTGACCTTGGTCCAGGCGGTCGATCGACGTCGTGTTGACGGGATATGGCGGCTGTGTGTCCAGTGGATCGGAGCACACACGTGACGCAGGAAGGAACCTTGTGAGGCGATGAGGATGCTGGCGCGTTGCCAGGTGCTGGTTGCTGCTCGTTGCAGGATGCTGGATGATGGCGCGTTGCCGGTTGTTGTTGCTGCTCGTTGCAGGATGTTGATTGCCATCTCACGTCGAGATGGTAGTTGGAGAAGTTCCTCAAAGGTGCTGAAATGTTCCTGGGTCACGCTGGATAAATTGATGTTCACTGTCGACTGCGCGAGGCCCGTGCCGGGCGCAGGCACGATAAGAGTTACTGCACTGCTCGATGTGTTTGTTCGGTCGATGAATGGAAAGTACTGTACTGACTGGCTCCGAGCAAGCGAGCGAGGCTTATATACCCGTGGCAAGTAATTAGTCTCGCAGTAGGTAATGCGGTGAATTCACGCAAAGGTGATAAATCGCTCGAACTTTCTGCGGGCACTTGTTTGGTACAGCCAGACGTTCTAGCTCTTTCGCGTAGGTGGCGGATTATCATTTCTACTACGTTACTGTACTCGCGGGTAGGTAGATGTATCGCTGTAGGTATGTTCTTCCAGCGAATTCTGTGGAGGTCAGTGGCGCTGCGGTAAATTTCGCAGAGCGGGTTAAGTAGCCGCTACAATAGTATATGTATTTATTCCAAGAAAAATCTAACCAAAACACTTATATTAAATTGAAAAGGTATCGATTCCGAATACCTACCTTTAAACTCAACTATACTATTGAAAATAGTTATGTGCTTGATAATTTTCAAGTTCATGTTTTGTATTTATTTTATTAATATATGTACTATTATAATTTCAGCTAAAATATAGCGATTGAAATAAGTTTGTGATATTAGAAATTATTTCAATCTTATTATAATTATATATTTGTATATTATTAATTTACTTATTGAGACAAAATTATATAAAAATTATCTATATATATATATATATATATACATATATTGTATGAACTGTATTTATATTGGGGATATATGGAACGTTTAGAATGACCTCGGAACGTATCGTAATAAATATCAGGGATTAACGATGCAACTAGTAGAAAAGAAATTTTTTAACCTTAAAGGGTGATTAAATATTTAATTAAAAATGGAATACTAAAATTGTGGAGATTAATTTTGCACAATAAACAGATAACTGACTTATAAAAAGTGTTAGGTAATTTTGTATAAACAATATCCCACACGTGTCGTTTTGTGTACTCAGTAGATCAGTAGGTCAGTGAAAATGTTTAGATAACTTAAATAAATAAACAAAGGCACTAGGACAGATGTTTTAATATGACCTTGGGACATGACTGAATAGTTATCAGAAAAGTGAAAACAAAATATAGGATTAATTTATTTGAATCCAATAGATAATGGAATATTTAAGAGAGGGGCTAATATAGAATATATGATATTGCGCAATTATGGAAAAAAAATGAAATCTTAAATTATCGATATTCAGGAAAGAATCAATGACGTGTTGTCTTTCTAACAAGAAACAGAAAATAAACAGATTGATCATAGCTAGGCGAGAGGGTTTATAAAGAAAAAAAGGGAAAGCTAGTTACAAGTAATACGAATATGAAACAGTGGAAAAATCACGGGATAGTCATATAAATTGTATTGAAGAACTACATAGGAAATTCGAGTAAAAATTTATGGGATAATTACTCTCACAGGTATCAATCATTTATATGAAACAGTTGAAAATCACGGGATAGCCTAATAAAGTGAATTGAAGATTTACATGAAGCAGTTGAAAAATCACGGGATAGCCTAATAAAATGTATTGAAAATTTACATGTAACAGTTGAAAAATCACGGGATAGTAATAATTTATCAAATGTTGAACCTTGGGGGAAAATCAAAAATACAGTTCAACCAATAGGAGACAGTGGTCACTCCTAATAATAAAGACCATTAACCAAAGCAAACAGAGATGACGAGTCTCTTAAATAAAACCGTCAAACCAAACAAACAAGCTTGGAGTTTTGGCGAATCTCCAAAACATATCGCCAAATAAGATCTTATTATACTAGTATTTATTTATATTCCCCACTCGTCTTACGTATTTATTCGGTTACCAAGCTTAGAATTGTGCAGAATTCTTTGTGCGAGATCCAAGCTTAGGATGCGATGCAAGTAGCTTCGTATTGCAAGTTATAAACCTTTCCAAAATGTATGTTTACATATATATCTTTTTACGTAATGTTCATTGGAAAATGCGAACTTGCATAAAGCTTGCATTTTAAGTCTGCTGGATTACTCTCGCATTATCTTATGAGCGTGGGGGGAGGATTCACGACCCGTAACTCCACACCACACCGTGAGTATATGATTGTATATAGGACGAAACCGGTTCACTCTAAGTAAATAGTAAACTTCGGAGGCGCAGGAATTTGGAGGTATCTGGGCTCGGGTGAAGACCTGAATGACGTGCATGATGGCGAAAGGAAGGTTCGATTGGGACGCGATAACTTAGGTACCAATCAGTCGAACCTTGCCAAAATATTGTGCAAATTTTGCCAGAAAAGGGTTATTCTGAGTTCGTCAAATATACAATTAACTAATTACATTAACCTACTAAATCCATCTTTATATGTACTTTATAGCAGCAGAATCATAATGGAGGGATGCCAAGCAGACACAAGAAACAATCATAATCAAATTTACTAACAATTAACCATTTGAGTTACATTTAATTATCTGTTCAATTAAACATGTATAATGTCGTTTAGTACAGTTATTTACGAATTCATTAGGATGTAGGGAATCAAAATAAGTGACAAAGGAAAGTTAGCTCATTTAGAGGAACTATTTAAATTTAGATTTGCAAGAGAGAGACCAATAAAATTTGAAGCTCAACGCCCTGTTTAGAATCAAAAGGTTACCACAAAAATGAAAGTAATTAAAGTCCTACATCATAAATCAAAAAAATACACAACGTTTGATGGAGTTTAATTACAACTTAAATACGAAAATATTTACGTTCAAGGTCGTAAATAACGTATTAATTAGTCAAGTACATATATAAAATTCTCGTATCACGGTGTTTGTTACCATACTTCTCCGAAATGGCTGGACCAATTTTGATGAAATTTTGTGTGCTTATCTGGTAGGTCTGAGAATCGATCAACATCTATTTTTCATACCCCTAAAAGTAAAGGGTGTTCCACTCCGAAGAAAATTATTTTCCCCATATATTTTGTATGGAACGAATTCTCTTATTTTGAAAGAACTGCAGCAATATTGTAAGGGGTATAATATTGAACTGTGAACCGGGGGAGGGGGCGGGAGGGAGGGGGCAGGGAGGAGGGGGGAAGGGAGGGGGCAGGGGGGAGGGGGGAGGGGGTGAAGGGAGGGGGAGGGGGGAAAGGAACTCAGGAAGGGGGGTTAGCGGGACGGGGGAAGGGGAGAAGTGGAGTGGGGAGAGGGAGAGGGAACGCGAGAGGGGAAAGGATACGCAGGGAGAAACAATTTAGATCAATTCAGCTAATAAGTTGACAACAGTTTTTGATTCTGAGGCGGTACGAAGTTCACCGGATCAGCTAGTATATCTATAAAGATATGTAGTACAAGGGAGCTTTAAGTAGCTTTCTGTAGTTATCAAAGGAAATAAGGGTCCAATTTTCATGAAGGCTTGTGTGACGTAGGGGAAGATTTTCCATCCCTACTACACATATGCAAAGTCTTAAATATTTAAATATCGATCAGAGCTAAGAGAAAAGTTAAAAAGAAAATTATAAATATCTATAATAAGAAGGCGTAAAAACGCAAAATATCACAAAGTGAATGGGAAACAATTTTACAAACTCTCAAATTGTTCTACAAGTCTGAGAGTCTACAATTTTTTAAATTATTTAATTTTAAATTGCACTACAAACTCAATTATTAATGTACAGTCTCAATGAGCATAAGTTGTTCAATCTGTCGCACTGCTAACCAAAGATCTTACCCACCGGATTGTCAACTGCAGATAAAATTACACTAACACAGCCTAGGGGGTCGTCCATTAATCACGTGAGGCTCGAAAAGGGGGGGGGGGGGGGTTCGGAAAAAAATCACGAAATATCACGAGGGGGGGGGGGATATAATGAGATATGACATTATTTATTTTTCGTTGAACGCCCGATAATATTCTGAATATTTCAATATACTTTGTACTAAAAAAATATACGTGATTTTGGGTATGGGGGGGGCGGTAGTCTAAAACCTAAACACATATCACCAGGGGGGGGGGTTAAAAAATTGCTAAAAAATATCACGTGATTAATGGATGACCCCTAGCCTAACATGTCTCAGGCAGTTCATGTGAAAAACCCTTTGTTTTTCTGATTCCAACTGGTTTTCAAAACTGAAGAGCAAAAGATTATAAAAGTTTTTTTTTTTATTTTATCAAAAAAAATCTTACGGGATACTGATCCTCTGGAAGTCCTTTGTTC
Source organism: Limnephilus marmoratus (assembly GCA_917880885.1). Lineage (NCBI taxonomy): Eukaryota > Metazoa > Arthropoda > Insecta > Trichoptera > Limnephilidae > Limnephilus > Limnephilus marmoratus. Next base: position 27,717,168 of record OU862923.1, on the reverse strand, counting down.
ATTGCAAACATCTTTCTAAATACTTGCAGCGCCTCATCGTTTCTACCCCTCGACATCAGGAACTTTGGACTCTCAGGAAGTAGCATGAATGCGAATCCAGCAATCATTGGGGGAATACTGAATAAGGCAAGGAAAATCTGCCAAGAGTGAAAAACTGGAAACAAATAAATATGGTGTGGAACTCAAACTATGGAAAAAAATTATTGTGGAATTTGAGTTGTAGAATTCAAATAGTGGACGCATATAAGACTTAAATAATATGTGTATTTCAGAAAACTTTATCCTGAAAAAGGCATTATTTGTAAATCAGATTTCAAAGATTTTTTTAATAAGATACTGATAGAAATTTTAGTGCTGCAAATTGAAAAATTCAGATTTGTTTCACGTATTGTTTAATTTAAAATGCATTTCTTTACAATCCAATTATTATCCTCACGAAGACTTAGACTGGGTCGATGATAACAATTTTCAGTGGTTTGGGTTTATGGTGACTAAACAGTTGCCATTTCACAACACACATTTTCTGTTTTTGGTCCAACCCTCTTACTTACATTAAAAATCTTCAATCAGCTTGCTGTAACATATTTGGATTATTATTGGAAAAATAAAAGCTTTCTGCCCCATGATGTTTATTGTAAATTGAATTGTTGTATATTTTCTCCAATGTACAATATACAATCGTTTTTAAAAACACTGAACCTAATCACAGCTTTTCAAGACGATGAAATCACAATTGAATGGTTTTACAAGCCGGATGATTTGTATTTACGTCGTGATATCTGTCTCCCATTTTCAACTTGAAAATATATAAACATCTTACCGTATGCTCCATCGAAGAAAGAAATGGTCCAATCTTGAGGTATGACTCCCCAAGCTATGAGAGGGAGATTCATGTTGCCAAATGAGTAAAAGGCGCCCGTGTATACCAGAACCTTAGCCCTGATGGATGCTGCATGCATCTCAGATATATAAGAGATCATCACTGCAAACGGACCATTAAAGCTGAAAAATATTTTTTAAACTTATAAACCACCTGCCGTTTGTTTCAAGTTTAAAATTTGTTTTACGCAACTGAAAAACCAGCCACAAGCACGTTATCAAAGTTATAGAAAGAAATGAATTACAAGATGTAGCGCCCAGTATTTTTTCCGACGCACGGATCCGAATACTTTCTCCCTCACACGCATAGCGCCGTTTTGCTTTGCAACTTTCGCCGAGCTACCTAACCGAAAGGACACCCCATCGGCCGTAGCCACCCCCATCCCCCCGCCAGCCGGACGCTGCAGCCCCGGCACTAAGGGGTATATAAGGGCGTACTGACCGATCTCAAGTCAGCATCAAGCAACAGCATCCTAGTGGTCAGTGCTAAGTTAACCAACCGGTACCAAGTCGAGAGATCCCGCTGGGTCCTCCTTGGGAATCACAGTAACAGTGCCCTAGTGGACATTACTTACCGGGCACCGTTTGCCCAACTAAGAGACCGCGGGTCCTATGTTGGAGTGTGTACCTAAATATGCTAAGTGTTGAGTGAGGACAATCGTAACCTTTCTTTAAACTCTCAGTGATTATATCGTGTGCTAAACTGTTCTGTACCTACTCTTTACTAAAATTATAAGTTATGAACCCTGTATAAGTTAAATAAATTGCCATTGTGAATGTCGACTATCTCTTATATTAATACCCCGCCACAAAGTTATAATACTATGGTTAAGATACATATGCTGAACATTGGTTCGGACATAAATGGGTTTAATTTCCAATACTTACACAAATCCAGCAAAATATTTGGCCATGGAAAGAACTAAGTAAGTCTGACTTTGAGCAGCAATTAGTTCACAAAGAGTCAAAGCTAGGAAGCCCCAAACCATTATTTTCTTCCTTCCGAGAGTATCTGATAAGAACCCCCATAATAAAGCTGAGGACATCATTCCTGTAATGTTTAAAGACACAATTCTTTTAACAAGGTGGTATTAATTAAAAAATCATAAAAAACATTTGAAACCAACGACCAATATAGTATAACGCTTTTTTACGTGACTTTCACCCCAATAGAGTGTTCTAGCCCAGGGCTTTCCTAACTGTGAGTCGCGATGCCCTGGGTATCATCCCAGGGGCGTCGTGAGGCAATATTAATAGGTTGGCTGTCTGTGTCGATGCGACCGAGTCGAGTGGGCGCCATGCGAATTGTGATGCGGCGGAAGCGGGCGGCCAGTGCAAGGCGCGGGCGCGGGCTGTCCGGTGCCATTGACCGCCCCCCGCACGCGGGGAATACATACGTTGGCATCGTTTAGTTAAGCTTGTGTTTTGATAAATTACGCACGCTTTTAATTTTCGTTTTAATATTCACTAAGGCAGATAATTCTATTAAAAAAATAGAAAACGAAATGAAGGAGGGAGTAGTAACGAAACTTCAGAAAAACGGAAGAAGTATAGAAAATATGACGATCAAAATTTGGATTTCGGATTTACCTACATCACTAAAGGGAATTTAGAACTTCCTCAATCTGTTGTTTGTCATAAAGTGTTGGCGGCTGAAAGTATGCTTCCTAATAAACTAAAACGCCATTTGGAAACAACTCACTGTCATCTTCAAGGTAAGCCGAGAGACTTTTTTGTTAGAAAATTGAGAGAACTAAGACTTCAGTCCACGGCTTTTCCACGTATTGCCAAATGCAAGAATATCCTTGTTATATTGCAGCTTAACGCTGGAGTCATAGGACAATTCTATTAAATGTTCTTCTTCTGCTGCCGAAAGTGTTGATGGTGAGGTCGACTGGAAAGGGTTTCTAACCCAGTCATATTGCTCCAGATTTTCGGGAAAATATTTTTAAAAATGTTCGCTCAAAGATGACAAGTGCTGTGTAAATATTATTTTTAAAGAAGGACCGAGGATTTCTGTCGATTTTTCTTGTAGAATGCCTTGTAAAGCAGGGAAACAGTCAGAACTTACTTGATCTTCTTCTAATTTTCTTTTCCATAAGAGCAACTTCTTCCGAAACCCGGTGATTTTATCTGCCAGTTGTAATATGTGAGTATTATTTTCCTGCAAGGACTTATTGAGATCATTTAATTTTTTAAATATGTCGCAGAGATATGACAATTTTGAAAATGCATTTTCAGTGGGAGATATATTGGTGCACTCGCAGCTCTCCAGCCTGATGCACAACTGCCTACTAGCCGCGTATCACCAATCTTCACAGAATACTCGTAAAAACGATTCGAGGCGTACGGCGATAACACGCCGGCTTCCAGAACTATCGGGACAAAAAATCGAGTACTGGAAAGGAACGAAGCAATCCCAAGCAGTGAATGCATACTCTGGCATATCCAATAACTTGTAATCATCTCCACACCATCTACAATTACCTAATTAATTATAAATAATTACGATGTAACTGACCTGCATAAGTAAAAATATTTAATCTCCCCATTTCAGCCATAGTCATCTTCAGGTCACATTCCGCGCTGGTCATTATGAAAGACAGAGCTGTGGACACGTAGACAGCAGTTAAGAATCCCGGGAGTGAGCACAGGAGTATCAGAATATGGAACTTTCCATAACCGGTTGCGGTCATTGCCTCTTCGAAGTCGCTTCCGACTTCCTTTGTTGGAATACCTGAAACTAAATAAAAAAATATTACAAACAAATTCAAAAGAATGTTTATCTATATTTATATAATTGTTGGAATCCGTTGGTCGCGGGTCAAAAACCGGGACGCGCTAGCAAATTTTATTAAATTATTTGGCAAATATTTCCCTATCGAGTCCACGCTCAAAACACGCTTTAAAAAATCAAAACAAATTGTACTAGGTAGATAATGGTTAGTAATAAGTAATTCAGTAACCGGAATTGAAAAATATTGAGAATTTAATGTTTTTTTTATTTATATAAAAAAACTCGAAATGTCATTTTTCAAGGATCGCCATGTTAATTAGGACGATAAAATACGCATTTTTAAAAGAAAAAATCACTTTCTGTCAGTTAGACATTATAAGTACGAATAACAATCTTCGGAAATGATAAATAATGCGTGTTAATCATGATTTTGTTCGGTTTCATAAACACGAAAAATCACGCGAGACGTTTGCCGTCGTAATTAACAACATGACGATCCTTGAGAAAAGTCATTTCGCGTTTTTAAAGATAACAAAATAACCATTAATATGCAATATTTTTCAATTCCGGTTACTGAATTACTTATTACTAACTGTAATCTACCTAGTACAATTTATTTTAATTTTTTTAAGTGTGTTTTGAGCGTGGACTCGATTGGGAAATATTTACCAATTATTTTGTGTTTGGTTCACAAATAATTTTTTCCTTAAAAATAGGTCCATCACCATTCAAAATTGAAACTTGAAACGCTGATTGCAATGGCTTTAGCAATATTTGGTAACCAGTTCTGAATAGCGTGCTTTTTCCTTCCTCTGGCTTATCTCCCCTTTAGCAATATTTGGTTACCAGTTCTGAATAGCGTGCTTTTTCCTTCCTCTGGCCTATCTCCCCTTTAGCAATATTTGGTTACTAGTTCTGAATAGCGTGCTTTTTCCTTCTTCTGACCTATCTCCCCTTTAGCAATATTTGGTTACCAGTTCTGAATAGCGTGCTTTTTCCTTCCTCTGGCCTATCTCCCCTTTAGCAATATTTGGTTACCAGTTCTGAATAGCGTGCTTTTTCCTTCCTCTGGCCTATCTCCCCTTTAGCAATATTTGGTTACCAGTTCTGAATAGCGTGCTTTTTCCATCCTCTGGCCTATCTCCCCTTTTCGCAACACCTTCATCCTCATGACATTCCCCAATAGGCCACTTGCATGGATTTCAAAATGACTTGGAGAAAGTCGTGTGGATAAATTATTCTACTAAGATTACGAAAATGTGACTAATTTTATAAAAAAAATATTGTTTTTTTTTTAAATAAATTAATCCGTTTTTTGGGCTCCTGACGTCACTACTTGAAAATGTTCCGTCTCCGAAATATTCGATCAATTTTGTAAAATTCCACACAATTTATTTTTTTATATGGCAACACTTTTATTTCCGGTGAATTTTTTTAATTTGACACTTAAAATTCACTAGATTTATTGTATGTTACCTTGCGAACTTATGTTTGATTCGACGTTTTGACAGATGGTTTAAAGTGAACATCGCACAGATGCTTTCCGCAGCGGCTGACTATGTACAGTTTGGCAATTAAGTGTAGAAAATAAATGATGACGGTGCGATCGTTTTCTAGGTATTAAATGGCAACACCAAGATGGCTCATAAGACAATGTATATATGTAAAACACTTGGGCCAAAATGCATATTTCAATGCGTATTTGTATTTTCAACAATTTTGCACAAAAAACTGTAATAGAATAGAAGTAAAATAAAACAAAACAAGTTTTAAGTGGGCGTTTATTTCGAAATAAAAAACGTAGTTACTTAAAAATTTGAGTCTATTAATTCAACACCCGACATGTAATTATTGTCTTCGTCCTCATGTGCTTCTTCTTCTTCCGTATCTTCATCTTCATCTAAATGTATTATCAGTTCATCTATATCATCATATATAGTACTGCCTCGTGCATAATATTCTGCCTCAATTTTCATCACAATTTTTCCAATCATCAGAACTTATGCTATTACATATTATTATTATTATACCCATTTTCCGTTTTCCTTTGCCTTTTTCGCCGTTTTCATTTGCCTTTTCCCATTCCTTGACGATTCATCTTACCGTTGGTTCAAATTTACCTGTGTGTGAAAAACATCACTAAAATTATTATTATAGAAGGTAGTTTATAAAAACACACTAGAAAATATTCACTTAGAAAGTTGCGATGCCTGTAATACCGACTTTTACAAATTTGTTTATTAATTTACTGTGTGAAATTGTATCAAAGGCTTTAGAAAGGTCTAAAAAAATTTAAATATATTTTTTGCTTTTATCAAGGTTTTTAACAATGAAATCAGTACGGCGGCAATAGCGTCTGATGTACTTTTTTTTTCTTGAAACACGTATTGATTTTCTGAGAACAGTTTATGGCTCACAAGAAATTTTATCAACTGAGCATTGATAATTTGTTCAAATTCTTTTGATAGACTGGTCAGCAGGGTTATTGTTTTGTAATTGTTTATGTCTGTCATGTTACCTGTTTTATGTATAGGAATAACAATATCTTGTTTCAGGTTTGAGGGGAAGTGTCCCTGACTGATACTAAGGTTTATTAGATGTTCTAGGGGCAATGCAATTTCCGTGGATAGAGTTTTCTAAATCTTGGTTGTTATCCACTGGAGAGCTTTTTGCCACAATATGGCACCATTTAAAATACCTCGGATTGCTTTGCTGCCAGTTTAAGGCAAAAAAAATTTCTAGGTGTGTTAAATTTTTTTTTTCAATTTTTCCGTATTAAAATTCGGAGGTATGATTTTTTTAATGTCAGCGGTAAATTTTCAAAATGGTAACCAAAAATCCCAAGCAATCGGATTAAAATTAAAAAAAAAAGCTATCGCTTGAGGGGTTATTCCATCAACCCCGGCGGAAGAAGTTGTAGATGTTGAACATTATAATCATTTGATCAATAAGATGGATCAAGGAAACAAATATTTATGAGATGTAATATTTTTGGTATGCCTCGTTATTCTCCCGTGCCGTTCACGTGGAAGTGTCGGTTTTTTTAAAATGATTTTCGGCTATGTAATTTTTTTTTCGCTTCCATAAAATTATGTCCCGTCTTTCCGGTTTATAAAAAATTGGTCCGATTTTTCAGATTGAAAGTTTAAAAAAATCGCCAGGGTTTCAAAAATACGATAGAAAAAAAGGAATGTCTTAGAATATTTGCCTAAGCCGGTTTTTTTTTAAATGTAATGCAAGTGGCCTATTGGGGATGCCATGGTCTCACTGGCTACAGATGGTTGGCAACAGAAAAAAAGAATGAAAAAAAAAGGAAAAAGAAAAATAAAAAAAGAGACAAATGAAGAGAAAAGAAAAAGAAAAGAAAAAAAAGAAAAAAAAAAGAAAAAGAACAAGAAAAAGAAAAAGAAAAAGAAAAAGAAAAGAAAAAGAAGAAAAAAAGAACTAGAAAAAGAAAAAAGAAAAAGTAAAGGAAAAAAGAAAAAGACAAAAAAAGAAAAGGGAAAGAAAAACAAAAACAAAAGCAAAAAGAAAAAATTATCCTCCAGACCATTTATTAGTTACCCTTGTAGACAAAACCATTCAAAACCCACATGTTTAAAAATTGTAATTCTTTTTTTGCCTCTTTCGTGGCTTTTCACCCAAAGGAGTGTTCTAGCCAGTGTCAAGTGAATGATTTTGTAAATAAGTGTAATTTTGGGTTAATATTTACTATTTTTTTTCTCAACTATCAAGTTCCTAACCTATTGTTTAGTCGTGGTTAACAAGGTTTCAATGAGATCTATTTTCAAATATTCACCGATGACGTCCCGTTAAATTTATTTAAAGACATTTTTTAAATTTATAGATATTATGCTCGTATATAATTAAAATGCCCTTTCAAGCGGTTTCGGTAAATTTGTTTGTTTTAATCCTACTTAACAGATATTATGAAGTGTTTGGCGTCACGGTGAACTTTGAACCAAACAAAACAGATTTGGTTTCAGGTAGTGAATGTAGAAGTGAAGACTTTAAAATTGACAAGTACGAAAACTACCAAAATGTATGTATCATTGTTACCCAAATTACAACATTAAAAGGTGTATCGGTCGTCTTTTATATAACGGTCGCTACTTGGTATTAGATCGCATAATAAATATATTAATTATACTAACAAAATATGTTGTACATAAATCTTTTTGGAAGGTTAATCATAGAACAATTATACAGTGGAAGCAAGGTTATCGTGGTGATAAACATTGCCAAAATTGCAATGAACTTTGAATTCCTCAGTAAAACGGTACAAACCGAAGAGAAGTCTCTCAGTTAGTTGCCCTGCCAATGAAAAGTTTTCATTTGATGGTTTTGCAAGATCTGGCATAATAGATTGTTTCCACTTCTGTTTCTTCCTCAGATACAACTTGCTCATCTCGATGCAATAATCTTCTTGCTTCTCTGCAGTTAATTCTTAACTGCTTAAAAAGATCATTTTTTCTACTTCTGAAAATGTTGTCGCTTTCTTTTGAATTCGCATAAAAACGTAGATCTTTAACACCGAACATACCCATAAGGGAACGTACCCATACTACGTGACCAACTTTTTGCAATTTTTAACCCTCCCCCCCCCCCCGGTGACCAAAAACCTTAGCATCCAGTCGCTCATTTGTATCAAGCGTGAAATTTTGAAGAACCCCCCTCAAACGTGTCACGTAGTATGGTACGTTCCCTAACCGGCTAATAATGTTGCGCTTCCTCTTTCTTTAGCCAATTTGGGAGGCGGGATGGTTACCGCCGCCCCGGGAACCATTTATTGGATAACCATCACCTCTGCCACAGGTCACCCCAAGTGGCAAGGTTCATGGGGTGAGGTTTGTCCGGGTCTTGGCAGTGGATGCGTCTGCCCACCAGCTGCATAACAGACCGGATTGGGAGAGAATAGTTGAGGGAGTCCCCTTTACTTCTCCAGCCATACTCTCTCGGAACATCTTCTTGCACCGCAGTGGGAGGGATGGATTCATACTTCATAGTCACTCCTGGAAATACTGACCCCCAGATTCCAACCCACCCCTAATACCCTTTTCCTTCCAGAACTTCCTCTCATTCCTTTCCTAAAAGACCCTCCACACAGCATCCCTAAAGGCCCTTTGAGGAATTATTCTCCTCAGGGCCTCCTGTGAGGAGCTAATGTAAAAAAGGCAACATTTCTGACAGCTTACATTATCGTCACAGTATCCATCATCAGGGCAGATGTGCAATCGATTGTGGTGAAGTGTGTGTTTATTTATGAGATGCAATACCGCGTTGCCAGCATCTAAGAGTTATTGTTTAAAATAGTTTTCTGCGTTTAGTTTTGGTGTAGCCGTCAATTACTGGATACCAAGAACTATCGACCTTAGCCCGTCGTCATTAATATTAATGGGATTTTTCTGATTTTTTTTTGTCCGACACCTTGGTTAAATAAGAAAGTAGCGCAACATGGCATAACACCCCAAAAATAAATCATGAAAACTTTATAATTTTGTTCAGATGACGGCTCCATTCGCGTCGACTGGCTATTTCCTTAGAGTGGAGGATTCGGGGTGTTTCCTGACGAAGCCCTATCACTTCGAGAACGACTCCCAGCTCGTGGTGGTGTATCGGGTTATGTCTCCGGGAATCAAACTGAGGATATTCATCAAGACAAATGTGTACGAGCCGCCCATGAACTCCAAGTCCTGGGAAACCTCCGTCCAGATAATCAACAATGTCTCAGGACACGCACAGGTAAATGAAAACTTTTTAAAGTTTTAAGATTTCAGCTCGCAAAAAAGGTCCTAAATTCAATTCGGGTCAAAGTTCATATGACTGCGTATCTGATGAGATTTGTTTTCTAATCAGATAAGAATGAGAGATGATGACATGGTCTAAATAGAGAACTCCAGTCCAATTTTTTTTTTTTTTTATGAATTGAAATGATATGAATACCTTCTAATTTAAATAACTGCATTTTTATTTTTATTTTTAGAGTTAGTTTTAATAGTTAAAATAATTGTCAAAGTTTTAATTTTTCAAGAACTCCCGAAAGTCACCGTATGTATGGTGAATCGTGTGACGTCATCAATCTGAAAAATTACTATAGAATCCGGCAATCAGCTGATAAGCTGCCGCCATTTTGAATTCCGTTATTCGAAGTATTCTCCCTAGAAGTATATTTTTTTTGTGCAGTAGTTTTTGAATATTTTCAATAATAGGGATAAACTTAGGCCTAAAAAATGTTTCAATAAACACAACAACTAAATCTCTTTAAACAGTATGTAATTTTTTTTTTTTTTTACATTAACTCCACACAGGAGGCCCTAAGGAAAATAATTTCCCTCAGGGCCTATGTCATCTGGGATGCTGTGTGGAGGGTCTTTTTGAGGAGAGGAAGGAATGAGCATTGGTCTTGAAGAGACCCATGTTGTAGGAAGGAGGAAACACAGAGGCCGGCAAATCATTCCACAGCCGAGCTGTTGAACACAAGAACGAGTCGAAGAAACGACCCGTTCTCATGTGACAAATGTCAACCGTGTACAAATGTTGGTCACGCGTTTGGCGTGTTTCCCGACTATGCACCGGTGCCGAAGGGATCAATGATGCTAGTTCCTCGGAGCATCTTCCATTGTAATACCGGTAGAACAAGGATAGCATTCCCACCCGACGCCTGTGCTCTAAAGATTGCAATCCGTCTGTTAAGATGGGAGAATCTATCAAACGGACCGCCCGTTTCTGCACAGAGTCGAGGGTATTTTTCAGGTATTTTGGAGCTCCAGACCAGAGGTGGCTGCCAAATTCAACCGTGGGGCGCACTTGCGATTTGTACAGGGTTAGCAGTTGTGTACTATTAATTAATTTCAATTTGGTAGGCGGGTATGGGTACCGCCGCCCTGGGAACCATTTATTGGATGACCAACACCTCTGCCACAGGTCACCCCAAGTGGTTTGCTACGTTTGGTGACTTAGCAGGGGTGCCCGGGTTCTTGGGGTAATGTTTGTCCAAGTCCTGATGGCGGGTGCGTCGGCCCACCTTCTGCGTGGCAGGCCGGATTGGGAGATGCTGGTTGAGGGAGACCCTTTACAACCGGTTACCGCTGTCCGGGCCGCTCGGAAGTACAGGGGCCCGACCCTCAGGCTCACGACTGAGGGTGGGCTGCCCCATCAACGAGTGTAAAAACCCCACCGCAGCTGTTGTGCCGGTTCGTGACCGGAGGGGGCCCAGCAGTAGCGTTTGGGGCGCATCGGGTGACCTCTCCAGCCGGACTCTCCCTACCCATCGCCTTGCACCGCATTGGATTGGATTCATTCATTCATCACTCTTGGACAATCTGATCCCCAGCTTCCTACCCACCCCTCATACCTTTTCCTTCCCAAACCTCCCTCCCCCCACACCCTATCATAAAAATATAAAATAAAAAATCATGACAACACAAACAACAAAAATGAACTGCATTACAGCGGCGAGTAGTAGGAGACCCCGGCGCAGGCCAAAAATGTTGGCGAATTACACCAACATTCGCGGCCTGCATACCAATTTAAACTCCGTCCACCACCACCTTTTTCACAACGCCCCAACCTACTATTCCTGTCTGAAACGCAGATAGCCGAGCCTGTAGACGCCTCCTATCTGGACTGCCCGGGCTTCACCCTCGCAAGCAAGTTCAGACCTAAAGGAGGTGTCTGTCTCTATAGTCGAGCTGACGTCAACTGTGTGCGACTGTTGAATCTGGAAAACTCCAGATTCGACGTAATGTGGGTTCGCGTCAATCTTGCCAGTACGGTAAGATTCTACGCGTGTTTATACCGCTCACCGAACCTTAGCGAATCAGACACGTCCGAGCTCTTCAAACATTTAAGCGACACTAATGATGACCTCTTGCCCCGCTACCCTATGGCAGAGTTTGTGGTCCTGGGGGACTTCAATGTTCATAACGAACCTTGGTTGAAGTTCTCAGGATCAACAGACTCGGCTGGACGCCAAGCGGAATCCTTTGCCCTTTGCTACGGATTGGAGCAAATGGTTCAGGAGCCTACAAGGGTTCCTGATGTCCAGACTCACCGTTCCAATCTGTTAGACCTATTTTTAACTACTGTGCCACACGGTTACAGGATTGAAGTCACAGCGCCTTTAGGATCGTCCGACCACTGCCTGGTGACGACATCAATCCCTGTTAACTTCAGACCACCAAACGAGAGGCTGAAGAGAAAAGTGTAGCACTACAGGTCAGCAGATTGGTTCGGTCTGCGGGCACATTTTAATGCTTTTCCGTGGTCAGCTGTCTGTTTTCGGACTTCGGATCCCTCAAGATGTGCCCAGGAAATTGGTGAAGTCATCACATCCGCGATGGATGGCTTCATCCAATCTGTTAAGGAAACTGGTGTAGGCTCAAAGCCGTGGTTCAGTCGACAATGCGCTGAAGCAGTGCGACGAAAAAACGCGGCTTACCGAGCCTACAACACATCTAGAACATCCGAAGACAGAACAGCTTACAACAAAATGGCAAAGGAAACCAAGAGAATCATAAATAGGTCAAAATTTGAGCACGACCAGCAGATCAGCAGAAAGCTGACTGCATGCCCGCATGGCAGCAGGCAATTCTGGTCGCTTGCGGGCTCAATAGGTCGCAATTTCTGCATATCCAGTCTGCCACCTCTTACCAGACCTGACGGCTCACTAGCTAACACCGCCACCGAAAAGGCTAACTTACTAGGTAAAATGTTTGCGGATAACTCAACCCTCGATGACCAAGATGCTGTCCCGACGTCGGTTCCTCACTGCGGTTTTCGTATGAAAAAGCTGAGGATCCGGCATCGGGAAGTACTCCATGTTTTACGAGGGCTTGATGTTAATAAAGCTAGTGGGCCTGACGGAATACCTGCCCTGGTACTACAAAGGTGCGCTGCAGAAATAGCTCCAATTTTGACGAAGCTTTTTAAACTGTCCCTGAAGACTGGCTCTGTGCCCTCTGGTTGGAAAAAAGCGGTTATCCATCCTATTCCAAAGAAGGGTGACCGCTCCAACCCGGCCAACTACCGCCCCATAGCGATCACATCAGTTCTGTCTAAGGTGGTGGAACGTGTGATCAACGACAAACTGCTCACATACCTCGAGAAGAACAAAATTATTAACGACCGTCAATACGGATTCCGGCGGAACCGCTCGTGCGGTGATCTTCTCGCGTATGTGACGCATGTTTGGGGGCGATGCCTGGAACGTTTCGGTGAGACCCAAACGGTTGCACTGGACATCTCCAAGGCCTTTGACCGGGTTTGGCACCGAGGACTTGTCAACAAACTGCATTCTTACGGACTTCCCGCATCCTTGTGTACGTGGATTGCCGACTTCTTGAGGGAGAGGTCGATTCAGACTGTAGTCGATGGTTTCACCTCTTCCTCACACTCGATAAATGCTGGCGTCCCGCAGGGATCGGTTCTGTCTCCGACTTTGTTTTTGTTGCACATCAACGAACTTTTGTCATGTGCACCAATTCATTGTTACGCGGATGATAGTACAGTTCATGATAGCTTTCTGTTTGACAAGCCCCCAAAGGGCTCACAAACTCCAACAGCTCGTAGGGCTTTGAAGCAAAGAATGGACGGTTACCTCGAGAGTGTTTTCTCTTGGGGTAAAAATAATCTCGTTGAATTTAATGTTTCAAAGACCCAATCTTGTCTGATTACGTCTAAAAGGGATCGAAATGAAAATCTAGTCTCTTTCAACGGAAGCAATCTTCCGAACAGGCCCTCCATTGATATGCTTGTGTAATAAACGAATAAATTAATACGATAGTTTGTGTCATATCATACATTCCCACGTCGAACAGTGACATCACCACTAAAATTTCAATAATGCCAACTTGACGGCGTGTTTTTACGACCCGATTAAAAATGGACTATTTAATAATTTTTTAAAAACTCTGCGTTTAATATTATTAAATAAAACTTATATATTCAGAATCAGCGTTTATTGGTCTATATGAACATATTTTTTTAAGATATTTTTCACTGGAGTTCCTTTTTGGAGGTACTTTGTAAATCTGATTATTATTGTTTTCTTTCAGATGAAATTCGTATCGGAGCGAACATCAGATGAAAGCAGGAGGCCACTCATTATCATTGATCGGTTTCACATTATGCCGCCGCTTCATTCTGTGTTCACTGTGTCTTCGAAACCAATAGCTAATATAACACGGAAACTAGAAACACCTAAAAAGACACAGAAACCAGAAACACCCGAAACGACAAAGGAACCAAAAACGACTGTAAAACCACTAACCCACAAAATACTTATACCTAAATCAGTGTCACTAAAATCAACACAACCAACCCAATTCACACGCTCAGGAGCAAGAACTCACACAAAAATAATTACAATCAAAGAGAGAAAACTTCAGCCACAAAAAACAACCGAAAAATTCGCGAACAAAATATTACAATGGAAAAAACAACCTGCGGATAAAGCGAATGCTCGCGGCGGAATGTTTAGGGGCGAAAACGTCACAGATTCGATTTTGAATATTACTGAAACGTTATTTAATTACACTCAGACTACATTATCACCGCCAAATTATAACGAATTAAAGACTTTTGCGGTAGCGGCAATCGTCGTGTCGGTTGCAGCCCTCACCATTATGTTTTGCGTTTTTATTTTCCTCTGCAATTTCGAAGATACGTGTGAGGTTGATAAAAAAATTAAACGAAAGTGTGATAAGCTGTCTCCGGATGATGCCGCGAAGATTCGGGAATGTAGAGCTTTCCGGAGCTAGGCGGTATCACTAAACAGTACATCAGATATAGCTTTCAATTACGCTGTGATGTTTGAAGTTTCGTTAATTAATCATCCCAAAAATCTTTTATATTTTTTACATTTTCTTGGTGACATTTTTTATCAGATAACAACCTTTTTAATTACGTGTCTTTAAATATTACAATAAAAGGTTTCAAAATACTTTTGTCTCATCATTATATATATTGTATTATCATTATTAGAGATGCCACAAATATTCGGCTGCTATTCGGTATTCGGCCTATTCGGTTACTTTTTTTACTATTCGGTATTCGGCACAATACTGCGAACTATTCGGCCGAATACCGAATAGCAAATCATGAAAGAAATGCATATTAAATAACACTTTACTCACAAAAATTTATATTTTAACAAAAAATCAGAACATGTAATACTTAAAATCTATCATCAGTGGTAAGTTTTGTCGAATGAAAAGATTTTTTTCAGTATTTGTTGGTAGCAAACGATTGCTCTTTTCCCCATAAATTATACCTGCTTCTGAAAACAGCCGCTCACTATATACTTCTACCGGGAGATGATAAATAAATCTTAGCCAATTCTGCTGGCTTGGTTACTGTTTTGCGTTTGCTGATCACCACTTGTAAGGGTCTGTCCGATCTAGGCGAACAGTTTTCATGTAAAAATCAATTTCATTTTCGAAATTTAATTGATGTTTATTTCATGAAAACGATGTTTAATCCATGAGTTCAATTCATTTTGATTCATGAAAACGATTTTTAATCCATGAGTTCAATTCATTTTGATTCATGAAAACGATTTTTAATCCATGAGTTCAATTCATTTTGATTCATGAAAACGATTTTTAATCCATGAGTTCAATTCATTTTGTTTCATGAAAACGATTTTTAATCCATGAGTTCAATTCATTTTGATTCATAAAAACGATTTTTAATCCATTAGTTCAATTCATTTTGATTCATCAAAACGATTTTTATATTTTAAACTCATGAAAACTGTTTGCGAAATGTACTGAACCAATAATATAATGTACCGAATATTCGGCTGCCGAATATTCGAAGATTCGGCCGAGAGC
The DNA here is from genome assembly GCA_917880885.1 of Limnephilus marmoratus. Classification (NCBI taxonomy): domain Eukaryota; kingdom Metazoa; phylum Arthropoda; class Insecta; order Trichoptera; family Limnephilidae; genus Limnephilus; species Limnephilus marmoratus. The sequence goes on along the minus strand of OU862923.1, from coordinate 27,701,718 downwards.
CTTGCCGAATATTCGGTATTCGGTATTCGGCAAAATCACTATTCGAGACATCTCTAATCATTATATTAATTATTATTTTTTTTACATAAGGAGGTTTTGGTTATCCAACAAATGGATTCCGGGGCGGCGGTACCCATACCAGCGTTCCAAAAAATCTACATAAATAAAAATGAATCGCCGAAATGTATGTACGCGCATAACTTCCGAACGACTGCACCAAATTGGATAACTCTTTTTTTTGTGTGTTTGTTATTGTCAGGACAAGGTTTGTATAAAACTACTGGTGAGTTCTGGCATTAAGAAATTTGTATAAAAAAATTGCAATAGGTGGCACGCGAGTTGTTTGAAAAATGAATGTACAGGGACTTAAACTGTGGAACGTGGGAGGGAGGGGGAAGGGAACCCGGGAGGGGAACCTGGGAGGGGGGAGGGAAACTTGGGAGGGGGGGGACGGGGGAAGGGGGGGGGAGTGGAGTGGGCAGAGGGAAGGTGGAGGAGGCGGAGTGGGAACGCGAGAGGGGAAGGAGAGGCGAAGAGGAAGGGGAGGCGGAAGGGGAATGGAACGAATGGGAAAGGACACAATTTCTTTATGAAATGGCATAGCAACGCATGTCGGGAACCTAGCTAGTTAATTTATAAAAAATGAATAAAGTAGGTAGGTTAAGAATTGTTTAAAAAATCGGTAAAGGTACTCTCGAAATACATTTTTTTCTGAAATTCTACAGTTTAAAAGCAAAAAGTTTTGTTTTGTTTTTCAGTTAAATAAATAATAGCATGTTTGATTATATAAGAATAGCATCTTCGAAACGTAATTTCGTTGAAAGTTTATGAATTCTGCTTTAAAATAAAGTGATATTAATTTGCAAATATGTTATTAATGTATTTAACTTTATGCCTTATCTGTGAAACGAATTGCAATATGAATATCGATATTGATTCTGAGTTCACTGTACTGAAACTGACATCTGTTTTTATGACAGAAATCCCGAATTCAACAGAACTTGAACCAACAAAAGTTAGCAGCTTTCAGGCAATGCACCACCCATGGCCGAATTTCGGATCTACAGTGAACCAAAACACAGCAACATTGATGGTAAATCATTCCCCAATAACATTAACAGCCAACAAGCAGGCAGAAAAATCGAGATCAGTCACAACAGAAAGCCTACAAATGAGTCCACTACAAGGCTCAACAAGTTTATCAAACATAAAAGATGCACCCGCTTCTACAACAAGAACATATTATGGCCCTCAAAAAACCGGTCGTCAAACAATTCTACAGCATGTCTGGCCTACAATCGTATCAAGGGTAGCAGAAACATACTCGTATTTGACAACTGTTCGTGTAAAGAAAACAGCAATGGATAAAACAATTGCAAATACTTCTTCAACAACAAAGGGGCGAATGCTCTTACCCGTGAAGTCAAAAAATCTGAAAAATTTGACCCAATTCACGGTAGTCAGGAAAAAGAAAGAAGATTATTCTCAGATAACGGTTATAAAAAGTATGAAGCGATCAGACCACGCTCACAGGAATTCAAGCGATATACGAATAATTACACCCCGGAAGAAAATAAATATAAACAAACTGCTTTGTTTCTGGAGAACCATTTACGTTTCTTGCTTTGTAGTTTCCGTCTTATTATTAATTAGCATGTTTTCTGTGACCCTTTATCTAATCAATAGTAGGCGTGTTAAAGTCGTTAGATTCAAAGCTGTGGAAAACCCGAAGCCACAAAGCTTGCACAAGTCGTGTTGTATTATAGTATAGTGGTTACAACTCACTAACTTGCAGAACCAAAATATGCCTACAAGAGGGTGTGTTTCTGCGTGCATTGACAGGTGTTACGTTTAATAATAAAAATAATGAACAAATTCCACAGCCTTAAATTTCGTAGTAGGTTCCTAGTTGTGTTTAATTAATAAAAATAAACATATGTTTTTTAAAAGTACATTATTTTTTAATATATTATACCTACCTAATTATCATGGTGGTAATCTAAAGCTGTAACCTACATTTTTATTAAAAATTGAAAAGGCATAAAGTAAAAAATAATTTTTTTTTCATTCCACTGATCTAAAAATTAGAATGGCATGTAGGTATATTATTATTATATCTTTGCAATTTTGTGTTAAAATAAAGAATAACGATATTGTAATAAAATATAAGGCACACTTTAGATATTGCTCACATTTTTTTAAATATTAGCTTAAGTACCTACTAGCGTTGTCCAGGCTTTAGATAATTTCTCTAAATTTAGATCTGTATATATTTAACTCATTCAAATCTAAAAGTAGCGTAATTAAACTTACCATTAATGATTCTTCCTTTCTACCTACTGTTAAATTCAAATTTATGTTAAATTAAATGATAGTTAAAATAAACAGTGAAAATTAAATGCCAATCACTTTATAAAACAGAATTTAATCAAATTTATGGCATTAGGTAACTTAACAACAGTACTTCTTCCATTTAATTTTTTTTATTAAGAACAAAAATATGTATTTTTAAATGTGTATGTAGTGTTCTGTATTTTCAGTGTCATTGCACTTTAAAAGAATATTTGACAGGTAAATTGGTGTTGCCAGCCTACAAATTTTGTAGTTCCATTTTTTATATTTTCTGCTCTTATTTGACAGACTCTACATTGATAAATTTGTAGACATAGAATTACGCTACACATTTGCTTCGTAATGCAAATTTGAGCCCTTTGGTCATGAGTGAATAATGGACCATTTTACATAATGCATATTTCAGAGAGTTTGTTCTTCAAAATAGTGATATCCAAATTATGGTAAATTTTTGAGATCGCTGGCAATGGTTAATAAGCACTTTTTAAAAAAAAATCTTTTGATTCACCTTAAATACATTAAAAGACAACTATTTGCATTGGGGGAAGTGGAAAATATTTCATTCTAAATTTCGATTACGTAAAATTAAAATTAGCTTTCATTCTGTGAAACGAGACCGTCCATTTTCAAACATTATTTTCAAATGTCATTTTGTTATGTTGGTATTCTTGTTACTGTACGAAAAGATGCTAGAGCAAAGCGTAGCAGACTTCATGGGAATTCTAGGTTTGTGTAACATGGTTTGTGATACAAAAGAAAGTGCCCCTTTATAACGCCTACTCGCGTTAAGGCAAGAAAAACATTCCAGTTTTCAAATAGTTTAGCGGCTACGCTAGGTTTGTGTAACATGGTTTGTGATTCAAAAGAAAGTGCCCCGTACCTTCAAAATCTTCTAGCCGTTCGTTATACATTCAAGTGTATCAGGAATACCAACATACCAAAGTGACAGCGAATGAGCTAATAGCTAATGGCGTACAATCGCACAAGACGAAATTTAATTTTAATTTTACGTAATCGAAATTTAGAATGAAATATTTTCCACTTCCCCCAATGCAAATAGTTGCCTTTTAGTGTAATTAAGGTGAATCAAAAGGTTTTTTTTTTAAAGTGCATGTTAACCGTTGCCAGCGATCTCCAAAAATTTATGAAATTATAAATGGTCGATATTTTTATCTTTTCTGAGGAAACGGGCAGAGGTGAATTTTGGAACCGGTTGCTTTCAGAAAATTTTGAAAAAAATGCCTTGTAGTAGAGATGGAATGTTTGAATTTCTAATCTGATTTTATTTCTTTTCTTGTTTCTTTTTTCCAAAATTTCGCAGACTCTAGTGAAGCTATGATTGGTAGCTACCTAAATAACATTCATAACACAGTGCTATTTAATTTCAAATATATTTTGTTTTCGTTCCGAAAAAAATCAAGATCACAATACTCGCAGAGTGTGTGATGAACTTTTTGATTGTTGTTTTTTGATATAATTTGTAAAAAAATGTCTTCTTGGCATGGTTTAATTTTTATATTAATTTTTGCGATGAGTTTCACGGGCGGATTTTGCCAGATGGTGGAAGATTTTAGTGGGGATACGTCGATGTTTGTGACAGAAGGAGAGTGCGCAGTTGATACATTCGCCATAGAAATGTATAAGAATTATCCGAATATATCTGAACCGCACGGATCTAAGGGAAGTTTTCTAAAAATCGATAAGTCTGGATGTATGATAACCAGGCCATTGCCTTTGGAGCCAGGATCGCAGTTTATCTTGATCTATATGATGGTGGTTCCGGGAATAGAGCTCCAAATAATTATAGGGGATCAGGACTTTAAGCCTGATACGACATTCACTTCCTGGGGAAGTTTCATTAAGAAGATTGATAGTGTAACAAGTAATAAACAGGTAAATATCACAATTCCTTGGAGATTTTTTGCTAAATATTGCTCTAAACCCTTACTAATAAACGTGTTTAAAAATTTACGCAACTGATGAACAACCATTTACGATACTTAATGGTTGAAATGCTTAAAATTTAAACGCCTTTATTAATACCTAATTCCTTAATTGTTTACTCTTTGTTTCAAAAATAATTTGTATTTAAACAATTTAATGTTGGAAAAGTCAATAACTATATTAGTTATATAATTGTTTTGAAACCACTAGTCAAAAAAACGACAGAAGATTTTGACAGTTGGTCCCCCGATAATTGGCCCTCCGGCATACTTATATACAATATGCAGGCTGTTTTCCTTATTGTTTAGGAAAAAAATGACAGAAGATAGCCGATTCCATGACAGCTGGTCCCCCGATAGTACAGTTGGCCCTCCGGCATACTTATATACAATATGCTGGCTGTTTTCCCTATTGTTTAGGGAAAAAATGTCAAAAGATAGCCGATTCCATGACGGTTGGCCCTCCGGCATACTTATGTACAATATGCAGGCTGTTTTCCTTATTGTTTAGGACCGATTCCATGACAATTGGTCCCTGATAGTACAGTTGGCTCCCCGGTACACTTATATACAACATGCAGGCTGTTTTCCCTATTATTTAGGGAAAAAATGACAGAAGATAGCCGATTCCATGAGAGTTGGTCCCCCGATAGTATAATTGCCCCCCCGGCGTACTTATATACAATATGCAGGCTGTTTTGCCTAATGTTTAGGGCCGATTCCATGACAGTTGGTCCCTGATAGTACAGTTGGCTCCCCGGTTCACTTATATACAACATGCAGGCTGTTTTCCCTATTATTTAGGGAAAAAATGACAGCAGATAGCCGATTCCATGAGAGTTGGTCCCCCGATAGTATAATTGCCCCCCTGGCATACTTAGGGAACGTACCCATACTACGTGACCAACTTTTTGCAATTTTTAACCCCCTCTATATTTATAAGTTCAAAAAATAGTAAAAATAATTTAACATACCTTCAACTTGAAGTTCCATTGCAAAACAACACTCGCAAATAAAAAAATTACAACAAATTAGCAACGGTAAAGACGGTGACTTAAAAAAGCCCAGATAATAGTAATTTAGCACTTCCCACAATTAGATCACTTTGGAAGCCGAAATACTATTGAAATCTTTGGGGAACCGGGATTGTTTTTATATCCACAGTTAGTTTGGTAATTAGTCACTACTTACGTACAATAATCACCTTATAATGAGGATATCAATATTTTAGGGCTATAAACCACTGTGGCATCGACGGTCCCGAAGTACGATATCGAACGTACGATTTTGTTCTTCTTAATTTTGTTTAAAGTTTCGTTTTTGCATTTTGACATTTTGAATTACATTTCATTAAAAATTCCAAAAATACAGACTTTAAGTCATCTAAAGGAAATTACTTACAAAAAGCCAACAAAACGATATTAAGTTTTTAGCAGATCTGACATTTAAATGCGCCAAACTTAATCTTCAAAATATGTGTGGGATTGTATGTTTTTTTAAATAAACACCTAAAAAAATAACATGTGTGTTCAAGGATTTATTTTTTACAGGTAAAAATTACGGCTCATGCCCTTCGGGGTGAGCCCCTACTCATTATTGACAATTTTCGAATAACACCCCCTTTGCGGAAATTCATGACACTATCACCCGTTCAAAAGCATCAACCGGCACCTACACCAAAAACCGCAAAAAAATCGGTTGTAATAAAACCTACGTCCAAGCCATCATTAGTAGACTTGTTTCCAGAAATAACTACAGAAAAATATAGTCAGGCGATATCAACAGGGATGTCTGAAGAACGCGCGAGTCGGGAGATATCAACAAGGATTTCTAAAGAAAGCATCAGTCGGGAGATAACAAAGGGGTTGTCTAAAGAAAGTACGAGTCGAGAGATATCAACAAGGATTTCTAAAGAAAGCATCAGTCGGGAGATAACAAAAGGGTTGTCTAAAGAAAGTACGAGTCGAGAGATATCAACAGCGATTTCTAAAGAAGGCACGAGTCTGGCAATGTCATCAGAAGAAAATGAATTCAAGTCGATAAAATTGTTGGTTCCGCCAGAGAGAACTCAAAAGCCTAAACCTGCAGTTGTTTTCAGAGAGGAAAAAGGCAGTGAAGGTGCCGATGCTGGTAATGAAGAGTCCGACGAAAAAATAAAAAATTACGACACGAAGAGTTGGAAAAGCGAGAAGAAGAACGCTCGAGACAAGCCTGCCTATCTGACGAGGACTGACGAACAAAACACGACCCCTAAAATATATATCTCTGAAAATCAGTTTATAGACGACAGGAGTGGCACTTCGGTTGTATTTTGGACAAATTTGGCAATTGTAAGTCTCGTGTTAACATTATTACTGTTCATACTAATAATCCTTGTGAACCTTTATTTAGTGCGTGCAAATAGCATTTAGTTTTCAGGATTTCGATGTTGTGCAAATGTGACACGTTTTTTAAATTATTATACACAAAAACCCTGACCAGGTAGAAGATTTCTTTGGTTTGTATTTTAAGTTACTAGGTTTATTAATGATATTTTTTTCATATTTTGTACATTTATGTCAACATTTTTTATGTTACATTCAAAAATAATAATTATTGTTTATTCATTTGAAAACTTTTATTTGTATTGAAATTCACTGATAAAACATAAGAACTACGATTGGATTTGAGATGAATTTTACAAAGAGAAAGAAAGAAGCTAAGCTTAGAAAGCGTTAAAAATAACAAGTTCGTAAAATTAATTTATGTGAATAGTTTCCTAAGAATATGAAATAGAATCAACTGCTTTCGTTACATTATTTACAGAAATAATTTAAACGATACTTCCATTTTTATGCACAAGCTCTTGAAACTTTAAAGTGCTTTTGTTTGGAGGTAATCCGTAAAGAGAAGAATGCACAATAAATCTATAATATTTGCTATATCGAATCGTGCTAGTGGAGTTCTTTCAAAATACACAATGGAGGTTATCCACCACTTACCCGCCCTGGTATAAGTAACAGATGGTTACTCCTTCAAGGCTCTCGCAAGAATCTAATTTTTTTGTTAAACGAAGCTACATTTATTTATTTTGAACGAATCTAGACTTCCAGTGTCCCTGCATACGTTGTTAGAAAGCAGTATGCAAGTGCTTAACAGGAAAAAAACATAATACAATAAATCAGGTTAGTAATGCAAGCAAAAAAAATAGTTAAAGCAAAATAAAACTCGTTCAAGAGGCTAACGAGGCAGACAGAGACAGAGGCTAACAGGCTAATTGCATCATGTGAAAAATCCTGTAAGGGAACGTACCCACACTACGTGACCAACTTTTTGCAATTTTTAACCCCCCCCCCCCCCCTCCCCACGGTGACCAAAAACCTAAGGACGCCGCCGCTCATTTATACCAAGCGAAGACCCCCCCCCCCGAACAGGTGGTCACGTAGTATGGGTACGTTCCCTAAGCACCTGTGTAAATAGATAAAGAACATACAATAAACAATTAAGTCTCAAATTATTTGGCAAGTACCAATAAAAAATGTAAATTGCATTCTGCCTGATATAAACCACACCCAGCATTCATGTCCCTTAGCCAACCACCCAGTGAAGCCTTAAAGAAAGTTAAAAATATTCAAAATATACAGAAAGAAATGAAAACCAAGCCTCAAGAATCAACAATTTTTTTTCGACAAGCTTTCGACATATTCAGAATAGGTATCGGTTTTTTCGCTCAGAATTTTGAGCAACGACTGAGGTAGTACAAACATATTACTTAAGGGAGGGGGGGGGGGGGGGTTTAAGGTTTTAAAGGCGAAAAAAGTTTTCATTGTTTTTTTTTGGAAATATGAATAATGTTGGTATATTTATTTTATAGTATGACAAAATTTTTTAATTAAAAATATCAATAAATAAGTCCGTAAGAGCGAACTACGGAGGCGCCTCAAAAAAAAAGTTGTCGAAAATGCGATTTTGCTAAAAATTTTCGTTGAATTTGTTATTAAAAACGGAAAAAATGGTAAAAATTAAAAAAAAACTCTCCCTGATTACCTGTTGATTTATGTGTAGAAATAGTGTACAAAATTTCAAAAGAATCGGTCAAGTAGATTTTGAGTTATGATGTTCACGAACTACAAAAATTTGTTTGCGAGAAATCGATTTAAAGTTTTTTATATTCGAAATATGCTGTATTTTTTTTAGTTTTGCTCCGATTTACTTGAAATTTTGGCACAATACTCTCGACATGTTGTACATTCAGAAAAAAAATTAATATAAAAAATGGTTTTAAAACTTTACCCCCCCCCCCCTTAAGACGGGTTGTTTAAAATAATCTGAAATAATTTTAAAGCTCTATGCAATTTCTATGCAAGTTTTGTTATTTTATCATTACATGCCAGTTGCTTCATAAAACTGAAATAATAATAGAACCTGAATTCCTGAATAGAACGCACACAGAGCTTGACAATTAACAACGAAATTTGATGAATTATTTAAATTTTTCTAAACAACCCGTCTTTAATGTCATGATTTATATTTGAAGATAAGCTATAGACGCTGTAATTTGTCTGTCTCGACACAGGTATATCCTAGTGAGACGGGCATAAAAAATCGCATGTATATTAATAAAAAATATATATGTGCTGTCTAAAACATTGGCTAAAGAACGAGATAGCGCAGAACGGCATAATATCCCAAAAATAAATCAAGACAGTACTTTTGGCCGTGAAAATCTCAAATCCTATATTACTTACGTGATTATATTTATCTACATACTAGCTGGTCCCGGCATGCGTTGCTGTGCCACTTAATAAAGATTTTTTTCTCCCTGCGTGTCCTTTCCCACTCCGTCGCCTCCACTTTCCCTCTCCCCACTCCACTCCCCCCCCCTTCCTCCGTCCCGTGAACCCCCCTCCCGAGTTCCCCTCCCCCCTCCAGGTCCCCCTCCCCCCTCCGAGGTTCTCCTCTCTCTCCCTGGTTCCCCTCCCCCATCTCTTCCTCCCTCCTGCTTTCCATTGCAATAGACGCTTCCTCGCGTGCCACCACTAGCATTTTTTTATACAAATTTTATAATGCCAGAGCTCACCGGAAGTTTTATGAAAACCTTGTCCTGACAATAACGAACACACAAAAAAAAAATTACTAATTTGTTGCAGTCGTTCGAAAGTTAGGCGCTTAGCAACACATTCAGCAATTCATTTTTATATATAAGATATTCATTATTATTTTATAAAAAAATTACTCACCATTATCTTTCGAAAGCAAAGATGACTTTCGAGATTCAGGTTGTTCAATTTTAACCGCGAACAAGTCCTGGACGCACACTGAAGTCCTGCGGGATCCCATCTTTTCAGACGATTTGGTAGTAACCTCGACCATTTTTAGTCAATTTCAATAGATAAGTGTTAAAAACGACTTGATTTCACAAAAGATGTGAATATCAAAACTGTCCCACAAAAAATATCACTTAAGACAAAAAGTCTTTTAGGAACAATGATTTAAAATCAATATCACTCTTCGGAAATAGTAAAAAACTAACAAAAGTAAAATTAAACCGTGTAAAAAGAGTTTGTTTGATTTAACACTGAAATGAGATTCCTAATCCTTTGTCGAAGGGTGGACAAGGTTTACTGACACTTTTGATTGATTTCATCGAAGACCTTTTACTAGAAAATCTCTTGTTGGGTCTGTAGTTGCAAAATGGTTCAGTTCTCATTCTAATCAAATAATTAAATCAACTGAACTTTTCGCATGGCAACGGTAGCTTTTATAACAAAACGTTCTTTGAGAGTGACAGGTATCACCATCATCACACAAACACTGCCGTCTTTGTTGATTTTGGTTCTGAAGTCACGCGAGGAGTTGACAACATTTGACTATCGAGATAACAACATTTTCTAGAAATGTTTTCAACAAGTACATAATAATATATCTTTATTGAAAGAAATTTGTACCATTTATAACTAAAAATGAAATACATGTTCAGTAGGGTGTGTCAATTATTTCAACTTTTGAATTCAGAAACGCCCGGGGTCTCAAAAGTTGCGTCTTGCAAAGAAAATGAGAATTGCATTTAAATTCATTTTTTTTTAAATGGTTATTAGCCCGCTAAAATGCATTGAAAATCAGAAAACAAACCTGTTTTTTAAATTTTTAATTTTTTTTTTTCAGTAATCTAACCTTTTAACGTTTGTTTATTATTAAAAAAATGCGTACAAATGACAAAAATGAAAAAAAGTTCAACTTTATGAATACAAGTAAGTCAACAAGAATTCTGATTTTATCCAGAAAAAGTGTTATTTTCCCCTTTTATTTTTTTAACCAACACATCACATATGTTTAAAAAATTTTTTTTTTGGTTCTTTGTACTGCAGTTATGTAATGAAAAATACAAAATTTGGTTTGGTACAAAATATAAAATTTGAACCCTTTGTTTTATTTTTTTCCAAATCACGAAATCTATTTTTTTTCGAAACTTCCGGCCATTTTAGCGGGCTAATAGTGAACAAAAATTTCATTTATTTTTACGTTTTCGAATATCTACAGATCATACGAAACTTTTGAGACCCTGGGCGTTTAAATATAAGGCCATTTTTTGTCTCTCTATGGAGAGCGACACACGCTAATGTTAATAGATTACATTGGTTTATTAAAAATCAAAATATGCTTGCTTCTGTCTATGTATATATGTGAGTATATGAGACGTCTATGTATTGCTATATTAAGCATGGGAAATGAATATTTGGAATATACGAAAAATGAAAATTTTAATAAAAAAATTGTAATATGTGGCACGCGAGCTGTTTGAAAACTGAATGTATTGGGACTGAATATATGGAACGCAGGAGGGGGGTTGGCGGGACGGGGGAGCGGGAGAGGGGAGAGGAACGCAGGAGGAGAAGGGGACGCGGGAGGGGAACGGGGACGCACGGGAAAGGACATGCAGGGAGAAACAATTTCTTTGAATATGGCATTGCAATGCTTGCCGAGAACCGGCTAGTTGGTTTATAAATTACATGAGTACAAAAAGTTGACAACAGAAAATAATATACATGTAAGCAGTAGGTAAAATTTAAAGTGCAGAAATAAGTTTAGGTTTCTCATAACCCGCCTCACCAGGCTGGTCTGTGTTGAGGTAGTAATTTAGTAAGTTAATTTATAATACCTATGAACATATTTACATTTGTATTAAAATACATTCACTCTATGGATTTGTTGAGTTAATTTCTAATTTGGTTGAGTACACCGGTAAAGGCCCAATCATTACTTTTGATCCAAATTTCTACGTTAGCTTAGAAATTTTGTCTTTTTAAAATGTTTTTAAATTTTGTCTTTTTAGAATGTTGTAAAGTCTTGTCGCAAGGTATTTGTAGTCTTTGTTATTGAAGTAAAACCTTCTTTAGCACAGTTGTAATTTGAAACTCGATTTAACCAAAAAGCGTCACTAAAAAGAAACAAACACATACATCTTTTGGTTTTAGCCTGCTAATGAGTTAGAATAGTCGGTTTTCTCTTTGTGCGGTGCTTCGTAACCTTCCCACTCTTGTCTACTTTAGTTTTCTGATTTTTCACTTGTACCACGTGTGAACTGCACACTTGTAATTTTTTGTTTCGAGTACAGTGAGTATTTAATCTTTTTTTTCGAAGTATTTAAAAATATTTGGGGATTGTTGTTGCGTATATCTGCCGAACGTACAACACATTCATAATATTAAAGATTAAGTTCGATTCTGTTATTAGAGGTGGCGGATTAATTTTCTAATTGTTTTCTGTGCCATCATGAATAGATGCAGAGCCACTTCTCCATGCTATGATACCATACTCAATAATAGATTGATAGACTGCAAAATAAATCATTTTCAAGTGTTGTAAGTCGAGAAAGTTTCCTGTCGTTCTGTAATTTCTGTATAAGATAAGAAAATCATATGGCTTGTGAAAAATCATTGGTGAAAAAATCTTTTCAATTCGTACATGTTGTGGAAATCATCGCAAAGATTTTTTTCGTTCGTTTATTTGTCAGTTCCTTTTTTGGTCTGTGCCCTCTTACAACTTGAAAGTTAATTTATTGTCAACATAATAATCCTATTTTCATTAACGTAAGCGAAGTTCAATAACTACAAGGCTCCAAACCATAAATTTTAAATGCTTAGTCACATTTTTATTATAAAGACGTATGTCAACATAGTGGATGCTGTGTGTAGGGTCTTTTAGGGGAAGGAAAGAGAGGAAGTTCTGGGAAAGAAAAGGTGTTAGGTATGGATAGGAACTTGGGGGTCAGTGGAGGTTATCCATCTCTTACCCACCCTGGTATAAGTAACAGATGGTTACTCCTTCAGGCCTCTCGCAAGATTCTAATTTTTTTATTAAACGAAGCTACATTTATTTATTTTGAACGAATCTAGACCTCCAGCGTCCTTGCATACGTTGTTAGTAAGCAGTATGCAAGTGCTTAACAGGAAAAAACAAAATGCAAAAAAAAAATAGGTTAACTTGGAGGTCTAAAAGCCTTCCTCAATAGTCTCTCTCGATCCAGCCATCCGGTAACCCGGGCTCCCCTGTTCGGTCTTATCACTTGGGGTGATGATTCTGGCAGATGTATTGGTTATCGGATAAATGGTTCCCAAAGCGGCGGTCTGCCAAATTGAAGCGGTGAAATACAAATTTTTATTATCATTCTAGTAATTTCTTTTTTTTTACTTTGGCTTAAATGTGGTTTAACCTCAATCCAAAGTCAGTAAATAATAAACATTGATCGTATATCAACCAATTGAATCAGTAAATTTTTTTGAGAAATGTTTGTATTGTGGGCACACGGGGTGATGCAATCCGAATATTTCCTTGCTCAGTTGGTGGACATGGCTACTTCTGAAAACAACATTAATACAGGAGGTCGTAAATTAGTTCATTTCTCTATAATAAATCTTGCTGGATCAAAACCTGACGGTCTAGTTAAATAAACAATGTGAACGATAAGAGGCTGTTTGCTTTACTGTATTTAATATTTTCTTTATTTTTAAATGTTTGCCTTTGGAATTTTCCTTCCATGTCTATATTAGGCTCGGAAAACAAAAAATAATTATAGATTATTCAACTCGTCTTTTTCTAAATGGCTTACAGAAATTCCTCAGGGCTCTCATCTGGGGTCATTATAAAAAAGTTTTCTAAAATTTGAAGATTTTTTGGTAAATATCGGTTCGGACTGGCCACGCTTATTACGAATAATTTTTAGAAAAAAACTTTAGATTCGCCTTAATTACTATAAAAGGAAACTTTTTGGCTTTGGGGCGGCGGAAAATAATGCATTTTAATTTTCAATTGCATAAAACCAAAATTCACTTCGCGAACCGACCCAGCGAAAATCCGCGACTGTAACTGTCACTGTTATGTTGGTATTCTTGATATATTATCAAGAGCTAATACGACTGTAGCCGACTTCGTGAGATAATGCGCGTATTTATGAAATTTGTCTAGCGGGCTTGTTTGTGTAACATGGTTTGTGATACAAAAGAAAGTGCCCCTTTATAACGCCTGCTCGCGTCAACGCAAGAAAAACATCCCAGTTTTCAAGTGGTTTAGCGACTACGCTAGGTTTGTGTAACATGGTTTGTGATTCGCGGTATTTCATGTAGGTATCCCACGAAGTCGGCTGCAGTCCATAACAGTGACAGCTACGGCCGCGGATTTTCGCTGCGACGGTTCGCGAAGTGAATTTTGGTTTTATGCAATTGAAAATTAAAATGCAATATTTTCCGCCGCCCCAAAGCCAAAAAGTTTCCTTTTATAGTAATTAAGACGAATCTAAAGTTTTTTCTAAAAATTATTCGTAATAAGCGTGGCCAGTCCGAACCGATAATTACCGATTTTTTTTTCGAAAATGGTTGCTTTTGGGCAGCTAAAATAAGGAAGCTCTTCTACGTGATTACCTACTCTAGCTTCGAGAGAGTTCAATTAAAGATTATTTTTTATAGTGTGTAAGGAACCGATCGGGCTGGCAATCGTCGTACTTAATTCAAAATGGCGCTTTTTGTAAAATTTACCATTCATATACATAATACATATTTTGAAAGCATCGTCATGCATGCCACAAAAAAAAATTGTAAATTATTAAATTAAAACTGAACAAATTATAAGAGATTATACACCATGCACTCGTATTCCACACTCGCGTCGAATCAATTGAATAAATCCAATGTCATTGGTTAATTAGTTTTTTTAGAATAATAATAATACATAGAAAAATTGTTAATTGCGTACGAAGAGAGATTATATAAAGAATAGGGTGAAATGCAGATCCCGCCAATGTCAGGGAATTTAATAAAAATGCACTTTTTAGATAAGAAAAGTGTGGAGAAGATGAATAAAAAATAAATTAAGGCGCGCTCGGCAAAATTGAGGGAGATACACGAGATACAACCGTTCAAAGTATTTAAAATTTCACTTCGCGAGTTGATATTGACAATCCGTTCGCCATTTTTTCATTGCTTATGTTGGATCCCAGACCTAATACAGAATGAATAGTACGTTAGAATCACAAACCATGTTACTCAAACCTAGCGTAGCCGCTAAACCACTTGAAAACTGGGATGTTTTTCTTGCCTTGACGTGAGTAGGCGTTATAAAGGGGCACTTTTTTTGTATCACAAACCATGTTTAGCGTATTAGGTTATGTCAAAATGGCGGGCGGACTGTCAATATTAACTCGCGAAGTGAAATTTTAAATACTTTGAACGGTTGTATCTCCCTCAATTTTGCCGAGCGCGCCTTAATTTTTGTTTTATTCAGCTTTTCCACACTTTTCTCATCTAGAAAGTGCCTTTTTATTTAATTTCCAGACATTGGCGGGATCTGCATTCCTCCCAAAGAATACTGTCTTTTACATAATATTAGATGGCAGAATAAGGGCCGGTTTTATAAACGTCCGTTCGTTACGCTTGATATCATTTTTGGTTTACCGCCACAAATATTTGGTCTACAGCCCGATTTTGCTGTTTTATAAACGTTCGTTAGGTTATCGGTAGGTTAAGTTTCGGTTAATGCTTAACTGACTGATTTTGACCAGTTAAACGGATAACGATCCGTTTTGTTGCTTGTCGGCGCTCAAATGTTATTTGACAGCTGTCAGTAGTAGTTGGTTGTTGCCCGACGATCGTTTATTTTAAAGAGACAGTATTATATTATTTGCATTTGTGACATGGATTATTCATCGAGCAGCGAAAGTGAGGATGGGCGTTTGGCAATGCTTGAAGATGACACGCCATCGTCGTCATCTAATAGCAGTAGCAGGGAAGACGAAGCTGCCGGAGGACGGAGACGTCTACGTGTTTTTATGCATAGACCGGATTATTTTAATTATGATGCGGACATCGATTTTAAAATGAGATTTCGGTTGTCAAAGAGAACCATGGCTCAAATTTTAAATATAATTGAAGCTCAATTAGTGTCGGCAACACATCGAAACCAGCCAGTTACGCCCGCACAGCAGTTGTCACTGACACTACGATTCTACGCTTTGGGATCAATGCTGCAAGCTAATGGCGACTTTACGGGAGTCTCCAAGTCGACAGCGTGCATCGTTGTATGGGGAGTTACTAAAATAAAAGCCTCCTTGAGAAACAATTACATAACCATGAATAGTGACACAGTTCAGGACTTCTGCATAAATAACAATCAACTTTGACAGCTAAAGTAATACCCATAGATAAAAACAATATCAGAGACAATAATTTGCCAAAAACATTGCCAGTAAAAAAACTTTAGGACTAAACGTAACCGATGACCGCTAGTAATGCAAATTTGTTTATAGTACGTAAAATAAAATAACGACGGATAGCGGTCCGTTAACGAAAAATGGTTCGTTACTTAACAGAAATTTGGTACTTCGTTTATAAAACCGGCCCACCAATCATAACATTGTAACTAAGCTCAACAATAACACTTTTGGTAATGGTGCAAATATTGGTCTACGCATTTTTCTGTCCTTATTCTTTCGTTCTGAAAATTTGACTCTTATTCGCTTAATTAAGTATTTGCTTTTACTCTTGTTTGAAAACCGGCCATATTTTATTGACAAAGTACACAAAGACAGAACACAAACAATATGATTATTCCTCGTGATCGCGTGAGGTGAAAATTGTACGGTAATAAAGCAAACAATGCTTCCTTTATCAATCATTTGTTGTTACGGAGAAAATTGCTTCATGAAAATGAAATATTAAGTCATTTTTACCAACATTTATGCGTCATAATTATTATCATTGAAATATTATGGCCTTCTTTATTT
The DNA here is from genome assembly GCA_917880885.1 of Limnephilus marmoratus. Classification (NCBI taxonomy): domain Eukaryota; kingdom Metazoa; phylum Arthropoda; class Insecta; order Trichoptera; family Limnephilidae; genus Limnephilus; species Limnephilus marmoratus. The sequence goes on along the minus strand of OU862923.1, from coordinate 27,685,170 downwards.
GATTAAAATTAAGTGTTTTCTTGGCAATAATCATATATTAACTAAACTGGGAAATCTAATGTTTACAATGACGTCATTCTTCATCTTGACATGTTGAGATGAGAAGTTGGGCTCGGTAAACATAATTTTGTGGTTCATTGGTATTTATTTTGATTTTCTTCAGTGTCCAGTCCATGAAAGATAAGAAATGTGTGATATTTGTCGCATGACTTAAATGAGTAAGCAAAATAATTATCTGAGATCTTAAACTGGGAGTGTTTAGATAACCAAGAACGTCTTTTCATTCATCATTCTTCAACAACAAGACAAAGCCCGTGTACTGGCGCAATCAGTCCATTGAATGCTAGCGTAGTCATCTGTATATATCATCGACTGGATTTCTCCTTCTATCATTCCAGCAGTTTGCTGTAGAAGTTCATTACAAACTCCTTCTGAAGTCAGAACGCACGAAGGGGAAGCTCTGCTAGCAGCCAGCATAACTCTTTCAACTTTCCAGTGAAATTGTTTGTTTTTAAAAAAATTATTGAGGTGATTGGAAAGTCGAGGGCACCCACCGCATTTCTGAACCCGAACAGTTCTCACTACCATTTTTTCAGTTCGTAGCTACTTTTAAATGATTCTAAAAGCCCTCTAAACTGACTGTCAAATAAATTTGTACACATAGTGCTACAGTATAAGTCTGCAAAAAAGGAGGGCGCTGTCGTTTATGATATAGCAATAGTAGGTGTGGTTGCCAGATTAAATAAAAAAAAGAAATACCGTGTAATATGATAGAGGTATACCCAGGTATACCTCACATCATTTACACACACTCGCATAATGCAAAGTCATTGAAAACCTCATGCAAGTTTGCAAAGGATTAACCAAAGGTTTTCTGTAAACAGGCAGTCAAATGATCATAATATATTATGTTGTGAGTCTCACGGCCAGTGGCCTTATTACTAATTAAGCCAAAACCTTCCTGCCTAAATGACTTTGCCTTCTTATTCGTTAGGTGGGGGAGAGTTTGTGGAAGTCATGATGAGGTATTGACGTTATTCAGCCGGTGGACAGCATTGGGAGTTATCATCATCATCAGCGGTGACGTGTCTCCGGGAACAAGTGAAGGGGACTTTCTTCTACCGTGTGCATTGTAGTCAATGACTGTGACCAAATCGGGTATAATTTACGAGTACCTACATCGATGAGCCCACGTTTTCTCAGGGAAAGAGAACCCTGGCAGTTTAGTAGTTAATCATGGCAATGTGCTTTTTGCTTACGTCCGATTCTGCCACAACTCTTCAGGAGTGTCTTATTGATCTCAGTGAATGACCAGTACCTATTGGACACACGACCATTGTATCCAGAGCTAAAGAGCATACAGCTCTGCTAAGTAAGACAACAATATAACACAATATGGTATCACGTCATGTTGGTGATATCGTAATGATATTATTATTTATTTGTTGGCAGCATAAGTCTGCATGGGGGGCAGAGACATATATACGACATATTTGCACAAAGTGGCAACAATGCGACACCTAATATAAAACAAATGAAGAATGAAAGATAATAAAGTGTTTCCAAGGCATTACTTGAAATCAGAATGCGGATGTTCAACATTAATAAATAAATAATTTATGCTCACTCGATGAAAGCTTTTGTGTTTATTTTGGAACCATTCATCCGAAAAGTTATTATTCTAGAGTTGTTAATTTTTAAAAATAACCTTTTTTGACCTTGAAATCATCATATTGAATGTTTTGATAACTGAATGTCACCGATGACCACAGTTCTCGGCCTGCCAGTGTCAATGTCTTTGGAAGTCATTATGGTCATGAATATTTATCTGCCGAGGATGGAATAGGTCTAAAGAGTCACATAAAGTTAGTGAAAATAAAGCTATTAATGCATAATCAATGTTTTAGGGGGTGTTCAAGTATTACGTAAAGCAATTTTTGAAGATTTTTGAGCCCCCCTCCCCCCCATGTAACGCGCCGTAACGTTTTTCCGTGCCCTCCCCCCCCTTAAACGTTACATAACGTCCAAGTGACAATTTTTACCTGAAAGTCACAATTAAGTTGCGCAAAGTGCTGGAAAGACGCTTAAATGCATTTTTCTTGTTTTAATCGCATTTGCGGTAATGTATAAAACAAGAGATTTCGAGAACGAAAGGGATTGCCAACTTGGAAGATTTTAATTCCCTTGTTTTTGTTTATCCAATTAAAGAAAAACATGTTACGTAACGCGTTGCTCGAACCCCCCCTCCCCCCCAACTACACTTGAATACTTGAAAGGCCCCTTAGGTAATATGGCAGACTGGGATTTTAGGTATGTGCACCATCCTCTCAGTGCTGCTGGAATAAAAACTTAAAAATTTAAAAAATGTGGAGTACAGCCGTCATAGTTTTCTACACAATGTTTATACGAAAAATAAAAACACGAAATCTTCTAAATTAAGTTTATTAAATGATTATTTGGTGGGTGAAAACTTATAAAACATAGAGCAGTTATTTTATGAAACAAACATAATACATGGTGTCCGGAAAGCCTGTTGTACAAGCAGGATACTCGTGAATCCACGACACCATTGGAGTCGATTTTGTGGTAAAACTTTTTATTTGAACTTTTTTGAGTTTTCGAGTAAATCGAATCGGAAGTTTGAGAAATATCGGTTGCTACGGGGTTAGAATCAAAGTTTTTTTGTTTGTTTTTTAATACGCGTCGAAGCTTAGACCAGGCTACAAAAGTTTTGTAAACGTTTAGTCGCAGACAAAAATTAACTGCTCATATGTAAAAAAAATATAGATTTTTGAGTTCTCTGTGTGATAGAGATTGTAATGTAGATTCACTAGTTTCCTTCTTATATCACTGATTTCCTGACACTGTGATAGAGGGGGTTCAAGAGTACACATTATCTAACATAAAAGAAAATAATTAATTTATATTAAAAATAGTTTAAATTCACGCACATAAAATAAGATTCATGAACAACACAATAACATATTCACAATCATTCATTAAAAATTATATCTACTATATTGCAAGCATTTATAATATATATGTAGTTACTATTGTTGAAAACTATACGAATATGTTCAAGATATATGTAATATAATTTTGTGGAAAAATTAAGACCAATACAATTTTTTTAATTCATTTTATTTAATTATTTTTTACTATCAATATTTATTTAGGACTATTTTCCATATAGTCCCTATCAAAGGGATTACAAATAAAAATAAAAAAAAAAACAAAATAAAATAAGTCACTATTTTTCAGTCAAAATAATATGCCTAAACGGAGAAAGAAAACAAGAGAAAATTAAAAACAGTTATATATATGATTATCATTTTTACGAGTCTCTGGAATTAAATACCTACAAGTTGTGATAAATAAGCTAATTATTAAGCAGAAAAAATAATACTAAAATTATTTTAATAAATAACCATATTATAAACATCACAATAATAATGACACATCTTAGTTTTAATAAAGTAAAATGAAGCCACATTTTCACTTATTGTTTCGAGTAACATGCTTTGGCAACCATAAGCAAAGAAGACCACTTGCTGAAAAAAAACATTAATAAATAAATTAGTACCGATTCAATCTATAAAAAATTAAAAAAAATATAATTTGGGATACGAATAAGGGAAATCTTTAAATAAAGACGGACATCAGACGTTGGCTTACCAAGCAGATGAAATTGTACACAAATGATTATTTAGCGGTTAATTTATTAGTTAGGTGTTAACGACCCGGCATTCCGATAAAAAAAATTCTATTTCGATGAGAGGGGATATTTAGTGTTAAAAACCAACAACTGGGGGTGAAAAGGAGATACGAAAATAAGAATGTGTGGAGATCGCGCTAATATTAAACACATCGGAAAGAAGAAAGAAGAAGAAGAAAAAGAAAGAAAGAAATCGTAAGTGACTGCCGGGAAAGTTTTAATATAACACGACATATAAAGAAAAAATCTCTCGACAAATTTTAAAGAAACCCTGTGCATTTTTTCATACCCATAACATGCTAAATAACAGAACAAAATGGGTATTTATTAATTTTCTAGCGGAGGAATTTCATGTTTTGGCTCAGCAAACGTATAGATATTATCTTCAAAAATGACATTATTTTTTTTAAGAACTTCAAAACGTAAAGTGTTCAAGGAAAATATGTTACAAATCAGAATCAATTTGGAATGCCAGGTTAAGACCTCATTATCTTTCAAGAAGCAATCATTATCTTTTGATTAGATTAAAATTGACAGCTGATGATGTATAGAAAAGATTTTACAAGATTTCAGTGAATTTTCAATAATATTTGAAGCCTTCACTACAACGTATAATGACCGAATTTTTTCACTATAAACTACATACACTCTCTGACAGCCAGACGTTAATTTTCTGATTTTTGTTTCTGCCCAAAAGAATACATGCATTCTATCCCAAATTAACATCAACACACGATCAAGAAAATCAACGAGGAGGATGAAAGACATTTTATATATTAAAGCCTATCTCACCAATACATGATATTTCTCCCCTGTTCTGCGAACATGATAAATTATATCACAAATACACGTAATAATGAAACAGATATTTGTAAGATGAAATTGTGAAAAGCCCTTTATATAAAGACAGGCAATAATGTATCACTAAATCGGTGACTTATCAGCACAGGTGCCAGCAATAAATTGTCTATGGACCTATTTGTATTCTACCTTTTGCCCAATCTTGTAATCATTAACTTTTGCAAATTTATCTAATTATTTTAATTAATATATTTGATAGATTTAAACAACCATGTATGTACATTTTTAAGCATCATTCCTGTCTTATGTACTGAACTAAAGTAAAATAACAGAATAAAAGTGTGAAAGAGTTTAACACAAGCTTATGTATGCAGAAATTAAGCTGTCGATCCAAGGGTTTCAACAGCACACATTTGTGGAAGAAGCTGTCATAATTTATTTATTTATTTACGGACAAATAGTCCATTAACTAATAATATAGAGACTTACTGATCAATAAAGCTCCGAATGTATAAATTGGTATAATACAGTTGAGATCTATCGTGAGACCAAATATGACGTTGCCGACGATAGCTCCAATCCTGCCACACGTTACTGTCAGCGACATTGCTGCTGCCCTGAGAAAATAATTTATACAACACAATTAAATTAAATAAACATCCACGCTACTACATACCTACTCTATAAATCTTAAAATATAAGAAAAATATTGGCTTTAAAATGGCTTATTCAGATATATATTTTTGTACTCATTCATTCATTGAACGCACAAAAATTCCAAAATGTTTTAGGTGTACATAGCTTGGTATCCATTTTCTTTTGCGATAGCTCCGCGTAGGGACCCTGTGGAAAATAATTTTCACTCAGGGCCTGTGCCATCTTTTTCGGGGATGTTGGGTGGAGGGTCTAGGGTTTTGGGAAGGAAAAAAAAGAGGCCAAATGGTCTCCCTCAACCAGTCCCTTCCGTTCTGATCCGCCACGCAGTAAGTGAGCAAGCGCATCCACCGCCAAGATCTAGACAAACCTCACCCACCATGAACCCGGGCACTCATGCTATGCTACAAAACCATTAGGGGAGACCTATGGCAGAGAGGTTATCCAATAAATGGTTTCCAGGCGGCAGTACCCCTATCAGCCATCCAAATTTTGTAAATGATTATTCCATTTACATTTCTGAATTGCACGAGTAGGTTTACTCTGGGCTCTGAATTCTGAGATACGAATTTAAGCCTTTTTACTTTTTTTACAGTTTTAGAATAATTCTGTGCTTTCTGGACTGTGTAGAATATACGGTAGTTAGTTGGCGTATTTGGAATCTACGAAAAAATATTACAAAGTATTTTACCCGAGGTGTGGAGGAAAGATCTCAACTATGACACAAAAGAGCACGGCTTCGGTGCAGCTGATAATGGCCTCAAAAATACAGGACAGTATCAAGTTCTGGAAGGAGCTGTTTACCCAGTTTAAACCAACCGCTGCGCAGCCAGACGTTATCAGCATGAACACTGGAAGAATTAAAACACGCAATACTGTAAAAACAAACCTTAATACATAGTTATTATCGAGTATTAACACTAGGTAGAAAGAAAGGTGTGGTGAGGTAAATTCGCATTAAAAATAAATAAATTCAAAGATCATAAAAGGTCATACCAAAACTTCACAAAATATCAAATCTTGGATAAAAAAATGGATCATTTGGGGTCCTTCTTTCCTCCCCAACAAAGACATTGGAAATTCGACGCTACACCTTCGATTCCTTCCTTCAATTTATTCCACAAACAAAAGGTTGAGTACACAGATAAAAGAAACAAAGGGTTTAGTACAATAATTCTGATGTAACCCTTTCTTGCTTCGTTAAGGCCATGAGAACAAAAACCAAGAAAAGAAACAGAGTGGAAGATATAAAATTCGAGATATTTCAATTTGGTAATGAAGATGGATATAAACCTACCTAGTAAAACTTTCTTCCCCAGCTTATCAATCGTTAATCCAACCAAAATGGATGTGGGAAGGCAAGATAATCCAACGATCAGGGTATGGAGGAAGACCTCTGAATTCACGGCAGAGCTGCAATTTTGAATATCACTCTGAAAACAAACAAAACATGTCTGGGTGATTCACTGTACATACATACATGAGAATATGTCTAAATTATTAAAATTCTTATCAAATACATTGCATGCTCTGAATATAAAAGCATTTTGTCTGAGATTAGTAGAACATTTTTGAAGATGAAAAAGTTATCTTTCTCTGATTCTAACGCCTGGGCCTGGGACTCTAAAATTAATCTCAGCCAGAACTCAGCCAGCTCTTACTAGTAACGAAAAAATTAAGAACACATGTCATATTATTAGACGAATTTATTATAAATGTTATTATCACATCATTTTTTTGTGGTTTCATGTAAAAATAATTAATAAAAAGTTCACAAAAGACCTATATGAGTTGTTCTCAAAATAGAAAACATTACCCTGATGGGTTAAAATACGACGTGAAGTACCAACATTGGCGGAGAAGACCCTTGGAGTGTTTTATCCCAGTGCTCAAACCATGTACGAGCCTATTGCAAATGAACGAAAATAACGCAAGAATGACATGAGCGTAACCAAGATTGAGAAAGGGAAAAAAGTCGTTATAAGTTTTATTTGATAACAAATAAATGCCCTAATCAACTTTAATCAAAAGATATCATCGTTGTGCAAATTTACCTCTCCTTCCAAAGCAAGAGTGACGACCGATGTAACCTGACAAACACCAGCAGACTCTCCAGGGTGCATCTTGCCGAAGGCACCAAACCGCTCGAAGAGGTCAGGAAACCACATCATCAGGGTATAGTAACTGAAAAAAAAAATTGCTTTATGACCAGAAATGGCAATGATAACTGCACCCTGCACAGATGAAATAATGATATACCTTACACACAGTTTTCTTCCTATTTCTTGATTTTCAACTACTTTGGGTTTTGTCTTTTTAAAGAATGACTTTCATCAATCTTTCCCAGACTATCATACATTTAGTAATCCATCATCCACTACCGTTCATGATACCTACGCCTAGTTTCTTTTGTTTACATTTATTCATGCCGAATTTTATGGGAATTTACGCAGAACCCGAATTGATTATTTTGAGGAATAACCTACATATGTCCATATTTCGATAGCTTCTTCTGTGTCAGAGCTTAGTTTAGTGATGAAGTTTCCAGGTCGTGGTAAATAGGTCTGTTTGAGCAATTTTTTTAGGTCACGGTTACAAAAGAATTTCTTAATCAATGACGGCACTCATAGCCATCAGTAGATATGGTGGAGAAAACACCTTCTTGCTCAAGGCTAATAGATCTTCGAGCTCGCTTATCAGTGTGACGCTACCATTGGTGAAGTTCAGGACCTCTCCGTTCGAGGTCCTAAGACCTGTGTAATATAGCAAAGATGTATTCTCTACCTGAACATCAATCCAAAATCCACGAAGCACACCAGCAAAATATACTATAGATCTGACGGAGAAGACAGCTTCTACCTCAAGGTAAATAGATTCTCCGGCTTGCTTCTCAGTGTGAGGCTGCGCTTGGAGAAGTTCAAGGCCTCTCCATACGAGGCATTAAGCACTGCGTAATAATATAAAAAAAGGTTGTATTCTTTACCTGAACATCAATCCAAAATCCACGAAGCACACCAGCAGAATATATTGCAGGTACGGCGGAGAAAACAGTGTCTTGCTCAAGGCCAGTAGATCCTCCAGCTTTCTTCTCAGCGTGGCGCTACCCTTTGAGTAGTTGGGGAGCTCTCCGTCCGAGGCGCGCAACATGGCTCCGCGGGATTTGGACTTGGGTCCGAAGCTCGGGGGGGCCGAGGATGAGCGACGCTGGGACGGGGGGCTGTCTCCCTCCTTGCCGCTGCGACTTAGAGAGGTAACGCGGAATGGTACCTGGAAGAGCAATTATCAAAAATTCTAAAATATTACTAAATATTCTAAATATTACTAGTGATATCCCGAAAACATGTTTTGGGGAAAACGTTTAAGGTTTTTATGAAATCAGCCGAGCATTCTCTGTTTTGTGAGACCGAGATAGATCTGGGTCGAGATCTCCTCAGATTTGTGTGATTTTCTTTGGCCGTTAGGGAACGTACCCATACTACGTGACACTTTTAGGGGGGGGGGGGTCTTCAAAATGTCACGCTCCATACAAATGAGCGGCGGGTTGCTTAGGATTTTGGTCACCGGGGGGGGGGGGGGGGGGTTAAAAATTGCAAAAAGTTGGTCACGTAGTTTGGGTACGTTCCCTTATTTGTTTTTTCTATGCGCCGATATTAGAATTTCAGCTGTGAGCTGTCACGTATTTTAGTTTAGGTCGTTTTAAACAAGAATTCATGCAAGTATATATGAATGAATTTTTATTCATTTAACAGCCTTAGAAAATCACACAAAACTGACAAGAGATCTCGCCCGATATCTGTCTTGATCACGATGTCTTTTAAACTAATTAGGTATGTACTTAAATGAAATATTTATATTAAATTGGTATTTTATTTCTTTGCGGATATCTTTTTCAGCTAATCTGCCAATATGCAGAGCATCTAAACTACTTTGCACTATTTTAGGAAGCGTTAGGTTAGTCTAGACGTTGTTCTTTATTCTATGGGCCGGATATTGGATTCGTTATATATTATTTTTGGCAAAATTGTGTGACGAAATTAATAACATAAGGAGAGGAAAGGGAAGAGGGAAGAGTACCAAATGGTTCCCTTAAGAGCGTTTAACCAGCCAGCGGCCGAAAATCCACATTTCGTCGAAAGTTGTTCTTACGATCGTGCCGGGCGGTTACAATGAGAAAGATTAATTATTCTCCGTACCAGCTTTTTAAAATTACAACTAAATATCGATTTTATTTCATTCCAAATTTGCTTTAATTTATACCTACATCCAAAAATGCTGAAAGGCGTGATGATAAAACTATTAAAATAATGTACTTTTTGATTATAAGTATTTATCATTTTTCAATAATGTCCAAGTTAAATAAGAATGTTAAAAAAATCTGAAATATATTAGTTTGTAAGTAACAAATCTGTTTGTAATTAACAAATCTGCCAACGACCTATGGTATAACCTTATTATACTAAAAATAAACATTTTTTCTCAAAATTTAAAATATGCGAATGCTAGATAAAAGAATAATCTTTCGAAATCCATTTATATTTTTTTGTGGAAAAGAGTCAATTCGTCTAAAATCTGATTTAAAAATGACATATTTCTCGTTTTCTCTGGTAATACCCTTTTAAAATGATTCTTGTTGTCTATTTGGATACATCACCGTCTTTATCAGGTGTTTACCGAAGCTCACATTTTAATTGATTTCGACGAATTCGTAACTATGCGTATATGCTTAATGACCCGGCAAACGTTGTTCTGCCATATAAATGTTTTCTAGTGAATATTTTGGTTGTTAAATAAAGAATAAAACAAAAAACAAGTGTGCTTTAGACCGCACGACTAAAGTAAAACTTCACTAACTTACATCTCCCTCCCAACTTCCGTTCGCCTCGCCCGACCGTTCTCCTCGCCTTTTCACTTTTCATAATTTAAAACATGCGTCACGCATTCACCGGCTTACTCCCCAAGTCAAGCGTGCGTAAAGGCCCGACCGTTTGCCTCGCCCGATCACACTCGTCACGCATTCACCAGCTTACTCCCCAAGTCTAGCGTGGCGACGAAGAAGTTTTACTTCAAAAAAAAATCTGGATAGGGATACCCTAATCACCTAGAGTCCTTGAAATATACTTTACGACCTATTCTCATACCTACCAAATACACATACAAAATTTCTTAAAAATTGGTCGAACCGTTTCGAAGGTGTGCGACCACAAACACCGGGACACGAGATTTTTATATAGTACTTACATAGAAGATAGATTATTTTTAACGGATTTTTTTTTACATGAGCTCCACACTGGAAGCCCTGAGGAAAATAATTTCCCTGAGGGCATATGTCATCTTTGGGGATGCTGTGTGGAGGGTTATTTTAGGGAAATGAAGGAAAGGAGAGTTCTGGGAAGGAAAACGGTTTAAGGGGTGGGTAGGAATCTGGGGTTCAGTTTGTCCTGGTCATCCACCTCCAAGACCTAGACAAACCTCATCCCATGAACCCGGGCACCCCTGCTAAATCACCAAACGTAGCGAACCACTTGGGGTGACCTATTGCAGAGGTGTTGGTTATCCAATAAAGGTTCCCGGGGCGGCGGTACCCATTCCCGCCTCCTAAATTGATGCATACGGTATGCTAGTTATATTATTTATAAAAACAGTACACCTTTTATATATTTAACGTTAAACGATTTGAAAATTTAATAAAAAATTTTTCAACTATATCATTAGCGGTAACCACCAAATTTTATTTTTCTATTAAATTCCCAAAGCATTCACACTAATACATCTGAGCTTTTAGTAATGTATCCATTCGTCAGAAATAATAACATCCAGTTTCTAAGTCCGCTTGGGCAAATTCGACAATAGGTCCATCCAATGCCCGGAGCCACACGTATTACATTTTTGTACACGCCTTTTTGACTTACGTCGTTAAGATTATTTTAGAGTACCTATTGTATTAAGGAGAGTATTTACCATAATGGAAAAGATAATGGTGTGTGTATGAGTACCTCCTGATTACCTTAAAACGTGTCCTGTTCTTATTAGCCGTGTGGATATTCTTGATGACATTGAGCGCCGAGTCCTTGCGGCCGGCGTCGAGCAGGAAGCGCGGTGCCTCGGGCAAGTGGACCAGCGCCGCGGCGGCCAGGAGTGGCGGGACGGCACACAGCGCTACGAAAGCGCGCCACGGCGCCACGGGCGCTGCCGAGGCGCCGAACCACCACCACGGCGAGGGGATCACGGCCCAGGCTAGACCTGGAAGGTATTAGATGTAATGTTTAAATCTCAGTAACCATTTGAGAGGATAAACAATTTGGAAAGGATATTAAAAGGATATTAAACCATTTGATTTTGAATTCAATCGTGGGATCTAACACCCTTTGACGAAATGATTTTTTTAATAAATATGAATACCGCACAAGAGTTCTAACTGCTTCCAACCATCTGGAGTAGTGAGACTTTGGCATCCTCAATTGGGGTGTGTTATGAGACTGAAGTTAGTGAGGGAGGCTTATGACGGGGTACTTTGAAATCTGTACCCCGTCTTGAAATCTGTACCCCATTGGTAGCCCGTCACAATTATTTTCTCAATAAATCGGTTTAACTGGTAATAAATCAATTTAGCCACCTTCAAAATTGAAATTTAGAATCATATACATATGTCGTCTCAAAGTGGTCGAACCTTTAAAATGGCCTTTTAAGCGAAAACAGCTGTCACAATAATAAAAAACTAAAATGCTTGCAGAACTTATCAACAACGTAATTAAATTCTAAATAATTATTTAAATTCTAGTTAATTATTAATAGTAGTGACCGACCGAAGGTTCGGATTCGGTTTCGTCAAGTTTCGGCAAAAAAATCTAGTTTCGGCATCAGATTGTTTACTGTTATTTGGCTTATTTTTTACACTTATTCAGACAGTTGACACGTGTAAAAATTAAATAAATAAAAATAAAAATTGTAGTGTGTGAAAAAATAATATTTTTTCATAGTACTTCTATAAAACAAACAAAATTTATGAAAAATAACCAAACATGTTAACTACTTCTTGGAACTTCTCGTTCGGCTGACTTCAGGTGAATTGGTGGCTCCTATGTCACCCGCCATCATCAGTAAAATACTCAATTAATGAGGTCCTTCCTTTAAGTGTTGATTATTGACAAATGTCTGTTCCAAGAAGTAACATGTTTGTTAATTTTGATTTGTTTTATAGCACTAATAACAAAAAATAAATATTTTGAGAATTTTATGATTGTAAACGCAATAAAATTTAAAATACTCAATTAATGAGGTCCTTCCTTTATAATGTGCCAGTAAGTGCTGATTATTGACAATTTTTTGTTTCAAGAAGTTTTTTATAAATTTTGTTTGTTTTATAGAAGTAACATAAAAAAATGTTATTTTTTCATAAACAATGTGCCTACTTCAATCATTGTTTTTTAATACATTTAATTTAACACGTTTAACTGTCTGAATAAGTGTAAAAAATAAGCCAACATGTTTAACATGTCTAAAAATGTTTCGGTTTCGATCGAAACTGAGACAGACACCGAAGATTCGGTTTTGATTTCGGTTGTTGTTACTATAGGTAAATACTGCTATCTGCCTTTAGTCAATCCTGGCTCCTGTCTTGACCCCATCATCATCTACAATAGGCCACTTGCATGGATTTCATAACGACTTGGAAAAATCGTGTGGATAGATTTTTTTACTAAGATTACGAAAATGTTAGTAAAAATTTTTAGAAATGTGCAGTTTTTTTTTATTTTTAAATAAATAAATCCATTATTTGGGCCCGTGACGTCACTACATGAAAATGTCCCGTCTCCGAAAATGTTCCTATTAATTTTGTAAAATTCCACACTGATTTATTTTTTTTATATGCAACACTTTGATTTCAGGCGAATTTTTGAATTTTACATTTAATATTCACTAGATTTATTGTTTGTTCTCTGCTAACTTATAATTTGGTTTGACTTTTTGACAGATGTTATGAAGAGAACCCCGTACATTTTACGATGTCTGTTGGTGTTTTAGAGGTATAATGATGGTAGTGGTGCTGATTTTAACAAAATCCAATTTTATAATATTCTTATTATTATAATAATTTACAAGTAAAAGTATATTACATTGGATTTAGTAATATAGACGTTGAACATTATAATGATTAATGATCAATAAGATGGATCAAGGAAAAAAATATTTATGAGATGTAATATTTTTGGTATGCCTCGTTAATCTCCTGTGCCGCTTCTTGTGGAAAAAGTTTTTTTTTTAAATGATTTTCGGCTATGTAATTATCGTTTTTTCGCACCTATAAAATTATGTTCCCTCTTTCCGGTTTATAAAAAATGTTCTAATTTTTCGGATTGAATTTTTCAAAAAATCGCCAGGGTTTCAAAAATACGATTAAAAAAAAATACAGAATGTCTCAGAATATTTGCCTAAACCGGAAAAAAAAATAAAAAATGTGATGCAAGTGGCCTATTAATAAGTAATCTAGTCATTCGGTTTGGTTTTCAAACATTTTTGGCTACATTTGATCAAAATACTTTTTAATGTCGAGTAAATGGAACTAATAGAATTTGAGTGAACCACGAGCTCGGGAAAACGTTTGTTTCCAGTTTCACTTCTAATCCCTTTGAGGTGTCACTCATTCTTCAATGCTGAATACATTTAATTGATTGTAACAAATTCGATTTGATTGCTAACATAAGAGTGCTTAAGATAATCTGTTTAATTCACTCGCCGCTAGACGCGTCGCGACTGAAAACTTTCCACATTGGCAAGAGCTCTGAGAAATATTTGGCAGAGGGCTGCATCCTCGTGTTTCTTTCCGCACAAATGTCACATGCAAGTCTCATGTCTCATGTCTGGATCAAATCGATTATTTACGAGTATATAAATAAGCAATCAAACTTAATTATTCAAGTCTCGGCGGATGACTTCTTGCTCAAATGTGATAATAAATTAAGATAAAAAGTATAAGACGGCCGGCGTGAATCCGAAGGTCGCGGGATCGAATCCCGGCGTGGACAAATAAATTTTATCTGTTTAATTTGTAACAAATATTATAAGTAATAAATATTAGCCTGAAACACTCATCTACACTGAAAAAGTCTCCCGAGAAAAGATACATGCCGCCGACGGGACTCGAACCCGCGTCTTTCTAACTTCCGGTCAACTGCTCTTATCCGCTGAGCTACGTCGGCTTATCTCCTGCCCGCAAAATAATTCAATTTGTACTAGTGTTTCATTCAACAATTCGTCGCTGTTCTGACTCAACCTCGTATCTACAAAAACAGTTTTTTACAGGAGACAAAAAAAAACTACCTTTATCCACCGTTTCAACTTTATTTAAAGCTTTTTATTTTTTTTAAATTACTTTAGTTTATTTAAAACTCAATAATTAAGTTAATAAATACCAAATACTGTGGCACATTTTAGTTTTCATAATTTTAATGACATACGAGTTTGCAGAATGTATAATTTGCTTTCAGTGATTACTTACGAGGTTGCTGCATTGAAATTATATAAGTGTTAGATATTTTTAAAAACATTTATTAGTGAATAAGGTATAAAAGATTTCACATAAGACCTTGAAGAATATAAAAGTAAAAAAATAGATTTTAATATAACAATAAATTTGTTCAACAAAAGAAATCTTGGGTTAAAATTGTTCACCCTTAATCATTTGAATGAACCAAATTATCATAAAATGTATGATAATCTCTGTGTATAATATCTTTGAGGGATTGTAGATCTCTGAATTTTCTCAGTTTAATTGGTACTGGCCCCGATAACAAGGGCTTTACTAATACTTCTTCAGGAACATGGCTTTGACGACGCGAGAGACATTGCCAATCTTCTTTAAATGACAATTTAAATTGAAGACCGTCAGCAAGACTGTATTTTATAGCTCGTATGTCCACAACACGCGGCTCTCCTACTCTTGCTCCAGGTCTTAGAGATTTGTAATAGGTTATATTGGAATAATCTTTAAAGAATTTATGGTCAACATATTTCACCTGATACGACTTATTAATCCTAGATTCCTTAATAATTTGGACAAAATTGGATGGTGCATGTAATTCTTTGTTTTTTTTTTGCGGGTTTCAATTGCGATTGGCAATTTTTAGCGTGTACAGAATCGCATTCCATTTGTATATGTCCTCTCACGAGGTATTTTTGTAAGATAGTGACATTATTATTTTTGGAATTATGTAAAAGAGCATTAGACAGTATAACATTGCGATTCTGCGCTGCACAACCATCACTAAAAAATACTATCGGTACATTTTTGTTAGTAATATGGTTCTCAACGTAATCTAGTATGCACGAAGAGAATATGTTGGCATCCATTCCTCCTTCTCCTTCATGCCAAACATAGCAGGTGACATTTGATTTTACAACATCATAAATTGTAAACTGGTGACAAGCCAGTTTCTGTTTAAAATATAAAGATCCTGCAGGTAAGGATGGTACAAGCTGGACAGCTTGAACATCGACAGTAAACATGTTCTGAAGTCCGGCAATCGCCATTTCCTTGTCCCTTCGTTTTTCATCTCTGGCCAAGTTCTTTTCTGCAATGTGTTGTGCAAAAGCTTCAGAAGAAACAAATCCTAATTTATGTGAAAAACACGTGTTGCACTGGTCCTTACGTGGCTGAAATATTCCAAGTTGCATGGCATCGACTTGTTTCCGGAATAAATTATATCCTCCTTTCTCCTCAGAAGGTTTATCATTATCAGAAAAATACATTTCAAATGCTCTGTATACATCTTTAACTGATGCATACGTCATCTCTAAATATTGCTTCGAAGAGCTCTCTCTGCAATAGTGAGAAGGCAGTTTTGGCAGCTTACTTAAAAAGTATTTGATATGCTCTACCTTCGAAGCCTTCTTTTTATTAATGCGTTCAACACTTTTAACTTCAGAAATTATACCATGACTGTTTCTTTTTTTTACCCAGTTAAGAACAGTCCACTCTCCTAGCGACAAAGTAGACAAAAACATCCGTTTGCAGACAGGCACACGTGCATTTTCATTTTTTAAATAGTATTTAAGGGTGTTTTCCCGTCGTGATAGTACTTCGTTAGTTTTTCGTTGAACTGGAACTTTTTCTACCAGTGCGTTCACATACGCTTTTCTTTGTGGCCACGTCATGAACTCCCAGAAGGAATTAAAAATACTCTGCCTTTCACTGTTACTGATAACATCACACTGCCTTAAATGTTTACTGCGAGTGCATTTCAAACTATCGCACCTGGGTTTTAAAGCACGAGCTTGACGGACTATTTTATTACAAGGTTTTCCTCTGGCTGCCTTTTTCCTTTCAATGCTCTCATACTCATGTCCAATTTCTCTGGCTTTTATTAGTTTATTTCGCTTCCAGGCAGCAGGTTTTCCTAAACCTTTTCGTGCTCGACTCTTCTCAACCTCAACTTCATTGCGAGTTTCAATTAATAAACCTGATGCTTCGTCCAGGTAATAAGTTACTGTGTTTTCATCAATGTCGGCAAGGAATGCTAGACCAACTTCACTGGAAGACTGATTCATTATTGAAACATTGTCTGTTTCTGCAGATGAATAAAATAAACCGGTAACTTCGTTTAAAATTCCTCCCTCGATCATCTCATGTTGATTATTTTGTCTTGACTCGGCTGCCTGCTCCATAACAGTTTCACAGAAATCTTTATCCAAAATTATTTCGCTATTCATCATCAACTCCCGTTCATCAGCTTGTCTTGACGAAGATGGTTGATTCATTAGGGAAAGGCACTCAATAGAATCCGGATTATGTGGTATACTCGAATTGTTCATTGCTAGTTGCAATAAACGAGTACTCCTTGTATTGTTTCGTTTCATTTTCTGTAGGAAAGTTCATGGTTAAATTGATTGCATGTATAAGTTAAACTTATATTTAGTAAATATTTCAATTAAAATAAGCAAGTTCTCACAAATTTGCAATTGAATTTTTGATAATATGTGGGGTTAAGTACTGGCTATAATATATTGTCATTATTACAGAATGCTCTTTAAATATTATGATTAAAATTAAAACAACTTACTCTATACAATGTATATTCACTAATAAAAAAAACTTTCACTATGTTTAACTTCAAATAACTATTATAAACACACAAAATCAACAGTGGATGTTTACAAGACTCGACCTGTCACGCGTAGATACGAGAATCCTGCGCTAACTTCAGAGTGCTTCAGACACTATTCGCACGACAAAACAGATCGCAAACTCGTATCTCGTGATACGAGTTTGCTGCATTCGACAAACCAGATACGAGTTTGAGTTTTATCAATATAACTAATAAATAATATTTTTAAGGAAGATACGTGTTTGTGCATTAAATGCGCAAGAAAAATACGCAGATGTTCATAATTTTATCTTAAAAATGCAAAAACTGTAGATACGAGGTTGAGTCAGAGCAGCGACGAATTACTTCTTATTACATTTTTCCATCTGCAAACAACCAACTTTATTTTATATGAGAAAGGCATTGTAAGTGCTAAATCTCTCACTAGATGGCGTCGAGACAAATTTATTATGTCTACATTTTTTGGTGAAATACTTTAACTCGTCATATATTAATTATTATTTTTTAATTGATAAACTAATGTGTAAGATAATTATTACTTAATAAATTGTTACCCTTTGTGCTATGCATAAAAATCTTGTCTTAAACATTAATTAATCTATTAAAAAATAATGTTTAATTTTGTTTTATTTCACAATTATTCATTAAAAACAATATATAGGCAGTTTATTTGCGGCATGTTCCAGAGTGGAAGATACTCTCAGTATCGCCCTGGTGTAAGACCACCATTCAGAATTGAAACGTTGCTTGAAATGACTTTAGCCGTGTTTGGTGACCAGGTCTGAAAAGCCAGGTATCTCCCCACCTTCCTTTTCCCCATCTCCTTCCCATCCTCACTACCTCCAGCTTCACAATATACCCCAATTAAGGATGCCATTGTCTCACTGACTCCAGTAAGTATTCACGTAAAAAATAGCAATAAAGCGATTGGGCGCACATAAAGCAAAAAATATATGTACAAAACGTACATCCTTATCACAATAATGCTAGTTACAGTTTCTTGCATCTCCCTCACTTGTATCAAAGAAATGAGATGCCATGTGTTGTTGCCGTCGCCGTGCCGTTGCCGTGGGAATTATAATAAGCGCTTATATTTTTACCGTAACGATTCACGATTACGATACCGTGACGGCAAAAAAAGGCAATAAACATACGTTCCTTATCACAATCATGCTGCAGCTCTTTCAAAAGATGAGATACACAATGTACGTAGGTTCGTTTCCTTCAAAGGAAAAAAAGCAATCATTTTCTTGCATCTCTCTCACACTCTCTCACGACCTCCATAGTCCAGTGGCTAAGACTCTTGACTCACATTCCGGAGGTCGCGGGTTCGAACCCGGCATGCGCAAATAAATTTTATTTGATTAATTTGTGTTATTTCACAATTAATTCATTTAAAATAATATATAGTATATTTGCGGCATGTTCCAGAGTGGAAGATACTATTAGTATCGCCCTGGTGTAAGACCACCATTCAGAATTGAAACGTTGCTTGAAAATGGCTTTAGCCGTGTTTAGTAACCAGATCTGAATAGCCAGGTACTTCCCAACCTTCCTCTTCCCCACCTCCTTCCCCTCCCCACTACCTTCAGCCTCACAACATACCCCAATTGGGGATGCCATAGTCTCACTGGCTCCAGACGGGAGCAGTTGAGATTCTTGTGTGGTAATCACTGTAAAAAAAAAAAAAAAAAAAAACACACCACACCGTGACATCTCCATAGACCCCTACTAGCCGTGACGATAGGATAATATTGAAGTGTGAGTGAATTCCAAAAATTCAAAATTTTCAAACTTCTTTGCGCTGATGGTTTTGTTTTTAAATAAATAATGCTGCAGCTCTTTCTTACACACTAAATAATAAAAATCGAAATGAGACAAACGGTAAAAGTATGTTTGTACCCCGCCAAAGGAAACATACTCTGATTATCATACATCTCCCTCGCCTCAAACGCCATTCCCGTCGCCGTAATAAAATAAATGTTTCCTCCAATGAAAAAAAGGAGTACTTTGAAGGAAACGGACACACGTATTTTGTGTGTCACATCTTTTGTCTCACCATTATTTAATGTGTAAGAAAGAGCTGCAGCATTATAGCGATAAGGAACGTATGTTTATTGCCTTTTTTGCCGTCACGGTACCGTAATCGTGAATCGTTACGTTAAAAATATAAGCTACTTTCACTTTCACTATTTTATGTACAACTATTTTATACACAACTGTATGCTTCCTAAATAAACATAAATAAAAAATAAAATGAAACGCCATTCCCGTCGCCGTAATAAAATAAATGTTTCCTCCAATGAAAAAAGGAGTACTTTGAAGGAAGTGCACACACGTATTTTGTGTGTCTCATCTTTTGTCTTACCATTATTTAATGTATAAGAAAGAGCTGCAGCATTATAGCGATAAGGAACGTGTGTTTATTGCCTTTTTAGCCATCATGGTACAGTAAACGTGGTACGTCACGTTAATAATCACGTCTTGATAATAGAGCCAATACTCAAGCTTTTCCAGGCGGAATTTAGTTAAGGGTTTTGGCTAGTCCTAAGGTAACATGCCTGGTTAAGTATATGTATTTAGTACCTTATAAGTGTTATAAGGTACTAAATTCTAATATCGCCTATAGGTATAGGCTGCTGTCAACGAACAATATCGTGACACGAGAGGATGTGGACTGTAAAACTATATTTATGTGATGCAAGACAATTGACTGCGTTTTTTAAAATCAAATCACAGGAAATGGCAATTGGAAATGAGAAAGCCCCTACCTTTGCTGTGTTCATACGCCGCCCGCTTTATTGTTTGTCGCATTGTCTTCCACAATGATGGCACAAAGGCTTGTTACACTTTACTTTTGCATTAACCAGTGGCGGACTAAGGGGGGGGGGCGGGGGGGGCGGTCCGCCCCAGGCCCCCAGTCTTGGGGGGCCCCCAAACGCCTCCATGTTCCCTTGATCAAACCCTAAACAAGGCTTTAAGACACCACTGTAAAAAATGTTGTAATTTTTATTTCATTTTTTGATGGATGCTCTTGTTAAGAACGCTCTGACCAATTTATTTAAGGAAATTCGAAAAATTGACGGAGATACAGCATTTTATGTGAAACCGTTTGGAAGAGTTTGTATGTTGAATTATCCTTCAGCAAATTTTGAATGCCTTTTATTTTTGAATGAATTTTAATTTCTACTGTTTATGATACATTTTCCTCGTCTGGTACCATAGTCAGGGCCGGATTAAACATGTCGGGGCCCCTACTCAAAGCATGTCTCGGGGCCCCTTTACCATAGGGGCCCCTAGCTGATGCGTGGCCCCTATGCAGTGGCCTACACTGCCTTGTGCTCAATACGCCTCCCCCATATCGAGGCCCCTAGGCAATGCACCTCTCGGGGCCCCTTTACCCTAGGGGCCCCTACCCGATGCGGGGCTACTGGGGAGTTGCCCACACTTCTTATGGATAAGGCGGTGGCGACGCTGCCTTATGGACAATACGGCCCTGCCAGAGTCGGCTTAAAATGTCGGGGCCCCTAGGCAAGGCACGTCTCGGGGCCCCTTTGCTCTAGGGGCACCTACCCGATGCGGGGCCCCTAGGCAGTGGCCTGCACTGCCTTATTGACAAAAGTAGCCTGCCAGGGCCGGGTTAAACATGTCGGGGCCCCCAGGCAATGCACGTCTTGGGGCCCTTTACCTTCGAGGCCCCTACCCAATGCGGGGCCCTTAGGCAGTTTCCTGTCTTATGGATAATACTGTAATGGCTGTAGTGACTGGATTATCGAACAGTTTAAGACTTGGTGCATAGTGCATGCAAATAAGATGTATAGTTTTTCTAATATGTTGTTAACCAGGTTGAAAAACGTAGTTTTGAGAAAAACGCGTTCAAAGTTTTGCTGAAAGATAATTCAACATACAAACTGTTTAAAATGCTGTATCTCCGTCAAGTTTACGAATTTGATGAGAGCATTATTAACAAATGCATCTTTTAGAAAATGAAATACGGCCTCTGGTCCACGGGGGCCTCCAAACGCCTCCATGTTTCTTTGTTCAAATCCTAAACATACTGTAAAAAATGTTGTAATTTTTTTTTCATTTCATTTTCTGAAGTTAACAAAGCTCGCACTAAATGTTTTTTACAGCATTTTACGTGAAACCGTTTGAAACAGTGTGTATGTTAAATTATCCCTTTGAAGCAAACTTTGAATGCGTTTTTCCCGAAACTTATTTAACTCGTTTATGGCGAATGGCGAACCGAAAAATTTTCAGCGTTCTTAAAAAATATAGAAAGGGGCCCTTTATAAAAATATTCCCATGTGGTGCCATAGTGACTGGATTTTCTAACAGTTTAAGACTTGGTGCATGCAAATCGGATGTATAGTTTTTCTAATATGTTGTCAACCAGGTTCGAAAAAAATGCGTTGAAAGTTTTGCTGAAGGATGATTCATCATACAAACTGTTTAAAACTTTCTTTAAATTTTCTTAGAATTTCCTTGAAACTTTAGTTGATAGCATTATTAACAAATGCATCTTTTAGAAAATGAAGAAAAAACATGATTTGTTTTACAGTTCCCTGGTGCCTTAAAGCCTTGTTTATGATTTGATCAAGGGAATACGGAGACGCTTAGAGGTCCCCCAGGACCGGAAGCCCGTGTGAACTGAATAAAAATCTTGTAAAATTACATCAACTTTTTAAACTAGGGGGGGGGGCTCATTCAGCTTTGCCGCCCGGGGCCTCTGACGGGCTTAGTCCGCCACTGGCATTAACTAGTATTTTTACGACTTTTGAGCGAGATTTCAAGCAAGAGATGTGAAGATTTCACGACAATTTTTCGACTCAATTAAACCTGTGAAATTTTCGATTTTGTGCAATAATACTGGGCATGTGTGCCCAGTAGGTAGACATCATCTTCCTCTTCTTCTAGTAAGTAAGTAGGGCCTTTCAAGGAAGGAGAGGGACAAAGGGAGAAAATAACAATGCAAGGAATTTGGAAAAATGGGTTTCAGTTCATAAGCTGTGTCAGAACTAACAGCTGCAGTACCAAGATATTTTTGAATGAATCGGAAGTAACTATACAATAGTCAAATTAACTTAGAATTTTAGTTACCAATATTATGAAATCAAGATTACCTGGTAATAATATAGTTCCCATGGTCCAGAACACCTCAAGTCGACACAGCATCACATCTCGATGTCTGACGGAGAGGAAATCTCCGAAGTAGGGGAACACAAGGCTTGTAGCCCCGATGACTCCCATTCCGTTGAAAAACCTGAAAACCCAAGAGAGGACTACAAAAAATATGCCAGCTTTACAAACATTTCGACTGGTTAGACAGCGTAATCTACTAAGCAAAAAACATTTAAAATATGCAATCTAAATGACTTAAAAACATATTCATATAAATGAACAGACGAATGTGGGCAATTTTGCGCGGTGATGCGGTACAAATTATTTCAAAGGTATTGTTTTTTTTATTATTGTTTCTAATATTTATTTTGGAGTTTGTTGATTTCATACCGACCCGTGTGGGAATGGTATTAATGTTAACCGATAAAACCTTGTCAAAACCGAAGTGGGAGTGACGTCACGCGTAACCCGTATGGTACGCAGGTGAGAAGGTGATAATTATTTTTAATTGATTTGGTGGAATTTCATTGAACATTTCAAAAAGATCACTGGAAACGCGATACTTGCAGTTTTTTCTTATAAAAAAAATGATTGACACACAAATATTATTGACCCTCGACACAGGTATATCCTAGTGAGACAGGCATCAAAAAACCCAATGTACATGTACTTTTTGTAGATAAATAACAAATAAAAAAAAAGTTAAACAGTTTTTAAACATGTGTATATAAGCTTGAACACCCTTTCATGGGTATAAATCACAGATAAGAGAATTGTTTCTTTTATCTGTGGTATAAATGTACTAAATAAAGGATCTAATTTTTTTTGAATGTTTTAAAACATTTTCAAAGCATTTTAAAACTCTCCACACAGCATCCCCAAAGATGACACAGGCCCTGAGGGGAATTATTTTTCTCTGTGTGGAACTAATGTAAAAAATGTGTTTTTATTATTGACGAGTTTTCTGATCAAGGTTCTACTAACCATTGTATCCCTTGCCATATCAGAATAAGGGTTGCGCAGCAGATTTTTTTCTTATGATCTTTATCCTATGTTTCACTAGAACAGCGGTTCGCATCCTTAGGGTCGGATTCCAAAATTCCAATGGGGTCGCCAAAAATGTCAACAAGACTTTGTAGTAATCGAATTTTATTAAAAATATTTTTAATTGACAAGTACGAGGGCTGTCCGTAAAATAAGGTCTCCAAGGTGCTGCAGTCGCAAAAAACGATTTTACGCGCAATATTTTAACACTGGCGTGTAGCCTGGTTTCCCCTTGCCTAATCTCCACCACGATGCACCCTCTGCGATGCTTAGTCTCGGCGTGGCAGCCGTTCGCGATGGAGCTCGCGCTCGCCGCACCCGCCAGGGGTGAAATACGCTTTATAATTAGTTTTTTTGTGAAAAAATAACCGTGGTAGTAATTCATTCTCAGCTAATTGGAGTGTACGGAAAACAGTGTACTAGTGCGAAAACGTGCACAAATGGTGCGGAGAATTTAAAAGCGTGCCGTACGGTCATCGGTTTCAGACGAAACAATTGCCAAAGTGGAAAAAACAATGATTGCAGATCGACGATTGACGGTTCGGGAGCTCTGTGATATGATCCCTGATGTCAGTAGGACCACTATTGACAATATTTTGACAGAACATTTGGGAGACCACAAAGTCTGTCCAAGGTGGGTCCCAAAATGCTAACCGAAGATCACAAAAAACAACGGATTGAAGCAGCCGGCGAATTCCTTGTGAGCTACGACATCGATGGTGCTGAATTGTTGGACTCAATTGTGACTGGGGACGAGACCTGGATACACTACATGACGCCTCTCACAAAGGAACAATCCCAGTGGCTTTATTCAGATTCGCCGAAGCAAAGTTTAAAAATGAATTTGGTACAGAGCGTAATTCATACCTGGCGGGTGCGGCAAGTGGAAGCTCCATCGCGAACGGCTACCACACCGAGATTAAGCGTCACAGAGGGTGCATCGTGGTGGGGATTTGGCAAGGGGAAACAAGGCTACACGCCAGTGTTAAAAGAATGCGCGTAAAATCGTTTTTTGCGACTGCAGCACCCTGGAGACCTTATTTTACGGAGGGCCCTAGTAATTACAAGATGATTCGAAAACAATGGATTATTAATTCATTCACTTAAAAGAAAGGGTGCACTTAATTAATGTCGAATGAAAGGCTTTGAGGTATTCAGAAAAGCTCAGTTCTAAGTTCTGGATCGCGACTGAAAAAGAGTATCCACCGTTATTTAAAATAAAAATACAAATGTAATTACTAATATTTGCATCTACATACCCGTGTGAGACAGCTTTTTCCGCATTGACTAATATAAAAAAGTAAATATCTTTCCAGATCAGAACATTAACGTCGTTTAACATTTAAACATTAACAACATAGATTAACATCAAATCTAAGAGAGATGCACTACTGAGTAATGTGATTTTGACTTGAAAAGTGGATCGCTTACAAACGTTTTAAGTGTTTTAATGTAACTGCGAATAAAACACATATTATTTACCTTCGAAATAATCAAGTACATATATTTTATTAGTATTTTTATAAGCCCGGAAAAACTAAAGTATCAGGTCAATAAATACTGCTTTAAAGTTCAAAATCTCCTATTTACGAACTCTTTTTCGGTTATGATTTTATTGTATAATATGGAAAATTAAATTCTTTAGAAAATTATCGTAAAACATATAAACATTTGTGCCTGGACTTTGTAAAATAAAATAACCGCTTTTGGAGATGTTTTTTCTTGAATAAATCAAAATAGGCGGCTATAGTTAAACGTGAATTTAAACCTTATCATGTCATCTACATAAGGAGTGTTATTTATGACCAATTATCTGATCCCGAATTTTGCATCGCCTTAAACACAGTTCACCATTTAATTAAAAGTGACTATTTCTGATAATGCAAGCACACAAATTCGCATTTATGTTGTAGCTAATTTAGATCATCGAAAAGAGGTTAAATTGATTTTTTAATAACTTAATCAGCAATCTGGTCAGTGGTTGAGTGGGCACAGCGCTTGGGTCCCACCCGAGCGTCGCGTGTTCGATTCCTCGGCTGGCTAAGTCCTCCATCACAACCCTAGCAACATTTTCGGCTTTCTGTGGTGGTAGTAGGAGATTTTCAAACATTGTTGTGTTATTCGTAACCCGGGAATGTTGGTCTTTCTTTAAAAAAAAAAACCTCAAATTGTAATAAAAACGGATATATTTATCCAAGACACTACCGAGATTGCATTTAGTACGGGTAGACTCATACAATCATACTTAAATATAGCAGCAAATAAAAAAAAGTACGTTAAAAAAATGAAGATAATGTTGGTCATTCTAAATCGAACTAGCTCAAAGCCCCGGAAAGATTTGAGATCGTGGGTAATGGGTTAAATCAAAACCTCCTAGATCACAAGGCCGGGATACTGAATGCAATCAGCCTTGTATGAAAACCTCCAAAATTTTTATTTTTGTTTCATTTTTTAAAATAACTAAAATATTTTTAAATAATTTAATAAATAAGAATAAATGGGGAAAAAAAGTAAAATGATAATTTTTGTGGGATCCCATACAAGTTAGGAGGAATGAGTGTCCCGGCCCTGTGATCTAGGAGGTTTTGGTTAAATGCCCAGATGCGACAGCATCTTTTTCTGAATTTTCAGTTTCAAATTTTCGTTTAGGAGGCTCCAATATTGTGTTCAATAATGGTGAATGTAATGTCTACAAAAAATGTCAAATTAATGTTTTCCTTTCCCTCTCCTATTATTTTACAATTTTGAAGTGAAACTTCCTTAGCCCCGTTAGAGTGATTTGAAATTCAGATGAAACGGAAATGACGCAGTATGGCACCTGCGAAGCATCAAACTGCGCTTAAGGCTCCCATTGGTTGAGATATAAAACGGAAACTGCGTCATTGTCTGCGTCAAAGTCTGCGCTCATTGGCCGCTATGTTTTTTTACGGGTCGTCGGAATATATTGGCTATGGGACGAGCGCGTCCCATAGCGGAGCGATATAGTACGCCGCAAATCTCAGCGGCCAGAGAAATCCAGCGGTCGGACGTTCGAATCCTACGAAATCCAAAAAAAATAAACATTTTTGTTTTTATAAATCAATATCCAATCTTCAAACCACTTTAAAATAAATAGGCAAAAGAAACTGACATCTAGCGACTTTCTAGTTTCACTTATATCGCTTGTGAATTACACACTATTTTTTTTAATGATACATGTCAAAGCAGTTAAAACCACAGCTATTTTTTTATGGACTTTTACCTGAACCAACCTTTGTGCACCCTGTAAATTTTGCAACTCCAAAAAGATTTTGGAGCGCTTTTCCCATGAAAATATAGTAATAAAGATCTTCTCATTTGATTATAACTATGAAAACATGAATACCTGCAGGCCAAGAACAGAGGGAAGCTGTTTGCTACGGAAGAAGAGATGGCAGCCAATGCATCCAACAGTAGAGCACACATGATGGCGGTTCTGCGACCTCTTGCATCTGCCATGGTGCCCCAGACGAAGGAACCGAATATCATCCCTGCACAGATAAAATAAAACATGGTTTCTTTGCAATGATCGTAGGAATAGATGCTAGGAACGGGGATGGGCCATGAACAATTATGGCCTATCTCGGCCATTGAAAGATATTTCCGGCATCATCCACCCATACCATTGCAAATCAACGCATAACTTTCATTGACTCCGCTGCTTTAAAACTCTCAGATCGAAGAATTATATCCGACCTAATATTTATTTTAAAAAATGTAAATGGTAGAATAGACAGTCCTGATCTAACTTCGTAGAGTTTCATATACCCACTAGAGCAACTCGCTCCAAAATCCTGTTTCAATGCAACAAAAACAGAAACTGAGTATACAAAACACTCGCTTGAACCTAGATTGCATGAAGTTAGTAATAGATACGCAGATGTGGCGGATCTATTTAACTGCACGGAAGGTAGGTACAAGAAGGCTATAATATCAAATATTTTCACTCAATATTAATTTTATTCGTACTATAAATTTGTATTTAAAGGTATCTTTTTGTGTCATTTTTCAACCAAATGCCACAATTAACTGTTTTACCCACTCTTTCATTATTTCTTATGTAACTATGATTTTGTTACGTGCATACCGTTGATATTAAATTAAATTTGGTCGCAGATCGATGACTGGCACACTTTCATGCAATATCTCCCATTTTTTATACATTATCTACGATTGTACGACCTGTAAGGGAAGAGGCAGATGAAGGATTCCTCAATGCTCTGATTTTAAAGGCATTTGGATATTACTCGGAGTACATAACGTACATGAGACTAAAATTGGTGAAACTAGCAAACATTATATACAACTAGAAAAATCATACCTACTTTACCACTAATGCTTCTAAGCTTACCTACTCAGGTTGCACGGTAGAAAGCAAAATTTAATTTTAAATTTATATATTTTTTTCCATTAGCTCCACACAGAAGTCCCTGGGGAAAAAAATACCTCAGGGTCTATATCATCTGTGGGGATAGGGATGGTTTTTTTAGGGATAGGAAGGAGAGAAAGTTCTGAGAAAGAAAAGGGTTTGAGGTGTGGGTATGGAGGCACGGTGGGGCAAGGTGGGGCGTTTGCCCCACCCTAGCTGGCCGATGCATGACCTCTGG
The DNA here is from genome assembly GCA_917880885.1 of Limnephilus marmoratus. NCBI lineage: Eukaryota > Metazoa > Arthropoda > Insecta > Trichoptera > Limnephilidae > Limnephilus > Limnephilus marmoratus. The sequence continues at coordinate 27,657,109 of OU862923.1, read as the reverse complement.
GATTGTCGACCGAGTCGCGTTTTCAAATTTGCAGCACTTCATAGGATGGTTTTTCCTTCTTCCGTTCACATTCTTTCTATTTATGTAGCCTAAAGTATGAATATATTTTAAAAGTTTCTTTTTTCGGTACTCTTGGATTTTATTTTTGCCCCACTCTAAATCAAAACCTAGCTACGCCCATGGGTGGTTAGAAATGTATCTCGGGGCTGAATGTATCTAGGAATGACGGACGTACCAATCCATCCCTCCCACTGCGGTGCACGACCATCAGTCGAGAGAGTACGGCAGGAAAGGTCTTGGTTAGGTCTCCCACAACCAATCTCTCCCGATTCCACACGCAGTAGTGGGCAAACGCACTGGCCTCCAAGACCTAGTCAAACCTTACCCCATGAACTCAATGACCCCTGCTAAGGGGTGTGAAGCACTTTTGGTGACCTATTATTATTAATCCAATAAATGGGTCCCATTACTTGTTCATTTGCGATAGAAAAGAAGAATGCAAGTGACCGGTCAGTGGTTGAGTGGGCATAGCGCTTGGTTCCCACCCGAGCGTCGCGTGTTCGATTCCTCGGCTGGCTAAATCCTCCATCACAACAAAAGCAACATTTTCGGCTTTTTGTTGTGGTAGTAGGAGATTTTCAAACATTGTTGGGTTACTCGTAACCCGGGAATGTTTGTCTTTCTTTTTAAAAGAACGAATAAAAATATAAAAAAAAGTTAAGGGGATGACTTCACATTTGTGCAAAGAAGTGGTTGATTCATCTGCGATGATCCAGGATCTCTGAAGAGTTTAAAGGTGTCACCAAGAAAAAAATGATAACTAATGGTATACCTATCAGGGGGGTGGCATTTAACTTCCCCTTGTCCCCGGAGGTGAGTCTGAAGTCGCACTCAGCGGAGGGCAGCACGAAGCTGAGGGTGGTGGTGGACATGGCGCAAGTGGCATAGATGATGCCACACACGCACAGCAATCTTGCTTGGTAGCGCCCATATCCTGAAATATTTGTAACTTCAATTTTTTTGGTACAATAATTTACATGCACACAATCTGCTAACGTTGGACTCACTGTGTGGCTTACTTTTGCTGGGCCCCCCATTTTATAATACAAAGTTAAAAAGATAAAATAATACATTTTTATAAAATATATAAAGTCAGTAATGAAAAAAATATCGGCACCAGTTATGAGTTACGATTGTATATAAAGAGGTGTTTTTATAACGGTATTGTGTATTACTTGTAAGGTATATAATATGTTTTAATCTTTTATGGTATAACCTTTTTACAAATTTGCTCTTTTGTTATAAAACCCATTTTTTTAAATTTTGAATGTACTCGTAAATATATTTTTGTTTACCTCATTTTTTATATCAAGTGAAAGATTGTTGAATAATTTCATTGCATGGTGTCTTTGTCCAAAGTTTGTGTGTACCGTCGGGTTTTTATTTTATTTTTTTTGTACGCTTGTTAGTGATTGCTGTGTTTGCTGAAATTTATTTTTTGTAAAAAAATTTAGTTTTTATGTTTTAATAATTGGCGTATATCTAGTAGGTCAAACATGTATTAGTCTGTATCAGTAAATAAATTTATCGCAATGTCTGATGGCCAGCAAGGAACCCATCCTACAGGTACTATTAATATTAAAAAAAACCGGAGGTACTATTTTTTGTGCAAGGGTGAAACCGTTTATGTTTTGCAAGAGGAACGATACAACTCAACAAAGTTTTTTTTAAGTAATTTAACAATACGGTGATCAAACGTTTTAAATGTTACTCAATTTCAAAAGTTTAATTTTTTTGATTTACTCGCTTTTTTCTATTGTCTTTTACATACGAGTAACTGTATCTATATTTCTCCAAAACAATGTTCCATCTGAAAAAATCTAGTAAAAGAATTAGCCAGTTGTTTCACAGAATTTTAACAGTGCATCAAAATTTTATTTCAAGTTCTGCGAAGGTTCGGTTCAAGTTCTGTTATGATATCATTATCGGCCAGTTAATTGATATATTTGAAATGATGAAAACTGAACTTGAATAGAACTTTCACAGAACTTGAAATTCAACTTTAAAATTTGATGAATTGTTCAAATTTTCATGTTAATTTTTAAGTAGGTACCTACTGTAAAGGTTATTTTCAATATCTGTTATTATAGTTCTTTCACAAAACTGAAATAATAACAGAACTTTAATAAAACTTTTACAGAATTTGAAAAATTACTTTCTGTGAAACAACCACAACTTTCTGAAATACTGACGATTTTTTTATTTCGTTATTTTAGATTATCCGAAATCCCTTGGAAGCTTTTCAAGTGGGTTTCTTACCTTCAGGTTATTAGCTCTCTTTTATGTTTTTCCTGGTGCTCCATACCTATTATTTATAGGGCAAATGATATAAGTTTTTCCATATGCGAGTTACGCAACAAAGCATGGCATTATTAATTTCTAATTATTGTAACATGGGTATAATATATTTAACGATTTGATTTGTTATTGTAATGTTTATATTATATTTTGTTCTATGTTTTTGTTAAATATTACATTGTTTAAAATATTTCACGGTTTTCCACAAGATTATACAAGTGGTTTTTTTTCTTTAAAAACTACTTGTATATTCTTAAAAGTTTTTTCACTTTTATAACTTTTGGTATAAATTCTATGTATGTGTAATCCTCGATATCTTAATATTATTTTCTAATCTATGTAAAAGCCCCTACGGACGTATAACAACAATAAATAATTTATAATAATTTTCGAGGCAAGAATGGGTACCGCCGCCCCGGGAACCTTTATTGGATAACCAACACCTCTGCCATAGGTCACCCCAAGTGGTTCGCTACGTTTGGTGATTTAGCAGGGGTGCCCGGGTTCACGGAGTGAGGTTTGTCTAGGTCTTGGAGGTGGATGGCCAGGACACACTGAACCCCAGATTCCTACCCACCCCTTAAACCCTCTTCCTTCCCAGAACTCTCCCCTCTTTCCTTTCCTTTAAAAAAATCCTCCACACAGCATCCCTAAAGATGACATAGGCCCTGAGGGAAATTGTTTTCCAAGGCCTCCTGTGTGGAGCTCATATAAAAATAAAAAATAAATAAAATAAATAAATAAATTAGAAAATAAAAAATAAGATTTAATACCAATCACATAATTTTGTTATCCAAATTAAGATTGAGCGATATTTCAGACAACACTTATATTGTTTCTCTCTCCCTCATTATTATTGACCTGATTATTTATTCTGTTCTACGAGTATTTTAAGAAATGCCAAAGTAAACAACAACAAAGAGATGTTTTGTATTTTTGACGTGTTGTGTTTATATTAATACCAAAACAATCGTCATTAGATTTGTCACCGACGTCTGATGTTCCTCTATTTCCTTGTGTAATGTATTTATAATATCATGGATAAGTACCTATGTACACTTTGTATTGGAAAACAATAAAATCCACTCGCCTGCGTGTTGAATTGCCGTCTCAAAATCTGCTCTCTCGAACTTCTCATGGTCTGCCAAAAGACAAAAATACATTTCAATGAACATGGACTTGACAATTAATTGTGCATTGCAATGCTAATGTGGAAGTGGTATATAATTGTGATTAAAAAATCTTTGTTAATTTTCGATTGAATAAAACATATTAAACATATAAAATAACTCTATAATCTGGTCGCTCTTCTGCAGAATTCACTTTTATAATATTAAAAGAATTAAAAAATTTTTTTTTTTAATTTATCATCCCTTTAGAGCACACAAATTAGCCGTCGTTAATGAATGTTCTAAATATTCCAACTTTAGAAAGCAGACCAAAAATAAACTAACTAACCTATTTTATTAAAATTATTTAACTCTAAATTCATTTGTCCATATCTACACGTCGGTATGATTTATTAACAGGTAACAGATATGATTTTAGATTTTCACGGCCAAAAGTATTTTTGTTGTTTGTTTTTGGGGTGTTATGCCGTGTTACGCTACCTCCTCCTTTAGCCAAGTTTCGGACAGCGTTACAGTGTCCATCGACACGGTATTGCTTCGAAGTACTTAAGCACACATTTTACCACTAACATTTACACATCTGGCCTGATGATGGACACTGTAACGTTGTCCGAAACGTTTGCTAAAGGAGGAGGTAGCGTAACACGGCATAACACCCCAAAAACAAACAAAAAAACATTAACATTTTATATATACACATCTCATTCTAACTATAGTTTGCATTCCCTAATACAACGTTTTCATAGCCTTGGTAAGAAATACTTAAACAATGTGGTTATATTTGACAACAATTTGAATTTGACAAACTTCAAATGCCGTAGGTATGTGCCAAATATTTCTACCTATTTCAAAAACTATTGTGAACACCACTTTAAAACATTTATTAATGTTATTGGTGATTTGGAGGATATTGGCAGATTATCTATATATTTTTACTTCACTTATGTACATATATTCTATGTTATAACTACTTTGCGTCAACTCTTATATTTACTTAGGTATAGGTACATATATTTTTTTTTAAATATTTTACGTCGCGTATTTTATCAACTCTTTATTTTCATTTTCATTTTTAAAAAAGATGCACAGCATTTTATGTAAAAGCCCTGTGAGCGTTTAAATACATAAAATAAAAATATATTTTTTTTTTAAATATAAAATCTGCTCATAAATATCTAAAGTTTAGTCTTAATTATATGAAATCAAATAATACAATAAAAATTATTACAAATTAAAATTACATTCCAAGCGACTGAAAAAATATTTTGTCACGAAATATTAAAATAATGAGTCATATATTAACATGTGTAAAAAGTTTCTTTTAAACTTAATAATTTTATTCAGATTGTAATTTTAATATATTATCATCACATTTAATTTTTTTTTAATTTTCTTATGATCATAAACCCTTTAAAATAATAGAAGTATATAAATTTGCTTACCCATTCTGTTAGTTACGTTATTCAAAACAAATTGCTGAGATAAACATATAATTTAAATTAACATAAAACAACCTAACAAATTAATTAAAATGTTTTTAAAATAATTATTTTCACTTTATTAAATTTAATTTAAATCACTTTTCAAAAAAGAGTTCTCACGTTATCGCACTTATATATTTATTTCTCATATTGCAAGTAATTTTTGTTATTTATTCAAGTATAACTTGGTTTCTCCTATTAACGTCAAAGACGTCATAATTTTTTTTGACTACCCACACACATTCTTATTAAATTATTTTGTTGATTGTTTTAGCATTTATAATACATTTCTTCCTTCTTTTACAATGCACAGATTTAAACTTTTTATTCGTTTAATGTTTAATAACTATTGTTAAAACATTTATTTAAAGCGAAAACACCGATTCAACAATAATCACGTAAATACCAAAATATACGAACAAATATTTTTATGTATATAAAAAAATATTTTTATTATTTGTTCAATAACTATAATCATACCACTTATGATCTTAATGAAATACTGTTGGCTTGTTAGACTATTGGTCTAAGCCACTGCCCTTGAATTATTGACAAGTTTAACTCATAGACAATATCTTGTCTCTCTTCAAAATTCCAAAGGCGGTTCGTTTTGTACTATAGAATAAATAAGTGTAGCCTTTTTGGCAACCCCTTTAACTATTTTAAAATGGCTACTACGGATGTATTACATTATATGTTGCAAAAGTACACAATGTTCTATGAACAATATCCTATAATAATACATAATAGTACGAAGAACCCTGTGGGGCGAATCGGTGAGCTATTTAAGGCGCCGCAACCGGGCTCAAAAAGAAGAAGATGGAGAGATATGAAATTACGAATGTTGAAGAAGCGCGCTAGTATTTAAGCTACAAAATCGATGAGAAAATTGGGAAAATGTTTAATAAAACATGACGCGTTTAAAATAGAGCAAAAAAACACTGTTAATTTTTTCATGCATATAACTTGTAAAATAACTGAAACAAACGTGTTTATAATAATTTTTGGAGCATACTTTGCGGTTTTTTTCTATCGAGGGAATTTTATATAATTTGCGTTTCGGCGCGGGGAATTTCTAGATATTATATTCAAGAATGACATATATTTTTTAAGAGCTTAAAAACTTCAAATGTTTAAGGGAGGTTTCAAGGAATCGGTAGAAATTCGGGTAGCGGCGTCTTAAATCATGAAGCGTTCGTGAAATTTACCCTAAAAGTCCCTGTAAAAACTAGCACTGCTGAAACCTTTAATAATGGCGTAGGCTAGCATGGGTGGCACCCGGGACGGATGGCACAACGGGATGGGCGTAATGGGATAGGGTAGGAAGGGACGGGTTATAGCAGAATATTTACCACAACGGAGTGGGTAGAACGGGGTAGGATGGGGTGGGGCGAAACGGAATACCATCATGGCCACTGACCACAAGGTACAATAATGATAAACTGAATATTGTCCCGATTTTTTTTATTCAGACTTCTCGACCAGGGACCATCCGCGCGCTGACTCTTTTATTGACCGGCGACCATCGCGGACCATCCTCCTAGCCTCTTGTGGACCACTAGTGGTCCGCGGACCACTGGTTGGGAAACCCTGCTTTAAATAATAGTGCGCTCCTCTAACATTCGTAATTTCTATCCATCTTCTTCTTTTTGCGCGCGGTTACGGGGCCTTAAGAGGGCATTACCAGAGAAAGCCGGAAATACGTCATTTTCAAAAAAGTTTTTAGACGTATTGACTCTTTTCCACAAAAAATTATAAATGGATTTCGAAAGATTGTTCTTTTATCTAGCATTCGTATGTAATAAATTTTTAGAATTTTTTTTAATTTTTAGTATAATAAGGTTATTCCACAGGTCGTTGGCAGATTTGTTAAATTTTCAAAAAAGTTTTGTATTATACCACACCCATTTCAAATAATGTAATCATGCAGTAAAATAAATCAATACATTATCTAGCAGAGTTATGAATTAGAATTTTAATTTTAGTTTCAATAAAATCATTAAAAAATATGTACGTACATGCGTTTCTTGACGAAAATTGGTCCATTTGTGTATTTATTTGCGCACTTACAAACTAATATATTTCAGATTTTTTTAAACATTCTTATTAAATTTAGACATTATTGAAAAATGATAAATACTTATAATCAAAAAATAACTACAAAAAGTACACTATTTTAATAGTTTTATCATCACGCCTTTCAGCATTTTTGGATGAAGGTATAAATTAAAGCTAATTTGGATTGAAATAAATTCGATATTGAGTTATAATTTAAAAAAGCTGGTACGGGGAATAATTAATCTTTCTCATTGTAACCAGCCTGCACGATCGGAAGAACAACTTTCGACGAAATATGGATTTTCGTCCGCTGGCTGGTTAAACGCTCTTAAAGGTCGATAAACCTGAGAATAGGAGATTCCACTAGCAATGTGATAAGTTCAGATTCCAAGGGGTATAATAAAAATATAATTATTGAAAAAACATGTAATTCTAATTATAATTTCTGTATGTACCTACCTAGCTGCAATTTTATAAGTTAAATAATTAAATTACGTGACTTCTTTGTTTTATTGGCATACTATCAATGTCTCTAGACTTGTTATTATAATATAAAGAATTTTATTAACACTGAGCTACTTACATGATATTTTTTTTGTCGGTTCAGAAAGAATTTATGAATTCAGTCTGGTCATTCAGCACCTATTTAAAAAAAAGCATTTCGTAAATTGCAGCATTTTTTAATTACATTTATAATACGGAATTAATCAATGACTTACTCTAACTAATACACTTTAAAATACCACCCAGAATAATTAGGCTTAACGATTTTTTCCACATCAGCCGGATGCGTTCAAATGCTGGTGCCATGGATCCAATCAGAAGAATGTGCTTTTAGTAGAAATATGCAGGCGGTTTACTTTAAAAGAACAACAACTTAGATTTACGTGGTTTATAGTTCTTGAAAAATATGTATAATAAACATACATAACTTCTAAACTCTTCTAAAAATCATTTGTAAACTTTCATTTATTTACATTGTGCATTTCTCTCATTTTTCTATGTGTAAAATGATTTTCTTATAAATATTTTTTTTACACTATTTACATCTAAAAATATTTAGGTATAAATATCATTTATCTGCAGTTTAAGTCAATCCTTGAGAACTAGTTAGGGTGCAGGCGAATTCTCTAGTTTTTGTTTTATAATATTCTTGTTAATTACTCCCATCTATAAATAGAGAACTCCAGTCCAATTTGTTTATTCTTTTTAATGAATAATGACTTTCTAACTAAATAACTGCATTTTTATTTTTGTTTTTAGAGTTAGTTTTAATAGTTAAAATAATTGGCAAAATTTTAATTTTTCAAGACCCCCCGAAAACCACCGTATGTGTGGTGGATCGTGTGACGTCATCACTCTTGAAAAATTACTCTTGGATCGGGCGATCAGCTGATCATCTGCCGCCATTTTGAATTCCGTTGTTCGAAGTATTATCCCTAGAAGTAGCAGTACTATTTTTTGTGCAGTAGTTTTTGAAAGTTTTCAATAATAGAGATAAACTAATAAGAGATACCTTTATTTTTGAAACATTATTTAGGTTTAAAAAATGTTTCAATAAACCCAACAACTAAATTTCTATTTATAGTATGTAAATAAACGAACAAATTAATACGATGGCTTGTGTCATATCATAAATTCCCATTCAATGACTTTACGGTGATGTCACGACATGTCGAACAGTTACGTCACCACTAAAATTTCAATAATGCCAACTAGACGTCGTGTTTTTACGACCCGATTAAAAATGGACTTGTTAATATATTTTGTAAAACTCTGTGTTTAATATTAATAAAACTTATATATTCAGAATCAGCGTTTATTGGTCTATATGAACATATTTTTTTAAAGCCATAATATTTTTTACCAGAGTTCCTTATTGTATCTATGTTATATCACATTATAACATACAACCTGAGAAAAAATGGGACTAACTACAGAATACTAATGGAGGGAAATAATTATACCAGCTCAGTGGACATCTTCAATTTGTCACTAAACAAATAAAAATGTTATTAATGAAGCACTTCAGTTATGTTCAATAAATCTTAATACTTAATTTTTACTATACATATGTAAAAGCAACATAATAAATAAATATTTTTTTTTAAATCTGTGGAAAATTTTATTACAAAAAAACGAGTGTGCTTAAGACCACACAATTGATGTAAAACTTCTGCTCCATCTATATGATTAGAAGAGAGAAAGAAAATGTGCGCGCGCACTGCCCTCTCTTGCTCCTACGGTGTGATACAGACAATAGGCCACTGTGTAACGTAACTGGCTATGAGAGAAAGAGAGAAAGAAAATGTGTGCTCGCAACTCTCGCTCTTGTCCCTACAATAATATACGACGCGTTCGCCCCACTTTTCGTAAGGCGGCCCCTTGACGATCAATTATATTGCTCAATATTACGAATTAAGCAATATTATTGACCGTTTTGGGTTAATATTGAAGATTGCTCAATGATTGAACAAAAGTTTGAGCGAGTTTAATTTTAAGGCGGCCCCTAGACGCTACAATAACATTGTACAATATATTGCACAATGTTATTGTATCGTCTAGGGGCCGCCTAACGCTCTCATCACGCATTCGCCAGCTTACTCCCCAAGTCAAGCGTGCATAAAGAAGTTTTACTGACATTGAAGTTGCTAAAAAGCTATTTGCAGTAGCTTAGCGGGTATAAATTCCCATTGTATATAACTTTTATACAAAAATAAAAAAAAAATTAAAAAACTTCAAAAAATTAACAGCGTTACGTTACGAGTTAAAGGCACGGATTTTTTTCAGCGGACGAAAATCCACATTTCGTCGAAAGTTGTTCTTACGATCGTGTAGGGCGGTTACAATGAGAAAGATTAATTATTCTCCGTACCAGCTTTTTTAAATTATAACTCAATATCGAATTTATTTCAATTCAAATTAGCTTTAATTTATACCTTCATCCAAAAATGCTGAAAGGCGTGATGATAAAACTATTAAAATAATGTATTTTTTGTAGTTGTTTTTTGATTATAAGTATTTATCATTTTTCAATAATGTCTAAATTTAATAAGAATTTAAAAAAAATCTGAAATATATTAGTTTGTAAGTGCGCAAATAAATACACAAACGGACCAATTTTCGCCAAGAAACACATGTAAATACATATTTTTTAATGACTTTATTGAAACTAAAATTAAAATTCTAAAACATACGTTTGCTAGATAATGTATTGATTTATTTTACTGCATGATTTTATTATTTGAAATGGGTGTGGTATAATACAAAAACTTTTTTGAAAATTGAACAAATCTGCCAACGACCTATGGAATAACCTTATTATACTAAAAATTTTAAAAAAATCTCAAAATTTATTACATACGAATGCTAGATAAAAGAACAATCATTCGAAATCTATTTATATTTTTTTGTGGAAAAGAGTCAATACGTCTAAAAACTTTTTTGAAAATGACGTATTTCCGGTTTTCTCTGGTAATGCCCTCTTAAACAATTTTAAAGTACATCTGTATTTTATGCAGATTTTATTTTATTCATATTAATTAAAGGTTATTAAAAATGTACGTTAATTATTATTTAATGTGTGAAATAAAACCGTCACTGAATATTGTCCATTAAATGAGAATTATTTATGGTCAATATTGATTTTTTTAAATGCGAATTATCGATGAATTAAATTGTTGCATTTCAAATAATTAGATTAATTCGTCTACATTCGTTGGTGTGCTGTCTAGAACATCGTACATTTCAACGATTACAAAAAGTTTTTTTTATAATATGAAATCGTCAGTGTAAGTTGTAGTCAAACCCATATCTTTGTGGAAAAGGTAAGAAATGATTTTACAATTATTTTATGCTCTTTTAACCAGTTGTTTTAAACCGTAGTTAAAGTCAATAATTACATGAGAAATTAATTTTAACTGACTATAACGCCATTTTTGCCACATGGGTGTGCAGATCGGATGGACCGCCACAAATATCTGTCTTCGCGTACAATAATTTCTTCACTCACATTAAAACAAGGACTCATATTTTACGAAATCAACTTGCCTTGTCTTCATGGGGCGTCATATTATATTCTCCTTTCTATTTTTTGTTCATCCGTACAAGTCTAAACCATCTAATCTATAATCTTGTTCATTACGCTTTTTTACATTAATTCCACATAGAGGCCCCGAGTAAAATGCAAAGTTTAATGCTAAATCACAATTTTAGACTATTAAATTACCGAATTAATGTCTTTAATATATAAAACAAAGTCGGGGTAGTTACACTATTTATAACTCAAGAACGGCTGGACCGATTTTTGTGATCTTTGATTTTTTGGATTAGTTTCCGCCCCGAATAGCATAATAACTCTTAAAACATCGCGAAAATTCACGGAAAAAAAATTATGAAGAAAATGCATTTTCTTATTCATTTTGTATGGAACGGTTTTTTTTTAATTCAATCACACTTAAATATTATACTTATCACAATGCTGCTCTTTCAAAAGATAAGATATACAATGTACGTAGGTCTGTTTCCTCCAAAAGAAAAAAGTCATGATTTTCTTGCATCTTACTCACACACCTCATAAGTATGGAACATAGTTATAAGGATAACATTGCAGTGTTTTTTTACATTAGCTCCACACAGGAGGCCCTGAGGAAAAGAGTTCCCCTCAAAGCCTATGTCATCTTTGGGGATGTTGTGTGAAGGGTCTTTTTATGAAAAAAGGAGAGGACGCTCTGGGAAGGAAAAGGGTACCATTATCATTTGACAGCTGATTCAGTTACGCATCAATAATTGCTTCATTAACTTATTTAGAATTGTAATTGCTTCAATAAGTCATTTACAATGCCATGAATTTGATTCAGCTAATAAGTTAACACAACATTTATTGATTCTAAGGCGGTACGAAGTTCGCCGGGTCAGCTAGTTATAAATACAAATAAAATATGCTTTGAACAAATTGAAGTTTTCCCCACCGTTTCTATTGAGTAGAATTAAAATTAAATTGTTAATTAGTAGCTTGTGTCATTCTCTGTAGAGAGAAAAAAAATGGCCTTATTTACGCCCGGGGTCTCAAAAGTTTTGTGTGATCTGTAGCTATTCGAAAACGTAAAAATAAATGAAATTATTGTTCACTATTAGCCCGCTAAAATGACGCAAAAAAAAAATTTTACATATGTGATGTGTTTGTTAAAAATATAAAAGGGGAAAATAATACTTTTTTTCCATAAAATCAGTATTCTTGTTGACTTACTTGTATTCATAAAATTGATTTTTTTTCTTAATTTTTGTCAGCCTTACGCATTTTTTAATAACAAACTAACGTTAAAAGGTAAAATTATTGAAAAAAAAAATTAAAAGTTTTAGGTGTGTTTTCTGATTTTCAATGCATTTTAGCAGGCTAATAACCATTTTTTAAAATATAAATTTAAATGCAGTTATCATTTTCTTTGTAAGACGCTACTTTTGAGACTCTGGGCGTTTCTGAATTCAAAAGTTGAAATAATTGACACACCGTATAATTAGGTACTTTATAAAAAAGTAGCTGGTTCCCGGCATGCGTTGCTATGCCATTTAATAAAGAAATTGTTTCTCCTGCGTGTCCTTTCCCATTCGTCCCGTTCCCCTTCCGCCTCCCCTTACTCTCCCGTGACCTTTTCCCTCTCGCGTTACCCACTCCGATTCCTCCACCTTCCCTCTCCCTACTCCACTCCCCCCTTCCCCCGTCCCGCGAACCCCCTCCCGAGTTCCCCTCCCCCCTTCCTTATTCCCCCTCCCCCCCATCCCATCCCCCCTCCCGCATTTCATACATTCAGTCCCGGTACATTCAGTCCCAGTACATTCAGTTTTCAAACAGCTCACGTGCCACCAACTGCATTTTTTAATACAAATTTCATAATGCCAGAGCTCACCAGTAGTTTTACATAAACCTTGTCCTGACAATAACGAACACAGAACAATAAGAATTATCCAATTTGGTACAGTCATTCGGAAGTTATGCGCGTACATACATTTCGGAGATTCATTTTTATTTATATAGGATCTATCTTCTATATATATATATATATATATCTTCTATATATATATATATATATATATATAGAAGATAGAAGATAGAAGAAGATAGATAGATAGATAGATAGATAGATGTAAGCATTAACTGCTGAAAAACGTTTTTTTTGTTAGAAATGTGTGAATGCGTGAAAGAAACATTTTATTTTAAAAATCAATTTTACGTTTAAAATTATTTGAGACAGTTTCCATTGAATAACTTTTTTCTTTCATGTAAAAGTATTCACTAAATAAATAAAAAAAAAACACTTTAGCGCCTGAAATCGTGACCTCTAGACTCTGCTTGTCAAGCAATTTTTATGAATATTACCTATATTCGTAGGGATATAAGGCACACTAAGAAAACATATTTTTTTCTCTTTTATTACCTAGCTGACCCGGCGAACTTCGTACCGCCTTAGAATCAATAAATCAATAGGGCGTAAATAAGGCCATTTTTTTTCGCTCTACAGAGAATGACACAAGCTACTAATTAACAATTTAATTTTAATTCTACTCAATAGAAACGGTGGGGAAAACTTCAATTTGTTCAAAGCATATTTTATTTGTATTTATAACTAGCTGACCCGGCGAACTTCGTACCGCCTTAGAATCAATAAATGTTGTGTTAACTTATTAGCTGAATTAAATTCATTGCATTGTAAATTACTTAATGAAGCAATTATCGATGCGTAACTGAATCAGCTGTTAAATGATAATGGTAACCTTTTACTTCCCAGAGCTTCCTCTCCTTTTCTTCCTAAAAAGACCCTTCACACAACATCCCCAAAGATGACATAGGCTGTGAGGGGAACTATTTTCCTCAGGGCCACCTGTATGGAGCTAATGTAAAAAAAAACACTTCAGTGCTATTATTGTAACTATATTCCATACTTGTGAGGTGTGTGAGTGAGATGTAAGAAAATCATGATTTTTTTTTTTTTTTAGGAAACAGACCTACTTACATTGTGTATCTGATCTTTTGAAAGAGCTGCAGCAGTATTGTTATAAGTACAATATTTAAGTGTGATTGAATTCTAAAAAAGCCGTTCCATGCAAAATGTATGAGAAAATGCATTTTCTTCATAATTTTTTTTCGTAATTTTTTTGATGTTTTAAGAGTTATTATGCTATTCGGGGCGGAGAGTTAAAAATAGTGTAACTAACCCGACTTTGTTTAATATATTAACATATATTATATGTGGCTACCTCTCAATGTCGTTTTTAAACTTTCACTGGATCTGTATTTTTTGGATATTCCCTGAATTCGTCACTAATAAAACATTTTTTATTTGTTTCAGATATTTTTAATATGTATTCGATAATGTCTGTGATATTTAGAATAAGTTTTATAATATTGTTAGCGTCGTATTGTTACAATATAGTTAACGGCCATGTTCGGTTTCAAAGGGAATCTTCACACCTGGATATTAATGAAGTATTCAAATCAATTAAAGAGGATAATCACAATACTCCAATAGGTAAACGCAATTTGTAATAATATTTAATAATCACTCAAGGCAGAAACGTACTTGCGTGTCGTGGCGTGTCGTGACGCGCCAGAAGCACATCGGTTTCATACACTTATTTTGGTTAGAGACATATTTGTAGGTCGTGGCGTGTCGACAAGCCACGACGATGATTGGTTAATTTGTAGTTCACGACACGCCACGACACGCAAGTATGTTTCTCTCTTTGTTTTAAGATAAAATATAATAATGTAATTATATCTATGTATTATGTACCCACAATATGGATTACATAATAACTTTGTCTTTTAACTATACATTTCTCATTTAGACGTTTTTTTAACTTGAAATACACTTTACTCATAAATACCCACCCATATGCATTAACTGTGCACTTCATCTCCATTTAAAGTTACTAACATACATTTTTTTAAGAGTATTAAGATTCCATGACAGTTAATCCCCTGAAAGTTGGCCACCCGGCATACTTATATAAAATACCTAATCGGCTTAAGTATAAAATATATTTTCATTCAAATGTATCTATTAGATAATAAAACTACTTTTCTATATACTGTGTGTACTAGCGTATAGGTGAAAAAATCAGAATGTGTAATTCACACGCGGGAGAAATGAAACTAGAAAGTCGCTAGATGTCGTTTTCTTTTCTTTTGCCGTTTATTTTAAAGTTGTTTGAAGATTGGATATTAATTTCACAAAAATAAAAATATTTTTTTTTTGGATTTCGTAAGATTCGAACCTCCGTTCGCTTGATGTGAGAACCGAGTATTTGTGTAGAACTGAGTTGTGACGCATTTCCGTTACATCCAAATTTCAAATCGCTAATGGGGCTAAAGAAACTTAACTTCAATAAACAAAAATTTTAACAAAACAAAAAACGACTTCAAAAAATGCATTAAAAAGTAAAAAAATAATTTCGTATTCTTCTACAACTTCATAATCAACTTACTTTTTCTAATCATCAATATGTAGGTATGATTGTTACTTTTGGAGTCGGTGTCAGTCAAGGTAGGTTTGTAACTACATACATAGTTATAGGTGAGGTGTGCTTGTATCGCACAAGCGACTTGACGAGGCGAGAGGCGAGAGCGGAGCCGCGGCGGCGCGGGGAGCTGTCAAGTGAACCCGCCGGGCCGGGTACCTTTGCTGACACCGACTCCAAAAATAACAATCGTACCTACATATTGATGATTAGAAAAAGTAAGTTGATTATGAAGTTGTAGAAGAATACGAAATTATTTTTTTACTTTTTAGTGCATTTTTTGAAGTCGTTTTTTGTTTTGTTAAAATTTTTGTTTATTTTTTGATTTTTAGTGATTCTGAAGTACACTAACTAATTTGTCTGAATATGGGTAAACCTACTAAACGTACTGCTCAAATGAGACAGACATTATTTGACCATAGCGACGTTAAGGTCAAATTAAGAGATTCGGCCGAGTTTCGTTAATTTGTCATGGATCCGATAATCAGAACCTATCCAAACTCTCATTAAATTACCCTTGAAGTACATCCTTTCCAATAAAAAAAGAATCATCGAAATCGGTTGGCGTGATATTGAGTTATTCGTCCATTTGTCGCGCACATACTTATGCAAATTTAAGACTTATATGGTTTTCTCATGGATGCTATTGTCGGAACTGGACCAAATTAAAATGGGACCACACGGGAAACATCAGCTTTCAAATAAAAAAAGAATCATCAATATCGGTTCACCCAGTCAAAAGTTCTGGCGTAACAAACATAAAAAAAAAATAATAAAAAAAAAAATACAGTCGAATTGAGAACCTCCTCCTTTTTGAACTCGTTTAAAAAACTCGATACAGTAAATAAAAACGTTTGATATCCTTACCAACTTATTATTAAAAGTATTTTTGAAATCGATATTACTCCAAAATGTAAAAAAAAAAATTGGACAATTGAGTCATAAATATCTCGGAGCAAAATTTTTTAATTCATTACCAGAAAAAATTAGAAACATGAATACCAATATAAAAAATTTTAAAACTCACCTTAAAAATTATACTGAAAACTTAAACTGAATGATATAAAAAAAGCAATACAATAACACCCCCCCATACACACAAGCCTTGCTTAATTATGGGGGTACATCAAATATATCTACTATGTAATTAATTACTGTATAAAATTTATTTGTAATTTATGTACCTTCTATTACTAATAAAAAAAAATATTATTTCGAGGGGCTAACTGTCAGGGGACCAAATGTCGGGTCACCGAGTAATAAGTATAATATATTTCTTGGGCCTTCCAATATTGTATTACGATATTACAATATTGTTTACGATATTACAATATTGTTTACAATATTACAATATTGTGTTTCTTTGTAATTTATGCATGTTCCTTCTATTTACTAACCTTTGCTGTTTTAGTAGTTTTACTGGTAAGCAATTCTAATTTCTCATGTTATAGTTTATGTCTTATACTATAAGTTATATTATGTAAAGGCCGAAAGGCGTTAGTGATACAAATAAATAAATATAAAATGGATAGCAATTTTACAAACTTTTTCTATTTGCACTATTTGCGAAAAAGAGTGGAAAATACTTTTTTCAAATAGCGGTAATTTCTGAAGGAGTACATTGTGAAAAGTGAATGACGGTATTTTTTAAATAATTTGGCAATTTTTCTAATCACTTCTTCTACTAGTGCAAAATTATTTTGTGGTAACATTTTAAATTCAAATTAATAAATAACGTTGTATTAACCACTTAATTATTTTCAATAAATAATGGAGAAAAATGATGTACTTTAATAATAAAATTTCTTATTCAATAAAAAAGAATGTACCGAATGAAATTATTCCTGTATTTTATGCAAACAATAGACTTAAAAATTACATATTAAATAATAAAGATAGAGATTCAAAAATGAAAAAATCTGGAATTTATAAATTGAAATGTAATGATTGTGATTTCTTTTATATAGGTAAAACTTCGAGAAACTTTGAAATAAGGATTAAAGAGCATATGAAAGCTTAAAATAATAATAGTTTCTCGGAGTTTGCCAACCATTTAATAGAAACTAGTCATACCTTTAATTTTAACAGTGGAATAGAATTAATACATTGTAATGTCAATGGCTTTCAGTTAGATAAATTAGAAATTTTAGAGATTAGAAAGAGCGTTAATGCAAATTTAAATATTATTAATAATCAAAAATTGTTTTTAAATGACTCATTATTAAATCTATTCCCCTTTTAAAATTTTTTTAAAATTTTTTAATTGTTCTATATTGCCCCTCGTCCCTTACACATTATTTTCTTTCAAATTTTATTATTGTTTATGTCTATTATTTTTCTCTATTACCTATGTATGTCTATTTTTAAAAATTAGTTCTGTCAAAACCCTGAGGAAGTCAGCTTTGCTGACGAAACATGTCGGTTTTTGTAAATAATTAAGTGGTTAATACAACGTTATTTATTAATTTGAATTTTTCTAACGTTACGTGAACATTATTTCTTCAGTTCAGTAAAGCAAAAACAAAAACAGGGGGTATTTCACCATCCTCCTGATAGCGTATCAATACGATAACGAATATTAATAAATAAACAAATAAATACTCGCAACAGGTAAAAAACTCGGCTAACTTTTCCAATATATAGCCACTATTCATAGGTTCAAGTACCAAATAGTTAACTCAGACTTTCAAGTACCAAATAGTTAACTCAGACTTTTTGAAGTGAACTTCATTAGCACAGTTGTGATTTGAAACTCGATGAAATGAAAAATAGCGACACTAAAAAGGCACAAACACATACAATCTATAGGATTTAGCCTGCGAGAGAATGAGATAAGTAGTATAATTGGTCTCCTATTTGTGCGGTGCTTCTTAGCCTTTCGGTATCCTTTTTGTGCGGTGCTTCATAGCTTCACCATACTCTTGTCCAATTTAATTTTCTGAATGTTTCACTTCTACAGCGTGTGAATTACACACTCTGTTTTTTAAATAAATAAATCGCGTTTAATTAATC
This sequence comes from Limnephilus marmoratus, assembly GCA_917880885.1. Lineage (NCBI taxonomy): Eukaryota > Metazoa > Arthropoda > Insecta > Trichoptera > Limnephilidae > Limnephilus > Limnephilus marmoratus. The sequence continues at coordinate 27,638,553 of OU862923.1, read as the reverse complement.
GTAAATGTACATAAGTTATTATATGGGTAATCTGTTAGGAGGATTGTGTATGTGTAATGTCCCCCCAATAGAGAACTCCCGTCCAATTATTTTTTTTAATGAATATTGAATATTTTTTTAATGAATGAAGGTCATTACCTTCTGACTTAAATAACTGCATATTTTTTTAGAGTTAGTTTTAATAGTTAAAAAATTTCCAAAGTTTTAATTTTTCAAGAAACAAACACCGCACGTGTAATGAATCGTGTGACGTCATCACTCCTGAAAAGTTTTTCAACAGGTTTTCATTTTGTATGACAGTTATACGGAAGAAAGTATGGTACTATTCGATAAGTTAAAACATTATTTAGGTGGAATTATTTATTTATTATATTATATTTATTTTGTTATTATATTTTTCAATATTATTACGTGAGAGTGGTATAGAAATTGTTTGAAATTATTATTTTATAAGATTTTAAAATCAATACTATCTCCAACGAAGCATCACCTACACACTGCAAAAATTGAAGGCAAATAAGATAAAGCGCCGACTAGCTGATCGGTGACGGCCATTTTGAATTCGAAGCTCGTAGAGCAGTGACTCGTTCGCGAACGAGTCGGCTCAGTGACCCGGATCTTCATACGGATCCGTAAGATCCGGTTCCGTAAGGCCGATCTTCAAAGCTACGGACACACTTGCTCGCGGTTCGCGGATCTTTGCGAACGAGTGAGCGGGTAGCAATTGCTACTATGTAGCATGCTCTTTGGCTTCTAATGAGCAAGTGTGTCCGTAGCTTAATTCAGTCGTTCAATTGAGCCGATTCACTGAACCGGATCTTTTCATTCTCGTTCAACTGAGCCGCTTTGCCCTTCTCTAGGCATTATTATGTAGCATATTATACAATTTTTTCGAACAGTTTAAAGTTTTTCAATATTTTAAATAATATAGATACCTCTATTTTTGATACTGAATTATTAAGGCTTAAATATTGTTTCAATAAACACAACAACTAAATCTCTATAAACAGTATGAAATAACGAATAACATGAAATGTTGTTAATACTGATGGCTTGTGTCATACCAACATAATCAAAGGCTTCAATACAATGACTCGTGGGGCGTGACGTCAGCACTAACCATTCAATAATACCAACTTCACGCTGTGTTTTGACGAGAGGTTTAAAAATGCACTTTTTAATATTTTTTTAAGAACTCTGCGTTTAATATTATGAAAAGCCGTCATACTTCGGGAGTTAAATATTACAGAAAATTACTGTTTACCCACAGCCACATGTTTTTAGCTGCTATAGGTATTTATTGAAATTGAAATTGAAATTGAAATTGCTGCAAACCAATCCCACGATTGAAACCAGAGAGAGAGAGAAGTATTTATCATAAAATCGTACAACTAATCGTAGGTTCGTATTTGTAGTTTTTAATACAAACTATAAGGATCATTGCTTTGCAAATCGATACTTTGAGATTTAGATAAGAATAGTTGCAATGGTATTTACAGTTAGAATGCCCCGTTCATGAATATTTTTGAGACAATTTGTTTTTTCAGTTAATTCGGAAGATGTCAAGTCTGGTAAGGATAAGGGGGGCGCTGGGTGCTCCGGGTGCCCGGGACACTCCCTGTGCGTGCCCCCAGTGCAGTGCCCTGCCCACGTAAGAATGGGGCACGGTGGGACCCGCTGTCACCTACCTCACGGAAGGGAGGGCATCTGCTGCGTCACTGGACAAAATCATACCAGTAAGTTCAGACATACTTAGTGTACGGGAGCCTAGCCCCGGACACTTTACTAAAACCTCAAAATGATACACATATTTTCAAGTTTTTATAAATGGAATTCAAAACACAAGTACCTATAAAATGTTTTATTTATGTGAACAATGCACGAAAACAAACAAAAATATTTATTCGGTTTTGAAAAAGTGGCAGGTAGCTCCGGACCCATAATCAAAGTTCAATAAGTTTTTTTCATCGCAAAAATAAAAATCGTCTGCAGAGTTTATATCCACACGTTCTTCGTAAATGTACATATATTGTGAAGACGGCATTATTTCGCTCCTTTGGGCCCTCCTCTATCGGGTATTCAATCTCCTTTTTGATGCATCTGGAACTGTAGATAATAGATTTTATGCCTAATTAAAAAAACATAACAGGTAATAAATAGATATGTAATATTTTTTTATATGTGCTCCACACACGAGGCCCTGAGGAGAATAATTTCTATCAGGTTCTATATCATTTTTGGGGATGCTTTATGTGGAGGGTCTTTTTAGGGAAAGGAAAGAGAGGAAGACGTGGGAAGGAAAAAGATATGAGGGGTAAGTAGGAATCTGGGGATCAGTCTGTCCAGGACGGATCTTTTAATCAATTCTCCACATTGCGGGTAAGGTGATGTTCTGAGAGTTCTGCTGGAGAGGTCTACAGGTCTTCCTCAACCAGTCTCTCCTGATCCGGCCTGACACGCAGTTGGTGGGCAGAAGCGTCCTCTGCCAAGATCCGGACAAACCTTACCGTATGAACCCGGGCACCCCTGCTAAGTCACCAAACGTAGCGAACCACTTGGGGTGACCTATGGCAGAGGTGTTGGTAATCCAACAAATGCTTCCTGGGGCGGCGGTACCCATACCCGCCTCCCAAATTGAAAAGTAATTTAAAATTGAATGAATGTTTTAATTTTTCCAGACGTACCAACCAAATGGTGTCCGGGGCTACCCATCGATAATTTTTTTTTTAATTATATTTTTTAACTAATATATTTGTTATGCTCTGGTTTACGGATCAATAAATAATTTTGACCACTAATTAAACATTATTACAAATTAGAGACCTTAGCTCTGAATTACACATTGAAATTTTGCTATTATGATTATGATACAACTGGACCCACCAGTCAAGACTGGGTTAAACTCTACGTCATTGGTGATAGGGTCTTAGTTATAAGCCACTTAGTTATATATAAATGATTTTGTAAAGCGCTCTTGGGTTGATTTTCTCGGGAAAGTGGCGCTATAAAAATCGTTCAATAATAATTATTATCGGGAAATAGCGCCACATAGCGGAAGATCCCAGTATTGGTGATTTAGCAGGGGTGCCCGGGTTCATGGGGTGAGGTTTGTCTAGGTCTTGGAGGCGGATGACCAGGACACACTGAACCCCAGATTCCTACCCACCCCTTAAACCCTCTTCCTTCCCAGAACTCTCCCCTCCTTCCATTCCTTAAAAAAACCCCTCCACACAGCATCCCCAAAGATGACATAGGCCCTGAGGGAAATTATTTTCCTCAGGGCCTCCTGTGTGGAGCTCACGTAAAAAAAAAAATGGCTTGGCTACCTGCCGTCCGGGGCTAGACTTCCTCCCTATAGTATCAGATTGTTTCATAATTTAGGCAACTTTTTTGGAATATAATTGATGTTTGTAATAACACTACTCTACTATTACGTATGTGCCGATTGCCACAGGAAGTATACAGTAAAATTAATAATTTTTCATTTAGGTATTTATAGTGCGATGTAAATTCTTTGTTGTTTATCACTGATGTTGTCTGTTGTGCATAAATCTACACACGTATGTGGAAATATACAACGGTGTTTCAATCTGTTTTCATTCATCAGTTCCAATTTTTTTTATGATGGATAAATGATAATTGATAAGTGTGACATATTATGTAGTAATTTTGACTTAATAAAAATTAACGAATATGTAGTTAATTTAATTAATAATAATTAGAATTGCCTTTACAATAAACCAAATCATCATGGCATAGTTTTATCGGTTCCATGCCAACTCAGAAACACCTCAGAAAGGTCATTAAAAGCTATGATTTAATACGATTTTAATTTTAAAATTGCCGGTAACCCTAACCTAACGTAACCTATTTAACCAATTTTTTTATATATATTTTTTTATCACTCTTAATGACCTTTCTGGGGTGCTTTTGAGTTGGTTTCATTCTGAGATGTCCGGTCACCAGTTTTATCATCATATTTTATTAACGCTGTTAATTTGTTCTTATGTTAAATTTGTAAAACTTGTAAAATAAAATAATATTTTTGAAGCCTTCGCCGTTACGTTTCTGATATGAAAATATAAAGTACTTAATAAATTTAGTGCTTTCGCTCTGGTGGCATGTATTTTATTGTATGTTACGTTATTGATGATATATGAAGTAAAAACGGTTCCTTATCTTTTCCAGCTGTTGAAGACTTGAAAGCTCGCCATAACCTCGCTCATGATCTGAAATCTCTGAAAGCTGCTGCGATCAAAGCTAAACTGCGACTGGCTAGATTATTAGAAAAGGAAAGTGATATTATGAGCTCAACTAATTACCAAACTGTCGTTCCAAGAGGATCTCCAATCTTTGGACATTTCCAGGTAACGTTTAAAAACATTTAATTAAGAAAAAATCTAATATTACTATAAGTTCATATTTATTTAAGTATTTAAATATAATTTGTACGTTTATTTATAACAATTACAGGCAATATAGCCTAAGATGTTATAATTGTACCATTTATGCAGTGTATATGCAATGCCAAAAATCTTACAAATGCGCTATAGGACACAAAAAATAAATCTATTTTTTTATCCACCGCATTCAAAAAGCACGTAGCCCCACAGGTGAGTTCATAAATAAATTAGTGCGGCTTGCTCTACTATATAGGAGGTTGTGATGACGTCATCGAGAGTGAGACTCTGGTACAAAAAAATTTAATTGGGCCAGTATCTCATTATTAGATAAATGACCGTTAATTAGTAGAAAAAAATATTTAAGCAAAGCAATACCTCTACGTGTCTCTAGGGAGTGGTAATTGGTCATGCCTAATATATAAATCGATGCGTAAAGCCAAGGGTAACGTCCATAGAGCCGCGAGAATAAAAACCTTAAAAATTTCTTATGGACTCTTTCAATGCGTAAAGTGTATGTTAATTCGTGTGGGGCCCAGATGATCGAATTTGACTCAAGTACACTCAGGACTAGTGTGTTATATAATAACGTCTGTGTTTTTGTGTTATATGTGCAATTGAGTATTGATTTTACTAAAAATACGAAATAAAATCTGAATTATTTAGTTAATTTGTATTGATTTTATATGTAATTAAAATTTGGTATTTGAAATTCTTCGTGCAGTAATTAGATTGGGAAAGAAGGCCCTGAGGAAAATGGAAGACAAATTTAAAACCGCACTCCTTTTTGTGAAAATACGAAATATTTGAATTTGAAAATTGTGAAAAGTAATATTTTAATGATCAGTTGTTGTACGGTATTTACTGGATTAACACTAGAATTATAAATACCCGACTGACAATGGATTATCGTAGAGTGAATTAATTAAATTCATAAAATAAAGCATGTAACACTCGAAGTGCCTTCCTTAAAAATTTGAATGGAAACAAATGCGCCACTTACTTCGTACCTTTTGGTTCTAGACCATTTAGCATACGGTATGTCTCTCTTACACTTGCCTGAAGTTATATATCGCCTTCCCATTTGAATTTCGTAATCATGGTGAAGCACAGTCTTCTATGGAAATACAGGCCAAAATTAGGCTTATAATGGACCACAAAACACGCCCATAAGGCACATATTGTATTATTATTTATTCTATGATTACATTACATAGTGCATGGTGTATTAATTAACACACATGGTGGTGTATTTTTAAATGACAGAAATATTATATCTTATAAATATATAAAAATCTCGTGTCTCGGTGTTTGTGGCCGCACTCCTCCGAAACGGCTTGACCAATTTTTATGAAATTTTTTATGTACATTTGGTAGGTATGAGAATAGGTTTTAAAGTATATTTCATACGGCGGTGATTAGGGTGTCCCTAGCGAGGTGATTAGGGTGTCCCTACCGAGATTTTTTTTATTTTTCTTTGTATTTATTTTTTATTTGGCATCAAAAAATACCTATAACTCCAAATATTTACCCTCCTACCCCCACCCTCCCATTTGTTAATCGCGATTTTAGTATTTTTGTAAGAACAAATTTAACCATCTTTCATATTTCAAACAGAACGAAATTATTTAAGTTGTTGAATGACAGATGGCGCTACGTCCGCCACATCGAACTTTCATCCACACATGCGCAAGACATTCACGAGAATCGTCGCGTCATTTCGATATTTCATTCGGCATCATGTTCTCGCTCGAGCTTATCCATCGAGCTTATTTGTGTTGGCTAAAGACGGGCTAAAAAAAAATATCGCACACTCAATTGCTCTTCGAAATTCGTATTGATTTTCTTTATTTCATTTTCCTACTTTAGTTGGTGTTTTTTTGCTTTTATCGGCGGTCATCGTCTACAGCGCTCCATTTTTCTTTCTGTCATAGATCCCATCCCCATACACTTACACTACATTCGTCATTTTTTATTTAGCAACCAAAATATTCACTAGAAATAATTTATATGGCAGAACAACGTTTGTCGGGTCAGCCAGTTTTATATAAAACTAGCTGGTACCCGGCATGCGTTGCTATGCCATTTAATAAAGAAATTGTCCTTTCCCATTCGTCCCGTTCCTCTTCCGCCTCCCCTTCTTCTCCCCTTCCCCTCTCGCATTCCCACTCCGTCACCTCCACCTTCCCTCTCTCCACTCCACTCCCCCCCTTCCCCCGTCCTGCGAACGCCCTTCCCGAGTTCCCCTCCCCCCTCCCAGGTTCCCCCCCCCCCCTCCCTGGTACTGCTCCCCCCTCCCTCCCGCTTTCCATACATTCAGTTTTCAAACAGCTCGCGTGCCACCAATAGCAATTTATTTATACAATTTTCATAATGCCAGAGCTCACCAGAAGTCTTATACAAACCTTGTCCTGACAATAACGAACACACAAAAAAAAAGAATTATCCAATTTGGTGCAGTGGTTCGAAAGTTATGCGCGTACATACATTTCGACGATTCATTTTTATTTATAAAGATTTTCTAATCTTTTTAACAACTTAACTGATTTGGTCCTTCCATTTACGCTATGCATTAATGATTATTCCGAGATATTTGATTCGATTCGTCGTTTTAAATTTTGAACTGTTTGAGTGACATAAATTAATTCACTGAAAATTTATTATCTCTTCGATTATTTTAGTCCCAGCGCACTATAAATCCACTGGAAGTATCAAAAATTGGAGTGGGAGCTTTTCTAAATTTGTTCGCTACGCAAGCTCTCAAGGAACGTGAAAGTATATCCAATGAGGATATTGCTTTGGGCCTCAGCAGAATGAAGCTAGAAGGTAAAGTATTATTTTTCTACTAATTATCGTTAAGCTCTCTATGTTCAGGATCGAACTACGGTCTATATTTTACTTCTTCGCTCATTATAAGCCCAGGTCTTCATTTACTAGTAGCAGTAGCTTGTAACGGCTTCATATTTTACGTTATTAGACCACCGGATATTTTCTCTGCCCGGATTTCTGCCACCAGTTCGAGATCTCCATTCGAGCACACCTTTTTTCCAGCTGTTGTCTTCCAATCCAGGACAACTTTACAGGAAAAATTTTATTTTACTTTAAAGGAAATTATGAAATATTAGGAGATAACTGTTTTAGATTGGCCCGAGAATACATCAGATGTGAACCCTAATAATAATAATAATAACATTATATTTATATAGCGCAGTTTTGTGTCATTTCTCTTCAAGTACGCTTAACTATAATAAATTTAAAAATAATCCTACAGTGCTCCTTATAATATTGAGAAAAAATAAAAGAGCATACAGTATTTGCAAAACAATGACAAGAGAACAAAATTAACAAATACATTGCTGTTATCACACAGGACAATAATAATAGTAACACAGGACAAAACAAGAACTTTAAAACTAAAATATAATATACTAACAGAAGGCAGTTTGCGTTTAGAAATGAGAAATATTCTGGCAAACATTTGGATATTAAACATAAAATATGTACAATAAGGAGGAAACCGAAACCAAACAATTACGGGAAACTTGAGAAAATGACTTATTATTATTATGTATATTGAATGGTAGGATTTTTTAAATAATTTTGTTTTTAGAGCGCGTTTAAATTCAGCCAAATTCTGGATATTAGTAAGAGCTGAGGGAAGTTTTATTCCAAATGAGACGGCCAGTTACGCGAAAAGAGCGATCATAGAAAACAGCTCGATTTGATCCAGAAAGTTCAATTAGACGATTAGTAACATCTAGATCTGCTGACCTTAGATTAGAGTAGTTCTTTTGTTTCTTTTTTCTTTTATGTACAGTGCCCGGTGCTGCCCGCCGGATTGTGTGTGGTCTTTCGCTGTCATGAGCTGATTATTCATGACGGCTGCTGTCATTTTGTATTACTTTATTTTTTATGTTTTGTTGATGTTACTAACAACTTGTTTGACTGTCCATGAGGCTCACTGCTTTTGCATTGACTCCTCCATGGGCTTTAGAATTGTAGAGATTGACCATTACAGTACAGTCCTGTAGGCGCATCCGCATACCGCTACCTAACACAGTATGAGGGGACATTGAAGGTCTAGATTCGTTACATTAAATGTAGAGCCGTTTGTTCAAAAAAATTAGATTCTTGCGAGAACTCCGAAGGGGCGACCATAAGTTGCCTATACCGGGGTGCGTATTTACAATCCCTAACGCGTTTGAGTCACTTTAAATTTTCAATATCTAAATTTAAATATTTAGAAATAAAATTATTAATTTCTAATATACACATTGGAAAGATTATTTTATCTAGATTTTAGAACATTTTTTTGTTTTTGCAAAGTGATAAAAATTATCAATATAGAGGTGTATTTACAATATACGGGAATAATATTCAAATTTAAATATTTAGAAATAAAATTATTAATTTCTAATATACACACCAGAAAGATAATTTTATCTAGATTTTAGAACATTTTTTGTTTTTGCAATGTGATAAAAAATAACCAATATAGAGGTATATTTAAAATGTAAATTGTCGTTACCGCGACTGATTCGGTATAGGTTTTGTAAATACCCGGGTGGGACAGTGGTGGGTACTTCAATGACCTTAGAGTAAGCTGTCTCTCACTCAAGTTTTGTCGGACACATAGTTCCGATATATAGGCTGGCGCCATTCCTTGCAATGCTTTGAAGGTCATTAATTGAGAATTGAAGGGCCATTTACAAAGCTAGAGTTTGCAAAATCGACTGCACTACAAGAACAAAGATGGCAGAAACGCTCTTTCAGGTTTGATTTCGGGATGAGAGGATCTCTGAAAATTGTCAAAAACTAGTGGAGTCCATGCCAAAACGAGTTAAAGCAGTTATTGAAGCCATAAGGGGAAATATTTCCTATTAATTTGCATAATATTTGTTGTATAATTATTATTTTACAAGCAATAAATGGTTTTACCATAATGGTTGACAATTATTCCATTAATTTGCATAATACCATAGGTATCGGTAAATTTATCAAAAATGGGTATCTTTCAGAGCCTCCATGCCCTCCACAGCCTTCTTGCCAAAAGCAGATCCTCAGCAAGTATCGAACTCTTGATGGGACCTGCAACAACCTCATACACACTTCATGGGGAGCTGCCCGCACTGCCACAGAGAGATTGTTGCCTCCGTATTATGATGATGGTAAGCAACTTATTTAAATTCCACTGTTTATTTAATTGTCAATTTTAGTAATTGCAGCAAGTCAATCTTGGCTTTTAATTTATTTTTTTAAGATAATCTCTATTCAGATGCCGAGTTTAAAAAAATATGTAAGTAATGAAATTTCTTCTTCAAACACAGCAAACTTATTTTGTGGCACCAATTCAATTCAAAATTAAGAGATTAGTTAGTTTTAATCACGTTTATTGTTGATAAAAAAGCGTCATGTTTCGTGAGCAAAACTCATTTTCTCAGGGTTTACGATCAATTAATCTTATGTCTATTATTTATAATTAATTTTAAGTAAACCCTGAGGAAGTGGGCATTCCTCACGAAACACGACGGTTTTTATAAACAACTAGCAGACCCGGCCACGCGTTGCTGTGGCTAACTAAACACAACATCAACACTGGATGGTTATCCAACCTTTATAACCACCGTCATCTTTGAGTTTATCGCGAACAGACAGACAGACAGACGCCGCAGAGGACTTTAATTTATAATACGTGGAGATAGTGCGAGAGATTATAATAATGTGCATTAAATGCTTGAGGTAACTAACGTCTTTAAGTTGATAAGGATTAATTAATACTGTCTCTAAATTTTCAATTTGCATTGTACGTGACCATTTTTTTAGAAGATAGAATGGGTATAGTAAACTATCTGTAAAAGATAGATTATATGCCATCGCGGACTTTTTTATAGATCTATAGAGGAGGAATATCCTACCTTGCATTGTTTTGTTATATCTCAAAGGGATTAGGCAGTGGTTTTGATGAAAACTCCCAGGCGGCTTGACTTTTTCCGACACTTCTAACAATTATCGTTCTGTTTCAACCAATTTACACAAATCCTCAACAAATTACATACCTAAACCTTCCTCACGAATCACTCTATATATTAGTGAAAACCGCATGAAAATCCGTTCAGTAGTTTTTGAGTTTATCGCGAACAGACAGGCAAACTGACAGACGGCGCGGAGGACTTTAATTTATAATATGTAGAGAATATAGAATGTGTAGAGATAAACGTGCTTAAAACTAAGTAATCTTTTAATTTTGAATTATAATTAAATTCCCTCCATGGAACAAAATCGCAAGGCGTGCTCTCGTATCGTTTATCGCGTTGTAGGTTTTTAACACGTTAGAGTACTTTTTGTTATTTATTTTTGGGGTGTTATGCCAACACGAATAAAATAAATAACAAAAATACTTTTGGCCGTGAAAATCTAAAATCGTGTATGTTAGAGTACGTTTGTAACCATTGCCATTTAACTCCGATGTAAAAACATTTGTGCTCTATTTTAAATATACATGTTTTATTAAAATTTCGCTCACGCCTCTAATTATAATCGTTTTAATAACATTACCCCGCTCCCTTCTCAATCTTATTCTTCATATTGAGCGCTTATAACAGAACCTGATTGCTGTGGAGTTAATGCCTATATGGAAAGCCCAGTGGTTCTGCTGGTAGGGAGCAGTGGCGGTTTTCTCTAAAGTGCGTTTGTGCGCTGAACCCCCATTAAAAAGCTGATAAAATAAAAGAAACTTGTTTTATAATAATATACAAATAATGTTATTATAAATCAAGTTTGTAATCATTATAAAACAAGTTCATAATTACACCATAAATAGGGCTCCTTTAAAATCCGTTTAAAACTGGCGCCACCGCGTCGAAATCGGTACCTATATCCATTTTGTGCGAGATGTGTTACGCGCAAAATTCTGTATAGAAAAATATCCGGGCCCATACAATCCCTCTGACGGTGATTTGAACAAAACTATGCATTTCGTTACCAAATTCAAGCACGCTCGGTGCGTTGCGATCACGAGTAGGTACCACGTGATCTCCGATCTTTCACGAATTGTACCGATCGTGTTCGTCGCAGAATGACCATTGCACGGGACGAAGCTATACTCGAAATCTTATTTAGATTAATCTTTACTGCGAATTGGTTTACATTATAAACATCAAAAAATATTCTACGGATAAATTGAACCTTTTACTACCTTTTGTACGGATTGGAATTACAATAAAATTATTATTTACGAAACAAAAAATATAAGCGTAAACTACTAAAGAAACGTTTTTTCATGACTTAAGTAACTATAAAGTAATAAGAGAATCAATTTTTAAAAGTACCCCTTTATGGCTAAGACTATTTTTGACCTTTTTATGATTTAACTTTTTTTTCATTCTTATAAAATTACGCACAAAATAAATAAAAACCAGTTTGGCGCGTACTTGCCTCGTGCAAAAAAGATGCTCGATTTAAAATGTTGAAGGCGTAAGAATCAAAATATTTCTAGCGTTTATATTCCCCTTTTTTATATTATTTTCGGCAAACGTCGCATTGTCAAGTCGCTGGTTATGTAATTTATTATTGAACTTACTTCGGTATTTTTTTTAAATCGCTGAACACAGTGTTGTGTACATAAAAAAATAATGCTAATAATATAAATGAAAAAAGGTTGGAAAATAAAAATAAAAGGCCTCCGCGTCCACTTATATATTCTACGTAATTATTCTTGTTGTAAAAACAATAATAATTAGCAACGTTTATTGCTGTAAAAAAAACATTAAACAACTTTATTCCTCTAAATGTAAATTTTGATTAGATATATCTTCTCTTGGATTTCTGAACCCCCTGTTAAAAAGACCACGAACCGCCACTGGTAGGGAGTAAGGGTAGAAACACATAGAACGCGGGTTTCGAAGTCTCGACGTTCTCAAAGTTTCGATAAGAATGTTTTTTTTTTACATTAGCTCCACACAGGAGGCCCTAAGGAAAATAATTGCCCTCAGGGCCTATGTCATCTTAGGGAATGCTGCGTGGAGGGAAGGGAAGAATAGGAAGTTCTGGGAAGGAAAAAGGTATGAAGGGTGGGTAGGAACCTGGGGGTTAGTGTGTATAGGAGTGACGGACGTATGAATCCATCCCTCCAGATGCGGTGCAACGCGATGCGTCTATAGAATCCGACTGGAAAGGACAAAAGGCCTCCTTCACCCAGTCTCCCTCAATCCGACCCGCCACGCAGCAGGTGGGCAGATGCATCCGCCGCCAAAACCTGGACAAATCTCACCCCATAAACCCGGGCCACCCCTGCTAAGTCACCAAACGTAGCGAACCACTTGGGGAGACCTATAGCAGAGGTGTTGATTCTCCAATAAATGGTTCCTGGGGCGGCGGTACCCATACCGCCTCCAAAATTGATGTAAATGTACGAAACCGCTCACAGTGAAGCCCGATTTGGATGTCCACAACTCGGTAGAAACTGCCGCCGGTGGACTGTCGGCGTGCCGGTAATCCGAAACCCGCGTTCTTTGAGTTTCCTATCCTAAGGGAGTTGGGAGCAATACTGTTGGTGGCTGAAACGTATCGTCGATACCAGTGAGGAGAAAACTTTCTTTATTGGCGTGACCTCCACCGCTGATACTGCCTGTATCTACGTCTTATATTATCACACAAATTAATTATCTCCATTTATTTTTAAACATTAAATAAAAATTGGTGTTAAAATACAAACATGTTTGAGCGCGTAACCTCTTAGTTCAGAAATTCAACTCCTATGACTCTGTCAAAAAATATTGTAAACATTAATTAATATCGATTTCTAGGGATCTGGAGTCCCCGAGGAACATCGTCCCCCCTCCCTCCAGCTAGGGCAGCCTCGACTAAGCTGGTCCTCGACAAGGACCGTCCTCACCAACGCGCCAGCCTCCTCACTATGCAGTTCGGACAGTTCATCGCACACGATGTATCGTCGAGTGTCACACTCACTTTTGGTAAGAATTTTGAAAACTGTGTCATTTGAAGAACCTGTAAATAATATGTGTTGCCCAAACATAACATCGTTGGTAATTTGAGCATCATGTCTCCATCATTTTGTTGCTCACAATTACAAGCCTTTTTTTATAAATAACCCAGTAACACATCAATAGGTGTAGTTTATTGATTATCCATGTAGTTTCAGCTTTCTTCAATAGATGACGATGGCGTAGCATACTATAAAAATAAAAATAAAGTTAGTAATTCGAAGTTTTCCTATATCCCAAGAGAGGGCATTTGAGTATGATATCAGAAGAGTACCATCCATCGATCCATCGTCGTTCGTGTTTTAGGTACGAACGGTTACATCAGCAAGAGGGAGCGGCAAAACTACTTAGAGCCTAGTTTAGTAAGGACACCTGTCCAGTTTAATATTCGTTGTAATATTTGCGATAATTTAATAAATCAACTAGTAACTCAAGTACGTACGCGTCTCTCAGCGAACACGGACGGTGTAAATCATTGTGCGATAAATAAATTGTAAAAGTGATTTAAAAGTAAACAAAAAGCGCTCAAACTACTTTAAAATGGTGCAGTGTAAAAAATGTAAAAAATATGTCGCTAAAGACAGTGAATTAATCAAATGCAACGACTGTAATGGGACCTTCCACAAACTATGTGCTATTGCAGATCCCGCCATTAACGTGGGTAATGAATTTATTTGTGCAAACTGCGGAACCCAGCGACTAATACAAGCGGACGGAGGAACAACGGCGAACATGAAATCCGGAGGTAGCGGGTCACAAGGCCCGAACCCAGAAAATCTCCCAGAAATGAAACAAATTCTCAACGAAATAAATAATAAAATTAGCATAATGTACGTCATGAAAAAAGATATGGAGACTCTTACACAGTCAACCGAGTTTCTATCCAACAAATATGACGAACTGATATCGCTACATTTAGAATTGGGAAAAAAACTAAAAGAAAACGAAAATAAACTCAATGAAGTTATAAACAAAAACACATATCTTGAAAAATGTAATAGAGCGCTGGAACACAGGATTCAAGAAATTGAACAAATAGAAAAAAACTGTAATATTGAGCTGTTTGGTCTAGAAATGAAAAAAGAAGAAAATATTGGAATAACCATAAAGACAATTGCAGAAAAACTAAACACAAATTGCGAAAATATTGAGAAGGTTTGGAGACTTCCTAATAGAAAGGACTCCAAACCGGCTAACGTAATCGTGAAGTTCACACGTCAAACTTATCGAGACGAGTGGTTACAAAAAAAAAAAACCATACTAACCAACAACGACATATACAAGAATGGAAACAACGACCGAATTTATATCAATGAAAATCTCACCAAAGAAAAAAAAGATCTCCTATACATTACAAAACAAAAAATGAAAACAAAATTTAAATACATTTGGGTACAAAATGCCAAAATATTAATAAGAAGTGAAGGTGATGGGAAAATTATCCATATAAAAAGTGAGAGTGATATTAACAAATACATTTAGAAAAATAAATAAAATAAAAATTCCTTTTGACTCGGAACAGTTATTTTATCAGTTATTAAATCAACGTCATGGAAGATTCGACACCATTTCAAACTCACAAATTTATCAAATGCTATAACTTGGATAACTGGATAAACGATAAAAACATCAAAATGAGGTTTGTGGCTATTCATCTAAATATAAGATCATTGAAAAAGAATTTTAATTCATTTATTGCACAAATAAATGCCGTTCTGCAGTATATAGATGTAATTTTTCTAACGGAAATAAATATTAGAAGCGAAATGATACCTATGTTCAATATACCTAACTTTATACCGATTGCAAATACTCGAGACAATAGAAGAGGAGGGGGATTAATCATGTACTTAAAAAACCATCATACTTTTAAGAAAACAAACATTTCTTTTAAAAGCTGCGAGACAATATCTGGAGAAATCACCACCGTTTATCAAGATGTCATAAATATACTTGCGGTATATCGTCCGCCGAACAGCAACAAGAATATATATTTGAAGGAACTAAAACAAATATTACAATTGACTTCAACTGATTCAAACTACTTGTATTGTGGTGATATTAACTTGAATTTGTTGGATACAAAAAATAGTGTAATTACGGAATATCAAAATCTACTCAGTGAAAATGGTTTACAAAATGTAATATTAGATGTGACCCGGGATGAAATTTTAAACGGAAAAAATGTTTATTCATGTATTGACCATATTGCAATTCGTAACCGTAATAACACTGTATTTTCATGTATTGTGACTAACAAAATATCTGACCATTATATAACAGGAGTTGCCATAGGGAAAGAGGTACTTACAAAGGATTTAAATAAAAAAAGTGAAATTATTGATAATAAATTAGTATATTCTAAATTAAAACTAGTAAATTGGGGAAAATTATTACAAACTGAATGTCCATCAGAACTGTACTATAATTTAAAAAATATTTTCGATAATATCTATGCGTCCTCGAAAAAAGAAAAATTATTTGAAAGTAATCTTAGGCACAACAATCCATGGGTTACAGAAGAAATTAAGAACATGATTAAAAAAAGAGATTATCTTTACTGAAAATGCAAGAATAGCCCAAATAACCCGGTATTTCGTTTAGAATATACGCGATATAGAAACAAAACAAACAAACATATTAATATTACCAAAAACACATTCCATAAAAACTTAATAAATAGCTTAAATGGCAACCCGAGGAAACTCTGGGACGAAATAAATAATCTAATAGGAAAACCTAAACAAAATCTAGATAAAATAATCCTTCAACATATGGGAAGTCAAGGAGACACAAAATTTTTATGCGATAAATTTGCTACAACATTCGTAAATGAAATAAAAGACATAAGACATAATTGTACTAAAAAATTCCTAGATCGTAACACGTATACAACTCCTGCTATTATGTCAATGAGATTTAGACCTGTATCACAAAAAGATGTTAAAAAAATAATTAATGATATGGATGTTAAAAAATCAGAAGGCAATGACCAAATAAGAATTAAAGACCTAAAGTTAATTGCTGATAATATAATCCCAGTACTGACTAAATTAATTAACCTTTGTGTAAGTAAAAGTATCATGCCTGACGAACTTAAAACATCCATCATCAGACCTATATATAAATCAGGAAACCACAAAGATTTCACAAACTATCGACCAATAGCGATTCTCTCGTGTATTGATAAAATTATTGAAAGAGCTATCTTTAACCAAATACAGAATTTTATAGAAAAAAATAGAATCATTAATCCCATACAGTACGGATTTCAAAAAGAAAAAAGTACTTCACAATTACTTTCTAAATTCACTGATTATATAAATTGTCAATTAAATGAAAAATATTATATTGGTATAATTTTTATAGATTTTAAAAAGGCCTTTGACACTTTGGACCATGAAACACTATTAAGGGCAATGGAGGAATGTGGTATTAGAGGTCCTTTAAAAAAATTGTTTAAAAATTATCTGTTTAATAGAAAAATTAAAGTTAAAATTGACGGAATTTTGAGTGATGAAATGTTGGCAAGCACTGGAGTAGCTACGGGCTCGATATCGGGACCTACGTGTTATATAATGCAAGTAAACAGTTTACCAAACGTAATAAAACGTTGTAAATGCTACATGTTTGCAGACGATACTTGCATTATATGCGCTGACAAAAATCCACAAAAAATTGAGGAAATTTTACAAGAAGACCTAAACAACATAATTAAATGGTCACACGACAATGGCATTATAATAAACGCAAAAAAAACCAAATATATGCTTATTCACTCACCATATACAAATTGTCAGGATAAGGAATTGCATATAAAAAGTCATTCATATGATTGTTTACACACAAAAAACCAATCCCTGCAGTGTAATTGCCCAAATATTGAAAAAGTGTACCAATATACATACCTTGGGCTTACAATAGATGTCAATTTTAACTGGTCAAATCATATTGAAAATGTATGTAATAGATTAAGATCCATATTAGGGAAATTTTATCACCTAAAAAACTTTGTTGATAAAAATATATTATACTGTATATATAACGCATTAGCAGAATCAATTATAGGATACGGAATAAATAGTTACGGATTAACGTACAAAACGTACTTAAATAAAATAGAACAATTACAAATCCGTTTCCTAAAATTGATATCAGGCAAAAAAAAAGTTCAATTATGTGAAGGCGATTATAAAAAAATTTTCTCCTTGTGTAATGTCCTCTCTATACACAGTAAGGTAGACTATCAATTAACGCTAGATGAATTCTGGAATACAGAATTCAAAAAACCTGTAAACCACAACTACCCTACTAGGCATAGAGAAGCACAAATGTTTATTATTAATAAATCTCAATATGTATACGGTGACAGAACAAAGAGGCATAGAATTCCGAAAATATTTAACGCATTACCTGAAAATATTAAAAATGAGACATCTTATTCAAATATAAAAAAAAAAGTTAAATCATTCTATCTCTGTAGAACATGAAAGCAAATAATATTGTATACAAATACCCAAATCGAATATTGATCAAATACCTGGAAATTACTATCACACACTGTATTCGTAATTAGTAGTTTATAATAATTAGTATTTTAAATTTTACACAGTTATTACAATGTAAAACATAAAAAGTATAATAGTATTAATTAAACAGGAAAAATGAGAGATTTCTTACAATCAAACTGATTGATCAGTTTTGTAAGATATTTAAGATAAATATTGTAAAATTTAAAAAAACTGAATAAACATACTTAAAAAAAAAAAAAAAAAAATTACACAAACCTCAAACTGATGTAGAAGATATCCAACGCATCTTAAGTTGTATTAATATTGTAAATTAAGGGACACTTTGGTGGAGTTATAATATTTAAAGAGTTACCTAATGTAGTTTTATTCACCGGTTGGAGCTGTTTGCTGGAAGCAGACAAGGACTAAATTAAACCTATGAAATGTTTTTATTTATCCAACAACAGAAAACTGTGTTATCACGTCTGTAAGTCTTACAGTGCCGTTGCCCCCTTTTAAAAATGAGCTACTATCATGTGACTGAAATTGTTAAAAATACACTGGAACACATATCCAATTTAGACGAATTAATTGCATGTTTTACTTATGTGACTGACTCCAAACTAACCGAGTGTGAAAATTTCGATTCCAGGGAATGGCAGTGCGATATCTTGTTGCAGTGAAGATGGCACGACTGTCTTACCAAAAGAACTCCAACATTTCGCTTGCTTCCCCATAGAGATGGATTCGAAAGATGATTTCTACGGAAAATTTGGCCAAAGGTGTATGAATTTTGTCAGGACTCAGCTCGCCCCTAATCATGATTGCTCCCTGGGATATGCTAAACAGGTAAGGTTTTTTCAACAATGAAGTGCATTATTTTTCAAATTTACTGAATTTTCGAAAATTCTTCTACTTTGCATGTTCTCTAAACTAAAATTGAGATCACGTTCAGTGTTAATCTTTTATAGAAAAAAGCTTTTGAGGTTCTTGTATATTTTTCTTTTGGTATTTAATTGCGGAATACTTATTATCAAACCTTTATAAATCTTCTGTATTAGTTTTTTAAAGGTTCTTATAGCATGTAATATCCTGCTTAAGCTTTAAAGATTTGTGAAGTTTTTTCAAAAGGCAGGGTGTCGCGGTTTTCGGTTCTGCAAGTTTTCATCCCACGACAAAACATCCCCTGACAAAATATCCCCGACAAAATATTCTACGGACAAAACATCCCCAAAACAAAATATCTACTGAAAACTAACCTAACCTAACCCACCAAAAAATGGGACAAAATTAATTCAGACATCCTGTAAAGACAATAAATTATTGTTCAAAAATAGTTATAAGAAAGAATTCAGCGTAGATACATTTTGTCCTTGGGATATCAATGTCGAGGGATATTTTGTCGGAGGATATTATTTGTTGGAGGATATTTTGTCGGGGGATCAAAACGCGCATTACCGCATTAGAGCAAAGATTGGGAAATAACATAAGAATTAGAGATGAAACGGACATCCGGTAACTATCCGGTATCCGGCCTATCCGGCCTAAATTTACTATCCGGCCGGATACCGGATAGTAACTCAATATCCGGCCAGATACCGGATATTAACTCAATATCCGGCCGGATACCGGATATTCAAAAACTACGACAATTTCCTAAAATAAAATGCAATACATCAATCTCTCTGAGATAAATATCAATAAAATGGCTTATGATTATGACGGCTTTTATTTAAAGTCGAAAAAGTTACAAAAAAGTCATAAGGCCTTCCAAAAACTAAAATTTTCTTCATTATTTACCCTAACGATAAATACATAAATAGTAAATATCTAAACTAAAATCTTTTAGTAAAAACTTACAAAAACCTCGCATTAACTAGTCAAATCACCATTATAGTGAACTAAAAATCGTAATAAACACAGAGATTATTGAAATGATTAAATACTGACATTGAAGCACCATAATATACCTCTTGTTTTTATTCTTATCAAAGAGAAAATTTTGAATTAATACTCAAAATTAATAAGTGGTAAATTATGGTGAATAAAGACTAAGTTTTCAGCGTTCGCCGGCAACAAGCGATTTCGCTTGTTTTCATAAACCAGGCCAGCTTCGGAAAACAGCCTCTCACTATAAACACTGCTGCAAGGAGCTGAAAGGTACACTTTGGCAAACTTTGTCAAATGTGGATATTGTTTCGAGTTAATCAACCACCAAGTGTAAGAATCGCGGCTGCGATCAATTCAAATATCTGGCTGCCGGATATCCGGCCATCCGGCCTCGCAGCTCGCGGATATCCGGTATCTGGTATCCGGCCAAACAACTATCCGTTTCGTCTCTAATTAGAATATAAAAAAATAACGGAAATAACAAAGAGCAATCTAGGTGAAATAAGGTTGATGAGCGATGCCTCTAATCTTGTCTTTGGTGGTTGTCTTGTGCAAGTGCAGTTCCAATGAGTTGTTCCGAGCAGTGTGAAGAGAGAACAGATTATTAATAGCTAACCATTACTAACAAAGGGTATCAGAAGAAATAAACTATGAATGGGGGCTGCCGGTTTGGATGTTGTGATTTCGATTATTTATTTTGAAAGGCTTAAAAAAAAAGATTGTTTTTATGATATAGATGAATGGCGTTACCCACTTTTTGGACCTATCTCTGATATATGGATCCCATCCCAACACTTTAAGTCCCTTGAGACAGTGGTCCGGTGGAAGGCTGAAGATGTTCACAGACTTTGGAAGAGACCTACTACCCCTGAGTGATGATAAAAATGATTGTATTACAATGGAACAGGGATCTGCCTGTTTTAAATCTGGTTGGTTTCCCTGAATATTTAATTTATTAGATTAAGTTTTGAGGACTATTCCCATCAATGTAATATTTTAATTATTGAAGAAGATAATACTAATAAATCTAAAGGAAACAAGGAATAGAAAAAATACAGAAAATGAAAATCAGAGTATGCAATTCACACGCGATAGAATAAGGAACTCCAGTAAAAAATATTTTGGCTTTAAAAAAATATGTTCATACAGACCAATGAACGCTGATACTGAATATATAAGTTTTATTTCATAATATTAAACGAAGAGTTCTTAAAAAATTATTAAAAAGTGCATTTTTAAACGTCTCATTAAAACACACTGTAAAGTTGGTATTATTAAATGTTTAGTACTGACGTCATACCTCACCAGTCATTGTATAGAAATGTAGGTATGACACAAGCCATCGGTATTAACAACACGTCATGTTATTCATTATTTCATACTGTTTATAGAGATTTAGTTGTTGTGTTTATTGAAACAATATTTAAGCCTAAATAATTCAGTATCAAAAATAGATGTATATCTATTAGTTTATCTCTATTATTTAAAATATTGAAAAACTTTAAACTGTACGAAAAAATTGTATAAATGCTATATCATAGGTAATGCTACCTAGAGACAGGCAAAGCGGCTCAGTTAAACGAGCTGCTTCATTAGGTCTCGTTCAATGAAAAGATCCGGTTCAGTGAATCGGCTCAATTGAACGACTGAATTAAGCTACGGACACACTTACTCATTAGAAGCCAAAGAGCATGCTACCTAGTTGCAATTGCTTCCCCGCTCACTCGTTTGCAAAGATCCGCGAACCGCGAGCAAGTGTATCCGTAGCTTTGAAGATCGGTCTTACGGATCCGTATGAAGATCTGGGTCACTGAGCCAACTCGTTCGCGAACGACTCACTTCTACTACGAACTTCGAAATCAAAATGTCCGTCATCGATCAGGTGGTCGGCGCTGTATCTTATTTGCCTACAACTGTGCAGTGTGCAGGTAATGCTTCGTTTGAGATAGTATTGATTTTAAAAGCTAAAAAAATAATAATTTCAAAAAAATTCTATACCACTCTCCCATAATAATATTGAAAAATATCATAAATAAATAATTCCACCTAAATAATGTTTTAACTGATCAAATAGTACCATACTTTCCTCCGTATAACTGTCATACAAAATGAACACCTGTTGAAAAACTTTTTAGGAGTGATGACGTCACACAATTCACTACACCTACGGTGGTTTTCGGGGGATCATGAAAAATTTAAACTTTGACAATTAATTTAACTATCAAAAAAAAAAAAACTCAAAAAAAAAATGCAGTTATTTAAGTCAGAAGGTCATTATTCATTAAAAAAATTGGACTGGAGTTCTCTATTGAAACCTTCAGAAAACTAAAGTAGACAAGAGTGAGAAGGTACGATGCACCACATAAAGTGGAGACCAATAGGCTTCAAAGCACCGCACAAATCTATTTTTCGTTTCATCGAGTCTCAAATCACAACGGTGCTAAAGAAGTTTTCACATCTACATCAAGCCTACACCTTGAATTTTTATTTTTTTCACCTTGTTCTGTTTAATGTTTCGTTTAAATTTATTAGTACTATATTCTTTAATAATTAAAATATCCCCTTAAAATTTGATCGTCTAGTTGATTAATCAGACGTCGCCAATTAATAAGTTTTGAGATAATGAGGAAAGTTAGATTCGAATGCTTACCATAAATCAAATATTATTTACATGTTTCTGTAATTTACATAAATAATAAATATGCAATAAAATAATACCGGGAGGTAAAACGGTCCGCTACATTGATGACATGACATTTTAAGTAGTGATGCAACGGAAGTGTCTTAACAGAAACAGAAACGGAAACAGTAAATCTTAGCGGAAGTGTTAATATTATGAAGAAAAAACACAATTTTTTTTTTTAAGATTTATTTAATTCCATTTGTATTTTGTACTTTTAGTACTCGAAATTAAACAGAGTTAATTATATTTAATAAAAAGTAATTTGGCTGCTTTTACACCTTTAAGTCTGTTTCGGCGTTCTTCATATATTAAACCAGCTCCACTAAATAATTGCTCACTGGCTACACTGCTGGAGGGAGCTGATAAGTATTGGCGAACTATTAGCAACGCGCATTTACTTTTACTCGAACTTAGTCACTATTAGACTTACGAACTCGTTGTGACACGTTTGTGTACCGCCCCCTGTCCAGTCGTCCATGCGCTCCCCACCCCCGCGCTCACCGCTGTGTTCTTCGTTTATAGTTCTGTTATAAAGTTTGCGGAACCAGAAACGGAAAAGAAAATGAAAAAACTTGCGGAACCTCTGCAGAAGCGGAAGCGGAAGCAGAGTTCTGTTGCAACACTAATTTTAAGAGATCCTAAAGTGACCTAGACATTAACATTTTGTTTAATTCAACACCAGTTTTTCTGCTTTATAATTGATTTGATGGCATTTAGGAGTGATCTTAGTATTGTACCAAATAGAGGGTTAATTTTTACGTATAAGTGCATACTCAACCCAAATTTCGATTTTTTAGAAGATGTCTGGACAGTCGACACGTGCATTTGCAATTATGATTATAATTGGACCAGGTTGATGGAGTGACATTCTCTCGGACTTTTAACATTATTTTTACTTCATCCCTTACTTCACACAGTCCTCCACTAATTTCTCAACTTATTCTGTAAATATCTATACCTCCTCCCCTTTCTTCTTTCCTTGAATGTATGGTAATTAAATTATAGATTAGGAATTCCTTTTGAAAACATCAGCTACATGCTACATGTCACTGTTGAAAATTATGGGCCTTGCCACATTAAAAGAAAGAAGAATATGTACTTACTGATCTATTTTTTCTCTATAAAATTGTTAATAACATTTTTGACTCCCCTGAACTCCTTAGAATGATTTACTTTCATGTGCCTAGTAGAACGGTTCGTCAGAAGGTACCTTACCATTGTAACAATTCAGGTACCAATGCAGAAATAAGCTCAGTAATGAACCGATTGCACAGTGCAGGGAATAAATATTACATGAACACCAACGGTACTATCAGCCTATAAAAATATTGTTATTAAATCTGTATGTCTATCTTGATGTTTATAAATTTTCAATATGTATCGAAATTTATAAGAATGTGATCCCTGTATCTTTCTCAGTTTGTTGTTTTTAAGTATTTTTTTTTAACTTGTAATTTTTATATTAAATTGTTATATCTCTTAATTGATTATATAAAATGTATTATTAATTTTATCATGTGTAAAAGCCCTAATTGGGCGTGTTCAAAATAAATAAATAAATTAATTCAATTTCTTGTTTTGCAGGTGATGGTCGTGCCAATCAAATGATATCCCTAGTGGCTGTGCATTTAATTTTCACAAGGGAACATAATAGGATCGCTGAAATTTTATGCAAACTTAATCCCCATTGGTCGGATCAGTTGGCTTTCTTGGAAGCAAGAAAAATTGTTATTGCGGAGTATCAACATATTGTGTACAGCGAATACCTCCCTCTTGTCATTGGTAAAATACTATATTCACCCAACACTTTACATTCCAACGCCACTGCTACAGGTCACCCCAAATGATTTGCTACATTTGGTGACTTAGGGGCCGTTCAAGTATTACGTAACGCACTTGGGGGGGGGGGGTCTTGTGAAACGTTACTGTGCGTTACAAGGGGGGCGGGGGGAAGGGGGAGTTCGAACAACGCGTTACGTGATATGTTTTTCTTTATTTAGATAAAAAAAACTAGGGAACTAAAATCTTCCAAGTTGGCAATCCCTTTCATTCACGAAGTCTCTTATTTTATTTATTACCGCAAACGCGATTAAAACAAGAAAAAAGGTATTTAAGCGATTTTCCAGTACTTTGCTCAACTTAATTGTGACTTTTAGGTCAAAATTGTCACTTTGGCGTTACGTAACGTTTAGGGGGGGGGGGAACGGAAAAACGTTACGGCGCGTTACATGGGGGGAGGTGGGGTCAAAAATCTTCAAAAATTGCGTTACGTAATACTTGAACGCCCCCTTAGCAGGAGTGCCCGGTTTCATGGGTTGAGGTATGTCTAGGTCTTGCCGGCGAATGCGTTTGCTCGCCAACTGCGTGGCGGGCCGGATCGGGAAAGACTGGTTTTTATGTGAATACCGCACAAGAGTTCCAACTGCTCCTGTCTGGAGCTAGTGAGACTCTTCCCCAATTGGGGTATGTTGAGAGGCTGAAGGCAATAGAGAGGGAATAAAGATGGGGAAGAGGAAATTGGGGAAGTTAGTGGTTGAGGGAGACCTAACCTAGAACTCTCCAGCCGGACTATCTCGACTCATTGCATTGCACCGCAGTCGGAGGGATGGATTCCGTCACTCCTGGATTCATTGACCCCAGATTTTTACACACCCCTCATACTATTTTTCTTCCCATAACTTCCTCTACTTTCTTCCCTTAAAAAGATCCTCCACACAGCATCCCCTAAGACGACATAGGCCCTGAGAGTTTTTTTTTCTCAGAGCCTCCAGTGTGGAGCTAGTGTAAAAAAAAATCAAAGAAAAAAACTACTTGTCTATATACTGTACATATAAGCGTTTAAGTACCAAAAATGGACACTAAAGGAGTCTGCCCACTACACCGTTCCATACCATGACCGTACTAGCCACAACGGAACGTATCAGCCACAAAATAAACACGCTACGCCCTACTATGCCCACTAGAACGTGCTAACACCGTATGATACCCGTACGTAACGGGTTTAGTGACTGTTTGATACCCGTATACACCGGGGTTAGTGTGCGGACCATCCCCGTTCAATAGGCGCACAGTGCCCGTACCCGCTGACGCACGTCTCATACGCTTATGATCCCCGTTCTAAAACCGTTGCGTGCCATGCATAGAGCGGACCGGCACCTGCAAAATATTGTCATAGAGAATTCGCCGTCAGTCCGGTCATGGTATGCGACGGTGTTGGTCGGTGACGGGACGGGCTAGTGGGCAGCGTTTCATACTGATCGATACAAAGAATATTTTTTTGCATGCGGCCGCTACGGTTACGGTCATGGTATGGAACGGTGTAGTGGGCAGAGACCTTAATAATAATAATAATAATAATAATTGGATAATTTATAAAGCGCCGTTTTTGTGAAAAATCACCTCACCTTAAAGGGTATTTTTAGGGAAAGGAAGGAGCGGGACTTCTGGGAAGGAAAGAGGTATGAGAATTGGGTGGTAATCTGGGGTTCAAGTGGTGATGGACGTAAGAATCCATCCTTCCCACCACAGTGCAAGCCAATGGGTCGAGAGAGTCTGGCTGGAGAGGTCTAGGTTAGATCTACCTCAACCAGTCTCTCCCGATCCGGCGCGCCACGTAACAGGTGGGCAAACGCATTCGACGCCAAGACCTAAACAAACCTTACCCTATGAAACCGGGCACCCCTGTTACATCACCAAACATAGCCTGGTAACGATGGCGGTGACCTATGGCAAAGATGTTGGTTTTCCAATAAATGGTTCCCAGGGCAGCGGTACCCTTACCTGCTCATTAATTGGAAATATATTTTATTCTTTTGTTATTCGGCGGTACATCTTCCCTGCACAACCCTTAGGGGACACTTATTTATATTTTGTGTAAGTAGGTATACCGTATTTTCCCTAAACCGACTGTTTATTGTATATATGAAAGTAGGCCGGTGGGAAACTGTCATGGCACTAGGACATAAACAAGGAAAGGGAGAAAAAGGATAACTGATTCACTTACCAAGGTAGCATCTGTGAAACAGTTTGGCCACATAGATACAATAGTTTATGTTTTTAAAAAAGAATATCTTAGAAGAAATTAACACTAAATGTAACATTAACCAAACACTGACATTAAGATGAAGCCATAGTAAATCATACAAAATCATATGTTTTTGTTTTGAAAATTTGATCGCTTAGAAGTATTGTAGATGCTTCAATTAAATACTGCGTGTAGAACATACCTTGGCCCTTAAAAATATCGGTCATTTTTTTATAAGTCTTTTAATAAGCCTATAAAAAAATAAAGTATAAGGTCTAAAAAACACACTTTCAAGTCCAAACTCTCCTATTTATAAACCCCTTTTCGGATATGGTTTTATTGTGTTATGTGGCAAATTCAGTTTATTTTATAATAATCGCAAAAAAAAGTTGATATTTACACCCAATCTTCCCAAAATAAAATAAATATGCATTTTCGCGTTGATATTTTACAATACGGCCGCTAGTCGACGAATTCGGTTATTCAAAGTGAACCCTATGGCGTCCACCGAAGAACTACTGTCCACGGCACAGTAGTGAACTAGTGGATCGCCTTAAACGGTATACTCAAGAGCAAAACAGTGTTTCTATTCATAACAAATTACATCTACGACGTGTTACCATGATTATTTGTATATGTTTATGTTTCCTTCTTTTTGGTTCAAAAAATGACAGCACTCAAACTTGCACAATTTTCTAATAATATTTTCCAAAATGGTTTATTTTCACCAACTGTGAATACGGTTAAAATGTGTGGAAAATTTAAAGTAAATTTTTACGATTCTGATCATTGCACTAAAAATGCAGAATTTTAATATTTTCATTCATAATCATTGATTTGAAAAACAACACTTGCCAAAATGGTTCCATCTGGCTACAACGTCATTATGACACAGAAAACGCCAATGTCTGGTAAGACGGGTGTCACCAACCTTGCCTGGCGTGACATCAACGCCGCCGAATACACGAATAAAAACGATCATGTCGTTTTGGCAGCTAATCGGAAACTGTCAATATAAAATTACCCTTAGAATTGTAATTTTTTCCTTAATTATTTTACCGAATTAAAAAAAAACAGTGAAAATATCCCATTTAAACAGTTTCCAGATAATAACTGATGGTTAGGAAAAGACAGAAACTGGATAAATGGCAGGAGCTAGGTAGAAACTAGGAACCAGTCCTTGTACTGTTTTAATTTCCATGAAATTTAATTTGTAATATGTTCAAATTTTTGTGCAAATGGTTTTTTAAGGTGAACGTGCAATGGAAGAGTTTGAGCTTGCTCCACGACATGGATTCTCTCTCGACTATGACATGAAAACAAATCCTAGTCTTACAAATGAGTTCGTAACAGCTGCTTTTCGTTTTGGTCATTCAACGGTCAATGGAAAGTTACAGTAAGTTGAAGAAATACCCTTTTTTTTGTATTTCTTGGGCATTAACTATGTAACAATTTCTAGACATTTTGTTTTTTGAAGAGTTTTATTAAATGTGCATTTGTTACTTAAATTTAATTTTTCCGTTTTAATTCTGCTCGTGAATGATACGGTTGTATCGAAACCGGTCGCGGAAAAATTAAATTTAAGTAACAAATGTACATTTAATAAAACTCTTCAAAAAACAAAATGAAGAAATACCCATTCGCAGAATATGTTATTTATTTGATTTTTTATGCCAAGCCGGGCTTTTACATGTTTATTTATGAAGACATAATTATATGTGAACAACAACATAAAAACCAAATCATTTACAATGAATGATGGAAAAATGCTGGATTCTGAAACACTATTGGAAATACCATTAAAGAGTAGCCGATAGAAATGTTTTGCTGGTTTGCCCGAAGTAAGATCAAATCCGCATAGATCACCCTTTTACCATTGTATCTCTAATGTATGTACATACATATTACACAGGTGTCAGTTGTACAATAAATAAACTTAAGTCAAAGCAGAGCTAGGCATTTCGTTCAATTAGATTCGAAGTTCTGCTTTCCAATATATTATACTAATATCTCTTTATATTTAGTAATTGTTGCGTTAAATATCTCAACATCTTTATAATCACACTCAAATTTTGTATACCGTGAACGGGGTTATACAATTGTGGTCCGTGTTGGAGTTGTTGAAATAATACGGCAGATACTGCCTCGATGTTAGTATGCGAGTTATTGTCCTTATGATTTTATATAAACAAATTAATCCTTTAACCAATCCGCAGTATCCAGCAAGGACATGAGATAGATGAAGTGATTTCTATTCCCGAAGTAATGTTCCATCCAGCAAGAATGAGGATGAACGAATTCTACGATAGAATGCTCATTTCGATGACAACTCAGCCCATGCAAGAGACAGATCCTTCTCTTACCGTTCAGGTTAGTTACGTGTACTCAATCAGAAGAACTTTCATCAAACTCTTATTAAAACATACGATAACAGTGATGATACTGATGATGAACCATTTTAGACGGAGGGACAATTTATCCACTTTCAATTTGTTCGCTGGCCCTCTAATCCAGCAAAAACCCTACCTACGGTTTGCTACAAAATCTTAGGTGGTGTCTCATTTAAAATATATACATAAACTATACCTACCGTAAATTGGTAAATTTTAGGTATTACCAGTAAATCCTAAGATTTACCAACATTAAAAGTTGGTAAATCTTAGGATTTAAGAACATATTTAAAAAATACCTACTGGGAATTTTGGGTAACGTTTGCTTTTTTAAACAACTGAAAAAACTAAAAAACTCGAAAAGTTACACAATTTTTAGTCAATAAAACTTTCGTATTTTATAAAGCGGAATCCTTTAAAATGTATCAAACATAAATCTCGACCAAAAAGCGCCGCACTGCGGACGTGTATTTTTTTCTACACAAGGTCGAACCCAAAATATGGTCTTTTTAAGAAAAATCTTATTATTTTGAGCGGCTGATTTCAAATTTAATTGAAAAACTAACATTTTCCGCTAAACCCTTGTTCACTGATCTAGAGAAACTGGTTTACTAATTAATATTTGATTTCAGTTGACCCGATACTTGTTCCGTGGCGGGAACCCTCACGGCCTAGACCTGGCCTCCCTTAACATCCAGCGAGGAAGAGATCACGGAATCAGAAGCTATAACGACTATAGGGAGCTGGTGGGTCTTCCGAGGATCAAAAGTTTCCATGATTTTGGCCATTCTGTAAGTGTTACCT
This sequence comes from Limnephilus marmoratus, assembly GCA_917880885.1. Classification (NCBI taxonomy): domain Eukaryota; kingdom Metazoa; phylum Arthropoda; class Insecta; order Trichoptera; family Limnephilidae; genus Limnephilus; species Limnephilus marmoratus. Next base: position 27,608,849 of record OU862923.1, on the reverse strand, counting down.
ACTGTTTTAACACAGTAATGGATGTCCTTTATATTAATGACTAGCGATTTCCCGGCATACGTTGCAATGCCACTTAATAAAGAAATTGTTGCTCCCTGCATGTCCTTTTCCTTTCGTCCCGTTCCCCTTGTGCTGCCCCTTCCCCTCATATGTCCCCTTCCCTTCATGCGTTCCCCCATCCACCTCTCCCGCTCCCCCGTCCCGACAACCCCCCTCTGGCGTTCCATATATTCAGTCCCAGTACATTCAGTTTTCAACAGCTCGCGTGCCACCTATTACAATTTTTTTATTCAAATTTTCATTTTTCAAATATTATAAACACTCATTTTTGTATATTAAAAGAACAATCAATCAAATTTGGTACCTAACATAGGTACCGATTTAAAATACCTACCTATAATTCTTACTTACTTAGTACTTCAAGTAAATTAATTTAAAGAGTTTATTCCAAAATTAAATTTTGATTGAACAATCGATGGTTTGCAAAATATCATTCTCAAATTGTGACGTTTTTGGCAGTTTCGAAAGAGTTTTGTAATCATTAAAAAACTTTTCAGATGTATTGTCAATCATACCAATCTAGCTCACTGAAAAGCAACGGACCCCCTCGTCGACCGTATTTAGACCCAAGCGTCGACCATATTTTGTGAGTGGGTCAAAATATTTCCGTTTGCAATAAAATCCAAGTAAATTGATTATTTCTGAACATATATGAAAACAAAAAACTCTTTTTGAAAGGTGATAAAACACTTTTTCTAACTAAAGTTACTGATAACGAAAAAAATAAAACACAAACGTATTTTATTAGATAAATGCATTATAAACGTTATTGTCACTTCACTTTTTGTCGTTCCATGTAATAATAATGAATAAAACGTTCCCAAAGTTTCAAAAATTTTTTTCAAATTGCATTCTGAAGCTTTGGTTTCATAAAGGTTTCATTTTTATTACTTTGGGGTTAAATTTTATATTTGTATATAAAGCGTGGCATTTTGTCTTTCTAACACCGTTTATATCATACTTGTCACTATCATACAAAATTATTGTATTGGTAACTTTTTCCTCGGGCGCATTTACTGTTTAACACTAGAAAGACCGGGTACTGCTCCATACCTATAAAGACCACGACCGTCACTTTGACGGCTGATCACTTTTTTCAAATTGGGAGGCGGATATGAGTACCACTGCCCCGAGAACCATTTATTGCATAACCAACACCTCTGCCATAGGACACTCCAAGTGGTTCGCTACGTTTAGTGACTTAGCAGGGGTGTCGGGGTTCAATGGGTGAGGTTTTTCTGGGTCTAGGTGGCGAATACGTTGCCCACCTACTGCGGACTGGGAGACACTTGATGAGGGAGATACTCATCTTGTCCTCTCCAGCAGGACCTTTCTCGTCCCGTCGCCTTGCAAGGCAGTGGGAGGGATGGATTCATTCGTCTGTCACTCCTGGATACATTTACGAATTTTTCCTATTCATCTCTCACACTTTTTTTCTTTTGAGAACTTCCTCTCCTTCCTTTCCCTAAAAACACCGATGCACACATAAATTTACACAGCATCCCCAAAGATGTCATAAGCCCTGAGGGTTTTTTTCCTCGGGGCTTCCTGGAAAAAAGCATGTGAGTGCAAAATGCTGCAATTTTTGTACAAGCATGTGTTATGTTTGTACAATATCGAATTGTTACGTTTTTTATAAAATCGAATGCACTCCCCACAAACGGGTTTCTTACAATTATCACATCTATCATTTATTTGGTTTATATTATATTTTTTATTAATATGGCACTGTCGTTTTTCAGTAGTTTTTTTTCCGGTTTTTTTTCTTTTTCGTTTATATTAGCTCCACAAAAAAGCCTCCCCTCAGGGGGAGTAAATAATTCCCCTCAGGGCATTTGCCATCTTTTGGGGTGCTGTGTGGAGGGTACCTATAGGAAAAGGAAGAAGAATAGGTTCTGGGAAGGAAATGAGGTGAGGGGTGGATGGGAAACTGGGGTTCAGTGTATTCAAGAGTGCCCGACGTATGAATCTGTCCCCACCACTGCGGTGCAAGGAAATGTTCTGAGAATCCTGCTGCCGAGGTCAAAAGATCACCCTCAACCGTTCCCTCCCGTTTTTGTCTGCCACGCAGTTGTTTGACATACGCATCAGCCGCCAAGATCCGGACAAACCTAACCCCATGAACCCGGGCACCCCTGCTAAGTCACAAAACATAGCAAACCTCTTGGGTTGACCTGTAGCAGACGGGTGGTTTGGTTATCCAATAAATGCTTCTTTCATTTCTTCAGAAGTTAACGCAGCTGGATCAACTCTGGTATTTGTATACTCTGTCATTCTCCAATAAGCCATAAAATAAATTTGGGCGAGAGCAATATTTTTTGGTATTTTTATAAATTATGTGACAGTGACCAATCAACGTACAGATCGAGTATGAATAATACGCGATACCGAAAGAAAGAAACAGACATAATAGTACTATCATAAACGAGGAGGAATGGGTATGTTGTTAACTTGGGTAAATAAGGTTGTAAACGAACTCAGCATTATGGCCCAAACCGTCACATTGACGGCGGCGGTCTTTGTAGGTATAAGTCAATATATCTCAAAAAGTAATAAAGACACATACCTGTTTTTTTCACTATAGTTGTTAAAACATAAATCATGAAATGTTAAAAAAAATCACACCAATACAATAATTATTAACCATTATATCGTTACTTTACTTCTGGCTGCCGTCAAAATGAAGGCTCCGGTCTTTCTAGTGTTAAGAGATCTAGGCGTACTTTTTGATTCCAAACTAAACTTCGTTTCGATGCACACATTGAGAATATTGTGAATAAAGCCTGCGTGCTAGGATTTGTCATCAAAAACAGCCGCGAATTTCGTAAACCTGAAATCTTTCTTCTTCTTTACTACATGCTGGTCCGTTCTCCACTTGAATGCACCTCCATATCGACTCCACTTTACGGTATCTATAAAGGACCGGCGAACATACCTTGACCTCATCTCATGATGCTGTACAAAATCTGCAACAATGTTATCGACTGTCCTGATCTACTGAAACTAATAAACCTCAAAATACCACCCAGAGTAACAAGGCTTAACGACTTATTCCACATTAGCCGGACGTGTACAGATGCTGGTGTCAGGGATCCAATCAGAAGAATGTGCAAATCGTTTAATCAAAATTAAAACCTTAAGGATTCCGACTTATTTTTTGATACATGCAGTAATTTTAATCAAAATCAAAACCTCAAGGATTCAGACTTATTTTTTGATACATGCAGTAATTTTAGTAGAAAATTGAAGGCTGTTTTCCTGCCAAGTACAATAACTTAGACATACTTCGATACGTTTTTAGATTTTCACGCCAAAAGTATTCTCGTTATTTGTTTTTGGGGTGTTATGTCACATCTACCGGATCTGCCCTGATGATGGACACTGCAACGCTGTCCGAAACGTTGGCTAAAGAAGGAGGTAGCGTAACACGGCATAACAACTCAAAAACAAATAATGAAAATAGACATAAAATTTCGGAGGCGTCTACTAATATATACAGGAATTCCAAAATCTGAAAAAATCAAACTAATATCTATGAGAACCAAAGTGTTGACGAATATCTACAGCTCAAACTGTTGACTAATATCTATGAGAACCAAAGTGTTGACGAATATCTACAGCTCAAACTGCTGACTAATATCTATGAGAATCAAAGTGTTGACGAATATCTACAGCACTGGCAGAGGTTGGATTTGCAATTATGTATAGCATTGTTGAAAGTAGTTTTGAGGGCCAGGGATTACCAATGTGGAATTGGTTCCAGAGGCTGAGGAGCTGATGGAGGATGTTGACCTGTGCTCCGTCTTTGCATCAGACGGGTGTATATACTTAACCGTGAGAAATATTCAGGCTCCTGGAGGTCGCGGTACTTTCAGGCCGCGATCCTGTGTTCAATGATTATACGGGATGATGATTGATAACACTGTACTCTTATTTGAGTGATTTAACAATTTATTTAAGATTTTAATTATTTACACGATTAGTGTTCACGTATGACACGGGTAGAGAGGTATGAAACGCAAACCGGCGGTTAGATCGAGTGCTAGGAACGGAATGATCCGCTCGGAATGATCCGAGCGGTCCCGAGATATTTTCGGAGAGGTGGCGGTTATAACACATGTAAAAATGAATGTAAGTGATGACCATAGCATATTGGAATAATGTAATATTGCGTATGCAGTTTAAAAAACTTAATTTATGTAAGTATGTATGTAAAAATTCCTAATATCGGACTATTGGACACATTTAGCTGATTAGTCCAACCTACGCTCTGTTGATATTAGTCAACACTGGAACCGTCATAGATATTCATCCGACCTAAGCTCTGTAGATATTAATCAACACTCTGAAGTTCGTAGACATTAGTTCAACATATGAGCTATAGATATTCGTCCGACATACAGGCTGTAGATATTAGTATCTGGAGTCAAAATTTCTGTATAACATTGTTTTTTATCTATATACTTTTTTTGTCTTGCCCTCTAAATTTTTCCAAAAATAATTTGTAAACTTTTATAAGGATATTGCGCCTTTCTCTCATCTCTCTATTTGAAAAATAATATTCTTATGTATATATTTTTTCTCTACTTATAAGTAAAAATATTTGTATATGTTTTTATCTGCTGTTTGTCAATTCTTGAGAAATAGTTTGGATGCAGGTGAGTTCTCTAGTTTGTTTTGTATATTCTTGCCAATTGACATCCGTATTTTCTCCTTAATAAATAAATTTTTAAAAAAGATAAGTAGTAAGAAAGACACAACGATTTCTATGAAACGTAGAAATATGAGTTGTTACTAAAAGCGAACAAATAATCCTGAGGGGTTAAGTAAGCAATCGTTGGTACTTATTTTTGCTCATTTATCATTCTGCATGGTTCTGCATCTTTTTAAAATTTTGTTCTACATAATATGCACTTAAAAATGATGCAATATATTCATCTTCAGATTGCCGAACAAATGAGCAGTGTGTACGGATCTCCTGATGACATAGACCTCTGGTTGGGAGGACTGCTCGAGGCTCCGGAGGAAGATGCCCTGGTCGGCTATACCTTCCGCGAGATCATAGCCGATCAGTTCTCCAGGCTCAGGAAAGGAGATAGATATTTCTACGAGCATGGACCACTCTCCAATCCTGGACATTTCACTTTCGGTAATAAATAAGAAATAATTTCTTGAGCTCTTAATTTTTGTACCGCGCATTTACATCCCATGACAAAATATCCCTGACACAATATACTTCGACAAAATATCCCTCGACGTAATGTACCAAGGACAAAATATCCTGCGGACCAAACATCCTCCAACAAAATGTCTACTAAAACCTAACTAACATAACCTAACCTATTTATTGTCTTTACAGGATGTCTATTATTTTTGTCCCATTTTACTACTTTTGAACAAAAATTACTGATTGTCTTTACAGGTTGTCTGTATTATTTTTGTCCCTTTTTTTGTTAGGTTAGGTTATGTTATGTTGGGTTATGTTAGGTTAGGTTAGGTTAGGTTTGGTTAGGTTTTAGTAGATTTAGTAGTTTTAGTTTGTCGCGGGATGAAAAAATGCGAAGTCCGTTAATTTTATTTACATTAGCTCCACATAGGAGTTGACAAGAATCCATGAAATTAGTTTACCTAAGGGCCAACTTCATCTTTGGGAATGCTGTCTGGAGCATCTTTTTGAGGAAAGAAAAGAGAGTATGTTCTCGGAAGGAATGATTGGTAGGAATTTTTGGGTACTGTGTGTCCAGGAGTGACAGATATAAGAATCCATCCCTCCCACTGCGGTGCAGGTCAAAGGGTCTCCCTCAACCGGCCTCTCCCGATCCAGCCCGCAAAGCCATCGCCTAATATTTACATTACGAAACAATGTTTTAAAAATGGTATCGTTTTACAGCTCAACTGTCCGAAATTAAGAAGACGTCCATGTCCAGATTGATATGCGACAATAGTGACCACATAGAACTTCATCACCAATCATCCAACGCTTTTATGAGGCCTGTTTTGCACGGGTAAGAACATTGAAACAATTGATTATTTATAGTAATATACGCCTGTATACTCGTATATACGGGAATTTATAAAAAATGTGATTTACATGATAATTTTGTGGAACAGTAATCTTGAGGTACAATAAGCTGATCAAATTATATAGAGCCCACGCAGAACAATAGCAGATATTATGCTAACGTTGATTTATTGAGCCTGTTTGTAAATACATTCCATGCAGTGCAGTTGTGCTACATAGACGTGCTTCTGAGAAAGCATCTTCTTTACATAATATAAAAAATGAAGTCACTCGCGCTGTTTATGCGCTTAGATCTTTTAAACTACGCCACGGATTTTCGTGCAGTTTTAACCAATAGATAGAGTGATTCATGAGGAAGGTTTTAAGTATATAATTTGTCAAGATTTTGTGTTAATTGGTTGAAATGTATAATATATCTGGCCAAGCGGGCAAACGGGCGGTGTGGATTTGATTTAACAGATGGCATTGGTTATCAAGGTTGGGTAATGGCGTGGCGTTGTGTTTCGTTAGTCACGGCAACGCGAGTCCGGGTCTGCTAGTTTCCATTATAAATAACACTATTATTTAACAGCAAGCGGCAAGTTAACCCGTCAAATCGTTTCTTTGGTTGGTTAGAGCTCTAACTTCGCCTTACCATGGTAAGTTCTTAGGTGTACAAACATGAATAGGTTCTGACTTCACATTACCATGGTAATGCAAAATAAGAACCCTTTGCGAAATTAAAACCAAAGTGACGAAATACATACACCACGTCATAGACATATATACTATTCAATCGAGGCTCTCGACACCCTTTTATCTTGCAGGCTTATTATAGAAAAGCCTCTTTGGTAGTCTACTATCTGCCATCCTTGCTAAATGTTCTGCCCAGCGGTGCCATCCTTGTTTTAAACGTTTATCTCATTTTTAACCACCCCCACGAAGCCGCACTTTTTTTTCGATTCCAAATAAGTTCTGCGATAATATTAAAGAAACCGCCTTATTTTCTTTTTGTTTCAGGAACGAACCCATCGATTGCCAAAGTCATCAAATACCATTCGTCGATTTATCTCACTGGAAAGAGTTTTAATTTTAATGTTTGATACAAGGGCAATATCAGAAAGTACCATTTAAAATAAGAATTGTATTTTATTTAAAAAATTATTTAATATCTCTTAACAGGTTAAAACGTACAAAGTACCTAACTACCTGCTTACAAAGTAAGAAACATTTAATTTCTACTTTGTGTTTTATTAATTTTACAATACTGTGTTAATAATGAATAAATGTGTTATTTTTAATATCTTTTTTTATTCCTTCCCCTTCCCCATCTCCTTCCCCTCCCCACTTCCTTAAGCATACCCCTCTTCCAAATTATACTACACATATAGTTTCAGTTTCAGTGCCGGCAACCCGGGCGTTTATTTTATTTTCATTTATGTACATAGATTTCTTTTACCCACCTCACTAGACAAAGTCTGTTCCGAGGCGGGTAAATAACATATTTTATTTAGTGAAATAGATATGTATCAAAGTAGACATGGGTATAATAATACGTAATACCTACGTCTTATTCTTCAAGTTCCCAAAGACGTCATAATTAATCTCATAAAACATTTTTTTCTAGCTAACCTAATTGTATTACTCGCAGTCTGTTCACGTTTGTTCATTAATATCTATGCTATCTAACCACTGAAGACAATATTAGCGGCTTTCCTTAAAAAATCTGAAACAGAAAAATTAAGACAACCTTGTCTTTAGAGCATCTCCTCGGCAAGGCTAATTTCCAGGGATCAACTCTTAGATCTAATCGTATCTTTTTCTGATTTTTCTGTTTCAGATTTTCGATTGAGTGTAGCCAAAGGTATTCAAATACAAAAGAGGTATGTAATGATGTCCACGCAACTGTCGGCGGACTATGACCTAATCAGGGTAGTTTGCATACGAAAATAATTTTTTCATTTCGTTGATTTTTTGAAGGTGTACATAAAGTGGGTGATCGACAGGCGAGCCTATACCGCGGTTTTAAAAACCGTCGGTTTTACTCGCGGCTCGTTAGTGCTGATCGACTAGCGAGTAAAACAGTCGTATCGTAGTCGAATTGAGGTTAACATATCTTGTTCGGAGTCTGAAGCTTTGTGTTATCTTGGTATTATAGCATACCACGAATTAAAAATTATTATTAAATAAAAAAATTAAATAAATTTTAATAAACAAAATAAAAAATAAATTAAGAATTTTTATTAATAAATTTTTTAATATTTTTTTATTTATTAATTATTTCCCTTGTTTTTGTATTCGCTTGATTTAATTTGCCATAAACAGGGATACTCTCGGAAGCCATTTATGAATTCTACGATGAAATCGTCACTGTGAATCCACAGATTCATTATTACGTGACGTCCGTCCTTGTCCGTCCTATAGCGCTGTCGCCGATAACTGGCGGCTTGGCTCGCCGGCCGTGATCGACACGCAGTTTTGAACGACGAGCCGAGTAAAAAATCAAGCAAACATGACGAGCCACGAGCCAGGCACAAAACCGCGGTTTTGCAATGATACACCGGCGAGCTTTACCGACGAGCCATAAGACCGCGGTTTTACTCGCCTGTCGATCAGGGCCTTTAGTATTGATAACAATATAGTTTGAATACGGAAAGAATTCGTTCATTTAGTCTAACGTTCGTTTGGTTTATTCGTTCATTTAGTTTATTTATTAATTGGTAAATAATATCGGCGACACCCGGAAGCGCAGTCTCACCTAGTAAAAACTGCAGATAGCACATCTATTATATTTCAATATCTTTGAGTGTAGCTAATATCGTCTTTAGTGATTAAATTTTACAAGGTTTTACTCATTAAGTCAATATAAATACGCATTATCATTATAAACTGTTTTTCTACTTTCAATTGTCCATTATTTTCTTGAAAAAAAATCAAACGTCCGTTGGATTAATGTTCACATTTTCTCTAGCATTTTGGTGTCTGTTTTTTTGGTTTTGGAAGTAGACAACAAACGCCAGATGATACTGAAAGGAAAAAAATCAGATAATTAATTTTTACTAGGATCGCATGATATGTTCCAAAAGCTTATTCTTCATTTTCAGATTGGTCCGAATGACTTAGGGACATATTTCACCACCTCTGAGTAAATGGTTGAGTAACTATTCATTATTCAGCGGTGGTGAATGAGATAATATGGGCTACTCGACAGGTACTCGTAGCTCTGTTTGGCAGTTTGGTCACTCAGAGGCTCAGACGTGGTGAAATAACCCCTTCTTTTATTACTGATTATTTACTCACCTATTAAAATGCTTCCAAAGAGGAAAAAACTGCTGGGGCAGTATATTTCGATGAGCAAGCCAATTAAGTTACTTCCCATGATGGAGCCCAGTCTGCCAAACATCAGGGAAAGACACACTGCCATAGCTCTGGAGAATTCAAAATACGTTAAAAAATCATGAAATTTGTTCGTTTCAGAATGCGATTTCTTCTATTTAATTATAATAATAATTAGTTCGTAAGATTTGTGTAAACGAAACATCGCCTAAAATATGCAAACAAAATATTATCCCTCGGTTTTTCCAAAGAAGGTAATAATTAGTTACCCTTGAAGTAGTTTTAATGGCTGGTAATTATGTAGATACATTGCTTTACCGATTTGTAAGAAATTGTTTATTCCTTAAATTGTTTATTTTTAAGTAGGTTATGTATACCTGTACATTTCAAATAGAACCCATAAATATTTATTGCAGCCGCCAAAATGGAAAGGGTTTGCTAGCGGCCTTTTATGACCCGAACTAAAGGAACTTAATCCCTTAGGTTTAAGATGTATCTTTATTGGTGTGCCCTTTTTGGCAAACTTTTAAAAGTAATTTTATTGTTTTATTGAGGGTTAAATTTAAGAATTCGAGATATGGGAATATTTTAATCCCCAGTCCCCAGCCCCTTAGTCCCCACCATTTCTCCATTTCAGTGTTTTATGATGTACTTAGTTTTATTGGTGGCCCTTTTTGGCCGACTTGAGGGCAATTGTTTTATTGCAGGATTTTAAAATCCAGATGTGGGAGCAGCACAAATATGCTGTCTCACCCTTTGTATGTTTTTCTTTAAATGTTGTGATTTTTGGAACAGAGAGTCAGTGTTGTTGTTGCGGTGGAACTGGATACACAAGGTGTATTTTCAGTTGCGCAGAGGAAACATAGGCCCTTTGCGTTAGTTTTGCTAGTAGAGTAAAGCTAGAAGGTACACGCTGTGTTCCTTTACTTGTGTAATTATACTGAAGCTGGGAGGTACAAGTTGTACCTACGGTTCAGTATTGGAAAAACTGACAATAGAAAGATCGAAGTAGAGACTTCCATATTTGTCAGTGTGGTGTAAGTAAGGGTAAATAGACCCTCTTGTAATAATTGTATTTATTGCATTAAATAAATTGTGCTGAAGAAGAAGAAAAATAAGTGTTTTCCTGCCAACTCCATTCTGTTGTGTTCTCGTACCACGATAGTAGAAATAAAATTGTTGGCTGTTCTTCAGTCAGATATTAGTATACCCATCAGAGGCAGGGCCGGATTAAACATGTCGGGGCCCCTGGCTGATGCGTGGCCTCTAGGCAGTTGCCTACTCTGCCTTATGGACAATACGCCCCTACCAGGGCCAGCTTAAACATGTTGGGGTCCCTAGGCAATCTTGGGGCCCCTTTACCCTAGGGGCCCCTAGGCAATTGCCTGCCCTGCCTTTTGGATAATACGGCCCTGATAAGAGGTCTTGTACATGTGGATTTGGCATTCATCATTTATTAAACAATGTTACCCCGAATGACAAAAAATCCCAAACCATGAAAATTGTAAATTTTATCATTGAAGAAGAAGATTAGGTACCAATAAATCTAAACGAAACATGAAACAGAACAAGACATGGAAAAATAAAAAGGTAACGGTGGCAACTTGGAATCGAACCTAGGATCTCCAATTCGACCGTTTTTCAAACCAATACTTATCAATGAAAATATTAAAATTACACATTTTTAGGACAATGATCAAAGAATCAATGAATCGGGCCTCAGCACCTCAAAATCTAATTTTTCATTTAGTTAAAACGTACTACAATTCGACCGTTTCTAAACCCAATACTTATGAATGAAAATATTAAAATTTCACATTGTTAGCACAATGATCAATGAATCGGGCCTCAGCCACCCGTTGAGGCCAACATTTAAAAATTATATTAAAATGTAAAAAATTGTATCAAAATAAAAATAATAATAAAAAAATCACAAAATAATTAAATCTTCCACATATTTTAACTTTTTTTAGCTTGAGGTTGCCACAAATCGTGGCACCTACCCGTTTATACACATCATTAGAGTACGTAACATAAACACGATTTTGAAGCTTTGACCAAGCTCACAAGAAGTAATAATCAATAGCAATGTGTTTGATAAATCAAAAAATTATAATCTTACAGCGCGACCGATTAACTGTATTATTGCAATAACATAAATAAACCTTGTGTACGCTAGATCCCAATTTGTTACTAATAACGTTTCTTGCGTGGTCACGCTGTTAAAATGCATTAAGATCTGACAACATTGCAAATGGTTTTAATTTCCTAGGAAACAATGTTGTTTTAATTCTTCTCCGCCAGGGGCATTATTGGCGCGCCTTCTCAACGGCACCGCGATGAACATAGCCCGGTGTGTTTTTTATGGCGGGGTGTCAGAAAAATTTGTTAGTGCCTAAATGTTGTGATTTTACTTATTAATTTCTATTGTAGTGACGAATTTACTCTTCTATTCACATGATTGATATATTTATTATGTTATGTGTGTGGTTTACATCAGTTTAATCGAGTTATTGTACAAACGCCGTACTTTCAAAGTTGGACTGTCAGAATATTGTTCTATAGAACTATAGATAGTTTTCTTAAAAGATAAAATTAACATTTTAAGATCTTTATTTTATGTGAATTTCATAAATGTGGTGTTTTTTTTAAATATTAATATCTAATACATGTGTACCTAAACTTATCAACGAAATTAACGTTTTAAAGTTGCTAGAAATCTGTTATAAAAGTCGGTATTATTTTTTTAGGTTAGTTTTTTGGCAATAAAAAAACTTTGAAATTTTTTATTATTTTTTTATTGTATGTACGAGGAAAAAGTGAGGTGGCAGTTTCGTTCCAAATTCATTATATAAAAGGTCAGTATTTTTCAAATTTTGTTTTTTTTATAAATTTCTGTACACTTTCATCAAATATGTTTGGGTAAGAAATTTTTTCCATTTTTTTCCGAGTTTGGATCTTAAATTATGGCAGTTTTTGAAAACTAAAGTGTATTTTAAATACACGAATCTAAAAGGTAATTTTGTCTAGTTTTCATAAATGGTATTGGTTTTTACGACACCTTCAAAAATAAGAAATATATAGAACATTCAAAATACCTACTTAGGAAAAATTCCAAATTTCGTCCGAACATCAATCGTTAAAACAGAGATAAACTACCCCCCCAGGCCGTGGAAACCATGTGTATTTTTTTCCATGAAAATTTTTTTAATTAGTAATGTTTTCACATCCGCGGCCGTTTGTCAATTGAATAAAATTTTCACTGGGTTTTTTAGTAAGGCTGTTAGAGTTTAACCAGTCACCAACTTAAGCAGATATACGAGTTAGAAATACGACAGCAATCAAGTACAATAAGCGTGTTTATACATCAACGCGTGTGTCTCCATAGAAATCGTTATAACTCCGTTATTCTTTTAGTGACATCCCTAAAACCAAAAGTAAAAGGTCGATAGTGGAACATGCTGTACATCCCTATTCAAGTTGTCCATAGAAAAACATAAAAAGAATATTCTGTCATTCGCGCAATCTGACACATAATTTTTCCTGCCAAATTTCGGACCGGCAGCTCGACCCCGCTCGACATTGTTAATTTTTATTAAATATTTTTATATGAAATGATTAAAAAGTGAGGTAACAAAAGTGTTTATTATACATTTATACAATAGAATAAGTATTTTTGTTTACATAATCTGAGATTTTAGTACCGTTTTCTTATATAAATATCACGTGAGTCATTTTTACATTTTTTTAATGTTTGCATTCTAAATTTTAATATTTACAAATGTTAATATTTATTTGTAATACGATAATTCGAAAGCTTATTTTGTAACCTTTCTAAAACAGTTTTTACTATTCGGCTACATTCAGAAATGTTTCATTTATAGAGCTTTAATTGTGAAGCGGTAATAACACAAAGTTTTCGTAAAATGTCATTTCGTTTGAGACATCTCAAGCGAATATTCGCGAAAATTCGGAGGGGTTAAAACATCTTTATTGCACAAAAGCCAATTTTTAAACGTTCAAGCGCAATTATTATTATCGTAAATGAGTGCATTACTTTCAGTGGAGTAGCGTGCCTTTGAGGGGCCCTGTATCAAAATTAGTTGGGGGGGCAAAATGAAGGATAAAGATTTCTCACAAAAGAAACAAAAGGCCTCTGTAGCCCGGGGGCCCCGTATCATTGATACGGCTGATACGGCGGTAGCTACGCCCCTGATTACTCTCGAAAAGTGTGCAACTCGGCTAAACTCAGTAATATCCTCAAAACAATGCAGTCCTAGACTGAGCTTCTGTTTAATGCAAAAAACGTGCATAAGAGCAGATAAGAGAGGTATTGTTCGAAGTATCCTTGAATACGCATCTCAAGTGTGGAACCCAGGCTATGCAATACACAAAAATAGAATTGAAAGTGTTCAAAATATATTTTTAAGGTGTCTTAACTTCCGCTCTGTTCGATCTCATGTAGTAATGAAGAGTAGTAATGAAATTAGTAATGAAGATTTGTAATGAAATTAATATATAAATTAATATATAAATATCGGTTCGGACTGGCCACGCTTATTACGAATAATTTTTAGAAAAAAACTTTAGATTCGCCTTAATTACTATAAAAGGAAACTTTTTGGCTTTGGGGCGGCGGAAAATAATGCATTTTAATTTTCAATTGCATAAAACCAAAATTCTCTTCGCGAACCGACACAGCGAAAATCCGCGGCCGTACCTGTCACTGTTATGTTGGTATCCTTGATAAATTAACAAGAGCTAATACGACTGTAGCCGACTTCGTGGGATACCGTGGGATACGGAATACCTGCCCTGGTATTGCAGAGGTGCGCTGCAGAAATAGCTCCAATTTTGACGAAGCTTTTCAAAATGTCCCTGAAGTCTGGTTCTGTGCCCTCTGGTTGGAAAAAAGCGATCATTCACCCTATTCCAAAGAAGGGTGACCGCTCCAACCCAGCCAACTACCGCCCCATAGCGATCACATCAGTTCTGTCTAAGGTAATGGAACGTGTGATCAACGACAAACTGCTCACATACCTCGAGAAGAACAAAATTATTAACGACCGTCAATACGGATTCCGGCGGAACCGCTCGTGCGGTGATCTTCTCGCGTATGTGACGCATGTTTGGGGGCGGTGCCTGGAACGTTTTGGTGAGACCCAAACGGTTGCACTGGATATTTCCAAGGCCTTTGACCGGGTTTGGCACCGAGGGCTTGTCAACAAACTGCTTTCTTACGGACTTCCCGCATCCTTGTGTAAGTGGATTGCCGACTTTTTGAGGGAGAGGTCGATTCAGGTGGTTGCTGACGGTTTCACCTCTTCTTCGCATTCGATAAATGCTGGCGTCCCACAGGGATCGGTTCTGTCAGCGACTTTGTTTCTGTTGCACATCAATGACCTCTTGTCATGTGCACCGATTCATTGTTACGCGGATGACAGTACAGTCCATGATAGCTTTTTGTTTGACAAGCCCCCAAAGGGCACACAAACTCCAATAGCTCGGAGGGCTTTGAAGCAAAGAATGGACGGTTACCTCGAGAGTATTTTCTCTTGGGGTAAGAATAACCTCGTCGAATTTAATGTTTCAAAGACCCAATCATGTTTGATAACGTCTAAAAGGGATCGAAATGAAAATCTAGTCTCCTTCAACGGAAGCAACCTTCCGAACAGGACCTCCATTGATATGCTTGGTGTAACTCTAAGTGACCAGCTCAGGTACGGGGGCTCCATCGAAACCAGAGTTAAGTTAGCCTCTCAGAAACTGGGCGTACTGTACAGGGCCCGCAGATACTTTAATAGTACCCAACTGCTAACCCTGTACAAATCGCAAGTGCGCCCCACGGTTGAATTTGGCAGCCACCTCTGGTCTGGAGCTCCAAAATACCTAAAAAAAACCCTTGACTCTGTGCAGAAACGGGCGGTCCGTTTGATAGATTCTCCCATCCTAACAGACGGACTGCAATCTTTAGAGCATAGGCGTCAGGTGGGAATGCGGTCCTTGTTCTACCGGTATTACAATGGAAGATGCTCCGAGGAACTAGCATCATTGATCCCCTCGGCTCCGGTGCATAGTCGGGAAACACGCCAAACACGCGCCCAACATTTGTACACGGTTGACATTACTCACATGAGAACGGGTCGTTTCTATGACTCGTTCTTGAGTTCAACGGCTCGGCTGTGGAACGATTTGCCGGCCTCTGTGTTTCCTCCCTCCTACAACATGGGTCTCTTCAAGACCCATGTTCACTCCTTCCTTTCCTCAAAGAGACCCTCCACACAGCATCTACAAAGATGACATAGGCCCTGAGGGAAATTATTTTCCTCAGGGCCTCCTGTGTGGTGTTAATGTAAAAAAAAAAAAAAAAAAAAATACCTACATGAAATACCGCGAATCACAAACCATGTTACACAAACCTAGCGTAGCCACTAAACCACTTGAAAACTGGGATGTTTTTCTTGCCTTGACACGAGTAGGCGTTATAAAGGGGCACTTTCTTTTGTATCACAAACCATGTTACACAAACAAGCCCGCTAGACAAATTTCATAATTACGCGCCTTATCCCACGAAGTCGGCTACAGTTGTATTAGCTCTTGTTAATTTATCAAGGATACCAACATAACAGTGACAGGTACGGCCGCGGATTTTCGCTGTGTCGGTCGCGAAGTGAATTTTGGTTTTATGCAATTGAAAATTAAAATGCATTATTTTCCGCTGCCCCAAAGCCAAAAAGTTTCCTTTTATAGTAATTAAGGCGAATCTAAAGTTTTTTTCTAAAAATTATTCGTAATAAGCGTGGCCAGTCCGAAGCGATATTTACTGAAATTAGTAATGAAGATTCTGCGAAGTTCTTCAATATACAGACGCTAACTTGCAGAAGAAATATAGCAGATTTGGTAATGTTATTTAAAATTACACATAACTTAATCGATAGTCCTGATCTTCTTCAACGCCTATCATTCCATGTTCCAAATCGCAACAGCAGACAGTCGCTTACCTTTAATCTCCCTCTTTGCAAGACCAACTCCAAACAGAACTCATTTATCTTCGGATCCACACAATCATTTAACTTAAATTATTACCACAATGACATTTTTAACTCGACTTTACGTGACATAAAACGAAAACTCACCAGTGGCGGCTCGTGACTTTTGGGTGTACTAGGGTGTTATTACTAAAAAAAATTCCTAATGTTGTCGATAGGCGAAAAAAAATTTTTTTTTTTTTTTCAAAAATCGGTTTTTGTATGAAGATTTTTCAGGAAATCCGTGCGGCGCACGGCCAAACTGAAACTTCCTGAAATTTTTCATACAAAAAATAATTTAAAAAAAAAAAAAATTTCGGCTACAACAACATCAATAATGCCATTTTTGTAATATCAGCACTCTAGCACACCTAAAAGTCACGAGCCACCACTGAAACTCATGACTCAAACTAGAAAGTTCAATCCCTGTATATTCCCATCCTTTGCCTCTTAATCCTAATCCTATGTTCCTCTCCCCCCCCCCTTTCATATATTGAAACTAAAAGATAAATTAATTAAGAAAACACCCTTACAATGTCACACTTTATCATTCACTATCATCGGTGGTAAGTTCATATTTGACATAATTAACTGACTTATTACATATTGCATTTTTGTGTAATCTCAGATTTGCTATCCACTTTCCCTAAAATAAATAAAAAATAAATATTTAAAAAAAAACAGTAGGTTTTCTTTAAATTCGTACCTTAGATGTGTCGGGAATATTTCAACTACCACAGCGTTCATCATTCCAATGCAGCATCCAACTAGTTGGAATAGTCCCAAGAGAAGAAGAGATACATTCTGATTGGTGCACCAGTGTATGGCAAACGCCGATAGTCCCGAGAGCAAGGGCACTCCAATTAGAATATTCCTCTTGCCAAGGATGTTCACAACAAAACCGGCAAGGATCATGAAAGGAGACAATATTCCGCCAATGATGATGGTTCTCATGAACGTCCCCGAGTAGACTATATCGGAACATTGTGTTATCATTTCTGGAATCTAAAAACAAATTGAAATTATTATGATGAGAATCAAAAATCAACGCAAAAATCAACGTAATGAGAAACTCTAACTTCTTCTCCTTAAAAAGATTTAAGAGTGATGGTGGTTACATTGGGAGCTTAAGGTTATTCCTTTTAACCTTTCAACGGTAAATACACTGCTGCATCACTATGCCTCCTCTGGAGGAGTAGACATTTCTATAATATGCTATGTGATTATTTGGAACCATGCTTTATTCACACGACGCAGAGTTAACTTAAAGTCCCCTTTTATATTTACGTCACAAATGTATAGCAACCGTGACTGCTTGGGACGTATTTAATCATTGAATAGCTTTTCAAGTGAAGGAAACTCTGGTATCTGTAAAGAGGAATCCACACGTAAATGCATATATTTATGGAAAAGCCTGCCACCGTGTTTGAAAATTGGAGCTTCAATGAAAGGTGGTACCTATATATAAATGTATAATAACCATTTAGCAAATACAATGACATGCCACCTAGCAAGGAAAAAGTTATGGTGCAACACCAGGTGTAAAAATGCCACCAGGAAGAAAGCAGTAGGTAGACATAAAAAGAGCCGGACAGCTCAAATCGTTGGCTCTACATAGCCTAATAAATTAAGAATGCTATAGACTCGCTGTCCCCGAGGTGGGACTCTTGAACGGTATTCAGAAAAATTGATTTAAATAACTATAATGCCTTATCATAGAATAAAGAATAACACAAGAAGTGCCTTGTGGACGTGTTTCGTGATTCAAATATTAATTATTTGCCCAATTTCGTGCTATATTTCCACCAAAAACTGAGTTTCACCATGATTATGAAATTTAAATGGGATGGCGATATACAATTTCAGACAAGTGTAAGAGAGACAGACCGCATGCTAAATGGTCTAAAACCAACAGGAATTAAGTTAGTGACACATTTGTTACCATTCAAATTTGGTGTTTCACTTCTGGTGTTTTATTCTTTATTCTGTGCATCTTACCGTAGAATTATAAACGTCCATTACAGATGTATTATTGGCGACCGTCCGAACAGTAATAATCTCGCAAACCGTGCCTAATGATGCTGCGTTCTGTTGTTCGTTTACAACACGGTTTAATATTTCCGGGATCCATAAATAAAATCCATTGGCACTGAAATAAAAACATTTTTTTTAGTTGTGGCTTATAAAAGTTAGTTATTTAAACTATTTCTCGTTTAGGGATCAATAAATTTTAAACAACATGTTTTAAAAAAGTTGTGGAAGATTGTGAAACTTGCTAATGAAGTTGTGATATCGATGAATGAAGGTATTGTATTGTATTTCACAAACCAATATTTCGAGATAAACAAAACGTGGCTCGAGACTCCTGGGAAAAAAATTATTTTTTTAGTGGAGATTTCAAATGCCGTAAAGGACAATCAATGCAAAAATTAGTTAAATATGTCATTTTTCTCCGTTTTACGACGTGCGGGTTGTTTTTTTCTGGAAAATAAAAATAGATTAATTACTGCTTAAGTTGTTAAAAAAATTACAAAAAAAAAATTATGAAAGATCTATTCGATGTAAATTTATAATAAACATTCATAAAAATAGGAGATATGATTTTATGAAAATATTATATTTTTAACAATATGGGAGGCGGGGATGAATACCGACGCCCCCGGAACCATTTATTGGATAAACAACACCCCTGCCGTAGGTCACCACGAGTAGTTCTCTGAACCGCATCGAACCGCAATGAACAGCATTTTCAAAGATGACATCAGCCCCGAGGGAAATTATTTTTCTCAGGGCCTCCTGTGTGGAGTAAATGTAAAAAAAAAAAAATTATTAAATTTGCATTCGTCAATGTTTTATATATATTTTGGAAAATTGGATCTACATAATTATAGAACGTAAAATGCTAAAATAACTATTGTAGCGCCCAGTATTTTGTCCGACGCACGGATCCGAATACTTTCTCCCTCACACGCATAGCGCCGTTTCGCTTTGCAACTTTCGCCGAGCTACCTAATCGAAAGGACACCCCATCGGCCGTAGCCACCCCCATCCCCCCGCCAGCCGGACGCTGCAGCCCCGGCACTAAGGGGTATATAAGGGCGTACTGACCGATCTCAAGTCAGTGTAGCCGGACTCCGGGTAAACCAAGCAACAGCATCCTAGTGGTCAGTGCTAAGTTAACCAACCGGTACCAAGTCGAGAGATCCCGCTGGGTCCTCCTTGGGAATCACAGTAACAGTGCCCTAGTGGACATTACTTACCGGGCACCGTTTGCCCAACTAAGAGACCGCGGGTCCTATGTTGGAGTGTGTACCTAAATACGCGTGCTGAGTGAGGACAATCGTAACCTTTCTTTAAACTCTCAGTGATTATATCGTGTGCTAAACTGTTCTGTACCTACTCTTTACTAAAATTATAAGTTATGAACCCTGTATAAGTTAAATAAATTGCCATTGTGAATGTCGACTATCTCTTATATTAATACCCCGCCACACTATTAATAAATCATTAAAACCATTTAAATAATATCCATTCACCATCAAATTTAAAAATTCAAGTATAATATTTTAAATTTTTTTGTTTAGAGCAACTCTCTAATAATTGTTTTTAACTTTATTATTATGTAATATAATATTATTGAACCTAAACAATATATGAAAAAGAACAAGGCACAGAATAATAAAAAGATAACGGTTGCAACTGGGACTCGAACCCACGATCTCTCGTCGTACCGGGACGAACTCCTTACCAATTCGTTTACTGAGACCTCTTATTTTTAAGTCACTTTTGTCAATCTCATAATTCAAATTTCTGAATTGTCAAGTCGAAGTCGAAGATAAACTTCGACTTCGACTAATTTCTTTCCCATATTATTAGCAGCTTCGAAGAACTGGTTTGTAACCTAGATAGTGCCTCAGACAAATATATCTGATTTTATTTTATATGGGACACCTATTGACACTTTTCTAAAAGTCTAAGTATTCATTTTTTATTAGAACAATTCTCTTTTTAAAATAACTTTTGGCTTGTTCTTTTTCGTCTAGATTTTTATTATTATCTTCTTCTTTTTTTTATTCATCATTTTAAGCACCCGCTAAACTGCCAAAACAGTTTCTCTGCAGGTCAATTTAACAATATTAATATAACACTAAATCACAATTGTAACAAGAAACCACAATATGGAAAATAGATACAGTAGAATAACTTTTTGGTAACTACAATGTAAGGGCATGAAATATATACATATATAACACTCTAAAAAAATTACATTAGGAAGATTACTCATAAGTCATATTATACACAAGATTACAAACAATATCAATATAAAAAGTCTCGATCTATTAGCCATTTTTAAATTTTATTTTTTAGATTGGTGGTGTAATTTGATTAGATCTTTATGTTCATTGGAATCTTATTAAATATGGCAGGGACAAGATAAGCGAATGTCCGTTGCCCATATTTATTTATGATTTTCGGAATGCACAACCCCTCATTTTTAATAAATCTAATGCCATGTGTATGATCTATAGTTTGGCAAATAAGTGTAGAAATTAAATCAATTGGAACTAAACGTGTTCATTACTATGGCAACACCGAATTATATGACGTTTCCTGTGGCTGTCATGTTATCGCGTGTTACGGTTGATTTATTGTCTTAAATCTGGGTAGAATATCGCTGATTTGATAATATTTTTATTCATTGTTTGCCTGAATTTAATTAAAATGAATAAATTATTACATAGTGATACAAGAGGGGTTATATTCTGCGTTTTTCAACGCTGCCTAGCCGAGTGTCACGCGAAGAAGCTTCTGTCTGATTTAGAAGATGTTTACAAACGAACTGCAGAAATGAATGGTACGTAGTATAGTTTGTTTAATAAATTTCATTAGTATTACAAGATTTATGCCAATTTTCGAGTGATAATAACCATTACAATCTGATTTGAGGTTAAAAAATTCGAATTTGACATTTCAATTTGACAGTTAATATGCGGCCACAGGAAAAAGGGAATAACTCAATAAAAAAATAATAATATGCAACTTCTTTAAACTCGTAGAAAAGTTACTTTTTTCTCGTTTTCTCTTTTTTTCTTTCTAAGTGAATATTATCTAGTGTGTATTTTTAAAACTACCTTCTATAATAATAATTTTAATGACGTTTTTCACACACAGGTAAATCTGAAACAACGGTAAGACGAATCGTCAAGGAAGGGGAAAAGGCAGATGGAAAATTTGAAACACCGGGAAAACGGAAAATGGGCATAATAATAATAATATTAATAGCATAAGTGCTGATGATTGGAAAAATTGTTGCAAACACGTGATGAAAATTGAGGCAGAATATTATGCACGAGGCAGTACTATATATGATGATATCGATGAACTGCGTTTAGATGAAGATGAAGATACGGAAGAAGAAGGAGGACAAAGACAATAATTACATGTCGGGTGTTGAATTAATAGACTTAAATTTTTAAGTACCTACGTTTTTATATCGAAATAAACGCCCACTTAAAACTTGTTTTGTTTTATTTTGCTTCTATTAAATTACAGTTTTTTGTGCAAATTTTTTGAAAATACAAATACGCTATGAAATATGCATTTTGCCAGAAGTGTTTTTTTAAAACATACGTTCTTTGTCTTATGAGCCATCTTGGTGTTGCCATTTAAAACGATCGCAGCGCCATCATTTATTTTCTACACTTTCTTGCCAAACTGTACTTTTTCTTTGCATATTGAGTCCAACAATAGGTTTTGGCATATAATTTTAAACCATAACATCCCTCGAACAGGTAATATATTAACTGACTCACATAATATTTTTTTGTCCCTTCTTTGTGCATAAATACTTTTGTTACCAAGAGTTTAATCATTGAGTTTTGAATTGTTTGAATGTAACCTATATTTGTCTTGCACGAGTTTCCCCAAGACGTTATTCCGTGTCTGATAGTAGATTCCGCCAGTGACAAATAGATTATTTTTAAAGTAGATACTTATGGGCATAAAATATTTGATTTTGTAAATTCGCCCCGCGATAGCTCGTAAGCATTTGTAGATGTTGCTTATGTGAGTATCCCATTTCATACGCGTGTCTACAGTTATTCCCAAATAAACATACGTTTGTACAAGTTCAATGGTTCCGCATTTGCAGGACTGTGAAGAATTGTGAAGAATTTCAATGATATAATTATTTTGCGTTGTGTTGTTAAATATTTGGATAAATATCTTACCAAGAAAAGCATGCGAATTGGACGAAGCAAGCGATGCAGGTATAGAATAGAAGTGGTCTCTGGAATAGCGGGTAGGTTTGGTCCCACATGGAGCGTAGAACTGATTTTTGTACCTCGGTCTGTTTGACCTCAAGTTGAATGTTCTGAAAAATATTAATAATAATTTTAATATTGTTTTCAATTTTAGTAGAATAACTTTTTTATAATAACCGTTGAAAGTTATACCCGCCAATGTAATATCTAATCATCAAAGAATAAAATACTAATAAATCTAAACAAAATATGACACAGAACAACTCGGAAAAAAAACTTATTTTTTATTAGAAATTCCTTCTTCTTCAATGATTGTATATTACATTAATGACTATATTACCAATGTACTGGGACTGTATATATGGAACGCATGAGGGGGGTTGGCGGGACAGGGGTCCGGGAGAGGGGAGAGGGTCGGCAGGGAAGGTGGAAGGAGAACGTGGGAGGTGAAGGGGATGCGGGAGGGGAACGGGGACGCACGGGAAAGGACATGCAGGGAGAAACAATGTATTTCTTTAAATATGGCATGCGTTGCTATGCCATTAAATAAAGAAATTGTTTCTCCCTGCGTGTCCTTTCCCATTCGCCCCGTTCCCTTTCCGCCTCCCCTTCCTCTCCTGTATCCCCTTCCACTCCGATTCATCCACTTTCCCTCTCCCTACTCCTCTCCCCCCCTTCCCCGTCCAGCGAACCCCCTGCCCGAGTTCCCCTCCCCCCACCCCCCTGCCGTATTCCATACATTCAGTCCCGATACATTCAGTTTTCAAACAGCTCGCGTGCCACCTGCCGCAATTTTTTAATACAAATTTCATAATGCCAGAGCTCACCAATAGTTTTATACAAACCTTGTCCTGATAATAACAAACACACAACAAAAAGAACTATCCAATTTGGTGCAGTCCTTTGGAAGTTATGCGCGTAAATACATTTCGGCGATTCATTTTTATTTATATATACAGTTATAGATAGATAAAGAAAATATTCATAATATCTTAGGGAACGTACCCATACTACGTGACCAACTTTTTGCAATTTTTAACCCCCCCCCCCCCCCCCCCCCCCCCTCCGCCGGTGACCAAAATCCTAAGCAACCCGCCACTCATTTGTATGGAGCGTGACATTTTGAAGACCCCCCCCCCCCTAAAAGTGTCACGTAGTAGTATGGGTACGTTCCCTTACGTGCATTATTATTATTATTAAGAATTGACACTACATCACGAATACAAGAAGGAAGGAGGTAGCAACACGGTACTTAAAATAAAAAAGAAATGCCTTTTAACCAAGGGCGGATCCAGCTCTGCTGCCAGGTGGGGGGGGGGTCACATAGTCATGGTCAAGTCACAAGAAGTTATAATTTAATTTTGATTATAATAGATACAAGTAAAAAGTAGGTAGGTAATTTGATAATAATAGATACATAAAATATATAAAAATATTATGTTTAACAATTTTAATTAGTGGTCTACTTAGGTCCTGGACCCAGCCCAGGGGTCATGACCCCCATGACCCCCCCCCCCCTCCCCCTCCCTGGATCCGCCCTTGCTTTTAACTTGCTAAAAAAAAAAGTGTAATAAATAGTTCAATATATTTTTAATCGAATTTAATCGACACAAGGGTCCTCCCCCCCCCCCACCAAGGGGCGATACTATAAGTTTCTGTCCCGGTTTGAAAATGTCGTAGATCGGAATTGGGTGACACCAATGGCGGCGGCTGGTTAGGGGGCGTTCAAGTATTGCGTAATGCAATTTTTGAAGATTTTTGACCCCCCTTCCCCCCATGTAACGCGCTGTAACGTTTTTCCGTATCCCCCCCCCCCTAAACGTTATGTAACGCCCAAGTGACAATTTTTACCTGAAAGTCACAATTCAGTTGCGCAAAGTACTGGAAAGTCACTTAACCGGTCAGCAACGTAAGCAGATATATGCGTTAGAAATATGACAGCAGTCAAGTACAATAAGCGTGTTTATACGTCAACGCGTGTGTGTCCATAGAAACCGTTCTAACTCCGATATTCTTTTAGTGACATCCGTAAAACAAAAAGTAAAAGGTCGATAGTGGAACAAGCTGTACATCCTTATTCAAGTTTTCCATAGAAATACATAACAAGAATATTCTGTCACTCGCGCAATCTGACACATAATTTACCCGCCAAATTTCCTACGGGCGGCTCGATCGCGCTCAACATTGTTAATTTTTATTAAATATTTTTATATGAAATGATAAAAAAGTGAGGTGACAAAAGTGTTTATTATCCATTTATACAATAGAATAAGTATTGTTGTTTACATAATCTGTGATTTTAGTACCGTTTTCACATAAAAACATCACAGGAGTCATTTTTACATTTTTTTAATGTTTTCATTCTAAATTTTAATATTTACAAATGTTAATATTTATTTGTAATATAATAATTCGAAAGATTATTTTATAACCTTTCTACGGTTATTATTCGGCTACGTTCAGAAATGTTTCATTTATAGAGCTTTAATTGTGAAGCGGTAATAACACAAAGTTTTTATAGAGCTTTAATTGTGAAGCGGTAATAACACAAAGTTTTCGAAAAATGTCATTTCGGTAGAGACAACATAAGCGAATATTCGCGAAAATTCAGAGGGGTTAAATACCTTTTTTCTTGTTTGAATCGCGTTTGCGGTAATAAATTAAACAAGAGATTTCGAGAACGAAAAGGATTGCCAACTTGGAAGATTTTAATTACCTAGTTTTTTTATCTAAATAAAGAAAAACATGTTACGTAACGCGTTGTTCGAACCCCCCCCCCCCTCGTAACGCACAGTAAAGTTTCACAAGACCCCCCCCCCCCCCCCCAAGTGCGTTACGTAATACTTGAACGGCCCCTTAATTGTGGCCCTACGGCCAGTAGCGTGCCGCTACACATGGTTAAATTCTCATTTTACATGCATATTTTTTATTAGAAAATATTTTAGATCTACCTCAAATGGGTCACCGTTTTCTCCGTTAATAGCGTGCATTGATCTCAGGACCTTCATGGCTTCTTGGTTTTTGCCCAAGCAAGCCAAGAACTTGGGACTCTCCGGTGCTGCCAGCATTATTAATGCACAAATAGCGTTGGGCATGGCCAAAACTGCAACGAGCAACCTCCAGGGTCTGTAGTCGATGTCCAGAAACTCTATGGGAAGCCTGAAGTCAGATATCTGAATCACCCAAGCCAAAGCTAAATAGAAAAAAAAATCGGAACTTTTAGTGACAATATAATACCAATATTGTATATTATACTTTCAAGAAAGAATATTATACTTTCTTTTTTTACATCAACTCCAAAGGGGAGGCTCTGAGATTAATAAGTTCCCTCAGGGCCGATATCTTTGGAGATCGGTATGGAGGGTCTTTTTGCGGATAGGAAGGAGTTAACATGGTTCTTCTTGACCCATTTTGTAGGAGTGACGAAACAAAGGCCGGCAAATCGTTCCATAGCCGAGCTGAGCTGTTGATCATACTGAAGGAATCAATGGGGTTAGTTCCTAGGAGCATCTTTCATTGAAATACCGGTAGACTAATGGCAGCATTCCCAGCTGACGCCTGTGCTCTAATAATTGCAATCTGCTTATCAAGGCAGATTGCAATCTTGATAGATAGATAAAGTCATCAAATGGACCGCCCGTTTCTGCACAATCAAGGGTTTTTTGAGGCTCCGGACCAGAGGTGGCTGCCAAATTCAACAGCGATGTGTGTTAGCAGTTGTGTATTATTTTGTAGCAAAATAAACAAAAAATATATGCATAATTTGACGGCCTCCGTAATCGAGGGGTAAGGCTCTTGACTCGCTATCCGAAGGTCGCAGTATCAAATCCCAGCGTGCGCAAATAAATTTTATTTGATTAATTTGTGTTATTTCACAATTAATTCATAACAAAATAATATATAATATCTATTATATTGACCGGTCAGTGGTTGAGTGGGCATAGCGCTTGGGTCCCACTTGGGCGTTGCGTGTTCGATTCCTCGGCTGGCTAAGTTCTCCATCACAACACAAGCAACATTTTCGGCTTTCTGTGGTGGTAGTAGGAGATTTTCAAACATCGTTGGGTTATTCGTAACCCGGGAACGTGTGGCTTTCTTTTAAAATAAAAAATAAAAATTATAATAATAATTGCTGCATGTTCCAGAGTGGAAGATACTCTCAGTATCGCCCGGGAATAAGACCACCATTCAGAATTGAAACGTTGCTTGCTTTAGCCATTTTTGGTGACCATATATGAACAGCCAGGTACTAAAGTACCAGCCAGGTACTAAAGTACCAGCCAGGTAAAAAAAATATATACATACATGCATGAAATGCACACATACATGCACACATACGTTCACGTATACTCATACATGCATATAATCATACACATACATATAAAAACATTAGTTCATGAAATAAAAAAAAGAATTATTGGAAATTGTTAAAAGGTTATCATGGAATGTATATGTATAGTTTCATAAAACCAAATTTTTTGTTAAAATTCTAAAAAAAATTCAGATACACATAGAAATGCTAGCATTTAAATTTAAAACTATTAAAATATCAACAAAATAATATAAATAAAACCATAACACCAATATTAAATCCAAGACCATAAGACCAATATAAAATCCAAGTTTCGTGAAAGAACGAATTGTGTTGTTTATTTTGTGCATTTACTTTTTTTAACATTAGCTCCACGCAGGAGGCCCTGAGGAAAAAAATTCCTAATGGCTCATGTCATCCTTGGGGTTGCTGTATGGAGGATTTTTTAGAAAGAAAGAAAATGAAGTTGAATGAAGGAAATGGTGAGGGGTGGATAGGAATCTGGGGTAAATGTGTAGGGAATGCAGCGTGGAGGGTCTTCTAGGGAAAATAAAAGAGGAAGTTCTGGAAAGGAAAAGGGTGTGAGGGCTGATTAGGAATCTAGAGTAAATGTCTCCTGGGCTGACGAACATGTGAATCCATCCCTCCCACTGCAGTGCAATGCGATGGGTCGAGAAAGTCCGGCTGGAGAGATCTAGGTTAGTTACCAGTTTCTCCCGATCCGGTCTGCCACGCAGTAGATGGGCAAACGCATTCGCCGCCAACACCTAGACAAACCTCAACCCATGAACCCGGACACCCCTGCTAAGTCACCAAAAGCAGCGAACCACTTTTGGTGACCTATGGCTGAGTATTAATTATCCAATAAATGGTTCCCGGAGCGGCGGTGCCCATACCTCTCTAGTTGAAACTATTTTATGTGCACCAAAATAACATGTTATCAGTGGCAGTACATGAGTTTTCAGTGAGCTAGAGTGCTAAGATTGTAAAATATGACGTTATTGATGTTGTCGCTGAAAATGAATTTTATTTTTTTTCAAAACTTCAACATTTTGTATGAAGATTTTCAGTATATCTTCATTTTTAGCATTTTCAGTGTATCTTCATACAAAAAGCTGAAATTTAAAAAAAAAAAATATATATATATATTAACGGCAGGGGGAAGGCAGGAGGGGGAGGTTAACGAAGGAGGTGGGATTCGTGGGAAGGGTGACGAGGGAGGGGGAAGGCGGGGAAGGTAGAAAGGGAACGTAGGGGGACAGGTGACGCGGGAGGGGAACGGGAACGCATGAGAATGGACTTGCAGGGAGAAAAAATTTATTTCTTTGAATGGCTTAGCAACGCACGCCGGGAACCAACTAGTATTCTATAAAATTAAACATACCGGGTAAACAGACGCATCCGACACTGATGAAGGATGCTCCAATGGTCACCATCTTGTCTCTGTGCATTGGATTGTTGAACTCTCCAAGATAGGCGTAGGCAACTGCTGACGGACCAGCTATACTGAAATATTTCATAACATTAATTTACCTTTAAGGACTTCACTGCAAATGAAAGCTATTCCATTGACAAAATTTATTCTTACTTTATAGTCAGGAGACCAAGACTTAACTAGTTCCGGTGAAAGCTCGTACGGAAGTCATCAACGTTCGTGCTATACCAACTCATACGTCTGGTTTGAAAACGAAAAAGACGGAAGATACTAGAACGATGACGACACGTAAGATCTCTCACTGGGACTAGTAAATACCATAGTGAACAATATCTTTTTTTTAGATTCAAAACATTGAAATAAAACGGCCACAACATAGTATAAATGAAAAATAAATACTGAGTTTAATTTACAAATTGTCTGTTGTCAAATGATCAGGAAAAATGCAATACAATGTCATGTCAGTTATCTTAATGCAATATAATGCATGTTAATACCTAGGTACCTAGCTGGTTTTTCATTATTTGATTTAACAATAATAACTGCACATAGTATATTTTATAAAAATGTTAAAACAAATTGAGTAAACTTATTATTTTTGGTAAATATTTATCTATCGAGTCCACGCTCAAAACACACTTTAAAAATTTAAAACAAATTTACTAGGTAGATAATGAAATACGCATTTTTTAAAGAAAAAATTACTTTGTGTCAGTTACACAATAATAAGTACGGGGAGGAATGCAGATCCCGCCAATGTCTGGAAATTAAATAAAAATGCACTTTCTAGATGAGAAAAGTGTGGAAAAGCTGAATAAAATTAAGGCGCGCTCGGCAAAATTGAGGGAGATACAACCGTTCAAAGTATTTAAAATTTCACTTCGCGAACTGATATTGACAGTCCGCCCGCCATTTTGTTATAACCTAATACGCTAAACATGGTTTGTGATACAAAAAGAGTGCCCCTTTATAACGCCTACTCGCGTCAAGACAAGAAAAACATCCCAGTTTTCAAGTGGTTTAGCGGCTACGCTAGGTTTGAGTAACATGGTTTGTGATTCTGGCGTACTATTAATTCTGTATTAGGTCTGGGATCCAACATAAGCGGTGAAAAAATGGCGAACGAACTGTCAATATCAGTTCGCGAAGTGAAATTTTAAATACTTTGAACGGTTGTATCTCCCTCAATTTTGCCGAGGGCGCCTTAATTTATTTTTTATTCATCTTCTCCACACTTTTCTCATCTAAAAAGTGCCTTTTTATTAAATTCCCAGACATTGGCGGGATCTGTATTTCACCCTAAGTACGAATTGCAATAGGAAATGATAAATAATGTGTATTAATCATTATTTTGTTCGGTTTCATAAACAAGAAAAATCACGCGAGATGTTTGCCGTCGTAATTAACAACATGGCGTCAGGCGTTCCTTGAAATATGACATTTCGCGTTTTCTCTACATATTATAAAGTAAAGTCCCCCGCGCCGTCTTTCTGTCTGTCTGTCTGTTCGCGATAAACTCGAAAACTACTGAACGGATTTTCATGCGGTTTTCACCAATAGATAGAGTGTTTCGTGAGGAAGGTTTAGGTATGTAATTTGTCAAGGATTTGTGTAAATTGGTTGAAAAATCACGATAATTGTTAGAAGTGTCGGAAAAAATCGAGCCGCCTGGTAGCTTTCATCGAAAACGCTGCCTAATCCATTTGGGATATAATAAAACAATTAATGGAGGGATATTCCTCTTTTATAGATCTACAAAAAAGTCCGCGATGGCATATATCTATCTTTTACGGATAGCATACTATACCCATTATATCTTCTAAAAAAATGGTGACGTACATTGCGGTAATTGAAAAGTTATTAGACGGATACAGTATTAATCCTTATTAATTGAAATACGTTAGTTACCTCAAGCATTTCATGCATGTTATTATAATCTTTCACACCATTATAAATAAAAGTCCTCTGCGGGATATGTCTGTCTCTTCGCGATAAACTCAAATACGGCGGTGGTTATAAAGGTTGGATAACCATCCAGTAGATGACTTATGTGTTTTATTAGCCACAGCAACGCATGGCCGGGTCAGCTTAATAATATTATGAAAATAATATCATATTTAATTTTTCACGGTTTTGTGTAAGTAGGTTGAAATATAACGATAATTGTTAGATGTGTCGGATGTGTTTTCATCTTACTCTTTTAAACTATGCAACGGATTTTCATGCGGTTTTCACCAATAGATAGAGTGATTCAAGAGGAAGGTATATATATATATAATACACGAGCAATTCAAATATTCAATTCAGGCAGCGGGCAGCTAAAGGTTGGGTAATGGCATTGTGTTTCGTTAGCCACAGCAACGTGTGGCCGGGTCTGCTAGTTAAAGAAAATGTAATATTTTTCAATTCCGGTTACTGAATTACTTATTACTAACTGTAATCTACCTAGTACAATTTGTTTTAATTTTTTAAAGTGTGTTTGGAGCGTGGACTCGATAGGGAAATATTTACCTTATTTTTATTTAATTAATGACAATATTAGCGAAACTCAATCCAAAATCGAAAACAGAAAATCAGAAAAAGAAACGGTCACATCTAGGATTCGAACCCAAGACCTATGACTTATCGGGTTAGTGCTCTACCAACTGAGCTAAAATATCCCATTCCGATTCGGTCACATTTAACTGCATCATTCTTCGACCAAGAACTACGAACATTATCTTCATTTTCTTAAAGCATATTTTTTATTGGCTGATATCTTTATGTACAATTGCAAGATTCAACCAGAACTAAATGGTATCTGGATAGTTTATAAATTTAACATTTTTTTATTTAAAATGCGACATCTGTTGACTTTTCTGCAAGTCTTGTATGAATATATTTATTTTTTAACTTATTGAGTAAAACCTAAAATTTAAATAATGAAGACAATATTAACGAAACTCAATCGTTAATCAACAATGACGTTAGCGTGGACAACAGACCGACCCCTTGTAATAACAAAGTTAACAGTAAACAACCCCAGGTAAATTTCACATCTTTATAGTAGCATTATATAGTGTCCAATATTGCACGTCATTGCCATGTCAGATGGAACCTTGTTTTTCCAATTTTCGAGATGGGAATTAATGTATTTTTAAATGGTTACAATTTTAAAAAAAGATCACTTACAATACAGCTGTAACTAATCTAAGGATGGCGAAAGAGATCAAATTGGGACTAAAGCTGGAAAGAATGGAGAGGAAGGACCCTATCGCCATGGAGTACATCATGACGGGTCTTCTGCCCCTGGTATCAGCCAGCCAACCCCATAAGTGGGACGTCACGATAATTCCTGGAAGAAAGTAAAAACCCATGATTACAATATTCAAATTGCACTAGAATATTCAGTTTCAAAGTTAATAATAAAAGTAATAACATATCGCCACTTTGGTTGGACAAGTTTCTAATTTCACTTTACCTTGTTCTGAGACTTGTGTATCAAAGTTTGCAAAAATGATTATTACCGATTTTTTTATTTTGGAGTTGAATCTTTAGTGAAATACTTTAGTTTAAAATATTTTTAAGGAAAATATACATATAATTAGGACGTATACTTACCATTTTAGAACATGCAAATAGAATCATAATATGCAATTACCATTTTAGAACATGCAAATAGAATCATAATATGCAACCAGCTATGGTATAATAATTCGTTCTAATTAGTTTAATGTCATTTTAAAACAGGGCCACATTATATTTAAATATTTTCCCTTAAACTATGTTAAACTGAAATCTAAAATAGGTACTTTATACGAGATTGAAACTAAAATCAGAAATAGTCCTAGAGATTATGAGAATTCGTTATTGTAAAATTTTACACATCTAAACAAAAATATGAAAGAGAACAAAAAATAATAAGATAATGGTCGCACCTGAGACTCGAACCCAGAACCTCCTAGGAACTATCTAAAGGTTACAAAACCTTTCTTAGAACACTTGTTTCCAATGAAAAAGGTAGTTATCAATAATATGGAGAAAAAAAAATACTCGAAGATAATGTTTTAATTCTAAAATTTGAAATATGAGATTTACAAATATTACGTTCAAGTAAGAGGTGGCAGTGGCCGAATTGGTAAGGCGTTTGTCCCGGTAAGACGAGAGGTTCTGGATTCGATGAGGTTCTGGATTCGATTCCTAGTTGCGACAATTATCTTTTCATGTTTTTGTATCTTGTTCTCTTTCATATTTTCGTTTAGATTATTAGTGATACCTTCTTCTTCAGTGGTGTATAACATTGATGGGAATAACCTTCAAAAGTTATAAAAAGAGAGTTGATCTGATAAAATTTGTTGTGTAAAATTTGCTGGATATACACATAGATAGGCGGATTAGCTAAATTGGTTAAAGTTTCTCGGATATTAAGTTTAGGTCCTAAATTCATCACACCACTTAATTGTGGACCAATATAAATTAATAAATAATATTGATTCACAATTTTCTCACCAGTTAGAGTTTCATAATTGAGTTCCATTTCATTATTTCTAGTTCACATGTTATTATTTCTAATTCAAGTGTTTGAGTTCCATGGTCACATGTTATTATTTCTAATTCAAGTGTTTGAGTTCCAGGGTCACATGTTATTATTTCTAATTCAAGTG
Source organism: Limnephilus marmoratus (assembly GCA_917880885.1). NCBI lineage: Eukaryota > Metazoa > Arthropoda > Insecta > Trichoptera > Limnephilidae > Limnephilus > Limnephilus marmoratus. The sequence continues at coordinate 27,575,771 of OU862923.1, read as the reverse complement.
TTTGAGTTCCTTGGTCACATGTTATTTCTATTTCAAGTGTTTGAGTTCCTTGGTCACATGTTATTATTTCTAATTCAAGTGTTTGAGTTCCATGGTCACATGTTATTATTTCTAATTCAAGTGTTTGAGTTCCAGGGTCACATGTTATTATTTCTAATTCAAGTGTTTGAGTTCCAGGGTCACATGTTATTATTTCTAATTCAAGTGTTTGAGTTCCATGGTCACATGTTATTATTTCTAATTCAAGTGTTTGAGTTCCAGGGTCACATGTTATTATTTCTAATTCAAGTGTTTGAGTTCCAGGGTCACATGTTATTATTTCTAATTCAAGTGTTTGAGTTCCTTGGTCACATGTTATTTCTATTTCAAGTGTTTGAGTTCCTTGGTCACATGTTATTATTTCTAATTCAAGTGTTTGAGTTCCATGGTCACATGTTATTATTTCTAATTCAAGTGTTTGAGTTCCAGGGTCACATGTTATTATTTCTAATTCAAGTGTTTGAGTTCCAGGGTCACATGTTATTATTTCTAATTCAAGTGTTTGAGTTCCATGGTCACATGTTATTATTTCTAATTCAAGTGTTTGAGTTCCTTGGTCACATGTTATTTCTATTTCAAGTGTTTGAGTTCCTTGGTCACATGTTATTACTTCTAATTCGGGTGTTTGAGTTCCATGATCACTGACATGTTATTATTTCTAGTTCAAGTGTTTTCAATTGTTTGAATTGACAGCTTCTGCATAATATTCAAGGTCGTTTGTCTTACATCAAATGCTTTAGATATGATTTATCAATTCATTGTGAATTTTAAAAACTAATTGAACGAGAAAATTTAAATAATTAAGTTTTTGCTTTAAATATAAGTTAGTCGTTGACAAAGAGAAAATAAGTACAACTCTCCGGTAATTATAAATGTATAAAAGCAGCGTAAGCAGCAATCAACAAGAAAAGATGTTCTACTAATTCAAGGCACTATCTTTGTGAAATTGTTAAACATAACGACCTTGTGATAAGATTCTGTTGCTTACATTACAATAATATTTTCTGCCAGTTAAAATTGAATAAAACAAGGTTTCCAGAACTGTGTTCCATAAATCTGATATTTACCGAAAGATCTTAGAAAATTTATTTCCTATAAAGAAATTTCTTCCATTATGTTGAAATATGTGTTCACATAATTTTAAAATATAGATACAAAAAATATGACAAGCAACCATTTAGACATAATTTGACTATAAAACAAATTCTTTAAAATTTATACAGTCAACCAGTTTCGTTAGAGCTCTTCCGTCCTCAAATGCAGAAAGAAGTCAAATTAAAAGTAAATTAAGAGGAAGAGATTGGCTTAAGGCCTTAAGATATGTGGAGGAAACAGACCGGTTTCGGGATATTTTTGGAGAATGGGACTCTTTTTTAATCTGTCTCTCTTCCAAATCAAAATTGTATAATCAGGACCATGTGAACATCTCGGCAAAGGTGCTCCAAATGAGATGTTCGCGAAGTATGTATGTGTCACCGTAAAAGCCCGAATATTGGTAAATTCTAAGATTTTCCGGTAAATCCTAAGATTTACCAACTCTTAATGGTAAAAGTCCGAACCGTTCTATAATCATCGTTCACCAACCTAACCTAACCTAACCTAACCTAACCTAACCTTACCTAACCTAACCTAACCTAACCTAACCTAACATGTACTAAATTCTAATGGTAAAAGCCCGAAAAAATCGTTTCTTATTTAAATATTATAAACGATTTTTTCGGGCTTTTACCATTAGAATTTAGTACATGTTGGTTAGGTTAGGTTAGGTTAGGTAAGGTTAGGTTAGGTTAGGTTAGGTTGGTGAACGATGATTATAGAACGGTTCGGACTTTTACCATTAAGAGTTGGTAAATCTTCGGATTTACCGGAAAATCTTAGGATTTACCGTAGTTCGGGCTTTTACAGTAACATATATAATAAATTTTCCATTCACAAAATCAATATCCACATTATAAAACGCTACGCAAAGCACTGTTATTGTGCAAATATGAAAAAAATTCTGTAATTATGTAAAATTGTGAGGTGTGCGTGTGCTTTATCACAAAAAAAGATTGCCACTAATAACAACACCCTAATCTTTAAGAAATATTTAATTTTCCATTCACAATCTTGAAATGATCTTGAATATCCACATTATAAAACACCACGCAAAGCACAACTATAAAAATATATTCTGTAACTATGTAAAATGCATAGAAATAAAATTAAAATAAATTGTGAGGTGTGTGTGCGTGTTTTATCGCAAAAAAATTTCCACTATCATTTAACCTCATTGTATAAAATCCTAACAAAATAACTGTAATTGAAGTGAGAGAACAGTGTAACAAGAGACTGTAATTTTGACAGAGACCGTGAAAATTTTTGGACTGTATTTGGCGGAATTTTCACTAATTTTTCTGAAATTTTTATACATACCAACAAATGGAATTGCCCCAAGCCATCCTTTTTGCGTTAGGGTTAGTTCAAGGTCACATTGTGCAGCCGGGGTGATGTAGCTGAGGCCCAAGGTCTCAAATATCATACCAATCAGGATGGTGCCACACAGGACGAGCATGCCAATGTTGAATTTGCCGAAACCTGAAAGTAGTCAAAATTACGATTCAAGATTTATTCTGTGATACTTTTCTGTTTTTAGATTGAATTAGATAATATTATCAGTATACGGTTTAAGGCCACAAGAATAGTTAATCGATATATTATTTTAAAAGTACGTTTTTTTTATTTGAATTCCTCGCAAGAGTACCAGCTGCTCCCGTCTGGAGCCAGTGAGACTGTGGCATCCCCAATTGGGGTATGTTGTGAGGCTGAAGGTAGTGATGGGGAAGTGGAAGGTGGGGAACTCCTGGCTAATCAGATCTGGTCACCAAACACGGCTAAAGCCATTTCAAGCAACGTTTCAATTCTGAATGGTGGTCTTACACCAGGGCGATAATGGAACGTACTCACTTTGGAACGTACCGCAAATTATTTATTTTTAATTAATTAATTGTGAAACAACACAAATTAATCAAATAATATTTATTTTTATTTTAACTTTATGAGTAAAACCTCAAATTGTAATATTTAAATAAACGAAGACAATATAAGCGAAAGTCAGTCGAAAATCTGAGAACAGAAAAATCAGAAAAAGATATTGACACCACTGGGACTTGAACCCAGGACCTCAAAAATAAAAATATTCATCCTAGACTTGCAGAAACGTCAATAGATGTCGCATATGAAAATAAAATGGATAAAGATTTATCCAGACACTATCTAGAGAGCATTTAGTTCGGGTTTGAATCTTGCAATCATACAACTGTAATGTTCTCCGCGTGAAAAGCCGTATCTTCTCCATAAACTTTCTAATTAAAGTGTGTTTATCGGAAGTGACCAGCCAGGTAAGTATGTTTCTGTATCCATTTATAAATAGTAAAATTAGTTAGAACCTAAGCATTCCTCATAAATTGTACAGCGCCCTTGAGGTGATTTTTCACAAAAACGGTGCTTTATAAATTATCCAATTATTATTATTATTATAAAGATAGTTGCCAATAATATATGCGTTAAGAGAATGAAGATAATGTGGGCGGTCCTTAGTCGAAGTATGATACAGTTAAAAATGACCGAATTGGATATCGGCACGGTGGCGCAGTGGTTAGCGCGTTTGCCCGGAAAGCAAGAGGTCCTGGGTTCAAGTCCCAGAGGTGTCAATATCTTTTTCTGATTTTTCTGTTCTCAGATTTTCGCTTATATTGTCTTCGTTTAATTAAATAAATAATATTTATTTCAATCCCGCGACCTTCGGATTTTGAGTCAAGAGCCTTACCTCTAGACCAAGCGTATGAGCACTAATACTGAGTATTCAAAATTTAACGATTATATTGAACAATTCCAACAAGGCACACTTTTTGCAATGGAGAGCAAAGCATATTTTATTTATTTATTTGTATATTTAAGCCTCCAAAAATCATAATCATAGGAGGCCCAGAGGAAAATAATTTCCCTCAGGGACTATTTCATCTTTGGGGATGCTGTGTGGAGGGTTTTTTTTAAAGGAAATGAAGGAGAGGAGAGTTCTGGGAAGGAAAGGGGTTTAAGGGGTGGGTAGGAATATGGGGTTCTGAGTGTCCAGGTCATCCGCCTCCAAGACCTAGACAAACCTCACCCAATGGACCCGGGCACCCCTGCTAAATCACCAAACGTAGCGAACCACTTGGGGTGACCTGTGGCAGAGGTGTTGGTTATCCAATAAAGGTTCCCGGGGCGGCGGTACCTATTCCCGCCTCCCTATTGCATAATGCAATGACAATATTGTTACATTGATGTTTCTTACAAATAATGGGTACCTACTAAGTTGACACTATAATTGAATAAACATGTAGGGTGACCATGTGTTGATATTTGATTCAAATAATATGTTATTGTCTCTTGCTTAAGGCGCCGCAATAGGACTCAAAAAGAAGAAGATGGAGAGATATGAAATTACGAATGTTAGAGGAGCGCACTAGTTAGTATTTAAAGCGACAAAATCGATGCGAAAATTGTGAAAATGTAAAACGCGACTCGTTTAAAATAGAGCAGAAATCTCGCGGGGTGGTCTTAAACAGCGTTTAAAAAAACACTGTGAATTTTTTCATATACAACGTGTCCGGAAACTCGTAGTACAAGCGGGAAACTGGTGAATCTACATCACGTAGAGAACCCAAAAAACTTATTTTTTTCGATCTAAGCATTTCGATTTTAATATATTTTTTTTCTATTTTTCCATTTTTTCGGCAACTAAAGGGTTAAAAAAAATTTTGTGCCCGGTTTACCCTTCGTTGCATTTTATAAGACATTACACAGCTGAAATCAACCCCCTAGTGATTTTTTTTTTCAAATTTAACCTAAAAAATTCCAACTTCGGACCCGATTTACTCGAAAACGAAAGCTCAAATCAAAAAAAGTTAAACCACAAAATCGACTCCAAATGTGATGTGGATTCTCCAGTTTCCCGCTTGTACTACGAGTTTCCGGACACCTTGTATATAACTTGTAAAATAACTGAAACAAACGTGTTTATAATAATTTTTGGAGCATACTTTGCGATTTTTAACCATCGAGGGAATTTCATATAATTTGCGTTTCGACGCGAGATTGTCTAGATATTATCTTCAAGAATAACATATTTTTTAAGAGCTTTAAAACTTAACGTGTTTAAGGGAGATATGTAAGAAATCGGTAGAAATTCGGGTAGCGGCGGCTTAATTTGGTTCCTACAATCTATTTTGATTTATCAAGCACTAGCTGACCCAGCAACGCGTTGCTGTGGCTAACGAAACACAACGCCATTTACTGGATGTCTGGATGGTTTATAACCAACCTTCATAACCACCGTCATCTGTTAATGTGCATACAACTCAAATCCACACCGCCAGCTTCCCAGCCCGCTCCTTCATAACATACCAGACATTCTCCTTTATAAATTATATATTTCAACCAATTTACACAAAACCTTGACAAATTATATTCCTAAACCTTCCTCAAGAATCACTCTATCTATTGGTGAAAACCGTATGAAAATCCGTTCAGTAGTTTTTTAGTTTATCGCGAACAGACAGGCAGACAGACAGACGCCGCGGAGGACTTAAATCTATATAAATAAAAATGAATCGCCGAAATGTATGTACGCGCATAACTTAAATGCAATAATATTATTTTTATTTTTACTACTTCTATTGTATATTATTACTTTTAAAATATCTATACTACATGTATATCTAATTTAGCAACTGCTACGTTAGTATATTTCTTTATTTAATATTTGTTTTTTATTCATAAGTTTTATTTGTTTCTTAATTTAAAAATATATAGTATAATATCTTATTTTTTATCTTTTTTCTGTAATGACACGACTCCCCAATTTAAACACGAGAAATTTTTTCTCTTTTAAATTGGGTTTAAAAAATTTAAAAAAAAAAAAAAAAAAAAAAAAAAAAAAAAAAAAAAAAAAAAAAAAAAAAAAAACTTCCGAACGACTGCACCAAATTGCATAATTTTTTTTTTGTATTAGTTATTCTCTGGACAAGGTTTGGATAAAACTAGAGGAGATGTACCGAATATGGAATAGCTTAGGTAAAAAAATCTAATTAATTATAATTGAATCCTTTATTAAGTATTATACATTGAAATCTTTGGAAATATAGTTACGGAACTTAAAATGTCAACGAAATATGAAAAGAAACACACAAACGTCTTTATTTTAAATGAAAGGTAAAACTATAGAAAAAACCGATATCAAAAAAAGTGCTCCTATTATGGGATACACTGATTTTTTTAAATTTTGCATGCAATAATCACAAAACAACAATATTATCGGTCCCCGAACACTCAAAATGGCATCAATGGCAGCAGGCTAAACATTAGATCCACTCTTCGCCTCTGATATCCCACGGTCTTCGATTTTACAGCTTCCATGACTTTTATCATATTTTTTTGTCCCACGTCTTCCGCTGTTTCTTCTACGACATTGTTTCACACTGTTTCGGCTACGACAGGCCAAGATACAACCTGGAATAGCAAAAAGAAATTTAGTTCCACTAGAATTCCATTTTGGAAACACTCTTCCTAATATGAGATAGTATTCCATATTAGGGTCATCAAAAAATCCCATATTAGGATCAAGATCAATACAAACAAATATATTGGTAGAATAAAATCTACTTGAATTTAACTTCAAATTATTATGAAAACATAAAATTTAAATAATAATATTGTCCATCAGTGAAAGATTAACAATTTTGTGGAGAAAATTTTTTGAGAAAAAATGAAGTGAAACTTACGTAAATTTATAACCGGTGAGTCACAAAAACTTAATCACTCTCTCTCGTGAGTGTGGTGTGGTCGGCGTCAGGACGAGTCCTGAATATTCAAGGTCGGTCGGTGGGTAATCAGGAAGGCTGGGTTACAGAGGCTGTTCTTACTTAAATTTTGAGAAACACCACCATCTCATATTAGGAACGTATGCCATAATCGGTACATCTCCTCTACTGGTGAGCTCTGGCAATATGAAATACGTATGAAAAAAACTCAATATGTGGAAAGCGAGCTGTTTGAAAACTGAATATATACGTATGAAAAAAATTCAATATGTGGAAAGCGAAAAATGTGAAAACTGAATATATCGGGACTGAATGTATGAAATGCATGAGGGTGGAGGGGGGAGGGAAACTCGGGAAGGGGGTTCACGGGAGGGGGGAGGGGAACTCGGGAAGTAGAGTAAGTAGAGTAAGGAGAGGGAAGGTGGAGGAGGCGGAGGCGGAGTGGGAACGAGAGAGAGGAAGGGGAGGCGGAAGGGGGAACGGGACGAATGGGAAAGGACACGCATGGAGATACAATTTATTTATGGCATAGCAACCAGCTAGTTTATAATACGTAGAGATTGTTATGTATGTTTGTAAAACTCTACCAACCTTAAATAATTAAATAAATTTTGTGCATTTTGTATCAGTTCCGCCCTCCGCCTCTGCGTCGCTTGGTTTCGTGAAATCAATTTTATTTTTCTTTGTTAATATAATAAACAAAGCACAAGAAAGGAGTTAAAGTTTTTTACAGGCCTTTACGAAATCATCCCGTAAAAACAACTCTCAAATACCTTTTCCAACCTTTCCAAAAGCTTCTTTTCAAGTCTTGTCAAGTATTTTTAAACTCCTCCCAAAAAGAGGCGGGGATTCGATTTTTCCAGGACTAGTGCATCGTCTTAAAAAGTATTTTGGTAACAAGATGTTATTGTTTTTTTTTGCGACTACATTTTTTACTCCAAATAAGCTCAAAAATCGCTGTTTAAATAACGTTTGCCGTATACGTCCTAGTACTCGTTACTCGTGTACACTGTTTTTTATATTAATAATAGGTACTGTTTCAATAATTAACTTCATTGCATCATTAAAGCATACCGACAATAATTATTCAATGGTTCCGGCTATAACACCATTGGTACATTTATCACTGTTTTTGACATTAGCTTCATAAACATTCTCGGATCAAAAAAAAAACCTGTCCATTACCGTGCGAAGGAATGTTGTCTAAAGTACAAAACACGCAGGTTTTGTACTGTTGATAGTTATTTGTTATAACCATACCTACATATCAAACGATATCAGCAGCAGTTGAGGCATTTATAAAGCTACCAAGGACAACAAGAAGTTAATATCTTTAGTATGGGAATTAATTGAACTCCAGACTATTTAGATTAATTCAAGCAACTCGAATCAATCTGTGTTCAAATTGAAATGTGACGTTCGTTTGTTACTGGTACAGAATGAAATTAATAGGTACTGATATCAATGTGCGAGTGTCAACTTATAAATATCCATACTGCTTAAGATCATGACCCATGCATATTTTTTTTAAGATACTGTTAACAAAAATGCGATTATTTTTAGAATTTTTTTGGTGATTGCGTTGTTGTTTAAACAAAAAAGAAACATAGATAATATATTAAACCAAGAAGTGCATTTTTGTTATTTATTTTTGGGGTGTTATGCCGTGTTACGCTACCTCCTCCTTTAGCCAACGTTTCGGACGGCGTTAGAGTGTCCATCGTCTGGGCAGGTGAGTGATTGTCAGTGGTGAAATGTGTGCTTATTTACTAGAAGCGATACCGTGTTGCCAGCTCCACTCCACTACGAGCTGGTTTATTTTATTTAATTTTATTTAAATACCAGCTTTAGTACCATGCTTCGTTTGGGCTTTATTCTGCTTTAAGACCCGGTAGTAAACGCTCAAAGAAGAAGTGGAGATAAGTACATACGAATGTTGGAAGGAGCGCGCTAATATTAAAAACGATAATAATTAAGCGACAATTGTGAAAATGATTAATTAAAAACAACGCGTTTAAAATAGAGCAAAAATCTAGTGGGAAACGTCCTAAATAGCATTTAAAGAAACACAAAAATTTTTCATACATATAACTTGGAAAATAACAGAAAAACGTGTTTATAATAATTTTCGGAGCACACTTTGCGATTTTTTTTTCTATCGAGGTAATTTCATATACTTTATTACCGTTTTGGCGTGGCACATAATATATGGATATTATTTTAAAAAATAACATATATTTTTTTAGATACTTAAAAACTTAAATTGTTCAAGAGATATACGATAAAATACTACGATATAAAACGATAGACATTCGGAATAAGTGGTAGGAAATAGGGACGGGGTTATTTTTTCGAAATCTCATGTAGACAGTGTCCTTTGTCTAGTTTTATTTTATTTATAGTGTACAGTGTACACCACAACGAACAGGGGTTAAATTTAAAAATACAAAGAATAAATTATGCAAATCATCCAATGGCGGTGTTCAACCATATGTAAGAATAAAAAATAAGTTTGTAAAAAAATAACAAAACAAGAATCAATAAAGTTTGGGTCAATTGAAGTTAAGTGAGAATAGGAGATTGAAAAAAAATAGTATTCAGGGGGCGCTATCATTAAACTTGTTCTGAATCTTTCCACTGTGGTTTGCACAAGAAACCTCTTGGGATAAGGATAAGTTGGTTCTTTGGAAAGGAATATGGAAAGTTTCGAGGTTTCTTAGTAAACTGTATTTGATGTTGATTTTGATTGGACTCAAGATACTAATATCTACAGCCTGTATGTCGGACGAATATCTACAGCTCATATGTTGGACTAATATCTACGAACTTCAGAGTGTTGACTAATATCTACAGAGCTAAGGTCGGACGAATATCTATGACGATCCCAGTGTTGACTAATATCTACAGAGCGTAGGTTGGACTAAAATCTACAGAGGGCAACTGAGCAAGAGGTTGTACGGAAAAGCATAAATTACTTCAATTACGTAATTACAATTACTAATTACGTAAAGGCTTAAACGTTTAAAGTACGTACATGAAGTTTTTGCATAATATTACGTTTTTTGCTGTTTACGAGGACAATAATTTATTGAACAAACATGGAGGTCATAATAAGAAGATATTTATTTATTTCGAAATACACGGCATTCTAACTTCTAACCTAACTGACATAGCAATAGTCATGGTAACAGTAAATAATTTAGAAGCACTCGAAATAAAGAAAGCTGTTAAAACAAAAACCCAAATCCTTAATAATCAGCTAGATGTGTCCAATAGTCCGATATTAGAAATTTTTACATAGGTACATACATACATAAATAAAGTTTTTTAAACTGCATACGCAATATTACGTTATTCCAATATGCTATACATAATTGCAAATCCAACCTCTGCCAGTGCTGTAGATATTCGTCAACACTTTGGTTCTCATGGATATTCGTCCGATTTTTTCAGGTTTTGGAATTCCTGTAGATATTAGTAGACGCCTCCTTTTGATTGTGGCCAAGAGGAAAAATTCTACACGGTTATTTATAATATTGTTCATTAAGAATCAAATTCATTCAACAAGCTTTGGAAGCCTAGTTTTGCAAAATTTCATCAATCTTTGAATAAAACTGGAGATTTTTTAAAAAAGTAAACCTACAGACACTCTTTTTACATATTTATAGATCGATGAAACCATGTTATCTGTGCATTTTAATACATTACCCTTGAAGCATATGTCATCTTTGGGGATGCTATGCGAAGGGTCTTTCAAGGGAAAGGAAGGAGAGGAAGTTCTGAGGAAGAAAAAGGTATGAGGGGTGGGTAGGAATCTGGGGGGTCAGTTCAAGGACGTATTAATCCATTCCCCTCACGGCGACGCGACGGGTTGAAAGAGTCTGGCCTGAGAGGTCAAAAGATCTCCCTCAACCAGTCTCCAGATCGGGTCCGCCACGAAGTAGATGGGCAAACGGATCTGCCGCCAAGACCTGGACAAACCTCATTATATGTACCCAGACACCCTTGCTAAGTCAACAAAAAATGTAGCGAACCACTAGGGGTGACATATGGCAGTGGTGCTGGTTATCCAGTAAATGTAGCTACATGTGTTAAATACTTACGTAAAATCATGAAAATGATAAAATATATAATGCTTTGGCGATGTCCAGGTATTTTGAATGGAGGCGTCTACTAATATCTACAGGAATTCCAAAAACTGAAAAAATCGAACTAATATCTATGAGAACCAAAGTGTTGACGAATATCTACAGCACTGGCAGAGGTTGGATTTGCAATTATGTATAGCATATTGGAATAACGTAATATTGCGTATGCAGTTTAAAAAACTTAATTTATGTAAGTATGTATGTAAAAATCCCTAATATCGGACTATTGGACACATTTAGCTGATTAGTCCAACCACGCTCTGTAGATATTAGTTCAACCTACGCTCTGTAGATATTAGTCAACACTGGGACCGTAATAGATATTCGTCCGACCTTAGCTCTGTAGATATTAGTCAACACTCTGAAGTTCGTAGATATTAGTTCAACATATGAGCTGTAGATATTCGTCCGACATATAGGCTGTAGATATTAGTATCTGGAGTCTTGTGAATATCAAAAAAAAATCAGTTTTTATTGTTAATATATGGAGCATCTTTCCCAACTATGCCGATTTCGAAATACTCAAAAAAAAATTCACTCCATGCTGTGTATTGATTGGCAAACTAATTCAGAGTGTAACTGGTTTTGATGAATATTAAAATTAACAGACCAACGATTCGATGCATAAAAAGGAAGTCAAAATATTGATTGTGGGTGCGCTGCAATAACGCGGGAGCCCTAATAAAATTACACAGGCGTTACACATAATGAAATACACCGACAATCTAGTACATTTACTGAAAATATTAATTAATTAAGAGTTTTGAAATTTCAAAACCTAATGCCAGAAGATTTCACGTAGAAAAATAAATAATTATTATTCTCCCGTGGTAACAAGAAACACAAACTTTATTTTTTTTTAAATACTGTATAAAAAGCATTAATGTTATTGTGTGTTTGAAAAGATTTACTCTATCTTGAGTCAACAGCGTTGTCGCAAAAAATCATATCAAATTATGTATTTCAGTAAATGTATATATATCACTCGTCAGATATAACGTAGTTGCCGACCTAGGAGTTGAATGTAACAAAGTTATTGTATTATGTAACATGTAATTGTAACGATGTATATATTTTTTTTAAACGTAAAAAAATATTTTACTAATCATATATTTTTTTAATGTGACACCTCACAAGGGTGCCCGTCTTTAAACAATAGTAAAGACAGGGGAACTTTGTGAGGCAGGTAAAGGTAAGGGTTAGTTTAGAGGAAGGGGATGTATTAAAGCTGGTATCCAGGATTATATGAAGGAGGAAAACCAGATGCCGGTAGCTCGTTCCACGTACCGGCAGGGGCGGATCCAGGATAATTTTCTGGGGGGGCACAATGGGCGGACGGGCAAAAAAATCAACAATTACTAAATTACTAATTAAATGTTTAATAAAGACAGTTTTCTGTACTGTGATGGAATCTCCATAGTACACAAAATACATACGGGGGGGGGGGGGCACGGGGGCACGTGCCCCCCCTAAATCTGCCCTTGCGTACGAGCCTACTCTTGAACGGATGTTCCGCTTGTGTCAGTCGAGATTCACACGTGTTCAAGAGTGTTCTTTTACCAGGACGATACTGAAAGTATATACCTGGCTGTTCAGATGCAAGTACCTGGCTATTCAGATCTGGTCACCAAACACTGCTAAAGCCATTCAAGCTATTTTACGATTCTGAAGGGTGTTCTTTTACCAGGGCGATACTGAAAGTATCTACCTGGCTATTCAGATACAAGTAGCTGGCTATTTAGATCTGGTCACCGAACACTGCTGAAGTCTTTTTTATTTATTTTTTATCTATACTATAAGGTACCTTTAGATTATATTATTCGATGCCTATCTCACTAGGATTTACCTGTGTCGAGACAGGCGTAGAAGTACATAAATAAGAATATTTAAGAATATCATAAGAATATTTAAGGTTAAATAATTAATTAATTTGAATACAATTATAACATAAAGGTGATTGAAAGTGTGGGTAAATTAATTAATAATTTCAAGCTGTTTCGAATCTGAAGGGTGTTCTTTCACCAGGGAGATACTGAAAGTATCTACCGCTACAAGTAACCTGGCTATTCAGATCTGGTCACCAAACACGGCTGAAGCAATTTCAAGCAACGTTTCAATTCTGAATAGTGATCTTACACCAGGCCGATACTGAAAGTATCTACCGCTACAGGTACAAACAGACACTCTTCTTGGTACGAAATCCTCACCTGCACCCTTCTGGAGCCAGTGAGACTATGGCATCCCCGATTGGGGTATGTTGTGAGGTTGAAGGTAGTGGGGAGGGGAAGGAGATGGGGAAGAGGAACCTGGCTAGTCAGATCTGGTCATCAAAACTGTTGAAGCCAATTCAAGCAACGTTTCAAATCTGAATGGATGTATATCACCAGAGTATCTTCCACTGTGAAAAGGTACTGAAAAATCCATTGACATAGTATTGATCGAAGGAAAAATCTAATATATCATATCATAACCGAGTTCATGGGGTGAGGTTTGTCCAGATCTTGGAGGCGGATGACCAGGAAACACTGAACCCCAGATTCCTACCCACCCCTTCCCAGAAATCTCCTCTCTTTCCTTAAAAAAACCCCCCACACAGCATCCTCAAAGATGAGGCAAATTTTTGAGATCGCTGGCAATGGTTAATATGCACTTTTTAAAAAAAAATCTTTTGATTCACCTTAATTACATTAAAAGACAACTATTTGCATTGGGGGAAGTGGAAATATTTCATTCTAAATTTCGATTACGTAAAATTAAAATTAGCTTTCATTCTGTGAAACGAGACCGTCCATTTTCAAACATTATTTTCAAATGTCATTTTGTTATGTTGGTATTCTTGTTACTGTACGAAAAGATACTAGAGCAAAGCGTAGCAGACTTCATGGGAATTCTAGGTTTGTGTAACATGGTTTGTGATACAAAAGAAAGTGCCCCTTTATAACGCCTACTCGCGTCAAGGCAAGAAAAACATCCCAGTTTTCAAGTAGTTTAGCGGCTACGCTAGGTTTGTGTAACATGGTTTGTGATTCACAAGAAAGTGCCCCGTACCTTCAAAATCTTCTAGCCGTTCGTTATACATTCAAGTGTATCAGGAATACCAACATACCAAAGTGACAGCGAATGAGCTAATAGCTAATGGCGTACAATCTCACAAGACGAAAGCTAATTTTAATTTTACGTAATCGAAATTTAGAATGAAATATTTTCCACTTCCCCCAATGCAAATAGTTGCCTTTTAATGTAATAATTAAGGTGAATCAAAAGGTTTTTAAAAAAAAAAGTGCATATTAACCGTTGCTAGCGATCTCCAAAAATTAATAAAGATGACATAAGCAATGAGGGAAAGTATCTTCCTCAGGGCCTCCTGTGTGGAGCTCATGTAAAAAAAATAAAATAAAATAAAAAACATATTGCTTGCATATTTACCTGTCATAAGCAGCGCCTCATCGAACGATACCGTCTTGGTCCACATTGTCACTGATTTTAAATTAATTTTAAACTGTCTTCAACAAAAATATCACAATTACTAATGCAGCGGTGGCGTCCACACGTACATACTATTAAAACACACAAATCATCGATTAGATTTCATGTTTCAATGTATGCAGCTAACTATAAAAATTAATTTAGTACTTTGATTTGTTTCTTTGATTGTATGCGAGCATAATGTATAATGATGAAACCTGCACTGACGAAATCTTCAACAATCTTAACATCATGTCAATTAAACAATTATTTTCTAAAACTATACTCATTTACATAAGTACAAAACCCAAGAAATAAAAACTAACACGTACATTAGAAACCCTAGATCTCATGGTCAAAAACATATCCAACAAATAACTACTAACACGACATTTGGGCAAAAAAGCTTCTCATAGTATGGCATTAAACTCTTCAATAAAATACCACTCTCACTCAAAAACCTCAACATTTTTAACATTTAAATTTCAAATAAAAAGCCGGATACTAAATATAGGGAGATCAGAAATAGAAAATATACTGATATCAAATATAGACTAAAACCGAATCTAGTGAACTCTAGTGATCAAGTGATAAAAAGGTTCTCAACTGAACTTCAACTCGACACCTCTTTGAAAAGTCATTAAAAGCTATGAAAAAATTATTATACAGGTTGTCCGGGGGTAAAGTGCATTAACTTCAGGAGGTGATTCTACGTGATATTATAAAAGATAAATAAGTTTATTCCAAATTCCAACTTTTGGGGGTAGTTTTGTAGTAATAAAAAAGATAAAATTAGACCGGCGCGTGCGCGGACAGTTCTATTATTTTCCGCTGTTACGATATGGGCGTACGGGCCAATCACAACCATACAATAATGTGGAGGCGTCTACTAATATCTACAGGAATTCCAAAAACTGAAAAAATCGAAATAATATCTATGAGAACCAAAGTGTTGACGAATATCTACAGCACTGGCAGAGGTTGGATTTGCAATTATGTATAGCATATTGGAATAACGTAATATTGCGTATGCAGTTTAAAAAACTTAATTTATGTAAGTATGTATGTAAAAATCCCTAATATCGGACTATTGGACACATTTAGCTGATTAGTCCAACCTACGCTCTGTAGATATTAGTTCAACCTACGCTCTGTAGATATTAGTCAACACTGGGACCGTCATAGATATTCGTCCGACCTTAGCTCTGTAGATGTTAGTCAACACTCTGAAGTTCGTAGATATTAGTTCAACATATGAGCTGTAGATATTCGTCCGACATACAGGCTGTAGATATTAGTATCTAGAGTCTACAATGTTGCCACAATCTTGCCCGGCAGGCTCTCAGCAAGTAAGATCGTACCTCACACTAAGGATTTTTAGTAGGTACGTCTTTTTGTATGGAAAAAACGTTGAAATTTCGGAAAAAGTTGTTAATCTTTTTTACTCCTACCATCAAGTGGAATCACCTCCCGAAGTTAATGCACTTTGCCCCCGGACACCCATATAACCCTAACCTAATCTAACGTAAACTATTTAACCATTTTTTCATCTCTTTTAATGACTTTACAAAGGAGGATCTGAGTTTATTTCATTCTGAGTTATCCGGTCACCGATAAAAACAATCGTCATTTAAAATTCACTCATTAACAATGTGCCATACAAATGGATTATAAATTGGAATAAAATATTCAAGTTAACGGTGTTATTTGTAAGTAATTTATTATTTGTTAAATATGTTTCTGTGAAGGATTCCCACTCCTTGTAACCATAATATTATGAATTTAAGTTTTAAATATTCAATTCTTTACTATCTTACAAATTAAAAGGAACCACTAGGCGACCTTTTTCAAGCAAAAAAATTAATTTTAACTATACAGCATTTTAAGGGATGCACTTGACTTACTTTATTAACCAGTGAATCCTGCAATTATTTGGAGTAAAAATGTTAAAAAAAAATTAATCTGCGGTGTTTTTTTTCGATGTTTTTTTTTCTATTTTTGTTTCTTCAAAGTCAAAGAACATAAAAAAACGAGTGTGCTTTAGACCACACGACTGAAGTAAAACTTCACTAACTTATATCTCCCTCTCAACTTCCGTTCGCCTCGCCCGACCGTTCGCCTCGCCCGATCACTCTTTTCTCGCTCTCGTCACGCATTCACCAGTTTAGTCCCCAAGTCAAGCGTGCGTAAAGGCCCGACCGTTCGCCTCGCCCGATCACACTTTTCATATGGCTCTCGTCGCGCATTCACCAGTTTACTCTCCAAGTCAAGCGTGCGTAGAGAAGTTTTACTTAAAAAAATCCATATATATATCTGGTCACTGAGCCAAATTACCACCCAACATACCCCGACCCTTACTGTCCAATACCTAAAGATTTTTTATTAATTTTTGGGGATCGCTGGCAACGGTTAATATGCACTTAAAAAAAACCTTGGGTGAAATGCAGATCCGGGCACAGTTTGGAAATTTAATAAAAAGGCACTTTCTAGATGAGAAAAGTGTGGAGAAGATGAATAAAACATAAATTAAGGCGCGCTCGGCAAAATTGAGGGAGATACAACCGTTCAAAGTATTTAAAAATTCACTTCGCGAACTGATATTGACAGTTCGTTCGCCATGTTTTCATTGCTTATGTTGGATCCCAGACCTAATACAGAATTAATAGTACGCCAAAATCACAAACCATATTACACAAACCTAGCGTAGCCGCTAAACCACTTGAAAACTGGGATGTTTTTTTGCCGTGACGTGAGCAGGCGCTACGAAGGGGGCACTTTCTTTTCTATCACAAACCATGTTTAGCGTATTAGGTTATAAAAAAAATGGCGGGCGGACGCGGGCGAACTGTCAATATCAGTTTGTAAAGTGAAATTTTAAATACTTTGAACGGTTGTATCTCCCTCAATTTTGCCGAGCGCGCCTTAATTTTTGTTTTATTCTGCTTTTCCACACTTTTCTCATCTAGAAAGTGCCTTTTTATTAAATTTCCAAACTGTGCCCGGATCTGCATTCCTCCCAAAACCTTTTGATTCACCTTAATTACATTAAAAGGCAACTATTTGCATTGGGGGAAGTGGAAAATATTTCATTCTAAATTTCATTACGTAAAATTAAAATTAGCTTTCGTCTTGTGAGATTGTACGCCAGAATCACAAACCATGTTACACAAACCTAGCGTAGCCGCTAAACTACTTGAAAACTGGGATGTTTTTCTTGCCTTGACGCGAGTAGGCGTTATAAAGGGGCACTTTCTTTTGTATCACAAACCATGTTACACAAACATATTTTCCACTTCCCCCAATGCAAATAGTTGTCTTTTAATGTAGTTAAGGTGAATCAAAAGATTTTTTCAAAAAAAGTGCGTATTAACCGTTGCCAGCGATCCCCAAAATTTACCCTCAAAATAAAGTCAGGAATCACTGGTAAAGTAAGTCAATTGTGTCTCTTAACAATCTCTATAAAAATTAATAAACAAGCACTGGTTATGTAATGTGTATATCACCCTTTCCATTAAATGTGTTTTTTCGTTATCGAATTAGAATATGTGTGAAACAACCAAATATTATTATTATTATTACGCTTTTTGATACAATTTTAAAACTTGAATGAAAAGAATATAACACCGGCTTTATAACTTATAATAAACCTCAATTAGATACGTTACTTCACCTAAATGAATGTACACAAAAGTAGACACAGAGCGGCTGTGTATAACCAAGACGATAGCTCCTTGAACGAGTTACTGGAGAATAATGCGAATGTGTAAAAATGTAGTTGCGTGTACCGTATTGCGAACCTACTTGTTTTATTAAATACACCATTTATCAACTGTCACCCCTACGTCACAATACTTGTAAATTAACTTCAAAGTATTTTAAGCTGTCGAGTCAATAGTTGTAAATTAAATTTAAACTACTTTTGGGAATGAAAATGTCGGATCTGCAATGTTTGGCGACGTAGTATTGTTGTACAACAATTTTAAGAACGGTGGTTATTGTCTCCATTATTAGTTTTCGACCTTTGTTCTCAGTTTTAATTTTCTTCAACCCGCAGTGCCCATTTTATTGAACACAATTGGTTGAATATTCTGCTTAATTGTTTGCTATTATAAATATTATTAAAATATATATTAAACATCATTCCAACATATACATTTTATTGTTAGTACTATCTGAAGTGTGCAAAATTTCATCAATCTCGGAATAACACTGTAGATTTGTATAAAACCGGAGGCGTCTACTAATATCTACAGGAATTCCAAAAACTGAAAAAATCTAACTAATATCTATGAGAATCAAAGTGTTGACGAATATCTACAGTACTGGCAGAGGTTGGATTTGCAATTATGTATAGCATATTGGAATAACGTAATATCGCGTAGGTATGCAGTTTAAAAAACTTAATTTATGTAAGGGAACGTACCCATACTACGTGACACTTTTAGGGGGGGGGGGTCTTCAAAAGGTCACGCTCCATACAAATGAGCTGCAGGTTGCTTAGGATTTTGGTCACCGGGGGGGGGGGGGGGGGGGTTAAAAATTGCAAAAAGTTGGTCACGTAGTTTGGGTACGTTCCCTAAGTATGTATGTAAAAATCCCTGATATCGGACTATTGGACACATTTAGCTGATTAGTCCAACCTACGCTCTGTAGATATTAGTTCAACCTACGCTCTGTAGATATTAGTCAACACTCTGAAGTTCGTAGATATTAGTTCAACATATGAGCTGTAGATATTCGTCCGACATACAGACTGTAGATATAAGTAACTGGAGTCAAATTAACCTTCTTCTGGCGTGATTTTTTTTTACGTATACTCTGACGTGAGGGCCTGAGCGGCCCGCTCCTTTAAGGCTCTGCAAACGGGCCCGAAAAGAAGAAGATAGAGAGATACGAAATTACGAATGTTAGAGGAGAGCGCTAACATTTACAGCGACAAAATCGATGCAAAAATTGCGAAAATGTTTAATAAAACACGACTCGTTTAAAATAGAGCAAAAATCTCGCGAGCATTATCTTAAACACCATTTAAAGAAACACTGTGAATTTTTTGACTTGTAAAATAACTGAAACAAACGTGTTTATAATAATTTTTGGAGCATACTTTGCGATTTTTTTCTATCGAGGGAATTTTGTATAGGTAATTTGCGTTTCGGCGCGGGCAAAGTCTAGATATTATCTTCAAGAAAAACATATATTTTTTTAAGAGCTTTAAAACTTACCGTGTTTAACGGAAATATGTAATAAATCGGTAGAAATCCGGATTGTGGGCCCTTTAATGTTTTATATTAGAGATCCATGAAAATTTTGAGGTCCAAATTATTATTTATTGGACAATTTAAATTAAATAAATTACTTTTTATTGTTGTAACTTATATCTGACAATTTGGATATTATATAATATTTTTTGGCAAAAATCACTTGAGATCAGAAATCGGTCTATATTATCTATTAAACTAAATATAAAAAATGAACTCACTTCTACAATAATACTTCAATAGTATCTGGAATAATATATTTAAGTATATAAAACTTTAGTAAAGTTGTTTATGTTTATTTTTACATGGTAAAAATCAACTTAAAAAAGTTACGTGGCATGTTACTTTAAATGTTTATATATAAGAGATCCATGAAAATTTTAGGGTCCAAATTATTATTTATTGGACAATATAAATGTATTTTAATAAAATTAAATACTTTTTTATGGTTATGTAACTTATATTTGACAATTTTGATATTATGTAATAATTTTTGGGGAACTAAGTATATGAAACTTTAGTAAAGTTGTTTATATTTATTTTTGTATAGTTAAAATCAACTTTAAAAAGTCCCATAAGTACTGACGATGGGTCAGAGAGATGAATTTACTTACAGAAATTTAACTTTAAAAATTTCAAATTTAAAACCCAGGCTCTGGCGCCACTAAATTCGAAGCTACTGGAAGCGGCGGATGCGTTACGTGCGGGGGAAGGGAGTATTTCGATATTATTATTATTGTTAGGCCGGAACGGCCCCCACGTCAGCAGTTAAAGGCAATACACATGCTGCCCGCCCGTAACAGACACTCTTCTTCGTACGTAAATAGATCATACTACATAAAATAGTATTATCTTGATTTATTTTGAGTTATTATGTCATTTTGCGCTTCGTCATTCTTCAAAGGCAATTCCCATCCACAAAAACCAATAATATTAATAAAGAAGACGGGGCTAAGCTTAATAATTCTTGGTATCCGGTAATTGAAGGCTACACCAAAACTAAACACCGAAAACCACATGAACTAATTTTTATACTGAAATACCGCCCGTAACGCAGTATCAATTTTACATCTAGATACACCAACATACACTTCACCACAATTTACATCTGGCCTGATGATGAACACTGGAACGCTTTCCGAAACATCGTCGACTGCAGAAGGAGGAAGGGCAGTTCTGCATAATATAATAACCCAAAGATTTTTTTTTTTAAAAAGAAAGACAAACATTCCCGGGTTACGAATAACTCAACAATGTTTGAAAATCTCCTACTACCACCACAGAAAACCGAAAATGTTGCTTGTGTTGTGATGGAGGACTTAGCCAGCCGAGGAATCGAACCCGCGACGCCCAGGTGAGACCCAAGCGCTATGCCCACTCAACCACTGACCGGTTCATAATAATATTTTGGCCGTGAAAATGCCAAATCATATCCGAGCTATGATATGTTTTGTGAAAATAATTCGGTGTTAGCAAATAACTCGAGAGCAAAAATGCTCGAAAAAAAGGTTCGTCATAAATTGACGCAAATCCTGAATGTTCATTATCTCTATTCGCCATATCAGAACAAAAACAATTGCGTCAATTGCAACCGCAATAAAAAAATAAAAGAATGTCATATCAAAATACGGGGAAAAGCTGCATGACCTTTTACACACAAAACTAATATTATTCAGATTTGAGGTGAAATTCTTGATCAAACTAAACTGAATAATTATGTCATAATTCATAATCAAAAGGAATAGCAAATAAATATCTAGTACGGTTATATATACTACTTAATTTATTTGTATTGAAGGTTATAAAATACTAGCGAGTTCTCGGCATGCCACTTAAGGGGGGGCGGGGGCAGGGCCGGATTAACCATGTCGGGGCCCGTAGGCAGTGCACGTCTCGGGGCCCCTTGACCAAATGGTGGACTAACGGGGGGGGGGTGCCTCCAAACGCCTCCCTTGATCAAATCCTTAACAATGCTTTATGGGGGGGGGGGGGGTAAGGTTTAAAAACTTTATTTTTTTTTTTTTCTGAATGTAAAAAATGTCAGTATATTGATTATTGTGCCAAAATTTTCGGAGCAAAACTAACGAAGGTACAGCGTTTCAAGTGACCGGCCCTCATACTCGATTCAAGTATATTTCGAGTATAAAAAAAAATTAAGTCTTTTTTTTAAGTTTTTTTACCATTTTATAAAAACAAATTCACTGAATTTTTTTTTAGAAAAAATCGTGTTTTTCACTTCAAAATGCTGCCAAAAATAATTAAAAAATCGAAAAAAAACTCCCTCTGACTACTAACCTATATTACCTTTTAAACGCATTTCAATTTTTTGTTTCAAATAATCCAGTGACGAGTTATGGAGTTCACCGCATAACAACTTTTTTCGAAGCGCCTCCGGAGATTCGCTCTCACGGACTTATTTGTTGATATTTTTAATTGAAATTTTTTTAAAGATACTTTAGATGTTATACTATAAAGCGTGTATGAAATAAATAAAACCAACATTATTCATATCCAAAAAAAATCATGACATTCATGACATAACGCCTTTATTTCGCCTTTAAAACCACCGGACACTGTAAAAAAACACCTTTGAAATTTTTTATTTACTTCATTTTCTGCAAGATGCATTTGTCAAAAAATGCTCTCATCAAATGTTTTAAAGAAATTCGAAAAATTGACGGAGATTCAGCATTTTATGTAAAACCATTTTAAACAGTTTGTTTGTATGTTGAATTATCCTTCAGCAAAACTTTGAATGCGTTTTTATCGAAACTTTTTTAATACATTTTTCAACCTGGTTGACAACATATTAAAAAAACTATATATTCGATTTGCATGCACCAAGTCTTAATCTGTTCGAAAATCTACTGTATATGGCATAGGGGAATTTTGATATCTTAAAAAAATCCCGACGTGGTGCCATAGTGACTGGATTTTCTAACTGTTTAAGACTGAGTGCATGCAAATTGGATATATAGTTTTTCTAATATGTTGTCAACCAGGTTGAAAAACGTAGTTTCGAGAAAAACGCTCTCAAAGTTTTGATGAGGATAATTCAACATACAAACTGTTTAAAAGATTTTCGTATAAAAAGCCGTAACTCCATCAATTTTACAAGTTTCCTCAAATGGTGAGAGCATTATAAACAAATGCATCTTTCAGAAAATGAATTAAAAATAGCAATTTTTTGCAGTATCATTAAAGCTTTGTTTAGGATTTGATCAAGGAAACATGGAGGCGTTTGGAGGCCTTCCAGAGTCAGAGGCCCATGTGAACTGAATAAAAAACTTTAAAATTACATCAACTTCACTAAGGGGGGGGGGGGGGGGGGGGTTCATTCAACTTTGCCGCCCCGGGCTTCTGACGGGCTTAGTCCGCCACTGCACTTTACCGTTTTCTAACTTCCAAAAAAAAATTTTTTCTACCAAAACGTAATTTTATTCATAATTAATCTGTTAGAAGCTTGTACAACATTTATATTTTAAACGTATAATATTTAGAAATAAAACAAAACAAATGCCAATATAAATCACACACGGCATCTTCAATCACTCCAGATACTAAGTAATAAATGTTGCAACAAATAGAAGGAAAGAAAAGTAAAATACAACTATGTTTATATATTTGTTTTAATTATAGACTTTTTATTTACTATTTGTACATGATGTGAACATTAGTTATTTATTGGGTTATAACCTAATTATTATAATTTGTTGATTTCTTTAATGCGTGTACCTAATGTTATTAACCTGTAAATGTTCCTAATAAAAAAAAGAAAACATCTTGAAAGCTGACTTTTTCCCAAACTTTGTTGCTCACTAATTGAAGCAAGTCATTTTTTCTCGGGACGCGGGGCCCCTAGCCGATGCGGGGCCCCTAGGCAGTTGCCTACTCTGCCTTAGGGATAATCCGGTACTGGGCGGGGGGGGGGGGGGGGGGGGTTAAGGTTTTAAAGGCAAAAAAAGGCATATTTTCATAATTTCTTTTTTTGAGATATGAATAATGTAAGTTTATTTATGTCATACGCACGTTATAGTATGACACTAGAAGACTTGAAATATAATTTATTATTAAATGTTTTAAAAATACACACACTAGAAGACAGACGTAAAATAAACGACTTAACATTTTTATTAAAAATACTTAACTCTAAATTTGACTGTTGCGAACTACTGCAACTCATAAACTTACGAATACCGACAGTAACTACACGACAAAATACACTATTCTACTGTAGCATTCATAAGCGGAACTACATTGCCCACTCTCCAATACAACGATTTCACACTATGGGAAATCAGTACTTAAGCGATATTGACATATTTGACATAAACTTGGCGAAATTTGTTGATCTTTTAAAAAACTTATTATTCCAAAACTATTCCTAAACCTATCTGTTTTTCTGAAAACCCTGTATTTTTGTATTTTTATGACTTGTGTGCTTTTTTATCAATTTTTTTTATTATTATTCTGTATATGTTAAATAATCTGTCATGAATCATTTGTACTACCAAAATGTAAAAGCCCATTGGGCGTTAAATAAATAAATAAATAAAATAAATAAATGACATCTGAAGTATCTTTGAAATTTTTTTCAATTTAAAATATCAATCAATAAATAAGTCCGTGAGAGCGAATCTCCGGAGGCGCCTCGAAAAAAAGATTTGTTATGCGGTGAACGTCATAACCCGTTACCGGATCATTTGAAACAAAAAAAGTCTAAATGCGTTTAAAAGGTGATATGTTTTCCCAGGTAATCAGGAAGAGTTTTTTTTGCAGCATTTTGAAGTCATTTGAGGTTGAAGCAATTTTTGCTAAAAATTTTCGGGAAATTTGTTATCATAAAATGGGAAAAAATGGTAAAAAAAAAAGCTAATTTGATTACCTGTTAATCTATGTGTAGAAATAGTGTACAAAATTTCAACAGGATTGGTCAAGTGGATTTTGAGTCATGATGTTCACGAACTACAAAAAAATATTTGCGAGAAAATCGATTTAAAGTTTTGTTATATTCGAAATATACATACTTAAGAGCGTTTAACCAGCCAGCGGACGAAAATCCACATTTCGTCGAAAGTTGTTCTTCAGGGCGGTTACAATGAGAAAGATTGATCATTCTCCGTACCAGCTTTTTTAAATTATAACTCAATATCGAATTTATTTCAATCCAAATTAGCTTTAATTTATACCTTCATCCAAAAATGCTGAAAGGCGTGATGATAAAACTATTAAAATAGTGTACTTTTTGTAGTTATTTTTTGATTATAAGTATTTATCATTTTTCAATAATGTCTAAATTTAATAAGAATGTTAAAAAATTCTGAAATATATTAGTTTGTAAGTGCGCAAATAAATACACAAATGGACCAATTTTCGTCAAGAAACACATGTACGTACATATTTTTTAATGATTTTATTGAAACTAAAATTAAAAATCTAATACATAACTTTGCTAGATAATGTATTGATTTATTTTACTGCATGATTACATTATTTGAAATGGGTGTGGTATAATACAAAAACTTTTTTGAAAATTTAACAAATCTGCCAACGACCTATGGAATAACCTTATTATACTAAAAATTAAAAAAAATTCTAAAAATTTATTACATAACTATGCTAGATAAAAGAACAATCTTTCGAAATCCATTTATAATTTTTTGTGGAAAAGAGTCAATACGTCTAAAAACTTTTTTGAAAATGACGTATTTCCGGCTTTCTCTGGTAATGCCCTCTTAAAGTGAACGCTGTATCTTCTTTAGTTTTGCTCCGATTTACTTGAAATTTTGACACAATACTCTCGGCATGTTGTACATTCAGAAAATTTAAAAAAAATGTTTTAAAATCTTACCCCCCCCCCCCCCTTTATAAAGATCTTTTCTTCCTGCGTGTCCCTTCCCATTCGTCTCATTCCTCTTTCGCCTTCCCTTCCCCTTCTGACTCTCCTGCTCCCCTTCCTGCGTTCCCCTCCCCTCTCCCGCGTTCCATTTATTCAGTCCCGGTGAATTCAGTTTCAAACAGCTCGCGTGCCACCTATTGTAATTTTTTTAAGTATACAAATCTTTATTTTTCATATATTACAAACATTTATTTTTGTATATCATAAGAACAGCCAATCAAATTTGGTACCTAACAAAAGTACCTACCTATTCAAAATACCTATAATTCTTGATTAGATTAAAAGTATTCGATTTTGGTTAGTATCGTAGGTCGTAGGTGAGTACTTCAAACAAATTCATTAATTTAAAGAGTTTATTCTAAAATTGGATTTTGATTGAACAATCGATGGTTTGCAAAAATTGGGACATTTTTGACGGTTTCGTAAGATTTTTGTAATGATTAAAAAACTTTTCACGTGTATTGTCATGTGGTTGTAATAATCCAGAATCCTTCGCGAGGGTGGAAAGAAGATATTTTGAAAGTTTCAAACATTTCCTACGCTTAATATAGCAATACATAAACAACAAACATACATACAGGTCCTTACATATGAAATTGGCCTTTTTCCGTACTGGCAACTTTGATCTCAAATATCTTCTCTTTGGTTAGGAATTCCAAATTCAAATTTATACATCTATTTACTCATGTATTTGTGTTTCGAAAATTATAATTCATTTGTTTTTTTCTTAATTGTTTTTTTTCTTTGCGTCACTTAGTTTACAAAATGGAAAACTTGAAATATCGCGTTATTTACGAGTACGAGTTCCACCGTGGCACCAGTGCTGCAGAAACGGCTCGAAGGATTAATGATGTGTATGGCGACGGTGCCGCAAAAGAAAACACAGTGCGTTTTTGGTTCCAACGTTTTTGTTCTGGAAATTTCGACCTGCAGAATAAGCCCCGTGGACGGCCGGGGACAAAAGTTGTAAATGAAGAATTGAAGGCTATTGTGGAAGCGGATCCATCGCAAACCACGCCCGAGTTAGCTGCAGGCTGCGGTGTTAGTGATAAAACTGTTTTAATCCACTCGAAAAAAATTGGGAAGGTGAAAAAGTTTGAAAGGTGGGTACCTCACGAATTGAGTGAAGCAAATCAACAAACGCGCGTTAGAATGCTAGACCACACACTGCACAACCGACGGCTACCAAATTAGAGGAGCTTCAATTGGAATGTCTAAGACATCCACCGTACTCTCCGGACCTTGCTCCAACAGATTACCATTTTTTTTAGAAATTTGGATAACTTCTTGCAAGGGAAAAAATTCAACTCCGATGGGGCAGTCCAAACCACCTTCAAAGATTTTATTGATTCCCGTCCGAATGGTTTTTATAGTTAAGAGATCGATGAACTACCTATGAGATGGCAAAAGTGCATAGATAGCAATGGTACATACTTTGAATAAATAAATATATTATATTAAAAGAAAATCGACTTTATGTTCCTCCCATACAAAACGCCAATTTCATATGTAAGGACCTAATATATATTATACATGCTTACATGCAAACAAGCAAACGTACACTCCTATTTATCTACGAGTTTACAGATAGATGATAAGTCACTAAATAATTAATTTTTTTCTTGATTTTAGAGTCATTTTTGACGATTTTTCGTGGATCAATTGTAATTAAATATAATGAAATACACAATTTAAACAATGACTCATCGTAAAAAAGCGGTTTTAAGTCAAAATTTTAAATTTATATACGATAATTTTTCTTTGCAACATCAATCGAGCGTTTGTAATTTAAAGTTAAGCCCATTAAAATACTTGATAATTTATTTTATTTTATTATTTTACTAGCTGACCCGGAAAACGTTGTTCTGCCATATAAATTATTTGTAGTGAAAATTTTGGGTGTTAAATAAAAATAACGAATGTATTGGAAGTATGTGGGGATGGCATCTATGACAGAAAGAGGAATGGAGCGCTGTAGGCGATGCCCGCCGATAAAAACAAAACAAAAAACACCAAACATTCATTTTCTCAATTCAATGTATTTTATTAAAGTAACGGACATATTCATTGTTTGATCTCTTAATAGTTAAATGTAAAGTGAAAAAAGTAATATATTTTTTATCCTAAAGTAGGAAAATGATAGACAGAAAATCGGTATTAATTTCGAAGAGCAATTGAATGTTCGATATTTTTTCTCAGTCCATCTTTAGCCAACACAAATCTGTACCCGAAAAGCAAATGGATGCAAGTCCAAAATTTGAAAAAATGAGTTTTTTATGCAGACTTGAAGACTTAAAGTAAATCATCATATTTATTAGTGGCAAAAAGATACAGGTCCTATCATGAAGAAAAAATAGGATTTTCAAAAATGTGGGTATACGGATGCAACTATAATGATGCAACAACTATCTTAGAAGCAGAAGGATGTACCATGGACTTGCATCTTTATGATTTAGTTGCAATTTGGGAGGCGGGAATGGGTACCGCCGCCCCGGGAACCTTTATTGGATAACCAACACCTCTGCCATAGGTCACCCCAAGTGGTTCGCTACGTTTGGTGACTTAGCAGGGGTGCCCGGGTTCATGGGATGAGGTTTGTCTAGGTCTTGGTGGCGGATACCAACCACTGCGTGGCGGGCTGGATCGGAGGAGACTGATTGAGGGAGGCCTTTTGACCTCTCCAGCCGGATTCTCCCGACCCTTCGCCTTGCACCGCAGTGTGAGGAATAGATTCATACGTCTGTCACTCCTGGCCACACTGACCCCCAGATTCCTACCCACCCCTCATATCTTTTTCCTTCCCATATCTTCTTCTCCTTCCTTTCCCTTAAAAAAAAACCCTCCACACAGCATCCTCAAAGATGACATAGGTACCTAGGGAAATTGTTTTCCTCGGTGCCTCCTGTGTGGAGCTAATGTTAAAAAAAAATACTCAAATCCTAAGTATTACGCAGTATTATGACGCAAATTATACAATACTACGCTTTCCTTGGAAGGAAACAATTTTTAAACATTGATCCTTTAATAATACACCACATGTCATAACTAAATATTCCACCTCATTTAGAAGCAGAAGGACTCAAGTCCGTGTTTTTGTTTGACTCAAATCAGCGTTTTTTTAAACAATATTTTTGAAGGCTTTACATATAAAAAAATTCGTTTTATTTGCTCGTTTTTAAAACAAAACTAATTGATTTAATAATATTTTTTATCTATCAGCATATGTATCCGAAGAAGTTATAAGACCATAGTTAGAGAAAAAATTGTTTTTTGGCTCTCCTGAACATTTACCTATTTGGACTTGCATCCGTATGCTTCTCGGGTACAGAAATAAGCTCGATGGTTTTGCCCACGCCCCCACGCGAGAACATGATGCCGAATGAAATATCGAAATGACGTGACACTTCTCTTAATGTCTTGTACATTCAAATTATATATTTTTTAAATCATTTTTTTTTAAATCGTTTGTATTTTAAATTTAAGCTTATTAAAATACTTGTTAAATATTTTTAATTTATTATTTTACATTACAAATTGTGTATTTTTAAAATCATTATTTACCTCATTCATTCATAATTTATTACAGTCTGTCAAATTAGAGTAGAAATTATAGGAGGGCGCCACTATCGTTCAAATGGCAATACTAAAAATACAATCATGGTGTTAATCTAAAGCTGTGTAACCTACATTTTAATTAAAAAGGCAAAAAAGTGAAAAAAATCTTTTTTTATTCCACTGATTTCAAATTAGAATTGCATATAGGTATATTATTATTATATCTTTACAATTTTATGTTAACATAATGAAGAATAACGATATTTTAATAAAATATAAAGCACACTTCAGAAATTGCTCACAATTATTTAATATTAGCTTAAGTACCGACTAGCGTCGTCCAGGCTTTAGTTAGATCGTGTCTCTAATTTTAGATCTGAATATATTTAACTCATTTAGATCTAAAACTAGTGTAACTAAACTCATCATTAATGATTCTTCCTTTCTACCTACTGTTAAATTCAAACTTATTTTAAGTCAAATGGAAGCCAATCACTTTTGTAGAACGCAGTTTAATCAAATATTTGAAAAATGCTTCCTCGATTTATTATTTTTTTTAAGAACAACTAAATGTATTTTTAAATGTGTATACGGTGTTCTGCATTTTTAGTGTGATTGCACTTTAAAAGAATATTTGACAGGTAAATTAGTGTTGCCAGCCTACAAATTTCGTAGTTCAATTTTTTATATTTTCTACTCTTATTTGACAGACTCTACCTACTCGCAAATACTTGCCAAAATTGCCTCTAAAACCGTGAAAAATCTATTTCTTTTAAGGCCCATATTTTTGAAATTTGAAACACAAATAAATAAAGAAGCACATACGAGTATTGGTAATTTGTAACTAGGGTTGCCATCTCTTAAATTTGGCAACCAGGACAAGACGCGTGAAAACCCCGGATTTTAGGGCCCAGAACCCGGACATGTCAACAGGTTTTTTTAAACATAGTCAGTGTAATAAAAAACAGTTGAAAATGTCATAAATCACCTTTTAATTTATTTTCAAATTAAATTTAGTCATCTTTTATCATCGTTATATGTAAATGTACCTAACAAAACAGAATCTTATTACAGTTTGTTACAAATTGTTTTAATAATCAGTTAGAATTTTTTTATTCTTAAAATAAAACACAAATTATTAATATACTCTGTTATGAAAACAAAACCTTATTAAAATATTAAGCCTAACAAAATTCAATTAAATTTTTAAACAAAAATCTTAAAAGTACTGATACCATTGTAGTATTCAGTCTTACAATTTTTGAGGTAAGTCTTTAACTCAATAATAATTATATCTTTAAATTTTTATCAGCAACCATTTAAACAACAAAATATCTCTTAACATAATGTGAACTAAATTCAGTCTTCTTAAATCTTAAGCAACAAAACTCAATATTTTTTTACGTTTAGACTTTCTGTAATATAAGTTACATTATTAATTTTTTTAAGCATGAAGTAATCAAAAACTATACTCACCTATTTCACCTTAAAGTTTTAATCAACAGCCATATTGTAAATTTCTTTAACGTAATAAAAACAATCGTATTCTTGGAAATTGAATTTAATTTTAATTAAAGATAAATGAAGCGATGTTACTTTGTTTGAACCACTTTTATATTTGTTTAAAACCGACCGGTTTCAGAACGACCGTTCCTTCATCAGGGCAAACGTATACGTTTGACTTTAAATTTTAAGTTTTTTTCATAAGAAGCAATTACTTTGTGGTTAGACATTATATTATAAAAATAAATAAAACACTTTGTATTTTAACCACGAATTTATTATATTACATATCGACCGGTTTCGCTTACATCAAGCTTCTTCAGGATATAAGTAATAATAACTAAATGTTAAGTGAGAGCTATGGCTTATATATAAGTTGAGTGACAGAGGGAGAAAGAAAATGACCAAGAACATAATTAGAAAGAGACAAAGTATTTGACAGAGGTAAAGTGGATAATCAATTAGTGGGAGGGAGACAACAGTATAGATCTAATCACAGATAAAAACCAACAGTTAACGGTAATAAATGAGATATTAAACAAATTTTGATGTATTTTACATTATAAGATAAAGGACGATATTTAGATATATGATAATATTAATAATGAAGGACATCAGACTAACACTAAAACACATACATAATATCATGGGTTAGGATGGATAGCTGGAAATAAGTTAAAAATAGGGCTATAAGGTGAATTTTTTTGATTTGATAAATTGATTTGGTTATTGAGTAAGAATTCTGACATATTTGTATTTAATGTTTTCTTATCTCTAAAGCTTCTAAATTGTCTAGTTTTATACCTATATTATTTTTATGTAATATGCGAGTTCCTGAATTTTTATTAAAAGTATGATCTGTTGAGATTAGGTGATTTGCAAGCTCAGAGAACCCCTTTCCATTTAAACATCTTAAATGTTCTTTTACTCTAGTGTTGACATTACGTGCGGTTTTTCCTATATAGTAAGCAGGGCAATCACTACAGCTAAGTTTATAAATACCGGAGAAACTTAAATGATCTTCTTTGTCTTTAGTATTAATTAAAAATTTGGCAAGGTTATTGTTTGTATAGAAGGCCGGTTTGATATCTACAGGAAGGTTCCTAACGCTTAGATTAGAAAAATTATTTATAAATAAAATTCTACGCCAATGATATTTTGGAATGTCTTGATTGTTTGTCGGGGTGCTTTTATAAAGAAATTTATTTGTAGCTAATTGTTTTTGTTTCTTATTAAGTATTTTATTGATTAGGTCCGGGTCATAGCCATTATTTGTCGCTATTTGCTTAATAATAGATAATTATTAACTATAACTTATAACTTATTTCTAGCTATCCATCCTAACCCATAATATTATGTATGTGTTTTAGTGTTAGTCTGATGTCCTTCATTATTAATATTATCATATATCTAAATATCGTCCTTTATCTTATAATGTAAAATACATCAAAATGTGTTTAATATCTCATTTATTACCGTTAACTGTTGGTTTTTATTTGTGATTAGATCTATACTGTTGTCTCCCTCCCACTAATTGATTATTGTATTGTTGTCTCCCTCCCACTAATTGATTATCCACTTTACCTCTGTCAAATACTTTTGTCTCTTTCTAATTATGTTCTTGGTCATTTTCTTTCTCCCTCTGTCACTCAACTTATATATAAGCCATAGCTCTCACTTAACATTTAGTTATTATTACTTATATCCTGAAGAAGCTTGATGTAAGCGAAACCGGTCGATATGTAATATAATAAATTCGTGGTTAAAATACAAAGTGTTTTATTTATTTTTATAATAAATTAAATTTTAAGACTTTAATTTTTTTTTAAACCCGGACATCAAATGAAACCCCGCCCGGACGCTCCCCGGACGCCCTCTAAACTAGGACAAATCCGGGGAAACCCGGACGGATGGCAACCCTATTTGAAACAAGAAATTTGCCATAGGTAACTTTCTATTAAAAAAATAATTATTCAATAAGATCAAGTAATTTAGCCTCAAATTTAAATTTAATTTTTGTGCGAAAGGGGCACTTCTTCCACATGATAAATGTCTCTTAACCCGGCGTCGATGACGCTGGGTCATAATGACCCGAGGCGATTTAAAACGGCCATATTTTTTTCTCCCATCAACCGTTCGACTTGTGCGCTTCAGTAGCTAACAACCCCCTTCTACCCGCACCGCCGGCGTGCTCAGCGCGACGCCGCTTGCGGAAGGAGATACATGTGCGTCAAGTTAAAACGGGTACATATTCCCTATAGTTGAAATGAAATTCTACAGTTATTTTTCCATGGTTGATTTTGCATGTGTTTCTTACTAAGGTAATAAAAAGTTGATTTATAAAATATAATGGTATTATTTATATTTTTTTATGAGTAAAGAACTTATAAATAGTAAATAATTTTCAAAATCAAGATAACCCTTTCAGTTTTGGTACAATCCATCGATAAAATTCGGGTCACGGTTACCCGGCGTCATTGACCGCGTAATTATTTTCACGTCATTGACGCCGGGTTAAAAATAGTCATTAAGTAATAAAAAGTAACAGTGTCCGACCGAACTTTCGGTTTCGGCCTAGTTTCGGCCAAAAAACGAGTTTCGGCTTGGTTTCGGTTTCGGCCGCCATCCAGCCGAAACTACGGCCGAAACTGAAACTGAATTCGGGAGGTTTCGTTCTGCGATCGGACATGTCCGGTGCGCGATTTGACCAAACTTTAGAAGAAATTATTTTGTTCTAAGATGAAAGCTCTTCATTTAGTTTGAGAGAAAGCGCTTATTTTTTTCATACATTAAGTATTATTTGCATTTAAAATATTTTGTTATTGTAGGTAGGAACTTTTTAATTTTATTTATATTGTAGTTCATTAAAAAGAGTGCTATACAATTTGACCAAAGTTTAGAAGAAATTATTTGGTTGTGTGGTTTTCATTAAAAAAGTATTATTTGCATTTAAAATATTTTGTTATTGCAGGTAGGTAGGTACTTTTTAATTTTAATTGTACTGTAGTTTATTAAAAAGAGTGCTAAACAAAATGACCAAAGTTTACAAGAAATTATTTGGGTATGTGGTTTTCATTAAAACGAGTATTATTTGCTTTAAATTAATAAATTACTTCGTTTTTATCACTTTTATTGTTTACAAAACCAACATGTTTCGTGAGCAATGCTCACTTCTTCAGGGTTTTTTGAAGAAGTGAGCATTGCTCACGAAACATGTTGGTTTTGTAAACAATAAAGTGGTAAAAACGAAGTAATTTATTAATTTAAATCAAAATGGTGCCACAAAATAAATTTGCTGTGTTAGAAAAAGTATTATTTGCATTTTAAATATTTTGTTATTGTACATAGGTAGGTACTTTTTAATTTTAATTATACTGTAGTTTATTAAAAAGAGTGCTGTACAATATGACCAAAGTTTAGAAGAAATTATTTGGTTATGTGGTTAAATATAAAACGTTTGTTTTCATTTTATAACAAATTATTTTGTTCTTAAGACGAAAGAGTAATTTTATATTTAGTGTGCCTAAACAAATTAATTTTAAAAAAAGGAATTTTGTTTTCTACTTTTTATTCTATATTATTTATTAATAATGTTCGAATAGGTAATACCTATAATTTCTTTTTTAAAATATTATTTATTAAGCGATTTACGATTATGTTTTCAAAAAGCATAATAATTTATTTAAAATAGGGAGTGATAAATATGTTTTGTTTATTTTTAGTTCAAATATCAGAGACTGAATGATTCATATATTATTTAAAAATAAAGGCTGATTGATTAAGATTGACTATTTTTTTCCACGAAAACATGACCTTATACGGAAGTTTCGGTTTCGGTTTCGGCCGTAAAAACTAGTTTCGGTCGGACACTAAAAAGTAATTAAAAAAATAAAATCTATGTATAATTTAGTGATTTAAAATAAAGGAATGTGCCAATTAAGTCCCTTTTTATGTGAATACCGCATAAGAGTCTCAACAGCTTTCAACCAACTGGAGCCAGTGAAACTATGGCATGCCCAGCATGTTTGGAAGGGGAAGGAGATGGGAAAGAGGAAAGTGGGGAAGTACCTGGCTATGCAGATCTAGTTACCTACCAAAACGCAAATTGTGAATGGTGGTCTCATACCAGGGCGATACCAAAAGTATTACTTCTATTCTGGAACGTGCCGCAAATATACTCTTTATTATTTTAAATGATTAAATTGTGAAAACACAATTCAATCAAATAAAATTTACTTGCGCACTTCAGTATTTGAATCCGCGACCTCCGGATCACTCGTCGAGAGCCTTGCCCCTCGACATTAATTATACTTGAAACTCTTAAACCCTACCTTGGGTACTCCATACCCCCCTGGGTGTTTAAAATATCAACAATTTTAACAATATTGCACATTGCACTATTGCCAAAAACCCTCTAGCTCAGTGTTTTTCAATCTGTGGATCGCGAACCCTAGGGGGGTCGCGAAGCTTTACTCGGGGGGTCGCCGGCAAAAGGAAAAAGGCGAGGTTCTAACTACAATAAAAACACTATTTCAGTGAGAAAGATGGGCTTGTTTATTTTTCAAAATAAAGAAAATAATTCTCTACCCGAGAAGCATACGGATGGATGTATGTCCAAAAGGGTAAATGTTCAGGAGAGCCAAAAAACTATTTTTTTGTAACCATGGTCTCATAACATCATCGGATATCCAAGCTGATAGTTAACAAAAAAAGTAATATTAAATCATATTTTAAAAACGAGCAATTAAACGAAATGTTTTAAAAACCTTTAAAAATATTGTTAAAAAAACGCTGACTTGAGTCAAACAAAAACATAGGCTTGAGTCCTTCTGCTTCAAAATGAAGTGGAATGTTGTGTTATGACATTTGGTGTATTATGAAAGGATCAATGTTTGAATATTGTTTACTTCCATAGAAAGCGTAGTAATGTATAATTTGAATCATAATACTACATAATACGTAGGATTTGAGTAATAATCAGGGTTGCCAGGTGTTCGGTATTCTACCGAACCGTTCGGTATTTTGGCGACGTGTTCGGTGTTCGGTATGACAAAAATACCGAAGTATAAATTTTTCTCCCTAATAAGCTATTCAACTATCAGATTTGACGTATTCGGCAAACGATATTGCGTAGCATCCGTACTTAGTTTGTGAGATGTTACCGTTTCGTGCACGCGCTCACCGTTTTCAAGCCATTTCGCGGATTACTGTTACACATTAGGTGACTACGTACTTGCGTAAATGTGATTATTCGAAATAATTTGACTGCTTCCATTGTTTCAAAGTCCAATGCGGGTTTTCCCAAGATACCACCGTGAAATCTAGGGAAATTTCACCCCGAAATTTTTTTTTGCTCACTGTTCGGTATATTTTTGGAAAAGACCTGGCAACCCTGGTAATAATACCCAAAATGCAAAAACCATAAACATGCAAGTCCATGTGTACATCTTTCTGCTTCTAAGATAGTTGTTGCATCAAAGGTAGTTGCATCCCCTATACATTTTTGAAAATCCTATTTTTGTTCATGATAGGACCTGTATCTTTCTGCCACTGATAAACATAATAATTTACTTCAAGTCTGCATCAAAACTCATTTCTTCAAATGTTGGACGTGAATTAATGTATTTAACTTGTTGTCTGTAGCTATGACCAAAGGGGGTCGCCAGAATTTTTCAACCTGTAAAGGGGTCGCATACTTGAAGATTGAAAACACTGCTCTAGCTAATCTACTCTCGATAATTGGCGCGTAAGTACGTCAGTGAGAAAGCCGTGATCGCCCGGCAAGTGCAGTCGTGTCCGCAGGTGTTCCGGGGTACCCCAGTACCCCGTGGTAGGAATAGTGTTAGTTCACTTTTGTCGTATTGTCCTCTGAAGTCAGCTAAGAAGAAAGTTGTAATCATGCTGTCCACTATGCATGACAGCCATCAAAATCAGCCCGAAAAATCCCACAAAATAACATAGAATGTCCCATCATCTCCCAAAATACGTTTGTCCCAACTGTTTTTTTTTTTCACGCTCAGCTGGGCTTTTACTTATTATTTTTATAATACAAAGAACATCTAAGTGAGCCTAACATAACAAAAACAAAATACTTCACCATGCAAGATCAGTAAATAGAGATTGGGAAGAGTAAATACAATAAATAAATAAAATGAAAAGAGCTCTACACAGTTGGTATAATTAGTTTTGTTGTTCTGCTATCCCATATAAAATCTGTTTATATTTAGTGATTGTTACGTTTTAAATATGAAAAACTTCTTTATCATTACATTACCCAAATTCTGTATACGGCGATACGATACAATAATTGTGATTCCGTCATAAATAAATTAAACCACTCACGATTCCGTGTTGCAGTTGTCTCAATAAAACAGTAGACATTGCCTCGACGTTGGTTGACGGTTACATTGTAGTACATTCCACGACAAAAGCATTCACCAAATGGAACATCGAAGAAAAGTGAAAAAAACATGCCTAACCTCACCTAAGCTAACCTAACCTATTTTTGTCGTGTTCTGTTTGATCCGGCTACCGTTTTCTTATCTTTCATGTAAAGCATCGATGACACAGAGCGAGTTTACAAGCTACTATCTGGGAAATTCACTATCTGTTAGTAAACTCGCTCAGTGTCATCGTGTTACTTGCTAACTAGCAGATTGTTGACAATCTACGAAAAAAGTTGAAATGTCGTCAACTTTACTCGCCACACGCTTGCTCGTGATTGGTTTATTTATGTTTTTCAAGATGGCTGCCAATAAACAGCTGATTTCGACTGTCAAACATCACAGAATTAGTTCACGCAGGCTTCGTTATTCTTGTTACTGGCACTAGCAGAGACCTCAGTTTCTTACGCTACTGAGCGAGTGGACAGTTTTATGTGTCATCATGACAATCTCACTCGCCGATTTACCCGCTTTTAAGTTTAGCTTAAGTTTCGCCCCTGCAAGCTACTAAGCTTGCAGGGGCGGCCCTAGCTAAATTATTAGGCGGTGCGAAATCTCTTAGTGGCGCCCCCCCCCCCTCCCCTCGTAACAAAAAATAGAGCTCTTTCTGTGCAGTTATGCAACTTTAATTGAAGTACCTAGTAGGACAGATGAGAAATAAAATCAGATTTTTTTTTTTAACAAAACAAAAAACGACTTCAAAAAATGCAATAAAAAGAATAAAAATAATTTCATATTCTTCTACAACTTAATAATAAACTTACTTTTTCAACTCATCAATATGT
Source organism: Limnephilus marmoratus (assembly GCA_917880885.1). Taxonomy (NCBI): domain Eukaryota; kingdom Metazoa; phylum Arthropoda; class Insecta; order Trichoptera; family Limnephilidae; genus Limnephilus; species Limnephilus marmoratus. The sequence continues at coordinate 27,537,834 of OU862923.1, read as the reverse complement.
AGGTACGATTGTTATTTTTGAAGTCGGTGTCAGCCAAGGTAGGTTTGTAACTACATACATAGTCATAGGTGAGATGTGCTTGTGTCGCACACGCGACTAGACGAGGCGAGAGGCGAGAGCGAGGCCACGGCGGGAGGGGAGCTGTCAACTGAACACGCCGGGCCGGGTACCTTGGCTGATACCGACTCCAAAAATAACAATCGTACCTACATTTTGATGCGTAGAAAAAGTTGGTTGATTATTAAGTTGTAGAAGAATACGAAATTATATTTTTACTTTTTAGTGCATTTTTTAAGTTGTTTTTTTTATTTTGTTAAATTTTTCGCTTGTTTTTTATTTTTAGTGAATCTGAAGTACTTTAACTAATTTGTCGGAATATGGGTAGACCTTCTAAACGTGCTGCTCATATGAGACAGACATTACTTGACCATAACGAAGTTACGGTAAGGAATGGCGTAGCTAGCATGGGTGGCACCCGGGGAGGAAAACGTGGTGTCACCCCCCCCCCCCCCCCCTTAAAATTTACTTTGAGAAATTCAAAACGCAAATTTCGACTTCCTAAAATATAAAAACATTACTAGCTAAGAGTCAAATGTGTAAACAAAAATTTCGTAATCCTCAAAATTAAAGCACATTCAAAAACACTTACAGAATAACAACTTATTCACGTCAATCAATAATAATAACACTTCACGAGTTTAGTCAATCACAATTAACGAACTAAATTGGAATGACACAAGGAATATTTCAAGGAAATCCCCGGTCGAGTTATGGAACGAAAATAAGGAAAAACATTTTTTCGGGAATCTCCGACCAACCGAGCCATAGAGCTAAATAAAAGTCAGTGCTTACGAGTAAAATATTTTTTACGGCAATTTTGCACTTTCGTAAGTTTTTAATCCACGTTCGAGTGTCACCCCCCCCCCCCCCCTCGAGTGGCACCCGGGGCGATCCACCTCCCCCCCGACCCTCCTTTCTACACCACTGACGGTAGGTGACTCAAAGATCCGGATAGCCTATAAAAGATTCGGCCGAGTATCGTTAATTTGCTCCTAAGAATTGACTAGTTCCGTTACTTTGTCATGGATCCCATAATCAGAACCTATCCGAACTCTCATCAAACTACCCTTGAAGTACATCCTTTCCAATAAAAAAAGAATCATCAAAATCGGTTGGGGTGATATTGAGTTATTCGTCCATTTACTTAATGCAAATTTAAGACTTATATGGTTTTCTCATGGATGCCATTGTCAGAACTGAACCAAATTGAAATGGGACCACAAGTGAAGCACTAGCTTTCAAATAAAAAAAGAATCATCAATATCGGTTCACCCAGTCGAAAGTTCTGAGGTAACAAACATTAAAAAAATGTAGGTACTCGAATTGAGAACTTCCTCCTTTTTTAAGTCGTTTAAGTAATATATTATGTTTTATTTTTTTATTTTATCTTTATGAGTGAAACCTCAAATTGCAATATTTAAATAAATTAAGACAATGTAAGCGAAACTCAATCGAAAATCTGGAAACAGAAAAATCAGAAAAACATATTGACAACTCCTGGGTTCGTGTCCCAGAGGTGTCAATATGTTTTTCTGATTTTTCTGTTTCCAGATTTTCGATTGAGTTTCGCTTACATTGTCTTAATTTATATAAGTATTGCAATTTGAGGTTTCACTCATAAAGATAAAATAAAAAAATAAAATATTCATCCAAGACTTGCAGAAAAGTCGATAGATGTCGCATATTAAATAAAATGGATAAAGATTTATCCAGACACTATCTAGAGAGCATTTAGTTCGGGTTTGAATCTTGCAATCATACATAAAGATAGTTGCCAATAATATTACATGCGTTAAAGAAAATGAAGATAATGTAGGTGGTTCTAAGTCGAAGTATGGTATAGTTAAACATGACCGAATTTCATATCGACACCGTGGCGCAGTGGTTAGCGCGTTTGCCCGGAAAGTAAGAGGTCCTGGGTTCGTGTCCCAGAGGTGTCAATATGTTTTTCTGATTTTTCTGTTTCCAGATTTTCGATTGAGTTTCGCTTACATTGTCTTAATTTATTTTAATATATTATGTTTGATAACATTTATTTAATTAAATCTGCGAAATCAATAAAAACACTAGAACACAACTTTTCTTGCTTTTGCCCTTGCGAATTTTTTTATAAAATCACAATAATTCAACCCTTGGGCAATATCATTCTCAATTGATAACTTTCTTGACACATAGCCGAACGTAAGTACGTTCTAATTTACTAAAGCTTCGTTCTCCTTTGGCGACATTTTCAGCGATGGTCAGCAAAATCCGAAGCGCTGTCCATACATTTGGGAATATATCCTGCCAATATTTTTTTTTTATAAGTTGAAGAACTTATATTGGCTCTTCTGAGGCAAGATATTTTAGTTATGGGTTTAGGCTCAAAAGTTCTTCAACCAATTCGCAACTAGAGACATCAAATTTTTCCGTCGGTTAAAATGATTTGCAAATCTGCACAGGCTTTTTCTAATAAAGACTTATCAGGAATTATTTTGAAGTTATACAAAAAAGACCATGTATCATTGAATTTAGATAATTGTTCAAACCAAGTGACCAATGCATTTTCAATTGTATCTATCATAGGGTAAAAGACGTTAATTTTAAACAGTTCTTCAGGATTTTTTGGTGTCTCATCTGCAGCTTCATATTTAAATAATCGCTTCTTTCTTCGGGATCGGACTGGCTTAAGCGTAGAATCTTTCGCAGCCTGGGAAGTTATTTCCTTAGCTGTTATTTGAGCAGACGAATAAGTCCGGTACTGCTTCACAAATTTCGAGCAGTTTTTCAGCAATCGCGATGCGTTTGCTAAGTCCATGATGGTTTTCATTGTCCCCATTAGGCTGAAAATTCTTTCAGCGACAGCATTATTGTATTTTTTTCTTAATTATTTGCGATTCGGCTGATTTAAATAACTTGTCTCTGAAGTAGCCTAATAGGCGACCAGTCGCCTTTTAGATTTTTTCATCGCCGATTCTCGTCCTGAGTAGCCTAAATGGCGAAAAATCGCCTACGTTGGCAACACTGGTCAACACCACTCGAGGATCCCAGATAGGAGGTTTAGCCAATTTAGGATGTCTTAATGCTGCGGCTTTGAGTTCTTGTCTGACCAGAGGATGTGAACTTAGGTTTCCTTCTTCAGGGCTACTGAAAGTTGATACTACGGATTTATGAAGTCAAACTGTGCTGGGAGAGAGAGACTATCTTCTAGACTAAGATCTGTTAAAAATCGTGCTAGGTTGCTTCCTGTAGGGACATTCGGGTTTGTCGGTTGACCACACGATTTAAGCGCACGATCGATAGATAGTCGATCAGTGGTCGGGTGTTTTCGGCGCCCCCTTACGACGGCGCCGTGTGCGGTCGCACCGCTCGCACCGCCCTAGGGCCGCCCCTGGTAGCTTGTAAACTCGCTTAGTGTCATCGAGCCTTTGGAGAGTATTTTTGAAATGAAAACTTCTTTAGCGTCGCTATGATTTGAAACTCGATGAAACATAAGCGAAACTTAAAAGAGACTCAAACATACATCATAGGATTTAGCCTGCGAGAGAATGAGATAGCAATAAAATATTTGTTTATTGCACGGGATTCCAATTCCAATATAATACGATACATCCAAGTACCACGCATGCCTCCTGTAGTCCAGTGCTATAAAGCGCCTCACGAACTTATCGGTCAGATATTTAGAGCACCAAGGATCGAATCCTATTAAATTTAAAAAAAAAACATTTTTATTCTTGTAAAATCAATATCCAATCTTCAAATCACTCCAAAATGAAAAGGAAAAGAAAATACAAAAAAGCGACATCTAGCGACTCCGAAGGAGAAAACACACATACTAATAATACGATCAAATGTATAAGAAAAGGTGCACTGGAATTCGAAGACAAAAATATGGAAAAAATCACCTTCACATTGATAAAAAAAAATCACATTCACATAGTCTCTCTTGTCTACTTTAGTTTTCTGGAGGTTTCACTTCTACCGCGTGTGAATTGCACATTTTGGGTTTTTTTTTATTTGATTCACCGGGATTCGACTCTTTTCATACAAAATTTAATTTTAGGTTTGGGGCCAAAATACCCAACCAAACTGAAAAAGTATTTTTTAACCAAAAGGTACAGCAAATATCTACTACGGTCATGTGCTTCTTAATTGATTTGTGTTTTGAAATTTAATATATAGGCCATTAAAAAAATAATTTTAAAGATTTTAGCGGTACCTATGGCAATTATTTGTAAGTTAATGATATTTATTTTTTTTTTAAATGTAGGTATTTACTATATAAAAATATGATGAAATAAATATTAAATAAATTATAGAAAGCATGAAAATACATGCAAATTAATTTAAGCTTTTAAAAACGCCTTTTTATTATGTTTAATTTTTATTTCATTACATTTAAATGTTATACGGAGCGAGATTATTTTTTTAACAAATGCTATTAATTTTCTAAAAATTGTCAAAGGTGCCTCTAATATCGAGAAAAATAATGTCTTTAATGGCTTATAATTTAAAATTTAAATTATAATTAAATAAAGTACGCGCATATCCGTACTAGATATTTGCTATACCTTTTGGTTAAAAAAATAATTATTCATTTTGCTTAAGTTTTTCGGCCTCAAATTCAAAATCAAGTTTTGTACCAAAAAGACCGCGCAGTCTAAATAGTAAAATTATTAAGATGACAATATACCCTAAAGTATATTCAGTATCTTAACGACGTAAGTTCAGAAACCGTGTATACAAATTGCGACTCGCGACCCGTGCGCTGGACGGACCTGCTGTCGAATTTGCCGTATCAAAGAAAAGAAGAAGAAGATAAATACTGTGGGAATCTTAACGACGTAAGTGAAGAAAGCGTGTAAACAAATATACGCCGCGGCACGGCGTATTGTACGAACGTACGGTCGAATTCACCCTAGCAGGCCTGAAGATTCGACCTTTCTGCTGCGTTCATTTTAATTAATTCTGAAGAACGTGCTACAAATATTTAAAATGTGTCTCCATGTTGTCCTTCCGAAATTATTAATTCATCGTTTAGAAAAATAAAATCTGGTGCTTACCGCTAACTTTATAGTTGATAAACGGGTTATGCAGTTTTGAAATCGTTGTACGTAAAATATATTAATAGTAAGGTACTGTTTTTATTAATCTAATATATAAATAACTCGCATTTCTTGTGCGGCATGGAAATAAAAAAGTTCTTATAGTTACGGATTCGCCGGAAATGATTAAAATGTGAGTTTTGAGCATACAAAAATTATTAGGATTGTGTACCACCTTAATAGTCAAAGATTTTGATTATTAATAATTTTATGTATAAAAATTAACACATAAAATAGGCGACTTTTTTAATTGGAATCCAATTCAGCTCTTTAGATGACAAAAGATATCGATAAGAAATGTTGCGACGACAATAAAGATACTTTTCTTATCTACGTGTGGTTTAGTACAGTTTAGTACAGTCACACGTAGAAATACAAGAAAACTATGTATTTACTTACCTGCTCTACAAACAATTCGTGTAAACATTTGTTTTTTATAAGACTAGATTAAATAGGTAAGCATTTGGAGATACACGAAAAAAATTGAATAGTTTGGTACCTACACACTACTTTTTTTACAGCTTTTTATTTTATTTAAAACTGCTATTCAATTTTAAGATGAAGTCATAGTAAATAATGCAAAATCATATGTTTTTGTTTTGAAAATTTGATCGCTTAGAAGTATTGTAGATGCTTCAATTAAATACTGCGTGTAGAACATACCTTGGCCCTTAAAAATATCGGTCATTTTTTTATAAGTTTTTTAATAAGCCTATAAAAAAATAAAGTATAAGGTCTAAAAAACACACTTTCAAGTCCAAACTCTCCTATTTATAAACCCCTTTTCGGATATGGTTTTATTGTGTAATGTGGCAAATTCAGTTTATTTTATAATAATCGCAAAAAAAGTTGATATTTACACCCAATCTTCCCAAAATAAAATAAAATATGCATTTTCGGCATTTTCGCGTTGATATTTTACAATACGGCCGCTAGTCGACGAATTCGGTTATTCAAAGTGACCCCTATGGCGTCCACCGAAGAACATCTGTCCACGGCACAGTAGTGAACTAGTGGATCGCCTTAATAGTACTATTCAATTTAGTATAATAACCAACATCCCTGCCACGGGTCATCCCAAGTCTATCGCTACGCTTGGTGACTTAGCAGGGGTGGTCGTGTTCATGGTGATCTAGGTTTTGGCAACGTATGCGTTTTGTGGTGTCTTCTGCGTGGCGGGCCGGATCGGTAGATACTGGTTGAGGGAGACCTAATTCTCGACCCATCGCCATAAGTCGGTCACTCCTGGACACATTGGCCCACAGATTCCTAATAATATATTTTTAATTCTCAGAACTTCCTCTCCTTCCTTTCAAAACCCCCTCCACGCAGCATCCCCAAAGATGAAATAGGTTATGATGGATATGTTTTCCGCAGGGCCTCCTGTGTGGGGCTATTGTAAAAAATATGTATATTATATATAGGTAATACATAAGTTAGTATAAAATATAATAATTATACTGGTAATTCTGCGAACGGTGGACCTCGCGTTGAAAACTTATATTTCTAATTTTCTCTTACTTAAAAAATCAAAACTCAAATTATAGCTATAATTTTTTAATCTTTGACCTCTGATACAGGGCCAACATGAATTTAAAAAAAAACAAGTCTAGGATAATCCAGGAAAGCGTAACAATATATAAACTAGCTTTTACCCGCGGCTTCGTTCGCTTGGTATTAGGTGGAAATACCACTGATTAATTCATTCATTCGCTAATTCATTCATTCATTCGTTCGTTCGTTCGTTCGTTCGTTCGTTCGTTCGTTCATTTGTTCATTCGTTCATTCGTTCATTCGTTCATTCATTCATTCATTCATTGATTAATTAATTCATTCATTCAATCATTCATTCATTCATTCATTCATTCGCTAATTCATTAATTCATTCATTCATTCATTTATTCATTCATTCATTCATTCATTCATTCGCTAATTCGTTCATTCATCATTCACTCATTCATTCACTAATTCATTCATTCACCATCCATTCATTCATTCATTCATTCATTGATTCACTAATTCGTTCATTCATCTCTCATTCATTCATTCATTCGTTCATTCGTTCATTCGTTCAAATAGCCCCTAATTTTCATATCAGCACTATAAGAAACTAAGTTTACCATCTCAATGTTTCACCGCAGGGGAAGGCAGAGAGTGTGGAACGCCAAATAACTCGGTCTTGATAATAAATAATTCATCATTCATTCATTCATTAATTCATTCAATCATTCACTAATTCATTCATTCATTCATTCATCATTCATTCATTCATTAATTCATTCACTAATTCATTCATTCATCATTCATTCATTCATTCATTCCTTCATTCATTCATTCATTCATTCATTCATTGTTTAGCAAACAATGAAATCTTCAATAATCACATATATATTTACAAACCCAGAGCAAACATATTTTGATTTTGATGTATATAGTTGTATATAGAAATCATCGCAGGCATGCGCACATCAAATCCCCAAAGTTTTATCGCAATCAGATGAACAGTTAGCAACGCATAATTTCATGATGCCAGAACTCACTATTGTATACAGAAACCATCGCGGGCATGCGCACATCAAATCCCCAAATTTTCATCGCAATGGGATTAATGGTTTAGCAACGCATAGGCATCTCACCCATATATATACAAATCCATAAACAAAAATATTATGATTTATATTTATAGAAGATTATCATGTTAACTGGAGCGAAAGCGCATTTTAAAACTTTTTTCACCGTTTGATCGACATTTTGGGAAGATCATTTTTTTTTAATTTTTTGCCAACATTAAAAAAATCATACCTTCGAATTTTAACATGGAGTCAAAAAAACTTATTATTGTGCTATATAGCCAATGAATTAACCTGTATTTTACCGTTTATTTTATATTTGTAGGATTTATAGAAAAATATATATAAAAAAATCGTTAAGTTCATAACCGCGCGAATCCTACTGCGTGGTTGTTACTATGAAACTGCCGTGAGAGGTACTTATTCGAGTCAACATAGAATATTTTCTATTTCTTCATATTTTTTGTGGTACACATGATAATGATGGAGTATATCTATGGAAACGAGACTTATTTTTAACTGTAAACAGCTGATCAGAAATTCTGCATGAAAAAATATTTAAATAAAATATTTTTAACATCGTTATAAAATAGTCGACGATATTTGGATTTGCAATGTCTATGGTCATAAAAGATAAATCATTTCAATAGCTTCGTTTTAAGTCCAAAATAACAGACGTGGGAGCTACAAATATATATATATATATATATTTTTTTAATTGCCGAAACAAGGAGATAATTGCCTTTTTATCCGAAAAGCAATCGGAGATATTTAAAATGACGCCAATGTATGGCAAAAATCTCTCCAGTAGTTAAAATAGTCGACAGAACCTACCACAATTATTGATAATTAAAGAAATGAATTATTACGAGAATTGACCATTATAAAATGTCGGTGGTTATGAGGTACGAATTAATGCAAAACAATTATAAGTCATTTGATAATTACATCTTCTGCAAAATTTTATAAAACTAGGTGATGTGTGTTTTGTGTGGATGCGGATATCGAAGGACCTTGAATGTGTCTTGAGATGTATGATAGACCACTGCACAAGTAAAAATGAATGCACATGAAGGGAAAGGAAGGAAGGGACTTACTGTGGAACCTTTAGGTACTTCTCTTCTCTCATGGGTGGCTTTCGTTCATACACTTGTATAAGTAATTATTATTCGCGGTATTTACTGTGATATGCGGGTAGAGAATGCGGAAGCGGAAAATTGTACGCTTTGACGGCGAGTTTCGATAGACGACACTGATTTGTTATAGTAATGAAATAACAGGTTCATAGGGATGGGACAGGATGGGTAAAAGGAACATGATAGGGATGGATAGGTAATAATAAGGAACATGTGACAATCAAGCTACAAGCACAGAGTCTATGATATATGTAGATGTACGTAGGTAAGTATAGCTATGATTGTGTAAGCACCCAACCACTAGGTACTTCTAATAACCGATCTTATGGTCTGTGTTCTAATTAAAACTATTTTTGGGATATCTTAATGAGAAAAACCTCAAATTATAATTTTTAATCATTGAAGACAATTAGCTACTCTCAAACGAATATTTGAAACAGAAAAAGATTCGGTCGCATCTAGAAATTGAACCCAGGATACGGAGCCTTGCCGGGCTCTGCTCTAACCACTGAGTTAACCACCCTCACCCCTTCGGTCATATTTTAACTGTATTACATTTCGACTAAGAACTACAAACATTATCTTCATTTTTCTTAACGCAGCTGCTTTCTTCCCAACTAAATGCAATCTAGATAGTGTCTTAGATAAACATTACCATTTTTATTTTAATTTGAGACATCTGCATTATAATATGCGAGCCTGAGGTGTGTAAATAACCCCAGACCCTCTGGGCTTAATACCCAAGAAATATGATTTTTTTTTTTTTTTTACATTAACTCCACACAGGAGGCCCTGAGGAAAATAATTTCCCCCAGGGCCTATGTCATCTGGGATGCTGTGTGGAGGGTCTTTTTGAGGAGAGGAAGGAATGAACATTGGTCTTGAAGAGACCCATGTTGTAGGAAGGAGGAAACACAGAGGCCGGCAAATCATTCCACAGCCGAGCTGTTGAACACAAGAACGAGTCGAAGAAACGACCCGTTCTCATGTGACAAATATCAACTGTGTACAAATGTTGGGCACGCGTTTGGCGTGTTTCCCGACTATGCACCGGTGCCGAAGGGATCAATGATGCTAGTTCCTCGGAGCATCTTCCATTGTAATACCGGTAGAACAAGGATAGCATTCCCACCCGACGCCTGTGCTCTAAAGATTGCAATCCGTCTGTTAAGATGGGAGAATCTATCAAACGGATCGCCCGTTTCTGCACATAGTCGAGGGTATTTTTCAGGTATTTTGGAGCTCCAGACCAGAGGTGGCTGCCAAATTCAACCGTGGGGCGCACTTGCGATTTGTACAGGGTTAGCAGTCGTGTACTATTAAAGTATCTGCGGGCCCTGTACAGTACGCCCAGTTTTTGGGAGGCTAACTTTACTCTGGCTTCGATGGAGCCCCCATACCTGAGCTGGTCACTTAGGGTTACACCAAGCATATCAATGGAGGGCCTGTTCGGAAGATTGCTTCCGTTGAAAGCGATCATTTCGATCCCTTTTAGACGTAATCAGACAAGATTGGGTCTTTGAAACATTAAATTCAACGAGATTATTTTTACCCCAAGAGAAAACACTCTCGAGGTAACCGTCCATTCTAAATGATGATTATGAAAACTCTACTTGCGCGAACAAAATATCACAAGGAATGGCACAAAGAAAAACTCCAGGGAAAATAACAGATCCACCAACCTTGTTTTGTAGTTCTTGTAGCTTGGAGGCCTCCGTAATTTCATCCAATCAATAGTGCAATCAATAGTTTAATCAGTGCAATCCTTTTGTGACTTGAAAACTTGCACAAGAGATGAGATTTGTCAATTAATACACAACTCATAAGTTTTTCACAATGACAAGAAAATTTTCCATAAAAACAGATGAAGTCAGTTATTTACTTGTTTGAACTCTATTTTCAAACCATCCAGGATTTTGGTGTCTCTGTTAAATCCAAAGAGTACCTACCTGCCATCCTTGTGATATAAATATAGGTATTTATTTAAATTTTCGAATAAACAAATAAACATATTGTAACGCCTAACCAACATCTGTTGACTTTTCTACAAGTCCAGGAATGGTCGTGGGCTCAATTACAAGATACGGCCGAATCTTTTTTTCTGATTTTTCGTCGCGAATATTGTCTTCAATGATTAAATAATAGAATATTGATTGCTGTTGAAGTTTAGAACTTTTGATGACTTTTCAAAGAGGTGTTGAAATGCCACTTTGTTGTGTTGTCGTGGAGCCATTGAGTTCGACTCTGTGTGATAATATTTAGTGCTGTGTCATCTCAGCAAATAAAATAATCCACAATCAAGCAAAAACTGAGGTATTATGTTGGGCAAAACTAAGTTAAACAAACACGAATATGAATGATGTTCGTGAACGCCTTCGACAATGGCCTAGGAACAATGTTTTATTACCAGTACGTATCATTTATATAACATTAAATCATGTTCATCGCGAATATTTTCCGGGACGGGAAGACAATTGGTGATGAGTACAACCAATAATTCATCAGTCACGTTTTAAAGTTTTAAAGTGTAACAACATGTCGATGAAGTCTTCAAAATATAGAATAACTCGTAATAAAGTTAAGAAGTAAAAAATATTGTAAACAGTAATACCAAGAAGTTTTTTTGTGGATTTAAAAATACGCTATTTGTTTTGGGGTTTTATTTTGAAACTCATAAGTTTTATTTTGTGACAATGGCAGTGAAAGATTCAACAATTAGCTATGGATTGGAGAGCAGAGAGAAAAACATTGTTAAATTTAATGATGCTTTGGATCTTACAGGTGAGTTGTTTTTTTAAATGAAAACCTTTAATATCATGTTAAACCTTTTCAAGTATTTAAAGCATGTTAGCAGTTTTTTGCAAGTAAGCACTGTGAATTAAGTTATTTTTGTGAATTTTAATGTCTCTTTATTATTAGCCTGTTCTGCGAATTAAAAGGGTATTAGGGGAGGGTATGAATACCCTCCCAAGGGTATTGAATACCCTCCCAAGGGCCCAAGGGTATTCATTCCCTCCTTTCATAGGAAGGATAAGTCAGCGCGTCCAGGAGAGGCGGACCCATGAAGCCGTACCTCCCGCTGGGGTGCAAGACTACGGGTCGGTAGAGCCCATCTGGAGAAGTTAGACGAAATGATTCTTGAGGAATATAAACGCTAGAAATATTTCGATTCTCATGCCTTCAAAATTTAAAATCGAGCGTCTTATTTGCACGAGGCAAGTAAGCGAAAAAGTGGTTTTTATTTATTTTGTGCATAATTTTATAAGAATGAAAAAAAGTTAGAACATACAAAAATCGTCTTAGCCACAAAGAGGTATTTTTTTTTAATTGTTTCTTACATAACTTCATAGTTAAGGACCCGCAACCCGAATCTACCGATTTCTTACATATCTCCCTTAAACATTTGAAGTTTTTAAGCTGTTAAAAAAATATATGTTATTTTTGAAGATAATGTATAGATGCTGCCCGCGCCGAAACGCAAATTGTATGAAATTCCCTCAATCGAAAAAAATCGCATAGTATGCTCCAAAAATTATTAAAAACAAGTTTGTTTCTATTATCTTAAAATTATATTTGTTAAAAAATTCACAATGTTTCTTTTAATGATACTTAAGATGCTCCCCGCGAGATTTTTGCTCTATTTTAAACGAGTCGTGTTTTATTAAACATTTTCACAATTTTCGCATCGATTTTGTCGCTGTAAATGTTAGCGCTCTCCTCTAACATTCGTAATTTCGTATCTCTCCATCTTCTTCTATTCGAGCCCGGTTGCGGAGCCTTAAGTCATAAAAAAACTTATAACATATTTTTTATTATGGAAATAATAATTTTATTGTAATTCCAATACATAGAAAAGCTAGTTACAGCTTCAATTAATCCGTAGCATATATTTTAATGTTCATAATGTAAACCGATTCGTAGTAAAGATTAATCTAAATAGTATCTAAATAGGATTTCACGTATAGCTTCATCTTCCGGGGCGACAGCGGCGTGGCGTTCTTAATTTTTTAGCGGGCATTATGTCAATATGGAAAATAAGCTCAATCACGAGCTATGCACACTGATACACTTCCTTTAGGGGCAACATTATTCTTATATATAGTTCTTATTACGTAGTTCCGTTATAAACTACCCTTTCACGCACAAAAATTTAAACTGAGGCATAATACTTATTCAAATTCATTGTGATTCATATAAAATAAATGTCCATACAAAGGAGGACAAAATGTCACCTATGTGTGAAAGTTTTGTATCGTCCGAGGCTCGACACTTCTTACGCATAAGTTCATTCGTTGATACGGAGCAAGATCAGTAGCATCAGTACGAGTGGTGGGCGGGAGGGGGGGGGGGGCGGTTAAGAAACACTGGGTTAGAGGGCCTCGGCCTAGGGATGTCGAAAGTGAAAAAAAATATCGATATTTATTAAAATATCAATATCGACGTCGATATATCGAGGAAAAAATATCGATATATCGGTAAAATTTTCAAGAGATTTTGTGTTTTTAAAATAATACCTAGTGTATTCAGCTCAATATTATCAATTGTAATTTTTATACACAATGTCATAGACATATGAATATTAATAGACCTGCCCTAAGCGATAAAAGCGTATTATTTCCCCCTCCCCATACCGGTTCCATTGGAACCGGCTAGGATCGAGTATGGCTTCGCGTGAATCTAAAAAATGTGATGTCATCATTCTTCTGCGAGCCAGCGTCGAGCACTCATCGGTGAATTTTACGAAATAACACGGCAAAAATAGTGGCTTGTGTTTTGAAAACGTGTAAAAATAGAAGAGAAAAATAAAATAAACGAAATTGTCGTATTACATTCCATAGGCAAGCATTATTTTACTTTATTATAAGCTTATTCTGATCACATAATATGGTCGTTTTTGTAACACACACTATCACTCGAGACACATGGCGTGTGCTCGTCGCTGTTTTGTGGGGTAAGTAAATTATGAAACATTTGTAAAAGTGTCTTAACTAAATACGTCAACAAAATATTGGACTATGAAAATAGGCGAACTTTACTTTGCTGTATTTGGAATTTGTAAATTTGTTCATTTCGCGGCGAGCAATTCACGCTCCCATGTAAAAAGGTCTATTCATTAAAGAGCAGAGTTTACTTTTAAGATTAGATGGTGACATTATAATGCGAGATGCCCATATACTCTCAGATTGAGTTATTGACGAATCACATATCACCGAATTCATCTTCCCGCTCTGCGCCCCGCTGTAGTTGGTTTCTTCCTCACCTTTATGTTCTGGTCTATTAATATTCATATGTCTATGCACAATGTGCTTTTTTTAATGCACAAAAATCTCAATAAAAATGAAGGTATTTTTATCAGTGTTCATTTTTATTGAGATTAGGTAATAATTAAAAAAAATATCAAAAACTAAAAAGCTATCTTCTAACTTATATGTAATCTGAGACGCATACAAAGTTTGTATGCGTCTCAGTAACATTCTATTGGCATATTAATATGTCAAAAAGAACTTCGTGTTTGGAACAAGGTAAAGTCAATAATCATAGACAATTGGGAACCAACACACAGGAGTGGCTTAGAAAAAAATGGCCGAAAATAGCTTACATTTCTATATATGTACCTACACACATGATAAGTATTAGTGATCACAAATACTAATGCAAAGACAATAGATTTGTAAGCTATTAATAGTTTAAAGTTAAACCGCCAGGTGTCATGACCCAATACAGTTACTTTTTTCCTTTCGTTCCTATACGGTTTGGATAGTGACTTTAATTACATACATTTAAAAAAATATCGTTTTTGATACAATTTTCGATATTGGATATTTTGTATCGATATATCGGATCAAAATATATCGGCTAAAAATATCGATATATTGAATTAAAAATATCGATACATCGATATATCGATAATTTTTCAACAAGCCTACCTCGGCCACTCGGACACTCGCCACCCAATGAACCCGGCAACTCTGCCAAGTCACCAAACCAATTGGGGTGGTTCAGGGTTCAAGTTCTAGGGTTGGACAGAGATGTTGGTTATCCAATAAATGGTTTCCAGTGCAGCGGTACCCATACTTACATACTCCCAAATGGTAATAGGGTTATTTTAAAATTAATAAAAAGATTTAGTTTGAGATTAGTGTAATGGTGTGTGTGTTTTTTTTTATTATACCAAATGTCGGAAGGTATTGGAACTATGACATCCCTCATTTGGCATAGGTATGCTATGAGTAGTAGTGTGGATCGATTTTTTGTTTTTTTGTTTTTCTTAGCAGCGGGGTGTGGAATGGATGCTCTATGAGGATACTTTTAAAAGTCATTATGACAGCATTAAGATATTTCGAGTGCAAGTACTGCCCCAAGTCAATTCAAATTTTACAAAAACAGCGAGAGACTAGAAAAAGAAGGGTTTAATCTTTGCTCAATAAAAGTAGTTAAAATATAAAAAAATTAAACTTTTCATTTACTTGTAATATTATCTACTCATCAAGAAACGATAAAAGTACCATTGCTGCACAAAAAAATCGCAAACAATGTTAAAAAATAAAGTCAAAAATCCTAAAAGTTATTGTGTTTTATAGTCCTTCTTCGAATTGAACACTGGCGTTATACGACAAGATTCTAGCTTGTTTTGTATCCACCCTTAACGTCTTTCAGGGTCGCAAACAGCAGAGCATGATGCTGTTACCACTTTGATGCATCTTTCCGTGGCTTGCGTATGACAGGGCATCAATCGGAACTTGCACAAAATGTTGAATTCGATAATTTCGTGGTCTGCAATGGCATCAATTATTGTCTCGCTAGATATCAGTTTTGTAAGAGGTGGTTCTGATGGTTTTTCCCAGTAGATCAAGTCAATATAGTCTGCTGCGTTAAATTAAAAGTAGGTAGCTTAAATACTCTTATTGGAGAGAACCCTGACGTACGTTCTCGGATATTTTGAATCCGTCTCAGAACCAACTCTCTAATTTGTCTTCGTTCGTCGTTTAGCGTACTAATACGTATATTTTCGCTGCGGCCAAAATACCCGTTGCGTTGAATTACGGGATCTGCCACCTTTTTGAAATGCTCTGGAAGGTAACGAGACAATTTTATGGTTTCGTGGAGGAGTCTCGCCCCGTAAACACACGAAGGTTGTGTTTTTTTATTAAACCACATCGGAGCATACACTCTTAGCATAAATTCAGTAAATATCACCTGATTTTCTGTCAGATTCTTGGTTGAAATGTAAAGTCGGAGAATAGTGTTGGCTGTGTAAATGACAGATTTTACCAGGGTTTCTTTTGGCTAAGTTTTCGTTACATTGTCCTTCGGCGATTGCTTGGCACATTTCCAATAAATAAAGCTGGTCTGTGCTAAGGTCGTCGCGGGATTTTGTAATGTTCGGTAAGTTGCATTCTATTGCTTGAAATTCTATCACAGGAAGATGTTCACAGTTCTTGAGTAACTTTCTTAGTTGGCCGCTAAAGCTTCTAGGACCTGTTGTCGTTCCATCAAGGTATTCGAAAAGGTGTCTCAAACTTAACTCGTTGGCATGTACTTGACAGACCAACCACTGAAGTGGACGATGGAGCTTTCCTTCAAGAAGTCGAATAATGCCAGACTTAGTTCCAGTATTAACTGCTGTTCCGTCACATCCGATAGCCACGATGCACGCTAAATCAATGGATTTTGTCACAAAATATGCAAACAATTTGTGAGCTATTGTTTTAGCATCAGGGGGCTTAACGCCTATGTGGCCAATGTATTGTGAGCCAGGTTCTTTCAAAAGACTAATATGTTCTTCTATCACAACTTTTCTGCGTCCATCATACATGATTAATGTTTTATCCTTTCAACCTTCAAACGATATGCAAATGCACGAATCAAAATGGGGCTGATTGATGGCAGTAAGGCAGTGTGGTCCTAGTTTTGGCACGAGCACGTCGAATCTTATTACGATCGACCACGTTTGTTAGATTATCTGTGGTCACTAATCCAATATCTTGCATTGTAGCGCAGACGATGGCAGCACCCGCCCGAGCAGAAATACTGTATCGATCCAATGTTCTGGATACAACAGATAGTCTACTGTCTGTTGGATTTATTACATAAGAAGAAGAAGTAGATAAAGCCAAGTATTGTTGGTTAGTTGGAAGATCAACGTTAGTAAAACTTGAAACTGTACTGCGAGATGTGGACGGTTGATCTAAAGATGTTTGTTGCGTTTCTTGGTATAGTGCGCGAAAGTGGACTCAGCAATTTGTCAAATTTTCGCGGGATTCATAAAAAATATCAATTTTTTTAAATGTTATTATTTAAGGCGCAGCAATTTTTATTCATTATGAAACGTAAAAGTAAAAATTAAAGTATTCATATTGACACAAAACTGTTTTAAAAAGGTTCAATTTTTTACCAGATTGTAAATAATTCAACTGCTTTGTGGCAGTACTTGTTATCAAAATTTTAAATTGATATTTTGTATGCTTAATTGTATGTACCTAGAGCATCTATTCCGCACCCCGCGAAAACTGATTTATAAAAATAAAAAATTTCCATACAATGGCGATCCACCCTAATGAGTAGGGAGAAGGAGGATTTAGGTAAGGATAAGACAAATAGGAAGATTTTTAAAAAAAGTCGTAGGTGTATCTGACTGAGCGCCGCGACTCTGATTAACTCAACCATTTGGCATTTTATCTGTCTGTAAATTTGTTTGTTTCGTTCCAGTTCCGGTTCAAAATGGTGGCCGATTAAACTTAGCGTGCGCCACAGTAGTAGTAGTAGAACCTAAGTAGCAATTTTAGGGGAAAATACTTATCTAATACGTATCTGTTTTTTATAAAAAAACATTTGGATAATGGTAAGACGGTATATTTTAATAAAAAAAATCAAGTGCAGTTAACACGCGGTAGAATGAAGAATCAAGGAGCCTTGAAAAGTGAGGTCATAATCAAAGCGGCCAACGAGCGCAGAGCGTTTTATATCTCAACCAATAGGAGCCTTGATAGGAGTTTGATGTTTCACAGGTGCTGTATGCGTCATTTCCGTTTCATCCGAACCCCAAATCACAATGGGGCTATTATAGCCCGGCTATAGAAGTTTCACTTCAAAAACATTTTGCAAAAAACAAGCAAGTTATTATGAAAATAATTTCATAAAAAATTTGCGGCACACGACGGGTTGTTGGTATACATGAGCGCCCGCAGGGGGGGGGGCAAGTGCCCCCCCCCCCTTGCCTCCCCCCCTGGATTGATTGAAAATAGTCAAATAATGTTACTTTTTTAGTATTCGGATTTTTTCCAGTAAATTTGAAGATATTTATTGTCAACTAGAAGAATTTTCATTGCAAGTAAGTGGAAATACACTTCAGGCTGCACAGCTATATTGTTCATCAAAGTCCAGCAGGTTTTTATTTTGTCTGGCAGTACCTACTCTGCCATACTGGAACCAGTTACTCAGCTCTTCAAGCCGTTCAAGTTGATCCGCGGGCGCATATTTGTTTTCACACGCTTTCTTCACTTACGTCGTTAAGATTCCCACATTATTTTTCTTCTTATTATTTTCTTTGATAGGGCAAATTCGACTGTAGATCCGTCCAACACATGGGTCGCTAATAATCGCAATTTGTATACACGGCTTCTTTACTTACGTCGCGTCGTTAAGATTCTGAATATATTTTAGAGTATAGTGTCGTCACCAAAATTTCATTTACATTTTTTACTCCAAATAATGTCATGAACACGGAGGAACGTTCTATTCTATTCTATTCTAACGTCTATTCGTTCCTCCGTGGTCAGGAATCACTGATTAAAGTCAAGTAGGTCCCTTAAAACCCTGAATAATCATTGACAGAGAAGTGTTTGCTTTTCTAAATACATATGCATGCTAAGAATACGAAAGAGTACCAAGATTGAAGAGTGTCAGTATTCAGATGTTTTTTTTTTTCTCCAAATTAAATAGAAGCCTTATCACTTATCATCAAACACACTAATTTCGTTTCGTGTTTTCGTTACGTAATGCGTAAAATTATTCACGTTCAGTGAACCTTATATCAAAATTGGAACTGATTGTGGGAACCAAGCGATAAAGTAGGTACCAAAATTATGTTTTATTTGAATAATAATTCTATATTTGAAATGATTTATTTTGGTAAATAATCCACAAGCCACCGCGCGCCGCATGCCGCTACACTTTTAATAGGCGTTGATTTTGAAAAGTAAACTATTTTTAAACTTTTAAATTTTTAAACCAAAGGGAACATCGGTTTCAGTCGGGATGGACGGTAAAATTAAGCATTAAAATTCGATTTTCATTCAATCAAAGTTAAAAATTTCCATTGCCGCCATTTTTTTTGTATGGATTTAAAATTTCCGAAATTTCGTTGGAAACTAAATACTCATGATTTAGATACGTTTTAAGATTTTCACGGCCAAAAGTATTTTCGTTATTTGTTTTTGGGGTGTTATGCCGTGTTGCGCTACCTCCTGACTCCAAACTCCCCAAAAACAAATAACGAAAAAAACTCATGAATTACTTAATTTACCTAAACTAAGAACCTAATATCTAATAACCTATGTTGTGAACGTAAATAGTTGTCTCTTGTAGTAATTATTGAAATGAAGTGCGATTTCCATAATCCGTGCTTAAAAATGCGGCGGGTTATGGATTATTTAAGGCGCCGCATCCCCGCTCAAAAAGAAGAAGATGGAGATATTTGTAATTACTATTTACTAATTGCGAATGTTGGACAGAGCGCGCTAATATTTTAAATGATAAAATTGAAGCTAAAATATAAAATAGAGCATAAATCTCGTGGAAGGCGTCAAGTATCATTTAAGAGCGTTTAACCAGCCAGCGGACGAAAATCCACATTTCGTCGAAAGTTGTTCTTCCGATCGTGCAGGGCGGTTACAATGAGAAAGATTAATTATTCTCCGTACCAGCTTTTTTAAATTATAACTCAATATCGAATTTATTTCAATCCAAATTAGCTTTAATTTATACCTTCATCCAAAAATGCTGAAAGGCGTGATGATAAAACTATTAAAATAGTGTACTTTTTGTAGTTATTTTTTGATTATAAGTATTTATCATTTTTCAATAATGTCTAAATTTAATAAGAATGTTAAAAAAATCTGAAATATATTAGTTTGTAAGTGCGCAAATAAATACACAAATGGACCAATTTTCGTCAAGAAACACATGTGCGTACATATTTTTTAATGATTTTATTGAAACTAAAATTAAAATTCTAATACATAACTCTGCTAGATAATGTATTGATTTATTTTACTGCATGATTATATTATTTGAAATGGGTGTGGTATAATACAATTTTTTTTTTTTTTGAAAATTTAACAAATCTGCCAACGACCTATGGAATAACCTTATTATAGGTACTAAAAATTTAAAAAATTCTAAAAATTTATTACATACGAATGCTAGATAAAAGAACAATCTTTCGAAATCCATTTATAATTTTTTGTGGAAAAGAGTCAATACGTCTAAAAACTTTTTTGAAAATGACGTATTTCCGGCTTTCTCTGGTAATGCCCTCTTAATGAAACATTGTTAATTTTTACACAACTATAACTTGTAAAATAAATTGACGTGTTTATAATAATTTTCGGAGCATACTTTGCGATTGTTTTCTATCGAGTGAATTTCATACAATTTGCGTTTCAGCGTGGAACGCGTCTAGATATTATCTTAAAAAATAACATACTGTAGCGCGCCGTTTTTACGCTTGCCACTACACCATCTCTTTCCCCCGTACAGCGCCATCCTGCTCACCCACCCCTAAGCAAACCAGGATGCGCCGACGCCTTCTGCGCATCTCCCACCCTCGAGCCGCTACATAAACCACACCCCGCAACAAGGAATGGGCTATATAACAAGCTGCGCGCCCTAAATTAGTCAGTTGGTCTGCAGCTCGCTCTTGGCTAGTACGCTCTCTTAGTTGCGCTTCGTCCTCTGACACGACCCTCTAAGGAGTATTCTACTACCATAAGTAAAGCACCAACCAGACCCCCGACTGCTGCCTTAGTTGCGCTTCGTCCTATGGTACGACCCTCTAAGCAGAACCACAGTCAGCTTTTGTTGTTCCCAAAGCCTAACGGCAAGGTTCCCTCCGATCCCTTGCTCAGTTAATTAGTGAATTGATACATTGTGACTATTTTTTACCATATTATGTGATCTGTGAACTTACTTTCTTAAATAAATAACCTTTTACCAACAATTGTGTTATAATACATTTTATTAAGAGGGTATTACCGGAGAAAACCAGAACTACGTCATTTTTAAATCAGATTTCAGACGTATTGACTCTTTTCCACAAAAAATTATAAATGGATTTCGAAAGATTGTTCATTTATCTAGCATTCGCATGTAATAAATTTTGAGAAAAAAAAATAATTTAGCATAATAAGGTCGTTGGCAGATTTGTTAAATTTTCAAAAAATATTTTGTATTACACCACACCCATTTCAAATCATTTAATCATGCAGTAAAATAAATCAATGCATTATCTAGGTATCGCATGTTTTAGAATTTTAATTTTAGTTTAAATAAAATCATTAAAAAATATATACGTACATGTGTTTCTTGGCGAAAATATGCCCGTTTGTGTATTTATTTGCGCACTTACAGACTAATATATTTCAGATTTTTTTTACATTCTTATTTAACTTTGACATTATTGAAAAATGATAAATACTTATAATAAAAAAATAATTACAAAAAGTACATTATTTTAATAGTTTTATCATCACGCCTTTCAGCATTTTTGGATGTAGGTATAAATTAAAGCAAATTTGGAATGAAATAAAATCGATATTGAATTATAATTTTAAAAAGCTGATACGGAGAATAATTAATCTTTCTCATTGTAACCGCCTTGCGCGATCGTAAGAACAACTTTCGACAAAATGTGGATTTTCGGCCGCTGGCTGGTTAAACGCTCTT
Organism: Limnephilus marmoratus; assembly: GCA_917880885.1. Lineage (NCBI taxonomy): Eukaryota > Metazoa > Arthropoda > Insecta > Trichoptera > Limnephilidae > Limnephilus > Limnephilus marmoratus. The sequence continues at coordinate 27,516,039 of OU862923.1, read as the reverse complement.
AAGAGCTTAAAAACTTCAAATTTTAAGGGAGATATGTAAGAAATCGATAGAAATTCGGGTATCGGCGGCGGATTAAGTAAATTTTGAAAAGTTCTAAATCTGTCGCAAATTGGCAGATATAAATCTGATTCACTTTTTTTAAAAGTTCCTCAGGAAAATATTTTATAAATTCGTTCAGCTTTACAAATCCTATACTAATCATAATATTCCGTGATTTGTTACGGGTCTGCGCAAGTTCATAAAATTATAATAATAAGTGAAGTTATTTGTAGTGCACTTTTCAAGATGGCCTTGAAACAATTAAAAAGTAACACAATCATTTGTGTTCTAGAAACAGGAGATAAAACAATAATACACGTTGACATAATAACTCTCCACGCGAATTAATTATCTTTACATTATTTGTGTTGTTTCTTCTTTATTTTTTTATACACTCGACACCTTGAACTATTAATAATTTGTGTTGTTTCTTCTTTATTTTTTTTATACACTCGACACCTTCAACGATTAATAGTATGTGCATTATAATTTATTTTTATTATTATTGTTATCAAATGAATAATAATACACGTTAATGCAACTATGTATATCTACCTTTCTCCTTCCAACCTACTTTCCATACCTATCCTATCTGACGATATGTTCCAATGGTACCTACATTAAAACTTGGAACAATAACTGAAGGAGCTGCTGCTGTTGAAGTAAGCACTGCAATGATCAACTGCAGCGGCGGCCCTAGGGCGGTGCGAGCGGTGCGACCGCACAGGGCGCCGTCGTAAGGCGCCGAAAACACCCGACCACTGATTGACGTGGGTGGTTTGGTATATTTATGTGTTTGACTATCTATCGATCGTGCGCTTAAATCGTGTGGTCGGTGCGGGGAGCAAAGCAGTATTGCCAACGTAGGCGATTTTTCGCCATTTAGGCTACTCAGGACGATAATCGGCGACGAAAAAATCTAAAAGGCGACTGGTCGCCTATTAGGCTACTTCAGAGACAAGTTATTTAAATCAGCCGAATCGCAAATAATTAAGAAAAAAAATACAATAATGCTGTCGCTGAAAGAATTTTCAGCATAATGGGGACAACCATAACAATCATGGACTTAGCAAACGCATCGCAATTGCTGAAAAACTGCTCGAAATTTGTGAAGCAGTACCGGACTTATTCGTCTGTTCAAATAATCGGTAAGAAAATAGCTTCCCAGGCTGGGATAGATTCTGCGCTTAAGGGCCCGCTACCCGAATTACTACCGATTTCTTACATATCTCCCTTAAACACGAAGTTTTAAAGCTCTTAAAAATATATGTTATTCTTAAAGATAATATCTAGACATTGCCCGCGCCGAAACGCAAATTATATAAAATTCCCTCGATGGAAAAAAATCGCAAAGTGTGCTCCAAAAATTATTATTAACAAGTTTGTTTCAGTTATTTTACAAGTTATATGTATGAAAAAATCACAGTGTTTCTTTAAATGCTGTTAAGACAATGCCCGCGAGATTTTTGCTCTATTTTAAACGAGTCGTGTTTTATTAATCTTCTTCTTTTCGGGCCCGGTTACGGAGCCTTAAGCCAGTCCGATCCCGAAGAAAGAATCGATTATTCGAATATGAAGCTGCAGACAAGACACCAACAAATCCCGAAGAACTGTTTAAAATTGTCTTTTACCCTATGATAGATACAATTGCAAATGCATTGGTCATTCGGTTTGGACAATTATCTAAATTCAATGATACGTGGTCTTTTTTGTATAACATCAAAATAATTCCTGATAAGTCTTCATTAGAAAAAACCTGTGCATATTTGCAAATCATTTTAACCGATGGAGAAAAATGAGTTGTCTCTAGTTTCGAATTGGTTGAAGAACTTTTGAGCCTAAACCGATTACTAAAATATCTTGACTCAGCAGAGCCACTACAAGTTCTTTAATTATAAAAAAAAAATGATTGGCAGGATATATTCCCAAATATGTGGACATCGCTTCGGATTTTGCTGACCATCCCTTTAACTGTCGCCAAAGGAGAACGAAGTTTTAGTAAATTAAAACGTACTTACGTTCTGCTATGTGTCAAGAAAGACTATCAGATCTTGCAATTTTACCAATTGAGAATGATATTGCCCAAGGGTTAAATTATTCTGATTTAATAAAAAAAATTCGCAAGGGCAAAAGCAAGAAAAGTTGTGTTCTAGTGTTTTTATTGATTTCGCAGATTTAATTAAATAAATGTAATCAAACATAATATATTTTTTAAACAACTTCAGAAAGGAGGAGGTTCTCAATTCGACTACATATTTTTTAATGTTTGTTACCTCAGAACTTTCGACTGGGTGAACCGATATTGATGATTCTTTTTTTTATTTGAAAGCTAGTGCTTCCCATATGGTCCCATTTCAATTTGGTTCAGTTCTGGCAATGGCATCCATGAGAAAACCATGTACATAAGTCTTAAATTTGCATTAAGTATGTGCGCGACAAATGGACGAATAACTCAATATCACCTTAACCGATTTGATGATTTTGGGATTCTGGGTTCTGATTATGGGATCCATGAAAAAGTAACGGAACTCTTCAATTCTTAGGAGCAAATTAACGATACTCGGCCGAATCTTTTATAGGCTATCCGGATCTTTGAGTCACCTACCGTAACGTCGTTATGGTCAAGTAATGTCTGTCTCATATGAGCAGCACGTTTAGTAGGTCTACCCATATTCAGACAAATTAGTTAAAGTACTTCAGATGCACTAAAAATCAAAAAATAAACAAAAATTCTAGCAAAACAAAAAAACGACTTCAAAAAACGCACTAAAAAGTTAAAAAATAATTTCGTATTCTTATACAACTTAATAATTAACTAACTTTTTCTACCCATCAATATATAGGAACGATGAGTAGAAAAAGTAAGTTGATTATTGAGTTTTAGAAGAATACGAAATTATTTTTTTACTTTTTTAGTGCATTTTATGAAGTCGTTTCTTGTTTTGTTAAAATTTTTGTTTTTTTTTATATTATTTCTCATCTGTCCTACTAGGTACTTCAATTAGAGTTGCATAACTGCATAGAAAGAGCTCTATTTTTTGTTAGGAGGTGGGGAGGGGGGGGGGGCGCCACCAAGAGATTTCGCATCACCTAATAATTTAGCTAGGGCCGCCCCTGATTAACTGATCTCTCAGTTCTTTAATATCGACTATGCTATAAAGATTACACAGAGCACAGAGGCAATGATCACCTTCATAGTAATCTCTCAATTGTGTTTAATTGGAAGACCAGTCAGTGGCTGAGTTGTTTGGGTCCATCGCGTTTGGGTCCCACCCAGGCGTTGCGTGTTCGATTACTCGGCTGGCTAAATCCTCCATCACGACACAAGCAACATTTTCAACAAGAGATTTTCAAAATTTTCGGGTTATAAGTAACCCGGGAATGTTTGTCTTTCTTTAAAAAATATATAATATGTACTCGTATATCAATTACTATGCTGGGATCTCGGTGATCAGTGATCCCTCAGTGCCGTAGTATCAAATATCACAAAAACGTTCTGTGTGATTTTAATGTAAGTCGGATTCCTTCCTAACGTCCATTTTTTTTTTTTTTTACATTAACTCCATGCAGGAGGCCCTGAGGAAAATAATTTCCCTCAGGGCCTATGTCATCTGGGAGGCTGTGTGGAGGGTCTTTTTGAGGAGAGGAAGGAATGAGCATTGGTCTTGAAGAGATCTATGTTGTAGGAAAGAGGAAACACAGAGGCCGGCAAATCATTCCACAACCGAGCTGTTAAACACAAGGACGAGTCGAAGAAACGACCGGTTCTCATGTGACAAATGTCAAGCGTGTACAAATTTTGGGCACGCGTTTGGCGTGTTTCCCAACTATGCACCGGTGCCGAAGGGATCAATGATGCTAGTTCCTCGGAGCATCTTCCATTGTAATACCGGTAGAACAAGGATAGCATTCCCACCCGACGCCTGTGCTCTAAAGATTGCAATCTGTCTGTTAAGATGGGAGAATCTATTAAACGGACCGCCCGTTTCTGCACAGAGTCGAGGGTATTTTTCAGGTATTTTGGAGCTCCAGACCAGAGGTGGCTGCCAAATTCAACCGAGGGGCGCACTTGTGATTTGTACAGGGTTAGCAGTTGTGTAGGTACTATTAAAGTACCTGCAGGCTTTGTACAGTAAGCCCAGTTTTTGGGAGGCTAACTTTACTCTGGCTTCGATGGAGCCCCCATACCTGAGCTGGTCACTTAGGGTTACACCAAGCATATCAATGGAGGGCCTGTACGGAAGATTGCTTCCGAAGATTGTTTACCAAGCATTTCCCATCAGTTGTGCCACGTTTGAAAATCCCTTTTTTTTTGTTCATTGATTTTCGCAGTCAATGTATCTGCGAATACAATACATGATGGAAAATATATTAGAGAAATATGCTAAACTTCGCAACTTTTAAATGCACACGACTGGTACGAATGTAGAGTGCAGTTCCGATAACTTGTTTATGCAAGATTGCCATATAAATAGTACAAATATACTATCTGACCCGGAAAACGTTGTTCTGCCATATGAATTATTTCTAGTGAATATTTTGGTTGTTAAATAAAAAAAACGAATGGATTGTAAGTCTATGTGTTGGAATCTATGTCAAAAAGAGGAATGGAACGCTGTAGACGATAACCGCCGATAAAAAAACAACACTGTTTTGTGATACATAACAAATACCGAATGAAATGTCAAAATGACGCGACGCTTGGCGCTTCTCGTGAATGACTTCCGTATATGTGGATGAAAGTTCAATGAGGCGGACGTAGCTCCATCTGTCATTCAACAACATAAATAATTTCGTTCTGTTTGAAATACGAACGACGGTTAAATTTGTTCATACACCTACCTATACTAACATCGCGATTAAAAAATGGGAGGCTAGGGGTAGGAAGGTGAAAATTTGTTTTAATAGGTATTTTTTGATGCCACATAAAATTTAAAAAAATGACAAAAAAAGAGAAAAAAATCCTGAATAGGGACACCCTAATCACCTAGCTGTATGAAATAATATACTTTACGACCTATTCTCATACCTATCAAATATGCATAAAAATTTCATAAAAATCAATCTGTTTCGGAGGAGTGCGACCACAAACACCGTCACGCGAGATTTTTTATACATATATATAGATATTTTTATATAAAATTTGAAGTTTAATAAATTATTTGACAGTGGGTACAGAATGGAAAAGTTTTCAACTATTTACGTATTTAAGATATGTTGCTCGCCAAACTGAGGAGAAGCAGAGGAAGTTCATCAATGCGCTGGAGTGATCAAGTGTCACATCTGAATGAGGAACAGACTTAAGAAGAAGACAGAAGGCGAAATAGCTGTCATGCCTAAAATTCAATTTTCTTAGCAGATCTTTGAGAAATCTTATCAATGGTAATATTTTTGATATTGGCGGTTTTATTACAATTTTATTGTTTGCCTACAATTTTTGGGATTAGTTTTATTAAGAATTATTATGCTATTGATAATATCTGAGACGCATTTTATAGATTTTGCGATATGATGTATCAGGCAGTAAATAATTTAGCATTTATGGTCACGACACTATATTCCAGGGTAGGATTTGGACTCTTTCACAAATGTTTTCCACTGGCTGCGGTCCCATGCTATTGGCCGAGTCATTAGTGCTTCCCGTTCGTATATTCGTAAATACCCGACGCGTTATCCATATATTGCCTATAAACCCGACGTCTACGTAATCTAGCGTTATCATCAGTATTATTTTAAAGGTTGGTCGTGCATTATTTTTAACGGAAAAGTACAAAAAATGTTATAGTGAGCTACCAGAAAACTACGAATTTAAACCAAGAATTGACAAAGATGTGCATTGTATTTTGTCAAAATTTAAGTCAAAAGAAGATGTTAAAATGTTTCAAAGGTTTTAAAGAGATATCATAAAGAAGGAAAACGGCATAACACCCCAAAAATAAATAACGGTAATACTTTTGGCCGTGAAAATATAAAATCATGTCTTATTTATAATTTTTTTTAAAATGGAGTTCTACACATTAAACGTGATAAAAAAATAAAATAAAAACTTTTTTCTATTTTTTGTAAGAAAAACTCTCTTTTATACTTTCAAAGGTTTTTTTTTTTTTTTTTTTTTTTTTTTTAATTGTACAACAGATTTTTTATCCAATTATTGTACAATTTTCTCATTTTGACAGTCTTAACACCTAGGAAGATGATTATTATACAAAAAAATCTTAAGGCTATCTAAAGAAGAGTTATATATATGTAGTGTTTCCGATATTTCGTTCAACAGCACCATTCCTCTTGTCGTGCTATGCTGTGCTAGAACATCTGTTCTGCCGTATGGTATTTTGAACAAGTCGTGTCGACGACTACGGCTGAAATTTTCAGGCACGAATACGCCATAACATTCCAAGATGAATGGGCTGTCAATACGATTATGGATTATGTTAAAACTAAGAATTGCAATATTTGCATAACGTCTAGTTTCCAAGCTAAATCTATCTGTTATCTCAAGTAATTCCATATGGTGCATGAATCTCGGGTACGTTCCATTCATCCGCATATAGACATACCTAAGGAACTTTTTCTGAATTTGTTCTAGCATATTAAGCTTGGTGCGGAGTCCACACACCACTAGCATACTCCAGGTTATTCCCATCAACGTAATATATCGTTGAAAAAGAAGATAACAATAATAATCTAAACGAAAACTATATCTTGTTCTCTTTCATATTTTCGTTTAGATTATTATTGTTATCTACGAAAAATATATCTTGTTCTCTTTCATATTTTCGTTTAGATTATTATTGTTATCTACGAAAACTATATCTTGTTCTCTTTCATATTTTCGTTTAGATTATTATTGTTATCTACGAAAACTATATCTTGTTCTCTTTCATATTTTCGTTTAGATTATTATGGTTATCTTCTTCTTCAATGATTTAAAAACTTTTTATTTTTTCCTAATATTCAAAGGAAAATTATAAAATTATTGTTTTAAGTATTATAGATTACCCTTGAAACATGTGTATTTTTATTTTTGAGATGTGGCATCACTGTCTGCAGTGACTAAGGCCACCCACTTTTATCCATCATAAAGTAAGGGAACGTACCCATACTATGTGACCCGTTCAGGGGGGGGGTCTTCAAAATACCACGCTTGGTATAAATGAGCGGCAGAAGGCTTAGGTTTTTGGTCACCAGGGGGGGGAGGGGGGGGTTAAAAATTGCAAAAAGTTGGTCATGTAGTATGGGTACGTTCCCTAATAGGAGATTGATCATCGCAGTCTTTGAAACCTGCATAATCTAACAATGATCCCATCCTTTTTTTTACATTAACCCCTCACGGGAGACCATGAGGAAAATAATTTCTCTCAGAACCTATGTCATCTTTGGTGATGCTTTGTAGAGGATATGTTTAAGGAAAGGAAGACGAAGTTCTGAGAAGGATAAAGGTATGAGGGATGGGTAGGAATCAAGGGATCAGTGAGTCCAGGAAAGACGGATGTTTGAATCCATCCGTCCCACTTCGGTGCAAGACGACGGGTCGAGAAAGATCAACTGGAGAACTCGAAGGATCTCCGTAAACCGGTCTCTCCCGATCCAGCCCGCCACGTAGCTGGTTGGCGGACGCATCCACCGCGATGACTTGAACACACCCTACCCGATGAATCCGGACAACCCTGCTAAGTCACCAAACGTAGCGAACCACTTGGGAAAACCTATGTTGGTTATCCAATAAATAGATCCTGGAGCAGCAATACCCATACCTGTCCCGCAAATTGATGCTTGATAAAATCTACAATTTCTTAGTTTATTTTTTCTGTATGTTATTTGTTCTATTTTCTAGCGTAGTTCCAAAGAACTCTCCAAGTATTTTCACGCTCAACACATTTAGCATTTATTCAATTTCAGTGTAATCCACTTAATTTTTCTAGGATTTGGAAGGTTTAACATATGGATGACTGTCCTCTGCGGCCTAATGGCCACTGCCATAGTCCTGGAGACCATTGGGTTCAGCTACATCCTCCCGGCTGCGCAGTGTGACCTTGGACTGACCTTGGCGCAGAAGGGATGGGTTGGAGCTATCCCTTTTATCGGTGAGTTTAATTACTAATAGTTCTGTGAACAGTTAGTAGTCCAATCAAAGAAGGAGGTGTAGAGAGTGCGTGAGCAGGGACCTAAGCGATTCCATCAGATACTTGTTAAGGGTGCTTAGGGTGTGAACATATCGACCATTTTAACAACTCATAGCTTGACCTTCTTTCCAACTGCGCATGTGGTGATACTAACCAGGATGCCAGGCGCATTCTGTGGCACTGCGAGTTGATGAAGGAAGCATGAGAGGAAATGTTGGATGGCTTGCGCGGAATAACAAGACCAGCTTGGAATGCTGACCATGTGTCAAACAAAGAGAATTTCGAGTGCTTGAAAAAGTTTGTCAAGTCCTGGGTAGAGAGATGGCCTGTACTTAGAGTCGCCGACCTAGACTAAATTCATCTTTGTTTCAGGTGCTACACATATTGCTCCCTTCTCCTTCGGTCCTCCTCTATTACTCTTTATTTAGTATATGCTTTGAACTCTCTATAATAACTTATGTGACCTGTAAATTACTTTTTTGTTATTAGTTTTTGGGGTATTATGCCGTGTTGCGCTACCTCCTTCTTTAGCCAACGTTTCGGACAGCGTTGCAGTGTCCATCATAATAATAATAATACCCCAAAACACAATAACAAAAATTCTTTTGGCCGTGAAAATCTAAAATCGTGTTTGTAAATTACTGATTACGTTTGACTGTTATTTTCTCTGGTCTCCGCTAACAATGATTTATGTTTTTACCTCGACAGGTCATGTTCTATCTTGGTGAGCGATGGTAGTGATGACACTATCGCTCGATACATTATCACTTCTGAACTGATTCTGTAATTATGTTTCACATGTATAAATGCTCTTAATATTTTCTATTTTTCTTTATTAGTTTTGGTTTCCATTCTTTGGTGGCGCTGAACTGTACATATTACGTATCATTGTTCCCCCATAAAAAGGGGGTGGGATAGACCCTGTCCATACACATTGCCAGGCGAACACACACCGGAGCGGTCTTCCGCCCGCGCCTCCCCCAACGACATGCGTAGGCCTGACGCGTATCCACGCGATCCGGTAACCCGACACTCATCTTTTCCTCAATGTCTTCAAAAACTTACCCTTCTCTCCCAAGCACATTTCTTCGAGGCAAAATCGGGGAGCTGGCTAAAGAACGCGAACTTCGAGCATCGTCTGCGGTTGGGCCGTTAGCTATACGCATTCCCATTTGTACTGCCCGGTGGTCTATAGAATACCTTCTCTGGCTTTTCTTTTCTTTTTATATATTTTATTTTCTTTCTTCTATAATAGTAATTATTTACATTATAACATAATCATATAACTGTTTTTTTCCTCATTACTTATTTTATTTTTAGAAGGTTTCTTCGATTGGTTATAGACGTTATTTTTCTTTTTTTTTTTTACTAACAATATTATCTCTTTTTTATGTTACCTATTTCAGAAGAATTATTCCACGGGCTGCTACTTCTATTTATCTTTTGTATAACGTTAATGTACTTGCATAAATACTTGCATACTGCTTACTAACCCAGTATGCATTGACATTGGAGGATCTAGAGTCGTTCAAATAAATGTAGCTTCGTTCAATAAAAAAGTAGAGTCTTGATGTGTGCGGTGAAGGAGGAAACCATATGTTTCCTTATAATGCCGTCAGAAAAGTGGTGGGGTCCCCTCCAATAAAGTATAAAGGATTTATAGAGCTAATTTGACATACTATTTTTGTCAGTAATCGCATCTTGTTCGTGGGCTAGTCTGTAGGTATTTATATTTAACATTAGGTCCCAGCATTTCTTATAAAAAATGTCACCGACCGCCACTGGTATCCATGTAATAATATAGGCACTTAGTGAAGAAGTGAAGTAACACTATGTAATTTATGCAATTTTCTTTTTAAATTCTAGTTCCGAAAATGATACACCACAAGCCACAAGCCTTACTAATAAATGTGGTGAACATTTTATACAATATAATAAAAGACATAAATAGCAGTCACCCAATTGTGCGTAACTCACTCAGATAAAGGTGCAAAATGCGATGTTGCCGCATTTAAAAACAAAGTTAAAGATTCTTTTTATTAGCATCATATCGAAACTGAGTTGTGGAGTCTTTATTCAATTCAACTAAAACACCGTTTAACGGTTGGGAAGTGTTTTTTTATTAGTAAGGCCGTATGCATTAAAAGTCATATTTATCCAAGTATTATATTATGTAGGTATTTTATCTTCCAATATTGTATTGTGTTTCCAGGTCTGATCCTCAGCTCTCAGTTCTGGGGCTTTCTGGCTGATACTCGAGGTCGCCGGAAGATCCTGATGATTTCCATGACTCTAGGTTCCACCTGCTCCATGATCTCCAGCTTCTCACCCAACCTGATCACCTTCGCCATATTGAGGCTCAGCGCTGCTGCTCTGTAAGAAACTAATTTATTCTTAGTTACAATTTCGTATATATTCTTTTTTATCAATCACTGTAGCCAGGGTACAGGGATTGCTGGTTTCGCGGAAGGGGGGGGGGGAATAAATACACATTACATCCATTATACATCCATCTATTAAATCAATCTATTACATCATTACATTCATTCATTACATCTAATTTTAAATAGATTTTTAGGTACGGAGATGAAATAAAATCCGTTAAAAAATGCGCAACACCACATTTTAAAAATAAATTATGTAATACAGCAAAATAACATTGCTTTTAAGTTCTTGGTAATCTGTTATATATTAGACACGGTAAGGTAGGGTTCCCAGTGGCATAGCTAGGGAAGGGACGGCGGGGGCGGCCCGCACCACCCGATGGGAGGTGACACCCGACCGTGAAAAAAAAACTTAATTTAGAATATTACCACAAAAATATTTTACTCATGAACACTGTGTTATTTATATTTTCGTAGCTCTATGGCTCGGTCGGTCGGGGACCCTCCAAAAATTCTGTTGTTTTATTTTCGTTCCTAGCTCTTGCCATTGCTCGGTTGGGGATTTCCCTGAAATATTCCTTGCTTGTCACCCGTGTCTTTCTCATTTCTTTCATACATTGTGATTGACGTAAAGTAAATTGTTACCTGATGATTGACGTGAATTAGTGAACAAATTGTTATTCTGTTAATGTTTTTAAAAGCGTTGAAAGAAGACATCTTTCAAAAAACAATGTGAGTGGGTGGGTAGTTATTTTTTGTTGTTGTAATAAACGATAACTAATAAACGCAAAACGTGAATACAATTATAGCAGAACCGATCGATAACTGACTGAACAAAAAAAATTATTAAATTTGGTAGGCGGTTATGTGTACCGCCGCCTCGGTTACACCAAAAAAAATTACACCGATTACCGAGTCAACTGCCGACAGTGTTTACATCTGGTCGACTTCGACTGCGGACTGTAGTCGTAGAACGATTAGCTGCTTACACTGGGGTAGTTTCCCGCCTTCGCCGGGTGAACGAGGGTACTTCGTTGACCAAATGTAAGAGGGCCCTCAGATTTCGTTCAGCGCTGCCAATCATAATAGGACATTATCCAAAATCTAGTGCCACCCTTGCTAGCTATGCCACTGCTCCTTCCTATGTTAATAATGCAACGAACTTCATAGTTAATAAATAATCGCATTCTGATTACGGTGAAAATTATTACATCTCAAAGCCACAATTGACAAAATAACTTCGTTCAGTGTACGAAGATCATTGGAATGAACACACTCAGTCAAATTAATGGCGACCGAACGAGAGCGCGGTGAGGTGAGGTTTGTTTAAGTCTTGGCGGCGGTTGCATCTTCCCAACGGATGCATGGCGGGTCGGATCGGGAGGGGCCAGTTGAGAGAGACCCTTTGACTTCTCCAGCCGGATTTTATAGACTCATATCATAACTCATAACCTTGCACCGCAGTGGGTTGATACAAACAGGTGGAGGGGTGGATTCACTCCTGGACACACCCACCTCCATATTTCCTAATTACCCCTCATAACTTTTCCTTCCCAGAACGTCCTCTCCTTCCTTTCCCAGAAAGACCCTCCTCACAGCATCCCCAAAGTTGACCTAGGCCTGGGAAATTATTTTCCTCGGGGCCTCCTACGTAGGGTTAGTGTAAAAAAAAACTTTGTAGTTTATTTTCTCAAAAAAACCTTTAAGTAAAAAAAACGCACTTTTTTTTTACTTAAAAAATAAATTTTCAATGTACCTAAACATTTTTTTTTAAGTAAAAATAATCTTGCTTAAAACCTATTCTTTAAATATTATTAATTATGTTTGTCTTTATAATTATTAGATTTCATGTTTTCGTATGAAGTCAGCTACGAACTACCCTGTAATATTATCAGGAATACCAACAGTACAAAATGACAGATTATCATAAATGGCTGTGCAAATTCCGTATGTGAAGTAAAATTTCACTCTACGCTATTGAAATTTTAAGTGCATAGTTTTCCGTAGCCCCAAATGCAAACAGTTTCCTTTTATAGTAATTAAGGCAGATCAAAAGGTTTTTTCTAAAAATTATTCGTAATAAGCGTGGACAGTGCGATCGAAAATTTACCTTTTAAGTAAACGATTCCTTTTGCAAACTTATAAAGTGTATTAGGGGTTTCATTTTAACCTTAAAATACTTTCTATTATTTTTAGTTTTTCGCTTTCTATTTTTTTTTTTTTACATTAACTCCACACAGGAGGCCCTGAGGAAAATAACTTCCCTACGGGCCTATGTCAACTGAGATGCTGTGTGGAGGGTCTTTTTGAGGAGAGGAAGGAATGAACATTGGTCTTGAAGAGACCCATGTTGTAGGAAGGAGGAAACACAGAGGCCGCCAAATCAATTTACAGCCGAGCTGTTGAACACAAGTACGAGTTGAAGAAGCGACCCGTACTCATGTGACAAATGTCAACCGTGTACAAATACAAGTACACAACGTTTTCCCAACCATGCACTGGTGCCGAAGGGATCAATAACGCTAGTTCCTCGGAGCATCTTCCATTGTTTGGGAGGCGGGAATGGGTACCGCCGCCCCGGGAACCTTTATTGGATAACCAACACCTCTGCCATAGGTCACCCGAAGTGGTTCGCTACGTTTGGTGATTTAGCAGGGGTGCCTGGGTTCATGGGGTGAGGTTTGTCTAGGTCTTGGAGGCGGATGACCAGGACATACTGAACCCCAGATTCCTACCCACCACTTAAACCCTTTTCCTTCCCAGAACTCTCCTCTCCTTCCTTTCCTTAAAAAAACCCTCCACACAGCATCCTCAAAGATGACATAGGCCCTGAGGGAAATTATTTTCCTCAAGGCCTCCTGTGTGGAGCTCATGTAAAAAAAAAAGAAAAATTGCAATACCAGTAGAACAAGGACAACATTCCCACCCGACGCCTGTGCTCTAAAGATTGCAATCCATCTGTTAAGATAGGAGAATCTATCAAACAGACCGCCCGTTTCTGCACAGAGTTGAGAGTATTTTTCGGATATTTTGGGGCTCCAGACCAGAGGTAATGCAGAGGTACTGCAATGTAAATGATAGATGGGTCCTTCAGTTGAAATCAAATGCCGCATTGAGCAAGCTCGTGCGACCTTTATACGCATGAAAAAAATGTTTTGCAGTCATGATCTCAACCTTGGATTACGAATGCGAATGGTCAGATGCTACGTATTTTCAATATTATTTTATGGAATGGAAGCATGGACGCTTACTGAAGAATTAATTAGGCGACTTGAGGCATTCGAGATGTGGATCTACAGAAGAATACTTAAAACAAGCTGGATGGACAGGGTCACAAATGAAAATGTTATGGTTCGAATGAATAAAGAAAAGGAAGTAATTAAAACCATAAAAATCCGAAAACTTCAATATCTTGGACACGTGATGAGACATCCAGAGAAGTATGAGATCCTGCATCTCATAATGCAGGGAAAGATTGCCGGAAGACGGGGCCCTGGAAGAAGGAGAACCTCATGGCTGAAAAACCTGAGACAGTGGTTTGGCCAGTCTACCGTGGAGCTGTTCCGGGCCGCAGTAAACAAAGTCCGCATAGCCAACATGATAGCCAACGTCCGTTGAACGGACAAGGCACAAGAAGAAGAAGAAGAAGAAGACCAGAGGTGGCTGCGAAATTCAACCGTGGGGCGCACTATGGTTGTTTTAAATCAATAAAATTAATTCGATAACTTAATCATTTGTATCTGAATCATCACTGAGATTATCTTCCGCTCTGGAAAATATTCCACTATAATATTTACTTTGAAAGAATAAATTGTGAAATTGCACAAATTAATCAAATAAATTTTGCACATCATCTTAAACTTTTAAGAACTTCAATAAAAAGAACAAATAAAAAATGTACTTAGATAATAAACATGATATCTCAACATTAGTCTTCATTTGACTTAAATTATTTACGTTGTTGATAAGGAAACGTTTTTTTCCATTTTTAGAACAATTTTTTTAGCACAAAGGTCTGTTGGCAGGTGTAGCCTAGGCCAGTAGTCTTATTAAGTTTAAGAGCTTAGGTATTACATAAGTAAATGTTAACTTTAAGTCATTCACAATGATGATTTTTTTTTATATTCATTTTTTTAATTCTACATATTACATTTGGTGATGTGCTGTGTCTGACTCATTGTGAACTCCTGTGTTGAGAACATGCGCAGTTTATAACAAAAATACAAATAACAATACAATTTTATGTTTAAAATAAAAGAAAATCAGCATCGTACGATTGGAAATCCGTACTTGTAAATTGCCTTTGATAAAATCTTTGATGTTAGATCTATCTGATGATCGACTGATGATTCAAGACTTGGTGTCTGATTTATCATTTATATTTAAAAGTTGTTTTCTGTCTAATGGCCAGTGAAAGTGCTTTGCACAGCTTTGTTGCAAAGTATGTAAAATTTATTTGGCCAAAAGTTGTTTTAGCGAAAGGATCAAATAAGAGACTATGCCCATTGGTTCTGGTATCTCGAGCAGTTTGGACATTGTCAAAAGCAGTTGACAAGAGATACGCTAGAATGTTTTTGGTATAAAGTTGCCTAATGTCCAAAACACAGATTTCTTCTAAAGATTTCATCCGAACTGCTTGTGATCGGTAGTTTTAGAATAATCTTTATAATTAGTTTCTGAGCTTTAAAAATCGGATCAATGGCGGCAGCATTTGCCTCTCCCCAGGCTATAATACCGTACTCGATTAAAGATTGACATAGATTGGCATAGTAAATTGTTTTGAGATGATTCAGAAAGTGGAAAGTAGGTTATTTCTTTCATGTATTCAATAATATTAGTATTAGTTTATTTATTGTTTATTTACAGTTTTTATAGATTACATAATAATATTATTGAATATATAAACGAAATAAATTAAATAAAAAAGATATATTTTTCTTTAATTTGTTCTGTACGAAATCAAATTTTGTTGTGCTGTATAAATAATCTGTTTTATTTGTCCACAGAATGTCTGCAGCTAACACAGTAATCTACCCATACTATGGAGAATTTGCTCCGAAAGCATATCTGGATTCGATGGTTTCTGTATTGTCTTCTATTATCATGTTCAGCACCGGCGTTTCTACACGTAAGAGTTTTTTTTTTATAAAAGTTTCCATTTTTTTTTAAATATGCGCAAATCGAAATTTTTTAGTTTACAAAATTTGTGATGGCTGTGTGAAATAAATATATTAAATCCATAACTTACCTACAAAAAACTCTGCTCCAAGAACAAATTGGTTTTTATTTAACCATTTTTTTTTTTTTTTTTATACATTTTACAAATATAAGACAAAAGTCCCGATAAACTACTTTTTAGCAGTTTGTCTAACGGGTTCTTTTCATAAAAGATCTTATTATAGTGATTTAATAGTTACATTTTTACAGTTAAAGAATATAAAATTAAATTTAATTTTTTACAGAAATATACTTAGATACATTTTTACAATTATATATATAAAATAAAATAAAATTTTTTACAGAAATATACTTAAAAGAAAAATTATGAAAACATGAAACAATTTTAAAGTCTTTAGAATAAATAATATGTTATTGTAAACTAATACAAATTTATTCTTTCCGTAAGCCAAGTCTTCAGTAAGTTCACCAATTGTTTGTTTTGGGCACAGTTTTTAATTTCAGCTGGAAGCATATTTAAACAACTGGGAATCATGTAATTTAACGTTCTTTGTCCATATTTATTTGTATGTTTAGGTACAATTAGTCTTTCATTAAAGTTAAAACGAGTATTATGGTTGTGTTCCAGTCTGTTTATATATAAAGGGTTATTTATGTGCTGAAATATAATTTTGTACCACATAATTGCTCTCACTGAAAGAATTTTGAGACTTTGGTAAAAGTATGGAATGTTATGCCTTTCTTTGTATAAATTTTTTCAGCTAATAATTTAACCAATGAATTTTGCACTGATTGAACATGGTCTATATTTGTTTTACAAGAAAATTGAAGATGTTATTAAAAATGTGGCACATTAAAATCAGAATAAGATTCGATTTCCTCTAGTAATTGAATGCAGGATAGTACCTCAGCCTTGCCAGACATTCCTCTAACCTCTGAGCTAAGCAAACCATAACCACTTCGGTCTTATTATTTAACTATATCATACTTGGACTTGAATTACCAAATTATCTCATTACCTCCATCCACAAGCAAATGCTTTTAATGGAGGAAAAGTAACATTGTAACATATTCCATTTTTTAAGATAAATAAAATTATTAAAAAATCTTCATTTTTCTAATGCAATTTTTTTTTGGCTGCAATCTTTATATGTGATTGCAAGATTCTACCTGAATTTAATTGCAATCTATGTGGATAATGTCTTGGATAAATATTATGATTTCATTTTTACCATGCGACATCTATTGACTCTTTTACATGTCGAAGATGAATACATATTCAATTTTTTTCATATTGCAATGATGAATATAATTTTTTTTTTATTTGATCAATATTCAATATTTTTTATAGTGATTTTTATTCTTTAGTGATTGCATGGGGTGTTCTCTCCCTCGATTTTGATCTCCCGATTGCCTTCCTCGGCATTAGCTACAAGCCCTGGAGACTGATGGTCGTCTGCTTTGCGTTCCCATTTATCTTGGCTACTCTGGCTCTCTATCAAGCTCCGGAGAGCCCAAAGTTCCTCATGGGCCAAGGGGAAAATGAAAAAGCCTTGAAAATTGTGAGACGCATGTATAGCTTGAATACGGGTAATGATGTCTCTAAATTTAAGGTTTGAATCGTATTCGTTACTTTATATATCTAAAATAGCTAGATATTCAATTTGTGGATTTTGTAGACACTCAGCTAATAATCGTGGCGCTACATCAAACATTGGATTTTGCTCCCCCAAAAGAATGTTTTGAGACTCCAGATCTTTCCACCCTTTTTTAATCTTCTTCCCAGTGCTAAGTTCATCCCTTCCTCTGTCTGCCTCCGGATTGCTTCCACAGATTTTCATTTGGATGCCACAGTGTTGTAGTCATGATTTTCGGTAATACTGTTTTTTTACTTTGACTCCACACAGAAAAAAAAACACTTAGGAAAATATTTCCACACGGCCTTTATCATCTTTGATGGGATGCTGTATGTAGGGTCTTTTTAAGTTAAAGAAGGAGATTGAGTTCTCGGAAGGAAAAAGGTATTAGAATCTGGGAATCAGTGTGTCCTAAATGACATGTGAATCTATCGCTTCCTCTGCGGAACAAGCGTTGTGTCGAGATTTTTATTTATTTATTTTTTCTCTGTGGAGACGGTTTACGGCTAGTTCCTGTGAGCACTTAGGCCATAGGCCCCTTGTGCTATCTCCCATTTTACCTCAATACTTTAACAATAACCCAGTCCCTTTAATAAAGTTCACCAAAGTTGTCATTGGATATGTGGCTAAGTATTTTGGTCCTACAGTGTGTCTCCCCAGGTGTCTGAGCCTAGTTCCCACCAGGGCAGGACATTGGCACCATAAGTGAATTGGAGTCTCTTCATCCTCTTCACATTTTCTACATCTATTGGTGCTTTCCATTCCCAATAGCTGCATGTGTCGCCTGAGATGGCAGTGTCCCGTTAGTAGTCCTACCAATTCCCTCAGCGTTCCCTACCACTACTCAGTTCCCTAGTTTCCTGGTCAGTCTGAGGTTCGGTCCGTTTATGAGTACTTTTGATTGTCTCATTCCGGGTGCCTTCTCCCATTCCTTTTTGTGCTGGGATTTGACCCACTTCTCAATATGTAATTTGATGTGGCAAGCTGCTACTCCTAAGGCCGGCTCGGAACCCGCAAGTGGTGCTTTCGCCCCTTTCCTTGCTAGTTCATCAGCCCGCTCGTTGCCCTCAATATCCTTATGTCCTGGTACCCATATCAGGGTTATTTTATTGATGGTAGCGAGTTCTGTAAGAACAGTCCTGCATTCCATCACCAGTCTGGAGTCGCATCGGTTACTTTCCAGCGCCATTAGGGCTGCCTGGCTATCAGAATTGGGTTTGAGATAGTCTGGCTGGAGAGATCAAATGGTCTACCTCAACTGTCCTCTTCCCATCTTCCCAACCACCAAGACCTGGATAAACCTCACTCCATGAACTTGAGCACCCCTGCTAAGTCGCCAAATGTAACGAACCACCTGGGGTGACCTACTGCAGAGGTATTCAGGCAGTACCCACCATCGGTGTCCTCTCATTTGAAATTCTATCCAAATGTCAAGCTCATCACTGAATTTGGGATCTACATCCAAATCTTACGTTGCATTCAAATACGACTATTCCTTTATATCAAGGTATAATCGGCCAGACTATTTTTCAATAGAGTGTCTATTCAGTATTATCACATTGATTTTCTAGCTTTTTTAATTGGCTAATAAATATCTACTTCAAAATTCGTACCTCGTCAATTTTATTGAAGAGATTTTTTTTCTTAGGTTGATGAACTGATTTTGGATGATATGGATAAATTAGGGCTGAAGAATGTCTCTATTTGGACATCTCTCAAAAGTCAGACAGTTCCCTTGTTTAAACTTCCGCATGTAAAATACTTACTGATATTTTTCATGCTCAACTTTGGAGTCTACGCCTGGTGAGTATTTTATACTTTATTTTTTTACGACTTTATGTCCAGGTTAAATCTTCCCCACAGGAAAACTAAACCCTTCCACACACTTTTCCACAAATGAGTATCTAGTCAATTCATGCTATCCAATTGCACTATATAAGTATAATAAATACAAGAACAACATGTCAACCTACCAGAGACCAAATGGGAAAATAATTCACCGACTCCAGATATTTTCATATCAGAGGGTTCGGCTCGGTAAAACTCCTAGCTGAACCGATAAATCCTACTGATCCCTCAATATAAATATTTGAAAAATATTTCGTCTGATTTTTGCATTTTTATATATAAATTCTTTGACAAATCTAATAGGCCTAAATTTTGAATGAGAGAGCTAGGTATAATGCCAGTAGCCGAAATAACAAATGGTAATATTTTTATAGTCTGTGCATGCCAAATTCTTTTAATCTCATTAATATTTTTAAGTAATTTTTAAGTAATTTGAGTTGTCTAAAACTGTTTTTATGTAAATTTTGTAAATGCACAATGTATACTATTTTATGTCATCTGCAACTTTAAAAACTTTCTTTTGTATTGTAATGCATTATTTTTACTAAAATGTATCTTTATACCTTCCATTCATGTGATGTTTACTTTTCAAGTTCATCTTTTTTATTGTTCAACTTTGTCTCTGTATTATAAACTTATTTGTAAAAGCCCATCAGGGCGTTGATATATTAATAAATAAAATAAATAAATAAATTATTATTTTTTAAATATTTTTAGCGCAAACGCTTTCTTTGTGTGGATGCCAGATACCATCGACCGTTTTTACATTGGATTGGATGAAATAAATTCAGAAAATAAAACATTTTGTGAACTGATGGGTGTTCGTGGCGAAATAAAAAAAGGAGCCATTCTGAATTCTACGGTAAGAAGAAATGATTAGACTAAATTAATATATAAGAGTGCATGTAGTGATTCGTTGATGATGGTTTTGGTATTAATCATTTTTTTTTAAATCAGGCATAAGCAATGATTTTTGGTGTTTAAATGATAATAATTCTAGGCAAAATAGACTAACCACTGGAGCGCTTTTTTCCACAATATGGCACTATTTAAAATTCCTCTGATTGCTTTACTGCCAGTTTTGGCAAATTATCTCTTATTTATAAATAATTAAGTAGAAGTTTACGGTTTTATAATATTTTTTTTATAAATCCTACGAATATGTGATAATCTACAAAAGATAGGTGAATTCATTGGCTATATACAAATATCATCGGTTTGTCGCTCCAGCGGCTGTTAAAATTACAACATTTTTTTTACATTATTATTTTCTTTCATCAGGATGCAAATAATATGTTATTCAAACTATTTTTAAAATTTTATTTGATTAAAATGACACCACACACTACATTTGCCGTAATTGAAGAACTAATCAACGGTTTATAGTGTATATTCATCTAATTTATTTTTGTAGGCTAAAAATTTTGGTAAACAAATCTTTTCTTAAAGTTGTTGGTTTAAATTGCACCATAGTGTAAATAAAATTTCCGATAGAAATGATCGTCAAAGATAATAGAGTATTTGTACATTTATGTTTACAAATAACTAATTAAAACTTAGGTACAAACTACCACATTTTACTACACAATACATCTGGTTTTTACAATCTATTTTGAATTTATTATTTTGTGTATTTTTTATAGTTTCCGACGGTACAGTGTAATTTTTCATCCCTTTACAGAACAAACTGTTTTTTTTTCATATTTGGTTTGTCCTTTTTTAGCAGTCTGATTTCATTACGCGTCATTGTGTTATGTCTGTCAATATTTCCTTGTTAGTTGTGTAAAAATTTGCTTGAAAAGTATTTTGGTAACAGGTTTATTATTTTATTTATTGTTTATTATTTTATGTGTAAACTAGCAGACCCGGCCACACGTTGCTATGGCTAACGAAACACAACGCCATTACCCAACCTTTATAACCAATGCTATCTGTTAATTTGCATACATATCAAATCTACACCGCCCGCTTGCTCCCTATATATAATATAGGGTTTTCCAATAAGAGGTGTTATTTTGATACACAAAGAAAAATGTCATTTTTTAATATAAATGATCGGATGTTTATATCATTATAAAGAGGAAGGTATGCCGTTAATAGTGGAATATAACACCAGGCAAATGACCACCACGACCACGCTTACAGGACCATATCCTTTTCATGAAATTTTTCATAAACAAATCGCAAAGTGGCTGCCCTATGTCCTCGATAGCCTCACGAATTCCATCCTTGAGGTCTTGAATTGACGCTGGGCTGTTGGCGTAGACCTTCTCTTTCACGCGGCCCCAAAGGAAGAAGTCGCAATGTGTTAAATCACAAGATCTCGGTGGTCAATTGTGATCACCTTTTCGAGAGATAACACGGTCCGGAAACTTTTCCAGTAAAAGATCAATGGTTTTGTTGCTTTTGTGGCACGTAGCCAATGACGTTACGTACTATATTAGACGAGGGGTAGAAATCTCAAAGTGGGAAGACAATGGCAAGACAATTGTACCGGTCTCGATATCTAGTACTTTAGTACTAAAGTGCTACGCGTCGAGTAAGGTTGAATCTTACCAGTAAGTAAATTGCATTTTAAAAAGTGTCAAAATGCCCTCCTGTGTGATGAGAAAATGTTTTAATTACACTGCAAATAATAGTAAAGGCGAATGAATAACATTTCATTTGTAAGTACACGCAAATTACTTAATATTATCGATTATTATAAATATTACAATTAATTTTCATGTTTCCCGCTCGCGGTTTTACACGTCATTACGAGACAGAGAACGTTGCATTAAAAAGTAACAAGCATAACAAAGACAACCTGCTAACAGTAGGTCGGTTCACACAGCGTCCGGCACTCGTTTTCTTCTTTCGGGAAAGATGGGGTAAAACGTACAAAGGGTAAATCGTTAATTAACTTAATTATGTTTGAATTGTCATAACGCTCGAACCGAGCTTCCTTGCTGACAATGACAAGACACTATAATTTAATACACGTAAACACGCTAGTTGTAGTTAAGCTCTGTTGATAAATATAATTTTTTGTCATTTCATATGAAAATAATTAATACCTAATAAAATCCCAAAAATTAAAAAAAAATTCAAATTGCTATTCAAAACTTTACGTTTTACTTTTTTGGTGGTAATTTTTAGATTTGAATATAAAGCTTGGTATTTTGTCTTTCTAACACCGTTTAGAACATATTTCTCACTCTGTTAGTAAGGGAGTTGCAGTGATTTATATGAGACCTGTGTGAGCTGGGACAAAAATGGTCTCGTGCTATTCAACGGGTTAAGCCTGTACAGATCTTTTTGTAATTTAAAGCAGTCAATAAGGCGTTAATAGGAAGAAATATTTTGATGTCATCAGCGAAGAGTAGAACATTTGCATAATGGAAGCATTTTATAATGTCGTTGATGAAAATTGTAAATAGATTTGTATACTCATTTGAACCTATGACCTGTACTGTATAATAAAATATGTTTTTAACAATACTACTATAATAGTACCAATATTGTATTACTAATTATAACTCATATAAATATAATTAAAAAAATATTTGCCCGTGTGTCTTGTTTAACCCGCCTTTACCCTCCCCTGTGCGTAGTGTAACCGAGTGAGAGTATCTTGTTATCTCAGTCACACCCGTGATGTGAAAGCAGTATTCGGTGAAGAAATTAATACGCCACCCGCTAATGTATCCGTGCCATTCATACATACACATTATTTGATTGTCTATCTTTATCACACAGGAATAAACTTTTAAATTGAGAAATTATTGAAAATCGCTGAAAACAAAAGAGTGTTCCTTACTTTCCGCATTATATTGTGAGTATGTGAGACTATAACGAGTCTATTTATTTTATATAACGTCATTGCACGTAGCGCCATCTTGTTGAAAGTAAACGTTGTCCAGATCAATACCATGCAATTCCGGCTATAAAAATTGTTAATCATCTCTCGATAGTGCAATCCATTCACCGTAACTCTTGCTCTAATAATTTGCTTTAATAATTTCAATGCGTTTTTAAAGCGTGTATCGTTCCATTTTTATTAATGGCGTAGTTTCTACTTGTCAAATGTCAAAAAATGACAGCTTCAAAATTGACATCTACCGAAATAGCGGGCTATTCAAAATAACACCACTTATTGGAAAACCCTATATATATTTCAACCAATGTACACAAAACCTTGACAAATTATATATCTAAACCTTCCTCATGAATCACTCTATCTATTGGTGAAAACCGCATGAAAATCCTTTGCGTAGTTTAAAAGATCTAAGCGTACAGACAGCAGGAGCGACTTTGATTTATACTATGTAAAGATATCATCAGAATTTAATTTCACTTTCAGGATACCCTGGTTTGCAACGACACCCTCAACGTTGAAACCTACCCCATGATGCTCATCATCACCTGCGTCTTAGGCTTTTCCAACATTTTCCTCGCCATCGGCCTTCGTTTTGTCAGGAAGAAGACAGTTCTGGTGGCTGTCCTAGGAACATGCTGCATAAGTGCGCTGGTACTTAACTTTATCCGTGATCCCTGGGTAGCCTGGGGTCTGCTCGTCGTCTTCGAGAGCTGTGGCATATTGGTTGGGATATTGAACGCGTATGCTGTTGAGGTTTTTCCTACAAATTATAGGTACAGAATAAAAGTAATTTCTTGAAAACTTTTCAGGGTATTATCGGATGCCTCAAACAGATAGCTCAGTCGCTATTTGTGAATACCCGGGAACCTTTTATTGGATAACCAACACCTCTGCCATAGGTCACCCCAAATGGTTCGCTACGTTTGGTGACTTAGTAGGGGTGCCCGTGTTCATGGGGGTGAGGTTTGTCCAGGTCTTGGCGGCGGATGCGTCTGCCCACCTGCTCAAAGGAGACTGGTTGAGGAAGGCCTTTTGACCTTTCCAGCCGGACTCTCTCAACCCATCACCTTGCACCGCAGTTGGAAGGATGGATTCATACGTCTGTCACTCCTAGACACACTGACCCCCAGATTCCTACCCACCCCTCATACCCTTTTCTTCCCCAGAACTTCCTATCCTCCCCCTCCTTAAAAAGTCCCTCCACACAGCATCCCCTAAGATAATAGGCCCTGAGGGAAATTATTTTCCTCAGGGCCTCCTATGTGGAGCTGATATAAAAAAAAGTCACAATTTTTTTTAAAGAAATTCTGGGGTAGTTCTGATTTTTTCCTCATATATGTTTTTTTGGGGTAATTACAAATCTGAGGTTTTCAGACAAAAAACGGAATTTGAGTTATAGCAAGTTAATGGGAATTCATAAAATACTTTAATTTATGTGTCAATAAATTCTTATCGTGAAAGTGACTCTTTTTTCCCGTGCGGAACGCGGCACGCGTACCATACCGCCTCCCAAAAACAAAGCTCTGCAAGTCCATCAACATCAACCCTTTTATTCAAGACATTTTCAAGATTAATCAGAACTACCCAGAATTTATTTCTGGGTAGTTCTTTTCTGCATTTAATGACCTGCTACCAGAAAGATTGCCACATGGTATATGCACCGTACTTTCCTGCAGCATTGAACGGTTCAGGACGGTGCGGGTTGGGCTGTTACTCTACTGACAGAATTACCGGCATGTCCCGTTACACGTTACACCCTGAACAGTACATCTGCATTATTCTCATTTTGTTTCGATACCTTTTTTGTTTTGGCACCATCTATACCTATTTGGCGCAATACCAAGAGCCTTGGTCCATGATGTGAATTTAAATGTTCCACTATTTCAAATGCCCATAGTACCTCTTTAATTTATTATATTTTGATATTTGTGTTTTTTATGTAGTACACTTAATAATAATTTAAACGAACGAATTCTAATATTTATTTTCAGAGCTATGGCTGTTTCGTTGATGCTTATGTTTGGCCGATTGGGATCGGTTACAGGAACAAATATAGTTGGATATCTGATGGAAGTAATGTGTCCTGCAAATTTCTATATTTCTGCATCCTGCCTCTTAGGTAAATATACTATTTTTATCATTACACAGTCATGTGTGTGAATAAGTTGTGGAATCTATATAACTACTGTAGCGACAGCACATTTTAAAACTTTTTTCTCCGTTTGCTCAACATTTTCAGAAGATCATTTTTTAAATTTTACGCCAACATTAAAAAAATCATTCGAATTTTAACATGGAGACATAAAAACTTATTGTAGTGCCATATAGCCATTGAAATAACCTGTATTTTACCGTTTATCTCATATTTGTAGAATTTAAAAAAAAAATTGTAATGTTTATAACCGCGTGAATCCATCGTGGTTGTTACTTTGAAACTGCCATGAGAGGTACTTATTCGAGTCAACATAGAATATTTTCGATTTCTGTACATTGTCTGTGGTATACTGGATAATGAAAGGTGCATATCTATGGAAAAAGGACTTAATTTTAAATGTAAACAGCTTATCAGAAATTCATCGTTATAAAATAGTCTACGAAGTTCGGATTTGCGATATCTATGGTCATAATAGATAAAGCATTTCAATAGCTTCGTTTTAAGTCCAAAATAACAAACGTGGGAGCTACAAATATATATTTTTTCAAATTTGCCGAATCAAGGAGATAATTGCTTTTTTTTTATCCGAAGAGCAATTGGAGACATTTAAAATTACGCCAATATATGACAAAAATCGCTCCAGTGGATAAGACATACTACGATATTATGTCAAATGACTGTTCAAAAACTCAGCTATTCTTATTAGTCTCCAGGTGTCTCCCTATAGTTTATTACATCCAAGAATACAAGCAATAAACTGCGTATAAGTCTCCTAACACTCCTTAGTGCTGCAGATTTAATACAATATTAGAAAAACTCTTTATTAGTCTCTTTGTTCTTTGTTTACCATTTTTGTTTTGCCCAACAACTGAGCCATCTCATACAAGGCGACTCTTCAAATATTAAAAAAAAAATAGCGTTTACTCGTTGCATTGGGAATCAGAAATCGCCCTCGAATATCTAAATATTTATTTACATGTTTTTATTTTCTTGTTTATTATTTTCTGATTCTGTTTTAATAAGTTGTCTTGCCATGTTTTTTCCTTTAAATTATCATTGGTCCCACAAAATATTTGCAAGACTTAAATTGTTTTATTTTTGTTTTTTGCAGTTTGCTTCGGCTGTACCTTATTACTACCAACAGAAAAAAAGAAGCCTTCCTTGACAAGATTATAAAATTCATTAGAATTTAAATTGCCTCCCCTCCATTCTACATTTAATTTCTTCTAAGTCTGAACCCGACTATAATCTTCCATATAATAATTATTAAATATGCCCATTAAATTAAATTAACACATTAATTCGCCTTCACTGTCTCAATAAATTGAAATATTGCCTAGACTCCTAGAGCATCCTTGAAGGGTGAACGCCATATAAATTTAAATTATTTTAACTTGCTTGATTTCTCTTAAAATACGTTAAATTGTTTTGTAAATTCCTCCGGTCCCCGAATGCATTTTATAACTTTTTTTACATTAGCTCCACAAAGGAGGCCCTGAGGAAAAACAATTTCCCTTGGGGCATATGTCATATTTGGATGCTGTTGCATCCGAGACTGTTTCGAACTTACAGCCTCAAATGCAACTGGCGAAAATGGACTGTAAAGGCAAACAAAAACGAAAATGTTTCTGAAGTTGGATGAATGATGTATTGGTAAATAATTGGAATGTAAGGACAAGGGAAACCAAAGGCACTTACCAAAACTCGAAGGCGAACACATCAAAAACACAACTAGTTGGTTGCAAAATTTCAGGCCATCTCACTGTACAGTATTGAATTTTATTGTGCCTTGTTTTGTTTCACCAATTGGTTGGGGAGGGTAGGAAGGATAAAATGACATTCCGGTAGGAACTGTGCATATTGTCATTATTTCAAAATCAAACAGATGCTGTGGAGGGTCGTTTTCGGGAAAGGAAGGAAAGGACGTTCTAGGAAGAAAAGAGGGGTGGATAGGAATCTGGGGGTCGATGTGTCCAGAGTGATGGATGTATGTGACGTGTGATGGGTGAGTGAGTCCGGCTGGGGAGGTAAAATATCTCCATCAACCCCGATGTCAGTCTCTCTTGATCCGGCCCGCCACGCAGTAGGTGAGCGAATGCATGTGCCGCCAAGACCTAGACAAATCTCACCCCATGAACCCGGGCACGCAAATGTAGCGAATCACTTGGGATAACCTATGGCAGGGGTCTTGGTTATCCAATAAATGGTTCTGGGGTGGCGGTACCCATACCCGCCTCCCAAATTGCTCTCATCGGAATTGCTAAGACAATGTACTAAGAAATAAAATAAAAATAAATATTTATGTTTATTGAATGAAAGGAAATAGTTGGTGCTTGACAAGAGCTCCATACACTCACGAAGAAAAGGGAAATTTCATATTAAAATATGGCAAAAACAGTACTGAAGATGATTCAAGATCAACTAAGTGAGTGGCTTTAAGAAGAGATGTGTATAATGATAGCATTATTTATTTATTTATTTACGCCCTTGGAGCATTTACATCAATCGTGTAACATAATAATAATAGAAATAGAAACAATAAAATACCAATTATTATTTCTCTTCCTTTACACTAAAAGAAAGGAAGCAGAATTAAAAAGAAATAACAACAAAAACAATATTAGAATAATAATAATAAAATTTAGATCAGAATTTTTGAAATTTCTGATATAAATTTAGGTAAGGAATAAATGAAAATGTCAATAGAACGGTATTTATTTCCAAGCCTATGTAGTCTTTGGATTGGGGAGTTAATGAAATAGTTAGTTTTAGACGGATAAACAAAGAACATCTCTGGAATTCTCGTGTCACGATTTGGTACTCGGAATGTTATTAGTTTTGTTAAGTCAGGTGCGTCAAGTGATCCATTAACCAATTTGAATAAAATATCTAAATCGCTCTTGGTTCTTCTACACGATAGGTCAGTTAAATTAAGTATTTTCATTAAGTTAACATAATTAATTTGTTCAATGGGTATGGAGAGTTTGAAATTAATGAACCTTAAAAATTTATGTTGAACTTTTTCAATTTGTTTTTGATGTGCTTTATAGTATGGAGACCAAATAGTGGAATTGTATTCTAAATTACTTCTTACTAAAGCAGTGAAGAGAATTTTAAATTAATAAAGTGACGTAAGATCTTTAACTGTTCTTAAAATAAATCCCAAACATTTCATAGCCTTATTAGTAACTTCATTAATATGTGGAACAAATGTTAATTTTTCATCAAATACGATACCCAGATCCTTAATATGAGACATCTTTTTAAGAGAAATATTGTTAATACTATAATTAGTCATAATAGGATTTTTGTTTCTGCAGAAAGATATAAATTGACAATTATCAATATTTAAAAATAGTTGATTACAATTACACCAATCCTGCAAGCGATCAAGATTAGCTTGAAGGATATTACAATCATTAATGGAGGTAATCGTTTTGTAATTTTTTTTTATTATCTACATATTATTTCCTTAGATCTTTTGACGGCCTCCGTGGTCGAGGGGTAAACCTCGTCGCGCATTGGTCGCGGATCCCGGCATGCGCAAAATCTTTTAATTTGCGTCAGTGCCGTAAATAGCCTTTTCTGCGCCCTGTGCGAACTTCTATAACTGCGCCCTATTTAAGTGAAACCTTCGCCTATTACACCACCCACTGTGTCTCACTCACTAAAACTCAAACGCAAGTTCACTAGTGCAAATGCGTTGCCCACCCTGATGCTTAAGATTTAATTTTTGGGTCACTTTGGTCTTCATTAGCGATGTGTCAGTTCAGCTGGAATGGGCTCATGTGATCCGCTCCTTTGCGGGAAGCGGTTCCTACTCCCACTCCTTTTTCAAATCGACTACTCCAAGAGAACCCTGTCCCGGAACTCGGGCTCATTCCCAAACCCGAAAAACTCGGATGCCTCCACCGGCCGGCGGGTGTCCCCGTGTTCGCCGCGAGGCGAGGTACTCCGGTACTAGTGAGTCTAGTGACTGAGTAGTAGTAACCGTCCGGTGTCCCCGAAGCGCTACACTCTCCACTCCACTCACGAGTCGCGAGTCTCGGCGAGTGTCGGGTTCTTGGAACTGCGTGAATCGTGAAACACTCGAGCTACTCAACGCCGCAGCGCGAAGCCGCGGCGCAGATTCGAATTACAAGTCCCGAGATCGCCGAGTACGAGTATGCATCTTGGTCCGAGCGACGTAAGTCGTGAACCACGACAAACACCCGCCACTCTTGTCACTCCCTCCCGCGACTCACGAACCACGATACATTCCTCATTCAGTCTTCAGTCATTCCGACCCCGGCCGGCAATCAACACGCACGTGCCTGACCGCTTGGCGTAACAGTATACTGCTGCCTAACGTCATCGCGGAATTGTTTAGAATATTCGACTAGACACGGAGTAATTTTCAATTAGAGCGTATATTGGTATTGTTACTCAACGGGTGAAGTGCATTATAAAATAATAGTTTATAATAAAGCATTACAGCTAATTTACTTATTTAAATTCTCAATAAAAGCCCGTGCAATGTAGGTCCATTGAATGTACCTACATTGCACGGGTGACGGGTCCGAGCCCTCGTGTGGGTCTTGTCCTGCTCCAGGGTTCTGAGTTGTCGTGCGGGTTCTACGAGTAGGTCCTGGCTCCAAGTTCTTTGAACCCGTGCGTCCCGGTTCGGTGCACCGCAACAACATTCAGTGCTCAGTCCGCAGTGTCCGCACCTAAGAACTCGGACCCGGGACCTGCTCCTAGAACCCGTGTACTTTTAAGAGGAGGCAAGTCTCGGAGGCTTCCGGTAAAATGCAGAACTTACCCACCTCTAGTCTTCATACCTCTATAATAAAATACCCTGCAAAAACTTTAAAGTTCTTGGTATGGTAGAGTTTTGAATAAGGAAGGTAGCATAGAATAATATAAATTGCGTTTAAGTATGAATTGGTGAAAAAACGTTTAATAGAAAATATTTGCAAAGAATATTCACAACTACACAATACACAAATGAATGAAACCACAAATGAATAAGTTCAGATAGTAAAGATTTAAAGCAAGCCATAAACTTTTTTAAAGATTTATTTTTCGCGCTTTCTTCATTGCGAAATCGTTGATAACCTAATATATATAAAGCTGGTGGGCCTGACGGAAGGAGGCGTCTACTAATATCTACAGAAATTCCAAAAACTGAAAAAATCGAACTAATATCTATGAGAATCAAAGTGTTGACGAATATCCACAGCTCAAACTGTTGATTAATATCTATGAGAACTAAAGTGTTGACGAATATCTACAGCACTGGCAGAGGTTGGATTTGCAATTATGTATAGCATATTGGAATAACGTAATATTGCGTATTCAGTTTAAAAAACTTAATTTATGTAAGTATGTATGAAAAAATCCCTAATATCGGACTATTGGACACATTTAGCTGATTAGTCCAACCCACGCTCGGTAGATATTAGTTCAACCTACGCTCTGTAGATATTAGTCAACACTCTGAAGTTCGTAGATATTAGTTCAACATATGAGCTGTAGGTATTCGTCCGACATACAGGCTGTAGATATTAGTATCTGGAGTCTGACGGAATACCTGCCCTGGTATTGCAGAAATAGCTCCAATTTTGACAAAGCTTTTCAAAATGTCCCTGAAGTCTGGCTCTATGCCCTCTGGTTGGGAAAAAACGATCATTAACCCTATTCCAAAGAAGGGTGACCGCTCCAACCCAGCCAACTACCGCCCCATAGCGATCACATCAGTTCTGTCTAAAGTGATGGAACGTGTGATCAACGACAAACTGCTCACTTACCTCGAGAAGAACAAAATTATTAACGACCGTCAATACGGATTCCGGCGGAACCGCTCGTGCGGTGATCTTCTCGCGTATGTGACGCATGTTTGGGGGCGGTGCCTGGAAATTTTGGTGAGACCCAAACGGTTTCACTGGATATTTCCAAGTCCTTTGACCGGGTTTGGCACTGAGGGCTTGTCAACAAACTGCCTTCTTACGGACTTCCCGCATCCTTGTGTAAGTGGATTGCCGACTTTTTGATGGAGAGGTCGATTCAGGCGGTTGCTGACGGTTTTACCTCTTCCTCGCATTCGATAAATGCTGGCGTCCCACAGGGATCGGTTCTGTCACCGACTTTGTTTCTGTTGCACATCAATGACCTCTTATCATGTGCACCGATTCATTGTTACGCGGATGACAGTACAGTCCATGATAGCTTTTTGTTTGACGAGCCCCCAAAGGGCACATAAACTCCAATAGCTCGGAGGGCTTTGAAGCAAAGAATGGACGGTTACCTAGAGAGTGTTTTCTCTTGGGGTAAGAATAACATCATCGAATTTTTAATGTTTCAAAGACCCAATCATGTTTGATAACTATTTTTTTAAATTTATAAACTAACGTTTAGACAAGATTTTTATGCATAGCACAAAGGGTAACAATTACTATAAGCAAAATTTTTCATGTTTCAATGTAAATGAGTGTTTCAGGCTGACAATTATTGCTTTATAATAATTGTTACCCTTTATGTTTGATAACGTCTAAAAGGGATCGAAATGAAAATCCCGCAGATACTTTAATAGTACACAACTGATAACCCTGTAAAAATCGCAAGTGCGCCCCCGGTTGAATTTGGCAGCCACCTCTAATCTGGAGCTCCAAAATACCTAAAAAATACCCTTGACTCTGTCAGAAACGGGCGGTCCATTTGATTGATTCTCCCATCTTAACAGACGGGCTGCAATCTTTAGAGCTTAGGCGTCATGTGGGAATGCTGTCCTTGTTCTACCGGTATAACAATGGAAGATGCTCCGAGGCACTAGCATCATTGATCCCCTCGGCACCGGTGCATAGTCGGGAAACACGCCAAACACGCGCCCAACATTTGTACATGGTTGACATTAGTCACATGAGAACGGGTCGTTTCTATGACTCGTTATTGAGTTCAACGGCTCGGCTGTGGAACGATTTGCCGGCCTCTGTGTTTCCTCCCTCCTACAACATGGGTCTCTTCAAGACCCATGTTCACTCCTTCCTTTCCTCAAAAAGACCCTCCACACAACATCTACAATGACATATGCCCTGAGGGAAATTATTTTCCTCAGGGCCTCCTGTGTGGATTTAAAGTAAAAAAAAAAACCTTTTCATACGACAGGTACCATCCTATGTCGCGTTCAACCGACAAAATCACTAGGCCGGTCAACCTTTCTTGGCCAATCGTCGAGCGCAAGTAAGTTTTTATTAATTTGAGCTTACTCAGTGATCTCTCGCAGGAAGCTACAGTCAATGGAACTGTTAAAAAATCTTTATAGCGACTACTACATTGGGAAACATCTCTATTAAATCTACTTCGACTATAGCTTTAAGAAGACCCAAACTTGAACTATGGTCACATTTATCAAATAATGACTACCACAACACAGGCATGTGCCTAGTATGGTGGTCGAAAAATCCCCAATTCATGTAATGAACAATTCAAAGAATAAAGAAACTAAAAAAAAAAAAAAAAATGTAGTCGTTTCAACTTGAGCGCGATGTTTCGTCTAATTGAATTGAACAGACGTTTTTGATGTTACTGGCATGTAGGACATGTAGGTACGTATGTGTTGGAATCGAGCACTAGGGGCGCAGCGGGGCCGGGAACTTATCAGGAGCAATCAGGAGCAAAACGAAAAAATAATAGTCCTGCCTAGTTTGGCCATTCTTGCGCCCCCCAGAGTCTACGCCCTGTGCCTGGGCACCGGTGGCACCGCCCTATTTACGGCACTGATTTGCGTTACTTCTCAATTTATTCATTAAAAATAATACATAGTACATTTGAGACACGTTCCAGAGTGGAAGATACTCTGAGTATTCCCCTGGTGCAAGGCCACCATTCAGAATTAAAACGTTGCTTGAAATGGCTTTAGCCGTGTTTGGTGACCAGATCTGAATAGTCAGGTACTTCCTCACCTTCCTTTTCCCCATTTCCTTCCTCTACCCACTACCTTCAGCGTCACAACATACTCCAATTGGGGATGCCGTAGTCGCACTGGCTCCAGACGGAAGCAGCTGGGATTCTTGTGTGGTATTCACATTAAAAAAGGTTAAGTAACTCCTTTGAGAAAAAATTAGATTTGTTAAAAATTGATTGTACACAACTATTATTTTGTAAAGAGTTTTGTATGAACAGCCCTTATTGTAATTATTTTTAAATGTATAGATAATAAAATATTTTGAAACATATTATTAATATCTTATACCTAATAAGTGTGTTTATTTCAACCGAACAGAGCTGTGAGTGCAATACTCTGTTACCCATATAAAAGTGTACATCCAGGGTCGGATCTACGAAATCTGGCGCCCTGTGCAGTAGGTACCGATGGCGCCCCCCCCCCCCCCTACATTTTTATTTTGATTAAAAATTCGTTCACCCCATTTTTTTATTTTTTTTACACTAATTTATCAAATAAAATCAAGACATATAAAGGGTGTAATTTTTCCCTATACTCTCTGAATCTATTGGGTAAACATAAAATTATGGTGCTATTTTAATTATTTTAGGATAAACTTTTTTTGCAAGTTATGCTTTAAAATAATACAACGAATTGTTTGTTCGTGCCCGTACCATGATTTAAAATATAGGTTACGAGACAATGCGGGTGGTTTCGCTGAACTAGGTCCATTAGGGAGGCGGGAATGGGTACCGCCGCCCCGGGAACCTATATTGGATAACCAACACCTCTGCCGTAGGTCACCCCAAGTGGTTCGCTACGTTTGGTGATTTAGCAGGGGTGCCCGGGTTCATGGGGTGAGGTTTGTCTAGGTCTTGGAGGCGGATGACCAGGACATACTGAACCCCAGATTCCTACCCACCCCTTAAACCCTTTTCCTTCCCAGAACTCTCCTCTCCTTCCTTTCCTTAAAAAAACCCTCCACACAGCATCCCCAAAGATGACATAGGCCCTGAAGGAAATTATTTTCCTCAGGGCCTCCTGTGTGGAGCTCATGTAAAAAAAAAAAAAATTAGAAGAGTTTTTTTAAATTATTATTCTATTCATTGTAATCCACAGTACTTTTATAACCTCTAACAACCAATAGAAATTTAGTTATAAATTTAAAAATCTAATAAGAATATAACCTCAAATTTGTACATTGCATTTCCCCTGTGTTGAGCGAACAAACACCAAATTGAGCGAAAAAACACCAGACAAAAACTAAACACTGACGTATGGTATATGGCTTACGAAAGACGCTTACACTGACACCGTAAAATAACAAATCCAACAAATCTAATAGATATTAATTATACATTTAATGAACTTCAAATAATATGTCAAATCGATGAAGAAACTGTCAACACGTTGCAACCTGTAAATCCTGCAAACCGTGCGATGCTTTTGTTACTGGAATTTACTGAAGATTTCATAAGAAAATTGTATTTAATTTTTATTTTGTTCTGTCAAAACCCTGAGGAAGTCAGCTTTGCTGACGAAACATGTCGGTTTTTGTAAATAATTAAGTGGTTAATACAACGTTATTTATTAATTTGAAAATTGTATTTAACTACCTTCTCCTAGAGACTTAAATCGTACAAAATAAAACAATAGCGAGCGTACGGACGACACACTAACTAAAATTGTCAGCATTTTGAAAGGCGCAAGTCGGTTTGTTTGATTCACTAGAACAAAAATTCCGCGCTGTGATTGGTTATTGAACTTGGATCGCACCCATTCGTCGTAAAAGACGGTAAAAGATATATGGAAAAATAGATCTTAGGTTTAAACTAAATATATGGAATTTGTAAAAAAATTCTATAACTGACTATAAATTCGTAAACCGTTGATACCAACCTGATGCGTGCACATTCTGTTTCTTTGGAAAGTGTTGCTAGAGCGTAATAATTATTTCGTACTGTGGGTAATTTTTAAACGATTCAGGGAATATTATAACTAAATTTTAATACAATATTTATTTTCTCACGGCGCCCCTTCGGAGTTGGCGCCAGGTTTTTGCACGTTTTTGAACGTATGGCAGATCCGGCGCTGTGTACATCCATAAAATTGCATTAAATAATTACATAAAATAGAATATCAAGATAAAAGATAAAATAAAATATAATATTAAGTGTATACTACGGAGGTTTTAAGTGGATTCTCCATGTTTGGAGTGCCTCTGTCACTGGGCCACGACCGGACGAGAGTGTTTTCCGAGC
This sequence comes from Limnephilus marmoratus, assembly GCA_917880885.1. NCBI lineage: Eukaryota > Metazoa > Arthropoda > Insecta > Trichoptera > Limnephilidae > Limnephilus > Limnephilus marmoratus. The sequence continues at coordinate 27,480,634 of OU862923.1, read as the reverse complement.
TTCGGTAGCGCTGACTCCTCCCGGCTATTCTGTGGCGCATCAAAGCTGCGAATCCATGTACCCTTCCTTCTGCGAACATCTGCGAGGCACTGCATCGCCAAGGTGGGCCGAACAGCACCCTATATGCGTGGTTGAATTGTACTCGGAGTGTTTTCATTACTCCTTTACACACTTGTACCTCAGTGGCGTAGCGAGGGGGAGCGGGGGGGGTGGACCGCCCCGGGTGCACCCGACGGGGGGGTAACACTACACCCGACAGGAGTTGACACCCGACCGTGGAAAAAAAATTACCAAAGATATCTTGGCACAAATATTGAATATGGTGTTATTTATATTTTATATTTTCATAGCTCTAAGGCTCCCCGTGGAATATCCTGAAACGGGGAGAATTTAGTGCCTGACGGGATGGGGGGGTGACACTACACCCGACGGGAGGTGACATCCAACCGTGGAAAAAAAAAATGAATACGGTGTTATTTATATTTTCATAGCTCTATTGCTCCCTAGCTACGCCACTGTTGTACCTACCAAGAAAGATCATGAATACAGGGGGACAAATGTTTTATATGTTTAACAGTCACTGAAAATAACATTCTTAGAAGGTAATGATGGCCAAATGTTCTACAAGTAGGTATTTATATTTACAGGGTACATATTAAACCATCCTCTTTTTTTTCTGAAATTTCATGACAATTTTTTATGTGGTTTAAATTCAATTCATTCATTTTGCCAACTTTACAAAATGAACATTTCAAACGGCGATGCAGTATGACACCTCCGTCCCGTATTATTCTGGGCCAATTCTAATTACTGAAACAAGTGTGGAAAAATGATCTTGTAAAAGAAGGCAGCTTATTTGTTGCATCATGTGAAATACTTCGAGGGTTACCACACTAAATAATGTTGTTGAAAATTTTACTTTCTGTACAATAAAGTTGAAAAAAATAAAATTCTGACTAGTTTTTTGCCGCAAGCGCCATATGGATCTCACCCTTCTCTAGCTTCATGAAGAGGCATTTTTTTTAATTCAAAAAAAAATTTCCATTTTCTACCTCCAAAACTAACCCCCCTGTGAAATTTCAGCACGAAATTCGAGAAAAAAATAGTTCATCATGAATGGGTTAAGATGAAACGTGGAGGCGTTTTGTTCACAGAAATGTATACCCCAATTTCCTCTCTGGATTTTGACACTAATGCAAATATTTTTATAATATAATATAGAAATCGACCACTAGCATGTTAGTACATTATACTTTTTTTGATAAGTTACTTCTTTCAAAAATCGTTAAAATTGCCTGGTTTGAACGCCATCAACAGACGTTCAGTATACAAACTAGATAATTTTAAAAAAAAATTATACGCATAGACATAGAGTATTTTCTTCTAATAGAGTTAGTAAAAAAATCTTTAAAATCGGTGTAGTTTTAAAGGAGAAAATGGGGAATTCAAGAACTCCATTTAAATGATTTTATTTTGGTATTATCAGACTGAGATGCAATTTTGCTCAGTGTTCAGGGGAGAAAGAGTGACAGTGACCGCAACAGTTTGGTAAAATACCTATTTTTTAAATTTCTTAGTGTCCGGGTTCAAAACGTCACAACTTGCACTGGTAAAACTGGCTCATGTCTGCACATCAAAAATCAGTAAGTATTAAAAGTATTTTTGATAAAATCAAAGCAGTGCAGCGTACTGATGCGTTATATTCCGGGTTCCATTAAACTCGGAATGGGATTGCTATATCTAGGCCCCCTAGCGCAGTCGATCGATATGGATTGATAGGATAACTTTGGGAAACTTCTCATTGTTCCCTAACATGACTGAAGATCGCAAATGAATAAGTAACAGTTCACAATGACTACGTGTTCTTAATAAATTTGACGTCAACTGTTGTTTGTACCTATGCGATCTGCAGTTGTTCTAGGGCACGATGAGAAGTTACCGACAGTTATCCTATCAATCCTTATCGATCGACCATGCTAGAGGGCCAGAACTTTCCCAAATTAATTTCCTTCAACTAAAGAAGCGAAGTTAGCCGTCCGTAATGGAGCGTTGGTACCTACCCTGATGTATGGCAGCGAGGCATGGAACTGGCAGAGGAAGGATGAAAGTATACTGAATGCTTTAGAAATGAGATCCCTGAGGCATGTGTGGTTAAACCATGTGCGATCGTGTGAGAAATGTGGAGATCCGCGAAGAATGCAAGGCTGATGTAAGCGAAATGAGTAAAATTAAGAAAGGGACGCTCAGACGGTTTGGGCATGGAGCGAATGAATGTGGAAAGGAGTGTAAGGAAAATATATGATGCAAATGTGAATGATAAAAAAAGTCGGGGATGCCCGAGGAAGACATGGCACAACCAAGTGAATCAGATACTTGAGTCGGGCCATGTGAAGAGTTGGATTAATAGAAGAGCATGTATGAGAAGATGTATGAATGTGTGAACGAGGCAAAGAGTGTGTGACAAGATCGAGTTGTTTGGCGGTCCGTCCTCTCTGCCTACCCTGCGGAAAAAGGCGTGATGGTTAGTTAGTTAGTCAGTCAGTTTTAAAATTGCAAAAGTCCCAAAATGTCTTACTAAATTTTCAACACGCGTTGTTGTAAGAAACAGAGGATTCCAAATAAGATGAAAGGTTTTTATAACTGGATTGATTTTTTTATTTAAATGCCCATTGGGCTTTTACACAGATAGGTACAATTTTTCTATGCAGAACATAAGTTCACAATGCTTATAATAATATTTTAACCATAATAACAACAACATAATACAAGTAATTACAAACTGATACAATTTAAATCTTGATATGTAGCAAACACTTTGTGGGAATACATAATTATAATAAACACAATTAAATAACTTTGTTTCAATTCCACTTTATTATTTTTTAATCCAACCGGTTTCGGTTCGTACTGAACCTTCCTCAGGGGTGAATAAAAATATATTGAACATAATACAGAAATACATGGTATTTATAAGTAAAATTAGAAGAGGGAGACAGAATATCAACTTAGGTGGGGGCGATGAGGGAGGTGTCTAAGAGGGAGGGGTGAACGTGGGTGGGGGTAATGGAAATATTTTAAAAATCGGGGTGTTAGACAAATCTAATTGTTTATTAAGTAAATTGGTTTTATTTATTTTTAATGACTTTTTTATTTCAAGGGCTTCAAGATTATTAAGGCATAGACCTATCCCATTTCTATGCAATACATCTGTAGGGGCGTGTAAATAGCCCCTGACACGAGGGAGTTACTACCCTATGTAAATTAACGAAAATTGAATTCTTCCCTATGTGACACAAAAACAGTTGACCCAGCAATTCCAACCAAAGTGAAACAAAACAATACTCACTCAGAGAATGCAGCTCATTGGCGATGTCCAACACAAAAGACACTTCTTTTCATTAAAAAAATATCAAGGCGGTATTGCATAATCTTAACAGATGTTTCGCACAGCAAGGAAGTTTCAACAATGAAAAAAATAAATCTGCCCATCAATAATATGTGCCAAATCCTAGGCACAACAATAATTCACTCACTGGGTGAACCATTTAATAACGACTGACCAGGAGTGACATCTGTTGGTTTTGACTCACACTCCCGTCGGAAGCAATTGCCTGATTCACAGAGGTAAGGAAATGCATGAATATACTGAATCTCAAGCCACATAGGTAAATTCAATACAATACAAAAACCATAGATGGCGCCCTCATGGTCTCATAGCATAAATTATTAATTGATTAAGAAAATGGATACAAATATATTTATGGCGCGTATCCAACATCTATCCCGGAAGCTTTATTAAATGAGTGATTTTTATCTATTAGGTGGGAGGCGAATTCTGAAAAACCTACACTGTTTAGACATCTCAAGTGTTCGACCACTCTTGTTTGAATGTTTCTAGCCGTTTTACCGATGTAAAAGGCCGAACAGTCATTACATTTAAGTTTATATATGCCAGAATGGCTTAAGTTATTTTCTTTATCTTAAGAGCTCGTTCACATTGAGCATATAAATATAAAAGATCATAGCACGCCACATATCGCTCTCCATACAATCCCTTCAGACCGTTCACACCTGAGCGCTTTATGCGCACATCAACCATAGACAATGCACATCTTACGCCGTAACCGCTCCTGAGGCGATATGCCAACAGTTAAGCGCCCCCCACTCCGACGAAAACAGGAGAGGGGGTCATTTTAATTACGGAGCTGCCAAGACCGGTGGGTGACAGATGTCAAGTTCATAGATTCAGTACAAAAAATGCGCACTCCGTGGCCGCTCGCTAATTCAACTGACCCCCTCTCCTACCATAGGAAGAAATATTTTATCTGCGCTGTGTGAACGGCACGCAACATAAGCGCTCGCGGTTCAGCAGATACCTGCTAGCGGTTATATTAGATGTCTGAACACCCCTTTAGAGTTTATTAAAAGTTTACCTAGGTTGTTATTAGTATAAAACGCAGCTTTAATTTCTGTAGGGAATTTAGAAACACATGAAGATGAAAAGTTATTTATGAATAAAATTCTACGCCAACCGTGGTTTTTATTATCTCTGATGTTGTGTGTATTATTATAAAGGAATTTATTAGTAGATATGAGATTAAGTTTTTTTGTAAGGATTTTATCGATTAAGCTATGGGGGTATCCATTATTTATTGCAATAGATTTGATTTTAGCGAGTTCTTCAGTAAAATTGACGTTAGATAAAGGAATATTGACAAGTCTGTGAATCATAAGCCATTCTGGCATATATAAACTTAAATGTAATGACTGTTCGGCCTTTTACATCGGTAAAACGGCTAGAAACATTCAAACAAGAGTGGTCGAACACTTGAGATGTCTAAACAGTGTAGGTTTTTCAGAATTCGCCTCCCACCTAATAGATGAAAATCACTCATTTAATAAAGCTTCCGGGATAGATGTATTGCATAGAAATGGGATAGGTCTACGCCTTAATAATCTTGAAGCCCTTGAAATAAAAAAGTCATTAAAAATAAATAAAACCAATTTACTTAATAAACAATTAGATTTGTCTAACACCCCGATTTTTAAAATATTTCCATTACCCCCACCCACGTTCACCCCTCCCTCTTAGACACCTCCCTCATCGCCCCCACCTAAGTTGATATTCTGTCTCCCTCTTCTAATTTTACTTATAAATACCATGTATTTCTGTATTATGTTCAATATATTTTTATTCACCCCTGAGGAAGGTTCAGTACGAACCGAAACCGGTTGGATTAAAAAATAATAAAGTGGAATTGAAACAAAGTTATTTAATTGTGTTTATTATGATACAATTTAACCCCTCAGACCTCGAATCTATTTTGACGGAAGGTCAAAATATTTCCGCTTTCAAAATATAATAGGAGATTTTCAAACATCATTGGGTTATTCATAACCCGGGAATGTTTGTCTTTCTTTTAATAAATAAAAAAATAAAAAAATACCCCCCCCCCACCTCCCTCCCAGGACGGACCAAATCGAAATTTGTGTTTTGAATTTCTCAGTCAACTTTAATGGGGGGGGGTCTGAAGCAGGGGAATTTATAAAACCTCGATTTTGACGATTTTGTTCAGGTATAATCAATTTAATCAGTCCTTTTCGTCCAGTATTAATATAATGCCTATTATTCAAAATTCTCGGTATTCGTGTGTTCTCTTAACCGGTGAACGTTTCTCTTTAAAAAAAATACTAAAATAAATCAAATGCACGTAGGTACACGAGACTCATTCAATCGTTCATGTTAAGAAGATATGCAAGGTCATCTAAACAAATTAAACATTGCACAATCAAGTCAAATAGTTGACAAGTTAAGAAGAAGAAGAGTTGATAAAACATTACAGTTCACATAATAAAGATTCGTCTGCATTGCAAATATCCTTCCGAATAGATAATGAAAACTGAGATAAGTTATTTAAACCAATGGTTCTCAAAGTGGGCAACGGTTGGAGATGATCTAAGAGTCTCAAAAAGTTTCGTAAAAATCCAAGTAGGGCAGGAGTGCATTTACTATTTATCTTTGACGGTCGGCGTAGTCCAGCGGTTAGGCTCTTGACTCGCACACCGAAGGTCGCGGGATCGAATCCCGGCGTGGCAAATAAATTTTAATTGGTTAATTTGAGTTATTTCACATTTTATTCATTTAAAATAATATATAGTATATTTGCAGCACGTTTTAGAGTGGAAAATACTCTCAGTATTGCCCTGGTGTAAGACCACCATTCAGAATTGAAACGTTGCTTGAAATGGCGTCAGCCGTGTTTGGTGACCAGATCTGTAGCAATCGGAAGTGCAACGTAAAAGCGTAAAAGAAACACTAGAATTATCTGTTGATAGTTTTTAATAAGAATCAAAATTCACAATATTATCGGAATACGGAGCGCGACAATAGTAAATAACGGGACAATTTGTTTGGCTTGCTGTTCTATAGACTGACTGGGTCAAACCATTACTCCGGCTTTTATAACGCCGTGGCTGAGGTAACGGTTTAATAATTGGACTGGTAATATCAAGAGAATGCGACACGTTTCTCGATGGTTCTTACGCCTAATGTACAGGGAATTTGAATGCTCTGGTACTTTCCATAAGGTGCGATGATATGCCATATATTTCAGCGCAGGTAGGTAAGTACTTCACCGTGTCAGTCAGACCAGGCGACGATGACGCCGTATTGCGCAGGTACATACCTTAGGTAGGTACGTACTAGAACGTTGGCTCGCCACAGATCTGAAGATTCCCCACCTTCCTCTTCCCTCTCTCCTTCCCCTCCCTACTATCTTCAGCCTCAAAACATTCCCCAATTGGGGATGCCATAGTCTCACTGGCTTCAGACGGGAGCAGTTGGGACTCTTGTGCAGTATTTATATTAAAAAAAAAATCTAAATTTGCCCTGGAGAAGGGGACCTAAAAAGAACAAAAAATTTTACTTTATTTATTTATTTTTACTTTATTTGCCTCGAAAAGAGAAAATTTTTCATCTGCGTCGCTTTTCCTGTTGGTGCTATATTTTTTAATTCTTTTGGTTGGGGGGATGTTGAAGAAAAACTTTTTTTTTAAGTGGATGGGGAGCCAAATAAGTTTGGGAAACACTGGTTTACAAATATTAGTTATCTCAGTTTAGGTTTAATATTTTGAAGTGCAACAATGTGTAAAAATATCAGTTAATTAAAAGTTAACGAGGAGAGAGGTTGAAGAGTATACACAATGTTTTCAGATTTTCCTAGGTAACGGTTGTATTTTAAAACTTATCACTCATTTTGAGTTTTGTAACGTAGGTGTAAGATAATATTTTGTGATGATGTCTGTGAAAGATTCTACGATTAGCTATAGCTTGGAGAGAGAGGAGAAAAACATTGTTAAATTTAATGATGCCCTGGATCTTACAGGTAAGTTTTTTCCTAGAATAAAATTTTACATATTTATATGGGCAACAAAAGAACAATTTTTAGAAAATTCACTCTTTACAACTTTTTAACGATTGATTGATTTACAAAGCCTAGTATTCACGTGCAGACATGTCCGAACGAGCATGACATTGCAGGAGCATTTCTGTATGAGTGGATCTGTTCGGCAGATATACATTTTTTTTTTAATATGAATAACTCACAAGAGTCCCAGCTGCTCCTGTCTGGAGCCAGTGAGACTATGTCATCCCCAATTGGGGTATTGTGAGACTGATAGTGGGTAGAGGAAGGAGATGGATAAGAGGAAGGTTGGGAAGTACCTGGCTATTCAGATCTGGTCACCAAACACGGCAAAAACCATTTCAAGCAACGTTTCAGTTCTGAATGGTAGTCTTACACCAGGGCGATACTGAGAGTATCTTCCACTCTGGAACGTGTCGCAAATATACTATAAATTATTTTTAACTGAATTAATTGTGACATAACACAAATTAATCAAATAAAATTTATTTGCCCACGCCGGGATTCGCGAGTCAAGAGCCTTACCCCTCAATCACGCCAGCATACAGAAATACTCTTCGCCTGACCTGTGACATCATGCTCACCCATAAATACCTAGCTTTTTTTATGTTTCTTGTGCTTCTAAACTTTGATATTTTTTGACATAGGCATCTATTTGAAATTTTAAAATTAGTGCCACTTTCAGATCTTTTTCAAATTGTACAAAATGGTGTTTATTACTGTCAAGCCACCCAGTGAGGCCAACATTAATAAATTATACTATAAAATTTAAAATATTGTATCAAAATAAAAAAAGGGATAATGTCGGCTAAGGAAACCATGTAATTTGTCAATACACACATACAATAGAATCAAGTATTTATCTTGCAAAGAAGTTTTAAAAAGTGGTATCATCTAAGGCACTTTTTACACCGTGTTCCAAGCTTATTCCGCGACACATACCGGGGAAACTTTCATAAAAACTAATAAAACAATTTTTTTCATTAGCGCCCAAATAAAAAGAGTTATGATGGATTTCCTGTTGTTTACAATGCGTTTGTATAAACATACCTTTACAATTAAGTATTAGTTCTTCGCAGTCAGTCAGATTTTATTTTTATTTTATTTAAGATTTTAAATGAAAGAGTGGCCATTTGGACAATTTTTTTAATTCATACAATATTTTTGATCATCATCATCACTCTTAGCTCTTCAACCCCTGGTGGGTCTTGGCCTTCTCAAGAGTCTTCCTCCACTCATCTCGGTTTTGTGCCAGGTCTCTCCAGTTGAGAATCTCCAAGGTAGATATTGAGGAAGTTACCCAGGTTCCTTCGCCCTGTCGGTCTTGAGTTCAGCAGGGAATTTGGTGCTTGGTCATTCTTCCTACATGACCCAGCCACCGAAGTCTTCCCAGTTTTATAAATTTTGTGACGTTTAGATCCTTTAACAGAGTATATAGCTCATTGTTATAACGTCTACGCCAAAATCCATTTTTAGAAACCGCCTCAAAATTTTCCTTTCAAAAATATCCAGTGCTCATTCCTCTTAGTTGGTACCCAAGTCTAAGCTGCGTAAGTGAGTACGGGTCTGATAAGTGTTTTGTACACTAATATCTTGGTGTTTCTGGACAGCAGTCTGGATTTTTTTGTTGTTCACTATGCGCTTCTGGATCTTCTCTATGGGATTATTGTCATTTGTTATCAGGAAATATTTACATTATTTTTGATATGCAATTTAGAATGACTTTGTTTAAAAATCTTTGTTTGGATTTTTTTCTTAGATTTTCATGAATAACCCTCCTCCAAATTTCGCCCCCAAAATTCGTATGAGCGTAGAACACGGTGTTTAGATTTCTCAATGCGATGCACTATCTTTTTAAAATTCGATTGATCTTCTATAATATCTTTACCATTTTCTAGGTTTTGGCAAGTTCAACGTATGGATGACTGTCCTGTGTGGCATAATGGCCACTGCTATAGTCCTGGAGACCATGGGTTTCAGCTACATCCTCCCGGCTGCGCAGTGTGACCTTGGTTTGACCTTGACTCAGAAGGGATGGGTTGGGGCCATCCCATTTGTCGGTGAGTTTTATGAATCTAATAAAGATTTTACAATCAGATTATGCCATCTAATTTCTTATTTTGAATGTCAAGTGTCACGATGTATCAACATTCTGCTTTAAGAGGTGGCAAAGGGGATGGGGGAAGTTTTTTTAAATCCGATGTAAGCATTGACCTTCCTCTTGTTTGGAAGATCGATTGTGCAAAGTTACATCAATCGCAGATTAAAACTGTGGATTTGCAAAAAAACGAAGCCACACCCGGACACTCATCTATACATATAAAGATAGATATATAATTGAAGTCTCCGAAGTTGTCCGGACTTTATGGAAATGTTTTTGAATTCAGATGTGGACCATAATGTTCATCTAATTTGGAACGTCAAGTGAGCAAAATTTCATCGAGTAATATCAAAATATCAAAATTCTGCTGTAATGACCGTTACACACGACATCTTTTTTCAGCCCGATTCCAATTAGAGACAAAAGTCAACATTTTTCGCTTTACGCGATCGCTATTTTCATCTCTATTTTCGTATCTACGATTTCAATTGTCATCATTGCAAACAACACATGAATTGTGCTGTTTGCTGTGATGCAGATATGAGAATAGAGATGAAAATAGCGATCGCATAGAGCGAAAAATGTTCACTTTTGTCTCTAATTGGAATCGGGCTGAAAAAAAGATGTAGTGTATAACGGCCATAAGTGTGGGAAAAGTGAATGAGGGTAATTTTTTGCAATCTTATGTACATAGACAGTGACCTTTCTCTTGTTTTGAAGGTCAAGTGTACAAAATTTTATCAACCCCCCCCCCCCCTCCCTTTCCCCGCCCGCCACAAACAGACACTCTCCTTGGTATGAAATCCCCACCTGCACCCTTCTGGAGCCAGTGAGACTATGGCATCCCCAATTGGGTTATGTTGTGAGGTTGAACGCAGTGGGGAGGGGAAGGAGATGGGGAAAAGGAAGGTGGGGTAGTACCTGGCTATTCAGATCTGGTCACCAAATACGGCTAAAGCCATTTCAAGCAATGTTTCAATTCTGAATGGTGGTCTTAATAGACCAGGCCAAAACTGAGAGTATCTTCCACTCTGAAACGTGCCACAAGTATACTATATATTATCCCGCAACCTTCGTATTACGAGACGAGAGTCTTACCACTCGACCATGGAGGCAGTCATTGTCCAGGTAAGACAGTGATCCTTCGATTTCCATTGCGACCGTTTCCTTTTTTTAAATTTTCTGTTTCATAATGATTAACCCAGCGAGTATCAGGTTCAAATTTGTAACATCGAACTTAAGGTGGGTAATTTGAACCCGAAATTCTTACTAACATATTTTTTTATTCTCGACTTATTACTATTTTTAATTCGATAGTATACTTATTTGTCCTGTTTTCTAAGTACTTGTTATTGAAACTAAAGATAAAAAATAGAAGTGTTAAAATTTATTTTGTTATCCAAAATCCAATTGCCTTTTCAGGTCTCATCCTCAGCTCCCAATTCTGGGGCTTCATGGCTGATACCCGAGGCCGGCGAAAGATTCTGATGATATCCATGACCCTGGGATGCACTTGTTCCATTATCTCCAGCTTCTCTCCAAACCTGATCACCTTCGCCATACTACGCCTCTTCGCTGCTGCTCTGTAAGAATTGTTAAAATAAATCAAAATTCTGTTTTGTCGCACTGGAAAGTGGACCCTTGGATAGTTAATTATTTCCTACACAAGGAACTCTATTGTTGAGTTCCAAAACAATCGGTTTTTTAAGTGGATTCTATTTAAAAATTTGCCTAATATCTGAAAATGGCATTAATGTGATACTCAAAAGAATTCATATCCACGAACCATGCCTCGAAATCAACACGGGTTTGTAACACATTTTACCTTTCAAACCCGCGTTCAGTAGAAGGCAAGCGGCATCCAATTGTGCACGAGTTTGTCACTTCAATTCTCTTTTCAAACCCGTGTTCAGTACGAGGCATGCGTTCTCCAAACATGATTATAACATAAAAAAAGGAAATTTGTGCATGCACGCAAACACGTGCAAACAGCCTTACTAATAAAATTTTAAAAAATCACTTTAAAATACAAAAAGTAGGTATAATATAGGTAAGTAAAAAGTATTTTATATTATATTTTTTAATAATTTTTAATTATTATTAATTTTTTGGTAAAAGTGAATTTAGTCCACTTCGCGGATAATATGGAACATTCATGTTGTCGAAGTTCAATGCACGGATAATACGGAATATTCCTTTTTTAACTAATAGACAATCAAATATGACATTTGTCAGAAATACCAATCTTATAAAATAAATTCTCGTCAAAATAAAAACATAAAAGTACCTACTTCGAATTATTGGATTGAAGTTCAAACTACGAAAGCTGCATGTCATCATAATTTAGATGTACATCCCATGTACGCATACGCATGTGGGCATACGCATCCTCCACTAAGACCCGAACAAACCTCACCCCATGAACCCGGGCACCCCTGCTAAAATATTAAGACGAATCGTTGGTTTGTCCCCGTACATACGCAATCATCACTATTGGCTCTACAACCCCTGGTGGGTCTTGGCCTCCTCAAGAATCTTCCTCCACTCATCTCGGTTTTGTGCCAGCTCTCTCCAGTTTAGAAGCTCCAAGATAGATAGGTCTTTGAGGACGTTGTCGCTCCATCTTAGTCTTGGTCTTCAATATGAATATGAATACACAGTTTTGTTCATATGAAATTCAAGTCTTTCAAGAAAGGCACACAAATACAATAATGTATCGGTTGCATGTCTTTCTTGAAAGAATTGAGTTTTTATACGGACAATGCAATTTATTAGATATATTTGAGTCGATCTACCTGATTATTAAACTTACTTTTCCTTAGTAATAAAATTTTATAGATAATTTCAGTACTTACCCATCTATGGATAAATTAGGAATCCTAATAACATATCCAACCATATCATAGGTTTTTATTGGTGAGAAATATAATTAAATTATGTGTACATCCGCTGCATAAACTTAAGAATTTAAACAAATAGAAATGATAATGTCATAATTGTTTAGCCTTCAAAACACATTAAATATTTACATAGCCATTAATCATTTTGCGACTATAACCTGAATTAGTTTATAAGCGTGTTACAAGACACACAGACAAGATGAAACCAACACATTTGAATCAACGATTCCTGAGCTTATTTTGTAGGCATATTGTAGGTCGAATAGCAGTGAAATAGAGATCTGACCTCCAACTTTGTTGAACCAATTTTTTTATTTATATCTAATCTAAATATAATATATCAATGAGCATTACACGTTTTCCCCCACTCATATTTTTATCCCTTTCTGTCCAATACTTGGAACAATTGCGGGAACAGGACGATGCGTTCCAAGAGGTCCAAGTGTGCTGGAATTAAGTTCTTGCCATTGGGCTTGGGTACCGCCGCCTCCAGAACCTTTTGTTGGATAACCAACACCTCTGCCATAGGTCACCCCAAGCACTTCACTACTTTTGGTGACTTAGCAGAGGTTCCCGGGTTCATGAGGGTGAGGTTTGCCTGGGTCTTAACAGCGGATGCTTCTGCCCACCTAGTGCGTGGCGGGCCGGATCGAGAGGGACCGATTGAGGAAGGCTTTTTAACCTCTCCAGCCGGACTCTCTCGATCGAGGGATGGATTAATACGTCTGTCACTTACTGATCGTCGAGGCACCACCAGGATGTCGGCTAAGGGGCGCGGCACCGACTAACTTTCAGCAAGACTGCCGGGCGATCTGTGCTGTAGCACCTCCGTCTGTGGATCTACTGTCTACCATGATTGCTGTCTTAATGTTTGAAGTTTGCTTAATGCTTTATGTACATAAATATGTTAGGGTTGGCATACTGCCTACATTTTGTTTTCTTTATTGTTATTTCATTCCCCTACCTAAAAGAGGTTCAGGTAAGATTTTCTTATACTTACTGCTACCTAAAAACGTATGCGGGGGCAATGGAGGTCTAGTATAGTTTATTAAATGTAGAGTCGTTTTTATACAAAAAATTAGAGTCATTGCAAGAGCTTTGAAGCGGTAACCATCTGTTACCTATACTAGGGCGGGTAAGTGGTGGGTCCTCCAATGTCACTCCTGGACACATAGATTTCTACCCACCCCTCGTACGCTTTTTCCTTCCAAAAACTTCCTCTCCTTCCTTCCCATAAAAAGACCCTCCCTACAGCATCCCCTAAGATGAGATATACCCTGAGGGAAATCATTTTCCTCGTGGCCTCCTGTGTGGAGCTAATGTAAATTTTTTTTTTTTTCGTGATTAATTTTTGGGTTATTCCGCTTCCTCCTCCTTTAGCAAGCGTTTCGGACAGCATTGCGGCATAACAGACCATCATCAGGACATAACAGACCTGCCCTCATTATTGACACATTGATTTTTATTTAAATACTTCATCACTGAGTTTGTTTTTACCATTCTTAGAATGTCTGCCGCCAATAATGTGATCTACCCTTACTACGGAGAGTTTGCTCCTAAAGCCTACCTAGACACAATGGTATCTGTGTTGGCTTCCATAGCCATGTTCAGCACAGGTGTTTCTACACGTAAGAGACTTTGCCAAATCCTTTTAATAAAAGAAAGCTTAAATATTAAAATAAAGCACTAACAACAACTGAAAGCATCAATTACATCTAACAAAAATATAATAGCCCATTTCATACTAAAAACTAACATAAATATATCGCTTGTTGATTAGTCAGACATCTCCGAAAAATCGAAATTTGAGTTGAGTGTGTAGTTATGTATATCTAAAAGTATACCCTCTATCTGGTATAGATTACTCCTAAACACCACCAAAATACCATTTTCTGGGTCACTCGTAAGATATTTCCAAAAGTCGTTCTAATGTAGCAGGCCGCTATGCTTTTATGCTTCTCGGTGTCATTTTATAGTATACTAGCTGACCCGAAGAACTTCGTGTACCGCCTCAGAATCAATAGCTGTTGAATTAAATTCAGTTTTTTTATTAAGTTAAAAATTACGCAATGAAGCAGATGCGCATGTCTGTCCGTGTTTTGTTTTTGTCATTATCAGAGATGGCGTTGTGTACGGATTTATATTTTTGTGATTTTCTTACTTTTACAATTATTTATGGGAATTCGGGAGGCGGATACGGGTGCCGCCGTCCCGGGAACCATTTATTGAATAACCAACACCTCTGCCGTAGATCACCCCAAGTGGTTCACTACGTTTGGTGATTTAGCAGGGGTGCCCGGGTTCATGAGGTGACTTATGTCCGGGTCTTGGCAGTTGATGCGCCTGCCCACCTGCTGCGTGGCGGGCCGGATCGAGAGAGACTGGTTGAGGGAGGCCTTTTGACCTTTCCAGCCAGACTCTCTCGACCCATTGCCTTGCACCACAGTTGGAGGGATGGATTCATACGTCCGTCACTCCCGGACACACTGACCCCCAGATTCCTACCCACCCCTCATACCTTTTTCCTTCCCAGAACTTTCTATCCTCCCCATTCCTTAAAAAGATCCTCCACACAGCATCCCCTAAGATGACATAGGTCCTGAGAGATATTATTTTCCTCAGGGCCTCCTTTGTGGAGCTTATGTAAAAAATGCGTTTCATTTCAGAGATTTATTATAATTATTGTATTTTTCCTTTGGAGGTGTGCAGACATACGTTCACCATTTATCTCATTTTCGACTATTGACATTGAGTGTGTAAGAAAGAAGGGCAGCATTATATGATTAAAAACAAATGATTTTTCCTTTGGAGGTGTGCAGACATGCATTCACCATTTGTCTCATTTTCGACTATTGACATTGATGGTGGGTTTCTTCAATTACCGAGAATGCTAAATGCAATGCTAATTGTAAAAGTTAACGGTCAAATGCATAGAAATTTTTAAATTTCGATCGTTTATTTTTACAATTAGCATTGCAATTAGCAGTCTCGGTAAATGAAGAAACCCACTATTAGTGTGTAAGAAAGAAGGGCAGCATTATATGATTAAAAACAAATGCATAATAATCAACATATTGACATTTGACGTTTTTGAATGTTTGGAATTCACGCACAGTTCAATATTGCTGCAGTTCTTTCAAAATAGGAGAATTCGTTCCATACAAAATGTATGGGGAAAATAATTTTCTTCTGAGTGGAACACCCTTTACTTTTAGAGGTATGAAAAATAGATGTTGGTCAATTCTCAGACCTAACATATAAGCATAAAAAATTTCATCAAAATTGGTCCAGCCGTTTCGGAGGAGTATGATAACAAACACCGTGACACGAGAATTTTATATATTAGATAAATTCAACACATTGATATTTGACGTTTTTGAATGTTTGGAATTCACGCACAGTTCAATATTGCTGCAGTTCTTTCAAAATAGAATTCGTTCTATACAAAATGTATGGGGAAAATAATTTTCTTCTGAGTGGAACACCCTTTACTTTTAGGGGTATGAAAAATAGATGTTGGTCGATTCTCAGACCTAACATATAAGCATTAAAAATTTCATCAAAATTGGTCCAGCTGTTTCGGAGGAGTATATGATAACAAATACCGTGACACGAGAATTTTATATACATATTAGATTTAATGTGTAAAACAGAGACACATGTAATGTTTGATAGTTTGATTTATGGTGAGCATTCGAATATTGGTTTCCTCATTATTTCAAAACTTATTATTTGGAGATCTCTGACTAATCAACTAGACGATCGATATGCATACTATAATATTTGTGTTAGTGTTTATAGAAACGTACAATACCATATGGATTCTGATAATTGGTATAATATTCAAAATACCTATAACATGGCTGTTAAAAATGAAAGAGACTCTCTTACACGCAAACACACATTTTTATATCCCTCAAATATGGACATTCATCCATGCCGCTAGTTGATTGTTATGAAAAGGGTATTTTCACAGCCTGTGGAAATCATTTAAAATGAGTGAAAGATTGAGGGTGGGTTTCTTCATTTACCGAGAATGCTAAATGCAATGCTAATTGTAAAAATAAACAATCGAAATTTAAAAATTTCTATGCATTTCACTGTTTACTTTTACAATTAGCATTGCATTTAGCATTCTCGGTAAATGAAGAAACCCACCATCAATGTTTATTTTCCAGATTCTTATCAATATACCTACTAAAAATGTCCAATTTTAACATTTTCATTCACATAATTATTGATTTTAAAAACAATCCAAAACCAAACATTCCTAAACGATTTGAACTGGCCACCACCAAGGTTCATAGAAAATGTATGTTACGTATTTAATTAATTTTCTACGAACGTTAGCTGCAACGTCATTGTTAAGTAGAAAACTCTACTTGCTGGTAAGACGACTCGGCATGACGTTAACAACGCCGTATTCACAAACAAAAATGAACATGTCGTTTTGGCTGCAAAAATAAAATAATAATCGCTATCGCAATTTTTTTCAACAATAAAAAAAAAGTGAAAATACCCAATTGAATTGACTGACCTAACAAAATGTTGAAAGCAAATGTCAGCATCCATTATATAATTTTTTGTATTTTTTTTCAGTAATTGCATGGGGAATTCTCTCTCTCGACTTTGACCTCCCGATCGCCTTCCTCGGAATAAGTTACAAACCCTGGAGACTGATGGTTGTCTGCTTTGCATTCCCATTTATTCTGGCCACTGTGGCCCTCTTTCAGGCCCCGGAAAGTCCAAAGTACCTTATGAGTCAAGGAGAAAACGAAAAAGCTCTGAAAATTGTCAGGAGCATGTATCGCATAAATACAGGAAAAGATGAATCTACATTTAAGGTTTGATTTTCTGTTATTGACGCTCTGTAACATTCGCTAAACAGCCTCCTACCTTTTATATTTGTAGATTTAGTGGGAAACACCTCACGTAGCTTGATCAGGTTTAGTGAATTCAAATATTTGTAAAGCTTCAGATGATATTTTTTTATTTCCAAAGTTCCCTCCTTTTTTGGTATTTTTATCCTCATTCGCTTGTTCAAATTATTTGGACCAATTGTAAATTTTTCAACAAATTTATTCAAGATTGTAATTTTCTCTATTGAATTGATTTTACCCAATTTTTTTTTTTTTTACATGAATACCGCACAAGAGTCCCAACTGCTCCCGTCTGGAGCCAGTGGGACTATGGCATCCCCAATTGGGGTATGTTGTGAGGCTGAAGGTAGTGGGGAGGGGAAGGAGATAGTGAAGAGGAAGTTGGGGAAGGAACTGGCTATTCAGATCTGGTCACCAAACATGGCTAAAGCCATTTCAAGCAACTTTTCAATTCTTAATGGTGGTCTTACACCAGGGCGATACTGAGAGTATCTTCCACTCTGGAAAGTGCCGCAAATATACTACATATTATTTTAAATGAATAAATTGTGAATAACACAAATTAACCAAATAAAATTTATTTGCCACGCCGGGATTCGATCCCGTGACCTTCGGTGTATGAATCAAGAGCCTTACTGCTGCACTATGCTGGCCGTCAAATTAATTCCCAGTTCCACTTTATTTATACAGTAATGTTCGAAAACTCGGCTATCAAGGAGAGCATTCTTCTTTCGTATGGTGTGGGGTCAGAGGGGGACATCTAGGTCTGCGAGCCAGTCTAGGGCCTCAGGCGTTGCCCTGTGGACCTCATCAATCCCGCCGGGGAATGAATGGAGCGGGCATTCGTTGATCACATGTTCGGTGGTCTGCACCGCACCGCATTCACACATTGCCGACTCTTTAAGGCCCCATCTATGCATCATGTGAGCACAACGGCTATGGGAGCACCTTATCCTATTGATAGCAGTCCAGAGTTTGCGAGGCAATGAGAACCCAGACTGTATCTCAGTGGGGTCTTTAACGAGATGGGCGTTTTGGCCGATTGCCACTCAAGCTTCCACCTATCTATACGGAGAGCATTAGTTTCTATTTTCCCGATAGTTATCTCCGTCACCGACAGCATAGACTGTTTTATCTCCTGGCTTGTAGAACTAACTTGCCAATGGTTATGCCAGTCGGGAGAGCTGTCTTGTTGTTAAATAGAATCTCTTCGAATATCGATATGTTTAACATCAATGAATCACAATTCAAACGACTAGCTTTTTTACTGATAGTCTAAATCTTTTTATCTTAATATCTGTAAATATTTTCTCTTTTAAAAACGATTTGAAATAAAATTGTCATTTTGTAATATTTTAAAAATGAATAAATTAAATTGAATTGAATGTTACAGCCACCTAATTTTTGAAATAGAAGATTTTGTGGGAAATTTCCATAGAATAAAGAAAATAACACTGGAAG
Source organism: Limnephilus marmoratus (assembly GCA_917880885.1). NCBI lineage: Eukaryota > Metazoa > Arthropoda > Insecta > Trichoptera > Limnephilidae > Limnephilus > Limnephilus marmoratus. Next base: position 27,461,868 of record OU862923.1, on the reverse strand, counting down.
TATCTTACACACAAATTTGAAGGGTGAACAATGTTCAATTTAGCTCTAATGCCCACCGTTTTGTCTCAATTACTCGCCTTAAATCACAGATCTCCATCCCATTCAAATTTCGAAAACACTCTTTTGTGCAGAAATATAGGCCCAAATTGGGCAAATATTGGATCGCAAACGTGCCACAAGGTATTTCTTGTATTATATATATTTATTCTCTGGAAAAATCTCAGGATGCTTCTTTTCGACACTTTTTAAATCTCGATACCATGATATGTGTTCAAATGAATATTACTATTCAAGGCCCTATCTTCGTACTAAATCTGCGTTAAACCACAAATTAATTAATTCATTAAAAATCAGTAAAATTTTCAGCAAATGTAATAAAGATCATAATTATTTCTCATAGGTTGATGAACTGATTTTAGATGATATGGATACACTAGGACTGAAGAATGTCTCTTTCTGGAGATCTCTCAAAAGTCAGACAGTTCCCTTATTTAGACCCCCTCATATCAAATACATGGTCATATTTTTCTTTTTAAACTTTGGAGTCTTTGCTTGGTAAGTAAAATTCAGTAAACTGTGCCTCAGTAACATATTTTTTTTACATAAATAATTATTAAAAATTGTTTAATCATTCTAGTGCAAACGCTTTCTTTGTTTGGATGCCAGATACGATTAATCGTTTCTACGTTGGATTAGAAGAAATAGATTCAGAAAATAAAATATTTTGCGAGCTAATGGGCGTCCGTAGCGAAAGAGAAAAAGATGACATTCAAAATTCTACGGTGAGAATAAACATTTTATTCAAAAGATACTTTCAAAGTTTCTTGTATTTTGTCTGTTAGTTTTCACTAAAAAACATGAAGCTTTGTATTTTGTAAAACTCACGAAGTCACTTGAATTGTAGGTACAATTTTATGAAATTTGGTATAAAATGCCTTTCCGAGCAAAAGTTTGCAATTTTATATGAAAGAACTGTTCTGATATGAAATCATATTGCGATCATTATATTTTATATGAAAGAACTGTTCTGGTATGAAATCATATTGCGATCATTATATTTTATATGAAAGAACTGTTCTGGTATGAAATCATATTGCGATCATTATATTTTATATGAAAGAACTGTTCTGGTATGAAATCATATTGCGATCATTATATTTTATATGAAAGATCTGTTCTGGTATGAAATCATATTGCGATCATTATATTTTTCCCTTGCTTTCAGGAGACCCTGGTCTGCAACGATTCTCTCAACGTGGAAACCTACCCCATGATGCTTATCATCACCTGCGTCTTAGGCTTTGCCAATATTTTCCTCGCCTTCAGCCTTCGTTTCATCGGGAAGAAGCCAGTTTTAATGTGTAACCTGGCCTTGTGCTGCGTTAGTGCACTAATCATGAACTGGGTTCAAGCCCCCTGGGTATCGTGGGGACTGCTTGTGGTTATACAGAGCTGCATCATATTGATTGGAATATTGAATGCGTATGCTGTTGAGATTTTCCCCACGAATTACAGGTACCTAAATAATGATAATAATAAAACTGTTAATAGAAACTCAAGTACCAAGTCTCACAGTGAACTGCCCTGTAAACCGTTATCTTACTTTTCCGCACGGCGGCCTGAAGTGGTGCATAGCACGGTCGCTTCAAACTGTCCGTGTGGGGGGTGCTATTAGGCACAGATTTTTTTCTTCTTCGCTTAGATTGCTTGAAAACTGAGAAACCTTGTTAGATATATTGTCTATATTCTAAGCCACTTTGGTGACATTTCTCCATACACTTACTGCTTAAGAGGCGTTCAAGTATTACGTAACGCAATTTTTGAAGATTTTTGACCCCCCATGTAATGCGCCCCGTAACGTTTCCCCCCCCCCCCCCCCCCCCTAAACGTTACGTAACGCCCAAGTGACAATTTTTACCAAGAGTCACAATTCAGTTGCGCAAAGTACTGGAAAGTCGCATAAATACCTTTTTTCTTGTTTTAATCGCGTTTGCGGTAATAAATTAAACAAGAGATTTCGAGAACGAAAAGGATTGCCAACTTGGAAGATTTCAATTCCCTAGTTTTTATAAAGAAAAACATGTTACGTAACGCGTTGTTCGAACGTCCCCTCCCCCCCCTCGTAACGCACAGTAACGTTTCACAAGACCCCCCCCCCCCCCAAGTGCGCTACGTAATACTTGAACGGCCCCTTATGGCAAATTATTCTACATCTAGAAACCTTATAAGCATCCACAGATATCTGAAGTTTTAGTGCACTTCTATCATTCGTAGCTATTTTTCATAACTCCAATCCATAATTAGTACAAACAAGTCAAAGCAAGTTTCAATAACACAAAAATACTTTAAGGAGACCGCCTCTAAGAGCGATCGCGACGGAACGCGAATGAATGCTCTAGGCAAATGTTTGGGCGCACTTACGGCATTTTTTTTACATTAACTCATACAGGAGACCTTGAGGAAAATATTTTCCCTCAGGGCCTATGTCATCTTTGAAGATGCTGTGTGGAGGGTCTTTTTGAGGAAAGGAAGGAGTGAACATGGGCCTTGTAGAGACCCATGTTGTAGGAGGGAGGAAACACAGAGAACGAGTCGTAGAAATGACCCGTTCTCATGTGACTAATGTCAACCTTGTACAAATGTTGGGCGCCTGTTTGGCGTGATTCCCGACTATGTACCAGTGCCGAGGGGATCAATGACGCTAGTTCCTCAGAGCCTCTTCCATTGTAATACCGGTAGAACAAGGACAGCATTCCCACCTGACGCCTGTGCTCTAAAGATTGCAATCCGTCTGTTAAGATGGGAGAATCTATCAAACAGGCCGCCCGTTTTTCCACAGAGTCAAGGGTTTACTTCAATGAACGAGTTTTCTTACAGCATTCTACTAAATTTTGGTAAAAATGCACTTGGAACACCGAAAGAATACTCTATAACTAATTTCACCAAAATAATTTATAAGAGCAGACTAGAATAAGCATTTGCTCGTTTGGTCTAAATCCACCTTTAGAGACAACAGACTATGATAGATCTGATCTTTCGTACTGTTGGAAGTAAGCACCGCATCATCTGAATTTTGGATTTCAGGGGTATGGCTGTATCCTTGACTCTAATGTTCGGCCGTTTGGGAGCTGTCGCAGGAACGAATGTTGTTGGATACATAATGGAAGTAATGTGTTCAGCAAACTTCTACGGTGCTGCATTCCTCTTTTTAGGTAAATTATTATATTTTTTAAATCATAATTAACTGCTTGTCTGCATATTGAAATCGATTGTAGATATCTGTTAGTTAATTTATTATTCATTAAATATTTTTGGTTTTGTTTTTTGCAGTTTGCTTCGGCTGTACCTTTTTATTGCCAACGGAAAAAAGGAGACCCGAATCAACACGGTTATAAAGAAAACTGGTCATTTATGAAATAATTATTTATTTATTTATTTATTACACACCCTTATGGACTTTTACATTCTTTGTTTGTAAATTAAGTAGCACAGTACTTTTTAAAACTAAAACAACAATGAAAGTATAATATAATGAAAAAAAAATGTAACAATAAAAGCATATAATATGAATTAAAATACATTTGTAAAAATGATAAGAAATCTAACATAAAAAAGAATATGCAATATAAACAAAATTGCAGAAATTATCCACGGCTATTTGTGTCTAGATGTATAAAAGAATTGGTATAAACAATTTTTATACTAGTTATTCTTAAGGTGAAATATATCTCCTTGATCAGAATATTTATTACCGAGATTGTGAAGTCTCGGAATCGCGGAATTTTGGTAAGAAAGTGTCCTGTTGTTGTTAAAGTAAATGTCGGCAAGATCTTTTGGGAATATGAATGTTGATTAATTGAAGTAATTCAGGACAGTCCATTTTGTAATGCAGTATTTTATGTTATACCTAATATTAAATCTGTGGTGATTCTTCTTTCTGAAAGTTTTAATAGGGTCATTAATTTTATCCAGTAGGTAATTATAATCAATATTTAGTACAGGAATATGCAATTTATAGTTTATAAACCTCAGGAACTTACGTTGAATCTTTTCAATGCTGTCGGAATGAATATTGTAAAATGGAGACCATAACGTAGAGTTATACTCTAGTTGGCATCTGACAAGGGTTTTATATGATAAATGTGCCTAATTTACTGAAGTCTTTTGCAGCTCTCAAAACAAATCCAAGAGTTTTAAAAAATTTTTTGTTTTTTTTTTTATTTTTTTTTTTTAATAATGTGATTTAGTGACATAATTGACGAAATCTTGACAAGAATGCTGAGCAAATTCGCAAGCAAATATTGTGAAATGCCTATGTTGAAATGAAAATTCACAAGCAAATATTGTGAAATGCCTATGTTGAAATGAAAATTCACAAGCAAATATTGTGAAATGCCTATGTTGAAATGAAAATTCACAAGCAAATATTGTGAAATGCCTATGTTGAAATGAAAATTAACACTAGAAAGACCGGAGCCTTCATTTTGACGGCAGCCCGAAGTAAAGTGACGATATAATGCTTAATAATTATTGTATTGGTGTGATTTTTTTTAGCATTTCATGATTTATGGTTTAACAACTATGGTGAAAAAAACAGGTGTGTGTCTTAATTACTTTTTGAGAGATATTGACTTATACCTACAAAGACCGCCGCCGTCAATGTGACGGTTTGGTCCATAATGCTGAGTTCATTTACAACCTTCTTTACCCAAGTTAACAACATACCCATTCCTCCTCGTTTATGATAGTACTATTATGTCTGTTTCTTTCTTTCGGTATCGCGTATTATTCATACTCGATTTGTATGTTTATTGGTCACTGTCACATAATTTATAAAAATACGAAAAAATATTGCTCTCGCCCAAATTAATTTTATGGCTTGTTGGAGAAGGACAGAGTATACAAATACCAGAGTTGATCCAGCTGCGTTAGCTTCTGAAGAACTGACAGAATCATTTATTGGATAACAAACACGTCTGCCATAAGTCACCCCAAGAGGTTTGCTATGTTTTGTGACTTAGCAGGGGTGCCCGGGTTCATGGGCTTAGGTTTATCCGGATCTTGGCGGATGCGTCTGCCAAACAACTGCGTGGCAGGCCAGATCGGCAGGGAACGGTTGAGGGTAATCTTTTAACCTCGGCAGCAAGACTTTCAGAACATTGCCTTGCACCGCAGTGGTAGGGACAGATTCATACGTCGGGCACTCTTGAACACACTGAACCCCAGTTTTCCACCCACCCCTCACCTCATTTCCTTCCCAGAACCTATTCTTCTTCCTTTTCCTACGGGTACCCTCCACACAGCATCCCAAAAGATGACAAATGCCCTGAGGGGTATTATTTTCCTTAGGGCTTTTTTATGGAGCTAATATAAACGAAAAAGAAAAGAAACCGGAAAATAAAACTACTGAAAGACGACAGTGCCAAAATAAAAAAAAAAATATAATAAAAACCAAATAAATGACAGGTGGTAGGTAATTGTAAGAAACCCGTTTGCGGAGAGTGCATTCGATTTTATAAAAAACGTAACGATTTGATATTGTACAAATATAACACATGCTTGTATTAAAATTGCAGCATTTTGCACTCACATGTTTTTTTCCAGGAAGCCCCGAGGAAAAAAAGCCTCAGGGCCTATGTCATCTTTGGGGAGACTGTGTGAATTTATGTGTGCATTGGTGTTTTTAGGGAAAGTAAGGAGAGGAAGTTCTCGGAAGAAAAAAAGTGTGAGAGATGAATAGGAAAAATTCGTAAATATATCCAGGAGTGACTGAGAATGAATCCATCCCTCTCACTGCGGTGCAAGGCGACGGGACGAGAAAGGTCCTGCTGGAGAGGACAAGATAAGCATCTCCCTCAACAAGTGTCTCCCGACCCGGTCCGCTACGCAGTAGGTGGGCAATATTCGCCACCAAGGCCCAGACAAGCCTCACCCAATGAACCCGGACACCCCTGCTAAGTCACTAAACGTAGCGAACCACTTGGAGTGTCCAATGGCAGAGGTGTTGGTTATCCAATAAATGGTTCCCGGGGCAGCGGTACTCATATCCGCCTCCCAATTTGATAAAAGTGATCAGCCGTCAAAGTGACGGTCGTGGTCTTTATAGGTATGGAGCATTACCCGGTCTTTCTAGTGTTAAGTCTTAAATAAAAAATGCTAAATCATCTAATAGTTAACTATAGAGCACATGGCTCGAGTATTATGTCGTTTATTAATGACCTCAAATACATATTATTAAAATTAAAAAATAAACTCTGCTTCGTCGTGGGTGATTTTAACTTGAACATTAATGAAAAAATAGAAAATAATAACATGGAGCTGTTTTTTTCTGTGGAGTTCAATAACTTTCGATAACTTCTCGAACGTTATTTAACATTCCCTAGCATGACTACAGATCCCCAATAAATAAATAACAATTCACAATGACTAAATGTTCTTAATGTATTCAACGTCAACTGTTGTTTGTACGTTAGCGATCTACAGTTGTCCTAGGGATCGACGAGAAGTTACTGAAAGTTATCGATTCAATCCTTATCGATCAACCGTGCTACGATATATAGGTTCTGCTATAGATAGGGTCAATGTCATCATATTTTTTAATGGATCCTAGCTCATTTATGGAAAAGTACTGAATTTGGAAAAAAACCTCACATCCAAATGCCTAACTTCCAATTTTATCATGTTTTGGAAGTATGTACGTAGGTACCTAAAAATATTTATGTGAATCTTCACTTTTTTAATTTTTACAATCTAAATATTGAACACATTTGACGGATGACTGCAGATTGCCAATGATGTTATGTAATAGCAAATACCTAACCATTTATACCTACATGTTGTGTATTAATAAAATTTATTTGAATTAATGGAAAATGCTGTTTTTTTTCCTTGTTTCTCCATTACACTCATATTAAAACTAAAAAAAAAAAAGAACCAAAATTCTTATGAGATAGAAGTCGATCATCGTAAAAATTATACTAAAGGCGGAAACACACTTGTGTGGTGTGGTGTGTCGTGACTACAAATTAACCAATCATTGTCGTCGCTTGTCGACACGCCACAACCTTCAAATATGTCTCTAACCATAATAAATGTATGAAACCGATGTGCTTCTGGCGCGCCACGACACACCACACCACACAAGTGTGCCAGTGCTTTAAGGGGTAGCTGTGAACCTCAAAAAGGTTGGGAACCTTTGTTTTGGACTGGGGCAAATACAACTGTACTATTACGCTTAAGTCGGCTATGACTGGGGACTTCTATATCTGCAAGCAGGCATAAAAATGAAAAATAAGTCCATCTATTTCGAATGCTTGTGCATACCAAGTCAAAAACCTTCTATGACCGATAAAAAAAATCCTCAAACGGCTCATTATCGATACCTACCTATTTCTGTAACAAATAATTTGTAGGAACTTATCTGATAAAGATTTCTTTTTTCAAATGTGGAAACTTGCGCAGCTTTTAAATTAACTGTTAAAATGACATCTGTCATTTATGATGATTATAAATAATACTATTTAGCATGGAAGAAGGGAGTAAACAAAGAGTATTCAAATTTGATGCTGCTATGAGTCTAACAGGTGAACTGTTTATTTTAATTAATATAATTTTTTTGTCATTGGAATGACACAATAATTTCAATCAATTCTTATCTCATGCACAAACATGACCAGTCCCAAATCACACATGTCAAGAGATAAACAATACGGACAAATAGGCATGTCAAACGAATGCATAACATTTGAATACGTTGACATTTGCCGTCAAATATGCGCTAGGATGATGGAAACATTTGTAGTTATGTACAACCTTTGACGAAGACCACTAAGATTAGACTCGTCTGATTTTCCCCATTCTATACGGTATATATTTACGTATTTCAATATGGAAAGAAAGTGGATAGACGCCCTCGAAATGTGGTGCTGGAGAAAAATGCTCAGGATTCTATGGACTATGTCCATTCTGGAAGAGCTGGGCATCCACAATAGACTTTTAATTATCTGTCTAAAACGTATTACAAGATACTATGGACACTTTGCTTGCCAAACTGAGGAATCCTACTTGGAAAAACTCATAGTCACTGGCAAAGTGGAAAGCAGGAGGCGCAGAGGAAGATCGTCAATGCGCTGGAGTGTATTAGTGACTAAGTATCATTGGTGTCTGGTACATCGGTGTCCTTGGCTCTCCACACAGCGCAGAACTGCGAGGTGTGATGGAACCTTGTCTAACCATAGAAATTAAAGTAGAGGGTCATGATCCTGAGCAATAAGGGACCAACTTAAGAAGAACAATGACTATTTGCGTCCATAGAAAAACAAGCAATACCATAGCTTGTACGTAAACTACCATTAAGTATACATGCCACAAATAAATAATTATCATTACTTAATTATTCTTGACATTGTGTATTCCTTTAAAACATGGGTCGGCAACCTTTTGTTGTAAAAGGGCCAAATATCCACCAAGTTTTTCCTTTAAAATCAAGTGTAGTATCACTTTGAAAATCTATCATGTTGATTTGACAATCGCCCCCCTTCGCTATCCGTCGCTCCCTTGTGTATGATATCGTCTGTCACATGCTTTGCGGCGAGAATCTTGCGAGCCGCACCAAGAAGCCTCGCGGGCCGCAGGTTGCCGACCCATGCTTTAAAAGGTGACCAGACAACTGACCGGTCAGTGGTTGAGTGGGCGTAGCGCTTGGGTCCCACCTGAGCGTCGCGTGTTCGATTCCTCGGCTGGCTAAGTCCTCCATCACAACACAAGCAACATTTTCGGCTTTCTGTGGTGGTAGTAGGAGATTTTCAAACATTGTTGGGTTATTCGTAACCCGGGAATGTTTGTCTTTCTTTAAAAATAAAAAAATTAAATTTTTAAAAAATTAAAAAAATAAAAAACAAAAAAAAAATTAAAAAAAAAAAAACACTCATAATGAAATCAACTCAACACCTCCTTTGATAAGTCATGAAAAATGACTTTTCAAAGAAATGTTGAATTAACTTGAATCTGAGTTGGCATGGAACTGTATAATGGATGGTTTTCTAGATATCCAGACACGTTATTGTCTGTATTTCTCCCTCTAATAACATGGGTCTTTTCAAAAACTAGGCCAACTTCTCCCACTCTGTAATAAGCACAGGAGCGACAGCGCAATTTAAAACTTTTTTCTCCGATTTTGTATATTTTCCTCCCACATTGAAAAAAATCATACCTCCGAATTTTAATATGGAGACATACAAACCGATTATCATCATTACATAGTATAAAATGAAGTCGCTCAAAATGTATGTGCGCGTTAATCTTTTAAACTACGCAACGGATTTTCATACGGTTTTCACCAATAGATAGAGTGATTGAAGAGGAATTTTTATATGTATAACACATGTAAATTATATTAGAGAAAAGCCGAGAAATTTAAAGAAAACATATTTTTGTGTGATTTAAAACGGCTGGCGGGCCGTACTATAGTCACTTTTAAAATTCGTTCTACGGAAGAAATTGGAAAATAGATGTCCTAGAGTAAGTAGGTATTTGATTTGAATTATTTTATTTGATTTGATAAAGTCGCTCAAAATGTATGTGCGCATAGATCTTTTAAACTACGCAACAGATATTCATGCGGTTTTCACCAATAGATAGAGTGATTCAAGAGGAAGGTTTATATGTATAAAAACATGCTTATTATAGTAGAGAAAAGTCGAAAAATTCAAATATTCAATTCAGGCAGCGGGCAGCTGGCAAGCGGGTGGTGTGGATTTTATAAAGGTTAGGTAATGGCGTTGTGTTTCGTTTGCCACAGCAACGTGTGGCCGGGTCTGCTAGTAGTTCTATATAGCCAATGAATTCACCTGTGTTTTGTCGATTATCACATATTCGTAAGATTTATAAAAAAATATATTATAAAATCGTAAACTTCTACTTAATTACTTACAAATTAGGGGAGATTTGCCAAAATTGGCGGCAAAGCAATCCAAGGTGTTTTAAATAGTGCCAAATTGTGGCAAAAAGCGCTCCAGTGGATAAGACCTTCCTCGCAGCATTCACAAATGTGTCATAGGTCCTGGTGGAAACTTCAGGACCTTCTGAGAGCAGTTAAAATATTTTTTTTAAATATGATACAACTACCAACAAATCACTTCTATTTTATAAGAATGTCTCTAAGCTATATATTTCCAGGTTTTGGGTGCTACAATTTGCGCATGACACTACTGTGTGGCCTAATTGCCATGTCAATGGTCTTAGAAACCATTGGTTTTGGGTACATCATGCCGGCTGCCCAGTGTGATCTAAATCTCACCCTTGCTGATAAAGGATGGATTGGGGCTATCCCCTTCATGGGTAATTAACTCTTAAAAAAACCTACTTGTATATATTTTTTTCAATATAAATACCGCATAACAGTCCCAATTGCTTACAACTACCTTTTTTTTTTTTTTTTTTACATGAGCTCCACACAGGAGGCCTTGAGGAAAATAATTTCCCTCAGGGCCTATGTCATCTTTGAGGATGCTGTGTGGAGGGTTTTTTTTTAAGGAAAGGAAGGAGAGGAGAGTTCTGGGAAGGAAAAGGGTTTAAGGGGTGGGTAGGAATCTGGGGTTCAGTATGTCCTGGTCATCCGCTCCAAGACCTAGACAAACCTCACCCCCATAAACCCGGGCACCCCTGCTAAATCACCTGGAGCCAGTGAAACAATGGCATCCCCAATTGGAGTATGTTGTGAGGAAGAAGGTAGTGGGGGGGAGGAGATGAGAAAGAGGAAGGTGGGGAATACCTGGCTATTCAGATCTAGTCACCAAGCACGGCTCAAGCCATTTCAAGTATCGTTTCAATTCTTGATGGTGGACTTACACTAGGGCTTACTGAGGTACATTACCACAAATATTATTGCTTTCAATTTTGTTTATCATTATCTGTGCCACCCACCTGTGCCAAAATAGTACTGTTATTGTTAATTTTCTTCTCTTGACATTGCTTTGTACATACAGTACAATCTCACTAATCCGGCACTATTAAAAACCAGAGGGTGCCGGATTATTGGAATGTTCGGATTACTGGATTATAGAGAAAAAATCATAATAAATAAAACAAAGCATTTCATAAAGAAAACATACACACTATTCACACTTCAAAACAACAGGTAAATACGTACACACATGCAAGGGCGGATCCAGGATTTTTTTCTGGGGGGGGCACAAGGGGCGGACGGGCAAAAAAATGTTTGATAGAGAGAGTTTTCTGTACTGTAATGGAATCTCCACAGTACAAAAAATACTTTCTGGGGGGGGGCACGTGCCCTCGTGCACGAGGGCACGTGCCCCCCCCCTAAATCCGCCCTTGCACACATGCACATGTGATAAGTTTTGAGGTTACATTGTTAGACGACGACGCGACGATGCAGCACATAGGCGTAGAGGGGCGAGGGAGGCGCGGGCGGATAGTGCCGTATTATTGGACTATTGAAGTGCCGGATTAGTGAGATTGTACTGTACTGTATATTCTTTGTTTCATATTATTTGATCAATATTTTGTAAGGACTCATAAAGAACACAGATTACTTTAAAGTTTTCTATATTTTAGCGCACTTGAAGTGAAATAACACAAAATTGCACTATACAAATATTACATTATTATTATTATTTGTGCGGTGCTTCGTAGCTTCCCCACTCTTGTCTATTTAATTTTCTGAAGGTTTCACTTCTACCGTGTGTGAATTGCACACTCTGATTTTTTTTCTTTTAACTTTCAGGTTTGATTGTTAGTTCCCAATTTTGGGGTTATATGGCAGATACCAGAGGGCGTAGGAGCGTTCTTATGGTCTCTATGACTTTTGGCTCAATCTTCTCCATAATATCTAGTTTCTCCCCTAACCTCGCTACATTTGCTGTATTTAAACTGATATCAACAGCGACGTAAGATGCGATTGTTTTCTAATGTTAATCCTTTAATATTAATGTAATTTCTTGTTTTGTTTAATATCTGGTACAGTAGAGCGTCGATTATCCGAACTAATTGGAGGACGTGGGTGTTCGGAAAACCGGTATTTTCGAATAATCGAGCCATACATATTTACGTACAGGTGGATGAAAACCATATTTACATTTATACCTTTAATGACAAATAGGAATTAAACAAAAAAGTGCAAAATTAACACTTTAAAAAATCTTCAATTGTACTATCCACCCGAGCACTCTTTTGACTTTTGAGAAGTGTAAACGATAGCAATCGCAGACAAATTAACGTGTTTGAAACAATGTGGTTTCTTGCTTTTACCAATTACAAGCATAGACAATTGGTGGCTGTCAGTAACAATAGCACATCAGTGATACGATCCTTGCTTATTTTTTGACGAGGTGCTACTAATTCACGACATGAAGCAGGAGTTTTTCGTGCAAAGCTTTCCAATTGAGTCCGGTTTCATCTGCATGTAATCTTGTTCCTTCAGTATATACCTTAGTTTGATTTTGAAAGAATCAGCTGCTGATGAATCAGCAGATTGTTTTTCTCCTTGTATTTGAAGCTCAAGAATGCCATGTCTTGACTTAAATCGCGGATCCGTCAGAAGAATCAAGCTGGGATATAAAGTTACTTATGCTCGTCTTTGTTTTATTTTTTATATCCGTAATGGTAGACTTATTAACTTGGTATTCATTGGATAACTTGGTTGCGGATTCGCCTTCCTCTAACTGTTTATTAATCTCATATTTATCTTTCATAGAAAGGACAACACGTTTACGTTTAGGCATTTTAAATCGAGAGTTTACTTTAGTCTATCATGGTTTATCTTTACATTATATGGCAAAATTTAGTTTATCGACTAGCGGCGGCAAGGCCCATACAATGATTAACAAGTCACGCGCAGTAGTTCCGATAAGCGGTCGTTCGGTTGATCGACGTTCGGATAATCGACGCTCCACTGTATTTGAACTATTTCATAAGAATTTTTCTAAGTTTCTGAAGTGTAAACTTTGGATTGTTTTGCAGGATGTCCGCTGCCAATGTTATAATTTTTGCTTTTTATGGTGAATTTACACCAAAAAAGTATGTGGACAGCATGCTTTCCGTACTTTCATCCATTATCATATTTAGTCAAGCCATCGCATCATGTAAGTAAGAGCATTAATTTTACTCTCCATGAAGCATTCCATCAAATCTTTTGTGGAGTTTTGACTGGTCAGTAGCTGAGTTGACATCGCGTTTGGCAAGACCAAGCAACATTTTCCGCTTACTGTGGTGGTAGTAGGAGATTTTCAAATATTGTCAGGTTATTCATAATCCGTTAAAGTTATTAATAAAATAAGTTTAAAAAAACCTAAGCTTTATGGTAAGTAACGGGAGTTTCTTTGTTAAGGCGCTGCATCCGCGCTCAAAAAGAAGAAGATGGAGAAATATTAAATTACGAATGTTAGAGGGGCGTGCTAATATTTAAAACGATTAAAAATCAATGCGAAAATTGTGAAAATGTTTAATAAAACGAGCAACTAACTTACGACCCGTTTAAAATAGAGCAAAAATCTCGCGGAAACAGTCTTACGTATCATTTAAACAAACATTGTGAATTTTTTCACAACTATAACTTGTAAAATAACTGAAACCAACATGTTTATAATAATTTTCGGATCATACTATTCTATCATTTTCTATCGAGGAAATTTCATATAATTTTCATTTCGGCGTGGAACGCGTCTAAATATTATCTTCAAAAATAACTAACTGTATTTTTTAAGAGTTTAAAAACTTAAAATGTTTAAGGGAGATACGTAAGAAATCGGTAGAAATTCGGGTAGTGGCGGCTTAATTGATTTGGCAATAATTGTCTGCTAATTTACTATGCCACTGTATTCTTATTTTCATAGATCTCTTATTAAAGACGTAAGCATCAGAAAAATTATGAAAAACGATTGGGCAACCCTCAGCCTTAGCCAATTTAGGGCTTCCAAAGCTAGCCTGGTGACTTCTTCCAAATACTTGTCAAAATTGTGCAGCCATTATTTTTCTACAACTCTTCGATCTGAGCAGTTGGGGTATGGGATCTGCTTTGGTTCAGATCTACTCATTCTTGGGTCTATGATCTTCAATAATACCTCTATGATATCTCTAACTTTCCCTTTCAGTAATTGCCTGGGCCATTCTTTCCTTGGACTTCCTTCTCCCTATTGACTTTATGGGCATAACATTCAGGCCTTGGCGTCTCCTGGTTATTTGTTACGCCTTGCCTTTTCTCCTGGCCACCTTCTGCTTGTTTTGGTCTCCCGAAAGTCCAAAGTACCTCATGAGCCAGGGAAAGGACGAAGAAGCCTTAGTTATATTGAGGAACATATATCATGTTAATACAAAGAAGGATCCAGAAACTTATGCGGTCAGTATGAATCAAGTTTATTATTTTACTGACAGATTATAGATAGGTATACATAATTAAACTAAATGATCTCCTGAAAAATCTATTTCTCTGAGGCCTAAATTCAAACTTCTTGAGGAAAAGAAAATAAGGAACTCCAGTTCATTTTTTTTTAAATTTTCATTTGTGAATTTGGAACTTTCTTGTTATTAGACCTCGGACTCTCGATAGGGGTTTTGATATAATGCTTGAAAAGTGGAAGGCGCATAGCCGCACTCGGAATTTATCTTCGCAATCAATTCCAACCAGCATATTTTTATGCGCATTTCTCGCAAGATCGAATGCAACTGACCTAATTTTTATAAGTGGAGGGTATTTTTTTTTTTTTTAAGAGCGGAAATGGTTTACCTATAGTTCCCGTGAGCACTTAGGCCAGCGGTCGTCTCACTTTTCTGGTCAAGGGCCACATAGGGCAATGTGAGGTATCGCCGCGGGCCGCACAATTATAAAATATGGGAAGGGGGGGGGGTTGAGGGGAAACTGTCACGGAATCAATAATTTGATTAAAAAAGTGTATTAAATTATTTATTTTACTTTTTTGTTTAGGATGTTAAAAAAGCAATTCCTTTGTATTTTAAGTACCTACCGGGTTGCTACCTCCTTCCTTCCTGTATGCATGGTATTGTAATTCTTAATAATAATAAGATGATAATATTATATACCGCCCTTGAGGTGATTTTCCACGACAATGGCGCTATAAAAAATAGCCAATTATTATTATTATTATTAATAAAAAAAATATTACATAATTAAAAACTTAAATTTCACATCATCCATTTTAATGAATATAATAGAATCGTTCAGTTCATAGACATCCAAATGGATAGACCAGAAGATACAGGTGAGGGGTAAAACCAAACTATGGGGGGGCGAAGAGGGGAAGAAGACTGTGATTAGTTGAAAAATCAATCTGACAGTATATAGGCATCTCGCATTATAATATCACCATTTAGTTCTTAAAAGCAAAATCTGCTTTGAATGAATAGACCTTTTTACATGGGAGCGCGAATTGCTTGCCACGATAATAAAATATTTGCGTAGGCCAAATATACACCCCAAAAAGATTCGCCCGTTTTCACATAGCAATATTTTGTTGTCGTGTTTAGTTAAGACACTTTTACAAATGTTTCATAATTTACTTACCCCTGTAACCAGCGACGAGCACACTAAG
Source organism: Limnephilus marmoratus (assembly GCA_917880885.1). NCBI lineage: Eukaryota > Metazoa > Arthropoda > Insecta > Trichoptera > Limnephilidae > Limnephilus > Limnephilus marmoratus. The sequence goes on along the minus strand of OU862923.1, from coordinate 27,446,302 downwards.
GAACCGCCCACATTCGCTATGTGCACATTGATATGTAGGTATGTTGTATAGCACAAGCTACTGTTTTGGCGTGTTATTTTTTCGTTAAATGTATAGATGTTAGCTTCGCGCTGCCCACGGCAAGAATGATGACATCACACATTTTAGATTCAAGCGATTCTCTATCCCCTCCACATGGGGCGAACTGGCGCCAAGGAGGAGCTCCAGCCGGTTCCATGGCGAGGGGGAAATAATACGTTTTTATCACTTAGGGCAGGTCCAGATATATTCATATGTCCGTGGTTCAGTTCAATTTTCATCTTAAGTGTATTATTTATTACTTCAATATCCACTTCCCCGAACTACCGAAATATGTGAATTTCAACACGCGTGATAAAAATGATTACAATACATACTATAACAAAAATTAAAATATTAAAGTTTCCTTTGCTTTATTAATACGTGATTAGCGTGTTTTTTTGTCTTTTTTAGATCATTTTTTTTTTAACCTATCCACGCACTCACTGTGCCATCTCAACGCCCCTAATTTTCAATGGGTCTTCTACTGCCCCCCCCTGAAAGGCTCAAACGCCCACAAGGGGGCATAATGAGAACCTATAACGTACACTATACGCGCGTTCAAAATCGACTTACGATGTGTTCAAAAACCGACTGGGCGTTTTAAAATCAAATGTAAATCAATTAAAATCAGCGTTATAAAATCAGCAGATATTTGTGCGGGCCGCACAAATATCGGCCGCGGGCCGCATGTTTGACGACCATGGACTTAGGCCATAGGCCCATTGTGCTATCACCTATTTTACCTCATTACTTTAACAGTGACCCAGTCCCTTTTGTAAAGTTCACCCGGGTTGTCATCGGAAATGAAGCTATATCTTCTGGTTCCACAAGGTGTCTTCCCAGCTCTCATCTCTCCTCTCCACTCTTCCTTGGTTCCCGGAAGGCCCCACGAGGGAAGAGGGCCTCATATCTCCTCCCCACAACTCCTTGGTTCCCTGAAGGCCCCAAGAGGGAAAAAGACTTCATTTCTCTTCTCCACTCCTTAGTTCCCTGAAGGTTCCACGATGGAGATTTTACCTCCCTTTGGTTCCCTGAAGGCCCCACAAGGGAAGAGCACTCCACCTTGGTTCCCTGAAGGCCCCACAAGGGAAAATGTCCTCATCTCTCCTCTCCACTCCTACATGGTTCCCTGAAGGCCCCACGTGGGAAGAGAATATCATCTCTCCACTTCACTCCTTCTTGGTTCCACGTAGGCCCCACGATGGAAGAAGCCACTCCCCCTTGGTTCCCTGAAGACCCCACAAGGGAAGAGTTCACGGAGGTGGTCTCAGCTCTCCTCTCCACGGTTTCTCCTCTTGGTTCCTCCTGCAGACTCCAAGAAGTTAGTCACGGAGGTGGCCTTAATACTCCTAGGTTCCCCAAAGGCCCCTAGTTTTCGAATTTTCGTCCACGAGTGTCTAAGGAAATATAAGATCCACTCCAGAAGAGCCTCGAGTGCTGGAGTAAGGTCTAAATACTCCGAAATGCGATCCTGTTTCTCAGAGGCACCGTTCGTGATACTGTTCCCCAGGACATGAATGAGGCTACCGTGCTCAGGCTGAAGCCTGAGCACGGTAGCTCACACCTTGGCTTGGGTTGGCTATTGCAGGTTGTATTTACACTCCTTGAGCGATGGGTTCATCACCCTCCCTACGCTAAAGTGGAGGGTAAGTGCAAAGGATATACGTATCTAACGTATCCAGTAATTCATTTCGGTGTACATTCAAAAATAGCAAATCTATTAGATACACAAATTTCTTATAACAAAACATAAAATTTTTCACTCGATAAAACCTGCGAAATACTCCGGTGTGATGCTAGTAACAGCCAATGCAGTAATGATGGTTTTTTATTTGCTTTTAAACGATGATTTATAAATTCTACATATAATAATATATAGTAAAACTTTTTCATTCAGAATCAGCATTTGTTGATCTATATTCTATGTGAATATGTTATTTTTCACTGGAGTTCCTTATTTTATGCTTGACTATGTTAAGCGTCGATGACACTGAGCGAGTTTACAAGCTACTATATGGGAAATTCACTATCTGTTAGTAAACTCGCTCAGTGTCATTGTGTTACTTGCTAACTAGCAGATTGTTGACTATCTACGAAAAAAGTTCAAAGGTCGTCAACTTTACTCGCCATACGCTTACTTGTGATTGGTTTATTTATGTTTTCAATATGGCTGCCAATAAACAGCTGATTTTGACTTTTGACTGTCAAACATCTGACAGAATTAGTTCACGCAGGCGTCGTTATTCTCGCTATTGGCGCTAGCAGCCACTTGCAAGCTGTTTCCTACGCTAATGAGCAAGTGGACAGCTTTGTGTGTCATCATGACAGACTCACTCGCCAATTTACCCGCTTTTAAACTTAGTAGGTAGTAGCTTGTAAACTCGCTCAATGTAATTGGCGCTTTAGTCAAAGGGTTGTTGGAGATTGTTCATTATCTATCTCTTTCATTATGAGCCTTGTCTCTTTATGGTGAGGAAAGGCTATTTAAACGACTTCAAAAAGGAGGAGGTTCTCAATTCGACTGTATTTTTTTTTTTTTTTTTTTATGTTTGTTACTTCAGAACTTTTGTCTGGGTGAACCGATATGGATGATTCTTTTTTTATTTGAAAGCTGGTGCTTCCCGTGTGGTCCCATTTTAATTTGGTTCAGTTCCGACAATGTCATCCACGAGAAAACCATATAAGTCTTAAATTTGCATTAAGTATGTGCGCGACAAATGGACGAATAACTCAATATCACGCCAACCGATTTCGATGATTCTTTTTTTATTGGAAAGGATGTACTTCAAGGGTAGTTTGATGAGAGTTTGGTTAGGTTCTGATTATCGGATCCATGACAAAATAACGGAACTCTTAGGGGAAAATTAACGAAACTCGGCCGAATCTCTTAATTTGACCCTCACGTCGTTATGGTCAAATTATGTCTTTCTCATATGAGCAGCACGTTTAGTAGGTCTATCTATATTTAGACAAATTAGTAAGTGTACTTCAGATTCACTAAAAATCAAAAAATAAACAAAAATTTTAACAGAACAAAAAACGACTTCAAAAAATGCACTAAAAAGTAAAAAAATAATTTCGTATTCTTCTGCAACTTCATAATCAACTTATTTTTTCTACTCATCAATATGTAGGTACGGTTGTTATTTTTGGAGTCGGTGTCAGCAAAGGTACCCGGCCCGACGAGTTCACTTGACAGCTCCCCTCACGCCGCGGCCCGCTCTCGCCTCGTCAAGTCGCTTGTGCGACACAAGCACATCTCACCTATAACTATGTATGTAGTTACAAACCTACCTTGACTGACACCGACTCCAAAAATATCAATCGTACCTACATATTGTTGAGTAGAAAAAATAAGTTGATTATGAAGTTGTAGATGAATACGAAATTATTTTTTTACTTTTTAGTGCGTTTTTTGAAGTCGTTTTTTGTTTTGTTAAAAAAAATTTATATTCATTTGCAACAGATTTAAAACATGAAAAAAAATGTATACAAATTGTAAAAACATACAAATATTACATAAATAAAAAAATTTTATCTACTCAGTTTTATTCATTTTTATAAATAATGTCAGTCCTTTTAATATAACATATTTTTTAAAGGTAGATGCTTTAGTTTTGGATGACATGGACCGCTTGAAAGAGAAATTAGAAGGCTCTGTACTTAACAAATTATGGAGGCAAACTGCTCCACTGTTCGTCAGGCCCCATTTAAGATACATTTTGATATTCTTTGTCTTAAACTTTGGAGTTTATGCCAGGTTAGTTTCAGTTTTAATGAGAAGCGTTTTTATTGCTTTCTCTCAACAATAAACATTAATTTCAGACATCAACAAAGAATAAATAAAAAAAATAGCAGTCTTGGAACAACGAAATATATTACATATTAAAAAATATTTGACAGAACCTTAACACACGTCAACCATGGAAATTTGAAATGCTGTAAAGGCGTTAATTGTTTAGGAGAGCGAAAAGAAAGTTTTTGATTTTTTCAAAAAATCGTATCTCCGGTTTTTGTAGACCTATAATATTAAGTATTCTATAAGATCTATTCAATGTCATTTTATATTAACATTGATAATAATAAAATAACATTGATAGATCTTATAAAATACTTTATATTTTTGTAAATTTATTTAATCTTCTTCTTCGATGGCGCTACAGCCCATATCGAGCTTTGGCCTCCTGCAACAGTCGCCTCCAACTCCTCCTGTCCTCAGCGGCTCACTTCAATTTGGTACCTGGAGAAGCTGTGCTGCATCCCCTCTTACTTCGTCTTCCCACCTCAGTCTGGGTCTTCCCACTTTTCTCTTTCCACCTGGGTGTCCAGTCAAAATTCTTTTTGGGACGCGTGTATCCGGCATTCTCTGTACATGCCCAGCCCATCTCAGCCTGAGGAGTCTCATATGTGCTGAGATGCTAGGGGCCTTATATATATCATACAATTCTGTATTGTGCCGGATGCGCCACTGTTTACCCTCTTTCACGGGTCCACATATTCTTCTCAGCACTTTTCTTTCAAAAGTATCCAGCATTTCAGCCATCTTTACCGTCAATATCAGCGCCTCACATCCATATGCCAATACAGTTCTAACAATGGTCTTATATATGGTTATTTTGGTTTTTCTGTGGACACTACGTGACTTAAACACTGGCAGCAAAGAGAAGTATGTTTTGTTGGCTGCTGTGATTCTGCTTCTGATTTCTGCTGGATCCTCATTGTTCTAAATTTATTTAAATAACAATAATAATAATAATAATAATTGGATAATTTGTATAGCGCCGTTTTTGTGAAAAATCACCTCAAGGGCGCTTTACAATTTATTATGAATCCTAGGCTCTATCTAATTTTATTATTTTCAAATAGATACAGAAACATACTTACCTGCAGGACACTTCCGATAAAACACACTTTATTAAAAAGTTTATGCTTGGGGAAGATACGACGTTGCACATGGAGGACATTATATTCAAAACACTGGACATTGCATGGGTTTTACATTTATATTTATATTTAAAAGAAGATTAATGCCAAAGTTGAGTTAATATTTATTTTGAAAGTCTGGAGAATTTTAAGAATTTGCTTTCTTTTTACACACTTAGTTATTTGCAATGTTGCGAGCCGTGAAGGCGAAGGTGAAAGGTTTTTTTAACTTATGGATACGACTGTCTGAAAAGATGAGTTTTAAGTTTAGCTCTAAATTTCGCTGAATCTGTGATCATTCTTAACTCATGTGGCAGTCCATTCCAGACTTTAGGTCCTGACACTCCGAAAGCACGCTCACCGAATTTAGTATCTGGTGTGCGCTTTGGTTCCTTCAATCTTCCGATCGCTGATGCTGCTGCTGACCTGAGGGTTGATTGTCGAGAATTGGAATTTTCTGGAATACACATTTCCGATAAGTAAGTCGGAGCCATTCTGTTAAGAGACTTGAATACCATCCAGCAGAGCTTAAACTGGATTCTCTTGGGGCACTTTTGGGGCCAGTGAAGATTTTTGAGATGCTTAGAAATATGGGAATATTTAGATACGCCGGTGATGAGTCTTGCCGCAGCGTTGACACACACAATGTTTAAAACCGTCTGCTTGTTTAGGAATAAATACATCCCAAAACACGTAATCGCGTTATACTTTCATAAGACCAAAAACGTCCCGAGCGACCTTACATTTTAAAAGCTAAATATCTCTCTTCCTCTCATGCAAACATATGTATTTTTCTTTTAACCAGAAAGAGAACAAAATAATGCTTCTTATTGTCTTTGAAATATGAAAGCTATCTTGCATAGATATTTTACAATCTCGATCCAAAGTGACGGTTTCAGAATTTATACGCGAAATCGAGGCTTCCGGATTGTGAGGTGTGAGTATAATGAACCAAGCAGACGGGTTAATTTACTTAATATTTTTCAGAAATAAATCCTCTTAAAATGCATGTCGTAGAAGACGCACTTATTTTCCTAGAAATATTTCGATGACCCAGTTCAAAAGAGAAAAATAAATTAACTCTTTTTTGGATTTACTGTCCTTTACAGCATTTCAAATTTCCACTATTGACATGTTCATGAGAACAATATTGGCAAAACACAGATTAAAATGATTTGCACCTTTTTTACTACATAAAAAAAATATTATTTGTCCAACGAAGGTGGCTTGCATAAGTAAATATTTCTGTTTTCAGTTTGAATATAGTAATTAACCTTTTATGTTTCCGCATAACGAAATGCCTTCTGATGATAAAAACTGGATCCATTATGTTGAATTTCCATTAATTCCAGTACTAGCTCGTTCATCATATGGCTTCCAGATATTGTCGACAGATTTTTGGAAGGGCTGGAATCCGAGGGTGCAGATGACAAGGTGTTTTGTGAGCTGATGAGTGTTAGAACTGAACGAGAGACATCAGCTAAATTAAATCCCACAGTGAGTAAAAAGTAAACCAAATAAAACTGTTTATAAAATGAGATACTTTTCATTTCCGAATTAAATTTTCATCATTTTTACACAAATGTGCAAAATTTCAAAAAAATAAAAAGGGTTTTGGATCGATTTGATGTTGCAGATCTATGAGTATTTTTGTGAATAAAGATGCATTTTGAATGTATCGTACTAATATTGAATTCAAAATATATTTCATATGTACATAGAATATGATTAAAGCAGATAATTAATCAATTAAATGATAATAAAGTATTATTGTTTAAACCCCTATTTTAATAATAAATATCAACATGTTCAGAGCCAATGGTTTCTTCATCAGGACTCAAATTATCTTCAATCTTCAAATGATCAAACTTGCTAACTAGAATTTATTTTTATTTAAGTATCAGTTTCAAAATTGAACCAAATTTTGTCAAGAATTCAGACAAGCGATAAAGTACCACATGTAGTATAATATTTGAAGGGAAAAATATTTTAATTGTCATTTTCGAAATTGAAACTGATGTATGTACGTATCTATATAGCAAGTACCTATAATATAAATTTTTAATGATTTTTAACCAGAAAATTATGTAAGAAATTTGGAATGAGTGTTTCTTTTTTGAAAAAATTATTAGTGTTAATCTTGACGAGCAAAGCCAGATTTCGTGATTTTTAAGGGAACACAATAAAAACTCTGAAAAATCAGAAGATAAATATTATTTATTTTTTCGTAATCAGTACATATAATACTATGTATTTCATTTTTGTATGTTTATTTTTAACCCGGCGTCATTGTTGCCGGGTATCTAATACCAGATTAGATACAGACAGTTTTTAAAATCCTAATAACTTCAAAACAAAATACGAGCGTTATTTGGCGCTCTCAGTAGCTGCGGTCGTTGAATTATTTTAGTGTATTAGCTGTTTGTGGAATTAATTAATTATTAGTGGAATTTACATGTGTATGAAGAGCGCTCGGGTAACTTATATACAGGCCACAATGGCCACATACGTACTAAGTTTCATACATAAACAATGTGTTTATGTATGAAACTTAGTACTACATAAGTAATACATAAGCTTTGTTCCACATTACTCACTATTTTATTATATTATCGTGTTAAAAAAAATGTTTTGTTCTTCAATTGTTATTATTTTTATTTTTTAAATATATATTCTATGTTATGTTGTAAAAAAATTGATCTCAGGAGAAAAATGTTTAGTTCCTTAATATTTGATGATTATATGCTAATTTTATAATAAATAACTGTTTAATTTTCATAAATAATGTAAAAACTACCTATTTCCTTCAAATAAAATACTAATGTTGACATATAGAATACTAATATTTACAATAATCTATAGGGGTAAAATATACCCGGCCAAAATGGCTGTGTTCTGTTTGGTTACCACAATGGCGCCGGGTTAAAACAGTGGTTAAAACAAGTAATTTATTATCATTCATCAATTTTTTTCATCACTTTTAATGACTTTTCAAAGGGATGTTGAAATATCACTTTGTTGAGTTGTCATGGAACGTTATGTTACAATTGCTGAAGAAAATAATAAATCGGTCAAAATACATATTTAACGTAACATTTTATCTTTCAAAGATTGTATGGAAGAAAATGCAATTACTTTTCAATTACAAGACAAAAATAATATTATCGAAACTATTGTTGCTTTGGCACATTTCTTTCTCAGGCCACTCCAGTCTGCGACGACTCCCTCAGATTAAACACATACCCCATGATGCTCTCCGTCACCCTGGTTGTGGGCTGCAGCAATGTGGTGCTCGCTATCTGCCTCCGCTGGGTCAGTAAGAGAACTGCTCTGCAGGCTCTACTCTCGGTGGGGTGTTTGGCCACCCTGTCCATTCACTGGATCCGCAACCCATGGCTGGCTTGGACCTGCCTGGTGATCTTTCAGTGCTGTGGGATTCTCAGAGGGGTACTCCTGGCTTATGGTGTGGAACTTTTCCCAACAAACTATAGGTAATTTTTCTAATTAATCTAAGGGCGATACTGTAATCTAATTAATCTAAGGACGGTTCGTTTCACAGAAATTCAAATGTAACATTGTCGTCAACTGGCCATTGAGCGCCATTTCATTTTCATGAAAGTTCCCCGTTAAATGACGATTCTAAGTCCCTTTCAGCTTTTGAACAAATTATGATCAGATTAATACATTTTGATAGAAAGCACGCACCTATGATCGGTGTTTAACGGGGACCTTTTAAATGTCAAAAAAGCAAAATGGTACTGAATGGCCATTTGACTAGGCTTACCATACGTCCCGGTTTGACCGGGATTGTCCCGGTTTCAGACACGGGTCCCGGAGTCACGGCCAGTTTAGATTTCATGGCATGGTAAATAAATAAATAAAATAAAATAAAATAAATAAGACTACCTATTTATAAAAAGCTTTGTGGTAAAGATAGCAGAGTGAAGTGCCAGGAATGTTTCTCAGAATTTTCTATTGCACACGGTGGGCGAGCGTATATTAAAGATCACTGGAGTTGTGCGAAACATAAGGCTGGTGTGACGGTGACTGCAAGCATTTTTTCTGTTAAAACATTCTTTACAAATGATGATCCAATTCAAGATGACGGTTGCATTGACCTGTAAATTCTAAATAGATGTGCAAATTTCATGAAACGCACCCAGGGCGGATAACGCGGTGTCACCCCTCCCCCCCCTCCTGTCACAGTTTAGTGCTTCATAATTATGGTAAGCCTACATTTGACGACAATGTTTATGTGATATTTTACTTCTAAAATTGCCATCAGTATTTTGTGTTACAAAATTAACATATTTTTCTGATTGACTACCTGACAATCCATATTATTAAATCACCTTGAAATTTACTAGTTTATTATCATCAGCTTGTTTGCTGCAATAACGACATACCTAAACCAATCATAAAAAAATCCATATATGTAATGACTTATTTGGAATAACAATTTCCGCTTTCCTTTTTACGATAGAACGACATTGCTGAACTACCAAAAGTTGACGCGAGACAGCAGTAAGTGTCAGTATTGCTTTACAATTTTATTACAATAACTAAAAAAAAATATTCTAACCGTTTCCGGAAAATTTACTTATTTTGAATTATGTCATTTTTGCAGCAAACAAGTGATAAATACTTATTGGATAAATTAGAAAAATGCAGCATAGAAAGTGTTACAGCAATAGTTTCTTGGAGTTACTAATCATTTATTAGAGTAAAGCCTTACTTTTGTTTTTAATAATACAGGGTGTCCGCCGGCAGATTTTATACTTCAAAAAATAAAATATGAATACAATGAAAGTTATATATTTATTATCTCACATGAGAAAAATGCGGATTTTAGTTTTTAAAAATATCTCCACTAAAAAGGCGTTCTTCTAGCCGCAAACATTCTTGCAATCTTTCCTTGGTGTTGGCGAAAACTCACTTGCAAGTTCTGGACTGATAGCTGCAATCTCTCATCGGATATTTTCTTGTAGAGTCTCTATTGTTAATGGCGAATTGCTGTATACGCGAGATTTGTGATATCCCCACAAGAAAAAGTTGCAAGGGGTCAGATTGGGTAATCTAGGGGGCCAGGCTATGTCGCCGAAGCGACTAATCAATTTTCCAGGAAAAAGCTCTCTCACTTTAGTCATTGAGTCCCCAGCGGTGTGTGCCGTGGCGCCCGGGGCCCCATCCTGCTGAAAATAGGTTCTGTTACTATGACATGACGATATAGCTCAGGTATAAAAAAATTGACCACTATCGCGCGGTACCATTGTGCGTTAACGGTTTCACCTCTACCGAAAAAAAAGGATTTTATTTGATTGTAAAATTTCCCTCCTCACAAGTTCTGCGTTTTCAGGAGTAGTTACAGTCGTTGAAGGTCCAGGACGAGGTTCATTTCCGACTGATCGAGTTTCTCTAAATTTCTGTACCCATCAAGTGGTTCGACGGGCCATCCTTCAATCGTCAGATACCAAAGTGAGAAAAAAGCTGATGCCTTGCCACATTGATCGAGTAATAGTTCGTAAAATTCGCCTCAACTGCAAAAGTCTACTGACTCATGGCTACTAAACAACCCGCAACACTCGCGCGTTATGTGATACCCCGCTCCCCCCACTGCCGCCTTCCTATGCGCCATGAGCTCAGTTCAAAGTGTAAAATCTGCCAGCGGACACCCTGTAGTATAAAGACTGTAATTTTAATGATGGGTATTAGTTCAAATACTGGAAATATTTGAGATAAGGAGAAGTGTAATTAAGAATTTAAATATTATCAATAACCAGAAAATCTTTTTTGATGAAATGATCTCTAAATTTGTTTCATTGTAGACTCTCCCCCTAACCCATCTTTCTCTGATTCCTTCTTTAATTGTATATTTATAATCTAATTTTAAGTAAACCCCTGAAGAGGTAAGTTTTGCTCATGATACATGTTGTTCGTATCAAAACAATAAAAAGTGGTTAAAATGAAGTGTTTATTTTTAAATTTTTTAATGTTGAAATTGTTTCATCACTTCGAATGGTTGTCTTGGTTCACACATTTCATGTAGTATTTTACAAAATTATTATTATTACATTTCCTAATACATTTTTTAAATCAATTTTTAGAGCCATGGCAATGTGTTTGCTGTTAATCTTTGGACGTTTGGGAGTCGTAACAGGAACGAATCTAGTGGGTTACCTAATGGAGGTTTACTGCCCGGCAAACTTCATAGGATTTGGCATATTACTCGGAGGTACCAAAACATTCACTTATTTCTTTAGTTCATCAATATCGTTCGTATCCTATTCTCGAGATCTCTCTTCGAGTCAAAAAATTTAATGTTTATGGAACACACCGTAGACATACCTACACTTCCCTTTATGGGAAGAATAATATATAGGAAAAAATATTAGAAGTCGATATCTACGTAATACCAAAGGCAAGTAGACAATATTAGCAGAACAAAACGCGAATAAGTTGTAAATATATTAAATTATGCAAACATAATGATGAATTGAGCATTTTATGAATAAAAACAGACTAATGGAGATACATATTACAGAAACTGTAACCCTGAATAAATGTATAACGCTTCAAGCGCATATAGCACTAGAAAATTAACCCAATTGCGATGTTGCCGGATTTAAAAATAGATATTTTTTATTAGTACCAAATTGAATCTAAAATTGTAGTCTTTATACAATGTGTAACTAAAACACTGTTTAACAGTTGGGAAGTGTTTTTTTATTAAGGCTGAGTGTCTTTAAATGTGTTCCACTAGGTTGTCGATGTCTAGTGAATCTATGTGTCTAGCACCTTGGATCAATAAAGGATTTATCAATAATGTTGGTAACTTATCATCGTTCCCGAGCATGACTGCATACGTCTAACGAACAAACAACAGTTCACAAAGATTAAGTGTTAATTAATTAAGTCTTAATTTATTAATTTTGTTTTGAAGAGTTTTAATTTTTAATGTATATTTGTTACTTTATATAATATATAAAGTAACAAATATAAATACATATATAACAAATATAAATATATTTAAAGTAACAAATGTACGTACATTGAAAATTAAAACTCTTCTAAACAAAATGTCTAGATATATATTCAAAAAAAATTATTCAATATGAAGTGTTGTTTGTTCGTTAGCAGTCTGCAGTCGTGCTCAGGAACGGTGACAAGTTATCGATAAATCCTTTATCGGTCAATCGATTAGGTATCCTAAATAGGTATATGTATCTAACCGGTTCGACAGCTTACTAACTCTGCTGAATAACTACTATCGGTCGAGCAATGATTCTCATGGACTCCAAAAAAAGAATCCTCCTGCGGGCGCCTGAAGTCATGCCTAATTATATGTATATGGTATCCGGAAACTAGTTGTACAAGTGGGAAACTGGTGAATTTATATCGCATTTGCAGTTGATTTTTTTTAGTAACTTTTTTAGTAAATCTAGTTCAAAGTTGAAAGTATTTAGGTCTATTAATTTTTATTTTCTAAAGTTTTTCTTGTGCTTATTATCGGATTTTTAATGCATCGAAGCTTAGACTCAGCTCCAATAGTTTCTTAACTATGTTCGAACCTAATGTTCAACAATGAAAAAAACTTATTTGTGAACAGCTATAATCGTGATTTTTAATGTTTATTTTACATATCTAACACTAATCATGTTTTATTTTCAGTTTGCTTGATTTTCTGTATGCTTTTACCTGGAAAGGAAAACCCCCAAAACGCAGTTCGTCGCTCGCACCTAGAGTTGCCACCAACCATCAGTCCGATAGTCTCCAAAAACTGACATTCATCGATAATAATTTATATAATAATATAATGTGTAGATCTGTAGAGCCAAGATAGTGTATCTCCCCATTTTTTTTGTATTTGTTAAAATTTCGCATCTCTAACTCACACCATTCCAAAGATATTTACAGATTTCAAATTAACATAAAATTTTCTATGAGAGTAAGATGGCGCCTTACAGTTCAAGGCAGTCAGTGAACTCAAAAACTAGAATAGGTAATGTAAAAACCTTTTTGATTAATTCAAGCACAGGGCCAGCATAAAAACAACACATCACGATAGTTGCCGGATTTACACCAAGCATTGAAAGTTATATTGACGCATACGCAATCGGCAAGTGAGGATTTTTTCAAGACATTCCGGAACTGGCAGTGTACCTGTTAAATGGAGATACAACACATTGGCTTTGAGTCATAGTTCTTATATCAGATAGAACCATGGGTTATTATTATAAGGTTATGTTGATTACATCTGTTTTGAGATATTCTTTATAACTGTAAGAATTGTAAAAATAATACAAATATACCGGTCATTTGTATACATTATATTTGTTGCCTACATTATATTTTTTTTTATATAAAAAGACAGTAGACATTAAATTATTTAACAATAATAATTAGTATGGTTTTTTCTCCTGGAATATTTCATTTCCTCCTCTTTGAACCAACGTTTTGGACAGCCTTGCAGTGTTCATCTTCGGGCAGACTGATTGTCGCCTTTGTTCTTAATTGTCCAAACGACCATTAGAAAATTTTATAAGAGGAGAAAGTTTTCTTTAATTATTTCAATGAAACATTATGATAGGTGTTTTATAAAGCTATTTCTGTAAAGTTAAAGGTATCATTAGTTTAATAATTCTTAGTAAAGTGATTAACTATCATTTTATATAGTTTATTTTTAATTTTAAAGGGGAGATTGAACAAAAACTAAAATGGTCATTTGGACAATTAAGAACTAAGGCGACGTGATGTAGATAAGTATTGCAATAAAGCCAGTCAGGGGAAGAACCGCATATAAATTAACATATTGGATTCAATTAGAAATAAATGGATAAGAAATGCGTAAATCAAAAGTTTTTACATTTATGTATTAATATACTTAGCGCAGAAGCTAAAAGAGAATTGTAAAATGTAATATTTTCTTTTAGTAAAATTTGTCACCTGTACGCACACACCCCATGAAAGGGGGCAGATGTTATAATTATTATATAATTTTTTTAAGAAATGCATAAATTTATTCATGTACCGAAAATGTTAAGAAGAAATAAACTTTATATACCAGTTCGATCAGCTTCGCGATATAATTATAAACATGAAAATATATAGGGTTTTACTGTTTCGTGTAGTAAAAATTACCATGAAATATTACGGCTGACAAAGAAAAATTTTGCACATCGAACTACCTAACGCTAGTAAACTGCGACGGGCTTAGTACAATGTAGTAAGTTCCTAGACATCACTTACAATCATAAATTGCTTATTTTCCTTATGGGTTTTTTTTAATGAAACTTGATAGACACGCATACTCCATTCATACACTTCCCCGACTGGCCTTTACCACAAACTTAATCACATGAATTTTAATGAAAATTCGTGACCTTGGCGTGATTTTTGAAGTAAATCTCTCTTTCAAATCCCACATATCCTGACATTGTCTCCCGCGCCAACAAAATGCTCGGATTTTTTCTTCGTAATACGAGATCATTTACTAATGGAATTGCAATACGAAGAACATATGAAGCACTTGTTCGCAGCATCCTAGAATACAGCTCCATTATCTGCGCCCCCTCTGAACAAAACTAGAAATAGAAAGAGTACAGAAAAGGTTTATGCGTTACCTGTATATGAGGGAATATATGAGGGTGGTCTGAAAAGTTTCCGACCTGAACATGAAGATGGCAGCACTAGTCAATAAAAGCTAGTGTATGTAGTTGTGCATCTTTTGACAGTCACTCACCAATGTTTCGGCCATTTTGGACGCCCAGTTTTTAGTTGACAGTCGTTTGAGCGAGTCGATGTGTGTGTTTTTGTGAAAATGGAAAAAATTGAGTGTCGAGCTATTATTAAATTTTTGTTTTTGCAAAAGCAATACGCCTACGCAAATCAAAGATCGGTTGGACTCTGTATATGGGACTCTGCACCATCATTTACCACAGTGAAATTTTGGGCAGCTGAATTTAAACTTGGCCGTAAGAGCTTGGGAGACGATGAACGTTCGGGACGTCCAAAAACTGCAACTACTGACGATAACATTGCTAAACTTCACCAAATAGTGTTAGACGACCGCCGAATTAAAGTGAGAGAGATAGCAGAGGTTATGAAAATGTCCAAAGAGCGTGCCTGTCACATATTAAATCAAGATTTAGACACGAGAAGGCTGTCCGCGCGTTGGGTGCCGCGTTTGACTCACGTTAGACCACGTTGGCTCACATTAGACCAAAAACGTGTTTTACCAAGACAACGCACCGTCTCACACCTCAGCGGTTTGAACTGCATGACCATCCGCCTAACTCACCAGGTTTAGCCCCAAGCGACTTCTTTTCCCTTAACTGAAAACTGCGCAAAAAAACTAAAAACAAAAATTTATTAACAGCTTTTTTCCATTTTCACAAAACCACACACATCAACTCACTCAAACGACTGTCAACTAAAAACTGCGCATCCAAAATGGCCGAAACTTTGGTGAGTAACTGTCAAAAGATGCACAACTGCATTCACTAGCTTTCATTGATGAGTGCTGCCATCTTCATGTTCAGGTTGGAAACTTTTCAGACCACTCTCGTACAAACTACCCATTCCTGTATCCATCGTTGTTCTTAACAGGAATGCTCAATCTTAATACCTTAGAAGCCCGCCGAAAAATATTTTTGGGGAAACATTTTTTTAAGCCGATCTCCGGTATTGTACTGAATCCACCTACGTTAAAGGAGATTAACCTATATGTCCCTAAAGCGTATACTCGTGGGAGATCCCACACACTTTTTTATGCTCCGAAAGCGAGATCTTCTTCCTATCAGAATGCACCAATAAACAGAGTAATTCAACTGCTTAACGATTCTGCATTGAGCATCGACATCTTCAATGTTACCTATAGAGAGTTCAGTAACTATCTTTTGACATATGTCAGAACATAGTGAAACTGCCCCCACGGACTTTTTTTTCTTATTTTAAATTTTATAATCTTCTCTGTAATAATTTGGTGTATAACTGTTTTATGGAGAACCTGAATAAAATAAATAAATAAATAATTAACAATTCGAGTATCATATTTATTTATAAGTATTTTGTTTTTTCACATAATTATCATACTATAATTCAGTCCTTTCTTCGTACGGTGGAGGCTTTTCGGAAGAGAACTTCTTACTTTTGTTGTCGTCTGAAGCTGGTAATGTAAATACCAGACCAGCTAGAACTGAAAAGAGAAAACAAAACCCGTACAATACGTGAGACGTTACATGAATCTTGCAATGCTTAGTTTTAATATAGTGGTAAAGCCCATTCCTCTTGAAATGCTATGGCTTATGTGTGCCCAAAAACTTCAGCTATAGTTGTCACCACAGCTTGTTCAAGATACCACATGGCAAAACAGATGCTCTAGCACAGTATAGCATGACAAGATGAATGTGCCAATTGATGAAATTTCTATTACAGTAAAAACCATTACTTAATTACTCCAGTAACCATAAAACTTGTTTTCCTATCTTCTCAAATCTTAAGAAAGTTAATATAAGAAATTTTGTATGGATGATTAATCTGAGGTACAATAAATTAAACAAATGTTTTCATATTTCAAAGCTCCATAGCTCTTGATGGAAACGACCAAGGGCACTTTTATAATTTCTACAGTTACGGCACAGTAACAGCAAAATTAAAACAAATTATCACATACGAAGATACGTTCCGTATCACAATAATGCTGAACATTATTATGTATGTAGTGTGTAAGAAAGAGCTGTTGAAAATGAGTAAAACGAATTATGTATGTCTGCTTCTCCCAAAGGATATATTTCTCTCACACATATTAAAGAAATGAAACGCCACGTGTCATAGCTGCAGGAATTATAAAAGTGCCCAAAGTGAAATGAAAGTCATTATGAAAACAAATATTCCAAACTTCTAAGTCTTGTCTTCAAATATTCCGAAATCCAAGGTTTTCAAATAGATAGTTTTGAATGCATCGTACAGACCCACAGATTTCTCCTTTGTAATAAAGATGTAGAAATCTATATATATAAAAATTTAGGTTCCGTATGTTTGCGTTCGCTAATCTCGGAAAGTAATCGATGAATTGACTCAAAATTTTTACAAAACATTGCATTTTAGCAGAAGAGCGTTTATACATACTTTTTATTTGGAAGTTCTAAAGGAAAAGGATAATTTTATGCGTTTTAAATTGACTCATAATTTGTCATAGTAAAAAACGGAATGACAGTTCTAGACAGTGTTGCCATTTTATTAAAAGTTACAAAATTTTATGATACCTACAATTAGGAATTAAAAGAATTTAATCGGATTTAACCTTTCAAAGGCCAGGAACGCGCCCGCGCGCGAGACTGGAATTTCAAAAAAGAATATTAATTCAAATAATTTGGATGCGATTTTAAATTTTATTCCATTAATTTATAACATAAAATAAAGCTTAAAATAGCTTCCTCCATTCTTGTTATTAAGGTAATTTAAAAAAGGTAAGGTAAAAAACCCTGGCCCTTGACAGGTTAAAAGTAGAATTATATCTAACAAATTATATTACTATTTTCACTCCTTTGTTTTCTCTGTGCGTTTTAATTTACTCATAATTGTACTGAATGTCAGTTCGTAACTTTACAAAACCTACAAAAACATCAGATTAACAAATCGAATCATATATGACAAATTTTCAAAGGGTCAAAAAAGTGTAACTGTGACCAGTTGATTGATGTGTAAGTTTTTTCAAAGTTGATCACCATTCGTGGGATGCCTCGCTCACGTTAAAACATAGGCTGTCGTACTCGACACGCAAACGCAGATCGTAAGAGAAGATCAAACCGCACTGATCAAGAACGTTTAAACGATAATGAACATGTTCGAGTTAGAATTATTCAGATGCGAGCAGAAGAACTGGCGAATCGTTGGGAAGAAAGACTTAAAAGCTTACGAGTAGAAGCGCGAAGAAGACGAGCAGCACATTCATCTCAACAACGTCAAGAAGAAATAGATCAACGCTGAAGACGAATGCAAGTGCAACTTTTGAATAACCATGCTTCGTACCATCGAATTGCTTTTTCATACGAACCAGATATTCATGTAAATTTGTTCAAATCGGTAAAATGGATAAAGTTTGTACACACTGCAAAGCGATGAAATTTAAAGGAGAAACTCAAGGAATGTGTTGTGCGAGCGGCAAAGTGAAGCTACCTGAAATTGATCAGCCAATAGCACCACTGATAAATTTGTTGCAAGGAATTACTGATGATTCAAAACATTTCCTCAAAAATATTAGAAAATAAAATTCATGTTTTCAGATGACTTCATTTGGCGCTAACGTTATAACAGAAAATTTTATGCCGACGTTTAAAATTCAGGGACAAATTTACCACAAAGCTGGCTCTTTGCTTCCTTTTCACAGCAATCAACATAAATTTCTACAAATATATTTCATGGAAGATCAAAATGATCAGTTGAATGCACGCTGTCAAATCTCTACTTAAGTCAAAAGGCATATTGTTGAGTCGTTGCAAAAAATGTTAAATGATAACAATAATTTAATTCGAATGTTCAAAAATGCAATTGATCTCATGCCATCAGACAGCCATAAAATTATCATTAGTGCTGATCAAACACCAGCAAGTGAGCATGTCGGACGATATAATGCGCCAAAAATTAATGAGGTGGGAATTGTCATGGTTGGAGAAGAATTTCGTCCTCGCGATATCGTTTTGCAACGCAGAAATGATCAACTACAAAGAATTGCTGACACTAATAGGTGCTATTGTAAAAGCATTTAAGGTCTGAATAAATAAATAATTTTTTAAAATTTACGAATGTTTTTTTTCTCTTCCCTTATATTCTACGCTACAGCATAGTCACAGCAGATATTCAATTAAGCAATGTGTCTTCTTGGAAAATGCACAGTTGCTAGACAATTTTTGTTAACTCCTCTAATAATTAAAATCAGACAAAGCCACAGCGAAGCGTGGTCGGGTTCAGCTAGTGTATGATAAAAATTGAACTTACAATACAGAATTCCACTGAACAGGAAGAAGCTCACCGGACAGTCAGTGTGTATGAGATACCCGATCATATTTGTTCCGAACATGGAACCCACTCTACCTACCATGAGAGTCAAGCAGACAGCCATTGCCCTGAAAACATTTAACAATTCCCGCCATAAATAATATAACAAAAATAAAAAGGCGTAGATAAATTCGAATTGAGGGGAATATACGTAGCGCATGCGCAAGCGATCGGGAACAAGTCGCCACAGGATATGACATTATGAAATCACACAAGCGTGATTTTCAGGTATCTACTAATATTATATTGCCAGAACCGGATTACACATCGAGAGAATTACATCTACTACTGGATTCTGGAGGCTGCGGTTGCAAATTTTATTTAGGTAATTAATTTGTAATGTTTCATAATTATTCGAACTCTTATATGGTATTCACTTTTTTTTAAATCAAGCCAATAAAATAAACAAAACGAACAAACTCAGTCGATAAAATAAAGACATTACCTGACGTGCGTCGGAAAGATCTCCACAACATATGCGTTAATCAGTCCGATACTGGTTCCGCCAATCTGAACTGTGGCGAACACAGCAATGGCGAACCAGGTGTTCGTGATCCAGTGCAGGACCAGGCAACAGGTGGCCGTGATCCCGAAGAAGCCCACCAGCATGTTCCTCTTGCCCAGGCAGGTGATGGTAAAGGCCGATATGACGGTGATAATGGAGACTATGCAGGAGAGAATTATGGAGATAGGAAATGTGCCAGTATTAAGGGTGTCATTACATTCTGCCATCATGGCAGTGGAAATAACCTGCAAATCAAACACTTTATATTAACCCCCAGTGTGCCAAGAAATCCACCATCGATTTGCAAGTAGCTCACTGCACTTGCCTTGATTTTATGTTATTTTGAATTTACGCTAAGATAATATAAATTGATTCCACTTTTTTCCCTCTAATTAGTCAAATTTGATCTCCACCGCTCTAATGCTGAATGAATGCTCTAACGTGAATTTTCTACTAAAAAATCTAGAGCAATGATACCAAAGCACTATGAATTATTCGACAATGGTAATATTTTCGACATTTTTGAAACTTACGGAACTATTGTCAGTAGGTGGAACAGCAGTAGCTCCCAGCATGGTGCAAATATTTTCCCCTAGATCTGTACCTTCATCCTTGTGGTCCAGTACATTGGTCAGAATTGCGGGAAACCAAATTAAAAAACCGTTTGAACTGAAAAAAACATCAACACAACATAGTAATTGAGAACAGAATTTTACCACATTGAATAATAATTGGCTGCTGTAAATTAAAGAGAAAGATTTGTGCAACGTTAACATGAACAATCGAGGCGATGATGTTTCAACCCTATGATTATTTAAGAAATTATTTTAGAAAAAAAATTGAGTAAGCAATAATGTATTGCATATGTCCTTTGAATTTTATATTCTTCTACTTATGGTTGGCGATATTTGGTGGAGATCATGGTGGGATATTGAGATTTTCCAGTCAGTCGATGGCATCGGGAGTCACTTGGTTTAGCAAAGATGTTCCTCTAGTAAACTGATGAAGGAGGCATTCTTCTACAATGTATTATTTTGTTTGAAGATGTCCACATTAACCCAATTTAGAATCCTTTAGATTTTAGACTTTAGACCACATTCGTGCGTCATAAATGCATGGTAGGGTATATCGAAAAAATTATTTTGAAAGTTCAATAATTTTATGTTGATATACCCACAAACACACAAAAAAACTGCCCCAATTGAAAAACATGTAGGTCTCCCACAAGAAATCTAAAGTTTATAATTTTCTTAAAAAAAATTTTTTTTTCTTAAATAATTTTCTTAACAAATTCAGTAAAATATTTAGTACGGTTTGTTACGTGCAAAAAAAAACAATTGTCAGATTCATTGAATTTTATGAAAATAAGCTAAATTTGTTAAAACTATCCCATTTTAGGCCAAGTGAGGGAGACCTAAACCTTGCATTAGATTAATTTTTTTTTTCGCTTTTATTTCACACCCTATTGTTAAAAGTTTTCGACTTCAAAAAGATCACTTCTTCCTTTTTTTTCTTTTTCTATTATTTCTGGCTTTCTCCCTTCAAGGGTGTTCTAGGCCATCATTTAAAATACAGAGAAAGGAAAGGTGAATTTATGTATTAATTTTATTTAAATGTGCAAATTTCAGAATTATATGGAAGATTGGAGTCGAGTTCAGACTTAGAAGAGATAAAATGTTGAATTTAGGCCCTTTATTCTTAATTAAAGCAAAAAAATATGGATTTTTTTTTATTATAAATCTTAGACTTTTTTTAGGAAATAAATGTTTTTCAACTGGGCCAACTTTTTATCAACTTTGAATTTGAAAAATATATTTTTGAATTTCTAAAAATATTTTTTTCATTACAACCTAAAATTAGCAAGTCTGACTGCTCCAGATGAGGTTTAGTGAATTTTATATTAAAACTAGCTGGTCCCGGCATGCGTTGCTATGTCATTTAATAAAGAAATTGTTTCTCCCTGAGTGTCCTTTCCCATTCGTCCCGTTCCCCTTCCGCCTCCCCTTCTTCTCCTGTGTCCTCTTCCCCTCTCATGTTCCCACTCCGTCACCTCCACCTTCCCTCTCCCCACTCCACTCCCCCCTTCCCCCGTCCCGCGAACCCCCCTCCCCTCCCGAGTTCCCCTCCCCCCTCCCAGGTCCCCCTCCCCCCTCCCAGGTTCCCCTCCCCCCTCCCAGATTCCCCTCCCCCCTCTCCCTCCCTCCCGCTTTCCATAGCAATAGCCGCTTCCTCGCGTGCCACCAACAGCAATTTTTTTATACAAATTTCATAATGCCAGAGCTCACCGGAAGTTTTATATGAACCTTGTCCTGACAATAACGAACACACAAAAAAATAATTATCCAATTTGGTGCAGTTGTTCGAAAGTTATGCGCTTAGCAACACATTCAGTGATTCATTTTAATATTATAGATGCATACTTACGCAGCAAAAACCCCAAATTGAAGTAGGCACGTGATCAAAAGGTAGATTCTGTACTTGGGTCCAAGCAACGGGGCGGTCTGGTGCCACACGTCCTTAAAGAAGGGTCTCTTTGCCTCACTGCTCCGAGGATGAATTTTCAATTGGGTTACCTTTACACACCAAGTAAATCATTATATCAAAATAAATTCTTAAGATTTATTAATTTCAGAATGGCTATTACAAGGAAACTATGATTATCTACTATGTCAACTCAAATTATTAAAATTATCTGAACGTAGAATAGTTAATGACCTAACATATTTATATAAATTCAATAATTGACAGCCCTGAACTATTATACTTGATTTTTTTACATATACCTCGCAAACCAACATCGACGCAATATTATATTTACATTACAAGAGTGCTCCAGTCTGTAGAGTGTAAAGAGTAAAGACAGGGGAACTATATCACCACCCAGTAAGGTAGGATTGTGAGCTCGTTCAAGATTAGGCCTGAGGATAGAATTTATTAATGCGGGTCTTGAAGGGGCCCGGATTATATGAAGGATGAAAAACAGATGCCGGTAGCCGTTCAACTTACATGCCAAAGATATTGAAATATAAGAGATGTGCTATCGGCAGTTTTTACTGGGTGGGACTGTGTTTCCTGGCATCGCCGATGTTGTTAACCAATACTACTGTACTCCTTCAAAAAATCTACTAAATGAACGAATTCTTTCCGTATTCAACTATTCCCATTAGACTGTAGTCCGCTGACGGTCGGGCGGCCATCATAGCATATCTCTTGTATTTCGATATCTTTGATACATGCCGACTTACACAAAAACGAGTCGAAGAAACAAAAATTTTTCATGAAGCCAAAATCAGCTGTGAACAGGTGTTGCGTTCGAGTTTTGCACGCGTGCACAGGGGATCAATGCTGCTAGCTCCTTTAAGCAGGCTCTATCAAAACACCTGTAGAACAGACTCAGCATGCCTAACATTGCATCTGTGAATTAAAGATGGCCATCGGTCTGTTAACAACAGATTGTCAATCAGCGGACCGTCCTCCTTTGCAATGAATCAAGTAGGTTGTCAAGTATTTTGGGGCTCCAGCCCAGAGGTGGCTCCCAAATTCAATTGATAGACGTACTTGAATAAAGAAACTTAATTAATTAAGAAACAAATGAAAAATTCAACAATAATAATAGTACTACCGTAATTTGTTACTCATAAAACTACCTACCAATAAGGTCGCGGGATCGAATCCTGGCTTGGGCAAATAAATTTCACAATTAATTCATTAATAATAATATATAGTATATTAGCGGCATGTTTCAGCGTGAAAGATACTCTCAGTATCGCCCTGGTGTAAAAATTCAGAATAGAATTTTTTTTTTTTTACATGAGCTCCACACAGGAGGCCCTGAGGAAAATAATTTCCCTCAGGCCCTATGTCATCTTTGGGGATGCTGGGTGGAGGATTTTTTTAAGGAAAGGAAGGAAAGAAGAGTTCTGGGAAGGAAAAGGGTTTAAGGGGTGGGTACGAAACTGGGGTTCAGTGTGTCCTGGTCATCCGCCTCCAAGACTTAGACCAACCTCACCCCATAAACCCGGGCACCCCTGCTAAATCACCAAACGTAGCGAACCACTTGGGGTGACCTATGGCAGAGGTGTTGGTTATCCAATAACGGTTCCCGGGGCGGCGGTACCCATTCCCGCCTCCCAAATTACAGAAATGTTGCTTGGAATGGTTTTAGCCATGTTTGGTGACTTCCCTACCTTCCTCTTCCCGTCTCCTTCCTCTCCTTACTACCTTCAGCCTCACAACATACCCCAATTGGGGATGCCACAGTTTCACTAGCTCCAGGTGTTCACATAAAAAAATAAAATAAAAAAGTATGCACCTACCTATAGACTTAATCCAGGCTTGTTTTTACCCCCTTGTGAAATAATGCCACTATTTTTGTTTTCACCTGCATTTTTGTTTTTCACTTGCTCTTAAATAACATGTTAATCTTAGGTATTATTTCTATCTATGACGCAAATGAGGCATTCGGTAAGAAATATACATTAAGCTATGATAAGAGGAATCAACATCGCAAACAAAATAAATTAAGTCAGTTTCAAATAATAATATGTAAACACATTAGTGGTACGATGCACACATTCATATTTTTTTTTATTTCATGGACAACAGTGCTTTAGAAATATATTGCTAACATTACAAAACTGGCATTCCAGTTTTATTTGAGGGGGGTTATTCCATTTTCTACCTCCTCTCCGCATCTTTCTTCATCAGATAATATTAATTAACTAGCTGTTAACCTATTGGCCACAGAATTAATGAGCTAAAAAGTTGGCCTTTACCATTGAATTAATTTTGTACCAAAAATTGAAAAACCTGCATTGGTGTACTAAATCTATTGTTACTTTTGAACCGTATATTAAAATGATTTAATTTCTTTAAATTGGTTTACATAATGGATTAAGGAAAAGAAAAATATAAAATTAAAAATTTTAAAAATATTAAAATATGTGTAAATAAGGATACAAATATAACCTTCTCTTTTTTCGTATGTTTTTTTTCACATTTTTATTCAAAAAGTTACAAAAAAACATAATATTCATAAATCGAACAATAATAATTTTTGATTTTTGTATACATGTATACTAATAACTTATAAAATAATTGTGTATGATAGTCCTCAAAGCAATCAGGGACGTTCAGGGTCACTACCAAAAGCTTAGAACCACTTGCAATTTTGAAGAAATTAAATGGCGGCTGGCTGCATACAAAACTTGGAACACAAATATCAGGGAAAAAACATAAGAAACATATTATTGCCAATTCTATGAAATTGATGATTAATTACCCACAGAGCGTTCGGCATTTAAAATTTTATTGAAAATGTCACTATTGTGCTCGTTTTTCGTTTTTTGACGGACCTACTGTAGCCCGTCAGCGTGCCGGGGTTTGTGGTTAAATACCTGAGTTGCACACCCGGCAGGCTTCCGGCGTTTGTGGCCAATGGGTTAAAAACCTGCAAAAATAAACTCCACAGGCTTCGCCCAGTTAGTGTTGGTGACCATTTTATAGATCCAATACGAACTAATTCCAAAAAGAGCCCGTTCCTCGGATCCACTGTAGCTAGTCACCGGGACAAAGTAACAGAGATGACGTCATATGTAATATATAGCCACTTGATACAACATTATTACTGTCGATCTTTTCATATCCAGAGAGATATTCACAAATTCGTAGCAGTTATACCTAGGGGGGAGACGTCCCCGTCTGACCTGCTGACGGAAGTAGCGACATCTTGTGTCAAATTCTTGAATTCGAAACTGAGTTATAACAGTAACTTTGTGTGAAATTCCACGTACACAGATGTTTTTTGTGGCGCGGCACGTATGGCGTGGCGTCCGAAATGCACTCGTAGCTGGGTTTAATTCAACCACGCAGACGCTAATACTGTTCGATTTCTGCTCTCCACTCAAAAATTTCAGAGAAATCTCCTTCAATGTCGACCTTTCTCTAACAATTTTGACTTGAGACTTCTTCACGTCCGAAACAATAATTTTCGTCAACATGAAACCGAAAAACTACTAGATTTTTGGGAGTCAATCGGGCCTCAGATAGATTACCCTATCTTAACAAATAGAATGCAATCTTTAGAGCACAGGCGTCAGGTGGGAATGCTGTTCTTCTTCTACCGGTATTTCAATGAAAGATGCTCCGAGGAACTAGCGCTATTGATCTCTTCGAAATCAGTGAATAGTCGCAAAACATGCCAAAAGCGTGCCCAACATTTGTACACGGTTGATATTTGTCACACGAGAACAGGTCGTTTCTACGACACTGTTCACCCCTTCCTCTCTTCAAAACACAGTTTTCTTCACAGTCTTCCCTCTACACTGCATCCCCAAAGATGACAAAGGCACTGAAATTATTTTCCTAAAGGCCTCTCCAAGGTGCAGAGTTAATTTTAAAAAAAAATTAAGCAACGCGCAATGCAGGAAAATACATATAAGTTTGTGATTGATTACCTGATGCTAAGGTAGGTTAATAATAATAATTAATTAATTAGGTTAATTATTAGGTTAATTACCTTTTGCGAGAAATTTTCAAATATAAGTACCTACATACTAATCATGGGAGACATTCAGAAGGTCCTTTTATATCAAGGGAAATATTTAGAAAATAGGTATTTACTCTTCATTGGAGTATTCAGAAGGTAGAAAGATAACATAGTCTGTCAAATAAGAGTAGAAAATATAAAAAATTGAACTACAAAATTTGTAGTCTGTCAACACCAATTAACCTGTCAAATATTCTTATAAAGTGCAATCACACTAAAAATGCAGAACACCGTATACACATTTAAAAATACATTTTTTTGTTCCAAAAAAAAAATTAAATCGAGGAAGCATTATTGTTAAGGTACCTACTTAATGACATAAATTTGATTAAATTGTGTTCTACAAAGTGATTGGCTTCCATTTAATTTAATACAAATTTGAATTTAACAGTAGGTAGAAAGGAAGAATAATTAATGGTGTGTTTAGTTAAACTACTTTTAGATCTGAATGAGTTAAATATATTCAGATCCAAAATTACAGACATGATCTAAAGCCTGGAAAACACTAGTAGGTACTTAAGCTAATATTAAATAAATGTGAGCAATATCTAAAGTGTGCTTTGTATTTTATTACAATATCGTTATTCTTCACTATGTTAACATAAAATTGTAAAGATATAATAATAATATACCTATGTGCAATTCTAATTTGAGATCAGTGGAATGAAAAAATATTTTTTTTCACTTTTATGCCTTTTTAATTTTTAATTAAAATGTAGGTTACACAGCTTTGGATTCACCATGATTATATTTTTAGTATTGCCATTTGACCGACAGTGGCGCCCTCCTATGTTTTCTACTCTTATTTGACAGACTGTAGGTAGTACTTATCAAGAGAAATCTTTTGAAGGTACTTACTGGGTATTCCGAAGGTTTTCTTCCGGTGTTCACTGAGTAAATATATTTCAACACTTCCAAAGTCTCTCCTTCATCTCCAATTGAATGGAGAAATCTCGGACTGGACGGCAATTTGGTGATGGCAAGACAACAGATGATGTAGGGAAGGGCGAACAGACAGATCAGAAGCCTCCAAGGACGGTAGTCAATGTATATCATGTGGAATCGGAAATCGGAAGGCAGGACAGCCCAGGCGAGCACTGGAAAGTAAAAATTCTGCATAAATAGCTGAAGTTTCCGGCGTTACAGGCATTAATTTTCCTCTTATATTTATTTATTTTTAACATCAAGTGGACAAAATTTCATCAAGAAGTATCTGCTAAGGGGTGTAAAAAGAGGATGGGGTGGTTTTTCGAAATCTCATACAGATTGGAGGTAATCCACCACTTACCCGCCCTGGTATAAGTAACAGATGGTTACTCCTTCAAGGCTCTCGCAAGGACTCTAATTTTTTTGAAAGAACGAAGCTACATTTAGTTAAGAACGAATTTAGACCTCCAATGTCCCTGCATATGTTGTTAGCAAGCAGTATGCAAGTGCTTAGCGGGAAATACAAGATACAATGTGTGTTAGTATGACAGAATATAGACAAGACAATGGGACAGGTTGGTGAAAGTCGACGAGGTGGCAAGCGCCGGGTGAGTGTATACCTCAAATTCTACAAGCACCTGTTTGGGAGGAAGACACAGTACATAAATAATAAAGGTATGGCAAACGGTTGGGAGTCCTCTCCAATCAATTGGCAGTCCCAGCAAGAATGCGCATGATTTTCATACAGACAGAGACCTTTCTCTTTTTTTTAAAGGAAAAGTATGCACAATTTCACCAATCAAGAAATAAAACTGTAGATTTGTATAAAAAACAAAGCCACGCTGCACAAACTGAAAACACTCTTCTTTACAGTATGACATGACAGGGTTATTCAGCGCATATCCGAAATATTTTAAGCTGCGGTTCCTGCGCATTTTTTATGTAAATGTCGTAGAAGTAAAACTATATTCAGGATATTAAAGTTACCTCAGAAAATCAATTTTAGTAAATTTATTATTTATGAGTTATGAAGTAAAGTTATTTAGTAGACATGTTTTATTAGGCAATAACTTACTTGGAACAACGGCGGTTCCAAATGCTACAGATGCGTTTCCAAGAGTTAGCATCTTATCTCTTTGTGATTTGGGATTCAGCTCTCCCAAATATGCATATCCAATCGCTGATGGCCCTGCATTACTGAAAATGAAACAAAACTTAATTTTAGTTTAATTTCTTCCATCGGTTCATAGAATAGGTACAAAAAACAAAAACATCAAAAATATAGTTGTTCAGATCTGCATATCACCAAACTGGAATTTTCAAGGAGTGTAAATTCAGACACAATTTATTATTGTGAAAATAATACTTTTTTCACAATTATGAATGAAGGCGTCACGTCATGTTACAAAATCCAAGTCTTGAAACATTTTTTTTTTTAATTTCAAAAAGGACATTTTTAAAAAATAAGCAAAGGGAATGAAATGAAATGAATAAAGAAAATATATTTAAAAATAAGACAATCTCGCAAAATGGTGAAACGTAATCCCCATCTAAAAAAAAAATCTTGAGTTTTATTTGATTTCTCAGTTACTTGATAAAGTTATACGATATTTTAAAAGTATTTTATGATATCACTTGTAACTTTATTTATTATTATTGTACAACAGAATAATCCGATTGTAGTACAATTTAGTCCGTTTTGTTTAACAATTTACTCTTCAAAAATAGTTTTACGGCGTTTAAAGAATGGTCATCCCCGTTCAAATGGTTTGCAATTTCATTTAACAGTACCTCTCCCCTTGTCAGTTTTGCGGTACTCTTACATGTACAGGTCATGGTATCGACTCCGGCAACTATAAGTTGCACTCTGAGCAATAAACTCGTAAGGTATAGTGCAATGAATTATTTCATAACATTGCCTGAAATAAAATCAATGGGCTTTGTTTTTCATTCAAAACAAAACCTAGGAAGAACTCACAATAAGCCAGCGATGAATCTAAGGGCTGCAAAAGTGACCAAATCGTGTGAGAAACTGGATAAAACGGAGAAGAAGGATCCCACGGCCATAGAGAAGGCCAATATCTTCTTCCTCCCTTTTGTGTCGGCCAGGTAGCCCCATATGTGGGACGTCAAGATTATTGCTGAAAAGTAAAAGTACCTAAATAAGTGAAAAGGAAGGCATGTTAAATTATGCATGGTTTAAGTACCTAAGACGTAGGTCCATACAATATCAGTATTTTCACCTGGGATGAGAACCATCCTCTTAAATAATAAATAATGAAGAAAGTGAGTGGAGAGATAAAGAGAAAAATTTTGAAAATCAAAAATTATATGCTCAAAAATTGTATTTGGCTGTTAATGAAAGTTTAATTAAAAATTGAGTGTGTGGAACTTCAAAATAATTTACATTATGTTAAAAAAATTAATAACTTAGTTTTTCATGTTAGCAAAAAATCATGAAAATGTCAGTGTGGTAATTTTTCATAGTGGGTATATGTTGTGATTGCGCCAGTAATTGATGAGTTATTTGCTGCACTAGTGGTGTTGGCTTCTACCTAAAGAAGCG
The DNA here is from genome assembly GCA_917880885.1 of Limnephilus marmoratus. Lineage (NCBI taxonomy): Eukaryota > Metazoa > Arthropoda > Insecta > Trichoptera > Limnephilidae > Limnephilus > Limnephilus marmoratus. The sequence goes on along the minus strand of OU862923.1, from coordinate 27,416,719 downwards.
TGGTGTGCCTGGTATGCCTCGTTGGAGCATTTAAACCAATGACAGATTATTTAGCATTAATAAAAAGCATGTGTTATTTATGGCTTTCGATGTGAAGCTACTTGACTGATCAATGTTTTTTTTTTTAAGACAAACATTCCCGGGTTACGAATAACCTAACAATATTTGAAAAATCTCCTACTACCACCGCAGTAAGCTGAAAATGTTGCTTGTAGTGGAGGACTTAGCCAGCCGAGGAATTGAACTCATGACACCATGGTGGGACCCAGGCGTGATGCTAACTCGGCCACTAACTGGTCTAATATGTTTGCAATATTATTTATGATTAATGATTAGGAATGTTAATTACAAGAATATTTCTATTACAAACCTATAAAGGGAATGATGGGGAGCACTGATTTGGCCGTCAAGTCCAATTCAAGATCACACTGGCAAGCTGGTATGACAAAACTAAACCCCAGAGTCTCCAAGATAACTCCCAGCAGCATGAACCCGCAGAACAGCAAGCTGAGTCTGTTGAATTTTCCGAAACCTGAAAAGAGGCTCAAATTTGGTTGGTATTTCCTTAAACCAATATGTACATAGTCCAATTATTGCAAATTACAATAATATACCTGACGGAAAATGACTCTATCTGAAGTCAGAAACATCTTTAAAGAAATTAATATTGAACAATTTAGCTTCTAATAGGTAGGTAATTAATCATTGTAAAGTTGCCTAAGGCACAAGTTAATGTATCTGCTTGTTCAAAAATTTTCCATTCTGATAATAATAATACATACACACAGAAAACACAAACTGTTTATGTATATCATAGCTGTAAAACAATAATTATTGTTAAATAGTTGTGATGGTGTTTAAACCCTCTTTAGAGAGCAAATATGAAAAAGATTAAAAGCATTGAATTCGGGCACAATAAATTATTTCACAAATTTTATTTAGAACATCTATTTTATGGGTATTGCCAAGTAAGAGACGAAAAGATTCTCTGAAAAATAGTTCCGGTTTATGAATTGAAAGCTACCTATATATGTATTTTTGAATTTCCCACAAAACAAAGTATTTTTGAAATATTATACATTTTTGAAGAATTAAGGTACTCACCCGTGCTCTCCATCGCTTCTTCAAAAGACACTTTTGTGCTGCCCACATCATCATGGTCCAGTCCCATGGACACTTCTGAGAATCCTCTGGTCATAATCATCTTGATGCCTTTCTTTATGGCTTGTGTCAAAAATGTATTTAAGGGTTGGTTTTTATCCAACTTTTCATAATTTTACCAGTTTTTACAATTTTTTTCACTGTCCTCAGCACTAAATTCGGTGTAAAATGTTTTCTTATTTATTTAAGATTGATCCCAATCAATTGAATGCCACATTAAGTAGATGATATTTAAAAAAAATTATCTGTATTTTTATTAGATCATTACGTAAGTTTTAATTTTCTTGTAAGTCTCCCAAAAAAATACACAGAACTACAGATTTAAAAAAAAACTTTAAAAAACTTCATGACACATTTTAAAGTTTAATAAACACAACATCTTTTTTAAATGCTAAATAAACTCATTGAAGGGTAATCAAAAATAATGTCTAAGTGGAGAACAGCACGACACAACTGAAGTTAACAGATGAAATAATGTAGTTGGCTATAATTTTTAACTCGTCTTTCTTGTTATCAAGGTGCAAATATTGGCTCAAAATAATTAATATTACTTAGATGAAACGTTTTGATGCGAGATAATTTTTAGTAAATAAGAATGGATTTGTGAACAATAAAGTTAACAGTAGAAGAATGTCGTCATTTTTTTATTTTTTTATTCTTCTGCGAAACTGCCAATTAACCATTTTTTCATTGAGTTCAATGCTGCAATTTGATTAGCTTTTTTTATATGCATTGGCATCTTATTAAAAATAGGTACAAGATAAGTACTAAATGACCAAAAAATGTATCTGGCAATTCAAGGATGCTAGTCTGTTGCATGGTAACAATGCTATTATTCAATCAAAACTATTTTTATGCAAATTAGTCTTGGATGGCAGTTTAAAAACCATTAACCGGGGTAAGTATAATTTTTTTTCTCAAATAACATTGTTTTTACCAAAGATATTCAAATACAGAAGAGATATGCTATGGTGTCCGTGCAACTGTCGCCGGACTACGCACTAATTAGCGTAGTTTTCATACAAAAAGAATTTGTTCATTTCGTTGATTTTTTTGAAAATGTGCACTAATATTGGTTAACAATATATTTTGAATAAGGAAAGAATTCGTTCATTTAGTTTAACGTTCGTTTGGTTTATTCGTTAATTATTTGTTCTTTAAGTTTATTTGTTAATTGGTAAACAATATCGGCGACACCCGGAAGCGCAGACCCACATAGTAAAAACAGTAGATAGCACATCTACTTATATTTCAATACCTTTGGTTTTTACCATATTTCAGAAATATCATTATGTATATACCTAAGTTTACATTTCTTAAAACTTTATATATGTCCCATGTGGGCGAAAAAATAATAACTTTTGGTTTTACATTATTTATTAAAAAAAATTAAACATATTTGTTTGGGACATTCTATCTTACGAAGGAAGGGGCAGCTGTGGAGGTTTATTTTTTGGCTTGCTATCCGTCTTAGGTAATATCGTAGCAAGGGCAATTAGACCTGAAAACAGTGATGGTTTACTAACATTACACAAAGCATTTATGATTGAACAAAGGTTTGGGAAAATAACATTATACAGGGTGTCCGGGGGTAAGGTGCATTAACTTCGGGAGGTGATCCTACATGATAGTACAAGTAAAAAAGATAAATAACTTTTTTTGAAATTCCAACTTTTAGGGTTACTTTACGTTTACATGCTCTTACAAGCTGAAGATGGACATTTTGAAAATTTGTTAAACTAGTTAAAAGCGATGACATTAGTTAAGGGGCCGTTCAAGTATTACGTAACGCACGTGGGGGGGGGGTCTTGTGAAACGTTACTGCGCGTTACGAGGGGGGGGAGGGGGGGTTCGAACAACGCATTACGTAACATGTTTTTCTTTATTTAGATAAAAAAAGTAGGTAATTAAAATCTTCCAAGTTGGCAATCGTTTTCGTTCTCGAAATCTCTTGTTTTATTTATTACCGCAAACGAGATTAAAACAAGAACAAAGGTATTTAAGCGACTTTCCAGTTCTTTGCCTAATTTTATTGTGACTTTCATGTAAATATTGTCACTTGGGCGTTACGTAACGTTTAGGAGGGGGGGGAGGGGACCGAAAAACGTTACGGCGCGTTACATGGGGGGGTCAAAAATCTTCAAAAATTGCGTTACGTAATACTTTAACGCCCCCTAAGTGTTCAATTAGTTTATAACAATTTAATCGTTAAAAGCGTGCCTTCAATTGTTATTTAAGTGCAGTTATCTTTATACATTTGGTTTAAAACATACGATCTGTATAAACGTCAAATTCTCGGTTTTGTTATTATTTACAAACGGTTTCCATGGATACAGGCCAAATCACACCAAGCAACGTTGCAACAAACGCGCCCAGCAATCTAACTTGGGTAAGTGCTACCTTACACTAAGGATTTTTAGTAGGTATCTCTTTTTGTATGGGAAAAAAAAGTTGGAATTTCAGAAAAAGTTATTTATCTTTTTTACTCCTACTATAATGTAGAATCACCTCACAAAGTTAATGCACTTTACCCCCGGACACCCTGTATAATAATATAGCATTACCTAAATTCTTGAAAAATTATTTTTACAATACTTGTATACTGACAAGGTGTAACAGTAGGTACCTACAATATATATTATTTTTAAGGAAAAAAATGATTGGGGAGCAAATTAAATCTTACTTTTTTACTTCAAACAAGCTTAGGAATCTCTGGCAAAGTCAATCAGAAACATTCTGTTACACCCTGTACACGTATTATTGTCAGATATGATTGGTCAGAAACCAGTTGTTACGGCTGTAAAATTATAATATAATCTATGTTTAACCACTCGGCCCCATAAGCTTGTTTTAAAGCTACCTACAACATTACCAGACATATGTAATGAGGCGTACATGACTTATTAATTGAATACTTACCTTGTCACTTGTAATACATATAATGTATTTGTATGTCCAAATAAATAAATAAAATTAAAAAAAAACATGTACAAATAAATTAATTAACTTACTGAACAAAATTCCACAGAATAAAAAGAAGCTGACCGGACACTCATTGTATAAAAGATATCCTATTGTGTTTGTTCCAAACATGGATCCTATTCTACCAATCATCAAGGCCAAAGACACAGCCATTGCTCTGAAAAACAAACAGGTACATACAGAACAACAGACTTAACTTTAGTCTCTAGCCCTAGTCTCTTACAGAGTCTAGGCCCCCCTAGAGGGGGGAGGGGGAATTATGTATCAAATAATTATCATTTACTTATGAAAATATTTTTTTGCATTTGGAAAGGTCATACCTGAGGAACTACGACATCACCAAATGGAGTAAGTGACAAGAGCAAAGGGGGTGGAAAATTAGTTATAATTCTCATAAAGATACGGGAAAGCGCCGCAGATGAAAAATTTTCTAGTTCGGAGGGCAAACCAATAAATGCTTTCGATTTTTATTTTTCGGAATGTCAGTATCCCATAAACATATAGACTGAAACCTTTTAGACTAACTAACTAACCATCACGCCGTTTTCCGCAGGGGTAGGCAGAGAGGACGGACCGCCATACAAATCGATCTTGGCACACACTCCTTGCCTCGTTCACATTCATACATGCTCTTCTATTATTCCGACTCTTCACATGGCCCGACTCAAGTATCTGATTCACTTGGTCGTGCCATGTCTTCCTCGGGCGTCCCCGACTTCTTCTACCATTCACATTTGCGTCATATATTCTCCTTACATTCCTTTCCTCATTCATTCTCTCTACACACCCAAACCATCTGATCATCCCTTTCTTAATCTTACTCATTACACATTTCTCACACGATCGTACGTGGTTTTACCTCACATACGCCTCAGGGATTTCATTTGTACAGCATTCAGTCTACTTTCATCCTTCCTCTGCCAGTTCCATGCCTCACTGCCATACATCAGGGTAGGTACCAGCACGCCATTATGGACGGCTAACTTCGCTTCTTTGGACAGTTTTTTGTTGGCGTAAACATATAGACGGAAATCTTTTAGTATTGTTATTAAACGGAAACCTTTAAACATTTTATCAGCTTAATTGGCTAGTAAGTAAGTAAGAAAAGGTAAGTCTGGGATCAAATGAATTTCACTGAAGACAAGACAAAACTATGTCACGCAACAAATTATGGCAACACTTTTGCCAAAAAATGAACAATTTTCGCTGGTTTTGCTTACATTTTTAGAAGCCTGTACAACGAGTTAACATCAAGATGGGGAGTTGTCTATGATGTTATACATATAAATAGACTCGCCATAGTCTCACATACTCGCAAAATAATGTGGCAAGTAAGCAACACTCTTTTGTTTACAGCGGTTTTCAGTAATTTCGTAATTCAAAAGCTATTCATGTATTAAAAAGATATGCTACTTCCACACCGAAGCCAAACTTCCAACGCAAGAACTACCCTTCTACACAATCGTCCGAAAATTTGAAGTTGGAAGTTGGCCTCAGTGTGGCCGTACCATAAGACAAACAAAGAATTTGTTTTTTCTCTAATGACGCACAAAATTGTCGGACGGGGAACATGAAAATTAATTGTATTGCTTATAATAATAAGTAATTTGTGCGTACATATAAATGTAATGTTATTTCTTCACTTTTACTACACTGTTTGCCGTGTTTGGAAACATTTTCTCATCACACAGGAGGACATTTTGGCGCTTTTTAAATGCAATTTTCCTACTGGTAAGACACGACCTTACTCAACGAGTGACAGTTTAGTACTAAAGTACTAGAAATCGAGACCAGTGCAATTGTCTTGCTTTTTACTTCCCACTTTGAGATTTCTACCCCTCGTCTACAGTATATAACGTCTTTGGGGAGTTGCATTATGAAATTACTCTTAAGTGGTGTTATTTATAGAATGAAATTAGATGAGAGGGTTAATCTAGTGTTTATATATGTATATATTTCGAAGGTATCTACCTGATATGTGTAGGAAAAAGCTCAATAATAAAAGCATTAGTCAATCCTGAACATGTGGAACAACTTTGTATCATTGCAAGTATAATGATGGCGGACCAGACCTCCCTGATCCAATGCATTATCAGGCACAGAGTTCCTGCAAAGGCGCAGAATCCAAATAGCATATTTCTCTTCCCGATTATGTTGATCATAAATGCAGATATCACTGATACGCTGGACCCAAAGCAAGATAAACCAATTGAGATCGGGAAAGTTCCACTGTTGAGAGTATCATCGCAAACAGTGATTGAATTCTGAAAGAAAATTTGCAGTTCAGACAATATGCTATATTATTCCCTGTGAAAGATCGTACATGTCGTCATCATTCTAATATCTTCTGTCGTTCTAAGTTTTCAAGACACGTGAGAACGTCGATGATGTCAGTACGAGCCCTTGCTAGAAATAGTTTATCTCCCATGTATCACAAGGTTTAATGACATAAAAGAACGTGACAAAATAGAAGTGACAAAACAGAACAGTGATAAAATAGAATAGAGATAAAACAGAACAGTGACAAAACAGAATCACTATAAAATAGAATAGAGACAAAATAGAACACTGACATACAGAATGGTAACAAAACATAACAGTGACAATAGTAATAATTAAACAGGATAATTACACAGCAGTTCTGCTTTGTAATTATTCTGTTTTGTCACTACTAACAGTTACAAATCAGAACAGTGATAAAACAAAACAGTGACAAAACAGAACAGTGAAAAAACAGAACATTGAAGAAAAATTAAGAAAAAGTACAAAAAAAACATCAAGCCTAATTTAATCTAAATACATAAATGTCCTTTTTTGTTACTGTTCTGTTTTATCTGGTTAACGTTTCACAGTATTCCTTTGATAGTAGAAGCTCAGGAAATCCGCCAGGGTTGTCATTTGTCATTATGTATGACAATCCTGGTTATTGTATCTAAACCCTTTTCACAATGTTGAAGAGTTGACGTTTCTTCATCACATTCACACTTCCAACAGTATTGATGTACTCTATTTATTCTATAAAATGTCTGTGCAACTATGTATTAATTTTTTAAACATGTGATGTTTCGTTGCTAGGTGTCACTTAACATCTCATTTTTTCATTTATACATGTTCGCAAGACAATTGTTGTGACATCCGCATACGGGGCACGGCCACTGGCAAACCAATGCTGTGTGGTCAGTGAACATCGGTTTGGACCTACGTTTTAGCTATAAAAAACCTAATTTTTTCTGTGAACCCGGGTATGAATATCGTGATATTACATGATTAAAACTATAAGGTCATCTCTATATTGTTAATAATAATAATTTGCAACATTAAGATTTTAAGTCGTAAATATTGGCATAATTTATCACAAAGTCATGTTAGTTTAAGACTTATGATAAAAGACATGGTTATTTCCTGACAATAATTCTCACAGAAACAGAAGGTTGAAAATATTTTTGCATACTGAGTCAAATGTTTACTCTAATGTCTACGTATTTACTTAAAAATTACATCTTATCATAGATTCTACACATTACATTGCAGAGTCTTTCATCTGTTTTGAGTTTTATAATGTGTATTCAATGCCAGTGTCTATAATAATAATTATTATAATAGTTTATTCCGGAATGTTTGCAGGGGAAGTGCAATGCAATACATTCCGTATTTTAAACTTACAAAAGAAAGACGAATAATAAGATGAGGTAAAAAGTAAATAAAAACACATAAATTAAATAAAAACGAATAAGCATAAGAAAATATACTGAAAAAAAAAATATAGTTATATTAACCCATTGGCCACAAAATTAATGAGCTAAACATTTGGCCTTCACCACTGAATTAATTTTGTATCAAAAATTAAAAACATGCAATGGTGTACTAAATCTATTGTAACTTTTGAACCATATATTCAAATAAATTATTTTTTTTAAATTTGTTTACATATTGGATTAAGGTAAAGAAAAAGTAAAATTAAAATTTTTAAAAATAGTAAAATATGTGTAAATAAGCATACATTCAAAAAGTTATAAAAAAACAATATTCATACATTATATTTTTTGTTTTTTACGTACATGTATACTAATAACTAATAAAATAATTTGGTAAGGTAGTCCTCAAAGCAATCAGGGACGTTCAGGGTCACTACCAAAAGCCTAGAACCACTCGCAATTTTGAAGAAATTTTGAAAATGGCGACTGGCGGATAACCAACACCCCTGCCACAGGTCACCCCAAGTGGTTTACTATGTTTGCTGTTACCCATCTACTGCATGGCGGACCGTTTCGCCCATACTCGTGGAGAGGTTAATCAATTAAATATAATTTGTATATGGTTTCTGTAGAATACTTACAGAATTATTGATAACAGGACCACCCAACATTTCACAGAGGTTTTTTCCTTCATCTGTCCCTCGATCTTTATGTTCCAAAACATCATTTAGTATTGTGGGAAACCAAATGTAAAATCCGTTTGAACTAAAAAATTAGAATAACTTGTGTTTTACATTTGAAATAAAATTGTTTTTTTTAGACATTCTAATATACAACTGACTTTAAAAATTAGAGCTTAACCATCCATTGCTTTAGTGTGTTAAAAATTGTATCAATTATTATATTTTATACCAAAAAATTTGTACAGTAATTTTTTTTTTTTTTAAAAAAAGAAAGACCCGGGTTACGAATAACCTGACAATGTTTGAAAATCTCCTACTACCACCACAGAAAGCCGAAAATGTTGCTTGTGTTGTGATGGAGGACTTGGCCAGCCAAGGAATCGAACACGCGACGCTCGGGTGGGACCCAAGCGATATGCCCACTCAACCACTGACCAGTAAATACATATTTTTAGTATTATGGCATTTCTTCCGGCATTTTCCCGTGTTATGGCGGGTGAAGTTTACAGATTGAATTTATCCCTTTCCGACCGGCTTCATACGAGCGTGAGTTTGTCTTTAAAAAAATCTTTTCAGCAAATAAATCTGTTTTTGGGAACCACACCGGTGTCGATCGATCGTGCGATAGCTGCTTATGCAGGGCGCCATCACGCGCACATGGTTAAATCAGTAAGTCGCCCAGCCCCAAGAAATCATAATTAAGCGCTTTACTGGTGAGGCCCATCAAAATACTGACATTTTTTGCTGGTCGGAAAGGGTTATACATAATACGATTGATAAAACATAATTATTATTATTATCATACATTTCTCTTTGATTTAAAGATATTTTATATAATTTTTAATTTAACCCCTCAGACCTCATTTCGTTGGACGGTCAAAATACAAAATTTTTTAATGTAAACATAAAATAGTTTAAAAAATGGCTCACCTCACGTATTTTCCAACTAAGATTACCGATAATGATAAACAATAGAACACATGCATATTTTATTAAGCAAATATATTAACTTATCGTCAACTTTTTTGTCGTTTCGTGTAAAAATAATTAATATAGAATTACCAAAGTTTTTTCTAATCGCGACCGGAAACTTAGATTTCATAAAGGTGTACATTTTAATTATTTTTCAGTTAACTTTTAGATTTGAATATAAAGCATGGTATTTTCTCTTTCCAACACCGTTTAGATTGTTTAGATCAGAGGTTCTCAAACTTTTTTTTCTCGTAGACCACTTTCAAAATTTTACTGGTTTCGGTGGACCCCCTGCTGCTACATTAATACCATATTTTTCAAAATTGCCAAAAAATGTGAAGATCAGATCTAACGATAGAAATGTGCATCGCGGCTGAGTTCTAACCCTAACCCGTCTGTTTGTTTAGAAATAAATACATCTCAAAACACGTAATCGCGTTATACTTTCATAAGACCAAAAACGTCCCGAGTGACCTTACATTTTCAAAGCTTTATATCTCTTTTCCTCTCATGCAAATATATGTATTTTTTTCTTTTAACCAGAAAGAGAACGAAATAATGCTTCTTATTGTCTTTGAAATATGAAAGCTATTTTACAATCTCGATTCAAAGTGACGGTTTCAGAATTTGTGTGTGAAACTGAGGCTTCCGGATTATGAGGTGCGAATGTATTGAACCAAGCAGACAGGCTAAATTGGGAGTGGTAAAATGAAAAGAAAAATAGTGTATTTTCTTGTGTTCTATTTATTAAAATAATATGATTAGTACAATGCAAATCGACAATAAAAAAAATAGTCTTAATTTTAACGGGAGGGATGTATTGACAGCAAATTATTAATATTTGACTTCAGATTTTGTTCTTTACTATCGAAACCAGATAAATTGTCATGGACCCCCACTTACAAACTTCTGAACCCCCATTTTTTTATCACGCCAAAGTAGACCCCCGTCGAGTCTCCCGTGGACCCCTGGGGGTCTACCTGGACCACTTTGAGAATCACTGGTTTAGATCATAATATTTCTAACCATGATGAAAGGGAGACATAACAATTTCTATGAGACCTATATGAGTTGTTCTGAAAACCGAACAAATTAACCTAGGGGATTTAGTAAATTAAATAGGGAATATGAAACATGTCTGAAGGTCAATATTTGATAACATAAAATATTTTATATAACTTACGTTGCAAAAATACCAAATTGAATAAGACAAGTGGCAAAAGTGTACATTCTTAATTTGGGTCTAAATATTGGAGCAGTCTGGTACCACACACTCTTACAGAAGGATCTCTTGAGCATGTAGTCATTTTCTTCTAACTTCAGATCTTTTACCTGCAAATCATACATAGCTAGTAAGCTAGAACGGTGACCGGCCAACTCAGAATGAAACCAACTCAGAACCTCCTCAGAAATGTCATTAAGAGTGATGATAAAAAATATTAAAAAATTGGTTAAATAGGTTAAGTTAGGTTAGGGTTACCGGCTATTTGAAAATTATTTTTTCATAGATTTTAATGACCTTTCTGAGTTAGTTTCATTCTGAGTTGGCATGGAACCAGCTAGTACATATTATCACTAGCTTGAATCACTAATCTAATGCTAGTAAATGTGTCCCCCCCCCTCCCCCCCGCCCTGGGGGGAGAGCCGGGCAATTCTTCAATTACCTAGGGCCCGTGGATCTAAGTCCGGGCCTGGCCCTAAAAAAACCTAGCAATTGTGTGTAACGAAAGCACCCAACCAAACTTTATCCATTCTGTAATGATCTACCATCACCATAACCACACAATAAGGGAACGCCTTAATGTGCAGATGATGATGACAATAGATGTGATATCATTTATAGAGAATTAGGTACATCTAATCTAATACCCACTACATCCACCTGTATGAACCTAAAAGATTTTTTAGGTTCATGACATTCACAATGCTTCCCGACTATAAAAAACCCCTGAAATATTTCAAATTAGAAACATTAAATGAATGTTGTTACAAAAATTACAATAAAATTTCTTTTTCAAAATTATACATAACCTGAAATAATAATAAAGAAATTGTTTTTCCCTGCGTGTCCTTTCCCCTTCGTCCTGTTTCCCTTCCGCCTCCCCTTCCTCTCCCGCGTCCCTTCTCGCGTTCCAACTCCACCTCCTCCACCTTCCTTCTCCCCACTCCACTCCCCCCTTCTGCCGTCCCGTGAACCCTCCTCCCGTATTCCCCTCCCCCCTCCCGAGTTCCCCTCCCTCCTCACAGGTTTCTTTCCCCCCTCCCGTGAACCCCCTACCCGAGTTCCCCTCCCCCTTCCCGCATTCCATTCATTCATTCTCGGTACATTCAGTTGTCAAACAGCTCACGTGCCACCTGTTGCAATTTTTTTATACAAATTTCATAATTCCAGAGCTCACCAGTAGTTTTATACAAACCTTTTGACATTAACAAACACAAAAAAAAAGAATTATTCAATTTGATGCAGTCGTTCGGAAGTTATGCGCTTACACACATTTAGGCGATTCATTTTTATTTATATAGATAGATAGATACCTAAACTTTCCATTTTCCTTTCCAAATAACCAAGTTAACCCTCTTCCAATCTCTCATGTGAATGTATCGGCTATATGTATGTGGCGGTCACACAATTATTCCCGCCACCAAAAGAACATACGAGAACCATCTACATATTAACGTGGTGCCGGCTACCCACTTACCTACCTACACCGTGCAAGCAGCCACCGGTGTACCTACCGGCCGCCTATATAAGCGCAACGCGCTCGACGTATTTCAGTCTGTCGTCAAGCAGTCAATACCTATCTGCCAGCCAATTTCAAGTCTAGAAGCAACACCGTGTAATCAAATGATCTACGCATTCTACAGGGCAGCATCCGGGAATACAGAGACCTATGGCTATCTCTCGGACTCTCTGTACCATCTTCGATGCCCTCATCTTCATCCACCATCTCGCAGTTTGGTTGTAAGAGATGCAACTGCTCACAACAACGTCTTGCAACATCTTCTCAGCGTCTTCTGTTCAGGGTGCAACCCGATCTCTGGCTACCGAAGCCCGTTGCGTTTTGCTGCCACAGAGATCATCCTCACAGCCTCACAAGGTTTCTTCCTGCCCTGCGGGTGGCTCCAGCTCACTTGAGTCACAACCGTCATCTCCGTCCTGATGATGTCGAGCGACCGCCTGGATCCGGTCATCCTCCACCTCACACGAAAGATCACGGGTCTTCAGGTCACGAGCAACACGCTGGTGACCTGAAGACCCGTGATCTTCACCGCCTCAGCTTCATCGACTATCATCATATCTTTCGGCGCAGCATCACTGTCTACTTATCCGTCTACACTTCTGGCTCATCGACCATCGCTATGTAGCTACAATAAAAGATTCGACTCGCAACACAACTGTTCGCCTTTCATTTATCTCCCATCTCTGCTGCAACTATGTTTAACATCCATTGTAGCGGCAAGATTCCGGACATATTTAGCGACAGCCCCCAGAACTTCACAAAATTTCTCGAATCTCTTATTTTCTTGACTTCACTTGATGTAATTTACTGTCTCTAGTTTTGTTGTTGTTGTTATTGTTGATTTTTACATATTTATTGTTTTATTCTTATTGTTGTACTTATACCATTGTTGTTTATTCATTGTTATTTCTTTGTAAATTTTTTATGTTGACCCCTGTCTGTGTCTGTTATGTACATTACAATATAAAATTAAAATCCACCACTGACTCATCGCTCCTGTACACCTACCAAAGTAGATATCTAAACTAGATTAACATACTTTACACTGGTCCTACGTGAATGCCTGGAAAAGCATTGCGGTCAAGTATTTTTTATTTGAATATTGTACAGCAATCTCTTTATAAGAGTACACATTTTTCTGTAATGTAATAAAAAAAACTTACATTTTTTACAAATAAAACGTCACTAAATGGTCTAACACTGACTTCTACTGTTTTGGAGTCCTATTACAAAGTAGGCTATAATTTTGGACAATACTCTTATAGTTGGGTGTGGTGAGTATTATGCAGGGTGTATCAGAACGTACCAGAGATTTTAACCAGCGATTCCTGAGCATATTTGGAATAAAAAATGTACATGTCATTTTGCAGTATATTTTTCCATCACACGTCGCCACTGACTACTTAGGAGAATGACGAGTTTATAGCCTAGCGTTTGATAAGCGTTACGTCTCATTCTAACACAATGTTAATACACGAAACAGCGCGACGGGACGAACCCAAAGCGATGGTAAAAATAGCAACATGTGATTTAAACATATTTTTTTGTTTTTAATAGAAAAAAATGTCATCCAATAGCAAAATGAAATATACATTTTTTTACTCCAAATATGCTCAGGAATAGCTGGTTAAAATCCCTCGGGAACGTCCTGTTTCACCCTGTATTAAAAAAATCAGTAATATGTACGTATTTTTTTATGAAGATTTTAAACAAATTCCATTTTCTCAAAAGAATTCCTTGTTTTCGCCCATCTGAAATGTGTTTAAAGAAAAATTGTAGATACGTACTTACTGGGTATTCCGAGGGATTGTTTCCAGTATTCACAGAATAAATGTAGCTCAAATTTTTCAGGGATTCTTGGATCCTTCCCTGTGCGTACAGAAACTTGGGACTCTCTGGTAATTTGGTGATAACAAAGGCGCAAACCACGTAGGGGAGAGCAAAAATGCAAACTAAAAGCCTCCAAGGGCGATAATTTATAAACCACAAATTAACATTGAAGTCGAAAGGTAGGACTGCCCAGGAAAGCACTAGAATTTATAAAGAGATATTGTGTTACCTCCATTATACTCATTGATTGCAGATTGTCAAACTCAAACGAGTATTGAAATAAACATACGTGGAACGAAGGCGGTTCCCAAGATTACTGATGCATTTCCGAGGGTTATCATTTTGTCTCTGTGCGATATGGGGTTCAGCTCTCCTAAATATGCATAGCCTAGTGCAGAAGGACCAGAAATGCTGAAAGACAAACATAAAACAGTGATAATGTTTGCTATCCAAAGATAATTGAATAATCATTGGGGCTATGTATATTGAAGGAAATTAAAAAAAAACTTGTATTATGTTAATCAATTCATGTTGTTTTTAGGATTATTTTAAACATTCACGATATCAATCAATCAGTTGGCAGCATGAGTTGAATCATTGTGTAAAATAGAAATCATATGGAATAAGATACCGGCAAGTCTTTCCTCTCTTGTTTAACCTCTTAAACACCAGCATATCCATATGGATACATTGTTAAAATATAATTTCTCTGAATATGACTAGCTACTCTGGAGAAACAGCATATCGTCGCATTAATTCGTAGACTGCGTAACTCCGTTGTGCTTTCAAAAATGGCTATGTGCCAGATTTCTAAAAACTTTTTTTTTTCAAAAATTTTTTTAAAAAATTAAGAAATTGGACCCAATCTCGGCTATGTGCATAAGTTTAAGCATTTTCACACAAAACTCACTCATACGTTGTTTGTTGATTCAAAACTGACAAGTTTTCTTGCTTTCCCTGTAAAATTTGGTAAATCTCACATAGCTGGTCTTGCAAGCGCAACAATGCTATGGTAGATTATATACTATTTTTTATAAATTTAAATTATCTAGTAAGACAATGCAATTCACAAAAATATATGTAATTTTGGAACTAAGTAAACTTACTATGACGAAAATAAAATCAGATGGCGCACAATGAAAATATTGTGGCGGCACACCAAGAGTTAACCAGGGTATCTTAAAGACCCACAAAATTCTTTGCACAATAGAACGAAGTTGAATACATTATGGAAAGAGCTACTACACTCGCGCGGAAACACAAAAGACAAAAAGAGGTTCTAGTTTATTCTCCTCGTAATATGATTGTGTTTATGTATGTTGTGATGACTCCAGATACTAATATCTATAGCCTGTATGTCGGACGAATATCTACAGCTCATACGTTGAACTAATATCTACAAACTTCAGAGTGTTGACTAATATCTTAAGAGAGCTAATATCTTAATAGAGCTAAGGTCGGACGAATATCTATGATGGTCCCAGTGTTGACTAATATCTACAGAGCGTAGGTTGAACTAATATCTACAGACCGTAGGTTGGACTAATCAGCTTAATGTGTCCAATAGTCCGATATTAGGGATTTTTACATACGTACTTACATAAATTAAGTTTTTTAAACTGCATATGCAATATTACTTTATACATAATTGCAAATCCAACCTCTGCCAGTGCTGTAGATATTCATCAACACTTTGGTTCTCATAGATATTAGTTAGCAGTTTGAGCTGTAGATATTCGTCAACACTTTAGTTATCATAGATATTAGTCAACAGTTTGAGCTGTAGATATTCGTCAACACTTTGGTTGTCATAGATATTAGTTCGATTTTTTCAGTTTTTGAAATTCCTGTAGATATTAGTAGACGCCTCCTGTTGTGATTACCCATACGTTGCTGCACTCAAATGTATAAATTGCTAACCTCGTATAAAACATACATATAAAACATAATTTTTTACAATAATCATTGTGAAAAATTATGTTTTATATGCAGCACATAGTGAAAAATTGTGTTTTATATTCTGTGAGAAGCAATAAACAAATATTTGTTTAAGTTTTGTGCTCTTATCCCTACTATTCAGGCAGTTCTACTCAAGGATAAGGAATTATCCCTTATCTCCCCTCTCGGATGATGGCTAGAATGCTTAACTAATTATCGATATCATCCGTAAGCAAAAGATATCTGCTTGCCATTACGGGAGTTGTATCAAAACATATAAGATAGATTAAAATGTTATGATCCTACAATAAGTTAGTGGGAATAAAATACATTATGCATTGTGTACTTTATAAACAAAAAATAAAAACAAAACTGAGAACTTTTAACATTCTCGGAAAAGAGTTTGGAAGCATGAAACTCGGCCAAACTATTCTAAAGATTCTAGTAAATGAGCAACTTTTTAAGACAATTTCTTGCCTGTCAAGATTGCGCAGGATTGTCATGTATTGCCTATTCTTATCGAAGTATTGCCCTGTCTTGCCGGTGAGTTCACTCGGCTACCGATATTATGACATTATTGCTGGGCCAAACATATTTCTTTCTCGCTCTGTTATGTATGTGTCCCTGTTTGCATCTGTCTGCTAACAAAACTGCCATAATTTCGATTAATGAGAATTCAATTAATATTAATAAATAATAGGCCACTTGCATGTATTTCATAATGACTTGGAAAAAATCGTGTGGGTAGATTTTTCTACTAAAAGATTACGAAAATGTTACAAATTTTTTTTAGAAATTTATCATTTATTTTTTATTTTTAACTAAATAAATCCATTGGGATAGTGATAATTTTTTTTTTTTTTAACTAAATAAATCAATTGGGCTTGTGACGTCACTCCGTGAAAATGTTCCGTCTCCAATAATATTTAATTAATTTTGTAAAATTCCACACTGATTTATTTTTTTTTTATGGCAACACTTTGATTTTTGGCAAATTTTTGACAGATGTTACGAAGAGAACCCCGTATATATTATGCCTTCTGTACCTGTCTTAGCGTAATGGTAATAGCGCTGAATTTACAAGTACAAGTTCATTACATTGGATTTAGTCATTTACAGAAGTTGAACATTATAATGATTAAAGATCAATAAGTTGGACCAACAAAAAAAATATTTATGAGATGTAATATTTTTGGTACGCCTCGTTATTCTCCTGTGCCTCCTGTGTGGCACAGGAAAATAACGGTCGGTTTTTTTTAAAATGATTTTCGGCTATGTAATTATCGTTTTTTCACACCTATAAATTTATGTCCTGTCTTTTCGGTTAATAAAAAATGATCTTGCATTGAAATTTTCAAAAAATCGCCAGGGTTTCAAAAATACAATTTAAAAAAAAAGGAATGTTTCAGAATATTTGCCTAAACCGGAAAAAAAAATAAAAAATGTGTAGTGCAAGTGGCCTATTTCACAATTTTGCTTCCAAATTTTGGGAGTTATTGCAGGAGATGGTTATACACTGCCCGGTAAGACTAATAACAGACTTGATGATTGACAATAATAGACAATTTATCTTGATCGTTTACTAGCACCTTATGGAACGAACCCATACTACGTGACCAAATTTTTGCAATTTTTAACCCCCCCCCCCCCCCCCCTCCTGGTGACTAAAAACCTAAGCCCCTCGCCGCTCATTTGTACCAAGTGTGGTATTTTGAAGACCCCCCCCCTGAACGGGTCGCGTAGTATGGGTACGTTCCCTTAAGAGCAAGAGGAAGATGAACTCACAATAATCCACAGATAAACCTCAAGACAGCAAAAGTGTAAAGATTTGGGGAAAAACTAGAAATGATAGAGACGGTAGAACCCACCGCCATAGAGAAACACAATATCTTCTTTCTTCCCTTTGTATCAGCCAAGTAACCCCACATGTGTGACGTAATAATTATTGCTGAAATTTTATTAATTTAATTATTTCAAATTTATCAAGGTAAACTAATTTAAAATTTTCTCCCTGCAGTGCGAGAGTTCTTTATAAAATTTGCAAGCATCATTAAAAAAGTGGTTTCCACTGTGATTGTGGATTATAATACATAAAATCCAGTGTATTTATTCAGCAGGTTTCTGAAAACCCTTTTCAAAATAATTTGAAAGGGTGGAAACCCGTTGTTATACCTTCATAAAAACAATATGTTTTTGTTTTTTTAGACATCAGTCACTTTGTGGTTTGAATATTTAATGAAACAAACACTTTATTTTAAACTACAGTAGATCGTCGATTATCCGAACTAATTGGGAGACATGGGTGTTCGGATAACCCACGGACATATGAATATATCTGGACCTGCCCTAAGTGATAAAAACGTATTATTTCCCCCTCCACATGGCGCCGGCTGTAGCTCCTCCTTGGAACCGGCTCGCTCCATGGGGAGGGGATATAGCCTCGCTTGAATCTAAAATGTGTGACGTCATCATTCTTGCCGTCAACAGCGAGAAGCTGACATCCATACATTTAACGAAATAACGGCAGCTTGTGCTATACAATATATCTACGTATCAATATGCACATAGAGAATGTGGGCGGTACTCCAATGTGCTCGTCGCTGGTTACAGGGGTAAGTAAATTATGAAACATTTGTAAAAGTGTTTTAACTAAACACGGCAAGAAAAAATTGATATGTGTATTGGCGCGAGTCTTTTTGGGGTGAGCATTTGGCCTTAGCAAATAAGTTTTGAACGTGGCAAGCAATTCGCGCTCCCATGTAAAAAGGTCTATTCATTCAAAGCAGATTTTGCTTTTAAGAACTAAATGGTGATATTGTAATGCGAGATGCCTATATACTGTCAGATTGATTGTTCAACGAATGACAGTCATCTTTCCCCCCTTTGCTCTCCATAGTTTGGTTTTACCCCTCATCTGTAACTGCTTGTCTATCCATTTGGATGTCTATGGGATAACCGGTATTTTCGGATAATCGAGCCATTCATATATTGCGCACATATTACGAAACGGTGAATGAACACCATATTTAAATGTTTAATGACAAACACATGCGTAGGTAGTGATATGATCCTTGCTTATTTTAGGACCAATGCTAATGGCTAAGTTGTAACCAAAGCTAAATGCTGCTAATTCACGACGTGAAGCAAGAGTTTTTCGTGGCAAAGCTTTCAAATTGAGCCCCGTTTCGTCTGCATTGTAGACGTTTTCGAGAGTAGGCACGCGCGGGTCGAGATAAGCGGTCGTTCGGATAATCGACGTTCGGATAATCGACGCTCCACTGTACTAGTTTATTTTAAAAATAAGTTGTTGAAAACAATTTAATAAATTAGTGGTTTAAATAAAGTGTTTGTTTAAGTTACAAATATGCTTTTGATTTATTGTTGGTAATGAAGTTAAATACATAGTTGGGTGTTTTTAAATCATAATAGGGGATCTTTTTACATTAACTCCTCACATGAGGCCCTGGGGAAATCATCGGTCACAAGTCTATGTCATATCTCCAAGGACGCTGTGAGGAGGATTTTTTAAGGAAAAGAAGGAGAGGAAGTTCTTGGAAGGAAAAGGTATAAGGGGTGTGGGTGGGTACGAATCTGGGGTTCAGCGTATCCATGAGCAATGGATGTATGAATCCATCCCTACTAGTTGTGCAAGGTAATGGGTCAAGAGAGTCCGGCTGGAAATATCAAAGAGTCTCCCTCAAGAGGGCCTGCCACGCACTAGATGGACAAGCTTCACCCTTTGAACACAGGCACCCCTAGTAAGTCACCAAACTAGCAAACAACTCAGGAATCACTGAAAACTGTATATTTAGGAAAATGTTTTTTTGTGGAAAACCATCACAACAAAAATTGAATGACTTCACTAAGCAAAGGCTATTTTTAATAAGGCAGCAAATCAGGATGCATTATAATATTATGTTGTCAGATAATTATGTACATTATAGTGAAGAGTAAATATATCATAATTTTAAAAAAAACTTTTATGGTTGACATATATCAAGGGCGGATTTAGGCGGGGTCACGTGCCACCCCAGAAGGTATTTTTGTGTACTGTGGAGATTCCATCACAGTTCAGAAAACTGTCTTTATTAAACATTTAATTTTTCTATTGTTTTGACACTTTCATAAACCTTCCCATACATACTTGAACTTGTAGAAATAAACTTGAAGTGTGATACTTCAAGTTTATTTCTATGTTTTTACCCGTCCGCCCCTTGTGCCCCTCCCAGAAAAAAATCCTGGATCTGCCCTTGATATATATTATAAAAATGTAATATAAGTACTATGATATGATATATTATATAATTTTCATTATAAAAATTACAAACCAACAAAAGGAATACTAGAAAACCATATTTTATCTGCGGGTGTCATTTTGAGATCACAGTGGCAAACTGGAATTATATAACTTAAACCCAACGTTTCAGAAATCATTCCCAAAAGCATGAACCCAACAAATGCCACACTTATTTTATTGAACTTTCCAAAACCTGCGGAGAAAGTTTAGTAGGTATGTTGGATTATTTTAATTTTGGTCACTAAACAAAAAGGTTAGTTTTACCTAAGTAATTGTTTATTTTGCATTTAAAAATAATTAAAATAGAGCCCTTAAAACTCTTTTGACACATTGATAGAAATATACGGTACCAGTATTTGACATTGCATCTTCAAATGATTGCTTACTAGCAGTTGACAACATATCAAATCCCGATGCCATATTTTTGCATTACAATCTTTGTAGTGTCATTTTACAACAATCTTTTCTGACATTTTAATTCTTTCACATTAATTTGAATTTCATATTCTTTTTTTAAGTGTTGCCAGTCATAATACACCAAAATCTGACAGGTATGTATTCAACGATGACCAGACCACCAAGCATAAATAAACCAATCCCCCACCAAGTAGCAACTTTTTAATCATGCGAGTTTTCATAATGTTGATCTTTGATCATAGAAATAGTCATAATTCATTATGGTAATAAATAAGAAAGGTTAGGATTCAGAACGATAAAAACTAAGAATTGTGATTTTAAAGCAGGGGTGGGGAACCCTTTAGCGTCGCGGGCCATTTGGATGTTCATACTTTAACCCGCGGGCCGCACTCCGGTTTCCGTCTCGGGGGGGGAGCCACATTCGAATCAAAGAACTGGTTTTACCAGAACTAATTAATAAAATAGTTACGTAACTGCCAACACTCTTTAATTATAGCTATACTCGGAACATGCAAATGGTTGGTCTGTAACCAAAGTTTTATAACTGCACTTTGAACACCAGAATGGAAAATGCATCAGCAGATGAAATCACAACTGAAATTTTTCGTTGCATTCTGAACACGGAGCTAGTTTCGGTTTAGATTAAATTTGCATGCGGGGAATTAAAACTACACTAAGAAAGTGAAAACGGCTTTCCTCTAATTCTGGCAGCACAAAGTACGAAACTAGAATTTTATAAATGCACTTCCAACATAAGAAATGCGTCAGCAAATGAAATCACACCTGATGCGTTTTCGTTGCATTCTTAACACAGAACTGGTTTTAATTACAGGTTGTATCTGTACGCGGGGAATTAAAACTATACTCAGAACGTGAAATTGCTTTCCTCCAATACTGGCAGCATATATGCAACTACAAATTTATAACTGCACTTCACAAACGAGAATGGTTTCTTACGAAACGCGTTAGCGAGATAAAACCCCACCTGGATTTTTTTCGTTGCATCCTTAAAATAGAAAGGTTTTAATCATAATGAAAATGAATTAAAATTCAAAATTAAACTTCATTCAAAACATGAAAATGGCTTTCTTCCAATTCTGGCAGCATAAAGTACGCAACTATAATTTTATAAATGCACTTCTAACACGAGGAATGCGTCAAAAAATGAAACCCAACCAGGAATGTTTTCGTTGCATTCTAAACACAGAACTGGTTTTAGTTATAGGGTGAATCTGTACGCGAAGACTTAAAACTATTTTACTGAGTGTGGTGAACGTATGTCTTGCGGTATAAAAGAGACATGCGTGTATGAGTGAGACAGCGTGAGTAACGTATAAAAGGTTGTGAATGTTGTCCATTCGTCCTCTTTGCATCAGACTTCCTACGAAGCACTACTGTAACATAATCTCGGAATAAACATCAAAAGTCTACCTACGACTTATTATTGTCTACCCCTGTACTCAGATCATAATCAGTGGAATCTGGATCCATTATTCATAAGGAGTCCAGAAAGTAATGTATAGAGACCGGCCACGGTCATCACATTTGGCGCAGCCTATAAAGGAACTAATTTACGCAGCAGCCAAAATCACATTTGGCAACATCCGAGATTGAGGCTACAGTGGACAACAGGTGATCGGGCAGCATCAGGCCAGATCACATTCAGGAAGAGCAAGAGCAGCAGAATTGGCATCCGAGGAACATCAAGGCGCTGGATAGGGTTATTCAGTGCTGAGAACCTGGAGGAGCATACACGTAAGGCGTGGATGGAGAAGTCCGGGTCTTCAGGAGAAGATCAGAGACCAGGTGCAGACCTCACGGAAGGCGTGCCGGGGCATTAGAAGGACGACCAGGGTACAGGAGCCAGGAGACGGTCCGCGGAAGGGCGAGATCGGAGCAGCAGCATCAAGTCAACAGAGTCGTGAGTTGAGTGCTGTTTGTAAAATTTTCTGCATGTATTGATTGCATCTGTGTGAAGATGGAAGGGGGAGAACTGCCCAGGTTTTGTCATTTGAGGGACAAACTGGAGACATTCGTGTTGCAATACGAACAGTTCATCCTCGTCAATGATGACAAATTAAATTCGTTAGAGAAAAAGAGAGCGGTTTTAATATCTCATTTACACACAGGGACAATAGAATTATTGATTGATTTGTGTTTTCCTAAAAAAATTACAGATATTACGGTCGAAAATTTATTGTTATTACTAGAGAATCATGTAGGTATCAAACTAAATGTGTTCAAGGAGCGCGAAATTTTTTTTGCTACGAAACAAAAAGTACAGAATCGGTTAATGATTTTATAGCACAGTTAAGAAATCTCGTTAGATTTTGCAAATTCGAGGACAGACTTGAATATAATTTAAAAGATGTTTTTGTCACCGGTCTTCGAGTGTATTAAGGAGAAATTATATGTAGAGGCTGAAAACTTTTCGTTAAAAAATGTTATAGAATGTGCTATTGCTATGGATTCGTTCGAGGTAATTAATAAGCAAATTAAAACGGAAAGTGTAGATATAGTAAATAAAATTAAAAATAGACTGAACAATTTGTCACAAAGACAAAATTCGGCGGGTAGACATTTTTCTAGAACTACGGACAAGAATGTTACATCGTTCAGAGCGAAATCAGCAGATCGAACGAAATGTAAGCATTGTGGGAGTTATCATGATTCAGTAAATTGTAAATTGAAAGACGTGTTTTGTTATAAATGCAGAGGCAAAGGGCATATTGGAAAAATATGTCGCGGTTTAAATAATAATAATATTTCTTCAGTGTTCGTTAATACGCAGGAACATAAAAAAATGTTTCGGATAAACTCAGTATATTGTGAACCAATATTGTGCAAAGTTTTAGTGAATAATGTGGAACTAAACGGGTTATTAGACACAGGAGCGGCGATCTCAATTTTAACAGACAAAGATGGTTATGTTAAACATTTCAAACAGTTGTATTTAAAATCAAAGGAATTAACCTTAACGGGTTACGCTAACTGTAAGTTGAATTTATTGGGTTGTATCTTATTAACAGTTGATTTTAACGGTTATAGGGAAATGTTAGAATTTTGCGTAGTAAAAAATGGAACAACTACTGTTCTAGGGCGTGATTTCATTAAAAAGTTTAATATTGGATTCACGGGGTTACAATCAATTTCAGCCCAGGAGGGTAGTGAAATTTTTTCTGACAGTGTATTTGAGAATGATAGAAGTGATTTACAATCAATTTCATCCCAGGAGGGTATTAAATTTTTTTCTCATAGTGTATTTGAGAGTGGTAGAAGTAAAGTGAATAAAAAAATTCGAAAATTCCAGGAGGTTTTTTCGGAGAAAGTGGGTAGTTTTAATAAAAGTAAAGTGCAATTAGAATTAATTGGGAATGAGGAACCAGTTCACGTAGAGAATGACTTTGATACTCAAATTCTATGTTTATTCAAAAATAACAGAGATTTACCTATTGATGTCGAGGAAATTAAATCGGAATCAAGTACAGATAAAATTTTATTGGAAATTAAACATTATCTCAGAACAGGGTGGCCAAATAAAATTAACAAGGAGGATCCAAAATGGATTTACTGGATTAAACGGAATGAATTATCCATAATTGATGATTGTTTTTTCTGGAATCATAGGCTAATAATTCCAGTAATTTTAAGAGAAAAGATTTTAAACTTATTACATAGATCTCATCTAGGTATAGCAAAGATGAAAGGTTTAGCCAGAGGTATATTTTGGTGGCCAGTGATAGATGGAAATATTGAACTTTTAGCGAGAGGATGCGAAATTTGTTCAGAGGTTCAACCTTCTCAACCAAAGAGCGAATTGACTCCGTAGCCTATAACTGAATAAATATGGAGTATGGTGCATATTGATTATGCGGGCCCAATTGCAAATAAATATTTTCTTGTGATTATTGACTCAACCTCAAAATGGTTAGACTGTGTAGAGGTAAATTCTCCAAATTCGTATAACACTATTAAAATATTAAAGGGTTTATTTAGTTATTTCGGGAGTGTACAGACAATAGTTTCAGATAATGGAGCCGCTTTCATGTCAGCGGACTTCAAAAAGTTTTGTGAGATGAATAACATCAAACATTTAACTACTCCGGTAAATCATCCACAATCAAACGGTTTAGCAGAAAACGCGGTTCGAACGTGTAAAATTTTTTTTTTAAAAATGATGATAAGAAATAAGTTTCAGTTAGGTTATGAGGAAAAATTAGGAAATTTTTTAATGGATTACAGAAATGCACCACACTGTACAACTGGCTTAGAACCTGCAGTTGTAATGTTTGGAAGGAAACTAAGGTCTAACTTGAACAGTTTTGTACCGAGAGGGGGGAGAGATAAGGATAATATAATTAATAAAGAAACTAAAATTAAAATGTCTAAATGTCAGGAAAATCAGAAATATTATTATAAGAGAAATAATAAAGAATCGGTGGGTTTTTCGATTAATCAAAAAGTAATGGTTAGAGATTTCAGAGACCAAAACAATGATAAATGGGTACCAGGGAAAGTATATAAACAATTAGGAAAAAACTTTATATAATTGAGGTAAATTTAAATGGTAAATTTATGTATTGGAAAAGGCATTTTGATCAGTTGTCTAAATTATGTGTATCATGGGAAAAGAAACACAGCAATCCTTATATCGCGTCTGAGACGAAGAGACTGTCGTATGACGATTACGATGTCTCCAGCTTTGTGCCGGATGACAGACTAATGGGTGCTTCTCCTTCTCCTTCCAGCTCCAGTGATCCAGTGGCTTCCACATCGGGAAATTGGAAGGACCGACTACGACCTCGGACACACAGATGAGTCAAGGAAGACAGGACTCAGCTCTCGACTCAACATGATAATGTATTGCTAATAATATATTGTATGTATTGTAAATATTATTATAATCATCATGTTGTGTAACTGTCTTCGGATTTAAGTGTGGAGGGATGTGGTGAACGTATGTCTTGCGGTATAAAAGAGACATGCGTGTATGAGTGAGACAGCATGAGTAACGTATAAAAGGTTGTGAATGTTGTCCATTCGTCCTCTTTGCATCAGACTTCCTACGAAGCATTACTGTAACATAATCTCGGAATAAACATCAAAAGTCTACCTACGACTTATTATTGTCTACCCCTGTACTCAGATCATAATCAGTGGAATCTGGATCCATTATTCATAAGGAGTCCAGAAAGTAATGTATAGAGACCGGCCACGGTCATCACATGAAAATGAAAATGGCTTTTCTCTAATGCTGGCAGCACAAAAGCAACTAGAATTTTATAAATGCACTTCAAAAACGAGAACGGGTTTCTACGAAAAGCGTAAGCAGACGAAACCACACATTGAATTTTTGCATTGCATTTTGAACACAAAAATGGTTTTTCCGTTAGAACGAAAAGGATAGTGAGTCCCCAGCATTAATTAATACTGCACCTAGAACACCAAAACGGTTTTACCTTTGAAATGCGTTAGGGTTAGCAGATGAATCCGCAACAGGAATTTGCATTGTGAGCACAAGATTGGTTTCACCTTTAAAATGAATCTGCAAAGGAGTCCACTAGTCAACCAGCTTAAATTAAATTGTACTCTGATTATGTGAATCGTTTTTCTACATTTTGTAGCATACTTATTGTCGGCAATATAATTTTATATTTATTTAACTAATTAAAATAAATTACAGATAATTAACATTAATTTAACCAATTAAAATAAAGTGTGGCAATTGTTACGGCATCAATGTTTGTATTATATATAAAACGTTAAGGGACGTGTTTGATTTAATATAACCAGTGATTCCTGACTTTATTTGGGGAGATTTTTATATCTAGCTTTTAGTTCATCATCGCTTTGTAATTGAATAATTTTGGGCTGCAGATTATCAGACACATTCGATAGTTCGACGTTTAACGGAGTAGCAAATATGTTCAAATCCGTTTGCTTTTTTTTCGCGCCCTTAAATCGTTCATTAAATTCCTCACTTAATTTCGCGCACTCACCAGCGCCAGCGTATCCAAACGATGTAGAAGGCTTTTGTCCTTGCGGTGTTGGAAAATACGTCGTGTTATTCCTTTCGAGTTGCACTTTCCACAGCCTTCATTTAGTTTTAAATGATTACACGTTTCACTCAGCTTCAACTTTTCTTTTCTTCGTAGTCGCCATTAATAGGATTTTATTGATTTACTATCACTTTACTTCCGCAACGATGACTAGAAAATAATGTTTATGACAGACTGCCTAAGATTCGCCTCCGAATAGAGTTGTCATCAATCTTGAAATATCGGGACTGTCCCGTGCAAGAAAATTAAAAGTTCCGATGGAATTTCACTATCGTTTCAAAATAACAATTTAAAATAAAAGTAAAATGGGAGGTTTTATCACGTTTTTATTTGTATCTAAACTACTTGCTAGTAACGATTTTGTAATAACGTCTTAAAAATGCATTTGAAAGACCGTGTAAAAACTTTTCCGTTCTGTGTAATTTTTTATGGTTCTTTCAGCAGGCCGCACCAAAAGTGCCCGCGGGCCGCGCCAAAGGGCCGCAGGTTCCCCACCCCTGTTTTAAAGAATATGAATACATATTATGGCATACTTTCCAGTGATGTGAGTGTACTTATGTTACCAACACACCAAATGGAAGGGATGGGTTTATTTATGAAATGGAGCATGCATGGCAAAATGTCTAGCTGCAATTTTATTATGCACCGATTTTGGAAATTACAATATGTTTCAACTTAATTACTTCAAGAAACAACTAATAACCTTTTGATAGAAGATAAAAGATGCATTAAAATTCCATTTTTATTCAATCAAGTTCCAGATTTCCCCTTATAAAACCTCCATTTTAATTTTGTTTTGTAAGAACAACCTAACCCAGTGGCGTAGCTTGGGGGGGGGGGGTTGCCCGCAGGCGGCATTTTATCTTCAAAAAAATTTAACTACGATACTTTCGTTTACGAATCCAACTCTTTCTTTTATTATTTATTATAAATTTCAATAATTATATTTTTTAAAGCTGCAAATTTTGTAATTCGTAGGAAAACCATAAGCATATTATGAGAGTAATACTAATGAAAACTGAGAACTCGCAAACAGATTCACTTTAAAACCAGAATTGAGACGAATTTCAGTTGTGTATTCATCTGCTGATACATTTCGAAAGAGACCATTATTTTATTCGAAGTGCAGTTATAAAATTCTAGTTGCAGACTATGTTTGTGCTGCCAGAATCAAAGAGAAACCATTTTCATATTCTGAGTGTAGTTTAAATTCGCCAAATGCAGATTTAATTTAACCCGTCTATTCACAGGAGACGTAAATTGTCCCACATATTTAATTTTAAAATTTAATTGTGATATTATGTCCCACACATTTATTTGTCCCAAATATTTAATTTTAAAATAAATTTTTGATTGCGATAAAAGTTAAGAGATAGTTTTATAACAATTTTTTTTAAGAAAGGGAATCTGTATTTAAAATTTAAAGTTTATTCTAATTTAAGTACTTTAATTCGAATATTCGCAGGTATGGGGCCGTTCAAGTATTACGTAAGGAGGCCTCTTCTAATATCTAAAGG
Source organism: Limnephilus marmoratus (assembly GCA_917880885.1). Lineage (NCBI taxonomy): Eukaryota > Metazoa > Arthropoda > Insecta > Trichoptera > Limnephilidae > Limnephilus > Limnephilus marmoratus. Next base: position 27,388,427 of record OU862923.1, on the reverse strand, counting down.
AATTCCAAAAACTGAAAAAATCGAGCTAATATCTATGAGAACCAAAGTGTTGACGAATATCTACAGCTCAAACTGTTGACTAATATCTATGAGAACCAAAGTGTTGACGAATATCTACAGCTCAAACTGCTGACTAATATCTATGAGAACCAAAGTGTTGACGAATATCTACAGCACTGGCAGAGGTTGGATTGGCAGAGATTGGTTGGAGAGGTTGTATAGCATATTGGAATAATGTAATATTGCGTATGCAGTTTAAAAACTTAATTTATGTAAGTATGTGTGTAAAAATCTCTAATATCTGACTATTGGACACATTTAGCTGATTAGTCCAACCTACGCTCTGTAGATATTAGTTCAACCTACGCTCTGTAGATATTAGTCAACACTGGGACCGCCATAGATATTCGTCCTACCTTAGCTCTGTAGATATTAGTCAACACTCTGAAGTTCGTAGATATTAGTTCAACTTATGAGCTGTAGATATTCGTCCGACATGCAGGCTGTAGATATTAGTATCTGGAGTCTTACGTAACGCACTTGGGGGGGAGGGGGGGAGTCTTGCGAAATGTTACTGTGCGTTACGAGGGGGGGAGGGGGGGTTCGAACAACGCGTTACGTAACATGTTTTTCTTTATTTTAGAAAAACTAGGGAATTAAAAGCTTCCAAGTTGGCAACCCTTTTCGTTCTCGATATCTCTTGTTTTATTTATTACCGCAAACGCGATTAAAACATGAAAAAATGTATTTAAGCGACTTTCCAGCACTTTGCGCAATTTATTTGTGATTTGCAAGTAAAAATTGTTACTTGGGCGTTACGTAACGTTTATGGGGGGTGGGCTACGGAAAAACGTTACGGCGCGTTACATGAGGGGGAGGGGGGGTCAAAAATCTTCAAAAATTGCGTTACGTAATACTTGAACGCCCCCTATGTATTTTTGAGCCAATTCACAAGTCCAATATCAAAGTTTTAATATTTAGAAACAATAATGTTCTCAGCACGTCGGAAAAATTATTTTATCTAGATCTTGAACAATTTCGTTTTTTGCAAAAGGGTAAAAAAAGGAACTTTTAAAATGCATATGAAGAACCGGGAATTTTGTGCGCAAACATTGAAAGACAAAAGTTTATAGATATTTTTTTCTTTTTAATTAAAGAGTTAAACCAGTTTTCAGAATGTAAAATTCCATTTGTGGATTCATCTACTGACACAATTCGAAGGAAAACATTATCTTATTCGAAGTTCAGGTATAAAATTCTAGTCGCATACTCTGTGTATGTGCTGCCAGAATCAAAGAAAAACCGTTTTCACGTTCTGAGTGTACTTTTAATTCGCCGCATACAGACTCAATTTAAACCAATTTTGTGTTGAGAATGAAAACAACCCTTTGTGGATTCATCTGTTGACACATTTCGAAGAAAAACATTCTCTTATTCGAAGTTCAGTTATAATATTCTAGTTGCGGACTATGTATGTGTTAAATAAACCAAATAAATCAACACTTATGTTTTTACTTCACAACATAATATTTATTAATTAATAGAAAATACTTAAATTCCTTACAATCTATATGAAACCATTACAACTTCGTGCTCGCCATCTTTTTACTAAAAAACTACCTCTCCTCCTTTCAGTGTTGCCAACTACCTTCACAAAAGCTAGACTCTTCAAAATCACTTTTCTCAACACACCTTGATTTTGCAAGAGTTTTTCACAGCACATCATTTTTAATCCCAACAGTCCGCGGAAGTTTACAAACTTTGTTTTGCCTAATGACATAATGAGTATGTCAGCTATAGTTGGTCGTCAGTATAAATCTTTTCAACATTAACTACTTTCTTTTTCTCATAATCATAAACCAGTGGCGGCGTAGGGTAGTTTGGCACCCGGGGCGGTTTTGCATGGAGCACCCCTACTTAAAATAAACACCAAATACTAAGCACGCTTACGAGACTTTATTTTACTAAAATATTCCATCACATTATCAAAATTGGTATATCCCTGTCTCTTTCAATTAATAAAATCGAAAAATTGGTTAGTTGCGCTTGGCTCATTGTGGACCTTACGTAAGATTGTATTAATTTTAACTTTGAAAAACTTCTTTCATATGAAGCCACCGAAACACAAATTGTTAAAAAAAAATTAAGACAGCGCTAAACTTGGAACAGACACAAAATAGCCGCATTTTACAATGAATCTGAGAAGCTCTTTATGGTCCATTGAATCGCTTCTTGGGCAGAAATGTTGGCGGCTTCCAAATGGTGAGACAATCGTAAAATCTCCAACACGACGTCCTCTGATGAAAATTCATCGTAAATTTTTAACAGATTTGGAACCATTCCACAAAGAGCTTCTCCTGGTGATCTTACCAACGTTTTAAACTGAATAACACTATATGTAACCAGAATAAAATCCATTGCCCTGTAACGATGGTCTAGTTCAGTGGTTCTTAACCTGGGTTCGGTGAGCCAGTCTCAGGTGTTCGGTGGAAGGCAAGATACACCCCGAAAAAATTTCGAAGAATATTGTCACTATCCCAACCCGCCCCATCCTATCCCATTACGCCTCTACCCGTTCCGCCCGCACAATGAGCGGCGCTGTTCACAGTAGGTATGATTTATTATTATTCAGAGTGGAAGATACTATCAGTATCGCCCTGGTGTAAGACCACCATTCAGAATTGAAACGTTGCTTGAAAATGGCTATAGCCGTGTTTAGTGACCAGATCTGAATAGCCAGGTACTTCCCAACCTTCCTCTTCCCCACCTCCATCCCCTCCCCGCTACCTTCAGCCTCACAACATACCCCAATTGGGGATGCCATAGTCTCACTGGCTCCAGACGGGAGCAGTTGAGATTCTTGTGCGGTATTCACTGTAAAAAAAAAAAAAAAAATTCGAGTGCTACGATGGACATTTTGCGCTCGATGTTACGCGCGGTATAAGATCAGACCAAAAGCAACATGAATTCTTTCTTTTAGGGAATTAGAAAATATATTCGAAAAATAATGAAAATATAGTCGCGATGCGTTTCAAAATACGATATTAGTGTGTAAGCTGCTAGGCACAAGAGTGGGTAGTTATTGATTGATATGTCTGTATAGACAGCGCCGGATCTGCCATACGTTCAAAAACGTGCAAAAACCTGGCGCCAACTCCGAAGGGGCGCCGTGAGAAAATAAATATTGTATTAAAATTTTGTTATAATATTCCCAGAATCGTTTAAAAATTACCCATAGTACGAAATTATTATTATGCTCTAGCAACACTTTAGAAGTTACAGAATTTTTTTACAAATTCCATATATTTATTTTAAACGTAAGATCTATTTTTCGATATATCTTTTACCGTCTTTTACGACGAATGGGTGCGATCCAAATTCAATAACCAGTCACAGCGCCGTATTTTTGTTCTAGTGAATCAAACAAACCGACTTTCGCCTTTCAAAATTTTAAGTCTCCAGGAGAAGTTAGTTAAAGACCATTTTCTTATGAAATCTTCAGTACATTCCATTAACAAAAACATCGCACGGTTTGCAGGATTTGCAGGTTGCAACGTGTTGACAGTTTCATCATTGATTTGACATATTATTTGAAGTTCGTTAAAGGTATAATTAATTTATATTAGATTTGTTATTTTACGGTGTCAGTGTAAGCGTCTTTCCTAAGCCGTTGATACCATACGTCAGTGTTTAGTGTTTGTATGGTGTTTGTTCGCTCAATTTGGTGTTTGTTCGCTCAACACAGGGGAAATGTAAGTTAAAAAGTTGTGGTTATATTTTTAATAGATTTTTAAATTTGTAACTAAATTTCTATTGGTTGTTAGAGGTTATAAAAGTACTGTGGATTACAATGAATAGAATCACCATAATTTTATGTTTACCCAATAGATTCAGAGAGTATAGGGCTCCTGGCGATTCTCTCTTAAAAAAAAAACTTGGAAAAGTTACATCCTTTATATGTCTAGATTTTATTTGATAAATTAGTGTAAAAAAAAAATTAATAAAAAAAAATAAAAAAATTGGGGTGAACGAATTTTTAATCAAAATAAAAATGTGGGGGTGGGGCGCCATCGGTACCTACTGCACAGGGCGCCAGATTTCATAGATCCGGCCCTGTGTATAGAGGGAGATTTTGTGTGCATTCTTTAGGTGTACGAGTGAGTTGTCGTTGTCACCCCCTTGGTGCTTGGCACCCGGGGCGGACCGCCCCCCCCCCCCCCCCCCCCCCCTTACGCCGCCACTGTCATAAACAAAGTGGTAACTAGTATCAATGTGTATTGAATTTTTTGAAAATTTACCACCTTTAGCCAAAGCTATAGCATCTGTATTATCTTCAAAAATTGGTACAGGACCAGTCAACTGAACATCAAAATCATTTAAAATACCTCTGATTGGCAAAACTTCTTCCACACGGTCTACTAGCGCATAATACTCTGCATGAGTAGATGCTCTTGAAACTACTTTTTGATCGATTTTTTTTTCCACAAAATTACATTTCCAGAAATTCGAATAAGTATGCCAGTAGTAGACAGACTTCCTGTCAAAAACATCCGATGCCCAATCAGCATTTACGAAAGCATCCATTTGTATTTCATAATTTGAATTGTAAACTCATTTGAGTGATTTTGTCCAGTACAAATACTTCAAGATTCTTAGTGCATACTGATAATGTTCATGATCATAACCCCCTTGGAATCGACTCAAATAATTAACTGAACACGAAATATCAGGACGTGTTCCATTAGCAATGAATAATAATGCTCCGATTAAATTTCTGTATTTTATCGAATAATCTGATATCACTACTGACTCTAATTTTTGATTTACTTCTATAGGAGTATCATACTTCTCTTTGAATTCACAATTTGATACTGTTTTGCAAGACTCAACATATTTTTCTTGACATATGAATACTTCTTTCTTATCTGAATCGTACTCAACTTCAATACCCACACTTGAAACAAGTCCTTCATACGAAATCTTCTTTTCAATAGTGCTTTCAGATCAGATATTTCTTCTTCGTTAGAGCCACAGATCAACAAATCATCAACATACAATATCACGTACAATTTATTGCCATTCATAACACCTATATATAAACAATAATCGTATTTAGATCTCTCAAACTTTAATTCTGTGATATATTCATCGAAACATTCATACCAGTCACGTGGACTCTCCCTTAAACCGTACAAAACTTTTCTCAATAAGCAAACTAATGTTGAAATGACCGAGAACCCAAGTGCTTAAACCACCGACCCCAAGTGTTAAAACAATGTTTTTTTTTTTAAATTCTACTTTTCGCAGATTTTTTTGGTTGATTCGTGTACAGAACATGACTATTTTTCAGTCGACTTGATGCCATAGGGTTTTAGCCATGACCGACCACAAGTGTTGTCACAAGGGCCGTTAAACGATGATTTTTTTTTCATCATGATCAGACCATGATTCGTAGGAAGATTCCAAAAAATCCATTCAGTACACGAATCACCAAAAAAATGCAATAAAAGAATTTTTTAAAAATCATCGTTTTACGGCCCTTGTGACAACACTTGTGGTCGATCATGGCTAAAACCCTTTGGCATCGAGCCGACTGAAAAATGATCATTGGCTGTACACGAATCAACCAAAAAAATCTGCCTAAATAAGAATTTATAAAAAATCATCGTTTTAACACTTGGGGTCGGTGATTTAAGCACTCGGGTTCGGACGTTTTAATATTTGGGGTCGGTCATAACTTCGGCCCAATGGCACCAATCCGGTTAAATTTTGAATTGTCTCTAATAATAACGGTCTGCACACGAATCGATCGAAAAAATGAAAAGAGAAGAATTACAAAGAAAATCATTGTTTTAACACTTCGGGTGGGTTGTTGAAGCACTTGGGTTCGGTCATTTTAACATTTGGGATCGGTCATAAGTTCGGCCCTACGGCACCGATCTGGATGAAATTTAGGATTTTTACTACGAATCATGGTCTGTATACGAATCATTAAAAAAAAATAGCAGAAAAATAATTTGAAAAAAATCTTCGTTTTAACACTTGGAGTCGGTGGTTTAAGCACTTGGGTTCGGTCGTTTTAACATTTGGGGTCGGACATGTCACCGATCTGGCTGAAATTTTGGATTCTTACTACGAATCATCAACCTAAAAAATCTGTCAAAACAAGGAATTATAAAAAAATCATCGTTTCAACACTTGGGGTCGGTTGTTTAAGCACTTGGGTTCGGTCATTTTAACATTTGGGATCGGTCATAAGTTCGGCCCTACGGCACCGATCTGGATGAAATTTAGGATTCTTACTACTTACTGTCTGTAAACGAATCAATCAAAAAAAATTGCAGAAAAAGAATTTAAAAACAAAACATCGTTTTACGGCCCTTGTGACAATACTTGTGGTCGATCACGGCTAAAACCCTATGGCATCGAGCCGACTGAAAAATGATCATTGGCTGTACACAAATCAACCAAAAAAATCTGCCAAAAGTAGAATTTAAAAAAAAAACTTCGTTTTAACACTTGGTGGTGTAAGCACTTGGGTTGGGTCGTTTTAACATTTGGGGTTGGTCATAACTTCGGCTCTATGGCACCGATCTTGATGAAATTTAGGATTCTTATTTCGAATCATGGTCTGTATAAGAATCAATGAAAAAAATTTGCAAAAAAATAATTTAAAAAAAAATCTTCGATTTAACACTTGGAGTCGGTGGTTTAAGCACTTGGGTTCGGTAGTTTTAACATTTGGGGTCGGACATGTCACTGATCTGGCTGAAATTTTGGATTCTTACTACGAATCACCAACCTAAAAAATCTGCCAAAATAAGAATTTATAAAAAAATCATCGTTTAACACTTGGGGTCGGTTGTTTAAGCACTTGGGTTCGGTCGTTTAACATTTGGGGTCGGTCGACTTCGGCCCTATGGCATCGATCTGGATGAAATTTAGGATTCTTACTCCGATTCTTAATCATGGTCTGTATACGAATCAATCAAAAAAAATGCAAAAAAGGTTATTTAAAAAAAGCATCGTTTTATGGCCCGTATGACAACCCTTGTGGTCGATCATGGCTAAAACCCTATGGCATCGAGCCGACTGAAAAACAATCATTAGCTGTACACGAATCAACCAAAAAAATCTTCCAAAAGTAGAATTTAAAAAAAATCTTCGTTTTAACACTTGGGGTCGGTGGTTTAAGCACTTGGGTTCGGTCATTTTAACATTTGGGGTCGGACATGGCACCGATCTAGCTGAAATTTTGGATTCTTACAACGAATCATGGTCTGTACACGAATCAACCTAAAAATCGGCCAAAATAAGAATTTATAAAAAAAATCCGTTGGTCGGTTGTTTAAGCACTTGGGTTCGGTCGTTTTAACATTTGGGGTCGGTCATAACTTCGGCCCTATGGCACCAATCTGGATGAAATTTTTAATTCTTACTACAAATCATGGTCAGTATACGAATCACCAAAAAAAATCGCGAAAAAAGAATTTTAAAAAAAATCTTCGTTTTACGGCCCTTGTGACAACAATTGTGGTCGGTCATGGCTTAAACCCTGCGGCATCGAGCCGACTGAAAAATGAACATTGGCTGTACACGAATCAACCAAAAAAATCTGCCAAAAGTAGGATTTAAAAAAAAACTTCGTTTAAACACTTAGGTTCGGTCATTTAAACATTTGGGGTCGGACATGGCACCGATCTGGCTGAAATTTTTGATTCTGACAACGAATACACACGAATCAACCTAAAAAATCTGCCAAAATAAGAATTTATAAAAAAAATCATCGTTTTAACACTTGGGTCGGTTGTTTAAGCACTTGGGTTCGGTCGTTTTAACATTTGGGGTCGGTCATAACTTCGGCCCTATGGCACCTATCTGGATGAAATTTAGGATTCTTACTACGAATCATGGTCTGTATACGAATCAATCAAATAAATTTCAAAAAAAGAAATTTTTTAAAAATCATCGTTTTACGGCCCTTGCGACAACACTTCTGGTCGATCATGGCTAAAACCCTATGGCATCGAGCCGACTGAAAAATGATCATTGGCTGTACACGAATCAACCATAAAAATCTTCCAAAAGTAGAATTTAAAAAAAAAAATCTTCGTTTTAACACTTGGGGTCGGTGGTTTAAGCACTTGGGTTCGGTCATTTTAACATTTGGGGTCGGACATGGCACCGATCTGGCTGAAATTTTGGATTCTTACAACGAATCATGGTCTGTACACGAATCAATTAAAAAAATCTGCCAAAATAAGAATTTATAAAAAAATCATCGTTTTAACACTTGGGGTCGGTTGTTTAAGCACTTGGGTTCGGTCGATTTTACATTTGGGGTCGGTCATAACTTCGGCCCTATGGCACCGATCTGGCTGAAATTTTTGATTCCTCCTACAAATCATGGTCAGTACACAAATCCCCAAAAATATTTGCAATAAAAGAATTTTTGAAAATCATTGTTTTACGGCCCTTGTGACAACACTTGTGGTCGATCATTGCTAAAACCCTATAGCATCGAGCCGACTGAAAAATGTACATTGGCTTTACACGAATCAATTAAAAAAATCTTCCAAAAGTAGAATTTAAAAAAGATCTTCGTTTTAACACTTGGAGTCGGTGGTTTAAGCACTTGGGTTCGGTCATTTTACCATTTGGGGTGTGACATGGCACCGACCTGGCTGAAATTTTGGAATCTTACAACGAATCATGGTCTGTAAACGAATCAATCAAAAAAAAATTCAAAAAAAGTTTTTTTTTTTTAAATCATCGTTTTACGGCCATTGTGACAACACTTGTGGTCGGTCATGGCTAAAACCCTATGGCATCCAGTCGACTGAAAAATAATCATGTTCTGTACACGAATCAACCAAAAAAATCTGCAAAATAATTTTTTTTTTTTTAAATCATCGTTCTAACACTTGGGGTCGGTTGTTTAAGCACTTAAGTTCGGTCGTTTTAACATTTTGGGTCGGTCATAACATCGGCCCTATGGCACTAATCTGGATGAAATTTAGGAATCTTCCTACGAATCATGGTCTGTAAACGAATCAATCAAAAAAAAATCAAAAAAAGATTTTATAGAAAAATCATCAAAAATCGCGAAAAAAGAATTTAAAAAAAAATCGTCGTTTTACGGCCATTGTGACAACACTTGTGGTCGGTCATGGCTAAAACCCTATGGCATCCAGTCGACTGAAAAATAATCATGTTCTGTACACGAATCAACCAAAAAAATCTGCAAAGTAATTTTTTTTTTTTAAATCATCGTTCTAACACTTGGGGTCGGTTGTTTAAGCACTTAAGTTCGGTCGTTTTAACATTTTGGGTCGGTCATAACATCGGCCCTATGGCACTAAGGATGAAATTTAGGAATCTTCCTACGAATCATGGTCTGTAAACGAATCAATCAAAAAAAATCAAAAAATGATTTTATAAAAAAATCATCAAAAATCGCGAAAAAAGAATTTAAAAAAAAATCGTCGTTTTACGGCCATTGTGACACCACTTGTGGTCGGTCATGGCTAAAACCCTATGGCATCTAGTCGACTGAAAAATAATCATGTTCTGTACACGAATCAACCAAAAAAATCTGCAAAAAAAAAAAAAAAATATTTTTAAATCATCGTTCTAACACTTGGGGTCGGTGGTTCAAGCACTTTGGTTCTGTCGTTTTAACATTTGGGGTCAGTAATAACTTCGGCCCTATGGCACGGATCTGGCTGAAATTTTTTATTCTTACTACGAATCACGGTCAGTACACGAATGATAAAAAAAAACGCGGAAAAAGATTTAAAAAAAATATCGTCGTTTTACGGCCCTTGTGACAACACTTGTGGTCGGTCATGGCTTAAACCCTGCGGCATCGGGCCGACTGACAAATGATCATTGGCTCTACACGAATCAACCAAAAAAATCTGCCAAAAGAAGAAATTTAAAAAAATCATCGTACTAACACTTGGAGTCGGTGGTTCAAGCACTTGGGTTCGGTCGATTTTACATTTGGGGTCGGTCATAACTTCGGCCCTATGGCACCGATCTGGCTGAAATTTTTGATTCCTCCTACAAATCATGGTCAGTACACAAATCCCCAAAAATATTTGCAATAAAAGAATTTTTGAAAATCATTGTTTTACGGCCCTTGTGACAACACTTGTGGTCGATCATTGCTAAAACCCTATAGCATCGAGCCGACTGAAAAATGTACATTGGCTTTACACGAATCAATTAAAAAAATCTTCCAAAAGTAGAATTTAAAAAAAACTTCGTTAACACTTGGGGTCGGTGGTTTAAGCACTTGGGTTCGGTCATTTTACCATTTGGGGTGTGAAATGGCACCGATCTGGCTGAAATTTTGGAATCTTACAACGAATCATGGTCTGTAAACGAATCAATCAAAAAAAATTCAAAAAAAGTTTTTTTTTAAATCATCGTTTTACGGCCATTGTGACAACACTTGTGGTCGGTCATGGCTAAAACCCTATGGCATCCAGTCGACTGAAAAATAATCATGTTCTGTACACGAATCAAGCAAAAAAATCTGCAAAATAATTTTTTTATTAAATCATCGTTCTAACACTTGGGGTCGGTTGTTTAAGCACTTAAGTTCGGTCGTTTTAACATTTTGGGTCGGTCATAACATCGGCCCTATGGCACTATTCTGGATGAAATTTAGGAATCTTCCTACGAATCATGGTCTGTAAACGAATCAATAAAAAAAAATCAAAAAAAGATTTTATAAAAAAATCATCAAAAATCGCGAAAAAAGAATTTAAAAAAAAATCGTCGTTTTACGGCCATTGTGACACCACTTGTGGTCGGTCATGGCTAAAACCCTATGGCATCTAGTCGACTGAAAAATAATCATGTTCTGTACACGAATCAACCAAAAAAATCTGCAAAATAATTTTTTTTTTTAAATCATCGTTCTAACACTTGGGGTCGGTTGTTTAAGCACTTGGGTTCGGTCGTTTTAACATTTTGGGTCGGTCATAACATCGGCCCTATGGCACTAATCTGGATGAAATTTAGGAATCTTCCTACGAATCATGGTCTGTAAACGAATCAATCAAAAAAAAATCAAAAAAAGATATTATAAAAAAATCATCAAAAATCGCGAAAAAAGAATTTAAAAAAAAATCGTCGTTTTACGGCCATTGTGACACCACTTGTGGTCGGTCATGGCTAAAACCCTATGGCATCTAGTCGACTGAAAAATAATCATGTTCTGTACACGAATCAACCAAAAAAATCTGCAAAACAAAAAAAAAAAAATTATTAAATCATCGTTCTAACACTTGGGGTCGGTGGTTCAAGCACTTTGGTTCTGTCGTTTTAACATTTGGGGTCAGTAATAACTTCGGCCCTATGGCACCGATCTGGCTGAAATTTTTTATTCTTACTACGAATCACGGTCAGTACACGAATGATAAAAAGAAACGCGGAAAAAGATTTAAAAAAAAAATCGTCGTTTTACGGCCCTTGTGACAACACTTGTGGTCGGTCATGGCTTAAACCCTGCGGCATCGGGCCGACTGACAAATGATCATTGGCTCTACACGAATCAACCAAAAAAATCTGCCAAAAGAAGAAATTTAAAAAAATCATCGTACTAACACTTGGAGTCGGTGGTTCAAGCACTTGGGTTCGGTCGATTTTACATTTGGGGTCGGTCATAACTTCGGCCCTATGGCACCGATCTGGCTGAAATTGATTCCTCCTACAAATCGTGGTCAGTACACAAATCCCCAAAAATATTTGCAATAAAAGAATTTTTGAAAATCATTGTTTTACGGCCCTTGTGACAACACTTGTGGTCGATCATTGCTAAAACCCTATAGCATCGAGCCGACTGAAAAATGTACATTGGCTTTACACGAATCAATTAAAAAAATCTTCCAAAAGTAGAATTTAAAAAAAACTTCGTTTTAACACTTGGGGTCGGTGGTTTAAGCACTTGGGTTCGGTCATTTTACCATTTGGGGTGTGACAAGGCACCGATCTGGCTGAAATTTTGGAATCTTACAACGAATCATGGTCTGTAAACGAATCAATCAAAAAAAAATTCAAAAAAAGTTTTTTTTTAAATCATCGTTTTACGGCCATTGTGACAACACTTGTGGTCGGTCATGGCTAAAACCCTATGGCATCCAGTCGACTGAAAAATAATCATGTTCTGTACACGAATCAAGCAAAAAAATCTGCAAAATAATTTTTTATTTTAAATCATCGTTCTAACACTTGGGGTCGGTTGTTTAAGCACTTAAGTTCGGTCGTTTTAACATTTTGGGTCGGTCATAACATCGGCCCTATGGCACTAATCTGGATGAAATTTAGGAATCTTCCTACGAATCATGGTCTGTAAACGAATCAATCAAAAAAAAATCAAAAAAAGATTTTATAAAAAAATCATCAAAAATCGCGAAAAAAGAATTTAAAAAAAAATCGTCGTTTTACGGCCATTGTGACACCACTTGTGGTCGGTCATGGCTAAAACCCTATGGCATCTAGTCGACTGAAAAATAATCATGTTCTGTACACGAATCAACCAAAAAAATCTGCAAAATAAATTTTTTTTTTAAATCATCGTTCTAACACTTGGGGTCGGTTGTTTAAGCACTTAAGTTCGGTCGTTTTAACATTTTGGGTCGGTCATAACATCGGCCCTATGGCACTAATCTGGATGAAATTTAGGAATCTTCCTACGAATCATGGTCTGTAAACGAATCAATCAAAAAAAATCAAAAAAAGATTTTATAAAAAAATCATCAAAAATCGCGAAAAAAGAATTTAAAAAAAAATCGTCGTTTTACGGCCATTGTGACACCACTTGTGGTCGGTCATGGCTAAAACCCTATGGCATCTAGTCGACTGAAAAATAATCATGTTCTGTACACGAATCAACCAAAAAAATCTGCAAAATAATTTTTTTTTTAAATCATCGTTCTAACACTTGGGGTCGGTTGTTTAAGCACTTGGGTTCGGTCGTTTTAACATTTTGGGTCGGTCATAACATCGGCCCTATGGCACTAATCTGGATGAAATTTAGGAATCTTCCTACGAATCATGGTCTGTAAACGAATCAATCAAAAAAAAATCAAAAAAAGATATTATAAAAAAATCATCAAAAATCGCGAAAAAAGAATTTAAAAAAAAATTGTCGTTTTACGGCCATTGTGACACCACTTGTGGTCGGTCATGGCTAAAACCCTATGGCATCTAGTCGACTGAAAAATAATCATGTTCTGTACACGAATCAACCACAAAAATCTGCAAAAAAAAAAAAAAAAATTTTTTAAATCATCGTTCTAACACTTGGGGTCGGTGGTTCAAGCACTTTGGTTCTGTCGTTTTAACATTTGGGGTCAGTAATAACTTCGGCACTATGGCACCGATCTGGCTGAAATTTTTTATTCTTACTACGAATCACGGTCAGTACACGAATGATAAATAAAAACGCGGAAAAAGATTTAAAAAAAAAATCGTCGTTTTACGGCCCTTGTGACAACACTTGTGGTCGGTCATGGCTTAAACCCTGCGGCATTCGGCCGACTGACAAATGATCATTGGCTCTACACGAATCAACCAAAAAAATCTGCCAAAAGAAGAAATTTAAAAAAATCATCGTTCTAACACTTGGAGTCGGTGGTTCAAGCACTTGGGTTCGGTCGATTTTACATTTGGGGTCGGTCATAACTTCGGCCCTATGGCACCGATCTGGCTGAAATTTTTGATTCCTCCTACAAATCATGGTCAGTACACAAATCCCCAAAAATATTTGCAATAAAAGAATTTTTGAAAATCATTGTTTTACGGCCCTTGTGACAACACTTGTGGTCGGTCATGGCTAAAACCCTATGGCATCTAGTCGACTGAAAAATAATCATGTTCTGTACACGAATCAACCAAAAAATCTGCAAAATAATTTTTTTTTTTAAATCATCGTTCTAACACTTGGGGTCGGTCGTTTTAACATTTGGGGTCAGTAATAACTTCGGCCCTATGGCACCGATCTGGCTGAAATTTTTTATTCTTACTACGAATCATGCTCAGTACACGAATGACCAAAAAAACGCGGAAAAAGATGTAAAACGTCGTTTTACGGCCCTTGTGACAACACTTGTGGTCGGTCATGGCTTAAACCCTGCGGCATCGAGCCGACTGAAAAATGATAATTGGCTGTACACGAATCAACAAAAAAAATCTGCCAAAAGAAGATTTTTAAAAAAATCATCGTACTAACACTTGGAGTCGGTGGTTCAAGCACTTGGCTTCGGTCGATTTTAACATTTGGGGTCGGTCATAACTTCGGTCCTATGGCACCGATCTGGATGAAATTTTTTATTCTTACTTCAAATCATGATCAGTACACGAATCACCAAAACAATTTACAAATAAGAATTTTTTTTTAAATCATCGTTCTATCACTTGGGGTCGGTGGTTCAAGCACTTGGGTTCAGTCGATTTTACATTTGGGGTCGGTCATAACTTCGGCCCTATGGCACCGATCTGGCTGAATTTTTTTATTCTTACTACGAATCATGATCAGTACACGAATCATCATAACAATTTACAATGAAAGAATTTTTTTTTAAATCATCGTTCTAACACTTGGGGTCGGTGGTTCAAGCACTTGGGTTCAGTCGATTTTACATTTGGGGTCGGTCATAACTTCGGCCCTATGGCACCGATCTGGCTGAAATTTTTGAATCCTCCTACAAATCACGGTCAGTACACGAATAACCAAAAAATTTGCAATTAAAGAATTTTTGTAAATCATTGTTTTACGGCCCTTGTGACAACACTTGTGGTCGATCATTGCTAAAACCCTTTGGCATCGAGCCGACTGAAAAATGATCATTGGCTGTACACGAATCAACCAAAAAAATCTTCCAAAAGTAGAATTTAAAAAAAAATCTTCGTTTTAACACTTGGGGTCGGTGGTTTATGCACTTGGGTTCGGTCATTTAAACATGTGGGGTCGGACATGGCACCGATCTGGCTGAAATTTTGGAATCTTACAACGAATCATGGTCTGTACACGAATCATCCTAAAAAATCTACCAAAATAAGAATTTATAAAAAAATCATCGTTTTAACACTTGGGTCGGTTGTTTAAGCACTTGGGTTAGGTCGTTTTAACATTTTGTGTCGGTCAAAACTTCGGCCCTATGGCACCAATCTGGATGAAATTTAGGATTCTTCCTACGAATCATGGTCTGTAAACGAATCAATCAAAAAAAGATTTTTTTCAAAATCATCATTTAACGGCCCTTGTGACAACACTTGTGGTCGGTCATGGCTAAAACCCTATGGCATCAAGCCGACTGAAAAATGATAATTGGCTGTACACGAATCAACAAAAAAAATCTGCCAAAAGAAGATTTTTAAAAAAATCATCGTACTAACACTTGGAGTCGGTGGTTCAAGCACTTGGCTTCGGTCGATTTTAACATTTGGGGTCGGTCATAACTTCGGTCCTATGGCACCGATCTGGATGAAATTTTTTATTCTTACTTCAAATCATGATCAGTACACGAATCACCAAAACAATTTACAAATAAGAATTTTTTTTTAAATCATCGTTCTATCACTTGGGGTCGGTGGTTCAAGCACTTGGGTTCAGTCGATTTTACATTTGGGGTCGGTCATAACTTCGGCCCTATGGCACCGATCTGGCTGAAATTTTTTATTCTTACTACGAATCATGATCAGTACACGAATCATCATAACAATTTACAATGAAAGAATTTTTTTTAAATCATCGTTCTAACACTTGGGGTCGGTGGTTCAAGCACTTGGGTTCAGTCGATTTTACATTTGGGGTCGGTCATAACTTCGGCCCTATGGCACCGATCTGGCTGAAATTTTTGAATCCTCCTACAAATCACGGTCAGTACACGAATAACCAAAAAATTTGCAATTAAAGAATTTTTGTAAATCATTGTTTTACGGCCCTTGTGACAACACTTGTGGTCGATCATTGCTAAAACCCTTTGGCATCGAGCCGACTGAAAAATGATCATTGGCTGTACACGAATCAACCAAAAAAATCTTCCAAAAGTAGAATTTAAAAAAAAATCTTCGTTTTAACACTTGGGGTCGGTGGTTTATGCACTTGGGTTCGGTCATTTAAACATTTGGGGTCGGACATGGCACCGATCTGGCTGAAATTTTGGAATCTTACAACGAATCATGGTCTGTACACGAATCATCCTAAAAAATCTACCAAAATAAGAATTTATAAAAAAATCATCGTTTTAACACTTGGGTCGGTTGTTTAAGCACTTGGGTTAGGTCGTTTTAACATTTGGGGTCGGTCATAAATTTCGCCCTATGGCACCGATCTGGCTGAAATTTTTGATTCTTACTACAAATCAAGATTAGTACACGAATCACCAAAATCGCTAAAAAGGAATTTTTAAAAAAATCATCGTTTTCCGGCCCTTGTGACAACACTTGTGGTCGGTCATGGCTTAAACCCTTCGGCATCGAGCCGACTGAAAGACTTACTACGAATCATGGTCTGTATACGAATCAATCAAAAAAAAATCGAAAACAGATTTTTTTTTTAAATCATCGTTTTACGGCCCTTGTGACAACACTGTGGTTGGTCATGGCTAAAACCCTATGGCATCAAGTCGACTGAAAAATAATCATCTTCTGTACACGAATCAACCAAAAAATATCCGCAAAAAAAATAATTTAAAAAAAAAATCATCGTTCTAACACTTGGGGTCGGTGGTTCAAGCACTTGGGTTCGGTCGTTTTAACATTTGGAGTCAGTCATAACTTCGGCCCTATGGCACCGATCTGGATGAAATTTTATATTCTTACTACGAATCATGGTCAGTACACGAATCACAAAAAAAATCGCGATAAAAGAATTTAAAAAAAAATCGTCGTTTTACGGACCTTGTGACAACACTTGTGGTCGGTCATGGCTTAAACCCTGCGGCATCGAGCCGACTGAAAAATGATCATTGGCTGTACACGAATCAATTTAAAAAAATCTGCCAAAAGAAGAATTAAAAAAAAATCATCGTACTTACACTTGGAGTCGGTGGTTCAAGCACTTGGGTTCGGTCGATTTTAACATTTGGGGTCGGTCATAACTTCGGCCCTATGGTACCGATCTGGCTGTAATTTTTTATTCTTACTACGAATCATGATCAGTACACGAATCATCAAAACAACTTACAATGAAAGAATTTTCTTAAAAATCATCATTTTACGGCCCTTGTGACAACACTTGTGGTCGATCATGGCTAAAACACTATGGCATCGAGCCGACTGAAAAATGATCATTGCCTGTACACGAATCAACCAATAAAATCTTCCAAAAGTAAAATTAAAAAAAACTTCGTTTTAACACTTGGGGTCAGTGGGTTAAGCACTTGGGTTCGGTCATTTTAACATTTGGGGTCGCAAATGGCACCGATCTGGCTGAAATTTTGGATTCTGTAATGTCCGTCTGAGCCTGTTGTGGCAGAGCTAATCCAGATTTTTTTTTTTTTTTACAGTGAATACCGCACAAGAATCTCAACTGCTCCCGTCTGGAGCCAGTGAGATTATGGCATCCCCAATTGGGGTATGTTGTGAGGCTGAAGGTAGTGGGGAGGGGAAGGAGGTGAGGAGGAAGAAGGTTGGGAAGTACCTGGCTATTCAGATCTGGTCACCAAACACGGCTAAAGCCATTTTCAAGCAACGTTTCAATTCTGAATGGTGGTCTTACACCAGGGCGATACTAATAGTATCTTCCACTCTGGAACATGCCGCAAATATACTATATATTATTTTAAATGAATTAATTGTGAAATAACACAAATTAATCAAATAAAATTTATTTGCGCATGCCGGTTTCGAACCCGCGACCTCCGGATTGTGAGTCAAGAGTCTTACCCACTGGACTACGGAGGTCGTCAAGATGCGGACTTACAGATGTGGAAGACGTAGGATATTAGTGGGTAGTACACTAAATGAAGAGCGTAACTGTATTCTGTACTAGTATTTATTAGGGAGCTGCCTTAAGCCAAAAGAGGACGAATCTCGCATGCATCGCCTTATATAGATTCACGCAAGCATGCTATCTCGCTTGCACTCATACAAATTCACACAGACATTACACCCCCACACTTAAACAATAATTACATGGAATATATATTTTTACCTACACTTATACAAATCAAATTACTACATATTTCATTTTATATACATTTCTTTCTTCATGTAATTATATAAACTTTTTTTTCACTTTGGATAACGTGGGCGTGGTTTAGGTCTGGAGCGCAGTCTCCGTTCCCATGGTGGCTGCGATCTGCAAAGAACAGGGGAATTAGTTATGGTCCTGTCCACATCTGAGAGTGGACCAAAGTCCAACAAATTATCAGAATAATAGTCACTCTCCCCCCACCTAACCTTTCTATCAGAAAGCTGATCGTGGTGTCTTTTCCAAACCTGGCCTGTTGAATGTATCTTAACCATATAAGTTCTACTCCCTAATCTTTTGATAATTGTACCCAAAATCCAATTATTCTTTTTATTTCTAAAATCTTTGGTCAAAACTTTTGATCCCAAATGAAAGAATTTTTTTAATTTTCTTCCCCGGTAATATTTTTTTTGACTGTTTTGACTAGCTACCATTTTATTTTTTACTTTACCGTCAATTTTTTTTAAATCACTACGCTTGTCATTTTTCATTTTTGGATCAACCGTATTAAAAATGGAACGAATTTTTCTACCTAACATCAACACACTAGGTTCAATTCCCGTACATAACGAAGGTGTATTCCTAATATCAATTAAAAATGACAGTAATTCTTCGTCCAGATCCCTTGGAAATCTGTTATTCACTAATATATATTTTTTTAAATTTAACTGTTTTGACAGCTTTTTTTGCCAAACCATTCGAAGCCGGGTGCTGGACTGCTGACGTCATATGTTCAATATTAAATTCACTACAAAATTCCTGAAATAAAGCTGACGTGAAAGCTGTTCCATTATCACTAACAATTTTTTCCGGTATACCAAAGTTAGAAAACATTTTCTTTGATATTTTGATTGCACTAACTGAATCTACCTTTGGTACTATTTGACAATCCACCCACTTTGTGGTAGCGTCTACCACCACAAAAAAATTTAAATTACCGAAAGGACCTAGATGCTCTATATGAATCCGGTTCCAAACTAAATTATTCACTGGCCAACTCGCCAATTGCACCTTGGAAGGAGTAGGTAAACATACTGCACACCTAGTACACTGTTTAACCTCCTTCTCAATATCAGCATTTATACCTAACCAGAAAAAATAATTTCTAGCTAAACTTTTCGATTTCACTATACCCAGGTGCGAACGGTGAATAAATTTCAAAACTGATTCTTTTAATTCCATTGGTACTAACAGTTTACTATCATAGAACAAACATGCATCATGAGTTGATAACTTATCTCTAATATGCCAAAATTTTAATAAATCAGAATTTAATTTTTTTTTTCAGGCCACCCTGTATTCAAATAATTGACAATCTCTGATAAAACTAAATCCTTTTCCGAACTCCGTTTAAATATTTCCGGATTTATTTCCGTTTCAACAGAAATATTATTTAACCGTTCTATTTCCAAACTATCGATATCCGTATCGTTAATTATATCCAAGAAATAATGGTTATCTTCGTATTCCTCGATATTATTATTACTCCGTTGCATCGGTAATCTTGACAAGAAATCTGCTTTATTGTCGTCCGACTTGATGTACTCTATAGTATAATTAAATGATTGCAAAATTAATGCGTAACGTTGTAATCTGTTCGCTGCAAGAATAGGTACCTGCTTATTTGTATCTAGAATATGTACAAGCGGTTTATTGTTGCATGACAGAATGAACTTATTTCCATACAAGTATTGAAAGAATCTTTTCAAACCGAATATTATTGCACACGCTTCTTTATCCAAAATTGAATATTTCTGTTCGGTTTCCGATAAAGTCCTACTTGCAAATGCTATTGGGCGTTCTATCCCGTTATCATACTTGTGACAAAGCATTGCTGAAATCCCAATATTACTGGCGTCCGTAATGAGTTTCAAAGGGATACTGGGATTGAAGTGAACTAGAATTTTTTCTGACATCAATTGTTTTTTTACAAAATTAAAAGCATCACTACATTCTTCCGACCACAAAAATACGGTTCCCTTTATCAATAAATTATAGAGTGGTGACAGAGTGTCCGATATATTCCGTAAAAACATTCATAATATGAGATTACTCCCAACAAAGATCTCGAGATCTTCCTCACACTGAAGGCAGAAAATTTGCTTACGCAGATGACTTCGCCATCACAGTCCAAGCCAAAACCCTCAATGCAGCAGAAGAGATCCTTAATTCTGACCTCAAGGCTATGGAAGAATTTTTCCTCAATTGGCGACTAAAGCCAAATGGGTCGAAAACAGTTGTGACAGCTTTCCATCTCAGTAATTCACAAGCAAACGCAAAACTCTGTGTTCAGTTTGATGGAAAAAATATTTACCATGACCCCCATCCCCGCTATCTTGGAATAACTTTGGACAGGAGCCTGAATTACCGGAAACACATGGAAACAGTGGGCAAAAAAACCAGGACAAGACTAAACTTAGTCAATAAGCTGGCTGGTACTAGCTGGGGATGCGACGCCAACACGCTCAGAACGGCATCCATTGCCCTGGTTTTCTCAGCAGCTGAATACTGTGCTCCAGTATGGGCCAGAAGTGCCCACACTTCCATGGTCGACGTTCAGCTTAATGCCACAATGCGAACCATCAGCGGAACCTTAAAATCGACTCCTCTTCCTTGGCTCCCCGTACTTGCAAATATAACCCCGCCAAATATCAGGCGAGAGATTGCAACACTGAGGGAATACAAGAAGGCGCTGCAAAAAAGCGAAATACCCTTGCACGATGATGTCGTTTCTCACCCGGCATGCCGCTTAAAGTCTCGAAAACCCTTCTGGACGGAAGGAGAAAGACTCCTTCGAACACCTCTCACCCCAGAAGATAGGTGGAAGCTTGAGTGGCAATCAGCTAACGTCAAAAACGCCGATCTCGTGCAAGACCCCACTGAGAGACAGCCTGGGTTCTCATTGCCTCGCAAACTCTGGACTGCCATCAATAGAATAAGGTGCTCCCATAGCCGTTGTGCTCACATGATGCATAGATGGGGCCTTAAAGAGTCGGCGACGTGTGAATGCGGTGCGGTGCAGACCACCGAACATGTAGTCAACGAATGCCCGCTCCATTCATTCCCCGGCGGGATTTATGAGGTCCACAGGGCAACGCCTGAGGCCCTAGACTGGCTCGCAGACCTAGATGTCCCCCTCTGACCCCCCACCATACGAAAGAAGAAGAACTCCCAACAAACTTCTTAATTCTGACACATTCCTCGGAACTGCCAAATTCTTAATTGCTTCAATTTTACT
The DNA here is from genome assembly GCA_917880885.1 of Limnephilus marmoratus. Classification (NCBI taxonomy): domain Eukaryota; kingdom Metazoa; phylum Arthropoda; class Insecta; order Trichoptera; family Limnephilidae; genus Limnephilus; species Limnephilus marmoratus. The sequence goes on along the minus strand of OU862923.1, from coordinate 27,366,978 downwards.
TTCTGGCGGCATTATATCTTCCTGAGAGATTTTAAAACCTAAGTATTCAATTTCCGGTACATAAAAATAACATTTTTGGTCATTTACGGTCAGACCATGATCATTTAATTTCTTAATTACCGCGTCACATACCGAATTTAATGCTTCTTTCGAATTACCAAATAATAATATATCGTCTAAAAATACACGCACATTTTTTAAACCACCGACGATAGTTGCTATGACGTAAGCCCAAACGGCAAAACTTTATATGCAAATAGACCTGTGTGAGTTGAAATAACGCATAGTTTTTTTGAACTTTCATTCAAAGCAATCTGAGAAAAAGCATTTTTTAAATCAATTTTTGCGAAATGTTTCGCGCCATTTAACGAAGAAATTAAATCTTCTACTCTAGGCAACGGAAATTTTAAAGGTGCCAACATTGGATTCAAAGTGTTTTTTAAATCTGTACATATCCTGATCGTGCCATCTTTTTTTTAACAATAACAATAGGACTTGCCATTTCACTAATTTCAACTTTCTCAATAATGTCGTCGTTCACCATTTTTAGCAATTCATTTTCCACTTGCACCCGCAAACAATACGGAATGGGTCTCGGGTTAACGAACTTTGATTTAAAATCCGACTTAACCTCAATATTAGCTTCGTAATTTTTCAATCTACCCGGTTTATCCGAAAACACATTAGGGTATTTTAATTTTAACATCTCGCGAATATTATTATATTCACCAGATTAATTCCGTGCAATGTAATATCGAAACACTTGAGAAAATTCCTACCCACAATACATGAACTACCATTATTGATTATTATAAATTCGGTCGGCACGCATTTATTTTTAAATTCCACGTTACATATAATTTTACTCAAAACTTTTAATGATTTTTTATCATACACGAATAACTTAATACCGCACACCATTAATTTCTTTTCACTAAAATATCTATTAAACATTTCGTATGGAATCGCATTTATGCTGGCTCCCGTATCGACCATAACCTGCAAAATAATATTATCTACGCATAAATTTAAAAACAAAGGATCATTATTATTACCTAGCGACACAGTATTTATCGTACTACCTTCGCGCTTCGTACTAGGAGAGCGTGAATATTTACTACTTGATTTATTTTTACAAGTCAAGCTAGTGTGCCCTACCTTCTTACAAATATAACATTGCAACTTCTTGTGCCAACAATCTTTTTGCACATGATTATTCCTACCACAAATAAAACATGACATATTATTATTTATCTTGTGGGGTGATTCACTACGCACTTTGCAATCCTTATAACGGCTTACCTGCCTAGATTTATCGAAAATATAAACTGCATTTAAATTCGACTTTGCATTCTCCATACCTAATACATGTTCCCACGTGGAAGCTATATTATCGCATTCTAGAAATGACTTGTTTAAACCTTCCATAAAAAGTTTGTGTTTCATTTTCTCATTGAACACACCAATAATAAATATGTCTTTCAAACACGATTCTAATGTTGCTTCAAAGTTACATGACAAACTAATATTTTTAAGCTTCGCGGCAAACTCTTTAATAGATTCATTAGCCGATTGCTTACATTTATAGAACATTTCCCGTGATTCAAAAATATTGTGAATAGGCTTGCAATGGGAATCTAGAAATTTACACAAATCCTCAAATGAGGTTTCCGACACTTTTGTTGGAAAACACAAATCGCTTAACAATGAAAAGGTATCTTCGGTGAGATTATTTAAGAGGAACGCTCTTTTACGTTCTGGTGACAAAATTTTCTCATCATATAATATGAGAGCTTGGTCCAGTCTCTCCTTGAACAGGGACCATACTCCTGTCTTGTGACAGAATGCCCCAGACTTTTACAAATAGCATCCATCGGGAAAAGAGCTGAAACAAATTTTGATTAAAAAAAACTTATCTCAGCGCTTCCGGGTGAATCCGCTCCAGAACCTCGCTCCAAAGCGTCTCCCCACACAGCTTCCGGATCTCCGTCACCAGCCGTTTCTTTCGATCGCTGATTGCTCGTGTCCGTCTCCCTGCAGCTGCCGAATTCAGCCCTTTGTCCGGTCCCGCTTGAATAGCTGCAGCGACAGAATCTGAGCCCTTGCCCCAGATTCCGGCTTAAATATTCCATGGTCTGCTGTCACCGTCTTCTTCTTACTGCATGCAACGTTAGCATGCCAATGCCAAATTTGCTCCCTCAATACTGCAATATGGATGCAGGCTCTAATGCACGTCTTCTTGACATACGTGATGGGGTCTTCTTGAGTGCGTCTTCATGCAACAATTTTTTTTTATTGTCGCAATCTCTGCTCTTCCGTACTCTCGTCTTCAGGTTCTTCAATTTCGTAGCTTGTAATGTCACCTACTACCGACTGCGCCAGTTGTAATGTCCGTCTGAGCCAGTTGTGGCAGAGCTAATCCAGATGCGGACTTATAGATGTGGAAGACGAAGGATATTAGTGGGTAGTACACTAAATGACGAGCGTAACTGTATTCAGTACTAGTATTTAGAAGGGAGCTGCCTTAAGCCAAAAGAGGACGAATCTCGCATGCATCGCCTTATATAGATTCACGCAAGCATGCTGTCTCGCTTGCACTCATACAAATTCACACAGACATTACAGATTCTTACAACGAATCATGGTCTGTACGCGAATCAACCTAAAAAATCGGCCAAAATAATAATTTATAAAAAAATCAGTTGGTCGGTTTTTAAGCACTTGGGTTCGGTCGTTTTAACATTTGGGGTCGGTCATAACTTCGGCCCTATGGCACCGATCTGGATGAAATTTTTAATTCTTACTACGAATCATGGTCCATGGACCAAAAAAAATCGCGAAAAAAGAATTTAAAAAAAAAATAGTCGTTTTACGGCCCTTGTGACAACACTTGTGGTCGGTCATGGCTTGAAAAATGATCATTGGCGGTACACGAATCAACCAAAAAAATCTGCCAATAGAAGAATTTTAAAAAAATCATCGTACTAACACTTGGAGTCGGTGGTTCAAGCACTTGGGATCGGTCGATTTTACATTTGAGGTCGGTCATAACTTCGGCCCTATGGCACCGATCTGGCGGAAATTTATGATTCTTACTACAAATCATGGTCAGTACACGAATCACGAAAAAAATTTGCAATAAAAGAATTTTTTTTAAATCATCGTTTTACGGCCCTTGTGACAACACTTGTGATCGATCATGGCTAAAACCTTATGGCATCGAGCCGACTGAAAAATGATCATTGGCTGTACACGAATCTACCAAAAAAATCTTCCAAAGGTAGAATTTAAAAAAAAACTTCGTTTTAAAACTTGGGGTCGGTGGTTTAAGCACTTGGGTTCGGTCATTTAAACATTTGGGGTCGGACATGGCACCGATCTGGCTGAAATTTTGAATTCTTACAACGAATCATGGTCTGTACAAAATAAGAATTTATAAAAAAATCATCGTTTAAACACTTGGGGTCGGTAGTTTAAGCACTTGGGTTCGGTCATTTTAATATTTGGAGTCGGACATGGTACCGATCTGGCTGAAATTTTGGATTCTAACAACGAATCATGGTCTGTACACGAATCAACCTAAAAAATCGGCCAAAATAAGAATTTATAAAAAAATCAGTTGGTCGGTTGTTTAAGCACTTGGGTTCGGTCGTTTTAACATTTGGGGTCGGTCATAACTTCGGCCCTATGGCACCGATCTGGATGAATTTTTTTATTCTTACAACGAATCATGGTCAGTACACGAATCACCAAAAAAAACGCAAAAAAAGAATTTTAAAAAACGTCGTAGTTTTACGGCCCTTGTGACTACACTTGGGGTCGGTCATGGCTTAAACCCTGCGGCATCGAGCCGACTGAAAAATGATCCTGTACACGAATCAACCAAAAAAATTAGCCAAAAGAAGAATATTAAAAAAATCATCGTACTAACACTTGGGAGTCGGTGGTTCAAGCACTTGGGTTCGGTCGATTTTACATTTGGGGTCGGTCATAACTTCGGCCCTATGGCACCGATATGGCTGAAATTTTTGATTCTTACTACAAATCATGGTCAGTACACGAATCACCAAAAAATTTGCAGTAAAAGAATTTTTTTTAAATCATCGTTTTACGGCCCTTGTGACAACACTTGTGATCGATCATGGCTAAAACCTTATGGCATCGAGCCGACTGAAAAATGATCATTGGCTGTACACGAATCTACCAAAAAAAAATTCCAAAAGTAGAATTTAAAAAAAAAATCTTCGTTTTAACACTTGGGGTCGGTGGTATAAGCACTTGGGTTCGGTCATAAAACATTTGGGGATGGACATGGCACCGATCTTGTTGAAATTATGGATTCTTACAACGAATCATTGTCTGTACACGAATCAACCTAAAAAATCTGCCAAAATAAGAATTTATAAAAAAATCATCGCTTTAACACTTGGGGTCGGTTGTTTAAGCACTTGGGTTCGGTCGTTTTAACATTTGGGGTCCGTGGTAACTTCGGCCCAATGGCACCGATCTGGATGAAATTTAGGATTCTTACTACGAATCATGGTCAGTACACGAATCACCAAAAAACGCGAAAAAAGAATTTAAAAAAAAATCGTCGTTTTTCGGCCCTTGTGACAACACTTGTGGTCGATCATGGCTAAAATCCTATGGCATCGAGCCGACTGAAAAATTATCATTGGCTGCACACGAATCAACCAAAAACATTTTCCAAAAGTAGAATTTATTAAAAACTTCGTTTTAACACTTGGGGTCGATGGTTTAAACACTTAGTTCCGTCATTTTAACATTTGGGGTCAGACAAGGCACCGATCTGGCTGAAATTTTGGATTCTTTCAACGAATCATGGTCTGTACACGAATCAACTTAAAAAATCGGCCAAAATAAGAATTTATAAAAATATCGGTTGGTCGGTTGTTTAAGCACTTGGGTTCGGTCGTTTTAACATTTGGGGTCGGTCATAACTTCGGCCCTATGGCACCGATCTGGAAGAAATTTTTAATTCTTACTACGAATCATGGTCAGTACACGAATCACCAAAAAAAATCGCGAAAAAAGAATTTAAAAAAAAATAGTCGTTTTACGGCCCTTGTGACAACACTTGTGGTCGGTCATGGCTTGAAAAATGATCATTGGCGGTACACGAATCACCAAAAAACGCGAAAAAAGAATTTTAAAAAAAATCGTCGTTTTTCGGCCCTTGTGACAACACTTGTGGTCGATCATGGCTAAAACCCTAAGGCATCGAGCCGACTGAAAAATTATCATTGGCTGCACACGAATCAACCAAAAACATTTTTCAAAAGTAGAATTTATTAAAAACTTCGTTTTAACACTTGGGGTCGATGGTTTAAACACTTAGTTCCGTCATTTTAACATTTGGGGTCAGACATGGCACCGATCTGGCTGAAATTTTGGATTCTTTCAACGAATCATGGTCTGTACACGAATCAACTTAAAAAATCGGCCAAAATAAGAATTTATAAAAATATCAGTTGGTCGGTTGTTTAAGCACTTGGGTTCGGTCGTTTTAACATTTGGGGTCGGTCATAACTTCGGACCTATGGCACCGATCTGGATGAATTTTTTTATTCTTACAACGAATCATGGTCAGTACACGAATCACCATAAAAAACGCGAACAAAGAATTTTAAAAAACGTCGTCGTTTTACGGCCCTTGTGACTACACTTGGGGTCGGTCATGGCTTAAACCCTGCGGCATCGAGCCGACTGAAAAATGATCCTGTACACGAATCAACCAAAAAAATTAGCCAAAAGAAGAATATTAAAAAAATCATCATACTAACACTTGGAGTCGGTGGTTCAAGCACTTGGGTTCGGTCGATTTTACATTTGGGGTCGGTCATAACTTCGGCCCTATGGCACCGATATGGCTGAAATTTTTGATTCTTACTACAAATCATGGTCAGTACACGAATCACCAAAAAATTTGCAGTAAAAGAATTTTTTTTAAATCATCGTCTTACGGCCCTTGTGACAACACTTGTGGTCGATCATGGCTAAAACCCTATGGCATCGTGCCGACTGAAAAATGATCATTGGCGAATCAACCAAAAAATCTTCCAAAAGTAGAATTTAAAAAAAAAATCTTCGTTTTAACACTTGGGGTCGGTGGTATAAGCACTTGGGTTCGGTCATTAAACATTTGGGGATGGACATGGCACCGATCTTGTTGAAATTATGGATTCTTACAACGAATCATTGTCTGTACACGAATCAACCTAAAAAATCTGCCAAAATAAGAATTTATAAAAAAATCATCGTTTTAACATTTGTGGTCGGTTGTTTAAGCACTTGGATTCGGTCGTTTTAACATTTGGGGTCCGTGGTAGCTTCGGCCCTATGGCACCGATCTGGATGAAATTTAGGATTCTTACTACGAATCCATGGTCTGTATACGAATCGATCAAAAAAAATTCAAAAAAAAGATTTTTTTTAAATCATCGTTTTACGGCCCTTGTGTCAACACTTGTGGTCGGTCATGCCTAAAACCCTATAGCATCAAGTTGACTGAAAAATAATCTTGTTCAGTACACGAATCAACCAAAAAAATTAGCCAAAAGAAGAATATTAAAAAAATCATCGTTCTAACACTTGGGGTCGGTGGTTCAAGCACTTGGGTTCGGTCGTTTTAACATTTGGTTTCAGTCATAACTTCGGCCCTATGGCACCGATCTGGCTGAATTTTTTTATTCTTACTACGAATCATGGTCAGTACACGAATCACCAAAAAACGCGAAAAAATAATTTTTAAAAAAATCGTCGTTTTTCGGCCCTTGTGACAACACTTGTGGTCGATCATGGCTAAAACCCTATGGCATCGAGCCGACTGAAAAATTATCATTGGCTGCACACAAATCAACCAAAAACATTTTCCAAAAGTAGAATTTATTAAAAACTTCGTTTTAACACTTGGGGTCGATGGTTTAAACACTTAGTTCGGTCATTTTAACATTTGGGGTCGGACATGGCACCGATCTGGCTGAAATTTTGGATTCTTTCAACGAATCATGGTCTGTACACGAATCAACTTAAAAAATCGGCCAAAATAAGAATTTATAAAAATATCAGTTGGTCGGTTGTTTAAGCACTTGGGTTCGGTCGTTTTAACATTTGGGGTAGGTCATAACTTCGGCCCTATGGCACCGATCTGGCTGAAATTTTTTATTCTTACTACGAATCATGGTCAGTACACGAATCACCAAAAAACGCGAAAAAAGAATTTTTAAAAAAATCGTCGTTTTACGGTCCTTGTGACAACACTTGTGGTCGGGCATGGCTAAAACCCTATGGCATCGAGCCGACTGAAAAATGATCAATGGCTGTACACGAATCAACCAAAAAAATCTGCCAAAAGAAGAATTTTAATTAAATCATCGTACTAACACTTGGAGTCGGTGGTTCAAGCACTTGGGTTCGGTCGATTTTACATTTGGGATCGGTCAAAACTTCGGCCCTATGGCACCGATCTGGCTGAAATTTTTGTTTCTTACTACAAATCATGATCAGTACACGAATCACCAAAAAAATTTGCAGTAAAAGAATTTTTTTTAAATCATCGTCTTACGGCCCTTGTGACAACACTTGTGGTCGATCATGGCTAAAACCCTATGGCATCGAGCCGACTGAAATATTATCATTGGCTGCACACGAATCAACCAAAAACATTTTCCAAAAGTAGAATTTATTTTAAACTTCGTTTTAACACTTGGGGTCGGTGGTTTAAGCACTTGGGTTCGGTCATTTTAACATTTAGGGTCGGACATGGCACCGATCTGGCTGAAATTTTGGATTCTTTCAACGAATCATGGTCAGTACACGAATCATGAAAAAAATTTGCAATAAAAGAATTTTTTTTAAATCATCGTTTTACGGCCCTTGTGACAACACTTGTGGTCGATCATGGCTAAAACCCTATGGCATCGAGCCGACTGAAAAATGATCATTGGCTGTACACGAATCAACCAAAAAAATCTTCCAAAAGTAGAATTAAAAAAAAAACTTCGTTTCAAAACTTGGGGTCGGTGGTTTAAGCACTTGGGTTCGGTCATTTAAACATTTGGGGTCGGACATGACACCGATCTGGCTGAAATTTTGAATTCTTACAACGAATCATGGTCTGTACACGAATCAACCTAGAAAATCTGCCAAAATAAGAATTTATAAAAAAATCATCGTTTAAACACTTGGGGTCCGTAATTTAAGCACTTGAGTTCGGTCATTTTAATATTTGGAGTCGGACATGGTACCGATCTGGCTGAAATTTTCGATTCTAACAACGAATCATGGTCTGTACACGAATCAACCTAAAAAATCGGCCAAAATAAGAATTTATAAAAAAATCAGTTGGTCGGTTGTTTATGCACTTGGGTTCGGTCGTTTTAACATTTGGGGTCGGTCATAACTTCGGCCCTATGGCACCGATCTGGATGAATTTTTTTATTCTTACAACGAATCATGGTCAGTACACGAATCACCAAAAAAAACGCGAAAAAAGAATTTTAAAAAACGTCGTCGTTTTACGGCCCTTGTGACAACACTTGTGGTCGGTCATGGCTTAAACCCTGCGGCATCGAGCCGACTGAAAAATGATCCTGTACACGAATCAACCAAAAAAAATAGCCAAAAGTCTTAAGAATATTAAAAAAATCATCGTACTAACACTTGGAGTCGGTGGTTCAAGCACTTGGGTTCGGTCGATTTTACATTTGGGGTCGGTCATAACTTCGGCCCTATGGCACCGATATGACTGAAATTTTTGATTCTTACTACAAATCATGGTCAGTACACGAATCACCAAAAAATTTGCAGTAAAAGTTTTTTTTTAAATCATCGTCTTACGGCCCTTGTGACAACGCTTGTGGTCGATCATGGCTAAAACCCTATGGCATCGAGCCGACTGAAAAATGGTCATTGGTGAATCAACCAAAAAATCTTCCAAAAGTAGAATTTAAAAAAAAAATCTTCGTTTTAACACTTGGGGTCGGTGGTATAAGCACTTGGGTTCGGTCATTAAACATTTGGGGTCGGACATGGCACCAATCTGGTTGAAATTATGGATTCTTACAACGAATCATTGTCGGTACACGAATCAACCTAAAAAATCTGCCAAAATAAGAATTTATAAAAAAATCATCGTTTTAACACTTGGGGTCGGTTGTTTAAGCACTTGGGTTCGGTCGTTTTAACATTTGGGGTCCGTGGTAACTTCGGCCCTATGGCACCGATCTGGATGAAATTTAGGATTCTTACTACGAATCCATGGTCTGTATACGAATCAATCAAATAAAATTCAAAAAAAGATTTTTTTTTTAAATCATCGTTTTACGGCCCTTGTGTCAACACTTCTGGTCGGTCATGCCTAAAACCTATGGCATCAAGTTGACTGAAAAATAATCTTGTTCAGTACACGAATCAACCTAAAAAATCGGCCAAAATAAGAATTCATAAAAAAATCAGTTGGTCGGTTGTTTAAGCAATTGGGTTCGGTCGTTTTAACATTTGGGTTCAGTCATAACTTCGGCCCTATGGCACCGATCTGGCTGAATTTTTTTATTCTTAATACGAATCAGTACACGAATCACCAAAAAACGCGAAAAAAGAATTTTTAAAAAAATCGTCGTTTTACGGCCCTTGTGACAACACTTGTGGTCGGTCATGGCTAAAACCCTATGGCATCGAGCCGACTGAAAAATGATCAATGGCTGTACACGAATCAACCAAAAAAATCTGCCAAAAGAAGAATTTTAATTAAATGATCGTACTAACACTTGGAGTCGGTGGTTCAAGCACTTGGGTTCGGTCGATTTTACATTTGGGATCGGTCAAAACTTCGGCCCTATGGCACCGATCTGGCTGAAATTTTTGTTTCTTACTACAAATCATGATCAGTACACGAATCACCAAAAAAATTTGCAGTAAAAGAATTTTTTTTTAAATCCTCGTCTTACGGCCCTTGTGACAACACTTGTGGTCTATCATGGCTAAAATCCCATAGCATCGAGCCGACTGAAAAATTATCATTGACTGCACACGAATCAACCAAAAACATTTTCCAAAAGTAGAATTTATTAAAAACTTCGTTATAACACTTGGGGTCGGTGGTTTAAGCACTTGGGTTCGGTCATTTTAACATTTGGGGTCGGACATGGCACCGATCTGGCTGAAATTTTGGATTCTTTCAACGAATCATGGTCTGTACACGAATCAACTTAAAAAATCGGCCAAAATAAGAATTTATAAAAATATCAGTTGGTCGGTTGTTTAAGCACTTGCGTTCGGTCGTTTTAACATTTGGGGTCGGTCATAACCTCGGCCCTATGGCACCAATCTGGATGAAATTTTTAATTCTTACTACGAATCATGGTCAGTACACGAATCACCAAAAAAATCGCGAAAAAAGAATTTAAAAAAAAATAGTCGTTTTACGGCCCTTGTGACAACATTTGTGGTCGGTCATGCCTAAAACCCTATGGCATCGAGCCGACTGAAAAATGATCAATGGCTGTACACGAATCAACCAAAAAAATCTGTCAATCGAAGAATTTTAAAAAAATCATCGTACTAACACTTGGAGTCGGTGGTTCAAGCACTTGGGATCGGTCGATTTTACATTTGGGGTCGGTCATAACTTCGGCCCTATGGCACCGATCTGGCTGAATTTTTTTATTCTTACTACAAATCATGGTCAGTACACGAATCACGAAAAAAATTTGCAATAAATGAATTTTTTTTAAATCATCGTTTTACGGCCCTTGTGACAACACTTGTGGTCGATCATGGCTAAAACCCTATAGCATCGAGCCGACTGAAAAATGATCATTGGCTGTACACGAATCAACCAAAAAATTCTTCCAAAAGTAGAATTTAAAAAAAAACTTCGTTTTAAAACTTGGGGTAGGTGGTTTATGCACTTGGGTTCGGTCATTTTAACATTTGGGGTCGGACATGGTACCGATCTGGCTGAAATTTTGTATTCTAACAACGAATCATGGTCTGTACACGAATCAACCAAAAAAATTAGCCAATAGAAGAATATTAAAAAAATCATCGTACTAACACTTGGAGTCGGGGGTTCAAGCACTTGGGTTCGGTCGATTTTTCATTTGGGGTCGGTCGTAACTTCGGCCCTATGGCACCGATATGGCTGAAATTTTTGATTCTTACTACAAATCGTGGTCAGTACACGAATCAGGCATCGAGCCGACAGAAAAATTATCATTGGCTGCACACGAATCAACCAAAAACATTTTCCAAAAGTAGAATTTATTAAAAACTTCGTTTTAACACTTGGGGTAGGTGGTTTAAGCACTTGGGTTCGGTCATTTAAACATTTGGGGTCGGACATTGCACCGATCTGGCTGAAATTTTGAATTCTTACAACGAATCATGGTCTGTACACGAATCAACCTAGAAAATCTGCCAAAATAAGAATTTATAGAAAAATCATCGTTCTAACACTTGGGGTCGGTGGTTCAAGCACTTGGGTTCGGTCGTTTTAACATTTGGGTTCAGTCATAACTTCGGCCCTATGGCACCGATCTGGCTGAAATTTTTTATTCTTACTACGAATCATGGTCAGTACACGAATCACCAAAAAACGCGAAAAAAGAATTTAAAAAAAAATCGTCGTTTTACGTCCCTTGTGACAACATTTGTGGTCGGTCATGGCTTAAACCATTTGGCATCGAGCCGGACATGGTACCGATCTGGCTGAAATTTTGGATTCTAACAACGAATCATGGTCTGTACACGATTCAACCAAAAAAATTAGCCAATAGAAGAATATTAAAAAAATCATCGTACTAACACTTGGAGTCGGTGGTTCAAGCACTTGTGTTCGGTCGATTTTTCATTTGGGGTCGGTCGTAACTTCGGCCCTATGGCACCGATATGGCTGAAATTTTTGATTCTTACTACAAATCGTGATCAGTACACGAATCAGGCATCGAGCCTACAGAAAAATTATCATTGGCTGCACACGAATCAACCAAAAACATTTTCCAAAAGTAGAATTTATTAAAAACTTCGTTTTAACACTTGGGGTAGGTGGTTTAAGCACTTGGGTTCGGTCATTTAAACATTTGGGGTCGGACATTGCACCGATCTGGCTGAAATTTTGAATTCTTACAACGAATCATGGTCTGTACACGAATCAACCTAGAAAATCTGCCAAAATAAGAATTTATAGAAAAATCATCGTTCTAACACTTGGGGTCGGTGGTTCAAGCACTTGGGTTCGGTCGTTTTAACATTTGGGTTCAGTCATAACTTCGGCCCTATGGCACCGATCTGGCTGAAATTTTTTATTCTTACTACGAATCATGGTCAGTACACGAATCACCAAAAAACGCGAAAAAAGAATTTTAAAAAAAATCGTCGTTTTACGTCCCTTGTGACAACATTTGTGGTCGGTCATGGCTTAAACCATTTGGCATCGAGCCGGACATGGCACCGATCTGGCTGAAATTTTGGATTCTTTCAACGAATCATGGTCTGTACACGAATAGACTTAAAAATCGGCCAAAATAAGAATTTATAAAAAAATCAGTTGGTCGGTTGTTTAAGCACTTGGGTTCGGTCGTTTTAACATTTGGGGTCGGTCATAACTTCGGCCCTATGGCACCGATCTGGATGAATTTTTTTATTCTTACAACGAATCATGGTCAGTACACGAATCACCAAAAAAAACGCGAAAAAAATTTTTAAAAAACGTCGTCGTTTTACGGCCCTTGTGACAACATTTGTGGTCGGTCATGCCTAAAACCCTATGGCATCGAGCCGACTGAAAAATGATCAATGGCTGTACACGAATCAACCAAAAAAATCTGTCAATCGAAGAATTTTAAAAAAATCATCGTACTAACACTTGGAGTCGGTGGTTCAAGCACTTGGGTTCGGTCGATTTTACATTTGGGGTCGGTCATAACTTCGGCCCTATGGCACCGATATGGCTGAAATTTTTGATTCTTACAACAGTACACGAATCACGAAAAAAATTTGCAATAAAAGAATTTTTTTTAAATCATCGTTTTACGGCCCTTGTGACAACACTTGTGGTCGATCATGGCTAAAACCCTATGGCATCGAGCCGACTGAAAAATGATCATTGGCGAATCAACCAAAAAATCTTCCAAAAGTAGAATTTAAAAAAAAAATCTTCGTTTTAACACTTGGGGTCGGTGGTATAAGCACTTGGGTTCGGTCATTAAACATTTGGGGTCGGACATGGCACCAATCTGGTTGAAATTATGGATTCTTACAACGAATTATTGTCTGTACACGAATCAACCTAAAAAATCTGCCAAAATAAGACTTTTTAAAAAAATCATCGTTTTAACACTTGGGGTCGGTTGTTTAAGCACTTGGGTTCGGTCGTTTTAACATTTGGGGTCCGTGGTAACTTCGGCCCTATGGCACCGATCTGGATGAAATTTAGGATTCTTACTACGAATCCATGGTCTGTATACGAATCAATCAAATAAAATTCAAAAAAAGATTTTTTTTTTAAATTATCGTTTTACGGCCCTTGTGTCAACACTTGTGGTCGGTCATGCCTAAAACCCTATGGCATCAAGTTGACTGAAAAATAATCTTGTTCAGTACACGAATCAACCAAAAAAATCTGCAAAAAAAAAATTTAAAAAAAAAATCATCGTTCTAACACTTGGGGTCGGTGGTTCAAGCACTTGGGTTCGGTCGTTTTAACATTTGGGTTCAGTCATAACTTCGGCCCTATGGCACCGATCTGGCTGAAATTTTTTACTCTTACTACGAATCATGGTCAGTACACGAATCACCAAAAAACGCGAAAAAAGAATTTTAAAAAAAATCGTCGTTTTACGTCCCTTGTGACAACACTTGTGGTCGGTCATGGCTAAAACCCTATGGCATCAAGCCGACTGAAAAATGATCAATGGCTGTACACGAATCAACCAAAAAATCTGCCAAAAGAAGAATTTTAATTAAATCATCGTACTAACACTTGGAGTCGGTGGTTCAAGCACTTGGGTTCGGTCGATTTTACATTTGGGATCGGTCAAAACTTCGGCCCTATGGCACCGATCTGGCTGAAATTTTTCTTTCTTACTACAAATCAGTACACGAATCACCAAAAAAATTTGCAGTAAAAGAATTTTTTTTTAAATCATCGTCTTACGGCCCTTGTGACAACACTTGTGGTCGATCATGGCTAAAACCCTATAGCATCGAGCTGACTGAAAAATTATCATTGGCTGCACACGAATCAACCAAAAACATTTTCCAAAAATAGAATTTATTAAAAACTTCGTTTTAACATTTGGGGTCGGTGGTTTAAGCACTTGGGTTCGGTCATTTTAACATTTGGGGTCGGACATGGCACCGATCTGGCTGAAATTTTGGATTCTTTCAACGAATCATGGTCTGTACACGAATAGACTTAAAAAATCGGATAAAATAAGAATTTATAAAAATATCAGTTGGTCGGTTGTTTAAGCACTTGGGTTCGGTCGTTTTAACATTTGGGGTCGGTCATAACCTCGGCCCTATGGCACCGATCTGGATGATATTTTTAATTCTTACTACGAATCATGGTCAGTACACGAATCACCAAAAAAATCGCGAAAAAAGAATTTAAAAAAAAATAGTCGTTTTACGGCCCTTGTGACAACACTTGTGGTCGGTCATGGCTTGAAAAATGATCATTGGCGGTACACGAATCAACCAAAAAAAAATGTCAATAGAAGAATTTAAAAAAAATCATCGTACTAACACTTGGAGTCGGTAGTTCAAGCACTTGGGATCGGTCGATTTTACATTTGGGGTCGGTCATAACTTCGGCCCTATGGCACCGATCTGGCTGAATTTTTTTATTCTTACTACAAATCATGGTCAGTACACGAATCACGAAAAAAATTTGCAATAAATGAATTTTTTTTAAATCATCGTTTTACGGCCCTTGTGACAACACTTGTGGTCGATCATGGCTAAAACCCTATAGCATCGAGCCGACTGAAAAATGATCATTGGCTGTACACGAATCAACCAAAAAATTCTTCCAAAAGTAGAATTTAAAAAAAAACTTCGTTTTAAAACTTGGGGTAGGTGGTTTATGCACTTGGGTTCGGTCATTTTAACATTTGGGGTCGGACATGGTACCGATCTGGCTGAAATTTTGTATTCTAACAACGAATCATGGTCTGTACACGAATCAACCAAAAAAATTAGCCAATAGAAGAATATTAAAAAAATCATCGTACTAACACTTGGAGTCGGGGGTTCAAGCACTTGGGTTCGGTCGATTTTTCATTTGGGGTCGGTCGTAACTTCGGCCCTATGGCACCGATATGGCTGAAATTTTTGATTCTTACTACAAATCGTGGTCAGTACACGAATCAGGCATCGAGCCGACAGAAAAATTATCATTGGCTGCACACGAATCAACCAAAAACATTTTCCAAAAGTAGAATTTATTAAAAACTTCGTTTTAACACTTGGGGTAGGTGGTTTAAGCACTTGGGTTCGGTCATTTAAACATTTGGGGTCGGACATTGCACCGATCTGGCTGAAATTTTGAATTCTTACAACGAATCATGGTCTGTACACGAATCAACCTAGAAAATCTGCCAAAATAAGAATTTATAGAAAAATCATCGTTCTAACACTTGGGGTCGGTGGTTCAAGCACTTGGGTTCGGTCGTTTTAACATTTGGGTTCAGTCATAACTTCGGCCCTATGGCACCGATCTGGCTGAAATTTTTTATTCTTACTACGAATCATGGTCAGTACACGAATCACCAAAAAACGCGAAAAAAGAATTTAAAAAAAAAATAGTCGTTTTACGTCCCTTGTGACAACATTTGTGGTCGGTCATGGCTTAAACCATTTGGCATCGAGCCGGACATGGTACCGATCTGGCTGAAATTTTGGATTCTAACAACGAATCATGGTCTGTACACGATTCAACCAAAAAAATTAGCCAATAGAAGAATATTAAAAAAATCATCGTACTAACACTTGGAGTCGGTGGTTCAAGCACTTGTGTTCGGTCGATTTTTCATTTGGGGTCGGTCGTAACTTCGGCCCTATGGCACCGATATGGCTGAAATTTTTGATTCTTACTACAAATCGTGATCAGTACACGAATCAGGCATCGAGCCTACAGAAAAATTATCATTGGCTGCACACGAATCAACCAAAAACATTTTCCAAAAGTAGAATTTATTAAAAACTTCGTTTTAACACTTGGGGTAGGTGGTTTAAGCACTTGGGTTCGGTCATTTAAACATTTGGGGTCGGACATTGCACCGATCTGGCTGAAATTTTGAATTCTTACAACGAATCATGGTCTGTACACGAATCAACCTAGAAAATCTGCCAAAATAAGAATTTATAGAAAAATCATCGTTCTAACACTTGGGGTCGGTGGTTCAAGCACTTGGGTTCGGTCGTTTTAACATTTGGGTTCAGTCATAACTTCGGCCCTATGGCACCGATCTGGCTGAAATTTTTTATTCTTACTACGAATCATGGTCAGTACACGAATCACCAAAAAACGCGAAAAAAGAATTTTAAAAAAAATCGTCGTTTTACGTCCCTTGTGACAACATTTGTGGTCGGTCATGGCTTAAACCATTTGGCATCGAGCCGGACATGGCACCGATCTGGCTGAAATTTTGGATTCTTTCAACGAATCATGGTCTGTACACGAATAGACTTAAAAAATCGGCCAAAATAAGAATTTATAAAAAAATCAGTTGGTCGGTTGTTTAAGCACTTGGGTTCGGTCGTTTTAACATTTGGGGTCGGTCATAACTTCGGCCCTATGGCACCGATCTGGATGAATTTTTTTATTCTTACAACGAATCATGGTCAGTACACGAATCACCAAAAAAAACGCGAAAAAAATTTTTAAAAAACGTCGTCGTTTTACGGCCCTTGTGACAACACTTGTGGTCGATCATGGCTAAAACCCTATGGCATCGAGCCGACTGAAAAATGATCATTGGCTGTACACGAATCAACCAAAAAAATCTTCCAAAAGTAGAATTTAAAAAAAAACTTTGTTTTAAAACTTGGGGTCGGTGGTTTAAGCACTTGGGTTCGGTCATTTAAACATTTGGGGTCAGACATTGCACCGATCTGGCTGAAATTTTGAATTCTTACAACGAATCATGGTCTGTACACGAATCAACCTAGAAAATCTGCCAAAATAAGAATTTATAAAAATATCATCGTTTAAACACTTGGGGTCGGTAATTTAAGCACTTGGGTTCGGTCATTTTAATATTTGGAGTCGGACATGGTACCGATCTGGCTGAAATTTTGGATTCTAACAACGAATCATGGTCTGTACACGAATCAACCTAAAAAATCGGCCAAAATAAGAATTTATAAAAAAATCAGTTGGTCGGTTGTTTAAGCACTTGGGTTCGGTCGTTTTAACATTTGGGGTCGGTCATAACCTCGGCCCTATGGCACCGATCTGGATGAAATTTTTAATTCTTACTACGAATATCATGGTCAGTACACGAATCACCAAAAAAATCGCGAAAAAAGAATTTAAAAAAAAAAGTCGTTTTACGGCCCTTGTGACAACACTTGTGGTCGGTCATGGCTTGAAAAATGATCATTGGCGGTACACGAATCAACCAAAAAAATCTGTCAATAGAAGAATTTTAAAAAAATCATCGTACTAACACTTGGAGTCGGTGGTTCAAGCACTTGGGATCGGTCGATTTTACATTTGGGGTCGGTCATAACTTCGGCCCTATTATGGCACCGATCTGGCTGAAATTTTTGATTCTTACTACAAATCATGGTCAGTACACGAACCACGAAAAAAATTTGCAATAAATAAATTGTTTTTAAATCATCGTTTTACGGCCCTTGTGACAACACTTGTGGTCGATCATGGCTAAAACCCTATGGCATCGAGCCGACTGAAAAATGATCTTTGGCTGTACACGAATCAACCAAAAAAATCTTCCAAAAGTAGAATTTAAAAAAAAACTTCGTTTTAAAACTTGGGGTCGGTGGTTTAAGCACTTGGGTTCGGTCGATTTTTCATTTGGGGTCGGTCGTAACTTCGGCCTTATGGCACCGATATGGCTGAAATTTTTGATTCTTACTACAAATCGTGGTCAGTACACGAATCAGGCATCGAGCCGACAGAAAAATTATCATTGGCTGCACACGAATCAACCAAAAACATTTTCCAAAAGTAGAATTTATTAAAAACTTCGTTTTAACACTTGGGGTAGGTGGTTTAAACACTTGGGTTCGGTCATTTAAACATTTGGGGTCCGACATTGCACCGATCTGGCTGAAATTTTGAATTCTTACAACGAATCATGGTCTGTACACGAATCAACCTAGAAAATCTGCCAAAATAAGAATTTATAAAAAAATCATCGTTTAAACACTTGGGGTCGGTAATTTAAGCACTTGGGTTCGGTCATTTTAATATTTGGAGTCGGACATGGTACCGATCTGGCTGAAATTTTGGATTCTAACAACGAATCATGGTATGTACACGACTCAACTAAAAAATCGGCCAAAATAAGAATTTATAAAAAAATCAGTTGGTCGGTTGTTTAAGCACTTGGGTTCGGTCGTTTTAACATTTGGGGTCGGTCATAACTTCGGCCCTATGGCACCGATCTGGATGAATTTTTTTATTCTTACAACGAATCATGGTCAGTACACGAATCACCAAAAAAAACGCGAAAAAAATTTTTAAAAAACGTCGTCGTTTTACGGCCCTTGTGACAACACTTGTGGTCGATCATGGCTAAAACCCTATGGCATCGAGCCGACTGAAAAATGATCATTGGCTGTACACGAATCAACCAAAAAAATCTTCCAAAAGTAGAATTTAAAAAAAAACTTTGTTTTAAAACTTGGGGTCGGTGGTTTAAGCACTTGGGTTCGGTCATTTAAACATTTGGGGTCAGACATTGCACCGATCTGGCTGAAATTTTGAATTCTTACAACGAATCATGGTCTGTACACGAATCAACCTAGAAAATCTGCCAAAATAAGAATTTATAAAAATATCATCGTTTAAACACTTGGGGTCGGTAATTTAAGCATTTTAATATTTGGAGTCGGACATGGTACCGATCTGGCTGAAATTTTGGATTCTAACAACGAATCATGGTCTGTACACGAATCAACCTAAAAAATCGGCCAAAATAAGAATTTATAAAAAAATCAGTTGGTCGGTTGTTTAAGCACTTGGGTTCGGTCGTTTTAACATTTGGGGTCGGTCATAACTTGATCTGGATGAATTTTTTTATTCTTACAACGAATCATGGTCAGTACACGAATCACCAAAAAAAAACGCGAAAAAATAATTTAAAAAACGTCGTCGTTTTACGGCCCTTGTGACAACACTTGTGGTCGGTCATGGCTTAAACCCTGCGGCATCGACCCGACTGAAAAATGATCCTGTACACGAATCAACCAAAAAAATTAGCCAAAAGAAGAATATTAAAAAAATCAATGTACTAACACTTGGAGTCGGTGGTTCAAGCACTTGGGTTCGGTCGATTTTACATTTGGGGTCGGTCATAACTTCGGCCTTATGGCACCGATATGGCTGAAATTTTTGATTCTTACTACAAATCATGGTCAGTACACGAATCACCAAAAAAATTTGCAGTAAAAGAATTTTTTTTAAATCATCGTCTTACGGCCCTTGTGACAACACTTGTGGTCGATCATGGCTAAAACTAATGATGGGAATAATCGATACATTTACATAATCGATATATTTGTATCGATACATAAAAATGATCAAATGATATATCGATTAATCGCTCAGAGTTCGGGAGCAATAGCTACGGTCAGGGCCAGTAATTTTTCTCTCGCGGGGGGGGGGGGGGGGGGGTTGGACTGAAAAAAAAATATGGTGCATTGGAATGGCAACACTTTCGTAAGAAGGTACTGCACAAAATATAAATTGGTCACTGGTTTTTATTGAACATTATTATAAATAATTATTAATAAGATTCGAATACCTACGTAAAAATAAAATAATAAACACGTTTTTTAAGTACAAAGAAAACCATTTACTAATTTATTTTACGTTATTTAGGTGTATAGTTTAGGTACTGCAACAAAATTACAAAGTACGGCAGGTCAATGGTTTTTATTCCTGGCAATGATTTCCTTATTATTTACTAGCAGCATATATTACTACTGTTACCCGCGAATTTCAAATATGTTTGCGTCTCACATGGCATTACGATTGAATATTATTATAAATAATTATAAATAAGATTCGAATACCTACGTACAATTAAAATAAAATATTATACATGTTTTTTAAGTACAAAGAAAAGTATTTTCTAATTTATTTCACGTTATTTAGATTTATGGTTTAGGTACTGCAACAAAATTAAATCAGTCAAAGGTTTTTATTCCTGGCAATTTTTCCTTATTATTTACTAGCAACATTAATATTATTTCTGTTACCCGCGAATTTCAAAGATATTTGCGTCTCACAAGGCATTACGATTGAATATTATTATAAATAAGATTCGAATACCTACGTACACTTAAAAGAAAATATTATACATGTTTTTTAATAACAAAGAAAGGTATTTTCTAATTTATTTAGGTTTATAGGTTATGTACCGCAAATAAGTCCAATTAGATATAAAATCTGTCTTACTGTTTATTTTATTTTTTCAACCTACATATCTACGTATTTTAGAGGTGGTTTAATGTTGGATACCTACCTGTACCTTATGATGTAACGGGTAACCTATCTGTACCATTTTTATTGTACTGCAATTTTCATTTAATGTTCTTTTATATAATATTGCAAGCTCCTGCTGATATGGTACTAAGTTTAGTTAGTAAGTTCAAATTCCCTTTATTTATTGATAATATACGAGTATTATGATTAATAATAAATTATAACATGTCGTTTTTGTTAAAAATAACCTATAAATAATAAGTACGTTGTAGGCACCTAATCCCAAACAAACTGAATTGTTGTATTCATTTGTATGCAATTAACAAATTATTATTAAATAAGGTTATTCTATTATATAAATTGTTTCATTTTAATTACAAACTAAGAGACACCGATGTTAATTTTAAATGAATTAAAAATATTTGTTCGTGTGAAGCAGATGTGTTCATATGAACACGCATTACTTGCTGATTTTTGTAGACTATTGTATACTGCTCCGAAGAAGCTACAATTAGAGCGTATCCCTGTTTGCATTAAATTTAAAAATTATGTGTACTAAGTGATTGACTGATTGTTTTATATTAAATATACCAACCCTACCCTAGATGATATGTACATAACCTTAATAACATAAGTAATAATAAACTTTAAATTGTGAAAAACAGTCACCATGGCAATCTTTAAACATAAACTAAAACTGGAAACGTAGATCGTTACCTAAAAGTATTAATTCATCATTTACAACAAAGCGGGATGATGATAACATCAACACGCTTTATCAATTTATCACAATCTGAGATATTTTGACGTATTTTGATATACAACCTCTCGGATCTAGAATCGATTTGCGTTTACGAAAGAATTCTGACAGTTGTAAAACGATTGTATCACTCATTTTCAATGACATTTCAAAACGATTATATCGGACTGTGCATTCGAATGAATATTGACATCGATAAGCGAGAATCGATTCCACTTCGATGACATTTCAAAACGATTGTATCGAACTGTATTCGATATGAACATAGACATCGATAAGCGAGAATCGATTCTACTTACGATGACATTTCAAACGATTATATCGGATTGTGAATTCGATACGATTATTGACATATCGATGTAATTCATTCGGAAATGGAATCGATGTAAATCCAGCGCTGTGATTGGTCAGAAATGATCGATGTGAGAGAAGCGTTGTGATTGGTCAGAATTAATCGATTTGACATCGATGCGAGAATCGATTGTTCAAGAATCGATTTATCTATGATAATGTATCGAAATGCATCGATGGTAAAAAAGATCGATACAACATCGATATTTGATCGATATTTCCCATCGCTAGCTAAAACCCTATGGCATCGAGCCGACTGAAAAATGATCCTTGGCGAATCAACCAAAGAATCTTCCAAAAGTAGAATTTAAAAAAAAAATCTTCGTTTTAACACTTGGGGTCGGTGGTATTAGCACTTGGGTTCGGTCATTAAACATTTGGGGTCGGACATGGCACCAATCTGGTTGAAATTATGGATTCTTACAACGAATCATTGTCTGTACACGAATCAACCTAAAAAATCTGCCAAAATAAGAATTTATAAAAAAATCATCGTTTTAACACTTGGGGTTGGTTGTTTAAGCACTTGGGTTCGGTCGTTTTAATATTTGGGGTCCGTGGTAACTTCGGCCCTATGGCACCGATCTGGATGAAATTTAGGATTCTTACTACGAATCCATGGTCTGTATACGAATCAATCAAATAAAATTCAAAAAAAGATTTTTTTTTAAATCATCTTTTTACGGCCCTTGTGTCAACACTTGTGGTCGGTCATGCCTAAAACCCTATGGCATCAAGTTGACTGAAAAATAATCTTGTTCAGTACACGATTCAAACAAAAAAATCTGCAAAATAAAAATTTTAAAAAAAAATCATCGTTCTAACACTTGGGGTCGGTGGTTCAAGCACTTGGGTTCGGTCGTTTTAACATTTGGGTTCAGTCATAACTTCGGCCCTATGGCACCGATCTGGCTGAAATTTTTTATTCTTACTACGAATCATGGTCAGTACACGAATCACCAAAAAACGCGAAAAAAGAATTTTTAAAAAAATCGTCGATTTACGTCCCTTGTGACAACACTTGTGGTCGGTCATGGCTTAAACCATTTGGCATCGAGCCGACTGAAAAATGATCAATGGCTGTACACGAATCAACCAAAAAAATCTGCCAAAAGAAGAATTTTAATTAAATCATCGTACTAACACTTGGAGTCGGTGGTTCAAGCACTTGGGTTCGGTCGATTTTACATTTGGGATCGGTCAAAACTTCGGCCCTATGGCACCGATCTGGCTGAAATTTTTGTTTCTCACTACAAATCATGATCAGTACACGAATCACCAAAAAAATTTGCAGTAAAAGAATTTTTTTTTAAATCATCGTCTTACGGCCCTTGTGACAACACTTGTGGTCGATCATGGCTAAAACCCTATAGCATCGAGCCGACTGAAAAATTATCATTGGCTGCACACGAATCAACCAAAAACATTTTCCAAAAGTAGAATTTATTAAAAACTTCGTTTTAACACTTGGGGTCGGTGGTTTAAGCACTTGGGTTCGGTCATTTTAACATTTGGGGTCGGACATGGCACCGATCTGGCTGAAATTTTGGATTCTTTCAACGAATCATGGTCTGTACACGAATAGACTTAAAAAATCGGCCAAAATAAGAATTTATAAAAATATCAGTTGGTCGGTTGTTTAAGCACTTGGGTTCGGTCGTTTTAACATTTGGGGTCGGTCATAACCTCGGCCCTATGGCACCGATCTGGATGAAATTTTTAATTCTTACTACGAATCATGGTCAGTACACGAATCACCAAAAAAATCGTGACAACACTTGTGGTCGGTCAAGGCTTGAAAAATGATCATTGGCGGTACACGAATCAACCAAAAACATCTGTCAATAGAAGAATTTTAAAAAAATCATCGTACTAACACTTGGAGTCGGTGGTTCAAGCACTTGGGATCGGTCGATTTTACATTTGGGGTCGGTCATAACTTCGGCCCTATGGCACCGATCTGGCTGAAATTTTTGATTCTTACTACAAATCATGGTCAGTACACGAATCAAGAAAAAAATTTGCAATAAAAGAATTTTTTTAAAATCATCGTTTTACGGCCCTTGTGACAACATTGTGGTCGATCATGGCTAAAACCCTATGGCATCGAGCCGACTGAAAAATGATCATTGGCTGTACACGAATCAACCAAAAAAATCTTCCAAAAGTAGAATTTAAAAAAAAACTTCGTTTTAAAACTTGGGGTCGGTGGTTTAAGCACTTGGGTTCGGTCATTTTAATATTTGGAGTCGGACATGGTACCGATCTGGCTGAAATTTTGGATTCTAACAAGGAATCATGGTCTGTACACGAATCAACCAAAAAAATTAGCCAATAGAAGAATATTAAAAAAATCATCGTACTAACACTTGGAGTCGGTGGTTCAAGCACTTGGGTTCGGTCGATTTTTCATTTGGGGTCGGTCGTAACTTCGGCCCTATGACACCGATCTGGATTAAATTTAGGATTCTTACTACGAATCATGGTCTGTATACGAGTCGATAAAAAAAAATTCAAAAAAAGATTTTTTTTTAAATCATCGTTTTACGGCCCTTGTGACAACACTTGTGGTTGGTCATGGCTAAAACCCTATAGCATCAAGTCGACTGAAAAATAATCATGTTCTGTACCTGTAGTGTTGGTAATATGTTAATCTGTCGGGTAGGTTCGGAAATACCGAACCTAGCCGAAGCGACCGAACATCGGCACAATATAATAGAGAGCAGTGGGCTCGCGCGGCGTTCTTTCTCGTCAGACGGCTTACAGCCAACATTGTACTATTATATTCTATTAAACAGTTTCCGTGTATCAAAGTACTACATGTTTAAATAATAACCCTGAAAACATCCTAGAGGAATACTTGAGATAAAGGGCCCAGTATTGCCTGCAACATTGGATATTACAAGTGGCGCAGCTGAAAAGGAATACACGGTTGACTGTTTATCAGATTGCGGCAAGTCGATTCGGTTCAGGGATCGTGACTTGCAAAAATCTCCCGAAGGTGACAATAAATCACTTGGGGCATCGCTTAAGTGCCATCCATCAGGAGATTCTCAGGGCATAATAGGAGACAGTGGAGTAGAGGAAATTACGGGACCCTGGGTAACTAAGTCCAGCCCGGTAATACAGTGGAGAAGAGGAAATTACGGGACCCTGGGTAACTAAGTCCAGCCCGGTAATACAGTGGAGAAGAGGAAATTACGGGACCCTGGGTAACTAGGGCCAGCCCGGTATTGATATTCCTGGAAGCGGCTGGGCGCCTGGACTGCAAAGGCGCCGGTTCCTGGTGTCAGGTTTTTTTGTTTCTTGTTTTTCTGGAAGGTGTTATTGTTGCCGGGTGTGTTTTTTTTTTTGGTGTGGGCGATCATGGAATCGGGCGGAATTTCCAGGTTCTCTCACGTTAATGGGGATTGGAGTTTGTTTCGCCTGAGGTTAGAACAGTTCCTACTAATTCGTGATGACACAAAAACGATTAAGTTAGATGCTTCACAGAAACGCGCATATTTGCTAAATCTTCTAGAAGCGGAGACATTAACTCTTTTGATCAACTTATGTTTTCCTTCTAAAGTTACAGACGTGGCATTCGATCAGTTAATAGAATTAATTGAGAAACATTGTTCCAGACCGCGATCGGTGCTCAAGGAACGAGAAAAATTTTATCAGGCCAAGCAATCACTTGGTGAATCAGTCAGGGATTTTGCAGTGCGTTTACGAGGATTATCTTCGTTTTGCGAGTTCGGAACGCGTTTACCGGAATGTTTAGCTGATGTTTTCGCAATCGGCATTTTGCCGGGCCGAGCCAAGGAGAAAATTTTTCTCGAGGGGACTAAATTAACGTTTAACAAAATGGAAGAATTAGCAATAACGGTTTCAGCTTTAGATAATCTGGTTCCGGAAATTAAATCAGAAGTTTCCGTAGGGACGTCGGGCGGCGTGAATTTCATTAAATGCTCGAATTCGCCGGGGAGATATTCACATCCGGATAAAACTCAAGGTTTCCGAAGGTCACCTTCGCGGTCGAAAAGTCCCGAGCCGAGTGGGTTCTCGAATATTAAAAAATGTACCATTTGCGGTGAAACACATTTAGAAAAATATTGTAAATTTAAGAATGCAAAATGTTTTAATTGTCACAAAGTAGGGCATTTGAAGAAATTCTGTAAGAATCACAATGTTTATCTGATTTTTGAACAATCCCGGGATAAGGTTATTAATAGTATTTCTTACATTAATCCGTTTAGGGCTAATGTAATAATTAATAAATTAAAATGTTCCGCTATGATTGATTCAGGCGCCAGTATGTCGGTCATGCCTGATTTTATTTTCAACCGTTATTTTAGGGATGTAACATTGTCACCTGATAAGCGTACTTTATCTGGATACGATGGTAAACCACTTAATCTTGTAGGTAGTGCTTGTTTTACCGTAGATTACAATAATATTAAAAATAATTTATTATTTACTGTTGTGATTAATGGCTCGGAATTGATAGTGGGTCGGGACTTCATGGAGGCTTTTAATCTGAAGATAGTTCCAGTGATGGATAATTCGGTTTCAACAATCAAAGACAAAATTGAAATGATTTACAACGAGTTTCCAGAAGTGTTTTCGCCGGGGCTGGGTAAATTCAGTAAACATAAAGTGAGTTTCAAAGTGAACAAGGAAGCTCGTCCTGTTTTTTTTAATGCGAGGCCGGTTCCGTTCGCTATTAAGGAAAAAATTGAGAGAGAATTAGAAACTATGGTAGCTGATGGTATCATTTCTCCGGTAACCAGCAGTGAATACGCGTCTCCAATTGTACCGGTAATTAAAAAGAACGGGAATGTTAGGATTTGCGTGGACTACAAGAGATCTTTAAATCTCATGATGGACTTGGAAAGGTACCCACTTCCCCCCATAAATGAAGTTGTTCACAAAGTAAGTTCGGGTAAAGTGTTCGCTAAACTAGATTTAAGACAGGCTTACTCACAATTAGAATTAGCTGACTTTTGCAAAAAGTATACTACAATAAATACGCATTTAGGGTTATTTCAATATAACAGACTAGTCTTTGGTTTTAAGTCAGCGCCAGCGATCTTCGCTAGGACTATAGCAAGCTGTCTTTAGGGGTTGAAGGGGGTGGCATTCTATTTAGACGATATCATCATTTCGGGGGTCAACGAACTGGATTTAGTGTATAATATACAGGCAGTGTGCGCGCGTTTACGAGAGTGCGGGTTGAGGGTCAACACGGATAAATGCGAATTTTTTGTAGAATCGGTTGAATTTTTGGGGTATGTAATTTCAGGGAGCGGAATCCAACCACAGCCAAACAAACTTGAAGCTATAAAAAACGCTCCGTATCCTACGGACGTTCATAAATTGAAAAGTTTATTGGGTTTTCTAAATTTTTATCGGAATTTCATTCCTAGGATGTCATCGATACTGGAACCCCTACATAACCTTTTGAAAAAAGGGGTAGAGTGGAATTTCTCAGAAGACTGTAAAGTAGCAGTCGATACCATTAAAGAATTAATGGGCAACAACACGATTCTTACAAATTATTTTCCGGACTTACCGGTAAAACTGTATACGGACGCAAGTACATGCGGACTCGGAGCTGCGTTAATGCATGTGTTTAAGAACGGCACAATGCGTCCAATTGAGTTCGCTTCTCGTAGTTTAACAACCGCCGAAAAGAAATATAGTATTTTGGATCTCGAAGCTCTGGCAATTGTGTTCGGGTTAAATAATTTTTTTCAGTACCTTTTTGGAAGGGAGTTCACGTTATGCGTTGACAATATGCCGTTACTAAGAATTCTAGGGGAACATAAAAATATTCCGGTTCTCGCGGCAAACCGTTTGCAGAGATATGGCATCATTCTGGCAGGGTTTTCGTACAAAACGGAATTTGTGAAATCTTGTAATAACCAAGCAGATTTTCTTTCTCGCTTACCGTTGAAGGACACAGTTGAGGATTTTAAGGATGATTGCGGGACTGACTTTGTTTGTTTTATTGAGAATTGTGACCATGTTAATTTTCAAGCAGTTGTGTTAGCCACCGCAGCAGATAGCGAATTACAGCTAGTGTTTAGGTATTTGCGGCAGGGCTGGCCCAAACGAGTAAATCGTGACAGCAGTATATGGAAATATTGGTGAAAAAGGAATGAACTTTCTATCGTAGAAGATTGTTTGTTTTGGCAACATAGAATAGTTATACCTGTTTCTCTCCAAAGGCAAGTCTTAGATTTATTACACAGGTCACATCTAGGTATTGTGAAAATGAGGGGAATTTCTAGAACATATTTTTGGTGGACTTCTCTGAACAAAGATTTGGAGGAAGTCGTTCAATCTTGTTCAGATTGTTCGTTGTCAAAACAGTCACCACCCAAAGTCAATTGACGGTTTGGCCAAATCCAGGTAAAGCTTGGAGTAGGGTACATCTAGATTATTGTGGACCCCTAGCGGGGAAGATGTTTCTCGTGGTTTGTGACTCATTCTCGAAGTGGTTAGACTGTATCGAGGTGCAGAAGGCAGATTCAACTCAAACGATTATGGAATTGAGGAAAAATTTTTCTAATTTTGGCAACCCTGAGTTAATTGTATCTGACAATGGCTCAGTTTTTACAAGTGAGGAATTTAGAGTTTTCTTAAAGGAGAACAATATTAAGCTTATGACTTCTCCGGTGAAACACCCCCAGTCAAACGGATTGGCAGAAAATGCAGTAAAAATTTCGAAAATGTTCCTCAAGAAACTGTTAATAAACGGTAAATTCCCACTAGATTTCAATGTCAAACTGTTGAATTTTTTAATGGACTATAGAAATTCTTTCCATTGTTCGACAGGTATTGAACCAGCAGTTCTGTTAGTAGGAAGAAGGCTGCGTTCTACGTTCGACAGTTTATTGCCAGTGAAAAATGGAGAAGACTTTTCGGAAAAAGTCAAGGTAGCTAACGTTAACATTTCTAAAGCTCAATCGGATCAAGTTAGGTTTTACAGAGGGGTAAAAACCAGGGTTTTTAAAGTTGGACAAAAATGTTTAACAAAAGATTATCGTCATGATAATAAAGTCGTTTGGGCTAAGGGTGTAGTCTCTAGAAAGCTAGGTAAAAAAGTTTATATTATTAAGATAGGAAACACTGATGTGACATGGAAGAGACATGTGGACCAGATGAGGGAAATGTCAGTGAGCTGGAAGGAAGATGGCAAAATTGCGCAGCATCCCGCGTCTGAAACTTTGAGGAACGAGCCTCATGAGTTAGAGACTGCGACCTTGTTGCGTGGATTGACTGGGTGTTCTCCTGATTTCAGGTTGGTGGGGGAGGAAGTGGTGTCGGAGCAGGCACGGCAACAGAGACCATGGTCGGGAAGACTGCGTTCAAGTCACAAGGCACCCACAACTTCCAGAGGAGACGGGACAACTTGACCCAGTCACCGCGGTTGAATTATGTGTATCTTAAAAATTATTGTTTATGAAGTATTACACTGTATGTTAATTGTTATTTAAGTGTGAAATATTTAAGTAAGTAGCTTCAGAGTTGAAGGAGAAAGAGATGTAGTGTTGGTAATATGTTAATCTGTCGGGTAGGTTCGGAAATACCGAACCTAGCCGAAGCGACCGAACATCGGCACAATATAATAGCGAGCAGTGGGCTCGCGCGGCGTTCTTTCTCGTCAGACGGCTTACAGCCAACATTGTACTATTATATTCTATTAAACAGTTTCCGTGTATCAAAGTACTACGTGTTTAAATAATAACCCTGAAAACATCCTAGAGGAATACTGGAGATAAAGGGCCCAGTATTGCCTGCAACATTGGATATTACAAGTGGCGCAGCTGAAAAGGAATACACGGTTGACTGTTTATCAGATTGCGGCAAGTCGATTCGGTTCAGGGATCGTGACTTGCAAAAATCTCCCGAAGGTGAAAAATAAATCACTTGGGGCATCGCTGCAGAATATTAAAAAAATCATCGTACTAACACTTGGAGTGGGTGGTTCAAGCACTTGGGTTCGGTCGATTTTTCATTTGGGGTCGGTCGTAACTTCGGCCCTATGGCACCGATATGGCTGAAATTTTAGATTCTTACTACAAATCGTGGTCAGTACACGAATCAGGCATCGAGCCGACAGAAAAATTATCATTGGCTGCACACGAATCAACCAAAAACATTTTCCAAAAGTAGAATTTATGAAAAACTTCGTTTTAACACTTGGGGTCGGTGGTTTAAGCACTTGGGTTCGGTCATTTTAACATTTGGGGTCGGCCATGGCACCGATCTGGCTGAAATTTTCGATTCTTTCAACGAATCATGGTCTGTACACGAATCAACTTAAAAAATCGGCCAAAATAAGAATTTATAAAAATATCAGTTGGTCGGTTGTTTGAGCACTTGGGTTCGGTCGTTTAAACATTTGGGGTCGGTCATAACTTCGGCCTTATGTCACCGATTTGGATGAAATTTTCTATTATTTCTACGAATCATAGTCAGTACACGAATCACCAAAAAAATCGCGAAAACAGAATTTAAAAAATAATCGTTGTTTTACGGCCCTTGTGACAACACTTGTGGCCGGTCATGGCTTAAACCCTGCGGCATCGAGCCGACTAAAAATGATCATTGGCTGTACCCGAATCAACCAAAAAAATCTGCCAAATAAGCTAAATAATTTTAAAAAAATCATCGTACTAACACTTGGAGTCGGTGGTTGGGCTCGGTCGATTTTACATTTGGGGTCGGTCATAACTTCGGCCCTATGGCACCGATCTGGCTGAAATTTTTGATTCTTACTACAATTCGTGATCAGTACACGAATCACCAAAAAAATTTGCAATTTTTTCAAAAATCATCGTCTTACGGCCCTTGTGACAACACTTGTGGTCGATCATCTCTAAAACCCTATGGCATTGGTGCCGACTGAAAAATGATTATTGGCGAATCAACCAAAAAAATCTTCCAAAAGTTGAATTTAAAAAAAATCTTCGTTTTAACACTTGGGGTCGGTGGTATAAGCACTTGGGTTCGGTCATTAAACATTTGGGGTCGGACATGGCACCGATCTGGCTGAAATTTTGGATTCTTACAACGAATCATGGTCTGTACACGAATCCACCTAAAAAATCTGCCAAAATAAGAATTTTTAAAAAAATCATCGTTTTAACACTTGGAGTCGGTGGTTCAAGCACTTGGGTTCGGGTCGTTTTTACATTTGGGGTCGGTCATAACTTCGGCCCTATGGCACCGATCTGGCCGAAGTTTTTTATTCTTACTACGAATCATGGTCAGTACACGAATCACAAAAAAAAATTGCAATAAAAGATTTTTTTTTAAATCATCGTTTTACGGCCGTTGTGACAACACTTGTGGTCGATCATGGCTAAAACCCTATGGCATCAAGTCAACTGAAAAATAATCATGTTCTGTACACGAATCAACCAAAAAAAATCTGCAAAAAAAATATTTTTTTTAAATCATCGTTCTAACACTTGGGGTCGGTGGTTCAAGCACTTGGGTTCGGTCGTTTTAACATTTGGGGTCGGTCATAACTTCGGCCCTATGGCACCGATCTGGATTAAATTTAGGATTCTTACTACAAATCATGGTCTGTATACGAATCGATAAAAAAAAATTCAAAAAAGATTTTTTTTTAAATCATCGTTTTACGGCCCTTGTGACAACACTTGTGGTTGGTCATGGCTAAAACCCTATAGCATCAAGTCGACTGAAAAATAATCATGTTCTGTACCTGTAGTGTTGGTAATATGTTAATCTGTCGGGTAGGTTCGGAAATACCGAACCTAGCCGAAGCGACCGAACATCGGCACAATATAATAGAGAGCAGTGGGCTCGCGCGGCGTTCTTTCTCGTCAGACGGCTTACAGCCAACATTGTACTATTATATTCTATTAAACAGTTTCCGTGTATCAAAGTACTACGTGTTTAAATAATAACCCTGAAAACATCCTAGAGGAATACTGGAGATAAAGGGCCCAGTATTGCCTGCAACATTGGATATTACAGTACCCGAATCAACCAAAAAAAAAAGAATTTAAAAATTTATCACTTGGGGTCGGTGGTTCAAGCACTTGGGTTCAGTCGTTTTAACATTTGGGGTCAGTCATAACCTCGGCCCTATGGCACCGATCTGGCAGAATTTTTTTATTCTTACTACAAATCATGGTCAGTACACGAATCACCAAAAAAATTTGGATATAAGAATTTTTAAAAAAATCATCGTTTTACGGCCCTTGTGACAACACTTGTGGTCGATCATGGCTAAAACCCTATGGCATCGAGCCGACTGAAAAATGATCATTGGCGAATCAACCAAAAAATCTTCCAAAAGTAGAATTTAAAAAAAAAATCTTCGTTTAAACACTTTTGGTCGGTGGTTTAAGCACTTGGGTTCGGTCATTTTAACATTTGGGGTCGGACATGGCACCGATCTGGCTGAACTTTTGGATTCTTTATTCTTTCTTTATTTTTTTATTCTTACAACGAATCATGGTCAGTACACAAATCACCAAAAAATGCGAAAAAAGAATTTTAAACAAAATCGACGTTTTACGGCCCTTGTGACAACACTTGTGGTCGGTCATGGCTTAAACCCAGCGGCATCAAGCCGACTGAAAAATGATCATTAGCTGTACATGAATCAACTAAAAAAATCGGCCAATAGAAGAATATTGAAAAAATCATCGTACTATCCCTTGGAGTCGGTGGTTCAAGCACTTGGGTTCGGTCGATTTTACATTTGGGGTCGGTCTTAACTTCGGCCCTATGGCACCGATCTGGCTGAAATTTTGGATTCTTACAACGAATCATGGGTCTGTACAAGAATCAACCTAAAACATTTGCCAAAATAAGAATTTATAAAAAAATCATCGTTTTCACACTTGGGGTCCAGTTGTTTAAGCACTTGGGTTCGGTCGTTTTAACATTTGGGGTCGGTGGTAACTTCGGCCCTATGGCACCGATCTGGATGAAATTTAGGATTCTTACTACGAATCCATGGTCTGTATACGAATCAATCAAAAAAATTCAAAAAAAGATTTTTTTTTAAATCATCGTTTTACTGCCCTTGGGACAATACTTGTGGTCGGTCGACGGTCATGGCTGAAACCCTGCGGCATCGAGTCGACTGAAAATTGATCATTGGCTATACACGAATCAACCAAAAAAATCTGCCAAAAGAAGAATTTAAAAAAAATCATCGTACTAACACTTGGAGTCGGTGGATCAAGCACTTGGGTTCGGTCGATTTTACATTTGGGTTCGGTCATAACTTCGGCCCTTTGGCACCGATCTGGCTGAAATTTTTTATTCTTACTACAAATCATGGCCAGTACACGAATCACCAAAAAAATTTGGATATAAGAATTTTTAAAAAAATCATCGTTTAACGGCCCTTGTGACAACACTTGTGGTCGATCATGGCTAAAACCCTATGGCATCGAGCCGACTGAAAAATGATTATTGGCGAATCAACCAAAAAATCTTTCAAAAGTAGAATTTAAAAAAAATCTGCGTTTAAACACTTTTGGTCGGTGGTTTAAGCACTTGGGTTCGGTCATTTTAACATTTGGGGTCGGACATGGCACCGATCTGGCTGTACTTTTGGATTCTTACAACGAATCATGGTCTGTACACGAATCAACCTAAAAAATCGGCCAAAATAAGAATTTATAAAAAAATCCGTTGGTCGGTTGTTTAAGCACTTGGGATCGGTCGTTTTACCATTTGGGGTCGGTCATAACTTCGGCCCTATGGCACCGATCTGGATGAATTTTTTTATTCTTACAACGAATCATGGTCAGTACACGAATCACCAAAAAAACGCGAAAAAAGAATTTTAAACAAAATCGACGTTTTACGGCCCATGTGACAACACTTGTGGTCGGTCATGGCTTAAACCCAGCGGCATCAAGCCGACTGAAAAATGATCATTGGCTATACACGAATCAACCAAAAACATCTTCCAAAAGTAGAATTTATAAAAAAAACTTCGTTTTGACATTGGGGTCGGTGGTTTAAGCACTTGGGTTCGGTCATTTTAACATTTGGGGTCGGACATGGCACCGATCTGGTTGAAATTTTGGATTCTTACAACGAATCATGGTCTGTACACGAATCAACGTAAAAAATCTGCCAAAATAAGAATTTATTAAAAAATCATCGTTTTAACACTTGGGGTCGGTTGTTTTACCATGTGGGGTCAGTCATAACTTCGGCCCTATGGCACCGATCTGGCTGAATTTTTTTATTCTTACTACAAATCATGGTCAGTACACGAATCACCAAAAAAACGCGAAAAAAGAATTTTATAAAAAATCGACGTTTTACGGCCCTTGTGACAACACTTGTGGTCGGTCATGGCTTAAACCCAGCGGCATCAAGCCGACTGAAAAATGATCATTAGCTGTACATGAATCAACTAAAAAAATCTGCCAAAAGAAGAATATTGAAAAAATCATCGTACTATCCCTTGGAGTCGGTGGTTCAAGCACTTGGGTTCGGTCGATTTTACATTTGGGGTCGGTCATAACTTCGGCCCTATGGCACCGATATGGCTGAAATTTTGGATTCTTACAACGAATCGTGGGTCTGTACACGAATCAACCTAAAAAATTTGCCAAAATAAGAATTTATAAAAAAATCATCGTTTTCACACTTGGGGTCCGTTGTTTAAGCACTTGGGTTCCGGTCGTTTTAACATTTGGGGTCGGTGGTAACTTCGGCCCTATGGCACCGATCTGGATGAAATTTAGGATTCTTACTACGAATCCATGGTCTGTATACGAATCAATCAAAAAAAATCAAAAAAAGATTTTTTTTTAAATCATCGTTTTACTGCCCTTGGGATAATACTTGTGGTCGGTCGACGGTCATGGCTTAAACCCTGCGGCATCGAGTCAACTGAAAAATGATCATTGGCTGTACACGAATCAACCAAAAAAATCTGCCAAAAGAAGAATTTAAAAAAAATCATCGTACTAACACTTGGAGTCGGTGGATCAAGCACTTGGGTTCGGCCGATTTTACATTTGGGTTCGGTCATAACTTCGGCCCTTTGGCACCGATCTGGCTGAAATTTTTTATTCTTAATACAAATCATGGTCAGTACACGAATCACCAAAAAAATTTGCAATAAAAGAATTTTTTTTTAAATCATCGTCTTACGGCCCTTGTGACAACACTTGTGGTCGATCATGGCTAAAACCCTATGGCATCGAGCCGACTGAAAAATTATCATTGGCTGTACACGAATCAACCAAAAACATCTTCCAAAAGTAGAATTTTAATTAAATCATCGTACTAACACTTAGGGCCGGTGGTTCAAGCACTTTGGTTCGGTCGATTTTACTTTTGGGATCGGTCATAACTTCGGCCCTATGGCACCGATCTGGCTGAAATTTTTGATTCTTACTACAAATCATGGTCAGTACACGAATCACCAAAAAAATTTGCAATAAAAGAATTTTTTTTTAAATCATCGTCTTACGGCCCTTGTGACAACACTTGTGGTCGATCATGGCTAAAACCCTATGGCATCGAGCCGACTGAAAAATTATCATTGGCTGTACACGAATCAACCAAAAACATCTTCCAAAAGTAGAATTTAAAAAAAAACTTCGTTTTAACACTTGGGGTCGGTGGTTTAAGCACTTGGGTTCGGTCATTTTAACACTTGGGGTCGGACATGGCACCGGTCTGGCTGAAATTTTGGATTCTTACAACGAATCATGGTCTGTACACGAATCATCTTAAAAAATGGACCAAAATAAGAATTTATAAGAAAATCAGTTGGTCGGTTGTTTAAGCACTTGGGTTCGGTCGTTTTAACATTTGGGGTCGGTCATATCCTCGGCCCTATGGCACCGATTCGGATGAAATTTTTGATTCTTACCACAAATCGTGGTCAGTACACGAATCACAAAAAAATTTGAAATAAAAGTTTTTTTTTAAATCATCGTTTTACGGCCCTTGTGACAACACTTGTGGTCGATCATGGCTAAAACCCTACGGCATCAAGTCGACTGAAAAATAATCATGTTCTGTACACGAATCAACCAAAAAAATCTGCAAAAAAAAAATTGTTTTAAAAAATCATCGTTCTAACACTTGGGGTCGGTGGTTCAAGCACTTGGGTTCGGTCGTTTTAACATTTGGGGTCGGTCATAACTTCGGCCCTATGGCACCGATCTGGATGAAATTTAGGATTCTTACTACGAATCATGGTCAGTACACGAATCATCAAAAAAGATCGCGAAAAAAGAATTTTTAAAAAATCGTCGTTTTCGGCCCTTGTGACACTACTTGTGGTCGGTCATGGCTTTAACCCTATGGCATCGAGCCGACTGAAAAATGATCATTGGCTGTACACGAATCAACCAAAAACATCTTCCAAAAGTAGAATTTATAAAAAAACTTCGTTTTGACATTGGGGTCGGTGGTTTAAGCACATTTGGGGTCGGACATGGCATCGATCTGGCTGAAATTTTGGATTCTTACAACGAATCATGGTCTGTACACGAATCAACCTAAAAAATCTGCCAAAATAAGAATATATAAAAAAAATCATCGTTTTAACACTTGGGGTCGGTGGTTCAAGCACTTGGGTTTGGTCGTTTTACCATTTGGGGTCAGTCATAACTTCGTCCCTATGGCACCGATCTGGCTGAAATTTTTTATTCTTACTACGGATCATGGTCAGTACACGAAGCACTTAAAAAAATCGCGAAAAAAGAATTTTTAAACAATCGTCGTTTTACGGCCCTTGTGACAACACTTGTGGTCGGTCATGGCTTAAACCTTCGGCATCGAGCCGACTGAAAAATGATCAATGGCTGTACACGAATCAACCAAAAAAATCTGCCAAAAGAAGAATTTTAATTAAATCATAGTACTAACACTTGGTCGGTGGTTCAAGCACTTGGGTTCGGTCGATTTTACATTTGGGATCGGTCATAACTTCGGCCCTATGGCACCGATCTGGCTGAAATTTTTGATTCTTACTACAAATCATGATCAGTACACGAATCACAAAAAAAATTTGCTATGATAGATTTTTTTTTAAATCATCGTTTTACGGCCCTTGTGACAACACTTGTGGTCGATCATGGCTAAAACCCTATGGCATCGAGCCGACTTAAAAATGATCATTGGCTGTACACGAATCAACCAAAAAATCTTCCAAAAGTAGAATTTAAAAAAAAACTTCGTTTTAACACTTGGGGTCGGTGGTTTAAGCACTTGGGTTCGGTCATTCTTAGTACACGAATCACCAAAAAAGATCGCAAAAAAAGAATTTTTTAAAAATCGTCGTTTTCGGTCCTTGTGACAATACTTGTGGTCGGTCATGGCTTAAACCCTATGGCATCGAGCCGACTGAAAAATGATCATTGGCTGTACACGATTCAACCAAAAAAATCTTCTAAATATAGAATTTAAAAAAAACTTCGTTTTTACACTTGGGGTCGGTGGTTTAAGCACTTGGGTTTGATCATTTTAACATTTGGGGTCGGACATGGCACCGGTCTGGCTGAAATTTAGGATTCTTACAACGAATCATGGTCGGTACACGAATCCACCTAAAAAATCGCGAAAAAAGAATTTAAAAAATA
This sequence comes from Limnephilus marmoratus, assembly GCA_917880885.1. NCBI lineage: Eukaryota > Metazoa > Arthropoda > Insecta > Trichoptera > Limnephilidae > Limnephilus > Limnephilus marmoratus. Next base: position 27,329,561 of record OU862923.1, on the reverse strand, counting down.
ATCGTTGTTTTACGGCCCTTGTGACAACACTTGTGGCCGGTCATGGCTTAAACCCTGCGGCATCGAGCCGACTAAAAATGATCATTGGCTGTACCCGAATCAACCAAAAAAATCTGCCAAATAAGCTAAATAATTTTAAAAAAATCATCGTACTAACACTTGGAGTCGGTGGTTGGGCTCGGTCGATTTTACATTTGGGGTCGGTCATAACTTCGGCCCTATGGCACCGATCTGGCTGAAATTTTTGATTCTTACTACAATTCGTGATCAGTACACGAATCACCAAAAAAATTTGCAATTTTTTCAAAAATCATCGTCTTACGGCCCTTGTGACAACACTTGTGGTCGATCATCTCTAAAACCCTATGGCATTGGTGCCGACTGAAAAATGATTATTGGCGAATCAACCAAAAAAATCTTCCAAAAGTTGAATTTAAAAAAAATCTTCGTTTTAACACTTGGGGTCGGTGGTATAAGCACTTGGGTTCGGTCATTAAACATTTGGGGTCGGACATGGCACCGATCTGGCTGAAATTTTGGATTCTTACAACGAATCATGGTCTGTACACGAATCCACCTAAAAAATCTGCCAAAATAAGAATTTTTAAAAAAATCATCGTTTTAACACTTGGAGTCGGTGGTTCAAGCACTTGGGTTCGGGTCGTTTTTACATTTGGGGTCGGTCATAACTTCGGCCCTATGGCACCGATCTGGCCGAAGTTTTTTATTCTTACTACGAATCATGGTCAGTACACGAATCACAAAAAAAAATTGCAATAAAAGATTTTTTTTTAAATCATCGTTTTACGGCCGTTGTGACAACACTTGTGGTCGATCATGGCTAAAACCCTATGGCATCAAGTCAACTGAAAAATAATCATGTTCTGTACACGAATCAACCAAAAAAAATCTGCAAAAAAAATATTTTTTTTAAATCATCGTTCTAACACTTGGGGTCGGTGGTTCAAGCACTTGGGTTCGGTCGTTTTAACATTTGGGGTCGGTCATAACTTCGGCCCTATGGCACCGATCTGGATTAAATTTAGGATTCTTACTACAAATCATGGTCTGTATACGAATCGATAAAAAAAAATTCAAAAAAGATTTTTTTTTAAATCATCGTTTTACGGCCCTTGTGACAACACTTGTGGTTGGTCATGGCTAAAACCCTATAGCATCAAGTCGACTGAAAAATAATCATGTTCTGTACCTGTAGTGTTGGTAATATGTTAATCTGTCGGGTAGGTTCGGAAATACCGAACCTAGCCGAAGCGACCGAACATCGGCACAATATAATAGAGAGCAGTGGGCTCGCGCGGCGTTCTTTCTCGTCAGACGGCTTACAGCCAACATTGTACTATTATATTCTATTAAACAGTTTCCGTGTATCAAAGTACTACGTGTTTAAATAATAACCCTGAAAACATCCTAGAGGAATACTGGAGATAAAGGGCCCAGTATTGCCTGCAACATTGGATATTACAGTACCCGAATCAACCAAAAAAAAAAGAATTTAAAAATTTATCACTTGGGGTCGGTGGTTCAAGCACTTGGGTTCAGTCGTTTTAACATTTGGGGTCAGTCATAACCTCGGCCCTATGGCACCGATCTGGCAGAATTTTTTTATTCTTACTACAAATCATGGTCAGTACACGAATCACCAAAAAAATTTGGATATAAGAATTTTTAAAAAAATCATCGTTTTACGGCCCTTGTGACAACACTTGTGGTCGATCATGGCTAAAACCCTATGGCATCGAGCCGACTGAAAAATGATCATTGGCGAATCAACCAAAAAATCTTCCAAAAGTAGAATTTAAAAAAAAAATCTTCGTTTAAACACTTTTGGTCGGTGGTTTAAGCACTTGGGTTCGGTCATTTTAACATTTGGGGTCGGACATGGCACCGATCTGGCTGAACTTTTGGATTCTTTATTCTTTCTTTATTTTTTTATTCTTACAACGAATCATGGTCAGTACACAAATCACCAAAAAATGCGAAAAAAGAATTTTAAACAAAATCGACGTTTTACGGCCCTTGTGACAACACTTGTGGTCGGTCATGGCTTAAACCCAGCGGCATCAAGCCGACTGAAAAATGATCATTAGCTGTACATGAATCAACTAAAAAAATCGGCCAATAGAAGAATATTGAAAAAATCATCGTACTATCCCTTGGAGTCGGTGGTTCAAGCACTTGGGTTCGGTCGATTTTACATTTGGGGTCGGTCTTAACTTCGGCCCTATGGCACCGATCTGGCTGAAATTTTGGATTCTTACAACGAATCATGGGTCTGTACAAGAATCAACCTAAAACATTTGCCAAAATAAGAATTTATAAAAAAATCATCGTTTTCACACTTGGGGTCCAGTTGTTTAAGCACTTGGGTTCGGTCGTTTTAACATTTGGGGTCGGTGGTAACTTCGGCCCTATGGCACCGATCTGGATGAAATTTAGGATTCTTACTACGAATCCATGGTCTGTATACGAATCAATCAAAAAAATTCAAAAAAAGATTTTTTTTTAAATCATCGTTTTACTGCCCTTGGGACAATACTTGTGGTCGGTCGACGGTCATGGCTGAAACCCTGCGGCATCGAGTCGACTGAAAATTGATCATTGGCTATACACGAATCAACCAAAAAAATCTGCCAAAAGAAGAATTTAAAAAAAATCATCGTACTAACACTTGGAGTCGGTGGATCAAGCACTTGGGTTCGGTCGATTTTACATTTGGGTTCGGTCATAACTTCGGCCCTTTGGCACCGATCTGGCTGAAATTTTTTATTCTTACTACAAATCATGGCCAGTACACGAATCACCAAAAAAATTTGGATATAAGAATTTTTAAAAAAATCATCGTTTAACGGCCCTTGTGACAACACTTGTGGTCGATCATGGCTAAAACCCTATGGCATCGAGCCGACTGAAAAATGATTATTGGCGAATCAACCAAAAAATCTTTCAAAAGTAGAATTTAAAAAAAATCTGCGTTTAAACACTTTTGGTCGGTGGTTTAAGCACTTGGGTTCGGTCATTTTAACATTTGGGGTCGGACATGGCACCGATCTGGCTGTACTTTTGGATTCTTACAACGAATCATGGTCTGTACACGAATCAACCTAAAAAATCGGCCAAAATAAGAATTTATAAAAAAATCCGTTGGTCGGTTGTTTAAGCACTTGGGATCGGTCGTTTTACCATTTGGGGTCGGTCATAACTTCGGCCCTATGGCACCGATCTGGATGAATTTTTTTATTCTTACAACGAATCATGGTCAGTACACGAATCACCAAAAAAACGCGAAAAAAGAATTTTAAACAAAATCGACGTTTTACGGCCCATGTGACAACACTTGTGGTCGGTCATGGCTTAAACCCAGCGGCATCAAGCCGACTGAAAAATGATCATTGGCTATACACGAATCAACCAAAAACATCTTCCAAAAGTAGAATTTATAAAAAAAACTTCGTTTTGACATTGGGGTCGGTGGTTTAAGCACTTGGGTTCGGTCATTTTAACATTTGGGGTCGGACATGGCACCGATCTGGTTGAAATTTTGGATTCTTACAACGAATCATGGTCTGTACACGAATCAACGTAAAAAATCTGCCAAAATAAGAATTTATTAAAAAATCATCGTTTTAACACTTGGGGTCGGTTGTTTTACCATGTGGGGTCAGTCATAACTTCGGCCCTATGGCACCGATCTGGCTGAATTTTTTTATTCTTACTACAAATCATGGTCAGTACACGAATCACCAAAAAAACGCGAAAAAAGAATTTTATAAAAAATCGACGTTTTACGGCCCTTGTGACAACACTTGTGGTCGGTCATGGCTTAAACCCAGCGGCATCAAGCCGACTGAAAAATGATCATTAGCTGTACATGAATCAACTAAAAAAATCTGCCAAAAGAAGAATATTGAAAAAATCATCGTACTATCCCTTGGAGTCGGTGGTTCAAGCACTTGGGTTCGGTCGATTTTACATTTGGGGTCGGTCATAACTTCGGCCCTATGGCACCGATATGGCTGAAATTTTGGATTCTTACAACGAATCGTGGGTCTGTACACGAATCAACCTAAAAAATTTGCCAAAATAAGAATTTATAAAAAAATCATCGTTTTCACACTTGGGGTCCGTTGTTTAAGCACTTGGGTTCCGGTCGTTTTAACATTTGGGGTCGGTGGTAACTTCGGCCCTATGGCACCGATCTGGATGAAATTTAGGATTCTTACTACGAATCCATGGTCTGTATACGAATCAATCAAAAAAAATCAAAAAAAGATTTTTTTTTAAATCATCGTTTTACTGCCCTTGGGATAATACTTGTGGTCGGTCGACGGTCATGGCTTAAACCCTGCGGCATCGAGTCAACTGAAAAATGATCATTGGCTGTACACGAATCAACCAAAAAAATCTGCCAAAAGAAGAATTTAAAAAAAATCATCGTACTAACACTTGGAGTCGGTGGATCAAGCACTTGGGTTCGGCCGATTTTACATTTGGGTTCGGTCATAACTTCGGCCCTTTGGCACCGATCTGGCTGAAATTTTTTATTCTTAATACAAATCATGGTCAGTACACGAATCACCAAAAAAATTTGCAATAAAAGAATTTTTTTTTAAATCATCGTCTTACGGCCCTTGTGACAACACTTGTGGTCGATCATGGCTAAAACCCTATGGCATCGAGCCGACTGAAAAATTATCATTGGCTGTACACGAATCAACCAAAAACATCTTCCAAAAGTAGAATTTTAATTAAATCATCGTACTAACACTTAGGGCCGGTGGTTCAAGCACTTTGGTTCGGTCGATTTTACTTTTGGGATCGGTCATAACTTCGGCCCTATGGCACCGATCTGGCTGAAATTTTTGATTCTTACTACAAATCATGGTCAGTACACGAATCACCAAAAAAATTTGCAATAAAAGAATTTTTTTTTAAATCATCGTCTTACGGCCCTTGTGACAACACTTGTGGTCGATCATGGCTAAAACCCTATGGCATCGAGCCGACTGAAAAATTATCATTGGCTGTACACGAATCAACCAAAAACATCTTCCAAAAGTAGAATTTAAAAAAAAACTTCGTTTTAACACTTGGGGTCGGTGGTTTAAGCACTTGGGTTCGGTCATTTTAACACTTGGGGTCGGACATGGCACCGGTCTGGCTGAAATTTTGGATTCTTACAACGAATCATGGTCTGTACACGAATCATCTTAAAAAATGGACCAAAATAAGAATTTATAAGAAAATCAGTTGGTCGGTTGTTTAAGCACTTGGGTTCGGTCGTTTTAACATTTGGGGTCGGTCATATCCTCGGCCCTATGGCACCGATTCGGATGAAATTTTTGATTCTTACCACAAATCGTGGTCAGTACACGAATCACAAAAAAATTTGAAATAAAAGTTTTTTTTTAAATCATCGTTTTACGGCCCTTGTGACAACACTTGTGGTCGATCATGGCTAAAACCCTACGGCATCAAGTCGACTGAAAAATAATCATGTTCTGTACACGAATCAACCAAAAAAATCTGCAAAAAAAAAATTGTTTTAAAAAATCATCGTTCTAACACTTGGGGTCGGTGGTTCAAGCACTTGGGTTCGGTCGTTTTAACATTTGGGGTCGGTCATAACTTCGGCCCTATGGCACCGATCTGGATGAAATTTAGGATTCTTACTACGAATCATGGTCAGTACACGAATCATCAAAAAAGATCGCGAAAAAAGAATTTTTAAAAAATCGTCGTTTTCGGCCCTTGTGACACTACTTGTGGTCGGTCATGGCTTTAACCCTATGGCATCGAGCCGACTGAAAAATGATCATTGGCTGTACACGAATCAACCAAAAACATCTTCCAAAAGTAGAATTTATAAAAAAACTTCGTTTTGACATTGGGGTCGGTGGTTTAAGCACATTTGGGGTCGGACATGGCATCGATCTGGCTGAAATTTTGGATTCTTACAACGAATCATGGTCTGTACACGAATCAACCTAAAAAATCTGCCAAAATAAGAATATATAAAAAAAATCATCGTTTTAACACTTGGGGTCGGTGGTTCAAGCACTTGGGTTTGGTCGTTTTACCATTTGGGGTCAGTCATAACTTCGTCCCTATGGCACCGATCTGGCTGAAATTTTTTATTCTTACTACGGATCATGGTCAGTACACGAAGCACTTAAAAAAATCGCGAAAAAAGAATTTTTAAACAATCGTCGTTTTACGGCCCTTGTGACAACACTTGTGGTCGGTCATGGCTTAAACCTTCGGCATCGAGCCGACTGAAAAATGATCAATGGCTGTACACGAATCAACCAAAAAAATCTGCCAAAAGAAGAATTTTAATTAAATCATAGTACTAACACTTGGTCGGTGGTTCAAGCACTTGGGTTCGGTCGATTTTACATTTGGGATCGGTCATAACTTCGGCCCTATGGCACCGATCTGGCTGAAATTTTTGATTCTTACTACAAATCATGATCAGTACACGAATCACAAAAAAAATTTGCTATGATAGATTTTTTTTTAAATCATCGTTTTACGGCCCTTGTGACAACACTTGTGGTCGATCATGGCTAAAACCCTATGGCATCGAGCCGACTTAAAAATGATCATTGGCTGTACACGAATCAACCAAAAAATCTTCCAAAAGTAGAATTTAAAAAAAAACTTCGTTTTAACACTTGGGGTCGGTGGTTTAAGCACTTGGGTTCGGTCATTCTTAGTACACGAATCACCAAAAAAGATCGCAAAAAAAGAATTTTTTAAAAATCGTCGTTTTCGGTCCTTGTGACAATACTTGTGGTCGGTCATGGCTTAAACCCTATGGCATCGAGCCGACTGAAAAATGATCATTGGCTGTACACGATTCAACCAAAAAAATCTTCTAAATATAGAATTTAAAAAAAACTTCGTTTTTACACTTGGGGTCGGTGGTTTAAGCACTTGGGTTTGATCATTTTAACATTTGGGGTCGGACATGGCACCGGTCTGGCTGAAATTTAGGATTCTTACAACGAATCATGGTCGGTACACGAATCCACCTAAAAAATCGCGAAAAAAGAATTTTTTTTAAAATCGTCGTTTTACGGCCCTTGTGACAACACTTGTGGTCGGTCATGGCTTAAACCCTTCGGCATCGAGCCGACTGAAAAAATGATGAATGGCTGTACACGAATCAAGTAAAAAAATCTGCCAAAAGAAGAATTTTAACAAAATCATCGTACTAACACTTGGAGTCGGTTGTTCAAGCACTTCGGTTCGGTCGATTTTACATTTGGGGTCGGTCATAACCTCGGCCCTATGGCACCGATTGGGATGAAATTTTCTATTCTTACTACGAATCATGGTCAGTACACAAATCACCAAAAAAAATCGCGAAAAAAGAAATTTAAAAATAATCGTCGTTTTACAGCCCTTGTGACAACACTTGTGGTCGGTCATGGCTAAAACCCTATGGCATCAAGTCGACTGAAAAATAATCATGGTCTGTACACGAATCAATCAAAAAAATTACAAAAGAAGAATTTTAAAAAATATCATCAATTTAACACTTCGGGTTGGTTGTTCTGTGATGATTGGTAACCTTCAACCTTCGAGAAAGCCTCCGAGGAATTTTTTTTTATATTCTAAGAAGAAAAGCGCTGCACAATGAAATCCGTATAATCAAATTCAAAACATTACACACAAAACAGACACATCTACGACACCTATCATTTTACATTTGATTAAGTTCGTATTGACAGTAGACATCTGTAATAATTGAGTTTATATTAGGTTTTTAAAAATAAAACACAGAGGTTGTTAGGATCGTTATTGAGCAAGGGACTTCCTATTCCTAAGCGTGAAAATCAACACATGGTTTTGTGTCAGCCAATCAAATTGGAACAAAGGTTATAAAAATTTTACTTAACCAATCAGTAAATGAGGAGGTGTGTACCAAATGAGAATAAACGATTAGACTTTGGATCCAGTAATTCAGAAAAATAATTAATCGCTTTATCGTTCTCACCAAACTAAGGGGTTAATTAACTGAAGGATAAACAGAAGACTTACCGAGGACATTCGTTCAGTAACCCGGAATTAAAGATAAACACTGAGTACATCTAAGGAGTCGAAAATCGTTGATTTCGAATAGGTTAGAAGCTTAAATTGCAAAAGGGCACACGTGAATAACGATGAAAATTTTTTATAAATTATGTTTTGAATAGAAGGCGCGGAAAACTTAGAGGAAACTTTTAGAAGAATTTTCAGCTGTAGGACGACTGCGTGTGATGAAAAACGTGAGAGGGGAAAGTGAAAGTGTTAAAACCAATGGAAAGTTATTGTTATCAATTCCAGATAAAACGGAGATATTAGAAAACGATTTGGAAAGAAAATTCCATAAAAAAGTAGGCGGCTGTGACGAGAGCGTCGACCCAACGAGGAGATGGTTCTGGTGTATTAGTACAGTTACAAAGGATTTTAGGTAGATAGTGTTGTGTACCTAGGGGTGAGTGACAATGCTGGACACATTACGATTGATTTTATTCGACTGAAGGAATCGTTTACGTCATTTGTGATGCTGAGTGGATCATGCAATTGAACCGGATTACTGACGAAAATAGACGCAATAAATGGTTGTCGGTCTCATATGTAATGTTTCTGTGTTGTTTTCAAAAACAATGAAGATTCGGACATGATTTCCTTTTACATAAAGCGTAATAACCATTAAAAGGACGATAAAAACTAACACATGCTGTTAGCATTGCCACTACTTGCGGCCATTTGCTAAACCCTACACCTGTAAAGGACACGCAATACACGGCCGACGACTAGCTCAGAGTCGACGCAAGCAAGGTTCCTCCTAAAAACAGGGCGAGTGCCTGTGGTTCGCTTGGCAATTCCTCCTCCGCCTCCTTTCCTCACAATCCCCGGGTCTCCTTCCTCAATCAGAACACAGTTTTAGCACTTAAAGGGTTTATTCGTAAAAACAGAACAGGGTGGTACACGAAACACATGGTTAACTACACTGCTAGCCTAACGAGAATTTTCTCCTCTCTCTCTACACGTTTAGTGAAGTTAGAAGTAGTTCATAGCACACGGTGTGGGAGGTGAGTAGATTAGTACTCACATAACGGGAGATGCGGAGTCAGCCGTCTGGCTAGGTACTGGGCACAAAGCACAATTCAAATAATACATCGTGAAGTTAGTTCACGGAGAGCGACTAGCGCGAATCACGGGGAACACAGTTGTTGAACAAGGAATGGAAGCGGGGAGCCGCTCGGCGCTTGGCTACCGGCGCCGCGCGGTGTGGGGAGAGGGGGGCGGAGGGCCTGTGCAAGGGGTCAATTCGCTATTAGCTCGCACGGGAATTAATTCCGTAACGTAACACTTCCCCCCTCGCCGCAAAAAAGGCGACGTGGTAATGGAGCAGTAGGGCTAAGAAATCCTCTTACCCTTTTAGCACTTGTGCCAAAAAAAAAACATCCAAGAGAAAGGGGAGAGAGAGAGAGAGAGAAAAAGAAAAAGTTGCTAGCTACAAAATAGTAGAAACAAAAACAAAAGAGAAAAAAAAGCATGGTGAACAAAGAATTATACATGAATGTACATGAAAGAGCAGTGGCATACATAAATCTAAACAAGGACCTGCTGGAGAAAGGTACAAGGGTTATGCAGTGATAGAAAAAAAATGACTCTAAATTGTATCATTGGTCTGTGAGCTAAGTTTGCGTAGCGTGGTTTGCGTAGGATGTTTGGGGTGTTTGAACGTTGCACTGAAGTTATAAGGTTACTTTGTCACAGTAACCTGGCCCGTTTGAGATTACACTCAAGGAACACTAGGGCCTTAAAGAAAACACGAAGAAGAGAACGCAGGATGAGGCTTCTTGGTGGTGGAGAGGGTTCTACCTGTCACAGAGGTCAAAAAGGTAGCTGCTTCCGGATCCTGTGGGTGGGCCAGTATGACATCATTGAGGTACTGGAGAGTGGAATTGTAATTGGTGGTTGGTCCTTTATAGAGGAGGTGGTTTGTGTGCATGACAGCCGTTGTTGTGATGGTGGTTGGTACACTGGTTAGTATACAGTGGGATTTTTGTGTGAACAATCGTTGGTATTGTTATTTGCGCAAAGGCACAGGAGCATTGGCATGATGGCAACAGAGCATTTGCAAGGTGCAGCTGGAACATTTGCAAGATGCAGCAGGAACATTTGTACAATGGCAACAGGAACATTTGCGAGATGCCGCAGGAACATTTGCACGATGGCAACCGGAACATTTGCAAGATGCAGCAGGAACATTTGTACAATGGCAACAGGAACATTTGCGAGATGCCGCAGGAACGTTTGCACGATGGCAACCGTAACATTTGCAAGATGCAGCAGGAACATTTGTACAATGGCAACAGGAACATTTGTACAATGGTAACAGGAACATGAACCAACCTAGAGCTGACGTGCTCGGGTTTGTTTGAGTGATGGTTTGGTGATGATACAATTCGCAACTACACGCACGACTCACACTAGGTTATGTTAGGTGTGGTCGGGTGCTTTTGGTACGCAGGGTTTGAAGGCATGGGACCTCCGTGACGGTAGTGAAGGCAGCATGAAGAGAGGCGCAGGTGTAGATAGGGTGAAGAGCTGCTGGTCTTCTTATTAATCCGGCGAAAAATTATTATTAGAACAAAATTCTTGAAGTTTACCTGCCTGGTAGACCAATGATGAAAAGGTTTGGAGAGAAACAAGGTGTGCATATTGAGAAAGATTGGATTAGTTTGACGTGTAGAGAGAGAGAGAGACGGAGAGAGAGTTAACTAAGTGTAACTACAGACTTATACATATTACAAAGGTACGTATTCAAGGAAGGTTCTGTTTAACCCATTTAGCTTTTTTTTTTAAAACTAAATACATTTCCAAGAACACGTAGGTAAGGGTTTGTACGTATGACAAAATGCCACGTTCGAAAGAAGTTGGTCTTCCATGACCTATGCTCACGTCTATACGGTAGCATTTTTTCTACTTTCGAAGAACAAAAACATTGAGTACAAATAAGTTATGAAAAGTGGGAAAGGAGTAGGAAGTTGAAAGGATCCATGTATGAAGGTTGTCCCATTTGACAAACGAAACGCCAAGTGCGTAACGCATATATCCCCATTCACGGATAATTTCGAGGAAGGGAAAGGGTGACAATTGGGAACATTTGAACGAAGAAAACTGCTGAGGACTCGGCTATTTCCGAAATTCGACCTCTGAGTGGAAGGTGAAACAAGGTCTACAGCAGTTATCCTGGCACATTACAATACCATTTGGTAGTGTGGGACAAAAGGAATACACTGACATAAAAGAGTCTAATCGTCCACGTGTATTGGGTAGAAGATTAGAAGGTCGTTTTATTCTCCTACTTGTTTGCGAGAAATGACAGACCCTTGCTCAAATCTCACAAACCTGGGGGGTTTTCTTGTTCGTCCCCCAGACAACGAGTTAGGTGTTTTTGTGTCCATCAACTTAACTCCTACGACACGATGCCCCATAATCATGAGTGAAGCGTATGATTAGTCCTTTTGAGATAGTGGATAGTTCCTGGGTTCTTGTGACAGGAAGTCCACGGGCATGTTAATGAGTACTCTGCTGCAAAAGCAATAATTTTCTGATAACAGAAAATAAAAGGCGTGTGATCTACGCTTGGTAGGTCACACAAACATGGGGTAGATATTATTTCGTTCGCACGATTCATGGTGAGTATTGTAACGTCTTCACGTCTCATGTACAGGAATGAACGATTTACAACAGATTTGCCCAGTATTGAAAGACAGTAGCCCAATTACGTTCGAAAATGTGGGTCCCCATTCAATACAGACGGCGGGTTAAGCGGTTCTCATGCCAAAGGACACACGACCAACTTAGTAACATTTAGTTTAGAGTATAAAGTAATTATAACGAGCTTCTCGTATCATGGCGGATGTTTTGAGGATCTCTCCTATGATGGTAGATATTGTCACGTTTTCACGTCTCACGTGACAGGAATGAACGATTTACAACAAATTTGCCCAGTATTGAAAGACAGTAGCCCAATTACGTTCGAAAATGTGGGTCCCCATTCAATACAGACGGCGGTTTTGCAATGATGTAATTAATACGGCACTGCTGTAGCTTAATAATTTCATATTAGCATACGTTACAAGACTTGCCAAAAGGCGATAAACACAAATTTTATTGAAGATCTGGCCAAGATTTTAAACTTCAAACAAGAATAATGGTACAATAAAGGACAAAAGAAACTGATGTCATGATAAAATATTGTACCTCATAATGAAGTTGTATATGTACAAAGAACAATGTTAATGAAGGGACGAAACGTATTGTCACTTTTATAACAAATATTTTTCTCAGAATCCGACAAAATACGATTCTGGAAAAAAATAGAACAATTGGGTTGAGCGCCATTCTAATTTTTGGAAAAAGAAGAAAAACCACAAGTAGCAACAAGGTTGCCCTTGAATTGTTTCGAATCCAGCGAATGTGACCTGATAGGTGTGTACATTTGGTGTATTCGAAACGATCCCCAATATACAACATTACTATGAATGTGTTAGGATGGGGTGAAGAGGAAAAAGAAAAAAGAAAAAACGGGAGGATTTCCTATTACAACGGAAATCGTCGCGACATTCTTACAATATGGTGCTGTGACCATAGTAGTGAGCTGCGGCAATGGTCTGAAACCAATGGTTATTATACAGACTTGCACTTATGATTTTATATTTACAACATTGGGGTAGGGACGTACTGGTACGGCAAAAACCCGACACAAAACAATTAAAAAAAGGTGATATGACAAGATGAGGCGATGAGGTGAGAAAAAAAAAAACGCGCGGATGCTGCTAGAATTGTGAAAAGGAAAGCGACGTCTTGGAGCAAGAGTTTTCCGGAACCGTTGATGGTAGGAGGAAAAGGAGGCCCTTTCCCGAAGTGATCAATTTCAGGAAGAGGATGCATACAAGTATGAAAACGGTGCCCCAAGAGGTGCTCTTGTGGTACAGCAGGCAAGGCACGCAGGATGTACAAGAACATATAAAATTATGCAAAAAGAAAAATAATGTACAGGAGTTAGGCTACCGTTGACATTAATGTGCCTTCGGGTGTAAGGATTACCTTACGAATGCCCATATGGGTGATTATTTACATTTAATAATTACAAGTAACTCACGTCACTTATGACAAGAGTTTTGCCAATTTGATAACGCCTGAGTACTTGATGTGATGGAATTTACTGATTCCGTCACAGTAAGGCATTTTGGAATTATTCCTAGGAGAAATCTTTCTATTTCTCAGGGCCTGTAGTAGTTCTTCCTTTCTTGAAGTGAAAATGTGCGGGATTATACCCAGCGTGACTTGAGGAACTTCCATGGTGTATAAGATTGTGTTAGAGTGACCTTATGTTGGAAAAAGTGAGAACTAGACTCGCAATTGGAAAGAAATTGGGCAGAGATTGACCACTGGGGACGTATTTTTACAAAAAGTTTTTGAAAAAAAACGCGTTTTTTTTAAGTGTTTGGTTTATTTGAAAATTTAGGCAGGGGTTTGCCTCAAAAAACGTGATTTTGTGAAAAAATCCAGACGTTTTGAAAATTTGTTGAAAATTTTCAAAGTTCAAAAACGAGAAAAAATTGGGCAGCGGTTTCCCTTAAAAAACGTGATTTTGTGAAAAAATCCAGATGTTTTGGAAATTTGTTGAAAATTTTTCAAAGTCCAAAAACGAGAAAAATTTGGGCAGCGGTTTCCCTTAAAAAACGTGATTTTGTGAAAAAATCCAGATGTTTTGGAAATTTGTTGAAAATTTTCAAAGTCCGGATATGAAAATTTCACGAGCCGGGATTCACCTTAATGGAACACGTTTTTAGAATTTATTCCGATGTTTTTGAAAAAGGTTTGCAAATTTGCAAAAGTCCGGAAATAAAAAACGGAAACGAGGTTCGCCTTAAACGAACATGTTTTTAGAATATTTCCATTTTCTTTCCAAAGGGGGGTTCTTCAGAAAAGGAAAGAAATATTTTTTCTTTTATACAAGTTTTCGTGGAAGTATTTGTTTGAAAATTCAACAATGTCTTGGGGAATAGTTTTTTATTTACGTGGCTAGACTAGCCTGATTTGAGCATCACCAATTATTGGTATTTACACGCCAACTTCCTTTCGTCATAACAAGTTATATGCAGAAATGTGCATACGGATATAATGTTAGCTTTCGAGGAATCGACGTCAACGCGAACTAGGCATTTTTCGAATTATGTCGTCTGTTTCTTTATGAAAGATGATAGGTGCGCAAGAAAAAGGGGAAACGGACGACAGAAGTACAAAAAAAATGCCCAATTGTCAAAAGGTAGAAAGAATTTAATCCACTTGTTTCCCTTAAGCTGCAAAATATGCCGTTATATATACAGGCCAGTATTTTGCGAAATAGTCCCCTACTCGCAGAATATGTCGATATCAAATACAGACCAGCACTCTGCGGAATAAGTTTATTAATAAAAACTGGTTAATTAACTTTCGGGAAACGAAGCGGGTAATTGGTTTATCATATACAGGATTTTAATTGTTGAATAACTTTGTTTTAAATATTTGTGTACATTTCCACTATTAATCTTGTATTTGAAACTAGCAAATTTAGTCGGTCGACACTTGTAAACACTATATTATTCACGACGGCAACTTTCTTGGTTGAGCACTTTACGTAGGAATACCGGTGATAATGTTTTGTCGAGTGACGACTCGAAAATGAAGGAATCGTGCCCGTGATAATTTAAATTGCAATTCGAAGCTACAATCGCGCCGGGGTTCTTGATGGAAATGCTAGACAAATTGGGAGTAACAAGACAAAACATTATACATTATAAAGTTTAAACAATTGCTGATTGAAGAACGAGACGAGCGACTGTGAAGAGGGAGGTGTCGGCGTAAAACGTGGGAAAAGATTAGAGGAAAAAAAAAATATTGCCCCAAAATTGTGCGCCAGTGTTAGCATCAAAACGCAAAAAAATGCACCACGTTGGGCCCAGTGTTAGCACAACGTGGGGGAAAAGATGAGGAGGAAAGAAAAAAAATTGCCCCTTAGTTGGGAACGCCAGTGTTGGCATTGGGGAGGTGAGGAAAAAAATTGCCACACGTT
The DNA here is from genome assembly GCA_917880885.1 of Limnephilus marmoratus. NCBI lineage: Eukaryota > Metazoa > Arthropoda > Insecta > Trichoptera > Limnephilidae > Limnephilus > Limnephilus marmoratus. Next base: position 27,314,413 of record OU862923.1, on the reverse strand, counting down.
GGGCGACAGTGTTAGCATTGCCACTACTTGCGGCCATTTGCTAAACCCTACACCTGTAAAGGACACGCAATACACGGCCGACGACTAGCTCAGAGTCGGCGCAAGCAAGGTTCCTCCTAAAAACAGGGCGAGTGCCTGTGGTTCGCTTGGCAATTCCTCCTCCGCCTCCTTTCCTCACAATCCCCGGGTCTCCTTCCTCAATCAGAACACAGTTTTAGCACTTAACCTGTGAAAGGCCAGGAACGTGCCCGCACGCGAGACTCGAATTTCAAAAAAGAATATTAATTCAAATAATTTGGATGCGATTTAAATTTTTTTGTATAAAGAAACTGTACCAAGGAAAAGCTCAGAATAGCTTCCTCCATTCTTGTTCTTAAGGTAATTTAAAAAAGGTAAGGTAAAAAACCCTGGCCTTTGACAGGTTAAAGGGTTTATTCGTAAAAACAGAACAGGGTGGTACACGAAACACAGGGTTAACTACACTGCTAGCCTAACGAGAATTTTCTCCTCTCTCTCTACACGTTTAGTGAAGTTAGAAGTAGTTCATAGCACACGGTGTGGGAGGTGAGTAGATTGGTACTCACATAACGGGAGATGCGGAGTCAGCCGTCTGGCTAGGTACTGGGCACAAAGCACAATTCAAATAATACATCGTGAAGTTAGTTCACGGAGAGCGACTAGCGCGAATCACGGGGAACACAGTTGTTCTGCCGAAGGCCGGCGAAGGAATGGAAGCGGGGAGCCGCTCGGCGCTTGGCTACCGGCGCCGCGCTGTGTGGGGAGAGGGGGGCGGAGGGCCTGTGCAAGGGGTCAATTCGCTATTAGCTCGCACGGGAATTAATTCCGTAACGTAACAATGCCTTACGGAGTATTTACACTGAGAAAAATCCATAAAATTTTATGGCTCTCAGATAAAATCAAGTTTATGACCAGGTATTTAAAATTTGTAACGTAATCAGATGTCAACGCGTATGATTTATATGATTTTGGGTGAGATGAGACACATTATTGGGCGGGTTTAGAACAAAGTAATTAACTTGACAGGTATTCCAGAATGTAAATGGGTAGTGGGCAGATAAAACACCATAAATAATATATTAAAAAGGAAATGAAGCTTTAGCGTGGGGGTACAATTATGACATGAAAGACAAACGTCAAGTTTCAATAATGGATCATGAGTTTAGGGAGGAGGGAGAGAACGCAAAACCAACATAACAGGGAAACTTAGATAGAGAAAGGGACAACTCAAATTAACGTTATAAATAGAATAGATACGGGTTCAAAATATAGTTCCTTATGAACAACAAAAGGGAAAATCAAGTAGTATCGAAAACACCGTTATTTGAAGGTAATTTAGTTGAAAAAAAAGGGAAAAGTTAAATAAGTCAGATAAATAGTGAAAATACGGATCTGAAACATAATCGCTGGCCTAGGCAAGGGGAAAAGGAGGAGCTTCCGGGGAAACTGGTGAGGGAAAACTTGCATTTAAAACTAGGAGACTGATGAATCCACGTTTCGCAAATGTTTATGTCAATTTAAAATATAGGTTTAGCAAATCACGTATGGGCATATTTCAAATTGAGAAAAAAAATGATTAAAACCATGTTTATAAAATATATTTTGAGAACAAAAGACTTGTGAAAAATGGGCAAACTGGCGGCAGCTTACTAAGTCCGGGACTATAAACCTTAGAGAAGCGAGACAAAGTTGTAGGACGTACCCAGAGTTGAAAGAGTGAAAAAATCGAAAGGTCTTATGTATGAACAAGGCATAACGAGATGGGATTTTCGAAAAGTTTCGAGTTATTAAGGATTAAATTTTCTTGTCAAGGAAAATACGATTATGCCCTTTTGGAGCTGTGTTGGGTATAAAATAGCATATTTTAGGCCATTCGAAAAATCCTTCGACAACTGGCAAGGTTGCTTAAAACGTCGCGCGTGTCTTGAGAATTACCCTGGTAATTTATTAATAGAGTCTAGAGTCAGTTTTATACTTTAAAAATTCAGTGGTAAGGTTAAGAGTCAGTGAAGTGTCCGGTTAGGGTTAACTGTGCAATTTAACGGAGTGGTTATGATTTTATAATAAATTTAAAATCAGTGTTTGCAATTTTTTCCGATTCAATGAAATCGAATAAAGTAGCTTCACAATAATTCGGGTAAACAAACGTGGTTAAGCGAAAAGTGCTTGTTTGTTCCAGAATGCGATTTATCCATTTCGCTTTAAGTAATAAAAATTAGTCGTATCATTCGTGTTATTTTTAGTAATTTTAGTTAAACGTATTTTCACTTTTGCAAATAAAATTCTTCCTTGGGTTTTTCAAGTAAGCTCCCAACCTATAGAAATAAATGTATTCGGCCTGATATTATATGGGGGCATTCCTTTACCGATAAGGAACAAAGGGTTAATTTCTTAAATTGTTTATTTTTAAGTAGTTTTATATCTGTACAGTTCAAATAGAATGCATAAATATTTGTTGCAGCCGCCAAAATACAAAGGGTTTTCTGGCGGTTCTTTTATGACCCGAACTGAAGGAACTTAATCCCTTAGCTGTACCTTAGGTTTAAGTTGTAGGTACCTTTATTGATGTGCCCTTTTTGGCGAACTTTTAAAAGTAATTTTACGGTTTTATTGTGGGTTAAATTTAAGAATATGAGAACTGGGAATTTTTAATGTTAGTTTCCCCCATTTCTCCATTTCAGTATTGTATGATGTACTTAATTTTATTGGTGGCCCTTTTTGCCGACTCTCGGGTAATTGTTTTATTGCGGGATTTTAAAATTCAGTTTAGGAGCCGCTCAAATAGTGTCCCCACATTGTTATACCTTTTTGTATTAGTGTATTTTTGCTTTAAATATGGTGAATTTTAGAACAGAGAGTTAGTCTTGCTGTGAGAGTGAAGGAGTCTTGTTATTGCGGTTGAACTGGAAGATACACCGAGGTGTGTCTTCAGTTGCGCAGAGGGAAGATAGGCCCTTTGCGTTAGTCTCGCTAGTAGAGTGAACCGAGAAGGTACACGCTGTGTGCCTTCAATTGTGTAATTGTACTGAAGCTGGTAGGTACGAGTAATACCTACGGTTCAGTACTGGAAAACTGACCAGAGAGAGATCGAAGTAGAGACTTCGATATTTGTCAGTGTGGTGTGGTCGTGGACCCTCTTGTAATAAATAAATTTGTTGCATTGAATAAATTGTGAAGAAGAAGAAAAAATAAGTGTTTTCCTGTCAACTCCATACTGTTGTGCTCTCGTACCACGATAGCAGAAATAGTGCTATTAAGACTTATAATCAATTAGTGAAAGTCTATTGTAATTATAAATTCAATGCGGAAAGAGTTTAATAGAGTGTGTTTGAATCGAATTAAATCTGTTCTATGAAGGTTAAAAAAAATTTATTTTGCCGGAAGTTAAATAAAGAAAAAATACAGTCTATTAAGTTTTGTTGAATAAAATTAACGTTTAAGCTGAAAATTGGAAATTCTGTTACAAGATATTAATTTTCGTTAGATGACAAAGTAATAATAATAATTAATCCGAAATCTGGAAAATACTTAACCCGAGGTTTGAATAAATAACCCAAATTACTAATTTGTTGTTTAACGAAAAGTGTTATAAAATAAAGTGAAAGTGATTCTTTTAGTTTTGTTGTAAATTGAGTGACGAATAATCTGTAGTTTGTTATAACAGAATTATAATTTAAATTGAAAGAAATAAATAAAACTTTAATTTTGTTATAAAGTGGAATAATTCAAATTTAAAGAAAATTTCGAATTTTTAGACTAATTCATTAAAGAGTAAATAAGTGTAATTATATATCAAATAATAAAATAATATTCGAGTGAACGTTTATTCAGAATTCAATTCAATTCAAGAAAATTCAATTATTCAAATGCTGTCCATGTAACTTTTACCCTAAAGGGAAAAAATATTCAATTTTGGCCATATATCGATCTCCCTCTTTATCCACTAGTCAATTCATTCTCGAAATGGAATCTTTTATAACTAAAATTAATATGAACCAATTCGATTTTTCCTTCATTGTTGGGGATATCAATATAAACATTCAAAACGCATTATTAAATCAAACTGCCAATGAATACTTAAACCTACTGTACAGTAAAGGTTACCTGTCTTACGTGAACAGTACTACTAGGCCCAATTACCCTAATGATTCATGTCTGGATCACATTTTTCTGAAATCCAACAAAATTTACCCTCATATATCTGCCACCTTAAAAGTTGACATTACAGACCACTACCCCACTTTCTACGGCCATTGTATTGTAAAATCACCAAGCTACACAGATCCCAATAATCATCAGCAAATCACAAAAAAAATTAATTACCTATCTCTAGACATCTCTCTGACAACCGAAACATGGGACTCAGTGCTTTCTGTTAATGATCCAAATATATCTTTAAACAATTTTTATGAGATCATTCAAAATCATATTGAAAAATGCCATGAACCAAGAACAGCACCAAAAAGTAAACACAGACACATAAAACCATGGATTACACGTGGTCTAATAATTTCAATTCAACACAAAAATAAACTGTTTAAAGCTTACAAAACTCACGAAAACCATTGCATATCCAACAATGAAACACAAAATTATAACAAACGGAACGATTATATTATATACAGAAATTACCTAAACACTCTCATAAAAAAATGCAAACACCAGTACTATTCTGAGCAACTCCAAAAAGCACATAATGACTCACGAAAAACATGGAACATCATAAATGAGATTTCAAACAGGAATCAAAAGGAACACAAAATTCCTCAAAAAATTGTAACCGAGAACAATATAATCTTAGAGAATGTTGAAGACATTGCAAACAATTTCAATCACTTTTTCACTAACATAGCCTCTACCCTAATAGACAATAACCCGTCTCTTAGCTTACACTCTCAGCATGTACCCTCAGACTTTTTAGAAACTAAAAATTGTACCTCTGAATTATCTGAATTTATTGAAATAACAGAAGTCGAAATATCAAACCATATTGATAACATAAACGTTAGGTCTGCAGATGGTCCTGACAACTTAAGTAATGCTACAATTAAATCTATGAAAAAACATATAGTCAGACCACTACACCATATATTTAACACATGCATCAGTAATTGTATTTTTCCGAATAAATTTAAATTTGCTAACATCATTCCCATACACAAATCAGGACCTCGATGTAAAACAGACAACTACAGACCAATCACATTAACTTCTCAATTGTCTAAGATATTAGAAAAATGTCTAAAAAAACGAATCATCGATTTTCTAGAATCTCATTCACTCCTATCAGCTAACCAATATGGCTTCAGGACTAAACTCAGTACTGATGATGCTATATTTAATTTAACCAAAAATATTTATTCTAACCTAGACTCAAACATTAAAACTCTAACCATTTTTCTAGATTTAAAGAAAGCCTTTGACACAGTCAACCATAAAACTCTTTTAAAGAAAATGACCAACATTGGAATTAAAAATAAATGCCTCATGCTGTTACAAAATTACATATTAAATCGGCAACAATGTACAAAAATTGGAACATGTTTGAGTAATTTTGACACAGTAAAACATGGAGTTCCACAAGGGACTATATTAGGGCCGCTACTCTTTTTAATCTATATAAATGACTTGTGTAATATTGTTATACCTGGTAAAATATTCTCATTTGCTGATGATACTGCAATAACAGTCCAAGGAAAGACATGGGAAGATACAACTAATAAAGCTAACAAATGTATTTCTATTGTCAAAGAATGGCTAGATAGAAACCTTCTTACTTTAAATTACGAAAAAACTCTATGTATTCCTTTTTATATTACACAGAAGTCAGCTCCCAAAACTAATCTCAATTTAAAGTTTCATAATATTAATTGTAACCCAACCACATGCTCTAACTGTGAAGAGATGAAATCAGGAAAAATGATTAAGTACTTAGGTGTAACCATAGATTGTCAACTTAAATTGACCAACCATATAGAAAATACTGTTAACAAACTCAGATACTTAAATTATATTTTTAAAAGAATGTGTAACATAGTAAATATAAAAACCATAAAACTAGTTTATGATGCACTAGTCCATTCATCTCTTTCCTACGGAATAATTGGCTGGGGTGGAGCTTACAATAATCATGTAAAACCTTTAGAAATTGCCCAAAAATCAATTATTAAGATTATGTACAAAAAAAATAAATCGTATCCCTCCAAACAATTGTTTAAGAAAACTGATATTTTGGACCTTAGACAGACCTATGGACTTCAATGTCTTAAATTTATTTACATGCGTCCAAATAACTTTCTAAAAAATTCAAATCGTACCAGCCAAAGACGTGGCACATGTGAGTATGCAGTACCCCACTGCAAAACTAGGTTGTCCCAAAGGCATATTAGTTTTATAGCTCCAAAAATGTATAATTTACTATGTACAACCTTTAAAGAGAACATATGTCAAAATCTTCAATCTTATAAAAAATATTCAAAAATTTGGCTAAAAAACACTGAAACAGATATTTTTTTCTTATAAGTTTAAATAAAGCCATTAAATATATCTATCATTGGACAGCTTTTAGAGAAGATTTATAATATTGTTTGCTAGTTTATTTTGTTTGTTTTTTTTTATGTTTTTAAATTGCACTTGTAACATCTATTCTTACAAAACTTACAAATACAATAATAACAGTGCAGGCTGTTATTATGCTGTAGTTTTTAAATGCATTTATTCAGTTACTTTTTTTTTTTTAAATCCCTTATTTATGTATACTTAAAATATTCACTATAACCATAGAAATAAAAGTAAAAAATCTATATTATACCCACGCACAGGCATTGCCTTTGTGGGATTTTTTTGTTCATACATTAATTATATTAAGTTTTTTATATACTTTTCATTATTTCATGTATGTATTATATGTATTGTATCAAAAAATTTCAATCAAAAAAAAAAAAAAAAAATCGATTCTCCTCTTTAGATTAAAATCAAATATGGTGGAAAAGGGAAATAAGGATCGTCGGGGGTAATTAAATAGAATCGTTTCTTCTTCTATAATAACGGCAAATATAAAAGAAAACGCGAAGGCTTTATACATCAGAGATTTATTCGAAGGGGAAAAGAAGGATATAAATTCCGGGTCTTGTAGGGTTAACTTATTAAAAGCTAAGTAGGAATCGAAATCGGAGAGTGCGATAAGTTATTCAGGTAGACTGGATGTTCTAATAAATTTCATACCGATGATAATTACCCGGTGGAATTGAAATTAAAACATTAGAACTTTGGTGAGTCTTTACAATCTTTAAGCTTTTCCAGGTGTTAGAAGTGTTGTTTGCAGGGTTGAGGAGCTGGTGGAGAATGTTTGACCTGGTGCTCCGTCTCCACATCAGACGAGGTAGTACCAATACTTTACCATAAGGAATAGTCAGGCTCCTGGGGGTCACGGTACTTCTAGGCCGCGATCCAGTGTTCAATAATTATATTGGATGATGATTGATAACACTTGCTCATGTTCGAGTGGTTAACATTTATTTGATATTAAATATTTACACGATTTAGTGTTCACGTATGAAACGGGTAGAGAGGCACAAAACGCGAGTGGCCGGCCGGATCGAGCACTGGAGACGGAATAATTTGCTCGGTCATCGCTGGAGCGATCCAGAGATGCTTTCTTGCGTGGTGGGGATACCACACGCATAAATAAATAAAAGTGATGCCCATACAGGTTCCTACGGATAACCTGGTACTGGTGAACGTGATACCAAGTAAGGGTAAGTAAATAACTAACCAATTTATTCGCATATGCATGTCACTTCACCCATACGGAATGAAATGTTGCAAAACAAATTCTTAACACATAATTTGATACAAACGCATCACTAAATCAATTTTGGTATCTTAGCGTACTTGTAAAACAAATACCTATCGCTTCCTTTCACTAGCATGATTATGGTATGTTTATAGACCTACGATTGTGTATCAAAACTTCGATTGGAGTCCAAGGTCATTCATTGACACAGTCACCTACATTCCATTAACGAGCAAACAAAACAAAGCATAAATTTCAAGGGACAAGTTTATCAATTATGGCTTACCATGGAATCTTCAGTCAATATGTGAAGGCAACATCGACGTTAAATTCACTCAATTCTAAACAACTTGATTATACTAGAGCGATCGCCAATAGGTAGCATTGATTCAGCATGCATAAATTCGCAAAGAAAAATACTGCGACTAGCTTCAAATTCAAAGAGAGTTTATTACAACTATTCAGAAGGTCATTGATTTCAATGACAACGTACAAAGATACAATATGATTTATTTTTATTTTAAATATTTTTTATCATAGGAAGTAGGTATCCAAGAATCCATAATTACCCATTATCCTAAATACCTAACAAACGAGGAGTTAGTGACCTCATTTAAAAAACACTTGTGTTCAAATAATCATACCGTCCTGAATCCTGAATTTTCTCTCGAACTTAAACTTCAAGGCTTCGGTATGTATTTATGTGCTAATCGGAAACGTAAGTGTCAACCTTTCTGAAGGGAGAATTTTAGATCCTGTGGCGGTATTGTCGAGATGGGGCACGTGGAGAGAGGAAGGACGTATGCGGACAATACGCTGACGCGGCATTTAAAATTACAGGTTATTTGCATACCGTAAGTTCTTGTCGAACCTGAAAGCAAACATAAGGCTCATGAGGTGCGTTTTATGTCAGCTAGTCAGAGGTGGGGGAGCGTATTGCTATGGCTATTCACGTGGGAGTATGGATTCGCCAAAAACAGCAAGAAATTACAAAAATCGAAACGTGGAAGATTACAAAAGAATCCACACAGAATTTCGGAGTAAAATTAGGCAAGCAAAAGCTGATTGGCATATTCAACAGTGTGCTATAATTGAAGCCCACAATGATAAACATGATATTTTCCAAGTACACAAGAAAATCAAAGAATTGACTGGAATAAATCTTAAAACCGACATAGGGCAACTGGAGGACCGAGATGGAAAACTTCTAACCGATATTAACGAAAAACTAAAAAGATGGAAAGACTACATCTCAGAACTCTTCAATGATAATAGAAGCGCATGATATGGGAAATATTACAACAGGCCCACCAATCACAGCAAATGAGGTAGAACATGCAATTCGTCTCTCTAAAACTGGGAAAGCAGCGGGCCCAGATGGAATACAGGCTGAAATCCTTAAACTCATAGGAAATAAAGGCATCCTAGTATTGACCAGTCTCTTTAACTCCATATATAATACAGGAATTATCCCACTAGATTGGCTTCGATCCACTTTTGTTACTCTCCCAAAGAAGGCAAAAGCAAGAAAATGTAGTGACCACCGGACAATTAGTTTAATGAGCCACTTATTAAAGATATTTTTGCGAATTATACATGGACGCATATATCGCAACTTGGAAGAAAAGATAGGTGTCACACAATTTGGCTTTCGAAATGGTTTGGGTACTCGAGAAGCGTTATTTAGTATTCAAGTACTAATCCAAAGGTGTAGAGATGTGAATACAAATGTACATGCATGCTTCATTGACTTCCTTAAAGCATTTGATAGAGTTAGACACGACAAAATTATTCAAATTCTGAAAACCTCCGGGATAGACGATAAAGATATAAGGATAACAGGTAATCTTTACTGGAACCAGAATGGAGCAGTAAGAGTAGAGCAATGTCTAACAGACGAAGTAGAAATAAAGAGAGGCGTGCGACAGGGTTGTATTCTTTCACCAATGCTGTTCAACTTATATTCAGAAGAAATATTCAATGAAGCTCTGCAAGAAGCTACTCAAGGACTTGTTATAAATGGGAAGATTCTGAACAATCTGCGTTATGCAGATGATACGGTACTTCTAACAAGTAACATTGAGGATTTACAACTTTTGCTGAATCAAGTAGTGAAGACTTGTGAGAATTTTGGGCTAGAACTGAATATAAATAAAACAAAATACATGCTCATAAGCAAAAATAACGCATTGGATGAACATCTTTATATTGCTGGAACAAAACTGGAGAAGGTACAAAGTATTGTATACTTGGGCTGCAATGTAAATGATAGATGGGATCCTTCAGTTGAAATCAAATGCCGCATTGAGCAAGCTCGTGCAACCTTTATCCGCATGAAAAAAATGTTCTGCAGTCATGATCTCAACCTTGGATTACGAATGCGAATGGTCAGATGCTACGTGTTTTCAATATTATTTTATTGAATGGAAGCATGGACGCTTACTGAAGAATTAATTAGGCGACTTGAGGCATTCGAGATGTGGATCTATAGAAGAATACTTAAAATAAACTGGATGGACAGGGTCACAAATGAAGATGTTATGGTTTGGATGAATAAAGAAAAGGAAGTAATTAAAACCATAAAAATCCTAAAACTTCAATATCTTGGACACGTGATGAGACATCTAGAGAAGTATGAGATCTTGCATCTCATAATGCAGGGAAAGATTGCCGGAAGACGGGGCCCTGGAAGAAGGAGAACCTCATGGCTGAAAAACCTGAGACAGTGGTTTGGCCAGTCTAGGAGCTGTTCCGGGCCGCAGTAAACAAAGTCCGCATAGCCAACATGATAGCCAACGTCCGTTGAACGGACAAGGCACAAAAAGAAGATGAAAAACAGCTGCGTGCCACATTGGACGGATAGAGGCATGATAACGGAAGACATGAAATACCCCTTCTAGACTCAGTAGAGTTAATTTCAATCCGGAGGAGAAGGAAGTCGGAGTAAGACAGAAAAACGGCATGAAGGCTTGGTATTCTCCCATCTGGCGTGAAGGACCCCTTTCGTAGCATGAGACGCCCGTTCGAAGAGGGTAAAACTCGGTTTTTTGTATTTCTTGGGCATTAACTATGTAACAATTTCTAGACATTTTGTTTTTTAAAGAGTTTTATTAAATGTACATTTGTTACTTAAATTTAATTTTTCCGCGACCGGTTTCGATACAACCGTATCATTCACGAGCAGAATTAAAACTTAGTAATTCTGCTCGTGAATGATACGGTTGTATCGAAACCGGTCGCGGAAAAATTAAATTTAAGTAACAAATGTACATTTAATAAAACTCTTTAAAAAACAAAAGGTAAAACTCGGACCTAAGGACAAGTCTAGCAAGCTTAGTGAGAGAAACCAGTTTGTAATTGTTGTTCATCGGTCTTCACTTGGATAGCGAAGGAGCCGACTTTTCAGAAAACACTTTATCCCCCTCCCCATATCCATCCATTCCTACTTTTCCAACAATTTTTCGAATACTAACCATGAATGCTAACCATGAATACAAAAACATTATGTTAGGGGAAGTTGCAGACAAGGGCTTCAATTGAGAAAACTGGACCCTCGAATACGACCATCCTACACCGGTAAGGTAAAGTTTTCTTTCTTGAAATGTTGTAATTGTTAAGTAATAAAAGTAATTGTAAGAATTAAGAATTTCAGTCGGCTCGGTGCCATGGGGTATAAGTTATGACCGATCACAAGTAATGTTTTAAGGACCCGTAAAAGGATGATTTTTTTTAAATTCTTGTTTGTCAGATTTTTCGATTGATTCGGATTCTCTCTTTTGAGAATTTTGGATTCACTCTAAGTATCATGGAGAATCCAAAATTTCAGCCGGATCGGTGCCATAGAGCCGAAATTATAACCGACCCTAAATGTTTAATCGACCGAACCCAAGTGTTTAAACAACCGACCCCATGTATTAAAATGATGATTTTTCGGCCCGATGCCAGAGGGTTTTAGTCATGAACGACAAGTGTTGTTACAAGGGCCCGTAAAACGTGGATTTAAAAAAAAATCTTTTTTTGCAGATTTTTTGATTGATTCCTGAACAGACCATGATTCTTAGAGAGAATCCAAACTTTCAGAAGGATCTGTGCCATAGGACAGAAGTTATTACCGACCCTAAATGTTTAAACGACCCAACCCAAGTGCTAAAACAACCGACCCCAAGTGTTAAAACGAAGATTTTTTTTTAATTCTTCTTTAGGCAGATTTTTTGGATTGATTCGTGTACAGACCATGATTCTTAGTAAGAATCCAAAATTTCAGCGACTGAGAAGTCTGTACACGAATCAATCAAAAAAAAATCTGCCTGTAAAAGAATTTAAAAAAAAAACCATAATTTTAACACTTGGGGTCGGTGGTTTTAGCACTTGCGTTCGGTCGATTAAACATTTAGGGTCGGTCATAACTTCGGCCCTATGGCACCGATCCGGCTGAAATTTTTGATTCTCTCTAAGAATCATGGTCTGTACAAGAATCAACCAAAAAAAGCTGCCGATAGAAGATTTTTTAAAAAATCATCTTTTTACGGGCACTTGTAACATTACTTGTGATCGGTCATAACTTATACCCTATGGCACCGAGCCGACTGAAATTTTTAATTCTTACTAAGAATCATGGTCTGCACACGAATCAACCAAAAAAAGCTGCCAATGGAAGATTTTTAAAAAAAGTAATCCTTTTATGGGCGCTTGTAACATTACTTGTGATCATTTTCACGGGCATATTGTAAGAGTTGTTATTCAATTGATGTTTCCTCAGGCTCTATGGTACCGAACCGCCCGAAATTTTGGATTCTTTCTAAAAAACTATTACCCTTATAGGAATCAATCAAAAAATCTACCAAAAGTAGCATTTGTGAAAAACTCATTATTTTTACGGCCGAATGTGAGGCTTGGGGTCAAATTTCAACAATCGTTTACTCTGGCCCCATTTCGCCAATCCGATTGATATTTTTAATTCTTACTAAAAATGAAAAATTTTGAACCTAGGAATTAATAAAAAAAATCTGCCAAAAGTAGCGTGACATCATGGATCTCCACCCCATTTGAATTTCGTATTCACAGTTTTGTACTGGAAATTTAAGCCTTGATTAGGCAAATATTTGTATCACGAAAAACGCTCACAAGGCACCTCTTGTATTATTCTTTAAGCCGCAGATACACATGGTAGTAACTCGATCAAAAGCATGCCAGTGGTGGCCTTCAGCGACATGTGTATCGCATCCCTGCTAGTAACTCGGATTCCATTCAATCGCAAATGGTGTATTTAATTTTTCGAATGACAGTGGCACGCGGTATGAGGTAGAGAGAGTGGTAGGGGATGCATAGCATGTCTGTATGCGCTCTGCCAGTAGCTAGCAGAATGAACATGTGCGTGAGCTGTTTTGTTGCTTTTTTGTAAGTTGATATTTTCGCAATCAAAATGGCTCGGTGGGGCAATGAAAAGACTCTGAACTTCTTTATGCATAATTGTGCATAATGAAGTCCAGCTATACCAGTAATGTATAGCTGCCATACCAGCTGTACCAGTATAATGCTATGGAGTACATATTCACCTCTTTACAAAAATAAAATTGCAAATTAAATGAAGACAATATTAGCGAAACTCAATTGAAAATCTGAAAACAAAAAAAGATACAGTCACATCTAGGACTTAAACCATATTTCAATTGGATTTTTTTTTTTTGCGATTTTTATTGGCTTTTATTTTTTTGCCAATAAAAATATGCGTTAATTAAATGAAGATAATGTTAGTAGTTCTTAGTCGAAGTACGGTACAGTTAAAAATGAGCGAATCGGATAGGGACACATTAGCTCAGTTGGTAGAGCTCCGCTCCGGCAAGGCGTAGGTCATGGGTTCGAGTCCTAGATGTGGTCGTGTCTTTTTTTTTTATTTTTGTTTGATTTTCACTTCAATTAAAATATTACAATTTTAGGTGTTACTCATATTAAAAATAAAAATAAATAAAATTGCAGTTCATTTCTTATTTCTTCCTTTGCCTCCATCTCAACCAGCTATCAGATATGCGCATTAAACTAGAGATGTGAGTAGCCAGCATGCCTGTATCTAGTGTATATATACTGACCTATACATGGAGTGAGATTAGTCCTCTGCGGAGTGCTGATACCATCCATTGCTGTTAGACATGAAACTTACAGAGGAAGGATGCAAATGAAGCATGGAGTGTGGAATTCTTATTTAATTCTTAGTTTTGACATTTTTTATGAGAAGTCAGATTTATGGGAGGGGCACTATCAGCACGCTACCCTGGAACCCTTAATCGTTTAATCTTAACCCTTAATTGTTAAGATTGGCCTGATAATAGCCAACCTTCGAAAGGAGAAGGCACCAGAAGAATAAAACGCCAAAGTAACGACATGGAAAAAGTTAAGAAAGGATCTAGTTTAAAATATTGCATTTATTTCATTAAAAAAACTAACAGGGGAATTAGTTGGCGATACAAAGTGAGCAGAAGACGGCAACTTATTATTTTTAACATGCGAAATTATTGCATTTTTGTACAAGTTACAAGCTTGCGTGGCTTTTTTAAGTTTAACACTCTGTAAAATATCACACCAGTCTTGTCCGGTTACTAAGTTCAAGTCAATGTGCTTTTTCAAATTATCTTCGTCAAAATGTTTGAAGGGGCAGCCACCCTCGTTGGATGCCCTAGCCTGTATAGTACTGCATCCGACCATGCAATAGTTCTTACGGGAACCTTCTAATCCATACAAGTGACGAATCCCGTAAATGTATTTGCTTGAATCCTTATCCCATTGGTGGGTGCAGGCCGATTTGTTGTGGCAAGGCTTGGAGTATTCTCTCTGCCAAAAGTAAAGGGACTGCTGCATCGGCATTCCGATATCTTTCAAGAAAAGACTGTATCTGAATCTCTCATCATGAGAGAGTCTGTGCTTATTTCGCAAGTTCCAATGCAAATTTTTCATGCACGGGGGAAACATTTTTGATTTTTCATCGATTTCAGTATGTTTTAAAGCAGTTTTACTGATGTTAGAATTATTGCACATTGTTTGGGTTAATTTTAAAATAAGTTCTCTCCATCTTGGGTCAATGTTGTTAGAGTCGGTGAATTTTATGTTATTATTTCTACATGTTAAATGCATGTGAAATAGTATTTTTAAAAATATCTTCCATTTGCCACACGGTATTTTTGCAATGCCATTGTGTAGTTCTACCTGTCTGGTAGCAACTAGGGGTAAACACATCTTGTAATGAGAGTCTATTGAATATGTATTGCATTCTATACTGTGGCTTTCTTCTGACACATGCTGGGCTATGTGTTTTATCACCATTTTATTGCAGAGTTTTCCTAAAATGTCAAAATAAGGAGGAACCTCTGGATGCGAATCATTTGTAACCTTTAAAATATGTTTACACAATATTCTCAAGTCAGTCGGAGATGCACATTGGATCCGTTTGAAAAACAACGATTCTTCAGTCTTTGTTACAATATGAATTAAATTCTTGTCTTTGGAAAATTTTGAGAGAAAAGTCAACATAAAATGGCCTATGTTATCATAGGCACTTCCCTCGATTATGTACTGAGAAAAGCCTTTGCTTGTTTTGTCTACGGAATCTTGGAAGTACTGCCACCTTTGCATGACACACTCCTCCAGTAAGTGTAACGAGATGTTTCCCATGACCGGCTTTAAGTAGAAGTACGACATCTTGCGAAAAATCTTTCAAAATGTTGCTCATGCAAACATTTTCACTACCAAACTAAACACCACTGTTGATAACCAGAAGGAGAAATCTTTTCGCTTCTGTAAGCATTTAAAATGCTTCGTACTAATGAAAACATCTAAAATAACTTGCAGTCCGACCTCTTTTTGTTATTCACTTTGACTGCTTTGACAAGTTGACAAGTGACAGGAGTGACAGCGTAGTGACAGTTGCCGACGGTATTGCCATGAAGTTTTATTTATTCGATGCTTTGCGGTCGAACCGACGCTATTTTTTTAGGTACCTATATATTTTTTAAATTTTATATCGCGGTCTGCCGACGGTGATTTAAAAAAGGCAAGTATTTATTTAATAGGGATACGCTCAATATCTACTAATAAAATCACTTTGCAGTAATTAGATAATAATGAGAAGTATTTCAGTTTCCGAAAGTGGAAAATAATACATTTTAGTAGCATTAAAAAACAAAAAATTTGACGTCTTTTCTTCACGCCATATTTTAAATAAGTAGGTACTAAGGAGTCTAGTTTTTTGAAACATTTTTTAATTAAACCCAAACTTAAGAACATTAGAATCTATTTTAGGATCATTGTATATTGGAATAAATAAGAGAAGACATAACTAACCTTAAAACTTTGGCAACAATAGTAATGGTCGCCAGGTGAAAAATCGATTTTTTTAAGGATAATTGTAAATAACAAATAAAATGCATTATTTTCCATTTTCTCAAACTGAAATACTTACTTCTCATTATTATATAACTGGAAAATTTTGTCATAAGTAATATTTAAAAAATTTAGCCATAGCTTATCGTATAAGATGTACAATGTAATTTTTTTCTAAGTGTATTCTTGAAGATATGTATATTTTTAATTCTGATGTGATTTTTTCGTAATCGTTTTTACTTAGGCTTGTTAATTTAAAATACCATTGTTATTCTTATGGAAAATTTAAATAATTAAAAAATTTCATGGTGGAAAGGTGGAAAACTTCAAAAGACAAGCACCTGCCCATAAATAAACCAAACCACACACCACCTGCCCGAGTTCGCTAAAAAAAAAAATTCTACCTTCGGTTTTTCTTGTTGATGGTCGAGGTACGACGTCAATATTGTCAAGACATGTTAATGACATTATTATTGTGAAATTGTGTTTATCGTGTGGGTAAATTTATTGTTTTATACAGATATTGTTTCTATTATTAGCGCGCTGTTAGGATTAACCCAAGCGTTTTTAAACTGTCCGTTTGCGATAGTTCCGAAACCATATTGCTCTGGAATCTATAGATTCCTTGGTCTATTTACCTTGATAATGTCAAATGGTACTTTCTGTATTTTGTCAAAATAGGACTGCATAACCGACTGGTTTGAGTTTCCACGTAAATTAAGGTAATTTACTCGAGTATATAAAACAGTGTGCCATTTTTGTAAAATTATCGAGAATTTGCACAATTCAAGTTCGTTCAATTTTTTATATTGTATTGTTTATGACATTTCAGTTACTAAATATTCAACAACTAAAGTTTATTCCTCCTAAACGGCAATCGAATGGGCAAATTAAATATGTTGGCAAGCAATAATTGTTGGAAAAAAATAGGTAATTATCGGTTCGGATTGGCCACGCTTATTACGAATAATTTTTAGAAAAAAACTTTAGATTCGCCTTAAGTACTATAAAAGGAAACTTTTTGGCTTTGGGGCGGCGGAAAATAATGCATTTTAATTTTCAATTGCATAAAACCAAAATTCACTTCGCGAATCGACACAGCGAAAATTCGCGGCCGTAGCTGTCACTGTTATGGACTGTAGCTGACTTCGTGGGATACCTGCATGAAATACCGCGAATCACAAACCATGTTGCACAAACCTAGCGTAGCCGGTAAACCACTTGAAAACTGGGATGTTTTTCTTGCGTTGACGCGAGTAGGCGTTATACAGGGGCACATTCTTTTGTATCACAAACCATGTTACACAAACAAGCCCGCTAGAGAAATTTCATAATTACGCGCTTTATCCCACGAAGTCAGCTACAGTCCATAACAGTGACAGCTACGGCTGCGGATTTTCGCTGCGTCGTCGGTTCGCGAAGTGAATTTTGGTTTTATGCAATTGAAAATTAAAATGCATTATTTTCCGCCGCCCCAAAGCCAAAAAGTTTCCTTTTATAGTAATTAAGGCGAATCTAAAGTTTTTTTCTAAAAATTATTCGTAATAAGCGTGGCCAATCCGAACCGATATTTACCAAAAAATAATACAAGTTAGAAAATTGTAGTGCTATCTTTTATATATATAAATATATATATATACAACATTAAAATATTAGTATAAAAACACAACTGAATTCTTACAAAATTTTCACTGATTGCACAGCGTAGATTATGTTTATCATAACAATAATTATTATTCTTATTTTATATATTTTATGTATTATTTACGTTCTACGTTTTCTGTATCTTTTGTAACCTGTATAAAGCTGGGCTTCTAAAATCCACCGCCAATAACAATAAGGTATAGGCATGCTTTAATTATAATGTTTATTAGTGTAGTACATGCCAATCTTTAATACCGACCTGACGTTGATACCGAAATCGTCGCAGTAGGCATTAAGGTCAGAAAAGCAGCGCACCTCCGCCTTCATCTTTCTCTTTTACTTACGGTCTTTGTAAAGTCACATATCTGCTTGAGAATGGATCGTATCAAGTTCAGGTTGGCAAGTTTGGCGTGTGTAGTTTTGGTAGTCAGATAAATATTATACCTGTATAATATCTTTCACTTACAAACATTTGTCAGAATTTCAATGCAGTGGCCGTTTTCTCTGTTCACTTGCCATAATTGTGAACTTTAGTTCACAAACAACTGAACCAAAGGAATGTTTTTGATAAATATCCACTAACTGCCGCACTTTTATTAGGCACAGACTTTGGAAATTACACTACATTTTAACTTAATTACTACCAGAAACAACTAATTACGTTTGAATAGATGGCAAAAGGGGAGGAATGCAGATCCCGCCAATGTGGGGGATTTTAATAAAAATGCACTTTCTAGATTAAAAAGTGTGGAAAAGTTGAATAAAAAAGAAATTAAGGTGCGATCGGCAAAATTGAGGGAGATACAGCCGTTTAAAGTATGACCTTCGGTCATAGCAAGTCTGAGATACCAACATAATAGTAACAAAATGGCGTAGTATAAGTTCACGAAGTGTCATTTTATTCATTCTTTAAACGGCTGTATCTCCCTCAATTTTGCCAAGCGCACCTTAATTTCTTTTTTATTCAACTTTTCCACACTTTTCTCATCTAGAAAGTGCATTTTTATTAAAATCCCCCACATTGGCGGAATCTGCATTTCACCCGGCAAAAGATGCATTAAAACGATTCCTTTGCTGCCATTTTGTGTTGTTGTATTAGTTGACATTTGCGTGAGTTTCATTTCAATCTACGAGAGCTGTCCGTCAAATAAGGCGCTGCGGTCGCGAGGAACGATTTTACGCACAATCCGGTAACACTGGCATGTAGCCAGGGCGTGTGGCGGGTGCGGAGAGCGGAGCTCCATCGCGAACGGCTGCACGCAGAGACTAAGCGTCACAAAGAGTGCAGCATGGTGGTCCTTTGGTGTGGGGGAACCGGGCTACACGCCAGTGTTGCCGGATCACGAGTAAAATTGTTCCTCACGACCGCAGTACCTTGGAGACCTTATTTTACGGACAGCCCCGGTAAATATGCATGAATTACTTATAAGAATATAATAACCTATTTTGTGCATGGAAATAGTTGTTTCTTGGAGTAATTGTTAAAACAACGTGTAATTTCCATAATCAGTGCCTAAACGTGCGGTGGTTTGTAGAATAATTACCATGTATTTATAGTTCAGTTTTCAAGTCATGAGTTTACATCTTTCAATTCTTTTAGCAGTCTGTGAATGTTTTCAAATTTTAAGCGTTGTATATTTTTTATTAAACTTATCAAATTAAGAATTCAATTTTATTGGAATAACTTTTTTTTAATAACTATTGAAGGTAATATATCATTTAAGAAGAAGATAATACTAAAAAATCTAAACGAAACATGAAACAGAACTTTTGAAGTGAAACTTCTTTAGCACTGTTGTGATTTGAAACTCAATAAAACGGAAACGATACTAAAAAAAATCGAGTGCAGCTCACATGCGGTGAAACCTTCACCACACAATCTCAACCAATAGGAGCCTTGAAAA
This sequence comes from Limnephilus marmoratus, assembly GCA_917880885.1. NCBI lineage: Eukaryota > Metazoa > Arthropoda > Insecta > Trichoptera > Limnephilidae > Limnephilus > Limnephilus marmoratus. Next base: position 27,294,682 of record OU862923.1, on the reverse strand, counting down.
GTTATCTCATAATCAAAGTGGCCAATGCAGTAAGATTTCATTCTATATCATTATCTCGCATATTTATTAGGCCTTGGGCCCATTGTGCTGTCTCCCATTTAACCTCAATCCTTTCACAATAACCCAGTCCCTTTAATAAAGTTCACCAGAGTTGTCATTGGAAATGAAGCTATAACTTCTGGTTTGACAATGTGTCCTTCATTTCCTCTCCACTCCTTAGTTCACTGAAGGCTCCATGATGGAGAGTTCACCTCCCTGTGGTTCCCTAAAGGCCCCACAAAGGAAGAGTCTACCCCACCTTGGTTTCCCGAGGGCCCCAAATGGGAAGCGGACATCATCTCTCCACTTCACTCCTCCTTGGTTCCCCAAAGGCCCTGCGCCGGAAGAGTGCTCTTCCCCTTGGTTCCCTGAAGGCCCCACAAGGGAAGAGTTCATGGAGGTGGCCTCAGCTCTCATCTCCACAGCTTCTCCTCTTGGTTCCTCCTACAGGCCCCAGGAAGGAAGTCCACAGAGGTGGCCTCAGCACTCCTAGGTTCTCAAAAGGTCCCTGGTTTTCGAATGGTCCAATTTTTTTTTTGTCCCACGAGTGGACCAGGGAAATAGCAGGTCCACTCCAACAGAGCCCTGAGTGCTGAAGTAAGGTTTAAATACTCCGAGATGCGACCCTGTTTCTCGGAGGCACCGTTTGTGACACTGTTCCCCAGGACATTCAGCCTGAGCACGGTAGCTCACACCTTGTCTTGGGATGTCTATTGCAGGTTTGTGTTCCCACTCCCTGAGCGATGGGTTCGCCACACTCCCTACGCTAGATCTCGCAGGCTAAATCCTATAGATGTATGTGTTTGTCTCTTTTTAGTGTCGTTTCCGTTTCATCGAGTTTCAAATCACAACGGTGCTAAAGAAGTTTACTTCAAAAAAGAGACAAACACGTACATCTATAGGATTTAGCCTGCTAGAGAGTGAAACCTTACCGCATTGGTCGCTTTGATTATGAGCCCCCTTTTAAAGGCTCCTATTGGTTGAGATTATGTGGTGAAGGTATCACTTCTACCACGTGTGAAATGCACTCGATTTTTCTGTAGCTTTTCTGTTTCTTGTTTCATTTAGATTTATTAGAATTATCTTCTTCAATGATATATTACATTGATGGGTATAATTTTCAAAAGTTATTCTAATAAAATTGAATATTCATTTAGACTTTCAGAAAAAGTCAATAGGTGTCCCATATAAATAAAATCGGATAATATGTTTATCGGAGACACTATCTAGGTTACAAATAAATTCGTTAGAACTTTGCGATCATTTAAGAAGGGGCATACGTTAATTACGTGAGCAATTTTTCTTCCAATCTAGACTAGGAACGTGAGATTTTGCTGGACCCCCCCTTTTTGAGCTCACGTAATTAATGTATGCCCCCAAAGATAACACTCAAAAATATGGTAAAAATTAGTTGAAAATAATATTGTCAATTCTGAATTTGAAATATGAGCGCAATAAAAAATGTATTAAAATAAATAGGTCCCAACGGTTGAGTCGGTTAAGGCACTCTCCCGGTAAGACAAGAGATTCTGGGTTCGATTCCCAGTTGCAACTGTTACCTTTTTATTTTTATGTGACTTGTTCTGTTTCATGTTACGTTTAGATTTATTAATATTATCTTATTCAATGATAACAAATAACTTTGTAACCACTATTTTAATAATGAATGTCAAAATGGTTCCATCATCAGGATGCAAAGTATACTGAAAAATTAGAATGACATATAATTAGGTGATGGAACGTGTGATCAACGACAAACTGCTCACATACCTCGAGAAGAACAAAATTATTAACGATCGTCAATAATTCACATTAACAATTCCGGCGGAACCGCTCGTGCGGTGATCTTCTCGCGTATGTGACGCATGTTTGGGGGTGATGCCTGGAACGTTTCGGTGAGACCCAAACGGTTGCACTGGACATCTCCAAGGCCTTTGACCGGGTTTGGCACCGAGGACTTGTCAACAAACTGCATTCTTACGGACTTCCCGCATCCTTGTGTACGTGGATTGCCGACTTCTTGAGGGAGAGGTCGATTCAGACGGTAGTCGATGGTTTCACCTCTTCCTCACACTCGATAAATGCTGGCGTCCCGCAGGGATCGGTTCTGTCTCCGACATTGTTTTTGTTGCACATCAACGACCTTTTGTCATGTGCACCAATTCACTGTTATGCGGATGACAGTACAGTTCATGATAGCTTTTTGTTTGACAAGCCCCCAAAGGGCTCACAAACACCAACAGCTCGTAGGGCTTTGAAGCAAAGTATGGACGGTTGCCTCGAGAGTGTTTTCTCTTGGGGTAAAAATAATCTCGTTGAATTTAATGTTTCAAAGACCCAATCTTGTCTGATTACGTCTAAAAGGGATCGAAATGAAAATCTAGTCTCTTTCAACGGAAGCAATCTTCCGAACAGGCCCTCCATCGAAATGCTTGGTGTAACCCTAAGTGACCAGCTCAGGTATGGGGGCTCCATCGAAGCCAGAGTAAAGTTAGCCTCACAGAAGCTGGGCGTACTGTACAGGGCCCGCAGATACTTTAATAGTACACAACTGCTAACCCTGTACAAATCACAAGTGCGCCCCACGGTTGAATTTGGCAGCCACCTCTGGTCTGGAGCTCCAAAATACCTGAAAAATACCCTCGACTCTGTGCAGAAACGGGCGGTCCGTTTGATAGATTCTCCCATCTTAACAGACGGATTGCAATCTTTAGAGCACAGGCGTCGGGTGGGAATGCTATCCTTGTTCTACCGGTATTACAATGGAAGATGCTCCGAGGAACTAGCATCATTGATCCCTTCGCCACCGGTGCATAGTCGGGAAACACGCCAAACGCGTGCCCAACATTTGTACACGGTTGACATTTGCCACATGAGAACGGGTCGTTTCTTCGACTCGTTCTTGTGTTCAACAGCTCGGCTGTGGAATGATTTGCCGGCCTCTGTGTTTCCTCCTTCCTACAACATGGGTCTCTTCAAGACCAATGTTCATTCCTTCCTCTCCTCAAAAAGACCCTCCACACAGCATCCCAGATGACATAGGCCCTGAGGGAAATTATTTTCCTCAGGGCCTCCTGCGTGGAGTTAACGTAAAAAAAAATTTAGTTCATTTTATAACTAGTTCATAACTGTAAATGGGTATAATCGACTTCAGTTTTTCAAGCCAAACTGTCAAAATGGTCGCGCGATAAAATCTCTAATACTTACCGAATTAATCCATGCGTTTTGATTATGCTATTCTAATATTTTGATATGATTTTATAATAGTTATTAACAAAATTATTAATGAATATAATATCTGACTACCTCCCTGTATTACCTATTTGAAAGTAGAATTTGATTTCATAAAATTTTTAATCTTTTTACAAACCTAGAAAGAGGTCATATAAGTCATTTCAATACTAATTAAAACTGCTTGAAACCAGCGTGTAAATAGATCAGATTTCAGGTAAAATAATATACCAACTATTTTATGTAAATCCCAAAATAATGAGTTACCTAATTAAAATAATCTATGGATTTAATTGATAATTTCAATTTCCTTGGATAAAGAAGCTTTTGTCATATTTATTTTGAAAAGTATTCCAAACACATCTCTGAATAATTGAATGATATACAGTAAGCCTCGATGACACACGGCGAGTTACAAGCTACTATCTAAAAGCGGGTAAATCGGCGAGTGAGATTGTCATGATGACACACAAAACTGTCCACTCGCTCAGAAGCGTAGGAAACTGAGGCCGCTGCTAGCGCCAGTAACAAGAATAACGACGCCTGCGTGAACTAATTCTTCACATGTTTGACAGCCGAAATCAGCTGTTTATCGGAAGCCATGTTGGAAACATAAATAAACCAATCACGAATAAGCGGAGCAAGCGTGTAGGCGAGTAAAGTTGACGACCTTTCAACTTTTTTTCGTAGATTGTCAACAATCTGCTAGTCGCTGCTAGTTAGCAAGTAACACGATGACACTGGGCGAGTTTACTAACAGATAGTGAATTTCCCAGATAGTAGCTTGTAAACTTCTTCTTCTTGTTGTGCCTTGTCCGTTCAACGGACGTTGGCTATCATGTTGGCTATGCAGACTTTGTTTACTGCGGCCCGGAACAGCTCCACGGTAGACTGGCCAAACCACTGTCTCAGGTTTTTCAGCCATGAGGTTCTCCTTCTTCCAGGGCCCCGTCTTCCGGCAATCTTTCCCTGCATTATGAGATGCAGGATCTCATACTTCTCTGGATGTCTCATCACGTGTCCAAGATATTGAAGTTTTCGGATTTTTATGGTTTTAATAACTTCCTTTTCTTTATTCATCCGAACCATAACATCTTCATTTGTGACCCTGTCCATCCAGCTTATTTTAAGTATTCTTCTGTAGATCCACATCTCGAATGCCTCAAGTCGCCTAATTAATTCTTCAGTAAGCGTCCATGCTTCCATTCCATAAAATAATATTGAAAATACGTAGCATCTGACTGTAAACTAGCCGTGTGTCATCGAGGCTTTAGCAATTAAGTGTAGAAAATAAATGATGGCGCTGCAATTGTTTTCTAGGTTTTAAATGGCAACACCAAGATGGCTCATAAGACAATGAATGAATGTTTTGAAAAATACTTTGGCAAAAACGCATATTTCATAACGTATTTATATTTTCAAAGTTTTTGCACAAAAAACTGTAATTTAATAGAAGTAAAATAAAACAAAACAAGTTTTAAATGGGCGTTTATTTCGTTAATTTAATTTTTATTTCGTTAATTTAAATTAAATTAATCAAATAAAATCTTTTTTTTTATTTTAACTTTATGAGTAAAAAACTCAAATTGTAATATTTAAATAAATGAAGACAAAATAAGCGAAACTCAATCGAAAATCTGGAAACAGAAAAATCAGAAAAACATATTGACACCTCTGGGACTCGAACCCAGGACCTCTTGCTTTCCGGGCAAACTCATACATAAAGATAGTTGCCAATAATATATGCGTTAAAGAAAATGAAGATAATGTAGGTGGTTCTTAGTCGAAGTATGGTACAGTTAAACATGACCGAATTTCATATCGACACCGTGGCGCAGTGGTTAGCGCGTTTGCACGGAAAGCAAGAGGTCCTGGGTTCGAGTCCCAGAGGTGTCAATATGTTTTTCTGATTTTTCTGTTTCCAGATTTTCGATTGAGTTTCGCTTATATTGTCTTCATTTATTTAAATATTTATTCAAATAAAATCTATTTGCCACGCCAAAATTCGATCCCGCGACCTTCAGATTGCGAGTCAAAAAGCCTTACTGCTGAAACTACGTCGTAGTGAAATTATGATGAAAATTCATATAAGATGATAAAACGAAAATTTCTAAATAAATTACTATCATTTTGTGTGCGCCACTTTCTAATTAGCATGCCAACTAGTTTCGGATCAACTATGCCTTCATTGGAGCATTATTGTAAAAACTGTAGACAGTTGTTATACTGCTCTGATGAAAGCTTGGTTGTGTCCAAGTGTTAGTTGGCGTTGTAATTGATTTACAAAAGGTAATAGTATTTATAAATAAAAACTACCTGCACAAGTTCGCAATCCAATTTGAATGCAATCTCCACCGATATTTCATTTTCTAACTATGAATCACCTTTAAAAGTAATCTGGTAACTACGTAACCAACACACCGTTTCTCCGCAGGGATAGGTAGCTCGCTTGATTCACATTTTTACATCTATCATATATGTATACTATTCTGTTATTCTGATGCTTGACATGGCTCGACTCAAGTATTAGATTTACTTGATTGTGCCACGTCTTCATTGGGCGTCCCCAACTTATTCTACTATTCATATTTGCGTTGATTCTCCTTACACACTCTTTCTTTATCTGCTCTACATGCCCAAACCATTTAAGAGTCTCTTTCTTAATCTTGTCCATTACGCTTGCATCAGAATTGCATTCTTTCTGGATCTCCACATATTTAGCAAGCTCGTACAAAGTTTTACCACACACACGCCTCAGAGATCTCATTTCTACATTATTTAGTATATTTTCATCCTTCCTCTGCCAGTTCCATGCCTTATCTGCATTTCATACCTCACTGGGTTTGTGTCAGCATTCTATTGTGGGCTGCTACCCTCGCTTCTTTGGACAATTGTTAATTAGTGCCAACCCTGTTCAGTCCCCAGATTACCCTTATTTCTTTATCAGCCTCTCCTAAACATAAACATACTACCCAAATAAATAAACTCATCCATTTGCTCCCAGTAATCATCATTGCACACCGTTTTCATAATCTCCAAGTAAAAGTATTTCAAAATATATAACTCTTTCTTCTAATACTAATTAAATTCTAAATACCAATTTGCGGTTGAATTTTAATGCAATTCCATTTCGATGTTTATTTTTCTAATGATAAATCTTTTTTGATCGCAGCCGATAAGTATGTCGCTGATTGAGGGAGTCGGGGACGAGGTGACCCAGTTTGCGCTGGGGGTGCTGTTTGTGGCTGTGGTCATCGTGGCCTGGTGGTCCACCGGCTACAGGCAGGACCGCTACAGGACCGTGGTCATCATGGAGAGGAATGTGCGAAGACTGTACCGGCTGGTGCCACGGAGGATGATCGGTAAGATAAACTAATTATAATTATTACTTGTAATATTATTTTAATACTAATCGCCATGGTGAGAGACTACCATTTGCATGTTTGGTGACTAGGTCTGAATAGCCAAGTTCTTCCTCTTTCCCATCTCCCAAGCTCTAAATAGCCTTTACAACAAGCTATGTGACAGAGCGGTAAGTGCTTTGTCTCTGAACCCAGAGGTTGTGGGGCTTAGCCACTCAAGTGACAGTGTATTTTTTTTTTTAAATACCTTTAGTGAAAGAGATTTCCGGGTAATTCCAAGAATCGTACCTCCGAATATTAATATGGAAACATATAAGCTGCTTACTGTGGTTTAAAACCAATGAATCCATCTACATTTCACCGTTTATCCCATCGCAAAATTTATAAAAGCGTGAATTCTATAAATGTTTGCCTCCGAAATTGCCATACCTTGTTCTTATTTTGAGCAATAGTGAATACATATTACTATTTCTGTATGTTGTCTATGGTCTACTGAAATTGTCTGCAGTCACAGATCAACTTAAAAGTTGCTCAAATAATACCGCCATACATTACTCGCCATGCTGGATTATTTTCCAGAACAATTTTACTATCGAAAAAAGTTTTTTTATCTCCTTTTTACCAATGAAAATCCCAGAAGTCGTCCGATTTTCAATTTGGATATTTGTTAAATGCAATTCACATATTAACCTTTAGACGCCCAGTTTGGGACCGTGGATTTGTGGACCGTGGACATACGGGACTGTTGATTATGGTGCATTTTATGTAGATTACACTCTTTTTTGTTATTACAATATTTCACTAAGAATGTTTGGGCACTGGGCTACCTTTATTGCACGCGGCACACAAGCGTTTAAAGGTTAATTAACTTAAACGGACTAAGACAAAAACACGTGTCACTCTAGGACTTTCATACAAATCACGGTAGCGGTATATTCAGTTTGTTTGCTTTCGTCAGCGATTTTTGTAGTCGCGGGGTAAGGTTCTCGACTAGCAATCTGAAGGTCGCGGGTTTAAATCTCAGACCCATTCTCATGAAGCCAACATCAACTCTGAACGGGTTTTCCGCTCATGTCCATCAAGCTTCACCCATATGCACCGTTGCACCGGGGATCTGCTAGCTCCTTAGAGTAGGCTCCATTAAAATACCTGTAAAACAAATTAAGCATGCCTACATTGCGTCTGTACATTAGAGATGGCAATCGATCTGTTAACGGATTGTCAATCAGACGGACCACCTTCCTTTGCACAGAAAAGTCTTTATTGCGAAGGGTGCTCCCCAATAAAGACTCCCTTTATGTCTGCATTAGTCTACAGAAAAAAACCGCTCGGCCAACTACCGCACAGCTGAAAAAAAAGCCTTTGGTGAATATGACTAAGGTTTTTAACTTTTGAAATAACTTGCGTAATTATAGCTAGTTAATTTTGTTGTAGGTCGAATGACGCCACAAATAATAGCTGTGAGATGGGGAAGAAGAAATGCTCCTCAAACTGAATCAGGTGATTAAAACACTATTTTTTTTTATTATCCTTTGACTGGTGACATGGTTTTTGTGTAACGTAACTGGTGACGAACGGCCTGAGAGGCCGCTGCCTTATCCGGTCTACAGCATAGAAATTAGGTAATGTAGCTTACAGCAGTCGGGTAAAGTTCGGTTTAGGGGCGGCATTCCTAGATAATAAAACTAGTTATTTTTATACTAACTATGGGCGGGAAAATCCGAATCTGAAAGAATTAGGCGTCGGCAAGCAATATTAACTGAATTACACGACTTTAAAATTTTCTATACACACACAGGAAAACAAGCCATTTTGAACGCATTCTGACACTACAAGTCATAGAAAAACAAGAAAGATGTTACACCACGTAAAATTAAGTGTTGCCATTATAAGTAATTATTTTTTATAAATTTTTCTCACTTTTGTATCACAAACCATGTTACATAAACCTAGCGTAGCCGCTAAACTACTTGAAAACTGGGATGTTTTCTTGCCTTGACGCGAGCAGGCGGTTTAAAGGGGCACAAACCATGTTACACAAACCTAGCGTAGCCGCTAAACTACTTGAAAACTGGGATGTTTTTTTGCCGTGACGCGAGTAGGCACTACGAAGGGGGCACTTTCTTTTCTATCACAAACCATGTTACACAAACCTAGCTTAGCCGCTAAACTACTTGAAAACTGGGATGTTTTTTTGCCGTGATGCGAGTAGGCGCTACGAAGGGGGCACTTTCTTTTCTATCACAAACCATGTTACTAATGTGTTATGTGATGAATTATCATGTGAGGAAGTATCGTGTCGGAAAGTTTTACGTTATTGATATTATTGCTTAATGGCAACACTTAATTTTATGTGGTGTAATATCTTTGGTGTTTTTCTATGACTTGTAGTGTCAGAATGGGTTCAAAATGGCTTGTTTTCCTGTGTGTGTATAGAAAATTTTAAAGTCGTGTAATTCAGTTAATATTGCTTGCCGACGCCTAATTCTTTCAGTTTCGGATTTTCCGGCCCATAATTAGTATAAAAAAAAAATATATATTATCTAGGACTATCGCCCCTAAACCGAATTTTTTCCCAGCAGTCTTTAAAAAAGTTTAATAACATATAAAACGATAAAATAAAATCAATAAACTCTAAATGTAATTTTTAATGAAGAAATTGTCATTACAAAGCATGTAGTAACTGAACTCAAAAAACTAGAGATGAGATCAGTAATCACAAACAAAAAAAAATTGTATCAACATATTATAACAAAAATACTTATACAGTTAAGATACTAATCAATAAACAAACAAAAAATAATGCTCTAATCATGTATCATTTTACAAAACTGGCAATGGTCAAACTTTGGTTATTTTTATTGGCAGTCAGGGCATAATTGTTTGGCACATTGCAAGCACACTTATTTTTTACACAAATTACATTGGTAATTCGATTTACGATTTAACTTCGGAGGACAACTAGCACAGGTTTTTCGTATTTTTGATCCGTCATTGGAGTTTTGTGGGTCAGGTGGCAAAAAAGAATCCAAAATACGCACGCATAAAAAGTTACGTAACTGGTGACGTAAGGTCTGAGAGACCGCTGCCGAACTTTACATCGATGTAACTTACCGATTTGGGACTGCGCGATGCGACTATCCTTCTCTACGGCGTGGACGCAACTAAAATCGAAGCTACTCAGGCGTTGGAACGAAGCAAGCGCGGGGAAGGGGGTGAAATGAAGTTTCACTGACCCTGCGCGGCCTGTGAAACCGCTTGTCACCAGTTAAATGTTAATTATAAACTCTACCCAAAAATTTAAAAATTACAGACAAGTTAATGTTATTCATATTACCTTTATTATTACAATTTAACAATTTATTTATCTTTTATCTCTTTGTCTGCTTACTAAATTATACATTTCACTGCTTGTTATTATTATTCACAAGGAAAATTACCTTTATTATTGCAATTAACAATTTATTTACCTTTTATCTCTTCAGCTGTATACTAAATTATACCTTTAAAACATTGCTTTATTTACATGGCATACATCCGCTATTAAATCACAGATTATACAATACAATATTACATATATACCTATTATTGCCTGAGAGTCCAACTCCGTATAAATATTTGTACAGTTCTTCAATAATTTGCATAATTCAATTAGTCTTTTATTCACAAAGTCATCCGCTTTGATGCTAATCAAAATTAAAATAATTTTCTATTATAATCTGCTTCCTGGTATTTTTGTATTAATAATCAACAATAATTACAAGTGACAGCTGTTTGTGTTTTTATTTTGCTCCCGCAAAAAATCATTCAAAATTAAACTAATTTGTGTCAAAATAGTTTTTTGTAGTTTTTACATTAGCTCCACACAGGAGGTCCTGAGGAAAATAAATCCCCTCAGGACCTACGGCATCTTTGGGGATGCTGTGTGGAGGATTTCTTTAGGAAAGGAAGGAGAAGAAGTTCTAGGAAGGAAAAGGGTATTAAAGGTGGGTAGGAATCTGGGGGACAGTGTGTCCAGGAGTGACAGACTTATGAATGCAATGTTCCAAGAGAGTATGGCCGGAGAAGTCAACCACTCCCTCAACCACTCTGTCCCGATCCGTCCTGCCTTGCAACTGGTGGGCAGGCTCATCCGCCGCCAAGACCCGGACCAACTTCACCCATGAACCGGGGCACCTCTGCTAAGTCACCAAATGTAGCAAACCACTTGGGGTGACCTATGGCAGAGGTGTTGGTTATCCAATAAATGGTTCCCGGGGCGGTGATTCCCATACCCGCCTCTCAAAGTGCTAAAAATTTTATGAAATCGTTCACCAAATTTCAATAATTTTTTATTGTCGGCAACTGAAGACCGTGTTTTTCGAGAATTTATTCTGAAATATTCACCTCGCCGACACAACCGTTGCGCGATGAATACAGACGTCGGTGAAAAAAGAGTTGTGGACACAAAGGTGTCTCCACCACTCAAGATGTTGGCTACAGAACGGACCCGGCATCTGACTATTCAGATGAGCTTGAAAAGGAGAATGATATATATAATACCTCAATGTCCTCTGTTCAGATACTCAAGCCCTTCTAAGATATCTTTGCTGAAAAGGATTAAAGGTATCTAAGACCAGCAGTTGAAGATATGTGGCCACATCTCTAAAGTCTTCCAATCAGTCTCCCAGTTGCTGTTGGAGCAAGAAGTCGTGAGAGCTAATCAGGCAACAGCCACGCCAATTTAAAAGTGGCAGAATAAGAAATTTTCATTGAAAAGTCCAAAAACTTTTACAGTTTGAGTCAGACCTGTGATGCGCCGGGTATCTGATGCAAGCTTATCGGTACAGAAGATGGTACCACCTGTAATTACTCGCTCAGAACTTAGCGTTGGGACCCCTAAACCTGACGTATTATGCCAGGACTTAGGCGACGAAACAAGGCAGCTCCTGAAGGACGTGTTACAACCATCTGAGTTTTTGGGATCGCTGTTACGGAGCGGGTATAAGGAGCATCTGTAATAAAAGCGTAGTCATTCAAACCACTACTAAACCCCAAACTTGACGACAAAGTTTCAATGAAAGAAAAATTGTTCGTGTTTGTAATGTAATGATAAGCATATTCTTACATAATTGAAGTGAGCATTTTAACTATATATATATTTTAACTCAACCATTTGGAATTTCATCTGCCTGTAAATTTATTTAAACGCTCCGTTTTCGCAAATCTGCTGCAACCACTTTATTATTTAGGATTGAATGATGTATTAAAAAATTTGAACAATTCATCAAATATTTGAAGTTAATTTTCATGTTTTGTGAAAGTTCTATTCAAGTTCTGTGATTATTTCGGTTTTATGAAGCAACTGGCCTGTAATGATACAATAACAAAACTTGAATAGAATTTACACAGAACATGAAAATTAACTTAAAATATTTAATGAATTGTTAAAATTTTTGAAACAACCCATCCTTACTTTATTTTTACTTTGTAGTCAAAGTTAGTTTGGTGGGTTTCTTCATTTACCGGAATGCTAAATGCAATGCTAAATGTAAAAGTAAACGATTGAAATTTAAAAATTTCTATGCAATTGACCGTTTACTTTTACAATTAGCATTGCATTTAGTATTCTCGGTAAATGAAGAAACCCACCATAGATGTCTAACTCTTTGACTATGGCTCAGTAAAGATTTTTTTTTTTTTTTGCAATTTGAAATACATAGTCATTTGCGTTATTTGTTTTTGGGGTGTTATGCCGTGTGGCGCTACCTCCTTGTTTAGCCAACGTTTCGGACATCGTTGCAGTCTCTATCATCAGGGCAGATCCGGTAGATCCGGTAGGCATAACACCCCAAAAACAAATAACGAAAATGCTTTTGGCCGTGAAAATCTTAAAACGTATCTGAAATAGTCATGTTTATTTGGACTTTCTTATTCGCATTTTTTAAATATTATAATACCTTAAGACTGTATGAAGAAAGAATTTTAGATGATGTAGTGGTGCTTCTTTGGACAAAATCTGTATTTCCGTATTAGATTTTTTTTTAAATTGAAATTGTGACTTTTTTTAGACAATTTGTATTTTTTTTTCCTTTTTGGCTGTTACCATAATTTCTGTTCCTCAATTTATTTTTAGCTGTTACCCTATCAACTGCCCCTACAACGCAAGACACAGCCCAGACACCTACTCCAGGTAAAATACATGTTCACTAATCAGTTGACTGGGACTGGGACTTACTGTGATTTTCCCCCCTACCTAAATCAATTTATGTACCCATCTAAATCAATTTATTTTTATAAAGAAAATAATAAAACTTAAAATTTCACCTTTTTATATGAAAGATCACTTTTGAATACCCTCATACTATTTCTTATTTTTAAGATATCTAAACTTATCCAAGCATTACAATTCCTCAAATTTACGACTTACCTAAATATATGACAATTTTAATTGATTCCAATTCCCTCCCACACAACTCTTACAACAGTTGTTATCAACAAATTTCGCAGGAAGACTTAATGTTAAGTCATTAACATCCAAACTAAAATTTTAGATGCTTGTTCTTTTCTTTGAAAAAATAATTACATTATGCATTCACAACAAACTGTATGATCATTTTTTAAATGCATCTATTCGAATTTCGATTTTGTTTTCTTGATTTTATAAGTGAATCTTTTAACCACTCCGACCCGTGAGCGTGTTTACACGACAATATAACAATAGCAGTCAAGTACAATAAGCGTGTTTTCACGCTAACGTGTGTGTTCCCACAGAAATCGTTATAACTCTGTTATGCTTCTAGTGACAACCCTAAAACAAAAAGTAGAAGATTCATATTGAATCAAGCTTCACATATCTATTCAAAGTTGTCCATGAAAGTACATAAAAAAAACTTATTTTGTAGAAACAGTTTTCACCCGCCAAATCGCCTACTGTGCCGTTAGACATTGTTAATTTTTTATTAAATATTATTGTATGAAATGATAAAAAATCAGGTGATAAAATTGTTTATTATACATTTATACAATGGAATCAGTTTTTTTTACGTAATCCGTGATTTTAGTACCGTTTTCACATAAAAACAAAATGCAAGTCATTTTTACGATTTTTTTATGTTAACATTCTAAATTTTAATATTTACAAATGTTAATATTTATTTGTAATAATACAATTTGAAAGTTTTTTTTATAACCTTACAAAAACAATTTTTAGTATTCGGCTATGTTCAGAAATGTTTCATCTATAGTGCTTTAATTGCGAAGCGGAAATAACACAAAGTTTTTATAAATCTGACACTTCGTTTAAGACAAAAAACTTGCACTATCCCAAAATACCTCAATGGTTAAGTGGAAATTAACCAAATTCCTGACATCCAATCGAAACTATAAACTCTTTGTCGATAACAATGCTTCTATCAACTTTTGGTGGCAGTCACGCTCACACATGCGCAAACACAAGCATTTCTCTGAAATTGGCTACTAGCTAGCCCAAGAGATGGCGCAACCAGGTTATGCCATTTGATGCGTAGGACCGTGCCGGATAGTCGAAACTGTTTCACTACACAATAAAAATAGATGTACGGTAAAATAAACTGTATTTTGTCAGGTTGATTTTTAACTGATTTTTATCCTTTCCTTTTCAATTCTAGGTGATATCCACCAAACAGATATACCACCGCCAGACATTCTGGCAGAACCGTCTGCACCAGGATCTGATGCCGGTGTGGACAATGAGACTTCTGCAGCAGCTGGAGAGTCCGCCGCTGTGTCCTCGCCCCAGGACGTGGAGATGGATAGCATAGTCAATGCCATGGACTCGGAAACCTGCGTCCTGAGGAATAGGAGATTGGCATTCTTCAAGACTCATGCTGAAGGAAGTCCAGGTAGGGATTTTAGAATATTATGTCCTAATTTTAAAAATAACTCATGAACAGTGAATTTGGCATTATGAAGCTTGCACACATATTAGAATTAATGCAATTGGCAAGAATTAATGCAATGCTAACCGTTAGCGACACTTTTTAGGAACTAACATCGGTTTAAAAGTTTGCTTTTTTATGCCTTCTGTGCAGCGTCATCAGTGAAATGAAGTAGACATCAGTTATTTGGAGCATTTCATTAATACTTATCAATTTTTGTTTTGGTTTCCGAAGAACGGGCATTTAAAATTATAACAAAATTATTGAGATTGGCTATTGGATGTATCCAACCAGTAGAGTTTTCATTGGTTACATCAAATAATCTTTCTTCCGATGACATGTCAGGACCTTTGAACTTTTTCCGAACTGTGTAGCTATTCTTGCGTAGAAACCACACAATGGTAATTTTTTTTGTGTTTTAAAGGTTTTTTCACATCGCCTTGTCAATGTTGATCCATTTTATTAGATTCAACCGCAACCAGCACTGACACTGTCACAGACGAGAAAAAACCAACATCCGATAATACAATAGAGAGCACTGACGAAAAGAAAGATGAGAAGGACGAAATAGAACCAAATGAAGCCAAGGAACCAAACAGTGACAATATTAGAATACGTCTCAAGTACTTGAACGATGACCAAAAGATGGTCGAAGGGAGCTTGCACGAGGCTTTGGGAGAATTTAAAAGGTAAATAATATACACTAAAATCTTCATCAATCGTTCTTTAAATAATCCTTTTTCCTCACTTGTTTATTTTTTCCTGTCCTGAATTAATGTCGTACAAAATTTGCAAATATAGATTGAATCGATCATTTCTATAGAGAAATATAGACGTCACTTTACCGCATTAATTACCCCAGTTTTTAACTATTTTTATTGAAGTATTTTATTTTAATCGCTGCCAGCGGCCACTTCTGACTTTAGTTGTCGTTAGACATTCAAACACTGCGGTGTGCACATCCATTTATCTTATTAATTCTAGTTTCTGAGCGTTTCAACCTTAAAAATTAACCATCCGATGAAAAAAGTGCGTACTCCTCAAGAGAGATTTAAAATTGTAGAAGTGGAAAAAATCACACTGAAAAATGCGTTGATGTTGCCAAGTTAAGAATCGTGGCATTTTTATTTATGAAATGTATATCTTTTTTTAGAATATTAAACATTTAAGTATGGCATCCATCAGTTTCCCGCATTCATAGTTTATTTCAATAGGACCCTTCAAAATTGATAGTTAGAGGCTTCGAGGCTTAAATGTAAGGAACTTCTGGAGGACTGAAGTGTAGTCGCTAATAACTGCGCAGATCCCAGGGTGTAGTCTCCAGATAGTCTGCAGTCAGGGTGTAATTTGAGCTGCTTTGGTGGCTTCCTTCGGTTCCACACCACGGGAACGTACAGCGAGAGAGAGAGAGGTGTTGGTTTGAGGTGATCCTTTGTTAGTAAAAACACTTGTGTTTTGTACTGGATATTTGAAACTGTTTATTCTTTCAATAATTTTACAGCGAGAGATTCTGGTCTGAACACTTGACTGGCGACAATAATGAGTGTAATTCTTAAAGTCTAGCAGAAGCGAAAGACGAATTGAGATCAAGAGACTCCAGTAAAGAGAGTGAATAAGAGAATGACATGCGAAAAGACCACAAGCTGTTTTATAGACAAAAAATAGAAAGTTTGACGCAGCCACAGACAAAAGAAAGCATAGACACAGAAATTAAGGTAATGTTTGAATAAAAGGTGGCATAGACAGGAAAGTTTAAAGTAAGAGGCTCTACACATCGAGATTAAATAAATGAGAAATTAAAAGTGTTCAGTGCAAAATGACGTTAAATATAAAACAGGACAGTCACAACACCAACAATAACAAGTTATCCAAAGAACCGAGACTAGCAATCCGCAGTGGAGTCCTGATACCAACCCTGATGGGATGTGTAATTGAGATCCCTGAGGCACATGTACCGTAAAACCATGTTAAAAATGTGTGTATTTTGATACAATGCTAGGCTGAATAAAGCAAAGTAAACAAAATTAAAAAAGGACTGCTTAAATGGTGGAGTGGACGATTGGAGAAAGGAATGTTAGGAGAATATATGACGCAAAAGTGAATGGTAGAGGAAGTCAGGGTCACCAGAGGAAGAAATGACACAACCAACTTCAGTCAGGATGTCAAGAGTCTAGGAAATAGAAGAGTGTAAATGAAGAAAGGAGTGTGCCGAGACGGAGTTTTCTGGCAGTCTATACTCTCTGCCTACCCATTTGAGAAAGAGTTTAATGGTTAGATATAATAACATGTAATAATTATTACATTCATACACCACCATAACAAAAATAAGTTATGAAAATTCTTTGCAGTGACGATATTTAAAATTACGTATTGGTTTTCTTTTGGCAGACGGCATTTCCGGGGAGAACTAAGCGCCCGCAAGTTGGTCCGCCTTATATTCAACGGGCAGGTCTTGCAGAGAGAGGGAGCCACCCTGGCTTCCTGCGGACTGTTTGACAACTGTGTGGTGCACTGCCTGGTCCACCAGCCAAGAACGCCCAATCAGTACTCTCAGGTAAGAATTTTGAAACTTCCTATCATTGTTATTTCAAGGGCTTTGGATCACAGAAGCCTATGTTGTATGGAAATTAGGTAGAGATGGGCATCTGTGATCTAAGATCTGATTTTGCGCAATTAGCTCAATATTATTATTACATTTACATATTACAAATTTGCCTTTCCATGGATAGTAGTTGGCATCATCATGTTTTTCATCGAATTTTCCGTCTATGATCTCCTATCTGCTATTCAGAACATGCTATCCTGCTTCGATCATCTTCGAAGCATCAGCCCACCTTTTCCTTAATCTGCCTAGCTTACCTAGCTTCTATTGGGGCCCCCAGATGAGACACATGGGGGGGCATGATTTTTAGTGTCATTTAATTTAGCATGCCAGCTCATCGCAATCTTTAAGACCTTCAAAATCTGATGATGGCTTCATACTGGCAGTTTGTGATCTCTCTCACCGGGAGTACAATCGGAGATTAAAAGAGGGTGAAAAATTTTCCGAAAACAATTTTTTTTTCACAGATATTAAATATTCTCTATGTTGGTATTTTCCATATTTTATAATATTATATAGTTTTTACTAAATCTAAAGGAATTTCATCAAATCACTCCATCAGAGATTAGCGACCTAGATGAATTTTTATGCATCTAGGTTACTTTTATAACCAGTAATTAACTTACTTTAATAACAACTTATGGGTAAAAACCCCTAAAAGGGCGTTAGTAAATAAAAAAATAAATTATTAAGTCGTTTAAAATGCTTTGGGCTTATGATTTCTGGCTAGGGGTGCAACATCTACAGAAATAAAAATAAAATATTTACATAAATTCATATATTAGTGCCGAGTACCTCTTATAAGATGCACTACAAAAATGTCCCATACAAAAACGTTAAAATATCCTGCCACCTCACAAAATGTATTTGTACCAACTCTTTTTCTTTGTATTACTACATATAAAGTGTGAGGTGGTTGGTGTAGTGGCACTACATTTCGTGTATGCGACATATTTGTATTTGAGCCGAGAGGTGGTTGGTGTAGTGCAGGGGTCAACAGGAACGACTCGCAAGCTGCATGTAGTTCTTTGCAAATACATTCAATCAACTGAAAGCATACAAATATCACGAAAAGAATAAAAGAATTGCCTTTATCTGCGAAAACAGTGCAAGACAGAATTTCCAAAATGTCTTCAAATGTAACAGAGCAGCGAATCGAAGATATTAAGCTGACTTCTGCAAAGAACACACGTAGGCAGTGTATAGTCAGTTTATGCTTTCTAGCATTGAAGGTGGCGATTTCACAATAATAGCAATTGTGTACACCGAATTACTGGTAAAATTTAATGATAATATCCTCCATTTACCCTCCTACATTATTACGCATTCTTACTTTATACTTGGCTTTACAACATTGAAAAAATAACTCACTTGAGCCAAATTATAATTTTTCTCAGCCGTCGAATAAATTTAATTGAATATTTTTCCAGGTACAACAGCAACTCAACCCAACGGCTGCCCCCGATGGCATCCATGGTAACAGTTCTGGCATGAACGCCCAGTTGGGAGATCACATGCAGCCCACCGACGGACAGCACGACGACAGAGATTGGGACCTGAGCCACATTCTGCTCACCATTCTCGCTTCCATATTGTCTATTGCGTGGTACTGCCAGTACGTATAAGTTATTTTTATATATAAATTTTCCAGCATGCTACCATTTGTTAGTAATTGTTTTTAGAGGGTATGAAGACTGCCATAAGCACGTTAGCGATGTGTAGGTTCAGCTGGAGTGGGCTTTTGAATTCCGTTTCTTCGCAGGAACCGGAATTCGGCAGTCCGAGCCACTCACGAGTCGGGAGCAGATCCCGGGTTCGCCGGCACTGGTCGAACCCGTGCGTCTCATTCCAAGCCATTCGCGAGTCGGGAGTGGCTCCCGGGATCTGCTCCAAGAACTCAAGTACTTTTAAAAGGAAGCACGTCTCGGAGGCCTCCGGCAAAATACAGAACTTTCCCATCTCTAAAGCACAGCATACTATCTCCCATTTTTTTACCTTATTCCTTGACATTAACGCAGTCACTTTAATAGTCATTGGGTATTTGGTAATATCTTCTGGTTCCGTAAAATGACTCTGGGTTATCAAGGAACATGTCGACATGAGCATCACTTAAAAATTAATAAAAATATTTCATTATTTATTGTATGACAGATTATGTATCCAGTTATAGATTTTTGATTTTGACAATTCTTAAAATTTGGTAAAATATAGTTATAAAAAAATGTGTGTGTTGTGTAATTATAGATTAATATCTAAACCATGGTAATCCTATAAATTGCCTAAATACATTGAAAAGTGGCACCAACCTGTAAGTAATGTTTTCCTGCAAAGAACGGCTCTTAAAATTTCCAATTGGCTTCCACACATCAAAGGGCACCTCACACAATCTTTATATATAAAAATCTCGCGTCACAATGTTTGTTCGAGATAAACTCCGAAACTACTTAAATGATTTCGATGAAATTTGGCTTACTGTGTGTAATTTGGTCCAACTTAGAAGATAGGTTAGTTTTTATTTCGATTATTGACCTCTATATTTATTATTGCAAATTAAATGTTTGCTATAGGACAATGCTTTGTAATTATTTGTAACTTCCGTAAATTTCTAACAGATGGCAGTGTGAGTTAATTTATCGACACAACACTTGGTTATCTAGGTTGGGTAACCATCCAGTAGATGGCGTTGTGTTTCGTTAGCCACAGCAACGCGTGGCCGGGTCAGTTAGTTATATGTCTTGATGAATAAATTAGGATTCCAAGTCAACCTGACAAAAGCAAAATTCACAATGAAAATCGCAGGTGATTTTAATTCAAATCACAATAAAGTATTTTAATTTTAAATTGCTGTCCAAGCGAACATTAGAATGCCATCTATTATGCATTTCAACAAGCTCTGTTTTTACTGCCACTTCAAATAAGCAGTGACAGAAAACCGTCTTTGAAATATAAAAATAATATTGAAGTATTTATAATTACTTTGAGACAAAAGAACAAAAAGAAATACATATTAACCACTGGAGCGCTATTTGCCACAATATGGCACTATTTAAAATGCCTCGGGTTGCTTTGTTGCCAAATTTTGCAAATTTTCCCTTATTTGTAAGTAATTAAGTAGAAGTTTACGATTTTATAATCCTTTTTTTTTTAAATCCTACAAATGTGGATAATCAACAAAAGATAAACTAATTTATTTAATATATAGAACTATAATCAGTTTGCATGTCTCCATATTGAAATTCGGAGGTATGAGTTTTTTTAATATGGGCGGAACATATTCAAAATGATCACCAAAAAATCTCGAGCAATCGAAGAAAAAAGTTTTAAATTGCGCTGTCGCTCCAGTAGTTATGGTGTCAACCAGTCATATGTATTGAGTTATTAGCACCCAATCAATGTGTATATTTAACTGAATTTAATTTCTAAATGCTCACTCTGTAACTTTTGTTTCAGCATCAGATTTTCGAGTTTATTCGGCGTGGCAGCCAGTATCGCCATGCTGGGACTGACAGCACTCTACTTCATCGCTGTAATCTGTGTGTATTATCCAGAAACCCAGCAATCCACCACTCCTCCATCAACCGCAACCGGAGCCCCAGAACCGGTTGCTGCGGAATAGGAAACCAACACACCAATAGGTTTCCTCGTCTCCTCTGATGTGTGCTTGTAAAAATGGCATTAAGTGGGTTCACTTAATTCACTTTGTGTATATAAAATTAATGTTTAAAATTCATCAATTTATTTATCTAATGGCTTGTAACGACAAGGGAAAAAATCGCTAAACGAATTCATATTTAGTGTTAAAATGAATGGTCAAATTTTAGTCTTTTTAAACTAAGTCTCGAGCATGTATAATATAGAATACTCTGTATGAGCTTTCCTGACGAAAATGACCCAATAGGAAGCAGTCTGGCAAGCCACTAACGAAAGCTAGGTAATTACTAATAAATCACGCCCTTTCTGTGTATGACAAAGACGTGCATTTGGAAAATTTTGCTTGCGGTCTAGCATATTATAAAACTTGAATTGAACCTGCAATTTCGAAGCAAACCTATCTTTTGGTTTTGCCGCAGATCAATTGTGACCCTTAACTCGTGCAATGCCGCGAGTAAATGGGGTTGGTTGTAACCAATTAGCGTTCGCAAAAAGCGGCAGCCATGACACCCAATGTCCCGCGATTCTGACAGCGTCCTTGAGAAATTTCGTACATAGAAAGGTCAAAGTTCAAAACCAAAGAATTTTTCCCGCGCATGCGCAAGAACTGCGCACGCTCCCGCGCTCCGGTAAATCATTAATATAAATTATATGGAGTCACCAATCTAATTGCGGTTTTCTCTATGGTAAAGAGCGATAATAGAGCAAGCGATTCTGACCGTGTTCTTCATACACTTTCTTTATACATAAGGGTCAAAATCGCGTGTAAAATCTCATGACACACCGGTTGACGAGCGGCACCTGAGCGGTTAAACCCCTTTAATACCACCGCCTATTGGTTATTTTTTTCAAGAAGTTATTTTTTTCAATGTATTCGTAAATCCCTTCGCGGCCAGCAGTGGTCAACCAAAACTTAAATTATTCCTTTTTTAACTTTTATTCACATTTTAACCAGCTTCACTTGGAATTTGAATTTAGAACAAACAATATGGCATATTTTCATTATTTGTTTTTTGGGGTGTTATGCCGTTTTGCGCTACCTCCTTCTTTAGCCAACGTTTCGGACAGCGTTGCAGTGTCCATCATCAGGGCAGATCTGGTAGATGTGTAACTTTAGTGGTGAAATGTGTGCTTATTTATTTGGAAGCGTTACCGTGTCGCCAGCTCCACTACAGTCACCGGTACAAAATAACCGTGACAAGTAGTGGCGTCATTGCCGCGGAGCGGAATAGAAAGTTCAAAAAACAAATAACCAAAATACTTTTGGCCATGAATAGCATATCCAATATGGCATATTGTTTTATTTTTTGACAATTAATTGGACATTTCAAAGCTCCATGGCTTTGCTATATGAAAACAGTTTGCTAAAGTATAAATTTGAGACCGAAAATGTTGTGCAAATTTCATGTTAACAGATCTCACATTTTGAGAATTTTTGAACAAATTTGACACATTCTTTAATTGGTCTATCACAAATTAAGGACGATAATATATTGTCCTAAGTTTAGATTATTGGGCTAAATTTTCTTTAGAGTTTGGTAACGGAAGGCTTGTCTAGTGAATTTTATACAGATAGTCTCGAGTATGTTTTTATCGGCAATTTGAAAAACCCGTAAATGTTTGGGTTTGTGCTTACATTTGTAAATATTTTTTTTGCACTTCAAAAGTGTATGCTTACCTTTGTTAAAAGACTGTTTCAATGTACATTAAAGTTAAATATATATATTTTTTAAATCGAACCCATTTTCTCAACCTTCCTTCAAGCTGCTTTTATTATATTTTTTGTCGATAAAAAAAAAATTAAAATGCATTTATTAAGTACAAAAATGTATGTTAAAATAATTAAAAAGAAATAATATTGCAAGGTAAATAAATTCAAACTAAAATAATATTTGAATAAATAAATAAATTATTTGCTACCTTGCTTAAGAAAATTTCCTATAAAAACACCACGGTAGTGTGAAAAACATTTATAATTTTATTTAAATTTAATAATTACAGAGTATATACTACTTATTGTCCATAAATAATTGCACAGCTATCCTTAATATTATCCTAAATAAATTTTAAAAAAGCATCTTTTAAAAATCCACCGAAAAGAAAGTTTCTTCGTACGTCTATTTATTACAACAAGAAAAAAGTTAGTTAACCTCTCATTCGCCAGCGTATCCCAAAGGATTACTATATATTAAAAAATCATTTCTCTGAATATAACTAGGTACTCTGGGGAAACTACTCATGGTATATACTATTTTTATACAAATGTTAAAATATATTATGGTAAGACGGTGCAATTTACAGCATTTTGCAAAAAAGCAGTAATTTATGATGAAAATATAATCAGCAGGCGGACGGGGAAAATTTTGCTTCGGCGATCAAAAAGTTGATCACTAGTTTTTTTACCTGTATGTATTCAACATTTTCTCGTCAGTTTGACATTTAAAAGTAGACAAAAATTAATGGCGCCGCAATCATTTAAAAGGTTTTAAATGGCAACACCAAGATCGCTCAGAAAAATTAATGTAAGTTAAAAAAACACAAAGGTCCCTAGTATATATTTCTAACTTTAACTAGATGGTATTCACAAATGAGTGGTACATTCCGAAAGGAGATGATTGGAAGACATATTCTAAGACAGTGTTTTGTGTAAAAAAAAATTTCTCACTTGATTTTTTGTAATATAATAAAATAGATATTAAAACAAAATTAACTCAAAGGTCAAAATTGTGTATTAAAAATATTATTATAACTTTTGAAGTGCAAAAAAATCAACTTTTTATTTTCCCTCATTTCTGAATGTGAAGAACAAATTGAGTAACTTGGTGTTGCCATAGTAATGGAAAAATTTAGTACCAATTGAAAAAATTTCTAGAAGTTGTAGGTACTTATATACAACGATATTACGTAACACTATTTTTTAACCAAATCTGATTTTTAAATCTATATATTGAGATGAAACCACAAATAAAACTAAAATAAATTTTTAGTTGTAATAATAAAATATTATTTTTACTTAGTCTATTTTCTCAGTTATCTTGTATATAATACATATTATAGTATTCTTTATTTTTTTGTCGCCTATTAGACGCCCCTTTTCTGAAATAATAATATGGTCACCACTCACTGGGTAATTAATGTTATATTTGTTTGACAGTTATTGTGATATGAATTCTAATATTGTTTTTGTTTATTTAATTAAATTTATATAGAAAACAAAATATGGTTTTATTTTTTATTTATTTCATCAATATGAAAGTATATTCAGTGGCGTAGCTAGCATGGATGGCACCTGGGGCGGATAATGTGGTGTCACCCCTCCCCCCCATAGTTGACTTTGAGAAATTCAAAATCCAAATTTCAACTTCATAAAAACATTACTAACTAGTCAAATGTAAATTGGTTCACCCTGAGGGGGGGATGGGGTAATTGGGTGGCACCCGGGGCCAAGCTACGCCACTGAGTATATTATAATGCTAATTAATAACAGTGGCTTTTAAATGGTTGGAATAAAGTCAGATAAAAAAAAGTGTGTGCTTTAGACCACACGACTGAAGTGAAACTTCACTAACTTACATCTCCCTCTTATCCAGCTTACTCCCCAAGTCAAGCGTGCGTAAAGGCCCGACCGTTCACCTCGCCCGATCACCGTTCGCATCGATTACCGTTGGCATCACACTTTTCGTAATGCATTCACCAGCTTACCCCCCCAAGTCGAGAGTGCGTAAAGAAGTTTTACTTCAAAAATGTCTTCTATATTTTACTTTTTATGTAATACAACAAATGAAAGTTGGTATGAATAAGTAGGCTGGGAAGTAACGGGCTATTCAATCTGGTCACTCTTTTCGGCTATTGTAAATTGCAAGCAACTTTGGTCTGAATGGTGGTTTTACAACATGAGCAATAATCTTACCCTTTTTAATATAAATAATCAGTTTTGTAGAAAACCTTTTTTTTATCACCATCAATACTGTGAAACGTATTTTGGCACACTTTCTTGTATTTGTTTGCCGTGCATGAATGCTATTACCCCATTCAGACGTTTCAATTTTAGTCAATCAACTATCTTTTGAATGACACTGGAAAGCTTTTTGACAAGTGTGAACACTCTTTCCACAAAGTTGAGCAACTAAAGTTGAAAGCCCGTCTACTTTTGTTGTTTAAGTCTGAATCATCGTTCGAGTTTTGAGTCATTATTCGATAACACAGGCCTCAACTCACTAGCTATTAAAGTAAACGTTAGACGTACCTTCCGTCATGGCATCTTTTTCAATGAAAAAATATCTGAAATGGTCGGATGGCATGATGTTTAGATTTATCAATCTGTACCAAAGCCATCCCTGTCTTTGGGATCAAAAGCAAGATTTGTATAAAAATGGAAATGCCCGTGACAACACATTAAATAATATTTTTTCTAATTGGGTGTCGCGGGATTGACTCCAGTAGACATAAAAAATAACTTTGCTTAGGTACAACTTATTCTCAAATTCGTTCTGCAAAATGTCAGAAATTATTGAGAAGCATGCACTAATAATTTCAGTCAACGCCATCTTGATACTTTCCAGTGTCATTCAAAAGAGAGTTGGTTGACTAAAATTTCTTGATGAACGAATTCGGTTCGATTTAGATTGAAACGTATGCACGAAATCTTGTTCAATTTTTGTCTTTCAATAAAAACTGAAACGTCAGAATGAGGCATTGGATGCAATCCGTAGGAGGTATAAATGCGAAAAACATGAAATGCGTAAAAATTAAAAATATTAAATGCGAAACGACACCACAAACCATTGGTTTCGTATCAATGACCAACATCTATTAATCCATAGACAAATGTTTGACAGTTGTCAATGTTGTTTGACATTTTGACATTTAATTTGTTTAGTTTCGAACAGCAATGTCGACGATTTTATGAAAACCACCTTGTAATATTTTCGTACAATGGAACCATCAAGTGAAATTAGTGCAGCAAGCTCCAGCAATAACAAAAATAATTCAACCAGTATGCCAAAATTGAAAGTTCTCGCCTTTCATGGATACCGCCAAAATGGTAGCTCTTTTAAAGGAAAAATTGGCTCATTCCGTAAAACAGTGGCTAAATATGTTGATATGACATTTTTAACTGGGCCCCACGCTGTAAAACCCGAAGAGGGCGAAGAAAACAGTAAGTTCTCAACATATAAACTAATTTTATTAGAAGTTTTTGGGGTTACGATTGAGCTAAAAAAAACATGGGATGAAATGCAGATCCTGCCAAAGTCTGGAAATTTAATAAAAAGGCTCTTTCTAGATGAGAAAAGTGTGGAGAAGCTGAATACAAAAAAATTAAGGCGCGCTCGGCAAAATTGAGGGAGATACAGCCGTTCAAAGTATAAATAAAATTTCACTTCGCGAACCGATACTACGCCATTTTGTCACTGTAATGTTGGTATCCCTGACCTGATACAAACAAGAGCTAGATACGATTGTAGCTGACTTCGTGGGATAAATGATAAGGCGCGTAATTATGAAAAACAGAATTAATAATATAATGCAAACGAACCTCTAATCAGGCACTGGAATGGAGACAAACCATTCAAATCCTGGGATGTTTTTTAAAATAAAGATAATATACACAAGCCCGCTACACAAACCCTGTGTAGCCAAACAAACCATTCAAAAACGTAGGCTGTTTTTTAAAGTAAAGATAACATACACAAGCCCGCTACACAAACCCTGCGTAGCCAAACAAACCATTCAAAAACGTGGGCTGTTTTTTAAAGTAAAGATAACATACACAAGCCCGCTAAACAAATTTCATAATTACGCGCCATGTATCCCACGAATTCGGCTACATTCGTATCTAGACTCTTGTTTGTATCAGGTCAGGGATACCAACATAACAGTGACAAAATGGCGGGCGGGCTGTCGTAGTATCGGTTCGCGAAGTGAAATTTCGCAATTGAAAATTAAAATTATTCAAAAAAATTTTCTATTGCTTTCTGCACTTTTTTTCACCTTCCAAATTAAAGTGCCCAACTTAAAACGCGGTAAAAACATGGTTTTTGGCAAAAAACAAACATTGGCAGGATCTGCATTCCTCCCAAAACATGAATTAAAAGAGAAAATTGGTTACTAAAATCAGCGAAATCACTGTGTGGTTTCACTGATCTAGGTCCAGTGGACATACTTGGGATTTTCTGCATTTAGTTTCAAACATCAGTTAGTTCATCAGACAATCTATCACCAGCTACCACAAACATGTCGCTCTGGGCTCTTTTTTGTGAAAAAATACCTTCCCATGCTTTTATTTTCCTATTATAGAGATCTTGTAAACATAAAAGTAATATATAAAACTGTTGTCTTACGATACATATAATAACTAAAGGTCTCTATTAAAGTGTTTTACCTTACTAAGCGTTGCACCATGGGCGTGTAAAAGAGTAAATAATATATTTTTAAATAAAATAAAGTGTAATTCCGCAGAATTTTTCCACACTGCAGCCTGCAAACTGAAGAATGCTCAGATGATAGCTAACTTCCGATAGAACAGGGCCCAAGATGTAGAATATATTTTACAAACTTTTACATATTCGCCAATAGTGTAATTATATGTTAATACATAATTTATTGCAGATAACGATCAGAGAGGCTGGTGGTTCAATGCAGAGGACCACTCCTTCAGCGGCAAGCGAGTTGGGGGTCCCGCCATCGGCTTCACCGACACCCTGGAGCTGGTTGAGAAAGTCTTCAAGGAACACGGACCATTCCACGGATTACTTGGTTTCTCACAAGGAGCCTGTCTCGTTGGAATGCTTTCGGCAATGCAACAGAAGGGATGTAAGTGTTTTAAAATGCATTTTTACATCTTCTTTCCCTTGTCCTATTTGGGTCGGGAACCCATCACATTGAGAAGACGCTTCGAGGCGACATACTTGTAAATACCAAATGCGTTATCCATTCGGGCAGTGCTCGAGCGCTCGACGTTTCGTGACGATACATCAGCTAATTACCTCTCTCTCAGTGTTGTTATAAAGGTAAAAGGTTGTGCATTGTTTTTAACCAAAGAAAAGTAAATTTAAAAAAATATGTATTGATAATTAATTATTATTTTTTAATGATTATAATATCTAATGCTCCGTATACATTTGCGAACCGCAGCGTGAGCCGAATCACGAAATATGGAAAAGGTTCAAAGCAACCGCAAGCAGCATTTCAGGGTGTGTAATTCTTGGTTTGGCTCGCACTTCAGTTTCAAACCCCGATACAGGCGAACCCTAGTGGGGTTAATAATTACATGCTAAAAATATATGTATATAAATTGTGCAGAAGCAATAAATAAATAAAATAAATAAATAAATGAACACATAGCTTTAGGAATAAACAAACAAACATTGTTCGTTTAATAGTTAGTACCTGCAATCAATTGTCAATTGAATAAATCCATTAGGGACATTTAGGCAATGACGTTATATACTGCAGACGCCTGGTAGAAATCTCAAAGTGGAAAGCCAAAAGTAAGGCAATTGCACTAGTCTCGATTTCTAGTACTTTAGTACTAAACTGCCACTCGTCGAGTAAGGACGTGTCTTACCAGTAGGTAAATTGCATTTAGAAAGCGCCAAAATGTCCTCCTGTGTGATGAAAAAATGTTTCCATTACACGGCAAACAGTAGTAAAAGCGAAAAAATAACATTTCATTTGTAAGTATACGCAAATTACTTATTGTTATCGATTATTACAAACAATACAATTAATTTTCATATTTCCTGCCCAACAATTTTATACATCATTAGAGAAAATATACACACATTCTTTGATTGTCTTATGGTACGGCCACACTGAGGCCAACTTCAAACATTCGGACGATTGTGTTGAGGGGTAGTTCGTGCGTTGGAAGTTCGGAGTTGGAAGATTGGCTTCGGTGTGGAAGTAGCATATCTTTGAATAACTTTTGAATTAAGAAATTATTGAAAACCGCTGGTAACTAAAGAGTGTTATTTACTTGCCACATTTATTTATTAATTTATACGTTCAGATTGTATCTTGAGTTTGTGAGACATTGGCAAGACTAATTATAAAACTTCATTGCATTTAGGCACATTATTACTATTTAACATGACCTTTATAAAAATACTGATTTAAGGTAAGCGCATAACGGATTTATTAGGCATAGTGCAGTCCGTTCGTTGCAGATCAGTGGACGCTATAATGACAATATAACGAAACGAAAATGGTGTTTGCTGGAATTGGGTGATAATATGTGTATGGGAAAAATAATGGAATACAAGGAAGAAGGAAACCAATCTCTTACCTCTGCGAAGGCGAACAACACAATTAAGAATATAGTTTATTTAGTTTCACTGAGGTACCTCGAGGTTAATTATCACAACAACACAAATAATTATGAAATGATCTCGATAAGGTCAAAAACCTTCCTTTTTAGTTCATAAACTATATTATGAACACGAACAACCAGCAAAACTTGCTTCCATGTTGTTGAAAATATTCTTCTCAAGTTGCTTCCAATGTCCCAAAACTTCTTCTGTTTTTTCACAAACAAATGCACTTCAATTCAGTCTTGTCATCTTTCTATTTTAAAATGCTTTCTCCAGCAAGGTGATATGGATTAGATAGATACTGGATAAATGACAGTCCAGTAGGAACTATGCAAATTATCATTTCAAAACCAAATAGACGCACTTGTATGACTAACCATACAAAGAATTCTGAAATTCATTTGATACGATTCATACGATGCCGACCTATGGACACCTTAAGAGAGAGGTAATTTGCCAATATATCGTCACATTACATCGGGCATTTACCGAGGGCTACCAAAATTCGAATGGATAATGCATAATATTTATTATAAAGACAATATTAAAAATCAAGTTGCACCCTTTAAAAATAACAGAAGTCTTAGACAAACATCAATACTTCCCACTCCAAAATGTAAAAAAAAAATTGGACAATTGAGTCATAAATATCTCGGAGCAAAATTTTTTAATTCATTACCAGAAAAAATTAGAAACATGAATACCAATATAAAAAATTTTAAAACTCACCTTAAAAATTATACTGAAAACTTAAACTGAATGATATAAAAAAAAGCAATACAATAACACCCCCCCCATACACACAAGACTTGCTTAATTATGGGGGTACATCAAATATTCTACTATGTAATTAATTACTGTATAAAATTTATTTGTAATTTATGTACCTTCTATTACTAATAAAAAAAAATATATAAAAAAATATCTGGTATTTGCGAGTATGCCTCTATCTACAGCGGGCCCAGCATCTTCTTGCATGGTCTCTGGCGTTGTATCTCCCAACTATGTTTGGGGTGGTCCACAGTTTAAAACACTATTTATTTTATTTATTAGAAGAATGCTCAGGAAACCATGGACAGTCAGGTGCAACAATCCTTACATTCTGGAAGAGCTAAACATCTAAAACTATCTGCCTACATCTTCTAAGATACTTTGGACAATACTTGATCACTGGTAAAGTGGAAGGCAAGAGAAGCAGAGGAATAATTTCGAAATGTTTAACTGATCAAGTGTCACAGGCATCTAGAACTTGGTTGTCAGCGGCTCTCCGTGTGGCGCAGGACCTTGACAGGAGTCTGATTCATCACAATCCTCAGAAATAAGGCAATGATTCATTAAGACGAAGTTACTACCCAATTTGCCCTATTTTCATCACTCTTTTTTCTATTCAATTGAAAAATACAGCATCTTTTTTGGACAATTAGGTAAATAGATACTTCATTGCCCTTTGGATTTCATGATGAAAATAACTTTGCTATCCGGAATTAGTTACGGTGATCTACAAATTTCAAATAGAAAAAGCTGTGCAAATTTCAATTTGCAAACTCACCATTTGAGAGTTTCTGCTTCAGTAATAGATTTCTGAGATATTAACTTTTATATTGAAAAAGATATCACTGTTCTTTATTGATTGTGAAAATTAAATATGCTCTTTCAGTTGAACGAAAAATGGTTGGTGGTATATACAGGGTGTAACAAGGATTTTAACCAGCGATTCGTGAACATATTTGGAGTGAAAAAGGTAGACGTCGTTCTGCTGTCCGGTGATATTTTTTTCTATAAAAACAATAAAAATATTTTTCAAACACATGTCGCCCACGATCACGTGATACACGCACTGCTTCATGTGTTACCGTGCTGCTGGAATGAGACGGAGTGCTTAGCAGATGAACGGTGCTGACTGCACCCATCTACTCAGTTGTGACATGTGATAGAAAAATGTATAGTTTGTTTTTAATAGAAAAAATATATTATCAGACTGCAAAATGACATCTACTTTTTGTACTCGATTCCTGAGAATCATTGGTTAAATCCTTCAGGTAAGTGCTGTTACACCCTGTAAAAGCTTTTATCCAAAATCATTATAATAACATTAATTTAGACTTTTTTTTCGAAGAAAACTTCTTCGGAAAGGTTTTTGCTTTGTGATATAATTATTTATTTTATTAAAAAGACAAATGACTGGGTTTACATTACTTTATTTATATATACACAATCTACTTGTTTCGAGAACAATTTTCACATCTTCAGGAGTAAATGTACACTGCCAATATTTTTCATCATTCTGAAAGAGACATAAGATATAATATGAATTATATGAACACAACACATAATATGAATTTATTAGATGGTAGGAAAGGGAAAATAATGCATAATAATATTATAAATATTGTAATTTGTTTATTTTTAATTTACAGTACTACCTTATGCATTTGATTTTGCAATAATGGCTTCAGGATTCTGCTCTGGAAGTCTAGTTCATAAATCATTCTATGATGCTGATATCACCCTGCCCACTCTTCACATTTACGGAGACACGGATAAAGTTATTCCCAAAGGTAGACCTTTATTTATTATACGTGTTCTACTACAGATAAAGTTATTCCCAAAGGTAGACTTTTATTTATTATACATATTCTACTGCATGTAAAGTTATTCCCAAAGGTAAACCTTTATTTATTATGCATAAAGTTATTCCCAAAAGTAGATCTTTATTTATTATACATATCCTACCACTGATAAATTTCGTTTCGGGACATTCCATGGGGAGGCATAGAGATACGAAAAAATAAATAACACCAATATTTTTGCGACAATATCCTTCGTAATTTTTTTATGGTCGGGTGCAGTGTCACCCCCCCCCCCCCCCACCGTCGGGTGACACCCGGGGCGGTCCGCCCCCCCCCTCGCTACGCTACTGGTACTAATGCATACTTTATTGAATTTATTATTAACGCGTTGCTGTGGCTATTAAAACACTTTGTAAAATCCAACCTTTGTAACCACCGCCGTCTTTGAGTTTATCGCGACAGATTTTGACGACCGGCATAGTCCAGCGGTAAGGCTCTTGACTACCACTCCAAAGGTCGCGGGATCGAATCCCGGCGTGGCAAATAATTTTTTAAAAAAAGAGGAATTTCCCACCATATATTGTTTTCTTATATCCCAAAAGAATTAGGCAGCGTTTTCGATCAAAGCTACCAGGCTGCTTGACTTTTTCCGACACTTCTTACAATTATCGTTATGTTTCAACCAATTTACACAAATCCTTGACAAATTACATACCTAAACCGTCCTCACGAAACACTCTATCTATTGGTGAAAACCGCATGAAAATCCGTTCAGTAGTTTTCGAGTTTATCGCGAACAGACAGACAGACAGACGGCGCGGGGGACTTTACTTTATAATATGTAGAGATACTTGCCTCAGCCATCTAAAGAGTCAGAATTCGGAATAACAGAAGAGTATGTATGAAACAATGTATGGATGTGAATGAAGCAAAGAGTGTGCACCAAGACCAAGTTGTGTGGCAGCCTATCCTCCCTGCCTACCCCTTCGGAAAACGGCATGATGGTTAGTTGGTTGAAAGTTACATGAAATTGTGAGCTGAAATTAGTAATGAGAGATGAGTAACTCTCAGACCCATCACCTGGTGAAAGATCATCATTCAGAATCGAAACATTGCTTGAAATGACTAAAGCTCTTTTTGTATGTTGCACCTCACAAAAGTGCCCCTCTCTGTACACTGTGTTTACATCAATGTACACTGTGTTTACATCATCTGTACACTGTGTTTACATCATCTGTACACTGTGTTTACATCATCTGTGTAACTCTCAGACCCATCACCTGGTGAAAGATCATCATTCAGAATCGAAACATTGCTTGAAATGACTAAAGCTCTTTTTGTATGTTGCACCTCACAAAAGTGCCCCTCTCTGTACACTGTGTTTACATCAATGACGTTACATACTATTAGACGAGGGGTAGAAATCTCGAAGTGGGAAGACAAGAACAAGACAATTGTAACGATCTCGATATCTAGTACTTTAGTACTAAACTGCTACGCGTCGAGTGAGGTTGCGTCTTACCAGCACTTACCTGTAAGTAAATTGCATTTTAAAAAGTGTAAAAATGCCCTCCTGTGTGATGAGAAAATGTTTCAATTACACGGCAAACAATAGTAAAGGCGAATGAATAACATTTCATTTGTAAGTACACGCAAATTACTTAATATTATTGATTATTATAAATATTACAATTAATTTTCATGTTTCCTGCTCGCGGTTTTACATGTCATTAGAGAAAATTCAAGTCCTACTAAAGTAGAGGGTCTGGACGCGCAACAGCCAAATTTCTGTTGCTAAGTAAACTTCACTGTTTTAAAGTAGACTAATCAGCCTAAACACTCTGTTTATTTGTTTGCTTGCGGTAAAACAACACATAAATCAGTAGTTCTAACAAGTATTGATGACAATCGCCACCATTTGAAAACTGTCGTTGCCCTATAGTATTTATTGTATAGCTCGACATATCAAACTCCGACAGGCAGCCGGGCCTTTTATTCTAGTGGGCCTCGAGAAAAGGAGACAGCGAACTGAGCGAACGTTCCATCAAAAAGTGACAAGCAATACGCC
This sequence comes from Limnephilus marmoratus, assembly GCA_917880885.1. Taxonomy (NCBI): domain Eukaryota; kingdom Metazoa; phylum Arthropoda; class Insecta; order Trichoptera; family Limnephilidae; genus Limnephilus; species Limnephilus marmoratus. Next base: position 27,260,949 of record OU862923.1, on the reverse strand, counting down.
GCCGCGCGCTCATATATCCATGTCATTCATACACACACATTATTTGATTGTCTATCTTTATCACACAGGAATAAACTTTTGAATTAAGAAATTATACTGAAAATCGCTGAAAACAAAAGAGTGTTCCTTACTTTCCACATTATATTGTGAGTATATGAGACTATGGCGAGTCTATTTATTTATATTTTAACGTCATTGGTTTACAAGGGAATTATGTCACCATCCGATTGGGCAGCATTGTGAGGCAGGTTAATGATGAACTTAAAATAATTGATAATCTGCTCATTCATAGATTGTGGTAATTTTATTTAAATTACAAGCGAGTTCCCGGCGTGCGTTGCAATGCCACTTAATAAAGAAATTGTTTCTCCCTGTGTGTCAGCAAGCAGATGAACCGTATAGGAAATAATTTCATCACGCCAGAGCTCACCACTATATGTAAAAAAACCATCACGGGCATTTTTTCATTTACATTTTTTACTCCAAATAATGTCAGGAATCGATGGTTAAAATCCCTCGGGTACGTCCTGTTACACCCTGTATATTTTTAATAATGTGTTGATAACTACTGACTTACAATAATATACCTATAAATTTATAACTAATATTAAAATGCCACAAACAAATTTATTCTCCTTCGCTTCACTAATTAAGATCAAAATAACTGACTCATTTCTAATAACATACCTCGAAATGTGATAAACTCAATAAAATTAAGATAACGATATATTACGTTATGGTAGACAAGTATGCTGGTGAAAGTAAATATTCTATTAGTTCATAGTTTAACATACTATCAGATAAAAATTACAACATACAAACAATATTATATGATTATTGAATAACTTATTTTGTATGAAATAAATTTGAAATAAAATTTCGGTAATACATACATCCTTAGGTAATCGTTTGACAGGATTAAAATCCTCCAACCTAGAAGTATTATCTTATTTCACAACAAGTTTAGAAGTAAAGTTTGACAAACTGTTAAATTTTATGATTTTCAGTATAATGTAAGGCAAATGATTTAATCACAGTAAATGCAATATTAATTAGTTTATGTTAACCTTTTCACCGCATTTCTGATATATGTGTATCGCAAACAGAGTTTATCCGAACACAATACTCACATAGATGCATCGCAAACAGAGTTGGTCTGAACACAGTACTCACATAGATGCATCACAACCAGAGTTGATCCGAACACAGTACTCACATAGATGCATCACAACCAGAGTTGATCCGAACACAGTACTCACATAGATGCATTGCAACCAGAGTTGATCCGAACACAGTACTCACATAGATGCATTGCAACCAGAGTTGATCCGAACACAGTACTCACATATGTAGATGCATTGCTTTCATACAACACGTCTCAAACTTCGTAAAAAAAATTCTGGTGAAATTGAACAAAGTTGTCTTGTTCCTTTATTCACTAAATACAATAAGCAGAAGTAAATAAGATAAACTGCTGTTTCTTAGTGGCATTTGGCAGGGGCACTGTTGGAGGTGTGTTTATCAAATGATAATTTATTAATCTATCTTCTATATTTATAAAAATTTAGGTTCCGTATGTTTGCGTTCGCTAATCTCGGAAAGTAATCGATGGATTGTTTCAAAATTTTTACAGAACATTGCATTTTAGCAGAAGAGCATTTTTACATACTTTTTATTTGGAAGTTACAAAGGAAAAGAATAATTTTATGCGTTTTAAATTGACTCATAATTTGTCATAGTACACAACGGAATGGCAGTTCTAGACAGAATGACATTTTGCAGAAAAATGATTGTTAAATAAAATTCTATTTTTGAAAATCTTTAAGTTGATAAATTTATTTAAAGTAGGTACTCCCCTAATAGTTTGAATCGAATCAAGAGCTTTAGATATTTTAAATAGGTACCTATGTTAGATACCAAATTTAATTAATATACATGAAAAATTGAAATTTGAATAAAATTGTAAAAGGTGGCACGCAAGCTATTTAAAAACTGAATGTACTGGGATTGAATATATGGAATGCGGGAGGAGGGTTGGCGGGACGAGGGAGCGGTAAAGGGAAGAGGGAAGGCGGGGAAGGTGGAAGGCAAAGGTGAGAGAGGGGAGGGGAACCTGGGAGGGCGGAGGAGAACTCGGGAGAAGGGTTTGGGGGACGGTGGAGGGGGTGGGGGAGAGGGAAGGTGGAGGTGACGGAGTGGGAACGCGAGAGGGGAAGAGGATGCAGGAGAAGAAGGGGAGGCGGAAGGGGAACGGGTCGAATGGGAAAGGACACTCAGGGAGGAACAATTTCTTTATTAAATGGCATAGCAACGCATGAAATAACGTGATATTGTAAAAGCCTTTAAGGTCTGAATAAATAAATAATTTAAAAAAAATTATACTACAGCATAGTCACAGCAGATATTCAATTAAGCAATGTGTCTTCTTGGAAAATGCACAGTTGCTAGACAATTTTTGTTAACTCCTCTAATAATTAAAATCAGACAAAGCCACAGCGAAGCGTGGTCGGGTTCAGCTAGTGTGATATAATTATGATTAAGAAGCGAGGTAAAACCTTTTATAGCATGCAATTATTTGTTATCGATGGATAACAAACAATTGCACAGCGATGGCTCCTGAATTTGGTGGTTTCAGCAGTCCAAAGGTCTAGTGAATCCAGTGGGTGCAGTTTGTTGTTGCATGCTAAGCCGGAGTTCATTGATCCCCACAGGATGTCATGTTTTATTTTATTTCTTGCACTAGGAAAAGATTGCACAAAGCCTTTAATATTTTTTTATTAATATATTATGTCATTTTTATTTCTTGACTGAACTCCTAAAAATGGCAGGAATACAGTAAATTCTGTTTTTACACATGACCACAGTGGATTCATTTAAGCTAGAGTAATTGAGATTTCAAGTGATGAAAGTGATTTCACACCAAGCATGTGAAAACTGAAGCATTTTCTATGACACTGACAATGAATAAATAATATAATAGGCCACTTGTATGGATTTCATAATGACTTGAATGAAAAAATAGTGTGGATAGATTTTTCTACTAAGATTATGAAAATGGTAGTTAAAATTTTTAGAAATTTATCGTTTTTTTTTATTTTTAACTAAATAAATCCGTTATTTGGGCTCGTGACGTCACTCCATGAAAATGTTCCGTCTCCGATAATATTCAATTAATTTTGTTAAATTCCACACTGATTTATTTTTTAATATTATGGCGACACTTTGATTTTCGGTGAATTTTTGACAGATGTTACGAAGAGAACCCCGCACACATTATGCCTTTTGACAGATGTTACCTGTACATATTATGCCTTCTGTACCTGACTTAGAAGCCTAATGGTAATGGTGCTGATTTTAACAAAATCGAATTTTATTTTATAATTATAATTTACAAGTACAAGTTTATTACATTGGATTTAGTCATACATAGACGTTGAACATTACAATGATTAATGATCAATAAGATGGATCAAGGAACAAAATATTTATGAGATGTAATATTTTTGGTATGCCTCGTTATTCTCCTGTGCCATTCGTGTGGAAAACGTCGTTTTTTTTTAAATGATTTTCGGCTATGTAATTATTGTTTTTTCACACCCATAAAATTATGTCCCGTCTTTCCGGTTTATAAAAAATGGTCCGATTTTTTGGATTGAAATTTTTAAAAAATCGCCAGGGATTCAAAAATACGAATAAATAAAAAAATAAAATACGGAATGTCTTAGAATATTTGCCTAAATCGGAAAAAAAATAATAAAAATGTTGTGCAAGTGGCCTATTATGTTTCTCCCATTTTCTTTTTACAATAATGTATTGCCTTTTTATGGGAATTCTGTACAAGTATCCACATATCCATGAATTCATATCCTGTTTTTGTTCTTTACAGAGATGAGTGAAGCCCTTGTCAACATATTTGTGAAACCGTTAGTCGTGGAGCATCGAGGGGGCCATTACCTGGCATGTTCGGGCTCCCTCAAGGGCAAGTACAAAGACTTCTTCAACGATATGGTGGATGAGTTCCTCGATGTGCCCAACGATAATGATGATGACAATCAACCCCCTTCGACTAATTAATTTCAGGCTGGTGCATTTAGGCTAATTGATTTTGTCCCCAATTAATTGAAATTCTTGAATAATAAAATGATGTTTCAATACGATAAGTACTAAATATAAATTGTTGAAATAAATTGTTTTTTTCTTTGTATTGTTGCTAAGTCACTATGATCCAATTTCTTTTAATTTCGGCATGTTAAAACAGGAATTAATTTTCTTAACCCTTTAAAATTACCTTAAACTGCTATAAAAGTCCCAAATATGTTTACTTTATATCTTAAAGTCTGCTATTTTATAAATCGTTCATTCCTTCTTTCTCTCTCATTTTTTAGTTTGTATATCTCTAAGTCTACTATTGTATAAATCTTGCGTTCTTTCTTGCATATCCTTTACTTACTTATTACAATAACTTTTGTTACTAACTCACATGATTCTTTCATTTATAATGATTTTTTAAATTTATATTGTGATTTTTTTAAACTCTTCATCATTTTTATTTTTAAATTTATACATGATTTTTTAACCTACTTATTATTTACAATAGCCGTTATTACTAACTTACATGATCTTTTAATTTACTAATTGAGCTAGAACTCCCTCACCAAACACAAGAGCATTGTCTCTTTATGGTGAGGAAAAAAAAAAAAAAGGAGTATCGTCATACGCATGCAGGGCCGCTGACAGCCAATCTAAGCCCCAAGTCTAGTAGACTATACCGGGCCCCCTCCCCACAACTTACCGGGGGGGGGGGGGGGAGAGAAAAACCAATTAAAAGTGTCATGCTAACCTGCTATTGATAGGAATACTATTTCATTACCTTTTCTTATTTTCTTGTATCTTATACCATTTTACCAATCATTCGAATTTAGCATAATTATTCAATGGAAATATTTAAAAAGTTATGGTGAATACTGATAATAAAATACTTGTGTTTATTGTTTTAGGCTACTGTGTATGTGTATTTACATATTCTTCGTTGTTCATTATATCTTAAGGCTAAATTAAATTATTATAATATCAACACAGATACGTTAGTAATGGAATATTTTTTAAATTATAGTAAAAACTCCACAAACTATAAAATAATAATATAGGCTATAAAATAATATGTATAGAAAAAGAGTTTTCCATAAACATAATACAAGATTCACTCAAAATGAAGGATTGGTGGTTCCGAAATGTACCAATAAATACGGTGAAAGAACCCTAAACTATATTGTACCCAGAATATTTAACAAATTACCAATGACATTTAAAAATATAAATATTTTTACAGCAAAAGTCAAATATAATCTAAGGAAATGGGTATTATAACGCTTTACGACCCTTAAGTGACAATGGTAGTGATAATGATAATAACAATAGTGTACTTCTTCCCCAACGGAAAGGTAGAAAAAGAGGTTGTAGAGCTGGGAGAAAGGTTAGATTAGTTAAAAACCTGCGGTTAGCACAAACCAGGAATTTGCGCCTGCCCAAGTCTCTAAATGTTGCCGCTTGGAATGCGAGATCAATTGCCAATAAACACGAAGACATTGTGGATCTGATAACTAGCAAAGGTATTCACATTTTGGCGCTATCGGAGACTTGGCATGAAAATGCTGACTCTTACTCCATCAAAACCCTTCGGTCAAGTGGGTTCTCGGTGTATGAAGCTGCAAGGCCGATAAAATCCGACACAAGTAATATTAATTTTACGAATCACGGGGGAGTTGCAATTGTAGCGCAAAATGGTATTCGCTTAGACAGTATAGGGATACGTCAGGTGTATACCACTTTTGAGTTTGTCGGCTGCAAGGCTTCTGCTAATGGCGCATCCCTCGTGATAATTTCCATCTACCGTCCCGGGTCATGTGCAGCCACCGCAATTTTTTTCAATGAATTTAGATCTCTCCTGGAATGCACCTCTAACTATAATTGCGACGTTATTATTCTGGGAGACGTCAATATTCACTTGGAAAAGAAAACCAATCCCTTGGCCCTCAAATTCACCAAAATTCTATGTGACTTCGGCTGCGACCAGTGGGTGAACTCACCTACACACGACGCGGGGGGTACACTCGATGTAATCATTTCCCGGGTTGGGTTTCCCCCAAATAGCGTAAATGTTACTGACATTGGACTATCGGATCATCGTCTCGTCACATCCGAGTTTGCCTTCGATCCTCCAAAATTAGAGTTCAAATCCGTTGTCTCCAGAAATTGGAGAGAATTCGACTTCGAGGCATTTTGCAGTATTTGAAAGCGTCGCCTCTCTGTGATAAGGAAAAGTATAACGAGAGCCAATCAGAAGAGTTAGTAACTCTATATAATTCTACGCTACGGGCATTACTCGATAAAAATGCTCCTTTCACAGAGAAGGTCTGCCGCATTAGGAATTGCAGCAAATGGTTCGATGATGAATGTCTTCAAAAGAAGAGGGAAATGCGGAAATTTGAGAGGATTTACAGACAAAACCCGACTTTCAGCAATCGGCAGCTTTGGATTACCAAGCAAAAAGTTTACAAGGAAGAAGTCACACAGAAGAAATCTAACTTTTGGTGTGAGCAAATTGAGACAGAAAAGGACCCTCGAAAACTTTGGCAAAATATAAGGACTCTGTCTGGAGAGAGCAACAATAGGGTTGATTCCTCTCTTGAAGCAAACAGCCTCGCAACATACTTCAGAAGTAAGGTTGAACAAATTCAGGCCCTCAGTGTGGTAGGATCGTCTTCTGTCGCAGCATCAAGTCCGCTCTCGGGTGACTTCTCTACTTTTGCAGCAGTAACGGAAGAAGATTTCACGCGTGCTATAAAGTCTTGCCCTAACAAGCAATGCACTCAAGACCCCATACCTACCTGGCTCTTAAAACAATGTCTTCCGGATATAGCGCCTGTAATTACCGCAATTATCCAGAAGTCATTAGTAAATTCACTTGTACCGGGAACACTCAAGAAATCAATAATAACTCCGATTCTAAAAAAACAAAATCTTGATACTGACAATACGGATAATTACAGGCCGATATCCAATCTACCATTCCTTTCTAAACTGCTTGAGAAAATCGTTGCCAAACAATTGGTGGGGTACCTACTTGAACTCCGCCGGTCTATTTGCCAAAAATCAATTCGCTTATCGACAGTTTCATTCAATGGAAACTGTTCTTCTGCGGTTAATTTCAGACTTGATCATCGGGATGGAAGCAGGTAAGTTGGGTTTGGTATCTGTTCTTGACATGAGTGCGGCATTTGACACGGTAGATCATAGTATTTTATTAAATGTGCTTGAAACCGAATTTGGCGTTTGAGGTGATGTTCTCCAATGGATGACATCATACCTGTCTGGACGAGTAGCCTCAGTAATTTTCAATAATTGTACTTCACCTGAAACTCCCATAGAATGTGGAGTTCCCCAGGGTTCTGTCTTGGGTCCCATCCTTTTCATTCTCTATACGAATCGCCTCGAGAAACTCATTCAATCAGCTGGCTTTGAATCACAAGGCTATGCAGAAGATCGTTTCATTTTCAAGTTTTGTTCCCCGGATGAAAAAGACGTCCTTAAAAACGAGGTGGTTAGTTTCATTGACACAGTCTCAAGTTGGATGTCTGTCAATAAAATCAAACTTAATCCGACCAAGACGGAATTTATTTGGATAGCTTCTCCTGGAAGGCAAGCCCTCATCGACTCTAATCCAATCCATATTCAGGGCACAGATATAATCCCTTCTACAGAAATAAAATTTCTAGGTTTCACTATAGACAATAGTCTTTCTCTTGAATCACAAATTTCAAAAGCTGTAAGTTCTGGCTTTTTCCATCTAAGGCAGATAAAATCAATCAGGCATTGCCTTCCCTCTGATGGAGCAAAGTCACTCATAAATTCGTTCGTTGTCTCACGTATGGACTATTGTAATAGTGCGTATGCTGGCTTGCCTAAAAAACAATTCAATAGAATCCAATCCGCTTTTAATGCTGCGGCAAGAATGATTTTTGGTGAATCTAAGTATTGCCGTATAACCCCGCTTCTAAGGGATCTTCATTGGCTTCGATGCCCTGAAAGAATAGAGTTCAAGATCTGCTTAATGACCTTCAAAGCATTGCAAGGAATGGCGCCAGCCTATATATCGGAACTATGTGTCCGACAAAACTTAAGCGATAGGCAGCTTACTCTAAGGTCAGCAGATCTAGATGTTACTAATCGTTTAATCGAACTTTCTAGGTCAAATCGAGCCGTTTACTATGATCGATCTTTACGTGTAACTGGCCCGCTCATTTGGAACAAACTTCCCTCAGCTCTTACTAATATCCAGAACTCGGCTGAATTCAAAAGAGCTTTAAAAACCAACTTATTTAAAAAATCATACCTTTCATGAATTTTAACTCCTTTTCAATCTACTATAATAAGTCATGTTCCTCAAGTTTCTGGTAATTGTTTGGTTTCGATTACCTCCTTACTATAGTTTTATGTGCACTCTGATTTTGTATTATTTGTATTATTTCTAAATGCTAAATGCCTCCTATTCTATATAATTTATTTTAAATGATTCTTGTTGAATGGCACCGTGATGGTTTATCATTATATATTGTCCTATGCCAAAACAGCACTCACTATTGTTGTTAATATTGTTCTTTAGGAATTGCTTTGTATATTTTGTATATTCGTTATTTCACATTATTTAAATAATTTTTTAAGGACTCGTAAGGAACACTATAGGTTAATTTTAAGTTTATTATAATCAAGCGCACTTGAAGTGAAATATCACAAAACTGCGCTATATAAATACTACGTTATTATTATTATTATTAGATACTGAAGGTTTATATTGATGCCCTACCGAAGACCTTATTTTCCTATTTTGAATTCACATTCCAAGGAAATGGAAAATCATTATAAATGTGTATTACCTCATGTATATTAAACTACAGAAGTACTTGTTGATTATATTCATTTGTTCATATTAATTTCATTTGTACTTGTTTGTTATACAGGGTGTTAAGGGACGTACTTGACTTACTTTAACCAGTGATTCCTGACTTTATTTGGAGTAAAAAATGTAAATGAAATTTTGGTCTCCGGTGACATTTTTGATGTTTTTTTTATTTATTTTTTCTACAAAAACATAAAAAATGGTAGGTGTTGGACAGTTGGAGGTGGGGTAAGAGGTTGGTCAGATTCTCGGCTGAGTGACCAGTGACGAAGTGTGGAAGAATTTTTTTTTGTTTGATTTTGAAGAAAAAAATTTTGAAAAAAAAAAAAGTTGTCAAAAAAAGTCACCGGAGACCAAAATTTCATTTACATTTTTTACTCCAAATAATGTCAGGAATCACTGGTTAAAGTAAGTCAAGTACGTCCCTTAACACCCTGTATATGGCTTATATACTACTTTTTACATATTTATATTTATCCTATTTTGTAATTTAACATTATACATACCTACATACTGTTTGCCATTGTACCATGTAATATGCAAAAATGTTGTCATTATGTACCTGTTGACAAACTACATAAGCAGTTTAGCAGGTTTGAATGTTAATAAATAAATAAAATAAGGCAAAAAAATTGTCGTCTATAAAATTGCTTTTCTACTTTTCTTGTTTGCAAAGCTATTTATAATATCATCAAAGTCCAAGTTTCTGACCAGACCATTTTCTAAGGATAACATTCCCAAACTTGTTAAACGTTCTTGACTCATTGTGGAACGCAAAAAAATTTTCACTCTAGACAACAAAATAAAAGATCTTTCTGCTTCCGCAACTGTTATGGGCAGAGTACAGAAAATTCGAATGGCAATTACTACATTAGAGAAGAGATTTGACAGTTTTTGGTTTGAAAAAGTATTTAGTAACTGCAGTGGATTTAAATGTTCTGAAAAGTTTCCTGGCGTGTTTGACAGCTGGGCCCACGGAGCGTGCGGGCCCGGCCCGCGTCCGCTCCGAGTGTCATTCATTGGCTTTTATTAGTCAAAAATCCGCACACCCGGACCCCCCTTCGGCCCGGGCCCCAAGTTTCAGACTTGACCAACGTGCCCTCTCGGCGGCCCTGTACGTATGCGGAGGCACTCGAACGATCCATTTATAGTATCGCCGCTTACGTGCGGCCGTACTACATTCCATTTGTCCAACTATAATTTATAATGCAATAAGAAAAGGTTAGAGTAATAAAAAAATCTCCGAAATTAACTTACGTAGAAAAAAAGTTAAGAAGATATTTAATTAAATCGATTACTTAAAATTAAGAAAAACTTGAAAATTAACTCACTCCTACCATGTAAACGTTAAAAAAATAACTCATTAATCAGAGGGTTAAGAGGGCATTACCAGAGAAAGCCGGAAATACGTCATTTTCAAAAAAGTTTTTTGACGTATTGACTCTTTTCCACAAAAAATTATAAATGGATTTCGAAAGATTGTTCTTTTATCTAGCATTCGTATGTAATAAATTTTTAGAATTTATTTTAATTTTTAGTGTAATAAGGTTATTCCATAGGTCGTTGGCAGATTTGTTAAATTTTCAAAAAAGTTTTTGTATTATACCACACCCATTTCAAATAATGTAATCATGCAGTAAAATAAATCAATACATTATCTAGCAGAGTTATGTATTAGAATTTTAATTTTAGTTTCAATAAAATCATTAAAAAATATGTACGTACATGTGTTTCTTGACGAAAATTGGTCCATTTGTGTATTTATTTGCGCACTTACAAACTAATATATTTCAGATTTTTTTAACATTCTTATTAAATTTAGACATTATTGAAAAATGATAAATACTTATAATCAAAAAATAACTACAAAAAGTACACTATTTTAATAGTTTTATCATCACGCCTTTCAGCATTTTTGGATGAAGGTATAAATTAAAGCTAATTTGGATTGAAATAAATTCGATATTGAGTTATAATTTAAAAAAGCTGGTACGGAGAATAATTAATCTTTCTCAATGTAACCGCCCTGCACGATCGGAAGAACAACTTTCGACGAAATGTGGATTTTCGTCCGCTGGCTGGTTAAACGCTCTTAAAGGCATACAAGTATACACATCATAAATATAATATAGTAAGTGGGGAGGGTAAAATGTGTTCCTAAAGCACCTAAACATTAAAAAATGGTCACTAAAAATTAGAGGTATGTCATTCTACTTATTTTACGAACTCAAGACCGATTCAGAGTTCAGCCAAATGGACTCGATTCCTCAGACTTGCTCCTTCGATTCTGCCGGGCTATTGAGAGTTTCGCTGGACTCATCGAACCCGGTTGAACGCCATGGAGTTGGGGAACGTTAGGAGTCATAGGAATTACAAGAGTGAACGAGCTTATCATATTTACTTAAGCCTCGATTACATTGAGCGAGTTTACAAGTTACTATCTGGGAAATTCACTATCTTTTAATAAACTCACTCAGTGTAATTGTACTACTATCTAACTAGCAAATTGTGGACCATCTACGAAAAAAATTGAAAGGTAGTCAACTTTACTCGCTACTCGCTCAAGAATACTCAAGATGGTGGCCTACCAACAGCTGATTTCGCAACTGTCAGAATTAGTTCACGCGGGAGCCGTTATTCTCACTACTAGCGTGTGGCGCTACCTGCGAGCTCAAGTTTTTTACAAAATGTCAACCGAATTGGTTCACGCAGGAGTCGTTATTTTAGCTGCTACTGTCGCTACTGACCGAGTAGACAGTTTTATGTGTCATGACAATCTCACTCGCCGATTCACCCGCTTTTAAACTTACCGGCTAGTAGCTTGTAGACTCGCTCAATGTAATCGAGGCTTAAGTCAGGTAACAATTGTAAATCATCAAACGGTGATTTATACTTGACCCTTTGAAAATAAAATGCTAGGAGTTAAAAATAATAATAAAGTAATATATTTGGTTCGGTGTCAATTTTAAGATCCACTCCACACGCCCCGTCCAGATGTCGTTGCCATAGTTGTTCAATGGTTGAACCAGTGAAAGTGAATCAGGATTCTTTTTCATTATAAACCTTTCTCATGAATCATTCTATCTATCGGTGAAAACCGCATGAAAATCCGTTCAAGAGTTTATCGCGAACAGATAGACAGACGCGGCGGTCGACTTTAATTTATAATAAGTAGAGAAATACACTCAAGACTTCTTACCCGCGCTGCAGTGCACTATGTAGGGTAAGGCGAGGTTATCTGGTGATACAGGTAATGTGGTGATAGTGTAGAATTTTGTAATTATTAAATTTACCATGCAGTACACAACTTTGAAATTAGAATCGTAGATGGAAAACAGATCTGTGAACCATAATAAATCAACTTCGCAAGTTTTTACGTGGTCAGTGAAACAGAAAATAATTTTACTCAAACGAAAAATATTTTTACAACTTTCAATGTGCTGTGGCGACTTCAAATTGTAATTTATCAAGTAATCTGGGATTTCTGAAGGTATGTTTAGGTTTTACACCTTATTTTAATCAGTAAAGTACGCTGCATAGTCATACTTAAAAAAAATGGCAGCTGTCCTACTTTTTTTTTGGTAGGAGCTTAAGTAATTTGTGGGTAATATTAAGTTTTTTTAAATGTTTTTTTGGACTTAACGAATTGTGATTTTTAACATTTATTTTTATTTTCTATAATTCAACTTCTGGATTAATGGTGAATTATCATCATGCATATTAGGTCGGTGAACAGTTTTAAGGTTGTTTTGGTCTATTTAAACATATCACCAAATTTCCTATCCTCACCAAATTACCTGTCACCAAGTTACCATTCGTTAAATATTTATTATATTCACTAGCCACCTCTTACAGCCATTAGATATCGGAGTGTATCGTCCATTGAAAGCAGCCTGCCGAGCGATTCTATGTCTTTTGTGGTATCGTTATGAGATAACGGACGTGATCTCCAGTCAGATTTGTGCGATTTTTACATATTTACTGTAACATATTTTAGTTTTGATCGTTTTAAACATGAATTACTGCAAGTATGCATGATCATGAATTCATTTAATGTACGTTATACTTAGGAAAAGCAAATAAATCACAAATCTGACAGGAGAAAACGTCCATTATCTCATAACGATCCCACAAAAGATATAGAATCGCTCTTCTGGAGTCGGAGTTTGAATGAATATATGATGACATCTCCAAACGTAAACCAGCGTATGCGCGCAGTTTTTCAAAAAATAAATTTCAAAAATGCCTTGAAATTAATAAAGAAGTCCAGAAGTCTTAGGACCTTCTCAATTAACAGAAAAAGCATTAACCATCACAGTTCCAACAAAAAGAAAACTGATTTTGAAGACATTTTCAAAATTTCCCACAATATTCCAACATCAACGACACGAATTAAAAGAGATTCCCCGCAAAATGTTGGACACCTCATTGACAAAAAAAGGTAGATCAGTCAGTATCATCATCATTACGTAGGATTAATTAAGTGTCCGCAAAATCCGTTAAACCTCGCGCCGAAAAATCTTTTTCGTCAAAAAAGGTAGAACCGTCAGAACCATCAACATCATGCAGAATTATTATTTTTCCACAAAATCCTTAAAACCAAGTGGAATCGATAATGAGTAGAAATGTGGTATGTGTATGAAAACTTTTTCAGAAGACGAGTAATATAAAACGAAAGGAAAGTGGATTTATTGCGATTTCTGTTCCACTACGTACAAAAGCAAGAAGACGAAGATGATAACACATGTGACGCATGGGTAATCAATATTTTATAATCTCGTTCAAGATTTAAAAACACATTTAATGTTATTTTACCTATTTACAGTCGAAGGGAGGAGTATCACCAAATAAAACACCCTCTATAACCAAATAACCTTACCTATAACCAAATTACCTATATCTTTTGGTGATTTACATTTGAAAGTTTTCTTGTGTTATGTTAGTTATTATTTTATTTTTTCTTTTTAAAATATGTGCTGAAATAATGTACCTAAGCAATAAATATTTTTGTAAATTTTTAATATCCTTATTTTTCAAAGTACATGACGATAAATCAAAAATATCACCAAATAACCTTGCTTTACCCTACTGAATAACTTTACATTGATGAATGTCGGCGGACGGCAAATGTTTAATTAGAAAATATTTTGCATCTCAGAATTTGTCCCAATTAAACGGAATAGTGTCCCAGATAACTGGTATTTCCCTGGAGTTTGGTCCCAAATAACTGGCTCTCCCGATAAACCGGTGTACCAATTAAGCGTAATCAACTGTATTTTAATTTAGTTAAATTTTATGTGAAAAATTCCATAATTTTTTTTGTTCATTCAAATCAAATTTATGATCCGCGACCTCTAAATCCAGAGCCAACTGCTCTTTTTTTACATTAGCTTCACACAGGAGGCCCTAAGGAAAATAATTTCACTCAGGGTCTAATTCATCTTTGGGGATGCTGTGTGTCAATCCATCCTTTCCACTGCGATGCAAGGCAATGTTCTGAGAAAGTCCTGCTGGAGAGATCAAAATATCTGTCTCAACCAGTCTCCCGACCTGGCCTGCCACCCTGTTGGTGACAGACACATCGGCCGCCAAGATCCCGACAAACCTGACCCCGGACATCCCTGCTTAGTCACCAAACATAGCAAACCACTTGGGGTGACCTATGGCAGAAGTGTTGCTCGTTGTTTGCTCTATGGGATTCGAAAAAAAAATTATTATGTATTTATGTATGGTTCGCTACGTTTGGTGATTTAGTAGGGGTGCCCAGGTTCACGAGGTAAGGTTTGTCTAGGTCTTGGAGGCAGATGACCAGGACACACTGAACCCCAGATTCCTACCCACCCCTTAAACCCTTTACCTTCCCAGAACTCTCCTCTCCTTATTAATTACGTGAGCTCAAAAATAGGGGGGGGGGGGGTGTCCAGCATAAGTGGCCCAAATTTATCTCACCAAGGGGGGGGGGTCTAGATTGGAAGAAAAACTGCTCACGTAATTAATGTATGTCCCCTACCTACAACAATTATTCTACTGTGTTAAATTGTTAAGATTTGAACGTTAGAGCCCTATGATATCTGAGCCCAGGGGGTTAGAAATGGAAATGGTTTACGTATAACACCAGATAAAATAGAATTTGTGTTTTCAAAACTGTCTAAATATCTAATAAGATTGGGAGAAAATTCAATCACAAAATATAAAAATTGGAGTAGTAAAAATATTAATAAAACACTAGAATACATTTTACGGTTTATTTAAATTAATAAAACACATTCTGTTACCACTTTCCTTATCATTTTTTATATCATAAAAAGTCCTTAATATATCCACTGCTCGTAATGTGCTCGGTTTCACAAAGGAATGAGAAGGTTTATAACATGCGAATGGTACACTAATGTGTAGAATATTAAATTATCTATAGACTGACAAAATTTAAAATATGTGCTATAAAAATTCTAAGGTGTGATCTGTAATACAGTGAAAAATATTAATTTGTATGAACTCAACACCAAAAAAAGCTTTTGTTAATAAATTGTAACGCATGAACTGAATAAAAACGTTTTTATATTATGAGTATAGAATATAATATCCGGGCAAAATAAACTTTTAATCATAAAAAAAACGCAGATGAAAAATAAACTAGCACGACAAAAAATAAAAAAATAGTCCTATTTTTTAAAACAACTTTTTTTATATATACACATCATATTTTCGATAGCTGTATTTAGAGACATTTTATATTAAAATTATTGTTTTATACCAGCTAAACATCATGAGGGGTTAAATAATAATAGTATAATTATTATTGATCTTTACACTGCAAAGGTCTGGGAATTATGCGCCGACCGGTTGCTGCAATGAAAAGCATACCAGTCATTTCCACAGGCTTATTTAACTTAAGATGAATGCATTCTTGAACGTAATATGTCAACGCTCGTTTATAATGTCATGATCCTTTGGGTTTAGTTGACCTGCTCCTGTCCGTTGCTCTCCTGGGACTTCATGACGTCGGGAAGATCCGGGGGGGATGAGAATGGGGTCAATTCCAGGATTTCAAATTCACCGTTTTCTTTTCTGGAATTTCAAATTTTAGAAACAGATTTTTTCAGATGATTCAATTTTACAGAAAACACTGAATGACTTCACAGGGAACTTGATTTGCTTCTTGGTTATACATAAAAGATAAAATTTGAGAATAGAGAGCCGTCAGTAAAACGATGTCTACGGTAATGGTCTTCGGGATATTTTTATTTGTGTGCTGTGCCTGCCTGACTAGGAACTCCTGTCTTGAGAGCATGCGCAATTTACAACAAAAATAACAACACTGCAGGTATTAATAAAATCATTAGTGTTTGATTTGTCTTGGCTGATGCTCCAAGACTCGGTGTCCAATTTATATTTCAAATAATTTGTGTTCTGTCTAATGGCCAGTGAAAGTGCATTGTATAGCTTTGTTACAAAGTCTTCTTCTTTCGTATGGTGGGGGGTCAGAGGGGGACGTCTAGGTCTGTGAGCCAGTCTAGAGCCTCAGGCGTTGCCCTGTGGACCTCATAAATCCCGCTGGGGAATGAATGGAGCGGGCATTCGTTGACCACATGTTCGGTGGTCTGCACCGCACCGCATTCACACATTGCCGACTCTTTAAGGCTCCATCTATGCATCATGTGAGCACAACGGCTATGGGAGCACCTTAACCTATTGATGGCAGTCCAGCGAGGCAATGAGAACCCAGGCTGTCTCTCAGTGGGGTCTTGAACGAGATAAAAACGAGTCTTGAACGAGTTACAAAGTAATGATACGGTTTAAATCCAAAGCTAGCATTCACGAGCAGCACAATCCATGAAACAACGGCAATAAATTAAAATGGCAAAAGGTAAGTAACATGAACCTTTCAATGCTGACCTTTTCAAAACTATCTACCTTACAAGGCAGCACGTTTTGACATAGTGTGTTTTGGTGAAAATTCATGGATCACATATACGTGAAATCCGCTTAGATCAGGTTAAGGGAGACAAACATTCTCAGGTTGCGAATAAGCTGACAATATTTGAAATCCTTCTGTTTCTAAAATAAATTTAAAACAATTATGAAAATTGAGAAAAACTGAAGACTTGATCCCAACGAAGCTCGAGGTCACTGGCAAAAGGTAGGAGAAGCAGAAATGGCCAACGCTTTATAGATAAATTTATAATAATATATACCAGTTGTCTTCTTGCGGATATATTGTATTATAACTTTGTTTTTGTTGCACATCAACGACCTTTTGTCATGTGCACCAATTCACTGTTATGCGGATGACAGTACAGTTCATGATAGCTTTTTGTTTGACAAGCCCCCAAAGGGCTCACAAACTCCAACAGCTCGTAGGGCTTTGAAGCAAAGAATGGACGGCTACCTCGAGAGTGTTTTCTCTTGGGGTAAAAATAATCTCGTTGAATTTAATGTTTCAAAGACCCAATCTTGTCTGATTACGTCCAAAAGGGATCGAAATGAAAATCTAGTCTCTTTCAACGGAAGCAATCTTCCGAACAGGCCCTCCATTGATATGCTTGGTGTAACCCTAAGTGACCAGCTCAGGTATGGGGGCTCCATCGAAGCCAGAGTAAAGCTAGCCTCCCAAAAACTGGGCGTACTGTACAGGGCCCGCAGATACTTTAATAGTACACAACTGCTAACCTTGTACAAATCACAAGTACGCCCCACGGTTGAATTTGGCAGCCATCTCTGGTCTGGAGCTCCAAAATACCTGAAAAATACCCTCGACTCTGTGCAGAAACGGGCGGTCCGTTATATATTATTATAATTATTGTCAGTTATTATTTATTTTTTTATAGATTCTCCCATCTTAACAGACGGATTGCAACCTTTAGAGCACAGGCGTCGGGTGGGAATGCTATCCTTGTTCTACCGGTATTACAATGGAAGATGCTCCGAGGAACTAGCATCATTGATCCCTTCGGCACCGGTGCATAGTCGGGAAACACGCCTAACGCGTGCCCAACATTTGTACACGGTTGACATTTGTCACATGAGAACGGGTCGTTTCTTCGACTCGTTCTTGTGTTCAACAGCTCGGCTGTGGAATGATTTGCCGGCCTCTGTGTTTCCTCCTTCCTACAACATGGGTCTCTTCAAGACCAATGTTCATTCCTTCCTCTCCTCAAAAAGACCCTCCACACAGCATCCCAGATGACATAGGCCCTGAGGGAAATTATTTTCCTCAGGGCCTCCTGTGTGGAGTTAATGTAAAAAAAAAAAAAAAAAATTCAATATGAGCACTTGAATGTATGAATGTGAATGATGAGTGTAAACCAGGAGAGAAGTGTTACTCGTGTGATGAAAAGCATTGAATTATATTTCACAAAAATCCCCCTATAATGTGTTATTGCTAGGCATTCCGTATATTATATTTGTTCTACAACTCCTGTTTGTTATGTACCAGCCACTTAATAAACAATACAGTTTTCACAAACTGCAAGATTTACAGAGAAAATCTACATTTATGTTTCTTATTAAATAATGGAATTAAACCCCTTTTTGTCGAATCTGCTCTTCAAAAATAACACATCGTTCGGGTAAAATTACATGAACAAGTTAATTATATCATTTAAATTTTTACCTTAGAGCTAGACCAATGGGTGCTGGACTTTGAGCTTTGGCTGTGGAAGATGTCAGACCATAGTCCTGTAGTGTTTTGTCCTCCACCATCATTTGGTTATCCTTATTAAATAGCATTTGATTTATTGGCGGCACTTTCAAAATACCTGGAAAAGCAAACAATTAACAACATTTACACAACATGTCATGTTTACAAATAAATCCATTGTGCTAATGCTAGTGTTTGTACGCCTATATTGCACAAAGGTGAACAATAATAAACACACAAATAGTCGGCACTTATTCATACAGAAATAATAAAGAAAATTAAAAATTACTGCCCAGTTCAACAAGCTAGCGTTTGCAATTTGATACTCGTACTAACAATACGTGGTTGGTGGTTATGTATATTAAAATTTTATATTATTTGTTTCCTCATACCTTCGATCATCTTTTTTAGCTCCAGAACAGTCGTGGTATCTTTGGCATCGGTGAAAATCGTCCTCTTTTTCCTCCTTATCATGAGAAATACATCCTGAAAAATGAAACGAGTTAACATGAAAACATTGGTCCAATGACAATTTTGACGGTAAACGGGTCAATTTTTTGTGTAGAAACATTTAAAATTAGTGGGGAAACTACGATTTACCATTTTAATTGGATATTAAGGCTCTGCCGACTGTAGAATAAAAATTCTTTAAATAATCGGCAAACGCAAAGTTAGCCGTCACGTCCGTCAAGCAGTCCACAGATGAGATAAAACTGGATAAAACCATGAGAAAACAGAAATAAATGTATTCAACCATTCAACGCTTGTGGCGATGATTCATTTATGATTGTTTATGGTTACATAAATCTGAGAAAAGTCACTCGAAATGGGGCAATGGGGGCATTACAAAAATTAAATTATTATTACCGTTACCGAAAACATGACATTGTTCGTTTGATTATGAGCTCCCATTAGTTTAGTTGATCAGCTTTTATTTAACGACACAAATTGAACAAGATTTCGTTCTCATGTTTCAATTAAAAATAATTTAATCATTGAAGACAATAGCATCTCCCACACGCACACTTCGGAGCGACCGAGTCCCGCGCCACTTCAGGCCGCCGCGCAGAAAAGTCTTACAGTGAACTGCGCTGTAAACCTATCGGTCTTTACTTTTCTGCACGGCGGCCTGAAGTGGCGCGGGACTCGGTCGCTCCGAAGTGTGCGTGTGGGGGTGCTAATATTAACGACTCTCAAACAAAAATTTGAAACAGAAAAATCCGAAAAAGACTCGGTCGCATCTAGGAATTGAACCCAGGATTACATAAAGATAGCAATCAAAATATGCGTTAAGAAAATGAAGATAATGTTGGTGAACGTGTAATTGCCGCTAAAATGAAAATTAGCTCAGTGGTAAAGCAAAGCGCCGGGCCGGAAAGGTTAAGGTCGGTTCATTTCCTAGATGCGACCGAATATTTTTCTTAATTTTTTTCTGTTTCTAATAATTTTTTTCTGTCGCTAATACTGTCTTCAATGATTTTAGTTTTAAGTAAACCCTAATAAGCATTGCTTACGAAACATGTTGGTTTTTAAACAATAATGGTGGGTTTCTTCATTTACCGAGAATGCTAAATGCAATGCTAATTGTAAAAGTAAACGATCGAAATTTAAAAATTTCTATGCATTTGACCGTTTACTTTTACAATTAGCATAGCATTTAGCATTCTCAGTAAATGAAGAAACGCACCCTAAAAGTAGTTATTACTAAGTGTTAATTAATTTGGAATTAAAATGGTGTCGCAAAATAAGTTGCTGTGTTCGAAAAATTAAGTATTTTTTCCTTTAATTTTTTTTTTAACCAATTTGTCTGTTTGCCTCCCGACGCCCATGGCGGCAAAGACACTGATCATCAGTCCAGAGTATTTCCCTTGGTTTCTCGTCAGTGTGAAGATAAATATATATATATATATATTTTTTAAGCAAAACTTCTTTACGCACGCTCGACTTGGAGGGTAAGCTGGTGATTGTTACGAAAAATGTCATGCGAACGGTAATCGATGCGAACGGTGATCGATTGCTAGGCGAACGGTTGGGCCTTTACGCATGCTTGACTTGGGGAGTGATAAGAATAAGGATAAGATGGTCACCCCAAGGTCGTAGGTTTCCCCGTTCGCTACGTTTGGTAACTTAGCAGGGATATCTGGGTTCATTCGGCGAGGTTTGTCTTGTAGTTTTACTTCAGTCGTGTGGTCTAAAGCACACTCGTTTTTGTATTTTTTTTATTGTATATGTATATATTTATTTAGTTACGTAATTATAATGAAGTCCCATTAAGCTGCTAGATTTCAGTTTATCAATTATGATTGTTTATATTAGAAATTCCGAAAATGCACGTCATGAAAATATATCTTATTTTTACAGTATGCATTATTTGGGACGAAGGATCGTCAAATCTTTTTTCGTTTTTATTACAAGGTGGTATATTTATATGCAAGTTAGTTATAAGGATTTATTTGACACAACTAACGACCATTTGTAATATTTTGAAGCTAAAGCTGGTATCATGCCAAAAAAATTGTGAAAAACCGAAAAACATCAAAGAACAGAAAAATCATCTTAGATTTAGATTATCAAATAAATGCATAAAAACTTATGGAATGGTACAATTTTTTTGTACTATGTTACTTTGTACCGCACAAAGTAAGTAAGCCATCCATATTGCATATCAAGAGAGAATTTTGTTTGGAGAATGCATTTGTACACCAGGATTCTTATTATTATTATATATTTTTTTTTTTTTTGATTCTACGGATTCTTTCGTAATCCTCTAGCTAAACTAGGGCTTTGCAATGCCCTTTCATGATCTAACTAACTAGTTTTACGGCTCATTTGGCCTTATAACTATTACCTTCTGAAGGTGATTATTTAATTGACTGAGTTTACTTTTACATTAATGTTATCGTGAGGAAAAAAGTCTTTACTGGATAAAAACCTCACCTTATATACATAAAAAACGGTCTATTTATAACCGTGGCCATAGTTTGACCAAACCACCGCGCACCGTGCGGATTAGTTCCCTTTTACACCGTATTTAGTTCACGAAGCGATGAGAGCCGGATGAGCTGGGGCAAGAACTGGTTTAGGAATTTTAGCCCTGTCACAAAAATGATTTTTTTTAGAAGTCAACATTGCTGATAGGTGTCTAAAAGTATTGCATCTGCTTGAAATCGTGCGCGAATTCTGTGATATATATTTTTAATTTAGATCGTTATTCAAAAGAACCAATCACGTGTCGCCCAAGGGACATTATGTCTGACAAGTACGAATAAATATCATATTTCGAAGGCTCTACCAAGATGGTTGTGCTCTCCCTCTTTAACCTCACTTTTCTGTTTAGCACCAAGGGGGATGGAACGGATAATAGTGACAACGAAGAGCATCGTGAACCCTCCCCTGATCGGTCGTCCCCCATTTATGTGCCCTCAAACGAGCACAAACTTCAATACCCCTACTGGCTTTGGTTCAGAAGACCTGGAAATAGATTGCGAAGCAACACAGTGCAGTATGAGCAGGTAAGTGATACTGTTTGTGTGTGAACATCAGAACATTGGCCTATTAATGATATTGCTCCGCTGTTACCGCCACCGTCTGGTTGAGATAAAAACTTTCTAGTTGGTGCCCCCTTTTGCCACATATCATTCCATGTTTATGACCTTATACACATCTTTACATGACTTTAGAATTAGTGTAAAAGGTTTATAATTTGATTAAACGGAAAGGGTCGTATTTAAAGCTCGTTCCATTCATAATACCACAAAATTATTATCACTTTGACACATTGTTTTGTTAAAATTTGCCGAAATATTATAATCAAATTTGCGCGATGATCAAGTTTTTAGTCGTGCAAATGAATTGTTTCTACTCAAAGCTGTGTGTTGTGGTTAATAAATATTGTAAATAATTCTAAACAAGAAGAGATGTACTGACAGCTAATATAATTAATTCTGTTTATAATGCAATATACTTCACAGAAAATATGAAACGTTTCCTCTTCCGTTTATCTTTTCACTTATTTATGCCCACTATTAAGTTATATTTTATATATATAAAAAAATATTTGCATACATTTCTACCAACTTATCTCAAATTATTTCACATCCAAACTTTACAATCCATTCTTACCATAAAATTGTAATCTATCAGAACAGGAATTTAATTCCTCAATTTCACCAAAACATCATTTGAGTAAGTTACAGATTCCTGACACATATGTTATTTTACTAGTCAATAATAGTGAATTTTGCTTCTGTACTTATGATATTGTGTGATGAATAATTGCTAGTGGTTTTCTTTTTCTTATTTTAATCCTGCATTAACATTTTACTTACATTAATATCTGATCTCACATCCGTTTGCTTAATTGGAACGAAGATGTTTTGAACATTGCCATCTGTAAGGAAGGAAGAGTTTTAATAATAATTGCATTAAAATGCAATTCCAATTATTATTGTAATGTTCCTTTTTTCTGCTCTAATATTGTTGCTCCAAGTAATATTTTTTACTGCTGTGCGATGGCTCTTTCCTTACCAATCAATTTTATTGTGGTATTTGTGATGGCCTTGAACAGTTTTTATTTATTGTTTATGATGCTGATTATCTATTTATTAGATTAGTCTTGTACTTTCAGATAAGGAGCGCTTTTTTAATGTTACCAATTCATTCAACATATTTTAATTATAGTACCCAAATAAAATTTAATTTGGAAGAGATATAATATATAGAAATTCTAAATCTTGGCCGTCATTGAGTCATTCTTTTCTTTCTGCCTCTTTGCCTTTGTATTTTGTACCTTTCATATAATGACCCAGAAGTTTGTATGTTGTAACTTTCATACATCGGCCTTTTTGAACAGAAGTTTGTATTTTGTACCTTTCATACAATGGCCCAGAAGTTTGTATTTTGTAACTTTCGTGCAATGGCCCAGAAGTTTGTATTTCGTACCTTTCATACAATGGCCCAGAAGTTCGTATTTTGTAACTTTCATACAATGGCCCAGAAGTTTGTATTTTGTAACTTTCATACAACGGCGCAGAAATTTGTATTTTTTACCCTTCACACAATGGCCCAGAAACAGAGAGCTCCTGTAATATAAGCCATGAGGGTATTCATACACATTTACAATCTCCTTCCTAAAAATAGAGATTTGAATAAATAAAATAAAAACTGTTCAATCTTAAGATAAGTGAAAAAAAATGTCCTTTAAGGCGATCCACTAGTTCAGGAAAAAATCGAAATCGGAATTCACGCCCTTTATGGGAGGAGTTTAAAAATACTTGAGAAAAAGCTTTTGGAAAGGTTGGAAAAGGTATTTGAGAGTTTTGTTTTACAGGTTGATTTCGTAAAGGCCTGTAAAAAATATTAATTCCTGTTTTACGCATTGTTTATTGTAATAAAACGGAAATTTAAAATTGATTTCACGAAATCAAGTGACGCGGAGTGACGCGTCCATCTCCCGCTCGGTTCGGGGCGTGACTGAGGTTTGGCGACTGTCCGACTGTGGCGTCTTCGGTGGACGCCATAGGGTTCACTTTGAAAAACCGAATTCGTCGACTAGCGGCCGTATTGTAAAATAACAACGTGAAAATGCATATTTTATTTTATTTTGGGAAGATTGGGTGTAAATATCAACTTTTTTTGCGATCATTATAAAATAAACTGAATTTGCCACATTATACAATAAAACAATAACCGAAAAGGGTTTTATAAATAGGAGAGCTTGGACTTGAAAGTGTGTTTTTTAGACCTTATACTTTATTTTTTTTTAGGCTTATTAAAAGACTTATAAAAAAAATGGCCGATATTTTTAAGGGCCAAAGTATGTTCTACACGCAGTATTTAATTGAAGCATCTACAATACTTCTAAGCGATCAAATTTTCAAAATGATTTTGTATGATTTTGCATTATTTACTATGGCTTCATCTTAATAGATATAATAAGAATAATTTTAAAGATAAGATATTGACCATGGTTTGGTAAAACCATTCAAGCCTCAAAATGAAAAATTTATAGAAGACGATAAAAATGAACATTAACAAATTCGTAAAACTAATTCGTAAAGTCTTGAAGTTTATATGAAAGCGGTTATTTGTTTTAAACATTTTGATGTAAAATATTGCATTCTATGTATTTGTAATTATGTAAGATTTGAGGGTTGAGTAACTTCATCTTTGGTTTTTTTTCAAAATAACCAAAAATATTTTTGTTCATAAATTTAGTTTTTAGTGGGTTTTTTTGCGGTGATGGTTTACGACTAGTTCCCGTGAAAAATTAGGCCTTTAACCCAGTCCCTTTAGTGAAGTTCACCAGAGTTGTCATTGGATAATGTGGCTGTGTCTTCTGGTTCTACAGTGTGTCTCCCCACTACAGGGTATCTAAGCCTAGTTCCCACCAGGGCAGGACATTGGCCCCCACCATAAGTGAATTGGAGTCTCTTCATATTTTCTACATCTATTGGTGCTTTCCACTCCCAATAGCTGCACGTGTCTCCTTAGAAAGAAGTATCGTGTTAGTAGTCCTACCAGTTCCCTCAGTGAGTTTCTGTCCATATCGAGTAGTTTCCTGGTCCGTCTGGGGTCCGGTCCGTTTATGAGTACTTTGGATTGCCTCATTCCGGATGCCCTCTCCCATTCCTTACAGTTCTGGGATTTGACCCACTTCTCAATATGTAATTTGGTGTGGCAAGCTGCTACTCCTACGGCCGGCCCGGATCCCGCAAGTGGTGATTTTGCCCCTTTCCTTGCTAGTTTGTCAGCCCGCTCATTGCCCTCAATACCGTATGTCCTGGTACCCATATCTGGGTTATTTTATTAATTGTAGCGAATTCTGTAAGAATATTCGTTCATTCCATCACCAATCTGGAGTCATATTGGTTACTTTCCACTGCCATTAGGGCTGCCTAGCTATCAGAACATACGATTATATTCTTATTCCTGTACCCGATACGTATATTCTCCTGTGCGCAGGCCAAGATGGCTTTCATCTCAGCCTGAAACACAGTGCAGTGGATCGTGGATTCCTGCAGACATACCCCGGCCCCCGTTCCTTCCTCCATCTTGAACCCATCTGTGAACCAGATTAGTTCCTGTCTGGAGGTTGGACCTGGGACCATGTCCCACTCCGGGGTGGGGTACATCACACCAAACTGCTGTCTGAAGAAGTATTCGGCTTGTTTGCGTCCTGCTTTATTCCAGCTGTCGGGCTAATTGCCCTCAGTCTTGTTCCGATCTTCGGATGACTGTTTTTGGGCAACTAACCTCTCCAATGAATTTTGTAACCTGTAGGCTGTCGCCATCGCCTCTATTTCTAAGTTTAGTGGGGGTAGGTTCAGCAGCACTCCCATGGCTAGTAATCCTCTCACGCAAGTCCTTGTATGTGGTTGAGTGTGGTTATCACTATTTTCAGTGTTATTCTCCTCCACCAGACCAAGGTTACATGCATGATTCTAGGTTTTACAACGGCTGTGTACAGCCATTGCATTGTTTTGGTAGTCCCCATGTTCTGCCACAGATTCGCCTAGTTGCCCATGTAAGAGCATAGGCCTTTCTGCCCACAGTTTCCACCTGGTTTTTCCAACTCAGCTTGGCCTCTATAATGACTCCGAGGTACTTAACCATGTCAGAGGGTTCTAACTCCTTTCCGTAGAAGGTTGGATTGTTCCATCCCTCTAGTTTACTTTTGCGTACAAAGATTACTAGTTCTGTCTTGTCCGGGTTGACCGACAGCCCTGTTTCTTCACACCATTCTTCCACTGTTGCCAGTGTTGTTTGTATGAGGCCTCTGGTCGTGTCTGCATCCCAACACCTTATTATGGTTGCGATGTCATCCGCGTACCCTTGAGTATTCAGGCCCCTGTTATTGAGTTTCCTTATGAGGTTGTCCACCACCAGGCTCCACAGCAAGGATGACAAGACCCCTCCCTGTGGACACCCCTCAAGTTCACCTCACCTCTTTTCACCATAAGAATCCGAGAGCGTGTTCTTCAGCCACCTTCTGGTGTTTTTGTTGAGTCCATGTCTTTCTGCCGCTTCGTCGAAGGATTTAATAGTGGTGCAATTGAATGCTCCCTTCTATGTCCAGAAAGAGTCCTACCACTAGTTCCCCAGTTGCCTGCGCCTGAAAGTTTGTATACCAACCTGTGCAGTGCCGCGTCAACCGACTTACCTGGTTGATACGCAAATTGTAACTCATGGAGGGGCTTTTCTCTCATTCCCCATCTCTTATGTGTTAGCCAGTAGCCTCTTCATTGTCTTTAGAAGGAAAGAGGCGAGACTAATTGGATGGAATGCGTCTGGTTTAGGTATGAACACTACCCTTGTTTTCCTCCATGATATGGGGATGTATCCGAGGGCGCAGCACGCCCTCAGGATCTTAGCCACCGGAAGTAAGATTGTATCCAGGCCCCTGTGTAGAAGTGCCGGAAAGATTCCATCTTCTCCCGTGCTTCTCAAAGGGTCGAACCTTTTGATTGCCCATTTAACTTTGGAGGGGGTCACTATTTTAGCTACAGTGTCCCAGTCCTTCCCTTCCCGTGTAACCTGGGCTGGTGGTGGACTGGTGTCACCTGCTTCTAACTTTTTGTAGCGGGAAAAATGTTTCCCCAGCAGTTCCTCCAACTCCTCTCAGTTATCGGTGAAGCCTCCATCGGCTTTCCTAAATGGGCCTTTAGCTGCCCCTGGGTCTTTCGCAAGAATTTTTTTGAATTTTTGCCGCCTGCGGGATGGTTGCGACCTACCCGCGAACTTCTCCCAGGAGCTTTTTTTGGCTATCCGGATTGCTTCCTTGTACTCTTTCTGGAATTGCTTGTGAGCATCCCAGTTTCCAGATTTTTTGGCCCTGTTGAAGGCTTGCCTTACTAGTTTCAATAGCTCCTGCAGTTTTCTGCTCCACCACGGTGTTTTGTCCCTGGTACTTGCCTTCAGAGGGCAGCTATTTTCGTATGCCCCTATCATTGAGTCCCTCAGTATTTCTACTGCATCCTCAATTTCTTTGAGGCAACCGTATTTCGCTGGGAATCTTGTCATTCCTTTGTTTAGCTCAAAGCTGTTATTTGTTTTATCATTTTGGTGTAAAATATTGCATTCTATTTGTAATTATGTAAGATTTGAGGGTTAAGTAACTTCATCTATGGTTTTTTTCGAAATACCTAAAAATGTTTTTGCTCATTAATTTTATTTTTAGTGTTTTAATCAGCAAAAAATATTTTACCATGTTGTACTTCGAAGACCATTCTACACGAAACCACTGAAAAGTAAAATTCCCAATTTCATTTAATCATCATTCTCGAGGCGGGTACTGAGTACCGCTGCCACGGGAACCATTTATTGGATAATTTGTAGAGCGCCGTTTTTGTGAAAAATCACCTCAAGGGCGCTTTACAATTTATTATGAATCTTAGGCTCTATCTAATTTTATTATTTACAAATAGATCATGCTTACCTGCAGGTCACTTCCGATAAACACTCTTTATTAGAAAGTTTATGCTTGGGGAAGATATGACTTTGCACGTGGCGGACATTATATTTAAAACATTGGACATTGCATGACTTTACCTTTGCTACCCTCATCACTGTTGGTTTTACATTTATATTTATAAGAAGATATATTAATGCCAAAGTTGAGTTAATATTTATTTTGAAAGACTGGAGAATTTTAAGAATTTGCTGATACCCCTGCCATAGGTCACCCCAAGTGGTTCGCTACGTTTGGTGACTTAGCAGGTGTGCCCGGGTTCATGGGGTGAGGTTTGACCGAAGATTAAAGAATCTAAGTATGAATTGTAATGAAGTATTATTTGTGTGCCCCCCCCAGGCCCTCAAGTTGGTGGGGCAGTTTGCCAGTGTGGAGCAATGGTGGGCACTGTACAGCCACCTGGTCCGCCCCAGCGAGCTGCCCCCAGACACCTCCTTCAACCTGTTCAAGTACGGAGTGCGGCCCATGTGGGAAGACACGGCCAATATTAACGGCGGAAAATGGGTAAGTCCAATGTAACGTTCGTTACGGAAATATTAGATTTTTAAGAGTGCAGAAGAGATCTACATAATGGACACGTGCCATAAAAATAAATAATTGTCTGGCACCATTTTAATTTAAAATTAAAAGTTTTAACCACTTTTAATGTCTATAAAATCTTCTTGTTCCCTTTGTAAATTGTGCCTTCTATTACTCCCACTCCCCCCTTCCTACTCCCACCTTTCCATTGACACCATTAAGTTTATTTATAATTAGTTTTTAGTAAACCTTGAGGAAGAGAGCATCGCTCTCTAAACCTGTTGGTTTTATAGATATTAAAAGTGGTTAAAACAATGAAATTCTTTAAATTTGAAATAATTGTCCGTTCACGGCCCTGAGGCTGGCCGCAAGTGTTGCCAGCATTAAGAGAATAATATGAATTAATTATTTATAATAGGTACTCGCTACACTCCTACAACTCAATTTTTTTTTATATTACTCCAGAAATAAATTTCCGTCAGGGCCTATACCATCTTTAGAGAGGCTGTGCGGAGGGTCTTTTTAAGGGAAGAAAGGAAAGAAAATTCTGGGTAGGAAAAAGGTATGAGGGTGGGTAGAAATCTGGGGGGTCAGTGTGGTCAGGAGCAGCTTATAAATACGTCCCTTCCACTGCGATGCGAGGCGTTGGGATCGAGGGAGTCCGGCTGAGAGGTCAAAGAGTCTCCGCCGCGCAGCTGTTGGGTAGATGCATCCGTCACCAAGACACTGACAAACTTCACCCCACGAACCCGGGCACCCCTTCTAATTCACCAAACATAGTGAATCTCTTGGGGTGATCTCTGGCAGAGGTTTATGTTATCCAATGAGTAGTTTCCGGAGCAGCGGTACTATTGTAATACCCTGAAAGCAAGTGTAGCGAACACTCCATATGTTTTATCATGATTCATTTTTGGGTTATTACGCCTTGTTGCCATTAGTCAAAGTTTTCACATGCCAATATCTGCCCTGATGATGAACACTGTAGCGCTGTCCCAAACATAGGCGCAATAGGGCATAATAACCCAAAAATAAATCATGATAATACTTTTTGACGGTGAAAATCTCAAATCAACACTAATGTTGGGTTTCTTCATTTACCGAGAATGCTAAATGCAATGCTAATTGTAAAAGTAAACGATCGAAATTTAAAATTTAAACAAAATTTCTATGCATTTTCCCGTTTACTTTTACAATTAGCATTGCATTTAGCATTCTCGGTAAATGAAGAAACCCACCATAAATGTTGTTCCATGAAGGTGACTTATCACCTTTATCAATGCTTTGGATTACAGGGGCCTATCTCGGCCTGTTTTGCATGTTAGATAGTCCCCTATAATCCTCAGTCCCTAAACAGATAATGATGAAATGATGATAAGTCACATCCTCGGGCATATTCTGCCAGAAGGTCAAAATATTTCCGCTTTTTTTTTTTTTTACATGAATACCGCACAAGAGTCCCAACCAGTGGCGGCTCGTGACTTTTTGGTGTGCTAGAGTGCTCATATTAAAAAAATGGCATTATTGATGTTGTTGTAGCCGAAAAAAAAATTTTTTTTTTTTTTGAAAATCAGTTTTTTGTATGAAAAATTTCAGGTTAGTTTCAGTTTGGTGGTGCGCCGCACCGATTTCCTGAAAAATCTTCATACAAAACACCGATTTTTGAAAAAAAAAAAAATTATTTTTCGCATACGACAACATCCATGATGCCATTTTTTTAATATTAGCACCCTAGCACAACCAAAAGTCACGAGCCGCCACTGGTCCCAACTGCTCCCGTCTGGAGCCAGTGGGACTATGGCATCCCCAATTGGGGTATGTTGTGAGGCTGAAGGTAGTGGGGAGGGGAAGGAGATAGGGAAGAGGAAGGTGGGGAGAGTACCTGGCTATTCAGATCTGGTCACCAAACACGGCTAAAGCCATTTCAAGCAACGTTTCAATTCTGAATGGTGGTCTTACTCCAGGGCGATACTGAGAGTATCTTCCACTCTGGAACCTGCCACAAATATACTAGGTATATATTATTTTAAATGAATAAATTGTGAAGTAACACAAATTAATCAAATAAAATTTATTTGCAAAAATGGATTCGATCCCGCAACCTTCCGAGTGCTAGTTAAGAGCCTTACCGCTGGACTATGCCGGCCGTCAAAATGTATAATGAATAAATGAAATATTTCTGAATGTATCCGAAAACTAAAAACGGTTTTTGAAAGGTTACGAAATAAGCTTTTTCATCATTTCTTGTAAAAATAATTAGTAAAAAATTCACAATGTTTCATAATATTTTGTCAAATTGTGGTCAGAAACTTATTAAAAAATATATTACTGGGCCTACGTGGGTTAAAAACCGCGACCTTCAATGCTAGAAGGCACAAACTGACTAAACATGTGCCTACGTGTCCTTTGCACTCACCCTCCACTTATTGAAATCAAGTCAGTTGCATTCGATATTCCGAGAAACGGGTGGAAAAAATATAATAGTCAGAATTGATTGTGAAAATAAATTCCTAGTGCGACCATGCGCTTGGCACTTTTCAAGAAATAAATCAAAACCTCCATCGAGAGTCCTAGGTCTAAAAACAAGAAAGTTCTAATTTCACAAAATATAAAATATATTTGATAAATTTAAGAGAGTGATTTTTTCTTTTTTTGTATGACTACCAAGAAGTCACAGACACCCGAGGAAGACATGGCACGATCAAGTGAATCAGATACTTGTTTGGGACATGTCAAGAGTCAGAATAAAGAAGAGTATGTATGAGACTATGAATGTGAATGAGGCAAGGAGCATATGCCAAGACCGAGATGTTTGGCGGTTCGTGCTCTCTGCCTACGCGGCGAAACGGCGTGATGGTTAGTTAGTTAATACCAAAATGCAAAACACAGAAAGCTGAATACTTCATTTTGGGCTGCAAAAAATCTTCATTTGGCCCGCAGGTTGGGCATGCCTGGTTTAGATCATATTTCTCACTACGATGGTAGTGGAGACACGATGATTTCTATATGAGTTGTTCCCAAAAGTGAACAAATTAGCCTCAGGGATATATAATAGGATGTATATAATAGGATGTATATAATATATAATAGACATAATAGGATGCATAAGCAATATTGATTCAGCATGTGATACTTGGTAGTCCAACGCAATGCCGATCTTCGCCTGCTCCTGCCTTCCATTTTACCAGTGACCAGAGACCATGATCTTCTGAGGTTCACGAAGCTCAAATTGTTAGTTTGGTGAGCAAATATCTCAAGATAATTAAAGCCTTTGCGCTTGCAAGACAGGCTATGTGAGATTTGCCAAATTTTACGTTACACAGGAAGGAAAAAAATTACAAGTGTGCAGTTCACACGCGGTTCAAGTGAAACCTTCAGAAAACTAAAATAAACAAGAGTGGGGAGGCTACGAAGCATCGCACAAAGAGGATACCGATTATTCTATCTCATTCTCTGACAGGCTAAATCCTATAGATGTATGTGTTTGTCTCATTTTAGTGTCGCTTTTTCATTTCATTGAGTTTCAAATTTTCACAACGGTGTGAAAAATGAAAAGAAGTTTTCACTAAAAAAATTCCCAGTTTTGTACTCAGAAATGTCAGCAAACAACGTTTGAATGAGTTTTGTGCGATAGCGGTTAAACTTTTGCACACAGCCGAGATTGTGCCTGATTCCTTAATTTTTTTTTTAAATTTTGGTGTAAAAATGTGGCTGTTTTTGAAACAACGATATATTGACAGCCAGTTTTGGATGGCTAGTTCTTGCAGAAGGGATAGATTAGCACACCTGGCTATCCTCAGTTTTCTATTTCATTTTTGATTGGTTAGGTTTAAAAGCAACGGGTTTCCACCAGACAGCCTCCGTGGTCGCGTAAGGCTCTCGACTACGATTCCGGAGGTCACGGGTTCAAATCCCAAAGGGCACAAGTAAATTTTATTTGATTAATTTGTGTTGGTTCACAATTAATTATTTTGAAATCATTCTTCTTCTTCGATGGTGCTACAGCCCATATCGAGCTTTGGCCTCCTGCAACAGTCGCCTCCAACTCCTCCTGTCCTCAGCGGCTGACTTCCAATTTGGTACCTGGAGAAGCTGTGCTGCATCCCCTCTTACACGTCCCCTCTTACACATCCCCTCTTCGTCTTCCCACCTCAGTCTGGCTCTTCCCACTTTTCTCTTTCCACCTGGGTGTCCAGTCAAAATTCTTTTTGGGACGCGTGTATCCGGCATTCTTTGTACATGCCCAGCCCATCTCAGCCTCAGGAGTCTCATATGTGTTGAGATGCTAGGTGCCTTATATATATTATACAATTCTGTATTGTGCCGGATGCGCCACTGTTCACCCTCTTTCACGGGTCCACATATTCTTCTCAGCACTTTTCTTTCAAAAGTATCCAGCATTTCAGCCATCTTTACCGTCAGTGTCAGCGCCTCACATCCATATGCCAATACAGTTCTAACAATGGTCTTATATATGGTTATTTTGGTTTTTCTGTGGACACTACGTGACTTAAACACTGGCAGCAAAGAGAAGTATGTTTTGTTGGCTGCTGTGATTCTCCTTCTGATTTCTGCTGGATCCTCATTATTCTCTGTCAGACTGGAGCCCAGGTAGGCAAATTGGTCGACCACTTCGTATAAGTAGTTGTCTTTGAATTGTGCACTACTTCTTCTTCTGTGTGAAGGGTTCCTGCTCTGTATCATCATTTTCGTTTTGTTGACATTAACCTGCAGTCCTACTTCCCGTGCCGCTGTTTCTAAAGGATCGAAGACCTCCTTAATGGCTGAAATTGATCTTCCAACAATGTTAATGTCATCCGCATATCCGACAACTTGACTGCTCTTGAAACAAATATTGGAGCCAGTGTCTATTAGCGTTTTTCTTATTACATGTTCGAGCACCATGTTGAAGAGAGTGGGAGCCAGACCGTCCCCTGTTTTAGTCCCTGCGATACTGTGAATTCTTCGGACAGTTCCCCATCTATTTTGACCTGACATCTTGAGTCTGACATTGTGGCTTTGATGAGCCTAACCAATTTAGGTGGAATCTGGAATTGAAGTAGTATGTCATATAGACACTCCCGATCTATGCTATCATATGCTTGCTTGAAATCTATGAATAGTTGGTGTATGTCTATATCAAACTCCCAGCACTTTGCCAAGATCTGCCTGACGGTGAACAGTTGGTCTGTTGTGGATCTACCGGTGCGGAAGCCTGCCTGATACTCTCCCAGTAGGTTTTCTGCGTACTTATCAATTCTTTGTTTCAGTATCATGGTGTAGATCTTATATGCTGTGCATAGAAGTGATATGCCTCTATGATTTTCGCATTTTAGCTTGTCACCTTTTTTATGAATTGGACATATTATGCTTATTTGCCATTCCTCTGGGATTTTTTCCAAGGTCCATATTTTTGTTATTAACTTATGTAGCAGATTTCTCAGGTGCTCATTTCCATATTTGAACAACTCTGCCGGCAGGTTGTCTTTCCCAGGTGCAGGGCCGCCGACAGCTAATCTGGGCCCCAAGTCTAGTAGACTATACCGGGCCCCCTCCCCACAACTTACCGGGGGGGGGATAACAATTAATAAGTTCATGCTTACCTGTGCTACTGCTAGGAATACTATTTCATTACCTTTTCTTATACCATTATACCAATCGGGTAAAGTTCGGTTTAGGGGCGGCATTCCTAGATAATAAAACTAGTTATTTTTATACTAACTATGGGCCGGAAAATCCGAATCTGAAAGAATTAGGCGTCGGCAAGCAATATTAACTGAATTACACGACTTTAAAATTTTCTATACACACACAGGAAAACAAGCCATTTTGAACGCATTCTGACACTACAAGTCATAGAAAAACAAGAAAGATGTTACACCACATAAAATTAAGTGTTGCCATTAAGCAATAATATCAATAACTAATTTAAGTAATTACTCACTTTTGTATCACAA
The DNA here is from genome assembly GCA_917880885.1 of Limnephilus marmoratus. Classification (NCBI taxonomy): domain Eukaryota; kingdom Metazoa; phylum Arthropoda; class Insecta; order Trichoptera; family Limnephilidae; genus Limnephilus; species Limnephilus marmoratus. Next base: position 27,226,411 of record OU862923.1, on the reverse strand, counting down.
ACCATGTTACATATACCTAGCGTAGCCGCTAAACTACTTGAAAACTAGGATGTTTTCTTGCCTTGACGCGAGTAGGCGCTATGAAGGGGGCACTTTCTTTTCTATCACAAACCATGTTACACAAACCCAGCGTAGCCGCTAAACTACTTGAAAACTGGGATGTTTTCTTGCCTTGACGTGAGCAGGCGGTATAAAGGGGCACAAACCATGTTACACAAACCTAGCGTAGCCGCTAAACTACTTGAAAACTGGGATGGTTTTCTTGCCTTGACGCGAGCAGGCGGTATAAAGGGGCACAAACCATGTTACACAAACCTAGCGTAGCCGCTAAACTACTTGAAAACTGGGATGTTTTCTTGCCTTGACGCGAGCAGGCGGTATAAAGGGGCACAAACCATGTTACACAAACCTAGCGTAGCCGCTAAATTACTTGAAAACTGGAATGTTTTCTTGCCTTGACGCGAGCAGGCGGTATAAAGGGGCACAAACCATGTTACACAAACCTAGCGTAGCCGCTAAACTACTTGAAAACTGGAATGTTTTCTTGCCTTGACGCGAGCAGGCGGTATAAAGGGGCACAAACCATGTTACACAAACCTAGCGTAGCCGCTATGAGATAGTCATAATTCATCAGGTTAATGTGTTATGTGATGAATTATCATGTGAGGAAGTATCGTGTCGGAAAGTTTTACGTTATGGATATTATTGCTTAATGGCTACACTTAATTTTATGTGGTGTAATATCTTTGGTGTTTTTCTATGACTTGTAGTGTCAGAATGCGTTCAAAATGGCTTGTTTTCTTGTGTGTGTATAGAAAATTTTAAAGTCGTTTAATTCAGTTAATATTGCTTGCCGACGCCTAATTCTTTCAAATTCGGATTTTCCAGCCCATAATTAGTATATAAAAAAATAAATATATATCTAGGACTATCGCCCCTAAACCGAATTTTTTCCTACCAATCATTCGAATTTAGCATAATTATTCAATGGAAATGTTTAAAAAGTTATCGTGAATACTCAAAATAAAATACTTGTGTTTCTTGTTTGTGTGTATTTACATATTCTTCGTTAATCAAGATATCTTGAGGCTAAATTAAATTATTATATTTGAAAGAAAGAAAACAGGTAACAAAAATAAATAATCAATTTTCAAAACCAATGGAAAATAAATTAGGAGTACCGCAGGGATCGATCCTTGGACCCCTATTGTTCATACTCTATAAGTCTATATTAATGACATGGTGAAAATATTTTCAAAATGCAAAGTACGACTATTTGCCGATGATACACTTATATACTTAATTGGAGATAACTATAAAGAACTAATAAATATTTTAAATAATGAACTAGATGATGTATCAAGATGGCTAAAAATAAATAAGCTTAAATTAAAAACAAAATGTATGGTGATTGGAAATAAGAAGACATCCAGTGAAAGCAAAATTAAAATTGGTGGTGAAATTATTGAAAATGTTACTGAAATCAAATACTTAGGAGTTATATTAGATTCCAAACTAAACTTCAATAGACATGCCGAATATACCCAAAAGAAAATTGGCAAAAAGATATCTTTTTTGGAAAGAATCCGGCCTAAAATTTCCAGAAAAACCGCCATCACCATTTACAATTCAATTATTGCTCCACACTTCAATTACTGTTCAAGTATCCTTTTCCTCTGTAATGAAAGAGAACAGAAAAAGTTTCCTAGGAGTATGAGCGGTGGCGCGGCGGGCGGCTGCATCGCCCCTCCCACAGCGGGCCGGCCGGCATGGCGTGCTTGTAGCTTGAGCTGTGAGTGGCACGCTCTGAGAGCGTGTTCACACACATGCGTGGGATGACGTAATTCAGCATATCGCTCGCCATATATTCCAATTTGGAATGTCCGGCGAACGATATGCCGAAATACGCCATCCCTCGCATATTATAGCTGTGTGTGAACACGCTCTGACAGTTGGGCCTACGGAGCGTGCGGGCCCAGGCGCCCGGCCCACGTCCGTTCCTAGTAGGGTTACCATCTGACCGGATAAATCCGGTCGTGACCGGATTTTAAGGGTTTAGACCGGACTCCGCCCGGATTTCATCCAAGACCGGATTTTTTGTCATGCCACGCAAAAATCACAGTCGCTGAGCCTGAGCGTCCCGTACACCGTGTCGCGCTCAATCAAATAAATGAAACCAAAGAGCATATACAAATACAAGCGATGATGTGTGCTGCGTGCATGCGGGAGCATCTGAATCAAAACTTGGAAGAATAAATTGTGGGTGTTGGTTGTCCAGCTCATATTCTTCATAAGGGACCGTTCAAGTATTACGTAACGCACTTGGGGGGGAGGGAGCGCAACCCTTTTCGTTTATGTTGTACGGAGAATTAATCCCTCGACTGTATTGTGCGTCATTTTTTATTTTATTTTCGTTGTCAGTAGTCGTCAGTGTTCTAAACACGAAATACACATAAACACAAATTTCTGTAGTCAGTGTTGTAGTGAGTTTGAAGGTACTATAATGTCCTGAAAACACATAAGGAACATAACATATGACTGATGTTATGCGAGATTTTTAGTTAGAACAATGCTTTTCAGTTAGTACACACAGGTTAGTTTACTGCTTAAATATAATAATATTACATATAGATATTTTTCGTAGTAGGTACATGCCTAGTCACACTCAGAACATGAAAAAGGTTTTTCTCCACTGTGAATCGCGCTGTGCATTTTTAAATCTCCTTTCGAACTTGAATAACTGCATTCGGGACAAGAAGATGGTTTTGCCTGCTGTATGTAGGTAAACGTGTAATTTTTTGGTGCCTCTTCTTAGAACATGAATAGTCGCAGTAGAAACATTTAAGAGGTTTTATATCACTGTAAGTCAGCAAATGATTTCTAAGAAGTTCATTTGTACAACATAAATAATTGCAGTCGGGACATGAAAAAAGTTTTTATCTTTTGTGAATCATACGGTGGATTTTTAAATTGTCCTTTTGAAAACTTGTTTAACTTCATTCCGGACATGAAAATTGTGTCTGCTGTGCGTAAACATGTGATTTTTGGCGCCTCTTTGTAGAACATGATAGGTCACAGTGGAAACAGTAAAAGGTTTTATGTCACTTGGAGTAAGCAAATGATTTCTAAGAAGTTCCTTTGTACAACATGAATAATTGCAGTCGGGATATGAAAAGGGTTTTTGTCCGGTGTGGGTAAGCATGTACATTTTTGGAAACCGTTGTGTAGCACGTGAATTGGTCGCAGTCGGGACAAGAAAAGGGTTTTTCGTTACTGTGAGCTAACAAGTGCCGTTTTAGTTACTTTTTTCGAGAAGAGGAATAGTTGCAATCAGGACATGAAAAAGGTCTTTCTCCGCTGTGGGTAAATATGTAATTTTTAGATTTCTCTTCGTAGTACATGAATAGTTGCAGTCTGAACACGAAAAAGGTTTTCTCCACTATGAGTCAGCAAGTGACTTCTTAGATATCCATTTTGAGGACACGAATAGTTGCAGTCAGGGCATGAAAAAGGTTTTTCACTTCTGTGAATCATACTGCGGATTTTTAAATCTTCTCCTTTGAGAACTTGTATAACTGCATTCGGAACATGAAAAAGGTTTTATTCCACTATGAGTCAGCTTGTGAATCATAGTGGAATTAAGTGTTGCTCCACCGGGATACAATAGGAAAATTACTTTCTCCTCAGTGCAGCTAATGTAAAAAAGTACGTGTTTGTAAAACCATGTAGGTATATAATTGGTCAGTGTTAAATTGTGGAAATCCGGAAGGAATACAAGGCCGATATAAATTACAATTATTTCCATTTTTTTTATAAATAAAAATTTGAATAAATCAAATGAACAATATACGCATGATAAATATAAATAAATAAAATGAACGTATCCGCAAACGCGATTAAATCAAGAAAAAGGGTATTTAAGTGACATTTCAGTACGTTGCGCAACTTAATACGTCATGCTACAGATTTATTGGAGTTCGACGTAGAATCTTTAGTGATGAAAATTTTCAATCATTTTTCAGTTTATACTGTACGAACAGAAAAGCTGAAAGAATTATGCAATTATGTTAATTTATTTATTTAAAAGAAAGTATCACGAAATGATGAAATGATTATATTATAAATAAATATAATAATTATAAATAATTCTTTTTATCAACAGATAAATCTCCAGTCTTTTTCAAAAAGTTTTTTGAAAGCGATACTAACGAAATATATTTTTCTATCTTCATTCATTGATGGTTATATTTCATTTAAGAATACCTTCACTGGAAAAGGAAAAAACCTCAATCGTCGAAGTGCTTTGTACTTTGAAAGGAACGATAGAGTCATTAAGTCAAATAATCGAACATAACTTCGTTCAACTATTATAAGCAATAATTATCAGCCTGAAACAGAATTCTCATCTCCTTCCTTTCCTTAAAAAACCCTCCACACAGCATCCCCAAAGATGACATAGGCCCTGAGGGAAATTATTTTCCTCAGGGCCTCCTGTGTGGAGCTCAAGTAAAAATAAAAAAAAAACACTCATCTACATTGAAAAAATCTTCCGATAAAAGATACTTGCCGCCAACCCGTGTCCTTCTGATTGCCGGTCAGATGCTCTGACCACTGAGCTATGGCAGCTTATGTAATGCCCGCCAAATAATTCAATATATACTCGTACTAGTGTTTCATTAAACAATTACTGTTTATTACATTTTCCCACCTGAAAACTAACTTCGTTCATTTAAAAGTACGAGATCTCTTTGAAAAATATGAAATTAACGAAGGCGAACGCAATAAGAAAAATACTGAAATAAAACTGATGTACCAGAATGCATAGACTACATAAATATTTTGATAAAACCTTTGGACTCATTCAAATGCTTTGATGTATTAAAGCAAAATCAGGAGCTATAATTTGACAATATCACAGACTATATTGTATTTTTGAGAAACAAAGGAATCATCATTGACGATGTTAAACTATTTGAAAAATTTTGCCTACTAAAAATTTTCTTAACAAAAAGCGATCTTTATGACGAGCTTGCTGAAAAGCAATGGGTAATTTTCTTAAATGCTTGCAATGATAGCACTCGTTTTACCCAATTACTGAAGATTTGTCAGAATTTTTTTGGATTACGCCACACAACGCAAATGTGGAACGAATTTTTTCAGGTTCAACAGGTTATCAGTTGAGACAATAAGAGAAATATTACTCACACAATACAACTTCAAACATATGAACATGTGCCGAATTTCACAGTGAAATTTCTAGAAAAACAAATTTTTTTGAAAGCTGTTGCTAGTGGATAAAAATATAATGTGCAAAAAATATAATTCAAGTTAATAAAACCTAATTACAATCTACTGAATTTTATTTTCAGCCAAAGACCGGACTTTTTAACAGAAATCAGGATTTTTTACTGCTTGCAACCGGCTTTTCGAATTCAAGCCCTGGTAACCCTAGTTCCTAGTGTCATTGGCATTTTTTAGTAAAATATCTGGGGCCCGTCCCGGGCCCCCCTTAGGCCCGGGCCCCAAGTTTCGGACTTGGCTAACGTGCCCTCTCGGCGGCCCTGCCCAGGTGATTTGTTGTTTTTAAGTTTCTTTAGTGCAGCATTTATTTCTGGCATTGTTGTTGGATTCGCTGATTCTTCATTACTTGATTCAGTGGGGATGTTAGTAGGGTGGCTTCTCTGGTCGCTATTAGGGTTGAGAAGTTTATGGAAGTAATTTTTCCACACGGTTTTAATTCGTTCCTTATCGGATATAATTGAACCATCAACGTCTTTGCATAGTGTTGTATTCGGTTTGAAACCCTTCTTGAAGAAGTTTACTCCCCTATATGCTTCTCTGCTATTATTGTTAACAAAGTCCTGTTCCATTTTCAGCAGAATATTATTCAGGAATTTTCTTTTCTTTCCCCTTATCAGCTTATTTGTTTCTTTTCTCGCTTGTTCGTACGCCTGTCTTTTGTTTCTTGTTGGCCTTTCCAAGTACTTCTTTCTGAGTGTATTCTTTTCACCTATCTTTCTTTCACACTCTTCATCAAACCAAGGGTTCCTGGGCTGTCTGGGCATGTTTCCGACACTTGATTCCACTGCTCTTACAATTGCTTCTTTTATATCATTCCAGTCTTTTTCTAGTGATTCTTGGGAGTTCTGCTCAGAGATCTGACCTGGTAGGCTATTTGCAAGGGCGTTGTGATATGATATATATATCATACTGCTCTATGCCTTCTGGTGTTTTTAGAGCCTCCGTATTGATTTTTGGAATAGTTGGTGGTTTCCGTGTCCTATTGTTTGCGATTCGGCTCCTATAGGTGGCCACCACCATGTAGTGGTCTGAATCACAGTTGGCACCCCTATACGACCTTACGTTTGTGATGCTCGTTGCCCCCCTTCTTTCTATCAGGACATGATCAATTTGGTTATGGTGTCTACCATCTGGCGATGTCCAGGTCCGTTTGTGTATATCTTTTCTTGGAAATTGAATCGAGGCCACAATTAGGTTTCTTGATTCTGCGAAATCAATCACTCGGGTTCCATTATTATTAGCGTCCTTGTGTAGACTGTTAATTCCTGTAATGTGTTGGAGCAGAGGATCCTGTCCTATCTTGGCATTAAAGTCCCCAATTACCATCTTAATGTCGTTAGATGGTAATGTGTCGTAGACCTGTTCGAGTTTCTGATAGTATGTATCTTTCATTATGTCCTCTTTATCTTCCGTTTCAGCATGTACATTGATCAATGTTACATTGAAAAATTTCATTTTTATACGTAAGCTGCACATTCTTTCGTTAATGGGTTTAAAGTCTAATATGCATTTTTCCATTTTCCGGTCTACAATGAAGGCCACTCCGAATTTATGGTGTCTTTCATTTCCACTGTGCAGTATCGTGTGTGTTCTTGTGTCAAATGGCTCAGATCCTATCCATCTTGTTTCTTGCACCGCCATTATGTCAATTTTGTATTTCGTCATCTCCCTAGTGATCTCTCCTAGGGCTCCACTTCTATACATACACTTGCGTTCCAAGTAGCAATTTTCAAGTCCTTATTTTGTTTGCCGGGTACTTTCCTAAGTCCAGTAGTTGTCCGAGGCTCTGTGTTAGGATTCGTAATAGCGTTGCTTTTACAGGGAGGGGTTATTAGCCTCTCGCCCAACCCCCTACCCGGAGGGCCAGGGTTTTCTGTAGGGGTTTCCATCCCTTAGCTGGGGGGTTCCGGTTTTGTGGCGCCGGAGATTCGCCATTCATCCTCTCCTATCTGCTATGGCTGATGGTATTGCCAGTGGCCACATTGCCCAGGGCTCGCGGGGCTTAAGAGACCACTCGTGGACGCTAGGAGTAGGACTATTGGTAGTGTTGCTAATGGAATGCAACTGTGGCGTTACACGGTATTTGAGTGACACATTTTTCCCAGCAAAAAATGCATCTCCGTGACCCTACCAAACTTTGAGCCCCATTTTGAAATCATTATTATTATATTTGTAGCACGTTCCAAAGTGGAGGATACTCTTAGTGTCGCCCTGCTGAAAACCACCATTCAGAATTGAAACTTTTCTTGAAATGATTTTAGTTGTGCTTGGTGACCAAATCTGAATAGTTGGGTACTTCCACACCTCTTCCCCATATCCTTCCCCCCCACTACCTTCAGCCCCACAAATTACCCCAATTAGGAATGCCATTGGCATCTAACTGGATGGTTGGGAGTCTTGTGCGATAAAAAAATTAAAAATACAATTGTAGTGGGGTCAATCCTCTGCTACAATCGTCTGCGGAAGCGAATTTTCCACTCACTATGATGGTAATATACATATCTCAGAATAGATTGTATGCAAAGGGTCAATGATACAGTTAAATGGTTGCAAAGTCGAAAAGGTGGAAAGATTTAGATACCTCGGCAGTATTCTCACGGAGACTCTTGACTCAGATGTATAGGTCAGGTGCAGAATTGAAGCAGCAAGAACTGCGTTCAGTAAAATGAAATCCCTCTTCTGCAATGACAATATCAGTTTAAAAGAATGGCAAGAAAATCGGGCAGAGAATGTTAAAATGTTATGTGTGGTCAGTCTTGCTGTATGGATGTGAACATGGACCTTGAAAGTAAATACCATGAACAGGTTAGAGGCTTGAAAGGCAAGATAGAGGGTCGCCGAGGGCCTGGTAGGAGACAAATGTCTTGGCTGCGAAATGTACGAGAGTGGACCGGCATTAGAAATGTGGAGGAGCTGTTCCGGGCAGCGCAAGACTAAAGAAACATTTTCCAAAGTGATCGCCAACGTCGGGGGTACCTGATAGGGCACACAAAGAAGAAGAAAGAGTTGATAGATTATTGTGATTTATTTTTGGGGTATAATGCTGTGCTGCGCTACCGCCTTCTTTAGCCAATGTTTCGGACAGCGTTACAGTGTCCATCATTAGGATTGGTATTAAAGTTAATTTAAAAAGATTTTCTGCGTTTAGTTTTGGTGTAACCCTCAATTACCGGATACCAATAACTATTGAGCTTAGCCCTGTCATCTCTATTAATATCAATGGTATTTTTATGAATTTAAATTGTTGCTGTATTTAGGCTTGTACTATGTGTTTTGGGTCTTCCCAGGACTTCAGGAACAAATCCAAAGTAATGGCCTATTTCAATTAAATGCTCGGCAATTGCTGATTTGTCATGGTGGCCTAGTTTACGAGTTTCTCGAAAGCGTTCTGATATCCTTTTGGAGAACGTCCGTTCTGTGTGGCCTACGTAAACCTTGTCATGCCCGGAACAGCTGAGTTGAGTTCCAGAGGAAACTTAGAGACTTAGGCCTCGGTAGATCTAATATTTTATTTATGGTTCTGAAGACAATTTTGATGCTTTCGTTCTTTGAAAAGGAGGTAGCACAACATGGCAAAAATAAATCACTATAACTTTTGGCCATGAAAATCTAAAATCGTATCAGTTGACAGATTGTTTAGGATGCCTAGCTCTTACAGAATGGATATGTAAGGGTAAGTCTGGTTGACCGTGGTATCTTGAGCACTCTTCTATTATGCTAATTTATGTGAATTATTTTCAAGGTGATAAGATTAAGAAAAGGGCTGGCGGCCCGAGCGTGGGAAGACTTGTGCATGGCCATGCTCGGGGAGCAGTTCATGGTCGGCCAGGAGATATGTGGAATTGTGGTCAGCATCAAATTTCAGGTAAACCTATCTCTTATATTATTATACTTCGATACACTATGACTGGCTCTGTTCACCTTTACCTAACTCTCGCAATGTATGACCTCAATAAGTGCATCATTTTACATATTATTATTATTATTACCTATTGTGATATAGTGTTGAAAATGGTGGATATGTAAAAGGTATCGAATTTAATTATATTTATACTGTGATACACCTGAAAAACACAAATTTATCTAAAATAATGTCAAATTTTTTTTTTTTTTTTACAGTGAATACCGCACAAGAATCTCAACTGCTCCCGTCTGGAGCCAGTGAGACTATGGCATCCCCAATTGGGGTATGTTGTGAGGCTGAAGGTAGCGGGGAGGGGAAGGAGGTGGGGAAGAGGAATGTGGGGAAGTACCTGGCTATTCAGATCTGGTCACTAAACACGGCTAAAGCCATTTTCAAGCAACGTTTCAATTCTGAATGGTGGTCTTACACCAGGGCGATACTGATAGTATCTTCCACTCTGGAACATGCCGCAAATATACTATATATTATTTTAAATGAATTAATTGTGAAATAACACAAATTAATCAAATAAAATTTATTTGCGCATGCCGGGTTCGAACCCGCGACCTCCGGAATGTGAGTCAAGAGTCTTAGCCACTGGACTACGGAGGTCGTCGAAAATAAAACATAACGGCAATATTATTAACCTGTCAGATCTCGGGCATATTCTATCAGAAAATTTCCGCTTTGCAATATAGTCCAAATAAGCGGATCATTTCTGAAAGTATCCGAAATCTAAAAAACTGTTTTTGAAAGATTATGAAAAATGCTTTCAAACTTTATTTTAAGAAATGAACATAGAGTTTTCAAAATATTAACCCTCAGACCTCAACCGTATTGTTAGAGGGTCAAAATATTTCCGCTTACAATAAAATCCAAATAAGTGAAATATTTCTGTACGTATCCGAAAACGAAAAACTGTTTTTGAAAGGTGATAAATACGCTTTCAAATTTTATAAATCGAAATAAACATTTAATTTTTGAAATATAAAAGTTTTGTAGTTAGTTTTTGTATTTGAATATAAAGCATTATGTTTTTTCTTTCTAACACTGTTTATATAATATTTCTCACTGTGATAGTAAGGGAGATACAACAACGGAGATATTTCTATGAGACCTATATGAGTTGTTCCGAAAACTGAACAAATAGACTTTAACCTATTATTTGCCGGAGACGCGCAGTTTGTGTGCATGCGCGCGGAAAAATTTTGAAAAAAATATGTTTGTCTGCGATTTTGACCTTTCTATGTACAGAATTTGTATGAAGGAGAAGGTCAGAATCGCTTGCGCCATACCCATAAGATAGGCAAAAATTTCATTCATGGCAACCCCAGATTATTTTTAAATGATTTTATCTGTGGCATCAAAATGTCAAATTTGCCGCGATTCTTTCTGTCAAAGTCGATGCGTGTTACTTGACGAAAACATTGTAAAACCTATCAATTTACGTAATTAACGCAAGTAATGTTGTTTTAGTACATAGTTTATTGTTCTAGGAATGTGTTACGGTCAATAAAATATACGATGATAGCTTAAAATTAATCCACAAAACATTAAATTTAAAATTCAAAGTGGTGCTTTGTTAGGAAATTTCTGTATTTTTTCCTGACCTATAACAGGTTAAGAGTTAAAAATTTAAATGCAAAAATAAAAAGATTAAAAAAATTGCTAACTAAAATTACTGATAAAGAAAAAAACACACTATTTTATTAGACAAATGTATTATAACCACTGGAGCGATTATGGTCGAAAAATGGACCACTTTTATTTTTCTTCGATTGATAGCGGTCCAAAATTCCCACATTTTCCTACCATTCGTGAAAACATTTATTGTAATTTTTTAATGTTGGCGAAAAATTTAACAAATGATTTTCTGGGAAATCGCCAGCAATCGAGGCAAATTTATTTATTTCGCGTGTCGCTCCAGTGGAAAACGTTATTGTGACGTCAATTTTTTTATCATTTCAAAAAAAAAAGAATGAAAAATTAACTAATTTTCATATATTTTTTTTTTAATTGCGGTTGGAAACTTTGGTTTCATTTTTTCTGTGGTTGGCTTCTAAATTTGAATATACAGCGTGGTGTTTTCTCTTTTCAACATCGTTAAGATCATATTTCTCACCATGGCAGTAAGGGAGATACAACGATTTCTATGATACCTACGTGAGCTGTTCGCAGAAGTGAACAAATTAGGTTGAGGTGTATCTACATGACTTTTGATAGGTGATCAGGGTCATTTTGAATTTTTAACATTTGAACGATCCCTGTTAAGAGGGCATTACCAGAGAAAGCCGGAAATACGTCATTTTCAAAAAAGTTTTTAGACGTATTGACTCTTTTCCACAAAAAATTATAAATGGATTTCGAAAGATTGTTCTTTTATCTAGCATAGTTATGTAATAAATTTTTAGAATTTTTTTTAATTTTTAGTATAATAAGGTTATTCCATAGGTCGTTGGTAGATTTGTTAAATTTTCAAAAAAGTTTTTGTATTATACCACACCCATTTCAAATAATGTAATCATGCAGTAAAATAAATCAATACATTATCTAGCAAAGTTATGTATTAGAATTTTAATTTTAGTTTCAATAAAATCATTAAAAAATATGTACGTACGTGTGTTTCTTGACGAAAATTGGTCCATTTGTGTATTTATTTGCGCACTTACCAATAATATATTTCAGATTTTTTTAACATTCTTATTAAATTTAGACATTATTGAAAAATGATAAATACTTATAATCAAAAAATAACCACAAAAAGTACACTATTTTAATAGTTTTATCATCACGCCTTTCAGCATTTTTGGATGAAGGTATAAATTAAAGCTAATTTGGATTGAAATAAATTAGATATTGAGTTATAATTTAAAAAAGCTGGTACGGAGAAAAATCAATCTTTCTCATTGTAACCGCGCTGCACGATCGGAAGAACAACTTTCGACGAAATGTGGATTTTCGTCCGCTGGCTGGTTAAACGCTCTTAAAGATTCTTAGCCCTTTTCAAATCAATGATCAGCCATGAAACGGCAAGGTTGAAAAGGATTTCACAAAGAATGGGAAGTTTTGCAATATGCAAAAATTTAACCACAAAGTCAGCATGTTTAAAAAATCGTTTCTCTGAATATACCTAGCTATTCTGTGGAACTACATATGCTAGATTATATACTGTTTTTATAGATTTATCTGGTAAGAAGGTACAATTTACAAAAACACCATTTTGCAAAAAAACAAGTAAATTATGTCTGAGCGCAAATGAAAAAGTGTAAATCATGAATTTTTTTTTTGCTTTGTGCTAGATGTTATGAATCTTACGAATGTGGTTTCACAGCTGTTGTAAAGGAGATTATCCATACTATAATATTATAAATGCGAAACGGCATGTGTTTGTTTATTATGCTTTCACGCCTAAACCACTAAATCGATTTTAAAAATTCTTTCACCAATGGAAAGCTACATTATCAGCGAGTAACATAGGCTGTATATAACGGTAAGCTCTGGCGTTATGAATATTGTATAAATGAAAATGTGTGTATTTTATATATTTTAGCGGCAGGGGGAAAGTGGGGTTCGCGGAGAGGGAAGAGACGATGAAGGGGGAAGGCGGGGAAGGTGAAAAGAAACGGGGAAGCACGGGAAAGGGCATGCAGATTTCTTTGAATGGCTTTGCAACGCATGCCGGGTACCAGCTAGTATAATATAAATAGAATGTGCCTTAGTGAATGTAAGATGTCAGAGATGGCCAAGGGAAGATAAGTCACAATCTAGTGAATCAAATACTTGAATTGTGTTATTTCAATTCATTATGACCATGCCACAAATATTTGGCTACTATTCGGTATTCAGCCTATTCGGCTACTTTTTAAACTATTCGGTATTCGGTTGAATATTGCGAACCATCCGGCCGAATACCAAATACTTACCATGAAAGAAATGCCCAATATTACTAAAAAAAAAAATTTATTTTAACAAAAAATCCACATATTTCATACTTAATCTATCAATGTTAAGTTATGATGAATGGAAACATTTTTTTCAGCATTTGTTGATAGCAAACGATTGTGCTTTTCCTCATAAATTATACCTGCTTCCGAAAAAGGCACTCACTATATACACTGCTACTGGGAGATGATAAATAAATCTTAGCAAATTCTGCTAGGCTTGGATACTGTTTTGCATTTGCTGACCACCACTTGTAAGGGTCTGCTATCCGATCTAGGCGAACAGTTTTTATGTATTTTTTAAGATACACACACTACAAGTTTCAATGTATTTTTTAAGATATACATACATAGGTTCACTATATAAGTAACACAATTGATGTAACAATTTACAAATAATGAGTGTTGTGGCATGACCTACTACCTAATGAAACAAATAAGCCCGCGGCGTGGTTACTGCACGCACTTCAATGATGCAGTGGAGGTAATCCACCTCTTACCCGCCCTGGTATAAGTAACTGATGGTTACTCCTTCAAGGCTCTCGCAAGATTTTTTTTGTTAAACGCAGCTACATTTATTTATTTTGAACGAATCTAGACCTCCAGTGTCAAGTGCAATAGCAATAGCAGTATGCAAGTGCTTAACAGGAAAATAAAACATAATACAACAAATCAGGTTAGTAATACAAGCAAAATAATATTAAAAGCAAAACAAAACTCATTCATGAAGCTCATGAGGCAGCATTGCATTATGTGAAAAACCCTGGAAGCACCTGTACAAACAGATAGAGAACATACGATAAACAATTAAGTCTCAAATCATTTGGCAAGTGACGATAAAAAATGCCAATTGCATTCAGCATGATATAAACCACACCCAGCATCCGTATCCCTTAGCCAACCACCCAGTGAAGCCTCAAAGAGAGTTAGTTGAATAATAGAGGTAAAATACCTGAAGACTTAAAGAAAAATTCAGCGTTGAGTGATCGGAGGCGGGACAAAGGAAATTTAAGGCCGTTTAAGCAAGCTTCAAGCCTTCAACATATTATTGGGGGTGGCGCAAATAAATTTGAGATGGATCTGCAAGAAAAACATATGTAACTAAACATGCAGGAGGGACGAGGTCCAGTACACCCCCATATGGGGGATTAATAAAAAAAAATAAAAAATAAATAAAGGTTTGAGTTCAGTTCATCCAATACATAATGAAAAACAGAAAAAAAATATACAAAAGAGAATGAACATGACATAAATAGAAAGGTTACATTATTATCATTATCAAAACAATTCGCAAAGCAAATCTGTAAATTTTGAAAATAAAGATGATGAAATTACTTCAATGATGTGATGCAGGTCGGAACCTGTCACCCGCGAAATGTACTAAGTGTCACCGAATACAAATTATGACAGTAATATGTGTGAATGAGAATTATTGGCGTGTGCCAAGACAGAGTTGTATGTTGTATGGCAGTTTATTCTCCTTGCCTAGCCTTTTATGGCGGGAAAGTTAATTAAAATTTATCTGTGTATGTTAATAATGTGAAATTAGCCATAAATGCGTAATGTTTGTGGTGTTTGCAGGAAGACATAATATCGGTGTGGCACCGGACTGCGTCTGACCAGGGGGCGAGTGCTCGCATTCGAGACACTCTTCGCCGAGTCCTACACTTACAGCCGGGCGTTTCCTTAGAGTACAAAATACATACCCAATGCCTAAAGTGAGTACACACGCAATCTCTTCTGTCTTATTTTCATATTGCTTCCTTAATACCTCCAGTTAGTACAGATTCATTATCTTTAACCTTATCTACGCAACTGTCACATATGTCACCTATACATGTGCAGTATGATGGGATAGATAGTCAGTGTTATGAACATAGACATATGAATATTAGTAGACCTGCCCTATGTGATAAAAGCGTATTATTTCCCCCTTCCCATACCGGTTCCATTGGAACCGGCTGGGATTGAGTATGGCTTCGCGTGAATCTAAAAAATGTGACGTCATCATTCTTCTGCGAGCCAGTGTCGAGCGCTCATCGGTGCATTTTACGAAATAACACTGCAAAAAACATGGTTTGCGTTTTGAAAATGTGTAAATATATACTATCACTCGAGATACATGGCGTGTGCTCGTCAATGTTTATTGGGGTAAGTAAATTATGAAACATTTGTAAAAGTGTCCTAATTAAATACGGCAACAAAATATTGGAGTCTGAAAATAAGCCAACTTTACTTTTCCGTATGTAGAATTCACAAATTTGTTTATTACGCGGCGAGCAATTCGCGCTCCCATGTAAAAAGGTCTATTCATTCAAAAGCAGAGTTTTCTTTTAAGAACTAAATGGTGGTATTATAATGCGAGTTGCCTATATATTGTCATTTTTATTTTTTTATTTATTTACAAAAAGATACATAAATTATAATATATTTTTTACAATAATTAATTACATAATACATGTATTTGATGTACCCCCATAAATAAGCAGGGCTTGTGTGTATGGGGGGTGTGATATGTGATTCGTCATATTGAGTTATCGACGAATCACATATCTCCAAAGTCATCTTCCCGCTCTGCGCCCCGCTGTAGTTGTTGTCTACCCCTCACCTTTATGTTCTGCTCTAGTAATATTCATATGTCTATGGTTATGAAGGTTAATGTTACTTTCCTTTTTACATCCTTGTGATTGCCTTTGTTTCCTGGTAAAACTTGGTTTGAGTTCATTATTGGTATCTAGCACCACACTTAACCTGTATAGATACTGAAGAAACTTACTTCAGATATCTCTAACTGGACGCCCTGTCCTGCGGAGTATGGGCCATCTTGGTCATATTTACGTCCCACATTCATTAGAAAACTAACAGCTATCCATATCTGTAACCGAGAAGCAAATCAAGTCCCTTGTGAAGTCATTCTATGTTTTCTATGTTTACAATTTCTATGTTTACTTTAACTAGTAAAACAGGTTATAATTTCATCATTGTAATTACATTAGGGCATTTTACTTGTAGGTACTGTGACAAAATGTCAGGTATTCGTAGCCCAGTTCTTTTGTGAAATAATATGTTTTTAAAATATTTAATTTCAGAGCATCGACAATGTCTGTCAATTCATCTGGCGGGGGTTCTTCAAATTACTATCCTACAACCTTCCATTCATCATCAAACATGGCGAGGGTCAATTCATACACCACCGAGGCGCATGTGAATAATATGACGAACAACGCAATATCAAATACCAACTCCACAGAGATGGTCAACTCTTCAAATGCGGATCTAACGTCGGCCGAGTCGCCGACCACCAACTCCTCGACTCCGGACACCGCCATCGGTTTGTCCAACACAAACTCCTCGACCGCCGGATCCTCGACGCCGGAATCCACAAACGGCAGTTTATCCACGGAGACCACCTCCACGATGAGCTCTGACTCTACGACACAACGGGAAAACGAGGGGAGTTGAGACTAGACTCGTTTCTGTCATCTGTAATACATAGCGTGAAATACTTTCCATAGTGCCGATGACAGTATGACTAAAGACACCAGAATTGCATTTAACTTTTTTATATGTAAGTAATTTCCATTTGTATATTTGTAAATAAACAATCTCTTAAGGTAAACGTCGAGCACACGTTGCTTATGATTGCTTATGATTACAAATGAAAACTGAACGTGTACGTACGCTGTTCAAATTTGATGAGAAATTAACTTAAATACAAAACTTACAGAAATACAAATTGTTCAATTTGGTTCGTGCTTCAAACATGACAGATAACCCATCGGCCTATCAATTTTTCGAATACTCCTTTCAGCACAGGCTCATAATCGTGCGGGTCCGTTTATAAAAATATTTCTCGAAAACGATTTTCAATTTCTGCGGTATTTTTGCCCACAACGACTGTGCGGATTTGTCAGTTCAGATATGAACTCGTACAGTCGTTGTTGCCAGAAATTTAAAACCGTTTTCGAGAAATATTTTTATAAACGGACCCGCACGATCGTATAAGCCAGTGCTGAAAGGATATATTAATGAAATTTTCACTTATTAATTCAAATATTTCTTTAATCTACCCTTATTTTAGTTACTGAATTACCCGAGCAAAAGTGGCGAATCTGCAACGGCCGTGAAGTGGCATACAGAATGCGAAAGTACTAATGTGGCGACGTTTAGACCGATGGGTTAAAATATTGAAGCATTACAACAAATTTTAAAGAATACATATTTTCCTTCATCACACAAAAAAAATTCAATACCTTTTTCATTCATTCATTATAATTCAAAATAACTCCTTTCCATCATAAATAATTTAACAATAATATATAAAGTTGTCTAAGCATTTCTGTGTTTTTTTACCATTGTGGCCTGTTTTGAAACACGAGTGGAAAGTTACATCGACCTGCGGATGATTATTGTTGACGACGACATTATTTTATTTACCTGTTAAATATTTTTTCTTAAGGATACTCAACACATTTACTAATATAGACAATTCTTGGATAAACAAATCAATAATTAAGTTCAGATATGAAAGTAACCAGCCGAGCAATTTTGTATCTTTTGTGGGATCGTTATTAGTAGCGAACGTAATCTCCTGTCAGATTTGTGTGATTTTTATGGCTAATATTTGCTTTTTCTATGTACAATGTACATTAAATGAATAATGGCCTGTTCAGATTGAGCATATAAATATAAAAGATCATAGCACGCCAAATATCGCTCTCCATACAATCCCTTCAGACCGTTCACACATAAGCGCTTTATGCACACACCAACCATAGACAATGCACATCTTACGCCGTAACCGCTTCTCAGGCGATATGCCAACAGTTAAGCGCCCCCCACTCCGACGAAAACAGGAGAGGGGTCATTTTAATTACGGAGCTGCCTAGATCGGTGGATGACAGATGTCAAGTTGATAGATTCAATACAAAAAATGTGCACTCCGTGGCCGCTCGCTAATTCATCTGACCCCCTCTCCTACCATAGGAAGAAATACTTGATAGCGTTGTGTGAACAGTACGAAACAAGCGCTGGCGGCTATATTCGATGTCTGAACAGGCTTTAAATAATCATGCATACTTGCAGGAATTCGTGTATCGATCTAAACTAAAATATGTGACAGTAAATAAGTAAAAATCACACAAATCTGACAGGAGATAACATCCTTTATCCAATGACGATCCCACAAAATATACAGAATCGCTCGGCAGGCCTTATTGGGTAATTTTGTAAGAATTTAAATAATATATAGTATGTATTTGGTAAGAACCTTCTAGGCTGCTTCTAATACTTCTTGTTATTCGTTTGGAAGTTGCTGAATCGTCTGAAGGTATTTCTACCGTTTTTGTTTTATTCGTATACATAATATGCATACAGCCAAGGCTATATGCAGGAATATACTTCTTCGAATCTCAAGTTATCTATAAATATCTATTCACCCTTTAACAGTCAACCTTTAGAATTTTCACGGTCCGCAGAATAGTCCAAGATATCTCTGAATTTACAAACCGCCGATAGTTTATGTCTTCAGAGTGTTAAGTAAAAATCCCATTTTAGAAGGTTCGTGTGAGTAATTTAATTTTTTATTTTGTGCAATCGATAAGTTGAGATTCGGTGAAGAATATGTGTTTATTTGTAAATGACCTCCTAATGCAATTATAAAGAAAATTTTATAAAATATCGAGAATTGTCTGTGTTAGTAAGTTAATTAATATTGTACTAGAATGTTAACGTATTTTCATCTGAAGATTTGTCATTAAACCATTACGTTTCAAAGGAAATTTCATCTTCCATAATTAATCTTTCTATTTAATTTCAAACACTCTTAGTACGTATTTATATTTTGTTTTTATGATATTTTTAGTGTTGACACCAATTGATGATGATGCCTAGACTTGTTGACACCAGTTGATGGTGATGCCTAGACTGTTGACACCAGTTAATGGTGATGCCTAGACTGTTGACACCAGTTGATGGTGATGCCTAGACTTGTTGACACCAGTCGATGGTGATGCCTAGACTTGTTGACACCAGTTGATGATGCTGACACCAGTTGATGGTGATGCCTAGACTTGTTGACATCAGTTGATGGTGATGCCTAGACTTGTTGACACCAGTTGATGGTGATGCCTAGACTTGTTGACACCAGTTGATGATGATGCCTAGACTTGTTGACACCAGTTGATGGTGATGCCAGACTTGTTGACACCAGTTGATATTAATGCTCCAACTTGTTGACACCAGTTGATAGTAATGTTTCAACTTGTTGATACCAGTTAATGGTGATGCCTAGACTCGTTGACATCAGTTGATAGTGATGCTTCAACTTGTTGACACCAGTTGATGGTGATGCCTAGACTTGTTGACACATGTTGATGCCTAGACTTGTTTCTTATTTTTGCTTTTTTCTAGAAAAAGATTTTTTTGAAGGGTATTTTTATAGCTGAAAATTAAATAAGCTTACTGGAGATTACTCCTTCAAGAAGGAGGTTTTTCAGTTTTATCCATTAAAAAGTGTTGGTTTCAGTTATAAAAATACCAACTGAAATCTTTTCTCAAAATTTTTTAAAAAATGTCATGGCACACTGCTGTTTGTCTCCATTTTTCATTTTAGCTTCTATGATTTTTGCTATATCTATGAACATAGTTTGTCTTACGCATCTAGTCTTATTGTGTATAATTAGCAACCCTAAAGTTGGGTTGATCAAATTTGTCCAGGGACTTACAGACTACATATTGTAGGTATGTATTTATTTTAATCCTTTGCAATTTAAAAATAATTACATAAACTATCTTTCAGACCGTTGTTATTGTTCCCAAGTTAAGCATTTCTTAATTTATTTGTATTAGGCTACGAACGCACAGGCAGGCGGCTTGCTTAGCGCCTAGCGCCTAGATAGGTAGTAGATAGCCGATGGATAGCCGCTTAGCGTGTATCCAGGTAAACCAACGTGTTGGTTTTTTGCCACTAGGCGCTAGGCGCTAAGCCAGCCACCTGCCTGTGCGTTCGTAGCCTTAATGTTCTTCTGCCGGTTTTAGGTTATGTCACTAAGCTGTACTGTCTTATTTTGTCAAAGTGTCATATATCAGCTTGGTGTCCATTTTCAGAGGGGGTGTACACAATCCCTCCCAAAGAACACTTTGTAACACTGCTTGAAACATTGGGAAAGTGAGACAATATATTTTATAACTGGCAGAAAAAGATACAATAGTTATTGCTGTTGAGCATTGCAAATTTGAGTCCTTTAGTTTAGGAATCATGCATCTAAAAAAACTGCTTGTAAATAAATACACAATATTTTAATCTAATAGTCTGAATGATATTACCATAAACAACTCTTGATTTTATTTCTTATTACATATTTGGTTTTCGTTGCTTTTGTGCATGATCGAATTCCACAAAGTTACTCAATTTAAAATGATTTGCTCTATTATTTATTTGTTTTATCAATCAAGTCTCTGTCAGATGTCAAATTAAACTAAAGGAATCGACCTACAATTTATTTTTTGTGATTTTGTTAGAATGATCAGAAAAACATTGTTTGACCAATTTTTTCAATGCCTGCTGTTTTTACGCAGTCTTTTTCTAAGGACGCTTGTTTAAAAAAATTTGATCAATTTATTCATCAAATATTCTAAGTTAATTTTCACATACTGTGTAAGTTCTATTCAAGTTCTGTTATTATATTATTATTATAGGCCGGTTGCTTTATAAAACTGAAATAATAACAGAATGTGAATATTAACTTCAAAAGTTTGATGAATAATTGTTCAAATTTTTTGAAACGATCCATCCTTAGACAAACTCACGCTCATATGAAGCGTTAAAAATCCATAGTAATGTTGCAAGAAAAATCACACTTGACTAATTGGGTCGTATGGTTCCTATATATTGTAAGTCCACTAGGGTGAAATGTCGACAAACTTTTTTTTTTCAATCATAATTTTTTTAAATAAAACAAAGAAATTATTTATTTTGCGAGCTAAACGATATAAATAATTTTGTATGATTTTATTTTAAAAAGTTATACATAATTGAAAAACTTATATTATATAAGAACTTTATAACTCAATTTTAAAAATATCTTTATTGACTAGATTAATTTGACTGCCTCTATTTTATATGAATTCATTTTATATTTTTATGACATTATTTGCATTAATTCTAAAACATTTTTGATTAGTGAAATTGTCCAACATTTGTACAAACAAACTCATAATATCTACCTATCGGATCTAATAGACAAAAGATTGTAAATGCAACCATAAATTTTTTTATGATTATTTTTATCCAGATGAGTGAAAATATTTTATAATAAGTGTCCTTTGCTGTATTATCGTGATTAATTTTTGGGTTATTATGACATTTTGCGCTATCTCCTTTTTTAGCCAATGTGTCGGACAGCATTACAGTGTCCATCATCAGGGCAGATGCTTAATATTACGGTATCTGCCCTGATGATGGCCTTGAAAATCTCAAACCATATCCTTTGCTGTGTTTACTGAGAAGAAATAATTTTTAAAACATAATAATAAATTTATTTATATGAACCAATGAAATGTGCTGTTCAATTTAGGTTGGGTTATTTCAACCTCTCACATTTGATTAACGATAAGGCTCCATTTTTAAATTTGACATCAGAAGGTCCTCGTTAAATACTTATTCACAGCCTGTTTAAGCTTTTAATACGAACGATAATGGTGCTATGCTTAGCGGCTGTTCACAATTTGATTAAAAGGTGAAATGGGCTGAAAATTGGCATTTGATAGGAACCGCTCAAATTGTTTGTGACTTAGGTTGAAATATTTCAACCTTAATATACTTTGTGTCCAATTTATTTATTTTTTTAAATGATTCATGATTAATTTGTGACTCACAAATTTATAATTTGTGCTTTGTAAATTTATATTTTAACAAATTTATACAACAAAACTTCCAGAATGATAAAAAGTTGCCATCAATGAATTAAAAAAAACTTTTTATTTTCAGTAACATGCGGTTTTATGATTATTATTTACAATTTCTCGATTTTTCAATTCAAAAGATTTATGTTTGGTATTCATATTCCTGATATTGTCATTTTTTTATTTCAACCTTTTGTATGGAAAAAAATTGTAATCAATAATATTCCATGCGAGTAAAAGAAATTAAAGGCTTAAACTTTTTTTTGTGGAAAATAGAAAATTAATCATCTCCGTGTATTATTTATAAAGTGAGTTATAAGAATTGTTTTGGCAATTGTACTTACTGCAGTCAAATTTCGTCATAATATTGTTTCATCATTTATAAGATTAATTAATTTTTAATTTCCATGGCCCAATCAATGTCAAGAAGTCACCAACTAGGAAACCATATTTTCTGTGAGACTGGCGTAATATATACGCATTTTAGTTGCTTTTGAATAAAATTTTACAAAATATAATATTTTGCAGAATACAGTAAATAAATTTAAAGTAGTGAATGATTTTTCGCAATAAAAGAATTTTGTGGAAAATCGGCAAAAAAGTTAGTTGGTGATTTTTTTAGCACTTCGTAAGATTTTTTCATTACATATAATCAAAAGCTCTTGTTTTAAAAAAATAAAAATTGGCGTGCCAAGGGGCCATTCAAATATTACATAAGCAGATTTTTTGCAATTATTAACCCCTCCCCCCCCTCGTCAGCAAAAGTAAGCAAAGCTCTTAACCCCCCCCTCATACTTACGTAAACATTGGTACATGCATTTAACCTCTGGGAGGCCAGGCCATTTCACGAAAATTCACTAAAAAAGCACCACTTTGAATTTTGAATTGAATGTTTTCTGGATTAATTTTGAGCTATCGTATATTTTATTGACTGAAACACGTTCCTAGAACAATAAACTGTGTACAAAAACAACATTAAAATATTCTGGGGTTGCAAGGTGAATGAAATTTTGACGTATCCTATGGTGTAATGTTGGCGCAAGCGATTCTGACCCCGTTCTTCATACAAATTATGTAAATAGAAGGGCCAAAATCGCAGACAAACATCTTTTGTTCGATATATTTTCGAATTATTTTCTCGCGCATGCCCACAATTCGCGCGCGCCCGCGCGTCTCCGACCTATTAGAGGTTAATGTGTTCTGGTTTCTTTATTGATTCATGAGCCGCAGTTATAACTCTAGAAATAATTGAGGAATTTAACGCACTGAATGCACATAATATTTATTTAAGCAAATTTTATTGACATGGTATTCAGTTATTATAATCTTAATATATTAATGAACAAAACGAACTAAACAATAGATTGGCGGCAGAAATTTAGACAAGTGAATAGCGCGTGGTAATTCTCATACTCGGTTCTAAGCGAGTAAACGTATCCATTATTTTCGGGAATCCCCGGAAATGCGTTTTGTTTTCGAGCACAGACAAGTAGGGTTGCCATATGCGTTCAAACTAAAATCGACAAAATTTTGTAGAAAATCAGAAAAAGTTTAAAAAAAATATTGATGTTACTGACGTAATCACATAAAAAATAAGCAAAGCAAATATCCCCCCCGCCCCCTGTAGTGCTTACGTAATACTTGAATGGCTCCCAAGTTGAATTTTGTAATTTAAAAAAAAATTTGAAATATAAATATTTTTTTTAATTTCTTTTTTCTCTCTCGCATTGAGTGTTTGTAAATTATTTTCAATGTTTCAATGGAACTCAATTTCTTTGAAAAGTGTAAATTAATTTGTAATTATATAAGATTGCATTGTGGCTAATTGAATAATAATCTTTAGACTTTATATTTTATTTATACTATCTAATCTTTGGCCAATGTCTATGTATCAAAACGTCTTCATAAAACACCCAGTTACCAAAGTCAACGGATTGTAATATGTATTAACACATTCATAGCAAGTTTTCCAAAAAATTGTAACCAAAATATGAAAACAATTCATGTTATGGGGTGTGGAATCAATAAAAGCTAAATGTATCGATCGTCCAGTTGATTAGTCAGATATCTATATCCAAATAATAAGTTTTGAGATAATGAGGAAACCCTGTCCATCCAGCTTATTTTAAGTATTCTTCTGTAGATCCACATCTCGAATGCCTCAAGTCGCCTAATTAGTTCTTCAGTAAGCGTCCATGCTTCCATTCCATAAAATAATATCGAAAACACATAGCATCTGATCATTCGCATTCGTAAACCAAGGTTGAGATCATGATTGCAGAACATTGTTTTCATGCGGATAAAGGTTGCACGAGCTTGCTCAATGCGGCATTTGATTTCAACTGAAGGATCCCATCTATCATTTACATTGCAGCCCAAGTATACAATAACTCTGTACCTTCTCTAGTTTTGTTCCAGCAATATAAAGATTTTCATCCAATGCGTTATTTTTGCTTATGAGCATGTATTTTGTTTTATTTATATTCAGTTCTAGCCCAAAATTCTCACAAGTCTTCACTACTTGATTCAGCAAAATTTGTAAATCCTCAATGTTACTTGTTAGAAGTACCGTATCATCTGCATAATGCAGGTTGTTCAGAATCTTCCCATTTATAACAAGAGTAGCAGCATTGCCAACTTGCCAACACGTGTTTTTACATAGAACTACGTATTTTAGGTCTTTCCTGCACACCTACTAACTTCAGTCCAGAATCTACTTATTTTCGTAGATTGTTAGGGGAGAAATTTATATTCACCACAATACGCCCCATCCATCCCATATCCCAATTCGCCCCACCCATTAGGGAACGTACCCAAACTACGTGACCAACTTTTTGCAATTTTTAACCCCCCCCCCCCCCCGGTGACCAAAATCCTAAGGAACCCGCCGCTCATTTGTATGGAGCGTGACCTTTTGAAGACCCCCCCCCCCCCCCCCTAAAAGTGTCACGTAGTATGGGTACGTTCCCTTAGGAGAAATGTATCCGCCACAATATCCCATTTTGCCCCACCCGGTGGGAGGAAAAATTCGCCACAGTATTTATTAACTTTCACAAAAAAGTATGGTAATTTTCTAGTCCGACCTACGTCTTTTTCAAAATCCGAGTTGGCAACACTGTTCAGTAGCTTCTTGCAGAGCTTCATTGAATATATCTTCTGAATATAAGTTGAACAGCATATGTGAAAGAATACATGCTCCTACTAGTGACCCAGAAAACATCAATTCTGTATTTATTTCACTAAAGGTTTTGTGCATTATAATTGATTGGGCGGGGTTTGTGAGTAATCCGAATTTGTACCAGATAGAGGGTATACTTTTACATATAACTCACCTCAAATCTCGATTTTTCGGAGATGTCTGACTAATCAACTAGACGATCGATATAAAACATCAATCTACTATAAGATATATTACATTTTAAATTTAGTTCCACGCCCATAGTATTGGGAAAAGTACATTTGATCACCTTACTATTTTAACCCTTTCAGACCTGAATTAAAACTGTCAGCAATGCTTGACATTTTGCAGAATTATTTGATAAATTTAGGTGTAAGTTTTTTTTTCAATACTTTAGAATAGTGGTGAACAACATTTTTAACCGGAGAACCAATTTATCCATTTAAAATTTATTTATGGGCTGCAGGGGGTAAATTACATAGTGTTTGAAGCGGTTAATTTTGCAGTCTGTGTTGCAAACCTATTTTGTATTTGCTAAAACAGTAATTTTTAATCACAAAATGCAAAAACCAAAGGGGTCGCAGATCAAAAATTTTTGTCGCCAAGGCCAAACCCATAAATTCTGTCGATTTTATTATTTCAAAATATTGAAGAACATGTGCTTTCAATTTTGGGCAGCTGTTTCAGAATAGACAGATAAAAGTTTATTGCGAAACCCTTTATTAAATAAACCAGGAAATCTAAATGATTTCTAAAATAAGAAATATCAAAACTATCTTCTGTTGTTTATATGTTTTCAGAAACATTGTTTCAAAATGGAATCTTACTCCCTTATAAAATGGAATCCATGTAAAATATCTAGATATCAACACTAAAGTTTTCCAATTCCTTTACAAAGCAGAACAGAAACTATTTAATATTTTTTACTGCAATTTTGCAGAATGTGTCACAGGCCATACGAAATGGGTTTACGGGCCGCATGTTGCTCATCACTGCTTTATAAGTTATTGCTACATACTTTCATTTGAAAGAACATCACTATGATTGTGTGTTTTATTTAAAATGAAAAAGCCAACACTGTGTACAAAAATGTATGTAAAATTTATTTTTTATTGTTAAAAATTTAACATAAAAAACATACATTAAAAAAAAACATTTTAAGCGAAATTTATCACAAAAAATCACTCTTCGAAAATATGAACTATCTCCTGAACGAATAGCAAAAATTCAGTTTTTATTAGGGAGAAAAAAATATGAAATCTTTTTTTTTTTTTTTACACGACCTCCACACACGAGGCCCTGAGGAAAATAATTTCCCTCAGGGCCTATGTCATCTTTGGCGATGCTGTGTGGAGTGTTTTTTTAAGGAAAGGAAGGAGAGGAGAGTTCTGGGAAGGAAAAGGGTTTAAGGGGTGGGTAGGATTCTGGGGTTCAGTATGTCCAAGACCTATACAAACCTCACCCCATGAACCCGGGCACCCCTGCTAAATCACCAAACATAGCGAACCACTTGGGGTGACCTATGGCAGAAGTGTTGGTTATCCAATAAAGGTTCCCTGGGCGGCGGTACCCATTCCCGCCTCCTAAATTGGTCAGATATGTACATATTTTCAAATATGTGTAAGGCATGAAAGGGTTAAAAGCTTGTAAGTCTGTTTGAGAAAAATACCAAAGGTAGATAAAAAACAAAACATTACCAAGAACTGATTTTGAGAATTAAACAACAAAATAAATACATCCATATCGACAGTCCCGAAGAATAATATCTAACTAACTAACCATCACGCCGTTTCCCACAGGGGTAGGCAGAGAGGACAGACCGCCAAACAACTCGGTCTTGGCACACACTCTTTGCCTCACTCACATTCATACATTGTCTCGTACAGATCTTCGATTTCGTAGTATTGCAGTAGGGCTGTTTAAAGTTTCATTTCTGCATTTTTACTGTTTTTGAAGAAATGTAACAAATAAGAAAAATATATTAAACTTGCCTTACTCTGCTTCTCCGTTAATATGGAATATTTCTTATTCAAACAGTTAGATTTAGTATTTAATTAAAATGAAGACAATATTAGCGTAAATCTGGAAACAGAAAAATCAGAAAAATATATTGGCACCTCTGGGACTCGAACCCAGGAACTGAGCTAAGGTGCCCCTATCCGATTCGGTCATTTTGTGATGTCAAATGACCGAATCAGATAGGGTCACCTTAGCTCACCCGGCCCGAAGCCGAGGGTCCTGGATTCGACTCCCAGAGGTACCAATATTTTTTTCTGATTTTTCTGTTTCCAGATTTTCGATTAGCGATGCCAATATAGCGATATTGTCTTCATTTTAATTAAATACTAGCTGGTACCCGGCATGCGTTTCTATGCCATTTAATAAAGAAATTGTTTCCCCCTGCGTGTCCTTTCCCATTTGTCCCGTTCCCGTTCCACCTCCCCTTCCTCTCTCGCATTCCCACCCCGCCTCCTCCACCTTCCCTCTCCCCACTCCAATCCCACCCTTCCCCCGTCCCACGCACCCCCCTCCTGAGTTCTCCTCCCCCCTACCCCAGTTCCCCCTCCCCCTCTCCGCATTCCATACATTCAGTCCCGGTACATTCAGTTTTCAAACAGCTCGTGTGCCACCTTTGCAATTTTTTCATACAAATTTCATAATGCCAGAGCTCACCAGTAGTTATATACAAACCTTGTCCTGATAATAATGAACACCAAAAAAAAGAATTATCCAATTTGGTGCAGTCGTTTGGAAGTTATGCGCGTACATACATTTCGGCGATTCATTTTTATTCATTTAGATTACAATTTGAGGTTTTACTCATACAGTATAAAATAAAAATAATTAAGTTAGATTTAGCTTTATTATTATGAAAAGTGAGTATTTATGTTGAGGGAGATGAAAAAATATGCATCTTACATTTTAATTTTGTTAAAATTAATTCACTTACACGTTATGCAAACTGCTATTTTATGCCATATTTATATTTCATTTCATAGACAATCACAATGCTGCCAATTATAGAAAAAATATTATTGCCATATAAAACAATAATTTATTCACGTTATGAATGCATTATTGACTTTTGAACCTGTACTTAAAACAGAAAAACAAGGAAAGAAACGTATTAGAATAATTACACATACCCGTTAGACAAGCCCTGCTTGCCGTAAAAAAACCATTCCAGTATAACCTCAACCAAGTACCAGTATTACCGGGAATAATTCAAATTAGGTACTTTTATTTTGACAAGAATTTATTTTATAAGGTTGGTACTATGCATATTTGGTTGTCTATTAACTAAAAAAGAAATATTCCATATTATCTGTGTATTGAACTTCGACAAGGAATATTCCGTATTGTCCGTGAAGCAGACTTATATATTTTTACCAAAAATATGTATATTTCATTCAAAATTACGAAAATACAGACTTTTAAATCAACAAAATAAGCCAAACTTTGGGACCTTCGAAATGTTTCTCATTCGCATAGCAGGTATGTTTCAAATATTGTATAATCATATAACATTTTTCTCTACCTTCAAATTTTTTTCGCAAACAGATGAGATCTTAAATATAATAATGGTAAGGTGAAGATTTGCAGTAAAATTTGTATGGACAAATGATAAAGAGACATTTGAAAATAATTGACAATGCAATGATAATTCTAATTAACATTTTTTGACTTTCCGCCATGACTCACGAAAGTATGTTTTTATATTTCTTACAATTTTTCCTTGACGAAACCAACCTATGAATAAGCCATTTCAATCAGACGTCTTTACTTGTGTAACTCGGTGAATGCAATGATTTAGCATATTTACTGATGAAACAATAATTATTGTGAAATTGTAATTATTTACCAGCTGTTTTCTTCTTGGTCATCAGGAGTGTTAATGGTTAATGGAAGATTTTTTACGATGTGTTATGTTTACAGATGTACAAAAAATTATAAAAAAATATTTAACATGTAAATTTTTAGCAATAAAACATTTATAAAGATTTTTATTTCTTTCTTCTTCTTGATTCATTGTCAATAATATTATCTCTCAGGCGTAGGCTACACATTCGAGGTTTATCACGATCCATATTGATGGATTTATCAAATATCGTGATATTTATTGAACGTGTAGACTAGCGTATTGACAGACCACAATATTAATCATGATTTCTAGATTCCTGAATTCCGGATCGTGAACCCATAGATAGTGGTAAATATTGAGCGTCAATGTTTATCGCATCACATCAGCAATGGAGGAGAGCGTTTTTTATAAATGAATCCCCTTGATCAACTTTATGTGGTCTCGAAGAACGCAAATCAATGCTTCACAAGTGTCTATTATTTTTTTTATGTGAATACCACGCAAGAATCCTAACTGTCTGGAGCAAGTGAGACTATGGCATCCTCAATTAGGGTATATTGTGAGGCTGAAGGTAAAGTGGGGAGGGAAAGGAGATGGGGAAAAGTACCTGGCTAATTAGATCTGGTCAACAAACATAAAACACGTCTAAAGCCATTTCACCCAACTTTTCAATTCTGAATGCTGATCTTACACCAGGGCGGACACTGAGAGTATCTTTCACTCTGGACGTGCTACAAATATACAAAGTCAAAGGCAGTCAAAAAGTAAAGCCTCTTATTTTTTTACACCTTTAATTGTCGAGATATAAAAATGCAATTGCATGGGTTGAAAACTACACTATTAACGATTAATTTGTTACTTTTCAATATAATCTCCGTCCATTTCCACAGCTTTGGCCAGTCTTTTAACAAGGGCATGTATCACAGTTTTGTAAAAAGCAAGGTCACATCCAGAACACCATCGCCATAACGTTCTGATTTTTTTGACCTTAATGGGTTTGTGTGATGCAATGGGGTATTTCCACAAACGAGGGATTCTGTTGAAAATGTACGGAATATTTAAAGATCATTTTTCTGATTTTAATCATTCTACTAAAAATGTTTGTTTTATATGTTTTCATTCAATATTATTGATTTTAAAAACAGTCTAAAATAAATGTCTAAAATCTCTATCCAAACGGCCCATGGTTTGAAAATCCGAATGTGATGTCACAAGCGTCGCTCAGCTGGGCCAGCATAAATTAACACTGTCAGTGAGCGTCCACGCAACGTGAGGGCAACGAGTGGGCTGACGAACTAGCAAGGAAAGGGGCGAAAGCACCAGTTGCTGGATCTGAGCCGGCCGTAGGAGTAGCAGCTTGCCACACCAAATTACATATCGAGAGGTGGGAGAAAATCCCAGCACTGAAAGGAATGGGAGAGGGCACCCGGAATGAGACAATCCAAAGTACTCATAAACGGACCCGACCCCAGACGGACCAGGAGACTACTCGATATGGACAGAAACTCGCTGAGGGAACTGGTAGGCCTACTAACAGGACACTGCCATCTCAGGAGACACATGCAGCTGTTGGGAGTGGAAAGCACCAATAGATGTAGAAAATGTGAAGAGGATGAAGAGACTCCAATTCACTTATGGTGCCAATGTCCCGCCCTGGTGGGAACTAGGCTCAGATACCTGGGGGGACATGTTGTAGAACCAGAAGACTTAGCCACATATCCAATGACAACTCTGGTGAACTTTATTAAATGGGTTATTGTTAAAGGATTGAGGTAGAATGGGAGAAAGTACAATGGGCTCATGGCCTAAAAAAAAAAAAAAGAGCGTCCACACTCATGACGTCAATCGATGGCCCCGCCACAAATTAACATTTTGGCGGTAATTCAAAAAGGGGAAACTTTGACTCGCTGTCGAAAATTTATTCATCAACATAAAAATAAATTAAAAATGCTGTAATCATCGTAATTTTTTTAAGCAATAAAAAAATGTGGAAATACCCCATTCCATTGACTGCCTCTTTGATTCAGGATCAAAAAAATGAATCCATATTTCTTCTCCGGTCACAATTTTTTCCAGAAACTAAGGCGCTGCAAGTGTTAAAGGCTATTGTTTTTCTTGTTTCTTTACTCTGGCCGTTAACTTTCTTGGTACCCACCTTGCACTTTTGTTGAATAATCAGTTGTCGAATAATCGTCATCACACTGCCTTTCCTGAGAGAAAGAATGCGACACCTGTAGTTATCTGGGGTAACCACGAATGATGTCATCAACTCGCTCAATGTTGCGTGCAGTTACTTTTTCGTCAACCAGCGGTGTTTGTCCTTTAGCTTCGTTACAGTGACGAACCTATCGTCTAGCAGTGCTGACGTCCACTGTTGGATCATGGTACACATTTTTCAGTCTTTTATGAATTCTACAGTGAAGAATCAGTCACAGAACGCAATCTAATATGAAAATCGATGTCGGCCATTTTGCAAGCGACTGCAGTGCTGCCACCTGTTCATGCAAAAATTTGCTTCTGCACCATAAGAAGAAGGTTTGAGGAATTTTTGTTTTTTTACATTAGCTCCACACAGGAGGCTCTGAGGAAAATAATTTCCCTCAGAATAATAATGTCATCTTAGAAGATGCTGTGTGAAGGGTTGTTTTAAGGAAAGGAAGGAGAGGAAGTTCTGGGAAGGAAAAAGGTAATAGGGATGGGTAAGAAACCAGGGGTCAGTGAATCCAGGAGTGATAGACATATGAATCCATCCCTCCAACTGTAGTGCAAGGCGATGAATCGGGAGATTCTGGCCTGGAGAGGGATAAAAGACCTCCCTCAACCAGTCTCTCTCGATCCTGTCCACCACGCAGCAGCTGAGCAGACACATCGGCCGCCAAGACCTGGACAAACCTCACCCGCATGAACCCGGGCACCACTGCTAAGTCACCAAACGTAGCGAACTACTTGGGGTGACCTATGGCAGAGGTGTTGGTTATCCAATAAATGGTTCCTGGGGAGGCGGTACCCATACCCGCCTCCCAAATTGTAATTGGAATTGCACCAAATTCAAAATTTTCACTTAACTAACTTTATTTAAGTACAAAAAAATAGAAGGCATTACTTTTTGACTGCCCCTAGTACAATTTATTATTTTGTGAAATAACACAAAGTAATCAAATAAAATTTACTTGCGCATGCCGGGATTTGAATCCGCGACCTTCGGATTGCTAGTCGAGAGCCGTACCCCTCGACTTATTTATCCATCATTTTCTTTTTAATCTTCTTTTTAAAGCATGTGTTGGAGATAACACCAACACAAGCCTTAACTTTTCTCCCTTTATCCATAATAATATGCAATAAATATTGAACTTCTAGGGTAGCACTCCGATCTATATTGATGGAACATGATCCAACAATTTCGATTGTGATAAATACTGAACTTCTAGGGTAGCACTCCAATCTATATTGATGGAACATGATCCAACAATTTCGACTGTGATAAATACTGAACTTCTAGGGTAGCACTCCGATCTATATTGATGGAACATGATCCAACAATTTCGACTGTGATAAATACTGAACTTCTAGGGTAGCACTCCGATCTATATTGATGGAACATGATCCAACAATTTCGACTGTGATAAATACTGAACTTCTAGGGTAGCACTCCAATCTATATTGATGGAACATGATCCAACAATTTCGACTGTGATAAATACTGAACTTCTAGGGTAGCACTCCAATCTATATTGATGAATCACGATCCATCAATTTGGATTGCGATAAATATTGAACTACTAGGGTAGCGCTCCGATTTATATTGATGGAACATGAACCGTCAATTTAGATTGTGATAAATACTGAAATCTAGTCTCCTTCAACGGAAGCAATCTTCCGACCAGGACCTCCATCGATATGCTTGGTGTAACTCTGTGTCCAGCTCAGGTATGGGGGCTCCATCGAAATTGCAAAAAGTTGGTCACAGTTTGGGTACGTTCCCTAACTTTGTTGTTTAAAATTGCCATAACTTTTTTTCCAACTCAATAAATAGGGATTTATGCAAAATATCAAAACAACATAATTCTCTGTGCAAAGTTACCAATTTGCATATCCGAAATTTTTCATTGAGGAAGACTGAGGTAGATCATTTCCTGTAGCTGGAAAAATCCATATGATTTTGTAAGAATTCCAGTTTGTGGTGAAGGATGAATTGATTGACTGTTAGGAGAAATTCTGGAGAGGGATTGTGTTTAAAAATAAATAATCAGATATATGGTTTGTACATTTCATCGTTATTATTCTTAATTATAAAATTTAAAATATTTTTGTTAAACCTGTACATAGTGGCTGTAAATAACACTGAAGTATTGTTTGTTATAAAAGAAAAGAAACCAAAGTAACAAATATCGTGGATGACAGTCATTAAACACTATTGGTGAAAGTGAACAATACTTGTTTTATAATAAACCCTGTGTTGCTAAAATTTGTCTTTGAATTCTCATGTTACTGTGTTCTTAATTATTACAAAATTATTATTACCCAGAGACTTATCCTCCAAATTTACATATTATTAAGTATTAAAAAATCTAGTGCCGTTTTGAATCTATTTATCAATCGTACTTACTTTTAAAATATTTAATTGAGCATTTTATAGATTACACATTATGAGATTTCAATAATATTCAAATGTTTAGCAATTTTCAGAGGTGCTAATTTTCTTCTGTGCACCCAACAATGTTAATAACTGAATCGAAAAATAAAACTGTAAAAATAAGTGTAAAAACCAAAGTAAAGCAGTAAAACTTGTACAAAACATTTGGGAAACTGCGTTAAATAAACATTATAATATATTTATGTAGTCATAATCATAATATAGGTAATTCATTTGAGGTAGATACTTAGCTCTCCACACGCTCCCCATATTCTCCCCACGTGGGGCGTGCCGAGAATAAACAAACAAACTATATTTTAATATGGAATAAGTTTTGATCCACGGACAAAGTCCCGGTAAATTAGGACTTCTTGAGACTAAATAAATCTGTAG
The DNA here is from genome assembly GCA_917880885.1 of Limnephilus marmoratus. Taxonomy (NCBI): domain Eukaryota; kingdom Metazoa; phylum Arthropoda; class Insecta; order Trichoptera; family Limnephilidae; genus Limnephilus; species Limnephilus marmoratus. The sequence continues at coordinate 27,192,295 of OU862923.1, read as the reverse complement.
AATGAACAAAAGGAATGTGCACAGTGTGAAAGTACTTAACAAAAACAAATTGTACAATAAATTGATTGTAAAAATCTAAAAAATATGTATTCAGTTCAGTCAAAATATTGATGAACTTTTATACCCGTGTTATATAAGCAGCGACAAGTTGAGATTACCTCACTCGCTGGCCTGCGTCAGACCTCTGTCTCCACTCCGACTCCTGGTCTGTACTCCGTCTTCGTCTCCGGTTCGGATCGGATAAACTCACTTCTGCGTGGTACCCACTCACCTGTACATTACCATATACCCAAGCTGCAAATACATAGTGTTAACTTGACACTCATATTATTATTACAAATATTAAAGTCGCCACAACTTTACCTTACAAGTTATTGTTCAAATTATAATCTTATTCCAAATAAACTAGTAAAATATTTTACATTAGTATAACAAAAATAAATAGATCAGGTTGGTTAAAATAACTAGACGTACAATAACCAAGCTGCGGTTAGCTCCAGAATAAAGGCGTCTGAATTACATTATTACTACTTCTCTGCTGTTGATTAAACACATGTTCTGACGAGGAAGGTACTATACTACTTCCAGTAGCTACAGCACAAAGCTTTTTAATTTTAAATGAGTGGTACTATTATTTTTGATTTGAAAACAAAAATGTAGAAAAATATGATACTTCATTTGAACACGATAAAACATGAGGTAATCGTTGACATCTTAAAACATGCTTAAATATATCTAGAATTATCCTGGGAACAGAACTTGTAAAACAGGTTACTAAAAATCCAAATAAGCTTTCAAAAAGTCCTAAAACAACTATGTACGACATGTACGTAATAAATATTTTATACTAGTATGAAAAGTTAACACTTCAAAATTAAAAATGGAGTTTGAGATAACAGAATTATTCTTAAATTTAACTGCAAACAACTTTGACAATATTTTTGCCGTCAAATGATTTTATGAACCTTTTTACAAACATGCTAAAAGTGAGTTTTAATCTATTTAATGTTTGGTTTGATCGGAAAACTAATATGCAAAATAACAAGCTTTAGTCAATTATCCGTATCTATTATTTAAGTACAAACCTATGTATAAAATCGTGTACTCTTAAAAACATAAACATAAATACTGCAAGATTAGTATTAGTAGGTCAAAAATAAAAGTATGTAGGCGGATCTCTACTAGACGATAATATTAAATTGAAAAAGTTCGTTAACGATAGCATAGCTCAAATATTTCAATTATGTAGTTGATATATGAAATAGTGAAAATGTCATGAGAAGTGATCACAGGATCAGCCAGAGGTATTTTTACTGTGGAAACTTGGGAAGTTGGATTGGTTGGCATTCTGTAAAACAGTATGGTTTTTAGAGACATCAAAACAACCTTCTTACATATTTATATACCTAATACATATAATACTACTTAGCAGCTATTTCATTCCATCCAGTTGTACATAATGGTGTAAAGCAATATTGAATCCGTTATTGAAATAACAATAATAATTATGGTTTGTAACTTAAATTATGTACAGAAGTTTTACTAAGAAATAATTTTTCAGCGGTGTTAGCTAAAAACAATAAGGGAAACAGTTTGAATAAAATCCCAATATTATGATAAACTAAAATAGATTTTTTTTTAAATTTCATTGTCTACATTTTTATCTCCTTTTTCTAGATGGGTCAGGGAACCACGGTTTAGGCCTGGTTCAGTTTCACTGAATTTAAAAAATGAATGATATTAATAGGTATAGTCTGTCAAATAAGAGTAGAAAATATAAAAACTGGAACTACTAAATTTGTAGACTGGCAACACCAATTTAACCGTCAAATATTTTTTTGAAGTGCAATGACACTGAATGTATAGAAAACAGTAAACCACATTTTAAAAAACATTTTTTCTTCATGACATAAATTTGATTAAAAGGTGGTTTATAAAGCGATTTGCTTTAATTTAGTTTAAAATAAATTTGAATTTAACAATGGATAGAAAGGAAGAATCACTAATGGTGAGTTTAGTTACACTACTTTTAGATCTGAATGAGTTAATATATTCAGATCTAAAATTAGAGACATGATAAAGCCCAGGCAACGCTAGGTACTTTATCTAGTATTAAATAAATGTGAGCAATTTATAAACTGTGCTTTATATTTTAGTACATTATAGTTATTCTTCATTGTGTTAACACAAAATTGCAAAGATATAATAATAATATACCTATATGCAAATCTAATTTAGAGATCGGCGGGTATTTATACTGCAATGAAAAAATATTTTTTTCACTATTATGCCTTTTTAATTTTTTATAAAAATGTAGGTTCTTTAACACCATGAGTTATGTTTTTAGTATTGCCATTTGATCAACAGTGGCGCCCTCATTTATTTTCTACTCTTATTTGACAAACTGTATAAGACTTTCTATCTGCATTAATAAATTAACAACTGAAATATGAATAAATTATAGTTGGAAATATTTGAATTTACAAATAAAAAGAGATTAATATGATTAGAATGTATGTATGTATGTATTACAAATATAAATGCTCTTCAAAAGGTATCAGATTCAGGTAAGTATTGCGTTTTCATTTAGTACTAGAGGTTGCATTAAGAATAGAATATAATAATAAAGAACTGTCCAGAACAGAACAGCCAAGTATTTACATTATACATAATAATATATCATTGTGTTTGTACATACGCATTCCTTTCATTTGTAACAGGTGATTTGCTCTCTAATGTGACTAATTGCTAAAGTACATACAATTGTTATTATTTAAGAATGCTTTATTTATTACAAAAAGATGAAAACACTGTTTGCGAAAATATCTACACTATGTAAAGGTAAACTCTTAAGTAAACCGAAAACTGTTCTGTTTAGATATTATATCGGTGTCATTACAGTATTTACGGAAACAGTAAATAACTTACACTCTCAACAGTAGAATATTAATGTTTGTAGGAAATGTGCTAGTGAAATTCAAACAAAGGCTGTGTGGAAACTACAAAATCAATAAATATTCAAACTCCAATATTGAATTCAAAATCTGATTTCAAATGTTTAAAAACACAATAAAACATAATTATTGAAAATATAAAAGAAGATATTATACATGGTCAAAGAAAATATTATACTATACCTATATATTTTTTTAATTTTGTCAAATTTTAAATAATAAACAAATATGTATGTAAATCTCCTACTCCTTGTAAATTTTCAAAAGTGAAAAAAATGTTGTTTTCCTCAACAGATTTTATCTGTACTTTATAAAATCTGTACTAATAGTTTTTCTCAAGATATTTGCTTTGAAAGCCAATTTCATAATTCATAACTCACAATATAATATAATTTGATTGATGTTTTAAACCATTACCTTTTTCCTAACATTAACATTTAGTATTCTTAACAATATTGAATTGTATACACCACCTCCAAGGTTTCATTTTAATATTCATAAGCCTTACAATATACTACAGATTGAAATTCAAACAAATATAAATGTATTGTATGTGCTATTTAGCAGATTTGCGCAAAATGGTCCCATTTTCTGACTGGTTATGTAAAAATATTAGTTCTTTTTCTTCTTTTGTGAGAGGAATCAAAAATAATAATTGATGTTGGAATTAAGAGAAAATGGGATTAAAAAACAAACATGTTAAGAGGAATAACAGATTTAAAATATGAACAATATTAATATTAATTACACACAAATTTTAAAGATAATAAATTCATTACATTATCTGAATAATATTGCTTTTTTCAAAGTGATCCGAATTCATCCATCGGAAAACATATTTAAAGATTTTACAAGATGACAATATTATCATCTTATCTTCCCTTCTTAACAAGTCTATTATTTTGTTTAAAATCTACAAACAAATCCGGGATCTGATTAAAATTTAATGTTCTTGGACGCATTTGTTAGTGAATTTTTATAATTTTACCAAGTACTCATCATCATCATCATAAGACATCATCCAAATGTGGTCAAAATAATATTAAAGAAATTATTGCATCTTCTGAAGACCTTGCAAATCCTTTTTAGTTGGGCCACTGTAAAGCTCTTTTAGACGTTATATCTGGCATCGAATTAAAAAAAAAAAGAAAAATAAGATTTCGGTCAATTTAGACTAAATCTAAAAATAAAAATAACAAAGGATAAAGCAAATAAAAGACAATAAAACTTTTGCTACTTAAACCTTGACATATGCTAAATTATTTAAACCTTTAAGCCTACATTGAATGGTAAAAGTTAGGATTGAATCAGGTAATACAAGCTTCAATAAAAATGTATTTCTACAAAAGAAGCGTAAATATTAAATAAATTATTTGACTGTAGGTTAAATATATTGAAGTCTTCACGCAGAATGGCCAACGACCTCATTATAATTTACTATTGGGAAATTGCTTCAATATAAGCCTAGTGTAGTTAGCTTATCGTCCTTAAATATACTGAAGCATCGGATATATACTATTAGATTACCGTATGTCATAAAATATAGATTATAACCTACAATATTCTGAAATCAGGTACTCAATCTTATTTAACAGTTTAATAATGTTACCGAACTAAAGAAATATATACACAGTATCCAATAACAGTTGCCTGGATTCAATACAGCACTGAGTGAAGTAGCCCGTTACGTTAAGTTATTATATAATTATCCTACATTACTTGTATTTATCTCTGTTATTGTAGCAACGGAAAGAGGGCTAGCACGGAATCTACAAAACTAATCTGATTGGTCTTCTATTCGTTGTGCTGTATTCATAATACGGGGAAGAAATAAATTAACAATGATAGAGAGCAACAAAGCCAAAGTATCTTTTCCTGAGTTTAAGTACAGCTGGTAGCTACCCTCAAATACTTGACTTGATTGTTGTGCTTTAATACTGAAACACTGTACACTAAATAAAGTTGGTGGAATCAACCCAAAGACAAAATCCATCTCTTATTGGGAAACATTCTCAGTGAGATTGTTCAAAGTGACTAAAATTACTTAAATAAAACCTAATGGTAAGTTATTGTGTCATCTCCGACTAAACCTAATTAATATAATCTAGCTTGGTAGCTTACTAATGCTGATATAAATGAAAACAAAATCAAATGTAGGAACCGAAAAATGGGAATTAAAAAGAATAATAATTATTACTCGTATATCAAAATACAATATTATAAAATAAAACAAAAATATCAGTATACCCGCACATCCGATTATTCTAATTTTACAATAGTTAAACTTATTTACTCGTAGCTTTTATTCCAATACTTAGTTTTAAAATAACGTTTCAATAATTCTATTATTTTAATGGATTATAATAATGAATGTGTAGAATAAAGTATTTTAAACAAATGTTTATATACAAAATGCAGGTTTTTAGGGTTTTCAGTAGAAAAGAACTATTTTTATTATTTTTGCACAACAGAGGAAGAATAGAAGATGAAAACAAAAATAAATAAATAAAATTGAAATAATATTTTACAACCAGCAAGAAAACTTTAATGAGTTTCTTTTGTCCAGTATTTGTACATTCGGTGCAAATCCTTCTATATAACCACGCTCCAGTTCTAACCTCAAATTAATTATCCTTCGTTCAATTGCCTTTGCCAAAAATATTATTTAATTAAATTGTTACCCGTGTTCTTTTCAGGATTCAATATCTCATTGCTCAAACAAACAAATGGTTATCTCGTCTGTGGAAATCTGAACCAAAAACTTACCAAACTTATTTCATGAAAATTAAGTGGGGTTAAATCCTCTCCTTTATGTTGTTAAAACTCTAAATTCCAATACAAATTTCTATATTTTTAATTATTTCATGCAGTTAGTTCCTACTCTCAGTTGATATTACTCCAAACATTTTTAAAATGTCAAATCTCTAATTACAATAAAAATGGTTGAATACAACAACTAACATCTTTACATTCATGACACAACATTCAAGTGAAGCCAATATAATATAAGATATTAAATACACAATATCAAATCCATTTCATTCCGATCTTTCATCAAAGTTGTTTTCTTTTTTACAAGCAAAAGACATCACACCAAACCACCACTTTTTTTTCTTAATTTTCTTCCAGCAAATTTTTATATCAATAATTTAGAAAATACACATCGACCTACTACTACCTCATGACTAATAAAAAAATAGTTTTATTCTTTATTGCGATGTAAAAAGCCAAAAGAGAAAAATATTATTCAAGAAGATGGAAGGAACGACAGAAGAAAGCTGTTGATAGCCATTTTACCTAACCATTGATTAATCCATATAACAACATTGATCCAAATAGACAATACATTCATCTAACATCAAACTTGCAACTTTATTATAAACTATTTTCTTATTCATTTAAGATATAACTTTCCTCAGAGTGCTTCAAATAAGTCAGGAAAACAGAAGCTGAAATGGGAGTTGAAATACAAGCTGACAAATTGAGAGTAAATATGAGGAGTTAAAAAGTGTGCTCATCGAGTTGGGGAAACAGAAACTGAAGGTTGTGATCACCGAGACAAGGAAACAGAAGACAGTTTCCCCTCGGTTGAAGGGTTTGCTCATTGAAAATAAATAAGGGGAAACGAAATCTGAGAGGTGTGCGGTGACAGAAAAAGAAACTAAAGGATTTGCTCGTTAAGTCCGAAGAGTCAGGGAAACAGATATTGAAGGGTTTGATCATTTATACGAAATAAGAACCGGTGGAACAGAAACTGAAGGATGTGCTCATTAAGAGAAAATAAAATGTGGGGAAACGGAAACCTAAGGAGATTAATAACCCAACATTTAGTAAACATATGAATATGTACAACTAACGCACACTAAAACAGATCTATAGACTTGAGGTGATGGTCACTCTCGCCGAGGACCAAACAGATGGTTCAGTATTAATAATAGCTTAAGATTATTTCCACTTGGAAAATACAACCATTTTTGAATGAATCAACTGTTTTAGTTTATTTAAAAAATCTACACGACTTCAACATTTACATTATTTTAGAGTCCTTATATTTCAACATCAATAAAATATTGACACATTATTTTATCTACTGTACTGAAACATTTAACACAATAAGAATCAGAATTAGAAAGGGTACATCCAACATGAGGTATCCAACATGAGGTATCCAACATGAGTGTCCTACGAGACAACGCACAGCACACACCACACCACGGGGCTACTAAACACTTAGATTTTCCCAGATAACACTTCAATAAAATTCACATCTACATACAGAACATCTAATTCGTGACTACCAACGCATACTTTTGCAAAGCTACATATATAAATTATAAACATTTAAATAAACCTCTCTAGGTGTACCTCACAAACACATAATAAATAAAAAGGTAATGGTTAAAAATTGCTTTTGTAAATGATCACAAAGTAAAGGTCAGTTTGTACAGCTGAGGATTGAAAGAAATAGTTAACACCCAGTTACGCTATTCTACAACTCCCACCGGTTTCTCCGTGTAAAGTTTATAAATGCACTTCTGTCGCCACGCTCGTGCTTGTGGTGCCCCCCATGCCCCCCTGGCCGCCTGCCATTATGTAGTTCCTTAGCTGCCGCGCCGTCTGCGCCCGCACCCTACGAGCCGTGTCACCCGTTGGGGCCCAGCGCCGGGGCCACTCTCCGCGTGCTGCCGTTCTCCCGGTAATCTAGCGTCGCCATCGCGTCCACCGAAGAGTTGTTCTTGGCATTCTCCAACCTCGTGTTTGGCCCGCTCCCCTTCACGTTACAATCCTCCTTTTCCTTTTCAATGTATTTTTTAGCACCAGATTTTGTATCTAATATAAGTTTGTCATTGCTGGTGAGATCGACTTTTTTTACATTTGTAACTTCGGAATTGAAATTTCTGTCAATGTGTACTTGTACGCCATTTACCAGATCGTTACAGTTGGACGTGCAGTTGTTTTCTGCGGAGGAGTCTGGTTTGCTCATGGGGAGAGTGGAAGTGGACAGAACGTCGGAGCAAACTTGTTCTGCCGAGGTGTCCAAAGTCATGTCTCCCTCCAGGATGGTTTCCACTGTCACGTCAGGCAGTTCCTCATAGCGAGACACATCCAGAGTGCCATCAAACACGGGTCCTTGCGTTTTCTTATCAAGAAGTGGTCGGCAATTGCCGTTTGGTAAATGCTTCTTCGAGAACTGAAAATAATATTCTTACATTAGGACAAAAGATTTATATAAATACAATTATGTATAGTCTGTCAAATAAGAGTAGAAAATATAAAAACTGGAACTACTAAATTTGTAGACTGGCAACACCAATTTAACTGTCAAATATTTTTTGACGTGCAATGACACTGAATGTATAGAACACAGTAAACCACATTTTAAAAAACTTTTTTTTTTCGTGACATAAATTTGATTAAAAGGTGATTTATAAAGCGATTTGCTTTAGTTTAATTTAACATAAATTTGAATTTAAAAATAGATAGAAAGGAAGAATCACTAATGATGAGTTTAGTTACACTACTTTTAGATCTGAATGAGTTAAATATATTCAGATCTAAAATTAGAGACATGATCTAAAGCCCAAGCAACGCTAGGTACTTTATCTAGTATTAAATAAATATGAGCAATTTCTAAACTGTGCTTTATATTTTATTACATTATACTTATTCCTCATTATGTTAACAGAAAATTTCAAAGGTATAATAATAATATACCTATACGCAATTCTAATTTTGAGATCGGCCAGTATCTATACTTCAATGAAAAAATATTTTTTCCACTATTATGCCTTTTTAATTTTTTGTAAAAATGTAGGTTACAGAGCTTTACTTTAACACCATGAGTTATGTGTTGAGTATTGCCATTTGATCAACAGTGGCACCCTCATATATTTTCTACTCTTATTTGACAAACTGTAGTACTGACCGAGGTATATAAAATAGGAAGAATTATAATTCATTTGTCACATCACAGGGTTGCATTGGGTTGGTTTGGTCATACATTGGTGCTACATGAAAAGAAATGTGTTTAATCTTGAACAAATATCATTCATCACACGGGTTGCACACGGGTTGCTAAATGATAATATGAAATTTATTAATGGAGACTTTCACAATAATATTTCCAAAGCATTGACAAATAAACACCACACCAAAACGATTACAAGGCAACATATTCTATAACATTATAGTTACCCAATTATGATCCTGACATTTGTTAAAAATTTAGCATTAGTAGAAAAAGTGTATCAGGAGAAGATAAAAGATAAAGAAGGACTATACTCACTCTGGGATTCTCTGTTATACGAACATGACCATTAAGCAGTGGTTCTCCAACTTCTCCGCCCAAAGTGACCTCAGATTCAACACCATTTATATAAACCACTCCTCCCTAAATATATATACAACACATCAAATAGTGGACAGAAATAACAAACATTAGCTTAACGGACATTCAGCAAACTGTTATAATATTATACCAATTCAAGACAGTATCGGACACCATTTCTGCAAAACAATCCTTCCTAATTATACATGTTGTCTGGAGACTAGTGGAACAAATGAGAAACTGATAAATCTACATCACATTTGTAGTAGGTTTTGTGGGACAATTTTTTTTATCAGAGCTGTGAGATCCGGCTCCAAAAGTTATTTTAACCACTTGTTTTCAAGCTAACTACAACATGGCCAGACATGTAATGATGTATGAGGCGTACCTGAGTTATTAACTCTAATGCCGAAAAAAGGAAAAAACCCAAATGCTCACAGAAAAAAGCAAAACTTAAAAAAAAAATTCAAGGCTGATTCAGACTCAACACCATTTATACACTGTGTTTTATGCATACACATGGTACAAGTGGAAAACTGGTGATCTACATCACATAGAGAACTTTTCAAACTGAGCTTTGATGGCCGGCGTGATCTTGGGTTAAGGCCATTGACTCGCAATCCGAAGGTCGCGGGATCGAATCTTGGCGTGGGCAAATAAATTTTATTTGATTGATTTGTGTTATTTCACAATTAATTCATTTAAAATAATATTTAGTATATTTGCGGCACGTTCCTGAGTGGAAGATACTCTCAGTATCGCCCTGGTGTAAGACTACCATTCAGAATTGAAAAGTTGCTTGAAATGGCATTAGCCGTGTTTGGTGACCAGATCTGAATAGTCAGGTACCTCCCCACCTTCATCGTCCCCATCTCCTTCCCCTCCCCACTACCTTCAGCCTCACAACATACCCCAATTGGGGATGCCTTAGTCTGACTATGTCCAGACGGGAGCAGTTGGGACTGGGTTAAGGCCATTGACTCGCAATCCGAAGGTCGCGGGATCGAATCTTGGCGTGGGCAAATAAATTTTATTTGATTGATTTGTGTTATTTCACAATTAATTCATTTAAAATAATATTTAGTATATTTGCGGCACGTTCCTGAGTGGAAGATACTCTCAGTATCGCCCTGGTGTAAGACTACCATTCAGAATTGAAAAGTTGCTTGAAATGGCATTAGCCGTGTTTGGTGACCAGATCTGAATAGTCAGGTACCTCCCCACCTTCATCGTCCCCATCTCCTTCCCCTCCCCACTACCTTCAGCCTCACAACATACCCCAATTGGGGATGCCTTAGTCTGACTATGTCCAGACGGGAGCAGTTGGGACTCATGTGCAGTATTCACGTAAAAAAAAGTTATACGTTTCAATGCATTTCAAAAAGCAATAAACAGCTGAAAATAACCCAGTGACAACCAATTTTTTCAATTTTGAACTAAAAAAATAAACCTTTGAACAAGATTTACCCGAAAAAGAAAACTCAAATGAAAAAAGTTATACAAGAAAATTGACTCCAAATATAATTTAGATTCGCCAGTTTCCCCACTTGAACCACTAGTTTATGGACACCATGTATATATATATATATATATATATATATATATATAAATATGTATATCCATTCACATACTTTTGGGATATAAACATGAAACTCAGTATATAAACCGAATTATAAAAAAAAAAGTATTATATGTACAGGGTGTAACAGTACATACTTGAAGGATTTTAACCAGCGATTCCTGAACATATTCGGAGTAAAAAAAATGACATCATTTTGCTGTGATTTTTTTTTTCAATTAAAAAAAATTTTTTTAAAAAATCACACATCGCCACTGATCACACTACTACACATGATCACATTGATCACGTAATTTGTGCTCTGCCTCGTCTGTTAAGGTGCTGCTGTAACGAGATGGAGTGCGAATCACATGACCCGCTAGACTAGTGTTGGGTAGGACACTATATCAGGATGAGTTTGTATGAGGTACTCAAATATTAAAACGAGGTGTTGAGGTGACGTGTTACAAAATAACGAAATATTTTGGCTTACGGGGGGGGGGGGGGGGGGCTAGAGAAGTTGTTAATAAATACCGTGGTGGCGGTACCCATACCCGCTTCCCGCGTCTGTTATTTTTGTAATACGAAAATTGAATATAAAAAGGCCTACCCTCTGTCCCCCCCCCCCCCCTCTCAACCCCCTTCTGCCCCCTCCCCCCCTTACATAACATATAACAATAATTTAAAATAAAAATATATTAAAAAAAATATCTTTTTTTAGAGCAGTTGGTACTGTTGTGCGGTATTCACTTATCAATACATAATTTACAATAAAAATATTTAGAATTAAAAAAAAAATTAAGCAGTTGGGACTCTTGTGCTCATAAATTATTGTTATGCTTATTCACATAACAATAATTTACAATAAAAAAATATTTCAAAAATAATTTTTTTTTGGAGCAGTTGGGACTCTTGTGCTCATAAATTATTGTTGTGTATTTACATAACAATAATTTACAATAAAAAAATATTTAAATAAAAAAAAAATTTGTAGCAGTTGGTACTCTTGTGCGGTATTAACTTAACAATAATTTAGAATAAAAAATAAAAATTTTGGAGCAGTTGGGACGCTTCTGCGGTATTCACAATATATGAATGGCTTACCCCATCACCACCTCACGGTTCTAATACAAAAATGTCATAGAATATACAAACACTTCACGCCTCACCACCTCATACATTTGTCCCAAACTATGCGTGACATGACATGTAGTTTAATACATCAACCACCTCACACCTCACCTCATATTTGTCTCGTACGTGACAACGTGACATGACATGTAGTCCAATACACCAACCACCTCACACCTCACCTCATATTTGTCCCCTACATGACATGAATGTAGTCCAACAAAACAAACCACCTCACACCTCATATTTGTCCCTCCTTCATATTTGTTCCCCCTTCATATTTGTAGTAATACAAAGAAAAAGAGTTGGTACAAATCAAAGATATTCAAATACAGAAGAGATATGCTATGGTGTCCGCGCAACTGTCGCCGGACTACGCACTAATTAGCGTAGTTTTCATACAAAAAGAATTTGTTCATTTCGTTGATTTTTTGAAAATGTGCATTAATATTGGTTAACAATATATTTTGAATAAGGAAAGAATTCGTTCATTTAGTTTAACGTTCGTTTGGTTTATTCGTTAATTATTTGTTCTTTTAGTTTATTTGTTAATTGGTAAACAATATCGGCGACACCCGGAAGCGCAGTCCCACATAGTAAAAACAGCAGATAGCACATCTACTTATATTTCAATATCTTTGGTACAAATACATATTGTGAGGTGGGGGGACATTTTACGTGTTTGTATGGGACATTTGAGGTGCCTCTTGTATGAGGTACTCAACACTACGCTAGACAGTTTTCCTAACTACCCAGTGACGCAAGTTATGGAAAAATATTTTTTGTTTTTAATTTAAAATATTGAGTAGCAAAATGACATTTATATTTTTTATTCCAATATGCTCAGGAGTTGCTGGTTAAAATCCTTCGGGCATGTGCGGTTACACCTTGGATATATACTAGCCATTTTCAGAAAGTAAATGTACTGCGACCATAACGAGTTGTAGTTTTTTGTTTTTTTGAGGATTGGCAACACTGAGCGGTAGAGGGAGATCTCCTGACCAGATTGAGATTCGCAGGAACACGATAGTACATAAACTTACGTTGTAGTGTCCAGTTGCGTGAAAGATGTCGGTAAGAAGTCCCGCCAAGTGCGAGTCATGTGCTGTGATTCGCTTCCTAATAACACCTACTAGAATTGGAAGATCAGGATTTCATAAGCTCTATTGTGACTGGAAATGAAACGGGGGTGGCTCATTTCCACATGCTTGAGACAAAAAAACGGAGAAAAGATGGCATCACACCGATTCCCCATCAGCCAAAAAATTAAAAACCACAATTTCGGACAAAAAAAAATCATGACCTCAAGGTTTTAGGACCGAAAAGGCATTATTTTGTCAAATTTATGCCTCAGGCGGAGAGAAAATAAATTCACAATGATATTGTGAGACCCTAAAAAAACGCAAGCGGAGCGTTCAAAACAAAAGAAGAGGAATTCGGATGATGAGGAATGTGCTTGTTGCACGACAACATCCGTCCTCACACAGCGTCAGCCACCAAGGCAGGCGCTCTTAGACTCATTTGGTTGGGATGTTTTGAAACACCCCCCCCCCCCCCCATATTCCCCTGACTTGGCGCCTTCAGATTATCATGTTTTCACCTCCCTGAAGGCACGCATGGATCGAATTAACTTTTCAACCGATGAGCAGAAAAAGGTTCTAAAGTGGGGGAAGCAACTGGCGGGAGAGTTATTCCAAAAAGGCATAAAGAAGCTTGTGCCATGGCTTACCACATGCATTGAATAGGGTGGCGATTATGTGGAAAAATAGTCAACAAGTGTATCAACAATATCCCGTAATTTTTTCTTCAAATAAACTTTAATAAAAAAAAAATCCAGTTCATTTACTTTCCGAACATGCCTCGTATTATAAAACACTACAAGTAATAGAAAACAGAAATTACTAACATTAACTCAGCAGACATATTCACCAAATTGTTAATATCAAATTCATGTCTATACTTTAAAAAGTTAACAGATTGCGAAATATTTTAACTATGTTTTGTCCATAACAGTTTTATTCTTTATGCAATATTGCGTCTGAAGTGGTGAAATATCTTAACCAATTCTCATTAATAATGATCAATAACAAAATGATTTCTTACAATATAAATAAGAAAAAGCAGGCAGTATATTCTAGCGGAGGACTGTTAAATTTTGGTGTGGTTAATTTTAGAAATGTTTTGGAAATATTAAATTAATATGATAATATATAACATTTATGTACTTTAGTGGAAAGAGTGAATATAAAATTATGCGTGTTGTGTTGTAAGTTGAGAAAATTATAATAGAAGAAGAAATCAGTAAACTGAAAATAATAAATTGATAATTTACCTTGGCGTCAATGTGGGGAGGTTGCCCCATAAGCTCCTGACATTCAAAATCTGATCTGGCAACTCTGAAAGAAAAAAATAAATAAGATGAGTGTGAAATATAGCATAAATAAATATAATAAAATAGATGGAACGTTGGCAGTGTTCAAGTTTATTGGATAACCAACATCTCTGCCATAGGTCACCCCAAGTGGTTTGCTACGTTTGGTGACTTAGCATGGGTGCCCGGGTTCATGGGGTGAGGTTTGTCTGGGTTTTGGCGGCGGATGCGTCTGCCCACCGTCTGCACTGCAGGCCGGATCGGGAGAGTGGTTGAGGGAGTCCCTTTGACTTCTCCAGCAATACTCTCTTGAAACATCGCCTTGCACCGCAGTGGGAGGGATGGATTCATGCGTACATCACTCCTGATACTTCCTACTAATACTAATACCCTTTAATACCCTACTTCCCTAATACCCTTTTTCTTCCCAGAACTTCCTCTCCTTCCTTTCCTAAAAATACCCTTCACACAGCATCCCCAAAGATTCCCCTGAGGGGAATTATTTTCCTCAGGGCCTCCTGTGTGGAGCTAATGTTAAATAAAAAAAAAACATCTTTTGTAAAATATTCATACAAATTTCATAACGCCAGGGTTCACCATTATATATTGAAACCTTCCCGGGAGTGCACACAACAACTCACCAAAGTTTCATCGCAATCGGAAGGGTAAAGGAACATTTTTATACAAAGAAAATGGCGGTGTAGCTGGTTCAATCCTGTGCTAGCTAAGTTCTCCATCTTTGCATAAGGCGAATTTTTCGCTTTTAATGATGAGAGGAGTACGTAATTAAAATATTGTCATCAAAATCTTAATTTAACCCGTCTGCTTGTTTAGGAATAAATACATCCCAAAACACGTAGTCGCATTATACTTTCATAAGACCAAAAACATCTCGAGCGACCTTACATTTTAAAAGCCATATATCTCTCTTCCTATCATGCAAACATATGTATTTTTCTTTTAACCAGAAAGAGAACAAAATAATGCTTCTTATTGTCTTTAAAATATGAAAGCTATCTTGCATAGATATTTTACAATCTCGATCCAAAGTGACAGTTTCAGAATTTACGTGCGGGACGTGCGGATTGTGATATATTGAACCAAGCAGACGGGTTAACGCTTCCACACCAGACGGGGGTAATATATACCCCCCAAATAAGAGTTTTGTGCGATATCTAAGTTGTTTATTTCGTCACATACTTTATTTATAATTTAGGTAATCCTAAAAAATCTATTTGGCAATCGATCTGCATCTAAAAAAATATTGTCACAATACTATTTTTTAAATGTTAAATATTATCTGTCCGATCCCGGCAAAATTACTTTCCCCTCCCCATCCCCTGATCCCCATTACATCCTCTTACTTTTGAAAAAAATTCCTCGCCGCAAACCAGGCACGAATGTGGACGTAAAAAGTGCATTTTACTGAAAAGGGCTACATTAATATGCATTTGAGTTACGCTCGAATTTGAACACCTCTTTTACCGTTTTGCATTACTTCTAATGAGCGACTGCTGGGCGAAGGTGGGTGATGTCTGGTTAATACGAGAGGTATAAAAAAAAAATAGTAAGCTAGTCATAGTTAACCTCTTATTTGCCGGAGACGCGAATCCACACGCAGTTTGTGCGCATGCGCGCAGAAAAAATTTCGAAAAAATATGTTTGTCTGCGATTTTGACCCTTCTATGTACAGAATTTGTATGAAGGACAAGGTCAGAATCGCTTGCGCCAACATTTACTCGTAAGATGGGCATAAATTTCATTCGCCTGGCAACCCCAGAATATTTTTAAATGATTTTATCTGTGGCATCAAAATGTCAAACTTACCGCGATTCTTTCTGTCAAAGTCGATGTGTGTTACTTGACAAAACATCGTAAAACCTATCAATTAACGCAAGTAATGTTGTTTTGGTACATAGTTTATTGTTCTAGGAATGTGTTTCGTCAATAAAATATACGATAGCTCAAAATTAATCCACAAAATATTCAATTCAAAATTCAAAGTGGTGCTTTGTAAGGGAATTTTCGTGACATGACCTGGGGTCCTAGCATGGTCGATCGATATAACTCTATATCAATACGATATCGGTAAAATCCGTCATTTATGGTCAGTTATCAATATGTGCTAGCACGCTCAACAATTGATAAGGGATATTCCGACCGACGATTGACAAAAGCCCGCCAAATCGTATGCATTCTTGGTTGATAAAACCCCAATATTAATACGAAATGTAATAAATCCGTTGTCTTTGGTCAGTTAGCGATATTTGCGAGCACAGTGAACATACAATTCCGACAGTCGATTGACAAAAGACGCCGTTTTTACCGTGGCTTCCGGAGTGACAGATAAGCTGTCAATGTACAGATTTTTTAAAATAATGTCGTTTGTTACGCAAAACAACTGGCTAATTAATGAGTAGAGGTGAACTAAAAAAACTCTTAGAATTTAAAGAAATCGTATACGAGACCCATAGACTAAGTTAATTCATTTAAAAGGCGATCAATTAATTGCTTTCAAATTCGAGAAACGAAATTTGTTAAAATGTCGTTTAGTCTCAAACAGTATCTACATGCGAAACGCCAATATTTATTTGAGTTCGTATTTCAATTCGAAATTTTCAATTTATTGGTATTTTTCATTTGTACGTAGGAGCACATTTCAAAAGAAACGAAAATTCATTCAAAAGATCCCCAGTGTTGCCATCGTATGTCGATTCCTTATTTATTTCCCTTCGACGTCGGTCTGCCTATCGATGTTGCGAGCGTGCTAGGGCAATCGGTTCGTTATCGATACGAGATTGTAAATCACCCTCTCCTTTGTTTAACTGGCGATATATCTACAAAACTTTATTAATAATGACATTCTTTCTGCATAATTTCTGGTTTATTAATGAACGGAGGAAGAATATCGAAGATTGCAGGATTGAATTAAATCGGAATTCAGACGTTTTCGTTTGACAGTTTCGTACATACGAATATATCTCGTATTATGGCAAATGATCTCATTGTCCAATTAACTCCTTTTTTATTGTCAAAAAATACATGCGGACTTCCAAAGTATATTAAAGTGTGTGTATTTAGTATTATTGTGATATCTCAGCAAAAATCTCGATGTAAATGGATCTTTAAATGTTCAAAAGGGGAGATTATTAGTTAGTTGTCATATTATTACAATAATGGATTACGATATTTTTGACAGGTATTATAGACCGGGATCCTGGCTATACAAACCCACGTCGTCGAGTACACAGATGAAACTACTTTTTAGTGATAATGGACATTTAGTAAGCCTTAAACAAGCTAGTCTGCCGGTGCACCTCTTGGCAGGTTCCACGCATGGGGATGGGGATGGGTACCCGGCATGCGTTGCAAGGCCCCTGTAACTTCGGGTCAACTAAACTGTAATGGTTCCATCCTATATAACATTATTTACAACGGGTACCCGGCATAAGTTAGTGAAATTTTACTTCAGTCGTGTGGTCTAAAGCACACTCGTTTTTTTTTCGAAAAAATTACGTCATCGGGTACACGAACGGGAATGGTTTCATACGATAACGGTCGATTAGTAGATGAGAAAATTAGCAGGTCTGCCAACCGGCAGCCTGGCACGTTCGCAGGCAGCCAGTGTTAAATTGGGATAGAAATTTGAAAATTTTACGTCATTTTACGTCATCGAATGAAACCAACGAATAACTATAATCTAGATTCTAAACCATCCCATTGAAGAATTTCACTAGTTCCATTACTGCGCGGAATCTGCCAAGAGGCGCGGCACACTGCATACTAGCGTTTTTAAGGCTTACTAAATGTCCATTATCACTACAAAGTAGTTTCATCCGTGTACTCGTAAAGTTTGTGACATAAGGTTTGTGTATCGGCTCTCGGTCTAAAACTCCGATACCATAGACATTGTGACAGCTACATAGAAAGTACCTCAAGTGTTGCCAGCGTATAACAATTTCTTTTTTATTACCTTACATTGCTTATCAATATCGGTTCGGTACAACATCGTCGGTTGTTATGCCATGTCTATTCGATATTGTAAAGATAACGATTTCAGTGTGCTAGGACCCCTGGCCTTTAACCGGTTAATAGAAACAAAGAGGGATATGATATGAAAGCGTGGTGACTGTTGCTGAGCTATGAACAAACTTCACCAAACCACATGGATTATCAAAGCGGCAGAGCCTATGAAAGACATGCGTTTTGGGGCCGCACTGTGTGTAGAATTGATTTGTGGTAGTAATTGATGTTGGCGACGGATCTATGCCAACTCAGAATAAAACCAAATCAGAAACACTTCAGAAAGGTCATTAAAAGCTATGAAAAAATAATTTTAAAATAGCCGGTAACCCTAACCTAACTTGGAAAAAATTCGGTTTATGGGGGATGGTCCAAAAAAAAAATTTTTTTTTTTTATACTAATTATGGGCCGGAAAATCCGAATCTGAAAGAATTAGGCGGCGGCAAGCAATATTAACTGAGTTACACGACTTTAAAATTTTTTATACACACACAGGAAAATAGTCATTTTGGAAGCATTTTGATTCCTAGAAAATCAAACTAGTTATTTTTATACTAACTATGGGCCGGGGAATCCGAATCTGAAAGAATTAGGCGGCGGCAAGCAATATTAACTGAATTACACGACTTTAAAATTTTCTATACACACACACATGAAAATAGTCATTTCGGAACATTTTGACACACGAAGTACGAAGATCATAGAAAAACAAGAAATGTACAAAAACATGTGCCGGCAGTGTTACCAGCTCTCAAAAATATTTATCCCTATATTATGAATTACGACTATCTCAACGGCCGTATTCTTAAACCAAAAGTATGAAAATTCGTAGTCTTAAAAATGCGTAACCTAACCTGACCTAACGCTAGGTTTGTGTAACATGGTTTGTGCCCCTTTATACCGCCTGCTCGCGTCACGGCAAAAAAACATCCCTGTTTTCAAGTAGTTTAGCGGCTACGCTAGGTTTGTGTAACATGGTTTGTGCCCCTTTATACCGCCTGCTCGCGTCACGGCAAAAAAACATCCCTGTTTTCAAGTAGTTTAGCGGCTACGCTAGGTTTGTGTAACATGGTTTGTGCCCCTTTATACCGCCTGCTCGCGTCAGGGCAAAAAAACATCCCTGTTTTCAAGTAGTTTAGCGGCTACGCTAGGTTTGTGTAACATGGTTTGTGCCCCTTTATACCGCCTGCTCGCGTCACGGCAAAAAAACATCCCTGTTTTCAAGTAGTTTAGCAGCTACGCTGGGTTTATGTAACATGGTTTGTGATACAAAAGTAAGTAAAATTTATAAAAAATAAGTACTTAAAATATAAACATGTTATTTTACGTTATTGATATTACTGCTTAATGGCAACACTTAATTTTGTGTGGTAAAAACATCTATGTTATCTTGTTTTTCTATGATCTTCGTACTTCGTGTGTCAAAATGCTTCCGAAATGACTATTTTCATGTGTGTGTGTATAGAAAATTTTAAAGTCGTATAATTCAGTTAATATTGCTTGCCGCCGCCTAATTCTCTCAGATTCGGATTCCCCGGCCCATAGTTAGTATAAAAATAACTAGTTTGATTTTCTAGGAATCAGAATGCTTCCAAAATGACTATTTTCCTGTGTGTGTATAAAAAATTTTAAAGTCGTGTAACTCAGTTAATATTGCTTGCCGCCGCCTAATTCTTTCAGATTCGGATTCCCCGACCCAAAATTAGTATAAAAATAACTAGTTTTATTTTTTAGGAATTTCCCCCATAAACCGAACTTTAGCCCCTAACTTAACCAATTTAATCATTTTTTTATATTTTTTTATCATCACTCTTGATGACCTTTCTGAGGTGCTTATGAGTTGGTTTCTTTCTGAGTTGGCCGGTCACCGTTGGCGACATATTTGTGAGCGCAGTTTCAAATTGATAATGGCTTATGGTCCGTTTAAAGACTAAAGTTTACTGACCTATTGGTCCTGATCTGCGGATTGGGTGGTCCCTGCTGATTCCTCCTGAGTTTCCGACGCTGCCACAAGATGATGCTGGCGCAGACCACCACACAGAGGACTGAGAGCACCACTCCTAGTGCTATACCTGCAGAAAACAAACATTATCAATTACACAAATATTCATAATGACATGAAGAAAGAATGTTAGATGAAGGCCCTAGGTTCCCAATGGAGCCAGTATTGCCCCGCGGTGGGCGCAAGTTAGCCTTCCGTGGAGGCGGGGCACAGTCAAGGGGGCAGCCGTGGCGTACCTACTTAAAAAAAGATTTGAAAATACTGTTTTCACGCATTTCCTTCATCGTACAAGTATTTGGCTGAGTGTGGGTTCAATTAGTATCAAATTCACTTTCTAAGAAAAGGAACAAACTGCATATTTATTTATTTATTTATTTACGGACAAATAGTCCAATTAACAATGAAACAATAACACGAACAGAAAAGAAAAAAGAGAGATCACAATGAAAGGAGATTACATATAGATGAAGAGCATTGACAAAACACATATAATATAAAAGTACATAGAGAAGATAACTACAAGTAGCTTGAAGATGGATTTAAAAAGACTTTAAAAAACCACATTGCGAAAGACTGCCGAAAGTCATTTAGGCTTACACCAAAAAATTCAATGCTTTGATTTGTGTTGACAAGTCTCGACATTCTGGATAAAGGAGAATGAATTCATTATTTCGGAGTCTACGGGAAGGAATGTTGAACTGGATGAGTTGTAACAAAGCAGGTGTGTCAGTAATACTGTTGATAATTTTGAAAATGCATATTAGATCAGAGTCCTTTCTACGTTTTTCTAAAGAGGAAATGTTTAAAGTTTGTTCAATTTCATCATACGAGTATTCTCCTCTTTCAAGTCCTAACCTCCAAGCAATTCCTCATAGGAAGCGATGTTGTACAGATTCGATGTAACAAATGTGGACAGCATAAAAAGGAGACCAAATGACACTAGCATATTCAAGGTGAGGGCGGACCAGCGAACAGTAAAGAGTTTTAAGTGTATATATATGTTTAAAGTCAGGTAATTCTATGAATGAAGCCGAGTAGTTTAAGTGATTTGTTTACGATGTTATTAATGTGATCCCGGAAAGAAAGTTTACAATCCAGAGTGACCCCAAGGTTCTTGATAGATGTGACAGTAGAGAGACAAACATTATTTAGTTTATAACCAAACTGAATAGGTTTTTTAGTTCTATAAAACTATATCACTGATTGTGGCGATTTGTGACTGATATTGACAAAACTGGAACCCGACATTAACAAATCTGATGTGAAACTCTCTTAAAATGTTTTCTAAGTAACCGGAAAAAAAAACTTCTTAAGTGGGAAAACCTTACATATCTATATATTATAAATTAAAGTCCTCCGCCACACCTGTCTGTCTGTTCACGATAACCTCAAAAACTACTGAACAAATTTTCGTGCGGTTTTCACCAATATATAGAGTGATTCATGAGGAAGGTTTAAGTATATAATTTGTCAAGGTTTTGTGTGAATTGGCTGAAATACAAATTAACCCGGCGTCAATGACGTGAAAATAATTACGCGGTCATTGACGCCGGGTCACCGTGACCCGAATTTTATCGAAAGGTTGTACCAAAACTGAAAGGGTTATCTTGATTTTGAAAATTATTTATTCTTTATGGGTTATTTACTCAAAAAAAAAAAAATAATACCAGTATATTTTATAAATTAACTTCTTATTATCTTAGTAAGAAACAACATGCAAAATCAACTATGAAAAAATAACTCTAGAATTTCATTTCTATAACTATAGGTATATATACAACTATAGGTCATATATACCCGTTTTAACTTGACGCACGGGTATCTCCTTCCGCAAGCGGCATCGTTGTATCTCCAGTTACTCAAGCGTTCAAGTCGAATGGTTGACGGGAAAAAAAAATATGGCCGTTTTAAATCGCCTCGGGTCATTGTGACCCAGCGTCATCGACGCCGGTTTAAAGGAGAATGTCTGAATGTGATGGACGAGCGGGATGGCAAGTGGGCGGTGTGGATTTGATTTGTAAACAAATTAACAGATGGCAGTGTGAGTTAAAAGGTTGGGTAACCATCCAGTAGATGACGTTGTGTTTCGTTAGCCACAGCAACGCGTGCCGGGTCAGATACTATGGAATAAATTGAGGCATTCAGTCTTCAACACTGAAAAAACCAAACTTCCAAGCATGAAAACTTCTTAAGCGGAAACTTCTCCACCAGCCTCAACCATCTCATAAATTTTTTTTTTTATGAAATGATTTTTGTGGTACTTTAAAAAATTTGAATAAACATTTTTCTACTGAATTGAATTGTATTTTTTAAAATTCTACTTCGTAATTCAATAGATAGATATGAAATATAGTCAATGTGCAACAATATTTTAATATTTGGTTTAACTATTATGGGTGAGGAATTATCTGTGCATTGGAATTTTTTTTTCTTATAAAGAGTGGTGGTCCGGAAAAAGTTGGAAACCTCTGATTTAGGCCCTTCCACAGGGACACGCAAGTATCCGACATTCCCAATGTACTCACGCACACTCCAAACACGTCACGAGAAATCACGAGACTCGCGTCGCCACCAATCATTTTTGAACTCTTGAAACCTCAAAACTAGAATGCTTTCATAACTTCACTCACAACCAAACAGTTGCTGTAGCTGTCATTTTTATATCCCGTCATTCTTTGTTGACTGTTTTATTCCTAGCACTATCTAAAGCACAAGCATTGTTACAAAATATCTGACATTGACACCATGTTTAAAGTCTTGATGAGGTGAACGGCTAACCTCGCTCAACTGGTCGCAGGAGTCTGGTGTCGCCGACAAGTCGAAAAAATGTACGGTGGTAGTCGCCGAGATATTTGAATCGTCGAGTATCACATATTTGTGTATTCCTGTGGAAGAAGGGCCTAAGTGGGTTCAGCAGTCGAAGCAACTCAGAGGCAGACGGAGTAAGAGGTGGACTTAAAAATAAATAAAAAATAATGTGAATACCACACAAGAGTCCCAACTTCTCCCAGATATCCGAAGTCAGTAGCACTATAGCATTCCCAATTGGAGTACGTTGTGAGGCTGACGAGAGTGGGGAGGAGAAGGAGATAAGGTAGAAGAAGGTTGGGACATACCCGGATATTTAGATCACCAAACTCGGCTAAAATTATTTCAAGCAACGTTTGAATTGTGGTCCTTTGTCAGGGCATATCTTACTGATAGTATCTACCACTCTGTACAATATTCACTATTTGAGATTTGTTTGTTGTAAAATTATGTAAATAAATCATAAAATACCGTAATGTTGGTCGCTGGATGTATCCTTGTCAGCAATGGGTAGTTCAGATCTGGTGTCCTTGACAACGGGAGTGGAGGTGTCGCCCTTGGTGAGAGGCGGGATAGCTATCACCCTACCCCTCTCCTCGCCCCTCAGGGAGACCATCACGTAGCAGACGGCCTCTGTGTTTAAATCGTGTAGCTGTTGGACAAATAATACTTACTCAAATACAGAAATACAGTTCTCTCCTCACTCATCCGCCACTCCCAAAAACAGGACAAGTGTTCAATTAGTGAATGCGGCCGATTATATTGCATTTTTTTATATACAGAATATGCTAAATATATTAATATAATATATTAAAATAGATATTTCATAAAAACAAGCAAAAACATCAATCAATCTTTTATAAAATTTACATTTTTGGTTTAACCTGTTGAAAATTACCATGATGAGTTCTGGTGAAATATCGATATAAAAACAAAGCAATTGTTTTTTTGTGATTGTTTTCTGTTTACCAAATACATAATATATTTTATTATTCATTTATATTACATGATAATATCGTAAGAAGTTTTCCCAGAATAGCTAACTTTAACTAAAAATAAATTTAAAAATCTCCCACTCAAATAAATAATGGCGTTGATACTCTTTTGAAAACGTAAAATATTGTTATTTTTATCACTGACAGCTACTAAAAATTGACCCGCAAAGTCATAGAAAATTTATTTAAAATCATTACGAGATGCTAGAATAATCAAATCAACTTTTACGTCAAGAAAGATGTTAGCGCAAGCGATTCTGACCTTCTCCTTCATACAGTTTCTTTAAACATAAGGTTAAAATCGCATTTAAAAAAAAATCAAAGACATCTTTATTAGCGTGCAGTCGGACCAGCGACTGTTGAGGGATTAAAATTAAGGTGTTATGTTTACTGTTGGTGAGAAGATTACATTTTGTAAAGTTATTCAAATAATAAATGTGACAGACAAGGGCGTAGCTAGGATTTTGTTAAGGGGGGGGCAGGTGTAGACAAACCAAGAATATATCTAATGTAAATGCTGCAACAAAATAATACCTACTGGGGGGAGGAGGGGGGGGGGGGTGGCTAGAGAATTTCAGAAATAGGCTATTTTCGTCTATAAAAAGACCGTCAGGCACAAAGACAATATCCTTAGTAGTGTCACCTCTCCGTCGGGTGGTCTGCCCCCCCCTCGCTAAGCTACTCCGTTCAAACGGTTTTTAGTCATCGTTGATCTCAGCCATGTTTTAACTAAGTATTGCTTTTTTTGTTGCGGGAGAGAAAATGTTTGTCTCCTTAAACACTTCAGTAAAATCTAGTTTTTCGAGATCTTTTCTGGTCATACCCTTGTTCTGCCATTTTTTATACCATAGTTCGGCTTCTTGATTAAAATGAAGTATATCGTAGTAAAGGCAAAAATTTTGTGCTTTTTTTTTAAAATCGATTAATGACGTATTCAACAATGCATTGTACAGGGATGTAGCGACATTAATCCGAAAGCAGGCAAATTTTAGGGAATCTAAATAAGGAATGATAATCGATCGCTTCCAAAAATCGCATGGAGTCTCAGCAAGGTAATTGGACTGATGTTGTTGGCAAGATGCAATGCGTGGAACTTGTATATCAGTTCCAAAGGCAGCTGCAGTTCTAATTGAAATATCTAAAATATTTTGGCTCTCTATGTCTACATTGCTTCGATGATCATTTATAACAGAAATTAAACCATTAATATGACACATACATGCGTACATATTGATAGTTTCCGATTGTAAAGCATTGGCAATAGGTTCCAATATGCCTGAGTACTTGGCTATCAGTTGAACACATAATGAAAACTGATTTAATAACAGCGCAATGTAACTGATAGGCACGTTTTCTTGATGTTTCATTAATCATGATAAGCTAAAAAAGTAATAATAAAAATTAAATTGATTCTCACAAACAATAGGCTACCGACGTAAACTTTACGGTTTGTGAGCATTCCTGCACCTTCTAGGGGGAGGGGGCAGCTGCCCCCCCTGCCCGTACCTCGCTACGCCCTTGGTGACAGAATAAAACGAACACTTGTTCAAATACACCGAACTCTAACTGAAATGTCCTAAAACAACAATAAATAACCCTAGTTACTAGTAAAATGTTCAGCGAGAGCACAGCAGTATAGCAATTAAGTGTTTGAATAAGATAACCCAACCTGTGGCGTCGTGTTTCAACTAGTCAAAATTATAAATAATAGCTAATGGATATTCGAGTAGAGGATTACTGAGAGTCCTGTAGTTGAATTGAAGTAAATGTTACCCACATACATGAGCAAATTTATAATTATAAAAAAAACAAGCATTTTGAATGACTCTCTCATAACTGAAACTTACTGATTAAGGTTCAGCACTCGAAACAAAGGATTCTAGGCTAAAAATATATTTTTAATTGGAAGGGAGACAAAATGGAGTTCTCAGCTGCAGGACTATTTCCAACATCCCTAATATTTCAACACTTTGTAAAATATTTTTAAAGTGAAACTTCTATAGCCCCGCTATGATTTGGATTTCGGATGAATCGGAAATGACGATTACTGCTCTTGCGACGCATCAACTGCGCTCATTGACCGCTTTGATTATGATGTCACTTTTAAAGACTCCTATTGGTTGAAATATGAAACGGAAATTACGCTGGTCTGCGCCCATTGGTCGCTTTGATTATGACCTCACTTTTCAAGTATTGGTTGAGATTGTTTTGGTAAAGTTTCGCTTCTACCGCGTGTAAGCTGCACTCGAATTTTTTCTTATAGACAAAATATAAAACAAAGCAAAATGGTAACTTGATCATTTACTGACAGTAATACAGTTATTCCAAAACTCCATAGCTCATTATGGATATTTATTTGCAAGTGTTAAATAGTTGCATTGGGCCAGCACTCAAAAACACAAATTTTGTACATTTTTAACAAAAGCAATACTACAAATGATTTATCTATAAATTATACGCAGATAAATCATATGAAAATATTCGAGGTTTCCAATATATAAAATTCTTAAATTATAATCTTGAAAATTCTAAATTGTGAAATACATACTGGAATTTTAGGTTCGACATTCCAAAAAGGTTTAAGAATTTTATACAATAGAAACCATAGACATTTTCCTAACTAACCTCCATTTAGAATTTAAAGACAAATCATTGCTTGCAAGGGTCTAAAAAATGAAATTTAGTACTCTTTTTGAGTGCTAAACCTTAGGATTGTTTTTAAAGCAAATTTACATACCAATTTTTCGGCTGTCCTCGGCGTTTGCGCTAATGTCGCTGTAGATTCTACTGTATATTTCATAAATGTAACCTCTAAAACAGCTTACGAAGTTATTTGTTTATGAATGTCAAAATTCGTTCACGTAAAACGACGTTGCAAAAACTAAAATATTTGAGTTTTCAAGGTTGTCTAAAGGTCATTATTTCTTTGACAGCACCTTTTGAGTGTTGTTTCAAGTAGGGTATGTATTCAAATTTGTGTAGAAATAATAA
Organism: Limnephilus marmoratus; assembly: GCA_917880885.1. NCBI lineage: Eukaryota > Metazoa > Arthropoda > Insecta > Trichoptera > Limnephilidae > Limnephilus > Limnephilus marmoratus. The sequence goes on along the minus strand of OU862923.1, from coordinate 27,165,133 downwards.
AATCTGTTACATAATACATTATTTGTAAAAATATATTTTAGTGACAATTGTCTCCGAAAGGTAGGTTTATTTTAATATTTCGAAAAAAATTGTAATTTTGGGGAAACGTCCTAAGATATAAACATGAAGTATATATGAATCAATGAGAGACGTTATCCGGTAAACAGAAAACAATTGCAAAAAAACATAAATCATAGTTTTCATTAAGATATTTGATTAAAACTCGTCGATGAAATTTTCGCACAGTGCTGCAAATTTTCACCCGATAGTTGAGGTTATTTTGACTTTTTCCTACTCCGACGTTCCACAGGTTGGGTAGGTACTATTAGGCAGGTACTATTCTTGGAAGAGTCGATGCATTTTTGTAAATGCGTTGTTCTTTGAGTAAGTACCCTTAGATATGTAGGTACTTTTAATGGACTCAGTATTTTCTGTGTTGGGTAGGTACTTAAAATACATAATAATCAAGTTGTTGGCAACACATTACCGGCTCACCTCTAGTTGTGTTATGTTAGTCACGTTCTTGGCCGACCACTTCGGCAGGGGTGCAAGGGGGTCCTGGCTGTAGTAGACGGTGTAAACCACGGGGGGTTTCCGGGCCTCAACCTCCTCTGGGCTGGAGCCCCCCGGATCGGAGTCCTTGCCAACGGAGGGATCTGAGTTGAAGTTGTTTAAGGTCCAGGATATCTTGACCACCCCTCCATCGAGGACTTCCCACCGGACATCTGTAACTGCACTTGACACTGTAAGATTGGATAAAAACAAAACATCAGTGAATTTTGTAGTATAATGCAGTGTTATATTTATTTACTAGCACAGTCCCGTGAACAATACAGGGATACAAAATAAATAAAAACTATTTTTAAAATAAAATTGAAAAATTTAATTTAAAGTATTTTAAAAAATCCACAGTTAAAAACTGCTTGGAAAGCAACTATGCTGACCATTGCACCACCAACGATTGTAAGAATAACGACGTTAATCCTTAGTCTATTTGTTCGGTTTTCTGAACAACTCGTATTTCGCATAGAAATCGTTGGGTCTCCTAAAATCATTTAAAAGAGTATTGTAGTTTAACAAAATTACTAGAATATCAATTTTAAAATTTACAAAACTTAAGAATCTAATTTGTATTCTTTCAATAGCTTGTATGTGAATATTGGTTCACACATGATCAGTGGCATAGCAAGGGGGGGCGGACCGCCCCGGGTGCCACCCGAAAGGGGGTGCCACTCGACCAAGATATTGCATACACATGAACACGGTCTGTTATTTACATTTTCGTAACTCTATGGCTCCCCGTGGAGTGCCCCGAAGTTTGTGTCGGTGGGTCTTTTATAGGCGGAATAGGGTTCCAGACGGGAGAATTGTACTCAAGTTGAAGTACTGAAAATAATAATAATTTTTAAATTTTAGAATGTTACGTACTCACAATGAAATTACACTGTTTAATAATTAACTATTTAGAGTAACTTAATTAACCGGTGACAGGCCGGAGATGCGCCGGCGCGCGCGTCGTATGCACATGCGCGAGAAAATAATTAAAATATTTGAATAATATTTTCGACAAAAAATTTTTGGGTGCAATTTTGGCCCTTCTATGTACATAATTTGTATGAAGAACAGTGTCAGAATCGCTTGCGCCAACATTACTCTATGATACGCCTAAAAGTTTCATTCACCTTGCAACCCCAGAGTATTTTTAAAACGATTTCTTCTATGACATTGACCTGTCAAAATTTGCTGCGAATTTAACCGTCGCAACTAATGCGTGTTCCGCGACTAAAACATTGTAAAACCTATTAATTTACGTAATTAATGCAAGTAATGTTGTTTTGGTAGATAGTTTATTGTGTTGTGAACGTGTTTCAGTCAATAAAATATACAATAGCTCAAAATTAATCAACAAAACATTCAGTTCAAAATTCAAAATGGTGCTTTTTTAGTGTTTTTTCGTGAATTTTCGTGAAATGACCTGGCCTTTGACCGGTTAATATTAACTTTTTATGTGGTACCACCGCACAACTGCTGCCAACCGTCTGGAGCCAGTAAGTACATCATCCCCAATTGGGGTATGTTGTGAGGCTGAAGGTAAGAAGATAAGAAGAGGAAGGTGGGGAAGTAAGTGCCTATTCAGATCCGTTCTCCAAACTCAGCTAAAGCTATATCAAGCAACGTTTCGAATGTGTAAGGTGGTCTTTCACCAGGGTAATACTTAAAGTATCTACCACTCAATGACGCTAATATACTATAATATATGTATTTTAACCCCTAGGGGCCAGAGCCCAGCAATAACAGTGTTGAAGAATCATGTCTATGCACGTTACAAAGCGCTGCAATTGCAGTGTCGACCATATTTATTAGTTTTGTCTTCGGATATTATATTTACTAGGTTCATTAAAGATTAATATAAAAATGTCACTTCATCAAATATGGTATTGTCTACTTGTTGGCTTCAAAAAAAAACTTTTTATTTATTGAAATTCGTGCCGTCCCCTAAGGGTTAAATGAATAAAGGGTTAAATGAATAAACCCGGGACCTCCGGATTCGTAGCCAAGAATTAAGTCATAAATACTCTCAGTATTGCCCTGGTGAGAGTGAAACACCACCATTCAAAATCAAAACTTCGTTTGAAATTACCATACCCATGTTTATTGATAAAGCCTTCCCAACCTTCCTCTCCCCATCTCTTTTCCATTCCCTTATTTTAGCCTCACAAGATTCCCAAAATCGGGGTTGCCATACTGACTCCAGGCAGTTGGAACTCTTGTGCGGTAATCACATATAAAAAACTCATGGGTCAATAAAAATATTACAGACAGACATGGTTAACCTTGCAAGAGGCCAAAAGAAGAACTAAAACAAAGAAACAAATAATTTGTAAATCTTTTTTATAGCCGAACTTAAGCTTGTTGATCTGTAAATAAAGGAAGTCTTGGTTATAGATACTGTAAATAAAGGAAGTCTTGGTTATACATACTGTAAATAAAGGAAATCTTGGTTATAGATACTGTAAATAAAGGAAGTCTTGGTTATAGATACTGTAAATAAAGGAAGTCTGGTTATACATAGTAGTAATGAATATGTATAATAATAATAATAATAATCTTTATTCAATGAAATAACAACAATATAACTAAAAAAATTACATGCTCAAAGTAGTTTACAAATAGATTACATCAATCAGTACAGAAAAATTAACAAATAGGAAGTAACGTAAGAAAGGTTACACAGGAGTAGTATAGTTATACAGTATTTTTAGTTGTGCATAGCCTGCCTCACTAGGTGAACCTGTATTGAGGCAGAATTTTTGTTAATTGTTTCTCGCAATTTTATCTATGGTTTTTTTATAAATGTGTATTATGTATTACCTTCATGTTTGGTGCGGCAGACTGTTGTCTCGCTGAAAGGGCCTCTTCGTTGCTGATTTTGCATCACAGCCTGAACCTTGAAGCTGTATAGAGTTCCCGGTTCCAATCCCAGCACATCCATCCAGCTGTTGAGGCTGCAAAAATGAAAAGAATATTTAATTAACAGTTACATAATAAAATAGAAGGAACACCTAATTACTAGCAGTTAAAAACCCGCTCTCCAGGTTTTTGCTGCTAGGCCCTGCGGGTGGCTTTTGGTTCGGCTTCGCCTAGTTTGAGTGTTGGTGACCATTTTATAAATCCGATAGGAACTGGTTCCAAAAATAGCCGGTTAACTAAGCTAAGTGACAGCTAGTCACCGGGACAAAGTAACCGCGACAACAGCGTCATATGTAATATGCGCCCTTGAGGTGATTTCTCACAAAAACGGCGCTATATAAATTAGCCAAATATTATTATTATTATACAGCCGCATGATACTATTATTCACAACTCTAAGTATTACCATCAATCTTTCCATATCCGGGGAGATACACAAATTTACAAATCTATAGTACTTATACCTGCCAGGAGCACGTCCTCATGCGCTCTGCTAACATAAATGGTGGCATCTTGACGAATTCTTGAATTCGAAACCGAATTACAAAAGTAGCTTTTTAAGAAACTTCCAGTATGAAGATGTTTTGCGTACGGCGCGGCATCAGAGTTGCATTCTCAATTTCAACCGTACAGATGTGTTAGGGTAATCATAATGTCCAATTATTGCGAATTTGCCTACCACACTTTGGAAACAAAAAATTCTTTTGATATAAATGCAGGGTTAAATTTTTTACATATAAATACAATAGAATGATTTGAAATTTTATAAATTAATATTTTATTGACTAATAACATAATATTTTTTTAAAAATATCTCTTAAATTTGTTTTCACATTAATACATTCTGTACAGTCCTGCTGGAACGAGATGGAATGCATATCACATGATGTGCTATTGTTGTACGACGTGCAATCGAATTTTTTTGCTTGTTTAATAGAAAATAAATATCATCCGACAGCAATGTGACATCTACATTTTTATCTCCAAAGATGCTCACGAATCGCCGGTTAAACTCTTTTCAGATACATGTTGTTACAACCTGTATAGATTTCAAAGGATTTGACTTCATAATATCGTCGCAAGAAAGCAATACTGCTGTAATCGCCACTACGTATGAAAATACTCATAAACACCATTTTGCATGGTTTCTTTCTGCGTCTAACTAAGAACTCTACGAAGTTGGAAAAACTAGCTGTTTTGTCAACAATACATTTTTTAACTGATGTACACACCTCAAAATCCTCAAAAGTATTTTTGTAGGAATTGGCGGTTAAAGCAGTATTGCTTTCTTGCGACGATATATACATAATACGCATACCTGTCTACACATCGATCCCTGAATTTATGCGGATCCAACGAATCCTGATCATCCTTGGTGTTGGACCGCTCCGAATAGCACAGCGTGAAGTAGAATCCATCGGCACTGGCCTCGGCTGCGTCACATCGCCACGACACGTTGACAGAGCGGGAACCTGTGGCCTCAGCAGCTAAAGAAGTCGGCTGCAGCATTGAATTGCCAAACAACCAGTCGCTAGAGTCGTGCTCCGACTGCTTGTGGCTGCTAGCGTCCAGCTGGTCATGGCGGTTATTGCTGAAAAGAAAATATTGTTGATGTTGATAACTGGGTTTTAGACACTGTTTATTCTCAGTAAATTCTGCTTGAATATTAACACTTCACCATACTTTTTGGGTGTCAAATTCTCTACGATGAATTGTCAAGATTCAAATGAAAGCCCTTATTGTGCCAACTAAAATACCGAGGGGTCCACCATGTGCAGACTGACATTATTTTCGTAATAATTTACTTGTTTTTTTACAAAATTGTACCATCGTACAAGACAATGTGTTTATATATTTATAAAAATCGTATAATAATGTAGTTACCCCAAGATAGCTACTTATGTTCAGAGAAATGTTTTTTTCTCTCTCTAATATTATAAAAAAATAAAATAAATGTTGAAGAAATACGAAACATATTATTTTTATTAGAGTTTTATTAAAGTTTCCACATAAAATAATTCAAGCTAATAATTCTTCACAATAAAAATAAGTCATATGAGGTTTTCTTGTAAATAAATGCGGCACTTGCATGACTTTTGAAAATGAAAAATTTTGACATTTTAGATGAAATTTTCATAGGTAAAAAAACAATGACGTTTTATAAATAGACTCGCCATTGTCTCACAAACTCAAGATATAATGTGGCAAATAAACAACAGTCTTTTGTTTTCAGCGGTTTTCAATAATTTCTTAATTCAAAAGTTATTCAAAGATATGCTACTTCCACACTGAAGCCAATCTTCCAACTCCGAACTTCCAACACACGAACTCTCAACACAATCTTCCGAACGTTTCAAGTTGGAAGTTAGCCTCAGTGTGGCCGTACCATAAGACAATCATAGAATGTATGTGTATTTTCTGTAATGACATATAAAATCATCGGGCAGGAAATATGAAAATTAATTGTATTGTTTATAATAACCTATAATAATAAGTAATTTGCATATACTTATAAATGAAATGTTATTTTTTCACTTCTACACTGTTTGCCGTGTAATGGAAACATTTTTTCATCACACAGGAGGGCATTTTGGCGCTTTCTAAATACTTTTTACCTACTGGTAAGACACAACCTTACTCGACGAGTGGCAGCTTAGTACTAAAGTACTAGAAATCGAGACAAGTGCAATTTTGGCTTCCCACTTTGAGATTTCTACCAGGTGTCTACAATATATAATGTCATTGGTAAAAAACCAATGTTTGCAAGCAGGGCCGGATCTACGAAATCTAGCGCCCTGTGCAGTAGGTACCGATGGCGCCCCCCCCCCCCTACATTTTTATTTTGATTAAAAATTCGTTTAAGTACCCCAATTTTTTTTTTAATTTAATTTTTTTTTTTTTACACTAATTTATCAAATAAAATCAAGACATATAAAGGGTGTAACCCTATCTAAAGTTTTCGAATAAATAAGCCACGATCTATGTAATTCTTCTCCATTAGGCAGTTTCTTGTAATAATACTTAGTATTAAATTTACGCTTGTTCGTAATAGGAAAATGAAAACCTTTCAATTGTACAGGACCTTCCTGAACTAATAAACTAATGGAATTTTGAGATAACTTTGGCCAGCATCCGGGATCTTTCAATTCAATCTCTGAAAACAGAATTAAATTTAAACTGCTATCAGTGACGTTATTTTTATCTTCTAATAATTCGACCGGAGGAATTTGTGCGATAGATATCTGTTTAGATGTGCTCGGGACCATTGTAACGTCATTGCGCGGGACATCACTTTTTATCGGTGCTGGAGAAATTGGAATAAAAAATTCCCAATGGAAACGAGTTTTTTTATGTCATTATGCTCTTTAATTCTAAGTTTTAGATTCTGCGAGCCTGAAAGTTTTTTTTTAATTATTGTTCTATTCATTGTAATCCACAATCCACAACCTCTAACAACCAATAGAAATGTAGTTATAAATTAAAAAATCTAAATCCAAATTTGTACCTTGCATTTCCATTTCCCCTGTGTTCTGTGTTGAGCGAACAAACACGAACGTATCTATGGTATCAACGGCTTACGAAAGACGCTTACACTGATTATTACTGACTGTAAAATAACAAATCTAATAGAAATTAATTGTAGGTACATTTAACGAACTTCAACTGTCAAATCAATGATGAAACTGTTCTGTTGCAAACCGTGCGATGTTTATGCTAATGGAATTTACTGAAGATTTCATAAGAAAATGGTCTTTTAGTCCCTTCTCCTAGAGACTTAATTCGTACAAAAGCATTTTGAAAGGCGCCGACGGTTGGTTTGTTCTCTTGAATAAAAGTACGGCGCTGTGATTGGTTAATGAATTTGGATCGCACTCATTCGTCGTAAAAGACAGTAAAAGATATATGGAAAAATAGATCTTACGTTTAAACTAAATATATGGAATTTGTAAAAAAATTCTGTAACTGACTATAAATTCGTAAATCGTTGAATTTCGTTGAATTCAAACCAGATGCGTGCGCAGTCTGTATCTTTGGAAAGTGTTGCTAGAGCGTAATAATTATTTCGTACTATGGGAAATTTTTAAACGATTCAGGGAATATTATAACAAATTTTTAATACAATATTTATTTTCTCACGGCGCCCCTTCGGAGTTGGCGCCAGGTTTTTTGCACGTTTTTGAACGTATGGCAGATCCGGCGCTGTTTGCAAGTGACGAAATGACAAGCTAGAATAATAGTTAGTGACATTATGTATTTCCTTGCCAAGTGAATAAGATTTAATTTTGTATGCCAGGATTATTTTTTATGGTTCAAAATACCATAAAGTCGAGGCAAGTGCGATGAGTTCCTAGCAAATCTGCTACGGATTGGCTGGCATTCCAAGGACTAAAAAACACCTTACAAATTACAATATTATTTTTTAAACCAAAATAATTACCCGTTGTGATTGAAACCTCTAACATTGCCGTCCTTGTTGTAGGGTTTGAGGGTCCTGTTGGCAGAAGAGCTCCACTGTATGAGATTCAGGTCCTGATCTAGCCATTTGTCACTTGGCGAGCCCAACACCCTGAACTCGTATTTGTTCAAGGGATGTATATCTAAAAAAAAAACAAAAAAATTTTAATATGCAAAGAAAATTAAACAGAAATCATACTGTTGCGTGATGGCAATATTCATTGTTCTTTTGATCAAAATTATAATTATATCTCTCTTCTCCTAAAATTTCATTTAATTAATTATTTTCACAGCTCATAACTATTATACTTCATTACTCCATTCATTTTCCTGCAAATAATATATCAGTTAACCGGTCAGCAACTTAAGCAGATACATGCGTTAAAAATACGATAGCAGTCAAGTACAATAAGGGAACGTACCCATACTACGTGACCAACTTTTTGCAATTTTTAACCCCCCCCCCCCCCCCGCGGTGACCAAAATCCTAAGCAACCCGCCGCTCATTTGTATGGAGCGTGACATTTTGAAGACCCCCCCCCCCCCTAAACGTGTCACGTAGTATGGGTACGTTCCCTAAGCGTGTTTATACGTCAACGCGTGTGTCTCCACAGAAATCGTTCTAACTCCGTTATTGTTCTAGTGACATCCCTAAAACAAAAAGTAAAAGGTCGATAGTGGATCAAACTGTACATACCTATTAAGTTGTCCATAGAAATATGTAAACAGACCTAATCTGTCAAGTCACACGGTCGACGTGTATTTTACCCGCCAAATTTCCTACGGGCGGCTTGACCGCGCTCGACATTGTTAATTTTTATTAAATATTTTAATATTTAATGATAAAAAAGTGAGGTGACAAAAGTGTTTATTACACATTTATACAATAGAATAAGTATTGTTGTTTACAAAATCTGTGATTTTAGTACCATTTTCACATAAAAACATCACATGAGTCATTTTTACATTTTTTTAAAGTTTACATTCTAAATTTTAATATTTACAAATGTTAATATTTATTTGTAATATAATAATTCGAAAGATTATTTTGTCACCTTTCTAAAACACTTTTTACTATTCGGCTACGTTCAGAAATGTTTCATTTATAGAGCTTTAATTGTGAAAAGGTAATAACACGAAGTTTTCGTAAAATGTCATTTCGTTTGATACATTATAAGCGAATATTTGCGAAAATTCAGAGGGGTTAAAAACAAAAATTCCCTTGCTTTTGTTTATTACAGTTTAGAAATAGAACAATTTAAAAAAGAAATAAAATGTGTCTTCTTCAATCATTTCTAAATTACTTTGTGACGTCATTGGCGTAAACCAAGTTGGTTTTCATTTAATTCAAAATATTTCTAATTAGTTCCTACCCCAATTTTGTCACAATATGTCGTTATGCAGAAAGGTCAGTACCTACCTATTTTTCTAACGTAATACTGCCAATGCGTAGAGTCAAAAAACTCATTTTAAGCAGGAAAATGGAGGGAGACTTAGATTTATTTATTGTTTAACTAAAAATCATTAGGTATTAATATAAATAAATATTGTTTTCAGGGTCACCTTCATTTTCCTGCAACTAAATTGGTTTTGAACTATTGTGTAAAATATACATTTTTTTACATTGGAGGTTTTACACGCCCAGCGACGATATACTAGTATTCCTATGAACAGTGGTCTTATAAAGAAAGAGAAAATACGGGGAGTGGGTGTTTAATTTTTTGTTTTTTAAAGATGGTGGCAATGTTGGATACTACCTTTTTATCCTGCCAGAGTTCGCATGTTCGTAGTTCCTACTTCGAACTGTCAAATTCAAATAATCAATATTATGGTACCTACTGGCCTGAAGAAATTTTTAAAAAAGAATTTACATTATGATTTTTTGAAAAAAGAATTAAGAAATTTTGAAAAAGAGTTTACATATGAATTTACATTAGGATTTACATTATAATTTACATTATGTTAAAGGTTTTTTTTTCTTTTTGTAAGGATCTTAGATGATGTTTCTTAGAAAAACCCATATGAACGTATGTGATACGGGCGCTATATTATCGCCTGAACGCAACAAGCCATATCCTGTAAGTTAAGGTAAAAAAATAAACCCGAAACCAATGACGTTATATAAATAGATTTTTTTTTTTTATGACTACTACAAATTATTTACTACCTACTGACTAAAATTTGGAATTTACAACATTAAGACATAATCCACGAAAAACTGCAAGACTTTTAGCCTCCTTAACATTTACAGGGAGTTCATTGAACATTTTAAAACCTTTATAATAAATATTATTTTGTGTTCCCGATAAATTTGTTTTAGGAAGCCTAAAATCGTTGCAGTTTTTCGTAGATTTGCCATAGTCTCACATACTCCCAAAATAATGTGGCAAGTAAGCAACACTCTTTTGTTTTCAGCGGTTTTCATTAATTTCTTAATTCAAAAGTTATTCATGTATTAAAAAGATATGCTACTTCCACACCAAAAGCCAAACTTCCAACTCGAACTTCCAACGCACAAACTACTCTTCTACACAATCGTCCGAAAGTTTGAAGTTCGAAGTTGGCCTCAGTGTGGCCGTACCGTAGGACAATCGAAGAATGTGTGTTTTTTCTCTAATGATGCACAAAATTGTCAGATGGGGAACATGAAAATTAATTGTACTGCTTATAATAATCGATAATAATAAGTGTGTACATATAAATGAAATGTTATTTCTTCACTTTTACTACTATTTGCCGTGTAATGGAAACATTTTGTCATCACACAGGAGGGCATCTTGACACTTTTAAATGCAATTTTCCTACTGGTAAGACACGACCTTACCCAACGAGTGACAGTTTAGTACTAAAGTACTAGAAATCGAGACCAGTGGAATTGCCTTGCTTTTGGCTTCCCACTTTGAGATTTCTACCCCGCGTCTACAGTATATAACGTCTTTGCCCGAAACCCACAAAACGATTGGGACACATACATATACATCAAGTTCGTTCCTGCGTTATCGTAAGGCTAAGGGATGTGCTTGAATAATTTCATCTCTTCCATACAAGTCACGCCGCTAAGTCAGTGGCACTATCTACGCAAATGGCGCTGTTTATAAAACCCAATGTTTTTTTATTTACTTTTTTAATAAACCCAAAGGCAGGACGGTTAAGTAGGTAGGTATTTAAGTACCTGCTTACAAATTTTATAATTTCAGAGGAAATTTTGGTTTTGATTCATTAAAATAATAAGAGAAAATTAGAAATATGCCTTTTTGGACGCTAGGTCTACTATTCACAGAACTACTGGTAATCAAAGTTAACCAAATCCCATATGTATATATTTTAGAAGTATTTAAAGTAAACCTACCTTCCACAATATAGGAAGACACATTGTTAGGCAGGGTGACATTGTGCAGGGTGGTGTTGGGACCAATAAGCTTCCATTGTAGCTGCCACATCTTTATGTTGGGTGCATTGTCTCTCCATGCCACGTGCATTGACGTATTTCCCACTGAAGACAGGTAAGTATCCACTGAAAACCAAAAAACAACCATTTAAATTTACTGTCTTACTAATTAGATTCTTATATGCCGGTTCATCACTAATGTGGTAAAGCAGGCCTTAAACTCAGTTTAAGGTCGTTTTAACCACACAAACACCACAGTACAAGTTAAGTTTTTCATTGTTCTGACCTTATGCAATTTATGCTGAGTTTATAAGTAAGGGGATTATAATACATTAAATAAACTACTAATAGCTGTAAGGCACCACCTTGCCAATGATTTAATCTGACAGATATCTAAACTCTTTCTCAATGATTTATTCTCTCTGATATCTTACCAATATTTAAATCTGTAAGATATCTTATTGCCTTTTCAATTATTGAATCTGTCAGATGTACTGCCTGATTTGATCTGACAGATATCTAAACTCTTTCTCAGTGATTAGTTCTCTTTTATATCTTACCAATATTTAAATCTGTAAGATATCATATCGCTTTTTCAAAGATTAAATCTAACAGATATACTGCCGCCTTGTCAACAATTAAATCTATCAAGATGTACTGCCACCTTGTCAACAATAAAATTTGTCAGATGTACTGCCACCTTGTCAACAATTAAATCTGTCAGATATACTGCCATCTTGTCAACAATTAAATCTGACAAGAGTACTGCCACCTTGTCAAGAATTTTAAATCTGTTAGATGTACTGCCACCTTGTCAACAATTAAATCTGTCAGATGTCTTACCGCCTTGTCCGTGGCACACAACATGTGGGGACTGGTCGCTGGCGCCCCTGCGGTTAGTGTACGTCTTGGTGTAGAACTCATAGCTCCTATATGGTTGTAGCTTTTGCAGATCGTAATTCTTAGAAGTCAGGATTTGAGAGTGCTCCTCCCCGCCATCTGGGAAAAGAAAAATAAATTTCTTCTTCATGGAATATATAGATTCACATCATTTTAAAATCTGCACATGTAGAAGATCATTTCAAAGAGAATTAGAACAATTGTGTGTGTATGAAAAAAAAAACAACACAATATTAATAAGTGCCTATTATACTAGCAACTTGAAACTATCCCTCCATTGACTAAGTGACTTGTAAGTTAACATGTAATAAATGTCAGCCCCCACCATCAAAGAAATGCTCGAGCCTCCACTGTAGATACGGAATTTTTGAATAGGTACTGACCTGTCAGCATGAAGTGCACGGTGTAGGCCACAGCAGGCAAGCGGTGCGGAGCCTCCCATGTGATGCGCACCGTGTCTTTAGTCACGGGACGGCAGCGCACAAAGGAAGGTGGGGGCACGTTTAGCGCCCTCACGGCTAACAAAGCCCAGGCGCTGGCTTCTCCCACGCTGTTGGAGGCTATGCACTGGTAAACACCTAGAATATAAGAAGTTTTTAATAAGCTTTTGGTTAAATATTTAGAAAGATAAAAATTCCGGGCAACGAATAACATGACAATATTTCCATTACTAAATTAACAAATTGTGTAGTTGCCTAGTTCTTCTTTGGTCTGGTTCTTTTATGAGTACTTTGGATTACCTCATTCTAGAAAAACGATTCTGTAGCTTTTGTGGATATGGAATCGATTCCATACATAGCCTGTCACATTTGTGTGATTGTCTATGGCTTGCAATTGCTTTTTCTATGGGCTGATGTGTAAGCTACAGGGTTGCAAATGCTTATATTCTAAAATACCCACAATAAATTTTCAAATTCCCCAAAATGGGGAGATCAAAATAACAAATTTCCTACAAATTGGCAACCCTGGTAAGGGGCCGTTCAAGTATTATGTAACGCACTTGGGGGGGAGGGGGGGTCTTGTGAAACGTTACTGTGCATTACGAGGGGGGGAGGGGGTTCGAACAACGCGTTACGTAACATGTTTTTCTTTATTTCGATAAAAAAAATTAGGGAATTAAAATCTTCCAAGTTAGCAATCCTTTTCGTTCTCAAAATCTTTTGTTTTATTTATTACCGCAAACGCGATTAAAACAAGAAAAAAGGTATTTAAGTGACTTTCCAGTACGTTGCGCAACTTAATTGTGACTTTCAGGTAGAAATTGTCACTTGGGCATTACGTAACGTTTAGGAGGGGAGGGGGGGGTTGATACGGAAAAACCTTACGGCGCGTTACATGGGGGGGAGGGGGGGTAAAAAATCTTCAAAAATTGCGTTACGTAATACTTGAACGCCCTCTAAGCTGTCAGTTCGCCGACTTCGCAAATGTCAAATCCATGGTATACAACTTTAAATTTACATTAAATGTATAAAAAATCATGTAAACTCACGCATTTCGTGTTTTAAACTAGTTGAAGTCGGAGACAGCGCTGACAGCTGACATATCAGCCTGTAGGAAAAGCAATTGCAAGCCATAGACAATCACACAAATGTGACAGGCGTTTACATATGGAATCAATTCCATATCCACAAAAGATACAGAATCGTACGGCAGGTGCCTTCTGCTATTCCTTCCATTGCTGGGATTTGACCCACCTCTCAATATATAATTTGGTATGGCAAGCTGCTACTCCTACGGCTGGCTCGGATCCCGCAAGTAGTGCTTTCGCCCCTTTCCTTGCTAGTTCGTCAGCCTGCTTATTGCCCTCAATTCCTTTATGTCCTGGTACCCAGATCAGGGCTATTTTATTGATGGTGAATTAGTAGATTGGATAGTTATTCTAATTACCTCTATCAGAGCTGATGGTATCGCTGACAATCAGTTCGGGTGGCCTCTTATCCTGGGACTTGAGCTTCACCCGGCCGGTAATGTTCAGGGGGCGGCCGTCCTTGTACCAGGAGATCCTCGGAGGAGGACTACCTCCAGCGGAGCAGTTGAAGCGAACTGTTTTGGCGGTGGGCGTGTGCTCAGAGGTCGGGGTCTGCTTGAGGTAGGGGGCCAGCAGGACGGTGACGCGGTAAGCCTGATGAGAAAATTAGAAAAATTAATTTTAAAAAACTGTTGAATACCGTCACTTAAAACTATTAAACATGGTTACCTATTAATGACACTCTTAGTAGGTAGTTTTAATACAAAAAATTGCACATCATATATTCATTTTGAGTCACTAAAATTCTCTTTAAAGTGTTTATACCATAAATGTGCATATTACAGCATTCAAGTTTCAATTTAACTCAAACACGAGGAGAAAATTCAATCTACACGGGAAGTGTCAAATTCTTCCAGGAAATGTATCATGTAATACCATTGTAGTATCTTGTGAAGAACTACTAGGAATTTATAAATCGTAAATCATAATATACATAAAAGTTATTTAATGTTTTCTTTTTGAATGAGGAAATGTGTGCACAAGTGTTATAACTGCTCAATACCATCCAGAGCCAGTGAGGCTATGGCTTCTCCAGTTGGGTATATTGTGAGGCTGAAGGAGGTGAGGAAGGATAGGAGTTGGGACTGAGGAAGATTGGGAAGTGCCTGGCTATTCAGATCTGGTCACCAAACATGACTAAAGCCATTTTAAGCAACGATTCGATTCTGAATGGTGGTCTTTCACCAGAGCGATAATAAGAGTACCTTCTCTTCTTCAATAGCGCTACAGCCCATTTCGAGCCTTGGCCTCCTTCAAGATAAGCCTCCACCGCCCTCTCTCCTCGGCCGTCGTCTTCCAATCTGCAACATTTAGTAGTCCTCTTGGATCCTTCCTGACATCATCCTCCCATCTCAGCCTAAGTCTGCTCGCCTTTCGTTTACCTCCCGGATGTCCTGTTAGAACCTTCTTCGGTACTCGTGTGCTTGGCATTCGGTGCACATATTCGGCCCATCTTAGTCTTTGGAGCCCTAAATGGGTAGAGAGTCTGGGAGCTAGGTAGATATCATAGAGCTCATTATTGTGGCGGACTCTCCATGCCTCTCCCTCTCGCACCGCTCCTAAGATTCTTCGAAGTACCTTTCTTTCGAAGGCCAAGACCATTCTAATAATGAGGGTACCTACCACTCTGTATAATGTAATTTTTTAATACATAATTTGATTACATATGTATATTTTTTTAAAGTGAAAACCTCTTTAGCACCATTGCGATTTGAAACTCAATGAAACGAAAAATAGCGACATTAAAAAGAGACAAACACATACATCTATTTTAGCCTGCAAGAGAATGAGATAATATAATTGGTCTCCTCTTTGTGCGGAGCTTCTTAGCCTCCACACTCTTGTCTACTTTAGTTTTTTGAAGGCTTCACTTCTACTTCAACAATTTTTTTTTCAATTCTAATTATTGCTTACTGTTTCATTCAATGAATAAGTTTTCCACTTGTATCATTAGTTTCCAGTCACCCTGTAGGTATACACGTGCCAAGAATATAAAAATCTTTGTCATGATCAAACAATTGAAAAAGAAGTTACCAATAATAAGCTATGCCAATATTGTATCTTTGAATAAACAACCTTTAGCAGTGGCGGCTCGAGCACAATTTCGATGGTGGGGATCGATATTTTTTATTTGTATAAATAAATATACTTAAATGACAATTTACCTTAAACTCATTATAATTGAGAACATTCAAAATACCTACTCTTTTATTTTCATGTACCTACATGCGTATATTTTAGGTATATTTTTATGTTTTCTAATTTCTAAAGTCTAAAGTAAATAATTCATTATTTTTTTTCGAAAAAATATTTATTTTTCTAAAAAATATATTATTGAATTAGTTACGCACCTAACCAGAAATACAAAAATTAGTACATATATGAATATAAAGCTTAATAAAAAATAACAAATATAATCCAACCAACTTTGGTTTAGAGCGCTTTTGAGGTAAATTTTCCACCAGCATGGCGCTATAGAAATAATCCGACCTATATCATTATTTTAATAACAAAATACGTACAACAATAATTCCACTAACGCGAATCCCGGTCCGTGCATAGCTCACATCTTTCATTTTGAACGAAAACAAACTCCCAATTATCCACGAGGGGATCCTAGAGATTATCCCCAAGATAATGATACTATGGCTCAAATGCGCATGCGCGAATTTGCGAGATCCCTAAGAAACGTATTCAGTACGAATTAAAAAAATAAATTTCAAGGAAAAAAATCCCGTGACGTCCCCCAAGTGCGCAGAACGGTTTGCGCAGTGCACATGGCGCATGGCAACTGATAGTTTCGCGATCGTCGAATCGCGTTAGTACGCAACAAGGAAGTGAGCGGAGCGGTCGCACGTTCGTCCGAAGAAACTATTTCAATTTCGAGCTTAACCCGTTTAATCACAGGAGACCATATTTGTCCCAACGCACATAGGTCTCATATAAAACGCTGTAACTCCCTTACTATCATAGAAATATATTCTAATCGGTGTTAGAAAGGAAAAACACCACGCTTTATATTCCAATCTAAAAAATAGCCACCAAAAAAATAAAATGTACACTTTTATATACACAAAGTTTTGAATCACAAATTGAAAAAAGAATTTGATACTTCGGAAATTTTTTATAAATTATTTTTCATAGAGCGACAAAAAAGTGAGGTTACAATATGTGTTTGTTATAAATTTGTCTAATAAATATGTATGTGTTTTTATTTTTTTTTATTATCAGTAACTTTAGTTAGAAAAAACGTAAAGTGAGCCATTTTGAAAACTTTTTTATGTTTGTATGCAAAAATTTTATAATATAAAAAAAAATGTTTTTTTCGAATTCTATAATTTGAAAGCGTATTTCATCACCTTTCTAAAACAGTTTTTGGCTTTTGAATGTGCTCAGAAATATTCAAAATATTTGCATTTTATTGTAAAGCGAAAATATTTTGACCATCCGAAAAAAATGCCAAATTTTTGAAGGGTTAAAAATGTTCTGAATTGAAATTATAGATTATGTTTCTGCAAATATTAATACTTACTTTTATCTTAAGAATTCATGTTTGTGAACATAATATAAAGCATCGAAAAAATTCTCAATAGGTTTCTGAAATATGAAGTGGGGTCTGTCCCCATCGTCCCCTTGAGAAGAACCGCCACTGAGCTTTAGCGAAGAGTGGTTGTTGATTAAGTGTAAGTTGTATTTGGTAGTTTTTAAACAATTTGAAGACTCTCAGTAGTAATAATTCATGGGGCCAGACATACTATTCATAAATTTACTCTGCAAATTGACTGAAACACCTGTCAATGATAATTATCTAAAAAAAATTGGGTCGTTGAAGGCAAATATTTGCAGTGTCTTTTAACATAAAGCGTGCACAACAGTATCTCACAATTTTAATGATGAACGTAAATAAGAAAATGAGGTGAATAGAGGTCCTAAAAATCAATGTTTTTTTTGTGATGACCACACACGAGTCTCAATTTCTTTCGGCCAAAATTATTAGAAACAAAATGTCAGATCAATTGACGGCCGGCGTAGTGCAGCGGTAAGGCGCTTGACTAGCATTCCGAAGGTCGCGGGATCGAATCCCGGCGTGGCAAATAAATTTTATTTGATTAATTTGTGTATTTCACAATTTATTAATTTAAAATAATACATAGTATATTTGTGGCACCTTCCGAGTGGAAGATACTCTCAGTATCGCCCTGGTGTAAGACCACCATTCAGAATTGAAACGTTGCTTGAAATGGCTTCTGCCGTATTGGTGACCAGATCTGAATAGTCAGGTTCTTCCCCACCTTCTTCTTTCCTATCTCCTTTCCCTCCCCACTACCTTCAGCCTCACAACATACCCCAATTGGGGATGCCATAGTCCCACTGGCTCCAGATGGGAGCAGTTGGGACTCTTGTGCGGTATTCATGTAAAACAAAAAAAAAATTGAGAAGGAACCAATGAAAGTTATGCATTTGGTGTGTAGGAAAAAACAAAGGGGGGTCGCCGCTATGCCTAGACGCGATTTGCAGTACAACAGTTGACAGACGTGACAACAGTTTGTGATACACCTCTCTCGTTTCTATTATTTTTGTCTTGGTTTTTTTACATTTAGGGCCTTCACTCAAGGAGAAACTGAAAACTGGTTCGCAACTCAAATCAACTCATTTCACGGCGCAACTCAATTTTACGATTTCCGTAATTAATATCAGGTTTTTAACAAAAATATAATTTATTAATTATCAACCTCAATATGTATATAATACTAATTTATCAACCTCCTGAACAAAATTGATATTTTCCCGCTTTGAAATATCGCAAATTTCTCGAAAATTTTACAGATCGTGAGGTTTAACTATGGCAACCTGTCACCTGAAACTCGAGGCGTAACCATGGCAAGCTGTCAACCTGGCAACTGAAACGCGACTAGCACTGCTAGTCGCGTTTGACAACTGCTTCGCCCTAGACAACTGGTCTTTAACGAGTTGCCTGTATGCGGACCACCAATGAAATTCACAAGTTCCTTTCCTGTGGATAGCTATTGAGTTGCCAACTGGTTTTTTTTCAGTTTCTCCATGAATGACCATCTGATCCATCTATTGTAAATTTTCGGACCGTCTCTTGGGCCAGCTAATAACCAATTTCAGAGAAATGCATGTGCGTGAATGCTACCATAAATTGATAGAATGCATTGTCATCGACAACGAGTCTATCTGCCGAGATTCAGCTCGATCGGATTTGCATTCATTCATTCGCGAAAACAAAATCGAAAATCCAATAGACGTATTTAAAAATGATATGAACACAAAGGAAAGTATCGTGCATAAAAATAATTTACATACATATTGTAATTAAAGCAGTAAGCAAAGTACTGATTTCTCATAATAATTGTTGTTGCATAACCTTTGACAATAAACCTTTGTCGAGTTTATGGCATGTTGCGATATACAAATAATTATGCTACAATAATTATTAATGTATTACTTATTATGCCTACAATGAATGGACAACTAATTATTTGTAATACATATAAGTTAATATGTATAACTTTTTAATATGATAATAAATAATTCATGAATAAGAAAATAGACAATAATATGCCTTTCCAGGATGATTTAATGTACACTTTGTCATAAATCAAGTCCATAGTCACAATGGTATTATTAAATTATAAAACAAACTAAAATAACACCTGTATGAAGTCTTATACTCCGTATTAGATTGTAAACTATACAAATTAGCGATGGGTAAGTTTTGCATTTTGCTGGAGGCCTCCGAGGCGTGCTTCCTTTTAAAAGTACAGTAGAGCGTCGATTATCCGAACTAATTGGGGGACGTGGGTGTTCGGAAAATCGGTATTTTCGGATAATCGAGCCACACATATATTACGTACGGGTGTTCGGAAAACCGGTATTTTCGGATAATCGAGCCACACATATATTACATACTTCCATATTCATATATGTACTTAAACTTTTATATGCCATATAGTTAATGTAATAATACTTATAACAATGTATGTAAAAGCCCAATGGGCGTTTAAATAAATAAATAAATAAATTAGCAGTGAATGAATACCATATTTAAATTTATATCTTTAATGACAAATATGAATTAAACGAAAAAAAAGTGCAAAATTAACGCTTAAAAAAATCATCAATGTTCGTCTGCCGAAGCAAGCCTACCCGCTTACGAGCGGCTAGGTCACATACTTTTTAAGGACAGATATTTGATAATGTTCGCTGCTCCGATCATGTAGGACGCATCTTCCAAATCAATCTTTTTTATGATTTCTTATCAGGCTTTCTTCTCCCTCCTTTTCTTTTTCCAAAAGTAAGTTACGTAAAAATTATTTTCTATAATACCGTTTGAAAGCCTCAATAACGCCTTGATCCGTGGGCTGTAATAATAAGTCACATTAAGTGGAAGAAACATGACTTTTACAAACTGGTCTTTTTCATTTCATGAAGGATGCGTTGGTGCGTTATCAAGAAGCAAAGATGTTTTCGCTCTTTTACCATTTTTTAATTGATGCGCTTTTACAGGGGGTATAAAAGTTTCTGTAAACTATTCCATGAAAATTGTACTATCCATCCAAGAACTCTCTTGCGAAGTGTAAACGATAGACATCGCAGACATATTAAAGTGTTTGAAACAACGTGGTTTCTTGCTTTTACCAATTACAAG
Source organism: Limnephilus marmoratus (assembly GCA_917880885.1). Taxonomy (NCBI): domain Eukaryota; kingdom Metazoa; phylum Arthropoda; class Insecta; order Trichoptera; family Limnephilidae; genus Limnephilus; species Limnephilus marmoratus. The sequence goes on along the minus strand of OU862923.1, from coordinate 27,144,718 downwards.
CACGGGAAATCGGTGGCTGCCAGTAGCACATGCGTAGGCAGCGATATGATCCTTGCTTATTTTAGGACCAATGCTAATGGCTAAGTTATAACCAAAGCTAAATGCTGCTAATTCACGATGTGAAACAAGAGTTCTTCGTGGCAAAGCTTTCAAATTGAGCCCGGTTTCGTCTGCATTGTAGACGTTTTCGAGAGTAGGCACGCGCGGGGATAAGCGGTCGTTCGGATGATCGACGTTCGGATAATCGACGCTCCACTGTACTCGAGTTCTACGAGCAGGTCCTAGCTTCAAGTTCTTAGGTGCGCACTGGGTAGTGGGTGCTGTTGTGGCTAATGGGTTCGGCCGGAGCCGGACCTCGGGGCCGGAACCCGCACAAGAACTCGAACTCGTACATGAACCCGAGTGTTGCGAGTGTCTTGGACCGCAAACACGGGGACGCCGGTGGAGCCCTAGATCAGGTTGTCTGGGAGTAGTCGATTTAAAAAATGAGTAGGAGTAGAATCCGCTTCCTGCGAAGAACCCTAGTTCAAGAAACTTCCAGCTGAGCCGACACATCGCTAATACAAATAGACCAATAATAATTGTAAGTTAAACAACTGTTTTGGAAAAAACGATTCTACAAATATTATGCTGAGCCGTATAGTTAGCGCCTGCTTCAATTTGTTAGCATTCATTTATATATTGAAATGTGTTGAAAAGAAATAAAAAAGTAACTATAAAGTGTTGTTTGTTTCAAATGAAATCTGTGTTATCAAATGATCCGGATGTTATCTCTGTATACATATTTTTAACATCACACGAGTTTCATTTTAATGAGATAAGAAAATGCAATGAGTTGGCATAGAGGGATGAACAATAAAAGAGAAGAAATAGGTCAGTATGTCAAGAAGATAAAAATATGATAAATTCTTTAGTAAAAATGTTATCTACCAATTCTTTCGGCTGGAAATAGTGTATAACGTAGTGTGCAGGATTGGGAGAGGCCTGTTGAGGGAGACCCTTTGACCTCTCCAGCTGGACTTTCTCGAGCCAGTGGGAGGGATGGATTCATACGTTACTCCTGGACACACTTTCCTATCTATCTATTCCTATCCGTCATACATACTTTTCTTCCTCTCTTTCTTTGAAGTAACCTACTTAAAAAATACCCTCCACAAAGATGACATAAACCCTGAGCGAAAGTATTTTCCTCGGGGTCTCCTATGTGGAGTTAATGAAAAAAAAAAAAATTAAATGCTGGTATAGATTACCATAAACCTATAAATGTAGTCAGTATGTGTGATAGTTGAATAACTGCATGATGCAGAAAAATGTTACATTTTGTTCCTAGTTGGTACATGGAATTAGTGGAGACGATTTTACATAAATTTTACTCTATGTTATTATTGATATTAGTTAGTTTTTTAATCTCTAAAAATGCAACCAAAAGATGGATCGATCAGTCGTGGTTATGGAAAGAATAATGCCACCACAACAAGGGACGATATTTTCAACAATATTTTGGTTACATAAGGTAATTATTTTTTTAATCTTTTGAACACTTTCTTCTCTCAAAAACTCACTCTCTTAAGCTACGTCCGCACAGGCAGGCGGCTTGCTTAGCGCCTAGAGCCTAGATAGGTAGTAGATAGCCGCTTAGCGTGTATCCAGGTAAACCAACGTGTTCGTTTTTTGCCACTAGGCTTCTAGGCGTTAAGCCAGCCGCCTGCCTGTGCGGACATAGCCTTAGAGGTTAATACACTAGTCAGACACTTGCCAGAAAACAGAGGTGTGTGATAAGACAGTGCTGTATTTTTTATGTGAGGAGTAAAATTTAGTGTTTTTTTTTTAATTTTAACCCCTGTAGATTTGAGATTAAATTACTGATACCGCTCATAAAAAAGATTTCTATGGCCGGCAAATTCTTGAGTATTTTTGCATTCCAATAAAACCAAAATAATTTGAAATTAAAAAAACTAAAAACTGTTTTTGAAAGGCGATTAAACACGCTTTCAAATTGTATTATTAGAAATAAGCATATTATTTTTGAAATATTAAAATTTTTAATGCAAAAATTACAAATTTTCACCTTAGGGAACGTACCCATACTACGTGACCAACTTTTTGCAATTTTTAACCCCCCCTCCCCCCCGGTGACCAAAATCCTAAGCAACCCGCCGCTCATTTGTATGGAGCGTGACATTTTGAAGACCCCCCCCCCCCCTAAACGTGTCACGTAGTATGGGTACGTTCCCTTACATTGGTTCTGGCGGAAGTTTGACATCATAAATCCGAAAATTTTTTGTTTTTTTTGCGGATATCTATGGAACTCAAATCGTAGCGTAGTGCTTTCACTTTCTAACACTGCTTAAATCACATTTCTCGTCATGATGACGAGCTGACCCCTAAAAGGGTCAAATTTACTCTAACGATAATCGGCTGTTTGACCCATAAATGTGTCAAATTTTCTCAACAATGGGCGGGTTAATCCCTCAGAAAATCGCCAATATGCACTTTTAATGTCTTTAACGAAATGACATTTTACGAAAACTTTGTATTATTACCGCTTCACAAATAAAGCTCTATAAATGAAGCTCTATATTTCTGAACGTAGCCAAATAGTAAAAACTGTTTTAGACAGGTTACAAAATAAGCTTTCGCATTATTATATTACAAATAAATATTAATATTTGTAAATATTAAAATTTAGAATGCAAACATTAAAAAAATGTGAAAATGACTCACGTGATGTTTTTATGTGAAAACGGTACTAAAATCACAGATTATGTAAACAACAATACTTATTTTATTGTATAAATGTGTAATAAACACTTTTTTATCATTTCACTTTTTTATCATTTCATATAAAAATATTTAATAAAAATTAACAACGTCGGGCGCCCGTAGGAAATTTGGCGGGATAAATTATGTGTCAGACTGCGCGTCTGACAGAATGTTCTTTTTATGTATTTCTATGGACAACTTGAATAGAGATGTGCAGCGTGATTCACTATCGACATTTCACTTTTTATTTTACGGATGTAACTAAAACAATAACGGAGTTATAACGGTTTCTATGGAGACACACGCGCTGACGTATAAACACGCTTATTGTACTTGACTGCTGTCATATTTTTAACGCATATATCTGCTTACGTTGCGGAGGGGTTAAGTAAATGAAAATCCGCAGTATGCATTGTATAATATTTCACATCATATCTCAAAAATTACATCATTTTTTTTTTACATTAACTCCATACAGGAGTGTGGAGTTAATGTAAATATGTCATCTGAGATGCTGTGTGGAGGGTCTTTTTGAGGAGAGGAAGGAATGAACATTGGTCTCTTCAAGACCAATATTGTAGGAAGGAGGAAACACAAAGGCCGGCAAATCGTTCCACAGCTGAGCTATTGAAGTTCAAGTTCAAGAACTCGTTCAAGAACGAGTCGAAGAAGCGACCCATTCTCATGTGACCAATGTCAATTGTGTGTACATATGTTTGGTGTGTTTCCTGACTATGCACCGGTGCCGAACGGATCAATGACGCTAGTTTCTCGGAGCATCTATCATTGAAATACCGGTAGAACAAAGTCAGCATTCCCACCCGACGCCTGTGCTCTAAAGATTGCAATCCGTCTGTTAAATTAGGAGAATCTATCAGACGGACCGCCCGTTTTTGCAGTCGAGGGTTTTTTTCAGGTATTTTGGGGCTCCAGACCAGAAGTGGTTGCCAAATTCAACCGTGGAGCGCACTTGTGATTTGTACAGGGTTAGCAGTTGTGTACTATTAAAGTATCTGCGGGCCCTGTACAGTACGCCCATTAATAGATGATATTTACGCAAACTGTTTTATTTAATAATAAACAGTGGAAAGCTAGTATTGTTCCGGTGTATTCAAGAAATGGACTATTTATAACAATGATTGTCTAATACAAAATGTATTTATAATAAAAAGCTATGTACATACCTGTTGAATACTTTGTTGATCATTAGTGGCGATGCAGGTATAGAGTCCGCTGTTATCTTCCTTCACATCCAGTATCCTAAACACTTCCATAGAGCTGATCTCCTTAGCCTCCGTTTCCGAGGAGTCGGATTGGAAGTTCCACACCACTTTAGGTTTGGGTTTCCCGGACACGGCACAACCGAGAGAGAGGTTCTCTCCGAAGTGGATGGACACATTGGTTGTCTTGATGGGAAGTGTGATGTTCTCCCTGGAGAAGTCATCTTCTATCTGATTCTCAGTGATGAAGCTCAAGGGATACGATGGTAAGGAATTCTTTATGATTGTCACGCTGGCTGGGGGGCTGTGGCGAGTTTTGTTGAGGATGGAGTTTACAGCGACGCACCTGGAAAAAAACATCAGTTTGATTACATTCACAAAATTGGATAAATAAGAAGTACATAACGAAGGCTTAAAGTCAAGTAATGTTATCTACAAAAACATACTTATAATTCTATGTTTTAAACCCCCTAATGAGCGACATCCGGAAGGCAGTAAGTGGTACAAGAAGGTCCATGCAGACCTTGTATATAATTTTGTGTTAGGTAAGGCCAGGCATGACTAGGTGTGAATTAAAGTTTGCTTATGTTTACTAGGATGTGAATAAATATTTTTTAAGTCTGTTTCCACATAAAAATCGAGCTGTGTCTGCGCCCATTACGTTCGCCGTACCGACTTGAGGAAGTCATGAAACCGTTTCGTACTAACAAAACAGAAATAAAAGAACGCGACTTTTAAAATGGAAAGGGTTGTGGGCGTTTCAGAATTTCAGGGGGGCAGTAGAAGACCCAGAGAAAACTAGGGGACGTTTTAGACTTTCAGGGAGGCGTTAGAAGACCCAAAAAAAAATTGGGGGCGTTGAGATGGCACAGTGAGGGGGTGGGCAGATAAAAAAAATACGGTCTAAAAAAGACAAAAAAACACGCTAATAACGTACTAATGTGTATTATTTATTATTGAGAATTGACACTGTATCATGAATACAAGAGGAAGCAACCCGGTACTGAAAATACAAAAGAATTGCTTTTTTAACTTGCTAAACAAGAAGGTATAACAAATAATATATAAAATAATAACAAAGAGAATCTATGGTCTAGCCAGACCTCGTCGCTCACCGAAGGGTTAAAATCAAATAAAGTTATCTATTAAAAATATATCAACAATTCGAGGGCTTAATGGCAAACAACATTGTCTACAATAAACAAAAATTTTAACAAAACAAAAAAACGACTTTAAAAATGCACTAAAAAGTAAAAAAAATAATTTCGTATTCTTCTACAACTTCATAAACAACTTACTTTTTCTAATCATCAATATGTAGATACGATTGTTACTTTTGGAGTCGGTGTCAGTCAAGGTAGGTTTGTAACTACATACATAGTTATAGGTGTAATGTGCTTGTGTCGCACAAGCGACTTGACGAGGCGAGAGGCGAGAGCGGGGCCGCGGCGACGCGGGGAGCTGTCAAGTACTTTTGAACACGCCGGGCCGGGTACCTTTGCTGACACCGACTCCAAAAATAACAATCGTATCTACATATTGATGATTAGAAAAAGTAAGTTGTTTATGAAGTTGTAGAAGAATACGAAATTATTTTTTTACTTTTTAGTGCAGTCGTTTTTTTGTTTTGTTAAAATTTTTGTTTATTTTTTGATTTTTGGTGAATCTGAAGTACACTAACTAATTTGTCTGAATATGGGTAAACCTACTAAACGTGCTGCTCATATGAGACAGACATAATTTGACCATAACGACGTTAGGGTCAAAATTAAGAGATTCGGCCGAGTTTCGTTAATTTGTCATGGATCCGATAACTTGATGCAAATTTAAGACTTATATGATTTTCTCATGGATGCCATTGTCAGAACTGGACCAAATTAAAATGGGACCACACGGGAAGCACCAGCTTTCAAATAAAAAAAGAATCATCAATATCAGTTCACCCAGTCGAAAGTTCTGAGGTAACAAACATAAAAAAATAAATAAAAAAAATACAGTCGAGTTGAGAACCTCCTCCTTTTCGAAGTCGTTTAAAAAGACATACCTACCAGTGGCGGTTCGTGAGTTTTCAGTGAGCTGGAGTGCTAAGATTGAAAAATACGACATTATTGATGTTGTTGTAGCTAAAAACGATTTTTTTTTTCAAATTTTTATTTTTTTATGAATACTGAAGATTTTCAGTATTCTACTGAAATGAATACCGAAAATCTTCATTCAAAATGTTGAAATTTGAAAAAATAAAATTCAATAACATCATATTTTTCAATACACTCTAACTCACTGAAAACTCACGGACCGCCACTGATACCTACCAATAATTAGTTGTGGCATTGTTGATATGTTTTTTGTAGACAATTTTATTTGACTTTAAGAATTATTGACTCAAATTATTTATATGTTTTTTCTTAGATAATGTTGTTTGACTTTAAGAGGAAATACTAGCGGCGCTTTTCTATACAAACGTATTCCCCGTTTATCTCTCTGGATTTTGACCCTAGAGCAAATTTTTTTTTTACATAATATAGATATTGACCACTAGCGTGTCGGTACGTTTTGTTTTTTTTTGATAATTTACTTCTCATAGAAGTTACGACCTTCCAAAAATGAATAAAATTGCCTAATTTAAACGCCGTCAAAAAACGTTCAGTATACAAACTAAACAATGTATTTTGAAAAAAAGCAAAACGTACCGACATAGAATATTTTCTTTTAATACAGTTAGTTAAAAAAATTTTTTAAATCCGTCCAGTTTTGGAGAAGAAAAATGGGGAATACAAAACATCGATTTCGAAGATTTTATTTAGGTATTTTCGGCCCGACGTGCAGGTGTCCCTTTCGCTCATTTCTCCTGAGGGGGGCCGGGGAACGTGGGTTTTGACAAATACATACATATAATGCGAAGTAGTGATGTAAAGAATTTTATCGGTAGACTAGTGTTGTCCTTGCCCGAGTAATCGATATTTTTTATTCGTTTTTTTTCTGTTTAGTGACTCATCGCGGTATACCAATACTGACCGAGCTTTCATACTAAAATTGTGCAAAATTAAATTTTTTTATGTCAAGTACTATAATAAATTTTCAATTTGGGAGGCGTTTTAGGTACCATCGCCCCGGGAACCATTTATTGGATAACCAACACCCCCGCCACTTGGTCACCGCAAGTGGTCCTCTATGTTTGGTGACAGAGCCTGGGTTCCCGGGTTCACGGATGAGGTCTGCATGGGTTTTGGTGGCGGATAATTTTGTCCACTTACTGCGTGGCGGGCCGGATTGGGAGAAACTGGAAGAGGAAGATCTTTTGATCTCTACAGCTGGACTCTCCACCATCATTTCATACTTTTACCTACCTTTTCCCTACCCAAAACTTCCTTTCCTTCCTTATCCTAAAAATACCCTCCACACAGCTTCTCCAATGATGTCCAACAACTTCTCCAACAAAGTCCCTGAGCGATTATTTTTCCTCGGTGCCTCCAATGTGAGGTTTATGTTTTTTAAAAAAAAAATGTTTCAAATTTTTAGTTGAGAGTCGCTTACATTGCCTTCAGTGATTAATTGAAATTTTTTGTTTGTAAACACTTTATTGTACAAAAATTTTTACCACTATACAATGAATTTTAAACAATTTATGATTTAGATCTTTCTCTCGCCGGTAAATTTCTTGATATGCGACCGTCAATTGTTTCTGGTAAAAGGCATTGGTGGTAGAAGTTTTTCTAACAGTGGTTCAATTTTTTGCCAGATTGAATCGTCCCTTTCAATTTTTTCATACGGCAAACCTTTAGGACTCCACACGACAAAATAACAGTATTTACGACGAGTAATGTGTAACTGGCCTTGTACTTGGTAGAAGTAATTGTGATTCCGTTTTAATGTTAAAGCATTGTCTTCAATTTTACAGTAATCAATTTTTTTTGTTCAAATCCTTCTTCTGGTGACATATTTGCTATACTATATGGGCATTTCACTTCAATTATAGAATCCTTGCCAAAAAGGCCATCCGGACTTGCCGCTAAAAAGTTTTTGTTTTCATCGATAAATAGTCCACAGGCGAATACCTCTAATTTTGTTTCTTTTGTAAATTGCTCAATTGCTTGGTTTTCATTTTCTTTCCCATAATTTGTGGCCATATTTCCTTTAAATGGCGAGTACAGTAGCGAGTTTAATACTCTCGCAACTGAAGTTTTTGGCCGTAGCTTACATATTTTTGTCCAAAGTTAGAAGCTGTAAGCCGCTTACGCCTTTCAATTGTCCACAAATTATTATTGCTTTGGCCCACCGTATTCCTTTCGAGTTCATCCTTATTCGATGGAGATAATTCTTTGAAAAATTCCTCTTTATCGTTTCAAATAATTCAGCTGGCATATCTGGATGTAATTCCAATTGACCATAATTTTCATCAGGCCCTGTAACTTTTTTTCTCTTTTCTGTCGTGTTTTCGTAATACCTTAGTTTTATTTTTCGACACCTCTGTATTGTCTCCTTCGACGTCGTTTTCTTTCAATAAAGTGCTTCGTGTAGTTGCCAGGACTGTGGCCTTGGATTTTTTTCGTATTCGTGAATGGGTTGTCATTTCACTATTCCACGAAGTTACTGCTCAAGAAGCTCAACTGCTGAAGTTATCCCATTTTTGTAAAATTTGCTCTTTTTCCGCCTATAAATTTGGCTATAACGTTGTTGAATTGCTCCACAGTGTTATTTGTCACGTTAATAATAAGACTTTCTGCATTTGCTATTAGAGACGACAATAATTGTTGAATATCAGTCCTGTTCCACAATCTTGAAGATCGCTTACTAAATTTGGATCATTAGTATACTTCTCCGACTTGCAATAGTATGACGAACATTTTGTATGATCACCAAAAACATGGTTTGCGGCATTTTTTTGTCCATTTTCAGATTTTTTACTTTATCACTTTGTGCCGTGTTTTCTTGCTCTTTTCTGTAATTTACTGCTCAAACTATAGCTTTTCTCATACGTAAAACGTTTGCTTCAACCTTTTTCCTTATGTGAACTGGTACAAAGCCTTTAGCGTTGTTGGTTTTTTTTCCAAGTGCTTTTATTTTATTGCAAATATTGCGAAGTAAGTGATTTTTGCACTTTTTTTGTACTATGAAGTTGGGCCTGAAGCCTTGGGTTGAAGTTTCGCTAATATTGTCTTCATGTAATTAAATATTACAATTTAAGGTTTTATAAAGTTGAAAATAAAAATAAAAAGTTTTGAAGTTTAAAAAAATTATATATTTGTTTCCTTTATTTCAAACTGACTGTAATAAATATTTTAAAAAAATGTGTAGGTAAATCTATCTATAGGTAAAAGACCAACATTTTTTATAGAATTTTGAACGAACTAACACATCCTTTTTTGTATTTACTGCTTAAAGAAACTCAAAAATACAGGAGTACAAATCAAACCTCAGCAAGCGATATATCTAACATTTTAAACATTATTATTTACAAACATGTCAACTCACACGTATGATACACACAACACAATAAATCCATTTAGATTTAATTGTCTAATAAAATATGTAAGTGCTTTTATCTTTTTCGTTATCGTAATTTTAATTAGAAAAAAACTTAAGGTGGGCTATTTTTAAACCTTTTTTATTATTAACTAGCTGGTTCCCGGCATGCGTTGCAATGCCATATTCAAAGAAATAAATTGTTTCTCTCTGCATGTCCTTTCCCGTGCGTCCCCGTTACCCTAACACATCCCTTTCCCCTCTTGCATTCCCCTTCCACCTTCCCTCCCCTTCCCTTCGCTCATTAGTTTCTGGGGTGGGAAATGACTCTAAACACTTCTTGGCTAACATCTTCTCTACATATTATAAATAAAAGTCCTCCGCGCCGTCTGTCTGTCTGTTCGCGATAAACTCGAAAACTACTGAACGGATTTTCATGCAGTTTTCACTAATAGATAGAGTGTTTGGTGAGGAAGGTTAGTTATATAATTTGTCAAGGATTTGTGTAAATTGGTTGAAACATAACGATAATTGTTAGAAGTGTCGGAAAAAGTCAAGCCGGCTGGGAGATTTCATCAAAAACACTGCCTAATCCATTTGAGATATAACAAAACAATGCATGGTGGGATATTTCTCTTTTATAGATCTATAAAAAAGTCCGCGATGGTATACATCAATCTTTTACGGATAGCTTACTATACCCATTCTTCTAAAAAAATGCTCACGTACAATGGGATAATTAGAAAGTTATTTAGACGGATACAGTATTAATCCTTATTAACTTAAATACGTTAGTTACCCTAAGCATTTCATTCACATTATTATAATCTTTCACACCATCTCTACGTATTACAAATTAAAGTCCTCCGCGGCATCTGTCTGTCTCTTCGCGATACACTCAAAGACGGCGGTGGTAACAAAGGTTGGATTTTACAAAGTGTTTTATTAGCCACAGCAACGCGTGGCCGGGTCAGCTAGTTTATAATATGTAGAGAAGATGTTAGCCAAGAAGTGTTTAGAGTCATTTCCCACCCCAGAAACTAATGAGCGAAGGGAAGGGGAGGGAAGGTGGAAGGGGAATGCAAGAGGGGAAAGGGATGTGTTAGGGTAACGGGGACGCACGGGAAAGGACATGCAGAGAGAAACAATTTATTTCTTTGAATATGGCATTGCAACGCATGCCGGGAACCAGCTAGTTTGAGATATAACAAAACAATGCATGGTGGGATATTTCTCTTTTATAGATCTACAAAAAAGTCCGCGATGGTATACATCAATCTTTTACGGATAGCTTACTATACCCATTCTTCTAAAAAAATGCTCACGTACAATGGGATAATTGGAAAGTTATTTAGACGGATACAGTATTAATCCTTATTAACTTAAATACGTTAGTTACCCTAAGCATTTCATTCACATTATTATAATCTTTCACACCATCTCTACGTATTACAAAAAGTCCTCCGCGGCATCTGTCTGTCTCTTCGCGATACACTCAAAGACGGCGGTGGTAACAAAGGTTGGATTTTACAAAGTGTTTTATTAGCCACAGCAACGCGTTGCCGGGTCAGCTAGTATTCAATTAAATAAATAAATTAAAAAGAAGGTAGCGCAACACGGCATAACACCCTGAAAACAAATAACGAAGATATTATGTTTGCTTATTAATGAATAGCTGGTTCCCGGCGTGCGTTGCAATGCCATATTCAAATAAATACTTTTTTCTCCCGGAATCACCTTCCCGTGCGTCCCCGTTCCCCTCCCGCGTCCCCTTCCTAGCTAACTTTATAAATTATCTAATACTTGCACTTTTAAACTCGCGATATCTTTCGAATGGTATGTCCGAATTGAATAATTCAAAAAGTTAAATAAAGGTATTAAAGCAGTCTTGTTTATGAAGTAATTTATTTTGATAAGGATTAAAACCAAGGTACAAATAAAGATCCTTTTCAAGCGGCGACATTTTAATTAAAATTTTCAAATAAAAGAACACTTATTGTGGCATAACTATAATAGTTAGACATATGCTGTCGCGACACTTTTTGTAAATAATGATATCTTCTGCAAAGTCGTAGTACATTATTTTATTCAATCATTAATAGTTTTCGCAGCGCACGCGATGCAAAGAATATTTTAGGTAGTTTTTTTACACCTTGGGTTACATTATGAGAGTTTTAGTAAGGATCCCTAATTTTTTGAAAATATAATATAGCCTATGTCACCCGGGGATAGTGTAGCTTCCAACCAGTGAAAGAATTTTTCAAATCGGTTCAGTAGTTTCGGAGCCTATTCGACGCAAACAAACAAACCAACAAACAAATCTTATCTCTTTATATAGTGTCTTAGATTAGATAAAATAAAAACAAAATTATATGTTTATTTCGAATTATAAAATTTGAAAGCGTATTTCATCATCTTTCAAAAACAGTTTTTAGTTTTCGGATGCGTTCACAAATATTAAAGTTATTTGGAATTTATTGGAAAGCGGAAATATTTTGACTTTTCGAAAAACAGGCCCGAGGCCTGAGAGGTTAATACTAATTTTCAATAATAACTAATGTATCGTAGAGAATAATCATATGTATGTATATAATAATTCGATGTAGTTGGTTTGACTGCATATTTATAAACGCAAATACAGTGAAAACTTTAAAACTACTAACCTACATAGAGTTCTAGTAAAATAATTCGTAATATGTCGGTAATAAGCGTGAACAGAAGACATTGTTACAATACCTATCGACGATATTTATAAATGACCGACAATAGCAGACCTCGTGCGTTTAAAAATAATGGGCCCTTTTTCTGTCTATGGAGATGAGCTACAAGCTACAAGCACGCGTGGAGGCGAAAGACGGGCAAGAGACGCGAGGGGGCGAGAGGGTGTACAAGCCAAACACTCACGTGGTCTCACCAACACATCGATAGCTAGTTCTTTTTTGAGCGCGGTGCGATAGAGAGAATTTTTTAAAATACCTACCGTCGAGATTTCTCACCGGTGGTATTACCTCTTAAGCCCTCAAATCAAACAGAAAGCTTACCTGTAATCTCCATTGTCTTCTTTCTGTGAGTTTGTTATGAGAAGTGACCCGGAATTAAGGATGTAATATCTGTAAAAAAAATGCATTGTAAGTAATTTTAAAATATCATAAATGAAAATTTTCAAAACAAGTTAATCTATTTTTATATTGCGAGAGAACCAAGCCTGCAGCATTCATCACTCAGGTCAAAAAGAGTAGGTCACTACAAAATGCAGGGGGAAAAATTTGTACTGGTTTTAGTTAATATGTACAGTGGAATCCAGATATAACGACCCCCAAGGGACCGGCGATACTTAGTCATACTAACCGGACAACGCACAAAACGGCCGGATAATTTAAGCTTGTTTTCATTATGATACATATTAATGTTATTGTAATTATTGTTTTGAAATATGTAATAGTATAGAAAGATAATTTTCTTTTTAGGTAAATAAAACATTTAATACCAATTATAACTTTAATGGTTCTTACACATTCCACATAAGATACATGTAAATATGGTTAAAATAATTGTTTAGGTAGATACCTTTTACTCTCGGGTATGGGTTTAGCATTCTTCTCCCAGGTAATGTTGGCTGCGGGGTTGGACTCTATCTCACAGGGAAACTGCAGGGCATCTCCTTCAAACACAGTGCTGTCCACTGGAAAGGACGTGAAGTCTCGGCTCATGGCTGTGGAAGGAAACCCAAAGATTAGAATAAGATTAAAACTGGTTCCATGGCGGAACAGTGACAGAACAGAACATTGAAGAAAAGTGAAGAAGAAACAAATTAACTTAACCTAACTTAACCCGACCTAATCTAACCAAATTTAATCTAATCTAATCTAATTTAATCTAACCTAATTTAATCTAACCTAATTTAACCTAACCTAACCAATCAATTTGGGAGGCGGGAATGGGTACCGCCGCCCTGGGAACCATTTATTGGACAACCAACACATCTACCGTAGGTCACCCCAAGCGGTTCGCTATGTTTGATGACTCAGCAGGGGTACCAGGGTTTGTCCAGGTCTTAGCGGCTAATGCGTCTTCCCACTAACTGTGTGGCAGGCCGAATCGAGGGAGACTGGTTGAGGGAGGTCTTTTGACCTCTCCAGCCAGAATCCCTTCACCCATCACCTTGCACCGTAGTTGGAGGAATGGATACAAGCGTCGGTCACTCTTGGACACAATGACCCCCGGATTCCTACCCACCCCTCATACATATATCCTTCCCAGAACTTTCTCTCCTTCCTTTCCTTAGAATAACCTTCCAACCAGCATCCCCTAAGATGACATAGGCTCTGAGAGAAATTAATTTCCTCAGGTCCTCCTCTGTGGAGCTAATGTAAAAAAAAACCTAACCTAACCTAACCTAACCTAACCTAACCTAACCTAACCTAACCTAACCTAACCTAACCTAACCTGACCTGACCTGACCTGACCTGACATGACCTGACCTAAGCTAACCTAACCTAATCCAATATTTCTTCATGTTCTGTTTTATCCGGTTAGCGATAAAAACATGTGCGTATTAGGAAATTTTATAAAATTACATACTCACAATTTTTTTTGTAAGTTTTCTTTATTCACTGAATTTTTTTTTTTTTACAAAAATTGGGGATTTTTCGACCACCATGCTAGGCACATGCCCGTGTTGTGGTGGTCGATTTTTTATACAGTACATTAACATATGCAATATAAAGAATGTGTGAGAATATTAAGAAAATATATACATAAAATAATATAATATTAAAGAATATTATAGAATACAAAATAAAATAAAAGAAGGTCCTGTGTAATTCTAATTCGTCCTTTGTATAAAGTTGGAACAGTGCATAAATAAAATTTTTTTTTTTTTTCATACGAAGCAAATGCTTTGCGATGCGGCATTATAATTTAAAATAAAACAATGTTAAGTTAATTATGAAATATTTTTAAAATTATGAAAAAATAATATTAATTAAATAAAAAATGTTTTTGAGATCCTTAGCATCCTCCAAACATCCCTTAAAGATAGACCATCTCAACCCAGGTCAGGACATTGAATCAAGTCGGCCTGTATGTCATTTTGTTGTCCGATTTTATTATTATTTTTTTCATAAAAAAAAAAAAACATTATTATTTTTAATATTTTTCGTTCCAGTAGCACGGTAACACACGAAACAGCGCGCGTATCACTTGATCCCGTCGCGATGTATAAAGGTGGGATTAGTGGCGACGTGTTATCGAAAAATATGCTTTTGTTGTTTTAATAGAAAGAATATCATCTGACAACAAAATATATATAACAACAACATTGCAACAGTCTCAGATATAACTCGAAATAACCCTTGATAATAAACTACAATATAACCTTCATATACAACAAAACATAAATAAAGCTGCTAAAATGTTAGGTTTCACCATTAAAAACACAAAACTTTTTAATAGCATCAACATCATTAAGCAACTTTACTTTGCCTACGTACGGAGTCATCTGGAGTTTGCATCAGTTGTTTGGTCCCCACATAAACAAAATCGAAGCAATTCAAAACAAATTCTTAAAATATCTTTGTTACAGGTCATTTGTAGACTATCATTATGACGAATAATTATGCAGAGACAGTTTCAACTTTAAAATTGATTTATTGAGTGTATGAAGGCATCACATAGGTGCACTATTCATGTATAAATTAACAATCCTGTTAACAATAATATTCAACGCCCAGAGTTATAAATAAGATTCAATTTAATGAACCTGCGCGTTCAACACGCTCTTTTATGTCCTGTTCAAAGTAAATCAATGCAAAACGAACTGTAAACAAATTTCTTTCCTGAACAGACCATGCAATTACAAAATAACTTATCATCCAAAGTGGACATTTTCAATTGCGAACTTACCAAATATAAATAAGTCCATAAAAGAGTATTTCTCTGATTTTGATAATATTATGCTTCCATTGTATTTATAATTCTGATGATTTGATTAGTACGTATAACCTGTGTTCTTATGGTTACCAATGTATTGATAATTTTTTGATTCATGTAATTTTACATTTCAAATAATTTTTGTTTTATATAATTTTTGGCTTCATATTCCTTTCTCATAAAATTAATTCTTTCTTATTCCTTATTATGCTGTCTTATAAGAGGTAAAGTCACAAGGAGGAAATCCATAATTGGTTTTATTTTGGATATATTACTCATGTAATAAACTGAAAAAATGTAAACTGTCGATTTCCCGAAAATTAATAAATATAAATTATCATGATATTTTCGAACCCTGGTTATAAGCCATTAAACCTTCTTATTTCTCATATTACTACATACTTCATAAAAACATTTTTAAATGTTTTAAAATTACTAATTATCGCTGTAAATATTTTAATGAAGTATTATTATAAAGGGTAGAATGAATTATATCATGAATATATATAGGAGGGTCCGAAATATATAAAAGGCCGATTTGAATCAGTGTCCTGGCCTGGGTTGAGGTGGTTTTGCTTAAAAGAGCCCTCAGCAACACACGGCGGTGATATTTGGGAGCAGCTTGAATTTATTATTAAGATTTTACTGGAAATGTATTATTTATATTAAGCAACTAGATACATAAATAAACCTTTCTTTTCCTATTATATTATGTTGATCGGGTTAGCCTTTTTATTTTGTGTAAATAAAAAATATACTTTTCCGTAAAATAAATCGATTGACGGAAAATGAATAAATTAAACACAAGAACTTTGTGTATACATATTAGGTCTCGCAATTAGAGTTAAGGGGAAAAGCACACACCTCGGATTATGTGTATTGGTGCATTATGTGTACACATTTCCGACAGCCTTTGACTTGCTTACGCCTATAAATAGTTATTTATTTGACTAATGACAATGTTAATAACTAATGACAACGCCTATATTTAAATATTGTCATTAGTCATTGCAGGTATTAGCAAGAAAGAGACAAAAGCGTATTTTTTTACATTAGCCCCACACAGGAGGCCCTGAGGAAAATAATTCCCCTCAGGGCCTACGTTATCTTTGGGGATGCTGTGTGGAGGGTCTTAAGGTAAGGAAGGAGAGGAAGTTCTGGGAAGGAAAATGTATAAAGGGTGGGTAAGAATCTGGGAGTCAGTGTGTCCAGGGGTGACGGACGTATGTATCTATCTATTCCTCCAATTGCGGTGCAAGGCAATATTTCGAGAGAATCCTGCTGAAGAGGTCAAAAGATCTCCCTAAACCAGTCTCTTCCGATCCGGCCTTCCACGCACGTGGTGCCTAACCTAATCCTAACCCCATGAACCCGGGCACCCCTGCTAAGTCACCAAACGTAGCGAACCACTTGGGGTTGGAAAAATTCCGAAATTTGTTCAGAAATGATTAACAAAGCAGGTGTATACAGCAGATAAACTACCCTGTTTGGCTGTGTAAGCAGTGTATATATCTTTCCATGAACAATTTTTTTTAATTAGTAATATTTTCATATACGCGGTCGGTTTATCAATTGAATAAAATTTTCACAGTAAGGCTGAGAGTCAATTATATATAATAGGAAAAAGAAGGCTCGAAATCAATTCTAAAACAAACAGAGCTAAGCGAAAGAATTTTAATATAACCTTAATTAAATTCCGCGAATTAAATTGAAAATGGAACCGCGATATTAGCCACCCATCGATCTGGGAACAAATTAATCAAATACTCCAAATATTATTAATTACGTCCTAAAGATATTAAAGAAGCCATATTAATCAACTTCTACGTAAATTTAGATGGAATGGGATATTTTAAGAATTCAAGTGGATAATTTCGTAAAATTATCAAAAATAATATACTTCCGTATTTATATTTCTTACACGCTGGGGTACCCGGCTTAGCTCAAGGAGTTGATATGAGATTGAACTGACGTTCGAACCCATGACGGATCGTGCTTTATATGCCCCTACCAATGGGTAGCCCCACCCATACAAAAAATGATTCGAATGGTCCACAATGTTCCAGAACATTCCACAACATTCGAGAGTGTTCCGGAATGTTCCCGATTCCCTATTCCTCAATATTCCAGAATGTTCTCGAATGTTCTCGAATGTTCTCGAATGTTCTGGACTGTTCTAGAAATTTATATCGGGCGAAACTTCTAGCCCTTATATCTTCAAAAGCACGCCCTTCAGGTAAATGTTAATTGATGAAAAAATAGAATAAGGCTTGGACGCCAGTTATAGTAAACACCAAACTTTAATAACGACCTGATCTTGATAGAGAAATCCTCGCAATAGGCGAGTTTAAGGTCAGAAAAGCGGTGTGCCTTCCCACCAACGCCTTCTCTATCGCACGTATGTTTTATACATCTTTGTCTTTCGCTTACGGTTACATACAATGGATCGTATCAAGTTCACGTATGTTTTATACATCTTTGTCTTTCGCTTACGGTTACATACAATGGATCGTATCAAGTTCACGTATGTTTTATACATCTTTGTATTTCGCTTACGGTTACATACAATGGATCGTATCACGTTCACGTATGTTTTATATACATCTTTGTCTTTAGCTTACGGTTACATACAATGGATCGTATCAAGTTCACGTATGTTTTATACATCTTTGTCTTTCGCTTACGGTTACATACAATGGATCGTATCAAGTTAACGTATGTTTTATACATCTTTGTCTTTCGCTTGTGGTCACATACAATGAATCGTATCAAGTTCACGTATGTTTTATATCTTTGTCTTTCGCTTACAGTCACATACAATGGATCGTATTAAGTTCAGGACGGCATCAAAGTTTGGCGTGTACTATACGTAAGTTTTTATAAAAAAAATGTATTTTTAAAAACTTAAAAATGGAGGAAAATAATGTATTTTAATAATAAAACTTCTAATTCAATAAAAAATAATGTACCTAATGAAATTATTCCTGTATTTTGTGCAAACAATAGACTTAAAAATTACATAGTATATAAAAAAGATAGTGATTCTAAAATGTATGGATTGTGATTTCTTTTATATAGGTAAAACTTTGAGAAACTTTGGAATAAGGATTAAAGAGCATATGAAAGCTTTAAATAATAATAGTTTCTCGGAGTTTGCCAACCATTTAATAGAAACTAATCATACCTTTAATTTTAACAGTGGAATAGAATTAATACATTGTAATGTCAATGGCATTCAGTTGGATAAATTAGAAATTTTAGAGATTAGAAAGAGTGTTAATGCAAATTTAAATATTATTAATAAACAAAAATTGTTTTTAAATGACCCATTATTAAATTCCCCTTTTAAATTTTTAATTGTTCTATATTGCCCCTCGTCTCTTACACATTATTTTCTTTCAAATTTTATTATTGTTTATGTCTATTATTTTTCTCTATTACCTATGTATGTCTATTTTTAAAATTAGTTCTGTCAAAACCCTGAAGAAGTCAGCCTTGCTGACGAAACATGTCGGTTTTTGTAAATAATTAAGTGGTTAATACAAAGTTATCTATTAATTTGAAAAAAAAATTTCACGACGCCAGTTAAGAGTTAAACACGTCAACTTACTACAGCACATGGATACCGATTAATAAATAATTTATATGGGTGCGGGCAAAATGGGGTTATTGGCAAATGGCGTAATTATTCTTAAGGGATGATTTAGGAAAACATATTAATTGAACAGTGCGCACACGCGGGGAGTGCGGGCTGCGATGCGGTCGAAGAAGTTTCCATCATTTCCAGAGGCGGATTTAGGGCACATAGCTTAGGAGACTGGGGGATACTTAGTTGTGGCTGACGAGAATTATTCTACATACATCATAACTAATTAATTTGAATTTCGTATTTTCGGATGGTGTTATTTTACCGAGTTTCTGGAGGTACGGGGTATATTGGTTTCTATTTCGCAATTCGTGGAAGCAATGGAAATAATGGAAATATTAGGTCCTTACATATGAAATTGGCGTTTTGCCGTACTGGCAACTTTGATCTCAAATATCTTCTCTTTGGTTAGGAATTCCAAATTCAAATTTATATAGCTATTTAGTCATGTATTTGTGTTTCGAAAATTATAATTCATTTGTTTTTTCCTTAATTGTTTTTTTTCTTTGCGTCACTTAGTTCACAAAATGGAAAACTTGAAATATCGCGTTATTTACAAGTACGAGTTCCACCGTGGCACCAGTGCTGCAGAAACAGCTCGAAGGATTAATGATGTGTATGGCGACGGTGCCGCAAAAGAAAACACAGTGCGTTTTTGGTTCCAACGTTTTCGTTCTGGAAATTTCGACCTGCAGAACAAGCCCCGTGGACGGCCGGAGACCAAAGTTGATAATGAAGAATTGAAGGCTATTGTGGAAGCGGATCCATCGCAAACCACGTCCGAGTTGGCTGCAGGCTGCGGTGTTAGTGATAAAACTGTTTTAATCCTCTTGAAGCAAATTGAGAAGGTGATAAAGCTTGAAAGGTGGGTACCTCACGAATTGAATGAAGCAAATCTACAAACGCGTTAGAACGCTAGACCACACACTGCACAACAGACGGCTACCAAATTAGAGGAGCTTCAATTGGAATGTCTAAGACATCCACCGTACTCTCCGGACCTTACCCCAACAGATTACCATTTTTTTTCGAAATTTGGATAACTTCTTGCAAGGGAAAAAATTCAACTCCGTTGGGGCAGTCCAAAACGCCTTCAAAGATTTTATTGATTCCCGTCCGAATGGTTTTTTTAGTAAAGGGATCGATGAACTACCTATGAGATGGCAAAAGTGCATAGATAGCAATGGTACATACTTTGATTAAATAAATATATTATATTTTTTTTAAAATTGACTTTATGTTCCTCCCATACAAAACGCCAATTTCATATGTAAGGACCTAATATTTAAATGTGTTAAAGATGAAAATATGAATATTACGAATGGTAGTGGTAGGAAGAAAAGTGTAAAGAAGGTCAAGGAAATATGGTCAATCCTAATCGAAATGTAACTAGGATTCGGCATTTCTTTGCAAGGATGGGCAGAATAAAGGATGTAATATTAAAGAAAATAATTAATAATTTAATAGAAAGGATGGAATATTAAACAGCTCTGTCCTGTTCCCACGGGGAACGGCTGCGCAGCCTTCTTCATACAAAACTTAAATTTGGATTGGAGACCGAAAACCCAACCAAACAGAATAATTATTCTTTAAATTTATTTTATTTATTTATTTATTAACGCCTTAAAGGCTTTTCCGTGTATACTTTATTATAGATACAAAGTTGTTCAGGAGTATAATAATAAGTATAATAATAATTAACTGAACATTAAAGATATAAGCATGTTAAATACAGGTAGGTATGTGCTTTTACGTGTAAGTATACTTTATTACAGATACATAAGTTGTTTAGGAGTATAATAATACAGGTGGGTATGTGCTTTTACGTGTAAGTATACTTTATTATAGATACATAAGTTGTTTAGGAGTATAATAATCAGGGCTGGGCAAAATACATGCTTTGCTGTATTTGAAATACAAATTACAAAATACTTTTTCGCATGTATTTAAAATACGAAATACAAAATACTTTCAAGTCGTGTATTTAAAATACAAAATACAAAATACAGTATTTTAACCATTTTTTTCTTTCAAATACAAAATACAAATTACAAAATAACAAATACATTTGGTTTTGGTAGAACCTTTGGTTGCAATAAATTGTCGGAAATGCCCTTAATCTAAGGGTGCGTTTTCATAGAAGCAATGTTGAGCAGAGTGAAACAGAGTCGTGCAAAAATTGACCAATCATATTGCTCAAAAGACACATCTCATCTCCGCTTCACTTCACGCTCCGCTTAAAATTTGTGGTAAAGGACTCAGGTGTTAGGTAATATAATAATAATATATTATTATTATAACACGACATTTGTATAGCGCTATTTTGTGTTATTTCTAGTGACCGACCGAAGGTTCGGTTTCGGTTTCGTCAAGGTTCGGTAAAAAAATCTAGTTTCGGCATCAGTTTCGGTTTCGGCAGAAAATCTGCCGAACCTTCGGCCGCACCGAAACTCTGCATTTGTGAATTATCGCGTGCCGTTTGACTGACTTCGGGTGAGTTCGTGGCTCGTGTGTCATCCACCATCATCAACTGAGTTCGTTGGCCGGTCCGGCGTGCTTGTATTGTGAGTTTATGTGATCACAAACTTCAATTATTTTTATTTATTTCATTCTAATTTTAATTATATTTAACAGGTGTAAATAAAAATTAAAATCTAGTCTCCTTCAACGGAAGCGATCTTCCGAACAGTCCCTCCTTTGATGTGCTTGGTGTAAGGCCCTCCGTTCATGGAGATACTTACAATCTACGTAATTGTGACGAAACCACAAGTACCCTGTTAATATACATACTACTTTTTAATGCTAGTCTCCGTACACGGCGCTATCCGAAATATACTATTTAGTCACATGAGAACGGGTCGTTTCTACGACTCATTCTTGAGTTCAACAGCTCGGCTGTGGAACCCGGCCTCTATGTTTCCTCCCTCCTTCCTCTCCCCAAAAAGACCCTCCATACAGCATCTTCAAAGATGACATACGCCCTGAGGGAAATTATTTTCCTCAGGGTCTCTCATGTGGAGTTAATGTAAAAAAATGTTGTGATTGTAAACGCAATTAAAATTATAATACTCAATTTATGAAGTCCTTACTTTATAGTGAATATAAGTGTGAAAAATAAGCCGAATTTCAGTAAACAATAGATTTTTAACATGTCTAAAAAAGTTTCGGTTTCGGTTTCGGCCGAAACTGAGACAGATATCGAATATTCGGTTTCGTTTTCGGTAGAAAATCCTGTTTCGGTCGGACACTAGTTATTTCACTTCAAGTGCACTCTACTGTAATTAACTTAAAAATAGTTTAGTATTCAGTCAAATTATTCCTATAGTGCTTGATCTAATACTATGACACAAAAATGTACAATACAAAGCAATGACAAGCATTACATAATATGATACAAATATGATAGAAAATGTACAATAACAGTGCTATTATAGCACAGGACGTGTTGCCAACTCTAAATATTAACACACATAACATATAGCTTTGGATTCTAGCGTTTTTAGTCTATGTATTATCTATGTCAGTTTATTTTTCATTATCATTAAGATAGCTAAATGTATTTGAAAATGTATTTTGAAGCCATAAGTATTTGAAATACAAATTACAAAATACCTCAGCCCCAGGTAATTGAAATACCAATTACAAAATACATTTTTAGGAAGTAATTGAAATACAAATACAAAATACGTATTTGTATTTCAAATACGTATTTCAATTACAAGTATTTCAAATACTGCCCAGCCCTGATAATAATACAGGTAGGTATGTGCTTTTACGTGTAAGTATACTTTATTATAGATACATAAGTTGTTTAGGAGTATAATAATAAGCGTATTTTATAGTATATAACATAATAAACTGAACATTAAACATATAAAGCAGGTACAATGCAGGTAGGTATGTGCTTTTACGTGTATACTTTATTATAGATATATAAGTTGTTCAGGAGTATAATAATAAGCGAATAGTATATATATGTAAGTAAGTTTAAAGTGATGGTGTTTGAAAGAGATAGTACGAAAACAGTGTGCAATATAGTTGTGAATGATGAATACTTGGAGCAGGTGGATGAGTTTGTGTACCTGGGTAGTTTGTTTACGAGAGATGGGAAGGATGGTAGAGATATTGAAAGAAGGGTAAATGCAGGTAACTCCATTAATGGAGGACTGAATGCCGTGGCGCTAATGAAAAACTGTCAAAAGAAGCGAAGCTAGCAGTCCACAATAGAGTCCTTGTACCTACCCTAATGTATGGCAGTGAGGCATGGAACTGGCAGAGGAAGGATGAAAGTAAACTGAATGTTGTTGAAATGAGATCCCTGAGGCGAATGTGTGGTAAAATCATGTATAATCGTATGAGAAATGTGGATATCCGCAAAGAATGTGACGCTGATGTAAGCATAATGAGTAAGATTAAGAAAGGGACCCTTAGATGGTTTGGGCATGTAGAGCAAATGAAAGAAGAAAATAGTGTGAGAAGAATATATGACGCAAAATTTTAATGGAAAAAGAAGTCGGGGACGCCCGAGGAAGACATGGCACGATCAAGTGAATCAGATACTTGAGTCGGGCCATGTCAAAAGTCAGAATAATAGAAGAGTATGTATGAGACGATGTATGAATGTGAGTGAGGCAAAGACCTCTGCCCTCTCTGTCCTCTCTGCCTACCCCTGCGGGGAAACTGCATGATGGTTAGTTAGTTAGTTTTAGTATATAACAATAATCTGACCATTAAAGATATAAGCAGGTACAATACAGGTAGGTATGTGCTTTTACGTGTATACTTTTCTATAGATGCATAAGTTATTCGGGAGTATAATAATAAGCGAATAGTATATAACATAATAGACTGAACATTAAAGATATAAGCAGGTACAATACAGGTAGGTAGTAATCATAAGGTTATAGTAAACATTTAATAAGGATATGTGTTACTTTATCCATTTGTGTTTTAAATTATAAAACAGAATTCAGTTTTTCATGATTTTAGAGGCAACTTCGACAATTTGTTGTGAGTAAGTAGTAGAGGAAGGTAGTTATTTAAAAAATAATCTTGCCCAACCTGCTATGTAAATGTAATCTTCTTATATATAAAAATGAATCGCTGAATGTGTTGCTAAGCGCAAATCTCGAGAGCAGCTGGACCGATTTCGCTAATTCTTTTTTAGAATATTCCTTGAAGTACGAGGATGGTTCTTACGGAGAGAAAAATTAAGAAAATTGTGCAGAAAATTGGATAATTTCAGAAAACCTAACGACTATCGCACGTTTGACAGTTCGCGTGTTTGAGAATGTCATTTTGCAAAACAATGATTGTTCAATCAGGATTCTATTTTTGAAAATCTTTAAGTTGATAAATTTATTTAAAGTAGGTACTCCCCTAATAGTTGGAATCGAATCAAGAATTTTAGATATTTAAATAGGTACCTATGTAAGTACCAAATTTATTATACATGAAAACTTGAAATTTGAATAAAAATTGTAAAAGGTGGCACGCGGGCTGTTTAAAAGTTGAATGTACTGGGATTGAATATATGGAACGCGAGAGGGTTGGCGGGACGAGGGAGCGGAAAAGGGAAGAGGGAAGGCGGGGAAGGTGGAAGGGGAACGCGGGAGGGGAAGGGGTCGTGTGAGGGGGGAGGGGAACTCGGGAGGGGGATTCGCGGGACGGTGGAAGGGGGGGGGGTTGGAGTGGGGTGAGGGAAGGTGGAGGTGACGAAGTGGGAACGCGAGAGGGTAAGAGGACGCAGGAGAAGAAGGGGAGGCGGAAGGGGAACGGGACGAATGGAAAAGGACACTCAGGGAGAAATAATTTCTTTATTAAATGGCATAGCAACGCATACCGGGACCAGCTAGTGAAATATAAAATAAAATAAAATATCTTTAAAAAAAGCTATTTTTGGGACGAAATTTTAAATTTATATGCGAAAAATTTGTGTTCCAACGCAAATTGGTTGTTTGTAATAATTAGTAATTAAATTTGAGCCCATCAGGCTTTTAAAATACGTGTATTGAAATTTCACTTTTTTCTTCATATGAATGGTGGAAGTGGAAAATACCCACTTTCCGAGGTCCGATTGAACTGAACCTCGAAAGATAGTCTGTTGTCGATGACAACCAACTCATTCTACCAACGCACAAGGCGCCGCATCCGCGCTCAAAAAGAAGAAGATGGAGAGATATGTAATTACGAATGTTAGAGGAGCGCGCTAATATTTAAAGCGATAAAATCGATGCAAAAATTGTGAAAATGTTTAATAAAACACGATTCGTTTAAAATAGAGCAAAAATCTCGTGGAAGGCATATTAAGTATCATTTAAAGAAACATTGTGATTTTTTTCATACATACCTACACATAACTTGTAAAATAAGTGAAACAAACATGTTTATAATAATTTTCGGAGCAAACTTTGCGATTTTTTTCTATCGAGGGAATTTCATTTAATTTGAGTTTCGGCGTGGAACGCGTCTAGATATTATCTTAAAAAATAACATATGTATATATTTTTAAGAGCTTAAAACTTTAAATGTTTAAGTGAGATACACAAAAGTGAAATGTCACAAAACTACACTACATAAATATAACGTTATTATTAAGAAATCGGTAGAAATGCGGGTAGCTTAAGATGAAGTTATACGTGAAATCCTATTTAGATACTATTTTGTTTAATCTTTACGACGAATCGACTTATAGTATGAACATCAAAAAATATGGTACGGATAAATTGAAGCTTTTACTAGCTTTTATATGTATTGGAATTACAATAAAATTATTATTTACGTAACAAAAAATATAAGCGTAAACCACCCAAAAAAAACCTCTAGCTTTTCAACTCCATATAGAATTATTAAATGTTGTCACTAAAACCTTAAGAGGGCATTACCAGAGAAAACCAGAAATATGTCATTTTCAATCAGATTTTAGACGTATTGACTCTTTTCCACAAAAAATTATAAATGGACTTCGAAAGATTGTTCTTTTATCTAGCATTCGCATGTAATAAATTTTGAGAATTTTTTTTAATTTTTAATATAATAAGGTTATTGCATAGGTCGTTGGCAGATTTGTTAAATTTTCAAAAAAGATTTTGTATTATACCACACCCATTTCAAATAATATAATCATGCAGTAAAATAAATCAATACATTGTCTAGCAAACGCATGTTTTAGAATTTTAATTTTAGTTTCAATAAAATCATTAAAAAATATGTACGTACATGTGTTTCTTGACGAAAATTGGTACATTTGTGTATTTATTTGCGCACTTACAAACTAATATATTTCAGATTTTTTTAACATCCTTATTAAATTTAGACATTATTGAAAAATGATAAATACTTATAATCAAAAAATAATTACAAAAAGTACATTATTTTAATAGTTTTATCATCACGCCTTTCAGCATTTTTGGATAAAGGTATAAATTAAAGGTAATTTGGATTGAAATAAATTCGACATTGAGTTATAATTTTAAAAAGCTGGTACGGAGAATAATTAATTGTTCTCATTGTAACCGCCTGCACGATCGTAAGAACAACTTTCTACGAAATGTGGATTTTCGTCCGCTGGCTGGTTAAACGCTCTTAAATCCACCCAATTCGATCAAATCACACGCCATTTAGTTTCAATATAAACTACTTGCATACAATTTACAAAGCTTCAGAGCTGAAAAGTTTAACAACATTGACAATGATGGGATGAAAAAATCGCGTACTAAAATATACGAACAAAAACTTACATATTATCCCCTTCCTTTAAAGCGGTTAGCAAAGTTTAGAGAGGATAAAGTCAATTTCCATTTTGTCATTAAGCGTGCAATTTTACAACTCATTTTGTACCGCCCCGCGCCCCTTTAAATGACTTTTGTTGGGCGACTTTTTTTAATACGCCCTCAACTTTATGCATTACAAACTCTTCAATAATTTTCAGCGGGTTTGGTGTTCCGAAGCTTTTTCGATTTTCGTTTAAAATTATGTTTTGAAATTTTCCGCGTTGAACGCCGAAGATATTTTCGTAAAAACATTATTGACGACGGTATTGCATTTATTAGTGCAGGCAGCTGTGAAATATTGGAGATGCTTCTCATGTAACATGTTTTTACCTATTTTATATTCGTATAATATTATAATTAATCTACTTTTATTTCATTATCACTAGAATCTGTCTAGGGGGGGGGTTATATAATTGAAATACGTTATTTTTATTAGAGCAAGAAGTACGAAGATCCGAATGGGCGAATAGAGTGTGGTAATATGAAAGAAAGACAGAGGCAAGCAGTAGAGATAGTCAGACAGCTAAAGATGGACAGCAAAATTGGTAGTCTGTGCTATTTTAAAATCGGGACATTATAGGTTATGTCGGGATTGTGGAAAATTTGACAATTATTTGTGAGTTAATGATAATTATTTAAAAAAATAACTTTTCCCCACCTACTATGTAAATAATACTTATACAGATTAATGAATTACCTATTTACTTCCCAGAACTTCCTCTTCTTCCTTTCATTAAAAAAAACCCTCCACACAGCATACCGAAAGATGACAAAGGCCTTTAGGGAAAATTATTTTCTTCAGGGTCTCCCGTGTGAAGCTAACGTAAAAAAATAATTTCGAAGAAATGTGTATTGTGTGCGTGCCAGTGCGTGCTTTCCACATTTTCCACTTTTCCGCATTTCTACCGATTTCTTAATAATAACGGTACATTTATATAGTGCAGTTTTGTGACATTTCAAACAAAATCCAAATTCAAACAGAGGTACTTAACTGTAGCGGTCGGTGACTTTTTATATAAGGGATGCTGAAGTATACACCTAAAATCAAATATATCTACTAATATTATTAGTTTTGTTGTTTTTGTCAAATGAAGTTTGGACGGTGTCGTTAAATTGCAGTATCTATTGCTGTTCGCGGAAAGAAAAAAATAAGCCGAAAGTTTTTCTTTTAATTCGGAATTAAAATTAAATAATACTTATTATATTAGGTCCTTACATATCAATTTGGCGTTTTGCCGTAGTGGCAACTTTGATCTCAAATATCTTCTCTTTGGTTAGGAATTCCAAATTCAAATTTATACAGCTATTTACTCATGTATTTGTGTTTCGAAAATTATAATTCATTTGTTTTTTCCTTAATTGTGTTTTTCTTTGCGTTACTTAGTTTACAAAATGGAAAACTTGAAATATCGCGTTATTTACGAGTACGAGTTCCACCGTGGCACCAGTGCTGCAGAAACGACTCAAAGGATTAATGATGTGAATGGCGACGGTTTTTGGTTCCAACGTTTTCGTTCAGGGAATTTCGACCTGCAGAACAAGCCCCGTGGATGGAGACCAAAGTTGATAATGAAGAATTGAAGGCTATTGTGGAAGCGCATCCATCGCAAACCACGTCCGAGTTAGCTGCAGGCTGCGGTGTTAGTGATAAAACTGTTTTAATCCACTTGAAGCAAACGAATTGAGTAAAGCAAATCAACAAACGCGCGTTAGACAGACGGCTGCCAAATTAGAGGAGCTTCAATTAGAATGTCTAAGACATCCACCGTACTCTCCGGACCTTGCCCAACAGATTTTTTTCGAAATTTGGTAACTTCTTGCGAGGGAAAAAATTCATCTCAGATGGGGCAGTCCAAACCGCCTTCAAAGATTTTATTGATTCCCGTCCGAATGGTTTTTTTAGTAAAGGGATCGATGAACTACCTATGAGATGGCAAAAGTGCATAGATAGCAATGGTACATAATTTGATTAAATAAATATATTATATTTTTTTTAAAATCGACTTTATGTTCCTCCCATACAAAACGCCAATTTCATACGTAAGGACCTAATATTTATTGTACGTCTAGAAAGAAAAGGAAGCGCAGCATCCATAGTATGTGTGGAGGAACCGCGTCTGTTACTTGAAAAAATTTACTGCATTGTTTGTAAAAACACTCGGGTCGTTTATATAAAAAAAATATCTGCTCTATATAGTCTTTATATTATTTTACCAGTAACAAAGAAACACTAAACATTGCAGAGAGTAGATATGTACACAGTCTTTCTAATATTTTTGTAGTTTTAGTTTCTCATAGATGCGTCTACTGAGTTGATTGGATAAATACAAGTTTTTTTTTTTTAAATAATGTCTATTTTTTTTTAGTTAGATTTTCAACCAACAATGTTAAGTTTTGGTAGATATTTTGTTGGGGGATGTTTGTCCGTAGGATATTTTGTCAGAGGATGTTTTGTCGGGAATATTTTGCGTGGGATAAAAACGCATTACCACCCTGGACTGGTATTGTAGATAGGTAATAAATACCGTTATTAACTCATACACTGTTTTCCGTACACTTCAAGTAGCTGAGAATGAATTTCTACCACGGTTTTTTTTTTTCACAAAAAAACTAATTATAGAGCGTAATTCACCCCTGGCGGGTGCGGCGAGCGCAAGCTCCATCGGGAACGGCTACCACACCGAGATTAAGGGCCCGCAACCCGGATTTCTACCGATTTATTACATATTTCCCTTAAACACGGTAAGTTTTAAAGCTCTTAAAAATATATGTTATTCTTGAAGATAATATCTAGACTTTGCCCGCGCCGAAACGCAAATTATATAAAATTCCCTCGATAGAAAAAAATCGCAAAGTATGCTCCAAAAATTATTATTAACACGTTTGTTTCAGTTATTTTACAAGTTATATGTATGAAAAAATTCACAGTGTTTCTTTAAATGCTGTTTAAGAAAATGCCCGCGAGATTTTTGCTCTATTTTAAACGAGTCGTGTTTTATTAAACATTTTCGCAATTTTCGCATCGATTTTGTCGCTGTAAATGTTAGCGCTCTCCTTTAACATTCGTAATTTCGTATTTCTCCATCTTCTTCTTTTCTAACCCGGTTACAGAGCCTTAAGAGGAAATACTAGCTGCGCTTTTCTATACAAACGTATTCCCCGTTTATCTCTCTGGATTTTGACCCTAGAGCAAATTTTTTTTTACATAATATAGATATTGACCACTAGCGTGTCGGTACGTTTTGTTTTTTTTGATAATTTACTTCTCATAGAAGTTACGACCTTCCAAAAATGAATAAAATTGCCTAATTTAAACGCCGTCAAAAAACGTTCAGTATACAAACTAAACAATGTATTTTGAAAAAAAGCAAAACGTACCGACATAGAATATTTTCTTTTAATACAGTTAGTAAAAAAAAATTTTTAAATCCGTCCAGTTTTGGAGAAGAAAAATGGGGAATACAAAACATCGATTTCGAAGATTTTATTTAGGTATTTTCGGCCCGACGTGCAGGTGTCCCTTTCGCTCATTTCTCCTGAGGGGGGCCGGGGAACGTGGGTTTTGACAAATACATACATATAATGCGAAGTAGTGATGTAAAGAATTTTATCGGTAGACTAGTGTTGTCCTTGCCCGAGTAATCGATATTTTTTATTCGTTTTTTTTCTGTTTAGTGACTCATCGCGGTATACCAATACTGACCGAGCTTTCATACTAAAATTGTGCAAAATTAATTTTTTTTATGTCAAGTACTATAATAAATTTTCAATTTGGGAGGCGTTTTAGGTACCATCGCCCCGGGAACCATTTATTGGATAACCAACACCCCCGCCACTTGGTCACCGCAAGTGGTCCTCTATGTTTGGTGACAGAGCCTGGGTTCCCGGGTTCACGGATGAGGTCTGCATGGGTTTTGGTGGCGGATAATTTTGTCCACTTACTGCGTGGCGGGCCGGATTGGGAGAAACTGGAAGAGGAAGATCTTTTGATCTCTACAGCTGGACTCTCCACCATCATTTCATACTTTTACCTACCTTTTCCCTACCCAAAACTTCCTTTCCTTCCTTATCCTAAAAATACCCTCCACACAGCTTCTCCAATGATGTCCAACAACTTCTCCAACAAAGTCCCTGAGCGATTATTTTTCCTCGGTGCCTCCAATGTGAGGTTTATGTTTTTAAAAAAAATCTGTTTCAAATTTTTAGTTGAGAGTCGCTTACATTGCCTTCAGTGATTAATTGAAATTTTTTGTTTGTAAACACTTTATTGTACAAAATTTTTTACCACTATACAATGAATTTTAAACAATTTATGATTTAGATCTTTCTCTCGCCGGTAAATTTCTTGATATGCGACCGTCAATTGTTTCTGGTAAAAGGCATTGGTGGTAGAAGTTTTTCTAACAGTGGTTCAATTTTTTGCCAGATTGAATCGTCCCTTTCAATTTTTTCATACGGCAAACCTTTAGGACTCCACACGACAAAATAACAGTATTTACGACGAGTAATGTGTAACTGGCCTTGTACTTGGTAGAAGTAATTGTGATTCCGTTTTAATGTTGAAGCATTGTCTTCAATTTTACAGTTATCAATTTTTTTTGTTCAAATCCTTCTTCTGGTGACATATTTACTATACTATATGGGCATTTCACTTCAATTATAGAATCCTTGCCAAAAAGGCCATCCGGACTTGCCGCTAAAAAGTTTTTGTTTTCATCGATAAATAGTCCACAGGCGAATACCTCTAATTTTGTTTCTTTTGTAAATTGCTCAATTGCTTGGTTTTCATTTTCTTTCCCATAATTTGTGGCCATATTTCCTTTAAATGGCGAGTACAGTAGCGAGTTTAATACTCTCGCAACTGAAGTTTTTGGCCGTAGCTTACATATTTTTGTCCAAAGTTAGAAGCTGTAAGCCGCTTACGCCTTTCAATTGTCCACAAATTATTATTGCTTTGGCCCACCGTATTCCTTTCGAGTTCATCCTTATTCGATGGAGATAATTCTTTGAAAAATTCCTCTTTATCGTTTCAAATAATTCAGCTGGCATATCTGGATCTAATTCCAATTGACCATAATTTTCATCAGGCCCTGTAACTTTTTTTCTCTTTTCTGTCGTGTTTTCGTAATACCTTAGTTTTATTTTTCGACACCTCTGTATTGTCTCCTTCGAACGTCGTTTTCTTTCAATAAAATGCTTCGTGTAGTTGCCAGGACTGTGGCCTTGGATTTTTTTTGTATTCGTGAATGGGTTGTCATTTCACTATTCCACGAAGTTACTGCTCAAGAAGCTCAACTGCTGAAGTTATCCCATTTTTGTAAAATTTGCTCTTTTTCCGCCTATAAATTTGGCTATAACGTTGTTGAATTGCTCCACAGTGTTATTTGTCACGTTAATAATAAGACTTTCTGCATTTGCTATTAGAGACGACAATAATTGTTGAATATCAGTCCTGTTCCACAATCTTGAAGATCGCTTACTAAATTTGGATCATTAGTATACTTCTCCGACTTGCAATAGTATGACGAACATTTTGTATGATCACCAAAAACATGGTTTGCGGCATTTTTTTGTCCATTTTCAGATTTTTTACTTTATCACTTTGTGCCGTGTTTTCTTGCTCTTTTCTGTAATTTACTGCTCAAACTATAGCTTTTCTCATACGTAAAACGTTTGCTTCAACCTTTTTCCTTATGTGAACTGGTACAAAGCCTTTAGCGTTGTTGGTTTTTTTTCTAAGTGCTTTTATTTTATTGCAAAAATTGCGAAGTAAGTGATTTTTGCACTTTTTTTTTGTACTATGAAGTTGGGCCTGAAGCCTTGGGTTGAAGTTTCGCTAATATTGTCTTCATGTAATTAAATATTACAATTTAAGGTTTTATAAAGTTGAAAATAAAAATAAAAAGTTTTGAAGTTTAAAAAAATTATATATTTGTTTCCTTTATTTCAAACTGACTGTAATAAATATTTAAAAAAAATGTGTAGGTAAATCTATCTATAGGTAAAAGACCAACATTTTTGATTGAATTTTGAACGAACTAACACATCCTTTTTTGTATTTACTGCTTAAAGAAACTCAAAAATACAGGAGTACAAATCAAACCTCAGCAAGCGATATATCTAACATTTTAAACATTATTATTTACAAACATGTCAACTCACACGTATGATACACACAACACAATAAATCCATTTAGATTTAATTGTCTAATAAAATATGTAAGTGCTTTTATCTTTTTCGTTATCGTAATTTTAATTAGAAAAAAACTTAAGGTGGGCTATTTTTAAACCTTTTTTATCTCTACATATTATAAAGTAAAGTCCCCCGCGCCGTCTTTCTGTCTGTCTGTCTGTCTGTCTGTCTGTTCGCGATAAACTCGAAAACTACTGAACGGATTTTCATGCGGTTTTCACCAATAGATAGAGTGTTTCGTGAGGAAGGTTTACGTATGTAATTTGTCAAGGATTTGTGTAAATTGGTTGAAACATAACGATAATTGTTAGAAGTGTCGGAAAAATTCCAGCCGCCTGGTAGCTTTCATCGAAAACGCTGCCTAATCCTTTTGGGATATAACAAAACAACGCTTGGTGGGATATTCCTCTTTTATAAATCTACAAAAAAGTCCGCGATGGCATATATCTATCTTTTACTATACGCATTCTATCTTCTTATCTTATTATTCTTATCAATTGCATTTTAGATATAATGTGTATAGTAAGCTATCCGTAAAAGATAGATATATGCCTTCGCGGACTTTTTTGTAGATCTATAAAAGAGGAATATCCCACCATTAATTGTTTTGTTATATCCCAAAAGGATTGTGCAGCGTTTTCGATGAAAGCTACCAGGCGGCTGGACTTATTTCCGACACTTCTAACAATTATCGTTATGTTTCAACCAATTTACACAAATCCTTGACAAATTACATACGTAAATCTTCCTCACGAAACACTCTATCTATTGGTGAAAACCGCAGGAAAATCCGTTCAGTAGTTTTCGAGTTTATCGCGAATAGACAGACAGACGGCGCGGGGGACTTTATAATATGTAGAGATAGAGATAATCGGTCAAAAATACATTTTTGTTGCATATGCATTTTTGAGTTTTTTTTTTAATAAGATAGGTAAGTGCCAAATTATATGAGTAGAAATTTAAGTTTTGTGGTATCATCATTACATAGTATAAAATGAAGTCGCTCAAAATGTATGTGCGCATAAATCTTTTAAACTACGCAACAGATTTTCATGCGGTTTTCACCAATAGATAGAGTGATTTAAGAGGAAGGTTTATGTGTATAATAAATGCTTATTATAGTAGAGAAAAGCCAAGAAATTCAAATATTCAATTTAGGCAAAGGGCAGCGCGCAGCGGGCAGCTGGCGAGCGGATGGTGTGGATTTTATAAAGGTTGGGTAAATGGCGTTGTGTTTCGTTAGCCACAGCAACGTGTGGCCGGGTCTGCTAGTTATTAATAAAATAAAAACAAAATTATATGTTTATTTCGAATTATAAAATTTGAAAGCGTATTTCATCATCTTTCAAAAACAGTTTTTAGTTTTCGGATGCGTTCACAAATATTAAAGTTATTTGGAATTTATTGGAAAGCGGAAATATTTTGACTTTTCGAAAAACAGGCCCGAGGCCTGAGAGGTTAATACTAATTTTCAATAATAACTAATGTATCATAGAGAATAATCATATGTATGTATATAATAATTCGATGTAGTTGGTTTGACTGCATATTTATAAACGCAAATACAGTGAAAACTTTAAAACTACTAACCTACATAGAGTTCTAGTAAAATAATTCGTAATTTGTCGGTAATAAGCGTGAACAGAAGACATTGTTACAATACCTATCGACGATATTTATAAATAACCGACAATAGCAGACCTCGTGCGTTTAAAAATAATGGGCCCTTTTTCTGTCACACCGCAAGGCCGATTCAAAAACTTCATTAGCGACGAAATAAGTCGAAACATGCTTTATCTAAACAGAATATTGGATATGGCGGTATGAGGCGAAAGACGGTAGGCATGAGACGCAGAGGGGGCGAGAGGGTGTACAAGCCAAACACTCACGTGGTCTCACCAACACATCGATAGCTAGTTCTTTTTTGAGCGCGGTGCGATAGCGAGAATTTTTTAAAATACCTACCGTCGAGATTTCTCACCGGTGCTATTACCTCTTAAGCGTCACAGAGGGTGCATCGTGATGGGGATTTGGCAAGGGGAAACCAGGCTACACGCCGGTGTTAAAAGATTGCGCGTAAAATCTTTTTTTGCGCAGCATTTCTGATATCTTATTTTACGGACATCCCCCGTATAAAAAGGAATCTTGGAAGTTTAAAATATATTATAATAGGAAGAGAGCTCTGGAACTCGCGTACACGCCTTTTTCATCGTCTTCCAGAGACATGTGTAAGGAGACAGACATTATTATACAAATATCTCCGACCTATCCCATTACAATCTCTACCCGATTATAGGACTCCAGATACTAATATCTACAGCCTGTATGTCGGACAAATATCTACAGCTCATATGTTGAACTAATATCTACGAACTTCAGAGTGTTGACTAATATCTACAGAGCGTAGGTTGAACTAATATCTACAGACCGTAGGTTGGATTAATCAGTTAAATGTGTCCAATAGTGCAATATTAGGGATTTTTATATACATACTTACATAAATTAAGTTTTTTAAACTGCATACGCAATATTACGTTATTCCAATATGCTATACATAATTGCAAATCCAACCTCTGTCAGTGCTGTAGATATTCGTCAACACTTTGGTTCTCATAGATATTCGTCAACAGCTTGAGCCGTAGATATTCGTCAACACTTTCCTTCTCATAGATATTAGTTCGATGTTTTCAGTTTTTGGAATTCCAGTAGATATTAGTAGACGCCTCCGATTATAGGCACTGCATTTAATAAAACTTTTTAATTGTTTTATGTGACACCACACAAGTATTTCAACAGCCCGGAGCTAGCAAATACACGGCATCCCCATTCAGACATGTTTACGGATTTCAGTGGGGAAGAGGGGGAAAGAAAGAAGATTTAAAAGTTTAGGAAATAACCGGTTATTCAACATATCTTTAAATACATTTTAAATCACAAATCTATTCCGAATGAACACTTTTTTGAGACAGCTTTGACGCCACGAATATCAATTTTAAATCAACGCTTAAGCCCAATCAATCCAAAAGCAAACTCTGAAAAGTGGCATAATGTCGCTACAACACCTAAATCCATCATAAATCATCTGGTTTTTCCAAGAGCAACGAAAAATTACTCGCGGTTTGAAAATAGGGAATAAAATAAAACAGGGTGGGAGGGAACAGAAAATACGCCCCTTTCTTCTTCCTACCCCTCTACCACCCAACGCTTCTCTCTCCTTCTCCCGTTCTACCTTACCCCCTTCCTTCATCTCCGTTGTAAACAGATTGATATTGTAGATTAATTTTATCAACATCGGTGGTCTCTCGGATTGATAAATGCAAGGAAAATAAACAGAGTTAATGAGATCTGTCACTTGCGATGTTTAGATTGCGATGCGTGATGTCAAATTATGGACAGATTTCTTGGAGCCTGATATAATGTATCTGATAAATTTATTAGCGAATAAGCTCGTTGATTGTAAGTATTTTACATTTAATAATATCAAATTATTTGATAATGCATTTGGAAGGCAAAACAGCTATCAAGCTTAATAATAATTACGCAGCAGAACACGTTTAAGATGAAGCCATGTGAAATAATTCAAAATCATGTGTTTTTGTTTTGAAAATTTGATCGCTTATAAGTATTAGTATTATAGACGCTTCAATTAAATACTGCGAATAGAACACATCTTGGCCTTTCAAAATATCGATCATTTTGTTTATAAGTCTTTTAAAAAGCCTAGAAAAAAATAAAGTATTAGGTCTAAGAAAAAACACTTTCCGGTGCGAATTCTCCTACTTATAAACCCCTTTTCGGATTTGGTTTTACTGCATAATGTGGCAAATTCAGGTTTTTTACAGGCCTTTACTTAATCAACCTGAGGGAGCGGGCCGGATCGGTAGAGAGAAATGAAAGGCGTCATGTCGAAGTGGTGAGTCAGTCGTTTATTGGGCTACGTAGCGTGGGTCGGTAAAGCGGTAACTTGATGTAATGCGGAGTGCCGTAGATGATGCTGCAGGCGTACGGAGGTGGAGATGGTGTGGTGAAGGTCAGCGCGTTGCTCGACACCATGGCGGTGGAGATGACCTATCTTCCAGGCCGTTGCTCGACGCTTTGAATCGCGGAGATGAACGGTGTGTGGCTCGGTGAGCTGAGCCACCAGCAGATAGTCCTGGCGAGGCGGAGCGTGTTTCCATGGCAGCGAAGCACGGTGAGGCTTCGGGGTGCCATGAAGTGGTGAGCTGATCCCTTGGCTGAAGGTGCGTCAAACCTTGTAAGTCGCGGGATGTATCTGATCTCAGGAGCTGAAGACACGATGGGCCTTGTAGCTGAGACGTGGTGATGAACCTCGAGGAAGCTGCCCTGGATGCGTAGCGATGCCATGCAGGAGCACTTATTACATGTTGAGATATTGACCGACGTTTAATGTGAGACTGAACTGCAGCGGGCGAGCGATCGGCTGCTTATATAGCCGCGGTAGAGTAACTACCTCGCGGTAGGTAATACGAGCCACTTCGACAGTTGACGAGAATATTCGGCGCCGTACAGATATTGTATGGTGCTGTCTCGAGACTTTTCTAGGCGGGGCGATATTATTATCGTCGGGCTGGCACGGGAGGCGAGAAAGTACATCGCGGCCAGTATAGGTACGAAGGTACCTAGGCAAGTAGGTTTGCCGATGCGCGCGGATATTAGGGTATGTTTCTCGTATGTTCTTTTGATGGCGATGATAATAATGATGTGTCGCCACAAACCCATGAAAAATAACTCTAAAATGCGTTCTCTAACTTTTCCAAAAACTTTTTCTCAAGTATTTTTAAATCCCTCCCAAAAAGAGGCGTGGATTTCGTTGTCGAATTTCTCCAGGACTAGTGGACACCTTTAAACCCTTTTTTAAAGTAATAATAACATTATTATGATGTACATTTATTTATATCGCAGCGGAAATTTGAAAAGCTGTAAAGGACTATTAATCTATCTAAAATATTAAAAAAATCTAAAATAAAATATTAAAAAAAAAAATCGAAATAAATATAAAAGTTACAACAACATTTTACTAGATAAATTATTACGTTATCAAGTTAAAACGTATCTCCAGGAAAAAATCTTTAAAAAATCGCTTTTTTTTCGGCCTCCTTACTACGCATAACCCCTCAAGAGAGTGAAGAGACAACACGCGTGGTTTCAATAAACTAGTTCCACTGGACATGCTTTAGATGGCCGTTCACATAGCTATTTCATTCGTAGATACATATTCTTTGAATGGCTATTCTTTCGTAAGCGGTTTGGTAAAAATATAACGTATCTAGTATTTTTTATTATTCCATTGTTTTGATTTATGTTTGTTATTACTAATTACAGATAAGTTTCCAAAAAGGCCTAGCGGCAATAACCCAAGGTAGCGCTTATTAAGTATTTTTCAGGGTTGTTATCCGGAGCACATGAATTTACGAAGGTCGTCCATTTTCTTAGAGAAAAACCGAGGCTAGCAAAACTGTCATTGATATTGCAATCATAATGGGATTTCTTCGCAGGGGGCGAGAACGCCATACAGAGGATGAAGCCTAAGGATCAAAGATTTTATTGAGTGTAGTGTATGTGAATATATGTGTAGTTTTAACGTGTCTCAACAGAGGTCAGTAAAATTAACTACCGAGAGAGACAATTATCGCCCGTTCGAGTCTAATACCTGAACGGTTACGAAGACAGTCGATGATACCTGATCGACAGGCACAGGATATTTATTAATGTGACAGACCAGGTGTGACGGAGTTATGAATCCATCCCTCCCACTCCGGTGCAAGCAGATGAATCAAGAGAGTCCGGCTGGAGAGGTTTAAGTTAGGTCTTCCTCAACCAGTCTCTCCCGATCCGACCCGCCACATCGATCATGCAAAATCATTCGTCACCAAGACCTAGACAAACCTCACCAGGGCACCCCTGCTAATTCACCAAACATAGCGAACCACTATACTGAAGGTGTGTGAGGAATATGACGCGAATGTGAATTGTAGAAGAAGTCGGGGACGCCCGAGGAAGACATGGCACGTCAAGAATCAGAACAACAAGAAAACAGTATGTATGAGACGATGTATGAATGTGACTGACGCCAGGAGTTAGTGACAAGACCTATTGTTTGACGGTCCGTCCTCTCGGCCTACCTACTAAGTGGCGTGATGGTTAGATAAAAATATTATATTATAGATAGGTAAGTACTTTATCGCTTGTCTGAATTCTTTACACATCAGCTCTAATTTTGAAAATGACAATTAAAATATTTTCTGTTAAAATATTATTGTATTTTATAGAATGGTAGGTACTTTATCGTTTGTCTGAATTCTTGGCAAAATCAGTTAAAATTTTGAAAAAAAAACTTGAATGAAAAACAAATCCGAGTTCATTGAACCAGTTCATCACAGACGAACCCACAAAGTTAAAAACCCGCTCTGCAGGTTTTTGCTGCTAGGCCTTGCGGGCTGCTTTTGTTTCCGCTTCGCCCACTTTGAGTGTTGGTGACCATTTTATAAATCCGATAGGAATTGGTTAAATAGCGAGTTTCTCGGATCCACTGTGAACCAGTGACAGCTAGGTACTGGAACAAAGTAACCGCGACAGGCAATGACGTCATATTTAATATATAGCCGTTTGATACTATTATTCACAACTCTAACTAAGTATTACCGTCAATCTTTCCATATCCGGAGAGTACTTAAATTCCACAAACCGTAGTACTTATACCTAGGGGGGGCACGTCCTCATGCGATCTGTTAATGTAAGTAGTGACGAATTCTTGAATTCGAAACCGAATTACAAAAGTATCTTTTTTAGCGTATTAATAATATAGATGGTAACACTTTCGCTTGTATTTATTTGTGAATCGAATGTGTAGATGCGACAGACGTTAGCGTATTAATACTGTTCGATTATTATGTTCGATGATTGATGATAACCATGACACGAAGCGTAATATTTTGTTCTTGAAAGGTGTCCCCTTGTTAGATACATAGACATATGAATATTAATAGACCTGCCCTAAGCGATAAAAGCATATTATTTCCCCCTACCCATACCGGTTCCATTGGAACCGGCTGGGATCGAGTATGGCTTCAGGTGAATCTAAAAAATGTGATGTCATCATTGTTCTGCGAGCCAGCGTCGAGCACTCATCGGTGCATTTTACGAAATAACACGGCAAAAATAGTGGCTTGTGTTTTGAAAACGTGTAAAAATAGAAGAGAAAAAGAGAATAAATCCAATTGTCGTATTACATTCCACAGGAAAGCATTATTTTACTTTATTATAAGCTTATTCAGATCACATAATATGGTCGTTTTTGTAACACATACTATCACTCGAGACACGTGGCGTGTGCTCGTGGCTGTTTTGTGGGGTAAGTAAATTATGAAACATTTGTAAAAGTGTCTTAACTAAATACGTCAACCAAATATTGAACTATGAAAATAGGCGAACTTTACTTTGCTGTATTTGGAATTTGTAAATTTGTTCATTTCGCGGCGAGCAATTCGCGCTCCCATGTAAAAGGTCTATTCATTAAAGAGCAGAGTTTACTTTTAAGAACTAAATGGTGATATTATAATGCGAGATGCCCATATACTCTCAGATTGGATTATTGACGAATCACATATCACCGAATTCATCTTTCCGCTCTGCGCCCCGCTGTAGTTGGTTTCTTCCCCTCACCTTTATGTTCTGGTCTATTAATATTCATATGTCTATGGTTAGATATTATTTTCTTGTTTCACAAATGGACGGTTCACGCTCTTGCAGCATTAATAATATAAACTGAATAACTAATAAGCGAACGGAACACCACCTAGAGATATTTCATCGCGGTGAAAGAACCATATTTCACAAAACAACGATCTCCAGCGTCAGGAGTCTGAGATACAGCCTGCTTATGTCACGGCCAGATAAAATAATATATCTGTAGACTTGGTGATTTATTAAATGTAACGCGGGATGTCTTTTTTAGAATTATATTTTAAATAGATGACCACATGATAGTGCTTATTGTTAGGGCCTTCGCTCATGCAGAAACCGAAAACTGGTGGGCAACTCAATTCACGACGCAAACGGGACTTAATTTAAAAATGTAAAAAACTGTTAATAAATAATAAAGGAATTTTATTAATAAAAAAAAAAAAATAAAAAAAAACTCAACTTTACGATTTCAGTAATTATATCAGATTGTTTAACAAAAATATATTTTGTATAAGGGCCCGCAACCCAGATTTGTACCGATTTATTACATATTTCCCTTAAACACGGTAAGTTTTAAAGCTCTTAAAAAAATATATGTTATTCTTGAAGAAAATATCTAGACTTTGCCCGCGCCGAAACGCAAATTATATAAAATTTCATCGATAAAAAAAATCGCAAAGTATGCTCCAAAAATTATTATTAACACGTTTGTTTCAGTTATTTTACAAGTTATATGTATGAAAAAATTCACAGTGTTTCTTTAAATGCTGTTTAAGATAATGCCCGCGAGATTTTCGCTCTATTTTAAACGAGTCGTGTTTTATTAAGCATTTTCGCATCGATTTCGTCGCTGTAAATGTTAGCACTCTCCTCTAACATTCGTAATTTCGTATCTCTCCATCTTCTTCTTTTCGGGCCCTGTTGCAGAGCCTTAATAACTAGCTGACCCGGAGAACTTAGTATCGCCTCAGAATCAATAGCTGTTGTGTTAACTTATTAGCTGAATTAAATTCAGTTTTTTTTTAAGTTAAAAATAACACAATGAAGCAATTATCGATGCACAACTGTCCGCGTTTCGATTTTGTCAGTATCAGATATGGCGTTGTGTACGGATTTATAATTTTGTGATTTTCTAGCTATTCCACTTAATTAAGGGAATTACTTTTTATTTTCTTTATACGTGTGAGGGGGGTTTATTATAATTATTGTATTTTTCCTGTGGAGGGGTGCAGACATACGTTCAGCGTTTGTCCCATTTCCGACTGTTGACATTTAGTGTGTAAGAAACGGGGCAGCATTAAATGTTTAAAAACAAAAGCAAACAATCAGCGCATTGACATTTGACGTTTTTGAATTTTTTTAATTCATCCATTACTCAATAGTAAACTTATCTCAATATTCCTGCAGTTCTTTAAAAAAATGAGAATTCGTTCCTCACATTTACAAAATGCATGAGGAAAAGAAATTTCTTGATAACTTTTTTTTTTCGTAATTTTTTCGATGTTTTAATAGCTATTCTGCTACTCGGTGCGAAGACAAATCCAACAAATCAAAGATCTGGAAAGACTTTTTATATTTTAAGATTAATCAATTTATCAAACTTAATATACCTTTAATAATATTTTATCACCTCCTGAACAAAATCAACATTTTCCTGCTCTGACATAACGCAAATTACTCGAAAACTTGACAGATCGTGAGGCGCAACCATGGCAACCTGTCAACTGAAACGCACCGGCTGTCGCTAGCGACTAGCACTGAGTTGTGAAATCGCCCTTGACAAAGTTGCCCGTGTGCAGACCGCCAATGAAATTCGCAAGTTGCTTTCCTGTGGATAGCGATTGAGTTTCAATTGCCCCATGAGCCGATACTAAGGGCCAATTGTCTCACAGAAATTCAAACGTAACATTGTCATCAAATGGCCATTCAGCCCGTTTTTTTTATTTTACATTTGAAATGACCCCGTGAAACGCTTCTAGCTTTCTACCAAATTAACAAGCTTAGGTGACAAGCTTAACAACATGATAGTTCTCTTCTGCTAATCACAATTTTTTTAAAAGCTGAAACGGACTGAAACCGAATCGCCATTGAACAGGGACCTTTCAACTGCCCACCCAAAAATGTCCAAGTTGCCTTTAAAATCATGAAAAATTGAATTCTCTAATGGCCCATATGTTACCATTTAACACAAATAATGTATAAAGTACACATATCCGTACTAGATATTTGCTTTACCTTTTGATTAAAAAAATAATTATTCATTTTGGTTGGGTATTTTTGCCTCACATCCAAATTTATGTTTTGTATGAAAAAGTCCGTGCAGCCGTTCCCCCATTATTGCCTGAATCGTATTATAAATTTCGGTTTAAGGTTATTATTATTGTAAAATATTATTTTTTACGTGTCAAAAACACGTAGGTACACGCGAAAGAACCTCATATTTGTGGCACACGAATTGTAAAGCCACAGAAGGAAGGTTTCCTGGAATAAGTACCTTTTTGATGTATTCCTCATTTCCAACGTGCGTAAGGTTCCATGGAAAACATTCTATTTAGATTTGCGTAGTAAATAAAACAATAATAATTCCTTCTTACTTCCT
This sequence comes from Limnephilus marmoratus, assembly GCA_917880885.1. Lineage (NCBI taxonomy): Eukaryota > Metazoa > Arthropoda > Insecta > Trichoptera > Limnephilidae > Limnephilus > Limnephilus marmoratus. The sequence continues at coordinate 27,101,427 of OU862923.1, read as the reverse complement.
TGGTATCGGGGTGGATGCCTTACGTTTTTTGGAGAAAAATAATATTCAGGTAAAATTACTCCTACACAATTCCAAATAAGCATAATAAAAAATAAAAGCAAAAAAAATCCTTCGCAATTTCAGGATTTTACTGTAGGCAACAAATATGTTCGAATAAAAATAAACCTACGTAGGAAATCTATATAACACAAAAAAATCAAAACAGAATCGGAGTAAAAGCATGTTGAAAATAGTTAGCGATATCAGGATTTTACAAAAGAATCAATATTGTAGGACATATTTATACGCAGTGAAAACATGTGTCATCATGAATTGTTAGAATAGAATGGAAGTGGACATTAAAATACTGTAGCAAACCATATCAGATTCGCTACAGTATTTTAATTAGTTCTTCGATCTCGAATACTTTCTCATTCCTGCATCGCTTCGTCTTTTACTAATTAGGGGCGAGGGATGCTATTGGTTAGATTTTTCACCCCGCCGCTCAGGCTTACAGATGTCACAGCTGGGATAACCTCTATGATGAACTCTAGGGAGTTAAGTTTGCTTCCCTGTTCTAACCACGCATCTTCAGGTAAAATCTCTGGCAGGACTACATCAAAGAGACGCGTTTGTAAACCGTCGACTTCGAATTTCAGCTAACCTAGAGCGAATAGACTAGTTGTAACCCTTTTGGTAAAATGTTAAACGAGCGGTTGAGGGAACAATTAGGTTTCCTTTGGGAGTGAAACCATAAAGTTTAACATCCTGTCTTGCTATTATTAAACCTTGTCGAACTTGCAAATTGATTTACTTAAAGTAAAGACTGATTAAAAATTATTATAAGCAATAATTGTCAGCCTGAAACACTCATTTACATTGAAAAATCTTCCGAGAAAAGATACTTGCCGCCAACGTTGGCGGCAAGTATCTTTTCTCGGAAGATTTTTCAATGTAAATGAGTGTTTCAGGCTGACAATTATTGCTTATATAATAATTGTTACCCTTTTAGTCCAGTAAAGGAAGGAGTTGTAGAGTGCGTGAGCAGGGACCTAAGCGATTCTTTCAGGACTTGTTTAGGATGCTTAGGGTGTGAACATACTAAAAGTTCTGACGTCTAGGTGGTGAGCTAGGGGGGGGAGGGGGGGGGGGGGAAGGTCCCGATTTTCGGGTTTCCGTTTATATCTCAAAAACGGTGCGTCGCAGAGGAAAACTTTTTTAGAATAAGTAAAAGCTCATAAGATTATCTACAACTTTTATTCTATACATAATTTTGAAAATCCCAGCCGTTTTTGAGTTATACGCTCCACAAATGTCAATATTTTCTAAAAAAATCATTTTTCCTCACATTTTTCATCAAACATTCCTTCATATCGTCTAAAATATTCATCCAAGAAAGAAACTTATTCAAGAGAAGTTGTAAATAATTTAATTACCTTTTAGAATATATACACATGTCTAAATAAATCTCCAACCAGTAAATATTTACAGCAATTTTAAGTTTTTTCGTAAAATGACGTCATTTTCAGAATAGTATAGTAATGGTAGGATAGGATAAAAAATCTTCCTGTTTAACGGGTATTGATTTGTTCCATGTCAAATTGATGTCGGCTGACCTTCTCAGTCTGTATCGTCGCATTTGTTCTTGTGATTTCGTGCTTTTGACTGGATTTGCGTACCCAGCAAATACCACAGTGCGAGTCATTCCAGGATAGTGGTGGTTGACATAGGTGATATAACGATCACAAATTGCGGCAACGGAGGCATCTTTTTGTCAAATTACTCTGTATAATATAGATAATATGTGTATAATATATGATAGAAATCCTCCGTCCTCAACTATGTTCATCTGAGACAGTAGAACAGTTTTTTTGAAAGGCTCGAATAAGCTATACAGAACAGATTTATTTGTTTTTCGCATCCCACTTTCATTGAACAGTGTCAAGGGAAATGGGGCCAACTCACACGCAAAGAATTTCATCAAATCCTCATCTGATCGTTTGTTTATACACATCCGCTGAAACAGCAATGTTGGGTCAACTGCAACCTTTTCATCGTGAATTTTTATCGACGAGCTGACAGAAGACATTGGGAATGCCCGATCTTTGCGGGACAACTTGATGTCTGAGAATGTCAAGCCCACTATCGCATTCATTGCCTTTTCACCAACTCGAACAGCATCGTAGCACGTTATTGTAGCATCTCCGACGTCTAAACTAATTACCCATCACAATAATAATGATTATAAAATGAATTTCACTAATCATCTGTTCGAGAACAACTTACCTGCTTTCTTGCGTGCAAAAATTAATAAGGAATTTCCCATGAAGAAAAACCCATCTTAACATTTTGGAGTGAAAAAACAGCTTTTTCTGAAAATGACGTCATTTTACGAAAAAACTTAAAATTGCTGTAAATATTTACTGGTTGGAGATTTATTTAGACATGTGTATATATTCTAAAAGGTAATTAAATTATTTACAACTTCTCTTGAATAAGTTTCTTTCTTGGATGAATATTTTAGACGATATGAAGGAATGTTTGATGAAAAATGTGAGGAAAAATGATTTTTTTAGAAAATATTGACATTTGTGGAGCGTATAACTCAAAAACGGCTGGGATTTTCAAAATTATGTATAGAATAAAAGTTGTAGATAATCTTATGAGCTTTTACTTATTCTAAAAAAGTTTTCCTCTGCGACGCACCGTTTTTGAGATATAAACGGAAACCCGAAAATCGGGACCTTCCACCCCCCCCCTCCCCCCCCCTAGCTCACCACCTAGACGTCAGGACTTTTAGCATGTTCACACCCTAAGCATCCTAAACAAGTCCTGAAAGAATCGCTTAGGTCCCTGCTCACGCACTCTACACCTCCTTTTGGACCATTCGTTTACTGGACTATTTGTGCTATGCATAAAAATCTTGTCTAAACGTTAGTTTATAAATTAAAAAATAATAATTAATAAAGACTGATTGTTTTTACCGTAAAATAATGGTGCAAGTTACTTAATTATCCCGTTACAACAAATAATTTTTTTTTTTTTTAACAATCTAACATATCCGTAAACTGATACTACAGAAACTAGGATAACGATCGATACGAAACGAATGTACCTACCAGCTCGGAGCAGTCTCGTGCGACCAGTACGAGATATAAAAGCGATCTATACAGTTTAACGATTTTAATTCATATAATACTTACTTAACGATAAAAGCTGGTCTAGAAATGTGTACAAATAAATGAAAAAACTTTAAAACCGAAGCAGAACCGAGGTAAGAAAACTACGAATTCGGGACATGGCAAGGCCTAGTTTTTTTAATGGTATTCAAGTGTAACATTGTCATCAAATGGCCATTTAGTGCCATTTTGTTTTTTGACATTTAAGAAGTCCCCGTTGAATACCGATTCTAGGAGCACTTCAGCATCAGTAATACGCTGACAAGCTTAACAACATGATGGTTGATCACAATTTGTTCAAAAGCTGAAACGGACTTCGGCATTTATAAGGAACCTTTAAAAAAAACAAAATGGTACTGAATGGCCATTTAATGATTTTGTCACTCGTGAATTTTTGCGAAACAATTGGGCCTTACTAATGTAAAAAAATCCCTTTATCAATGATTTGCATAAAGCGTAGTACAGTTTTTTTTTACGAATTCAAGGGTTATAAAGACAAAATCTGTGTTGGATTTATTATCACGAATTCTGAAGGAAAAAGCTTCTACTAGATAATGTAGTACGATTAAATAAATGTATAAATAAGAGTATGTATAAATAATTGGTAAACTAAGGAAGATGTCTGAAATAGTACCAGGAGTAAAGAAGTCAGAAGAGTACTCACTCGCAAACGTAATGACAGTGGATGTGCTCAGCATGGCACCGTACATCCCCACAGCCAGGCACCTGTATTGCCCCGTATCCTGTAGCCCGCCCTTTTGCCCCCTCCTATTCCCGAACTTCTTGAAGTACAAAGTCCCATCAGACAGAACGAACCTCTTGCTCTCATTGGCGCTGATTTCAGTTCCATTGTGATACCAAATATACCCAACTGTCTCTGGGATTACAGGTTCGCTGACTTCAGCAGATTTTTGCTGGTTGGTCGATTGTTTTGATTTGTTTCTTGTTGTCTCAAGTTGTTTCTTTTCAAGTTTTTTGTTGTTTTGTTTCTTTTTAAATGTGACGACTTCTTCTGGTTTCTTTTTCGGCTGACCCAAATCGTCTATGATATCGTCGTCGTAGATTCCTCTTCCATTATCGGGATACAGTTCTATTTCTTCAGTTCCTTTGGAGTAGTCGCTATCGTTATTGCTGTCGTAGTAAAAGTCGTCTTCTTTGAGGATGCCCATTGGGGTTTTGTTGGGCGGTTTGTTTGGTAGTTTGTTTGGGGTGGGTTTGGGCTCCTCGGCCGGGGTCGGAGGATTGGGGTTCGGGAAGGGTTGGGGTTGTTCCTGTGGTTGCGGCAGGGGCTGCTGGCTGGGGGGGTATCCGCTGGCGATGTCCAGCATGTTGGAGTGTTTGGGTTTGGCGGCCGCGGCGGAACGCGGATCGGGCGCGGCGCACGCGAGGCGCAGCGGGGCCCCGCGCACCGCCGCGCGCACCCCCTCCCCTCCACCCGCCCAAACTGGAAACAAAAAGAGGACAAACTTAGTATACATAAAATAGTGATAAGACTTTAGTGGTTTATAAAAAATCTTAAAAGTGAGCAATCAAAATACCGATAAATGTTTACGGTCTCAAATGTACAAAATTCTTAAACCGTAGTCTTTAAAATTCCATGAAATACATAGGATTGATAGGACACTAATATAAAATCCATGTCGGTAAAAGGTGCAGTTTTAAAACTAGGGAAGGCATTTTCCGACGTTTTTACTGAAATTCTGGGAGGTGTGTACATCATGTGTGATTTTTTTAGTGCTCACGTTTAAACCAGAAAAGAAACGTAAAAAGTTTTAGAAATAACAAAATAATCTGTAAAAACTGACCAAAATTCAATTTATAAAAAATATCGTAGAACATATGTTAAGTGATTATTATTGTAGACGACCTCCATAGTCCAGTGGGTAAGACTCTTGACTCACAATCCGGAGGTTGCGGGTTCGAACGCGGCATGCGCAAATAAATTTTATTGATTAATTTGTGTTATTTCACAATTAACTCATTTAAAATAATATATAGTATATTTGCGGCATGTTCCAGAGTGGAAGATACTATCAGTATCGCCCTAGTGTAAGACCACCATTCAGAATTGAAACGTTGCTTGAAAACGTGTTTGGTGACCAGATCTGAATAGCCAGGTACTTCCCAACCTCCCTCTTCCCCACCTCCTTCCCCTCCCCACTACCTTCAGCCTCACAACATACCCCAATTGGGGATGCCATAGTCTCACTGGCTCCAGACGGGAGCAGTTGAGATTCTTGTGCGGTTATTCACTGTAAAAAAAAGGCTGATATATATACGGCTGATTGCTACTTAGTAACCTCTTCTTTCTAATAAACTACACACATAACAGAGAGAACAAGTAAAAAGAAATGCAATTTTAAAAATCTTTTGATTGCTCAAACAAAAACAATCTACTAATTTTGACTTGCATTATGTGAAACAATTCTTAGGGGCGATTAACCAGCCAGCGGCCGAGAATTCATATTACGTCTAAAGATGTTCTTACGATCGTACAGGGCGGTTCCAATGAGAAAGATTAATTATTCTCTGTACCAGCTTTTAAAAATAATAACTTAATATCGATTTTATTTCATTCAAAATTTGCTTTAATTTATACCTACATTCAAAAATGCTGAAAGGCGTGATGATAAAACTATCAAAATTATGTACTTTTTGTAATTATTTTTTGATCATAAGTATTTATAATTTTTCAATAATATCTAAGCAAAATAAGAATGTAAAAAAAAATCTTAAATATATTACAAGACGTCACGTATTACGTCACAAAACAAGTGAGCAGATCTTTTTTTAAATTATTTTATTTAAACTAAAATTAAAATTCTGAAATGTAGCTTTAACTGATAATTTATTGATTTATTTTACTGCATAATTATGATTTGAAATGTGCGTTGTATAATACAACATTTTGTTTGAAAATTTAACAAATCTGCCAACGATCTACGGTAAAACCTTATTGTACTAAAAATAAACATATTTAAAACACAGCTTTACTAGAAAAAGAACAGTCTTTCGAAATCAATTTATAATTTTTTGTGAAAAATTTGATTTAAAATGACATATTTACGGTTTTGTCAGGTTATTCCTTCTTAAGCTATAATAAACCATTAGATGGGAATCAAGGCACAGGGACCAATGTACATAAATATTATTAATTATTAAAATTAAACAAAGCGAAATAATTTATATCCACAAACAATAAAGCTCCTTAGGAAAAGATAACAGCTGAAGTAATTCTCTTGGCTAACTTCAACTTGGGAGATTTCACAATGCCAACAGCGAGCTTATCAAAACAAAAACAAAACGGATTTATGATCTTTAGCGCTTAGGGCAGCTTTTCCCGACGAAATATCTACGGAGGATGCGTTAAAAGGTTTTTAACTAACTAACTAACTAACCATCACGCCGTTTCCCCGCAGGGGTAGGCAGAGAGGACGGACCGCCAAACAACTCGGTCTTAGCACACACTCTTTGCCTCACTCACATTCATACATCGTCTCATACATTCTCTTCTATTATTCTGACTTTTGACATGACCCGACTCAAGTATCTGATTCACTTGATCGTGCCATGTCTTCCTCGGGCGTCCCCGACTTCTTCTACCATTTACATTCGCGTCGTATATTCTTCTTACACTACTTCCTTCGTTCATTCGCTCTACATGCCCAAACCATCTGAGGGTCCCTTTCTTAATCTTACTCATTATGCTTACATCAGCCTTACATTCTTTGCGGATATCCACATTTCTCACACGATCATACATTGTTTTACCACACATACGTCTCAGGGATCTCATTTCAACAGCATTCAGTTTACTTTCATTCTTCCTCTTCCAGTTCCATGCCTCACTGCCAAACATCAGGGTAGGTACCAGGACTCCATTGTGGACTGCTAGCTTCGCTTTTTTTGACAGTTTTTTATTAGTGCCAACGGCATTCAGTCCACCATTAATGGAGTTACCGGCATTCACCCTTCTTTCAATATCTCTTTCAGCCTTCCCATCTCTCGTAAACATACTACCCAGATACACAAACTCATCCACCTGCTCCAAGTATTCATCATTCACAACTATGTTGCATACTGTTTTCGTACTCTCTCTTTCAAACACCATGACTTTAGACTTACTTACATTCATCATTAACTTATTCTTCATACATACTTCGTTCATCCTAGATACGAGAGACTGTAGATCTTCCATAGTGTTAGAAATCAGCACCGCATCATCAGCATACAACAGGCAACATACTTTCAGATTACTCAATTTTAAGGTTTTTAAGGTTTTTTAAATGAATATTTCCATTTAATAATAATATCTAATGCTTGTGAAGGACGCTCTAAAATAGAAACGAACTTAAACCATAGCACTGATAGTCACAGCCCGGCTTGGCCAGAGTTTCAACAATCGTGTTTTATTTTTAGTTAAAGATATTTGAAAACTTCACGGCTAACCTTTGAAACTTATTACTGCTTCAAATAATATTACACGTACATAAAATCAGCTATATTGGATTATTTAAAATAAAGCTAGTTCTGGCATTTCAGTTCTGTGATTCAATTGGCCCGTAATAAAGTAATAACAGAACTTAAATAAAAATTTCACACAACTTGCAAATTAACTATGAAATTTGGTGAATTGCTTAAAATCTGTAAAACAACCCGACCCAAGGGAGGCGTCTACTAATATCTACAGGAATTCCAAAAACTGAAAAAATCGAACTAATATCTATGAGAATCAAAGTGTTGACGAATATCTACAGCTCAAACTGTTGATTAATATCTATGAGAACCAAAGTGTTGACGAATATCTATCTATAGCACTGGCAGAGGTTGGCTTTGCAATTATGTATAGCATATTGGAATAACGTAATATTGCGTATGCAGTTTAAAAAACTTAATTTATGTAAGTATGTATGTAAAAATCCCTAATATCGGACTATTGGACACATTTAGCTGATTAGTCCAACCTACGCTCTGTAGATATTAGTTCAACCTATTCTCTGTAGATATTAGTCAACACTCTGAAGTTCTTAGATATTAGTTCAACATATGAGCTGTAGATATTCGTCCAACATACAGGCTGTAGATATTAGTATCTGGAGTCGACCCAAGATATCTTGACGGATAATTTAAAAGAAATTGATTATTGACTGTAGTTAAACATGGATCATTCTCCCAATTTTGACGGCCGGCGTAGTGCAGCATTAAGACGCTTGTCTCGCATTCCGAAGGTCGCGGGATCGAATCCCGGCGTGGCAAATTAATTTTATTTGATTAATTTGTGTATTTCAAAATTTATTCATTTAAAATAATATATAGTATATTTGCGGCACGTTCCAGAGTGAAGTTCCAGGCTTCTGCCGTGTTTGGTGACCAGATTTGAATAGCTAGGTACTTCCCCACCTTCCTTTTCCCTATCTCCTTCCCCTCTTCACTGCCTTCAGCCTCACAACATACCCCAATTGGGGTTGCCATAGTCCCACTGGCTCCAGACGGGAGCAGTTGGGACTCTTGTGCGGTATTCATGTTAAAAAAAAAATTTGAAATCCTTATAAAAAATATGACGAATTATTAATTTGAAAACAGACAACAATAACAGAAGGTAATCCCACATCTGTATTTCACCTATCATTTGGCCTGCAAAGAGAAACGTAAGAAGAACTAAGAACACACGAGAGGATTAAACCGAACTATCTTCAAACTCAAATAATTTCCCACAGGGCATATGTCATCTTAGGGGATGCTGTGTGGAGGATCTTTTTAAGTAAAGGAAGGAGAGGAGGCTCTAAAAAAAGGTATGAGGGGTGGGTATAAATCAGGGGGTCAGTGTGTCCAGGAGTGACGGATGTATGAAAACATCCCTCCGACTGCGGTGCAAGGGGATGGATCGAGAAACTCCGACTGGAGAGGTAATTAAAAAAAAATATATTTTTAATATCTTTATTATTATTTTTATTTGAATATAGTTTTAAAATCTTAGAATGCGAGATTTTAAATAAAATAAGTTGTAATCATAAAAAAATAAATTTTGAGTGTTCCGATTGTACTCATCGGACGGGAGAGCCTTTCGACGCGAAACAACTTTCTGGAAATTGGCCGCGGAGTCCTTCGCTGCCATTGCGTGCCCATATTATATCCTGGTTGGTAGACTCGAAACACTTAAATTAATTTTTTTATCATTGCCACTTATTTTTATTTAATCTGGCATTCCAATTTTTTAAAACGATATTGAAATACAAATAATAATAAATACAATGAAAATAATTTTAATAAAATTAAAAAAAACTTTAGAAATCGTACATAAAAAACTGCCAGGCTGCTGGTCGGCAGACCAAGGAAGTCATGAATGCAATTGTCTAGACTACAGTTTTTCGTTAGTTTCGATCTTGAATTCGAAGTAATCGGTGCAGCAGGGCAAGCGATACCGATATGAAATGGACGGGGTTCGGAAATTTCACTCGTTTTTCGGACGAACGCAGCTCTTACGACGACGGTGCGGTTGTTGTTCGAGCTTCCAACCACTATGGATTATTAGGTTATCTTAAAAAGACTTTATATAAATTGGTTTAATAATATGGGCACGCGTTGACGGCGAAGGGCTCCGCGACCAGTTTCCAGTAAGTTGTTTCACGTCGAAAGGCTCTCCCGTCCGATGGGTACACTCGGAACACTCAAAATTTATTTTTTTATGATTACAACTTATTTTATTTAAAATATTGCATTCTAAGTTTTTCAAACAATATTCAAATAAAAATAATAATAAAGATATTGAAAAAAAATAAAATTTAATTTAAAAAAAATTTAAAACTTTAAAAGATCGTACACATAAAACTGACAGGCTGTTGGTCGGCAAACGAAAGAAGTCATAAATGGGATGATTTAGACTACAGGTTTTCGTTAGTTCCGATCTTGTATTCGATGTAATCGATGCAGCAGGGCAAGCGAAACCGATATGAAACGGACGGGGTTCGGAAATTTCCGTCGTTTTTCGGACGAACGCAGCTCTTACGGCGACGGTGGGTTGGTTGTTCGAACTTCTAACTACTATGGACTATTAAGCTATCTTAAAAGGACTATTATTATTATAAATTTGTACAAAAATATTAACACGCGACAGCGGTGAGGGGCACCGCGGCAGGTTTCGTAAGTGGTTTGGCGTCTAAAGGCTCGCCTGACAGATGGATACACTGGGAACTCTTAAATTATTTTTTTTATATTTTTCGATTATTTTTTTAAAATATGGCATTCAAAGTTTTTAAAAATATAGTGAAATAAAAATAATAATAAAGATAAACGAAAAATTTAAAAAACTTTAAAAAATCGTACACAAAAATTTGCCAGGCTGCTGGTCGGCAGACCGCGAAATTCTTATAGGGAATGATCTGGACTATAGTTATTCATTGGTTTCATTCGTGTAGTCGATGACGTAAAATCGACCAATTTTTTCCCCACTTTGACGCCGGCTGCCTCCGAACTTGCCAGGCTGCCGGTTGGCAGACCTGCTTTTTTCTCATTTTCTAATCGACCTTTATCATATGAGACCATTCCCGTTCATGTAGTCGATGACGTAATTTAGACCAAAAAAATCGCTGACTATTTCCATGACTGCGCGGCTCCTGCCAAGAGGCGCACCGGCAGACCAGCTTTTTTAAGGTTTTCTAGATGCCCATTATCACTTAAAAGTAGTTTCATCCGTGTAGTCGATGACGTAGGGTTTACCTATCTCCCCTCCCGGTCTATAAGGAGGCACTCTCAAATTTAAAGAAACCTCACTCCATCGGTCCTGACAATATTCCAACATTTATACTAAAGGGTTGTTCCGACCTTTTAATACCACCATTATGTCATCTTTTCAATGTATGCCTAAAAAACGGGATTCTCCCAGACATCTGGAGATTAACTAAAATAACCCCTATCTACAAAAAGGGAGACAAACGCGATATCCGGAATTATCGACCAGTTGCCGTTCTATGTTCCATCATGAAAATATTCGAGAAAATTCTACATAAATATATACTTAATCACGTTAATCCAATTCTTGATGACCGTCAATATGGTTTTAGATCCCAGATGTCAGTAACATCAAACCTCCTATGCATCTCAGATTTCTTATCACAAACTCTTGACAATGGTGGCCAGGTGGATGTTGCTTATTTTGACCTGGAAAAAAGCATTCGACAAGGTTGACATCGACATTCTTCTAAATAAGCTAGCTTCATTTGGTTTTTCCAAAAGACTACTCTGTTTTTTTGCTTCATATTTTCGAAATCGTAGACAGTTTGTTTATTATAAGGGTTCCAGTTCTTTTGAATTCGTAGTTTTTTCTGGAGTTCCTCAGGGGTCTATCCTTGGACCACTTCTGTTCCTGATTTTTATTAACGATATTGGTTCAGTCATCACACATTCGCTGTATTTACTATTTGCAGATGACTTGAAACTATATCGCTCAATAAAAAATCTTTTTGACTGTATTCTCCTTCAACGCGATATTGAATGCGTCTCAAACTGGGCCAAAATAAATGGCTTGAACTTCAGTACACCCAAGTGCAATATCGTCTCGTATATAAGATCAAAAAAACCGCAGGTATTTTAATATACAATTAATGAAATTATTCTCCAACACCTAAACCAAATCAAAGATCTAGGAGTTATTTACGACAGCAAACTAACTTTTCACCAACACATCGATGATTTAATAAGCAGAGCATACAGGCTTCTCGGCTTCGTAATTAGAAACTCGTATCCGTTTCGTAACACAAAAACACTGACGTTATTATATAACACACTAGTCCTGAGTGTACTTGATTCAAATTCGATCATCTGGGCCCCGCACGAATTAACATACACTTTACGCATTGAAAGAGTCCATAAGAAATTTTTAAGGTTTTTATTCTCGCGGCTCTATGGACGTTACCCTTGGCTTTAACCATCGATTTATATATTAGGCATGACCAATTACCACTCCCTAGAGACACGTAGAGGTATTGCTTTGCTTAAATATTTTTTTCAACTAATGAACGGTCACTTATCTAATAATGAGATACTGGCCCAATTAAATTTTTTTGTACCAGAGTCTCACTCTCGAGGATGTCATCACAACCTCCTATATAGTAGAGCAAGCCGCACTAATTTATTTATGAACTCACCTTTGGGGAGAGCTACGTGCTTTTTGAATGCGGTGGATAAAAAAATAGATTTATTTTTTGTGTCCAATAGCGCATTTGTAAGATTTTTGGCATTGCATATATACCGCATAAATGGTACAATTATAACGTCTTAGGCTATATACCTGTAATTGTTATAAGTACATGTACAAATTATATATAAATAAATAAATAAATATCCACCTCTCAAAATCATAGATGAAAATTACTTCCAATAAAACATATTCAGATCCAGGGGTTATTTTAACCCTTTCGATAAGGGCGAATTTGCATGTTCCCAACATGAACTGTAGAATCAATCCCATGATGATTAATCCAATTCTGATTATTTTCAGAACATAAGAATATAATATGCTGCCGTTCTTACAATAGTTGGTGTTGTACAGGTCAGTAGTTGCCTTCCAAGCAGTTAAATGGGGTTCGAATCTCGGCAGTGGACATTTTTTATTTTAAGTAGGTACATTAGATAACAGAAATTTGAAATGCTTTAAGAGGGTTTTACCAGAGAAAACCAGAAATATGTCATTTTCAAATCAGATTTTAGACGTATTGACTCTTTTCCACAAAAAATTATAAATAGATTTCGAAAGATTGTTATTTAATCTAGCATTCGCATGTTTTAAATTTTGAGAAAAAATGTTTATTTTTAGTATAATAAGGTTCTAACCATTGGTCGTTGGCAGATTTGTTAAGTTTTCAAAAAAGATTTTGTAATATACCACACCCATTTCAAATCATATAATCATGCAGTAAAATAAATCAATACATTATCTGGTTATCGCATGTTTTAGAATTTTAATTTTGGTTTACATAAAATCATTAAAAAACATACACGTACATTTTCTAAAACGTACACGTTTCTTGACGAAAATTGGTCCGTTTGTGTATTTATTTGCGCACTTACAAACTAATATATTTCAGATTTTTTTCACACTCTTATTTAAATTAGACATTATTGAAAAATGATAAACACTTATAATCAAAAAATAATTACAAAAAATACATTATTTTAATAGTTTTATCATCACGCCTTTCAGCATTTTTGGATGTAGGTATAAATTAAAGCAAATTTGGAATTAAATAAAATCGATATTGAATTATAATTTTAAAAAGCTGGTACGGAGAATAATTAATCTTTCTCATTGTAACCGCCCTGCACGATCGTGAGAACAACTTTCGACAAAATGTGGATTTTCGGCCGCTGGCTGGTTAAACACTTTTGACCGGTCAGTGATTGAGTGGGCATAGCGCTTGGGTCCCACCCGAGCGTCGCGTGTTCCATTCCTCGGCTAGCTAAGTCCTCCATCACAACACAAGCAATAATTTCGGCTTTCTGTGGTGGTAGTAGGAAATTTTCAAACATTGTTGGGTTATTCGTAACCCGGGAATGTTTCTCTTTCTTTAAAAAAAAAAAAAAAAATAACAATATTTAATTTTTCAGGAAAAAATTCTCTTAAAATGCACATCGTAAAAGACATTTATTATTTTCCTAGAAACATCGACGGCGCAATCCGAAAGAGAAAAAATGACTCATTTAACTCATTTTTTACAGCATTTCAAATTCCTGCTTTTGCAAATTTATTAAAAAAAAAAACAATTTTTATTTTTTATTTTTTATTTTATATTTCGAAATTTTTCACGGGTCTGCGCTAGAAATCGTATTTGATATAAAAAGGTTGTACATTCTTTGCTGCAGGAAAGCCTCTACCAGGAAGACACTGATACAGAAGGGTGGCAAAAAATATTATTTCCCCCTTTTAAGTATCGTCGTTAAGAGAATTTATGTTTTTTCCCTGTCTCTTAACTGGCACTCTTTCAAATGGTGCCTGCTTTAAACAAAAAAAATGTATGCAATAAGAAGCAAGCGTCGTTTGAAATTTGTAGGAAAAGAAAAATGTGAGGTTGTTGTAATTGGATTTTGTAGTAAAGGGTGATTTTTGCATTAATGAAATATGGTTGAATTATTTTATACTCGTACAGTACCAAACTGTAGCAACGAGGCTAAGGGCGCCTTCAATTTAGACGTTTCGTGTCGGACCGCTGCAGTGCCAGAGCGGTGCGTTTGTCGTATGGCGCAAGGACGGTCATTTGTTTTCATACAAAGTGCACGGAGCGGCAACAGTGCGGCGTCGCACAGTGGGCTGAACTTTTACTGTTTAACTTTTACTTTTAAAGTTAAACAAAAGGCCGTTAATATAATTAAATGTCACCAAAATACGTTTTTCAATCAATTTGACTGCTTGTTGTACGTTATTTTTAACTTTTGTACTTACTTTCCGAAAACCGATAGTTACTCTAGAGTTACTCCGCCATATTGGCATCATTGGCATATTTGACAGTTCTGGTCGAAGTAATGTACGGAAATGGGTGCTTTAACATTGATTTATTAATCAGTAATCATGATAAATATTGTAGAAGAGGATGATAATGCATTTAAGCATTAAAATGAATCATCAACATGAAAAAGTTTTTTTTTCAACTATGAGGATTTAAAAAAAAATCTCAAGTTGCGCCACAATACGAAATATGTCAAAATATACAAATAAATAGTAGTATATCTGTGTGTAAGGATATAATGGCCAACCTTATGATTCCAGAGATAGCCTCATTTTTAATGTCAGTGCCATAAAATATTTCTTAAAAAAATGATAACTCCTCCATTTGTACACGCAATTGCTTCATACGAAATTTTATAGCATAGTAATGATCAGCAGAATCCATTTCTAGCAAAAAAAGACCCTTGAAAATTCAAGTCTCTATGTCTATGAAAGGCGATTTTCAGCCCACTGTGCGTCGATACCGAGAACGCTCGACAACAGGACGGCAACGTCGCAAGCTCCACGTGTTCATTTCGCTGTTGAATAGTGCTGTGACAAGACGTGAGAGCTGATTTCATAGAATTTTCATGTTTATTGTTTGCTTAAAATGGATGATATAAACGTGGAAGAATTTATAAATGAAATTGAAATACGTTTTGCTATATGGAACTCCAAAAGCGACCAACACAGTAAAAATGCTTAACGTGCGGCAGCGGTCCGACACAAAACGTCTAAATTGAAAGAGCCCTAACACGTTCATCATCTGCAAAAATATTGAGGATTGGGAGAAAAGTACTGCCTGGATCTAACCAATAGCAGACTAAAACAAGTGGCCGTCATTGGCAGGAAAAAGACTCTAGGGTTTTTTAACTGCTGTGAATAATAATGTAACCCAACCTAAACCGTTTGGTGATAAATATAAAGGCCTTAATCTAAACGGTAAATCAATATCAAAACTTCAATTTAATTGATTATATTGTACATAACTAAATTCATATCAATCACAATTCACCAAGACTGATTGTGATTACGTTCAAATTTGTTAAAAATTAGGAATCAGAAGAGGACGTATTTCTTCTATTCTTCGGTACGACATAGAAAGCTTGACACAAAGACATAAGGGGACATATTTTAATTACGTGAGGTCAAAAGGGAGGGGTGGGGGTCCAACAAAATCTCATGTTACTTGAAAAGAGTACACGAAGTGGGCCAAATTTATCTCACCAAGGGGGGGGGGGTCTAGATCGGAAGAAAAACTGCTCACGTAATTAATGTTTAATTTTATATCAAATATGATAGATTTTCCCAGCTGCCCCCATCTGGAGAGAGTGAGTCTATTGCATCCCCAATTGGGGTATGTTGTGAAGCTGAAGGTAGTGGAGAAGGGAAGGAGATGGGAAAGAGGAAGGTAGGGAAGTACGAAGTACCTGACTATTCAAATCTATTCACCAAACACGGCTAAAGCTATTTCAACCGACGTTTCAATTCTGAATGGTGGTATTACACCGGGGCGATACTAAGAATATCTTCCACAGTGGAACGTGCCGCAAATATACTATATATTATTTTTAATGAATTAATCGTGAAAAAAACACAAATTAATCAAATTCGAACCCACAACCTTCGGATTGCGAGTCAAAAGCCTTACAACTAGACCACGCCGGCCCTCACTGATAGGTGCACCCTCAAAATGCCCTAGATAAATGAGGTAAAATAAGTAACTGTAGTGTATTGGATAGGTAGTTACATGCGGTTTTTAGGTGTCTCAACATACGATTATGTTAAAAAATTAGAACTTCAGGAGAATGTCAACGTACGTGTCTAATACCCGAAGGGTTACGGAAATAACCGATGATATCCGACAGACAGCTTGGCATCTTCAGTGTCGAATTTCCTTGCTTCTGAATTTCACAGAACGGACATTAAGGTCCAGTTCGTTAATTCATTTTAAGCCACACGATAACGTAAATAAACAAGACTTTAAATCTCGACGAGCCACGAGCTACATCAAGTAATCGCAATCGATAAATTGGGATTACATACTTGAACCAATGGGCAGTACAATTATCATCATCTTTGGGGTTGTTATGCCGCGTTGCGCTTCCTCCTTCTTCAGCCAACCTTTCCGACAGCCTTAAAGTTTCCATCATCAGGTTTCACGGGACTGATACCCCGATGGCAGATAAACTGCGATAGGGAAGGAGGGGGGGCACCAGGGCGCCAGGGCAGAGCAGTACCAATGGGTTGAACGAATATCATCATTAATTTGAGTTGTTGTGCCGCGTTGCTCTTCCTCCTACTTCAGCCAACATTTTCGACAGCGTTACAGTGTCCATCATCGGGGTAGTTATATAGATTTTGGTGAAGTGCGTATTTATGTTTATAAAAAAACGTGTTAATCCTTTAAAGGTGTATAATAATTAGTTTAATTAATTTGGTTTTTAGCGTTTAGTTTTGGTGTTGTCGTCAACTACAAGTAAACCTAAACTTAATGCCGAATACCGAAATTCATTTAACTTATTATTGTACAGTTTTCTTTTTATAAAACACGGGGTCTAGCTTGTCACCAATGTGATTTTTTAACATTTTTTATTTTTTGATTTGACTAGAAAATTCACATCAATCCGGATGTCTAAATCTTCACGCAGTGCGTTTTTACTGCCAAGTTTTATTGTCTGCAGCCCGCGGCTGAAATTGGATTCGTATCAGGAGAGCAGAAGCTCGCGGAGCGTCTCCACCCACTCACCGCAAGGGTCCCCCCTTGGAGAATCTGGTGGAATAAAGGAGGGGAGGGTGGGTAGTGGGGACGCTACCCCTCCCCCACCGTTACAGCATTGTGCGTCGTATTACTAACACGTATTTCCATACCTACTTCGGTTACAAAACGTTATGTTTCGCACTTGGATATCAAAAACATATTTTTGAGACACAATAATCATGCATGCCTACAGGTAAGACACATTTATAATATATATTTATAAATATTATTATTAAAAAAAAATGTGAACTCTGGCGTCATGAAATTTGCATGTGTAGGTATATGTACATATATTATGTATGTGTGTATATATATATATATATGTATGTATTGTACACATGTGTGTATGTATGTATATGTATGTGTATGTATGTGTACATGTATGTATATATATATGAGTATGTATTCATGTAAAAAAGTGCGTATATGGGTATGTATACGTGGATTTTTTGTATCGAATGTCTATGTCAACACAAGAATTTTTAACACTAAACATAGTTTTTTTATCATGAGACGTGGAGCTTTGGAATATCCACATAATAACTGTCACTCCAAAAAAGTATAGCACCCCAAGAGGTTCGCTACGTTTGGTGATTTAGCAGGGGTGCCCGGGTTCATGGGGCAAGGTTTGTCTAGGTTCTAAGTCTTGGAGGCGAATGACCAGGACACACTGAACCCCAGATTCCTACCCACTCCTTAAACCCTTTTCATTCCCAGAA
Organism: Limnephilus marmoratus; assembly: GCA_917880885.1. Taxonomy (NCBI): domain Eukaryota; kingdom Metazoa; phylum Arthropoda; class Insecta; order Trichoptera; family Limnephilidae; genus Limnephilus; species Limnephilus marmoratus. The sequence goes on along the minus strand of OU862923.1, from coordinate 27,083,313 downwards.
CTCTCCTCTCCTTCCTTTCCTTAAAAAACCCACCACACAGCATCCCCAAAGACGTCATAGGCCCTGAGGGAAATTATTTTGCCTCCTGTGTGGAGCTCATGTAAAAAAAAAAATAGCATGAAAGAGTCGGGAGTGTCGAATAGACTGAAAGAAAATGAGTCCTGGATATCAAAGCTAATAATATTAACCCGTCAGGCCTCGGCCATATTTTGTCGGAAGGACAAAATATTTCCGCTTCGCAATAAAATCCTAAAAATGGAATATTTCTGAACACATTCATAACAACAAAAAAAAAACTGATTTTGAAAGGTAATGAAAAACGCTTTAAAATTTGTACTTAATTCGAACTAAACATGAAATTTTTTAAATACGAACATTTTGAATGCATCATAAAAAAGTTTTAAAAATGGATCACTTTACGTTTTTTCTAACTGAAATTACTGATAACAAAAAATAAATAAAAAGCACACATATTTTATTAAGAAAATGTATTATTAACGTTATAGTCGACGTTTTTGTCGTTTCGTGGAAAATAATTAATAAAAAATTTCATAATTTTTTTTCAAATTTCGGTCGAAAACTTTAGGTTCATAAAGGTGTAAGTACTTTTAAATTATTTTGTGGTTAACTTTTAGATTTGAATATAAAGCATTGTGTTATTTCTTTCAAACACCGTTTATATCATATTTTTAACCATGGTAGTAAGGGAAACAACGATTACTATGACACCTAAATGAGCTGTACCGAAAAGCGAACGAATTAGTCTGGGGGGCAAATCGCAAACTTAAAAAATAAAAGAGGTGATTACCAGAGACATGTACGAAGGCCTAAGTCCAAAGCTGGACACCATAAGTATAATGAATAAAGATAAAACCATTTCGAGCAGCTCAACGTCAATAAGTTAAAAGTATTACTAATTCTAAGAATTTAGTGGCAAAGAATGTACGAGTACATCATTAAACTAATGATTGGCCAAATCTATCACGTTTTACTTTTAATGCCCCACATGATTCTTCATTACACCTTCATTAAAGAGGCTGTGTACTAAACATAAACACGTTTTATTACAGATGCTGAAATAAACAAATTATAACCCATAACCAAATCCTTTAGAATTCAATGACCTGGAGATGGATCTCCAGAGATTTGATTGAGAAGAGATTTGATTTTCATTATTTTGCATTACGCATTGCACATGAACAATTATTGGCTCTCCCGTTTGGCTCTGACGTCATAGAAACCATTCGGGCCGCCTTCGCGGACTAGATTGACATCTGACGTCATCTGCTGCTAAATCTTTTAGCGCCACTTATTAACGTTTCAAATTGGACCGTTTTTTAGGAGTTTAAATAAATCCTATCTTAAAAAAATTCTTAAGGATGAAAATGTGCTTTAGCCACCTCTGGTCTGGAGCTCCAAAATACCTGAAAAATACCCTCGACTCGTGCAGAAACGGGCGGTCCGTTTGATAGATTCTCCCATCTTAACAGACGGATTGCAATCTTTAGAGCACAGGCGTCGGGTGGGAATGCTATCCTTGTTCTACCGGTATTAAAATGGAAGATGCTCCGAGGAACTAGCATCATTGATCCCTTCGGCACCAGTGCATAGTCGGGAAACACGCCAAACGCGTGCCCAACATTTGTACACAGTTGACATTTGTCACATGAGAACAGGTCGTTTCTTCGACTCGTTCTTGTGTTCAACAGCTCGGCTGTGGAATGATTTGCCGGCCTCTGTGTTTCCTCCTTCCTACAACATGGGTCTCTTCAAGACCAATGTTCATTCCTTCCCCTCCTCGAAAAGACCCTCCACACAGCATCCCAGATGACATAGGCCTTGAGGGAAATTATTTTCCTCAGGGCCTCCTGTGTGGAGTTAATGTAAAAAAAGCCTATTTTTTTTTTACATGTGTTCGTTAACCTGAGGAAAATAATTTCCCTCAGGGCCTATATCATCTTTGGGGATGCTGTGTGGAGGGTTTTTTTTAGGAAAGGAAGGAGAGGAGAGTTCTGGGAAGGAAAGGAGTTTAAGGCGTGGGTAAGAATCTGGGGTTCAGTGTGTCCAGGTCATCCGCCTTCAAAACCAAGACAAACCTCACTCCATGGACCCTAGCACCCCTGTTAAATCACCAAACGTAGAGAACCACTCGGGGTGACCTATGACAGAGGTGTTGGTTATCCAATAAAGGTTTCCGGGGCGGCGGTACCCATTCCCGCCTCCCAAATAGAAATATATAAATACTTCTTTATGAAACCAAAATTTCCACCCGAAATTTGAAAAAAAAAATTAAACTTTATGAATTTTTGTAAAATAATTTTACATGAAACGCCAAAAAAGGTGATGATAACGTTTATGATATTTTTGTCTAATAAAATAAATAAAATATGTTTAAATTAATAAATTACGTTGTATTAACCACTTAATTATTTATAAAAACCGACATGTTTCGTCAGCAAAGCTGACTTCCTCAGGGTTTTGACAGAACTAATTTTAAAAATAGACATACATAGGTAATAGAGAAAAATAATAGACATAAACAATAATAAAATTTTTGAAAGAAAATAATGTGTAAGGGACGAGGAGCAATATAGAACAATTAAAAAAAATTTAATAATTTTAAAAGGGGAATAGATTTAATAATGGGTCATTTAAAAACAATTTTTGATTATTAATGATATTTAAATTTGCATTAACACTCTTTCTGATCTCTAAAATTTCTAATTTATCCAACTGAAAGCCATTGACATTACAATGTATTAATTCTATTCCACTGTTAAAATTAAAGGTTTGACTAGTTTCTATTAAATGGTTGGCAAACTCCGAGAAACTATTATTATTTAAAGCTTTCATATGCTCTTTAATCCTTATTTCAAAGTTTCTATAAGTTTTACCTATATAAAAGAAATCACAATCATTACATTTCAATTTATAAATTCCAGATTTTTTCATTTTTGAATCTCTATCTTTATTGTTTACTATGTAATTTTTAAGTCTATTGTTTGCATAAAATACAGGAATAATTTCATTAGGTACATTCTTTTTATTGAATTAGAAATTTTATTATTAAAATACATCATTTTCCTCCATTTTTTCTCTTCTTTATCCTTTTGTATAGGGTAGATGTATGATCTAAGGAAATTATTCTTGTATTTTTTATTAAGAATTTTTTCAATTACATTGGAATTATAACCATTATTGATTGCAATTTGTTTAATAATATTGAGTTCTTTTGAAAAATTATTAAGAGATAAAGGTACATTAACTAATCTATGAATCATAGAATGGAAAGCTGACATTTTTTGAGAAATTGGATGATTTGAGGTGTTATGGATTACAATATCTGTGTATGTATCTTTGCGAAAAATATTAAATTCAAATTTATTATTAATTATTGAAATATTTAAATCCAAAAAATTTATACTCAAATTTTGTCCAATCTCTACAGTAAATCTTATGTTTTTATGGAGTTTGTTCAAAAAATTAAGAAAAATATTAAGATGTCTCAATGTACCTGTCCAAACACAAAACACATCATCCACATATCTCTTCCAACAATGTACATATTTTAATAATAAGGCACCACTGTTAAAAATCCTATTTTCCAAATTATTTATAAATATATCAGCGACCAAAGGGCTAGTACTAGCACCCATTGCCAAACCATCTTTTTGTTTAAAGATATTGTCATTGAATTGAAAATAATTTTGTTTTAAAACTATATTAAGTAATGAATTTAAATCATGAGATAAATCATTAGATAAAATTGATGAAAATAAAAGTTCTTTAATAATATGTTTACATTCTTCAATTGGAATACTTGGAAATAAATTAACAATGTCAAATGATACTAATAATGCTTTGTCAGGGATTTCCAAAAGTTTTAAGTGTTCAATCAAATCAAATGAATTTTTAATCGTGTATTTAGGATAAAAATATATGTGAATCCATAATAATTCTATTAATTGTTGAAGATATTTTATTGCTAGGAGCATTACAATTTGAGACCACTGGTCTTATTGGTTGATCTTTTTTATGAATTTTTAATAAACTATACAACTTAGGGACTTGTGGATTTTTTACAGTTAGTTTTCTATTTTTAATTAAATTAACAATTAAATCACTTTTACAATCTTTTAGAACATCCCTTATCTGTTCTTGACATTTATTAACTGGGTTAATTTTTAACTTTTCAAATTTATCACCTTGTAAAAAATCCAAAATATGTTTGTTTTTATTTTTATTCATTAATTAATACAAGTAATACAAGTAATTTTAGTTAGAAAAAAGAAAGGTCAGCCATTTTTAAAACTTTGAAAGTTTGTATTTAATAATAAAATTTGAAAGCGTATTTCATCAATTTTCAAAAACAGTTTTTAGTGTCCGGACACGTCCACAAATATTCCATTTATTAGAATTTTAATGAATAGCGGAAACATTTTGACCTACTTAACAGAATATGGCTGAGGACTGAGGGGTTCAAAAACTAGCTCTAAAGGAATGTCGGGAGTGAATATTGTTAAATAAACTGTAGTATATGAAAGTAGTACTCGAAAGACCGCGCTCGTTCGGAGATGGTCGGGCGGCACCGAGCATTTCCGAACGAGCGGAGTAATCGGCCGTTCGGCAAACCTAATCAGAGAGCACCTGTTAACAGACGCTACTAACAATATTTGTTCCAATTATAATTCACAATAAAACAATGAAAAGAACTTACGTTGTAATCCTTTACATTGTGGTCTAGAGAGCCCAACACGAATCAAAGAACATTACATAAACATAGACGAATTTACCATTGATATGAATATTTAAATTAAAGCTCACTGTCTCCCCGCAATTTCATTATTCCTGTATGGTATCATAATTTGTTGACAGGGTCTGCAGTAACAACAACTCTTTCCCACTCCCACCCCTCCCCTGGGAGCGAGAACCCCACCACCCCGAACCCCAACCCGTAAGGAGGCTCGATTTTCCATTTCCGTGATGTAAAACAAAAGAAAATCCCCCTCTCCCGACACAAGAACGGTGGTGTTGTAATTCGAACGCGAACTCGAACGCGTACGGCGTACATACGCTCAAAGGGAAACGTAATACGTTAGCGTATTTTCACGCAATTAAAAAAAGCGTAAAAACGAGAAAAAGTAAACGATCTCGAATTAAACCGAGGTGTTAATAATATGATATCATTAACTTTGTCAATTTTCTATAAGAAAAACTCTCTTTTTATAACTTTTGAAGGTTATTCTCATCAATGTAATATATCATTGAAGAAGAAGATAACAATAATAATCTAAACTAAAATATGAATGTAAAATATGTAATTATTATTTCTAATTGATGAACTAATGTTTAAGGGTAACAATTAGGTATTATAAGTAATAATTATTACCCTGAAACACTCATCTACATTGTAGAAATCTCCCCAGAAAAGATACATGCCGCCGACGGGAATCGAACCCGCGTCCTTCTGATTTACGGTCTACTGCTCTGTCCACTGAGCTACGTCGGCTTATCTCCTATCCGCAAAATAATTCAATATATACTAGTGTTTCATTCAACAATTACTGCTTATTACATTTTTCCACCTAAAATAAAGTTGGTTGTTTGCAGGTGGAAAAATGTATAAGCAGTTGAATGAAACACTAGTGTATATTTAATTATTTGGCGGGCAGGAGGTAAGCCGACGAAGCTCAGTGGACAGAGCAGTTGACCGGAAATCAGAAGGACGCGGGTTCGAGTCCCGTCGGCGGCATGTATCTTTTCTCGGGAGATTTTTACAGTAGATGAGTGTTTCAGGCTAATAATTATTACTTGTAATAATTGTAAAATATGTAGGTCAAAATGTTTCTCGTAAATTATATTATACAGGGTGTTAAGGGACGTACTTGACTTACTTTAACCAGTGATTCCTGACATTATTTGGAGTAAAAAATGTAAATGAAATTTTGGTCTCCGGTGACATTTTTGATGTTTTTTTTTCTACAAAAGCTTAAAAAAATGATAGTTGTTGAACAGTTGGAGGCGGGTTAAGGGGTTCGTCGGACACACGGCTGAGTGACCAGCGACGACATGCGGAAGAAATTTTTTTTTTGTTTGATTTTAAAGAAAAAAATTTTGAAAAAAAAAGTCGTCAAAAAAAGTCACCGGAGACCAAAATTACATTTACATTTTTTACTTCAAATAATGTCAGGAATCACTGGTTAAAGTAAGTCAACTACGTCTCTTAACATCCTGTATATTACATTGATGGGAATAACCTCAAAAAGTTATATAAAGAGAGTTTTTCTTACAAAAAATTGAATATTCATTTAGGCTTTTATAAAAAGTCAGTAGTTCTATATGAATAAATTCGGATATGTTTATCCGAGACGCTATCCAGGTTACAAACCAATTCTTAGCAAGATTGTTTCCAATAAAAAGGGTAGTTGCCCGTAATGCGAAAAAAAGAATTAGATGAAGATAATATTTTGGTAGAAAGCAGTCACTTTGTGGTTTGACATATTAATTAAAGGAAAACAATCACTTTGTTTGTAACCAATCGTGGTTACAAACAAAGTGATTGTTTTCCTTTAATGAAGATAATATTGTTATTAATTTAAAATAAAACAATAACTTTGTAAACACCACTTTTATTTTTATACTTTATGCCGACCGGATTTCGCTACAACCGTAGCTTCATCAGGGCAGTATAATACTCTATTAGAGTAGAGTATTATACTGCCCTGATGAAGCTACGGTTGTAGCGAAACCCGGTCGGCATAAAGTATAAAAATAAAAGTGGTGTTTACAAAGTTATTGTTTTATTTTAAATTAATAATTTCACATCACAAAGTATCCGCTTCATATGAACAAAAAAAAAAATAATAATAATATTGTTAATTCAAACATTTGAAATATGACGGTTTGGCAATAGCGAAATTGTTTAACGCGCACGTCCCGGATAGACGAGAGGTCTAGGTTCGAGTCCCAGTTGCAACCATTGTCTTTTTCTATTTTTCTGTGTCTTGTTCTTTTTCATATTTTCGTTTAGATTATTATTGTTATCTTTTTCTTCAAAGATACATTAACATTGTTTTTTTTTATCTTGAGCATTTTTTTGTTTACTCCGGTGATCAGTTGAATTAAAAACTTAAATACAAGACTTAAAAGTAATCTTAAACATTATTCATTGCAAGAATGCAAATGTTCTTGGCCGTTCTTCTTAATAAGAGATATCTAATGGAGTTTCGAGAAGATTTTTAAATAAAGCTTTTGACCGCCCCACGTATTGATGAAAATTCAGCCGTATTTTGCGAGTTTACTAGAAAAGTATTCGCTGTTAGTAAAAAATACATTCTTCGTAAAAATATTATAGGTAATCAAAGTCAAATGCGCACACTGTGGGCAATTACGCAACGAAAGCCTTATACACAACAAGTTGTTATTGCCAAGAGTTAAAAAAAACTCTCAACAAAGGCAATATTGCTAATATCACTAACACACGACGAGTTCTAAAACAAAAATAATCAAAAAAAGGGTTTGGACGCGCGCGCTGTAGTGATGAGAATAATCGTTTTTTTTTCTCGAAATTAACAATTTCGCTGAATCGAATCGTGGTGATTTTTTTAAATTATGTGAAAGCTATCAATACAAAATAAAATTCGAGTGTCAAAAAGCTTCAATTGTATCCATTCGAATTAGTCGGACTTCGCTTAGTTGATTCTAAGTCGATGTATCTCTCACCACCAAAAACGGTCAAAAAAGGGGGTCTCTGGGATGGAGATACATTTATTTAATGTGAAAATAAACACACTTTTTTATTTCATTCCCCGGGAAGCAATTTTTTTTTTAATTCGAAACATCTTTCTGTTGTTACATGTTTGATCGTGCCATCACTAGTGCGTACTTCGTTCGTTCACACTGTTGGGCTCCGCTGTACGAGTGGCATTCCTATTCCTCTCAAACTCCGCATTTTTCGGTGTCCTTTGATCAAGAAAGAAAGAGGGAGAGGTAGGGGGGGGGGGAGAGGTATGGGTGGAGGAGAGGAATGGGGAGGGGGAGAGGAATGGGGAGGGGGAGAGGTATGAGAAGGGGGTGGGGGCGGAAAATCGGAGGGGTTGAATGATCCCGATTCGGGAAATGCGAAGGATGAAATACATAAAAAACAACCCTGCAAAAAGGCATTTTCCGGTGCGCTATGAAGGCGCGAATTTATTTTGTCACCGACAAGTCTTTTACCGTCTTCAGATAATTTAATGAAATTTCGATAGGTTGGATTTTTTTTTAAAAGCTATAATCAATACAAACTTTTTTAAAATTTTATTGTAAATACGGCGCAAGAGTCGGCTGCTAATAACCGTTTGGAGAACCAGCGGGACTGCGGCATCTCAAATTATTGGGTTACGTTATAAGACTGAAGGTCAGGGCCGTATTTACACTTTTCATCAGTATAGGCCACTTCATTTGCGCCGCCCCTTCCACCTTCTTAGAAGTTGCCACCTACCATGATCAGTCACGTGTAGGCTTTTATTAGGTTACGCACAATTTAAAATTTTTTTTTTCAAAACTTCTTTTTTCGAATATAATTTGTGTACAGTTTTTTATCAATCTTTATCAAACTCAGCACATAGTTTCTTTATATAAATGCGCTCTATATGAACCCTAAATCCTAAACAATATCTTTATTTTAACTATTTTTTTAATTTTAAAAATTGATTTCGGATGAAAATTGTGATCTCCAGGAGTTACACAAATTGTCCAGCCGGATGGCTACTTACAATGCGCGGCAGTTGATATCTCCGTTATTTTTTGGGGAAAATATTTTAGAATTTAAAAAAATTTTAGAATATACTCTTCAATACACATATTACGTAAAATGACTGCAAGGTGTAAATAAAATATATATATATACCCTTACGTATTTAAAAAAATCATGAAAATCACTAAAAATACGAGGCCCTACACCTACTTCTCCCCGCAATAAAGGTAGCACACTGCCAATGCCTTTTTTGTGAAATATTCGCACCACAATCACCGGTCCCGAATTGGACCGTTGGGCATTGAACGACACAAATCCGCGGTCCCGTACGGGACCACTGGGCGTCTAAAGGTTAATAAAATGAAAACTCTATCTATCCACAGTGACTTTTTTGTTGTTGTTTATAATCGTACACAAAATTAACGATCGAGCGAGCGCCGCCCCCTGAACTCTGCCGCCCCTAGGCCGCGGCCTATAAGGCCTATTGACAAATCCAGGACTGCTGAAGGTAGAGGGGAGGGGAAGGAGATGAGGAAGAGGAAGGTGAGGAAATAGTAGTACTACTATCTTAATTGACGGGGTTTAGGAAGGGGGGCTGGGGCTTCATCATTTCGATAAGATACTTTAACGCTTCTTAGTTCTACGTAGATTCCAGGTGAATACATACATACAGCAAAGCTTTTAAGATTATATTGGTCACAAAGGCTTCGGGTGTAGATGGGTTGACCATTTGGCAAGAATGATAGCCGACAGGACACCAAAAACTATCTGATTACCTTGAGGTAGGAAGGCTCAATCCTCAGTCAAACCATTTTTTTTAAGTTTTAAAAGACATTTGAAAAAAGATGCATTATATATACAGTACAAAACTTTATTTTTTAGGATTGATTTTTTATTGTATTTTATTTCATTTGCAGTAGGAAAGTTTGTTTATTAATTTATGATCCCTGTCAGTGGCATTAATTAAGTTAAATTTTTAGTTTCATGGCCTCGCGAAAATGGCTTCATAACTGTATCGAAGAAGCTTTGATAAATAAATAAAAAATTGACTCTCTCACAATGGCCGGGTGTGTTTACGAGTTAAAACCTCGGATGCCGCCCATTTGGTTATGTGTTTTTTGTTATTTGTTCTACTATTTGACTACAGATTTAGTCACCGCACAGAGCCGAAAGTAGTATGAACTCTGCGGAGGCGCCATAAATCACACCGCAGAGTAAATCTTTGTAATTTGGCGCAGATCTTGCACCTGTTGTTGTTTTAACGCCGAGCGCTTAAATCATCAATCTTCACCTTTGCTTCTCTTTTCGCAGTTTGTTTTATGATGGAAAAGGTTGAGAAAAGAAAAAAAAATCATGTACGCACTCGCGTACTGCCTGCTAACAATGTATGCCCGGACATTGGAGGTCTAGGAGTCATTTTAATAAAAAGTAGCTTCTTTATAAACAAAAATTAGAGTCCTGACGTGTACGGCGAAGGAGAAAACCATCTGTTTCCTTATAACGCCGTGGAAAAGTGGTGGGCAACCTCCAATGATGGAAAAGGTTATCTAAACCCAAACGGTTATTCAATAACCTTTTGGGTTTCGATAACCGCTATTTTTCGCCTTATTCAGCTACATTCTAAGACGGGATTTGACCTCTTGCATTAATTTTCTCCACCGGCTCCTGTCCACAACCATTTTTCTTAATTTCCCGGCCTTTACCATACTGTTCCAGAATTTAAAAGGTTTATAAGAGGATTATAAGATGAAGGCAAAGAATTTCACCTGCCAGGACCCAGTGCCTGCTTAATTATTGGATGTTGTGAGGCTGAAGGAAATGAGAAAGGGAAGAAAATGAAAAAGAGATAGGTTGTGAAGTACCAGGCAATAAAAATCTAGTAACTCAACACGTTTAACGTCATTTAGAGAAACGTTTCGATTCTGAATGGTGGTCTTTCACAAGGGCGATGTTGAGAATTGAGAGCATCTACATTCAGATAGTTAATTTCGTTTTAAATGAAGTTTCAAATGTGTGCTGAAAAAATGCTGTTAAGACGACAATATACCCTAAAATATATTCTGAATCTTAACGACGTAAGTAAAGAAACCGTGTACACAAATTGCAACTCGCAACCCGTGCACTGGACGGACCTACTGTCGAATTTGCCGTATCAAAGAAAAGAAGAAGATAAATAATATGGGAATCTTAACGACGTAAGTGAAGAAAGCGTGTAAACAAATATACGCCGCGGCACGGCGTATTGTACGAACGAACGGTCGAATTCACCCTAGCGGGCCTGGAGATTCGACCTTTCTGCCGCGTTCATTTTAATTAATTCTGAATAACGTGCTACAAATATTAAAAATGTGTCATGTTGTCCTCCCGAAATTATTAATGACAAATAAAATCTGGTGCTTACCTCTAACTTTATAGTTGAAAAAACCGGGTTAGGTATATAGTTTTGAAATCGTTGTACGTAAAATATATTAATGGAATGTTTTTGTTAAACTTATATATAAATAACTCGCATTTCTTGTGCGGCATGGAAATAAAAAAAGTTATTATAGTTACGGATTCGCCGGAAATTATTAAAATATGAGTTTTGAGTGTACAAAAATTATTAGGATTGTGTACCGCCTTAAAATTACTCACATCTAAATTTAAAGTAAGTATATAGATCCAAAATATTGAACTTAACATAAAAGTTTCTTTAGAAATATCTACCAGATAGATATTACAATTTAATTGTAAGTTTTTAACGAATTCGTACAGCCAGTAATAACTTCACTTCCTAATTTCCCGAAACTTTCGGTCCCCAAGTTTCGGCAGAGAACATAAAGTCGTGATTTAAATATATCAAAGTTTCGTCCCTCGGGTTAGCGCTATCAGAAGTACCGTGGTATTGTATATAAGCAAGTTCAAAAGGTACCAAATGTCTTCTTGGGCGAGAGTTCCCGCATTCACAATATTGTTCTAATAATGACTGTACAAAATGTCTGACATATGTGATAATCATCTGTGATCATTTAAAATATGTGATGTTGGTATAGAGACATGTCGTTAAAATTAAACATGTTTCCTTTGGAGTGGACGTGTGTGTTTCTTCTCGGTGTGGTGACAATTTAACCCTTGGTGTGGTCTTATGTAGTGCCTAGTCGATATCATCTTACCTTTGGTCGGATAATTGCACGGTTCATAATCGTGATAATCTAACCAGCGTCCATTTTGGGTGGTCACGTGTTATGCACGATTAGTTTCCCTTGGTGTGGTCTGATATGGTTAGGGTTCATGGTTTCTCGAGCTTTTCAATTTCTCGGGTCTCGAGAATTCTCGAGGCTAATTTCTCGAGGCTTCTCGGGTCGCCGAGAAATTTACATTTACGTACGTTTTCTCATATTATTTGGTTCCAATAACGTCAACAAATTCAGTGGTTTTCCTTTCAAATAAAAGTATCAAATCAATTAAAAAAACTTTTATTGATTTATCTTATGAATAAGCTAATTAAATTTAAAAAAAAAATACAAAAATAATATTCTTCAGACTCATAATTATAATGCCAGCACCATTTTTGGCTGGTTATTTAGAACTTATAAACAAAAGTAGTTTCTGTTTCATAACGCCGATGGATTTCTTTCGTTTTGTGCTCCGATTGTCATACGAGATCGGCAGGAACCCAGACTTGGGAATTCCGCACAATAAGGGTCCCTAACTACACGGTCAACAAGTGACAAGCGCTTTATCGTCAACAAGTCAGTCCGTTGCTAACCCCCGATCGTATAGTGACATTTCGCACCGAGCCGAAGTGTTATTCATCATATCGTCACATAAAGTATAAATCTTACCGTATTCTTTCGTATATTTTGTGTGAACTCGTGACTCAAACTTTACCGAAGTTCTAACAATCAAATAGAACAATATCGAGCGCTATGGACATCTGTGACTATCACCAAGCCAGAAGACAACTACCGTGAGTAACACTTAATTGTGTTATACCTTTCTTGTTTGGTGGTTGGGCATAACTCAACGAAATCCATTAGCGTCTTAGCAAGAGTAACTGCAAGGTTACCCTCATCCCCATGCCCCGTGCATGATACATTGGTGCCGATAACCAGCAAACCTTTAGATAAATAAATTCTTTCATTGACAAAACGAAAGAATGCTATGAAATATTACGTGAATTGAAATGTCATTTTGAAGAACGAATTTCAAACAATAAATCGTAGAATTCAGTTACAGTTCTTAATTATTTACGACTTACCGGGTATTTAAATTATATCGAATTCTATTTTTTAATTCATAACGTTTTCCTGTTTATTTCGTTAATACATATGTTTATTTAAAAAAAAATGTCTAGTACTTTACAAGGCTTGCGTAGAAGACGGAACGTTGCCATCAGCAGAATAAACAAGGTGTATGAGGTCGGTCAAAGCGTTTTGCAAGATGCAACCAATTATCCATTATTTTTAGCGTATTATACGAAGTTGCAAAAAATTGTTAATGATTTTGAAACCGTTCACGCTGACATCTTAGCTTTAGATGAGGCAAACAAGGACATTGAAAATCAAGTTCGCGAAGCTTTTGATAATGTTTATTTCAAAATCGTCGTAATTCACAAGGAATTAACGAATCAATCTTTCGAATCGGAGCCCGCGAACATTATCGTACCAAACCAAAAGTTTTCAACATTTCATGATCAAGCTGTCATAAAACAAACGTCATCATTTACTTGTGTCATGAATAAGGCAAAACCTGAAATCAAAGGGTCCTTGACTGCGTTCACTTCAAAGTGCGCGTTTTGCAAGGGTATTCACCATATCGCTAAGTGCAAATCATTTGCACTCAAATCGGTTCAGGAACGTGCTCAATTCGCCAAGGCACACCGTTGGTGTCTGAATTGTCTCACGCCTTCTCATTCTCTCACGAATTGCAAATCTGTGTTTGATTGTCAGAAATGTCATCGTAAGCACCACACTCTTCTTCATAGGGAAGACAACATTTCTGCTGAAGAGGAGTACCAACGACCTACCACGTTTGCCATTCAAGGAGCTTCTATTTCAGATCCTCCAGTTCTTTTCCTTGCTAACTTCGGTGACAGATCCATCGTACGTTTGCCTACTGCTCATATTAGCAATCGTGATCCCTCCGGCAGTTTTCAAACGTTTCGTGGGTTGACCGATTCAGACAGTCAAGCACACTTCATGTCCAATCGCACTGCCGAGCGTCCAGTCAGCTCTCAGAAAATCCGTGGCTTAGGCCAATCTTCTACAACCGCGTCAGGCGTCACTAATTTCGATGTCGATGTTAAGGGACAAACTACCTTCAACACGAAGTTACTTCCATCGCCAACGATTCAATTCGACCAGTTATCTTGTCATCTGTTCCAAGACATACTTCATGCCGACTCTGACTGTCACAAACTGACAACTGACACAGGAGCGACTGACCTACTTCGAGATGTTGAGATCTTGCCATCTTTATCGAGACCCCAATTAATGGGTGATCTTCACCAGCCTTCAGCTATCAATTCACCATTCGGTTGGCTTCCTCTGGATTCGGTTGGTTTTACTACCGATCGTCAAACAAACTCCTTCATCGAAACCAACCAGTATCGTCTTCCAGAAGAAGTCAAGAGACTGAGGGAGTTGGACATATTTCCTCAGTCTTCACAGCCCACTAAACAACGTCGTGACCAAGTGTATCGCATTTATCGCTCACGTGACTTTTCTAGTCAATTTATCGAAACCAACCAGTACCGTCTTTCTGAAAAGGTCAAGAAACTGAGAGAGTTTGACACATTCCCTCAGTCTTCACATCTCACTCCTGAAGAACAACGTGATGAGCAGGTCCATCACACTAATCACTCACGTGACCCTTCGGGACAATTCATCGTAGCCTTACCTTTTGGCGAAAAGGATAAGGATATCGCTTTCCCAGGTTCGCGCGAAGTCTCTTCGCGCATCATCCTTTCAATCGAACGTAAACCGACAGTAAAGCTTAGTTTACGTGAACCGTACTTCGCTTTCATGACTGACTACTTGCACAGTGGTCACATGACACGTGTTCCTGGAAAAGATTTACTCAAGGAAATGCATCACATACTTCGTCATTGCATTCTTCGTCCGGGCACCGTTACCACTACTTTGCGAATTGTCTTCGATGCCTCGGTGACGAAGGTGAATGAATCATCGTCAAATGATGCCTTCCTTATCGTTCCCAAGCTTCAAACAAACATTGCTGAACTTCTGCAAAACTTTCGTTTGCCATCTGTGGTGTTCATTGCTGAAGTACGGCAAATGTATCGGCAAATATGCCCACAAGAGCCAAATCACGCGTTCCAAAGAATATTTTGGCGTCATCAATTATCGGAATCTACCCCGGATTACCCATTACACCCTGTGACTTCTGATTTCTCTGCCTTTATTCTGTCCTACCGTATTGTCAGATCGTTGACAGAAAATAATGGTTACGAATTATCACTCACACGATACGCGATCACTTCGGATTCAAATATCGATTCAATCGTCGTCGGCTGTTCCAGTGTGGAACAAGCTCAACAAACGCAATCCGAAGTTATCGAACATACCAAACGAGGTCAACTTGAACTGCAGAAGTCGGATTGTAGCAAACCAAAACTTCGCGCCTACCGAAACTTACCGCCGGGCTACTATCTCACTGATGTAATCTTCAAGAATGTTGATCATTTTCTTACTCTCAGGGTATTGGGATGGAAGTGGAGGCCACCGGATGCTTCACCCGATGATACTCGTCACGGGAATCGTTACACCGACCAATTATCGCTCTTGACAGTTATCGCATCTAATCATCGGCGTCAAGCATCATCGGTTGATAATCCATCGGATATCGCTTCACGTGGCCATTCTCAGGCCGTTCTTATCCATAACGTATTATGGTGGGCGGAGCCCTCCGGGTTTGTCCAGCCAAACGACTCTTGGCCCATTTCAGATGGCCATTTTAACAAAACTGAACTCCACTCTGAAGACCGAGTTCAATCGTCATTAGTCCAACATGATATATTCTGCTAAACTTTTATTAAACAAATTATATCGTATTCGGAAACTCCAACGTCTTACTGCTTACTGTTATCTATTCGTACACAACTTTCATAACAAAGCCTCTCGTCGTTCGGATTTTCTACATAATCATTTCGAAATTCGTATTCTATCTTTAACCAAACATTGGACATCACTCTCTACGGAGCAAGTGATTAGAATCATTATTAAAAATCTTGTGCTATCGTTACGCTTCGTATTTTGAATGGATCTTCTCTTACAAGACCATTCACCTAATCGTGTCCATTGCCTAGGCAATGTGACTAATCATCATCGTTTCGCGGTTCGTTTTATTCTTTTTACGTCTATGTTAATCGTATCATTTAGTTTCTTTTCGTCTAGTTTATCCACATCTAGTTATCGTTTAAAACTAGTTCTTCTGCTTCGTCTTCTTTTCATCGACGTTACATTTCATGGCATTCTGCGTTTCGCTTAATGTTCAACTTTTCTTTAAAATACAATTTGCTGTATTTTGGTGGGCGGAATGTTTCATAACGCCGATGGATTTCTTTCGTTTTGTGCTCCGATTGTCATACGAGATCGGCAGGAACCCAGACTTGGGAATTCCGCACAATAAGGGTCCCTAACTACACGGTCAACAAGTGACAAGCGCTTTATCGTCAACAAGTCAGTCCGTTGCTAACCCCCGATCGTATAGTGACATTTCGCACCGAGCCGAAGTGTTATTCATCATATCGTCACATAAAGTATAAATCCTACCGTATTCTTTCGTATATTTTGTGTGAACTCGTGACTCAAACTTTACCGAAGTTCTAACAATCAAATAGAACAATATCGAGCGCTATGGACATCTGTGACTATCACCAAGCCAGAAGACAACTACCGTGAGTAACACTTAATTGTGTTATACCTTTCTTGTTTGGTGGTTGGGCATAACTCAACGAAATCCATTAGCGTCTTAGCAAGAGTAACTGCAAGGTTACCCTCATCCCCATGCCCCGTGCATGATACAGTTTCTATTAAACTAAACAAAAAATCAACATGAAAGAAAACGTTAATATCTTAACTTATAATTAAATTACAATCACAGCACCATTTTTGGCTGGTTATTTAGAAAAAAAATCAACTTCAAACTTGTAAACAAAAATAGCTTCTATAAAACAAAAAAAAATAACATGAAAGAAAACGTTAATATCTTAAATTCAGGTAGAAAATAAATGTAAATTATAATTAAATTACAATCACAGCACCATTTATGGAATGTTAATTAGAATAAAAACAAATGAAAACTTTGCCAGATCAATGGAACATCTCACGCTGAGGAGCTGAACATACAGACAGACAGATACATAACAATTAGGTCAGCTTATTCTGTTTGATGAAATATGCCTTTAGAAAAACTAAAGCATTTATAGCTTTATCAGACAGCCGGTTTCTTATTTTATTAACTATATTTCCTGAAATTGAAAACACTCTTTCATTTTCAGTTGAAGTAGGCTTAACTGAAAGCAATGCTTTGTACATCGATTCTAAATTTGGTGACCTGTTCCCAGTCTATTCAAAAAGTAAGAACTCTTTCTTTACTATAGATTTTGACAGTGCCACTGCACTTACCTCCACGCAACACAACAAACGGCGATTTAATTTCTATATAGGTACATGATTTCTCGAGTTCTCGACTTTTCTCGAGCTTGATTTCCCGGGAACAAAGCCCAACGATTTCCCGGGAATTCTTGAGCCCTAGATATGGTGCATAGTCGATATAATCTTAAATTTGGTCGGATAATTTCGTGGTTCATAATCGAGATAATCGAACCAGCGTCCATTTTGTGTGGTCACGTGTTGTGTACGATTTGTTTCCTTTGGAGTGGTCAAATAATTCCGTGGTGTTTAATCGTGATAATCTGACAAGTTTCCCTTTGGTGTAGAAGAGTGTTTTAATGCAAAACCATTAATTATCATTTAACAGGTCTCCCTTAAAGTAGTATTGTGTGGTGTATTATTGACATCATAACTGTTACATTTGTTGTGGTCGGATGTGTGGTGCACAAACATAATATTTAATCACCCATCGTTTAATGTAGTAATTTGTGGTGCATAATCAACATACTTAAATATAACTTTTACCTTTGATATGATCCCATAATTGAGTGGTACAATTTAGCAATTTAACCTGTATCTCTTTGTTATGGTCGTGTGTGGTCATAAGAATCGGTACAATTTAAATAGTTTTCTTTGGTGTGATCGTGTGTGGTACATAATCGATATGATGTTACTGTTTCAGTTTCAGTGCCGGCAACCCGGCGTTTATTTTATTTTCATTTATGAAAATTTTTCTTTTACCCACCTCACTAGGCAAAGTCTGTTCCGACCTGTTACCTTTGATGTGGTTACATAATTATTGTGCTATGCAAAGAATTTATAATGAAGACAGTCTCTGGTGTGGTCGTGTTTGGGGAGTAGGTAATTGTGATAATTTTTACCATTGTGCCCTTTTATAATTAATTACTGTGACGTTTTACGGTTACGGTACCGTGACGACAAAAAAGGCAATATATACGTTCCCTAACACAAAAATACTACAGCTCTTTCAGAAGATGTGATGCACAATGCACGTACGTATGTTTCCTCCAAAAGAAATAAGTGATTATTTTTCTTTCATCTCTCCCACACACCACACCGTGACGTCTCCGAAACACTCATAAAGGTCATTAAAAGCTATGAAAAAATAATTTTAAAATAGCCGGTAACCCTAACCTAACTTAACCTATTTAACCAATTTTTTATCATCACTCTTAATGACCTTTCTGATGTGCTTCTGAGTTGGCCGGTCACCATAAAAAATAAATCCTTCTACAGCAAATATAAAAATGTAATAAAGTCTTGGATAAATACCAATGATACAAACATTTACTTGCTGCAACATCTGACATTATGTAACATCTGACCTGACGTAACTTATCAAATTTTTAATCTTTATTAACATGTCGTTTGGATAGTAATTCAGTAAACAATAATTTTATTATTAAAGAATAAGATAATAATAATAATCTAAACGAAAATATGAAAGCGAACCAGACACAGAAAAACAGAAAAAGATAATGGTCGCAACTGGGACTCTAACCCAGAACCTAGCGTCTATCCGGGACGTACGTTTACCAATTCCGCCATTGCGCCCTACTGTCAAACCGTTATAATAGCCAATCTCATATTTAAATTTTTTTTATTAGCCCGTATAGATGAGAGGTTCTGGGTTCGAGTCCCAGATGCGACCATTATCGTTTTCTGTTTTTCTGTGTCTTGTTCTCTTTCATATTTTCGTTGAGATTATTATTATCTTCTTTTTTAATGATATATTACATTAATGGTAATAACCTTAAAAAATTATAAAAAGAGAGTTTTCTTATAAAAACTAATTTTATTTATTGTTTATTTAATTTTATTTTTTAATCTCTACAAAGATAATGTATATGAGTAATCTGTTTTAAAACCCACACAAGTATAGGTACACACGAACTGGCGATGCCTATGTGGGATTTTTTGGTTAATCTGCTAATTGCATTATTCTTTACTTTTTAAATGTTTATTTAAAAAAGCTTGCATGTATTGTAAAATTACACCAACGTATGTACCAAAAAAATTATTAATAAGGGAAAAAACCTATGTTTATTGCGTTTTTTTGCCGTTACGGTAATTATAAAAGCGCACATTCTCCTTTTTGACGTGGTCGCGTATGGTACAAAAGCAATTTAATTAAACTTTAACTTCTTTCTCTTTGGTGTAGTGGTGTTTGGTGTTTGGTGCGTATTGAATGTCATTTTTCCTTTGGTGTGATGCATGAACCTGGTATTTTCAGTCCTCCTTTGGTGTGGTCGTGTGTGGGGAATAATAATGACATTTTGACCATTCTCCTTTTGGTGTGGTCGTGTGTGGTACATAATCGATATCATTTAACTTGCTGGTTATTTAACATTTGGTGTGGTCACAAAATCGTGCGGTGCACAAGCGTGATTATTTATCAGCATGCTTTTAGCGTGGTATATAAAGATGATAATGTAATTCATATGCCTTTGATGCGGTTCATAATCCTAATAATAAGCCTTTAAGGGTGGTATCATCGTGTGCTGCCTTATTAAGAGCGTTTAACCAGCCAGCGGCCGAAAATATACATTTCGTCGAGAGTTGTTCTTACGATCGTGCAGGGCGGTTACAATGAGAAAGATTAATTATTCTTCGTACTAGCTTTTTAAAATTATAACTCATATAGATTTTATTTCATTCCAAATTTGCTTTAATTTATATCTACATCCAAAAATGCTAAAAGGCGTGATGATAAAACTATTACAATGATTATTGATTATTGATTAATGATTATTTTTTGATTATTAGTATTTATCATTTTTCAGTAATGTCTAAGTTAAATAAGAATGTTAAAAAAATCTGAAATATCTTTGTAAGTGCGCAAATAAATACACAAACAGACCAATTTTCGTCAAGAAACACATGTACGTTATATATTTTTAATGATTTTATTTAAACCAAAATTAAACTTCTAAAACATGCGATACCTAGATAATGCATTGATTTATTTTACTGCATGATTATATGATTTGAAATGGGTGTGGTATAATAAATAAAATCTTTTTTTTAAATTTAACAAATCTGCCAACGACCTATGGTATAACCTTATTATATGTACTAAAAATAAACATTTTTTCTCAAAATTCAAAACATGCAAATGCTAGATAAAAAAGAACAATCTTTCGAAATCCTTTTATAATTTTTTGTGGAAAAGAGTCAATACGTCTAAAATCTGATTTAAAAAAGACATATTTCTGGTTTTCTCTGGCAATACCCTCTTAAACCATCTTACTTTGATGTGGTTGTCAGCTTCAATATTTAATCTGCTACAGCTATCAGCAAGCCGAGTTTAATGTATGTGAAAGAGGCCTAATAGTCTTATGTAAATACCGCACTAGAGTCCCAAGTGTCCCGAGCCTGCGGTATCCTCAATTGGGGTATGTTAGTATGTTGTGAGGCCGAAAGAAGTGGGGAGGAAAAGAGGTGGGTGTAGGGTCCCAGGGTCTGGTCTCCAGACAGTCTTGTCAGATGTAAGGTGAGCCGGTGAAGTAGACTTCTTCGTTTTCCAAACCCAAAGAGTTCCGTACAGAGAATTATGATTTGAGGTTAGATGCATCCTTTGTTAATAAAAAAACTTATGTTTTGTACTGGATATTGTCGTAACTTTAATTCAGATGAATAGCAAGTTTACAGAGTTTTGATTCTAATCTGAGCACTGGGGTTTCAATTTGTAGAATGGGTTGCAAAAATTTAAATTGAGAATTTATAAACAAAAAGAGAAAGCTGTCAGATGACCACAGACAAATGAGCGCGTAGACAAAAATGCATCGAAATATTTAGTAAAAGGTGACACACACGTCAAAATTATGTAGAGGCTATACATGAAAGTAAAGAAAATGATGAAATGCTAAATTTTTCTAATATGTGTGTTTTTTATTTTTTTCCGTTATAAGTTATAAGTAATTTTAGTTAAAAAAAGGTAAGATGAGCCATTTTTAAAACTTTTTTATTTTTACGTGCAAAATTATAATATTGCAAAAATTATATGTATATTTCGATTTATAAAATTTGAAAGCGTATTTTATCACCTTTTAAAAAAGTTTTAGTTTTTTTAAAGGGTATCTTCAGAAATATTCCATTTATTTGAATTGTATTGTAAAGCGTAAATATTTTAATCCTCTTACACAACACGGTCGAGGCCTAGGGGGTTAAAATCACGACCTCCGTGTAACACTCTCAGTTGGCGCGGATGAATGAACTCACCTGAGAAATGCGATAGAGCGGCGTTCTGGAATCGCTGAACAATTCCTGAAACTGCCAAGTAATTCCTTAAAGTGGTAAGGAGCACCATATCTAATAAAACGACGAGGTTACTAATAACTAAAGACCGGATTATATGCAAATGCATATTTGCATATGCAATTGCATATTTAGACCCTTTTCAGCGGTAGTTGCATATTTTAGCAAAAAAATTGAGATCTTGCATATTTACGCACGATCTCGTTCATCGTTCAGATGCCTCACATAGTGACACTATAAAAGTCAGATAAGCCGGAGGCCGTCTCCTCTTCGCCTTTGTATAAAAACGCTTGAAACTCATGGATTGGCGTTGAATAAATCTATTCAGGTTATGAAGAAAATTCGCCTAATGAATTCCTCGTTGCCAAAGCTATTCCCGAATAAACCCAAAGAAAAGTTTGAAAACTTACTGAACAATAACCCAGGGTTTGAACCCTTGTGCCAAATTGATAGCTTCATCAACGGGGCAGGTGAAATTTTGCCCGGCAGAATACGTTCAAAAATCGCACCCAAATTTAAAATCTGTCTAGTCACATCAGTAGACGTAGAACGCTCCTTTTCTGCTTACAAAAATATATTAAGCGACCGTAGACTACACAACTTGTCTACAGAACATTTAGAATACTACTTAGTTATATACGTCTTTAAAGGCAAATTGTAAATTTCATTGTTAAATACATTTCGTAATTGATATTTTCGTAAATACGATTGTTATCCTTGAGAACTAATAGCTTACTAAAATAAAAGAAAACATTTAAAAATACGACTTCCAGTATTATTTCATGTTGCATATTTTGGACCCTTTTATGGATTTTCGTGCATATTTTAGCTATTTTTATTGCATAATATATTTTGGGCTGTTTTTGTTGCATATAATCCGGTCTTTACTAATAACACAAACGTTCGAGTACGTTATACAGTGAATGAAACAGAGCCATATACTTGCGAGTTAACAACGTTAGAGGACTTCATTATAAATGGGGGTGGAAACATATCGGTAACGGAAATTTGAATGCTTTTTTTTAATTTTTTTTTGCTGCTCCCGTTTGGAGCCAATGAGTCTATGGGATTCCCAATTGGGGTATGTTGTTAGGCTGAAGATGGAACGTGCCGCAAATGTACTACACATTATTTTAAATGAATTAATTGTGAAATAACACAAATTAATCAAATAAAATTCATTTGACCACGCCGGGATGCGTATTTACAATCCCTACCGCGTTTCAGTCGCTTTAAATTTTCAATATCAAAATTTAAATACTTAGAAATAAACTTATTAATTTCTAATATACACATTGGAAAGATTATTTTATCTAGATTTAAGAACAATTTTTGTTTTTGCAAAGTGATAAAAAATTATCAATATAGAGGTGTATTTACAATATATGGGAATAATATTAAAATTTAAATATTTAGAAATAAAATTATTAATTTCTAATATACACATCAGAAAGCTTATTTTATCTAGATTTTAGAACAATTTTTGTTTTTGCAATGTGATAAAAAATAACCAATATAGAGGTATATTTAAAATGTAAATTGTCGTTACCGCGACTGAATCGGTATAGGTGTTGTAAATACGCCGCCGGGATTCCATCCCGCGACTTTCGGTTGGCGAGTTAAGAGCCTTACCGCTCTCGAGCACGCTGGCCGTCAATGCTGTAAATGCTGTAAAAATAGACCAAAAACTATGTCATTGTTCTCCTTTCTCTCTTTCGATCTGTGTCATCGAAATATGGGACAAAAATTTAACAAAAAAATGGGACAAAAATAATACAGACATTCTGTAATGACAATAAATTATTGTTATCTGTATTATTTTTGTCCCATTTTACTATTTTCGAATAATAATTTATTTTCTTTACAGGATGTCCATATTCTTTTCGTTCCATTTTTTGTTAGGTTAGGTTAAGTTTTATTAGGTATTTTGTTGGGGTATGTTAAGCCCGTACGATTTTGTCGGGGATATTGTGTCGTGGGATGAAAACGCGCATTATCAGGAAAAGTACAATATGATTGAATCCTTGGAGCAAGTGTATGAGTTTATAAAGGGCGTTCTTTCTTAACCAGTGATTCATGGCATTATTTGAAGTAAAAAATATAATGAAAATTTTGGTCTCCGGTGACTTTTTTGTCAATTTTTTTTCCTTCAAACTTGAACATAAGGAAATCAACAAAGATAAAATTGAGGTTTACATGAAGGTGAGGAAATCAACTAACATACTCAACCAACACGAAGATGTCAAAATCAACAAACATGAATTTGAGAACACATACTTAACATGAAGTTGAGGAAACCATGATGTAACACCAACACAACCTAAAATCCACCCCAGAAAAGGAACCTCTAATGAGGACTGTGAACATACCGCACTACTATTTAGTTTAATAGCCATTAATAAAAAAAAAAATAAAACATTCGCGATAAAAGATGAGACTGACAATGCTATTAACTGAAGGGCGAATTTAGGAAATACAAGGAATGGAAAATTTCACACAGTAATCATAATAAGAATGGAAATTTGATAAAGGAAGCAGATGTCTACAGCAGACCTCATACGTATATCAGTGAGGCATTTAAACGGTTAGAACTCGTACCTTCGGCAATGTTAGGAGGCAAGAGAATAGATGAATGAAAGTGCGTGTAATACGGAATAAGGACATCCAAGAAAGACTTGACAGGATAAATGACTAATACTTGAGAGGGGTCATGTCAAGACATCGAACAATAAAAACGACTCAAGTTTTATCTGGATGGAGTAAGGATTATGTGCCAGACATAAGACAAAATACACTACGAAACTATGTACAGTTGGGGAACAGTTGGGAAATTGTAAAAAATTTAGTGTCGTGAAATCTTCAGTATCACAGCAACCATATCACCATAACACAAAATGCGTCTGTTCAGCAACAACTTTTTCGCAACACTATTTTCATCACGGTTTGTACGATGAAATTAGTTGTACGACACTTCTTCTTCCTTGTGCTGTCCCAATTCATTGCCTAGGTAGGCTGTTGGGGTCGGCTCTTTTCGTTGTCAGGTTGTAGCTTCTTCGGTTCTGAGTATCGCCTTCACCCAGGTCGTTTTTCTGAAGTATTTTGGAGCATTGAGTCATCCGGGAGTTCTTTGGTCTTCCTCTGGATGACTGTCGATGAAGCTCCATACATTGCCTGCTTCACTGTATGGTCTGATGGTCTCCGTCTTATGTGCCCATACCATCTCAACTGTCGTTCCTCCAGCTTACTGTTTATGTCCGTGACACCCAGCCTACCACGAATTCGTGAACTTTTAATCTTATCTTGTACGACACTCTTAGTTGTACGTCACTAGTTTTGCCGAAAATTCCGTGGTCGCGGACCTAATTTAGTTTCATAAAGCTAATGCATGCATGATGAAACCATATGTTTATATGTGAAACTAATTTTTATTTTTTATTTTTTTATTTTATTTTATTTTTATTTTTTTTTATTTTGCAGAAACAAACAGTACATTATTACATAATGGGAAATAGTTACAAAGTTATAGAATTAATACAATAATTGGTACCAATGACATGTCTCTGTTATATACTTATGTTTTTGTGAGATAAATAATACATTATACCTAAATTAAATTAATAAATTATTGAAGGAGAGGGGTGTGTGAGAGTGTTTGTATGTGTGAGGGTGCGCGTGAGGGTGTGTGGATGTGTGTGGATGTGTGTATTATGTGTGCGAATTCAGTGTGCTAAAAATGTTTTTCTTAAATAGAGGGAGGGAATCAAAAAATATATCGGTATTTGTGGTTTTTTGAATTGAGTTGAATCTTTGAAGGATGCGCGAAATGGGGGAGTTGGCCGCAGCGTTCGTATTATTACTAGTTGTGTAAAAAAGGTTGGTGTGGCGAGTTCTTTTAGAAGGGATGTTAAAATTTATTTGAGATAGAAGTTCTGGGCAGTCTATTTCGTTATGTATTATTTTATGGAGAAATGTCATGTCAGCTACCGTTCGCCTGGATTTTAGGGATTGGAGAGTGCCGATGTAATTATTGTTGTATTTATAACCGAGATACTTAATAAATTTATTTTGTATGCGCTCTATGCTATTGACGTATTGGGTGTATTTGGGATTCCAGACAGGCGATGCAAATTCCAGTGTACTTCTGACTAGTGAGGAGTAAAGCATTACTAGAGTATGTGGATTTCTAAATAATTTACTCAGACGTAGTATGAAACCCAACATTTTGTAAGATCTATCAGTGATTGAATCAATGTGCGTATTAAATATAAGTTTACTGTCTAAATAGACTCCAAGGTCCTTACATTCATTTTTTGAGATCACGGGTTCATCGCAGAGTGAATATGAAAAGTTAATTATGTGCTTGTTTCTAGTAAAGGACATAGTGTGGCATTTAGAAACATTAAGGTCTAAATAGTTAGCTGTGCAATAGTTGCAGAGCCTATCTAAGTCACTT
Source organism: Limnephilus marmoratus (assembly GCA_917880885.1). NCBI lineage: Eukaryota > Metazoa > Arthropoda > Insecta > Trichoptera > Limnephilidae > Limnephilus > Limnephilus marmoratus. The sequence continues at coordinate 27,057,230 of OU862923.1, read as the reverse complement.
TGTAGCTCTTTACAGTCCGATAGAGAGCGAACCGTTTTGTAAATTTTCATATCATCTGCAAACAATAAAAATTTAGAGTGTTGGAAACATGAGCCTATGTCGTTTAAGTATATATTAAAGAAGAGCGGACCAAGGTGGGAACCCTGAGGGACACCCGAGGTTACATTGATTATTTTGGATAAAACTCCATTTATTGAGACAACTTGACTACGATTGCTAATGTATGATTTAATCCATCTAAACAAGTCACCGTGTATTCCAAGACGAGTGAGTTTATTTAACAGAATTGAGTGGATAACGCGGTCGAAAGCCTTTGAGAAGTCGGTGTACATAGCATCGACCTGCACCCTTTCGTCCATATTGCTCTGCAAATAGTTGACAAATAGGGCAAGGTTAGATGTTGTAGACCGATATTTCATGAATCCGTGTTGGTTCTGTGAAATTGTTGTAGTGATAGTTGGGTAAAGTTGGTCGTAAACGATTTTTTCAAGAATTTTACTTAAGATGGGAAGTTGAGAGATAGGTCTGTAATTTGTTACGTCATGTTTGTCACCCTTTTTAAAGATGGGAGTTATTACGGCAGACTTCCACTTATGAGGAAACGTACCTTCACTTAATGATTTTTTGAAAATTGCACTGACCGGAGGAGTTATATATTTACTACAATTACGTATGAAGATACCAGGCAAACTATCTAAACCAGGTCCTTTGTTAATATCAATGGATGATAGATATTTGTAGGTAATATCGTCGTTGATTGTAATTGAGGATATAGCTATGTTATTCAGCGGATCAGATTCATGAACATCAGATGATAAGTTTTGGGTGTGATCAGTGAAGACGGTAGAGAAATAATCGGCAAATAGATGAAATAATGTTATGAAACAAATTTTCATCTACTTTAATCATTATCAGCCCCATAATTAAACAATGATTAAATAACGGCACTGACAAATAAATTCAAATAAGCATTGAAACATGACATTTTAAATATTAAGGTTGATGTTTTTATAGGGTCGGAAGATTTTTTAACTGTCCAGATTCCGGTAGATAAGGGCCCAATTGACACGAAAGGGAAAACAGGGCATAAAAATTCATGACATTAAACGAATTTAGGCAGTGAAAGCCGGAAGCAAACAAAACAGTTCAAGGTAAGAGCTATAAAAATAACATCGGGATAACCCTGTCACGCTTCTCTTTGTCCCTTGTATTTTGGAAAGTCCTCAGCAATGACACTATAAACCTTTACGTGAAAAGGGCCCGAAAATAAAACATCCGATTTATTTTATTGGAATTTCTTGCAGAAACAGAAAGCAATAGCGGGAGGTTTGTAAAAAGCTACCTATTGCCCTTTGATAGGTACCGCATACACCTGTATATATATGTCGTGACCATACGTCCCGTTTTGATCGGGACCGTCCCATTTTTGGAGACCCCGTCTCGCTGTCGAAAGCGGGCCATGCGTGACATAAAATTGAGAGCAAAAATCGGACTATCTTAACTATTGGGCGCTTTTATAATTCCTTCGGTTACGGCACGGCAATGACACAAAACATACGTTCCTTTCACAATAATCCTGCAGCTTTTTCTTACCCACTACATAATGTAAGAAAGAGCTGTTGAAAATCAGACAAACGATGTTCATATGGCTACATCCAAAGGAAAATGTAATAATTATCATACATCTCCCTCACGCGGTATCAAAGAAATGAAACACCGTTCGAGTTGCCGTCGCCGTGCCGTTGCCGTGGGAATTATAAAATCGCCCATTAGATATCGTCATAAAAAAACGAATGGTTTAGAAGTGTAATCTGTACCGACTTGAAAGAGAACTGATGTCGCCAAATAGATAAGCCATAAGACCTTTCAACTTCAATACCCCAGGCAGACAATGGAATTTCCACATTTGTTAAATAAAAACTTTCGATATTTAATAATGCTGGATGAACTCACTTGGAATTAATAAAATTGACTTTACTTTGGGCAGATAACACGCTTCCACCATTTAACCTCTTCAGAGGGTATCATGGATTCAATGTCTAGAGATGGATCCCCCGCCCCGCATTGCTACCAATGACAATATAACCTAAAATATATTCAGAATCTTAACTACGTAAGTAAAAAAGCCGTGTACTAAATTGCGACTCGCGACCCGGTGTATTGGACGTACCTACTGCCGAATTTGCTCTACCAAACCCTCTAAAATAATGTGGGAATCTTAACGACGTAAAGTGAAGAAGAACGCGGCACGACGTATTGGACGGACGGACGTACAGTCGAATTCGCCCTAGCAGGCCTGGAGATTCGACCATTCCGCCCCGTTCATTTTAATTAATTCTAAAGAATGTGTTAGAAATATTTAAGATGCTTATAAACGTTTCCCTCCCGAAGTTGTTAATTCATCGCAGAGAAAAATAAAATCTGGTGTTTACCGCTAACTTTTAACGGTTTTTACATTTTAATTTTAATTACTTTTAAAATATATTAATGGTAAGGCATTGTTTTCATTAATCTAAAATATAAAGAACTTAAATCCCCAGGGGTCGGTTTAAAAAAGGTATTATAGTTACGAATTCGCTGGAAATGATTATTGTACCGCTTTAAGGCCAAAAAAATCTGGTCACATTACGTGTACAAGACCCCACGGGAACTTAAGCCTGAGTATCCGTAAATACGAAGGGAGTAATAGGCGAGTAAAGCAAGGAACAATGAAGATTAATACCTGGTGCGCATTTGGAAACAATGAGCTCCGTGTGTATCTTTATAGCGAATGACAAGCCTAGAAAAAGTGTGGTCAATGGTCGCCATTCATGCTACAATAGTTGTCATTGGCTAGAATATGATGAAGGGACTTTTCACTCTCAGTATGAACATGACTCAATTTTGGAGGCGGGTTGGGCACCGCCGTCCCAGGAACCATTTATTGGATAAACCAACACCTCTGCCAAAGTGGTTCCGATACGTTTGGTGACTTAGCAGGGGTGCCCGGGTTCATGGGGTGAGGTTTGTCCGGGACTTGGCAGCGAATGCGTCTGCCCACCAGCTGCGTGGAAGGCCGGATCGGGACAGAATATTTGAAGGAGTCCCTTTAACTTCTTCAGCCGCACCAATGGGAGGGATGGATTCATAAATCCTTCACTCCTGGACACACTGACCCCAGATTCCTACCCACCCGTAACACCCTTTTCCTTTCCAGAACTTCCTCTCCTTCCTTTCCTAAAAAGACCATTCGCACAGCATCCCCAAAAAAACATAAGCCCTGAGGGGAAATTATTTTCCTCAGGGTCTCTTGTGCGGAACTAATGTAAAAAAAAATTTCTTCATTTCAAACTACGTACATCAAAGGATTTCCATAAATGAATAAATGAATTTGCTATATATTTATTATTTGAACATAATATCGACTACGGAAATCTGAAATGGTGTAAAAGACAAAAGGTTAATTACGTTTTAAGATTTTCACGGCCAAAAGCATTTTCGTCATTTGTTTTTGGGGTGTTATGCCGTGTTGCGCTACCTCCTTCTTTAGCCAACGTTTCGGACATCGTTGCAGTGCCCTGATGTTCGAAACGTTGGCTTAAGAAGGAGGTAGCGCAACACGGCATAACACCCCAAAAACTAATACCGAAAAAGGTTAATTGTTCAGGAGAGCGAAAAGAATTTTTTAATTTTTTTGATAAAATTTTCAAAAAACATTTTCAAACAATCTTATGTCCTTTTTTGTAGACCTACAATAATAAATTATTATAAAACAATTTTTATTATTTTTCGACTACATAGGCACATGCTCGTATTATGGTAGTCGAATGGATCCTTCAGAATACTTCAGATTTTTTGCAAATTTCTAAACAGTTTTTTTAAATTTATTTTTAACCAGCAGACCCGGACACACGTTGCTGTGGCTAACGAAACACAACGCCACGCCATTACCCAACCTTTATAACTAATCAAATCCTGTTAAATCAAATCCACGCCGCACGCTTGCCAGCCCGCTCCCTTTATATTTCAACCAATTTTCACAAAATCTTAACAAATTAAAATCCTGAAAAACCTTCCTCATGAATCACTCTATCTATTGGTGAAAACCGCATGAAAATCCGTTGCGTACTTTAAAAGATCTGAGCGCACGGACAGCGGGAGCGACTTCATTTTATACTATGAAAAGATTTTTCAGAAAAGTATCCTCTTAAAATGCACGTCATAAAAGACACATTTATTTTTCTAAAAATATTTCGCCGACGCCGATTGAAAGAGAAAAAAACGGAGAAAAATGACAAATTTAACTCATTTTTGGATCTATAGTCCTTTACAGCATTTCAAATTTCCGCAACCGATATTTACAGTTCGTAGATAATAATAATAATAATAATAATTGGATAATTTATAAAGCGCCGTTTTTGTGAAAAATCACCTCAAGGGCGCTGTACAATTTATTAGGAATGCTTAGGTTCTAACTAATTTTACTATTTATAAATGGATACAGAAACATACTTACCTGGCTGGTCACTTCCGATAAACACACTTTAATTAGAAAGTTTATGGAGAAGGTACGGCTTTGCACGCGGAGGACATTACAGTTAACACACTGGACATTGCATGATTTTACATTATTTGCTACCCTAGTATTACATTTACGAATAGATTAGTGGCAAAAGTAGAGTTGGTATTTATTTTAAAATACTGGAGAATTTAGGACTATTGGAGATTAGTGGCAAAAGTATTGTTGATATTTAGGACTCTTTAGGGCTGGAGAATGTTCATGAAATGACCTTCACAAACGCTTACTTTTTTTTTTTTTTTTCTACGTTTTTACGGTTAGTTATTTACGGTGTCGAGGGCATTGAATGTGAAGGTGAAAGATTTTGAGTTTATGGATACGACTGTCTGAAAAGGTGAGTTTTAAGTCTAGCTCTAAACTCCGCCGCGTCTGTGATCATTCTTAAGTCATATGGCAGTCCATTCCAGGCTTTAGGTCCTGACACTCCGAAAGCGCGCTCACCGAACTTAGTATCTGGTGTGCGCTTTGGTTCCTTTAACCTTCCGATAGCTGATGACGCTGCTGACCTCAGGGTTGACTGACGATAATTGGAATTTTCTGGAATACACAATTCCGATAAGTAAGCCGGAGCCATTCCGTTAAGGGATTTAAATACCATCCAGCAGAGCTTAAACTGGATCCTTTCAGGACATTTAAGCCAGTGTAGATTTTTGAGATGCTCTGAAATGTGGGAATATTTAGATACGCCGGTGATAAGTCTTGCCGCAGCGTTGAAAACGGATTGTAATTTGTTGATTTGATATTTTGTATATATTTGAGATACTTGTATATATTTGAGTAACTGAAGTAAGTATTTGAGTAATAAAAATGTTAAGAGATTAATTTGTAGTATATTCATAAGAATAAGAAATATTTTAAAACTCAACAATCTAAAAAGAGTATACTAAGCACTAATCCAGTCATTAATTCAATATGGAATTATTGGATGGAGGGGGTCATACAACAATATTCTAACCCCGATCAAAGTGATCCAGAAGCTAATCATTAAAGTAATCCTAAAGAAACCCTCCACTTATTCAACAGAAACGATTTTCGCAGAATTCAGGGTGCCTCTAGTAGAGAATATCTTCAAGAAAAATGCAATTATCCAAATTTACAAAGATAATATCATCAAAAAATTTGAAACTCACCAATAAAAAGACAACATCAAAATACCAAAATTTAATACCAAACTAACGCAAAACAATTATATCTATTTAGGAATAAAGTTTTTCAACAACCTTCCCATTGAAATAAAAAAAACCAAAGACATCAATAAACTGAAACTCAAACTGAAGCTACATTTCATCAGGAATAATTAACTAGATAATTACCTGTTTTTCTCTTTCTTTCTATTTATTATTAATTAATCTATATTCATCTCTTTTATTTTGATTTTTCGTATTTCTCCTAAGTGCACAATATTTTAGTATGTAACCGTATCATATGTATGTACACTTACACACATAGATATATAGATGATCCAGAAGTCTCAATAGATCCTTTTATATACTTACCTATTGCATAAAGTTATTCTACTTCAGTTATAATTAGTGTAACTCGCTCATCAAGCACAAGAACTAGCTTCTTCTTTGGTGAGATTGCAATTTTTAAATAATTTCTGTACCGATATGTAATTTATATAACTCCACTGTACACTTATATATCTATATTAAATAAATAAAAAAAATGGACTGCAAGAGTATGCATCTGAATGCACCGATGTATCTGAATGAAAGTGGCAGTGGTGTGCAGGTTGGGCAAAATACATGCTTTGCTGTAATAAAAATACAAATTACAAAATACTTTTTCGCATGTATTTAAAATACGAAATACAAAATACTTTCGAGTCGTGTATTTGAAATACAAAATACAGTATTTAACCATTTTTTAATTTCAAATACAAAATACAAAATACATTTGGTTTTGTTAGAACCTTTGGTTGCAATAAATTGTCGTAAGTGACCTTCCTTATCCAAGGGTGCGTTTCCACAGAAGCAAAGCTGAGCAGAGCGAAACAGAGATGTACGAAAATTGACCAATCATATTGCTCAGAAGACACATCTCGTCTCCGCTCCACTTGTAAAGTTTTGTGGTATAGGACGCAGGTTTAGATAATAATAATAATTATTATAATAATACTAGCTGGTTCCCGGCATGCGCCATATTCAAAGAAATAAATTGTTCCTCCCTGCATGTCCTTTCCCGTGCGTCCTCGTTCCCCTCACGCATCCCCTTTTCCTTCCGCGTTCCCCTTCCACCTTCCCCGCCTACCCTCTCCCCTCTCCCGCTCCCCCGTCCCGCCAACCCCCTTCCGCATTCCATATATTCAGTCCCAGTACATTCAGTTTTCAAACAACCCGCATGCCAATTGTTACAATTTTTTTATTCAAATTTTAAATATCTATAATTTAAAAAATCCATAGACAATTATTTTGTTACAAAAAAAACAGCTGCCTGCTAAATTCAATTTCAACAAACGCGCGAACTGTCAAACGTGCGAAGTTAAAATAGTTGTTAAGTTTTCTGAAATTATCCAATTTTCTGCGAAATTTTCTCAATTTTTCTTTCCGCAAGAACCTTCTACAAAGTATTAGAAACTTCAAAAAATAAACAATAAAATAGGTAAAGTCGTTCTGAAGTTATGGCGTGACCAAGGGAAGAAACAGGGATTAATTTTTATATACATAAATGACATTTGTATAGCGCAGTTTTGTGTTATTTCACTTCAAGTGCGCTCTACAGTAATTAACTTAAAAACAATCTAGTATTCAGTCAAATTATTCCTATAGTGCTTGATCTCTAATACTATGATACAAAAATGTACAATACAAAGCAATGACAAGTATAATATTATAATAAGATACAAAATGTACAATCTCAGTGCTATCATAGCGCAGGACAATAATAATAACTAGCGTGACATAAATAAAGGTACAGTACATTATAAAGCAATGATAAGAGAACTACATTAGGAAGAGTGCTATAGCACAGGTCAATAGGACAATATTACAGGATTCTAGGGTTTTTAGTCTATGTATTATCTATGTCATTATCATTATTAAGATCGCCAAGTGTATTTGAAAATGTGTTTTGAAGCCATAAGTATTTGAAATACAAATTACAAAATACCTCAGCATCAGGTAATTGAAATACCAATTACAAAATACATTTTTAGGAAGTTATTGAAATACAAATACAAAATACGTATTTGTATTTCAATTACAAGTAATTCAAATACTGCCCAGCCCTGATGGTGTGTGAGTTACGTCTTACGTAAATGTGAACACTAAAATTACGCGTATTACCGACGGCTCTATTCGTCGTTTATATTCTTCAACCTCTGTTTTCAAAACGTGCCACAACCTAATCCTTTAAATATATTCTGCTAAAATTACTTCCTCCAATCTGCTAAATGATTCTGCCACTGAGAACTCCGTTGTAACCTCTCTTTCTATTACTGGCGTTGTTTAAGAGAAGGAGGGAGAGGTTAGGTACAGCTTACGACGTAGACATTAGCAATAAGCCTTTATAAGTCGTATACCAATTGTATATTACGAACACGTGACATGTTTGTAGTTTTAAAAAATATAAAACTATTTTTTTTTATAAAAACACACGTCATAAATACTATAAAATAAAAGTATTATCGACAAGAGAATTAAAAATGGCAAAGCGTAAAAACAGCGCGAATTTTACGCGTAACCAGAAATGTTTGGAGCACGGAGTAAACATAACGTGAATTTAAAGATTAATAGACATTGAAGCTTTGAAATTGAACATACTAGATAAGCTCTACGGTAAAAAATGTTTTAATTGAAAAATAAAAAGTCTTACTACAACTGATACACGTAACAACAGCTATTCATCAGTATTCGAAATATACCCGCTAATTATGAAACGGAGCCACGAAAAGAGAGAATTGAGAAGCCAAAAACCTAAAGTTTAAATTTTTCTGTTGAAAACCAAGAAATCCAAAGTCACGTCAAACTGATAATTTATATGGAAGTTTAAAAAATAATGTATTTGATTTTTGTTGTCTTGACGTGTGACAGGTTCACACATTATTTATTGAAAAAGGAGGGAACACAAAAGCCGGCCAATCGTTCCACGACTAGCTCGACAGCACAAGAAAGAGTAAGAAGAGAACTAGTGGTGAAATAAGACGAAAATGTGCTACAAAAAGGACAAAGATAGGATTACTATAACATTATAAGAGAAATATGGTTTTTCAAATGAGTGGAATACTAGTGATAATATATTTTACTAATATTGGTATTTTTGGTCCTTTTTGAGATTGCCATGTGCCCTAATAAAAAATTTATGTAGGTAATAATGGTTGCTCGTACAAAAGAAAATATTGAATAACCATTTTCACGACAACTCAATAAAGTGGTCTTTCAAAACCCCCTTTAAAGTCGTTAAAAGTTATGATTTTTTTAAATAGCCCATAACCTAACTTCACGTAAAATATTTAACCAATTTAAAAAAAAAATCTCTTTTAATGACTTTCAAAGGAAGTGTTGAAGTTGCAAGATTCCGAGTTGTCCGGTTACCATGTAACAGTTTGAAATTATAATGCTAAGTAAGCACCCATTCATAAAGTCGGTTGCTACGCATTAATTCGAATTGATTTTTTATTCCTATTTGGAAAGCCAAAATTAGAACAAAAGGAATCCAGCGTTCTTCCGTTGCCTAAAACATATTTTCGGCAAGCTAATTTTTTTCAAAAAGCACCGAACAGATAGTCAGAGAGGCTGGACGTTTGTTTTGACCAGGAAGACATACTACGGTGCATCTCCGTCGACCTGTCAGCTAATACTTCGTTAATTTTGAGTTTCATATATTAATATTTATTTACCATTTAATATTCTGTTCAATTTCTTGAACTGGCGCCCTGCAATAATTTTCACAACGTGACGATCTTTATTTAAAACATTTGATTAGATTATCATCGGTTCGATTTTATTTTAAAGACTACAAGTTATCGATATATTTTATTTGTTTCAAATAATTTTAATTATTTAGTTTCTTTTAGGCTAAACACGACTCTGAGTTTAAAATATTAGAGTAATGTGATTTTATTTAAGATATTAAAGTCCATGTTCTGGTTTTGTTTTAATTGAAAAGAATAATTTAATCGTTTTGCCACAATTCTTTTATTTTAACCATTAGAGATTTTGTAAAAATAAAAGTAATGAATAAAACTTTTGTCTTACGATACGTATAATAAGTAAATGTCTTATCAAAGTGGTGTACCTTTACTGGCGCTCATATCTACTCTGAACATCCTTATCTTTCAAAGAACTGGCATTTACACATGAAAGTAGGTTCCTTGATAACTCAACACAACGAACTTTGCAAAAGGATATAATGTCATTAAAAGCGAAAAAACCAACATATAAACATAACCTAACGTAAACTATTTAACCGAATTTTTTTTTCTTCACTTTTCATGATTTAAATTACTCTTCATAATTGTGTTGAGTTGCCCGGTTACCGATCCATTCTTGGTAATTATATTTCAATGCCTTGAGGTAAACAAGGGGCCCCGCAGTCTGGGCTGCTACTCTGCTACTAGCCTGCTTGGCTACTAGTTACCAGCTACAGCTACTAGACATTAGGCTACTTGGGCCAATGATGCATGTTGTTCTGATATCACCTTGACGGACAGATACCTACTCGAATGGCAATCATTCGATGGAGGACGCTAAATGCCTTGAAGTCGGTGATTATTGACGAGACATTTGATTGGGACTGGGATGTATCAGGCATACAGCAGAAACCTTTTGTTAACAATTGAAAAAAATCGAAAATCGTTTTTTTTTAATTAAAATGTTACGCTTTATAAATAGGATTCATTGCATATTTTTTATACATAGAAGTATACAATAATATTATCCTCTTGTTAGGTAATTATAACTTTGTACAGTTTCGGTGTTGTAGAAAATATTTTTTTGGAAACTAGTTTTTTTGGATATGGATTGAATGACACAAGTGGGCAGTGTTGTTTTGTGTACAACAATCGGAGGAATTCTGAGACCAAAGGATAATAATTGAATGATTCGAGGCGAGCCATTACGGGATTCCATATTTAAACATTGTTTAAATTTCGAGAATGTTTTGACTGAGGGTGTATTGGAGAAACCAATTTCCGGATACCTTTTCTTAACAATTGAAAAAATGTGGAAATCAGTTTTAGAAAATGAAAGTTATCACGTAATATACAAATTATTTATTGCATAATTGAGATACGACAGGGATATTTATATATACCTAACCATTGTAACTTTGTAGAGTTTTTATTTAGATCTGTTACAGGAATCTTGTGTGACCCGAAAATGCCTATAAAACTCAAAGGAAAGATGTACCAGACTATTATTAGACCCCCGATAATGTTTAGCTCTGAATGCTGGACTATGTATAACTCCTACTCTAGGCAACTCAAAACAGCAGAAATGCGAATACTTAGATGGTCGGCAGGAGTATCATCAAAAGATAAGATTAAAAGTTCACGCATTCGTGGTAGCCTGGGTATCATGGACATAAACAGTAAGCTGGAGGAACGACAGTTAAGATGGTACGGGTACATAAAACGGAGACGGTGAAGCAGGCAATGTCTATGGATCTTCATCGACAGTCATCCAGAGGAAGAACAAAGAACTACTGGATGACTCAATGCTCCAAAATATTACAGAGAAACGGCCTGGATGAAAGCGATACCCAGAACCGAAGAAGTTATAACCTGAGAACAAGAAGAGCTGACCCCAACAGCCTACCTAGGCAATGAATTGGGACAGTGCGAGGAAGAAGAGGAGAGTTTCTATGTAGGTAGTAGAAGATGTTTTCTTTGGAAATTAGTTTTTATTGGTATTGGCTGACAAAAATGGGCAAACAATTTGTGTTCTGAAAACAATCAGAGGAGTTCTGAGATCAAATGATAATTCAAACAAGTAATTTATCAAACGTTCATCATAAAACATACTTCATATTATGCCATTACCAGTATTATAACCATCCACATCTAAATAAAGGCTTCCTCAAGTTGCTTCCTTAAATGGTTTTTGCCGCTATGTGTTGTTTCCATCAACACGTTGTATTTCCTCCTTTCAATGGGTAGGTCATCCTTGAACCCTCTTGACCAAAATTGACGATTTGTCCTCCAAACTTTCATACTTTTGGCAATTTCAATTAATAATGAACCTTAAATACTAATTGACGTTACTGAATTAGCATTATTATGTAAATGACGGAATAAAGCTCATGGTAAAATCTAATGGCGTATTGACTGGACTAAGTATTTATTCGCCTTATTAAATTTGTAGACAAAATTTTGGACAACGAAACTATAAATAAATCTACTAAGTTCAACAACTCACTTCCACAAATAAAAAAATTAAACAATGAAAATTTTCAAAGAAATCAAAGAAGAATTAAATAGCAATTTTTTCTTGAACTACAAGATTAAAAAAAAAACTTCGGCATTAAATTAAAACCTAATCCACCTGAATATTACTTTGAAAAAACAAAAAGAAAAACCATAATTTTTTTTTAATAACTTTTAAAGGTTATGCCCTTAAGTGTTATATTTAATCATAGAAGATGAAGAAAATACTGATAAATCTAACCGAAACATGAAACGGAACAAAAAATAAAAAGGTAACGGCCACAACAACTAGGAATCGAATCAAGGCTCTCTGCCTTACCGGGACAACGAAACGCCTCTAACCACCGTGTAAAGCTGATTTTTTTTACGTCTGTTTTGTTGGTGTCATATTTATTTTCAGAAATAGCAATACCTTTGTCTTGTTCAGTTTCATGTTTTGTTAAGATTTGTTAATTTTATCTTCTTCTTCTTCAATGATTTTATTACAATAATTATTATTTTTAACTTGAGTAAAATCTCAAATTGTAATATTTAATTAAATGAAGACTTTTTTAGCGAAACTCAATCGAAAATCTGAAAACAGCAAAATCAACGGACACATCTAGGAATCGAACCAAGGACCTACGCCTTGCCGGGGCATTCATTTGCTCAATAAAATTGAGACGTCACGTAGTCCTGCCGCGGAGGGATTTGTCGTAAGTTGTAACACTTCTTGGTTGAGTCGTTTATGAGAAAGAGAAACAGAATACAACTGAGCAATCAGCGGTACGTCAATATACGCATAAATTCGTGCCAATACTTTGTGTGATAATTTATAATATAGCATACCACACATCTTATTTATAGGTCCCACATTTCAAGCGTACGATACTAACACGTATCACGTATGATGAAGAAGTCGTCACAAGCACCATCGCCAGATCTCCCCGGTCACCTCGGGGGGGCGTCGCCCCTCCACGGCAGATCAAAGGGGCCCCCCTCCAGGCCGGTTGGGCCGCGTGTATTGCGGCGGCCGACGGGGATAGTATACACAGACCTTCACGGTCGCGGGCCGGGGGCCCCGCAAGGGGCGGAGGGACACCAACCGATTGAGAATTCTTGGGAAGTTCGGATGTAATCGAATTCATACTTATATATAGATATATTTAGCAATTGCTAATGTGGTATCAGTATGACATTTTGTCGGTTAGTGAAATAATGCCGGAATGAAATAAACATAGTAAAAAAAACAAAGGGATTATAATAAGACAAGTTTGAAATTAAAAATTTTATTAGTCAATTAAATAATATTATTAACTAGCGAGTTCCCGGCATGCGTTCCAATGCCACCTGTTAAATAAATTGTTTCTCCCTGCGTGTCCCCCCTCCCGCGTTCCCTTCTCCTCTCCGCATTCCATATATTCAGTCCCGGTACATTCAGTTTTTAAACAGCTTGCGTGCACCTATTGTAATTTTTTATACGAATTTTCTTTTTTCATATATTACAAACATTCATTTTTGTGTATTAAAAGAAGAATCAATCAACTTTGGGGGCGTTCAAGTATTACGCAACGCAATTTTTGAAGATTTTTGACCCCCCCCTCCCCCCCTGTAACGGCCGTAACGTTTTTTATACCCTCCCCCCCCCTAAGCGTTACGTAAAGCTCAAGTGACAATTTTTACCTGAAAGTCACAATTAAGTTGCGCAAAGTACTAGAAAGTCGCTTAAATACCTTTTTTCTTGTTTTAATCGCGTTTGCCGTAATAAATAAAACAAATATATTTCGAAAACGAAAAGGGTTGCCAACTTGGAAGATTTTAATTCCCTAGTTTTTTGAAGTGCAGTGCCTATTCCGATGCAGTGCCACTTAGAAATAAATTGTTTCTCCCTGCGAGGCCTTTCCCATGCGTCCCCGTTCCCCTCCCTCTCCCTGCCGCCAGGCTATATTAAATACACACATTTATCAAACTACTCGCGTGCAACTTATAATTTTTATGCAAATTTCATAATTCAGCCAGCCAGCGCTCACCAGTTTATTTAAAAACCTTTGCTGGTGTGCGTACAACAATTGACCAAAGTTTCATCGCAATCAATTGAATGGTATCGGAAAATTAATTAGTTTTTTTTTTTTTTTTTCATTTTTTCGCCAGAGCTCAGCATTGTATATAGAAACATTCGCGGGCAACAAATCACCAAAGTTGCATCGTAATCGGTTGAATGGTTTAGGAAAGCATAAAGGACAAACAAAGAAACTTTCATTATTATGTATTAAGATTAGGGGCCATTCATTTATTACGTAAGACGAATTTTGCAAGTTTTCGACCCCCTCCCCCCTATTATAAGAAAAAATAAGAATAGGCCAACCCCCTCCCCCTGTTTAATATTTATTAGATTAAAATCTAAAGGAAAAAATGAATTCACGTTTGGTTTGTTTTAATGTTTCTTTGCGCGGGTCCGTTGCCATAGAAATGGAAATCGTTTACCTATATGCATCCGAGCGAACCTCGGCACTCGCGCGGTTGCCCGCGCTTTTTCAAAGAATAATTTTAACTTTGCGCATTTTTGTGATCTTCCGTAAGAACTATCGAGACTCCCTCCCACCACCTTGTAAGAAAAAATAAGACATGGTCGACCCCCCTCCCCCCCTAAATCGTCTTACGTAATAAATGAATGGCCCCTTAGCCATCACGCAATTTTCCCACAGGAATATGCAAAGAAGATGGAATCCACACAAATTGCACTTCAAATTCATTGGCACTCACAAATCACAAATCCATTGGCACTCACTCCTCGCTGTGTAAAAAAATGTATTGCACATTGTCTGACATAACTCTTCTGTTGTTGCCTTGACTTGCTGGGGCATCTTCGACTTGTTCCATTTACTTGCAGGTCACAATATTAGATACTCTTTCTTCGTTGTTCTACATGTCAAAACCATCCTAACGTCCGTTTCTTAATTTATCATTACGCTTAACTCCCTCGCATTATTTAATAAGGCTGATGTCATATCAATACAACACATCAAAACTAAGTTGTATTTATTAAACAATGTTTCATTCGCCCGCTGTATATAGCCAGTCAGACGAGTGCTAATAAAAACCTCATTAGGTTTACATTATCTTAAATCTATAAAATATGCCAAGTTTTATGGTTATTCTAATGTTTTGTGTGTTTTAATTAACATTATAATATCACGTAAGATAGATACTTGGTTTCATGTAGGTACAACAACACCACTATTACGACACAGTAAATATATTGAAGATAATTTTGTAAAGACAGTTAGATAAAAACAGCTTTAAATTTTGGTGAACGCCTGTACAACATTTTGTGCCATTTACTAAGATGATGTTTCGTAAAATTAAATTCACTTATTCCGTTGTCAAGAAAATCATGGACACCCTATCCTACCAGAGGAGGTTTAATTTTAATGCAAGGTTAGAACACAACTTTCGGTAGGAAATGTAGGAATTGAAAATTCGATTTAAAACTTTTGTTTGTGTTCTGGGGAAAGATTGCAAGGCAATTTAGGAATTAGGTTAGTGGTTGCGGTTTTCCCCAAGGATGCTTTCTTGGACCTTCCTAAAAGTGTTTTACTCACTGACATAGAATGGACAAGATTGACCTTTGTGGCACAAAATGAGTTCATTTTGGACAGTCTACTAAGTATTGAAACCAGATTTTTGCGTCAGAAGATAACAATTCTTTCTTACGTTACATTATGTTGTTAATGTTACATTATTTGTAAACTGCATCAAAGTATTTTCAGGGTGAATATTTCCCTGATGGTAGTCAACCTTCAATAGGAGAGAGCTCCAGAAGAAAAATAATCAAGAAATTAATACACGAGATATGCGACTGATTAGTGGCTGAATTGACAAACGTGTCGGGTTCAATTCCTCTGATAGCGCTCGATTCTTCCGACCGATCGATGGTAGAAGGAGTTTTTGTAATATTTTCGGGTTATCGGGAATATTTGCATTTATTGTTAAAAATAAAGAAAAACAAATACAATCATTGGTTTATGTTTAAAAACGCAATATTCATAAGTGAAAGACTGGCCGGCAGTTAAAAAAAGTATAATTCTTTGGGTAGGAAGTGTAAACTTTAAATTTATAAAAAATCTTAAGTAGGCCGGAGACAATCAATATCAATTGTTAATAAACGTAAATACGTCAATTTACTTAATTTGCACGATTGTGAATTGCCAATTGATCGTTTACTGAGGTAGCGATTAACAACTGAGACTTCCTTTATTTAGATTGAGCGCGTAGACAAGCGCAATTGACGCAGCGGTTTGATCGTTTACACTGTGCGATTGACAATCGTTCGTTCAATTGCTCTATCTATAAAGCCCTATGGAATTCAGTTAATCGCTTTACTTACAATTGCATTATATAGCGATTTTCCCGAGTTACACAAGTAAAAATCCAAAGCTTATTACCATATTCGCACATTTTAGGTTATATTTCGGCAGACGTCCACAAAATAACTGGGGCAAAAATATTGAAGTTCCGTCAATCGCACAGCAATGTACATTGAAAATGACGTAAGTACGCTGACAATTATTGACGTCTCCCGGTCCCCTTTGCATAACAATAATATATACAGCGCCCTTGAGGTGATTTTCCACGAAAACGGCGCTATATAAATTAGCCAATTATTATTATTATTATTATTATTTATATCTCTTGCTACTCAACAATCTGCTTGACTTAATCGAATGATTCGATTCACGTGTAAGCGTACAGCAAACTGCAATTACTTTTTAACAGAATATATATAATAAATAACGCACAACTTTTACACAGAAAAATTATAATATATTTATGAGGAAAGACTGTCCCATTTAGGTTTAAATAAAAACAGAAAAAAAAATTCCATTGAACGAAACAGTAAAAATAAAGAAAGTGTGGAGATAAAAAGTAGCCAAGCGCAAATAAAACCGATAAACTGAAATAATGACACCAAAACAATTTTTAATATACAGTTTAAGTTCAACATTTAACTGAATGGAACTCTATTGATCTAGAATTCTAGAACATAAAGATTGTTACTTTTTCATACTTTATTAATCTACGACTATTTGTTTCCTAATTAAATATAAAATAATTTAAAAATATATAAAAAAAACAAAATGCTGAATGAATGAAACAGTATTGCGAAATGCCGTTTTTAAGATAGTGTACAAATGCATTCATCATTGTGTTACCATCCAAAGATGATTGAACTACAGAGGATGCCTTAAATCAAAATCAAAATCAAAATCATTTATTGTACAAAATTTTCATTTAATACAAAAGGTATAACTTATAGGTACCTATATCCTATTTCTTTCCAGTTAACCTAACATGTTATTCAGATATTAACACAAATGAAATATAAATATAAAAGTGGTGTAATACAAAGTGAATTTGTTTTAATTTATTATATAAACATAAATATAAAACAGTTGTACCTATGTGAGGTCTTCAATTAATGTGTAATGAGACCTGTTCAGAAGGAACGTTTTTAGTGATGACGTTTGTATTTGTTTAACATCATGTGGAAGGTTGTTGTATACTTTAATGGCCATGTAAAAGGGTCCTTTTTGGAAAATTGTTTTGTACACTTACTTACAAATGATTTACTTACTACCAGAACTACAACAAAATTACAATCATTACTATTTTTAAAAAATTCGTAATTAAAAAAACTGGTAAAAAAAATGACTTTTTATTTCAGACAGCCGCCATTTTGCGAAAAAAAATTTTTTTAACTTTTCCGGGGTACGGGTCATAGCAGCATTTGTTTAGATTAAGAATTAATTTGATTTTTTTTTCTGATTGCAATCGTGTCCACCACTTCAACACCCTGTAACTGTTTGAATTTTTAATTATTTCGTTTGATTTTTTTATGTATGCTTTAATGTTTAACAAATATTTGGTAAAATAATGGTTGCTAAAAATATTATTGTTTTTTTATTGCACCTGAAAAAATACCTACAATTCATGCTCCTAGACTAGAACTCCCAATCAGATTGTAAGCTTTGGAGCACAGGCGTCAAGTAGGTACGCTTTCCTCGTTCTACCGGTGTTACAATGGAAGATGCTCCGAGGAACTGATAATGATGTCATTGATCCTTTCAGCATCAGTGCATAGTTGGGAAACACGCCAAAAGCGCGCCAAACATATATACATGGTCACATGTAAACAGGTCGCTACGACCACGACTCGTTTGTTGAGTTCAAGAGCTCGACTGTGACATCTGAGTTTCCTCCCTTCTGGATAAAACATAACATGGGTCTCTTCAAGATCCATGTTCACTCCATCCTCTCCTCAAAAGAGACCCTCCACACAGCACCTTTACAGGTGACACAGGCCGTTAAGGAAATTATTTTCCTCAACTGTGTTTTCACTACTTCAGCATACACAAGTTCTACTGTAAGGTAAAAGACGAAGAGCGAGCAAAACAACAGTTTTAAAATTTATTTTGCGACAGATTGATGTAAACAGTTATTTTTTTACATCACCATCGTAGTTCTGCATCCACACAGCTATTTACCCAAAGTTACATTTGAATTCTCATCTGCGGAGCATTAACGATTTTAAAGACAAAACAAACATACTAATTTAAATCCAAACATTGTATACATACAGTTTAAACTGCGTAATATAATTTGTACGTATGTATAATATTATATGTATATATATATATATATATACACTGGGTGCTTAGTAATTTATTCGCTTTATAACATATTAATCTAGTACAGGCATGTCCAACCTGCGGCCCATGGACAGCATGCGGCCCAATTGAAGTTTTTTGCGGCCAAAATTAAGTTTTCATCTTTCTATACAGGGTGTTAAGGGACGTACTTGACTTACTTTAACCAGTGATTCCTGACATTATTTGGAGTAAAAAATGTAAATAAAATTTTGGTCTCCGGTGACATTTTTGGAGTTTTTTTTATTTATTTTTTCTACAAAAATATAAAAAAAATGGTAGGTGTTAGACAGTTGGAGACGGGGTTAGGGATTGGTCGGTTACTCGGCTGTGTGACCAGTGACGACGTGCAGAAGAATTTTTTTTTGTTTGATTTTGAAGAAAAAAAATTTGAAAAATACAAAAAAAAGTCATCAAAAAAGTCACCGGAGAAAAAAAATTTATTGACATTTTTTACTCCAAATGATATCAGGAATCACTGGTTAAAGTAAGTCAAGTACGTCCCTTAACATCCTGTATTTTGGATTTTCGTATTCTTACAAAAAAAAGAAAAAAATGTCGTATATTTATCATTTATCACATTTATATTATATTTTGTGAAATTAGAGCTTTCTTGTTATTGGACCTAGGACTCTCGATGGGGGTTTTGATTTATTGCTTGCCAGGTGCATGGCCGCACTAGGAATTTATTTTCGCAATCGGTTTCCACAAGTATATTTGTTCCGCACATTTTCGGAAGATCGAATGCAACTGACCTGACTTTAATAAGTGAAGGGTGAGTGCAAAGGACACACATACGCACATGTATGCCGAAAAATAAGTTTTTGGGGAAACATTTTTTTAAGCTGATCTCCTTTACTGTACTGAATCCACCTATGTTGAAGGAGATTAACCTATATGTCCCTAACGCGTATACTTGTGGGAGATCCCACGCACTTTTTTATGCTCCGAAAGCGAGAAATTCTTCCTTTTAGAATGCCCCATTAAACAGAGCAATTCAACTGCTTAACGATTCTGCATCTGACATCTTCAATGTTACCTATAGAGAGTTCAGTAACTAACTTTTGACATACGTCTCAAAATAGTGAAACTGCCCCCTTGGACTTTTTTTTCTCTTAAATTTTGTAATCTTCTCCGTAATAATTTGGTGTATAACTGTTTTATGGCGAACCTGAAAAAAAAAAATGTATAATCAGTTTATGCCTTTTAGCATTGGAGGTCTCGGTTTCACATTTCTGTACAACGAATTACCGGGAAAAATGGACACGTCATTTACCTGTGTTCATGGACGGATAAGTATTTATATAGGTCAGCATTTCAGTAAACGTTGACTGATTTGGGTTGGGCACCTCTAATCTAGTATACATATATTGTTATTATCTTCAGAGGCGAAATGCGTGCGTACTGTTCAGTTGCTGCGTTCAAGGGCGAATTATTTAGCGAACAGAAACCGTGGACTAAAATTTTATTGCCAGTTTTTAACTGCCTAGTGCACCAGATTCCCTACTGCCGGGAGCCAGTGAAACAACGGAATCCCCAATTTGTGGTATATTAAGATGTTGAACAAAGGACAGAGGTGACTGGCTATATAAATCTAAAGCCATTTCAAGCAATGCAGCGTTTTGAATCTTTTATTTATTTATTTTATTTCTATTCATGAAAATACACAACACAGATTATTACATCATTTTACATAGATATTAAGTTTAGTAATAAGAAAAAAAAATGTTAATCATCCGTAACTGTATGTATATACCTAGGTAAGTACCTAGTGGTATTTTGTGAACATTAACCTCACTAGGCGAACCTGTGCTAAGGTGTTCCCATGTTTAGGAATAAATGCTATTCTGTCAACACAAATTAGAAACACCGTATCCTCCTTGATATTGTCAAGAAGGACACTGTGGGTCGACCCATGGTGGCAGTATCGAATACATAAATTAAAGATTAGTTGCAGTTAGGATCTACATACACAGTTATTCATAGCATCTAGTTTATGTTTAGGATAAATAATAGATGTGATAAATAGGTAGGTATTTTTTTCTATAGACCACTCGCCACTGGTAATCTGATTGTTAACTTTCACCAGGATGATACTGAGAGTATATGCCACCCAAAAAAATCTAAGCTTAGCTATATTAGTCTTAAACATATTGTGGAATATGGTCGGAAGATACGCTGTTGTGCTCAGACATAAGTTTTTTGGTAACTCATAACGAAACGTTTCTAGTAAATTTTTGAAGCGAAACTTCTTAGCCGCGTTAGTGATTTGAAATTCGGATTTGAAATTCGGAAATGCGTCAAAAATGTATTATTTGGTAGGTCCTCGGTTCTAATATAATGCGGTAAATTCGCGCTACAGCGCGGGCCTTCGGTGGCGCAGTGGGCAAGGCGCTCGACAAGTCTTAGCGGCCAGAGAGACAAACATCAAACGAACGGAGGTTCGAATCTTTAGAAATCCAAAAAAAAACGTGTGAAATCAATATCCAATCTTTAAACCTTTTTAAAATAAACAGGCAAAAGAAATCGACATCCAACGACTTTCTAGATTCACTTCCACCGCGTGTGAATTACACACTCTTGATTTTTTACTACGAACTTGGATGAATCATGGTGAACTCGTGTCAGTTCAGAGTTTTGCAAAGAAAATCAGATTCCTGGCAGCGAGAGACCAAGGTGGAAGAAAGTTGTTCTTGGCAAACTATTTTATTGCCTGAGGAACAGATTTTAAAATTCATCGAGAGTTTTCTTTTCTAATGAACTGTAAGACACACTTGTTTCGCAGAAATTCATCAAATGGCCATTTAGCGCCATTTTTTGTCATTTGAAGGGTCCCCCTCAACAATATTTTAGTTGTCCTCTTCCGCTGATCACAATTTGATCAAAAGCTGAAACGGAGACTCGCAATTTAACCGGAACCTTTCAACTGTCAAAAAGAAAATGGCGCTGAAGCACCATTTGACGACTTAGTCACATGTGAATTTCTGCGAAATAACTGAGCCTAATAGTTACTCGTACAAGGAATCGAAAAGAGCTTTTTCATAATAATTAATCATTTGCCTGCTGAATTTAACGTTACAACATCTGATGTTTGCAAAGAAATTGGAAACATTTACTTCACAAAGGATTGTTTCTGTATCGTCTTTTGTAATAATGTACCCTCTTTGGGCCAATGCTCTGGAATCGGTATTCTGAGAACTTTAATTATTTGTAATTAACGTGGTTATAGTAAGTAAGACAGTAACAAAACCGTCAGTCATCAACTGTCTGATGAACGGAGATGGTTCCAAGTTGATTTCGCTCTACTCAACTAAACTAAACTTCATTAAAATATTGTTTAGTAAGGTGAAGTTAGATTAGATTAAGTTGCATTTGGTTAGTTATAATTACCACACTACGTGAGTTATCATCTTCATCATCGCCAGCTGTTGACTACATGTTGGATTAAGAGCGTTTAACCAGCCAGCGGACGAAAATCCACATTTCGTCGAAAGTTGTTCTTACGATCGTGCAGGGCGGTTACAATGAGAAAGATTAATTATTCTCCGTACCAGCTTTTTAAAAATATAACTCAATATCGATTTTATTTCATTCCAAATTTGCTTTAATTTATACATACACCCAAAAATGCTGAAAGGCGTGTTGATAAAACTATTAAAATAATGTACTTTTGGTAATTGTTTTTTGATTGTAAGTATTTACCATTTTTCAATAATGTCTAAGTTAAATAAAAATGTAAAAAATTTTTTAAATATATTAGTTTGTAAGTGCGCAAATAAATACACAAACGGACCAATTTTCGTCAAGAAACACATGTACGAATATATTTTTTAATGATTTTATTTAAACTAAAATTAAAATGCGATACCTAGATAATGTATTGATTTATTTTACTGCATAATTATATGATTTGAAATGGGTGTGGTATAATACAAAATCTTTTTTGAAAATTTAACAAATCTGCCAACGACCTATGGTATAACCTTATTATACTAAAAATAAAAATAAAATCTCAAAATTTAAAACATGCGAATGATAGATAAAAGAACAACATTTCGAAATCCATTTATAATTTTTTGTAGAAAAGAGTCAATACGTCTAAAATCTGATTTAAAAATGACATATTTCTGGTTTTCTCTGGTAATACCCTCTTAAGACATTAAGTGAGGTTAGGTTAGGTTGCCATTTTTTTTCATAAGTTTTTCATGATCAGAGATTTCAAGCTGTTCCTACTCTTCTGTGTCAACACTTTAGGTTAAGGTTGGGTTAGGATAGGATAAGTTGGGTGATGTTAGGTTACCATGGCTGTAACACGTATTCCTTCATCGTTAACTTATCAACATCTTCAACATTGGTTAGAGATTTTGATATATTGATTCCTTCATCGTCAACTTGTCAACATCTTCAACATTGGTTGGGTTAGGTTAGGTTAGGTCGGTCGTTAATTAGTTAGGTTAGTGGTTAATATTAGCGCTCTCCTTCAAACATTCGTATTTAGGGAACGTGCCCATACTACGTGACCTCTTCGTGGGGGGGGGGGTCTTCAAAATGTCACGCTTGGTACAAATGTGCGACGGTTTGCTTAGGATTTTGGTCACCGGGGGGGGGGGGGGGGGTTAAAAATTGCAAAAAATTGGTCACTAGTATGGGTACGTTCCCTTACATATCTCTCTTTCAAGTCACATTCTTCTGCTTTTTGAACGCTTACTACGGAGCCTTAAGTTAAGTTAGGTTTTACCACGACTGGTAATTTTTTATTTTTTTTTATTCGTTTATTCCAGATCTCGGGAAGGGTGGTGCAGTCCCACGAGTTCCATATTATACATTTATAATATATTAAATTAAAAGTTAACTTTTTGTTGTCTAGGTCATCAGGAAGTGGCTCCATCGCTTATAAATGGGACCCTGCCAGAAGTGGAATGCTGCCATCACAAGAGTGTTTTCACTCGAGGCCAATCGCGTTCTGTAGCTGGTGATCCGTTTTTTTATTAGTGTTCGGAATCCGGGAACGCGCCCTAATAATAATCATTATCATCAAACATTGTTAACCCACCTGGATGAAGACATCCCCAAGCAGCCTCCCACCTTCTCTCGGTTTGATAAACATTACAGCATCGAGTACAATAGGTACACTTACTTGTGTTTGTAGGGTTTTTAACCCGCGAACGCCGAGCCCAAGGCCAAATCTCTTACAGATCCGCCAGAGGGCGTTGAAACACCTGGCTATTGTGATGAAAATATATTGTCACGAGAGTTGAGATACCGACTTTCAAGACTGATAAAACTTAAAAAAACACATTTTGTTCTGTGTTTTAACATGTTAGGTGATTAAAAGTTCACGCATTTCGTGGTAGCCTGGGTGTCACAGACATAAACAGTAAGCTGGAGGAACGACAGTTGAGGTGGTATGGGCACATAAGACGGAGACCATACCACACAGTGAAGCAGGCAATATCTATGGAGTTTCATCGACATCGTCATCCAGAGAAAGACCAAAGAACTTCTGGATGACTCAATACTCTAAAATACTTCAGAGAAATGGCCTGGATGAAGGCGATACTCAGAACAGAAGAAATTACAACCAAGAAGAGCCGACCTCAACAGCCTACCTAGGCAATGAGTTGGGACAGCGCAAAGGAAGAAGAAGATTTAACATGTGGGGGCATATATTAATTACGTGGGCAGTTTTTCTTCCAATCTAGATCCCCCCCCCCTTGGTGAGATAAATTTGGGCCGATAACCAACTTTGACTTTTCCAGCCGTTCCCTCTCAGAACATTGCCTTGCACCGCAGTGGGAGGGATGAATTCATACATCCGTCACTCTTGGTCACAATGACCCCCCGACTCCTACCTACCCCTAATACCCTTTTCCTTTCCAGAACTTTCTCTCATACCTTTCCTAAGAAGACCCACGCACTAAGATGACATAGGCCCTGAAGGGAATTATTTTCGTCTTAAACAGCATTTAAAGAAACACTGTGATTTTTTCATACATATAACTTGTAAAATAACTGAAACAAACGTGTTTATAATAATTTTTGGAGAATGCTTTGCGATTTTTTCTATCGAGGAAATTTTATGTAATTTGCGTTTCGGCGCGGGCAATGTCTAGATATTATCTTTAAGAATAACATATATTTTTTTAAGAGCTTTAAAACTTAACGAGTTTAAGGGAGATATGTAAGAAATCGGTAGAAATTCGGGTTGCGGGCCCTTAAGGGAACGTACCCATACTACGTGACCAGCTTTTTGCAATTTTTAACCCCCCCCCATCGGTGACCAAAAACCTAAGCCCGCCGCCGCTCATTTGTACCAAGCGTGACATTTTGAAGACCCCCCCCCCCCCTAATCGTGTCACGTAGTATGGGTACGTTCCCTAAGGTGTGACGTAATTTATGGATGGCCCCTAAAAGACAACTATTTGCATTCGGTGCGACGGAAAACACACAGCATTCAAAATTTCAATACAAAATGTCGTAGAATACGGACTTAAATTATTGTAAATGGCTGTCAGTACCCCGTACGACAAAAGCAAATTTCATTACATTGAAAATTTAAATGCAGTATATTCCATCGCCCAGAATGCGATAGTTGTCTATTATATTAATCAGAATGAAAAGGTTTTTCTTTAAAATGTTTATATTATACGTGTCCAGTCTTCCCGAAAGTTTACCAGCATTTTACAAACACAAAACAAATGCAAACTCACAGTAGTTTTATTGGACCTCGCACTTTTAACCTTTTACCAAAAAATATACAAGTTGCAACTAAACTTACGCATTACATAAAAGAGTTAAAAATATGGCTGAACCATACAGATGTAAAAACTCTATTAATTTAATTTTATATCAGTTTATGTTTCTCACAAACTTTACACTTATAACTGTTATTACACTATACACTAATTATTACCTTGTACACTATTGAACACACTTTTTGTACAAATTGTTTAAACAAATTTTAATAATGTTTTTGCTTCATATACCTACCACTGTTTGTTTTTTCTAGGTACTAAAATAAAATATATTTAACTATAATATTACCCACGCACAGGCTGCGCCTTAGTGGGTTCCCATTATTTTTATTATATCTAAAATATGTAACCATAAAATGTAAAATTGGGAAAAATAAAGGATTAAAAAAATTAAAAAAATTTTGAATCATAATATTATTACGCAAAATTTAAAGATCAGCCTCGCACTCTGCTAAATATGTCGAATTCTTCCGAGGCAGTGAATCAACACCACTACAGACTACAGTATCGCCAACGTTGTTCGGTGGCGGAGGAAATGGGGGGGGGGGGGGAAGCGTAAAGGGGCACCGGCAGGTGCTCGCGCCAAAATATTACGCGGCCCATCACACACTAAACTTTTGGCTATTATTGCGTAGCAAACTACAAAACTCCACGACAAATAAGAATAATAATACTACTAATTCCTACAAGGCCACCAAAACATTGCTCATAAATCTCACAAACGAGTAAAAAAAAAATTCATTAACATCGCCGAAATAAATTTGCATGAACGATGCGTCCCGCCTTTTCGGCGAGTGGGCGCTTTTGAGAACGAAATCCCAAATTACACACACGAGTAAAAAAAACCTGCTGTGCATTATATGTGTGAATGGACGTTTGGACTTTTTTGTGCGTGGGCGATTTGCTGGATGGGAAATCGCCAGATCAGAATGTAAACATAGACGGTGTGACGTAACTAGACGGTGAGTGACATTGCAAGTGTCGAAATGGAGAAAAAAGTATCAGGGTTCATTGCGAGAGTTAGACTCATTTGTGTACGAAATTATTACGTCTGTGGAAGGATTCGTCGACGAATTTTAAAATAACTACAATACAGAATTAAAATACAGTGAAAACAATTTATTTTATGATTTTAAAATTACCTACGAAAAAAGGATTTTTATTTTATCAACTTGCACATTTTTATGGTGTTATGCCGTGTTGCGCTACCTCCTTCTTTAGCCAACGTTTTAGACAGCGTTACAGTCTCCATTGTCACACATCTGCCCTGATGATGGACTCTGTAACGCCCTAAAAATAAATAATGATAATAAGACCTTTGGCCGTGAAAATCTAAAATTATTTTTTTTTTAAAAGAAAGACAAACATTTCCGGGTTACGAATAACCCGACAATATTTGAAAATCTCCTACTACCACCACAGTAAGTCGAAAATGTTGCTTGAGTCGTGATAGAGGACTTAGCCAGCCGAGGAATGGATCACCGAACGCCTGGGTGGGACCCAAAAGCGATGCCAACTTAACCACTGACCGGTCATCTAAAATCATATTACCAATGACCACGAAAGCAATTACATATTTAATACAGTATCTAAGTATTTTTTTTATTTAATATCACTTCAATCGAAGCAGAATATTTTAATATAATTGTAGGTATTATGGTTTTTAGTTATTTTTTAGCTTTGTTAATTATTGCAAATTGAGATTTGAGATAAAAAATAAAACATTTGACGTTCGACTTTCGATTGTAAAGCAGTAAAAACTGTCTTACGGTGAATTCTGACGTCATAAAATTTGCACAAATGATGCAATTTACAATTGACTCACGAGGGAATAATACAGACAAAACCGGAAATATGTCATTTTTAAATCAACTTTTTGACGTATTGACTTTTTTTTTTCCACAAAAAATTATAAATTGATTTCGAAAGACTGTTCTTTTATCTAGTAACGCTATGTTTTAAATTTTGCGAAAATATGTTTTTAGTACAATAAGATTTTTTACCGTAGGTCGTTGGCAGATTTGTTAAATTTTCAAACAAAATTTTGTATTTACACAAAGTACATTTCAAATCATATAATCAAGCAGTAAAATAAATCAATAAATTATTAGGGAAAGCTACTTTTCAGAATTTTAATTTTAGTTCAAATAAAATCTAAAAAAATATCCGCGCCCTGGTTTTGTGAGGAAAATACTTCAGTTTGTCTATTTATTTACGGTCTTACAAACTAATACATTTAAAAAAAAATACATTCTTATTTTGTTTAAGACATTATTGAAAAATTACTCGTGATATGATCAACAAAATAATTACAAAAAATTATAAAATTGTAATCGTTCTATCATCACGAGTTTGCGCATTTTTGAATGTAGGTATTTATCAAAGCAATTTTTGAAAGAAATAAAATCGATATTGAGTTATTATGTTAAAATGCTGGTATGGAGAATAATTCATCTTTCTCATCGAAACCGTCCTGTACAGTTGCAAGGGTACGATCGCAAGATCATCGTTCGACGAATTTTAAAATCTCGGCCGCAGGTAAATAGCTCTTAATATAAGGCAGAAAACATAGATGTGGCTTTATGGAAGAAAATGTGTTTGTACCCGTATGTCACCCTAAACTAGTTATCAGTTGGTTCTAGCATTTCATTTTTTTGTCAGAAATGAAAAATTACTGTCAAAATTCTAGTCAATACCAGTATTTTCAGCTGGCAATGTCATTTCAACAAATATATTGAAGATTAATTACTGTTCAAAAATACTATGATTAGATAGGTACTTCAATGGATTGTGGAATAAATAACAATTTGTTACGTTCATTATTTCTTACCTCGCCATTACCAACAATATAAGTAAATACAGGATGTCCGCGGGAAAAGGGCACCAACTTCGGGAGGTAATTCTATACGATGATAGAATAAAAAACATATTTTTTAACATATCTACCTCTACATACAATAACTTTTTCCGAAATAACATTTTTTTTCCAAAACTAATCATTTTTCAATATATATCTTTTTTTTTTTCATTTTTTCACCTGCAAACTACCGTTAAAATATAGAATTATTTTTTTAAATTTTGTTTTTTAATAAATTTATTATATATTAGTGTTGAGTCGGTCAGTGGTTGAGTGGGCATAGCGCTTGGGTCCCATCCGAGCGTCGCGTGTTCGATTCCTCGGCTGGCTAAGTCCTCCATCACAACACAAACAACATTTTCGGCTTTAAGTGGTGGTAGTAGGAGATTTTCAAACATTGTTGGATTATTCGTAACCCGGGAATGTTTGTCTTTCTTTAAAAAAAGTTAATTTAAAAAAATATATATATATATTTACAATGAATATAAAAATCATTTTTACACATGGCGCATTGTAAAGAAAAATAAAAAAATAGCTTTTCCTCACCATAAGACAAGGCTCTTGTGTTTGGTGAATGAACAGATTTATTTATCTGTTTTACTTGCCTTTTTACTAGGATGTAGAATTACTTCCCGAAGTTAGTGCACTCTTCCCGTGGGCAGCTTGGGCCTTACTAATAAACATGTTTTGTTTTACACAACTGATAAACAACCGTTTACGGTACATAAATGTTTGTTTCTCGGTATTGTAAAATTTAAAACACGTATAAAATGTATATAAGACATACTCATAGTTGTAAAAAACGTACTGGTAATATTGAGTTAGAAGTATTTTTTATATGTTGGTTTGATTGAATAAGCTACCCAGAAAGCATTGACCGATTGTTGCGTTGGTTTCGCACGCTGGTCCATTTGGGAACATTACAAAGATTTATTGCTTCTCCTTATCAGACGCGCTATGAGTACTTAAAGTTACCCATTAAAAGCAGTAAAAAATAAATTAGATGAATCACTCATTCATTAGCCACGGAAGACTGACTTTTTTAAAGTGAGATAAATAATAATATTTCAGTTTTCGATCGTTTGTAGACGTGAAACAAAGATATTTTATCAACTATGAGTAAACTACTAAGTAACTTTAATCATAAGATTAATAAGGCAGTAAACCAGCGATTGTTTCGCCACGCGAGAAAAAAACCCAAATCAAAATAAAGTGTGGCAGGAATGAGGGATAGGAAATTATACAAGTTGAAGTATGCCTTTATTGAAAAATCTTATCTATATACAAAGTCTCGATTTCAATATGAAATCATGCTGGAAAAATATATTGGCAATAATTGTTACAAAACATCACAAAAGAGAACATACACGTGGCACCATTAAAACAAAGAAAGGAGTCTACGGAATAGATCAGAAGGGATAATGGAAGGTAAATATGGAAGAGCACCAGGCACCACACCAGATTGAGGCTCTACATATCAAACCTCAAGCTTTGGAATGATATCCTTATTTTAATAAAGAAGGGTCCAAAGTCCAAAACGTCCATTGATTATAAAGAAAGGTCTCACCCAAAGAGATCAGTAATGATATCCACGGACAAGGAAGCAACCGACATGATAGAAAGGACCGACATAATAGAAAGGCCAAAGCGAAAACCAATGGATAAGTTTCGTCATTCTGTGGCGCTCAAGAAATATTGTTCAGCACCATAATATTTATTTCTTTTTTGGTTTGGTTAGTTCATTAATAATATTATAAATTCTAGAATAGTTTTTACATACCTGAAGGATTTTCACGCCTCTATATACTTAAAGAAGCGCTAACATGTTTAGTGTTCGCTGAAATGCACAATGTAATAAATAATATAATCAAATACACAGGCAATGGAGAGTCCATTTGGACGAAGAAATTCAAAATCATAATTGTTTTATATTTTTAAATTTCAAAAACCTGTGATTTATTTTGAATTCCGGATTTCCTTAAAAAAATCATAATTGTGAAAAGTGTCCATTGTTCTGATGGATTGATCTGCCAACTACTTAAACGGAGTCCTACTATTTGCAGGAAGGCATCAATTTCAAGTGAGTGCACCTTTCTACATACATTAATCACAATCCTTGAGGTAAAAATACGCCGTGTGTATAAATTACTTTACGAGTATTTAATTTTTTAGGATAAAAAGCCACCTATAAAGATGTTATGGCCGCCCTAAACCCAGCATGATACATGAAAATATGAAATAGTTCAGCAGAAACACCTGGCAACAAATAGCAAGGGACCAAAAAGCGAGCTCTTGGACTAGCTAATGATGATACGATAATATAATGGCGCTTGATGAACGATGTTTTCAACTCAAAGTTCAATTTGCTTATCACAAAGACTGCGATGCGCTGACCGTGTTCACGACAGATGACAGAACACCTAACACAATCCAATTAGATGCCCCAGTAAAGAGGCAACCGAGAGTCGAGGGAGAGATGAACTGACTACGTGGAAGAAGATTAAACCAGGATGAAGACAGGGGTAAGTGGCTAGGGACCCCAGCCAGTGGAGAACATTTTTGAAGACCAAATGCCACAACGAGATGATTTTTATTTTTAGATTGGTAGACAAGGCAATTTGAAGGTATCAAACGTATCGGAGCGAGGGATTCTCAGTTTTAACCCCCCAGGCTTTCGTTTTTGGGAACAACTCATAAGTCTCATAGAAATCGTTGTATTTGCCTTACTATCACAGTTATACTGCACCCTGGAATAGGCTTATTAAAAAAGTATCGATATATCGATATTTTTAATTCAATATATCGATATTTTTAGCCGATATATTTTGATCCGATATATCGATACAAAATATCCGATATCGAAAATTGTATCAAAAACGATATTTTTTAAATTTATGTATTTAAAGTCTAAAGTAAACCTAGGAACGAACAGAAAAAAGTAACTGTATTGGGTCATGACATCTGGCGGTTGAAATTTTAACTATTAATAGCTTACAAATCTATTGTCTTTGCAATAGTATTTGTGATCACCAATACTATCTCATGTGTGTAGGTACATACATAGAAAAGTATGCTATTTTTCGCAATTTTTTTCTAAGCCACTCATATGTGTTGGTTCCCAATTGTCTATGATTATTGACTATACCTTGTTCCAAACAGGAAGTCCTTTTTGACAGATTAATACGCCAATAGAATGTTACTGAGACGCATACAAACTTTTTATACGTCTCAGTTTACATATAAGTTAGGGGACAGCTTTTTAATTTTTGATATTTTTGCAATTATTACGTAATAAAAATGAATAGTGATAAAAATACCTTAATTTTTATTGAGATTTTTGTACATTAAAAAAAGCAAATTGTGTACAAAAATTACTATTAATATTATATTACTATTACTATTATTAGCTAACGTCAAAAACGCCGATCTCGTGCAAGACCCCACTGAGAGACAGCCTGGGTTCTCATTGCCTCGCAAACTCTGGACTGCCATCAATAGAATAAGGTGCTCCCATAGCCGTTGTGCTCACATGATGCATAGATGGGGCCTTAAAGAGTCGGCGACGTGTGAATGCGGTGCGGTGCAGACCACCGAACATGTGGTCAACGAGTGCCCGCTCCATTCATTCCCCGGCGGGATTTATGAGGTCCACAGGGCAACGCCTGAGGCCCTAGACTGGCTCGCAGACCTAGATGTCCCCCTCTGACCCCCCACCATACGAAAGAAGAAGAAGAACTATTAATAATATTGAGCTGAATACACTATTATTTTACAAAAGCTAAATCTCTTGAAAATTTGACCGATATATCGATATTTTTTCCTCGATATATCAACGTCGATATTGATATTTTAATAAATATCGATACATCGATATATCGAATTTTTTTTTCACTTTCGACATCCCTACCCTGGAAGTCACTCGCACCAAAACCTCCTAGATCTAGGAGGTTTTGCTCACGCCCCGTCGGGGATTACTGGATTGGATCGATCGGGGCGAATCAATTCAATTGATAACTGCGCAGGCACCATTTTTATTAACAGGTTCATTGTCATAATATTATTATATGAAAATATATTCAATTCCGGACAATGTCAATAATTTTGAATTTTATTTGCACTTCTTAATGTATAAACAAGTGTGCAAAAAGAATTTAATGCGTAGATAATAATATATTACGAGGATTGATTAGATATGCCCAAAGCCGATGCGTCGAGTACACACAAATGAATATTTCATACAAAAAATAATATTTGCCAAAACGATGAAGTTGAAGAAAATAATTTTAACCTGAGAGACACAAATAAAGCTTAAGATGAAGCCATAGTAAATAATTCGAAATCATACAAAATCATATGTTTTTGTTTTGAAAATTTGATCGCTTAGAAGTATTATAGATGCTTCAATTAAATACTGCGTGTAGAACATACCTTGGCCCTTAAAAATATCGGTTATTTTATAAGTCTTTTAATAAGCCTATAAAAAAATAAAGTATAAGGTCTAAAAAACACACTTTCAAGTCCAAACTCTCCTATTTATAAACCCCTTTTCGGTTATGGTTTTATTGTACAATGTGGCAAATTCAGTTTATTTTATAATGATCGCAAAAAAAGTTGGTATTTATACCCAATATTCCCAAAATAAAATAAAATATGCATTTTCGCGTTGTTATTTTACAATACAGCCGCTAGTCGACGAATTCGGTTTTTCAAAGTGAACCCTATGGCGTCCACCGAAGAACTACTGTTCACGCCACAGTCACCAAACCTCAGTCACGCCCCGAACTGAGCGGGAGATGGACGCGTCACTCCGCGTCGCTTGATTTCGTGAAATCAATTTTAAATTTCCTTTTTATTACAATAAACAATGCGTAAAACAGGAATTAATATTTTTACAGGCCTTTACGAAATCAACCTGTAAAACAAAACTCTCAAAACCTTTTCCAACCTTTCCAAAAGCTTTTTCTCAAGTATTTTTAAACTCCTCCCATAAAGGGCGTGAATTCCGATTTAGATTTTTTCCTGAACTAGTGGATCGCCTTAAAGATCCTCGTTCAGAAATATCCTATAAATAATGCTGATTTTCTAAGGTATATGAAAATTTCAGCATTGTATTCACCGGCGCAGAAAGCTTCAATTTCCTGCCAGGGTTTGATCTAGTATTCACCTCCATCGACACTTAAGCTTTCGAAATGACAAAATCCAAGTGACTTGACAACTTGACAGCAGCCGGAAGTTTGTACATCTTGAACCCTGAGGTCCTGAGGTCCCAGGGGAGCAGGAGACGGAATAATTATTTTATAATAACTGCGAAACTTTTCCGTATCTACTTCATACCCAAGCTTCTGAAGTGAATCACACCCTTTCAGAGTAAATTAATATAATCATGTAAAACGATGTTGTAAGTATCTTGCTTTTCTT
Organism: Limnephilus marmoratus; assembly: GCA_917880885.1. Classification (NCBI taxonomy): domain Eukaryota; kingdom Metazoa; phylum Arthropoda; class Insecta; order Trichoptera; family Limnephilidae; genus Limnephilus; species Limnephilus marmoratus. The sequence goes on along the minus strand of OU862923.1, from coordinate 27,023,590 downwards.
TCACAGCGTTACTTAATTCTGATTACATTATGGCTTAAAGTTAAAATCAGCTCTCTCGTTTTGTTATGAACTTGATATCTACATTTTTACATAGCATGTGAACTACCAACCGTAAATAATTATAATGATTTTCATCAATAGGCCACTTGCAACAATTTAAAAAAAAATCCGGTTTAGGCAAATATTCTAAGACATTCCGTATTTTTTTTAATCGTATTTTTGAAACCCTGGCGATTTTTTGAAAATTTCAATCCGAAAAATCAGACCATTTTTTAAACCTAAAAGACGGGACATAATTTTATACGTGCGAAAAAACGATAATTATATAGCCGAAAATCATTTTTAAAAAGAACGTTTTCCGCAAGAAAGAGCACAGGAGAATAACGAGGCATACCAAAAATATTACATCTTATAAATATTTTACCTTGATCAATCTTATTGATCACAAATCATTATATGGTTCAACATCTATATTACTAAATTAAATGTAATATACTTGTACTTGTAAATTATAATAATAATAAGAATATTATAATATTATTTTGTTAAAATCCGCACCATTATCATTATACTTCTAAAACACGTACGGACAACGTAAAATGTACGGGGTTCTCTTCATTACATCTGTCAAAAAATCAAACCAAATGATACGTTCGCAGAGAACAAACAATAAATCTAGTGAACGTTAAATGTCAAATTCAAAAATTCGCCTGAAATCAAAGTGATGCCATATTAAAAAAATAAATCTGTGTGGAATTTTATAAAATTTATAGGAACATTTTCATGTAGTGACGTCACGAGCCCAAATAATGAATTAACATATTTATTTTAAAAAAAAAAAATAAAAAAAAAATAAATACTGTACATTTCTAAAAAATATTACTAACATTTTCGTAATCTTAGTAAAAAAATCTATCCACACGATTTTTTCCAAGTCTTACGAAATTTCGTTATGAAATCTGCGCAAGTGGCCTATTGAAAAAGCAAATATTGCTTTGTAAAACGAGATCGTTTTTAAGGAAGCTAACGAAAGACTACATAACGTTCTCTTCATGTAATCAGAAAGTTTTAAAATTTGTCAAATAGAATGTGTCAATGTGTAGGTAAAAATTCGATAAATGGGCTCATGGCTCAGTGTTCGAAAAACTTTAAATTTTTTCATGAAATTTAAGAGCGTTTAACCAGCCAGCGGACGAAAATCCACATTTCGTCGAAAGTTGTTCTTACGATCGTGCAGGGCGGTTACAATGAGAAAGATTAATTATACTCCGTACCAGCTTTTTAAAATTATAACTCAATATCGAATTTATTTCAATTCAAATTAGCTTTAATTTATACCTTCATCCAAAAATGCTGAAAGGCGTGATGATAAAACTATGAAAATAATGTACTTTTTGTAGTTATTTTTTGATTATAAGTATTTATCATTATTCAATAATGTCTAAATTTAATAAGAATGTTAAAAAAATCTGAAATATATTAGTTTGTAAGTGCGAAAATAAATACACAAACGGACCAATTTTCGCCAAGAAACACATGTACGTACATATTTTTTAATGATTTTATTGAAACTAAAATTAAAATTCTAAAACATACGTTTGCTAGATAATGTATTGATTTATTTTACTGCATGATTTTATTATTTGAAATGGGTGTGGTATAATACAAAAACTTTTTTGAAAATTGAACAAATCTGCCAACGACCTATGGAATAACCTTATTATACTAAAAATTAAAATATTTTCTCAAAATTTATTACATACGAATGCTAGATAAAAGAACAATCCTTCGAAATCCATTTATAATTTTTTGTGGAAAAGAGTCAATACGTCTAAAAACTTTTTTGAAAATGACGTATTTCCGGTTTTCTCTGGTAATGCCCTCTTAAGCCAAAAAAGGCCACAGATATTCAATCATACACAAAATAAAGTTTTTGTCCAAAAATTCAACGACTTTTAAACTCTTTGTAACTTTGGAAAGGAAGATAAAAAAAAAACCAATGGTTCTGAAATATTATTGTTTGGGATATATTCAACAGAAATTGTACAAAAACCCCGCATGTTGTTCTCGTTGAAACTTTGCTGGCCATAAGAAAGCAATCATCACACAATATTTGGCAACTTTTCCAACTCCGAGAGCGAACTGGAAATCACGGCCCTTAAAATCGTTTCACATCGGTTCTTTGGCTGAACGTGAAACTAATCAGATAAAAATATTATTCATGAAAGATTAAAGAATTTTCCTTTTTTTTAGGACCGTATACCTAACACCCACATGATAATAATAATAATACTATACAAACGCAGTCGTTGGTAGGTTTTTCAAGCGTGTCCTTTATTGTACCTAATAGATGTAATCAATTGAGTTATTCAATAATACTCTTTTTAAATATTTTACAGCAATTTCTCTTTGCACTTGAAAAATTTGGTAAATATGTAGGTACATATATATTTTTATTTTAACTCCACACAGGAGGCCCGAAGGAAAATAATTCCTCGCAAGGCCTATGTCATCTTTGGGGATATTGTGTGTAGGGTCTTTTTAGGATAGAAAGGAGAGGAAGTTCTGGGAAGGAAAAGGGTATTAGGAGTGGGTAGGAATCTGGGGGCCAGTGTGTCCAGGAGTGACGGACGTATGAATCTATTACTTCCATTACGGTGCAGGGCGATGTTCTAAGAAAGTACAGCTTGAGAAGTCAAAGGGATTCCCTCAACCATTCTCTCAAAATCCGGCCTGCCATGCAGCTGGTGGGCAGACGCATCCGCCGTCAAGACCCGAACGAACCTCATCCCATGAACCCGGGCACCCCTGCTAAGTCACCAAAAGTAACAAACTACTTGGGGTGACCTATTGCGGAGGTGTTTGTTATACAATAAATGGTTCTCGGGCGGCAATACCCATATCTGCCTCTCAAATTGATTGGGTTGGAAACGAATTAAAATTATTTAACCCTTTTCTGAAACTCTGAAAGGGGTTAATTCTAAAACTAACTAACAATTTGGGAGGCGTGTATGGGTACCGCCGCCCCGGGAACCATTTATTGGACAACCAACACCCCTGCCACATATCACCCTAACAAGGTTCGCTACGTTTGGTGACTTAGCATGGGTGTCCGGGTTCTTGGGATGAGGTTTGCCTAGGTGTCTAGGTGGCGGATACGTTTGCCCAACAACTGCGTGGCGGGCTGGATCGGAGGAGACTGATTGAGAGAGGCCTTTTGACCGCAGTGTGGGGAATAGATTCATACGTCCGTCACTCCTGATCACACTGACCCCTAGATTCCTACCCACCCCTCATACCTTTTTCCTTCCCATATCTTCTTCTCCTTCCTTTCCCTTAAAAAACCCTCCACACAGCATCCTCAAAGATGACATAGGCCCCTAGGGAGATTGTTTTCCTCGGTGCCTCCTGTGTGGAGCTAATGTAAAAAAATATAATAATAACAGCAGAATAAAACCAAAATATCTCAGATGAATAGAAAAATATACCTACCAATTTTTATTTAATTTTGTACAAGTCCACACTAGCGCAGTGTAATTTGGAAACTTATTAATTTTTTGTTGGTTTTCTTCGCCCTTCGAACTTCGAAGGCATTTGAGAGTCGACATTTTCCAGGGAATTTTAAAGTTTTTTTTTTAATCAGGCAATTTACCTTAAAATAATTTGAAACTTTGGAAATACCTTCGAAGGCCTTTGAAAGTTAGAAAACGCCATCGAAGGGGTAAATTGCTATCACTTCTGTTAATAAAAATAAACCTTTTTTGTGTTGAACAAGCCTCAGTAGCACAAAATATTTCAATTTATAATATGGTAGGCGGGTATCGGCACTGCCGCCTCGGGAACCGTTCAATGGGTAACCAACACCTATGCTTTCGGTCATACCGAGTAGTTTGCTACGAGTATATTGGTGACTTAGCAGGGATGCCCGAGTTTATGGGGTGAGGCCGCAAGGGCGTAGCGACGTACGGGCAGGGGGGGGGGGCGGCTGCAACTTGCCAACAACATCGGTCCAATACCTTGCTGAGACTCCGTGCGATTTTTGGAAGCGATCGATTATTATCATTCCTTATATCTGCATTGGAGCAGCGTTTTGGTGACCAAAATTTGCCTGCTTTCGGATTAATGTCGCTACATCTCTGTACAATGAATACATTGTTGAATACGTCATTAATTGATTTTAAAGAAAAAGCACAAAGTTTTTGCCTATACTACACCTGCCCCCTTAACAAAATCCTAGCTACGCCCTTGGTGAGGCCGGTTCAGGTATTGACGGCGGATACGTCTGCCCACCAACTACGTGGAGGGCCGGATCGGGAGAGGTCGGTTGATTGATACCCTTTGGCTTATCTAACCACACAAATTCGATTCATCGCATCAACGCAATGTGAGGGGTGGATTCGTACGTTTGTCACCCCCCGCACCCTTTTCCTTCTCAAAATTTACTGTCCTCCCTTTCACACAGCACCCCCGAGGGTGACATAAAGCCCTCAAGTAATATTGAATACAACAATATCAATATTACACAGTGTACAAACGATACGTTCAGTATCTATTGGGTAACGTCTATTAATAGCAGAGATGATCTGACTTAAAGGTTAAATAGGTCAATCGCGAGAGAATTTCGAACTGTTAATAATCTGAAGAAACAAACCGACAGAAGGGTTTCGTGGGCGTGTCCGTATGTCCAAAGTAAGCTCAGTTTTTGAACAATAATTTATTGTCTTTATAGGACGTCTGTATTATTATTTTTGTCCAATTTTTTTGTTAGGATGTTTTGTCCGTAGGATATTTTGTCCGGGATATTTTGCTGCGGGATTAGTCGCAGAACCCCCTTCTGCGGATAATCTATTCGGTGGCTTTAAGGCTCTGCAACCGGGCCCGAAAGAAGAAGATGGAGAGATACGAAATTACGAATGTTAGAGGAGAGCGCTAACATTTACAGCGACAAAATCGATGCGAAAATTGCGAAGATGTTTAATAAAACGAGTCGTTTAAAATAGAGCAAAAATCTCGCGGGCATTATCTTAAACAGCATTTAAAGAAACATTGTGAATTTTTTCATACATATAACTTGTAAAATAACTGAAAAAAAACGTGTTAATAACAATTTTTGGAGCATACTTGGCGATTTTTTTCTATCGAGGAAATTTTATATAATTTGCGTTTCGGCGCGGGCAAAGTCTAGATATTATCTTCAAGAATAACATATATTTTTAAGAGCTTTAAAACTTAACGTGTTTAAGGGAAATATGTAATAAATCGGTACAAATCCAGGTTGCGGGCCCTTAATCAACATACGTATTAGTATTATCGCCACTCGGTGTCAAGTGGGATAACGCCTCCAAACAAAAGATTTTCATTAGAGATGGCTTTAATGCGAATTTATAACTAACTAACTAACCATCACGCCGTTTCCCCGCAGGGGTAGGCAGAGAGGACGGACCGCCAAACATCCCGGTCTTGGCACACATTCCTTGCCTCGTTTACATTCATACCACGTCTCATACATTCTCTTCTATTATTCTGACTCTTGACATGGCCCGACTCAAGTATCTGATTCACTTGGTCGTGCCATGTCTTTCTTGGGCGTCCTCGACTTCTTCTACCATTCACATTTGCTTCATATATTCTCCTTACACTCCTTTCCTCGTTCATTCGCTCTACATGCCCAAACCATCGGAGCGTTCCTTTCTTGATCTTACTCATCACGCTTACATCAGCCTTGCATTCTTTGCGGATTTCCACATTTCTCACACGATCATACATGGTTTTACCACACATACGCCTCAGGGATCTCATTTCTACAGCGTTCAGTCTACTTTCATCCTTCCTCTGCCAGTTCCATGCCTCACTGCCATACATCAGGGTAGGTACCAGTACTCCATTATGGACGGCTAGTTTCGCGTCTTTGGACAGTTTTTTGTTGCTGCCAACGGCGTTCAGTCCTCCATTAATAGAGTTACCTGCATTCACCCTTCTCTCAATACCTCTATCAGCCTTCCCATCTCTCGTAATTGCATCGTGCGAATTTATTACCAACTATAATATTATTTAATCACTGAAGACAGTATTGGTGACGATAATATTGTTTTCAGTGATTAAATATTACAATTTGAGGTTTTACTCATTAAGTTAAAAAAATATATATTAAATATATAATTTAAAGGGAGACCGGGAGGCGTTTTCTCAATACAAACGTATTCCCCAATTTCCTCTCTGGGTTTTCCTGTATTTTGTTTTAGTGCAAAAATTATTAGACATTATTTAATATACGAGAGATGGGAAGGCTGATAGAGATATCGAAAGAAGGGTAAATGCCGGTAACTCCATTAATGGAGGACTGAATGCTGTTGGCGCTAATAAAAAACTGTCAAAAAAAGCGAAGCTAGCTGTCCACAATGGAGTCCTGGTACCTACCCTGATGTATGGCAGTGAGGCATGGAACTGGCAGAGGAAGGATGAAAGTAAACTGAATGCTGTTGAAATGAGATCCCTGAGACGTATGTGTGGTAAAACCATGTATGATCGTGTTAGAAATGTGGATATCCGCAAAGAATGTAAGGCTGATGTAAGTATAATGAGCAAAATTAAGAAAGGGACCCTCAGATGGTTTGGGCACGTAGAGCGAATGAGCGAAGAAAGTAGTGTAAAAAGAATATATGATGCAAATGTGAATGGTAAAAGAAGTCGGGGACGCCCGAGGAAGACATGGCACGATCAAGTGAATCAGATACTTGAGACGGGCCATGTCAAAAGTCAGAATAATAGAAGAGTATGTATGAGACGATGTATGAATGTGAGTGAGGCAAAGAGTGTGTGCCAAGACCGAGTTGTTTGGCGGTCCGTCCTCTCTGCCTACCCCTGCGGGGAAACGGCGTGATGGTTAGTTAGTTAGTTAGTTAGTTAGTTAGTTAATATAGACATCGACCACCAGCGTGTCGGTGCGTTTTAATTTTATTTATAAGTTAATTCTTAGGCCGGTTACAATGCTCGACCGACGGTCGGTGCGTACGTCGGTCGCGTTTGTCATTTGTATGAAAATTCCTAAATCGTTCAGTGCAGGACCGACCGTACGCATGCGTATGTCGCTACGCAGTACGTACGAGAATCGACGGTCGAGCGCGTGCGCATGCAGACCGTCGGTCGACCGACGAGCTAGAAATGCTCTCTGGGCGACAATCGGGTGTACGTGATATCTACGTCTTCTGTTCCTAATACGTCTACGAAGATAATAAGCAGCTATTAATTAATTAATTTCGCGTACGACGTCCGGTCAGCTTGTTAGTCAATCGTGAACTGACGGTACGCACCGACGGTCGGTCGGTGGTATGTGATCGTCAGGACCGACCGTACGCACCGACCGTCGGTCGAGCACTGTAACCGGCCTTACAGGATTTACGAATTAATAAGTGTAAATCGGTTAATACAAGAGTCTAGAATTGTTTCTAAAGCTTTGTTTAGAGATAAAATTTAAAATATGCAGGTACATTTTTTAATTTTTTTTTTATGAATACTGCATAAGAGTCCCAACTGCTCCCGTCTGAAGCCAGTGAGACTATAGCATCCCCAATTGGGATATGTTGTGAGGTATGAAGGTAGTGGGGAGGGGAAGGAGATAGGGAAGAGGAAGGTGGGGATGTACCTGGCAATACAGGTCTGGTCACCAAACACGGCTAATGCCATTTCAAGCAACGTTTCAATTCTGAATGGTGGTCTTACACCAGGGCGATACTGAGAGTATCTTCCACCCTGGAACGTGCCGCAAATATACTATATATTATTTTAAATGAAAAATTGTGAAATAACACAAATTAATCCAATAAAATTTATTTGCCACGCCGGGATTCGATCCCGCGACCTTCGGTGAGCGAGTCAAGAGCCTTACCGCTGGACTACGCCGGCCGTCAGTACAATGAATGGTAATGCGCATTTTCATCCCGCGACAAAATATCCCCGACAAAATATCCTACAGACAAAACATCCACTAACAAAATATTTAATGAAACTTAACCTTAAAAAAATGGGACCAAAATAATACAGATATCCTGTAAAGATAATAAATTATTGTTCAAAAATAGTAAAATGGGACAAAAATAATACAGATAAATATATTTTATTGTCTTTCCAGGATGTCTGTATTATTTTTGTTCCATTGTTTGTTCGGTTAGGTTAGGTTTTAGTAAATACTAGCTGACCCGGCAACGCGTTGCTGTGGCTAATAAAACACAACGTCATCCATTGGATGGTTATCCAACCTTATAACCACGCCGTCTTTGAGTTTATCGCGAAGAGACAGACAGATGCCGCGGAGGACTTTAATTTATACTATCTCAACCAATTTAGACAAATCCTTGACAAATTACATACTTAAACCTTCCTCACGAAACACTCTATATATTGGTGAAAACCGCATGAAAATCCGTTCAGTAGTTTTCGAGTTTATCACGAATAGCAGACAGACAGAATTTGGGAGGCGGGAATGGGTACCGCCGCCCCGGGAACCTTTATTGGATAACCAACACCTCTGCCATAGGTCACCCCAAGTGGTTCGCTACGTTTGGTGATTTAGCAGGGGTGCCCGGGTTCATGGGATGAGGTTTGTCTAGGTTTTGGAGGCGGATGACCAGGACACACTGAACCCCAGATTCCTACCCACCCCTAAAACCCTCTTCCTTCCCAGAACTCTCCCCTCCTTCCTTTCCTTAAAAAAACCCCTCCACAGGGCCTCCTGTGTGGAGCTTACGTAAAAAAAAAAAAAAAAGACAGACAGACAGACGACGCGGAGGACTTTAATTTATAATATGTAGAGTTTTTGTTGGGGGATGTTTTGTTCGTAGGATATTTTGTCGGGGATATATTGTCGCGGGATGAAAAGTCGCGCAACCAAAATGAATAAGAGTGCGTCTGACTTATTATTTCTTTTTTCAGTATTCTTTTCATCGTAGCCACAACGAAATTGCGTGATTTTCGGTTCACCATGTCATACACGATTCATGTACTTACCAGACATTTCTTCAAGGCGAATTTTCTTCAAATTATGATTAAGTATGAAGTGTCTTACCTGAAACGAAAGAGAACAAATCATTAGAAAAGACAAAATAACACACAGAGGAAAGAATTGAACAAGAAACAGAAATTGAACTGGCATAAGAATAATATTATAACTACCATTTATATGTTTCTAGCTGACCCGACAAACGTTGTTCGGCCATATAAATTATTTCTAGTGAATATTTTGGTTATTAAATAAAAAATAACGAATGTATTTGTATTGTGGGGATGGGATCTATGACAGAAAGAGGAATAGAGCACTGTTGTAGACGATGACCGCCGATAAGAACAAAAAAACACCAACTAAAGTAGGAAAATGAAATAAAGAAAATCAATATGAATTTCGAAGAGCAATTGAGTGTACGATATTTTTTGTCAGGCCGTCTTTAGTCAACACAAATAAACTCGATGGTTTGCCCACGCGAGAACACGATGCCGAATGAAATATCAAAACGACGCGACGCTTCTCGACGTGAATGTCTTGCGCATGTGTGGATGAAAGTTCGATGAGGAGGACGTAGCGCCATCTGTCATTCAACAACATAAATAATTTCGTTCCGTTTGAAATACGAAAGACGGTTAAATTTGTTCATAAAAAATCGCGATTAAAAAATGAGAGGGTGGGGGTAGGAGGGTTAAAATTTGGGATTATAGGTATTTTTTAATGCCAAATAAAAAAGAAAATATGGTCTAAAAAAGACAAAAAAATATTATGTGTATTATTATTATTAAGAATTGACATTGTATAACGAATACAAGAAGGAAGAAGGTAGCAACCCAGTACCACCCCCCCCCCCCCCTTGCTTGTGACAATAGCTGTTTCAGATTCGCGACAGATGGTAAGTAAAAACAATTGAGGGGCGCTAGAAAAAAATATTCTCAAAGTGGGCGGTGGGCAAAATAAGGTTAAGAACTTTAGGTTTAGGTCTTTGCGGTGAATGCTAATGCCAACCTGCTGCATAGCGGGCCGGTTCTGGAGAGATTAGGTGAGGGAGACATTTGACCTCTCCAGCCGGACTCTCTCAATCTATCGTCTTGCACCGCAGCGGGAGTCACTCCTGAACACATTGACCCTTAGATTCCTACCCACCCCTCTTATCTTTTTCCTTCCCAGAACACCCTCTCTTTCCTTTCCCTTAAAAGGACATCCACACAGTCAGTATCCCTTAAGACGACAAAGACCCTGAGGGAGTTTTTTTCCTCGGTTCTCCTGTATGTATAACGCAGGAAACCAAGTGGTGATGAAAGTCATATAAACCGAATCTTTGTACAAATTTATATTAGCACGTCTTTTGGAGAAATTCATCAGTAACAGAAATATGGGTATAGCGATCGATCAATCAGTCAACCGCCACCAGAGACATTCGAGAAATCGGCGGTGAGGGCGCGAGGATGGACGGTGGCGGCAGGTAAGGAGAAACGTGGTAATCAGGTAACCACACGTGACCAGACAGGTTGTCAGGAAAGAAGAAGAATCTATGGCAGGGATGTACAGACCGCGGCCCGCGTCGGCACTTGGTTTATCCTGATGAAGAAACCGTTGGTTTCGAAACATATCGATTATTTTGATTAAATGGTGGTGGTGAATGCAGGGCCGGCCCTGAGCCAAACAACAAGAAAATACCTCAAGAGGTGCCTTGAACTGCTCCAATTGCGCGTGCACAGGGCCCCAGGTAGAGTTTGCCCCGCAATGTTGCAGTGTTTATTCTTCTTGTTTTGAAGAGTTTTATTTCACATGTACGTTTGTTCTTTACTATTTTAGCAATTTCATAGCAATCTTAAAATTTATAGAAAATACAGAAATGTTTGTTCTTTCAAAAGAATTTTTGAAGAACGGTTTTTGACGATTTTAAAAAGATTCACCCTTATTTAATAACCCTAATTGTGATTGAAAAGGTGCTCAGCTAGAGCTTATTTATCTACAATACATTGACAACCTTCGTTATTTATTTATTCATTTACGGACAAGTAGTCCATTAACAATATAACAATAACACAAATTAAAAAGAAAGAGAGATGACAATGAAAGGAGAGTACCGATATGTAGATGAAGAGCATTGACAAAATACATCTAATATAAAAGTACATATAGAAGATAACTTCAAGTAGCTTGAAGATGGATTTAAAAAGCTTTTAAAAAGTGGCATTGCGTATCGACTGCCGAAAGTCATTTAGGCATAGGTACACCAAAAAATTCAATGCTTTGATTTGCGTTGACAAGTTTAGTCTCGACATTCTTGATAAAGGAGAATAATATCCATAATTAGTAGAATGTTGATTGAGAAACAGCAATTCATTATTTCGGAGTCTACGGGAAGGGATGTTGAACTGGATGAGTTGTAACAAAGCAGGTGTGTCAGTAATACTGTTGATAATTTAGAAAATGCATATTAGATCAGAGTCCTTTTTTCTACGTTTTTCTAAAAAAGAAATGTTTAAAGTTGGTTCAATTTCATCATACGAGTACTCGCCTCTTTCAATTCCTAACCTCCAAGCAATTCCTAATTATTATCCCTGTATCATTTTAATAATGGTGATCTGTTATATGTCTATAAATAAAAATATCCATATTTGGTGGATAATGTGTTAAAATTAGCAAGTTTACTCGGGTCAAATTATATATTATTTACGCGATCCAACGATTTCAATTATGAAAATAAACAAAATTAAAATCCGAAACGGACGAAAAAAAGGATCTCAAATCAATTCAACTTACCAATATCACAAATCAAATTAAAGGTTTTGTAAATAAAAATATGTAAAAAATACATATTGCCACAACCGCGTATGCTGCCCACCTCATCTGCGCATCCCTGATCTACATACAGCAGTATTTGAGAATACGTTGGACGTAGGTACCTAGCTTCGTGGAGATACATAGGTAAGTAAAATTATCCTATCTTCTAACGAAAATAGAGTATTAAAATATTTAAACCAAAAATTATGTTTGCACTTTGGTAAATATATTTTGATGGGCTGCTCTGACCTATGTAGAGTCCCAAGCCTGTATTAAATAATAATAATAATAATAATAATATATCTTTATTGAACAAAAAAAATTAAGATTTATAACTACAAAAACAAAAAGTACATCATAAGTACAGTAAAAGTAGAGTTTAGAAGTTGGATAATGACAAAAGTTAATAACAGAAAACAAAATACATATATACAGTAGGTACTTAAACAATAGAGATTTATAATTATAAATTTAGGTTTCTCGTAACCTGCCTCACTAGGCTAGCCTGTGTTGAGGCAATAATTTTACGTTAATTTATTATACTGTGAACATACCTACACTTATATTAGAATAAAATCACGCAATACAATGGTTGCATTAATAATAACAATAATATTGGTACAATAATAACAGCATTGGTTCAATACTAATTTCGAATTTGGGTGAGTGCACCGGTAAATTCTCTATCATTATTTTTTATCCAAATTTTTATGTTTTTTTTGAAATTTTTTTGTGAATCACATTTTTTTATACTAATTGGAAGAATGTTGTAAAGTCTTGTTGCAAGGTATCTGAAGCTTCGTTGACCAAAAGTAGTATGAGTTATGGGAATTTGTAGTAAATCTTTGTTATTATTTCGAGTACAGCGAATATTTAATCTTTTTTCATAGTATTTGTGTATATTTGTATATAGATGAGTGAGGATTGTTTTTGCATATATCTGCCGAACGTCAAACACATTCATAATATTGAAGATTAAGTTCGAGTCTGTAATTAGAGGTACTCTAAGAATTAATTTTATAATAGTTTTCTGTGCCTTTATGATTGGGTCTAGTGCTGATGCAGTACCGCCTCCCCATGCTATGATACCATACTCAATAAAAGATTGACAGACTGCAAAATAAATTATTTTCAAGTGTTGTAAGTCGAGAAAGTTTCGTATCGTTCTGAAAAAGTGCATGGTTTTTCTTATTTTGTTTGCAATTATTTGAGTGTGAATGTTCCATTTGAGATATGGATCAATTGTGAGGAATAACGGTTTGTTATTATGGGGCTGAAAAAATTAGAAATGGGTAGGAGAAAAGGAATACGAAGGGTTTTGGTCTCTTCCCATCAGGTTACGATTTTGAATATTCTTCTCGCTATGGCGATGTATTCACTCTGGAAAGATGTGCAATCATTCAAACCAAATGAGTGTTTGAATTGTCCACGCTGGATTTCTGGGGTGAACCCACGATCCATGGGCCAGAGAGCTTTATCTTCTGCCACAGAAGTCGTCATAATACAATAATAATAACAATAATAAAAATAATCTCGTTGAATTTAATGTTTCAAAGACCCAATCTTGTCTGATTACGTCTAAAAGAGATCGAAATTAAAAGCTAGTATCTTTCAACGTTAGCAATCTTCCGAACAGGCCGTCCATTGATATGCTTGGTGTAACCCTAAGTGACCAGATATGGAGGCTCCATCGAAGCCAGGGTAAAGTTAGCCACCCAAAAACTGGGCGTACTGTACAGGGCCCGCAGATACTTTAATATACACAACTGCTAACCCTGTACAAATCACAAGTGCGCCCCACGGTTGAATTTGGCAGCCACCTCTGGTCTGGAGCTCCAAAATACCTGAAAAATATCCTTGACTCTGTGCAAAAACGGGCAGTCCGCTTTATAGATTTTACGGATTGCAATCTTTAGAGCACAGGCGTCGGATGGGAATGCTATCCTTGTTCTACCGGTATTACAATGGAAAATGCTCCGAGGAACTAGCGTCATTGATCCCTTCGGCACCGGTGCATAGTCGGGAAACACGCCAAACGCGTGCCCAACATTTGTGCACGGTTGACATTCGTCACATGAGAACGGGTCGTTTCTTCGACTCATTCTTGTTTTCGCTGTGGAATGATTTTCCGGCCTCTGTGTTTCCTCCTTCCTACAACATGGGTCTCTTCAAGACCAATGTTCATTCCTTCCTTTTCTCAAAAAGACCCTCCACACAGCATCCCAGATGACATAGGTCCTGAGCCCTGAGGGAAATTATTTTCCTCAGGGCCTCCTGTGTGGAGTTAACGTAAAAAAAATGTTAAAACAACGAAAATATGCGTTTTGTAGCGAAAAGCATCAAAATATTGTTGTGTGTGGAGAGGTTAATAATATGTTTTTTTATATTTTTAAAATTAAATAACATGTAAAAGATCTAAATTGGCTAACAGTGAAATAGATGCTAATTTTGAACGCTATGATATTTATGCATAAAATAATAAACAACCTGTTAACAAAATACTTTTCAAACATAATTACATACAACAAGGAAAATCACAGACATGCCATTGCCAGACTTGCAATGAAATTAGACCACCAAAAAAGAACAAAGTCAATACGCAAAGCAGTACAGGGATGAAATATTATAATGCGCTGCCGTAAACTATATCGATCGTCCAGTTGAACAGTCGGACATCTCCGAAAAGTCTAATATTTGAATTGAGCGTACAGTTATATTTAAACGTGTACCCTCAATCTCAATACTCAGATTACTCATAAACACCACCGATCGACATACAAAGTTTGCACCAATTGGTAGATTCAAGATCGATTGTAGGAGCCACATGATGGAAGAGAGAATGTAATACGACCATAGACATATGAATATTACTAGACCAGAACATAAGGGTGAGGGGCAGACATACAGCGGGGCGCAGAGCGGGAAGATGACTTAGTAGATATGTGATTCGTCAATAACTCAATATGACAGTATATAGGCATCTCCCATTATAATATCACCATTTAGATCTTAAAAGTAAACTCTGCTTTTGAATGAATAGACATTTTTACATGGAAGCGCGAATTGCTCGCCGCGTAATAAACATATTTGCAAAGTCTAAATACGGCAAAGTAAAGTACGCCTATTTTCAGACTCCAATATTTTGTTGCCGTATTTAGTTAGGACACTTTTACAAATGTTTCATAATTTACTTACCACAGTAAACATCGACGAGCCCACGCCAAGTATCTCGAGTGATAGTATATAGATATTTACACGTTTTCAAAACACAAACCATGTTTTTTGTGGTGTTATTTCGTAAAATGCACCGATGAGTGCTCGACGCTGGCTCGCAGAAGAATGATGACATCACATTTTTTAGATTCACGCAAAGCCATACTCAATCCCAGCCGGTTCCAATGGAACCGGTATGGGAAGGGGGAAATAATACGCTTTTATCACTTAGGGCAGGTCTAGTAATATTCATATGTCTATGAATATGACGTAAGTGACAATAAATAAATATTCTTCTCACGATTATTGAAATTCTAATTTTAAGAGCAAGAGAATATAGGAAATTAGGCGGATGTTCGATTTTGACAGGGAAAAAACCAAAACCTTATTAGTATATCATTAGTATAAACACGTCATTAGTATAAACTAATAGGTTATACTCAGAATTAAGCATGTTTTTTTCGCCTGTCTTCGCATTATGATTTGTAGGCAGGCGGCATTTGTAGTCAGAATTTAAAAGTAGCTAATTTGTCGGCAAGGGCCTCCAACACTTCTGAACTTTCTTTAAGATTTCTATAATACTACAAGAGATTTTAAAAGGACGACATAGAACCATATTATAAGCACTCCGTAAATAATATAATAAGTTAGTAGTGGAATAAAATCAATTTAACAAGTAGAAATAATTGAGGCTTCTACATTAAATAGAACTACATAACCTTTAAAAGAAAGGATGAGCTCCACACAAAAAGATAGTAGCAGAAAATTTTCGAGGGACAACAAAGCCGAATGTCTAACTAAATTAGTCATTTAATTTATTGTTAACTAGCTGACCCGGCGAACTTTGTACCGCCTCAGAATCTATAACTGTTGTTAACATATAAGCTGAATTAAATTCAGTTTTTTTATTAAGTTAAAAAATTACACAATGAAGCAATTATGCATGTTTTGTTTTTGTTAGAATCAGAGATAGCGTTGTGTACGGATTTTTTGTGATTTTCTTACTTTTCCACTTACTTACGTGAATTGCGTTTCATTTTTTTTATATGTGTGGCGGAGATTTATTAAAATTATTGTATTTTTCTTTGGAGGGGTGCAGACATACGTTAACCATTTGTCTCATTTTCGTCTATTAACATTTAGTGTGTAAGAAAGAGGGGCTGCATTATGTTTGAACAATAGCAAAACAAAAGGCAAATTGACATTTGACGTTTTTGAATTTTTGGAATTCACCCACCTCTCAATAATAACCATCGCGCTAATTAGCGTAGTTTTCATACAAAAAGAATTTGTTCATTTCATAGATTTTTTGAAAATGTGCATTAATATTAGTTAACAATATATTTTGAATAAGGAAAGAATTCGTTCATTTAGTTTAAAGTTCGTTTGGTATATTCGTTAATTATTTGTTCTTTTAGTTTATTTGTTAATTGGTAAACAATATCGGCGACACCCGGAAGCGCAGACCCACATAGTAAAAACAGCAGATAGCACATCTACTTATATTCCAATATCTTTGGGTTATACCATAGGTCGCTGGCAGATTTACAAATTTCCAAAAAAAAAATGTATTATAATCATGCAGTAAAATAAATCAATACATTATCTGGGTATCGCATGTTTTAGAATTTTAATTGTAGTTTTAAAAAAATCATTAAAAAATATATACGTACATGTGTTTCTTAGCGAAAATTGGTCCGTTTGTGTATTTATTTGACAAACTAATATATTTCAGGTTTTTTTTAACATTCTTATTTAATTTAGACATTATTGAAAAATGATAAATACTTATATTCAAAAAGTCCATTATTTTAATAGTTTTATCATCACGCCTTTCAGCATTTTTGGGTGTAGGTATAAATTAAAGCTAATTTGGAATGAAATAAAATCGATATTGAGTTATAATTTTAAAAAGCTGGTACGGAGAATAATTAATCTTTCTCATTGTAATCGCCCTGCACGATTGTAAGTACAACTTTCGACGAAATGTGGATTTTCGTCCGCTGGCTGGTTAAACGCTCTTACATGCGATTAGTTTTTGTTATTCATCGATCAACGCAGTTTAATTAATAAACCATTAGTTTTAAAATTGGATAGGACGTACTCGTAGGTACAATGCAATTACATAAATCTTTTCACATCGCGCATTGGCAATTTTCAATTGGAGATGTGGAAAGAAAAAAATTGTTTTTGAAGTGAAACTTCTTTATCCCCGCTGTGACTTGGATTTGGGATGAAATGGAAATGACGATTACTATATACTGCACCTGCGATCCATCAACTGCGCTCACTGGTCGCTTTGATTATGATGTCACTTTAAAAGGCTCCTATTGGTTGAGATATGAAACGGAAATGACGCGAGGTCTGCGCCCATTGGTCGCTTTGATTATGACCTCACTTTTCAAGTATTGGTTGAGATTGTTTTCGTAAAGTTTCGCTTCTACCGCGTGTAAACTGCACTTGAATTTTTTTAAATTGGTAATTCTGAGTGATGATTATTAAAGACCAAGAAGTGGTAGTCGTGAACTTTATTTTTTTATGCGAATACCGCCCATGTTCAATTGGAGTATGTTGTGATGTTGAAGGTAGTTGGGATGGGAAGGAAATAAGGAATAGGAAGGTAGAGTACCTGGTTATTCAGATCTGGTCACCAAACACGGCTAAATCAATTTCAAGCAACGTTTCAATTCAATCCTTGGATTGCTAGCCAAGAGTACCCCTTACCCCTCGTCCACGGAGGTCGTTGAGTCGATTTAAAGCAAATGACTGAATATGCATAAATGAAACATTTATTTTATTTTTGAGAAAGTTTACAGCAAATCAGAGATTACATAATAATCTTCACATAGTATATATAACATGAAGTAGCTCCCGCTGTCTGTACGCTTATATCTTTTAAATTACGCAACAGTTTTCACCAATCTTGGAGTAATAATTGACGAAAATCTTAGATGGGACCTACACATCAAAGGTATTACGGAAAAACTCACTAGCCTTACATATTTTTTTAAAAATTTAAGAAATGTGTTAAATAAAAAGGATATGAAAAAGGTCTACTACGCGTTATGTCATTCTCGAATTGAATATGGAATCATAGGATAGGGATCTGCTACACATACGTACCTACACAACCTGAATACGATTCAAAAAGGAATCATAAAGACCATATTGAAAGTACCAATTAGAACGCCTTCAATTGAAATTTTCAATAACTTTGACGTACCAAATGTACAGCAAATATATGCCAAAAATATATTATTGAAGCTCTTCAAAAATAATGAATCCTCTACTAGACCGTGTATGCATAACACTAGATCGAATAAAAATGATGTAAAAAATATTCCAAGTTATAAAACCACATTTGGACAAAGAAACTATACATATTTTGCAACAAAACTTCATAACATCCTTCCCCAAGACATAAAACTAATAAAAAAATCCAACTGAATACAAATCAAGAATAAAATTATGGCTTAAAGAGGTGAATGAGAAAACCCTAGCGAAGACGCTAAAAACGACATAGAAGACAAATGAACTATATTTAAATAACTTTAGTCCGCCTCGGCACAGGACCCCCTAGTGAGGAGGACTAAGAAATACAATATTTTACTCTTAATTTCACCATTATATTTTGTATGTAAAAATTTTTGTATAGTCGCTATAATAAAAAAAAATAATAAAAAAAATAGATAGAGTGAATTATGAGGAAGGTTTAGGTATATAATTTTATTTTATTTTATTTATTTATTTATTTAACGCCCAATGGGCTTTTACATTTTGGTAGTACAAATAATTCATGACAGATTATTTAACATATACAGAAATAATAAAAATTAAATTTTATAAATAAAATTAAAAAAAAAAACACACACACTAGTCATAAAAATACAAAAATACAGCGATTTCATAGGTTTTCAGAAAAACACATAGGTTTAGGAATAGTTTTGGAATAAGTTTTTTACAAGATCAACAAATTTCGCCAAGTTTATGTTAAATATGTCAATATCACCTAAGTACTGATTTCCCATAGTGTGAAATCGTTGTATCGGAGAGTGGGCAATGTATTTCCGCTTATGAATGCTACAGTAGAATAGTGTATTTTGTCGTGTAGTTACTTGTCGTGTAGTCTGTATTCGTAAGTTTATGAGTTGCAGTAGTTCGCAACAGTCAAATTTAGAGTTAAGTATTTTGAATAAAAATGTTAAGTTGTTTATTTTACGTCTGTCTTCTAGTGTAGGTATGTATTTTTATAACATTTAATAATAAATTATATTTCAAGTCTTTTAGTGGGATATTTAATTTAAAATTTATAAAACGCAGAATTTTTTTTTTTGTATTCGCTCAATGTTATTAATGTGAATTTTGTAACATGGAGACTAAACTACCGAGTTATATTCCATTAGGCTTCTAACTAGAGATACATATAATAATTTAATGACTTAATAATATTTAATAATAATAATATTTGGCTGATTTATAAAGCGCCGTTTTCATGAAAAATCATCTCAAGGGCGCTGTACATATAATAAGCATACAATAAAATAAAATGAATACGATAGGCTTACAACTAGGATTCAAACTTATAACTAGGAACCTACATTTAAGACTTATATGTAGCTAGTGACTTACAACTAAGACTTATTACTACTGACTTAAAACTGGTGACATACAAATATTTGCAACCGTGACTTAAAATTAGAGATTTACAATTAAAATAGGTATTTACATACAACAATAAATATTTTTAGTTTTGCCAGGTATCTAATATTACCAAGTGATCAACAAAACTCTACAGATATAGGTACAGACAGAGAAAGAGAGTCGAAGCAGTTTGAGGATATTATATATACATGTATACATACATAGATATTTTATTCTACACATTTTACAAATTATTTTATACCGTATTTTAATATTAATATTGTTAGCGCCAGAAGAAGAAGGAAGTTCGTACATAATATTACAATTTTATAACACGGTTGTGAAAATGATTGTAATGGGTTAACAGTTTTTAAAGGAAAGCATAGGTATCTTAAATGAATGAATGAATTTAATCGTCGATCTCAACTGCAATAAGATAATTCATCGCTCAACAACAGATTGGATAGCAATGTTTGAATGAAATAGCGAATTTATGGAAATGAGTGTTTAAATAGGCGAGTTTTAAGTTTGGATCTAAATTCTGTTGGACTGGTTATACATCTTAATTCCATAGGAAGTTTATTCCAAGCCTCAGGGCCGGATACTTCGAAAGCACGATCACCAAAGTTAGTGTTCGGATTTCGCTTAGGTTCTTTCAACCTTCCGATTGCAGATGATGTCGCTGATCTAAGAGTTGAATGTCTTAGACTTGTATGGAATTAAAGTTTTTGGTTGACAAGGTTTTGGTTGACAATTGTCAAGGTTTTGTGTAAATTGGTTGAAATATATGATATATAAAGGGAGCGGGCTGGCAAGCAGGCAGCGGGCTGGTAAGCGGGCAGCGGGCTGGAAAACGGGCGGTGTGGATTTGATTTAACAGATGGCGTTGGTTATAAAGATTAGGTAATATCGTGGCGTTGTTTCGTTAGCCACAGCAACGTGTGTCGGGTCTGCTAGTAAAATAATAAAATAGTTAATTATGCCAATTATGAACTTTCCACTCATGATGGTGAATGTTAAAAGTGTGACATTGTAGGGGTGTTTTTTTAATTAATTTATATTTTCATTTTTTATAAGAAAAATTCTCTTTTTATAACTTTTGAAGGTTATTCCCATCGATGTAATTTATCATTGAAGAAGATAATAATAATAATCTAAATGAAAATATGAAAGAGAAAAAGACACAGAAACAGAAAAAGATAATGGTCGCAACTGGGACTCGAACCCAGAACCCCTCATCTATCCGGGACGTGCGTTTACCAATTCCGCCATTGCGCCCTACTGTCAAACCGTCATAACAGCCAATCTCATATTTAAAAATTTAGAATTAACAATATTATCTTTAACTAATTTATTTTCCATAAATATTGTGTTCTATTTCATATTTTCGTTCAGATTATTATTATCTTCTTCTTCAATGATAAATTTATTTTTTAGTCACAATATATGAAAAAGGGGGGAGGGGGGGGGGGGAGGAACATAGGAATAGGATTAAGAAGCAAAGGACGGGAATATATAGGGATTGAACTTTCTAGTTTGAGTCATGTTGCTTGGTGAGTTTTAGTTTTACATCACGTAAAATCGAGTTAAAAATGTCAATGTGGTAATAATTTAAGTTAAATGAGTGTGTGGATCTGTAGATAAATGAGTTCTGTTTGGAGTTGGTCTTGCAAAGAAGGAAATTAAAGGTAAGCAGCGACTGCCTGCTGTTGCGATTTGGAACATAGAATGATAGGCGTTGAAGAATATCAGGACTACCGATTAAGTTATGTGTAATTCTTCCACAAGTTAACGTCTGCTTATTCTGAAGAACTTTGCATAGTCTTCATTACTAACACGAGATCAAAAAGAGTTGAATCTTGCAATCATATATAAAGATAGCAGCTAATAATATGTGCATTAAGAAAATGAAGATAATGTTGGTGGTTCTTAGTCGAAGTATACACAGTTAAAAGTGACCGAATTTGATACGAGTTACGTAGCTCAACCGGTAGAGCACTTGCCATGTAAACAAAGGGTCTTGGGTTCGAGTCCAAGCGGAGTCAATATCTTTTTCTGATTTTTCTGTCTACAGATTTTCGATTGAGTTTCGCTAATATTGTCTTCATGTAATTAAATATTATAATTAGAGATTTTACTCATAAAGTTTAAAAAATTAAAATAAAAAACAATATATACTTTTTAATGCAGCTATAACTTTGTGGTTATCCATTACAGATAAATGAAACAATTTAACTTTGTATACATTTGCCCTGAAGAAGAAACGGTCGTTCTGAAACCGGTCGGATTTACTCAAATATAAAAGTGGTTCAAACAAAGTTAAATTGTATCATTTATCATTTAAAAAACAATAAATATTCATATTTCATTTTTAGAAGCTTTTTACCAATATTGTCCAATTTTAAAGTATGGTGATCCAACAGTTGATCCCAGACAGTTGGCTCCGGAAATTATAATTATTTTTTATAAAATTGTAATTTTTTGTGCATTACTTATCCATTTCAAACCAAAAATCGACTTAAAAAATACCTTTAAAAATAAATTGGTATGGACATCAAATGAATTTATTTACAGGGTCGATTTTTTTATGCGCTGCTATATTCAATATATAGACAAATAGTTTTATACTTGAAA
The DNA here is from genome assembly GCA_917880885.1 of Limnephilus marmoratus. Lineage (NCBI taxonomy): Eukaryota > Metazoa > Arthropoda > Insecta > Trichoptera > Limnephilidae > Limnephilus > Limnephilus marmoratus. The sequence goes on along the minus strand of OU862923.1, from coordinate 27,001,314 downwards.
CATTTTAATAAAATATGTTTTATCCTTGTGTAAGTAGGTGTACCGTATTTTACCTAAACCGCCTTCTTATTGTATTGAAGTATGCCGGAGGGCCAACTTTCGGGGAATAACTGTGATAATAAATTTTTCGATTGAAATTAATAGATTACTTCGTTTTTACCACTTTTATTGTTTATAAAACCGACATGTTTCGTCAGCAAAGCTGACTTCTTCTGTCAAAACCCTGAAGAAGTCAGCTTTGCTGACGAAACATGTCGGTTTTATAAACAATAAAAGTGGTAAAAACGAAGTAATCTATTAATTTCAATCATAATGGTGCCACAAAATAAGTTTGCTGTGTTAGAAGAAATAAATTTTTCACCTAAGACAACTCAAGTCAGTTCGAAGAAACCTTCCTACAGAGGCGACAAAACTATTAATTAACTCTTACGTAGTCTCGCGGCTCGATTACTGTAACGGCATCTACGCTAGTCTACTAAAATATCAAATTGACAAACTTCAATCCGTGTTTAATGCAGCGGCAAGGCTCATAACTGGGGTTTCTAAATATTCGCATATTTCAGAACACCTTCGTAACCTTCACTGGCTTCAAGTGCCCTGAGAGAATCCAGTACAAATTGTGCTGGATGGTTTTTAAATCAATCAACGAAATGGCCCCACCTTACATCTCCGAATTATGCGTCCCGGAAAATACCGGACCGAGACAATTAACCCTTAGATCAGCAACTTCATCTGCTAAAGGCAGACTAATAGAACCTAAACGAAAGCCAAATCTATGTTTGGAGATCGTGCTTTCGGAGTATCTGGGCCTAAGGCTTGGAATAGACTCCCTCCGGAATTAAGATGCATAACAAGCCCAACTGAGTTTAGGTCCAGACTAAAAACCTTCCTTTTTGGGCTCTCATACCCGTAATTTAAATATACCTATTTGAGAGTATCATACTTGTATTGTCTGTGCTATGTCTTAATCACACTTTTCTTACTGAATTAAAATTACTCGATTCCTTACACATCAATCTGTCTCTTGACAACCACATTTAGAAAGATCAAATTCTTATAGGTACTACTGCACCTCCCACCTTTACATGTTGCTTTTACTTTCCAAAATACACTCGTCAAAGAATACATTACATATTAATATTAAAATATTTTTCAGGAGAAACATGTGTTCACAATAATGTCCTCTGCGTGCGAACTCTATCTAAATTTCTTTTAATGGACAGTATACAGTGTTAATTTCAAGCGACCTCTCAGGTAAGTATGGTCCTGTTTTCATTAAATTTTAGGCAGCATCGCGTTCATTGGTCAAAATATTGTACACATATTTTCGTATCGTTGATCAATGAACCGGTGTATGCAATTTTTAGCCATAAGTTGTTTTTAATTGTTTGTCTAGCTTGTAATTTTTAAAATTTTAGAAACGTATTATAAGTTTGTACAGCGCCCTTGAGGTGATTTTTCACAAAAACGGCGCTATATAAATCATCCAAATATTATTATTATTAATAAAAATAGAGTAGGGAGTTGGAAAATCAATGTGGTAGCAATTGACAATTTATATATTATTTTAAGAAAATAATAAACCTTTTTAAAGCAACACACGACATGGCGCCGCCCTACCTGTTGGAACTGTGCATTCCAAATGATGTCAATACCAGGCAAGCAACCCTTCGATCAGCATCTTCAGCAGCCATAGGTAGACTCTCAGTACCTACGCACAATCCCAATACCAATTTCGGAGACCGGGCTTTTGCTGTGGCAGGCCCAACAGCTTGGAACAAACTCCCTTCATATTTGCGAAAGACCGACAGCAAATCTGAGTTCAGAGCAAAGCTAAAAACTCATCTTTTCAAATTGTCATATCCAGAAAAATAACTGCATTTCTTCAGTAGTTTGTCATTACACAGTCCATAAGTTACTTAGATTGTTTTTAAATATTTTTCATAACTTACACTGACAGCACGGGCAGTAATCATAACAATATATGTTTGTTAATGTAAATATGTATAATAGTCATAAATAATTATTTTTAAGACATGTAGTAATAATACGATTAGAGCAGTTTTGCACTAGATTATAAAAATAAATATAGTTTTAAGTCACTAGTCATATAAGTCTTAAGCAGGGTACTCACCTAACCGTGTAACCTGTAGCGTATCTGATACTGTATCAAGTGAGTACGTAGGCACGAGTCTACTGCGAGCCGCTCGCGCGTGGAGCGCAGTGTGCTCGCAGTGACCCGCCGACGGCGGTTTCACTGCGAGCACGAAGGCGGATACGCGGTTACCGTGGACGAGCCGTACCCACTTGCAGATTGATACAGTATCAGATACGTTACATGCTACACTCTAGGTGAGTACCCTGCTTTAGTTGTAAAATAAAAGTGGTCTACAACAAATTTATGTGTTTTTATTGTAAATTATGGCGAGCCACAAAGTTAATGCTTTTTACAAATATGAAAGAAAGATATGTTTAAGATATGCTTGTCAGCAGCTACAGCTACAGCTACAGCTACAGCTACAGCTACAGCTACAGCTGCTGACAAGCATATCTTAAACATATCTTTCTTTCATATTTGTAAAAAGCATTAACTTTGTGGCTCGCCATAATTTACAATAAAAACACATAAATTTGTTGTAGACCACTTTTATTTTATAAACACTCTACCGGTTTCAGAAGCACCCTTCCTTCGTCAGGAGAATATAATAACATTCTATCATAATCTAGTTATAATATTCTCCTGACGAAGGAAGGGTGCTTCTGAAACCGGTAGATTGTTTATAAAATAAAATTTGTTTACAACAAATTTATGTGCTTTTATTGTATTTCTTTCTTTGTTTCGGGACCGCAACCTTGCTGTATCCGATATGAAAACGTGTGAAAAATTATTGGTTTTCAAGCTGCCGAAATCAACAACAACTTACTGTTTCCCGCTTCTGCACTGGTGAGGAGGACGGAGAGGGGCAACGTTGTAAGTTCCACTGAGCGGGTTCCAAAATAACGTATGCAAATTTTTCGTCAAAATGGCAAACGATAAAATAATCTATAAGAGTATTTCGCGGCTTCGACAAAGTCCACCAAAATCAAATATTCGTCATAAATCATTTTTAACATTTTTAAGAATATTATTGATTTGGATTTTATTGGCAGATTATCTATTTTTACTTAACTTATATTCTGTTACCCTACTTTGTGTCAACTCTTATATTTTATGTAACCAATATTTGGTTTCTGACCTGTATTTTGTCAACTCTTTAATTTGATTGTAATTTTAAAAAACACGTACTGTAAAAGCCCCATGGGCGTTTAAATAAAATAAAAAAATATTTAATTAAATGAAGACAATATTAGCGAAACTCAATCGAAAATGTGGAGACAGAAAAGATATTGGCATCTCTGAGACTCGAACCCAGGGCGTTTTGCTTACATGACAATACTCTACCAACTGAGCTAAGGTGTCGATATCGAGTTCAGTCACTTTTAACTGTATCATACTTCGACTAAGAACTATCAACTTTAGCACATATTATTGCCTGCTATCTTTATATAATATGATTGCAATATGTAATTAAATATTATAATTTGGGATTTTATACATAAAGTTAAAAATAAATATTCATCGTAGACTAGCTGAAAAGTCAATAGATGTCGCATATTAAAAATAAAATGGGAGAAAAATTTATCCAGACACTATCCAGATAGCATTTAATTCGGGTTGAATCTTGCAATCATATATAAAGATAGCAGCCAATGAGGAAAAATGAAGATAATGTTGGTAGTTCTTGGTCGAAGTATGATACAGTTAAAAGTGACCGAATTTGATATCGACAAGTTAGCTCCGTTGGTAGAGCACTTGCCATGTAAGCAAAGGGTCCTGGGTTCGATTCCCAGAGGTGCCAATATATTTTTCTGTCTTTATATTTTTGATTAAGTTTCGCTAATATTGTCTTCATTTAATTAAATATTATAATTTGATATATTACTCATAAAGTAGAAAAAAAATAATAAAAAAAAAAATAAAAATAATTTTATTTCATTATGTTGAAGAATTTGCAACCCTCTACAGAAAGCTCGATTTATTGTTATTATGAAATTCTAAACTGTAGAAATGAGATCCCTGAGATGGATGTGTGGTAAAACCAAGATCGAGGAAAAGAATGTAAGGAGAATATATGACGCACATATGAATGGCAGAAGAAATCGGGGACGCCCAAAAAACACATGGCACGACCGAGTGAATCGTCAATCTTCAGTCGGGCCATGTCAAGAGTCAGAATAATTCAACAGCATGTAAGAGACGATGTATGAATGTGAACGAGGCAAGGAGTGTGTGCCAAGACCGAATTGTTTGGTGGTCCGTCCTCTCTGCCTACCCCTGCGGAGCAACGAAGGTATTTCACCAGGGCGGTACTGAAAGTATCAATCTTTTTTTTTTTAAGATTCGTTTCCTTACACCCTTCAAACAGGTTTCCGCTCGGAACTGGACAAAGGCGTCTCGACTGGGGTTTCGGAGAAATGCTCCAGAACATTACGTTAGTATTGGTGTGAACCCCCGTGTGCCCCTTTATAATAATTATTAGTTCATACAAATTATTAGTTTTACCCTTGAACCTTGCTTGAAATTGTGAACTTTCAACATAAATAAACAATTTCATAAGATCTTCTGAAGGCCAGTGGCGCCATGTTTTAATTTACGACCCACAAGAGTCTTGGAGTAAATGGGGGATAATCTAATATATAAAATTCTCGTGTCACGGTGTTTGTTATCATACTCCTCCGAAACGGCTGGACCAATTTTGATGAAATTTTGTGTGCTTATCTGGTAGGTCTGAGAATCCACCAACATCTATTTTTCATACCCCTAAAAGTAAAGGGTGTTCCGATCCGAATTTATTTTTATTTTTTTTTGGACAAATTTTTTATTTTTTTATGGTGAGGCATTAAAAAATACATGCAGCCCTAAATTTTCACCCTTCTACCATTAACCCCTATTTTTTAAAAGTGATATTAGTAATTCAAACCGGTGTCACTTCTGACCCGATGAGAACGAAGCCGGCCTCTTTTCTCTAATTTTAATTTTTTTACTAATCAATTACCGTTTGATATTGTTACTACAAACATGATTCACGGTCCATGCGGTAAAGTCGGGTTAGTTACACTATTTATAACTCGAGAACGGCTGGGCCGATTTTGATGATCTTTGATTTGTTGGATTTGTCTCCGCCCCGGATAGGATAATAACTATTAAAACATCACAAAAGTTAACGAAATAAATCGTTAAAAACGAAAATTATTTTCCCCATTCATTTTCTATGGAACGAATTCTCCTATTTTGAAAGAACTGCAGCAATATTGTGAGGGGTATAATATTGAACTGTGCATGAATTCCAAACATTCAAAAACGTCAAATGTCAATGCGTTGATTGTTGTGCATTTGTTTTTAATCATATAATGCTGCCCTTCTTTCTTACGTACTCAATGTCAATAGTCGAAAATGAGACAAATGGTGAACGTATGTCTGCACACCTCCAAAGGAAAAATACAATAATTACAATAAATCTCTGGAATGAAACCAAATGAAACGCATTTTTTTACATAAGCTCCACACAGGAGGCCCTGAGGAAAATAATTTCTCTCAGGATCTATGTCATCTTAGGGGATGCTGTGTGGAGGATCTTTTTAAGGAATGGGGAGGATAGAAAGTTCTGGGAAGGAAAAAGATATGAGGGGTGGTTAGGAATCTGGGGGTCAGTGTGTCCGGGAGTGACGGACGTATGAATCCATCCCTCCAACTGTGGTGCAAGACAATGGGTCGAGAGAGTCCGGCTGGAAAGGTCAAAAGGCCTCCCTCAACCAGTCTCTCTCGATCCGGCCCGCCACGCAGCAGGTGGGCAGGCGCATCAACTGCCAAGACCCGGACATAAGTCACCTCACCCCTGCTAAATCACCAAACGTAGCGAACCACTTGGGGTGATCTATGGCAGAGGTGTTGGTTATTAAATAAATGGTTCCCGGGGCTGCGGCACCCGTATCCGCCTCCCGAATTCCCGTAAGTAATTGTAAAAGTAAGACAATCACAAAAATATAAATCCGTACACAACGCCATCTCTGATAATGACAAAAACAAAAGACGGACAGTTGCGCATTGATAATTGCTTCATTGCGTAATTTTTAACTTAATAAAAAAATTGAATTTAATTCAACAGTTATTGATTCTGAGGCGGTACGAAGTTCGTCGGGTCAGCTAGTATTAATATAAAATACAGGTAACGCATTTTAACGAAAGTTATTAGAGATTTTTAAGTCAATTATTATGAAAATACTCGTAATTCACTGTAGGTACCCATAAAGTTACGCAAATAATTAACAACAATCTTAACGTCCAGGGTTCATTCCAGTGTGCCAAGATCGAGTTGTTTGGTGGTCCGTCCTCTCTACCTACTCCTGCGGGAGCCGGAATAATGGTTAGTCAGTCAGTTCACTCCAATGGATGGATTACTAATCGAAGAACGCGCGCTTTTATTAACCCCGCTCTTTCGTCATAAATTTGGGGAGTTTACAAAAGGTTTAATTGCTGGGAAAACAAATCAATAGTTATCGATACGATACGATTGTACCACCCCAGCCAGGAGCACTCCTGTCCCGGTGAGACCGGTACACCAAGGGGCACTGATTTGTTAGGACTTGGAACACGAGCTCTGAGGATAGGAAGGAGGTTGGAGTTTAATCGACCGGTATACATGGCAACCTAATAAGCCAATATTGGAATTTAGGATGGTCAGGAATAAAGGAATGGATTGAGCGTTATAATTTATTTTTTTACTTTGCTTTTGTCTTCCTTCTTCTTGCCTCTTCTCGGCATTTCTTGGATCTTGCCTCTCGTCTCTTCTTGACTCTTCTAGGATCTTCTAGTCTCTTCTTGGTTTTTCTTGTTTCTTCTTGTATCTTCTCGCCTTTTCTTGGATCTTCTGGACTCTTCTTGGCTCCGCTTGGTCATGCTTGGCTCTTCTTATCTCTTCTTTGCTTTCCTTGTCCCTTCTTGGCTCTTCTTGCTTCTTCTTGTTTCTTGTGATCTTCTCGTCTCTTCTTGGCTCTTCTGGACTTTCCTTGCATCTTATTATCTCTTCTTTTCTATTATTGTCTCTTCTTGCTTCTTCTTGGATGTTCTCGTCTCTTCTTATCTTTTCTTGTCTCTTATATCTATAAAGATAGGCAGGAGCTTTCTACATGTGACCTGTCGCAACCACGCACCACTTAACTCTCCGGGAAAACAAATCATTAGTTATCTAGCTTTTATTTTTGACCAAACTAACGGAAAATTATCAATAGGAACCATGTTAGGAATTATTTCACGGTCAGGTATTTTTTTATAATAGAACCTTCTGTAGATTTCAAACACTTTGGTTTTTTTAGTCGAGTCATTTATTTTCACAATAAACTTTAGACAATTGTAATTGAATCAACAACACTTTGTAACATTTCTGAATTTATAAAATACCGCCCGATCACCACACCTGATCTTCTAACGAGATCTTTTTACAAAGGCAAGAATTATTTTTAATGTCAATTTTTTTAAATTAAAAATACAAGATCGATTAGACGCAATAAAAGGGAGCCAAGCATGGTCCTCAGAACCGGTTGAACGAATTGGATTCAAAAATACAATAAAAATTCCAGCGGCCAAATGGCCAATTTGGAATGGCGAAAATTTGTATCGTTTGTGAGTTAAGTCTGGTAATCCAGGTAATTCACTGTAATAAACGGGTAATAAGTGCAATTGGTCCGACAGTTATAATGACTACCTAGTATTTAGTAGTGTCAAAGTGACTTTCAAATACATTGTTTTACCACACATACGTCTCAAGGATCTCATTTCAACAGCATTCTGTTAACTTTCATCCTTCCTCTGCCGGTTCCATGCCTCACTGCCATACATCATCATACAATGTATGATCGTGTGAGAAATGTGGATATCCGCAAAGAATGTAAGGCTGATGTAAGCATAATGAGTAAGATTAAGAAAGGGACCCTCAGATGGTTTGGGCATGTAGAGCGAATGAACGAAGAAAGTAATGTAAGAAGAATATACGACGCGAATGTGAACGGTAGAAGAAGTCGGGGACGCCCGAGGAAGACATGGCACGATCAAGTGAATCAGATACTTGAGTCGGGCCATGTCAAAATTCAGAATAATAGAAGAGTATGTATGAGACGATGTATGAATGTGAGTGAGGCAAAGAGTGTGTACCAAGACCGAGTTGTTTGGCGGTCCGTCCTCTCTGCCTAACCCTGCGGAGAAACGGAGTGATGGTTAGTTAGTTAGTTAGACTTTCAAATATTTAACTTGGCGTTATGTTGTAACGTCTGTGTATAACTTACTTTATATAGGTATAAATCCGATAAGTCTTACTACGTTATCTACAAAATTCATTCAAATAATTCCAAGTAAGTCAAATAAAGTCTACAAGAAATACCAATAATTCGAGGGCTTAAAGTCAAACAACGTTATTTACAAAAATCATGCAAACAATTCCGGACATTAAAGTCAAATAACGTTATCTACAAAAATAACTCTAGGATTAAGAGTCAAATAACAAAAAAATATATATAAATAATCCTGAGTAAAATCAATCAACGTTATCTACAAAAAATATTATACTAACACTCATAACCGGTAAGTTTGTAGACAAATTGTAAAATTGAATTTAACAAGAGCGATAAAATAAAACTAACATTACCACCAACCACAAAAAGCTTTTTTAATCAGACAGAAAAATTATCAACTTCATAAAAATAATAATAATAAAACGGCGAGAACATCTTTCTTTTAGCTGTCATTAGATTAGCATACATCTAGAATTCCAGGAATGGGAAATAAAATGTAATTGATATTAGTACTGAAACGGTCGCTTTGTGTAGACGTAGGCTGTAGTATGGAGTGTATTAATGTGTATATGGCCGGGCGCGTTGTAAATCTAACTAAACGTGATAGAAGTCTAGCCAAACGTGACGCGAATCGTTTTTATAGCTTGACACGATTAACTTTGCAGGTGACAAAAATAATAACTAACGATATTTTATACAGGGTGTCCGGGGGTAAAGTGCATTAACTTCGGGAGGTGATTCTACGTGATGGTAGGAGTAAAAAAGATTAACAACCTTTTCCAAAATTCCAACATTATTTTCCCATACAAAAAGTCGTACCTACTAAAAATCCTTAGTGTAAGGTACGATCTTACTTGCTGAGAGCCTGCAGGGCGGCGTATTTACAATCCCTACCGCGTTTCAGTCGCGCTACCTAAGGGTTAGCAGAGAAGATGGAGTATAAAAAAAACGCGGTTCATCCTCTCTGCTAACCCCTCTATAATTACGGTCGTCACTCTCACAGAAAAGATAGAGCGACGAAGCGCGTAAGGCGACTGAAACGACGTAGTGTTTGTAAGGTGATTTATGCATTACAATCCCTCCCACGTTTCAGTCGGTAGCGCGACTGTAACGCGGTAGGGATTGTAAATACGCTGCCGGGCGCCCGACTCGATTGTGAGTGGCCCGTATCGTAACAGCGGAAAATAATAAATCTGGCCGTACACGCCGGACAAATATTATTTTTTACCTCAAAACTACCCCTAAAAGTTGGAATTTCGAAAAAAGTTATTTATCTTTTTTACTTGTACTATCATGTAGAATCACCTCCCGAAGTTAATGCACTTTACCCCCGGACACCCTGTATTACGATAAACTACATATATTCAATTTTTATACATATACTAGCAGAATCAATAACTGTTGTTTTAACTTATTAGCAGAATTAAATTCAGTTTTTGTTATTAAGTGAAAATTTACACAATAAAGCAATTATTTATCGATGCGCAACTTCCGTATTTTGTTTTTGTCAGTATCAGAGATGGAGTTGTGCACGGATTTATATTTTGTGTGATTTTCTTACTTTTCCACTTACTTACGGGAATTGCGTTTCATTTTATTTATACGTGAGAGGGAGATTTATTATAATAAATAATAATAATAATACGTTCAACGTTTGTCTCATTTTCGACTGTTGACATTTAGTGTGTAAGAAAGAGGGACAGCATTATTATAGGTATGTTTAAGAACAAAAGCAAAACAATCAGCCTATTGACATTTGACATTTTTGAATTTTTGGATTTCACTCATTATTCAATAATATACTTATCATAATATTGCTGCAGCTCTTTCAAAAGATGAGAATTCGTTACATAATGCACGAGGAAAAGATTTTTATTTATAATTTTTTTTAATGAATTTTTCTAATGTTTTAATAGCTTTTCTGCTGTTCTTGAGTTATAAATGGTGTAACTAACCCGACTTTGTTTAATATATTACTACTAGTTAAAAATCCGCTCCGCAGGTTTTTGCTGCTAGGCCCTGCGGGCGGCTTTAAGTTTCCCCTCCCTCCCCTCCGCACCCTTCCGAGTTCCCCCTTTCCCCTTCCCCTCCCCCCTCCCCCTTCCTCCAGCCCAGCCTTAAGTTAACGAGAAAAGTACATACACAAATAATCATGATTAAACTGTAAAATGGCGATAACTTGTAAAAGTGTTAATTTTTTAACATTAATATGTATGTGGTTCTTTTCTCTTAATTTTCGTTTCCGGGAGAGCCATTTCCTTTTAAATTTGGAGGCGCCGCCCCGGAAACCATCTATTGGATAACCAATACCTTTGTCAGGTCACCCCAAGTGGTTCTCTACGTTTGGTGACTTAGCACGGGTGCCCGGGTTCATGGGGTGAGACTGATTGAGGGAAACCTAATCTAGACCTCTCTAGCCGAACTCTCTCGACCCATCGGCGCGCGCCGTAGTGGGAAGGGGTGGATTCATAGGTCCGTCGCTTCTGGACACATTACAGTATTATTATTTATAATTAATATCTTGTGAATATTATTTTTTTTTTGGCATTTTGTCGTTAGTTAATTAAATATTAAAATATTTAGATAATAATGAATTAATCAAACCATCCTCGAATTTATTTTGCACTGGTCAATTAAAGCCTAACTACAGCAAGTTATTTTGCACTGATCAAATAGAGCCTAACTACAGGAAGTTAGTTTGCACTGGTCAAATAAAGCCTAACATCATTTTGTACTGGTCAAATAAAGTCTAACTACAGCAACTTATTTTGCACTGGTCAAATAGAGCCTAACTACAGGAATTAAGTAATTAGTAAGCAAATTTAATTACATTAATTGGTTAAATAAAGCCTAACATCAAGAACTTATTTTGCACTCGTCAAATAGAGCCTAACTACGTGAAATTATTTTGCACTGCTATCCCAAACTCTAATAGTTCTCAAGCTTCCCGTAATTGTTTCGTAATTTCGGTTTCCTCATAATTGTATTTTTATTTTATGTTTCGTATCCGAATTTATGTCAGAATATCTCTCATTTCTAAACGCAAACTGCCTTTCTGTTAGTATATTATATTTTAGTTTTAAAGTTCGTGTTTTGTCCTGTGTTACAATAGCACCGCTATTGTCTATTATTATTATTGTTCCGTGTGTGCTATAACAGCACTATCTTTGTTAATTTTGTTCTTCTGTCATTGTTTTGTAAATACTGTATATTCTTTAGTTAATTTTGTTCTTCTGTCATTATTTTGTAAATACTGTATATTAATTTATTATTTTCTCAATATTATAAGGAGCACTGTAGGATTATTTTTATATTTATTATAGTTAAGCGCACTTGAAGTGAAATGTCACAAAACTGCGCTATATAAATATAATGTTATTATTAATAGTGGCGACGCCACCGACAGCAAAGTTAAATGTGTCGACCTGTGCTACAATAGTTGCTCGATGCTATGCGTAAACGAGGCTAGAATCACGTAGAAATAAATGAATATCAACCTACACCTTTATCTAAACCAAAATATTGTATATATTAATATGGTTGCCGAGGGTGCTTTAAGCTTCTTATATAGTAATCGATGGAGATAACATTGACGATTAACTAAAGATCTGATATTACATGGCATAATTCTAGACAACGCGACACGAAGCACGCAATGAAATACAATACACAGGTGATTCTACTGGCATGGCAAGCGAATAATCTAGAACAGGGGTGCCCAACCCAGATCGTTTGATGGGCCAATGACCTTTAGACCCATCCATGAATACAGGTAAATAGCGGATATTGCCGTTAATTTTTTACCGGTAACTCGGTATCCAAAACCGATATTTTTTTTACATTAGCTCCACACAGGAGGCACCGAGTAAAAACAATTTCCCTGGGGGCTTGTGTCATCTTTGAGGATGCTGTGTGGAGGGTTTTTTAAGGGAAAGGAAGGAGAAGAAGATATGGGAAGAAAAAAGGTATGAGGGGTGGAAATCTGGGGGTCAGTGTGGCCAGGAGTGACGGACGTATGAATCTATTCCTCACACTGCGGTGCTAGGCGAAGGGTCGGGAGAATCCGGCTGGAGAGGTCAAAAGGCCTCCCTCAATCAGTCTCCTCCGAACCAGCCCGCCACGCAGTGGTTGGGCAAACGTATCCGCCACCAAGACCTAGACAGACCTCATCCCATGAACTCGGGCACCCCTGCTAAGTCACAACATAGCGAACCACTTGGGGTGACCTGTGGCAGGGGTGTTGGTTGTCCAATAAATGGTTCCCGGGGCGGCGGTACCCACATCCGTCTCCCTAATTAACAAAATGATGTTATTATGTGTGCTATTTGCACTCACCCTCCACTTATTAAAATCAGACCAGTTGCGTTCAATCTTCCGATAAATACGCGATAAAAATATACCGGATGGAACTGATTGCGAATTAATTCCTAGTACGGCCATGTGCCTGGCATTTTGAAAAGCAATAAATCAAAATCTCCATCGAGAGTCTTAGGTCTAATAACAAGAAAGTTCTGATTTCACAAAATATAAAAAAAATGTGATAAATTTACCAGAACGATTTTTTCTTTTTTTTGTATGAATACCAAAATCCAAAACATAGAAAGCTGAAAACTTCATTTCAAGACGCAACATTTTCAATTGGGCCGCAGGCGCAGGTTGGGCATGCCTGCTCTAGAATTTAACAAATTTATTATTTAGCCACATTTTTATTGTTTGCCAATGTTGCAACCACTTTAAAAAAACAACAAATAAGAAATTTCACGAATCAAAAATGTTCATATTATTTTTTATTTAACCAATTGTAAAAGGACAACGATTACACAACTATTGCGAAAAAACATTTTTACCATCTTGGGATATCTGCATCACTACAGTAAACATTTTAATAGTATAATTTGTAAATATTTTTTGCATATTTTTTATAATAGCTGTCAGCTTAACGCTAAGATAAAAAAAATACAAGTTTTAGATAACTTCCATAATGCTCGTTTGCGCTGGGAATGTCGAGATTGATTATGGTTTTTTGCAAACCTTTTGTTTTTTTTTTTACAATAAAACATTAAATTTTCGACCTAGTTGCGCTATCATCTCCTGGGTGGCTAGTAGCCAATTTAAAGGATTTTATTTTTATGTTTTTGGTTTGCCTTTGAGTGAACCCCTAAGTCATCAAATCCTAATTGGACGGTACCGGCATTTATTTCGTTTATTAAATGCAGTATTACAATTTGAAATTAAAACACTTTTGCACTTTCTTCCACTTATTATTATACAAATTTATATTTATATTATATTTAATAGTATAATAGAAGGAAGAAAGTACAAAAGTGTTTTAATTTCAAATTCTAATACAATGGAATTCCACCACGCATTAAAAGTTCAAAAACTAGACTCATTAACTGCAGTAGTTTTTTTTTTAAATATAATGTCATCCAATTTCGCAAAAATGTGCAAACACAAGTGCCACAAGTTGACAGAATACATTGTCATCGACATCAAGTATAATTGCCGAATTTCAGAAGTGGGTTTATTTCCATTTCCAAAATTCGCATTCATTCATTCACGAAAACAAAATCGAAATTCACGTAGACGTACTTAAAAATGAAAACGATGGCACTATTAAAATTAATTCTAGAAATTAGTACTTTGCGGTTCGAAGCGCCGATTTGCGCTGGTAATTTGTCTCCAAAGTAAAAAACGATGTAATTTAAAAATTTAAGCTTTGTATTTTCCACATCAGAGACAAGAGACAAAAGACGTCGTAGGAGGTGTTAGTAGATTAGCATAATTTACCAATATTCCCCGGTTTAGGTCTATTCTGGTGCCTGTACGTGATTCTGCCCAAACACCGAAACATTGAATGCTAATTAATTACGTATTTTACGACAAGTTACCTGCCCAAATTCACGATTTGGGCAGGTAATTTCACCAGGAGTTGTTTAGTACGTCTGTTGACCAGCGGCGCGCATGGTTCCGCGACTTTTCAACCCGTGACAAAATATCTTACGGGCAATACATCCGTCAACAGAATATCTACTAAAACCTAACCTAACCTAACAAAAAAATGGGTCAACAATAATAGACATCATATAAACACAATAAATTATTGTTCAAAAATAATAAAATGGGACAAAAATAATGCAGACATGAACAAAACATCATCCAACAAAATATCTACTAAAACCTAACCTGACCTAACAAAAAAAAATGGGTCAAAAATAATAGACATCTTATAAACACAATAAATTATTGTTCAAAAATAATAAAATGTTAAATAAGGTTAAGTTAGGTTTTAGTAGATATTTTGTTGGGGGATGTTTTGTCCGTAGGGTATTTTGTCAGGGATTCTTTGTCGCGGGATGAAAACGCGCAGTGCCGACGTGCATTGCTCTATGACTAAATGCAAAAATTACTAGAAATTAACGACTACAATTACGTGCTGAATCCCGTTAATCCGTATAATCACAAGAGACCAAATTTGTGACAGCTCATATAGGTCTCATGTATCTCCCTCACTGTCATGGTGAGAAATATGGTCTAAACGATTTTGATAGAAAAACTCCAAGCTTTATATTCAAATTTAGAATTTCACCATAGAAATTTTTTTATGTGCAGCTTTATGAAACCAAAGTTTCCGATAGCAATTTGAGAAAAATGAATAAAATTTCGAGAATTTTTAATTCATTCTTTTATTTTATGACACGTCAAAAAAGTGAGGCGATAATAACGTTTATAATACATTTGCTAACAAGATAAGGTATTTTTATTCTTTATAAGTAATTTTAGATAGAATAAATGCAAAGTGACATTTTTAAAACTTTTTTATATTTGTATTAAAAATTTCAATAATCCATAATTTTTACTTTTATTTCTAATATTGACATTTGTAAACGTATTTAAGTAAAAACTGTTTTTGAAAGGCGATGAAATGCACTCAAATTTTATAATTCGAAATAAACATACAATTTTTTAAATATAAATTTTTGAATGCAAAAATAAAAAAGTTTTAAAAATTGCTCACCAATTTTTTTTTAAACTAAAATTACTGAAAACGAAAAAAAAAAATACACACACGTATTTGTTATTAGCCATATTTTTTATAAACTTTATCGTCAACTCACTTTTTTTTACGTTTCATGCAAAAATTATAAAATTAAAATTCCCAAAGCTTCGTTTTTGTTTAAGCGGCTCGGAAGTTTTGGTTTCATAAAGATACATTTTAATTATTTAGCGGACAACTTTTTGATTTAAATACAATGCGTGGTGTTTTCTTTTTCTTACACCGTTTAGATAATATTTCTAACCATGATAGAAAGGTAGACACAACGTTTTTGATGAGACCTATATTAGTTGTTTTGAAAAGCGAACAAATTAGCAAAAAAAAAAAATATTATGAAACTTTGGAGAACTAGGGAATTTTTTATTAACTATTTTTACATGAAACGACAAAAAAGCGAGGTAACGATAATGTTCATAATACATTAACTTAATAAAATATGTGTTTGGTTTTATTTTTTTCTTTATCAGTAATTTTAGTTGGAAAAAACGTGAGGTGAGCCACTTTTAAAACGTTTTTGTGTAAGCCAAATTTTTATTTTTTATTTCATGAATTGTTTTTATTTTTCGGATGCGTTCAGAAATATTCCATTTATTTGGATTTTATCGCAAAGCGGAAATATTTTGACCTTTCGACAAAACAGGCCAAAGGCCTAGTAGTATTGTGTAAAAATAAGTTTTTTCCAATGAAATCAACACTATTGTAGTCAATAATACCACCTACCGCATAAACGAACGCGGCGCGCCGCGAAAAATACAAATATAAAGCTCTCGAACAACAAATGCCGAGGAAACATAGAACGTTTATACGCGCGATAAGTTCCGAAAGAAGCGCCGTTTTAAGTCGCATATATCACGGAGACAATTTAAGTTTTCCGGAAGCATACATAAGATAAAAGACAAAACTTTCGACCACTTGTATGTAAATAGAATTGCTGGATTGTTCGTAGGAACAGTTTGGGGGTACGAGTATTATCGCTGCGATGGCGATGTGGGAACTGTTGACATTTTGGTAAAACAAACTTTTCGCCTTATCCCGGAGATATGGAAAACTCTACGGATATAATATGTAAATAAGTTAAATCGTGAAGGGTATGATTATTTTGGAAGAGGTATAATTTGGGGATGAGCAGTTGTAGTAGGTATTTCTCTGAAACCACCAAAACCAAATAGGTAAAAAAAGAATGCTAGTATAAAAAGTACATACCCACTAATAAAATAGTAAATTTGCAAAATCCAAACAATTGAAATTAATGTAAAAATTGTTGTAAAAAAATGGGAGAAGCCAAGTAGAAGAACGGGAAGGTTTTTTTTTTATAAGTTTTTATTCCAGTAAAAAATAAAATAACATTTTCACTTACTTAACTAGAATATTGAATTATGTACTTTTTACATTATATTACATAGTTTTTACATTTCATAACCTTAGATTACATTAGATTGCAATACTAACATTTACATGATATTATATTACCATACGATATTATTCACTATCACTACTTTGTTTTTTGTGAATAAACATGAACAATTTTTTTTTGAATTTGCACACACTTTTTTCGTTTTTGATATCATCTGGAAGGCAATTATATAAATTGCCCCCCTCGTAACTAATTGACTGCTTACCGTAGTTAGTATGAATGGTGTTTAAACGTATGTTATCGTGTTGTCGTTTAAAATGTTTGTGTACTTAGGACGTTTTAATGAATTCTGTGTTTGTATGTATGAGTTTATTATTTATTTTGTATATAAGGACACATATATTGTACTCGTATAGTTTTCTTAATGTTAGCCGTTTTGTTTCCAAATATATTTTTTGTGGATGTTTTGGATTCGTAGTGAAATAGTTTTTTGATTATCTTATTTTGAATTACCTGTAATTCATTGATGTATGTTTCATACGCATTTCCCCAGATTTCAATAAATAATTTCAATTTCCCCAGGTTGAGAAGAAGGTACCTGGCTATTCAGATCTGATCAGTGAACATGCTAAAGCAAATATACTGACAGAATCTTTAACTCCGGAAAGTGATGAAAAAATTATAATATCATATAGCGGGTATGACTACCGCCGCTTGGGAACCTTTGATTTGATAACCAACATCTCTGACACAGGACACCCCAAGTGATTCGCTACGTTTGGTTACTTATCATGTTACCATATACAATGGCCCGGTTTATGGTGTGAGGTTTATCCGGACCTTGGCGGCGGATGCGTCTGCCCACCAACTGCGCGGCAGGCCGGATCGGAAGAGACTGGTTGAGGGAGATCTTTTAATCTCTCCAGCAGGATTCTCTCGGAACATTGCGTTGCACCAAAGTGGAAGGGATATATTCATAGGTCCACCACTCCTGGACACAGTGACCCCAGATTACAACCCCTATAACTTTTTCTTCCCAGAACTTCCTCTCCTTCCTTTCTCTAAAAAGCCCCTTCTCATAGCATCCTCAAAGATGACATAGGCCCTGGGGGTATTATTTTCCTCAGAGCCTCCTGCGTGGAGCAAATTTAAAAAAAATCCATATCCGGCTGTGGAACGATTTGCCGGCCTCTGTGTTTCCTCCCTCCTACAACACGGGTCTCTTCAAGACCCGTGTCCACTCCTTCCTTTCCTCAAAAAGACCCTCCACACAGCATCTTCAAAGATGACATAGGCCCTGAGGAAAATAACTTCCTTCAGGGCCCTGAAGGAAGTTATTTTCCTCAGGGTCTCCTGTGGAGGTAATGTAAAAAAAAATATCCATGTTAATCACACACATTTTTAATTTTGAATTTTTTCCCGGTATTCGAACCCACGACCTCTAGGTGCAAAGTCAATGAGTTTTGGATACATAAGCCTTACTGCAAGCATGAATTAACGGTCTAATTGGGCTAGATATAGAATTATGTCTTTAATTGTACGGTAGGGTGATTTTAATCGCACTAGAAACGAATTCAATGTGAAAATTAATATTGTAACTTCACGGTGTGTAATTTAAAACAGTGTTATTATGAAGATAATTATTTCTCTAGCTACAATATAATTATTGTGATTGCACTAAATATTATTATGCGAATACATGACCGCTCTTATGCAGGCAATTCAATACGTGTCTTCATATTATTTATAAATATGAATATTATTTATTACTTGTTCTTAGAACTAACGAACTAACCATCACGCCGTTTCCCCGCAGGGGTAGACAGAGAAGACGGACCGCCAAACAATTCGGTCTTGGCACAAACTCTTTGCCTCATTCACTTTCATACATCGTCTCATACATACTCTTCTGTTATTCTGACTCTTGACATGGCTCGTCTCAAGTATCTGATTCACTTGTCTTCCTCGGGCGTTCCCGACTTCTACCATTCACATTTGCGTCATATATTTTCTTACACTACTTTCTTCGTTCATTCGCTCTACATGCAATCTACGGTTCGCTACGTTTGGTGACTTAGCAGGGGTGCCTAAGTTCTTGGGGTGAGGTTTGTTCGGATCTTGGCGGCGGATGCTTCTGCCCACCAGCTGCATGGCAGGCCGGATCGAATATACTCGCAACCCTTTAGTTTAACGAGCGGTGTAGGGAACAAATAGATCCCTTTGGGTTATTTATTGTTTAGTTTGGTACTGTTTTACTATTTTTGAACTGTGTCGCACTTGCAAATTGATTGTACTTACTCCAAATCATTACATTACATAGTATAAAATGAAGTCGCTCAAAATGTATGGGCGCGTTAATCTTTTAAACTACGCAACGGATTTTCATACGGTTTTCACCAATAGATAGAGTGATGGAAGAGGAATGTTTATATGTATAATACATGTAAATTATATTAGAGAAAAGCCGAGAAATTCAAAGAAAACATTTTTTTGTGCGATATAAAACGGCTGGCGGGCCGTACTATAGTCACTTTTGAAATTCGTTCTACGGAAGAAATTGGAAAATAGATGTCCTAGAGTAAGTAGGTATTTGATTTTCCCCTTTCAAATATCCAGTGTTGCATTGCAAGCATTGTGTAATTAGTTGCGAGTTAATTAGTTTATATGTATAATACATGCTTATTATAGTAGAGAAAAGCCGATAAATTCAAATATTCAATTCAGGCAGCGGGCAGCTGGCAAGCGGGTGGTGTGGTTTTTATAAAGATTGGGTAATGGTGTTGTGTTTCGTTAATTACAGCAACGTGTGGCCGGGTCTGCTAGTAAAGTATATAATAAGAATAGTGTTTACTGTTTAAAAAGTGTGGATTTGATATAATCGTCCTGTTACAGTATTAATTAAAACTTGTTCTACCACAGCTGTACTATGTCAACGCTAAAGAACACGTAGAAAACTACACTATTTATATCAATAAATTAAATAAAAAATTATATTAAACCTACTAAATCTGAATTCACTTGATGATAAAATAACACGAAAATATCGCCAAAGAACTGCCCAATAACCTTAAATAATCAATAAAGCCCATCGATTGTTCTGATTTCAATTGTGCCCTGCAATTGATATTCATTTGTCGTCGATACCATTTGGTTGAAAAGTTGAATGAACATTCGCGATGGGGTCGGGAGTCGGGAGTAGGGATGTGAATAGACGTGAATGGTGACACGGGTATGATGGGGGTACGAGCGGCAAAAGACGGCGGCAATTGGGCGGGTGAAGGGCCAAGGTAGGGCGGGAAAAGGCAGCTGTAAGGCTCATGCGGAAGGATGATGACGAGGGCTGTCCGTTTCACTACATCAACCCCTATGCTCTGACCGTAAACGAAATTTCTCAACTGTCACATCACTCTAAAAACTAAAATATTCTGACAGCACTATTTTAATATTTTAAAGCTTTTTAATATGTGATTGTTTTTTTTTTAACATATATTTTAATATTACTGATATATATGACTATATGACTTTTAATAGAGACGACGGAGCTAAGCTCAATAGTTCTTGGTATCCGGTAATTGACGGTTACATCAAGGCTAAACGCAAAAAACATGTTGAAGTATATTGTAGCGCCAGCTCGTAGAGGAGTGGAGCTGGCGACACGGTATCGCTCCTAAGTAGATAAGTACAAATGTCACCCCTAACTATTACAGTCAATTACACATCTGCCCTGATGATGGACACTGCAACGCTGTCCGAAACGTTGGCTAAAGAAGGAGGTAGCGCAACACGGCATAATACCCCAAAACTAATAACAAAAATACGTTTGGAAGTGAAAATCGTATCTTACTGATAGTTTTTAGTTTTGCACCCTCGCACTTTTTAAATACAGTGCGTAGCAATCTGTTTATATATGAAGTAGATTGTTTGTAGGTGGACGGGCGACGTTTGTTTGATTCTGAAATTGATAAAAATTTGCATTTGAGGAAGGTCACTCACTGACCACATAAGATTTTAAAAAATCACCCAGTCCCCATTTACCCCACCCTTTAAAGCAGTATTTTGACACTTCTTGATGAAATTTTGCACACTCGACGTTCAAAATAAGACCAAAATAATTACCGTACACATATAACTAAAAAAAATCTACGTAAATCCCGGGCAACGCTGGGGGGCCCCAGCTAGTAATGCATAATTAAATAAGCAAAACAAACACCAAAAAGATGCCTAAAATATAAATCGAAATGCGATACGATACGAATGTACCAACCCAGCCAGGTCTGGTCCCGAAAGGAGGACACTGATTTCTTAGGATTTGCAACACGTGCCCTGAGGATAGGAAGGAGGTTGGAGTTTAATCAACCGGTGTACATGGCATCCTAATAAGCCAATATTGCTATTTCGGGTGGGCAGGAATAAAGGAATTGATTGAACCTTATTTTGTTTGTTTATCCCCATCCTCTACGTCTTTTTTTTCTTGCCTTTTCTCGGCTCTTCTTGGTTCATCTCTCGCATCATCTCAGTTCTTCCAGTTCCTCTTAATTCTTGCTTCTTCTCGACTTCTTCTTGATTCTCTCTTAGTTTCTTCCTATATCTTATTGTATTATTCTAGAGTTTCTTAGCTTTTCTTGTCTTTTCTTTCCCTCTTCTTGCCTCTTTTTGTTTGTTTTGCCCCTCCTCGTCTTTTCTTGCTTATTTTTTGCTCTTCTTTCTTTTTTGGCTCTTTATGTATCTTCTTGATTCTTCTTGTGTCTTCTTGCTTCTTCTTGCTTCCACTCGCTTCTTCTTGACTCTTCTTGGCTCCGTCTCTACCTGTTTCTTCTCGCATAATCTTGCCTATTTTTGCTGCCTAAAATATAAATCTAAATGCGAGAGTTAATCAAAACTTTAATGAATGTACTTATTAACGAAATGGAGAGTGATGGGCCAATTACAGAATTAAAAGTGGCTAATTCTAGGATGGACGCAAACTAGAGAATGTCACATCGCGTAGCTTACAAATCCTTATTCTTCAATTGCATTTAACTAAATATAATTGGAGGGGAGATTATTAGTCAAGTACGGACGGTAGAAGAAGATTGGATGCCCATGTTGACTATGTAGAGCTTGCGTATTTAGCGACGGATTCTCAGAAAATATAATTTAGTTCAGTGACCTGGCGTCCAAATGTTTCTATTTGTCTGTTATTCAATAAATCAAAGCCAAAATTTCCACCCGAGTTGGTACTTAAATGCCTACCTACTTAATTATAAATCATAAATATGGACGTAATATTTAAAAAAATATTTCAAATAAAAAAAATCATACAATTTGTCAGATCCGTTTTAAGATTTTCACGGCCAAAAGCATTTTCGTTATTTGTTTTTGGGGTGTTATGCCGTGTTGCGCTACCTCCTTCTTTAGCAAACGTTTGCACATCTACCGGATCTGCCCTGATGATGGACACTGCAACGATGTCCGAAACGTTGGCTAAAGAAGGAGGAAGCGCAACACGGCATAAAACCCCAAAATTAAATAACGAAAATATAATTTGTCCATCATATGAGTACTCCATTATATACATGTCACCATCTCAATGTCAACTCTTTTTTCAAACTTTCTTCAGGTCGGTAGGTACCACATAATGATTATTCCGATTTGACAGTTCCACGTCAAATTTGTTGGTAAGGAACCACGATCATGCGAAATTTTTATTTTATTTTTAAATTTTTTATATTAACTCCACACACCGAGGCCCTGAGGAAAATAATTTCCCTCAGGGCCCTATGTCGTCTGAGGTGTTGTATGGGGGGTTTTTTTGAGAAGAGGAAGGAATGAACATTGGTCTTGAACAAACCGATGTTGTAGGAAGGAGGAAACATGCCGGCTAATCGTTCCACAGCCGAGCTGTTGAGCACAAGAACGAATCAAAGAAGCGACCAGTTCTCATGTCGACAGTCAACCGTGTACATATGTTGGGCGTGCGTTTGGCGTGTTTCCCGTCTGTGCACCGGTTTCGAAAGGATCAATGACGCTAGTTCTTCGGAGCATCTTCCATTAAAATACCGGTAGAACAAGGATAGCTTTCCCACCCGAGACCTGTTGTCTAAAGATTGCAATCCGTTTGTTAAGTTATAAGAATCTATCAAACGAACCGCCCAACACGGCTGCCATCTTGAACCGGAACCGGAACGTAACAAAATAAATTACAGGCAGAGAGATGCCAAATAGTCGATTTACAGCAGGACTTCACTACGTTTAGTCGAGAACTAAAAAAATAAGTTTATTCTGAATTTTAACTGCACAAGAGTTCTAAAAGTTTTCAATCTTACAGAGACTGTGGGTACTGACGCAACTATGTACATATTACGGGTCGATCGAGACAGGTTTTTCGTTCTCGGCCGAGACCGAGAGCCGAGACCGAGAATAGATAAATTGAAAAGAAAAAAAAAGCGCCATTTTTGCATAGTATAGCAACAATAAAACATTATACCTACTTAGTAAATACATTAAATCGAAATAACACACCCTGACAAACCCTATAGGTGAATCAATTGTCACATTCATCAAAACACATAGATTAGTTGATTTGTACGTTCATTGCTGTTTTTGGCAGTTTATCATGAACTAAGTTCTAAGAAAAACAGCAACGAACTTACAAATCAGCGAATCGATGATGTGTTCTGATGAATGTGGCCACTGAATCTAAAAAATCTTCGTACACTTACCGGCTTTCCAACATATGTACGTATAAAATAATACGTAATGATCTTAATATTCACTTTACTAGTTTATGTAGTTATTCTAGCTTGTAATTATAATTAATCACAACAACACATAAACGAATTTTTATTCCACTACGAACAAATTTCAAACAAACTTCCTTTAACTACAATTGTTTGTTTACAAAAATCCAACAAATCAAAGATCATAAAAATTGATCCAGCCGTTCTCGAGTTATAAATGGTATAACTAACCCGACTTCGTTTTATATATTAAAGATGTCTGTTTGTGTGGATTTGGTTTTATGAGTATGTGAGGTGTTTGCCTCTGAATCATTTTTGAGGCAATGTTCCAAAATGTTTTTGACATCAAACCGTTTAAAAATTTCTGTTGTTGAAGTCCTTATGGGGACCTTTAGTACGGTCTTTACGATGCAATTCTGAGTTACCTTCAGTTATTCTTATTAATTCTGAGTTACCTGGTCACGAACCACGGCTACAGTCATTTGAAGCAATTTTTCGATTTTGAATAGGGGTTTTTCACCAGGGCCATTACTAACAAAGTTTCACACATGAACCTACTTTGCTTGAGTTCGGTAGCAGATATTAATTAAAATGTCATCCCAAGTGTTCTCTTGGAGTACTCGCAGTCTCCTTAACAACGCAGCCTCGTGCAAGGCAAGGTTAATTAATGGCAAACAAACCATTTTCCTTTAAACTTTTTAAGTGAGATATTATAAAATTGAGAAAATGGCAGTCAGCCCAGGAATAATGCGAAAACTTTGTTCGTGAAGCAATTAATGTTCAAAAAGAACCATTTACAGACCATCACGGCTGACATTTCATCGTCAATGTCAATATTCATTATTTCCAATATTATTCCGATTATTATTCTGAAGAAATAAATTATTTCTTCAAATTTCGTATTACTCATCTCTGGACAAATTAATAGAAGATTTGACTAGCATTTGTTGTACGTGAAATATGAGTTTATTTATTATAACTGCAGTTTTCAGTATTTTGGTTGTTGTAAAAATTAATCGTTTAGCTAATTAATCTACACGCTTTAGTAATAAAGTTAACCCCCAGTAAGGACCATTCTTTTCTAAAAAATTGTAAAAAAAATGTAAATAATAATTATAATGCGTGGACAAATAAAACAGAAACGACACGTGATTTATCGATCAAGACGGTAACTAAATAGTACCTTGTACTTACCTACCATAAAAAATGTATAACCTCGATTAAATTCAATATCATCGTTAGAATCTAAGGATTTTTAAAATCAGGTTAATAAGAAAATGTACTTTAACCACTCGAACGTTCGCGTTAATTATTGGAATACGCGTCCAGCGTTCAGGATTTCCGAGCGTCCCATTTGAAAATTTCCCGTCCTCATTAAAAAAATCATACCTCCGATTTATGATTTTTTATATTGTTAGAGAGCCATTTAATGCGTCTATATTTAACCGTTTATCGTAGTATGTTGTATAAAAAATTGTTAAATTTATAAACGCGTGAACTCTGCGTACTATATTATATTTAATATTGGTGTGCATAGTAATTATTTGGATAATATTAAATATTATGACTTCTATTTATTTTCTGCAGCTTAGTTGATAATCACATACATACATTTAAAATCGAACATGCATTTTTCAATACGTAACACATAATCAATGATTTGTAAGAAAAAATACATCAATAATGTTGGTTCGCGAAACGTCAATAACAAATAATTCAGGAGAGATGCGAGACATCTTTTATTAAAAAATGAAAATACGAAGTTATCTTTGTGATTAATCGAAGTATATATACATCGCGCTGGAGCTTTTGAAATAATTCCAATAAATGTTTTAAATATCTCTTCAAATTGGTCACATTTTGGCCAGCGAACGCTCGAGGGTTTTTGCAAATTAGCCAAAATGTGTCCAAAAACCCTTCAGGGGTTAATGACATCTTACGTAGGAGGTAGTTATAATATTATAGTATAAGCAATGCAAAGTCCAGCGCCGGATCTGCCATACGTTCAAAAACGTGCAAAAAACCTGGCGCCAACTCCGAAGGGGCGCCGTGAGAAAATAAATATTGTATTAAAATTTTGTTATAATATTCCCTGAATCGTTTCAAAATTACCCATAATACGAAATAATTATTACGCTCTAGCAACACTTTCCAAAGAAACAGAATGCTCACGCGTCAGGTTGGTATCAACGGCTTACGAATTTATAGTCAGTTACAGAATTTTTTACAAATTCCATATATTTAGTTTAAACGTAAGATCTATTTTTCCATATATCTTTTACCGTCTTTTACGACGAATGGGTGCGATCCAAATTCAATAACCAATCACAGCGCCGTACTTTTGTTCTAGAGAATCAAACAAACCGAACTGACAATTTTAGTTAGCGTACGCTCGCTATTGTTTTATTTTGTACGTTTTAAGTCTCTAGGAGAAGGTGGTTAAAGACTATTTTCTTATGAAATCTTCAGTAAATTCCATTAACAAAAACATCGCACGGTTTGTAGGATTTGCAGGTTGCAACGTGTTACGTGTTGACAGTTTCATGTTTCATCATTGATTTGACATATTATTTGAAGTTCGTTAAATGAATAATTAATATCTATTAGATTTGTTGGATTTGTTATTTTACGGTGTCAGTGTAAGAGTCTTTCGTAAGCCGTTGATACCATAGTCAGTGTTTAGGGTTTGTATGGTGTTTGTTCGCTCAATTTGGTGTTTGTTCGCTCAACACAAGGGAAATGCAAGGTACAAATTTGAGGTTATATTCTTATTAATCAGAAGCTGTAGATGCCATTCTTGTGTTGTAGGTACGTTGCCATGAGAACGTATTTGTATTTGCTTTTTCTATTAATATTCACATTGGGTATATAAAAAATTCGTTTTATTATTTTAAAGCATAACTTAAAAAAAGAGATTTTCCTAAAATAATTAAAATAGCACCATAATTTTATGTTTACCCAATAGATTCAGAGAGTGTAGGGCTCCTGGCGATTCTCTCTTTAAAATAAACGAGTGTGAGAGCTACCGCCAGGTCACTTGGAAAAGTTACACCCTTTATATGTCTTGATTTTATTAGATAAATAAGTGTAAAAAAAAAATAATCAATTAAAAAAAATAAAAAAATTGGGGTGAACGAATTTTTAATCAAAATAAAAATGTAGGGGGGGGGGACGCTATCGGTACCTACTGCACAGGGCGCCAGATTTCGTAGATCCGGCCCTGGCAAAGTCTATGAAAATATTTGGTTTAGATTAATGGTAATATTTATTAATATTATATCTCATCCGGCGTATCTTCGGACAGGTTTTAAAAAATGGATTTCGGCGCAGGCGTTACAACAATGAGCTATATACTCTGTTTAAGGAGCTAAACGTGACAAAATTTATAAAACTGGGAAGACTTCGGAGGCTGGGTCATGTGGAGAGAATGACCGAGCATCAAGCACCAAAGTCCCTGCTGAACTCAAGGCCGATAGGGCGAAGGAGCCTGGGAAGACCAAGATTAAGATGGAGCCGACAACGTCCTCAAAGATATATCTACCTTGGAGATTCTAAACTGAACTGGAGAGAGCTGGCACAAAACCGAGATGAGTGGAGGAAGACTCTTGAGGCCAGGACCAGGAGAGGTTGTAGAGCCAAGAGTAAAGAGTGAATATGACGATTAATATTTTAGATTAGTTTTAAGATTTTCACGGCCAAAAGCATTTTCGTTATTTGTTTTTGGGGTGTTATGCCGTGTTGCGCTACCTCCTTCTTATCCGATCTCGATCTGATCCGGTAGATGTGTGACCACACATCTACCGGATCTGCCCTGATGATGGACACTGCAACGATGTCCGAAACGTTGGCTAAAGAAGGAGGTAGCGCAACATGGCACAACACACCAAAACATATAACGAAAATTAATATTATAGTTTGAAAGAGGATGAGGATAAATTGGCCAAATATTATGTATGCTTGTATCACAAATTTGTAGATATAATAAAAAATATGCTGAGAGGTCAACAATATTCTAAAGCTTCTAAGTGTTGCGCGGAAAAAACTGTTTAGAGAAAACATTATTTTATCAACACTAAGTCCAAAAAACAAATAAACAAAGTTTATGCTCTGGAAAAATGGAACTAAAAAAGTGATTGGAGAGAAAAAGGTGTATTAGTACAAAATACAGAACAATTTTTTACATGAAAGGCTTGAAAAAATGAAAACCTAACCAATTTTATATTTGGCTGCTTGATGCATTTCAATAAAAAGAAAATTGTAAATGAAAACGTACAACTTTTCAACAATAGAGCAATTTATTTCCGTCAGGAAATATTGAAAATTGTGATGGATCACCAATCACCATAGAACATACGTTTTCCGTACGAATTTTGAATACTCCTGTATTCCAAATTCAAAGAGAATAAATTGACGGGAAACCTTATCCGTTGTACGTCACTTCCGCTTTCAATCGAGATATCCGAGTAGGTTCCTTGAACTACCTACTAACTACTCACTTGCCGCCGAGCCCACCCGCTCACTGAAGAAACTTTGTCAAGGTCAAAATCTTACCTGGAACAAGAAAGAGAAAAAATATTATTAGATAACATATTAATGATTTAAATACACTATCTATGGATAGCAGAAGATAGTAAGGCGTTAAAAAAAAGTATGACTCTGGACTCACAGACAAGTTGGTTCAGAAAAGTTGTGATCCCACTTCCACCCGACAGTTCCCCCCCCCCCCCTCCCCCTTCTGCATTCTTATATATAATTTGCAGTCAGTTTAGGCAAAATACGCTAAACCTACTTACATAAAGTATAACTGTGTCCCCGAAGGGTTGTGCAGAAAGGATGTACCTACCGCTGAATAAAAAAAGTATAAAACATATTAACTTCATTCAAATGCATCAAGGATAAAACTACTTGTCTATGTACGTATGTATCAGCGTATAAGTACAAAAAATCGATACTGCATATACTCGTAAATTTATTTGATATCCATACCAATTCATTATCATCATCATTACATAGTATAAAATGAAGTCGCTCAAAATGTATGTGCGCATAGATCTTTTAAACTACGCAACGATTTTCATGCGGTTTTCACCAATAGATAGAGTGATTCAAGAGGAAGGTTTATATGTATAATACATGCTTATTATAGTAGAGAAAAGCCGAGAAATTCAAATATTCAATTCAGGCAGCGGGCAGCGGGCAGCTGGCAAGCGGGTGGTGTGGATTTTATAAAGATTGGGTAATGGCGTTGTGTTTCGTAAGCTACAGCAACGTGTGGCCGGGTCTGCTAGTTAAAGGTATTTTTGAAGTCGGTTTTAGGCTTAAAACTGGCAAATAATGTCCAAAAATTATTATTTTACAATTTGGGAGGCAGGAATGGGTACCGACGTCGCGGGAACCTTTATTGGATAACCAACACCTCTGCCGTAGGTCACCCTAAGTGGTTCACTACGTTTGGTGATTTAGCAGGGTTGCCCGGTTGCGTATTTCCAAAACCTATACCGATTCAGTCGCATTTCAAAAACAAAAATTGTTCTAAAATCTAAATGAAATAATCTTTCTGATGTGTATATTAGAAATTAATAATTTTATTACTAAATATTTCAATTTTAATATTATTCCCATATATTGTAAATACACCTCAATAAAATAATCTTTTCAATGTTTATATTAGAAATTAATAATTTCAATTCTAAATATTTAAATTTTGATATTGAAAACGTAAAGCGACTGAACCGGTATAGGTTTTGGAAATACGCTGCCGGGTTTCATGGGATGAGGTTTATCTAGGTCTTGGAGGCGGATGGCCAGGGTACACTGAACCCCAGATTCATACCCACCCCTTAAACCCTTTTCCTTCCCAGTACTCTCATCTTCTTCCTTTCCTAAAAAAAAAACACTCCACACAGCATCCCCAAAGATGACATAGACCCTGAGGGAAATTATTTTCTTCAGTGCCTCCTGTGCGGGGCTCATGTAAAAAAAATATACATAATTTCGAGGGGCCAACTGTCGGGGGATCAATTGCCGGGTCACCATTTTTAACTTAGCAATTTATCAGTTTTGACATATAAATACAAAATGTTATAGAACGCAGTAACATTTACCAATTAGTATAACTTGAATGAGGTGATCTTAATACGTTGCTCAATAAAACCCAAGTGTTAATACGACTCTTGTTCCCTAGTTTCACCTGGGAATTAATTAACTAATTGCGTACTATGTACTTGCTACGGCAAAATAGGATATTCCGTATTATCAAATTGAAAAAGGTAAATCCATAGATTCTCAAGGGGTGAATGATGTAACAAAATGTGCGAAATAATTTGAATTCGTGCTTTACAAAATAACTTGTTACGTGGAACTCAAAAACGTTTATTTAAAATGTGTAATTATTTTTAAATTCACACGAATTTATAATTTAATTAAAAATGTATATTTTTTAACGTGACAGCTATTACGTCTTTTGAAGAAATTGCTGATTCTGTTCCGTTCGGCATTTTTCAGAATTTTAGAAATCATTTGTAATTTAACGTAATATGTTATTTGAAAAATGACTAACTTAGTCACTTATTTATTTATTTTTATTAAGTACATAAAACAGGCATTATGCTCAAAAATTTATATACATGGATGATTTAAATAACAGAAATTATAACAAAAATAATTAGCTAAATATGCAAAAGTGAATGACAAACAAGAATGAGTAAAAGGTAGAATACAAAAGTATCACCAATATTAACAAAAGTATCACTTATATTCAACATAAAATTCAGTCGGCTCTCCATTGGTTAAAATGTTCATTAGAATGTATTTAGCTAGCAATACATAAAAGACGATTAAAATGAATTAAGCAAATATAAATTAGTAATCAAAACATGGAAATCAATAGAAAAATATATATATTTTATTTTTTTTTAATAATAAGGTTTACATGGAATTTATATGATAATGTTACATATCAGGTTTTTTTTTCCTACCCTTCCATTAAAAGCACTTGCTTGTGTATAGAAGGGGAGTGTACATAAATGCTATTAGTTATTAGTTATACATAAGTTAGTACTTAAATAATTAATTGTACATAAATATATGTGAGCTGCAGTATTTATTTTGATAATGGTGTGTATTTAAAAAAAAGAAAGAATGTTATGAAAAACATAGGATATTTGTAAGATTAATTGACAGTAGTTTTTTTTTGAAGAATATTTTTAAAATGTCTCTTGACAGAGAGCAGTATTCGGGTTGTATCATTAATGCTTCTGATTTCTTCTGGTAGACGATTGAAAAAAGTTCTTCCCTGGTAAGTGTAATGATGCTGTGCAAAAGACGTATTTAGTTTTGGGCATAGAAAAACATGTTAAGGTCGAGTTCTGTTTTCATTTAAAAATGGATATTTATCTTTTTCTTTTATAATTTGAATTAATGAATTTTTAATACATAAATCTTTAAATGTTGGTACTTGAAATTCTTCAAATAGGCGTTCTGTTGGGTAGTCCCAGGATTTTTTTAATATAATTTTAATAATTATAATTTTAATAGTTATAAGAAACAGTGCTCAGCACCGAACGAGTACAGTCGCGTTATTTTGTAAGAAGTAAAACAATAAATATAATTACTTACATTAATAACTCGCCCACCTGGGCGATTCCATTAATTTAATATGGAAACCGAAGAAATTTTTAAAAATATTAAAGACTTAGTTAATAAGATCACTTCAGTGAAAGACTCAAAAATAAAATTAACACTGGAACAAAATATTGTATCACTGGAAGAAAAAATTCATCACGAACTAATTAGTCTACAAAAGAAGATCATAGAATTACAAGAAATTAATATTAAAAATAATCATCACTACACACAGAAACTCGAAGAAATCCATCAAAATAACAAAAAATCATACGCGAGTGCACTAAGTAACAATAAAAACTTCGCAGAAACTTCATATAATGCAGAACAGAAATACGCCATTTTAATTACCTCAAAAAACACCTTGAAGGCCGAGGACATAAAAATAAAAATTCAAAAAAATATTAATTTAACAAAAATAAAAGTTGGAGTAAATGGAGTAAAAAAGATCGGAGAACAAAAATTAGTGATTTCTTGCCAAAAAAAAGAAGATGCAGAAAAATTAACCGAAGAGATAAATAAAGTAATTGGAAAAGAAGTATCGGCCGAAGAAATAAAAAAAAGGAAACCGTGCTTAATGTTGAAAAGCCTGCAATGCCAATTGACTGAAGAAGAAATTATAGACGGGATTGTACAACAAAATGAAGGATTAACCCTAGAAGACAAAAAAGACATTAAGCTTATCAAGGAATTAAAAAATAAGTACAATGAAGGAAAAGAAAACGACACCACTAACTACATTATCGAAACAACTGAACAATTAAGGAAAAAACTAATTGATAAAAAAAAATTAAACATCAAATTCCAAAGAGTGTACGTCAGCGACTGCAGCCCGCTCACACAATGTTACCATTGCCTCAAGTTCGGCCACACAGCTCAAAGATGTCTCGCCAGGACGCAGCCTCCCATTTGCCCTCATTGCACTAAGGAACATATACTATCCAAATGTGAAAACAAAGAACAAACTCCAATCTGCAACAACTGCTGTGTCCAAAACAAAAGGTTTGATATGAACTATTCCACCGATCATAGAGTCGATAGCATAAAATGCCTTTACCGGCAAAAAATGCTTCGAATTGCCAAAGAACGCATTGACTACGAATAAATATTGTAAATTTTCATTTCCTCAAACTCTTATCTATAAATTAACAATGAATGATTTTTTATGTAACGCATTAGATAAAAAAATATGTATTGAAGAAAACTTATATCACTCTATAAGAGATTTCTATTTTATTTGCACTCAAAAAAGATTTACTCAATTTCATAAAAATATTAAAAGCGTAAAAATTTTTTTTGAAAAATTAATAATATTTTTAAAAGAAATATTTTTTTTCCCGGGCTTGATTGGGTTTACAAAGACCTACTCTACTGGCGAAACTAATTACTCCATTCCAGGGTACCAGGTAACAATAATAAGAATAAACAAAAACTCTGATATTGGAATATCTATTTCCAACCAGTATAATGTTCTCAATATTAATGAAGTAATTAATGATTATGATGTTAATATTTTAAATATAAAATTTAAAGACGTAAATAAATTATCGCATTATATTGCTATTTATCCTACACATAAGTCTACAGTACAACAATTTATAGTAGAATCAAAAAACGCTTTATTGAATTTTAGAAATATAAATAATATTATTTTACGAGATATGCATTTAAATATTGTAAATGATTATGCTAGTAATGATAAAGATGTGATCAATCAATATATGATCAATAAAAAACCGGAACATTCTTCAACAATCTCTACACATTATAAAATCCGTATTTGTATTACTAACTCTATGTCACACTCTACTTTGAAAATACTCTACATATTTAAAAGAAATCAATATCACATTAATATTTTTACTAAATGGATGACTTCATAGCTAATGAATTAGAAAATAATTTTAAAATACAAGAATATGAGTGTGTATACACCGATTCATGTAATGACATAATCTCAAAGAATCTCAATAATATTTTCATTTTTCATAGTAATATACGAAGTATGGAACGAAATTGGGATGAATTAATTCTAAAATTAAACAATCTAAATAAAAAACCTGACATCATAATATTATCAGAAACTTTTACTAATGACGAATCACCCACCTATCATTTACCAGAATATTACATACATAATTACATACCAGAATATTTACAGTCAAGGCGCAAGTCTCAGCGGCCAGAGAGACAGACATCTAGCGAACGGATGTTCGAATCCTTCGAAATCCAAAAATATAAACATTTTTATTTTTGTGAAATAAATATCCAATCTTCACACCACTTTAAAATAAACAGGCAAAAGAAAAGAAAGCGACATCTAGCGACTTTCTAGTTTCACTTCTATCGCGTGTGAATTACACACTCTGATTTTTTTTTAAAGAAGAAGATAACACTAATAATTTTTGAAAATATGAAAGAGAAATAGACGCAGAAAAATAGAAAGAGTCTCGAACCCAGAACCTCTCGTCTAACCGGGACGTGCGCTTTTATCAATTCAGCCATTGCCACCTTCAAAGAAACAGTCGTAATTGTCAATCTCATATTTTCAAATTTTAGAATTAACAATATTAATTTTCGACCAATTTTATGTTCAATATAAATAAAATCGGATATATTTATCCGCGACGCTATCTAGGTTACAAACTAGTTCTTAGAAAGATTGTTTCCAATAAAAAAGGTATTTGCCCATGATACGGAAAAATTAGTCGAAAATTATTAATTCCCACGTCCCGGATAGACGAGAGGTTCTGGGTTCGAGTCCCAGTTGCGACCATTATCTTTTTCTATTTTTCCGTAGCTTGTTCTCTTTTATATTTTCGTTTAGATTATTAGTGTTGTCTTCTTCTTCAATGATGTATTTATAAGCTGTTTATTTGTGGTACGTTCCGAAGTAGAATATACTATTAAAACATTGGAATTAAAACATTGCTGAAAATGGATTTAGCCGGGTTTAGTGACCAGATCTGTTAGCTAGATACTCCTCCATCTTCCTCTACCCTATCTTCTTCTCCTTACTACTACTTTCAGTCTGATAACATGTCCTTGTAATTATGTTACAACCAAAATAAACATCAATAAAAATAGTGGTCTCGTCATATTCATTCACGATAAATTTAGTATTGTCAAAATAACTGAACATCCTATACACCTAGTAAACTGTATTGAAATACAATTAAAACTCGACAAAACAAACTACCACATAATAGCTGTTTACAGAACACACGGTTCGAATATCTCGTCATTTATAAATGAATTTAAACAAATACTGTTAAAATTTAGTAATAAACTTTGCTTTATTGCAGGAGACTTCAATTTAAACATTAATGAAAACGTAGAAAATAATTTCAAAAATGAATATATTAATTGTATGACTGAATTTAACTTCATATCGTGCATTAATAAAAATACGAGAGAGATAAAAAATCACACTCCATCTTGTTTAGACCATATATGGACTAACATAAATATTAAAGATATCGACAAAATCAAATCAATTGTTTGGAAAACGAATATAACTGACCACCATGCATGCATTCTTCTCTATGATAACAAAATTAAACATAAAAAATTTAATCTAACAAAGACAAAATCCTACACAAATATGACTATTTTATCCAAAAAACTAAGAAATGAACAATGGAACAACGTGTTAAATAGTTATGATACCGAGACTTGCTCAAAAAACTTTGAAAATATATTGTCTCAACACATAAAAAATTCAACTACTGAAACTACAGTCCGCATTAAATCTAAACTAAGAATTTTAAAGCCTTGGATAACACAAGGACTTATAATATCAATTAGAAACAAAGAAAAACTTTATAAAACAGCATTGAAAAATCCTCTAAATGAAAAAGCATACACTTTTTACAAAAAATTTAAAAATAAATTAACAAACTGTATCAAAAAAAATAAAGAAGACTATTTCAAAAATAAAATACTTTCTACAGACAATAACAATAAACAAATATGGAAAACAGTCAACTTAGCCATGGATAACACTAAAAAAACACAAAAAATAAAATACATTGAACATGAAAATAAAATAATAGATGCTAATATTCAACCTAAACAATGTGCAAACATCTTTAATTCTTTTTTTGCTAATGTAGGAAAAAATCTTGCGAAAAATATCAATAAATCTTTTAACCCGAAAAAACAAACGATTGAAAATGTACAAAATCAAAATAATTTATCAAAATTTGAAACAACCTCAGAAAGTGAAGTTTTAAAAATAATAGAAGGCATGAAAGGAGGTTCGTCTCCCGGATTTGACCTTATTACAGTACATTTTCTAAAATCCATGAAAATTCATTTGGTAAAACCAATTACTCATTTGATAAACTTAAGTTTAACAGAGGGAATATTTCCGACAAACTATAAAAATACAATTATTTCACCTATTTATAAATCTGGAGATCCTCAACAAGTAACTAACTACCGCCCA
This sequence comes from Limnephilus marmoratus, assembly GCA_917880885.1. NCBI lineage: Eukaryota > Metazoa > Arthropoda > Insecta > Trichoptera > Limnephilidae > Limnephilus > Limnephilus marmoratus. The sequence continues at coordinate 26,965,726 of OU862923.1, read as the reverse complement.
ATTTGTCTAATCTCAAACATTGGAAAGATTTTTGAAAAAATTGTGAAAAACCAATTGGTCGGTTTCCTAGAAAGTAATAAAATTCTTCACCAAAACCAATTTGGTTTTATAAAGTCACTCAGCACACAAGATGCTATTGCTAATGTAACCTCATACATCAATGAATCATTGGATAAAGGTGAAAAATGTGCCGGTATATTTATTGATCTCAGAAAAGCTTTTGATAGTATATCCCATGAGATTCTACTAAAAAAACTAAACAATATAGGTATAAAAGACAATGCAATTAAATGGATTTCGAACTACCTAAAAAATCGACCGCAAGTCGTAAAAATAAATCAGATTAATAGCGATAAAGAAATATCAGACTTTGGAATCCCTCAAGGTACAGTAATCGGACCAATCCTTTTCACCATATATGTTAATGACATTTTTTTTCAACCACTACATGGCCAAATTACTTCATACGCCGATGATACGGTACTAATAATTAGCGATAAAACTTGGGAAAAAGTAACATTTAAAGCCACCGAAGACATAAATATTTTAAAGAATTTCTTCGACGTAAATTTACTATCACTAAATGGTGATAAAACATTTGTAATTCCATTTGCAATACACAAAAATGATACCCCTAAAAACATTGACATCATCATCCATGATAATTCCAAAACACATAGTAAAAATTATTGTATCCAAAACTGCACAATATTAAAAACAACAAACACAATCAAATATTTAGGAGTCATTATCGATAAAAATTTGAAATGGAAGGAACAAATTTGTCAAGTTGTAAAAAAAATTAGAAAATTGATTTATATATTTTTAAGAATCAGAAATTTTTTATCTGTAAAAAACTTATATCTAATATATTACGCTTTGGTTCAATCAACTTTACAATATGCTATCATTAGCTGGGGATCCGCATACAAAACTAATCTTTCCCCAATTGAAGTTGTGCAGAGGCTAATAATTAAAATCATATTAAAAAAACCTTCTGACTACCCAACGGATCAATTATTTAAGGAATTTCAAGTACCATCTTTCAAAGATCTATACAATAGAAATGCATTGATTCAAATTATAAAAGAAAAAGAAAAATATCAATTTATAACTGAAAACCGTACTAGACATAAATATATTTTTTCATGCCCAAAATTAAACACTTCCTTTGCACAAAATTATTATACTTATCAAGGAAGACTTATTTTCAACCGATTACCGGATGAAATTAGAAAAATTAATGATAAAATCCAATTAATAAACACTGTAAAAAAATATTTTAAAGATAATCTCAAAAAAAAAAAAAAACAGTTTCCGACTAATCTAATCTACTTATAACTCAGTTTCCAAGTGATACTCCATTCTTCAAATAAGTTAAATTTTGTATTGTTTTTAGCAACTAATTACAATAATTCTGGACACATTATCCAAATAGTAAAATTGTTTTGATAGTAGATAAATACTTATAATTACATATCACCGAACTTACAACTTATTGTTTTTTACATTCACATTGTAATTTAAGAACTTAAATATAGCATTAAAAAATGTACACTACTCTTCCAGACACAAGCTAACGCTTCCATGGAAGAGTGGTATTAACATATTTGAATATGAACATGTAAGCAAATTAACACATCATCTAAATGTACATTATATTTTATATGCTATAATCAATAAACGTTTGATATAAAAAAAAAAAAAATAAAAAAAAAATAAAATAAAATAAAAAAAAAAATTGTTCTTTGTATAATTTCTATTGGAAGAAGGTTACATTTATACGCGGATCCCCAACTAATAATAGCGTATTGTAAAGTAGATTGAACTAAGGCATAGTAGATTAAATATATATATTAATTTTCTGATTTTGTTTACTACATGACATATTTGTTCCTTCCATATATTTGTGTTAGGTTGGCAGAGCTGCATTTTTGATTTTTTTCACCATTTATAGTTTATATCTTTGACTGAATCACAGAATTCATAATATTTAATACAAAAATTCGGTTGTTATGCAATTCTAGTTACGTTCATAAAACTAGCATTGTTTTTAACCTTGTACACTATTGAAGAAGCCAGTTGACCAGCATCTGAAGCCTGGATACAAAAATTCAGTTGTTGTGCTCGAGCCACAGGTGATTGGTATTTTAAGACAGGATATTAAACTAGTCTAGTAATCTTGTAACTCTAGCTACGTTAATAGAACCAGCTTTGTTTTTAACCTAGTAAGCTAGTGAGGAAGCCAGTTGGCTAGCATCTCAAGCCAGGATAATTTAATAGGTCATGCATGAATAGCGCCTCCCACCACCGAAGTTACTATCCTGGTCTTAGTTGTAGCTTTGTGTGGCTGGTGAAGCTAGTAAATGATCGGCTAGAGTTTTTTTCCCTACGGACGTGTTGTTACTTTAGTCACTGCAATGGTACTAGCTTAAAGGAGAGTACCTAAGCCAGGAGAGTAAGCCAGGATCTTGCCAGGATAGGATGCCGGCATAGTAGCCTGCTCCCCTGGCTTGAAATACTAGCCTCTTATTGCTCGGGCGTCAATCGTTACTAATCTGTTAGGGTGCCCGCTGGCGAGACATTTTAGTTTCTGAGACTGTTGGGTTGCAATTGTTGCGGGATTAACTTTTTTGAATTTGTAATGTGTAACGGGTTGATCCAATTACGGACCGTCCAATCCCGCTTACGAGTCAAGATACTATTATGACGTTTGCGACATGACACAACAACAACAACAGTCAGTGACAGATGTCAAGTAAAATTTTGCTCCGTATAAAAAAGTGAAATAAAGTGAAAAAAGTATATTTTTTATCAATAAACACTAGTGTAACAGTGGCATAACAGTGCTTCGGTAATTCTGGAGCGAATATTATGTACGTACTGAACCGTATTTTATAAGAAAAAGTCATTTTAAAAAGTTGAACAATTGCGATTTTTAACAATTCTGAATACTCTACCTACATGTGGTATACTTTTGCTACTTCTCCATAGATGGCAGTAAATACCTACGAGCAATAATAAATTATTAATGAATGGTTTCGCTATTGAACAACAGATGGCAATGAGTGCATAAATTGTGAAAGAAAATTTAATTTGATTACAACTATTGCTCAATACATAAAAATATTTTTTTAATAAATTACAAAACATATTTTCTTTTATAAATAAAAGCAAATAATATAAAATGACTTCTTTAACACCAGAAGAGAGGCTTAAAAATGCAAAAGTTCTTGTGAAAAATTTTAACAAAACATTGACTTCGAATATCTTGTCAAAGGATCAAAAGACCTCCCTAACGGAAGCAATGTGCGAAATGATGAGTCACATTGAGGCCATGGTGCAAGAATGCAAGGCACCAATAAACAATGAGAATGAGGGACTCAACAGATTGTTTCAATCCTTATCTAATATAGATAAGAACATTGAAAATCTCAAATCAAGTATTGTTTCTAAATCGTATGCTGAAGCAACGAAAAATGTTAAAATTATTGAAGAACCAACAAAATGTAAAAAACATGAACCTATCATCATCATAAAGCCAAAAGATAAGGATAAAAAAAATACAGTTACAAAAGATGAAATAAAACAAAATATAGATCCTGTAAATTTTGGTGTGACCGGAATTAGAAATTTCAAACAAGGGGCAGTAATAGTAGAATGCAAAAATGTAGCCTCAACGAAAAAAATGGAAGAACAAATTATTTCTAAGATGGGAAAAAAATATGATGTTAATACCCCAAAACCTAAGTATCCAAAACTAAAAATTATTGGTTTATCTGATAAATATACTCCAGATGAAATTGTTTCAAAAATTAAGATGCAAAATGATTACCTTGAAACAGTTGAATCTAAAATTGAGGTAAAATTTATAAAAGAAGTGAAAACCAAACGAGGCGATGTTAATTACACCATTTTCACGGAAGTTGATGGAATAACGTACGAGAAAATGCTACACGAAGGTAAAGTTAATATTGGATGGGATAGATGTAGAGTTTTCGACAACATCTCTCTTCTAAAATGTTACAAGTGCAATGGCTATATGCACAAAGCACAAGACTGCAGAAGTGAAAAAGCATGCACTCGATGTTCCGAAGCACATGACAATGAAAACTGTAAAAATGATGTTCAGTGCATTAACTGCAAAAAAATTAATGAAAAACTAAAATTAAAATTGCCAACTGACCATTTTGCTTGGAGTGATGAATGTTCAGTACATTTGAGAAAAATTGAAGCAGAAAAAAAGAAAATCGATTTTTTATGCCATTAATAAGCTCCACCAATAAACATTCACACTCCCCTACTTTCTCACACAACGTCATCAAATCAGTAAAGCAGAGGTCAAATCAGAAAAACAGAAGTAATAGGATAAAACTAAACAAAATGAAAATATACTACCAGAATGTCAGAGGCCTTAAAACAAAATTGAATTTTCTTCAGTCTACAATACCAATGTTAGAGCATGACTTTGTACTACTCTCTGAAACGTGGTTAGAGCCAAATATTCATTCTAGTGAATTAGGCTTCATAAATCATAATGTACACAGATTAGATAGAAATACATTGACAAGTGCTAAAAGCAGAGGTGGTGGTGTTTTAATCGCTATCAGCAAGAAATATAAAGCAAACTTAATTACAACTAAACACAAACAACTTGAGCAAATCTTCCTTCAAGTGAATGTTGCCAGGAATAAAAAGATTATTGTGGGCTGTATTTATATCCCACCAAATTCAAGCAATGAAGTATACAGGTGTCATAGTGAGGAAGTGGAAACTATTTTAAAAAGGAATCCTAGTGCAACATTTTTGCTTGCTGGTGATTATAACCTTCCAAAAGTGAACTGGGTGAACAGTGACAATAATATCTGTGTTAGTGAGTCGGAACGCATTATTCTAGACATGGCGTTATTCTTAGGTCTGAATCAGGCAAATACTATACCAAATGAAAATAATCGTACTCTAGACTTATGTTTTTCTAATTTAGAGTCACTAGTAATTGAAGAATGTAGTGAGCCGCTGGTGCCAATTGACACTTATCATCCTCCACTGGAAGTTATTATTTCTAATGTACATGTTAATACTTGTAAACTGTCCTTCAGTTACAAAAATTTTTTCAGAACTGATTATGAGCAAATTTGTAATTATCTTGTCTCTTTTGATTGGTCATCTGTGCAATATGATGATATCAACACAGCTACCAATAAATTTTATTCTGTTTTGGAAAATGCTATTAGCATGTATATACCAACCATGAAATGTAAGCCAAATACCTATCCAAAATGGTACTCCAAAGAACTTATAAATCTACTTGTCACCAAAAAACTTAAACATAAAGCATATAAATTATTTCAAAAATATTCTGATTACATTGAATTTAAAGATTTAAGAACTTCGTGTAAAAAAATGTCTAAGACCTGCCACCGTAACTATATAAATGAAATTCAAAATTCCATAATAAATAATGTTAGTTATTTTTGGAAATACTCGAAATCTCTTAAAGAAGATGATTCTGATTTCCCGAGCATTATGCACCTAAATGGCAACCACAGCAATAATACTAATGGTATTGTTAACTTATTTGCAAAATTTTTTAAAAGTGTTTATACAACAGACTCAAATAATGCTCCTAATCCAACAACAACTCTAGATGAAACTCTTGATATTTCACAGTGTACCATAAGTATCTCTGATGTAATTACTAAAGTGAAATCCTTAGATATCCACAAATCTGCTGGGCCAGATAATATCCCAACAATATTTATCAAAGAATGTATCAAAGTAATTGCTCTTCCATTAACCAAACTTTTTAACCTATCTTTATCCAGTGGAATTTTTCCCGATAGGTGGAAAATTAGTTATTTAACTCCAATTTTCAAAAAAGGTGATAAAAGTGATGTTTGTAATTACAGACCAATATGCATTCAATCCACCATACCGAAACTCTTTGAAAGTCTGATACTTGACAAACTTTTATCACAAATAAAACCTATAATATCACCTCACCAGTTTGGATTTATGCCAGGTAGAAGTACTTTGTCCAACTTAATTATTTATGAAAATTTTATAACCAATGCTTTCAAAGAAAAAAAACAAGTAGACTCTATTTATACTGATTTTAGTAAAGCCTTTGACACAGTTTCTCATAAAATTCTCATTTGGAAATTAGAAAAACTTGGTATACGTGGCAATATATTAGCCTGGTTTGAAAGCTATCTTACTGGAAGACAACAAATTGTTAGAATAAAATCCTCTCTGTCGGAAATAATTTATGCAACAAGTGGAGTTCCACAGGGTTCACACCTTGGTCCAATCTTATTTATCTTGTTTATAAATGATCTTACAAAAATATTTTATGATGTAATCATTTTACTTTTTGCTGATGACCTCAAAATTTTTAGAATTATTCAAAATATTCACCATTGCAACATTCTTCAAGATAATATCAATAAATTATTAATTTGGTGTAATGAAAATAGACTTTACCTAAATATCTCAAAATGTCAAATAGTTAGATTTTTTCGAATAAAAAATCCAGTGATTTACAATTACAACATTGATAACAATGCCCTTCAGACATTAACACAAATTAAAGACTTAGGCATCACTTTTCAATCAAATCTTTCATTTGTTAACCACATAACAGAAATCTCTAATAAGGGCTTAAAAATGTTGGGATTTATAACTAGGCTTACTAGAAATTTTAACAATATAAAGTGTATTAAACTGTTATATTTTGCCTATGTTAGAAGTCAACTTGAGTACAATTCTCCCGTCTGGAATCCACATTATAGTATACATGTTCAAGCTATTGAAAGAATTCAAAACAAATTCTTACGTTTTCTAAATTTTAAAATGGGTATTCCAGCTAATATGTTGAACTACAACACTATTTTAAATGATTTGAATATGCTCAAATTGTCCGACAGAAGAATTTTCTCTGACTTGGTATTTCTATATAAAATTCTAAATGATTTAGTTGATAGTCCGGTATTGCTAGAATTGATAAGCTTCCGGATTCCACAACGTAATACTAGAAGTCAAGATTTATTTCAGTGTAGAAATTCTGGAACTAACTACCATATGTATTCTTCTTTGCCCAGAATACTAATGGAGGGAAACAATTATACCAAGTCAGTGGACATCTTCAATTTATGTTTAAACAAATATAAAATATTGTTACTGAAACAGTTCAGTTATGTACATTGAATGCTTTGTATTTTCTTATTATTCATATGTAATGTAAAAGCCCCGAAAAAGGGCGTTAATAAATAAATAAATAAATGACATCACTAGAGCTACCGCTTGTGCAGAGAAACCGCTTGCTGCTAACTTCAGTACACAGGAAGCACAACACCCAAGGAAGGGTCGAGACTGCGGTTGTCAAGATCAAACACACTATGGCAATTTGGAACTTTACGTAATTTTAACATTTTAATTTAGCTTAAATCAGGTTACCGATTCAACTTAAAGACATTCATTAGTTTTTGCATTCAACTATAAAATTCAATGGCGCCCTTATTCTCATTATTATATTCAATCATGCTCTGCACACTTACAAATAACTTTCATGTAACATTATTGACTGACGAGATTTTATCTTCGAGGATCTCGTACACGGCCCTAGATATAATTAAATATAGAGTCTTTATCTTACTTTGCTTCTTACCAGTTGTAACTTCAATAAATAAAATAAATTCAATAAATCACATTTTATGTAACTTTTATGTTACTACACGTAATTACCAAGGTTACAAATGAAATAAATTTTGGAAGAGTTTTTTAGTTGCCGCGAGTAAAGTCTCACGTCTGCACGCGCCTAACTTATTTTTTTATCAATTGATTGTACAATTCAATTTCAAAACATGCCCGTAGATAATCCAGCAAAATAAATCAAAGCGAAAATCATGTATTACCGTCGTTAAAGCCTTAAGCCTTGACAATGTGATTTTTTAAACAAAATGCATTGTGAACTGTCATTTTATGGCCGTCTGAAATGACAATGTCGGTGAACTTCATGACTCGAATATGATTTTAGCAGGAAATGCATACAAGGAGTTGAAGTTGTCACAAGAAAGATAATAAATCGATTCCGAATAGACGTCTCAATAAGTTATTCAGGTAAGGGAAGACCAAGGTATTATTATAAATCAATTTTAAAAATCAGGCACGTGGAGTTTTTTTTTACAAGTCTGCTGTCTACCATTCCTTTTACAGGTGTGTTTTTTATGTTACCTAAGAATCGTTGTAATATCCCGTGTTCAGGCTATTTTTAGCGAGGCGGAAGTAATTATATTATTTATGTGAGTAGTTCTAGTTTATTGAATAGCGAATTTGGATTAAATGCATCCGCAGAAACACCCTAAACGAGGAATATAATAATTTTCTCGTACGTTGTTCATTCAGCCCTTTTTCACAAGCATGCAAAGGTTAAGAAAGAAATATTTAGAACGTATTCATTGAGGAAATGCATTTGTTTGGTAATTTTTTAGTCTCAAATTTTTGCAGTAGTACAATTTTCCACTGGTGATGTAAAGATATTATTTGTAAGTTTTTTTAACATTTAAAATATAATTATTTAAAGTAAAAAAAGGTTTTTTATTAACAAGTTCTGCAGTGTAATTATTATTCCGCTTACGGACAGGAGATATTTAATTATCCTCTTAAATTTAAAAAAGGGGATTCTCCTTCTTGGTGTGCCCTATCAGGTCCCCCGACGTTGGCGATCATCTTTGGAGGACCCACCACTTACCCGCCCTGGTATAGGTAACAGATGGTTACCCCTTCAAGGCTCTTTCAAGGACTCTAATTTTTTGGGTAAAAACGACTCTACATTTGATAACGAAACTAGACCTCCAATGTCCCTGCATACGTTGTTAGTAAGCAGTATGCAAGTGCTTAGCGGGAAATACAGATACAATATGTGTTAGTATGACAAAATATAGACAAGACAATGGGACAGGTTGGTGAAAGTCCACGAGGTGGCAAGCGCTGGGTGATTGTATACAGCGTATCCTACAAGCACCTGTTTGGGAAGAAGACACAATAGATAAGTAATAAGTAATAAGGGAATGGCAAACTCTTCAATCGATTGGCAGTCCCAGCAAGAATGCGCATGACATTCGGTCTAGTCGTGAACCATACTCAGCTTCCGCGCCCCTTAGCCGGTTCCTCGGTGATGCCTCAAAGAAAAGTAAATGGGAGATTGGAATTCAGCGTCGAGTAGCCGGAGGCAAGGCAAAGGAGAGCCGAGGTCGCCCCCCCAAACCTAAAGCCTGCACATGTTGCTGGGGGTGGCGCAATTAATTAACGTTGGCGATCACTCTGGAAATTGTCTCTCTGTCTTGCGCTGCCCGGAATAGCTCCTCCACACTTCTAATGCCGGTCCACTCTCGTAAATTTCGCAGCCAAGACATTTGTCTCCTACCAGGCCCTCGGCGACCATCTATCATGGCCTTTCAATATTAATTGGAGCAAGTGATAGTTCTCCCCTCGAAGTATGTGACCCAGATATGAAATCTTCCTGACTTTTATCAATGTAAGCATTTCTCTATCTGCTCTAGCCCGCCTGAGAATTTGTGTTGGTGATCATGTCGGTCCATAAGACCTTGAGCATTCTCCGGTGAAGCCACATTTCAAAAGCCTCTAACCTTTTCATGGAATTACTTTCAAGGTCCATGTCTCACATCCATACAGCAAGATCGACCACACATAACATTGTAGCATTCTCTGCCTTAGTTTTAAATTGATATTATCATTGCAGAAGAGGGATTTCGTTTTACTGAATGCAGTTCTTGCTGCTTCATAGATACATAATGTAATAAAATGAAATATACAATATTATTTGGATTAGAGTTTTTGACGATATACTCCAAAACTTATTTCAACTATTGTTTGAAAAGCTGTCAAATTCATCAAAACTGGGATGGATAAATAAGGCAGGGAATGTACATGTATATACATATTAAGATTGGACGATAGTCGCCTACCAAAGAGGTTTCTCTATAATAAGAGTGCAGGACGAAGGAGACTTAGGAGACCAAAGGGAGGCTGGACGACATGGTGGAAAACACAAACCACCCCTCATACCTTTTTCCTTTCCAGAACTTCCTCTTCTCCCTTTCCTTAAAAAGACCCTCTACGCAAGACTTTCTCTAAGACGAGAGAATAATTATTTTAGAATAGGAAATTAAATAAGATTAGGAAATTCAAAATTTTCATCAAAGAGTTTAAGTCAGAAAATGATTTTAAAATTACCGTTAACTACGCGGGGCGGCAGGACCCCAACGTAAGATCAATTAAATTCGCTGACTTATAAATAAAAATATAACAATAAAACGGAAGATAAGAAACCGGTTTTATGTAATTATTCTCAGGGCGATCAGACCTCTTGATAATTTTAATTGGAGGTTTCGGAATAGAAACGAGGATGTAATAAAGAAAATTGCACATTGCAATAAATACGTTAAAGGGGGACTCGTTTGCTTTGCGACTTTAGGGCTAATGAATAAAGCGACAGTTAGTTATGCGAGACATTTTAAAGAGAATTACATCAAATGACAGTGGATTGTATTGTATTGCTTTTCGCTGGTATTACAATTTTTTTAACCCGTTTAATCATAGGTCATAAAACTCGTTGTATCTTCTTTACTGTCATGTTAAGATTTAAAATGATTTAAATATGATTTAAACGGTGTTAGAAAGAGAAAACTGCACGCATTATATTCAAATCTATTTAATCTAGTTTAACCTTAGAAAAATTTAAATGTGCACCTCTATGAAACCAAATTTCCGTTAGCAATTTGAGAAGAAAGAATAAATTTTTTTTTAAATTTTATAACGTTTATAATACATTTGTCTAATAAAACATGTGGGAGATTTTCTTTTTTTCGTTCATTAATTTTAGATAGAAAATAGCTAATATTTTTTAAAAATTAAGTATAAAAAATCGATAAAAAACATTACACTATGGTCGAATTTCGACCATTGGGTGACCACTAGAGTTAAATGGTTTAGAGTTTCTAGTAGAGTTAAATGGTTTAACCAATTACCGGTTAAAATAAGATTGGAAACTAATTAAGTAAAATATATTAATACGTGAAGCAAAAACTTTGTACACCTTTTTACGAAAATTGCGAGGACGGAGGAGTATGAAATTTCGCACACTTATAGTTCCATATAGAGGAGTGCAGAATGCTAATCTTTTTTTTAAATTATGCATAAAAGATCATAAAAAAAAAAAATTATGGTCGAATTTAGACCACGGGCGACCATTAGTAGAGTTAAATGGGTTAACCAATTACTAGTTAAATTAAAATTGGAAACTAATTATGTAAAATTCAAAAATTCAATAAAAACACTTTATGCATAACTTATTACAATTACTACATCTTATACCTACTATACTTTACAACGATTTTACAATATTAGATATCCTTTTTCTTTCTTATTTTTTATCCATTCTTTTTATCTCCTCTTCTTTATTCTGTTATATTCATAAATTACATAAAAAATATACATGTATAATGTAATTTTTTTTGTTTACTGTTTTTATTTAATATTTTTGTTTTATATAGGGAACGTACCCATACTACGTGACCAACTTTTTGCAATTTTTAACCCCCCCCCCCCCCCCCCCCCCCCCCCGGTGACCAAAATCCTAAGCAACCCGCCGCTCATTTGTATGGAGCGTGACATTTTGAATGGGTACGTTCCCTAATATACATATAAAAAAATATTATTTTTCCTTTGTGGTTTACATGCGTTTTCTCCGTCTTTTTAACCCGAACTCTGCTCTAAAAAAAGGTGTAAGACGAATTAATTTATTGTATTTTTAATAGAAAAACTTTATTTCATGTATAATCATGTACCATTGTACCATTATATTAAAAAAAAATAGGGTTTCGCCCAGTTCGCCCGCACGTCTATTTGTAATTAGTAAATTCGTAATTTGGCCGTGTTTGCGTCGCGTCGCGTCGGTTGGAATATCTCTTACCAATTGTTGACCGTGATCGCGTGTAGGTAGGTACCGTATCTTATCCGATATCGGTACCTAACTCATCAAATATCAGTTCAGAATGTTGCCAGTCGTAAATAGGTATTTTCAGGAATGCTCAGTTCAGATATTTATGTAAGGCGGGCTATTCCAGGAATGCCTTTAAATCGCATTCAGTAGTTTGAACTGGATCCTTTCAAAATACTTGAGTCAGCGAACATTTCGAGGATCGTCTGAAATTACAAATATTTGGATATTCTAGTAATATGTACCCACCTATACGAATAATTAATTTAACGACCCTCCACATTAGCGATCAAATTCTTGCTAGCTAGAGTATTAGGATTTCTACAATTCAACTGTAGACATAAGTTATAAATCCCAAAAAAAAAAATCATTATTTTAGTTACAGCGTCTTAGCTTAAGATCAAGTTAGTAAGCAAAGTTGCGAACCAGTAGCAGTTTTTAGATTCGTACTTTAGGTGATAATTAACTTACGGTACGACCACGAGAATGCGAGGTAGATTTTGACTTGCTCGTATTAACAATTGTTTTGAGAAAATCAACATCTTTAATTTTAATACACAAAAGGAGTGCGATCTTCTAAAAATGGTTCCTTCCGAATAACAATATCTGTTCGTGGAGGTAAATATATCTGTCAACAATATCTGTTCGTGGAGGAAAATAGATCTGTCAATGATAGACAATGAGACAATTATACATGAGGAAAATCATATTACATACTCAAAAACAGAGGCACCACTACGCTTCCGTAAACCACTGTCATAATACAAGACATGCAAAAAAAACCCAATAGTTCCGCCCACCACTTCTTCATCTTTAGCACAGAGACAATTCTCATACTTAGGCCCTAAATTGCTCAATCTCATACCTGATGCATGGAAGTCAAAGAGTACTAATATTCTGCGTATGCAGGTAAATAATTGGCTTCTGGTCTTGGGGAGAGCTGAATGCGAGAATATGCTAAACAACAGTAATTGAATTGTAATTTTTGTTTTTCTTTGTTTTTCTTTACATTTTAATTTATATTGGTATTATATTAGCATTAAAGTAACTGTATTTTTACATAAAGTAAGTTTGAAAATTGCTCAATTCTTCGTGATATTTTTCCTTAAAGGAAAAGTTCCTTCTTTACTTTCAGTTTTTTATTTTTCATTTTCTTGTTTTATCTATTAACATTTCTTTAGTTTATTATGTCAACTAAACAATAGTAAAAAATGTCGTGGTATAACTGAAAGTATACTAGTTTATGAATATATATTTGTATTATTTTACCAACAGAATTTCTTCATTCATTTTCATTTTCAAATTCATTTGTCTTGTTTTATCTATTAATATTTCTTTAGTTTATTATGTCAGCTAAACAATAGAAAAAATGTCGTTATTTTACCAACAGAATAGTCAACACTATAACTTACTATAATTTACATGTAAAAACATTATCATATTGGAATGTCCTAAAACGGGCATATGCCTAGTTGGACATTTTAAGTTCATTATATTGTATTATGTAATATTTACAAACAAACAATAAATAAATAAATAAAATAAAATGATATCTGTTCGTGGAGGCAAATATATCTGTCAACAATATCTGTTCTAGGAGGTGAAACTATAAAACTCCATCAAGTGTTAATGTACAAAGTGAATAAAATAATACAATACAAAAGTGTATTGAATTGCAATGCGAGTAGAATAGAAAGCCTTCACCTGCTAATGCAACCCACACAGAGCACAAAAATATATGTATAATGTTTAACATGTATTATATCAAATCTCTACATTTATTCTATCAAATTCCATATACTAATTTCTAATTTACACTCACTTAGTGGCTCGTAATGAATATATTATTTACATTAAGTTCTATTGGAGATTTTTTGAAGCATATACCCATCAACGTTATGTGATCACTGAAAAAGAATAAGATAATACTAATAAATCTAAACGAAACACGCAGCACAAAAAAATTAATTTAAAAGTGTCTCACAAATAAAAATAGGAGACGTTTATCCGATATAGTGTATAGGTTACAAATAAATTCTGTAGAATTGTAATCATTCGAAAAGATCCAAAAACAAGAGAAAAAATTTGTGTATTTTAAATTCTGTATTTTAAATATGAGATCGACAATGATGATGATGTATAAATAGGTCCCTGTGCCCGAGTGGTTTAAGGTGTTGTCCAGATAAGACAGAGATCTTGGGTTCCATTCTCTATTGCCACCGTCACCTTTTTATTTTCTTTGTCTTTTTCTGTTTCATATTTAGATTTATTAGTTTTATCTTCTTTTTCAATGTAATAACTCCAATGTTCTCTCCAGAGACATCTGTTATTTGCAAGTACTGGGACCAAAATTCTCCAGAAATACAGGATGCTTATTGAAAGACTTAGGTTTTTTGAATAGCACTTACTGTTTATTGATTTATCGTAATTTATAATTGTAATTCGGAGGACTGACGTCCTTTCTGAATGAAGGTTATAGGTTTTGTCTGTGGAGCTCTAGAATTATAATGACTCTGCACATCTACCTTCGGCACATCTCGGAATCGAGATCGTGAGCCCGAAGAGCCCATAGACAAATAAAGTAATGTGAGAGCTAATCACAGACTAATTATGATACATTACATTCATTGGTTAATATTTATATTGTTCGCTTCCTCAGAGAGGTAATTGAAATAAGATGTTCAGGTATTATAAGTTAAATCGATAGTGTAATGTTTAAATGTTAGGATAGCAGAGTTGCTTGCCGTAATTATACGTTTCGTAGTTTAAATCTTCGTTTGAATTTTAAATCGCTAATACAATAAATAGAGGCTTTCCTCGGAAAAAACTTTGTGCTAATTGGTGAAAATTGGGAAACCGTGCTAATGTTTAGTTATTCCTGAGGTACGTATTTAATAAAAAGATTATTTAAAAGTAAATATGTAGATAATAAGAAATTTTGCAACAAATAATGTTAATGATGTGTTAATGTATCTAAAAAAAATGTCCTCGAACTGTCATAAGCAAAAATATATTACTGAATAATATTGATTTTGGATTAAAAAGTCTTGTATGCATTTCCTACCAAAGTACCTTCTTGCCATTTTGAAGTGACATGTAAAATGAATTGGGCTGGGCAGGAAGCTATAAATCGGGCGGACCCCCGCGCCAGCCGGCCCGATCAAAAGGCGGCCCAAAACAATTTTATTATGGCGAGTGGCGATTGATGGGTCGCCTAATTTATTGCGCGGCCGTGGATCAACAGCACGTCTTCGGGGATCATGAGCGAATAGTACGATAATATAACTAAGTATTGAGTTCGATGTTCATGAAATTGAAGGACTGGGGAGGCAATATAAACGAGCAGAGGAAAAAGGATTTAACTAATACTAGGAGAGCTGTAAATATTCCTGGGAGTTAAAATGGTTTTTGCGTAAGGTTTAACTTGTTTTATGACATGATCTGGGAATTGGGAATGGGAATGCATCCGAAATGCATAATCACGGAATAAATAAAAAGGGTAAAACTAACACACCTAAAGTCAAATACTGTAACCGAGATAAAATGTTTTTTTGAAGTGTGTGTAAAAAGGATCAAACTTTTTTATAGCATGATTTATTTTTGGTACGTAAATTATTTTAACGTTTATTTATCATCACATCACCTTCTTTCGGCTTTCGTATACACAAAGTGGAGAATGGTCCGCTTTTAGTATTCATACGGCAACAGCACGGCAGCGGCGAAAAAAATGCAATAAAATTACTTTCCTTATCACAATAATGCTGAAGCTCTTTCTTAACACTAAACAATAGTGAGACAAATGATGTACGTAGTACGTAAACCATGTCTACTTCCTCCAAAGAAAAAAATAATCATTTCCTTGCATCTCCCTCACACGTAATGAGATGCCTCGAGCCGTTGCCGTTGCCGTCACCGTGCCGCTGCCGTGGGAATTATGAAAGAAGCAATTACATATGCATTTAATAATATTAAAATAATGATATATTAATGTGGAAATGCCAATTTGTTTTTGCCTATATTTTATTAAATGCTAAGTTTGATGGATTAAAAATGCATTTACTGTCATAAGGTAGATTTTTTAAATATATTTGTATATATTATTATTGATACAACAACATTGAATATTTTCCAACAGAATCTTATAATTTTTTTTTAAAAAAGAAAGATAAATATTCCCGGGTTACGAATAACCCAACAATGTTTGAAAATCTCCACCTACCACCACAGAAAGCCGAAAATGTTGTGATAGAGGACTTGGCCAGTCGAGGAATCGAACACGCGACCCCCGGGTGGTACCCAAGCGCTATGCCCACTTAACCACTGACCGGTCGAATATGCTAGGTGCTTTACCCGTGCTATTGCCCTGAGATTAATTAACAAAAATAATACATTATGTATAGATAACAGTATTGATTGTACCCATTATTCAAAGTAAAAAAAACGAGTGTGCTTTAGACCACACGACTGAAGTAAAACTTCACTAACTTATATCTCCCTCTCAACTTCCTTTCGCCTCGCCCGACCGTTCGCCTCGCCCGAACACACGTTTCATAACACTCTCGTCACGCATTCACCAGCTTACTCCCCAAGTCAAGCGTGCTTAAAGGCCCGACCATTCGCCTCGCCCGATCACACTTTTCGTAACACTCTCGCCACGCATTCACCAGCTTACTCCCCAAGTCAAGCGTGCTTAAAGGCCCGACCGTTTGCCTCGCCCGATCACTTTTCGTAGCGCTCTTGTCACGCATTCACCAGCTTACTCCCAAGTCGAGTTAAGAAGTTTTACTTCAAAAATTCAAAATAAGAGTCGGGATAAGTAACTTAGGGGACATACATTAATTACGTGAGCTCAAAAGGGGGGGGGGTCCAGCAAAATCTCACGTTCCTTGAAAAGAATATACGAAGTGGCCCAAATTTATCTCACTAAGGGGGGGGGGGGGAGGGTCTAGATTGGAAGAAAAACTGCTCACTTAATTAATGTATGCCCGCTTAGTTAATCGTTGTATCGTAGTTTTATAATATAGACGACTTTGGTTATTTTGATGGTACCTGCCTACCAGTGGCGGTCCGTGAGTTTTCAGTAAGCTAGAATGCTAAGATTGAAAAACCACTGCTGCCCACATATAAACCTACCATAAAACATGAAAAGCTTAAATGATATAATCAAATTAGAGCATTTTTTAAATATCTTACGAAACACACTACATTAAATGTAGCCAATACTCCTCGCAAACTTAATTAGGTTGAAAGTAGGTAGGTACCAGTGGAGGTCCGTGAGCTTTCAATGAGACAGAGTGCTAAGATTGAAAAATACGACACTGTTGATGTTCTTGTAGCCGAAAATTACTTCTATTTTTTGTCAAAATTTCAATTTTTTGTGGACGCGGCGCATCCCCAAACTGAAAATCTACTTACAAAAAATTGAGATTTTGACAAAAAATAAAGTTCATTTTCGGCTACAACAACATCAATAATGTCGTATTTTTTAATCGTATTACTCTACTCTAGCTCACTGAAAACTCACGGCCGCCACTGTCAGGTACTTAGTATGATTGCCCTTTTTTCCCATTTAAGGTTATTCGTTGTGTTTTATTTTAGAAATAGAAGAAAAAAAAACATTGTACAAAACCCATCTTCGAGAAATTTAAATTATTTTTAGTTTTTGCCAAAAGAGATGTTAGGAACATTTAATAAGTAATGATTTTGACTGGTTTAGATTAAGTCCGATTAATTCCTGAGAGTAAAACCATTTCCCTTTAGCAGTGGCGGTTCTTCTCAAGGGGACGGTGGGGACAGACCCCACTTCATATTTCAGAAACCTATTGAGAATTTTTTCGATGCTTTATGTTCACAAACATGAATTCTTAACATAAATGTAATTATTAACATTTGCAGAAACATAATCTATAATTTCAATTCAGAACATTTTTAAGCTCGAAATTGAAAAAGTTTTCTCGGACGAACGTGCGACCGCTCCGCTCACTTCCTTGTTGCGTACGAACGCGTCGCGAATCGAGATTGTCGCTTCTCAGTAGAATGCAAGCTCGAGATCGAAACTATCAGTTGCCATGCGCCATACGCACTGCGCAAACCGTTCTGCGCACTTGGGGGACATCACGGGATTTTTTCCTTGAAATTAATATTTTTTATTCGTACTGAATACGTTTCTTAGGGATCTCGCGAATTCGCATGCGCATTTGAGTCATGGTATCGTTATCTTGGGGATAAGCTCTAGGATCCCCTTGTGGACAATTTGGAGTTTGTTTTCGTTCAAATTGAAAAAGGTGAGCTATGCACGGACCGGGATTCGCGTAAATTGTGGTACGTATTTTGTTATTGAAATTATAATATGGGTCGGATTATTTCTATAGAACCGTTCTGGTGGAAAATTAACCTCAAAAGTGATCTAAACCAAAGTTGATTGGATTATATTTGTTATTTTTTATTAAGCTTTATATTCATATATGTACTAATTTTTGTATTTCTGGTAAGACGCGTAACTAATTGAATACTTAATATTTTTTTGAGAAAAATAAATATTTTTTCGAAAAAATTAATGAATTATTCACTTTAGACTAGAAATTAAAATAAAAAAAAAACATAAATATGAAGATACCTACTCGTATAGGTACATGAATATAAAAGATTAGGTATTTTGAATGTTTTTAATTATAATGAGTTTAAGGTAAATCGTCATGTAAGTATATTTATTTATTCACATAAAAAATATCGATCCCCACCATCGAAATTGTGCTCGAGCCGCCACTGCCCTTGAGTGTTTGTGGTATATACCTACAGTGGACTGCCTCATCATTTCGTTTGTCGAGAGCTGATGCTGGTGATTTTGCGCTAAGCGAAACAATTATTATGATTATAAAACAACTAGTTTAATCATTAAGGGTAATCGACCATTAAACTGCGGAGAATTCTTGCTCAAGGATGAAGACACATATTATCGAGTAAATCGGACAGGATTAAAACGTAACGTAATGTTAACTATCACCCCCAACAAGTATTGACGAGACAATAATATTCTTCCTGCATTTTTGTTTAATTAAATGTGTCCTGTTGAAGAAATAGGCTTTTTCTGAAAACTAATTACCTGAAAAACTGAATATTAAATTTTAATGATATAATGTGGCCCAAAGATATTCAAATACAGAAGAGATATGCTATGGTGTCCGCGCAACTGTCGCCGGACTACGCGCTAATTAGCGTAGTTTTCATACAAAAAGAATTTGTTCATTTCGTTGATTTTTTGAAAATGTGCATTAATATTGGTTAACAATATATTTTGAATAAGGAAAGAATTCGTTCATTTAGTTTAATGTTCGTTTGGTTTATTCGTTAATAATTTGTTATTTTAGTTTATTTGTTAATTGGTAAACAATATCGGCGACACCCAGAAGCGCAGACCCACATAGTAAAAACAGCAGATAGCACATCTACTTATATTTCAATATCTTTGATGTGGCCTGTTCGAAAATAACTTACTTAGCAAGTCATTTACTATCACTTACAGGTAAATCATCATCATTACATAGTATAAAATGAAGTCGCTCAAAATGTATGTGCGCATAGATCTTTTAAACTACGCAACGGATTTTCATGCAGTTTTCACCATTAGATAGAATGATTCAAGAGGAAGGTTTATATGTATAATACATGCTTATTATAGTAAAGAAAAGCCGATAAATTCTAATATTCAATTCAGGCAGCGGGTGGTGTGGATTTTATAAAGGTTGGGTAATGGCGTTGTGTTTCGTTAGCCACAGCAACGTGTGACCGTGTCTGCTAGTTTTATATAAACCGTTGCTTGGGTAGCAATGTATCTACGGAAAATCACTCTTATTTTTTTTCAGGTTCTCCAAAAACAGTTATACACCAAATTATTACGGAGAAGATTACAAAATTTAAAAGAAGAATGAAAAAAAGTCCATTGGGGCAGTTTCACTATGTTGTGACGTATGTCGAATATGTAGTTACTGAACTCTCTATAGGTATTGAAGATGTCGATGCTAAATGCAGAATCGTTAAGTAGTTGAATTGCTCTGTTTAATGGCGCATTCTAGGAAGAAGTTCTCGCTTTCGAAGCATAAAAAAGTGCGTGGAATCTCCCACGAGTGTACGCGTTGGGGACATACAGATTAATCTCCTTCAACGGTGGATTCAGTACAATACCAAAGATCAGCTTATCTGCAGGAAATCATTCTTATCTGCATGAAATCACTCTTATCTGCAGGAAATCACTTTTTTTGCAGGAAATCACTGTTATGTGCAGGAAATCACTCTTATTTGCAGGAAATCAATCTTATCTGCAGGGAATCATTCTAATCTGCAGGAAATCGCTCTGATAAAATTACTCATAATATTGAAATCGAGGAATTTAAAACGTTTGTTTTCGGCTACCAGCCATCTTGGAAAAGGGATCTCGGGAAGGTAACACACCCTCTAACATTCTAAAGTTCCAGTTGTTAGACGACATCATCCGTTGGGAGAACCACATAAATGTTAATTCGTAATTGAAGAAGGATTTGAAGACATATTTACAGTGCTCATGGTATTTTATCAACAAAATAATGTTACGCGGTCTGGACTCATCAAAATAATAACATTGAAGTCGTGTTCATGATGCCCAAATCAATGTTAGAAAGTGTTAAAAATTAGAAATTTATTAAATAACTAGCGAGTTACTACTACCTGGCAATATGGCGCCTTGCCTTATCTTTCAACTATTAAAAGTGCATTTCAAAGCTCATACCCACACCGAAAAAATATAAATATTCTTTCAATTCGTATTTTATTTAAGGTCACAAAAAAATTACCAAGTACCTACCTACTCATCGAATGTAATTTTGTGAGAAGTCGCTCAATTTATTCTATAGGAGATCAAATTAACATTTTTATAATGATACAAGTGAAGATAGCGTAGGTACCAAGTTTTTTTAGAGGAGGTAGCGCAACACTGCATAACACCCCAAAAACAAATAACAAAAATACTTCTAAACAATGTATCTCACTCTTGTACCAGATCATGTGGACTATAATGACAATCCTTTTCGGGTGTCACTATCTGTGCGTCAAAGTAGAAATGAATCTCAAGATGTACGAAATAAAATCTAAACAATGTATCTCACTCTTGAACCAGATCATGTGGACTATAATGACAATCCTTTTCGGGTGTCACTATCTGTGCGTCAAAGTCGAAATGAATCTCAAGATGTACGAAATAAAATCTAAACAATGTATCTCACTCTTGTACCAGATCATGTGGACTATAATGACAATCCTTTTCGGGTGTCACTATCTGTGCGTCAAAGTCGAAATGAATCTCAAGATATACGAAATAAAATCTAAACAATGTATCTCACTCTTGAACCAGATCATGTGGACTATAATGACAATCCTTTTCGGGTGTCACTATCTGTGCGTCAAAGTCGAAATGAATCTCAAGATGTACGAAATAAAATCTAAACAATGTATCTCACTCTTGTACCAGATCATGTGGACTATAATGACAATCCTTTTCGGGTGTCACTATCTGTGCGTCAAAGTAGAAATGAATCTCAAGATGTACGAAATAAAATCTAAACAATGTATCTCACTCTTGAACCAGATCATGTGGACTATAATGACAATCCTTTTCGGGTGTCACTATCTGTGCGTCAAAGTCGAAATGAATCTCAAGATGTACGAAATAAAATCTAAACAATGTATCTCACTCTTGTACCAGATCATGTGGACTATAATGACAATCCTTTTCGGGTGTCACTATCTGTGCGTCAAAGTAGAAATGAATCTCAAGATATACGAAATAATGTATCTCACTCTTGTACACTCTTGTAAAATCTAAACAATGTATCTCACTCTTGTACCAGATCATGTGGACTATAATGACAATCCTTTTCGAGTGTCACTATCTGTGCGTCAAAGTCGAAATGAATCTCAAGATATACGAAATAAAATCTAAACAATGTATCTCACTCTTGAACCAGATCATGTGGACTATAATGACAATCCTTTTCGGGTGTCACTATCTGTGCGTCAAAGTCGAAATGAATCTCAAGATGTACGAAATAAAATCTAAACAATGTATCTCACTCTTGTACCAGATCATGTGGACTATAATGACAATCCTTTTCGGGTGTCACTATCTGTGCGTCAAAGTCGAAATGAATCTCAAGATGTACGAAATAAAATCTAAACAATGTATCTCACTCTTGTACCAGATCATGTGGACTATAATGACAATCCTTTTCGGGTGTCACTATCTGTGCGTCAAAGTCGAAATGAATCTCAAGATATACGAAATAAAATCTAAACAATGTATCTCACTCTTGAACCAGATCATGTGGACTATAATGACAATCCTTTTCGGGTGTCACTATCTGTGCGTCAAAGTCGAAATGAATCTCAAGATGTACGAAATAAAATCTAAACAATGTATCTCACTCTTGTACCAGATCATGTGGACTATAATGACAATCCTTTTCGGGTGTCACTATCTGTGCGTCAAAGTAGAAATGAATCTCAAGATGTACGAAATAAAATCTAAACAATGTATCTCACTCTTGAACCAGATCATGTGGACTATAATGACAATCCTTTTCGGGTGTCACTATCTGTGCGTCAAAGTCGAAATGAATCTCAAGATGTACGAAATAAAATCTAAACAATGTATCTCACTCTTGTACCAGATCATGTGGACTATAATGACAATCCTTTTCGGGTGTCACTATCTGTGCGTCAAAGTAGAAATGAATCTCAAGATATACGAAATAAAATCTAAACAATGTATCTCACTCTTGTACCAGATCATGTGGACTATAATGACAATCCTTTTCGGGTGTCACTATCTGTGCGTCAAAGTAGAAATGAATCTCAAGATGTACGAAATAAAATCTAAACAATGTATCTCACTCTTGTACCAGATCATGTGGACTATAATGACAATCCTTTTCGAGTGTCACTATCTGTGCGTCAAAGTCGAAATGAATCTCAAGATATACGAAATAAAATCTAAACAATGTATCTCACTCTTGAACCAGATCATGTGGACTATAATGACAATCCTTTTCGGGTGTCACTATCTGTGCGTCAAAGTCGAAATGAATCTCAAGATGTACGAAATAAAATCTAAACAATGTATCTCACTCTTGTACCAGATCATGTGGACTATAATGACAATCCTTTTCGGGTGTCACTATCTGTGCGTCAAAGTCGAAATGAATCTCAAGATATACGAAATTTAGAATGATAGTTTTTTTTTTAAATCAAGTTCCTGATGATAAAGTGATTAGGGCCGCACACAAAAGCTTGGCGGGCCGCAGGTTGAGTATGGTTGGGCTATACCATTCTCAAGTAGAGCATATTGTGAGGCTTACGGGGATGGGTAACTGAAGGAAATGGGAAACAGAAAGGTGGGGAAGTACCTGGCTAATAAGATCTTGTTATCTAACAACGCTAAAGCCAATTCGAACATCGTCATATATTGGATAAAGATAAATTAAAATCTGTCTATTATGCCTTAATCCAATCTCGACTTTCTTACAATATAGTATGCTGGGGATCCTGTCTAAAGTCCAATGTAGAACCACTAAATATTGCTCACAAATTAATTCTTAAAGTGATGTACAAAAAAAAAATTCGTTATCCATCTAAATACTTTAGAAGGAATCTAATGTTATGTGTATAAAACAGCTGTACATTACTAAAATAATTTGTAGATTTTTTATCAATACTAAATCTGCAGAAAGAACCCAAAAAATCATACCACTAGAATTGGCTCAACAATACACACTAAAAAACGTTCAATTATTATATGATTGTAATATTTCATATTTAGATTATTTTATGTAGATAATCTTTTGTATTTTTATTTAAGTTTTTCTTTTATATTTTGAATTTTTATTTAAGTTTTTCTTTTGTACTCTGTAGTTTTATTTATTATCTTTTGTATTTTTATTTAATTTAATCTTTATGAATATATGTAATGATATATACTGCTACCCGGCTCAGAACAGACATTGTCTAGTGAGTCGGGTAGCGCACATTTCTGTAAATAACTATGGATGTTAATAAACGCCCGGGTTACCGGAAACTTTAAAAAAAAAATGAACTTTATGGCAATACATACCAAAACATCTTTTGGCCAAAGAAACTATTTATACCAAGCTCCAATTATGTTTAATATTCTGCCAGACTACATTAAATCTTCCAATTCATTAGCTAAATTTAAAAAGAATGTTAAGATATTTGTGTTAACAGAGGATTGGCATACTATTTTTTCATCCTTGTTCTTTTTTAAATAATAAGATTTCAATTTGTAAATAATAAGATTTGTTTTTTAATAATATTTGTTTTTTGAATAATAAGCTTTTTTTAAATAAATAGATTTTATTCGAGTTCCATTTGCCAAAATTGGAGTGTCACCCTAGATGTTTTGAACTAGCTCTGTTTGTTGGTGGGTATAGTAATTAAAGATTTATTTATGGTCTATATTGTTACAAATCATACTTAAATTATCCATCTGGTCACTAATATGATATTTTTAATTCTTACTTTATTATAATATTTTAGTGTTTTAAATGTAGTGTATTTTAGTATTTTATATGTAAACTCACTCTAATTTATAAATGTTAACCTCAACACAGGCCTAGTCCTAGTGAGGTTAATTTTTTTTTATGTAAAAATAAAAAATAAGAGTGTATGGTGAGAAGTTATAAATAAATAAATAAATAAACTTCGATTCTGAATGGTGGGTGATCTTTTACCAGGGCAACACTGAGAGAATGCATCGCTCTGGGTTTCTCTATGAAATTGCCGCCAGTGTCTTACTCGGAAAAGTAGCTCTACTGACTTCCAGAGTACAATATTAAGTTCAATAGTTATATCATTTGCGAAATTAATATAAAGAACTCGTGAAGGGGATTTGACGCCTAAAATTAATTGTTGTTGTTCTCACCTGAAACATGTCTTAATACTTAAGGTTAAACGTCACGTACGTTATAATCTACGTATTCACAGATGGCGCCAATTAAATTATTTTAGGTTTTTAATACTTTTTGCACGTTTTGCTTTAAAATATTGAGGTGAATTAATTGTTTGCGCCTGTACATGTTTAATATGAATATAAGTAAACAGTTTTGTCCATAAACAAACCAAAATCTTTCAAGAGAGGCTGAAAAATGCAATTTTGTATCGGTGACTCAATCCAATATTGTATTTTTCAGCCTTTCTTGAAAGATTTGGGTTTGTTGATGGACAAAACTATTTATTTATATTCATATTAAATAAGTACGGGCGCAAATAATTAATTTACCTTAATGTTTTAAAGCGTAACGTGCAAAAAGCATTAAAAAACTAAAATTATTTAATTGGCGCCATCTGTGAATGCGTAGATATTGTAGTACGTGACGTTTAACCTTAATACTAAACTCCAAATTTGACTGTTCTGAACACCTATTACTTAAACTACACATACCCACACACATACTCAAACCTACAATGTTACAGCATACCTGAACTCAACTACATTGTTCACTCCACGATACAGTGGTTTCAGACTACGAGAAACCAATACTTGGGTGATATTACGTTTTCTTTTTATGTATCTTGCATTTTGTCATGTATTATTCATGACATTTAATCAGTCACCTGTATATTTTGTAATTGCTAACATACCTACTAGTTTATTTCTATGTCATTTACAACTTAGAAACTTTCTCTTTTATTGTAATGCACTATCATTCCTAAATTTATCTGTATGATGTTTACCTACTAGTTATATTTTTATAGTTCATCTTTTTTATTAAAAAAAAAACTGTCTCTGTATTATAATCTTGTCATGTAAAAGCCCATCAGGGCGTTGAAAATTAATAAATAAAAAAATAAATAAAATAAATAAATATCAATACGCTTGATGCCAACTTAGTGAAATTTGGGGATCATAATATGAAATACTTAACCCAACCTTATTCTTAAACCTTCCGTTACATATTACCTTATCCTTACATCGGCATTTTGTATGGGAGGAACATAAAGTCGATTTTTTTTTTTTAATATAATATATTTATTTAATCAATGTATGTACCATTGCTATCTATGCACTTTTGCCATCTCATAGGTAGTTCATCGATCCCTTTACTAAAAAAACCATTCGGACGGGAATCAATAAAATATTTGAAGGCGGTTTGGACTGCCCCATGGGAGTTGAATTTTTTCCCTTGCAAGAAGTTATCCAAATTTCGAAAAAAATGGTAATCTGTTGGGGCAAGATCCGGAGAGTACGGTGGATGTCTTAGACATTCCAATTGAAGCTCCTCTAATTTGGTAGCCGTCTGTTGTGCAGTGTGTGGTCTAGCGTTCTAACGCGCGTTTGTTGATTTGCTTCACTCAATTCGTGAGGTACCCACCTTTCAAGCTTTTTCACCTTCCCAATTTGCTTCAAGTGGATTAAAACAGTTTTATCACCAACACCGCAGCCTGCAGCTAACTCGGACGTGGTTTGCGATGGATCCGCTTCCACAATAGCCTTCAATTCTTCATTATCAACTTTGGTCTCCGGCCGTCCAAGAGGCTTGTTCTGCAGGTCGAAATTTCCAGAACGAAAACGTTGGAACCAAAAACGCACTGTGTTTTCTTTTGCGGCACCGTCGCCATAAACATCATTAATCCATCGAGCAGTTTCTGCAGCACTGGTGCCACGGTGGAACTCGTACTCGTAAATAACGCGATATTTAAGTTTTCCATTTTGTAAACTAAGTGACGCAAAGAAAAAAAAACGATTAAGGAAAAAACAAATGAATTATAATTTTCGAAACACAAATACATGAGTAAATAGCTGTATAAATTTGAATTTGGAATTCCTAACCAAAGAGAAGATATTTGAGATCAAAGTTGCCAGTACGGCAAAACGCCAATTTCATATGTAAGGACCTAATATTTCTGTAAACCTATCTGATTACTGTATTTTATAATGTTTGACTCTCTTTTTTTATTTCTATTCCTGTATATATATTTTTTATTAACTATAAATCTATTTTTATTCAATTCGTTTTCGCATCAAAATTATTTCCCACGATAAAGTTAACCGTCTGGGTTGAATACATAAATATATTTTTTACTTTATGAGTAAAACCTAAAATTGAAATATTTAATAAAATGTATTTAATATCGCTAGCGGAAATTTGACATACTCTAAAGGACAATAAACGCAAAAATAAATTAAATGTGTCATTTTTATCCGTTTTTTTCCCTTTTGATCTGCGTTGTCGAAATATTTCTAGGAAAGTAATTGCATATTTTACTTCGTGTATTTTAGGTATATAATTTGTCAAGGATTTGTGTAAATTGGTTGAAATATGTAATATATAAAGGGAGCGGGCTGGCAAGCGGGCGGTGTGGATTTGGTATGTATGCAAATTAACAGATGGCGTTGGTTATAAAGGTTGGGTAATGGCGTTGTCTGTAGATGGCGTTGTGATTCGTTAGCCACAGCAACGTGTGGCCGGGTCTGCTAGTTAAAGATAAAATGAATGCTGTGAATTACATAAATTTACAAAAAATGTTGTAACCTGAAAGTGCTTTTTTTCAGTGTTATCAACATCATCATTATCATCATTACATAGTATAAAATGAAGTCGCTCAAAATGTATGTGCGCGTTAATCTTTTAAACTACGCAACGGATTTTCACATGGTTTTCACCAATAGATAGAGTGATTGAAGAGGAATGTTTATGTGTACAATACATGTAAATTATATTAGAGAAATTCAAAGAAAACATATTTTTGTGTGATTTAAAACGGCTGGCGGGCCGTACTATAGTCACTTTTGAAATTCGTTCTACGGAAGAAATTGGAAAATAGATGTCCTAGAGTAAGTAGATATTTGATTTTCCCTTTTCAAATATCCAGTGTTGCATTTGCAACCATTGTATAATAGGCCACTTGCATGGATTTCATAACGACTTGGAAAAAATCATGTGGATAGATCTTTTTACTAAGATTAAGAAAATGTTAGTAAAATTGTTTAGAAATGTACATTTTTTGTTATTTTTAAATAAATAAATCCATTATTTAGGCTCGTGACGTCACTACATGAAAATGTCCCGTCTCCGAAAATGTTCCTATTATTTTTTTAAAATTCCACACTGATTTATTTTTTTATATGGCTTTGATTTCAGGCGAATTTTTGAATTCGTTCACTAGATTTATTGTTTGTTCTCTGCGAACTTATCATTTGGTTTCACTTTTTGACAGATGCTCTGAAGAGAACCCCGTACTTTTAATGATCTACGGGGTTCTCTTCAGAACGTGCAGATGATGTCGGTACGTGTTTTAGAGGTATAATGATTATGGTGCTGATTTTAACAAAATAAAATTTTATAATATTCTTATTATTATTATAATTTACAAGTACAAGTATATTACATTGAATTTAGTAATACAGACGCTGTTCATTATAATGATTTATGGTCAATAAGATGGATCAAGGAAAAAAAATATTTATGAGATGTAATATTTTTGGTATGCCTCGTTATTCTCCTGTGCCATTCGTGCGGAAAACGTTATTTTTTTTTTAAATGATTTTCGGCTATGTAATTATCGTTTTTTCACACCTGTAAAATTATGTCCCGTCTTTCCGGTTTATAAAAAATGGTCTGATTTATCGGATTGAAATTTTCAAAAAATCCCCAGGGTTTCAAAAATACGATTAAAAAAAAATAAAAATACAGAATGTCTTAGAATATTTGCCTAAAACGGAAAATTTTTTTAAAAAATTTGATGCAAGTGGCCTATTAGTGGCGAGTTAATTAATTATAGTAGAGAAAAGCCGATAAATTCAAATATTCAATTCAGGCAGCGGGCAGCGGACAGTTGGCAAGCGGGTGGTGTGGATTTTATAAAGATTGGGTAATAGCGTTGTGTTTCGTTAGCCACAGCAACGTGTGGCCGGGTCTGCAGTTTTATAATAAAAAGCTCCTAATTATAGGTCTGCAAAAATAGGAGACATAATTTAAAAAAAAAATTACAGTCTTTTACATCATTTCAAATTAACGTCATGGAGGAAATGTATAACACACCCCATAAAAGCACGCAGAAATAAAACTTTTTTTTTTTAAATATAAGTATTTAGATATTGATACGAAGGTAGGCAACTTAAAAAGATTTGTAGATAGTAAAAAATAATTGCGTCAGAGGGTGGTGTATAACGTATTACGTAAGGGGGGAAATACGTTTAGATAACTCAAAAATGATTTTTAATTTTATTTCATAAATCGTTAATTAAAACATTCAAGAATAAGTTCCCAAACGAATAGTAAGAACTTGATAAAACAAATTAGTCACCCACCAGAGCCTTTTAATAATTGGAAATTTCAATTGAATTTGGCCTTTGGCATTTGATTAACAAAAAATACTTTGAAAGTGTGTTTGACTTTAGGAAAGTTTTGCAAAGCCGGCTATGAATAGAGTGGAACCAAGTGTTGAGAAGGAAGATCTCATGCTTATCAATGAATGTATTAATTTTATCAACATGATGTTAAAGACGGTAATTAAGATTTTAAACAAAAGATAAATATTAAGGTAAAGAATAACCTGACAAAAGAAGTGCCTTGTTACCGTTAGTAAATAGAAGATGATCCGAGGAACCAGGAAACACGATTGACATGAAACGCGGTAACACGAGAACGGGACATTTCAACTGTAATGCGCATTTTCATACCGCGCCAAAATATCCACGACAAAATATCCCCCGACAAAATATCCTACGGACAAAACATCCCTCAACAAAACATATACTAAAACCTAACCCAATCTAAACTAACCTAACAAAAAAATGGGACTAAAATAACACAGACATTCTATAAAGACCATTATTGTTAAAAAATAATTAAATTGGGACAAAAATAATACAGATAAGGGGTCGTCCATTAATCACGTGAGGCTCGAAAGGGGAGGGGGGGGGTTCGGAAAAAATCAAGAAAGAGGGGGGGGGGATATAATGAGATATCACGTGTATTTATTTTTCGTGATAATATTCTGAAAATTTCAAAATACTTTGTACTAAAAAATACACGTGATTTGGGGGGGGGGGGGGTGTTAGTTTAAAACCTCACCACATATCACCAGAGGGGGGGGAGGGGTTAAAAAGTTGCTAAAAAACATCACGTGGTTAATGGACGACCCCTAATAATAATTTATTGCCTTTACAAATTGTCTGTGTTATTTTTGTCCAATTTTTGGTCAGGTTAGGTTAGGTTAGATTTTAGTAGATATTTTATTGTCCGTAGGACATTTTGTCGGAGGATATTATGTTGGGGACATTTTGGCGCGGGATGTAAAGTCGCGGAACAATTTCAACGACTCGTTTTTGAGATCAACAGCTCAGTTACGGAACGATTTACTGGCCTCCATGTTTCCTCCCTCCTACAACATATTCATTCCTTCATCTCCTCAAAAAGACCCCCACACAACATTCCCAAATAATATGACATAGGCCTTAAAAGAAAATATTTTCCTCGAGGCCTTCTGTGTAGAGATAATGTAAAAAAAGGAAGCAAAAAAATGTTTTTGAAAGTTTTAAATAATCACAAAAATAATATCGAGTTTTAAAACTAACTGTAAATACAATGAGGCTTTTTGAAACAATGTTGTTGATAAACAATTCAGAAAGGATTTGTAACTGTTGCGAAAGTCACCTAATACTATTCTCGGGGACAATCAACATTAAATTAATATCGCAAGGGTGACCCAGACAGATTTGTAGGTCGAACATATTTCGCTATTATTTGTCACCAACAAAGTGTAGGCAGTTTGCCTGGAAACTGAACAGAATTACACAAAACTTTTGCACTTGTTTTCAATAGTTAAAAATAATTGTTTGTCGCGCTGTGTATTTTGTTTACATTGATAGATACTATAGAAAGGGTTAAATTACCATGTAAAAGCCAAAATGTTTCTTATAGATTACCTAAACATCTGTTTCATAATTAAATGCGAAATAATATCCCTAAATATGTCCATTATTATCCATCCATCCATATTAATATTATAAATGCGAAAGTGTGCGTGTGTTTGTTTGTTAACGCTTTCACGCCTAAAACAGTAAACCGATGTTAAAAATTCTTTCACCAATAGAAAGCTACAGCGAAGCTAAAGCGACTGACATAGGCTGTATATAATGGTAAGCTCTGGCGTTAGGAAATTTGTATAAATGAAAATTTGTGTATTTCATATATTTTAGCGGCAGGGAGGAAAGGCAGGGGGAAGATGGGGATCGCGGAGAGGGAAGAGACGAGGGAGGGGGAAGGTGGGGAAGGCGAGGATGGTGGAAAGAAACGGGGACGCAGGGAAAGGACATGCAGATTTCTTTGAATGCGATTTTTTTACATTAACTCCAGACAGGAGACAGGACGCTCTGAGGAAAATAATTCCCCTCAGAGCCTATGTCATCTGAGATGCTGTGTGGAAGGTCTTTTTGAGGAGAGGAAGGAATAAACATTGGTCTCGAAGGAACCCGTGATGTAGGGAGGAGGAAACACAAAGGCAGGCAAATCGTTCCACAACCGAGATGTTGAACCCAAGAACGAGTCGAAGAAGCGACCCGTTCTCATGTGACCAATGTCAGCCGTGTATATGTGTTGGGCTCGCGTTTGGCGTGTTGCTACGCATGCTGGTACCAGCTAGTATCAAATATTTGTAAAATATACATGGATAAATCAATCGTCCAGTTGATTATTCCGACATCTCCGAAAAATTGAAAACCCTCTCCCTGGTACAATACTCAGATTAATCATTAACACCACCAAATCCATTATAATGCAGAAAAACATGTAGTGTTGAAACACACAAAATATTGATGTTTTCTGTACAATAGGATATTTCAATATGTGATACTAATGTATCGGACCGTTATGCCTCCTGGTGTAAAACACAGAAACGTGTAAATAATATTTGATTCATGGTGAGCATTCGAATATTGCTATCCTCATTATTTCAAAACTTAGTACTTGGAGATGTCTGACTAATCAACGATCGGTACGAGTATATCTATCTATATCTATCTATCTATCTATCTATATATATAAAAATGTTCGCCGAAATGTATGTACGCGCATAACTTCCGAATGACTGCACCAAATTGGATAATTCTTTTTTTGTTGTGTTCGTTATTGTTAGGACAAGGTTTGTATAAAACTACTGGTGAGCTTTGGCATTATGAAATTTGTATACATAAATTGCAACAGTTGGCACGCGAGCTGTTTGAAAACTGAATGTACCGTGACTGAATGCGGGAGGGGGCAGGGGAATTTGGGTAGGGGGTTCACGGAAAGGGTGGGGGGAGGGGAACCAGGGAGGGGAAATCAGGAGGGGGGAAGGGGTGAGTGGAGTTGGTAGAGGGAAGGTGGAGGAGGCGGAGTGGGAACACGAGAGGGGAAGAGGACTCGGGGAGGAAGGGGAACGGGACGAATGGGAAAGGACACGCAGGGAGAAACAATTTATTTATTAAATGGCATAGCAACGCCTGCAGGGTACCAGCTAGTTTAAAATAAAATTGATGGTGAGAGTTATATTAGATTCCAAACTAACATTCAACAAGCATGCAGAATATACACAAAAGGAAATTGGGAAAAAAATATCTTTTTTGGGAAGAATTCGGCAAAAACTATCTAGTATATAGTAAAACTGCAATCACTATCTACAAATCAATTATTGCTCCACATTTTAAATATTGCTCAACTATCCTTTTCCTATGTAACGAACGAGAACAAATTCAAATTCTCCAAAACAGGGCAATGAGAATAATACTTCGGCGAAATAGATTTTCAAAAGTAAACAAAATGTTAAAGGAACCGAATTAAAATTAAATTAAATTGGCTGAAACAATTGGAAAGATGTATTGTAGGAGCTACATAAAACTACATAAAATTTAGTTTGCAAAATGAAATATTATAATTAATTAGAAATTTTGTAAACTTAAATGTACAAATTACTAAAATAAATAAAAAATTCATAAAAGTACATAGCTTTAACTAAATCAATAGATGACAGTGCATGAATAGAAAGCTGAAACGCGCCTAGAAGCAGCGTAGGGGGGGGAGGAAGTCCTTTTAAATATCTGAAAAACATAACGGCGCTAAATGGCCGTATAATGACAATTTCATATTTGAAATTCTGTGAAACAACAGGCCCTTAATTTTATATTGTAACTAGCTGACCTGGAGAACTTCGTGCCGTCTCAGAATCAATAACTGTTGAGTTAACTTATTAGCTGAATTAAATGCAGTTTTTTCCTTAAGTTAAAAATTACACAATGAAGGGCAACATCGATGGGCAACTGTCCGTGTTTTATTTTTGTCAGTATCAGAGATGGCGTCGTGAATCTATCTATATAAATATCTATCTATCTATCTATATAAATATCTATCTATCTATCTATATAAATATCTATCTATCTATCTATATAAATAAAAATGAATCCCCGAAATGTATGTACGCGCATAACTTCCGAACGACTACACCAAATTGGATAATTCTTTTATTGTTGTGTTCGTTATTGTCAGGACAAGGTTTGTATAAAACTATTGGTGAGCTCTGGCATTATGAAATTTGCAAAAAAAAATTGCAATAGGTGGCACGCGAGCTGATTTAAACTGAATGTATCGGGACTGAATGTATGGAATGCGGGAGCCGGGATTGGGGAGGGGTGAGGGGGAACTCGTGAGGGGGAACTCGGGAAGGGGGTTCGCGGGACGGGTGAAAGGGGAGTGGAGTGGGGGGATGGAAGGTTGAGGAGGCGGAGTGGGAACGCGAGAGGGGAAAGGGATGCGGGAAAGGAAGGGGAGGCGGAAGGGGAACAGGATAATAGGAAAGGACACGCAGGGAGAAACAATTTCTTTATTAAATAGCATAGCAACGCATGCCGGGAACCAGCTAGTGGATTTATATTTTTTGTGATTTTCTTATTTTTCCACTTACTTGCGGGAATGGCGTTTCATTTTCTTTACAAGTGTGAGGGAGATTTATTATAATTATTGTATTTTTCCTTTAGAGGGAGGGGTGCAGACATACGTTCACCGTTTGTCTCATTTTCGACTGGTGACATTTAGTGTGTAAGAAATAGGGGCAGCATTATATGTTTAAAAGCAAAACCATCAGCGCATTGACATTTGACGTTTTTGAATTTTTGGAATTCACTCACTATTCAATATTATACTAATATCACAATATTCCTGCAGCTCTTTCAAAATATGAGAATTCATTCCATACAAAATGTATGAGGAAAATAACTTTCTGCATAATTTTTTTTTCGTAAATTTTCCGTTAATTTAATAGATATTCTGCTATTCGGGGCGGAGACAAATCCAATAAATCAAGATTATAAAAATCGGTCCAGCCGTTCTTGAGTAATAAATGGTTTAACTAATCCGACTTTGTTTTATATATTATAAAGATAAGATAAGATAAGATGATGGGGTTTTCATCGCATTCCGTACAAAAAGTTGAAGGAGTGAACTCCTAAAACCGTACAAAGTCTCCTGGTCTATGAATCTGATTAAATGGAATAGAATTGTAGCGACAAAATTATACAGCATTTGTAGCGTCAAAATAATTGCAGACATTCCACTGGCATAAAGCACGAATCACAAAATATCCTGAATAAAATATGTATGCAATTATTTCCAGGAAATAAATCCAGAAATAAATTAAAACAACACGACGAAGAAAAACAAAAGCAATCAATACATAGAACACGGATAAGACATAACTGAGGGATAAACATTTTCACGGTCCGGTCGCCTCGAGATTTAGGAAGTATTTCAGTAGTTTCGAGAATTAATGAAAAGGATAAAATACGTAAGTAAAGATTTGAAAAAAGCAGGAGGGGTTACGAATAAACTTTTACACGGTGCTTTAATATTAGCACATTAATTTGAGAAGTTTGTTAATTAGGTTAAGATTAAGGCTCAAAAAGAAGAGGATGGAGAGATATGTAATTACCAATGTTAAAGGAGAGCGCTAATATTTGAACCGATAAAATCGATGCGAAACTCTTGAAAATGTTTAATAAAACACGACTCGTTTAAAATATAGTAAAAATCTCATGGAAGGCGTCTTAAGTATCATTTAAAGAAACATTGTGAATTTTATCACAACTATAACTTGTAAAATAACTGAAACAAACGTGTTTATAATAATTTTCGGAGCATACTTTTCGATTTTTTTCTATCAAGGGAATTTCATATAATTTGCGTTTCGGCGTGGAACGCGTCTAGATATTATCTTCAAAAATAACATATATTTTTTAAGAGCTTAAAAACTTTAAGGGAGATATGTAAGAAATCGGTAGAAATTCGGGTAGCGGTGGTTCAAGTGTCAAATTATTCGTAAACTGCACTTTCATAGATGGCGCTAATTTAATTATTTTAGGAAACGAACACTTTCGCAAGTTATGCTTTAAAGCACGGTGTATGAATATATAGTTTTGAACGTTAAAAAAATCAAATACAATATGGTATCGGTGATTCAATCCAATATTGTATTCCTAAGCCTTTCTTGAAATAATTGAGGTTTTATGCGGTCAAATTCATATTTATCGTAAGGTTTTACGTCAATGATTTTAAAGGCAAAAAGTTTTTTTTATCCTAAAATAATGAAATTAGCGCCACCTATGAACGAGCAGTTTAGGAATAATTTTAAGTTTGCCTTTAAAGCTTGATACGCGGTTGAATTAAAGAGGCAGGATACCTAAATACTTTTTACTTATTGTCAACAATTTTTTAAAGAGATATATATTTCACCGGAGAGTTTCGGCCTGTCTCAAATATTATTTATTATTTCAAATAAATATTACAAATTCTCAATTTTGGATTTGAGATCTAAAAACCCAACGAAACTGAAAATTTATTTTTGTAATCTTCTAATACGGTTAGTAAAAAAAACTTTAAAATCGGTCCAGTTTTGGAGGAGAAAAATGGGGAATACAAAAGCTCGATTTTGATGATTTTATTTAGGTATTTTCAGCCTGAGTTGCAGTTGTCCCTTTAGCTCAGTATTCGGGGAGTTGCCACAGTGACTCCGACAGTGACAGCAACAGTTTCAATTTCTCGGCATCTAAGGATTCCTCTTAATTAAGCGGTCAGCTTTTCATACCAAAAGCACATGATCTTGCTATTATTTGCTGTGCAACGCCTTGGTATGAAGCTTTGAACGAAAGAAGTGAAGAGAGCATAACCATAGAAAACCGGAAATACGTCATTTTTAAATCAAATTTTAGACGTATTGACTCTTTTCCACAAAAAATTATAAATTGATTTCGAAAGATTGTTCTTTTATCTAGTAAAGATATGTTTTAAATTTTTAGAAAAAATGTTTATTTTTAATATAATAAGGTACAATTTTTAATATATACCATAGGTCGTTTGCAGATTTGTTAAATTTTCAAACGAAAAATCTTATTTTACAAGACATATGTCATATCTCATACATTATTGTAAATCAATACGTTATCAAATAAAATCATTAAAAAATATATCTGTACACTTATTTATGACGAAAATTTCTCTATTTTGTCTATCTATTTACGGTCTTACAAATTAATATATTTCGGATTTTTTTGCACATTTATTTTTTATTGAAAAATTATAAATAGATACTTATGATAAAAAAATAATTACAAAAAGTACATAATTTTAATAGTTTTATCATCACGCCTTTCAGCATTTTTGGATGTAGGTATAAATTAAAGCAAATTTGGAATGAAATAAAATCGATATTGAGTTATAATTTTTAAAAAGCAGGTACGGAGAATAATATTAATCTTTCTCATTGGAACCGCCCTGTACGATCGTAAGAAAATCTTTCGACGAAATGTGGATTTTCGGCCGCTGGATGGTTAAAAAAAAGCCTTAATATTTATGTTTCAGACATTAAATATTGAAGAATCGAGATTTATTTGTTTTGCAACTAGAATACCATTTCCAGGAACAAAACGCGGAGGCGGCAAAGTTGACAAACAAAGTTGTCTTTAGATGTAATTAAACACCGATACGCGCCGCTTCCTGGTTTCCGGAGATCCGTTTAGATATAATTTCCTGGACCGGAAGGGCGGATGGACGGGCGGGCGCCGAACGGGTCGGTATTGTTTGATCTCACGTTAGTCCCCGAGAGGCCGAAATGAAGGGTTCACGGCGAGTTCATCGAAAATCAATTCATCGAAAGCAAATTCATCGAAAACATGTTCATTGAAAAGGAGTTTATCGAAAACCAGTTCATCGAAAACCAATTCATCGAAAACCAATTCATGGAATGATCAATTTATCGAATCGCCAATTCGTCGAAAAAAATATTTTGTAGATATTTGAGAGAAATGCCGAGCGGACCGGGAAGTTAAAAAAACATTGGTCAAAAAACAATACAATAAATATTGACATAAATTAATAATGAAATAATAATGACAATAAATTTATATTTAAAAAAATTGATAATAAAACTTTGGACAAGGAGACTAACCTAGCCTAACCTTTTTTTTCGATGAATTGGCGAATCGATGAATTGATCATTCGATGAATTGGTTTTCGTTGAATTGGTTTTCGATGAACTCGTTTTCGATGAACACGGTTTCGATGAACTCATTTTCGATGAATTTGCTTTCGATGAATTGATTTTCGATGAACTCGTCGGTTACCAAATAAAATACGTTGAAATGATAGATGTCGTAAATAGGTATATTTATATTACTGAAAGATATGAAGAGATGTTTTTGAAACGAAAAATAGCGACACTAAAAAGTGACAAACACGTATCTGTAGGATTTGGCCTGCAAGAGAATGAGATACTATAATCGGTCTCCTTTTCGTGCGTAGCGTTCCCACCCTTATCTACTTTAGTTTATTAAAGGTTTCACTTCTACCCCGTGTGAATTGAACTCTTTGTTTTTTTTTCACAGTAGAGTAAGGTTCAGTTGTTTCGCAGGAATTCACGTGTTATCAAATAGCCATTCAGTATCATTTTCGAAGTGAAAACTTCTTGAGATTTGAAACTCGATGAAACGAAAAATGGCGACACTAAAAAATCAAAATATGCCTATTTCTGTCCATGTGTGAGTATATGAGACGATCATGTATTGCCTTTTAAGATTATTAAGCACTGGAAATGTTGAATCTTTCAAAATACCTACCTTTTTTAAACCCACGCAAAGGTTTCTGGATTATTACAACCACATGACGATACATCCGAAAAGTTTTTTAATAATTACAAAAACTCTTGCAAAACTGTCAAAATTGTAAGTATAAGAATGACATTTTGTGAAACAATTCTATTTTGGAAAATCTTTAAATTAATGGATTTATTTGAAGTATTTTGAAGTACTTTGAATCGAATCAAGAATTATATACCAAATATAATTTCCGGACACTGTGTATAAATTTATCTAAACCTCCATGTACTATTCCTCTTAAAGCAGTGTGTATCTTTTTCTTTATGCGTTCGCGGTATGTAAATAATGGTTCCTAAAGAAGACCCGGAAAAGCTCCTTTATTTACATTTTCCATTACATTTCCCCGTCGCGTCGCATGGAAATAAATACAATAGAAGCCTCCACCCCACCCGCCACTCATCCAGGGGGTTAAATCACCTCTGCGAAATTAATAAAGCCCAAGGTCGATGATAACCCTTCGAATTTGGTGGATTCATTCTCAGGCCACAAGAAAATAGTGTTAGTAAACTACTGAAACTTGGCCAAAGGGTAGCGGGTAAGACATCATAAATAGTTTCGCTCAAATGTTTGAATAGCTCAGATGTGTCTAATTCGCTTAGGTTCGGTGAGCGGTTTAGACATGCGTATAATACAGACGTACTTGAAAGATTGCGAATCTGGAGTTGTCTAGATTCAACAGTCGCACACAGTTGACGTCAGTTCGGTTATAAAAACAGATGCCTCCTTTGGGTCCAAACTTGCGTACGAGGGTGAAGCCCGGTAGTCCAGTCCAGATAGGAGCAGTCTAAGGAAAAGAAGATTGGGACATTAGGACAGAAGGTGGTGATAGACAGAATTGAAATTTTTGTTCAGACCGCGAATGTTGGTGAAATTCACAAACAGTTTTGGCCCCCATCCAGGATTCTGCTACTCGCCGCTGTGTGATTGATATTATGATTTTTTTTCTATGAATAAATTTGGGCAAACATGGGAAGGAAAATGTATTATGGGTGAATAGGAGGCTGGGGATCAGTGTACTCAGGAGCGATGGAAGAATGAATCCATCCCACTCACTGCGGTGCAAGGCGATGGACGCAGTGTAGGGTTAAATAAAATATTAGGTCCTTACATATGAAATTGGCGTTTTGCCGTACTGGCAACTTTGATCTCAAATATCTTCTCTTTGGTTAGGAATTCCAAATTCAAATTTATACAGCTATTTACTCGTGTATTTGTGTTTCGAAAATTATAATTCATTTGTTTTTTCCTTAATTTTTTTTTTTCTTTGCGTCACTTAGTTTACAAAACGGAAAACTTGAAATATCGCGTTATTTACGAGTACGAGTTCCACCGTGGCACCAGTGCTGCAGAAACGGCTCGAAGGATTAATGATGTGTATGGCGACGGTGCCGCAAAAGAAACACAGTGCATTTTTGGTTCCAACGTTTTTCAACGAAATTTCGACCTGCAGAACAAGCCCCGTGAACGGCCGGAGACCAAAGTTTATAATGAAGAATTGAAGGCTATTGTGGAAGCGGATCCATCGCAAACCACGTCCGAGTTAGCTGCAGGCTACGGTGTTAGTGATAAAACTGTTTTAATCCACTTGAAGCAAATTGGGAAGGTGAAAAAGCTTGAAAGGTGGGTACCTCACGAATTGAGTGAAGCAAATCAACAAACGCGCGTTAGAACGCTAGACTAAACACTGCACAACAGACGGCTACCAAATTAGAGGAGCTTCAATTGGAATGTCTAAGACATCCACCGTACTCTCCGGACCTTGCCCCAACAGATCACCATTTTTTTTCGAAATTTGGATAACTTCTTGCAAGGGAAAAAATTCAACTCCGATGGGGCAGTCCAAACCGCCTTCAAAGATTTTATTGATTCCCGTCCTAATGGTTTTTTAGTAAAGGGATCGATGAACTGCCTATGCGATGGCAAAAGTGCGTAGATAGCAATGGTACATACTTTGATTAAATAAATATATTATATTTAAAAAAAATAGACTTTATGTTCCTCCCATACAAAACGCCAATTCCATATGTAAGGACCTAATACATTAAAAGTAATTATTATACTAAAATACCGATAATAAGAGAATTAACGCGGAAAGTATCATCTCCTCATATACCTTAACATAAAAACACTTCACCACAACTTGCCCCGATGATGAAAATCAGATAAAGAAAGAGGAAGCGCAACACGGCATAATAATCTGAAATTATTCAGTTTATTTAATTTAGAGGAACGTATAATCTCGGAACAGAATAAACAAAATCTTCACACAGCATAATAATTTGTAACAATGCGCAGGCAAACCATTCGCTCTTGTGATTTCAAGCGACTACAGCAATGCCAATTGTTTGTAAACACAAAACAGAAGAAAATGTATCCTTCAACGCTAAACAGAAGGCTCATAAGCCGCATTTCTCTAGAAACTCTCTCAAATTCCTGGAGAGTAGAATGGGAATATTCACAGTTGTAAAAGTAAAGGTTAAAAAAAACTCTGCGAGAAAATCAAGCTACAAAAATAAACAAACAAAGTAAGCATAAATGAAAAAGAAAAGAAAACTCTCACCGTTAGCACAATAGTCATCATTAGGTACATAGTACAAAATGAAGTGCGCATAGATGTTTTAAACTACGCAACGGATTTTCATGCTTTTTTCACTAATAGATAGAGTGATTCAAGAGGAAGGTTTATATATATAATACATGCTTATTATGGTTCCATGACAGTTCATCCTGCGACAATTCATCCGGCGACAGTTCATCCTGCGACAGTTCATGCGGCCGACAGTTCATCCTGCCGACAGTTCATCCTGCCGACAGTTCATCCAGCCGACAATTCATCCGGCGACAATTCATCCTGACAATTCAACCTAACCTAACCTAACCTATAAGTATAAGTACGTCGTATTTTGTTATTCACGCATGCTTCTTCGGAGAGTCGAAATTATTGTTAGTAAAAATATTTTTACAGCGTATTTCCACTCAAGATGCCTTCAGATATAAGTATATCGATTTTGGTAGTACGGCCGTATATCCTCTTTGCATACTTACTTAATAAAAATCTTCTAAATGATCAGGCAGGATGAATTGTCGCCGGATGAATTGTCGGCGGGATGAACTGTCGGCAGGATGAACTGTCGGCAGGATGAACTGTCGGCCGGATGAACTGTCGCAGGATGAACTGTCGCCGGATGAATTGTCGCAGGACGAATTGTCGGGTCACCGCTTATTATAGTAGAGCCGTAAAAGCCGAAAAATTCAAATATTCAATTCAGGCAGCGGGCAGCTCGCAAGCGGCTGGTGTGGATTTTATAAAGGTTGGGTAATGGCGTTGTGTTTCGTTAGCTACAGCAACGTGTGGCCGGGTCTGCTTACAAATAAATGTAAAAGCTTAAACCTAGAAATAAAAAAAGAATCGCCACCTTTTGTTAAGGGCGATTAACCAGCGGCCGAGAATTCAAATTGCGTCGAAAGACGGTCTTGCAACTGTACAGGGCGGTCCCGTTCAGAAAGATTAATTATTCTCCGTTTTTACCAGCATTTTTAAATAATAACTCAACATCGATTTCATTTCAATAAGAATTTACTTTGATATATTTCTATATTCAAAAATGCTCAAACGTGTGATGATAAAACTATCAAAATTATGTGCTTTTGTAATTATTTTTTGATAAATAAAAATAAAAATAAAACTCATATATGTTAGTTTTGTAAGACTGTAAATAAATAGACAAACTGAAGTATTTTCGTCACAAAACACGTGCTCGTATATTTTTTTTAGAGATTTTCATTCCACGCCTACATTAGCTGATTTTAGGTAAATTTGAGAATTACAAAACATTTTATGGAGCAGAAATCTGACATATAAAACAGCTAAAATCTCTTACTAAGAGTTCTTGAAAAATTCTTCATCCGTAACATTTTGCCTGACTAATATTTCTAAAAAGCAGAATGCGTAGATATTTTACAAATTAAGGACTCGTTTTATAAATATAAACGTCGTCATTCAAGACAGTAACATGTCAAGCTTTAATTTTTCTGCTTAAAGAATGAAGGATTCAAAAGATGGTTGTATTATAACCTTTGGTACACTACAAACAATATGAGAATTTTTTTGTGAAATAAATGTGTTCACACCGACAACAATATTGCATAAAAGAAAAAATATTCTTTATGTCTATTTCTATACGAGCCATTTCCCGTGGATTTCAAAACCCCAAGATCACCTCTCCTGGAATAATGTCAGGGGTGGCCGACCCGCGGCCGCGTGAAGCGGAATAATTTACGACGTATCCCGAAGGCGCACTGCGGGTAATGGACGCATCTCTGAAAATATTACCCCTGGTCCCTTCCTGCTATCTACTTTTGTATCCCTGGCGAAATCGAAAGTTTTAGTTGTGTTCTGGTGTCCCCTCGAAAGGAATGGCGCCCTGGTATTTATTTTCGCACTTTTGGATTAAAGGTGAAAAAGTCGTGCATTTAATTGGCTAATAGGCCACTTGCATCAACATTAAAAAAAAACCAGTTTAGGCAAACATTCTAAGACATTCCGTATTTCTTTAATCGTATTTTTGGAACCCTTTCGATTTTTTGAAACTTTCAATCCAAAAATCGGACAATTTTTTTATAAACCGGATAGACGGGACATATGTTTATGGGCGCGAAAAAAAAAATTACATAGCCATAAAATCATAAAAAAAAACCGACGTATTCCACATGAAGGGCACAGGGGAATAACGGGGCATACCAAAAATATTACATCTCATAAATATTTGTTTCCTTGATCCATTTTATTGATCATTAATCATTATAATGTTCAACGTCTACATATGACAAAATCCAATGTAATTGACTTGTACTTGTTATTATAATAATATATTGTAGAATTTGATTTTGTTAAAATCAGCACTACTACCATTATGCTACGTCAGCCGCTGTGGATGTTCACTTTATACCATCTTTCAAAACGTCGAACCAAACAAAGTTCGCAACGTAACGTACAATAAAACTAGTGAATTTTAAGTGTCAAGTTAAAAAAATCGCCTGAAAGTGTTGCCATATAAAAAAAAAAATTGTGTGAAATTTTACAAAATTAATTGAATATTTCGGAGATGGAACATTTTAAAGTAGTGACGCCACGAGCCCAAAAAAACCTATTTATTTAATTATTTAAAAAAAACTATAAATTTCTAAAAAAAAATTGTTAAATTTTCGTAATCTTAGTAGAAAAATCTATCCACACGATTTATTCCAAGTAATTTGAAATCCATGCAAGTGGTCTATTATCTTATGGAGGTAAAGAAAGTACCTACCTAAACGTTTTAAACTAAAGAATATAATATTATGAGGTCAAACCACAGACAATAGAATCGAGGGTGATGGATCGTCACCCACT
Organism: Limnephilus marmoratus; assembly: GCA_917880885.1. Taxonomy (NCBI): domain Eukaryota; kingdom Metazoa; phylum Arthropoda; class Insecta; order Trichoptera; family Limnephilidae; genus Limnephilus; species Limnephilus marmoratus. The sequence continues at coordinate 26,922,097 of OU862923.1, read as the reverse complement.
ATTAGTATCTATGAAACCGCGGGCACCAAAGTGTCGCTAACATCGTTCACTCATACTACGGCAAATCGCGTCTACAGCATCGCACAGCGGTTCCCCGCCTTTTCTTCCTAGTCCGTGCAGGTGCAGATTGGCCGTAGCTCGACGACAGTCGGTACGCTTCCATGCCATATTTCCAGTAGTTTCTATTATTAACGGGTCACACATCCAAATTAAGAAATTGTAGTGATTTCGAGGTTGAAATTAACAGGATCACAAAGTAAATTTATAAAACGGGATGGAAGACAATAAATAATTCGGTGTAGGTAGAAAACTATTAGTATTTTTTATTTTTATTTTTTTTTATTTTTTTATTTTACATATACACAATATAACATATAGCTTGCATATTTATAAACTCTCCTAATAAAGCAAATACTTGTGTTTAGGAGAGGACAACTTGTTAATAACCTAAGAATTATTTAAAAAAATCCCTATCAAGAACTTAATTAAAATTATGAAGAGATTTAGACTCAACATATTTTTTAAAGATTATAAAGAAATTAAACAAGAAATGTATATAGGATGTACATAAAACATTAGGAATAACAAACAGTCAAAAATATATCTAGAGAAAGTTAAAATTATATGGTGGTAGGTACTATGAAAATAAGGTTTTGTTCATTTTTATATTTGTCGTAATTTTTTTCTGTTCGCATACCAGTGGGTAATTGATTAAATAATTTTATTCCTTTATATACAGAGTGATTCTGTGCTGTTGTAGTTCGTACGGGTGGTACAGATAGTCCACCAATAGAAGTATTCCTTATGCTAATATTTAGCAGTGGGGTAATATTTTTACTAACGATATCTTTATATAGCCGAAGTAGTGCTATTTTTTCGTAAATTTTTGTAAGTGGGGGAACGGGGAATTCTTGGAATACGTTTATTGTTGGGTAGTAATACGGTTTTTTTATGATAATTTTTTTAATTGTTTCGAATGGGAGAAGGGATGATTTATATGCACCCCCCCCCCCCCCAAGCAATGATTCCATATTGTAGAACAGATTGCGCAAGTGCAAAGTAAATTTCTTTTAATATTTTTAATGAGATAGTATTTCTAAGTCTGAAATATATATATATTAGTTTCCACATTCTGTCGTGGAGTTTATTTGATTTTTCCATTTTGATAATTAATATCGATAATTATTCCGAGATATTTTATTTGTTCTTTACTACTAATATGTATACAATTTCAGTTGTGTAAAGCTATCCCTTTCATACACGAATGTCTCTTTCATACCATTAGATATACATTCACCACAGAAATTAACATAATAAATTTGGACAACTTATATAACGCTGTTTTTGCGAAAAATCGCCTCAAGAGCGCTGTAAAGTATGGGACTAACGAGTAGGTAAATAGATACCTATCAAAATTAAAAATGTTCCAAGTAATGTAGTAAATCTTTTTTGCGCTGCAATAGGACTTTAATTTTATGCAGTGCTGCCTTACTAAAATAAACAAAGGAGAAGTTCTTACCAACTCACAAAGAAATTCATACCAGCTTAATCGATTGTGCGCGCAGTTTTAGTGGTCATTTTCCGTTCTTAGAAAAGCTAACTCGTGGGAGTAATTGTTCGTGAAAAAGAGTCTAAAATAATAAATAAAGAATAATAATAATTGTAAAAAGGGTATAATTGCGGTTCGCCGAACTAGACGATTTGGCCATCAGACGATCGACGAACCTCGCAACGATCAAAGGGTAATATGAATAAGCCAACAAACAAAGTAAATAGTGGAATTAATCGACCATTGCACTATGCACGTCACTAACGACGATCTTCATGCTTCCATGATTCAAAATTTGAAGACAATAAAAAACGTTATCACCCTAGTGGGAAATTTTGATAAAATATCTTTTACTCATGAAGCTCGGAAAACATTTTCATCGATGATAGTTAAGAAATTGAATTTGGGAGGCGGGTGTGGGTACCGCCGCCCGGTAACCATTTATTGGATAACCAACACTTCTGCCATAGGTCACCCCAAGTGGTTCGCTCGTTTGGTGACTGCCCGGGTTCATGGGGTGAGGTTTGTCAAGGTTTTGGTGGCCGATGCGTCTGCCCACTTGCTGCGTGGCGGGCCGGATCGAGGGAGACTGGTTCAGGAGGTCTTTTGACCTCTCCGGCCGGTTCGCTACGTTTGGTGATTTAGAAGGGGTGCACGGGATCATGGGGTTTGTCCGGGTCTTGGCGGCGGATGTGTCTGCCCACTAGCTGCATGGCAGGCCGATCGGGAGAGAATGGGTGAGGGAGCCCCATTTGACTTCTCCAGGTCTATCGGTACATCGCCTTGCACCGCAGTGGGAGGGATGGATACATCCGTCACTCCATTACACACTGACCCCCAGTTTCCTACCCATCCCTCCTTTCCCTTCCCAGAACTTTCTCTCTTTCCTTTTCTAAAAAGACCCTCCACACAGCATCCCCAAAGATGATGGCCCTGATGGAAATTAATTTCCTCAATTAATTTAAAAATTTATTCCTTTCTATATGGAGATAATGTAAAAAAAAACAAATACTTATTAACAATATATTATCAACAATAAATAGGCGACAGCAAGACTAACTGCTGTTTCTCAGTCCCCTTTGACAAGGAAATCGCTGACGGAGGCGTATATGCCCACACATGCACCAATACACACAATCCCAAGTGGGTGTTGAGGGGTCAACCGGTCAACCAATGGGGATCAACCAAAAGGGGTCCCAAGGGGGTGAGGAATCATTATTTTTTTTATTCATTATAGTTAAGCGCACTTGAAGTGAAATGACACAAAACTGCGCTATACAAATGTAACGTCATTATTATTTTTATTATTCAACTCCATTGCGCTACTTAGACGCGTCATTTTACAAAAAAGAATCACAGTCTAACTTACTAATGTATCTGTCCGTCGCTACTGTAGGTATTTATTGATGGATGTTGCATGTTCAAAAAATCCATCATAAAAAAGGTCCATCACGAAAAGGTTACATCATAAAAAGTTTTCACCATAAAAATGTTTCATTAAAAAAAAGTTCTCATAAAAATGTTTCATCGTAAAAAAGGTTCCACGTCATAATAAGGTTTCATAATAAAAAAAAATCGATCATAAAAAGGTTACATTATAAAAAAAAGGTTGCATTATAAAAAAAGTTCTATTATAAAAAGAGTTCCATCATAAAAGGGTTCCATCATAAAAAAATCAATCATAAAATGGATGCATTATAAAAAAAGTGCCATCATAAAAAGGTAACATTATAAAAAAAACTCCATAATAAAAAAATTACACTATACAAAAATTCCACATGAAAAGGTAACATAATAAAAAAAGTTCCATCATAAAAAGGTTATATTATAAAAAAAAGCTTGTATTAGGTATAAAGAGTTCCATCATAAAAGGCTTCCATTATAAAAAGGTTACATTATACAAATAGTTTCACCATAAAATCAATTCACACGCGGTAGGAGTTGTGACGAATCAAATTTCGTCACAAATAAATTTGAATAAATAATATTGTGTTATGAAAGAGTCTCGCTCTGTGCAGCAAAGACAAAGAAAGTGATGACAGATATGGGTGCAAGGACTAAAACGGAAGAAGAGCGAAGTGCGGGGTAGAGCCACGGGTCCTACGAGTTCATAGGGCACGCCGAGACAGGAGTCAAGACCGGGACGGAGAGGAGACACGTATAGTGTACAACGGCAAGTACGCGTTCCCCGCCCAGCGGCGTGATGCTGGGCGGTGGATGAAGAAACAGGAGTCAAGACCGAGACGGGGAAGAGAGGAGACACGAGTGGTGGTGCAACACCAAGTACGGGTTCCCCGCCCCGCGAGGTGGTGCTGGGCGGTGGATGAAGAAGTTATAGTGGAGTTCAAGGAAATGATTCGCAAAACATACGTTCTTCCGCCCGGCGACGTAAAGTTGGGCGTGAGACGAAGAAAGTGCGGTGACCATACGCGGCGAGTGGCCAAAGTGCGAAGTGAAGCAGACGACTTCAGGAGACTTCAGACTTCAGAGGCAGGAAACTCGGCTAGGAAGGCCTGAGCTGCTGAACCGGAGGAGCTGCCATCGAGGACCTCAACCTTACCAAGGCACCCGCAGAGAACCCAGTGACACGAAGGTAGTTTCAGTGAACAATTAACTATGACGATGTGAACAATGGAGAAGCAACCCCGAACCATATGACAACTAGTTAAGATTTAGATATAAGTAGATCTAACTATAATTAAGACCATGTATTAAGACCTAGCCAAACCTTATTAAAATCCATATATTTAAAACCTTTGTAATTAAATTCAACCCCCCTTTGTCCCAACCCAAGCGACCCGAGTCGGTGAGAAGGCAGAGAAGGCAGAGTGGAGAAAGTACAAAGGTATGTTATAAAACTGCACTTATTTAACCTTACATCAATGATTATTCTGAGCTAGCTTCCTGTAACAAGGTGATACGTTACAGAGTGTAACCTTCAGAAAACTGAAGTATACAAGAGTGGGGAGGCTAGGAAGTTAGGAAGCACCGCAGAAAGAGGAGACCGATTATACTATCTTATTCTCTCGCAGGCTAAATCCTATAGATGTATGTGTTTGTCTCGTTTTAGTGTCGCTATTTTTCGTTTCACCGAGTTTCAAATCACAACGGTGCTAAAAAAATTATCACATCAAAAGTTACAATTATTGTGCAGAAAACTTCCGAAGACAAGAGTGGGGAAGCTGCGAAGCACCGCACAAAGAAGAGACCGATTATACTAACTCATTCTCTCGCAGGCTAAATCCTACAAATGTGATAGTGTCGCTATTTTTCGTTTCATCGAGTTTCAAATCACAACGGTGTTAAAGAAGTTTTCACATAAAAAAGTAAGATAATAAAAAAAGTCTCTTTTTAGCCGTTTGGCGGTCTGCACACAAAATTTTGTTAATCTGTGTGTGAAGTTATGCACGTAGACCAACATTCTTCAACAAGACAATGTCCGACTGTTAAATGAGCAGTCGGTTTATCAAGAAATGAATAATTCAATAATTTAATTTGACAGTGTTAAAATTGAGAATAATTTTAAAGTCATTTCATTTTGTTGACGTTTTTGACGTACTGCGAAATATGAAATGACCATAGACATCCAAATTTAATAGACGAGAAGATACAGATGAGGGGTAAAACCAAACAATGGGGGGCGAAGAGGGGAAAGATGACTGATTCGTTAAAAAATCAATCTGACAGTATATAGGCATCTCGCATTATAATATCCATTTAGTTCTTAAAAGCAAAATCTGCTTTTGAATGAATAGACCTTTTTACATGGGAGCGCGACTTGCTCGCCACGTTATTAACATATTTGCGAAGTCCAAATACGGCAAAGTAAAGTTCGCCACTTTTCAGACGAATATTTTGTTGCCGTATTAAGTTGAGACACTTTTACAAATGTTTCATAATTTTCTTACCCCTGTAACCAGCGACGATCACACTGGAGAACCGCCCACATTCGTTATGGTCGACATATTTTGAGGGTATAATGTATAAGCATAAGCTAACATTTTTGTCGTGTTATTTCGTAAAATGTACGATCAGAGCTCAACGCTGGTCCGGACAAGAATGATGACGTCACATTTTTTTAGATTCAAGCGAGGCTCTCGTAAGCCCAGCTGGTTCCATGGAACCGGTATGGGGAGGGGGAAATAATACGCTTTTATCACTTAGGGCAGGTCTATATAAGTTCGTATGTCTATGGAAATGACGGATTTATGACACAGCGAAAGTTATGCTTTTCAAGGACATCACCGTCCAATTAACAAAATCCCAAGATAGTGTGACGTATTGTTGGCACCAACTCTTGCTCGACCTACACTCGAAAAAAAATATTTCATTTCGATAAGGGTAGAAGAGAACACAAAATTTATGAAATCGATCCAATGTTGCACTATGCAGGTTAATGATTACATAAATGAATAAAACTTTGTAGTAAAGCAGAATTTCACGAAATTACTTTTATATGGAAATAAATAAACCTAACAAAATCGGTAAAATCAATAGGCCATTGAGTCGATCATACGTGACACCACACTCGTGACATAGACGGTGAATTGAAGGGGAAATCAAAGTAACATTGACTATCAAAATCACGTCAAATACAAATTAATGAAAGTCCCAGAGGTGCCAATATCTTTTTCTGATTTTTCTGTCTACACATTTTCTAATATTGTCTTCATTTAATTATAACTGTGGCGACACATCATTATAAATTTCGCCACCAAAAGAGGAATCGAGAAACATCTCCTAATATCCGCGCGCGTCGGCAAACCTACTTGCCTAGGTACCTTCGTACCTATACTGGCCGCGATGTACTTTCTCGTCTGCCGTGCCAGCCCGACGATAATAATATCGCCCCGCCTAGAAAGGTCTCGAGACAGCACCGTACAATATCTGTACGGCGCCGAATATTCTCGAAGTGGCTCGTATTACCTACCGCGAGGTAGTTACTCTACCGCGGCTATATAAGCAGCCGATCGCTCGCCCGCTGCAGTTCAGTCCAGTTCAGTCTCACATTAATCGTCGGTCAACATCTCAACATGTAATAAGTGCTCCTGCATGGCATCGCTACGCATCCAGGGCAGCTTCCTCGAGGTTCATCACCACGTCTCAGCTACAAGGCCCATCGTGTCTTCAGCTCCTGAGATCAGCAACATTCCGCGACTCACAAGGCTTGCGTCACCTTCAGTCCGGGGATCAGCTCACCACTTCATGGCACCCCGAAGCCCACCGTGCTTCGCTGCCATGGAACGCGCACCGCCTCGCCAGGACTACCTGCTGGTGGCTCAGCTCACCGAGCCACACACCGTTTACCTCCGCGACTTAAAGCGTCGAGCAACGGCCTGGAATATAGGTCATCTCCACCGCCATGGTGTCGAGCAACGCGCTGACCTTCACCGCACCATCTCCACCTCCGTGCGCCTGCAGCATCATCTACGGCACTCCGCATTACATCATGTTACCGACCACCGACCATCTGCTACGTAGCCCAATAAACGACTGACTCACCACTTCGACTGTACGCCTTTCATTTCTCTCTACCGATCCGGCCCGCTCCCTCATAACAAATTAATGAATTTTACTGGTTTATGTCATTCGAATCATTCGAGCAATATTCGTACGGCAGAATTATAATAATAATAACATTATATTTATATAGCGCAGTTTTGTGACATTTCACTTCAAGTGCGCTTAACTATAATAAATTTTAAAATAATCCTACTGTGCTCCTTATAATATTGAGAAAATAATAAAAGAATATACAGTATTTACAAAATAATGACAGAAGAACAAAATTAACTAAAGAATATACAGTATTTATAAAACAATGACAGAAGAACAAAATTAACAAAGATAGTGCTGTTATAGCACACACGGGACAATAATAATAATAGACAATAGCGGTGCTATTGTAACACAGGACAAAACAAGAACTTTAATACTAAAATATAATATACTAACAGAAAGGCAGTTTGCGTTTAGAAATAAGAGATATTCTGACATAAATTCGGATACGAAAACATAAAATAAAAATACAATTATGAGGAAACCGAAACCAAACAATTACGGGAAGCTTGAGAACATGGCTTATTATAATTACGTATATTGAAAAGATGTTAGGATTCATGAATGGTATGATTTTTTAAATAATTTTGTTTTTAAAGCCCGTTTAAATTCAGCCAAATTCTGGATATTAGTAAGAGTTGAGGGAAGTTTATTCCAAATGAGAGGGCCCGTTACATGAAAAGAGCGATCATAGTAAACAGCTCGATTTGACCTAGAAAGTTCTATTAGACGAATTATAATCTTAAAAAGTCGCACTCATCCGAAACGGAGTGGCCATTAACCGACTATTATGAATTTTTTATGTATATTTGGTAGGTATGGTAATAGTTTTAAAGTATATTTCAAACCTCTAGGTGATTAGGATGTCCCTATCCAGAAAAAAAACTATTTTTTGACAAATTTTTTTTTGTATTTTTTTATTTTTATTTGGCATCAAAAAATACCTGCAATCCCAAATTTTAACCCTCCCAACTCCACCCTCCCATTTTTTAATCACGATTTTAGTATTTTTATATGAACAAATTTAACAGTCTTTCGTATTTCAAACAGAACGAAATTATTTATGTTGTTGAATAATAGATGGTGCTACGTCCGCCTCATTGAACTTTCATCTACACACGCGCAAGACATTCACGAGAAGCGTCGCGTCATTTTGATATTTCATTGGTAAGTTTCGCATCTACAGAATTTCTGCACTCGAATTTTTGTGTTGAGATGACTTTTCAATATTTTTATTTAGTGCAAGATTACACATTTATTTAGATAATTTATGAAATGTTTTGACTAGCTGGTCCCGGCATGCGTTGCTATGCCATTTAATAAAGAAATTGTTTCTCCCCGAGTGTCCTTTCCCGTTCTTCCCGTTCCCCTTCCGCCTCCCCTTCTTCTCCTGCGTCCTCTTACCCTCTCGCGTTCCCACTCCGTCACCTCCACCTTCCCTCTCCCCACTTCACTCCCCCCCTTCCCCCGTCCCACGAACCCCCCTCCCCCCTCACACGTCCCCTTCCCCTCCCGCGTTCCCCTTCCACCTTCCCCGCCTTCCCTCTTTCCTTTCCCGCTTCCTCGTCCCGTCAACCCTCCTCCCGCGTTCCATATATTCAATCCCAGTACATTCAGTTATTAAACAGCCCGTGTGCCACCATTTACAATGTTTATTCAAATTTCCATTTTTCATGTATATTAAATTTGGTACCTAACATAGGTACCTATTTAAAATATCTAAAATTCTTGATTCGATTAAAACTATTAGGGGAGTACCTACTTTAAATAAATTTATTAAGATTTTCAAAAATAGAATCCTGATTGAACAATCAATGTTTTGCAAAATGTCATTCTCAAACACGCGAACTGTCAAACATGCTCATGTTTTCTGAAATTATCCAATTTTCTGCGCAATTTTCTTAATTTTTCTCTCCGTAAGAACCATCCTCGTACTTCAAGGAATATTCTAAAAAAAGAATTAGCGAAATCGGTTTAGCTGATCTCGAGTTTTGCGCTTACCAACACATTTAGCGATTCATTTTTATATTATAGAAAATAAAATAAATAAAAATACGATAGGCTTACAACTAAGATTCAAAATTATAATTGTATGTATGTGTTTGCCTCTTTTTAGTGTCACTATTTTTCGTTTCACCGATTTTCAAATCACAGCGGTGCTAAAGAAGTTTTCACATCACAAATTTAAATTGTGCAGAAACCTTCCGAAAACTAAAGTAGACAAGAGTGGGGAAGCTGCGAAGCACCGCACAAAGAGGAGAAAGAGATGGAAAGAGACTGCCCAACTAGGATGATTCCCGTTTTAGGGCAGTCAAAATATTATGAGTATGAACATATGGAACATGATTTGTACAAAAAGAAGGAAAATTGAAGAAATAAAAAGAAGAAAAAAGAAGATAAATAATACAAAATAAAATAAAAAAAGTTTAAAACATAGCGAAATTTTTTTATTTTTTATTTATTTAATGAAAAGAACATGATTTTATGAATTTCTACGCCAATGCAGAGTACTAGCTCTTGAGCTTGGCGTAGGAGTTATTTTACAACTAGTTCATTTTTATAACATACATTTTACTTACAGTATACAATAAATATAAACTATATATAAATATAATATATAAACTACTATTTTTCACTTTTATAACATACATTTTACTTAGTGTATACAATAAATAATATAAACTATGTTGTGATGTTAATTTTTGATATGCTATGAATTGAAGTTATAACATTTTGATTGGTGTTGTTATGGTTGTTGATTTTTTTTAAAGATTAATTTAGACCTTTTTCTTGAATGATACGAAATCTGTTATTTTTTTAATTTCTTCGGGAAGACTATTAAAATATTTTATGCCTTTATAAATATAATTGTTGTGCATTTGTTGTGTTGAAAATAGAGGAATTTGGAAGTTAAATTTATGCCTTAATGATGAGTTGAGTTTAAATTTTTTAGTTAAATTTTCTTTGAATATTTGTAGTATTGAATCTTTTTTATATAAATTATATATATATAAATTTTGAACATGTTAATTGAATCATTCAAGTGTTTTTATTACAAGATGCATGTGACTTCCGCTAGAGTAGTATAATATGTAGGCATTTGTTAATTTGTAAGAGAATAGAGAAGGGAACAAACAGCTTATACATAAAATGTAGAGATAAATATATACATTGATTTAAATGAAGCCAAGCCAAAAAAGTCTAATATTGTACTCGTGTAGAACAAATATTAGAATAAATTTCCTAATTCCTCGTGTATGTGCACAATATAATACAAAATTTCACAGAATTGACATTTTTAGTAATAACTTAAAGAAATACCGATATGAAGTAACGCGTACGATCGATCATTAACATGAGAGTATGGAATGTATCAGGAGCATCTCCTATCCTTTTCCTATATTCCTCTTCCTCTACCCTTCCTATAACCCTAAATTAATTTTAAGATAATAAAACTTCTTTGCAAATTAACTTTAGCATAAGAAACTTCTGTGGCTTGACTACAGTTCACTTTATATTGTATATTATCACTGTTATTACGTAAAAGCTGTTTGTTCCTTACAAATAAATAAATAAATTTTAAAATCTCATAAATCAAATTTATTTTTTTCCGCAAAACAAACAACTGATTATCTCCGGATAAAGATGATTGAACCTGCGACACCTAGTTTAGAACCAGACCCTTTTTACCACCAAGCCATCAATCTACCATACTCCTTTTCGATTTATCTACATATTTATGTGATAAAACTATTAGGCTGAAAAATGAAAATTTTTTTTTTCCGCAAACAAACAACTAATATTCATTCATAACATCTCTTGTTAATGAATCCCGAAGTACGGTCGATAACTAACCGAAGAAAATAAGGCGAATTTTCTTTTCAAAACTTACCGCTATAATTGACAAATGATACCGCCGCTCTCCCAGTGGTAAAGTTTCCCCGCAAATAATAAGAACTTCAAAACAAATAAGAAAGATTTCCCCGGGAAAATAAAATAATACTCACTTGAATATTTTCAATGGAGGAGAGAACGGTTCGTACCTACTTGGGTAGTCATGGTAGGTACCTACGTACAGACTACAAACTTGTAGATAAGTTATAAAGCTGCAAGGGATACATAAAAACTATGTATGAACGACGGTTCCATGACAGTTAATTCCGATTGTTGACCCCCCAGCATATTAAGTACTTTATTAATTATTTTGGATGAAAACTAAGTTTCGCCAATCATATCGACCAAATTATGAACAAAAGTATGAAAACACTAGGCTTCGTAAAAAGAAGAACTAAAAACTTTAATTCCATAGAAGCCATTAAACTATTATATGTATCTCTAGTTAGAAGCCAAATTGAATATAACTCGGTAGTTTGGTCTCTATCTTACAAAATTCACGTTAATAATATTGAGCGAATAGAAAAAAAATTCAATTTTTTTTTTTTAATTAAAAATCCCACTAGAAGACTTAAATATAAATATATACTTTAAATATTCAATACACACTCTAGAAGACAGACGTAAAATAAACGACTTAATTCGACTCCTACAACTCATAAACTTATGAATACCGACAGTAACCATACGACAAAATACACTATTCTACTGCAGCATTCACAAGCGGAACTACATTGCCCACTCTCCGATATAACGATTTTACACTATGGGGATTCAGTACTTAGGTGATGTTGACATATTTAACATCAACATGGCGAATTTTGTGGATCTTGTAAAACAAAACTATTCCTAAACATATCTGAATTTTGTGAACTTATCAAATCGCTGTATTTTTGTATTTTTTTTTTGTATTTTTGTGACTTGTGTGCATTTTTTAACTAATTTTATTTTTATTATTTCTCTATCTGTTTAAAAATCATTTGTCTTGAATTAATTGTAAAACCTAAAACATGTAAAAGCCCTCTGGGCGTTGAATAAATAAATAAATAAATAAAATAAAATTATGAGGTCGGTCTTGGTTTAATACGTTACACCCACTAACTAACACAAAATATAACAAGTGAGCAGAGTATAAAACATACTTTCAACAATATTTTGAACAAAAGAATAAAACATATTTTAATTTAAATGCACCAGGGAAAAAACTATCTGTTGTACACTGTATAAACCAGCTTTTAAGTATAAAAAATCAACAATGTAAATAAATTCGATAGATATCCATACCAACTTATTATTAAAGGTATTTTTGAAGACGATTTTAGGTTTGATATTGGTAAATAATGGACAGAAAACTATATTTTTTTAAATGTATAGTGTTTCATGGGGCCAACTGTTGGAGGATCAACTGTAGGGTCACCATGAACGAGTGCAGACCAGTGAAAATCACGGGAAAGTCATGAGTCGTAGAGGCCCCCGTGTTCGAGGGGTAAGGCACTCGAATAGCAATCCGAAGATCGCGGGTCCTAATCCCGGCGTACGCATATATTTTATTTGATTGATTTGTATTTTCACTATTTCATCATTTAAAATAATATAAGATATTTTTGCGGCACGTTCCGGAGTGGAAGATACTCTCAGTATCGCTTTGGTGTTAAGACCACCATTCAGAATTGAAACGTTACTTGAAATGGGTTTGGGCGTGTTTGGTGACTAGATCTAAATAGCGAGTAACTTCCCCACCTTCCTCTCCTCTATCTCCTTCGTCTCCCCATTTACCTTCAGCCTCTCAACAAACACCAATTAAGGATGCTATAATCTCACTGGTTCCAGACGGGAGCAGTTGGAACACTCGAAACGTGTTACATTAACGTTATGGTCGTTCGGCGTCAGAGCATTTGAGATCAAATTGTAATAAATGCAGGGAGAAAAGTGGAAAAAAGTACTGGCGAGCTCTGGCGTTATGAAATTTGCATAAAATTGCAATAGGTAGCGCGCGAGTTTGAAAAATGTGTGCTTTTCATATAGTTTGGCGGCAGGGAGGGAAGGAGGGCAATTTGGGAGGGGGGTCGCTGGAGGGAGGACAGGGAAGGTGGAAGAGGAACGCGTGAGTGAAACGTGGGGAGGAGGAGGGGTTCGTGGGACGGGGAGACGCGGGAGGGTGAAAGTTGAGAAAGATGAAAGGGGAACGCGGGGGAAAAGGGGACGCGGGAGGGGATCGGGGGCGGAAACGCACGGGAAAGGGCATGCAGAAATAAACAATTACTTTCTTTATGTGGCATGCCAGGTCAAGTTATAAAATTAGAATTGTTCTAATTCTAAACACGATAATAATAATTTTATGACAATAAAAAATATGTGACACGTTCTCTACAGTTATACCATCATAGGGAAATTGTGGAAAATAATTTATCGGGAAAACATGTACGAGAAAGTAACTTTCCACGTTCATTTTCTATTCTTCAAGTATTTGGGTATTGGATGATCTTCAGTATACGGAACGCATATCAAACTTTGTTAAACAACACCAGCATTTTAGATTTCCGAGGAAAACCAACACGTTTCGTGTATTTTGGAAAGTGTTAATATTTGCCTTAGATTTAAACATAGACTGAGCAAAATGGGAATCAACTCAAATTTCAGGCGATTTTTAAGCTCGACGTTCGTCAAGTTGCTTTTATACGGTCGGTCACGTATTTATAATAAATAAAAGAAGTAATGAAAATTTCTACCCCGAACGTTTTAGAAGTAAAAACTTGAGGACTTTCTTGAAGAACTGTTACGAAATGATTACGAAAGTCCAAAAGCAAATATTTCACATTTTGTAATGACAACTTTTTAATCTTGCTTCTAAAGCGTTCTATACGGTATTCACAAACTAGTGGTACAAGCGGGACTACATCACAGAGAACCCAAAAAACATTTTTTTAATTTTGATACTTGATACTTAAATTAAACCAAAAAATTCCAACTTCATACCATAAAATCGACTTCAAATGTTTCGTAGGTTCACCGGCTTCGCACTGTTCGTTCATAGAGTTTTCGAACATAATGCACATTTTTTTAAGTGAAAACTTCTTAAGCACCGTTGTGATTTGAAACTCGATGAAACAAAAAATAGAGACACTGAAAAAAGACGAACACATACATCTGTAGGATTAAGCCTACGAGAGAATGAGATATACAGGGTGTCCGGGGGTAAAGTGCATTAACTTCGGGAGGTGATTCTACATGATGGTAGGAGTAAAAAATATTAACAACTTTTTCCGAAATTCCAACATTTTTTTTCCCATACAAAAAGTACCTACTAAAAATCCTTAGTGTGAGGTACGATATTACTTGCTGAGAACCTGCCGGGCGCCCGACTCGATTGTGATTGGCCCGTATCGTAACAGCGGAAAATAATAAATCTGGCCGCACACGCCGGACTAATTTTATCTTTTTACCTCAAACATACCCCCAAAAGTTGGAATTTCGAAAAAATTTATTTTTCTTTTTTACTTGTACTATCATGTAGAATCACCTCCCGAGGTTAATAGACTTTACCCCCGGACATCCTGTATAATCGGTTTCCTCTTTGTGCGGTGCTTCGTAGTCTCCCCACTACTGTCTACTTTAGTTTTCTGAAAGTTTCACTTCTACCGGGTGTGAATTGCACTCTGTTTATTTTTTTAAACCTGTGTAAAATGGTAGTCGCACAATTTTGACAACATGAGTTTAATGAATATAAATTAATTATATTATGAAGAAAATTAAGATCGTGTGAAGGCCCAGATTCACTCCTTCCTTTCCTCAAAAATACCCTCTACACTGTATCCCCAAAGATGACAACGTTTGAAAGAAATAAACCATCACATATTTTTAAATAATCATAATTTGCTTCCGCCTTTTTCTGTTCCGATTTTGAAAATGACACTCACATTCGAAGCAAACTTATGTTACTTTGAACCAGAGTTACGTAGAACACACCGACAACCGAAACAAGTATTTTTGATGCTTTCAACTTAGGCATTCGCTGAATTCACACAATACACGTCAATCATGTAATTCAGCATGTAGGCACTAGGCAGGGGTGTTGAATTACATTGATTGAAGTTTAAATTACACCGTCAGGGTTCGAGAGAGCACATCATCTGAAACAATTACGACAGATTTATTATAGTATGTAAACTAATATCTATTATCGTTCAAACAGATACATGGGATATTCAGTTTTATTACCCCTGATACTGGGTGGGAAATAGTGATGGGCATAATCGAGATTTATAAATCGAAAATAGATTCTTAAAATAATCGATAAAAACGTAATGAAAAATATCGATTTTAAAAACAATTTACTCTAACATTTCTGAGTACTTCAATATGAATCATCTATTTTAGAATGCTGATTTAATTTATTAATCGATTGGGCATTCTACGAGACAGATTTTTAAAAGAAAAGATCGACGCCATCGATATTGTGGATTGTTTTTTTTAACCCTTCAAAAATCGGGCATTATTTTCGGACAAATTTATGGAATATTTCTGAACGCATCAGAAAATAAAAATGTTTTTGAAATGTGATGAAATACGCTTTCAAATTTTGTTATTAGAAATAACCATGTAATTTTTTAAATAAAAAAAAATTTGTATGCAAACTTTAAAAAGTTTTAAAAATGGCACAACTAACATTTTTTTTCTAACTTAAATTACTGATAACGAAAAAATATAAAAACACATAGTATTTTATTAGAAAAATGAATTATAAACGTTAGTCACCTCACTCTTTTGTCGTTTCGTGTAAAAATAATTCTAAAAAAAATTTCAAAGTTTTTAATTTTTTTGTCAAAATGCCGTCGGAAACCTAGGTTTCATAAAGCATTTGAATTATTTTGTGGTTAACTTTTAGATTTTAATACAAAGCGTGTTTTCTTCTTTTTCCAATCTTAAATTCCAGTAGGTTCGGACCGTTTATATCCGTCGTCGTCACACTTTTCCGGTCAAGTGCCACATAGGACAATGTGAGGTATTCACCGCGGGCCGCACACTTCTGAATTTAGGGGGGGGAACTGTCACGAAATCAATGATTTACGATACGATACGATTGTACCACCCCAGTCAGGAGTACTCCTGTCCCGGTGAGACCGGTACACCAGGGGGCACTGATTTGTTAAAAAAATATTTGTTATACCTTCTTAAAGAAATTGTTTAAAATGATATAGTGTCAATTTTTAATAATAATAATAATTAATCAAACAATACACGTAAGATATTATAATATTAGATATATAATAAAAAATAATATTAAAAGTAGATATGAATGTAATGGAATTTTTCGGTTCAATTTTCTTCAGCTTCCCGAATTTCCGAAATATGTGAATTTTCGCACACGTGGTAAAAATGATTGCAATACGTACAATAACAAAAATTAATCAATATTAAAGTTTACTTTGCTTTATTGGTACGTGGTTAGCGTGTTTCTTTGTCTTTTTAGACCCTATTTTTTTACCTGCCCACTCCCTCACTGTGCCATCTCAACGCCCCCTAATTTTCTCAGGGTCTTTTACTGCCCCCCTGAAAGTCTCAAACGCACACTAGAAGACGTTATCGCCCACGTTGAGAACCTATGACCTACACTATGCACGCGTTCAACATCGACTTAGGATGTGTTCAAAAACCAACTCGGCGTTTTGAAATCAAATGTCAATCAATTAAAATAAACATTTTAAAATCATAAGGGCATACATACCCAAAATATTTGAAAAAAAAGGAAAAAGCAGGTTAATATAATTGTACACGAAAAAAAAAGAAAGCGGCAGATATTGATGCGGGCCGCAGTTTGACGACCATGGGTTTAGATCATATTTCTTACTACGACAGTAAGGGAGGCACAATGATTGCTACGAGACCTATGTGAGCTGGGAGAAATATGGTCTTCTGTGATTAAACGGGTTAAGTAATTACATTATTGTCCGAAATCAACTATTCATTTATATTCTTCGATTATTACGTAATATCAATCGAATATTTCAAAGTTTTGCAATTGGATGTTCCTATAATAGTCATTACTTATTTCCACTAGTGAGAAATGCTGAAAAATTATTTAAGACTTTTACGTGGTTTGTTAACAAACTGTGAATGGGTTGGGGCGTTCGTACTCTCGACTGGCGAAGGAATTTGTTAAAAATGAGAAAAACTGGACAAATTATCGTGTTATTTTTTAATACAGTTAGTACGTGCAAATACGCTGCTAACGAATTAATGCGAAATACGATGAAGTCGTCAGATATTAAAAGCTATATTTTTAGACCAAGGAAGAAAATATTTTTTAATATGCGTGACAGATATTTCACCGTTGAAAGGAGGGGAGAAAAATCGATTAAGTCCATTACATTAATATGAAAAATTAGTCTACCCAATGAAAAGGGAATGTTTGTTGAATCTGTGTGCAATACAAGAAGATTTGAGAATAATAAGTTTAGCATTACGGTTTTTGCATCATGCGGTTAGTCCTTCTTGTAAGCGAATCGAAATCGGTAAAATATAACTCGATTTTCCGTACGAAATGTGTTCAGCGTACGATTGGATACTAATCGCTTAGGACACAAAAATAGAAAAATGTTACCTGTCTTCTTTTATATTAGTACGCCTCAAAATTTCGCCTTAAGAGGGCGTAACCAGAGAAAACCAGAAATATGTCATTTTCAAATCAGATTTTAGACGAATTGACTCTTTTCCACAAAAAATTATAAATGGATTTCGAAAGATTGTTCTTTTATCTAGCAGTCGCATGTAATAAATTTTGAGAAAATTTTTAAAAAATTTAGTATAAAAGGTTATTCAATAGGTCGTTGGCAGATTTGTTAAATTTTCAAAAAAGATTTTGTATTATACCACACCCATTTCAAATAATATAATCCATGCAGTAAAATAAATCAATACATTATCTAGCAAACGCATGTTTTAGAATTTTAATTTTAGTTTCAATAAAATCATTAAAAAATATGTACGTACATGTGTTTCTTGACGAAAATTGGTCCATTTGTGTATTTATTTGCGCACTTACAAACTAATATATTCAGATTTTTTTAACATTCTTATTAAATTTAGACATTATTGAAAAATGATAAATTACAAAAGTACATTATTTTAATATTTTTATCATCACGCCTTCCAGCATTTTTGGAAGAAGGTATAAATTAAAACTAATTTGGATTGAAATAAATTCGATATCGAGTTATAATTTTAAAAAGCTGGTACGGAGATAAGTAATCTTTCTCATTGTAACCGCCCTGCACGATCGTAAGAACAACTTTTGACGAAATGTGGATTTTCGTCCGCTGGCTGGTTAAACGCTCTTAAATTCTAATCTTTCTCCCTGCCTACCCCTACGGTGAAATGACGCAATGATTCTTTTGGAGGTTATTTAAAGGGAAAACTTAATCTGCAAAAAGCAGTGTAAAATAATATGAGTAGATGTTTTATCAATCCACATTTTTTAATGAATTATTATTGAATAGGTACCACCTTCCTGGATGATCATTGAAAAAACATCTCATAATCATAAGAAAACATTTGGTGGAAAAAAAATTACAATATAAAACATATATAAATTTGTTGTAGACCTTTTTTATTTTATACACACTCTACCGGTTTCGGAAGCACCCTTCCTTCGTCAGGAGAATATTATAACTAAACTATGATGCAGAATGTTGACAGATATACAAACCAGGTGTTTGAGTGGGAGGTAGGCAAAGGGGTGGGGGTAATTAGGGGATTTCCGGAAAGAACAGAGCGGTTATTTGGATAAATATTTAGAATGGGACTGAAAGATAAGTTAATTTGGTTATTATTTAGGGATTTTCTGATTTCTAGTGCTTCTAAATTATCTAATTTTTTGCTTTTATTATTACGGTGAAGAATTTTAACCCCTGTGTCCTTATTAAAAGTGTGAACTGTGGAAATTAGGTGATTAGCAAACTCTGAAAAATTATTATTATTTGCATCTTAAATGTTCTGTGATTCTGATATTTATATTTCTAGTTGTCTTACCTATGTAGAACGAAGGACAATCATTGCAACATAGTTGGTAAATGCCTGAGTGGCTTAATTTATGATCTCTATCTTTAGTGTTTTTTAGTAATTTACCTAAATTGTTATCAGTATAGAACGCGGGTTTAATGTGGGCAGGCAAGTTTTTTGTACTAAGTGAGGAAAAGTTGGATATATATAAGATTCTGCGCCATTGAGCGGGATTTATTACTTTATTATTATTTTCAGGCGTACCAAATAAAAATGTATTAGTTGAGATGAGTTTAAGTTTCTAAAATTAGGCTAATAAATTTTTCTTACTTTTGTTCGATTTCAACATAGCGCGCAAGTAATGATAATTATTTTAATATTAGATTTATTAATCCATTTAATATTAATAGAGACGGCGAAGCTAAGCTCAATAGCTCTTGGCATCCGGTAATTGACGGCTACACCAAAGCTAAACGCAAAAAACCATGTCTAAGTATACAGTAATGCCAGCTCATGGTAAACCATTTTGTTTTATACATTTATATTGACTAAATTCGCTTTAACCATTGTAATTCTAATTCTAATATTCTTACCATTATGATTTCTAATTTTAGAATTCGTTAAAAGATGGAGCCACTTCCGTCGGCAACTCGCAAAGGTGCTTGCCCCAGGCTAGCATAAATACCACGATTTAGTGAACTTTCTGTTCCGTTATCTGGGTAGTATGTTTACGAGAGATGGGAAGGCTGATAGAGATATTGAAAGAGGGTAAATGCCGGTAACTCCATTCCAACTGAATGCCGTTGGCGCTAATAAAAAACTGTCAAAAAAAAGCGAAGCTAGCAGTCCACAATGGGGTCCTGGTACCTACCCTGATGTATGGCAGTGAGGCATGGAACTGGCAGAGGAAGGATGAAAGTTAACTGAATGCAGTTGAAATGAGATCCCTGAGACGTATGTGTGGTAAAACCATATATGATCGTGTTAGAAATGTGGATATCCGCAAAGAATGTAAAGCTGATGAAGTATAATGAGCAAAATTAAGAAAGGGACCCCCAGATGGTTTGGGCACGTAGAGCGAATGAGCGAAGAAAGTAGTGTAAAAAGAATATATGATGCAAATGTGAATGGTAGAAGAAGTCGGGGACGCCCGAGGAAGACATGGCACGATCAATTGAATCAGATACTTGAGACAGGCCATGTCAAAAGTCAGAATAATAGAAGAGTATGTATGAGACGATGTATGAATGTGAGTGAGGCAAAGAGTGTGGGCCAAGACCGAGTTGTTTGGCGGTCCGTCCTCTCTGCCTACCCCTGCGGGGAAACGGCATGATGGTTAGTTAGTCTGTTCCGTTCCGCGGCAATGACGCCACTGCTTGTCACGGTTATTTTGTATTTTGTGAAAATTAGTGGAGCTGGCGACACGGTATCGCTTCCAAGTAAATAAGTACACATTTCACCACTAAAAATTACACATCTACCGGATCTGCCCTGATGATGGACACTACAATCTACAACGCTGTCCGAAACGTTGGCTAAAGAAGGAGGTAGCGCAACACGGCAAAACACCCCAAAAACAAATACCGAAAAAGATTTATTAAAGTTTGAGAACGGCGTGTGCAGTTAGATAGATGCAATATATATAGTACATACCTATGTACCTACATTATTTTATTGTTATAATAAAAGAGCGCCGATAATTAATAAGAGATAAATAATCATATGATCGAGTGAGAAATGGGGATTTCCGCAAAGAATGCAAACCTGGTGTAAGCGTAATGAGTAAAGCCTCGATTACATTGAGCGAGTTTACAAGCTACTAGCCGATAAGTTTAAAAGCGGGTGAATCTGATATACCGGGTCTATGCGAAAGTAACGTAGGTATGGGTTAGGAGGTAACCTTTTTGGAATTCATTAGAAACAACCCGTGAAAGATAGTGCTAGAAATGAGTAATGAACAAATAATATAACAAACTCCGAACACTCATTCGCACATGCCTTCCTGTGGAAAATTTAGGAAGCACACCTTTGAGGTAGGTACTTCTTGTATTACTTGCGGATATGTTTTACGATTTCGATAACAAAAGGGAAGCTTAAATTGCGTCAAAGAGGGAGCTTTGTATAAATAATGAACAGAAATAATTAAATTCGATAAAAACATACATTAATTATGGTTGGAATTAAAATGTTATCTTGGTAAGTTTTAATGATAGGTAATAAAATAACCTAACCTTAATATTTCACAATTGAGGTAAGTGAAATGATGACTGTGTTATAATGTATTTTATTAAACTACTTTTACTGTCATATCTGGTAGATACTGGTAGATCTGGTAGAACGGATTTAACCCGTAGAGTCTATTTGTTCGGTTTTCGGAACAGATCATGTAGGTCTTTTTTTCTTTATTTTAGTTAGAAAAAACGTAAGGTAAAAATATACCAGTGAACAAGTACAAAAAATTAACACTGTAAATAAATTCTTTCGATATCCGAGCCAAAATTATTTAAAGTATTTTTGAACTCGATTTTGGCAGTTGTGAATAATAAATAATACCACGTTGTGATTTTTACCAATAACGTCATATATTATATATGATGTCATTTGCCTGTCGCGGTTACTTTGTCCCGGTGACTAGCTGTTGCTGAATCCGAGGAACCGGTTATTTTTTAACCAGATTTATTCCTACCGGATTTATAAAATGGTCACCAACACAAACCGCAAAATCCGCAACAAAAACCTGCGGAGTGGGTTCTTAACTGCCAGTAAGACATTATTAGGTTTAAACACACAAACACAATAAATCCTGAAAATTTACGAACAATTCGAACAAAGTCACGACACCCCAGATAAATGATATCACACAAATATATTACAGATATAGATTAATCGATCCGCGTTAATTTTAAGAACGCATTTCGGTTGCGAAAGCAATTTCTAAAACACAGGTGCAAAACTGAACCTCTCGTTAGGAAAAGTTACTTTTGATACCGACATTAATGACTGGTATATTTTATGACAGGACATTGCTGATTACAATATAAAGCAAGTGCACCAACTCTTACTCCAGAGGTGTGTCGTCGTATTGAATCGATTATCGCCATTTTAAACTAATTCTAACCTGAAAATCGAAATCTTTTACCTTGCATCAAATGTGGTAGTTATTTTATATGTTTTTGTAACAGGGAAGCCTAATGAAAAATCTAACATAGTTTTCGACCTCGGCAGACTTTCGGATCCTCGTTAAATACCCAAAATTTAACCACACTTTACAAATTTATGAAACCACAAAGGTCGATTTTTGACAGAGTCGAAAACTATAAATTATCAGTAGACATTCATCATATTGATTTTTTTTTTTTCACACAAGCAATTATTTCCACATTTGTCACACATCTACCGGATCTGCCGGATCTGCCCTGATGATGGACACTGCAACGATGTCCGAAACGTTGGCTAAAGAAGGAGGTAGCGCAACACGGCATAACACCACAAAAACAAATAACGAAAAATTCATCATATTATATCTATGTATATAAAAATTTCGTGTCACGATGTTTGGGGTCGCACTCCTCGGAAACGACTCGACCGATTTTTTTGAATTTTGTAATGAGAATTTAATAGGTATGAGAAAAGATCATAAAGTATATTTATTTCATACGGCTAGGGGATTAGGGTGTCCCTATCCAGAAAAAAAAAATTTTTTTTGACAATTTTTTTTGTATTTTTAATTTATTTGGCAATAAAAATACCTATAACGCCAAATTTTCACCCTCCCATTTTTTAATCGCGATTTTAGTATTTTTGTATGAACAAATTTAACCGTCGGCCTCGTTCGTATTTCAAACAGAACGAAATTATTTATGTTGTTGAATGACAGACGGCGGATGGATTATTTGTGTTGACTAAAGACGGACTGACTAAAAATATCGTACACTCAACTGCTCTTCGAACAATATTTATTTTCTTTATTTCATTTTACTACTTTAGGATAAAAAATATATAAGGAACATATAAGATGTTTAAATAATAATAATTATTCTGAATTTGCCAACCATATTTTGGAAACAAGTCATTCTTTTGATATTAATACAGGTCTTAAAATTTTACATACTAACACTAAGGGCATATAATTGGATAATTTAGAAATTTTAGAAATTAGAAAAAGCATTAATAGTAAATTAAATATTATAAATAACCAAACATTTTTTAAAAATAGCCATCTTTTAAATTTATTTTCTTATTAATATCTACTTACAATTAATTATAATTATTGATTTTTTGATTTAGACTAATTATTTTAATTATTTGTTCTTAAAAAATTTTTATTATCTAAATGCAATTTTATTTTTCCTTAAATAATTTTTATATTTAATTTTGTATAACTATTTTTATGATTTGTAAGTAATTAATCACCTCTACTTTTTAATATTTTGTCTATGTTATAGTTTATTCTAATTTGTCTATACTTGTTTGTCATTTATTTTTCTTTATATTAACATATCCTGATGAAGATAACATTGTTATCGAAACATGTAGATATTGTTTATAATATAGTGGTTTATACAAAGCGATCTGTTATTCATTATATAAAAAATATATTACTTTTTTTCACTTTATATTTAACTTTTAAGAGATCAAACAATGAATATGTTCGTTATTTTATGATAAATAGGTACAATGAATTGAGAAAATGAATGGTTGGTGTTTTTTTGTTTTTATCGGCGTCTACAGCGCTCCATTCCTCTTTCTGTCATAGAACATTCGCTATTATTATTTAACAACCAAAATATTTACTAGAAGTAATTTATATGGCAGAGCAATTATTTCCGGGTCAGCTAGTACTATATTAAAAAATAAACATTACTACCCCATTTGATGCAAGGTAGTAACTCCCTTTTAGATGATAAAACATTACCAATAGTTTAGTTTTGTTTTTGGGAGCACAAAACTTTTCGTCAGTAACATCGCGAATATCGGAAGAAAAGGCACGGCATTACAAAGTCTCCCTCACACATCTAATTAACGGGCGGCGTATTATACATGGTATCCGGATATAATAATAATAAGTTTTGTATAGCACCGTTTTTGTGATAAATTACCTCAAACACGTAGTATAAATGCAAAACTGGTAAATCTACATCAGATGGAGTCGATTTTGTGGTATATATTTTTTGACTTGAGCTTTCGTTTTCATGTAAATCGAGTCTGAAGTTGGAATATTTTGAGTCAAATTTGAAAAAAAAAAAACGGTCGCTTGAAGGTTAATAATAGCTAATTAATGTATTTTTCAAAGCGTAGACCCAGATCCATATTTTTTTTAACCATTTAGAAAAAAGTTTTTTGGGTTGTCCATGTTATGAAGATTCACCAGTTTCCCGCTTTTACCACGCTTTTGCGGACACCGCGCACCGTGTAGTTAGGATTTTTTTTTTCTAACCAAATTTTTTTTTGTGTCATGGCCCTATTGGGAAAGGGGTCGTCCATTAATCACGTGAGGCTCAAAAGGGGGGGGGGGGGTTAGTCTAAAACCTCACCACATATCACCACGGGGGGGGGGGGGGTTAAAAAGTTTCTAAAAAACATCACGTGATTAATGGACGACCCCAAACCTGATCGATCGATACTTGGTTGAGAATGCCGTGTGTTAGGTTACAAAAAGATACCACGAAATGTTTAAGATGAAATATTTTGAAATTATGTAAAATTTCAATAGATAAATAACTATTTTATTAATTTATTAAAAGAAGCAAACACATTGTGACTTGACATTTTAAATAAATAAAAAGAAAACACTTTGTTTTACGTCCCACTCGCTCCTCCCCCACTTCCCTCCCACAACTGACGCACTGTCCCGCTCTAATTTACTGTCTCTTTCTTTTACAATTTGTATATATATATATATATATATATATATGTATGTATATTTCCCTGTATTTGTCAGTATTTTATATTCAGTCCTGATGATGGTACGGAGGTACCGAAACCGGTAGACGGAAGAAATATCAATAAAGTGACGTAAAACAAAGTGTTTTCTTTTTATTTATTTACCTATTTTATTTTTTATTGTTGTATAAAAATTGCGTACAATTGGAATTTATTACCCGCTAAGATACTGCAAGAAGCTGTCAGCTGGAGATTAGTTCCACAGATTAGTTACAACCACAAATTAAATAATCATAAACATGCGTAGCAACTACATACACAAATACACTTACACAAATACAAATACGCACACACAAACAACATACCTACCACCATTGTGATGTGGAATACGAAAATTTTTTTTTTTTTAAATATCACAAAAAAGTTGAGCTACATAATAACAGCAATACATTAGTAGTTAATCACATACTCGCAAATTATTATACATTATTTCCTTAGCTTTGTTATATTCATCTGCGTGAAATAAATGCTCCGTACAGTCTAGAACAATGGTTCCCAAAGTGGTCCGTCCAGACCCCCAGGGTTCCCCAGGATCATTCAGGGGGTCCGTGGAAAATAGAAATGATTTGGGGGTTCCTGAATGACGTCCGGGGGTCCGCGGCAAGGTTTGGACACACCCCATCCTACATCCTACCCCGTTCCGCCC
This sequence comes from Limnephilus marmoratus, assembly GCA_917880885.1. Taxonomy (NCBI): domain Eukaryota; kingdom Metazoa; phylum Arthropoda; class Insecta; order Trichoptera; family Limnephilidae; genus Limnephilus; species Limnephilus marmoratus. Next base: position 26,896,508 of record OU862923.1, on the reverse strand, counting down.
CATATCCCATTCAGCCCCCTTCGTTGTGGTAAATATGCCATCTCACCCTATCCCATTCCGCCCCCTCCTCGTTGTCTTATCTGTCCCGAGGTCCGTTGGCCAAAACGGTTTTGGAAAGGGGTCCGTAGGTCAAAAGAGTTTGGGAACCACTGATCTAGAACATAGGTTCTCAAAGTGGGCGATAATGCCCCCTTGTGGGCGTTTGAGACTTTCAGGGGGGCAGTGGAAAACCCAGAGAAAATTAGGGGGCGTTGAGCCATCTCAACGTGCAATAATTTTCTTTCATTGGGGGCGTCGGCAGGTAAAAAATACGGTCAAAAAAAGACAAAAAAACATGCTAATCAAGTAGTAATAAAGCAAAGTAAACTTTAATATCTGTTAATTTTTGTTATCGTATGTATTCTAATCATTTTTATCACGTGTGCGAAAATTCACATATTTCGGAATTTCGGGAAATGGATGACGATTGAACTGAAACATACAATAAATTGGACCTCCGTAGTCCAGTGGCTAAGACTCTTGACTCACACTCCGGAGGTCGCGGGTTCGAACCCGGCATGCGCAAATAAATTTTATTTGATTAATTTGTGTTATTTCACAATTAATTCATTTAAAATAATATATAGTATATTTGCGGCATGTTCCAGAGTGGAAGATACTATCAGTATCGCCCTGGTGTAAGACCACCATTCAGAATTGAAACGTTGCTTGAAAATGGCTTTAGCCGTGTTTAGTGACCAGATCTGAATAGCCAGGTACTTCCCAACCTTCCTCTTCCCCACCTCCTTCCCCTCCCCGCTACCTTCAGCCTCACAACATACCCCAATTGGGGATGCCATAGTCTCACTGGCTCCAGACGGGAGCAGTTGAGATTCTTGTGCGGTATTCACTGTAAAAAAAAAAAAAAAAAAAAATATGATTTTTTTATTATATAACATTAACATCGTACGTGTATTATAATATTAGGTAGGAGGTAGCAACCTCGGTTCTTAACCCCCCCCCCCCCCCCCCCTCCCCCTCCCCTCGCTATAATTAAAAAAGGGGGGTTCTAGAAAAAAAAATCTCAAAGTGAGCTGTGGTCAAAATAAGATTGAGAACCTATGTTTTAGAGCAGCGTTTCCTAACCTTTTTCAGCCACGGACCCCTAGGAAATCAAGCACAATTTTCAAGGACCCCCTTGATAAAAAAAAAAACAAACAATAAATATCGAACCATTTTTGAAGTGAAAACTTCTTTAGCACCGTTGTGATTTGAAACTCGACGAAAGGAAAAATAGCGACACTAAAAACAGATATACACATATATCTAAAGGATTTAGCCTGAGAGAATGAGATAAACCGGTCTCCTCTTTGTACGGTGTGTCTTAGCCTCCCCACTCTTGTCAACTTTATTTTCTGAAGGTTTCACTTCTATCGCCTGTGAATTGCACATTGTGATATCTTTTCTTAGTAAATACTACAAATCCAGCAAAAAATACTTTTTTTATAAAAAACGTTAATGATTAACGTACAACAGCAATACCAACATTCACGTTAATTAATGCGAAGGTTGGTGTTTTTTGCAACTAAATTAGTGATATTCGGGTTGATGTTGCTAGTATGTAAGTTGTAATTTCAAATCGGATTCCACTCGTTATCTGTTCCTGTGTTTGTTTTTAGTATATGTATACAAGGGCTGTTTCACATAGGTATTGGTTGAGAAAATCAGTAAATGTTTCAGTATTTCTTCTGATATTTCCGTAAAATCTTTCTTTACATTCACCCAAAAACTTGATAAAGAGCCTTCTTTGAAATACTTTCCAAGCTGGATCACAAGATTTTCTGTTAATTGGTTTTCCTGTGCCGTTGTCAAGTCAGTAATATCAGTAACATCTGTGTTGAAACGGTCTAATAAAAAATAATAAATAATCCGAAACGAGGACGCATAGCGATTACGAGACTTTTGGTAGCATTTTTTTATTATTGTTAAATGGTTGAAAGATGAGACTGCGGACCCCCAAACATGTATTCGCGGACCACAGCTTAAGAAACACTGTTCTAGAGTATTCTCGTATTTGAAATAAATTATAAGTTTCCGTTACTCTCCCTCAGTGAAGTTGGTCGGTAGGTACCAACCAGCAAACATGAAGAAATCAGGGAGTGACAGCCGATGGCAGAAGTGTCGAGAAGTTCTAATAATTTCCTTGGAAAGTTGTGAATATCCTGGCAGTGGCATTAATATTAATATCCCGAGTAGTGCCTACTATAGTACAGTGCAGCAGTGTGTCAAAATAACCCAGAAAAATAATAACATTGAATTTAAATTGATTATTACTATAGCAATGCAGAGTAAAACCGACTTTAGAATAATTAAATAAATTATATTGTGAGGTTATTTTTTACTTTGAAAATGAAGAAACAAAATTTTTTTATTTTCATTTTTTTTTATTTTCATTTCATTTTTATTTTTTTACAATAAAACAATTTCCGTCGGGGTCTGTGTCATCTTTGGGGTTGTTGTAAGGAGAGTCTGCTTAGGGAAAGATCTGGGAAGTTGTTTTAATAGCATTCATTTCTAAACACCGTTTGATATTGACGTGAAAAAATCTATTCTGATCGTCTCTTTTAACCCAACACCTTCCTTTTTGGTCTACTGCAGTCTATAGGTAACCACCCCCAGTACGTACCGCCAGTGCCTATTGCCAGTGTCTACTGTCAGTGCCGACTTGGTACCTACCTTCCCCTCGTCTCATTTGCGCGGGACATTTCATTAAAGTCTCAAAAGATTTTCAAGTTTTATGACAAGTTTGATCCATCACACATTTCAAATTGCGAAAATGAGAATTGTGACTCCTAACGTCAGAAAAGATCATCAATTTGGGAGGCAGTTATGAGTACCGCCGTACCATGAACCATTTATTGGATAACAATCTGACATAGACCACCCTAAGAGATTCCCTACGTTTGGTGATTTAGCAGGGGTGCCCGGGTTGCGTATTTACAATCCCTACCGCGTTTCGATTTAAATGTTCAATATCAAAATTTAAATATTTAGAAATAAAATTATAAATTTCTAATATACACATTGGAAAGATTATTTTATCTAGATTATAGAACAATTTTAGTTTTTGCAATGTGATAAAAAAATAACCAATAAAGAGGTATATTTATAATGTAAATTGTCGTTACCGCGACTGAATCGGCAGGAACAACTCCCGGACCCACTGACTCCTAGATTCCTACCCATACCTTTTTCCGTCCCAGAACTTCCTCTCCTTCCTTTGCTTAAAAAGATCCTCCACACATCATCCCCAAATATGATATAGACCCCGAGGGAAACCTTCCTCATGAGCCTCCCTACTGGGGTTAATGTACAAAAAAAATGCCTAGATAGAGGTTATGGCAATGTCTAAAGACCGGATTAAATGCAAATGTATATTTGCATATTCATTTGCATATTTAGACCCTTTTCAGCGGTAGTTGCATATTTTAGCAAAAAAATTGAGATCTTGCATATTTACGCCCGATCTCGTTCATCGATCACATAGTGACACTATAAACGTCAGATAGCTAAGTGCGCGGCTAGTGAACTGATCGCTCGCTCCGCGGCTAGTGAAAACGCTTGAAACTCATGGATTGCCGTTGAATGAATCTACTCAGGTTATGAAGAAAATTCGCCTTATGAATTCCTCGTGGCCAAAGCTATTCCCGAGTAAACTCAAAGAAAAGTTTGAAAACTTACTGAACAATAACCCAGGGTTTGAACCCTTGTGCAAAAATTGATAGCTTCATCAACGGGGCAGGTGAAATTTTGACCGGCACAATAAGTTCAAAAATCGCACCCCCTAATTTAAATTTTGTCCAGTCACATCAGTAGACGTAGAACGCTCCTTTTCCGCTTGCAAAAATATATTAAGCGATCGTAGACACAATTTGTCTACAGAACATTTAGAATAGTACTTAGTCGTACACGTTTTTAAAGATAATTTGTAAATTTCAATAATTTTGTGATTGATATTTTCGAAAATACGATTAATAATCATAAAGTTTAAAAAAATATAAAATATAAATTGTTCATTTTATCTCTGAATAACGAAATCGCTTTTATGTTAATTACGTACTTGTTTTAAAAACTACATCGCTTTGTCTTCAAAAAGTATTTCAATATGTACGGTTAGTATTATGATAGTTGTACGTAAAACCACAAGACAAAAAGACAAGGACGTATTACAACAAAAAATTATGTACTTAGCATAGGCAACACGTTTAAAAGTAAAATTATTTTATTTATTAGACGCTCGCATAGCGATGGTATGCAAAAATGAAAATGCACGTCACATACCGTCTAATATGATATTCAGCGAAACAATGCAATGACATATCAATGCATTATTTGATTGCAATAAATAACATACACAAAATGCAACACACACTGATGCATTCGTCCCGTCCAGATAGATGTGCAGTGAGCAGTACATACTGCAATATGCACGCGTGAGTTTAATTGGTAGTCAAGACCGAAACCTGCATTCTGACAATTATTATTACCAGCGGATTTTGTAAATAATATGATTTTGTTTAAATGAAAACAAATCACTATGTTAAACATCACTTATTTAATCAAAATTATTTTAAAAACTATATTAAAAAATACATCTTTATATTCAATCAGCTTTTTATGAAAAAATGTCGATTTCCCGAAAATAAATAATAAATAAATAATTCTAAAATACTTTTTTATCGGATACGTTTTAAGATTTTCACAGCCAAAAGTATTTTCGTTATTTGTTTTTGGGGTGTTATGCTGCGTTGCGTTACCTCCTTCTTTAGCCAACACATCTACCGGATCTGTCAGAACTGCCCTGATGATGGACACTGCAACGATGTCCAAAACGTTGGATAAAGAAGGAGGTAGCGCAACACGGCATAACACCCCAAAAACAAATAACGAAAATACTTTTTTATCCTGTATTTTATTTTATTATTATTATGATACTTTTAAGTAATTAATCACCCTGCAATATTTTTCGTTTATTATTCTTATTTGTCTTTTTGAACTCGCCTTGCACCGCAGTGGGATGGATGGGTTCATAGTTCTTCAATCCTGGACCCATTGACCCCCAGATTTCTACCCACCCCTTATACTTTTTCCTTCCTTTTCCTAAAAAGATCCTCCACACATCATCTTCAAATATGACATAGGCCCTGAGGCGGATTTTTTCCTGTGCTGGACTGTCCATTTTTCTGCCCTGATGATGGACACCGTAATGCTGTTCGAAACGTTGGCTAAAGAAGGAGGTAGCGCAACATGGCATAACACCCCAAAAATAATTTACTGTAATGAAAAAGATGGATCGAAGAACGAATGCAAAAAGAGCGCGAGAATGTATGTATATCTTGTCTAGGTTGTTGAAGTGAAAACTTCTTTAACACCGTTGTGATTTGAAAACGATGAAATGAAAAATAGCGACACTAAAAAGAGACAAACACATACAATATATAGGATTCAGCCTGCGAGAGAATGAGTCTACTCTTTGTGCGGTGCTTTGTAGCCTAACGTCTCCTCCCCACTCTTGTCTACACTCGTTTTCTGACGGTTTCACTTCTACCGCATGTGAATTGCACACTCTGATTTTTTTGAGTCTCAAATGAGTTTGCGCCAGCTAAAGCTGTTTAGCGTCCAGCTGGAAAACCATTGACTCACAGCAGAATGGAAATGGCAACATGTTGGTATTGACGTACCTAAATACTCGAAAAATGCACAAAAAAATAAATAGTACCACCACTTCAAGATTACAGTTACTATGTATAGTATAGCCTGAGCGCGGTGAAGTCCTGCTTTAAATCGACAATTTGACATTTCATCTGTGTCTGTTTTAACATGTAGCACAATCAAAAAAATAATTCCTCTGAATATAAGTTACTATTCTAGGGAAAACACATATACAATTTTATATAAAAGTATATATAAACACATTATCGGCAAGACGGTACAATTAAAAAAAACAATAAAAGTACAATTTTCAAAAAAATTTGAAGAAAATAGAATGAGATCGAAGGCTTAATGGATCAATAAAGATTCTATTTTCAAATGTGAAATCGTTGTTTTAATTAATTCATTAAGGCTCTGCAACCAGGCCCGAAAAGAAGAAGATGGAGAGATACGAAATAACGAATGTTAGAGGAGAGCGCTAACATTTACAGCGACAAAATCGATGCGAAAATTGCGAAAATGTTTAATAAAACACGACTCGTTTAAAATAAAGCAAAAATCTCGCGGGCATTATCTTAAACAGCATTTAAAGAAATACTGCGAATTTTCTATCGAGGGAATTTCATATAATTTGCGTTTCGGCGCGGGCAAAGTCTAGATATTATCTTCAAGAATAACATATATTTTTTTAAAAGCTTTAAAACTTACCGTGTTTTAGGGAAATATGTAATAAATCGGTACAAATCCGGGGTGCGGGCCCTTAAGTACGAAGGTATTTAAGAACCACTTACAATTTTTATTTTTATTTTACTTGAAGACCACATACCATGAGGAAAGTAATTTCCCTCGGAGCCTATGCCATCTTTGGGGATGCTGTGTGGGGGGTCTTTTGCGGAAGAGAGGAAGGAGTGAGCATAGGTCTTGAAGAAAGAAGAGGAGGGAGGAAACTTCTGTTTTAATTTAAAAAAAGAGAACATTATAGACAAATATTTAGGACGCGAGGTCTTCTGTTCATAGAATTATTAGTTTTAGATATTGAAATCTACGATGTTGAATTAATACATACCTACTGAAGATTGAGAAAGGCAGAACCATTTGCAGCACGCGAGAGAATCTTGAAATTTAAGTTGAGAAGACTGAAACTTACCTGAAAAGAAAGAAAAACACAAAGAATTAATATGTTGTTAACTTAAACGAGTAAAGAGTAAATAAAAAACAAATAAAAATATCACAATCGATTATCCTCTCACTTATACAATAATAAGGAGGTTTCTTAGATATGTTCAATGTAGGTTGAGACAACCTATAAATATTTGCTACAAAACGTAAATATTTAATTTAAAAACACCGCAACTTTCTACTCGGAGAAGGATAAATGATATTCTTATATCACCATCATTTCCACTGCGACAACTTATAACACAAACTATTCTAATAATTAACTACTAGTGCATTTTCATCGGCCTTCCAATACCTGTGGAGATATTTTCATTACGTTTCCACTACTATTTATTTCACCTAGTGCAGAAACTCTAGGACTAACACATATATTTGCCCAGAATATTAATGAAGGGAAATAATTACACCACGTCAGTGGACATCTTCAAGTTATCACTAAACTAATACAACATGTTACTGAGGCAGTTCAGTTATGTACGTATAATAAAAAAGTGTACAATTTTTACCATTCATGTGAAAAAGCCCCTAAAAATGGCGTTAATAAATCTATATACATATAGTCGTATATAAAAATCTCGTGTCACGGTGTTTGTGGTCGCACTCCTCCGAAACGACTCGACATATTTTTATGTTTTTTTTTATGTATATTTGCTAAGTATGAGAATAGGTCTTACAGTATATTTCATACCGTTAGGGAACGTACCCATACTACGTGACCCACTTTTTGCAACTTTTAGCCCCACCCTCCCAATCGGTGACCACGAGTAGTATATTCTAAGATCCCCCCTCACCCCCTACAGTTTTCACGTAGTAATAATAATAATAATATTTGGATGATTTATATAGCGCCGTTTTTGTGAAAAATCACCTCAAGTAAATCGTAAACATGGTTTTAAATCATTTCTTGCTAACAAAAAGTTTAAAAAAATCATTTGGCTTAAATTTGTCTTTTTTAATGCGGCGCTCGCTGCGTGACGGCAAGAATGCATGCATACCTATAATTACAAGTGGAAAAAATATAAAAAGATTTCTAGATTGAATACGTGATAAAAACCTAAGCCCCCCGCCCCCCATTGTGACCAAGCGTGGTATTTTGAAGATCCCCCCCCCTAAACGGGTCACGTAGTATGGGTACGTACCCTTAGATTATTAGGGTGTCCCCATCCAGATTTTTTTTTGCATAAAAAAATACCTTTAACCCTAAATTTTCATCCTCTCATTTTTTAATCGCGATTATAGTATTTTTGTATGAACAAATTTATTATTTAAAACAGAACGAAATTATTTATGTTGTTGGATGACAGATGGCGCTACGTCCGCCTCATCGAATTTTTTTCCACACATGCGCAAGTCATTCACGAGAAGCGTCGCGTCATTTTGACATTTCATTCGGCAACGACCAAAATATTCACTAGAAATAATAAATACGGTAGAACAAAGTTTGCCGGGTCAGCTAGTAATACATAAATAAATAAATATTCCAAACTTCTCCGTTCTGCACCAAAGAAAAAAATAATTAGTTCTGAATGTATCTGACAAGCATTTTTGTTTAATTTTCAATTTTTATTTCTGTAAAAGCTATACGAGAGGGTCAATATAAATAAATTCTTAAATTTTCCCAAATTCGGTCATGTTAATTAAATGAAAACAAATCACTTTGTAATACACCACTTACATAATCAAAATTATCAAAATGCTTTAAAACCAATGGTTTCTTCGTCAGGATAAAGTGAAATTATTAAAATTATTTTTTATGTTATTCTGACGAAGAAGCCATTGGTTCTGAAACATTTTGATTAAATAAGTGGTGTTTTAAACAATTTTACAAAGTGGTTTGTTTTCATTTAACAAATATAAATGATCACTACTTTCATTTAACAAATAAAAAGCCTTGCATTGACGAGGCAAAGTAATTCATTTACGAATATAAATTGAAAAAAAAAACACGTCAAAAAGATTCAGAACACTGAAGAAATAGGTGGGAAAGAAAGTGTTAAAAGCATGCCCAAATCTTCAATAAAGCTCTTCTAAAGCTCTCAAAGATAAACGGTTTATTCAACAACAAAGAAATGCATCCTTTCCAAGACTCTTTTCGAAGGTATTTTCAAACCAGCAAGCGTGTAAAGGCCTATTCCTAAAGGAAGGCATCACGTGGAACAACCCCATAATGTTAAGTAGGCTGTATACGTAACCGTAGGGTGTAAAGAAAGCATTGTACGGAGTTTTCCAAGGGGGGACCCTTGTAATCCCCGGAGCGTGAGGCGAACACAAAGTTTCGGGCCAAACTAATACTTCTTCGATAATGAGTTGATCGATTTAATCTCTTTCTCACATGTACGGTTCCGGGTGGGACAAAACTGGTATATTGGTAAAAATAAACCAAGATGGCAAACTGTTTTGTTCAAAAGCAAAAATGGAGTGCCTAGGGAAATAAGGTGTTTGCAGGCTATAAATGGGTACCTACAATATTTTGGACAACTTATTTGAAGTTTCATTCTTATCAACAATAGCAAAAGGAAATCGAAAAACCCCATAATAGCAAATCGTAAGATGATAAATTTTCGATATCAAAATTAAAGAGCTCGCTGTATTTTGTACTAGCACGGTGTTAGATTTACACACTCATAAAAATGTTAATATGAAAAGAACAATAAACTGATAAACCCACAAAATATTCACGCAAGATGTAATATCACGTGGTGATAAGATTGACAAGCAAAACCTTAGCACGTAAAATTAAAAAAAAAAAAAACAAGCAAAATGGTCACACTGCCATGTACGCATAATTTTTAAAACAATATATTGTATTATTTTTTTACTATTCATCACTGTTAAATATATTACAAATAATGATGTGCAATGCCTGTCTCACTAGGAACTCCTGTGTTGAGCAGGCGCAATTTAAAACATAAAAAAGTTTATAACAAATAACAACACAGTTCTACTCGTACATCTATCTATCTATCTATGAGTATCTTCTTATCTTCTTATCTTATATATCCTACTAATATTATAAAGGCGAAAGTTTGTATGGATGTATGTTTGTTACTCTTTCACGCAAAAACTGCTGAATGGATTTTAATGAAACTTTACAATAATATAGTTCATACATCAGAATAGGCTATAGGCTATAGCTTAGAGCTCTGGCATTATGAAATTTATATACAAAAATTGCAATAGGTGGCACGTGAGCTGTTTGAAAAATGAATGTAACGGGTATAGAGGGGGGGATAGGGTATGGGGCTGGGCGGAGGAGGGTAGGGTGGAGGGGGATGGGGGAGGGCGGAGGGTGGTGAGGGGTGAGGGGGGATTTGGGGGGGAAGGGGTAGGGTGGAGAGGAGGGGGGGGGATTGGAGTGGGGATAGGGAAAGTGGAGGAGGCGCTGTGGGTACCCCCCTAATACTATGCGAGCGAAGCCGGGGGCAAAAGCTAGTATATTATTTATATTATATATATTATATAAATAAAAATGAATCGTCGAAATGTATGTACGCGCATAACTTCCGAACGACTGCACCAAATTGGATAATTCTTTTTTTTCTGTGTTCGTTATTGTCAGGACAAGGTTTGTATAAAACTACTGGTGAGCTCTGGCATTATGAAATTTGTATAAAAAAATTGCAATAGGTGGCACGTGAGCTGTTTGAAAGCTGAATGTACCGGGAATGAATGCATGGAACGCGGGAGGGGGTAAGGGGGGGGGGGAACTCGTGAGGGGATACGGGGGAAGGGAGGTGGTGGAGTGGGGAGAGGGAAGGTGGAGGAGGCGGAGAATAAGGGGAGGCGGAAAGAATGGGAAAGGCCACGCAGGGAAAAACTATTTCTCTATTAAATGGCATAGAAACGCATGCCGGGAACCAGCTAGTTTAAAATAAAAAGACAATCAGCATCGAATCATTGGAAATGCATAGTTATACAGGGTGTTAAGGGTCGTATTACTTTTAAACAGCGATTTCTGACATTATTTGGAGTAAAAAATGTGAATGAAATTTTGGTCTCCGGTTCACTTGAACTGTGTCTTCCATATATCCAGCGCCCCATATATATCACTTTATGTATTAACAAGTATATGCCATCATTAAAATAAATCAAAGGCGTCCTTTAACATAACAAATAAATACTAGGTACCGTGTTCGGGAGTTTCCTTATAGAGTTTCTCTTAAAGATTCAGCGGCAGCAAGATGGGGTTGCTAAATAGAAGTTAATTAATTCCTTCAACCAATTATTTGCAATACCCTTATCAAGGGGCCCTTACGTTTTCATCAACAAACAAGAGAAGCCTCAGTGAAATAGGTGCGGTGGGAATTTGTTTATTTTAAATATACATTTACAGTTAACCAATAACCAATAATAAATATACAAGTAATCAAGGGCGGCTGGTTGAACAGTGTGTTTGTGTGCAGCACTGGTAAATTATATCGTCTAAAATTACTTTATAATATTTTTTTATTTATTTATTTAAATACATGTTACATAATTAGACATTTACATAGAATTGGATACATTGAATCACCATACTAGGCGGCTGCCTGTTTCATGGTGACAATGGAGGATATTTACTTTAAGTGAAGTCTATTGTTAACATATGGAACTATTAGTAATGTAATGATGTTGAAAATTGGTAAAGTTATAATAAAAAACTAGTAAAGAGAAAAAGAATTGGGTAAGGATAAGTTTGTGAGAAGATACATATCCTTATTTTAAAATTTATATGTGTGAGTGCATACGCATACGTATATACAGGTGCACACATCCATACACACATAGGCATATACACACACACACTTACACATATATATGCGTCTAGGTACATGAATACATTAATATGTATATATACGGCCATGGACACAGTACCAACACATTTACACACAGTTGTAATTTTTTTTTTTTTTTTGAAGTGTATGAAGGTGTAATTAGAATGGAGCTTGAGTATTTGCAGTAAGTATCTTTCCAAATAGTATTGAGATATATGTTAATAAAAGAGGTGTTATTTTCTAACATGGTGACAGAATATAATTATTTATTAATGTTTGAATAACTGTACTCATGCTGCTTTTGTAGGTTTATTATAATATTTTTATTAAGTTTATGTGTATGTTTCTTTCTTATCTTTTTTTTTTAAATTACATTATTGTAAAACTACATTGTTGTAAAACTTTGTTGTAAAACTGCACATCTTACCGAAAAATATAAAATCTATGAATTTCGTTAAAAATATCACCTACCAATATAATGCATAATATAATATGAATCAGGGAGAGCAAATTCTCAAAGTTCCGCGCGAATTTACCCTGTCCGGTGTGCAGGCCAATTGCAAGCGGAACGAATTGTTTTTGTATCGAATATCCCAAACATCGCCAGCGCGCAACGCCGGCCATATGTATGAAAAATTAAACTATATCGGTGTGCCACCCAGCGGCCTCTATCATACACACTTAAATTTGGATTTAAGGCCAAAATACTTAACCAAACTGAATAATTCTTTTTTTAATCAAAAGGTACAGCAAATACCTAAATTTTACATATATTTGCTTTTTTATTGATCGGTGTTTTAAATTATAAAACGCAAATCATTAAGGAATATTTTTTTTCACAGGTAACTTTGACAATTTTGCCCTCGTGCTGTTTATACATTGTTTATAAATACTGTTTGTATCCTGCTTAAAATGAAATATAAAACTAACTAACCAACCATCACGCCGTTTCCCCACAGGGGTAGGCAGAGAGGACGGACCGCCAAATAACTCGGTCTTGGCACACACTCTTTGCCTCACTCACATTCATACATCGTCTCATACATTCTCTTCTATTATTCCGACTTTCGACATGGCCCGACTCAAGTATCTGATTCACTTGCTCGTGCCATGTCTTCCTCGGGCCTCCCCGACTTCTTCTACCATTCACACTTGCATCGTATATTCTTCTTACACTACTTTCAAATTTATTTTATTTTTAGAAATATTTTATTGTATTTTATGAAATATAAAATAAAATAAATTAAACATTGTAAAAAAAAGAGTTTTTTGGGTTGAAATTTAAGATTTAGTGTTTTTATTTTCTTAGTAATGAAAAATAAAAATTTTAATTAAAAAGCGATATGTAGAAGTTTTCGCACTTCGAAAACAGCTTAAAATATATCTTCTCTCCAAATAAGATTAGTGGGATCATTTTTACCTATTGTTGCTTAGTAATCGTTATCTCATAGTTACGGATTATCAGTGAACCACCACGTTTTCAGGGCAGCGGCCGCCACTGCAAGTAATGTAACATTAAGTTATTATTTAATAGCAGAATCATTTTTCCGAGCGGCTTAACTAATTGTAGTATAGTTCTGCATCTCGGAACAACAAAAGTCTGTCTGCGCGCTCTTGTGAAGTTGTCGGGAACATAAAACTCAAATTTTTGTATTATATACAACAGTACCGGTTCTTCACAGGGGGACAATGGGGACAGTCCCCACCAGTTACACCCAAAACCGACTAATAAAAGGAAATAACAGTCGATGCTGTCTTCACCAAAATTAATGAATTCTTTAAGAGGGCATTACCAGAGAAAGCCAGAAATACGTCATTTTCAAAAAAGTTTTTAGACGTATTGACTCTTTTCCACAAAAAATTATAAATGGATTTCGAAAGATTGTTCTTTTATCTAGCATAGTTATGTAATAAATTTTTAGAATTTTTTTTAATTTTTAGTATAATAAGGTTATTCCATAGGTCGTTGGCAGATTTGTTAAATTTTCAAAAAAGTTTTTGTATTATACCACACCCATTTCAAATAATGTAATCATGCAGTAAAATAAATCAATACATTATCTAGCAAAGTTATGTATTAGAATTTTAATTTTAGTTTCAATAAAATCATTAAAAAATATGTACGTACATGTGTTTCTTGACGAAAATTGGTCCATTTGTGTATTTATTTGCACACTTACAAACTAATATATTTCAGATTTTTTTAACATTCTTATTAAATTTAGACATTATTGAAAAATGATAAATACTTATAATCAAAAAATAACTACAAAAAGTACACTATTTTAATAGTTTTATCATCACGCCTTTCAGCATTTTTGGATGAAGGTATAAATTAAAGCTAACTTGGATTGAAATAAGTTCGATATTGAGTTATAATTTAAAAAAGCTGGTACGGAGAAAAATCAATCTTTCTCATTGTAACCGCCCTGCACGATCAGAAGAACAACTTTCGACGAAATGTGGATTTTCGTCCGCTGGCTGGTTAAACGCTCTTAAACATAAAAGCAATTAACATTTGCAGAAATAAAATACAAACAATTATTCAGAATGATTTTAATAAGACCCAACGTGCGTACAGCGTACAATGTACGGCGCAAAAAACAGCGGGTCTATTTCTCAGTGCGCAGAATCTATCGGGGGACGATCCGAACTATCCCCATACTTTCCTTGCGTTGTTTCGCGATCGTATGCAATTGCGCATGCGCAGCCAGCCGTACGTGAATTCAAGTACCATGGGGACAATTCTTTGGATCACCACTGAACCATTTGTTTGGGCAGTTCAAATTTGTTCGATAATAATCTTGCAAGATAAAGCTTTATTTTTATAATACTATATTGTTAATTGGCATATATCTATAGACATTTTATTTTATTTTGTGTTTAGGTATCCGACTAGCATGTGATTAGACCATCGATTTTTTTTGAGAAATTTTATATTATATTCTACGGGTGGTGAGATTATGGCACAATGCGTAGAAAATGTCGATCCCCACCACCAAAGAAGTGCTCGACCCGCCATTGATATACAGGTACGACCGTTCAGAAGATTATGTGCTATTATCAGCAAAGTAGTTTTCCTTTTCGTTGTGTCAATTCTTGTGATATTTGGAAATTTTTTACTTGGAATATTGTTCTGCACACTTAGTGGTATATTGTTTCTAGGGATATACGAATTCAAGGCCGCAATTTGCTTACTGCAAGTTGATTTGAAATATTATGCGTTAAACGTTAAATAAATCAAATTAAACCACGGTTCAAATAACTAAACCCTATGAGACAACAGACTTAAAACAACGATCATTACCCTACCTCTAAGTTACTGAAATCAACCAATAATTTCATAGACTTTTCGTAAGCTTTCAGGAAAATTCAGGTCCTTTCAGATAGGAAGCAGTTTCCCTCACCTTTCAAATTCCAGCGTGATTCTAGATTCCCGCTTGACGCATGACCTCATTTATTTCTGTTGGAACAACCGGACAAGGCCATTCATCTTCCCGGAGAATCCGGGAAGCTAGGGGACGGTGTATTTAGAAATTCTACATTAAATGTGAAATTTCCCTGCTGTCACGGTGGCGCACACAAGGACTGCCAAAGGAATTACGGCGCCAAAAATAGGAAAAAGCATTGTCTTCAAACTAATCATAAATATTTTTAAAACGTTCTCCATAAACCAGTTCAGAATGAACCGTGAGAATTTATTTTGTGAACGCAAACCAACAACCCATTTATATGCCAAAACCCAAAGTTTCCGGGGTTTCGGGGATTGGTGGACGGGGTAGCTACGCTCGTCCTGTTTCCCTACAAAAAAATCATGGATTTTAAAGCTTCAGGTATGTACTTTAATCTGAAATTATTTTTAAATAAATAATATATGTTTTATGATATACCGTATATATAGTTCCATGGCATTACATTACAAGTTATGTGAAAACGTAAAATTTATGTTGGAAAATCTTCCCCATTCTTAATTCTTAAATCTTTTCAGGTAGTCATGGCGACCCCGCTCTAAAGGAAAAGAGAATTAAGAGAAAAGAACTACATATTTAAAAATAAAAAAATACAAGTTATATAAATATTATTATAATTTACAAGATATCGTAATTTTACAGTTTAATCATATTTACATGCTTTATCAACTTGCATCACCAATGGAAAATACAGAAATAATTCAACACGAATTAAATGAAATAAAAATAAAATGAAATAATTTATATATTTTTATTAGAATACTACTAACACCTTGACCCCAACTCTCCTGGACACCCTGACCCCAGATTCCTACCAACCCTTCACACCTTTTTCCTTCCCAGAACTTCCTCTCCTTCCTTTCGCTAAAAAGAGTCACTACACAGCATCCTCAAAGATGATATACACCCCCGAGTGGAATTATTCTTCTTAAGGCCTCTTGTGCGGAGCCAATGTAAAAAAAAAACAAGATTCAATAAATAGTTACAAAAAAAATTGAATTTCCTATTTATCTCTAGCATAGCTCATAATTCAAAAGCATTTCATTGCGCACACATATAAAACGCGAAAATATAAGGTTTAAAAACGTTTCCAAACGTTTTTTTTCTACAAATTAAAATCAAGAGATCAAAGAAATTTTACAATTTCCCGGCATCGATTGATGCCATTACGCGAGAACGAGTTAAAGAATCATTTTGATCTTTCATTATTGCGTCATTATTAACGTTCAACCCATTTGAGGAGATCAAAACCCCGGGGAGATCGGAACGGTTTTCCACCACTTTGCTGGACGTTACTCTTTTTTAGGGCGGAATTATGTGTCCGTCCAAATACCGAAATCCGAAACCCGAACCCCAAAATCTCCAGGGGTTTGAGATTGGGAGATGGCGACGAGACAGGCGATGAATACTAATTTCAAGGAGCCAAAGAATAAAGAAGAACCACTAGAAATGCCTTCCATATTTGTTTATAAAATACATGTTACGTAATTAAGACATTTACAAAGAGTAGATACATTAACTGCGGCAAGACTCATCACCGGCGTATCTAAATATTCCCATATTTCTGAGCATCTCAAAAATCTTCACTGGCTCAAGTGCCCCGAGAGAATCCATTTAAAGCTCTGCTGGATGGTATTCAAGTCCCTTAACAGAATGGCTCCGACTTACTTATCGGAAATTTGCATTCCAGAAAATTCCAATTCTCGACAATCAACCCTCAGGTCAGCAGCAACATCAGCGATCGGAAGGTTGAAGGAACCAAAGCGCACACCAGATACTAAATTTGGTGAGCGTGTTTTCGGAGTGTCAGGACCTAAAGCCTGGAATGGACTGCCACACGAGTTAAGAATGATTACAGATTCAGCGGAATTTAGAGCTAAACTTAAAACTCATCTTTTCAGACAGTCGTATCCGTAAGTTAAAAAAACCTTCACCTTCGCCTTCACGGCTCGCAACATTATAAATAACTAAGTGTGTAAAAATAAAGCAAATTCTTAAAAATCTCCAGACTTTCAAAATAAATATTAACTTAACTTTGGCATTAATCTTCTTATGTTTGAATATAATGTCCTCCACGTGCAAAGTCGTATCTTCCCCAAGCATAAACTTTCTAATAAAGTGTGTTTTATCGGAAGTGTCCTGCAGGTAAGTATGTTTCTGTATCTATTTGAAAATAATAAAATTAGATAGAGCCTAGGATTCATAATAAATTGTAAAGCGCCCTTGAGTTTTCACAAAAACGGCGCTATACAAATTGTCCAATTATTATTATTAAATCACTATACTAGACGGCTGCCTGTTTCTTGGTGACCAAAGGAGTATAGTTACTTTGTAGGAAGTCTAGAGTAAACATAAAATTGGAAAAAATTTAATAAAAAATAGAAAAAAAAATATAAAGAACTGCGTACATGCACACATGCATATATAGTGCACACATCCAAACACACATAAACATACATACACACACACACACACATATGCACCTACGTACATGAATAACGTTTATCTCCGGTACTATACTAAATCCGCCTACGTTGAAAGAGATCAACTAATATGTCCCTAACGCGCATTCTCGTGAGAGATCCCATGCACTTTTTTATGCTCCGAAAGCGATAACTTCTGCCTACCAAATTGGGCCATTAAACAGAGCGACTCTAGTGCTAACGATTCTGCATTGAACATCGACATCTTCAATGTCACCTATCGAGAGTTCAGCAACTATCTTTTGTCATACGTCACAACATAGTAAAACTGCCCCCATGCACTTTTTTTAAATTTTGTAATCTTCTCCATAATATATTAGTGTGTAACTGTTTTGTGGAGAACCAGAAAAAAATATATTCAAACACATATATACATACATACATACACATATATTTCTACTGAGTCCGAGAAACAGGCTACCAACACTATCACATTCACTCATCAAAAAATCCCCAAGCGCAAACGCCTTCCTGAACTGTCGTATTTGGCTATTGACTTTATTTCTATTGTTAAATTATTTATTGAAGATTTTAGAAAGCTAAAATGTGACTGTGCTGTTAAGATTTTTGTTGCTGGAATAATATACTTCGATTGGTTGGAATATCTTGTATTATATGTTGATCTCTGGTCTGGAGCTCCAAAATACCTGAAAAATACCCTCGACTCTGTGCAGAAACGGGCGGTCCGTTTGATAGATTCTCCCATCTTAACAGACGGATTGCAATCTTTAGAGCACAGGCGTCGGGTGGGAATGCTATCCTTGTTCTACCGGTATTACAATGGAAGATGCTCCGAGGAACTAGCATCATTGATCCCTTCGGCACCGGTGCATAGTCGGGAAACACGCCAAACGCGTGCCCAACATTTGTACACGGTTGACATTTGTCACATGAGAACGGGTCGTTTCTTCGACTCGTTCTTGTGTTCAACAGCTCGGCTGTGGAATGATTTGCCGGCCTCTGTGTTTCCTCCTTCCTACAACATGGGTCTCTTCAAGACCAATGTTCATTCCTTCCTCTCCTCAAAAAGACCCTCCACACAGCATCCTAGATGACATAGGCCCTGAGGGAAATTATTTTCCTCAGGGCCTCCTGTGTGGAGTTAATGTAAAAAAAAAAAAAAAAATTCAATATAAATTAGAATGGAAATTAATGTCGCCACTAACTTAGTACTCTTTGATTCCAGTCATTTAGCACGCGCTCTTTCTCTAAACTTGTCAGAGATCTTATATCGCCATCATATATAAATTTCATAACGATTGTGAAACGCAGATCTGCGTAATATGAAATTTAAGCAAATAATGGTCAGACTTTTGTATTAGGAAACACGCCCACAAGGCATTTCTTGTGTTCTTCTTTATTCTGTGCAGGGAGCCGAGGAGATAATGTATGAATTAGGTGCTGCAGGGAATCTGGGACTCGGTGCGTATTCATGGAGCCCCTCCTTTGTAATCCCTGGTGACGAAGTTCCTAAAGCGCGATTTAAATGATACCAGAATTTTGCGAATTATTTGATATTAGCTGAAGTCCCCGGCGATGGCCGGGCTTTACACAGAGTTTTCGAAATCAAATGTAGACAGTGATCTTCAAATCAAATAAAAAAATATGTATTGTAGAAATAAAAAAAGGTGTAGCTTATAGGGAGACCCCATTTCTTCCAGCTAACCACAACATACATACATGTTATTTGTTCATGTCCTTTGCATAAAAATCAAATCCATACCGCCCGCTTGCCAGCCCGCTCGTCCACCACACCCAGACAATCTCCTGTGTATATTTCAACCAATTTACACAAAAGCTTGACAAATTATTAAACCTTCCTCATGAATCACTCTATCTATTGGTAAAAACCGCATGAAAATCCGTTCAATAGTTTTTGAGTTTATCGAGAACAGACAGACGCGGGGGAGGACTTTTATTTATAATATGTAGAGATTAGAATAAATAGAAATATTTGAATTATTCGAATGAACGAATAATCTCGGCAAAATTTATATCGGGCTAAGCGTTTCGTTTCATGAGATTCGAAATGGTTTCAGCCGTGATTGGTGACCAGATCTGAATAGCCGGGCACTTCCAAACCTGTCTCTTCCTAGTCTTCTACCTTTCCCCACTTCTTCAGCCTCACAATATAAGAGGCACACGAAACACCGCACAAAGTGGAGACCGATTATTCTATCTCATTCTCTCGCAGGCTAAATCCTATAGATGTATGTGCTTTTCACTTTTTAGTGTCACTCGTTTTTGTTTCATCGAGTTTCAAATCACAACGGTGCTAAAGAAGTTTCACTTCAAAAACTATTTAAACGGTTTGTTTAAAACTCGTACCTATTTACAGTCTTCAATGAAAATTTATAAAAGTCGTCAACGGGTAAGCTCGACTTTTCAAACATTTATAATAAACTAGCAGACCCGGCGACACGCTGCTGTGGCTAACGAAACACAACGCTCAACGAAAATCTTTATAAATCAAATCAACACCGCTCGCTTCTAAGATCTAAGCGCACAGACAGCGGGAGCGACTTCATTTTATACTATGTAAAGATTTAGACGATTTGTCATTACAAATTAATTCTTCTAAAAATTAGGGAAGATTAATTCAGAAAATGTTCTGTTTTAACGTTTTCTAAACATCTCAGTAAAACTCGGCCATAATGGAACCCAGCTATTAAAAATAAATGACCGACAAAGTGAGAAAAATTTGTTTTTATTTACGTATAAACTTGGTAAAACACGTCATGAATTGGGCTCAATTTCAACTATTCGTTCAAAAATGAATTTGTATTTTTTTGTCTCGATTTAATTCGGGCTCATCGATTCGAACTAATCGTTCTTAATATTTTATTTATTTAATTAATTATAATTTATTACAAAAAAAAAACATGGTAATACATTATTCCCAATGAGTTAAGAAACAAACCCATTTCGGGAAGGACAGACACATACATATAAGTACATTTTACATGGATATTACATAGATATTACAAGTTAAAAAACATAAAATAATAATAATAAAAGTTGCATTGTCAAGAATAGAGATTTTTGAAATACTGAGAGACATTCATACACATAAACCATAAAAAAAAACAATAAACGTATGAAGGCGAGCGAATCATTTAAAAACATTTAAAGCGAATCATTTAAAAACATTTTCAGAAAATATTCTTTAAGCGTTTTAATAAAATATGACGCTTTAGTAAGTAAACCAAAATCGTGTGTTTTTGGTTTAAAAATGATATCGCTTAGAAATATGTTAGATGCTCTAATTAAATATTGTGAGTAGATCTCACATTTGCGTCCGAAATAATCATAATGTTGGTGCAGAGGGTAAGGGGAATAAGAATCCAAAATTTCAGTACGTTCGGTGCAAAGTTATGACCGACCGCAAATGTTACAATTCGCCCATAAAACGTTGAAATTAAAAAAAAATCATTTAAATTCTTCTTTTAAGCGATTTTTTTTAATTGATTCGTGTTTTGACTGCAAGCAGACAGTAATTCTTAGTAAGAAACCAAAATTTCAGTCGGTTCGGTGCCGTAGGGCTAAAGTTATGACCGAACCCAAGTGTTACAAAGCGCCCGTAAAACAAAACCGCTCGTTAACAGTTCGGCTAAAGTGCTAACCTTATTCGTACATTTCTTGTTAATGTTATTCTTTTTTTCATTATAACTGCAGAAATTCGTTAATATCGCACAGAAAAACTAAAGAAATAACTTGATAATCTGGAAGCATCGAGACAATTTCACGTTCGACAGATTGTCCAAGATGGCGCACATTCACCCGTCCCATCTAAACTGGGCATTAGACCATATTCTCGGGCTCAATGTGGAAGAGGAAAGGAGAGGAAAGGAAATGGAAGTGGAAACTGGGTCAAACGATAAATGGGTGAAATAAAAGTTAAGTTAAGGAATATTCCCGTAAAGCCCATTTATGCGGGCCGGTACATTGGTCAGATTCCTTTAACCCCTCAAGCTAATTTGTCCGGTTTTCGGAACTACTCATATAGGTCTCAT
Organism: Limnephilus marmoratus; assembly: GCA_917880885.1. NCBI lineage: Eukaryota > Metazoa > Arthropoda > Insecta > Trichoptera > Limnephilidae > Limnephilus > Limnephilus marmoratus. Next base: position 26,874,918 of record OU862923.1, on the reverse strand, counting down.
GGAAATCCTTGTATCCCCCTTACTTTTTTTTTTTACCTCACAAGAGTCTCAGCTGCTCCCGTCCGAAGCCAGTGAGACTATGATATCCCCAATTGGGGTAGTGGCTGAAGGTAGTGGGGAGGGGAAGGAGATAGGGAAGAGGAAGGTGGGGAAGTACCTGGCTATTCAGATCTGGTCACCACATACGGCTAGTGCCATTCCAATATAAGTATTATTTTAAATGAATAAATTGTGAAATAACACAAATTAATCAAATAAAATTTATTTGCAACGTCGGGATTCGATCCCGCAACCTTCGGAATGCGAGTCAAGAGCCTTAGCGCTGATATAAAACATCAGTAATCACAAACCTTTTCAACTATATAAATTCATATACATTCATGTATTCATATATTCATTCATATATAACATCATTCATAATTTAAATAATAAACTTTTTAATTACCTATATGTACCTTAAATTAACAAAATAACTTATAATACCTTAAATTAACAAAATAGAAACATTCATTATGTAGAGACAATGTTGTGTACCCCTTCCTAAGTCTGTATAAATACCGTAGCATAAGAATTTCAACTACCAAAATGTCCGTAGCGGATGAAACCGGTCCTGGTGAAAATAAATAAGTGGAAGAAAGCGCAAAAGTGTTTTAATTTCAATTCTAATATTTTTTACACTTATACAACTAGGGTAGAAAAATTAGTATAAGATAAAAAAAAGCAATAGAATATTTTTTACGTACTTAATCTAAAAATTTGCGCCCTATGAATTTCACAAAAAAATCCTTCGGCAACAAGAAATTTCTCGTTATGACATAATTGAAAATTTCTGATACTCCCGCGAAATATCGTAATAATGTTATGTCGTACATTTCACGGTATTAAGTAGGGAGACGATTTCTCATGCGGGATTGCTTCCGTCCGGTTGTTTTTTATTACAATAAGCTTCGGGCATTACCGCTTTTATGGCACCTTAGATACGCAAAGTTGGGCCATTTTACGTTACTTCCCTTCGTGCACTCATAAGGTCCGGGAAACTTAATTATTATAAAGCTGTGGGGCGCGGTAACACTATGATCGATATAATTCAACGAACCATTTTTATTTTATAAGTTTTATTATAGGACAAAAAATCCAGAAATAAAACCTGGCGTCATTTACATTACTGCCAAAGATTTTTCTATTATGTGCATATATTAGTATTAAATCACTAATTATAAGTCTTAATTAATACGAATGCGAATGGACAGATGCTACGTGTTATCGATATTATTTTATGGAATGGAAGCATGGACGCTTACTGAAGAACTAATTAGGCGACTTGAGGCATTCGAAATGTGGATCTACAGAAGAATACTTAAAATATGTTATGGTTCGGTCAAAGATATTGAAATAAAAGTAGATGTGCTATCTGCAGTTTTTACTAGGTGGGACTGCACTTCCGGGTGTCGCCGATATTGTTTACCAATTAACAAATGAACTAAATGAACGAATAATTAACGAATAAACCAAACGAACGTTAAACTAAATAAACGAATTCTTTCCGTATTCAAACTATATTGTTAACCAATACTAATACACGTCTTCAAAAAATCAACGAAATGAAAAAATTATTTTCGTATGCAAACTACTCTAATTAGGGCGTAGTCCACCGACAGTTGCGCGGACACCATAGCATATCTCTTTTGTATTTAAAAATCTTTGGTTCGGATGAATAAAGAAAAAGAAGTTATTAAAACTATAAAAACTCCAATACATGACATACTGACAATACTGACATGTGATACTGATGAGACATCCAGAGAAGTACGAGATCTTGCATCTCATAATGCAGGGAAAGATTGAAAAGAAGGAGAACCTCATGGCTGAAAAACCTGAGACAGTGGTTTGGCCAGTTTACTTACTGTAGAACTGTTCCGAGCGGCAGTAAACAAAGTCCGCATTGCTAACATGATAGAACGGAAGAAGAAGAAGTCTTAGTTGTAATTCATTAATAACAATTAATTATAAGCTTCACTCAGATTCTATTGAAAAATACCTACAGCACATTTAAGACATAATTATAAACTTAATGCTCCAATTGAAAATATAAACCATAACTGTCTAATGAAAAATCGACAAATATTTAAAAATCAATTCTCGAAGCTTACTTCATCAGTGGGTGGTAGGTTGTGAAAAGGGTAGGGGCACGTGTGATACACGTGGGAAGGGAAGAGATTACATACATTGGAAACTGATCAATCCAGCACCCATAAAAAAGGGTTTCTCGAAGATAAACTCAACGGGAATAACAAATTCTAAGTAATTATTTTTCATGTGAAGTTTTCTGGTTAATATTCCTTTGAGAGTCTGGGAGGAAACATATTTCAGGAAATGCAATTTCATAAATTTATACACATGTGAGGAAGTTATTTGAAGGCTTCTCGGCTTTATTAAAAAGTTGTATAAAGATGGAAGGGAGTTTTGTGCCTTCTTTTAGCGAAGGGAGCTTTCTCGCTAGGGGACCGCAAAATTTCGTACCTCTTAAGAGGAACACCTGGGCGGCCTGTTTAATGCAAAACATAATTTTAGATTTGAGCCCACAATACCAAACTGAATAATAATATATATTTTTTTACTATGGTTAAAACCTCAAATTGTAATATTCCATTAAATGAAGACAATATCAGTTTCGAGTCTCAGAGATGCAAATATCTTTTTCCTGATTTTTCTCTTTCCAGATTTTCGATTGAGTTTCGTTGATATTATCTTCATTTAATTAATTTTTTTTTTCTTCAAACACAGCAAACGTATTTTGTGGCACTAATTTAATTCAAAACTAATAAAATACTCAGTTTTAACCACTTTCATTGTTTAGAAAATCAACATCTTTTATAAGTAAGTTTTAAGTAAACCCTGATGAAATAAGCATTGCTTACGAAACAAGTTGGTTATTGAAATAATAAAAGTGGTTAAAACGAAGTATTTCATTAATTTTAAATTATTTTTTAAAAGTCTTAGGAAAAAGTAGTACGGATATGTGATATTTTATTCATTTGTGTTTAAATTATGAAATGTAGATCATTAAATAATTCGATTTTCGTGATTTAGGGACAATTGTGGCATTTTTTTGAGTGATTAGTAATTATCAATAAAACATAATCTTACCCAACCAACTATATCAATATAGTGAAATATTAAATAAAACATTGTAAAATAGTCGTTTTTTTGGGTGGTAATTTTAATTACATTCAATTTACAATAAAAAAACACGATATTTAAAATTATAAAATGAAAGGATAATAAATGAACGCAAGGACAACATCAGAGTTAAACATAAGAAAATAGAAGTGACAAGTCAAGTACAGTCTTAGATAGAAATCAAAATACATAGTTATAAAATATCGTCGATTGCTTAGCGACTGATTAAAATCATTTAGACTTATACCAAAAAAGTTGACTTCAGTTGACCAGTCTATACATTATGGACGGAGGTGAATAATATCCAAATTAGTCAAATGTTGATTGAGGAAAAGCAGTTCATTATTTCTGAGTCTACTGAAAGCGATGAGTTGCAATAATGTAGGTGAATCAATAATACAATTAATAATTTTGAGGAAACAAGTGAGATCAATTTTTTCCGACGGTCTTCTAAAGGAGAAAGGTTTAGAGTTAGTTCAATTTCACGATATGAGTAATTGCCTCTTTCTAATCCTAGCCTCCTAGCAATCCCTCTCAAGAACCGATGTTGAACGAATTCAATATGACGAATATGGACAGCATAAAAAGGAGGCCAAACAACGCAAGCATATTCAAGACTAGGGTGAACTGAGAAGCGGTAAAGAGTTCTAAGGGTATTTATGTATTTAAAGTCAGACGTAATTCTAGTCATGAAGCCGAGTAGTTTGAGATTAACAATAAATTCATGTGTTCTCGAAAAGGAATCTAGAAAGACACCGAGGTCTTTAATAGATGTAACAGTTGTTAAGTAAATATTATTTAGTTCGTATTTGAAAATAATCGGTTTTTTGCTCTACAGAAGGAAATGACTTTGCAGGAATTATTTTAACGACATTTAGTTTAAAGCAATTAATTTTACACCAATCATTGAATGAGTCAATATCTGATTGAAATAGAAGGCAGTCATGGTAATTTTTTATTATTTTTAGGATCTTATTGCCATTCGCAAAAAGTCAAAAGCGCGTGTGAGAAAAAATACTAATAATGTCGTTTATAAACAAGTTGAAAAAAGGCGGGGCGAAATTTGCTCCTTGAGGTACGCCGGACGTTACTTCAATCAATTTCTGAAACCGGTCTGTAAATGAAATTGGAATAGAGTTAATTTTTTTTATTATTTTTAAATTATTATAAAATCGATGTAATTATTTTATCATTGAAATAAGGGTTTTATAGCCCTGCCGACAAATTGGAGTAAAGTTGAGAGGGTGAGTCACGTCGACTTTTTATTACTACATCAGAGGAGCAACGCGTTACCTTTGAAAAATACGCATCCCACCCACAATCAACCCAACCCAGGGACAAATCGAAACCAAAAATTATGCCTGGTTAGCTCTACTTATCTTAATTCTGTTTTTGGGTAGGTACGAGTACCTACCGTGCCTAAACCAATCGGGAAACTTTAATATACAAGGCATTACAAATCAAACAGAAATGTCTGATAATATACAATACAAATATATTATCACACCTTAACCCTTCAGACTAATTGTGTGTAAATGTAATGTACCCGTCTCAGAACAGACATCGTCTAGTGAGGCGGGATACTTACTTATTTGCATAAGATATTGTTATAACAATAAACGCCCGGGTTGCCAGCATAAAAAAAAATCGGTTTTCGGAACAACTCATACAGATCTCATAAAAATCATTGTGTCTCCCTTACTATTATGGTTAGAAATACGGTCCAAACGGTGTTTGAAAGAGAAAATCCAGCGCTTTATATTCAAATAAAAAAGATAATCACAAAATAATTAAAATGTACACGTTTATGAAACTAAAGTTTCCCATAGCAATATGAAAAAAAAAATTATGAAACTATGGGATTTTTTTTATTAATTTTATTTTTACGTGAAACGACAAAAGAGTGAGGTGACGATAACGTTTATACATATTACATTTGCCTAATAGAATTGTTCAGGATCTCAACTTCCGCTCTCCTGACAAAGCAATCCGGCGTGGTAACACCAGATTCCAAGGGAAGTGTGGCTGGAGTAACTCTTCAATAATAACTCCAGCTCTTGAATAATTGGTCTTTATTGAAACAATAAAAGACCCGTAGGGTAGCTCATGTACGGTGAGCCCAATGATGCTATCTCTCTCCGCGGTTTTATAACCCACATGAAGTGAAAACCTGGCAGCAGACGTTTTGCCCAAAAACGACCCGCCCAAGACGGATGGTAACAAGAGAAGAAGGAATTAAAAAATCCGTGGCAATACGAAATCGCCCTGGCAATTGCCAACACAAAAAATGTTGCCACAACCATTAGGGTGACAATCACAAATATTAATATTTCAGTACCTGAAATCTTAACATATTCCCGCCCAAAACGAGTATTAAGGAATAGTCGTTTTTCATAAAATAATATATTAGAAGAGATTGCAACATTGGTACTCAGAATTTACCCAACGAGTTCACATACAAAAATAAACAATATTCAATATATGGATATCAAAATAATAACAAAAAACTTATAACTAAGTATATAACCCTATGTCAGACTTGACATTAAAAAATGAAAGTTTAATAACGTAGAACCTTCTGGTGCGCTGCACCCACTTATGTGAAAATGGTTTAACACTTGGCACTGATGAGCCTGACGGCACTTTGATTTACACATCACATCACCTTTAGCGTTGTAATTGGTTCTTAATCCAGGTTGGAGGAAGCATCCTCCATGGGAAGTAGACAGAGCTGTGTCACGGCTCTTTTGGTGACACCTCTGGCCGTCCTCAAGGAGACGACGCGGACGCGTCCGTCTTGGCCAGGGTGGATCTCCGTCACTCGCGCCATCCTCCAGTACTGCGGAGGTAGCTGGTTGTCTTTGATGATGACCATGTCACCAGGCTGTAAACTGCGTTGACGTCCTTCTTGCCATTTGACTCGGTTCTGCAATTCTGCTAGGTATTCCCGGCTCCATCTGTGCCAAAAAGATTGAACAACGGTAGACATCTTTTGGTAAATATTAAGCCTGTTTGTAGGCAGATGATGGATATCAAGCTCAGGCAATGCTAACAGGTTGTCGCCAATAAGGAAGTGTGACGGAGTGAGGGCGTTTAAGTCATTTGGATCTGATGTTAATGGAGTCAGAGGACGGGAATTTAAACAAGCCTCAATCTGTATTAGTATGGTATTCATTCCTTCGTATGTCAAAACAGTTGACCGCATTGCTTTTTTTAAATGCAACTTGGTCATTTTAACTGCACTTTCCCAAAGTCCCCCGTGATGCGGTGAGCGGGGAGGCAAGAAACTCCAGCTAATATTCTGCTGGGCCAAAAAATTATGGATTTCTTTATCAGATGCCTTCAAAAAATCAAATAGTTCAGTAAGTTCCCTATAACTACCTGTAAAGTTAGTTCCATTATCAGTAAAGAGTCGTGAGGGTTTACCCCTCCTAGCTATAAATCTTTTCAATGCATTCATAAATGCCATTGAAGTTAAATTAGTCACTAATTCTAGGTGAATTGCCTTCGTTGAAAAACAAATAAATAAACATATGTAAGATTTTACACTCTTAGCATTTCTGGTTAAACCAGACTTAATTAAAATTGGACCTGCAAAATCTATGCCGGTTACATAAAATGGTCTTTGGATTCGGAATCGGTCAGCAGGAAGGTCACCCATGAGCTGGCGACATTCGCGCGGACGGACTCGGAAACATACAATACATTTATGCAGTGCTCGCTTCACTGCGTTTTTACCATATATTGGCCAAAAACGTAAACGCAGTAATGCGAGCAGAGCATTACATCCTAAATGTAAATTCTCATAATGCAGATGGGTTATTATTAAGTCAGTCAACTTATGATTTTGTGGTAACAAAATTGGATGTTTTTGAGAGGCTGAGGTAATATCGGATTGTGATAGTCGACCTCCAACACACAACAACCCATCCTGCATAAAAGGATTTAGTGCCTTTACTTTGCTCTGCCTAGATACAAATCTTCCATTACTCACAGACGCTATTTCATCATGAAATGCGAATCGCTGAGCGTTCAAAATCAATACATGCATGGCATGTTCCAGTTCGATTACAGAAAGCTCGTCGACCCGCATCGGTCTTCGTTTAGAACAGTTATGTATGAAACGTAACATATAAGCAACTACGCGCCTCAGTCGTCTTAATGAAGAATAATTATTAAATATTTCCCAATCGACAGGACTACTAGTAACCAAAACTATCCTCGCCATTTCTGGCAACTCCGTGGGAGTATCAAATGTAGAACGTGGCCACTTATCCTCGTCGGACGTGAGCCATGGTGGTCCTGACCACCATAATGAAGATGTTTTCAACTGCTGAGATGTTATTCCTCTGGAAATTATGTCAGCTGGGTTTTCAGTTGAACAAATGTGACGCCATATAGCGCCATCACCTTCACGTTGTATTTCTGATACGCGGTTAGCAACAAAGGTAGTCCAACGGTGCGGTTCTCCTGCAATCCAAGCCAATGTTATTGACGAATCACACCACAAAGTGGTGTCAACCGTTACTTGGAGAGCTGCCGTCACCCGCTTCATTAATTTAACTAATAATTGTGCTCCACATAACTCAAGACGTGGTAACGATAAATTTTTTAGTGGGGCTACACGAGATTTAGCGCATATTAACTGTGATTGGTGAATGCCGTGTTCATCGGTAGATCTTAAATACAGACAAGCGCCATATGCTACTTGAGATGCATCGCAAAAACCGTGTAAGCTAAAAGATTTTTTATTAAAGCAGAAAATTTTCCTCGGTACCCGAATATGATTTGCTTTACGGAGACTCAGCGTGTAAATCTGCCAGGCCAATAAAAGGTCATTGGGTAGCTTGTCATCCCAGGATGTTTTTAGCTTCCACAATCTTTGCATAATTATCTTACCGACAATGATTACTGGGCCTACCAGTCCTAAAGGGTCAAACACTTTTGAAATTAATGATAAAACTTGACGTTTTGTTACTTCTAACTTTGAGTCTATGCTTTCTACCTGATAGGTAAACTCATCAAGTTTGGTGTCCCATATTAATCCGAGAATCTTAGCTTCATTGGATTCATTTGGCAATAATTCTAAATTATCTTTAGAATCATTAATCGAGGGCGCATTAGACCTCCATTTTCTAATCTCCATGCCTGCTGTAGCAAGCGCATTAATGATTTGTGATTTAAGCAAGTGACAAGTATCAATGGAGTCACTACCAGAAAGAAAATCATCTACATAAAAATTTTCCTTAAGGGATTTACTAGCTAATGGATGAGTAAATGAAACGTCATTACCTAGCTGATGCAGACAACGTATTGCTAAATAAGGCGAAGGAGCCAAACCATATGTCACCGTGTTTAGCGTATAGTGTTTCGAACAATCCTCCGCATCCTTTCTCCATAATATACGTTGGTAATTTCTGTGTTCCGGGTTGATATTAATTTGGCGGTACATTTTTGCAATATCTGCGGTGACTGCATATTGATGTTTTCTGAAAAATACCAAGTGGCAAAATATATCATTTTGAATGGTGGGCCCAATCATTAGAGCGCGATTCAAAGAAATCCCTCGAGCAGGTTTAGCCGACCCGTCAAAAACAACACGAATTTTAGTAGTTGTGCTTGATTCTTTAAATACAGCGTGATGTGGTAAATAATAAGTAGTTTCATCACGTATTGGCGGTTCACATTCAGTCATGTGACCTAACGCAAGATACTCATCAATAAATTCCGAGTATTGTTCCTTTAAACTAGGTTGTCTTAAGAATTTCCTTTCCATTGACACTAATCTACTTTTAGCAATACTAAATGAATCTCCTAATTGAGATAGGTTAGATTTAAATGGTAAGTTCACTACAAATCTACCATTTGCATCGCGTTTATGCGTGCCTTTGAAAATCTTTTCACATTCACTATCTTCCAGAGAGTGATGCTTACTATTTTCAATTTCTTCAACCTTCCAAAACCTTTCTATTTGATTCTGCAAAGAATTTAATGAAATATGACAAACTTTAACTGGCCTCGTATTTTGACGCCTCTGTACAGCTCCTGATATTATCCAGCCTAGCTCCGTTCGATGCAATGTAGGTTTATCCTTTCCTAACTGTATCTGATCCGTACGAACCACCTGCCAGAATATCTCTGCTCCGATCAGCATATCAATAGCAGCTGGCTGGTAACACTGCGGATCAGCTAACTGGATGCCGTCTGGAATGTTCAACATTTTTGGATTAATCAAGGTCTGTGGAAGATTGCAAGAAATCTCATCTAATACCAAACAAGATATTTCATCCCGGTATTGAGAACATAATGATTTAAATTTAATGTCAACTGTTTCCTTTACATGAATTAAATTATTATGCAAACCTGAAACAGGTATATTCAACTTTGTACAATGCAAATTTAATCTTTTACAAGTATCCTTTGTAATAAAATTAGACATTGAACCCGAATCCAAAAGTGCGCGTATTTTGTGTGTTCCACCATACGCGTCTTCTATTTTTACTATTACGGTAGATAGTAAAATTTCCCGCCCGTTCATGTCACTATGACATGCTAAATTTACTGGTGCCTCCGACTGACCCTTGCCAGTTGAAGTACCCGCTTGTACATTATCAGTATTGATATGTAACAGAGTGTGATGTTTTCGATCACAAACACTGCATTTTTCCTTCCACCTGCACAACTTTGAAAGGTGCCCCGGTTTTAGGCAGTTATAACATAAATTGTTCTCTGAAACGAGCTTTCTTCGTGCCGCTGGTTCTTTGTTAACAAATATTTTGCAAGAATAAATGAAATGATTGTCATTACACAGCATACAATTAACGTTGCTCGACGCTAACGTAACCTTGTTTGTAGACTTCTTTTCCTTAAAATTAAAAAACTTTGCTTTTGTTGCAACTGGTTCCGATTTCTGTTGCATTCCACCAATATCACCTTGGATAGTTTCCAGGATCTGAGACCTTTGTGAAATAAAATTGCTAAACTGCACGAACGTAGGATAAACTTCGTCGCATTCTAATGATTCCCAAAGGCTACGTGTGTGATTATCTAACTTTGAGGTTAGAATATGAATAATTAAAGTATCCCAATGTTCGGTTGGTAGCTTAAGGTTGTGTAAAGCTCTCAAATGAATGTTTGCTTGATCAATTAAATTCCGTAATTCATGATGATTCTGTCGTTTTAACGGTGTAAAACTAAGTAAGAAATTCAAATGTCTATTTGCTATAAGTCGGACATTTTCGTATCTCGAAATAAGCATTGTCCAAGCTGCACTATAATTATCCCCGGTTATTTCTAGAGAACTAATCAAATCAAGTGCCTCTCCGGACACATAACTAATAAGGTAATGAAATTTCTGAACATTATTTAATTTACTGTTATCATGAATTAAGGCAATGAACGAATTTTTAAAAGTCAACCATTTATGGTTGTCACCTGAAAACACTGGTATAGAGATTGGTGGTAAATTTACTGATATATTTGGGACATTTTCAATCTTCTTAAATTTTGATAACATTTCCTGTCCTAATGCAATTACATTAAAATATGTACCTTCAAAATTATCCCTCGCGTCATTATCTTCTGATTTGTTCAATAAATCAATCTCCAGCTGAATTTTGGAGAATTCTATCAGAGAAGGTTTAATGGCTTCCAACCTCGATGACAACACGCCAGGTGTAATATCATTTTCGTTGCTTAAATAGGTTTCGAATCTCGTTAATGAACCTTTCAAAACCCCGCGCCGTTTAATCAACTTGTCGAGTTCCATTTTTTACAAACGAAATAACACTAACTTGATTTCAAAACTGAATACACAATACACAACGCGACAGTTTGACGTAAACAACAATGAATAATACCATAAATAATATACTTTGGATCATAGAGAAACCACTCACAATACTATAGCATACAAAGACGAAACTTGCAACCGCGTGGCTAGAAATGTAGGTAGGCAAAAGCAAAGTTATTCTGCAGACTGAATACAACAATAAAAATTATTATCACCAACAAATTTATGCTATGTAATATTGAAAGCATCTGATTATGAACACCCGAATGTAATTCGATATAATCAATACGAAATAATGTGGCATCTACACAGATTTTTAGCTTTTTAAATGGAATTTGAAAGGACAATGAAAGGAAGGCTACAACCTGATTTGCTGTGCATGCGAGCGTCGTGATGAGGCTCGCTTGATCAATCCAATGATGGTGATGAGGACGCCGACTGGACCAATCCCGATGATGATGAGGCCGCCGACTGGACCACTCCCGATGATGATGAGGCCTGACTGGGCCACTCCAAATAATGATCTTCAGTCTCAAATGGATCAATCCAAATAATGATCATCCAGCTTGAATGAGTCAATCCAATAATGATCACCCGGCTCGAATGATCAATGTTCAGGATCTCAACTTCCGCTCTCCTGACAAAGCAATCCGGCGTGGTAACACCAGATTCCAAGGGAAGTGTGGCTGGAGTAACTCTTCAATAATAACTCCAGCTCTTGAATAATTGGTCTTTATTGAAACAATAAAAGACCCGTAGGGTAGCTCATGTACGGTGAGCCCAATGATGCTATCTCTCTCCGCGGTTTTATAACCCACATGAAGTGAAAACCTGGCAGCAGACGTTTTGCCCAAAAACGACCCGCCCAAGACGGATGGTAACAAGAGAAGAAGGAATTAAAAAATCCGTGGCAATACGAAATCGCCCTGGCAATTGCCAACACAAAAAATGTTGCCACAACCATTAGGGTGACAATCACAAATATTAATATTTCAGTACCTGAAATCTTAACAAGAATATTATTAGACTTTACTTAAATATCTCAAAAAGTCAAATAGTCTAATTTTCTCCAATAATATTTAATCACAACATTGATAACAACGCTCTCGAGACATTAACACAAATTAAAACTGAGGCCCCACTAATTACAAATTTCAACAATCCTAAGTGTATTAAATTGTTATATTTAAGTAAACTTGAGTACAATTCTCCCGTCTGGAACCCAAATTATATTATTCATGTACCTACAACCTATTGAAAGAATACAAAATAAATTCTTACGTTTTCTAACTTTAAAAAATGGGTATTATGCAATTATTTTTAACTAAATCACTCTTTTGAATTATATGAATATGCTTAATTGGCAGACAGAAGGATTTTCACTGATGTAGTTGATAGTCTAGAATTGCTTGCATTGATAAACTTTCGGATTCCACTACATACTGTAAGTCGGGATTTATTTCAGTGTACAAATTCTGGGACTAACCTACCGTATGTATTTTTCTTTGCCCAGAATACTAATGGAGGGAAATAATTATACCAAATCAATAGACATCTTCAATTTATCCCTAAACAAAGTGAGGCAATTCAGTCGTATACAATAATACTGTATAATTTTTACTATTCATATATATGGGAGGCGGGAATGGGTACCGCCACCCCGGGAACCTTTATTGGATAACCAACACCTCTGCCATAGGTCACCCCAAGTGGTTCGCTACGTTTGGTGATTTAGCAGGGGTGCCCGGGTTCATGGGGTGAGGTTTGTCTAGGTCTTGGAGGCGGATGACCAAGACATACTGAACCCCAGATTCCTACCCACTCCTTAAACCCTTTTCCTTCCCAGAACTCTCCTCTCCTTCCTTTCCTTAAAAAAACCCTCCACACAGCATCCCCAAAGATGACATAGGCCCTGAGGGAAATTGTTTTCTTCAGGGCCTCCTGTGTGGAACTCATGTAATATATAAAAAACACCGGTCAGTGGTTGAGTGGGCATAGCGCTTGGGTCCCACCCGAGCATCGCGTGTTCGATTCCTCGGTTGGCTAAGTCCTCCATCACAACACAAGCAACATTTTCAGCTTTCTGTGGTGGTAGTAGGAGATTTTCAAACATTATTGGGTTATTCGTAACCCGGGAGGGGGAGGGGGAGGGGGGAAAGGAACTCAGGAAGGGGGGTTAGCGGGACGGGGGAAGGGGAGAAGTGGAGTGGGGAGAGGGAGAGGGAACGCGAGAGGGGAAAGGATACGCAGGGAGAAACAATTTAGATCAAGGTATGGTATACGCAGGGAGAAACAATTTTGATCAATTCAGCTAATAAGTTGACAACAGTTTTTGATTCTGAGGCGGTACGAAGTTCGCCGGATCAGCTAGTAAATTATAAGAACTCTTTTTTTATAACTTTTGAAGGTTATTTCCATCAATGTAATAGGTGTATCATTGATGAAGAAGATAACACTAATAATTTAAACGAAAATAGAAAGAAAACAAGACACAGAAAAATATAACGGTCGCAACTGGGACTCGAACCCAGAACCTCTCGTCTAACCGGGACGGGCGCCTTTACCAATTCGGCCGTTGCCACCTTCCATCAAACCGTAATAATTGTCAATCTCATATTTAAAATTACAGAATTAACAATATTATCTTCCACATTTTTTTCCATATTGTCGGCAACTACCCTTTTCATTGGAAACAATCGTCCTAAGAACTGGTTTTTAATCTAGATAGCGTCCCGGATAAATATATACGATTTTATAAATTTTATTTTATCTTGTTCTCTTTCATATTTTCGTTTAGATTATTAGTGTTATCTTTTTCTTCAATTAATAAAAAAAAAACATCATCACATTGAAATACCGTATTTGGTTGGCAAGACTGAATCTGTTGATTCTGACGTCATGGAAATTTGTCAACAATTCAACATTTCAACGTGGTTTTGTATGGAGATTGAAACAATGGAACTCAGGTTTTGTTTGCATTTAAAAGATTTCGATGTTGTTTCCTATTGTTGACGGAATAGTGTAGGTCCTCGTCGTCCTCGATAATCAAAATCCTGACGGAAAATGACGGAAATCGGTTGCATTCGAGGACAGTCGGAAAATTTAGGTCCTCGATAATCAAAATCCGGACGGAAATCGGTTACGTTCGAGGACAGGCGGAAAATCTTCCTATGGTTGATACTAAGTCGAATATTTTATTCTTCAAGTATGATACTGACTAAGTGCAGAATTCCGTGGAATAAAAGCTTCTTAGTAGGATGATTATCATATTGTTTGTGATTAAGTCATAGTTTGCTACAAAAAAATACGGTGAGTTCAAACCGTTTGAGGTTATGCTCGTGTTATATTTGACATTTTGTTTACATTAATATCGATTGTATTTTCGAATTGGTTTCACAAGCAAGGAATTTGAATGTATGTTTTTTTTTTAATAGGCAATTCACCATAAAGAGTGCTTTGTGAATATGAATATGTTCTTACAATATTATTCCACAGTCGTGATCATAACAGTAATTAGGAGTATTTGGTTAGACGTAATAATAAAATACTTTTTTTCGTAGTAATTCAGGTTTTGGAACATTGATAAATTGTTTATCAAGTGCGATCAAAGGAGTACATATTTTTGCACTTTGATAGAATCCAATAACAGAAGCTGACATTTTACCTAGTATTCTTCAATATTAAAAATTTAAGGATAAAAAACGTCTTCCATCTTGATGCCGCCATAAAAAATATAGCCTAGTGAAATAAAATATGGGATCCTTGTGACAATGGCGTCACTCAGACAAACCGCAGATTTGGTGCGATTTGGGAAGACTCGAACAATTAAAGCCTTGAAAATTATTTTAACTATTAAAATTAACTCTAATATAAAAAAATATACTATTTTATACCTACTGATAATAAAGTTTAAAAGGACATTTTTGATATTTAAAAAAAAAGGAATGGAGTTTCTTATTGAATAACAATGATTATATTGTATTCGAATGAATTTGACTCGATTTTATGTAGAATCGAATTGTTTCGAATCGATTTCAACGATTTGAATTACGCCCATCACTACTCGTCACTTTTAGAAAACTTTGGTACTCAAAAATGCCAAGTTTTCATTTTAAATAATAAAACGATAATTCCTGCGCAACATGCACTATGTTAGAGCCAAGTCAAATTAAACTTCGTTAAAATAATAATAACTAAGCCTAAGAGAATGCGTAATAAAATTATGAACACAACCTAACTGATATAAAAAGCTCGACGCGCAGCTCAAATGACGCTGCTGCGCCTCGACGAAACCTCTGCAATAAATCTAGCAAGCAAAGATAAGATATAAAAAGACCTCACCAAATGTTTACACGACATATTACAACAAGATAATTCTATCAACCCTTTTTACGAGGGGCTTGTAATTTGTTGGCAAATTTTTCATCAATTTGATGCCTACATTAAACACACACACACAAGGAAAGAATGCAGATGTTATGTAAGAAGGCCAAACCAAACGTACATTATACATTTTAAACCCTAAGTAAATTTATCGTCCCTTTTTATATGAGACTCGTATTATGTTTTCGTAGCAAATTTTCTACAAATTGGATATTTTCAAAGGGTAGCACACGACACCACATAACAACGACCATGCCAAAAGGTTTATATGACATTTAAAATAAAGATAATGTATTCATCCCTTTTTATTAGTGGCATATATTTTATTAGGAAATATTCCACAAATCGGGTATTTTTCGTGGTGGGATTTTGGGATAGGCTCGCAGCCCTTTTCGACCCGCCCTTTCTCAACTTTTTATTGCTTCCGCAACGAAAATGGCAGAACGGTGCAGTGGGCGAGGGGGAGGAAGAAAAAGGGGGTGGGAAACATCCCCAACTCGGGTTGGGGGACGAATCCCACCCCATCAGGGAGGGAGTAGGTTTAGTATGCCAGTGTGAGAACCCCCAAAGGTCGGTGATCGAGCGCAGTTAGTACGAGAGAATTTCCCCAATGTACACGCGGAAATTGTTCAACTTCGGTCTTTTTTCGTGTTTCGTCAATATTATTAGTATAATAATTTGCGTTTTTATTATTTTGTAAGTAGGTTGGCTGCTTTATTGTTTATGTATTGAGGTTGGGCGATCGATGTTGTCTTTGGGAACGGAGTGACCTTGGTCTTATACGCAGAAAATATCGATTGAGCTTGTTATACGTACGCACATCGTGCGGTGTCCTTGGCGGGGCGGGGTGAGGAACGAAGCAAAGATAATAAAAAGCCACATAGAAAATTTGGTCCTAAAACACAAGTATAGCTTTGGTAATTCTCATATCATGAAACTAACGAAGTAACTGTCACACCATTTCATAGCCCTATAATTGCATATACTGTTTGCGTTTGCTCCATTCACTTCGATGCATACTTTCCGACTACTTATTCCGTTTGTGCGTAATGTATCTTCATGACGTTACTTTCACCATCAGCTCGCTATACATGTTCAAAGCATTTGTTGACAATTTCATTCACTACGCATCATTTTTTTTTTTTTTTTTTTTATATTTATTTAATATAGTTATATAATTGTACAGTGGAGTTATGGAAATTACATAGCGGTACAGAAATTATTTAAACATTTGCAATCTCACCAAAGAAGAAGCTAGTTCCTGTGCTTGACGAGCGAGTTACACTAACTATAACTGAAATAGAACAACATTATGTAATAAGTAAGTATATAATAGGATAAATTGAGACTTCTGGATCATCTAAATGTGTAGGTGTACATACATAGGATATGGTTACATACGGTTATTGTGCACTTAGGAGAAATTCGAAAAATCTAAATAAAATAGAGATGAATATGTATTAAAAATAAATAGAAAGAAAGAGAAAAACAGGTAATTATTTCGTTAATTATTCCTGATGAAGTGTAGCTTCAGTTTGAGTTTCAGTTTATTGATTTCTTTGGTTTTTTTTTTTATTTCAATGGTTTTATTTATTTATTTATTTTGAATTTCACGCTCGGCTGGGCTTTTTCATGTTATTTTTTTTATTTATTACAAAGAACATCTAAATAATCACAACAAAATCAAAGCAAAATCAAAAAACAACATCTAAAGCAAAAACAAAGTCAAACGAAATAAAATCGAAACTAAATACTTCACCACACAAGATAGAAAAATATAATACTAGGAAAATTACAATACATTGGTAAGATAAGTCGATGCAGAGCTAGGTAGTTTTTTTTGGTTGAATTAAATTAAATTTGATGTTCTTCTTTTCGATATAAATTGGGTAATGACTTGTTTATATTTGGTGAATGGTGTGTTGACTATATCAACAAGATCTTTATAGTCATTTCCCAAATTTTGTATACGGCGAACGGGGGTATACAATTGTGATTCTGTGTTAGAGTTATCACAATAGAACGGTAGATACTGCCTCGAATTTTTCATGGCATTTCACCGAGACGGCCTTCGTGGTTAGGATCATCGGCTACGATTCCGGAGGTCGCGGGTTAAAATCCCGGCGTGCGCAAGTAAATAAATAGTATCTAGCAAATAATGCAATGAACGCAGGATGAAAGTAGTTAGATAATAATATGTCAATACTGGTACCAAGATTTGGAATCATTTGGTGAAAGTGGAGATGAGAAGGGGGAAGTTCGCCAAACTGACGGTATTTAATTTGATCTCAGAAGCATGCCTTATTGGGACATTGATGGGGAATATAGAAGATTCCTGCGGTAAAATAATTCTGTATACCGTAAATATTCAAGTTCTGTTACTAAGTCCTGTTTTTGTTTTAATACCGCACAAGAGTCCCAACTGCTCTCGTCTGAAGCCAGTGAGACTATGGCATCCCCAATTGGGGTATGTTGTGAGGCTGAAAGTAGTGGGGAGAGGAAGGAGATAGGGAAGAGGAAGGTGGGGAAGTACCTGGCTATTCAGATCTGGTCACCAAACACGTCTAATGCCATTTCAAGCAACGTTTAAATTTTGAATGGTGGTTCTACACCAGGGCGATACTGAGAGTATCTTCCGCTCTGGAACGTGCCGCAAATATACTATATATTATTTTAAATGAATAAATTGTGAAATAACACAAATTAATCAAATAAAATTTATTGCCACGCCGCGCCGGCCGTCATTACTGAGAAACAGCCGGCCTACGATGAAATAATAAATAACTTGAGTAGCAATTTCACAGAACTTGAATTTTAACTACGAAATTTGATGAATTGTTCAAATTTTGTGAAACAACCCATTCTAAAAGTAAGCATATATTTTGCACTAAATATTTTAATATATATTTTGCTACCGTAAACTTAAGTATTGGGTATAGGTTTAAGCGAAGTATTAAGTCTAGTTCTTGTAAATCCAATGAATATAGAATAGCTATAATATTTAAAGGATCTCAGCTATAATGCAGAAAACTGTGTTCTTGTTTCCGAATTCACAAAATAACTTTTTATGTGTGTTATTTTTTCCAGTTCTTAAAGTCAAACAACGTTATCTCTTTTATTTATTTTATCTGGTTTCACGCGAACTTGAGCTTTTACATTTTATTGCATCAAGTCGTGTAGCTTTAAAATATCAGGCTATATTATTTTATCCTTATCTATCTACTATAAAGGATGTCCGGGGGTCAAGTGCACTAACTTGGAGAGGTTATTCTAAATAATTGTACAAGTAAAAGTTACCTACAATACAATTGTTCAAAAGTTATCGTTATTTACATCATTTAATAAAAAACTCAAACAAACCAAATTCAACTTTCGACAAAACATCTTCTAAAAATGCACGTAAACGCAAAAAGGATGCATCAATTTTCCTAGAAATATTTCGACGACGCAGATCAAAAGAGAAAAAAACTCATTTTTGCAATTCTTGTCCTTAGAGCCTCGATTACATTGAGCGAGTTTACAAGCTACTAGCCGGAAGGTTAAGGGCCCGCAACCCGAATTTCTACCGATTTCTTACATATTTCCCTTAAACACGGTTAGTTTTAAAGCTCTTAAAAATATATGTTTGTTATGAAAATAATTGAATAATGTTCAAAATTGCCCCAGGGTTGTTGATATTTGTCTATAGTAGTGGATTTAATTATTTTACTGGCCACTTATAAATTCACTTTTTCTCCAAGTGGTTTTACTTTCGGTCGATAGGGGGATAAAGATCGTTTTCCGACACTTTTTGGATTCGCGTCTCCAGGGCAGGACGTGAATCCGACAGTCGAAAATGTGGACTTAAATTTATTTAATATGTTAAATATTCAATCGGCGGGTTGTTTCTAGTTTATTTAAAATGTGAACGAGTTTCCTTTTATTCCCAGCCGATACAAGGTTATCGCGACTGGAGAATTCTTATTTACGGGTATTCCAGTATAGAATCCCGTGGTGCGATAATGGCGGCTTGACCGACCAAGTTTTACTGTAATCTGCGATTATATTTATCATCCGTCATTCGACGAGATGGATTCTCAATTATACAAAGGGACACGACCCGTCCGTGTAGTCCCCGCCGATCTCTTTATAACATGTTATTCTTGAAGATAATAGCTAGACATTGCCCGCGCCGAAACGCAAATTATATAAAATTCTAAAGCATGCTAAAATTCGCAAAGTATGCTCCAAAAATTATTATAAACACGTCTGTCTTAGTTATTTTACAAGTTATATGTATGAAAAAATTCACAATGTTTCTTTAAATGCTGTTTAAGATAATGCCCGTGAGATGTTTGCTCTATTTTAAACGAGTCGTGTTTTATAAAACATTTTCGCAATTTTCGCATCGATTTTGTCGCTGTAAATGTTAGCGCTCTCCTCTAACATTCGTAATTTCGTATCTCTCTATCTACTTCTTTTCCAGCCCGGTTGCAGAGCCTTAAAAGCGGGCGAATAGGCGAGTGCGATTGTGATGATTACACAAAAAACTTTCCACATGTCCAACAGCGAACTAGCTAGTAAGTTGAGCGAGTTAAAATGACGACTCCCGCGCGAACCAAATCTGATATTTTGTAGAAAACTGAGATAGTAGCTACTTGCCGAATAGTAGCTTCTAAACTCGCTCCAATTTCCGCTATCCATATAAATAAAAATAACTGTGGGTTTTTATACTATTCTACAGTTTCATTCAAACACTTGTCTTCTAAAAAAGAGGGTGCCACTCTTCACAGAACATTTTGTAAAATCAACCCCAACCCCTTTTTCAACCCCTTAAAGAATTAAGCCCGAAAAACGCTGGGTGCTTGAGGTATTATAGTTAAAAAGGACACCAGATCTTGAAGTATTAAAATATTTATCAGGAAAAATGTTCCTTGATTAAACAACCCAACACAAATATTGCTTATTCGATAACTGAATTTTCGTTGGTGTAATTTTTTTTCACTATTTAAGGCGATCCAATAGTTCAGGAAAAAATCTAAATCGGAATTCACGTCCTTTATGGGAGAAGTTTAAAAATACTTGATAAAAAGCTTTTGGAAAGGTTGGAAAAGGTACTTGAGAATTTTTTTTTACAGGTTGATTTCGTAAATATTAATTCCTGTTTTACGCATTGTTTACTGTAAAAAAACTGAAATTTAAAATTGATTTCACGAAACTAAGCGACGCGGAGTCACACGACTGTCTCCCGCGCCGGTAGGGGCGTGACTGATACGAAATAGGTGTTGCCCAGTGCATGGTTCTTGTGCCCATGCCATAAGGGTCACTTCAAGAATCCAAATTCGTAGAGTGCGGGCCGTATTGATTGATGTCAAAAATAAAAACGAGAAAACGCATATTTTATTTTATTTTGTGAAGTTCGGGCGTAAATATCAAATTTTTTTTTGCGATTATTATAAAAGAAACTAAATTTGCCACATTATACAATAAAACCAAATCCGAAAAGGGGTTTATAAATAGGAGAGTTTGGACTTGAAAGTGTTTATTTATAGACCTTATACTTTATTTTTTTAAAGGCTTATTAAAATACTTATTAAAAAAATGACCGATATTTTTAAGGGCCAAGGTATGTTCTACACACAGTATTTAATTGAAGCATCTATAATACTTCTAAACTATCAAATTTTCAAAACAAAATCATGTGATTTTTTATGATTTTGCATTATTTAGTATGGCTTCATCTTAACTGAATATCTTTGCATAGGGCCGAAATTATCGCGTCATTGAAAATATTTCAGTTTTAAAGGCTTCTTCAAATAAGTCTTATTAAATAACACTTTAATCGAAAAGTCTTCTATCACTTTAAATTAATTCCGGGCCAACCCTCCGGGAAAATGCCAGTGGGCCGCTTTGAATAAAATTCATAAAAGAAATGAGAATTTGAATTATAAGAAGCAGAAAAACTCTAAACTGGGTTAATAAACGAACAGAATTTTAATGACTCACAAAATTATTTATTCCAAGGACTCCTTCATATGAAAAAATAAAAATATGTACATGAAATCAAATTTTGTTAATCAAAATCTATTTTTAGGTATCGCAGTCATTTCATCCAAAATTCCAGAGACTTCAAATATACCGTTCACTTAGGGTTGCCATCCGTCCGGGTTTCCCCGGATTTGTCCTAGTTTAGAGGGAGTCCGGGGAGCGTCCGGGCGGGGTTTCATTTGATGTCCGGGTTTAAAAAAAAAAATTAAAGTCAAACGTATACGTTTGCTCTGAGGAAGGAACGGTCGTTCTGAAACCGGTCGACTTTAAACAAATGTAAAAGTGGTTCAAACAAAGTAACATTGTTTCATTTGTCTTTAATTAAAATTAAATTCAATTTCCAAGAATACAGCTGCATTGATTTTTACAAATTCCTTTAAAGAGGGAAGATATTCTAAAAGCTATCGGAAAGAGTGATAAATACAAAAAAACTGAAAAGTAAAAAAGGCGTGAGGCCGAGGAAAAAGCTTTAATAGCTAGATAATCAAATAATGTACTTTTGAGTGCAATAATTTCTTTTCATTTTTGTAGTTAAAGTTGTGATTGTTTTTATACGTAAAAGAAATTCATAATATGGCTGTTGATTAAAACTTTAAGGTGATATAAATGAGTATAGTATTTGGTTATTTTATGCCTAAAAAAATTAATAATGTAACTTACATTACAGTAAGTCTAAACTATAAAAAGTTCAGTTTTGTTGCTAGTTTTGTCAGATACTAAAATGGTCTGAGTACTTTTATGTTTAAAAATTTAATTGAATTTTGTTAGGTTTAATATTTTAATAAGGTTTTGTTTTCATAAGAGAGTATATTAATAATTTGTGTTTTATTTAAACAATAAAAAATTCTAACTGATTATCAAAACAATTTGTAACAAACTGTAATAAGATTCTGTTTTGTTAGGTACATTTATAATGGTGATAAACGATGACTAAATTTAATTTGAAAATATATTAAAAGGTAATTTGTGACATTTTCAACTGTATTTTTTATTACATTATTTTTTTATTAGGTTGTATTGTTTAAAAAACCTGTTGACATGTCCGGGTTTGGGCTCTAAAATCCGGGGTTTTCACGCGTCTAGTCCAGGTTGCCAAATTTAAGATATGGCAACCCTACGTTCACTAGCTTTATAAATAAACAGTTTGTTGAACTCTCAATGTCACAGTACGATGTTGAACCGAGTTATATCAATTTAATGATATCAAATAATGCGACAGCTAGTGACGCGTAAAACTGCAATTTGGCGTATTTACAAACATGGGTTCATTCGAGGCATTCCGTTGAAAAAGCCGACGTAATCTCCGCGCAATTTATCAGGCCCCTGCGGTCCCCGTTCAACGGAATTAAACCTTTTTGTAAGGCTAAATTATCACTGCCCTCTTTGAATAACGAAAAAAACAGGCGACGGAGACGAATTATTACGCCGGAATCTATTTGCTCGTAGTTGAAGGAAGTCGGAAAAAATACATCCCTTCAAATTAATCCGATTGCGAGCAATAAGCGGGTCAGCACAGGGGCGTAACTAAACCTATGCTTCTTTTTCAAATTATAAATTCGGAGCTTGACTGTTGCGAACTCCCGAGTCTAATGAATTTAAGAGTCAAAATGCGGGTCAGCACTGGCGATGTGTAGGTTAGGGAACGTACCCATACTATGTGACCAACTTTTTGCAATTTTTAACCCCCCCCCCCCTTCCCCCCGGTGACCAAAAAACTAATCAACCCGCCGCTCATTTGTACCAAGCGTGGAATTTTGAAGACCCCCCCCTGAACAGGTCACGTAGTATGGGTACGTTCCCTTAGGCCGGAATAGGTTCTCGAATTTGAGTCCTTTGCGAGAAGCGGATCCCACTCCCCCTCCAAATCAACCACTCCTGGAGAACTCGAACCCATATTGTAAATTTGCCAGGAATCTACCGAATGTGTAAATGTCAGCGATATTCGGGTAATTTGTTTTTTTTTTATATGGGGGTTAAAGAATTCAGATTCCCGAAATTTATGATTCTTCTAAAGCGGGGTCTCCTTCCGACCGTGAACTTCAAAATTTGCTTAAACGTTACTTTAAACATGTTTTTTTTCCGTTTCCTCCGTTTGTTGAAACATGGTTGAAAGATTGGGGTTAAGGGGGCGTGGCCCCACATTTTGTTTAGTGGTCTGTGGTGAGGCGTCGTAATCTCTAGGTAAATCTACACCTAAGCACTGAACAACGTATAAGTTCTGAAGAGGAAAAGAAGCTATATCACGAAGAAAATACCGTTTTTTTTACATATTTTAATAGATACCTATTTATTCATCAGGAAAGATTTCTGGCTAATATCAATTATTATCCGACCTAAATTTACCATTTAAGAATTCCATCTGCGTAAATAATTGAGACCTGGCTTAATATAAACATTTATCACGAAAAATTAAAATTAAAATTAAAAAAAAAAAATTGAAGATTCCCGATTAGAGCGTTTGCCTAGGAGTCGAGAATTTATCTTTACGCCACTGAACAAGGCCCGCAAACCGCGAAGGGGATATAAATGAGACTTCAATCGGCAACTTCATAAATTAGAAAAAAAGTAGATATTTCAAAGTAGATACTAGTTCGAACACTCCGGGACGCGAGAAGAACTCACTAAATGATGAAATATCTATGCAAATAAAAAAGGTTTTAGGGTATCTTTTTGTTGGAGAAGTTGAAAAATAACGTGGGTGGATGATTTTGCCGAGTTGGATGGTTGGCTGAAAAGTTGGGAGTTTTTCTCCCATAAACGTTTGGACTGCGATTCGAAAGGAAACTAACTTAGAGATAATGGATACGAATGTTCGTTTTTGTTTGGCGGCCGACAAGTCGGCGATATTAAAAAAGTAAGAATCGATAAACAAATCGAAAGGGGTAAATCATTAAAAAAAAGGTCCGCGCATATGCTTTGTTACGAAAATTCTTCAGTTTTACCATTTATTTAAGGTCTTACAAACTAATGTATTTAAGATTTTTTTTACAATCTTATTTTGCTTAGATATTATTGAAAAATTATAAATATTTATGATAAAAAAATAATTACAAAAAGTACATAAATTTAATAGTTTTATAACAGGGTGGCCACAAAAAATGGATTTCAAAATTCCCTGATAATTCCAGGTTTTCCAGGGCAGTTTCTACATTTTTCCCTGATATGTTTAATTTGATATAAGGGGATATCGTTTGTTAGATAAATAATAAAGGGAATTCCGTCATCTGTAGCATTTATTATTTCTTTGCATCACAATAATCTATTAAAAACAAAATACACTTGTTACAAATTTATGATATTTCGCTTGAAGACTTTATTCTAGCTTTTGAAACGATAGATACAGATATAATCATTAAAAAAACTATCTAAAAATGGAATAAAAGGAAAGGCATTGAAACGGTTCAAGGATTATCTAACTAATAGATATCAAACCACAAAAGCGGGTCAGACAATATCCGAACCAATGAAGATTACATCGAGAGTAAAATAAGGGTCTGTTCTCGGACCTATTCTTTTTATAATCTACATAAATGATACGGTAAAAGTATGGCAGACGACGCATTGATATATATATAGCAGGAGAATATTATGAACTCATAATGAATCATTTAAATGAAGACCTACATAATATATCAATATGGCTGAAGAAAAATAAACTAAAATTGAATGTAAACAAAACTAACATTGGAAAACGAGTAACGCAAACAAAAAATATTGATAGACGGTGAAGTTTTGAAAGAAGTATTTGAAATTAAATATTTGAGAGTAATAATTGACTCCAAATTGACTTTCGCTCAAAATACAAAACCAATTATTAAAAAAATTGCCAAAAAAATTTCGCTGCTGGGAAGAATAAGAAGATTCCTTGACAGTCTCCAGTAAAAATGTGTACAACGCATTCATTGTACCACACATATATTACTGTAGCAGCATTCTATTCTTAGCCAACAACGGATTAATGAAACAAATGACAATTCTACAAAACAGATCTATGAGAAGAAAAATAGGTACACTTCAGTCAAGAAAATGTTGAAGGAGTTAAATATCTTGATAATAAATCATTTAAATGAAGACCTACATAATATATCAATATGGCTGAAGAAAAATAAACTAAAATTGAATGTAAACAAAACTAACATTGGAAAACGAGTAACGCAAACAAAAAATATTGATAGACGGTGAAGTTTTGAAAGAAGTATTTGAAATTAAATATTTGAGAGTAATAATTGACTCCAAATTGACTTTCGCTCAAAATACAAAACCAATTATTAAAAAAATTGCCAAAAAAATTTCGCTGCTGGGAAGAATAAGAAGATTCCTTGACAGTCTCCAGTAAAAATGTGTACAACGCATTCATTGTACCACACATATATTACTGTAGCAGCATTCTATTCTTAGCCAACAACGGATTAATGAAACAAATGACAATTCTACAAAACAGATCTATGAGAACTATATTGAAGAAAAATAGGTACACTTCAGTCAATAAAATGTTGAAGGAGTTAAATATCTTGACATTTAAACAAATTATTTACTTCAATACTATATTGTTAATCTACAAAATAATCAATGGCCATACGTCTATTGAATTCCTAAGAAAAATTGATAAAACTACAAAGCAACAACACGAGACGAGGAAAAGAAATGAACTAAGACTCCCCTTCAGGAAAAAAAAACACAGAGTCAAAAGCCATTGATGTACGGAGCATTGAAGATATTTGGAGAATTACCAGAAGAAATAAAATTGGAAGTGAGCATAAAGGCATTTAAAATTAAATTGCGAAGATATGTGATTGATTTGGTATAGATGTGTTATTTTAAGTGTATATATATATGGATTGTATTAGGACATAGATTACTATGTACCTATTTAAAATACCGCAATAAAACAACTTTGGGGTTTCACAAATCGCAAAATAAAAAATTTAGTTTTATTTTTGGAATTCCCTGATATTATAATTTTTTTTTTGAAATTCCATGACCTTTCCCTGATAATTCCAGGTTTGGTAAAATTCCCTGATAATTCCAGGTTTTCCAGGTCTTGTGGCCACCCTGTATAATCACGCCTTTCAGCATTTTCGAATGTAGGTATAAATTAAAGCAAATTTTGAATGAAAAAAATCGATATTGAGTAATTATTTTAAAAAGTTAGTACGGAGAATAATTAATCTTTCTCATTGGAACCGCCCTGTACATCTTTCGACGAAACATGTTAATGGTCCTTAAGTAATTCTTAAAAGCTGTAAGTAATAATTTATCAACCGCCACAAATCATAAGCCTAGCAAATTGGCCAAATAACCATGTAATAATTAAATTGTATATACCTATAACCTATTACATAATGTACTTTGTCTTAAACAAATAAACAAAAATACCTACGTTACCAACAATGAAGCGGTTTTTTGTGTTTTTTTTTTTGTTAAAAAGTATGAAATACATAAAGCATTCTGTTCCCAAGAGTTGAGAAACTCACTTTGGTTATAGGTACAATTTATGTGTTGTGGAAAAAGATGACGGTAGAAAAGTAAACGAGAATTAAAATACATTAAAAGACCTCAACATTAGAAAGATGATTAAAAACAACGAATTAAAACAGTAAGTTTCCAATCACTTGACGTTCCTCCTTTTTAAGAAGTCAGATAGTAAAACAAGTAGAGCCACAAAATAATAATGGCGTAGCACACATCATCTACATCAAATTGTAACACAACGAAGATTGTCATGAGCAGATCAGATATACCTGTTTATTTGTTAATTGTTTACCTGCTAATTGTTTCTTCATCTAAAGTTTATATACATAACATAAGGATGAGAGGGAGGGGGGTAGTCTACAAGGATTTTATTCGAAGTCGTCATAATCGCCAAAGACGACACAGCAACCAATTTGGGAAAACCCATTTAAATTGAATGAAATCATTGTAGACTACCCCACTCCATCTCCCACATATGTTAGGTATATAAATTGTAGATTAAGAAACAATTGTACCAGTCTGAAGTCTGAAGATGACCTTAACAGGCACCAGTTACGGTGAAAAATAAATTAAGTAAATATAAGTTTTGTATTTGTTTTATTATTACTAGCTGAAATGAGATCCCTGAGACGTATGTGTGGTAAAACCATGTATGATCGTGTTAGAAATGTGGATATCCGCAAAGAATGTAAGGCTGGTGTAAGAATAATGAGCAAAATTAAGAAAGGGACCCTCAGATGGTTTGGGCACGTAGAGCGAATGAACGAAGAAAGTAGTGTTAAAAGAATACATGATGCAAATGTGAATGGTAGAAGAAGTCGGGGACGCCCGAGGAAGACATGGCACGATCAAGTAAATCAGATACTTGAGACGGGCCATGTCAAAGGTCAGAATAATAGAAGAGTATGTATGAGACGATGTATGAATGTGAGTGAGGCAAAGAGTGGGTGCCAAGACCGAGTTGTTTGGCGGTCCGTCCTCTCTGCCTACCCCTGCGTGGAAACGGCGTGATGGTTAGTTAGTTAGTTTATTACTAGCTTTTGCCCCCGGCTTCGCTCGCATAGTTTTAGGGGGGTTTCCACTCCGCCTCCTCCATCTTCCCTATCCCCACTCCACTCCCCCCCTCCCCCCTACCCTCTCACCACCACCTCCCCCCCTTCCCCTCGCCCCCCTTTCCCATCCAATTCCTCCCCCACCCCCTCCCCTCACCCCCTCTCCCCCTTCTCCGCCCCCTCCATACTCGTTACATTCATTTTTCAAACAGCAAGCGTGCCACCTATTGCAATTTTTTATACTAATTTCATAATGCCAGAGCTCTGAGCTATAGCTTATATGTTATTCTGATGTATGAAGTATATTATTATAAAGTTTCATTAAAATCCATTCAGTAGTTTTTGCGTGAAAGAGTAACAAACATACATATATCCATACAAACATTCGCCTTTATAATATTACGTAGAATAATGGAATTCCACCACGAATTGTCAGTTTCAAAAATAGAAATGTATACTTGATGTCCGGAAACTCCTAGTACATTTGTTATAGGTACCTATAATCACATTTGGAGTTGAGTTTCTGCTATAATTTTTTTGATTTGAGCTTTTGTTTCCGAGAAAATCGAGGCCGAAAATAGAATTTTTTAGATCAATTTGAAAAAAAATCGGTAGCTAGGGGTTAAGGCACCTAGCATCTCAACACATATGAGACTCCTCAGGCTGAGATGGGCTGGGCATATACAAAGAATGCCGGATACACGCGTCCCAAAAAGAATTTTGACTGGACACCCAGGTGGAAAGAGAAAAGTGGGAAGACCCAGACTGAGGTGGGAAGACGAAGTAAGAGGGGATGCAGCACAGCTTCTCCAGGTACCAAATTAGAAGTCAGCCGCTGAGGACAGGAGGAGTTGGAGGCGACTGTTGCAGGAGGCCAAAGCTCGATATGGGTTGTAGCGCCATCGAAGAAGAAGAAGAAGCTAGGGGTTAATATCGACTGTTTATTTTTTTTAAATGCGTCAAAGCGTAGACCCAGCTCCAAAAGTTTTTTTTAACCCAAAGTGATTAATTTTCATCCTTCGCAGGACTAGTATCGGCCATCTTGCGACCTGTGACCTGTGACGTCACGTCCGCATCCCGAATGTAAGCCCGGCCCACGTGTTGTGGTAAGTGTAAACGTGTAGCGAATTACATATTTGCAAATGTAACTTTAGAAGATCTACAATGTCTCAGAGAGATGTCCTGAATTATCACGCCGATGATAATATAGAACAGTGTTTCTCAAACTTATTTTGCTCACCCCACCCTTTTCAAGTACTTACTATATACTTTTTATTTATTTATTTATTTATTAACGCCCTTTTTCGTGGCTTTTACATATGAATAGTAAGAAATATACAGTATTTATTGTACATAACTGAACTGCCTTCGTAACAATATTTTATATTTGTTTAAAGATAAATTGAAGATGTCCACTGACTTGGTATAATTGTTTCCCTCCATTAGTATTCTGGGCAAAGAGGAATACATATGGTAGTTAGTTCCAGAATTACTGCACTGAAATAAATCCTGACTTCTAGTATTACGTAGTGGAATCCGGAAGCTTATCAATTCGAGCAATACCGGACTGTCGACTAAATCATTAAAGTCAGTGAAAGTTATTCTGTCTGACAATTTTAGCATATTTATATCATTCAAAATAGTATTGTAGTTCAACATAATTGCTGGAATACCCATTTTAAAATTAAGAAAACGAAAGAATTTGTTTTGAATTCTTTCAACAGCT
Source organism: Limnephilus marmoratus (assembly GCA_917880885.1). Lineage (NCBI taxonomy): Eukaryota > Metazoa > Arthropoda > Insecta > Trichoptera > Limnephilidae > Limnephilus > Limnephilus marmoratus. The sequence continues at coordinate 26,845,286 of OU862923.1, read as the reverse complement.
TGGACATGTATGATGTAATACGGGTTCCAGACGGGAGAATTGTATTAAAGTTGACTTCTAACATATCCAAAATATAACAGTTTAATACACTTTATATTGTTAAAATTTCTAGTTAGCCTTGTTATAAATCCCAACATTTTAAGGCCTTACTAGAGATTTCTGTTATGTGGTTAACAAATGAATACTTTTCTTCACTCCTCACAATTTGGAATAAAGCTCGGGGAGGCGAAAACCATTCAATAAATATTTATGATGTTATGCGCACTACGGACTTAGTTCTAAAGTTCATAGGGGATTTTATGTTCATAAAGTAATAGTGATATTATTAATCAGCGGGTTTCGGCTTTCAGATTACCGGTGCTCAGTGCAACAATCCGCCGGCGGCAGTTGGCGCTGAGTTATGGACCCACGCAAGGGTAAAATCTGCGCGGTAGCCTGAGAGTAGCTGTCAGTTTTTACAAAATGTCAAGCTCGTCGGACGAAGATTTTTAACTTTTGAAGATGCCTTTCTTAAAATTGAGAAATAAATCAATTAGAATTCATTCTATGAATCGTAGTAGAGACTTGGTGAATATTATCATCACTTACACATTTTTAATTAAAAACACAACAGTGTAATACACCTGTATTGTGTAAAATACAAAACATATAAAATTTGTGATATTTATCAGCCCCATAGAGTGCATACGATAAAACTATGATTTATTATCTTTAAATATGAAAAAACCTAAGCACAACATGATATTCCGTACATGCTCGCCTGAAAAGAATTCACTTGTGATATTTCAGGTTATTGCAAAATGTTCTCAGTTCGCACTAACCGTCTTCTTTCTAGCACTTGTCGAGTATATTTCTGTTGGTATGTACCTAATGTATTAACTTTGTCCCGGACTGGGGATTTGTTAAAAACAATAGCAAATAATAATATTAAGGGATATTATATTTATATTGAGGGATCAGTAGGATTTATAGGTTCAATTAGAAATGCCACAGAGCCGAACCCTCTGATATGAAAATATCTGGAGTCGGTGAATTATATTCCCATTTGGTCTCTAGTGGGTTGACATGTTGTTCTTGTATTGTTTTGTATTTATAATACTTATATAGTGCAATTGCATAACGTGGATTCACTAGATGATCATTTGGGGAAGTGTATGAAAGGGTTTAGTTTTTCCTTCTTTTTTTTTTTTTTTTGGGGGGAAAATTTAACCCGGACATTTAAATCTGGTGCGTAAAGGTAAGGCTGATATAGTTTTACATGACAAAATTAAAAAAAAAATAACTTATATCATTGATGTAGCTATTCCAAATTCCTGTAATATTCAAAAAAACTGTTTCTGAAAAAATAAGAAAATACACAGATTTAGGAAATGAGATTAAAAGAATTTGGCATTCTCAGACTATAAAAATATTACCATTTGTTATTTGGGCTACTGGCATTATACCTAGGTCTCTCATTCAAAATTTAGGTATATTAGATTTGTCAAAGAATTTATATATAAAAAAATTTATATAAAAAATCAGTCATTTTAAATACATGTAGGATTACAAAAGATTTTTTAAATATTTATATTGAGGGATCAGTAGGATTTATAGGTTCAATTAGGAATTCCACAGAGCCGAACCCTCTGATATGAAAATATCTGGAGTCGGTGAATTATTTTCCCATTTGGTCTCTGGTAGGTTGACATGTTGTTCTCGTATTGTTTTGTATTTATAATACTTATATAGTGCAATTGCATAGCGTGGATTGACCAGATGATCATTTGGGAAGTGTGTGAAAGGGTTTAGTTTTTCCTGTGGGGAAAATTAAACCCGGACATTTAAATCTGGTGTGAAAATCTATTACTGGATTTTATGCGTGTTATTTATTTTACTGTAACGATGTAAATATGATATTCCTAAATAAATAAAAAAAATTAAAAAATTAAAAACCGAAGCATTTTTGTAACACCATTATGCTACCTAAATGACCTCTTTATCTCTAAGAAATATATAAATAGAGGTATATATATAAACATAAATGTAAAAATGGAAATCATTAAAATGTATTTACATTCCGGTTGAAGAATTGCTTTTTTTTAAATTTTTGTCATTAATAGCAAATACTCGTATCTTCGTTTGAATCTTAAAATTATTCCAAGTCCACATTATCAAACAATAAAAAAAATAAAACAATAATTCAATCTTTCTTTGTATTTCTTGGGCATTAACTGTGTAACAATTTCTAAACATTTTGTTTTGACGAGTTTTTTTCACTTGCACATTTGTTACTTAATTTTTACATATCTGCTACCTATTTCGACACATCCGTATCATTCACTAGCAATCTTTAAAAACATCAGTAGTTTTAAGAATGCTAGTGCACGGATGTGTCAAAACCGATAGCAGATATATAAAAATGTATGTAACAAATGTACAAGTGAAATAAAAACCTTCAAAACAAAATATTTTAATCGCTAGCAATAATGAAGCCAGAAATGTAATAAAAAATACAAACCCCAAATTGAATTTACCACCAAGAGAGGTCATTGAACCCCATTGTTGTTGTGGCAAAAGTTCACGTATAAAATTAAAAGTTTTTGGAGATTTCCGTTATTTGATAAGTCCAAACGACATATTTATGCAAGCGATTAGAATTTTGCATTCGCGAGGGGGCGGGTATAAATTGCACCCCAAAGGGGAAATTGAGGTTACAAATGGTCCGATAGGGATCGCTCGTGTCGTGAGCCGTTATTTGGAATTTTTAAGTGACTCATAAATAAGCGAATTTGGCCCTTCTATTTGCATGCTATTGGGCTGTGCATACAATATTTTAATTGGTCGTCAATTATTCATACGCCATATATGCAATGCACAACCTGTTTCTGGCAAACTTTCCAATGAGGAAATCTTTATTGTTATCAAGTTGTTAACAATTTGTACAATTCCATTTTAATATTGATTTATTTTATACTAGCAGACCCGGCCACATGTTGCTGTGGCTAACGAAACACAACGCCATTACCTAACCTTTATAAAATCCACACCACCCGGTTGCCAGCTGCCAGCTGCACGCTGCCTGATTTGAATATTTGAATTTCTCTACTATAATAAGTATGTATTATACATATAAACCCTCCTCTTGAATCACTGTATCGATTGGTGAAAACCGCATGAAAATCCGTATAGCAGTTTAAAAGATCAATGCGCACATACATTTTGAGCGACTTCATTTTATACTATGTAATGATGATGATATTTAAGACCCGTTCATATCTCAGGCGTAACTATCAAATGACATTCTATGGACTTACGTACGTAATAGGTACACAACCATGTAATAATTTCATTTAACATACCTTATAACTTGTATTTTAATGTACTGTGTATGTCTTAATAAACAAATAAATAATATTATTATTATTATCTTTATAAAAACAGTTTATTTATAAACATGTTCTGCAATGTAATTATTATTACGCGTGACAGGTGTTTCGCCTTCTGAAGGCATTATCTAACTGTGGTTAGACCAATGACGATAAATTTATCGTCTGTAAGGGGACTAACCACAGTTTGATAATGCCTTCAGAAGGCGAAAAAGGCGAAATAATAATTAAATAGCAGAATTTGTTTATAAAACATACCATTTTTATAAATAAAATAATAATATTAAAAAAAAGTTTAATTGTTTATCAAAATATCACGATTGACCGTTGTTGCCACGTTGTTGCACTGAAATGCACTTTTTGACATGTTAAGGTAAAAGCTCACAGCTTTCATACCTACAAACTTTTTTACTTTTTCAGAGGAAAACCATTAGAAGAATGTATGGAAAAAACCGGGCATGAAATTTAGCTGGAAAGGATCTTATAGCCAAATAGATTATTTCATTAACAGACTTATTTTATTAGGCAAATGTATTATAAAAGTTATAGTCAACTCAATTTTATGTCGTTTCATGTAAAAACAATTAATAAAAAATTCTCAAAGTTTAAATTTTGTTTTTAAATTGCGGCGGGAAACTTTGGATTCATAATGGGGTACATTTTAATTATTTTGTGGTTAACTTTTAGATTTGAATATCAAGCGTGGTCTTCTCACACCGTTTAGAACATATTTTTAACCATTATAGTAAGGGAGACAACAATTTCTATAAGACCTAACTAAGTGTGTTTTATGCAGAAATATAAAAATTCAGAATGCGGGGTCAAGAATTTTTCACTCGTTCTAAAGACAGCTGCCAACGACATCTCAATCTCGTCGCCAATAGTATGAAAAAGAACACATTTAATCTACCTATATGACAAAATTAATTATCCTACAACATAAGACCCGGCTTCCCACATTTCTACCGATTTATTACATATTTTTCTTAAATACTGTAAGTTTTAAAGCTCTTAAAAAAAGAAATGTTATTCTTGAAGATAATATCTATAAATTCCCCATGCCGAAACGGCAATTATATGAAATTTCCTCGATGGAAAAAAAATCACAAAGTATGCTCCGAAAATTCTTATAAACACGTTTTTGTCAGTTATTTTACTAATTTGGGGGCATACCTACATTGGTTCCAACAAAATCTCACGTTATTTGAAAAGAATATACGAAGTGGCCCAAATTTATTTCACCAAGGGGGGGGGGGGGAGGGGTCTAGATTGGAAGAAAAACTGCTCACGTAATTAATGTATGCCCCTTATGTATATAAAAAAATACAGTGTTTCTTTAATTGCTATTTTAGAGAACCCCCACGAGATTTTTGATCTATTTTAAACGGGTAGTATTTTATTAAACATTGTCACAATTTTCGCTAAAATATTATCGTTTTTAATATTAGCGCGCTCTCTCTAAGATTCGTATTTAGGTACATATCTCTCCATCCTTCTTCTTTTATAGCGTGTAAACCGCGCGTTAACAAACAATTCGGGCACTCTAACAAATATAAGTAAAACGACAAACTTGCAGCCATCGTCGAAAATGAAGTATCCATAACTCTGCTACTTAAATATAAACCAATGTCTTTTTTTGTCACATTTGTTCGATTTTCTGAGGAGACGCGATAGATAAATAGGGAATTTGTAATATAGAAGATAGACTGAAAGTTATACTTATAATTAAAGACCGGATTATATGCAAATGCATATTTGCATATGCATTTGCATATTTAGATCCTTTTCAGCGGTAGTTGCATATTTTAGCAAAAAAATTGAGATCTTGCATATTTACGCTCGATCTCGTTCATCGTTCACATAGTGACACTATAAACGTCAGATGGCTAAGTGCGCCGCTATTGAACTGATCGCTCCGCGGCTAGTTAAAACGCTTGAAACTCATGGGATTGGCATTGAATGAATCTATTCAGGTTATGAAGAAAATTAGCCTTATGAATTCCTCGTTGCCAAAGCTATTCCCGAGTAAACTCAATTGAAAACTTACTGAACAATAACCCTTGCGCCAAATTGATAGTTTCATCAACGGGGCAGGTGACATTTAGCCCGGCACAATAAGTTAAAAAATCGTACCCAAATTTAAATTCTGTCCAGTCGCAGAACGCTTCTTTTCCGCTTACAAAAATATATTAAACGATCGTAGACACAATTTGTCTACAGAACATTTATAACAGTACTTAGTCATATACGTTTTTAAAGGTAATTTGTAAATTTCATTTTTAAATACATTTTTAATTGATATTTTCGAAAATACGATTGTTATCCTTGAGAACTAATGGCTTACTAAAGTAAAAATATTTAAAAATGTGACTTCCTGTATTATTTCATGTTGCATATTTTGGGCCTTTTTATGGATTTTCGTGCATATTTTAGCTATTTTTATTGCATATTCGCATGCATATTTTGGGCTGATTTTGTTGCATATAATCCGGTCTTTACTTATAATGCACCACACTCGGGTAATCTTTTCTAACGGAAAATGTATTGAATAGCCAATATTACAAATAAGGGTAGGTATTAATATAACAGGTGTGCGCCGTGTGCGGTGCCCTTTAGCCGAGGCGCTCACCCCGCAAGTTAACTGCGCCCGCGTCTCGGATGGACGCTTCTTCCCGCTCAAAGTTGAGGGGGCGAAGGTAGCACCACCCCCAACCCTCCCCCCCCCCCTTGCACCTTACCCCACCCTCACGCTGCAAAGGGCGCTTGCTCGTAAATCTAGAGATATTCTTGTCGGGCGGAACATTAACACTGTCAGAAACTTTCCCGATAAGCTCTTATTGAAAAATAATCGGATCATGTGTATAAAATGATGTATCGAATATTACAGAAATACCAAATCTGGATCACATATCTCACACTACCAATACCAATCAAATACAAGTAAAACCAAAGGTAGTGTAAGTACTACCCTCGTTTTAAAATGATAATTATAAATAAATAAAATAAGAAACTTTGTTTATTCCACTATTTAATAAAAATAATCAAAAAGTCATTAAAGTCAATAACCTAACCTATTTAATCATTTATTATAATTTTGTTTCATCAATTTTAATGACTTTTCAAAGGAGGTGTTGAGTTGATTTCTTTCCGAGTTGTTCGGTCACCTTCTGTACTATGCTAATTTGTCTATTATTTTAGGCATTATTTTCTAGTACTTATACTTTGTATCCTGATGAGGAAACTGTTGGTTTGAAACATATTGATCAATTTTATTAAATAGTAGTGTAAACACGGTTAATTATTTTATTTTATTAAAATGATGCCACAAAATGATTTTGCTATTTTTGAAGCGCGGTAAAATGTGAATTTTGGCAAGTTACCTTTAGGTTATCTTTTTGAACGTTGAATTTTCACTTGACACTTTGTATATACATAGTTAGTTCATTTGTATATACATAGTTAGAAAAAATAGTCGTGTTTTACGTTTTACACTACGAGTGCGTAATTGCCTCTAAGAAAAAAGTGTCTTGGTTGGTTTAATAATTATTGTCTTCTACTTCTTTATAATGATGGAAACGCTATTAGGTATAGTCGTACATCTACTCGTATTACAGGAATTGGAATATGCGAAAGGGATGCGGATGCTTCTAGGCCCTTTGATAGCATTAAATAAACAATCTTAGAGCCTATTCACATTTCCGTTTAAAGGTGAACGTCCATCTGTCCGCGCCGGCCGCAACGCACGCACGGCACGCAACTGAATTTTCTATGTCTTTATATGAATTAGTATAGCACTGCGTCCACTATCGGCGGTCGGTGGGGGCAACGGATTTTTCTATATAAAGATATAGAAAAATCCTATGCATGCCGTGCGTGCTTTGCGGCCGGCGCAGACAGATGGACGTTCACCTTAAAAAAAACGGACGTCGGTCCGTTGAAAAATCGGATGCACTAGTGGCTATAGAGATTATGTGTAGATGTTCACACATGTCCGACACGATTAAAAAACGGATTTGGCACGTTTTGTCGAAAGGATAGCCAGTGCAACGCGTCCGTTTAAAAATCGTGTCGGAACTCGCTCGCTCACAGGTTTTGTATGAAGCTATTTACACTTGCCGACTGTCGTTCCAGCGTGAGATTAGAATTTACTCCTCAACCCGCCCGCTCCCAGTCGCAAGGAAACATGCGCGCAACGTCTGCGTGATCATCCGATTTTTTGTTGTTCCATTTTTTAAACGGAGGTGTGAACAAGGCTCCGAATTTCGGTTTATATCGTCCGGTTTTTTAACGGAAATGAGACGGGCTCTTAGCAGGAATAAACAAGTGTAAAAACAAACAAAATAATCGAATAGGCATCCTGGAATCAGTACATACATACATGGAATAAACAACCACCATATCCGTAACAATACTCATACACAAATACCTACATTATTCTGTTTTCCGAAAAAATCGAAAATCAAGTTCTCGCAAAGCTTTCAAAAACACATAAAAAATAAACAAACACATTTCCTGATAGTACCTACATATGCTCAGGAAATGGAACATTAACATGAAGCCGTAATATGTGCGTATTGCAGGTTGATAAATAATACCTACCAGGAGAAATATTTTTACACTTCCGTACAATGGTTATGTAAGTATCAGCAGAGTCTATTTTTTCACCGAATAGAACGTGTATGGTGAAGAGGTGGGAGGGTATTTGGCGTGAAAGCCGTGTGACGTGGCGTTAAGGGAAGAAGAAAGCGTATGACGTACATTATAAATAAAATAAACCTCCAACATTTCTTACAAAAAGCATGATTTTTAAAATTTTCAAAAACTAATTAGAAACAGCTTATTGCAATTCAAGTATTATAAATAATAGACTATAACAACTCAAATGTTTATATTATCTAAATAATTTTAAGAAATTTAACGAATTACTTAAGTAAGTATGTAAATATAAAACAGTTCCAGGAAGAAATTAATATTTTGAATGAAATTAATTAATCTTCATAATAATAATACGTCGCATTTTGAGAACGAAAAATTACCCACATTTATTTTTTATTCTAATTTAATTCTGCCCAAGAGTCCCGAGTCCCAACTGCTCCCAACCGTTTAGAGCAAGTGGTGTTATGGCATTCTAAATGAGATATGTTGTGAGGATGAAGGGGGGAGTTGGGAAGAAGGGTATAAAGTACCTAGCTATTCAGACCTGATCACCAAACACGGCTAAAGCCATTTCAAGCAAAACTTCGTTTATTCGTCTATCGCCAGGGCGATATTTATCTACCGCTTTGTTCACTAATTTTCCGCTCTGTTTTAAGGGCGTTTAACCAGCCAGCGAAATCTACATTTCGTGGAAAGATGTTCTTACGATCGCAAAGGGCGGTTCCAATGAGAAAGATTAATTATTCTCCGTACCAGCTTTTTAAAATTATAACTCAATATCGATTTTATTTCATAAAAAATTTGCATTAATTTATACCTACATTAAAAAATGTTGAAAGGCGTGATGGTAAAACTATTAAAATTACTTTTTGTAATTATTTTTCCATCAAAAGTATTTACCATTTTTCAATAATGTCTAAGCAAAATAAGAACGTTAAAAAATCTGAAATATATTAGTTTGTAAGTGCGCAAATAAATACACAAACGGACCAATTTTTGTCAAGAAACACCTGTACGTATATATTTTTTAATGATTTTATTTAAACTAAAATTAAAATTCTGAAACATGCGTTCACCAGATAATGTATTGATTTATTTTACTGCATGATTATATGATTTGAAATGGGTGTCGTATAATACAAAATCTTTTTTGAAAATTTAACAAATCTTCCAACGATCTAAGTTATAACCTTATACTAAAAAAATTTCTTTTTCTCAAAATTTAAAACATGCGTTTTACGAGATAAAAGAACAATCTTTCGAAATCAATTAATAATTTTTTGTGGGAAAGAGTCGATACGTCTAAAATCTGATTTAAAATTGAGATATTTCTGGTTTTCTCTGGTTATACCCTCTTAAATCCTTAATTCTTAATTCCTTCTCGCTCCAAAAACGATCCCATTGTGCCCTAGAATTATTAGGGTGCCGATCAAAAGTCTGGTTTTGTTTTATCACAAAGGACTCATCTCGTGTGTTATATTTCATTGTGTGGCATTATCATTACATAACATAATACTGCTCGAGGTTATGCGGAAGAATGACAATAATAATTATTATTTCTATTAATGTTGTTAAGCGTCCTGTGTTGTTCCTTGGAGGATAATGGCCTAAAAATTAGCAGGAAAAAGACTGAATATTTGTATTTACCATTTGAAGACACAAACGCTGTAACTCCTTCGATGCAACTGGATGGAGTAACATTAGCCAACTGTGATTCATTTAAGTATCTGGGCTCACTAATCCACAGAGACGGAGGATGTGCAGCGGATGTCATCCATAGAATAGGTGTGGGATGGATTAAATTTAGATCCGTAACAGGAATATTGTGTGACTCCAAAATACCTATAAAACTGAAAGGAAAAATATACCAGACCATTGTAAGACCCGCAATAATGTATGGCTCCGAATGCTGGACTATGTACAACTCCTACACTAGGCAACTTGAAACAGCAGAAATGCGAATGCTTACATGGTCGGCAGGAGTATCATTAAAAGATAAGATCAAAAGTTCACGCATTCGTGGTAGCCTGGGTGTCACAGACATAAATAGCAAGCTGGAAGAACGACAGTTGAGATGGTATGGACATATAAGACGGAGACCATCAGACCACACTGTGAGGCAGGCAATGTCTATGGAGCTTCATCGACAGTCATCCAAAGGAAGACCGAAGAACTCCTGGACGACTCAATGTTCCAAAATTCTTCGAAGAAACGGCCTGGATGAAGGCGATACCCAGAACAGAAGATATTACAACCTGAGAACGAGAAGAGCCGACCCCAACAGCCTACCTAGGCAATGAGTTGGGACAGCGCAAAGGAAGAAGAGTCCTGTGTTGTTCCTTAATATAGAACTTATCTCGTAAGCTCCTGAATACTAACAATATTCAGTTTATCAGTTTCAAATTATTTCATGTTTTAAAAAACTTTTTGTACAAATTTCGATAGCTCACCTAATTATGTTCTTATATTTTATGTAAAAGAGCTATTTTATGTATATTTTATGTATGAACGAAAACTAAATAAAATAAACATATAAAATAATAATTCTGCTACCTTCAACTTCTCAGTATGACCTGAGTTTATTTATCTCAAGGATGTTTAGAATCGCTTTTAATTATTATTATTTTTTATTTATTACATAATTTGATTTAATTGTAATCATTTTATTTTAATTTAATTATTTGTGTTGTGTAGGTATTATATTAGAGGCACTGCTGAAAATTGCTACATTCCAGGAGAAATCCGAAATGTACGGCTGAGCAGCTGAGCAGGGACCTTTTTGTCAATAGAATAAACAGTAAACGAAAAAAATGTACCTACAGAACTGAAAAAGTCTATTGATTAATAAATATTTTTTTATTATTATTTAGTATTATAATGCTTCCTTATGTACCTTTAAAAACTAATTGAAATTATATTTCATAATCCAATTGCTCCCAACTGCCTGAAGCGACTCCAGATACTAATATCTACAGCCTGTATGTCGGACGAAAATCTACAGCTCATATGTTGAACTAATATCTACGAACTTCAGAGTGTTTACTAATATCTACAGAGCTAAGGTCGGACGAATATCTACGACGGTCCCAGTGTTGACTAATATCTACAGAGCGTAGGTTGAACTAATATCTACAGAGCGTAGGTTGGACTAATCAGCTAAATGTGTCCAATAGTCCGATATTAGGGATTTTTACATACATACGTACATAAAATAAGTTTTTTAAACTGTATACGCAATATTATGTTATTCCAATATGCTATACATAATTGCAAATCCAACCTCTGCCATTGCTGTAGATATTCGTCAACACTTTGGTTCTCATAGATATTAGACAACAATTTGAGCTGTAGATATTCGTCAACACTTTGGTTCTCATAGATATTAATTAGTTCGATTTTTTCAGTTTTTGGAATTCCTGTAGATATTAGTAGATGCCTCCCCTGAAGCCAGTGAGACTATGGCATCCCCAATTGGGGTATGTTGTGAGTTGTGAGGCTAAAGGTGGAGGAGAGGGGAAGATGGGGGGAGAGGAAGTTAGAAAAGTACCTGGCAATTCAGATCCGGTCACCAAACACTGCTAAAGCCACTTCAAGCAACGATTCAATTCTGAGTGGTGATCTTACACGATAGGGCGATACTGAGAGTATCTTAAAATCTGGAACTTTCCGCAAATATACCTTTTTATAATTTTTAAATGATTAATTTCTGAAATAACACAAATCAATCAAATAAAATTAAATTTCCCGCCGATCTCCGGATCTCCAGTCGAGAGACTTACCCCTAGACTACGGGGCCGTCTGAATTGAATTGAAAAACATTATTGTGATAAATTTGATCTATAATCTGAGAGTTGAAAAAAAAATTATCTGTAAACCATATTATTCATTAAAGGCTTAAGATATCCCAATTGTTAAAGATTTCAAGTATTTCCGAGCATAAAATACCTATAACATTAACAACCATATTCGTGTTTAAATACATTAGACCAGTGGCCCCCAACCCCCGGGCTGCGGCCCGGTACCGGGTCGTGGAATTAATGGTACTGGACCGCGCAGGAGCCTGCTTAAAAATCAAAATTATGTTAAAAAAATCGAACACACACATTAAAAAAATAAATAATTATTTACAAAAAAATACAGTTGAACCTCTCAAGTCGAGCACCTCCCATAACTAGTAATTCGCATAACGAGCAAAAAAGATTTTGAAAAAAAAAAACGCTTCTTTAAGAGCGTTTAACCAGCCAGCGGACGAAAATCTACATTTCGTCGAAAGTTGATCTTACGATCGTGCAGAGCGGTTACAACGAGAAAGATTAATTATTCTCCGTACCAGCTTTTTTAAATTATAACTCAATATCGAATTTATTTCAATTCAAATTAGCTCTAATTTATACCTTCATCCAAAAATGCTGAAAGGCGTGATGATAAAACTATTAAAATTACTTTTTGTAATTATTTTTTCATTAAAAGTATTTACCATTTTTCAATAATGTCTAAGCAAAATAAGAACGTTAAAAAATCTGAAATATATTAGTTTGTAAGTGCGCAAATAAATACACAAACGGACCAATTTTTGTCAAGAAACACCTGTACGTATATATTTTTTAATGATTTTATTTAAACTAAAATTAAAATTCTATAACATACGTTTGCTAGATAATGTATTGATTTATTTTACTGCATGATTATATTATTTGAAATGGGTGTGGTTTAATACAAAATCTTTTTTGAAAATTTAACAAATCTGCCAACGACCTATGGAATAACCTTATTATACTAAAAATTAAAAAAATTTCTAAAAATTTATTACATGCGAATGCTAGATAAAAGAACAATATTTCGAAATCCATTTATAATTTTTTGTGGAAAAGAGTCAATACGTCTAAAATCTGATTTGAAAATGACATATTTCGGGTTTTCTCTGGTAATGCCCTCTTAACGAGCGACATTTCGCATAAAGCAAGGAGAAGTCCCATCATCAAGTTACTTACTCACTTCTGGTTAGCACATTAGTATCGCATGTGCTCATACATTTTTCCACATTTTTTGTTTTTTGAAATATGTAATTTTTTATCATTATTTCTAAAATTTCGGAACATGAAAAAGGTTTTTCTCCACAGTGAGTCAGCATGTGGTTTTTAAATTGTCACTTTCGAGAACACGAATAGTAGCAGTCGGAACATGATAACGTTTTTTCTCCACCGTGAGACGGCTTGTAGACTTTTAAATGTTTCTTTTGAGAACATGAATAGTTATATGAAAATGGTTTTTCTCCACTTGAGTAAACTTGTGGGTTTTCAAAGTCTCCTTTCTAGCACATACATAATTGCAATCGGAACATACAAAAGGTTTTTGTCAACTGAGAGACGGTTTGTGGACTTTTAAATGTTCCTTTCGAGAACATGAATAGTTGCAGTTTCTTATATTCTGGGTGTAGATTTTTTTTTATTTTATTTATTTTATTTTAAATTTTTTTTTTTTAATTTTTTTTTTTTTACAGTGAATACCGCACAAGAATCTCAACTGCTCCCGTCTGGAGCCAGTGAGACTATGGCATCCCCAATTGGGGTATGTTGTGAGGCTGAAGGTAGTGGGGAGGGGAAGGAGGTGGGGAAGAGGAAGGTTGGGAAGTACCTGGCTATTCAGATCTGGTCACTAAACACGGCTAAAGCCATTTTCAAGCAACGTTTCAATTCTGAATGGTGGTCTTACACCAGGGCGATACTAATAGTATCTTCCACTCTGGAACATGCCGCAAATATACTATATATTATTTTAAATGAATTAATTGTGAAATAACACAAATTAATCAAATAAAATTTATTTGCGCATGCCGGGTTCGAACCCGCGACCTCCGGAATGTGAGTCAAGAGTCTTAGCCACTGGACTACGGAGGTCGTCAATTAAAAGATTAAAACGACTTCCCGTATACAGATTCACGCTTAAATTTAAACCAGTTTCGAGAAAAGCTTTAAATTCGAGGTGCACACCAGAGAAAAATTATCTACTTGATACATGTGTAACTATTCTTTAAGCTTGTGGAGTCTTGATAAGAGAACCCACCCCCCGTGATAAAAAGGTTGGGGGCCACTGTATTAGACAACCGACCACGGATTTACTTCGATTTATTGACCACTTCGTGAAATCTGTTACTTGAAGCTTGCCTCTCTGGTCATAATAAATTATGACGTTGTGTATAAATTTGATGAAACAGAGTGCCGTATAGGCCTTATTTCTCTCTCCGCCTATTAATTTCAAATGTGCCTTCCCTTTACATTTTAATAAGTGGCGAAAAGCTCGCCTTGTTTCTTGTTGACAATATTCGCATCCGTAAAGTGACACTACTTTATTTTCAAACACGGAAGAAGATATAACTTTAAGTTAGCGGTCTTTATGGCTGTCATTAATTATTTTATATACGAAAAATATAGTGTTAAAAATAATTTGTTTAACCCTTTGAAATTCCGAGCTCCCGAGACCTTCACAGGGTGCCGAGGGTAAAAATCTTCAATCATTAAAAGCCACAAAATAAGTTTAAGTCCTCCGCCGCGTCTGTCTGTCCGTCTGTTCGCGATAAACTCAAAAACTACTGAAAGGATTTTCATGCGGTTTTTACCAATAATTTCACCAATAGTTTTCACCAATTTTCACATACGGATGCAAGTCCAAAAATGTAATGTTCAGGAGAGCCAAAAAACTATTTTTCTGTAACTATGGTCTCATAACTTCTTCGGATATCCATGCTGACAGATACCAAAAAAGTCATTATTAAATCAATTAGTTTTGTTTTAAAAACAAACAAATAAAAATAAATATTTTATATGTAAAGCCTTTAAAAATATTGTTTAAAAAAACGCTGACTTGGGTCAAACAAAAACATCGATTTGAGTCCTTTTGCTTCTAAATGAAGTGGAATATTTTGTTATGACATGTGGTACACAAAGGATCAATGTTTGAACATTGTTTACTTTCATAAAAAGCTTAGCATTTATAATTTGAGTCATAATACTACATAATACGTGGGATATGAGTCATAATATTCAAAATGCAACAAAATCATAAAGATGCAAGTCCATGGTACAATGATTGCGTTAACCGTAACTAAATCACTTTTAACATTGTATTACCAAATGATCTTAAACGGTCTCCCAGGGAGATATTTCACTTTATTTCGTAATCGCAACTTGCATAAGATTTCTGACATCGTTTCTTTACAATAAATATAAAAATATAATATACCTACATGTTTTACGCATTCTTAGGCTGTTTTGTTTAGTTTTGTCGCCCAATAAAGAGGGTTTGATGTCTCGAGATGAAAACTGTCGTAAAACATCTCGCCGGGGCTAACGACCTGATATAAAAATTTCAACTGTATTTTTTATCCATCCCTCGGAGGATAGTGGATTATAGGGTGATAATTCCTGGCATGAAAAGTAAAGTGATTTTCATTTAATTTTGACAAAACGTAAAATAAGGTTTATGATATATAAAATAAAGTTTTAGTATTGAATGTAAAGTACGAGTATGTGCCTAACTTGAATCTTGTTAAAATCTTGAATTTTTAAGAATTTTTTTCCACTCTTAAGCACTTGTAGCTAGCTCGTCGTCATTGGGATCAGTCCGAAATAATTCGCCTGTAAGTTTCCCGAATAAACCACTTTCATGTTAGGTCGATGATTATTTTGCTTCTACCTGTAAGTGTCCGAAACAGGACTTTCCACCGAAACCGAAACTTTTTTAGACATGTTAAAAATCGATTGATTACTGTTATTTGGCTTATTTTTACACTTATGCAGACAGTGAACACGTGTTAAAGTAAACAAATAAAACAATAATTGAAGTATGTGAAAAAAATTTAGAAAAATTTGTATTACTTCTATAAAACAAACAAAATTTATAAAAAATAACAAAACATGTTAACTACTTCTTGGAACAAAAATTTGTCAATAATCAACACTTAAATTATAAAGGAAGGACCTAATTAATTGAGTATTTTAATTTTTATTGCGTTTACAATCACAACATTCTTTTTATACGTGTTAAATAAAATAACGGAAGTATGTAAAAAAAAAAAATTTCTTTTTTTGATATTACTGCTATAAAACAAATCAAAATTAACAAACATGTTAACTACTTGGAGCAATCAACACTTAAAGGAAGGACCTCATTAATTGAGTATTTTTCTGATGATGGCGGATGACATACAAGCCACGAACTCACCCGAAGCCAGCCGAACGAGAAGTTCCTAACATGCATTGCAAATAATGACTTAAGTAATAAGAGATTTATTTGGAAAAGACGTGGCTCTGATAAAAGAGCACTTATGAATTAAAAACACAAATATTTCTGGATATAATTTTATTATTAAACAACTGGCGAGTACCAGGCATGCGTTTCAATATCACTCAAAGAAAGAAATTGTTTCCCTCTGCGTGTCCTTTCCGATATGTCCTCGTTCCCACCCCGTTCCACTCCCGCGTCCCCTTTACCGATCCCATTTCACCTTTTGAATGAAGAACCACGAGGGCCCGCAACCGGGCTCAAAAAGTAGAAGATGGAGAGATATGAAATTAAGAATGTTGGAGGAGAGCGCTAACATTTAAAGCGTCAAAATCGATGCGAAAATTGCGAAAATGTTTAAAAAAACACGACACGTTTAAAATAGAGCAAAAATCTCGTGGAACGTTTCTCAAATATCATTTAAAGAAACATTGTGAATTTTTTCACAACTATAACTTGTAAAATAACTAAGTTAGCTTGAAACAAGCTTATTGTACTTGACTGCTATTGTTATATTATCGTGTAAACAAGCTTAGGGGTTCAAGTGGTTAAATTCAACGACGAACCAACGCACCAATGCAGCAATTCTGCGAGTGCAAGAAAAAAAAGGACAATCTATCAATGAATTGTTAGTGATGTTGGGTGGAAAAGAACCACAATACACCGAACAGTGAAAGTCGCATCCTATATCATAAAAAAGAAGGCTGACTTTGTTCACTGCAGCATAATAAACTTTATGATCTTTCTAGCATATCAAATGGCCGCTTATCTTATTCTGTCGCCGCAAAAATCTACCACTCGTGGGATTAGGGGAATCCTAAAATATTCAAGAAATAAAAAACGTCTCCACGCTAATGGCAACATTTGTTTCCCAGAAGTCCCTCCGCGTCAAATGCCTCGGAAATATTTGACAGATCAGTAAAATATCACAGGAATATTTTTACTTTAGGACAATAAAACCATCGGGAAATAGCTAAGGGGTGATGATAATGACCTTATGCAGGAAGAATAAAATAATTTAATAAAATATTCATATATAAATAAATTACAAAATATTTCTTTGTTAGAACCGCTACATTTTTTATTCACGGTCGGCGTGAATAAAAAATGTAGCGGTTCTAACAATTTTTTATTCACGCCGACCGGTTTCAGAAATTTAAAAAATAATTGAGTGAAAAGTCCATACGAAATGTATCATTTATGTAAAAAGTGGCATCTCTCAGTATCGCCATAGTGAAAGACCACAACTCATAATTAAAACGTTGTTTGAAACAACTTTAGCAAGTGTTTGGCGACGATATCCTCCCCATTCTACCTTCAGCCTTACAACATACCCCAATTAGGGATGCCTAGTCTCATTGGCTCCAAAAGATTGAGAGCAGTTTGGACTTTTATGCGTTATTAACATTAAAAAAATATGTGCTCCATGTTACATACATACAATTGTAATACAGAGGATATTTGTATTATTTACACTTTTATAAAATGACTAGTGACCGACCGAAGTTTCGGTTTCTGTTTTTCGGTTTTCAAAAAAACCTAGTTTCGGCAGAAAATCTGCCGAACCTTCGGTCGCAACGTAACTCTGTGTTCGTGAATTATCGCGCGTCGTTCGTCTGACTTCGGGTGAGTTTCTGGCTCGTGTGTCACCCGCCATTATTAGCTGAGTTCGCCGGCCGGTCCGGCGTGATTGTGTTGTTATTATTATATTATAAATTTTTACAGTTTTTGTTCGTTTTATAGCAGTAATAATATCAATAATTATTTTTTTGCATACTTCAATTATTGTTTTATTTTACTTCTTTTAACAGGCGTAATACGAATGTATGTTGTGATTGTAAACGCAATTAAAATTAAAATATCAATTAATGAGATCTTTCCTTTATAATGCGAGAGTTGATTATTGACAAATTTTGTTCCAAGAAGCAGTTAACATGTTTTGTTAATTTTTATAATTTTCTTTTTGTTAAATAAAAAATATTTTTTTTTTAACGTACTTCAATTATCGTTTTTTTACTTCATTTAACACGTGTTAACTGTCTGTATACGTGTAAAAAATAAGCTAAATTTCAGTCAACAGTAGATTTTTAACACGTCTAAAAAAGTTTCGGTTTCGGTTTCGGCCCAAACTGAGAGAGATACCGAAGATTCGGTTTTGATAGAAAGTCCTGTTTCGGTCGGACACTAAAAATGGCACTAACATAAAAACAATTAAACCGAAAACAAACAAAAAAAACTGAGTCGAAAAATAACATCAATACAAAATGATTTTATTAATACCTTTACAAAAGAACGGAACACAAACAATAAAGTTATTTCATATTTTACAAAAGTCTATGTTTAAATTTACACACAAAAAGACCGAAATCATGAAAATAGCGCATAAAAAAAACAATTTCCTATTTGACATTTCCAGCTCCACAAAAGTAATCTGCGTTATTTGGCACGGTTTACATTTACGTTTGAAAAAAAAACGTTAAAACATTATTCATAAATGATATTTCCTGTTTTACAAGTAATCCACGTGTAACCCTTTCCCCTCTAGGTCCCCTATCGCCTGTCAATCACGATCCCACAAGCCTTTCCCTGTTACCCCGGCATATGGCATATGGCACTCGGCGTGCTGGAAATAACCCCAAATGGCCAAAGGGTTGACGGGATATTCTGTAGATTGTCGGGAAATGGATTTAGTATTATTATTATTATCGCTATTGACGAGGGCCATGCAGAATTATACAAGTGACACTGTTTAGTTCTGAAACAGTTTAAAAACTAAATCCATGTTCCTAAGTCCTTCATTCATTCATTATCCTTTTGTCTTCCTCCTTTCCTTTAAAAAGTTCCTTCTTAGTTACCACAAAAGGAAAATAAGAAGATGTTTTCATAACTCGTGGAATCCATCTACAATATTGGCACCAACATTAAAAATTACCTACGAGTTGAAAAATCGCAGCGACACCGGTCACATCTCGCCATTGAAATCTCGCTAATTAATCAAAAAAATACTGATTAATGAACCCCAAAGTGTCGATTGTGATCTTGCGTTGTGCCATTATTGTAGAAAGCAGCCAGCACAAGGATCAATCCGAAACAGCTGATGAACCCATCGAAAGGTTTAATCGACTTATCCTTGCCATTTCCAGCGATTGAGTTAAAAACGCAGTCAATTGTCTTGTTATCGCAAAATTCAGATTTACAGCCCACATCTCTCTCGTGTCACGACATTGGTCGTGACAGTCACGTTATAAAGGATTGACTCCCAAAAACAATAATTAAAATATTTAATTCATTGGGTTAAATGAGAGGTTCTTTAAAATGAGAGGTTCTTTAAAATCAAACATGGATCCCAAAAAAATAATAAATATTCGCATGTAGTAATCACTTTGTGGGTATACATAAATAAAAGTAGGAGGGAGAACATCATCACCAACCAAAGTTGATGTTGATTTTTTCTCTTACATGTTACTTGTACAGTGTACACTGTAACTTTGTATTTAATTTAATACGTTTTCATAAAACCCCGATAAAGGTTCCGGCTTAAATGAAACCGTGAAGTGGTATTAAAAGTAAGTTATTTTATCCTATAAATAACAAGCAGTTGCTAGTTGGCTAGGCCTTGCGGGCGGCTTTTGGTTCGGCTTCGCCCAGTGTGGGTGACTATTTTATAAATCCGGTAGGGACTGGTTCTAAAAATAGCCGGTTCCTCGGATTCAGTGACAGCTAGTTTTACTTTTTATTATGTTATTTATATATTATTCACTTCTTTATATTACTTACTTTATATATTAAACACTAACTGGGTTACCCGGCTTCGCTCTGGACAACATTCGAGAGTGTTCTGGAATGTTCCATAATGATGTTCCCTATTCCAGAAAATTCCACGATATACTCCGCCACTCCTTCCAGATTTTTCTAGAGCTCTATTGAACCTTCTAAAACTTTCCGGAAGCCTAGAAATTTCAAGAGAGCGAAACTTTCAGCTCTTATATCTTCAAAAGCACGCCCTTTAGGTAAAAACGAGAACCGGCACCCTAGAGGGGGGATAGAGATCTACCACACCATAAAACTCCCTTGACCGTACCGGGACGCGTATTTACAATCCCTACCGCGTTTCAGTCGCTTTAAATTTTCAATATCAAAATTCAAATATTTAGAAATAAAATTATTTTTTTCTAATATACACATTGGAAAGATTATTTTATCTAGATTTTAGAACAATTTTTGTTTTTGCAAAGTGATAAAAAATTATCAATATAGAGGTGTATTTACAATATATGGGAATAATATTAAAATTAAAATATTTAGAAATAAAATTATTAATTTCTAATAACACATTACACAAAAAAATTATTTTATCTAGATTTTAGAACAATTTTTGTTTTTGCAATGTGATAAAAATATTACAGTTTACATTTTAAATATACCTCTATATTGGTTATTTTTCATCACATTGCAAAAACAATAATTGTTCTAAAATCTAGATAAAATAATCTTTCTACCGCTACTGGGACTACTACTTCTAATACGCTACCGGGACGCGTATTTACAATCCCTAACGCGTTTGAGTCGCTTTAAATTTTCAATATCAAAATTTAAATATTTAGAAATAAAATTATTAATTTCTAATATACACATTAGAAAGATTATTTTATCTAGATTTTAGAACATTTTTTTGTTTTTGCAAAGTGATAAAAATTATCAATATAGAGGTGTATTTACAATATATGGGAATAATATTCAAATTTAAATATTTAGAAATAAAATTATTAATTTCTAATATACACATCAGAAAGATTATTTTATCTAGATTTTAGAACATTTTTTGTTTTTGCAATGTGATAAAAAATAACCAATATAGAGGTATATTTAAAATGTAAATTGTCGTTACCGCGACTGAATCGGTATAGGTTTTGTAAATACGCTACCGGGACTCGTTTTTTGCGGGACGCACATTTTTTTGGACTTTATTTTATATTGATATTATATATATTTCTTTATACATATGTATATATTTTTTTAAATATATTATATATATATATATTTCTCTTATATAGATACCGATTATACTTTTTCCTTACTGCTTATTACTTATTACTTCGACTCTTACTTTTCACCTTTTATTTTCTACTTAACTTTACATTTTTTATATTGTTACAATATGCAAGTTGTTCTATTCATATATTAATTAATAGCACACATTGTGTTGTCTGTGTAGAAATAAATAAATTAATAAACGGGATGACTGATAATGTAAATTTAATATTCCAAGTATAATAATATCGTATACTAAATTGTTTTATAATATTTACCAGCCCTTTCATCTTATAAAAAAGCTTCTTTTATTAGAAACATTTGACTAGTAAAATACAATTTAGAGTTGTTCAAATAAACGCTCCATTGCTTTACGAAACAAGACAAAATCAATTCGAAATTTAATTAAAAAATCATTCTCATTTTTATTATTATTTTAGGGTTGTTTCAACTGAATATTTGTTTCAACTGACTCTCTGTATTGTTCTGGTGAAAGATTATTACGAGATAAGTTCTTCTTAGTAATCTCTCAATTCAATTCTCAACCAACCTTGGAACCGACTTTGTCTAGTGAGGTGGGTAAAAAAAACTATTTACATGAATGAAAATAAAATAAACGCTCGGGTTGCCGGCACCGAAAATGAAACTGAAAATAAGAAGAATTTCTTACTGAATACCATAGACATATGAATATATATATAGACCTGCCCTAAGTGATAAAAGCGTATTATTTCCCCCTCCCCATACCGGTTCCATGGAGCCGGATGGGCTTATGAGAGCCTCGTTTGAATCCAAAAAATGTGACGTCATCATTCTTGTCCGGACCAGCGTCGGGCTCTCATCGTACATTTTACGAAATAACACGGCAAAAATCGTAGCTTGTGCTATACATTATACCCTAAAATATGTCGATCATAACGAATGTGGGCGGTTCTCCAGTGAGCTCGTCGCTGGTTACAGGGGTAAGTAAATTATGAAACATTTGTAAAAGTGTCTTAACTAAATACGGCAACAAAATATTCATCTGTGAAAAGTAGCGAACTTTACTTTGCCGTATTTGGACTTCGCAAATCTGTTAATAACGTGGCGAGCAATTTGCGCTCCCATTTAAAAAGGTATATTCATTCAAAAGCAGATTTAGCTTTTAAGAACTAAATGGTGATATTTTAATGCGAGATGCCTACATACTGTCGGATTGATTTTTTAACGATTCACAGTCATCTTTCCCCCTTCGTCCCCCCATAGTTTGGTTTTACCCCTCATGTGTATCTTCTAGTCTATAAAATTTGTATGTCTATGCTGAGTACGCTTAGTGATGAGACTAATGTGAATACCAATATCACAGAGTCAGGATCTTCCAACTTCCAACCATTTAACTTCTCTCTTTCTTCCATCCTTTTCTACTCTCAACGCGTTCAATATTGTGGATGGCATAGTCCCACTGACTCCTGACAGTTTTCTCCTTTTGTGGTCGAATTTACCATTTTTTACGAAAAAAAAATAACGGACAACCGGAGACAGGCTGCCAATTACGATGAAGCTAAACCACTAAACAAGGCTGTTATTTTTGGGCTCATGTAATGTAAACTGGGTGCGTCAACACTGTCAGCTACAATTATCATTAGATGGGAGAGTCACGAGGATCCTGGGAGTTTTTTTCACACAGGAGGCTCTTTATTTGTGAAGTTTATTTATTTATTTATTAACGGACTTACGCCCAACATAATAATGATACGAAATTAAATTAAAAAAAAATAATTATAATAAGAGTGGAGGATATTATATGAAAGCAAAGACAAAAGTAAATATGAAAGTAAGAAAGTAGAAGTCAAGTCAAGACTTTGCTAGAAGTCAAAATAATTATAATATTGCTCACTTGTTTAGTGACAGAAAAAAAACAATTTACACCAAAAAAATCAAGGTCAAAAACTTGAGTTGACCAGTTTACAGATTCTGGACAATGGTGAAAAATATTCATAATTAGTCGAGTGTTGATTGATAAAGAGCACTTTTTCCCTTTCAATATAGGTACGAGTCATCGATATATTA
Source organism: Limnephilus marmoratus (assembly GCA_917880885.1). Lineage (NCBI taxonomy): Eukaryota > Metazoa > Arthropoda > Insecta > Trichoptera > Limnephilidae > Limnephilus > Limnephilus marmoratus. The sequence goes on along the minus strand of OU862923.1, from coordinate 26,821,902 downwards.
ACTATAGATTAGCCCTCCCATATAGGGTTGCCATCTGTCCGGCTTTAGCCGGACATGTTTGGCTTTTTTAGGTCGTGTCCGGCTAAATATTTATATGTCCGGCCTGAACGGCTTTTGTTAGGCTTTTAATTGACCAGTGTTCACAAATAATAGACAACATAAAAAATGATACACTGAAACAAAATTTCTGCCAACATAGTTAACCGCAATTTTACGACATTTATCGGAGGCTCACCCAGATTGTGAAAGAATTCAAAGAAAACATGAATAATATGTACAAAATTGCCAAAGACTACTTTAACTCTTGGACAAGTGAATTCAAACACTTTAAGTGAATTTTAATTTTACCGAATTGAAACACTTTAAGTGAATGACTTTAGCTGAGACACCAAGCAGGGAGCACGTTGCAGAAACGATAGACATTCTGTCAAAAAAATATAGATGACAGTAAACTTTTTGAGCAATGGCAGAACTTTGCGATACCCGATCATAAGGCCAATGCTGAAAGAGTTTTCTCTTAAACACCCAGTGGACAAAGGAACGCAATAAATTGCAAACAGAAACAATTGCTAAGATGATGTGATGTACACATAGTGTCATTTAAAAATGACGTGTCAAGAATTTTATGAAAAGATTTCCAAAGAAAACGACGTTTTGGATAAAGCAGGTGAAAAGGCCAAACATAGAAATTTTAGATTTTTGTAATTTTTGAATAATTTGGAGAAGTCGAGATTTTAATTTATTTTTTTCGTTTGTGTTCACAAAGATAGGTATGTTTCATTATATATTTGTTGAATGAAATTTTTTAGTTAACTGGTTAACCAGAAAAAAAGTGTTGTTTTGTTTGTTTGTTTGTTTTATAAGTTTATTATGTTATATCTACAGACAGAAGACTCAATATTCTTTATTTTGTTATTGACATATACTATTTAAATGTCAAATGATGACAAAAATAAGACTGATTAATGATTGTTGTTATATAAGAGGTTAGTTAATGTGTGATTAATAAACAACTGTAACTTGAAACAGATTTTTTATTATTATGTATAAAAGTTATGTCCAAAATTAAGTATGTATGTCCGGCTTTTAGGGCAAAATGTCCGGCCAAATATAGTGCAGAGTCAGGCTTTTTAGAAGATGGCAACCCTACTCCCATACCCAATTCCAATCCCAAAGTGACACCACCTACGAGAAATTTCATAATATAACTACCCATCGAATTCCGTTGCATCTCTCGCGTGACGTAGTTGTTTTACTAGGAAGAAATTAAACATTTTTTATCTAATGTTACTTTTCTCCATACGCTGCCTCGAATTCATATGGTATGTACATATATTTTTAGAGATTCATATAACTGATATAATGAGAAATTATTAATAATAAAGTCCGCGATAGCCCATACCTAAAACATTTCTAACTGCCTGAAATTTGTGTTTTAAAAATGATCTTCACAAAGCTAAAGTAATTCCGTTACCGCGAACTTGCTGGAAAACAAATTAGCTCCACGCAGACCAACAAAAGGTACAAACCAATGCTTCTTGCCATCTTTTGGCTGTGAGATAATGGACTTTCTTTTTGATAAATGTTTTCGTAAACCAATATTTTTGGTTCCGGTGTCATTTTTAAGACCTACACGCCTGGTCTAGATATACTTGGTCGAAGGTACGAGTGTATTGAAAGGGATGAGTTGAAGTGATGTAGGTGAATCAATAATACATTTGATAATTTTGAAGAAACATGAAATCTTCTTGATGATGATCTCAATGAGACGGTCTTCTAAAGGAGAAAGGTTTAGAGTTCGTTCAATTTCACCATATGAGTAAGTGTTAGATATTAATGGTTGAATTATTTAGCAGTTGCTGATTACGTTGGTCTTTCCAGCATCACTAATAATAATATTATTTTTATTTATTGTTCAGCGCTGTTTTTGTAAAAAAAAAACCTCAAGGGCGCTCTAAAGCTGCGTATACATACACGACCGTCACGAATTATAGGAAAGGAACGAAGCAACCGCATACGGTGCGAAACGCCGCCGCCCGCGATGGCTCCTACACTTCGGTGACTGGACAACTTAGAATAAATTCAACTCAACACCTCTTTTGAATAATTATTAAAAGTGATGAAAAAAATATTTTTAAAAAACGTTTGTTCGACGACAATATACCCTAAAATATATTCAGAATCTTAACGACGTTAAGTAAAGAAGCCGTGTATACAAATTGCGACTCGTGACCCTTCTATTGGACCGACCCACTGTCGAATTTGCCGTATCAAAGAAAAGAAGAAGAAGAAAAATAATGTGGGAATCTTAACGACGTAAGTGAAGAAAGTGTGTTTACAAATATACGCCGCGGCACGGTGTATTGTACGAACGTACGGTCGAATTCACCCTAGCAGGCCTGGAGATTCGACCTTTCTGCGGCGTTCATTTTAATTAATTGCGAAGAACGTGTTACAAATATTTAAAATGTGTCTCCATGTTGTCCTCCCGAAGTTACGAATTACTTACCGCTAACTTTATAGTTGAAAAACGGGTTATAAAGTTTTAAAATCGTGGTACGTAAAGTATATTAATGGTAAGGTACTGTTTTTATTAATCTAAAATATAAATAACTCGCATTCCTTGTGTGAAATGGAAATAAAAAAGTAATTATAGTTACGAATTCGCCGGAAATGATTAAAATATGAGTTTTGAGCAAACAAAAATTATTAGGGTTGTGTACCGCCTTAAATAGGTTACGTCAAGTTAGGTTGTGGGCTATTTTTCATTTTTGTTTCATAGCTTATGACTTATCAAATAAGTGTTGAGTTGAATTGATTCGGAGTTGTCGTGTAAACCTACATATCCCATAATTCATGGCTCTGCTCGCGCTTACATTCTGAAATGTATATGCAGCATAAGATCTTAATTTAGGCAGACGGAAAACAGAACTTCATTCGTAAGGTAGATCCAAATTTAAAAAAAAATGCTACATCCCTACCAGATAGCATTTAATAACAATATGCATTATTTGTTTAAAAATAAAATAGAAATAAGAAATGATACACGTAACTAATTAGCAGTTCAAAGCGATCCCAGGATGAAAGTAAATCAAAGAAGATCGGAACTTACCTGAAAAAATAAGAGAAAACCAATTAACATATTGATAAAAATATTCACTTTTTTATATGAATACCGCAAGAGTCCCAACTGCTACCATCCGTCTGGAGCAAGTGAGACTATGGCATCCCCAAAAGGGGTATTTTGTAGGGACGATAGTGGGAACGGAAACGAATGGGGGAGAGGAAGGTGGGGAAGTATCTGGCTATTTGAGGTAAACATTAATTTAAGACGAGAATATTCCCTAAAATATATTCAGAATCTTAACGTGACGTAAGTAAAGAAGCCGTGTATACAAATTGCGACTCGCGACCCGTGTATTGGACGTACCTACCGTCGAATTTTCCCTATCAAATAAAGGAAGAAGAAGACAAATAATGTGGGAATCTTAACGACGTAAGTGAAGAAAGCGTCTAAATAAATATACGCCCGCGGCACGGCGTATTGGATGAACGTACGGTCGAATTCACCCTAGCAGGCCCGGAGATTCGACCTTTCCGCCGCGTTCATTTTAATTAATTCTGAAGAACGTGTTACTAATATTTAAAATGTGTCTCCATGTCTCACTCCCGAATTAATTAATTAATTAATTCATCGTCTAGAGAAATAAAATCTGGTGCTAACCGCTAACTTTATAGTTGAAAAACGGGATAAAAAGTTTTAAACTCGTTGTACGTTACATATATTAATGATAAGGTATTGTTTTTATTAATCTTAAATACAAAGAACTTACATCCGCAGTGTTCTGTTGGAATAAAAAAGATATTATTATAGTTACGAATTCGCCAGAAATGATTAAAATTTGAGTTTTGAGCAAACAAAAATTATTAGGATTATGTTCCGACTTAATTGTTTTTTTTTTAACTTTATGAGTAAAACCTCAAATTGACATATTTAATTAAATGAAGACAATATAAGCGAAACTTAATCGAAAATCTGGAAACAGAAAAATCTGTTTCCAAATTGCTGTTTCCAGATTTTCGATTGAGTTTCGCTAATATTGTCTTCATTTAATTAAATATTTAAAATTAATATTTGAATTTTTTTCACTGGAGGAAGCCGGTCTTTTGATGGTAAATTTTCTTGCAATTACAAAATTTTAAACCCCTTTCAAGAAACTACAAAGTAGCCCTGTGAAATGAGGCACCTATTCCAATCCGATAAGAAGGTCACTTAAATGCCCGGGGCAAGTACATTCAAACGAAAATAAATGGTAAAAAGTTCTGGAGAGATTTACGAGCGTAAACACAGTTTTCTTTTTGGGCTTTGGCGTAATATTCCCTAAAGATGAAAGCAACAATCATGGCGGAATATCCATCTCAATTCTACATATTTCCATCATCTCGTCTTGTGGACCCAAGAGGACTGAGGAAGGATGGAACTGTCCGATATAAAACAGGCTAGAAGAGCTCTCAACTGGAAATAAATCGAATGAAAAACATCGATACACAGATTGGGATAAAACTATGAAAGTTTTCAAATATCTACTGAATATAATTATTGTATTTTTTACATTAGCTCCACACTCCACACATGAGGCCCTGAGGAAAACAATTTCACTCGGGGCCTATGTCATCTTTGGGTACGCTGTGTGGAGAGTCTGTCACATAAATATTATGTGATTAGTGCAGTTCTTGCCTATTAAGTTATTTTTGTCTATGGTGTTTTTTTGGGAGACTGGTAATTTTTGGGAAAGAGAGATGTGATTTTTTGTTTATGGTCACTTCCTCCCGGGCAGCCATGGGCTAGCTGTTCGTGAATTGGTCACTCACCATTAAGGTGTTTCAATTTCGTTAAATCACGTGAATCTAAGTTGATTTTCACTTAAAAAGGCGCGGGGTGTTTTTACGTAACACGAGAAGTTCGTGTACAGTTTTATTTATAGTGGATGATACGCAAATCCCACTTTTTCCGATGTTGGTAGTTGGCCATTTTGTGGAAATATTTTTGGACACGAAATTGTAAAGTGATTTGGTCCTGGGTTGGCTACAATAATATGCCATTATGACCCCGCGTCGTGAAGTCACGGATTGCTGACAGTTCTACTGAAATACGCAAGTCTTGGTGACTGGTTGGGGCCACGTGCCTTTTGAATGGAGTTCGTCGAGATAGCCCGAGGCTGGATACGCTCCTTGGAGGTGTAGCGGCCTCCTTCCCAATTAGAAGGACGACCTTGGTTCTCTGGATTCCGCGCCGTCCCCGGTTGAAGAGACTGGAAGTCCCGTCCCTTCTCGTGTTCTCTCTACGAAGCAAGTCCGCGGTCGTCATCCGGTGTTATATCCGTTTAGTTAGATTAGCGAATCTATTAGGAGTCCATCTGGTATGTTTATATTTTGTATACCTATTGTTATGTTGCTAGGTAGTTTCTTATGTGGGCTATTTGCCAAATATTAACACAGTTTGTGTGGGGTTCAAATAATATATCATCCGGAACTTTGCAGAATCCTGCGCGCCAATACTCGGTTCCCGAGTAATGTTCTGGATGTAAGAGAGCATGACACAATCTCTGAGCGTGGGCACAATGGAATGCATGATATGATGGTTCGGGTGTTAATTGAAAGATGATGTTCAGAAAAATATAGCGTAGTATATATTGATCATATTAACAGTATTACAAATATGTTTAAATTAAACTTACCCCCAGGGATCGGTCGATGGTTTAAATTCTATCTAAGCTAACTAACATTTATATAACCGTGTACGGGCGTGTGTGAGCGGGAAGCCTCCATCAAACCGGTGAGGATCCGATCTCGTCAGACCCAGCTGGAACCATCAGGATCTCCGTCCGGAAAGGGTGCCCTGGAGACGGGTCCAGCGTCTCCAGCACAGGGTGGCTGATCTCAGCGCATTGAGTTCCCATCCATGACAATGTGGGAGCTCCACGGGCGGATGGCCTTGGCTGATGCAGTCCAGAGCGCGTTGTTATGTTAATACAATTCCCGTATGTAAAATAAGGCCTGGATAGCGCCCCGGGAGTATTATACTTCCTTGGCAGCATGCGCGGTTTCACAACATCGCGCGATGGCAACGATTTGCGGTAGTAAATTATTTAATTTTACATTGCACGCGCGGACCTTTGCGGTCATTTAATTTACAACACTCGATTAAACTTTATATTTATTCGGTTGAAACTTCACCCATCATTGTGGAAATACTATTCTTACATTTCCTATACGTTCACCCGTCTGGGTTTAATGTAAATTATAATTAATTGACTGTGCCAACATTTCAACGATTGCCCGTCGGTGAAACGATTCCAGAGTGAAAACCAAAACCGGAGCCGGAAACCATAGATTCCCGGCCGTCTCTGTGTTGCCTGCCCGTATTCTTAATCACTTTACGAAAATTAAAACAACAATGGTTCTTGTTGTGAAGAGGTGTTAGAAAAATAATAACTTTAAATAAGAGTTAACACCACTTCATAACACTATATTACATTGATATAAATTTAATGCTAACCTTCCATTGGTATAAATTTGCACAATTTGCATCTCATGTTTGTTTTTTTTTCTTGGCTACAATATAGTTTTGTAGCAATTGAACGTGCTACGTAAACACAGTTAAAAGAAAGCTCTAGAATCATCGGTTGATAGTTTTTTATGTGCCACTAAAATTTTCACAATGTTATCAACATATGGAGTGTGACAGTTAAAAAATAATAATCAGTACAATTTGTTTCAGCTTGCTGTTCAAAAGAATTGGAATTTGAGTTGCTTGAATTTGAATTCTTAAGTAAGTACTTCTCACAGCGCAGGTAGCTACAGTACTCCCTCCCCAGACAACGCAGACATGGCTGCGGTGGAAAGAGGAATAGTCAGATACCGAGGTGATCGGGAAATCGAACCCGCCTTCCAGAACGAGTGGTTGTGTGTGTCCGATCCTTACTGCCATCGAACAACGGAAGGGTTGGTTGTGATGTGGCGGCTGGTGACTCTGATGCGGTTTGCGAGTGTGATGTGAAACTCTCAAGATCTTGAGCAACGTATGCTGGTTTGAGGCGGTCGATGCTCACGGTGATTTCCTTCCCTTTTACCAGTATGGTATATGTTCGTTCGTGCCGACGAACGACTTTATGAGGGCCACTGTAGGGTTGTTGAAGCGGGCTCTTGACTGTGTCGTCCCTCAGAAAGACGTGAGAAGCTGTGGGAAGATTTTTGAAGACGAAACGATGTCCATAACCATGGCGGGTACCTTCAACTGGTCTCAGCTCGTTGAAATGTTTCCGTAGTTCCTTGAGGAAGCTTCCGGTCTCGTCGTTAACATTAGGTCGTGCTGTACATAGAAATTCGCCGGGTAAGCGGAGCGGCTCGCCGTATACTAGCTCGGCTGAGGTTGTCGCGAGGTCATCTCTCCAAGCTGCTCTGATTCCCATGAGTACGGTGGGAAGTGTTTCCGTCCAACGGTTATTCTGATGGCACTTGATCGCTGCTTTCAGTTGACGATGAAATCGTTCCACCATGCCATTTGCTGCGGGGTGGTATGCAGTTGTATGGATTTGCGTCGTGCCTGCCAGGAAATTCAACTGCCTGAACAGCCTCGACTCAAATTGTCTCCCTTGGTCCGTAGTAATGCGGAGTGGAGTGCCGAATCTTGTTATCCAGCCCTTGTAGAAAGCACGCGCCACTGTTTCAGCCTCTTGGTCTGGGATCGGGAATGCCTCTGGCCATCTCGTGAATCTGTCTACGCACGTGAGACAGTATCGGCATCCTTCTGAAGAAGGCATGACGATTATGTCGATGTGGACGTGCTCGAATCTAGCGGAGGGTCTGGGAAAGGCTCCCAGGGGTGCTGACACGTGCCGTGTAATCTTGCTTCGTTGGCATTGAAAGCAATTGCGTGCGAGCTTAATAGTCTCAGCTTTAATGGCCGGCCAGACATAACGTTGAGTTATGAGCTTAACCGTGGCCTTAATTCCAGGGTGAGCCAGCTGATGGACCGCATTGAATGCCGCAGGTCTGAACTTCTTCGTGACGAAGGGTCTGGCTATGGTAGTTGAGACGTCACAGTAGAGATGCGCGTCAGTACCCGGAATATTAATCTTTTTAAGTTGTAGGCTAGAACTTCCTTGCAAGTGTTGTTCCAGTTCAGGGTCGCACATCTGGTCAGCTGCCAGCGCTGCGTAGTCCAGAGGAGTATCTATCGTCTCGACCCTGGAGAGAGCATCCGCGACGATGTTGTCTTTTCCGGAGACGTGTCGGATGTCAGTTGTGAACTGGCTGATATAGTCCAGATGGCGGAATTGCCTTGGTGAGCATTTGTCTGCTTTTTGTTGGAAGGCGAACGTGATAGGCTTATGGTCTGTAAATATGGTGAACGACCTGCCTTCCACCATGTGGCGAAAGTATTTCACAGCGAGATAGATGGCTAGTAGTTCTCTGTCGTATGCGCCATATTTCTTTTCAGCTGCCGAAAACTTCTTCGAAAAGAATGCTAGAGGCTCCCAGTGACCTGCGACGAATTGGTGGAGTGCGGCACCGGCTGTAGTATCAGACGCGTCGCTGACGATAGAGAGTGGGGCGTCGCACTTCGGGTGAACGAGCAGGGTTGCCTGGGCCAGAGCTTCCTTGCACTTGCTGAAAGCTTCTACTGTTTCGGCAGTCCAAGACACGAGTTGTTTGCCTTTTTGGTTCCCTTTTAGGAGGTCATTGAGTGGAGCTTGTGTCCTCGCGGCGTTGGGAATGAATCTTCTGTAAAAATTTATTGCTCCCAGGAAACGGCGGAGATCCTTGATGGAAGCTGGTTGGCTGTAGTTGTTGATGGCCTCCACTTTATCTGGGAGGGGTGAAGTGCCAGCGTCGGACACCAGGTATCCTAGGAATTTGACCTTAGTCAGGCCGAAATGGCATTTGGCGGTGTTGATGACAACACCATATTCCTGCAGGCGCTGGAATAATATCTTGAGGTGGGCTAGGTGCTCTTCCTCTGACGTTGAGGCAATAAGGATGTCGTCTATGTAGGCGTAACAGAAATCTAAGCCTCTCGTAACCTCGTCCATGAAGCGTTGGAAGGTCTGGGCTGCGTTGCGGAGGCCGAAAGACATTACCGGAAATTCGAAGAGTCCGAATGGCGTAGTGATTGCTGTTTTCGGAATGTCCTCGGGAGCCACAGGGATTTGATTATATGCCCGCACCAGATCAATCGTTGAGAAGATCTTGGTGCCGCTCAGTGCCTGTGCAAAATCTTGGATGTGGCGTACGGGGTATCTGTCCGGAATAGTTCTGGCGTTCAATCTTCTATAATCGCCACATGGTCTCCACTGGTCGTCCTTCTTGGGTACCATGTGCAAGGGAGATGCCCAAGAGCTCTCGGAAGGTCGAGCGATTCCGAGACGGACCATGGCCTCGAACTCCTTCTTGGCGCGTTTTAACTTGTCAGGAGCAAGGCGTCGTGGGCGTTCGACTGTTGGAGGTCCTGGCGTGGTGTTAATATGGTGCAGTGTTGCGTGACGAACTTCCCTCCTGGCGCCGTCAGGGCGAGTGATGTCAGGAAACTGTTGAAGAAGCTTATGATACGGGGACGTTCCTGTCACCGTCTTAATGGAAGCGATCTTGTTGTCGCTTCGTTTTCCCGTGATGGTCAAATTCGTCACTTGGTCCAGCAGCCGTTTATTTCGGACATCCACCAGTAGCTCGTACTTGGCGAGAAAGTCTGCCCCGATGATTGGCCTGGAGACGTCTGCAATGACGAAGCTCCAAGTAAAGTCGCGTCGCAATCCCAGATCCAGGTTGAGCGTTAGGCTGCCATAAGTAGCGATTGTGCTGCCATTTGCTGCTGCCAGTTCGTATGTCGCTTTAGTGGGGCGTCCCTGGACAAGGCGTCGTGGGAAAACGCAGAGATCTGCGCCGGTGTCTATAAGAAATTGGGTACGGGTTACCCTGTCGGTAACAAAAAGGCGACTGACTTGGTTGGGGCTAGCGCTGGTCGCCATCAGTTTGGGCCCCGCGCGTTTTCCTGCTGGAAGTTGCAGGGTTTGGTGCACTTGCTTGCCTTCGTCCCATACTTCCAGTGGTACCAGCATGTTCCCTCGGGCTGACGACCTCTGGACCGACTGCGGGAACGATTGCTCCAACGATGCGGGGTGGCGCTCCTCCTATGCTGGCCAGAGCGTAGTGTCGAAACTTCGCGCCTCAAGGTAGCGAGCTCTTGTTGGAGAGGCTGCATCAACTGCGCCATCTGTGTAACCAATGAATCTTCGGACGATGGAACAGCCACTGAGTTAACTGCCGGTCTACCAGCATAGTCTGCTATGGCGTCGGCCAAGCTGGCCACCTTGTCAAGCGGAGTGTCTTGCTGCGTAGCCAGAACCACCTGCATACTTCTAGGAAGACGACCCATCCATAGGGTTCTCAAAACCTCATCGGGCACAGCGCTGCCGGCGAGGGTGCGCAGGTGTCTCAAGAATTGGGAGGGTTTACGGTCTCCGATCTCTTCATGTTCCAGAAGTCTCCTTGTCTTCTGCTCCTGCGTGAAGCTGAGGCGTCTGGTTAATTCGTATTTTAATAGTGCATATGCACCGACCTCAGGGGGCTTCACAATGATGTCCCGGACTTCTTGGGCGTGGGCGGGATCCAAGGCTCCGAGAATGAAACCAAATTTTGTGGCATCCACGGTCACTCCTGCTGCCTCGAAGCTGCGCTCCACCATAGCGAACCATAATTCTGGGTCATTAGGGCAAAAAGGCGGAATGCGTACTGCCACTCGGTTGACCTCAGGCGGTGGATTCCTGATGTTGGGTTGCTGGTTACTTGTCGTTGGTTGCTTGTTGCTGGTTATTGGTTGCTGGCTGTCCTCAGATGTTCCGCTCACAAGAGACATGATGATGATTGGTGCGCGAAATTTATCACCGAAGAGTTTATTACGTGCGCGACGTGCTCGCGGTAGACGTACTTGCACGCGTCGTGTTCACTGTCGGATTCACAAATGTAAACTTCGTGGTCACTAATGTGAACGTCGGTGTCACCAATGTAGCAATTGAACGTGCTACGTAAACACAGTTAAAAGAAAGCTCTAGAATCATCGGTTGATAGTTTTTTATGTGCCATTAAAATTTTCACAATGTTATCAACATATGGAGTGTGACAGTTAAAAAATAATAATCAGTACAATTTGTTTCAGCTTGCTGTTCAAAAGAATTGGAATTTGAATTGCTTGAATTTGAATTCTTAAGTAAGTACTTCTCACAGCGCAGGTAGCTACAGTTTTATAAAATTCATCTTCTTTTTATTTTTCTGAAAACCTACCTACCTGACAGATAAACTACACGGCCCATTATCCTGAGCTCAGGGCTGGGCAAAATACATGCGTTGCTGTAATTAAAATACAAATTACAAAATACTTTTTCGCATGTATTTAAAATACAAAATACAAAATACTTTCAAGTCGTGTATTTGAAATACAAAATACAGTATTTTAACCATTTTTTAATTTCAAATACAAAATACAAATTACAAAATACATTTGGTTTTGGTAGAACCTTTGGTTGTAAAAAATTATCTTAAGTGCCCATATCTAAGGGTGCGTTTCCATAGAAGCAAAGCTGGGCAGAGTGAAACAGAGACGTACTATAATTGACTAATCATATTACTCAGGAGACACATCTCGTCTCCGCTCCACTTGTAAAGTTTTGTGGTATAGGACTTAGGTGTTAGATTATAATAATAATTATTATTATTAACAAATTGTTTCTCCCTGCATGTCCTTTCCCGTGCGTCCCCGTTCCCCTACCCCATCCTTTTCCCCTCTTGCATTCCCCTTCCACCTTCCCTGCCTACCCAATCCCCTCTCCTGCTCCCCCATCCCACCAACCACCTCCCGCGTTCCATATATTTAGTCACAGTACATTCAGTTTTCAAACAACTCTCGTGCCAGTTATTACAATTTTTTTATTCAAATTTTCTTTTTTTCATATTACAAATATTCATTTTTCTATATTATAAGAACAAACAATCAAATCTGGTTGGTACCTAACATAGGTACCTATTTAAAATATCTATGATTTAAAAAATCCATAGACAATTCTTTTGTTACAAAAAACAACAGCGGCTTGCTAAATTCATTTTCATAAAACGCCTCCCGCGTTTCATATATTTAGCCCCAGTACATTCAGTTTTCAAACAACTCGCGTGCCAGATTTTTTTTTATTCAAATTTTCATTTTTCACATATTACAAATATTCATTATTTTATATTTTAAGAACAATCAATCAAATCTGGTACCTAACATAGGTACCTATTTAAAATATCTTTGATTTAAAAAGACAATTCTTTTGTTACAAAAAAAAACAGCTGCCTGCTAAATTCAATTTCATCAAACGCGCGAACTGTAAGACGTGCGAAGTTAAAATAGTCGTTAAGTTTTCTGAAATTATCCAATTTTCTGCTTAATTTTCTTAATTTTTCTTTCCGTAAGAACCTTCTATAAAGTATTAGAAAACTTAAAAAAAAATAATGAAAAAGGTAGTCATTCTGAAGTTATGGCGTGACCAAAGGAAACAATGATTCATTTTTATATTTATATAAATGGATGACATTTGTGTAGCGCAATTTTGTGTTATTCCACTTCTCTGCTCTTCTCTACAGTAATTAACTTAAAAATAATCTAGTAATCAGTCAAATTATTCATATAGTACTTGATCTAATACTATGATACAAAAATGTACAATAAAAAGCAATGACAAGTATATCTACTATAATATGATACAAAATGTACAATAACAGTGCTATTATAGCACAGGACAATAATAATAACTAGCATGACGTAAAAAAAACATACATTGTTCAGTACATTATAAAGCAATGATAAGGGGGCATACATTAATTACGTGAGCAGTTTTTCTTCCAATCTAGACTCCCCCCGCCCCTTGGTAAGATAAATTTGGACCACTTCGTTTATTCTTTTCAAGTAAGGTGAAATTTTGCTGGAGCCCCCCCCCCCCCCTTTTTGAGCTCACGTTATTAATGTATTACTGAGAACTACAAATAATCATTAGTAAGAGTGCTATAGCAAAGGACATTATTAGTACAGGATTCTAGCGTTTTTAGTCTATGTATTATCTATGTGTGTTTATTTTTCATTACCATTATTAAGATCGCGAAATGTATTTGAAAATGTATTTTGTAGCCATAAGTATTTGAAATACAAATTACAAAATACCTTAGCAGCAAGTAATTGAAATACCAATTACAAAATACATTTTTAGGAAGTAATTGAAATACAAATACAAAATACGTATTTGTATTTCAAATACGTATTTCAATTACAAGTATTTCAAATACTGCCCAGCCCTGCCTGAGCTCTGGTCTCTGCTCTGCCGCAAAATTACACTATATACGAACATGTCTCGTTTCAGGTCTTTTTAGGGAAAGGAAGGAGAGGAAGTTCTGGGAAGGAACAAGGTATGAGGGGTGGGTCGGAATCTGTCAATGTGTCCAGGAGTATGAATCCATCCCTCCGACTACGGTACAAAGCGATGGATCGAGAGAGTCCGGGTGGTGAGATAAAAAGGTCTCTCTCAACCAGTCTCTCCCGATCCGGTCCGTAAAGGCATGTACTCCCAAGACCTAGACAAACCTCACCCCATGAACCCGGGCACCCCTGCTAAGTCACCAAACATAGCGAACCACATGGGGTGAACTATGACAGAGGTGTTAGTTATCGAATAAATGGTTTCCGGGCGGCAGTACGCGTACCTGTCCGCACATGCTAATTAGTCGCATGCTCTCTTGCTACTAATAAGCAAATGATACTTATTAGCATGTGTGTCACGCCCAAATGAGCATGCTCACAAATCAACTACTGGTTGTGGGCATGCTCATTGGTTCGCGGGTGGAAGGGCTAACAGATAATTGTAGAATAAAAATACGAGTCACAAGTTAAAAAAACATTTTATTTATGGGCACTCAAAAAAAGAAGTCCCTGATAAGGGAGCTATGATTCTTATTTTGATTGGTACATTATATTCATTTGCAAATTTTTAGCTTAAAATTAAAGATCAATAACCAATTTTTAAGTAATAATTTAGCACCCTTTTAGAATGTGTTTTTAGTTTTTATTAGATTTTAGGGAGTAAGTGAAAATCAATGAATAGTTTTCTTTTTAGAAGCCATCCATAAATTACGTCACACGAATTTCATGATTTTTGACCAGCCTCCCACCGTCCCTGTCACACATCGTCACATATTTTGCAATTTTACATCTAAGAAAAGTTTTCGTTTTAATAATTTAGAATTTTACATGTGACGTCACACAGCTGATGACTCCCCTCCCCATAACCCTTGTCAAACAATGTCACATTTCTCTAATCCACCCCCCCTTAACGGTGTGACGTAATTTATAGATGGCCCCGAAAGCCATTCACATTTTCTGTTGGTACTTGCCAATTGATTTGAGATTTATTGTATTACTTATGTTCTCTATTATGGTGCTTGCAGGTTTTTACTGATGCAATGCCGCCTCATGGAGCCTCATAATGAGTTTTTCTTTTGCCCTGTTTAATTTATATTTGTCTTACTAACCTATTTTTTTGCATTTTGTTTTTCCTGTTAAGCACTTGCATACTGCTTACTAACAACGTATGCAAGGACACTGGAGGTCTAGATTCGTTCAAAATAAATAAATGTAGCTTCGTTTAACAAAAAAATTAGAATCTTGCGAGAGCCTCGAAGGAGTAACCATCTGTTACTTATACCAGGGCGGGTAAGAGGTGGATAACCTCCACTTGCCCCTTATTTATAAAAGTTACATCATATATTTTATAAATGTTAAACTTATAATATTATCAACAACAACAACAAAAATTTTAAAAAGAATACCAGGATCTAAATCCAGAAAGCCGAAAAAACATAGCATTCAAACCTTAGATAATGTTTGATCGCGAATTTCTACTGTGACAGCCTAATCTAATTGAATTCGATGGATTTATTAAGTTCACGGGCTTTTTCAGTTCCAAATCCAGAGATAAATAAAATATTATTTATATTTAGTAAATCTTCGCCGGATTAATAACTTTAAGTACTCTTATATGGTATCTAAATGTTTATAAATTCCATTCGTGGAAATAGCATACGACTATTTTCTGAAGGGTCTGATAACAATCACGCCATTGCGACGGCAATTTGAATATACGTACAAGCAGCTGGAACAGAGCTTCTCAAACCATAGACATCTTATGTCTTATAAATTTAGATTCCGAATGTTTGTATCCGCAAATCTCGGAAAGAAATCGATGGATTGACTCAATATTTGTACAGAACATTGCATTTTAGCAGAAGATTGTTTCTATATGTATATAATGGTAAGCTCTGGCGTTATGAAAATTGTATAAAAAATTGTGCGCGAGTAGTCTGAAAATGTGTGTATTTCATATATTTTAGCGGCAGGAAGGGGAAGGTATGAGAGGAAGGGGAACGGGGACGCATGGGAATGGACATGCAGGGAGAAACAATTTATTTCTTTTAATGGCATTGCAACTGCCACTGGGTACCAGCTAAAGTATAAAATAAAATTAGTCTTGTTTGGTAAAATTAACAGAGATATTGACAATAGGTACCATGAACTAAATTGTACAAAAAAAAGACAAAATAAAATTTCAGAAACCGACTTTTTTTCAACTAGCTTTGCTATCCGTCTTCAACAGCTTTTAATCGATTTCATTTTTAATCGTTAATAAAAATAATGACTAACCTAACAACATATTGGCATGGCGTTTCGTTTTATTAGTCCCCGGCATTGCAAGGGCTTTACGCAGAGTTTTTCAAATTCAGGTGTAGACTGTTTTGAAGGTGAAGTGTACAAAATTTCATCAATCTCTAAATAAAACTGTAGATTTGCATAAAAAAATCAAATCCACGCCGCTCGTCCGGTGTCTGTCCGTCAGGTGTCCGTCCGCCAGTCACAGACATTCTTCTTTAGAGGGCATACATTAATTATGTGATCTCAAAAGGGGGAGGGGGCACGTTCAGCAAAATCTCACGTCTACTTGAAAATAATAACGAAGTGGCCCAAATTTATTTCAACAAGAGGGGGGGGGGGGTTAGAGTGGAAGAAAAACTGCTCACGTAATTAATGTACGCCCCTTTTAATACAAATAGAAAATAGATACTTAGATAAATAAATGGATTTTTAAAAGCTCTCTTTTTAGTGTCGCTCGTTTCGGTTTCATCGAGATTCAAATCACAGCGGTGCTAAAGAAGTTTTCATTTCAATAAATATTGAAATTTTAGTAATTTTCATAGAGATTGCTGTTCTAAAAGGTGGTTCGTGGTTGTACAGCGTCTGAGAACCGCTGGATTAGATGATATTATTGATTACAAGGCGAATTAATACACAAAGGCTAGAGCTTGCTGCACAAATTGCAAATCGCAAGTCATTATGTGAGACATTGCGAATGGGACACTGCCGATGTAGATGTTGTGAATGGGGCATTACCGATAGAGATGTTGTGTACAGGACACGGCTGATAGAGATGTTGTGTATGGGACATGCTCGATAGAGACGTTGCGCATAATCTTGTTTAATATTCAGCGGGGAAATGCGAATAGAGGATGTGGGTAATCGCTTCATAGAAACGGAGACTGTGGGGGGATGTCGCGCTAATTAAACGCCGTATTTGTTTATGGTACTATTGTTTATGGCAGTCTTTATTGCCAATGCAGGTGACTGCATATAAACAAACTTGGACTAAGAAGGAAAATATCTCAAAGATAGATCGATGTCATTATAACTTTTTTCCATTGACATATTAATTTTGCTACAAAAGTGTTTTTTTATTATTTTAAACTAGCGATTTCCCGGCAAGCATTGAATGCCACTTAATAAAGAAATTGTTTCTGACCGCGTGTCCTTTCCCATTCGTCCCGTATCCCTTCCGCCTCCCCTCTCCCTTCCCTTCACGCGCTTCCACTCCACCTTCCCTCTTCCCACTCACTTCTCCCGCTTCCCTCGTCCCGCAAACCCCCCCTCCCACGTTCCCTTACCCCCTCCAGCGATCCATACATTCAATTTTCAAACAGCTCGCGTGCCACCTTTTGCAATTTTTTTATACCAATTTCATAATGCCAGAGCTAACCATTATATATAGAAACATTCGCGGACGTGCGCACAACAACTCAACAAAGTTTCATTACAATAGGATAAATGGCTTAGGGACCGCATTAAGGACAAACAAAGAAGCATTCATTTTTATACGATTAGGGTTTTTATAAGATTAGGGTTTTCGACAATAACACTTTTCAAAAACTTAAACGTCATGGAGCAATTGGTTTTCTGAGTTGCAAAAGCTCTCGAACGTTGTTCTTTCCAATTCTAGCATGGACTATTGAATGCATAGAAATTGTAATGTCGCGACTGTCAAAAAAAAAATTATTTTATCGATATTTCTCAAGTCATCTCTCAGACGAATCTAGGTACTAAATGAATGTCCGATAAAAGAACCACACCATCCAAGATCACAAACACAAAGCAGGTAGGATACATTTAAAGAAATGGGCAACACGAGGCATTTCAAGAACTTGAAATTTGGAGAAATACGTTACGTGTAAAGATACTTCCAAAAGAGGGACTCGAGAGATCCGGGTATGCATATTTAATGATACGAAGGGTTTGTAAGTAATTGTAATTAAAGCTCGACATACTCTTATCGTGTGAGCATTGGCGTAGGTCCTACCTTCTTCACATGGCAGATACTTTGATAACAATGTGGCGGAAAGTTCTAGGGTTTAAAAAAAATAAGAGTGTGCAATTCACACGTGGTAGAAGTGAAACCTCCAGAAAACTAAAGACAAGAGTGGGGAGACTACGAAGCACTTTTTTTATCAATATGAAGGATGATTTTTTCCATATTTTTGTCGTCGAATTCCAGTGCACCATTTCATTTACAATTGGTCATCTTATTTAGTATTTGTGTTTTCTTCTCCGGAGTCGCTAGATGTCGCTTTCTTTTGTGTTTTCTTTACCTCTTAATTTTGGAGTGGTTTGAAGATTGGATATTGATTTGACAAAAATATTTTTTTGTTATTTTTTTTTGGATTGTGAAGGATTTGATCCTTGGCCGCTAAGGTTCGTCGGGCGCTTTATACCACTAGACCAAAGGAGACTTGCGTGGGAGCGTGGCTTTATCGTATTATATTGGAACCGAGTACGCGTGAAATAAATAAATATTTTATTGCTATCTCATTCTCTCGCAGGCTAAATTCTATAGATGTATGTGTTGTCACTTTTTAGGGTCGCTCGCTTCCATTTCATCGAGTTCCAAATCACAGTGGTGCTAAGAAGTTTTCACTTCAACAACCTTTTTTCACATACGAGTATGTCACATTTTTGGATATTTCGATCATCGTGCTGTGGTGGCCGGTTGCCAGAATTAAAGGCTAGATTTTTGTTATAAGTTTTAAATCTTTTAGAATAAGCTTAAATTGTTATAAAACAAAACTTCCCAAAAGAAACTATTTTTATCATTATTTAAATAACATCTTCCATTTACCAAATAGGTACTTCTTCTTTGTTACAATTTTTTTAAACTTTTTTTTCCTACAGCTTGTTTTACTTTTTCTTTGTCATCTTCAACCGTCTTTATATTTTATTTATATATTAATTCATATGAGTACTGTGCTGATAAAAATATAAAGTGGATGTAAATAAATAAACATATATAACAAATAGCTTGTTAAGTTTAACTTAGCAAAGGAGGAAAGAACAAAACGGTTTTTTAAACCGGTGAACTTTTTTGTCCAGAAAATCTACAGTAGCGACGCCGCCGATTGCAAAATTAAATTCCTGTCCACTGCGAAATTATTTGCGACAATAAAATAGACACTAACCACTTCGGCGAGACGATGTAAACGGGAAACTTTGCGTAATAATAACAGTTTTATAAATATGAATGCAATTTTGAGTTATGGAATTACCTAGTAATAGATAATACCCACCATTGAAATTGAGCATTCAGAATTTCTACCTATTTATAGCACATTTTTCTTGAACACTAAGTTTTTAAGGGCGTTTAACCAGCCAGCGGCCGAAAATCCACATTTCATCGAAAGATGTTCTTACGATCGTACAGGGCGGTTCCAATGAGTAAAAATTATAACTCAATTTCGATTTTATTTCATTCCAAATTTGCTTTAATTTATACCTACATCCAAAAATGCTGAAAGGCGTGATGATAAAACTATTAAAATAATGTACTTTTTGTGATTATTTTTTGATCATAAGTATTTATCATTTTTCAATAATGTCTAAGTAAAATAGGAATGTTAAAAAAATCTGAAATATATTAGTTCATAAGTGCGCAAATAAATACAAAAACGGACCAATTTTTTTCAAGAAACACGTGTACGTATATATTTTTTTATGATTTTATTTAAACTAAAATTAAAATTCTGAAACATGCGATTACTAGATAATGTATTGATTTTTTTACTGCATGATTATAATATTTGAAATGGGTGTTGTATAATACACAATCTTTTTTGAAAATTTAACAAATCTGCCAACAACCTATGGTATAACTTTATTGTATCTATATCTATATAAATAAAAATGAATCGCCAAAATGTATGTACGCGCATAACTTCTGAACTACTGCACCAAATTGGATAATTCTTTTATTTTTGTGTTCGTTATTATCAGAACAAGGTTTGTATAAAACTACTGGTGAGCTCTGGCATTATGAAATTTGTATAAAAATATTGCAATAGGTGGCACGCGAGCTGTTTGAAAACTGAATGTACCGGGAATGAATGTATGGAATGATGGAGGAAGGGGAACTCGGGTAGGGGGTTCGCGGAAGAAAGGGAGGGAAACCCTGGAGGGGGGAGGGGAACTCGAGAGGGGGTTCGCGGGACGGGAGAAGGGGGGAGTGGAATGGGTTTAGGGAAGGTGGAGGATGCGGAATGGGAACGTGAGAGGGGAAGGGGACGCGGGAGAGGAAGGGGAGGCGGAAGGCGAATGGGAAAGAAACAATTTCTTTATTAAATGGCATAGCAACGCATGCCCGGTAACAGCTAGTTAAAAATAAACATTTTTTCTCAAAATTTGGAACACGTGTTTACTAGATAAAAGAACAATCTTTCGAAAACAATTTATAATTTTTTGTGGAAAAGAGTCAATACGTCTAAAATCTGATTTAAAAATGACATATTTCTGGTTTTATCTGGTTATACCTTCTTAAGTTCCTAAAAAAGATGTTATATTTGAATATAATATCTGTACATTTGTAGAGCTGAAACGGTTAATTATTTTTACAACTTTAATTATTATCGTTTTATAACATTAAACACTCAAATATTCGCGTTTGCTTGTCTTCCTTTCAATCCATCTTTTTCCTTTTTTAATGCTTACTACGGAGCATTTTAAGGCGCCGTAGCCCCGCTCAAAAAGAAGAAGATGGAGAGATATGTAATTACGAATGTTGGAGAGAGCGCGCTACAATTGAAAACCATAAAATTGAAGCGAAAATCGTGAAAATATTTAATAAACCACGACTCATTTAAAATAGAGCAAAAATCTCGCGGGGTTGTCTAAAACATCATTTAAAGAAACACTGTGAATTTGTTCATACATATAACTTGTAAAATAACTGAAACAAACGTGTTTATAATAATTTTCGGAGCATATTTCGAGATTTTTTTTTATCGAGGAAATTTCATATAATTTGCATTTCGGCGTGGGGAAGAATGTATAGATATTATCTTCAAAAATAACATATATTTTTTTAAGAACTTAAAAACTTAACTGTTTAAGGGAGCTATGTAAGAAATCGGTAGAAATTCGGGTAGCAGCGGCTTAAGAGAAAACCCGGTCGCCAAGAAATTTGAACAATAGGTATTTTACCAAAATGTTGCTGTCACTGGCGCTCTTACACTCCTGAATACTGAGCGAAAGGGACAACTGCATCTCGGGCTGGTAATAACCTAAATAAAATCATCAAAATGAAGGTTTTTGTATTTCCCATTTTTTACTCCAAAACTGGACCGATTTTTAACTGACCGAATATTTTTTTACTAACAGTATCAGAAGAAAATTTATCCCTTCCATAATCACGTTCCACGTATAAAGAAAATGAAACGCAATTTCCGTAAGTAAGTGGAAAAGAAAGAAAATCACAAAAAATATAAATCCATATGTCATAGTCAAAGGTCGATATGGAGTCTCTTCGCGGAATGATTGGTTTATCCTAGGGTTGACCTTCAAGTCTTCCTTGAAGACTTCAAGTCAGACCTGAGGATAGACTAGTCAAACCTAGGAGCGCCGGAGCTTCGAGGATTGACTATAACACACACACAACGTATCTTTGATACTGACAAAAACAAAACACGGACAGTTGCGCATCGATAATAATTATAATTACAATTACAATTGCTACATTGTTTAATTTTTAACTTAATAAAGAAACTGAATTTAATGCAGCTAATAAGTTAACACAACAGTTATTGATTCTGAGGCGGTACGAAGTTCGTCGGGTCAGCTAGTTAATTGTAAAGAGCCCTTGAGGTGACTTAAAAAAGGTGCTACTATATAAACGTCCAAAGAAAAAACAATAATACCATTACACGAAAATACACATTTCATATATAAAATTCGTACGGTACTCTAGAAGGGTTTCATTCAACACGTGTAGTTGGGGTTTTACCCCCACGACGAGTCCCGCCCGTAGTCTCGGAAGGCAGAGTACAAAAGGCTCGACTCGTAGCATCTATAGACTAATATTGTATTATGGTACTGACACACTTGCTCATTAACAAGCCCGATTGTGAGCATGCTCATTAATGAGCGTCCTCATCAACTGTACACATTTGCTCATAAATGAGCAGCTTGCTTTGATCTTCTCATGAAGAAGCATGCTCAAAGCCAACAATTGAACACACATACTCTTTAAGGGCCCGTAATCCGGATTTGTACCGACTTATTACACATTTCCCTTAAACACGGTAAGTTCTAAAGCTCTTAAAAAAATATATGTTATTCTTGAAGATAATATTTAGAAAAATGAAACAATACAACTTTGTATAAACCACTTATATAATGCGTAAATCCTACCGGTTTCAGAACAAACGTTCCTTCTTCAGGGAAAGCTTATAATAATTTGAGAGTTTCGAACAATGTTTTACTATGGTAGGGGTGGAACCGTTGCTAGTTATTAATGTAGATTGGGTGGGTAGGTATTAATGTAGAGTGGGTGGGTAGGGGAACAAATACATGATAATATCTAAACTTTGCCCGCGCCGAAACGCTAATTATATAACATTCCCTCGATAGAAAAAAATCGCAAAGTATGCTCCAAAAATTATTATTAACACGTTTGTTTCAGTTATTTTACAAGTTATATGTATGAAAATATTCAGTGTTTCTTTAAACGCTATTTAAGATAATGCCCGCGAGATTTTTGCCCTATTTTAAACGAGTCGTGTTTTATTAAACATTTTCGCAATTTTCAAATCGATTTTGTCGCTGTAAATGTTAGCGCTCTCCTAATTCGTAATTTCGTATCTCTCCATCTTCTTCTTTTCGGGCCCGGTTGAAGAGCCTTAATGAGAATGCTCATGTAAAATAAATGTCCACTGGAGTCAGTTCCATTCGCTCAGAACTAAACAAATAATCTTATTGTTTGCAACGCAATTATTTAAGAATCTTATAAAACGGTTGATTTGGGTTAAAGATGTCAAAAAATCCCAAAATGAACTTTAGGGGAATTTGGAAATCTATTACGAGTATTTTCACCTTATTTGTGTCCCAAATATATTTGTGATTCTCATAATAAATCACGAAAAACAAGATTTGGAGATTTCGTCTCCCAGCGGGCTATTTTGACATTTTTGCAAAGAATGCGCAGGCGCAAACTGAAATCGGATTGAAATGAGCATGCTCATAAGCTAGCCTGTTCACAAATGCTTAGAGGCTTCCCCTTCCTCATTAATCAAACGACTGTTGATTTGTGAGCAAGCTCATTTGGCTTCAAATGAGCATGCTCAATACTAGCGACGTCACTGACATACATGCTACTAGGTAGCATGCTTTTTGGCTTCAAATGAGCAAGCGTGTCCGTAGCATTAAGGCTCTTGCACTCCGGACGCAACAAGATTCTATAAAGAAATAAAGCAGGTAAACGCCTGCGTCAGGTAGACGGTTTCCGGAAACTTGAAATTCGCACATTTTTAAACCGCGGAATTTATAATATGGAATTTGCTCACACATAAATAGAATTTCAAAGAAAATAAATAAATAAATATATTTAAAAAAAAAAACAGAGTGTGCAGTTAACACGCGATAGAAGTGAAACTTTCAGTAAACTAAAGTAAACAAGAGTGAGGAGGCTACGAGGCACCGCACAAAGAGGAGACCGATAGGCTACGGAGCACAGCACAAGGAGGACACTGGTTAGTCTATCTCATTCTTTCACCGGCTAAATCCTATAGATGTATTATGTAGTGTCGCTCGTTTCCATCCAGTTTCAAATCACAACGGTGCTAAAGAAGTTGTCACTTTAAAAAATTGTGGCAAGGGTCGTGGTTTATATCGTAGAATATAAACTCATAACTTGCAAGAAGCACTGTCATGTAAAGAAGATACACTCGTTAACTTAATGTTAATGGAGTGATGGTGGAGACGTCTACTAATATCTACAGGAATTCCAAAAACTGAACAAATCGGACTAATATATATGAGAACCAAAATGAGGACGAATATCTACAGCTCTGCTGACTAATATCTATGAGAACCAAAGTGAGGACGAATATCTATCTACAGCTCAAACTGCTGACTAATATCTATGAGAACCAAAGTGTGGACGAATATCTACAGCACTGGCAGAGGTTGGGTTAGGTTAGGTTAGGTTAGGTTAGGTTAGGTTAGTTATTACATAATTGAAGTAATTTATGATTTTCCGTACAACCTCTTGCTCAGCTGCCCTATGTAGATATTAGTCCAACCTACGCTCCATAGATATTAGTCATTACTGGGACCATCATAGATATAGGTCCGACCTTAGCTCTGTAGATATTAGTTCTCACTCTGAAGTTCATAAATATTAGTCCAACATATGAGCTGTAGATATTCGTCCGACATACAGGCTGTAGATATTAGTAGGTATCTGGAGTCGTGATGGTTCGTTCCCCACGCTCCAATAAGCAGAGCTTCTCAAGGCAGGAGGGTCGGCCATACACAAAAACTGTTTGACGAATATTAATCAAAATATTTAATAGGCTAAATAAACGATGGCAAAAAGTATTCCACAATAGCAGGGCAGCGGAACGTGAAAATATGCGCGGTTCTTCAAACAGGAGGGGCTCGACGGGACCAGGGAATAACTTAATTGGAATAAAATTATCTAGATTGACTTTTTTGCTACCAAATTTAAGGAAAACTCGAATAGGAGTCATTAGAGTCAACTGTAATATGCTATAATAACCTGATTCCTTGGCCAGGTTCGTTATAAACCGTTATATTAGACAGAAAACTGAACTTTTAACATAAGTTTAAAGTTTTTGAAGTGAAACGTGATTGGATTGCCCGCTGTGATTTGGATTTCGGATGAAACAGAAATGACTGTGATCCCTACACCTGCGATTTTGATGTCACTTTTAAAGGATCCTATTGGTTGAGCTATGAAACGGAAATTAGGCTAGGTCTGCGCTTATTGCTTCGCTTTGATCATGACTTCACTTTTCAAGTATTGGTTGAGATTGTTTTGCTAAGGTTTCGCTTCTACCGCGTGTAAACTGCACTCGGATTTTTTTTTGAAATACGCAATTCACCCTAAAAAGAGTGCTTTGTGCCGATAAAGTTAAGAAGGTAGTTAGGTATAATTTTGAGGATAATCTATAAGGGGACAGGACAAATCAAGTATTGAAGTCATTCAAGTCTAGGAACTTAAATATCTATATATACATTTTTTGAGGAGAGGAAGGAATGAACATGGGCCTTGAAGAGACCCTTGTTGTAGGGAGGAGGATACACAGAGACCGGCAAATCAAACCAGCCGAACTGTTGAACTCAAGAACGAATCGTAGAAAATCCATTTATTTCCTGCATTTAAAGAATGAGAATTGGTCACAGCTTTATTGCAGCTCATTTGTTTAAAATCCGAGTCCTCAATAGTCCACTCTGCCAGTGCGGTGTGGAGGAGGAGGCTCTTGACCATGTCTACTTCAATTGTAAAAATCATTCTTCCTTCAAAAGCATATATCGTTTGCTTATTCAGATCACCCACCATTCTCCCCTCAGTATTCCGTATTTACTGTCTCTCAACAATTCTCGCGATTTTTCAGTTCCATATGCCTAAAAAAAACCTTGACTCTGTGGAGAATCGGCCGTCCATTTGATATACTCTCCTTGACAAACGGATTGCGATCTCTAGAGCACATGCGTCAGGTGGGAATGCCGTCCTTGTTCTACCGGTATTACAATAGAAGATGCTCCGAGGAACTAGCGTCGTTGATCCCTTCAGCACCGGTGTATAGTCGGGAAACACGCCGAAAACGCGCCCAACTCATGTACACGGTTGACATTTGTTACATGAGAATGGGTATTTCTACGACTCGTTCTTGAGTTCAACAGCTCGGCTGTGGAACGGTTTGCCAGCCTCTGTGTTTCCTCCGTCCTACAAGGGACCCAAACCAATAGTCTCAAACTTTGATTCGTTTAGAGAATTGAGGATGTTTTTAATGTTACAAATAAGGTATTCTTCTGGACATCGAACGATATTTGAGGATATTTTTTAATACTGCACTTAGGGCATCAGTGCACAGTAAGGTTCAGATACTGGATTTGAATTAAAGCTTGTTCAATAGCGAAGCATTCTGCAGTAAAAATAGAAATTTCTTTAGGCAATTTATGTTCATTCTTTCCTCTCCTCTAAAAGATCCTTCAGACAGCATCCACAAAGATGACGTAGGCCCCGAGGGATATTATTTTCCTCAAGGTCTCCACTGTAGAAAATAATATTTTTTTAAAAGTTCTATAAAATAGGCACCGCGAAATAACTGAAATCACCATTTTTAAAATGTTATGTTTTCATCCCATCTGCAAGCAATTTAAATGCAAGATATTTATATTACAACTTTATCAATCACGTGAGAGACCGTATGTGTCAATGGACTGTAGAGGTCCATCTAGATAATTTCATTTCAATGTGGCAGTCAAATAAAGAGGGGAAAACGCCTTCACTGCAGTACCTAATAATTTCGCTGTTGAATCGACTCCACCTTTGTGCGGCGTCCTACGCTCATTATAATTTCGTGATTTCCACGAAAAACATCCATTTCGCCCAGCGTTTTATATCCCATGCAAATAATTAATTTATATTGTTTTGAAAATATGAAATTTCCGAAAATTCCAAGAGAGATAATTATTTAAACACGTGTAGGACGCTAAATGCATCGTGCGTTTGCTGAATACTGTCGAATATTACAGCGCCGTCGACGCGAATTTTCACAAAAAACAGTACCAGAAAAATGATCTAAATATTATTAATTTTAGCTTCAAAGTTGTTGTTATTTTACTTTGTTGACTATCCATGTATGAATTGTGTGCTTTACATTAACATTTTTCAACCGGTGAATGTCTTTAATGATTTTTTTTAAATGGAGCCAAATTACGGTAACGTCTTTGTCGTTAGGTGGCATTTGTCTATTTAAATTTACATTCATTATTCAGATTCAGATCAGTCGAAGATGTAAATTTATTTATTTATTTATAATATTAACGCCTTTCGGCTTTTATATAATATAACATAGTATCAAACAAAATTGAAAAGACAGCTCTGGTGAGTAATACATTATAATAAAACAAATATATAAGACTTTATTCCACTTAATTTTTTTATTGTAACCGGTTTCAGCTTGTTAGAGCCATCTTCAGACTGGTACAAATAATTCTTAGTCTACAGTTTACATACACAACATATGGGGGAGGGGGAGAGAGGTAGTCTACAAGGATTTTAATCAATTATAATAATTACATTTGTTAATAAGTTGTTTTTGAAATTCTGTCGAATTTCTAAATATTTTGATAATTCCAGTATGTTAATTACCTTGGGTTTGTAGCTCACTTCAGCTCTAGTGAGCTTTTAAAACAGCAATAATTAGAAAACAAAAGCTGAGAAAGACATACGTAGTTGTGCAGATAACAAATCAAACAATAAATACAACAATACTTAAATATTACGATACTGCAACAAATTCCAATTTGGGAGGCGGGTATGGGTACCGCCGCCGTTGGAACCATTTATTGGACAACCAACACCCCTGCCACAGGTCACCCCAAGTGGTTCGCTACGTTTGGTGACTTAGCAGGGGTGCCCGGGTTCATGGGATGAGGTTTGTCTAGGTCTTGGTGGCGGATACGTTTGCCCAACCACTGCGTGGCGGGCTGGATCGGAGGAGACTGATTGAGGGAGGCCTTTTGACCTCTCCAGCTGGATTCTCCCAACCCTTCGCCTTGCACCGCAGTGTAAGGAATAGATTCATACGTCCGTCACTCCTGGCCACACTGATCCCCAGATTCCTACCCAACCCTCATACCTTTTTTCTTCCCATATCTTCTCCTTCCTTTCCCTTAAAAACCCTCCACACAGCATACTCAAAGATGACATAGGTCCCTAGGGAAATTGTCCCTAAAGAAACAAGTTTTTTTAAAATCATTAAATACTATTACAGGTTATGATGGTTAATAAAATTACTATGAAACATGCATTTAATTACGAAGATGCATTAATACGATAGATATGTTTAGTAAATTTGTCGATGTAGTTTATTAAATTTAACAAAGAACTTCCTTAGTGATTACTTGAATTACGGAAATTTGATTTAATTATTTCATATTTATATTGTATCAGCGTCACATTCTCTATAAGAAATACATATTTAAAATAGAGGATTATTATTATTATTATTAATTACTAAAATAAAATAATCATGGTACCTACTTTATGTTTGATATGATTTATTACTCATCAGTTCCTATTTTTTAAATTGAAAGCTCATCGAACTTGTATAATGGTACACATTACGTACCTATCTATGCGTGTACCGACAAACGAAATTAAAATGTTTGATAATAAAATTCGTCGTAACTTTCATCGTAACCCCCCACGCCTACTAATATATATTATGCAGTCGGTTTAGGGAAAATGCGGTATTCCCACTTAAACAAAATAGTATCCCCGAACGGGTGTGCAGAGCGGATGTACCGCAGAACAACAAAGTAATAAAATTTGTCTTCTGTTATTATTAATTTTATCCTGACGAAGAAAACATTGGTTTTGAAACATTTTATAAAAATTATAATTTCCGGAAGCCACCACCACGTAAAGTATGCAATCGTTACCAAAACACCTTACATATTTAGATTTAGGTATCATTCGTTTTCGAGTAAGTACGGTTGCAAAAAAATAACCCCAATGGCCAGGCTAAGCGCTACGGGTTTGGTTTGGTAACAAAAGGAACGCGACGAAAGAGGAACCCTAAAGGTTACTCGCCTAGTCCTGGAGTATTTACATCTTGGAAAACGGGGTAATAATGGGTGGAACAGAATGGGAACGTTTAAAGCGAGTCGTTTTATTATTTTACCACCAAAGGAAATTGGGATTTTCAGGGTTTTGTGAAGATCAACAATGAAAAATTTAAGAGAATGTGTGATTTAGTAATGCGCGTTTTCATCCCCGACAAAATATCCTACGGACAAAACATCCCCCAACAAAATATCTACTAAAACTTAACCTGACCTAACAAAAAAATGGGACAAAAATAATACAGAAATCCTGTAAAGACAATAAATTATTGTTTAAAAAAGTAAAATAGAACAAAAATAATACAGATTACAATAATTAATTGTCTTTACAGGATGTCTGTATTATGTTTGTCCCATTTTTTGTTAGGTGATTTTACCGCCCGGAATCGCCCAGGAATATCTAAAAAATCTGTTCATCTATTATGCAATTCAAAAATACTTCCAATAACTTTACAGATTACATAGCTCAGGACGGAAGACCTAGAAATTCCTAGATTGGAAGAAAAATTGCTCACGTAATTAATGTATGCCCCCCCTAATGTAAAAAAAAACAAGTGTGCAGTTCACACGCGGTAGAAGTGAAGCCTTCAGAAAACTAAAGTCGACAAGACACTCCTCCAAGAGTGGGGAGGCTACGAAACTACGAACAAAGAGGAGACCGTTTATTTACGAAGCACCGTACAAACAGGAGACCTATTATTCTATATCATTCTCTCGCAGGCTAAATCCTATAGATGTATGTGTTTGTTTCTTTTTAGTGTCGCTTGTTCGTTTCATCGAGTTTCAAAACACAACGGTGCTAAAGAAGTATTCA
Organism: Limnephilus marmoratus; assembly: GCA_917880885.1. Classification (NCBI taxonomy): domain Eukaryota; kingdom Metazoa; phylum Arthropoda; class Insecta; order Trichoptera; family Limnephilidae; genus Limnephilus; species Limnephilus marmoratus. Next base: position 26,792,485 of record OU862923.1, on the reverse strand, counting down.
CTTACAAAAAATGCATATTTTAAACTATTAAAATATAAAATTTTCATTATTTTTCTTCCTCAATGAATTGTGAATGATCTCAGATTATAGGTACGGTGAGATGGGATGGGCTGCCAGTAAAGGGTCAAGTGTTTAGAAGTGGCTGTAAAAATATATAAAAGAGCAACAAACTCCACCGCTATATTTTGGGGTCTGCCAGGAGGGCAGATAGGAAAGAAGTAACGGCGTATAATCGAGCTGGTAATGTGAGCGGCGAGTAAACTTATCACCTAAGGGCAGTGAGGGTAGGTGTACTATCGGTAAAAACCTCACACGTATATGTATGTATGTGTGTATGTATGTATGCAAGGGTGTGTGTGTGTGTGAGGTTTTCACGAACAGTATACAGACATATGTTGACACGCTTAACTTAATTTTTATGTATTTATTTTATTTAATACCGTTATATCAAGTTCTGCAAGTATTTTAGTATTTATTTTGGTTCCAGCTGTTTCGGCTTGCAAGGCCATTTTCAAACTGTGGTTAATCTACTTTGAGACGACTTATTTACACGATTTTAAATGTCATATTTTTAAGGTGTCTAAAGTCTGAACTGATTTACTACATGTAATTAAATGAAAACAATATTAGCGAAACTCAATTGAAATTGTGGAAACAGTGGAAAAATTGTGGAAACAGAAAAATCAGAAAAAGATATTGACACCTCTGGGACTCGAACCCAGGACCCTTTGCTTACATGGCAAGTGCTCTACCAACAGAGCTAAGGTGTGGATATCAAATTCTGTCACTTTTAACTGTATCATACTTCGACTAAGAACTACCAACATTATCTTTATTTTCCTAACATGCATAATGAAATTTGTATTAAAAAATTGCAATAGATGGCACGCGAGCTGTTTGAAAACTGAATTTACTGGGATTTAATGTATGTAATGCCGGAGGGGGGAGGGGAACTCGGGAGGGGAGAGGGGAAACCGAGAGTGGAGAGGGGGGTGGGGAGAGGGAAGGCGAAGCGGGAATGCTGAAAGGAAAGGGGATGCGGCAGAGGAAGGGGAGGCGGAAGAGGAACGGGACGAATGGGAAAGGACACGCAGGGAGAAAGAATTTCTCAATTAAGTGGCATAGCAACGCATGCCGGGAACTCGCTAGTAAATATACAAAATAATTAATATTACTGGCTTACAAATAAGATTTCCAATTATATTGACCATGATAGTAAGGGAGAATAATGATTTCAATAAGACCTATATGATATATACCTAGTTGTAGCCAAAAACGAATAAATCAGCCAGGTAAGGTCAGGTATGATTTTAGATTTTCACGGCCAAAAGTATTTTTGTTATTTGTTTTTGGGGTGTTATGCCGTGTTGCGCTACCTCCTCCTTTACACGTCTGCCGTGATGATGGACACTGTAACGCTGTCGGAAACGTTGGCTAAAGGAGGAGGTAGCGCAACACGGCATAACACCCCAAAAACAAATAACAAAAAAGGTAAGGTCAGGTTCAAAAATAATAAGACCATTTTTTTTTTTTTTTTTTACAGTGAATACCGCACAAGAATCTCAACTGCTCCCGTCTGGAGCCAGTGAGACTATGGCATCCCCAATTGGGGTATGTTGTGAGGCTGAAGGTAGTGGGGAGGGGAAGGAGGTGGGGAAGAGGAAGCTTGGGAAGTACCTGGCTATTCAGATCTGGTCACTAAACACGGCTAAAGCCATTTTCAAGCAACGTTTCAATTCTGAATGGTGGTCTTACACCAGGGCGATACTAATAGTATCTTCCACTCTGGAACATGCCGCAAATATACTATATATTATTTTAAATGAATTAATTGTGAAATAACACAAATTAATCAAATAAAATTTATTTGCGCATGCCGGGTTCGAACCCGCGACCTCCGGAATGTGAGTCAAGAGTCTTAGCCACTGGACTACGGAGGTCGACCATATTATTACCGTTACAAGAAGACAAGACTGCCGTAACAACTAAATAATTAATTTTACATCTGAGTAAAGAAAACTTCCCGAATTTGGAAAAAAGTCGTAACTTTTTAACAAGTGGTAATAGAATATTCCTACAGCTACGGGACCTTGACAGAACGACGCAGAAAAAACCTCGAAAAATAAAAAATTCGTAGACTACTTGACAATTTGTTATAAAGCATTTATATGTCACATCAAGGGTGCTGTACAAAGAAAGAAGATATTTATTTATTTATTATTTAAACGCCCGTACATAGGGCTATTACATACATAATACAAGTGTATCGAACATTTACAAACATTATATATATATATATATATATATATATATATATATATATATATAATAACATACAGTACATACATACGACGCATATTAGTACAACGAATATTTATCGTTTTACAAACATATCGGTTACATAAATAACTAATAATTTTTGCTTCTTCTAACACAGCAAACTTATTTTGTGGCACCATTTTGATTTAAATTAATAAATTACTTTGTTTTTACCACTTTTATTGTTTACAAAACCGACATGTTTCGTCAGCAAAGCTGACTTCTTCAGGATTTTGACAGAACTAATTTTAAAAATAGACATATTTAAAGAGAAAAATAATCGACATAAACAATAATAAAATTAGAAATAAAATAATGTTTAAGGGACGAGGGGCAATATAGAACAATTAAAAAAAATTAAAAGGGGAATAGATTTAATAATGAATCATTTAAAAACAATTTTTGATTATTAATAATATTTAAATTTGCATTAACACTCTTTCTAATCTCTAAAATTTCTAATTTATCCAACTGAATGCCATTGACATTACAATGAATTAATTCTATTCCACTGTTAAAATTAAAGGTATGGCTAGTTTCTATTAAATGGTTGGCAAACTCCGAGAAACTATTATTATTTAAAGCTTTCATATGCTCTTTAATCCTTATTTCAAAGTTTCTCGAAGTTTTACAACACCAATTTAATTGAAAACATTCTTAATAAAAAATACAAGAATAAATTCCTTAAATCATATATCTATCCTGTACAAAAGGATCAGGAAGGGGAAAAATGGAGGAAAATTATGTATTTTAATAATAAAATTTTTAATAATAAAATTTCTAATTCCTTGACAAAGAATGTACCAAATGAAATTCTTCCTGTATTTTATGCAAATAACAAAATTAAAAATTACATTGTAAATAATAAAGATAGAGATTCCAAAATGAAAAAATCTGGAATTTATAAATTGAAATGTAATGATTGTGATTTCTTTTATATAGGTAAAACTTCGAGAAACTTTGAAATAAGGATTAAAGAGCATATGGAAGCTTTAAATAATAATAGTTTCTCGGAGTTTGCCAACCATTTAATAGAAACTAGTCATACCTTTAATTTTAACAGTGGAATAGAATTAATTCATTATAATGTCAATGGCATTCAGTTGGATAAATTAGAAATTTTAGAGATTAGAAAGAGTGTTAATGCAAATTTAAATATTATTAATAATCAAAAATTGTTTTTAAATGACACATTATTAAATCTATTACCCTTTTAAATTTTTTTAATTGTTTTATATTGCCCCTCGTCCCTTAAACATTATTTTCTTTCTAATTTTATTATTGTTTATGTCGATTATTTTTCTCTATTACATATGTCTATTTTTAAAATTAGTTCTGTGAAAACCCTGAAGAAGTCAGCTTTGCTGACGAAACATGTCGGTTTTGTAAACAATAAAAGTGGTAAAAACAAAGTAATTTATTAATTTAAATTTAATTATTTTTGCTTTGATGCAAGATGGTGACTTATTGAAAATATCGAAAAGGTCTGTATACGTATTGGCAGTTCGGTGAAAACGCACTAGCGGTGAATGATAGGAATAGTTAGTGCTATGATTGTCACTGTGGAAAAGGTGGTGGAGTCGAGTTGATACAGGGACACGAATATTTATAACACTTAACATTTTAGGGCAGTCTATGAGATTGTTCAGTAATTTAAAAAGTATAAGAATGTCATTAATAGTACGCCTGGTAGAAAGTAGTGGTAGGTTTAGATCAGACATTAATGCATTGTAGCGGATTTCAATTACAGGCTGTCTCAATTTGATTAAGATATCTTATAACAATAATTTAACTACCGTCAAAATTCTTGCCCATTCGCATACCTATATTAAGATGAAGCCATACTAAATAATGCAAAATCATACAAAATCACATGTTTTTGTTTTGAAAATTTGATGGCTTAGAAGTATTATAGAAGCTTCAATTAAATAATGTGTGTAGAACATACCTTGGCCCTTAAAAATATCGGTCTTTTTTTATAAGTCTTTTAATAAGCCTTTAAAAAAAATAAAGTATAAGGTCTATAAAAAACACTTTCAAGTCCAAACTCTCCTATTTATCAACCCCTTTTAGGATTTGGTTTTATTGTATAATGTGGCAAATTTAGTTTCTTTTATAATAATCGCAAAAAAAATGATATTTACGCCCGAACTTCACAAAAGAAAATAAAATATGCATTTTCTCGTTGTTATTTTTACATCAATCAATACGGCCTGCACTCTACGAATTTGGATTCTTGAAGTGACCCTTATGGCATGGGCACAAGAACCATGCATGGGACAACACCTATTTCGTATCAGTCACGCCCCAACCGGCGCGGGAGACAGTCGTTTGACTCCGCGTCGCTTTTGGGAAATCAATTTTAAATTTCAGTTTTCTTACAATAAACAATGCGTCAAACAGGAATTAATATTTTTACAGGCCTTTACGAAATCAACCTGTAAAAAAATTCTCAAATACCTTTTCCAACCTTTCCAAAAGCTTTTTCTCAAGCATTTTTAAACTCCTCCCATAAAAGGCGTGAATTCCGATTTAGATTTTTTCCTGAACTATTGGATCGCCTTAAACAAATTAATGAAAACCATTTTCAAGAAAAGAAAAGTGTTCAGGACCCAGGTTTACTCTTCCTTTTCTCAAAAAAGCCCTCCACTTAGTATTCCGGCAAATAACGCAAAATGAAACACAAACATGTTATGGGTAGGTACACAAACATGTTATGGGTAGGTCACAAACATGGGTAGGTACCACATTTCATTCTTCTTGCTGAGCCAACTTTTCCTATTTATCATGCTAGTAGTAACTCGTCCAAAAAGGTATGTTTATAAGATACGCAAGCAATATTTTTTTTTATTATTAGATTTGTAAATATGATTTGTTACCTAATTACAGACCATATACATTCGACGTAACATTATTTTTTTTTTTTCAAAAGAAGCAAACACATTGTGACTTGACATTTTAAATAAATAAAAAGAAAACACTTTGTTTACGTCACTTTATTAATGTGACGTAAACAAAGTGACGTAAACAAAGTGTTTTCTTTTTATTTATTATTTTTTTTATTTCATACTAGCTGGTCCCCGCCATGCATTGCAATGCCATTCAAAAAAATAAATTGATTCTCTCTGCATGTCCTTTCTCGTGCGTCCCCGTTCCCTTCCACCTTCCCTGCCTTCCCCCTCCCTCGTCTCTTCACTCTCAGCAAATCCCACCTCCCCCGTTCCCCTCCTCCTGTCTTACCATCCTGCCGTTAAAATATATGAAATACACAAAATTTCATAACGCCAGAGCTTACTATTATACATAGCCGATATGTTATTCTGATGTACGAGCTATATTATTGTAAAGTTTTATTAAAATTCATTCAGTAGTTTTTGCGTGAAAGAGTAACAAACACACATACATCCATACAAATTTTCGCGTTTATAATATTAGTAAGAAGTAAGATTTTCCTTTGGAGGGGTGCAGACATACGTTCATTGTTTGTCTCAATTTCGACTATTGACATTTAGTGTGTAAAAAAGAGGGGCAGCATTATATGTTTAAGAACAAAAGCAAAACCATCAGCGCATTGACATTTGACGTTTTTGAATTTTTGGAATTCACTCACTATTCACAATATTGCTGCAGCTCTTTCAAAAGATGAAAATTCGTTCCATACGAGAAATTTACGAGGAAAATAATTTTCTTCATACTTATTTTTTCGTGAATTTTACTATGACGTTATATAAATAGACATGCCATAGTCTAACAAACTCAAGATATAATGTGGCAATTAATCAAAACTCTTTTGTTTTCAGCGATTTTCTTTAATTTCTTAATTCAAAAGTTATTCGTGTATGATAAAGATAGACGCTTAAAAGAATATGTGCATATGAACGAAACAAAGGATAGAACGCGGGCGGCATTTTCGTATTCAAAATTCAAAAGTTCCGTCAAATACTGTCACAAGGCCGACTAAAGTAGTAGGCCTGGGCACCAGTCGAATTTTGAGGTGTCAAATAGCTATAATGAACAACGATAGTTTGCAAATGGCGTTGATTGTTTTGTATTTATATTTCTGCTGATTTGTATGTTGTTTTACCGCAGGCAAGTAAATAAAGAATCATTAGATTATTATTATAAAAAGTAAATTTTACTTAGCAACGGCATGGCATCGACTTTGTAATTTGGCTGTTGCGCATCCAGACCTGTACTTTAGTAGGCCTTGAGTTCTCTAATGACGCATAAAATCTTTGGGCGGAAAGCAATTGTATTATTTTTATAATCGATAATAATAAGTAATTTGCATGTATTTACAAATGAAATGTTATTCCTTCGCTTTTACGACTGTTTACCGTGTAATGGAAACATTTTCTCATCACACAGGAGGGAATTTTGGCGCTTTTTAATGCAATTTACTTACTAGTAGGACACGACCTTACTCGACGTGTGGCAGTTTAGTACTAAAGTACTAGAAATCGAGTACTCTACAATTGTCTTGTTGGCTTCCCATTTTGAGATTTCTACCCTGCGTCTAAATTGTGTAACGTCTTTGGAATTTTACCGATGTTTTAATAGCTATCCGGGTCGGAAAAAAATTCAACAAATCAAAGATCATGAAAATCGGTCCAGCCGTTCTTGAGTTACAAATGGTGTAACTAACCCGACTTTTGTTTTATATATTAATAAAAGCTAAGGAATTATATAATTCGGGAGATTTTATTTAACCATATTACAAGCGGCAGTGTTTTACTTCAAGCTACGTCACGCGTTCGAAATTTCGAAAGCGGCCCGACGAGTTTTATTTAGAAAAAGGTCCGTACGAGCTAACCTTGTTAAACGCATTTTCTACGAACCTTGCAAAAAAACGCCACAATATCAACGAGAATTTTTTTCAAACATTCTTCAGGCAGGCAGGTACTATTTTTGATTATTCCTATTTGACAGCGCGTATCTAACATCCACCTCATGCGAACTCTGACAGGAAAAAATGTAGTATCCAACACGTCCACTTTCATGAACCGAAAATGAAACAAACAAACAAATTACAAACGAGTGAAATTCCAAACGGTCTAGTTGAAAAAAGTTGCGCTAAGTCTATTGGGTATTATTTAGACGTATCTGTTTAGGTGTCGCGGGTTGCCAGAAGGTTCAATTTTTTGGATGTTTTAGGAATGGAAACATTAAAAGAATTAAACAGAATTCTAAATTTGCGCAATGTAAAAAGTCATAATATTTTTAATTAAATTTCTGATAGATACGAGTGAAATCATGGCTAGACTCAAACACACTTACACATCGAAAACAAAATTCACAACTTACAGTATAAATAGCACAGGACAGCCAAAAAATAACACAAACACCATAAAAATATACGAATGTTTGAAAACCAACATCTGCGTTTGCCCTCCTCTAGAAAAAAAAAGAACAAATAAAGTATCTAAGAATCATAATTGACCCATAACCTTAGATGGGACACATCACATCAAACAAGTCACAAATAAACTCCTCAAAACGATACACAGTTTCCTAAACATAAGAAACATATACAAAATACAACAAATGAAACAATATACTTTGCTCTATGTCAGTCTATAATAGAATATGGAATAATTGCTTGGGGAGGAGCAACAAACTCAACTATCGAACACCTGGAAATTGCGCAGAAAACGATATTAAAGGTAATACTTAAAAAACATACACTTACTGATACAGACCAAATATTCAACCGTTGTGACGTACTAGACATACGACAATTATACGTTAAATCGCTACTAAATTACATTTTTGACCAAAAAAACAATCTTCAACAAACACAAAATATTACAAACAGACCAGTTAGACAAGCACACAAAGAAAACTTAAAAACTCCGACGGTAAATACAAGCTTTGGACAAAGACACTACCAATATCACGCTATGAAAGCATACAACAGTCTAACACTTGAAAATAAAATTGAGGAAAACAAAAATAAATTCTGACACAAAATTACAAAATGGATTAAAGACCGAAATAGACAACACTACCAAAATATCATAGCATAAAATAATAAAACATACAAGTAACTCACAAAACCAATATAAAAAAACAATCACCCAAAAACACACAACACTTATTAAAAATATCGTTTTTAACCTCATATAATATTATTTATTTTTAATTTTACGTTAATTTTAAATCGCTAATTTTTATGTTTAATTTATCAATCGTATGTTTTTTATTTACTTTTTTTTCTTTTTTTCACAAATATTATATATAAAGGTATATTTATCTGTACCTATTGTGTATAATTTTGTATATGAAATGGGGCCTCAGCACGGGTAAACCACCCAGTGAGGCCAACATCATTGAATTGTGTATAAAATGTAAATATATTGAATCAAATAAATAAATAAATACATTACAAGATGAATGAAAGAATATCATTTTTACTTGGAGAGTAGTGGCGGTTACAGCTATATTGTTTTTCAGTGACTACGAGTATATGGTCCTCCAGCGACACGAATAATGAATTACGCACTTGTACAGAATGCGAGGAGAAAGATTATTTAGAGAGATTAACCAGGGAATGAAGCCAAGGAGTTTCTAAGAGAGGAAAGAAAGGGAGGGAAACAAATAACGTGTAAATACGGAGAGATTAAGGTATATTTCAAGGGAACTGGTAAGTGTATTAGGCCCTAAACAAAGATAAGAAAGTCAAATCGGCTTCATTAAAAGTGGCGCTTTGTATGCGCGTACTTTCACATTATTACTCTGGAAATAAGTGATTTTAGTAAATAAATAACATTGCTTCGTCCCTTTAACTTTCATCTCACCTTGTCGAAGTGCTAGTTTAAGTTTATGGGATAAAGCTTCAGATGAATGCTGTTTTCGTTTTTCTGTTCACACGTGTACCCCACCCCTACAGGCGAAGCTAACACTATTTTAGATAAATCTTTACTACGAATCGGTTTACATTACGAAAAATAAAAAATATGTTTTGGATAAATTGATGCTTTTTCTATCATTTAGCTTGAGCAGAGTTAAAATAAAATTGTTAATTACTTTATAAAAAATATAAGCGCAACCTGCGAAATAATGTATTTTTACATTAGAAAATAATAAATGCACATACGAAACAACTTTAACAAAATACAGTTTTATGGCTAAGATTATTTTTGACAGTTTCTCTGGATATTTTTTTTCCTTTCTTATAAAATTACTTACAAAATTAATAAATACCAATTTAGCGATTAAATCGACCATTTCCAGACTCCGTTTTCCAAGCGATTTTTCAGCCAATTTACCCACGTACATGGTTATACATGTATAAGACACACTAAGAATAGACATATTTTGGGCTTGTGTATTCCTCTTAAAATATTGTACCTCTAAATATATTTTTTACTTATTACACGTTATAAATGCATTGTGTACATTCGTACACGTATCACATTTGTGCTGGCCACTGTACGCTTGAGAGCTCCCTATGTAAGTAAAGATTCCATGACAGTTGATCCCCCGACAATTGCCCCCCCCGGCAAACTTACATGCAACATGCAGTAGGTTAAAAATGTGATGTGTAGAGGGGATGTACCGCCGAATAACAAAAGTATAAAACATTTTTCGTTCTAATGCATCAAAGATAAGATTACTTCATCTGTATACTGTATATACCAGCGTATAAAAGTAAGTACAAAAAAATTGACGCTGTAAATAAATTTGTTTGGTATCCAGTGTTATTAAGGGGTTAAAGCAGTAAGAATTTTCAAAAATTGTACAAGACATATTGTTTATTCCATATTTCACAATAATAATAATTATTAAGCAAGAAAAATATTTTAAAATAAAACAATAACTTTGTAAACACCACTTTTATTTTTCCTTCACTTGAGGAGTCCAGCCCAATTTGTTAAATCACATTACTACAACACACATGTATCTTAAGGGCCCGCAACCTGGATTTTTACCGATTTATTACATACTAGCTGGTACCCGGCATGCGTTGCTATGCCATTTAACAAAGAAATTGTTTCTCCCTCCGTGTCCTTTCCTATTCGTCCCGTTTCCTACCGCCTCCCCTTCTTCTCCTGCGTCCCCTTCCCCTCTAGCGTTCCCATTCCATCTCCTCCACCTTCCCTCTCCCCACTACACTCCCCCCTTCCCCCGTCCCACGAACTCCCCTCCCGAGTTCCCCTCCCCCCTCCCAGGTCCCCCTCCCCCTCCCAGGTTCCCCTTCCTCCTCCCTGGTTCCCCTCCCCCCTCCCCCCTCCCGCGAACCCCCTATCCGAGTTCCCCTCCCCCTTCCCCCCTCCTGCATTCCATATATTCAGTTTTCAAATAGCTCGCGTGCCACCAATAGCAATTTTTTTATACAAATTTCATAATGCCAGATCTCACCAGAAGTTTTATACAAACCTTGTCCTGACAATAACGAACACACAAAAAAAAAGGATTATCCAATTTGGTGCAGTCGTTCGAAAGTTATGCGCGTACATACATTTCGGCGATTCATTTTTATTTTTTTTATACAAATTTCATAATGCCAGATCTCACCAGAAGTTTTATACAAACCTTGTCCTAACAATAACGAACACACAAAAAAAAAGAATTATCCAATTTGGTGCAGTCGTTCGAAAGTTATGCGCGTACATACAATTCGGCGATTCATTTTTATTTATATACAAGAATAGAAGAATATAGAAGATAGATAGATAGATAGAACATAGATAGAAGATAGATAGATAGATAGATAGATAGAAGATAGATAGATAGATAGATAGATTTCCCTTAAACACGGTAAGTTTTAAAGCTCTTAAAAAAATATATGTTATTCACTTCTTCTACTAGTGCAAAATTATTTTGTGGTAACATTTTAAATGTTATTTATTAATTTGAATATATGTTATTCTTGAAGATAATATCTAGACTTTGCCCTCGCCAAAACGCAAATTATATAAAATTCCCTAGATAGAAAAAAATCGCAAAGTATGCTCCAAAAATTATTATTAACACGTTTGTTTCAGTTATTTTACAAGTTATATGTATGAAAAAATTCACATTGTTTCTTTAAATGCTGTTTAAGATAATGCCCGCGAGATTTTTGCTCTATTTTAAACGAGTCGTGTTTTCTTAAACATTTTCGCAATTTTCGCATCGATTTTATCGCTGTAAATGTTAGCGCTCTCCTCTAACATTCGTAATTTCTTATCTCTCCATCTTCTTCTTTTCGGGCCCGGTTGCAGAGCCTTAATGTTAGTAGAGTATTATACTGCCCTGAAAAGGCTACGGTTGTAGCGAAACCCGGTCGGCATAAAGTATATAAAACAAAAGTGGTGTTTACAAAGTTATTGTATTATTTTAAATTATAATGTCACATCACAAAGCATCTGCTTCATGTGAACGAAAAAGAAAAAATATGTTCTTGAATAGATCTGGCGAAACCGGTTTTCAGATACTTAACTAGTATCCGTATAAAGTACGAGTATCCATTGTAGATGTACCAGGTTTATTCCAGGGACATTCCAATCCCCAACCACTGAGCACCGCTTACTTGCATTCATAACTGTCCGTAATAATAATTTGCCGTTACATCTCCCTTCTCGTTTTCTGTTTCCCTGGGATTTTTCCTCAATGGGCTATCTGTTGACGCGATCTGCGACGCGATAAAACCCAAACCACACATATTCCTTTTATTTTCATTCCTCTAAATTTCAGCTTGACATAGTTAAAACTAAGCATGCGTTCAATAGAGGGACTAAAGACGATACATTTTCATTGTTCGGCTGTTAAAATATGTTCAGTTTTGTATCGTCAAAGTTTTTCGTATTTATTCAAAGACAATATAAGCGAAATTCAATCGAAAATCTGGAAACAGAAAAATCAGAAAAAAGATAATGACACCTCTGGGACTTGAACCCAGAACCTCTTGCTTTCCGCGCAAACGCGCTAACCACTACGCCACGGTGTCGTTATCAAATTCGGTCATTTATCGTACTTCGACTAATGACCACCCACATTATCTTCACTTTCTTAACACATATATTATTGGCTACTTATCTTTATGTATTCTACTATATTATAAGATTCAAACCCGAACTAAATGCTCTCTAGATAGTGTCTGGATATATCCATTTTATATAATATGCGACATCTATTGACTTTTATGAAAGTCTAGGATGAATATTTTGTTTTTATTTTAACTTTATGAGTAAAACCTCAAATTGTAATATTTAATTAAATGAAGACAAGAATGAAGAAGAAAAATCAGAAAAAGATATTTACACCTTTGGGACTCGAACCCAGGACCTCTTGAGGTCATACATAAAGATAGTAGCCAATAATATATGCGTTAAGAAAATGAAAATAATGTGGGTGGTTCTTAGTCGAAGTATGATACAGTTAAAAATGACCAAATTTGATATCGACACCGTGGCGCAGTGGTTAGCGCGTTTGCCGGAAAGCAAGAGGTCCTGGGTTCGAGTCCCAGAGGTGTCAGTATCTTTTTCTGATTTTTCTGTTTCCAGATTTTCGATTGAGTTTCGCTTATATTGTCTTCATTTAATAAATTAATTAACCTTAATATTTTAAAGTATAACTTGTAAAACGTGTTTTTACTTTTAAACTAGCGCCATCTATGAAAGAGCAGCTAATGAATTATTATAAGTATCACCTTAAATTATTATATCCTATCTCAATCGAATGTCTAAGCCCAAAGAGAAAATGTAAGCTTATTCTGGCTAAAGTGGCAGTTTTCTTCATGTAAAGGCAACTTGTTAATCAAGCAGTGTCGGTATTATCAAATAGAAAACTTTGTACCTACGAGTATGTATTGCTTAACACTTAATATCGCGTTTCGCATTCGTCAGTGCGTACTTAAAGCGAGTAAAGTAATAAGTTGTAGTATAATATGTGTACCGTTTGTGTCAGTACCTATGTAGAGCAACTAAGTAACAAGTTTTAGTATAATAATAATATATGCGTACGGTTTACAAGCCGCATTAACGCGAGGATTTATGTAGTTCCCTAATTCCTTCTAACCTTCGGCGACTTAAGACCTGATTATTGTTTTATCGTCACGAAAACAATCCATTCACACCCTGGGGTACATTGTAGGATAATAATTTAATCAGATATTATGTTATATCCAATGTTATACATCTTTTCAGGATGTGAAAATATTTGTTGTTCTACTTCGTTTATATCTCCCATGGGAGAGTGGACAGACATGAGCGACATTGTTATTTTAGAGAATTATTTGACCAAAGAGTTCAGGAAAGAGTTTTTATTTGACCAAAGAGTTCAACCAAGGAGTTCCACACGGTTCTGTTCTGGGTCCCATTCTATTTATTCATTTACACAAATCATTTTGAACAACTAAAACGAGAAAATACACCTAGTTGGGCAGTCAAAATTTAATAAATAATGTATATAAATGTATAATATTGTGCTAAATAAACAAATAAAAAAAAAATTAAAAAAAACTCATTCATTCAGCTGACGTAGAATCACAAGACTCGTTGATTTTCAAGTTTTGTTCTTCGGATGAAAAAGGCGTCCTTAAAAACGAGGTAGTTAGCATCGTTAACACAGTCCCAAGTTGGATTTTGTCAAAAAATTCAAACTTAATCCGAAAAAGACGGAATTTAATTGAATAGCTTCCCTTGGAAGGCAATCCCTCATCGACTCCAATTCAATCAATATTCAGGATACAGATATAATCCCTTCTAAAGAAATAAAATTTCTGGGTTTGACTAAATTTTTTCTCTTAAATCGCAAATTTCAAATGAGTTGTGGCTTTCTCCATCTAAGGCAGAAAAAATCAATCAGGAGATGCCTTCCCTCTGATGGAGTAAAGTCAGCCATAAATTCGTTATCGTTGTTATAATAATAATAATTATTATTATTATGCAGAAGTGAAGCACACGATGTACACAATGGAGTGCTGGTACCAACCCCGATGTATGCAATGCAAATTGGCAAAAGAAGGATGAAAGTAGACTGAAAGCTGTAGAGATCTCTGAGGCAATTTCGTGTATGATCGTGGGAGAAATATGGAGATTCGCAAATAATGCTCAAGTGGTGTAGTGAGTATTGAGTAATAATAATAATTTTTTTTATTTTAGTAATTTGTACATTGAAGTTTACAAATTTCTAATTGATTAAAATATTTCATATTCACTATATTTTTTCAAGTTTTATGTAGCTCCTACAATACATCTTGAACTTTCCAATTGGTGTGGACTTTAAAGTTTCTGGTAGTGTGTTATACAACTTCATTCCCTTGTACAGTAGACTGTTCTGCGTATTCGCTTTGTCCTTTTTTTGTAGCCTAATTTCCTTGCACGTCCTTGTGTTATATCTGTGAATGTCTTTATTGTATACAATTTTATTTGAGAAGTATTTTGGTAACGTGTTGTTCAATATTTTGTGGATAAATACCATCGTGTTCAAGGTCAGCATCTGTTTCACGGTCAACCAATTTAGTTCCTTTAACATTTTAATTATTTTTGAAAATCTGTTTCGTCGGAGAATTATTCTCATAGCCCTGTTTTGGAGAATTTGTAACTTATTTTGTTCTCTTTCGTTACATAGGAAAAGTATACTTGAGCAGTAGTTGAAGTGTGGAGCAATAATTGAATTGTATATGGTGATTGCAGTTTTTCTAGAAATTTTTGGCCGAATTCTTCCAAAAAAAGATATCTTTTTGCCAATTTTCTTTTGGGTGTATTCAGCATGTCTATTGAAGTTTAGTTTGGAATCTAATATAACTCCTAAGTATTTCATTTCAGTAACATTTTCAATAATTTCACCATCAATTTTAATTTTGCTTTCACTGGATGTCTTCTTGTATCCGATCACCATACATTTTGTTTTTTTTTTAATTTAATTTAAGCTTATTTATTTTTAGCCATCTTGATACATCATTTAGTTCATTATTTAAAATGCGTATTAGTTCTTCATAGTTATCTCCAATTAAGTATATTAGTGTATCATCGGCAAAAAGTCGTACTTTGCATTTTGAAAATATTTTCACCATGTCATTAATATAGAGTATGAACAATAGAGGTCCAAGGACCGATCCCTGTGGTACTCCTAACTTATTTTCCATTGGTTTTGAAAATTGATTATTTATTTTTGTTACCTGCTTTCTGTCTCTCAAATACTCTTGTATTAATTTAATGGCTACAGATGAGAAACCAATTTCTTTAAGCTTTCTCATTAGTATGTCTCGGTCTATAGTTTCAAATGCCCTTTGAAAATCCAAAAATATTGCTAAGATAAATTTATTATTATTCATTCCTTCCTTCCATTCTTCGACAATTACGTTTAATGCTGTTTCACATGAGTTATTAGATCTGAACCCTGATTGCTCTTGGTATAAAATATCGTGTTTATCTAGATATTGCAAAATTTGTTCTTTTATTATAACTTCAAGAATCTGCTCATATTTTGATAAGGTGTTGATTGGTCGAAATTCTTCACATTTTCTGGTATTTTTTACCTTTGGAACCGGTATAATGGTAGATATTTTCCATGACTGTGGAAATTTTCCTTTTTCAATCGTCTCATTGATAATATTTAATAGAGTAGATCCAATTACTGGAAAAGCATCTCTTATTTTACTAATAGTTAATCCATCTGAACTATTCTTTGATTTTATTTTGTTTAAAATGTTAAATAAATATTCTGCATTTATTTTTCTGAAGACCAATGATTCTTTGTTTGGGTCGATATTATCATTTGTGGGGTTAACAGCAATGTTGGGTATTAATTTGTTAATTTGAATGATACTTTCAATAAAATATTTATTAAAGTTATTAGCCATGTTTTCTTCGTTTATCTCTTTTGGAAAGTTTACAATTTTTATGTCGTCTTTGTTTTCGCCATGTACTAATTCTTTTATGCTTTTCCAAATTTTTTTGGGATCCCCTTCTTCTGAGTTTATTTTATTTTTTATGTACTCATTATGCGTTCTTTTTATGTCTTTGGAGTATTTGTTTCTCGCTTTTTTGTAGTTATCCCAATCCGTAATACTATTAGTAAGGCATGCTCTTTTGTAAAATGCATCTCTATCGTGCTGCATCGTACGTAGTTCGCTTGTGTACCATTTATTATTGTTTCTTTTATGTATCTTCTGTTCTGGAACAACTTCATCAATAAGTAAGACATTTGGGCGTTAACGAAGGAGTGTAAGGAGAATATATGACGCGAATGTGAATGGTAGAAGTCGGGGACGAGCCGGGAAAACATGACACGATCAAGTGAACCGAACACTTGATTCGGACCATGTGATCTCTTCCTACCAGAGGGGAAACTGTGGAGTGGTTAGTTAACTAGAGAATTTTTTTTTTAAATAAAACTTTTTTTTAAACTTTTTTATTTACTCTTAACTACTATACATATCTTAATATTAATTAAATACATGTTAGTAAATATAAAATAGACGTAGATTATTTTCGTAGACCTCCTCACTAGAAAATCCTGTGCTGAGGGGGACTATATTTTGGATAAGTTTTCAGCGACTTCTACGGTTCAACTTCACGGTTTGGCTAAGGTTTTGCAGTAACTTCTACGACGATGTTTTTAATATACTAGCAAGTTCTTTTGCGATGTTTAAATATTCTCCAGTCAGAAAGTTTTTTGTAAACTCCCAATAAGTTCTCGTTCAATTATAAGCAAGGGATTGATTTTTAGGAAGGGAATAAGAGGTAAAAAAAAAGAACAGATTTTTCATGATTTTAGAGGCAAATTTGGCAATTATTTGTGACAAAATAATGGAAGTTATTTATTTTTTTTAAATCTGACTCCAGCTGCTATGGAAATATGGTGTATGTTAAAGATATAAAACATTGGAAAGGTGTTTTGTTTGTATCGAAATTTGAAATAACAAGCATTAAATATGCAATCCAAGGCAAAAGTTTGCAAAACATGTAAAAGGTGGGATAATTTAATACGAGAAAAATAATATTCGATTCCACAACAAAAAAAAATATCTTAACATCTTTACTAGGATCAAAAGCAATTCACACAAAGTAATGCATACATTATTCATATTCACACTCGTATTTGTAAACCTCTACGAGCTTACAGAAGAAGAAAAAACGAAAGCTCATTCAAAACGAAAAGCAGAAATCAAGGTGATATTGAGGCCTTTGATAAATAAATAATACCTACCAGAGTCTATTTATAACAAACAAATTTTTATTTACGGAAATGTTTGCAGAAGTGTTTTTATCAAATGCCAACAATTAAAACAACTAATATAAAATAATCTTTATTTGTCCATCACACTTTACTCATAGATTAAGTATAAAAAACCGTTAGCAAAAGATTTCTGTAAAAACACCGCTGAGATTATAAATATCAGTTAAATTTTAAGATTTCAAAGCTCTTTAGTTACGTGATAGCAAATATGCGGGCTGCAATAATTGCCAGAAATTCCAGACAGAAAAAACTGTACAATTTTCGTAACAAAACTTCTTCAGATAACAGTATTTTTATTATGGTTGCCACTTGAATGTAAAAATGGACCCACACCCCAAAATGCAGCCAGTAATCGATAAATTTCAGCCACTCTGTACAACGATCAAATAAAACAGTGGTGCAGCTAGACAACAGTTTAATGGACCGACTATTAAATATCCACGTTAATGGAAATGTAACAAAAAGGTATAAATTAGCATTTGTTAGTTCTTCTGCGGTTTTTTCAACTTTCCTATGAGGACTGGCAGCGCTTCCGGAAGGGAAAAATAACACAGCTTTAATATTATAGTCTGTTTACAATAGCCGGGTAACGTTGGAAAACTTCCGTCTGTTACCCCCACTACCTTCTAGGTACGTGCTAAGGTTACAGTCTGTAAACAATTTCTAGAAATTTAATAAAATTTGAACTATTTTTTATTATCTGGCAAAACAAGTAACACTATTAGAACTAATGTACGAGGCATATCCAGAAAGTAAGTGTACTGTGACCACAACGGGCGGAAGTTTTTAGTTTTTTGAGGGTTGGCAACAGTTAGTGGTACAGGGGGGTCTCCTGACCAGAAAGAGCATCGCAGAAACATTGTGGTACGTAAACTCACGTTTTAGTGTCCAGTTGCATGAAAGTTGTCGGCAAAAAATCCCGCCAAGTGCTGTGATCTGCTTTTTACTCACGGAGCTCTATTATTACTGGAGATGAAAGTGGGTGACTCATTACATGCCTGGGAAAAAAAACAGTCGTCAAAGTGGCGTCACACCAATTCCCATCTATGAAAAAATTGAAAACCACAATTTCGGGCAAAAAAAATCATGGCCTCAGTGTTTTAGGACCGAAAAGGCATCATTTTGTTCAAATTTCGGCCTCAGATTGAGATCATCAATGCACAACAATATTGTGTACCCTAAAAAAATCAAAAGGAGCATTCAAAACAAAAGGAGGGGAATGCCGACCAGAGAAGTTTGCCTTTTTCACGAAAACGTCCGACCTCACAAAGCCTTAGCCACCATTAAGATCATGGACTCATTTGATTGGGATGTTTTGAACCACTCCCCGTAATCCTCTGACTTGGCGTCTTCAGATTATCATCTTTTCACCTTCCTAAAGGCATATATGGATGAAAATAAATTTTCAACCGACGAGCAGGTGCAGAAAGTGGCCCTAAAGAGGGGGAAGGAGCTGGCGGGAGAATTCTTCGAGAAGGGCAAAATAAACTTGTGCCACGGCTCACCACATGCATTGAACGGGTTAGCAATTATTTGGAAAAATATTCAACAAGTGTATCAACAGTATCCTGTATTTTTTTTTCTATTACACTTTTTCAAAAAATAAAATAAAAAATCAGTACACTTACTTTCTGGATAAGCCTCGTAGATTCAAATGTAGGGGTTATGTTGAATTCAGAAAACGATAGATTGTGAATCGACAAGAACATCTCAACATTAAATAAATTCCCTTGAAGTAGAATGCGTAGATTTTCATCTCCTTTCAGGAAGTGTTTTACTTTTAATTATTTTAAAATATTGTTTTGACTTTTGTTCATTAGAAAGAGACATTTTGGATTTGTTGTATGTGTTTATGTACGTCATTGTTTTTACTTGGTACCTCATCGTGTCAGGCACTTGTTAAAAGATTATCAATCAGAGTGATTAATAAATAATATAGAGTTTACACGCGTGTTCAAATTAATCACCACAATACAACAAATAGTCTCGCTAATTTCAATTAACACCGTTTGATATTTGGTGGGAAAATATTCACTTGAACCATAGTGCTTTTTAAAAGTTAAAAGTTGAACAAATTTTCCTTTAACTATCTTGGAGTATTCATTTAAACCAGAAGTTCCCAAACTTTTTTTTCTCGTAGACCCCTTTCAAAATTTTACTGATTTCGGTGGACCCCCTGCTGCTACATTTCTATCACATCCCAAAACTCGTCAAAAAATGTGAAGATTAGATCTAACGATGGAAATTTGCATCGCGGCTGGGTTCCAACAGTAAATTCGGAGTGATATAAATAAAAAGAAAAATAGTGTATTTTCTTGTGTTCTATTCATTAAAATAATATGATTACAGACTTAAGAGGGAAATACATGTAGATGACACAAAAAAAAATTATTTATGTTCCCAAAGCTTTAAATAAAAAATTTCTATTCGTCCTGGTGTTATGAAGGTTTTTGCGCCGAACCGCGTGGTAAACTTGAAACGCATTTTTCTTGAAACGACTTTTTTTAATACGTGTGCAGTGTGCACTCTGGCTCAGAAAGTTTTAAACCAAACATTTTAAAAATTGGCAAATACCTGATTTATATAATTACGCTCTGTATATGTGAACCGAAATTCGTCGTCATATCATTGTCAAAAGTATTTTTAATTGCAAAAAAATGTAAAAAAAATGGCAAAAAGTCAAGATTTCCTGTTTGCACACATGTAAAAAATTTAATTTACATTTTTTTAGGAAAAGTTTAAGGTTTACATAGAAGAGACACATGTTCTTAAATTAAATTTGAAACCCTATTGATTTGAGATGAAAACTACGGCCTCCGAAATGCACAAAAAGCTACACCTGATGGTGAGGTTCGATGTGCTGCTTCATATTTTCCGAGGAAACGCTTCAAAAAAGTCTCAATATTTTCTTAAATAGATTTATAAAATGACCTCAAAGTTTCAATAAATTAAACACATTTCTCAAAAAAATTAAGGGAGGTTTTAAAAAAAGAAAATTATTGCTAAATATTAAGGCTATCTGATCCATAAGCCGTGGACCAAAAAATTTGCAAAATTATTTTTTCGCACTATTAGGATTGCATGAGAACCGTAGCTCAAAATATAGTTAAAGCTTCAAAATGTTTTTTTTTTAAGTCTCAATATGATCATTTTTCACCGAAATACAGCCTGTCAAAAATCACCGAAAAATTTGGATTTCTTTTGCTCCCTCAATTTTTTTTTAGTAATATATCTGCCTACTTTGATAGGTAAAGCCAAGCCAACATTTTTGTTCTTTACTATCGAAACCAGATAAATTTTCGTGGACCCCCAAATACAACTTTTGGACCCCCATTTTTTTATCGCGCCAACGTAGACCTCCGTCGAGTCTCCCGTGGACCCCTGCGGGTCCACCTGGACCACTTTGGGAATCACTGATTTAAACGATTGCAGCGCCCTCCATTTTTGCTTACGATTTCTTGATAGAGTGTTACGTGGTCCCTCTACCTGCCGACAACTTGCAGGTTTTTCATAAGGTAAATTGAAATAATAAAGATGTAATGGTTCCTTTCATTTTAATCTTCCGTATATTGTGTTTTCGTACGTTAAGTATTATTAGGTTGAAAATGGGGAGTTTTATGCTGGGGAAAAAATGGAAGTAAAAACGTACTTGTGCGTTATCGAAGCCTTCGATTCGAAGATTTGTAATAAAATAAAATTTTAAAATGTCAAAATTAAATAGTTACATGTATTGACCATTCAAGGCGTTAATAATTTTAAATGTCGTAGATTCACAATTATATGCACATACATATCACCAAATAATAATAATAATTCATCCATAAATGACCCCCTTAAGTGTTAACAAAAATCAATACTACGTAATTTATTTATTTATTTATTAGTAAGGGACAAACAGCTTATACATAAAACATAAAGATAAATATATACATTGTTAAATCGAGTCAAGCCAAAAAAGTCTCCTATGTTAAAGTTGATTGAAGATAGAGTTTTATTACATATTAAAATTAATTTGTGGTGAGGAGAGGAAGGGGAATAAAGGAGGAGGATAGGATAGTAATATAGTGTATTCGGTACCTATTTATATATCAGTGCAATAAATATTCACTCATAGTTTTTAAGGATATATTCCAACATACACGGTATCCTAAAACTCGTAACAGGTACAAGCAAAACTGGTAAAACTACATCAAGTAGAGATCACAAAAATATGTTTAAAATATGTAAAAAAGACTAAAAAAACTCTCGGAACCGGGTATTTGCATCGACCCATTTTAAAAGTCGTTAAATAGCTGATATTAAAACCCTAGCGACCGATTTGTTCTTCTCAAATTCAGCCTAAAAAATTCCAACCTCGGGCACGATTTACTCTAAAACGAAATTTCAAATTAAAAAGTTATACAACCAAACCGATTCCAATTGTGATATAGATCTCCACTTTCAGAACCCTCGAACCGTTAACTCTTACCACGTGTACCTAACTTGTAGAATATCTAGGTCAAGGCCATTATTATAAACCATCTGTCACAATTTCACCATGAGCTTTGAAATATCTGTCAAAAATAAGACACGATGATTCCGTCGCCATGAAACTAGTAGAATATCTAGATCAAGGCCACTGCTTTAAACAAGCTGTAACAATTTCACCACAAGCTTTGAAATTCAAAAAATAAGACATGGTGATTCTGTTGCCACGAAACTATTAGAATATCTAGATCAATGTCACTGCTTTCAACAAACTGTGACAATTTCACCACGAACTTTGAAATTCAAAACATAAGACATGATGATTCTGTTGCCATGAAACTATTAGAATATCTAGGTCAAGGCCACTGCTTTAAACTACCTGTGACAATTTCACCACGAGCTTTGCAATATCTGACAAAAATAAGACATGATGATTCTGTAGCCATGAAATAGTAGAATATCTAAATCTATTACTACTTTAAGCAAGCTATGACAATTTCACCACGGGCTTTGAAATATCTGTCAAAAATTAAGACATGATGATTCTGTCGCCATGAAACTAGTAAAATATCTAGGTCCAAGGCCACTACTTTAACAAGCTGTGACAATTTTACAATGAGCTTTGAAATATCCGTCAAAAAATAAGACATCAACTGTTAAGGGAACGTACCCATACTACGTGACACAGTTAGGGGGGGGGGGGGTCTTCAAAATGTCACGCTTGGTACAAATGAGCGGCGGCGGGCTTAGGTTTTTGGTCACGGGGGGGGGGGGGGGGGGGGTAAAAATTGCAAAAAGTTGGTCACGTAGTACGGGTACGTTCCCTAATTCTGACGCCATGAAACTAGTAGAATATCTGGGTCGAGTCATTTCTTTAAACAAGCTGTGACAATTTCACCATGGGCTTTGAAATATAACTGTCAAAAAATAAGACATGATGCCCTATGGTTTGTTCCATATTTTTTCAGATACATGTACGAGTACATTAGGGTGATTCAAAAACTTATGATTTTTTTTCCAATTTCCCATGGGATACCCTTTCACATGTTTCCAAAATTTTTTTAAATTAGATAGTTTTTTTACAGATTTTTAATAGGGTT
Organism: Limnephilus marmoratus; assembly: GCA_917880885.1. NCBI lineage: Eukaryota > Metazoa > Arthropoda > Insecta > Trichoptera > Limnephilidae > Limnephilus > Limnephilus marmoratus. The sequence goes on along the minus strand of OU862923.1, from coordinate 26,769,431 downwards.
TTACGGGTCGCTACGAATGTGAAAAGTAGGGGTTTGACCAAAAAGTATAAGAAGTTGGTATTTAAACTGAATAGGTACCTAATTATTTGAAGCATTTTTTACAAAATGTGGTTTAACACAAGATGAAAATATTATTAGACAAATACGCTAAAATGCTCCCTTTTTTGTCACGATTTCAGTCTAGGAACTTCGGAATGTCTCGGCTTAAAGAATGCATTTTTATAGGTATTTTTACGTAGGACGGTATTTTTTTTTGTTAATTTGAATGAAATAATTTAAAAAAAAAAATTACCACTCTACTGTGAAAATAAAATTTAGTTGAAATATAAAATTTATTTAAAAAACTTTTTTATTTAAATTTATATACGACGAATTTGTATTCAAAATACTTTTTTTTACATAGGTAGTAATTATAGATAAGGTAAAAATATTTTTTTAAATACTTATCATCAACTTATAAATAATTGCTAAATTTGTCACAAAAATGTTTTATGACCTATATTTTGTAATTTAAAACGAAAATGAAAAAAAAAACTACTGTGTGCAGTTCACACGCGGTAGAAGTGAAATCTTCAGAAAACTAAAGTAAATAAGGGTGGGGAGGCTACGAAGCATCGCACAAAGATGAGACCGATTATTCTATCTCATTCTCTCGCAGGCTAAATCCTATAGATGTATGTGTTTGTCTCTTTTTAGTGTCACTTTTTCATTTCACCGAGTTCCCAATCACAACGGTGCTAAAGAAGTTTTCACTTCAATAGCTCAAATCCGTTACTAGAAATTTGTTATACTTTTGGGTTTCCAATCAAGAATTAAATTTTGTAAGAAAAAGGTCGTACAGCCGTTTCTCTTACGTTTCCTAGTCTTGTTTCTACCGACAAATGGAATATGATATGAATATAATGTTAACGTTTCTTAGTATAACCTTGTTTCAAATGTCAAACCCATAAACAGCAAACGTAGAGTTCAAAAGCTAACATGGGTCCTGGTACTAAGGAACTTCAAAGTGTGCTCTTACGTGCAGAAAATTGAACGAAATAATATTTTGTATGTAATGAATGTTGGTCTAGTGATGGGAACAATCAAACATCCATTTACGTTTTTTTTTTAAATAATTGAAAGATTCGAAATAACAGCTCAAGTTATTACGTGTATTATATGTAACTTTCTTTGAAAACCCCGGGAAAAACACACTCATATTTGAGGAGGAAAACAATGTAGATTACAAATAGATTACATCAGTACAATAAAATCAACAAGTAGAAAGTAATGTGAGATCGGTTACACAAAAGTAGCATAATTATACAATACGTTTAGTTGTGCATAGCCTGCCTCACTAGGTGAACCTGTATTGAGGCAGAATTTTTTGTAAATTGTTTCTCACAATTTTATCTATGGTTTTTTATAAATGTATAATGTAGGTTTCTATACAGCAAAAACTTTATTTTAGATTACATTATTGTTTGTATATACACAATACAAAAACTGCAAGGTTATTACTACAATAACAATTGTCAATGACAGGGCGTTTGGGTGAGAGCATCAGAATAGGCTCCATCATTAGAATATATCCAAATTTTAACATATTTTTTAAACTCTTTCTGAGTTTGACTCAGTTTGATGTTTTCTGGGAGAATGTTGAATATTTTCGTGGCAAAGTATCTAAAGCTACGATGACCAAAGGTGGAAGAGAGCGCTGGAACTTGCAATGTGTCTTTGTTGGAATTACCTGTAAATCTTAAGTTCATTTTTTTTCATAAAGCACATGTTTATTTTTAAAGAGATGTATGAGGATGAGGATAGTTTTTACATAGATCTGTCGAACATCAAATACTCTCATTATTTTGAATATTAGGTCACTGTTTGCAGTTAGAGGAAGTTTGAGTGGGTCCCCTTGTCTCTTTCTGGCTCGCCTTGTCTTTTCTTGAATCTTCTTACTTCTTACCAAACGTTCTTGTCTATTATTGTCCCTTCTAGTCTCTTCTAATATCTCTTGGCTCTTCTTGCATCTCCCCGACTCACTCTTCTTTCCAGTGGTAACGGCTTCTGAAATAATCATATTTCTTCTTCCCAGATCTTCCAGTATCCGTGAAATACCTAAATAAAATAAAAATCTTACAAAGAAATTATAAATTAAAATATTTTATCTGTAATTCTAAACAAAAGGTACTCCCCTTAAATACTATGAATAAAGGCCGACTAGAAAAAACATTCTTAAGAATCTACAAAAAATTAGGTAGGTACATACAATTTTTTTAGTACATACTCAATTGATATGGATGAATCATTTCGATCGATTATTTCAACAAATACAGTACTTCGAATATTAACAAAAACCACTTCGAAGTGGAAATCTCGATCACACGCATCACTATTTTTATACTTACTTAAAATAAAGCCTGATGTAAAACAACACAATATTAATATATTGTGTTATGTATGGTTTGATAGAAAATTTCAGTATTCCTGCTTTCAGCCTTCTTTAAATAAAAATATAATAATACATATGAGTACTAGAACGTAAAATTCGAAAGCTTTTTGAAACCCGGTGAACGTTCATTTTTATACGAATGGAAAGGGAAAATACCCCTCTTAAGCCAATTTGTAACTCTCGACTTCAAATAACATTATTTTATTTACATGACCCGGACCCGACTCTAAACGTTTATTTTTGGAAACAGCTTTCGAAATCAAAACCCAAATACTAAAAATAGGCAATCACAAACTCTACGTAATCGACGATAATATGTGAAACTTGGGAAAAAACTAGGGAAGAGATAAGAAAGGGAATTCCTTCATTCTGCAATATCTCGCCTTGGTTCATTGATCACTGTAAGTAATTTCCAAGCCAAATCTTGTACTTGGTTAATTGATCACTATAAGTAATGGAATCTAAGGATGGGTTGTTTAAAAAAATTTGAACAATTTATCAAATACTTGAAGTTAATTTCCATGTTCTGTGTAAGTTCTATTCAAGTTCCGTGATTATTACAGTTTTATGAACCAACTGGCCTACAATGATATAATAACAGACCTTGAATAGAACTCCCACAGAACGTGAAAATTAACTTAAAATATTTAATGAATTGTTCAAATTTTTTATGTGAACACTTTTTTAGCACCGTTGTAATTTGAAACTCAATGAAACGAAAAAGTGACAAGTAAAAACTTGGGGAATTTCTAAAAACTATTACGAAATATTACGAAAGACCGAAAGCAAATTATTCACTTTTTGTAATGACAACTTTATTTTGTTTCTAAAGCGTTCTACACGGTATTCGCCAACTAGTGGTACACGCGGGAAACAGGGGAATCTACATCGTAGATAACCCAAAAAAACATTTTTTTTTTACATTTTGATACTGGATAGTTAAATTAAACCAAAAAATTCCAACTTCATACCATATCGACTTCAAATGTTTTGTAAAATCACCGGTTTCCTACACATAATTTATGAACATAACATATTTTTGAACATAATAATTGAACATTTTTGAAGTGAAAACTTCTTTAGCACCTTTGTGATTTGAAACTCGATGAAACGAAAAATAGCGATACTAAAAAGAGACAAACACATACATCTACAGAATTCAGCCTGCGAAAAATGAAATAGAATAACCGGTATCCTCTTTGTGCGGTGCTTCGTAGCCTCCCCACTCTTATCTACTTTAGTTTTCTGACGGTTTCACTTCTGCCGCGTGTGAACTGCACACTCGTTTTTTTTTTAACAACCCATCCTAAGACTTTGGACACTTTGGTTAAACATGAGGAGCTCCAAGAATGTGCCTGGAGGAGAAGATCTCTGGAAGAAGAGTAATGGGAAAATAACGGAAAAAGTGGATAGATAACAACAAGGAGTGGACCAGGGTGCCAATGAGGAGACGCGCTGTAATGGTGTACATATAATAATGGCGCTGAAAATCAAATTGACAAAATGAAATTCAGATTGTTGATCCTTCAACCCCAACTTGACGACATAATATAATATAGTTACAAATGCAAGTACGTTACACGTCTCCCTAGACGATGTCTGTTCTGAGACGGGTAAGAATAATAATAATGACGAAGATAGCAATGTAGATGTTGATGACGATGATGATGACGATGTTGATGATGACGATGATGATGACGATGTTGATGATGACGATGACGATGTTGACGATGACGATGTTGACGATGACGATGTTGACGATGACGATGTTGACGATGACGATGTTGACGATGACGATGTTGACGATTACGATGATAATGATGACGATGATGGTGACGATGTTGACGATGACGTTGTTGACGATGACGATGTTGACGATTACGATAATGATGATGGTGATGACGATGTTGATGATGACGATGAAGATAATGATGAGGATGACGATTGTGACGTTGAAGATAATGAAGATAATGTTGAAGATAATGAAGATTATTATGATGATAATGATGATAATGATGATGATGAAGATGATGATGGTGATGGTGATGTGGATGATGACGGTAATGATGACAATGATGATGATTATTACGGTGAAGATTACGATGATTATAATATTGACGATGCCAAAGATGACGATTAAGGTGATGATGATGATGACGAAAAAGTGGAGCGATTTAAGGGAGGTTTAAGTCCAAAGCTGGATACCAGAAGGCTAATAAAGAAGAAGAGTAGTTTTGTTTGTGTACAAAATGTACAAATGTAATTTACAGTCGAAAATTTGTATTACTCGAAATACAATTTTGGATAGAAAGAAAAATGAAAACAAATTTGTTGAGGTCGTAAAATTTATTATCAAGAAATAATATTATTTTTGGCTATGAAAATACAAAGACAAAACCTTTTAATCTTGAAAATCAACAAAGACAGTTTACAACAATGCAGGTACATGGTTTCATAAAATAAAATAAAAAACTTTCCCCAATTATTCAGAAGAAATTTAAGTACATTTTAACGTTTTCCATACATCACGTTTACATTTTACCACTGAATGTAAGTAAGTATGAGTTTGCCTGATCTATCGTGTTATTAAATCACCCAGCGATAATAATTAATAACACCAATAACTATAATTCGCAGGTAATAAATACCTCGCGAGAGGCGACAGGTATCAGCTGGCCGTGCGGGGTGGAATGGGGAGGTCGTTGAACCGGTCGGTGTGCATTGAAAGCATCCTAGCTGGGACACCTGATACCTAGTCTAAGTACCTACCGAGTAAGGAGTATTGCAATGAAAATGTATAGGATTAAACTTAAGGGTGGATTTAAATTTATTGGAAATTTTCTTCAGCTGAAAGCGACGGTTTATTTTTTTAAAATAAGAATGTTAAATAGAGCAGAAAATTTGTTGTTTGTATCAGGAAAAACGCGCGTTTTAAAAAAACAGAGCTTTTGATGTGTGATTTTTAATTTGGGAGTCGGGTAAGGGTACCGCCGTCCCGGGAACCATTTATTGGATAATTAACACCTCTGTCATAGGTCACCCCAAGTGGTTCACTACGTTTGGTGATTTAGCAGGTTTGTCCGGGTCTTTGCGGCGGATGCATCTGCCCGTCTGCAGCGTGGCGGATCGAGAGAGACTGGTTGATGGAGGCATTTTGACCTCTCGAGCCGGACTCTTCCGACACATCGCCTTGCACCGCGGTTGGAGATATGGATTTATACGTTTGTCACTTCTGGCGCATTGATCTCCCAGATTCTTACCCTCGTAAACTTTTCCTTTCTTTCCTTATAAAGACTCTCCACACAACATCCCGGAAGGTCAAAAAGGCGTTAATTGATTTGTTCCTCAGTGCCTCCTGCGTGGAGCTAATATAAAAAACAAAATTTTGAAAAATGCAATACAATTATAACCTCATTTCCAGAATGTGCTACGGAGCTTTGAAATAACCATCTAACTGCAAAAAAACTTATGTCGAAAACTTGGTTTTAACATGGCAACTATGCACTATAGCACTATGGCACAATTAATCTACAAAATACAAAATGGACTTATACACACAAACATAACATTTATAAAAACATCACAAGTACACGAACGTTATACTAGACAACACAATAAATTGTACACAAATACTGTCAAGACTGAAAGTGGCAAGAGAAGTATTGGTCACGAGGGAGTTCATATATATAATCTCCTTCCAGATAACCTAAAAACGGAAAATAATATAAAAACATTTAAAAAAACTATTTAAACTCAAAATGTTGGAACAAAATTAAAAATATTACTTCTTACTACTTAAGCTCTGTATTTAAGTTAAGAAAGCGAAATATTATGTTTCTCTTAACTTAATAATAATAAAAAAAAAAAAAAAAAAAAAAAACCTAAACGATATATCAAAAATTCAAAACCACCCAACCTTTTGCAAGGAAGTGCCATTTTTCAGCTATATTAACTGAACTGTAAATGGAACTGAGTAAATATAAGTATGTATGTATTGTAGGTAATTATGGTAACCATGCTTCATTCTAAGATACAAATGCAAAACGTTTCATTTAATGACTTCACTCATGTTTTAACTAGATCTGAATTGAAAGGCGGATTGAATATTAACAGATTAATTTTAAAGATCCAAAAAATCTTAGAACAGACCCAGTGGTTCAAAACGCATTTTATAGAATTTATTTCTAAAAAAACAGAAAAAAAAACAGTCGATAAGTTAAACTATAACACATTTATAATAATTAGAACTGGGTACCCCAGTATGATCACATTCTTTTCAACTACTTAAAACCAGAGTGACAAAACCTTTAAACCTCTTTTACCCTTGATATACAGTTTAGTTGTAGTGAAAATGAACCTCCCTCTGAGCTTGGGCGAGGCCTTTCTCCTATCACGAGTCTCGAGCACTCGTAATAAAGAACAAATCGGAATGCTAATGTCGGAACAGGGGTAAGAAAGACCCAGCAACTGCAAAGTGTCTCTATCAGGCCTGCGAAATAATATGTTCTTTTTGTTGAGATGTAAATGCAAATGCTGAAAATCTCGTAAGGCTCGATTGAGAATTCTGCGAGGGTCCGCGTTTATCGAATAAAACAATTTAAATAAAACTTTAGTAGAACCATAACTTATATTTTAAATGAACCATAGTCTCGAATAATTCAAGACTATGATTAATAAAATCGAGTACAGTCACAGATTTCAAGTGAGACAAAGCTTTAAAATTTGGGATTGACATGGAATTTGATATATATATGTATATCTATAATATAAAAATGAATCGCTGAATGTGTTGCTAAGCGCATAACTTTCGAACGACTGCGCCAAATTGGATAATTCTTTTATTTGTGTGTTCGTTATTGTCAGGACAAGGTTTTTACAAAACTTCCGGTGAGCTCTGACATTATGAAATTTGTATAAAAAAATTGCTATTGGTGGTACGCGAGTTTTGAAAAATGAATGTATGGAAAGCGGGAGGGAGGGAGAGATGGGGGAGGGGGAGGGGGGAGGACGGGACCCAAAAAGCGGCTCATGCACCACCAATTGAGTTTTTTTTTGCGGCTCAAAATGAAATTTTCAGCTTTCTACGTTTTTGTATTTTGGTATGCACACAAATTTGTGGGTTATTGCTTGAAAAGTGCCAGGCGCATGGCCGCACTAGAAATTTATTTTAGCAATCAACTACAACCAGTATATTTTTTTCGCTCATTTCTCGAAGATCAAATGCGACTGACTTGATTTTAATAAGTTGAGGGTGAGTGCAAAGGACATGCATAGGCGCCAGTGGCGGTCCGTGAGTTTACAGTGAACTAGAAGAGAGCTAAGATTTAAAAGAACGACGTTATTGATGTTGTAGTAGCTGAAAACGATAATTATTATATTTTTAAATTTCAATTTTTTGTACGAAGATATACTGAAAGAATTGTGAAAATCTTCTTACAAAATATTGAAATTTTGAAAACAAAAATAAAATCATTTTCAGGCACAACATCGATAACGACGTATTTTTTCAATCTTAGCATTTTAGCTGACTGAAAATTCAAGGGCCGCCACTGATAGGCGCGTGTCAGTTTATGCCTTCTAGCATTAAAGGTCGCGGTTTCGCAATTAGCAATTTTAACGGTAATATTGGCCAATTTCTTTAATAACAGTATTTAATTTATTTTTAATACTTTAGATAAAAAAATCCTCTTAAAATACACGTCGGAAAAGACGCAAATACTTTCCTAGAAATACTTCGACGACGCAGATCGAAAGAGAAAAAATGGAGAAAAATGACACATTTAACTCATTTTTGGATTTAATGTCCTTTTTCAAATTTGTGCTATCGATATATTTTGCCTTTAATTTGTCACATGGACCAAATTGAAAATCCGAACAGACCTTTGGACTATTGCTGCGATCGTGATTAAAGCCACGAAGCGAAGATAGTACGGTTCGAAACTAGAACTGGCGAACCGGTCCCGAGCGGCCTTTGCTGCAACGCGAGGGTACAATCATACACCGTACGGCGTACAGCGTACAGTCGCCGCGGTCGCATCGATTTCCGCGTTTGCATCGTAATGCAACCAGCCTCTCTCTGCAGCATGCACTCCTGGTATTGTCTGTTCTGTACCTGCACCGATACCGAGCTAGCTGCATCTCGAGTGGAAATCCTACCCTGCACTCTACAATACTAACTCTAACTCACGTTGCGTACACCTACACAAATACTTCTTTTTTACGTGACACCTCACAAGAGCGTCCCAGTCTGTACAGTGTAAAGACATGGGAACTATGTCGCCACCCGTTTAAGTGCCATTAACCAGCGGCAGAGATTTTAAATTTCGTCGAACGTTGATCTTGCGATCGTACCTTGGCTGTACAGGGCGGTTCCGATGAGAAAGATAAATTATTCTCCATACCAGCATTTTAAAATAATAACTCAACATCGATATTATATCATTCAAAATTTGCTTTGATAAATACCTACATTCAAAAATGCTCAAACTCGTGATGATAAAACTATTAAAATAATGTATTTTTTTGTACTTACTTTTTGTAATTATTTTTTGATCATAAGTATTTATAATTTTTCAATAACGTCTAAGCAAAATAATAATGCATTTTTTTTTAAATATTTTAGTTCGTAAGGCCGTAAATAAATAGGCAAGCTGAAGTATTTTCATCACAAAATAAGGGCGCGGATATTTTTTTAATGATTTTATTTGAACTAAAATAAAAATTCTGAAAAGTAGCTTTGCCAAATAATTTATTGATTTATTTTACGGCATGATTATGTGATTTAAAATGTATGTTACATAATACAAAATTTAGTTTGAAAATTTAACAAATCTGCCAAGGACCTACGGTAAATCCTTTTGTACTAAAAATAAATGTATTTCCTCAACATTTAAAACATAGATCTTCTAGAAAAAAGAACAGTCTTTCGAAATCAATTTATAATTTTTTGTGGAAAATTTCCGGTTGTGTCTGGTTATTCCCTCTTAAGGGAAAAAGGGGGAGCTGTTGGAAGGGATTTATTAATGCGGGTCTTGAAGCTGCCCGGATTACATAAATGAGAAAAAAAATTAAGATGCCGGTGGCTCATTCCACATACGAGCAGACTTACACAAAGATGAGTCGAAGAAACGATCCCTTCTCATGCACCGGTGATCAATCAAAGCTGCTAGCTCCTTAGACCAGGCTTTATTAAAACACCTGTATAACAGACTCAGCAAGCTCACACTGCGTCTGCCCATTAGATATGGCAATTGATCTGTTAATAACTTGGTTACTTATTTTACTACAAGTTGGCCGTCAAAGAACGAGGAAAGTGGGCCTTGAACAAATTTTAGTATGAAACCGCGGATACAAAAGCTTCACAAACTTTCTTCGTTCATAATAAGTACTCAAAATCACATCTACGCACAGCGAAGCCTGTTTCTAAGTATACGCATAACTGTTCATTAGCTCCGTCGTTAAGATAGTCCGTGCAGTTAGGTTAGGTTAGGTTAGGTGGTTCGGCGACAGTCCGCACGCTTCCGTGCCATACATCCCTTTTGATTCTAATATTCTATGAGCAGACTCCGTATGAGTATCTGATATACATGTCTACGTACGTTCATGCATGCATAAATGTACATACGGCACTTAAGACATTAAAAATGTATTGCATTGCAAGGGATAAGTAAGGTACGACGGAGGTGCATACGATATGCATTATAGAACGTGAATGCATTATAAAACAGTTTGCAATAGAAAGATGGAGATTTAGAGCTTTCACATTTTCGTGTATCTTTTACCGCTTGTGAAATTATTTGCGTCCGTTTGAAGAATGGCTGAACAAGACTAATAAAATATTAAAGAAGGTTTAATATTAAAACAATTTCCGTGTATTATCCAATACAGATTTTCTACAGCCGGAGACCCGTGGAAAATCACGAAATTTACAATTTTAGGATTTGTGAAGTTGAAGGCATTTATAAAAAAAAATATTTGTATCAAGATCACCTTTAAAAAAAAAATTAACCTTTCGAATGTTATTGAAATATTACGACACATGTCAAACGTCTAAACCAGTGATGGGCAAAGTACGGCCCGCGGGCCAGCTCCGGCCCTCAAAAGTATTTAATCCGGCCCGCCGACGATCTTTCAAAATTATAAGTACACCTATTATATATATAATATAATTTACGAAGGTTCGTCGGCGTTAAAATATAATTATCGCGGGCTATTATAGCCAGCTGTATAAAGTAAATTATTTGAATTTGAAAAAAAAAGCCAGCTCTAGATTAGCCACGTGGTTCATGTGTTGCGTTGCGACGCGAATTTGAAACTAGGTTTCAAGATTTTAAGAATATTCAGTCTTCGCTTGATGTTTTTTCAATGCCGTTTAATGTGGACCCGGAGAATGTCCCTGCAGAATTGCAGTTAGAAATTGTTGAAAGGCAGTGCAGCTTCCATTTGAAACAATTGTTCTTATTCCGAAAAATTAGATTTTTGTAGAAAACTGTCAAAAATTAAATATCCAAAGATAATTGATCACGCCAAGAAAATAATAGCGATGTTTGGGTCGTCGTATGTCGGCGAACAGACTTTTTCGGCCATGAAATTGCGGAACTCAGTCAGAAATCGGTTAACTGATGTGCACTTTTCTCGCTGCTAAAGGTTACTTTGTCGCAGCTCAGACCTGCATTTGAAGACATTATGGCCAATCAAAAACAATTTCATATGTCTCACACACCAACAATAACAGGGCCTGCAAATAAAAGTTTAATAATTGCAATCTGTAACTTATATTAGCGTTTGTGTGTAAAGTTTTGTAATTAAAATATAGATTTAAAAAAAAAAAAAAATTTTGGATATACTCCTGGCCCTCCTCTGAATTTTTTTTTAACTTTCTGGCCCGCCATGAAGAAAGTTTGCCCACCACTGGTCTAAACAAAAGAAATACACATTTCAAACAAAGAATTAAAAATTGATAAAATAATTACCCACTTTATACCCTGTCTATTATGATTTATCAGTGCCAATTTTGAAAATTAAAAATTCAATGAACTTGAATAATTTTACGCGGGAATTTTACACATCATTTTACGCATGCACCCGTGCACCGACTAACTAAATAGGTACGTTTAATAATTAATATCGAATTTTTATTATGAATTCCATATACAACTATTGATTTTTTTAAAATTTTATCTAATTACATTAATATCTAAAAATATATGCGGTCGTCCATTAATCACGTGATGTTTTTAAGCAACTTTTTAACCCCCCCCCCCACCTGGTGATATGTGGTAAGGTTTTAGACTAACCCCCCCCCCCCAAAATTACGTGTATTTTTTATAGTACAAAGTATTTAAAATTTTCAGAATATTATCACGAAAAATAAATACACGTGATATCTCATTATACCCCCCCCCCCCTCGTGATATTTCGTGATTTTTCCCGAACCCCCCCCCCCCTTTCGAGCCTCAGGTGATTAATGGACGACCCCTATTACATTTAAACCTTCGCGGCGTTCGCGCCACATCTCACCAAAGTTTCATCGCAATGGGATGAATGGTTTAGGAACAATCAATCAAATTTGGTAGGTACCTAACACAGGTACCTACCATTCATAACACCTATAATTCTTTTTCGTTATTTGTTTTTGGGGTGTTATGCCGTGTTGCGCTACCTTCTTCTTTATCCAACGTTTCGGACAGCGTTGCAGTGTCCATAAAAGATAAACAAACAAACAAATAAACAAGCAAGCAAGCAAACACACATGCCTTTTAATATATATAAATAGATAGAAGAAGAAGATTACAATAAGTCACAATAACAAAATAAATCATGCGTGCAGTTCACATGCGGTAGAAGTGAAATCTTCAGAAAACTTAACTTTGAGAGAATGAGACGAATGTATAGTACCAGGAGTAGGTACCAAGTTTAAAAATAATTTTACATTTTATTCTATAAAGCACCGCACAAATAGGACACCGATTAGTCTATCTTATCCACAAATGTTTGACTCTTATTAGCGTCGCTCGTTTCCGTTTCATCGAGTATCAAATCACAGTGCTAAAGAAGTTTTCACTTGAATAAATAGACAACCAGCGGATCGAAATTTAACACGACATAGGAAAAAATTCGAATGCAATTTACACGCGGTAGAAGCGAAACTTTACCAAAACAATCTCAACCAATACTTGAAAAGTGAGGTCATGATCATAGCGACCAATGAGCGCAGACCAGCGTAATTTCCGTTTCATATCTCAACCAATAGGAGCCTTTAAAAGTGATCAAAGCGGTCAAGGAGCGCAGTTGATGCGTCGCAGGTGCAGTAATCGTCATTTCTGTTTCATCCGAAATCCAAATCATAGCGGGGCTATAGAAGGTTCACTTAAAAAAAACTGTTGTCAGCGGACATTTTCCAGGACAAGGACTTTCTTCAGATTTTCATAATCGAATAAAAATGATAACTAAAGATCAAAATAAAAATTATAACTAAAGATCATTGAACAAAATTATTGTAATAACATAAAATCATAAATATAGAAGTTAATGTTTAGGGGTGTTGTAACGGCTACTATAAAGTCGTGTCTAGATCACATCCAATGAAGCGAATTTAATCGCGGCCAGAAAAATAGAGGTGATAAACAATATTTAATATTTCCGTAAAGGCCAACTTAATTGTGGAGTATTTTTATATCATGACAAAGCTCGCGTAAAAAGGGCGTACGTGTTGTAGGAGAGCGAAAATTTAACAATTACTGGGCGTGAAGTTGACGTAATTGTTTGAAATGCTACTTAGGTACTAATTTGGTACTGTTCAGCTAATTATTGTGCCACTAACTGGGACCAGTTTATAAATACAGGGAAACCTATATTTATTTACTATCTGGGGTACCCGGCTTCGCTCGAGTTTATGTAAATGAGATTGAACTGACTTTCGAAACTACGACGGATTTTACTTTATATACCCTTACCAATGGGTCCCCACCCATACAAAAAAGGTTTCGAATGGTCCAAAACGTTCCAGAACAATCCACAACATTTGAGTGTTCTGAAATGTTCCGCAATGATCTGGGATGTTCCGAGATGTTCCCAAACTCCAGACTATTCCCGAACATTCCACAACTGAATGAATTCCAGAATGTTCTGGAATGTTGTGGAATGCTCTCGATTATTCTTGAATATTCTGAACTGATCAAAAAATTTCTAGAAGGTGAAACTTTCAGCCCATATATCTTCAAAAGCACGCCCTTCGAGTTATACGGTGTGATAGCCCTCTATCCCCCATCCGGGTTAGAGAAAAATTTCAAGATCTTTTCACAGTTTTTGGTTTTAGTTGGTCCTCAATTTGGTCTCAAGAAGACCGCCCATTTTTCATGCCTTTTTTTGTTGTTTACTCTATCCTCGTCTTTGGTGTCTGACGTCACAAGTCCCCATGGAAAAGACAATTGCATATTCATGGTGAAATGGCATCGAAAATTGCCCCCTTCAAAAGCTCGAAGTTATCGATCTTGGTTTATGTATGAGTTATCGTGGTTTGGTTTGTATATGAGTCAGTCAGTCCGAGTTGTAAATCCATTGTTTTCCACGTACAAACATAGCAGGAAAACCATTTTCGTGTTTTAAGTGTAGTTTTAATTGGGTGTAGTATCAATTGAAGCTGAGAAGTCGCGTGCAGATTAAGTCTTACGTTAAAACCGGTTTCATGTTTCGAATAATCTGTCAAAATTCCTGTAGCGGATTAATGTGCTGACGCATTTCGAAGAACATCGATATAATATTTCGATTGAGTTAAATTTTGTTTCAAACTATTCTTCAAAAATGCGAAATCCTATCAAATGGATATCATTCTCGATTTCCGAGAGCAGTTATAAATTTGTAGTAGAATTTATAAACATGATTTTTAATGGAAGAATACTCGTCACATGTGATATAAAAATTGGCATAAAATGAGGTCGCATTTAAAAAAATGGATTTCTGCGCATTCCCCCCCCCCCCCCCGGCGCTGTTTCGAAGTACCTAAATAAGAGGGCGGAGAAATTTATAAATACTTCTCAGAGTCGATCGATCGGAGTCTAATAATATTGAGGTGTAGATCGCCAGCAGTTCAAGTTTGAGCACCCCTGCTATAGATGCATGTTTTTGTCTTTTTTTTTAGTGTCGTTCGTTTCTGTTTTATCGAGTTTCAAATCACAACGGTGCTAAAGAAGCACTGCAAAAATCGCATAGGAATATATCTTCCGTTATCAGACTACATTATATTTGGTAAAAAAAACATCCTGTGTATAATGGTGTCGGTTGACTTACGATTTGACATGTTACTGAGGAGTCACATGCCACACATTGAAAATAACAAAATAACAGCGGGCTGTGTAGTACCTGCGGATCAAAAGTGACATAATGACAATAGGTTATGTGTGGGGAAACGTATCTTCCTACGCATCTATCTATATAAATAAAAATGAATCGCCGAAATGTATGTACGCGCATAACTTCCGAACGACTGCACCAAATTGGATAATTCTTTTTTATCTGTGTTCGTTATTGTCAGGAAAAGGTTTGTATAAAACTATTGTTGAGCTCTGACATTATGAAATTTGTGTAAAAAAATTGCAATAGGTGGCATGCGTTTGAAAACTGAATGTACCGGGACTGAATGTATGGAATGCGGGAGGGGGGAAGGGGGAGAGAGGAGTGGGGAGAGGGAAGGTGAAGGGGGAACGGGACGATTGGGAAAGGACACGCAAGGAGTAACAATTTCTTCATTAAATGGCATAGCAACGCATGCCGGGAACCAGCTAGTTTGTAATATTATTAACCCATCAGGTCTCGGGCATACTCTGACAGAAGGTCAGAAAATTTCCGCTTTGCAATAGAATCCAAATAAATGGAATATTTTCTGATATATTGAAAAGTTTAATTCAAACATAAAAAAGTTTTAAAAATGGCTTACCTTACTTAATGGTTTTTTTTCTATCTAAATTATTATATTTTATTAGACAAATGATTATAAACGCTGTTATCACCTCGCGTTTTTATAGTTTCATAAAAAAATAATGATTAAAATTTCTCGAAATTTTATAAATTTTTCTCATATTGCTAACAGAAACTTTGGCTTCATAGAGGTGCACATTAGCGATGTGTAGGTTCAGCTGAAGTGGGCTGTTGAACTCAGGTTCTTCGCGGGAAGCGGATCCTATTCCTACTTCTTTTTCAAATCGACTAATCCCAGAAAACCTGGTCCAGTACTGGGACCCAAAACCGGTACTCGGCGGTCTGAGCCACTCGCGAGTCGGGAGCAGGTCCCGGGTTCGCGTTCTTTCGCGGGTTCCGACTCCGGTCGAATCCGTGCGTCTCGGTTCGAGCCACTCGCGAGTCGGGATTGGCTCCCGGGACCTGCTCCAAGAACTCGAGTACTTTTAAAAGGAAGGCTTGGAGGCCTCCAGCAAAATGCAGAACTTACCGATCTCTAGTGAACATTAAAAATTTTGTCGTGGAAAAAAGCGTGGATTTTTGTCTTTCCAACACCGTATAGATCATATTTCTCACCATGATAGAAAGGAAGGTACAACGATTTCTATGAGATCCGTGTGATCGTGAGCGGGGACAAATTTGGTCTCCTGTGATTTCTTCACATCTCTAATTAATGTTTACTAGCTGGTTCCCGGCATGCGTTGCTATGCCATTTAATAAAGAAATTGTTTCTCCCTGCGTGTCCTTTCCCATTTGTCCCGTTCCCGTTCCCCTTCCTCCTCCCCTTCCTCTCCCGCGTCCCCTTCCCCTTTTGCGTTCACACTCCATCTCCTCCACCTTTTCTCTCCCCACTCCACTCTCCACCTTCCCCCGTCCCGCGAACCCCCCTCAACCCCTCCCACCTCCCGCATTCCATACATTCAGTCCCGGTACAATCAGTTTTCAAACAGCTCGCGTGCCACCTATTTTTTTTATACAAATTTCATATTTACTCCTATGCGACGGATTTAACAGCTTGGAAACAAATACTCTGAAGTTGTTGATATCTTTAGTACATCAATTTTATTATATAAGCGCACCTTATTGAAGTTTTTTTCATCACATAAGGGAATAATACTTTGATAAAGCTATTAAAATTGACTAATTCATTGGCAGTATTTTGTCGGCTGAAAGAAAAAAAAACTATTTCAGATTTATTATATTTTGTACCTACATACTGTGTGGTTTAAATTCAATACCTAATATTTTTACTTTGTATTTATTTTTGTGCAAGTGTTTTAAACAGTAGTTTCCTGCACTATTTACCAGTATAATTTTGTTAATATTGTTATATATATATGTATGTAAAAGCCTAAATAGGCGTAAATAAATAAATAAATAAATAAATAATGCCAGAGTTCACCAGTAGTTTTACACAAACCTTGTCCTGACAATAACGAACACAAAAAACAAAGAATTATCCAATTTGGTGCAGTCGTTCGGAAGTTATGCGCGTACATACATACAGATAGGTAGATAGATTTATTTCGTGTAATAAAATCTTAAGTAAGGCAATAAAAAAATAATGTAATAAAAATCACCTCTCTTTAATTTATTATAAAACGTGAAAAAAATATGGATATCCAAAAACTTAAAAATATATTAAATTAAAATTTATTTTTTTTTAACAACTAGACCTGTATCTCTATAGCGTTCATAGCGTTAATTTTTAAAAAGTTATCCAATGAATGAGAACCTGTGTACCCTTTTCTTTATTGCCTTGAGTGAGATTTAACAAAATGGCTAACATTGCTTTTATGTGTGATTACGAAGAAATCAATCAATTTTATGAGATAAAACTTTACTATAGTTGAACTATTTTTACATCATTTAGCTAACTGGTTTCAGTATGTCTATAAACATAAGAATCCACTAAAAACATACAAATTATATAACGACCACATTTAATATCTAATAGCGCCCACAATGATGTAAATTAATTACTATCATACGAGTACCACGATTATGAAAAACCTGAAAATAGTGGAATAATAAAACCCACACATATACTTGTGTAATGGTTTAGATAAAAACTATACAAAACCTGTAATAAACGTACCACCTACTTATCTATATAAAATACACGGTAGGTTCGTTACTTGCATAAAATCACGCTTTCTAAACTGGTCAAAGTAGACGAAAATTCTTATCTGGCACGAAATTCTGCAATTATTCAGGAAACTAACTACTAATAGTAATTACTGTAGCCTAATTTATAAGTGATTATTAAGATGAAGCCATAGTAAATAATGCAAAATCATACAAAATCATACGTTTATGTTTTGAAAATTTGACCACTTAGAAGTATTATAGATGCTTCAAGTACTTAAGTACTTAAATACTGCGTGTAGAACATACCTTGGCCCTTAAAAATATCGGTAATTTTTTTATAAGTCTTTTAATAAGCCTATAAAAAAATAAAGTATAAGGTCTATAAAAAACACTTTCAAGTCCAAACTCTCCTATTTATAAACCCCTTTTCGGATTTGGTTTTATTGCATAATGTGGCAAATTTAGTTTCTTTTATAATAATCGCAAAAAAATTGAAATTTACGCCCGAACTTCACATAATAAAATAAAATAAGCATTTTCTCGTTGTTATTTTTACATCAATCAATACGGCCGGCACTCTCCGAATTTGGGTTCTTGAAGTGACCCTTATGGCATGGGCACAAGAAACATCCACTGGGCAAACCTATTTCGTATCAGTCACGCCCCGACAGGAGCGGGAGACAGTCGTGTGATTTCGCGTGGCTTAGTTTCGTGAAATCAATTTTAAATTTCCGTTTTCTTACAATAAACAATGCGTAAAAAAGGAATTAATATTTTTTACATGCCTTTACGAAACCAACCTGTAAAAAAAATTTCTCAAATACCTTTTCCAACCTTTCTAAAAGCTTTTTCTCAAGTATTTTTAAACTCCTCCGACAAAGGGCGTGAATTCCGATTTCGATTTTTTCCTGAACTATTGGATCGCCTTAAGAAATTTTAAACATTAAAGGATTATTAAGAATATTACGTAAATTTTAATTGTGCCAAATTTATAAAGATATCAGCAAATTCCCGGCATGCGTTGAAATGCCAGAAATTGAT
This sequence comes from Limnephilus marmoratus, assembly GCA_917880885.1. NCBI lineage: Eukaryota > Metazoa > Arthropoda > Insecta > Trichoptera > Limnephilidae > Limnephilus > Limnephilus marmoratus. Next base: position 26,750,914 of record OU862923.1, on the reverse strand, counting down.
TCTCCCTGCGTGTCCTATCCCATTCGTCTATCTTACCTCTTCAGCCTTCCCTGCCTTCCCCTCTCGCCCTCCTTCCCCCCTTCCGCTAAACTATATGAAATACACTCATTTTTCAAACAACTCGCGCGCCACCTATTGCAATATTTTTAAACAAATTTTATAACGCCATGGCTCACAGGTATATATAGAAACCTTCACGGGCATGCGCACAACAACTCACCAAAGTTTCATTGCAATCGAATGAATAGTATACGAAATAATTTCATAACGCCATAACTCACTATTATACATAGAAACCATCACGGGCAAATTTCCAAAGTCCCGTAGCAATCGGATGAATGGTTTAGGCAAGCATAAGGGACAAACAAAGAAACATCCATTTTTATATTATTAAGATTATGAAGTAGGTACACCATTATTGGACGGTTGATATTAATTGTATTATTTATTTATTGTTATCAAGTTTAATTTGTAGAACTCCATTTTAATTTTTATTTTTTTATTATATAATCAATAATATTATTATTAAATTAATAAAAACAGTTTATTTTTAAACAGGTTCTGCTGTGTAATTATTGTTACGCGTGACAGCTGTTTCGCCTTCTGAAGGCATTATCAAACTGTGGTCATGCCACATACAGACGATATATTTATACTATTTCTAGAGAGGTATTTAGTATGACTCATTTCCAATTTCTGATTAAAAATGACAGACTACTAATGGTTATTATTTTCCCAATTAGTGTAATTTCCCACTTCGACTGATAGTCTAATTGTATTGTGAGTCATTTGCAAATGCTGACTCATGGTTTTCTTTTCAAGCATAATTAATTATTTTGAATTGGTTTGAAAATATTTAGAAGCGGAGAGTGAATTATATTTTTTTGTTCGTTTATTAAAATAGCTTTAGGATTATTATTATGTTTGTTGATTTCCAGCTGCTCTAAAAGATCAAGTTTACGTCCTTTATTTTGGATGTGTAAAGGAGTTGGTTTATTATCATCGCTAAGTGAGTGATTCTCTTCTAGGAGGTGTCTGGCAAATTGAGATTGAATTTTATTATTGTTTTTAAATGATCGTATGTGCTCTTTGAATCTAGTATTAAAGGACCGGCCAGTTTGTCCAACATAAACAGCGTTGCATTCGTCACACTGGAGTTTATAAATGCCGCTATTTTTTAGTTTCGGTGTTTTACTTTTCGAGTTTTTAAGGGATGATCCCAGATTATGATTAGTGCGGAAGGCAATGTCTAATCCACAATTTTTGAGAACTTTAGCAATTTTATTAGATGTAGGTCCGACAAATTCCAAACACGCAAATTTATTATTCGTTTTATTATTGATCGTTGGGTAAATTGAGTTAAGGTTAATTTTGTGTTTTTTATTACTAATCATTTTATCAATGTCTCTACCCTTGAAGCCGTTATTTTTTGCGATTGATAAAATTATATTTTTTTCCTTTTCGTATGCTTTATTGTCAAGCGGGACGTTAGTAAGTCTGTGTATCATCGAGTGATAAGCAGATAATTTATGTGACCATGGGTGCAAAGATTTAGAATTAATGGTCGTATCGGTAAACGTAGGCTTACGGAAAATTTCAAATGTATGTTTATTATTTTCTCTGCCGATTGTTAAGTCTAAAAAATTAATTTTATTATTACACTCTCTTTCGACCGTAAAGCAGATTTTACGGTTGATGGAGTTAGCTAATGAAACGAAAAGGTCTAATTGTCTGTTGGTACCTTTCCAACAGATCAAAATGTCATCAACATAACGCACATAGTAAACTATGTATTTGCTAAAGATTGAGTCTAAAATTTGATTTTCGATATAGTCCATGAATATTTCGGCAAGAAGAGAGCTTAACGGTGACCCCATAGGCAAGCCGTCGTTTTGTTGATAGAATTTATCGTTAAATGCAAAGTAGTTTGTCTCCAGGCATATTTTAAATAAGTCTAATAAGTCTTTTTTAATTACTGGATTTATGTTAGATTTATCTACGTTTACCGATACGACCATTAATTCTAAATCTTTGCACCCATGGTCACATAAATTATCTGCTTATCACTCGATGATACACAGACTTACTAACGTCCCGCTTGACAATAAAGCATACGAAAAGGAAAAAAATATAATTTTATCAATCGCAAAAAATAACGGCTTCAAGGGTAGAGACATTGATAAAATGATTAGTAATAAAAAACACAAAATTAACCTTAACTCAATTTACCCAACGATCAATAATAAAACGAATAATAAATTTGCGTGTTTGGAATTTGTCGGACCTACATCTAATAAAATTGCTAAAGTTCTCAAAAATTGTGGATTAGACATTGCCTTCCGCACTAATCATAATCTGGGATCATCCCTTAAAAACTCGAAAAGTAAAACACCGAAACTAAAAAATAGCGGCATTTATAAACTCCAGTGTGACGAATGCAACGCTGTTTATGTTGGACAAACTGGCCGGTCCTTTAATACTAGATTCAAAGAGCACATACGATCATTTAAAAACAATAATAAAATTCAATCTCAATTTGCCAGACACCTCCTAGAAGAGAATCACTCACTTAGCGATGATAATAAACCAACTCCTTTACACATCCAAAATAAAGGACGTAAACTTGATCTTTTAGAGCAGCTGGAAATCAACAAACATAATAATAATCCTAAAGCTATTTTAATAAACGAACAAAAAAATATAATTCACTCTCCGCTTCTAAATATTTTCAAACCAATTCAAAATAATTAATTATGCTTGAAAAGAAAACCATGAGTCAGCATTTGCAAATGACTCACAATACAATTAGACTATCAGTCGAAGTGGGAAATTACACTAATTGGGAAAATAATAACCATTAGTAGTCTGTCATTTTTAATCAGAAATTGGAAATGAGTCATACTAAATACCTCTCTAGAAATAGTATAAATATATCGTCTGTATGTGGCATGACCACAGTTTGATAATGCCTTCAGAAGGCGAAACAGCTGTCACGCGTAACAATAATTACACAGCAGAACCTGTTTAAAAATAAACTGTTTTTATTAATTTAATAATAATATTATTGATTATATAATAAAAAAATAAAAATTAATTGTATTAATTCTTTGTTATTTATTTGTAATTTTATTATTATTTTAATCCTTGTCTGTAGTGTACATCATAAATAAAAATAAATGTATTATAAATTATCCTCGTTCATAATACTGAAATAATACTTTATTACTTTGGCTTCAAAAGAAAATAATTTGAAAACGAAAGAGGAAAATTGTCAAAGAGAGACGAAAAAATGTTAAGCTCATTTGCAAATTTAGAAAAACTGTAACGACCTTCAAAACTTGTACTAGGTCAAAACCAGAGTGCTCGAAACTTCAAAGAAAGTCACTGGATATTTTATAATCGCACCTACATATTTTATAAAAATTGTACCTTCATATTTTATAAATGTATATATTTTATAAAAATTGTTGAAAGAAAAAAATAATATAAGAACTCAAGTTTAATAAAAAATGTTTAATAAAAAATGTTAAAGTCTTGCAAGATTTCACAAATCAGTCGAATCAAAAACATGTCTAAGAATTTTTTGTCCGAGTGAAATGATTTTTGGAAAATGTTATTTTTTCCTATTAATTTAATTAGTTTATTTATTGCATATACAGGGTGTTAAGGAACGTACTTGTCTTACTTTAACCAGTGATTCCTGACATTATTTGGAGTAAGAAATGTAAATGGTATTTTGGTCTCCGGTGACTTTTTTTGACGACTTTTTTTTTCAAAATTTTTTTCTTCAAAATCAAACAAAAAAAATTCTTCCGCATGTCGTCACTGGTCACTCAGCCGGGTGTCCAACGAACCCCTTACCCCGCCTCCAACTGTTCAACAACTAGGTACCATTTTTTTATGTTTTTGTAGAAAAAAAAAAAAAAAAAACGTCAAAAATGTCACCGGAGACCAAAATTTCATTTACATTTTTTACTCCAAATAATCACTGGTTAAAGTGAGTCAAGTACGTTCCTTAACACCCTGTATATATTTTTAGCGTAATACTTTGAAATACTTATAAAAAATTTATGAAATGAAAAAGCACACTTCATAATAATCATCATCACTATTGGCTCTACAACCCCTGGTGGGTCTTGGCCTCCTCAAGAGTCTTCCTCCACTCATCTCGGTATTGAGCCAGCTCTTTCCAGTTTTGAAGCTCCAAGATAGATATGTCTTTGAGGACGTTGTCGCTCCATCTTAGTCTTGGTCTTCCCAGGCTCCTTCGCCCTATTCGTCTTGAGTTCAGCACACTTACACCGTACTTACTTACTTTCAGTACACTCCATAATAATACACCGCTTTAACTCTGGAAAGACAATTTACGTAAAATTTACGTACGTATGTTAGAATTATTGCTCTCTCGTTCTAATTAGTGCGAATCCGTCGCTGTGCTTTTCAGACATCTCACTCGCTACTTGAACCTTCCGTGGGGCGTGAGCGTCGCTGGGGTAGGTGTCACCAGTTTTGAGATATAATGACCGCATGTGACAAAAAGCATAACTAATATTGATACGTTCCAAAGCTGTATCTGATTGATTTTTATATAACTACATATATGTTTTTATGAAATCTAATATATCTTAATTATTTAGTACATTAGTCAAAATGACTGTTTTTGAGTAAGAAATAGTGATTTGAGAAAAAAAATTATTCCTAAGTTTTGTTGATTATTGAAGAAGTTTCACGTTTCGTTTTTTTTGTCATATAACAAATAAATATATATTCACAAATTGTTGTATTTCTTATGTTATTTGTTTGTAAAAATACTCGTATAATACCGATTGGTTTATTCAAATCAATTAACAAAATAAAATATTACATCTAGTTAAAACTCATGCGTCAATTTTACGTATGATTATCTTTACCATACTAAAAATATGATTATCTTTCTAGGATTAAAAAAAATGTATTACACCATTTTTAAAAAGAGTATTTAAATAGATTTTTTTTCATTACAAAATTACCTGCTCTAACAAAAACGTCTGTAAAGTTCTCGCAGAAGATAATATTATGTACCCACTTTAAGTTTTCACACGAGAGAGAGCTTTGTGAACATCTAATGCTTTAAAACGAAGAATAATTTACTCGAACAAAATGTTGTCGCATTTCTTTACTGAGCCAAGAAAAAGCCATTTGAAGAATTTATATACTTCAACCCCCGCAGGGAGGGATAGTGTTTCAGATAGAGCAGGAATTGTTGTTAAAAATAGGCGATCAGAAATTAAATAAATACTCTTATAGATAAAGTACGATCGACATTTCTAAGGGTTCTAACTAACTAACCATCACGCCGTTTCCCCGCAGGGGTAGGCAGAGTGGACGGACCGCCAAACAACTCGGTCTTGGCACACACTCTTTGCTTCACTCACATTCATACATCGTCTCACACATACTCTTCAATTATTCTGATTTTTGACATGGCCCGTCTCAAGTATCTGATTCACTTGATCGTGCCATGTCTTCCTCGGGCGTCCCCGACTTCTTGTACCATTCACATTTGCGTCATATATTCTTTTTCCACTACTTTCTTAGTTCATTCGCTCTACATGCCCAAACCATATGAGGGTCCCTTTCTTAATCTTACTCATTATGCTTACGTCAGCCTTTTATTCTACGTACTACTTTTATTCTACTTTATAAATAAAATAAACCGTCGAGTAGGCCCATTGGTGAAACCACGTTAAAAAAAACACGTCAAGTACACTAAACTCATAGGTGGCGTGGAAACGCAGCAAAACACATAGTATGCAAATATAGGGAATACAACTTTAGTAAATTTTAGAATCGCTTTTTCTCAGAAATAGTGAATCTTAAGATGAAGCCATAGTAAATAATGCAAAATCATATGTTTTTGTTTTGAAAATTTGATCGCTTAGAAGTATTATAGATGCTTCAATTAAATACTGCGTGTAGAAAATACCTTGGCCCTTAAAAATATCGGTCATTTTTTTATAAGTCTTTAATAAGCCTATAAAAAAATAAAGTATAAGGTCTAAAAAACACACTTTCAAGTCCAAACTCTCCTATTTATAAACCCCTTTTCGGTTATGGTTTTATTGTATAATGTGGCAAATTCAGTTTATTTTATAATGATCGCAAAAAAAGTTGATATTTACACCCAATATTCCCAAAATAAAATAAAATATGCATTTTCGCGTTGTTATTTTACAATACGGCGGCTAGTCGACGAATTCGGTTTTTCAAAGTGAACCCTATGGCGTCCACCGAAGAACTACTGTTCACGCCACAGTCGCCAAACCTCAGTCACGCCCCGAACTGAGCGGGAGATGGACGCGTCACTCCGCGTCGCTTGATTTCGTGAAATCAATTTTAAATTTCCGTTATATTACAATAAACAATGCGTAAAACAGGAATTAATATTTTTTACAGGCCTTTACGAAATCAACCTGCAAAACTCTCAAATACCTTTTCCAACCTTTCCAAAAGCTTTTTCTCAAGTATTTTTAAACTCCTCCCATAAAGGGCGTGAATTCCGATTTCGATTTTTTCCTGAACTAGTGGATCGCCTTAAGGGAAAAAGTGTAAGGACAATTTTTGTAGATAATTGCATGATCTACAATTTTTGTCTGAGCTATTTTTATCATAAAACGAACCGCTTCGCTAAAAAATCCAAAAAATCGAATTCGACGAACTTTGACCTTGAATAAATTTTTTTGCACACATGGGATCGATGGGGAATTTTCACAATTTCATTATAATAGTATCCCTAACGTTCATGTAAATTTTCAGCTTCTACGGAATTTATGCAAGGGTGAATGTCTATTTTGACCGGACTCCTGTTTCCACTATTCCTCCCCTGGATTATCATTCGTGTAAATTTTGTAGTCAAATTGAAACACACTTTCGGGCGAGTCCATTTATATACATTTTTAAATTCCTCTTCATTCTTTCAGTATCAATGTCAGATTTAATCAATAAGATTCTTGGGAATTACGAGTATTAATGAAAAAATATTTTATGTGGAAGGTAAAATGCACAGCAACCCTTGTATTATTATCTAACATCGATATCTCCGTATGTCTGATAAATTAAATAAATTTGTAATTGAAACATTGAGAGGAAGGCCAAGACCACGAGGCGAAACGAATAAAAGACGAAGCACTCTGCCGGGTTTATTATAAGAAAATTGTATTAGGGGAATCATCCGATACAACTTCTCCGGAAAGTCTTGATGGATATAGTCGGCCTTCATAAATACATTTATCTTGGGACCACTGGTAAAGAATTCACTAGGCACATGACCAGGGATGGCGAACCAATGACATACTATTTTGGGCACGTCAGTGATCAGTGATCACAAAATTTATTATGCACTACGAAAAAAAGTGTGAAGTGATTTGACGTCATTTGATAAACTGAATTTTTCCCCATTCGATTGGTTGGAAATTGATGAATTTGAAATGCAGCTGATTGATTTCCAGTTTAGTTCAATATGGATTCAAAAATTTGTTGAAACAAGAAGAGAGTTAGAATTAATTGAAACAGAAAAATTGATAGGTAATATAAGTGAAAACACTAATAAAAAAATTTTGGAAACATGAAATGCGTTACCAGACACATTTAATTGTTTAAAGAAGCTGGCTCATGCTAATTTAACAATATTTTCATCAACATATGCCTGCGAGTCATTATTTTCAGAGATGAATAACATTAAAGACTCGGTTAGAGAGAGTTTGACAGATGACTCCAGTTCAGCATGCATTCTGCTAAAAGTACTATCTTACAACCCTAACATTTGTTATTTGTCATCTAACCTGGCAACAACAGAAGTCACGCTAATTTTACTTTAATTTAAATTACACGTATAATGCTAAATGTTCCTATTTTTTGTACTAAATAAAGAGTTTTTAATTGATAGTAAGAATTAATTATTATTATTTTCCCAATAATCACAAAGTCAAAATTATTTGATGGCACGTCTATGACCTCATTAAACATTTCCTTAGAAAAATGGCACGTTGATACGTAAAGGTTCGCAATCCCTGCACTAGACTGTGGATTATTGAGAACCCAAATATTAAGAATAAGATTTTTTCCGATTCTAACACAACCATTCCAGTAAATGCTTAAAAGAGGGAATAAACAGACAAAACCGGAAATATGTCATTTTTAAATCAAATTTTAGACGTATTGACTCTTTTCCACAAAAAAATAAAAAGAAAGTCTGTTCTTTTATCTAGTAAAGCTACGTTTTAAATTTTGAGAAAATATGTTTATTTTTAGTACTCGTACAAAAAGGTTTTACCGTGCGTCGTTGGAATATTTGTCAAATTTTCAAACAAAACTTTGTATTATACAACATACATTTCAAATCATATAATCATACAGTAAAAAAATCAATAAATTATTTGGGCAAGCTACTTTCCAGAGTTTTAATTTTAGTTCAAATAAAATCATAAAAAATAACCGCGCCCTTGTTTTGTGACGAAAATACTTCAGTTTGCCTATTTATTTACGGTCTTACAAACTAATATCCTACTAATATTATAAAGGTGAAAGTTTGTATGGAGGTATGTTTGTTACTCTTTCACACAAAATCTACTGAATGGACTTTAAAAATTCTTTCACTAATAGAAAGCTAAATTATTTGCGTGATCTATAGGCTATATATATTGGTAAGCTCTTGCGTTATAAATAATCTTTGGCGTTATGAAATTATTTATCATACGTTTTCTGTCGCTAATAAAATCGATTTATTGCAAACGTCAGAAACCAATTGTCGCCTTGGAAACGATGTTTTTTTTTTTAATTAGGCAGCTCACCCTAAAAAGAGTACTTTGTTGGTGTCGTACTAATAACTATCTGTAAAAATGAATCACCGAAATGTATGTATGCGCATAGACCCGAACGACTGCATCAAATTGGATTTTTTTTTGTTCCTTATTTTGTATAAAACTACCGTTGAGTTCTGGCATTATGAAAATTGTATACAAAATTATAATAGGTGGCATGCGAGCAGTTTGAAAAATGAACGTATCGGGAATGAATGTGTGGACTGCGAGAGGTAAGTGGGGGGAGTGGGGTGGGGGTGTTGGGATGTGTTGGTGGAGGGGGTAAGGGGAGAGGGTAGATATTGGGGGGAGGGGGTTAGGGGAGGGAGAGGGGGGAAGGGAAGGAAGGGGAAAGGAGAAGGATGGAGGAGGGTGTGGGGAGGGGTACGGGGTAGGTGAAGGAGGTTTATGGGGGGGAGTAGTGTGGGGGTAGGGAATGTGGAGGGGTAGAGGGTGAGGGGAGTGGTGGGTGGAGGGAGTTGATGAGGGGAGTGGGGTGGAGGGAGTTGATGGGGGGAGTGGAGTGGAGAGAGGGAAGGTGGAGGAGGCGGAGTGGGTGGAAGAGGAAGGAGGGGGGTTGATGGATGAGTGGAGTGTGGAGAGGGAAGGTGGAGGAGGGGAGAAGTGGGGTAATGGGTGGGTGGAGGGGTAGGGGGGTTGGGCAGGGGAGTGGAGTAGGGGGAGGGGTGGGTGGAGGGGGAGGGGGGTTGATTATTGAATTGAATAATTACAAAAGGTACATAGTTTTGATAGTTTTATCATCTCGAGTTTGAGCATTTTTGAATGTAGGTATTTTGATTATTTTGGTAAAGCAAATTTTGAATGAAATAAAATCGATATTGAGTTATAATGTTAAAATGCTGGTATGGAGAATAATTAATCTTTCTCATCGGAACTGTCCTGTACAGTTGCAAGGGTAGGATCAATCGCAAGATCATCGTTCGACGAAATTTAAATTCTCGGCTTTGGTAATTTTCAGAGGCGTGCAGGTTCTAAATTCTGAAAAACGAGCTATAAAAAGAAATAAAATATTATTTTAAAATACGACCAGCTTCACATCAAAAATTTTTTTTTTACAAAATTTTGATAAGGAACTTTAACACATATTTATTCAGTTGGCAACATCAACCAGCACAAAAAGGTGATAAAATATCCATTTTCAAATATTCAATGTGGTACGGACACTACTAGCATTTCGACCGTCCTAAAACGGTCCTAAACTTAAGTCATGTTGTCTAAAATTGCTTTAAAAAATATATAATAACTGGGGAGTACCCGGCGTGCGTTGATGCCAATTAAAGAATTTTTTGAAGTGAAACTTCTATAGCCCCATCGTGATTTGGAATTGGAATGAAACAGAAATGACGCAACACCTGCGAAGCTTAAAACTCCTATCAAGGCTCCTATTGGTTGAGATATAAAACGGTGTGGAGGTCGAACAATGTCATTGATCTGCAGTCGTGCGGCAATCCGATTGGTCCCCCTTCAACCAATTGGAATCAATCTCTTTCACAAGACACTCTCTCGCGCTACGACGAAAATCACCCTTCAACCAATTGGAATCAATCTCTTTCACAAGACACTCTCTCGCACTACGACGAAAATCACCCTTCAACCAATTGGAATCAATCTCTTTCACAAGACACTCTCTCGCGCTACGACGAAAATCACCAATTTATTCTGCTTTAAACTCCCGGTCAATACGCAACTATATCGTGTTTGTTCGCCCTTCACATATATTATTATTGTTAATATTTAACTCTGGAGGTTGTATTCTGTTGTAATTGGTAAATAAACTTGTAAGTATTGTACCGACATCCTGCTTATTTGATTTACAACACTCATTCATTACACACAAACATCACATCAACCCCATAACGGAAATGTCGCTACATCTGCGCTCATTGGCTGCTTTAATTATGACCTATTTTTTCAAAGCTCCTTGGTTCTTCATTGGTTGAGATTGTTTTGGCAAAGTTTCGCTTCTACCGCGTGTTAACTGCACTCAATTTTTTTCTCCCTACATGCCCTTTCCCATGCGTCTCGTTCCCGCCCCCCATTCCCCCTTCCGCGACCCCTTTTTCTTCTACTTTTCCTGTCCTCCGTCCCGCCAACCCTCGCTCCTCACCGCGTTTCTCTCCGCGTTCGTCTTCCGCCTTCCCAGCCTCGACCCCCTCCCTCGTCGTCCCTCCCGCGAACCCCCCCCCCCTCCTTCATTCACTTCCCTTTCCCGGAATCTCCTTTCTTAACGCTATGAAAAAAAAACAAATTTTTCAAACAACTCGAGCGCCACCTATTATATTTTTTTAACGCAAGATCTCTCCAGTATATATCGAAACCTTCGTCGGTGTGCACACAACAAGTCAGCAAAATTTTATCGTAATATGATAAATGGTATCTATCTATCTATCTATATCTATCTTCTATATAAATAAAAATGAATCACCGAAATGTATGTACGCGCATAACTTCCGAACGATTGTACCAAATTGGAAAATTATTTTTTATTGTGTTTGTTATTGTCAGGATAAGTTTTGTATAAAACTACTGGTGAACTCTGGAATTATGAAATTTTTCTAAAAAAATTGCAATATGTGGCACGCGAGCTATATGAAAACAGAATGTAATGAAATCAAATGCGGGAGGGGGGAGGGGAACTCGGGTAGAGGGTTTGCGGGAGGGGGGGAAGGGAAACTAGGGGGGAGGGACTCTGGAGGGGGGTTCGCGGGACGGGGGAAGGGGGGGAGTGGAGCGGGGAGAGGGAATATTCAGGAGGCGGAGTGGGAACGCGAGAGGGGAAGGGGACATGGGAGAGGAGGGGGAGGCGGAAGGAGAACGGGACGAATGGAAAAAGGACACGCAAGGAGAAACAATTTCTTTATTAAATGGCATAGCAACGCATGCCGGGTACCAGCTAGTAGGAAATAATTTCATAGTTAATTGCCAGAGTCCACGATTATATTATTATTCTAACATAGGTATTTACTTATAATTCAAATAAGAAAACTTGTACAATGCGTCCTTAGAACGGGGTACCCCAGTAAGGACACATTTTCTCTAGAAAACTGTAAAACAAAGAAGAAAAAAAATAAAAAAAGAACAAAAATATATATATGTATATTAGCTGGAACCCGGCATGCGTTTCTTCCTGCGTGTCCTTTCCCATTCGTCCCCTTCCCCTGTCGCGTTCCCACTCCGCCTCCTCCACCTTCCCACTCCCCACTCCCTCCTACCCCCCCCCCCCTCTCCTATCCCCACCCTTCTTTCCCCTCCTCCCTTCCCACCACCGCATTCCGTCACGGTACATTCAGTTTTCAAACATCTCGCGTGCCACCTATTGCATTTTTTTATACAAATTCCATAATGTCAGAGCTCACCAGTAGTTTATACAAACCTTGTCCTAACAATGACGAACACAAAAAAAAAGAATTATCCAATTTGGTGCAGTCGTTCGGAAGTTATGAGCGCACATACTTTCGGCGATTCATTTTTATTTATACAGACAGATAGAAACCTTCGCGGGCATGAGTACAAGAGAACACCAAAGTTTCATCACAATCGGTTGAATAGTTTAGGAACGCGTAAGGAACAAACAAAAAAAACATTCTTTTTAATATATTAAGATACGAGTATATTATGCTTTCTGTTCTAAATAAATAATTAACAGTCTGAACTGTTTAGAGCCAGTGGAACTATGGCATTTTCTACGATGAATGTTCTAAGGCTGGATGATATTGATAGTCGAAGATTGGAAAGAGGAAATATCTGGCTATTCAGATCTTTTTGCTCAACATAGTTAAAACCGCGCTAGTAATGTTTCAAATCTGAATTGTGGACTGATCTTTCACTTAATTGGCTGGCTGCTCTGTCACGTGTGTCTTCAGTTATAAAGTAAAAACTCACCAAATAGAGGTAGGTCCTCAGATGCATCAATTTAAGCTGAGAAACTGGTAACTTACCTGAAAGAAGAACAAAAAAACATGAAAATTTTGAACACCAATGTGCGCTTTTATAATTTATTTGTTTATTTAGCACAATATTATACATTTATATACATAATTTATTAAATTTTGACTGCCCAACTAGGAGTATTATCCCGTTTTAGGACAGTCAAATAATTATGGTGACGATTCACGGCTACGGTACCGTTACGGCAAAAAAAAGCAATAACCATATGTTGCTTATCGCTATAATGCTAACATAATAAAATTTCAAAATATATTATGTAAAAATATTAATAATTCGGTAAACACTATAAAATATAGAAATAAATAAATTTAAAAAAAATTAAAATCGCACATTGGGCCTTTTTAGTATTCCTACGGCGACGGCACATAAAAGGCAAAAAGCGTACGTTCCTTATCACAATAATGCTGCAGCTCTTTCTTACACACTAAATCATAGTGAGACAAACGATGAGACAATTAATGTGTGTATGTCTGTTTCCTCCAAAGGAAGAAGAAATCATTTCCTTGCATCTTTTCACTCGAATTAAGACTCTGCAACCGGGCCCGAAAAGAAGACGGAGAGATACGAAATTACGAATGTTAGAGGAGAGCGCTAACTACAGCGACAAAATCGATGCGATTATTGCGAAAATGTTTAAAAAAACACGACTCGTTTAAAATTTAGCAAAAATCTCGCGGGCATTATCTTAAACAGCATTTAAAGAAACACTGTGAATTTTTTAATACATATAACTTGTAAAATAACTGAAACAAACATGTTAATAATAATTTTTGGAGCATACTGCGATTTTTTTCTATCGAGGGAATTTTATATAATTTGCGTTTCGGCGCGGGCAAAGTCTAGATATTATCTTCAAGAAAACATATAATTTTTTAAGAGCTTTAAAATTTACCGTGTTTAAGGGAAATATGTAATAAATCGGTACAAATCCGGGTTGCGGGCCCTTAAATAAATGAGACACCGCGTGCCGTTGGCATCGCCGTCGCCGTGCCATTACCGTGAGAAATTATAAAAACAGCCTATTGTAAAAAGTATTTTGAATATCGACAATTAAAACTGTTTAGAATTAAACCCAGGACGCAAACCAATTATGCAGTTGAGTTACTATCAAAGGTTGGATTGCGATCCAAGAGTTGTCTGATTTGTTTGTTAGATGTCGATAGAATCATGTTTTATTTTTTTGTCTCTCTCACACAACGAACAAGGGAAATATAGAGGTACGAAAGTGTTATAAAAAGGCTTGTATCAGTTTAATTTACTTACTTCTTTACGAAAACTTGCACTAAGAAATTAAAATACTACTGAACCCTTGTCCGTTGGGTGGGGAAAGTTATTGTCGTCAGTTATAAGTTTATAAATATCAAATCATAACAATAAAAATTCAAGAACTTAAAGTCAAAACAAAAAAGTGCTTCATTTATAAAAAACCAGTCTACCCAAAGAAATTCTCCTAAGTGAAGACCTCAATTTTTTTTACATTTGATCCTTCGAGCGGATTTGATCCTTCGAGCGGATTTGATCCTTCGAACGGATTGATCCCACGAGCGGATACCTGGAATCCAGATACAAAAATCAATCGAAGCCAGACATGAACCAGCGATAAACAAAGGAGAATTCTGATGAAGCGGATCCACAACAAGGGCAAGTGACCATCCTATTTTTTATCCATTTGATCCCATAGAAAAGAAACAAATTCGGTTAGACCACTTCGGTATTTTATTGTTGTATAAAAATTAGCAACGGACTAATCGTTCAATTGATATTGGCAAGATTTTTTGTGGCTGGCTATGATTATAGTGTCGCAAAAAAAACATAAAGATCGGAATTTGTCTTTCATTGTTTTGTCTTGAGTTTTGATTTTGATGTTTTTTGATACTGTCGATAAAGCAGGCGACGGGTACCGTCGTTGTTTTATTTGCAACTGAAACTAACAAAGTTTTTTGTGGGTAGTCATATGATTATGCTACAGCAAAAAACAGAAGGATAATTATTATAATACATGAAATGTATTAATTGATTATTCAAACAATCTGAAAGCGATCGTTGGACGTTGGTTTGACTCCGAAGTGTTTTTCCAGTCGGTAAAGCAGGCGCACGCCATTTGTAAAGTCAGATCGAGTCGCGAACTTTCATAACAAAATAATAACAATAGATTTTCTTGTTGTTGAATACATGCATCTAGTGATCTAGTGTTTTGTTAACAAAAGAAACAATCAAGTAAAAGACAGTGCAAGTTTTTTGTGTTTTTGTGTTTAGCGTGGTTAGAAGTGAACCACGCCAGAGCAATCAGTGAGTATTGATTGTCTGTTATTTATCCCTGTTATTTAAAATCATGGATTTGAAATATTTAATTGCCCAGTGCGGCATATGTAAGGGAAAATTGTCTAGATTTAGCAATTACTTGGATGGGGAAGAGTTGTTAAATTCGGAAATCGAAATACGTTTGAAAAGAATCGAACCTATTCTAGATGTCTTTAGAAAACTCCAAGATAAAATAGAGACATTATTGCCGGATGAATTAAAAAATGGAACCGAGCGAGAAATGTTTGAAAATTTATATTATATTGTATTGACAAAGGCCAAGGATAAATTCAACGAAACCGGTAAAATCATCAATTCTATCAAACTTTCAATCTTTGAACCACCTCGGTTCAAAGAAGATTATGAGCACAATTGCATTTATTGTAATAAAAATCATAAAACTTATAATTGTCAAAAGTTTTTAAATTTAGCAATAGAGGATAGATTGACAACAATACATCGTTTGAATGCTTGTCTGAAATGTTTGTCGGTAGAACATAAATTTCCGGATTGTAAAAGTAAATATAGTTGTCACAAGTGTGGAGCGAATTCACACAACACTTTATTACATTTACAAAATGAAGAAATGCAAAGTCATCAGGGAAGTGATACTTCTTCAAGAGGACTTATTATGAAAAATTGCGCATTAAAATCATCCAGCAGAAAGGCTGATATCCCTATTACCGGAATTCATAATGAAATACAGCATATTAAAAACATTGTGGATTTGGAAATATCTTCCAATTATTCACCATATTCAAAGAGGATTGAATGCCTAGTATTGTCGGAGGTGACCAGTAATCTACCGCAAATCTCATTTCAGGAAAAAGGCACCGGCATCCCCCAAGGATTGCAATTGGCAGATCCAAACATTAATGAAACCGGCCCGATAGACATGTTGATCGGGGCTGACACTTTCAGGGAGACTCTGCACTCTGACCGGATGAAGATTCAAGATTCCGGACCCATCTTCACTTCAGAAAAGAGGCCAGTAGAAATTTGTAATCTTTCACTCAACTTAAAACATAAGCAAATTGAAAATTTGTTGAAATTTGAGGAGCTAAATCCTATTGAACATAGGAATCACGAGGAGCGAGCGTGTGAAGAAAGCTTCACAGCTGCTCATAAAAGAAATGGCAGAGGCCGTTTCATTGTAAGTTTAATACAACGCCCCTGTGCGAAACAGCTAGGCGAAAGTCTCCCTATGGCGGAGAAGAGATTGTATAATTTGGAGAAAAAATTAGCCTCAAACCCAGAATTAATGAAAGATTACAAGAATTTTATGCAGGAGTGCACAGACTTAGGTCATATGACGCAATGTGAACCATTGTCACAAAATCAAATACCTTATTATCTGCCTCACCATGCGGTGATCAAGGAACCTAGTACAACTAGAAAGACCAGAGTCGTAGTCGATGGATCAGCTAAATCCTCAACTGGAATTATCCCAAATGATGCCCTCATGATTGGGCCGGCATTGCAAAAGGATTTATGTGCACATCTGTTGAATTTCAGAAAACATCAGTACGCGTTAACAGCCGACATAGAAAAAATGTCCCGGCAGATATTAGTGCAGCCAGAGGATAGGGACTTACAACGTATCCTTTGGAGAGACGCACCCAGCGAGGAGATTCAACATTATCGATTGAACACAGTCTACGGTCTGGGATCATCATTCTTAGCCCCAAGATGTTTGGAGCGGCTAGGAAATGAAAATCAAGGCACAAATCCCAAGGTCAGTCACATTCTTAAAGAAATTTTTTACATGGATGACTTGATGGCGGGTGACAGTGGTGAAGAAGATTGCTTGCTAAGTAGAAGCAAACGACGGATGTTATCCTACATAGCATCCATTTTTAATCCCCCGAGTTAACCACCCTAAACGACCCCCACCTACAAGAAGACATCGCAGTACGCCCATTGCAACCGGCACTTCATCTTGCCTAAAAATAAACTAATAAACCCTACATGTTTATTGATAACAGCTGCATCCAGCCGAGGACCATTACCGGGATGATATACTCTAATCACTATCCCTTAATCGACATACCAACTCGAAGAAAACCATTAATAGACAAACCAACGAACATTTGGATGTACTTAAAACAACACGCAGCCCTCACGCCGAACAGTCCCAAAATAAAAGACTGGATTACGAAACCCCACGTATCCACGTGCATCGGGACAACAACCCCATTATCAGGATGACATATTGACCCCTTGACATGCAGCACCGAAAATAGGAAGACGACGCCCCCTCCACCACACCAGCCGGGACTATATAAACCCCGACTCTTACTTCTATTAGTTAATCTATTTTGTGCATTGAATCCAAGCACTTGCTTGTCGTATTGCTCACATAATAGTTCCCTTTGAAATTGTACTTATTTTAAGTTGTATTGTGTAATTAAACAATAAAGGATAATTTATCCACAAGTATATTTTTTTAACACTACACGACATCAAAAGTTAACTGGCGCCCAGCACGTGGGTCAATTCGAGGAAGTCTGAAAATTGGCCAAAACTAGGACTCCCTAGATATTTTAATATCTCAACGCGAAAAGGACCACACACTACAAATTTGTTAACTTGGCAATGAAGATCGTCGCATCAATACTTCTGTGAGTACATTTTTCAATTGATCGTCTATCCCATACGTACGATAGATCCCTTCCCTACCTTATCCAAAAGGTTAGAGAGAAAACTATTTTTTTTTTTTTAAAGTCATTTCGTATATTTCTATTTTTTTACCTTTTTGAAAAATGGCACAGCCAAATGAGAGACCCGCTCCCCAATACGCAGAATCGATATTGGAGTACAGTGGCTCTCCCCAAGACATCAACTTATTCATAAAATCAGCCAGGGGGTTCATTACTAGAAACGGCAATACACCAAGCAATGTTGAGAAAATAATCTCAAGATTACGTGGCAAAGCACTTCACGTAATTCTCATGTGCGATCATGATAACAATATTGAAACCATATTAGAAACGCTGAAAAACGAATGTGGGGACAATAAGTCTGTTACATTATTGCAAACCGAACTAATCAACTTCAACCGCGGTCAAAAGGATTTCTCCTCAACGATCCACGAAATCAATCAAATTCTTTTTTCAATTAAAATAAAAATTTCTGATCAATATGGAGGACCTAGTGCCCACATATTGATGGAACCATACAAAGATACAGCAAGAAATACATTGTTGAATCTAATGCCAACGCACATTAAATGCGCAAACTTAACCAAAAATTATGATGCCCTGTGCACGGAAATAAGAATGCTGGAGGCTCATGGCGAGCTCCATCAACGGTCTAAACAAAACCTTGTGTTTCCACAAGCAGGACCATCTAATTTCATGCGGCCAGGACAAAACCAATCAAATAAACCTTTTACTCGCCCTAACTTTTTTCCACCACAAACGCAAAATTCGTTCAAACCTCATAATAACTTTAATCATAATAATCATAATCACCTTAACAATTATAATAATAAACCGTGGCATAATAATAACCAAACGCATAAGTACGGACAAAACCGCCCGTGGCAAGGAAATAATAATAATAATTTTAATACGCATCATGCGCGTTCCGGTGATGTCAGTATGAGAACGGCCCCAATGCCTCGACCTCCTAAAGGCCCGGTCATCGACCTCGGCAATGGACGTACGGCACAGGAGCTATTTTATACCGACGGGAATGATCAGGAACGGCCGGATTTTTGGGAAGACCAAGAATCTCCCCGAGAAACCTAGTCCACCTGAATCATATTAACAATGGCCTACCATATGTAGTAGCGCCATTAAATATAAAAATTCTGATTGATACGGGAAGCTCCAAATCATTCATGAATAAAAATGTGTATAATTGATTATTTCGTGACTGTAGATATGTAAACGAAGAGTTTACTGTACAAACAGCACACTCTACGACTACGTAATAATATTTTAAAAACTCCAACCAGACAAGTTCAGTTGTTCCATGTAATGGATATGAGTAAACTTGATGAGTTATTGGAGAAAAATAGAGATTCATTATAGTGAGGACGGTGAGGAGCATGATTCATTACGAGTAGAAGCCACATCGGGTGCCCAGAGTGTCGCTGACACCGTGCATAGCAATGTGGATGACCACGAGGGTGGAATCCCAATTCGTAACGAACACCCACCCCCGCGTATGAATAGGATTTTTATTGAACTAAGCGATATTGAGAAGCATAGTTTGAGAGCTAAGGAAAAAGGCACGGACCTTGTATGGTGCATTCCTTTAGAAGATGCAGAAGCGATATTTTTAAAATTGATTACGGGAAACTTAGATGATAATGATTTAGATAAATTAGTGCAACGAATTGAAACTAACCAAAATATTAATGAAAAGAGAATCTCGTTGAGTTCAAGATCATTAGAGGATTATTACGGTAAACTAAAAAAAATATTTCACATAACCAAATGGTACTCTGGTCACAAATGAGCCATGATCATTATGAAGATAAGACAGACTTGTTGATTACACATTTAATTTATCAGACGGAAACTATCACCGAATTAATTACTAGAATTACAGAAGCTATCACGTTTGCCTCTCATGGAATGTACCACCCTAGCATTATAAAACCAAAGGTATTTATGGAATCCATTTCACATGTAAATCCTGAACAGCTACCTTCTAAAGATTTTGATATTATTCAACGCTTTTTGCAAGTTAAATTCATTAAAGTTAAACAAACTTTGCACTTTATTCTCTCTCTAACTTTAGTAGAACGCACCGTCTATATGTATAACGAAATAATTCCCATCATCTCCAAAACTAACAATAAATGTTTCCAACCCCACCTCCTACCGAGACGATTATTGAGAGATGGAAAGCAGATGTATAACGCACACAAGTGCCAAGTTATTACAGACAGCCTCAGCATATGCAACAAAGAACTCAACTCCATCGATGACTGCACAACTACCGTACTAGAAAACCACAGCGAACAGAACTGCAGTCTACGCCAGATTATTTGCCCAGAAGAATATACACACGTCATCGGAGATAACATGATGTATCTATTTCGCAACGAACCAACAGCATTAAAAGCACAATGCCCTCAACATCAACAGAATATAGTAATTTCCAAATCTGTACTTGTAACAAACGACGAGTGCAGTATACAAGGAAGGACTTTCACTATGGGAAGAATCGTTAACCAAGAAACATTACTCATTACATATTCGAAGGAAGAATTACATGTACTAAAACTACCCATCCTACATGTTGACGAAATACAAGAACCACGCAGAGAACTCGATATCCCTACCACTACGACGGGATTTGAAGGAACTATACACCTAACACTTACCAGCTGCCTGATAATTACGGCCATCGGATATATCCTTTGGAGAAGATATAAACTCTTCACAGCGCGAAGGAGTTTCAATTTTAGGGGGGGAGAGTTAACCACCCTAAACGACCCCCACCTACAAGAAGACATCGCAGTACGCCCATTGCAACCGGCACTTCATCTTGCCTAAAAATAAACTAATAAACCCTACATGTTTATTGATAACAGCTGCATCCAGCCGAGGACCATTACCGGGATGATATACTCTAATCACTATCCCTTAATCGACATACCAACTCGAAGAAAACCATTAATAGACAAACCAACGAACATTTGGATGTACTTAAAACAACACGCAGCCCTCACGCCGAACAGTCCCAAAATAAAAGACTGGATTACGAAACCCCACGTATCCACGTGCATCGGGACAACAACCCCATTATCAGGATGACATATTGACCCCTTGACATGCAGCACCGAAAATAGGAAGACGACGCCCCCTCCACCACACCAGCCGGGACTATATAAACCCCGACTCTTACTTCTATTAGTTAATCTATTTTGTGCATTGAATCCAAGCACTTGCTTGTCGTATTGCTCACATAATAGTTCCCTTTGAAATTGTACTTATTTTAAGTTGTATTGTGTAATTAAACAATAAAGGATAATTTATCCACAAGTATATTTTTTTAACACTACACGACAACAAAAGTTAACTCCCGAGTCTGATAAGACCTGTAACGATAGTAGCGAAGCTACTAATGCAACGTCTGTGGCAGAACAAAACTCAGTGGGTTGAAGATATATCTCCTGACATTTGGAAAGTTTGGAGAGCTTATATGGAAGAATTGCCGCAGATAAATAATGTGAAGGTACCTAGGAGAATCATTTGTCAAAAGCATGTGATATCAGAAGATAATGCTGCGGATGTACTATCCAGAGATATTAGGACTTCTCAATTATTGACATCCACCATTTGGTGGCACGGACCCGATTGGCTAACTCTTGCACCATCCAGTTGGCCATGCGGAGAATCTACGTACATAGATCCACCTGAGGTGAAAACAAAAACTGTAGTGTTGGCAACAGTAACGCAAGATTTGGATATTTTCAGGAACTACATCTCTCTACTAAATCCTTATTTACATAATGATTTATTTTGCGTAGGCGGCAGGCTTTCCGAAGGAAAATTGCTGTCAATAAATCAACGACATCCAATCTTGCTGCCACCACATCATAATTTAACCGAATTAATTATGAAAAACTACATTTACATTTATTTATTTATTTATCAGTTACACTTGCATGCAGGTACTCATACCGTATTGGCAATAATCAGATTGAAGTTCTGGCCAATAATGGGAAAATTTTGTGAAAATGATAATAAGGAAATGTATAATGTGTTATAGATCTAATACACGATGCAGCAAATAATGGCAGACCTTCCAGCCGAAAGGAGCTTATATATTTTTGTTATTGGTGTTTTTTCTTATGTATGTTTATTTGTATGTGTGGTGTCAAAAGCCATACACTTAGAACTTGAACTGTCTTTGAATACAGAAAGTTTTTTAAATGCCTTGAAGCGTTTTATCGAGCGTAGTGGAAGGCCGAGTAAATTATTTTCAGATAATGCTACTACCTACTATCGGAAAATCATTATCGGGGCTATCAATTCAATGGGGGTACATTCCGACAAGGGCGCTGCACTTTGGAGGCCTTTGAGAAGTCAGAATGAAATCTGTTTAAATGTCAGTTGAAACGGCTAGCAAGTAACTCCTTATTGATATATGAGGAATTTAATACCGTTTTGTGTCAGATGAATTTTGTTTAAATTCTAGTCCTTTTACCCCATTGTCAAATGATCCAAATGACCTAATTTCCCTCAGTCCCGGTCACTTTCTTGTTGGTGGAAGCTTTGCAGTAATTCCGGAACAAGATCTACAAAATATTTCAGTCAACGGACTGAATAAATATCAAAAAAAAAATTTCCTTGCTAATACGATGTTTTTTGATCGAGGTACATGGCTCAGCTCCAAGACAGAACGAAGTGGACCAGCGGACCTAATGCGCAACTAAAACCAGGCGATATGGTGGTCTTGAAGGAAGACAACCTACCACCATGTGTGTGGAAACTCGGACGTGTGATTGCAGTCCATCCAGGCGCTGACGGGAAAGTACGTGTGGCGACTTTCAGAACATCGCATGGAACCACTCAGAGGGCAATTTCGAAGCTGTTCTATTGCCAATAGACGACAACGGACCAGGCGCTGTGTAAGCACAAAATAAAAAAAAGGACTTGTGCTTTATGAAAAAAAACAATGAGTGCATAAAACAAGATAAACCAATAAATAGTAAAAAAACAATATAAAAATTTGTACGTTGAAAGTAAAAAATAATATAAAAAATTTGTACGTTAAAAGTAACCAAAAAGGACAAAAGGAAGATATAATAATAAATTAAAAGTAAAAATCAGTGTACAAAATGCGGATAAATGTGGAGCAATAAAATTTTGAGTGTGGGTAGGGAGTGATATAAAAAATAATAAAACAAAAAGGATTGTAGATCCATATATTAAAAAAAAAAGGATAAAACCACTTAATGAACGCTTATAAACCAACATAGCCTGCTGGCTAGAATTGCAAACTGCATATGTAAATATATCTGGAAAGGCATTGTAATAATTCCAAATGTGGCAATGAACTATGGAAGGAAGGATGATTTATCTTTATTTAATTTTTTCCCGAGGAAGGAAGGAAGGATGACCAGGAAACCTACCGCGATATGTTTGTGCCGTCTATATGTAATTATTGTTATGGTTTCTGTTTGTTTTTTAAAAATGTAGTTTGTTTTTGAAATTATCTTAGTGTGTTATGTTATTGAATAACTTTAAAATTAATTTAATGAATTTGAATTTGATTTGAGCAAAGTCAATATTTAATTTAGGCTCATAATTTGTTTGCATAATGTTATTTGTATAATTTGCAGAAAAATGGATTCGATATTTCAAAATAAATATCTGCCCATTTTGGGGCGGAGAATGTTTAGAATTAAACCCAGGACGCAAACCAATTATGCAGTTGAGTTACTATCAAAGGTTGGATTGCGATCCAAGAGTTGTCTGATTTGTTTGTTAGATGTCGATAGAATCATGTTTTATTTTTTTGTCTTTCTCACACAACGAACAAGGGAAATATAGAGGTACGAAAGTGTTATAAAAAGGCTTGTATCAGTTTAATTTACTTACTTCTTTACGAAAACTTGCACTAAGAAATTAAAATACTACTGAACCCTTGTCCGTTGGGTGGGGAAAGTTATTGTCGTCAGTTATAAGTTTATAAATATCAAATCATAACAATAAAAATTCAAGAACTTAAAGTTAAAACAAAAAAGTGCTTCATTTATAAAAAACCAGTCTGCCCAAAAGAAATCTCCTAAGTGAAGACCTCAATTTTTTACGGAACGGAAAACTCAGTCATGCAACTTCAACACCTCCTTTAAAACGTTATTAAGTGATGAAAAAAATATACAAAAATGGTTAAATAGGTTACGTTAGGTGAGGTTATGGGCTATTTTTCAATTTTTTTTAATAACTTTTAATGTCTTTTCAAATGGGAGTTAAAACTGGATGCTTCTGAGTTGTTTTAGAAGCAATGAAAACAGTAAGATTTGATGTGACGGACAACATATTTTATATTGTTATATTTTAGGCTAGTTTAAGGCAAGCTCATAAGTTTTCAAAAAGAAAAAGAAGATTACAGAAGACGGTTTGAAGGGGATATATGTAAATAAGAATGACAGAAGAAGCGCGCCAAAATTAATAATGAACTTGTGAGCTTCGAACCCCGACGAAATAAAGGCCTGACCAAACCGGCGCGTTCATTTTGCGTCCGCGATGGCGTGCACGGCGAGCGTCCTATGTGCGTGCAGAAACCGTTCACACCAAACTAGCGATCAACTAGCGTCCGTGGAACCATGTGTACTTATTGGAGTTAAAGCTTTTGGATTAAGCTTAAGTTTGATGCGTTCATTTCCATACAGGAAATCAAGAGATGACCCGAGATTTTCTAATTACAATTCCAGATTATGTAAATCAAGGCGAATGGTGGAAAATGCTTTCGCCATATTGGCTTAAAAATGGCAATTTTTTTTTTAGACCCTTGGAGGCAAAAAACATCTACTATTACTTCGATAGTAAAAGCTTCATGTGTGTTGCATATTTTTTTGAGATCGAACAGCAGAAATGAGCATTACGATAATAATTTACTACCTCTATTGGATGAGAGCGCAAACGGTTTTCTCAATATGGAAATCAATATTCGTAGAAGTACAAACTACGCATTCAGTGTACGTGAACATTTTGTTAATTACTTTAATTCATAAAAAGGTTAGATATATATTTTTTTCTGTATTTGTGCAATAAAAGTGTAAATTAAATGTTAATTCATAAAAAGGTATATCCTATAAAAATAAATATAATTTTCCATAGCTTACCTAAAGCATTTCGATAGCTTTAAAGTTCAAAATAACAAACGTGGGAGATACAAATATTTTTTTTTAAATTGCCGAATCGAGAGATAATTGGACTTTTACCGAAAAGCAATCGGAGACATTTAAAAGCCGTATACGGCCGATTTAACTCAATCCCAATATTCCTATTTCTTTCCAAACTTGATCCTTCTTTCTATTATTTTTATATTCTGGATATGAAGTTTTTTTTTTTTTTTTTTTTTTTTTTTTTTTTTTTTTTTTTTTTTTTTTTTTTTTTTTTTTTTTTTTTTTTTTTTTTTTTTTTTTTTTTTTTACAGTGAATACAGCACAAGAATCTCCACTGCTCCCGTCTGGAGCCAGTGAGACTATGGCATCCCCAATTGGGGTATGTTGTGAGGCTGAAGGTAGCGGGGAGGGGAAGGAGGTGGGGAAGAGGAAGGTTGGGAAGTACCTGGCTATTCAGATCTGGTCACTAAACACGGCTAAAGCCATTTTCAAGCAACGTTTCAATTCTGAATGGTGGTCTTGCACCAGGGCGATACTGATAGTATCTTCCACTCTGGAACATGCCGCAAATATACTATAAGTGTCATAAAGTAAACGATGCTTGCTAATTTAGTTGATTATTCTTTCGGTATTTGCATCCGACATTATAAAAAATACCATCAAATCAGAAATAATAACGTTGTGTGCAAACTCTGCAAGTAGCAACTGATCGCGGACGCGAGCAAACGCCGCGTCCAGACGCAGCACCGGACGCCGCGGCCAATCAGAGAACGCGTTGATGTGAACACTTTGAGTTCGTACACAACATCTGACCGCCACTGTGCACGGGATCGCGGACGCACTTCGAACGCTTTGGTTTGGCCTTCGCTTTAGAGAAAAAATAACACCAAAAACGTTTTCGACGAAGACATTTTTTAAAAATAAAATCAGATGTCCCATTAATAATCGAAATTTCAGAACAAAGGAAGAGGTTCAGCTCGAATCAAACGGTAGTCATCTGACACAGCACTGATTCTAACCCCCCCCCCTTCCCATCCCATCCCACCTTCAGAACCTTTTCCACCCTTCCCAGATGAAATAACCCCCAACCCCCTAAACCATATTCGCAGAAAACCTATCTACGAAGAAAAATAGAAAACTTTACGAAGGAACTCGGATGTTTAGAGTCAAATATCAAAAGAAAATGTATACAGGGAAGGGAAAAAACGATTTCTTTTTACCATTATAAAACATTTCAAAATATCGTCAATTAAATCATAGAATTCATATTTCGTCCAAAGATGTTCTTACGATCATACAGGGCGGTTTCAATGAGAAAGATTAATTATTCTCCATACCAGCTTTTTAAAATAATAACACAAAATCGATTTTATTTCATTCAAAATATGCTTTAATTTATGCCTACATTCAAAAATGCTGAAAGGCGTGATGATAAAACTATTAAAATTAAGTACTTTACATAATTATTTTTTTATCGTAAGTATTCATAATTTTTCAATAATGTCTAAGCAAAATAAGAATGTAAAAAGATTCTTAAATATATTAGTTTGTAAGACCGTAAATAAATAGACACACTGAAGTTCTCCCTCTCTAAGCAGAGAATTTCTCAATTAGGGAGGTATTGTTACCACTATATATTATATACATTTTTTTTTTTTTTTTTTTTTTTTTTTTTTTTTTTTTTTTTTTTTTTTTTTTTTTTTTTTATTAGTAATAGAAGGTACATAAATTACAAATAATTTTTATACAGTAATTAATTACATAGTAGAATATTTGATGTACCCCCATAATTAAGCAAGGCTTGTGTGTATGGGGGGGTGTTATTGTATTGATTTTTTAATATCATTCAGTTTAAGTTTTCAGTATAATTTTTTAGGTGAGTATTATATTGGTTAATTATATATTATACAGGGTGTTAAGGGACGTACTTGAATTACTTTACCCAGTGATTCCTGACATTATTTGGAGTAAAAAATGTAAATGAAATTTTGGTCTCCGGTGACTTTTTTTTCAAAAATTTTTTCTTCAAAATCAAACAAACAAAAAAATTCTTCCACATGTCGTCACTGGTCACTCAGCCGGGTGTCCGACGAACCCCGCCTCCAACTATTCAACAACTACTATTTTTTAATGTTTTTCTAGAAAAAAAAAAAAAAAAAAAAAAAAAAACAAAAATGTCACCGGAGACCAAAATTTCATTTACATTTTTAACTCCAAATAATGTCAGGAATCACTGGTTAAAGTAAGTCAAGTACGTCCCTAAACACCCTGTATGTATCATCGTCATTACATTACATACTTTATAAAAAGAAGTCGCTCAAAATGTTAGTGCGCATTGATCTTTTAAACTATGCAACAGATTTTCATGCGGTTTTCACCAATAGATGGAGTGATTCAAGAGGAAGGTTTATATGTATAATACATGCTTATTATAGTAGAGAAAAGCCGAGAAATTCAAATATTCATAATACTATAATAAAACATTGTTCGAAACTGTCAAATTAGTATAAGCTTTCCCTGAAGAAGGAACGTTTGTTCCGAAACCGGTAGGATTTACGCATTATATAAGTGGTTTATACAAAGTTGTATTGTTTCATTTTTCAAATATTCAATTCAGGCAGCGGGCAGCTGGCAAGTGGGTGGTGTGGATTTTATAAAGGTTGGGTAATGGCGTTGTGTTTCGTTAGCCACAGCAACGTTGGCCAAAAAAATAATATAAATAAAAAAGTATTTTTGTCACAAAACATGAGCGCGGATCTTTTTTTTTTAAATGATTTTATTTAAACTAAAATTAAAATTCTGAAACATAGCTTTCCCAGAGAATTTATTGATTTATTTTAATGCACGATTATATGATTTGAAATGTGTGTGGTATAATACAAAATATTGTTTGAAAATTTAACAAATCTGCCAACGACCTACGGTAAAACCGTATTGTAATAAAAATAAACATATTTTCTCAAAATTTAAAACAAAGTTTACTAGATGAAAGACCCTAAACAGAGACAAACACATACTTGTACATCAAACGATAAACCAGAAAAATGATCTGTATTGACCGTATGACGTTCGAACTGCACTTAAATTATTCTAATATTCTAATTACGTCACACGAATTTCATGATTTTCAATCACCCCCCCCCCCTCTTGTCCCTGTCACACAGTGTCATGTTTGTGAGACCCTTCTCCCCCAGCGTGACGTCACATATTTTACAATTTTACATGTAAAGATAATAGACGGTAATATATTAAACATTTTTGACAACATTTAATATTGTCTTGGTTACATTTGCCACAACGGAGGGGGCGTAACGGGATACCACGACGGAGGGGGCGTAATGGGATACCACGATGGAGGGGGCGTATTAGTACGGGGAAAATATTTTTGTGACAGTCGTATGTGTCACAGTCGTTTTGTGCATGTGACGTCACAAAGCTCATACACCCCCATACCCCTCGTCGCACTTCTCTACTCCCCTCCTCCCCGTAGGGTGTGACGTAATTTGTGTACGGCACCTATGCCCTGATGATTGACACTGTAACGACGTCCAAAACGTTGGCTAATATTGCGTCAATTGGCTAAGTTGGATAATAAAACTTAAAAACGTTGAGTCAACCCCATTCCTTTAAAAAACAAATAACGAAATGGATCCTTACACATGGAATACATTACAATTTTAACACCCATTCACTTTACACTCTATCAATTAATCACCTTTCAGACAAAACATAATATATCTCTATTTTCTAAATTAGCGGCATTGTATGTGCAAGATTAATAGTATGATCTATATCTAACAACTCCCCAAATTTCTCATTTTATAATAATTCTCTAACTTCTCCATCTTCTTCTTGTAACCCAATCTAACTATAAGTAGGTATATCATTTTCTTATTATAGAAGATCTGTGTGCATAATATTAAGAGCAGGCAAAACGTAATATATCTTTATTTACTATCTAAGCAGCATTATATGTATAAGACTGTTTCTGTGAACTATATATCAATAATTCCTTAATATACTAATAATAACTTATCTTTTCCAATAATTCTTTAACTTCTTCACCTTATTCTTGTAATCCAATATAACTACATAAACTCTCTTATTATAGGAGAATTTGTGTGCATAGTATCAATTAGTGAAAAATTTCAACCTGTACTAATGAATGTATATCCGCAAACTGTAAACTTCACCCGCCATAACACAGGGTCATCCCTAGCATGGAGGGTGAAATATCACAAAAAACTATATGTACTTTCGATAATTCATGTATTAAATAAATAAAATAAATAAATGGCTTTTTGGCTATAAAACAAAAAATTATCATAATAATATTTTTGACCGTGAAAATCTAAATCGTAACTGCCATACAAATTCCCACAGAGTACGGGTTCTTTTTTTTGCTTTCCCAGCTGTTAAGATGAATAAACCATAAATTGCCATTATGAAAAACAAGAACCAATCGTTGTTCATTTTGTTGCTTTCAATACAACACATTCTCTATGTTTCTCAATTCCAGGATATCTCAGCTCGGCGACTTAAAAATGTATTTTTATCCATTTCCGAAACGTTCAGTATTCACGTCAGGCCATAAGGAAAAGATTCGGCGCCATAAGGGAGCGGGATATTAAGCAGGAAGTTGGGAGGTGTGGTTTAGAGCAAGGCGAAAGATTATCAAAACGCGCAAGGATTCAATAAACGAAATAAAAGCAGACACTTTAATATTATACAGCTTTGGGTTGTTTAATTTGGCACCCTTGACTCTGTGCAGAAACGGGTGATGATCGACAAACAGATTGCTGATAATGCTGTCCTTGTTCTACAGGTGTTTCAATGGAAGATGCTCTGAGGAATTTGCGTAATTGATCGCACCGGTTAGGCTTGTTGAAAAAGTATCGATATATCGATATTTTTAAGTATATCGATATTTTTAACCGATATATTTTGATCCGATATATCGATACAAAATATCCAATATCGAAAATTGTATCAAAAACGATATTTTTTTAAATTTATGTATTTAAAGTCACTAGAATTCAAAACCGTACAGGAACGAACGTAAAATGTAACTGTATTGGGTCATGACATCTGGCGGTAGAAATTTTAACAATTAATAGCTTACAAATCTAATGTCTTTGCATTAGTATTTGTGATCTGATCACTAATACTATCTCATGTGTGTAGGTAGGTACATACATAAAAATGTATGCTATTTTTCACCATTTTTTTCTAAGCCACTCCTATGTGTTGGTTCCCAATTGTCTATGATTATTGACTATACCTTGTTCCAAACACGAAGTCCTTTTTTTGACAGATTAATACGCCAATAGAATGTTACTGAGACGCATACAAACTTTGTATGCATCTCAGTTTACATATAAGTTAGAAGACAGCTTTTTAGTTTATGATATTTTTGTAATTATTACCTAATAAAAATGAATACTGATAAAAATACCTTAATTTTTATTGAGATTTTTGTACATTAAAAAAGCACATTGTGTGTAAAAATTACTATTGAAAATATTGACCTGAATACACTATTATTTAAAAAACGCAAAATCTCTTGAAAATTTGACCGATATATCGATATTTTTTACTCGATATATCGACGTCGATATTGATATTTTAATAAATATCGATACATCGATATATCGATATTTTTTTTCACTTTCGACATCCCTAGCACCGGCGCGCAGTTGGAAAACGTGACAAACTTGCGCCCAATATTAGCAAACGGTAGACAATGTTGTCATATGAGAACTAGTCGCCTCTACTACTCGTCCTTGTTAAGGCGCTGCAACCGGGCTCAAAAAGAAGAAGATGGAGTGATATGAAATTACGATTGTTAGAGGAGCGCGCTAGTATTTAAAGAGACAAAATCGATGCGAAAATTGGGAAAATGTTTAATAAAACACGACTCGTTTAAAATAGAGCAAAAATCTCACCGGGCTTGTCTTAAATAGCATTTATAGAAACACTGTGAATTTTTCATAAATATAACTTGTAAAATAACTGAAACAAACGTGTTTATAATAATTTTTGGAGAATACTTTGCGATTTTTTTTATCGAGGGAATTTTATATAGTTTGCGTTTCGGCGCGGGCAATGTCTAGATATTATCTTCAAGAATAACATATAATTTTTTAAGAGCTTTAAAATTTAACGTGTTTAAGGGAGATATGTAAGAAATCGGTAGAAATTCGGGTAGCGGCGGCAAGCTGGGTGAAATAATAATTTGCCGGTCACTATGTTTCCTCCCTTCTATAATATGATTCCTAGGTTCATTCCTACCCTTCCCCTGTCGATTTTTATATTGTATAGCTTTTGTCATTTGATTTCCTAATTACAAGATTGCCATTACAATATTTTGACATTTCAGTGAACTTACCTAGAAAAAAACACCAACCAGGTTCTAGAGCAAAAACTTGTCTGACTATTATAAATGCTTCAAATGGGCAGGTACTTCAATAATTGAAATCGGTCACAATAAAACAGATGAGAAAAATAAATTGCTTCTGAGATGTTGAAGATCATCGAGCGGCTATGACATTAATAAGGCGTCATAAAACTATAAGTAGGTGCTTTATAATTTCCATCCGTTCATAATACGCGCCGCTGACAAACACAGATCTTTTGATGAAGAAATCAATCATTGTTAAGTGCTTTCAATCGATCGAGTAGGTATATTAACATAATTCTCTTCAATCAAAACAAAAAACAAAATATGGCAACTTTTCCGCGCTGAAAAAAAAAGTTTTTTTTTAAAATTAAATAATTATTTTTATTGTGGTATCTGAAAATACCCTCGAAACGACAACAAAACAGTATCTATTTGGAGCGAGGCACAAGACTCCTAAAATTCCTGGCTTTAATACAAAAAAATCACATACATAGAAAGGGGGCATACATTAATTACGTGAGCAGTTTTTCTAACAATGTAGACCCCCCCCCCCCCCCTTGGTGAGACAAATTTGGGCCACTTCGTGTATTCTTTTCAAGTAAAGTGAGATTTTGCTGGAACTCCCCCCCCCTTTTGAGCTCACGTAATTAATGAACGCCCCCAAAGAAAAACATTTTTACCGCATTAGTACTAGTTTGCCCGAGTCATTTCGGGTGTGGGATTTTTCGCACGTAAAAGCCGCCCGATTATACTCGGGGGTGGTCGTTAAGCGAAAATCTTTAAGACTTGTTTAAAGCCCCAACGCACCCCTCTGCTACACAGTCGTACGCACGCATTCAGTCTCCAGTAAATAGAATATAATATTACTAACATATGAAAATGAATCCCTGTTTCCCTTGGTCACGCCATAACTTAAAAACGACTTCACCTATTTAATTCATCTTTTTTTTTAAGTTTTCTAATACTTTGTAGAAGTTTCTTACGATCTTACGGAAAGAAAACTAAGAAAATTGCGCAGAAAATCGGATAATTTCAGAAAACTTAACGACTATTTTAACTTCGCACGTTTGACAGTTCGCGCGTTTGATGGAATTGAATTTAGCAGGCAGTTAATTTTTTTTTTGTTGTCTATGGTTTTTTTTTTTAATCTCTACATATTATAAATTAAAGTCCCCGCGCCGTCTATCTGTCTGTTCGCGATAAACTCGAAAACTACTGAACGGATTTTCATGCGGTTTTCTGCAATAGATAGAGTGTTTCGTGAAGAAGGTTTAGGTATGTAATTTGTCAAGGATTTGTGTAAATTGGTTGAAACATAAACATAAAAAGTCGAGCCGAATGGTAGCTTTCAACGAAAACGCTGCCAAATCCTTTTGGGATATAACAAAACAATGCATGGTGGGATATTCCTCTTTTATAGATCTACAAATAAGTCCGCGAAGGCATATATCTATCTTTTACGGATAGCTTACTATACACATTCTATCTTTTAAAAAACGGTCACTAACATTGCGGTAATTGAAGAGTTATTTAGACGAATACAGTATAAATCCTTATTAATTTAAATACGTAATAGTTACCCCAAGCATTTCATGCACATTATAATAATCTTTCACACCATCTCTACGTATTATAAATTAAAGTTCTCCGCGGCATCTGTCTGTCTCTTCGCGATAAACTCAAAGACGGCGGTAGTTACAAAGGTTGGATTTTACAAAGTGTTTTATTAGCCACAGCAACGCGTGGCCGGGTCAGCTCGTTATAGATATTTTAAATAGGTACCTATGTTAGGTATCAGATTTGATTGATTGTTCTTATAATACACAAAAATGAATGTTTGTAATATATGAAAAATGAAAATTTGAATAAAAAAATTGCAATAGGTGAAAACTGAATGTACTGGGACTGAATATATGGAACGCGAGAGGGGGGGTTGGCGGGACGGGGGAGCTGGATAGGGGAGAGGGTGGGCGGGAAAGGTGGGGAAAGGAACGCGGGAGGGGAACGCGGGACGCACGAGAGAGGACATAAAGACAGAAACAATTTATTTCATTAAATATGGCGGCATTGTAACGCATGCTAGGAACCAGCTAATAAAATAAACAAACAATATTTTTAATTTTTTTTAAATAATAGTTTAAATATTATAGGTACTTGACATCCATCCCTTCAAAGCTTTCAAAAATAATCCTCAAAATTACAAGTTTTATCATTTTCCAAGGGATGAGACGAGTAGCGGTAGATACTCGTATATGCGTGTATATGATTTTGAGCCAGATTTATGAGGTAAAGTTGGCCCTAATGTCTATTAGGGTGAATGCGCAGGTTCCCAACTGGGAAGAGGGTGGCCGGTATCTTAGCAAAATCATTAGAACAGCAAGGCACCTGTAACCAGCTAACCTAAAATCAGTAATGATGGGGCTGACCATCGATAGTTATTAATCTTAATAATATATAAAAACAAAGTCCGATTTTTATGATCTTTAATTTGTTGTATTTGTCTCCGCCCAGAATAGCAGATAGCTATTAAAACACCGGAAAAATTCTTTTCCTCATACATTTCGTATGGAACGAATTCTCATCTTCTGAAAGAGCTGCTGCAATATTGTGATAAATATAATATTGAAAAGTAAGTGAATTGAAAAATTCAAAAACGTCAAATGTTAATGCGCTGAGCGTTTTGCTTTTATTCTTAAACATTTAATGCTGCCCCTCTTTCTTACACACTAACAGCCGTTGTGTCCAACATTTTCGGATGATTAATCCGAGTGAAGCTGAGCCTAGCGCCTTGCGCCGCTAAGCTAAGGTATGTTAGAAAAATGCTCCATTTTAGCTGTGTCCAACAACTTGATCGTAGCGCTCGGTGTGTAGCCCCATTTGCTTTCGTACACCAAAAAATGACGTCAAGTTAGCAACTTTACATGTTAAATTAATACCGAAACGTTAATTAATTTTATTTATTATTAATACAGATATTTTATTTTAAATAGTGTAATACATAAAGCGACATTTTACATTTTTAAAACAAACGTATTTAATATGTTAAAAATAAGGTGTTAATTGACTTACTTTTTTGTTTACGTGCGTTTGAAGTTTGACATTAGAATCAGTTGAAATTTTGTATTCAAAATGGACAAGGCGAAGCGTTTGAAAAATTTTACGCCAAACGAAAAAATGAGACTTGTAGACCTAGTTACCTCGTCGCAGGTCATTTTGTCGAAAGCGACAGGTGGCCCAAACTACGCTACGCTTGTAAAATCAAAAGAAGCTGCTTGCAATGACATTGTCCTCGACAAGTGCTAATTATATTCCACATATTATTACAAAAATGACACTCGAATAAGTCAAAACTTTACCTTTCGCTTGCGTAAGTTAAATTATCTTCTACTTGGCTCAAAACATATAAAAAAACACGCTTTTGTCATCCTAAAGCGGTTATAAAAATCGCCGTCATTCCATAAAATTTATATCGGCATCTTGCCGCCGCCTATATAATCCAATATTATCGTCAACCATAATCACTATATTCAATATAGGATTCATATTTCAAATTGAAAAACCAAATAAAAAAGCCGACAAAAGAGTGAACTGATGACAGATAATTACGATAATTAATTGACATTGACAGCTCGATTGTTTTCGCGGATTTTTGTTCGCTCTGTTGTCAGTTTTTATAAGTAGGTCTTCCTTAGCAACTTTAATCCACCCGGCTACCTTCCTTACATTTGAGTGTGGTGGGACGATCATTGTGTTTCGACACAGCGTATTTGGGCATTTGAGCAGGGCTGAGCGGAGATCTCGGCTGAGCATAGGTTGGACACAACGGCTGTGAATGTCAACAGTCGAAGATGAGGCAAACGGTGAACGTATATCTGATCTGCACCCTCCAAAGGAAAAATACGATAATTATAATAAATCTACCTCACACGTGTAAAGAAATTTTTATTTTTTTATTTAACGCAATTCCCGCAAGTAAGTGGAAAAGTAATAAAATCACAAAAAATATAAATCCGTACACAACGCCATCTCTGATAGTGATAAAAACAAAACACGGACAGTTGCGCATCGATAATTGCCTCTTTGTGTATTTTTTAACTTAACTCTTAACCACCTGACGTCAACAATTTCATTCAGTTAATAAGTTAACCCAACAATTATTGATTTTTAGGTTTAGGTTCGAAGTTCGCCGGGTCAGATAGTTAAATATATAAATAATAAAAACATATAAATAAATATATATTTTTGAATGTAGCTATTACTTTGTGGTTATCCATTATAGAAAAATGAAATAAATTGACTAATTCCGGAATATATAAACTCAAATGCAATGATTGTCCCTCATTTTATATTGGAAAAACAACTCGTAATTTTGAAATCAGAATCAAAGAACATTTAAGGTGTCTTAAAAATAATAATTTTTCTGAGTTTGCTAACCATATCATTGAAAATAACCATAGTTTTGAAAAAAATACGGGGATAAATATTCTTCATATTAATCATAAAGGAAAACGTTTAGATAACTTAGAAGCCTTGAAAATTAAAAAATCCCTTAAAAATAATGAATCTATTATCAACAAACAAAAAATATTGTCATATAGCCCAATCATGGATTTGTTCTCCTACCCACCCACTCTACACTAATACCTACCCACCCAATCTACATTATTAACTAGCAACGGCTCCACCCCTACCATAATAAAACATTGTTCGAAACTGTCAAATTAGTATAAGCTTTCCCTGACGAAGGAACGTTTGTTCCGAAACCGGTTGGATTTGCGCATCATATAAGTGGTTTATACAAAGTTTAATTATTTCATTTTTTTTATATAAATAAATATCTAAAATATATTTTTTTAGTATAATATTTATTAAACCATTTACAAGTCAGAACTATGGCAGTAAAGTAACAGTAAGAATGTATTTTCGTTATTTGTTTTTGGTGTGTTATACCGTGTTGCGCTAGCTCCTTCTTTAGCCAACGTTTCGGACATTGTTGCAGTGTCCTTCATTAGGGCAGATCCGGTAGACGTGTAGA
Source organism: Limnephilus marmoratus (assembly GCA_917880885.1). NCBI lineage: Eukaryota > Metazoa > Arthropoda > Insecta > Trichoptera > Limnephilidae > Limnephilus > Limnephilus marmoratus. Next base: position 26,714,555 of record OU862923.1, on the reverse strand, counting down.
TGTATCACAATTAAATTAAGTAGATGTATCCCACATCTACCGGATCTGCCGGAGCTGCCCTGAAGATGGACACTGCAACGCTGTCCGAAACGTTGGCTAAAGAAGGAGGTAGCGCAACACGGCGTAACACCCCAAAAACAAATAACGAAAAAAAGAGAGAAAGTTGAATAGGTATAATAAGACGCCCTAGGAACACAAGGCAAGAGTTGGTTTCGTAAAAGATGAGACTTTATTGAGTGAAGTAAGTATTGTACGCTAAGACAATTTGTGGCGGTCCTTCCGATCTGCACACCCCTTTACCGAATGACGTTATAGTTAGTTAAATTATTGGTAAAGAATTTTCCTACTTTAGTTGGAGTTTTTTATTTTTATCGGTGGTCATCGTCTACACCACTCCATTCCTCTTTCTGTCACAGATCCCATCCCCACACACTTACAATACGTTCGTTGTTTTTTATTTAACAACCAAAATATTCACCAGAAATAATTTATATGGCAGAACAACGTTTGTCGGGTCAGCTAGTATGAGATAAAAGAGTAAAAACTGTTATAATAACCAGTAACCAGCCCTGTTACAAATTTGAATATAGAAATAAGATATCTTGAGAAAGAGGGTGGGACGGGAGAGAAGGGGGTTGTATCGCACCCCAAGTAACCACAAACATACCGTAAACGACTTGGTCGATTAATTAACCCCCTGAAAGAAGATGGCGCTGTACTCTGCCTTGTAATATAAGGTAGGTATATGGTACCACCCGGATATCTGAACAACAAGTTGGCAAAATTCGTAAAACGCCGTAAAAGGCAGAGGGAATAGAAAATTATACAACCAGTAAGTTTTCTCACTTAAAACCTGGAGAGCAGATATAGTAAAGTAAGTAGCTACCTGCTTTGTTATTTCGGAAAGTAACATTTTTAAAGAAAAACTCGAATAAATATTTAATATAGGTACCTAGGTAATGATGATAAATGAAAGTAGATATTATATAAAAGATATAGCAGACCTCATGCGTAGACCCATTTATGAGTTGTCGTAAATCGTATAAAAATCCTGCGCAGTAACCATGACGTTCCTGCGCATTGCCAACAAAGTTCTTGCGTGTTACATACAAAATTCCTGCGTTGAACATTTCAAAGTTCCTGCGAATTGCCTACAAAGTTCCTGACGTGTATATGTGAGCGCATTACCTACAAAGTTCTTGCGGGAAAACCCACAAAGTTCCTGCGGCGAACCCCCAAAGTTCCTGCACATTGCTAACAAAACTCTTGCATTGAACCTTCAAAGTTCCCATGCATTGTCAACAAAGTTCATATGCATTGCCTACAAAGTTCCTGCGGACAACTTCCAAAGTTCCTTACGCAATGCCCATAAAGTTCATATGCATTGCCTACAAAATTCCGTTGCATTGTGCATAAAGCTCCTGCGCATTGCCTACAAAGTCCCTGGGATAAACCTTTAAAGTTCATGTGCATTGCCTACAAAATTCCGGTGCATTGCGTGTAAAGCTCCTGCACATTGCCTCCTATAAAATTCCTAGGCATTGCGTATAAAGCTTCTGCACATTGCTTTCGAAGTTCCTGCGCATTGCCTATAAAGCTCTAGTGCATTGCCTACAAAGTTCTTGCGGTGAACCTCCAAAGTTGCTACGCATTGCCCACAAAGTTCCTGCGAAATGGTTAGGTAATTATTTAAAGTTCAATGAAAAGAAGTCGAATAGTTAGTCTTATACGATTGCTAACCCGAAAACCAATTCTTTGACCACTAATCAACCAATAAAAATAAATAGGATTTACCATTTACCTAACATAGATTTAATCAAGCCATGATGTAATCGGCCACAAATGATTCCGAACCCACATCATCAAATCTACCGACAAGGAAAAAGGGATGAAAATTAAATAACGATTATGTTTGTGCCAACACTTTGCCAACGGACTGAAGTTTAACACACATTGTGACTCGTTTTAATGAATGCGTCAGTTTATTAAACCGCTCTCAACATAATTCATTCATTCACTTGATCGAGTCGGATGTGCCACAAAGAATGTGTACAATAAATTCTTTGGGCGTTATTCCGAGAACGCGGGCCCCGGGCGCACCGACCGACTGAACATTTCCCGCCCATTGTCAGGGAAGATGGAAGATAATACTACAGCTGGTTCATACATTTTAGAGCCCGTTCACACTTCCGTCGTAAAAACGGAGAGGGGTTCCGTCGTCACGACGGAAGCCCTAGGCCCCTGTTCACACTTCCGTTTTCAAGACGGATCCGTCTTGAAAACGGACCCTACTCTACGAAAACAACGACCAAAACATTTTATCATTCTTCAGTAGACGGTCGTGCGCACTGCGCAATGGACGACGATGAAGCATAATAGGTGCTATTTGAAATGTACAAATACCTACTTAAAAATAAAACAATTTAAATAATAAACTTTTTCTTCGAATTCGGTAAGGGAATGTATTGATATAATTCCAGCCATAAAATTACTTCAGGGGTCGGACCTTATTTGTTCAAACCGTGGGAGAATATTGTGTTTGCATACTTGAAAAGGAGAAAGTACGCGAAAATCATTCAGCAATTATTATAACTAAAATCACTAAAAAACATGAATGATATGACTAAATATTTTCTTGAGATTAAATAGAAAAAATCGCATTCTGGAACGAACATATATATTATATAATAATATTACAAAACGCCAAACGCGCGCCCCATAAAAACACAAATTGCCTGCCGCCTTGCGTCTGGGAGCGGGCGGTGGTGAAGTGTGAAGCGGGGTGTGGCGGGTTCAAAACGGATCCGTCGTCCCGCCGTGTAGTGTGAACAGCTCCATTGAAATGTATGAGCCAGCGCGTTCCCTTCCGGCTTCACGACGGACGCTCTGCGTAGGCGAACTCTCCGGCGAAAAAAAACGGATCCGTCTTCGCGCCGGATCCGACAAGTGTGAACAGCTCCATAGAGCCACTACAGCGGCTAGGGCTTCCGTCGTGACGACGGAACCCCTCTCCGTTTTTACGACGGAAGTGTGAACGGGCTCTTAGGGATCGGAGAATTATTATATTCTAAAGGCGTAAATTCCAAGGGCTGGTGTGATTAATTCTGTTGCTTTTAGCCAAAATCCGCCATGGAAGAAACAAAGCTCGATACATTGCAACTCTAGAAAGGGAGGGTATTAGTGTTTACAGAAAAAAGGGAAGCTACGCAGAGAAAACGAAGGTATCAAATAGCGCGAACCTTGCGATAAGAACTACAAGTAAAATATATTTCAATTCTTTTATTCGAACGTCAATTAATTATTAAATCAACATGCGCTGTTTTTTCTTACATTCCAATAGATGTCGTTGAAAATAGTGTCTAATTTCCAGGAGTAGGAACCTACGTGAATTGGAAAAATCCCGAATAGTATCTGGAAAATAAGGAAGCTCTTTGAAAATATGAAATAGCGCGAACTCACGAACTTGCGTCACGAATTATGTACACCAGATATTCGAACATTTTTATTCCAAATTCGAATAATAATAACAAAAACATGCGTTGTATTTATTAACATCCAATAGATGTCGTTAAAAATGGCGTATAATTTTCAGAACTACCTACGCCAGTTAAAGGCTTCCGAATTCATTGTTTTGCGTTAGGTACTATTTTGTCTGCGACAAATAAAACATCACTACTCATTACGGAAGAAAGATGAGCAAAAGCGCGGGAAGATGTCCATTCGCGGCAATTGTAGGTATCGATTTGAAGTTTGCGGCGGACATTGTGGAATATTTACCGCCTTGATCGGCGCCAAGTCGACTAAACACGTACAGCCCAGCTATAGGTCTATTGTGCCTTGTGTCGAGCTGTGCTTACAAGACGCGCAATGACTGTAGGAACATCCATTATTATTATACGGCCATCATTATTATTATTGTAAGTACAAATCGTTTTATGGAGTTAGGTTATGTTCGCTGAAATAGGCGGCCATTAGTGCGGTCCTATAAGGGCCGATGCCGGTACCAACATTGAATAATGATTCAATAAACGAAAATAAAAGAAACACATATTTTCTAGTACCTACCTAATCTATGTGTATGTTAAGGAAATGTCGGTGATGGTTAGCTACTGATAAAATTAAGTTGAGTATAAATTAAATTACAATTTATGATTAACATAAATTTTTAGTGGTGACCGGACAACCTCAACAATGTACAACTTTATCAATCCTTTGAAAAGCAATGACGTTATAAAAAAAAATAGACTCGCCATAGTCTCATATACTCACAATATAATGTGGAAAGTAAGGAACACTCTTTTGTTTTCAGCGATTTTCAGTATAATTTCTTAATTCAAAAGTTTATTCCTGTGTGATAAAGATAGACAATCAAATAATATGTGTGTATGAATGACATGGATATATGAGCGGGCGGCGTATTGCTTGTCACTTTTTGATGGAACGTTCGCTCAGTTCGCTGTCTCCTTTTCTCGAGGCCCACTAGAATAAAAGGTCCTGCTGCCTGTCGGAGTTTGATATGTCGAGCTATACAATAAATTCTATAGGGCAACGACAGTTTTCAAATGGTGGCGATTGTCTTGTTAGAACTACTGATTTATGTGTTGTTTTATCGCAAGCAAACAAATAAACAAGTGTTTAGGCTGATTAGTCTACTTTAAAACAGTGAAGTTTACTTAGCAACAGAAATTTGGCTGTTGCGCGTCCAGACCCTCTACTTTAGTAGGACTTGAATTTTCTCTGATGACGTTTAAAACCGCGAGCGGGAAACATGAAAATTAATTGTATCTAATATTTATAATAATCGATAATATTAAGTAATTTGCGTGTACTTACAAATGAAATGTTATTCATTCGCCTTTACTATTATTTGCCGAATAATTGAAACTTTTTCACATCACACAGGAGGGCATTTTGACACTTTTTAAAATGCAATTTACTTACAGGTAAGTGCTGGTAAGACGCAATCTTACTCGACGCGTAGCAGTTTAGTACTAAAGTACTAGATAGCGAGATCGGTACAATTGTCTTGTTCTTGTCTTCCCACTTTGAGATTTCTACCCCTCGTCTAATATAGTATGTATTAACGTCATTGTTGAAAAGTGATTGAAACTGATGAAAACAAAAACTTGGTTAAACAGGTGACGTTAGGTTGGGTTGTGAACTATTTAAATAATTTTTTTATCACTTTGAATAACTCATAATAATAAATAGTTCAGAGGTGTTAAAATGCCACTTTGTGTTGGCATTGGACCATTTTTAGTATGCATCACATTTGTTTGGACCGCAATCAGTAGCATATTTTTATCTCAAATCCTAAAGTAAAAAAATCCGTTGGCTAAAGTTCAAACGTCGAAATGTAGGAAAATGATACCAAGTTACAGATTAGATTTTCACGGCCAAAAGTATATTTGTTATTAGTTTTTGGGGTACTATGCCGTGTTGCGCTACCTCCTTCTTTAGCTAACGTTTCGGACAGCGTTGCAGGGTCCATCATCAGGGCAGATGTGTAATTTATGATGATGGACACTGCAACGCTGTCCGAAACGTTGGCTAAAGGAGGTAGCGCAACACGGCATAATACCCCAAAAACTAATAACAAACGGATACTAAGTTTGTTCTATTTGTGTTATTAAATATGGGAAGGTCTAATGCGCGGACATTTCGAATGAACTATTGCGAGCTAGACTAGGAAAAAATACGGAATGATACACTCAGCATAGCCCTGGTACACCATTCACAATCAAAATATCGTTTGAAATGGCTTTAGCCGTGTTAATAAACAGATCTCAGTAGTGGTTCTGTGAACTTTCCTTTATTTAATAAATCATTAAATTTATAAATAGGTACTTAAATACCTACCACACATACATATTGCAACATCTTTTTTAAAATTTCAAACAAGATATTAAATTGTAATATTTAATTAAAAGAAGACAATATTAGCGAAACTCAATCGAAAATCTGGAAACAGAAAAATCATAAAAAGATATTCGCAACTCTGGGACACGAACTCAGGACCTTTCGTTTCCGGGCAAATGCGCTACTACTGTGCATATTATAAATAAAATAGATAAAATTTATCCAGAAACTATCTAGATATCATTTAGTTCGGGTTTGAATCTTGCTATCAAACATAAAGATAGTAGCCAATAAAATATGCGTTAAGAAAATGAAGATATTGTTGGTGGTTCTTAGTCGAAGTATGATATAGTTAAAAATTGCCCGGAAAGCGAAAGGTTCTGGGTTCGTGTCCCAAAGGTGCAAATAACTTTTACTGATTTTTCTGTTTCCAGATTTTCGATTGAGTTTCGCTAATATTGTCTTCATTTGATTAAATATTACAATTTGAGGTTTTACTATAATATTATAAAGTTAAATATAAAAAATATAAAAAGGAATTAAATAATTTATCCAAAAAACGACACTCAATGACGACAGGTCGTTTATCAAACTTTCTTCAGGCACGTAGATTTTATTTACATTTTATTTAGATATACAGGAGTCTCAGAGAAAAAAAATCTTGAGGGTCTTTGTTATCTTTGAGGATGCTGTGTGGAGGGTATTTTAAAGGAAATTCTAGGAAGGAAAAGATATGACGGGTGGGTAGAAATCTGGGATTCAAAGTATGAGAGTAACGGACATATAAATCCACCCATCACACTGTGTGCAAGGCGATGGGTCGAGAGAGTTCGGCTGGAGAGGATTAGGTGCCATAACATGTAAGAAATAAATGAAAATAAGAATGGTAAATACACGAAGATTTCACGGTTGAACAAATAATCATTATTTATGTCTTACTCCGCTCACTGGTTAATACGCCAAATTTCTTATTCTAACAGTTAGATTCACCTTTATTATCACGAAAAGTGAGTATTTATGTCGAAAGAGACGAAAAAATATGTAAAAAAAATATGCATTTTTTTTTAAATAAAACAAAAACTTTGTAAACACCACTTTTATTTTTATACTTTATGCCGAGCGGGTTTCGCTACAACCCTTCATCAGGGCAGTATGGAGTACTGGAGATTAGTAGAGATTATACTGCCCTGATGAAGCTACGGTTGTAGCGAAACCCGGTCGGCATAAAATATAAAAATAAAAGTGGTGTTAACAAAGTTATTGTTTTATTTTAAATTAATAATGTCACATCACAAAGTATCCGCTTCATATGAACAAAAAAAATATGCATGTTACATTTTAATTTTGTTAAAGCGGTATACGCCATTCATATATTTATTTTTTTATTTAAAATTTCATATCTATAATTATCATCATCATTTAGATATACATCCCAGGTTTTGAATGGTTTGTTGGGCAAAGCAGGGTTTACGGGTACGTATAATTATTCTAATACCTTTCTTTCCGTGTTTTCCTGTTATAAATACAGGTACAAACTTGTCAATAAGGCATTCACTTCATAGAGTGAATATGTGATTGTTTTATATGGAAATAATATTTTTTCATATAATCAATCAATCAGTAAATGGCCGATATTTATAAAGGCCGAGACATGTTCTACACGCAGTATTTAATTGAAGCATCTACAACACTTCTAAGCGATCAAATTTTCAAAACAAAAATACATGATTTTGTATGATTTTGCATTATTTCGCATGGCTTCATCTTAATACCCTAATAGGGAAGGCCGTAGTCCAATTGGATTCGGACAGTTATTTGTAAAACAGTTGGTTGGTTCGTGCCTTTCTTGGCCGCCTGTAAAGTTATGCATGTCGATCAGTTTAAGTGCAATAGCCCATTCACACCATTCATTTATCGTTCATTTCGTGATTTCATTCCGCCTCTTTCCCTCGAAATGAACCGTGTGAACACGAAAGTGAATAGAGACAGTGCCGAAGGAAGCATTCCAACATTGTTGGAATGCTTCCTTCGGCACTGTTCACTCGCAACCGGAATTTAACATCACGTGACGCAAATGATGTGTGTGAACACTCAAGTGAACAGTCTTTCACTCGCAAATCAGTCGGCCGAAAAGTTCTGGCGTGAGGACGAGTAGCCGGAGCGGCTTAAACGTCAAAATGCTCCTTTTAGTTCGCTTTTCGAAATAACTCCTACACGTCTCATAGAAATCGTTGTTTCTCCCTTACTATGATAGTGAAAAATATGATCTAAACGGTATTGGAAAGAGAAAAGAATTTTCTATATATTCAATATAACAATTAACCACAAAAGAATACGAATGTTCACTTCTATGGAACCAAAGTTTCTGATCGAATTTGAAAAAAAAATTATGAAACATTGTGAATTTTTTATGAATTATTTTTATATGAAACGACAAAAAAGTGAGGTGACAGAAACGTTTATAATTTATTTGTCTAACAAAATAAGTGTGTTTTTATATTTTTTTTGTTACCAGTAATTTTAGTTAGAATAAAAGCAAGTAGAGCCATTTTTTAAACTTTTAAAAGTTTACATTAAAAATTATTCTATTTAAAAAATTACGTGGTTATTTCTAATAATAAATTTTGAAAGCATATTTCATCACCTTTCCAAAACAGTTTTTAGTTTTTGAATACGTTAATAAATATTCCATTTATATGGATTTTATTGCAAGCCGAGGCCTATTTTGGAATAAAAATATTTTCATGGTGCAAAAATACTGGAAGATATCAGTTTTCAGGTTATTATTTAACCATATGTTCATTTTATGGTGCTGAAATTTATTTACTGTTCACAAGAATCGCCAATTTCTCGTAATTTAGTTCGACGTTATCGGAAATGTCAATTGAAATCGTAAAGTATCCGAGTGAACCTTGTGTGACTTCAGCATAAAGCTGAAGTCACACAAGGTTCACTCGGATGAAGGTTTACTCGATGAAATGTTCCATTCTCGTTCACCGAGTGTTCACACGGTTCCTTCGAAGGAAGAGTTCACTCGACATTCTCGCTACGAAGTCGTCGAGAGTAGTCGCGGCCGCATTGGAATTCGTCCGGCGCTGACGGCTAAGTTCGGGAATATTTACGATTTCAATTGACATTTCCGATAACGTCGAACTAAATTACGAGAAATTGGCGATTCTTGTAAACAGTAAATAAATTTCAGCACCATAAAATGAACATATGGTTAAATAATAACCTGAAAACTGATATCTACCAGTATTTTTGCACCATGAAAATATTTTTATTCCAAAATAGGCCTCGGCTTGCAATAAAATCCATATAAATGGAATATTTATGAACGTATCCAAAAACTAAAAACTGTTTTGGGAAGGTGATGAAATATGCTTCCAAAATTTATTATTAGAAATAACCACGTAATTTTTGAAATAGAATATTTTTTAATGTAAACTTTTAAAAGTTTTAAAAATGGCTCTACTTGCTTTTATTCTAACTAATATTACTGGTAACAAAAAAAATGTAAAAACACACACTTATTTTGTTAGACAAATAAATTATAAACGTTTCTGTCACCTCACTTTTTTGTCGTTTCATATAAAAATAATTCATAAAAAATTCACAATGTTTCATAATTTTTTTTTCAAATTCGATCAGAAACTTTGGTTCCATAGAAGTGAACATTCGTATTCTTTTGTGGTTAATTGTTATATTGAATATATAGAATATTATTTTCTCTTTCCAATACCGTTTAGATCATATTTTTCACTATGATAGTAAGGGAGAAACAACGATTTCTATAAAACGTGTAGGAGTTATTTCGAAAAGCGAACTAAAAGGAGCATTTTGACGTTTAAGCCGCTCCGGTTACTCGTCCTCACGCCAGAACATTTCGGCCGACTGATTTGCGAGTGAAAGACTGTTCACTTGAGTGTTCACACACATCATTCGCGTCACGTGATGTTAAATTCCGGTTGCGAGTGAACAGTGCCGAAGGAAGCATTCCAACATTGTTGGAATGCTTCATTCGGAACTGTCTCTATTCACTTTCGTGTTCACACGGTTCATTTCGAGGGAAAGAGGCGGAATGAAATCACGAAATGAACGATAAATGAATGGTGTGAATGGGCTATAAGCGCCGCCGGAAATGATGGGAACGAGGAAATAGGCGTTCTCTTTTCAAATTCGAATCGGTCGCTTCATTAAGATGTCGCGCTGCCGAATAGAGGCCGTTATTATTTAGACGACACGACGCGCCGCGACGGTGGAGCAAGGCGAATAATCAATTATCCCGGTGTTCAATTACAACTTTCGTTTATAAACAATCCATTTTAAAGGTTAAATCAAACCACTAGGAAATGTTTGAAACTTTCAAAATACGTACTTTCCACCCTCGCGAAGTTTTCTGGATTATTACAACCATAATATGACAATACATCTGAAAAGTTTTTTAATCATTACAAAAACTCTTACGAAACTGTCAAAAATGACACAATTTGAGAATGACATTTTGCAAACCATCGATTATTCAATCAAAATTAAAAATTCGAATAAACTCTTTAAATTAATAGATTTAATCTAAGTACTCGCCTACGGTATTAACCAAAGTCGAACACTGTGAAATAATAAAAAAATATATTTATTTAAAATAAAATAGGTAGGTATCAATGTTAGGAACCAAATTTGATTGATTGTTCTTATTATATACAACATCATAAGGTGACATGGGCCCTGGTGGAAATAGTGTAGAGCGAATGATAAAAAAAGACAGGTAGATGCGTGGTAACGGTTTCATGACAACTCATAATCAACTCAGCTCAACACCTCTTTGAAAAATAAATTGAAAAATAGACCATAACCTAACCTAACGTAACCTCTGTAACCAATTTTTAAAATATATTTTTTTCATCACTTTAATGACTTTTCAGAGGTGATGAGTTGGGTTCATCCTGAGTTGTCCGTTCACCGTGGTAACAACGGTTATTCGACAACAACATTATGGTTTAAGCCGCCGCTACCCGAATTTCTTACATATCTTCCTTAAACATTTGAAGTTTTCAAGCTCTTAATAAAATATATTTTAATATTATAGATAATATCTAGACGTGTTCCACGCCGAAAAGCAAATTATATAACATTCCCTCGATAGAAAATAATCGCAAAGTATGCTCCGAAAATTATTATAAATACGTTGATTTAACTTATTTTACGTAGAAGTTATATGCATGAAAAAATTCAGTGTTACTTTAAATGCTCTTTTAGATGATCCCCGCAACATTTTTGCTCCATTTTAAACGAGTCGTGTTTTATTAAACATTTTCACAATTTTTTCAATTTTAATTGAATTTTATCGTTTTAAATATTAGCGCGCTCTCTCCAACATTCGTAATTACATATCTCTCCATCTTCTTCTTTTTGAGCGGGAATACGGCGCCTTAAGATAAACAAATAAGTAAGCAGTAAATAGATAAACGGTAAGCCATGATATACTTCTCAAGAAACTCGAGAAACTTGGTGTAGTTGGTCCTGCTCTTAATCTATTCAAATCATATCTTAGCAATAGAAAGCAATTCGTAAACATTAATAATCAAAATAGTAAGCACCTTCCAATAAACTATGGAGTTCCGCAAGGATCCAAACTAGGGCCTCTACTGTTCCAAATTTATATCAATGATATTTCGCAATTAGAATTAAACGGTGAAATTTTCTTATATGCAGATGATACTGCAATATTCAACTGGGGTAAAGATCTAAACATACTACTAGAAAATGCACAAAGTGACCTAGAAAGAATTTGCGGTTGGCTCCAATCAAATATCATAACAATGAATATAAAAAAACAGGTTACATGATTTTAAGTTCAAACCGTAAAATAATTCCTCCACATGTACCATTAAAAATTGAAAATAACGATTTGCAAATCCTGAAACAGGAAAAATATCTTGGGCTGTGCATCGATAAGCATTTAACTTTTAAACAACACATTCAAAATGTAAAAGATAAAATCACACCCTTAATTAGCGTTTTTAGCCGGTTATCATATCTATTACCAATTAGATTAAAGAAAAGTTTATACTATAGTCTCGTACACTCACACCTAAATTACCTGATTGAATTCTGGGGAAATGCGTATGAAACATACATCAATGAATTACAGGTAATTCAAAATAAGATAATCAAAAAACTATTTCACTACGAATCCAAAACATCCACAAAAAATTATATTTGGAAACAAAACTGTTAACATTAAGAAAACTATACGAGTACAATATATGTGTCCTTATATACAAAATAAATAATAAACTCATACATACAAACACAGAATTCATTAAAACGTCCCAAGTACACAAACATTTTACACGACAACACGATAACATACGTTTAAACACCATCCATACTAACTACGGTAAGCAATCAATTAGTTACGAGGGGGGCAATTTATATAATTGCCTTCCAGATGATATCAAAAACGAAAAAAGTGTATGCAAATTCAAAAAAAAAATTGTTCATGTTTATTCACAAAAAACAAAGTAGTGATAGTGAATAATATCGTATGGTAATATAATATCATGTAAATGTTAGTATTGCAATCTAATGTAATCTAAGGTTATGAAATGTAAAAACCATGTAATGTAAAAACTATGTAATACAATGTAAAAAGTACATAATTCAATATTCTAGTCAAGTAAGTGAAAATGTTATTTTCTTTTTTACTGGAATAAAAACTTATGAAAAAAATAAAATAAAATGTGTAAACTACAATTGTCTATTGTAGATACAATCCAATTTCTGAGAAAGGGGTTGTATAGCAACCATCCCATGAATAAATAAAAAAACACACAACGATAATCGATATAATACCTCGATATAGTACCTAATAGACATGGGCAAAATTGAATGACCGAATTAAATGAATAAATTCAATCTTGTGACACACTTGATCTGATTCTCAATTTCAAAAGGAATTGATTCTTCATTCCTTACCTTTGGCCTTGTATCGTACGATTTTTAACGGCAACATAAATGTTTAATTTTCATTTATTTTACTGTTAAATTATTTCAATGAATAATGTGTTCAGTAAACGATTTAAATATTATAATGTTTCATAGGTATTTTTAAAATATATTAAATACCGTATTTAAATATTATTCAATGGGCGGCGCGCCGCGAAGTTGTCGACGGTATTGTGAACGACTCGTATCCCGCTACCACCGGCCGCCGTTCTAAAAACACGTAGATCAAAACGCGGCCGCGATTCAGCCGAATTGTCCGAGCGTCCCTTTCACGCAAGGAATTAATCATTTGTCGTAGTCAATGTCCTGAGATTGTCCTAAGGTCCCCGCGCGTCCCGTCCCGTCCGCGTCCCAGGTACTCGTAGCTAGTCTGTCGCTATCGGAAATTGTCCGAAGCGCTTTATTCACGAATTAAAACTAAAAGTCTTTTTCACTTGTGACGTTGTTGTCTCTAGATAATCTCAGACCTAAAAATGACGTCAGATGTCATCGTCTTACATCATCGTTTCACGTCAATCTCGGCTCGCGAGTTGATCAAGTCTCTGCGGGGTAAGACACAAGACACTAGTCAAAAGTTACTCTTTCATTCCTCAATGCCGGCCCTTAATCCGTCCGAGCGCAGCGGTTCACAAATTCCTCGGCGGGCCAAGCCTTCAATTTCATTACATAGTTAGCCGAAAACTTTCGACATTGAATCCGAACATCGCGGCGTCGGCTAGAAAAGTGGGAAGCAAAAATTGTGCACTTGTAATCGTTTTTTTGGCACGTATGAAAGATATTGGAATACAAATACCTACCTACTTTTAGACGTGGATCTTGGGTAGATGTAAAATGTAAATTTGCATATATTATAAGGCCAATCAGCTGTTGTCAGCTGTTATCAGCTGTCATAAAATACTTTTAAGTTTAATAAATAAAATACTTTAAGGGTGAAACAAAAAACTGTAAAATTTAAAGATTTAATTGCTAGCTATAAATACATTTTACATACGAAAAATAACGATACTAAAAAAAGACAAACATATACATCTAAGTATAGGATTTAGCCTGCGAGATAATGAGATAGAATAATCGGTCCTCTCTTTGTGTGATGCTTCGTAGCCTCCCCACTTATTGTGATTTGAAATGAAACGAAAAAGCGACACTAAAAAGAGACAAACACATTAATCTATAGGTTTTAGCCTGCGAGTTAGTGAGATAGAATAATCGGTCTCCTCTTTGTGCGGTGCTTGGTAGCCTATCAGTCTCCTCTTTGTGCGGTTCTGCGGTGTTTCATAGTCTACCCATTCACTCTAGTATATATATATATATATATATATTTTTTTTTTTTTTTTTGGAATTAATTGAATTAAAGGAATGAATCGAAGGAATCAATTCAAAAGGCCCGGGGAATCAGACGGGATCTATTCACTTTTGGGAATCATTTTGCCCACGTCTAGTACCTAATGCATGCCTCGATATAGTACCTAATGCATGCCTCGATATAGTACCAATACATCGATATAGTACCTAATGTATAATTTTAACAAAAATATTTTTGTTTGTTCAAAACAATAGTCTAGAATATAATTATTTATTAAAACATGTTACATCCATGAATGATTTTATATTTTCACGGCCAAAAGAATTATCGTGATTATTTTTTGGGTTGCCCTTCTTCCTTCTTTAGCCAGCACTTCAGACAGCGTTACAATTTCCAGTGTAGATCTGCCCTGATGATGGACAATGTAAGGAGGGGGTGGAACACGGCCTAACAAACCAAAAATAGTCACGATAGGGTCGTAATTACATCACATCATAATTACCTAGAATTGGAAAAGAGAAAAAAATCATCCTGTTTTCCTGGTCGATCCGTTGCTCGGTTGCTTCCACTAGGCAACTCCAGGCAAGTGTCCCTATCTTATACTACTTCTTTGGCCTCAGTTCATTGAACACCCGGTCCCTCCTGGAAAGGATCCGCAGTTATTTTACTCAGCTTTCGTAATTAAATTATATCTCACAATCCAATTTCCGCGTAGTGGCTACCTAATTAAAGCAATAAATTAATCTTGGGGTAGGTACCTAGTACCAGTAGTACCTACCCACCCAGGCTATCTGAGAGATATATAAAATAGCGGGTTCCTAACCAGCGTTTATGTGACCGAAAGGATTTTATATTATCTGGCCATAAAAAATGGTTTTACTATAGATAAGGATTCGTTTACGACCGTAGAAGTATAATGTAAATTTTACCGGTCAGTGCATTGGCTTAGTCGGCATCGCGTTTGGGTCCCACCCAGGCGACGTTTGTTCCGATCCTTCGGCTTCCTTCATCACGACACAAGTAACATTTTGCGCTGGTAGTAGGAGAATATCAAATATTTTCAGGTTATTCGTAAACCGGAAATAAAATATAAAAATAAATAAAAAAATAAAAAATTGATAAAAAAATAAAATAAAAAATCTGCCCTTTTCATTAACGCTTTTCGTTATTTTAAACTAGTAGTTCTGTGAACAGTGTAGACCTAGCGACCAAAAAATATGTTTTAAATTTCTTCTCATATAATAAATCGTAAGATTTGTAAGTAGGTGCTTAAATACCTACCTATTTAATTAATTATGAACCACACATTTTACGTAAAAAAATATGAGATACACACGTTGTCCAAATAAACGTCATTATCTGAATTATATTTATTATTTTTTCAAACTGTCTTCGGTTGGTAGGTAGGAACTACAATATTATGATACGATACGATTGTGCCATCCCAGCCAGGAGCACACATATCCCGGTAAGACCGGTACACCAGGGGGCACTGATTTGTTAGGGCTTGGAACACGTGCTCCAAGGATAGGGAAAAGGTTGGAGTTTAATGGACCGGTATACATGGCAACCTAATAAGCCAATATTGCAATTTAGGATGGGCAATTAGGTACCTACAAATTAATGAATTGGGCGTTATTTTCTTTTCCTTTCTTTATGCCTTTTATTCTTCTTGACTTTTCCATAATATAAAAAAAAACGAATAAGAAAGTCTAAATAAACACGACGATTTTACATCTAGAACGATAGTCAATATGCCACATAGTCATGCTTGAATAATAAACACGACGATTTCACATTTAGAACGATAGTCAATATGACACATGGTCATGCTTGAATAATAAACACGACGATTTCACATTTAGAACGATAGTCAATATGCCACATAGTCATACTTGACTAATAAATACGACGATTTCACATTTAGAACGATAGTCAATATGCCATATAGTCATGTTTGAATAATAAACACGACGATTTCACATTTAGAACGATAGTCGATATGCCATATAGTCATGTTTGAATAATAAACACGGCGATTTCACATTTAGAACGATAGTCAATATGCCACATAGTCATGCTTTGATTAAACAAAAACATGTTTTTTCCATCACGCGTGGCGTAGCGGCATTTATTTATTTACTAGCTGGTTCCCGGCATGCGTTGCAAAGCTATATTCAAAGAAATAAATTGTTTTATTTCTCCTTCCCGCATCCCCTTCCCTTCCACCTTCCCCGCCCACCCTCACCCCTCACCCCGTCCCGTAAACCCCCTCCCGCATTCCATATAATCAGTCCCAGTACATTCAGCTTTCAGGCTATTACAATTTTTTAAACCAAATTTTCATTTTTCGTATATTACAAATATTCATTTTTGTATATTATAAGAACAATCAATCAAATCTGGTACCTAACATAGGTACCTATTTAATATATCTATAATTTAAAAAATCCATGGACAATTCTTTTAATACAAAAAAAAAACAGCCGCCTAAATTCAATTTTCATCAAACGCGCGAACTGTCAAACGTGCGAAGTTAAAATAGTCGTTAAGTTTTCTGGAATTATCCAATTTTCTTAATTTTTCTTTCTGTAAGAACCTTCAACAAAGTATTAGAAAACTTTTGAAAAAGATGAATGAAAAATGTTAAGTCGTTCTGAAGTTATGACGTGACCATTGGAAACAGGGATTCATTTTTATATATACACTTGCTGACCCGACGAACTTCGTACCGCCTCAGAATCAATAACTGTTGAATTAAATTCAGTTTTTTTATTAAGTTAAAAATTACGCAATGAAGCAATTATCAATGCGCAACTGTCCGTGTTTTGTTTTTGTCATTATCAGAGATGGCGTTGTGTACGGATTTATATTTTTGTGATTGTCTTACTTTTACAATTACTTACGGGAATTCGGGAGGCGGATACGGGTGCCGCAGCCCCGGGAACCATTTATTTAATAACCAACACCTCTGCCATAGATCACCCCAAGTGGTTCGCTACGTTTGGTGATTTAGCAGGGGTGCCCGGGTTCATGAGGTGACTTATGTCCGGGTCTTGGCAGTTGATGCGCCTGCCCACCTGCTGCGTGGCGGGCCGGATCGAGAGAGACTGGTTGAGGGAGACCTTTTGACCTTTCCAGCCGGACTCTCTCGACCCATTGTCTTGCACCACAGTTGGAGGGATGGATTCATACGTCCGTCACTCCCGGACACACTGACCCCCAGATTCCTACCCACCCCTCATACCTTTTTCCTTCCCAGAACTTTCTATCCTCCCCATTCCTTATAAAGATCCTCCACACAGCATCCCCTAAGATGACATAGGCCCTGAGAGAAATTATTTTCCTCAGGGCCTCCTGTGTGGAGCTTATGTAAAAAAATGCGTTTCATTTGGTTTCATTCCAGAGATTTATTGTAATTATTGTATTTTTCCTTTGGAGGTGTGCAGACATACGTTCACCATTTGTCTCATTTTCGACTATTGACATTGAGTATGTAAGAAAGAAGGGCAGCATTATATGATTAAAAACAAATGCACAACAATCAACGCATTGACATTTGACGTTTTTGAATGTTTGGAATTCATGCACAGTTCAATATTATACCCCTCACAATATTGCTGCAGTTCTTTCAAAATAGGAGAATTCGTTCCATAGAAAATGTATGGGGAAAATAATTTTCGTTTTTAACGATTTATTTCGTTAACTTTTGTGGTGTTTTAATAGTTATTATCCTATCCGGGGCGGAGACAAATCCAACAAATCAAAGATCATCAAAATCGGCCCAGCCGTTCTCGAGTTATAAATAGTGTAACTAACCCGACTTTACCGCATCGACCGTGAATCATGTATGTAGTAACAATATCAAACAGTAATTGATTAGTAAAAAATTTAAAATTAGAGAAAAGAGGCCGGCTTCGTTCTCATCGGGTCAGAAGTGACACCGGTTTGAATTACTAATATCACTTTTAAAAAATAGGGGTTAATGGTAGAAGGGTGAAAATTTAGGGCTGCATGTATTTTTTAATGCCTCATCATAAAAATTTTTTAAAAAATTTGTCCAAAAAAAAAATAAAAATTCGGAGTGGAACACCCTTTACTTTTAGGGGTATGAAAAATAGATGTTGGTCGATTCTCAGACCTACCAGATAAGCACACAAAATTTCATCAAAATTGGTCCAGCCGTTTCGGAGGAGTACGATAACAAACACCGTGACACGAGAATTTTATATATTAGAAGATATATAGATTTAGTAACCACATAATTTATTTATTTTTTACATTTTTATATGAAACATGGATGGTATATATACAAAATAAAAATTATATTCGTAGTCCTCCTCATTAGGAGTAACTGTGCTGGGGAGGACTATGTTTTGGATAAGTTTTCAGCGGCTTCTATGGTTTAACTTCAAGGTTTGGGTAAGGTTTTCCAGAAACTTTTATGACGATGTTTTAAGTATACTAGTAAGTTCATTTTCCGATAGTTCCTTCAGCCAACATTTAATGTGCTTAATGTAGATATTTTTGTTTTAATTTGTTCGATACTAAGTGGGAGTTTGTTACATAACTTTACTACTAAAAATTCAGAGCTTCTTTGTCCAAACGTAGAGTTACACTTAGGTATATTAAAAGTATGCCTGTTTGTTTGGCTCTGGTTTCATGAATATGTGAAGTCTCTCGTACTCGTACTAGAATGTTTTTGGCATAGATTTTCTGTAAGCTTGGAACATCAAACTGTTTGAAAATTTCTGTAGTTGACGTCCTTATGGGGACCTTTAGTATGGTCGTTATGATGCAATTCTGAGTTACCTTTAGTTGTTTTATGTGTTTTGATGCTGCTGAGCAACATTGCAACATGTGGCGGTGTAATCAGTGGCGACGTGTGGTAGAAAAAATATTTTAAATATCATCGGACAGCAAAATGACGTATACATTTTTTAAACATTATCGGACAGCAAAAAGACATACACATTTTTTACTCCAAATATGTTCTGGAATCGCTGGTTAAAATCCCTCGTATTCGTGCTTATACACACTATATTATATTCCAGTTCTTTTTTTGATAAATAAATAAATAATAACTAGAAAATAATAATAAATAGATAACTATATCCTTGCCCGCTACAACGGGCAGTGAGAATCCTGGTAAGGAGGGAGATATAAATAAATACGGTTGAAAGGGCGGGCGCCCCGGTTAAGTAATTAAAGGCAGGAATTTAACACCACGTGGTGCAGATTCGCCAAATAAATAGCCGAGGTAAATACATTCATTAAAAGATAACGAACATTAAAGTTAGCTCAGTGGGGCTAGGTTTAATGACCCCGATGCGTTGCAGGTGCCTTCACCCCGCTGGACTAAGGCACTAAAATGAGAGGATTCGATCATTAAATTTAAGGCGCCAGGTAAGACAAACATTAAAATTTAATTTGGCAAAATAAGGTGATAAAACATTATTTAAGGGTAATAAAGAAAATATGATAACAGGCGGTGGCGTAAACAACTTTTTAAAAATCAAATTATCACTTTTTTATGACAAACTATCTGACCCGGTCACGCGTCGCTGTGCTGCAAATCAAATCCACACCGCCCGTTTGCCAGTATATATTTCAACCAATTTACACAAAACCTTAACAAATTATGTACATAAATCTTCCTCATGAATTACTCTATTATTGGTGAAAACCGAATGAAAATCCTTTCAGTAGTTTTGAGTTTATCGCGAACAGACAGACAGACACGGCGGAGGACTTTAATTTATAATAGATTAGTATTATTGAATATTTTTTCCGGTTAATTCGAACTCCATATAATACAAAAACCACAATTCAAAGAGCAACACACAAAATAGAGAATCTATTATCACAATTATTTTCTCAGTAAATAGGTTTACCGGTAACAAATCATGTTAGGCACTTTAAAAATTTAAATTGGGCGGGGTAAATATAATCATATTAAAAAAAACAGAGGTGTGCAATTCACAAGCGGTAGAAGTGAAACCTTCAGAAAACTAAAGTAGACAAGAGTGGGGAGGCTACGAAGCACCGCACAAAGAGGAGACTGATTATGCTATCTCATTTCTCGCGGGCTAAATCCTATAGATCAGTGGCGGTCCGTGAGTTTACAGTGAGCTACAAAAAGTTGAAATTTTGAAAAAAAAAATCGTTTTCAGCTACAACATCATCAATAACATCGTATTTTATCTTAGCACTTTAGCTCACTGAAATTTCACGTACTGCCACTGCTATAGATAGATGTATGTGTTTGTCTCTTTTTAGTGTTGCTTTTTTTCATTTCATTTTTCGTTTCATTGAGTTTCAAATCACAATGGTGCTAAAGAAATTTGCACTTAAGAGGGCATTACCAGAGAGAACCAGAAATATGTCATTTTCAAATCAGATTTTAGACGTATTGACTCTTTTACACAAAAAATTATAAATGGATTTCGAAAGATTGTTATTTTATCTAGCATTCGCATGTAATAAATTATGAGAATTTTTTTTAATTTTTAGTATAATAAGGTTATTCCATAGGTCGTTGGCAGATTTGTTAAATTTTCAAAAAAGATTTTGTATTATACCACACCCATTTCAAATAATGTAATCATGCAGTAAAATAAATCAATACATTATCTAGCAAACGCATGTTTTAGAATTTTAATTTTAGTTTCAATAAAATCATTAAAAAATATGTACGTACATGTGTTTCTTGACGAAAATTGGTCCATTTGTGTATTTATTTGCGCACTTACAAACTAATATATTTCAGATTTTTTAAACATTCTTATTAAATTTAGACATTATTGAAAAATGATAAATACTTACAATCAAAAAATAATTACAAAAAGTACATTATTTTAATAGTTTTATCATCACGCCTTTCAGCATTTTTGGATGAAGGTATAAATTAAAGCTAATTTGGATTGAAATAAATTCGATATTGAGTTACAATTTTAAAAAGCTGGTACAGAGAATAATTAATCTTTCTCATTGTAATCGCCCTGCACGATCGTAAGAACAACTTTCGACGAAATGTGGATTTTCGTCCGCTGGCTGGTTAAACGCTCTTAAAGAATTTCCAGAAGTTAATTAGTGTTTTCCGTACAAAAAGTTTAATAACTATTTTTTTTCAAGATGGTCGCAGCACGCCACTGCTATTGGGATAATAAAATATATTCGCAGGAAAAGAAAACATAATTATTAATGAGAGTTACTCTGTAGGTATTATTCGAGCATGGCAATAATGACGTATGTCTATTTCTGTATCTCTCACCCTCACCTCCCTAAACTGCAATTAACAACATCCGAAAAAAAGATAAAGTCGCTCACATCCGTTAATTGACATATCCAACAAACTGCATTTATAAATAAGGTCGCCAAATGCAGGGGAAATTACCTAAATTTAGAAACCCACCTAAATATGATCATTAGATCAGGCATGTCCAACCTTGCGGCCCAAAATGAAGTTTTCAGCTTTCTATGTTTTTGATTTTGTTAATCATACAAAGAAGAAAAAAAATCGTGCTCGTAAATTTATCACATCTGTATTATATTTTGTGAAATTAGAACTATCTTGTTATTAGACCTCGGACTCCCGATGGGAGGTTTTGGATTATTGCTTGAAAAGTGTCATACGCATATTAATTTATTTTCGCGATCAATTCCAACCTATATTTTTTTTTTGCTCATTTCTCGGAAGATCGAATGCAAATGCGATGCGGAAATGGGTACCGCCGCCCCGGGAACCTTTATTGGATAACCAACACCTCTGCCGTAGGTCACCCCAAGTGGTTCGCTACGTTTGGTGATTTAGCAGGGGTGCCCGGGTTTATTGGGAGAGGTTTATCTAGGTCTAGGTGGCGGATGACCGAGACACACTGAACCCCAGATTTCTACCCACCCCTTAAACCCTTTTCCTTCCCAGAACTCTCCTCTCCTTCCATTCCTTAAAAAAACCTCCACACAGCATCCCCAAAGATGACATAAGCACTAATGAAAATTATTTTTCTCGGGTCCTCCTGTGCGGAGCTCATGTAAAAAAAAATGACCTGATTTTAATAAGTGAAGGGTGAGTGCAAGGGACACACGTGTGTGCGTGTACAGTCAGTTTATTCATGGATGGACCTAACGGTCAGCGTTTCAACAAATGCTGCCCCCCCCCCCTCCCCATCCCAAGAGTTGCCCGCCTAAGCTCAGTATTTTTTTGGCCCAATAAACGTTTGGGTTGGGAACCTCTGATTTAGATTTTTACCAACGACGCATACTTTTTTCGAATAGTCCTGCTGGAGAGGTCAAAGTCAAAAAGACTCCTCTCCCTCAATAAGTCTCTCCCGATCCGGCCTACCACGCAATTGGTGGGCAGATGCTCACCCCATGAAATGCAATTAGGTGCATATTCATGGCTGAACGCGAAGTATTGTTAAATAAATATCTAAAACAAAAATTTCAGACTGGCGTACATAATTCAAGTTGGGAGACGGTTATCCATTTCTTGAAGCAATTATTTTTATAAATCTTTAAATCAATCTTACTTTTTTGTCCTACAATAGGAAATGAATCGTTATAATTTAATACACTTTAATTAGTCATTTAGATTCGTCATTTGATCGAATTAACTTTTAAACTTCTACGTCCACCTATGAACACTAATTAACCTATAACACTATTCAATTCTAACTGAAGACATAACATTTTTATCTATAATCTATTTATATGAAGGAGAATGTCTGTTTAATTGTGGCATGCGGGTGGGCAACCGCGTGGCGGATACCGGCGGGCGGCGGGGATTTGATTTTTATACAAATATACAGTTTTATTTATTTATTTATTTATTTATTTGTTTGTTAACGCCCTTTTTCGGGGCTTTTACTTTTATGTCGAGACTGATGAAATTTTGCACACTTGAACTTTAAAATCTGTGATGTTTTATTATTATTTAAAATTATCAACGGATATTTGGATAGCCCTGAACTTGTGAACATGATAAATTATCAAGTACCCAACAATTACAACACCAGACTCCATGCTCCATTTAACGTAGTTGCTTCTCGCACTAATTTTATGTTTAACTCCTGTCTTCAGAGATTGCATCGTGTGGGGAATGAAACTTGCTCTATCGATATATTTTTTTATAAAAACATCGCTTCCTTCAAAAAGCGTATATGTATGCAGATGCAAAAATCCTTAAATGTTCCAGATTGTTAAAAGTAACAAATTTAATACCCATTGCTCTGTAACTACTTTCATAGTATCTACTTACTTCTTTATACATATATGTAATTGCTGTGTACCTTTTATTTTATTTTTTTCCTGATAATAACAAACTAATGTAAAAATCCTTAAATGTTTCACATTGTTAACAGTAACAAACTTAATACCCACTGCTCTGTAACTACATTCATGATAACTACATTCATAGTACCTACTTACTTATTTACATATGTAATTACTGTGTACCTTTTCTTTTTTTTTCTTTTTCATAATAATAACAAACATACGTACATTTATGATAGCAAAAAAAATTATAATTAAAAAAATAATTAATTACAAGAAAATTACCTACTTTTATATTAATCGATAAAAATGTTTTATACCACTGAAATACCGGTATGCTTCGAGTATATTTGGAATCACATTTTGTGTGATATTGTGACAATAATTATTGAATATAATGTAGCGTGAGCCCAAATACGAATCCGCTGGTTGAACTCATTTGTAAACAATTACTCGAATATTGATACCTACTTATGTAAAGCCTACTTATATCTTTCTAGCTCTGTTTATCATTTTATGTACTATATACTTATGATAATGCATACTTGTTATAATGCTCCTGTACAATTTATTTTATATGTAAAAACCATCAAGGCGTAAACAAACAAATAAATAAATAAAACAAGAGGAAGTTTACCGTCTACTCCGCACAAAGCCTGGGCAACGCCGGGGACTTCCGCTAGTTTAATTATAAAACTGGACTTGCCACGGACTAGTCGCATCTTAGGACTAAAGCACCTCAACGATTTAGTGAATATGTATAAATATCTTTTTCATTTTAAAGGTACTGAGGGAAATGAAGGGAAACGCATTTTAGTTAGGAGTAGGTCTTAGGTAGGGTTGCCATACGTCCGGAATTTTCCGGACATGTCCGGAAATATAGGTCTTTGTCCGGAATGCGGGGGGAATCCTAAACAGTCCGGAATTTCTACAATTAGAGGAGATTGATATAAAAAATGACATAAACAAAATTATTTTTATTACAAATCAAAGTAAAAACATCACTTCTGATATTTAATGGTCCCGGAAATATCGTTAAACACTTCCGAATCTTAATCATAGTTTTGTAGAACATTTCTCAAGTCATATTTAAAAAATTATACTGTATTAAGAGGGTTAATGTTAATTGAGTTCCCATTAAGGAAAATACCCTTTCTACTTTGGCATTTTGTGCCTGCATCGCAAATATATAAGAGCATATCTTTGTTAATTTCGTAACTTTTCCTGGTCCAGCTGCTTTCAGAATAATGGTCCATTGGTTATTGGCACCCTCAATTTGTTTGATTAGTCACCTCCCTCCCCCCCCCCCCCCCATTAAAGTTGACAAATGCAAATTTCGACTTCATAAAAGATGTCCGTCAAGGGGGCTCATGGGGATGACACTCGGTCGGGTGGCACCCACGGCGTCATTAATATTATATTTACAAGAAAGTCCGGAATTTTTTCAAATATCAGGGATTTTCTCTGGGATTTTGATTTTTTGGGAACCCTAGTATTAGGTCACTGGGATTTTTTTTACAAATAATAATTTTGAGACAAATGTTTTAGAAAGTCACGAACTGAAATTTTAAAGGTAACATCAGGTGGTAACATAACAATATATGCTAAAAAAGGTAAATCTGTATAAAGGTGTTTTTAAAATAAAGTTTAATTTTAAATCTTTAATTATTCGTGCAGTATTTTTGGATCCCGTAAATAATAATTACTTTATTTAATTTACAGTGTTATTTTTTTATGAGAATTCACAGGGCGGTGAAAACCTACACCGTTTCAGTCGCCACCGCGACTTTATATGTAGGTATTGTTTTGCAAAATCATCTACAAACCCTATCCCTATACCATCCCATTCAACCGCGAATGAAACAGTTTGGATTTGTAAATACGGCCCCGCGGAGCTTTGTCAGAAGACGCGGGTAACGGATTTTTAAATGTTATTATTTGCAAATAACTTGTGGAATAATTGAACAAGTTACTACCGTTGTCTTTACGGAAGAATTTATAGAGACAATGGTCAATGTGCCGTTGAAGGACAGTAACAATAACCATTCTTCAGTGCTTGGAATTGTGGAGGAAAGGTCGATATAAATGCAGAACAAGTTACGAGAATATAGTCAAGGAGAAGAATTGAAATATAAATATTATTGTGGAATTCCTGAACGGTCAGTGCACCTTACCACCCACCTGAGGGATTATAATAGGTACTAGGACTGTAGGGACAGTGATTATAGAGGATGAGAGATGATGATTCGTAGTTATTTGATGCTCAGGTATTAATTCAGAGTTGAAAGAAACCCTATTGAGCCATTGAGGATGTTTGTGTGTACGTCAAGAGAGTAACACCGCCAGATAATCTAAGAAACACCCAATTGGGTAGTGTTGAGTAACGAAATGAAACTAGGCAAAGCTAGGGGAAGGATAATAGAGTATTTTTTTTTCAGAATATCGAAATCGGTATAGTTAGAAAAAATGATCGATATAATAAAAATTAAAAATGGATTATTTTCATTTTGATATTTTTAATTCTTGGACTACCGCAGAAGCTCTATTAGTATTCATTTTTACGATTTTATGTAAGTATTTATGGTTTTTTGAATGCGAAATAAATCACACATTATATTTGTGTTTTACCATTCTGTACCTTAAACGATAAACCACTTAAGTCCATAGCAATTGCTACGGACTTAAGTAGCTTTATATCATAGATAACACATTTATAAACCGATAGAACGGTACAAATTTGAAAAATAATTGTCGGTAATAATATACCACATTGAAAAACTTAAAATTCGATGTTGAAATGGGCATTTTTTCCGGATTTTTACCTTGTTTCTTGAAGTCATTTCGTCTCAAAGGTCTACAAACTGAGGTTTCTGTCACAATTTTTACGCATCTAAGGACGGGTTGTTTCAAAAATTTGACGGATTCATCAAATATTTTAAGTTAATTTCACTTCTGTGTAAGTTCTATTCAAGTTCAGTTTTATTGAGCAACTGGCCTATAATAACAGAACTTACACAGAACGAAAATATTAACTGCAAATATTTGATGAATCCGTCAAATTTTTTTAAACAACCCGTCCCAACAGTGGCTTGAGTGTGACGATAAAAATTCTTTATCATTAGTAGTACGACGTCGTTAATTATGGTGTGATCTTCAACGACTTGAGAAATTTTCTCGTTATTTCAAATTTGATGCGTAATGGATCGGTTACATTTTCCTATTTCAAATTTGATGCGCGGTGGATCGGTTACATTTTCCTATTTCAAATGTGATGTGCAGTGGATCGGTTACATTTTCCTATTTCAAATGTAATGCGCAGTGGATCGGTTACATTTTCCTATTTCAAATGTGATGTGCAGTGGATCGGTTACATTTTCCTATTTCAAATTTGATGCGCAATGGAACGGTTACATTTTCCTTTTCAAATTTGATGCGCAGTGGATCGTTTACACTTTCCTATTTCAAATGTGATGCGCAGTGGATCGGTTACATTTTCTTTTTCAAATTTGATGCACAGTGAGTGGATGGGTTACATTTTCCTATTTGAAATTCGATGAGCAGTGGATCAGTTACATTTTCCTATTTCAAATTTGATGAGCGGTGGATCGGTTACATTTTCCTATTTTACAACATCAATTAACAAGAAAATCAAAAACAGGCATTTTGAAAGTACAAATAATGCCTAATTGTATTTTCTTTTGTATTTGCTTTAAAAAAAATGCACACTGGTCCCTTCATAATGTTGAAACACACAGGTGCGTATAATGTTAATGGATAATAAAAATAATGTCGTTAAAGTTTAAACATATTATCTGATGGATTTTGCTAAGAAATATAAAGCCTGAGAATTCGGTTCGCTGTAGCGAGCACTCTGGAATGTAAATTTTTACCAAGATGCCCTTTGGTTCTAACATACAGAGCAGTTTGGATATTGTCAAAAACTGTTCTGCGTTTGAAGATGCGTGCTTGTATGTTTTGGCATAAAATTGCCTAATGTCCAAAACACAGATTCTCCTAAAGATTTCATCCAAACTTGTGATCGGTAGTTTTAGAATAATCTTTGAAATTATTAATTATTATTGACTCCAGCGTATTTGTAATTTGTTAAAGGTCTGTTCACAAATAAAGTCTTTTCTGAAGGTTTATGTGCGAACCAGTTATTATCACAACGGATCAAGAAGAAAAGGATAGCTTTTATATTCAGGTTTACATGGCTAGAACAAATTCCAGCAAAACCATCACAAGACACAATGTAGCTATTCACAGAAGGACTACAATATCTTCCAGGAACAAAAATATTTCGGCACAGTGAGCTAAATTTCAGGACATTCCTGTTCAAACAGAAAATTTCGTCAAATATTATACATACGAATTTAACAAGTACTCGTACTTAGCATTTATTGGGTTGGTAGGGTAGATAAATTTTGGATTTTCGTAATGAAATCACGATTGAACTTTGCTGTTTAACGGTTGGTGTTAAATTTTCGTTATAGAAATTATTTGCGCTAAATAACAATATAACTTAAAAATAAAAATATAAAGATTGATATAATATTGCATTGTGGTGTAATCCGTAATAAGTTGGGATAGATTATATTATCGAATTTTTTGCGATTTACAGCGTAGATCTTCTATGTACATAATTAGATGTAGGTATATTTAAACAGTTGTTTATCATATACGTAATAAAATTGACAATGTAACAAGGCGTCATGGTCTCGTCAGCTTCATAACTAAAATACATATGGTCCGATGTTTATACAGTATAGTCAATGTAATAATTTGGGGAGGCGTCTACTAATATCTACAGGAATTCCAAAAACTGAAAAAATCCAACTAATATCTATGGGAACCAAAGTGTTGACGAATATCTACAGCACTGGCAGAGGTTGGATTTGCAATTATGTAGAGCATATTGGAATAACGTAATACTGCGTATGCAGTTTAAAAAACTTAATTTATATAAGTATATATGTAAAAATCCCTAATATCGGACTATTGTACACATTTAGCTGATTAGTCCAACCTACGCTCTGTAGATATTAGTTCAACCTACGCTGCGTAGATATTAGTCAACACTCTGAAGTTCGTAGATATTTTTATTTATTTATTTATCTAACTTCTCACCATACATTCTTATTTTTATGTTTACATACAAAACAAAATTAACCTCACTAGGACTAGGCCTGTGTTGAGGTTAACTTTTATAAATTTGAGTGATTTTACACACAAAATACTAAAATACACTACATTTAAAACACTAAAATATCATAATAAAGTAAGAAATAAAAATATCATATTAATTCAACATAGGAGCTGTAGATATTCGTCCGACATACAGGCTGTAGATATTAGTATCTGGAGTCTAATTTGGTGGCTAGTAAGAAGGGCAGATAAAACAAATCCAGCCGAGACAAAAAATGCGCCAACGATGTCTCACGACCGAGTTCTGCTAATATTTCACTGCCTGAAGTCCCCGGCGTTGCCCGTAATTATGCAAAGTTTTCGAAGTCAGATAGACAGTAAATTTTCTCTTGTTTAGCACGTGAAGCGTTCAAAATTTCATTAAGTGTCAAAATTCTGATTTAAGGGGTGGGAAAAAGGGGTGTGGTGGTTTTTAGAAATTTCGTGTAGAACCTTCCTCTTGTTTTGAAGGTCAAGTGTGCAAAATGTCATCAATCTCGGGATAAAAGGAAAATTTGTACATGAATCAAATCCATGCCACCCGCGACAGACACTCTTCTTTATATAAATATATAAACATAGATTTAACTCCACATTGGAGGCCCTGAGAAAAATATATTCCCCCGGGGACTATGTCATCTTTGGGGATGCTGTGTGGAGGGTCTTTTAAAGGAAATGAGGGAGAGGAAGTTCTGTGAATGATAAGGTATGATGGGTGGGTAGGAATCTGGAGTGTCATTGGGTCCAGGAATTGCGGACGTATGAATCGATCCCTCAACCAGTCTCTCCCGATCCGGCCTGCCACGCAGCTGGTGGGCAGACACACCCGCCGCCAAGACCCGGACAAACCTCACCCCGTGAACCTGGGCACCCTTACTAAGTCACCAAACGTAGCGAACCATTTGGGGCGATCTATGGCCCATGTCTACATCTGATTTCGAAAAACTCTGCGTAAGGCGCGGGCAACGCCGGGGACTTTGGTCAGTCTTAAATAAATCCATCTTTCTCTCGTCAACCCTGAATATTCTTAGGCAATCCTCTCACCGAGTCCCCAAAGCCGCTAGCATGGACCGAAATAGCCCAGCATCTTCGCATCTCGGGGGCCCTCAGATATTCTAAACTGAGCCATGGATCAAAATCCAAGAGGCCCCGAACTTAGAAGAAGTTAACAACATGGAAATAACGTGTCAATTCTCCTCTTCGTTGTAACTTGGGAATAGTAGACGAAGACGAAGTAATTGTAGACGAAGAAAGTGTTAAAAGGATCATTATGGGAACTGATGTTATATTGGGATTAATTATGACCATGAGACAATGAACGTGGGTTTTTGAAGTGAAACTTCTACATACGTGTAGGTATGTGTGCCACAAACTAAACACTTCTTTTGCCAACACCATTATACACACCAAGGAAAATACTTCTTCAATAACCTACCAGTAGAAATCAGAAGCATTAATGACAAATTACAATTGTTGAACTCTATCAAAAAGCATTTTAGAGAAATCATCAACGGGAAAACTGCTTACCCCATGTCCACATGAATGTCACACTAAATATTAAACTTGTTTTTCTTATTACTGATTACATGCATGTTTGTGTCTTTTAGTTAAAGGGTCTTGATTGCGATGTATTTGTATTAACTGCACCTATACAGTGTGTTAAGGGACGTACTTTACTTACTTTAACCAGTGATTCCTGACATGATTTGGAGTAAAAAATGTAGGTAAATGAAATTTTGGTCTCCGGTGACATTTTTAATGTTTTTTTTTTCTACAAAATCGTAAAAAAATGGTAGTTGTTGAACAGTTGGGTCGGACACCAGCTGAGTGACCAGTGACGACATGCGGAAGAATTTTTTTTTTGTTTGATTTTGAAGAAAAAAAATTGGAAAAAAAAAGTCGTTAGAAAAAGTCACCGGAGACCAAAATTTCATTTACATTTTTTACTCCAAATAATGTCAGAATCACCGGTTAAAGTGAGTTAAGTACGTCCCTTAACACCCTGTATAAGTGAAATACGTGACTGTAGTAATTGTACTATATGAAATGTATTAACTGCATTGTAATAAATGTACCAATATACATATATGAAACACGTGACTGTATTTGTACATGTATATATAAAATGTAAACTCTTCTTCCATCCACAAGCAAATGATTTTAATGGAAGACCAGTAATATTATGATATGTAGCATTTTTAAGATAAATAAACAAATATAAAAAAAAAATATATATATATAGCCCCGCTATGATTTGGATTTCGGATGAAAGGGAAATGACCATTACTGCAACTGAGACGCACAACTGCGCTCACCGCTTTGATTATGTCACTTTTAAAGACTCCTATTGGTTGAGATATGAAACGGAAATTACGCTAGGTCTGCGCTCATTGGTCGCTTTGATTACGACCTCACTTTTCAAGTATTGGTTGAGATTGTTTTGGTCAAGTTTCGCTCAATACTAAATATATATATAAACTAGCTGATCCGGCGAACTTCGTACCGCCTCAGAATCAAAAACTGTTGTCAACTTATTAGCTGAATTGATCTAAATTGTTTCTCCCTGCGTATACCATACCTTGATCTAAATTGTTTCTCCCTGCGTATCCTTTCCCCTCTCGCGTTCCCTCTCCCCCTCCCCCTTTCCCCCCTCCCCTTACCCCCCCTCCCCCTCCCCCTCCCCCTCCCCCTCCCCCTCCCCCTCCCCCTCCCCCTCCCCTCCCCCTTCCCCCTCCCCCCTCCCCCGGTTCACAGTTCAATATTATACCCCTTACAATATTGCTGCAGTTCTTTCAAAATAGGAGAATTCGTTCCATACAAAATGTATGGGAAAATAATTTTTCTTCGGAGTGGAACACCCTTTACTTTTAGGGGGATGAAAAATAGATGTTGGTCGATTCTCAGACCTAACATATAAGCATAAAAAATTTCATCAAAATTGGTCCAGCCGTTTCGGAGGAGTATGGCAACAAAGACCGTGACACGAGAATTTTATATATTAGAAGATTAGATAGATATGTATAATATATAATGTGGATCTTTATGAAACCAAAGTTTCTGGGCGCAATTTAAAAAAAAAAATATTCATTATTTGCAGATGAAACGACAAAAAAGTGAGTTGCCGATATTGTTTATAATAAATTTGTATAATAAAATGTGCATGCGGTTTTATTGTTTCTCATTATTAGTAATTTTAGTTAGAAAAAAGATAACAAGAGCTATTTTTTTCTTTTTTAAGTTTGCATTAAAATTTTTTATATTTCCAAAATTATATATTTATTTCGAATTATAAAATTTGAAAGCATATTTCATCACCTTTCAAAACTCAGCTATTAGTTTTCGGATTCGTTCAGAAATATTCTACTTATTTGGATTTTATTGCAACGTGGAAATATTTTGACATTCCAACAAAATAGGTCAGAGGTGTTAGAAACTATTACCAACACAGTGAATATGTTTGTATTTATTTTTACATTAGCTCCACACAGGAGGCCCTGAGGAAAATAATTTCCCCCAGTGTCTATGTCATCTTAGGGGTTGCTGTGTGGAGGGTTTTTAAGGAAAGGAAGGAGAGGAAGTTCTGGCAAGAAAGTAGGTACGAGGGGTGGGTAGGAATCTGGGGTTCAGTGTGTCTAGGCGTAACGGACGTATGAATCCATCCCTCCAACCGCGATGCAAGGCGATGGGTTGAGCGGATAAAAGACCTCCTAATAAATTCCGGCTGCAGGGGATAGAAGACCTCCCTCAACCAGTCTCTCTCTATCCCGCCCACCACGTGGCAGGCACGCAGACGCACCGGCCGCCAAGAGCTGGACAAACCTCACCCCATAAACCCGGGCACCCCTGCTAAGTCACCAAACGTAGCGAACCACTTGGCGTGACCTACGGCAGAAGTGTTGGTTATCCAATAAATGGTTCCCGGGCGGCGGTACCCATACCCGCCCCCCAACATTTTTAATCCAGTTGGATTGTTATTACACTTATTACGTACAGATGATTTTGGTTGTGTGGGGCCTGTCCGTGATTGTAACTTTGATCCAATGAACTCAAAACTAACTAACTAACCATCACGCCGTTTTCCCGCAGGGGTAGGCAAAGAGGACGGACCGCCAAACAACTCGGTCTTGGCACACACTCTTTGCGTTATTCACGTTCATACATCGTCTCATACATACTCTTTATTATTCTGACTCTTGATATGGCCCGTCTCAAGTATCTGATTCATTTTATCGTGCCATGTCTTCCTCGGGCGTCCCCGACATCTTCTTCCATTCACATTTGCGTCATATATTCTTCTCACACTATTTTGATTTTAAAAGTCATTTTGAAAACTGGGATTGATTGCATCAAGAATTCGGACAAGCGATGAAGTACCTACCTATGATGGAAAATTTTATAAGAAAATTATTTTAAGTGTAATAAATGCCATGATTAAAATTGCTGATGTGTCAAGAATTCAGACAACGATAAAGTATCTAGGTATAATATATTTTTTAACTTAGTTCATGATAATAAATACAAATTAATGTTGTTGACTCACCGATCTTAAAGATATCGAAATGGAAAGCGACTGATAAAACTTCAGATATATGTTGAAAAGGGTGGTGTACTCACCTGAAAAGAAAAAAAAATACACGGTTAGAAAAATAAGACATTAAACTAAGTAAAGTAAGATGATATCGTGATTTTTCACGGGTCTAATATTTCTTTGAGGCTTCACGCTAAGCTTCGAGGCGGTTGGCTAAGGGACACGGATGCTGGATGTGGTTTATATCATGCTGAATGCAATTTACATTTTTTATTGGTACTTGCCAAATGATTTGAGACTTAATTGTTTATGGTCGCTATCTATTTGTACAGGAGCTTACAGGGTTTTTCACATGATGCAATGCTGCCTCATAAGCTTCTTGAAAGAGTTTTCTTTTTTGTTTTTTGAAGAGTTTTATTAAATGTACATTTGTTACTTAAATTTAATTTTTCCGCAACCGGTTTCGATACAACCGTATCATTCACGAGCAGAATTTAAGTTGAAGTAATAAGTTTTAATTCTGCTCGTGAATGATACGGTTGTATCGAAACCGGTCGCGGAAAAATTAAATTTAAGTAACAAATGTACATTTAATAAAACTCTTCAAAAACAAAATGTCTAGAAATTGTTACATAGTTAATGCCCAAGAAATACAAAAAAAAAAGAGTTTTCTTTTGCTTTAACTATTATTTTTGCTTGTATTGCTAATCAGATTTATTGTATTATGTTTTTTTCCTGTTAAGCACTTTCATACTGCTTTCTAACAACGTATGCAGGGACGCTGGTGATCTAGATTCGTTCAAAATAAATAAGTGTAGCTTCGTTTATAAAAAAAATTTGAATCTTCCGAGAACCTTATATATTATTATACCACATACATCTAAGTATAATACATTTACCTGTTCAAATTACGCTTCTTGTGTTAACCGTTAAAACCGTTCATTTCTATATCATCTCAATCCAGTTCCAGTAAAACGAATAGAGCTTAGTGGAATCCATAAGTGAAACTGTTATCCACGTTCTCTGTGCAGAATAACTTGCTTTAAATTCAAACACAAAATCACAATTTTTAACCTTATATCAGTGACTCCTGCATATTTACTTGTCATCCTCGTTTTGACAGCTGTGATTGGTTGTAATCGCCGCCATTTCTTCTCGCAGCCTTGTCATTGGCTTATTGCTGTCACCGCCCATTCTTATTGGCCGTGATAACGTAAACAACTTCTAAAATATTTTAACAATTTGAAATGCCTCCTAAGAAGTTGCAGTCTGATGACTCCGAATTATTAAAGCATATCGATCTAAAATTCGACAGCTTTCAAATGTCTTAAATCTGAAATCCGAGACCTCATAAAGACAATAGATTTTATGTCAAAAAAAATCGACGATTACGAAGGAAAACTAAAAACTATGGACCTTCATCTAAAAGAAGAAAAAACAAAGTCAGTTAGGCTTGAAGGCGAGATTGCTGATCTCAAGAAAATTGTAAACCACCTCGACATAAGGAATAGTAACCACGACCAACAGCTGCTCGAAAATAATATTGAAATCTTCGGAATCCCAGAAAAAACCAACGAGGATCCTGCTGACATCATCTTGAAAGTTGCAACTAACGTGGGATATACAATAAACAGAGAAGATATTCTTTACGCCAGCAGGGTGAAAATACGCCAACATCCTCTACCCGATGGTCCTGGACCTGTTACCCCCCGTGACCCCCGCCCCCGAAACATTGTGGCCAAATTTGCTAGCAAGAAATTGAAGGACGAATTGATTGCTGCCATCAAAAAGAAGAAGGGACTCAATTGCAGTAGTATAGGTTTAGTCGGAGGAAAAATATTTATTAACGACCATCTCACACGAAAAAATAAATATTTATTATGGTCCGCGAAAGAGTTTAAAATCGCTAACAACTTTAGTTTTTTATGGGTGCGAAACTCCAAGATATACCTAAGAAAGAACGAAACCTCTCCTGCAATCCTGATATCTTGCCCTGTGCAATTATCAAACCTGGTATAACTATAAAAACTTCTACCCTTCCTATCCAATTCACTTATGTTTCTTTAAATCATAATTACCTACCCTTTACTCCAGCGCACACATCACATCATAACAACACATTCATTATATCGGTATCAACAGCTAAAATGTTCAACAACCATACCTACATACTTGCTCATTCAGTATATTATCATTATCCAGCGATACACTCGCCGAATGCATATTCCAGTGGACTTGTGGCAGACAATAATAAATCGGTAATTTACTTCATTCTCCAATGTCTGAAAAAATAATAATTTTCTACCAAAATGCACGTGGCCTTTGTACTAAAACGAACGAGTTTTATCACAATGTTCTGATAAATGAATTCGATATAATTTTAATTACTGAAACTTGGTTAGTAGACAGTATATCTGATAACGAGCTCTTCGACTCCAGGTACAATGTTTACAGAAAAGACAGAGACACATCCCTCACGGGTAAAACCAAAGGAGGTGGTGTCGCAATTGGTATTAAAAAAAAATTTACTGCACATTCACACGAGTCATGGAGCTCGGAAGCTGAGGACATTTGGATTTCAATAGTACTAAGAGACCCAAAACGTCGTATATTTAATATTCACATCTGTTGTTCGTACTTACCCGGAATCGGTCCAAAGCTCTCAAACACTCAGCGATTATCTCTTCTCAACAGTCATACGTCCAGAATATCCGATCTAACCACAAACTATCCAAATGATATCTTCCTTTTAATTGGAGACTACAACATGCCTAATATCAGCTGGAACACCACACATCATCCCCGCGGTACTGACCTTTGCTCCACCACCCTCCTTAACTGCCTATCTTATTCGGATTTAAAACAATATAACCACATTCCAAATAGGCATGGTAGAACACTTGACTTAGTGCTCTGTAACACCACAGTCTGCGTCTCTCCTGCCGACTCCCCTCTGGTTCAGGAGGACACACATCACATATCCCTAATAGTCGAACTTAATATTTACGCCCCTACTTCTACTTCCCAGCCCCAAACGATCAAATTATTCAATA
The DNA here is from genome assembly GCA_917880885.1 of Limnephilus marmoratus. Classification (NCBI taxonomy): domain Eukaryota; kingdom Metazoa; phylum Arthropoda; class Insecta; order Trichoptera; family Limnephilidae; genus Limnephilus; species Limnephilus marmoratus. Next base: position 26,678,347 of record OU862923.1, on the reverse strand, counting down.
AAGTCAACTATGACCTAGTCAACGACGCTCTGTCAAAAACTGACTGGTCTTCTGTCTTAAACGCACAAGACGTCAACACGGCGGTTAACAGTTTTTACTTAATCATTGAGGCCGTAATTGATAACTTTGTTCCAAAGAAAATTCTGAAAACAAACACATTCCCAACGTGGTACTCATCGGCTCTTATCAATATTACAAAAGAAAAGCTCAAATTTTTTCGAGCCTGGAAACGCCACAAGAACCCACTAGATTACCAAACTTTTTCACTGCTCCGAAAACGACAAAAGAAAATCGCTACTCTCACATACCACAATTATATTTCACACTTAGAACATGCTATACAAAATAATGTAAAAAAAATTATGGAGCTTTGTCAAAACGCAAAGAAAATCTCCTTCCATACCCGAACACCTAACATATGGCTCGAGAATCGCACACAATAGTAAGGAGATTACCGATCTATTTGCTGACTATTTCTCTACCGTCTTCACTGATCACACCCAAAATTTAGCATCTGATATTCATGAACCTGATCCGCTGAATAACATATCTATGTCCTCAATTACAATCAACGACGACATTACCTACAAATATCTATCATCCATTGACATTAACAAAGGACCTGGTTTAGATAGTTTGCCTGGTATCTTCATACGTAACTGTAGTAAATATATCACTCCTCCGGTCAGTGCAATTTTCAAAAAATCACTAAGTGAAGGTACGTTTCCTCATAAGTGGAAGTCTGCCGTAATAACCCCCATTTTTAAAAAGGGTGACAAACATGACGTAACAAACTACAGACCTATCTCTCAACTTCCCATCTTAAGTAAAATTCTTGAAAAAATCGTTTACGACCAACTTTACCCGACTATCACCACAACAATTTCACAGAACCAACACGGATTCATGAAAAATCGGTCTACAACATCTAACCTTGCCCTATTTGTCAACTATTTGCAGAGCAATATGGACGAAAGGGTGCAGGTCGATGCTATGTACACCGACTTCTCAAAGGCCTTCGACCGCGTTATCCACTCAATTCTGTTAAATAAACTCACTCGTCTTGGAATACACGGTGACTTGTTTAGATGGATTAAATCATACATTAGCAATCGTAGTCAAGTTATCTCAATAAATGGAGTTTTATCTAAAATAATCAACGTAACCTCGGGAGTCCCTCAGGGTTCCCACCTTGGTCCGCTCTTCTTTAATATATACTTAAACGAATAGGCTCATGTTTCCAATACTCTAAATTTTTATTGTTTGCAGATGACATGAAAATTTACAAAACGGTTCGCTCTCTATCGGACTGTAAAGAGCTACAAAGTGACTTAGATAGGCTCTGCAACTATTGCACAGCTAATTATTTAGACCTCAATGTTTCTAAATGCCACACTATGTCCTTTACTAGAAACAAGCATCAAATTAACTTCTCATATTCACTTTGCGATGAACCCGTGATCTCAAAAAATGAATGTAAGGACCTTGGAGTCTATTTAGATAGTAAACTTATATTTAAAACGCATATTGATTCAATCACCGATAGATCTTACAAAATGTTGGGTTTTATACTACGTCTGAGTAAATTATTTAGAAATCCACATACTCTAGTAATGCTTTACTCCTCACTAGTCAGAAGTCCACTGGAATTTGCATCGCCTGTCTGGAATCCCAAATACACCCAATACGTCAACAACATAGAGCGCATACAAAATAAATTTATTAAGTATCTCGGTTATAAATACAACAATAATTACATCTGCACTCTCCAATCCCTGAAATCCAGGCGAACGGTAGCTGACATGACATTTCTCCATAAAATTATACATAACGAAATAGACTGCCCAGAACTTCTATCCCAAATAAATTTTAACATCCCATCTAAAAGAACTCGCCACGCCAACCTTTTTTACACAACCAGTAATAATACGAACGCTGCAGCCAACTCCCCCATTTCCCGCATCCTTCAAAGTTTCAACTCTATTCAAAAAACCACAAATACAGATATATTTTTTGATTCCCTCCCTCTATTTAAGAAAAACATTTTTAGCACACTGAACTCGCACACATAACACACACATCCACACACACCCTAATTTACACACATACAAACACTCTCCCACACCCCTCTCCTTCAATAAGTTACTAACTAAATTTAGGTAAAATGTATTATTTATCACATAAAAATTTAAGTATATAACAGCGACATGTCATTGGTACCAATTATTGTATTAATTCTATAACTTTGTAAATATTTCCCATTATGTAATAATGTACTGTTTGTTTCTGCAAAATAAAAATAAAAATAAAAAAGATATAACCATCTGTTACTTATATCAGGGCGGGTAAATGGTGGATAACCTCCAATGGTCTCGTTTATAATAATTTGTTATTCAGACAACCAAAATCAATTTGTAAGAAAGATAATTACCTAAAAATTGAATTCTTGACTTCTATTTTGATTGAAAACAGATTAAAACAGTTTTGTTGTTATTGTAATCTTACGGATTTTGATATAAATTTAATCCAGAGGATCACTGTATAAAACTCAAAATATGAATGTCCTAAGTCTTTAGAAGCAGCTAACACTCTCTCACGGTGGGCCCTTACGTTATATAATAAATTTAATTTCCAAAATTAGCTGCAAAGCTTCGAAATATCCACTTAAGCGCCACATTTGGGAGGCGGGTATGGGTACCGCCGCCTTGAACCATTTATTGGATAACCAACACCTCTGCCATAAGTCACTCCAAGTGATTCGCTACGCTTAGCAGGAGTGCCCTGGTTCAAGGGGTGAGATTTTTCCAGGTTTTGGAGGCGGATGCATCTGCCCATCTGCTGCGTGGCGGGCCGGATCGAGAGAGATTCGGTGAAGGAGGCTTTTGACCTCTTCAGCCGGACTCTCTCGACCCATCGCCAAACCGCAAATCTCGACCAAACCCCAGATTCCGACCCACCCCTCATACCCTTTACCTTCCCAGAACTTCCTAAGCTTCCCTTCCTTAAAAAGACCCTACACACAGCATCCCCTAAGATGACATAGGCCCTGAGGGAAATTATTTTCCTCAGGACCTCCTGTATGGAGCTAAATAAAAAAATAAAAAAAAAACATTGTTTTTTCCCGTATTTCAAAAATATGTTAAATTTCAAAATGTAATGCAATCCCTTGAGAAACTGGACAAAATTCACGAGTGACTAAGGCATCAAATGGTCATTCAGCGCCTTTTTTGACAGCTGAAAGGTTTTCGTTAAATGCCGATTCTAACGGCCGTTGCTCCCAATTCTGCTGATCAAATTTTGGCTCAAAACTTCTCAATTGCAAAATAAGGTCTTCCCAACGCAACTCTCCGACTAACAGGTCAATTGTTATTAAGTTTAATTTGTATAACACAATAATGCCTTCAGCAGGCGAAACAGCTGTCACGCGTAATAATAATTACTAGTGACCGACCGAAGGTTCGGTTTCGGTTTCGGCAAGTTTCGGCAAAAAAATCTAGTTGCGGCACCAGTTTCGGTTTCGGCAGAACCTTCGGCCGCACCGAAACTCTGCAAAAGACCTCAATAAATGTTAAATTTAGTCCTAAGAATGTTGTGATTGTAAACGCAATTAAAATTAAAATACTCAATTAATGCGGTCCTTCCTTTATAATTAAGTGTTGATTAATTGACAATTTTTGTTCCAAGAAGTAGTTAACAGTAACAGTAGGTAGCAGGAATATTTAAAAAAAAATTCACATACCTACATCAATTATTGTATTTTTATTTCATTTATCACGTGTTAACAGTCTGTACAAGTGTAAAAAATAAGCTAAATTTCAGTAAACAATAGATTTTATAACATTTATAAAAAATGTCAAAAAAACAAAATGGCCATTTGATGACAGTGTTACATTTGAATTTCTGTGAAACAACACTCCATTAAATGAGTAAGATGTAAAAAAAATAGGTACTTACCTCCTCTGTTTTGAGTAGAAATAATTCAATAAATCGCTCTTGTAAGAGATTACCAATCAGATCAAAACGTTTCAATAACTAGATTGAAAAAATCTAGTCTCTTCTGGTGTCACATTAAAAACCAACAAAAACCGTGTCATATAAAACCAGATACACGTATAGAAATGAGATACGAAATATTAGCTGAAACGGCGTCGTAGATAATGATAAAACATAATATTATAAAAAAACTGTAATATTATTTTGCTTGAAAGTTATAAACAAATATTGAGAGATCGGATGTGGTGGTTTGTTTGTTTGTTAGAGAAGGTGATATTAATTCCCGGAACGTCTCATTACGGAGTGCGGTGGGTTTCAAGTTGGACAAAACAGCCCACGCTGGAAAGACAGGGGAAAATCAGGGGTCGACAAACGATTTTCAAAATTAAAACATGAACATAAAATTAGAAATTTGGTTTTGCGTACTGCACAATATTTAACCGGGATTAGCGATCAAAACGTGAAACTTCAGGGGTGAAGAAATGTCAGGAGTAGGTATCTTAAAAAAAGGAGATGGGCCTTAAATTAATTTACTCCTACCTTTTTTTACATTAACTCCACACGGGAGGCCCTAAGTAAAATAATTTCCCCCAGGGCCTATGTCATCTGAGATGATGTGTGGAGGGTCTTTTTGAGGAGAGGAAAGAATGAACATTGGTCTTGAAGAGACCCATGTTGTTGGAAAAAGGAAACACAGAGGCCGGCAAATCATTCCACAGCCGAGCTGTTGAATACAAGAACGAGTTGAAGAAACGTCCGTTCTCATGTGACAAATGTTAAGCGTATACATGTGTTGGACAAAACTAAGTTAAGTATTCTGTTCACCCATTGTAAGTATATACTATACATCACACTCGCAACTTTTTAAACTTGAATCAACTCAAAACAATTTACTATGCTCTATGTCAATCTCTAATTGAATACGGTATTATAGCGTGGGGAGGAGCAAACGATGCCGCTATTGACCCGATCTTCAAAGCCCAGAAACTAATTATTAAGATTATATTAAAACTACCGATCACAAGCAGTTCGATGAAATCTTTAGGAGAATCTGTGTCTTGGACATTAGGCAAATTTATGCCAAAAACATATTAGCATACCTCTTCAAACACAGAACTACCTTTGAAAATGTCCAAACTTATCCCTTTTGCTAAAACAACCTTTGGCCAAAGAAATTTTAGATAGAGACTTCCACTGGCAATTAGACAAAACACAATGTATCTTAAATATAAATCTGACACCAAGTCCTGGATTACCAGCCAAAATAGATCATATATCATATATAATGGTTCAAACAAAGAAATATAGTTTCAATTATAAAAAAATATCATTTTTGTAACACAGTTGCGCACTTCTGACACACGCCATAATATTTGCACGAAGTGAAGCGATGAATATGAATATAATATCTTTGATTGAAAATACTTCGTCAACAAGCACTCCAAGTGGAACGTGTTATTTATTGAAATCTAGATGTTATCAAATGAAACATAAACTACAATAATACATTATGTCCTTATTAAAAGTATTTGTTTTCAGTTGAAGCTTTAAAATATGCAGAGAATAACATTAAATTAGGTCACGTTGCATACCATTCCATTTGTTACGCATATTTCGTTATATTGATAGTTATTCAATCTCGAAAACTTCCACGCACGTCTCTTACTAATTACGGACGAGGGGTGCTATTGGTAAATTTTCACCCCGCTGCACAGTTAATAAAATTTGAGGTATCTAGCGTAACTTTATTATAAAAACTAAGGTTTCTTTCTGGTTTTCATTTTGTTTTAATTGGGTACCTAAATATCTAATCTTTTTAGAATTTAAAAAAAGGAAACATTTTAGCTGCTTGCGACGTATGGCACCATCGCAAATACTCACTACCCCGAAACGCGAACGAGTAGTTTTATGTTTGTCGAGTTTGGATATCTCCGTACGTAGACGTGTGCACGTCATCGTGATAATTCAAGTATAACTACTGTGGTTTTCTGAATCTTTATGATGGAACCTAGGAAATCAAGTGATTTTAAAAAAAAAATTTATTAATAATTTTTTTTTGTTACATACATAAAAATATTACAAAAAACCTTTTTTTGATACAAAGTAAAAAAGAAGGAACTATAAAATTAAATAGGAAGCTTAAAGATAAACAATAATACAATTAAACAAAAAAAAATTACAATAGTATGCATGTGGGTATACTTAAGTTTTTTTTTAATGCAGTTAAAATTATAAGTAAATTATGTTAACAGTTTGAACAGCTTGTGTAAAAAATGTATACACTAATAATTAATAAAGGTACATATATTCATTCTAAGGTATTAGGTGGAAAGGCAAATTTTTGGATACTGTGATAAACATAATTTAAAAAATTCATTCATAAATATAACAATATAAACTTAATTTTGACAGATTCAAGAGCTAGAAAACAGTTGTTAAAGTGAAAACAAAAAAGGAGTTAAGTCCTTACCAAATGAAAACTTTATAATAGACCTAGTAGGTACCAGAAAATATTCGATTTATTATATTATTTAGGGGGTTTTTCACCATCCTCCCAATAGCTTATCCATACACATAATGAATATTTTGGATTAATTCTACAGGATTTATTTATTTAAAAACTCTGAGTTTACTATTCGGTACTTGAACCTATGAACAATGGCTACATATAGGATAAATTAGCCGAAGTTTTTACCTGTTGCTAGTATTTATTTGTTTTTTTTTATTAATATTCTTTATGTGTATGGATAAACTATTGGGAGGATGGTGAGAAACCCCCTATTACAATAATAAAAATTAAAATTTCCCCCAGATTAAAAATTATCATAACTATTTAACTTGTGTTGTAGTGAGATAAAAAATATTGAAGTAACGATTTTTCAAAACGTATGTTTTCTTTAAGTTTAGAATTCATCGAGACTTTTAAAAATGTATCCGAAGCTATCCGGCCTAATTTTACGTTTTCTGTGTTTAATGGATATTAATGTGTCAAATTAACTTTTGTTTTGTGATGTTTTCAGGATTTACTTTAACAAATTAAAATTTTTTCAGCACCAAGGCGACTTTTGATATTTTCATAACGTCGGAGCTTACCATTATACAACGTGTCCAGAAACTCGTAGTACAAGCGGGAAACTAGTGAATCTACGTCAAGTAGAGAACCCAAAAAACTTATTTTTTCGATCTGAGCATTTCGATTTTTATATTATTTTTTTAACTATTTTTCCATTTTTTCAGCAACTTAAGGGTTAAAAAAACATTTGAGCCTGGTTTACCATTCGATATTCGGGTGGGGGAAGGGGGTGGGTTTAGGTTAGGTTAGGAGGGGGAGGAGGGGAACTCGGGAGCGGGGAGGGGAAATAAAAGCCGCCCGCAGGGCCTAGAAGCAAAAACCTGCGGAGCGGGTTTTTAACTGTTAGTAGTATATAAAATAATAATCTGAGCATGAAAGACATAAGTAGGCACAACACAAGTAGGTATGAGTATTCGATAAGTAAATTGTACAAAGGAGTTCAACCAACAGATTCGTATTTGGGCTCAGGCTACGGTAGATTCAGCAATTATTGTCACAATATTGCACAAAACATGATTACAAACATACTCGAAGTATACCGGTTGGCAGTGGTATAAAAGGTTTTTTATTGATTAATATAAAAGTAGGTAATTTTATTTATTTATTTATTTACACACATACGGCACAACACGTGCCATTAACATAATTGATATACATAATTATAATAGTACAACAACATGAAGATTTTCTTGTAAGTTAAGTGCGTAAGATCGTTATTATTATGAAAAAAAAAATAAAAGGTACACAACAATTACATGTTTAAATTACTTTCATAGTACATTCAGGTACTATGAAAGCAGTTACAGAGCAGTGGGTATTAAATTTGTTATTGTTCACAATCTGAAACATTTAAGAAATTTTGTTTAATATCTGCATACATATACGCTTTTTAAAGGAAGCGATGTTTTTATAAAAAAATATGTCAACAGAGGAAGTTTCATTCCTTGAAACTCAACGATTCTTTTCATCATAGATCATAGAATAAATGGGGTTGTACAATTGTACAAGGCCTACAAGATTATAAGCTTTAGGTTCGTCCAGTGTCAGACGTATCCTATTGTTGGAAGAGGAGAAAGGAGAAAGTAGGTACCTACATAATACTGTGACCCGACAATTGATCCCTCGAAATGATATTTCGTATAAAACTATAATTTTTTATGCATTATTTATAATTTCAAAAGTAAAATCAACAACTACGGGGTCACTCAGTTATATTTGTCTAATTAGGTATACCATAATTTCTCTAAACCTACTGCACATTGTATAAGTAAGCCGGGGGACCAATAGGCCACTTGCATGGATATCATCACTACTTGGAAAAAATCGTGTGGATAGATTTTTTTACTAAGATTAGTGGTAAAATTTTTTAGAAATGTAATTTTTTGTTATTATTTTTAATAAATAAATCCATTATTTGGGCTCGTGACGTCACTACATGAACCCCGTACATTTATGCTGTCTGCATGTGTTTTAGAGGTATAATGGTAATGGTGTTGATTTTAACAAAATCAAATTTTATAATATTCTTATTATTATTATAATTTACAAGTACAAGTATATTACATTGGATTTAGTAATATAGACGTTGAACATTATAATGATTTATGATCAATAAGATGGATCAAGGAAAGAAATATTTATGAGAAGTAATATTTTTGGTATGCCTCGCTATTCTCCTGTGCCATTCGTGTGGAAAACGTTTTTTTTTTTTTTGATATTCGGCTATGTAATTATCGGTTTTTCGCACCCATAAAATTTTGTCCCATCTTTCCGGTTTACAAAAAATGGTCTGATTTATCGGATTGAAATTTTTAAAAAATCGCCAGGGTTTCAAAAACACGATAAAAAAAACGGAATGTCTTAGACTATTTGCCTATCCGTAAGTTTTTTTTTAAAATGATATGTAGGTGGCCTATTGTCGGCGGGTCAACTGTCATGGAACCACACTCTACAATAAACTTTCCAGTGCGGCTGCCAGAAGAAGGCACCAACCACACCACGAATATAGTCGAAACTCGTGCTAAATAATTGTAGTGTTGGAAAATCTCAACTTAATCGTACGTATCCAAAATTTCAAAAGATTGTTTACAAGTGTTGGGTTAGTCCGGTGTCTCCTGTGTCCAGAGTTTCATATTTCAAAGCCCGCAACCCTTTTGATAAGAGAAATATCAGTATCCCCTAAATAAGGACGCGCTGACAACCCAGTCCATGACGAGGTTTCCACCCTCCCTCCCTAGAGGGTGTTTATCGAAACAGAACGGCTACGGATTCAGAATAACCGAAAAATAAAAGCGGAGAATGGGTGTTGCTCAAAATATCAGTGTGTCAGATTCTCTGAAAACTACCGTGAAAATTGATGGTAATACGGTACCCACTGAAGATAAACTATAAACAGAAGTGAGATTGTAGGCGTTTCCGTGTGCCCGAAGTAAGCACAGTTTATTTATCCTTACTTCTGGAGCGTTTTTCATCCTTTAGTAGAGGAAATTAATAACCAGCTATAGGCAAACTATCGGAACCTAAACGCAAGCAAAATACTAAATTTTGAGATCACGCTTTCGGAATGTCTGGGCAGAAGGCTTTGAATAAACTTCCTCCGAAACTTAGATGCATAACAAGCCCAACAGAATTTAGGTCCAAATTAAAAACATACCTTTTTGGGCTCTCATACCCTTAAATAAAAATATCTATCTGAGAGTAGGGTTGCCATCCGTCCGGGTTTCCCCGGATTTGTCCTAGTTTAGAGGGCGTCCGGGGAGCGTCCGGGCGGGGTTTCATTTGATGTCCGGGTTTAAAAAAAATAATTTAAAGTCAAACGTATACGTTTGCTCTGAGGAAGGAACGGTCGTTCTGAAACCGGTCGACTTTAAACAAATGTAAAAGTGGTTCAAACAAAGTAACATTGTTTCATTTGTCTTTAATTAAAATTAAATTCAATTTCCAAGAATACAGCTGCATTGATTTTTACAAATTCCTTTAAAAAGGGAAGATATTCTAAAAGCTATCGGAAAGAGTGATAAATACAAAAAAACTGAAAAGTAAAAAAGGCGTGAGGCCGAGGAAAAAGCTTTAATAGCTAGATAATCAAATAATGTACTTTTGAGTGCAATAATTTCTTTTCATTTTTGTAGTTAAAGTTGTGATTGTTTTTATACGTAAAAGAAATTCACAATATGGCTGTTGATTAAAACTTTAAGGTGATATAAATGAGTATAGTATTTGGTTATTTTATGCTTAAAAAAATTAATAATGTAACTTACATTACAGTAAGTCTAAACTAACCAGTTTTGTTGCTAGTTTTGTCAGATACTAAAATGGTCTGAGTACTTTTAAGATTTATGTTTAAAAATTTAATTGAATTTTGTTAGGTTTAATATTTTAATAAGGTTTTGTTTTCATAAGAGAGTATATTAATAATTTGTGTTTTATTTTAACAATAAAAAATTCTAACTGATTATCAAAACAATTTGTAACAAACTGTAATAAGATTCTGTTTTGTTAGGTACATTTATAATGGTGATAAACGATGACTAAATTTAATTTGAAAATATATTAAAAGGTAATTTGTGACATTTTCAACTGTATTTTTTATTACATTATTTTTTTCTTACGTTGTATTGTTTAAAAAACCTGTTGACATGTCCGGATTTGGGCTCTAAAATCCGGGGTTTTCACGCGTCTAGTCCAGGTTGCCAAATTTAAGATATGGCAACCCTATCTGAGAGTATCATAAAATTTTACTTTTGTTTTCAAAATACGCTCATTACAGAACATATTATAAATATTTTTCTTACTTCTTACTTCTTCTGGCGCTAATCTTAATCTAATTGTAAATAATATGTATGTTATTAAGTCACTTGCTTTAGGTTAGCATTTATATGTCTTGGTCATAAGTCACTAGCTATAAGTCTTAGATGTAAGTCACTAGTTACAATTGTAAATCTTAATTGTAAGCCAGTAAAATAAGTCACTAGCTATAAGTCTTAGATGTATGTAAGTCACTAGTTATAATTGTAAATCTTAGTTGTATGCCAGTAATATTAATTCCTTTAAATACTTATTTGCACAGCGCCCTTGAGGTGATTTTTCACAAAAACGGCGCTATATAAATTAGCCAAATATTATTATTAAAGGATTTGTATTCCCCATTTCACTCCTACGAAACTGGACCGATTTTAAGATTTTTTTTACCAACAGTATCAGAAGAAAATATTCTATGTCTGTAGGTTTTGATTTTTTTTTAAATACATTGACTAGGTTATGTACCGTCTGTTGATGGCGTTCAAATCAGGTAATTTTAACGATTTGTGGAGGGTTCTTACTCTACTACGTATTTATCATAAGGAATTACACAATTTGGCCAAAAAACGTCACTATCTCAATGACAATATTTCACACAAGTTTGTTAGATATATTTCACACCGAACATCGACAAAATATAACCCTTGTATCGTTACTCAAGACTCGTGAGTATTCTAGAATAAAATAAGTAGGTATCAAATTTTTGGCATGCAGATATTCTGATGTAACAATCTCCACTATACAAGCGGAAAGTGAGTTAGGAGATTACATGAGAGCCAAAATAAGGGTGGATCAGGGGAGAGGGGGGGGAGGGGGAATTGCGGCAGGGAGAAGGGAAGGGGGTGATTCGATTCTCTCGGTAGGTACATATTACAGTAAACTTTGCTTTGGACAACTTAAAAGTTTGAAGTTTGAGGATTGTATTATTTAGGGCCGGAGCGTTGAAAGAATCATCAATTTCGCCAGCCTTTACAAATTTAGGTCCAAATTAAAAACATACCTTTTTGGGCTCTCATACCCTTAAATAAAAATATCTATCTGAGAGTAGGGTTGCCATCCGTCCGGGTTTCCCCGGATTTGTCCTAGTTTAGAGGGCGTCCGGGGAGCGTCCGGGCGGGGTTTCATTTGATGTCCGGGTTTAAAAAAAATAATTTAAAGTCAAACGTATACGTTTGCTCTGAGGAAGGAACAGTACATATTACAGTAAACTTTGCTTTGGACAACTCAAAAGTTTGAAGTTTGAGGATTGTATTATTTAGGGCCGGAGCGTTGAAAGAATCATCAATTTCGCCAGCCTTTACAAATTCCTGTGAAAAGAGGTTTTAATTATTGGGAAACATATTTTTTAACTTTACCGGAAATAAAACCTCCAGGTTCTGAGCGAATTTAATTTCATGTTAGGTTTTTTCGTCCCAACTGTCTGGAGCCTGTAAGACTATGGCATCTCTAAATGTAGAATGTTGCGAGGCTGTAGGGAGTGGGGAAAATTGAAGAGCACATATTTTATTGCAATCTCATCCACTCATTATTTTATTTTTTTATATATATATGTCTGTATGTAATTATCTTTAGTTGATATAGTAAGCCCTGACGAAGCTTGAGCTAAGCGAAACCTGGCTGGCTGTTAAATATTAATTCAAGTAAAAAGCGGTGTTTTACCAAGGGTTTTTTTTTTCATTTAATACATAATATAACTCTGGTCAAATAGCAAAAAAAGTTTTAAGCTACATTATTTAATACTAGCTTTTTGCCGCGGCTTCGCTCGCATGGTGTTAGGGGGATTCCCAGTTCGCCTCCTCCACCTTCCCTTTCCCCCCTCCACTCCCCTCCCCATCCCCCTCACCCCTCTCCCCACCCTCTACCTCTCCCCCTCCATCTCTCCCTCCCCCATCAACCTCCCCCAACACCCTCCTCGCACCCCTTCCCGCCTCCCGCATTCCACACATTCATTCCCGGTACATTCCGTTTTCAAACCACCCGCGTGATACCTATTACAATTTTTTATACAAATTTCATACTGCCAGAGCTCAACAGTAGTTTTACACAAAATAACGACCAAAAACAATAATTCTCCAATTTGGTACAATATTTGGATTAATTTGGGAGGCGGGAATGGGTACCGCCGCCCCGGGAACCTTTATTGGATAACCAACACCTCTGCCATAGGTCACCCCAAGTGCTTCGCTAAGTTTGGTGATTTAGTAGGGGTGCCCGGGTTCATGGGGTGAGGTTTGTCTAGGTCTTGGAGGCGGATGACTAGGACATACTGAACCCAAGACTCCTACCCCCCCCCCCCCCTTAAACCCTTTTCTTTCCCAGAACTCTCCTCTCCTTCCTTTCCTTGAAAAAACCCTCCACACAGCATCATAGGTGAGCATAAAGATGACATAGGCCCTGAGGGAGATTGTGTTCCTCAGGGCCTCCCGTGTTGAGCTCATGTAAAAAAAAAAAATCGTTCGGAAGTTATGCGCGTACATACATTTCGAGATAGATATTAAGATGAACATATACCTACGTGAAATCCTATTTAGATACTATTTTGATTAATCTTTACGACGAATCGGCTTACAGTATGAACATCAAAAAATATGCTACGGATAAATTGAAGCTTTAACTACTTTATCTATGTATTTGAATTACAATAAAATTATTATTTACGTAACAAAAAATATAAGCGTAAACCACTAAAAAAAATGTTTTCTCATGACTTAACTATGAAGTAATGTAAGTAACAATTTTTAAAAAATACCCCTTTACAGCTAAGACTATTTTTGACTCTATCTATGTTCTAACTTTTTTTTTGTTCTTATAAAATTATGCACAAAATAAGTAAAAACCACTTTTTCGCTTACTAGCCTCGTGCAAAAAGACGCTCGATTTTAAAATTTTGCAGGCATGAGATTCGACATATTTCTAGCGTTTATATTCCTCTTAACCACGACGCCAACAAAGCACTCTTTTTAGGGTGAATTGTCTAATTCAATAAAAAAACATTTGGTCGAAGTTTCCAAGGCAACAATTTGTTTGCTTTTCTTCTAACGTTTGCAATAACTCGATTTTGTTAGGGACAGAAAACGTATGATAAATAATTTAATAACGCCAGACCTTATACATAACGCCAGAGCTTACCAATATATGTAGCCTATATTAGGGAACGTACCCAAACTACGTGACCTGTTTAGGGGGGGGGGGGGTCATCAAAATACCACGCTTGGTCACAACGGGGGGGGGGGGGGGCTTAGGTTTTTATCACGTAGTCAATCTAGAAATCTCGCGTATTTTTTCGAGCTACGAGGGGAGGTTTTTAAGTTCGCGGAATGGGAAGGTAAGTGATTAATGGGGGTACCGCTGAATTAGATACTAATTGAACAACTCATTTTTAGGATAAACACCGGGTTTTATCGTAATTAGGTCATTAGTCTTTGAGCTATCATCGACCAAACACTTTAATTGAGTTCCGCGCTGTTATAAAGTTCCTTTAAGTTAATTTAAAGATCGGAAAAATGTATTAGGGTAGTAGGTGAATATGTTGAAAAGGAAAAATAATTTATTTATTATTTCCACTCCTTACCCAATCCGCAAACTTCACCCACCCTCGTACATTCAAATAAGTGAAAAAGTTCAGGGAACGTGTTTGTTGAAGATGATTGAGGTGAAAAATGTTTATAAAAATAACAAGACTTTCGTTTCCATAAATTACGTTCCGGTTTCAATATATTTTGACATAAGTTTTATCTTGATAATATTTTTTCCACTTGTAATGCATGCACTCTTGCTGTCACGCAGCAAGCGCCGTATTAATAAAGACAGGTATAAGCCAAATAATGCATTTTTTATTTTTTGTTAGAAACATTATTCGAAACCATATTTATGAAATACTACGTGAAAACTGTGGGGGGGGATCTTGGAATATACTACACGTGGTCACCGGGGGGGGGGGGGGTAAAAAATTGTAAAAAGTGTGTCACGTAGTATGGGTACGTTCCCTACTAGCAAATAATGTAGCTTTCTAATAATGAAAGAATTTTTAAAGTTTATTCAATAATTTTTGCGTGAAAGAGTAACAAACGTCCATACATCCATACGAACTTTCACCTTTATAATATTAGTAGGATATTCATTACATGAAATAGTTTATGGAAAGATGTATAGTTACATTGTTTATAGAGCCAAGGAGGTTTGTAAGTTTGTTTATTGTTCATAATAATTTGTCATCGAACTTTGGAATTTGTCAAAGGTATTTTAAATGTCCAATAAATTTCATCTTTTTGAAGATGTCGGAAAAACAAATACTATTTCAGAAAATAGAAAAAAATTCCATATAGATTTTTGTATTTATAAAATCCTTGAATATTAAAAAATCGCAATATTTTAATTACAAACACGAAAAAAGTTTGAACAAAAATCTTACGACAATTTTTTTATCAAAACGACAATTTTTTTTGGAGAATACACAATTC
Source organism: Limnephilus marmoratus (assembly GCA_917880885.1). Classification (NCBI taxonomy): domain Eukaryota; kingdom Metazoa; phylum Arthropoda; class Insecta; order Trichoptera; family Limnephilidae; genus Limnephilus; species Limnephilus marmoratus. Next base: position 26,663,020 of record OU862923.1, on the reverse strand, counting down.
AACAAACACAGTCCTTTTATTCAAGGAACTGTGTTTGTTGAATTGTGCAGCGGTTGAATTGTGCAGCGGCCGGCGTTGTGCAGCGGTAAGGCGCTTGACTCGCATTCCGAAGGTCGCGGGATCGAATCCCGGCTTGGCAAATAAATTTTATTTGATTGATTTGTGTATTTCACAATTTATTCATTTAAATAATATATAGTATATTTGCGGCACGTTCCAGAGTGGAAGATACTCTCAGTATCGCCCTGGTGTAAGACCACCATTCAGAATTGAAACGTTGCTTGAAATGGCTTCTGCCGTGTTTGGTGACCAGATCTGAATAGCCAGGTACTTCCCCACCTTCCTCTTCCCTATCTCCTTCCTCTTCCCTATCTCTTTCCCCTCCCCACTGCCTTCAGCCTCACAACATACCCCAATTGGGGGTGCCATAGTCCCACTGGCTCCAGACGGGCGCAGTTGGGACTCGTGCAGTGCGGTAATCATGTAAAAAAAAAACTTGCAGCAAAGCTCACATGATTTAGGCATTTATGTTATAAAAAAACCATCACTGTATGATTTTTTTATTATTAACCTGTCAAAGGCCAGGGTTTTTTACCTTACCTTTTTTAAATTACCTTAAGAACAAGAATGGAGGAAGCTATTCTGAGCTTTTCCTTGGTACAGTTTCTTTATACAAAAAAATTTAAATCGCATCCAAATTATTTGAATTAATATTCTTTTTTGAAATTCGAGTTTCGCGTGCGGGCACGTTCCTGGCCTTTCACAGGTTAAGGCTGATTATGTGGTACGGTACAATTTACAAGAACATAATTTGGAAAAATACATGTAAGTTATTACGAAAATAGTGTCAGCCGGCGCATGGCGGGCCGCTCGTCGTTTTAGCCGGCACCCTAAGGTTTGATTACGTCAAGATGACGGCCTGATAAAATAAATACTAAAAAATAAAAAATAAAATCACACAGCTATGTTTTTCTTCTCGATTATTTTTAGTTATTCGATACAAAAGAGTGGTAAATAAACCGTATTTCGTCCCCCAAAGCGAAAAGTGTACGCTTTAAATTTCGAAAAATAACCAACAAAGGTAAGAAAATGTACTGATGTAAGGTAAACAAACCGTATTTCGTCCCCCAAAGCGAAAAGTGCACGCTTTAAATTTCCGAAAATAACCAACAAAGGTAAGAAAATGTACTGATGTAAGTATGTAAAATGTACTGATGTAAGGTAAATAAACCGTATTTCGTCCCCCAAAGCGAAAAGTGCACGCTTTAAATTTCGGAAAATAACCAACAAAGGTAAGAAAATGTACAGATATCACTACTACCTAAGAAACTAAACTTTATTTTGTAACAAGCAGACCCGGCCACGCGTTGCTGTGGCTAACTAAACACAACGCCACGCCATTACCCAACCTTTATAACCAACGCCATCGGTTAAATCAAATCCACACCTCCCGCTTGCCAGCCCGCTCCCTTTATTAATATATTTCAACCAATTTACACAAACCCTTGACAAATTATATACCTAAAAACCTTCCTCATGAATCACTCTATCTATTGGTGAAAACCGTATGAAAATCCGTTGCGTAGTTTAAAAGATCTAAGCGCACAGATAGCGGGAGCGACTTCATTTTATACTATGTAAAGATATGATCCTTTCTGTTTTGGTCTACCTGACACTGGCGAATATTATTTGTATTTCTAAATTCTGAGAAGTTTTATGACACCGGTGTTAAATGTAGTATTACTTTACAGAGCAATATTAATTCCCAGCGAAGATATTATCCTAATTCAAGTCTCAAAGGAAATTGACACTTCCCTGTAACGTAACTTAGATATCACTTTCAAATATGCCTACAAAGAAAATCAGCAGGGCTCTTATTTACCGAATAAAGAATTTATAGTATAAAAAATTGAGTAGGTAATACTCTTTTTATTTTATTTTACGCCATGTTTTCTTAAGAATTACCACGCGGGTTCGGGTCCCAGTTAATTAGTTTTATCATGTCAGTAGACGAGAGTGCCAGTTGGTTAAGATTTCAGATTTGGGGTATTTTACCGTGTTGTGTTATCTCCTTCTTAAGATAACGTTTCGGACAACATTTGATGGACACTGTAACGCTGTCCAAAACGTTGGCTAAAGGAGGTAGCGCAAAACGTCATAATACCCCAAAAATAAATCACGAAAAGAGTCCCAATTACTCCCAACGCCTGGAGCCAGTAGGACTTTGGCATCCTCAACTAATTTATGTTGAGGAGGAGGGTAATGGGAACTGCAAGAAAATGGGTAAGTGGAAGGTGGGGAAGTACAGCCCATTTCTGCATGTTTCATACAAATCTTAGATTTGGATTTGAGATCAAAATACCCAACCAAACTGAAAAATTATTTTTGTTATCAAAAGGTATATCAAATATCTAGTCAGGATGTGAGCTACTTTATTTATTTTTGCTTTAAATGAAAAGTTATAGGTCATTAAAGATTTGAAGATTGGGATCTGGGTTGAACTCGGGTTCTTCGCGGGAAGCGGATCCTACTCCTACTCCTTTTTCAAATCGACTACTCCCAGAGAACCCGGTCCAGGACTACCCAAACTCCACTATTTGTTACAATTTGTTTGTTACATTGCGGTTCTGTTTCAGAATGCTTGTTGAATACTACTAAATTATCAACCTTGGTTCGCATTACCGTGGTTCATACTACGTGCTATCCAATCGCGATAATCAATATTGTGGTACCTGAATAGTATAACCAAAAGAAAGATTGAGATTGACTCAACTTTGGCAAACAGACGAATAATACTATTCATCAAACTAACACGCGCACACCAGTGGCGGTCCGTGAGTTTAGAGTCAGCTAGAGTGCTAAGATTGAAAAATGCGACGTTAGGGCAGTATATAACGTCATTGCGTTAAGGAGTTTTCAAACACGGCTATAAAATATAAAAGATCATCGCACGCCAAATAACACTCTCTATACAATCCCATCAGACCGTTCACATTTAAGCGGTTTAAGGCGCCACAACCGGCTTCAAAAAGAAGAAGATGGAGAGATATGAAATATAGAGGAGCGCGCTAATATTTAAAGCGACAAAATCGATGCGAAAATTGTGAAAATGTTTAATAAAACACGACTCGTTTAACAGAGAAAAAAATCTCGCGAGGGTTGTCTTAAACAGCATTTAAAGAAACACTGTGAATTTTTCATACGTAGGTATAACTTGTCAAATAACTGAAACAAACGTGTTTATAATAATTTTTGGAGCATACTTTGCGATTTTTTTCTATCGAGGGAATTTTATATTATTTGTTTCGGCGCGGGGAATGTCTAGATATTATCTTCAAGAATAACATATATATTATTTAAGAGCTTTAAAACTTAACTGTTTAAGGGAGATATATAAGAAATCGGTAGAAATTCGGGTAGCGGCGGCTTAAGCGCAGATCAACCACACAAATCTTACGCCACAACCGCTCCTGAGGCGATATACGAAAAGTTATATAGGCACCCCCTCTCCGACGAAAACAGGAGAGGGGGTCATTTTAATTACGGAGCTGCCTAGACCGTTGGATGACAGATTCAGTACAAAAAATGTGCATTCCGTGGGCGATCCCTAATTCATCTGACCCCCTCTCCTACCATAGAAAGAAATATTTGATAGCGTCGTGTGAACGGAACAAAACATAAGCGCTCGCGGTTCAACAGATATCTGCTCGCGGTTTATAGCTGTGTCTGTACACAGATTTTTGATGTTGTTGTAGATGAAAATCCCTTGACACTTTGGGCGGGTGATTTGGTTGCAGAAAAAAGGTAGTGATTTAAATCATTGATTTCTTTTTAAAAATCACTTAATTTCAATCACGACTCTGCTCCAAATAAATACTAATTTATTTGTTATTATTTATTATTATTACCATAAAATAATTGTGGATTTTATTTAACTAACTTGCTACAAAACAATTTAGTATATAATATTCCTCTGAATGACAATGTATCATCGCATGTTGTACGCAATCTCAATATCTCTCATGGTAAGCAATATCCATAAAGTAAAAACAGTTTCATGGACACCAATAAAATTTGTAGCTGTCGCGATAAAGGCATAAATAAAACCATTCCTATTCATCAAGTAGAAAGTGCTGTGACAACGACATGGTAATAATAATACATGTACACACAATAGTGCTTGTACATCGGGAAACACACACCACTCAAATAAGTGTAAACAGAAAGTCAAAAGTCGGGGATGACGGGGTTTTAGACGTAGCACGATGAAAAGAATCAAATACCTACAGAAATGAACATTTTTAATTATTGACAATATTATTATTTCCATCAACTACTAAACCCAGTTAGTTTATTAGAATTCACGACCCCAAAACTTTCAGAACCCCAAACAATGCCGGATTGTATGTGGCGGCCGAGCTTTAAGTTTAATTTTTATACAAATCTAGTTTTACTTCGAGATGAAATTTTGTTCTAAAACAATTGGGAGGCGAGTATGGGTACCGCCGCACCGGGAACCATTTATTGGATAACCAGTACCTCTTCCATAGATCACCCCAATTGGTTCGCTATGTTTGATGACTTAACAGGGGTACCCGGCAGTGGCGGTCCGTGAATTTTCAGCGAGCTAGAGTGCCAAGATTGAAAAATACAAAATTTCAGTATTTTGTTTGAAAATTTTCAGGATTCTTTCAATTTGGGGATGCGCCGCATCCACATTTCAGTAGGTATAGCTTCATACGAAAAGTTGAAATTTAAAAAAAAAAATCCTTTTCAGCTACAACAACATCAATAACGTCGTATTTTCCAATCTTAGCACTCTGAAAACTTACGTACCGCCACTGGTGCCCGGGTTCATGGGGTGAAATTTGTCTAGATGTTGGCGGTGGATGCGTCTGCCCACCCACTACATGCCAGGCTGCATCGGGAGAGAGTGGTTGAGGGTGACCCTTTAACCTCTCCAGCCGTTCACCGGCTCTCGACTTGCACCACAGTGGGAGGGGTGGATTCATACGTCCGTCTCTCCTGTACACACTTAACCCTAGATTCCTTCCACCCCTCATACCTTTTTGCTTCTCAGCTCTTCGTCTCCTTCCTTGCCTTAAAAATACTTTTCACACAACACCCCAAAGATGCTAAAGGCCACGAGGGAAATTATTTTCCTCAGGACTTCCAGTGTGGAGCTAATGTAGAAAAACAGGAATATCTCTGTCAAGGTCCAATTTTGAAAAACTCTGTGTAAAGCCCGAGTAACGCCGCACAGTGGGCTGAAAATCGCCTTTCATAGACATAGAATAGAGACTTGAATTTTCAAGGGTTAACATTAAAATAAACAAAAGGCCGTTAATATAGTTAAATTTTACCAAAATACCTTTTTCAATCAATTTGACTGCTTGTTGTACGTCACTTTTAACTTTTGTACTTACTTTCCGAAAACCGATAGTTACTCTAGAGTTACTCCGCCATATTGGCGTCATTGGCATATTTGACAGTTCTGGTCGAAGTAATGTACGGAAATGGGTGCTTTAACATTGATTTTTAATCAGTAATCATGATAAATATTGTAGAAGAGGATGATAACGCATTTAAGCATTAAAATGAATCATCAACACAAAAAAGTTTTTTTTTCAACTTTGAGGATTTAAAAAAAAAATCTCAAGTTGCGCCACAATAAGTATGTCAAAAAAAATAGTAGTATATCTGTGTGTAAGGATATAATGGCCAACCATATGATTCCAGAGATAGCCTAATTTTTAATGTCAGTGCCATACAATTTTTTCTTTTCTTAACTCCTTCACGTGTACACGCAATTGCTTCACACGAAATTTTATAGCATAGTAATGATCAGCAGAATCCATTTCTAGCAAAAAAAGACCCTTGAAAATGCAAGTCTCTATGTCTATGAAAGGCGATTTTCAGCCCACTGTGCGCCGGGGAGTTCAGCTAGTATCATTATAAAAACGATCACCTAACGAGGCCCTATACGCTTCGTTAAATATTCTTGCGTGTCCGTAATATCTGCTGGTTTTAGTTAATTCAAATATCTTGAGAAAATAATGGAGTCAACGAAACAATTAGTTAATCATAAACCACTTCCTTAACCCGCCTCACAACTTTTACCAGTCAATTGACGATATGGTTCCCCTGCCTATACATCGTAAAGAACAGGGGCGTTCTTGATATGATGTAGCAACAACAACAACAAAATGATAATAAATACCGAAAATGGTAAATGTCAGTCGATACTATTGACGGAAATTACTAAATCAGTATTGACTCAACGATATTTTGATGTTACTGTGGAGAGGTGCATATTTGACGGCCAGCGTGGTCTAGGAGTAAGGCTCTTGACTAGCATTCCGAAGGCCGCGGGATCGAATCACGGCGTGGCAAATAAATTTTATTTGAGTATTTCACAATTAATTCATTTAAAATAATGTATAGTATATTTGCGGCACGTTCCAGAGTGGAAGATACTCTCAGTATCGCCCTGGTGTAAGACCACCATTTAGAATTGAAACGATGCTTGAAATGGCGTTAGCCATGTTTGGTGACCAGATCTAAATAGCCAGGTACTTCCCCACCTTCCCCTTCCCCATCTCCTCCCCTATCTTCAGCATCGAAACACACCCCAATTTGGGATTAGCATCCCATCATAGTCTCACTGGCTCCAGACGGGAGCAGCTGGGACTCTTGTCAGGTATTCATATTAAAAAGTATTTATATAGCTTAACAGGTGAATCTATTATTTTTTGAGTTGCATGAAACTCCACATAAAGAAATACGTTTTATATTGCGATATGCTATTTACGAAATTACTGGTAAAAAAAATCGCATTATCAGGGGGGTTCCAGACGTATGAGCACCGCTGTGCGTGTACAACGAATAAGACAAGGGACTTATGAATATACAAATAATAAAACAAGGATACAGCGCTCTGTACGCGAAATCACTGTCGACAGGAAATAAAGGCTTTTATGCAGGAAGAATAATAATACGAAAGCCGTTCTGTCATTTAGGCGGCCGGTTTTTAACCCTTATTGGGGGAATGCTTCTAAAACGGGTGCCAAAATTATGCAATTATTTGAAATTAATAGAATACTTAGTTTTCACCACTTTTATTGTTTACTAGCTTTTTCCCGCGGCTTCGCTTGCATGGTGCAAGGGGGGTTCCCACTCCGCCTCCTCCATCTCCCCCCCCCCCTCTCACCGCCTTCCTTCCTCCCCCACCCCCTCCCCCCACCATCTCTCCCTCCCTCCCGCTATCCATACATTCAGTTTTCCAACCTCGCGTGCCACCAATAGAATTTTTTTTATACAAATTTCATAATGCCAGAGCTCACCGGAAGTTTTATAAAAACCTTGTCCTGACAATAACGAACACACAAAAAAAGAATTATCCAATTTGGTGCAGTCGTTCGAAAGTTATGCGCTTAGCAACACATTCAGCGATTCAATTTTATTTATATAGATAGATAGACATAGACAATGGTGTCAACAGAAAGCTGAGGATGGGCAGAGGGAAGAGGGGCAAAAGGGAACAATTTACAAATGAAACAGGTTTAATAATGGGGAATTTAAAAACAATTTTTGATTATTAATAATATTCAAATTCGCATTCACGCTCTTTCTATTTTCTAATATTTCTAATTTATCCAAATGAATAGCATTAAAATGGACTGCACCAAATTGGATAATTCTTTTTGTGTTGTGTTCGTCATGGTCAGGACAAGGTTTGTATAAAACTATTGGTGAGCTCTGGCATTACGAAATTTGTATAAAAAATTGCAATTGGTGGCACGCGAGCTTTGAAAACTGTTTGAAAACGAGTTTGAAAGAATGTATCGGGGCTGAATGAATGGAACGCGGGACGGGGGAAGCAGGCGAGGGGAGTGGGGAGAGGGAAGGCGGTGTGAGAACGCGAGAGGGGGAAGGGGACGCGGGAGAGGAAAGGGAGGCGGAAGGGGAATGGGACGAATGGGAAAGGACACGCAGGGAGAAACAATTTCTTTATTAAATGGCATAGTAACACATGCCGGGAACCAGCTAGTTATTTATAATTATAGTTTTAAGTAAATCCTGAAGAAGTGAGCGTTGCTCATGAAACATGTCGGTATTTTAAACAACAAAAGTGGTAAAAACTAAGTATTCTATTAATTTCGAATTAAAATGGTGCCACAAAGTTGGTCTGCTGTGTTTGAAGAAGTATGTAATTATTTCAAGGATGAACCGATGAAAAAACAACTTTTGATTTAAGTAGATATATTCGAGTAGATTAAGAGGAATATAAACGCTAGAAATATTTCGAATCTCATGCCTGCAAAATTTTAAAATCGAGCGTCTTTTTGCACGAGGCTAGTAAGCGAAAAAGTGGTTTTTATTTATTTTGTGCATAATTTTATAAGAACGAAAAAAAGTTAGAACATAGATAATGTCCAAAATAGTCTTAGTTGTAAGGGGGTATTTTTTAAAAATTGTTACTTACATTAGTTCATAGTTAAGTCATGAGAAAACATTTTTTTTAGTGGTTTACGCTTATATTTTTTGTTACGTAAATAATAATTTTATTGTAATTCCAATACATAGATAAAGTAGTTAAAGCTTCAATTTATCCGTAGCATATTTTTTGATGTTCATACTGTAAGCCGATTCGTCGTAAAGATTAATCAAAATAGTATCTAAATAGGATTTCACGTATATATTCATCTTAAGGCACTTGCTCCAATTAATATTAAAAGGCAAGATATTATGTGAGTCGATGTCGATGGTCGCCGAGGGCCTGGCAGGAGACAAATGTCTTTGCTGAGAAATGTACGAGAGTGTACCGGTATTAGAAGTGTGGAGGGCCATTCCGGGCAGCGCAAGAGATACATTTACCAGAGTGATCGCCAACGTCGGAGGGACCTGATAGGGCACACAAAGAAGGAGAAGGCGGGTTATATAGATGTATTAAAATTAGGTGAGATACTTAGCGAGAATATTGGCGCTTCTTCGATGGAGGTTGGTACATCCATCTACTCAGTCGAACTACCACCATCATAGTCAACGTATGTTTAATTACGAGTGGGTATTATATCGAAATGCCTTTGTGCTGTGTGTTGCAATACTCAAAAAGTTTGTTAAAGTCGACGCGACGCGCGACGTAGCAATTTTTCACAGACAAGTGGATTTTATTTCATTGCGGTAACTGCTAATTAAGCTAGAATAAGTTTTTTGTCTAAAATTTTAAGTCGCAAAACATATTAACTGTCACAATGCGTTTTAAACATTTAAAAAAGCCTTGCACGATGTTTTAACCACAACACAATTTCTCCCGTAAAAACGTTTTTTTTACACAAAGGTTTATAATACAACCATTTACCCTACATTAACAGTTATTTATTTACTGTAAAAATACAACTTGCCTTGTTTATTAAGGGCAAGTTGTATTTTTAAGGGGGTATTCTAGTTTCTAGTCTAGAGAAAAAAAAATTCATATCAATAGTTTAGATATTCAAGAATATCTCCTTAAAAGGATTTTTCGAAATTCGAATTATTTTAAAAGTTATAGCCATTTAAGTGTCGTGACAATAGACGAAATCTAACTAGAATCTACATAGAACAAAAATTTAAACGCCTTTTTCTCGAAACTACGTTTTTCGAAACTTGTGTCACAAAATTTCAAGTTCTAATAAACGGATTTTCTTGAAAATTGGCATGAATTTTCTTTATACATCCCATTATAGTAGGAACCAACAAAAAATGGAAATTTTACATTTTTACTATTTTTAAAAATTCGGGAAACTTCAAAAATAACTAAAAAAAAAAAAATTTGACCGGACAACTCAACTCAACGCCTCATTGAAAAGTCATAAGCTTTGAAATTTTTGAAGAGAAACTTCTATAACCTCGCTATGATTTGGATTTAGGATGACACGGAAATGACGATTATTGCACCTGCGACGCATCAACTGCGCTCATGGACCTCTTTGGTTACGATGTCACTTTTATCGGCACCTATTGGTTGAAATATGAAACGGAAATTACGCTGGTCTGCGCTCATCGGTCGCTTTGATTATGACTTCACTTTTCAAGTATTGCTTGAGATTGTTTTGGTAAAGTTTCGCTTCTACCGCGTGTAAACTGCGCTCGGTTTTTTTTAAAAGAGCCGACAACTTAACCAAATGTAAACTATTTAGCAATAATTTTTTCATAACTTTTAATGATTTTTCAAAGGTGTTGAGTTGATTTCATTCTGAGTTGTCCGGTCACCAAAAATGGAATGCTTTGTTTACAAAATACGGTGATAGGTACGTTTACAAAACCACGGGGAGTTATTTGGAAAACCAAATAACTTACCCGAATTTATATTTGCACCGTAAAAAGCATTCAGGTCGTACCTACCTGTGAATAAATACACACAACTTGAAAGTATGTAGCAGGTAAATGTACATGTAGCTGATTCGAAATGCCCATTATGATATTGCGTTTTAGATTTTATAGCCCTTCCCTCCCATCCCTTGGGTAATGACGAAATAATCTGAGAATGCTGAAATAATTGTCGTAAAAATGTTACAGGGAAACTAAGACATGAGTTAAGGAAAAGTACGTACTAAAAATACGCACTTTTTTACTACCACTACAAGCAATATAATACTATAAATCTGAAGATTTTACAAATATATCGGTAATTAGGAAAATGTCTAATTCATTAAGGCTCTGCAACCGAGCCCGAAAAGAAGAAGATGGAGAGATACGAAATTACGAATGTTAGAGGAGAGCGCTAACATTTACAGCGACAAAATCGATGCGAAAATTGCGAAAATGTTTAATAAAACACTACTCGTTTAAAATAGAGCAAAAATCTCGCGGGCATTATCTTAAACAGCATTTAAAGAAACACTGTGATTTTTTTCATACATATAACTTGTAAAATAACTGAAACAAACGTGTTAATAATAATTTTTGGAGCACACTTTGCGATTTTTTTCTATCGAGGGAATTTTATATAATTTTTTTTTTTTTTACATTAACTCCACACAGGAGGCCCTGAGGAAAATAATTTCCCTCAGGGCCTATGTCATCTAGGATGCTGTGTGGAGGGTCTTTTTGAGGAGAGGAAGAAACGAACATTGGTCTTGAAGAGACCTATGTTGTAGGAAGGAGGAAACACAGAGGCCGGCAAATCATTCCACAGCCGAGCTGTTGAACATAAGTCGAATAAACGACCCGTTCTCATGTGACAAAAGAACCGATCCCTGCGGGACGCCGGCATTTATCGAGTGTGAGGAAGAGATGAAACCATCGACTACCGTCTGAATCGACCTCTCCCTCAAGAAGTCGGCAATCCACACAAGGATGCGGTAAGTCCGTAAGAATGCAGTTAGTTGACAAGTCCTCGGTGCCAAACCCGGTCAAAGGCCTTGGAGATGTCCAGTGCAACCGTTTGGGTCTCACCGAAACGTTCCAGGCATCGCCCCCAAACATGCGTCACATACGCGAGAAGATCACCGCACGAGCGGTTCCGCCGGAATCCGTATTAACGATAATTGGCGATTCGGCGCGGGCAAAGTCTAGATATTATCTTCAAGAATAACATATATTTTTTTAAGAGCTTTAAAACTTACCGTGTTTAAAGGAAATATGTAATAAATCGGTACAAATCCGGGTTGCGGGCCCTTAAAGTTAATAATTTCAAAGTTCTGTGAGAGTTTCATTTAAGTTCTGTTATTATTCAACTGTGGGCCAGTTGTTTCAGAGAGCTTGAATATCAACTTTGAAATTCGACGAACTGTCCAATTTCTGTGAAACAACTTTACTGGCCCTGAGTTTTCCAGTGAATTTTTTTAATTCCACATGAAATAAATATGAAATTTTACAGGCAGTGCAACTATTTTTGTCTTTTCTATTAATTGTTTTGTTGTCAAATGTTTTTACATGATATTGTTTGCATTTCAATTTTTAACTTCACTAGTCTAGCCCAAAGATATTGAAATATAAGTAGATGTGCTATCTGCTGTTTTTACTATGTGGGTCTGCGCTTCCGGGTGTCGCCGATATTGTTTACCAATTAACAAATAAACTAAAAGAACAAATCATTAACGAATAAACCAAACGAACGTTAAACTAAATGAACGAATTCTTTACTTATTCAAAATATATTGTTAACCAATATTAATGCACATTTTCAAAAAATCAACGAAATGAACAAATTATTTTTGTATGAAAACTACGGTAATTAGCGCGTAGTCCGGCGACAGTTTCGCGGACACCATAGCATATCTTTCTGTATTTGAATATCTTTGGTCTAGCCCGACTTTAGGTAATGGTCAAAAGTTTTCAAATATAAATTTAAATAATATAATGCGCCATATCGTTTGATAGATGTTTTTGAATAGTTTAAACAAAAAATATCTTAGAAAACAGTGTTAACTAACCCCTCAGGCTACTTTGTTCGCCTTTAGGAACAGATCACATAGGTTTCGTGGAAATCGTTGCATCTTCCTTACTGTCATGGTGAGAAATATGATCTAAACGGTGCTAGAAAGAGAAAACACCAAGCTTTATATTCCAATCTAGAAGTTAACCACAGAAAAATTCAAATGTTGTACCTCTATGAAACCAAAGTTTCTAAAAAAATAAAACATCAGTATAGTAAAATATATGTGTATTTTTCTCTTTTTTTAGCTACCGTAATTTTAGTTAGAAAAAGCGTAACGTAAGCCAATTTTAAAAAAAATGATGTTTTGCATTCAAAATTTTAATATTTCAAAAACTACCTGTGTTTACTCATATTTATAATAACAACATTTGAAAGCGTATTTAATCACCTTTCAAAAATAGTTTTTAGTTTATGGATACAAAATTCCATTTATTTAGGTTTTATTACCAAGTGAAAAATTTTTCACCTTTGTCCGAAAAAATATATCCGAAGCTTGAGGGATTTTAATATCGGGCGACGCTGAGTAGTAAATCAAATATTAACATATCGATATCACTAAACCCAAAAAAACATGTTGAAGTATATTGTAGCGCCAGCTCGTAGAGGAGTGGAGCTGGCGACACGGTATCGCTCCTAAGTAGATAAGTACAAACATCACCCCTAACTATTACACATCTACCTTGATGATGAACACTGCAACGCTGTCCGAAACGTTGGCTAAAGAAGGAGGTAGCGTCATAATACCCCAAAAACTAATAACAAAATAATTTTTGGCCGTGAAAATCTAAAATCGTATTCAATTGACATACCATTTCCAAATGGTTATTTTGTTCATTCTCGAACATTTTCCACAGTTATATTATAGTTCTGGGTATAAAATACCGGGCAGTACAAAGTGAGATTCGTTCACTCCTGACAAGGTAACATGCCATTTTTATGTGAGCACGCTTCTATATCTATACCCGCATACATGTTCCGCAATCGGTTATAGCTCTCCGATATAAAAACCAAATAATATTACGTCTGGTCACCTGTATCGGTCTAACCAAGGGCATGGTGAGGATTTTCTCTACTTTTTTACAGATGAAGTTGTCGAAAAACTCATATTCATAAAAAAATTATAGTCTTCAGGGCCTCCATACAGGAGGCCAAGTGAAGAATATTCTGAGAAGGAAAAGCTATGAGGGATAGAAATCTGGGGCTCAGTGTGTCCAGGAATGACCGAAGTATAAATCTATCCCTCCTACTGCGGTGCAAGGCGATGTTCCGAGAGTCCTGCTGGAGAGATCAAAATGTCTCCCTCAACCAGTCTCTCCCGATCCGGCCTGCCACGCAGTTGCAGACCCATACACCGTCAAGATCCAGGCAGACCACACCCCAAAAATCTTGCTTATATTAATACAAAATAATATTATCCATATTATAGACGATTTGCACAGCGCCGTATTGGTAAAAAATCACCCTTAGGACGCAGTGATCACCCCCGGTTCATGAACCATAAATAAAACTTGTAAAATAACAAACCCAAAATACCCAACCAAACTGAATAGTTACTTTTTTAAACAAAATATCGTAGCAAATATTTGGTAGGGATAAAAAATATGTGCTAGCTTATTTTTATTTTTGTTTTATGTTGTGATTGATATACGAGTACATACGCCACAAAATTTTTAAAATTTGCATGATTTCAAAGGTAATTTAGCTTTTTTGGTAAGTTAATTGTCATTATTAAAAAAATAAACTTGCCCTATCTACTGTGTTAATATTATGAAAAATAATAAAAAAAAAAACATGGTAAAAAAAGAGTTTTTAATTTTTTTATATGCAACAATCTTGTGTTCCAACGTGAATTCGACAATTGGTTTTTTTTTTTATTTACGCCCCTCCAAAGGCTCTTTTTAATCTTTTTTATTTTATATTTGAATAGTAAAATGGAGCAAAATACATTTTTTAGACATTATAATTGTCCAAGAGGCCTCTAAAATCATAATAATTAATATATGAAAATGAATATTTCTTTGTTTGTCCCTTATGCGAACATAAACTTATTAAAATTGTTACTTTTATGTTTCTAAATACCTATCTGTGAACATTAATTATTGGTCTGTTTTTTGTTATCCTCTTATATATGTTATGTTATTAAGACTGTTTATGTTCCTTAAATAAATAAAAAAATAAATAAACCATTTATCCGATTGCGATGAAACCTTGGTGCACGCTCGCGAAGTGTATTTCATATAATTTAGCAGCAGGGAGGGGATACGGGAGGGGGGGAGAAGGCGGGGAAGGTGGAGGGGGAAAGCGAGAGGGGAAGGGGAAAGGGACGCGAGAGGGGAAGGGGAGGCGGAAGGGAAACGGGAACGGCGAAATGGGAAAGGACATGCAGGGAGAATCAATTTATTTATTTAAGTGGCATTGCAATGCATGTCAGGAACTCGCTGGTAGCATATATTTTTTAATTTAAAACACAAATAAATAAAGTAGCAAGTACAAAAAAACGAAAGCTGTGCTTATAAACATTATATTGTCATTTTTTTATTTTTAAACTAATCAATTGAAATATGTATACTTTTTTAACTTACGATTTTTTTTCTTACGGAGCAACTTACGACGTGATTCAAAGTAACACAACCATCCCTGTTATTAATTCCATTTTATATTATTGGCAAAAAATATTAGTGAAAATATTATTAAATTAAGGAAATGGTAATAAATATGAATGATGGTCGGTGGAATAAAAATGGATTCACATTAACTTCAAACTGATCATCGATCAATCAACAAATATTACATGACATCTCACTTCAAATCCTATTCGCGGATATATGTACAAAAACATACAGTACGCATATATGTACATTTACATCGATATTTACCATTCCATTATAAACAATAGACAATTGAGCAGTTTTTTTAAGATCTTCGTTTGAGGAATTTGAAAATTAATAAGCGGGTATGGGTACCGCCGCCCTGGGAACCGTTTATTGGATAAAACGTAATAGATACATTTCTTTCCCCTCCTCACCATCCCATCCGCAAAAGCTAATTTAACTCTTTTTCTCTCTATTCACTAAATAAGTCAGTGAAAACCTATTATTGGTTAAATAATTTAAACGTATTTTATCACACATTATAAATTATTGAAACTGTTGGTTTTCCAAATAAAATAAAAAATAATCAACACCTACGCCCACAGGTCACCCCAAGTGGCTCGCTACATATGGTGACTTAACAGGGGTGCCCGGGTTCATGGGGTGAGATTTGTCAGGGTATTGGAGGCGGATGTGACGGACATTTGCAATCGCTGCGTGGCAGGCCGGATCCGGACCTTTTTGATCTCACCAGCAGTGAAATCTCTCAGAAAATCGCCTGGACACAGTGACCCTCAGATTCCTACGCACACGTCATACCTTTCTCCTTCATTTTCTAAAAAGACCCACCACACAACATCCCTAAAGATGACATACGCCCTTAGGAGAATTTTTTTCTCAGGGCCAAGAGCTTTTTTTTTTACATTAACTCCACACAGGAGGCCCTGAGGAAAATAATTTCCCTCAGGGCCTGTCATCTGAGATGCTGTGTGGAGGATATTTTTGAGGAGAGGAAGAAATGAACATGGCTCTTGAAGAGACCCATGTTGTAGGAAGGAGGAAACACAGAGGCCGGCAAATCTTTCCACAGCCGAGCCGTTGAACACGAGAACGAGTCGCAGAAAGGTCCCGTTCTCATGGGACAAATGTCAACCGTGTACAAATGTTGGGCACGCGTTTGGTGTGTTTCCCGACTATGCACCGGTGCCGAAGGGATCAATGATGCTAGTTCCTCGGAGCATATTCCATTGTAATACCGGTAGAACAAGGATAGCATTCCTACCCGACGCCTGTGCTCTAAAGATTGCAATCCGTCTGTTAAGATGGGAGGATCTATCAAACGGACTGCCCGTTTCTGCACAGAGTCGAGGGTATTTTTCAGGTATTTTGGAGCTCGAGACCAGATGTGGCTGCCAAATTCAGCCGTGGGGCATACTTGTGATTTGTACAGGGTTAGCAGATGTGTACTGTTGTTATTTGCGGGCCCTGTACAGTACGCCCAGTTTTTGGGAAGCTAACTTTACTCTGGCTTCGATGGAGTCCCCATACCTGAGCGTGAGCAGGTCACTCAGAGTTATACCAAGCATATCGATGGAGGTCCTGTTCGGAAGATTGCTTCCGTTCAAGGAGACTGGATTTCATTTCGAAATAAATATAAAAAAAAATAAAAGGTTTCTGTTTCATAAAATTACAAAAGACTCCGTAGCAAAAATATTCTTTTGAATCTGACTTTTCGAACCGAACGAATCAACGGTTTGTCCTATTTGAGGTTGAAAACTTCTGCCTTGGATTATCGGTTTCGACTTCTCGGTGAGCTAATCTACTGCGAATCTATTCCGCAGAGACAAGAGAGAGAGAGAGTCGCGAATCTAGATTGGCCAAATAAAATGTTGATTACGACAGCGGGGATGCTGTGAATACCAATGGCGGTGATGCGGGAGCGAAGTGGATGTTTTTAATCTGAAGCGGGAATCGGTCACGATCGCGGCCCAAATGGCCGGAACGATACCGACTCCTTTATCCATTTGTAGGTGATCCCGTCCAATAAGGGAATGCTAATCAAAGTGCTGCCTTTAAAAGCAGATATCACATTATAGGTAATGACACGAATTCGAAATGTGATGAGACTATGATAGTTTATCATTCTAATCTATTTTCTGACTTCATAAACGTGTTTGCTTTACTCCGGTATTTCGATTTTTTTAAGTGAAAACATCTTTAGCACTGTTGTGATCTGAAACTCGATGAAACGAAAAATAGCGACACTAAAAAGAGACAAACACATACATATATAGAATTTAGCCTGCGAGAGAATCGATCGCATCTTTGTGCGGTGCTTCGTAGCCTCTCCACTCTTGTCTACTTTAATTTTCTAAGGGTTTAATTTTACCGCGTGTGAATTATACACTCTCTTTTTTTAAGTGAAAACTTCTCTAGCACCGTTGTGATTTGAAACTCGATGAAATAGAAACGAGTGACAATAAAAAGAGACAAACACATACAACACGTACGATTTAGCCTGCGAGAGAATGATAAGACTAATCGGTGTCCTCTTTGTGCGGTGCTTTATGATATCGGCATCCAAACATTGAAAGCAGGACCGATATTAAATACTTGGGCATAACAATAGACCAGCGTTTAAAATGGTGCTCACACATAAATATTCTGAAAAACAGAGTGAGGAAACTAACACATATATTTAGATGTTTAACCACATACTTTGCTTTCTGTCAATCAATTATACAGTATGGCATCATAGGTTGGGGCGGTAGATACACAAATCAAACACAAACAATTTACATATCACAAAAACTAATAATAAAAACAATTTAAAAAACAACCCTACTCATATTCGTCAGAACTTTAACAATTTAAGGTCAGAAAATTAAGTGCATTATACTTTTATCATGCAACATTACAAATTTATAAAAATAATATTCAAAATAAAGGTGAACCCTTTAAAAATAACAGAGATCTTAGACAAACATCAATACTTCCTACTCCAAAATGTAAAAAAAACAATAGGACACTTATCATAAATATATCAGAGTTAAATTTTTTAATTCACTAACTGAAAAATTAGAAACATGAATAGTAATATAAAAAATTTAAAACTCAGCTTAAAAATTATACCGAAAATTTGACTTGAATAACCCCCCCCCCCCCCCCCCCATAACACAAGCCCTCCCTGCTTATTTATGGGAGTAAATCAAATACATATTAATTTTATTGCATAAATTATTAATTTTATTATTTTATTGCATAAAATTTATTGTAATTATGTATCTTTTTGTGAATAAAAAAAAGTCCTCTTTGTGTGGTGCATTGTAGAATAAAATGTAAAATAATTTTTAAACTTAACAATATTATAATCCATAAACCATACAATTATCCTACTCCGGATACTCTGCATTCGTCTCATTCTCTCGAAGTTTAGTTTTCTGAAGGCGTCACTTTTACCGCATGTGAACTGCACACACTATTTTTTTAACAGAAAATACCATTTTTTCTAGAAATAAAACGCTGTACTAATTTTAAAACCCCCGAGCTCACCGTTTGAAAGATCAGGGGTACCTATTACAGCTTCAGACAAAAAGATTCACTGCATTATACGGACGGGTAAATTCCCGAGAATTAACTTTTTGGGAAACATTCCCAAAACGGGGAAAAACACGGGAATTATTTTAAAATCTGAATGGTGAAATCTCTAGACCAGCTGATGGGGTGGTCTCCTTAAGGCGCCGCATCCGAGCTTAAAAAGAAGAAGATGGAGAGATATGTAATTACGAATGTTAAGAGGAACGCGCTAATATTTAAAGCGATAAAATCGATGCGAAAATTGTGAAAATGTTTAATAAAATACGACTCGTTTAAAATAGAGCAAAAATCTCGTGGAAGGCGTCTTAAGTATCATTTAAAGAAACATTGTGATTTTTTTTTCATACATATATCTAACTTGTAAAGTAAATGAAACAAACGTGTTTATAATAATTTTCGGAGCATACTTTGCGATTTTTTTCTATCGAGGGAATTTTATATAATTTGCGTTTCGGCGTAGAACGCGTCTAGATATTATCTTCAAAAATATGTATTTTTTTTAGCGCTTAAAAACTTCAAATGTTTAAGGGAGATATGTAAGAAATCCGTAGAAATGCGGATAGCGGCGCCTTAAAGATTTCATATTATTTAAAAATGTGATAAGACTCTCCGAGTCTCTCTCAGTAATCAACGAGTCACTCTCTGACAAACCTCACCCCATGAACCCGGACACCCCTGCTAAGTCACCAAACATAGCGGACCAGTTGGGGTGACCTATGGCAGAGGTGTTAGTTAGCAATAAATGGTTTCCGGTGCGGCTAAATCGCCTCCCAAATTGACATCTGTGTTAAATAACCGAACCAGGTGTTTTTTATAATTTTTCATGAGGGCATTTCATGTAATTAAATTACTCTTTCAACTTGGCATCTGAATAGAGATTATCGTAAAAAAAAAGTATTTTTTAAGAGAAAAGTATTAAGGGATGTGTATTATATGCTGGTAGAAATTCAGTATTCGGGGAAGAGTTGTAGAGGACGCTTATTTTAATAAGTATGAAATCAATTGAAAACTAAGCTAGCAGATCAATGAACCTGAAACGCCAGGGTGCGAACCGGACGCAATGGACCACTATTCTACAGACGGTATCATAGAAAAATAAAATAAATTCATGGTAAAAGGAAGTTAACCGAATTTGCAATCTAAATACTTAAGGTCACATTCAGAATATAAACGGTCACAAATGACACTGATGCCCTCAGGATGAGAAACAGCCGGAACAAAACAAAGTGTCGGTAAACAGAACCGGAAATCTTGCAGTGCGCAATTTAAAAAGTGAAGTGTCACAACTACATAGAACTTCAATAAACAACCTGTGGATACAAATTTACAAACATACAGACAGCTGCAAACATTATACAAAATTTTTAAATATTTATAGCGTATAACTTTTGGAGGTTAGTGCCTTACAATTTAAATAAATTGGGCAAAGACAGTAAGTAGTAGTACTATAAAAACAGAGCTTGTGAAAGATAACTGGGCAAAGACAGTAAGTATTATAGTATCTAACCTGCTCTCTAAAAAGATCTTGTAGAAGACAATTGGGCAAAGACAGCAAGTTGTACCTAGTATTCACCTACTCTCAAAACGGATCTCGTGGAAGACGATTGGGCAAAGACAGTAGGTAGTTCCTAGTATCTATCTTTTTTCTTTTTTTTACATTAGCTCCACACAGGAGGCCTTGAGGAAAATAATTCCCCTCAGGGCCTGTTCATCTTTGGGGATGCTGTGTGGAGGATCTTTTTAGGTAAGGAAGGATAGGAAGTTCTGGGAAGGAAAAGGGTATTAGGAGTGGGTAAGGAATCTCGGGGTTAGTGTGTTCAGGAGTGACGGACGTATGAATCCATCCCTCCCTCTGCGGTGCTAGGCGATGTTCAGAGAGTACGGCTGGAGAAGTCAAAGGGACTCCCTCAGCCACTCTCTACCGATCGGTGACTAGTCGGTATAACTTTCCTCTTTCCCATTATTTGGCCCTCCCCTCTTCCTTCAAACTTCCTTATCCAACTCAACTTGGCGCATGCGTAATTTTTACGCATAATGTTATTTAGATTTTCAAAAGTATTGTCAATTTACAATAATTATCAATCCGTAAATCGGTATTTCGCAACTTACTGTACAAGCAACAACAAAATAACAAGCTATTTTGCATATGAAAGGCGATAACAAATACAAAATCGTGCAAAAACGGGACTTAGGCGAAATATATTCACATTAACGCACACATGCCGTAAAAAGCTGTTTATAAATTAAATGTAAGAACGAGTTCTAGAAACAGGTTATTCTAAGCTAAACAGTCCGTTTTCTTGAGAGCCTGGTTTTTTGGGAAAAAGTGACTGACAACCCTATGCCCTTCAAAAATCGGGCGTTTTTTGTCGGTGGTAAAAATATTTCCGCTTTACGATAAAATCCAAATAAATGGAATATTTGTGAACGTATCCGAAAATTAAAAACCGTTTTTGAAAGGTGATGAAATACACTTTCAAATTTTATTATTAGAAATAACCATGTGAATTTTTAAATATAAAATTTTTGAATGCAAACTGTAAAAATGGCTCACGTTACGTTTTTTAGAACTAAAATTACTGTTATTAGATAAATTTATTATAAACGTTTTTGTCACCTCACATTTTGTCGTTATATGTAAAAATAAATATTTAAAAATTCACAAAATTTCATAAAGGTGTATATTTTAATTATGTTTTTAGAATTAATTATATAGCGTGTTGTTTTCTCTTTCCAATACCGTTTGGATCATATTTCTCACCTAGATAGATAGGGAGACACAACGATTTCCATGAGACCTGTGTGAGCTGGGACAAATATGGTCTCCTGTGATTAAACGGGCTAGTCGTTCAGAACCTGGAAATTTAATAAAAAGGGCCAAATTGCATTTGTGACAACCCTATACAATATAGGGTGAACAGTAATTTGTATAATTTTCGTTAAAATCGTTAATAGCGACACACTTTCGACGAACTTACAATTTATTTTAATGTATTTATTTATTTTAGTGACCGACCGAAGGTTCGGTTTCCGTTTCGGCAAGGTTCGGAAAAAAAATCTAGTTTCGGCATTAGTTTCGGTTTCGGCAGAAAATCTGCCGAACCTTCGGCCGCACCGAAACTCTGCGTTCGTAGATTATCGCGCGTCGTTCGGCTGAGTTCGTGGCTCGTGTGTCACCCGCCATCAGCTGAGTTAGCCGGCCGGTCCTATTGATTGTGTTGTGAGTTTGTGTGTTATTTCTCGCGCATAGTGAATAGACAAGTGTTCGTTTTTGTTATTACTTCTGTCTCACATATTTTATTGGCATTTATAAGCATTGGAAGTTCTTTCCTTTGAGTTATTCACTCGGATTTATAAATGATAAGAATTATGTAAAAATAAAAGAGGTTATATTTGATTCAAACATTCATTCATTACTTACAGTACATTGGTTTTTAAATTAAATAAATACATAAATGTTTATTCCAGTATGTGGGGAGGAGAGTGCAATCCCACACATTCCATAAGGATATAATTACAATCATTTTCACAACCGTGTTATAAAATTGTAATATTATGTACGAACTTCCTTCTTCTTCTGGCGCTAACAATATTAATATTAAAATACGGTATAAAATAATTTGTAAAATGTGTAGAATAAAATATCTATGTATGTATACATGTATATATAATATCCTCAAACTGCTTCGACTCTCTTTCTCTGTCTGTACCTATATCTGTAGAGTTTTGTTGATCACTTGGTAATATTAGATACCTGGCAAAACTAAAAATATTTATTATTGTTGTATGTAAATACCTATTTTAATTGTAAATCTCTAATTTTAAGTCACGGTTGCAAATATTTGTATGTCACCAGTTTTAAGTCAGTAGTAATAAGTCTTAGTTGTAAGTCACTAGCTACATATAAGTCTTAAATGTAGGTTCCTAGTTATAAGTTTGAATCCTAGTTGTAAGCCTATCGTATTCATTTTATTTTATTGTATGCTTATTATATGTACAGCGCCCTTGAGATGATTTTTCATGAAAACGGCGCTTTATAAATCAGCCAAATATTATTATTATTATTATAATATACCATACATACATAATGTATTTGAAAGGAAAAAAAGAAAAGGATATGAATGTACACGAAACAAAAAAAGATAATAAGCTAATAGTAGCAAAAGGAAAACAAAAGAAATAATAATATAGTGTTGTTTTATTGACAAATTTTTGTTCCAAGAAGTACATAGTTAACATGTTTGTTAATTTTTGTTTGTTTTATAGCAGTAGGTAATGTATAAAAAATAAATAATAATTTTTTCACACACATCAATTATTGTTTTTTTTTCATTTAACATCACGTGTTAACTGCCTGTGTAAGTGTAAAAAATAAACCAAATTTCAGTAAACAATAGATTTTAACAAGTCTAAAAAAGTTTCGGTTTCGGTTTCGGCGTTTCAGTTAACACGTGTTAACTGTCTGTCCAAGTGTAAAATATAAGCCAAATTTGGGTAAACAATGGATTTTCAACATTTCTAAAAATGTTTCGATTTCGGCCGAAACTGAGACAGATACCGAAAATTCGGTTTCGGTTTCGGCTTCGGCAGAAAGTACAGTTTCGGTCGGACACTAAATTATTTTTATACGTCCAAGGGAGCTTTTACATATTTATACAAAAGTGACACAAAAGTAAATGATTTTCTCATACAAACAAGTTAATTTTCACGTTCTGTGTAAGTTCTAATCAAGATCTGTTATTATCATTATAGGACGGTTGCTTCATAAAACTGAAATAATCACATGTAATAATAATCACAGGGCGATTATGAAGATTTATAAAACTTTGACAAAGTGTGAAAACTAACTTTAAAAATTTGATGAATTGTTCGAATTTTTTGAAACGACTCATCGTAAGGGTAAACTTAAAATTATTCATAATCTGCTTGTTCACAGGTGGCAGTAATTTAATTATTTTAGGAAAATACTCTTTTCGCAAGTTGTGCTGTAAAATATTAAGATGAATTGCTTTTTGCTCCCGTAAGTATTGTTACGTTACGGAATTGATTCCCGTGCGAGCTAATAGCGAATTGACCCCTTGCACAGGCCCTCCGCCCCCCTCTCCCCGCGCCGCGCGGCGCCCGTAGCCAAGCGCCGAGCGGCTCCCCGCATTCATTCCTCGGCCGACCTTCGGCATAACAACTGTGTCCCCGTGATTGCGCTCCCCGTAAACTGAACTCGCGATGTTTTACTTTGATTGTGCATTGTGCTCAAGAAGCTCCCGCCTAACCAGTACCCGTCTGACGACCGCCTATCTCCTGCTTGTGAGTACCGATGAACCTTGCTACCCCTCTGTGTGCTAAGAACTGACATTTAACTTCACTATATACGCGTAGAGAGAGAGTTGATAGAACGATAGCATTTTAGTTAGCCAAATAACCATGTGTTTAGTGCCGAGGCTGGCTTGTGTATAATCCTGTTCACCTTTAAATGAATAAACCCCTTTTCGTGCATAACAACTGTGTTCTGATTGAGGAAGGAGACCTGGAGATTTTGAGGAAAGGAAGGGGAGTAGGAATTTACAAGCGAACCACAAACACTCGCCCTGGGTTTAAGAGGGACCTTGTTCGCGCCGGCTGTGTGAGCTAGCCGCTGGCTTGTTTATTGCATGTCCTTTCCAGGTTTTGGGTTTAGCGTTGGCCGCAAGTAGCGCCAATGCTAGCAGTATGCAATATGAATATGAATAAATAGTTCTTGCTATAAAATAAACATGCTCATGAGCTTGCTCAGTAATGAGCATGTTTATTAGTACCATTATGAAATGAATTGAGAAATAGAAAAGAAAAACTAATTGGGAAAATGAAAGGCTTAGTTTGATAATAAACTCAACATCAGATAGTTTTCCTTTAACTCAAGATTTAAAAATGGTGTAGGTACTCTTGCTTATGTATTTGTATTGCTATTAAAATATCGTTTTGCACAAATTAGACTGGGTTTGCGATAAGAACGGGTTCCAGAGGAGTCACAACATAGTCTGAATTTTTTTATTTATGTTCGATATTTATTTAATATTTTTACGTTTTTACAATAAGTATACATTTTTTACACGTTGTACAGTGTTTTGTTTTACATGAATACCGCACAAGAGTCCCAACTGCTCCGGGCTGGAGCCAGTGAGACTATGGCATCCCCAATTGGGGTATGTTGTGAGGCTGAAGGTAGTGGGGAGGGAATGAGATAGGGAAGAGAAAGGTGAGGAAGAACTTTGCCATTCAGATCTAGTCACCAAACACGGCGAAAGCCACTTCAGGCAACGTTTCAATTCTGAATGGTGGTCTTACACCAGGGCGATACTGAGAGTATCTTCCACTCTGGAACGTGCCGCAAATATACTATATATTATTTCAAATGAATAAATTGTGAAATACACAAATTAATCAAATAAAATTTATTTGCCACGCCGGGATTCGATCCCGCGACTTTCGGAATGCGAGTCAAGCGCCTTACCGCTGCACTGCACAGGCCGTTGTAAAGGAATATAGGAAAAAACGAGTGTGCTTTAGACCACACAACTGAAGTAAAACTTCTGCTCCATCTATGATAGGAAAAGAGAAATAAAATGTGCGCGCGCACTGCTCTCTATTGCTCCTACAGTGTGATACAGACAATAGGCCTGCACTGTGTAACGTAACTGGCTATGAGAGAAAGAGAGAAAGAAAATGTGTGCTCGCACCTCACTCTCTTGCCCCTACAGTAATATACGAAGCGTACTCCCTCTCAACTACCGTTCGCTTCGCTTTTCGTAACGCTCTCGTCACGCATTTATTTATTTATTTATTATTTACACGCCCGTACATAGGGCTATTACATACATAATACAGGTGTATCGAACATTATATATCTATAGAATAACATACAGTACATACATATGATGCATATTAGTACAACAAATATTTATCATTTTACAAACATATCAGTTACATAAATAACTAGTTATTTTTGCTTTGATGCAAGACGGTGAGGTATTGAAAATATCGAAAAGGTCTGTATACGCATTCGCCAGCTTACTCCCAAACCAAGCGTGCGTAAAGAAGTTTTACTTTAAAAAAAAAAGACTTAGACTAGACACCCACCCAGGTGGAAGGAGAAAAGTGGGAAGACCAAGACTGAGGTGGGACGACGAGGTAAGAAGGGATGCAGCACAGCTTCTCCAGGTAACAAACTGGAAGTCAGCCGCTGAGGATGGAAGGAGTTGGAGGCGATTGTTGCGGGAGGCCAAGGCTCGATATGGCCTGTAGCGCCACCGGAGAGAGAGAAGTAGAGAGTAAAGGAATATAAAAATAGCCTTCCTCGCCAAAAAGACACAAGGCTCTTGTGTTTGGTGAGGGAATTCATGCTCAATTACATGTAAAATCATATAAGTGAGTAAATAATGACATATTGCAAAATGATAACAAAAATATAAGTAAGAAACACTCAAGATATATCAAAAAATAGATTTCAAGATTTAAAATAAATATTGATAATAGATATGAACTCTTACAGTAGTTTCAGGTAATTTTTCAATTAAGTTGGAATTCATGATTATTTTCGATAATTTTTAGATTTAACTTAGTGGAGAGATGATGTCCTCTTCCCATGTGGGGCCTTCGAGGAACCATGTTGGAGTGAAGAGGAGAAATGAGGCCATCTTGGTGAACTCTTCCTCTGTGTGGCCTTTAAGGAACCAAGGAGGAGAGATGAAGTTCTCTTCCCTCCTGGGGCCCTCGGGGAGCCAAGGTGGGGTGGACTCTTCCCTTGTGGGGTCTTTAGGGAACCAAGGGGAGGTGGACTCTCCATCGTGGAGCCTTCGGGGAACTAAGGAGTGGAGAGGAGAGATGAAGCCCTCTTCCGTCGTGGGGCCTTCAGGGAACCAAGGAGGAGTGAAGAGGGGAAATGAGACCTGGGAAGACACATTGTCGAACCAGAAGATATAGCTTCATTTCCAATGACAATCCTGTTGAATTTTATAAAAGGGACTGGGTTACTGTCAAAGGAATGAGGTAAAATGGGAGATAGTACAATGGGTCTATGGCCTAAGTGCTCACGGGAACTGTATGTATGTAAACCGTCTCCGATTATTTAAAAAAAAAGAAAGATCTAACGGGAGGTTGTTGAAATAAATTAAATTAATCAGCCTAAATGTATTTAGGCTGCCATTGCACTCGGGAGGCGAAACAGCTGTCACTCTTAAACCTAGATCAAAGGAGACACGTCACAATCAAGTTAATCAAATACTAGTCGCGTCATTTCAAGAAAGTATGTTTGGGAAGGTATTTGAACGCGAAATAAATGCACGAGCGTGTGGCAGAACAGTAATAGTTGGTTGCATCTTAACAAAAATAAATGCACGCGTGTGGCCAGAACAGAGTAATAGTTGGTTGCATCTGAACAAAAATAAATGCACGAATGTGGCCGGAACAGAGTTATAGTTGGTTGCATTTTAACAAAAATAAATGCACGAGTGTGGCCGGAACAGAGTTATAGTTGGTTGCATCTTAATAATTTATCTAATACATTTATCAACGGGAATAATACAAAGTTATCATTTTGGCGTTATCAGCTCGATGTCAAAAAAAACGATTGAACAAATTAATCAATATTGTGATAGGTCCGGAAAGGCAGGCTTTATAAGGAAAATATATTATTATTTAGGAATTGGCGTATCGCATCTGATAATCTAATACTTATCAATGAACGTTATGAATTACTACAAACTGTTATCTGAAAATGAATGAGTGCTTTTAAAAATTATCGCAGAAGTTCGTTGTTAGGTAAATAAATTAAACCAACTTAAACAAACATTAGGTACGTTTGACAAACGTACAAAAGAACGCCCTATCAAATATTATGGTTTATTAACTAGCGAGTTCCTGGCTTGCTTTGCTATGCCACTTAATATGGAAATTGTTTCCCCCTGCGTGTCCTTTCCCATTCGATCCGTTCCTCTTCCGCCTCCCTTTTCTCTCCTACGTCCCCTTCGCCTCTCCCGTTTCCCCCGTCCCGCGAACTCCCCTCCCCCCTGCCGCATTCCAATCATTCAGTCCCGGTACATTCAGTTTTCAAACAGCTCGCGTGCCACTTATTGCAATTTTTTTATACGTTTGTTATTTTTTTTTATAAAATTTCATAATGGCAGAGCTCACCAGTGTATATAGAAAAGACCGCGGGCATGCACACATCAAATCCCCAAAGTTTCATCGCAATCAGATGCATGGTTAGCAATGCATAATTTCATGATGCCAGAACTCACTTGTACATAGAAACCAATCGCAAGCATGCGCACATCAAATCCACAGCATCCTCAAAAAAGACATGAGCACTGAGGGATTTTTTTCTACAGGGTCTCCTGTGTTGAGTTAATGTAAAAAAAATCAGAGTGTGCAGTTCACACACGGTAGAAGTGAAACCTTCAGAAAACTAAACTAGATAAGAGTGGGGAGGCTACGAAGCACAGCACAAAAAGGAGACCGATAGGCTACGAAGAACCGCACAAGGACGACACCGATTAGTCTATTTCATTCTCACGCAGGCTAAGGGAAAGTACCCATACTACGTGACACGTTTAGGGGGGGGTCTTCAAAATGTCACGCTTGGTACAAATGAGCGGCGGCGGGCTTAGGTTTTTGGTCACCGGGGGGGGGGGGGTTAAAAATTGCAAAAAGTTGGTCACGTAGTATGGGTACGTTCCCTAAATTCTAAAGATGCATGTGTTTGTTTATTTTCAGTGTCGCTTTCATCGAGTTTCAAACCACAACGGTGCTAAAGAAGTTTTCACTTTAAAAAAAACTCTCACTGCAGACGTTAAATTAATAAAACTGGCGGGGTTTTGGTAAAATATAGATATTCTATGTTAAAATTGTGTAGATACTTGGGAGGAAATATTTTTCCATGTTATAGATATGTGCACGAAATAAGATTTTTGTGCTGGTTTTGTGATTGTAAAGGCACAACCATCGAAGTAACAATACTCATTTGATAGGAAGACAGAATTTAAGATATTTTTCAGGATATAGAATAGGCACAAAATCAATTCACGAATTTGTACACAAGATTTGATTAAATATTTTTTTGCAAAACATTGTCACATTTCACAAATTTCTTATAATTTCCTGTCTTTGAGAACTGACAGACTTCTAAACATTGTCACGTTTCACAACACAAATTTCTTATAATTTCTGTCATTAAGAACTGACAGACTTCTAAACATTGTCACGTTTCACAAATTTCTTATAATTTCCTGTCATTAAGAACTGACAGACTTCTAAACATTGTCACGTTTCACAAATTTCTTATAATTTCCTGTCATTAAGAACTGACAGACTTCTAAACATTGTCACGTTTCACAAATTTCTTATAATTTCCTGCAAAGATATTGAAATATAAGTAGATGTGCTATCTGCTGTTTTTACTATGTGGGTCTGCGCTTCCGGGTGTCGCCGATATTGTTTACCAATTAACAAATAAACTAAAAGAAAAAATAATTAACGAATAAACCAAACGAACGTTAAACTAAATGAAAGAATTATTTCCTTATTCGAAATACATGTCGCACCAATATTAATGCACATTTTCAAAAAATCAACGAAATGAACAAATTCTTTTTGTATGAAAACTACGCTAATTAGCGCATAGTCCGGCGACCGTTGCGCGGACACCATAGCATATCTCTTCTGTATTTAAATATCTTTGAATTTCCTGTCATTAAGAACTGACAGACTTCTAAACATTGTCACGTTTCACAAATTTCTTATAATTTCCTGTCATTAAGAACTGACAGACTTCTTCTAAACGTTGTCACGTTTCACAAATTTCTTATAATTTTCTATCATTAGGTACTGACAGACTCTAGCTAGTAACCTCATTAAATTACGAGTATTAATAAAACATGAAACACAGGTAAACATAACTCATACAACAAGAATCATTGACAAGGATTATAGATAATAAACTAAATATTATATTACTGAATTCAAACTGATCATATAGGAATTAATTAATTAATCAACAGAATAAATACACAAACTGCTGACTAGGAAATTGCATATATAATACCTACATATTAGCTTTATTATTTAATGGCAATATAATTTATGGATATCTGATAGAACGACGTAAATTAAAAGGAAAAATTATTATTTTTTAACACTATCTTCACACAGGAGGTCCTGAGGAAAAGAATTCCCTCAAAGCCCATGTCAACTTTGGGGATGCTGTGTGGAGGGTCTTTTTAATGAAAGGAAGGAGAGGAAGTTTTGGGAAGGAAAAAGGTATGAGGGATGTAAGGAATCTTGCGTCAATGTGTCTAAGAGGTATTTATTTTTATTTTTTAATTTCATAAAATTTTATTAGTTACAGATTTTTTGGTTGTTTTGGCTACCACCATAGGCATATGAATATACAACGTGTCCGGAAACTCGTAGTACAAGCGGGAAACTGGTGAATCTACATCACGTAGAGAACCCAAAAAACTTATTTTTTTCGATCTAAGCATTTCGATTTTAATATTATTTTTTTTCTATTTTTCCATTTTTTCGGCAACTAAAGGGTTAAAAAAATTTTTTAGCCCGGTTTACCCTTCGTTGCATTTTATAAGACATTACACAGCTGAAATCAACCCCCTAGTGAAATTTTTTTTCAAATTTATCCAAAAAAATTCTAACTTCGGCCACGATTTACTCGAAAACGAAAGCTCAAATCAAAAAAAGTTAAACCACAAAATCGACTCCAAATGTGATGTGGATTCTCCAGTTTCCCGCTTGTACTACGAGTTTCCGGACTGTATATGGACCTGCCCTAAGTGATAAAAGCGTATTATTTCCCGCTCCCCAAACCGGTTCCATGGAACCGGCTGGGTTTACGAGAGCCTCGCTTGAATCTAATAAATGTGACGTCATCATTATTGTCCGGACCAGCGTCGAGCTCTAATTGTACATTTTACGAAATAACACGGCAAAATGGTAGCTTGTGCTATACATTATACCCTAAAATATGTCGATCATAACGAAAGTGGGCGGTTCTCCAGTGAGCTCGTCGCTGGTTACAGGGGTAAGTAAATTATGAAACATTTGTAAAAGTGTCTTAACTAAATACGGAAACCAAATATTCGTCTGTGAAAAGTGGCGAACTTTACTTTTCCGTATTTGGACTTCGCAAATATGTTAATAACGTGGCGAGCAATTCGCGCTCCCATGTAAAAAGGTCTATTCATTCAAAAGCAGATTTTGCTTTTAAGAACTAAATGGTGATATTATAATGCGAGATGCCTGTATGCTGTCAGATTGATTTTTTAACGAATCACAGTCATCTTTCCCCTCTTCGTCCCCCCATAGTTTGGTTTTACCCCTCATCTGTATCCTCCCGTCTATTAAATTTGGATGTCTATGGCTACCACACTAGGCTAATGCCCGTGTTGTGGTAGTCGTACATTTTATATTTTGAGTAGGAACACATCCCTCCCATTGCTGTGCAAGGCGATAGATCGAGAGAATCTGGCTGGAGAGGTAAAAAGGTTTCCGTCAACCGGTTTCTACCGACCCGGTCAGCAACGCAGTAGGTGGGCAAAGGTATCCGCCGCCAAGACCTGGATAAACCTCACCCTCGTGAACCCTGGCACCCTTGGCCTATGGCAGGGGTGTTGGTTATCCGATGAATGGTTCCCGGGCGGCGGTACCCGTCTCACAAATTGAATTAATAATAATCAATCAAATATGAAGAAAACTGACTTTTATTAACAATTTGATGTTAACAATTAAGTTAATTTGATGGTTATTATTACATAAAAATAACCATCAAATTAACTTAATTTGTTAGCTTGCATAGAACATGCAAACTATACATTTGTAAGAAAAATCCATGAATAGGTCAGCAGTAGTAAAATGTACAATGTAATATGCGAAAAATTCATTCGCAATACGTATGCATAAGTAGTAAGGAGATTAGATGGGGGAGATGCAATATGCATGCATTAGGACATAAAATATAAGCAATATATGCACATATAGGGGTGCAATATGAATGCATTAGGACATAAGAGATAAGCAATATATGCACATATAGGGATGCAATATGCATGTATTACGACGTAAGAGATAAACAATATATGCAAATATAGGGATGCAATATGAATGCATTAGGATATAAGATATAAGCAATATATGCACATATAGGGATGCAATATGCATGTATTACGACGTAAGAGATAAACAATATATGCAAATATAGGGATGCAATATGAATGCATTAGGATATAAGATATAAGCAATATATGCACATATAGGGATGGATGCAATATGCATGCATTAGGACATAAGAGATAAGGAATATAGACACACATAGGGATGCAATGTGAATGCATTAGGACATAAGAGATAAGCAATATAAGCGCATATAGGGATGCAATATGAATGCATTAGGACATAAGATATAAGCAATATATGCACATATAGGGATGGATGCAATATGCATGCCTTAGGACATAAGAGATAAGGAATATATGCACATATAGGGATGGATGCACATAGATAAGGAATATATGCACATAGGGATGGATGCAATATGCATGCATTAGGGCATAAGAGATAAGGAATATAGGCACACATAGGGATGCAATGAGAATGCATTAGGACATAAATAGGATGCATTAGGACATAAGAGATAAGCAATATATGCATATATAGGGATGCAATGTGAATGCATTAGGACATAAGAGATAAGCAATAGCATACGCAGGGATGCAGTATGTATGAATGCGGACATAAGAGATAAGCAATAGCATACGTAGGGATGCAATATGTATGAATGCGGACAAAAGAGATTAGCAATAGCATACGTAGGGATGCAATATGTATGAATGCGGACATAAGAGATAAGCAGTGTCATACACAGGGATGCAATGTGTATGCATTAGGACATAAGAGATAAGCAATAGCATACATAGGGATGCAAAATGTATGAATGTGGACATAAGAGATAAGCAATAGCATACACAGGGATGCAATATGTATGAATGCAGAGCTAAGTAATATATAAAATACATAGGGGTGGAATATGTATGAATGCAGACATAAGAGATGCAACGTGATTCAAAAGTCTGACCATTCTTCGCCTAAATTTCATATTCGTGCAGAACTGTGATTCATCATCATTATGAAATTAAAATGGGATTACTAGAACCAAAAGGAACTAAGTCACTAGCGACTATAAGGAAATGGAAGGTATTTCTAGTAAACATTCTGTATTCTATGTGTACACAATACCAATAGAGAAAATGTTGACTTATTTGTGCAATATGCACGAATAAGAATCGATAAAATACAAGAACTGAATCGATACATTTCTACAACATATCCATTCTAAAGGATGGAGAAAAGAGGACGAAACATTGCTTGGTTCTTTACCCCTACCCTAGCCTACCCCAATACGTTCAATTCAACGTTGTTCAATCGAAGTCAATACAGTACCGGAAATTATTCAAAAACCTATTTATTATTCAAATGTAAACGTTTTGAAATACAGAGATCTCTGTACAGATTTATTTTTTAAAAGGAAGTTTGTAAATAAAGGAAGGATTTAAAAGTAAATATTTATTTTAACAAAGGTATCCGTAAGCCTTTACTGACCTCCCGATTGCGTAGTAAACTGTACACCCACTGCGTTCGTTCAGGGTCAAATTAGCAACACAATCGGCGTATGCATTGGTAAACAGCTTTCAACAATACTTTAAACCGAATGCCAACACACTGTGCCGGTGAACTGGTCGATTTTACGACCAGTTCCCAGAGCAAGTTATGGCACGCTTTGATTGCATTATCGTAAACATGGGTACAGTTTGATTCGGTTAACTTTACAGGCGGCCAAACGAGGAATTTTTTTTTTAATCAAAATACGAGAATCTACAGTGGCAAATTTGTCAATTTCAAAGTTCCTGTTGCAATGTCATTTCACTCAATTATTTAAACAAAAGTACCGATAATTAAATTACGTTTCATAATAAACATACAAACCGTGTTCTAGATTGGTAGGTAGGTACCTAGTACTCTCAGGCCCCGATAAAAGATCACCATTCCGAACAGAAATGTTGCTTTAAATGACTTTAGCTATATTTAGGGCCCAGGTTTGAGTAGTCAGGTACTTCCCAACCATCTTCTTTCCTATTCTCAATTGGGGATGTCATAACCCTCCTTAGACTCAGGGCAGTTGGGACCAGCGTTACCAACTCTACGTCTTTTACGTAGATGTATTTTAGATCTTTCCTGCACACCTACTAACTTCAGTCCAGAATCTACATATTTTCCGCATTTTCTTTAAAATTGTCGAAATCTGAACAAAATAACAACAAGAAGCACATTTTTCGTTACTTTACTAAACGTCCCATCCCATTTCGCCCCACCCGTTGGGAGAAATATATTCGCCACAACATCCCACCTCACCCCATCCCATATCCCATTTCGTCCCACCCCTTGGGAAAATATTAACTTTCACCTAACCTAAGTTCCTAATTTCACTTCACAGGAAAAAAGTACGTAGATCTTCGTAATTTTCTAGTCCGACCTACCTACCCTACCTACGTCTTTTTCAAAATCCGAGTTGGCAACACTGGTTGGGACTCTGGTTTGTTTTGATGGTGGAACTTCATTTTCAAATTAAAAACACCACAAAATAAACATAAAATAAGGAAAAAAGTTATAAAAACGATAAAAGATGAGATAATTTTTATGATGACAGCTGGCGGAGAAATTATGCCGACAAAAAAAACAATAACAATACCATGTACCTATTTGGCTGCTCAAATTACTGTAATATTGCTGTAATATGTCTGTGATTACCACAAAATATTGATTTTATAAATAAATTTTAAAAAGTAGGTAGGTGTAGGTACCCAGTAATCTGATTTTTTTCGTAAACGTTATAACTAACAGTAAAACCAATTAAAATATTTATCGACTGCCTGGAATGTGGAACGTCGAAGGCTTTGTTTACATACCCCCGATCTATCAGTACCTAGAATCATTAACATAGTTTTACAGTTCATTCGCCTACAGCTAGCAGTACCTACCTGCCCACCCAGTACCCACCCGGCCTATTACAGCGGAGTAGGTAGGTACCTACCCTATTAATTATATTTACGAGTAGGTACTTTATTTTTTCATTTTTTACAGCAACATTGTTATTCTCCTTGTGTTTTGTAGTGATGGTAATCTATATGAATCGATTTTTTTTCAATGAGATGTAAAATAATATATATACGTCTATAACATGTGCACATTATAAAATTATACTATTTAAATTATTGAAATTTAAGGTGATTATTTTTTTATTCTGAACTACTTAAATAGATTCAAATTCGATACTGCTTAGTTGAATGTAATTATTTGGCACAAATACGTACCTACGTAATGTAATTTATTATTGTTATGGTTTTGTGTGCATTTCTTAATTCGTGTTTGGTTGATGTTTAGGAAATAGCTTGTATTTTTTAACTCTGTTTGTAAAAATATAGTAAAGCGGATAGGTTGAACTACAGCCGTATGTAGGTACTGCAAGGTTGTTGGATATTCTATCAAATGTCGACAAAAAATCTCGCGAAGCCATTACATTACGCAACATGTTTTCGGTTGTAACAAAGTTTCCGAATGCATGTTCGTCTTATCAGCTGACGTTTCAAGCCGTAGAACAATTCACAACAAAACAATGTGTCACACAATCATAGTTTATCACACGTGGACCTACCATAACTTAACCGTGGAATATAGGCATATAGGGGAAATAAAACATTTGGAAAACAAATTCCAACATAATCCGCGCAGATCCACGTGCCGAGCATGCCCATCTGAATACATTTACCGATATTATAAATCAAACTACCTTCCGGAATCAACTGCGACACATTTATACACGGAGGTATAAAAAAGACGAAACATCCTAAAATACGTAGTAAATCCATACAGGTGGTGAAAGAATGCCAGTTTGTTTCAGTGCACAACGTCCTATATTGTTTTCGTTTTGACAGCTCATGTCACATTACAAAACGACACCTTACGGCGTGGATTATAGGGAATATTGGGCAGTCAGCAAATCGAATACACAAAATGTTAATAAAAAGTATGTATCGACCGCTTTATTAGAAGAAAATAAACAGTTCGAGGCCGATAACATTGACGGCCATATTGCTATTCTACGAGAGAGATGTTGTATGAACACAAACACACATTACGAGAATCCAAAAACAAAAACACATTGCAAAATATTCGACGTACCGGAAGCTGGCCCCAGAAGCAATCCTACTGTAAACACAATGCGGAGTTGAAATAATAACAGCGCCATAAATGTTTAACCATTTGTACACAATTTTAACAAAAATAACAGAGTTTTTCGATATTATCCGTATTTCACTAACACTGCGGCCACTGACTACACACACGCGACGCAGAGCGCTACCATTGAACATGAACAGCGCCGCTGTGCTCACTGCTCAACAAACTCTCCTAAAAAACCACTGCGCAACAACCGACTGCGCAAATTAACAAATACACGCACATACACACCCGGGGCAACTCTGACGTAATAAAACAGGGACAGCTATAGGATTATTTCATTTATTAGAGTGCAATGTGTATATTCTTGCGGCGCCGCCTTGTAATTTGATTAAAATTGTGTTTCTCATCTCTTTTTGGCGCGGGCAAGAAATGCGATTATTACTGCCGATATGGCGCCGATTAGCGCTTTCCCGGTGCCGGCCGGTGGATTATTTGAATATTGTGTTGTGACAAGTAGCCCTTGTTGCAACCAATAAATTAATAATAATATTATAAACGCGAAAGTATGTGTGTTTGTTACTCTTTCACGCAAAAACTAGTGAATGGATTTAAAATTTGATTTGATTGGATTGAAACTTTAGGCTATAATTAATAAAGCTAGCTAGAAAGGGGACGAGGGAGGGGAACTAGGACGCATGGGGAAGGTGAATCATTGAGATACAATGATGTATTGCATAAATAATATGTTAACCAGTTAATAATAACTAATAACAAATAAATAACAATGTTATAAGACCAGTGGCGTAGCGAGGGTGGGCGGGGGGGGTGCCGGGTGCCGGGTGCCACTTGATGGAGGGTGACACCCGACCGTGGATTTTTTTTTTAATAAGGATATGTGGCGGAATATATAGGGGGCGCGTCTCCGCCCCCCTTCCCCCTCCCTAAATATAAGAAAATCTTTATTCAATCATTCGCTCTGCATGTCTATACATCTAAGGGGCCGTTCAAGTATTACGTAACGCACTTGGGGGGGGGGGGGGGTCTTATGAAACGCTACTGTGCGTTACGAAGGGAAGGGGGAAGGGGGGTTCGAACAACGCGTTACGTAACATGTTTTTCTTTATTTAGATAAAAAAAATTGGGAATTAAAATTTTCCAAGTTGGCAATCCTTTTCGTCCTCGAAATCTCTTGTTTTATTTATTACCGTAAATGCGATTAAAACAAGAAAAAGGATATTTAAGTGACTTTCCAGTACTTTGCGCCACTTTTGTGACTTTCAGGTGAAAATTGTCACTTGGGCGTTACATAACGTTTAGGGGGGGGGGGGGGGGGGTACGGAAAAACGTTACGGCGCGTTACATGGGGGGAAGGGGATCATACATCTTCAAAAATTGCGTTACGTAATACTTGAATGCCCCCTAAGCGTCCCTTTCTTAATCTTACTTATTACGCTTGCATCAGCCTTGCATTATTTTCATATTTTTCTCACACTATCATACATGGTTTTACACACATACGCCGCAGGGATCTCAATTCTTTAGCATTTAGTCCTTCCTCTGCCAACTACACCCTTCACTGCCATACATCAGGGTTGGTACCAGCACTCCATTGCGAAGCTTCCAGCTGGAAAGGTTAAATGGTCTCCCTCAACCAGTTCTTTCCAGCTCGCCACGTGGTACGTGGGCAAACGCATCCACCGCTACCTTGAAAAACCACATCCCATGAACTCAGGCATCCCTGCTAAGTCACCAAACTTAGCGAACCACTTGGGTTGACTTATATCAGAGGTGTTGTTTATCCAATAAATAATTCCAGTGGCGACGGTACCCACACTCGCCTCCTAAATTGAAACTTTTGCTTCATTCACATTCATACGTCGTTTCATTTAAAGGTACCCTTAACATGGCCCGACTCTAGTATTTGATTCCCTTGATCGTGTAATGCAGCCCTACTGCTCCCGGTGGCCAGCCAAGTTTTAAATGTGCAGTCCGCCAATCTTTTATTTATTTATTGAAGTGAAAACTTCTTTAGCACCGCTGTGATTTGACAAACACATACATCTATATGTTTTAGCCTGCGAGAGAATGACGTAGTATAGTTGGTCTCCTCTTTGTGCGGTGCTTCTTATTCTCCCCACTGTTGTCTACTTTTTAGTTTTCTTATATCTTTAGTTTTGCCCCCCCTTGAGTTTTTTCTGTATCCGCCACAGGGATATTGTCACCAAAATATTGTACACATGCACAATGTCTGTTATTTACATTTTCATAGCTCTATCCACCCAGGGTGCCACCCATGATAGCTACGCCAGTGTATAAGACACATGCGTTGGTAGTTCGGGCGGGACTTGAGTTCAAACCTTGTAATTTTTTTAAATACATATAAAAATGTTGACATCTTTCTCTTCTTTTATTAATCCAAAATTTCAAGTGAATGTTTTCAATAAATTGAGAAACGTTTTTTTATTGCGGAACGTATCGACGTAACAAATCATAAGATTGCGATTTACTTTTGTTTACAACTGTAATCGTCATTTTAAGGTGAACGTCCATCTGTTCGCGCCGGCCGCAATGCATGCACGACACGCAACGGATTTTTCTATATCTTTATATAGAAAAATCTGTTGCCCGTACCGACTGCCGGTATTTGTCGATAGTGGACGCAGTGTTGTACTAATTCATATAAGGGAATGTAACTATTTGCAATTTTTAACCCCCCCTCCCACCTCGGTGACCATGTGTAGTAGATTCCAAGACCCCCCCTCCCCCCTTTTTTTTTTTTACAGTGAATACCGCACAAGAATCTCAACTGCTCCCGTCTGGAGCCAGTGAGACTATGGCATCCCCAATTGGGGTATGTTGTGAGGCTGAAGGTAGTGGGGAGGGGAAGGAGGTGGGGAAGAGGAAGGTTGGGAAGTACCTAGCTATTCAGATCTGGTCACTAAACACGGCTAAAGCCATTTTCAAGCAACGTTTCAATTCTGAATGGTGGTCTTACACCAGGGCGATACTAATAGTATCTTCCACTCTGGAACATGCCGCAAATATACTATATATTATTTTAAATGAATTAATTGTGAAATAACACAAATTAATCAAATAAAATTTATTTGCGCATGCCGGGTTCGAACCCGCGACCTCCGGAATGTGAGTCAAGAGTCTTAGCCACTGGACTACGGAGGTCGTCAAAACGTCCCCCTACAGTTTTCACGTAGTAATTCATAAAAATGGTTTTGAATCATTTCTTGCTAACGTTTAAAAAAATTTATTTGGCTTATATTTGTTTTTATTAATACGGCGCTTGCGTGACGGCAAGAGTGCATGCATACCTATAATTAGAAGTGGAAAAAATATTATCAAGATAAAACTTATGTGAAAATATATTGTAACCAGAACTTAATTTAGATTTCTAGATTGACTACGTGATAAAAACCCAAGCCCTCCCGCTCCTCATTGTGACTGAGCATGGTATTTTGAAGATCCCCCTCCCCCCCCTGAACGGGTCACGTAGTATGGGTACGTTCGATAATTTTGAAAAAATTATTGATTATTTGAAGCATATTTTAAGAAATCATTTTACATTATCCAAAGAAAACAAAATATTCAATTCCATTTTAAAAAAACTTTGAAAGCATTCCCTGCTTTTTATATCTAGTAAAAAAGACTGCGATTGAAAAGAAAATTCGATATTTAAAAAAAAGTTTATGCAAGCGCATCTGAAGCAGTCTACTCCAGGCGCTGCATAAATAAACCAATCACGCAAGGAGTCAAGGCTGCTCAACACGACATAACAACTACAGCTCCTTTTAGGATTTTACTAGCGCCAGGCGCTTTGTTTGTTTGTTTCAGGGCCGGCCCTGTAAGTAGGTAGGTGCCTACGCTCTACTTTGTGGTCATTCTTTTAGGGATGATAATGCATTATATATTAAATTTAATGTTTTTTTTTAAGTAAAACTTCTTTACGCTTGACTTGGGGAGTAAGCTGGTGAATGCGTGATGAGAGCGTTATTAAAAGTGTGATCGAGCGAGGCGAACGGTCGGGCTTTTATGCACACTTGACTTGGGGGGTAAGCTGGTGAATGCGTGACGAGAGCGTTATGAAAAGTGTGATCGGGTGAGGCGAATGGAAGTTGAGAGGGAGATAAGTTAGTGAAGTTTTACTTCAGTCGTGTGGTCTAAAGCATACTCATTTTTTATTCCGTGTATATATTGATAGGCGCATTATCTTACTAATCTGAATGACGTGGATTTAAAAAAAATTGAGTGAACAAATTATTCAACCAAAAATTGCCTAATCTAATAATTATGTCAAGTAGGTAGGTACTAAATCAAGATTCGGATGATTTCTTTAAAATTATTTTTTTGTGACAAAGCTTGTATATGAATCGTTGAGTTCCAATATCCTCCCTAATGAATTTTGGTCAAAAATTAGGTGTGAATGCCATCTGATGTGGTTTCTCACAATGAATGCGATGCCATTGTTATTATTTCCAAAAATCTTCTAGTTTCCTCATAAATCGTGTTTGAATATGGGCCTATAATAATTAAAACACTTTTTTTTTTAAATATATATTAAACATTTTAATAGAAAATGACAATTGAATCAAGTAATTAGAAGATCGTTTTAACGTGTAAAAAAATAAAAAACTGGAATCATGAAAACTCATCAGCCTACTGTGCTTTTCTTGATTTACTACACTACACTTGATTTTGTTTTTCTTGATTTACTCGAAAGTAAGAAAATCAATTAGGAAAGATTTTGGAACTCAACGATTCATTAATATTATGACGTTATTAAAATGTCTAATACAGTTTTCCCATTCCTCCTTACTAGGATTTTCAGTTCTGGGGTGGCCTGTAGTTTTACGAAGACTTTTTTACATTATTTCCACAGGATCTCATGAGGAAATAATTCGCCCTAGGGCCTATGTCATCTTTGCGGATGCTGTGTGGAGGGTCATTTTAGGAAAGAAGGTTCTGGGAAGGAAAAAGGAATGAGGGGTGAGTAGCAATTTGGGGTCAGTGTGTCCAGGAGTGACAGACGTATTAATCTATCCCTTCTAATGCGGTGCAAGCGGTGTTCTGAGAGTCCTGCTGGAAAGGTCTTCCGCAAACAATCTCTCCCGATCCGGTCTGCCATGCAGCTGGTGGCATGGGAGTAGGCACTGTGGCTGTCCGATGCATGACCTCTGGGATTGTCGGCCGAGTCGCGTTTTCAAATTTACAGTACTTCGTAGGATGGTTTTTCCTTCTTCCGTCCATATGCTTTGTATTTATAAAGCCTAAAGGGGTGTTCAGACACGGCTATAAACCGCGAGCAGATATCTATTGAACCGCAAGCGCTTATGTTTTGTATCGTTCACACGACACTATCAAATATTTCTTTCTATGGTAGGAGAGGGGGTCAGATGAATTAGGGAGCGTCCACGGAATGCACATTTTTGTACTGAATCTGTCAACTTGACATCTGTCATCCACCAGTCTAGGCAGCTCCGTAATTAAAATGACACCCTCGGAGGACAGGAGCACGTAAGATGTGCATTTTCTATGGTCGATCTGCGCTTAAACCGCTTAGGTGTGAACGGTCTTAAGGGATTGTATGGAGAGCGTTATTTGGCTTGCGATGATCTTTTATAGCCGCGTCTGAACTGGGGAAGTATGAATATGTTGAAAAAGTGTAGGGGTGTTGGTAATTCAATAAATGGTTCCCGGGGCGGCGGTACTCATAATAATAATAATTGGATAATTTATACAGCGTGCCGTTTTTGTGAAAAATCATCTCAAAGGCGCTGTATAATATCATACTCACCTCCCAAATTGCAAGAATTCTATGTTCTGTATTTAGTTTGTAGTAATTATATCCAGAACTTGTATACACACCACATACATCACTGTATTGTAAATCTGAGAATTATAAACATTACCCACTACTATTATATATAACTTTCTGTACTTAGTGGTGGTACCTATTTAAAAAAATCTTTTCTAAGAAGGTAACCAAAAGATGAACCAAAAATCAATTTTTCAACACTAACTTAATTTTTATAATTAAATGAAACAATGTTACTTTGTTTGAACCACTATATTTTTTTTACATACGCCGATCGGTTTCTCGGAACAAAACAATGGGTGAACATAATATATTACTAAGTGTTGGGATGGGGGTGTGACTAGGGAAGAGCGGGGGGAGGAGACAGAACGCACTGTGAAAGGAAACATTTCTAAGACGGGACGGGAAAGGTAATTTTTTTGTACATATATTAATAATGGACTTATCATTATTAACGATTTTCTTTATTTCTAAGGCTTCCGACTCATCTCAGCGTTTCGTTCATTATTAATATGAAGAATATTCACCTGTATTTTTTTTTAAAAACCATGATTTCTTGCAATATAATTTTACAAAAGATCAATATCGATAGCAGTGCAGTGTTTGCTGGTTTTTATGAAATACCTGTTTTAATTTTATGCATTGTAAATATATGTATGCGCTACAATCTCCTGATTTCACTAATTTTGGGCACTTGCCCAATTTTTTTGTCAGTTTTTGGGGCGGTAGATTAGAGTACTGAATATATTTTTATAATCATTTGCTTCTATGTAACATTCAATTAACAAATTTTACTTTGAACAGATATAATTAGGGATGCAAGGTTTTTAAAAATATCGATATCGAATTAAGTCGACATTGATATATCGATCTAGTAGGCCGATATATGTATCGATATTTTTTTAAAAGCTAATAGAAGTCCAATATAGTTTTAGTTACATCAAACGTTTATAGATTATGTACATATACATTTTTTATACTTATCTATGTGAATAATCACAAAATTTAAATAGGTATATAAATGTGTTTTTTTTTCATAAATTTATTCCAGTATTTTGTACCAGCTATCGAACTTAACAATAGTACTCGTAACTTTGACAGACTGCTTCCTTGCAGTCGGTTTCTGCTTTGCGTTATAGTGGCTCCTGCCTTTGAAAAAAGACGTTCAGAAGGAACACTTGTTGCCACAATTGGTGGATGACTCATTGCCACTTTAAAAAGATTGGGATATCCATCTTTTTGTATCTTACATCTCTTTCCATATTTCAAGAATGTTTACTTTTAAAGTATTTACAAAAGCAAGAAGATATAATACTAACATTTTACCCGATTTTGTGGGTATTTTAATTTGGGCGGGTTTTTCGATATTTCAATACGATATACTGAGTTTTTCAATATTGATATTTTTAGGTGTCGATATATCGTTGCATCCCTAGATATAATAACCAATTATTTATAAGAACAACTCTCTTTTTATAACTTTTGAAGGTTATTCCCATCAATGTAATATATCATTGAAGAAGAAGATAACACTAATAATCTAAAAGAAAATATGAAAGAGAATCATACACAGAAAAATAGAAAAGATTATAGTCGCATCTGGGACATGAACCCAGAACCCCTTGTCTAACGAGTGTGGGCCGCACATGCCCACACTCGCACTCGTTCACGACTCTGCGCCAATGTCGCATTGACATTGGTGGACACGTGTGTGTCCGCATTTGCTTTCACGAGTCGTACATCAGTCAGTTTTTAAATAGATTATCGTTAATAAGGAAATCATCCGGAAAAAAAATATGGAAGAGCTCTTACATGTCCAAAACATATGGAGAATTCAAATTAACTTCTGAGTTTTCAGACGAAAAATTTAAAAATTATTTTAGAATGACTAGGAATGATTTTAAAGAAGCACATGCGATGATTGCTTCAGATTTAAAAGACCAAGGATATGGTGGTCATGAACAAATTAGTACTGAAGAAAAATTAAAAAAGTATTCATATAATCTGGGTGTTTTACGTCGTATAAACATTTTTCGCTTCGAACAACTTCAATGAGTTCCTCCATTTTGCAAACACTCGCGCCACTGCCACTCGAAAACAATGTCTCGGTCACCTAGCCGACACGCGCGTACACGCTCATGTACGTGCCTGCATCGAAACGTGAGAGCAAATGCGGAGTTTGGAGCTGCGCTATAGGTTTTAAATACTGCCACTCGTACGCGGCTCGTGACGGCAAATGCGAGTGTGAGCATGTGCGGCGGCCGTAACCGGGTTGCGTCCCAGTTGCGACAGTTATCTCTTTCTGTGTCTTGTTCTCTTTCATATTTTCGTTTAGATTTATTAATGTTATCTTCTTCATCGTAGATATAACATCGTTTATGGTACCTGAATTAGTAAAAAGTTCTCTATTTTTTTTTCTTTAGGGGTCGTCTATTAATCACGCGAGGCTCGGAAAAAATCACGAAATATCACCAGGGGGGGGGGGTATAAT
This sequence comes from Limnephilus marmoratus, assembly GCA_917880885.1. NCBI lineage: Eukaryota > Metazoa > Arthropoda > Insecta > Trichoptera > Limnephilidae > Limnephilus > Limnephilus marmoratus. The sequence goes on along the minus strand of OU862923.1, from coordinate 26,618,816 downwards.
GAGATATCACGTGTATTTATTTTTCGTGATAATATTCTGAAACTTTCAAAATACTTTGTACTCGAAAATAGGGGGGGTTAGTCTAAAACCTCACCACGGGGGGTTAAAAAGTTGCTACAAAAACATCACGTGATTAATGGACGACCCCTTATTCATTTTATTATTTCCTTACATGGTAGGTATAATGGTTTACAATACAAATTATAACTTCACTAGATCAAGCCTGTGTTAAGGTTGCTTTAATTACATAATTGGAGGATTTTTCGACCACCATACTAGGCACTTGACCGCGTTGTGGTGGTCGGTAATAAAAAATGATAAATTTTAATAAAACACAATATCAAATTAAAACATTTATTTTTTATTAAAAACAAGTCCTATGTATATATTTGTTGGAAACAAAATAACATTCAATGACAAGATGTAAATTTTCAAACTAAGGCTTTTGATCATTACTTATATACGTAACTATAAATATTTTTAACATAAAACCACATTTGAAATATTGCTTCGAATTTTTGGAATTACCTAGTTAAAAATTGTTACACTTTTATTTGAGGTCGGATGAACTTTTTTATTGAGTAGAAAATATAGTTTGTTTCACAAGAACATATTATTTATCTTCACCGAATAAAAAAACCTCTAAAATCTTTTTAATAATATTATCTACATCAGTGGTTTTCAAACTTTTTAATGGCGTGACTCTAAAATAGTAAAAAAATTCACCACATTGTGCCCCCTAGCCTTTTTTACGAGTTCCATGCCAACTCAACACCTATTTGAAAAGCCATTAAAAGCTATGAATTTATTTTTAAATAGCCCATAAACTAACCTAACGTAACCTATTTAACCAATTTTTTATATATTTTTATCACTTTTAATGATTTTTCAAAGGAGGTGTTGATTTGATTTTGAGTTGTCCAGTCATCTTTTTTATGTGTTGAATCAGTGATCAATCTTTTTCAGAGGGCCAATTTATCCATTTTCAGTTTGTACGTGGGTCGTATGTGGTAGGGTACATAGCAGTCCAACGGTCTGTGAGTTTTCAGTGAGCTAGAGTGCTAAGATTGAAAAATACAACGTTATTGATGTTGTTGTAACTGAAAAAGAATTTTATTTTATTTCAAAATTTCAATATTTTGTATGAAGATTTTCAGTTATCTTCATATAAAAAGTTGAAATTTTGAAAAAAAAAAAATCTTTTTTTTCATTGTTGTATTTTTCAATCTTAGTAGCTCACTGAAAACTCACGGACCGCCACTGGTATATACAGCTTGACATGGTTAACTTCGCAGTTGGTAGTGTCGTAAATCTATTTATTATAATTATAGTCTGTCAAAAAAGAGTAGAAAATATATGAGGGCGCCACTGTTGATCAAATGGCAATACTAAACACATAACCCATGGTGTTAAAGTAAAGCAGTGTAACCTACATTTTTATAAAAAATTAAAAAGGCATAATAGTGGAAAAATATTTTTTCATTGCAGTATAGTGATACCCGCAGATCTCAAAATTAGAATTGCGTATAGGTATATTATTATTATACCTTTGCAATTTCGTGTTAATATAATGAAGAATAACTATAACGTAATGAAATATAAAGCACAGTTTAGAAATTGCTCACATTTATTTAATACTAGATAAAGTACCTAGCGTTGCCTGGGCTTTAGATCATGTCTCTAATTTTAGATCTGAATATATTAACTCATTCAGATCTATGGCACGACCAAGTGAATCAGATACTTGAGTCGGGCCATGTCAAGAGTCAGAATAATAGAAGAGAATGTATGAGACATTGTATGAATGTAAACGAGGCAAGGAATGTGTGCCAAGACCGGGATGTTTGGCGGTCCGTCCTCTCTGCCTACCCCTGCGGGGAAACGGCGTGATGGTTAGTTAGTTAGTTAGTTCAGATCTAAAGGTAGTGTTACTAAACTCACCATTAGTGATTCTTCCTTTCTATCGTTAAATTCAAATTTATGCTAAATTAAATTAAAGCAAATCGCTTTATAAATCACCTTTTAATCAATTTTGTGTCATGAAGAATTTTTTTTTTTAAAATGTGGTTTACTGTGTTTTGCACATTCAGTGTCATTGCACTTCAAAAAAATATTTGACAGTTAAATTGGTGTTGCCAGTCTACAAATTTAGTAGTTCAAGTTTTTATATTTTCTACTCTATTTTGACAGACTATATATAATTCTGAAATATTAAAGAACATATAAAAAATACTTCCAATTTAGGGAACTGATTCAAAATAGACAGACAAAAGTTGGCAGCGAAAAGAGGGCCAGGGCCACACGAAATTCACGCAGGCAAAAGTTTTACTATGTTCAAGGTCAAACTAATAAACGCTGTTTTCCGTTTGGCAAAAAATCCAAATAAATGGAATATTTCAGTTTGTGTCCGAAAACTAAAAACTCTTTAGGGAAGGTGATGAAATCCAATTTCCAATTTTATTATTCGAAATAAACATATAATTTTTAAAATATTAAATTTTTACATGCAAACATAAAAAAGTTTTAAAAATGGCGCATCTTACATTTTTTCTAACTAAAATTAATGATAACGGAAAAACGTAAAAATGCGTACATAGTTTATTAGGCAAATGTATTATAAATATTATATTCCACTCACTTTTTTCATGTAAAAATAATTAATAAAAATTCTCAAGTTTAATAATTTTTTTTCAAATTGTCAACTTTTTGATTAAAGTGTGGTATTTTCTCTTTTTAACACCGTTTATATCTTAATTCTAACCAAGATAGTAAGAGAGACACAACGCTTTCTATGAGACCTATATGAGTTGTTCCGAAAACCGAACAAATAGACCTGACAGGTTAAGATAATTTTTTTTTATAAAACTGAAACCTTTAAAACGCATCAAACACAAATCTAAAAATGTTGCACTGTTCTGCAAAATTTTTCTGCAGGTTACAGTTTTCTTAAGGTTGAAAATTAACCTACCTTAAATTACCTCGAAATTCAAGTAAAAAATATGTAAAAAAAACTTATTATTTTGAGCCGCTGATTCTAAACTTTGAAGAAAGGCAAAAGTTCTCTACCAAACCCTTTTGCAAAATATAACAGAAGCCGTTGAATTTTTTTGTTTTGTTATTTTATTTAATCAATGCTCGGGGCCACATGATATGGACTTAAAAACTTCATTAATCTGAAGGCTGTGGGTTTCTCATTACTGTGTTAAATGGTTTGCACTTCTCATAAATATCAGAATATGACTTTGTTTGACAAATTAGGGAACGTACCCATAATACGTGAACAACTTTTTGCAATTTTTACCCCCCCCCCCCCCCCGTGACCAAAAACTTAAGCAATCCGCCGCTCATTTGTACCAAGTGTGGTATTTTGAAGACCCCCCCTAAACAGGTCACGTAGTATGAGTACGTTCCCTTAGTTGAAAAGCGTGCCTGCCACATTGATTTGTGTTACTTGGGTAAAATTATTATATCTGTTAGTGACCTACCAATCTAAAATTTTAGCCATTGTTTGCTTGTTATAATAAAATAATATATATATTTTTTTAAATTTTATTTATTTATGCTTCGCGACCCCACTTCGAAAACCACTGATTTACACAATATTTTCGCAGTGAAATATTCACCTAGGAAGTCGTCCATTATTCACGTGAGGCTTAAAAGGGGGGGGGGGGGGTTGGAAAAAATCACGAAATATCACAAGGAGGGTGAGGATATAATGAGATATCACGTGTATTTATTTTCCGTTGAACACACGATTTCTAAACCGAACAGGGGCGCGTGGCCTTTATTATTTTTATGCCAATCAAAAACAACCTGCAACCTGTCTGTCTCGACATTTTTATCATGGAGCATAATTTTACAAAATTTAATCAGATTATACTTGTATTTAAAGATAACGTTCAGAAAAATTTCAATATACTTTGTATTAAAAAATACACGTGATTTTCGGTATGGGGTGGGGGGGGGGGGGGGTAGTCTAAAACCTCACCACATATCACCAGGGGGGGAGGGGATTAAAAAGTTGCTAAAAAACATTACGTGAGTAATGGACGACTCCTAGGTCAAAAATATTAACAAATCTGATGGCAAATATCTACTGATTTTGTATTTCTTATAATAAATTATGACTTAATAATTTCTAGGAGGTGATTTCAATTATTCTTAGGTACCTAAAGCTGTGAATTATTTTAATAGAGTTAGGTCAGGCTGTTTCACAGAATTTGAACAAGTCATAAAATTTCAAAGTTGATTTATAAGTTCTGTGAAAGTCCTGTTCAAATTCTGTTATTACACAAGTACTGTACAACTGGCCCAAATAATAACAGAAGTTGAATAAAACTTCTGCAAACTTGAATTTTAACTTTGAAATGATGAATTGTCCAAATTCTGTGAAACAACCCATCCTTATTGATTGTGGCAATATTTTTTAATCTGCCAGAAAGGGAACGATTATTTATACCTAACGGATTTTATTTGTACTCTTATTTTGAATCAGAACTACTGCTGTGCCGTTTCTTGGAACTTTTCTTCTTGGACTTTTCCTCTTCACTGGAGCTGGAAGAAGACTTTGATAGTGATCTCTTTCTAGAAGACAATTTTGCTTCTTTTTTATCTGAAAAAAAAAAAATAAAACAGTAAAATAACCGGGCATGTTAAAGGAAAAAAAAGATATATGATACAATAAATATAGGAAGAAGATATATGAGACAAGGAGAAATATGCCCGAGAAAGACATGGCGTGATCAAATGAATCAAATACTTGAGTCGGGTGAAAAATAGAAAGTATGCATGAGACGATGCATGAATGTGACTGAAACAAGGAGTGCATGCCAAGGCCGAGTTGGACCGCTTAGTGATCTGTTTCCCAACCAGGGAGCCTTGGTTAGTTCAATTCCTCTGTTGGCTCTCTTTCATCATTGTACAAGCAATATCTTCTGCTTATAATGATAAGTCTTTCAATTACTGTTAGATTATTTACAACAAAATAAGTCAAATTTCCCAAGAAAGACGACCTAAAACTCACGGCTGGACATCAATGAAGAAGAGTAGCGCGTGACAGGTTCCAATGGAAAATGTTAGAGGAGGCCTATGCCAAGAGGCAAACTGAGCTTCGGGATATGTTATAACAAACAAAACATGCCTAATACTCATCATACCTAACAGAAGTCCAGAATAAAAGTATTATTATTATTATATAAGTAAAATTTACAATTTTAAGTAACCCCCGACACAAAAAAACTCTAATAAAGTAAATATCCATTATGCATCTAAGATCTGATGACCTTGAAACGCCTGAACAGATTTTCATGAATTGTAGCTAAGAACCATCTCGATCACGTCAGCTTTCGAACCGTATCATTATCGGTTCATTCGTTTAGGAGCTACGATGCCACAGACAGACACACAGACATGTCAAACTGATAACACTTTTTGCATCGGGGGTTAAAAAATGCTTTTATTTCTTAAAATAAAATTTAAATTCTTGAAAATAGCTAAAGTGTTTAGTCACGGTGGGGAATTATTTTACAGATTGATTGCAATATTGTCAACTAACTAACTACAACGCTGTCATTCTGCAGGGGTAGGCAACGCACGCAATCCTTGCTTCATTCACATTCATACATCGTCTAATACATATCCTTCCGACTCTTGACATGGTTTCTCAAATATTTGATTCACTCGATCACCATGTCTCCCTCGGATGTCACTGACTTCCTCTACCAATCACTCTTGCAACATATATTCTGTTCACTATTTTCTTTGTTCATCTTCACACCATGTACAAACAGCCTCTTAATCTTTTTTATTAAGCCACTGAATATTGAATTACTTGGGCCTCGTGTTTTGTAGGCCCTTGAATATACCTACAACCACATTAGTTTGTAATGTTGTGTTTGCCAGTTTCTATACTTGGTATATTATTATGTAAGTAATAACTGCTTGGGGAAATGGTTAATGTTAAAATGTCAATGAACATTTGGAATATCCACAAAAACAGTGAGCAGTTTCTTACCTTCTTCGCTTTTCGCTTCTATGGAGTCCTGTTTTCCAGCAATGTCAAACTCATCAATAGCCTTCTTTTGGGATTCCTGCGAAAGAGAAACAGAAATTAAAATCACAGATTTTATTTTATAGCATCAAATAAACTGCAATAAGGAACTCCAGTAAAAAATATTATGACTTTAAAAAAATATGTTCATACAGACCAATAAACGCTGATTCTGAATATATAAGTTTTTTTAAATAATATTAAACGTAGTGTTCGTAAAAAAATATTAAAAAGAGCATTTTTTAATGTCTCGTTAAAATACACTGTAAAGTTGGTACGATTTAATGGTTAGTGCTGACGTCATGCGTCACCAGTCATTATATCACATTGTATTGAAATCAATTGACATGTAGGTATGGCACAAGCCATCAGTATTAACAACATTTCATGTTATTCTTTATTTCGTACTGTTTATAGAGATTTAGTTGTAGTGTTTATTGAAACAATATTTAAGCCTAAATTTTCAGTATCAAAAATAGAGGTATCTCTATTAGTTTATCTCTATTATTTAAAATATTGAAAAACTACTGCACAAAAAAAATAATGAATGAAAAAAGTAATGCTTCTTCTAGGGAGAATACTTCGAACAACGGAACAACGGATTTCAAAATGGCGGCAGTAGATCAGCTGATTGCCCAATCCCATACTAATTTTTCGGGAGTGATGACGTCACACAATTTACCATATTTCCGGGGGGGTCTCGAAAAATTAAAACTTTGACAATTATTTTAACTATTAAAACTAACTCTAAAAATAAAATAAAAACGCAGTTATTTAAGTTAGAAGGTCATTATTCATAAAAAAAAAATAAAAAAATTGGACTGGAGTTCTCTATTCCAGTTAGAAGACAATATCACAATCAAAAGTTGGGTAGGGAAAATAAAACTGGAGAGCTGGATAAGTTTCCGTAAAACTAAAAACAACAGTCCTCCATGACATTATGGTTCCGTCGTTGAGAGCTCTGTTGTAATCTCTCCTTCTGTTGTTATATGCGTTTTTTTTTTAATTAAAAAAGCGAAAAGTATAAAAAAAAACTATGAGTGGTATGCTTTTAGGACTTTGATTATTAGGCTAGGAACGCACTAGGTAGCCAAGATTTGGAGAAGCCAATGCTTGCAGCTAGTGTAGCAGCCAATATCACCAGTTGGGCCGACCTGGCTGCCCATAGTGTTAGGACTGAAGCAACCACATACATTTTAGCTAGTTGTACCGGCTATTTGCTTGCAAAATCGCCGTGTATCGACTAGCTCCCACAACCGGCGATCTTCGGTAGCCTGGTGCGTTAGTTTGAATACATTTGTATAATAAGTTTAATCAGTTATCTGAAGCTCTCTATTATATATACAGTCGATTCCGTTTAATTGGTACACCGGTTTATCGGGTCAGCCAGTTATTTGGGACAAAACCCAAGGAAAAGATATCAAATAAAGAAACTAATTCTGAATGGTGGTCTTACACCAGGGCGATAACGAGAGTATCTTCCACTCTGGAACGTACCGCAAATATACTATTTTAAATGAATTAATTGTGAAAAAATACAAATTAATCCAATAAAATTTATTTGTCCATGCCGGGATTCGATCCCACGACCTTCGCATTGCGAGTTAATAGCTTTATCTCTCGATTACGGAGGCTGTCAAATACTTCAGTTATTTGGGACACCACTCAGTTTAATTGGGACAAATTCCCATCTGAAGTCCAAAACGTGTAGTAAACGAATTTTAATTAGGAAGGGCTTGCGTGCGTTACGCAGCGCGGGTAGGATAGGGGATACCATTTTTGTTTTGAAGAGTTTTAATTTTCCATGTACATTTGTTACTTTAATTTTTTATTTTTGCGACCGGTTTCGACACGTCCGTATCATTAACGAGCAACCTTAAAACTAACTTAAAAATTCTATATAAGTACACAAATTAATTAGGCGGGGGTAGTGGGAGTGGGGAATTTGGTGGAGGGGGAGAACGGTGGGAGGAGTCAAAATTACATGGAAACATTGTAAGTAGAGGGGATTTACATGGTGCTATTATTTTATTAACTAAATTAATTTTCGATTTAATTTTTTTGTTAATTTCTAAAGTTTCTAAAGCGCACAAATTAAAATATGAATTTACATTGCAATGTTTAAACTTAGCTTTTTCTTTTTTGAAGCTATGACCTGCCTCTATTAGATGGTTAGCAAACTCGGAGTAGTTATTATTTCGTAAACAAAGTTCATGTTCCCTGATTCTAGTTTTAAAATTTCTAGTAGTACATACTGTGCGTCACAATCGTTACATTCCAAAGTGTATACATATCCCGTTTTTTTCAAATTTATTAGAAATATCCTTGTTATTAATCAATTTTTTTATTTTAGAATTAGTATAGAAAGCTGGAGAAATATGATCTGGGGATACCAAATTACGGAGGTATTATGCGCCCAGAGACGATACTTGTACCCATAGTTAACACATAATTATTTTTCTGTAATTAAATACCTTTTCGAAAATATTATTAAGTTTAAACACCCAGGTACATTAAAAAAAAAAAAAATCAATAAATATACAGTAGAATCCGGATGTAACGACCCTCAAGGGGCCAGCGATACTTTGTCGTACTAACCGGAAGATGCATAAAACGGCCAGATAATATGCTTGTTTTTACATGAGACACGCCGAACTCCTTTGCGAGGGTTACATTTAACAGTATAACAGTGTAATAGAGCACTTTTTCTTCAATTGAAAAACACTTTCGCTTTATGGAACTCATTGCGTCGAGCTCTTAACCTAGTCACAACAGATGATCAACACTGACTGTGATTTACGCGTGCTAATAAGAATAGGTGTTAGCACACGGGGAGCGGGGCGGCGAGGTATTGGTGTGTAGGTTTTGTAAACAAAACACTGTGCATCGTTCTAACTGGACAAATTATCATTAAAAAGGGCCAAAATAGGCCGTTTTAAGCAGTTGGTAGCTTAAAACGGAGTCATACTAAACGGATATGTTTTCCTAGTACCTAACCAGGGTTGTTGCGGATTCAAACATGTTGACATCTGCGGACGCGGATGCAAATGTCTGAATTAATGCAGATAATCCGCATTTGCGGAAGCGGATGGAAATATCCGTAACACCCCTGACATGCAAAATTTTAGCATCCGAGGATGCGGATTATCAGAGGTTCACATCCGCGGATGCGGATTGCAGATGTCTGAATTAATGCGGATGTTCCGCATTTGCGGATGCGAATATCCGTAACACCCCTGTACCTAATTATGAAACCTAACTTGAGTTTACTTTGTCATCGCTAAAAACGGTAAGCCGTTATAAGAGAAGTCGTTATATCCGAATTCTACTGTATATATTTTTTACTTCCCTTAACCGGTTAAAGGCCAGGCCATTTCACAAAATTTCCTTATAAAGCATCACTTTGATTTTTGAATTGAATGTTTTGTGAATTAGTTTTGAGCTATCTTACATATTATTGACCGAAACACATTCCTAGAACAATAAACTATGCACCAAAACAACATTACTTGCGTTAATTGATAGGTTTTATGATGTTTCGGTCAAGTAACACGCATCGACTTTGACAGAAAGAATCGCGGCAAATTTGACATTTTGATGCCACAGATAAAATCATTTAAAAATATTCTGGGGTTTCCAGGTGAATGAAATTTATGCCCATCTTAAGGGTAAATGTTGGCGCAAGCGATTCTGACCTTGTCCTTCATACAAATTCTGTACATAGAAGGGTCAAAATCGCAGACAAACATATTTTTATCGAAATATTTTTTGCGCGCATGCGCACAAATCGTCTCCGGCAAATAAGAGGTTAAGCTTCGCTTATTTTGGATAGCCTTTTATTGGGTCCCGGTATAACCCAACTGAGCATTGATTCTGAAATTTTAATAACACAAAAGTATCTTATTACCTCTGCCTTCTTTCGTCTCTCATTCTCGGCCAACTCCAACTCCATCTTTTTCTTTAGTATGATGAGCTGCTCGGCCCTCTTGAGCTTCTTCTGGAGCTCCTGGCGCTTGCGAGTCCGCTCCAGCGAGGAGTGCGGCGAGGAGGAGGCAGAGGAGCGACGGCGGCGGGCGGGGGAGGGGGAGCGCTTGCGGCGGGAGGGGGAGTGGCGACGACCCCGCCGGGAGCTGCCGGATGACGAGGAACGGGAGCGGCGACGGCTGCCGCCCTGACCCTGGCGCTTGGCCTTGCGAGGAGATGAAGGACTGGAATTGTAAGAAGTTTTTAATAAGAGAAAATTGTTACATATAAATTATGCAACCATGAAGGGGTACCTACATTCACAGGCAGTAAATTTTCTGTGTTTTTATGCACACGGGTCTACGGAGATGTCAGTGACAGGACAGTGACTGAGAACGTCATTCTTTGCCAAGTACGCGGGACGACCAGGAGCTCTCTCGCTCGTGTGATTGTAGACAAATCAATCAATCATACGAGATGTGATTTTTCATAAAGGGAGAGAAGGAATCTAATCCAGAATAATCGGAATGCCGACGAGGCAATTTTCTGTCAGATTGTGATGACAATCTCACCAACGCAATAAAAAGGCCATATTTTGAATTCTTTTCAATCTCACCTGTAATCTGGATGGAATTGTAAGCTGTTTTGCTGCCTGGTGTGAATGCACCATATGTACTTGGAGGAGAGTTGCAGGTCTTATGCAAGGCCCTTTACAACACCATATTATGGAAACATGGATCACTAGGTGTGTGATCGTCTGAATGATGGATTTGGACACCATTCAAGAATCAGTTGGATCTCGAAGGATCGTTGGACTGATCATTGTTGCCAGAAGTGACAACAAAAGCACCCTTGATTAAGCCATTCAGATTAGGATGTAGGGTTTCTTCGTGTAACATGCTTTTATTTTTACAATATAACCTTTGATTGCTGCTTGTAAACTTTGCTCTTGAATCATGAATTTGTAACACCTTCATTCCCAAATTGCCTGTACATTGGGTACACAACCCGAGGTAAGCAGTACTCATTGTTTCACTTTTTGTTTCTGCTGAAATAGGCAGGATGGCGCCCCAACATTTTAAAACCATTCACAGAAGATGCTCGTAACAAAATCACTAGCCTTGTCTAACCCAAGGATTTTTTTTTTTTATGTTACTGAGATTAACTATCTATCTAACAATAATAATAATCTATCAGACAAAATATGGCCGAGACATGAGGGGTTAAGACTAAATGTGTCAACCAGCGGTCCTAACGTTAATTCATCAGAAAATGACTGCAAAGTTCAAACATAGTTTACTTACCGATTTCTGCCCCTTGGGCTGTTGCGCCCCCTAGATCGAGAGCGAGATGTCCTCCTAGAAATAAACAAATAAATAAGCCTCAACACTTTCACTATACAAAGTGTCCGGAAACTCGTAGTACAAGCGGGAAACTGGTGAATCTACATCACGTAGAGAACCCAAAAAATTTATTTTTTTCGATCTAAGCATTTCGATTTTAATATTATTTTTTTTCTATTTTTCCATTTTTTCGGCAACTAAAGGGTTAAAAAAAATTTTGAGCCCGGTTTACCCTTCGTTGCATTTTATAAGACATTACACAGCTAACATCAACCCCCTAGTGAAAATTTTTTTCAAATTTAACCTAAAAAATTCCAACTTCGGACCCGATTTACTTGAAAACGAAAGCTCAAATCAAAAAAAGTTAAACCACAAAATCGACTCCAAATGTGATGTGGATTCTCCAGTTTCCCGCTTGTACTACGAGTTTCCGGACACCTTGTATAAGCAAAAACTTTTCCATACACAAATTTAATTTACATTTCACTACATAAGCAAAGTCCTTTGTGATACAGATGGAAGCATAGATAATAAAAAAAAAAGAGAAATACGGCGTGGAAGTGCGCCGACTGTCGCCAAGCTAGAACCAAAAGCTTATGCGGAGAAGCCAACCAACGCCTTTGGTGTGTGTAAAGGCAGGACACCGTCGTGATTTGTGAACGATGTTGGTGACACTTTTGTGCATCTCTCGTGTTTCTATTATTTACGTATGCGAAATAAAATATGGAGTCTTGACTTACCTTGGCCTTCTATCCCTGGAGCGGCTTCTGGATCTGCGGTTATTGCGGGACCGACTTCTGCGTTTCCTGTCCGGGGTGAATCGTCTGGCCGAACTGCCTGAATTCTTCCTCCTTCTCTTGTCGGGACTGCCACCGCGCCTCTTGTCTTTGTCAACCATTCTAGAGCTCTTGTCGTCTTTGCGTTCTTCCAATTTGTCTTTGGGTTTTTCGGGAGTGGCATTCCGTCTTTCTTTGTCTCTACCTCTTTCGGATGGCTTTTGTCTGCAAATATAGAGATTCACAAAATATTTCTATGATGTACAATATTTAAAAAAAAAAAAACTATTTGAAGGCATTTTTAACCTTTTAAATGCCAGTATGTAGGAGTGTAGCTGTGAACAGCAGGCCATGAATTTTTAATCAAAATAAATCATTTTTAAATCTTATTTTTATAAATTAAAAACATTACACCTTGAAAGGATATAATATGACTTAGCAAAAATCTTGAAAAAAAAAAAAAAAAAAGGAAAAAAAAAAATTAAATTAAAAATAAAATCTTTCTCAAAGAATAGCGAGATAACTCGCTATTTTTCTATGGCCGGCCTGCTGGGCACGGCCAAGAATGTGAGAAATCTCGCTCTTGGCGCAGAAGCGGTTAAGAATTGTTACGATACACATCAAGTCAAAGGATTTTTCAAATTGCCACCTAAAAATTTGTCAATATCAAACAACAGAGATCGTGAGCGTCGGGCAAGCCTTCTGCGCATCCTTTCCGCGCGACGCTCTCGAGCGGTACATTACGATTACGACGGGGTTCCTCAACGGTTTACACGGTCGGTGAAGCTCCCGGACCCACTGCCGTGTGCGTTGGTTTCTCGTAGTTCCTTTTAAAGTAATTGTGCTAACACGAGTAACGCCACCCTACCTTTCGCAATGGGAGAATCCACGCCAGACCAGTGCCGCGTTTGCACATTGAAAACACTTACCCCATCTTGTGCTGTTATTAACTTGATAATAATAATAATTTAAAGACCTGGGGTCCTAGCATGGTCAATCGATATAATCCTATATCAATACGATATTGTTATAATCCGTCATTTATGGTCATGTATCAATATGTGCTAGCACGCTCAACAATCGATAAGGGATATTCCGACCGACGATTGACAAAACCCCGCCAAATCGTATGCATTCTTGGCTGCGACCGTAGCACAGTCGATTGATAAAACCCCAATATTAATACGAAATGTAATAAATCCATTGTCTATGGTCAGTTAGCGATATTTGCGAGCACAGTGAACATACGATTCCGACAGTCGGTTGACAAAAGACGCCGTTTTTACCGTGGCTTCCGGAGTGACAGACAAGCTGTCAATGTACAGATTTTTTAAAATAATGTCGTTTGTTACGCAAAATAACTGACTAATTAATGAGTAGAGGTGAACTAAAAAACTCTAAGAATTTAAAGAAATCATATACGAGACCCATAGACTCAGTTAATTAATTTAAAAGGCAATTAATTGCTTTCAGTTTAGAGAAACGAAATTTGTTAAAATGTCGTTTAGTCTCAAACAGTATCTACACGCGAAACGCCAATATTTATTTGAGTTCGTATTTCAATTCGAAATTGTCAATTTATTGGTATTTTTCATTTTTACATAGCACATTTCAAATTAAGAAACGAAAATTCATTCACAAATCCCCAGTGTTGCCATCATGTGAGATCGTATGTCGATTCCTTATTTATGTCCCTTCGACGTCGGTCTGCCTATCGACGGTACAAGCGTGCTAGGGCAATCGGTTCGTTATCGATACGAGATTGTAAATCTTAATGTGCTTTGTTTAACTGGCGATATATCTGCACAACTTTATTAATAATGACATTCTTTCTGCATAATTACTGGTTTATTAATGAACGGAGGCAGATTATCGAAGATTGCAGGATTGAATTAAATCGGAATTCAGACGTTTTCTTTGACAGTTTCGTACTTACGAATATATCTCGTTTTATGGCTAATGATCTCATTGTCCAATTAACTCATTTTTTATTGTCAAAAAATACATGCGGACTTCCAACATATATTAAAGTGTGTGTATTTAATATTATTATGGTATCTCAGCAAAATCTCGATGTAAATGGATCTTTAAATGTTCAAAAGAGAAGATTATTAGTTAGTTGTCATATTATTACATTAATGGATTACGATGATTTTGACAGTTATTATAGACCGGGAGCCTGACTACACAAACCACGTCATCGAGTACACAGATGAAACAACTTTGTAGTGATAATGGACATTTAGTAAGCCTGCCGGTGCACCTCTTGGCAGGTTCCACGCAGTCATGGAAATAGTGAGCGATTTTTGAAGTAAAACTTCTTTACGCACGCTCGACATGGGGGGTAAGCTGGTGAATGCGTTACGAAAAAGGATATTATATACATTTTATCCGAACGGTGATCGGGTGAGGCGAACGTTGGGGCCTTTTTTTCGGGATGGGGATGGGGATGGGTACCCGGCATGCGTTGCAAGGCCCCTGTAACCTCGCGGTCAACTAAACTGTAATGTTTCCATCGCAAGTCCCGGGAAACTACATTATAATGCAAGCGCCTGTATTATATAACATACAACGGGTACCCGGCACGCGTTGCAAAGAACACTGTAACCTCGGGGTCAACTAAACTGTAATGGTTCCATCCTATATAACATTACATACAACGGGTACCCAGCATAAGTTAGTGAAATTTTACTTCAGTCGTGTGGTCTAAACCACACTCGTTTTTTTGTCGAAAAAATTACATCATCGGGTACACGAACGGGAATGGTTTCATATGATAAAGGTCGATTATTAGATGAGAAAATTAGCAGGTCTGCCAACCGGCAGCCTGGCACAGCCGGTGTTAAATTCGGATAGAAATTAGTAAATTTTACGTCATCGAGTACACAAATGAAACCAACGAATAACTGTAGTCTAGATTCTAAACCATCCCATTAAAGAATTTTACTAGTGGCACACCAGTTTTTTTAAGGCTTTCTAAGTGTCCATTATCACTACAAAGTAGTTTCATCCGTGTACTCGTAAGGTTTGTTTACCGGCTCCCGGTCTATAACTCCGATACCATAGACATTGTGACAGCTACATAGAAAGTACCTCAAGTGTTGCCAGCGTATAACAATTTCTTTTTGATTACCTTACATTGCTATCAATATCGGTTCGGTACAAAATCGTCGATTGTTATGCCATGCCGATTCGATATTGTAAAGATAACGATTTCAGTGTGCTAGGACCCCTGATAGGGCCCAGAGAGAATTTAGACAATCAGCTAGGATATCTTGTTTTTATGTTCCATTGTGCCCCACTGTTTGATAACATTGTGACTGTTTTTCAATGAATAAATCCGAGTTCTATAGTCTGTCAAAAAAGAGTAGAAAATATATGAGGGCGCCACTGTTGATCAAATGGCAATACTAAACACATAACCCATGGTGTTAAAGTAAAGCAGTGTAACCTACATTTTTATAAAAAATTAAAAAGGCATAATAGTGGAAAAATATTTTTTCATTGCAGTATAGATACCCGCCGATCTCAAAATTAGAATTGCGTATAGGTATATTATTATTATACCTTTGCAATTTTGTGTTAATATAATGAAGAATAACTATAACGTAATGAAATATAAAGCACAGTTTAGAAATTGCTCACATTTATTTAATACTAGATAAAGTACCTAGCGTTGCCTGGGCTTTAGATCATGTCTCTAATTTTAGATCTGAATATATTAACTCATTCAGATCTATGGCACGATCAAGTGAATCAGATACTTGAGTCGGGCCATGTCAAGAGTCAGAATAATAGAAGAGAATGTATGAGACATTGTATGAATGTAAACGAGGCAAGGAATGTGTGCCAAGACCGGGATGTTTGGCGGTCCGTCCTCTCTGCCTACCCCTGCGGGGAAACGGCGTGATGGTTAGTTAGTTAGTTAGTTCAGATCTAAAAGTAGTGTTACTAAACTCACCATTGGTGATTCTTCCTTTCGATCTATCGTTAAATTCAAATTTATGTTAAATTAAATTAAAGCAAATCGCTTTATAAATCACCTTTTAATCAATTTTATGTCATGAAGAAAAATGTTTTTTAAAATGTGGTTTACTGTGTTTTGCACATTCAGTGTCATTGCACTTCAAAAAAATATTTGACAGTTAAATTGGTGTTGCCAGTCTACAAATTTAGTAGTTCAAGTTTTTATATTTTCTACTCTATTTTGACAGACTTATATGTAAATGCACACACTCTTTTTATTTGATACTGTCTGAGACATTCGACTTTGATTTGGTTGGCTGGAAATGAGGCTGAGGCCGGCCTGCGACCCAGAGAACGAGGAATTCCTGCAGACGAGCTAGCCGCAAGGGAACCTAAGAGGGGGTATAGACCCGACCCCTCTCCCAGTAGGTATATTATTGGGCCCCCTTTCACCTTGACCTAACCTAACATTTGTTCACCCTGGCACCTTTTAGCGCCCTTCACATTGACGCCACAATTCTCACAAGCGCCCTTCACAGAATGTAGCAATTTTGTTTAAAATCCGGAGAGTTTATTTGGCACAACACACTGAATAGATAATACACACACACTTTTAAATAGAAGTGCCTTCCTTGTAGATTTGAATGGAAACCAAAGTAGCCAGTACCTTTCGGTTCTAGCCCTGAGAGAGTCAACGAAAATACAACACTCTATCTCTTTTATACTACCTAACAACATATATTTGATTTTAAATTTGAATGACTCCAGACTTTTGGATCATGAAACAGGCCCACATCGCATTTTTTCGTGTTCTTACATAATGTTATAAAAGAAGAAATGTTAACAGTTTGTTGTCGCGTTCAACATTCCCGTGGATGTTTATTTTAGGCAAATTCTGTTATGAATTTCGTTAGAATGTGTTCGTTATTGAATTCTATGCAAGAAAATGTTTTGTAAATATCTTGGCACTCCAGTGGTTAAAAAACACAAATTTCTAGTTTGATTCGTAGTTAATTATTATTTATTGTGATTTTTCACATCATTGAATTGACAGTCGGAACATTGAGAAAGCCATCTTTATCTGAACATAGTATAAAATGAAGTCGCTCCCACTGTTTGTGAGCTTAGATCTTTTGGAAAAAATTCGGTTTAGGGGCGATAGTCCTAGATAAATTTTTTTATTTTTTTTATACTAATTATGGGCCGGAAAATCCGAACCTGAAAGAATTAGGCGTCGGCAAGCAATATTAACTGAATTACACGACTTTAAAATTTTCTATACACACACAGGAAAACAAGCCATTTTGAACGCATTTTGACACTACAAGTCATAGAAAAACACCAAAGATATTACACCACATAAAATTAAGTGTTGCCATTAAGCAATAATATCAATAACGTAAAACTTCCCGACACGATACTTCCTCACATGATAATTTATCACATAACACATTAACCTGATGAATTATGACTATCTCAACGGCCGTATTCTTAGACCAAAAGTATGAAAATTCGTAGTCTTAAAAAGTTGTGCCGTACACCGGTCACCAATATCAATGTTATCAAGTAGTTTAGCGGCTACGCTAGGTTTGTGTAACATGGCTTGTGATAGAAAAGAAAGTGCCCCCTTCGTAGCGCCTACTCGCGTCACGGCAAAAAAACATCCCAGTTTTCAAGTAATTTAGCGGCTACGCTAGGTTTGTGTAAGATGGTTTGTGATAGAAAAGAAAGTGCCCCCTTCGTAGCGCCTACTCGCGTCACGGCAAAAAAACATCCCAGTTTTCAAGTAGTTTAGCGGCTACGCTAGGTTTGTGTAACATGGTTTGTGATAGAAAAGAAAGTGCCCCCTTCGTAGCGCCTACTCGCGTCACGGCAAAAAAACATCCCAGTTTTCAAGTAATTTAGCGGCTACGCTAGGTTTGTGTAAGATGGTTTGTGATAGAAAAGAAAGTGCCCCCTTCGTAGCGCCTACTCGCGTCACGGCAAAAAAACATCCCAGTTTTCAAGTAGTTTAGCGGCTACGCTAGGTTTGTGTAACATGGTTTGTGATAGAAAAGAAAGTGCCCCCTTCATAGCGCCTACTCGCGTCACGGCAAAAAAACATCCCAGTTTTCAAGTAGTTTAGTCGGCTACGCTAGGTTTATGAAACATGGTTTGTGATACAAAAGTGAGTAAAATTTATAAAAAATAATTACTTAAATTAGTTATTGATATTATTGCTTAATGGCAACGCTTAATTTTATGTGGTGTAACATCTTTGGTGTTTTTCTATGACTTGTAG
This sequence comes from Limnephilus marmoratus, assembly GCA_917880885.1. Lineage (NCBI taxonomy): Eukaryota > Metazoa > Arthropoda > Insecta > Trichoptera > Limnephilidae > Limnephilus > Limnephilus marmoratus. Next base: position 26,600,438 of record OU862923.1, on the reverse strand, counting down.
TATCAGAATGCGTTCAAAATGGCTTGTTTTCCTGTGTGTGTATAGAAAATTTTAAAGTCGTGTAATTCAGTTAATATTGCTTGCCGACGCCTAATTCTTTCAGATTCGGATTTTCCGGCCCATAGTTAGTATAAAAATAACTAGTTTTATTATCTAGGAATGCCGCCCCTAAACCGAACTTTACCCGATCTTTTAAACTAAGCAACAGATTTTCATGCGGTTTTCACCACTAGATAGAGTGATTCATGAAGAAGGTTTTTAGGTATATAATTTGTCAAGGTTTTGTGTAAATTGGTTGAAATATATAATATATCTGGCCAAGCGGCAGCGGAAGCGAGTAGCAGGCAGGGATCGGGCTGGCAAACGGGTGGTGTGGATTTGATTTAACAGATGGGGTTGGTTATAAAGGTTGGGTAATGGCGTGACGTTTAGTTAGCGACAGCCAGGCATGGCCGGGTCTGCTAGTTTATTATATTTCGCATATTTTCTTAAAAAGAGTACCAGATTAATCAATTAAAAAGTAAAAAAATATTACCTGTCTCGATCTGAAGAGTGTTGTTTGAATCTATCCTTTGACGAATCTTTCTTTTTGTCCGGACTGGAACGCTCACTGAATTTTCTATCCCTCTCCTTATTGTCACTCTTCTGCCTCAATTCCACGGCGTCCTTACCGATTTGCGTCTTTAGCAGTTTGAACGGATCGTAGTTCTGAGATTTACCCTCGCTTTTACTATCCGGCTGTTGTCTGTCATCTCGCCTGTATGAAGAGTTGGTATCTCTGAAAAATAAATGATAATTTCAGCCCACATTAACCTGTTATTTGCCGGAGACGCGAGGGCGCGCGCGTATTGGGCGCATGCGCGGGAAAAAAATTTAAAAAAAATTCGAATAAAGTATGTTTGTCTGCGATTTTGACCCTTCTATGTACAGAATTTGTATGAAGGACAAGGTCAGAATCGCTTGCACCAACATTTCCCCATAAGACGGGTAAAAATTTCCTTCACCTTGCAACCCCAGAATATTTTTAAACGATTTTATCTGTGGCATGAAAATGTCAAATTTGCTGCGAATTTTATCTGTCAAAGTCGATGCATGTTCCTCGACTAAAACATCATAAAACCTATTCATTTACGTAATTAACGCAAGTAATATTGTTTTGGTACATAGTTTATTGTTCTAGGAATGTGTTTCGGTCAATAAAATATATGATAGCTCAAAATTAATCCACAAAACATTCAATTCAAAATGGTGTTTTGTTAGGAAATTTCCGTATTTTTTCTGGATTTTGATGGCCTTTGACCGGTTAAAGAAATTCAAAACGTACTGACCACAAATCAACTGTCAATTGTCAAATTGACAGTCTGTAAAAACAATGTTGCCAGTTTAAAAACCAAACCTCTAAAAAAAACACCGTATAGTAGGAGGATAATATATGATGTAATGGAGAGGATCAAACACTAGTTGGGTTATGTCAAAAATAGGAGAGTTGAGAGTAAAAGACAAAGTTGAGTGGAATTTCATCTTCTCCATCTATCTCTGAAGAGAAATGGCGGGATGCTTAGTTAGTGAGCAACAAAAATAAATATTGACCTTGCGGGTAGATCATCATTGTTCCTCACTTCAACACCAAAAGCCATGGCCATCGCTTGGGACTTGTGCAAACGCTTGTGGTTCTCCTCTTCCTGGTCCATGGCCAATCCCTTGCTTTTCCCCTTGGATTCTTTATCACCTCTCTCATTATCTTTAGAGTGCTTCTTTTTCTTCTTCTTTTCCTTTTCTTGTTTTCGTTCACTCTTTGATTCCTTCTTTTCTTTGTGGGAAGATTTGTGATGGTGTTGGATTTCTTCTGCGGAAATTTAACAAAATGGAACCAATATAAAAAGTTTATATTATATAATTGTTATTCCTAAACATATTGCACTGTCGTACAGTACAGTATCGCCCTGGTGAAGGATCATCATTCCCAATCGAAACAATGTTGGAATTGGCTTTAACCATAGTTGATGACAGATCTGAATTTAGCCATAATTAATAGCCAGGTACTCCCCCACCTTCCTCTTACAAATTTCCTTCCCCTCCATCGCTACCTTCAGCCTCATAACATATCCCAATTTGGCTCCAGACGGTTGGGACTCTTGTGCGCTTTTCACATAATTTTATTTTCGTTATTTGTTTTTGGGGTGTTACGCTGTGTTGCGCTACCTCCTTCTTTAGCCAACTTTTCGGACAGCGTTGCAGTGTCCATCATCAGGGCAGATCCGGTAGATGTGTATGATATCTGATAGATGTGTCTGATATGTCACACATCTACCGGATCTGCCCTGATGATGGACACTGCAACGCTGTCCGAAATGTTGGCTAAAGAAGGAGGTAGCGCAACACGACATAACACCCCAAAAACAAATAACGAAAATACTTTTGGCCGTGAAAATCTAAAAACATATCCCACATAATTTTATTTTTAAATTACCTTTTGTTTCACGATCAGAGGGCAAGTCTTCATAATCCAGAGCATTATAATCCAACCCTTTGGCAGATTGATCTACAAAAATACCATACATATTATTAAAAAAAAATTAAAGATGATTAAATTCAGAATTCACAGGGAGAAAGCAAAGTATGAACTAAACCTACCTAAGGTGTTGTCCATGGTGGTGTCTAATTCTCCGTCTTCCTTCTCCGATTGCGGAGACCTCGGGCGGATGGAAGAAGCAGCTGTCCTAACACCTTCATGGTCAGCTTTCCATATTCGTTCTAAGGATAAAAAAGAGTCACATTAAAAACTTATCCTGATCTATGCGGCTATCGTACAAGTGACCCACTGGTGGATTGCCCCATATGCAGATTTTGCATTTTTATATTGTGATCCGTGAAGATTCACTAAAACACGTACATTATAGGATTGGTTGTGCTGAAAATAACAGTGTATACAATGCGTGCAAAGCCGTATCTTCTCCAAGCATAAACTTTCTAATTAAAGTGTGTTTATCGGAAGTGACCTGCCAGCAAGGGTCGACCGAGAACTCGGTCTCGGCATTCTCGGCTACAAATTCTACCGAGAACTCTGTCTCGGTTCTCGGCAAAAAATCGCCAAGATTCTGGGCCATAACCGGATTCAAATCTACCGCACGCATCCACATTCGTCACTTGGTGTCAGTGCGTGAGAGAGCTGTCGATTGTGATTGTTCGGCTGGCAGCGAGGCGGGTTTTACTTACCGCTGCTGCCACTGCCGCGCCGTTTTTTAAACCCGTAAACAAACAATTGTAGTTAAAGGAAGTTTGTTTGAATTTTGTTTGTAGTAGAAAAAAATAAGTTCTTTTATGTGTATTACATTCTTAAGTATACTACATTACGCAAAAATAGCACATTTTAATTTTTTTCTATTTTTATCTATTCTCGGTCTCTGCCGAGATTATGATTAATTTATTCTCGGTTTCGGTCTCAGTCTCGGCCGAAAACGAAAAACCCGTCTCGGTCGACCCTTACCTGTCAGGCAATTATGTTTCTGTATCTACTTGTAAGTAATAAAATTGAAAAGAGACTAAGAATTCATAATAAATTGTACAGCGCCCTTGAGGAGATTTTTCACAAAAATGACTACAAATTATCCAATTATCTCTAGATATTATATATTAAAGTCCTCCGCCGCGTCTGTCTGTCTGCCTGTTTGCGTTCGGTTTTCACCGATAGAGAGAGTGATTCATGAGGAAGGTTGAAGTATATAATTTGTCAAGGTTTTGTGTAAATTCGTTGAAATATATAAGAATGTTTGTATGTGGTGGACGAGCGGGCTGGCAAGCGGGGATTTGATTTGTATGCAAAGGAAGGTCACTGTCTACATTTGATTTTGAAAACTCTGTGTAAAGCCCGGGCATCGCCGGGGACTACAGCTAGTTATTATTATAGTCGAATGCTCAATGACAACCTGGGTGATCTTTATTAACCTCCAATGGGCCGGAGAAGCGCGGGCGCGCATGTATTATGCGCATGCGCGAGAAAATAATTCGAAAATTTGAATAAAATTTTCGACCAAAAACTGTTCGTCTGCTATTTTGACCCTTCTATGTACAGAATTTGTATGAAGAGCAGGGTCAGAATCGCTTGCGCTAACATTACTCCATGAGACGCGTAAAAGTTTCATTCACCTTGCAACACCAGAATATTTTTAAACGATTTTATCTGTGACATTAGAAATGTCATTTTTGCCGCGAATTTAACCGTCACAATTTATGCGTGTTCCTCGACTAAAACATCGTAAAACCTATTAATTTACGTAATTATCGCAAGTAATGTTGTTTTGGGACATAGTTTATTGTTCTAGGAACGTGTTTCAGTCAATAAAATACACAATAGCTCAAAATTAATCGACAAAACATTCAATTCAAAATTCAAAGTGGTGCTTTTTTAGTGAAATTTTGTGAATTTTCGTGAAATGGCGTGGCCACCCAGAGGTTAAAAGAACTGGGCTAATTGTCAAGAAAATAAGTTAAAACATAGGAGATAGCGAAATGGGACTATGACCAGAATACATACAAAAGCTATGTAGACTATATCCTCATCATTAATAATAAAAATTTTACAGAAAAAATAGAAATTACTGCTTTTAGTAAATCTGACAGTTTGGCAGTTTTTAACTGGCAACACCTAGTGTTACAGACCACATCTGTGCGGTTAGAATAATGTTGCTAATTATTTACCTTTGCCTTTGTTGTTAACAAACTCTGCATTTTTGGACATTTCTTCTCCTTCCTCTGGTTCCCCGCGCTCCTCGTGTCTTTTTTTACGTTCCGCCTCTCTGCGCTTCACCTCCTCTTCATGTTTAATTCGTTCCTCTTCGGCTTTCTACAAAATACTTATTATTATTATTTGTGATATATTTTTAAATGGGGCCTTGGCACGGGTAAGTCACGAAGTGAGGCAGTGAGGCCAACATTATTGGATTGTACTATGAAATGTAAAATGTTGTATCAAAATAAAAAATCATCAGCACATGTGCCTTTTTTTAACAGTAGTAAAAAATTTATATTATTAATATTATCTAAAAATTACATCACACAATATACACTTAAAGGGGGGTAAGGTTTTTTTGGAGATATGAATAATATTGGATTATTTATTTCATATACACGGTATGACATCTGAATTATCTTTGAAAAATATTTCAATTAAAAATAACAATAAATAAGTCAGTAAGAGCCTATCTCCAGAGGCGCCTTGAAAAAAGTTGTTATGCAGTGAATATCATAACTCGTTACCAGATCATTTGAAACAAAGAAGTCAAAATGCGTTTAAAAAATGTTTTCCCAGGTATATTTCAATTAAAAATAACAATAAATAAGTCAGTAAGAGCGTATCTCCAGAGGCGCCTTGAAAAAAGTTGTTATGCAGTGAATATCATAACTCGTTACCAGATCATTTGAAACAAAGAAGTCAAAATGCGTTTAAAAAATGTTTTCCCAGGTAGTCAGGAAGAGTTTTTTTTTTGCAGCATGTCGAAGTCAAAAATGCGATTTTTGCTAAAAATTTTCGGTGAATTTGTTATTATAAAACGGAAAAAAATGGTAAAAACTAAAAAAAAAACTCTTTCTGATTAGCTGTTGATTTATGTCTAGAAATAGTGTACAAAACTTCAAAAGGATCGGTCAAGTAGATTTTGAGTTTTGATGTTCACGAACTACAAAAATTTGTTTGCGAGAAAATCGATTTAAAGTTTTTTAAATTCGAAATATACTTGAATCGAGCGTGAGGGCCGGTCGCTTGAAACGCTGTATCTTCTGTAGTTTTGCTGTGATTTAATTGAAATTTTGACACAATACTCTCAACATGTTGTACATTCAGAAAAAAAATATTTAAAAAAGCTTTTAAAACCTTACCCACCCTTAATTTCTTCTTCTCTCCAATCTACTAGACTTCACTCCTCACGGTCCTTGTCAATTATTATATATACAGGGTGGCCACCAAAAACGGATTTCAAAATTCCCTGATAATTCCAGGTTTTCCAGGGCAGTTTCTACATTTTTCCCTGATATGTTTAATTTGCTATTTATTTATTGAAAAAAAAGAAATACATAAAAAACATAAGCTGCATATCTCACTAGGGCATTCCTGTATCGAGATATGCAGTTTTACAATGTAATTTAAAAAAAAAACATATAAACTTAATAAAAAATATAATTATAAACCTACCAAAGAAGCACTGAGAACAATTATTCAGACATGGATTATTAATAATTTATATAAGGGGACATCGTTCATTAAATAAATAAAAAGGGAATTCCATCATCTTTAGCATTTATTATTTCTTTGCATCACAATAATCCATTAAAAACAAAATTCACTTGTTACAAATTTATGATATTTTGCCTGAAGACTTTTTCAAGCTTTTGAAACGATAGATAGAGATATAATCATTAAAAAAAAACTATCTAAAAATGGAATATAAGGAAAGGCATTGAAACGGTTCAAGGATTATTTAACTAATAGATATCAAACCATAAAAGTGGGTGAGACAATCTCCGAACCAATGAAGATTACGTTGGGAGTACCACAAGAGTCGGTTTTCAGACCTATTCTTTTTATAATGTACATTAACCTGTGACGAGCCGGGGGTGAAGAGGCATCCAACCTTCCCCTTGCCCTAACAAAGCACCACTTTGAATTTTGAATTGAATGTTTTGTTGATAAATTTTAAGCTATGGTATATTTTATTGACTGCAACACGTTAACAACACAATAAACTATCCACTAAAACCACATTACTTGCATTTATTACGTAAATTAATAGGTTTTACGACGTTTTATTCGCGATACACACAGTAATTGCGACCGTTAATTCCGCGCCAAAATCTGACAGCGCATCATCATAGAATAAATCGTCTTAAAAATAATCCAGTGTGGCAATTTGACTGAAATCTTTAAAACTACCAAGAATAATGATGGCGCAAGCGATTTAGACACTGTTTTTCATACAAATTCGTACATATGAGGGTCAAAATCGCAGACCAAAAGTTTTTCAGAGACAATTTATTTCAAATATTTGAATTATTTTCTCGCGCATGCGCAAATGAGGCCCGTGTTTTCGAGTTCCTGGCACGTTACCGGTTAATGATATGGTAAAAGTATGGCAGACGACGCATTGATATATATAGCAGGAGAATGAACTCATAATGAATCATTTAAATTAAGACCTACATAATATATCAATATGGCTGAAGAAAACTAAACAAAAATTGAATGTAAACAAAACTAAATCTACAAACATTGGAAAACGAGAAATGCAAACAAAAAAGACATATTGATAGATGGTGAAGTTTTGAAAGAAGTATTTGAAATTAAATATTTGGGAGTAATAATTGACTTCAAATTGACTTTCGCTCAAAATACAAAACCAATTATTAAAAAGATTGCCAAAAAAAATCGCTGTTGGGAAGAATAAGAAGATTTCTTGACATAGTCTCCAGTAAAAATGTGTACAACGCAATCATTGTACCCACACGCACACATAAATTACTTTGGCAGCATTCTATTCTTAGCCAACGATGGATTAATGAAACAAATGACAATTCTACGAAACAGACCTATGAGAAATATATTGAATAAAAATAGGTACACTTCAGTCAAGAAAATGTTGAAGGAGTTAAATATCTTGTAATTTAAACAAATTATTTACTTCAATACTATATTGTTAATCTACAAAATAATCAATGGCCATACGTCTATTGAATTCCTAAGAAAAATTGATAAACTACAAAGCAACAACATGAGATGAGGAAAAGAAATGAACTAAGACTCCCCTTCAGGAAAAAAACACAAGAGTCAAAAGTCATTGATGTACGGAGCATTGAAGATATTTGGAGAATTACCAGAAGAAATAAAATTGGAAGAGAGCATAAAGGCATTTAAAATTAAATTGCGAAGATATGTGATTGATTTGGTACAGATGTCAAGTTATTTTAAGTTTATGCATATATATCATATTATGTTAATCTTTAGTTCGCCAAATAAACAATGTGTTCTTGACCCTATCCCAAAGTGGCTTCTGAAGAAATGTTGCAACGTGTTGGCCCCCTTCCTAGTGCACATGTTTAACAAGTCCCTAAGCACTGGTGACTTCCCGGAACCACTTAAATCTGCAGTGGTTACCCCAATCACGGTGTGTGCGCATGCGCGCGGAAAAAATTTCTAAAAAAATTTTTTTTAATGCGATTTTGACCCTTCTGTGTACAGAATTTGTATAAAGGACAAGGTCAGAATCGTTTGCACCAACATCATTGATGATATAGCCACTAGTTTCATTCACCTGGCGACACCAGAATATTTTTAAATGATTTTATCTCTGGAATCGAAATGTCAAATTTGCCGCGATTAAATCTGTCAAAGTCCGAAGCGTGATACTTGGCGAAAACATCAAAAAACCTATCAATTTATCAAATTAACGCAAGTAATGTTGTTTAGGTATATAGTTTATTGTTCTAGGAATGTGTTTCAGTCAATAAAATATATGACAGCTCAAAATTCCACAAAACATTCAAATCAAAATTCAAAGTGGTGCTTTGTTAGGGAATTTCTTCTTAAGGAACGGCCCTTCCTAGTGCACATGTTTAATAAGTCCCTAAGCACTGGTGACTTCCCGGAACCACTTAAATCTGCAGTGGTTACCCCAATCATTAAAAAACCACAGCTTGATGCCGACAACTTGGGTAATTATCGACCTGTGTCAAATCTGCCTTTTGTAGCAAAACTACTTGAAAAAATTGCTGCTTCTCAAATAACTTCTCACTTAAATCTGAATAAATTATTTACCGATCATCAATCTGCATATAGGAGGTTCCACTCGACAGAAACTGGATTACTTCGTGTCCTGTCAGATATTACCCTTGCCGTAGAGTCAGGTAAGTTAGCACTTTTATCACTTTTAGATATGAGCGCCGCATTTGACACCATTGACCACGACTTTCTCATTAAGAGACTAGAGGTAACATTCGGTTTACATTCTAGCGTAAAAAAATGGCTACAATCCTATCTAACCAATCGCTCACAAGCAGTGAAGGTAGGAAATAAACAGTCTAACTTCACAAAACTCTCTTCAGGGGTACCTCAGGGGTCCGTTTTGGGTCCACTTCTCTTCATTCTATTCACAAATGATGTCGCAACGATTATTAAGTCATTTGGTCTCCTATCTCACTGTTATGCCGACGATCAGCAAGTCTACTTTTACTGCACACCAAATGAGATCACCGGTCTTAAAATTCGTATAGCTGAGTGTCTAGAAGCAATCAGTCTCTGGATGTCCTCAAACAAACTGAAGCTAAATCCTTCAAAGACCGAGTTTCTGTGGGCAGCCACTAATAGACGCCAACATTTAATAGATAACTCACCAATTGCTATTTCCGGCAATGACGTAATTGTTTTGAGTTTATCTGGATTCAGACCTTTCATTGAAAAGCCAGGTGAATAGGACCGTTAGCACGGGGTTCTTCTACCTTAGACAACTTAAGTCAGTTCATAGGAACCTTTCTACAGAAGCAACTAAGCTTCTTGTGAACTCGTATGTAGTATCACGTCTTGATTACTGCAATGGCATCTATGCAAGTCTTCCTAAATGTCAAACTGACAAACTACAATCAGTTTTCAACGCCGCAGCAAGACTTATCACTGGGGTACCCAAATTTTCGCACATTTCGGAACACCTCCGAAATCTTCACTGGCTGAAGTGTCCTGAAAGGATCCAATACAAGTTATGCTGGATGGTGTTTAAATCTATCAATGAAATGGCTCCTCCCTATATCTCTGAACTATGTCTAAGGCAGTCAACTCTTAGATCAGCGACATCTTCTGCAATTGGAAGGTTGAAAGAACCTAAGCGAAATCCGAACACTAAGTTTGGTGATCGTGCATTCGCAGTATCCGGCCCTGAAGCTTGGAATAAACTTCCTATGGAATTGAGATGCATTACCAACTCAGCAGAATTTAAATCCAAACTGAAAACTCACTTTTTCCGATACTCCTTTCCATAAATTTATCATTCTATTTAAACCCTGCAATTTTTAATAGTTTTTTTTTCTCTCTTTTCTCTTTGTTTATAGTTAACTCAATCTGTTTAAAGTAATCTGTTAATTGTGATGCCTCAATCTGTTTACTGTTGAGCGATGAATCACCTTAATGCAGTAAAGATCGACCATTAATTTCATTAAATTTATTAATTTATTTAAAATATCTATACCTTCCCGTAAATCCAGTTAATCTTCATTATACTTTTTGTACCCGTGTTCTCGAATTGTAATATTATGTAAAAACTTCCTACTTCTTCTGGCGCTAATCTTAATTGTAAATATGTGTGTTAATAATTCATCAGTTTTAGGTTAGAATCTATATGTCTTAGTCATAAGTCACTAGCTATAAGTCTTAGATGTAAGTCATTAGTATGAGGCGGATAGTGGAGGCAAAACGTAAAATTCCAGAGCCGCTCATTATTAAAGGCAAAACAATTAAATTATCGTTATTTAACCGGTCAAATTTGTTTTAAACAGAGTGTAGCTTATGCACGTGGCTAGCGAATACCACGAGAGGTTTGGTGTGAACAAATTCTCAATTTTGTATTATTTTTTACGAAATAGATTTTCAAACAGTGAATTCGTACAAACAACACTTTTGCACATACAAATATATTGGATTTTAAGTTTGGAGGTTGTGTGATATCAATTGTGTTATTTTAATGAAATATTATACCAAGTTTGTAGGAAATAAATAGAAAATTTAATAATAATGATATTCCAGTTTTGTCGCTGGCATTAGCATGCAGGTGCAGAGCGAACTACTGTGATATAGCCGACAAAATATTACGACATGCAAAAGGTTGAGTTCAAATGAAAAGGGATAAATTGATTTCAATAAAATAACATTACATCTTATACTTCTCTTTGTCCTTTTTGTGATAAAAATCACTTTACTTGACTTGCTAGATGCGGTTCCCCTCAGCGGGAGTCGGGCAAAATGAAATATGATACCTTTATTTGGAATATTATAAACATATGTATATAATATTATTTTCGTCTCTTTCTCTTCAATAGAAAATATAAGGAAAAGAAAAGAGATATATTATCGGCTTGTTTTCTAAGAAAACAATCATTCCTAATCTACAGCAGGACGTGAAATGTTTTGCGCTTTGAATACGAAACAGTATTGACAATATAATTTTCGACAGGATTTTTTAGAAATCCACTTGAAATAAGATGTTAACAGATTTGTTTTTATTTAGGTATAGTCAATTTGGGAGGCGGGTATGGGTACCGCAGCCCCGGGAACCATTTATTGGATAACACCTCTGCCATCGGTCACCCCAAGTGGTTCGCTACGTTTGGTGACTTAGCAGAGGTGCTCGGGGTCAAGGGATGAGGTTTGTCGGTGAGGTGTGAGGTGGTTGGTGTATTGGGCTACATGTCATGTCACGTATCGTATGGGTCAAATCCATGAGGTGGTGAGGCATGAGGAGTTTGAATGAGATTTTTGTACAAGAACCAGGAGGTGGTGTTGGGGTGAGCCATTCATATAATAATACCGCACAAGAGTACCAACTGCTCCAATTTTTTTTTTTATATTTTTTATTGTAAATTATTGTTATGTGAAGACCGCACAAGAGTCCCAATTGCTCAAAAATTTTTTTTCTAAATATTTTTTATTGTAAATTATGTATTGTTAAGTAAATACCGCACAAGAGTACCAGCTGCTCCAAAAATTTTTTTTTTTTAATTCATTGTAAATTACCGCACAAGCGTCCCAACTGCTCCAAAATATTTTTTAAATTTAAAAAAAATATATTTTTATTGTAAATTATTATTATGTGAATACCGAACAAGAGTTCCAACAACTAAAAAAAATTTTTTTTTTTAAAATTATTGTTATGTGAATACCGCACAAGAGTCCCAACAGCTCCCAAGGGAGGGAGGTTGAGGGAGTGTTGAGATGAGGTGGAGGGGGTTGTTGAGGGGGGGGATCAGAGGGTGGGTGCAGGGGGGGGGTGGATCAGAGGTGGTGGTGGGGGGAGGAGGTGGAAGGGGGGTGAGAGGGGGGGGGGTGGGAGGGTAGGCTTTTTCATATCCATTTTTCGTATTACAAAACTAACAAACACGGGAGGCGGGTATGGGTACCGCCGCCCCAGGAACCATTATTAGATAACCAACACATCTGCCATAAGTCACCCCAAGTGGTTCGCTACGTTTGGTGACTTAGCAGGGGTACCTGGGCTCATGGGGTGAAGTTTGTCCAGGCCGGATCCAGAGAGAGTGGTTGAGGGAGTCCTTTTGACTTATACGTCCACAGCTGATGACATAGGGTCTGAGGGGAATTTTCCTCAGGGCCCCCTGTGTAGAGCTGAAATTATCTAGCCAACCCCCCCCCCCTCCCCCCCCTCACGTCCCCCCACCCCCCCCCCGTAAGCGAAAATATTTTGTAACACCTCAACTACAAACTCATCCTGATGTCGAGTCCTACCCAACACTAAGTCTTTGGGGTTGCTGTGTGGAGGTTTTTTTTTTAAAGAGACCCATGGAAACAAAGGGGGAGGAGACAAAGAGGCCAGCAAATCATTCCATAGCCGAGCTGTTGAACTCAAGAATGAGTCGTAGGAACGAACCGTTCTCATGTGACTCGACTCGTTCTCACAACTCGTTCTCACTCGACAAATGTCGGGCGCGTAAATTTTAAAATTATTTTAAATAATATATATGACATATTTGCGGCGCGTTTCAAAGTGGAAGAGACTCTCAGCATCACCCTGGTGTGAGACAACCATTCAGAATTCAAGCATTGCTTGAAATGACTTTGGCCGTGTTTGGTGACCTGATCTGAATGGCCATGTAATTCCCAACCTTCCTCTTCCAACTTCCAGCCCCAGCAATTGGGATTCTGGTGCGGTATTCACATAAAAAATGTTTTTAATTTTTTATTGTTGTACTTTCACTCCACACAGAAGGCCCCGAGGAAAATAATTTTTCTTCAGAGTCTATGTCATCTATGGAGATGTTGTGTGGATGGTTTTTTTTAGGGAGAAGAGGGGTCTTGAAGAGATCTATGTTAAATTAGGTAGGAAACACAGAAGCCAGCAATCATTCGACAGCTGAGTTCAAGAACTCGAGAACTTGAACAAGCCGTAGAAATGACCTATTCTTATGCGATATAAAAGTCAACCATGCACAAATGTTGGGTTCCCGATTGGTGTGTTTCACAATTATGCAACGGTGCCGAAGGGATCACAGACGCTAGTTCCTTCGAGCACCTTCCATTGAAATACCGGTAGAACACGGACAGCATTCCTAACTGATGCCAGTGCTCTAAAGATTGCGATCCAGTTGTAATCGGGGAAGCTATCAAACGGACCGCCCGTTTTTGCGCAGAGTCATGTTTTTTTAAAAATTATTTTGGGACTCCAGACCAGAGGTGGCTACCAAATTAAACAGTTGGCCGCCCTTGTGTTTTATACAGGGTCAGCAGTTAAAGTATATCTCCAAAACAAATCGTTCCGAGAAAACTTTGCACGTCATGTATTACTATAAGTCAATAAACTTTTATTTCCGACAACGTACTCAACTTGCTAAAACTGTGAAGTAATTTAAAAACAACTATTTAATAGGTACCTACGCGTTTTTTGCGTGTTTAAAAATTAAGTTGTCTTCCCTAGAGTTCGGCTCTGTAAAAGCCGCCACTTTGCCGCCTCCTAGTCATTAGTTATAAATGTAAATCTTAGTTGTAAGCCAGTAATATAAGTAGCTATAAGTCTTAGATGTAAGTCACTAGTTGTAATTGTAAATCTTAGTTAAGTATAAGCCAGTAATATTAATTATTTTATATATTTATTTGTACAGCGCCCTTGAGGTGATTTTCCACGAAAACGGCGCTATATAAATTAGCCAATTATTATTATTACTATTATAAGGATTTATTAGAACATAGATAACTATGTACCTACATATTTAAAATACCGCAATAAAACAATAATAAAATAACTTTGGGATTTCACAAAATGCAAAATAACGAATTTAGTTTTATTTTTCGAATTCCCTGATATTCTAAAAAATATTTGAAATTCCCTGACATTTCCCTGATAATTCCAGGTTTGGAAAAGTTCCCTGATAATTCCAGGTCTGTGGCCACCCTGATATATTAATCAACATTCTATCTCCATTTACATAAGTTAAGGAAAGTTGGAATTCCTTCATTGGTGCATCAAATATCAATATTATTCGATTGTGTATTAAAACTAACCTCGAAATCGGAGAGCTTGATGGTGCGGGCCTGCGCTTGCTTCCAGTGAGGGGGAGTCACGCTGCGAGAACGGCTCCTCGATGGAGTTCGGTAACGCTACAAAAATAACATTAACAACTTTACTTCTCTATTTATTCTAGCACTTCTCCACAAACGGTGACCGGACAACTCAACAAAGTGGCACTGTGAAACAAAGTGAAATCACTCCTTTGGAAAGTCATTTTAAAAGTGATGAAAAAAATAGGTTAAATAGATTGTTAGGTTAGGTTATGTTTTATTGTTTTCATCACTTTTGATTCCACATCCTTTTTCAAAAGGAAGCATGTTAGAGTAAATTTGTTCTTTGTGTGGAATTTCACTTGTATTGGCTGATATTTTATTATCCAATATGACTTATTTTTAACGGTAGAAACCTCAGTAATGTAAAATTGAGAATTGAAACTTTGCATGAAATGGCTTTAGCCCGATGACGCACTTCCTTTCCCTCTCCACATCATCAGCTTTACAATATACCTCAATTAGGGATGCCATAGTCTCACAAGCTCCAGACGGTTGGGAATTTTGTGCGGTATTCACATAAAAAAAAGTTAGTTTTTGGAACAAACATGGGCCCAGTATATCAGTTTCTCCGTTTTTCTTTTTAATTTCTGCGGCTGTTTAATCCTTAATAATGGCACAATTTCATTGCACCGAAATTTATGTAAATAAAAGAGCAATAAAGTGTCGATGATATTAATTGATAAAGGATGACACTCAATTTCGACCGGTTTTCGGCGGTTAGTTCTTCATAATTTCATGAATAGTGCAAAAATAGTAAAACAAATACTCTTTACAATTAGCAATGGTGGTTCTTCACAAGGGGACAATGGGGGCAGTCCCCACCAGTTACACTCGAAATCTACTAAAGGAAATAACAGTCGATGCTTTGTCTTCACCAAAATGAATTTTTATTTTTTATTTATTTATCTATATAAAGAATGTTTATTTTAGTTTTTTCGATGCGTGTCTCACTAGGATATACAGTGAAACCCTCTTAAGAAGTTTCGTGGCTTAACCTGATATTTGCCGGAGACGTGCGAATGCACGCGGAAAAAATTTCAAAAAATTTTTTTTTGAATGCGATTTTGACCCTTCTGTGTACAGAATTTGTATAAAGGACAAGGTCAGAATCGTTTGCACCAACATCATTGATGATATAGCCACTAGTTTCATTCACCTGGCGACACCAGAATATTTTTAAATGATTTTATCTCTGGAATCGAAATGTCAAATTTGCCGCGATTAAATCTGTCAAAGTCCGAAGCGTGATACTTGGCGAAAACATCAAAAAACCTATCAATTTATCAAATTAACGCAAGTAATGTTGTTTAGGTACATAGTTTATTGTTCTAGGAATGTGTTTCAGTCAATAAAATATACGACAGCTCAAAATTCCACAAAACATTCAATTCAAAATTCAAAGTGGTGCTTTGTTAGGGAATTTCTTCTTAAGGAACGGCCCTTGACAGGTTAAGCAGAAAAACTTTACATGTGGGAAAAATTGGGCCAATTTTGGGCCGAGGGACTGAAAAAACCAAACTTATTAACTTTTTACCCGCGTTGATCTACTCCGTTTTTTCAATACCCATACGCGGTATGTATATGTCATATTTCAAGTACCACGAGGCACGAGGACACATTCACTTGATTATAGATGTTTTTTACGAAAAAAATTTTTACTTTCGAAATATGCCTGAATATGTCAGCATCGTGATAGTTACACGAATATCCTAGCGAGCGGGAAAAAATACTGTGACATAGTAGCGCTTTTATATCGGCAGTCGAAGTTAGCGTAACAAGGGCTGATACGGGCGCGTGTGAGGCATGGCTTTTGCCGTATCAACTGTTGTTACGATCGCGTGGAAAAGGTTAAGCCACGAAACTTCTTAAGAAAGAACTTCATAATAGGGTTTCACTGTATTTTGAAACCTCACGATAACAGTAGTTTGGTTGTGCAAGGAAAAAAGAAACATGCTCCTCTATTAACCCGTCAAAGGTCACAAAAACATGGAAATTTCATAACAAAGCACCACTTTGAATTTTGAATAGAATGTTTTGTGGATTAATTTTGATCAATCGTATATTTTATTGACCGAAACACATTCCTAGAACAATAAACTATGTACCAAAACAACATTATTTGCATTAATTACGTAAATTGATAGGTTTTACAATGTTTTCGTCAAGTAACACGCATCGACTTTGACAGAAAGAATCATGGCAAATTTGACATTTTGATGCCAGATAAAATCATTAAAAAATATTCTGGGGTTGCCAGGTGAATGAAATTTATGCCTATTTTATGGGTAAATGTTGGCGCAAGCTATTCTGACCTTGTCCTTCATACAAATTATGTACATAGAAGGGTCAAAATCGCAGACAAACACATTTTTTCGAAATTTTTTTTGCGCGCATGCGCACAAACTGCGCGTGGATTCGCGTCTCCGGCCAATTAGAGGTTAAAATCATAGTAGTTGATATTTATACTTATGACCTGTGGATGGATTTATTTGCTAAGTCATGTTATAACATGCCAACCAAGATGAGCTTAAAAGAAACTGATATACCAGGCTTGGTCGGGTACTTACAAACACACCCCTTCCCTTGATAACGCGACCGCTCCGAGTGAAGTTCAACCTCTCCGCTGGTCTTCTGTTATCTCGACCCCTGTCTTCTCGATCCCATCCTCCCACTCCTTGCCTTCAAATGGAACAACAGATTCATTCAATTCTCACTATATAAAATAATATGATGGTATAATGGCCCTTTACATAATAGTTTTACTGTGACATTGGGATGGCAAAATAATAAAAGCCTGTAATTAAAACAATGTATTATCTCAGATGAAAAGTGATAGTGACACAAAGAGACACCGGACAACCAAACAAACTCTTTATACAACTACAGTTGTCTTGCTCTACTCGCCATATCACTCATTCGACTTTTCGATGCTTGCTTGAAATTTTACGAATATTCAAATTCGATTAACGTTTACAATAAAATTATTGTCCCTTTTTTGCTAAAAACTGTAAATAGGTGAGCAAGACAAAAGGCTATTTTGTGAGTGATGTTTCTCAAGGACATCACTATCGGAAGTATATACTACATGTGCATTAATATTCATAATCATAATATATGTATGTTGTTGGCATCAACTCTAATTGCGCGACCTATAACAATCATAGAAATAGAAATATGTAGCAATATAACAAATGTTTTACGAAAGATAGGTAAATTTGGCATGTACGAGGGCTGTCTGTAAAATAAGGTCTCCAAGGTGCTGCGTTCGCAAGGAACGATTTTACGCGCAATCCGGCAACAGTGGCGTGTAGTCTGATTTCCCTTTGCAAAATCCCCACCACGCTGCATCTTCTGAGACACTTAGTCTCGGAGTGGCACCCGTTCGCGATGGAACTTCCACTCGCCGCACCCGCCAGCTGTGAGTTACGCTCTGTAATTAGTTTTTAAACTTTGGTTCGGCGAATCTTAATGACGCCACTGGGATTGTTCCTTTGTCTCTGGTGTCGCATAGTGTATCCAGGTCTCGTCCCCAGTCACAATCGAGTCCAAGAATTCTTCGCCATCGATGTCGTAGCACTCAAGGAATTCGCGGGCTGCTTCAACCCGTTGTTGTTTGTGATCTTCGGTGAGCATTTTGGGACCCACCTTGGGTAGACCTTGTGGTCTCCCAAATGTTCTGTCAAAATCTTGTCAATAATGGTCTTACCGACATCAGGGATCATATCACAGAGCTCCTGAACCACTACCCGTCGATCTGCAATCATTGTTTTTTCCACTTTGGCAATTTTTTCATCTGAAACCGATGGCCGTCCGGCACGCTTTTTAAATTCTCTGTACCATTTGCGCACGTTTTCGCACTAATACACTATTTTCCATACACTTCCATTAGCTGAGAATGAATTTCTACCGGGGTTTTGTTTTTTGCACGGAAAAACTAATTATAGAATGTAATTCACATCTGGCGGGTGTGGCGAGCGGAAGCTCCATCGCGAACGGCTGCCACGCCGAGACTAAGTGTCACAGAGAGTGCAGCGTGGTGGGGATTTGGCGTGTAAGAACTAGGCTGCACGCCAATGTTGCCGTATCTCACGTAAAATTGTTCCTCGTGACCGCAGCACCTTGGATACATTATTTTACGGACAGCCCTCGTATATTATGGCAAACGAATCACTCACGATGTTTTGCAGAGTGCCATAACATGCTAAAAATCGCTTGAGTGGTTATTGGATAATCATTATTTATTGTATCATTTTAAAAAGGAGAACATGATAACGATGTTGAGCCATAGTGGTTCTCAACATTGGGATGGATATTATCCCTTTGTTTTGAATCTATCCCTAACTGAATCATATGGGTTGATTTTTTTAAGTAGTATTCTTTGTAGATTTAGAGAATGGCATTTTATGTAGAAAGTTTACAAGTGCAATGAGCAAATCCTCCATGCGATTTTACATGCATCTCAAATCTCATAGATGGTCCGGTAATGAAAAACGTCTTCAAATTTTATTATTTGAAGTAAACATATAATTTTTGAAAAATAAAATTTTTGAGTGCAAACATAAAGAAGTTTTAATAATGGCTCACCTCAGCGCCGGATCTGCCATACGTTCAAAAACGTGCAAAAAACCTGGCGCCAACTCCGAAGGGGCGCCGTGAGAAAATAAATATTGTATTAAAAATTTGTTATAATATTCCCTGAATCGTTTAAAAATTACCCATAGTACGAAATAATTATTACGCTCTAGCAACACTTTCCAAAGATACAGACCGCGCACGCATCTGGTTTTAATTCAACGAAATTCAACGATTTACGAATTTATAGTTAGTTACAGAATTTTTTTACAAATTCCATATATTTAGTTTAAACGTAAGATCTATTTTTCCATATATCTTTTACCGTCTTTTACGACGAATGAGTGCGATCCAAATTCATTAACCAATCACAGCGCCGTACTTTTATTCAAGAGAACAAACAAACAGACGGCGCCTTTCAAAATGCTTTTGTACGATTTAAATCTCTAGGAGAAGGGACTTAAAGACCATTTTCTTATGAAATCTTCAGTAAATTCAAAATTTCATTAGCATAAACATCGCACGGTTTGCAATTTGGGAGGCGGGAATGGGTACTGCCGCCCCGGGAACCTTTATTGGATAACCAACACCTCTGCCATAGGTCACCCCAAGTGGTTCGCTACGTTTGGTGATTTAGCAGGGGTGCCCGGGTTCATGGGGTGAGGTTTGTCTAGGTCTTGGAGGCGGATGACTAAGACACACTGAACCCCAGATTCCTACCCACCCCTTAAACCCGTTTCCTTCCCAGAACTCTCCTCTCCTTACTTTCCTTAAAAAAACCCTCCACACAGCATCCCCAAAGATGACATAGGCCCTGAGGGAAATTGTTTCCTCAGGGCCTCCTGTGTGGAGCTCATGTAAAAAAAAAAAAAAAAAAACTTGTTAACAGTTTCATCATTGATTTGACAGTTGAAATTCGTTAAATGTACCTATAATTAATTTCTATTAGATTTGTTATTTTACAGTCAGTAATAATCAGTGTAAGCATCTTTCGTAAGCCGTTGATACCATAGATACGTTCGTGTTTGTTCGCTCAACACAGAACACAGGGGAAATGGAAATGCAAGGTACAAATTTGAGGTTATATTAGATTTTTTAATTAATAACTAAATTTCTATTGGTTGTTAGAG
This sequence comes from Limnephilus marmoratus, assembly GCA_917880885.1. NCBI lineage: Eukaryota > Metazoa > Arthropoda > Insecta > Trichoptera > Limnephilidae > Limnephilus > Limnephilus marmoratus. The sequence goes on along the minus strand of OU862923.1, from coordinate 26,580,416 downwards.
GTTGTGGATTGTGGATTACAATGAATAGAACAATAATTAAAAAAAACTTTCAGGCTCGCAGAATCTAAAACTTAGAATTAAAGAGCATAATGACATAAAAAAACTCGTTTCAAAACTCAAAATTCCATTAGTTTATTAGTTCAGGAAGGTCCTGTACAATTGAAAGGTTTTGATTTTCCTATTATGAACAAGCGTAAATTTAATACTGAGTATTATTACAAGAAACTGCCTAATGGAGAAGAATTACATAGATCGTGGCTTATTTATTCGAAAACTTTAGATAGGGTTACACCCTTTATATGTCTTGATTTTATTTGATAAATTAGTGTAAAAAAAAAAATTAAATAATAAAAAAAAAAATTGGGGTAAACGAATTTTTAATCAAAATAAAAATGTAGGGGGGGGGGGGGGCGCCATCGGTACCTACTGCACAGGGCGCTAGATTTCGTAGATCCGGCCCTGGCTCACCTTACTTTTTTTTCTAAGTAAAATCACTGGTAATGATAAAAACATAAAAACACACACACTTTATACAAATCCTACTAATATTATAAAGGTGAAAGTTTGTATGGATGTATGTTTGTTACTCTTTCATGCAAAAACTACTGAATAGATTTTAAAAATTCTTTCACTAATAGAAAGATAGCATTATGTGCGAGATCTAAAGGTTATATATATTGGTAAGCTCTGGCGTTTTGAATAATCTCTGGCGTTATGAAATTATTTATCATACGTTTTCTGTCGCTAACAAAATCAATTTATTGCAAACGCCAATTGTCACCTTGGAAACGATGGGGGAGTGGAGTAAAGAGAGGGAAGGTGGAGAAGGCGGAGTGGGGGTGGAAGAGGGGGGAGGGAAGGAAGGGAAGAGGGAGGGGTGGAGGAAGGTGGGGGATGTGGAGTGGGGAGGGTGTGGGGTGGGGAAGGGGTGGGTGGGGGAGGGGGAGGGAGAGGGGGGTTGATGGATGAGTGGTGTGGGGAGAGGGAAGGTGGAGGGGGGTTGATGGGGGGAGTGTAGTGGGGTGGTGGGGGTGGAGGGGGAGGGGGATTGATGGGGAGTGGAGTGGGGAGAGGGAAGGTGGAGGAGGCTGAGTGAAAAACCCCTAATACCATGCGAGCGAAGTTGCGGGAAAAAGCTAGTGTATTATAAATGTAATTGTCACCTTAATTTTTTGTCGTTTCATGTAAAAATAAATGATAAAAAATTCACAAAGTTCCATAGTGGTATACATTTTAATTATTTTGTGGTTAACTTTTAGATTAGAATGTAAAGCGTGATATTTTCTCTTTCTAACACCGTTTAGATCATATTTCTCACCCTGATAGGGAGACGCAATGGTTTTTAAGAGATCTGCATGAGCTGTTCCCAAAAGGGAAAAAATTAGCCTGAGGGTTAAATGTAAAGGCGTTGTTAATAAAATATTGTAATCTATTATCTTCTAAACTCATGATTCCAAAACATACATAATGTTCGTTTCCTTTTACTTTTGTAAAGAATTAGATACCTTTGGTTCCTTCCCCTGTCTCCTCTGTCCTTCTTATCGTCATCTTTAGAAGCGCCCCCTCTCATGAGGAACTTGTTGGTGGGCACGGCCGGGATCTCCTTGGGATCGATGGTGGTGTGCTGCAGAAGGGGATGCTGCAGCTCGCGGGGGGGCGTGTGGGAACCTTCCCCCCCTTCTGGAGCCGAGCCCGCATTGTCCCCGTCGGACTCGGCGGATTCTGCACTCCCATGGTTCTCCCTTTTGCTGGAATGGAGTCGGATGAGTTAATTGAAATAGAGTGAAACTTCAGTTTTACGTCACACCTAATTCACGTTTTCCTCGCTTTTTACGCATGTCGTATTCAAATATTTTCCCAAATGAACGATTTTTGAGCCTCCAGTTTTATGTCAGTTTAACATTATCGCAAAAATCTAAAAAGAAAAGAACCGGAAGAACCCTTTTGTTCAAAGTCGACATTTTATTATAGTACAATCATAAATACTCGTTGATAAATGGTTTAAAACGAGGTACAAATTCTATATCAGTCCACTGCAGTCGCATTACGAGTTGACACCACAGGCCAGTCATTCTTTCTTACTCAGTTTACAAAGAACAAAAATGTGAGAGAAAGAGAGAGCGGTGACACCATCTCTAGCTGTCCAGTTATTACGTAGAATGTGGCTGGCGGTGGCAAAACGAAAATTCCAGAGCCACTCATTATTAAAGGCAAAACAAGTTATTTTACCAGTTTACTTTTATTTAACCGTTCAAATTTATTTTATGGGGCCAATAGACTTCGCTATAAAAGATCAATTTTGTTTTGGCCTGTACCAGAATATCGTTCGCCATACATTCCCAGTGTTTTTGGCACCGCCAAACAAGTTATTAGTTAAGTTCGACAATTACTCTCCAGCAGGGTTAAACCATTGCCTTTATCTAAATTTGAAATGAGTTCTACTCAGGGCTGGGCAAAATACATGCTTTGCTGTAATTGAAATACAAATTACAAAATACTTTTTCGCATGTATTTAAAATACAAAATACTTTCAAGTCGTGTATTTGAAATACAAAATACAAAATACAGTATTTTAACCATTTTTTAATTTCAAATACAAAATACAAATTACAAAATACATTTGGTTTTGGAAGAACCTTTGGTTGCAATAAATTGTCGTAAGTGCCCTTATCTAAGGGTGCGTTTCCATAGAAACAAAGCTGAGCAGAGTGAAACAGAGACCTGCAAAAATTGACCAATCGTATTGTTCAGAAGACACATCTCGTCTCCGCTCCACTTGTAAAGTTTTGTGGTATAGGACTTAGGTGTTAGATAATAAAAATTATTATTATAATAACACTAGCTGGTTCCCGGCATCCGTTGCCATGCCATATTCAAATAAATAAATTGTTTCTCCCTGCATGTTCTTTCCCCGTTCCCCTCCCGCATCCCCTTCCCCTCCCGCGTTCCCCTTCCACCTTCCCCGCCTACCCTTTCTCCTCGCCCGCTCCCCCGTCCCGCCGACCCCCCTCCCGCGTTCAATATATTCACTCCCAGTACAGTTCACTTCAGTTTTCAAACAACTCGCGTGCCTATTAGCTATTACATTTTTTTTATTCAAATTTTCATTTTTCACATAATAAAAAGCATTCATTTTTGTATATTGTAAGAACAGTCAATCTAATCAGATACCTAACATACCCATATTAAGGTACCCACCTATTTAAAATATCTATAATTTCAAAAATCCATAGACAATTCTTTTGTTACCAAAAAACAGCTGCCTGCTAAATTCAATTTCATCAAATGCGCGAACTGTCAAACGTGCGAAGTTAAAATAGTCGTTAAGTTTTCTGAAATTATCCAATTTTCTGCTTAATTTTCTTAATTTTTCTATCCGTAAGAACCTTCTACAAAGTATTAGAAAACTTTAAAAAAAAATTAATGAAATAGGAAACGTCGTTCTGAAATTATGGAGTGACCAAGGGAATCAAGGATTCATTTTTATATACATATATGACATTTGTATAGCGCAATTTTGTGTTATTTCACTCCCAGTGTGCTCTACAGTTAAAAATAATATAGTATTTAGTCAAATTATTCCTGTACCTAGTGCTTAATGATACAAAAATGTACAATGCAAAGCAATGACAAGTATAATATAATTTGATACAAAATGTACAGTAACAGTGCTATTATAGCACAGGACAATAATAATAACTAGCATGACTTAAAAAAAATGTACAGTACATTATAAAGCAATGATAAGAGAACTACAAATAATCATTAGTAAGAGTGCTATAACACAGGAAAATAGGACAATAGTACAGGATTCTAGCGTTTTTAGTCTATGTATTATCTATGTCAGTTTATTTTTCATTGTCATTATTAAGATTGCTAAATGTATTTGAAAATGTATTTTGAAGCCAAAAGTATTTGAAATACAAATTACAAAATACCTCAGCAGCAGGTAATTGAAATACTAATTACAAAATACATTTTTAGGAAGTAATTGAAATACAAATACAAAATACGTATTTGTATTTCAAATACGTATTTCAATTACAAGTATTTCAAATACTGCCCAGCCCTGGTTCTACTTAAATATACATTTTTATGAAAATGTTATTTTTTTCAGAATATTTTCTGGAATCACAGCGTTTTTACTAAATTTGATGAATTGTTCAAATTGTTTTAAACAACCCATTCTAAATGTCATCAATAAGAATCAATGATTTTGTAGAGGGGATATTGACTTTGTTAGAAAAAGTTTTATCCAGATAAAGTTATGAAATTAGTTTTAGAGGTTGTGATTATTAGAGTATTAAAATAAGAGTTTTATTTTTGAAATGTTATGCAAACTGGAAATTATTTCCACTGTAAAAATTTTTGGAATGAATCAGGGTTAGGGTTCATTCCCGGCTCAAGAATTCCCGGGAAATAGTTGGGCTTTGATCCCAGGAAATCAAGTTCGAAAAAAGTCGAGAACTAGAGAAATCATGTACCTATATAGAAATTAAATCGCCGTTTATTGTGTTGCGTGGCGGCGTGGGCCAAAGCTTGATCTCGCTGTAAGCAATTAGTAGATTCACTTAAGTTGAAAATATCAGAGTGCCGTAATACGTCTTTAATATCGCTGCTAAAATACTTGAACAGCCTTGACAATTTCATGCATAAAAGTACTATTTCATTGATAACAATAAGACATTTTTGATCAGATAGAATATAATCGTTTATACCCTGCCATCACAACTTTGACCGAAAATGAGTCGGGAGTGATAGAAGAAGTAAGCCCATCAGAACATGAACCCGAAAGCTTCGAAATTCAATTAGAAAAAGCAATTAAAGGCATTTCAACAAATGAGGAGGCAAGTGCAGTGGCACTGTCAAAATCTATAGTAAAGAAAGAGTTCTTACTTTTTGAACAGACTGGGAAGAGGTCACCAAATTTAGAATCGATGTACAAAGCATTGCTTTCAGTTAAGCCTACTTCAACTGAAAATGAAAGAGTGTTTTCAATTTCAGGAAATATAGTTAATTAAATAAGAAACCGGCTCTCTGATAAAGCTATAAATGCTTTAGTTTTTCTAAAGGCATATTTCACTAGAAAGAGTAAGCTGACCTTATTGTTATGTATCTGTCTGTATGTTCAGCTCCTCGGCGTGAGATGTTCCATTGATCTTGCAAAGTTTTCATTTGTTTTTATTCTAATTAACATGCCATAAATGGTGCTGTGATTGTAATTTAATTACAATTTACATTTATTTTCTACCTGAATTTAAGATAATAACGTTTTCTTTCATGTTGTTTTTTTTTTAGTTTAATAGAAGCTACTTTTGTTTATAAGTTCTAAATAACCAGCCAAAAATGGTGCTGTCATTATAATTATGAGTCTGAATAATATTATTTCTGTATTTAAAAAAAAAAAATTAATTAGCTTATTCATAAGATTAATGTTTTTGAATATAATCAATAAAAGTTTTATAATTAATTTTATTTGAGAGGAAATCCACTGAATTTGTTGACGTTATTGGGAACCAAATAATATGAGAAAACTAAATAAATTTCTCAGCAACCCGAGAAGCCTCGAGAAATTAGCCTCGAGAATTCTCGAGAACCGAGAAATTGAAAAGCTCGAGAAATCATGAACCCTAATCAGGGTTGAGATGACTTAAATCAAATCGCGATTAAAATCAAATGATTTATTTAAAAAAATCAATGATTTAAATCATTACTTTTTTACTGCAACCAAATCACCCGCCTAAAATGTCAAGGGACTTCCCCCGGCATAAACTATGGGGCGCACACACGTGTGTACAGTTTGAAGAATAGTATTATTAGTTTGTATGCCAAAGTTGAGCCTTTCACTGGAGTATTGGTCGATAAACGAGTCATACAGAAAAGTGCACTTACTGATTGGTGGTTAGCAATATAATATGAAAAAAATGTATAACTGAAGAAGAATTGGAAATAAACAAGCAACTGCTAAGTGCAGTTGATTTGGTGCACAGTAAAATAAGAAATAGACAAGGCAATGAAAAGGCGGGCAAATTAGTCATCCTTTTGAAAAGACTAAATTTGGACAAAATCACAAAACCAATATAAACGAGGTATAATTTTAATTTCATTGTTAATATTCTTACTTTTAAGTCTTTTTAATTTTCTTAGTTGTTCATTTTTTATTGAATAAGCAAATATGTATTATTATTGCTAGTCTCCTATTGCAGGTGGGTTGGAAGAAATTTCTTTACACAAACCCCCACCTTGTGTGCTCTTTTTTGTTATGTTGTGTTAATTTTTTAATGTTGTAATGTTCAAAAATGTTTGTGTAAAGTAAAATATTAACTATATAAATAAAAATAATGACACTTCGAAAAGACTGGTTATTGACTTTAAAAATTTATAATTAAAATGAATAACAACTTTGTTTTTTTTAATATAGACCGACATAAGAGTAAAAAATAGACCAAATTAAATATAAAAAAAAATCAAAACAATCTGATTTAAATCGAATTAATCCGATTTTTACGATTTAAAAAAAAAAATCATGAATTTTATCAACCCTGGAGTGAATGGGGACCTCGCTTTTTCAGCACAAAATGGTTTTGTTGTTTTCAAAGTAAGTACATAACCACTGGAGAGATCACGCGAAATAAATAAATTTGCCTCGATTGCTCCCAAATCATTTTTTAAAGTTTTCGCCAATATTAAAAATATCATACCTTCGAATTTAAACATGGAAACATACAAACTTATTGTAGTGCTATAGCCAATGAATTAACCTGTACTTTACTGTTTATCTCATATTTGTAGAATTTATAAAAAAAAATATTAAAAAAACGTAACATGCGTTATGTTACTTTGAAACTGCCGTGAGGGGTACTTATTCGAGTCAACATAGAATATTTTCGATTTCCGTTCATTGTCTGTGGTATACTTGATAATGAAAGGTGCACATCTATGGAAAAAGAACTTAATAAACAGCTGATAAAAAATTCGACGAGAATATATATATATATTTTTAAATAGTCTACGAATTTCGGATTTGCGACATCTATGGTAATAATAGATGAAGCATTTCAATAGCTTTATCTTAAAATAAATGGCTGGACAAGGAAATGTTAATAAAAAGTTATAATTACAATAAATGTTTAAGGAATGGCAGGGAAATGTGGTCCAATTTTGGACCGCTATCAATCACAGAAAAATGTAAGTGTTCCATTTTTCGTCCATAATCCCTCCAGTGGTTAGTAGTCTGACAGTAGGTACATGTATTCATATTATTGTTTTTTTTTTAATTTGAAAAATTAGTAGGTATTTGTAATAAATTTTTTCCATGCATTTTTCATTTCCTTACTTCTACATTTAACGTTCCTGTGAAAAATGTAAAAAATAGGTTATACTGTACGTATTGGTAAAATAAAATCGTGGACATATTACTAATACTTTCAATACTCCACTGCAATCTCTTTCTATTGTAATTCTCTATTTGGGAGGCGGGTATGGGTATCGCCGCTCGCTACGTTTGTTGACTTAACCGGGGTGCCCGGGTTCATGGGGTGAGGTTTGTCCGAGCGGATGCGTCTGCCCATCAGCTGCATGGCAGGCCGGATCGGGAGAGAATGGTTGAAGGAGTGCCTTTGACTCCTCCAGCCGTACTCTCTCGGAACATCGCCTTGCACCGCAGTGGTAGGGATGGATTCATACGTCTGTCACTGAAGCACTGACCCCCATTCTTACCCACCTCTAACACCCTTTATCTTCCTAGAACTTCCTCTCCTTCCTTTAACAAAAAGACCCTCCACACAGCATCCTCAAAGATCACATAGGCCCTGAGGGGAATCATTTTCCTCAGGGCCTCCTGTGTGGAGCTAATGTAAAAAAAAACATTGTTTTTGAGAATGAGTTACAATGGAGCTAAAATAGGTATGTCTTTACTTTAAGTTAACGCAATCCCAGTCATTGAGGCATAAATCACAAAGATTCGGCTGTAGTAACCCTGAAAATGATCCCAGGTTTAAATGAGCCACAAAACCTAACAAATCACCCAAAAATTCGAGTCTCGCTGAAACATTTCATGCGGGAATTCCCACCCATGAAAACGTGGCCATAAACTGCCTCGCCCGGTACGACGAAAACGTACCTACCGCGCATAAAAACCTAAACAAATTCTCGTAAAGACTAACCTCCCCATATTGCAGACATGTCTCCATGCAAATAATTTAGCAAACAAATAAACCAATTTTTCAACAACCATTCAACACAACAATTCATGAAGAAAGAGAAAGGGGCCTTTTTGGCTCGGAGCTCTGCGGAATTCCCTCAGGGCCTATAATATCATCTTCGGGGATGCTGTGAGCTTAAATAAATAAAGTTCTCATGAAAAAGTTGGTACTAAAGTGGGTAATTTCATGGTATGTTATTCACGCAAAGAAATATACATATTTATAAATTTGATGAAAATAACAAAAACTTCTTCAATAATTGTAAATTCCTTTTGTTGCACAATTTAAATTAAATGTAAATAAAAAAACTATACTAGTGATGAGTAGGTTCAGTCGGAGGCCTCCGAGAAATGGTTTCTTTTAAAAGAACTCGAGTTCTAGGAGTGGTTCCAGGTTCCGAGTTCTTAATATGAACTGGGTATAGGAAGCCGTGGCAGGTGCCGAGACGCACGGTTCCGACCCCGAACTCGCATATGGACTCAGTCCACTCACCGAGAGCTCGCACGAGTTACGCAGACACAGGGGAACGCGGGTGCCAGGGAGCAACACTGCCGAGCGCTATGTAGAGGGAGTCGGGTCCGAATTCTCTGAGAGGACCCAAGTTCAAGAACCCATTCCGGCTGAACCTACGCATAGCTAGTTTACATCATTATTTAATAAAAATTATCAAAACGTTTCAAAACCAAAATATGTTTTTACAGTAGAATTCGTAAATAACAACTTCGCATATAACGGCCTACCGTTTTTAACGACGACAATGTATACTCAAGTTAGGTTTTGTAGCTTTTAGTAGAAAAACGTAACCGTTCAGTACAACTCCGTTTAAGCGACCAACTGCTTAAAGTGATGAATTATTTTAATGATAATTTGTCCGTTAGAACGAAGCCTAGTGTTTTTATTACAAAACCTACCCACCAATATCTCGCCGCCCCGCGCCTCGCTTGTGACTAGGAAGCTCGACACAATGAGTTCTGTGAAGCGAAAGTGTTTTTAAACGACTTCAAAAAGGAGGAGGTTCTCGATTCGACTGTATTTTATTTTTATTTTTTTATGTTTGTTACCTCAGAACTTTTGACTGGGTGAACCGATATTGAAGATTCTTTTTTTATTTGAAAGCTGGTGCTTCCCGTGTGGTCCCATTTTAATTTGTTCAAGTTCTGACAATGGTATCCAAGAGAAAACCTTATAAGTCTTAAATATGCGCAACAAATGTACGAATAACTTAATATCACGCCAACCGATTTCGATGATTCTTTTTTTATTGGAAAGGATGTACTTCAAGGGTAGTTTGATGAGAATTTGGTTAGATTCTGATTAAGGGATCCATGACAAAGTAACGGAACTCTTCAATTCTTAGGAGCAAATTAACGATACTCAGCCGAATCTCTTAATTTGACCGTAACATCGTTATGGTCAAATTATGTCTGTCTCATATGAGCAGTACGTTTAGTAGGTCTACCCATATTCAGACAAATTAGTGAACTTCAGATTCACTAAAAATCAAAAATAAACAAAAATTTTAACAAAACGAAAAAACGACTTCAAAAAATGCACTAAAAAGTAAAAAAATAATTTCGTATTCTTCTACAACTTAATATTCAACTTACTTTTTCTATTCATCAATATGTAGGTACGATTGTTATTTTTGGAGTCGGTGTCAGCAAAGGTACCCGGCCCAGCGGCGTGTTCACTTGACAGCTCCCCTCCCGCCTCTCGCCTCGTGAAGTCGCTTGTGCGACACAAGCACATCTCACCTATAACTATGTATGTAGTTACAAACCTAAACTGGCTGACACCGACTACAAAAATAATAATCGTACCTACATATTGATGAATAGAAAAAGTAAGTTGATTATTAAGTTGTAGAAGAATACGAAATTATTTTTTTACTTTTTAGTGCATTTTTTTAAGTCGTTTTTTCATTTTGTTAAAATTTTTGTTTATTCAATTGAAGAAAAAAGTGCTATATTACATTATTTAGAAGTCGGTGAATCAAATGTAACCCTCGCGAAGGAGTTCGACTTGTCTTATTCTACAATATCCACCACAAGGAAAATGAAAATAAGATAGAATCCCTGTTTATTGCCAATGTTTTGAAATGTAAATGTGTCAGGACATCAACTCAAGAACAAATAGATCAGGCATTGTTACAGTGTAAAACTATGATGTCGCATATTCACAACTCTGTGTGAAGATCTTACTATCGAATAAAAATTGGCCAAAAACAAACTCAAATTACAGACTTTCTACGTTACCAACTACATATTTACTTGCATATAATGTAGGTACATTGTAACTTTTTGGATTACAGTACATTATGTATGTTTGTTATGTGGAATGTTTAAGTACCATTAAAGCCCCGTATTCATGGTAAACATTAGTTTAGCAACATTTGATCAACACTGTTGATGAGCGGAGAGAATGTTGCTGGAAACTTTGTTGAAATAAATACAGGTTGTCCACACACCAGTCTGCGTTAAAATGTTGCCTGAGGAAGTAGTGTTGTTGTGTTCTCTGTATCTGATGAATAGGATTTCAATTAAAAAAAGAGAAAAAGATGGTGGATTCGAAACTATCTTCTGCAAAGAGAAAATTTGATGAGTGACCTCAGAATGACAGATGAATCATTTATTAACTTTACGAGAATGCCGAAAAGTGATTTCGAACATCTTCTGGAAATGATTGGTCCGTCAATAGCCAAAAGGGAAACAAATATTCGTCAGCCAGTTTCACCTCAAACGAGGCTGGCTATTACATTACGATATCTTGCAACTGGAGATTCATGTTTATAAACTGTTGCAAACACATTCACACACGTCAACATTTGTTGCTAAACTGATGTTTACGCTCGTCGGGCGAGAGCCTGTCAACATGCCGTTATCAACACCGCAACACGCAGTGTTGCCAGCAACCCCGCAACACGTTGATTCAATTTTGTTGCTAAACTAATGTTTACCATCAATACGGGGATTTAAGCTATAATTTGTATTAAATGTTTTATTTAACTAAAAGAACTAATTTATCTATCTGTACTCTTTATATATTTCATAACAATAATGACAATAACATTTATATGTATCAAGCTTAAATTGTCCGGCCGTTTTGTGCGTCGTCCGGTTAGTACGACACTAAGTATCGCCGGTCCCTTGAGGGTCGTTATATCCGGATTCTACTGTAGTTGTATGATTTTGAACTTACGATTTCTTGGATTTCTTATCCTTCTTCTTCTTCTTGCGTTTTTTCTTCTTTTCTCCATCATCAGAAGACTCCCCAGCGTCACTACCAGATGCATTCTTCGAATGTTTCTTGTGCTTCTTGCTTACTGCAAACAAAAAAAAAAAACAAATTTATTATATCCAAGATCATTTATAGTATTCAAACAATATTAAAACCATTATTGTACACAGGTGAGCTTGTTGCCTGGCTAATCTTTGAAATTAAGACAAACATTCCCTAGTTACGAATAACCGGACAATATTTGAAAAACTCCAATCACCATCTTTAAAAGTGGAAAATGTTGCTTGTTTAATAATAGGGGACTTAGGCTCTTCTTCCACGGGGATTAGTATGTAATAGTCGTCGATTCAAGTATCGCGACTACCGCAATACATCTGCGTGGAGGTTCAAACACAGGCACACGTTGCCGACATTTTGCAAAACTCATCGGCAACAACAGTCAGGTGATGTCTTTCCTACTCACTTTGTTGAGACTTATGTCAGATATTTTGTAATAATACATGTGCTTTAGATTAATGCTTGAACATTGATAATTTTTTTTTTACATTAACTCCACACAGGAGGCCCTGAGGAAAATAATTTCCCTCAGGGCCCTATGTCATCTGAGATGCTGTGTGGAGGATCTTTTTGAGGAGAGGAAAGAATGTACACCAATGTTGTAGGAAGGAAGAAACACAAAGGCCTGCAAATCGTCCCACAGCCGAGTCGTTGTACACAAGAACGAGTCGAAGAAGCGACCCATTCTCATGTGACAAGTGTCAACCATGTACATAAGTTCAGCACGCATTTGGCGTGTTTCCCGACTATGCACCTGTGCCGAAGGGATGAATGACGCTAGTTCCTCGGAGCATCTTCCATTGAAATACAGGTAGAACAAGGATAGCATTCCCAATCGACCCCTGTGCTCTAAAGATTGCAATTCGTTTGTTAAACTAGGAGAATCTATCAGACGGACGGACCGCCCATTTCTGCAGAGTCGAGGGTTTTTTTCAGGTATTTTGGGGCTCCAGACCAGAGGTGGCTGCCAAATTCAACTGTAGGGCGCACTTGTGATTTGTACAGGGTTAGCAGTTCTTTACTATTAAAGTATCTGCGGGCCCTGTACAGTACGCCCAGTTTTTGAGAGGCTAACTTAACTCTGGCTTCGATGGAGCCCCCATACCTGAGCTGGTCGCTTAGAGTAACACCAAGCATATCAATGGAGGACCGGTTCGGAAGTTTGCTTCCGTTGAAGGAGACTAGATTTTCATTTCGATCCCTTTTAGATGTAATCAGACATGATTGGGTCTATGAAAATTAAATTCAACGAGATTATTTTTACCCCAAGAGAAAACACTCTCGAGGTAACCGGTAACCGTCCATTCTTTGCTTCAAAGCCCTCCGAGCCGTTGGAATTTGTTGACAATGAAAATGACAGTTGCAGAACTGTTTGGTTGTGAGCGAAGTTATAGACGGTAGTAAGTAAAGATTATTCAAGTTGGTTCAGATGAAGGTAGATCAGTTATCGAGTGAAGTTAAAAAATCATTCAAACATCAAGGGCAAAGGTGGGTATTTTGAATGCCAGTAATAATGCAGTTGCAGGGAGATGTATGTGCAGGGACAATGTGCATAAAAAATTCGGCTTGTTTTCTACTATGTTCAACCCCGACCTCTGCCACATCGCTCATTGCCGTGACAGAGTGCCAGGGGCCCTATTCCTGACGGTCGATCAAAAGTTCCTCGTTATGCGCCTCGAAGAGAGCGAAAATTTATCGTCGTCGCGACGAACTTTGTCGAATCCTTCAATTTTACGTATTCTTGAACGTCGACCGATCGAAGTGATGATTATATTGGCAGCCCTGTGAATATTGTCTATGTTCTTGGCGTTTTTGAGATTTCTATGGTGTGACTGTCACTGTCAGACTAAAAACAAAACAACAACAGAAATGGCCGTGGGTTACATCACGATTGCTCAGAAACAATTACTAATTGAATTAGTAAGTTCGGATGTGGAACTTGTGAGTGGCAAATTTTCCTCAACATTTACCTTCGCCGAATCCAGACGGAGATGGGTGGCGATTGCCGAAAAATTGAATGCCATGGCAGGGGCCAACAAAGATTTCAAACATTGGAGAAAGGTTTGTTTTGATTCATTTCCACTTAAAATGTCTATTTGTTACCCTAATGCTTCGTTCAGATTAAGCTCTGCCTACGACAAATTTTCATTCAATAAAACAAACACCATGCTCACATCTAACATGGATTCCATGCCTAATCAAGTCAACTCGACATCTCTTTGAAGTCATTAAAACCCTAACATATTTAACCATTTTTTTAATATATTTTTTATCATCACTTTACTGAAGAGGTTCTAAGTTGTTCGGTCACTGCTCACATGGTGTTTCGTTTAGCCTAATTTATATGTTTTGAAAATCACAATATTGAAAAGAATGATAATGGGGCTACGTTATTTCAAAGCTGATTGTTTCAAAATTCAAGTAAAATTGTTTGATATTGACGTTGTCCTGCTTTTTGAATAGTTTAAGATCTTATAAAGTGTCTTTCCACCAATATTTTGTGTAAATAATTAATATAATTCAAAAATCTTTTCAGACTTGGCAAGACTTACGGTCAAAGGCCAAGTTAAAGCATGCCTCCTTGAGGCGGCATGCGGCCGGGACGGGAGGCGGACCACCAACCACCAGAGCCAGCAGTCAGCCTCAACGCGACTGACGAGCTGATACTACAGTCAATCAGCCCAGTCTTGATTACGGGCCACACGGAAGTTCAACATGGGGAGGTCAACTTCGACTTTGAATCACTTGGAGGACCACAGTCTGTTGCTGGCTGCAGCAGATGTCAGACTGTTGAGGTGCCGCTGTTCTCGGAGGCCACAACTCCCCTTGCGCTTTTCACAGCGCTCTTGAGGCGATTTTTCGCAAAAACAGCGCTATATAAGTTGTCCAAATTTATAGTGGTACCTCCTACCCATTTTAGTTTTATCTCGGAGATAAAAATGTTTTTTTTTTTAAATTTACCAAAGATAGTTAGTATACAATATCAGGGTAATGAATGCAAGTTTTATTTGTATCATGTATAATTTTAATGTTTAACTAATTAACACCAGAAAATAATTTACTAGAAAATATCAGACTTGATTAGTTTCATCAGTGTACGAATTGATTATTTTTCACTTGTAATACAAAATATGTTGAAATAATTACAATTGTAATTGAACATCTGAAACCGTATTGTTTTCTGCATTCTATGATAAAAATTGTGATATTATGCTACTGCATTTTAGTTTTATCGAAGATAAATATAATGTTTTTCTAAAATTAACAAAAGATATTTAGTAGACAATATCATTAGCAGTGTTGTAATTGAACAGCTGAAGCTGTGATGTTTGCTGCGTTATATGATATAAATTGTGATATTATGCTACTGCATTTTAGTTTTATCGAAGATAAATATAATATTTTTCTAAAATTAACAAAAGATATTTAGTAGACAATATCAATAGCAGTGTTGTAATTGAACAGCTGAAGCTGTGATGTTTGCTGCGTTATATGATATAAATTGTGATATTATGCTACTGCATTTTAGTTTTATCGAAGATAAATATAATGTTTTTCTAAAATTAACAAAAGATAAATATTTAGTAGACAATATCAATAGCAGTGTTGTAATTGAACAGCTGAAGCTGTGATGTTTGCTGCGTTATATGATATAAATTGTGATATTATGCTACTGCATTTTAGTTTTATCGAAGATAAATATAATGTTTTTCTAAAATTAACAAAAGATATTTAGTAGAAAATATCAATAGCAGTGTTGTAATTGAACAGCTGAAACTGTGATGTTTGCTGCATTATATGATATAAATTGTGATATTATGCTACTGCATTTTAGTTTCATAATAGAAAATATCAGACTTGATTGGTTCATTAGTACTAATTCTTTATTTTTAGCCTGAATTACAAAATATATTGACATTGTATATTAACAACTGTTGTTTCTGTATTATTTAAAAAAAAATAATGATATATTAATGTTAAATACATTTTTTATGATCACATCATTGTTTTCTTACATTTTACATCTCTATATTATCACAAAAAATATTGTATTTGAAGAGTTTGTTGTAACACAGCCTCACCTCACCATTCATTATTTGACTAACTAACTAACCAATCACGCCGTTTCTCCGCAAGGGTAGGCAGAGAAGACGGACCGCCAAACAACTCGGTCTTGGCACACATTCCTTGCCTTGTTCACATTCATACAACGTCTCATACATGCTCTTCTATTATTCTGACTCTTGACATGGCCCGACTCAAGTATCTGATTCACTTGGTCGTGCCATGTCTTTCTTGGGCGTCCTCGACTTCTTCCACCATTCACATTTGCATCATATATTCTTTATACAGTCCTTTCCTCGTTCATTCGCTCCACAGGCCCAAACCATCGGAGCGTCCCTTTCTTAATCTTACACATCACGCTGACATCACCCACATGCAACGCTTCCCTCATATAGAGACGCAATTGCCTGAATGAGCTTCGTATTCACTCTGTACTTGGACAACACCTATAGCTTTTTCCTGTCAACTCGGTCTCACTATTGTTTGTCTAATATCATTAATAATAATACGATCAGACACTTGACAAATAATATACAGTGAACAACAACAAAATGATAATAAAGACTAGTATAAATAATAGAAAGAATTTAGAAATAATTTTGAACTATCCTATTTCTAACAGCTCTACCAGCCACTAAATCTAGGTTAATTCTATTAACAGCCCCAGGCTCAAGTGGAGCCAATCCTCCAGCCATAAATAAACCAGTCATCCTCTAGCAATCAGACCTAAATCTAGATTATGATCAATCAGGTATTCTGGAAATACAATTGTCGGGTGCGAAAATTGCGAGTGTGAAAGGTCGCGCGGGAAAACAAATAAAACCAAATTTTGACAGCTAATTGCATAGATACGCCAACTTCACACCACTCGCTGCTGTGTTTCTACTGGGTAGACCCACTCGTTGTAATGTGGAGTGACTTTTGACGTTTGGCGTCTAAGAATGTTACTTCGACCAAGCTCAGGAATAACCAAGTCGACTAACGGACGTACTTTCGACGGAGATTGCGAGCGAGAACGCTTCGGGAATAGCTACCCAGCAGCCGCCCAGTTCCAGTATATCCACCCCGCCGCACACCGGCCCCAGTCCCACTATTGTCTTAGCAACTGTAGTCAGCGGAATCGGCCGCCCCAACCCTTTTTGCCTGCGAGTGGTGTTCAGCCTTCAAAATGAACACGTGATCTGCTGCAAAAAGGGTTAGAAAATAGTAGGATTCCACAACTTTTACTTTAACTGTATTTATTATGTATTGGTTTTATGTTGTTTTTGCAAATAAATAACTGGTTCAATTCTTCAACCGGCTTCCACGTCTGCTGCAGCGGCGTCTTCTGCTTCATTATTGTCGGTAGTGACTCAAACTACTATGAATGTTCCCAAAGCCTCGTCCTCTATCCCCAGTATCACCCGCTCTGCCACAGGACAAACTTCCTCTCGCGATTTGCCAATCAACAATACTAGCGATTGGACAAAAGTGACATATTGGAGTGAGAGATATCCTCTTCCACGTGGTGCCGCTCAAGAGTCTACCGGTCTGACTGCCACAAAAGGCGGAAACACATTCACCCTTGGCAATTAGACGCCATGACATCAACCGATGATGAAAAATTCCTTCCTGACAACACCAACCCACACACACATCACAACCAACTGCAAAACGATTTAAATGAAATATATCAATGGACAAAAGATTTAAAATGCAATCATGTCAGACTCGAGCCATCTCAGTCTGAGTATGTCGTCGCCTTAGTTCGTATTTGTCCAACAGACCATTAGAAAATTTTACAGGAGGAGAAGGTTTTCTTTCATTATTTCAATGAAACATTATGAAAGGTGTTTAAGATAAAGCTATTTCCGTAAAGGTAAAGGTCTCGTTAGTTTAAATAATTCTTAGTGAAGTGATTAGCTATCATTTTTTATACTTAGTTTTTAATTTTAAAGTGGAGAATGATCAACAACTAAAATGGTCTGTTGGATAAATAAGAACTGAGGCGACGATGTGTCATTCATCGGAATCCCGGAATTTAAATTCCCTACTTTCATGGATCCAAATTTATGGTCAAACCATATTTCCCTCAATTAATGGCTTTTTCATAGAGTAAATCATACGAACAAACCCTGCACCCTTCCAAGCATAAATGAATGTGATATAATGGCATAATGTATCTCGACTTTGAGAAAGCCTTCGATACTGTTCCAACCAATAGACTGTTGGCTAAACTTAAATTCCTAGGCATAAGAGGACGACTTCTCGAATGGATCAAATCCTTCCTCACTGAGAGAAAGTTACAAGTTCGAATTAGCAACCAACTGTCATCTGAGCGAAACGTGACCAGTGGTGTACCTCAAGGATCAGTTCTCGGTCCAGTTCTGTTTATTTTGTACATCACGGACCTGCACAATACAATAAAATCAGACTCCAGCTGCTTCGCAGATGATACAAAATTCTATGTCAACCCTCACACACATCACAACCAACTGCAAAACGATTTAAATGAAATATATCAATGGACAAACGATTGGCTTCTAAAACTCAATATCGAAAAATGCACTGTCCTCTACATGTTGGAAAAACTAACCCTACACTTGCATACAGACTTAATGGAACGCCACTAAAAGCAATGACATTACAACAAGACTTAGGAGTTACCATATCACAAGATTTAAAATGGGAACCGCACATCGCTGGGATTGTGAAAAGAGCAAACTCACTAACATATTTAATCAGGAAAACATTCAAACATTCCTTGACCTAACACCGGACATGATGTTAAAAATATACAAAACATACGAGCGACCTCTCCTGGAACATGCTTTCCAAATATGGAGTCCTTACTTCGCAAAGGATATAAATCTGATAGAGGGAGTACAGAGACGTTTCACTAAAATATCAAGAGCTTTGAAAGATCGGCGATATGAAGATAGACTCAAGGAACTAAGATTACCAACCTTAAAAGAAAGAAGAGAAAGGGGTGACTGGATAGAGAATTTCAAAATTTTATCTGGACATTACAGCTGCCCTGGCATCCAAGGAATCTTCACTACTAATAAAAATATAATTCTCTGTGGACACTCAAAAAAAATTACCAAAATGCCCTTTGCATCTAATCCGAGAAAACACTTCCTTGCAAATAGAGTGGTGGATGCTTGGAACAAACTCCCACAACACGTCATCGATGCAACTAATATAAACCAATTCAAAGCTCTATTGCTATTAGATTCATATTTGGAGTGAAGAAAGTACTAACTTAGTTAAAAATTAAAACTACTCATTTACAGTCAAACTATTGTGAAATTAGATGAGCGCATCAGCAGAATGCTGCCTGCTCATTATATAATAATAATATTTTATTATGTAATCTCTCATCTTGTAGCTCCAGTGTCGTAAAATAACTTTTGTTATTAATTTTTGTTATTTTGTTATTATAACTCTGTCTAATGACTTTTACAGTGTATTAGATTACATTATCTATAATGTAATATTATAATAAACACAAATGAACAAATAAATAAAGTAAATAGCTCTCAATCTCCATTGCTTCATTAGTCTGTGCAGTGTGTTGTAGGTTAGCTACAGTCTGCACGTTTCCATGCCATATCTTCCTTGGTTTCTATTATCTATGTCTACTTGTCAAATGCCCAGAAACTTGTGGAAGAGAAGTTTTACTGTGGGGTTTATTACCTTTGGTGAGTTTAACCAGCTGGCCGCAGTTGGTGACCACGGCATCCTGCAGAGGGCGGGCATTGCGGTCCACCGGCAACATCTCCACTTGTCGGACCAGCGCCTGCCCCGACACCACGGCTCCGAACACCACGTGGACACTGAAACCACAATAACCATGAAAAATGATGTCCATTTACATGTGCCAATAATCGGGACATTGAACTTAAAACTTAATTAAAAACAAATTTCAAAGTTTTCATACTAAAGGCGTCTTATATGGTATTTCAAGGGAATACAAAGTTTTTCAAATGAGGATTTCAAATTAGGGCATTTTTTAATATCTGACGAGCTATTCCGTATTTTTTGTGAGAACAAGATCGATATCGCGCGAGAACTCCCGTCAGATTTGTGTCATTTTCATTCTCTGTTATTTGCTTTTTCTACAGGCCAATGTCAGAATTTCAGCTTTGAGCTGTCATGTATGTTAGTTTAGGTCGTTTTAAACACACATTCCTGCAAGTATGCATCCTTATTTATTCATTTAACAGCGATATAAAATCCCACAAATCTGACAAGAGATCTCGCCCGAGACCTATCTCGATCGACATAGATCTCAGATAAGCATGCATACTTGCAGGAATGTGTGTTTAAAACGACCTAAACTAACATACATGACAGCTCAAAGCTGAAATTCTGACATCGGCCCGAAGAAAAAGCAAATAACAGCCATTGAAAATGACACAAATCTGACAGGAGTTCTCGCGCGATATTGATCTCGTTCTCACAAAAAAAACGGAATAGCTCGTCAGTTTTCAAGGAAAGAAAAAACCAAGCATGAAAACTAATAATGTTAAATCATAAGCGGATTTTACTGCACATATCGTCGCCGTTCTTGCAAGTCACCAAACCACCATACATTTTTGAGATACTGCAAATTTTAAAGCAAAAAGAAATTTCAAAGTTTTATCTACCCGCACAATAGAAAAAAATTAAAAGCATTGATATAAGATTATTCCTCTAAAATTCAAATTTAGATATATCAAAACTTGTACATATGTGGGCTGGTGACTTCTGCCTAAACGGCGACAATATAAGCATTATCTTTAAAGAAGAGGTGGTCCGCTAGTCTATAAATTTTTAGATTTAGCCCTTAGACAGTTTTATACAAAAACATATAAAATTAGGTAATGCAGAGTAAAGGTATGTATTTTGGACTCACTTGTCGAGATGGGGCGCGGGCTGTGTTGTTCTACAACAAACACAATGGACACATATTGAGAGAAGATGGTTGTCATCACATCAGACGTGTGCACACAGTGCCGGCACCACTGCCCGGCCTGTTACACAACACAAATCACATTAATGCTCTGTTCATGAGGATACATAACACACAGTAGACAGATATTGAGAAAAAACAGTTGTCATCACATCAGACGTGTGCACACAATGCCGGCACCACTGCCTGGCCTGTTACACAGCACAAATCACATTAATGCTCTGTTGATGAGGATACATAACACACAGTAGACACATATTGAGAAAAAACGGTTGTCGTCACATCAGACGTGTGCACACAGTGCCGGCACCACTGCCTGGCCTGTTACACAGCACATTAATTTTTGGGGATAGCTGGCAACGGTTAACATGCACTTTTAAAAAAAAAAACCTTTTGATTCACCTTAATTACATTAAAAGGCAACTATTTGCATTGGGGGAAGTGGAAAATATTTCATTCTAAATTTCGATTACGTAAAATTAAAATTAGCTTTCGTCTTGTGAGATTGTACGCCAGAATCACAAACCATATTACACAAACCTAGCGTAGCTGCTAAACTACTTGAAAACTGGGATGTTTTTCTTGCCTTGATGCGAGTAGGCGTTATAAAGGGGCACTTTCTTTTGTATCACAAACCATGTTACACAAAAATATTTTCCACTTCCCCCAATGCAAATAGTTGTCTTTTAATGTAATTAAGGTGAATCAAAAGATTTTTTCAATAAAAAGTGCGTAATTGCCAGCGATCTCAAAAATTTACCCACAGCGCAAATCACGTTAATGCTCTGTTCATGAGGATATAGGATATACAACACCCAGCAGACACATATTGAGAGAAAATTATTGTCATCACAACAACTGAGAGAAAATGGTTGTCATCAGGTGTACCGGCTCCATTGCAAGGCCTGTTATACAACACTTTATTGTTCTGTTCATGAGAATATGCAAAAATGTCAGATATTGAGAGAAGATGGTTGTCTTCAAAACAAACAATTGAGAGAAAATGATTGTCATCACAAAAATTGAGACAAAATGGTTATCATCACATCAGGTATGTGCCGGCTCCATAGTCCGACCAGTTACACTTTATTGTTCTGTTCATGATAATATGCAAAAATAATGGCAACTAAATAAGAGAAGACAATTGTTGTTATAACAAACAAGGCCTGAAATAAATCACAAATGTTTTAGTTGGCAATACATAGGCGACATCCGTAGGTGTTTTACAAACTATTTTTATAATAAAAGATGCTCAATAGACGGGAACTGTAGAGATGTTTTATTGACTGCATCAAAATTATAAAGCAAACATAATTTTAGTTACAGAGGCAGTGGGACTCAAACCCTTAACCTTCCTACTCAAATATACAGTAGAATCCGGATATAACGACCCTTAAGGGGCCGGCGATACTTTGGGTAATTGTTCGGAACAAACGTCAACGGTTAATATGCACTTTTTTTTTATAAAACTTTTAGATTCTTCTTAATTACCATAAAAGACAACTATTTAAATTGGGGGAGGTTGAAAATGTTACATTTTTAATTTTATTTACGTAAATTGAAAATTTGCTTTCACACTGTCAAATCACTCTGTTTGCAGTTTTATTTATAAAACTTTTAAAATTAAGATAATATACACAAGCCCGCTACACAAACCCTGCTTTGCCAGACAAACCATTCAAAAACGTAGGCTGTTTTTTAAAGTAAAGATAACATACACAATCCCGTTACATAACCGTTGACAACTTTGAAACTTAAACTGAATGATATTAAAAAAGCAATACAATAACACCCCCCCATACACACAAGCCTTGCTTAATTATGGGGGTACATCAAATATTCTACTATGTAATTAATTACTGTATAAAATTTATTTGTAATTTATGTACCTTCTATTACTAATAAAAAAAAAATAAAATAAATAAAAAAAACGTTTGTTCCGAATATTTACCAAACTTTGACGTACTAACCGGACGACACACAAAACGGCCGGATAATTTAAGCTTGCTTTTACATGAGACACGCCTAACTCCTTCGCTAGGGTTACATTTGACTCACCGGCTCCAATAACAGTATAACAGTGTAATATAGCACCTTTTTCTTCAATTGAAAAACACTTTTCCTTCATGGAACATATTGTGTCGAGCTTTTAACCAAGTCACAATAGATGATAAACACTGACTGATTTACGCGTGCTAAGGATAGGTTTAGCGCGCGGGGAGTACCCGGGCGTGCGGAGTAGGCGAGGCGCGGGGCGGCGAGGAATTGGTGCGTAGGATTTGTGAACTAAACACTGCGTGTCGTTCTAACCGAACAAATTATCATTAAAATAGGTCGCTTTAAGCAGTTGGTCGCCTAAAACGGAGTCATACTAAACGGATATGTTTTCCTAGTACCTAACTACGAAACCTAACTTGAATTTACATTGTCGTTGCTAAAAACGGTAAGCCGTTATAAGCGAAGTCGTTATATCCGAATTCTACTGTTTATATTTTTTTAATGTGAATAACACACAAGAACGTCCCAACTGCTCCCCTCTGGAGCCAGTGAGACTATGGCATCCCCGATTGGGGTATGTTGTGGGGCTGAAGGTAGTGAGGAAGGGAAAGAGATGGGGAAGAGGAAGGTGAGAAAGTACCTGGCTATTCACAGATCTGGCCACCAAACATGGCTAAAGCCATTTCAAGCAACATTTAATTCTGAATGGTGGTCTTATCTTATCTATAGTATCTTCCACTCTGGAACGTGCCACAAATACACTTTATATTATTTTTAATTAATTAATTGTGAATTAACACAAATTAATCACATAACATTTATTTGCTCACGCCGCGTTTGAACCCGCGATCTTCGGATTGCGAGTCGAGTCTTACCCCTCGACCACGGCGGCCGTCATATAAGCCATCAAATAAATCGAACCTGTAACCTCTCTATCAACCTTCGCTGAATAAAAAAGGAGTATGATTACATTGCTCTATAATGAATTTGTAGTAGGTACTTTTTGTCGTTCAACAACTTCCAAATCTCCTAGATATGTATACAAAAAATAAATAGGTTAATTTGTCATTGTTGAAAACGTTTACTAATAAAATGTAATTGCACAATGTAATACATACAATTGACAACATTTTTAACTCGGTGTCAATGACGCTGGGCCACAATGACCCGAGGCGAATTAAAATGACCATATTTTTTTTTCCTGTCAACCGTTCGACTTGAGCGCTTGAGTAACTGGAGATACAACCCCCTTCTACCCGCACCGCCGGCGTGCTCAGTGCGACGCCGCTTGCGGAAGGAGATACACGTGCGTCAAGTTAAAACGGGTAAATATGTCCTATAGTTGAAACGAAATTCTATAGTTATGTTTTCATAGTTAATTTTGCATGTGTTTCTTACTAAGATAATAAAAAGTTGGGAAAAAATTCGGTTTAGGGGCGAGAGTCCTAGATCAAATTTTTTTTTTTATTTATACTAATTATGGGCTGGAAAATCCGAATCCGAAAGAATTAGGCGTCGGCAAGCAATATTAACTGAATTACACGACTTTAAAATTTTCTATACACACACAGGAAAACAAGCCATTTTGAACGCATTCTGACACTACAAGTCATAGAAAAACAAGAAAGATGTTACACCACATAAAATTAAGTGTTGCCATTAAGCAGAAAAACATACCTTATAAATCGACCAAGTCTTCTTCGTCCGTTGTATCCTTGTCAAACTCGCTTGGCTCGAAGGGTTCCTGTCGGATACGTGGAGAAAAGAAAGTGCCCCCTTCGTAGCTCCTACTCGCGTCACGGCAAAAAAACATCCCAGTTTTCAAGTAGTTTAGCGGCTACGCTAGGTTTGTGTAACGTGGTTTGTGATAGAAAAGAAAGTGCCCCCTTCGTAGCGCCTACTCGCGTCACGGCAAAAAAACATCCCTGTTTTCAAGTAGTTTAGCGGCTACGCTAGGTTTGTGTAACATGGTTTGTGATGGAAAAGAAAGTGCCCCCTTCGTAGCGCCTACTCGCGTCACGGCAAAAAAACATCCCAGTTTTCAAATAGTTTAGCGGCTACGCTGGGTTTTTGTAACATGGTTTGTGATAGAAAAGAAAGTGCCCCCTTCATAGCGCCTACTCGCGTCAAGGCAAGAAAACATCCCAGTTTTCAAATAGTTTAGTGGCTACGCTAGGTTTATGTAACATGGTTTGTGATACAAAAGTGAGTAAAATTTATAAAAAATAATTACTTAAATTAGTTATTGCTTAATGGCAACACTTAATTTTGTGTGGTGTAACATCTTTCTGGTTTTTCTATGACTTCTAATGTCAGTGCATTCAAAATAACAAGTTTTCCTTTGTGTTTATAGAAAATTTTAAAGTCGTGTAATTCAGTTAACATTGCTTGCCGACGCCTAATTCTTTCAGATTCGGATTTTCCAGCCCATAATTAGTATAAATAAAAAAAAAAATTTGATCTAGGACTCTCGCCCCTAAACCGAACTTCAGCCAAAAGTTGATTTATAAAATATACTAGTATTATTTATATTTCTTTTTTGTGAGCAAAGAACCCGTAAATAATTTTCAAAATCATGATAACCCTTTCAGTTTTGGTACAAACCATCAATAAAATTCGGGTCACGGTTACCCGGTGTCATTGAGCGCGTAATTATTTTCACGTCATTGACGCCGGGTTAAAATAAATAATAGAAAATCCAATTTGTGATGAGCCAATGTTAAAGTGTCCAGGTTAAAGTCTAACTGTTGGAAGTTGTTTGTCCCTTTCCCATGATTCATCAGATCAGTTCACGAAGTGAAATTTTATTTATACTTTAAACGGCTGTATCTCCCTCAATTTTGCCGAGCGCGCCTTAATTTTTTTTTTATTCAGCTTCTCCACACTTTTCTCATCGAGAAAGCGCCTTTTTATTAAATTCCCAGACATTGGCAGGATCTGCATTTCACCCTTTATTTTCTCTCTTATAATTTCAGTTTTTCAATCGTTTTGAATGAAGTTCTAAAATAAATAGACAGCAGGAGATAAAAAGTTAAAATGATATTAACCACTTTTATTGTATACTTACACAAAAAACTGGGATCCGTTGGTATTCTTTCCTCTGTTTGCCATAGAGAGGAGGAATTGCTTGTCATGTTTGATGTCAAAATTCTCATCTACAATCAAAACAATATATTCGGAATGTAGGTATAAATTAGAACTAAAGAGCCATTCGCATTTGGCAAATATATTCAGTGGCGGCGTAGGGTAGATTGGCACCCGGGGCGGTTTTGTATTGAGCACCCCTACTTAAAATAAAACCCCAAATACTAAACATGCATACGAGACTTAATTTTACTAATATATTCGATCACATTATCCTAATTTATTACCTGTCTCTTTCAGTTGATAAAATGTAAAGATTGGTTAGTCGCTCTTGGCTCATTGTGGACCTTAAGTACGATTTTAATAATTTTAACTCTGAAAAGCTTCTTTCACACGCAGCCACCAAAACACATATTGTTAAAAAAATCTCAAGCCTCCATTACATTGAGCGAGTTTACTAAGCTACGAGCCGGCGTATTCGCTATCTGCTAGTGAACTCGCTCAGTGTAATCATATTATTAGCTAACTAGCAGATTTTTACACTGAAAGAGTTTTAATTTTTAAGAACTTTAATTTTTATTACACACTTTTCCAATGTTAGTCCCGATTTTTATATATACTTTTTTGTCTGTTAAGCTTCTTTTAGGACTTCACACCAAAAAGAAAGATAGCGTAGCAAACTGAAGCCACACAAAGTTGGTATGAGTGTTAATGCTGCTTCTCTTGTTTCGACGCTTTCTTTGCTGTGCTGGGATTACACATCTCTTCGAGTGTTGATACAACCATCTCATAATTATTCTTCAGTGATTTTAGAGCGTCGTGATGAACACTCCATATTATCTCTGATAGTCGTTTAAAGGACACACTTACATTTTTCATTAGTATTTCACACCGCGCTCGATGTTAGGTAGGCGCGGTATAAGATCAGACAATTTGGGAGGTGGGATGGGTACCGCCGCCCCGGAACCTTTATTTGATAACCGACACCTCTGCCATAGGTCACCCCAAGTGGTTCGCTACTTTATGTGATTTAGCAGGGGTGCCCGGGTTGATGGGGTGAGGTTTGACTCGGTCTTGGAGGCGGATGACCAGGACACACTGAACTCCAAATTCCTACCCACCCCTTAAACCCTTTTCCTTCCCAGAACTCTCCTCTCCTCCCTTTAATTAAAAAAATCCTCGGGGACTATGTCATCTTAAGGAATGAATGCAACATGAATTCATTCTCTTAGGGAAATAGAAATTATATTCGAAAAAAAAAGAAAATATAGTAGCGATGCGTTTCAAAATATGTATAAGTATATATGCAGGTAGCTAGGTACAAGAGTAGGTAGTTATTTATTGATATGTCTTTATAGAGGGAGATTTTGTGCGAATTCTTTGGCTGTTCGAGTGAGTTGTGGTTGTCACCCCTCGGTGCTTGGTACCCGGGGCGGACCGCCCCCTCCGCCCCCCCCTTACGCCGCCACTGAATATATTAGTAACTAAACGCGTCTGAACATCACAATTGAACGTATTTAGTTATTACTATACTGTCCGAACGGCTCTTTAATGCTTAAGTCCTCCTTTACAGGGGAATAAAGGTTTGGCGGTGATTTTTTTTTTTTTTTGAGTTGACGCTCGGTCATTCACATCTCATGATAGGGGGCTTCTTCTCTTCAAGCGTGCACTTCAATCAGCTTGAGTTAGAGAATGGTTACATTTAGAATTAGAATTCTGATAAACTTGTTCTAGCGCTAAGATCAACAATTTCCAGATATGTTTTGATTTGAGTGATAACATACAATATTGGCTATTAAATTCAGAAACCGGCTAAAGTTCGGTTTTTGGGGGAAATTCCTAAAAAATAAAACTAGTTATTTTTATACTAATTATGGGCCGGAAAAACCGAATCTGAAAGAATTAGGCGGCGGAAAGCAATATTAACTGAGTTACACGACTTTAAAATTTTTTATACGCATACAGGAAAATAGCCATTTTGGAAACATTCTGATTCCTACAAAATCAAACTAATAGTTATTTTTATACTAACTTTGGGCCGGGGAATCCGAATCTGAAAGAATTAGGCGGCGGCAAGCAATATTAACTGAATTACACGACTTTAAAATTTTCCATAAATGCACATGAAAATATTCATTTCGCAAGCTGATTTTGACTTGACACACGTAGTACAAAGACCATAGAAAACAAGATAACATAGATGTTTTTACCACACAAAATTAAGTGTTGCCATTAACCAGTAATATCAATAACGTAAAATAACACGTTTATATTTTAAGTACTTATTCTTTATAAATTTTACTCACTTTTGTATCACAAACCATGTTACATAAACCCAGCGTAGATGCTAAACTATTTGAAAACAGGGATGTTTTATTGCCGTGACGCGAGCAGGCGGTATAAAGGGGCACAAACCATGTTACACAAACCTAGCGTAGCCGTTAAACTACTTGAAAACAGGGATGTTTTTTGCCGTGACGCGAGCAGGCGGTATAAAGGGGCACAAACCATGTTACACAAACCTAGCGTAGCCGCTAAACTACTTGAAAACAGGGATGTTTTTATGCCGTGACGCGAGCAGGCGGTATAAAGGGGCACAAACCATGTTACACAAACCTAGCGTAGCCGCTAAACTACTTGAAAACGTAGGCTGTTTTTTTAAATTGATGCGAGCAGGCGGTATAAAGGGGCACAAACCATGTTACACAAACCTAGCGTAGCCGCTAAACTACTTGAAAACGTAGGCTGTTTTTTTAAATTGACGCGAGCAGGCGGTATAAAGGGGCACAAACCATGTTACACAAACCTAGCGTTAGGTTAGGTTAGGTTAGGTTAGGTTAGGGACGTGAGCAGGCGGTATAAAGGGGCACAAACCATGTTACACAAACCTCGCGTAGCCGTTAAACTACTTGAAAACAGGGATGTTTTTTAAAATTGACGCGAGCAGGCGGTATAAAGGGGTACAAACCATGTTACACAAACCTAGCGTTAGGTTAGGTTTGGTTACGCATTTTTAAGATTACGAATTTTCATACTTTTGGTTTAAGAATACGGCCGTTGAGATAGTTGTAATTCATAAATATAGGGATAAATATTTTTTGAGACTTGGTAACACTGCCAACACATGTTTTCGTAGATTTCTTGTTTATCTATGATTTTGTACTGAATGAGTCAAATTCAGCTACCGAAATGAATATTTTCTTGTTTGTGTGTATTGAAAATTTTAAAGTCGTGTAATTCAGTTAATATTGCTTGCCGCCGCCTAATTCTTTCAGATTCGGATTCCTCGGCCCAAAGTTAGTATAAAAATAACTATTAGTTTGATTTTGTAGGAATCAGAATACTTCCAAAATGGCTATTTTCCTGTATGCGTATAAAAAATTTTAAAGTCGTGTAACTCAGTTAATATTGCTTTCCGCCGCCTAATTCTTTCAGATTCGGTTTTTCCGGCCCATAATTAGTATAAAAATAACTAGTTTTATTTTTTAGGAATTTCCCCCAAAAACCGAATTTATTCCCAGAAACCTTCTAATTATATTTTAAATGTAAGAATAATAAATATCGTACCATCGAACACCCCTCCATAGATTGATTCTCCGCCAGTTCCATTGGCATTTGTGAAGTCACCGCCTTGGATCATGAAATCTTTCACAACCCTATGGAAAACCATGCCCTGAAAATATAAAATTGATAAATCAAAAACTAAAGAAGCTTCCCGGAAACTAGAATTTGTTAATGATAAAGGTGAATAGATCAGGACATGTATGGTAAAATTGAAAAATAAGATTATTATACCTTGTAGGTGAGTGGTTTTCCGGTGGTTTCTCCGAGTCCCACATCTCCCGCACACAAACCACGGAAGTTTTCCGCAGTTTTAGGAACGACATCGTTGTATAACTCGAAAACAACACGGCCAGAAGGTAACCCTCCGATGGACAGGTCCATAAAAACCCTATCCCTCGCCGGCTTCTCCGTCGTTTCTACCGTCATTTTGCTACAATAAATGTATTATTAATTCCCAATAAAAGCGAAACAAGCAGATTATTTGTAAAATCAAGAAGTGAAGGGTTCGTACGTATTTTAAATGCTATATTCTTTTCGATCTACATCAAAATAATCAAGTAATTTGGTTTAACGGAGAACGAAAACGTCCATTTTTATTTTCTGTCGTAAACCAGAGATTTCACTAAATAAACTTCAAATTCAGTATTGCCAGAGTCAAAAGGGCATGAATCATAAATATTATTAGGCTAGGCGCAAATGCACGTTTTCCGTATTCGATTTCCGAATTCGTTTTCCGTATTCGGACATTCGAATGCATGGAATCAGTAGAAAATACATTAACTGACGCACACGTTCGATTTTTTTCCGAACGGAACAAATTCCGTACGTACGTTTCGAATGCAAGCCTGCGCGTTCGGAGAAACCTAGTGGAAAAAACCTAATGACGTCATGCGGAACGCAGCGCTTGCGTACATTTTGTTTGTGCCGGCGCGGCGCACACGTTCGGAAATTTCTATTCAGTATCGCACCCGCACTGCGTGCATCGGATGTATTCTTTGTATTTGTTACGCATAGAATCGCAACACGATAATGTGTGAGGCAGAAACTTTCATTATTAATTCATTATTTTTCATCATTTCATTATTTTTTTCTTCTTCATTATTAACAGAAATGCAATTGCTAATAAATCGTCGTACGATCACCACGCTATCACTATCTGTACTGACGTGTATACATTCCGAATGAAGAAAACGAATGTTTGCGCTAGTCTCACGGAATTGCAAATCGAAATTCCGCATTAAGAAATTGAATACGGAAAACGTCCATTTGCGCCCAGCCTATACCAATCCGCATGAATGCAGATAGTATCAAAAATGGAGCGATATGAGTATCAGGACCATAGACTTTTTAACATTGGTTTGTAACCTCTTGGCAGTTTGTCGATGTTTGCTAACTGTCATTTAAATGTCAATTTTTCAATTTTAAACGTATCTGTTTTCAACGAGTTATAGTTGTTTTTATGCTTCTCGGCCACTCTTTAATTGTCTTAGACAAAATTTCGTTTTCGGTTTAATTAATAACGTCACAGTGTGGCCCCTCAAGAAAAGATTTAAAATGTCAGAAGGTGCATTTGATCCAAAGGGATCTGCCGGCAATATAGCCGTGTATGATACATTAAAAAATCTTGTCAAACAGTATCTAGAACTGGTATATATCCCATTCAATATACGTTAACTACAATAAACACTAGGGTTTTATTTATAAATTTTATATGATATTTTATTTTAGGGTATGTGGAGTGGTGCTCTCTTCTGGGCTGATAAAGTGCTAGCGTTGAATGGGAACTCTGGAGAAGATGAAGTGTACACGGTGGCCAACTGTATGTTGGAGAAAAATGAACATCATCGAGCGCACCACGCCATAGTATCTCGGAAACTCCACAAAAAGCACCTAATGTGTTATTACACGGCAAGTCGGGCATTACTAGAGTCAAAGGAATACTCGTTAGCCCTACAATTAATGGACGAGGCAGACCCTGAAACGTTGACCCATACTTTAAATAATCCACCGAAACATGTGAGTTTCTTATTGAATCTGCAATTATTAAACATACGAATTTAGATTGTTTATGTGTAAAGTGATTGTGTCCAGTCCTGTAAAGTTGCGTACTCACCTGCGAGCCGTGTCGTTACATTTGCCAGCGACTCGCGGCGAGCCAACTCAAATATATAAGCCCTAACGTACACCCTAGAGTCTGCACCGTGTTGCAGGCGAGTACTTTCACATAAAAAAAGTCTAACTTCCCTGTGTCATTTTCAAAATTGGAACAGTTGTTGAGACAAGCGATAAAGTACTTAGGTACCTAAATATAATTATTTTACTACATTTTATGGAGGTAAAGTAGATACCAAAATTGTTTTATTGATTAATATAATTCTTTATTTGAAAAGCGACGTTCCTGAGGCAAATATTTTTTTATAAATAATTTTGGCTTTTTTAATTCTAGCGCAAACCTGTGAAAAATCCTACATGATTTTTCACCGGTTTGCACTATTATAAGATAAAATCTTTCAGTTACATTAAACTTTTAATGATTGTTTATTGTGCATCAATTTTTAACTCTGATACGATTTTGGATTTTCACGCCCAAAAGTATATTCGTTATTTATTTTTGGAATGTTATGCCTTGTTGCGCTACCTCAATGACGTTATATAAAATAAATAGACTCGTTATAGTCTCACATACTCACAATACAATGTGGAAAGTAAGGAAAACTCTTTTGTTTTCAGCGATTTTCAATAATTTCTCAATTCAAAAGTTTATTCCTGTGTGATAAAGATAGACAATCAAATAATGTGTATGTATGAATGGCACGGATATGCACGGATACATTAGCGGGCGGCGTATTAATTTCTTTGCCGAATACTGCTTTCACATCACGGGTGTGACTGAGATAACAAGATACTCTCACTCGGTTACACTACGCACAGGGGAGGGTAAAGGCGGGTAAAACAAGACACACGGGCAAATATTTTTTATTATAATTATATGAGTTATCGTTAGTAATACAATATTGGTACTATTATAGTAGTATTGTTAAAAACATATTTTATTATACAGTACAGGTTATAGGTTCAAATGAGTATACAAATCTATTTACAATTTTCATCAACGACATTATAAAACGCTTTCCTTTGACCGTGGTATGTAAATCGTCTTTATTGAAATGAACTGAACCAGCGCATACTAGTGAAGTTGTCTATGACTGAACATATTGTGCTGTAAAGCGAAGGTGTCCAATCATGTTCGCATCTTTGAATGCGAACAACAGTGGTCCATTTCTGTCGTCGTAGTTGATCACGGGGAAACCTAAAATTCATATTTGATAAGTCATAATAAATTTATATTGAATTAATTGTCATTTTACGTTTATAAAGTCACAGCGTAAATTATAATTATTAATAGAGCTTAACTACAACTAGCGTGTTTACGTATATTAAATTATAGTGTCTTGTCATTGTCAGCAAGGAAGCTCGGTTCGAGCGTTATGAGTTATGACAATTCAAACATAATTAAATTAATTAACGATTTACCCTGTGTACGTTTTACCCCATCTTTCCCAATAGAAGAAAACTTGTGCGGGACGCTGTGTGAACCGACCTACTGTTAGCAGGTTGTCTTTGTTATGCTCGTTACTTTTTGATGCAACGTTCTCTGTCTCGTAATGACGTGTAAAACCGCGAGCGGGAAACATGAAAATTTATTGTAATATTTATAATAATCGATAATATTAAGTAATTTGCGTGTACTTACAAATGAAGTGTTATTCCTTCGCCTTTACTATTATTTGCAGTGTATTTGAAACATTTTCTCATCACACAGGAGGGCATTTTGACACTTTTTAAAATGCAATCTACTTACTGGTAAGTACTGGTAAGACGCAACCTTACTCGACGCGTAGCAGTTTAGTACTAAAGTACTAGATATCGAGACCGGTACAATTGTCTTGCGATTGTCTTCCCACTTTGAGATTTCTACCCCTCGTCTAATATAGTATGTAACGTCATTGCGCTACCTCCTTCTTTTCTTTAGCCTACGTTCCAGACAGCGTTACAGTGTCCATTATCCGGACAGCGTTACAGTGCCCTGATGAAGGGCACGGCGATGATGGCAACACGGCATAACACCCCAAAAATAAATAATGAAAATTCAGTTCAATCCAGATTGTTCAGTGATATAGTTTAGTGTAAATGGTACTAAATAGATTACAAAACTGGTCTTACGAGTACATTTAAGATAGGTTAGCCCAGTAAGTAAGGTAACAAAAAACTAGCTTGGTTTAGTAGAACAGACCGAATTAAAAAATAAATAATGTGCATGTTTCGAGAATAGAAAATAAAATAAAAAATATTGATACGTCGGCTATGAATGTATAAAACGTGAAAGTATAAAATAATGACTGCTTCGGTTATGAATTAGCATATTTTATTTATGATTCCAGCGGGTGTTAGGGGCAGTGGCGGTAGTACGGGGGCGCATTCTGGCGGCCCTGGAGCGGAGAGAGGGGGCCGGTATGAGCTTCCTCAACGCCCTTCGCAAGGACGTCCACTGCTACGAAGCACTCCAATACATCACCAAGCATCATATGCTGACACCGCAACAGGGTAACTACTAATTCCGTGTGAATATATTATTATCTATTAGGAAAGTTGTCAGAACAGATGTATGAGACAGTGTATGGATGTGAATGAAGCATGGAGAAAAATGGCGCAAGTTAGTTTTAGAAGTAATTTTTTTTATATCGTCAATGAATCCACCCAACCACCACTGCCCCAAAATCATTTTTTTATGGACTCATCTGGTTGAATACTTTTTGTCTTCAGATTTATTTATTTCGCATACAAAATACCCACTTAACACTAATAGGTACTTATGGTTTTTTTTTGTGATACTAAATAATCTATTTTTTGGGTCTTAGTAACCAAAAATTCGATTATTTATTTATTTTTCATGGTCTCCATAAAATAGTTATACATCAATATATATTAACCATTCGAAAGATAGAGATTTCCGGGTTTTCAATTTCTGTCATGCTAATTACAAAAATTCATACCTTGTTACGTTACGGAATTGGGTTCCGTGCGGAAAGCTAATGAATTGGCCTCCAGGGCACAGCTCGCCGTACCGCCCCCGCTCCCCCCCTCTCCGCACGCGGAGGTCCGCAGCCAAGCGCCGAGCGGCTCCCAGCGGCCATTCCTTCGCCGGCCTTCGGCAGAATAACTGTGTTCCCCGTGATTCGCGCTAGGCGCTCTCCGTAAACGCTCACGATGTTTTACTTTAATTGTGTATTGTGCTTAAAGAGGCTTACGCCTACCCAGAATCCTGTCTGCCGACCGCCTATCTCCTGCTTGTGAGTACCAATGAACCTTGCTACCCCTCGGTGTGCTAAGAACTGACATTTAAATTCACTAAACACGTGTAGAGAGAGTTGAGAGAAGCTCCCCCCGTTATGATAGAATTAATTAGAGATAGCCAAATACTCATGTGTGTAGTGCCGATGCTGGCCTTTTGTAGAACCCTGTTCACCTTTAATTGAATAAAACCCTTTTTCGTGCATAACAACTGTGTTCTGATTGAGGAAGGAGACCTGGAGATTTTGAGGAAAGGAAGGGGAGTAAGAATTAACAAGCGAACCACAGACACTCGCCCTGGGTTTAAGAGGGACCTTGCTCGCGCCGGCTGTGCAGAGCTAGCCGCCGGCTTGTTTATTGCATGTCCTTTCCAGGTTTTGGGTTTAGCGTTGGCCGCAAGTAGCGCCAATGCTAGCACTGGGCCCAACGTGGTGCTTTTTTTTGCGTTTTAATGCTAGCACTGGGCCCAACGTGGTGCTTTTTTTTGCGTTTTAATGCTAGCACTGTCGCCCGACGTGTGGCATTTTTTTTTTCCTCCCTCTTCACGGTCCCACAGTCTCGTTCTTCAATCAGCAATTGTTTAAACTTTATAATGTATAATGTTTTGTCTTGTTACTCCCAATTTGTCTAGCATTTCCATCAAGAACCCCGGCGCGATTGTAACTTCGAATTGCAATTTAAATTATCACGGGCACGATTCCTTCATTTTCGAGTCGTCACTCGACAAAACATTATCACCGGTATTCCTACGTAAAGTGCTCAACCAAGAAAGTTGCCGTCGTGAATAATATAGTGTTTACAAGTGTCGACCGACTAAATTTGCTAGTTTCAAATACAAGATTAATAGTGGAAATGTACACAAATATTTAAAACAAAGTTATTCAACAATTAAAATCCTGTATATGATAAACCAATTACCCGCTTCGTTTCCCGAAAGTTAATTAACCAGTTTTTATTAATAAACTTATTCCGCAGTGTGCTGGTCTGTATTTGATATCGACATATTCTGCGAATAGGGGACTATTTCGCAAAATACTGGCCTGTATATATAACGGCATATTTTGCAGCTTAAGGGAAACAAGTGGATTAAATTCTTTCTACCTTTTGACAATTGAGCATTTTTCTAATTTTGCCGCCTGTTTCATCATTTAGCTTTTTTTTCTTTCGTAAGAAACAGACGACATAATTTGAAAGACGTTCGGTTCGCGTTGACGTCGATTCCTCGAGTCAGGCATTACATTACGTATGCACATTTCTGCATATAACTTGTTATGACAAAAGGAAGTCGGCGGATAAATACCAATAATTGGTGATGCTCAAATCAGGCTACAGTCTAGCCACGTAAATAAAGAAACGATTCCCCAAGACATTGTTGAATTTTCAAACAAATACTTCCACGAAAACTTGTATAAAAGAAAAAATATTTCTTTCCTTTTCTGAAGAACCCCCCTTTGGAAAGGAAATGGAAATATTCTAAAAACATGTTCGTTTAAGGCGAACCTCGTTTCCGTTTTTTATTTCCGGACTTTTGCAAATTTGCAAACATTTTTCAAAAACATCGGAATAAATTCTAAAAACGTGTTTCATTAAGGTGAATCCCGGCCCGTGAAATTTTCATATCCGGACTTTGAAAATTTTCAAGAAATTTCCAAAACATCTGGATTTTTTCACAAAATCACGTTTTTTAAGGGAAACCGCTGCCCAAATTTTTCTCGTTTTTGGACTTTGAAAAATTTTCAACAAATTTCCAAAACATCTGGATTTTTTCACAAAATCACGTTTTTTGAGGCAAACCCCTGCACAATTTTTTTTTCATTTTATGGACTTTGAAAAATTTCAACAAATTTTCAAAACATCTGGTTTTTTTTTACAAAATCACGTTTTTTTAAGGGAAACCGCTGCCCAAATTTTTCTCGTTTTTGGACTTTGAAAAATTTTCAACAAATTTCCAAAACAGCTGGATTTTTTTACAAAATCACGTTTTTTAAGGGAAACCGCTGCCCAAATTTTTCTCGTTTTTGGACTTGGAAAATTTTCAACAAATTTCCAAAACATCTGGATTTTTTCACAAAATCACGTTTTTTAAGGGAAACCGCTGCCCAATTTTTTCTCATTTTATGGACTTTGAAAATTTTCAACAAATTACCAAAACATCTGGATTTTTTTCACAAAATCACGTTTTTTGAGGCAAACCCCTGCACAAATTTTTCTCGTTTTCGGACTTTGAAAAATTTTCAAGAAATTCCCAAAACATCTGGATTTTTTCACAAAATCACGTTTTTTAAGGGAAACCGCTGCCCAATTTTTTCTCATTTTATGGACTTTGAAAATTTTCAACAAATTACCAAAACATCTGGATTTTTTCACAAAATCACGTTTTTTGAGGCAAACCCCTGCACAAATTTTTCTCGTTTTTGGACTTTGAAAAATTTTCAACAAATTTTCAAAACATCTGGTTTTTTTTTACAAAATCACGTTTTTTTAAGGGAAACCGCTGCCCAAATTTTTCTCGTTTTTGGACTTTGAAAAATTTTCAACAAATTTCCAAAACAGCTGGATTTTTTTACAAAATCACGTTTTTTAAGGGAAACCGCTGCCCAAATTTTTCTCGTTTTTGGACTTGGAAAATTTTCAACAAATTTCCAAAACATCTGGATTTTTTCACAAAATCACGTTTTTTAAGGGAAACCGCTGCCCAATTTTTTCTCATTTTATGGACTTTGAAAATTTTCAACAAATTACCAAAACATCTGGATTTTTTTCACAAAATCACGTTTTTTGAGGCAAACCCCTGCACAAATTTTTCTCGTTTTCGGACTTTGAAAAATTTTCAAGAAATTCCCAAAACATCTGGATTTTTTCACAAAATCACGTTTTTTAAGGGAAACCGCTGCCCAATTTTTTCTCATTTTATGGACTTTGAAAATTTTCAACAAATTACCAAAACATCTGGATTTTTTCACAAAATCACGTTTTTTGAGGCAAACCCCTGCACAAATTTTTCTCGTTTTTGGACTTTGAAAAATTTTCAACAAATTTCCAAAACATCTGGATTTTTTCACAAAAATCACGTTTTTTAAGGGAAACCGCTGCCCAAATTTTTCTCGTTTTTGGACTTGGAAAATTTTCAACAAATTTCCAAAAACATCTGGATTTTTTCACAAAATCACGTTTTTTAAGGGAAACCGCTGCCCAAATTTTTCTCGTTTTTGGACTTTGAAAATTTTCAACAAATTTTCAAAACATCTGGATTTTTTCTCAAAATCACGTTTTTTGAGGGGAACCTCTGCGCAAATTTTTCTCGTTTTTGGACTTTGAAAAATTTTCAACAAATTTCCAAAACATCTGGATTTTTTCTCAAAATCACGTTTTTTGAGGCAAACCCCTGCCCAAATTTTCAAATAAACCAAACACTTATAAGAAACGTGTTTTTTTTCAAAAACTTTTTGTAAAAAATACGTCCCCAGTGGTCAATCTCTGCCCAATTTCTTTCCAATTGCGAGTCTAGTTCTCATTTTTTCCAACATAAGGTCACTCTGATACGATCTTATACACCATGGAAGTTCCTCAAGTTACGCTGGGTATAATCCCGCACGTCTTTACTTCAAGAAAGGAAGAATTACTACAGGCCCTGAGAAATAGAAAGATTTCTCTTAGGAATAATTCCAAAATGCCTTACTGTGACGGAATCAGTAAATTCCATCACATCAAGTACTCAGGCGTTATCAAATTGGCAAAACTCTTGTCATAAGTGACGTGAGTTACTTGTAAATATTAAATGTAAATAATCACCCATATGGGCATTCGTAAGGTAATCCTTACACCCGAAGGCACATTAATGTCAACGGTAGCCTAACTCCTGTACATTCTTTTTCTTTTTTTTTTTGCATAATTTTATATTTTCTTGTACATCCTGCGTGCCTTGCCTGCTGTACCACAAGAGCACCTCTTGGGGCACCGTTTTCATACTTGTATGCATCCTCTTCCTGAAATTGATCACTTCGGGAAAGGGCCTCCTTTTCCTCCTACCATCAACGGTTCCGGAAAACTCCTGCTCCAAGACGTCGCTTTCCTTTTCACAATTCTTGCAGCATCCGCGCGTTTTTTTTTTCTCACCTCATCGCCTCATCTTGTCATATCACCTTTTTTTAATTGTTTTGTGTCGGGTTTTTGTCGTACCAGTACGTCCCTACCCTAATGTTGTAAATATAAAATCTTAAGTGCAAGTCTGTATAATAACCATTGGTTTCAGACCATTGCCGCAGCTCACTACTATGGTCACAGCACCATATTGTAAGAATGTCGCAACGATTTCCGTATAATAGGAAATCCTCCCGTTTTTTTTCTTTTTTCTTTTTCCTCTTCACCCCATCCTAACACATTCATAGTAATGTTGTATATTGGGGATCGTTTCGAATACACCAAATGTACACACCTATCAGGTCACATTCGCTGGATTCGAAACAATTCAAGGGCAACCTTGTTGCTACTTGTGGTTTTTCTTCTTTTTCCAAAAATTAGAATGGCGCTCAACCCAATTGCTCTATTTTTTTCAGAATCGTATTTTGTCGGATTCTGAAAAAAATATTTGTTATAAAAGTGACAATACGTTTCGTCCCTTCATTAACATTGTTCTTTGTACATATACAACTTCATTATGAGGTACAATTTATCATGACATCAGTTTCTTTTGTCCTTTATTGTACCATTATTTTTGTTTGAAGTTTAAAATCTTGGCCAGATCTTCAATAAAATTTGTGTTTATCGCCTTTTGGCAAGTCTTGTAACGTATGCTAATATGAAATTATTAAGCTACAGCAGTGCCGTATTAATTACATCATTGCAAAACCGCCGTCTGTATTGAATGGGGACCCACATTTTCGAACGTAATTGGGCTACTGTCTTTCAATACTGGGCAAATTTGTTGTAAATCGTTCATTCCTGTCACGTGAGACGTGAAAACGTGACAATATCTACCATCATAGAAGAGATCCTCAAAACATCCGCCATGATACGAGAAGCTCGTTATAATTACTTTATACTCATAACTAAATGTTACTAAGTTGGTCGTGTGTCCTTTGGCATGAGAACCGCTTAACCCGCCGTCTGTATTGAATGGGGACCCACATTTTCGAACGTAATTGGGCTACTGTCTTTCAATACTGGGCAAATTGGTTGTAAATCGTTCATTCCTGTCACGTGAGACGTGAAAACGTGACAATATCTACCATCATAGGAGAGATCCTCAAAACATCCGCCATGATACGAGAAGCTCGTTATAATTACTTTATACTCTTAACTAAATGTTATTGAGTTGGTTGTGTGTCCTTTGGCATGAGAACCGCTTAACCCGCCGTCTGTATTGAATGGGGACCCACATTTTCGAACGTAATTGGGCTACTGTCTTTCAATACTGGGCAAAATTTGTTGTAAATCGTTCATTCCTGTACATGAGACGTGAAGACGTTACAATACTCACCATGAATCGTGCGAACGAAATAATATCTACCCCCATGTTTGTGTGACCTACCAAGTGTAGATCACACGCCTTTTATTTTCTGTTATCAGAAAATTTTTATGTCAGTGTATTCCTTTTGTCCTACACTACCAAATGGTATTGTAATGTGCCAGGATAACTGCTGTAGACCTTGTTTCACCTTCCACTCAGAGGTCGAATTTCGGAAATAGCCGAGTCCTCAGCAGTTTTCTTCGTTCAAATGTTCCCAATTGTCACCCTTTCCCTTCCTCGAAATTATCCGTGAATGGGGATATATGCGTTACGCACTTGGCGTTTCGTTTGTCAAATGGGACAACCTTCATACACGGATCCTTTCAACTTCCTACTCCTTTCCCACTTTTCATAACTTATTTGTACTCAATGTTTTTGTTCTTCGAAAGTAGAAAAAATGCTACCGTATAGACGTGAGCATAGGTCATGGAAGACCAACTTCTTTCGAAAGGGGGCATTTTGTCATACGTACAAACCCTTACCTACGTGTTCTTGGAAATGTATTTAGTTTAAAAAAAAACTAAATGGGTTAAACAGAACCTTCCTTGAATACGTACCTTTGTAATATGTATAAGTCTGTAGTTGCATTTAGTTAACTCTCTCTCCGTCTCTCTCTCTCTCTCTACACGTCAAACAAATCCAATCTTTCTCAACATGCACACCTTGTTTCTCTCCAAACCTTTTCATCATTGGTCTACCAGGCAGGTAAACTTCAAGAATTTTGTTCTAATAATAATTTTTTCGCCGGATTAATAAGAAGACCAGCAGCTCTTCACCCTATCTACACCTGCGCCTCTCTTCATGCTGCCTTCACTACCGTCACGGAGGTCCCATGCCTTCAAACCCTACGTACCAAAAGCACCCGACCACACCTAACATAACCTAGTGTGGGATAAGTTTTAAGATTTTCACGGCCAGAAGCATTTTCGTTATATGTTTTTGGGGTGTTGTGCCGTGTTGCGCTACCTCCTTCTTTAGCCAACGTTTCGGACATCGTTGCAGTGTCCATCATCAGGGCAGATCCGGCAGATCCGGTAGATGTGATCACACATCTACCGGATCTGCCGGATCTGCCCTGATGATGGACACTGCAACGATGTCCGAAACGTTGGCTAAAGAAGGAGGTAGCGCAACACGGCACAACACCCCAAAAACATATAACGAAAATAACCTAGTGTGAGTCGTGCGTGTAGTTGCGAATTGTATCATCACAAAACCATCACTCAAACAAACCCGAGCACGTCAGCTCTAAGTTGGTTCATGTTCCTGTTGCCATTGTACAAATGTTCCTGCGGCACCTTGCAAATGTTCCTGTTGCCATCGTGCAAATGTTCCTGCGGCATCTCGCAAATGTTCCTGTTGCCATTGTACAAATGTTCCTGCGGCACCTTGCAAATGTTCCTGTTGCCATCGTGCAAATGTTCCTGCGGCATCTCGCAAATGTTCCTGTTGCCATTGTACAAATGTTCCTGCGGCACCTTGCAAATGTTCCTGTTGCCATTGTACAAATGTTCCTGCGGCACCTTGCAAATGTTCCTGTTGCCATCGTGCAAATGTTCCTGCGGCATCTCGCAAATGTTCCTGTTGCCATTGTACAAATGTTCCTGCGGCATCTCGCAAATGTTCCTGTTGCCATTGTACAAATGTTCCTGCGGCATCTCGCAAATGTTCCTGTTGCCATTGTACAAATGTTCCTGCTGCATCTTGCAAATGTTCCAGCTGCACCTTGCAAATTGCTCTGTTGCCATCATGCCAATGCTCCTGTGCCCTTGCGCAAATAACAATACCAACAATTGTTCATCCAACAATCCCACTGTATACAAACCAGTGTACCAACCACCATCACAACAACGGCTGTCATGCACACAAACCACCTCCTCTATAAAGGACCAACCACCAATTACAATTCCACTCTCCAGTACCTCAATGACGTCATACTGGCCCACCCACAGGATCCGGAAGCAGCTACCTTTTTGACCTCTGTGACAGGTAGAACCCTCTCCACCACCAAGAAGCCTCATCCTGCGTTCTCGTCTTCGTGTTTTCTTTAAGGCCCTAGTGTTCCTTGAGTGTAATCTCAAACGGGCCAGGTTACTGTGACAAAGTAACCTTATAACTTCAGTGCAACGTTCAAACACCCCAAACATCCTACGCAAACCACGCTACGCAAACTTAGCTCACAGACCAATGATACAATTTAGAGTCATTTTTTTTCTATCACTGCATAACCCTTGTACCTTTCTCCAGCAGGTCCTTGTTTATATTTATGTATGCCACTGCTCTTTCATGTACATTCATGTATAATTCTTTGTTCACCATGTTTTTTTTCTCTTTTGTTTTTGTTTCTACTATTTTGTAGCTAGCAACTTTTTTCTTTTTCTCTCTCTCTCTCCCTCCCCCCTTTCTCTTGGATGTTTTTTTTTTGGCACAAGTGCTAGAAGGGTAAGAGGATTTCTTAGCCCTACTGCTCCATTACCACGTCGCTTTTTTTGCGG
Organism: Limnephilus marmoratus; assembly: GCA_917880885.1. NCBI lineage: Eukaryota > Metazoa > Arthropoda > Insecta > Trichoptera > Limnephilidae > Limnephilus > Limnephilus marmoratus. The sequence continues at coordinate 26,537,915 of OU862923.1, read as the reverse complement.
CGAGGGGGGAAGTGTTACGTTACGGAATTGGGTTCCGTGCGGAAAGCTAATGAATTGGCCTCCAGGGCACAGCTCGCCGTACCGCCCCCGCTCCCCCCCTCTCCGCACGCGGAAGTCCGCAGCCAAGCGCCGAGCGGCTCCCAGCGGCCATTCCTTCGCCGGCCTTCGGCAGAATAACTGTGTTCCCCGTGATTCGCGCTAGGCGCTCTCCGTAAACGCTCACGATGTTTTACTTTAATTGTGTATTGTGCTTAAAGAGGCTTACGCCTACCCAGAATCCTGTCTGCCGACCGCCTATCTCCTGCTTGTGAGTACCAATGAACCTTGCTACCCCTCGGTGTGCTAAGAACTGACATTTAAATTCACTAAACACGTGTAGAGAGAGTTGAGAGAAGCTCCCCCCGTTATGATAGAATTAATTAGAGATAGCCAAATACTCATGTGTGTAGTGCCGATGCTGGCCTTTTGTAGAACCCTGTTCACCTTTAATTGAATAAAACCCTTTTTCGTGCATAACAACTGTGTTCTGATTGAGGAAGGAGACCTGGAGATTTTGAGGAAAGGAAGGGGAGTAAGAATTAACAAGCGAACCACAGACACTCGCCCTGGGTTTAAGAGGGACCTTGCTCGCGCCGGCTGTGCAGAGCTAGCCGCCGGCTTGTTTATTGCATGTCCTTTCCAGGTTTTGGGTTTAGCGTTGGCCGCAAGTAGCGCCAATGCTAGCAACCTCCAATACGAAAACATATGAATTGCTGCTACCTGCGGTTTAACTGCTTAAGGACTTCACCCGAGTTTACTATTATGTGCGAACAATTCTCTCAAACTAGGTCCTCCATCATTGAAAGTAAAAGGATTTCAAATATTGTCAGGTTATTCGTAATCCCGTTTATCTGTCTTTAAAAAAAACTAATTACATATTTAAATGTCCATTCCAGAGGTAGATCTCCTAGATAGTCTGCCGTTCAAGGCGCAATGCAGCAAGACTGAGATTGCCATCCTGAAGTTGGTGTACCGCAACGAGCTGAGCAAGTACCACATAGAGGACGATGAACCCAAAGTGCCGCCCACCGTGACGGGTGCACTGTACAATGAGCAGTTGCTGGAGAAGTTCCTCGAGTTTGATACCAGCAGCGACTTCATTGAGAGCCGCGCGCGCCAGTTTCTTCGCAAAGGGGAGTTTGCACGGTGTCTCGGCTCGCTGGGACCAAAAGAAGGTAAATATTATAATAAATAGATTACAGTGAAACCCTCTTATAAAGTTCCCTCATAATAAGTTTCATGCTTAAGAAGTTTTTTCTGCTCCTTAGGAAAACCTAATAAGAGTGTTTCGCTCTTGAACATTCAAATTAATAGACTTGCCCTAACACAAAATCTGGATACCATTTAGACTAGCTCGAGGCAAACCACGTGACTATATTTTTGGGTTCCATGACAGTTGGTCTGGTGACAGTTGGTCCGGCTACAGTGGAGGTAATCCACCTCTTACCCGCCCTGGTATAAGTAACTGATGGTTACTCCTTCAAGGCTCTCGCAAGATTCTAATTTTTTTTGTTAAACAAAGCTACATTTGTTTATTTTGAACGAATCTAGACCTCCAGTGTCCTTGCATTCGTTGTTAGTAAGCAGTATGCAAGTGCTTAACAGGAAAAACAAAATGCAAAAAAATAGGTTAGTAAGACAAAGATAAATTAAACAGGGCAAAAGAAAAACTCATTCATGAGGCTCCATGAGGCGGCATTGCATCTGTAAAAACCCGCAAGCACCTGCATAAAATAGAGAACATAAGTAATACAATAAATCTCAAATCAATTGGCAAGTACCAACAAAAAATGTGAATGGCTTTCGGTCTGACCATAAACTACACTTAGCTTCCGTGTCCCTTAGCCAACCATTAAACTTTCAGCCGGACCAATTGTCGCCAGACCAATTGTCGCCATTCCAAATGTCGGCCGGACGAACTGTCGGCCGGACCAACTGTCACTGGACCAACTGTCGCCGGACCAACTGTCGCCGGACTAATTATCGGGTCACCATATTTTTGGCACTAGGAGGGTTCAAGAACGTTTTGAATAAACTACGACATCAGTCATACATTAACCGCCGAAGAGTGCATATTGAAATAACCAGATCCCGCACAGGAAAGTAAAGTTTGTTGATGTAAGGCAACCGTTTGCAGCACAGTTCATTTTCGGACTTTTCTGCGCAGGATCTGAATGTTCATTTTTAACAGAACCACCTAGCATAGCGATGCTAAAAATGAATGAGGTGTTTAAATTATAACACATTTGTAAAAGTTTGTAACTAAAGTGATAAAATGTCAAATTTTAGAAACAAGCTCTAACTTTTGTTTTCCTGATTTGAGATTTGTAGTAAAGTATTTTAAATATCCATTGAGCGTCATTGTAAAAAGGTCTAGTAATTCGTAAGCAGATTTTATTTTCAAGAACTAAATCGTGGTAGTATGATTCGAGTTGCCTTTATACTGTCAGATTAATTTATTGACAAATCATAGAAAGGGAGATGGTCATGCCGCCTCCCCGCGGTGTTCCATTCTCCCTGCGGGGAGAAGGTGTGATTATTAGTCATTACATAGTATAAAATGAAGTCGCTCAAAATGTATGTGCGCATTGATCTTTTAAACTACGCAACGGATTTTCATGCGGTTTTCACCAATATATAGAGTGATTCAAGAGGAAAGTTTATATGTATAATACATGCTCATTATGGTAGATAAAAGCCGAGAAATTCAAATATTCAATTCAGGCAGCGGGCAGCTGGCAAGCGGGTGGTGTGGATTTTATAAAGGTTGGGTAATGGCGTTGTGTTTCGTTAGCTACAGCAACGTGTGGCCAGGTCTGCTAGTTACTTAATAAAGTACTCTTACGCCACCATTCAGATTTGTCTGTTTCAATTTTCAGCTGATAGTGAAAGGTCTGCAGAACTTAGGGCAGCTTGTTTAACAGAGTTGAAGCAGCCGCCAGCCCTGTTCTCCCTCGCCCATCGCCTCGTGGACAAATATCCCCAATCCGCTACTTCTTGGTTTGCCGTTGGTTGCTACTATTACATTATAAGTAAGTTTTATTGTTATGTACGGGCTTAAGTGACTGGGTTTAGTAGTAAATTGACAGGAATGCTCCTTATAATGCCAAGCTCCCAGAACCTATTACCACCTTAGTCAGCCAATGGTAAAATGCCAAGCCTTTTGCCGGCTTACACCATTTTTCGTAATAACTTCACTGTTTTTTTGCAAAATGATATTTTTGTAAATTAAACTGTCTTACCAGACAATGTATTTATATACATACCTACTTATAAAAATTGTACGCATCTATATTGTGTAGTGTCCCCATGATAGCTACTTATGTTCATAGCAGTGTTTTTGTTCTCTCTTTAATGTTATAAAAAAATTATGATACAATGAAGAAAAATGAAAATATTCTTGATTCAATATAAAATAATCCATACGAGGCTTTACTGTAAATAACAGTACTATGACTTTTAAAATCAGAATTATGACATTTGACACGGAATTTGCGACACGCTTTTTCACAGATAAAATAAATATGTTTGCAAGTGACAAAATGAAAAGCTAGTATAATTTTAAGTTACATTGTTTCCTTGCCAAGCGAATAAAATATATTTTAGTATCTAGGAGCATTTTTTAAGGTTCAAAATAGCATAAATCGAGGCAAGTGTGGAGAGTTACTTTATTTATTTTTTTGTTTATTTGTGTACATTATAATAACATTATCTGCTGGCAAGCAACGGTACAAAACATCAGACATTTGCTATGTTGGCAGTAAAGCGGTTATAAATATAAATATTTTGCAATTTTGTGTACCTGTTGACAACCCATATGACTGGTAGAGTAGACTATGAGTTGTCGTCACCCCCTGTACAGTTACAATTAATGTAGCATCACCCCCATGTACATTACAAATATGCTGGTTATCTGATCTTGAGAAGTTAGCTATTGAATTATATTTGAAATAACTTTAAAATATTTGCGCTATCATAGCTTGTTTTTTGTTTTCAGAGGTAATTAAATATTTTGCTAATGAGTTAATTATTGATTTTCTTAAAACTTTAGATAAAAGCGAATTTGCCAGACGCTATCTTTCAAAAGCGACCTCGCTGGACCGAGGGATGGGCTCAGCGTGGCTAGCGTATGGGCACTCCTTCGCCGCCGATAACGAACATGACCAAGCCATGGCCGCTTATTTCAAAGCCAGTCAGCTTATGAGCGGCTGCCATTTACCATTGCTCTACATCGGGCTGGAGTGTGGTCTCACCAACAACTCTAAGATGGCAGACAAGTTCTTCCAGCAGGCCTTGATATTAGCACCTGACGATGCACACGTTACTCACGAAATGGGAGTCATTGCCTTTCAGAACCAACAGTTTGAAGAAGCGGAGAGATTATGGCTTTTGGCTCTCGAGGAAGTTAAAAGAAGTAAGAATAATATTTTGTAATATTACTTGCACAATGATAGTACATGCACTTAATTCTGTTTGTATACACATCGGCCTAGACTATATGCGATTGATGTTTTCACCAAAATTATTGCGGCAGCACCCCACACTGTCTATCTACAATTTATTTCCTTCACTTTTTCTTCAGTTTTCTTCAACATTCTGTTTTGTATAAAAACACCTCTATCGCTTTATCTCTTCAGAGATAATGGTTTTTATACAAATTTATGTTTTCAGTATCTGGCGGAGGATTGATAAGCGAACGCTGGCATCCTTTACTCAACAATTTAGGCCATGCGTGTCGCAAGAATGGCAAGTTTCACAACGCGATAAGGTATTTCCATTTCTCTATTCATTTCTCTCATTCAGAAAGCCTTAATCTTGTTTTCATTTTACTTGACCCACACTTTATTTTTTCTTGTATACATTTTTTAACAAAACCATAGACATCCAAATTTAATAGACGAGAAGATACAGATGAGGGGTAAAACCAAACTATGGGGGGCGAAGAGGGGAAGATGACTGTGATTCGTTAAAAAATCAATCTGACAGTATATAGGCATCTCGCATTATATTATCACCATTTAGTTCTTAAAAGCAAAATCTGCTTTTGAATGAATAGACCTTTTTACATGGGAGCGCGAATTGCTCGCCACCTTATTAATATATTTGCGAAGTCCAAATGCGGCAAAGTAAAGTTCGCCACTTTTCACAGACGAATATTTTGTTGCCGTATTTAGTTAAGACACTTTTACAAATGTTTCATAATTTACTTACCCCTGTAACCAGCGACGAGCCCACTGGAGAACCGCCTACATTCGTTATGATCGACATATTTGTATAGCACAAGCTATCATTTTTACCGTGTTATTTCGTAAAATGTACGATGTGATCTCGACGCTGGTCAGGACAAGAATGATGACGTCACATTTTTTAGATTCAAGCGAGGCTCACGTAAGCCCAGCCGGCTCCATGGAACCGGTATGGGGAGGGGGAAATAATACGCTTTTATCACTTAGGGCAGGTCTATACATATTCATATGTCTATGAACAAAACGTATTGGTCGGTTGGTATTCCTTCTTTTTGTAATTTGGATGTCTACCCTCTGTCTGTTGTGTACAATAAGGTTCCACGAGAAGGCTCTCACCATAGTGCCAGGCTGTGGGGCTACTTACGCAGCCCTGGGACTGTGCCTTGCGCTTAGCGGAGACGTTTCACGCTCCCTGGACGCCTTCCACTCGTCACTGGCAAGAAGGCCCGACGACACCTTTGCCTCCACAATGCTTACGTATCTGGTCGACCATTTGGGAGAGCAGGCCGTTATAGGTGAGTACTTATTGCAGTTTACTGAAATTTTGTGAAGTGACTCCGAAATTATTAAATTTTGTTTTAAATGACTAACTTAGTTTTTTAACATTATATTATTTTATTTTGATTTAAAGTTTGTAGTTATTACCCGCCTTGGAGGCTGAATAAGGAGGAAAACAGACGCAGGTAGACATAACTCATACATAAACCAGTCGAAGAAACAACCGTTTCTCATGTGAAACATTCTCACTTCTCAGTCATGATGAAAATGACATTATGAGCTGAAAATAGTTACATTATCTAAAAATTTATAGACGGAAACTGCCGTGCAAGTTTCGTGATGCTAGAGTCTCAGCATTTTGAGAGTTTTTCCTACTTCAGATGTTTGCTTTATGGTTATAATGGCATGCACAAAAAAATGTGAACAGACCGATTTGCGTGAGTAATGCCGGTGTTACAAAGACAGTTAACAGATTAATATGCGTGCCCTCAAGCCATAAGTGGTGCCATTCTATTATAAAAATTCGGTTCTATTATAAAAGTTGATTTGTAACAGACTCCACGTTTGAAAACGATTTTGAGTAAGGCGCGGCATCAGAGTTGTATTCATAGTTAGATTATTCAATTTTAACCGTACAGACGCAAGGCTATTAATAACCGTCCGATAATTTTAGTTTCAATTGATCATTTCAAAAATCATTTAACTCGTTCAATGCCAGGGAACAACACGGAAATTTCACGACCTTGAATTTGAATGGAATGTTTTGTGGATTAATTTTGAGCTATTGTATATTTTATTGACTGAAACACGTTCACAACACAATAAACTATCTACCAAAACAACATTATTCGCGTTAATTACGTAAATTGATAGGTTTTACGATGTTTTAGTTGAGTAAGACGCATAAATTATGACGCGGCAGAAATGACATTTCGTGTCCAGCGATTCTGACACTGTCCTTGACAAATTTTGTACATAGGAGGGTCAAAATCGTAGATAAAGGAATTTTTCCCGCGCATGCGCAAGAACTGCGCACATTCCCGCGCTCCGGTAAATTATTAATATAAATTATTTGGAGTGACCAGGCGCGTTGCGGTTTTCTCTATGGTAAAGGGCGATAATAGAGCAAGCGATTCTGACCGTGTTCTTCATACACTTTCTTTATACATAAGGGTCAAAATCGCATGTAAAATCTCAAACACACCGGTGCACGAACGGCATTCTACGAGTTAATATCGAACTTAATTTGAATGTGCGTGATTCCCGCCCGTAACTCCGCAAACAAATGGTTCATAGGATAAGGATTCATAAGAATTGTCCCATGGTATTTGAATTCACATAAGAGTGCACATGCGCAGTTGCATACGATCGCGAAACAACGCAAGGAATCTATGGGGATAGCTCGATAATCGGATCGTCCCCTAAGTGCGCATTACATTCTGCGCACTGAGAAATAGACTCGCTGTTCTCTTGCGCTGTACATTGTTCCCTGAATGCAAGTCGGGTCTTTTAAAATCATCCGGAATATTTTTTTGTCCTTTATTTATGCAAATGTTAATTACTTTTATGTAGACAAAGCATCGACTGTTATTTCCTTCAGTAGGTTTCGAGTGTAACTGGTGGGGACTGTCCCCATTGTCCCCCTGTGAAGAACCGCCATTGTCTGATAAACTCAGCAGTGAAACTGATACTGAATAAACAAATTTTATGCAAACACAATGATCCGCAGACAAGCATCACAACATGACAGTTTCCCTTTTGTGCTGATCAGAATTGTTCAAGGCTTAAGCGGGACCTTTCAAATGAAAAAAAAACAAACTGGCGCTGATCGGCAATTTGATAATAATCTTATGGATGTCTGTGAATCGTCCCAAAATCTTTTTTTTTAACATATTCTAATTTGTTTATTTTATTTCCTTTCAGATGATAATGAAATGCCCGAATTCCCATTCCCTGATATGATTGACATCAGCCTCCCAACCGTGTCCCACCAAGTTGAGAAGCCAGAACCCTGTGGAGAATTCCGATCAGATCTACAGTTCAACGTTACCAACACATCAGACATGAGTATGAGTTTCGACGATTAGTTGTAGTAGTTATGTTATATACACTTAAATAAATTATTATACATAAGCCAAAATTGGGTTTCATTTAAATACATATATATATATTTTTTAATAATTTTTTTTTTTTTTAAATAATCGGAGACGGTTTACATATATATAGTTCCCGTGAGCACTTAGGCCATAGACCCATTGTACTATCTCCCATTTTACCTCATTCCTTTGACAGTAACCCTGTCCCTTTTATAAAGTTCACCAGAATTGTCATTGGAAATGAAGCTATATCTTCTGGTCCGACAATGTGTCTTCCCAGGTCTCATTTCCCCTCTTCACTCCTCCTTGGTTCCCTGAAGGCCCCACGACGGAAGAGGGCTTCATCTCTCCTCTCCACTCTTTAGTTCCCCGAAGGCTCCACAATGGAGAGTCCACCTCCCCTTGGTTCCCTAAAGGCCCCACAAGGAAAGAGTCCACTTCACCTTGGTTCCCCGAGGGCCCCAGGAGGGAAGAGAACTTCATCTCTCCTCCTTGGTTCCTTAAAGGCCCCACAGAGGAAGAGTTCACCAAGATGGCCTCATTTCTCCTCTTCACTCCTACATGGTTCCTCGAAGGCCCACATGGGAAGAGGACATCATCTTTCCACTTCACTCCTCCTTGGTTCCACAAAGGCCCCGCGCTGGAAGGGTGCCCATCCCCTTGGTTCCTTGAAGGTGGCCTCAGCTCACCTCTCCACGGTTTCTCCTCTTGGTTCCTCTTACGGCCCCATGAAGGAAATCCACAGAGGTGGCCTCAGCTCTCCTAGGTTTCCAAAAGGCCCCTAGTTTTCGAATGGTTCAATTTTTTTGTCCCACGAGTTACCAGGGAAATAGAAGGTCCAGTCCAGCAGAGCCCTGAGTGCTGAAGTGTGGTCTAAATACTTCGAGATGCGACCTTGTTTCTTGGAGGCACCGTTTGTGACGCTTTTCCCCAGGACATTCAGCCTGAGCACGGTAGCTCACACCTTGGCTTGGGATGGCTATTGCAGGTTTGTGTTTCCACTCCCTGAGCGATGGGTTCGCCACACTCCCTACGCTGCTTTTAATTAATTAATAATGAAGATAATATTAAAATGTATTTAAATACTTTTTTTTTTATATACCAACTCACTAGGCTAAGCCTGTTGCGAGAGTTGATTGATTGCATAAATATAAATATACACATGTGTACACATGGGAAATGTTGCACACTCGCAGGATAGATCCACTTTCTTATAAACTTTAGGCTGGAAATGCCAGGAATGCTACTTACTAGCAGTTGATATAGATGACTCTAAGCAGTGACTCTCTAACTCTGCCATCTGTTTATTTCTCAGCCTTATTGCACTATGTGGTGCACTCCTGATCACGCAGTTGGGATTGTGCATTAAAGGCAGAAAAATATACAGTCTTGGAGCATGCGTCTCAAGACTGCACTTTAAATTTTACACAAATTTTAGTTCACCCATTTTTTGCTTTGCTATTCTTTACCGCGATCTTTCACACAGACTTGATCATGTAGGAAAGAGTGTGCGTGGAGAGGCAGGTTTGGCACTGTATCTTTTGGTAAGTACACTAAGGCAGGAAATAAATGGACTAATAATAGTGACCAGCTGCATGTAAATCTCAAGAATGTTCAATGATCGAAGTAATGGAGCCCCAAAATAGTAAGATAAACCTACATGATTCTGCGCAAAGGAGGATGGTCTATCTGATTTGACAACCCATTGTTAACAGATTGATTACCATCTCTATTACACAGAAGCAATGTAGGCATGCTGAGTCTGTCTGTTCTACAGATATTTCAATGTAGGCCTGCTCTAAGGAGTTAGCAGCATTGATCCACTGTGTACGTATGCGAAACTCTATGGACACCCGTTCACAGTTGATGTTGGCTTCTTGAGAATGGTTCGTTGACATTTCGTGTTTGTGTTAGTAAGCTGCTGCTGCATGGAATGAGCTGCCGGAATTCATGTAATTAATTTTTATTATGTTATTGCGGTCACAAGATTATTTTTTTATGTAAAAGCTAAATTCATAAAATACAAATAATCCAGACCTCTGTAATGAAGACCCGAGCCCTACCCAGAGCCCGTACCTTAACCTGCCTCAGAACACCGCCCAACCAGGTGGCAATATAGTTACACTGTACAGACAGTGGCGCTCTTGTGAGGCAGCGCCCTTGAGGTGATTTTTCACAAAAACGGCGCTATACAAGTCATCCAAATATTATTATTATTACCAAAAAATATTTTATTTCTAAAAACTTAGGTCAGGTTGTTTCACAGAATTTGGACAATTCATCAAATTTCGAAACTAAAAAACTAACTAACCATCACGACTTTTCTCCGCAGGGGTAGGCAGAGAGGACGGACCGCCAAACAACTCGGGTCTTGGTGTACACTCTTTGCCTTACTCACATTCATACATACTCTATTATTATGACTTTTGACATGGCCTGACTCAAGTGTCTGATTCACTTGATCGTGCCATATCTTCCTCGGGCGTCCCGACTTCTTCTACCATTTACATTTGCGTCATATATTCTTCTTACACTACTTTCTTCATCCATTCGCTCTACATGCCCAAACCATCTGAGGGTCCCTTTCTTAATCTTACCCATTATGCTTACATCAGCCTTAAATTCTTTGCGGATATCCACATTTCTCACACAATCAAACATGGTTTTACCATACTTATGCCTCAGGGATCTCATTTCAACAGCATTCAGTTTACTTTCATCCTTCCTCTGCCAGTTCCATGCCTCACTGCCTTACACATCAGGGTAGGTACCAGGACTCCATTGTGGACTGCTAGCTTTGCTTCTTTTGACAATTTTTATTAGTGCCAACGGCATTCAGTTAATGGAGTTACCAGCGTTCACCCTTCTTTCAATATCCCTATCAGCTTTCCCATCCCTCGTAAACATACTACCCAGATACACAAACTCATCCACCTGCTCCAAGTATTCATCATTCACAACTATATTGCATACTGTTTTTGTACTCAAATCAAATTTCAATGAAAGCTCTATTCAAGTTTTGTTACTATTTAAGTTCTGTTACTATTTAAGTTCTGTTACTATTTAAGTTCTGTAAAGCTACTGGCTTATAATGATTATAGAATAAGAATAGAACTTTCAAGAAAATTGATTATCATTGCACGATTATGATAAATTGCAATACTACTGCCGCCCCGGGAACCTTTATTGGATAACCAACATCTCTGCCATAGGTCACCCCAAGTGGTTCGCTACGTTTGGTGATTTAGCAGGGGTGCCCGGTTGATGGGGTGAGGTTTGTCTAGGTCTTGGAGGCGGATGACCAGGACACACTGAACCCCAAATTCCTACCCACACCTAAAACCCTTTTCCTTCCCAGAACTCTCCTCTCCTTCCTTTCCTTAAAAAAACCCTCCACGCAGTATTGTATAATACTTATTTTGGTCTTCAAATTCTTTTATTTTTTACCATATTAACATTCACATCTTCTGATCTGTACATGTGATGATTGTACATTCTGTGGTCTAGATGTGGGAACTTTGGATCACATATTTTTTGGTTGTCCCTCTCTAAATAAATATCCTCTCTTCTATCCCACCTTTCTGGATTTCTCAAGTATTATCTAAAATTGGGTGACCAGACAACTCAGAAGGAAATCAACTCGGAACCTCCTCTGAAAAGTGATGAAATAAATATATAAAAAGGTTAAATAGGTTACGTTAGGTTAGGGTTATCGGCTATTTTAAAATTATTATTTTCATTGCTTTTAATATCTTTTTTCGGAAGAGGTGTTGAGTTGACATGATTCTGAGCTGGCCCTGGAACCCTAAAATTTCTGAACCCGACTCCAATCTTCTATATAATTCCGAAATTTGCTCATTTAAATAAAATTAATACATAAATTTACTTTTCCTTTCTTTGATTTTAAATGATGGCCTAGAACACCCTTGAAGGGTGAAAGCCAGAAATAATTGGAAAAAAAAACATTATTAATATTTATTACAAGCAATAATTATCAGCCTGAAACACTCATCTACATTGAAAAAATCTTCCGAGAAAAGATACTTGCCGCCAACGGGACTTGAACCCGTGTCCTTCTGATTGCCGGTCAGGTGCTCTCACTACTGAGCTATGGCAGCTTATCTAATACCCGTCAAATGATTCAATGTATACTAGTGTTTCATTCAACAATTACTGTTTATTACATTTTTCCACCTGAAAACAACCAACTTCATTTTTGTGAGAGGCATTGTAAGTGCTAAATCTCTCGCTAGGTGGCGTCGAGACAAATTATGTAATTTTTTGGGGAAATACTTTAACTCTTCAAATATTAATTCTTATTTTTTAATTGATAAAATAACGTTTAAGACAAGATTTTTATGTATAGCACAAAGGGTAACAATTACTATAAGTAATAATTATCAGCCTGAAACACTCCTCTACATTAAAAAAAATCTTCCGGGAAAAGATACTTGCTGCCAACGGGACTTGAACGGCGGGTTATTAGATAAGCCGCCATAGCTAAGTGGTGAGAGCACCTGACCGGCAATCGGCAAGTATCTTTTCTCGAAAGATTTTTTCAATGTAGATAGATGAGTGTTTCAGGCTGATAATTATTGCTTATAATAATTGTTACCCTTTGTGCTGTGCATAAAAATCTTGTCTTAAACGTTAGTTTATCAATTAAAAAATTATAATTATTAATATTGTTTAAAAACTTTTGGTCATTGGGACAGAGGGCTTCGCAAACATGCTGCTCGCTGGAAGAGCGGGGGGTTGTGGTCGCTTTCATAAAAAAAAGTCATTTGTATTTTATATTGTCTTCAACTTTATTGATTATTATTTTAAGTGTCACAAGTTTTGAAACATATTATACAAACAATTTTAACATCATATCCATCAACAAATAAATTCATAACCCAAATCAAATATATATACATATATATTATAAATTAAATTTAACAAATAACATTAACTACCATAGGTACACAGAGTCAAAAAATGTTAGCAAAAGTTAACAAAATAATGTTGATGCTTACAAAGCAAAGTGAAAAAATGGTACATTTTTCAGATGTAAATTAATTTGAAAAGTCAAAATTTCCTCACTGACAATATTTTTCATATCATTTAGACACAATTTTAACCGGTTGTAGTGAAAATTAACAGATACTTTTTAAATACGCTGTGTTTATTTGAATATCAAGTTTACACCATATAAAATCTTATTTTATTAGGAACTATACTTTGTCACTGAGATGGACGACACACTACGTTAAACCTTTATTCTTATAAACTTTGAAAGATTGGATTAAAATTTCGTACAGTAAAATGCCAAAAGTTAAAATGGAGTTATCAAGCAATTTTAAAAATTTAAAATGACCGTGCCAAAAGTTTTGATTCAATTAAAATGACCAATTTTGATTGTAAAATTTTTAGTAAAAGTCCCAGAAAATGCTTTTTAAAATTGAAATGCGAAAAGCATCGTTTATATTTACTTAAAAGTTACAGTAATTTTTGAAAGGTTTTTTGTTGTTTAATAAATGGCGTAATAGGCACTTATTTATATCATTTTTATTACAAAATAAATTGACAGAACTGCGTTTTTATTCTGCATCCCTCACGGGGTCAGTTACATAATTATTATTAGCTGTATTAATAGTACTAAGGTTATTAACTATCTTAAACGCAAATACTTGAGATTGATTCCATCAGTTCAGTATTTTGAAGAATAATCTTCAATTAATCAAAGGCATATTTTAAGGCAAATAAGCAACAGTAAAATTTTTATTAAATATACCTTTATCAATAGTTATCTCAGATCATACAGTCTTCAAAATAGATGTGAAAATATTAACTTATTTTATGCGAGTATACCGTTTACAATCCTAATCTACAGGTCAACAGCTCCAGATATTTTTTTTGATAGTTTTTAAGTCTTTTATAAATATTAAGGTGAATGGTATACACTTATTGCCTATGTATTTTTAAACATTAGATAATGCTTACATAAATAACATTAAATAAGTAAGTCAAAAGGAATGGAAGAACAAATAACAACTTAAAGCGTAAGATTTGGCGATTGCCAGTAAAATGAAATAAGTCTTAAATATTAAGTACTCGATTGGAACCATATCTAAATAACCAAAAAGTAACTAACAATCATTTAAGAACCATTTTATAATATTACACGAAAGTTCGAATTATCAAAATGGTTATTTGAAACATGATTAAAAACTAAATAAACAAACTTAAAAAAAATATCTTTTTCAAAATTTAGTACAAAATATAACATAATATATGTTATGTACCTTTAAAAAATGTTTATAATAACATTGAATAAAAACAGAACAATATGAAAAAAAGGACGTCTTCTACTTTACGTTTTTGAAGTTCCAGCAGTTGTTCATGGCTCCACTGAGGTTCTTCTTGTAACGAGGGTTTGTGGAACCACTGTTAGAGCCGCAGTTGGAGCTGATGGAGGCGGTGGGCGAGGACTGGCCCTGCGGGATGGAGTAGCCATTGATTCCGTTGCCGCCGCAGGACCTGGAGTGGCGCATCAGCGGTTTGTGCGAGTAGTCCTCCTGAGCGTGCTGCCAGTACCAGCAGGAACGGCAGAAGTATCTGCAAGTTTAAATTCATTATTATTAACTACCATAGAACCCATGGATAAAATCAATCACAGGAGGTTATTGCATGCTAATTAACGCCTTGTCAAAACATGTTCCACTATTATCACAATTTAATAATTTCCATAAAAAAGTGAAAGCATTTTTGTTCATTCTGCCTCACATAAATACACATCCATGGGGATAGTATGAATTCTGAACAAATCGATTTCAATTTTGAAAATGGCAATAAAAAAAAATTCCATGTTACAGGAAAAAATTCCGTGTTACAGGTTACTCTTGAATTTTCCAAAACACTACAAACACCGTTTAACAGCCGTTAAGTTCTTTTTTTTTTAGTAAGGCTGAAATTTTGAAAATTACGAAAATTCAAAGAAAAAGTTCTAGAGTTCACTGTGTAACTGAATTAGTACTTGGAATAATAATGAGATAGAATTGCTATTGACTATTCTCCACATAAATAATTGCTCCATCAAGCCAAACAAACACAGTGAATCTTATTTTATGGGTGTCATAATTTCCTGGGACTTCAAAGAGAAAATAAAGAGTTTAAATCAAAATACACATAATATAATACGTTTTCTGTGTTTAATTTTATACTCCCCTGAAATCTACATGACATGTGTTGAAAAACTTTTAATGAAATTTAAATATTTTAAGCACAAAAACTTACCGGAAGCATTTCGGTTCCCTGCAGAAGTACGGCCCTTGCTGCACATTGCAAACAGAGCACATGGAATCTTCGATATAGGGGTCAACTTGAACCTGAAAAAATAACATGAATTAACAACACAAGTTTAGAATGCAATAAAAGAAAATTGTCACTAGGGCGTTACTTAACGTTTGGGGTGGGGGGACGGAAAAACGTTACGGCGCGTTACATGGGGAGGAGGGGGGTGTCAAAATCTTCAAAAATTGCGTTACATAATACTTGAACGCCCCCTAAGGGAAGCACCTGGCCATTCAAATTTGGTCACCGTGACTAAAGATCTGGTTAAACATGACTAAAGACCTTTCGAGCATCGATTCAATTTGCGGTGGTATGTAAAATATGTTCTGTATTATTTGTAACTAATACACTGTGAAGCAACCAATCAATTAGATTTAATTTACTTGTATAGTCGGGATTTGATCCCGCATCCTCTGGATTCGTAGTCAAGAGCCTTACCCCTCAACCACAGAGGCTGTACAAGATATTGTATTATCAAATAATAGAGGAATAAAATTCAGGTGGGTATTAATACTATTGGCAAGATGCACAAAGTAATTTCTCACCTTTTTGAAGAACTTCTCCGTTTTGATTTCAACGAAGGCAGCGCTCACAGCCCTCATGTATGAACGGGAGTTATTGAAGGTCACTCTGCCAGATCCAATGGGGTATTTGTGCTTATCCGTATCAATGCCTGCAGAAAGAAATTCACAATATTGTATAGTGCGATCAATAAATAATAAAAAAAATAATAATTTGGATGGCAGTAAGATTTTTATATAGCTTTAAAATAATACGAGTCAACAAAGCGATACATATTAATAGTTAATATCAATTCTTATTAGAATGCAAGATTACTCTCGTTCGTGTAATTACACTACACTAATAGTATTGTTGGATAATATGGTGAATAAGATTGATTTTAGTTATACAATATTCTTGTGGAATGTATCCCCCATGCAAAAACAAAATTAAAAGACTTACCAGCGTAAACCACCCCGCTGAACAGTTCATTCATGATCTTGGCTAGTCCCTCAGCACACAGCATCCCATGCAAGGCCCCCACAAATACGGTGCGTGAGGGATCCAGCTTCACCGAGGAACTCTTCACATAGTTGGAGTCGTCGAGGGCCCACGGAATTATTTGCACCTGAATAACAAAAATCAATGAAAATTTGTCTAAATTCCATGCTTTAGATATACATATTAGCAGATATACACATTAAACATGAAAAAATGTGTGAGGTGCATTTGATACCCTACGGTACCTTTTTAAAATTTAAAACAAATCTATAAGTAGTTATATCTCAGATACAAATAATTATGCATTTTAAAAACAGTTTTTTCTTTAGTTCGTTTTTGGAAGTCTGCAAAATTCGTTAAGTAATAGTTTAGACATATTTTATTTGTACTTTATTTGCAGGTCAATGTATAACACCGGCTTGTGGGACTTTTCTGTGCCGGGTTCCCGATTTAACGAGCCAGTGGGGCAATTAGCTCATTTTCTAGTATTCTGAAGGTATACATAAGAATTTTGAGTTCGGAACCGGCATTCATTGTCTATGGAATTTCGCGTCAGACTTAACTCTGGCTGTAACGCAACCTGCGTACCCTCACATGTCTTAACTTTTAAAGAAAATAGGGAAAATTTAAATATTTTTCAAATTCACAGCCATGTTTCTTTGAGTTATACACTTGGAGCCTTGCATGTAGAGTTCTAAAATTTGCACTTTTCAAAAGACTTGATTCAACCTCCAACAATTAGCCCGAAATATGATCTTATTTTATGGACACGTGTCTAAATCCAGAAAATTAAAATCATGGGTTAAGTTCACGACATGAACACCATGAATTACAGAGTGGTATTGGCAGACTATCCATCCTTCATCTTGAAAACGAGGCTAAGGCAGCGTTGTTATTTTTAGAAGTTTAAAATAATACCAACAGAAACATTGCTCATTTGGGCGTGATTGCCTCCCCCCATAACCCGGCGTCAATTTAAAAAAAAATTCCACATCAAAAGACGGTAACTAGAGTTCATCACATTGTCCTTCAAAGCGAGCTAAATTAATAATTTGAACAAACAGTTATATAGCGAGGTGACAGTCAATTGTAAGCTTGATTACCTCTTTCGAGCGCATCTTCTTGGAAGACAGGCGGTAGAACCAGTTCCCTGATGCATCGCACGTGGAAGACTCCAGTAAGGAGCGCACCTGCCTCTCTGATTCGAAAATCACGTAGACATAGCCCTTTGGCTGGACAGCAGACTGCTCCTTGCGAGGCCATTCCACACTGAAAGGGTGTTAAATTAATTATTAAAGATAAGTCAAATAATTCATTATGGACGAGATACATACAGTGGTAAAAGTTTTTGAGTCTGCGAAATATGTAAAATGCCATGTAGAGAGAATATTTTAAAGTGAAGGTAGTTAAAACTTATAAGATAGAATTTTCAGAGGCAATTCTGATGACATCAATGTGATCAATCAATGGAAACAAAAATAATAAAATTTTAAAAAGTAAACAAGTTAAAATTAGTAACTCTGCAAACAGTAGACCTTGCACCCCAAAGAATGTTTCTAATTTTCTCTGTTATAAACCAAAATCAACATTTCCTCTGAAATCATGAATGGTAAGTAGGTACATAAATACACTAATCCCAGTAGGTACTTAATAAATAAATCATATATTTTATGCAACATTTTTCTATGAAATCGTACAATTTTTCCAAACAAATGTTACCAGACGAATGAAAATTCTTTTTTCAAACTTTCTTTAGGCTAATAGGTAGGTACCATAATATTGATTTTCCAAATTTGATAGCAACATGGCCACCAGCTTGAACTGGAATTTAACAAAAAAATTACAGAGAGATGAAACAGCAAATGGTCACATTAAAACAGACTTTCAATTAAGTATAAGTACTTTAAATTTGAGTCATAAGAATAAACATTGTTTTGTCTTCAATTATTTAATTTTTATGTAATTATTTAATTTTAAAATGTTTTTTTATTAATACAGGGTGTACAGCAAATAATAAAAAGGCACATGTAGTATCAGGAGGAATTTATGTGAATAAAGCAGAAGAATCTCAACTGCTACTAATTTGTTGCAATTAATTTGTCTTGCTTACCGTATCTGCCCGAAGGGCTGGAAAGCTTGCACCAGGGTGGACTCGGTGATGTCCCAGGGGAGGCCTCCCAGAAAAACCTTTGGCGAGAAGCCGCCGGAGGGAGAGTGGCGGCGTGGCGGTAGCACGCCATACCAGCGGCACTTCACGTCCTCTGCAGCTACAGATAGTAATATAAACAATTAAAACATAGTAATATTTTCCAAAATTGCAACTAAGTACCTATTCATATCAGACAACTGATAAAGTAGGTATGAAAATCATTTTATGAATTATTATTCTTTATTCGAAATGCGTATGTCTTTTGTTCAAATGCTTGACAGGCGCTTAGATAAAATTACAGTGAAGATATGTCACTAATTCAATGAGCATGGTTTTACTAACTAGGTTCAGTGTATATGTTACTGTAAAAGCCCGAAAATTGTCTTAGGATTTACCAACAGATTTTTGCCATTAAAAGTTGGTATATCTTAGAATTTACTGGAAAACTTAAGATTTGCCGTAGTACGGACTTTTACGGTGACATATATTTCATTCCTATGACGTTATATAAATAGACTTGCCATAGTCTCACAAACTCAAGATATAATGTGGCAATTAATCAAAACTCTTTTGTTTTCAGCGATTTTCAATAATTTCTTAATTCAAAAGTTATTCGTGTATGATAAAGATAGACGCTTAAAAGAATATGTGCATATGAACGAAACAAAGGATAGAACGCGGGCGGCATTTTCGCATTCAAAATTCAAAAATTCCGTCAAATACTGTCTCAAGGCCGACTAAAGTAGTAGGCCTGAGCACCAGTCGAATTTTGAGGTGTCAAATAGCTATAATGAACAACGATAGTTTGCAAATGGCGTTGATTGTTATTGTATTTGTTATTTCTGCTGATTTGTATGTTGTTTTACCACAGGCAAATAAAGAATCATTAGATTATTATTACAAAAAGTAAATATTACTTAGCGACGGCATAGCATCGACTTTGTAATTTGGTTGTTGCGCATCCAGACCTGTACTTTAGTAGGCCTTGAGTTCTCTAATGACGCATAAAATCTTTAGGCGGAAAGCAATTGTATTATTTATATAATCGATAATAATAAGTTATTTGCATGTATTTACAAATGAAATGTTATTCCTTCGCTTTTACGACTGTTTACTGTGTAATGGAAACATTTTCTCATCACACAGGAGAGAATTTTGGCACTTTTTAATGCAATTTACTTACTAGCAGGACACGACCTTACTCGACGCGTGGCAGTTTAGTACTAAAGTACTAGAAATCGAGTGCTCTACAATTGTCTTGTTGTTGGCTTCCCATTTTGAGATTTCTACCCCGCGTCTAAATTTCATACACATTATTTTGAAAGTGGAAGTAGCATATCTTTTTAATACATGAATAACTTTTGAATTCTGAAATTACTGAGAACCGCTGAAAACAAAAGAGTGTTGCTTACTTGCCACATTATTTTGCGAGTATGTGAGACTATGGCGAGTCTATTTATTTATAACGTCATTCAAGGGCGGATCCAGAATTTTTTCTGAGGGGGGGGGGGGGGGGCACAAGGGGTGGACGGGCAAAAAAATCAACAATTACTGTTAGAAATAAACTTGAAGTATCATATTTCAAGTTTTTTTTCTATAAGTTCAAGTACGTATAGAAAGGTTTATGAAAGTGTCAAAACAATAGAAAAATTAAATGTTTAATTAGACAGTTTTTGCTTCTATATATGTACTGCTATGGAATCTCCACAGTACACAAAAATACAGTGGGGGGGTGCACGGGGGCACGTGCCCCCCCTAAATCCGCCCTTGACGTCATTGATTTGAAAGGCTCAGGTTTCCATAAGTGGTGTTAATTTTTTTGTTTGATTAGTATGAATGAAATGCATATTGTATTTTTATAACGTCATACAAATAATATTCTATAGGTAAATTTCTTCTTTTGAAATGCAATGTTCCTTTTTATAATAAATGCTTTCAGCTTGCCAAATCCTACAATTATAATATTCTGTGATTTTTCACAGGCCTGTCTAAGCTAGTCATTTTAATAACAGTGACTGAAAGATCATAAAGCATCTTTATGGAAATACGAATGTATATAGAAAAGATTTAGTTAATTAATGATACTTACAGAAAGAGTCACTTCTCTCCCGAACATCCCTGAAGCTGTTATATTTTGTGGAGTGGTATCGGTGACTCGACTGAGGCGGCATCAGCGAGAGACAGTTCTGAAATAAATAAACACATTAATATCTCAAGTATAAAGCAGAAAATCTGTTTGCGTGTATCCATGCAATAGTACATTAAGACGAATGCACAAGCCAAAAATGTGTATGTCACAGGCAAATCGTAAAATCAGGCCGATCATGATGTGCCTGAGGCACTTCACGATCTGCCACTAGGCACTTCATTTCATTTTACAATCGGCCGCCGACATGTATATTCTTACATTATCTATCAAGGGCGGATTTAGGGGGGGGGGACACATGCTCCCCCCCAGACGATATTTTTGTGTACTGTGGAGATTCCATCACAGTACATACTTAAAAGCAAAAACTGTCTGTATTAAACATTTAATTTTTCTATTGTTTTCACACTTTCATAAACCTTCCTACATACTTGAACTAATTATTGATTTTTTTTTGCTTGTCCGGCCCTTGTGCCCCCCCCCAGAAAAAAATCCTGGATCCGCCCTTGTTATCTATCACCACGTTTAAGGGTAATTGGCATAAAAATCGCTTGGCAAGTATTTTTTATTTAGTTACTGTTGCAAGAAAGCAGTTACTTGAGTGAAGCTGTCAGATGTGTTCATAAATTTCTATAGAGTAATTAACTATTTTATTATAATTCGGCTTGAGCGAAACCATAGGAAAACCTTCGATTTATCCAAAGCATATTTATAGCATGTAAACCGACTCATCGTAAAGATAAAGAGAAAAAATAGTGATCTCATATTATATGTACGCAGCTATTATGTGCAAAAAATTCCACACCAGAAATAACTCGGGTACCAATTGTAGTAAAAATGTTTTTTTTCCGTTTCTTAATTTTTTTATGATTCACCTCTATTTTCAGATCACATTATCGTATCTATCATGAGCTATAGAGCATTTACAAATTAACTTTAAACTATCTTAAAACTGGATGCAAAACATCACTTATTAAAAAAAAAAAATTTCAGACAAAAGATTTCATAGATTGTTGAAATTTCAAGTATAGCTTGGGAAGTTATAGAAATTTATAAATACATATAATTTAAACTAGTCTGCTATTTTTAAGCAATCTTATACAAACTAGCGAGTTCTGCGAAAAAGTTGTAAGTGTTTTAGCATACAACCCAAAGGGATTGTAAGCTAAAACCCGTTGCGTGTTTAAATCAATGTAGGCATTCTACTGATTTTGGCTGAAACGACTATAACATATTAATCTGAAATAGTCATAGTTATTATAGTCTGTGAATGCAGGACAGATACGCCTAGGGTTGCCTATATTATATATATTCTAAAATACACACAATAGATGTTAATTAAATATCCCCAAATTCCCCACAAGTTCCCATAAAATAATTCTACCAAAATGAAAGAAAATTGTATTAAAATTAGCTTTTATTTTTCATTAGGGGTCGTCCATTAATCACGCGATGTTTTTTTAGCAACTTTTTAACCCCCCCTGGTGATGTGTATCTCATTATACCCCCCCCCCCCCCGTGTTATTTCGTAATTTTTCCGAACCCCCCCCCTCCTTTCGAGCCTCACGTGATTAATGGATGACCCCTAATGTCATTTCCGAATTTTCACTTCTGTACGGGGCTTGGAATGGAATTTGAAAATTATTGCAAAAGTAAACAAAATTATAGTACATTTTAAAAATATTATATTTCGATTTGCTTGTTATTAGTTAATTCATCAGCTCTCTTGTAGAATCCCTGCATTTTCCAAATCAAGGTTCTCTCCACAAAATACCCAAATCTTGAAGACATTTTAAGAATTGGGTTATGCAGGGAGAACACTTCCGTGGGGAAAATGTGGGAATCCTGGGCATTTGTTGATCCAAGCACATTAAAAAATAATAATTTTAAGTAAACTCTGAAGAAGTGAGCGTTGCTTATGAGACATGCTGGTTTTTATAGACAATAAAAGTGGTAAAAACTAAGTATTCTATTAATTTCGAATTAAAATGGTGCCACAAAATAAGTTTGCTGTGCTTGAAGAAAAAATAATATCTATCTATCTATCTATCTATCTATCTATCTATGTAAATAAAAATGAATCGCCGAAATGTATGTACGCGCATAACTTCCGAACGACTGCACCAAATTGGATAATTCTTTTTTTTGTGTGTTCGTCATTGTCAGGACAAGGTTTGTATAAAACTGTGAGCTCTGGCATTATGAAATTTGTACAAAAAAAATTGCAATAGGTGGCACGCGAGCTGTTTGAAAACTTAATGTACCGGGACTGAATATATGGAATGCGTGAGGTGGGAGGGGGGAGGGGGTTTGCGGGATGGGGGAAGAGGGAGAGTGGAGTGGGGAGAGGAAAGGTGGAGGAGACGGTGTGTGAACGCAAAAGGGGAAGGGGATGCGGAGAGGAAGGGGAGGAGGAAGGGGAACGGGAACTGGACGAATGGGAAAGGACACGCAGGGAGAAATAATTTCTTCCTTGAATGGCATAGCAACGCATGCCGGGAACCAGCTAGTTTTCAATAATTGGGAGGATGAACTATATTTTCGTTTTTTACCATAGCAATTTTTCAAACCAATTTCCCCTTTAGCCTGAACGAGAGAAAATCTGAAAATGACTAAGTAGATGATTTAAAAAAATAAACGCTAATTTAAATAGAATTTTGTTTAACTTTTGAGGTAAAGGAACTTGTGGGGAAGCATTTTGTGGAACTTGTGGGGAAAAGCACTTGTGGAGAATTTGAGGATATGTACATCGTAGATATTTTAGATCATATTCATGCATTCGCAAGGGGAAGTAGATAAAATGATTCTCACCATTAGCTCCGTGATGGAGTTGTCAATGTTGGGGGTGGGTGACGGGGTGGACATCATGTTGTCAGAGTCCGGAGTACTGCGGTGCTGGTGCAATAGCATCTTGTCTAGTCCGCTGCCAATCTCACTGCAACAAAAAAGGTACATAAATATAGGGATAGATAGAAGTACAAGGGACACTTTTAATAAATAAAATATGTAAAAGAGGTAAAATTATGGTTGAATAATGTAGATATCGAAACGCTTTTTCTATAAATTTATCCATCATTCTACAACTCACTTTCTGTAACTTTCTAAACTGTAGTACAATATGTTTTCTGTTTATTTTTTTTTTATAATAACTTAAAAAAAAAATTGAAATTAGTATGTTTTTCTCCATATTTTTTTATACTTTGGGTACTTAGAAATATAGTATTTTGTATTAATATTACCCACACTCAGGCAGTGCCTTATTGGGTTTTCATTTCTTATTCATATTATTTGTTATTATATTTTATGTTATTTTATACTATTTGCTATTATACATTATATCTATGTACAAAGAAATGGAAATAAATAAAGTTAAAAAAAAAAAAAAAAAAAAAAAAAAAAAAAAAAAAAAAAAAAAAAACATACATGCACACACACGCACATTTAATTTTTTAAACAACCAGTTATTTAACGATCAGAAACATCTATTTCAGTAAAAGGAAATGGAAAATAATACATAACAGATAATTTGATTTTTTCTTCATTTTTTCGTTCATATTCGTCATGTACACTTCGTGGCCATCTTGAATGTTCATGGAATAATCTTATCAATGTGAAATAAAAAACTCTAAAAAACTTTTTTTATAATAATGCAATCAAATATAACCATATTTCGACTAGCCGCCGAACGGCACGACCTAGTTGCGCCATCTTTTGCGCCAGCTAGTAGACAATTTCATAAAAATTGTGCACTTATTAGCATGTGTGTGCGCATGTATCGCATGAGTGCCACCAAAAAAGTTGATGGAATGCATTGCCATCGACGAGTCTATCTGCCGAATTTCAACTCGATCGGATGTCCGGAAGTGGGTTGATTTCCACTCCCATTTCATTCATTCAAAAAAACAAAATCGAAATTCGAATAGACAGTTATTTCATAGAAAAACATGCGCGCTCGTGTGTTTATGAATGCCACCAAAATATAAAGATAAACATCTGCCGAGTTTCAGCTCGATCGGATGTCGGTAAGTTAGTTAATTTCCTCTTAGAAGATTTGAAATTATTCATTCATTCACGAAAACAAAGTCGAAATTCGAATAGATGTATCGACAGGTTTTTGGGCTAGATTTTTTCTTTTGTTTAATTAAACCAAACAGTCTGTGGCGGCTTGCTTTTGGTAAATATATAAATTAGTTTCCCGAGAAGAGGAACGGCTGCGCGGCCCATTTCATAAAAAAACTTAATTTTGGACATGAGGCCCAAATACCCAACCAAACTGAACAATCTTCTTTAAATCAAAGTTATATTAAATATGCTACGCCTACACTTGCCTCGACACAGGTGGGTATATGAACCCACATGGTAATTGAACCCCATGCAAACATACTTTATATAGATAAATCAATAAAAATAAATACCTAGCACGGATATGCGCTTTTTTATTTGTTGTTTTAAATGATGATATATGTTGGTAATAAAACACTTCAAATTTGTTTCGTTTTGGAGGCAACTCTATAAGTATATTAATTACTATGTATTATGTATTAATTGTAATTACTACAAAGAAAAATAAAATAAAACATCGTAAAAAATGCGTATGTTTGGGTAGTAATTTTAATTCAAAAACTACAAATATGTGTTCTGATGTAAACAGGTCACATGTAATTTAAATTTACACTCATTAAAATGATTTTTTTAAATAATTTTGAATATAGGTACTTATCATATTTTTATATAAGATACCCGTAAAATATATTTTTTAAACGTTTATCGTTTACTCACAAACAATTGCCCAAGCTGCCTCTAAAATCAAAAAATATTAAAATGTTGAATGGTCTATATTTTATTATATAAAACACAAATAAATAAAGTAGAACTGATCCGATATAGATATTTAATATATCTTTTGATTATAAAAATATTTTTTCAGTCCGTTGGGTATTTTGGCTTAAAATACAAAATTAAGATTCGTATGAAAACGGGTCGCGCATCTGTTGCCCTTAAAGTAGAATTTTGATACTCCTTGATGTTAAAAATAAGAAAATTAGGGAAAATTATAGCCTACATCTGATTTCGACAAAATCTGCGCAAAGCCCGGGCAATGCCGGGGAACTTCAGTAAGAAAGGGTGTTAAGGGATGTACTTGGCTTATTGTATGTAACCAGTGATTTCTGACATTATTTGGAGTACAAATATCTGTCTGTTTCAATTAAAAACGCTTTTAAATAAAATCAATTTATAAATTCACATTTTATAATTTGTAATTTTAAATGATGGCCTAGAACACCCTTGAAGGGTGAAAGCCAGAAATAATTGAAAAAAAAAACTTAAAACGTTAAGAGTCGTGGTGAGGGGTTGGACGGTGACTCGATCGAGTTTTTTTTTTACTTCTTTTTTAAAAGAAGATCTCTAGTGACGATATGTGGAAGATTTTTTTTTTGGTTTAAGGAAAAATATCGTTTGCTCATTAAAATCCACCCGCCATTCTACCCTCAGTATTACGTATTTGCTGTCTCTCAACAATCCTCGCGTTTTTTCAGTAGACTTGAATGACTTCAATATTTGATTTGTCCTATTCTCTTATAAATTATCGTAAAAATTTTAACTATCTTTCTATACTTTTTCGGCACAAAGCACTATTTATAGGGTGAATTGCCCATTTCAAAAAAAAAAATAAAAAAAAAACAACAGAAAAAGTCACAGGAGCCAAAATTTCATTTACATTTTTTTCTTCAAATAATGTCAGGAATCACTAGTTAAATTCAAGCAAAATAAAGAGGATTACCGACAAAATGAACAGAAAAAATAATAGGCTGAGCTATGTATGTATGTTTTGCAATAAAAATCACGGAACACCATTGAAAATGGTGTTACGATTAGACACTTCGGACAATATCTAAAAGCATTGTAAAATGATTTGATAAACTAAATAACTTGCATGCAATTATTATCGTTTAGTTATAAATAATAATGTATGTATTTTACCTGTAGCTCCCAAAGCTGCTGACATTTCCTGGCGGGAAGTATTGCGGCAGCAAAGAACGGGGAGTCTGTCCCCCCACGGGGCTGTTTGGGAAGTCATCCTGAAAATATAATTATATCTTGTTTTATAATGAGTCGGTATTAAAATATCACCAAAGTATTCTCCCCACCGAGCACCGCCGCCGCCTTGAGCATGTGGGCAGTGGGCAGTGGGCAGTGGGCAGTGGGCAGTGGGCTGGCTATTACAACGACGACCACCTCAACATAGGCCCGTATAATAAATTAATAATGCTAATTCGGTTGTTGGTGCATGGACGAGAAAGTCGTGCGAAATATTCCTGCGATGCGTAACATTATTCAAACCTTTGATTTTCAAATTGGAACCATCAGGTGACCGATAAAATAGGTACCAACATTATTTTATGAATTAACAGTTGAACACACCTGGCTACTTATGTACTTAGGTACTTATATACCCATGACAACTCGGAATCACGTAAGGGAACGTACCCATACTACGTGACACGTTTAGGGGGGGGGGGGGTCTTCAAAATGTCACGCTCCATACAAATGAGCGGCGGGTTGCTTAGGATTTTGGTCACCGGGGGGGGGGGGTTAAAAATTGCAAATTCAATACTTCTTTTTAAAAATAGCCGATATATAACCTAACCTAATGTAAACCTATCTAACCATTAAAAAAAACTTTTTAATAATTTTTCAAAGGAGAACGTCGGTTTCGGGAAAAAAACGGTATACCTACTTAAGAGGGTATTACCAGAGAAAACCGGAAATATATCATTTATAAATCAAATTTTAGACGTATTGTATTGACTCTTTTCCACAAAAAAAAATAAATTGATTTCCAAAGATTGTTCTTTTATCTAGTAAACGCATGTTTTAAATTTTGAGAAAAAATGTTTATTTTTAGTAAGTATAATAAGGTTATACCATAGGTCGTTGGCAGATTTGTTAAATTTTCAAATTAAAATATTATTTTACAAGACATATTTCATACCATGTAACCACCATACATTATTGTAAATCAATACGTTATCTAGTGAACGCATGTTTCAAAATTTTAATTTTAGTTCAAATAAAATCAAAAAAAATATCTGAACACTTACAATTTATGACGAAAATTTCTCTATTTTGTTTATCTATTTACGGTCTTACAAATTAATATATTTATGATTTTTTGACATTCTTATTTCGCTTAGTCATTAATAGTCATTATTGAAAAATGATAAATACTTATGATCAAAAAATAATTACAAAAAGTACATAATTTTAATAGTTTTATCATCACGCCTTTCAGCATTTTTGGATTTAGGTATAAATTAAAACAAATTTGGAATGAAATAAAATCGATATTGAGTTATAATTTTAAAAAGCTGGTACGGAGAATAATTAATCTTTCTCATTGGAACCGCCCTGTACGATCGTAAGAACATCTTTCGACGAAATGTGGATTTTCGGCCGCTGGCTGGTTAAAGGTCCTTAAACAAAATATAACAAAGTGTTTCCGAAGAGTGTGCAGAGATGACGTACCGCCGAAAGTATAAAACATTTTCATTCAAACGCATCGGCGAAAAACTACCGATTATTCCGGTGTTTATGGTACAAAAAAATGGCAGTAAATAAATTCGTTTTATACCTATCCATACCAACTACCAACTGTTGTTTTTAGGTTTGACATTGGTAAGGGGTCGTCCACTAATCACGTGATGTTTTTTTAGCAACTTTTTAACCTCCCCCCTGGTGATATGTGGTGAGGTTTTAGACTAACCCCCCCCTGGTGATATGTGGTGAGGTTTTAGACTACCCCCCCCCCCCAAATCACGTGTATTTATTTTAGTACAAAGTATTTTGAAGTTTTCAGAATATTATCACGAAAAATAAATACACGTGATATCCCATTATAACCCCCCCCCCCCCTCGTGATATTTCGTGATTTTTCCGAACCCCCCCGCCCCTTTCAAGCCTCACGTGATTAATGGACGACCCCTAAGTAATGCAAAGTATTTATAATTTATTAATAGTTTTAATATAGGGGGAGCAACTGTCCGGGGGACCAACTAACGGGTCATTGTTTTATTTATTTATTTAAACGCCTATAGGGCTTTTACATAGAATGCAGTACATTTTTTTTAATTACAGTGAAAAGATAGGGTTTACAAAATACAAGTAACATAATATATGTTAAAAACAAAACATAGTTTACATAAAATATAAGCGTTAAAAAAAATTTAAAATTTAGGTTACATAAAATCAAGGGCGGATTTAGGGGGGGGGGGGCACGTGCCCCCCCCCCCCCCCCAGAAAGTATTTTTATGTACTGTGGAGAATGAACTATATAGTTTTGAATGAACTATAAGATAATGTTGTTAAACAGCTTGGAAGGACCCGGCTAGCGGCTAGCTACTAAAACCATGTTTCCGAATGGTAACTTTTTGTTGTAATAATGGTTACGATGTTGTATCGAGACCATTCAATGCATTTATTATTTATAAAAACATGATAATTTCAACTAACTCTAGCTACAACCTTCCACGTGATCTATGCCCACCGCCAATTCAAGAAGATAAACCCAAATAATGTGAAAACATGGTGCATGTACAATGTAATAATAGCGGGCATACTATAAGTAGGTACTATGCATACTAGTATTGAAAACAATCTTACAAGAATTTAGTGGAACGCATTCAAACTACCGTATTGCATCGCAGATGAACCTTGCTCATTTCATATTAAAGGTTCTTAAACATTGGGGAAAATCTTAATATATAAAATGAATGTTTCTTTGTTTGTCCCTTGTGCGTTCCTAAACCAGTCATCCGATTAGGATAAAACTTTGGGGATTTGATGTATAATGGTGAGCTCTGGCGTTAAGAAATAATTTCCTAAGTTGTTGTGCTTACACCCGTGAAGGTTTCTACGTACTGGTGACCTCTGGCGTTATGAAATTTGTATTTAAAAAAATCAATGGGTGGCGCGTAAGTTCTTTAAAATCAGGTATATTTTATATAGTTTAGCGGAATCCGGAATCGCGGAATGGTAGAATCCGGAAGGGGTGGTTTGCTAGAGGGGGCTAAGGGAGGGGTAGAAGGCAAGGAGGGTGGAAGAGGTATGAAGGAGACGAGAGGGGAACTCGGGAGGAGTTCGGACGCGGGAGGGTGAAGACGGGAAGGTGGACGGTAACGCTGGAAGGGAAGATGAATCGGGAAGGGAACGATGATGATCGGGAAAGGACACGCTGGGAGAAATAATTTCATATTTTGGTAGAAGGCAGTCACTTTGTAATTTGACATTAATTGAAATAAAACCCTAACTTTCTTTGAAGATACCTTGTGTTAAGCGAAACCGGTCGGTGTTAAAAAAAAAATCGCGGTAAAAAACAAAAAGTGCTATTGCAACGCATGCTGGGAGCTCGCTAGTTATAAATAAATAAATATTATAAATAAATAAATATTATAAATAAATAAAAATATTTGTTTTCGATACAAATATTAAGAGGGCATTACCAGAGAAAACCGGAAATACGTCATTTTCAAAAAAGTTTTTAGACGTATTGACTCTTTTCCACAAAAAATTATAAATGGATTTCGAAAGATTGTTCTTTTATCTAGCATTCGTATGTAATAAATTTTGAGAAAATTTTTTAATTTTGTATAATAAGGTTATTCCATAGGTCGTTGGCAGATTTGTTCAATTTTCAAAAAAGTTTTTGTATTATACCACACCCATTTCAAATAATAAAATCATGCAGTAAAATAAATCAATACATTTATTTTAATTTTAGAATTTTAATTTTAGTTTCAATAAAATCATTAACAAATATGTACGTACATGTGTTTCTTGGCGAAAATTGGTCCGTTTGTGTATTTATTTGCGCACTTACAAACTAATATATTTCAGATTTTTTGAACATTCTTATTAAATTTAGACATTATTGAAAAATGATAAATACTTATAATCAAAAAATAACTACAAAAAGTACATTATTTTAATAGTTTTATCATCACGCCTTTCAGCATTTTTGGATGAAGGTATAAATTAAAGCTAATTTGAATTGAAATAAATTCGATATTGAGTTATAATTTAAAAAAGCTGGTACGGAGAATAATTAATCTTTCTCATTGTAAACGCCCTGCACGATCGTAAGAACAACTTTCGACGAAATGTGGATTTTCGTCCGCTGGCTGGTTAATCGCTCTTAAACTGAGGAATACCCGGAAAGGTTTGAATAAGAAAAATTGATTTAGATAGAAACGATATCGATATAATACGCCAAATAGATATGTTTCAGGAATTAATATTAGGTATTTACTATATTCGTCAAAGCAGAATAGATATTTTTGAAGATATTTTGCACACTTGACGGTTTTGTAAATACGCCCCCCGGTCACCCTTTATACTGTATATACCAACGCAAAAGTATTAAAAAACGACACTGTAAATAAATTCATTTGATTCCCGTGCCGGCTAATTGTTAGTGGTATTTTTGCACTCGATTTTAGGTTTGAAATTAGCAAATAATGCACAAAAAATTATAATTTTAAAATAAACATAATTTCGAGGGCTATCTGTCGGGGGCCAGCTGTCGGGATCAACGACAATCACAAGACTATGTCCAATATATAAGCCTTCAATGAACTTTATTAAAATTCGAGGATATCGAGTTTAGTTTATTACGTAAAAAACTTTTCGTTTTCTCAGTTGACAGGTTTTGAAATAATATTTACATGCTGGCCTTCTCTAATCTGGGGCTGGGGCCTGGGATGCAGTAATTAAACAAAGGCGCGAAATATTTTGTTGTACTAGTCGTACGAGTATCTGCTCAATCAGGGGGTGGTTATTTATTTTTATAAAATTTAATAAATCTTTTGAAGTTTGTCTATCGCGAGGACATGGTGGGGGAGAGGGATGCATGTTGGGAGAGAGGCTCGGGTGGGTGGAGGAGACGGGGGTAAGAAGGCCAAAGAGGCCGGGAGGAGGTCGGGGGGTCAGAGATGCAGTCGAGTCGCTAACTGTCTGGCGGTCCTATCGCAAATAATATTAAATTACGTTACACAATGTTACTCTCTGCCAATATTATCAAAAATATTATATTAAAAGGACATTGCGCCGATACTCAACTAAATAAAATAAACTGAAATGCATCAGGATTCTAAAGAAAAAAATGGTAATTACTTAATTTGGATCCGAGATTATATTTATACAGGGTATCCGGGGGTAAATTGCGTTAACTTCGGGAGGTATGGTACAAGTAAAAAAGATAAATAACTTTTTTCGAAATTCCAACTTTTAGGGGTAGTTTTATGGTGAAAAGATAAAATTAGTCCGGCGTGTGCGGCCAGATTTATTATTTTCCGCTGTTACGATACGGGCCAATCACAATCGAGTCGGGCGCCCGGCAGCGTATTTACAAAACCTATACCGATTCAGTCGCGGTAACGACAATTTACGTTTTAAATATACCTCTATATTGGTTATTTTTTATCACATTGCAAAAACTAAATTTGTTCTAAAATCTAGACAAAATAATATTTCTGATGTGTATATTAGAAATTAATAATTTCATTTCTAAATACTTAAATTTTGATATTGACAATTTAAAGCGACTGAAACGCGGTAGGGATTGTAAATACGCCGCCCGGCAGGCTCTCAGCAAGTAAGATCGTACCTAACACTAAGGATTTTTAGTAGGTACGTCTTTTTGTATGGGAAAAAATGTTGGAATTTCGGAAAAAGTTGTTAATCTTTTTACTCCTACCATCATGTAGAATCACCTCCCGAAGTTAATGCACTTCACCCCCGGACACCCTGTATAGAAAGTACTCGTAAATAAGTCCGGTCGATAATTTTTATTACGACTTTTACTGTTTGGTTTGATAAGAGTTTAATTAACAATACAACGTCATCAGTTTAATTTAATATTAAGTCGTTTGAGTATAGTCGACAAAAACTTAAGCACACTGTTTATTTCTTAGAACATTAGCCACATACATAAAAATGTCGAACCGATAGTATATAAAACAACGCCCTCATCTATCAAGATTTTCCATACGGAAGGAGGAAATATACTTAAAATTTACGGAAAAAAATAATAAAATCGACGCAAGTCTCTCATTCAAAGTGGCGAATATCTAGTACTTGTATGTATATCGTGGGGTATAAGTGGGGTCGGTGGGGGACACGGGCCGGGTGGGAAATTAATGTATACTAGTTGGCAATCTGGCCAGGGGGGTTGGAAAGGGCTGGCATATTCACATAAAGACTCATCGGCATCATGTAAATTCCACCATAAGCTATCAATATGGCGGGGGTGGCTTCAAACTCACTATCTGTTTTCGCGATCAAATAAACTATTATTGTAGACATCTTGTTAAGAACAATAATAATAGAGGCTTTGGAACAAAACAATAATCATTAAAAAAATCATAATCGGATGATTTGCCAATCACCGTTTTTTGGTGAAAAATCACGTCAAGGGCGCTGTGCGCAAAGTATAAAAATACACCAAAATTTATATCACATTTACTTTCAAAGAAATAGGCCGAAATTTCATTCTCAATGCGTTTTACAACTAAAAATATCATAAAATATCAAAATAACTAACTCATGAGAGCATTCATTGTTATTAGTTATTTAAAATAATTTTTGCTATGTAAAATTTATTCATTAGAAAAAAACGTCATAGTACAGGGTGTTAAAGGACGTACTTGACTTACTTTAACCAGTGGTTCCTGACATTATTTGGAGTAAAAAATGTAAATGAAATTTTGGTCTCCGGTGACATTTTTGATGTTTTTTTTTTTCTACAAAAGCATAAAAAATGGTAGTTGTTGAACAGTTGGAGGCGAGGTAAGGGGTTCGTCGGACACCCGACTGAGTGACCAGTGACGACATGTGGAAGAAAGTTTGTTTTGTTTGATTTTGAAGAAAAAAATTTTGAAAAAAAAAGTCGTCAAAAAAAGTCACCGGAGACCAAAATTTCATTTTCATTTTTTTACTCCAAATAATGTCAGGAATCACTGGTTAAAGTATGTCAAGTACGTCCCTTAACACCCTGTTCGTTTTAAGATTTGAAAACGATTTTTATAACCGATATCCGCTCATTTAAATTTAAGTGGAACGTTATAGATATGAATTCGAGAACTCCATTCAGTATTAGTCACTTTGAGATGACTTATTTATGTGATTAAATATACCCGCCCAATTTCCATTTTTATGGTGGTTAAAATGATTTATTACATGTTAAACCGATTAACTGAGAAAATAATTGTGACAATAGATTCTATTTTCCGTGAAGTACTTTGAAATCTGTTTTACCCAAGTTAATGTGTTCTTAATTGTTTTATAATGACGTGACTGCTATTGAAGTATGTTATTATTGACTTATTTATTAAATGTATCATATCAAAGTATTAAATGTATCATGAAGGTTGGCAAAAAATGGCTCTTGGAACACAAAAGAAATCGGTCATATGAAACTACAACAAGAATAAAAAAAAAATACGGTTTCATTTTCAATAGGTACGCTTGAACTGCTCCAAAAGTACCGCAAGGAGCTTCGGTCCTGGCATCTGTATCAGAGTACACCTTGCTCGTAGTATTTTCCTCTCAAGCGACTTAAATCCCTCTAAGAATGTCAAAAAAAACGTATTTTTATTAGATGTACGAGTACATACTATCAGTTTCGCCCTGGTGTAAGACCACCATTCAGAATTGAAACGTTGCTTGAAAATGGCTTTAGCCGTGTTTAGTGACCAGATCTGAATAGCCAGGTACTTCCCAACCTTCCTCTTCCCTACCTCCTTCCCCTCCCCACTACCTTCAGCCTCGCAACATGCCCCAATTGGGGATGCCATAGTCTCACTGGCTCCAGACGGGAGCAGTTGAGATTCTTGTGCGGTATTTACTGTAAAAAAAAAAAAAAAACATCTCCGAGTAAAGTTGGTTCAGCCGCTGAACCGCGATGCAGACGATGCAACTCGGTTGGCTGTCGGATGGTGGTAGGATACTCTAGCGGTACAACCGTCGGTACTTATACACGCGCCCCCTTATCGCATACAGTTCAACTTTACGTTCAATTCAACCAGATTGATTGATACAACGCTGAACCAAATTGGATGATCTGTACGCCCACTAGATTGAGGTAAAATCTAACACCGAAACGACTCTATTAATAATTTCTAATGGAAACATGTGACCGTGAGAAGCTAGAAAGCAAACCCAACAATGACTGGCGACGGTATGTACTTTTAAAATGAAAAGTTTCAAGCAGCCACATTTTTTAAATCTTGCCAAATTTTGTCGACACTATATTAAACCCTCACAAACATGGCCAACCATTTGCATATTGAAACAATAAAGGCACGAAACTGTAAATGAACAATGCATTTTGATCTGGATATACAAATAAAAGTGTTAATATTAACGGGCAATTTAAGAACGTAGTCTGCCTCCTTCAAATAACCATTTTCGGCATCTTCCTATCACAATAGCGGCGAAACAGTACCACCATCAGTGGAACACTGCGCCGACTTAAAAAAAATATTAAAAAATTTCAATTTCTAATTACAAAAATTTCGGATTTCGATGTCAAAACAACAATTTTTAGTGTACAATTGTGAAAACAACGTGCGTGAAAATTGGTATGAGTAATCAAAAGACAAATATTATTTATAAAAGAAATAAGTATAAAAAATAAGTATTGAAACTCGGGCGAAATCTGTTTGTAACTACCACCCAGAAATAAATGTAATATTTTTTAAATATTTTAAACTGATTTTAATCTTCTCTTTACATAATCGAATCACTCCTCATTTCCTACTCGAGCTGTTAATCTATTTCTAAAATAATCCTTGCACAATTAATAACTAATTAACAACGAAATATAAAACTTAATTGCATGTTTGAGTCATCACTATCAGGAAAAAGATGAGTCACTAGGCTGAAAAAAGCATAATTGCCTTCTCGGATTATCCCACATTGTTTATCAGATAAGTACGTTTAATATAGAATCTAAATTATTTAACGGAACCTTCCACTCAAATCCTTTTAAAGCGGTTTCAAGAACGATAAACCATAATTACATTAGCTACCAAGAGAACTATTCATGGTCCTTGGTTTACAAAAATGGGAAAGCCAGTTGGTTCATAAATGCGAAATTTTGGCGCACAGTACAATCACAGTCCTCCTAAAAGTATAATCAGACGCATTCAATAGACCGACATGTTAAGAGATCTTGCCAATTCTCTAGTGTTGAATTTTTTCCAGGGCATTTTTATTATGTTTCCCGCAGACATTCCGCAGAAATAATAACACCAAACAGGAAGCGAATGGGCCATGAAAAACATCGCTGTACCGAATATATCAAATGCAAAATGCTACTACTGCGCCCTCCCGAGTTCATCGTGGAGATGACAACATATGTAAACAGCACACACCACCGCCTTAAGACACATACATATTCTTAACTACCTTTATTATAGCGTACAAGGGTTGCAGTTTGCTTTAATCTGAAATTATATTCAAGTAACTCTTCGATTTAATAAATCAGATTAATGAATTGTCGGAATTCAACAATCATCTACAATAAATAGCATTTGACTTATGAAGACAGTGGCAAGAATTTAAAAAACATTAATTCAGAAAATGCTTGACTGTTTTAAAACCGGAAGGTATTCACAACGGACTTAATTGCTGATTTGTATGTATATATACATATTATTAATGTACGTAAATCTCTGCATCCGATTCAAGATAAAAAACTAAATTTATTAAAAATATGTCAACTTTCTCTAAATTTATTTTACAGCCCGTGTTGGATTGTAATAACCCTTGATATTTTTATCTATAAATTAAAACAATAAATAATCTAACAGTCCTACAAAAACTGAGGCCAGTTTGCTAGACTATTCTTTAATTTAGTACCAGAGGGAGGCGTCTACTAATATCTACAGGAATTCCAAAAACTGAAAAAATCGAACTAATATCTATGAGAATCAAAGTGTTGACGAATATCTACAGCACTGGCAGAGGTTGGATTTGCAATTGTGTATAGCATATTGGAAAAACGTAATATTGCGTATGCAGTATTAAAAACTTAATTTATGTAAGTATGTATGTAAAAAGCCCTAATATCGGACTATTGGACACATTTAGCTGATTAGTCCAACCTATGCTCTGTAGATATTAGTTCAACCTAAGCTCTGTAGATATTAATCAACACTCTGAAGTTCGTAGATATTAGTTCAACATATGAGCTGTAGATATTCGTCAGACATACAGGCTGTAGATATTAGTATATGGAGTCGTACCAGAGTACATAAATAAAAAAAAAAAAACACAGTTTTTTCAACTAATCGTAGCCATAGTTATTGAACTTGTTGAACCCCAACCCTGAAATGTGAATTGGGGGTAAGATCTCTGTTGCAGAGGTTGATATTATCAACGCATGTTAAGCGCCTTTTTCCACGCAAATAATATCGAGAGAATGAACATACAATTGTATTTTTATGGCTTTCATTTCGTTAAAAATGAAAGATGCGCGCATTAAGGGATGGTAAAGTACCACCGACAATAAATTAAGTACTTTCTTTGCACTTGCAATGGGTGACACGCCATTATATGAATCAAGTGGTAATTACTTTATGAATATTCATTTATTGGCTGGAGAGAATAAGAGTCGGGAATTAGAGTTGCGGAATTTTCTTTAAATTTAATTTTCAATACTGATAATTAATTATTATATGCGAGTTTTACCCTGAAACATGTGGACCGTTTTCCTTAACAATTCTTTTAAGCTTTTCACAGAAATATTTAGAAGAATGAGAGTTCTTATTAAGGGGAAACTTTGGTTCAGAAATAAATATATACCTAATAATAATAATGTTGTAAACAAAGTATTTTATTTTCGTATAATAAAAAATATAATTTAATAGAGGCAGAACAAGTAAACCGCGAAACAATGTTTTATTTAAATAGTGGGGAGTAATGCATACCAGTACAGCATATTTATAATCATTATTAAAGCAACGATAAATGCATGATAACAAATTTTGAAGGCATCGAAAACAAATTCTTTCACTCGTGGTGCAACTAATATTGCCTATATACAGGAGCTCTCCGACCGAATGTTGATATTATTTCACTAGTATTGGTATATTAATTTCGGGTTTTTCATACTTCCTTATTTTACCATTTCCGATTCCATATCAAAACCACGTGTTTTGTATTTTTTTTTGCATTTCCAAGAATTCAAAAAATACCTATGTCTATCCATTAATAGCAGTCAGAGATACAAAAACAAAAAAAAGTTTACTTCAATCGAGTTAACTTTTTTTCAGCAAATCGGAATCGAGTCAACTCAACACCTCTTTGAAAAGTCATTAAAATTATGAAAGAAAAAATAGCCCATAACCCTAACCCAAAGTAACCTATTTAACCAATTTTTTTTTTTTTTTTTTTCATCACTTTGACTTTTCACAAGAGGTTCTGATTTTATTTCATCCCGAGTTGCCCGGTCACAGTAAAAAAGTAGTCCTGGTGACATTCACGAAAAAAACAACTAAGAGTAAACTTATTTACCAAACTTAATTATTTTTTTCGTTGATATCACAATGGTCATTGTGATATCAACGAAAAAACGTAGTCACTTTTTTTGGTGACTGGACAACTCAGTTTGAAATGAACTCAGAACCTCCGTTGAAAGGTCATTAAAAGCGATGAAAAAAAAAAAAAAGATGGCGCTAATTAAATTATTTTAGGGAAAACCATTTTGCAAGTTATACTTTAAAATATGCGTTATTTGTTTGCGCCCGCATATTTATGCGTAAGTAGAATTCAATTCTTCCAAGAAAAATATACAAAATAAAATATTGTTTCGGTGATTCAACCCAATATTATATTTGTATGCCTTTCTCGAAATAATTGAATTTGTTTACGGATAAAACTCTTTATTCATATTGCGTATGTACGGGCTCAAACTATTAATCTTAATATTTTAAAGCAAAACCAATAAAAGTCCTTTTTTCCTAAAATAATTAAATTGGCGAACGCGTTTATTATAACGTATGTTCCCATTAAACCCCAAAACGCTTTGTTATTTGTTTTTGAGGTGTTATGCCGAGTTGCGCTACCTCCTTTAGCCAACGTTTCGGACAGCGTCGCCGTGTGCATCATCAGGGCAGATCCGGTAGATGTGTCACATCTACCGGATCTGCTGGATCTGCCCCGATGATGGACATTGCGACGCTGTCCGAAAAGTTGGCTAAAGAGGGAGGCAGCGCGGCATAACACCCTAAAAACAAATAACGAAAATACTTTTGGCCGTGAAAATCTAAAAACGTATCCGCTTTGTTACTTTGTCGAGATTCCATATTTTTTATATTAGATTTCCCGTGAAAGGTGTCCACTCGGGCTTCAGAATAAAAACGTAGTTTTCTATCGCGCGTTTCTTCCTCAGATTGATAACAAATAGCGAACGCAATGAAGAGTAACCCTCGCATACCTAAATCGGTGTAGTTTTTGAAAACTTCTTTAGCACCGTTGTGAATTGAATCTCGATGAAACGAAAAATAGCGACACTAAAAACGGACAAACATACATCTATAGGATTTAGCCTGCGAGAAAATGAGATAGTCTCCTCTTTGTGCGATGCTTTGTAGCCTCCGTATCGTTTTTTAAGGTTTCACTTCTACAGAGTGAGAATCGCACACTTGCACATTGATTTTTTTTTGTAAATAAATATGTTTCCTTTGTAATGGGAGAACTTGGCTGGTTGTTTTCCAAAGCTATTATTGTCAGATGATTGAGCTAGCGACGCTATTAACCTCTCGCCCACAAGCCCAGTGAATGTACTTTAGAATTAGACAGGGCATGGAGTACATAGTTATAGCTTAGAACTACCCGGACAACATGGAAAACACGTGTTTAAAATATATATAAGTCAAATCAAATATTTATAAGTTATAAAAGTGAAATAAGACTCACCCCTTGCTGAGACGCCCTCGGCGTCGGTATGCACACCCTGGGTGACTGTTGCGGCTGAGACTGCCTCGGCTGCAGGCCCAGCAGACTAGAGATGGACAGCAAGGTGTCCCCCTCGGCGGGGCCCGACCGGCCCTGGAGCCCGAGCAGCGAGTTAATGGAGTGCCGGTAAAGTATCTCCGTTGTGGGGATGTCGGGGGAGGGACACGTGTTCTCCTGGAAATAAGGAAAATATTAGAACGTCTTCCCATAATACACCCATAAAGAGAGACATGAATTAGTATAAAATGAAGTCGCTCCCGCTGTATGTGCGCTTAGATCTTTTAAACTACGCAACGGATTTTCGTGTGGTTTTCACCAATGGTTTCACGAGTGATTCATGGGGAAGGTTTTAAGGTATATAATTTGTCAAGGTTTTATGTAAATTGGTTGAAATGTATAATATATCTGACCAAGCGGCAGCGGGCTGGCAAACGGACCCTGTGGATTTGATTTAACATATGACGTTGGTTATAAAGGTTGGGTAATGGCGTCGCGTAAGTATAAAAGAAAGGTCAAGAAATAACTACAATGGTAGCAAAGGATATTCTAATAATTTTTAATAAGATTTTTTTTTAATTTGAAGCAACCCCTAGACACAAAAGAGCTTATGACCTCGAAACGCCTGAACAGATTTTCATGAAGTGTAGCTAAGAACTATCTCGATCTCACACGTCAGCTTTTAAATAATAAAAAAACGCATCATAATCGGTCTATTCGTTTAGGAGCTACGATGCCACAGATAAACACACAGAAAGTCAAACTTGCGTCGGGGTTTAAAAATTATGAAGTTTTTAATTTGGTTTACTTAATTAATGCGTATTTCCTAACCTTCAAACTCTCCCCTTTTATTGAGAAAAATTGAACTTTAATACATTATTTACCATCCCCTCCGACAAACATTATTTCTTGTAATAATTAAATTGAAATCAAGCGGTAAAAACTTTACCAAATCATTGTGAACACAATTGTTTTAAAAATATTAAAATTGTAGTCAAATTCACGATAATGTGGTAGCAAAATAGTGAGTGATTTGTTTTACCATTACTTAAAGATAAATAATTTTTAAGGGACCCTTGCTTTTGTAGATGATGGATAAAAAAAAACTATCATTGACATCTGGACGCAAATAAATACAAATTCCAAAATCTTCGTCGTACAAACGCAATACAAATTAAAATAGTTATTACTTATACGTACAGGTAAATCATTTTTAATGTGACACGTTTAAACGTATTTGTGCACACCGTAGTATCAAAATTTAAAAAAAAAGTTTAGTAGAATTAGGTTGGAACAAAGGTTGGAACGCAAATTCACCAGTTTCTCGTTTGCACTACGAGTTTCCGGACAACGTGAACAAGGGGACCACGCTGTATTTATTATTAGGCGGCGTTACTGCGCAGTTAACACAAAATGTGGACAGACATAAAAAAATAACGAATATATATTTTTTCTAGATAACATTTTGATACCATTAACATCCGGGATTGGGAAATACTGCATTAAAAGTTACATTTTTGTCAATGTTTCAAAATTTCATGCGTCTCCACTATTCGTACATGTTGGACGTATTCGTTTGATCGTAAAAGTTAGCGCAGGTAGGGTGTACCGTAAAAAAAGGTTCTAATACTGCCACGTGTGTATCAGATGTACATAAAAATAAAATAGCGAATCTACGTACTGTATATCTTTGTGCAAATGATTGCCACGTGATAGCAAAAATGCAAATATAGGTATCGCAAGCTCAATTGGTGTTCTAGAATCTCCTATCTCAACTAACCATCGATCGCGCCAGTACCGCAGGGTCAGGCAGAGAGGATGGACCGCCAAACTCGTTCTTGACAGACGCTCCTAGCTTCATTCACATTCATACATTCACATCTGTTATTCCGACTATCTTGCCAAAGCCTTCTTCGGACGTCCCTAATTTCTACCACAAAAAAATCGCGTCATATATTCTAGCATTATTTGGTATAAAAATCGTAGATAGCATTTTGCTGTTGGACGATATCTTTAAAAACATTTATATAAATTACGGTTTTCAACCCCCCTTTCCCGACATTCCGCGGAAACACGTGCATTTCTCTGAAAGTGGATGACGTGGCATTAAAAAAAAATACAACAGTTAATATACGAAATAAATCTCGGTCCTATCCAATTGGGATTTGGCTAAAGCATCAGCGCCGTTAGCGGTGTTCACCTAATTTCGTCAATCCCT
The DNA here is from genome assembly GCA_917880885.1 of Limnephilus marmoratus. Classification (NCBI taxonomy): domain Eukaryota; kingdom Metazoa; phylum Arthropoda; class Insecta; order Trichoptera; family Limnephilidae; genus Limnephilus; species Limnephilus marmoratus. The sequence goes on along the minus strand of OU862923.1, from coordinate 26,496,172 downwards.
GGGAAGGAAGGTTCAATCCGCAGTGAAACCGAAAGATGTATCGCAAAAAAAATAAAATTTTTAACAGATCGAGGTTTACCCGTTCTGGGAACTTTTTGCCCGTAAATTAAAACAAGATCTTTGTGCCACGCGTCACTGAATTTGACCATATTTTGTAGAATGTACGAGACAATCAAACCGAAAGACACGGCAGCGAGGGCCTTTCAACCAGGAGCTGATAGACAATGCCTGATCGAAAGGTTATAAAAGTAGTATAGAAGTACCTACATACACAGGAAGCCAAGTTTAATACCTAAGCTGTTTCTCACTATTGTGCAATCGACTATTTCACAATACATTATAATATGAATGAATAATGCACTAAATACAATAATTTAAATTTTGTTTTAAAGTCACAAATACAAATTTTGTTTTAAAGTCACAAATACAAATTTTGTAGAAAAATTCACATCTTACTATCGTATGAAGCTCTGGTTAGTCGAACTTATTGAACTTGAAAAAAATGGAATTCATTTAAAGCAGTCGAAACCATTCGGACCCATAAGCTTGTTTTTACGATAATATAACATTACCAGACATATGTTAGAGTTACGAGGCGTACCTGACTTATTAAAAATGTTAATTAAGGGATTCGGACAAAAGTAAGAATTTAAGGTAAATTTTGGGGATCGCTGGCAACGGTTAATACGCACTTTTTTTTGAAAAAATCTTTTAATTCACCTTAATTACATTAAAAGACAACTATTTGCATTGGGGGAAGTGGAAAATATTTTTGTGTAACATGGTTTGTGATTCTGGCGTACAATCTCACAAGACGAAAGCTAATTCTAATTTTACGTAATGAAATTTAGAATGAAATATTTTCCACTTCCCCCAATGCAAATAGTTGCCTTTTAATGTAATTAAGGTGAATCAAAAGGTTTTTTTTTAAAAAGTGCATATTAAACGTTGCCAGCGATCCCCAAAAATTATTGAATTTAATTTGACGACGAATACGTATAAATTAAACCTAACAAATGTGTAAAACACATGAAGTTAACGTTTAAAACATTCCGATAAGCACATTGACATTGTCATATCCCGTAAGTAAAATACTGTGCAAAAAGAGCTTGTAATTAGCGTCCGCATGAAAACTTTTGAGTTTAAAATAATATTAAAAATTACGTAAAAAAACAACTCGATATCTTATGGGCAACAGTAAACTACATAATTAGGTATTACATTCAAAATCACTGACAAATACTTAAATAATTTAAGCAAAATTAATTAAAATGTTAATGTTGGCAATTATTATTTAAAATAAGTTGACATATTACTTGAGAAAACTGCATGGCGAACGATGCGTACAACCGGCTAAGCTGTTATCGAAAACTTAACTTTGCAGCGGGAGAAATAAATACGCGTCTGCTCGCGCGAGCACTCAACACTGCCAGTACTGCCGCGCGCCACGTGTTCAATTTACCATAACTTAATTCTTCTAGTGCCGTCGGCCAATCACAGGCGGCCGATCAAATACGACGCCCAATGGGAGAGTTTCTCTGCCCTCTACGAGGGGCAATGAAAAATTCTGGAAAACCTCCCGAAACTACTACGAAACTTTTTGCACCTGCAAATGACGTCATTACACAGCTGGTAAAAAACACGAAAAATCGAAATATGCCACAATAATAAACAATAATGAGATCTTACTACAAAGTTTAAAAAAGGTACAAGAATTTTACATCGAAGAACAATGCTTTATTTCATATTTTCAATTTATTTGTTTTTACACTAAAACGATGTGAACGAGATTATAAAAATATTTTTGTAAACGCGTATGTAAAATAGCCTCCTAACAGGCACAGGTCAGTGTAACCTTTGATGTATTATGAAATATTAAAGATTGTTAGAAAAAAATGATTTCAACGGATTATGCAATATAAGTTTTAATATATCAATTTCAAGTACCTTTTCTCGTCACTAAGATTATAAAGTATGAAACGATGAGAACAAGATTTTTTTTTCACACTAGGGTGTCGTTAAACGTCCGCAATGTTTTCGCAGAGGTGTACATAATATAGTCCCCAAACAGGCGCTGCCATTATTTCAGCTTGCTTATCGATGTACATTATTATTAATAAATCATCAAAGGTTTTAAGAATGGTGCTAATTTCAGGGGATTATGCAATACACAATTTAAATGAATAATTTGAAAACGTATTGAGAATATCCCCACATTCAAATACAAAATAAAAAAAATCGAATGAAATAATCATTTATTTTACGGCGCAAAATGTATAAATAATAGAAAAGGAAACTTGATTAAAAACTATTCCAGCACATAAAAACCACAAAACAGTACCCTTTAAAAACCAAGCCTTTAAACCAAAATAAAAAATTAATCCATTGTCGTAAAAACATCAAATAAAACCAATATTGGGTATATTATATTATTATTAAATCTTTTTAATGAGGCGCGACCAGAATACGATTACGTTTAGCTTATTGCTTGCATTAATTATTACTCAATATAGTTTATAAATTAATAAAAACTTTCAATTGTAGTTGAAATATTTAAATAAAAATAATCTCACGTGTTGCAGGGCAGGCATGACGCCGACAGGAAATCGCAGCCAGTAGTTGCCCAACAGATGATGATCACGACAAAAACTTATTGATGAATAGAATTTAATTTTAACAAGTAAAATCTGCGTTGCTGGTTCGCGTAAGCTGCGGGCGCCTGTAGGTGTTCTCTCGACGGCGGACCAACAGCGACTGGGCGGAGGAAATGCTACTGAGCCTTCACGGCACGTCGGCTGCAACCCCCTCCACGCGCGCCGCCCCCTGTGAACATTGTCGAAAATTTTTATTTTTATTATATTTCCCCCCTTGAGCCGTGAACAACTATCAAATAATAATTATTATTTAAAAACAAAACGAAAGTATGTTATTTTTCTTTTGTTCGCCATTATTATTTTCAAATGCTAAAAAACTAGGAAAAATAAAAAATCCGTGTTGATGTTCTAGATTTGGGATTTTATGGCTTTTCACCCCAATTCATTTTCTTATTATATTACAATAGTTTATTTTTTTTACATTAACTCCACACAGGAAACTCCTTGAGGAAAATAATTTCCCTCAGGGCCTATGTCATCTGGGATGCTGTGTGGAGGGTATCTTTGAGGAGAAGAAGGAATGAACATTGGTCTTGAAGAGACCCATATTGTTAGAAGGAGGAAACACAGAGGCCGGCAAATCATTCCACAGCCGAGCTGTTGAACACAAGAACGAGTCGAAGAAGCGACCCGTTCTCATGTGACAAAATGTCAACCGTGTACAAATGTTGGGCACGCGTTTGGCGTGTTTCCCGACTATGCACCGGTGCCGAAGGGATCAATGACGCTAATTCCTCGGAGCATCTTCCATTGTAATACTGGTAGAACAAGGATAGCATTCCCACCCGACGCCTATACTCCAAAGATTGTAATTCGTCTCTTAAGATGGGAGAATCGTGCACAGAGTCGAGGGTATTTTTCAGGCATTTTGGAGCTCCAGACCAGAGGTGGCTGCCAAATAATTATTATTACTTGTTAAAATACGGTTTATTATACATTTTATTTTATTTTTAAAAGTTGTCTTTTCTTATAAGTTATTTTTTATCTTAAAATTAGACATAAATTAGGTAAGTACTTACCTATAAATACCTACTATATTGTATAGGTAAACCATCTTTCTATTCAACATACGTTACGTATTAAATTATAAAGTATGTGCCTGTGGCTTTGCTTTTTATACAAATCTACAATTTTATTCCAAGATTGATGAAATTTAGCTCACTCGAGCTTCAAGTTCCTATTTATGCGGGATTTTTTATAAACCATCCTTTTTCCACCACTCAAAGCGAATTTTATTACTTCGTGATGAAATGTTGCACACTTGACGTTCAAAACAAAAGGAAAATTACAGACGTCATCTTATTTCGAAAAACTGCGTAAAGCCAGGACAATAATAATATTTGGATAATTTGTATAACGCCGTTTTCGTGAAAATATATCTCAAGGGCGCTATTTTACCCAAATCAAATACATATATATTTATTTTATTGGCTAGGTCCGCCATCATGCCCAAGTAACATTTTCGGTTTATTGTAGTGGTAGTAGGAGATTTTCAAATCATTGTCTGGTTATTCATAATTAAAGGGTTATTCCAATTACTAAACAAAATACCAGGGTATTTTATCGGGGTATTTACAATCAGGGAATGTTTCTTTCTTCGAAAAGTTAAAATTATAATTAAAATTAACCGTAACATAATAAATGTTTTATTTTAAACCAAGTAACTAAATAATTAACCATCATACCGTTCCCGTAAGGGTAGGCAGAGAGGACGGACCGCCAAACAATTTGGTCTTGGCACACACTCTTTGCCTCATTCACATTCATACGTCGTCTAATACATACTCTTTTATTATTCTGACTCTCTAATGGCCCGTCTCAAGTATCTGATCTGACTTCTTCTACCATTCACATTCGCATCATATATTCTTCTTATACACTACTTTCTTAATTCATTCGCTCTACATGCCCAAACCATCTGAGGATCCCTTTCTTAATCTTACTTATTACCCTTACATCAGCCTTACATTCTTTGCAGATCTCCACATTTCTCACACGATCATACATGGTTTTACCACACATTCGCATCAGGGATCCCATTTCAACAGCATTCAGTCTGCTTTCATCCTTCCTCTGTCAGTTCCATGCCTCACTGTCATGCATCAGGGTAGGTACCAGGATTCCATTGTGGACTGCTAACTTCGCTTCTTTTGACAGTTTTTTATTAGCGCCAATTGCATTCAGTCCTCCATTAATGGAGTTACCTGCATTTACCCTTCTTTCAATATCTCTACCAGCCTTCCCTTCTCTCGTAAACATACTACCCAGATACACAAACTCATCCACCTGCTCCAAGTTTATTATTATACGGTTTAGACAAGTATTATTATACACGATTAGGCTTTTCGTAAACATCGATAAAACATTGATGAAGCGTTTGGTGAAACTGGAAATCACAACTGATATAATAAAATAATATTTGCGTAACTTTTGGGAAACACAATAACTGAAACTGAAAATAAACAAAACGAAGCATTTAACTATTAATTACAAAATCATTTCACAAGAACCGCAGCATATACATATGTGCAATTCTTCGATTATTATTATTTCATTTAAAAAAAAAAAACAAATGAAGCAGCGGAAAAGAAAAATAATTATCTTGAATATTTGCTTGAAAATTAGTTTTTATTTATTGTCAAGGTCAACATTCAAAACTTGGCTGGCCACAGGGAGCGGTAGGGCTGCATTCCACGATCAAGGGAATCAAATACTTGAGTCGGGCCATGTTAAGGGTACCTTTACATGAAACGACGTGTAAATGTGAATGAAGCAAAAGTTTCAATTTAGGAGTGTGGGTACCGCCGCCACGGGAATTATTTATTGGATAAACAACACCTCTGCCATAAGTCATCCCAAGTGGATCGCTAAGTTTGGTGACTTAACAGGGATGCCTGAGTTCATAGGATGTGGTTTTTCAAGGTAGCGGCGGATTTGTTTGCCCACGTACTGCGTGGCGAGCTGAAAGAGACTGGTTGAGGGAGACTATTTATCCTCTCCAGCAGGAATCTCTCGACCCATTGCCTCGCATCGCAGTGGGAGGGAAAGGTTCATCCGTCCATCTCTCCTGGACACACTAACCCAGAGAGTCCACCTATCATACCCTTTTCCTTCCATTATTTCCTTTCTAAGTATGTTTACGAGAGATGGGAAGGCTGATAGAGATATTGAAAGAAGGGTAAATGCAGGTAACTCCGCATTATGGAGGACTGAACGCCGCGCCGTTGGCGCTAACAAAAGACTGTCGAAAGAAGCGAAGCTAGCAGTCCACATCGGAGTGCTGGTACCGTCCCTGATGAATGGCAGTGAAGCATGAAACTAGCAGAGGAAGAACTAAATGCTATAGAATTGAGATCCCTGCGGCGTATGTATGGTAAAGCCATGTACGATAGTGTGAGAAAAATATGAAAAGAATGCAAGGCTGATGAAAGCGTAATAAGTAAGATTAAGAAAGGGACTCTTAGATGGTTTAGACATGTAGAGTGAATGATTGAAGAAAGATTTTCTTATATTTAGGGAGGGACAAGGGGGGGGCGCGCGCCCCCTGCGCCCCCCATCTGTATCCGCCACTGTTTAGATTAATCTTTACTAGGAATCGGCTTACATTATGAACGTCAAAAAATATGCTACGGATAATTTGAAGCTTTTACTATATTTTGTATGGATTGGAATTACAATAAAATTATTATTTACGTAACAAAAAATATAAGCGTAAACTACAAAAAAAATGTTTTTTCATGACTTAACTATGAAGCAATAATATAAGAAACATTTTTTTAAATACTCCTTCATGGCGAAAACTATTTTTGACGTTTTGCGTGATCTAACTTTTTTTCGTTCATATAAAATTATGCACAAAATAAATAAAAACCACTTTGGCGCTTACTTGGCGCCCGATTTTAAATTTTTAAGGCGTGAGAACCGAAATATTTCTAGCGTTTATTTTCCTCTTAATCGGAGAAATTAATCTTACTTTTCCATGGTCTACAAATTCAAATGAAATGTTTTGTTAGTACTGGTTAGTACACCATTAATTAATTTATGGATATGCCGCCGCATTTTTATGCACAGATTACGGAAATTATACTTCATTTCAACAATTATTACAAGAAACAACTATTTACGAACACAAAATAGGTTATTAGGTCTTAGTTTAGGTAAATTAAGTAATTCGTGCGTTTTTACCTAGTGTGAAACGAAACTTCGCAAATGTCAAATCCATACAAAAAAAAAACATGGCCCTAATGGAGGTGGTGATTTTTAAACTTTTAATGAAAATCGAATTTTAATGCATATTTTTCCATCTACCCCGACAGAAACCGATGGTTCTTGTGGTAATTAAGTTTAAAAGTAGTTTACTTTTCAAATTTTATGCCTATTTAAAGTGTAGCGGCATGCGGCGGCTTGTCTATAATTTACCCACTATTTATAATCCTTAAATAATAGGTATTTTACGTTCTAACTAATCTCTCCATTATTTCTCTGTTACCTCAAATTTCAAATAATTAGCCCTTCTGTCAAAACTGATTTGCTCTATTTGATTAGGTAAATAGGTAACTACGTTTAAAAAAGGAACACAATATTGAAATACGAAGAAATTTTTTATAAAAAGTACCAACCCCAAATTCGTTACGCTAGGTAGTTACTGGTTCCATGACAGTTGATCCGACGACAATTGGCCCCCCGACAGTCCGCGGACAGTTGATCCCCCCGACCACTGATCCCCTACAGTTGATCCCTCCGACAATTGATCCCCTAAGATATTATTTTTTCAATTAAGTATGCAAAGAGGATATTAGGTATATACCTACGGCCGTACAACCAGAGTCGATTTACCTACTTATATCTGTCGAGCGATTCTATATCTTTTGTGGGATTGTTATGAGATAATGACGTGATCTCCTGTCAAATTTGTGTGATTTTTATGGTTGTTATTTGCTTTTTCTAAGTACAACGCAGTGGCGATCCGTGAGTTATCCGTGAAAATGATTTTTTTTTTGAAGATTTTCAGGACTTCAAAAAAAAACTCTGAAGATCCCTGGAGATCTTCATACAAAAAGATCTTCAGGATTGTTTCAGTCAAGGGATGCGCCGCATCCACATACTGAAAGATCTTCATACAAAAAGATCTTCAGGAATGTTTCAGTCAAGGGATGCGCCGCATCCACATACTGAAAGATCTTCGTACAAAAAGAACTTCAGGATTGTTTCAGTCAAGGGATGCGCCGCATCCACATACTGAAAGATCTTCATACAAAAAGATCTTCAGGATTGTTTCAGTCAAGGGATGCGCCACATCCACATACTGAAAGATCTTCGTACAAAAAGATCTTCAGGATTGTTTCAGTCAAGGGATGCGCCGCATCCACATACTGAAAGATCTTCATACAAAAAGATTTTCAGGAATGTTTCAGTCAAGGGATGCGCCGCATCCACATACTGAAAGATCTTCGTACAAAAAGAACTTCAGGATTGTTTCAGTCAAGGGATGCGCCGCATCCACATACTGAAAGATCTTCATACAAAAAGATCTTCAGGATTGTTTCAGTCAAGGGATGCGCCGCATCCACATACTGAAAGATCTTCACACAAAAAGATCTTCAGGATTGTTTCAGTCAAGGGATGCGCCACATCCACATACTGAAAGATCTTCGTACAAAAAGATCTTCAGGATTGTTTCAGTCAAGGGATGCGCCGCATCCACATACTGAAAGATCTTCATACAAAAAGTTGAAATTTTGAAAAAATTTAAATTCATTTTCAGCTACAACAACCTCAATAACGTCGTATTTTTCAATCTTAACACTCTAACTCACTGAAAACTCGCGGACCGCCACTGGTATAGTGTACATTAATGAATAAATAATCATCTAAATTAAAATATGTGACAGTAAATATGTAAAAATCACACAAATCTGACAGGAGATCATGTCCGCTATCTCATAACAATCCCACAAAAGATGTAGAATCGCTCTTCTGAAGGCATCTTGAGTGAAAATCCGCTATAAAAGTATTTTTCTTCTTCTTCTTCTTCTTCGATGGCGCTATAGCCCATATCGAGCTTTGGCCTCCTGCAACAGTCGCCTCCTACTCCTCCTGTCGTCCTCAGCGGCTGACTTCCAATTTGGTACCTGGAGAAGCTGTGCTGCATCCCCTCTTACTTCATCTATAAAAGTATTTTTACTAACAATAATTTCGACTCTTTGAAGGAGCATGCGGTAATAACAAAATAGACATACTTATACGTGCAGTCGGCTTGGCAAAAAACCGGTGAAGGTTCCTGCTAGTAGGTATATAACATAACTTTTTTTTCTGAATATGACACAAGAGTCCCAGGTCCCAACTGCTCCTATCTGTCAGGAACCAATGAGACTATGGCATTCCCAATTTTGGTATGTTGTGGGGCTGAAGGTAGTAGGGTGGGGAAGGAGATGCGGAAAAGATACCCGGCTATTGAGATCTAGTCCCCGAACACGACTAAAGCCAAAGTATTTTTCCCAAGCCAACTGCACTTTTTTTTACAATAGCTCCACACTGGAAAAAAATCACTCATCTATGTGGAGGGTCTTTATAAGGAAAGGAAGGAGAGGAAGTTCTGGGAAGGAAAAGGGTATGAAGGGTGGTAGAAATCTGGGGGTCAATGTGTCCAGGAGGGAGAGCCGTATGAATCCACCCTTCCCACTGCGGTAGAGAAGAAAAGAACACTTCTCTTAAACTAATTATTTATTTAATTCAATGAAGACAACATTAGCGAAACTCAATCGAAAATCTGGAGACAGAAAATCAGAAAAAGATATTGGCACCTCTGGGACTCGAACCCAGGACCTTCTGCTTACAAGGAAACAGCTCTACCAACTGGGCTAAGGTGTCTATATCCAATTCGGTCACTTTTAACTGTATCATACGTCGACTAAGAACTACCAACATTGTTTTCATTTTCTTAACGCACATATTATTGGCTGCTATCTTTACAAAAAATGCTTTTCTGACTTTTCCAACAAACACTTCCAATTTTGAAAATGATGTGATGACACTTAAATTTAAAAAAAAATTACTGTGCAAAAAGTGTGCAATTCACACGCTGTAGAAGCTAAACCTTCAGAAAACTAAAGTAGAAAAGAGTGGGGAGGGTACGAAGCAAGAGGAGACCGATTATTCTATCTCATTCTCTCACACGCTAAATCCTGTAGACGTATGTGTTTGTCTCTTTTTAGTGTCGCTTTTTCGTTTCATCGAGTTTCAAATCAAAACGGTGCTATAGAAATTTTCACTTTAAAAGTCGACTGGTGGACGGGAAACCAATTGTGTGGCGGCAGAGCTGTTTTATCCAATTTTATGGTAATGTAGGCAATCGCCTAGGGCCTAGGGTAAAGGGGCCCCAATTATTGCACCCGCGATAATGTTGCACCCGCAATAATGATGCCATTATCGCGGGTGCAACATTTAGACGCATATAAAGTTTCATAATACTAAAATAAAAAACATTATTAATGAAATTATTCTTGGAAGAGCTACATTTTACCAAATTCACTTTTTATTCGTTTAAAAGAATTTTATTGAAATATTTAAACAGTCAGGAGGGAGTTTCAAAGTGTTATCGCGGGTGGAAAAAATCGGACAAGCCTTTCCAGTTCATAAGACAAAAACACAAAAGTCTGTTAATTGAGAAACATTTATTATGTTATGCCTTGATATTTCGTAAGGCGTTAAACTAATCAACTAAAAAAATATATAGAAAACAAAAATAAATAATGAATTTTCGCTTTTGAAGCAATCGCGGGTGCAACATCAAATTATCGCGGGTACAACCCGTCTATCTTAAATGAATATAAACATCAATAAAAACTTTTACATGAACGAAATAAGAGATCAAACAATGCCTATTACTAGTCTTGATCACTTCTTACACTTCTTGATCACTTATGTTAATTGTTACTTTTCGAATACGTCAATAGAAATTTAAAATTCGCCGAAAATTATATTAACATATTGTTTCCAACAATCTTTCTCTCTGGCATTTCCAACTTCGTAAAAGTCTTCAAAATGCACGTCTGCTACGTCATTTACGATTTTTATAATTATTTTATTAATACTAATATCTTTTGGTTTATTAACATAATGAATGTAATTAAGATATGTATTTTTTTACATTAGCTCCACACAGGAGGCCCTGAGAAAAATAATTCCCATCAAGGCCTATGTCTACTTTGGGGATGCTGTGTGTAGGGCCTGTGGTAATTTTGAGAGTTGAAGAGACGTTGGAGCTTCGTCATTTAAGGATTCGTCGCCTGAATCTCTGTAACACTAGGATTTACTCTGATCTGATACTGTAAGCGCAGATACATCAGGACACAGAATTTCCTTTTGTATTTTGTAATTTTGTAAGATATTTTTTTCAATTATTTCTGGCTTTCACCCTTTAAGGGTGTTCTAGGCCATCATTTCAAATTACAGAGAAAGGAAAGTGAAATTATATATAACTTTTATTTAAATGAGCAAATTTCAGAATTAAATGGAAGATTGGAGTCGAGTTCAGACTTAGAAGAAATGAAATGTTGAATGGGGGGAGGCAATTTTAGATAACGCTTGATAGAAGAGAGAATATTTATTTAGAGAGGGACAACCAAAAAATACGTGTTCTAATGTTCCCACATCTAGACCACAGAATGTACAATCTGGGGAGTCAAGAATGTGAATTTTAAAAAGGTGAGAAGGAACGGAACAATGTCCGATTCTCATTTGAATAAGATGATGTTCAGATGATGATGATGTTCATGATGATCAGATGTTCCAAATCTTTATCGTCCCAACCACTTTCTGTTTCAGTGGTGGTTTTTGGAGATTTCAAAACCATTGTGCATTTGAGATGAGACAGTGAGAGAATGCCTGGTACATTTTTCAGCCCTTCCCATTTATCATCTAATATGACCATCTTTTTTTCAACTTCTTCTTTTCTTGCTAATATAAAGAAGGATTTTCTTTAAAGTTTCACTTATATTTCTATGAAGGGTCTCTTTCCGTTGTTCTCCTGTCATTTTAACCCATGTTTCTATAAGAAAAGTGCAATATAATATAAACACCCTTATTAAATTAATATAAATTACCAATCGTATACGGTATGTATTATTATTCAAGACACAACAAAACAATAAAATTCTCGATAAATGACACAATAAGGGTAGTTGTCAAAGAGTTGCGCCCCCGATTCTAACATCACATCGCGGGAGCAACCAATTTGAGTCGACGTTTATTTCAATTCAGCTAACACTATACTCTTAAAAACGATTGATTTAAGTTTGACTTTGATTTCTTCTTTCTTTTACAACGTTTCAAAACGTCAGCACTATTATTTCTGTGAACAACACAAACTTTTAAGTATATCTTTTTGTATCGCGGGTGCAACAAGCTAACAGTGACTACTTGTAGTCAATGATACTTAAAAAATAACAAAAGCACTTATATCTTTCGACACATAAATATAAATTAATATTGTCACTAAACGTTTAGCAGTAAAATATAACCTCAAACTATCGGTAACAGCTGTTTCACGCCAGTGTTGCACAGTGTGATTTTGCAGTTTGCTTACCGATTCTTCGAATGGTAATATTTCCAAGCGCGCCAAAAATTTCAATATGAAGTAAAATCCAAATTTTTTAAATTATTTTATATTGCCCTTCTTCTTTGCACTGATATAAAAAAAAGTAAAAAAAACTGCGATTTAAAAATTTATGTCAAGAATCGTCTATAGCAGAATCGCCCATTGGCTAGGGGCCCCGACATGTTTAATCCAGCCCTGGCAGGGCCGTGTTGTCCATAAGGCAGCCTAGGGGCTACGCATCGGCTAGGGGCCCATATGGTAAAGGGGCCCCGAGATGTACATTGCCTAGGGGCCCTGACATGTTTAATCCGGCCCAGTGTGGCGGGAGGGGGATAAGTAAGTAATGCAAAGTAAATTCTATGAAACACTATGGAAGCATCACCAAGTACTAAAAAAATACCAAAATTAGTATACTTACACTCTTTTCCTTACACATATATGCGATCCATTAGCGGCTATCCCCATATGCCGATGTTGAATATGTGATCCCTAAACTGGCCATTGTCTCACAAACTCAAGATAGAATGTGGCATGTATGAAACACTCTTAAGTTTTCAGTAAACTCTTAATTCAAAAGTTATTCATACATGATAAAGATAGACATTTAAATAATGGGTGTGTATGAATGGCAGATATAGGACCGGGCAGCATTTTATTCATTCTACATCACTGGGTGACTGAGATGCCAAGATATGCTTACTCGCTTACACTAAGACCAACACGGCAGGCTTTATGAGGTTTAGGTTGTAGGTTGTCCTTAGGAGGCTTCTACTAATATCTACAGGAATTCCACAAACTGAAAAAATCGAACTAATGTCTATGAGAACCAAAGTGTTGACGAATATCTACAGCTCAAACTGTTGACTAATATCTATGAGAACCAAAGTGTTGACGAATATCTACAGCTCAAACTGTTGACTAATATCTATGAGAACCAAAGTGTTGACGAATATCTACAGCACTGGCAGAGGTTGGATTTGCAATTATGTATAGCATATTGGAATAACTTAATATTGCGTATGCAGTTTAAAAAACTTAATTTATGTAAGTATGTATGTAAAAATCCCTAATATCGGACTATTGGACACATTTAGCTGATTCGTCCAACCTACGCTCTGTAGATATTAGTCACCACTGGGACCGTCATAGATATTCGTCTGACCTTAGCTCTGTAGATATTAGTTAACACTCTGAAGTTCGTAGATATTAGTTCAACATATGAGCTGTAGATATTCGTCCGACATAAAGCTGTAGATATTAGTATCTGGAGTCTGTCCTTATACTCATTTGTTGTTTATACTTATTTCTGATATTTATGGTGTTATGATATTTTACCCAATACCAATAGGGCGAAGGAGCCTAGGAAGGCCAAGACTAAGATGGAGCGACAACGTCCTCAAAGACATATCTATCTTAGAGCTTCCAAACTGGAGAGAACTGGCACAAAACCGAGATGAGTGGAGGAAGACTCTTGAGGAGGCCAAGACCCACCAAGGGTTGTAGAGCCAATAGTGATGATGATGATGATATTTTATTTTATTTATGTTGTTTATACTTATTGTCCTTATACTTATTTGTTGTTTCTTTTGCTCACTTTCTCTAATGTCGCTAAAAATCTTCGGAAACAATTGAAATAATTGTTTTTTTTATAATAACAAATAATTGTGTATACTTGCATATGAAATGAAATTCCATGACTTTTACTAGTATTTGCCGTGTAATGGAAACATTTTCTCATCACACAGGAGGGCATTTAGGCGCTTTTTTAATGCAATTTATTTACTGGTAGGACACAACCTTCCTCGACGCGTGGCAGTTTAGTGCTAAAGTACTGAAAATCGAGTACAATGCAATTGCCTTGTTTTTGGCTTTCCACATTGAGATTTCTACCACACATACATCATATACGTCATTGTGTGATTCACAAAGTTTCTCTAAATGCATTTATGTCCTGCTGCGTAATGGGATAGATTGCGTTGAAACAGTGAGCATTATTAAACTACTATATTTATTTCAACTTTCAACTGGTTTTGGAAGTGCTTTTCCTTCATCATGACAAAATTTCAAATACAGTTAATAAGTAAATATGTAGTCTTTTAAAGTAAAGTACTTGTATAATTTTATCTAGATAGAGTTGGATTTAGAGGACATCATATTAGGCCAGTATCTTCAAATCAAATAGGCCGCTTCATTTGCCCTTTTCTCCTTTTTAGAAGTTGACACCTATCAATCACTCACTTGTAAATGGCCTATTGATAATTCCAGGACTGCTTCAAATATTTTATGCATTTGTTAATCGCCTGAGTGCCACCAATCCTGTATATGGATACGGAGGCAAAATCAAAAAAATTATTTCTCTGAGCTATTCTGGGGAAACCACTTATGTTATATTATATACTATTTCTAACAATATATAAATACATTATCTGGTAAGACGGTACAATTTACAAAAACATAATTTTGCAAAAAACAAACAAGTTATTATGAAAAAAGAATCCGCTGGCAGATGGTGAAAATTTTGCAACCGCACTTCAAGAGTTATAATTTACTATGAGAACAATTACTGGTTATTTGTCATCCAAGTAATAATTCATGGTTATTTGTCATCCAGATTCCTATGAGTCGTTTCAAAGAACTATGAACAATAATTCATCAAATTTCAAAATTAATATTCAAGTTCTGATCTTATTTCATTATGGGCTAGTTGTTTCACAGAACTTGAATATTAAATAAATTTGATTAATTTTGTTACTACTGGTTCTAATTACTTAAATGTCGAAAAAGTCTGTTTATTTACTTTTAATTATTACTTATGAAGTAACAACCCCACAGAGCTTGTCAAGTGTTTTTTTTTGTACAGTTTTGTTTATCTATAAGAGCAAAACACTATTAAGTCTCCAATCAGGGGCGTAGCTACCGCCATATCAGCCAAATCAATGATACGGGGCCCCCGGGCTACAGAGGCCTTTTGTTTCTTTTGTGAAAAATCTTTATCCTTCATTTGGGCCCCCCAACTAATTTTGATACAGGACCCTCCAAGGCACGCTACTCCACTGTCTCTAATCAGAATTTTCCAATGAAATCAATAAAATACAGAACGAGTAATAATGCATGATTTATTAAGAACAAAAAAAACAGAAATTATTCACATAGAGTCTGTCAAATAAGAGTAGAAAATATAAAAAATGGAACTACAAAATTTGTAGGCTGGCAACACCAATTTAACGGATAGAACACAGTAAACCACATTTTAAAAAACATTTTTTCTTCATGACATTAATTTGATTAAAGGGTGTTTTATAAAGCGTTTTGCTTTAATTTAATTTAACAATAGATAGAAAGAAAGAATCACTAATGGTGAGTTTAGTTACACTACTTTTAGATCTGAATGAGTTAAATATATTCAGATCTAAAATTAGAGACACGATCTAAAGCCCAGGCAACGCTAGGTACTTAAGCTAGTATTAAATAAATGTGAGCAATTTCTAAACTGTGCTTTATATTTTATTACAATATCGTTATTCTTCATTATGTTAACACAAAATTGCAAAGGTATAATATACCTACGTGCAATTCTAATTTTGAGATCAGTGGGTATCTATACTGCAATAAAAAAATATTTTTTTCACTTTTATGCCTTTTTAAATTTTTATAAAAATGTAGGTTACACAGATTTACTTTAACACCATGAGTTGTGTTTGGTATTGCCATTTGATCAACAGTGGCACCTTCCTATGTTTTCTACTCTTATTTGACAAACTTGTACAATAATGGATAAAAATACAGTTTTGTTTTCTTCTGAAAATCAGAAAATTGTTATACTTAGACTTTTTGATTGTTTAACATAAATGTTTTTCGGCTGGCATGTTCTTGACAGTATTTTATAAGTGATAGTGTTGTACCTCTTTTGGTAGGTTGATATCGTAGATAACAGAAGTAAAGCGAGGTATGGCGTGGAAACATGCCGACTGTCACCGAGCTGCGACCAAACAATTAAAGTGGCAGAGCCAATAAAAGTAATGCTTTGTGTAGGTAGAAACAGAGGCGGAGTACAGCAGTGCGTAGATGCAATTTGCAGTAGTATGGGTGAGTGATTTTGACGACAACTTTGTGCGCGGCTTTCATAATAGATCACGGACCATTTCCCTTGTTTCTATTATCTGTGGTTGACATAGACACCTTCTCCCTGCTTGTAGATCTCTCGAAGTGACAGCACCTTATTAATTTATTTGAGAAACCGGAAATATTTCAAATTCGATTTTTTTTGTTTCATTCAGTCTATCACGCCGATGATTCCCTGCAACAGCCTGCCCCGGGCTGCGGGGACAAGGGGGGGCATGGGCCGGGGAAGGGGGCCTCTCTCCGTGCAGTAGATATAGGGGAAACGCAGCACCCAGTACGCAGAGCCTGTAAGCACGGTGCAATCGCCCCCGGTGATGAAAATGGGGCCTCCGGCAATTGGTTGAACCTGTGAATTAAAATGAAGAACAAATTATTTAAAAACACAAATTAAGTTTAGAAGTTCAGTTTTCCTAGAATAGCAAGAGAAATGATTTTTTTATTGTGCCGTCGTATCCATATGGATATGACAGTGCTCAGGCAATTAAATAATATATATTAAAATAGTTGAGTTTCATCATACAATTATGGGTATATATCATATACATATGAATATTAGTAGACCAGAACATAAAGGTGAGGGGTAGACAATAACTACAGCGGGGCGCAGAGCGGGAAGATGACTTTGGAGATATGTGATTCATCGATAACTCAATATGACAGCATATAGGCATCTCGCATTATAATATCACCATTTAGTTCTTAAAAGTAAACTTTGCTTTTGAATGGATAGACCTTTTTACATGGGAGCGCGAATTGCTCACCGCCTATTGAACAAATTTGCGAAGTCTAAATACGGCAAAGTAAAGTTCGTTTATTTTCAGACTCCAATATTTTGTTGCCGTATTTAGTTAGGACACTTCTACAAATGTTTCATAGATTACTTACCCCGTAAACATCGACGAGCACACGCCATGAATCTCGAGTGATAGTATATATTTACATGTTTTCAAAACACAAACCATGTTTTTTATGGTGTTATTTCATAAAATGCACCGATGAGCTCTCGATGCTGGTTCGCAGAAGAATGATGATGTCACATTTTTTAGATTCACGCGAAGCCATACTCAATCCCAGCCGGTTCCGAGGAACCGGTATGGGGAGGGGGACGTAATACGCTTTTATCACTTAGGGCACGTCTACTAATAATCATATGTCTATTGTCTATGGTATATATATATTATGTTAGAATGTTACCCAAAACAAATTTTGACAGAAATATGAAAAATATATCTTAGAATTTTTTAACAAAAGGATCTATGAGGTTTTAATAAGTAAGGTGATAATGTAATATTTTTTGCAACAAATTAATAAGGTTATTGTATGATTACGATAGAGGCGTTCAAAAAAGATATAAGAAAGAAATACCTTTGGATTCAAAGTAATGTGAACGGGAGCTTTAGGTGTGACAATGTGAACTCTCATCAGCTGGGCAACCATCGGCTTACTTCCCCTGGGTAACATAAAAATAATAATTAAATAATGAAGAATCAATATGGTAACTGCAGATTGACACACTTAAGTCTGCAGCCCGTGGTGTCGCCACTGGTGGATATTGAGAATGCCAATGGAAAAGTAAAATCTGTCAATAGGCCACTTGTATGGATTTCATAATGACTTGGAAAAAATCGTGTGAATAGATTTTTTTTTATCAAGATTACGAAAATGTTAGGAAAAATTTTTAGAAATAGTTTTTTTTTTTTTTTAATAAATAAATCCATTATTTGGGCTCGTGAGGTCACTACATGAAAATGTTCCATCTCTGAAAATGTTTGTATTAATTTTGTAAATTCCATACTGATTTATTTTTTTTATATGGCAACACTTTGATTTCAGGCGAATTTTTTAATTTGACATTTAACGTTCACTAGATTTATTGTTTGTTCTCTGCGAACTTATCATTTGGTTTGACTTTTTGACAGATGTTATGAAGAGAACCCCGTACATTTTATGCTGTCTGTACGTGTTTTAGAGGTATAATGGTAATGGTGCTGAGTTTAACAAAATCAAATTTCATAATATTCTTATAATTATTATAATTTACAAGTACAAGTATATTACATTGGATTTAGTTATATAGACGTTGAACATTATAATGATTTATGACCAATAAGATGGATCAAGGAAAAATTGGTATGCCTCGTTATTCTCCTGTGCCATTCGTGTGGAAAACGTTCTATTTTTTTAAATGATTTTCGGCTATGTAATTATCATTTTTTCGCAGTCATAAAATGATGTCCCGTCTTACCGGTTTATAAAATATGGTCTGATTTTTCAGATTGAAATTTTCAAAAAATCGCCAGGGTTTCAAATATACGATTTAAAAAAAAAATACGGAATGTCTTAGAATATTTGCCTAAACCGGATTTTTTTTTAAAAAAGGTGATGCAAGTGGCCTATTCAGTTATGAATGTGAAATAATCAAAATGAGAAAGAAAAATAATTAACAGCTCTTTTCACTGGTTCTCTTCTCTTCTTTTCAGACTCCCCGCGAAGCTGACATCACAACTTCAATTGGAAGCATTTCGTCCTAATACTGGAATTATTATTTTTATTTTATTTTTTATATTTATTTACGCCCTGGTGGGCTTTTACATGAATAGAAGGAAATTTATACTCCAATTGTAGAACTCGAGATTTGAGTTTCCGTGTTGGAAGTCTTTATTGAGTTCTAACAAGATTACAATTTTACAAATGAATTCTGAACTGGACAGCGGAGCAGATTAAATACACTACCGGTACTAGGTAAACAAACGAACGTGGATTTTACTGGGTCAAGGTTAACTGCGGTTGCGTGAGGCGAGAATACTGAACACTATGTAAACACTGTACTGTGTGCGTTGCTGAGCGCCTTTATATAGTCCGGCGAGTCGGAGTATTGCTTTGCCTGGTAGTAATTCTTCACTCGGCGACTTTCTCGAAAGCGCCCGAACTGTGCATTTCTGGCGCGCAATGGTTCGTACCTTTTCTAGAACGCGTGAGAGGTAGGTAGGTCTGCAGCTCATTATCGATGCGATAGGTACCTACACATCCAGCCATCGTAATGCCAGCGCTAGGTGTATTTAACGAGAGGCGGCCGGAATGTTCTCGTTAGTTCAGTATTCGAACACTTTAACATGGGCGTCGCTTCTGGAAAGACCCATATATTTCAGAAACAATCCAGAGCATGTGGTAGCAGAGGCTGGCTGCTACACAATATTAATTATGTGTGTTACAAAACCAATAAAACAGAATAAATAAGAATGCAATCAACTCGCAAGGTATACAACATCATAACAGAGATTAAAAGAAATTAAATAGTACGAGTTGTACTAACTAATACAATTTAGCTTAAAATATATATACATATAATCAATAATAAGATCTGAAATAAAATAAAGTACAATGTATAAGAGCTAGTTAGTAGGTACAATCAAACAATTTTATGTGTATATTACTACAAATAGAACAGAAAAAATAAAATAAAGATATAAATTACGTTAGTACGTAAGTTAGGGCTGTCGACTAAAGATCTGATAATTTTGTAAAATAACAAATCAATTAACACTATTCTATCTGATAATTTAAGAAGTCTGGTTTCAGCGCGTAAGTTATTATGATTTAAAAATTCGATTGGAATTTTCATTTTAAAATTGATGTACTGAAGGAATTTGTTTTCCAATGATTGAGAATGAACTTTGTAATATGGTGACCATACGATGGAATTGTACTCTAATCTGCTTTGTACTAATGAGCAATATAGATTTTTTAATGTTGACCAAGCTTATCGGAGCTTTTATAGTTTTTTCAAATTCTATGAATGCCAAAACCGTGACAATAATGCTTCGAGCAACACAAACACTTTTTGTATCGCTTTATATCTTAAAATGGAAACAAAAAACCATTGAAGAAACCTAATAGAAAATATTTTGATAACAAAATATGATGTATTTAGGCCCCTTTTGGCTTCCCGCACAGTTAACTATGTAAATTTGTAAAAAATAAATAATAAGTAGCTATTTTCCTATTATGCTAGCTTATCCGCTGCAGCGCTAGGGTAGATAGCTTTCACACTTGAATGCCACAAGGCAGCCCCCTAATTTTCAAAATGAATTAGAATATATTTGAACCTTCCCGCGGCTCGAATTTTCGTGAGTTGCTAACTGAGATAATGCTTTCATCGATAATCAACAGTTGGCAGTGAAACTTTTTCAATGAATCTAACAACAGTAGAAATATGTAATTAGTTGGTTTAATTTTTTTCATGGCGGTGTCATGATCACGTTCAAAAATCCTGTAGATGTTTATTTTAGGTAAATTCAGTCATGTATTATATATCGACGTGTTCGTTATTGAATTCTCTACTTTTTTAAAGTTATTTCGAAGTGCTGGAATTAAAAATTAGTGGCGTGTGTTTTATTATTTGATAATCCTAGGTGTAATATCATAATGTATGCAGTTTTTAATATCGATTTTTATTTCAGTTAGAGTAATTCATAAGAAAGAAACCAATATAATGATTTTTTTTTTTTTTTTTAACTTTATGAGTAAAACCTCAAATTGTAATATTTAATTAAATGAAGACAATATAAGCAAAGAGGTCCTGGGTTCGAGTCCCACAGGTGTCAATATCTTTTTCTGATTTTTCCGTTTCCAGATTTTCGATTGAGTTTCGCTTATATTGACTTCATTTAATTAAATATTACAAATATAATTTTTTAAATGAAAACTTCTTTAGAACCGTTGTAAATTGAAACTCGATGAATCGAAAAATAGCAACACTAAAAAGAGACAAACACATACATCTGAAGGATTTAGCCTGCGAGAGAATGAGATAGTATAATCGGTCTCCTTTTTAGCATAGCCGTCGTAGCCTTTAGTTTTCTGAAGGTTTCACTTCTACCGTGTGTAAATTGCACACTCTGATTTTTTTATAATTCTATGAAAATTTTTAATCTGATTAATTACAGTTAAAAAATGATGTAAAGTGAAAAACCAACAAACGTTTTTGGTAAGTACATTCTAAAACAGGTTATCTATTTTCGTATTAATATTCGGAGGTGTGATTTTTGAATGAGCGCGGGCTTCTGTGGTTGAGGGTTAAGGCTCTTGACTCGCAATCCGAAGGTCGCGGGATTAAATCCCGGCATGGGCAAATAAATTTTACTTGATTAATTTGCGTTATTTTACAATTAATTCATTTAAAATAATACATAGTAAATTTGCAGCACGTTCCAGAGTGGAAAATGCTCTCAGTATCGCCCTGGTGTAAGACCACCATTCAGAATTGAAACGTTGCTTGAAGTGATATAGCCGTATTTGGTAACCAGATCTGAATAGCCAGATACTTCCCTACATACCTCTTCCCCATCTCCTTCCCCTCCCCACAACCTTCAGCCTCAAAACAGCCTTAAAACATAGTAATAATTTGTTTATTT
This sequence comes from Limnephilus marmoratus, assembly GCA_917880885.1. Classification (NCBI taxonomy): domain Eukaryota; kingdom Metazoa; phylum Arthropoda; class Insecta; order Trichoptera; family Limnephilidae; genus Limnephilus; species Limnephilus marmoratus. The sequence continues at coordinate 26,474,384 of OU862923.1, read as the reverse complement.
TCTGATTGATGTGTATGTACATATGTAGATTAGCCTTACGAGCAGGGGCAGCGGTAATACAGGGGCATGTCGCTATTTGCTAGCTTCGCTCCGCTGTGCTTATGCAATGCGCTTCCTCCGCACACAACACTTTCACTGGATGACATCATGAACCTAGAAAAATAATAGAAAACAATTAAGAGTTTGAGAATACATTGAAATAGAGATCTGTTTGGTTATTATTAGTTTAGCTCCGCACAGCACCTTCAAAGATATTCCCGAATTCTCGAGGGAAATCATTTGTGGAGATAAAATAAATAAGCCTCAAATATCACACTAACAATTATTTTACAAACAACTTTTTGTAATAATTTTAATGCTAGGTTAAGACAATTGCTGATAGCATAAAAAGGATTATGTTGGCTGTCTATTAAAACTCCAATTAGATGTTGTATAATGTTGCATTTAAGTCGGTTGTTCAAAAAGTAACGGGAATTTTTAAATTTCGCGGGTTTGGGGAGTCCGATTGCCAATTGTGTTTTTGTCATGTTGGTATACATGCCCCTGAAGTATGATAAAATTTTCGGCTGTATTCATTGTTTAGTTGTCTGTGGCAGCCGCTAAGGTTAGACGTGTTTTTATGAGCTTGCCGATTTTTGTTTTTTTTTTTAAATGGATCAAAGAATTTGTATCAAATTTTGTGTATTCTATTACTGCTCTCTATTCATCTATTCATTACTGTTCGACATTGAAGTACCCACCACTGTCCCGCCCCGGTATAGGCGACTTATGGTCGCCCCTTCGGAGCTCTCGCAAGAATCTAATTTTTTTTTTGAACGACTCTACATTTATTAAAACGAATCTAGACCTTCAATGTCCCTACATACTTTGTTAGGTGGACTATTACTATTACTGTTCGACAGCTAAAGTTAGGGTTCCATGCACATTAATGTCAGCGATGCTTCGTCAGTGTCGCCGCGTCATTTATGCATTAGTCATTTTCGAGGGCTGCGACAATATTGCCGGCAGACTCCAGTTAGTATGTGATGGTCGACCGAATTTTCTTGTCTAGCTCCTATTTATTTTATCTATGAATCAATATATCAAATGCTCAGAACAGATATTGTCAAGTGAGTCGGGTAGCGCACATGATCTGTAAATAACTATTGATGTTAATAAACGCCCGGATTACCGGCAACTATAAAAAAAAAAAAAATCTCGTGTGAAATATTTGCAATTTTACTCCAAACCCTTTTTTGGTGGTGTTTTTGAATACTTTTCTACTTAAATTAAATAATAATGGATATTGTGACACCAGTATATGAAGCTCATGATCTTCCTCAGAAAAAACTTCGAAACCCTCCCGTTTTGTTTTGGCCAGAGGTTTTTATTTGATTTCTGCATCCTTATAATGGCAACAAATTATATTTTGCTAGGAAAACACTCACGGGAGATAGAAGTGGAATGATTCATTTGCGATGTAGTTCACTGAAATATGAGACCACCATCTGCGATGTAGTTCGCTGAATAATTTCACCAAGAAAACAGTGTACAATTGAACCTTGTGTTGTGTCAAAATGTCACAACAACAAAATACGTGCTGCGTGAATGCACTGTATTATTGCGAACTGTCCAAGGGGGCGGGAAAAGCAGAGCGGAAGGGTACAAATCATTGCCGTGGAATAAAATGTTTTATTCCCAAATAAACACAAAAATAATTCGCCGAGCGCAGCCAATCATAATTGGTGCTAACTCCTCCATTCAAAAATAATAATTACAAATAAAACCTATAAATCAATCACTGTAGCGTGCGCAAACACGGCTTTGTCGCTACCGCTGCGCGTCAGAGACGCCGCCTTGCTGACGCTGCGTCAGTATTGCTGTGTTTGAATATGCTCTCATGCATTTGTTTAGTGTGCTTCGTCGCGGCTACACTGACACAGCATTACTGACGCTACTGTCGTTGTATTTGGAACTCTATCTTAATACAACAAGACATCATTGTTTTTAAAAACATATGGGGGCATTTGTCAGCTCATATATTATTGTAGGAAAACATAATAGAAAAATAAGGATTATTGCATTTACCTGTGTCCCTTGGGGCATTCATATTCCATTCCAAGGAATATTTTAACAGTGAACTGAGAGGGAAGAGGTTTCCCTCTGGTTCCTCCTCTCTGTTGGACGAGAGATTTCCAAGAAGACATATTTTCCATCCGGCTGTAAGATCAAAAGATAACCATTAATTAAAAAGGTTGCATTGAAGGCAAAAAATCTTTTGGGAAAAAGACATCAATTATTATTGTTGTAACTCCGGATTTCCTCACAAACTCTATAAATAAAAACTCCCGGAGTCAACAAAACACTTTGTACTTTTATTGGTGATAGATTATATTGTGTATCTAAAAAGCTTCCGGCTTTTAGACATAGATGGTGGTGATAAGAACTGTCAGTAGATTCCGCTAGATGGCAGGTAGCTTAGTACCTAAGTTGTCCAAAAGAGGGATGGGGGGCTTAGAGTGTGTGATGTCTGTAACACACGGTTTAAAACCAATTTGGTTAGCTCCAAGTTAGGACGACTAACGAGGTCCGTATTGTATATGTGAAGTATTAATAAAACCAGATAACAAACAAGAATCTATTTATTCCCGAAGTAATCTTCAGACTAACTGTTTGGAGAATCTGTGAGTGTTGCTACAGATAACAGAACACTACAGATTACAACGAGCTTTAATGCCTTATTAGCAGGCGGTAGGAATGATTCTGGGCCTCGACCTTGGGATTGCAATCAGAGGCGGCCCGTGACAAAATTCGCGAGCAGTGCATTTCACAAAAAAGGTAACATTAACATGGGAAAATAAAGTGATTAGGGGGTGACATACGTAATGCAAACGTTCACTTGTAGAGTAAATCCATTCGTCGCTCTTTCATTTGTGAAAATACTTCAATGACACGATTATTAAATTCTGGTATAGAAGATATCAAACCTTTTTCGATGCTCAACATTGACAAAGCATTAAGCCGATCTTGAGACATAGTGTTCCTCAGAAATGTTTTTAAACGTTTTAATGTAGAAAAACACCGTTCGCACTCAACAGTTGTCATTGGAATAGTACAAATTATTTTTAAAAGTTTAACCGTTTCACTAAAACACTCCACTAATTACATTTGATAAAATCTACGTTAATCGCAATGTTTTCAGTAACACTCATTTTTAAATAAGTTTTTTTTTACAGAATAAAACTTGCGAAAACTGTTAAAATGCTGTCAATATCGAAACAATACAGCGCCGCGCTGGCGGCCGATGGCGTTAAAACATAACATTGTTATTTCGTCTTAAATTCGTCGAACATAACTATTCCATTCCAAAAGTTCGGTATCACTTTACGCAAGTTTAATGTTAAGTCATTTGCTCCGCTAGTGCACCCAGGCACCATGTGTCTTCTCTGCATTCACACGTCAATCGTCCGTATGGGTCTATACCTGTCTTGCTCATTTCACGGGCACGAGCACTCCAGCATCTGGGAATGATCCCAATAGAAATATAACTTCGTGTGACGTCACGCCTGGGCATAACAAAATGTGCACGAATTCCTTTCTCTCATAGGAGGGAGTTTAGACAATTGGTAAAGATTTTGTAACGAATTGGCGGGATTCTTCGTTAGAGGATGTACATACTAATTTACACTTCTGACGTATGTTCGGCAGTGCAGTGCACATATGCACTAAGGAAGCGGCCGCCTCTGATTGCAATCATATTTATCTAAGTCGCAATCCCTGCATTATCAACAGCTTTATTTGTTACCAGTACAATCTATAATGTAAACTCTTAAGTCGGGTTGTTTCAAAAAATTTTATGAATTCATCAAATATTTGAAGTTACTTTTCAAATTCTGTGGAGGTTCTATTCAAGTTCTGTTATTTATTTATTTTCGGGAAATCGACAGTTTACATTTTTCCAGTTTGTACATGTTTGTATAGCCAAAATAAAACCAATTATGGATTTCCTCCTCGTGACTTTACCTCTGATTAAACAGTATAATAAAAAATTAGAAATAATAAAATTTATAATAAAGGAGTAGGAGACCAAAAATTTTATAAAACAGAAGATTAAGTATATAAAACTAAAATTTACATAAAACATAAAAAAATCAATACATTGGTAACCGTAAGAAGCCATGTTGTACATATAAATCAAATCATAACAGAATTATAAGTATAAACGATAGAAACATAAGAAACGTAGACACATAACATATTCATGAAACATCAGAGAAATACACTTTTATGTACCCCTTATATTTGGTAAATTCGGAATTGAAAATATCCACCTTGGATAATACGCTATTGTAACTATTGCATAGTCTGTTCAGACAAGAACTCTGCTTACAGTTTGTCTTGCATTGATCTACCCTCAACATGACAGAAGAGCGCACAGGTAAATTAAATTGAATTTTATCTAGCAACTCTGGGCATTGAATATTATTATTAACAAATTTATACAGGAATATTGCATCCATACGATGCCTTCGTACACTCAATGAATCAATTTATAATTTATTTATTGGTTATTATATCATTACAGGCCAGTTGCTGCATAAAACTGAAATAATCACAGAACTTGAATAGAACTTACACCGAATGTGAAAATTAACTTCAAATATTTGATGAATTCATCAAATTTTTTGAAACTCCTTGAGGTGAGCGTCCATCTGTCAACGTACAACGCACGCACAGATTTTTCTATATTTTTATATGAATTAGTACAGCACTGCGTCCACTATCGGGAAATACCGGCGGTCAGTACGGGCAATGGATTTTTCTATATAAAGATATAGAAAAATCCGTTGCATGCCGTGCGTGCATTGCGGCCGGCTCGGACAGATGGACGTTCACCTTAGAACTACTATCTAGGATTTCAAATCAATTGGACAAAGCAAATTAATAGAAAGATAACATTTTTAGCAGACAGAATCTATGACGTTACATACTATTAGACGAGGGGTAGAAATCTCAAAGTGGGAAGACAAGAACAAGACAATTGTATCGATCTCGATATCTAGTACTTTAGTACTAAACTGCGTCGAGTAAGGTTGCGTCTTACCAGCACTTACCAGTAAGTAAATTGCATTTTAAAAAGTGTCAAAATGCCCTCCTGTATGATGAGAAAATGTTTCAATTACACGGCAAATATTAGTAAAGGCGAATGAATAACATTTCATTTGTAAGTTCACGCAAATTACTTAATATTATCGATTATTATAAATATTACAATTAATTTTCATGTTTCCGGCTCGCGGTTTTACACGTCATTAGAGAAAATTCAAGTCCTACTAAAGTAAAGGGTCTGGACGCGCAACAGCCAAATTTCTGTTGCTAAGTAAACTTCACTGTTTTAAAGTAGACTAATCAGCCTAAACACTCTGTTTATTTGTTTGCTTGCGGTAAAACAACACATAAATCAGTAGTTCTAAGAAGTATCGATGACAATCGCCACCATTTGAAAATTGTCATTGCCTTATTGTATTTATTGTATAGCTCGACATATCAAACTCCGACAGGCAGCCGGACCTTTTATTCTAGTGGGCCTCAAGAAAAGAAGACAGCGAACGTTCCATCAAAAAGTGACAAGCAATACTCCGCCCGCTCTTATATTCATTGCATTCATACACACACATTATTTGATTGTCTATCTTTAAACTATCTCAGAAATGTTTTTGGACTTCCATGGGACACCCATGTCAGAGACATCTATTCAGTTTCCGGTATTCTTCCAATCACAGTCCTTCCTAAACATGAAATCACAAGCACCATCCTACAAATTACCCAACAATCAACTCACACTAACATCAAGCCACTTTACAATCAAGACATCCACACTCACAATACTCGAAATAGCAATAAAATCCGCATACCTCAAACACACACTACAAAATATGGGATAAAATCTCTGAACTATGTTGCCTATACACTATATAATTCGCTACCAGATATGTACAAGGGAATTCAGCAAAATAAAAAAAATCAGAGTAATGCTTTAAAAGAATATTTTTTAAGTATGTATAAGGATGAAACTTTGTAATTTTCTTGTCATGTTTCAATTGTCTTGTCTCTTTTCTCTTCTTTTCTTTTCCATTAAGTTTGTAATCATCCATATCTGTATAACCTTGTTCCCTTTTTCTTTAATTGTTTTCCATTGCTGTTTATTCTACTCAACCTGTCTTTTATTTTTCTTCTACATTGTATGTGAATCTTATATTTTAATATCCAAATTCCTATGTAAAATTTTAACTATTACCTCCCACCCATGATTTGTATGTTCCTCCTGTCCTAAAATGAGTTCTGTAACTCATCGGGATTGCTATAGCAAGAAATAAAAACAATTTATCACACAGGAATAAACTTTTGAATTAAGAAATTATACTGAAAATCGCTGAAAACAAAAGAGTGTTCCTTACTTTCCACATTATATTGTGAGTATATGAGACTATGGCGAGTCTATTTATTTATATAACATCATTGGACAGAATGAGGAATCAGTTTCGAAGAGAAAATTGACCTTTGAGACTTTAGATAATAAAAACAAAAGCCAGTGACCTAAACTGATCATTAATATATTTTGCATTGGATATTTGAAAATTGCCATTTTATTATCTTACTACAAACAGTAAATCTGTCATTAAAAATAATAATTCTATTTGTGATTCTATCTGTCTGACTGTAACTCCAGTTCAATGAAATTTAGAACTTTCGCTTTTGTTTTTATGGAGAAATGATAAAGTACCTACCTATGATATAACATTTTGAATAGAAAATGATTTTTTATGCCATTTTCAAAATTGGAACCATTTTGTCGAGAATTAAGTCTATTTCTATGAAGAAATTTAATGTTTTTTTATCATATTAATTAGAGGGTGCTGAGGAGAGTTTTGAATTTTTGCAAAATACCGAATAAGTACCGTTGTTTGCAATTATAATTCCATGAATTATTGCCATCTCAGAACAGGCTCAGCCGAGTGAAGTGGTTTTTACAAAAATATTATTTGTTGTACACTTGCTCACTAAAACCCATAAAAATCAAAGTTTTTTTTACTGTACGGTTTAACTGAGGAGTGAACCTTCTTCCCCGTGGACTGACTACAATCAGTGAACATCGCTAACACCGAAGCCAAATCCCAATTGGATAAGACCGAGATTTATTTTGTATAATAACTTCTGTATATTCTTAAATAGAATGTCCGCATGTGTATATCTTGTGAAGGCACTTATACTTACAGTGACTGCCACCGAAAGTTGATAGAATGCATTGTCATCGACAATGAGTCTTTCTGCGAGTTTCAGTTCAAAACGTTGATATCTGCAGCTGGCCAAAAAGCTTGTGGCATCATGGTACATGTGGCAGTATTGCAGCACTGCCATTCGAATTATGAATTGTACTGAATCGTGATTGGGGTAGGTTGTGAGGCTGAAGGGAGAGGGGAAAGGAAAAAGATGGGAAAGAGGAAGATTTGGAAGTACCTGATCACCAGATATGGCTATCTGATCACCAGATATGGCTAAAGCCATTTTAAGTGGTGTTTCAGACTTCCATGACTCTGTGCATACTATTCTATCTGTGATATATGTGATTATCCATGTAGTGGGTAATTCGGAAATGTTCGGGTCCGCCAAACATTGACGAACGTCTCACGAGTCGGACAGCAGTCTCGTCCATAGGAGCTCGTTAGAACCATTCTAGCTACCTGAGTAATCACTCGCTACCGAGACAATAATACAGTACTTATCAATCCATTGTAATATCACAATAAAAGACGAAAAGAACTTACGTTGTACATCTCATTATTTGTGGGCTAGTAAGGCCACATTAAAGAACATTACAATTGGCGCAGCCGTATAAACGTACAATATTGGATGGATTACCAAAAAAAAAATTTACCAATTTAAAGCGGGGAGAGCTAAGTCACCCCGTGAAAGTTTTTAAGGCTACCTACAGCCGAGGTGGAACATTGGAGGATCTTTTGGGGTTTGTCTGACCGAGAGAAAGGACCGGCAGAACAAACCGAGGATATCTCTGGCTATTCCTGGAGCCACAGTCAGAGTTCTGGAGTACCATTCCAAGGGTACTCAGAAGCAAGAGGCAGTGGTCGATTTTGGGGCTCAACAGAGCCTTTCCACGAAAGTGAAGTTTCAAGGGAGTGCCGAAGGAAGAAGGAAGGCATTGTTAGATACACCTACCTGAGGTGCCTACCTTCTGCCGACAAACTAGCTCAGAATGGCCAGCAGAGCGGGGGAGACTATCCTCACCAGGGTGGTAGGTTCTCTGAGGCGTTTGTGTGGCATCCTTGAAATAAGCTCAAATCCTACGGGCTGGGGGAGACAGTGAAACAAGGTGGCTACGGTAAATATCAGGTGTATTGGGTAGAACCCTTTCATAAACAACAATGGTACATAATACAGGCACAGTTAGAACAGGGTAGCATCAATAATCCTACCTAATTCGGGTGAATTTGGCCCTAAAATCTCTCTGGGGCGATCATTTATCTTCGCGTTGAATTTACAAGGAACACACGCAATAAAGGGGGTTAAATGGCTCAGGGTACTCACAACAGCAGGCGGCTTGGAGATCAGTGTGGTGAAAGGAATTTAACCGTGCTTGGCATTTCGGCAAGTCACTATGCACGAACACAACCGCCATGGCGGCTTCGTGGAATGTTCCGGAACAGTGCGGAACGATTCTCGTTACACGTGCGCTCTAAACGCGCTCGGAGGAAGAATGGCGGCTTCTGCCGGCCGTTGCTCGCGTTCCGCCGCCGTTAGCGCGCGGCGCACTTGCGGCGAGGGAGCGAAACTGTAGTCTGCGCAGTGGCGTGCGCTCCAACTTGAGAGGGGGCATTTCGTATATCGTAACAGCATTCAGACAAGGACAAATTGAGGAAGAAAAATAACCTGGAGACGTTGCAACCGCAATTTCTAAGTTAGGTTTTTTATTTCTTTCTTGTGGAGGATTTGTCGGGTTTTTTTGTAATTTTTGTTGTGGGGTAGTATTGTTGTCGTGTGTAGCTTCGCGTGATATATTTTTTTTTTTCCCTTTCGTGAAGATGGAACCGGCGATGATTCCACCGTTCTCTCACATAAACGGAGATTGGGATGTGTTTCAACTCAAATTAGAGCAGTTCCTCGTGTTGCATGATGACATTACCGAGATTAAGAAAAAGGCTTATCTGATAAACTCGCTTGAAACGGAGACCTTGACTCTTCTGTCTAACTTATGTTTCCCGATTAAAATCACAGATGTTACGTTTGAGAAATTAATTGAGTTGCTAAAAAAACATTGTGGTAAATGTAGATCACTTTTTCAAGAGCGGGAATTATTTTTCCAAGCTAAACAGAATCATAACGAATCGATTAGGGATTTTGCCGCCAGACTCCGAGGTCTCAGCACATATTGTCAGTTCGGAACCAGGCTGGAGGATAATCTTGTAGACGTGTTTGCAATCGGTCTACTTTCGGGTCCAGTACGGGTAAAATTGTTTGTTGAAGGGCCTAAACAAAACTTTAATCAACTAGTTGAACTTGTAGTGACCGCAAAAGGTCCTGAAGTCGATTCAGTCAAGATGAAGTTAGAAGTAAATTCGGTAAAGAGATTTGGAAAATCGGCTTCTCCGGCGCGAAAACATAATTATCGGTCTAATAGTACCGATTCATGTAGGTCGGATAAACAGGTTAAAACCGGTTCATCTCTAAAGAAGTGTAATATTTGTGGGAAATCAAATCATGACACTCATAGCTGTAAATTTAAGCAAGCTAAATGTTATTCTTGCGGTAGATTGGGTCATTTACAAAGATTTTGTAAAAACGGGTCTGTAAAATCAGTTATGAATTGTAATAATGAGAATATTGAGAATGTAGCTTTTGTTAAGGCAATCAAGGCACAATTGAAATTAAATGGGAAATTCTTCGAAGCGATGATTGATTCAGGTTCATCGGTTTGCGTTATTCCGGAGACATTATTTTGTAAACATTTCAGTAATATAGAGTTGTCACCCGAAACACGAAAAATTTCAGGTTACGACGGGAATATGTTGAATGTTGTGGGTAATGCAAATTTCAAGGTCGAATACAATAATCTAGTTAGGTTAATAACCTTTATCGTTGTAACAAGCGGATCGGAAATGATTGTGGGGAGGGATTTCATGGAAACCTTTAACCTCAACATTATTTCAAAACAAAATTCTATCAATTCAGTTTCATCGGAAAAAGAGAAAATTGATAAAATTAAAAATAAATTTCCAGAAGTTTTCGACAGGAAACTAGGACGATTTAATAAATTCAAAGTGAATTTTAAAGTAAAGGAAGATGCGGATCCTTTTTCTGTAATGCTAGACCGGTACCTTTCGCTATTAGAGATAAGATCGAATGTAAACTTAAATCAATGGTGAGGGATGGTATTATTTCGCCAGTGAAAAGCAGTGAGTATGCATCTCCTATCGTTCCGGTAGTAAAGAAAAACGGCGAGATTCGTATTTGTGTAGATTATAAACGAAGTTTAAATCTTATTACAGAGTTAGAGAAATACCCGCTACCTAGGATCGAAGAGGTTATCCACAAGGTTAGTTCGGGAAAAATTTTTGCAAAACTGGATTTAAAACAAGCTTATTCACAGTTAGAACTGCAGGATAGCTGTAAGAAATTTACAACGATTAATACACATTTAGGATTGTTTGTTTACAATAGACTAGTGTTTGGGTTTGAATCTGCTCCGGCAATTTTTGCTAGAACAATTGCGAGTTGTTTGCAAGGGTTAAAAGGCGTGGCATTTTACTTAGATGATATTATTATCTCAGGGATCAACGAAAAGGATCTAATGGATAATATGGCAGTTTGTAAACGATTACAAGATTGCGGATTATGTGTCAATACGGAAAAATGACAATTTTTTGTAAAAGAGTTAGAGTTTTTGGGGTACATCATTTCCGAAAAGGGAATCCAACCTCAAACGGATAAATTAGAAGCCATTAAGAATGCACCTTATCCGACGGACATTCATCAACTTAAAAGTTTACTAGGATTTTTCAGTTTTTACCGGAATTTTATACCTAATATGTCATCAATTCTAGAGCCACTTCATAATCTTTTAAAGAAAGATGTCAAATGGGTTTTTTCTAGAGAATGCGCTAACGCAGTAGATACGATAAAGAATTTGATGAGTAAAAATACGATTTTGACGAATTACATTCCGCACCTTCCGGTTAAACTTTTTACGGACGCGAGTACTTCCGGTCTAGGGGCGTGTCTAGTTCACTCATTCGCTAACGGTACGTTGCGACCTATAGCATTTGCATCTAGAAGTTTAAATAGCGCGGAAAAGAAATATAGCATCTTAGATTTAGAGGCTATAGTGTTCGGTCTGAATAAATTTTTTCGATACTTATATGGCAGAGAATTCACGCTGTGTGTTGATAATCTGCCTCTGATGAGAATTCTCGGTGAACATAAGAACATTCCAGTACTAGCCGCAAACAGATTGCAAAGGTATGGAATAATTCTAGCAGGTTTTTCTTATAAAACGGAATTCGTAAGATCTTGCAAAAATCAAGCGGATTTCCTATCTCGACTACCTTTAGAATCGTCAGTTGAGGAATTCAGAGAAGATTACGGGTCTTATTTCGTAAGTTTTGTTAGCAATTGTGAACATCTTGACGTTAATTCGATTATGGAAGCCACTAAAGTAGACACTGTCATTCAAAGCGTAATGACTTGTTTAAGGCAAGGGTGGCCCAAACGTGTTAAACGCGAGGAGGAATTATGGAAATTCTGGATAAAAAGGAACGAACTTTCGATTGTTAAGGATTGTTTATTTTGGCAACATAGAATTATTGTTCCAAGTTCGTTGCATAAAAAAGTGTTAGAGCTCGTGCACCGTTCACACTTAGGTATTGTAAAGATGAAAGGGTTAGCAAAAGGTTATTTTTGGTGGACGTCGCTGAGCAAAGACTTAGAGAAAATTGTTCAGGAATGTCCAGAATGCGCGTCGACGAAACAATCTCCGCCAAAGAGTCAATTATCGGTATGGCCTAATTCTGGGAAGGTCTGGAGTAGGTTACACCTGGATTACAGTGGGCCGATGGCAGGGAAAATGTTTCTGGTCGTCTGCGACTCATTCACTAAATGGGTCGACTGTATTGAAGTTCAAAGGGCAGATTCAGCTAATACTATATTTGAATTGAGGAAATTATTTTCAAATTTTGGCTACCCTGAACTCATAGTGTCAGATAACGGAACTTCTTTTACGAGTGAGATTTTCCAACAATTCCTTCGGGAAAACAATATCAAATTCATGTCATCTCCAGTTATGCACCCAAAAAGCAACGGTGTCGCTGAAAACTCAGTGAAAACTACTAAGAGTTTTCTTAAAAAACTTATGGTAGGAAATAAATTTCAGGTTGATTACAAGGATAAATTGTTACATTTTTTGTCCGATTATAGAAATACTCCACATTGTACGACGGGAGTTGAGCCAGCAGTTTTACTGTTTGGTAGGAAACTTAGATCTACTTTTGACAGTCTCATTCCGAAAGAGAATGAACGGGTTGTGTCAAAACAACATGATTTGGCGAATAAAAATATTGAGTCCAATCAATGTAAACAGACTAAGTATTATAGTGGTGTAAAAACAAGAAATTTTATTGTGGGACAAAAATGTTTAGTTAAGGATTTCAGGAAGAATAATAAATTTACATGGGTAAGGGGAATTGTTACAGATAAAATTGGGAAAAAAATATATTTGGTAAAAACTTGTGATTCTCAATTAATTTGGAAACGTCATGTGGACCAGATGAGAAACTTGTCAGTGTGTTGGAGTGATGTTGAGTGTCAGATTTGCCAGATTCCGCGTCTGATGACACGAGGACTGAGCACTCTGAGAAAGAGTTGTCCAATCTGTGGAGTGAGTTGACGGTGTTTTCTCCTGATTTCAGATTTGCGGAGGGAGGAGAGAGGTCACCGGAGGTCGCAGACACGGCAATCGCTGGTCCAAGTCAAAATCCAAATCCCTGGTCGGGGAGACTCCGCCCAAGATAGTCCCCACAAGGAAGGAACGGAAAGCCTTCTGATTTAATATAATTTTGTGTATAAAATATTTATAATTATGTGTTATGATAAGAACTTGAGTGAATGATGAATATAATATTTACAGTATATTTGCATTATATAGAGTCCTGAAATACTTAAAATATTTGAAATACGTAGACTGTAGCGACTGATTACAGGGGGAAGGGTGTGATATATGTGATTATCCATGTAGTGGGTAATTCGGAAATGTTCGTGAAATGAAATGGAAACGTCTCACGAGTCGGACAAAAGTCTCGTCCATAGGAGCTCGTTAGAACCATTCTAGCTACCTGAGTAATCACTCGCTAGCGAGACAATAATACAGTACTTATCAATCCATTGTAATATCACAATAAAAGACGAAAAGAACTTACGCTGTACATCTCATTATTTGTGGGCTAGTAAGGCCACATTTAAGAACATTACACTATCCGATATACAAAACAGAATAGGAAGAAACAAAATACATAGGGGGACCCAAAAGTAACGAGACTCGGGCGGTAGAGAAGAGAAGTGGGGGGAACAGGAATAGAAAAATCAGCTGGTAGAGGACCCAGATTTTTTTCCAAGGTTATTATTGGTGATGGGTGATTAGTCATGGTGTTATGGGTACGATCCCGAAACCAAGCAACAGTCAAGCCAGTGGATGACCTATTCACCTGAACTGTCTCCCTGTGACTTCTTTCTGCTCCCTAGGATGAAAAGGACTTGAAAGGGAAATGTTTTTATACTGTTGAAGAAGTGAAACAAAAATCGCTGGAGGCCAAAAAGGACATTCCAATCAGTGGGTTTCAAAATTGTTTTGAACAGTGGAAAAAAAGGTCGGACGAGTGCATACACTCTAATGGTGAACACTTTAAAGGCGACCAAATTTTGGTGTAAAAATATTGAAAAACAAAAAAGTTATAATAAATTTTCATTTCTTTTAGGTCCCCAAAGTATGCTAAAAAAAATCTTACGTGAACAGCGCTCTCTCAGTTGAGGAACCAATGAAAAATGAAAAAGACAATGAAAAATACAATGAAAAAGACAATGAAACGGAACAGTACAAAAAAAATTGTTCCAGTTGTTAGGGCACCAGGGGGCCAAGTCTCTATCTTTTATTGCTTACTAACAGCCTGTTACTTAACTTGGTGATTTGAGCAAAGTTGTCGCAAAAAGCTAACAGTGGTAATCAGGAACTATTCTGATAACGATCTGTTTATTTTCGGCGTCGGCCAGTTACGAAACATGAAACTCTATGCAAAAATGTAAATTGTCTATGAATTTCTGACGCATTGCATCGCATCTTGCTTCAAATTCTACGACACGCATTACGGATTTTGAAGTTTTAATAAGCAGTTTTAAGTTTACCTCTTCCATCTTCCTCACTACCTACAAGAAGCAACTATTTACGTCGGGAAAAGTGAAATTTGCATCAAAAATCTATTTTTATTAGAGTTTCCTCAAAAAAACGATCTCTTCACTGCATTTGACATTTGACGTTTTCGAAAGTTTCACTTTAATCTAAATACGCACAAATAACTCAAACTAAGAACCTAAAACCTATTTTTGGATATAAATAGTGATTTCTTGTAGTAATTGTTGAAACGAAGTGTATTTTTCATAAATGATTAATACACTTCGTTTATGTGCCTAAAAGTTTGGAGGTTAGGTAAATATTTCGTTGAGGTATCGTTTAATTCACAGTAAATTATATTACTTACCTTTTAAAGAACGAAATTCGAATTAATCAACTTTGAAAAGTATGCCTTTCGGCAATGCGACACTTCTAAATGTTCCCCTGTTACCAAACGGGAGGTCGATCGGCCCTTTTAGCTTGACGTGAAATTCAACGTTAGTAAACAGCAAAATTTATGACATTCCGTGGTATAGACTACAAAAGTTAAGGAGAACTGTCAAAATACAGGGGCGTTAACAGGCGTCGCCCGTTAGCTAACCATTTTTTTTTTAAACTGTTAAGTAACCATAAATTCCGCATTACGAATTAATAGAGACTACAAAAAATAGCGTTAAGGTCAAAATACGTGTTTGTGACGTAATTAATGCGCTAACAGACGTTAATAAACATTAATAAAAGATAGAGACTTGGCCCCCTGGTACGGACAATAATTATTTATGCTCTTTTGAACAATTTTAATTTACTAACCTCACTGAGCAGTCCCAAGGAAGTAAGAAGTTAGTACACTGTAAGAACCCCGGCCGCAGATTCTCAGGCAGACCAACATTGTGGGAGTAGAGTGAGGAGGGCCCCAGGCATACCAGGGACCAACTCGCAAAGGCCGGAAGGAGTCCTGAAAATAGATTAAATATGTATTCAAAATCATACCAAATGTGTGATATTTGAAATCTTAGTTTCTGTTATTGTGCACAGATGGCTCTGGTGATAGAGTAAGTAAAGTAGATTGTTAGTTTTCCAACAGAACGGACATTAGTGCCCTGTCTGTCCAAGAAACCAGTCACCATTATAAAGAGTATCTAAGTTTAATAAAAGACACCGCACTTGTTGTGAAGGAGTTTCATTTCAATCATAATCATCACAACAATAATACGAAGACATACAAGCGATGTATAAATTTAATTTATATATATAAAAATCGTGTGTCACGGTGTTTGTGGTCGCACTCTTACGAAATTTGTAATGTATATCTGATAGGTATGAGAATAGGTCATAAAGTATATTTTTCTTACCGCTAGGTGATTAGGGTGTCCCTATCAAGATTTTTTTTGTATTTTTTTTTATTTGGTATCAAAAAATACCTATAACCCCAAATTTTCACCCTCCTACCCCCACCCTCCCATTTTTTAATCGCGACCCTCCCATTTATTTTTGTACAAACAAATTTAACCGTCGTTCGTATTTCAAACAGAACAAAAATATTTATGTTGTTGAATGACAAATGGCGCTATGTCCGCCTCATCTGTACACAAAAAACATCGTACACTCAATTGCTCTTCGTAATTAATATTGATTTTCTTTATTTCATTTTCCTACTTTAGGATAAAAAATATATTACTTTTTTTAACTTTACATTTAACTTTTAAGAGATTAAACAAAGAATATGTCCATTACTGTAATGAATACCTTGAATTGAGGAAATGAATGGTTGGTGTTTTTTTATTTTTATCGGCGGTCATCGTCTACAGCGCTCAATTCCTCTTTCTGTCATACATCCCATTCCCACGCATTCACAAAACATTTGTTATTTTTTATTTAACAACCAAAATATTCACTAGAAATAATTTATATGGCAGAACAACGTTTGCATGTCAGCTAGTAATTTATAATAATGTCACATTATTGGTGTATTTCTTACCAGGAGGACTTTCTGTATGCAGCATTCCAGGTAGATATTCTGTAGTTGATGGCTGCCGAACTAAACCCTTATCTGTAAATATAACATTAAACATTTTTTAAATATGTACAAACATTAATATTACATATTTACTAAAAGTGATCATTTACATCGTAAACACCCAAAAGTAATACATATATTTAAACTATATATGATATAAATTAATAAATTACTTCGTTTTTACCAATTTTATTATTTACAAAACCAACATGTTTCGTGAGCAATGCTCACTTCTTCAGGGTTTTTTATTGATACTCAATAAAAAACCCTGAAGAAGTGAGCATTGCTCACGAAACATGTTGGTTTTGTAAATAATAAAAGTGGTAAAAACGAAGTAATTTATTAATTTAAATCAAAATGGTGCCACAAAATAAGTTTGCTGTGTTAGAAGAAGTATATATGATACTTTGCGGCACGTTCCAGAGTGGAAGATACTCTCAGTATCGCCCTGGTGTAAGACCACCATTCAGAATTGAAACGCTGCTTGAAATGGCGATAGCCGTGTTTGGTAACCAGATCTGAATAGCCTTCCGTGTATTATAATAGTACTTCCCCACCTTTCTCTTCCCCATCTCCTTCCCCTCCCCACTACCTTCAGCCTCTCAACATACTCCAATTGGGGATGCCATAGTCTCACTGGCTCCAGACGGGAGCAGTTGAGACTCTTGTGAGGTATTACTATTAAACAAAAAAAATGTACATTAATCGCCGGAATGCCAGTGTGCAAGCAGACAGTAATTTCATAATTACTCACTCTTGTTTTGTAAAACAATGTATTTGTAAGTTTTACCAGATAATGTGTTTTACTGTCTTACCAGATAATGTGTTCATGTATAATTAATAATAGTGCATAATCTACTTATGTAGTTTGCCCAGAATAATTATTTATATTCAGAGAAATGCTTTTTTTTTCTCCCTCTTTCTAAGTAAAAAAGTTAAATAAAGAAATAAAAATACTTTTTTATGTGTTTGCATGTATTTTCACAGAGCTAAATAAGTGCCTTCGCATTGAAAATAAAATAATATGATGTATTTCTCTAAAATGTAGTAGTAGGTCGATGATGCTTCCCCAATGGCGATGTGCTTTGTCACAGATTAAGTAAATATGTTTGCATTTGACAACATTTAGATAGAATAATATTAAAATGAATTAATTTGCGAATAAAAAATATTATTTTATTATCCTAGGAGCATTTTCAAGGTACACCTACATAATAAAAATTTTCAAAATTTTAAGTAACCCCAGACACAAAAAAGAGCTGATGACCTTAAACGCCTGAACAGATTTTCATGAATTGTAGCTAAGAACCATCTCGATCATGTCAGTTTTCAAACAAAAAACCGCATCATAATCGGTCCATTCGTTTAGGAGCTACGATGAAACAGACACACAGACAAACTTATAACGCCGCTCCTTGCGTCGGGTATTTTTAACCATACCATAAAATCGAATCAAGGGGGGTTGAGCTGTTTGCTTATCGGCCAGGGATAAGCTAGCATTTGACCGGTATAAATGTTAATTACATACTCTTTGCGGATAACATGGCATTCCTGCAGTTAAACAGTTGTCAACAGATGGTAGTGACCAATTTCTTCACACACCCAAACGTATACTTTAAACAGCAGCCAACAGATGGCAGTGATATTATAAAAAAAAATTGAAAAATGCAATGTAACGACATACTGCTGATAGCTCTGGTGTAATGTGATCTGTGTTCTGTTGTGTGAGATGGTAGATTGGGAGTTCTTAATGGCTGGACTACATTAAATAGTTAGAACCAACCTTTATAATGAACATCCTTAACAGCGATCAGTGTGAAGTTCTCGGTGGGGGCAAGGTGGCTGTGTTGTGAGCGCTGTGCATTGCCCTCTGACAGCGCCACGTTGGACAACACCTCCTCCTGTGAGGACTGCGACCAGTCGGGGGAACCTGCCCCACTGCCTGGCTTGTTGGGTAAGACCCCTGTCAGGGTCTTCACGGAAGCGGCCCTGGAAAGGATTCAAATCTTCAAATTTCCCATTACCAAAATCTCTAAAATTACTATCCTGCTCTTCTGAAAATTCACATTTTTTAGATGTCCTAGTTTACGTAGGTACCGTTGGTACATTCACTACCAGCTATGCTTAGACAAATAAAAATACTGACTAAATTTAAACATGAATTAAAGAAATCTAAAATGAAGAGGTAAAGACACCACGAAGGCCAAAATGTATACGTTTTTAGCCACGATTATGCTTATGGATCTCGTGGGAAAAAACTCAATAAAGAAATATTGAGCAAATAATCCAATAACTGAAACACCTTTGTTTTAAGTATTATTTTCCCAAGACAGATTTTTATTTCTGCTGCGAGCCCTTCATTTTTCAGATAATGATACTAGGACAACTAATAAATTATGTGTGTAAAATAAGAAAGCTTCTGGAACCTTTGAAGACCATTTTCAGATAAAATTTTTACCCATTTTAAAATCTCTGTGTAAGGCTGGGGTTAGATTCGTAATTAAAATTTACGGATTGCATAAGATTTTGACAGGTCACTCACAGGAGCGTTTACATATGCGTTCGACTTGTGGTAATTAATGATCACAAAAGTTGTTCGGAAGTTCGACCTGTGTAAATGGTCCTGCAAATTTATTTACATCTGTAAATTTATTTGCGGTAAGATGGCTTCCTGTCAACAACGACCTGCTACTGACAAATTTACGCGATTTTGTCAATAAAGACGAAAAGGCCCAAATAAAGTGTTGAAATAGATTTTGGCTTTAATTAAACAATTCTCCACGTGCTTTTGTGCGTTTCGTTTTATCTGAATGACAGCTACCTGACATCTGCTGACAGCAACCGACTTCGAATTCAAAATTTCAAATACGTAAAAGTTAAAAACAGAAACATTAAGATTGGAAAGGATTGGACCGATAATTGAATAGAAGGATGCTCATTTTCCAGAAAACTTAAATAAGTGGAAATAAATACTAGTTTTGTAGGAAAAAAATCCTATGAAAACAATTGTCTTTTAATTTTTGACATTTCGAAACGGCGCGCGGCGCATTTCGGAACTATTTCTTGAGGTAAGTCTCTAGCTCATCAAACTGATTTTATAAGCTGTAGAAGGCTGGAAATTCACGCGGGCGTGATTAGACCTATCAAAAAACTTCCGAAAGAATAAGTTCTGTAACTTGCTATAAATTACGTTAAGTGACTTTTGGTGTCGTTTACATTGGTAATTTGGCCATAAATCGCTTACAAGAGCGATTTACAGGAAAAAACTTATGAGTCTAAACCCAGCCTAAGAGATTCTCTAGTTACGGAAGGAAAGACTCTCATTCAAAATTTATATTCCATCAAAAAAATACAGATTTTTAGGATAAAGTCATTTATACACTGTGATGCAATAACCGGTTATTTTTGGATATAATTGTGTACACTGACAAAGAAATGGATCCCAGTGTTGGTATATACTCGTACATACCACTATGCTAGGCGATTACTTGGGGAAAGGTCACAGAATGTTTGTAGATAATTAGTATACAAGTCCAACTTTGTTTGACTTCTTGATAAAAATAAAACTAAAGCATGTAGAATGGCTAGAACAAACCAAAAAGATTTGCCAAAATTCGGCAATGAGGAGATGAAAAGAGGAGAATTGAACTTATTGAATTCCGACGCTATCTGTGCTGGTTCAATGAAATCAACTTTGCTTTGAATTTAAGTGTCGTTTCCAAAATTGGAACTACTTTTGTGAAGAATTCAGACAAGCGATAAAGTTGATATCTACCTATAATATAATACTTTTAATTTTATGTAATATTTTTTGTCATTTTCAAAATAGGATCTGATTTATCCATCTCGTGTATTTTCACTGGTCTGCACTAGTATTTATGGTGACCCGACAGTCGATCCCCCGACAATTATATTATTGATCCCCCGAAATGATATTTACTATAAAATTATAATTTTTTGTGCACTATTTACCAATTTCAAACTTAAAAGAGTTACAGTTCGACTTCAAAAATGCCCTTAATAATAAGTTGGTGTGAATATCAAAGGAATTTATACACAGTGTCGATTATGTGTACTTATGGGCTGATATACAGAGTAAATAGAGAAGCAGAGATGGGAAGGCTGATAGAGATATCGAAAGAAGGGTAAATGCCGGTAACTCCATTAATGGAGGACTGAATGCTGTTGGCGCTAATAAAAAACTGTCAAAAAAAGCGAAGCTAGCAGTCCACAATGGAGTCCTGGTACCTACCCTGATGTATGGCAGTGAGGCATGGAACTGGCAGAGGAAGGATGAAAGTAAACTGAATGCTGTTGAAATGAGATCCCTGAGACGTATGTGTGGTAAAACCATGTATGATCGTGTTAGAAATGTGGATATCCGCAAAGAATGTAAGGCTGATGTAAGTATAATGAGCAAAATTAAGAAAGGGACCCTCAGATGGTTTGGGCACGTAGAGCGAATGAGCGAAGAAAGTAGTGTAAAAAGAATATATGATGCAAATGTGAATGGTAGAAGAAGTCGGGGACGCCCGAGGAAGACATGGCACGATCAAGTGAATCAGATACTTGAGACGGGCCATGTCAAAAGTCAGAATAATAGAAGAGTATGTATGAGACGATGTATGAATGTGAGTGAGGCAAAGAGTGTGTGCCAAGACCGAGTTGTTTGGCGGTCCGTCCTCTCTGCCTACCCCTGCGGGGAAACGGCGTGATGGTTAGTTAGTTAGTTAGTTAGATTTTTCCTTTTTTTTTACATGAGCTCCACAAGGAGGCCCTGAGGAAAATATTTCCCCCAGGGCATATGTCATCTTTGAGGATGCTGTGTGAAGGGTTTTTTTTAAGGAAAGGAAGGAGAGGAGAATTCTGGGAAGGAAAAGGGTTTAAGGGGTGGGTAGGAATCTGGGGTTCAGTATGTCCTGGTCATCCGCCTTCAAGACCTAGACAAACCTCACCCCATGAACCCGGGCACCCCTGCTAAATCACCAAACGTAGCGAACCACTTGGGGTGACCTATGGCAGAGGTGTTGGTTATCCAATAAAGGTTCCCGGGGCGGCGGTACCCATTCCCGCCTCCCAAATTAAATAAAATTTCCTTGATGCATCTGAATGAAAATATGTTTTATTCTTTTGTTATTCGGCGGTAAATCCTCTGCACATCCCTACGGGGTAATTTAGTTAGTTATTTATATGTGTAATTATGTATAACGTATTTTCACTAAAGCGACTGCACATTGTATATAAGTATGCCGGGGGACGTATTGTCAGGGGACGAATTATCATGGAACCTGTATTTATATAATAAAGTGATATAAAAAATAACCTAATCTATTTACATAATGTAATGCCAATAAACACATTGTGGTATACACTTCACATCAGTTGGGGTCTAATAAAATGATTATTTATTATTTAATCATATTTTGAGTAATCGCCTATTGGTGTTTATTTGTTTTTTTATCGAATCATGTTCAAAACAAATTGTGTTTGCTGAAAAAAGTAACTAACCTATAGTCATTAATTGAAGGTTGAAACACAGGGAACGGAATAGACTCAGCATTGGCACCACACTGGCAATCCTTGGCCAGGTCATTGTAGAAGTCAAAATTGGAGTTCTTCACGGTGTAGGGGTCGTCCCGGGACCCCTTTGTCCGCCCACAGTTACAGGCAGCCACGTAACGGACCCCGCTCGAATGGGTCTCTTCAGAGTTGGAACTGGAATAAAGATAATATTGAAATACTGTGGAAACTCGCATAAAAAGTTTAATTCGTTCAAGAATCTTTTTCTCATAAAAATTAATGTAAAATATTATAATGCAAAATAATACTTAAAACTTTGAATGGACAAAGAAGAAAGAGTAATCTTTAAAGTATGAGTTCTCACCCGTGTTTTGGTTTAATGCAAGGGTTGCCCGTCAAGCTGAGTTTCTCACAGAGTCTCCGGGAAGCCCAGATCTTGTTACAATCCTCCTGCAGCTGCCCCCGATACCAGTCCGACAGGGGTCCTCGGGCCATGGAGCTGAACACACTCACGGCTACTGCCACCTTCAATGTTTACTTATTAAATTAACAAAAACACCACAAGTGAGTAGAACCACAATCAAATATTATGTATTTGTGGCATGCGAGGAAATAACGATTGTAATAATAATTGTATGTTACTCGAAAACACTGATTCGGAGTTACCTAGTTGCAATATTTACCCCTTGATATACAGCCTGCTTTATTGGTCTGTTGGGACAGCCGGTTATTTGGACCGAAACCCAAGGAACAGAAACCAAATAAAAAAAATCTAATACTAATTTACTTGGTTATCTGGGACACCATTCCATTTAATCGGGACAAATTCCCCTCTGAAGTCGATAGAAAACATGTCCCAGTAAATTAATTTTAGTTAAGAATAACCGACTTGCAGCATGGGTGAGGGGAGGGGACACTCTGCGCTAAGGGTGTTCCCAAGTTCATTCGGCAGTAGACTTCGCCCTTGCCGGAGTCAGCTGTTCGCCTGCCGACATTCATCAATGTAAATTTGTTCATTCGCAGAACACTGCCGCGAATGTAAGAAGTCATTTTTGGGTTACTGTTATTTTAACATGTAAACGTTTTTTAACGACTTTTTTATTATTTACCTTTTTGTACCTATTTTTGAATATTTTATTTTTTCCTATTCATATGTACCCATAGTTAGAACTGACATAATTTATAATTTTTCTGTAATTAAATATTTAAAAAAAAAATTAATAACATATCCGTGAGAACTCGAATAAATGTAATATGTGTAAATACATACAAAAATATCAATAAATTTATGCACATATATATTTTTTTACCTACCAACCTTAAACTTCGCTTATTTGGGACAGCCGATGATTGGGGACAAAACTTTTAGGCCCAATGTCACCCAATTAAGCGGAAACATTTGTGGATATATTATGTAGGTGCTAAACACACAAAAACTACAGAAAATTAAATCAGAAGAGTTATTTTCTATCTTTTGTGGTATCGTTATCGAGATAACGGACGTGATCTGCTGTCAGATTTGTGTGATTTATTTCATTTAATGTACAACATACATTAAATGAATAAATAATCATGCATACTTACAGGAATTCATGTTTAAAACGATCTAAACTAAAATATGTGGCAGTAAATGTGTAAAAATCACACAAATCTGACATGAGATCACGTCCGTTATCTCGATAACGATCCCACAAAAGATAGAGAATAACTATTCAGGTAAAAATCCTGTGCATAACATAAAAAAGGCTTCAGTGATTTCTATTTTCATACCCGTTGCAAATGATGTTGGGTAGAATAATGAGATGGCAACCCTTCTGTGTAAGCCGCCTGCGCCAATGGCAAAACCTTGGCACACCTGCCCTGAGAGAAACGGGTGTCTATAGACAAGGTGTCCCATAAATTGGTCCACGATTGTTCAGACGAAGGAGAAAGGCAGAGATCAGTCAGGATTGTAGCCACGTTTCTCCATGTTTCAGCACTAGGTATCTAAAACGATAACAAAGATACTATTACTAAAAAAATGTCAAGCTGTTAAATTGTATAGTTCAATAGTGTTTTTAAAGCAGTTATCAAAAAATATTTGTTATATATGTATAAATAATAATATGCAGATTTTTAACAAAAACCGAGCTCATCTTTTAGGCGACCCTCACAAGATTGCCCCTGTCTGCATCGCCTCTACCTCCAAAGTTAAGTATGTCAAAATGATATGTTTTGAACATTTAATGGTAACTTAATAGCCTCAAGGGATGATTTTTTTCTCATATACTTAGTAAAATACTAACCTCAAAAAACAAGGAACTCATAGCGAATTTCCCGACATTGTCATCAAACCCTGAAGAGAAGGCTATATCGAGATGAGTTTGCAGAAACTGACTCAAGGTGTTTCGCGATGTGGCCTCTCTGCACCACTCCGCTAAGGGTGGCATTCCCTCGCAGGACTTGACCAGACTTCGGACCATGTTTGGCAGAATGTTTCCCGGAGGACTCTCTTCAGTATTGACATAGACAAACTCCTCATTTTTTGGTATCGCAAACAGAGAATTGGCACTGAAAACATTTTTTATATTTAAGTACTAATTCCACGGAGACAATGAAATGTTAGCTGACTAATGATTTAAATTACTTTAAGTGGCAACACCAAAGGAAAAAGGTCTAGCTTTAAAAAAGCAACATGGTTCTAGCTATGACGTTACATACTATTAGACGAGGGGTAGAAATCTCAAAGTGGGAAGACAAAGGCAAGACAATTGTACCGGTCTCTATATCTAGTACTTTAGTATTAAACTGCTACGCGTCGAGTAAGGTTGCGTCTTACCAGTAAGTAAATTGCATTTAAAAAGTGCCAAAATGCCCTCCTGTGTGATGAGAAAATGTTTCAATTACTCGGCAAATAATAGTAAAGGCGAATGAATAACATTCCATGTGTAAGTACACGCAAATTACTTAATATTATCGATTATTATAAATATTACAATTAATATTCATGTTTCCCGCTCGCGGTTTTACACGTCATTAGAAAAAAATCAAGTCCTACTAAAGTAAAGGGTCTGGACGCGCAACAGCCAAATTTCTGTTGCTAAGTAAACTTCACTGTTTTAAAGCAGACTAATCAGCCTAAACACTCTGTTTATTTGTTTGCTTGCGATAAAACAACACATAAATCAGTAGTTCTAACAAGTATTGATGACAATCGCCACCATTTGAAAACTGTCATTGCCCTATTGTATTTATTGTATAACTCGACATATCAAACTTCGGCAGCCGGACCTTTTATTCTAGTGGGCCTCAAGTTGTCTCCTGACAGCGAACATTCCATCAAAAAGTGACAAGCAATACGCCGCCGCCCGCTCATATATCCATGTCATTCATACACACACATTATTTGATTGTCTATCTTTATCACACAGGAATAAACTTTTGAATTAAGAAATTATACTGAAAATCGCTGAAAACAAAAGAGTGTTCCTTACTTTCCACATTATATTGTGAGTATATGAGACTATGGCGAGTCTATTTATTTATATAACGTCATTGGGTTCTAGAGCATATTTTTTGCCACAAATCAGTCAATTATATTATGTACATGTATATCAATTGTTCCAATCCCTTCTTTTAGCATATAAAAGGTTCTCAAAGAACTATTCATTTATTGATATTACGTAAATATTATCAAAGGAGATAACTTTTATCAATTTCTTCTTAACAAAATGTTGGAAAAAGATATTCAGGTTAAAAAAAATTACACACCAATCGTTTTTCTGGAAAATAATCAAAGACAGTAAAATTATCAGAATTGAAAATTCTGTGACTCAGAGGTAAACTATTGTGTCTTGTGTCTGTAATTAGAATATTTTGACTTTTGGTATATTTTGAATCAAAAGGTTCAATTATACATAGTGGCATACTATGAAAAATCCATTATTAATGGAAAAGGAAATAACTGTTTATATACTATCGCATGTCCACTTTCAGTCTGCGGACATAGAATCGTACTCTCTTCTGTTCATCTATAAAATGTGACATGCGAGTGACAGTGACTATAATAGCCTATAATTTATCCTACCTTATATTAGTAATGACTCTTGCTTTCCTAAGCACATTGTATATTTGATCTTCCAAACTATGTTCGAGTATTTTGACCCGAGAAATGTCCGCCTTGCGCAACTGCCGGGGGCATGTGTCGAAGTAGAACAGGACTCGGGGGCAACAGGGCCGCCCCTGGTGGGCCCAATCGGGGGTCACCATATCTCCAATCAGCTCTCGGATCTTGGGCTGGAGCTCCACCCTGTAAAATAATAGACGTTTATTTTTTATTCAAAATGTGCAATGTACTCATACATTGGTGTATTATTTTTTATTAAATTTTTTTGTTACTATTACTATTATTAGTATTACTTTTCCCTACTTGCTACGCTTGTGCCGTGTTTTTTTTTTTTTTTTACATTAACTCCACACAGGAGGCCCCGAGGAAAATAATTTCCCTCAGGGCCTATGTCATCTGGGATGCTGTGTGGAGGGTTTTTTTGAGGAGAGGAAGGAATGAACATTGGTCTTAAAGAGACCCATGTTGTAGGAAGGAGGAAACTCAGAGGCCGGCAAATCTTTCCACAGCCGAGCTGTTGAACACAAGAACGAGTCGAAGAAATGACCTGTTCTCATGTGACAAATGTTGGGCACGCGTTTGGCATGTTTCCCGACTATGCACCGCTGCCGAAGGGATCAATGATGCTAGTTTCTCGGAGCATCTTCCATTGTAATACCGGTAGAACAAGGATAGCATTCCCACCCGATGCCTGTGCTCTAAAGATTGCAATCCGTCAATCAGATGGGAGAATCTATCAAACGGACCACCCATTTCTGCACAGAGTCGAGGGTATTTTTCAGGTATTTTGGGGCTCCAGACCAGAGGTGGCTGCCAAATTCAACCGTGGGGCGCACTTGTGATTTGTACAGGGTTAGCAGTTGTGTACTATTAAAGTATCTGTGGGCCCTGTACAGTACGCCCAATGTCATTTATGTAATGAAATATCATTTTGTAGTATAATGTAATGAAATATCATATCATTTAAATATCAAATATCAAATCGTGTTGTAGCAAGTAGTCTACAACTTCATTTTGACTATGATGAAAAAGATTGAATAAATCAAAAAATAGACGTAAATGAAACAACAGGTGAAAAATTCATTTACGCGTTATTACCCTAATATTTTATCTAGTGTGTGGCGACACATCATTATTATCTTCGCACTTCAAAAGAACACACGAGAAACATCTCCTAATATTAGCGCCCATCGGCAAACCTACTTGCCTAGGTACCTTCGTACCTATACTGGCCGCGATGTACTTTCTCGCCGCCCGTGCCAGCCCGACGATAATAATATCGCCCCGCCTAGAAAGGTCTCGAGACAGCACCGTACTATATCTGTACGGCGCCGAATATTCTCGTCAACTGTCGAAGTGGCTCGTATTACCTACCGCGAGGTAGTTACTCTACCGCGGCTATATAAGCAGCCGATCGCTCGCCCGCTGCAGTTCAGTTCAGTTCAGTCTCACATTAATCATCGGTCAACATCTCAACATGTAACAAGTGCTCCTACATGGCACACGCTCCAGGGCAGCTTCCTCGAGGTCCATCACCACGTCTCAGCCACAAGGCCCATCGTGCCTTCAGCCCCGCAGAACAGCAACATCCCGCGACTCACAAGGCTTGCGTCACCTTCAGTCCAAGGGATCAGCTCACCACTTCATGGCACCCCGAAGCCTCACCGTGCTTCGCTGCCATGGAAACACGCTCCGCCTCGCCAGGACTACCTGCTGGTGGCTCAGCTCACCGAGCCACACACCGTTCATCTCCGCGATTTAAAGCGTCGAGCAACGGCCTGGAAGATAGGTCATCTCCACCGCCATGGTGTCGAGCAACGCGCTGACCTTCACCACACCATCTCCACCTCCGTGCGCCTGCAGCATCATCTACGGCACTCTGCATTACATCAAGTTACCGCTCACCGACCATCTGCTACGTAGCCCAATAAATGACTGACTCACCACTTCGACATGACGCCTTTCATTTCTCGTTCTGTCTCCCGCTCCCTCAAGTGATTTAAATTAATTAAATGAATGGCAACTATTTAATTAATTTAAATATTCTTTTAAAAAATAAGTATTCAAAAAGAAAATTTTGTAAAAATAATTATTACACCGAAGAGCAGGGATGGCAAACCATTGGCACGCGTTCCATTAATGGCACGCAACACAATATTTTGGGCACGTCACTGATCAGTGATCACAAAATTTATTATGCACTACGAAATTCGATTCTTGGATTCCACTGCATCATTCACCAACAAGCCTTGTGTGTTAAGAGTGGTTTAACATCTCTTGATTATATAATGGTGGGAGTCACAAAAATAGTCAACTTCACCTCTTCGCAGGCTTTACAAGCGAAAGTTTGATGCTTTCAAAGCAACTTTAGATGAAGTCAACTCGGTGAACAATGGCTTACTGATGTACAATAATGTTCGCTGGTTGAATTGCGGGAAAGTACTTCAAAGATTTGTTGATTGCTTGGAAGAAATCAAACTGTTTCTTCAAGCAGCTTGAGAAATCAGCTTTCGAAATTGATGTTTTTTACAGACATATGCCAACATTTAAATAAGTTAAACATGAAGCTTCAAGGCAAAAATAAAACAATTATCGTCATGATAGATCTCATTCGCTTTTGAGGCTAATCTGCAAGTTATCAGGAACGATATTATCACAAGAAACTACGATTTAGAAATACATGAGAAACAAAGAAAAAGTTACTGAAGAATTATTTCTGTGATTGATTCTTCAATTAAGGGGCTAAATATTATGATATCATAATAAGCGTGTCCAGCTATCCTAAAAGAATACCCATAGTAATATTCACCTTAAGGAATCAATCGCCTTGAAAAGATTTACATATCCCAGATCGAACACCGACGTCGGTGACGACAATATAATCACATGGCACAGGTGAAACATCAGAAGCAGGCTCTTGGAGACCTCGGTCGTGATGTCTCCAGCCGCCACGAGGAAGTCTCCACCTTTTCTGGCATCGTTCACTCTCTCAGAGCCCTCCCACTTCCTCCCATCATCCTCGCCGAGATTGTCAACAAACTTCACCAGCTGACAAGTATCGAATAAGCTCTTCAAATGCAAATACAACACATTCTGACTCTCGTTCCAGAAGCACTCTATCTGACACTGAAATAGAAGACATCTAAGATTATAAGCAGCACTCTTTTTATGTATATAAACAATAAGTTTTGTGAAAAATTATTCGACATAACCTTATCGCCGGCAAACTCATATCGCAAAGATTTCGCTTTGAATCCACAATTGTACGGCGATTTTCCAATAATGCCGATAACTACTATTCTCTCAGATGTAGAAAACTCTGGGATATCACAAATGTTAAACGATTTCATTTTAATGATATTTCATAATATTTGACACACGACAGATGACAGCGGATGACAGCATGTTGTTTTCTGTTTCTGGATATTATTTTTTATCTATGATCTTATGGTCGGTCTTAAACTCTACAAAATATTAGTTTTAGTTGTATGGCAACATAACTTGGTTTATTTATGGGCAACACTTACTGCAAATGTCAAAAACAAATGTCAGTTTTGGCCGTTTTGGGTGATCATTTCGTACGATAAAATTATTAATTATTTCACGTAATTTACGCTAAGACAACAATGTCGGTGACTCTTGATATCAAGTTAAAGAAAACCAATAAAATATACCACGAAGGGGTGAGCTCTTGCAATTATTTAATTTTTTCTTCTGCCGAGCGCTGTAATGATGCTTATTTTGATTAATAATTTTACCACATAAAACAATTAAATTATGACGGCAATGGTGGCATGTCATCTTGGGAGCGGAATTCAAGGAAGGTGATAAGTTTGCCAACTCGGTAGCGGGAAATTTAATAAGGTTTGTTGACGCCGTAAGATTTTGTTACTTTCTTATTTATTAATTATCTTTCCAGGAGGTGGTCAGCGGTCTAGTGGTAGTCTCCAGTCCCTCAGATGTTAGGCACGATGGCATCTCCCTGCTGATGGAAGGAGTGGTGTCCCTGCAGCTCAGCAACAAAAATATTGGAATGTTTGAGGCCTTCAGAAACTCTGTCAAGGTTTGTTGGAGTCATCATCATATTAATAGTAGTAATCGTCATCGTCATTTTTTACCTGTCCTATTCGTGTTGGGGACCTTTGTGCCTCCTGTTAGTTCAGCGACCTCCATTCATGGCCCTGAGTCAAACAGTCCACTACCTGAAGAGCGATTTTGTATCTTTTGTGGATACGGAATCTATTCCACACGTAATTTATGGACTGATATGTCAGTTTTCGTATCTTTTCAACAATTACTTACTACAAGAAACAATTATTTACATCCACAAAATAGGTTATTAGGTTCTTCATTTGGGCAAACAATAATAAGTAATTCATGCGTATTTTGATTGAAACTTCCACTCTCCTACAAAAACCTTACATTTAAATCATTAAAAAAACAGATCTGTAACCCAGGGAGCCGTGGAATTTATAAAATATTACAACCAAAAAGACTAATAAAATGTGAAACAACCAACGTTACTTTAAAACAGTACACATACTGCTTCCATGGCTGAGGGATAAAGCTCTCGATTAGCAATCCGGAGCTCAAGGATTCAAATCCCGGCTTGCCCAAGTTAATTTTATTTGGTTAATTTGTGTTATTTCTCAATTTATTAATTTAAAATAATACAGGATGTCCGGGGATAAAGTGCATTAACTTCTGGAGGTGATTCTACATGATGGTAGGAGTAAAAAAGATTAAACAACCTTTTCCGAAATTCCAACTTTTTTTTCCCATACTAAAAGACGTACCTACTAAAAATCCTTAGTGTGAGGTACGATCTTACTTGCTGAGCGCCCGCCGGGCACGATTGTGGCAACATTGCATGAAAATAACAAAGCTGGCGGCACACGCCGGTCTATTTTTATCTTTTTACCACAAAACAACCCCTAAAACTTGGAATTTCGAAAAAAGTTATGTATCTTTTTTTACTTATACATAATATCATGTAGAATAAACTCCCAAAGTTAATGCACTTTACCCCCGGACAAAGTAACATAAGTGCATTAACTCCCAAAGATAATGCACTTTACCCCCTATATATGTATAGTATGTTTGCAGATTGGAAGATACTCTCAGTATCGTCCTGACTTGAAACGTCACTTGAAATGGCTTTATCTGGGTTTGGTGACCAGATCTAAATAGCCAGGTATATCCCCAACTTTATCTTCCCCTTCTCCCTCCCCACTACCTTCAGATTCACGACATACCCCAATTGGGGATGCCATAGTCATATTGGATCCAAACGGCTGCTGTTGGGACTCTCGTGCGGTATTTATATAAAAAAAACATAGCAAAACTAACACTAAAACCAAACACTACCATCTTAAAACGTTGCCTTATAAAATCTAACAAATGTAAAATGTATTCCTCAGCATGGAAGTTTCAAGGAGAATTATATTCAAAGCATAATAAATAAATTTGTTCCACAGCCGATAACGCTAATAAACTGCACCCTAGATCTGCAGGCCGGTGGCAAGCTGCCTCTGGGCATCACGGAGATCCCCTTCGAACTGCCCCTGGCCACCCAGCGGCAGCGCCAGCCCTCGGTCGGAGTCACCTCGGGCCAGACACAGTCCTGTCTCCTGGAGACTTACCACGGAGTTTTTGTGAGCATCACCTATATTCTCCGGTGCACCATGAAAAGGTCTTTCTTGAACAAGGACCTGAGTGCTTCTTGTGAGTTTATGGTGCAATATAGGAAGGTGAGATATTTTTATTTTTCTCCTGTGACTAAACAGAACCCATAAAAAAAAAGGTTTTTTGGAAAAAATTCGGTTTAGGGGCGAGAGTCCTAGATAATTTTTTTTTTTTTATACTAATTATGGGCCGGAAAATCCGAATCTGAAAGAATTAGGCGTCGGCACAAAGGAATACAAGCCATTTTGAATGCATTGACACTCCAAGTCATAGAAAAACAAGAAAGATGTTACACCACATAAAATTAAGTGTTGCCATTAAGCAATATCAATAACGTAAAACTTTCCGACACAATACTTCCTCACATGATAATTCATCACATAACACATTAACCTGATGAATTATGACTATCTCAACGGCCGTATTCTTAGACCAAAAGTATGAAAATTCGTAGTCTTAAAAATGCGTAACCTAACCTAACCTAACCTAATGCTAGGTTTGTGTAACATGGTTTGTGCCCCTTTATACCGCCTGCTCGCGTCAAGGCAAGAAAACATCCCAGTTTTCAAGTAGTTTAGCGGCTACGCTAGGTTTATGTAACATGGTTTGTGATACAAAAGTGAGTAAAATTTATAAAAAATAATTACTTAAATTAGTTATTGATATTATTGCTTAATGGCAACACTTAATTTTATGTGGTGTAACATCTTTCTTGTTTTTCTATGACTTGTAATGTCAATGCATTAAAAATGGCTAGTTTTCCTTTGTGTTTATAGAAAATTTTAAAGTCGTGTAATTCAGTTAATATTGCTTGCCGACGCCTAATTCTTTCAGATTCGGATTTTCCGGCCCATAATTAGTATAAAAAATAAAAAAAAAATTATCTAGGACTCTCGCCCCTAAACCGAACTTTAGCCGGTTTTTTTACCATCTATTTTAATTTTTCAACCTAGATACTCCATATATTGGGCCGGTTAGTTGCCAATTTCACAGAGAAAAAAATGGTTTGACTGAGGATTGAACCTTCCTTCCCAGGGTCTAGAGACAACACTGCTAACACCCAAGCCAATTCCTAATTGGATAGTACCGACTTTGAATATTAACTGCTGTAAATTTTTATATATAATGTCATCCAATTTCATAATATGCATGTGTGCGCGTGTGTGCATGAGTGCCACCAAAAGTTGATAGAACGCATTGTCATCGAAAACAAGGCTATCTGCCAAGTTTCGGCTCGATCGGATGTCGGGAAGTGGGTTAATTTCCGCTTCCAAGATTCCATTTCATTCATCATTCAATCCAGAAAACAAAATCTAAATTCAAATACATTGATGCCTTTAAAAACAATGACGTTACATACTATATTAGACGAGGGGTAGAAATCTCAAAGTGGGAAGACAAGAACAAGACAATTGTAACGATCTCGATATCTAGTACTTTAGTACTAAACTGCTATGCGTCGAGTAAGGTTGCGTCTTACCAGCACTTACCTGTAAGTAAATTGCATTTTAAAAAGCGTCAAAATGCCCTCCTGTGTGATGAGAAAATGTTTCAATTACTCAGCAAATAATAGTAAAGGCGAATGAATAACATTTCATTTGTAAGTACACGCAAATTACTTAATATTATCGATTATTATAAATATTACAATTAATTTTCATGTTTCCCACTCGCGGTTTTAAACTTCATTAGAGAAAATTCAAGTCCTACTAAAGTAGAGGGTCTTGACGCACAACAGCCAAATTTCTGTTGCTAAGTAAACTTAACTGTTTTAAAGTAGACTAATCAGCCTAAGCACTTGTTTATTTATTTGCTTGCGATAAAACAACACATAAATCAATAGTTCTAACAAGTATTGATGACAATTGCCACCATTTGAAAGCCCTATAGTATTTATTGCATAGCTCGACATATCAAACTCCGACAGGCAGCCGGACCTTTTATTCTAGTGGGCCTCGAGAAAAGGAGACAGCGAACTGAACGAACGTTCCATCAAAAAGTGACAAGCAATACGCCGCCGCCCGCTCATATATCCATGTCATTCATGCACACACATTATTTGATTGTCTATCTTTATCACACAGGAATAAACTTTTGAATTAAGAAATTATACTGAAAATTGCTGAAAACAAAAGAGTGTTCCTTACTTTCCACATTATATTGTGAGTATGTGAGACTATGGCGAGTCTATTTATATAACGTCATTGGCCTGCACATATAGTTCATTTCCTTAAAATGACCCTTCACACAGCATCCACAAAGATGAAATGAAAAGTGGCAAGTAAGCATCACTCTTTTGTTTTCAGCGGTTTTCAGTAATTTCTTAATTCAAAAATTATTCATGTATTAAAATGATATGCTACTTCCACACCGAAGCCAAACTTCCAACTCGAACTTCCAACGCACGAACTACCCTTCTACAAAATCGTCCGAAAGTTGGCCTCAGTGTGGCCGTACCATAAGGCAATCAAAGAATGTGTGTTTTTTCTCTAATGATGCATAAAATTGTCGGACGGGAAACATGAAAATTAATTGTATTGCTTATAATAATCGACAATAATAAGTAATTTGTGTGAACATCTAAATGAAATGTTATTTCTTCACTTTTACTACTGTTTGCCGTGTAATGGAAACATTTTATCATCACACAGGAGGGCATTTTGGCACTTTTTAAATGCAATTTTCCTACTGGTAAGACACAACCTTACTCGACAAGTGACAGTTTAGTACTAAAGTACTAGAAATCGAGTACAGTGCAATTGCCTTGCTTTTGGCTTCCCACTTTGAGATTTCTACCACGCGTCTAGTATATAACGTCAATTGTGCAGGCAACATGGGTTCAATTTCTCTTCTTTCATTATTGTACAATTTATCGCTTAAAATTATGGTTCATTGTAGAAAATTTTCAAATATTATCAGGTTATTCGTAACCCTTCTTTAAAAATAAAAAAAATCAGTGTTCTAGATTATGTTCTAAGCTTTTGGTATTACGTAGTTTCAATTTTTTTCTAGGCAAAAGACAAAGTGGAATCCAAACCTATACGCTGCGTAATAAGCCCTCAGACCATTCAGAATGCACGCAGTTTACTGGGCCGGGAGGGAGATGGTGGCCGCATACATCACGCTATACCAAAGTTCAATATTCTGGCTGAGTTGGATGCCACAGTCTGTCCTCTAGACAAACCTTTCACTGGACAGGTTGGTAAATCTATTTATTTTTTACTTTAAATTAAGTGTGTAAGTACATGAAATATGAAATTGGAAGGATCTTTATTAAGTCTTACTGCGCTTCTTGGTTAATACAGAATATATTTTATTCAAACAGTAATCCAGGCTAATACTGACACATCGACAAAATTACTGACGTGCATCTAGATATTTGGATCGGCCTCATCAGTATTGGGGCGTGGCTGAAAAGTGGTGGGGGATACTGATGCGTATAAGGGCTCGCCGCATCAGTACGTCAGTATTTCTTGTACGCCATGGAGGTCAGTGCTGTCTTATCGCCTTTAGCTATGTCGGACAGCGGTGTCGCATCTCCAGCTCCGCCGCGAAATGTCCTAGCTACATTCATCGAGGCTTATGAGATGCGTGATATACTATGGAATATGCGTCACAAGGACTATAAAAATACTGTAAAGAGGAATAGGGCCTTGGAGGAATTGAAGGGAATAATGGTCAGTGTAAATCCAAATATCACGAGGGAAGATGTAGGAAAAAAAAATATATAATAATAATAATAATAATATATCTTTATTGAACAAAAAAAAATTAAGATTTATAACTACAAAAACAAAAAGTACATCATAAGTACAGTAAAAGTAGAGTTTAGAAGTTGGATAATGACAAAAGTTAATAACAGAAAACAAAATACACATATACAGTAGGTACTTAAACAATAGAGATTTATAATTATAAATTTTTATAAATTTATAAATATACATTGCGATGCAACTATAGGAAGGAACTGAAAAAAATTATGTCTTCCAAAACATCCGATATGGACTAACCATATTTAGCAATTTGTTGAAATTATCATTGTTCATCCTAAAATAATTTTTATAGTCGTGCGGATCAGTCAGCAAAATTTCATCCATTAAATTCAAGTGTGAGAATTTTTCTTTTTTGAGAAGCCAGTCCTTCACCCATCGTTTGCGCTTCACTCATTTCTTTGTACCGAACACCAAAATTATAGCAACACAGGCTTTTCTTTTCGGATCCATCACTTTAAAAAGCGTCTGTTCCGCAAGGATTCGCAACGATACTGATGTCAGTGACACGTGATTTAGCTTTATTATTATGAAAGGTGAGTATTTATGTTGGGGGAGATGGAAAAATATGCAATTTACATTCTAATTTTGTTAAAATATATGAATGCTGCCAATCATATAAAAATTGTTATTGCCATATGAAACGATAATTTATTCACGTTACGAAGTGGATGCATTATTGACAAGTTTGAATCTGTATTTATTACAACAAAACATGGAAAGAAAGGTATTAGAATAATTAATAATTACCATATTAGACCAACCCTGCTTGCCACACAAACCATTCAAAATCTGTGATGTATATCTAAATGATGATGACACGCAGCTTGTACCAGTACCAGTAGTACCGGGAATAGTTTGAATTAGGTACTTTTGTTTTTATTTTGAAAAGCGTTTATTTTATAAGGTTGGTACTTCTGATAAATGTCATATTTGATTGTCTATTAATTAAAAAAGCAATATTCCATATTTGCATCGAATTTTGACAAAGAATATTCCGTGAAGCGGACCTGTTGCACAAAGTTTACTTACTAAACCATTTACATTTTGTATTATTAAATTAAGAAAATATAAGATTTCAAGGGAGCGTGAAAGTGCTGCATAATCAGGCCCGGTCTATGGAGAAATGTCACAAACTGTCCGCTCGCTGCTGTGAGGCTGGTTGAGAGTGTTGCTAGTATTGAAAGAACAATGTGGCTAGACAATTAAATTAGTTACAATAGGTACCTACTTGCTACAACTCCAATGCTTTATTTATTACACTACTACTTCATACATACGCTGTACATCATCTTCAAGAGGTATATTGTTATATTTTGCAGATCACAGTGAAGGAATGCTCCGTGCCAATCAAATCTATAGAACTCCAGTTGGTTCGAGTTGAAACCTGTGGGTGTGCCGAGGGCTATGCTAGAGATGGTAAATCCTGATTTTCTTTGCAGTACTTGTTCAGTTTCAATAATCAATCTTAACCTACTTTATTACTTTTTATTTTATTTGTAATTTTAAAATTATTTATTTAATATCAAATTTATTGTGGTTTAGCAGTAACTTAATTTTATGTTAATTTTAAAAAGTATGCAAAACCATGCATGTTCTAAGTGTAAATTCTTTCTATAGACAAGGGCTTCCCAAACTTATTTCAACTGTGACGCCCCTGGGAAGTTGCCATATTTTTGCGACCCCCCCCCCCCTCCCCACAAAAAAATGATGCCACAAAGTAATTTTGCGAAGTTTGAAGAAGTAGAAAATTTTGACTTACGACACTTTTCTATAGGATGTGCGATATATATGTAACTCTTAATTCTTCTGTGGTTAATTTTTAGATTTGAATATAAAGCGTGGTGTTTTTTTTCTTCTTTCTAACAAACTTTAGATCATATTTCCCTCCATACCAGCTGTTCCCAAAAGTGAACATATTTTGCCTGAGGGGTTAAAACCTGTGCTAGTTAACCTGGCCAAAAGGTTAATAAATTTGTTTTTTTCAGCAACGGAGATCCAAAATATTCAGATTGGAGAGGAGGATGTTTGTAGGCATCTTCCCATCCCCATATACATGCTGCTGCCTCGCCTCTTCACCTGTCCAACCACCCTTACTACCAACTTCAAAATAGGTAATTTCTCCTTTTGTGTCTCCATCTACTCATTACTTCAGTTCTTATTAACCTCTTCGCCGCTACGGGCACATATGAACTATGCCCTCAGCGTCACGCTTGTGTACTTGTGT
This sequence comes from Limnephilus marmoratus, assembly GCA_917880885.1. Classification (NCBI taxonomy): domain Eukaryota; kingdom Metazoa; phylum Arthropoda; class Insecta; order Trichoptera; family Limnephilidae; genus Limnephilus; species Limnephilus marmoratus. Next base: position 26,436,632 of record OU862923.1, on the reverse strand, counting down.
GTTCATTTTCACGGAAAATATATGAATGTCCTGAAAAGTGCTACATATTATCCTGTTAACTTCAAGAACGCGGTGAAAAGGTTACTCTAAGTTTTGGCAAGTTTTGCTGCTCATATAAAACCTACTTTTTATCCACTTCAGATTTTCATATGTTCGGTTTTCGATTCGGCTATTCGATTTAATTAATATCATATCTCCAAATATTAACACGGAAATATTAGGTCCTTACATATGAAATTGGCGTTTTGTATGAGAGGAACATAAAGTCGATTTTTTTTTAATATACTATATTTATTTAATCAAAGCATGTACCATTGCTATCTATGCACTTTTGCCATCTCGTAGGTAGTTCATCGATCCCTTTACTAAAAAAACCATTCGGACGGGAATCAATAAAATCTTTGAAGGCGGTTTGGACTGCCCCATCGGAGTTGAATTTTTTCCCTTGCAAGAAGTTATCCAAATTTCGAAAAAAATGGTAATCTGTTGGGGCAAGGTCCGGAGAGTGCGGTGGATGTCTTAGACATTCCAATTGAAGCTCCTCTAATTTGGTAGCCGTCTGTTGTGCAATGTGTGGTCTAGCGTTCTAACGCGCGTTTGTTGATTTGCTTCACTCAATTCGTGAGGTACCCACCTTTCAAGCTTTTTCACCCTTCCAATTTGCTTCAAGTGGATTAAAATAGTTTTATCACTAACACCGCAGCCTGCAGCTAACTCGGACGTAGTTTGCGATGGATCCGCTTCCACAATAGTCTTCAATTCTTCATTATCAACTTTGGTCTCCGGCCGTCCACGGGGCTTGTTCTGCAGGTCAAAATTTCCAGAACGAAAACGTTGGAACCAAAAACGCACTGTGTTTTCTTTTGCGGCACCGTCGCCATACACATCATTAATCCTTCGAGCCGTTTCTCCAGCACTGGTGCCACGGTGGAATTCATTCTCGTAAATAACGCGATATTTCAAATTTTTCCATTTTGTAAACTTAGTGACACAAAGAAAAAAAACAATTAAGTAAAAAACAAATGAATTATACATGAGTAAGTAGCTGTATAAATTTGAATTTGGAATTCCTAACCAAAGAGAAGATATTTGAGATCAAAGTTGCCAGTACGGCAAAACGCCAATTTCATATGTAAGGACCTAATATAAGAACTGCTTAGCATGGTTTAAAAACAAAGATTACACTATTTATTTCATATTTATAATCCATTTTAATTTATAAAAATCACCTACCTAAATTTGGGTAGCTATCGCTCAAGTGGTTATAAGTTTATTTGCTTTTTTTCTCAATTTTCTCTTTCTTGTCTTTACAGTATGTTAAGAGACATAATTGATTTACTTTAATCATTATTGGGAGTAAAAAATGTAAATAAAATTTTGGTTGCTGGTGTCATTTTTGATGGTTTGTTTTTATCAACTAAAAACATTAAAAACTAATAGTTGTTGGACAGTTAAAGCGGGGTGAGGGAAGGGACGGTTCCTCGGCTGAATGACCAGTGACGACATGTGGAAGAAAAATTTTTTGTTTGATTTGAATAAAAAAAATTTGAAAAAAGATAGGTCATTGAAAAAATCACCGGAAACCAAAATTTCGTTTACAGTTTTTACTCTAAATAATGCCAGGAATCACTGGTTCAATAAAGTTACTCAAGTACGTTCCAATACCCTATACAATACCTAGATTATTAATGTTTGGTAAAGTAATGTTTTAAAAAATGCACAAAAATTGTAAAATTTTGTAATATTTTAAAAGGAATGGATAAATAATACATATTACTTTAAAAATTTAAATTAATTTCAATGGAAAAAATTATTATTCACTTGTAATGAACATATTAAGCAATTATCAAACCTGGTATAACTATAAAACCTTCTACCCTTCCTATCCAATTCACTTATGTTTCTTTAAATCATAATTACCTACCCTTTACTCCAGCGCACACATCACATCATAACAACACATTCATTATATCGGTATCAACAGCTAAAATGTTTAACAACCATACCTACATACTTGCTCATTCAGTATATTATCATTATCCAGCGATACACTCGCCGAATGCATATTCCAGTGGACTTGTGGCAGACAATAATAAATCGGTAATTTACTTCATTCTCCAATGTCTGAAAAAATAATAATTTTCTACCAAAATGCACGTGGCCTTTGTACTAAAACGAACGAGTTTTATCACAATGTTCTGATAAATGAATTCGATATAATTTTAATTACTGAAACTTGGTTAGTAGACAGTATATCTGATAACGAGCTCTTCGACTCCAGGTACAATGTTTACAGAAAAGACAGAGACACGTCCCTCACGGGTAAAACCAAAGGAGGTGGTGTCGCAATTGGTATTAAAAAAAAATTTACTGCACATTCACACGAGTCATGGAGCTCGGAAGCTGAGGACATTTGGATTTCAATAGTACTAAGAGACCCAAAACGTCGTATATTTAATATTCACATCTGTTGTTCGTACTTACCCGGAATCGGTCCAAAGCTATCAAACACTCAGCGATTATCTCTTCTCAACAGTCATACGTCCAGAATATCCGATCTAACCACAAACTATCCAAATGATATCTTCCTTTTAATTGGAGACTACAACATGCCTAATATCAGCTGGAACACCACACATCATCCCCGCGGTACTGACCTTTGCTCCACCACCCTCCTTAACTGCCTACCTTATTCGGATTTAAAACAATATAACCACATTCCAAATAGGCATGGTAGAACACTTGACTTAGTGCTCTGTAACACCACAGTCTGCGTCTCTCCTGCCGACTCCCCTCTGGTTCAGGAGGACACACATCACATATCCCTAATAGTCGAACTTAATATTTACGCCCCTACTTCTACTTCCCAGCCCCAAACGATCAAATTATTCAATAAAGTCAACTATGACCTAGTCAACGACGCTCTGTCAAAAACTGACTGGTCTTCTGTCTTAAACGCACAAGGCGTCAACACGGCGGTTAACAGTTTTTACTTAATCATTGAGGCCGTAATTGATAACTTTGTTCCAAAGAAAATTCTGAAAACAAACACATTCCCAACGTGGTACTCATCGGCTCTTATCAATATTACAAAAGAAAAGCTCAAATTTTTTCGAGCCTGGAAACGCCACAAGAACCCACTAGATTACCAAACTTTTTCACTGCTCCGAAAACGACAAAAGAAAATCGCTACTCTCACATACCACAATTATATTTCACACTTAGAACATGCTATACAAAATAATGTAAAAAAAATATGGAGCTTTGTCAAAACGCAAAGAAAATCTCCTTCCATACCCGAACACCTAACATATGGCTCGAGAATTGCACACAATAGTAAGGAGATTACCGATCTATTTGCTGACTATTTCTCTACCGTCTTCACTGATCACACCCAAAATTTAGCATCTGATATTCATGAACCTGATCCGCTGAATAACATATCTATGTCCTCAATTACAATCAACGACATTACCTACAAATATCTATCATCCATTGACATTAACAAAGGACCTGGTTTAGATAGTTTGCCTGGTATCTTCATACGTAACTGTAGTAAATATATCACTCCTCCGGTCAGTGCAATTTTCAAAAAATCACTAAGTGAAGGTACGTTTCCTCATAAGTGGAAGTCTGCCGTAATAACCCCCATTTTTAAAAAGGGTGACAAACATGACGTAACAAACTACAGACCTATCTCTCAACTTCCCATCTTAAGTAAAATTCTTGAAAAAATCGTTTACGACCAACTTTACCTGACTATCACCACAACAATTTCACAGAACCAACACGGATTCATGAAAAATCGGTCTACAACATCTAACCTTGCCCTATTTGTCAACTATTTGCAGAGCAATATGGACGAAAGGGTGCAGGTCGATGCTATGTACACCGACTTCTCAAAGGCCTTCGACCGCGTTATCCACTCAATTCTGTTAAATAAACTCACTCGTCTTGGAATACACGGTGACTTGTTTAGATGGATTAAATCATACATTAGCAATCGTAGTCAAGTTATCTCAATAAATGGAGTTTTATCTAAAATAATCAACGTAACCTCGGGAGTCCCTCAGGGTTCCCACCTTGGTCCGCTCTTCTTTAATATATACTTAAACGACATAGGCTCATGTTTCCAATACTCTAAATTTTTATTGTTTGCAGATGACATGAAAATTTACAAAACGGTTCGCTCTCTATCGGACTGTAAAGAGCTACAAAGTGACTTAGATAGGCTCTGCAACTATTGCACAGCTAATTATTTAGACCTCAATGTTTCTAAATGCCACACTATGTCCTTTACTAGAAACAAGCATCAAATTAACTTCTCATATTCACTCTGCGATGAACCCGTGATCTCAAAAAATGAATGTAAGGACCTTGGAGTCTATTTAGATAGTAAACTTATATTTAAAACGCATATTGATTCAATCACCGATAGATCTTACAAAATGTTGGGTTTTATACTACGTCTGAGTAAATTATTTAGAAATCCACATACTCTAGTAATGCTTTACTCCTCACTAGTCAGAAGTCCACTGGAATTTGCATCGCCTGTCTGGAATCCCAAATACACCCAATACGTCAACAACATAGAGCGCATACAAAATAAATTTATTAAGTATCTCGGTTATAAATACAACAATAATTACATCTGCACTCTCCAATCCCTGAAATCCAGGCGAACGGTAGCTGACATGACATTTCTCCATAAAATTATACATAACGAAATAGACTGCCCAGAACTTCTATCCCAAATAAATTTTAACATCCCATCTAAAAGAACTCGCCACGCCAACCTTTTTTACACAACCAGTAATAATACGAACGCTGCAGCCAACTCCCCCATTTCCCGCATCCTTCAAAGTTTCAACTCTATTCAAAAAACCACAAATACAGATATATTTTTTGATTCCCTCCCTCTATTTAAGAAAAACATTTTTAGCACACTGAACTCGCACACATAACACACACATCCACACACACCCTTGTTTGTCCAATACCGATTTCGAGGACTTCAACTGGCTACCCGAATTCGAGGTCCTGTTATATTATATAAAGCAGACATGTATTCTACACTTATACGTATACTCAAGTTAATCGTGATCGTTGCTGTCTATTCGGTTTTATCATACACCCGGTAAGCACCTAGAAAACGGTCCTTAAAAAAACCGGAATACACACCCGGTAACTGAGGACTTCCCATATCCGAGGCCTGTTCACGTATTCAGGATTACACTTACGTAAAATACACGGATCTCGGAAGGTCCTCGTTTTAGTGGTCTGTAGTTTTTGGAGGTCTTGGGTCCTTGAAATAGTGTGGAACGAATTTCTTACACGTATCTTGGAAGCAGGCGCGACTCGTCCTAACGTTCACTCGTGTGGTGAACAGGCAACAAAATTATACGCCTTATCGTATTCCTAAATATTTTATTTAAAATATAAATTTGCACAAAACTTAAAAAAAGGTTCAAAATAAAATTGAATTGCCTGTCTAAATATATGAATTTGGTAAGAGATCATTACGGCTGACGCCCGACAGGCAGTGCACCCCTCCACCCGCGCGCCCGGTGCAACAGCAGATCGGCTAGTAATCGGCGTTCTTAATACGGAAAGTACTGAAAACTTCCCAACTGTTCCGACGACAGGTCTCCAGCGAAATAGTATTCTTACTTATAGACTAGGAGGCGAGATAGGTAAACCCTACGTCATCGACTGCAGACTACACGGATGAAACTACTTTTAAGTGATTATGGGCTGGTCTGCCGGTGCGCCTCTTGGCAGGAGCCGCACAGTCATGGAAATAGTCAGCGATTTTTTTCGAAAAAATTACTTCATAGACTACACGAACGGGAATGGTTTCATATGATAAAGGTCGATTAGAAAATGAGAAAAAAGCAGGTCTGCCAACCGGCAGCCTGGCAAGTTCGCAGGCCGCCGGCGTCAAAGTGGGGTAAAAAATAGTAATTTTTAGGTCATCGACTACACGAATAAAACCAATGAATAACTATAGTCCAGATCATTCCAAGAATTTCGCTGTCTGCCGACCAGCAGCCTGGCAAATTTTTGTGAACGATTTAAAAAAAAAAAATTAATAATTCGTTTATCGTTATTATTATTTTTATTTCATTATAGTTTTAAAAACTTAGATTGCCATATTTTAAAAAAATAAGCGACAACGATAAAAAAATATATAATTTGAGAGTTCCGAGCGTACCCATCAGTCGGGCGAGCCGTTCGACGCCAAATCACTTACGAAACCTGCTGCGGTGCCCCTCACCGCTGTCGCGTTTCCATATTGTTATACAAATTTATAATAATAATTAATAGTCCTTTTAAGATTGCCTAATAGTCCATAGTAGGTTGAAAGTTCGAAAAACAAACGCACCGTCGCTGTAAGAGCTGCGTTCATCCGTAAAACGAACGGTTCAATAATTTTAATTATAAACGACTTTGTGTTCTTAATTTTTGTGTCAGACTACCTAAAAAACCATAATTTTTTTTAACGATTTTGTATGTTTTATTTGATGGTATTGTTACTCTGCGTTTAGTAATTTTTTCAGAAATTTTTTCCGACTCTTCAAGATCCGCATTAATAAAACCCTTCCTACAGCTCCGCCTTAACCTGCTTGACAACATCACCCATTCAGCTGGCGATATTTTTCCCTTGTCCTTAATTCAGAAAGAGGCGTTTTTGTGAGGCAGAGCTGGGCAGTATTTGAAAGACGTATTTGAAATACAAATACATATTTAGTATTTGTATTTCAATTACTTCCTAAAAATGTATTTTGTAATTGGTATTTCAATTACCTGATGCTGAGGTATTTTGTAATTTATATTTCAAATACTTATGGCTTCAAAATACATTTTAAAATATTTAGCGATCTTAATAATGATAATGAAAAAAATAAATTGACATAGATAATACATAGACTAAAAACGCTAGAATCCAGAGCAAGATATGTTAATATTTATTTGTCGTTTTCATCGTTCGCGGTATTTATTCATGAATACATGAGTTTATTGATAATGGATGAAAAAGATTATTTTTAATATTTATTTAATGAAGACAATATTAGCGAAACTCAATCGAAAATCTGGAGACAGAAAAATCAGAAAAAGATATTGGTTCCACTGGGGCTCAAACCCAGGGCCCTTTGCTTACATAGCAAGTGCTCTATCAACTGAGCTATGGAACCCATTTCCAATTCGGTCACTTTTAATTGTATCATAGGTACTTCGACTAAGAATTACCAACATTATCTTCATTTTCTAAACGCACATATTGCGCATTATTGGTTGCTATCTTTATGATACTCAATTTGGGAACCTTTATTGGATAACCAACACCTCTGCCATAGGTCACCCCAAGTGGTTCGCTACGTTTGGTGATGGGGTGAGGGGTTCATGGGGTGAGGTTTGTCTAGGTCTTGGAGGCGGATGACCAGGACACACAGATCCCCAGATTCCTACCCACCCATTTAACCCTTTTCCTTCCCAGAACTCTCCTCTCCTTCCTTTCCTTAAAAAAACCTCCACACAGCATCCCCAAAGATGACATAGGCCCTGAGGGAAATTATTTTCCTCATAGCCTCCTGTGCGGAGCTCATGTAAAAAAAAAATGATTGAAAGATTCAACCCGAACTAAATGCTATCTAGATTTTTAATACGCGTTAATAAAGGTTTGTCTAGGTCTTAGAGGCGGATGATCAGGACACACCGAACCCCAGATTCCTACCCACCCCTTAAACCCTTTTCCTTCCAAGAACTCTCCTCTCCTTCCTTTCCTTTAAAAAAAACCTCCACACAGCATCCCCAAAGATGACATAGGCCCTGAGGGAAATTATTTTCCTCATAGCCTCCTGTGCGGAACTCATATAAAGAAAAAAAAATCTTTTGACCTTTTCTGCAAGTCTAGGATGAATATTTTTATTTTTATTCACAAAGTTAAAAATAAAAATAAAAAAATATTTTTAAGTTAATCACAGTAGAGCGCACTTGAAGTGAAATAACACAAAACTGCGCAGAAATGTCATATTATTATTATTATCTAACACCTGGGTCCTATACCTTTACAAGTGGAGCGGAGGTGAGATCATCTTCTGAGCAATATGATTGGTCAATTTTTGCAAGTCTCTGTTTCACTCTGCTCAGCTTTGCTTCTATGAAAACGCACTCTTATACCTATAATACACGACACCTTTTTTCAGCCCGATTCCTGCATAGAGACTAGACCATAGACAAAATTTTTCGCTTTTCGCGATCGCTATTTTCATCTCTATTTTCATATCTATGATTTCAATTGGCATCACAGCAAACAGCACATGAACCATATTGTTGCTGTGATGCCAACTAAAATCGCAGATATGAAAATAGCGACCGCATAAAGCGAAAAATTTTGTCTTAGGTCTCTATACGGGAATCGGGCTTAAAAAAGTTGTCGTGTATTGTAGGCTTTAGATAAGGGCACTTATGTCAATTTATTGCAACCAAAGGTTCTTCCAAAACCAAATTTGTTCGGGCAAATCTATACCTACTCCCATGTATCCCTCCCGTCTTACCTACCTATCCTGATACATCCATCTTGCTATTGTCACCGGTTCAAGATTGATTCCTAACCGTGAAATTAGTGCAATTTCAACACCGCGCGGTACTGGCAGCCCAAATACTTTGGTCTCGTCGCTTTATAGTCAAAACCCCGATCCGCGCAAGATACGTGCTTTCAACCGTGGAGTTATCTTGAGTGCATGAAGTGTGGGACCCCAGGACGTCATCAGCAAGGTAGGGTCATCTTGTTTTCGGTGGACATCCCATTTTTTCCCCTTCATCCCTTTTTTCATTCCAACAGTGATAGATAGAGATTCCGAACTCCGCGGAAGAAAGTAACAGGCTTCCATCAGTTATCGAAACAAAATGTATTTTGTATTTTGTAACTTGTATTTTGTATTTGAAATAAAAAAAAAATGGTTAAAATACTGTATTTTGTATTTCAAATACACGACTCGAAAGTATTTTGTATTTCGTATTTTAAATACATGCGAAAACGTATTTTGTAATTTGTATTTCAATTACAGCAAAGCATATATTTTGCCCAGCCCTGGGTGTAGGTAATAGGGTCATAGAGCGGATTAACGAAGAATGGAGTGAAAGAAGAATATATGACGCGGATTAATCAAATACTTGAGCAGGTGTCCTAATTTTTTTATTGTAATATTTAATAACTTTCAATTATTAAATATTACAATACAATACCGTACAGCGAATTAAACAGTATTACAGAACATAGTTCACAATACGAACTAAACGCAATATTGAATTTTGTTTCAACTGTCAAAAACTGAATTCCTTGTCGGCACAATCTTAATAGTGCAGTACTTATTATATTCACATGCACGTAGGAATTTCGAACGACGGGTCCTCGGTTTAGGGCGTAGGTGAGATTTCTTGACACTCGAGCTTGCAGCGCCTCCTGGTGTTCACATTCCGGTGATCGGCACCTTTTAACACGAAACCGAGGACTTTGAGAGAGTCCTCGGTTTAGGGTCTGTGTGTGATTTCCAGCATTAGCGGCGCCGCCCTGGTGGTCACACACCCGTACTAATGAAACACTAGCCAAATTAAACACGATATTTTTCACCACGAAAATGAGGACTCTCTCCGATTGGCCCAAAATTTCGACAGTTGACCAATCAGAACGCATAGATTATAGGTACATATTCAGTTTTTCGCATTTCGAATTCGAGGACGTCCTCGGATTCGTGTGAGTCCTCGGATTCTGGGTCTAAAGACCTGTGAAGGTCCTCGAATAAAGGTGCATACCAACTCACCCTCACACCCTCATTTACACACATACAAACACTCTCCCACACCCCTCTCCTTCAATAAGTTACTAACTAAATTTAGGTAAAATGTATTATTTATCACATAAAAATTTAAGTATATAACAGCGACATGTCATTGGTACCAATTATTGTATTAATTCTATAACTTTGTAAATATTTCCCATTATGTAATAATGTACTGTTTGTTTCTGCAAAATAAAAATAAAAAAAAATAAAAAAAAATAAAAAAAATAAAAAATAAAATAATATCCATAGCGGAAATTTGAAATGCTGTAAAGGGTGAAAAATCCAATAATGAGTTAATATCAGTCATTTTTCAATAATGTCGTAGTAATGAGTTTTCAATATATTTATGTCAAGGAAAATAAGTGTATCTTTTATGTTGTGAATTTTAAGTGAATTTTTTTTTCTGAAAAATAAATTAAATTCTGTTAAAAAAGAAATTAAAATATAATATTAAGTATTCTGAAATATCTATTCAATGTAATTTTAAAATAAAAATTCATAATAATTATAGGTCTACAAAAACTGGACAAATAGTTTTTTGAAAAAAATAAACTTTCTTTTCGCTCTCCTGAACAATTAACATTTTGTCCTTTACAGCATTTCAGCATTTCAAATTTCCGCTATCGATATGTTTAAATGAATGAAAGAGACATTCATATATGAATGAGATAGCTTGATTATGCTGACATATAAAAACTGCTTTATATCTCGTCTTCTTGGTCATTACCTTCCTGATGGTAACTTGAATCACAGAATTAATAATAACTAGAGATGAAACGGATATATGTTTTGCTGGATACCAGATACTGAATACTTGAAGTCGAATATCTGGCCAAATAGCCGAACATCCGATTGGCGACTCGTTACACGAGCGAACCGCACAAACGATCGGGTGGACTCGGGTGAGTTCGGGCCCTTTCGTTTATGAGTGAAGCTAGTGTTTTATTGTCTTACTGTTACGAAAAAACGTGCTGTTGTAGTTTGAGTTTGAGGTGATTGTATTAGTGTTTCTTTCTATAAATTAAAAGAGATTCAGTTTCCGAAGAAAAATGTCTTCGATAAAGAAAAGACCGCCTTTATGGAAATATTTTGATATAAAAAGAGACAATCAAAAATTTGCTATTGCTATTGTTCGTTGTGTAAAGTTAAAAATTCTCATGGTGGGGAAGGAAAAAAGGCAGGTGTGTAACAAACAAAAATATCATATCTCTTTTCTTCTCTTTTTAATTACTTAATGGAATTTATCGCTGAACGAACGATTTATCTATTGAATGTTATGGTAAAAAATTGACGATTCTCTTTGTTATGTGAATTAAATAAAGTGCCTATAACTAAAGTTTATATATCATATTTTTTTTCAAATCTGATATCTGGCCGGATACTTGTTTATTATCCGTTATCCGGCCAGATTTTAAATTTTGGCCGGATACCGGATAGTTACCGAATATTCGTTTCATCTCTAATAATTCCGTATAAATTCTACCTACTAGAGCACTATTATTTTACTTGAATTGAATTGAATATAAATTTACTTGGTGATCCAGTTCATATCTAAACAAACAATCATCACATTACTTAAATCTTTAAACATGGCTTTATTATGTATAGATATGATTATCCGGTCAGCAACGTAAGCAGATATATGCATTAAAAATACGATCAATACGATCATACGCAGTCAAGTACAATAAGCGTGTTTATACGTCAACGCGTGTGTCTCCATAGAAATCGATCTAACTCCGTTATTGTTTAAGTGACATCCCTAAAACAAAAAGTAAAAGGTCGATAGTGGATCAAACTGTACATCCCTATCAAGTTGTCCATAGAAATACATAACAAGAATATTCGGTCAGTCGCGCAGTTGACACATATTTTTACCAGCCAAATTGCCCACGGGCCGCTCGACATTGTTAATTTTTATTAAATATTTTTATATGAAATGATAAAAAAGTGAGGTGACAAAAGTGTTTATTATACATTTATACAATAGAATAAGTATTGTTGTTTACATAATCTGTGATTTTAGTACTGTTTTCACATAAAAACATCATGTGAGTCATTTTTACATTTTTTTAATGTTTGCATTCTAAATTTTAATATTTACAAATGTTAATATTTATTTTTAATATAACAATTTGAAAGCTTATTTTCTAACCTTTCTAAAATAGTTTTTAGTATTCGGCTTCGTTCAAAAATGTTTAATTTATAGAGCTTTAATTGTGAAGCGGTAATAACACAAAGTTTTCGTAAAACGGACATTTCGTTTGATACATCATAAGTGAATATTTGCGATTTTCGGAGGGGTTATGAGTTTGATAGTAGTATGTACTGGTTGAGTCCCCGGTATTGCCCGGGCCTTATGCGCAGTTTTTTTGAATCAGATGAAGAGAGTAATTATTTTTTTTGTTATTTTGAACATCAAGTGTGCAAAATTTCATCAACCTTAGAGTAAAAAGATTTGTATACAACTCAAATCCAAGATGCCCTCCACTCGTCACAGACACGTTTCTTTATATTAATACATTATTGAAAATTGTGTTTGTTGCAGAATTTGAAGTGAATGTAGCCATCATCTTTCAGGATGACCACCTGGTGACTGAAAACTTCCCCATCACCCTGACCCGCAGTTGAGCTTTGGATAATATTAGTTTATAGCCATTTCACCAATCCAACTGAGCAACTGCTAATCATCATCATCACGGCGCGACATACGACTGTGGGATTTGGCCTACTCCACAAATACTCTCCACTGACTGGCTGTCAGTGCACATATGTTCATCATGAGTTATGGATCATTGAAATATCCATTAAACTGTCAAAATCAATAAGACACCATATTGTTTGTTCCATATCTCTTCAATTTCTTATAAAACCAGGATTAAGTTGAATTAATGGGATGAAGGTACGTCACTGAGACAATGCTATGGTTTGATAGAAGGTTTCACTCAACAGAAACCGGAATACTTCGTATGCTGTCAGATATAACTTTGGCCATAGAGTCAGGTAAGTTAGCACTTATCTCACTCTTAGACATGAGTGCAGCGTTTGACACGATTGATCATGACTTTCTCACTAAGAGATTAGAGGAAACATTTGGTTTGAGTTCCGATATTAAAAATTGGCTGGTGTCATATCTATCCAATCGCTTACAAGCCGTTAAGGTTGGAAATAAGCTCTCTAACTTCGCAACACTTTTTCAGGGGTACCCCAAGGATCCGTTTTAGGCCCACTTCTTTTCATCCTTTTTACAAATGATGTCGCCAAAATAATCGAGTCATTTGGTCTTCTGTCCCACTGCTACGCTGACGATCAGCAAGTTTATTTTTACTGCTCTCCAAACGAAATCAACAGTCTCAAAATCCGCATAACTGAATGCCTAGAAGCAATAACTCGTTGGATGTCTTCAAACAAGCTGAAGCTGAACCCATCTAAGACTGAGTTTCTATGGGCGGCCACAAACAAACGCCAACATTTCATAGACAATTCACCTATTTCCATTTCCGGCAACGATATTATTCCAAAGACAACAGTCAAACTTCTTGGCGTTAATTTAGATTCAGACTTTTCGTTAAAAAGTCAAATAAATAGGACAGTAAGCACCGGTTTTTTTCACCTAAGACAACTCAAGTCAGTTCGAAGAAACCTTCCTACAGAGGCGACAAAACTATTAATTAACTCTTACGTAGTCTCGCGGCTCGATTACTGTAACGGCATCTACGCTAGTCTACCAAAATATCAAATTGACAAACTTCAATCCGTGTTTAATGCAGCGGCAAGGCTCATAACTGGGGTTTCTAAATATTCACATATTTCAGAACACCTTCGTAACCTTCACTGGCTAAAGTGCCCTGAGAGAATCCAGTACAAATTGTGCTGGATGGTTTTTAAATCAATCAACGAAATGGCCCCACCTTACATCTCCGAATTATGCGTCCCGGAAAATACCGGTCCGAGACAATTAACCCTTAGATCAGCAACTTCATCTGCCAAAGGCAGACTAATAGAACCTAAACGAAAGCCAAATACTATGTTTGGAGATCGTGCTTTCGGAGTATCTGGGCCTAAGGCTTGGAATAGACTCCCTCCGGAATTAAGATGCATAACAAGCCCAACAGAGTTTAGGTCCAAACTAAAAACCTTCCTTTTTGGGCTCTCATACCCGTAATTTAAATATACCTATTTGAGAGTATCATACTTGTATTGTCTGTGCTATGTCTTAATCACACTTTTCTTACTAAATTAAAATTACTCGATTCCTTACACATCAATCTGTCTCTTGACGAACCACATTTAGAAAGATCAAATCCTTATAGGTACTACTGTACCACCCACCTTTACATGTTGCTTTTACTTTCCAAAATACACTCGTCAAAGAATACATTACATATTAATATTAAAATATTTCTCAGGATTAAATAACATGTGTTCACAATAATGTCCTCTGCGTGCGAACTCTATCTAAATTTCTTTTAATGGACAATATATAGTGTTAATTTCAAGCGACCTCTCAGGTAAGTATGGTCCTGTTTTCATTAAATTTTAGGCAGCATCGCGTTCATTGGTCAAAATATTGTACATATATTTTCGTATCGGTGATCAATGAACCGGTGTATGCAATTTTCAGCCATAAGTTGTTCTTAATTGTTTGTCTAGCTTGTAGTTTTTTAGATTTTAGAAATGTATTATAAGTTTGTACAGCGCCCTTGAGGTGATTTTTCACAAAAACGGCGCTATATAAATCATCCAAATATTATTATTATTATTATTATTTCATGAACTAGGTCCAGTGGATAGACTTTAGCGGGCTGTTCATATAGCTATTTCTTTTGTGCACACATATTCTTTGACTGGCTATTCTTTTCATAAGAGGTGCTACATTGTTTGTTCGATTAGTATGAAATTAACGTGTTTTGTATTTTCATAATGTCATTGATTAAATCTGTGCAAATGCAATTCTAAACATTCCAGTAATGTAACTAAGTAGAAACTAAAAGAATTCATTACCGTGGCAACGACGACTAACAAATTACTATAGAATATGAAGTAGAATCATCTTCCTTCGGAAAGTACTTCTAATTTACTAATAAACACTGTGTATGCACAATGTGAAGAATCTGGACTTTACGAGAGGGTGGAGACTCGACCACAGAAGCTGTTAATATAATATAACATCATAGACATATGAATATATATAGACCTGCCCTAAGTGATAAAAGGGTATTATTTCCCCCTCTCCATACCGGTTCCTTGGAACCGGCTGAGCTTGCGAGAGCCTCGCCTGAATCTAAAAAATGTGACGTCATCATTCTTGTCCTGACCAGCGTCGAGCTCGCATCGTACATTTTACGAAATAACACGGCAAAAATGCTAGCTTGTGCTATACATTACACCCTAAAATACGTCGATCATAACGAATGTGGACGGTTCTCCAGTGTGATCGTCGCTGGTTACAGGGGTAAGTAAATTATGAAACATTTGTAAAAGTGTCTTAACTAAATACGGCAACAAATATTTGTATTTGGAAAGATGCGAACTTTACTTTGCCGTATTTGGACTTCACAAATATGTTAATAATGTGGCGAGCAATTCGCGCTCCCACGTAAAAAGGTCTATTCATTCAAAAGCAGATTTTACTTTTAAGAACTAAATGGTGATATTATAATGCAAGATGCCTATATACTGTCAGATTGATTTTTTAACGAATCACAGTCATCTTCCCCCTCTTCGTACCGTCATAGTTGACTTTTCCCCTCATCTTTTATTAAATTTGGATGTCTATGTATAACATTCATATCGATACGTCCGCTACAGAAGACAAGAACAACTGGTTCTCCCAGTAGAAAAAAAATCGGCCCACGCTACTGTAGATGCCTGTATTTATACCTTAATTGTTAGTCCAAATTTCATACTTTGTCTTGATAATTTTTTTATGAAAAGCAAGGTATATGATACCACCCTTATTTTTAAGATACATATATAAATAAAAAAAATGTTCACCTTGATAGTGTTTATGTAAGTATATACATTAAATCTAAATATCCTTCAAGATTTTATAATTTTATAATAAAATAAATCTTTTTGTATTGTAAAAATAATTATTTTCACCATGGTGTGTAACTGTAATAGGGAGTATTTCACCAACCCTCTGATAGCTTTTCCATGTAATAGTGTATTTTTTCGAAATACGATTTATGTATTCATAAAGTCAGAGTTTACTATTCGGTACGAGTAAACTCTGACTTCCACATCCTGTAAATACTGCACAAGAGTTCCGACTACTCCCGACCATCCGGAGCCAGTAAGACTATGGCATCCCCAATTGGGTTTCAACTAATGGGGTATGTTGTGAGTTTAAAGGTGGTGAGGAGGGGAAGAAAACGAGGAAGAGAAAGTTGGAAAGTACCTGGCTATTCAGATCTGGTCACAAAACACGGCTAAATCCATTTCAAGCAATCATAATCATAGAAAATTATTGCAAATACTAGAAATCATAGGAATAAGAGGAAGACTTCTAAAACTCTTTGAAAGTTACTTGAACAACTGGTGCATGGAAATAAAGATATTGAACACATGTCAAAAAAGACGAATTTTAGCAGGCGTTCCTCAAGGTTCCATATTAGGTCCAATTTTATATATCATTTATGTATCTTTTATTAAGTACATTTTTAAACATGTAAAACACTTCATGTACGCGGATGATACTGCATTGGTAATTTCATGCAGTGATCTGCCATTACGTATTAAACTCTTACAAGAAGATTACATTGAACTTTTGAAATGGTCTCATGACTCTGGTTTAATTATAAATGCAAAAAAAACTAAATTGATACATATTAGATCACCCAATGCCGAGGCAAATATTATTACACCTGAAATTAAAACACACACTTCAGATTGCTTACATGTCGGTATCTCTACATTGTGCACATGTGAAAATATTGAACTGGTTAAAGAATATGTTTATTTAGGTGTTATTATTGACTGTTTTTTCAAATGGGATTCACAAATAAATAAAGTCTGTGAACGACTCAGATCTATTGTTAGCAGATTATATAAATTAAAATTCTATGTTCCAATATGCACACTTCGAATAATTTATTTATCATTAGCTTAATCTATTATAAGGTATGGAATTACAGCCTGGGGACTTTTCTGTAACACAAATGTAAATCATGTTCAATCGGTTCAAAAATCATTAGTTAAATTATTAGCGCATTAAAGTTTATACGAACAAAGACATAATGTTCCGCACTTTTATCAGAATCTCAAAATTCTCTCAGTAAGAGCAATTCTGTGGTATAAAATTATATCTCAGCATGTGAATAGCCCTATATACATACATAAACTGGACCACACTTATAATAACTTATAATATATATTATATATTATTATGTACTTTTTAATTTGCTTATTGTTATAGTATCTAATTTGCTTATTGTTATGTTATCTTTAATTTGCTTATTGTTATATTTTTTTGTAGGTTTATAATTATATTTTTATTTAGTTCATATGTATGTTTTTTGTTTAAATTACAATGTAAAACTGCATATCTCGATACAGGAATGCCCTAGTGAGATATGCAGCTTATGTTTCTCATGTACTTCTTATTTTTTTCAATAAATAAATAAATACCCGTTTTACGCTAAATGAAGGACTAATTGTACCTAAGCGCTTAAACAAACATGGACAAAGAACGCTTGGCTACATGATACCAAATTTATTAAATATGTGACCTGCTGAAATAAAAAAATGTACAAATGGGAAAACAAATATTATGTTGAAGAATTGGCTCGCCGAAAGAAAAAAATTGTATTTATTTATTTAAAGAACATAAATAGTCAATAATATAATATACATAAGAGGATAACAAAAAAAGACCAATTATTAATGTTCACAGATAGGTATTTAGAAACATAAAAGTAACTGAATGTTACTTTTATGTTTACAAGAGGAAGGTCACTGTCTACATTTGACTTCGAAAACTCTGTGTAAAGCCCGGGCGTCGCCGGGGACTTCATCTGGTTTATTATAATTTTAGCAGTTCATTAAATTATGGGTACGCTGAATAAAACTTGATTTCATATTTAAGAGCGTATTACCAGTAAACCAGAATTCCGATTTAGTCATCAGCGCTCACAAACGGACTTTTTTAGAACTAGATTTCGTTCCACTGCAAGCTGTGTTTTTCGCGCAGCTGATGCGGAGCTGAAGCCTATAGTATGGTTCAGATGAAATTGATATTGAATTCTCATTTCCAGAATTTTTTCTGAATAAGTAGTTATTTGTAATTTGTGTACCAAAGTGCATAAACATAAATAGATACAAGTGAAATGCGTAAACACAGTTGGTATAAAGTAGATACGTACATAAATAAACAATTTGATATATTAAAAAAATATATACATTGTTTTTTTAATTGTATTGTATGGCAAAAAATGTTTCATTTTGAAATATTTGTTCGTGTGCACAATTTATTATTTTTATTTGAATACCGCACAAGAGTCCCAAATGCTCCCGTCTGGAACCAGTGAGACTATGGCATCCCTAATTGGGGTATATTGTGAGGCTGAAGGCAGGGCCATATTATCCATAAGGCAGTGTAGGCAACTGCCTAGGGGCCCCGATATGTTTAATCCGGCCCTGGCAGGGCTGTATTGTTCATAAGGCAGTGTAGGCCACTGCCTAGGGGCCACGCATCGGCCAGGGGTCCCTATGGTAAAGGGGCCCAGAGACGTGCATTGCCTAGGGGCCCCGGTATCTTTAATCCGGTCCTGGCTGAAAATTTTTTTTTGAAAATTGTGAACCCAATAACATATTTGTTTCTAATTAATTTCCACATCAAGAAATCCGTGTCGTCAGATGATGTTGACATTTTCGAGTAGGTATAAACCACAACTGTACGTCCGGTGTGCTTGTACGCGACACATATACTCCAAACATAAATGTAGCATGCATATTGTGATGACGTAAATATTGCATTCGTGTAGCGTTTGGCTCCTGTGTGCGGCCTGCCTAAGAGGGTGTTTGACAAATGCTAAGGCCGCTCTGCTGTTTTTAAATTGCTGAAAGCATCTGAGAAACGCTTCCATCATATTTAAAATGGTTGTTTTGAAGTAATATTTGTCAATGGAGGAATTATTTTCTTGGTGATGCTTCAGCAGACTCAGAGAGTGAAACAATGTTTCCCTTTCAAAATCTTGAGCAAAAAGGGATAATTTGTTTTCGAATGAAACGACTTTTTCTAACATCGAAAAAATTGTGTTTCCTTTCCCTTGTAGTTTACGATTGCTGATTTAGATGAGACGTAACGTCTACCATGAAATAAAAATTTTGGATCCACTAATCGTCTGTTAGTTCTGGATAGTGAACGCCCTTCTCAAGGAGAAATGCTTTAATTCCTGTAATAGGGTTTCGAAACAGACCCCGCAGTCGTCATACGCCGATACCATCGGCGGGTCTTGCGCGCCTGTCCGTGGACATTTGGGCCAAAGAGCCGCTCTTTGCCGACCTCTGTGCTAGGTTAAAATAACTACCTAACTAATATAGTATTTCTGTGAACAGTGGACCTCGCTTCCAAAAATATATGTTTTCTATTTTGTAAACAAAAATTTATTCTGAAATATTAAGATTTGTAAATAGGTACAAATACCTACCTACTTTATTAAAAAAACATTTATTTTCTGTACTTAACATTATTTTAATTTCAAATAAAGATTATACAATTTATCCAAAGAAATGTCACTATCTCAATGACAATTCGTTTTAAAATTTCTTCAGGCAGGTAGATAGGTACCATAATATTGATTATTCTGATTTCACATTTTTTAGAAGATCCGTGTGAAATCTGGCCACTCTGGCGGATAAAAAAATGAGAGTATCTAACACGGCCACCGTCTCGAACCTACAAACAAATTTACAGACAGACGGAATGCAAAATGGGCGAGTTCGAACATGACTTTGCTACGCTCAATCTATTATTTTTAATTCCAGTATTATTTTAAATAGTTGAAGTTCCCGGCGTTGCCCGGGCTTGACACGGAGTTTTGGAAATCGAACTTTAACTAGGACAGTTACCCTGTACCTTCCTTTAGTTTGAAGGTCAAGTACGCAAAAATTTTATCAATCTCGGAATAAAACCAGAATTGTATAAAAATTCAAATTCACGCCGCCCGTCCGATGTCCTCCCTCCCGCCACAGACACTTATTTAAATAGATGTTTTTAAAAAATCCTCTTTCGATTCTACCGGTATACCCAAATACATTCATATTATCTGTATTGTACACTTTATAGGATGACTAACTAACTACTCGAAGCATTCCGCAGCCCCGGATCTTCGTTTTTTTTTAGGCGGGGCAAAAACTGAAAAATGCCGCCCCCGCCCACTTAGGTATCTATATTTATTTTAACCTTGCTGGGGGGGGGGGGGGGGTGGGCCATATTCGAATCAAAGAACTGGTTTTACTGTAACTAATTAAGAAATTTAATTATAGCTACAACCAGAACATGCAAATGGTTTTCCTTAAATTCTGGCTGCATATAGTCTGCAACCAGAATTTTAAAACTGCACTTTGAACACGAGAATGGTTTCCATCAAAATGCTTCAGCAGATGAAATCACAACTGAAATTTATCTTGCTGGCTGCTTATTCGTTTTAAACTGCTACATTGCATTATATTTAAATAAAAGCTGAAATAAAAAGGCTGTTTTACTTCTCAGTCATATGATGGCTGCCATCGTGTAATAAACAAATCATGACACGCATAACGACGTAAAAATTTTAAGTAAGTTTGAATAATGACGAATTGACGACGTAAGTGATTGCACGTATTAAATTGAGTTTAAAAAATAAATATAGTAACTTAAAAAGCATAAGATAGTTATATAAAATACTTACCCAGAAAAGCGATCGATGAACTGCGATAGATTTATTGATGCGACACTAATGACATCAGTATTGTACCTTCGGTTGATCAACAAGTACTAAAGAGTAAAAATAAACAACACACTTTTGACACATTTTTAAAACAAAACACTGTCGTGGAGAGAGATCGACGAGGGAGTTTTCGAATATAGCTTCATCTCTTTCGCATGCACGGTAACCAGAGCAGACGCGTGCTGCCGCGATCTGTGGTTCCTGCGGGCGAGCGGGTCGGGTGCGTATTTTGAACTATGCCTACGCGCCTCGCGAATAATAAATGTTCGTGCAGCACGTCTCACTCAGGGCTCTGGGTATCAGTCGAGTTAATATGGCCGTGAAATTTCTCTACTTGTACTATTATTTATTCCGTGGTCAAAGTTGAGTTTGGCCGCCCTCTGAACTTGCCGCCCGGGGCATGGGCCCCGGCTTGCCCCCCATTAGATCCGGGGCTGGCATTCCGCAATAAATAAATTAAAAAATTGCAAAAAGCGTCAGGGCCGGATCTACGAAATCTGGCGCCCTGTGCAGTAGGTACCGATAGCGCCCCCCCCCCCCTACATTTTTATTTTGATTAAAAATTCGTTCACCCCAATTTTTTTATTCTTTTTTTTTATTATTTTTTTACACTAATTTATCAAATAAAATCAAGACATATAAAGGGTGTAACTTTTCCAAGTGACCTGGCGGTAGCTCTCACACTCGTTTTTTTTAAAGAGAGGAGCCCTATACTCTCTGAATCTATTGGGTAAACATAAATTATGGTGCTATTTTAATTATTTTAGGAAAAACTCTTTGCAAGTTATGCTTTAAAATAATACAACAAATTGTTTGTTTGTGCCCGTACCATGATTTAAAATATAGGTTACGAGACAATGCGGGTGGTTTCGCTGAACTAGGTCCATTAGACATTCTTGAGATTTACTGCGTTTATGTACCTATATACCCAACGCGAATATTAGAAAAAGCAAATACAAATACGTTCTCATGGCAACGTACAACACAAGAATAGCATCTACAGCTTCTGACTAGCAACAGGCAGTCCCGACGAGAGACAGTGAGCAGTGATAATAAGAATATAACCTCAAATTTGTACCTTGCATTTCCCCTGTGTTGAGCGAACAAACACTAAACACTGACGTATGGTATCAACGACTTACGAACAAAAATACCGCGCTGTGATTGGTTATTGAATTTGGATCGCACTTATTCGACGTAAAAGACGGTAAAAGATATATGGAAAAATAGATTTTACGTTTAAACTAAATATATGGAATTTGTAAAAAAATTCTGTAACTGACTATAAATTCGTAAGCCGTTGATACCAACCTGATGCGTGCGCATTCTGTTTCTTTGGAAAGTGTTGCTAGAGCGTAGTAATTATTTCGTACTATGGGTAATTTTTAAACGATTCAGGGAATATTATAACTAAATTTTAACACAATATTTATTTTCTCACGGCGCCCCTTCGGAGTTGGCGCCAGGTTTTTGCACGTTTTTGAACGTATGGCAGATCCGGCGCTGAAAAGCGTGGCTCTCCTAATATTGCGCAGGAAAAACTTTGTTCCGGAACATTCTGACATTCTAACCGGCCATAGTTTAATGCACCTAGTTAGGTACTTAGCCAACACCTTCCATTCCCAAATATTTGTTTAGCATAACTCCATATACATTTACATTATATAAAAATAAAATAAGTTATGTCAATCAGACGGTTTTCAGTCATCACGTCATCCGTTTCCTATCGTCAAAATGTAAACGGGTTTTCATTTTATATGAAAAGAAAATTCATGTGACATGCCTTGTCTTCTTCTAGCGTATTTATGAAACCATAAGGCCATCTCTCTCTCTCGCGCTTGGCTGATGCAATCCCGCTCGGGAGCTCCTTTCGTAGTAAATTCGCCGCTTTACGTCACTCTTCCGCCAAAGTTCGATCAAACAATACAATATCTACGCTGTGCTCTCGTGAATTTAATGGAATATTTAAAGATCGGAAGTTTAAGTGACGATTTTGATCAAGGGAAGTCATTCAATATATGAAAATTGGCGTTTTAATAAGCTGTTGATAAGTTGTCTAGCTTTTATTTGATGGTTTCGGGGTTAGAAAGATTTTGCTCTTGATATAAGGCGAAAAATATAAGTGCTTACTTTGTAGTTGAGTGCTTCATTTTTGAGAATAGTTGACAAAAAGACTTTGTTATTGTACGTATTTTGTTAGTTGTAAAGTGATTGTAAAAATCGTTAAGAATATTACTACGATTATAAAAAAACAAAAACAAAAAACATTTTAAGAGAACCCAGAGGGTTGATGCGATTCGCTGTGATCAGGGACATTTACCCTAACATGCCCGGTGACCTGAACATTATCCCAAGAAGTAATAGCAACAGAAACATTCATCAAATTGGGGTGCATCATTACCACCAGACCAAGAGAACATTTCGTGGGAAATTTATGCAGGGTTCCTGCTGTTATCGCACCCCCAAGAATAATATTATTTTTAAGCAGGACTTACTCAGAACTACCACCATGTAAGTACCTACCTTCCTTACGTTGTTGTCTATGTATATTATTATCTATGTGATAAAAGTGCATTCGAACATTCAAAAATGTTTACCTTTTTCGTTTATGCATTTTTCATTGTTTGTTTTTGGGTAGGTACCCACCTACTTACTGCAAAACTTTATTTATCATAATGATTTTTTTATGTGAATATCGCACAAGAATCCCAACCGCCTGGAGCCGTTGAGACTATTGCAATCCCAATTGGAGTATGTTGTGAGACTGAAGGTAGAGGGTAGGGGAAGGATATGGGGAAGAGGAAGTCGGGGAAGTACCTGGGTTCTGATCCGGTCACCGAACACAGCTTTAGCCATTTCGAATTTCAAGCAACGTTTCAATTCCGAATGGTGGTCTCACACCAGGACGATACTGAGAGTATTTCTTTATCACTAAAGTTCTCGACATTATCTTTTGCTCGTGTTTCTACGATGTCATTGTATTTTTTTTATAAACTCCACGTGTCACCATTCTCAATGTACCTTAGTACCTACCTAAGCATTGGCAAGAGACACGTCAGTGGTAGAGACTCGATTTGTAAGAAGGGAGATCACACAAAGTAGGCATGACGCTTTTGTTTTTCCCTGTCAACCAAATTTAAACCAATTCACTTTTTATTTACATATTTTGATATTATAACTCTATATAATATATTTAAAAGGTACAAGAAAGCAAAAAGCAAAAAAAAAAACAAACAAGAAAGTGTCACGTATCTCCTTTTTTAGTTATGTTATTATGTGCACTCGTTTATCAGAACACGACATCAGTTACAATTTACAAATAATATACCTACATAAATTTTCCGTCGTGACACTTTCTCGTCCCGATTTTCCCGTCTTACTTCAAAAGATTTGTTACTAGGCGAAAAGTAGGTAGGTACCTACCACTTCCCAGATGTATTAGAACTAACATCAGGTACCTACCTACTTACCTACATAAATTTAAATCCTTATAGAATTTACTTTACCTGGGTAGGTACCTACTTATTGTACTTATCTTATAGCCTTTACAGAAGTTACTGTTACTGGGCGAAAAGTAGGTAGGTACCTACCACTCCCAGATGTATTAAACTAACATCAGGTACCTACCTACCTACCTAGGTACATAAATTTAAATCCTTATAGAATTTACTTTACCTGGGTAGGTACCTACTTATTGTACTTATCTTATAGCCTTTACAGAACTCGTAGTAGGTATTTACTTACAGAACTAATTATTATGTGCCCCTTTGTTTTGTTCAAGGATACGTTTGCATAATAACTGCAAATAAAAAAATATCTAATCCATGTTGACCCCGATTTCTATAACAGCTAACAGGTTCCCGCCTTTCTAACTGTCATTCCTCCCTAAATTCCTCTCCTAACTGTCCCCTCCCTTGATTATCCTTCCCCTCCAACCTCTGACCATATTGGTTCCGCAATTCCCGCCCAACGTATGGCGCGTGGCAACAGCGCAACCTCCTTTCTTTTTCTGACAATGTGACGTCATCAGCCATTCCGCCCGCTCAGCTGCGCGGCGCCTCACCGGTAACCCCGGTATTGCGTATAATAGGTAAACTCATAGAAGTGTGTTATAGGCATGTCTGTATGTCCGAATTAAGGTCATTTTTTTATCTTGAAATTCACCAAATTATCCTGAAATTGACCAAACGTTTTCAAATATCGAAATGTTTTCAGTTAGGAAAACATTTTCTTTTAGCCAAAGCCAAAAAAACGGCGCTTTTTTAAGGCGCTAAGTAATACACAGCATTTATGTACAAAATCTCATTTTTATTGGCGAATAAAAGTTTAGGTTGATACCTAGATACCTACTCTGTGAATTTTATTAAATACTAGCAGACCCGGCCACACATTGCTGTGGCTAACGAAACACAACGCCATTACCAAACCTTTATAAAATCCACACCACCCGCTTGCCAACTGCCCGCTGCCCGCTGCCTGAATTGAATATTTTAATTTCTCGGCTTTTCTCTACTATAATAAGCATGTATTATACATATAAACCTTCCCCTTGAATCACTCTATCTATTGGTGAAAACCGCATGAAAATCTGTTTCGTAGTTTAAAAGATCTATGCGCACTTACATTTTTTATACTATGTAATGCAATTCGAGCGATCGCCACTAATTATACAATGCTTGCAATGCAACACTGGATATTTGAAAAGGGAAAATCAAATACCTACTTACTCTAGGACATCTATTTTCCAATTTCTTCCGTAGAACGAATTTCAAAAGTGACTATAGTACGGCCCGCCAGCCGTTTTAAATCGCACAAAAATATGTTTTCTTTGAATTTCTTGGCTTTTCTCTAATATAATTTACATGTATTATACATATAAACATTCCTCTTCAATCACTCTATCTATTGGTGAAAACCGCATGAAAATCCGTTACGTAGTTTAAAAGATTTACGCGCACATACATTTTGAGCGACTTCATTTTATACTATGTAATAAAAATAAAAGAATGTAGGTAGGCACCCATGTTATGGTTGTTAATGTGAAATGAAAACATGAACATCGGTAGAAAATATGTATTTTATTAGGGGAGCGCAGAGCAGCACTTAGGTACGATGTGTATAATATCAAGGGCGGATTTAGGGGGGGGGGGGCACGGGGGCACGTGCCCTCCCCAGAAAGTTTTTTTTTGTACTGTGGAGATTCCATCACAGTTCAGAAAACTGTCTCTATCAAACGTTTTTTTGCCCGTCAGCCCCTTGTGCCCCCCCCAGAAAAAAATCCTGGATCCGCCCTTGTATAATATAATACATGCGTATCTGCCGCATCATATCTGCCGCATCGTGAAATGACGGCAGGTCGTGATGTGCCTGAGGCGCGTCATGATTTGCCTGATGGCCTGCGACATGTATATCGATCTTCGATTGAATCTTAGAATTTGTAATTAAAGAATGTGGTCGCTAGCGTGGAGAACCGTTAATCTTTGCATACTTCATGCAATGTGACGGATTTGCTGATAAGGTAAGCTGGCAGACCCAGATTTAAAAAGGTCTCATATCGCGGGGTAGATACCTACCTAGGTACCTACCTAATTCCGAAATCAGCGTATTAGAGTTATTTTATCTATTTTCTCTAGTTTTGATCCATGGTGTCTAGTATAGATCAACTTAATGGATGTGAATATCTCTTTTAGCGAGTATAAAGAGCTCTACAGATCAATATTTTCATTTCAACTTAAATTATTACAAATTGACATTTTTAACTCGACTACACGGGACATAAAACGAAAATTAATTATACAACAGGTCTCAAACTACCTATCATCATCATCACTATTGGCTCTACAACCCCTGGTGGGTCTTGGCCTCCTCAAGAGTCTTCCTCCACTCATCTCGCGGTTTTGTGCCATCAGCTCTCTCCAGTTTGGAAGCTCCAAGATAGATATTATGTCTTTGAGGACGTTGTCGCTCCATCTTAGTCTTGGCCTTCCCAGACTCCTTCGCCCTATTGGTCTTAAGTTCAGCAGGGACCTTGATGCTCGGTCATTCTCTCCACATGACCCAGCCACCGAAGTCTTCCCAATTTTATAAATTTTGCGACGTTTAGCTCCTTAAACAAAGTATAGAGCTCATTGTTGTAGCGTCTGCGCCAAAATCCATTGTCTAGAACCGGTCCAAAGATGCGCCTCAAAATTTTTCTTTCAAAAACGTCCAGTGCTCGCTCATTCCTCTTATTTAGTACCTACCCAAGTCTCAGCTGCGTACGTAAGTATACTGGTCTGATAAGTGTTTTGTACACATTTAATATCTTCGTGTTTCTGGACAGCAGTCTGGACTTTAATTGGTTTTGTAGGCGGAAATAACAGCGATTTGCGTTCACTCAAACTACCTATACGTCACCCAATCTGCCTTCCCATTTCTCAGAGGTTCTGTATAAATGTCACACTTCTATCAGCAGCGAAAAGTTTGTAATTGGGCATATTTTACAGTTTTAATATTATACATATGTACGTTAATTTTAATATTTTTTTGTTAACTTTCCCAAAAAAAACAGTAACCGATTTGACGAATGAATGATCAGGGTGGCCACAGACCTGGAATACCTGGAAAACCTGGAATTATCAGGGAATTTTACCGAACCTGGAATTATCAGGGAAATGTCAGGGAATTTCGAAAAAAATTTATAATATCAGGGAATTCCAAAAATAAAACTATATTCGTTATTTTGCGATTTGTGCAACCCCAAAGTTGTGTTTTATTACTTTTACTTGCGACTTGTGTAACAAAAGATATGCCGACAAAGACAAACTAGATAGGTATTTTTTTATTATTATTTTCATTAATGCCCTTGCAACACAATCATGTCATCTAGTTGATGTGTGTGTGTAGGTATTTTAACATTTAAATCAAGGTTTTTAGTATTTATAAAATTACATTGTATCACTATTTATATCATAGCTTCGTGTAAATACATAATAAACCTCTCTCTAAACTTTAGTCGAATGCTTATGGTTCTGTTTTCTCTGAACCATAAGCATTTTCTTATGGTTCAGATATGGTTTCTTCTTTTCTTTTCTTCTACCCAAAGGGTTTATGGTTTTAATTATTAATATTCTAAATCTAAACTGTTACCTAGTATTGTTGCTTGTTTCATGTGATATTTTTTTTTGTATCTCTTCTAATGTTAATGTTTTTTTTGTTTATTTTTCTATTTTTGTCTGGTCTTTTAATTTCTTCACAAATTGTCTTCAGGCGAAATATAGTATAGTAGTATTTTGTGTTTAATAGATTATTGTGATGCAAAGAAATAATTTATGCTATAGATGACGGAATTCCCTTTATTATTTATTTAACAAACGATATCCCCATAGGGAACGTACCCCTACTACGTGACCAACTTTTAGCACTTTTAACCACCCCCCCCCCCCCCCCCCCCGCGCCGGTGACCAAAAACCTAAGCCCCACGCCGCTCATTCGTACCAAGCGTGGTATTTTGAAGACCCCCCCCTGAACAGGTCACGTAGTATGGGTACGTACCCTCATATCAAATTAAACATATCATGGAAAAATGTAGAAACTGCCCTGGAAAACCTGGAATTATCAGGGAATTTTGAAATCCGTTTTTTGTGGCCACCCTGATGATGTAATCCCGAATTTGACGTCTTTGTCTGCGGCGGTCATGACTTTTCAGTGAGCTATGTAGAATCATTGACTAGAGTGCTAAGATTGAAAAATACAACATTTTTGACGTTGTAGTTGAAAATGATATAGGTACCTATGTATATCATTTTTAAAGTAAAAACTTCTTTAGCACCGTTATGATTTGAAATTCTATGAAACGAAAAATAGCTTCACTTAAAGACAAACACATGCATCGGGTTTAGCCTGCCAAAAATGAGGTAGAATAATCGGTCTCCTCTTTGTGCGGTGCTTCGTAGCCTTCCCACTGTTGTCTTCTTTAGTTTTCTGAAGGTTTCACTCCTACCGAGTGTAAACTGCACATTTGTAATTTTTATTTTGTGGGGGCTGTGCCCCTCCAGAGTGAAAAAATCTTCATACAAAAAAACGAACGTGTTTTAGACCACACGACTGAAGTAAAACTTGACTAACTTATATCTCCCTCTCAACTTCCGTTCGCCTCGCCCGCTCACACTTTTCATAACGCTCTCGTCACGCATTCACCAGCTTACTTCCCAAGTCAAGCGTGCGTAAAGGCCCGACCGTTCGCCTCGCCTGATCACACTTTTCGTAACGCTCGTCACGAATTCACCAGCTTACTCCCCAAGTCAAGCGTGCGTAAAGAAGTTTTACTTCAAAAACAGACTGTGCGCGCGGTAGAAGTGAAACGTTCAGAAAATTAAAGTAGACAAGAGTGGGGAGGCTACGGAGCACCGTACAAAAAAGAGACCGATAGGCTATGAAGCACCGCACACAGAGGAAACCGATTATACTATCGCGCTAAATCTATCTAGACGTAGTGTTTGTCTCTTTTTAATGTCACTATTTTTCGTTTCATCGAGTTTCAAACCACAAAGATGCTAAAGAAATTTTTCGTGTCAATGAAGATAAAACTGCTACCATAATTAAATACAGCAGTACATACTTACATAATAGGTACATAATATTGTACTTTGAAACTCCTGACAGTAGTCAGGGGTGAGTAATGAATCGGCGTTATAAAGTGCTTTAATTGTTCGAAAACAACTACATTCGTTAGGTATAAAGTATAAATGATTTTTATACAGATAACTTTGCTGATGAAACATGTAGAAATATAATCATCGTTATTATTTGACTCAAACGTTAAAGTGTTATAATAATTGAGTCTGTAAAAAATAATGCTTGGTTGATAATAACAAAATTACGGAAACGCGAAATTAAGGCCTGTTTTTGCATTTTCAACTGGTTTAGAAAAAAATCGTGTGAATAAGGTTTTTGTAGGGTGGTTAAGGTTTTTTTAATCTTTTTAATGTAAATCAAGTAGGTACGTTTACACAGTAGGTACTTTTTTTGTATTATTAGAGTGTTTATGAGAGATGTTATGTATGTATGGATGGGAATTGAGACAGTGGATACCTACCTTTGCCAGGACAGTTAGACAGTGGTATTTAGGCAATAAATTATTCGTACATTTGCTTTTTTTTACATTAGCTCCACACATCTTTGGGGATGGGATGTGTTAGAGGGTCGGATAGGAAAAACAGAAAGTTCTGTGAAGGAACACGGATGAGGGGTGTGTAGGAACCTGGGGCTCAGTGGGTCAAGGAGAGAGGTCGAAAGGTCTTCCTCAACCAGTTTCTCTCGATCCGACCCGCCACGCAGTAGGTGGGCAGACGCATCCGCTGCCAAGAACCGGAAAAACCTCACCGAATGAATGAATCATGAATCCGGGCACCCCTGCTAAGTCACCAAATGTAGCGAACTTGGTGACCTATGGCAGAGGTGTTGGTTATCCAATATCCCGGTTCCCGGGGCAGCGATAACTACCCATGGCCGCCTCCCAAATTGAAATTGCTCGGTTCATGGGGATAAGAATATTCGCGGAGCAAATATAGCGGGACTACTTACATAAGGGGCCGTTCAAGTATTACGTAACGCACTTGGGGGGGGGGTCTTGTGAAACGTTACTGTGCGTTACGAGGGGGGGTTCGAACAACGCGTTACGTAACATGTTTTTCTTTATTTAGATAAAAAAACTAAGGAATTAAAATCTTCCAAGTTGGCAATCCTCATCGTTCTCGAAATCTCTCGTTTAATTTATTACCGCAAACGCGACTAAAACAAGAAAAAATGTATTTAAGCGGCTTTCCAGTACTTTGCGCAACTTAATTGTGACTTTCAGGTAAAAATTTTCACTTGGGCGTTACGTAAGGTTAAGGGGGGGGGGGGTTGATACGGAAAAACGTTACGGCGCGTTACATGGGGGGAGGGGGGGTCAAAAATCTTCAAAAATTGCGTTACGTAATACTTGAACGCCCCCTAATTATGTACCTACTTAGGTATTATTCATTTACGACCAAGTTTATATCACTGTAAAAACAAACGAGCCAGTAATAAAGTATCTAAGTACATTTTTTTAATTTTCTAGATAGACTCGTATTGGAAATAAGCTAGAACAACAAAATGTTTTTAATTTGCAAAATAGCAATGCCAATTATTGCGCATTCTTTAAATTATCCGTTTATTTAATCATTATTATTTAACCATAATCCAAGAAAGTATTTTAATAGCATTGCCCAAAAGCCATTAAAAGCTTTTCTGAAAACGATGACTTGCAGATTCTTATACAATTTTAACGGAGGTCGACTGACGATTCTCAGAAATGGCTCCTTTTTTTATAACGTTCACACATTTTTATTGAATCCTGCTTACATACTTATTTAACATACCTGTTTTCGTGAATTTTAGTTTAGTGAGTTCATAACAAATTTAATACCTGTTTGCAATGTTGTTATGAAAATAATATTATGCCGAGTCGTTTCCAAACTAAAAAGAAATCCTCTGTTCCGAGTTTCGAATACAGAGGTCGTGGTTTCAAATACATATATATACCTACTATAAACCAATATATGGATACTTATAGTACCTATATTTTTTTTGTACCTAGGTATGTGTTATTTCACATAAAATTGATATAAAAACCGTTGCACGCATATTATTACGTATGTTACATTTGCGGTACGTTCAAGAGTGGTAGATGCCATCAGTATCGCCCTGGCGAAAGGCCACCATTCCGAATGGAAACTTTTCTTGCAATGGCTTTAGCCAAGTTTGGTAACCGGATCTGAATAGCCTTTAAACCTTCATATTCCCCTCCCGTGGTCCTTCAGCCTCAAAACATACAACATAGCCCAAAGGAGATGCCATATTCCCGGCTATTCGAGACTTGCTTTATGCGATTTTTACGGCAAGATAACTTGCGCGGCAACTGTCTAAAAAAATAATTTTGATAAGTACCTACTTAGAGGCGGAATTATCAGGAATTCGGTGTGCAGTTATCGTGCAAATGATAACAAGAGCGATGATAACATTTATTATCAATATCACGCTCATTGTGAAATTAAACCATTGTTTTTAAAACTCTTTCAAACCTCGTACCTACGTCATATTGTGGAAGTTTGAGAACACGATTTCAAATACTTTCTCAATTCGCATTTAAAATTATTATTATGAAAGCTATTTTATTGCTACGGCGTGATATGCCCTTTTCTGCTGAACAACATTTAAAATGCTGTAAAATCTGCACTAACGACGGGGCATCGTCACATTGTGGAAGTTTGAAAATACGATTTCGAACACATTCTCAGTTTGCATTTAAAATGATTATTATGAAAGCTGTTTTGTGTCTACAACTTACAACGTGATACGCCCTTTTCTGCTGAACAAAATTTAAAATGCGGTAAAATCTGCGGGAGGAATGCAGATCCGGGCACCGTCTGGAAATTTAATAAAAAGGCACTTTCTAGATGAGAAAAGTGTGGAAAAGCAGAATAAAACAAAAATTAAGGCGCGCTCGGCAAAATTGAGGGAGATACAACCGTTCAAAGTATTTAAAATTTCACTTTACAAACTGATATTGACAGTTCGCCCGCGTCCGCCCGCCATTTTTTTATAACCTAATACGCTAAACATGGTTTGTGATGGAAAAGAAAGTGCCCCCTTCGTAGCGCCTGCTCGCGTCACGGCAAAAAAACATCCCAGTTTTCAAGTGGTTTAGCGGCTACGCTAGGTTTGTGTAATATGGTTTGTGATTTTGGCGTACTATTAATTCTGTATTAGGTCTGGGATCCAACATAAGCAATGAAAACATGGCGAACGAACTGTCAATACCAGTTCGCGAAGTGAATTTTTAAATACTTTGAACGGTTGTATCTCCCTTAATTTTGCCGAGCGCGCCTTAATTTATTTTTTATTCATCTTCTCCACACTTTTCTCATCTAGAAAGTGCCTTTTTATTAAATTTCCAGACGGTGCCCGGATCTGCATTTCACCCAAATCTGCTTTAACAATGACGAAAGCGAGTAAAAGCAGAACTCGTCATACCCACATCATCTATGTTTGACATCAGATCTGATTTTTTGTAAATATGAATACCGTACAAGAGTCCTAACTCCCAACTATTATTTGAAGCCGGTGATATTATCATGTCGTTTCCAATTGGGGTATGCTGTGATGCCGACGGTAGTGGGAAATGGAAGGAGATGGAATATTTTTTTTAATCTTAAGGGTAGGTAGGCACCGTACCAATTTACACTAAAAAATTTCCCCAAGATGGCAACACCTTACATTTTAAAAACTTGATCTGTAAAAAATGTATCTACCATTGATACCTAATAATTAATAATGATGGTTCTTTGGCAAATCAGAACGCTTTTGAATAGGTAGTGATAAAAAAACTAGTCTAAAAACCTAACCTAACTAAAGTTTTATTTCTGTTCACTTTTCATGACTTCTTCAAAAGTGTTCTGATTTTTCGCTAGTCTTTTTTATGCGGTTACCGTAATAATAGTATCGTTATTCAAGCCTAACTATAATAAAATACGGTTCAATGTTCAACTCAACAAAGTAGCATTTCAACACCCCTTTGAAAAGTCGTGATGAAAAAAAAAATAGCCCGTAGTCGAAGCCCGTAACCTAGGTACCTACCTAGTTTGCCCTTTATTTCTAGTTTGTTTTTCATTACTTTTAACGAAGTGCCACTTCGTTGAGTTGTCCGGTCATCATATTACATATATGTAAACTGCATTGCTACAATGCACTAATGCAGGCTAATGTTGACCATAACGTACCTACCTACTATGTAAACTGCATTGCTACAATGCAGGCTGAATTATTTTCAATATTATTGGATTTGTTCACGAAGCATTTTCCTCAATGAAAAATACAAGATTAATATTATTTTATTTCATCATTGTCATGTGAGTTCATTCGGATGGTCGGATGATCCCATGATGTGGCTCTCGGTGTATTGTCCAAAACCTCAACCGTGACTGGGCCGAATCATAGAGAGAATCTCAACAACAGGACGGTAGAGGCAGGCAAAAACATAACAAACAATGGATGCAAATAGAGAACACGTCATCATACCTAATGTATATGATTATAAAGTGGTTAGTACGGTAGCAGGATACCTAGGCTAGATTAGTTACATAATAGGATCACGCGATTCTGTGTCATCGGATCAGATTTCAAACAATAATAATAAAATGTATGGGTAATCTAGGTACACAATAAATAAACTAGTGGCGGTCCGTGACTTTACAGAGAGCTAGAGTGCTAAGATTGAAAAATACTACATTATTCGTGTTGTAGCTGAAAATGATTTTTTTTTTCATACAAGTCAAAGTTTTCAGAAAAGCTATTATTTTTTATTTAAAACTTACCTAATGTCTTTTGGACAACGACATTATAATACATTCTTGGTTTATGGACTTAATAATAATTAAAATACGGATATTTTAAACAAATAAATGGCCTCGTTAAATGCGCAATAATTGGTATTGTTATTATGCAAATCATAACATTTTATTGTTCTAGCTTAAGAGCTATGCCGGTCATTTAAAAATATCGTCGATAGGTATTGTAACCAATGTCTTCTGTTCCACTCCGCGCTCCCCTCAGGGGAACTGAGCGAAAGGGACAACTGCATATCGGGCCGAAAATACCTAAATAAAATCGTCAAAATAGATGTTTTGTATTCCCCATTTTTCTTCTCCAAAACTGGACCGATTTTAATTTTTTTTTTCACTAACTGTATTAGAAGAAAATATTCTATGTCGGTACGTTTTGCTTTTTTTTCAAAATACATTGTTTAGTTTGTATACGGAACGTCTTTTGACGGCGTTTAAACTAGGCAATTTTATTAATTTTTGGAAGGTCCTAACTTCTATAAGAAGTAAATTATCAAAAAAAGCAAAACGTACCGACACGCTAATGGTCAATATCTATATTATGTAAAAAAAAATTTCCTCTAGGGTCAATATTCAGAGAGATAAACGGGGAATACGTTTGTATGGAAAAAACGCCGCTGGTATTTCCTCTTAAGTCCAGTCCAGTCTGGTAGAAAATGAAAAATTTGGTTACTGTTTTTACAGTGATTATAAACTTGAAGTAATTGGTAGCATAATTATTCTCATCCTGATAAAAAATCAAGCAAATTTACGAATAATTTTGAAGAAATTTGAAAATGATATACCTATTATATGAAATTTTTGTACAATCGATTTTTACACACGATCGATTTGTTTATTATTATTTTAGTAGATATGCGAATTTAAAAATTTGCTGTCAACTTTCCCAAATATAAATGAATTAATTAAGAAGCGTAAAACGTACTTTTGAATTAGACTGTTAAATAAAATCTTAATTTACTTAGTATTTTAAAGACTAGTTCGTAACTAGGTAGGTAGGTACCCAACAGATCAACAAACTTACAGAAAAGTATATTACACATTTTTTATCAATATGCAAACAGGGAATACACATTTTTAATCAATATAATGGGTAACTACATTCGGCACTAAGTATTCTCTTTATATCTACCGTGGAGAAAAATGATTATCCAAACATTTTTTCGAGTAGTTTACACGCTGTATCCACTCACCTACTCCATTCGGGTCAACAAATTAGGTATATCAGGTTGATTCCCTTTCACATTCAAATGCCCTTAAAATGTTTTATTAGAACTACATAAATTTAATATAATGCTACCACCATATTGATGTTATTGCCTAGATTCCAGGAAGCTGCGGCGATTCATTTTGAGAACTTTCGGGCTTGTATAATTATCGTCATTGAAATGAAAACTACTTTAGCATCGTTGTGATTTGAAATTCGATGAAATGAAAAATAGCGACACTAAAGAGAGACGAACACATACATCTATATCATATAGGTTCTCAACGTGGGCGATAGAAGACCAAGAGAAAATTGGGTGGCGTTTCAGACTTTCAGGGGGGCGGTAGGAGACCCAAAGAAACCCATTCCACCCCATCCTATCTTGTCCCATCCCTTTCCTTTAGGGGCCATCCATAAATTACATCACACCTTAAAAAAAATTCCCTTACCCCATTACGCCCCCTCCGTCGTGGTATCCCATTACCCCCCTCCGTTGTGGCAAATGTAACCCAGCCGTGGTATCCCATTACGCCCCCCCCCCAGTTGTAGTTGTGGTAAATTGCTCTTTCGGATTCACGAGCTAGGGGGCGCTAGAAATAAAAATATTCTTAAAGTGGACGGTGGGCAAAAAAGGTTGAGAATCTATGATCTATATTTATAGGATTTAGCCTGCGAGAGAATGAGAGAGTATAATCGGTCTCCTCTTTGTGCGGTGCTTCGTCTACCACTCTTGTCTACTTTAGTTTTCTGAAGGTTTCACTTCTACCCCGTGTGGACTGCACACTTGTAATTTTTTGAAATGAAACTTCTTTAGCAACGTTGTGATTTGAAGAAAATGTGTAGGTAAGGTAGGTATAATACGTACACAAAACAATGATAAACAGCCAATCATCAAAAAAATAGTCATTTTAGTAGCGGTACTTTGTAAAAGAAAAACGACATCACTTATCATTCATTTAATCGTAAAAACTTAATTTTCTAAAGGTTACGTACTTCCACCTTGTTTGGACAAGGTTCTATGACCTTTTTTCAAAAATGACCTTTTGCAAAACCTAATTAGATTAAATTACTGCAAAATTATTAGATTCCTGGTCAAATAAAATTATTCACGCAAAACACTTCAATTATCTCAACCAAACGTATGTTGACAAACTAACTTTCGTCAAACAAATGGTTGGGTATTGGAGAGTTGAGCGCAGAAATAGAAGGATTTATGCTTGCCATTCAAGATAGAGTCATTAATACTAAAAATTATAGGAAGCATATAATCAAAGAAATAAATCAAATTGATGATTTATGAAGTTGTGTTAAGTGTTTGGCTTTTCCGGAAACTATAGAACATATTATATCGGGATGTTCTATATTAGCGCCGTCCGAGAATACATTTAGGCACAATCAGGTTTTAAAAGTAATTCACCAAAGTTTGGTAATTAAACATAATAAACTAAATAACTTTTTGCTTATTATTTCTATAACCAAAATTATTTCCAGATCCACCTGTGTCGCATTTCGGTATGACGAAGTTCTAACATCAAGCTTGTAAAGATTCCAATATTTATTTTTATTTATTTATTTATTCAACGCCCAGAGGGATTTACATGTTTGGTAGTACAATTAATTCATGACAGATGATTTTTCAACAGATAATGAAATAATAAAAATAAAATTAGATAAAAAATGCACACACGCTGGTTGCACATGGTTCTATCTGCACGTTTAGATACGTTTTATTTACATTTACATCCTTCCTTTAATATGTTAAACTACCTAAAATACTTTAGGTGCCATCCGTAAATTAGGTCATACGAATTTCATGATTTTTTGACACCTCCCCCCCCCCCCCCCCCCTTCACACATCGTCACAAGCCCCTTACCCAAGATTTAACCTCAAAATCAGAAATTTGTGAATAGATTATGAGAAACCGTCTTTCCAAACGTTTACACCTCGTATAAATTATTCAGTAAAGTGAAGTCCAACCAAGGACACGATTCGTATATTCTATTTTTATAATTTCTTCTGTCATTTCCGAGAATTCCCCGTATAAACATCCACATAACAAAATAGATTTTCCTTGTCCATCGCGCCAAGTTCAATGCGAGATGGATGAAGAATGCCTATTTACACGGAACATTTATTTTAACAGCTAAAATGAAAACAACGCTCGACTCGCACATTCCCGTCGGCTCCGTCTAGACTACACACGTGACTGGTGACTAGGCAGGAGGCCAGGAGAAGGAAAAGCGCACAACATACAACAATATACATAGACATAGGTAGTACACATACAGATATAGGCAGCGTGGGTAGCTTTATCAATACCCATACATTTGAATAGTTGACATTTACAAGTAACGCCATCTCTGATAGTGGTTGTTAACGAACATGTTTTTGGTACAGAAAATAATATACGACACTCGTCTCATACGAAAACAACGTAAGTTCGAATTCATGCCGCAGAGTTTGCTAGTATAAAAAATCATTTATCCACGAGTGCTATGAGCATTATCGTATTGACCCTCAGATCCTAGAATCCACCTGATAAAGTAATGCGATGCGCTAATGGGCTCTACTGAATGGTACTTTAGGGTATATTATTCCATAACAACGCTGTGTCAGATGGGTCGATTTTGTAAATTTCTACACAATCAATCGGCTCGTCATGTCGTCACTTTGCCGGCCTCCTATTGGTCGGAACTCTCCGTGATGTCACAGACGCCCCTTCCATCTGGCCTGCGATATTAGGCCGTGTGGAGTGGGGACTACGTTTTATAAGTTTCCCCGCCGACTATTGCACAATATTTTACGTCTGTCAACTGCCCTGTGCGCGCGTTTACCGATCTTGAAAAGTTGACACGGCTCTCAATATTGAATAATAATACTTTAAAAGTTTATTTTAAATATCCTAAAGGATTGAATTGATTAAAAGCATATTCAGCGAAAGGTTATTCTTATTTTTCATCGCTGTTTTGTGCGTGTTTTTTGGTTTTTGTGTTCAAACAATACCGGTGGCTGGCTTCCACCAAAATCGTAAGTTACTTTCACATTTCAATACTTCGTGACCGTTGAATCCTATATCTTCCTAGGAATTTATTCCTGAATGTCAAGGGTGGATTTTTTGCGTCGTAGTAAGGGAAAATGAGTGGAATAATTTCGGTTTACGGAAGGTCTTCCAAAATAATTTATTTTTATTTTTTTATACTAATTATGGGCCGGAAAATCCAAAACTGAAAGAATTTTTTTTCGGAAAGCAATATTAACAAAGTTACACGACTTTAAAATTTTCTATAGGCACACATGAAAATCGACATATTGGAAGTATTATGACAGTTTAAAGTCATAGATAAACTAGAAAAATGTTTTACCACACAAAATTAAATGTTACCATGCAATAATATCATCAAACATACCTTATAAATCGACGAAGTATGAAAATTCGTAGTCTTAAAAATGCGTAACCTAACCTAACGCTAGGTTTGTGTAACATGGTTTGTGCCCCTTTATACCGCCTGCTCGCGTCCCTAACCTAACCTAACCTAACGCTAGGTTTGTGTAACATGGTTTGTGCCCCTTTATACCGCCTGCTCGCGTCACGGCAAAAAAACATCCCTGTTTTCAAGTAGTTTAGCGGCTACGCTAGGTTTGTGTAACATGGTTTGTGCCCCTTTATACTGCCTGCTCGCGTCACGGCAAAAAACATCCCTGTTTTCAAGTAGTTTAGCGGCTACGCTAGGTTTGTGTAACATGGTTTGTGCCCCTTTATACCGCCTGCTCGCGTCAATTTTAAAAAACAGCCTACGTTTTCAAGTAGTTTAACGGCTACGCTAGGTTTGTGTCACATGGTTTGTGCCCCTTTATACCGCCTGCTCGCGTCAATTTAAAAAAATATCCCTGTTTTCAAGTAGTTTAGCGTTTACGCCAAAAGTGAGTAAAATTTATAAAAAATAATTACTTAAGTTAGTTATTGATATGGCAACACTTAATTTTATGTGGCTGTTTCTATGACTTTAAACTGTCATAATACTTCCAATATGTCGATTTTCATGTATGCGTATAGAAAATTTTAAAGTCGTGTAACTTTGTTAATATTGCTTTCCGAAAAAAAATTCTTTCGGATTCGGATTCTCCAGCCAATAGTTAGTATAAAAAAAAAAAGTTTTATTATTTTGGAAGACCTTCCGTAAACCGAAATTAAGCCAAATGAGTTTTTATTGAATTCAATTGCTAACGCCTCCATAACAGTGAGTAGATAGGTACCTAGGTACTTGCCTTATACCTATTGACAACATTTACCTATTGTATCGATCCTACTCGGCATTCAACCAATTAGGTACCTAAAGTATTTTTATTCAAAAATCTAAAAAAATATATACCTATTTGTTTCTAATCTTTAAATTTATAGGAAGTAGGCATGTGGATTTTTTCTTGGAAGTTAATTCAATAGCTAATGACAATGACTGATCTCAGATTTTCCGATGGTTTTCCCAGACGGATATCATTATATTTAGATAAATCAGTTGTTTTTACCGTAATGCAATCTTCTCTTATGAGTAAATTCAAACTAATGTAGGTACCTAGGTATTTCTTGCTCGGTGGGAATATCTTTTTGAGCACTAATACCAATATTATTATTTTATCTAGCAGGCAGATGTTATGCCCTATAATTTTTTTTCTAGAAAACATTGGTTTAGTATTTACCCGAATACAAATAAATTGTTCCGGGAAAATTGCGAAAATCTGATTTAAAAAATCACCCTATCAACTAAAACATTATGCATAAATCTTTGCCTTTTGGAATCTGTTGGAATGTAGATTTTTTAAAATATAAAACTGTTCTTGATCCCTCCCCCTCCCCCACACCGCCATTCTGTTGCAAAGCGGTGGAAATCCCCAATTATCTTTGTTGAAGTAGGTAGGTAGTTACCGTGATTATTTTTAGCAGGTAATTGTACCGAAACCGGATGCCAGCCATTCACTGTTCACATTGTAAAAAAATATGCTGACTTGCAGTAGGTATGTTGTAGGTGTAGGTAATTAGTAATTACATTGCTATTAAATAAAATCGCTTGGATAAAATGGTAATGCATGAAATAATGAATTTCAGCGTAACGCGAGTTTTCACAGAAGGGCACGGGATAATTTCATAAAAC
The DNA here is from genome assembly GCA_917880885.1 of Limnephilus marmoratus. NCBI lineage: Eukaryota > Metazoa > Arthropoda > Insecta > Trichoptera > Limnephilidae > Limnephilus > Limnephilus marmoratus. Next base: position 26,396,092 of record OU862923.1, on the reverse strand, counting down.
AAGCATTTTTTAATTGGTCAAAGATATTTCAGTACCTAGGTAACTACCATAGTGAGGGAAAATGCATAATTTAAAATTGAATACGTAGGTACCTAGGTAGGTACCGACAAACTTGCTTTAGGTCGTAAAAAATAAACATGGCCGCACTTCCCATATTTTGCAATGTTTGGCACAATACATAATATGTTACAAAGTAAACAAGTCATGTTTTTATTTTTATACTGCTTAGAATTTCTCCCGTCGCCTTGATCGGCTTCCAAAAATATTGATAGTTCTGACTTTTCCGAGTAGTAAAAAATTTTCCCGGTTCGAGATTGAGAAGATTTTTTTTTCGTATTCATTTTCTCTAAAAAATTAATCCACTCATTCACAGTTCCGTAATCCCACGAGCAAATTCTAAAAGAGGTAACATCCCAAACAAATACAAATCGATCGAAACAGGTCAATGTAATCTAGTTACCTTGAGATCACCTATTATTTTATTAGAGGCAGGTTCCGACAAGTCACTACCGATCCGACTCATGCGTCATCAAACCCCTCCCCTCCCCTCCCCACAACTTTCCCATTCTGAACGAATTCACGCTGTTAGCAATAATATTATGCTATCTTTCTATTTGTTTGTGATGTGGCTGTTTTTTAATCTTATCTTTGGACAAAGAACATATTCGTGTATTATTCATTTTATTTAGCACCATGATAAGATATCGATGGATTTTTTCTGTATAGGTAGTTATATTTTAATCTTATCAAAAAAAATTCTAATAAAATATTTTTAATTAATTATTGTTCAGTTTTTTTTTTTTTAATTAATGCCTGGTGATTATTTATCACCATCGAGGTGGCTTTTGTTTTATTAATTTTTGGGGATCGCTGGCAACGGTTAATATGCACTTTTTTTTGAAAAAACCTTTTGATTCACCTTAATTACATTAAAAGGCAACTATTTGCATTGGGGGAAGTGGAAAATATTTCATTCTAAATTTCATTACGTAAAATTAAAATTAGCTTTCGTCTTGTGAGATTGTACGCCAGAATCACAAACCATGTTACACAAACCTAGCGTAGCCGCTAAACTACTTGAAAACTGGGATGTTTTTCTTGCCTTGACGCGAGTAGGCGTTATAAAGGGGCACTTTCTTTTGTATCACAAACCATGTTACACAAAAATATTTTCCACTTCCCCCAATGCAAATAGTTGTCTTTTAATGTAATTAAGGTGAATCAAAAATTTAAAAAAAAAAAAGTGCGTATTAACCGTTGCCAGCGATCCCCAAAATTTACCTTTGTTTTTTCCTATTCGCTACGGTTATATAATAATATAAACGGTGAACTCTGACGTCACGAAATATGGACTGCTTTTATTGTTCATTTGGAATTTCTAGGCCAATGCAACTATTTTCGGCTGGCAATGTCGTTTCTATCATGAGCTATGAAATATTTAACTGAGGTTGAAAGGAATAGATGTTAGTATGAGACCGTGCGCACAATGTATTTCGCCGACATTGCTCACCCATGTGACTGACTGCGTATCGTATCTAGGCGCAGCGACATCCTGCCTTTGTTTCTACCTACACACTTCTTCATTGGCTTCGACGCTTTGATAGTATAATACATTTGATCAATAAATATGATTCAGCGTTCATTGATTAAATGTTTTTTATTTTTAAAACAGAAACAAACAGTACAAAATATAGTTTATATGAACTATATTTTCACAATATAGTTTATATGAACTATATTTTCAATGAACTGGTGTGCGCAGTCTGCAAAGGCAGTCGGCATGCTTCCACCTTTGTTTTTATTTCCTTCGGATCTCTCTCAACTGTACTGATGATTATTTGTATGGAATTAATCGTGATATTTGAGATCTTTGTTTCCATCATTGTGCACAGATGGCTCTGGTGACAGAATCAATAACTAGTCGGCAAAGCAGATTGCTAGATATTCAGTTTGAAATAGGCAAAGAAGGCTATATTAAGGTCATAAAAAGACAGAGCGCTTGTTTTGAAGGAGTTTTATTTCAACTACAATCATCACAACGTTAATATTTTGTTTTGTGTATTGTTTCAGGTTGAGGGACTGTTCAATTAACTTGTTGGTCTCCTGGCAGGTCGCTTAAGGCGTCACCATTTCATATAAGTTCGACGGAGAATCAATCAATGTAAGTACAAACCATCAATCCATATTCTAATATTAATCTTATTATAAAATACTTTTACTTAGTCGATAACTAATTTAAGTTATAATTAATTCGATTTAAAATACCATATAAGAATTATGAATAAGTTATTTTTATTTAGAAATAATCCTCTTTCTAAGTTTTACATCTAAGATCTTAGATTTAATTAAATTTATGGCACTTTTACCAGATAAGTTTTACGTCTAAGATTTTAGATTTAATTTCATAAATTTGTGTGTTACCGCTGATCCTGGAGGAAAGTTCACACATTTTGTTTCATTATACATGAATGTTTTGAATTCATTATATTGAAATGTTTCAGATGCCCCGCTGTATTGTTTCTGCTGTATATGCATTTATGTTAATTACTTTTAACGGTCACATTTAGTTGTGCACATAGGATTATGTATGTTTTTCTTTTTGATTTTATTTGAGCAGTCCCGTTCAAGATGTTTGCGTCAACCAAGCTCGTTTCCCACTCTTGGAGTCAAGGAAACAAACGAAGCCACTGCGAAGGAGGACAGAGAGACAAAGCAAATACTATTGACCGAAGGAGATCCATCACTGACGAGCGAGATACTGTTCTTTGCCTCGAATCCGGATCCCTTTTCCCTTCAGTTCAGTCCCAGCCCAAATCCAGCCGTTCCCTCCCCATCCGATCCCGCGTACCACGACCAAACCCTCACCGAGCTGCAAACCGATCTGTCCAATCTATTGGCGGAACAGTTCAAGTGCCCCGACTTCGATCTCGGGTTGAACATGCTCTCTCAGGTAAGGCTAACACCTCGATGCTGCGTCTCAATGCCATTAACTCTTTGCGTGCTGTGATATTTACAGGTTATCCAAGAATTGCCACTGTTTGAAAACAAGATCTTAACTAAGGAATGTTTTGTTTAACCTGAGGCTAAGTATTGCCGCGCACATGAAGGGTTGATCACGCAACATGTCGACATGAAGCCATGAAGTGGAAAAATCACAAAATTTTGACGATTTTTAACTGGTTTTGTTTTTTCTCTCAGGAACTTCTGATTACCGACGACTCTCAGGACATTACACTACTGGCAAAGGAAAAGAACAAGTTTGCGATGAATTGCGAAGACTTTCAGGACTTGAACGAGTGGTGCAGCCGACCACTGACAGGCAACCTACAGACCCCGGCGTGTACTGGTACATATTCCCTTCCTATGAGCCAACCTACCAACTATGATTTCCTCAAGTATTTTAACATGGCTCGTTCAATACGACAAGCAGAATTCTAGACACCATTTTATATGGGTTTTTTTAAATTTTCAGATCGATATGAACTTCCCTTTATTCATGACTCTTTGGAAATTCCTAAAGTTGAAGACGGCCCGGGGTATAATTTTGAAGATTGGTTAAAGTTTTCGGTTGAGGAAGAGGAAGCTGCTCCCACAGAAAACCAATTCTCTATGAGTTTTGGTGATCAAGCCAGCGGCACCATGGATCACAATGTCAAAGATGATATTTATGTCAACTATCACAAGAACGGAGATGAGCTCAAACCTGAAACATTTGTGTTTGACGATCTGCCAGCACACGAGGAAACTATCGAGATATCATCGAGTGACAGCATGGATTCCATGGAAGAAAAAATGCAGCTATTTGAGACGGCGAATGTTGTTCCTCAAGAAACTTTAACCTGGAATGACCAACAAGTTTGGCCAATAAATGATACCAGTGTATGTGAATACGTGTTAAAAAATAATGAAAACGATTCATATTCATTCAGTGCTGCAAAACCTATCATATTTTCCACATCTGAAAATAAAAATACATATTTTGTGGATACTTTAAATAATAATAATAAGATGGAGAATCCAGAGATTGAATACTTGAATTATGAGGACGCTAATGATTATGGCATCGTCCTCTCCCCATTAGAAGTTAAGCAAAACAATGATACCGTCATCGAAACTATTATTATGGAGGATGTACCGGAAGTGCAGTGCCCCAGTCCCGTGGAGGTGGAGGTTGTCCGACCTGATAAACTCAAACTGAAGCTGAAGATGAACAAACGAGCGAGCAACTCCAGCACCCTCGCTTGGACCTGTGATCAAGTGGTTACCACTCCTGATGTAGTCCGGACTATTGAGCAACTAGAAAATGATAATATATACCCCATGATGCCCACTCTACCTAGAAACAATGTAAGAATGACTTATTTAATTCAACTCTCTATTATGATTTACAGATAGCCCTTGTTTGACACTGTTTCAACAGTTTTCATACTATTATTTTTAATTTAATAATGTACACAAATTTTGACCACTATAATACGGGCATGTGGTAGTCGAAAAGCATGGAAAAAATTATATACAAAAAATTAATTATTAATTTTTGTTTTTATATTTCAGGATACGTACAATCTTTCTACTTCTTCTTGTTTCTCAAGTGTATCGGGTAATACCGACACCAGGTCAACAGACAACCAGTTGTACGAGCTTACTCCACCGGACACTCCAAAGTCCAGCATCAGGAAGAGGCGACTAGACAGCGAGGATTCTGACGAATCTTACGTGCCCGTATCAGAAAGGGGGTCACGTCACAAAAAGTCCAAGATGAGCGATGTATCAACACCGAGGAAGACCACCGGCCTAGCCAAGGAGTTACTGGACAGATTGAACACTCCGGCTAAAAGGGGAAGACCGCCCAAGCGCAGGGACAGCGTCAGCAGCTCGGGAACATACTTGGACGATAATAACTCAGTGGCCTCGCACGAAGACAAGTACAGGGAACGCAGGGACAAGAACAATGAAGCCTCCAGGCGCTCTCGCTATCAGAGGAAGAGGAAGGACTTGGAGACCATCAACGCCGCAGACGAGATGGAAGCTAGGAACGACGTGCTGAGGGAACAAGCCATCCGCCTGGAGAAGAAAACCAAGCTCTTGAGGGACATCTTTCTGGCAGTGCTCGCCAATAAGACATAGTGTCAAAACAAGCCGTCATAACCAATGACGCTGAATAATCTTTGAAAATACGTATTTACGTAACAAATGAAATACAAGATTAGAATGAATAATTTACAATAGTAATTATACTAATTATTATTATTTAGAGTGTTTTGATGAAGTATTCATAATAAATCATGTATTTTTGTTGTAAGAGAGGAGGCCTGTGGCAAAGGTTGCAATCTGCACACATTGTGTGGTTAGGAGAATTATGTCGCAGATAAATAATAAGTATATTATTTATAGACATTTATTATTAAAGGTGAATTAGTTAGAATTAACTAAGAAAAGTTTATGTTTAGAATATATTTTTGGGTTTACCACCATCAGTGACCCTACTTGTTTTAATAAAATATTATAAATCTTTAACTTTTTGTTTGAATAGATTGACGCACATGAATTCGTGTAAATGAAGAATTAATAACCGTACTATAATTTGATTAGAATTATTTTACCAATAAAATCTATAATTTCTGAAAATGTATAGTTAAAAAATTATTATTATTTTTTGGACATTAATTGAATGATTAAAAAAAATACTTTGCACAAAAACTGTTTTTAATAATATACAAAATCCAATATTAACAGTCACCCTACAGGTTGCTTTACATTATAGTGGTTTAACGTACCTTTAGATTTAGGGCCCATTTTTGACATATTTTTATCGCATTTACACTAGTGACAATTAATTACATGAGCTCAAAATGGGGGGGACGGGTCTCCAGTAAAAGGAGGCGTCTACTAATATCTACAGGAATTCCAAAAACTGAAAAAATCGAACTAATATCTATGGGAATCAAAGTGTTGACGAATATCTACAGCTCAAACTGTTGATTAATATCTATGAGAACCAAAGTGTTGACGAATATCTACAGTACTGTCAGAGGTTGGATTTGCAATTATGTATAGCATATTGGAATAACGTAATATTGCGTATGCAGTTTAAAAAACTTAATTTATGTAAGTATGTATGTAAAAATCCCTAATATCGGACTATTGGACACATTTAGCTGATTAGTCCAACCTACGCTCTGTAGATATTAGTTCAACCTAGGGATGGACATTAAAAAAATACATCGATGTTTTTTCTGATGTAATGCATCGAACGGTTGCATCGATGTTAATACGATGTATTGAGAAATACATCGATGTTTCCAATACATCGATGTATTTCTGATTTCTTATGTGAAATTCCCTATATTGCGGTGGTACAAATAAAAACAAATCAAAACATGCGTCGGGGGGGGGGGGGGGGGGGGAGGGGGGTTGTCGAACTTTGAAATAATGGAAGCACTCTTATTAAACAGACAGCCCCGTATTTTGCGTATCGCTTGTTGGAATATAACAAACTGGCAACGTAATAAAAAATTTCAATGAATAAAGAAAAGTAAAAAAAAAACACTTCGTATTCGATGCATCGAATAAAAAACATCGATATATATTCGATGTTGAAGTATTAACAATACATCGCTTCAATACGATGCATCGTTACAATACATCGAGTGTTTATAATACATCGATGTATATCGTCCATCCCTAGTTCAACCTACGCTCTGTAGATATTAATCAACACTCTGAATTTCGTAGATATTAGTTCAACATATGAGCTGTAGATATTAGTATCTGGAGTCCAGTAAAATCTTATTTAAACCAGGGGGTGGGTCAATAAAAATCTCAAGTCAACTTTATTGCTTCACTTCTCTTGAAGCGTCCCAAATTTTGTCCGCTGAAAAAACCTAACGACGTGGGCGCACACCCAGAGAGGCCCATCCCACTCTGCCCCATCTTATCCCATTTCGCCCCCCCCGCCCTCCTCCCGTAAGGTAAATACAACTGTGACAATAGCTGTTGTTTCAGGTCAACAGCTATTGTGACAATAATATTTACCTCAACGGAGGGGGCAAATGGATTCTTTGGGACTCAGTCCATGTTGAAGACCTAGGCATTTTCCACAGTAGCGGAACACCCCCCTAGCTTTGTAACTGATCTCACGTGAGGGTGGGTCGCACCAAATGTCACCAAGGGGGGGAGGAGTCTAGATTGGAAAAAACACTGCTCACGTAATAAATGTATGGCGAGCCATATGCCGAGAGAAGAATATGTGGACCCGTGAAAGAGGGTGAACAGTGGCGCGTCCGGCACAATACAGAATTGTATGATATATATAAGGCACCTAGCATCTCAACACATATGAGACTCCTCAGGCTGAGATGGGCTGGGCATGTACAGAGAATGCCGGATACACACGTCCCAAAAAGAATTTTGTCTGGACACCCAGGCGGAAAGAGAAAATTGGGAAGACCCAGACTGAGGTGGGAAGACGAAGTAAGAGGGGATGCAGCACAGCTTCTCCAGGTACCAAATTGGAAGTCAGCCGCTGAGGACGACAGGAGGAGTAGGAGGCGACTGTTGCAGGAGGCCAAAGCTCGATATGGGCTGTAGCGCCATCGAAGAAGAAGAAGAAGAGTCAAATGCCGACACCAACATTATGTTCTTTCGTTATGTTTTTGTCATTTTATTTTGACTTATAAAATTGTTAATCTCAAAACAGGCTTAATCCTAAGTGAGGTTAAAAATTTAAATCTACAATAAATTCACTATGTGAAAGACAATAAACGGCTATATGAGTTAACTGCCCCTACGAGGAGTATTCCTGTCCTGGTACGACTGTTGCGCAAGGCGCAAATTTTAGGTCTTGGTAACACCTGTTTTAGGAAGGAGGTATAGCAAACTAGAGCCAATGTAGGAATGTAGTAAATACAATTTGGGAGGCGGGTATGGGTACCGCCGCCCCGGGAACCATTTATTGGATAACAAACACCTCTTGTCACCCAAGAGGTTCATTACATTTGGTGAATTAGAAGGGGTGAGTTTTTTCTAGATCTTGGTGACGGGTTTGTCTGCCCGACTGCCGCGCATGCCAGACCGAATTTGGAGAGATTGGTTGAGTGAGACTTTTTTACCTCTGACTCTCTCCACTCTTCGCCTTGTACCGCAGTTGGAGGGATGAATCCACACGTCCGTCACCCTTTTCCATCCTTTCCTTAAAAAACACCCTCCACAGAGCGTATCCAAAGATGATGTAAAGCTCCCTTTGCACAGAAACAGTTTTTAGTAATATCCTAAAGGATAGATCGCCTTCCAGCAAACTCCTAGCTTTGTTTTCTCACGCATGGAGCACCCGTTGAAGCAAAAGTGTTGAATATAACATTTATTACAAATGTATTTGAAAAAAAAAGTGAAATGATGGACACAAAAAAAAAACACTTGATTATTTAACTCACTCTGGCAAAAATGCTAGTTAGAGCCACTTGTCGTCTTAAAGGTGGAGTTCCAAGTGCAGCAAGAGTAGCATCGGTGACGCTGCGACAGCAACAGTGTGATTACGCTGTAGAAATGTATGAGAGCATATTCAAACACAGCGTTACTGACACACGCAGCGTCAGCAATGCTGAGTTCGAATGTGCTCCCATACGGTGACAGGTCAATTCAGAATCATGCAACTTCAACACCTCCTTTACAAAGCCATTAAAGTCATTTTAAAAATTTTATTAAATAGATTACGTTAGGTAAGGGGCTGTTTTTCAAAAAAAAAAAAACGAGTGTGCTTTAGACCACACGACTGAAGTAAAACTTCGCTAACTTATATCTCCCTCTCAACTTCCGTTCGCCTCGCCCGATCACACTTTTCATAACACTCTTGTCACGCATTTACCAGCTTACTCCCCAAGTCAAGCGAAAGAAGTTTTACTTAAAAAATTTGTAACTTTTAATAACTCCAAAGGGGTGTTGAAGTTGCATGATAGTTAGATTTGACATGGAACCCTCCCATACATCTTCTATAGTGCATTTGTACTGTCGCAGCAATACTGACGCTGTGCTCGGAACTCCACCTTAACTGATGATACATATATTATGTTGCCATCATACCATTAATTGGATCAGGTACTTTAAGAGATAGTGTCAACACTGTCAACAGCCATTAATTCCATTTGTAGGGGGATCACTATATTAATACTACTACTGTAAGGTTTTTACAAACTTAGTACATTAGGCTGTAAACACACGAACTGCTGCAAGCAGTCAATATCGACAATATCTTAGCTTCAAGAAGTGACTGCGCAGTTCTTACAACAACAAAAACTACAAAACAATGCAGCATTCTGCATACATGAATAATTGTAGCAGTTTGAGTATTCCCAGCCTTAGGGAACGTACCCATACTACGTGACCTGTTCGGGGGGGGGGGTCTTCAAAATACCAAGCTTAGTACAAATGAGCGGTGGGGGGCATAGGTTTTTGGTCACCGTTCCCATAATTAAAATGTTGCTTGTATCATGATGGAGGACTTAACCAGCCGAGGAATCAAACACAGGTCGCCTGGGTGGGACCCAAACGCGATGCCAACTCAACCACTGGACCGGTCAAATGGAAGTCTGCCTTCTTGTTCCTGCTTAAAATGCATTTTATCACTCTCCTGTAATTTTTTTTCACATTGTAGGTATTATACATATTTTCCATACAGGGTGTAACAGGACGTACCCGAGGGATTTTAACCATCGATTCCTGGCATTATTTGGAATAAAAAATGTAAGTGAAATTTTGGTCTCCGGTGATATTTTTTTCTAATATATTTTCTTCAAATTCTACAAAGAATTATTATTATAATAATTATTTTATTATTCAAAATAAATACATATATAATTTTTGAAACAAATAATTTCTAAATTCAAAAACTTTTTTAAATTGGCTCACCTCCCCTTTTTTTAACTAAAATTACTTGATGACAAAAAAAAAAGAAAACACACATATTTTATTAGGCAGACATTATAAACGTTATCGTAAACTCACATTGCTGTCGGAAACTTGGGTATATAATGATGTACATTTCAATTATTTTGTGGTTAACTGATTTAACCTTTTAAAAATGATGTCACTAAAGAATTTGCGATACCCGTGGACCGGTATTTCAAATTCTCACACATACGCGTCATGTACAGATGACCCTCTTCTTTTAGGCACGCGATCTGTTGGCATGCGTACATAACGGTGACCAGACAACTCAGAAGCACCTCAGAAAGGTCATTAAGAGGAATATAAACGCTAGAAATATTTCGAATCTCATGCCTGCAAAATTTTAAAATCGAGCGTCTTTTTGCACGAGGCTAGTAAACGAAAAAGTGGTTTTTATTTATTTTGTGCATAATTTTATAAGAACGAAAAAAAGTTAGAACATAGATAAAGTCAAAAATAGTCTTAGCCGTAAACGGGTATTTTTTAAAAATTGTTACTTACATTACTTCATAGTTAAGTCATGAGAAAACATTTTTTTTAGTGGTTTACGCTTATATTTTTTGTTACGTAAATAATAATTTTATTGTAATTCCAATACATAGATAAAGTAGTTAAAGCTTCAATTTATCCGTAGCATATTTTTTGATGTTCATACTGTAAGCCGATTCGTCGTAAAGATTAATCAAAATAGTATCTAAATAGGATTTCACGTATATATTCATCTTAAGAGTGATGATAAAAAAAATTGGTTAAATAGGTTAAGTTAAGTTAGGGTTACCGGCTATTTTAAAATTATTTTTTCATAGCTTTTAATGACCTTTCTGAGGTGTTTATGAGTTGGTTTCATTCTGTTTGGCATGGAACCGTACATAACGCTCATCTAAAAAGGGTTAAATGTAAAGCTTGGTGTTTTCTCTTTTTAACACCATTTAGATCCTATTTCTAACCATGATAGTAAGAGGGACAACGATTTATAAGAGACCTATACGAGTTGTTCCAATAAATGAACAAATAAGCCTGAGGGGTTAAAAACACATGCGAGAGAACTCCAATAAATGTAATAGTACACATAAAATCAATTTCAATTTGGGAGGTGGGTATGGGTACCGCGGTCCCGGGAATCATTTATTGGACAACCAACACCCCTGCCACAGGTCACCCCAAGTGGTTCGCTATGTTTGGTGACTTAGCAGGGGTGCCCGGGTTCATGGGATGAGGTTTGTCTAGGTCTTGGTGGCGGATACGTTTGCCCAACCACTGCGTGGCGGGCTGGATCGGAGGAGACTGATTGAGGGAGGCCTTTTGACCTCTCCAGCTGGAATCTCCCGACCCTTCGCCTTGCACCGTAGTGTGAGGAATAGATTCATATGTCCGTCACTCCTGGCCACACTGACCCCCAGATTCCTACCCACCCCTCATACCTTTTTCCTTCCCATATCTTCTTCTCCTTCCTTTCCCTTAAAAAACCCTCCGCACAGCATCCTCAAAGATGACATAGGCCCCTAGGGAAATTGTTTTCCTCGGTGCCTCCTGTGTGGAGCTAATGTAAAAAAAAAAAAAAACTCAAGCGAGCGAGCCTGGGCCCAAACATATTGTTCCAATAAGCGAAAAAAAAAATAGATATTCGAGGATGGAGATGAGGAATTACAAAGTAAAAATCAAACTTAAGCAGTTTTTTTTTTTAAATAATTTATCTCTATATGATGTAAAAGTCAATGCTTACAATGACCTTAGGGCACCCCCCCCCCAACAAAGAAATATTCTTCTTCCCATTTGTCTTGAAGCACTCTCTTTTCGTCAGACATTTTTCGATTGCATTTTGAAGACACTCCCGCCATTAATAATAATTGGATAATTTGTAGAGTGCCGTTTTTGTGAAAATTCACCTAATTATGCGTATTTAAATTACAACAAAACAGTACTTTATATAACAGCAAGAAATGCTGTATAAATTAGTAGGTACCTGACTAACTAGTGACATTAACCAGTTTTTATGTATTATAATTGATGCGGTTGTTTCTAGAAGTGGCACTTTTATTTATAAATTATTTGCCCGCGTACTTGTGTGCCAAATATTTGTTTTTGGGAATAATTCTAGCGTGTGTAAATAGCAACACACTTACCCATCTGCCCTGATGATGAACACTGTAACGCTGTCCGAAACGTTGGCTAAAGATGGAGGTAGCGCAACACGGCATAACACCCCAAAAAACATATCAAAAAACCTTTTGGACGTGAAAATCTAAGCAACGTATCTTACACATCTAAGATCATGTGGACCATAATGACAATCCTTTTCGGGTGCGCTATTCGACTTTGACGCACTATCTGTGTGTCAAAGTCGAAAAGAATCTCAAGATATACAAAATTTAGAACGATAATTTTTTTAAATCAAGTTTCTGATGGTAAAGTGGTTAGGGCCGCACAAAAAACCTTGGCGGGCCGCAGGTTTTTTGTGCGGTTGCCTTAGGGTGATTTTTCACAAAAACAGCATTGTAAAAATTATTCAATTATGATAATGTGATGAGGGTTTACAGCGGGCCTCCTTAGGTAGTTACAGAAACCAAGATCAGTTAATATTTGCTTTTTAAAGAATTACTTTTACTGACCTTTCTATTCTAATCAAATCAATTCTAATTCCACTGCAGCAACTAGTTAAATCTCTCGGCTAGCAAACATGATTTCTTTTATTCATGTAAACACAAAATTTATTTTTCGTAGACTTCAAATAAAAATTTTTCAAATTAAGTACAGTTTGTCAAATAAGAGTAGAAAATATATGAGGGCACCACTGTTGATCAAATGGCAATACTCAACACATAACTCATGGTGCTAAAGTAAAGCTGTGTAACCTACATTTTTATAAAAAATTAAAAAGGCATAAAAAATATTTTTTCATTGCAGTAATACTCGCCGATCTCAAAATTAGAATTGCATACAGGTATATTATTATTATATATACCTTTGAAATTTTCATAATGTAATAAAATATAAAGCACAGTTTAGAAATTGCTCATATTTATTCAATACTAGATAAAGTACCTAGCGTTGCCTGGGCTTTAGATCATGTCTCTAATTTTAGATCTGAATATATTTAACTCATTCAGATCTAAAAATAGTATAACTAAACTCACCATAAGTGATTCTTCCTTTATATCTATTGTTAAATTCAAATTTATGTTAAATTAAATTAAAGCAAATCGCTTTATAAATCACCTTTAAATCAAATTTATGTCATGTTTTTTTTTAATGTGGTTTACTGTGTTCTATACATTCAGTGTCATTGCACTTCAAAAAAATATTTGACAGTTAAATTGGTGTTGCCAGTCTACAAATTTAATAGTTCAAGATTTTATATTTTCTACTCTTTTTTGACAGACTATAGGAGGTCGTCAAGTTCAATAGGCCACTTGCATCACATTTTTTTAATTTTTTTTCCGGTTTAGGCAAATATTCTAAGACATTCTGTATTTTTTATTTTTTTTTAATCGTATTTTTGAAACCCTGGGGATTTTTTGAAAATTTCAAACCGAAAAATCAGACCATTTTTTATAAACCGGAAAGACGGGACATAATTTTATAGGTGTGAAAAGACGATAATTACATAGCCGAAAATCATTTAAAAAAAAAAGAACGTTTTCCACACGAATGGCACAGGAGAATAACGAGGCATACCAAAAATATTACATCTCATAAATATTTTTTTCCTTGATCCATCTTATTGATCATAAATCATTATAATGTACAACTTCTATATTACTAAATTCAATGTATGTAATATACTTGAACTTGTAAATTGTAATAATAATAAGAATATTATAAAATTTTATTTTCTTAAAATCAGCGCCATAATCATTATACCTCTAAAACATGTACCGACATCATCTTCACGTTCTGAAGAGAACCCCGTAGCCATTAATTGTACGGGGTTCTCTTCAGAACATCTGTCAAAAAATCAAACCAAATGATAAGTTCGCAGAGAACAAACAATAAATCTAGTGAACGAATTCAAAAATTCGCCTGAAATCAAAGTGATGCCATATAAAAAAATAAATCAGTGTGGAATTTTATAAAATTGATAGGAACATTTTCGGCGACGGGACATTTTCATGTAGTGACGTCATGAGCCCAAATAATGGATTTATTTATTTAAAAATAAAAAAAACTACATTTCTAAAAATTTTTACTAACATTTTCGTAATCTTAGTAAAAAACTCTATCCACACGATTTTTTCCAAGTCGTTATGAAATCCATGCAAGTGGCCTATTCCAACACATTGTCAAAATTTCATGGTACGTATAATAATTTATACCATAAAATTTTATTTGCTGTCTGTCAGGCCTGGTGATTGTTGTATAATAAGGCTAAACAGTAGTTTCAAGTAATATCGATTACCAAATACATTTAAATTAATTTCACTTGTATAAACAGGTGTTTAAGCTTCGGGGAAAGGGGGGAGGTATTATTAAAAAAATGTGTGTATTGACCATTTGTTATAGAATAACCATTTATTAATTTTTATAATGATACAATTTAAAAACTAAAAAAAACATTTCCACATTGGTTTGGTACACACATGTGTACCAAAAATTCTGTATAAACATTCAATGGAAAAATTTCATTTGATTTAAAAAATCATATCTACATTCTTAATATACAAGTCCCACCCATTATCAAGTAAGAAGTAAGAAAACTCAGTAAGCAATACTTGAATGTATAAATATATGTAGATTTATAGATAATTTCCCTGAGACAACCTGAAGTTGCTAAGGTTGGCGGCTGAGGTTGCTAAGCCAAGCAACTGAGTATAATAATATTAACACAAGACCTATATGTTGATCAGTATATTGGTATCGGAGAACAGAACAACGGAACAACAATATACAAAACATTAACAATACGACAGCCACATACCATCAATATATCAACTACCATGGATATTTGTGACGATTTACATTACATGGGGATTGTCACATGGTATATTGCCTGAAAGTATATTACATATTATGTCACTCAAAATGGATACTAAATATTCATTTAATTCCTTGGAGTAAAATAGCCAAGTCAAAATGTGATTATTATTTAAAAAATAGTTTAAATACTAAGTTGATTATAGAGGCAGAAGGAAAAGACACAAGGAGATTATAAAAGGAAACGATGAATTCCAAAGATAACTGCATATAAAAAATATATATAAATAAAATTAATATTCATTATACACAATACCAATTCAACACTAGCTTTATAGATCGATGATAATAAAAAAATATTAAAATTTGAATGAAAGGCCCCAGTCCCCGGTTCCCGGAGCGGGCGCGCCGAGACTGGGGCGGATTCGCAAAGTTCACAATCCAGTACAAAAATACAAGAGTTCACTTTGATTTCCACATTAGCCCTTTTTCCCTTTTTCCCTTTCCCCAACAACCAAACCCCACTCACAATGCACAAACCAATTTTAATATAAAGTATTTCAGAATGTACATTTATTCATCCTCCAATTTCAACTTGTTTAAAAGAATCACTTTTCCCTCTGTCCATTGAAAAACACACTGCACAGGTAATTATTATTTAGAAAAAAGTTAAATCATTAATGACTTCAGGTATGGCAGTCAATTATAAGAGGTTTTCACTCGAGGCACTGCTCACACAATATCCTCAACACAGTGGTAGCGTGACTTCACAATACGGCTGTCTCTACTAGTATTATGGAAAAAGCAAGGCGATGAACCTGGTATGATTGCGTACACAACACCGAGCGCTCTATTCCGACACTTCCTCCGCGTCCACATCTCCGTCTGTCAGGGAACTGAACTTGTTGGAGGCTACGAAGTTCTGAAAATACAACAAACATACTTACATACATACATACATAACAATCCAATAAAAAGCACCACTCCTCACCCAAACCTGCAATTGTTCGTACCTAACGACCATATTCTACATATCTTATAGTAATGGTGTCAGAGGGACCTATTGATATAGCACAGGAGATAGTTATCTACAATTTTACCAATATTTATTGGAAATGTATGATAAAATTGTTTGTGCGAAGGGCAGCAGATAACAGTGATTACTTATCATAAATTGTTAATATGAGAATGGGTTAAAACTTACAAATTACTTCACTTATGGTGTTGAGAAATTACACATTATTTTAAATGTGGGTGTATGACCATATTACATGGTTTGATTCTTTGTGATAATGCATGACTTTTGAATGTGCATAACTGCAGCAGAATCAAAAGGGGCCAATCAAATAAGTGAATGTATTTTAATATTGTAATCATACATGGAAAGGTTGGTGAATAAATGTCAGGCAATGTCAATGGATGCTACTTACAGGAGGCTGTTGTTCTTTAGCTTTTGGTAATGGACGATCTTCGTGGTCCTTTTTTCTGTTATCCTTGGTGTCTTTTTCGTCTTTGGAGTTGTCTCTGTTGCCACTGTCGTCCCGTCTGTCATCCTTGTCCCTGTTGGAGTCACGTGTTTCTCTTATGTCTTTGTTGGAATCCCGAGTGTCTCTGATGTCTTTGTTGTCACGGGTTTCACGGATGTCCTTGGAGCCGCGGAAGTCCCGGCCAGCGGGACGGGAGGAGCGGTCATCGCGGGGACGGTCATCGCGTCTGCGATCATCTTGTCTGCGGTCGTCCTGCCTACGATCATCTTGCCTGCGATCATCACGATCTAAAAAAAGTTAAAAACCGATTAATCAAAATTAAAAAACAAGTACCATTGAGGAATAAAAAATAAAAACTGATTGTTTTGTAAGTATCAATTTTATTATTAAAAAATCTTACCAGTTCTCCTCGGGCCTCCTGCTCTGCGATCATCCACGTCGTCTCGGTCAGTCTGGGAGGATGGAATAATTTAAACATTAATTCATAATTAAAAAGTATTAAAATTTGTAAAGTTTGATATGTTGTACAAACATCACTCTCAATAATTGCGGTGAGATGAAAACTATGTTATAGTAAATATAAAGGTGAATAGAGAAAGAAAAGCGGTTGTTATTACCCGACGTTCCCTCCCCCAGGCCGCTCCCTTCTTGTCCTCTCGATCCTTGCTTGTTCCCTCACGGTACTTCTCTCCTCCCTTCTTTGCTAGTCTCTCCTCAATCTCACGTTCTCTGAAAGATACAAAAACAATTAAATTTACAGTTTTGCATCAAACCGCATTCACAAATGAGGCTATTACTAATCACATATAGGATAGCATACTGCAAATTGTTACAGTGCTGAAGTTTTCGATAGACCTGAATGCGGCTTTTACATAAATTGTTTGTACCTAACGACCATCTTCTACATGTTTTATAGTAATGGTGTCAGAGGGACATATTATTGATATAGCACATAAGTTATTAAAACTTAGATTTCATCATATAAAATGTGAAAATAAGATGAAATTTTTATGTGCATAAAGAAATTTGATGTTAAAATTGTTACAGTGATTGCACTAATATGATGGATTCTGACATGCCCACTGTTTTTTAGATTTTAAACACAAAATTACATGGCCAAAAAGCATGCATAGGTACATATATTACATACTGAACATATCGTCGGCGAAACATTATAATTGTGTGCAGACAAATTTTTTTCAGGAGTATCAACTTTCCGTGGCACGTCAAAACGATGTTGTAGTGTGAGTATTAAAGATATTGTGGGGTAAGACTCTCGACTAGCAAACCAAAGGTTAAGGGTTCAAATCTCGGAGTGTGCAATTTGTGTTATATCACAATTTATTAATTTAAAACCATATGCAGTATGAAAATTTGTGGCTAATTTGAGTGTGCAAGATACTCTCAGTATCGTCTACCACCTTGGTTTAAGTCCACCATTCAGAATTGAACTATTCCTTGAAATGGCTTCAGCCATGTTTCATAACTAGACCTGAATAGCCAAGGTTATGTTATACTTTCCCACCTGCTTCTTTCCCATCCCCTCTATCGTCAGCCTGACAATCCCCGGCTCCAGATGTTAGGAGCAGTTAGGATTGGGAATTGTACACAAAAAAAAAAATATAGGCAGTATTTCATTAAAAATATAACCTATATAGGTTGTCTAGTATTGCTTCTTATTTGCCACCGAGTATCATATTTAGTAGTAGTAGTGTGAACTGAGTATACAGACACATAGGCGGAATTCATTTCAAATAAAGTTTTTTAAAAGTGATTAGATTTGTTGATAAGTTTTTAGATTTTCACGGCCAAAAGTATTTTCGTATTTGTTTTTGGGGTGTTATGCCGTGTTGCGCTACCTCCTTCTTTAGCCAACTTTTCAGACAGCGTTGCAGTGTATCAGGGCAGATCATCACGGCATAACACCCCAAAAACAAATAATGAAAAAAAAAATTTAAGATAGGTTGCTTAGGCAGAATCGTTTCTTTGTTAAGGATATTATAGAATTCACGCAAAGCAATATTTTAGAAAAAATACATATACAAATAAATAATAGCAACCTGGCGGCGGTGTCAACGGGCTTGGCCGACCCAAAGATGTTAGCGGCGGCCACCTTGGGCACGTGCGGGGGTCTCCTCTCGCCTTCGTCCTTCTCACTGCCTTCACCGCCTGTGTCGCCTCGCTCGCTGCCTCCGCGCTCACTGTCAGCTCTAGTGGGCGCCTCTACCGGGGCGGGGGGCGGCGGGTTGTCCAGCGGCACGGTGCGTGGCTTCAGCTGCAGCTTGGTGCGCGTGCGCGGCTCCCCTGAAACGTCCGCATCTTTGAATGCGTCATGCGTCACGGTTTTAGATATTTTATGGCAGCACTCTGCCAGAGCGGGGACAGTCAAATTTTGTGTGGCAAACAAAAGCTAGGCAGTCGTTCCGAGAAATGGATTATTCAAGGTGAAACTTGAAGAATTCCAACTGTCCAGAGCCAGTGTGACTGGCATCCCAAATTATGGCATCATGTGAGAATGTTAAAGTTTGTAAAGGAGCTGAAAAAGAGGAAGGTTGGAAGGCATCTAGCTATTCAGATTTAGTCAAGTTAGTCTAGTCAGTTTTGACCCTGAATATAGAATATCTACAGCTCTATAAGAATTAATTGTTTGTACCAAACGACCATATTTTACATGTTTTATAGTAATGGTGTCAGAGGGACCTATTGATATAGCACACAAGTTATAGAAACTTTAATTTTATCATATAAATTTTGTAAACATGATCAAATTATTTGTGCGTGATTTAACCTCTTGCTTAACCTCTTGATTTTGCCTGATTGCTTTCTTGTCAAATATCCATATAAAAACAAAGGAATTGCTTTTTTCGTGATTGTTTTCTGTTTACCAGATAATGTACTTATTATTCATGTATAATACGCAATAATATTGTAAGAGATTTTTCCAGAATAGCTAATTAACTAAAAAAAAAAAAAAAGATTAAAAAATCTCCCATTTTGGAAATAATTGTCAAAAATATGACACAAATATAAACTGATTTTATTATTTCTACACAAACCTGAATACATACCCAACATGAAAAAACACAACTCAAAGGATTTTGCAAATAAATAAAGACCTTTACAAGCATTCGAAAAAGTAAAACTTCAACTTTGACAGTTGCAAAAAAACGATGCCCAAAGTCATAGATAATGCATTTAAAAATATTCTAGTGTTGCTACATGAATGAAACCATTGCCTACGTCAAGAATGATATTGGCGCAAGCGATTCTGACCTTGTCCTTCATACAGTTTCTTAATATATAAGGGTTAAAATCGCATTTAAAAAACAAGTTTTAAAAAATAGGTCACTTATAAATAATTAAAAGAAAGGAAGGTTGGTAGATAGAGATTAAAGTAAGGTTTTGCTTTTTCCTTTCTCAAATGATAATGGCGGTAGGGTTCATATAATACAACACTTACATAAATAAGTCTTACTTTGTACACAAGATTGTAAAAAAACTTTTCTTACTCTATTAATTTTGGCTAAACATATTGAAGGGCTAGAGTTGAACATAATGCAATTTGTACCTTTGTCGTCTCCACCGTCCCTATCGCGATTTCGGTCTCCATCACGATTCCTGTCTCCGCCAAAGCCTCCTCGTCCAAATCCACGATCATTATCTCTGTAAAGGGGCAAACAATTAATTAATTAAATAAGTAACGACTTGCACTAATTTTACAAAAAAAAAAAGATCTAGCTAAACAAACACGTATTATAAAGAGCATGACAAAAATGAAGGAATTGGGTTTCATGATATCAAACCATACAATAATAATCGCATTTAAAAAAAGTGTTGTGGAGTCAATGGCTTTATACAAAAGTGTTAAAAGGAAGAAATACAAAAGTGTTATTTCAAGTTAGTAAGATCGTTTAAATGAGAAAGGTAAAAGGTATAGTCTATGGCTACACTTTGACAACGAATAAAAGAGGGTGTGAATCAAGACATGGTGTATAATATGTTAGAAAACAATATTTCCACATGAGATTAACCTGTAACGGTCTCTGGGACCCGAGTCTCCACTTCGGTATCCTCTGTCTCTGTCTCTTTCTCCGTCTCTGTCGCCTCCGTATCCTCTATCCCTCTCCGTGTCTCTTCCGTACCCTCGCTCCCTATCACTGTCTCTTCCTCTGTCCCCGTCTCTTGCATACCCTCTATCGCCGTCCCGGTCTCGTCCGAAGCCGCCTCGATCTCCATCTCTGTCGCGCCCAAAGCCTCCCCTATCTCCGTCTCGGTCGCGCCCAAAACCACCGCCGCCTTCTCGGTCACGTCCATAGCCCCCTCGGTCACCGTCCCGGTCACGTCCAAAGCCACCGCCGCCGCCTCCACGGTCGCCTCCAAATCCACCTCGGTCTCTATCGGAGTCACGGCCGCCATAAGCACGGTTTTCTCTCGCAGGAGGTTCTTCTCTCCTATTGCCTTCCCTCCAGCCTCCGGGTGTGTTGTCTACTGCACTTGCTATAAATTAAATAAAACACAAACAATAAATCAAGCATCAGCATTCTCAAAGCGATTAGGAACACGCACGCATTTGGATTATAAAAAAGTGTTCAGAAAGTAAGTTACTACACATGAACAGAACTGTCGGTGCGAGATTAGTCTGAATTGAGTTATGAACCCGGTTCGAGATAAACACAATGAATTTATCAAGAAGCGAGTTCACGTTGCACATTATACTCAAACGGCTGGCCAAGAGAGTTTCCAACAAACCTGCAAACAACCTCC
Organism: Limnephilus marmoratus; assembly: GCA_917880885.1. Lineage (NCBI taxonomy): Eukaryota > Metazoa > Arthropoda > Insecta > Trichoptera > Limnephilidae > Limnephilus > Limnephilus marmoratus. Next base: position 26,374,988 of record OU862923.1, on the reverse strand, counting down.
TCCAAGCTCACAGCCCAAAGTCTCAGATAAAGTCTGCGGGTTTGGTGTTTCTGGTTCTCTCCTCCCTAATTGTTAGGGCTCCCGTCTAGGGAGTGGTTTGGGGGCCATTGCGCCCCCGGCCTCACCTCAGACCTTCCCGGGGCAAAAGGAGTAACATGTACTTGTATGTGTGCCCCCGGTGCGACATTCGCACCAACAGTGCAATACAATGTGTTGGTTGTTATGCAACATGTGCCAGACACTTTTATTCATCATTACAAAATCATAACATAAATAAATGAGCATAGTGAGGAATTAAAAAAAAAATAAAATTAAAAAATGCGCATCTTCAAGAATATCGGCCAGATCACTAATTACAACTTATCAGCAGATAATGGTTTCTTTAGAAGATATTTCCATCTTATGAGTTTTCAGTCAAAATTAACATAATTTTGATTGAATTTAGTATTATGTCTTGTTACGCTTTCTTTCTCTATCCAAAATTTCGGACAGTGTCTATCATTGGGGCAGATAGGCACATCTGCTCTAATTATGTACACTGTCTGAAATTTTGAATAAGTGAGCAGGAAGCGTGACACGGCACAATACCCCAAAATCAATCATGATAATAATTTGCCCATGGAAATTTTAAATCAAAATTGAGATTATTATGAACAGAGGGGTTACAAAAAAATCTTGTAAAGCTGTGCATAAAGGAAGAATGAGAACAAAATCTTACAAATTAATGATAAAAAAAAATAATCATAGTTTTATTGTATTTAATTGGTTCATTTATCGTTTGTTGGGAGCATGAACAGTTTTACAGCCAATATGGTCTATATCCAGATGCTCCTGATTGTAATAAATGAAATTTGTGTTTAAAAATCCAAGATAATTTGTACTTACTTTCCCGATCACGATCTCTGTCACCTCCGCGACCCCCGTCCCTATCTCTGTCTCTGTCTCCCCCACGACCTCCGTCCCTCTCTCTGTCTCGGTATGAAGAGCCCCAGCCTCCACCGCCTTCTCTGTCGCCTCCGCGGCCCTCCCTCTCGCCGCCCCCTCCACCGCCGCCGGCCGGGGCAGAGCGCCAGTCTCCGGCAGTGCGTTCAGGATCATAGTCGCGCTCCCTGAAAAATTATGTAACACTTTCAATTTATTGTTTCATGGTGCTCTAACACAAACTAGTTTAGACTAACTTACCAGGGCTGATATTCATAGAAGTTGGCTTAATTTAAGTGAAATAGACTCTTGAAAGGAATAAGTGAAACCAAATTCCTAGACATGGAAAGTTTTATTTGTTTGTACCAAACGACCATTTTCTACATGTTTTATAGTAATGGTGTCAGAGGGACCTATTGATATAGCACATAAGTTGTAGAAACTTTAATTTTGTCATACTAATTTTGTAAATATGATCAAATTATTTGTGCTTGTAGAATGCATATTTATACTGACTGTACACAGGTTAAATTTATTAATTAAAAATGCTAATAAAAGTAACTATTTTTCAAGACTTTTTTAAAAGACGAACATTCCCAGGTTACGAATAACCCGACAATTGGCGATGCCAACTCGGCCACTTTGATGTTAGAAAAGCAAAATCATACCCACAAAATTGTGGTTTTAACCCTCCAGGCCTCTGGCATATTCTGTCAGAAGGTCAGAGTATTTCCACTTAGCAATAAAATCCAATTAAATGGAATATTTCTTAATGTATCTGAAATCAGAACTGGTTTTGAAATGTGATGAAATACGCTTTCAATTTTTATTATTAGAAGAAACATATCATTTTTGAAATATTAAAATTTTGAATGCTAACATAAAAAAGTTTTAAAAAGGGTTCACCTTCCTTTTTATATAACCAAAATTACTGATAACAGGAAATAAAATTACAAAAAAAAAATTAATAAAAAATTCACATACAGTAGAATTCGGATATAATGACTTCATTTATAACGGCTTACGGTTTTTAGCGACGACATTGTAAATTCAAGTTAAGTTTCATGGTTAGGTACTAGGAAAACGTATCCGTTTTAAGCGACTTATTTTAATGATAATTCGTCCGATTAGAATGACGCGCAGTGTACTGTTTACACCAATACTTCGCCGCCCCGCACCTCGCCTACTCCCCGCGTGCTAACACCTATCCTTATTAGCACAGTCATTGTTTATCATCTGTTGTGACTAGGTTAAAAACTCAACACAATAAGTTCCGTGAAGCGAAAGTGTTTTTCAATTGAAAAAAAAGTGGTTTATTATACCGCTAAGAAGCCGGTGAATCAAATGTAACCCTCCCTTAAATTATCCGGTCGTTTTGTGCGCCGTCCGGTTAGTACGACAAAGTATCGCCGGCCCCTCGAGGGTCGTTATATCCGGATTCTACTGTAGTTTCATAAATTTTTCTGAAATTGTTGTCGGAACCATTGGTTTCATAGAGGTGTACATTTTAATTCTTCTGTGGTCGAATTCTAAATTTGCATATAAAGTACGGTGTTTTCTCTTTCTGACACCGTTTAGATCTTATTTCTCACCATGACAGTAAGGAAGACACAAGGATTTGTACAAGACCATATGAGCTTTTCCCAAAAGTGAACAAATTAGTCGGAGGGGTCAAGTTATTAATCTGAGCAATACACTTGTGATATGCAATGAGTATATTATACACACCTATCGCGATCATTCCTCCTTCCACCCTGACCACCGGCTTGCCTTCTATCATTGTCTGAAGTGGATACATCAATGCGTATGCGCCTTCCGCTGACAGTCTGTACAGTAACAATATGACAATAAATACCAAATCAAAATAAGAGGACTCAAAACTCTGAAAATTATTATTATGGAATGTAGCAGATGTAATCCCACCCATCCTTATCACTTATATACTTAAATACAGTAAGTGACAATTTATTTTTTAACATATTTGATAATATCAGCATAATCAATCATTATAATGTAATCATAAAGATTCCTTTACGATGAATCAGGAGTGTATTATAAGATATGATTTAATCCCAGAGAATAAATTTGATTGCCTAATTTGATAAGGATGGGATTCTTAGCTGTTGTGAAGTAAGATAAAAATATTTTGAGGAATGTGCACTCACCAGGTCAAGGATGTTCATGGCAGCCACAAGGCTGTCTCTGTCTTCAAAGTCTACATAGCCGAAACCTCTCAGCTTTCCTTCCGACTCTCTGGGCAAGCGAAGGTTGGAAACCTGGAAATCAAAACACAATTTTGTTAGCTTTTAACAGGTAAACAATGTAAGCAGATATATGCGATAAAAATACGATAGCAGTCAAGTACAATATGCGTGTTTATACGTCAACGCGTGTCTCCATAGAAATCGTTCTAACTCCATTATTGTTTTAGTGACATCCCTAAAACAAAAAGTAAAAGGTCGATAGTGGATCAAGCTATACATCCCTATCAAGTTGTCCATAGAAATACATAACAAGAATATTCTGTCAGTCGCGAGTGACACATATTTTTACCTGCCAAATTGCTTACGGGCCGCTCGACATTGTTAATTTTTATTAAATATTTTTATATGAAATGACAAAAAAGGGAGGTGACAAAAGTGTTTATTATCTATATAAATAAAAATGAATCGCCAAAATGTATGTACGCGCATAACTTCCGAACGACTGCACCAAATTGGATAATTCTTTTTAATTTATGTTCGTTATTGTCAGGACAAGGTTTGTATAAAGCTACTCGTGAGCTCTGACGTTATGAAATTTGTGTTAAAAAAATTGCAATGGGTGGCACGCGAGCTGTTTGAAAACTGAATGTATGGAATGCGGGAAGGGGGAGGGGAACTCAGGTAGGTGGTTCGAGGGAGGGGGGGAGGGGAACCCTGGAGGGGAGGGTAACTCGGGAGGGGGATTCGCGGGATGGGGGAAGGGGGAGTGGAGTGGGGAGAGGGAAGGTGGAGAAATCGGAGAAAACGCGAGGTGAAGGGGACGCGGGAGAGGAATGGGAGGCGAAAGGGGAACGGAACGAATGGGAAAGGACACGCAGAGAGAAACAATTTCTTTATTAAATGGCATAGCAAAGCATGCCAGGAACCAGCTAGTACATTTATACAATAGAATAAGTATTGTTGTTTACATAATCTGTGATTGTAGTACCGTTTTCACATAAAAACATCACGTGAGTCATTTTTACATTTTTTTAATGTTTGCATTCTAAATTTTAATATTTACAAATGTTAATATTTATTTGTAATATAACAATTTGAAAGCTTATTTTGTAACCTTTCTAAAACAGTTTTTACTATTCGGCTATGTTCCGAAATGTTTCATTTATAGAGCTTTAATTGTGAAGCGATAATAACACAAAGTTTTCGTAAAACGGACATTTCGTTTGAGACATTATAAGTGAATATTTGCAATTTTCGGAGGGGTTAAGATCCATAACATCTGAGATTTCTGATAGTGGTAGGTGAAAGATAACTTCCACCCTTACAAAAACAACAGTTTTTGAAAAATGGTTGCATGTTGTCGACATCCGAAAGATGTTGTTGACATGGGAAATACATATAAGATTGAGAATATATAAAAATCCCACCTTGAGTCCTGTGAACAGCTCGGCAATGCTCTCCTCGTCCACCTCGTAGGGCAGGTTGGAGATGTAAGCCACGTAGGGCGGGTGGCGCGGCACCGCGTCTTCGTCGTAGGCACCCCCGCGGGAGGCGCGCGACGCAGACGGCAGCACCATCGGCCCCGCCTGTGCCCGCCGGCTGCTGTAGCTCTGCTCTCCGCCGCCAGAAACCATGCAATACGCCCAATAATATAATCCGTACAGACAGTTATGCACAACACGCTTAATTCTGTTTTTACAAGGGAAATACGTTTCTCAGAATACCGTGAAAAAAGCATAGTACATAATGTTCAGGAAAATGGGAGATAGGTTCTATTGTATGAAGAAAAAAAAACAGATTATTGTTTATTCCTACACTATTATTGGGTAGTGTATGCACCGGGGAGGGAAAAATCTAGAATAAGGAACTCCAGTCCCTTTTTTTATCAATATGTAATGACTAGTAGGCGGCTGGCGGAGGCAAAAACATTGGGAATGTATGGCGAGCAATATGCTGAAAGAGGCCAAAACCAAATGACCTTTTATAGCTAAGACTGTTGGCACCATAAAACAAATTTGACCGGTTAAATAACCACATTTTAATTTTGTTATTAGTTTTTGGGGTATTATGCCGTGTTGCGCTACCTCCTTCTTTAGCCAACGTTTCGGACAGTGTTGCAGTGTCCATCATCAAATTTGTTAAAAGTTGGCTAAAGAAGGAGGTAGCGCAACACGGCATAATACCCCTAAAACTAATAACAAAATAATTTTTGGCCGTGAAAATCTAAAATCGTATCTCACAATTTAATTGTTTTGCCTTTAATAATGAGCGGCTCTGGAATTTTCGTTTTGCCTCCGCCAGCTGCCTACTAGTAATAACCTTCTAAATTAAATACCATTTTTTTTAACTGTAATTAATTGCTAATAATTTTCAAAGTTTTAATTTTTTGGTTCTCTCAAAATCTACATACCTATAATAATATATAATAAACTTATATTTTCAGAATCAGTGTTTGTTGATCTACATGAAAATTTTTTTAAGCCATTATATTCTTTTGCATTGGAGTTCTTTATTATAAAAGAATGGATTACTACAAATCCCGGGACAAACAAGAGAATATCAAAGAATTAAGAAAAGCTTCAATTTTTTTTTCTCTCTCTCTGTTTAACCGGTGACTGGCCGGAGACGCAACAGTGAGTGCGTCATATGCGCATGCGCGAGAAAATAATTCAAATATTTGAATAATATTGTCGATGAAAAACTTTTGGTCTGCAATTTTGACCCTTCTATGTACAGAATTTGTATGAAGAACAGTGTCAGAATCGCTTGCGCCATCATTACTCTAGGTCAGGGATTCCCAAAGTGGTCGATATCGACCCCTTGGGGTCGATATCGGTTTCCTAGGGGTCGACATAAACGAAAACTGATTTTGGGGGTCGACGAGGTCTAAAAATCGACCCTTGCGCATGCCCGAAAAAAATATTCCCATGAAAACATGTTTGTCTGCGATTTTGACCCATCTATGTACAGACGTTGTATGAAGAACAGTGTCAGAATCGCTTGCGTCATTATATAACCATGCGGCGGGTAGCAATTTTATTCACCTTGCAACCCCAGGATATTTTTAAATAATTTTCTCTATGACATCGAACTGTCAAATTTTGCCGCGATTGTTATCTGTCAAGGTTGATGCGTGTTCCTCGACAAGAGGGGGGGGCACTTTGCGCAACTTAAATGTGAATTCAAGTAAAGCCACTTGGGCGTTACGTAACGCCTAGGGGGGGGGGTGTACAGGAAAACGTTACGGCGCGTTACATGGGGGGGGGGGTCAATTGCGTTACGTAATACTTGAACGGCCCCTAAGGGGGTTGATTTTAAAAGTAGGTAATTTGGCCATGGGGGGTCTGGGGTAACAGTTCATTTTGGAAAAGGGGTCACTTGTCCAAAATAGTTTGGGAATCCCTGCTCTAGGTGATGCTAAAAGTTTCATTCACCTAGTCACCCTGGAATATTTTTAAAACGATTTCATCCATGACAATGCGCTGTCATAAATTGCCGCAAATTTCACGGTCGCAATAAATGGGTGTATCGCGAATAAAACATCATAAAACCTATAAATTTACGTAATAAATGCAAGTAATGTGGTTTTGGTAGATAGTTTATTGTGTTGTGAACGTGTTTCAGTCAATAAAATATACAATAGCTCAAAATTTATCAACAAAACATTCAATTCAAAATTCAAAGTGGTGGTTTTTTAGTGTTTTTTCGCGAATTTTGGTGGCATGGCGTGGCCTTTGACGGGTTAAGAAATCATTATTCCATACTGAAGATGGCCTTTAAAGGCTGAAACCGGTAACGGCCAAATAAAATAAGTGGAAAAGTTCAATCAGTATAGAAATAATAGAATCAATCAAAAATAGAAATATTAAAAAGATGCATGTTTATGCCGAGGAGTAAGTCACTTTCTTTCTGCGGGATTGTACTCAACCCAAAAGAGAGCATATTAATATTGCCAGATCATAAGAGAATAATTAGTATTGCCAGATCATAAAACTAGTACTGTTCAAATTCATGGTTTAATAGGGGTATAAAAAAACATGGGACATAGGAATAACTTTGGCCACAAAATTACACGGCTTATTAATTAATTTATGGCAAGTACAAAAAGAGATTTCTCAGGAAAGAAGTTGTGAACTTTTGATTTTCCCGGTAAATATATTTCATAGGTTTGTTGTGTTTAATGGGCCACCATCGTGTAAGATAATGGTTATATCAAAGTACACATATTGACATATTTCGAGCCCATATGCACACAAATGTTAAGCAGGGTCCAATAATTTACCGTACTACTGTCAAAGATCAAGTCAGTTTCTTCTCTGGGATTCTGCCCACACAATGAGACAATCAACCATTTACAAAATCAATAACAAGTGCTTGAAATGATGGCAGGAATATGAATTCACTCAATATAACATTATATTTCTAATTGTGATACACTAGTGCTGAATTTGTCTCCATAACCACTAACATCTTTTTGGTGAATACTTTGCCAGTTGTAAAATCTAGAAACATATTCATTCCTTTTGCAAGTTTGCAGCTTGTATGAGTATTGACTCGTAGGGGAATAAATCAAAGTAAAAGAAGCCACACACATGTCTGCTAATGCAATTATTATTCAAATTGAGTAAAAAGCTAGCGAGATAAGCCATATTATTATAATTATGATGATAAATATAATTATTTCACTAGTTATTAACATATTAAATGGCCAAGGACACATAATATGAAATAACAGACATTGAAGTATATTATTTGTATTTGACAATTTCCAGCGGCAAACAGTTGCACATTTTATTTACATTATATGATTCACTGTTATTTTTAGTTCAGAATTTTTTAAATTACTGAATATGTAAAATTATTCTTTTTGGACAATACCTCACTGCGTGGACATTATCAACTGTTCACAGATCCCTATTTCAAGCTGCAGATAACAGATTTATGATACCAAATCACAGTTATAGCATAGCAACAAATAATAATAGAATTACTAGTTCTGAACACACATTTAGTGGGACTGCACCAGAGCTGTGATTTTACTAATTGCACTACAGGTGCAGTAACATGGCAGTGCGCATCATTGTGTTCATCATTTGCAATGTTAGAATTGGTATTCCAAAATCACGCAATGAAGGAGAATATTATACACTATTACCACATTTTAAAAATGATTCCAAGAGATTTTATACTTACTTTAGAGGATATTGGAAGAAAAATTCTATGAATTATTACAGATGGTAGTAGGGGATAATATTAAAAAAAAAAGAATACTAAATTTAGGAGAGCTAATGCACAAAAACAACTGGATGTAACATTTAACGGGATCATTTCATAATAATGATGTTATCAGTTTCTGACAAAACAAAGTTCTGGGATGTCTTCAGTATACAGTATACAATTAATTAATAATAATAATAATTTGTATAGCGCCGTTTTTGTGAAAAATCACCTCAAGGGCAATCAAAAATTTATTTTCTAGGCATCGTTTGGGGATGGAGTAAACTTTGAGAGTGGATGGGTTAGTAAACACAAACCACATGCCGTTCCCAGTTCTAAAGTATTTTGGAATTGTGCACCAGGTTGTATATTTATCATCTCATTGTTTCGGACAATAAGTTGAAGTTCATTATTTTTAACATTTAATTGCAAACTCGGAGAAAGACTAACTGTATCAGCCATTGCTGAAAAATTGATTGATGACGGAGTTCATGTATCCAAATAATTTTGAAGCACGGTAGGCACTTGCGATTGACTTCTATTTTTGTATTAGTGATAATGATGCAGATCGAGGAGGTGGAACTTGACCAGGAAAATTTACAGTTTCAATTACGAACATTAAGTTACATCGTAATCTTCATCCGTTGCAATGGAGTCTTCCAAATTTGTGAGAATTTCTCTCTTGAAAAGGGGGACAACAAAACTCATGGCAGCATCACCGCACTTCATCATTTAATATTTCTGTGATAACCATCGCTTTAATTAAAGACTTTGACTTTTTCTCACATATTCTGAAAACAACATTAAAATCTCACAGTAACCGCATTTAACTTTTTTGTTTGTTTCAGATTTGGCGACTGTAGATTCATTTAGAGCTATTGCAAAATAATTTTCGTTTAGGTTACACCGCAGTTCAGAAATAGTTTGACACAACATGTTCAGTTATTTGAAAGGTATTATCTGAAATTGTCGTTCCAGCACCAGTTAAGGAAAAACCGAAAGAGAGAGAGATAGAAAGACTTTGAAGAACAATTGAATTTCCCTAATGCAATAGGGGCATTATGCGGCAGATAAAAACACAAGCTCCTCCAAATAGTCGATCATTGTAAAATGTTAAAAATTGTTTTGATTTTTTTTACCTGCCGGGCCGCACTGCGATGAAAATTTTGCATCAATATGACATGTCGTAGAGCGAAGCAATGTTTTAGTGCGGTTCGACCTTTAGGTCAACCACAAAATAACCACTGATTGCAATTTGAAAATGAAAAATTATGGCTCAGATGATAAACAGACAATCCCTAACCACACCCCTTTTATAGGGTTTTCAAATAATATAATTCAAATGAACTAGACTTACCTAATAAAATGTTGATCATGAAATTAAATATTTGCCTATCTTTTCCTTATCTATTTTTAACTCAAATTTATTGACCTAAACAAATGTGAAAATATTTGTTTAGGAATCAAAGATGATAAAATTATGATGTAATGAAATTTGGCAGCAAAATGGTCATATAACTAACTACTGGAAAGAATGTTGGATTCATACGGATAGGGTTCAAAATTCACAGTGGCTGTTTACTCCAACTTACTTTCAAACAAAGATAATGCTTTTTAATAAGAGGTAAACAGATGATTAGGTTGATGACATTTATAGCACTACAATAACATTACAAAACTACACATTACATGAGATATATATTGGAAGAATAAAAGATGACAAAAATCCCTCAGAGACAACATATTTCAACAATGAAGTTGCGGTCCGCACCAGACTAGTCTGAATTGAGTTTTCCCCGAGGAACTCGCATATTAGACTCAAATGGCTGGTCATGGGGGTTTCCAACAGCGCCGCCCGCCGCCTCAGCCCCGCTAATAAAAAGGGGGCTTCTCAGACAGAGGCGGGCAGGCTGGGTCTCTGGTTCCCCCATCCCCGAGTGGAAGGGACGCCCGGCTGGAGCGTTGGGGCACCAAGCGCCCTGACCTTTCCTCAGACCTTCCCGGGGCATTGGGGTGACAAGCACCCGTATGTGTGTCCCAAGTGCGAGATTGGTGCGGACCGGTGTTGACAATTCATCATTGGGAGAGTTCATTTTGATGTATGCAAGTATTTTTAAGTGAAATAATAAGCTGAATAAACATTAACTTTGACACAAGAGTTTGACAGATTTTCATTGATCACAGAAGTTTTTTTTTTATGAAAAAATAAACATAATACAATAATAGAATTCTCACCGAAGTCATCTTCTTCATCAGCCCAGCTCTTAGTCGCTAGAGTAGTCGGGGTGGATGCCAAGAAGTCATTCAGGGCAAGTGTCTTCCCCCTAACTTTCTTGGACTTCTTTCCTATGGGTTGAAATAACAACTTGTAAGCAAAAACGAAGACCCGGAATGATACACTTCATAAACCATAACAGATAGTCATGAAGTCCGTGGCATTTTCAATTCACTAAATGTCGAAACAACTGTTCGGCTTTCGGCGATGACGCATTGATCATTTAATACATATTAGGTACCGGAAGACCGCTTCGTTCAGACGACCATATTTGTGGCCCGGGGGAGAGATGTACTTGTAATTTTGAAAAAAACAACAGCGTCTACGTCAGAGTGCATAACTGTTTATATGTCCACCGTTACGGCAAAAAATTCGTGAAGTACAAATTCCTTGAATATCTAGAAATGCGGCCACGCGGTAGAATCAGCTTATCCTTTAGAAAATGCCTAATTTCAAACAACAGAAAAGAAGTGACAGAGGCTGAAAGAAACCATCAAAAAGGTTTCAAAAATGATAAAATTGAATTTCAAAAACAGTGGAACAACTTTATAACCGAGTTACTAATTATAATCAGATATTTTAAAAGATATTTCACGTGACAAAAAAACGTCGGACTGACCTGTGGAAGCCATGTTGAAAGGCCGCAATCGGTGATACCACTGAAATGAAAATAAATATAATCATAGATATTTTTATACTTTCTTCACCCGCAGGTAAGAACTCAAAAAATAATTATGCGAAAAGGTACAATTTCGCAAAAAAAAAACATGACGCAAATAAATAAACAAAATATAATAATCCAATTATTTATTTCACATGCTGCATTAGCACTTTTATTGCTCGCGATAAAATTCAATTTATTTGTGATTGAAAATGTGTGCCTTTAAAAATTTTAGAACTGGGACAATTTTTTTTTAATTGAGTTATTTAATATTATTTTTAAAAACCACTAACTAAACTTTTCAAAATTACTAATTGTGTTTACTTATATATACTTGGGGGCTTCACGGCCCATTGTCTGAAATAATAGAGATTAGTGTATAGGTACTGGAACTCAAGATTCAAGAGGACCCCTGACAAGATAAGCCGACTGATATCGCTGAGAGAAATTTACGTCCGTCAAATTGCTCTCTGGTAGAAGCCCTGGTAGATAGGCCTACAAATACCTTTACTAAAAATTAGTGATATACGACCCTATTACTAATTTTTAGTTGTTTTTATGCTCGCTATGGGAAAGGTGGGGAAAGGTTTTTGTCCGTCAAGTTGATCTCTGGTAGGAGCCCTGGCAAGACAAGCCCAGTGATCAGTGATACCATTACTAAAAATTACTGAGAGGCCTGAATACCAGGGAAACCATTAGTTTTTCAAATCCCTTGAGGTGATTTTATTACAAAGCAGGACTACACAAAGTAAACCATGACCAATTCTATTGTGGTATCCATTTGTTTGAATAAAAAAAACGGGTGTGCTTTAGACCAGACGACTGAAGTAAAACTTCACTAACTTATATCTCCCTCTCAACTTCCGTTCGCCTCGCCCGATCACACTTTTCATAACGCTCTCGTCACGCATTCACCAACTTACTCCCCAAGTCAAGCGTGCGTAAAGAAGTTTTACTTCAATAAATAGTGTGATATTTTTTAACACTCATCATAATAAATATCCAATAGTGCAATACTATAACATATAGAAAATATAAATAAGTAGTAAGAGATCGGGGAAATTCATAAAATTTTTATTTATTCCAGTTTTTATTTTTAACCATTTTCTATGCATTAGGAGTAAAGTTTATGAAAAAAAATACTTCATGTGTATTATTCATAACTCATTATTGATATTATGTACTTCGTTCATCCTAGACACGAGAGACAGTAAATCTTCCATACTGTTTTCAATTTGGGAGGCGGGTATGGGTACCGACGCCCCGGGAACCATTTATTGGATAACCTACATGACATAGGTCACCTCAAGTGGTTCGCTACGTTTGGTGACTTAGCAGTGGTGCCCGGGTTCATGGGGTCAGGTTTGCCTGGATCTTGGCGGCGGATGTGTCTGCCACCAACAGTGTGGCAGGCCGGGTCGGGAGAGACTGGTTGCGGGAGATCTTTTGACCTCTCCAGCAGGACTCTCTCGGAACATTGCCTTGCATCTGACCGCAGTGGAAAGGATGGATTCATAGACACACTGACCCCCAAATTCCTCAAATTTTTTCCATTCCACACCCCTCAAACCTTTTTCCTTCCCAGAATTTCCTCTCCTTCCTTCCCCTAAAAAGACCCTCCACGTAGCATCCCCAAAGACGATATAGGCTATAGTGGAATTATTTTCCTTCGGGCCCCCTTTGTGGCGCTAATGTAAAAAAAAGAAATCTGTACCGCATCATCAGCTTACAATATACTTTCAGATTGCTCAATTTCGCGCATAATCCCACCTCTTGCATACAATTATCCGGTTCACGGCGAGTTCAACGAAAGCAAATTCATCAAAAACGAGTTCATCGAAAACGAGTTAAGTAATCGAAACCCAATTCATCGAATGATCAATTTATCGAATCGCTAATTCATCGAAAAAAAATATTTTGTAGATATTTGAGAGAAATGCCGAGCAGACCGGGAAGTGAAAAAAGCATTGGTCAATAAAAGTTGACAATAAATTCATATATAAAAAAATTGATAATAAAACTTTGGACAAGGAGACTAACCTAACCTAACTTTTTTTTTTCGATGAATTTGCGAATCCATGAATTGATCATTCGATGAATTGGTTTTTGATGAATTGGTTTTCGATGAATTGGTTTTCGATGAACTCGTTTTCGATGAACTCGTTTTCGATGACTTTGCTTTTGATGAATTGATTTTCGATGAACTCGTCGGTTACCAATTATCCATGTAAAGATTGAATAACCATTGTGACATTACGCAGCCCTGCTTAACAACTTTTGTGATGTCAAACCACTGTTCACCCTAACACATGCAACACTTCTCTCATGCAGAGATGCATTTGCGTGTATAAGATTCGTATTCACTCAATACTTGAACAACACCTTCCAAAGATTTTTTCTATGGACTCGGTCGTATGCTTTTTGTAGATCTACAAAGGAACAGAAAAGTTTCTGGTTTTTTGCCAGAAACTTCTCAGTTAGCATACGCAATGAGGAAATCTGGTCAATTCACCGTAGTAGGGTACCACAGGATAATTGTCCCTAGTCTCCCCTACCTACTTACCACTTTATTAATTTGTGTGAAAGTTCTATATAAATCGTCACGCTCATGCAAAATATCCATGTAATAAGTTTAATATGGGAAAAACCCTTTGTAGTGGCTTGATTGCTGTTTCATTTTGTTAAATGTCTTTCACTTAGTTAAAAAGCCAAAGCCTTTCCATTAAAAATGTTTGCTTAAAGTCGGGTCTCGTCCGACGGAAAACACAAACATTTGCTTACTCATTACTATAAACATTGGCAATAGGGGAGTGGCCTTACTGCAGACACGTACAAAAATGTGCAAGGCCACTACCCCATCGCCAACGTGTAAGCAAATGTTTTCGGTCGGAGGAGACTCGACTTAAGGTAATCTTGAACATTGTTTTTTTTTAAAGGAAGAAAAACATTCCAGGGTCATGAAAACCTGACAATTTTTTAAAATTATTCCTTTTTTTTTAATTTTAAATTAGAAACCATTTATTAGATAACCAACACCTCTGCCATAGATCACTCTACGTGGTTTACTTCGTTTGGTGACTTAGCAGGGGTGCCTGGGTTCTTGGGGGGAGATTTGTTCGAGTCTTGGCGGCGGATGCGTCTGCTACCAATTACATGGTAGCAGTGGCGGCTCGAGCACAATTTCGATGGTGGGGACCGATATTTTTTTATGTGTATAAATAAATATACTTACGTGACAATTTACCTCAGTATAATTGAGAACATTCAAAATACCTACTCTTTTATATTCATGTACCTGGACGAGTAGGTATATTTTTATGTTTTCAATTCTAATGTCTAAAGTCTAAAGTAAATAATTAATTCAGTTTTTCGAATAAATATTTATTTTTCTCACAAAAATATTATTGGATAAGTTACGCACCTTACCAGAAAAACAAAATAGGTACATATATGAATATAAAGCTTAATAAAAAATACAAATATAATTCAACCAACTTAGGTTTAGAGCGCCTTTGAGGTAAATTTTCCACCAGAACGGCGCTTTATAAATAATCCTACCTATGTTATTATTTTAATAACTAAATACGTACAACAATAATACCACTAACGCGAATCCCGGTCCGTGCATAGCTCACATCTTTCAATTTGAACGAAAGCGAACGCCCAATTATCCACGAGGGGATCCTAGAGTTTATCCCCACGAGAATGATACTATGGCTCAAATGCGCATGCGCGAATTCGCAAGATCTCTAAGAAACGTATTCAGTACAAATAAAAGAAATAAATTTCAAGGAAAAAATCCGGTGATGTCCCCCTAGTGCGCAGAACGGTTTGCGCAGTGGCGGATGGCAACTACTGCTAGTTTCGAGCCAGAGTCGCGAGTCGCGATCGTCGAATCGTGTAGTTAGTACGCAACAAGGAAGTGAGCGGAGCGGTCGCATGTTCGTCCGAAGAAACTTTTTCAATTTCGAACTTAAAAATGTTCTGAATTGAAATTATAGATTATGTTTCTGCAAATGTTAATAACTACTTTTATGTTAAGAATTAATGTTTGTGAACATAAAGCATCGAAAAAATTCTCAATAGGTTTCTGAAATATGAAGTGGGGACTGTCCCCACCGTCCCCTTGAGAAGAACCGCCACTGCATGGTAGGCTAGATCAGGAGAGACTGGGTGAAGGAGACCTTTTGACTTCTCCAGCAGGGCTCTCTCAATGGGTGGGTTGGAATCATTCGTCCGTCACTCCTGGACGCACTGACCCCCAGGTTCCTACCCACCCTCTTACCTTTTACCTTCCCAGAACATCCTCTCCTTCCTTTCCTAAAAATACCCTCCACACAGCATCCCCAAAGATGACACGGGCCCTGAGAGGAATTATTTTCTTCAGGGCTTCTGCAACTCTGCAGTGGTGACCGGCCAACTCCGAAGCACCTCAGAAAGGTCATCAAGAGAGATGATAAAAAAATTGGTTAAATAGGTTAGGGTTACCGGCTATTTTAAAATTATTTTTTCGTAGCTTTTAATGATCTTTCTGAGGTGTTTATGAGTTGGTTTAATTCTGAGTTGGTATGGAACCCTCTGCAGCCCCTACCTGAAGAATTTTAACAAGCGATTCCTAAGCATACTTGGAGTAAAAATGTAGATGTCATTTTGCTGTCTGATGATATTTTTTTTTAATTAAAAACAATAAAAAATATTGTTGGATAGCAAAATTTTATCTACTTTTTTACTCCAAAAAATATGCACAGGAGTCGCTGGTTAAAATCATTCGGGAATGATTTTAAGATCCTCTTATGTAATGCAAAGGGTACCCCTACCTGGTGTATAATGAAAAGTGTGACAGATTAGGTGAAAATAAAACACGATATATTGGAAAATGTGCATTTATTAACAATAATTATAGTAAAAATTGGTACATAATATAATATTAAGAACAATTTTACATAGAAAACTTTATTAAACTTAACCTTCACCTCGTCAAACATAAACATAAACATGACGAAATTTTCACATTTCAGTTAGGGAACGTACCCGTACTACGTGACGCGTTCAGGGGGGAGGGGATCTTCAAAATATGTACCATGCTTGGTCACAATGAGGGGCGGGGGACTTAGGTTTTTATCACATAGTCAATCTAGAAAACTCACATTTTTTTCGAGCCACATCCAAATATGGCGCGCAGTGTTTGAAACTTTTTAAACTCGCAGGAGGCAACATACGCCGAGTACATATACGTGCATATGCTGAGATGTCACCTGATAGTTTGTAGTGCAGAGCAGTTGTCAAGCAAGTCGCCGAGAGTTTGTGCCAGTACAAACACAGTTTTTTCCACTTGTAATTATAGGTATGCATGCAATCTTGCCGTCACGCAGCAGCGCCATATTAAATAAAGATATATAAGCCAAATATTTTTTTTTTACTTTTTGTTAGCAAGAAATGATTCGAAACCATATTTATGAATTACAACGTGAAAACTGTAGGGGGAGGGGGGGGTCTTGGAATAAACTACACATGGTCACCGAGGGGGGAGGGGGGGTTAAAAATTGCAAAAAGTAGGTCATTTAGTATGGGCACGTTCCCTTATTAGCACGGTGGATATCATATTGCACGTAATAAAATAAATTAAATCATAATATTTATTCATTGAAGGCAAAATTTTTTTTTGATTTTGCATTTTAAAATTTTTGTTCGTGTTTCTAATATTGTCTTCAATGAATAAATATAACAATTTAACCCCTCAGGCAAATTTGTTCGGTTTTCGGGAAAACTGTAGGTCTCTTAAAAATCATTGTGTCTCCCTTACTATCATGGTTAGAAATTTAGGCTAAACGGTGTTAGAAAGAAAAACACCAAGCTTTATATTCAAATTTAAAAATTAACCATAAAATAATTAAAATGTGCATCAAAACGACAAAAAAGTTAGTTGATAATACATTTGCCTAGTAAAATATGTATTTTTTTATTTTTTTTTCGTTGTCTGTAATTTTAGTAAGAAAAAACGTAAGGTGAGCCATTTTTGAACTTTTTTATATTTGTATTAAAAATTTTAATATTTCAAAAACTATATGTTTATTTTGAATTATAAAATTTGAAAGCATATTTCATCACCTTTAAAAACAGTGTTGCGTTGAAAAATATTCAATCTATTTGGATTTTATTGCAAAGTGATAATATTTTGATCTTCCGACAAAATATGCCCGAGGCCTCAGGGTTAAGGTTTTACTTATCAAGTTACGCCAAAAATAAAAAAAATTAAATCAATCTTTTTTGGTAAGGAACTCCGTTACTCTCTTGTTGAAGTCTTCTGCATATTTCAAATGGATATTGTGGCCTCCTTCTGGGTAAATATGGGTGCTGAAAAAAAAATTTATTTTTTAATAAAATAGATGTATTTAACCACTCGGACCCGTAAGCTTGTTTTCACGATAATATAACATTACCAGACATATGTACGACGTATGAGGCGTACCTGACTTATTAAAAAGTCTTTTCACTTTATAATACATCTATTTTCAATTTTCGACCTAGCTGCGCCATCTCTTAGACCGGCTAGTAGCCAATTTCAAAGATATATATATTTTATAGTGTGAACTAACTTTCAAAATTACTTTGAAGAATTAAAAAAGCTTTTTTTGTTTGTCGAGGATTGAACCTTCCTCCCCGTGGACTGAATAAAATAAGCGAGCACTGCTAAAAGCTCCACTACACTACTCGCGAAGTTGATCGAAGACACAAACTTCACTTCGCTTCGTGTAACTTCGCTTCACCTCGCCTGACTTTCGATAATTGTCGGAATTTGCGCCTGAGTCAAAGAACTCGAAGTGATCCGAAGGTGTAGACACGCGCTTCGAACTTCGGCTAACTTCGTCGAGGACTTTGTCGAAGCGTCGAAGCGAGTAGTGTAGTGGACGTTTGACACGTAAGCCAAATTCTAATTGGATGGAAACGACATTTATTTCATACTAGTTGAAGTCCCCGGCGATGCCCGGGCTTTACACAGAGTTTTCCAAATCAAATGTAGACAGTGACCTTCCAACCTCGGCATAAAACTAAATATTTGCATACAAATCAAATCCACACTGCCCGCTTGCCAGCCCGCTCGTCCACCACTATATGTTATATATTTCAACCAATTTACACAAAACCTTGACAAATTATATACCTAAACCTTCCTCATGAACCACTCTATCTATTGGTGAAAACCGCATGAAAATCCGTTCAGTAGTTTTTGAGTTTATCGCGAACAAACAGACAGACAGACGCGGTGGAGGACTTTAATTTATAATATGTAGAGATAATAACTGATGTAAATTTTTAAATACAGTCAAACTTGGTTATAACGAGCACGAGGGGACTGACTGAATTTGCTCCTTATAGACATTACTCGTTATATCCAAAATAGGTTTTTTTAAAGTCGTATGTACCTACCCTATCTGTCTTTACTCCAATATAATCGCAAATGTATATTATATTTCAAAATGGTAGTAGGTATTATATACTTCAAAAATATATTAGAAAAATACACTAATTAATTAATTATTGTTTTAATCAATGATTATTTTAAAGATTTCGTTTTTATGCTTCTCAATTTCCTCCACAAAAAAACCAACGCATCGAATATCACCTGTTTGAGGTTTCCAAGAAAAATATCCCTAAAATTGTCTAACTTATTATCGATAGCTTGTGCATATTTTATCGCATGTAAAATCTCACTTATTATAAATTATTACCTGTTGGGATTGTTAATGATTTTCAACTAAAATTATACTTGTCACAATCTAGTGATGCACAACCCGATTAGTGCGGCCCGCATGCCAATTTTGTTCGAGTTTGTCTCCCTGGTTATAGAGAAAAAACCCTGAAATTCCTAGTTGAGAACAATTTTTTTAGCATTTTGGTCAATTTACACTGCTTGCCCTAAATGGAACTAAATTGGAAGGCACCAGAAAAAAATTCCCAGAAAGTGAAATCTTAAATTTTGCTGTCAATCCCCTTTCCTCCAGAAAAACAAAAAAAACCACTTGTAGGTCGCAGGCCATTTCATAAAGAGGCAGAGCCCCCCCTAAGCTAAAAAGGTTGTACATCACCATCACAAATTTACCCCATGTAGGTACTCGTGTTCGGTACCTTCATAAACACTTTTATCGATTTTTAAAACAAAGTTGACAAATAAGGCACAATGCAAAGAAAGATGTAAATGGGGAACAAATTTGCAAACTGAAAATTCGTCGACTTTAGCAGATTTTATGACAATTTTACATAGTGCCCGATGGGTAACAATGTTTCACAGAGCCGACAATCTTAAGCAGGTAGTGCCATAAAAATATGAATCTGTCCAGACAGGGTAGGAAATTCCCGCCAGCCGCCGCTGTTGCACGCCGGGCATATGTCCCTCCATGGTTGCCACCTTTGATAGTTATACCTTACTGCGAGAATAATTCCCAATTATTATTTTTTTTAAACCCATTTAACGATTTAGAAATTGTGTTGACATCCTTTTATGTATTTAGAAATTGTGTTGACAAAATTATTTGCACGTTATATCAGTGAATCGTCCTCATTATAACAGTCAACAATTATATGAAAATAAGTCTGAACTAAAATATCATTTGGTAATTGCTCATTATAGCCATGATCTCACTATAGCCATGATCGTTATTACCAAGTTCGACTGTATAATGTCGTTCAATTTCAGAAAAATGTGTGTGGCCGCATGTGTCCACGTGAGTGCCACCAAAAGTTTTAAATTTCTGCGCACAGTGACTGTGCGGGTTCATATCTGAACCGACAAATCCGCAGTCAAAAATACCGCAGATATTAAAAACCGTTTTCGAGAAATATTTTTATAAACGGACCCGCACGATCATGAGCCAGTGCTGAAAGGGATAACAGAAGAGTAGGTATGATGCCGGCCGTACACGAGCGAGTGTGTACATGGTTATCTCATCTCATCTCGCTCGCTCTCATCTACGCTCGTAATCAAGAGCTCGTATATACACACTCACTCCTTTAGTTGCCCACCAACCATGTTTGCGAGTTTGCGTGATGACATTTACAACAATATGTGAGGTCTAACGAGCTTGAGTTAGAGTTTTTGGATTTAAATTTTTTTTGAAACACAAAACACAAAGACAAACAATATGTCCACAATGTTTGGGTAAATTGGGTGAGCAAATCAATATATCAGTTACGGACTTTTAAAAAAAGCAAGATCCATTATGGTTAATAATAATAATCTTTGTCGTCATACACATGACTTAGCGAGTTTGTACAGCCGACATGAGACAAATGAATGAATGTGAATGAAGGGGACGAGTACGATTTAAGTAGCGCCGCAATTTGACGATGTATTCAGGTAGAACAGTCCAAAGTAACAGGAAAATGGAGAATAAAATTTTTCGATATCTCGCTTATTTTACGAGATATCGAAACTTAAAGTTTCAGATTCAAATTGATTAATTTTATAAAAAGTACTGTTTTTACCCTAACCTAATCTGTATTAGAGACGTAGCATTGAGCGCAATCTATGGTATTAGTCTACATATAATAAAAAACTTTAGGTATCGATAGCTCGAAAACTAAGCGGAATATCAAAAAAATTTATTTTTCATTTTCATCTTATTTTGGGTTATTCTGCCTGAATACATCGTCAAATCGCGGCGCCACGGAAATCGTACTCTCCCTGAATGAAGCAAAGAGTGTGTTTTAAGACAGTGCATATGTTCACACACAACAAAAATCACAAAACCAATCGTCAATGATAGGTGCTGCTACGGAATTGTTTGTTGTGTGAGGCGCACCTCCAGCTGTAACCATATTGACCATTGATTTAAATTCCATGTGACTTCTCTCCCCCCCCTCACCACCCTGCCCTGCGCCTGTCTCACTGATATAGTACTGTACCTACTGTGTTGTGTAGTAGCTAGTAACTCGACGAGTACGAAAAAAGCCCGTATTTTTTTAATTCACATGAGTTGAAGATTTGCTATATAGATAGATAATTCAATTACGAATACACTGGTTTATAAATAAGATATAATCAAAATCAAACCAAACAAACACAAGCGCGCATTTGAGAATAAATTTTTGTTAACTTGAGAAGAAAATCGGCCCAATAAATACAAAAATATTGGAATTTATACACATACAGAATCGACCACAGGGAGTCAATTTGAGACATATACTTACTGATAAAATGGGAAAGTATTATATTAGCTTTCTACTAAGGCAAACAGTAGATCGTGGGAATGTTTAAAAAAAATTTTTAAACGTTTTAAGAAAGGTAGATAAATTTGCCAAATTATGGCAAGCGATCAAGTCGTTTTGCAATCTTGCCATAATATGCCAAATATCGCTCGAGTGGTTAAGGCTCTGCAACCGGGCTCGAAAAGATGAAGATGGAGAGATACGAAATTACGAATGTTAGAGGAGAGCGCTAACATTTACAGCGACAAAATCGATGCGAAAATGTTTAATAAAACACGACTCATTTAAAATAGAGCAAAAATCTCGCAGGCATTATCTTAAACAGCATTTAAAGAAACCTGTGAATTTTTTCGTACATATAACTTGTAAAATAACTGAAACAAACGCGTTTATAATAATTTTTGGAGCATACTTTGTGATTTTTTTCTATTGAGGGAATTTTATATAATTTGCGTTTCGGCGAGGGGAAAGTCTAGATATTATCTTCAAAAATAACATATATTTTTTTAGAGCTTTAAAACTTACCGTGTTTAAGGGAAATATGTAAAAAATCGGTGGAAATCCGGGTTGCGGGCCCTTAATAGAAAAATATCAAAATATACAATGAAGAAATGATAGAAAAACAACTCAACTTACATTGAATGTTCAATGTTGCTATGCAAAACAGAGATGTGTTGGGGATCGACCAAACCATCTTTGGCCCCGTATAAAAGCAATGTTGGACATTGTATTTCCACCAGTCTGGACATGCAAATATCTCCACGATTCTCGTGGTGAATGTTCTTCATGGCGTCGGCCCATTTTCCCATAGTTTCAGCTAAATATGACTCCCCATACAAAGCGATCATGGGATCTTTCATTCTCTTGGACCACGTAGTGATATCTCTTAAGCCTGTAAGAGAAAAACAAAATATTAGTCAGGCATTTGTGTGAGAAATGTACCAACATAATAAAGCAATAAGTTCGTACGGGGTTAATTATTGTCATGTTCATTATTAGATTCCAAGTTTCATTCAAGTAGTCACAACCAAAATATAAGATTATTTGTTTCAATCTTCATTGAATCAAATTGAATAGGGTAATTTCAATAATCACGTCCCGACAAACTTCAACTGAGCGTATTTGCAATAATTTATTATAATAATACTAGCTGACCCGACAAACGTTATTCTGCCATATAAATTATTTCTATTGAATATTTTGGTTGTTAAATAAAAAATAACCAATGTATTGTAAGTGTGTGGGGATGGGATCTATGACAGAAAGAGGAATGGAGCGCTGTAGACGATGACCGCCGATAAAAATAAAAAATACCAACTAAAGTAGGAAAATGAAATAAAGAAAATCTGTATGAATTTCGAAGAGCAATTGAGTGTACGATATTTTTTGTCAGTCCGTCTTTAACCAACACAAATAAGCTCGATGGTTGTTTACCCATGCGAGAAGATGATGCCGAATGAAATATCAAAATGACGCGACGCTTCTCGTGAATGTCTTGCACATGTGTGGATGAAAGTTCGATGAGGCGGATGTAGCGCCAGCTGTCAATCAACAACATAATAATTTCGTTCTGTTTGAAATACAAAAGACGTTTGAATTTGTTCATACAAAATTACTAAAATCGCGAATAAAAAATGGGAGGGTGGGGGTAGGAGGTTAAAATTTGGTATTTTTTGATGCCAAATAAAAATTTTGTCAAAAAATAGTTTTTTTTTTCTGGAGAATGTCACTTTATCAGGTAAGTGTCCGGAAACTCATAGTACAAGCGGGAAACTGGTAAATCTACATCACATTCGGAGTCGATTTGTGATATAACTTTTTTGATTTGAGCTTTCGTTTTCGAGTAAATCGGGTCCGAAGTTGGAATTTTTTTTATTAAATTTGAAAAAAATTTTCACTAGGGGGTTGATTTCAGCTGTGTAATGTCTTATAAAATGCATCGAAGGGTAAACCTGGCTCAAAAGTTATTTTAACCCTTTAGTTGCCGAAAAAATGGAAAAATAGAAAAAAAATAATATTAAAATCGAAATGCTTAGATCGAAAAAAATAAGTTTTTTGGGTTCTCTACGTGATGTAGATTCACCAGTTTCCCGCTTGTACTACGAGTTTCCGGACACGTTGTATTGTCATTAACAAATTTTTATTTTTATTTATTGAAGTTTCTTGCCAGCCCTTACGGATTAATATAAGGCCATGTATGAAATAAATGTGACAAGTTTAGTGCCAGATACTGCGCCACAAGACAGTCCCCTGTCTGAATGAGTAGTTTCAGTTGGATTCAATGTCATTGTCAGTGAGCAGTGAAGCAGTTTTTAGTTTTTATTTATTGAAGTTTCTTGCCAGCCCTTACGGATTAATATAAGGCCATGTATGAAATAAATGTGACAAGTTTAGTGCCAGATACTGCGCCACAAGACAGTCCCCTGTCTGAATGAGTAGTTTCAGTTGGATTCAATAAGTCATTGTCAGTGAGCAGTGAAGCAGTTTTTAGTTTTTATTTATTGAAGTTTCTTGCCAGCCCTTACGGATTAATATAAGGCCATGTATGAAATAAATGTGACAAGTTTAGTGCCAGATACTGCGCCACAAGTCAGTTCCCTGTCTGAATGAGTAGCTTCAGTTGGATTCAATAAATCATTGTCAGTGAGCAGTGAAGCAGTTTTTATTTATTGAAGTTTCTTGCCAGCCCTTACGGATTAATACAGGGCCATGTATGAAATAAATGTGACAAGTTTAGTGCCAGATACTGCACCACAAATCAGTCCCTAGTCTGAATCAGTAGCTTCAGTTGAATTCAATGAGTCGTTGTCAGTGACCATTGAAGTAGTTTTTTCCCAATCGGTGTGTAAGAAATCAATTTTATTTTCAAATAAATAATTATTATTATCTAGAAAAGCAGCATCGGTGGCTTTTTAACCCATAGAGACATAGGAACAACTCATATAGGTCTCATAGAAATCGTTGTATCTCCCTTACTATTATATCAAAAAGAGAAAAGATCACGCTTTATATTCAAATACAAAAACTAACCACAAAAGAAGTAAAATGTACACTTTTGGGGCCATTCATTTATTACGTAAGACGAATTTTGCTGGTTTTCGACCCCCTCCCCCCTATTATAAGAAAAAATAAGAATAGGCCGACCCCCTCCCCCCCTGTTTAATATTTATTATTTAAGAATCTAAAGGAAAAAATGAATACGCGTTTGGTTTGTTTTAATGTTTATTTTTCAAAGTAACAATTTTTAGAAATGTTTATTTGTACTTACAAGGGTACTAATAATTTTAACTTTGCGCAGTTTGTGATCTTACGTAAGAACTATCGAGACTCCCTCCCACCCCCTTGTAAGAAAAAATAAGACATCCCTCCCCCCCCCTAAATCGTCTTACATAATATATGAATGGCCCCTTTATGAAACGAAAGTTTCGAATGGCATTTTGAAATAAATTTATAAAACATTTGTATAATAAAACATGTACATTTTTTTTTGTTATCATTTAGTAATATTAGTTAGAAAAAACGTAAGGTGAGCCATTTTTAAAACTTTTTTATGTTTGCGTGCAAAATATTTATATTTCAAAAATTATACGTTTATTTTGATTTATAAAATTTTAAAGTGTATTTTATCAACTTTCAAAAACAGTTTTTAGTTTTCGGATACATTCAGAAATAATCCGTTTATTTGTATTTTATTGTAAAGCGGAAATATTTTGAGCCTCTGAAATAATATGGTTGAGGCCTGACGGGTTAAAATAAAATTGCAGGTTGACACGCTTAACTTTGAAGTCGGTTGCGTCACTGGTGCATATTTTGTTGATACAAAAAGTCTATGGACTTAAAAAACAGTAGGATTAGTGATCAAATGAAAATTTAGCCTTTTCAATATTACATGTTAATTTTGTTAGTTGTCACTCAAATCACCTTCGTATCCTGCTAGTTCGGTATTCAAAATAAACGAATTTGCTCCCCATATAACGGCTTTCTTAACAAACTCGGGATATTTGGCTGCCAAGAACATAGATGAGATGCCCCCATCACTCCAACCGAGTAAAGAAAACTTTTGGATTTCTAGTGCCTGAAAGGAAAAAATTAGAACCTACTTTAAAAAAAGCCAACAACCATAAATTAAAAGAAAAAATACCTTTGATACCAATCATTTCTGTATTTAAAATGTAAGTTTTGGCTCCCCAGATGACAGACTTCTTTATGTATTCAGGATATTTTGCTGCTAGGATTATGGAGCTGATTCCTCCATCGCTCCATCCCAGAAGAGAAAAGTTTTTGATTTCTAAAGCCTGAAGTAAGATATAGTGAAGGAAGATATGTTAGTAAGAAAGATAGGTAAATATGCAGAGACTCCACCTCACGGATAATATAAAACTTTCGTTGTCAAAGTTCGATACACGGATAATACGGAATATTCCTTTTTTAACTAATAGACAATCAAATATGACACTCGTCAGAAGTACCAATTTTATAAAATAAATTCTCGTCAAAAAAAAAACAAAAAAGTACCTACTTCGAATTATTGGGTTGAGATTCAAACTACGAAAGCTGCATGTCATCATAATTTTACATATACATCCCAGGTTTTGAATGGTTTTTTTGGCAAAGCAGGGTTTGTCTAGCGGGTATGTGTAATTATTCTAATACATTTCTTTCCATGTTCTGCTGTTATAAATACAGGTACAAACTTGTCAACAATGCATTCACTTCACAGTGTGAATAAATTATTGTTTTATATGGCAATAAAAAATAAAATAGACCCTACACACAGCATTCCAGATGACATAGGCCCTGAGGGAAATTATTTTCCTCAGGGCCTCCTGTGTGGAGTTAATGTAAAAAAAAAAATATTTTTTTTCTACGATTGGTAGCATTGATTGATTACCTTAGGCCTAAGTAGGTAAAGTGTGTAAGTAAGATATAGTAGGTAAGTAAGGTATAGTGGAGTAAGAGAGAGAGTAATGCCTGGTTCACACGAGGTCAGGAAAACATTGTATTGTCCAAGCTCCGGACCTATTGTCCTAGTGTGAAAGAAGATGGGAGAACAGGACAATGAACCAAGACATTGTTAGATATTATGTCAAATAAAATAAATAAATAAAATTGTCCTAGAGAAAGATGGGCAGGCTACCTCCACAGGTCAATGTCTTACCCCCACCACTGCACCTGGCCGCTTTGTCTGCATATAAACGCGCATGGTTAATACATTAGGACAATAGCCAGTCACACCACGTGTACGTATCTTAGCTCTCGGCGCTCGGATCTCATCGATAAATGGAGCGTGGAAGAAATTACTAAATTGATACCTGAGAGATTTTAATCAGCAATTCGTGAGCAGATTTAGAGTAAAAAATTTTTTAATTAAAAACAAACAAAAAAAATTTGCACACGCCACAACTTAGAAGATGGGTTCAGCCAACATGGGTCACATGATGGGCACTCCTTTTCCTTCTACCAGCACGGTAACAGAGGAGAGAGAGCACATATCACATGATCCCGTCGCCACGCGTAGCAGTGTTTTCAGTGGTGACGTGTGATAGAAACATATTTTGTTTTGAAAACTAAAAAAAATCATCAGACAGCAAAATGGCATTACATTTTTTACTCCAAATATGCTCCGGAATCGCTGGTTCTTTCTTTCTTGCTCGGAATCTTTCAAGTACATGCTGTTACACCTGTATGGTGAACACAATAAGGAACTCCAGTGAAAAATATTATGGCTTTAAAAAAATATGTTCATATAGACTATAGACCAATAAACGCTAATTCTGAATATATAAGTTTTATTAAATAAAATTAAATGCAGAGTTTTTAAAAAATTATTAAAAATTCCATTTTTAATCGGGTCATAGAAACACGCAGTCAAGTTGGTATTATTAAAATGTTTAGTGGTGACGTCACTGGTCCTTGTATGGAAATGAAGGTATGACACAAGCCATCGTATTAACAACGTTTCATCTTATTCGTTTATTTACATACTGTTTATAGAGATTTAGTTATCGTGTTAATTCATTGAAAAAATTGGACTGGAGTTCCTTATTGTTGTATTTTTGCATTGAATTTTTGGCGAAATGAGGCATAGTAGCAATTCAAAGTGCTCTGGTGACATTCTTGTGCATATTTTATACTCCTGAGGATCTTCCACTTTTAATTCTTTAAAGATAATTGTAGTCAATTCCAGTGAAGATCTACGTCCCATCCAATTTCTAATCCACAGTTTTTTCTTTTTATTATTTAGGTCACTCTCCAATAATTCCAATACATCTTGATATTTTTCAAAAACTCGCTCGTAACACATGTATCCATTTTTGCAGCACCCCATATTCAAACTGTTGTATTGTTCCATTGTCCTATCCACGACAGAGATATGACAATATTGTATTCGTGTGAACTCAGCAAAATACATAATTATGTAATAAAATTTAGTTATCATAAACTGTTTTACAAGAAAAGAACTGTAATATAATTTTGATTACCACTACTCACATTGCCAAATTTCACCAGTATACTAATGCTCAGAAATAATAATGTCTATTTTTAAAATGTTAATTTATGATCAAATTCCAAAGTTCAGGTCAGTTCATACAAAAACAAGTCTAAAGTTGCCCATAGCTGGTTAAAACTGAAGCGGTAAAAAATAAGTGGGAATCATTTAGGAAAACAGTTTGTCATTATTTAAGTATTAATATACTGCAAATTAATATACTACAATTTTTTTTCCCATTTGGTCTCTGGTAGGTTGACATGTTGTTCTTGTATTGTTTTGCATTTATAATACTTATATAGTGCAATTGCATAACGCGGATTGACTAGATGATCATTTGGGAAGTGTGTGAAAGGGTTTAGTTTTTCCTGTGGGGAAAATTTAACCCGGACATTTAAATCTGGTGCGTTAAAAATATACTCCACATTAATATACTACATATTAATATACCGCAAATTAATATACTATTAATACTCGTGTATACTGTAAATTAATACACCATTAATACAAGCTTTGGACAAAGACACTACCAATATCACGCTATAAAAGCATTCAACAGTCTAACACTTGAAAATAAAATTGAGGAAAACAAAAATAAATTCCGACACAAAATTACAAAATGGATTAAAGACCAAAATAGACAATACTACCAAAATATCATAGCATAAAATAAAAAAAATTTAAGTAACACACAAAACCAACTTAAAACACAAACACACAATACTTATTAAAAATATCGTTTTTAACCTTATACATATAATATTATTTATTTTCAAATTTACATTAATTTTAAATCTCTACTTTTTAAGTTTAATTTATCTTAATCATATGTTTTTTTATTTACTTTATTCCGTTTTTTCACCAATATTATTTATATGTATTGTATAATTTTGTGTATAATTTATGTGTATAATTTTGTATATGAAATGGAGGCCTCAGCACGGGTAAACCACCCAGTGAGGCCAACATCATTGAATTGTGTTTTATAATGTAAATATATTGCTCCGAATCGAGATATAATTCATTGTATCTTGATTACAGTCAATATTCAAGACAATTCCACACCATTTGAACTGGGAATTAAACATGTTTCTAATTTTTGACGTTCAGAAATAATAATAAATTATCAAAGAAAAAATTCCGAAAGTACATTAAATAATGGTAAAATATCTCGTCATTTGTAGTCAGCAACAGTCAAATATCGGTCACTTTTGACTAAAATGTCAAAAGATGGCAAAATAAAATTAAAGTAAGAAAAACTACTTAATTAAAAAAAAAATAAAAGGGATAAAATAGAAAAAGGGATAGAATAGAAAAAAGAAATGCAAGATAGTTTTGGTGGTAGATATAACATACCAAAAATACTCACCCTCATCAGCAGAAGAGCCAGATCTGCATCTTTTTCATAGAAATTAAGAGGAAATTCTCTGTAAGGGGGAATGCTCTTTCCATAACCGGGGGGGTCCCATGCTATTATGGTAAAGAGGTTTTTGTCCAACCCCTTGATTTGAGGGGTGAAATCAGTCCAGATGGACCCCACCGCTCCGGGCATGCAAAGTAGGTTGTGTGGCCCATTGCCAGTTTTTAAATAGTTGATATCATTGTCTCCAACACGGATTTTGTTCTCCTGAAAAATAAAAACAATAAAAATCAACTTACACTTCAACCACTGATTTCTGAGCTTTTAATCAGAAACAAACAACAACAAAAAATCTTTCATACATCGTCAGCAGACTTCAATATATAATATGCACCGTCCCACAGCATTGGATAGCAACGCAATGTGTCCTGATACAACTTGTATACAATTAATAGGTTTATAAAATAGCATTACTTTACAATACTATATCTGTAACCTAACCTAACCTACACAAATATAACTATACAAAAAAGACTGGAGCTTCGTACACAATAGCCTACGGTAGCCTCAGTGGCGTAGCTAGGGGGGGGGAGGTGGGGGCGGCCCACCCCGGGTGCCACCCGACCGTGGAAAAAAAATTACGAAGAATATTGTCACAAAAATATTTTACACATGAACACGGTCTGTTATTTATATTTGCGTTCATAACTCTTACTATTACTTTGGTTGTTGAAAAAGTTGTTAATCTGTTAGTGTTGAAAAAACAAGGTAAGTGAAGTAAGGTAAGTGGATTTGGGGGGGGGAGGGTGACACCACATTATCCGTCCCGGGTTCCACCCATGCTAGCTACGCCGCTGGGTAGCCTAATACATTAACCTATCAAGAATCATGTTTACTAACAAGAAACGCAATGGCCAAGAGTAAACACCCATACTCAGTTGATGTTGACTACATGGCAGTGGATTGAATCTTCGTCTCATTCTTATATCAAATTACACGCTTGCGTATTGAGCTACCAGAATCCGTTTATCCTCACACATAATCTGGGCCTCCCAGGTCCCTTCTTACAGCCCTTTCCTTAACCATCCTAAAATTTCGCTCAACCGGATGGCGATTAAGTGTGTAAGAAAGAGCTGCTACATTATTGTGAAAAAGAACCTGAGTTTATTGCCTTTTTGTACCGTCGCCATTCCGTAAAAGTGGGAATATTATTTAATTTATCATTATGTTTGTTCAATGTCCGGGGTGAAGAATTATTGACCCATACATTCTACGGAAAAAAAAAAGAATCCTAAGTGCCGGACGATCATGCACGCAAGTGACAGTCACACAGTCTTGACTTTCCAAATTACATAAGTGTGCATCAGCTGCGGTTAAAAGATTAAAAACACTAGAGAATGACATGGATGCTTATCAGTAGCAAATTAAATAAGTAACAAGTGTAGGTACGTTATAAATGCACTTGACCATTGACTTTTTTAATGTCACTTACAGACAGTTCGGCAACTATCTTTTGACGCATGTCATAAATTAGAAAAACTGCCCTCTTTTTAATTTGTAATCTTCTCCGTGATGTATTGGTGTGTAACGGAGAATATGAAAAATAAAAATTACAAGTGTGCAGTTCACACGCGGTAGAAGTGAAACCTTCAGAAAACTAAAGTAGACAAGAGTGGGGAGGCTACGATGCACCGCACAAAGAGGAGACCGATTATTCTATCTCATTTTCTCGCAGACTAAATCTATATAGATGTATGTGTTTGTCTCTTTTTAGTGTCGATTTTTCGTTCCATCGAGTTTCAAATTACAGCAGTGCTAAAGAAGTTTTCACTTCAATAAATAAATAAAATAAAAAAAAAACAAAAAGTATTAGATAACTTAGCTACTGATCATAAAGTTAAGCATAATATCTTTACAACAAGTATATGTCTGCACGATTCTTGATCTTTTAAGAATCTATATTGATAGCAACTGGTTGAAAAAATATGCTTGTTCAAATCTTGTATCTATATATTATGACATTGTATAATATGTTAATACCCACAGGTAGGTACTATATAATAACTGATAAGAAATTATTTTTAGTAACTGAACAATACAAACTGGCACTACGAGGACTAGGGATGTTATGAACATTCGCATTCGCATTCGCATATGCGAATAATTCGCATCATTTTAAACATTCGCATCGACATTCGCATTCGCAACAATTGATGCGAATTTTTAGCGAATGCGAATGTGTGCAGATCCATGACGTGACTCGCCCACTGTCCACGTGTCTTTTGTTTTTCGAGCAAGCGCATGAGCGCGCTAGCTACATTGTTTGTGATTCCTTGATTGGTTTATCGTTTTAGTTGTCATTTAGCATGTCACTTGTCAGTCAGGTGCTAAAAGGTTGAGGACTTCAACAAGCAACATTAATGAGCCTTCGACAAGTTCTGCTAAAACTCTTTCTAGCAGGAATCCTAGATTCCTCAAGTGATAGCGAAAACTTTGACAGTGCAGAATCTGGAGACACTATAAGCTGTGAAATCAAAGCTCAATTGAAGGCATATCTTAAAGAAAAACGAACCTCTCTTGATGAAAACCCTTTGGACTGGTGGAAGAGTAAATTAAAATACGGCAAATTGACAGATCTGGCTCCTACATATCTGAGCGCTCCACCCAAGGGCGGATCCAGGGGGGGGGTCATGAGGTCATGACCCCCCCCTGGGCTGGGTCCAGGACCTAGGTGGACCAACTTTTTACTTGTATCTATTATTATCAAAATTAAATTATAACTTCTAGTGACTTGACCACGACTCTGTGACCCCCCTCCTGGAGCTATGTGACCCCCCCCTGGCGCCAAAGCTGGATCCGCCCTTGGCTCCACCTGCCAGCGTTCCGAGTGAACAATTATTCAGTGCAGCCGGCCTTATATACGAACCCCTTAGAAATCGCCTCATGTAATTGTAAATAAAAAAATTAGGAACTTTAAGCTCTAAATGCCAGCAGATCCATATGGATATGTTAAAGAATCATTTCTCTGAATATAAATAGCTGTTCTGGGGAAACTACATACAGTAGATTATATACATATTATTATGTATTATAAATACATTAACACATTATCTGATAAGATAGTACAATTTACAAGAACAACATTTTGCAAAAAAACAAGTAAGTTATAACGAAAATAGAATCAGATGGCAGAAAGTGAAAATTTTGCAACGGCCTTCGCTCATGGAGAAACCGAAAACTAGTTGGCAATTCAATTCACTGCACGAGACCATGCTGCATGCCTCGCAGTACCGATTTACCGGCGCACCTAGACTGTGCTGCATACCAATCTACCGGTGCACTTAGGCCGTGCTGCATGCCTCACAGTACCGATTTACCGGCGCACCTAGACCGAGCTGCATCCCTCGCAATACCAATCTACCAGTGCACCTAGACCGTGCTGCATGCCTCGAAATACCAATCTACCAGTGCACCTAGACCGTGCTGCATGCCTCGCAATACCGATTTACCGGCGCACCTAGACTGTGCTGCATACCAATCTACCGGTGCACTTAGGCCGTGCTGCATGCCTCACAGTACCGATTTACCGGCGCACCTAGACCGAGCTGCATCCCTCGCAATACCAATCTACCAGTGCACCTAGACCGTGCTGCATGCCTCGCAATACCAATCTACCAGTGCACCTAGACCGTGCTGCATGCCTCGCAATACCAATCTACCAGTGCACCTAGACCGTGCTGCATGCCTCACAGTACCAATCTACCGGCGCAACTAGACTGTGATGCATGCCTCACAGTACCGATCTACCGGTGCACCTAGACCGTACTGCATGCCTCACCGTACCGATCTACTGGCGCACCTAGACCGTGCTGCATGCCTCACAGTACCGATCTACCGGCGCAACTAGACTGTGCTGCATGCCTCACAGTATCGATCTACCGGTGCACCTAGACCGTACTGCATGCCTCACCGTACCGATCTACTGGCGCACCTAGACTGTGCTGCATGCCTCACAGTACCGATCTACCGGCGCAACTAGACTGTGCTGCATGCCTCACAGTATCGATCTACCGGTGCACCTAGACCGTACTGCATGCCTCACCGTACCGATCTACTGGCGCACCTAGACCGTGCTGCATGCCTCACAGTACCGATCTACCGGCGCAACTAGACTGTGCTGCATGCCTCACAGTATCGATCTACCGGTGCACCTAGACCGTACTGCATGCCTCACCGTACCGATCTACTGGCGCACCTAGACTGTGCTGCATGCCTCACAGTACCGATCTACCGGCGCAACTAGACTGTGCTGCATGCCTCACAGTATCGATCTACCGGTGCACCTAGACCGTACTGCATGCCTCACCGTACCGATCTACTGGCGCACCTAGACTGTGCTGCATGCCTCACAGTACCGATCTACCGGCGCAACTAGACTGTGCTGCATGCCTCATAGTACCGATCTACCAGTGCATTGATCTACCCGTGCTGCATGCCTCAAAGTACCGGTCTGTCACAACAACTTTTGATGTACCATGCAAAAGACAATGATATGGAAAACACCATGAAAGTACATTAGAAGAATCTTTTTACATCGAAACCAATCATTTTGTGAAATTATCGTTATGTGTTTTTGGGGTGTTATGCCGTGTTGCGCTACCTCCCTCTTTACACATCTACCGGATCTGCCCTGATGATGGTAACGTAATAACGCTGTAACGCTGTCCGAAACGTTAGCTAAAGAAGGAGGTAGCGCAACACGGCATAACACCCCAAAAAACATAACGAAAATACTTTTGGCCGTGAAAATCTTAAAACGTATCTCATTTGTGAAACTTTATTCTTCAACATTAAGGTGTTTTTGTTTTTCTGGCCCATAATGAAATAATAACAGCACTTGAATAGAACTTAAAAATTAACTTCTAAATTTGATGAATGGTTCAAATTCTGCAAAACAGCCCGTCCTTAGAATTCATCATACTAAATTAAAAACAGTCTAAAATTGCGCGTTAACTTTGTTTATTATTTTATATATACACAATTTGGGAGGAGAGTGTGGGTACCGCCGCCCGGGAACCATTTATTTGATAACCAACATCTCTGCCTTAAGTAGTTCGCTACGTTTGGTGACTTAGCAGGAGTGCTAGGGTTCATAGGAAGTAAGGCGTCCACACTATGGGAATTCTGTTACATTGCATGATACATTGCGACAATGTGAACGGCAAATTCTTTCATTGCGTGTTACATTGCATGTTACGTTACAGCATTCTGTACCCGGCTTTAGGTGATTTTTCACAAAAACAGCACTCTAAAAATTATTCAATTATTATTATAAAAAAAGAAAAAATTTATTGCATACTTTTATTATGTTTGTAAAGCCAAAAAAATGCACCTCAAAATTTTAAAATCATACTAGTTTAAAAAATAAACATTTTTTTGGCTGTTGTAAAATTTGACAAATGGGAGTTATGAATTCTACAAATTAATCTGATAATATCGACACTGGAAAGGAAAATTGGTTTTTTTCCTTTCCACCATCGAATTATGTATAGTGTGTCGGACGTATTTGGCATATTATGTATTCTGTATTTAGATATGTAAAATATTGTGTTTAATAAATAAATTGTCAGGGTGAGGCGAGCGAGCAGAGGGAATTTTGTTGCCATCGGGCACTTTCACTGGATTCTCGGAATCCGGACCCGATGGTTAACGTCTTTAATGGGTTCTACGAATCCTTCCTACGCATAACGGCTAACGGCCCAACAATGACATAGCAACGGCAGAGTGCTCTAGCATTCTACCTTGGCCTAATTAATAGGGTCTAGAAGCCCTTCCAAATAGTAAACCAGTAATCAACTAACCACCTTCGCGTCAACATCTCTCTCTGCCTGCCCGCCCTTGCTCTGACCTGCTTCCATTCGCCTCTTTTCTTTTCTGACCATCGCCTTACCCCTGGACCTCGGACACTCTACGCTCTACGGACCAGACCCGGCTAGTTAAAAGGAACTACGAGCCCTTGGATCACCTTCAGACAAGCTCTCCAAGCGGACAGCCCTGAGACGCTCTCCCGACTTCTTAACGCCTTCGTGGATCGGAACCACCCCCTGTTTCTACAGTCTTGTGTGCCTCACCCTGTGCGGTACATATAGTATATTATTATGGATTGAGATAAAAATATGTCAATAAATAATAACAAAAGTAAAGATAAAACTATGTTCATGGAATAATCAACATGACCTTTGCATGTGAGAAGCCAATATGGAATCTAATATTCTGCCGACATCATTGTTTCTGGTGTCACATTATGTTTTAATTTCTGAATAAATTTTATGTTTATCTTTAACCTGGAAGGGGTAATCATGAACCGTGGCATGATTACCATTAGAAGGTGCGGACTACTCCGAGTGAAATCAAAATGACCGATGGAGATAGAAATGTCGGGAGAATATAATATGCAAGCAAATGAGTGGAAGAAAATGTCGGAGACGCTCCAGGAAGACAATGTACAATCAAGTACAGGGTGTCCGCCGGCAAATTTTATACTTAAAAAAATAAAATAAAATATAAATATAATGAAAGTTTTTTTTTTCATTTTATTTTATTTAAGGAGAAAACACAGATGCAGACAATAATTAACAAAACAATATTATGAACAATAACTTGAGAATTGGCCTGCACTCCAACTATTTCTCACTAATTGACTTGATAAATAAAGATTTTCAAATACATTTTTTATACATGTTTAAAAATAAGTCATAATTAATAAAGAATCGAAAATTGTTTAAAAAGAAGCACATTAAAAGTAAAGTGAATGATATATGAGTTTTTTTTTTAATAGGAAAACAGTCTTCAATTTTCTACCAAAAG
Source organism: Limnephilus marmoratus (assembly GCA_917880885.1). Classification (NCBI taxonomy): domain Eukaryota; kingdom Metazoa; phylum Arthropoda; class Insecta; order Trichoptera; family Limnephilidae; genus Limnephilus; species Limnephilus marmoratus. The sequence goes on along the minus strand of OU862923.1, from coordinate 26,338,787 downwards.
TGCTATAAGTATCAAAAAATATATCGGAATCCTTAAGGTTGTGGTTTTTATTAAACAATTCGCACATTCTTCTGATTGGATCCCTGACACCAGCATTTGTACGTGTCCGGTTAATGTGGAATAAGTCGTTAAGCCTAGTTGTTCTGGGTGGTATTTTAAAATTAATTAGTTTGAGTAAGTCCGTTTAGGTGCGCTCATTCTGTAATTGAGGCAACGCAGAAATTTCTTTTGGACACTTTCAATATTTTCTTTATAGATACCGTAAAGTGGAGTCCATATGGAGGTGCAGTATTCAAGTTGAGAATGGACCAGCATATAGTAAAGCAGAAGGTAGGTTTCAGGTTTTCGAAATACACGGCTGTTTCTGATAACAAAGCCTATCATGCAGTTAGCTTTATTCACAATGTTTTCAATGTGCGCACCGAAATGAAGTTTGGAATCAAAAAGTACGCCGAGTATATACAGTATACGCGCTCGATTTATTAATAGTTATTTATTTATTATCTCAAATAAGGATTTTAGTAGGAATTTTAGAAGGATTTTAGTTTTTAAAAATATCTCCACTCAAATGGTGTCCTTCTAGCCGCAAACATTCTTGCAATCTTTCCTTCATGTTGGCGAAAACTCGCTTGTAAAGTTCTGGACTGATAGCTGCAATCTCTCGTCGGATATTTTCTTGTAAAGCCTCTATTGTTGATGGCGAATTGCTGTATATGCGAGATTTGAGATATCCCCACAAGAAAAAGTCGCAAGGGGTCAGATCGGGTAATCTAGGGGGCGAGGCTATGTCGCCGAAGCGACTCATCAATTTTCCAGGAAAAGCTCTCTCATTTTAGTCATTGAGTCCCTAGCTGTGTGTGCCGTGGCGCCCGTGGCCACATCCTGCTGAAAATGGGTTCTGTTATTGTAACCAACATGACGATGTAGCTCCAGTATAAAAAAATTGACCAACATCGCGCGGTACCGTTATGCGTTAGCGGTTTCGCCTCTACCGAAAAAAAAAGGATTTTGTAAAATTTCCCTTCTCACAAGTTCTGTGTTTTCAGGAGTAGTTACAGTCGTTGAAGGTCCAGGACGAGGTTCATTTCCGACTGATCGAGTTTCTCTAAATTTCTGTACCCATCAATTGGTTCGACGGGCCATCCTTCAATCGTCGGATACCAAAGTGAGAAAAAAGCCGACACCTCGCCACATTCATAAAATAATTGTTATAAAGTCCACTGACTCATGGCTACTAAACAACCCGCAACACTTGCGCGTTGAGTGATACCCCGCTCCCCCCGCTGCCGTTTTCCTACACTGTGAGCTCAGTACAAAGTGTAAAATCTGCCAGCGGACACCCTGTATTTGAGTCAGGACACTTCAAGAGTCCGTACATATAACACAAGAGCATCCCAAAAGGGCATTATTAAGACCGCCCTAAAAGCTCCCATTAGGATGCCAGCAAAACCAATCCAAGTCTTTTGGAGTTCCAAACATTCTAAATATCTATGTTTTAATCAACTTTGTCTCTGGTCACAACTTGCAACCAATAGTCTCGTCGATGGGTGCAGATGCACCAAAAACTCGAGCTAGCACTTGTTAGAATGCACCTAACTATAAAGCGAATCAGCTGTGTAACAATTTTGAAGTAAAAACTTCTTTAGCACCGTTGTAATTTGAAACTCGACGAAACAAAAAATAGCGACACTAAAAACAGGTTAACACATACATCTATAGCAGGGGTCACCAATTACTTTTATTAGGGGTCTGTTTTTTAAATAACATGACCATCGTGGTCCGGAAGTGAAAAAGCTTAACACCCCCCCCCCCCCCCTCCGGGCTTAACAATTGAAATAATAAACTGTACTGCTTAAATATTTGTAATTATTATTATTTATTTATTTTAAATATGCTATCTAATAAAACGAATGGGTTTCGGATAATTATTTTATTACATAATAAAACGAATGGGTTCCCGATAATTATTTTATTACATAATAAAACGAATGGGTTTCGGATAATTATTTTATTACATAATAAAACGAATGGGTTCCCGATAATTATTTTATTTTTTGTTCATATGAAGCGGATACTTTGTGATGCGACATTATTAATTTAAAATAAAACAATAACTTTGTAAACACCACTTTAATTTTAAAATTAAAGTGGTGTTTACAAAGTTATTGTTTTATTTTAAATTATTTTATTACATAATAAAACGAATGGCTTCCGGATAATTATATTATTACATAATAAAACGAATGTTCCGGATAATTATTTTATTACATAATAAAACGAATGGGTTCCGGATAATTATTTTATTACATAATAAAACGAATGGGTTCCGGATAATTATTTTATTACATAATAAACGTATGTTGTGAATAAAAAGAAGTACTCAGGGTTTTTTACAATATTAATGAGAAAAATGACATTTTTTGCCTTGGACTCTCCGTCCAAAGTTTGGACTAAAGTGCAGGGTATTTTCATTAAATCTTGGAGATGTCCATCGATAAGTCTGCCCCGGAATTTATTTTTAAGTAAGTTCATCTTGGAAAATGTTGCTTCACAAACATATCGTCGGCAGAAAGGCTAATTGACGTAACCAGCAAATCCTCTACTTTCGGGAAAGTCGAAAAAACAAAAAACAAAAAATCAGAAAATAGTAATGGTAACCCCTATCTCGTTGATTTTTACAATGAACAACAGAATAATGTATACGTTTCTACCAATATAATTAGATCTATGTAATTATTTAAAAAAATGATGATTTTGCACTTTGCGTGTGAATTAAGCACTTGGACCCATAAGCTTTTTTTTCACATAATTTATTGTTGCCAGACATGCATGTGACGTAGGAGGCGTACCTGACTTATTTGTTAACAAAATTAAAATACACAATACATATTTTTCATTTCCCCGGACATAAATATTCACTTTTCAGCATAATAAAGCTAAATCGATTATTTAAAAGAAATTTTTAAAAGAAATGAAAATAAATAAATATATTTTAGACAAGACATAATGTAGACCTAAGCCGCCGCTACCCGAATTTCTACCGATTTCTTACATATCTCCCTTAATTATTTGAAATTTTTAAGCTCTTAAAAAATATATATTTTATTTTTAATAATAAAATAATAATAATATCTTTATTTGGAAAACGGACAGCTTTTTTTTAAGATAATATCTAGACGTGTTCCATGCCGAAGCGCAAATTATATGAAATTCCCTCGATAGAAAAAAATTGCAAAGTAGGCTCCGAAAATTATTATAAACACGTTCATTTCACTTATTTTAGAAGTTATATCTATGAAAAAAACCACAGTGTTTCTTTAAATGATATTTTAGATTTTCCCCATGAGATTTTTGCTCTATTTTAAACGAGTCGTGTTTTATACTTTTCACAATTTTCGCTTCAATTTTAACATTTTAGCGTGCTGTCTCCAACATTCGTAATTACATTTTTCACCATCTTCTTCTTTTTGAGCGGGGATATTGCGCCTTAAACTACCTAATTCTCCATTTCAAAGTTGAAAAAAAAAACAAAATCTTTCAGATTTTTTAAATTGGACAAGTGAAATAAAATGCTGATAGGATATAAAAAATACTGTTTTCTTCCAAAAATATGATTTCAACGTATGTCGACAATATTTAAAAAAAAGTAATGACGTCAGCTAATGTTTATTGACAATATTAATTATGACAATTTAGCACCCACCCTCACATGCACACTTCGGAGCAACCGTGTAACGCGCCACTTCAGGCCGCCGCGCAGAAAAGTAAAGACCGATAGTAAAAAAACGGTTTACAGCGTAATTCACTGTGAGACTTTTCTGCGCGGCGACCTGAAGTGGCGCAGGACTCGGTCGCTCCGAAGTGTGCGTGTGGGGGGTGCTGGATTAAATTTGGGCGCGCCTTCTGCCTTCGTGTCATAATTCGTAATAATAAGCGCCGGTTATAATAACAAAATATTCGTCAACAAATAAATATACTTTTCACATTATATATACTTATCTTAATTATTGTAATCCTTAAAATATTTATTTAAATAAAGTTTATTAATACTAGTGTATTTGGAATAAAACTTAATTGTATACCTTCTTATCGAAGTTATATAAGGTATAAAATAAAGTTTTTCATCTCACTGAACGATGAACCTACTCTAAAAGTTTTGACAGATCAACAAAGTTTGATGATGTTATAAAAAGTTGTTAAAAATATAATTAAATTATCAAAATTACCTGAAATTCTACATTTTCGGCAGAAATGTTCCTCGCGAAGAATATTTGAGCACGATTTTTATTTGATTTCATTAAATTACTTATAAAACTTTTATAGATATTCATTTCACCGCTGTTCGATGCTGATGCTCACAGACGCAGTGCGCAGACGTATAACTCCGATCCAAAAAGTGAACCGAATCTTTGGTGATATCATAAGTCCCCTTCGATTTGTTTATGGTCCCCAGCTACTACCTCCACCAATAGGAATCTTGGATTTTTGTTGCATTTTTCTGCTATATTTTCGTTTGACATTTACAATGCATTCACATTTCCGACGCAATAAGATGGCAATAAGTGTGAATATGGATTTTGCGAATGAAAAATGGAAGAACAGGACCCGTAATTGGAACAAAATTACAGGTGGGAAACTTCCTTTGGTTGATATTTCAGTGTGCCTAAAGTAGGTATGTTATTTAAGTTGTATTTTAATCGGTGTTGTACATGTTTCCGTTTTCAGAACATATTTATCCACCCGGAATCTAATAAGTAATTGACGCAGTCGAACATCACGATTACATCTTAAAAAGGTATACATGTTTTCTATATTGCATCGACCTATCTCATTCATTTAATCCTCCCCAATTTCCTCTCTGGATTTTGACAATAGTGCTTATGTTTTTTTTATTAGATATATAAAATAGATTTTAACAATTAGCATTTCATTTGCTTTTTTCACAAGTTACTTAACTATAGGAGTTAGGTTTGCTAAAATACCTATTATTCAAGTATGATTTTAGATTTTCACGGCAAAAAGTATTAAAGAGATTTTTTTGGGGTTATTGTGCCGTTTTACACATCAACCCTGATGATAGGAACAACACATTTATCACTACGCTTGCACTTTGTTCTTATTTTTAACATTTTTTAAATATTTTTAACAGTATTAATAAATATATTCCTATTTTTCAGTGGAATCTGAACCGACAAAACTTTACTTGTTTACAATAAGTATAACATTCTATATCCACATCCCAATACATTCGCTTCTGTTTCTGGAGATGGTTAGATGAGGTTAAGGGAAATACTATCAGTCATTGGTCATTGAGAATGATGCAGAGGTAAATAATTATTATTTTTATTACTTACTTTCATTTTACAAAAAATTAATAACGTCAGACAAATTTAATGCATTTGAGTAGGTTTCTTTATATAAGTAAGTAGGTATCCTAGAACTTGGTCTAGTATGAGAGTAATCGTAAATTAAATGACATGGGAGGAAATGTAACTACATACATACATAGATATGTACCTACATGTACACAAATGAAATAAAAATTCCATTTTTTAACTAATTTCCTTATACACAATACATGTACATGTACCATACCGTGTACATGTACCATACCATACATGTACCATATACATGTACACAAATAAAATAAAAATTCAATTTTTTAACTAATTTCCATAAGTTAACCAATATAGTTTTTATAAAATATAACTTCTTTAGTAATATTTTTTGTTTTTGTTTTGAAGAGTTTTAATTTTCAATGTACATTTGTTACATTAATTTTAATGATTTTTTAATGATTTCAGGAAAAGTATGATGAACTGAACTAAACTAAACTCCAAATTAATAAATATTATACATATTTGAGCCCCGAATGAAACATCAACATCTTATGCAAACTAATGTCTCCATGGACCTTGGTTATATTTTGGCAATATGGTAAATTTATTTTAGACCTGACGAAAGATATAATAGGTACGTTAAGTAATTTATCTTAAAAACAATGTCTTCATGTGGCAATTTGCTACAGAAAGATAACCTGCTTACATTGTATTCTTGTTTAAAATATGTACATGGAATTTTGAGTTTTTCATTTTTCTGTCATAAAATGAAATTTTTTAAAATTCAGTAGTTTTGTAGGAACCCACAATCATATTTTAATTATATGTATTTCCTGTTGGTATTTCATGTTTTTAATAAAATTCTTATCATGTAATTACGAGTTTTATTTTTAAAATAATATTTAAGGCTAATAATTTGGGCGGTACTGGGTAGGCCCCGAAAAAAATAATATTGTCTATGGTCGCGCCTTTTTTGTTGTTGCTTACTCTATCTTCGTCTATGGTGTGTGACGTCACAAATCCCCGTCATCATCATCATCATTCGAAAAATTATTGCATTTTGATGGTGAAATAGTGACCAAATTTTTCTCGAACAAAAGCCTGAAGTTATCAATCTAGTGGGTGGTTTGTATATTTATGGCGCAGACGATTGAACGACGGCTAGCTGCGAACGCGAACTGCAAACAAATAAAATAAACCACTATATAGTAATAAGGCGTTAGATAAAATATATTCGGATCGAGAAGATAAGATTTTATGCTGAAGACTTTTCCAATTTTCTTTGCACGCACAGTGCACACTACCAAAACTTAGATAAAAAATATACAATTTGTACCTACCAAGTACCAATTGTTTTATATTTATATACGAATTACCAATTATTGTTTTATATTTATATACGAATCATTACCTATAATTCAATGGTGTGCTCAGAAAGTTATTGACGTAAATAAACCAATCCCGAATCCCGTTATTTATCATGAATAAATATTATTTACATAATATTTCAAGGGCAAATGAAAATCGTACTTTTTGGCGGTTACAGATTAAATGCAATTTCATTTGAATATTTTGTTAAGAACAAATATTTAGTTTGTTCAATTGTAACCTTTACGTAAATGTGAATAATGGCTATAATGGGGTAACAAAATCATCTAAACACAAATTTATATATGAAGAACCAGAAGAACGCTGTACTAAAATAAAAATAAAACATTTTTGTAGAAGTACTTGCCTAGTTTTGACCATAAATGTATAAACATACCCCATATACCCATAAATAAACCAATAGCGCCGTTTACACGCACACTTCGGAGCGACCGAGTCCCGCGCCACTTCAGGCCGCCGCGCAGAAAAGTCTCACAGTGAACTGCGCTGTAAACCTATCGGTCTTTACTTTTCTGCGCGGCGGCCTGAAGTGGCGCGGGACTCGGTCGCTCTGAAGTGTGCGTGTAAACGGCGCTAATACCAATATTATTAGTGTTGCCAGATGCTTCGTTTTTACCACGTTTTCATGGTTTTTTGGGTCATTTATACCTCCTTGGCTTTTTGAAAAAAAAAACATGTTGAACAAGGCATGGTCTAATAAAAAAAAATATGTCAAATACGTACCGAACATTTTATCCAAACGCTTTTACAAAAATGGCGGACAAGATGACAGCAACGTCCAAGGTTCGTAGAAAATGCATTCAACTAGGTGATCGAGGGGTGAGGCTCTTGACTCGCAATCCGAAGGCCGCATGATCGGCGTGCATGCATTTAAAATAACAAATAGTATATTTGCGGCACGTTCCAGAGTGGAAGATATTCTCAGTATCGCTCATAGTATCGCTATTGGTTAAGCTAATTGGAGGTACTTTTGATAATTTTGGAAATGCCGTTTTTGGGGGATTTTCATCAATTATGACTTTCCAGGTGTGGGGAATTCTGATTGAGTAATTTCTGGTATTCATATTATTATTATTATATATATATATACACATTTAAAAAAAATAATATGAATTCCAGCAATGACTCAATCAGAATTCCCAACACCTGAAAAGTCATAAATTGATGAAAATCCCCCAAAAACGGCATTTCCAAAATTATCAGAAATTATCAGGTGTGTGTTACGATGTGCCAATTTATATTTCTATTATGAACAAAAAAATGCCAACTTATATTTTCTCTATGTATGAAAATTCACATTATAATTCATTATGTAAAAAAAAATACTAACTTATATTTTCATTATGTATAAAAATCTTCCATTATGTTTTTAAAAATGTCAACTTATTATTCATTATGTATAAAAAAAGTAGTTCTACATACATCCAAATTGTAACAACTGTTAAGTTTATATAGTACTATCAATCTGATAGTGCTCCCTCTCTAAACACGAGAATTTCTCCATTAGGGAGGTATTGTTACCACTAATATTATATATATTGGTTAATTATATATATTATATGTATTGGCTAATAAATAAATAAAAAAAAAACTCCAATTAGCTTAACCAATCAGGTCTCTATGCGCAAACCGCTTGATACTGTCGGCCCCGCCCCCTACCCCCTCCACCATCAATCACCTTCAACCCGGGTACTCCGTTCTAGACATAAGAATTGATTTGCACTCACTTAAGTCGTGGGTGATGCTTAAGTCTTAACTTCTGTACCAAACTTAAGACATAAGGCCTCCGAAGATGGACAGTGAGATCTCTCCGATACGTCAGGAGTTAAAAAAATTCTTTTAAGGACTACGTTACGCGGGTAAATCGAGAAAATTGTCCTACATCTTACACCCGTGAAAATCTTAACCATGTTAATAATAATGTAAGATACGAGCGTATATGAATAATATAAGATTTCACAAATATTGAAATAGTTGTCTTTAACCAAATACAATTTTGTATAGAAAAAAATAGAATCATAAATCCCATACAGGACGGATTTCAAAATGAAAAAAGTACTACACAATTACTTTCTAAATTCACTGACAATGTAAATTGTCATTTAAATTTAAAATATTATGTTGGTATATTTTTTATAGACTTTAAAAAGACCTTTGACACATTGGACCATCAAACATTATTAAGGGCGATGGAGGAATGTGGTATAAGAGGTCCTTTAAATAATAATTGGTTTAAAAATTATCTGTTAACATAGAAAAATTAAAGTTAAAATTGACGGAATTTCAAGTGATGAAATGTTAGCAAACACCGGAGTAGCAACAGGGTCGATATCGGGACTTACATGTGATATTATGCAAGTAAACAGTTTACCAAACGTAATAAAACGTTGTAAATATTACATATTTACGGACGATACTTGCATTATATGTATGTGCTGTTAACTTTTGTGGGAGGTGCTTAAAGAATACGAACTTGAAGGCAACTTGCTAAAAGGCATAGCATCTCTATATGACAAACAGACCTAAATAACATAATTAAATGGTCCCATGATAATGGCATTATTATTAACGCAAAAAAAAACTAAAATATACTTATACACTCACCTATTTACCTATTACTATTACTCCACTTGTATCTATTTACAAATCCGGAGAAAAAAATAATCCCTCAAACTATAGGCCTATCTCACTTTTAAATGTGCTCACAAAAGTTCTCGAAAATCCAGTGAAAATCCAACTTGTAGACTACTTAGACAAACACAAAATCTTCTCAGAAAATCAGTATGGTTTTCGAAAGAATATGGGAGTACAAGATGCAATATTAAGAATAACAGAAACCATTAAAAAAAATTTTGACAAAAAAAGTTGCATTGCAGTTTTTCTCGATCTAAGCAAAGCCTTTGACATGGTGTCTCATAAAATCCCCATTATAAAACTAAAAAACTTAGGTTATCAAAAATCTGTGTATGACTGGTTCAAATCATATATAACTGACCGCAGCCACTCACTAAAAGTAGGTAACGTAACAAGCCAAAACAGACACATTACTTGTGGAGTTCCCCAAGGAAGTACATTAGATTTTTGCTATATATTAATTCCTTGTGCCAGCTAGACATTAGCGGAGATGTTATTTGCTTTGCGGATGTCACTGTTCTTATTTTCACTTCTGACTCTTGGACAAGAAAGCTACAGAAGGAATCAACAGGATCAAATATTGGTTAGACAACAACCTGCTGACACTAAATACTGACAAAACAAAGTACATGACATTTAGCATAGATCCCAGATGACAACATGACAACCAAGACTTGATGGAAGCTTTAATCTGCTTTAACCATACATGATTGAATATCCAAAAAAAACTGTCTATGCAACCCACTAACTCGGACTCAGGTAATCAAGTACTTAGGCATTTATATTGACAACTATTTTAGATGGACAGAACAAATAAATAAAACAGCGGGTAAAGTTAGAAAACTAATATATATTTTTTAAAAAACATACGAAACATTAATGCCAATGAAGACTCTTAAAACGATATACTACGCACTAGCCCAATCAATTATCACTCACGGTATGATTGCTTGGGGTGGTGCTGCTGAAACTAATATGGACCCCCTCGACAAAGTACAAAAAGCCTTAATTAAAGTTATTGCAAAAAAACCTTATAGATTCTCGTCAATATAGTTATTTAAGGACTTTGCTGAATTGAACATAATACAACTGTACTTCAAAATTATATTTATACATTACCAAAAGGACAAACTAAACCATCATACTGCACAACACAATTACGACACAAAACACACATGACTCCAAAGACAAATACTACCTATGGACAAAGACATTACTGTAATTTGGCTCCAAATTTTTAAAAATTTAATTGAAAAAGTTATTAAAGATATTCATGTGACAAAAAATGCTAATCTAAAACACAAAATTCATACGTGGATATTCAACAAAGGCATTGAATACTGCGGGCAGATAACTTATACAATATAGCAACACACTAAACTCCTATTTCTTTCTCCTTTCCTCTCAAATATTTATTATTATATCTAAATTTCTTATTATTGTTATATAATTATTTTGTATTTTTATACATCTTATTAATTATATTTCTATCTCTTTTCTTTTTCTTTCATCCTATTTATCTTTTCAAATATAAATGAATTTTTTTATCTTATTTTGTTCTTACAAGATTAAGTAATCAAAATTTGATTATATACCTGCCACCTCGGAACAGGCTCAGCCTAGTGAGGTGTTGTATACAAAAATACAAACAAAAATTGTGTATTGTACTTCAAACTGTAACAAAAGTATTTTGTGCTTATCTTGGTTAATAATTAATTAAAAATATAAATATATGGTTAAAACTTATAAAATGTTGTTTGATTATTTGAATTCTTACTAAAAGCTTACGAAAAACTTGGTTTTTTATTTATATTTATTTTAAAACATGGTAAAACGGTTCCATGACAAATCAACAAGGTGGCATTTCAATACTACTTTTGAAAAGTCAATCAAAGTTTTAATTGTATTCTAGGATTGGTGAAGTTGCACATTGTTGAGTTTCCCGTCACCGGTAAAACACGGGTATTTTACCACTGAATCATGTTTTTTTATTTATTTTTGGGACATGGCATCATTGTGTTCCACAAAAATCTCTGTGGTTGTCAAATAGATACTTTGTCTATGATTGTCATCGGCTGATTTTCATCATGGGGGGCTGGACGTTTCGATTAAAAAACAATTTCGTCGGATTCTTTAAAAATATAAGCACAATATATTGCCTGTTGATACTTTTCAGTCTTTTCAATATATCTTTAAGTTTATACGAAGATCAAATAGGAAAATTTGACTGGTAAATTTACAAAGCATCGAAAGTAAAGTTCTATGCTGCATGTAATGTTCTCCATTGATTATTGAATATTAAATGTATTTTATTTTTCAAGGAAGCAAACCTACGTTGGAAAGTTGAAGTTTTCCCATTTTGACACAGTATCGGCCGCCAAAAAAATTATCGTAGCAACTGAAGAAAATGTACTCGCAGCCCTCAGTTTAAAGTCAGGTTAGAGAAACCATACAGTTTACACGACAAATTAATTTAACATGTTACTTATTACACCATTATCTACCATATTTGCAGGCGAACCAATATTTGCACTTCAATTATCTTTATTTAAAAAATACAATAAATCTATTTTCATTGTATTCAATACAGTCATAATTATTTGAGATATTAAGCATTACCATGCCACAAATAAAGAGTCTAAGCTCTCCCACCTGGAAAAATTGTTTCGGTAAATGTTTGTGTTGAATAGTTCAATTTTTAAAAAATACTTTAGCTTACAATGTGAACTTTGAACGATTGGCGAGTGTAGATTGTGCAAAGTAAAACTTCATGTTACCTTATAGGAGATAAAAATATCAGTAATTTGGTTAATAAATGATACAAGCGTTTTAGAATATCACATGTCTATATTCCTCTTTTTGGAATTTTCCTATTCAATTAACTTTGTAGGTATTTATGTGCTTTTCATAAATTACCAAATAAAATGCAAATCTTGTCACCGGGTGTTACAGATTAATTGATATATGATTTACTGTTTATTAATTGTGGGTTTTTGGAATTCAGGCCAGATCTTGTGGCGCCATGTTTTGGAAGGGACTACCCCTGGGAACATTGAGATGCTCCATGTATCGGAGGAGGTTGTAACCGTATCAGGAAATAATCCATCCTTAATACGAGGCTGGGACAGCACCACAGGTTAGTCATTTTCGGAAATAGCAACTTTTCAGTTTGTAAGTAACCACCTTTTTAAATTGTCATATGTGCGCTTACGAGAGTTATTCAGTTTCAGCAACCCGGGCATTTATTTTAATTTATGTTCACAGATTTATTTTACCCACCTCACTAGACAAAGTCTGTTCCGAGGCGGGTAAATAACATATTATATTTAGTAAAAAAGAAATGTATCAAAGTAGACACGGGTATAAAAAGATAAAAAAATATAAAAAAATAATATAAAAAGACGGAATAAAAATAAAAATGAAAAGATAAAAATATAAAGGTAAAAATATATGCATATACATACATGCATACATACATACATACCAGTGGCGGTCGGGGCAGACGAAACCGGTCTCAATTTTTAAAGTTTTGCCACGAAAAACTCTTGCTTCACGTCGTGAATTATCAGCACCTGGTCCTAAAATAAGCAAGGATCTTGTCACTGCCTCAGCATGTGCTAATGATACTTCAACAGACGAACATTGAAGATTTTTTTAAGCGTTAATTTTGCATTTTTCTTGTTTAATTACTATTTGTCATTAAAGATATAAATGTAAATATAGTTTTCATTCACCTGTACGTAAATATGTATGGCTCGATTATCTGAAAATACCGGTTTTCCGGACACCCACTTCCCCCAATTAGTTCGGATAATCGATGCTCTACTGTAGTTTATTTACGTCTAGTAAGTTGTTTTTAATCATTAACTGTTCTGTCGGATGTTGGTAAGGTTTTTTTAAACATAATTCTAACTATTGTTTTGTGATTTATTTTAAGAGGATTGAGGTAAGTATCTGCTGCTCCTCCCCATAGTAATATACCATACATTAAAATACTTTGACAAAGTGCGAAATATACATTACTTCGTCAATACACCAAACAAATGAGATGGGAGTAGTGCAGGCCTGGCCAACCCAAATTGCACCACGGGCCAATTAACCTAAATTTTCCAAAGGCCGCACGGCATGCGCGGTCCCTCCATACATACTGTGGACGCACCGCTTCCCTTCCTTTTTAGGCGTACAATAAATATAATAATTATTAATCTTATTTAATTATTCCGCATTAAAAAAGCTTTGAGCTTATTTTTTTCTAGCCGAAAACAGCAATAAATACTGCAATTTAACGACACCGTCCCAACCTCAGCAGTCAAAAACAACAAAACGCGATGCGTGGACCGGACCGAAATACATATAACACCATTCTCGATGCTTTTGTCAAATGTCGCGTAAACGCACCGATACCAGCAACAGTGGATTCTCTGCTTCATTCCATATCCACGATGTTAGAAAAAGTTTGATATCTGCACATGCGCATTTAGTTCTGACTGCCAAGTTTTGCCTGAAGCAGTGTACGCATTCGATAGGAGCATCCAATGCGCAGAAAACGACTTTAATGCGCTTGGGCACAGTTCACAGAATAGCATAACCAAGACGCGTTGATTAATTCGGTACATATAGATTTGTTCGCGCGACCATTTTAACAGTTTGGCATTAATAACTGAAGCCGATTTATACGTTGAATATCTTTTGAATATCTATTTAATTCATTTAATTTTAGAACTGTAATAATTGATGGGAAGTGTAAAGGATTTATAGAGCTAGTTTGACATACTTTGTCAGTAATCGCATCTTGTTCGTGGGTTAGTCTGTAGGTATTTATATTTGATATTAGGTAGGTATATACTTCAGCATCCCTTATAGAAGAAGTCACCGACCGCCACTGCCGCACGGGTACTTGGATGGTACAGATACGCTGCGGGCTGCATCCAAGAGCTCCGCAGACCGCACCTAAGAGCGTCGCGGGCCGCACCTGAAGGTGCCGTCGATTGGCCGATCCTAGTAGAGTCCGGAGTAGAGCAACACACGGCTTATTACCCCAAAAATAAATAACGATAAAATGAGAAGTATTCAATTCGCTTCTCCGCAAAGTGTAAATTCGACTGTTCCCAACTCCTGCAGCTCGTAAACCTTCGTATAAACACAATAACAACACGACAAAATACAATATTCTACTGCAGCATACATAAGCGCAACTACATTGCTCAACATCCCCGACACAACGGTTTCTTACCATGGGAAACCAATATTTAGTTGATATACAACGTGTCCGGAAACTCGTAGTACAAGCGGGAAACTGGTGAATCTACATCACGTAGAGAACCCAAAAAACTTATTTTTTTCGATCTGAACATTTCGATTTTAATATTATTTTTTTTCTATTTTTCCATTTTTTCGGCAACTAAAGGGTTAAAAAAATTTTTGAGCCCGGTTTACCCTTCGTTGCATTTTATAAGACATTACACAGCTGAAATCAACCCTCTAGTGAAAATTTTTTTCAAATTTAACCTAAAAAATTCCAACTTTGGACCCGATTTACTCGAAAACGAAAGCTCAAATCAAAAAAAGTTAAACCACAAAATCGACTCCAAATGTGATGTGGATTCTCCAGTTTCCCGCTTGTACTACGAGTTTCCGGACACCTTGTATACATGTTTAATGTTAACTTGGAGAATTTTGTGAATCATGTAAAATATTTACGAAAAACCTTAATATATTTTGGACTGAAATTTTTCCAATAACACTGGATATTTTAATCAAATAGACTTGATAAACTGTTGAGTAATTTTTTGGTAGGACAGCATTATATCTTTATTGTTAGATCCAGAATCGCAGGCATTGTCAGTGGTAGGACAGTGCCACAGCTCTCCAAGCAGCGCAGGATCATAAGGAGTGGTTCTGCAGGGCGGTTGGAGTGGGGGTCATGATCCTCAGCAACGAGGCAACGTCTCTAGAATAATTACAACTTTAATGAATGTGTGCAGGTTACCTACTGTGGGAGTGGTCCCTATGGCTGCAAAGCTCCCCGACGGGGGCTCGCTGGTGGGTGGAGGGAGACCTGTTATACCACCTGCTGCCCGCGCCCTCGCACCTGGAGATCACCACCTACAACCTGCGCACGGGGCACAACAGGGGCTCCACCAGCAAGCTTCCCGCCTCCTGGATCTCCCCTAGGTATTTATTTACATAACCATTATATCTTTGTACCCATTATATCCAACAGTCGGCGTTCAGTTAAAAGGATATACTCTTTATGTAGCACTGTAATTAAAAAAATTGTGAAACCATAAAACCGTACACAAATACGATATTGACTAAATCTGTTGTGTGCGATTATTAGGTGGCGTTAAGCAGTGTGTGCGCACAGTCACGGCCTCCGCAGTCGAGTCATAGGGCGCACGACTAGCAGAGGTCGCGAATTCAAATCCTGGCGTGCAAAAAAAAAAGATGAATTTTTCATTTTTCTTCGTATGGTGGAGGTCACAGTGGAACGCCAAGATTATTCAGCCAGTCAATAAATTTTTCCTTTATACATATTTTGTACCTTATTTATAGTTTAATTAACCATTCGGACCCATAAGCTTGTTTTCACATTACAACATTACCAGACATTACATTATGACATATGAGGCGTACCTGACTTATCAATGCCTATTTAAAAAAATAATGTTTGTCATGCACATCACAAATGGTAAAAAAGCAGTCCTTTAGAATGCTGACCTTTCCAATGCAATTTATCACATTGCGCGGTATGCTTTGACACGATGTACGTCTTTTAGTGAAACATATCAGCGCACAGAAAATTTGGTTATGGGTACCGCCACCCCGGGAAACATTTATTGGATAACCAGCACCTCTGCCATAGTTCACCCCAAATGGTTCGCTACGTATGGTGACTTAGTATCGGTTGAGGAGTGCTCAGATCTGCGTGGCGGGCCCGATCGGGTATTGCCGGTTTGGGGAGACCCCTTGACCTCTCCAGCGGGTCTGTCTCGACCCATCGTCTTGTACCACAGCGGGAGGAATGCATTCATATGTCTGTCATTCCTGGACACACTGACCCCTAGATTCCTACCCACCCCTCATCACCATTTCCTAGAACTTCCTCTACTTTCTTTCCTTAAAAAAATCCTTTACACAGTATCCCCAAAGATTAAATAGGCCCTGAAGGAAATGAGGATTTCCTCAGTGTGGGGTTAATGTAAAAAAAACCGCTGAAGGATGACATATGTTATCTGACAGCCAATTATGATGTTAAATTTGATTTATTATTATCACATTTGGTTTTTATGGGTTATTGCCCACTGCATATTTTTTTAGGGCTAGGTTAAGTTAGGTTAGGTTTTAAAATTAATTTGGGAACCTTATCTATCCTACCCTAACCAAACCTGGTTGACATTTAAAACGAATGACATGTTTCACCACTGTTAGCAAATTAAGAAAATAATTTGATTTTACCAATTTTCAAACCTAACCCTAAAAACATATCGTCGCTCCATTTGGGTAGGGTTCTAACTTCGCTTCACCTTATTCTGAGATATGAGGTGTTAAAGTTTGCAAAGACCAATTTCCGATTTTGAGGTTAAATCTTGTGTAAGTTAATTTAATTTAACATATTTTAAAGAGAAATGTTTAAATAGGATGTATACTTATTTTTTTAAAACATATCTTAGTATGCAAATAGAACTGTATGCAACCAGTTAGGGCATAATAATTAATTGCACAAGGTTCTAATTACATTTCCCTAACGCTATTTCAAGTAAGGGATAAACTAAAATACTTTAACTAAAATTGTCAAACAGATTACGAAAATTCATCTTTGCAAAAAACTTTAGAACATGGTAAGGCGAAGTTAGAACCTTATCCAATCAACGTGACGAACCGCAATGCAGTGGCGGCGTAAGGGGGGGGCGGAGGGGGCGGTCCGCCAAGCACCAAGGGGTGACAACGACAACCCACTCGTACAGACAAAGAATGCGCACAAAATCTCCAGCTGTAAAGACATTTCAATAAATAACTACGTACTCTTGTATCTTGCTACTTACATTATCATATTTTGAAATGCGTCGCAACTATATATATATTTTTTTTTCGAAAATAATTTGTAATTCCCTTTCTAAAACTTAAGAACCATTTTGAGAAGCTTGTATCAACACTCGAAGAGATGTGTGATCCCAACACCGGCAAAGCAGGCGTTGAAAGAAGAAATTAGCCAAACTCAATCGAAAATCTGGAGACAGAAAAATCAGAAAAAGTTATCGGCACCTCTGGAACTTCTGCTTACATGGCAACAGCTCTACTAACTGAGCTAATTAATAATTTATCCAGTCACTATATAGATAGCCAAGGATGGATTTAGGGGAGAGGGGGGGGGGGGGGGGGGGTAGACCCCAGACGGTATTTTTGTGAACTGTAGAGATTCCATCACAGTACATACTTAGAATCTAAAACTGTCTTTTTTAAACATTTAATTTTTCAATTGTTTTGACACTTTCATAAACCTTTCTATACATACTTGAACTTGTAGAAATAAACTTGAGATATGATACTTAAGTTTATTGCTAACAGTAATCGTTGATTTTTTTGCCTTTCCGCCCCTTGTGCCCGCCCAGAAAAAAATCCTCACAGTAATTGTTGATTTTTTTGCGCGTCCACCCCTTGTGACCCCCCCCTCCCCCCAGAAAAAAATCCTAACAGTAATTGTTGATTTTTTTGCCCGTCCGCCCCTTCTGCCCCCCAGAAAAAATCCTAACAGTAATTGTTGATTCTTTTGCCCGTCCGCCCCTTGTGTCCCCCCACCCCCCCAGAAAAAAATCGTAACAGTTATTGTTGATTTTTTTGCCCGTCAGCCCCTTCTGCCCCCCCAGAAAATATCCTAACAGTAATTGTTGATTCTTTTGCCCGTCCACCCCTTGTGACCCCCCCTCCCCCCAGAAAAAAATCCTAGCAGTAATTGTTGATTTTTTTGCTCGTCCGCCCCTTGTGCTCCTCCAGAAAAAAATCCTAACAGTAATTGTTGATTTTTTTGCCCGTCCGCCCCTTGTGCCTCCCCCAGAAAAAAATCCTGGATCCGCCCTTGTAGATTGCATTTAGTTCGGGTTTGAATCTTGCAATCATATATAAAGGTAGCAGCCAATAATATATGTGCGTTAAGAAAATGAAGATAAAGTTGGTAGTTCTTAGTCGAAGAACGATACAGTTAAATGTGACCGAATTGGATATAGACACCTTAGCTCAGTTGGTAGAGCTGTTTCCATGTAAACAGAAGGTCCTGCGTTCGAGTCCCAGAGGTGCGAATATCTTTTTTTGTCTCCTAAATAAAATCTTATTTAAGGTCCACAATGAGCCAAGTGCGAATAACCAATTTTCTATGTTATCAATTGAAAGAGACAGGGAAAACAATCTTGATATTGTGATCGAATATTTTAGTAAAATGAAGTCTCGTAAGCATGTTTAGTATTTGGTGTTTTATTTTATGAAGGGTGTTCAATACAAAACCGCCCCGGGTGTTTTATTTTATGAAGGGTGTTCAATACCCTACGCCGCCACTGCCGCAATGCACCTTGTAATAATGATCAACTGTCAGATACAAACAAAATACAGAGTGTAAGTGACTTTAGAACCTTGTTAAATAAATGATTATTTAAAATGCTTGATCTTGGAACTTTGTCATACATATATCTACGAAAATACAACACAGATGGTTCTGAAAATTATTTTGGGTATAGAAATGAGCAAAAGAAATGCTTTGGCATTTAAAGGTCATTTATGAAAAAAAAATGTCAGTTAGCACCCCATCTAAATGAGGTGACGATATGTGGTTGGCGATAACCCAGAAATACCTCAAATTTTTATATTTTTATTTTTATTCTCAGATGTGTCCTATCCGCCCCGTATTACACGTGCCTGACGGGAGCCGACACACCAAGCGCTCAGTTGATATCCGTGGACGTGACAGCAAATGCGATACAACTCTTCACCAAGTCCATAGCGAGCATCTTTCCCAACTCCAACACTAACCACGTAGAACTCAAGTCGCTGTCGGAGAGTGTTCCTGGCATCATCGTCAACGGGAAGGTGATCCTGCTGAAACCGGGAAACTTTCAAGTGACCAATTTGCAGTTGAGAGACGAGACCACTCCAGTTAACGTGGTGAAATATAATGATCACTTTGCCCTTCTGCAGAGCCGCTACTCAGATGAGGTACTACATTTTCCATTCGTAAATTAATTTATATAATGAACAATATTATTTTCAATGGGTACTGCCCTCGCGGGAACCATTTATTGGGTAACCAACACCCCTGCCATAGGTCACTAAAGACCCTCCACAAAGCACCGCCAAAGAATTTGTTCCCTTTATATATGAATGGGCCGGCAGTGTCAGGACCAGCAGGGCTGGCAGCGAGGGACATCATCTTGGGAGCTAAAAGGCGTGAAGACGGTGATCCGGCTCGAAGGGACATGTACGACGGGACGGGCACTGTAGCCGCCCGCCGCATAGACTATGAAGTGGGGGGGGGACCAGTGCTGGCCGTTTCGACGCCTACGGGAGAAAGAGAGAGGTGGGGAGAAGGCGAGGGGAGGAAGAGAGGTAGAGGCAAGTAGAGGGAAAACCTGCGCCTTGATAAAGGCGTTCGAGCAATTGTATCAGTCTTCAGGGTGAGCGGTTCACCAGGGCCAAGAAGAAGAAGTCCAAGTTGCAGTTCGATCGGAGAGCGCAGGGCAGGCGAAGATGTGTACGAGATGACGGATGCTAGAACTCTCTCGTTCCAGAGCTTTCAGTGCTCTATTTAAAGGAGAAACAGCGGGTCTTGCCTTTTGCCCGTTCTGATTCCAGGATCTCAGTTCCTGGAATTACGGGGAGACAAATTTTCCCCCGTTTTCCCTCGCCTTCTCTCTACTTTTCCCTTTCTCCCGTGGGCGTCGAAACGGTCAGCACCGGTCCCCCCCCCCCACTTCATCATCTGTGCGGTGGACGGCTACAGCGCCCTTCCCGTACACCCCAATTGGGGATGCCATGGTCTCGCTGGCTCCAGATGATTGGGAGCAGTTGGGACTCTTGTGTGGTATTCACATAAAAAATGCATTTCTATTCACATTTTATTTAACTTTAAAATAATTTAATTTTTATCTGTTAGATGTTGTTTTTTATTTTTTATTTCAGAGCTTGCAAATATCTGCCTCCAATCTGGAGACTGGAACTTCAATACCCGAACTGTCCAACACGATTCCATTGCCAGGAGCCAATAATCCCAAAATTGATGCATCGATGTGTGCCAAGACTGCCAAGAACATCATGGCTTGCCGGGTCCTCATCACGGCCGAGGACAGCGCAGTTTATATGCTGCAGAATCCAGGTATCATTTATTTGCTAATAAATCTAATATTTGCTAATAAATCATTCAAATAGTCTACGTATAGTTCTGCACCATTGTTACATCTCGTCTTCTTCGCGGGCCCATATTATGATACTTGGATGGCTTCCTTTCATAGTATACACAGTCTCTGGAGTTGCTTCTCCCAACTTTGTCTGGGACGGTCTACTGGTCATCTTGCTTCTGGAATTGAACTCAGTATTCTCAGTGGAAGTCTGTCTTTTGGCATTCTTACTATACATATACAGTGAAACCCTCTTAAGAAGTTCTCTCTTAAGAAGTTTCGTGGCTTAAGAAGTTTGGTTTTTTCAGTTCCTCGCCCAAAATTGACCCAATTTTTCCCACATATAAGGTTTTCCTGCTTAAGAAATTTGATTTTTCTGGTCCCTTGGAAAACTTCTTAAGAGGGTTTCACTGTACATTTTCACATTAGCTCGACACTGTAGGCCCTGTGGAAAATAATTCCCCTCAGGGATTATGTCATCTTTGGGGGATGCTGTGTGGAAGGTCTTTTTAGAAAAGGAAGGAGAGAAAGTTCCCAGAAGGAAAAAGTTATGAGGGGTGGGTAGGAATCTGGAGGTCAGTGTATCCAGGAGTAACGGACAAATAAATCCAACCCTCCCATTGCGGTGCAAGGCAATGTTGTTGAGAGTTAGTCCTTTTGGAGAGATCAAAGGTCTTCCTCAACAATTATCTCCCGATCCGGCCGGCCATGCAGTTGTTGGGCAAGACCCTCACCCCATGAAACCAGGCACCCCTGCTAAGTTACCAAATGTGGCGAACCACTTGGGGTGACGTGTGGCAGAGGTATTGGTTATCCAATAATTGGTTCCCGGAGTGGCAGTACCCACACCCTCCTCCGAAATTATGAACATGACCAAGCCACCTCTGCAGGATTTGATTTGTTAACCTGGTCTACACTGCGGTCACATGTGTGATTCGTTGATGGCTATTCCTGTTTGCGGATTTTGCATATGTGATCCATGAAGTTTCACTAAAACTCATATGTGCCGCATAGTGAGATAGATTCATTGAAAGGGACAGCATTGAGAAGGTTAATTAATTATCATAGTATTGAAGAAGAAGATAACAATAATAATCTAAATGAAAATATGAAAGAGAACAAGACACAGAAAACAGAAAAAAGACAATGGTCACAACTGGGACTCGAACCCAGACCTCTCGTCTAACCGGGACGCATATTTACAATCCCTACCGCGTTTCAGTCGCTTTAAATTTTCAATATCAAAATTTAAATATTTAGAAATAAAATTATTAATTTCTAATATACACATTGGAAAGATTATTTTATCTAAATTTTAGAACAATTTTTGTTTTTGCAAAGTGATAAAAAATTATCAATATAGAGGTGTATTTACAATATATGGGAATAATATTAAAATTTAAATATTTAGAAATAAAATTATTAATTTCTAATATACCCATCAGAAAGATTATTTTATCTAAATTTTAGAACAATTTTTGTTTTTGCAAGGTGATGAAAAATAATCAATATAGAGGTATATTTAAAATGTAAATTGTCGTTACCGCGACTGAATCGGTATAAGTTTTGTAAATACGCAACCGGGATGTGCACGTTAACCAATTTCGCTATTGCTACCTTCTGTCAAGCCGCCATAATAGTCAATCTCATATTTCAAATTTTAGAATTAACAATTTTATCTTGCAACTAATTATTTTTCCATATTATGGGCAACTACCCTTTTTATTGGAAACAATCATTCTAAGGATTGGTTTGACTATTATGACGGCTTGACAGAAGGTAGCAATAGCAAAATTGGTTAACGCGCACGTCCCGGTTAGACAAGAGGTCTGGGTTCGAGTCCCAGTTTATTTTTTTATTTTTTTATTATTTGTTTGTTTATTTAGTACAAGATTATACATGTATGTACATAATTCATTAATTTCATTAGTTGCGACCATTGTCTTTTTTCTGTTTTTTGTGTCTTGTTCTCTTTCATATTTTTGTTTAGATTATTATTGTTTTCTTCTTCTTCAATGATATATTATGTTGATGGGAATAACCTTCAAAAGTTATAAAAGAGAGTTTTTCTTATAAAAAATTAAATTATCGTAGTGATTAATTTATCATAGTTTAATCTCTGAGGTGAGGATTGACACAGTTTGGGAGGCGGGAATGGGTACCGCCGCCCCGGGAACCTTTATTGGATAACCAACACCTCTGCCATAGGTCACCCCAAGTGGTTCGCTACGTTTGGTGATTTAGCAGGGGTGCCCGGGTTCATGGGGTGAGGTTTGTCTAGGTCTTGGAGGAGGATGACCAGGACATACTGAACCCCAGATTCCTACCCACCCCTTAAAATCCTTTTCCTTCCCAGAACTCTCCTCTCCTTCCTTTCCTTAACCGGTCAGAGGTCGGAACATTTTGCGGAAATTCGCGGAACTACACCAAAAAACCACCACTTTGAATTTTGAATTGAATGTTTTGTTGATAAATTTTAAGCTATTGTATATTTTATTGACTGAAACACGTTCACAACTCAATAAACTATCCACTAAAATCACATTACTTGCATTTATTACGTAAATTAATAGGTTTTACGACGTTTTATTCGCGATACACGCAGTAATTGCGACCGTTAATTCCGCGGCAAAATCTGACAGCGCATCGTCATAGAAGAAATCGTTTTAAAAATAATCCAGTGTGTCAATTCGAGAGAAATCTTTAACACTACCTAGAGTAATGATGGTGCAAGCGATTTTGACACTGTTTTTCATACAAATTCGTACATATAAGGGTCAAAATCACAGACCAAAAGTTTTTCAAAGACAATATTATTCAAATATTTGAATTATTTTCTCGCGCATGCGCATTGTAGGCCCGCATATTCCGGGTCCCGGCCTCTCACCGGTTAAAAAAAACCCTCCACACTAGTCCTGGGTCGATCGATCGTTTTACACGACCCGGGTCGCTCACGACCCACTGGCGTCACGAGCGGGTCGCGAAGACCCGCTCTTTTTGCGACACTAAATACGAAACTCGATTACTCATCACCCAGTTACTTTAACGGGCGCGCCACGCGGTAGACGGTCGCCGCCCAGACCGTTGTCATACGCGACACAAAACCCAGGTTATAATTGTGTGAACGTTCTCTCACTGCTCACACCTGTAACTAGTAATGTCATGTCCCAGAAATTAATTTTAAAAAATACATGCCTCAGGGGTAAAAAAACAATGTTTTATCATGTTTTGGAGGATATAAAAACCTTGTAAAAAACGTGTTGTTCTGAAGCTTTTATTGAGAATTTAAATAAGTAAATTAGCTGAAAGCTAATGCTTTATTATAATTTCTTTATATTAAAGTCAGACTTTTTGCACTTTTACCAGTTTATAGTTTCTATTACAATGCACAATTACATTCACACTCACATGAAAAATGAAATTTTTTTATGAAAACAACACTAACAAAATGTGAAAAGAAATGCACTTCACCCGTTGATTAACAATACCAAGATACGCTCTTATTAAAAACGACGCTGTGTCTAGTTGAATGTTCAAAAATCGAATCTACCTAACAATCCCGCGATGACGTGACACACGGGCAGCAAGCAGGATACTGTCACGAACGTGTGTGCGTTGATCGGCAATCGGCGATCGAATGAATTCGTTCCGGGACCTGACACGTCTCGCCCCGCCCGCACCTGGCACCCGGCACCCGGCACCCGGCGATCGGTCCGTGAGTCACGGGGTGCAGGAATGTGTCGTAGCTCACGGGTCGCGGGAGTGCGCTCGTTGTTCTTGTCTTTTTGTTCGCAAGTCGCGGATCGTGAGACCCGGGTGCTGACTAATAAATAACCCGCTCGCTCTTTGGTGGCTCGTGAGCGGGTTTCGACGATCAGGTCTTTCACGATCGACCCAGGACTACTCCACACAGCATCCTCAAAGATGACATAGGCCCTGAGGGAAATTATTTTCCTCAGGGCCTCCTGTGTGGAGCTCGTGTAAAAAAAAAAAAAAAGTTTGGACTAACAAAATTTAATTTTTTTTAGGAAAAGTAGTTTGGACCAGAGAAGAGGCCTTATCTAGGATAGCGGGAGTAGAGATGGTAGATTTACCAGTTTCGGAGCTGGATGCTGTTATCGAGACTGAATTTGATGATAAAGAAGGTAAGAATCAATTCATCTTAACGCCATTTTTTAAAATAATTACATACTATCCACGCTGGAAAGGAAAAATGTCTAAAGCATCATACAGCTGTATGGCGCTTCAGCCATTTATCCTTTCCAGCGTCTATATAAATGCTTGAACACACGATACACCACATTGCAGAATCGGGCCGCTAACAATAGCAGTCCTTATGTAGATGGCGATAAGGTTTAAAATACCCGCTTAACACCAGCCGCCTGTTTTGATTTATGCAAGAAAACACTCCCCATAAAGGGTGTTTATTTTGCTAAGTTCAGGCACTAATATTTCGATATTTTACAATCATTTTCTGAAGAACTTAATTTGTCACATTTTACAATATAAAACCATAACCGAAAAGAGCTTCGATAGAAGTAGTTTTTATAGGCCTGATACTTTATTTTTTCTGGTCTTATAAAAGATTTATAATAAATGCTTGATTATTTTAAAGGCCAAAATGTCTTTTCTTCACAGTATTTAATAAGAGCATCTAAAATATTTCTAAGCGATCATATTTCAAATCAAAAACACAAGATTTTGCATTATTTCTAAGTGCTTCCCCGTTTTGCTTTCACATACAACCTAGAGTACTGTTTTCACATTCAAACTTGAGTACTGTTTTCACATTCAAACTTGAGTACTGTTTTCACATTCAAACTTGAGTACTGTTTTCACATTCAAACTTGAGTATTGTTTTCACATTCAAACTTGAGTACTGTTTTCACATTCGAACTTGAGTACTGTTTTCACATTCGAACTTGAGTACTGTTTTCACATTCGAACTTGAGTACTGTTTTCACATTCGAACTTGACTACTATTTTCACATTCTAACTTGAGTACTGTTTTCACATTCGAACTTGAGTACTGTTTTCACATTCGAACTTGAGTACTGTTTTCACAATCGAACTTGAGTACTGTTTTCACAATCGAACTTGAGTACTGTTTTAACATTGAAACTTAAGTG
This sequence comes from Limnephilus marmoratus, assembly GCA_917880885.1. Taxonomy (NCBI): domain Eukaryota; kingdom Metazoa; phylum Arthropoda; class Insecta; order Trichoptera; family Limnephilidae; genus Limnephilus; species Limnephilus marmoratus. The sequence goes on along the minus strand of OU862923.1, from coordinate 26,312,915 downwards.
GTGTTTTCTGTTATTTTAGCTGACTGGGGAGAATCAGGTAAAGAGTGTGTATTGCATGGTCATAGTTGATGTTTCATGTGTTATGTGATATTTTTATTTCTTTACATACCCTTTATCCGCCGCTTTTGTTATTTATAAATTGACCCCTTTAGCATTAGTGTGTTAAACTTGTGATAAAATGATGTGCAGAATGTATTAAATGGCTTTATCCACCGAGTGACGAGTTTAAATTTGTGCCAAATAAAAAAAATGTATAAATGCTTCAGTTTTCCTACCCGTTCATTTAAAAAAAATGCTTTAGCAGTGAAAATCTCCTAAGAATCTCCAAGGATCCAGAAAAAAATACTTAAGTGGAGAAACCTCATATTTGGGATAAATTTGTCCATTTTCCAAATTTAGTCTTCAAGGCATTGAAAAAAAACAATCTTCTTAAGCATAAAAACTTCTGCGGGGACTTCTTAAGCGAGTTTCACTGTATAATTAATTTTCATACATATATGTTTTATGATTGGGAATATTCAGTGACATTCAACAAACCCACTTGAGATTAAATTTAATTATTTGTTACAAAATGATACAGTGAAACCACCCTCTTTAGAAATTTTTCCAAGGGGCCGGAAAGAAAAACGTCTTAAGTGGGAAAACCGTATATGTGGGATAAATTGGGCCATTCAGTCTCCAAGGGACTGAAAAAACCAAACTTCTTAAGCACATAACTTCTTAAAAGGGTTTCACTGTATACATACTGTTGAACATACAAGTTTCACATTGTTTACACACAGATAAAGATAAGATTCAAGTGAAATAATATTATTTAGGTAACACTCTGCTTATCACTAGGTATTTGGTGAAGAAGTAAACTTAGTAAACAAACATAGTTTTTACCATCATATCACTGTTTGTGAAAAAAATATTTTCAGCACAAAAATATTCCGATATTTTTTATAATAACTTTCTTCTTTAGATAAAATATTGACTAATCCAAGTATCTATTTATTAAAATGGAAAACTTTAAATCAGTGATGTACAACCTTTATAGCAGATTATTTATTTTTTTCAATGATAGAAGACAAAAATATAATCTTACTTGTGTATTTTACATTTTAAGACATATTTAACCGGTCAGATGTCGGAACATTTTGCGGAAATTCGCGGAACTACACCAAAAAACCACCACTTTGAATTTTGAATTGAATGTTTTGTAAATAAATTATAAATTGTTTTGATAAATTTTAAGCTATTGTATATTTTATTGACTGAAACACGTTCACAACTCAATAAACTATCCACTAAAATCACATTACTTGCATTTATTACGTAAATTAATAGGTTTTACGACGTTTTATTCGCGATACACGCAGTAATTGCGACCGTTAATTCCGTGGCAAAATCTGACAGCGCATCGTCATAGAAGAAATCGTTTTAAAAATAATCCAGTGTGTCAATTCGAGAGAAATCTTTAACACTACCTAGAGTAATGATGGCGCAAGCGATTTTGACACTGTTTTTCATACAAATTCGTACATATAAGGGTCAAAATCACAGACCAAAAGTTTATCAAAGACAATATTATTCAAATATTTGAATTATTTTCTCGTGCATGCGCATTGTAGGCCCGCATATTCCGGGTCCCGGCCTCTCACGGGTTAAAAAAAAAATACTTTTAACATATTAGGAACTTAACCACCAAACTAGACACTCTCGTATAATATTATGTATTGCAATCAAATTGGAACTGATTACCAAAGTGATATTGTTCTTTTTTTATTTTTTAAATCTGGATCTTGAAAAACAGCTCATTAGCCATAGCAATAAAACTTTACCAACACAGAATGGTAGATACTCTCAGTATCCCCCTGAAGCCATGTTTAGTGACTAGATCTGAATAGTCACATTCTTCCCCACCTTCCTCTGTCCCCTTCCGCCTCACAAAATACCCCAATTCGGGATAACATAGTCTCACTGGCTCTGGTCATTTGGGACTCTTGCACAAAGGAAACTCTTTAATATTTATTTATTACATAAATAATTATATAGAAACATACCACACAATCCAACACCACTTGGAGTAATTCTTACAAAAATGGCTAGTAGCTTAGTTGACAAATGCATCAGGTTCCCGACCAGGCATTGTGGGTTCAATTCGTCTGCTAGCGAAGTCCTCCATCAGGACACAGGCAACATTTTCCACTTGATGCGATGTTACTATGAGTTGTTTGCCAGGAATGTTTGTTTTTCTTTAAAAAAAAAACTAAAAGCCGATAAGAGTCCTATAATTTCAAAACCCACTATATCCGATTTTTGACGAAATGGTCTGAGTATGACATCTTGTTCACATTTTTGCGAGGAACAAGACTAAACTAAAATTGAGTTTTAAAATCTTCCTTATCACAATCAAAAACAAAGTTAAAACTGCGAGTGAGAAACAAAACCCGCTATATCATTCAAGAAGTTATTATCAAAACCCGCTATATCAATATTCACTCCTCATAATACCCCCTCCCCCCTCCCCCCTTCCCCCCTCTCCCCTCCCCCCTCCTCCGGGTCACAGTTCAATATTATACCCCTTACAATATTGCTGCAGTTCTTTCAAAATAGGAGAATTCGTTCCATACAAACTGTATGGGGAAAATAATTTTCTTCGAAGTGGAACACCCTTTACTTTTAGGGGTATGAAAAATAGATGTTGGTCGATTCTCAGACCTACCAGATAAGCACACAAAATTTCATCAAAATTGGTCCAGCCGTTTCGGAGGAGTATGGTAACAAACACCGTGACACGAGAATTTTATATATTAGATGAACACTTTTCGAATGTATATTACTCCAATTCATTATATAAAAATAAAAAATGCAATTTTTTATTTACGCTAGAGATGTGACAGTTTTTTGCGGTTTTCTCCGAATCAGTGAAAGTTGATATAGCGGATTTAGAAATTGAACGACTCATAATTGGTATGTATGTACGTGTTCCAGGAGACATCTTGGGCATGCTGATCCGAAGACTGAAGAGCCAGGTGTCGCAGCTGAAGACCCTGTTCCACGGGCTGATGGTCAAGTGGGCGGAGGGGGGGCACACCGGGGAGGAGAAGGAGATTGACAACCTCGTCCGGGATGAATTCGGCCTTCATAAAATTATCATTGTTGCCACTGAAGCTGGAAAGGTAGGCTTTCAAATATCAAATCATCATGTTTTGTATATTTCCGAGATGAAATTCGCAAGCTGCTTTCAAGCGCGGATAGCGATTGAGTTGCCAACTGGTTTTTTTTTCAGTTGCCCCATGAGCGGATGGGCTAATGTGTGTTTTTTAATATTTATAGTGATGTTTCACGTTTACGGTACCTTGATGGCAAGAAAAGTCAATAAATATACATTTCTCATCACAATAATGCTACAGCTATTTCAAAAGATGAGATACATAATGTACTTAGGTCTGTTTTCCCTAAAGGAAAAAAAAGTCATCATTTTCTTGCATCTCTCTCACACATCGCACCGTGACGTCTCCATAGACTCCTATCAATACTACTTGCCGTGATGATAATTTTGAAAGTATGGAATATAGTTACAAGGATAATATTGAAGTGTGAGTGAATTCCAAAAATTCAAAAACTCAAATGACAATGCACTGATGGTTTTGCTTTTGTTCTTAAACATATAAAGCAGGGTACTCACCTAACCGTGTAACCTGTAACGTATCTGATACTGTATCAAGTGAGTACGTTGGCACGAGTCTACTGCGAGCCGCTCGCGCGTGGAGCGCAGTGCGCTCGCAGTGACCCGCCGACGGCGGTTTCACTGCGAGTACAAAGGCGGCCCGCAGTGCGCATGTGGACGGCGACTTGTGTAGTGAGTACGTAGGGGTGAGCTTCAAACGAACGTTTTCATCATGGAGTGGACAGATGAAAACGTATTAAATTTAATTGAACTTTATCAAAATGCTCTGGTATTGTGGGACCCTAAAGATAATAATAATTATTAAAAAAATCTAAAAGTGGATGCTTTGGAAAATATTCGACAAGCTATGGGTACGTCGGGCAAAAACTGTAAAAATAAGATGATCACCGTATTGTCTTGCTACAGGAGAGAGAAAATGAAAATAAAAAAATGTTGTGGAACTGGTAAAGGTATGAAACGATTATTAATAGTTTCTACAAAATGTCACGGAAAAAAGCCACCATTTGAGACATGTTGAGGCATGATATCGTCACGAGCACTGCGGATCCGGGAGGTCGTAGCTTGATACGCGGTTACCGTGGACGAGCCGTACCCACTTGCAGATTGATACAGTATCAGATACATTACATGCTACACTTTAGGTGAGTACCCTGCTTAATGCTGCTGCTCTTTTTTACACACTAAATAACAAGAGTCGAAAACGGTGAACGTATGTCTCCACCGCCCCAAAGTAAACATACAATAATTATCTTACATCTCTCTCACACGTATAACGAAAATGAAATCCAGTTCTCGTCACTAAAGTAGTACTTTGGAGAAAAACAATCACACGCACTTTGTGTGTCTCACCATTATTTAATATATAAAAAGAGCTGCAGCATTATAGCGGTAAGGAACGTTTATTGCCTTTTTATGCCTTTACGGTACTGCCGTGAAACGTCACGGTAATTATAAAAGCCCACAATAGGCCACTTGCATGGATTTCATAACGACTTGGAAAAAATCATGTGGATAGATCTTTTTACTAAGATTAAGAAAATGTTAGTAAAATTGTATAGAAATGTACAGTTTTTGTTATTTTTAAATAAATAAATCCATTATTTAGGCTTGTGACGTCACTACATGAAAATATCCCGTCTCCGAAAATGTTCCTATTATTTTTTTAAAATTCCACACTGATATATTTTTTTATATGGCATCACTTTGATTTCAGGCGAATTTTTGAATTCGTTCACTAGATTTATTGTTTGTTCTCTGCGAACTTATCATTTGGTTTCACTTTTTGACAGACGCTCTGAAGAGAACCCCGTACTTTTAATGATCTACGGGGTTCTCTTCAGAACGTGCAGATGATGTCGGTACGTGTTTTAGAGGTATAATGATTATGGTGCTGATTTTAACAAAATTAAATTTTATAATATTCGTATTATTATTATAATTTACAAGTACAAGTTTATTACATTGAATTTAGTAATATAGACGCTGTTCATTATAATGATTTATGGTCAATAAGATGGATCAAGGAAAAAAATATTTATGAGATGTAATATTTTTGGTATGCCTCGTTATTCTCCTGTGCCATTCGTGTGGAAAATGTTCTTTTTTTTAAAAATGATTTTCGGCTATGTAATTATCGTTTTTTCAAACCTATAAAATTATGTCCCGTCTTTCCGGTTTATAAAAAATGGTCTGATTTATCGGATTGAAATTTTCAAAAAATCCCCAGGGTTTCAAAAATACGATTAAAAAATAAAAAAAAATACAGAATGTCTTAGAATATTCGCCTAAACCGGAAAAAAAATTAAAAAAAATTGATGCAAGTGGCCTATTGTTTTTGAATAAATTTTGTTGTTTAATTTTCTGTTCTGATTAAATATTTCATATGTTATTTTTCAGGTGTTTGCAATAGACAACTTGTCTGGAAATATAATCTGGAAGCGCTACATTCCCTTCATGGCCGCCTTCAGTAGTAATACTCCTGACGGAGATAATTTCATGCTCATATACCTTCAGAGGACCACCAGACATCTGCCGTTTGACTCCCAGTGTACTATCATAGCTAAACATAAGGTAATTTCAATATTAACTAAGACGGAGTCTCCCAATGCTTTTAAGTGTTGGCTTATTATAAAAAAGTCACTTCGGTGGTCATCATTGCTACATGCCGTGTCCAGAGGAACCATCCCAGTTTAATGAATTTTATTGATATATACCTTTAGCGACTACCATAAATAAACTTGCTCATTGCTTCAAATGCTTCCTCATTAACCTGTGACAAGCCAGGAAAAACAAGGAAATTCCCTAACAAAGCATGACTTTGAATTTTGAATTGAATGTTTTGTGGATTAATTTTGAGTTATCATATATTTTATTGACCGAAACACATTCCTTGAACAATAAACTATGTACCAAAACAACATTACTTGCGTTAATTACGTTAATTGATAGGTTTTACGATGTTTTTGTCAAGCAACACGCATCGACTTTGACAGATAAAATTCGCGGCAAATTTGACATTTTGATGCCACAGATAAAATCATTTAAAAATATTCTGGGGTTGCTAGGTGAATGAAATTTTTACCCAACTTATGGGGAAATGTTGGCGCAAGCGATTCTGACCTTGTTCTTCATACAAATTCTGTACATAGAAGGGTCAAAATCGCAGATGGTTAACTGTGAGAAACATTGTTATTGGGGAGATGCAAGCAGGCATGTGTTATTTCATCTTGGCTTTTTCAAACTGACTTTCTCAATTGCACTAAATGCTACTTTCAGTACATTTTTTTATCTACTTACATGATTCCATGACAATTCAACACAGAGACAAATCAACGATGAAAAAAGCACATAACCTAACATAATATAACCTATTTTGTTTCACTTCAAAGGTGTGTTGAGTTGTCTGTTCACCTACATAAATATATCATCTATAGCACTGATCACAAAATCTCTATTTATAAGTAACTAGCAGACCCGGCCACACGTTGCTGTGGCTAACGAAACACAATGCCATACCCAACCTTTATAACAAACACCATCTGTTAATTTGCATACATATCAAATCCACACCTCCCGCTTGCCAGCCCGCTCCCTTTTTATATTATATATTTTAACCAATTTACACAAAACCTTGACAAATTATATACCTAAACCTTCCTCGTGAATCACTCTATGGGTAAAACCGCATGAAAATCCATTGCGTAGTTTAAAAGATCTAAGCATAAAGACAGCGGGAGCGACTTTGCTTTATACTATGTAAAGATGTTGATTGTATTTTGTATTTTATTTCTTACAGTTGACTGGTGAAGGCATGTTATTCTCCTTCAACCCTATTACGGGAGCCGCTCTGGACCTGGGCATCGCAAACCTCGGCTACAGAATAAAACAGACGGCCTTCCTAACCACCTGGAACACGGAGTTCCTGCGGGGCATCGTGATCCTGGACGAGAAGGACTCGGTCCACGTGTACCCGCCCACTTCCGTGGAGCAGGTCAACAGCCTGTACATGTTTGTGGCCGATGCTCCCACTGCTACTCTTCAGGGATACATGTTGAAGAGGGTAGACAAGAAAGTAACAGCGGTGAAGACCTGGCTCGTCCGATTGGGAGGTCCGACAAACAGCGGTCACCAGATCACTAATGTGGCCATCAAGAACCCCATTGAGCGCGTCCACTCGCAAGGCAAGGTCATGGGCGACCGTAGCGTCCTCTATAAGTACATCAACCCCAACCTCGTGGCCTTTACAACAGAGGGACCGGATCCGGTTCACAAAAGTGAGCATACATTTTTACTAACCCGTTGTGACCTATGTCCATGATTTTGATTTAATTTTGTTATTTGTTTTATTTATTTTTTTATGGTCTGGTCTAAAATTAATACATAAGTACGGGCATAGTAAGAAAATAGTTAAAAATGCTTAACTTCTTGTTTGGCATGTCCAAAGATAACAAATATTAACTCATTCATTCAGACTGATCATTAACTCATTCTTCATACATACTTCGTTCATCCTAGACATGAGAGACTGTAGATCTTCCATACTGTTAGAAATCAGCACTGCATCATCAGCATCCAACAGGCAACATATTCTCAATTATCCATGTATAGATTGAATAACCACGGTGACATTACGCAGCCTTGTTTAACACCTTTTGTGATGTCAAACCACCCCGTAAAATCGCTGTTCACCCTAATACATGCAACGCTTCCCTGATATAGAGAAGCAATTGCTTGTATGACATTCGTATTCACTCCGTACTTGGACAACACCTTCCATAGCTTTTTCCTGTCAATTTAATAGATTGTGTCAAAAGCGTAGATACAAGGCATGTTCAGAAAGTAGGTGTACTAGATGTTATATATTTTTTAGAAAAAGTGTATTAAAAAAACAGGATGTTGTTGATACACTTGTTGACTATTTTTTCACATAATCGCCACCCCGTTCAATGCATATTGTGGCCACGGCTCACCACGGCAACGGCCAGTTCCTTCTCAAAAACTCTTTCTGCACCTGCTCGTTGGTTGAAAATTTAATTCCATCCATGTGTGCCTTCAGGGAGGTGAAAAGATGATAATCTGAAGGCGCCAAGTCAGCGTGATACGGGAGGTGGTTCAAAACATTCCAACCAAAATGAGTCCAAGATAAGGTGGATAAGGCTGTGTGAAAACGGGTGTTGTCGTGCAACAAGCACACCCCTCTCGTCAGCATTCCCCTCCTTTTGTTTTGAATGCTCCTTTTGGGTTTTTTAGGGATCAGAATGTAATTGTGCATTGATGGTCTCTCCCTGAGGCAGAAATTTAACAAAATTATGCTTTTTCGGCTCCACAACACCGAGGCCACGATTTTTTTTGCCCGAAATTGTGGTTTTGAATTTTTTGACAGATGGGGAAGTGGTGTGACGCCACTGTGACAACTGTATTTTTGTCTCAGGCGTGTAATGAGCCACTAACATTTCATCTCCAATCTTAATAGAGCTCAAAAAATCCTCACCTTCTAATTCAAGTCGCTCAAGAAACTCGCGGGCGCTATTGACCCAATTTTTCTTGTGCTGCTCTGTCAGCTGTTTTGGAACCTATCTTGCACACAGTTTTCGGTATCCCAGCGTTTCTGTGAGTGTCTAGTGTAAGAGAGTTTTGGAGAGTTGTGGAACCATCACTGAAATTTCATCCACTGTCAAATGGCAGTCTTCACAAACAGTTTCTTCGAATTTTGCAACAACCATCAGTCAAAATGGAAAGTCCATTTCTCCCGGAAAGTTCCACTCCTCTGTTCTTCATGAACATTTGTTCTGCCTCCCTACATAACTTAAACACACTCGTTCTGTTCATAATACCTTCGCCGTAAACTGTTTTGATTTGTGAAAAAATTTCAGTAAATATTATTGGAACTAACTGGATATATGGAACTAAATTCCCTTGTGTGTGTTTGCAGATGTCCTGAACATATTCCTGGTGGATGTGGTGTCGGGCAACATAATCCTGGTGCAGAGCCACCGCAGGGCGCGGGGCCCGGTGCGCATCGTCCACTCGGAGAATTGGCTTGTCTACAGCTATTACAGCGATAAGAGCAGGCGACCTGAAATGGGTGAGGACACCAATTAATTAATTTCTGCCTGTTTGATAATAGGGTTGGCCAATACGTGGTGATACCATTAGTCTATCACCTCAGGCTTCGAGCATATTTTGTCAGATGGTCAGATTATTTCCATTTGGGATAAAATCCAAATAAATGGAACATTTCTCAATGTTTTCCGAAAACTTAAAACTGCTTTTGAAATGTATTGAAATACGGTTTCAAATTTTATTATTAGAAATAATTATATAATTTATTAGATATATATTTTTAAATGCAGAAATAAATTTTCAAACACGTATCACATTAACAATGTCGCTTTATTAAACGTAACTTCAATTGAAGACTTGGGCATGATATTTGACTTGTCACTTTGCTTCAATAAACATGTAGATACAATTTCAAAAAGTGCATCGCAAACATTAGGATTAATGCAAGAATCACAAATAGCTTTAAAAGTGTAGAATTAACTTTAACATTGTATAAATCAACTGTGTGTAGTATTCTTGAATATGGATCCACTATTTGGTCTCCCAATTATGAGATTCACAATTATAGTTTCGAATCCATACAAAGAGAATTAAACCGTGCAATTGCTTATTGCGAAGGTTTATCTGATCAATTTAGAACGTATAATGAATGAATTTTACACTATTAACTACACTCTCTGACCGCCAGAGGGAAACTTTCCGATTTGTTGCTTCTGCACAAAATTATACATGAGTCAGTCATCAAACATTTTATCCCAAATTAACATCAACACACCATCAAGAAATTCAACAAGGAGCATGCAAGATATTTTCTATGTATCCACCTACCACACCAATACAGGATATTTCTCCCCTATACCGCGAACATTAAGAGAATTGCTCACGAAACACGCCAGTTGTATCTAAAAAATAAAATGGTTAAAATTAAACTGCTTTTTATTTTTAATTAAACTGGTGCCAAAAAATAAGTTTGGTGTGTTTGTTATATAAATGAATTTTTTAATTAATATTCTAGGTACTCTGGAGCTGTACGAGGGCCCAACCCGCTTCGGCGAGGGCAGGTTCAGCTCGCTGGCGGCGGCGCCCCTGCCCCCGGAGGCGGCGCGCCAGTCCTACGTACTGCCCGCCCCCGCTCCTCCCACCACCCTGGCCGCCACCATCACGGACAGGGGCATCACCGCCAAGGACGTGCTGGGTGAGTTGTATTGTAAACATGCATGCATCATCATCCAGGCACTCTGGAGCCATGACAGGCTGAACTAATCTGAAATACTCCCAATCAGCCTTTGGTGCTGGAGTAGTTGGCGATCGTGCCACCAGTCAATCCTTGTTTATTGCTATGCAGTGGCAGTGACTTGAATATTCTACAAAAGTATTTTCATAATTGTAATTAATATGCCTCAATTGTTATATTGTTACATAAAAAGCAATTTTTCTGCGTTTTCACCCTTCAAAGAGTGTCACCTCATGTCGTATAATTGACCAGCTCTGCTAAAGAGCTGTTCACTTGCTACACTAGTAGGCGGTGCTGATAAAAACTTTTTTGCTGCAGGCCTAAGTACTTGTGGTGACGAATACCAATACTCAAAAATGACGAATGTGGACGCGCGCGGTAGAATTGAATCCCATTATCCTATGCCCCACGTTGGGCGCCAAATTGTTACGCGAATAAATCGTGATCTTAGTACATAAGGAAGTTAACTCATAAATATCGTATCACAGGTATAATAAAATGTTAAAAGGTATGTTATAAAAGGGAAATAACATCTGCCAGCTTTATTTTTAAAGGGGCGCCACTGGTTGATTAACCAGGCTAGCAGATAGGAAAGCAATAATCCTCTCTCAGGGCCTTTGGTATGCAAACTTTACGGTTAAAATAGAAGGATTTTAAATAAAATAGACAGTATTGATAAGAAATAAGAAATAATAGATTTATTATAACATAATAAAAATAATTGGGACATTAAAACATATTAATAGATCTTAAACTCACCTCCCTTGGATCGACCAAAAATTCAAGTAACTAACTATCTAAATTACAATCTTGAGCTTCTGGTTTTTCTCCTGAAGAGAGTCTGACAAAATACCTGGAACTGTAGTCAGCTGAAAACAGTATTAGCTCCAACATTTCACTCCAGCCATGGAAAATTTGTAAATCCAGGCGAGATTATAATTCCTTCGTCATTAGACAGGTTAGACTCCTTGTGATTTATTAAACTTCCATATTTTTAAATAAATTGCTTTGATACTTGGCAAGTAAATTCAAATTATATCCTTTGGTTATATTCTGTGGTTATTACGATCTCAGAAATGTGTATTTAAAACACTTTATCAGCACCACGATTTATATTGGTCGCGGCCTATTTAATAAAGAACCATTTCGGATAAATAAACAATCGTTTTACTTTTATAATATTAACGAAATAACACGTAAGTAAGAATCACGTTTGACTTTAGTAAATAATCCACCACCACGGACTAAATACTGAGGAGTGAGCTCCAAACAAATTTTCCGATTTTTATACCTTATTCGAAAAGAAATAATTGAAATATTTTACTTCCAAAATTCAAAAAAAATAAATTTATGTTGAAGTTTATTATTTTTTTAAATATTATTTAATCACCTCTCGAAATTAGGTACTTGCTTGCTAAAAAATTAAAATAAAATAAATAAATTTACTAAAATTTAATTTACTTTACTAAATCTATGATAAAATAAACTTCGAGATATATTGACAAATATTTTATCATAACATTATCTACTCACAACGATCTCGGTTGTGGCCGAGAACCGAGACAGAGTTCTCGGTAGAGTTTGTAGCCGAGAATGCCGAGACCGAGACCGAGATCTCGGTCGACCCTTATCTTCCGGATTTGGAAAGATTGACGGCAATACTTTACGAAGTTGTTATAAATTACATATAACGTCATTGCGTGTCTCGGTTACTTTGTCACGGACGTCACGGTTACTTTGTCTCGGTGAGGTGAGTCACCGACGGTGACTCTTTGTCACTTGATCACAGTGGATCCGAGAAACTGGCTATTTTAGGAACCAGTTCCTATCGGATTTATATAATGGTCACAAACACTCAAACTGGGCGAAGCCGAACTAAAAGCTGCCCGCAGGGCCTAGCAGCAAAACCCTGCAGAGTGGATTTTTAACTGCTAGTATATTATTATTTCTACATTAACCTGAATACATACCCTAGCTTACTTGTGTAGGGTATGTATTCCCGAAGCTTCCAGGCTTCAATGCGCGCGGCCTGCTCTACAAGTAGCATGTCTACAAATTCATAGAAAAATGGGTCTGAAATAAGTTGAGTTTATAAACTAAATCTTCCCTTTTCTCAATTAATTTTGCATACCTATTTCTCAATTAATAAAGTTCCTTGGGATCCTTAAAACAATATCTTTTAAACCAAAACACATCTCTCATATCATATTACTCCAATGACCGTCGACCACACCAGCACCATCTGCTTGAAGCTTTCCAGAATAGTGTTCCCCCACATTGCTGAGGATCTTACTCCCACTCCAATTGCCCTGATTAATAAGACTTCTCCGTTCCTTAGCAGAGCCGCAGACAGGCTTCCAACACATGTGATATTTGATCATTCCTAACGCATCGGTGATCATCCTCCGCTTCTCCTGTCTTCCACTTTGCCAGTGACCATGACCTTCTCCAAGTTTCAGAACTCATTTTGATGAGCAACGTGTCGAAATATCTAAAGGTGTTTTGTAGGCAGACAGTTGATAGCCCGTTGTAGAAGTCTACCTCTTCCAGAATGGTTATATTAGTGCCCCCGGCTGTTCGTGGAATCCTGAGCATTTCATGTCAGTATGCGGAGATTAAATGCTCAGTGAAATGACCCACAAAGTCAAAACACTGTCCTTGTTGGTAATATTAAATTGATCACTGTTCTGAACAATGACCGCCATATGGTACGGTGGGAAATAACAGTGTACATACTCATTGTATGGCCAGTTACCAGTTTTAACGCCTTGCTGACATGTCTTCCACTTACTCCAATAATGAATTTTTTACATTTCGATTAATTAATCCATTTACAACATATCGTCGCTCGCCAAACTAAGAACTCGAACTTGGAGAAGCTCATGAAAGTCAGTTGAAACAAAGGAAGATCACCGATCTGTTAGACTAGAAGATCAACGTCAGTGTCCGTTACTCCATGCAGTGCGCAACCGTGAGGAGTAGAGGAGCCTGGTTCATCAGGGCAGTTGGAGTGGGAATCACAATCTACCTATTATGTTTAGGTCTCGTAAACTTTCCAAAAATCCTTTATTCTGCAGGGTTATTGTAGAGAAAACAGAGTACGTATTGAATATTTCCAGTCTGTGTGTTAACTCTGAGGTCATCTGTATTACTTAGTATCCCTGAACAACGGTGCCATCGTAGAACTGCCGTGGGTGATTCTCGACCCCCGTCGTCCCATCGGCCCCATGAGTGCAGAGATGCGCGAGGAGGGCCTGATCCAGTACACGCCCGAGCTGCCCTTACCCTCGGAGGCCGTCATCAACTATAACCAGAGTATCGCCGGCGTCCGCCACATTCATACATCCCCCAGCGGGTTAGAGTCTACGTGCCTGGTGTTTGCTTACGGCTTGGGTAAGTTAAATTTAAATCTTTATAAGGACTGTATGCAATGTAATTTTTTAATCATTATATTCATTGTTGAATACAGTGTCACTTAATTACTGTGGAATACGTGCACATTTCATAGTGCAAATATATGAAATCAGTAACACGAAATAAGAAATTAGTAAAATCAGTCTGTGTTTATGGACACAGCCTTGAGCACCTTATGTGCCACTAACGCTAATTTTTCTCCTAACATTTAGACCACAGGTTTTCAACGTGGGCGATAACGTCCCCTAGTGGGCATTTGAGACTTTTAGGGGGGGGCAGTAGAAGGCCCGTAGAAAATTAGGCGCCACTGAGATGGCACAGGGGCGTTGAGGGCGTGGGCGGGTTAAAAAAATATGGTAAAAAAAGACAAAAAACACGCTAATCATGTAACTAATGAAGCAAAGTAAACTTTAATATAGGTCAATTTCTGTTATTGTATGTATCATTTTTATCACATGTGTGAAAATTCACATATTTCGGTAGTTCAGGAAGTGGATGAAAATTGAACTGAAAGATTCCATTACATTTAGATCTACATTAAATTGGATGACATGAAAACATTTTTGGGGCCCCCCCCCAAGTAAAAAATTGAGGGCTCTAGAAAAAAAAATGTTCTCAAAGGGGGCGGTGGGCAAAATAAGGTTGAGAACCAAAGATATTGAAATATAAGTAGATGTGCTATCTGCAGTTTTTACTAGGTGGGACTGCGCTTCCGGGTGTCGCCGATATTGTTTACCAATTAACAAATAAACTAAATGAACGAATAATTAACGAATAAACCAGACGAATGTTAAACTAAATGAACGAATTCTTTCTGTATTTCAACTATATTGTTAACCAATACTAATGCACATCTTAAAAAAATCAATGTAATGAACAAATTCTTTTCGTATGCAAACTACTCTAATTAGGTCGTATATGTCCGCGGACAGTTGTGCGGACACCATAGCATATCTCTTTTGTATTTGAATATCTTTGTTGAGAACCTATGATTTAGACGATCTAGTCGTAGCATTCCAGAGAGAAAATCTAAAGCCGGGTACAGATTGCTGTAACGTAACATGCAATATAACATGGAAGGAATATTTCATAAGTGTGGACGCAACGCGCGCACGAACCGAGCATGTACCTACTCGCATCGTTCGCGCACGTTCTGACGTATAGACATGAACAAGCCAACAACACTGACGCTCCGTGCACACTGCGCGCCCCTTTGTGTTCGGCGAAAAAACTGACACTTTGTGGATTGCGGCGCACACAAGTTGAAATGCTCTGTTCGTGCGCGTACTGTTTGCGCAAGGCATCCACACTATACTTAAGCGTCGTTTGTTGAGTCTTGAATCTGTTGTTTGGTTCTGAATGGTGGTCTTTCATCAGGACGATAATTGTATTTTAACTCTCCCACAGCCAACTGGGGCCGAAGGTAGACCCCAAAATAACTATCCTTCTTATATGTACTTAAATACATGAAATATATTTTTAGTATTTTAGGTATTCCTGCGCAAAGGATTAATACATAATATGCCATTTAAAAAAAAATGTGAAAAAATCGTTGATCGCAGGAAAAAATATTTTGTCAAATATAGGTAGGTAATATTCCCTGCAAAAACATAAATAACAAAAAAAAAATATATATATCAAAAAAAGAAAAAGTGTTATCTTTGGTTTAAAAGTTTAGAAAAAAAAAAAAATGGGGTCATCAGCCGACCCCCACGGTTACGGACGTCATGTTTGGCATCTTGGCCTGTCGAGAGTTAATAACACAGGAGTATCTGCCACTCTGGAACGTGCTGCAAATATACTATGTATAAATTTACGTGTGCAGGCTGGGATTTCAACCCGCGGCCTTTGGATTCGAATTGCAGATTTCTTCTGTTCGGCCACAGAGGTCGTCATTTCTGAAGTGTAGTTTCTAATAAATATTCTCTTGTTCCAGATATATTCTTCACCCGAGTAGCACCGTCGAAGACCTTTGATCTCCTGAAGGAGGACTTTGACTACACCCTTATTGTGATAGTCCTCATTTCCCTGATTGTTGCCTCTGACGCAGCCAAGAAGTTTGCATCCCGAAAGGTCCTGCGGCAAGCGTGGAAATGAACATAATCCAAAATAATTGTTTTTATAGTAAATTTATTAGACTAAGTTTCGGTGTTGTAAGATTTGTATACAGAATAATTACTACGTAGGCGAATAAAGTAATATTTATATTTAAGCTCCAATAATATATAGCTATTCTATAATTATTACTAGACTATTTTCTCGAAAGTGATATTCCGATTGCTCGAGTTATTTTTTTCTACTGGCGAGTTCACATATTATTTTTTCTAACATTTTTTGTGTTGATTAGCCATAAATTTTTTAAATAAATTTTATTGTTGCAACACTGATTTTTGCAATTTCCCGCCCACTATCAATCTGGCAATTTTTTTCTTTGAGGGCTACCTACTATAGTTTGATTTTAAGGCATCAGAGTTTTTAACTATCTGTGCTGGGTGATAGGGGATTTGCCAGGGAACAAAATATAACTTATAGGCAGATTAATGTTATTTTATGTGAAATTGCCTTTAAATATGATTTATCTACGTAATTGTCATGCTTTCAGTTTGTGTTTGTGTGGTAATAGAATAGCTATAATATTTAGGGAGCCAATCATAAAAAAATGAACTAGGGACTTTTAAAAATATTTATTGTGATACACTAAATTGAAGAATAAAAAAAACACTCTGTTTATTGATTTTTTGTTACATTTGTTTCTAAGTCAGTTTGATTATTTATTGTTATCATTTGTACAAATCCTGATTTCAATTTGTTTTATGTTAGGAAATATTCCATTATGTAAATAAATTTGGATGTAAAACAGATTTATATGAATTTATTTCATATACTACGTAGGCAAATATTTTTATTTATAATTATAAATGTTGAATTAAATTACCAAATATTTTGTTTACTTCAATATATTGTATAACTGGTACCTATTATTGTTTCAGGGTCACTGATATTGAATATGGTACCAATGCCCTTCGATAGTCTGAAATCATACTAAATCTAGCCACTTTTTGAATGAAACTTGATTTCGTCTTTTTTTGTGTTGCATTCCTGTTGAATTTCGGGCGTATTTTGAAAAACTGCGCAGATTTTACCTTGTTGCTTTCTGGTCAAATATCCATATAAAAACAAAGGAATTGCTTTTTTTGCAATTGTTTTCTGTTTACCAGATAATATATCTTATTATTAATGTATATTACGTGATAATATCGTAAGAGGTTTTTCCAGAATAGTTAACTAACTAAAAAAAAAAAGATTAAATAATCTCCCATTTTGGAAATAATTGTTAAAAAAATATAATCAAACAAATATGAACTGATTTTATTATAGGTATCTACAGAAATCTGAATACATACCCAACATTAAAAAACACAATTCAAAGGAGTTTGCTAATAAATAAAGACCTTTATATGCATTTAAAAATGTAAAACTTCAATTTTTTTACCTTTGACAGTTGCAAAAATTGACAGTCAGCAGATAGTCATAGAAAATTCATTTCAAATTATTCTAGAGTAGCTAGATTAATGAAACCATCAGTTACGTGAAGAATGATATTGGCGCAAGCGATTCTGACCTTGTCCTTCATACAGTTTCTTTATATATAAGGGTTAAAATCGCATTTAACCGGTCAGATGTCGGAACATTTTGCGGAAATTCGCGGAACTACACCAAAAAACCACCACTTTGAATTTTGAATTGAATGTTTTGTTGATAAATTTTAAGCTATTGTATATTTTATTGACTGAAACACGTTCACAACTCAATAAACTATCCACTAAAATCACATTACTTGCATTTATTACGTAAATTAATAGGTTTTACGACGTTTTATTCGCGATACACGCAGTAATTGCGACCGTTAATTCCGCGGCAAAATCTGACAGCGCATCGTCATAGAAGAAATCGTTTTAAAAATAATCCAGTGTGTCAATTCGAGAGAAATCTTTAACACTACCTAGAGTAATGATGGCGCAAGCGATTTTGACACTGTTTTTCATACAAATTCGTACATATAAGGGTCAAAATCACAGACCAAAAGTTTTTCAAAGACATTATTCAAATATTTGAATTATTTTCTCGCGCATGCGCATTGTAGGCCCGCAAATTCCGGGTCCCGGCCTCTCACCGGTTAAAAAAAAAAAAAGGCAAAAAAAATTTCATGGCCGCGGACGTACTTCCAGCAAATGACAGGTTAAGACATCGATCCGTGCAATACAAGTATTAGAACGACAACATGATATCTGGAAATACGGGTGATAGAAAGTGAATATTGATGCTTCAGTCGGTTTTACTTGTTCAGTGCTGACCAATCCAAATGACTTTTTTCGCGTATAAAAAAAGGTGACATATATCAATTGTATCCATTACATAGCCGGCAGCAAATGTGTATATTATCCACTTCGTAGCTATATGAATTTCAACACATGGTCACCCCACAGGTTTACATTAAAATGCATTAGCTTTCTTCAGCTTAGTAGATACCCATTATCTAATAGAAACATTAATGTAACAATATTGTTCTTTCAATTCCTATATTATTTTGTGTTATTTTTTTACTTTATTAAATTATTAACCTCAACACAGGCTTGCCCTAGTGAGGTTAAATTTGAATTGTAAACAATAATACCTTCGATGTAAAGAAACAATAAATAAATAAGTGGATAAAAAAACAACAACAAAAAAACCGGCAGTGAAAGAGTTAATTTTTTTAAATATAATCTTGGTTTTTATTTGGTATCACAAATACCGAACTTATCTATTCTATACCAGTGTTAAAACTAGACGAATTCCTAATTTATATGTAGTATATTTCATTATTCTTTATTTAACTGATGAAGAATTTAAAACGTTTTAACTCATTTTCCTATGTATAAACATTCATGATTTTCTGAATTCATACATAATTTAGTTCATTAATAATTATTGATAACACATTTTCTTTTTTCTCAAATTTTACTACCATATTAGCAGATCCGGCGAACTTCGTACCGCCTCAGAATCAAAAACTGTTGTCAACTTATTAGCTGAATTGATCTAAATTGTTTCTCCCTGCGTATACCATACCTTGATCTAAATTGTTTCTCCCTGCGTATCCTTTCCCCTCTCGAGTTCCCTCTCCCCCTCCCCCCCCCACCCCCTCCCCTCTCCCCCCACCCCTCTTCCGCCTCCCCCGGTTCACAGTTCAATATTATACCCCTTACAATATTGCTGCAGTTCTTTCAAAATAGGAGAATTCGTTCCATACAAAATGTATGGGGAAAATAATTTTCTTCCCTTTATTTTTAGGGGTATGAAAAATAGATGTTGGTCGATTCTCAGACCTACCAGATAAGCACACAAAATTTCATGAAAATTGGTCCAGCCGTTTCGGAGGAGTATGGTAACAAACACCGTGACACGAGAATTTTATATATTAGATTATATATCATATACTTATTTCATAGTGAAAGGCCCTCCACATGATCCAACTTGCAGAACCCAACAGAATTATTATTATTCCCACGGTCTGACAATGTGTTCTACAATTTGGATTGTGTGTAGGTGCTAATGCATCACATAAAGTACATTACACAAATTAAGTGTCATTCCGTCGCTCTTTTGCTTGTATTTACATACATTTATTTCAAATAAATTACAAGGCCAAAGCATTTTGGATTCGGCATCACTTTTAGCATAATTTCTCAAAAAATTAAATTTATCTTTCAATTTTGCACTTGAAAAGTAATACATAATTTGTAATCATAGTTAAATAAATATTCACTTCCTATTTTATTTATTTTTTAAATCTTCATACTATCACCCTATAAAATTTTTGGGTGGAGTTTTCAAGATAATTGATTGCCATAATGCAATGTTTGTTATAATGAAAATCATCTTACAGCGTTTAATATCTGCCTCTCATTGTTCACCATATAAAAAGTATTTAAAAGTTTCTTCATTTAAGTAAGTGGTTTATACATTTTTTAAATGGTTATGTTTATAATAGAATTTCTATTCAGCCTTAATCAAGAAGAGTGCAATAAAATTTCAATTCTCATAATAGTTGTGTTATTTTTTAAAATTATTTCCTTTTAACCCTTTCCCATATGTATAAACCGTTAGGTTGTATCGGTCTATCAATCTTAGTTGACTTCATCACAGTACTCATACAGACGCATAACGTACATACAGCGTGCTTCGTTTAGACTTCAATAAAAATAAAAACAATCAATGATTATTTCACAATTCAGAGTTCAAAGCCAAGGCGTGTTGAAGTCGGTTATTTAAAATGTATTTTGACACGCCGAATTTTACTTCGGTGTTATTAAAATACATACTAAGTGTTATTAAAATAGTTTTTCTGAATGTGATAATCTTCTGGATTAAATTCAAATGCGTAATAACTAGACATCGGATTATATGCATTTGCATATGCAAATGCATATAACTCTCTAATTACGATGTTAATGCATAGTTCAGCCTTTTTTCCCAAATTGTGTATATTTCGTTTAATAGCGGGAGGTATCATCTACGTATAGGGAGCTAGGTGACGATGACGCGTAGGGCACGAGCGCGGTGGCTGACTGAACTGAGAACAGTGAGAACTGATTGACCCGAGTGAGCGACGGACGCGGCTCGGGTCGTGTATTTCCAATCCACGATTTAGTGAACTTTCTATTCCGCTCCGCGGCAATGACGCCACTGCTTGTCACGGTTATTTTATACCGGTAGACTGTAGTGGAGCTGGCGACACGGTATCGCTTCCAAGTATTTAAGCACACATTTCACCACTAAAAATTACAGATCTACTGGATCTGCCCCGATGATGGACACTGCAACGCTGTCCGAAACGTTGGCTAAAGAAGGAGGTAGCGCAACACGGCATAACACCCCAAAAACAAATACATAACGAAAAAACTAAAATGGTCTGTTGGACAAATAAGAACTGAGGCAACGACTAGTCTAGAAATTATAAATAATGACAGGAAATATAAAACTGTTTTGGCCCTTGGAATTTACTGGAGTAACCAGTATGGCCCTAAGGATGGAATGTTTGGAGACCCCTGCACTAGAGAGATGGAGATTTCCGGCGATTTAGTTACCGATTCGGCCACTTGATTTAATTCATAGCATACCTTCAAAACACATAAACTGCTTCATGTGTTTTGAACTGCTTACTGCTGTTTAAAGCCAATGAATCCTCATATTTTTTTATAAATCTATAAATTTATAATTTATTTCAATTTATAAAAATTACCTACCTAAAATTGGGTAACAATCGCTTGAGTTTTTGTATCATACTGTGTAGTTATTACAATTCTTATTAGATTCAATACTGATAAAACTATGTAACGTAATTATTTTCATGGTAGTTATTCAGTCGGTACCTACTTGCTCAGAAGGAGTATTATTAATTTAGGCATGCCGTTGGAACGACTGAAAAAAAATTCAAATTGCCGGAACGTTGCTCGATTGTTTGGTTTTGGAAAAAAGAAAAAACTGTTTAAGGGCGACGTCATGACATAATAATGAATTTGTCGGAAGTTTGATTTGTAAAGAGTTATATTATGAAGTGTGATTTTGTGTTTAATCTCAGCACGAGAAATATTATTATTACTCGTAAATGATTGTGTAAATTTCTCTATCAGCGACTTTGCTTCGTAACAGAGTGGTTGCTTGATGTAGTCCGGGTTTTTTTTATTCAACAAGCCAGAGAGGCAAGTGCGAACACCTACAAATTGGTGCTGTGAAGAATTAATGCTTGACGCTCGTAATGACGTGGAAAACAATCCACCAAGAAATAGCCACCGGGAATATTGAATACAGCTGGATACATTGATTTTTTGGTCGGGCGTGTTTACAGCCTATGACGTTATATAAAACAGCCACGTACAATCCAATATCACCGAGGACAACTTTAATGAAGATTGCAGGCACTTCTTAAATGACATTTACAGTCTAGAACTGCGGGTTATATCCTTTCAATGCTGAGAGATGGCCTATGACGCATTGTGATCAGCGGGCCTTTGTGGATGGACTGGAATCTCGGCTCCTTCACTGTGACATGGACATGTGAAGCGGCAGCTCTGGGGCTCTTCTCCAGCTATCTGGAGCCCTTGTCGCTGAGGTTAGAAGAGGTGCGCCATATTAACTATCGCAAGCTACGAATGATCATTTGGAGTGGATTCTACTAAAATAACTGAATTATCTCTCTCTCTCTACATTTTTTTGAGTTTACAAAGGTATTTATGTAGATTATGTTTTTGCTTGTCAATAATAACAAGTACCTACATTTTGTTTAATGTGAGTTCTTTTATTTACATCAGATAGTAGCTTTCTTTTTATCCCACGCAGGACCCTGAGATGATGATGAGAGCTCATGCATACGGAATTTCTCTGCTAACTGAGAAAGGTACGTGTCAACTATTGTACTATATTTCACTACAACGACATGAATGGATGAATAAAAAATTGTACAATCGTAAAAAAGTAGTTTTAATACAAACATTGAGATTTATTTATAGATACATAATATTATGTATAAAGTTTTATAATAAGATAAAACTAACATCGGTTATAACATATTGAACATCTTCAAGATTATTTTATACAACAAAATATACAAAAAAAACTTTATACTTAATTTTAATTTAAACATTCATACGCACCATCTTTTATCACTCTTCGAGCAAAGTTGTTACATAATTTTGCTTTGCTTTAATTTTTCATTTTATACACTTACAGCCTTACTAAAAAAAACCACAGCGCGACCGATTAACTGTGTTATTGCAATAACATAAATAAACCTCGTATACACTAAAATACGTTTTATTACCGATAACGTTTCTTACGTGGTCACGCTGTTAAAATGCATTGAAGATGTGACAACGTTGTATATGGTTTTAATTTACTAGGAAACAATGTTGTTTTAATTTTTCTCCGCAAGGGGCATTATTGGCGCGCCTATGCATTAGTTCTTCGGCCCGCGACAGCCCGCGATGACAAAACAGCTCAGTGTGTTTTATGGCGGGATATCGAAAATTTTGTGATTTTACTTAATAATTTCTATTATAGTGACGAATTTACTCTTCTGTTCACATAATTGTATTTACCATGTTATTTGTGTGGTTTACATCAGTTTAATCAATTAATTGTACAAACGCCGTTCTTTCAAAGTTGAACTGTCAGAATATTGTTTTTTATAGGTTACTTAAAAGATAAAATTTTCATTTTAATATCTTTATTTTAAGAGAATTTCTTAAAAGTGATAATTTTTTATAATATTTAAATCTAATACATGTGTTCGTAAATGTATCAAAAAAATTAACGTCTTTAGAGATTCAAGAAATCTGTTTTAAATTTCGGTATTATTTCCAAGTTATTTTTTTGGCAATAAAAAAAAACTTTGAAATTTTTTATTATTTTTTTATTGAATACACGATGAAAAAGTGAGGTGATAGTTTCCTTCCATATTTATTACATAAAAGGACTGTGTTTTTAAAATTTTGATTTTATTTAAATTTCTCTACATTTTGGTCAAAAATGTTGTGGGAGGAAATTTTTTTCCGAGTTTGAATCTTAAAATATGGCAGTTTTTGAAAACTAAAGTGTATTTCAAATACACAAATCTAAAAGGTAATTTTATCTAGTTTTCATAAATTGTATTTGTTTTTACGACACCTTCAAAAATAAGAAATGTATAGAACATTCAAAATACTTTGGATTTCGTTCCGACATCATTAATAAAACAGAGATAAACTACCCCCTCAGGCCGTGTAAACCACGTGTATTTTTACCATGAACAATTTTTTAATTAGTAATGTTTTCACATCCGCGGCCGTTTGTCAATTGAATAAAATTTTCACTGGGTTTTTTAGTAAGGCTGTTACTCTTTACCACAAACACTTGTCAATCATCTTGCGCCTCTTAAATTGTATAAACAATACGCAAATGATGAGAATGGAAAACATTCAAAATATTATTATTATTTATGCACAAGAGTTTTAATACTTTCTTTCTAATAAATTAAATCAATACTTACAAACACAATGACAACAATTTTAGTCAATTTGACAGTCTTTTAACTTTGAAAATAAAAACATATATAGGAAGGAATCTATTTACAAAAGGACTTCA
The DNA here is from genome assembly GCA_917880885.1 of Limnephilus marmoratus. NCBI lineage: Eukaryota > Metazoa > Arthropoda > Insecta > Trichoptera > Limnephilidae > Limnephilus > Limnephilus marmoratus. The sequence continues at coordinate 26,288,865 of OU862923.1, read as the reverse complement.
AGAAATTAATTAAATATGAATGTAACTTTGCAGCAAGGAAACATTGGGTGTGAAACTGCATAGTATTGGTATGGCAAGAAGTCATACAGATCAACTACATAAAAAAAAAAAACAGGAACATAAGATTGAGATTTCGAAATCTCATTTTCCTTCTCCTCTCCCTTTTCTCATCCTAGTAGAATTTTAATAATCTAGATAAAATTTTGAATATTTGATGTTCAAACCAAAAAGAAAATTACTGTCTACATTTGATTTGGAAAAACTCTGTGTAAAGCACGGACAACGACGAGGACTTAGTGACTTAGGACTTTCACTGCTAGTGAAAAAAATAAATTTAAGTTTGCACTTGTAAAGTAAAACACCTATTTAATGGAGAGGCTAAGTAAATTATATAATACTAGATATATTCCTACAATTTCCCTTCTGTTTCTTTTTCATCTAGATTTGCTTCCTCTTGTTTAATTTCATCTAGTTTGACTTCCTCATGTTTGATTTCATCTGGTTTAATTCCCTCTAGTTTCACTTCATCTTGTTTGATTTTATCTGTGTTAATTCCCCCTTGTTTAATTTCATCTGCTTTCACTTCTTCTTGATTGATTTCATCTGTCTTAATTTCCTCTTCTTTAATTTCTTCTTGTTGCATTTCATCCATTTGATTTCCTTTATGGTATTCCAACAACAAGCGAACATTTTGCTGGTAGTCCAGTTTTTTCTGTGGGTCGGCTAGGACGCAGGTAAAAGCGGTGAATAAGTCATTGGGCGGTTTGACGTTTTCCTGCTCATTCCATAGACCATTCAGATGGAGCCATATTGGAGCGGGGTCATGGTCCATGAACAGTTTGAACATGTTCAAACACGCTAACTGCAAAACAATTTAAATATTTCAGGTGTCAAGAAATTATAAACAATAAGTTGCTTGATTTTATTTTAATCTTTCTACAGATAAATCAACTAAATACATTAGAACTATTTCAAAAGGTGTTAAGTATTATCAGCGGCTTGGCTCCTTGGCAAGTTGGCGCCCGGAGTGGACTGCTCCAATTGTGCCAGCACGGGGCCGGCCCTGATTACCCTCATCTATTGATGCTTTTCGCAAACCGAGTGATTTGCTAAATTTGCTTGGCTGGGCTCATTTAGTTTCTCGTTCTGCATGTGCATTGTGTACTGCATTAATGTTTCATTAAAATAAAATGTGTGGAAGGCGGGCTCGACTATTTTGGGCCTGGGATAGAGCACCCGAGAAATTCGCTTCTCTATCTGGCAATTCTAACCACTTAGTTGTTTTAAATTCGCCGCATATAAATATAGGGATAAATTTTGGCCTGTACAACAATATAACTTTAGTAATAATTATTGTTTAGCTAGAGATGATCCAGGATAATCATAAAAAAACATTATTAACATTTTGATAACATTTAAATAGGGTCTTCGGGTTCGTTGATGTTTTACTTTTTTAGACATGTTAAAAATCGATTGTTTACTGTTATTTGGCTTAATTTTTACACTTGTTTTTTATTTATTTAATTTAACATGTGTTAACTGTCTGAATAAGTGTAAAAATAAGCTAAATAACAGTAAACAATCGATTTTTAACATGTCTAAAAAAGTTTCGGTTTCGGCAGAAACTGAGACAGACACCGAAGATTCGGTTTCGGTGGAAAGTCCTGTTTCGGTCGGACACTAGTAAATATTATCCTTGTGTTAAAAGATAAAGTATACTTAGACCGTTTTCATTACGTTTTCAGAAAAATGAAGCGAGATGTTTTTCTAATCTGAAATGGATCAAGACTTTTTTACAGAACTCAATGACTTAGGAGCTCACGGTAGTTGCAATGATATTAAGAGAAAAGGTACATATTAATGAAACTTTTAGGGTAATTGAACACTTTGTGCATTTGAAAAACAGACAAACATTTTTTTCTCTAAACATAGTGTAGATAATCGGGGTAAGTTTATTTTATGGTCCCTAATAGATAAAAGTTTTAACCTATATTAGGTTTTTATTTTAACTTTCCCTAATTGTACACTCGGTCTGGTTTTTGGGGTGGCGGATTAGTGAGAGAGTACTGTATTAACAAGAAAGGAGAAACTTACCTGAAGTGGTTTTGGCTGTTTGCAGGTGAGATAAATTGTGACAGCATTCACGACTTTATAAATCTCCCGTTCTTGCAGGTTTAATGAAAGGCAGAGGTGTCCCATGCCCTCCAGCAGAGCGAGCTGCAGTTTGTACGACTGGGTGAATCTGTAAGTGGAGCCAATGTCCTTCATGTGGCTGTCACTGGCGGATTTCACGAGGATGTTGCATAGAATTGGCATTACTTCCCTGTTGAAGAATATAACAAAATATATATAAAATACGGACTCATAACTGTTATTGAGCAAAGAGCACTGTCTTACTGTAATATTAATACTCATTTTTACATTATTTGTTTAACCCTCAGAAGGTCAGCGAATCCGTAGCCGATTTGCTAGGGACTCACCGCACAAAAATGTTCCGAAATACAAAAATATTCTAGTTTTTTAAATTTTCCAGCTAAAAAAGCACTCCTTATAATAAAAATAAGTCGTATGAGCCTTTCCTGTAAATAAATACGGTACTATGGCTTTTGAAAAATTGAATCATGACATTTTCATGTAATTTTGCGATACACTTTTTCACAGATAAAAACATTTTTGCAAGTGATGAAATGACAAGTTAATAATATTGATATATTGTATCCTTTTCAAGTGAAAAAAAAGTTTTTGAATTCTAGGAGTATCTATAAAATCGAGGCAAGTGCGGTGAGCTATTAGCAAATCCGCTATGGATTAGTCAGCACACTACAGGTACAAATATAAGAAATCTGCTACAGATTTTCTGGCACTCTAGATGTTAATAATAAAATAAGTAATTTCATCAATTTCAATATTCTTACTTCAGAGTTCTCGATCTGATGAAGTCTTTTGAATATTCGGCAAGCGTCAGGAGCAATTGAAAAGATCTGTTGATAATAATGGGCTGCGAAGTCTCCCGGAACCGATTGACCAACGGAGACCAGACCAGATGCACCAGGGGAAGAAGTTCATCTTCCCAATCCTTGATTGCCCCAATACCTTCCTTCAGAATACTTAAAGCCAGGATTTTCTGTTCTCTGTCATTTGACGGGATAAAATTCAATGTCTTTTTAAGTATTGAGACAACCATTGTAATGTGTATGGGAGGAGTTTTCTTCTCTGTTATGTTAACATCTGAAACAAAATTTTGTGGACATTAATGTACTACTAGTACAGATGTACAACTTTTTCTGTGCAGTTGGGAATGTCGTTACTGTATATGTATATTGGAACCACCAGGTATAACAAAATTATTGCTTTTTAGTTTGTTAGTAAATACCTGTTTTGACCACTGGCACAGAAAAAGTTGGTAAATCTGTAGTGATACCCATTTATCAAATTAAATAAAGAAGTGTTGTCACATTGACGAATTAACAGAAATTAATTGACAGATATACAAAGCTTTGTAACTCACAATGGAAATTACTTGGCAAGGTAAAAATCGTTGCCCTGACCTAGAAAATCTCGACAGAAAAAAATCAGTGCAAATTTTATATCATATACCTATTGTTTGGTTTTGAAATGATAATATGCGTAGTTCCTACCGGAATGTAATTTATCCAGTTTCTACCCTCCCTAACCTTATAAACTTGGTAAAGAAAGTATTTAAAAATAGAACAATAACAACAACTGAATTGAAGTGTAATTGTGAAAAAAAAAAACAGAAGACTTGGAACATTTGAAGGAACTGGTTGGTGTTCTCAGAGGTAAGTGATTGGTTTTCCCTACTTCATTGTAATCCATAATCTTCCCTTACACATATAATCACTCAATTCCAGCAAACACCATTTTCATTTTCGTTTAGTTTAATTTTACAGCCCATTTCCGGTTGCATTTGAAGCTGTTACTCGAAAACAGTTTCGGATGCAACACCTATAAACAGATTTTCTAATTTATAGTCGAGATGATGGGTATTGCAGACAATCACCTAGAAAGATTAAAATCCTGCAAAAATGAAACATTTGAAGTTTTAATTGATTAAAAAATTTACCTTCAGTTTCTTCATCCACAACTTCCATATTATCTTCTTTGTACATTTCGTAGGCAGTTTTATTAGAGTCTTCATCGTCAAAATTGGTACTTTTGCATTTATTATAATGGTAGTCCATAATCTGTTCTATTATGGAATTCAGGCAGGGGTTTTGTTGTCGTTCCATTACAGTTTCATTTGAGGGGAATTTGGTTTTGATATATTTGATGAAGGTGAAAAACAGACGCAGGAATAGAATCATGTTTGAATGCTGGTGCACGTCTACACACTGGTTTAAAACCTACAAAACATACTACATTTCAGTTCAAAAATGACATTGATTAAAAGTATGAGTCAAAAACTAAAAGGTTTGGGTTCACAGAAAGACAAAATTTGAATAGCTCTGTTTTTGTCGGAAGCCCGCCGTGGCCATGAAATTTTTTGCTTTTTTTTTTAAATATGATTTTAACCCTTGTTATAAAGAAACTGTATGAAGAACAAGGTCAGAATCGCTTGCGCCCATATCATTCTTGACGTAACTCATGGTTTCATCAATCTAGCTACTCTAGAATTTTTTTTTGAATTTTCTATAACTTTGCAGGTCAATTTTTGCAACTGCCAAAGATGAAAAAATTGAAGTTTTACGTTTTAAAATAATAATAATACTTGGTTAATTTATACAGCGCTGCTTTTGTGAGAAATCACCTCAAGGGCGTATAACTAGTGACTCATATCTAAGACTTGTAACTAGTGGCTTTTTCTGTTTTGGCTGCTTCAAAAGGTAACTGGTAAAAAATTCAAACTTTGCCAATGCTTGTGGTGAAGAGTAAATTAGGTAGGCATTTACCTAAATATTTATAAAGGATGTAATATTATGTTTTTATCATGTCAAAAAAAAAGAAAAGTCATAGGGGGCATACATTAATTACGTGAGCTCAAAAGGGGGTGGGGGGGGGGGGGGGGGGGGGAAGGGAGGGGGGTGCATGTTAAAAAATAAGTTAACATGGCTACATCTGAAGAGTGATTCTGCACCTTTTACGAAAGTGTATCTCGTGTTAAATTGGGCATATATGACATGTTAAAGCCTTATAACGTTGAAAATACAAATATTAATAAAATATGTGTGAACTTTTTTTTTCATTTTCAGTAATTACATAGTTACAAAAAACGTAGGAAGAGCCATTATAAATTTTTTATATTTATATATTTCGAATAATAAAATATGTAAGCATATTTTTCACCTTTCGTTTTTAGTTTTCTGATATGTTCAGAAATATTCCATTTATTTGGATTTCAATGCAAATATTTCGACCTTCTGACAAAACATGCCCGAGGTCTGAGAGGTTAATCATTGAAGAAGATAATACTAATTAATTAAAATGAAACATGAAACAAAACAAGACACAGAAAATAAGAGGTAAAAGTGGCAGCTGGGAATCGTACCCAGGATCTCTGTCTTACCGGAACAACGCCTCTAACCACTCTGCCATTGGGACTTAATTTTTTACAATCTCATATTTCAAATTCAGAATTAATATCAATACTCAATAAATTCAATTATTTGCCAACATCATCAGGAAGTAATATGCTACACTAGCGTCTCAAGTGGCCAGAATTGCCAGCCAATACAAGTAAATACTGCCAATATTTTACTGGAGTTGGCCGTATTATTAATATTGTAGGATATATGGTACGCTGCACCAACCCAATTTATCCCGAATATTAACATTGTTGTGTATAAACTGATTATAGTTAGAGAGAGCCATGGATTGCACCTATATTTAACCGTCCATACCATATTTTTAAGATTCATAAAAAAAATATAAAAAAATAGTAAAATTTTCAAATGCATGAATGTGTATGATTTACTCTAAAATTAACGTAAGTAGTACCTATTTGGAGAATATTAAATTTTTTTTTTTTTTGGTTTTAGGCAATTCACCCTGAAAAGAGTGCTTTGTGAATATTAAATATTGTGACTTCTGTATGTTGTGTACAGCCTAGTTGATAATCATAGATATAATTTTAAATTCAAACACATATTTTTTAATATGTAAACACACAATCACTGATTTGTAAGAAAAAATATTTCAATAATTTCAGTTTGCAAAATGTCAATAACAAATAATTCAGTGGAGATGCGAGACATCTCTTGTTAAAAATAGTTACTATAAGACCAGAGGAGACAAGAATAGACAAGGGTCGGTGAGCAGGTAGAAGATTCAAGAAGAGACAAGATGAGACAAGATGAGCCAAGAAGAGGCGAGAAGATGAAAGATGCAAGAAAAGGCAAGAAGATCCAAGAAGAAGCAAGAAGAGCCAAGAGTAGCAGTGAAGAGCTGAGAAGATCCAAGACGAGCCAAGAAGAGACGAGAAAAAGCAAGAAGAGCCAAGACGAGAGGAGAAGAACAAGACGATAAAAGAAGAGACGAGAAGTCTAGTCGCTCTTGGTGAAAATACTATGTTATCTTTATGATTAGGGAACTTTTGAAATAAATGTTTTAAAATATCTATTCAAATTTGCCACATTTTGGCCAGCGAATGCTCGAGGGTATTTTCAAATTGGCCAAAATGTGACCAAAAATGCCCCTGTGGCTGGAACAAGATAGGCTGCTTTACTCATAGTGACATATCCAAGTTATATGCATTCAGAATATTTTTTTACATTTCACAAGGTTAATTATAAATAATAATTAGTAACTTACATTATCAACAATTTCATAGAGACAGGGCAACACTGCAGTTTCACTATAACGCATTACTACCAGCAACACGTCCAAAACACCAATGTTTTCAGATATCTGTGAAAAAAGTTTATATTAGACCAAAAAATTAAATTTAACCTCGAAATAATTAGAAGTGTTATCGAGGTAATAAATAACAGGAGACAAAGGGGAGTTGTGCAATGCAGAATCCCCCTTTTGCTATCTTTTCTAAAATGTAGAGATCAATACAAAATGAAATGCTTAACTAATAAGAAAACAAAATTTACCCTTCGTAATTTTAAATTGACGTGGTGAGTGAAATAATCTGCATTTTGCTTAATTAATTCTGTAACATCTTTCATTTTACAAGCCTTGGTTATATCTGATAGCGCCTTCAATCCGGCAAGGTGAATCATTTCATTACTGCTCCCTGTAACAATCATTCATGACTTCAAAAATAAAAATAATTTACATTATCAACTCCAACCTACACAATTTAGGGACATTTACTGAAAGATATTGACAATAATTGAAGTGAAAACTTCTTTAGCATTGTTTCATTTGAAACAAAAAATACCAGCACTAAAAAGAGACAAACACATAAATATACACACACACATATAGGATTTAGCCTGCAAGAGAATGAGATACAGTAGGGCCTCGCTAATCCGGATAGGGAAAAACAAGACCCCTTCCGAATTATCGAGGCGTCCGGATTATAGTATGCAATTTTTTAATAGCAATAAAACACATTTTTAACTTGGGTTTCATTCAATATAAAGTCAATTTAGACAAGAATGTGTATGTACGTACAAATGTACTTATACAAAATTCAAACATGTTAGAAATTTGGGCACTTAAAATGAAAAAAAAAAAAAACTAAAAGTTAATTAACGAGTGGCGGCAAATGATTGAATATTGACACGTTTTGACCTGCACGCACCCGTCCGGATTACAGCGTGCACCGAAGTAACGAGGGTCCGGATTAGCGAGGCTCTACTGTAGTATAATCGGTCTCCTCTTTGTGCGGTGCGTCATAGCCTATCGGTCTCCTCTTTGTTGGTGCTTCATAGCCTCCTCACTCTTGTCTAGTTTAATTTTCTGAAGGTTTTACTTCTACCGCGTGTGAATTGCACATTCTGTTTCTTTTTTTACTTGACACTGAATAAGAATTTCAAAAACTAGTGAGACTATGGCATCTGTTTTTCCACCTTCATATAATCTGGGCAATAAATCCCACAGCCCCTACCTTATCCCGCCTTGCAACACTGCCCAACCGGGTGATGACATATTTCTCTGTCTTTACCTGGGATGTGAGGTGTCACATAAAAAAATACGGCAACCAAAATTTGAGAAAGTTGTGAAACTGAAATAAAGGAGGTAGGAAAGAGAAGGAAAATATTGGGAAGTAATCGGAAAGCCACGTTTCACAATTTTTAATATTATTTTTAAAAAATTTTCCTAATACTTTTGCATTTATATTTCTCAATTCGTTTTTTAATAACTTCAAACTCCAACGACCATTTATTTAATAACTCAGGTACGCCTCATACGTCATACATATGTCTAGTAATGTTACATTGCCGTGTAAACAAGCTTACGGGTTCGAGTGGTTAGTTGAAATTATAAAGCAAAAATACAATAAAATAATTTGATACATAATATTATTAATTAACTATTTTAATTACACAGTTAGTAGAGAAATATTCTCAGGTCTCTCGGGGAGCAGCAGCTACTCTACCTATTTACTAATATTATATTTACATTGATGTAATATCCAGGTACTAAACAGAGCAAGGCTATTTCAAACAAGGTATTGATTCTGATATTGAAAGTACCTACCACTTTGGAACCAACTGCAAAGAGACCATATATAGTCTGTCAAAAAAGAGTAGAAAATATAAAAACTTGAACTACTAAATTTGTAGACTGGCAACACCAATTTAACTGTCAAATATTTTTTTGAAGTGCAATGACACTGAATGTATAGAACACAGTAAACCACATTTTAAAAAACATTTTTTCTTCGTGACATAAATTTGATTAAAAGGTGATTTATAAAGCGATTTGCTTTAATTTAATTTAACATAAATTTGAATTTAACAATAGATAAAAAGGAAGAATCACTAATGGTGAGTTTAGTAAAACTACTTTTAGATCTGAATGAGTTAAATATATTCAGTCTAAAATTAGAGACATGATCTAAAGCCCAGGCAACGGCTAGGTACTTTATCTAGTATTAAATAAATGTGAGCAATTTCTAAACTGTGTTTTATATTTTATTACATTATAGTTATTGTTCATTATGTTAACACAAAATTGCAAAGGTATAATAATAATAATACCTATACGCAATTCTAATTTTGAGATCGGTGGGTATCTATACTGCAATGAAAAAATATTTTTTCCACTATTATGCTTTTTTAATTTTTTATAAAAATGTAGGTTACACAGCTTTACTTTAACACCATGAGTTACGTGTTTAGTATTGCCATTTGAACAACAGTGGCGCCCTCATATATTTTCTACTCTTATTTGACAAACTGTAGTTTACAACTCCAGTTAATCTTCTTATTGTTAATAGAAAAATAAATCCCAATCTTCAATTTAAAGCTGGGTTTAAGTTAATTTAAATAATGTGAAATAATAGTTGTCATAATACTTGTACCATAGTTTCAGAGTGAAGGATACTGTCAATATTGAAAAGTTGCTTAACATGGCTTATGCTATTAAATTCTATTAAATTAAATTAATGCTAGATTTAAATACAGGGTGTCCCAAAAGAAAGTTTATATTTGTTTTGCTTTCTGTGTGAACGCAACTTTTCCGAGGGGCGCGGGGGGTGTGTCAATCAGCAGTCTGGCTCTTGGGAATTTAGTCACTATGAAGCATTTCTCGGGAGCGACCGCGCGTTGAGCGTGCGTGAGTTTTACAAAAATGGTTATTCGGCGACTGTAGAGCGTAGAAGATTCTGCAATATTTGAGGTTTTCGTCAATTCAATGATGCGTCAAGCATTTCTCTCATTCGAAAATGGGTCAAAAAGTTTGAAGAGATCAGTAAAACGCTGGCAAAATCAAAATCCAGGCGACCAAGGTCATTGAGAACGGTAGAAAACGTAGAGAGTGTTATCGGTATTTTCGTGACGACTCAAACTTTTCAATTCGGAAGCGCGCAAGTGCTTTAAATGTGCATAGATCATCGTTACACAGCATTTTGCACAAATACCTAATGCTGCACCCCTACAAACTTACTGGCTATAACCAAGGAACATGGTTCCAGCAAGACGGAGCAGCATTACATACGTCCAATACATCTCTGTCATGAGTTCGTGAAATTTTCCCTGGCAAATTGATCTCCAGGAGAGGTGACATAAATTGGCCTCCTCGTGGTCCTGACTTAACTCTATGGACTTTTTCCTGTGGGGTGATCTCAAATCTAAATTGTATGCCAAAAATCCAACTTCCCTGATGCAATTAAAATAAAATATCCGTCACGAAATGGCAGCCATCACGAAACCTATCTGCCGAGCCGTCATGAGAAATTTTACTCTTCGATTAAATTAATGCCGCGAACGCGAGGGTTTACATTTGGACGATATTATTTTTAAGAAATAAATTCCAAATTGTGTATTTTAGTATTTAACAAACATTTTTTCGATAAAACCCTTACTTTTTTTAAAAATCGATCCACTAAATAGAAACTTTCTTTTGGGATACCCAGTAGTCAATAACTTCTCAAACTTTCCCTTCCATTTTTTCTCAATGGTGTTGCCATAATTCCACTGGCTCCAGTAGAAACTCTTACGCGGTATCACATCAAAAATATTAAAAACTTTAAACTCACCCGCCCTTTCCAAAACAAGATAAAGAGTCTTCAACAAAAACTTATCAAACTCGACCCCCAAAAACAGAGCCATTTTCCCGATGCCCTCCGTCATCAGGCAGATCTTGATTACATTGTCCTGCGCTTCCGCTATAGTCTTGCAGGTTTCTGCCATGAACTCCTGGCCTTCATCCTGTATGTCGCAACGGTCGGGTCTGTAACTCAAGTCGGTGTATCTGGTCTCTGTGGCCCCTTCGTACAGATCGAAGGTTCGCTCCTTGATCCACTCTCGAGGGTTGTAAACTGTCACATCGAGGGTTTCGTGCTTGCCGGGAGGTCTCTCCTTGCGGCACACCACGATGGGCATGTACCACATCTCAATGTCGATGTATGTGTTGATCAGATTTTCGACGAGGTGTTCCTTCAAATCCTTTGCTTCGACAGGACCTGTGAAACAATTTTTTTATTGTATTGCTTGGATAAAAATACAACGCTGGCCCTTTGATCCAGCGTAGATTTGTGTTTTAGTGAAATGTGGGATAATTAAATTGTCAGTGAAATAGCAACAGCCTAAGGTTTATATACAGTAGTATCCGTTCAATCTGCCTCTTCCATCCCAACTCATATAAATTGTTACTAAGATCGCGCTTTATAATAAATCATTCGCATTACAGGTCGACTTACGACTGGGATCGGTTCCGGCAAATAGGTCGTAAGTCAGATCTGGTCACAAGTTGGATCATGCAATAATTTCCTTACATATATGTGCATTACTTACGCTGCGTGATGATATTATTATTCGACGAAAATGAAGTAATAAGAACAGTAAAAATCGTTACATAGGGGCCGATCCATAAATTACGTCACACCTTAAGGGAGGGGAGGGGAGTAGAGAAATGTGACAAGGTGTATGGGGGAAGGGAGGGGGGGAAGGGGGGTCATGAGCTTTGCAATGTCACATGCACTGCCGCAAAAATATTTTCCCTATCGCTTTTCACCCCCTCTCCGTCCTCCATTGTGGCAAATGTAACCATGATAATATTAAATATTGTCAAAAAACCTAAAATATTACTAACTATTATTTTTACATGTAAAATTGCAAAATATGTGACATCACGCTGTGGGGGAAGGGGTCACACAAATGTGACAATGTGTGACAGGGACGGGGGACAGCGGTGGGGGGGGGGAGTAAAAAAATCACGAAATTCGTGTGACGTAATTTATGGATGGCTCCTTATACCTATTCACTTGTTGTTGTCTCCACTGTGAGCAAGTATATGACTTTTAAATGTTTTTGATTATTAAAAGAAGAGTTACAGACTGAACATTAAACTGTTTTCTTCCCATCATGAAAAAGTCAGAACATGATAAAGGTTTGTTTCCAGTTAACGTACGACGGTTAAAATATTGTTTTTGGTTAAAAGAAGAGTTGCAGACTGAACAAGAATAAGGTCTTCACTGTGAGTTTGCATATGACTTTTTAAAAGTCCTCTTCGAGAACTCGAATAGCTTCAATAGGGACACGAAAAAGTTTTGTAGCCACTGTGTTTTAACAAATGACGGTTTAATGTTGTGCTCAAAAGAAGAATTGCAGACTGAACAAGTCAAAGATTTTTCTCTGGCGTGAGTAAGCAAGTGATCTTTTATATTTACATTTCGCGAAAAAAATAGTTGCATTGGATACAACAAAAAGGCTTTTCCCCAGTATGGGGGCGGAAATGCCTTGCTAACTCAGATTTGAACGAGCAGGAATAATCGCATTTGGAACATGATAGTATTTTTCACAGGACGCTTCTTCAGGTTTTTAATCAAATCTGAAAAACAAAGTGAAGAAAGCATCACCGCCACCCCAAGCGAACAACTGATCGCGGATTCTGGTCGTAAAATCGAACAGTCATAAGTCGCGTAGGTCATAAATCGACAAATACTTGTACATATATACATACTTCTACACTCTACCCTGTAAATAATATTGGCACAGCCGGTAATCGTGTTGCATCGCTTAAATAATTTTGGTGATTTACGTTAAATAAATATGACAATTTAGAGCGAAAACCAGAAAATAGTGCGCAGTTGGGATATTGTGACAATTCGTGGTTAATTGCAAAATCAGGATTCAAGTCAGTCATACATGGATCTCATACGCAACAGTGGTCTGAAATAAACAGTGAGACTCTCTTATTGCTTCGTATACAGGGTGTCCGGGGGTAAAGTGCATTAACTTCGGGAGGTGATTCTACATGATGGTAAGAGTAAAAAAGATTAACAACTTTTTCCGAAATTCCAACATTTTTTTCCCATACAAAAACACGTACCTACTAGAAATCCTTAGTGTGAGGTACGATCTTACTTGCTGAGAGCCTGCCGGGCGCCCGACTTGATTGTGATTGGCCCGTATCATAACAGCGGAAAATAATAAGTCTGGCCGTACACGCCGGACTAATTTTATCTTTTTACCTCAAAACTACCCTTAAAAGATGGAATTTTGAAAAAAGTTATTTATCTTTTTTACTTGAACTATCACGTAGAATCACCTCCGAAGTTTATGCACTTTACACCCGGACATCCTGTATATTTGCCAACCGAGAGGCGAGCCGAACCACAAATTATGGGAAAAAACGAAGCAACCGCAAGTTTCGCGCCGTTTGCGGTTGCTTCGTTCCTTTCCCATAATCCGAGGTTCAGCTTGCAGATTCCGCTTGCGTGTGTATACGCAACCTTAACCCCTTGTTTGCCGGGGTAGTTGGGGTTGGTTGTCCACCAATTAGCGTTCGCAAAAAACGGCATCCATGACATCCAATGACATTTCGTGTCCAGCGATTCTGGCAGTGTCCTTGAGAAATTTTGTACAATAGAAAGGTCAAAATCGGAGACAAAGGAATTTTTCCCGCGCATGCGCAAGAACTGCGCACATTCCCGCGCTCCGGTAAATTATTAATATAAATTATTTGGAGTGACCAGGCGCATTGCGGTTTTCTCTATGGTAAAGGGCGATAATAGAGCAAGCGATTCTGACCGTGTTCTTCATACACTTTCTTTATACATAAGGGTCAAAATCGCGTATAAAATCTCAAACACACCGGTGCACGAACGGCATTCTAGCAGTTAAGAAGTTTTCCAAGGACCAGAAGAAAAAAAAACTTCTTAATCAGAAAAGCCTTACATGTGGGGATAAATAGGACAATTTTTCAAATTCAGTCTTGAAGGGACCGAAAACCAAACTTCTTCAGCGTGAAAACTTTTTTAAGTGGGAACTTCACAATAATTACAATAAATATTTTACGAATGGTAGGAAAATGTGGTCCAATTTTGGACCGCTATAATCGCAGAAAAATAAAAGTGGTCGATTTTTCGACCATAATCGCTCCAGCAGTTAAAGAAGATCATAACACTTCTTAAGTGCGAAAACTTCCTATAGGGAAACCTTATTTTTTTTTTACATGAGCTCCACACAGGAGGCCCTGAGGAAAATAATTTCCCTCAGGGCCTATGTCATCTTTGGGGATGCTGTGTGGAGGGTTTTTTTAAGGAAAGGAAGGAGAGGAGAGTTCAGGGAAGGAAAAGGGTTTAAGGGGTGGGTAGGAATCTTGGGTTCAGTATGTCCTGGTCATCCGCCTCCAAGACCTAGACAAACCTCACCCCATGAACCCGGGCACCCCTGCTAAATCACCAAATGTAGCGAACCACTTGGGGTGACCTATGGCAGAGGTGTTGGTTATCCAATAAAGGTTCCCGGGGTGGCGGTACCCATTCCCGCCTCCCAAATTGAAATGTGAGGGTTTTACATTATTTTGAGGTTTTATGAAAGGCTTACTTGAAAGAAGTTCATTTAGAACGAGTATGATTTCCTTCTTGTGTTCCGACTCTCTCAATTGCTCCAGTAGACTATCAGCTACCATCTCCACAGCTTCTGAAGCTCCGAGTATTTGGCAGATCTCCAGAGCAATCTTTATGCATGCTTCATTTTGCAAGTTCTTGAAAACCTTCCACGGGCAGGTTTGCATCATTTCAAATTCAACGTCTAAAAAGTAAGATACAAATTATGACATGTAAATCATACTTGCTAAATTTACTGAAAATAAAGAGAAATAATATTATTGGTTCATAAAGCGTATAACTTAGGGTTACTATTTTATTTTAAGAATTTGTGGTTTTCTTTTGATATTCAATTGATGTGATACAAGATGTCTCTATCTGATTTTTCTGTTTCTACATTTTTCTGTTTCCAGAATTTCGATTGAGTTTCGCGAATATTGTCTTCATTTAATTAAAAATTACAATTTGAAGTTTTACTCATAAAGTTAAAAATAAATATTCATCCTAGACTTGCAGAAAAGTTAATAGATGTCGCATATTAGAAATAAAATGGGTAAAATTTATCCAGATACTATCTAGACAGCATTTAGTTCAGGTTTGAATCTTACTATCATACATAAAGAAAGCAGCCAATAAAATATGCATTAAGAAAATGAAGATAACGTTGGTGGTTCTTAGTCGAAGTATGATACAGTTAAAAATGACCGAATCGGATATCGACCCCTTGGCGCAGTGCTAGTGCATATGCCCGGAAAGCGAAAGGTCCTGGGTTCGAGTCTCAGAGGTGCAAATATCTTTTTCTGATTTTTCTGTTTCCAGATTTTCGATGTAGTTTTGTTAATATTGTCTTCATTTAATTAAATATTACAAATTTGAAGTTTTACTCATAAAGTTAAAAATAAAAATATACAGGATGGCGCAAAATTAATCATCCAATTTTCCAGGTGGGAGTTCACCAAGGTTCGGCGCTGAGCCCATTACTGTTCAACTTAGTAATGGATTACATCACCAAAAATATTCAAAAGAAACTACCCTGGAACCTTCTGTATGCAGACGATATCGTACTGATTGCCAAAACTGCGGAAGATCTGCAAAATACCTTGACAGAATGGATAACAGCACTTGAAACATCAGGACTTCGTGTCAGCAGGTCAAAAACGGAGCACTTGGAATGTAATTTCAGCAGTACAGCGAGCAACACCACCGTTTACTATCCAGACAGAATGCCGGTGCCAAAAGTAGAATCCTTCAAATACCTTGGCTCAGTAATAACAAAAGATGCAAATGTAGAGGCCGATGTATCTCACAGAGTAAATGTTGCGTGGCAGAAGTGGCGATCACTCACTGGAGTACTGTGCGATTCAAGCATGCCCATTCGCACAAAAGGCAAAATATACAAAACTGCAGTGAGACCAGCAATGCTGTATGGGGCTGAGTGTTGGACAGTGAAGGAAAATCACGTCCAAAAACTGCACGTTGCAGAAATGAAAATGCTTAGATGGTCAGGTGGGGTTACGAAACTGGACAAAATACGAAACGAACATATAAGAGGTAGTTTCAAGGTAGCCCCCCTTCCTGAAAAACTAACAGAAAGTCGCTTACGGTGGTATGGTCATGTAATGAGAAGAGACAAAGAACACGTGTGCCATAAAGCGCTAGCTGTACCTGAAATAAAAAGAGGAAGAGGACGTCCCCCTCTGACATGGTGGACCAGCATGGCAAAAATAGCTCAAAATTTCAAAAAATGATTTCAAGTGATGGAAATCTTTATTTGCACCTTTAAAATTTTTTCTGTTAAATGGAAAAGATGATATCCGTCAAGTGGCTGCCGCCGGTGTTGATACACATTTGTGCCCGTTTTATCGCATTTTACATGACTTTCCGCAAGATTTCCGGTGATAACTGTTCGCATTCCTGTCGAATATTCTCCTTAAGGGCTGTGATTGTCTGAGGCTTGTTGGCATAAACCCGCGACTTCAAATAGACCCAAATAAAGAAGTCAGGAATGGTTAAATCGGGCGATTTTGCTGGCCATACCAAATCGCCAAAACGAGAGATTACGCGACCAGGAAACGCTTCCTTCACAATATCCATTGTGGTTCGTGCTGTGTGTGCGGTTGCACCGTCTTGTTGAAACCACACGTTCACCAAGCCTCGCTCATCCAATTCCGGAAGAAAGAAGGCGTTTATCATGGCCCTGTAGCGTTCGACAGTAACAGTGACTGTAATGCAAATGGCGTCCTCAAAAAATACGGCCCAATCACTCCTCCCGCGTCAACGCCGCACCATACAGTAGCTTCGAGTGGATGTAATGGCTTTTCGTGTATCACACGCGGATTTTCAGTGCCCCAGAAACGAATATTATGCTTATTTGTGTAACCGTTTAAGTGGAAATGCGCCTCATCGCTCATGGTGACTTTCGGCACAAAATCGCTAAAAGCGTTAAAGCTTAAATCGACACAATTATTCCACGCTCTTGCAAAGTATAGCGCTCCATTGCTTATCTGTTTGTATTCTGCGGCTGTCTAGTTCACAAATGTCAAATATGATTGACGTACGACGCCATTTGCAAAAATTATAACAACTTCCGATAGAGTGATTAATTTTGCGCCACCTTGTAGTAAGTTGTTTATAGTCTCAACTTTTTTCAACAGAATAAGTTTTGGTGTTAAATTTCAAATTGATAACGTACGACAGAAATAACAATTTTAATACGATTTTCTCAGAGGCACAAAGTTGAAAATTGAGGTTATTTAAGTTTTGAAAGTGAAAGGTCAACAAAGGCACAATAGGCCACTTGCATCACATTTATAAAATTTTTTTTCCGGTTTTGGCAACTAAGACATTTTGTATTTTTTTTTTATCGTATTTTTGAAACCCTGGCGATTTTTAAAAAATTTCAATCCGAAAAATCAGACCATTTTTTATAAACCGGAAAGACGGGACATAATTTTATAGGTGCGAAAAAACCATAATTACATAGCCGAAAATCATTTAAAAAAAAATAACGTTTTCCACAAGAAAGGGCACAGGAGAATAAGGAGGCATACCAAAAATATTATATCTCATAAATATTTCTTTCCTTGATCCATCTTATTGATCATAAATCATTATAATGTTCAACGTCTATATTACTAAATCCAATGTAATATACTTGTACTTGTAAATTATAATAATAAGAATATTATAAAATTTGATTTTGTTAAAATCCGCACCATTATCATTATACCTCTAAAACACGTACGGACAGCGTAAAATGTACGGGGTTCTCTTTATAACATCTGTCAAAAAGTCAAACCAAATGATAAGTTCACAGAGAACAAACAATAAATATAGTGTACGTTAAATGTCAAATTCAAAAATTCGCCTGAAATCAAAGTGATGCCATATAAAAATAAATAAATCAGTGTGGAATTTTATAAAATTAATAGGGACATTTTCATGTAGTGACGTCACGAGCCCAAATAATGGATTTATTTATTTAAAAATAAAAAAAACCGTACACATCTAAAATTTTTTACTAACATTTTCGTAATAGTAAAAAAATCTATCCACACGATTTTTCCAAGTCGTTATGAAATCCATGCAAGTGGCCTATTACCATTATCAATAAACTTTTGTAATAAAACTTTGGTCACTGCAAAAGGATAAACAAGGATTGACAGCTGGCATGACCCCCGTTTACACTAGCGCCAACAGCTGATTCCAGATTACCTGCAATAGGATTAGGCCACACTTTCACCATCTCCGAACAGATGAGATTCTTATTATCTTTCATACCTCTTACAGAGAAGTCCTCCAGAATTTTGATTCCACTGCATTCCATTTTGAAAACCTCAATTAGAACAAACACAAGTCGGTTAAGGATAAAGGAGCTGCTTAATATTTCAGTCAGTTTTTGTGGCTTGTACTTTGGTGATGTCAGAAGCCGTACATAGCCTTTCAGCAAATTCAATCCTGCTATGTGTTCCCGAGTTTCTGAAAACAACAAAAAATAGATCAATCAACAGAAATATGGAGAGGTAGAAACTAGAGATGAAACGGATTTCCGGTATCCGGCCTAAATTTACTATCCGGCCGGATACCGGATAGTAACTCAATATCCGGCCGGATACCGGATATTAAAAAACTACGACAATTTCCTACATAAAAAAGGAATACATTAATCTTTGTGAGGTAAATATCAATAAAATGGCTTATAATTATGACGGCTTTTATTTAAAGTCGAAAAAGTTACAAAAAAGCCATAAGGCTTTCCAAAAAACTAAAATTTTCACTCTAATGATAAATATATAAATATTAAATATCTAAACTAAAAACTTTTAGTAAAAACTTTAAAAAACCCCGCAGAGTAGCGAAATCTTAAATTAACATGATTAAGTAATCACAATCACCATTATGCGTGAACTAAAAATCGTAAAAAACACAGAGATTATTGAAATGATTAAATACTGACATTGAAGCACCATAATACACCTCTTGTTCGTCTTTTATCAAAGAAAATATTTTGAATTAATACTCAAAATGAACAAGTGGTAAATTATGGTGAATAAATACTAAAAAAAGCGCTAAACTCGTCACGACATGCAACGAGACAATGGGCCGAATATCCAGCCGCCGGATATCCGGCCATCCGGCCTCGCAGCTCGCTGGATATCCGGTATCCGGCCAAACAACTATCCGTTTCATCTCTATTAGAAACTCTCGGTATCGCCCTGGTGAAATACTACCATTCAGAATTAAAACATCATTTGAAATTACTTTAGTCATGTTTGATAACCAGGTAGTCCCCATTACCTTCAGCCCCATAACATACCCTGCCATAGTCCCAGTGGTTCCAGATATACATATATACATACAAGGTGACATACCCAAAGCGTTGAGACACCTGGGCAGCTTGGAGAGGTTTACATATAAGGTGACATACCCAAAGCGTTGAGACATCTGGGCAGCTTGGAGAGGTCGTTGTAAAAGTTCTCTTCCAAATGGCTGAGCAGTAGCTTCCCGTTCTTGATCTTCTTGCTATACTCCTCCAGCGCCTTGTCGCTGGATCTCCTCACTTCCTCCATGTCATTTTCTGACATCGCTACAAGCATTTCCAGAATGTCCCTCAGGGATGGTTGCATATTTCTACAAAAGTAATACATCACTTGTAAAAAATATAACATACATATTATGAACATAAAACTAACAATAATTAACCCAATTTAACGACAACGAACATAAACATATTTAATAACAGTGTCACTCTGCCTCCGAGTTGGGGATACACTAATCTTATCCTCATTGTGTACCAAGAATGCCATAGAGTTCCTACTTAGAGTTCGTCAATAAAATGTAGAAATTTAATAAAAATTTAAACAACATTTTTACATTGGCAACACTGATTTTAGAACAAATTATAGTAGATTCAAATGTGAGGTTATGATTCAACTTTTAAGTGGGTGATCGACAGGCGAGCCTATACCGCGGTTTTAAAAACCGTCGGTTTTACTCGCGGCTCGTTGGTGCTGATCGACTAGCGAGTAAAACAGTTGTATCGTAGTCGAATTGAGGTTAACATGTCTTGTTCGGAGTCTGAAGCTTTGTGTTATCTTGGTATTATAGTATACTACGAATTAAAAATTATTATTAAATAAAAAAGTAAAAATTAAAAAAAAAAAAATTTAATAAATAAAATTAAAAAAAAAAAATTATAAATTAAGAATTTTTATTAATAATTTTTTTTTAATATTTTTTTTTATTAATTATTTCCCGTGTTTTTCTATTCGCTTGATTTAATTTGCCATAAACAGGGATACTCTCGGAAGCCATTTATGAATTCTACGATGAAATCGTCACTGTGAAGTCGCAGATTCATTATTACGTGACGTCCGTCTTTGTCCGTCCTATAGCGCTGTCGCCGATAACTGGCGGCTTGGCTCGCCGGCCGTGATCGACACGCAGTTTTGAACGACGAGCCGAGTAAAAAACCAAGCAAACATGACGAGCCACGAGCCTGGCACAAAACCGCCGTTTTGCAATGATACACCGGCGAGCTTTACCGACGAGCCATAAGACCGCGGTTTTACTCGCCTGTCGATCAGGGCCTTTAGTGTACCGGGAATGCCATAGTACCTACTTACAGTTCGTCAATAAAGTGTAGATATTTAATAAAATTTTAAACAACATTTTTACATTGGCAACACTGATTTTAGAACAAATTATAGTAGATTCAAATGTAATTCACTCCCGAAATTGACAGTCTAATATTGGGCAAGAAAAACAGCATATCTTATATTACGGTAAAAGATTTAGAAATATTTTAATTTTACTTACATAATACAGCAGGAGATAATATTCCAACACAAAAATGCTAACTCCAGCCGAACCTTTTCATGGTCATGGTTCTGCAGGGGCTTCAGACTCCTGATGAGAATTAGCAATCGATTGGCAGCCGCTTTATACCAGTCATCGTCTCTCTTGGCACTCTCCAGGTGTTCCAACATACCTGTGTGCCCCTTGTGCCGGAGTTTCTTGCCAAACGGATCGCATTCGGCGGGAGTTTCCTGGGTTGTCTTGGCTTTGTGGGCTGCGATAAGTTTGACGAAGTGCTGGTCGGTTATGTTGGCTGCATTGCTCTCGCGCTCGCGGTCGTGCATCACGAGGCAAAGGATGTTGTTGATGCCTCTTATTGCCAACTGTAGATAAAAAAAAAAACGTTTTTTTAGACGTAAAGAATATTTAAAAAAAAAAACCACACGAATAGTGGTACATATTACTAAGCCTTCCAGTTAAATCCCCAACCTAATTTGTTCGCTTTTCAGAACAACTCACATAGGCCTCATAGGAATCGTTAGTCTCCCATACTATCGTGGTTAGAAATATGATCTAAACGGTGTTAGAAAGAGAAAACACCATGGTTTATATTCAAATCTAAAAGTTAACCACAAAATAATTAAAATTTACACTTTTATGAAATCAAAGTTTCCGACCGCAATAAAAAAAAAAATTAAACTTTGGGAATTTTTATTAGTTATTTTTACATGAAATGACAAAAAAGTGAGTTGACGATAATGTTTATAATACATTTCGTCGCTTAAGTTCTAACACCGCGGAAGTCAAAAATAACAACTTTTCAGGAGAGCAAAAAAACCGTGTCTTTTTATATATTGCGATCATAGTGCATATGTTTTTTAGTGAAAATTTATAAAAGAAAGGTTTTTTTAAGATTTTTGAAACGGTTGTTATAAAAAATAATTATTTGGATTATTTTTTTGACATACGCGGTGTTACCACATTGTAATACATAAAATGGGGAGACTTACGCTGAGTTATTATAAATACTCTGTAACTATCTTTAAATATTTATTTCAAATCAAATTAAAATAACGGGTAGACTTATACCTCATAAAAAATTACAAATTACAAAACATAAAACATACTTCTACAACTTTCTTAACCGATCTTTTTCTTTTCGTTTTAAAAAATTAACAAATTAACTGTGTTTTAACCTTGATACTTATTTGGTATAAAATCACATCAAAAAGGAACATCAGTATCACTTAAATGCGAAATCAGTACTACCTTATGAACTCAAATGATCAAAAATAACAAAAATACAATATAATTAATCATTATAAAATGAAGTAAAGTATCGTAAAAATTGTGACAGTCAGGAGAGATAACTGACTTTAGTTCTTGAAGATGTTTCCATTTAGATTTATTATAAAGCTTTGACCCCGGGCCTGGTCTTGTCCTTTTATTTTTGGCTCTTCTGGGCAAATTCTTATAGTATTCTTGAAAGCTCATAGTTAATTAAGCCATTAGGGTTATACTTTTTTTGGTTGGAATAAGCTTAAATTCTTTTCCTTAAAATTGTAGTCAAAGGACCATCGGCTGACGGGTTCTTTATTTACTGAATTACACATTTCACAATAAATTTTGAAAAGATCATTCTTGTTTTCGATGATAGGCTCTAAATATTCTCTAGAAGAGGTCTCTAGAGCTCTACAGTAGTGAGAAGGTATTTTTGGCAACTATTTAGAAAGTCTTTCAGGAAAGCTATCTCATCTTTCTTTGAGTGTCCTTCTAAAACCTTATGAGTAAATTCGGGTTTCTTTGCCATTCCAAGCTCAGACGTCGATAGCCAATAGCATACTGTCCATTCTTTGATACCAAACGTATTAAAAAAGTATGCTTGCAGACTTGAACACGTCCATTATTTGCAGTTTCTAATAAATACTCTTTAATCTCACTACGCCTAGATTATTCCAGTAATTGGAGAATAAGGTATTCCATTCCTCGTCTGGTATTATATCACAAGCACGAAGCTTTGATTTCTTACAAAACTCGAAAGTACATCGAGGGCCAATTATTCGGGCTGGCCTAATAGTAGCATGTAATACCCTAAACTTTGGGCCATTGCTATCTCGCCGATATCCTAAATATTCTTTTCCTTCCATTCTAAGTTTCTTGCTTTTATTTTTAGACCAGTTTTTGTTCTCAGAACATCCCTTAGAAAGTCTTTTTCGACCAGAATTAAGATCACCATGTTCGACCTCGTCATTCACTAGCAAGGGACTCGCAATCGGTAATGGAAGGTCTGTTGTTTCTTCCATTAATATAGACTCTATCACACTTGTTTGTCCAAAGTTAATATCAACAGGTTCGACATTCGATGGTAACAAAGGCGAGTGAACCGTCGTTTCTTCCATCATTACAACATGGCAATCAGAAAGTTCATGTACACTCATCTCGCTGCTTATATTGGCATTATCTGGAATTATAACAACAGGCAAGTTGTTAATGTCGAGGTTTTCCAAGTTTTCCTTGGTGGTGATATTTTCATTTTTCTTTTTCGGTGGTATTTTTATTCCTAGTTGTTCACATAGGTCAGCGATCTCTTTCTTCATCATCACTGCTTTCGTAATCCATAGTGCATTGATATCTAAATTATTTAAAACCATTATATAAAACACCGCGTAAGTCACTTTTGCATTAAGCAGAACACCGCGTAAGTAAAATAACATTTTCATCTTATTTTTTACAATAACATAATTGATATTTAGACTTAACTATACTTAAAAACCAAATATCAAGATTTTATCCCTTATATGAACCCATAATATTATTAATATGAATTAAACTTACCTTGATTTACAATGTATTTCTTCGGAGCACAAGTCGCGATCTCTCACAGTACGAAAGTAAACTGACTTACGCGCTGTTTGCATGACGATTTCCGCGGCACGGAGATACGCTGTGTATTTGTTTTCAAAATAAAACGCTTTCATTGGTTGAAATCCTT
Organism: Limnephilus marmoratus; assembly: GCA_917880885.1. Taxonomy (NCBI): domain Eukaryota; kingdom Metazoa; phylum Arthropoda; class Insecta; order Trichoptera; family Limnephilidae; genus Limnephilus; species Limnephilus marmoratus. The sequence goes on along the minus strand of OU862923.1, from coordinate 26,265,169 downwards.
GTTTCTGATTGGTCTAGAGGTGCGTCTTTCGATTCTCTATAGAATGACATGCAAAAGTGAAAATGGCATTTTTTGGACTTCTGCGGTGTTAGAACTTAAGCGACGATTTGGTAATAAAACATGTGTGGGTTTTTATTTATTTTCATTACCAGTAATTTAAGTTAGAAAAAACGTAAGGCGAGTCATTTTTTAAACTTTTTATGTTTGCATTCAAAATTTTTATATTTCATAAATTATATGATCATTTCAAATTATAAAATTTTAAAGTGTGCTTCATCACCTTTGAAAAACAGTTTTCGAATGTGTTCAGAAATATTCAATTTATTTTGATTTTATTGCAAAGTGAAAATAATCTGACCTTCTCACACCTGAGGGGTTAAAGTGGATTTTACATATTATTATAACTCATTTTGGAATTGGTGAATTTAGTTGTAACCATGACAATGACACAATGATATGATTAATTATTATAAAAAAACTTAGCAAGAACTTAAATAGTGAGTGTAGGCACTCAGTTCTTCAGAGCAATTAGCGCTGTCTCAGTAATACTCTGGTGAGGCCACCATTCAGAATCAAAACCTTGCACGGAATGATTTTAGCCATGTTTAGTGAATATATGAAAATAACCAGGTAATTAATTCTCCATTTTTCACTTCAATTCTGTCTCCCCTAACCTTCAATCAGTTTCACAACGTTCCCCAAATCAGAGATGCCATAGTCTTACTGGCTTTGGGCAATTGATTCCTGAAATACGAGGGCTGTCCGTAAAATAAGGTCTCCAAGGTGCTGCGGTCACGAGGAACAATTTTACGCGAGATAAGGCAACACTGGCGTGTAGCCTGGTTTCCCTAACCCCAAATTCCCACCACGCCGTATTCTCTGCAACACTTAGTCTCGGTGTGGAAGCCGTTCACGATGGAGCTTCTGCTCGCCGCACCTGCCAAGTATGAATTACGCTCTATAATTAGTTCTTTTGTGCAAAGAACAAAACCTCGGTAGAAATTCATTCTCAGCTACTTGAAGTGTACGGATAGTATATGAGTGTGAAAACGTGAGCAAATGGTGCAGAGAATTTAAAAGCGTGTCGGACGGCCATCGGTTTCAGATGAAAAAAAGCCAAAGTGAAAAAAAATAATGATTGCAGATCGACGGGTGACGGTTCGGGAGCTCTGTGATATGATCCCTGATGTCAGTAAGACCACTATTGACAAGATTTTGAGAGAACGTTTGGGAGACCACAAAGTCTGCCCAAGGTGGGTCCGAAAATGCTCACCAAAGATCACAAACAACGAGTTGAATCAGCCCTGAATTCCTTGAGTGCTACGACATTGATGGCGAAGAATTCTTGGACTTAATTATGACTAGGAACGAGACCCGAATACACTACACGACACCAGAGACAAAGGAACCATCCCAGTGGCGTCATTCAGATTCGCCCAAGCAAAGATTAAAAACGAATTGCAGAACTAAAAGCTTGTTCGCATTGGGCAAGTAGTTTAGTCGAGTAGTGAGTAACTCGCCACTTGATTTACCAAAATGGTACTACTAACTATTAAATTAAAGGTGTTCAGACACGTTTATAAAATACTTGCTACTCGATTAAACTACTAGCCTAGTCTGTACGGGCCATAATACCTGGCGGGTGAGGCGAGTGGAAGCTCCATCGGGAACGGCTGCCAGGCAGAGACTAAGCGCCACAGAGGGTGCAACGTGGTGGGGAAACCAGGCTACTTGTCAGTGTTGCAGGATTGCAGGTAAAATCGTTTCTCGCGACCGCAGCACCTTGGAGACCTTATTTTACAGACAGCCCTCGTATATACATTCGTAAACCTGGCGTTGTTCTGGGTTATGGATGGTTTCAATTGGAAAAAAGTTAATGCAGTCCCTATTTTTACCGACAGGATATTCTCCTTTATATCCACATTTTTATACCAACATCAAATTTATATATGTACATATCTAAAGAAAACAATCGTACGCAAGTGACAGTGTGCCCCTGTTTGGGGTTCCCCATGGCCACCTCCTGCAGACCGCCCAGCAGTCCTGGCAGGAAGAACATGAGCACCTCCCCCACCCGATCCACATACTGATTGTCCAGCTCCTCCTTGATCAGGTCATCGTGGACTGTCGTCAGGGCCATGATGCAGTGGATGGCTGCTATTCTGGAATACCAACAAAACAAAAATGAAAATGTTAAATTGTACATAAAAGAAAATCTTAATTATAAAATAAAAGCTTGCATTCAAAGCAACAAAAACACTGAAAACTAGTGGCAGGTTGTGTTCCTAAGGACAGTAGTGTTGCCTCCTTAACCCTAGATCACTAACCTTATTTTACAACGCTTATTACTAACCTTTGTCGTTTCGGCTACGCCGTATAAAAGGGAGGCTTCTAAGGGTTTATGTAATCAAATATTTATATGTTTTTTACTTATTTATTACAATAATCATTTGTTAACATGTTTATAAGTTTTTTATTTACTAAAATCACATTTTAATTACTTTGACAGTCTTTTAATTGAGACCAGAGTTTTTACTCATTTGAAAATTTAGTTTTTTTAAATGCTTAAATCTTATTAACTAAAAAAAAACAAAGACTTAAAATATTAAAATTAAGTTATAAAATCAACAAAAGAAAGTAACATTTTAGAAAAAACTATTAATTAATACATTTGCGACAAATTTCAAGTTTGTGTTCGCCACACAAGGTTTTGTTGCACTTGGGCATACAGGGCACACAGGGCCCCTACACAAAAAACACACGCGCGCCGTGCGAGCTGCAGGTCGTCTGAGATTAGCCGGAATCTGGAATGCGTACGACGACGCACTCAAAATTTATACCACTTTTTTCGAGTCCGCGTCGTCGTTTTGACGAAGGTTAGTGATCTAGGGTTAACCATTCATTTTAATAGTATTTATCTATTATTTAATATGGGTGTTTTTTATTATTAATGTGGGTTCATATCCCATTGCGACCATTATCTTTTTCTGTGTCTTGTTCTCTTTCATATTTTCATTTAGATTATTATTGCTATCTTCTTCTTCAATGATATATTACATTGATGGGAATAACCTTCAAAAGTTATAAAAGAGAGTTATTCTTATAGAAATTGAAAATAAAAAATATTGATTACTTACTTTAGTGGCTTGTAAGAGGAACTCCTGGCGATCTGGACTGATAGATATATCCCCTGTCCAATCTCAGGAGCTTTGCTTCGCGTGTACAGTTTGTTCCTTACTTCTTGTGTTATTCTGAGGGTCAAGGCAGTTATGGCTCTAATAAAAGACAGAGCACAATCTTCGTCTATGTGGGCTACTGTAATAAAAGTTTTACTTAATGAAAATTTCATAAAACAGAACAAACAGAATATTAAAAGTACAGAATGTGCAGTGCATAGTTAGTAAATAATGTCACCTAAAAGTTATAATATTTCATGTCAATTTGGGCATGGGTACCACCGCCCCAGGAACCATTTATTGGATAATCTGCCATAGGTCACCCCAAGTGGTTCGCTACGTTTGGTGACTTAGCAGCCCCCTTAGACCTGGACAAACCCCACCTCATCAACCCCAATGGGTCGATGGGTGGGGTTTGTCTAGGTTTTGGCGGCGGATGTGTCTGTCCACCCAATGGGTGGCAGGCTGGATTTGGAGACTGGTTGAAAGAAACCTCTTTACCTCTCCAGCAGGACTCTCTCGACCCTCTCAACCAGTGAGAGGGATGGATTCAAACATCTCTCCACACAGTGGACACACTGACCCCCAGATTCCTATCCAACCCTCGTCCCTATTTCCTTTCCAGATCTTTCTCTCCTTCTTTTCTTTAAAAAAAAACCTCCATCTTCCTTATGTAAAAAAAAAAATTAACTCCACACAGAAGACCCTGAGGAAAATAATTTCCTTCGGGGCCTATGTTGTCATTGGGGAATTCATCCCTCCCACTGCGGTGCAAGGCAATGTTACGAGAGAGTACGGTTGGATAAGTCAAAGGGACACCCTCAACCATTCTCTCTCGATAAGGCCTGCCATGCAACTGGTGGGCAGACGTATCTGCCGCCAAGACCAGAACAAACCTCACCCCATAAACCCAGGCACCCCTGCTAAGTCACCAAACGAAGCGAACCACTTTGGGTGACTTATGGCAGAGGTGTTGGTTATCCAATAAATGGTTTGCGGGGCGGCGGTACCCATACCCGCCTGATAAAATATAAAAAAAGGTCAACAATACCTGTATTTGGAGTAGTTCTATCAAAAATTTGATATATTAACAATGAATAATATTTATGAAAGAGTTCTAAACTTCCAAGTTGGATTTTGGATAAAATTTCATATACTCCGTCGGCTAATGCGGCTTTCATGTCATCTTTAAAACTGAAAAACAAATAAAATTTTTCAATAAATTACATGAGGCTTATATTGCCATTGCACATTACATTTGCCATTGTACATTACATTGGGATCTCTCCGCCCCGCCTTCGACAACCCGAAGCTCACTTCCTCAGGGACTTCAGGCGATACGCCCCCTTCTCCCACTTACTGATCGTCAAGGCACCACCAGGATGTCGGCTTAGGGGCGCGGTATCACCTCGAATCTGGCCTGCCTGATCACCGACTAACTTTCAGCAGGACTGCCGGGCAATCCGCGCTGTAACACCTCCGTCTGTGGATCTACTGTCTACCATGATTGCTATCTCAGTGTTTGAAATTTGTTTAGTGCTATAAGCACATAAATATGTTAGGGTAGGCTTACTGCCTACATTTTGTTTTCTTTATTGTTATTTCATCCCCTTACCTAAAAGAGGTCCAGGTAAGATTTTCGTTATACTTACTAACAATTGTACATAGTAGCATTTGCATACTGCTATCTAACAACGTATGCGAGGGCAATGGAGGTCTAGTATCGTTTATTAAATGTAGAGTCGTTTTTAGTAGTCGAGAGCCTTGAAGGGGTAACCATATGTTACCTATACCAGGGTGGGTAAGGGGTGGGTCCTCCAACTATATTCTTTTTAATAAGGGAACGTACCCATACTACGTGACCCGTTCAGGGGGGGGGTCTTCAAAATACCATGCTTGGTACAAATGAGCGGCGGGGGGCTTAGGTTTTTAGTCACCGGGGGGGTTAAAAATTGCAAAAAGTTGGTCACGTAGTATGGGTACGTTCCCTAATGAGTAATGAGGTAGAAATTTTCAAGTAATCTCTTATAGCTTGTTCGCATTGGTAGAGTACTGTAGTCAAGTTACGACTAACTTGCCACTTGTTCGCATTACATTCAAGCAGAGTTCATTAGTGAACCGCGCGTTGCAAGATGACAGGCTGCTACACAACAAAGTAAATACGCTAATTAAGCTGATTCTATGTTGTCATTGGGGAATCCATCCCTCCCACTGCGGTGCAAGGCAATGTTACGAGAGAGTACGGTTGGATAAGTCAAAGGGACACCCTCAACCATTCTCTCCCGATAAGGCCTGCCATGCAACTGGTGGGCAGACGTATCTGCCGCCAAGACCAGAACAAACCTCACCCCATAAACCCAGGCACCCCTGCTAAGTCACCAAACGAAGCGAACCACTTTGGGTGACTTATGGCAGAGGCGTTGGTTATCCAATAAATGGTTCGCGGGGCGGCGGTACCAGTTAGTTAAGCTGATTCTAATGCTTATTTTAGAAGAGGAGGAAGAATAGATTAGTGAGATGAAAATAAATAAACTATGGACACTGTCACGTAAATAATTATCAATTTGTGATATAATTATTTACCTGACCACTAACCTGATAATTTGAACAGCACGGAATGGATTGGCAACACTTTTTTTTCTCTCTGGTTTTTGGTTCTTTTTGAATTCGCACCGTACGGGAAGCCGGTGTTGATTCGACTTGTCACTTTAGTGATAGTTTTGGATTTAAAAAATGGGATAATCTCTTCGTTACAAATTGTTTTAAACGATTTTAATCGCGAGCCGGGCGATGTACATTTTGCAAACGCTTCTTTCTGATGTGATCGGAACGCTGTTTCTAATGTGATTGGTCGCCGCCATTGGGACCGATATTTATCCGCGAAATAACGGTATTGTAAATTACCTACATAATCGCGACTGGCATATTGAAAAGCTTTGCGAGGGAGAGTCCTTATGACCTGGTACGGTTATTGCTGCTCATATTTGTGACGGATGGTCACTCGGCGTTCATTTCCTGATGAGGTGTGCTGACGGAAATCGTGTTTCATCCGGTGGGCTCAACCGGAGCGCTGGTGCTGATCTTGGATGCTGCTCCCTGGCGGGGAGTCCTCATTCTCTGGCCTTCCTGGGGGTCTTTCCTGGTTCCCATCCTGGAGATTGCGAGAGAATATGGCCCGCGGTTCATCAACGCGCTATATTCAAGTAAATTAAGAGTTCGTGTCAGTGTAGAATTAGATAAAGATCCATGGTCCGCAGGTACGATATTTCTTTCTGCTTAATTATATTCCTGTCAAATCTGTTATGAATCTGTTATGTTTCAGAATCTGTTATGTTTTTGGGGATGTGAAACCCGGCCCCTCAAAAGGGCAACATTGTTATGTTCTTTATAAAATTATACTGGGCTTTGGTTGTTTTGGAAATGAACTCTTTTATTACTGAAACCAATTTAACCTCACAAGTAGAAACCTGTTTTCGTTTATTCCCAAACATTCTTGTTCTTTTTTTATTCTGGAACAAAAAAAGCAGAACCTTCCTACATTACGGATCGCTAGGACCCACATAACCTGAGAGAGAGAGAGATAACCTTATATTTGGCGCTCCCAACGTTTTAAGTTGAATATTCTGCTTTTGGTGCCCGTATATTCTAACGGTCTGTTATGTTTTAAGTTTCTGCTTCTTTTTCCGAATTTTCAAGGTTGGATATGTATTATTCATTAATATCTTCATACTGTTATAATGGTACCAGTGTGTGTGTGTAGATGCGTTATAAATGTTATAATGGATTATATGAAATATTTCGCGGTAGTTTGAAATTTTGTGCATATTATTATGTCATTTTTTTGCTTTGCTTTAAATTGTATTGGTTTCCGGTTGAGCTTCGTTCGCTCTCAAATTTTGTGTAACGTAAACATAAATATACCTACTAGAACAGCTTCGTTCTTTTTTTTTTCGGATAATATTTTTGGGACATTTTTGTAGGCTGGCAAGTTTGTCTATGGTTATGTCAGTTGTTATTACAGATCAGCTGATAGCGATTTTTGTTGACATGTGTCAGATGTCAAACGGTATTCTATTATACTTCGATTGTGTTATCGTAATAACTTTATAAACAATTTTCCGGACTTAATTTTCCGGACTTATTCGGTTTATTTCATAAATATTAACTATTTTATATGGAATCATTTGGAATTTTTTCTTCGTTTTTTTTACATAAATAAATTCCATTTGACAAAATGTCGTTGTCTAACATCAACGGGGCCTCAAAAGAGGAAATGATTCAGATGCTTTCTGACGTTAATATTACTCCAGAACCTACGGTGTCCGGTACTTAGTGCAATAAAAATTTTACGAATTTAATTCATATTATATTATTTTATTTGTCTTTTTGCAGCGACAACAACTTTTGTCAACAATAACAAAGATGCGTTATTACTATTTTGAGGGCATTTTAACAACAATTATGGAAATTGTTTTGAATAAATTGAACACTTTTATTGTCAATCGTGACATATTCATAGGTTTGTTAAATTTTATATAATTCAAGGCATTATATTTTTGCAGTTTTGTGGACTTAGAGAATTCATAATTTTTTCTTTTTTGAAAAAATTTTTTTTTTTGGTGTGGACATTGATGCTGTTTATCTTGGGTTCTTGTGTTTCCTGCCGTGCTTTAAGTACCGCAAGATTCATTTTATAACACCCAAGTTAAGACATCATTTTTTTTGGATTATGGGAGTATACGGCCCCGCCACCCTTCCTAATCCTATTTTTTTTGTGTTCCACCGTGTAATGTCGCGAGTTCGTTCGGGAATTGTCGATTTGTGTTTTTTTTTTACAATCCCAACAGCACGCATCCAATCATATTACTCCTTTTCTTTAAAACGAGTTATGGTTGCATATCACATTACTACTGAATTCTCGAATCAAGTCTCATTATACATAACCTCGCCTGTAATTTTTCTATACCTATCGAGCTATTGGAAAGACCAGTTCATTTTTGTTTTGCCCTATACATCCAATAAACTCAGCTTTTGATAAAAAAAAAAAATTCACAAAATTTCCTCATTCTTACTATCTCATAATATATTTTTTTTAGGAAGCGATGTTTGTAATGAATGTCGTTTCCTCTGATCTATGTGATCAGTGGCGCCCAAACCTTAAGTCATTATTTTTTTTCTCTCTCCTTCACATGACTTATTTTTTTTTCAAGTGATATATATAATTAGATTGGATATGAGTATTTCTCGTTTTTTTTAGTAGACACCCTGTCTATATTATTTCTGTCAGTATTATCACTGCAATGCACACACGCACACATTGGTATCGCATCTCTACTCCGTCAGTTAACGGATATTTTGTAATGTTCCCTACTTTTAAATCTAAATCCATTTTTTCTCTAGTTCAGTGGAGCTTTCTTTCCATTTTGTCGTCCCTCCGACATGCCTTATAACCAAAGATCCTCCAAGGAACTAGAGAACAAAATATATTCTTAAGTGTAGTTCTTTGTGTAGCAGAGATTTGAGCAACTTTCTGGTATACAAAATGTGTATATTTTCATAAATAGATTATATTATATAATAAATAGATTATATTTAGCTAGTATTTGTTACAATTAAGTTTGGTTTAGCTTTCCTTAAAGTGAATAATATTAAGTCATAGTTTATTAACAACATTGTTATGTCTTTCTAACAAAGGTAGTACTGCTTCGGCGTACTTTCCTATTAAGTAATTCCAGCATGGAATATATAATACTCTACCTCTAGCACAGGAGAGCGTATTTTTGTATAGCTTATAATCATAAGTAAAATATTTATATTAGTCTCACTGCTGAAACACCAGTGTTTCTCTACACAATTTTGTACCTAGTGTCATTCAAATGTTTTGATTGATCACCAATTTAGATAGTGTCGATTATCACAATATATTCGATCACCAATACATATTGTCTGTTCAAGAAATTTTGCCTTTTGCTTACTTTTGAAGTAATATTTTGAAGGATCTCCGTCTACGGTGTGATCTCAGTCTTTTTTCTTGTGCAAACTATATACACTGTAATAGTTATTAAAATGGCTTGTACTTTATATATTTAATCATACTGGTTCACTACTAGGTTTTTTTTTGTTAAATTGTAATCCCTATGCATTCAGCTAAACATTCTAGATTCTGTTTCGCTTGTCTTGGTGTTCCTACTGATACTCAATGTTACCACTTGTAGACAGGTATATCTTTGGTATTGTAAAACCTGATCTAATTATTTTTATTTTTGAAACATAGGTATTTCTTATTATGTAAACCCTATTGTAACCACTTTTAGTAGACAAGTTTTGCAATCTTGGTCTAACTAATTCATTAATACACAAGTACTACTCATATTCTTATGGTTCTACATTGTTATAAATCTGTTTTTTTTAAACTAAGTTAAATATCTCTGAAAGATATTCCTCATTCTAGGTTTAATGTCTGTTCTGTATTTTGTTGAATAAAATTCTATGTTAACCTATTAGACCTGTTGGACCTAGGTAGATAGAATAGTTACCTTTTCGCTATTAATAAATAGCCTAAATTCAGTGAAGTGAGGGATGGTTGACCACCCTAAAGTGAAGCCTCTTTTTTAATGGCAAAATTTCCTGCTGAAGGAAAAGTGATGCTTTGTGCATAATTTTTTTTTCTTTTCATTGATTGTGTTCTTTATTTTTAAGATGTTCCCGATGTTAGGATGTCATGAGAATAACAGGTCTGGACTTCAGCCAGTAATGCCAGCACCCAGCTCCATCGTTGCTGAAGGTGTTGTAGACTCCTTATTCTCGTACCATCCTATTATCATTGTTCTTTCAATCTATCTAGATTTATATGATTTATTGTTTATGATTGCTAATGGTTACTTGTTGTAAAATTTCTGGATACCTGATGGACCTATCTTCTAGTTAGTTAGTTAGTTAGTGTAACTTTATTTTTTTATTTGTTTATTTTTTTTTTACATCGGAACCATGGATTTCATGTTTGGGGCCAAACATTTTCGTGAGAAGGGGGGAATTGTCACGTAAATAATTATCAATTTGTGATATAATTATTTACCTGACCACTAACCTGATAATTTGAACAGCACGGAATGGATTGGCAACACTTTTTTTTCTCTCTGGTTTTTGGTTCTTTTTGAATTCGCACCGTACGGGAAGCCGGTGTTGATTCGACTTGTCACTTTAGTGATAGTTTTGGATTTAAAAAATGGGATAATCTCTTCGTTACAAATTGTTTTAAACGATTTTAATCGCGAGCCGGGCGATGTACATTTTGCAAACGCTTCTTTCTGATGTGATCGGAACGCTGTTTCTAATGTGATTGGTCGCCGCCATTGGGACCGATATTTATCCGCGAAATAACGGTATTGTAAATTACCTACATAATCGCGACTGGCATATTGAAAAGCTTTGCGAGGGAGAGTCCTTATGACCTGGTACGGTTATTGCTGCTCATATTTGTGACGGATGGTCACTCGGCGTTCATTTCCTGATGAGGTGTGCTGACGGAAATCGTGTTTCATCCGGTGGGCTCAACCGGAGCGCTGGTGCTGATCTTGGATGCTGCTCCCTGGCGGGGAGTCCTCATTCTCTGGCCTTCCTGGGGGTCTTTCCTGGTTCCCATCCTGGAGATTGCGAGAGAATATGGCCCGCGGTTCATCAACGCGCTATATTCAAGTAAATTAAGAGTTCGTGTCAGTGTAGAATTAGATAAAGATCCATGGTCCGCAGGTACGATATTTCTTTCTGCTTAATTATATTCCTGTCAAATCTGTTATGAATCTGTTATGTTTCAGAATCTGTTATGTTTTTGGGGATGTGAAACCCGGCCCCTCAAAAGGGCAACATTGTTATGTTCTTTATAAAATTATACTGGGCTTTGGTTGTTTTGGAAATGAACTCTTTTATTACTGAAACCAATTTAACCTCACAAGTAGAAACCTGTTTTCGTTTATTCCCAAACATTCTTGTTCTTTTTTTATTCTGGAACAAAAAAAGCAGAACCTTCCTACATTACGGATCGCTAGGACCCACATAACCTGAGAGAGAGAGAGATAACCTTATAACACGATAAGAGATTAATAGCAGCATAAATAAAGAATTTTAGAGTAGCATCTTCGCTTCCACGGATGAAATATCTGCGCATCTAGTAATGAACTCTGCTAAAACGAAGGGTTCGTGCATGTCAGTATGCAGGGACGCATGGTGGGGGTCCTCACTCGCTCGAAAAAATAGAACGAAATGGATTGAATCTACTAAAGAACTGACTAACCCACTCTACTAAAATCGTGGTTTTCGCTCTTGCGTTTAGTTACTAATACTCTCAACTCTCTACTCGACCAAAATTATGCTGTGTGCGAATGGCTCTTTAAGGAATCGAGAGACTATCACTTTCTTTACTTCCATTTACATTTGATAACCGTTAGATTTATTATGTAGGTACTTGCGCAGATCTGTGAAAAATCACAAAATCTTACTCTACTTGTAAGTAAGTACCTTGTAACCTAAGAAATTTAAATAATAGAAATAATACACATTACAAATATAGAAATAAAATAAAATTGGTGAAAAAATATATATTATTGTACGTATAGTACATGCCAAACTTTAAGACCGGCCTGAACATGGTACATTCCATTCTAGCACATTTACTGACTTAAGTGAAAAAGAAAGATGCGTGCGACAGAGAAAGGCGTGGGCATCAGTGGTAGTCAGTGAGTTTTCAGTCAGCTAGAGTGCTAAGATTGAAAAATACGACGTTATTGATGTTGTACCTGAAAACGAATTTTATTTTTTTTCAAAATTTCAATATTCAACGTCAGGCCGGTCTTAAAGTTTAGCAAGTTCTATACTTTATCGCTCGTCTGAATTCCTGACTCAATTAGTTCCAATTTTGAAAATGACACAAATATTCAAAAACAAATCTGAGTTCATTGAACCAGAGTTACAACCACTCACAGACAGACCCAAAAACGAAATTAGTATGTGTGAATGATGAATAAATAAAAATAATTTTTAAACTTATTAATCAATCAAATTTAAAATAAGATAATTAAAAATTAATGGTAAAAAATTGTAGGTATCTACCAAGAAGGTACTTATTTCCAATTTTTCGACTCTTTGACCATAATATGTTCTATTATCGTCCTAACGTTGAGACTCTTTCTGTTAAATGCGCTGTTTTTGAGAAAAAAATTACAACCGAACTATCAGCAGTACAGTTATATAATATTATTTCAAAACTTACTTTTCTTTAGCCCCTCTCAAATGAACCACAAACGGAAACATGAGATATGTGTGCAGATCCTGAATTACTTCATTTGGAAGACTTTTAATCAGTTTTATCAAAGAAACAAGAACACTTTTCTGAGGCTGTTTTAAAAATGAATCGCACATTGGTTTGAATCTCATAAAGGCTTCGGCAACTTGCGGCGACTCCATTTTGATAATTTCTGCTTGCTGAAAATGAACAAAGAGTTAAACATTAAAAAGACAAGAGTTTAGTGTTACATAATATAACCTTAGTTTAACCCTTAGTGCGCCAAGAAATCCATCATGGATTTCTGACACTCTGACAGTGTGCCGACGAAACATTGGTCTTGAAGAGACCCATGTTGTAGAAAGAAAGAAACATAGAGGCCGGCAAATCATTCCACAGACGAGTTGTTGAACACAAGAACAGCCGAGCGATTCTCTATGTTTTGTGAGATCGAGATAGATCTCGGACGAGATCTCCTGTCAGATTTGTACGATTTTCTTTGGCTGTTATTTGCTTTTTCTATGGGCCTATGTCAGAATTTCAACTGTGAACTGTCGTGTATTTTAGTTTAGGTCGTTTTAAAGATGAATTCATGCAAGTATGCATGATTATTTATTCATTTAACAGCCTTAGAAAATCACACAAATCTGAGAAGAGATCTCGCCCAATATCCGTCTCAATCGAGATAGATATCGGGCGACATCTCTCAAAATATGTGACAGCTCACAGCTAAAATTCTGACATCGGCCCATAGAAAAAGCAAATAACAGCCAAAGAAAATCACACAAATCTGACAGGAGATCTCGCCCGAGATCTGCCTCGATCTCACAAAACATAGAGAATCGCTCGGCAGGTCGAAGAAGCGACACATTTTCATGTGACAAATGTCAATCGTGTAAATATGTATATTTATTGTCGTCATGGAACAAAAGTAAGAAAAACAAATGTAGGATGGAAATGAAACGTGAAAGCAAACTTTAACCTACACACTCAACTCAAAGATTCAATGTGCCTCGACGAATAAAGCAAATAAGTTACAATTTAAAATATAAACAAGCTTAATATTTATATAATTGAAGAAGAAGATAACAATAATAGTCTAAACGAAAATATGAAAGAGAACAAGAAACAGAAAAACAGAAAAAAGACAATGGTCGCAACTGGGACTCGAACCCAAACCTCTCGTCTAACCGGGATGTGCAATAGTTAAGGTGGCAATAGCGAAATTAGTTAACGCGCACGTCCTGTTTAGAAGAGAGGTCTGGGTTCAGTCCCAGTTGCGACCATTGTCTTTTTTCTGTATCTTGTTTTCTTTCATATTTTCATGTAGATTATCATTGTTAACTTTTTCTTCAACGATATATTACATTGATGGGAATAACCTTTAAAAGTTATAAAAGAGAGTTTTTCTAATAAAAAAATTATTATTTATATTTTGGGTAATGCCTTGTTTACCTGATGTTAGTATTTAGTTGAAAAGTAGTAGTAGTAGTTGCTAATGCACTGTCCTGCCAGCGCTGTTCAAATGTGAATTTAGTAAATTGATGCCCCCACCAATTACAAGGATGCGTGAAGAGATTTCATATATGCGGACAGTAGCCCCCACGCACATCCTTATGCGTATTCTTGTAGGCGGGTGGGGGCTGCTATGGCGTACAAATAGAATAAATTCTATTCCACTCAACTAAACGGTTACTAATTACTTATTACATTGGTTCATGGGGTGAGGTTTGTCTAGGTCTTGGAGACGGATGACCAGGACATACTGAACCCCAGATTCCTACCCACCCCTTAAACCCTTTTCCTTCCCAGAACTCTCGTCTCCTTCCTTTCCTTAAAAAAAACCCTCCACACAGCATCCTCAAAGATGACATAGGCCCTGAGGGAAATTATTTTCCTCAAGGCCTCCTGTGTGGAGCTCATGTAAAAAAAAAAAAAAAAATTACCAAATCGCTCTACAGTGCCATTGCATACAAATTTTAATAGATATTATTTAGCTACCACTAACCCAGTGGTGGGCAAACTTTTTTCATGGGGGGCCAGAAAGTTTAAAAAAAATTCAGAGGGCCAAGAGTATAGCCAAAAGCATTTGTTTTAAAATCTATATTTTAATTATAGAACTTTCAAACGCTAGTATAAGTTACAGATTACAATTATTTAACTTTTATTTGAAGGCCCTGTTATGGTTGGTGTGGAGACGTATGAAATTGTTTTTGATTGGTCATAATGTCTTCAAATGCAGGTTTGAGCTGCGACGAAGTAACCTTTAGCAGCGAGAAAAGGTGCTCATCAGTTAATCGATTGACTGAGTTTTTCCGCAATTTCATGGTTGAAAAAGTCTGTTCGCAGACATACGACGACCCAAACATCGCTATTATTTTCTGGGCGTGATCAATTATCTTTGGACATTCAGTTTTCGGCAGTGTTCTATAAAAATCTAATTTTTCGGAATTTAAGAACAATTGTTTTACATGGAAGCTGCACTGCATTTCAACAATTTCTAACTGCGATTCTGCAGGGACATTCTCCGGGTCCACATTAAACGACATTGAAAAAACATCAAGCGATGACTGAATATACTTAAAATCTTGAAACCTAGTTTCAAATTAGCATCGCAACGCAACACATGAACTACTTACTTCGTGGCTAGTCTAGAAATGGCTTCTTTTTCAAATTCAAATAATTTACTTTATACAGCTGGCTATAATAGCCCGCCATAATTATATCGTTCGAAATTAATAGTATACAATAGGTTTACTTATAATTTTGAAAGATCGTCGGCGGGCCGGATTAAATACCTTTGCGGGCCGGAGCTGGCCCGCGGGCCGTACTTTGCCCATCCCTGCACTAACCACTCTACTAAATACTGGCATCGTGTGGACAAGATAAGGGATGAAATGGAGGACATTGTTGCAAGACCGTATTATTTTCCTAATAAATACCAAAATACATAAAGAAAACACTAAAATAAAAGATGAAAACATACCACATTGAGCATGACTGAAGATTTAGAAGATCACTTATCAAGAAAACAGGTTATTTATTTTATTGAAAGTTTTTTGTGTCACCAGCACCAATAAATCACTGATTCCGATAAATATGCACCCACAACATAAGCAACAAGTAGTAATCTATGATATTATGAAGAGGAGAGTTATTGAAAAAGGTTCTTGCTTAAATCTTTGCTGTGGTCATATAGAAAACACTAGCTCAGTCACTCTTCATTGAATGGCACCACCAGGCTCTTTCTCCAGAAACCCGGTAGTATTATTATGTATGTTTACTTTCTATATGACAGTAAATCAATAATCGAGAACTGATTTTCAAAGCCAAGATTTTTTCATAAAATTACAAATTAAATGTCAGTCAGGTATTATAAAATGCACATATGTTTTCTTGCCAATTCGGGAGTAAAAATAAAGTTCGTATGTAAGAGCTGTACCAATGAATGAGTTTTAAGAATCTGCGTATTTCACGATTTGAAATAAATACGTAAACAAGCCGCGTAACATAACCGCTAAACTAGATGGAGGAGTCTATTTTTGTTTATTATTTATGTTGCTTGACGAAGCATAATGAGAAGTGTTTGTTAAACTGTTGTTAATTATGGGGGCTGTGATTTACCAAAGTGGTAATAGCTGTGTACTTCGAAGAAAGGTAGGAATATTATATTTTTCCTAGTATTTGCGGAGCTCCCGCCGGTTCACGCTGACAGACGTCAAATTTGATTATTTTTCGCCCTATTCGCAACAGCTACGTTTCCTCGAACACGAACATACAAAATAAATAATCAGTTTTCAGCCATATTTTTTTGTTAAAAAATTATGCACGTTTACCTACTTATTTTTAAATGTGCATTACGATAACAGAGGAAATGAATATATTTTCTGTTTATTTTAGTTTACAATCGGTATAACAATAAAAAAAATAAATGTTGTTCGTAAAAGCACCCTAATATAAACAGACAACCCTGTTCGTGCAAGTGATGTTGAGAAATGGAGAACTGTCACTTGTAATTAAATTATATTATATGATAAAATAGTGCTTCTTCTAATTTTATTATCTTCTTAAATGCATTAGATTGGTTAAAGTTCATGATTAACAGATAAGATTGACAATGTTCAGTGTAAAGGGATTTAGTGTAGTTAAAAACATCTCAAATATTTTGAGGTTATGTCATGTTGTACCTGGAGATCAATTCAATATAAAAAAGTTGCAAGTGCTGAAGACATTCGACAAAACTGTGGATCCTTTTTCAAAAATATACATAGAGACGCCTATGCATGTCAGAATTCAACCAATAGATTTACTGGAGCATCCAAATGGCGATCGGTTGATATTGTCCCTCTTCAGTGACAAGAAGCAAAACTCTTCAGACTTTGCCATAAAGCATTCGGCAAAGCGGGTTGATGTTATCGGTAGTAAAGACTCTCCCAGTTCTGATGCCATATGTGTTATATATGCTCCAATTCGTGCCAGTTTTGACATACAAGCATCTGGCAAGTCATGCATTTCTATTGCCAAAATGCATTCTGACGAGTGCACCCTTAAGACTGACTCGGGGTCCGTAACTCTAAATGATGTTCGTGGGAAGAATATACAAGTCCGTAGTGAGGAAGGCTCCATTACATGTCAAGGTACATTGTTTGCTGAAAACATAGATTTTCGCACAGATTCCACTGGCGATGTAATTTGCGAACACATCAGAGCAAACGTATTCAAAGTAGCCACTGGCGACGGGAACATTACCACCGAGTCCTGCTACTCCGATGATTCACACTTTACCACCGTCCTCGGAAGTTTGAGTCTAGAAAATGTCCACCGCAACTGTATGGTTGAAATTTTGAAACAAGGAGATTTAAAAATGACTGGTTTTGACGGGACTATAAAGGCCATCTTGAAGAGAGGGAATGTTCACCTACAGGCTTCCAAGTTCTTCAACAAGAACAGCATATTTGTCCATGAAGCAGGAACGGTGGATGTCCGGATCCCGGAATCTTTTACTGAGATGTGCTTGATAGAAGTTATTGCCAGCAAATTAACCATGGAAGAAGACATCTTGAAACATGGGAAGCTAGTGGAGGATCCTCTCCACCACAAGTTCACGTACGGACAAGATAACAATGGGGAAAAAATAGATGAACTTTACGTAGATTGTCGAAATGGAACTGTAGAAATCAAATTGTCATCATGGAAAAAGATGTTGCAAGATAAAGGACTAAAGATTGAATAAAACCTCGTACCTCTGCTTAAGTTATTGTGTGTAGAAGATTTATTATAATATTGTAGTTGAGATTAATTACAGTGTAAATGTTTGGTGTTAATTTTTTAGGCATATTTATTCACTTTTTACAATGGCAAGATTTATTACAAGAAATACATTGAAAATTACCATTCTAATATTAATGTTATCTCCATGTGAAATGATCAATTATTATTATTAAGACATAGTTATTATAATGCGCATGTTACGCATTTCATAATATGTAGATCAATACTCATTCTTCATCTGAAAGAATTCTATTTTACATCACATGTATACTTAGCGTTTATAACAACGATATTTATTTTCTATGAGCCCCCAAAAACAATGCGTAGTCATCACATTAAAAAACAGAAAATAGCGAGAGTTACGAGTAAGTTAGATTTTATATTTAAAATCTGACTAGAACTTTTATCCTTATCAATATCGTTATTCTGTAATAATACTTGTTATTTATTGTACATATTTTTGATTGACTGCTAGTCTTAAATATTGTGATAAGTTCACCCACGTATCTCATTCAACCTTTTCCAAAGCCTATCGATAGAGGCCTTGAATGAGGTAGTCAATTGCCATGAGGCTTTATATACTAACAGAATTTACCAAATGCTGCCATCCAGCGGGTTTTCAAAGGTTTCTGGAAACATTTTGCTCAATATTAATAAAAAACTTTCTGGAACCTGTTATAAAATCTTTTTTTGGTTGCTAGCAATGCGGTTTTGCATTGTTCGTAGTGGAGTATTTTTGAGTAATGATAAATACATGGTACACATAATATAGTAGCGTTTCTTTTGTCTCAATTGGGAATCTTTTGACTTTTTGTCCTATTCCAAATAGGGTATTTTCACAAACTAGGGATACCGCTAAAAATATGTGGATGAATTAAAGATTATTTTTCTGATTACGATTATCGCATTAAAAAAGTTTAATTTTAATATTTTCATTCATAATTATTGATTTCAAAATAGGCCTGACGGCCTATAACGATAAACGGCACATGATTGGTTGAGCGAATCATGACGTCACGCCCGTCAACGTTCAGAAGTTTATCACCGCGTCACTATCAAAAGTTTAAACATTCTAGACTTGTTGGCGGTTATTGAAGTTTTTTTTTTTCATTTTTAAGATGCTCGTGTTATCTTCCTAGAGTTTTATATAATATTGTTCAGCTGTAATTACTGAACACGGTTTTTTTAAGGGAGTAATCCGACAACTTGCCTAAAATAGACGCTACAATGAGAGTGAGAACAGTAATTTTCTAAGCCTGAATTTCGGGGTTTTAAGTAAATGTTAATATATTTTTAAGTAAATTCTGTAATAAAAACGTTTTGTATGCACAAACCCTCATATTATATCCATTGTATTATATTTTAACAACATACACCCAATATAGAGTTAATTCTGGTCCTTTTAAATTATATTGAACAAAACAGCAAGTGACATTTCGTAACCTAACTTCCCTGTCATAAGATGATCTTTAAAATTTTGACCATTTTACAAGTAAATTTCCCTTATTTTAAGTGAATATTGAAATAAACGTCCCAACTGCTCCCAACCATTTGGAGCCAGTGAGACTATGGCTTCCCCAATTGGGGTATGTTGTGAGGTTGAAGGTAGTGGGGAGGAAAGGAGATGCGGAGGAGGAAGGTGGGGAAGTACCTGGCCTATCAGATCTGGTCACTAATCACGGATAGAGCCATTTCACGAACATTTCAATTCGGAATGGTGGTCTTACACCAGCGCGATACTGAGAGTATCTTTCACTCTGGAACGTGCCGCAAACGAATAAATTGTTAAATGCAATACTTATCAAAGACTGATCAGTGGCTGAGTTAGCACTGCGTTACGGTCCCACCAAGCGTCGCGTGTTCGATTCCTAGGCTGGCTAGGTCCTACATCACAACACAAGCAACATTTTCGGCTTTCTGTGGTGGTAGTAGGAGATTTTCAAATATTGTTGGGTTATTCGTAACCCGGTAATGTTTGTCTTTCTGTTTTTTAAATGTATATACCTATATTAAAGATATATTACTATTTACATACAAATATACTTGTTCACGCCGGGATTGCAAGTCGAGAGCCGTACCCCTCGACCATGGAGGCCGTCATTATTGTGTAGATATCCATCTTACGACTGTAAACATGGGTGTTTCCACGTTTAAATTATGAATATAAATGGTCAATAACTATTTTTTTTTATTGCAATGTTAACTTTCAAATTTGAAAAAAGTAAGCCGGCTCCGTCGAAGCCAGAGTTAGCTTCTTAGAAGCTAAGGGTATTGTACTATAGGGCCCACAGATACAGCAGATAGTACACAACTGCTGACCCTGTACAAATCACAAGTCTGCCTGTTGAATTTGGCAGCCACCTTTGGTCTAGAGCCCCAAATACTAGAAAAACCCTTGATTCACAATGCAGAAACGTACGGTCCGTTCGATAAATTTCGCTCTCTACCAAACGGATTGCAATGTTTAGCGCAAAGCCTTCAGGTGGGAATGGTGTCCTTGTTCTACCGGTATTTTAATAGATGATGCTCCGAGGAACTAGCGTCATTGATCCCCTCGGCACTTGTGTCAAACACATTAAACGCACTCGCAACATTTGTATACGGTCGACATTTTTATCGCTTTAGAAAGGGTCGTTTAAACATCTTATTTTGGGTTCTTCTTTTAGTTTTTGTATACATGTGTATCAAACTATATATGTTTCGCAAGTGGAAAGATATAGGATAAACATAACGATTTAATTTGAGCAAACTGGAAGTAAATAAGTAACACCAACTGCAATTTACAAACTGATCACAAGATGTTCGGCGGCGGTGACGTCACGGAGCCATTGAGCAACCACAGGGCGCGAAAACATCGTTTTGGCGGCATTTTAAAAAGGCGTATTTTAAAACGTTATAGAAAATTTATTCGTCGTCGTAAAAATAAAACAAAAATTCCGTTATTATCGTAATTTTTTACTTAATTTTTTTCAATAATAAAAAAAAACTGTGAAAATACCCTATTGTTCTATAATATTAATGATGAAAGATAAATTTACCTTTAATTGAAGTCGATGGGAGCCCCAACGACATTCGATGGATAATTGCTACACTGATTTTAATGAAAACTGATGTTTCCAGTTTACAAAAAATCCTTTGACTGTCAAGTTCCAGAAAGGTCAATGAAATTGATAATCTGTTTCTGTAAGAATTTAGATTCTTGAAAATGTTTTGTCTACTTCACAAGAGGTAAGGTAAACTTACTTTAGGCACACCCTTCTATCTGATTTGTCTCTTTTAGTTCGTACTGAGCATCATCTGCCTAAACAATCAGGTTGCCAGGATTGATTTAAATATTATTACAATACTATGCAATTTTGAATAGTACAATCAGTTTTCTAAGTAGTATGCCTGTAAATTGTTTTTATAATAACATATATTATATATTCTGTTTGGAAACCCATTGTAACAGAAATTGGATGATACCACTGGCTAAACCTACCCGTAGGAAGAGAGCACCGTTTAATTTAATGCATTATTGATATTGGTATTATTTTTTCTAAGGTTACATTTTCATTATTTACCATATACATAGTAATATAATATGAAAAAAAATTTGTGACACATCAAATTATATTTACAGCCGATAAAATTTGTTAGGAATTTAACCCTTACAATGCTGGCCATTTCGATGCAATCTATCCCATCACGCAGCATGCGTTAGAGATGAAAATCATGTGCAACACCTGCATGTGGGGAAAACCGCCAGTGGATAACATAATTATCATTATGCTTGCAAAAACCGTTATGTGCCAGTTTTCCACAATTTTTTTTTAAAAATCAAGTAATCACCGATCTCGGCTGTGTGCATAAGTTTAATCGTTATTACACAAAACTCATTAGTTGTTTGTTGACACATTTGATGACAAAACTGAAGTTTTTTGCTTCCCCTGTAAAATTTGGTAAGACACATGGTCGGTCTTGCAAGCGCGTCTAACAGGTTAATAATCTATCTAGTCTGGGCTTCTGACATAAGCAGAAATGTTGGAAAACCTAATCAGAAAGTTTATTGGTAGTACGATTGGATGTGTTGCTTCTCTGAATCTAGAGCTCTGTGCACATGTATTTTCATGGTCGATGGTTTGGCTCAATCGAACATGTTGACTTGGAACCAGACTCGTCGTTGCATCCACACGCTCGAGCAGCTCGACACAAGCACTATAGATATTCCACCAAGACGCTCAGTAAAATCTTAAATTTCTGTTGACCACAGAGCAAGGATTAAGTTCCTTGAATCTTTTTCGCATTGCCAAAACACGCATTGAGCGAGACGATACACGTGTTGAGACGTGTTCGAATGAGCATAAAACCATCGAGCATGAATGAGCGTGGGTACGGGTCATAGTAGTGTTCATAATTTGTACCCATTCTAGACTGAAAATACCCTTGCATTATGTAAATAATATATTGTTATTATAGTATTTATTGCTTTATGTTCAACATATTGTGTATATTTCATTGTTATTTATTGTAAAAAAAATGGTTTCGTGTTTTTCACGCTGGGTAGGTACTTAGTGCCTAATCCAATATTTTTTATTTGATTTAATTTTGTGGTATGTAAGCATCTTTAAATGGATATTTTTCATTGTAGTTTGCTGGGTTATAAGCCAAATTTGAATATTTATCATCTCATGTATTGTAATTTACAAACAATATAAAACTATATGTATCTAGCATTTTTTTCCATAATGGCTAGATATATTTAAATTTTTTTAACAAAATGACTGTTTTTTTTTTAAATATTATCAAAATGATCGTCATATTTCACATAACCACTGGAGCACCAAAATATTTACGAAAAACTACATCGACTGCTGGAGATTTTCATAAGTATGGTTTTGTATTCACCCGCGCTCATTTAAAAAATCATACTTCCGAATTTTGAACTGTTGTTTAAAGCCAACGAATTTACCTATGTTTCATAATTTACCTTAAGTTTGTTGGTTTTATAAACCAAAAAATTAAAAAAGATTAACTTCACAAATGCCTGAAATTTGTCTGATTGTTTAACGAAATCCTTAAAAATTGTACTTATTGTAAGATATTTGTGAGCTTGTATTTACAGTTGAATTGAAAACAAGGTTTAAAATGATATACGTATACAGGGTGTTAAGGGACGTATATGACTTACTTTAACGAGTGATTCCTGTCATTATTTGGAGTTAAAAATGTAAATGAAATTTTGGTGCCTGGAGATATTTGATTTTTTTTTTCTACAAAAAAAATTAAAAAACAGTAGGTGTTGGACAGTAAATACTAACAAAATCGGGTAAAATGCTATTAATTTTTGGAGATCGCTGGCAACGGTTAATATGCACTTTTTTTTTTTTAATCTTTTGATTCACCTTAATTACATTAAAAGGCAAGTATTTGCATTGGGGGAAGTGGAAAATATTTCATTCTAAATTTCGATTACGTAAAATTAAAATTAGCTTTCATTCTGTGAAACGAGAATGAAAGCTAATTTTAATTTTACGTAATCGAAATTTAGAATGAAATATTTTCCACTTCCCCCAATGCAAATAGTTGTCTTTTAATGTAATTAAGGTGAATCAAAAGATTAAAAAAAAAAGTGCGTATTAACCATTGCCAGCGATCTCAAAAATTTACCAAAATGCTATTACTGGAATACTGACTGTCTAAAAAAATTGATTCTGTTCTCTAATCATCACCAGCTTCATCAACATCTTTAGAGGATGAAGATAAAGGTGAATTTGATTTTTGGAAGCACCATAAATCTTTGGCTCGTACACAAATAAAAAGAAAAAAAAAATGATGGTGACGACGAGCTTACGTTATATCTTTCCGCTCCCGTAAATACTCTAAAAGGTAAACATTCTTGAAAGATGGCAAGAGACGTACATCCCAATCTTTTTAAAGTGGCAATGAGTCATCTACCAATTTTGGCAACAAGTGTTCTTTTTGAACTTCTTTTTTCAAAGGCAGGAGCCACTATAACTCAAACTAGAAACTGGCTACAAGGAAGCAGACTGTCAAAGTGACCATTTTTAAGTTCAATAGCTGGTACAAATTTCTGGAATTAATTTAAAAAAATTAAATTTGGATTTCTATAAGCTTTTAAAAAAAAGAAGAAATATCGATGTATCGGCCTACTAGACAGATATATCGATATATCGGCCTACTAGACAGATATATCGATATATCGGCCTACTAGACAGATATATCGATATATCGGCCTACTAGACAGATATATCGATATATCGGCCTACTAGACAGATATATCGGCCTACTAGACAGATATATCGATATATCGGCCTACTAGACAGATATATCGATATATCGGCCTACTAGACAGATATATCGATATATCGGCCTACTAGACAGATATATCGATGTATCTGCCTACTAGACAGATATATCGATATATCGGCCTACTAGACAGATATATCGATATATCGGCCTACTAGACAGATATATCGATATATCGGCCTACTAGACAGATATATCGATATATCGGCCTACTAGACAGATATATCGATACATCGGCCTACTAGACAGATATATCGATATAACAATATCGATTTAATTCGATATATATCGATATTTTCGAAAACCTTGCATCCCTAGTTGGGCGGTTACTCGGCTGAGTGACCAGTGACGACATGCAGAAGAAATTTTTTTTTGTTTTTGCCAAAAAAAATCTTAAAAATAAGAAAAAGTCATCAAAAAAGTAACCGGAGACCAACATTTCATTAAATTTTTAACTCACAATATTTTTATTTTGAGTTTTTTTAACATACTTAAAAAAAAACCAAAAGATCGTTTATTGGTCTTTTCCTAGAATAAAATGTATCCGTTTCTTTGTTGTGAATCACTCTAACTAAATTAATATAAAAAATTACATATAATATGATATGACCACCCATGATTTAATTATATAACACACGCTTCTCTGAAAAAATATATTCTTTGAAACTTAACTTTTCAACTTAAACTTCACTTTTAAACCTTGTTCTTAATTCGAGGAATTTGAAATAACTTTAAAACACATTGATATATAATACAAAACATCAGAATTTGCATAAAATAAACATTCATGGGAAGTCAAAGACGACAATAAACCATCATGAAAAAATAACATGCGACTGCGAATATTTGATTGATGCATAGAAGGTAGTTCTAGTATACTAGAGATGCAAGATATCTATTGATAAACTATTAAATTAGTTTTGTAAATATCGAAGTTAGAACTCGTGGGATCTTTTGAAATAATTCCTAAGAATGTTTTGAAATATCTCTTCAAATTGGCCACATTTTGGCCAGCGTTTGCTCGTGGGTGTTTGCAAATTGGCCAAAATGTGGCCAAAACCGCTCCAGTGGATAAGTGTTATTTCACAATATTCAAATTAGTAAATTATTTTGTTTTGAAAAGTTTTATTTTCCTATGTACCTACATTAGTTACTTAAAATTTTTCAATTTTTTTTTCTTCCCCTCCCCCAAAATCACCTCTACCTCCACCTAATTAAATCTAATAATTTTTGTACTTGTATAGAATTTTTAAGTAAGTTTTAAGTGTGCTAGTGAATGACACAGGTGTGTCGAAACCTGCAGCAAAAAAAAATTAAGTAACAAATATACATAGAAAATAAAACTTTTCAAAACAAAATGTCTAGAAATTGTTAAATAGTTGCCCAAGAAATTAAAAAAAATAGTATATTATTATGCTTTGTGAAATTTGTATCAAAGAGGTAGGTAGGTACCTGATATAAAATTATTGGTTGTTTCATCAGCTTATTTTATTTATGGATTTAGCTACTTACATTTTTCTTTATTTGTATGTGATTATTGTGTTCATCTAACTAGATCTATTAGGAGGCCTGAACCAAGGTTAATAATTCAGTACTGAGATGGCAGTAGGTAAAATTTTTTTTTTTAAGAAGTACAAAAGGAAATTCATCGAATTTTATATCAAATGTAGCGTATTTAACATTCAAACACAATTAATAATTTTTTTCTTAACCCTTCGTGATTTTTTTGTTTTAGTATTTTTTTTGCAGTGTACTTATATATTAAAGGTAGGGAAAAATAATTAAAAAAATATTTTCCCAAATAACATTTATTTTGAGAAAAACATTATTTTATCATAAAAATATTTGGTCAAATTTAGACAGTCAAAATATATAATAAAAATTACTTTTGTATCTAAAACCCATAAATGTACCTTATTCTTAATGAAATATTGTAATTACGGCCCAACATGTCCATAAAAACCACATTTCTTAACAATAGATGTTAAACGAGAAAATAGTAACCTCAAACATTCAAAAGTTAAATGAAATTTTCGTATTGACATTAGCCACCTATTGGAATTTTTTTGGCCCAATAATTAATCATGCAGAGATAATCGTCACTTCATTTGGATAGGGTTCTAACTGACATTTTTTTCAAAAATGACCTTTGAATGCCAAAGCATTTCTTTTGCTTATTTCTATAACCAAAATAATTTTCAGAACCATCTGTGTTGTATTTTCGTAGATATAAGTATGACAAAGTTCTAACTTCAAGTTTTTTCAATAATAATTCATTGCACAAGGTTCTAACATCACTTACACTCTCTATTTTGTTTGTATCTGACAGTTGATCTTAAATACGAGGCACATTATGGTCCGTCATTTCATTTGGATAGGGTTCTAACTACGTCTTACCATTTTCTAAGGTTTCTAAGTTTCCAAAGACGAATTTTCGAAATCTTTGTAAGAATTTTAATTTATGTATTTTAGTTTATCATATTTTAATGGAAAATATTTTAATAGGGCTTGGCCCGAGCTAGGAATAGCATTAGGGTAATGTAATTAGAACCTTGTGCAATGAATTATTATGCTCTACCTGGTTGCACAGGGTTCTATTTGTATGTTTAGGTATGTTCTAAAAGGGTAAGTTTACGTCCTCTTTAAATATTTTCATTTAAAATATGTTCAATTAAAATACTTTACACAAGATTCAACATCAAAATCGGAAATTTGTAAACAGATAATGAGAAATCATCTTTGCAAACTTTGACACCTCATATCTCAGAACAAGGTGAAGCGAAGTTAGAACCCTATCCAAATGAAGTGACGTAATGTAAAAAACCTTACTGTATTACTAAAACTAACCCACAGATGTCAGGATTAATAAGAAATAAAATAAGTTAATTATACCAGATATTATGTTACACTGTGCAGCAAAGGGCTAAGTTTTAATGATTTGATCTTTATAAATAGTATTTTAATAGGTACACTTCTGACACTTACCTACATTTTTTTTAAAAGTCTTTATAGGTTACCACACATATTTCTTGTATGTACATCTTTTCGTAACTTCATAGATGTGCCCAACGCTTGTACACGGTTTAAATTGGCCACATGAGACGGGTTGCTTCTACGATCCGTACTGTGTTCCACAGCTGTGGAATAATTTGCTATCCTCCGTGTTTCCTCCCTCCTACAACATGTTACTCCTTCCTTTCCTTAGATCTTTCTAAAGACCTCCCACACAGCATCCCCAAAATGACCTAAACCCTGAGAGAAATTACTTCCAGTTGGTGTGTGGAGATGAAATTAAAAAAAATGAGTATATAGGGTTATAATATGCTTTTTCCATTATAAAGAATACACTTTTTTTAGAAGAACTATCTCTATCTCTTTATTTAGAATTACCCAATTTTTTTATAAGAAAAACTCTCTTTTTATAACTTTTGAAGGTTATTCCCATCAATGTAATATATCATTGAAGAAGAAGATAACAATAATAATCTAAACGAATATATGAAACAGAAGGTGGCAATGGCGAAGTTGGTTAACGCGCACCTCCCGGTTAGACGAGAGGTCTGGGTTCAAGTCCCAGTTCCGACCATTATTTTTTTCTATTTTTCTGTGACTTGTTCTCTTTCATATGTTTGTTTATAGATTATTATTGGTACCTTCTTCTCCAATGATATAGAATTATACAAATGGTATATTCTTTGATATGTCAAAGGTAAGCTTTTTATTATACATCCATACCCTATTGCTATCACAGTATTGAATTCTAGTCTGAATTTGTGAACTGATTAATAACGCAAACAATATCAGAAAACGACAAGTGCTTTATTCGAGGACTTTGTGATTATGTATTATAATTTAAACCAGCTCTATTCGTGTGAAAACTATTAACCTTGTTATTTATGTGTATATAATGGGATTAGTGCAAGAATTTGATGTTTGTTAATCTTTTACGTGACGTTTCATTTACATTGAGACTGATAAAATTCAATTTTTGTTTTGTTTGAATCAATATTATAATGATTATTAAATGCAGCTAACATGATACTGCGCTTTTCAGTAAGATAATAAAATGATTAATAAAAAGTAGTTGTATGATATTGAAAATTTTGTTTTTATTACTGCTAATTATAGTAAAGTTAAAAACTCTTGACATCTTAATTTGGAGTATGTTAGGGAGCATACATTAATTACGTAAGCACAAAATGGGGGGGGGGGGTCCAGTAAAATCTCACCAAATCTCATTTAAGCCCGGGGGAGGGGGGGGGGTGTCAATAAAAATATCACGTCAACTTTTTTCCAATTTTGTTTGCTGAAAAAGTGTAATGATGTGGGCCCAAAAACCCATCCCACCCTATCACCATATCCCATCCTGCCCCATCGTATCCAATTATGCCCCCTCCGTTGGGGTAAATAATGATCTTGAACAGTTTTTCAGCATATTGTATATTTACCTTAATTAAAAATATTAAAAAATATTTTATTATATTTACCTCAACGGGAGGGGCGTAATTGGATAGTATGGGGCAGGATGGGATAGGGTGGGACACCAGATACACCACTGATCTCACGTGAGGGGAGAGGGGGGGTCCCATCAAATCTCACTTAATCTCACCATGGGGGAGGGAGGGGGGTCTAAATTGAAAAAAAAAACTGCTCACATAATTAATGTATGCCCCCTTATTAGGCTGAAGGAGATGACAGATGGAGGAAAGAATGTTACTTTTGAAAAATCCTTATTTGTTTCACTTCGGCGATTCGCACATACCCGCATTTAGAATTTTTTACCAAAACATACCATTTAACACTAGCTTTTTTCCCCTGGAATACTCTAACCAAGAGCAATCAGGGTTCAGATCTAATAACTCATGTGAAACAGCATTAAACGTAATTGTCGGAGAATGCAAGGAAGGAATGAATAGTAATAAACACGGACGTATATAAGGGGGGGGGTTTGGGGGTCCGGACCCCCCCCAGTCATATCCATCTTACTTGTCCAACAGAAAAAAATTACATGCACCGCGCCTAAAATAGACGCTCTAAAAACTTTTATCCTGCTCTTATTTTTATTCCCAGAAATTTTTTGTAAACAATTGTGTTGCCGTGAGTATAAAATATTTGACAAATGGTAATTTCAGTGTATATGCGAAATGTGTCTAAGTGTCAAAAAATAATTTCGCCTTTTAACGGAAAGAAATACAATTATATTTAACAACTAGCTGGTGCCCGCGACTTTGTTCGCGTAGACTTAATTTTTAGTTGAAAATTCTTATTCTTAATATAACTTTTTAGTTTATGAACCGATTGGAATGAAACATAAACTAAAATGTTACTGGAAGCTTGCCACAACACATCACTGAAAACCACATATAAAAAAGATCTGGCGGTGCAACTTGATTCCGAAGAAATTTTTAATCAGTTAGCAATAAAACTTAAAAGACTAAATTTATGAATTTAAAGTTTCAACTTTGTTACTTTTGAATAAATATTGCAATACTTACATACATTTAACTTTTTATTTAAAGGCGCCTACTTAGAGTAACCTAAGTTATATATTATAGATTACCCGCGACTATACTTAATTTTCCGTCCCCCCCCCCTCGCTAACTTCTACAGGTACTTCTTCCGCAGATTTTCAAGCGCTGACCGGCGGGGGAGGGGGGGGGGGGGGGTAGGAATCCTACTTTTTTATGCCGATTTTTATAATCCCATGTGCCGTAATAATATCATGCTTATGAATTCTACTACAAATTTATATAAATGCTCTCAGGAACCGAGAATGGTATGCTTGTGATAGAATTTCGCATCTTCATCACGCATACGCATGAAATGCAACTCAAATGCAAAGCTTCACTCGGTACACGATGAATCGGCAACTTATTGTTACAACAATAATTGAATATTCAATACATTGAAAACACAAAACTGGTTTAAAAACTAAATATGCGGTGTACCAAAACTACACTCAGAACATAAAAATGGTTTTTCTGTGATTCTAGCGGCACTTATATTGTGAACACAAAACTGGTTAATTAAATCTGTATGCGGTGATTTAAAACTACACCCAGAACATGAAAAGGGTTTTTCTTTGATTCTGCCGGCACTTACATTCTGAACACAAAACTGGTTTTAATTAAATCCGTATGCGGTGAATTAAAACTACACTCAGAACATCGGGGCGGAGGAAAATTTCGCCGCCCCCTTATTTGGGTACTTAAAGCGGCGCACATACATAGTCTGCTAATAGAATAATATATCTGAACTTCAAATACGAGGATGTTTTCCTGCGAAATATGTCAACAGATGAATCCACAACTGGAAATTACATTCTCAACACAAAATTGGTTTGAATTAAGTCTGTATGCGGCGAATTGAAAGTACACTCAGAACATGAAAATGGTTTTTCTTTAATTCTGGCAGCACATATAGAGTCTGCAAGTAGAATTTTATAACTGAACTTCATTCATGTATTATTTATAACTGTTTATAACTGAGATTCATCTGCTGACACAATTCAAAGGAAAACTGTTAACCCTTCGAATAATAAGAAAAAAATATCTTTAAACTTTTGCCTGTCAATGTTTGCGCACAAAATTTCCAGAATAAACTTAAAATTTTGAAAACAGATTCCTTTTCTTAAAAAAAATGTAATAAAACTGTATCTTAACTTTTTCTCGCAATCACAATTTTATTTTAAAATTAAATGTATGGGACAATTTGCGTCTCCTGTAATTAGACGGGTTAAATTAAGTCTGTATTTTGCGAATTAAAACTACACTCAGAATATGAAAATGGTTTCTTTTTGATTCTGGCAGCATATACATAGTCTGCAACTAGAATTTTATAACTGCACTTCGAATAAAATAATGGTCTCTTTCGAAATGTATCAGCAGATGAACACACAACTGAAATTCATTCGTTAACACATTCTGAACACAAAAAAGCCCCCCCCCCCCCTGAGTCGCAGGCAATGTTTAATTTGTAAATGATAGATTTAATTGGCGTTAGAGCTCTGTTTTTTTTTTTACTTTGGGGAACCCCCCCTTGTAAAACTATAGCTACGTCCGTGGTAATAAATATATCTTCGCAATATTTTTGGATTTTCAAAGGGCATTCGAAACTGTAGATCGAGAAATACTGATAAAAAAGCTTAAAAAAATTGGTTTTTCATCTGTAGCCATTAAATTAATAGAAGAGTATTTGAAAGACAGAAAACAGATAACAAAAATTAATAATCAATTTTCAAAACCAATGGAATTAGGAGTACCGCAAGGGTCGGTCCTTGGACCTATATTGTTCATACTCTATATTAATGACATGGTGAAAATATTTTCAAAGTGCAAAGTACGACTATTTGCCGATGATACACTAATATACTTAATTGGAGATAATTATGAAGAACTAATAAATATTTTAAATAATGAGCTAAACAATGTATCAAAATGGCTAAAAATCAATAAGCTTAAATTAAATCCAAAAAAACAATATGTATGGTGATTGGATACAAGAAGACATCCAGTGAAAGCAAAATTAAAATTGATGGTGAAATTATTGAAAATGTTACTGAAATGAAATACTTAGGAGTTATATTAGATTCCAAACTAACATTCAACAAGCATGCTGAATATACCTACACAAAAAAAATTAGGAAAAAATATTATTTTTGGGAAGAATTCGGCAAAAACTAACTAGTAAAACTGCAATCTCCATCTACAAATCAATTATTGCTCAACTATCCTTTTCCTATGTAACGAATGAGAACAAAATAAGTTTCAAATTCTCCAAAACTGGGCAATGAGAATAATACCACGGCGAAATAGATTTTCAAAAGTAAACAAAATGTTAAAGGAACTGAATTGGCTAACCGTGAAAAAGATGTTGACCTTGAATACGATGATATTACGTAAAATAATTAACAACATTTTACCAAAATACTTCTCAAATAAAATTATATTCAACAAGGACATTCACAGACACAACACAAGGAAATCATGCTTCAAAAAAAGGACAAGGCGAATATGTAGAACAGTTTACTGTACAAAGGGATGAAGTTTATATAAAACGCTACCAGAAACTTTAAAGTCCACACCAATTGGAAAGTTCAAGACGTATTGTAGGAGCTACATAAAACTACATAAAATTTAGTTTTGCAATATGAAATATTATAATTAATTAGAAATTTGTAAACTTAAATGTACAAATTACTTAAATAAATTTAATAAATAAATAACTTCTCAGGCCTCGATCATATTGTGTCAGTAGGTCAGAATATTTCTGCTTTGAAATAAAATCCAAATAAATGAAATATTTGTGAACGTATCAGAAAACTAAAAAAAGGTGGTGTAATATGCTTTCAAATTTTATTAAAATATAAAAATTTTAACTTTACGTTTTTTCTGACGAAAATTACTAGTATCGAAAAAAAAACGCACATTTAATTTATTAGACAAATGTGTTATAAACCTTATCAATTCATCACTTTTTTGTTGTCTCGTGTAAAAATAATTAATAAAAAATTCACAAAGTTTCATAATTTAAAAAAATTGGGAATGGAAACTTTGGCTTCATAGAGGTGTACCATTAATTCTTTTGGAGTTAGCTTTTGGATTTGAATATATAGCGTGGTGTTTCTCTTGCCAATTCCGTTAAGATATCATTTTTAATTTTGATAATATGGGAGGCACAACTATTTCTATGAGACCACGGACGTAGGATTGAATTTGGATGTCTATGTATGAGACCAATATGAGTTATTCTGAAAATCGAACAAATTAGCCTGAGGGGTTAAGTTTTTAAACTCTTAAAAAACATTTTTTTTTATTCACAAAAAGATACGTAAATTACAATAAATTTTATACAATAATTAATTACATAATATATGTATTTGATTCCCCATAAATAAGCGGGGCTTGTGTGAATGGGGGGGTGTTATTATATTGGTTTAATTTTTTTATTTTTTATTCAGTTTAAATTTTCGGTATAATTTTTAAGCTGAGTTTTAAATTTTTTTATGTTACTGTTCATGTTTCTGATTTTTTCAGGTAGTGAATTAAAAAAATTAACTCCGAGAAATTTATGATTTAAATGTCCTATTGTTTTTTTAACATTTTGGAGTAATACGTTTAATTGTTGGAGACAATATTACTGACTCTCAAATGAAAAATGTGAAAGAGAAAAAAATAAAAAAAGATTCAGCTGCATCTAGGAATGAACCAGGGACCTCTTCCTTGCCGAGGAAGTGCTCTGCCCGCTGAGCTAATTCGATCAAATCAACTCATGTCATTTTAATATTTGTTTCATACTTTGACTAAGAGCTACCGACATTGTCTTCGTTTTCTTGACGCGCATTTTTATTGGCTTCTATCTTTATGTACAATTTATCTTTTATTTTGTTTATGTTGATTAATTTTTTACTTACAGTTCATTTTTATTGAATTCTAAATTTCAGGGCCGGCAACCCGGATTTTATTTTGATCTATGTACATGGTTTTATTTACCCGCTCCGGAATAGACTGCCTAGTGAGAACAGTCTATTCCGAGGTGTTAATATCTATTCTTAATCAGTCCAAAGTCAATATGTCCGTCCTCAGAATAATCTGTCATTTTTATGTCTTCTCTACATCTCTATCTCTACACATTATAAATTAAAGTCCCCCGCGTCGTCTGTCTGTCTGTCTGTTCGCGATAAACTCGAAAACTTCTGAACGGATTTTCATGCGGTTTTCACCAATAGATAGAGTGTTTCGTGAGGAAGGTTTAGGTATGTAATTTGTCGAGGATTTGTGTAAATTGGTTGAAACATACCTAATGATAATTGTTAGAAGTGTCGGAAAAAGTCAAGCCGCCTGATGGCTTTCATCGAAAATGCTGACTAATCCTTTTGGGATATAACAAAACAATGCATGGTGGGATATTCCTCTTTTTTAGATCTACAAAAAAGTCCGCGAAGGCATATATCTATATTTTACGGATAGCTTACTATACCTATTCTATCTTCTAAAAAAATGGCCACACGTACATTGCGGTAATTGAAAGGTTATTTAGACGGATACAGTATTAATCCTTATTAACTTAAATACGTTAGTTACCCCAAGCATTTCATGCACATTATTATAATCTTTAACACCATCTCTACGTATTATAAATTAAAGTTCTCCGCGGCATCTGTCTGTCTCTTCGCGATAAACTCAAAGACGGCGGTGGTTATAAAGGTTGGATAACCATCCAGTAGATGACGTTGTGTTTTATTAGCCACAGCAACGCGTGGC
Organism: Limnephilus marmoratus; assembly: GCA_917880885.1. Lineage (NCBI taxonomy): Eukaryota > Metazoa > Arthropoda > Insecta > Trichoptera > Limnephilidae > Limnephilus > Limnephilus marmoratus. The sequence goes on along the minus strand of OU862923.1, from coordinate 26,230,874 downwards.
CGGGTCAGCTAGTTAAAAAATATATGCATGTTATATTATATTAAATATTAATTCAAAAATATTTTATTCTTATTATTTAATATAATTGTATACAAAGATTAAATACCAAATATAAAAATACACATAGAAATGAAAAAAAAATATAGTAGATACATAATAATGAATATTACAAATAAGCAGTACCCTTTTCGTTATTTGTTTTTGGGTGTTATGCCGTGTTGCGCTACCCCCTTTGCTACCTGTGCCGGATCTGCCCTGATGATGGACACTGCAACGCTGACCGAAACGTTGGCTAAAGAAAAACAAAAAAGGAAAATACTTTTGGCCATGAAAATTATGTATTTTATTATGTTGTAACATTATATATGTTTTTATTACCCAAATTATTTTAACATCACATTTTATTGTTCTAAATGTTTTTATTACCCAAATTATTTTAATTATTTTAACATCACATTTTATTGTTCTAAATGTTTTTATTACCCAAATTATTTTAATTATTTTAACATCACATTTTATTGTTCTAAATGTTTTTATTACCCAAATTATTTTAATTATTTTAACATCACACTTTATTGTTCTAAATGTTTTTATTCCCCAAATTATTTTAATTATTTTAACATCACATTTTATTTTACGCACCAGATTTAAATGTCCGGGTTAAATTTTCCCCCAAAAAAAAAAAAAAAAAAAAAAAAAAAAAAAAAAAAAAAAAAAAAAAAAAAAAAAAAAAAAAAAAAAAAAGAAGGAAAAACTAAACCCTTTCATACACTTCCCCAAATGATCATCTAGTGAATCCACGTTATGCAATTGCACTATATAAGTATTATAAATACAAAACAATACAAGAACAACATGTCAACCTACTAGAGACCAAATGGGAATATAATTCACCGACTCCAGATATTTTCATATCAGAGGGTTCGGCTCTGTGGCATTTCTAATTGAACCTATAAATCCTACTGATCCCTCAATATAAATATTTAAAAAATCTTTTGTAATCCTACATGTATTTAAAATTACTGCTTTTTGCATCTTTATATACAAATTCTTTGACAAATCTAATATGCTTAAATTTTGAATCAGATTCCTAGGTATTATGCCAGTGGCCGAAATAACAAATGGTAATATTTTTATAGTCCGAGAATGCCAAATTCTTTTAATCTCATTTCCTAAATCTGTGTATTTTCTAATTTTTTCAGAAACAGTTTTTTGAATATTACAGGAATTTGGAATAGCTACATCAATGATATAAGTTATTTTTTTAATTTTGTCATGTAAAACTATATCAGGTCTATTATGACTAATTGTTCTGTCTGTTAGTATAGTTTTATCATAATATATTTTATAAAATTCATTTTCTATAAATGAATTTGGTTCATATTCATAATAAGGTACTACATTACGGCAATCAATCAAGTTATGTTTAATTACCAAACTTTGGTGAATTATTTTTAAAACCTGATTGTGCCTAAATGTATACTCGGAAGGCGCTAATATAGAACATCCCGATATAATATGTTCTATAGTTTCGGGAAAAGCCAAACATTTTCTACATAAATCATCAATTTGATTTATATCTTTGATTATATGCTTTCTATAATTTTTAGTATTAATGACTCTATCTTGAATTGCAAGCATAAATCCTTCTATTTCTGCGCTCAACTCTCCAATACTCAACCATTTGTTTGACGAAAGTTTGTCAACATACGTTTGGTTGAGATAATTGAAGTGTTTTGCGTGAATAATTTTATTTGACCAGGAATCTAATAATTCCTGGTTAGTATTTATAAGAATGTTGGCATTCTCGTCATATAAATTTAAAGGTGTAATATTTCTATCTGCCTTGCAAATTATTTTGTGCATTTCTGAGCTATTAGCTTTCCTATGGAAAAAATTTCTAAGCATTTCTACCTGATTGTGTTTCAAAGATGTTATTTTGACTACACCTCTACCTCCTAAATTTCTAGGTAAATTAATTCGTTCTATAGCTGAATTTGGATGATGGCAATTAAATTTTGTTAACGTAGTTCTAATTAATCGTTCTAAACTATCTAAATCTGTATTGGACCATTTAATTATGCCAAATGAGTACGTTAGTAGAGGTATTGCCCAAGTATTTATTGCTTTTACTAAATTTTTAGCAGATAGATTGCATTTTAAAATTTTTCTGATCCTAGTTTGAAATTTAATCCTAATATCATTTTTAATACTAGTGTGATCTAATCTATTCGATTGCGGGTATCCTAAATATTTATAAACCTCATCCCCTTTCATACTTTGAATTTTGAAATTTCTAAATATACCCTCGTCTCCATCTACAATTTTGCCTTTCTCTATATGGATAGTTTTACATTTATCTAAACCAAAAGTCATTTTAATATCATCTGAAAAAATTTTAACTACCTTAATCATTTTCTCTAAATTTGATTCAGAATTTGAAAATAATTTTATATCATCCATATATAATAGTTCTAAATGTTTTTATTACCCAAATTATTTTAATTATTTTAACATCACATTTTATTGTTCTAAATGTTTTTATTACCCAAATTATTTTAACATCATATTTTATTGTTCTAAATGTTTTTATTACCCAAATTATTTTAACATCACATTTTATTATTCTAAATGTTTTTATTACCCAAATTATTTTAACATCACATTTTATTGTTCTAAATGTTTTTATTACCCAAATTATTTTAATTATTTTAACATCACATTTTATTGTTCTAAATGTTTTTATTACCCAAATTATTTTAACATCATATTTTATTGTTCTAAATGTTTTTATTACCCAAATTATTTTAACATCACATTTTATTATTCTAAATGTTTTTATTACCCAAATTATTTTAACATCACATTTTATTGTTCTAAATGTTTTTATTACCCAAATTATTTTAATTATTTTAACATCACATTTTATTGTTCTAAATGTTTTTATTACCCAAATTATTTTAATTATTTTAACATCACATTTTATTGTTCTAAATGTTTTTATTACCCAAATTATTTTAATTATTTTAACATCACATTTTATTGTTCTAAATGTTTTTATTACCCAAATTATTTTAACATCACATTTTATTGTTCTAAATGTTTTTATTACCCAAATTATTTTAATTATTTTAACATCACATTTTATTGTTCTAAATGTTTTTATTACCCAAATTATTTTAATTATTTTAACATCACATTTTATTGTTCTAAATGTTTTTATTACCCAAATTATTTTAACATCACATTTTATTGTTCTAAATGTTTTTATTACCCAAATTATTTTAATTATTTTAACATCACATTTTATTGTTCTAAATGTTTTTATTACCCAAATTATTTTAACATCACACTTTATTGTTCTAAATGTTTTTATTCCCCAAATTATTTTAATTATTTTAACATCACACTTTATTGTTCTAAATGTTTTTATTACCCAAATTATTTTAATTATTTTAACATCAAATTTTATTGTTCTAAATGTTTTTATTACCCAAATTATTTTAACATCACATTTTATGTTCTAAATGTTTTTATTACCCAAATTATTTTAACATCACATTTTATTGTTCTGAATGTTTTTATTACCCAAATTATTTTAACTACTTTACCAACAAATTTTATTGTTCTAATTGTTTTTATTACCTAAATTATTTTATTTATTTTAACAACAAATTTTATTGTTCAAATTGTTTTTTTACTCCAAACTATTATAATCGTTTCTTATATTTTAAAAATCGTAATGTTTCATTTTTTTTTGTCATCAGATTCATAGTATTTATTATCCTAATAGTACCTTCACTTATTTCAACCAACTTCATCCATAAATTTTTAATGTCTTATTATAAGCCATCCAATCACTCTAAGTATGCAATCCTTTTAAAATTTTCAATTTCTACATTTCTATTTATTCCTTTATCTAATGAAAATATTTTTCCTGTTATAAAACATATAATCTGTCTGTCCATATTGGATATTCCTATGCTTATCATTAACTTATCTATCGCAAATTATTTTTATTCCTTTATTCCTCCAATTAGCCTGATACGTTTTGTCTTTGCATTATTCTTAATTCTCTTAATTATTGTAGTTATTTTAGATAATTTTGTACTGATAACATTTATCCAAATAGTCAATCCAACTGATTTATCATTTACATTCCCTAAATTTATCTATGTTCATTGACTCAATTTAATTTTAATTAATGTAATGCTTATATAATACACTTACACAAATACTCATCAACATGGCTGAAAACATGGAACATATAGACTCGGACAACCAACACTACTGTATAAGTACAAACGACATTAATCTATGGACCAATATCACAAAAGAAAAAAATGAAATCAAAATATTGCACCAAAACATCAGGTCGATTAATAAAAATTTTGAAGAATTCACTGTATACCTAGAACAACTAGATAATAACTTCGATATAATTGTGCTGACAGAATGCTGGTTGAATGAAAAATATATCCCAAAAACAATTGAACACTACAACACACACCACACAAAAAAACACAAAAATCAAAACGATGGCATAGTCGTATACACTAATGATAAAATAAACACATTCGTCCAAGAAATACATATCGTAGACTCCAACTGTTTACAAATAACATATGAAAAAGAAACGTGTATTCTTGCAATGTACAGATCTCCATCCAAAAACAATATTACAAATTTCCTAACTGCACTTAATGATACATTAAATGATCTCAACAAACACAAAAATATCATCATCATCGGCGATCTAAACATAAACACTCTACAAAACGGACACCCACAAAACTTAGAATACCTAACAATGCTAGCACAGCATGGACTGGAGCCAACGATAAATGTTCCAACACGAGTCACACACAACACAAAAAGTTGTATAGATCATATAATGATCAAAACAAAACTAAAAACCAAAACCATAATACTTGAAAGCACTATTACAGATCACTACATGAATATGATAGCAATTGATACCGAAAACACAAAACCTAACCAACATAAAATATTCACAAAAAAAATAATTGACTACACAAACTTAAAAGAAAAACTCAAAAAAATAGACTGGACTACAGTATACCAAATGGAGAAGGTCGAAGAGGCCTGGGACAAATTTACAACAATTTTAGCGCAAGAAATAAATAATAACACTACTCTAAAACAAGTTAAACTTACACACAAAGCTAAAAAAATTAAACTATGGATAACACAGGGAATATTAAACTGTATTCGCAAACGAGACAGAATTCACAAACAAATTAAACATACGCCGTATGACATACAACAACTTAATTACTACAAAAGATATAGAAACATCTGCACAAAAATTATTAGAGTAGCTAAGGAGTTGTATTTTAGAGAAAAACTTAAAAAAAAAGAAAACAATAACCCAAAGGAAATATGGAAAATATTGAAAGAAGTTACATACACACAAAAATTCAAACAAGAAAATACAATCGAACATCTAAACATTAACTCAAAAAAAGTAGACGCCAATACAAATAAAGAAACTATAGCAAATCACGTAAATAACTTCTTCGCAAGTATAGGAAAAGTCTTAGCGAACCGTAAAATTCTCAACACAAACACAATAACACAAACAAACAGTTCAAACATCAATACACAACCGACACAACACAAATTTGCAATAAAAACAACTTCGGAAGAGGAAATTGACAAAATAATAAACACATTAAAAAACCGTATTGCTCCTGGATTAGATGAGATAACGACGGATTGCATTAAGATAATAAAAACAGAAATTTTAAAACCCATAACACACTTAATCAATCTAAGTATAACACACTCCTGCTTCCCTAGTACTCTTAAAAAAGGACTGGTGATCCCTATTTACAAATCCGGAGACAAAATGCAAATAACTAACTATAGACCTATCACATTGTTAAACTTGCTTTCAAAAATTTTCGAAAGAGTAATAAAAAACCAAATTATAATATACCTGGAAGAAAATAAATTAATCTCGGAAAAACAATATGGATTTAGAGAAAAAATAGGCACAAAAGAAGCTTTGGCGTGTACAATAGACTATATTCATAGCAATTTAGATCAAGGGTATAAATGCATTGCGATATACCTAGATTTAGCTAAAGCTTTCGATTCAATCTGCCACCAAACGCTTTTTAAAAAATTAGAAAACATTGGTATCAAAGGCAAGGAACTCCAACTATTAAAAAGTTATATGAGTAACAGAACACAGCAAGTAAAAATTAACAACCATATTAGCAAGCCACTACCAATTACATATGGAGTTCCACAAGGAAGCATACTAGGGCCCGTTCTTTTCACTATTTACACTAATGAACTTTGCAGCATGAAAATAGACGGTGAAATAGTTAGTTATGCAGACGACACAGTTTTACTCTTTAAATCTAAGGATTGGAAAAATGCATACAACATAGCGAATTTAGGAATCACGCGAGTGAAATCATGGCTAGACTCAAACACGCTTACACTAAACATATCGAAAACAAAATTCACAACGTACAGTATAAATAGCACAGGACAGCCAAAAAATAACACAAACACCATAAAAATTCACGAATGTCTAAACACCAACATCTGTGTTTGCCCTCCTCTAGAAAAAAAAGAACAAATAAAGTATCTAGGAATCATAATTGACCATAACCTTAGATGGACACATCACATCAAACAAGTCATAAATAAACTCCTCAAAACGATACACATTTTCCTAAACATAAGAAACATATACAAAATACAACAAATGAAAACAATATATTTTGCTCTATGTCAGTCTATAATAGAATATGGAATAATTGCTTGGGGAGGAGCAACAAACTCAGCTATCGAACACCTGGAAATTGCTCAGAAAACGATCTTAAAGGTAATACTTAAAAAACATAGACTTACTGATACAGACCAAATATTCAACCGTTGTGACGTACTAGACATACGACAATTATATGTTAAATCGCTACTAAATTACATTTTTGACCAAAAAAACAACCTTCAACAAACACAAAATATCACAAACAGACCAGTTAGACAAGCATATAAAGAAAACTTAAAAACTCTGACGGTAAATACAAGCTTTGGACAAAGACACTACCAATATCACGCTATAAAAGCATTCAACAGTCTAACACTTGAAAATAAAATTGAGGAAAACAAAAATAAATTCCGACACAAAATTACAAAATGGATTAAAGGCCAAAATAGACAATACTACCAAAATAACATAGCATAAAAAAAAAACACACACACACACATAACCAGTATATAAAACACAATCACCCACAAACACACAACACTTATTAAAAATATTGTTTTTAACCTTATATAATATTATTTTATTTTTAAATTTACGTTAATTTTAAATCTCTACTTTTTAAGTTTAATTTATCTTAATTATTATTATCATTATTATCGTATGTTTTTTATTTACTTTTTTCCGTTTTTTTCACCAATATTATATATATATTGTATTGTGTAAAATTTGTTTATGAAATGGAGGCCTCAGCACGGGTAAACCACCCAGTGAGGCCAACATCATTGAATTGTATATAAAATGTAAATATATTGAATCAAATAAATAAATAAATAAATAAATATAATTTCATTAGAAATTGTATTAAGTTTGAATGTCTATAATTTGTAGTGTTGGTTATTTATAATATTTCGAATGTTTATTCTTTCTTTTTCAGTCAACTTTGGTCAATCACATTACAATTTTTTTGAAATCCAATTATTTGGGATGACGTAAGTTTTTGTTTGTGTATGTGAACTTTGGTGTCATTTACATTGGTAATTTGGCCATAAGTCGCTTACGCGAAAAAAAACTTACGTGTGTAAAGGCAGCCTTATGGTAAGTTTCTTACGTAAGCGACTTATGACCAAATCACCATTGTAAACGACACCAAAAGTAACTTACCGTAATTTACAGCAAGTTACACAAGTTCTTACGTAAATTTTCTGACAGGTCGAATCGCGTCCGCGCGAACTTCCAGCCTTCTCACAGCTGATCACATCAGTTTGATAAGTTAAGACGCTTACCATAAGGCTGCCTTTACAAACGCAAATTTTTCGCGTTTTATTTACTTCAGCCATCCCTATTTCTGTGATTTTGAAGACGCTTTCCCATGATTGTGCCTTGAACAAAATTACTGTGTCATCTGCAAAACTGATTACTGTGTTCTCTATTTTTCCTAGGTATATCTAAGTTAGAATATTTACGTACTTAGATGAGATTTTAATAATTTTTTATTTGGTGTAATTTACATATTTATAACATCATTTGATAATGTAGACCTCACTGGGTGCTTTACCCGGCCTGAGGGCCATTAGTATGGGACCCAAGACGCTGCCTTGCGGTACTCCACTGAATTAATTTATTTATAATTACAAATATTTTTACATTTGTTTTTCTATTTTCAAAATAACTAACTGACAAGTCATTTTAGTGGTAGACCGGTTATGACACGCACGCATCAATCCCATCGCGCTTATTTTGATAACTAATAAACAGGAACGAATAATTCGGCAATAATTATCGAACGAAGATAAAGTGAAATACGATCCGAATTTAGTCTAGAAATATATTTCTGACAAGAAATGCGACAGAGGTGAGAGGTGAGAGGTTTCTTAACAAAACAGCCGACATACCTACCGGAAGTTTTCGCGAAGTATTTTCAATCTATCTAGGTATAATCAAGAAAAAAATTAATTTGAATCTTATGTGCCAGGATAGTTTGAATCAACAAATAATGCTCAAAATATCTCTAAGTATTCAAAACGTTGAAATCGAGATTTCAGTTTAGCAGTAAAAAAACAACATCGTTTGGTCCTGATTTAATTCCACCCAGGATGCTCTGAACCATTATATAAGCCACTACTACGTATCTATATTTAATCCTTTGATTAAAAATGGAATTTTTCCTGAACGTCACTGTTTTTGTAAAAAATCACCCCTTTACACAACGATTGTGAATTGTGACAAGTGACAAGAAACCAACTACCGTCAACGATTCTTTCCACACGAAAGAAAATGATTTGAAAGATAAAAATACGAAATAAATCTATAAGTGCGTACATATTTCATTCTAATTGTATTAATATATTTTTTGCGTCTTCATCATGAAATAAAATTGGTACTTAACTTTTTTTTATTTTACTCGATATTTTTCTCAGGCTTACAAGGTCTTCATAGTAAGGGGAAAATAACTACCTATGACTGTTCATGTATACTACACATCTAATCTACCGTTGATGCATGTTGTTCTAAAAGATACTATTTAAAGGCACCTACCTACTGCTTAAAGGGGTGAGCACCTTTAGTTTCCCCTGTGCCATAAGGTTGAAAGTTGCAACTATCTTAGTCCAGTCAGGTTGTCAGGACAATCATCTTCCTGATGCAACTCGTATCCTTACTGGGTCATCGTACTCCACGCGGATGCTTAAAGTTCAATCATATACTTCCATTAGATGTTTTCTTGTTCATAGGTCGCCAGACGCCGGCGCACATTGTAGATAAACTTCACGATTGAATCATTTTATTTATGACCTTATCATATCTTTACCATTCGGAGAACTGCCGCGTAATCGCACTTCTCTTTCGTACCATCGATACTTATAGATTTTCCCCGGCTTTTGCATTTTGAGAATGAGTTAGGTGTGAGTTATCACTTAAATCATTAGGTTATCACTGTCAACATTCGCGTAAAGTAGGTAATAAAGTTGTCGCTTGGGGCCGCCCAGCTCGTCAGCCGTCAACCTTCTATCCCGCCCTGTTCACTAGCGACAGCCCAGAGCCAGAAGTGGAGAGCGGAGTGAGCCGTAAGGGGACATTATCTCGGGTCAGAGTACACGTTGTGTTTTCCTTGCAAACGAGATGGTACTTAAATGATACGCGACTCGCTCAATAACTAGTCTGTCTTCCGCGCTCTTGCTAGAATGTGTGCTCATAGTAGATTGTAAATTAGCAGTGTTAATATCGATAGTAAATAAATAAACCGAAAATTTACTTTGAAAAGGTGATCTAAATTTCGTTAAGCTGTCTTCAGTTAGGAGGAAAAGTGTTTCGAAGATGCCGGCCTCCGCCACCGACAACTTCCACCGGTTTCTGCGCTCCCAGAGTGACCTGTCGGCGACCTACTCCGTCCGCAACTCCAACGGAGGCAGCGTCTGCAACAGCCCTCTTCACTCTCCTCTGTCGCCATCCTCTCCCATTTCTATCTCTCCCAAGTCTTCTGCTCCCATCTCCACCCTGAGAAGGAGTTTCTCCAGCACATTCTCCTTAATACCCGAAGAGGAACTGTCGACCATAGACGAAATTGAAGAAAACAAAGAAAGCTTGCTCTACAGACTTATCACCTGGTACCCGTTCTTCTTGCTCAATTTGGCGCAGGCGGTGATTTCCACAGTGTTTCACCCTTCCTGGGGACAGATGCTAGTTGTGATTCCGACTTTATGGGTTTCCGCATGTCTGTGGATATTTTGGAAATCCATACAATGTCCGCTCAACTTAGTGAAGTGGTTCTTGACCGTGATTAGTACTCCCTCTTCCGATAGAAATAGAAGGAAGAGGACAGTTCTGATCAGCGGCGGGAGCACCGTCCAGACTCTGCACCTCGCCAGGAACTTCTACTGCTCGGGATCCAGGGTGGTCGTCGTGGAAATTGAAGGTCTCTTTGGATTGGCGAAGTTCTCCACTGCTGTTGATAAATTTTACACGATCGCCAAACCGAATGCGGAGAGTCCACAAAATTACATCAGAGCCCTTTGTGAAATAGTAGAATTGGAAAGTGTGAATTATTACGTGCCCGTCTGTGCCACTAACTCAGCATACTACGATGCGATCGCAAAGCCACACATGGAAGTTCTTGGATGCTCCTGCTTTATTCCGGGAACTAAAGAGGTTACCATTTTGGATGATGTCGCCGAAGTTCTACAGCGCTGCCAGTCTATGGGGAAACCGACTCCTCTTTATACGATTGTAAATTCGAAGGACGACGTAGCCAAATGGTATGAAAAAACCGACATTCCTCGTGGGCAAAAGTTTTTCATGGCCAGTTCCGGTCTTCTCGGCATTGTAGATCGAGTAAAATTTATAATGCCGAAGTTAAGAAAAGAATTCAAACTGAGCCAAGAAATTAGCCCAGATAGGCCTTGGATTATCGTGCAGGATATGCCCGGTGACCACTTCTTGACGTGCACAACAGTGAAAGATTCTCTAGTTATCGCTAACGTTACCTGCAAGATCGACCAGAAGAGCAAGAGCCTAGTTCACGAGGAGAATAAAGAAATAAACGCTTGGCTGAAACAGTTCTTCAACAAAGTGGGAGTTCAAAAGCCCATTACCGGACACGTTAGTTTCCGCTTTGTGAGGGACAGCAACACGGGGATAGTCTTGCCCCTGGGCTGCAAGGTGGGTGTGTCACTACCCTACATATGCCACACTTCGGTGCATTCGCGGCTCTTGTGGAGGCCGTGCCCGCACTTCAGCCGGACGCGCTCGGGCCCCATCGTGGCCCCCGCCGGCCGCTATTGGATGCCCGATGCCGTGCTCAGCTCTCTGCGCCACCCAGGCATCGATGCCGTGGGCAAGCTGATAGGAACCGTGCTGGACAAGCGGGAGGCGCTCTTCCTGTACTGGGACCCGCTGCCCTACTGCGCCTATTACCATTTGCAGGTGCCCTTCACCGCCATCAACAGCTACGTGCAGAAGGGCGACTCCGCGATGACGGGAAAGGGCGCCACCCTTGTAGGCTGACCTCCCTTCTCCACTCCTCAGGAGAGAGAGCCTAGACTAAGCCAGGATCTGGCTAATGGAAAGTACCAGCACGTCGCTCGGGTTGCGAGCGCGGTTCAATAGAAGGGTGTTATGTACATACAGATAGGTATAGCAGTGTGATATGGAAGAGTAACGAAGTGGAACCATGACAATATAAGTGTAGATCTTGATTACTATTAAAAACATAGTTCACTAAGAGTCGTCTACTTAAGTTAAATTATTTATGTACCTAAGATTAGAGAAGTACAAATTTTCATGTTTTACATTATTATTTATAAGCTTGAAATACATATTTTTATTTATATTTAAATAAAACTTTTTGTATAAAATGAACTTTGTTTCTTTGTATTCTACACGCGCCTTTGTGTTATTTGGGTCATATTTTATCTCACACATCCTTGTTGAAAATTTTCGTATCCGTATTTTTATGAAGTAAATCTAAACATAGCCCACACACTTATCATTTATTTATATAAATATTAAAATATTATTACATCAGAAGACAGAAATGCAAAAAAAAAAAAATGTTAACTTATCTACATTCATGAAATAATCGTGCCCTGATTAGAGATGGAATGCTTAATCGACTGAAATGGTGTCACATTTTCTTTATTTGCAAATAATACTCGTAGATTCTCGATTTCTGCCTCCTCATGTCACTTTTCTGGTTAATTGACTTTTTCTATTTAATCCGTTAATTGATTTAAACTTGATTCCCTAATTGCCATTAATAAATACATTTCTAAAAATTGTTTCCTAGCATGATTGTAATTGGCAGTAACAGAGAACCGGCCTGTTGTAAAGAATGAAATGCCAATGAAAAGATTCCTTAGTTCAAATTATAAAATAGAAATAAAGTCAATACAAGGAATTTTGATTTGATATTTCTGTTTTGAATTTAAAGTTGGTTTCTTTATACATTAAAGTAGATAAATACTAAAAAAAATCTTACTTTTCTTCTGAAAAATGCGCAGCTGTGAAAAGCTGTGCAGCATTCGCGTGTAAATCAGTACCTAATTAATTTGTACATATTTGCAATGAAGTACTTTGTCTGCGGCTTGTATTGGTTCTGGCAGTAGTTTCTAATGTTTGTTCATTATTATCATTGTTTTGACAGTTCAACTCTAATTAAAATTAATGCAATTACTCTTCAGTACCATACAAATGTCCTTTTTATCCGTACTATGCACATCCATTGATACTTTTGATAATTAGCTTTGCTCTCTCTCTCTAGTTTCAATCCTGGGATTGGTTTGCAGCAATTTCCTCTATTCGTCTCTTCCACTCTTCCCTGTCTTGTGCGGCTCTTTTGAAGTCTGCATATGATGAGCAGAGCACGTCCATCAGTAGGTCCTCCAGGTACTCTCGGCGTGGGCGTCCCCTAGAGTTTGTCCCCTCGGTCACACCCTCCATTATGGCATGCAAGAGGCCTTCTTGTCGTATTACATTCTTGGCCGATCCATCTTGCACGCCTTTCGGACAAGGTCCTGAGCAGGTGCCTTCCTCCTTCGATGATTCACCTTTGAGGTGATTTTTCACAAAAACGGCGCTTTATAAATTATCCAATTATTATTATTATTATTGTTCTTTGGAGAACCTCCTCATTTGTAATGTGGTCTCTCCAGGAAATTCCCAATAGTCTTCTATAGGACCACATCTCAAAAGCCTCTAGTCTCCGTTTATCCCTTTCGGATAGGCACCATGTTTCGCAGCCGTACATCAAGATACTCCATACTTGATGAGGAGTATTCTCAGTTTTAGGTCTAAATTATATTAGCTTTGCTATTGGTATAATAATAACAATACAAATATAATATCACCGTACAGTCGTGCAACATCATATCAATGACTTTATCGTCTTTTGTTGAAATTTGTTCGTGCGAACCAAATGCTCGAATGCTGAGAAATAAGTAATGATATTTGCAATAAAAACTGATTGTGTAGGTGACTTATTATCCACCATTCCTGACCTGTGATCGGTTGACCTCTTATTGATCGACTATAAAATGCTATGCTAGTTGCATTATTAGATATTTGTTTATTATTTTAACCAATGCTCGTGTAGTTATCTATGTAGGTACAATACAAGACAAAATTTTATAGAAAAGGTCATCGGAAATCCGCATTCTCTCAATATAAAGATACTAGGATATAAATACACATGTATTAAGTATTATATACCTTCATAGAGTTTTGATACGGATTTTCTAACGTGCCATGTCTTCCTCGGGAGTCCCCGAATTTCCTCCTGTTCAGTTCAACATTTTAGTTCTAGGTTCAATTTTCGACCACCGATTCCATGTTGCCCATTTTTACAATGTAATTTATTTTTAAATAATGTAATAAGGGGAAGGCGGCTTGAAATATTGACCCTTCTAATAAACGTATTTAAAATTTTACACAACTGATAAACAATCATTATTGTATGGTAAATGGTTGTTTATCGTTGTGTAAAACTTAAAACGCGTTTATTAGTAAGGGGGATAGAGTTTTTAAAACAAGAGCATATTTTAAATTTTTTTTACATTAAGTAGCTCCAAAAAGAAGGCCCTGAGGAAAAAAGATTCTCTCAGGGCCTATGTCATCTTTGGGGATGCTGTGTGGAGGGTCTTTTTTAGGAAAAGGAAGTTCTGGGAAGGAAAATGGTATGAGGGGTGGGTAGGAATCTGGAGGTTAATGTGTCCAGGAGTGACGGACGTATGATTTCACGTCTCCCACTGCGGTACGAAGGGTCGAGAGAGTCCGGTTGAATAGATCTAGGCTCCTCATCCAGTCTCTTCCAATACGGCCCGCCAAGCAGTAGGTGGGTAAACGCATTAACCGTCAAGACCTAGACCGACCTCACCCCATGAACCCGGGTACCCCTGCTAAGTCACCAAATGTAGCGAACCACTTGGGGTGACCTATGACAAGAGTGTTGGTTATCCAATAAATGACTCCCGGGGCCGCGGTACCCATTCCTCATGCCTGCCTAATTGAAATGAGGATAATATTAGATAATGAGGATTTTTACGAGTATATTAAGCCAAAAGAAAGAACGCTGGGAAGTTGCGTCAGTCAGAGCGAAGATTACGTATATTGTTTTTAATGTTATTGTTTTAAATTTATAAATAACATGAACGCAGTAAATATTCAAGGGTCAAACAAATTTAATAATATGTTCATAAAAATATTAGCAATAACAATAATAACAGCTAAAACAATAACCCTCGCCCTTCTTGATCTTCGTATGCTCAGAGAGTTGATGGTCACTGTATGAAGATGGTGAAATTTTCAACCAATCGATTGCATTAGGAGATTAGTGGTGCAGAATCGACGAGCCCATCACGGGCTGCCCATGGGTCTTGAGGGATGAGGGACTCTATTAGAATTAGAAATGTGGACACTCTTTGAGGAAACTGTGCAGCGTTCAAGAGCGTTTAACCAGCCAGCGGACGAAAATCCACATTTCGTCGAAAGTTGTTCTTTCGATCGTGCAGGGCGGTTACAATGAGAAAGATTAATTATTTTCCGTACCAGCTTTTTAAAATTATAACTCAATATCGAATTTATTTCAATCCAAATTAGCTTTAATTTATACCTTCATCCAAAAATGCTGAAAGGCGTGATGATGAAACTATTAAAATAATGTACTTTTTGTAATTATTTTTTGATTATAAGTATTTATCATTTTTCAATAATGTCTAAATTTAATAAGAATGTTAAAAAAATCTGAAATATATTAGTTTGCAAGTGCGCAAATAAATACACAAATGGACCAATTTTCGTCAAGAAACACATGTACATACATATTTTTTGATGATTCTATTGAAACTAAAATTAAAATTCTAAACTAGATAATGTATTGATTTATTTTACTGCATGATTATATTATTTGAAATGGGTGTGGTATAATACAAAATCTTTTTTGAAAATTTAACAAATCTGCCAACGACCTATGGAATAACCTTATTATACTAAAAATTAAAAAAAAATTATTACATGCGAATGCTACAGTTTGTCAAATAAGAGTAGAAAATATATGAGGGCGCCATTGTTGATCAAATGGCAATACTAAACACATAACTCATGGTGTTAAAGTAAAGCTGTGTAACCTACATTTTTATAAAAAAATAAAAAGGCATAAATAGTGGAAAAAATAATTTTTCATTGCAGTATAGATACCCGCCGATCTCAAAATTAGAATTGCATATAGGTATATTATTATTATACCTTTGCAATTTTGTGTTAACATAATGAAGAATAATTATAATGTAATAAAATATAAAGCACAGTTTAGAAATTGCTCACATTTATTTAATACTAGATTAAGTACCTAGCGTTGCCTGGGCTTTAGATCATGTCTCTAATTTTAGATCTGAATATATTTAACTCATTCAGATCTAAAAGTAGTGTAACTAAACTCACCATTAGTGATTCTTCCTTTCTATCTATTGTTAAATTCAAATATACGTGAAATTATATTAAAGCAAATCGCTTAATAAATCACCTTTTAATCAAATTTATGTCATGAAGAAAAAATGTTTTTTAAAATGTGGTTTACTGTGTTCTATACATTCAGTGTCATTGCACTTCAAAAAAATATTTGACAGTTAAATTGGTGTTGCCAGTCTACAAATTTAGTAGTTCCAGTTTTTATATTTTCTACACTTATTTGACAGACTATAGATAAAAGAACAATCTTTCGAAATCCATTTATAATTTTTTGTGGAAAAGAGTCAATACGTCTAAAATCTGATTTGAAAATGACTTTTTTCTGGTTTTCTCTGGTAATGCCCTCTTAATCCGTTCAGATATCGACCACCAGCGTTTCGGTATGTTTTGCTTTTTTTGATAAGTTATTTCTTACAGGAAAAGTCAAAAGTTCGCAAAATTTGCCTGGTTTGAACGCCATCAACAGACGTTCAGTTTACAAACTAAACAATGTTTTTTTTTTTAAAAAGGCAAAACGTGCAGATATATGGAATTTTATTTTAATACAGTTGTAAGAAAATAATCTTAAAAATCGGCCCAGTTTTGGAGCAGAAAAATGGGGGAATACAAAACCTCAATTTTGAGGATTTTATTTTTCAGGTATTATCAGCTTGAGTTGCAGTGGTCCCTTTCGCTCAGTATTCATGGGGGTAAGAGCAATAGCGACAGCAACAGTTTGGTAAAAAACGTCACCACAAATCTTTTTTTTTTACATGAATACCGCACAAGAGTCCCAACTGCTCCAGTCTGGAGCTAGTGAGACTATGGCATCCCAATTGGGGTATGTTGTGAGGCTGAAGGTAGTGGGGAGGGAAGGAGACAGGGAAGAGGAATGTGGGGAAGTACCTGGCTATTCAGATCTGGTCACCAAACACGGCGAAAGCCACTTCAGGCAACGTTTCAATTCTGAATGGTGGTCTTACACTAGGGCGATACTGAGAGTATCTTCCACTCTGGAAGTCTGCAGTGCAATTTTTTTTATTGAAATAGACTTGCATCTTCAGTCCAAAAGGGCCTACCGGATGTGAGCTGTTCATTTTCAGAATCAAAGATACCTAGAGCATTTTTTTGTTTTAATCAATAGATTTCTATCTACCTGCATTTTTTCACAAAAAGCTGGTCGTCTGATTACGAAATGTCGACCATTTGGAATAACAATGTTCCATCTGTCGCGGTAACGTCATGCGATAATGAACTAAGTATTTTACTATAGATCCCATTATCGCATGACGTTACTGTGACAGATGGAACCTTGTTATTCCAAAGGGTCGATGTCAAATTAAAACGAATAAACAAGCCAAAAATGTGTATACTCATAGGGTGTATAACAATAACATATCATATCACCATGAATAAATAGACAATAGACTATACTTATACATAAATAATAGACTACAATAATCCTTTAGCAAACGGCCTCTAGGAACGGTCGATTTTAGCGCAATATGATTATAAATAATTTTATAAGAAAGAAAAAAGTTAATCAAGGGAAACTGTCACAGATAATCATAGCCACAAGTTGTTTCTTATATGGGTTCATACATTTCTAAGGTTAAGATATATTTTTTAACAGTTTACGCTTATATTTTCTAACTAAGAGCGTTTAACCAGCCAGCGGACGAAAATCCACATTTTGTCGAAAGTTGTTCTTACGATCGTGCAGGGCGGTTACAATGAGAAAGATTAATTATTCTCCGTACCAGCTTTTTAAAATTATAACTCAATATCGAATTTATTTCAATCCAAATTAGCTTTAATTTATACCTTCATCCAAAAATGCTGAAAGGCGTGATGATAAAACTATTGAAATAATGTACTTTTTGTAATTATTTTTTGATTATAAGTATTTATCATTTTTCAATAATGTCTAAGTCAAATAAGAATGTAAAAAAATCTGAAATATATTAGTTTGTAAGTGCGCAAATAAATACACAAACGGCCAATTTTCGTCAAGAAATGTATACATTTTTTAATGATTTTATTTAAACTAAAATTAAAAATCTAAAACATGCGCTTGCTAGATAATGTATTGATTTATTTTACTGCATGATTATATTATTTGAAATGGGTGTGGTATAATACAAAATCTTTTTTGAAAATTTAACAAATCTGCCAACGATCTATGGAATAACCTTATTATACTAAAAATTTAAAAAAATTCTCAAAATTTATTACATGCGAATGGTAGATAAAAGAACAATCTTTCGAAATCCATTTATAATTTTTTGTGGAAAAGAGTCAATACGTCTAAAATCTGATTTGAAAATGAAATGTTTCTGGTTTTCTCTGGTAATGCCCTATTAATGTAAATAATTAAAATGTAACCTCACATTTATGAACCAAAGATTCCGACAGCAATTTGAACAAAAAAAATGAAACTTTGGGAACATTTTCTTAATTATTTAATTTTTTTGTAATTCTGCTCAAGCGCAAAACGATAGAAAAAGTTTAAATTTATCCAAAGTATATTTTTGGTATTTGTAACATGACCGATTTGTAAAAAATAATCTAAAATAACGACGCCTTAAAGTGTTTTAAAAATTTCAAATTATGTTTTATTAATTTCTATTTGAAAGGTTGTGCGTGATTATGACTTCTGATATACTTGTTAAGTTATATGAATAAAAAAAATTTAAAAGAATATGTAAGTATATATAATCATGACAAGTGTGATTACATTGTTTCATTTTTGACCTGTTTAAAGTACATTACTTGGAGCCGTTTATGTCTGAAAAGCAGTGATTGTTTTTATTGCATACAGATATAAAGTGAGTTATTTAAGAGACGATATGACAATACGATTTATACATATATACTTTTTTACATGTGACACCTTATCAATGCTGCTAGCTCCTTAAAGCAGGCTCCATTAAAATGCCTGTAGATGTAGAACACCTACAGACTCACCGTGCCCACATTGCGCCAGTGCATTAGAGATGGCAGAAGAGTTTTCAGCTTGATCGGATGTCGGGAAGTGAGTTAATTTCCACTTTCAAGATTTGAATTCATTCATTCAAGAAAACTAAATCAAAATTCAAATAGATATATTTAAAAATATATTGAGAAAATTAAAAACCTGCTTTTTTGGAACCGATATCTGCTCTTCACAGAATTACTAATAGTAGGTACCTACCCAGTTAATATCCGGCTTTTTCCGAGATTTAGATGTATTAAATATTTTAGTCTGATAACATTTTTCCCTGCTCTCATCATAAAGGTGAAATTGATGCTTGGGAAATAGTGGAAGACAAGGCCAGTTGTTTCACAGAATTTTAACAATTCGTAAAGTTTTAAAGATATTTTCAAGTTCTGTGATAGTTCTATTAAAGTTGTGCTAATTCACCATGGGCCAGTTGCTTCACACACATTCGAATAGAATTTGAATAGAACTTAAAATAAATTTGAAATTTGATGAATTGTTCTAATTCTATCAATCAACCCTTCCATCTTGCAGAGGAACGAACCAGCAACCCAAACTGGGCTACAAACCGGTCAAAAGTTAAAATTGTTGGCATTTTTACAGATATTACGGATATATGGGAAAGCGTCGTTTATGGAACAAACTGACATATAATAACAAACTGATATACAAAAATGTTATTAATTTTTTTTTCTTTATTTTTTCCGAATAGTTGTACAACATTAGGGCATGCGTAAATGTTAGTAATGGGTATCCACTGAAGACTGTGTGTGGCAGTGGCGGTCCGTGAGTTTTCAGTGAGTTAGATTGAAAAATATGACGTTATTGACGTTGTTGTAGCTGAAAATGAATTTTATTTCATTTTCAAAATTTCAACATTTTGTATGAAGGTCTTCAGGATTCTTTCAGTCAAAGAATGCGCCACATCCACATACTGAAAGATCTTCATACAAAAAGTTGAAATTTTGAAAAAAAAAATCTTTTTCAGCTACAATAACATCAGTAATATCGTATTTTTCAATCTTAGCACTCTAGCTCACTGTATGGTGGAACTGGTGTGTGGGTAATATAACAAAAATCTCTATCTCTTCTCTTCTTCTTCTCTACATATTATTAAGCAAAGTCCCCCGCGCCGTCTGACTGTCTGTCTTTCTGTTCACGATAAACTCGAAAACTACTGAACTGATTTTCATGCGGTTTTCACCAATAGATAGAGTGTTTTGTGAGGAAGGTTTAGGAAATTTGTCAAGGATTTGTGTAAATTGGTTGAAACATAATGATAATTGTTAGAAGTGACGGAAAAAGTCAAGCAGCCTGGTAGCTTTCATCGAAAACGCTGCCTAATCCTTTTGGGATATAACAAAACAATATATGGTGGGATATTCCTCTTTTATAGATCTACAAAAAAGTCCACGAAGGCATATATCTATCTTTTACGTATAGCTTACTATATCCATTCTATCTTCTTATCTTATTATTCTTATCAATTGCTGTTCGTTTGTCTCGCTAAAACTCGAGAACGGCTGGGCTGATTTAGGTGATTTTGGTTTTGAAATGTTTGTCGTAGTCCAGGGAAGGTTTAAACGGTGAGATAATATGGAAAAAATTGTGAGGAAGATAGTAAAAACAACAATTACATTTTCTCATATAAACAGTTCTACTGTTCTACCTACTTTCAGAAGCACAACGTAATTTAGAATGCAAAAAAAAAATCTGATTGTCATATTTCAGTCTTCTGTCAAACGTTACCTGTCATTCTGTTACCATTTAAAATCTTCATCATCAGTTTGTCAGAGCGTGAGAACTTTATTTACTGTTTTAATATGCCAAGGAAAAGACGAGCTGACGTAGGTCGTCGAAGTCAATCTTATAATCTTTCACACCATCTCTATGTATTATAAATTAAAGTCCTCCGCGGCATCTGTCTGTCTCTTCGCGATAAACTCAAAGACGGCGGTGGTTACAAAGGTTGGATTTTACAAAGTGTTTTATTAGCCATAGCAACGCGTGGCCGGGTCAGCTAGTTACCAATAAAAAAAAAATAAAAAAAAAAATATATATATATATATATCCTTATGAAATAAAATAAAATACTAAAATACAACATCAAGCAAGTTTTCACGTAAGTACATATATTTACACAAGTAATAATATAATGTTAGTTTTGTTAGTGAAAAGTGAAACTTGAAGGTTTACAAAACTATTTGTAAACCCTCAAGTTTTAGGGAAAGCGTTTCAACATTTGAATCATTCAGCCTTAATTTTAACTCTTTTATGTAATTTGATATTTTATTCGTAAATTTGAATTTGTTTTGATAGAATACTCGTAAATGTTCGAGGCCAATAAAACTGCTACGTGTTTGCATTTATTTGTTATTGGTTTGGGGGGTGTAAAATACAATTATTAGTCCCCTAGTGGTCCAGTCAATGAATGCTCCAAAAGGTGGTGTAGAGTGCGTGAGCAAGGACCTAAGCAATTCCTTCAGAAACTTGTTCAGGGTGCTTAGGGTGTGAACATACAAAAAGTCCTGACGTCTAGGTTGTCGAGCTAGGGGAGGGGGGGAGGGGAGGGGGGAAGGCCCCAATTTTCGGGTTTCCGCTTTTATCTCAAAAACGTTGCTTCTGAGAATAAATAAAAGCTCATAAAATAATCTACAACTTTTATTCTAAACATAATATTCGAAATCCCAGCCGTTTTTGAGTTACACGCTCCATAAATGTAGATATTTTCGAAAAAAATCATTTTACCTCACATTTTTCATCAAACTATCGCATATCGTAAATCGTTCATAAACATATCGTCTAAAATAAAAACAAAATGACTGAAAATGACAACATTTTACGAAAAAACTTAAGTAAATATTTATTGGTTGGAGAATTATTTTCATATGTATATCTATATTCTAAAAAGGAATAGAATTCTTCACAACTTTTTTCAAATAAATTTCTTTCTTTGATAAATATTTTAGACGATATGAAGGAATGTTTGATGAAAAATGTGAGGTAAAATGATTTTTTTCGAAAATATCTACATTTCTGGAGCGCGTAACTCAAAAACGGCTGGGATTTCGAAAATTACGTTTAGAATAAAATTTGTAGACAATTTTATGAGCTTTTACTTATTACTGGGAAAAATTCCTCTGCGACGCACCGTTTTTGAGATAAAAGCGGAAACCCGAAAATTGGGACCTCCCCCCTCTCCCCCCCTAGCTCACCACCTAGACGTCAGGACTTTTAGTATGTTCACACCCTAAGCACCCTAAACAAGTTTCTGAAGGAATCGCTTAGGTCCCTGCTCACGCACTCTACACCTCCTTCCTTGACTGGACTATAGCTAATTCTATATTATTTAAATATTTTTGGAAATTATTTTAGTTTTTACCTACATATTTTATAGTTTGCAGTATGAATAATTTACGGATATTAAATATTTTAGTTTTTATTAGATTAGATAGGTATTGTTGGCTGGTTCTACGATAAGCGTTATTTCTTCGTAGATTAGATTTTCCTAAGAGATCAGCTTTGAGATTCGATATATTCTATTATAGCTAAATACGTGAAATAAATTGCATTATTATAACGATGATACAGAATTCCTCAAAAGGCAACATTGTCCGCTTATTATGATGGTAGTAGAAGATTTTTAAATATTGTAAGGTTATACGTAACCCAGGAATGTTTGTCTTTCTTTGGGAAACTTTGAGAACGTTTCTGGAACAAATATGGTTAAAAATGTCTCCACACGATTAGTGTTCTAATTCATTTAAGAGGGGAAAATTTAACCAGAGAAAACCAGAAATATGTCATTTTTAAATCAGATTTTAGACGTATTGACTCTTTTCCAAAAAAAAATATAATTGGATTTCGAAAGATTGTTCTTTTATCTAGCATTCGCATATTTTAAGTTTTGAGAAAAAATGTTTATTTTTAGGATATTAAGGTTATACCATAGGTCGTTGGCAGATTTGTTAAATTTTCAAAAAAGATTTTGTATTATACCACACCCATTTCAAATCTTATAATCATGCAGTAAAATAAATCAATACATTATCTGGGTATCGCATGTTTTAGAATTTTAATTTTAGTTTAAATAAAATCATTAAAAAATGTATACATTTCTTGACGAAAATTGGTCAATTACAAAAGTCAATTGAAAATTGGAAAATTACAAACTAATATATTTCAGTTTTTTTTTTACATTCCTATTTAACTTAGACATTTTTGAAAAATGATAAATACTTATAATAAAAAAATAATTACAAAAAGTACATAATTTTAATAGTTTTATCATCACGCCTTTCAGCATTTTTGGATGTAGGTATAAATTAAAGCAAATTTGGAATGAAATAAAAACGATATTGAGTTATGATTTTAAAAAGCTGGTACGGAGAATAATTAATCTTTCTCATTGTAACCGCCCTGCACGATCGTAAGAACAACTTTCGACGAAATGTGGATTTTCGGCCGCTGGCTGGTTAAACGCTCTTAATTAATTAATTACATATTTTTTTCAAATAATGTGTATTATGTTTTGGAGGTATGACTTCCGCTTAAAAATAATTTAACCCCGTGATAACATATATTAATGTTCTTAACCGCACTTTGCATTCAAGATTAAAATTATAAACATGTTCATTGGAACTACATGGAACTGTATTTTGTTTTGGAATACGATGTAGGAAAAAAATGTGTTGTCAGTCTAGAGTTGTCTGTTGTTGATAACTCAGTGTTGATATTATTATTTTTGATTACCAAGTTAGAACTATGGACCCTGTGTTAGTATTGAGTAATTTGGTGTTCACGTCAAAGTGTACAACTTGTAATAGCCCTCTTGCGTCAGTTTGTAATATCTTCCATCTGATATTGGGTCGCTTAAGGGCGTTAGACACGTCACAGTAAACTGATGTAGAGGCATGTCACTGACGCCTATCTTGCTTACCTATCGTTGAAAATGGCTATAGGCCACTTGCATGGTCTTCATAACGACTTGGAAAAAAATCGTGTGGATAGATTTGTTTACTAAGATTACGAAAATGTTAGTAAAAATTTTTAGAAATGTACAGTTTTTTTTTTTTTTTTTTTAAATAAATAAATCAATTATTTGGGCTCGTGACGTCACTACATGAAAATGTTCCGTCTCCGAAAATGTTCCTATTAATTTCATAAAATTCCACACTGATTTATTTTTTTTATATGGCATCACTTTGATTTCAGGCGAATTTTTGAATTTGACATTTAACGTTCACTAGATTTATTGTTTGTTCTCTGCGAGCGTATCATTTGGTTTGATTTTTTGACAGATATTATGAAGAGAACCCCATACATTTTACCTTGTCCGTATGTGTTTTAGAGGTATAATGATAATGGTGCGGATTTTAACAAAATCAAATTTTATAATTTTATATATATTATTATTTGTTATTCTTATTATTATTATAATTTACATGTACAAGTATATTACATTTGATTTAGTAATATAGACGTTGAACATTATAATGATTTATGATCAATAAGATGGATCAAGGAAAAAAATATTTATGAGATGTAATATTTTTGGTATGCCTCGTTATTCTCCTGTGCCATTCGTGTGGAAAACGTTTTTTTTTAAAATGATTTTCGACTATGTAATTTTCGTTTTTTCGCACCTATAAAAGTATGTCCCGTCTTTCCGGTTTATAAAAAGTGGTCTGATTTTTCAGATTGAAATTTTCAAAAAATCGCCAGGGTTTCAAAAATACGATTAAAAAAAAAACAGAATGTCTTATAATATTTGCCTAAACCGGAATTTAAAAAAAAAAATGTGACGCTAGTGGCCTATTGCTCAGGTTCAGTGTTCTCAAGGGGTTTCAATACGGCGTCAAAGAGCCCACACATTTTTTAAATTTTGACGATTCTCTTAGAAGGCTCTCGACTACCAATCCGAAGAACGCGGGTTCAAATCCAGGCATGCTCAGGTAAATTTTATTTGATTGAATTGTCTTATTTCACAATTAAATAATACCAGCCTATTTGCGACACGTTCCAGAGTGGAAGATGCTCTCGGTATGGCCCTGGTGGAAGACCATGCAAAATTGATTGCTTGAAATGGCTTTTGGTCACCAGATCTGTATAGTCAGGTACTTCACCACCTTCTTTCCCATATCCTTCCCCTCTTCACTACCTTCATAGCCTCACGAAAAAAATCCCAATTGAGGATGCCATAGTCTCACTGGCTTCATCAGGCGGTTGTGAGCAGATGGATCTCTTCTAAGGTATATTTTGCACAAAAAATATGTTAAAAGGCATATTTACATACTCATAAGCGTATTGGTACATCACGTATACATACTCAAATAAATCAATTACAACACAAAGAAAATATAACGAGTCAGGTCGGATAACATCCTATAAAAAAGTGGCACCTACTCAAATTGATACCTACTTACGTGTTACTATTACAGAAGAAGATGCGCAATTAGCTTGAAAAATCAATAATAGGTAAACTTTCTTGATGGTAATCTTGACACACATTATTAATGTTAGAAAAGCATTACGAAAAAAAAATCTTGGAAAAAAAAATAGGATTCCGTCTCTCTTTACAACTAAGTTCTATGCGATTATTAATTGTGTTTTAATTTAACATAAATTTCTATGGAAGGAAAATAAGATACGAGTCAAAAATTGTCATCGAAACAATTAGTATTTTTTAAACTCAGTTTTCGGAAAACTTTTCCAATTTATTGATTTCATTGAAAATCATCATCATTACATAGTATAAAATGAAGTCGCTCAAAATGTATGTGCGCTTTAATCTTTTAAACTACGCAACGGATTTTCATACGGTTTTCACCAATGATAGAGTGATTGAAGAGGAATGTTAATATGTATAATACATGTAAATTATATTAGAGAAAAGCCGAGAAATTCAAAGAAAACATATTTTTGTGCGATTTAAAACGGCTGGCGGGCCGTACTATAGCCACTTTTAAAATTCGTTCTACGAAAGAAATTGGAAAATAGATGTCCTAGAGTAAGTAGGTATTTGATTTTCCCTTTTCAAATATCCAGTGTTGCATTGCAAGCATTGTATAACTAGTGGCGAGTTAATTAGTTTATATGTATAATACATGCTTATTATAGTAGAGAAAAGCCGATAAATTCAAATATTCAATTCAGGCAGCGGGCAGCGGGCAGCGGGCAAACGGGTGGTGTGGATTTTATAAAGGTTGGGTAATGGCGTTGTGTTTCGTTAGCCACAGTAACGTGTGGCCGGGTCTGCTAGTTATATATATACATATATCAATAATTTTAAATCAAATCATTTTCCTTGTAAGAAATATTACCACTAAAAGGTTTTATAACCTTAATTTCAAACTTGACTCGTCTCCCCTTTCCTTTCACATAAATATAAACTATTTTCAGAATTGTTGAAAAAATACGAAACATGTTGGACTTTGAACTCGTGGTCAGTTGCCAAAATGAATTCAAAATAAAAATCAAGTTTTCTGATTCACTTTGCATTTTCGTCGTTTCCCACTTTTCTTCTCCTTTCATCTTAGATGGTCGGATGCCAACAAATGTTTTTACTTTTCATTAGTACGAGTATTGTTTACTTTATTTACTTTTGTTTGTTTACATTTATTTATTTATACAGGGTTTTACAGATGTTCGCACTGAGGTACGTGAGAACTATCCAGTTATAAAACTCAGTTATTTCACAATTATAAAAATCTACAATTACATAAAATTAAATACAGATACATACAACTACAAAAACAAAAACATCACACGTAAAAATACAGAATTATATACAAGGTCACTCGAGTAACACATTACAATGTAAGAGACATGTGAAATACGCGAGGCATGCATAGAGAGACAATTCACACAATATAATTAGTTAGTTTTTTTTTAACAGCGCCAAAACTTTTTTTTGAATCCGTACAAATTATCAACGAAAATATCCACTTCAGCACATCTGGGTCAGAGGGCTAAAGTATGCGATATTATTTTTAAATGAATTCACGTGAAAAATGTTATGGCATCTTAAACAATGGGAATTGGGAACATTTATTTCAATACTGCTAAGACATAAAGTAGTATCAAGGTGGCCGTGAATAATTTTATGTAAACATATTAGGTCAGTCAATTGCATTCTAGTTTTAAGTGTATCAATCTTGAAGTAATCACGACGTACTTCGTATGATCTGAGATGGTCATGGAGTCCACATTTGAAGGATAACATTCTTAGTTTTTTTGTTATTGGTTTTTGGGGTGTTATGCCGTGTTGCGCTACCTCCTCCTTTAGCCAACGTTTCGGACAGCGTTACAGTGTCCATCATCAGGGCAGATGTGATATGATGAACACTGTAACGCTGTCCGAAACGTTGGCTAAAGGAGGAGGTAGCGCAACACGGCATAATACCCCCAAAACAAATAACAAAAATACTTTTGGCCGTAACTAACTAACTAACTAACCATCACGCCGTTTCCCCGCAGGGGTAGGCAGAGAGGACGGACCGCCAAACAACTCGGTCTTGGCACACATTCTTTGCCTCACTCACATTCATACATCGTCTCATACATACTCTTCTATTATTCTGACTTTTGACATGGCCCGTCTCAAGTATCTGATTCACTTGATCGTGCCATGTCTTCCTCGGGCGTCCCCGACTTCTTCTACCATTCACATTTGCATCATATATTCTTTTTACACTACTTTCTTCGCTCATTCGCTCTACGTGCCCAAACCATCTGAGGGTCCCTTTCTTAATTTTGCTCATTATACTTACATCAGCCTTACATTCTTTGCGGATATCCACATTTCTAACACGATCATACATGGTTTTACTACACATACGTCTCAGGGATCTCATTTCAACAGCATTCAGTTTACTTTCATCCTTCCTCTGCCAGTTCCATGCCTCACTGCCATACATCAGGGTAGGTACCAGGACTCTATTGTGGACTGCTAGCTTCGCTTTTTTTGACAGTTTTTTATTAGCGCCAACAGTATTCAGTCCTCCATTAATGGAGTTACCGGCATTTACCCTTCTTTCGATATCTCTATCAGCCTTCCCATCTCTCGTAAACATACTACCCAGATAAACAAACTCATCCACCTGCTCCAAGTATTCATCATTCACAAATATATCGCACACTGTTTTCGTACTCTCTCTTTCAAACACCATGACTTTAGACTTGAAAATCTAAAATCACAACATTCTCAGTATTTTTTTTTGAACTGATTCTACAATGATAAGTTTTAAGATTTTCACGGCCAGAAGCATTTTCGTTATATGTTTTTGGGGTGTTGTGCCGTGTTGCGCTACCTCCTTCTATAGCCAACGTTTCGGACATCGTGAAGACAGAGCTAAACAAAGAAGACATTCGTACACCAAATGAAGACAGAGCTAAACAAGAGTTAAAAGGCTGCGCTTTCCTGCCTTACGTTCACAATGTGACAGACAGAATCGCCAGGCTGTTGAGAAAAGATAGCATCAAGACTGTCTTCGGTGCCACAACTAAAATTCAAGACCTACTGAGGTCTGCAAAGACTAAGTTTCCTCTGGAAGCAGATGGAGTGTATAAACTCAGCTGTTCCGGATGTGACAAGGTTTATGTAGGCCAAACAGAGAGGACGATCTCCAAAAGGATAGCAGAACACTTTCGTGCTTGCAAACTCGGCCACCCTGATAAATCGGCAATCGCTGAGCACTTAATCGAAACCGGCCATTACTTTGGATTTGTTCCTGAGGTCTTGGGAAGACCTAAAACTTATAGAGCACGCCTAATTACGGAGGCAATTGAAATCTACAAAAATCCTTTTAATATTAATAGAGACGACGGAACTAAGCTCAATAGCTCTTGGTATCCGGTGATTGACGGCTACACCAAAGCTAAACGCAAAAAACATGTCTAAGTATACAGTAAGGCCAGCTCGTGGTAAACCATTTTTTTGTGTTATAACTTTATATTGACTAAATTCGCTTTAACCAGTGTAATTCTAATTCTAGTAAAATGCATTTATTATTAATAGAGCTAAAAAACCATGTCTAAGTATATAGTAATGCGAGCTCGTGGTAAACCATTTTGATTTATATTGACTAAATTCGCTTTAACCATTGTAATTCTATTTCTTAAATTCTTACCATCGTGATTTCTAATTTTAGAATTCATTAAGAGATGGAGCCACTTCGGTCGGCATCTCGCAAACGGACTTGCCCCTGACTAGCATAAATACCACGTTTTAATGAACTTTCTATTCCGTTCCGCGGCGACGACGCCACTGCTTGTCACGATTATTTTGTACTGGTGAAAGTTAACAATTGTAATTTTTTTATTTTATTTTATTTTTTCCTAAATTCTTACCACTGTGATTTCTAATTTTAGATTTCATTAAGAGATGGAGCCACTTCCGTCGGCATCTCGCAAACGGACTTGCCCCTGGCTAGCATAAATACCACGTTTTAAGAGGTAATAGCACCGGTGAGAAATCTCGACGGTAGGTATTTTAAAAAATTCTCGCTGTCGCACCGCGCTCAAAAAAGAACTAGCTATCGATGTGTTGGTGAGACCACGTGAGTGTTTGGCTTGTACACCCTCTCGCCCCCTTTGCGTCTCATGCCTACCGTCTTTCGCCTCATACCGCCATATCCAATATTCTGTTTAGATAAAGCATGTTTCGACTTATTTCGTCGCTAATGAAGTTTTTGAATCGGCCTTGCGGTGTGACAGAAAAAGGGCCCATTATTTTTAAACGCACGAGGTCTGCTATTGTCGGTTATTTATAAATATTGTCGATAGGTATTGTAACAATGTCTTCTGTTCACGCTTATTACCGACAAATTACGAATTATTTTACTAGAACTCTATGTAGGTTAGTAGTTTTAAAGTTTTCACTGTATTTGCGTTTATAAATATGCAGTCAAACCAACTACATCGAATTATTATATACATACATATGATTATTCTCTATGATACATTAGTTATTATTGAAAATTAGTATTAACCTCTCAGGCCTTGGGCCTGTTTTTCGAAAAGTCAAAATATTTCCGCTTTCCAATAAATTCCAAATAACTTTAATATTTGTGAACGCATCCGAAAACTAAAAACTGTTTTTGAAAGATGATGAAATACGCTTTCAAATTTTATAATTCGAAATAAACATATAATTTTGTTTTTATTTTATTAATAACTAGCAGACCCGGCCACACGTTGCTGTGGCTAACGAAACACAACGCCATTTACCCAACCTTTATAAAATCCACACCATCCGCTCGCCAGCTGCCCGCTGCGCGCTGCCCTTTGCCTAAATTGAATATTTGAATTTCTTGGCTTTTCTCTACTATAATAAGCATTTATTATACACATAAACCTTCCTCTTAAATCACTCTATCTATTGGTGAAAACCGCATGAAAATCTGTTGCGTAGTTTAAAAGATTTATGCGCACATACATTTTGAGCGACTTCATTTTATACTATGTAATGATGATGATACCACAAAACTTAAATTTCTACTCATATAATTTGGCACTTACCTATCTTATTAAAAAAAAAACTCAAAAATGCATATGCAACAAAAATGTATTTTTGACCGATTATCTCTATCTCTACATATTATAAAGTCCCCCGCGCCATCTGTCTGTCTATTCGCGATAAACTCGAAAACTACTGAACGGATTTTCCTGCGGTTTTCACCAATATACAGAGTATTTCGTGAGGAAGGTTTAAGTATGCAATTTGTCAATGATTTGTGTAAATTGGTTGAAACATAACGATAATTGTTAGAAGTGTCGGAAATAAGTCCAGCCGCCTGGTAGCTTTCATCGAAAACGCTGCACAATCCTTTTGGGATATAACCAGGGCTGGGCAAAATACATGCTTTGCTGTAATTGAAATACAAATTACAAAATACTTTTTCGCATGTATTTAAAATACGAAATACAAAATACTTTCAAGTCATGTATTTGAAATACAAAATACAAAATACAGTATTTTAACCATTTTTTTCTTTCAAATACAAAATACAAATTACAAAATACAAAATACATTTGGTTTTGGTAGAACCTTTGGTTGCAATAAATTGTCATAAATGCCCTTATCTAAGGGTGCGTTTAAATAGAAGCAATGTTGAGCAGAGTGAAACAGAGACGTGCAAAAATTGACCAATCATATTGCTCAAAAGACACATCTCATCTCCGCTTCACTTGTAAAATTTGTGGTAAAGGACTCAGGTGTTAGGTAATATAATAATAATATATTATTATTATAACACGAAATTTGTATAGCACTATTTTGTTTTATTTCTAGTGACCGACCGAAGGTTCGGTTTCGGTTTCGTCAAGGTTCGGTAAAAAAATCTAGTTTCGGCATCAGTTTCGGTTTCGGCAGAAAATCTGCCGAACCTTCGGCCGCACCGAAACTCTGCATTTGTGAATTATCGCGTGCCGTTTGACTGACTTCCGGTGAGTTCGTGGCTCGTGTGTCATCCACCATCATCAACTGAGTTCGCTGGCCGGTCCGGCGTGCTTGTATTGTGAGTTTATGTAATCACAAACTTCAATTATTTTTATTTATTTCATTCTAATTTTAATTTTATTTAACAAGTGTAAATAAAAATTAAAATCTAATCTCCTTCAACGGAAGCGATCTTCTGAATAGTCCCTCCTTTGATGTGCTTGGTGTAAGGCCCTCCGTTCATGGAGATACTTACAATCTTCGTAATTGTGACGAAACCACAAGTACCCTGTTGATATACATACTACTTTTTAATGCTAGTCTCCGTACACGGCGCTATCCGAAATATACTATATAGTCACATGAGAACGGGTCGTTTCTATGACTCATTCTTGAGTTCAACAGCTCGGCTGTGGAACCCGGCCTCTATGTTTCCTCCCTCCTTCCTCTCCCCAAAAAGACCCTCCATACAGCATCTTCAAAGATGACATACGCCCTGAGGGAAATTATTTTTCTCTGGGTCTTTCATGTGGAGTTAATGTAAAAAAATGTTGTGATTGTAAACGCAATTAAAATTATAGTACTCAATTTATGAGGTCCTTACTTTATAGTGAATAAAAGTGTAAAAAATAAGCCGAATTTCAGTAAACAATAGATTTTTAACATGTCTAAAAAAGTTTCGGTTTCGGTTTCGGCCGAAACTGAGAAAGATATCGAATATTCGGTTTCGTTTTCGGTAGAAAATCCTGTTTCGGTCGGACACTAGTTATTTCACTTCAAGTGCGCTCTACTGTAATTAACTTAAAAATAGTTTAGTATTCAGTCAAATTATTCCTATAGTGCTTGATCTAATACTATGACACAAAAATGTACAATACAAAGCAATGACAAGCATTACATAATATGATACAAATATGATAGAAAATGTACAATAACAGTGCTATTATAGCACAGGACGTGTTGCCAACTCTAAATATTAACACACATAACATATAGCTCTGGATTCTAGCGTTTTTAGTCTACGTATTATCTATGTCAGTTTATTTTTCATTATCATTATTAAGATCGCTAAATGTATTTGAAAATGTATTTTGAAGCCATAAGTATTTGAAATACAAATTACAAAATACCTCAGCCCCATGTAATTGAAATACCAATTACAAAATACATTTTTAGGAAGTAATTGAAATACAAATACAAAATACGTATTTGTATTTCAAATACGTATTTCAATTACAAGTATTTCAAATACTGCCCAGCCCTGGATATAACAAAACAATTAATGGTGGGATATTCCTCTTTTATAGATCTACAAAAAAGTCCGCGAAGGCATATATCTATCTTTTACGGATAGCTTACTATACACATTATATCTAAAATGCAATTGATAAGAATAATAAGATAAGAAGATAGAATGCGTATAGTAAAAGATAGATATATGCCATCGCGGACTTTTTTGTAGATCTATAAAAGAGGAATATCCCACCAAGCGTTGTTTTGTTATATCCCAAAAGGATTAGGCAGCGTTTTCGATGAAAGCTACCAGGCGGCTGGAATTTTTCCGACACTTCTAACAATTATCGTTATGTTTCAACCAATTTACACAAATCCTTGACAAATTACATACGTAAACCTTCCTCACGAAACACTCTATCTATTGGTGAAAACCGCATGAAAATCCGTTCAGTAGTTTTCGAGTTTATCGCGAACAGACAGACAGACAGACAGACAGACAGAAAGACGGCGCGGGGGACTTTACTTTATAATATGTAGAGATAAAAAAGGTTTAAAAATAGCCCACCTTAAGTTTTTTTCTAATTAAAATTACGATAACGAAAAAGATAAAAGCACTTACATATTTTATTAGACAATTAAATCTAAATGGATTTATTGTGTTGTGTGTATCATACGTGTGAGTTGACATGTTTGTAAATAATAATGTTTAAAATGTTAGATATATCGCTTGCTGAGGTTTGATTTGTACTCCTGTATTTTTGAGTTTCTTTAAGCAGTAAATACAAAAAAGGATGTGTTAGTTCGTTCAAAATTCAATCAAAAATGTTGGTCTTTTACCTATAGATAGATTTACCTACACATTTTTTTTTAAATATTTATTACAGTCAGTTTGAAATAAAGGAAACAAATATATAATTTTTTTAAACTTCAAAACTTTTTATTTTTATTTTCAACTTTATAAAACCTTAAATTGTAATATTTAATTACATGAAGACAATATTAGCGAAACTTCAACCCAAGGCTTCAGGCCCAACTTCATAGTACAAAAAAAAGTGCAAAAATCACTTACTTCGCAATTTTTGCAATAAAATAAAAGCACTTAGAAAAAAAACCAACAACGCTAAAGGCTTTGTACCAGTTCACATAAGGAAAAAGGTTGAAGCAAACGTTTTACGTATGAGAAAAGCTATAGTTTGAGCAGTAAATTACAGAAAAGAGCAAGAAAACACGGCACAAAGTGATAAAGTAAAAAATCTGAAAATGGACAAAAAAATGCCGCAAACCATGTTTTTGGTGATCATACAAAATGTTCGTCATACTATTGCAAGTCGGAGAAGTATACTAATGATCCAAATTTAGTAAGCGATCTTCAAGATTGTGGAACAGGACTGATATTCAACAATTATTGTCGTCTCTAATAGCAAATGCAGAAAGTCTTATTATTAACGTGACAAATAACACTGTGGAGCAATTCAACAACGTTATAGCCAAATTTATAGGCGGAAAAAGAGCAAATTTTACAAAAATGGGATAACTTCAGCAGTTGAGCTTCTTGAGCAGTAACTTCGTGGAATAGTGAAATGACAACCCATTCACGAATACAAAAAAAATCCAAGGCCACAGTCCTGGCAACTACACGAAGCATTTTATTGAAAGAAAACGACGTTCGAAGGAGACAATACAGAGGTGTCGAAAAATAAAACTAAGGTATTACGAAAACACGACAGAAAAGAGAAAAAAAGTTGCAGGGCCTGATGAAAATTATGGTCAATTGGAATTAGATCCAGATATGCCAGCTGAATTATTTGAAACGATAAAGAGGAATTTTTCAAAGAATTATCTCCATCGAATAAGGATGAACTCGAAAGGAATACGGTGGGCCAAAGCAATAATAATTTGTGGACAATTGAAAGGCGTAAGCGGCTTACAGCTTCTAACTTTGGACAAAAATATGTAAGCTACGGCCAAAAACTTCAGTTGCGAGAGTATTAAACTCGCTACTGTACTCGCCATTTAAAGGAAATATGGCCACAAATTATGGGAAAGAAAATGAAAACCAAGCAATTGAGCAATTTACAAAAGAAACAAAATTAGAGGTATTCGCCTGTGGACTATTTATCGATGAAAACAAAAACTTTTTAGCGGCAAGTCCGGATGGCCTTTTTGGCAAGGATTCTATAATTGAAGTGAAATGCCCATATAGTATAGTAAATATGTCACCAGAAGAAGGATTTGAACAAAAAAAATTGATAACTGTAAAATTGAAGACAATGCTTCAACATTAAAACGGAATCACAATTACTTCTACCAAGTACAAGGCCAGTTACACATTACTCGTCGTAAATACTGTTATTTTGTCGTGTGGAGTCCTAAAGGTTTGCCGTATGAAAAAATTGAAAGGGACGATTCAATCTGGCAAAAAATTGAACCACTGTTAGAAAAACTTCTACCACCAATGCCTTTTACCAGAAACAATTGACGGTCGCATATCAAGAAATTTACCGGCGAGAGAAAGATCTAAATCATAAATTGTTTAAAATTCATTGTATAGTGGTAAAAAATTTTGTACAATAAAGTGTTTACAAACAAAAAATTTCAATTAATCACTGAAGGCAATGTAAGCGACTCTCAACTAAAAATTTGAAACAGATTTTTTTTAAAAACATAAACCTCACATTGGAGGCACCGAGGAAAAATAATCGCTCAGGGACTTTGTTGGAGAAGTTGTTGGACATCATTGGAGAAGCTGTGTGGAGGGTATTTTTAGGATAAGGAAGGAAAGGAAGTTTTGGGTAGGGAAAAGGTAAGTAAAAGTATGAAATGATGGTGGAGAGTCCAGCTGTAGAGATCAAAAGATCTTCCTCTTCCAGTTTCTCCCAATCCGGCCCGCCACGCAGTAAGTGGACAAAATTATCCGCCACCAAAACCCATGCAGACCTCATCCGTGAACCCGGGAACCCAGGCTCTGTCACCAAACATAGAGGACCACTTGCGGTGACCAAGTGGCGGGGGTGTTGGTTATCCAATAAATGGTTCCCGGGGCGATGGTACCTAAAACGCCTCCCAAATTGAAAATTTATTATAGTACTTGACATAAAAAAATTTAATTTTGCACAATTTTAGTATGAAAGCTCGGTCAGTATTGGTATACCGCGATGAGTCACTAAACAGAAAAAAAACGAATAAAAAATATCGATTACTCGGGCAAGGACAACACTAGTCTACCGATAAAATTCTTTACATCACTACTTCGCATTATATGTATGTATTTGTCAAAACCCACGTTCCCCGGCCCCCCTCAGGAGAAATGAGCGAAAGGGACACCTGCACGTCGGGCCGAAAATACCTAAATAAAATCTTCGAAATCGATGTTTTGTATTCCCCATTTTTCTTCTCCAAAACTGGACGGATTTAAAAATTTTTTTTCACTAACTGTATTAAAAGAAAATATTCTATGTCGGTACGTTTTGCTTTTTTTCAAAATACATTGTTTAGTTTGTATACTGAACGTTTTTTGACGGCGTTTAAATTAGGCAATTTTATTCATTTTTGGAAGGTCGTAACTTCTATGAGAAGTAAATTATCAAAAAAAACAAAACGTACCGACACGCTAGTGGTCAATATCTATATTATGTAAAAAAAAATTTTGCTCTAGGGTCAAAATCCAGAGAGATAAACGGGGAATACGTTTGTATAGAAAAGCGCAGCTAGTATTTCCTCTTAATGAACTTTCTATTCCGTTCCGCGGCGATGACGCCACTGCTTGTCACTAGTATTTTGTACTGGTGAAAGTTAGTGCTGCTGGCGACACGGTATCGCTTCGAAGTAAATAAGCACACACTTCACGACTAAAAATTACACATCTACCGGATCTGCCGGATCTGCCCTGATGATGGACACTGCAACGATGTCCGAAACGTTGGCTATAGAAGGAGGTAGCGCAACACGGCACAACACCCCAAAAACATATAACGAAAATGATTCTACAATGTTTTCATATTTGCAGTAATGTGGATTCTAGATAGTGCTTCCATATTCATGTTTACTTCTAATTAAGGCATTATAAAGAGTTAGAATTGATTGAGGATCTTTGAAAGGTTTACATATTCTGTGAATAAATCCCGTCATTTTTAATGATTTGCACTTAATGTCGTTAATATGTACATCAAATATGAATTTAGAAACAAGAGTGATTCCTAGATCCCTTATTACATTGTTTACTTTTCATTAATACGAACATTGTTTAATTATCACGTAAAAACAGAGTAAGTACATTATTTCGCAAGTAAAGCTGTTATGGCCGAGAAGATAATAAATCGAAGGCCAATTTTGTTTTACAGATGTCATTTTTGATACGTTTAATTTACGCATTCCTAAATCAGATGTCTGATTAACTGGATATTTCTGGAGCACGAGTTGGAATTACTGCGATAAGAATATCGTTTTAATTACAAACATCAATAAGTCTAAAGGTTGGATCTGTTCCTTTTGAAGTTTTTTCCGACTACGGCAAACAAATAAAATGTGGTATCTACGAGTAGGAAGCATAACTCTTAAATTATTATTATTTTTTTAAGTTGTCTTCTAATTAGAGGTACCTAACTAATTAGTAATCAATGTTTTTTCAGGATGTAAAAATATATTAGGTACCATCGCCCTTTATTAATTAATAAAGTACCTGCAATAAAACCATTTTCACAAATCTTTTTTCCACTTTTTTTGTATCAAAGTTCTTAATATAAGTTGGTTTAGTACCGCCGCCCCAGGAGCCATTTATTGAATAACCAACACCTCTGCCATAGGTTATCACAAGTGGTTCACTAGGTTTGGTGACTTAGCATGGGTGCCTGGGGTGCGGT
Organism: Limnephilus marmoratus; assembly: GCA_917880885.1. Taxonomy (NCBI): domain Eukaryota; kingdom Metazoa; phylum Arthropoda; class Insecta; order Trichoptera; family Limnephilidae; genus Limnephilus; species Limnephilus marmoratus. Next base: position 26,193,177 of record OU862923.1, on the reverse strand, counting down.
TTGTCTAGATCTTAGCGAAGGATGCGTCTGCCCACCTACTGTGTGGCGGGCCGGATTTGGAGAGACTGGTTGAGGGAGCCTTTTTACCTCTCCAGCAGGACTCCCTCGACCCAACGCACCCTTGCACAGGGAGGGATGGATTTATACGTCCGTCACTCTTGGACACACGTTAAACACACCCCAGATTCTTATCTACTTCTCATATCTTTTTATTTTCCAGATCTTCATTTCCTTGAAAGAACCCTCCACATCGCATCCCCAAAGATGACACAGGCTCCCAAGAAAATTATTTTCCCTAGGGACTCCCGCTAATGTAAAAAAAATATCTTAGATCACAAAATTATTTTTAATTCTTTTGGTTCCTGTTTGTCAGGTATAAGTTTGAAGGCGTTTTCTCGTTGCTTATTGTATTTCAGAATATTAAGATATTTTTATACTAATATTATTAATGTTGTATGTCATCGAATGTAAAAGCTTTGTTTTCTAGTGATTTAGTAATCCAACATTCCCACACGAATGTCTTATAGGTATATCTATTATCTTCGAACGTATTTAAATAAAGGCATTATTCTATTCGCGAAGTCAGAGGGGTAGAAATATCCCCTCGTGGATGGATCGTTAATTTATAAATACGTTTTACGAACCAGCATGATGTGAGAGTAGGCATATCCATGGAAGATCCAAAAAAACTTTGCTTTCCGAATTAAAAAAAAAACTTTTTTCAATAAATCTATTGTTCTATTTAACCGTGTTGCCGCAACACAACATTACTTATTTTGGTGACCCGATAATTGATCCGGCGACAATTGGCCCCCCGACAATTGGCCCCCCGACAGTTGATCCCATCTTCAGTCCCAGTTCCAATCCGGTTGAGCCATTTCAAGTAAAAGTTATGTTATATGATTTTTTTTGTATTTATACGCTGGTTATAGTGTATATAAGTATTAGACTTATAACTTGAAATGGCTTTAGCCGTGTTTGGTGACTAGATTTGAATAGCCAGGTACATATTCCACATCTCCTTCCCTTCCCCACTACCTCAGCCGCATAAGATACCAAAATTGGGAATGCCACAGTCTCACTGGCTCCAGATGGTTGGGAGAAGTTGGGCCTCTTGTGTTATACTCCGATAAAAAAATTATATTGTACGTAAGTAGGAACCTTAAGCAGTTTTTTTGCTAAGCCGCCTGAACGTATAAGTATGTCGTATTTTGTTATTATCGCAGGCTCCTTCGGAGAGTTAAAATCATTGTTGGAAAAAATAATTTTACAGCGAATTTTCAGTCAAGATGTCTGCAGATATAAGTGAATCGACTTTGGTTGTTGGGATGTAAATCCTCTTTGTATACTTACTTGAAGAAATAATCTTTTAGTGGAGATCAATTGTCCGAGGGAGCAAATGTCCGCCGGATCAACTGTCATGGAATTATTTTTCTCTTAGTTTAAGTACTTATTTTGATTTAAAAAAAAACTGTCTAAAGCAGGGATGGCGAACCAATGGCACGCGTGCCATTAATGGCACGCGACACAATATTTTGGGCACGTCACTGATCAGTGATCACAAAATTATTATGCACTACGAAAATAAGTTTGAAGTGTAATTGTAGGTGAACGAGCGAACCCGAGTGATCCCTACGCTACAGAATGTTCGGGTGCGGTGACGTCATTTGGTAAACTGAATTTGTCCCCATTCGATTGGTTGGAAATTGATGAATTTGAAATGCAGCTGATTGATTTCCAGTTTAGTTCAATATGGATTCAAAAATTTGTAGAAACAAGAAGAGAGCTAGAATTAATTGAAACAGAAAGATTGACAAGTAATATAAGTGAAAATGCTAATAACAAAATTTTGGAAAGATGGAATGCGTTACCAGACACATTTAATTGTTTGAAGAAGCTGGCTCATGCTATTTTGACAATAATTTCATCAACCTTTGCCTGCGAGTCATTATTTTCAGAGATGAATAACATTAAAGAGTTGGTTAGAGAGAGTTTGACAGATGACTCCAGTTCAGCATGCATTCTGCCAAAAGTAACACGTTACAACCCTAACATATGTTATTTGTCATCTAACCTGCAACAACAGAAGTCACACTAATTTTACGTTAATTTTAATTACGCGTGTAAGAGAACGTACCCATACTACGTGACACACTTTTTGCAATTTTTTACCCCCCCCCCGGTGACTACGTGTAGTATATTCCAAGACCCCCCCCTACAGTTTTCACGTAGTATTTCATAAATATGGTTTCGAATAATTTTTTGCTAACGAAAAATAAAAAATGCATTATTTGGCTAATATTTGTCTTTATTAATACGGCGCTTGCTGCGTGACAGCAAGAGTGCATGCATTACAAGTGGAAAAAATATTATCAAGATACAACTTATGTCAAAATATATTGAAACCGGAACGTAATTTATGGAAACGAAAATCTTGTTATTTTTATAATCATTTTTCATCTCAATCATCTTCAACAAACACGTTCCCTGAACTTTTTCACTTATTTGAATGTACGAGGGTGGGTTTTTAAGTTTGCGGATTGGGTAAGGAGTGGAAATAAAAACCAAAATTATTTTTCCTTTTTAACATATTCACCTAATACATTTACCCTAATACATTTTTCCGATCTTTAAATTAACTTAAAGAAACTTTATAACAGCGCGGAACTCAATTTTCTCCACATTTCACAATTTCTTCCCGATTGAAGTGTTTGGTCGACGATAGCTCAAAGACTAATGACCTAATTACGATAAAACCCGGTGTTTATCCTAAAAATGAGTTGTTCAATTAGTACCTAATTCAGCTGTACCCCCATTAATTACTTACCTTCCCATTCCGTGAACTTAAAAACCTCCCCTCGTAGCTCGAAAAAAAACGCGAGATTTCTCAATTGACTACGTGATAAAAACCTAAGCCCCCCCCCCCCCGTTGTGACCAAGCGTGGTATTTTGATGACCCCCCCCCTGAACAGGTCACGTAGTATGGGTACGTTCCCTAATGCAAAATATTCCTATTTTTGTAATAAATAAAGAATTTTTAATTGATAGTAAGTATTTATTATTATTATTTTCCCAATAATCACTAAGTCAAAATTTTTTGATGGCACGTCTATGACCTCATTAAACATTTTTATAGAAAAATGGCACATTGATACGTAAAGGTTCGCCATCCCTGGTCTAAAGCGTCGATGACACAGAGCGAGTTTACAAGCTTCTATCTGGGAAATTCACTAAACTCGCTTAGTGTCATCGTGTTACTTGCTAACTAGCAGATTGTTGACAATCTACGAAGAAAGTTGAAATGTCGTCAACTCTACTCGCTACACGCTTGCTCGTGATTGGTTTATTTATGTTTTTCAAGATGGCTGTCAATTAACAGCTGATTTCAACTGTCAAACATCCCAGAATTAGTTCACGCAGGCGTCGTTATTCTTGTCACTGGCGCTAGCAGCGACCTCAGTTTCCTACGCTACTGAGCGAGTGGACAGTTTTGTGTGTCATCATGACAATTTTACCGATTTATCCGCTTTTAAACTTAGTAGATAGTAGCTTGTAAACTCGCCCTGTATCACTGAGGCTTTAGTCTAAAGAAACCAAGAAGTAACCAATTACAAACAATTTGATGAAATCACTCAATGATTTACTGATTATTAAAACTGATTTACTATCGTTTATTTGTAAAACATTGTTTCGTTTTTAAGACGATATAAATTTATTGAAAAATTCTAACCAATTTCAAAGTTGTACCAAACCTTTCAAAGGCTTTAATAGCCGAATGACACGAATGTTGGATATATTTTGTTGAAACTTTGTCTTTGTCGTTGATTTCCATATTGGATCTACCCTCGATGGAAAACAAAAATTCCCTTTAAAATGAATTATTTGACGTCGATTTGAATTTGTTGAATGTTAAATTGCAGAGTTTAAAGTTTGATGTTACCATTTTTTTGTAATTCCGAAAAAATAATATGAATTGTCATTTTCCTTTATTTGATAATCAAATTTCGTGATGTAATTAATTTACGACTGAGTAAATACAATCCTCGTAAAAAAACTTACACAGGAAGCTTTTTTTTAATAGTTCCATTAAATTTAATAACAGTATGAATGAATTATTTTAGAGTTTTTAATCATGAATTTTTAAGTAAACTTTTGGTTTTCATTTCCCATTATTATGTTTTCTTGTAAAAGGAAACTTTCAATAAATGTAATGTACTTGTATTCTTATTATCAATGCAAATGCGCAACGTAATTAAAGGATTGCAATTTAAAAAACAGGTGAAATTTAGATTTTTTTAAATAATAAAATAAAGTTTTTTTTTTCATTTTTTATATTAGCTTCACACAAGAGGCCGTGAGGAAAATAATTCCCCTCAGGGCCTATGTCATATTTGGGGATGCTGTATGGAGGGGCGGGTAAGTATCTGGGAGTCAGTGCGTCCAGGAGTGACGGACGCACGAATCCATCCATGCCACTGCGGTGCAAGGTGATGTGCCGAGAGAATACGGCTGGAGAAGTCAAATGGACTACTTCAACCATTCCTGATCCGGCCTGCCATGCAGCTAGTGGGAGGACGCCTCCGCCGCCAAAACCCAGACAAACCTCACCCCCATGAACCCGGACACCCCTGCAAAGTTAACAAACGTAGCGAACCACAGAAAAAAGAACTGCGGTATTTAAATGAGGAATTTTCGGTGATGCGTTAGACTATTTATATCTTGTAACCTTAGTTATGTTCTGGCCGTTGTGAACTCCGTCATAACCTCTCCTTCTAATACATGCGTTTTTCATGAGAAAAGGTGAGAGAATTCAACGGAGTTTTTTTTTATTTGAACTCCACACGGAGGGCTCTGTGGAAAATAATTTCTGCGGAAAATAATTTCCCACGGGACCTACGTCACATCTACAACTTTCTGCCGCATCTTCATCCTATATCCTTGCGATTGCTGTGTGGAGGGTTTTTGTATTCTAAAGATTGAAATCCATTTTGGGAATCTATCAAATGGATCGCCCGTTTCTTCAGAGTCAAGAGTTTTTCAAGTGTTTTAGGGCACCAGAACAGGGGTCCTAGCATGGTCGATCGATAAGGATTTATAGGATAACTTTCGGTGACTTCTCATTGTTCTTTAGGACAACTGCAGATCGCTAACGTACAAACAACAATTGACGTCGAATATATTAAGAACACTCAGTCATTGTGCACTGTTACTTATTCGTTAGCGATCTGCAATCATGCTAGGGAACGATGAGAAGTTACCGAAATTTATCCTATCAATCCTTATGGATCGACTGCGCTAGGGGGGCAGAGACCTGCCAAATTCGTCGGTGGGGCAACACTATGACTTTGTGGCCATTTCTAGCACGACTTCGATTATATTATTATTATATTACGTTGTCTCGTAGATTATATTATTATTTTAAGTTGTCTCGTACAAGGGCAATTCTAAGACTATTTTCCATTCTAGAACTACTTTTCTTCTTTTTCATTAGCCTTCTGGCGTCAAGCTATGGATAAAATCCTCCTGAAAAAATTTGAGATATTTTTTGATATTTCCCATAGACATCCAAATTTAATCGACGAGAAGATACAGATGAGGGGTAAAACCAAACTATGGGGGGCGAAGAGGGGAATGATGACTGTGATTCGTTAAAAAATCAATCTGACAGTTCTTGCATTATAATATCACCATTTAGTTCTTAAATCTGCTTTTGAATGAATAGACCTTTTTACATGGGAGCGCGAATTGTTCGCCACGTTATTAACATATTTGCGAAGTCCAAATGCGGCAAAGTAAAGTTCGCCACTTTTCACAGACGAATATTTTGTTGCCGTATTTAGTTAATACACTTTTACAAATTTTTCATAATTTACTTACCCCTGTAACAAGCGAAGAGCTCACTGGAGAACCGCCTACATTCGTTATGATCGACATATTTTAGGGTATAATGTATAGCACAAGCTATCATTTTTTGCCGTGTTATTTCGTAAAATGTACGATGTGAGCTCGGCGCTGGTCAGGACAAGAATGATGACGGCACATTTTTTAGATTCAAGCGAGGCTCTCGTAAGCCCAGCTCTATGGAACCGGTATGGGGAGGGGGAAATAATATGCTTTTATCACTTAGGGCAGGTCTATACACATATATTCATATGTCTATAAAATTTCCAGTTTTTTTCTTTCGTTTAGTTTGTACAACAAAGGTCGTATTCCTATGATATTGGAAGTCCAACGATCATCCCATTTGTGCTACGTGCCCCGTGAGTCGTGCTACGTGCGAAATTAATTAACTTCAATTAAAATTTATCGAATTGAATGTTACATTTTACTTTGATCTCTGATCCAGAGCCAATTATTGCCTTGCAACTGAGATCATTATTAGAGTGTAATGTATAGGTAAGTATTTTCAAGTGAAGATTAAATTTGTCTTCTGTAAATAAAATAATAATTATAATTTATAACATATTCATTAAAATTTATCAATTAAATAATAATTACTTAAAACAATTAACTATTTCAAAATAATCAATTAACATTTCGGGAGGCGGCCTTGGGAACCGCCACCCAGGATCTATTCATCGATAACCAACTCTGCCATAGGCAGTGGCGTTGCGTGGGTTTCGGCCGCCCGGGGCGGAGGAAAATTTTGCCCCCCCCCCCCTAACTTCTACAGGTACTTTTTCCACAGATTTTCAAGCGCTGACCGGGGGGGGGGGGGGTACATATCCTATTTTTTTTAATGCCGATTTTTATAATCCTACGTGCCGAGTACTCTTCCAATAAAATCATGCTTATAAATTCTACTACATCATCACGCATACGTATGGAATGCAACTGAAATGCAAAGCTTCACTCGGTACACGATGAATTGGCAACTTATTGATATATTGATAAAACAAAACTGGTTTAAATTAAAATAAATGTGCGGTTTATCAAAACTACACTCAGAACGTAAAAATGGTTTTTCTTTGATTCTAGCGGCACTTATATTCTGAACACAAAACTGGTTTTAATTACATTTGTATGTGGTGAATTAAAGCTACACTCAGAACATGAAAATGGTTTTTCTTTAATTCTGCCGGCATTTCCATTCTGAACACAAAACTGGTTTTAATTAAATCTGTTTGTGGTGAATTAAACCTACACTCAGAACATCGGGGCGGAGGAAAATTTCGCCGCCCCCTTATTTGGGTACTTTAAGCGGTGGAGGGGGGGGGGGGGGGTTGTATATGGAAATCCTATTTTTTTATTACGACCTATTTATACCCGAGCCGGATTTTTTTAATAATCACATTTGACGAGTATTCTTTCAATGAAAATCATGTATATAAATTCAACTCCAAAGTTGATTAATTGATACTGCGTTAGAGTCCCCAAACAATAGTTACACACGCAACTCGAAATTTACATTCTCAACACAAAGTTGGTTTGAATTAAGTCTGTATGCGGCGAATTAAAAGTACACTCAGAACACGAATATGGTTTTTCTTTGATTCTGGCAGCACATACTGAGTCCGCAACTAGAATTTAATAACTAACCTTCGAATAGAACTGATATAGAACTAGAATAGAAATAGAACTTCTAGAACTGGTGGAGCTGCACCTGTTTGTCGCGCCACACCCCGTGACATGAAGAGGCTGGGGAGAAGGCTGAACGACATCCGAAAGCTGTCCGTCCCGCCTCCGGCGACCCGACGCTTGTCTCCCTAGGGTCTTCTTCATGTTTTCCACTTACTGTCGTCTAGGCACCACCGGCTAGCTGGCTTAAGGACGAAGCTGCGGGTTGTGGGGAGGCCGGACAATCAGCCTCCTTCACTGTTTCGGGGACTGCCGGCAGCCAGGTTGCGGTGACACCGGTTCTTATCTGTATATATGTTATTTTACTTTTGTTTCCTTTTTCTTTTACGTACAGTGCTCGGTGCCGCCTGCCGGATTATGTATGGTCATGTCTCCTGCTGTCATGAGCTGATTACTCATGACGGCTGCTGTCATTTTGGATTACTTTATTTTTTTTATTTTTGTTGATGTTACTAACAACTTGTTTGACTGTCCATGAGGCTCACTGCTTTTGCATTGACACCTTCATGGGCTTTAGAATTGTAGAGATTGACCATTACAGTACAGTCCTGTAGGCGCGCCCGCATACCGCCACCTAACACAGTATGAGGGGACATTGAAGGTCTAGATTCGTTACATTAAATGTAGAGCCGTTTATTCAAAAAAATTAGATTCTTGCGAGAACTCCGAAGGGGCGACCATAAGTTGCCTATACCGGGGTGGGACAGAGGTGGGTACTTCAATAACCTTCGAATAAGATAATGTTTTTCTTTGAATTGTGTCAGCAGATGAATTCTCAAATGGAATTTTATATCCTGAAAACTGGTTTAACCCTTCGAATAATAAGAAAAAAATATCTATAAACTTTTGCCTTTTAATGTTTCCGCAGAAAATTTCCGGTTCTTCCCTTGCAATATTCCTTTTTATTAAAACAAAACTGTTCTAAAATCTAGATAAAGTAATTTTTTCGACGTGCTTATTAGAACATTATTGTTTCTAAACATTAAAATTTTCATATTGGAAATGTGAATTGGCTCAAAATACACGCCTGCGAATATTCGAATTAAAGTTGGTACCTAAAATAGAATAAACTTAAAATTTAAAATACAGATTCCTTTTCTTTAAAACAATGTTATAAAACTGTATCTGAACTTATTATCGCAATCACAAATTTATTTAAAATTAAATGTGTGGGACATAATTTCACAATTTTATTTTAAAATTAAATGTGTGGGATAATTTGCATCTCCCGTGATTAGACGGGTAAAATTAAATTTGTATTTGCCGAATTAAAACTACACTCAGAAAATGAAAATGGTTTCTCTTTGATTCTGGCAGCACATAGGTACATAATCTACAACTAGAATTTTATAACTGCACTTCGAATAAAATAATGGTCTCTTTCGAAATGTATCAGCAGATGAATACACAACTGAAATTCAGTCGTTAATACATTCTGAACACAATTATGATTTTAATTAAGAGTGAATCTGTTTGCGAGTTATCAGCTTTAATTAGTATTACTCTCATAATATGCGTACAGCTTTCCTTCGAATGGCGAATTTTGCAGCTTAAAAAAATATGGTTTTTGATATTTTTAATGAATTAAAAAAAAAGAGTTGGATTCGTAAACAAAAGGATCGTAGAACATGTTCAAATAATGATTTAAATTGGTTTCAAGTTTTCCAAGATAATGTTATTATTTTTTGTGAAAATTGGCCGCCCCCCCCGCCCCCCCCCCACGCTACGCCACTGGCCATAGGTCAACCTAATTGGTTCGTTTCGTTTTGTGACTTCGCAGGGGTTCTCGGGTTCATGCTGTGAGGTTTGTCCATGTCTTAGTGCCCCAAGCTGCGGGGCGGGCCGGATTTAACCTCTCCAGCCGAACGAACTCCAACGAACTCTCTCAATCGAGACGCCTTGCATCGCAGTAGGAGTGTTGGATTTATACGTCACTCCTGGATACACTGACTCCCAGATTCTACTCATCTTTCCTAGCTTTTTCCTTCACAGACAACGCGCCTTGTTTACAATTCTATTGTAACTCAGCATTTAAATTATTGTTCTAGTGGTTTATTCCTATGTAACGAAGCCCAAAATAATAAACTACAGATTATACAAAATAGGGGGATGAGGATGATTTTAAAATGCAAAATTTTTACTAGATTTAAAATTATGTTACAAAATTTAAATATAATGACAACAAAACAACACATAATATATAATACATTAACAACAACTTAAAAATAATATGTTCCCAAATTATCTGTTTCTCCCATATTATGTTTCAAGAAAATGTTCACAATTATCCTACGAGAAGACGCGGAGACTTTAGGCTTCCCAAAACTAAACTTTCGTGCACACAAAATAGCGCGTTTTATAAAGTCAAGTTAAACATGAAAAGGGGGTTGTGCTTACAAAAGGTCCGGTCATTCTGATTTTTTTAAATGTTGTTAGGACCTAAACCAGTAATAAAAAAAAAAATTTGCAACTTCGAAAGTGCTGTGCGAGCGGCGGTGGACCCAAAAAACCAAGAAATTTTCGGATTTTTTTCGGTTTTTGCTCAATATCTCAGTGAAGGAAGGGTCTGACCGGTATAGTTAGTATAAATACTTTTAAAGTAGACTAAATTTTCTACAATTTGAAACCAAAGCAAGCTATATACAGCTATTGGTTTTCAAGATACAGTTCTTCGAAAATAGGCAATTTTTTCGAAATGGTCACTTATTTTGTAAAATATTTTCTAAAACACGTATCCCACGTCAAATATTATATAAAATAAAATTATAGAATAAGCTTTCATTTAAAACTAGATTGATATCTGTAGACTTGATGGTTCTCTCAAGAACACCAGTTGACCAAAAACAGTGATAGGCGGGTTTTGGGGGGAAATGCAAATAAACAACTGTTCTCACGTCTTTTTATGGTTTTATTTATCAAACAGTTACAATTTTTTTTGTTATTGTTAACACATTTTTGATGAAAAAAGGAAAAGATAATACATCTATCGGGAATTACGTCATCTTCAAACATTGTTTTATATACCTTCATACTAAAATGCCTGTACAAACATCATGGTACCTATTGTAAGGACAAGTTATATGTACACAAAAAATAAAACTAATATAAATCATGTAGGTATTGTGTCTTGGTTGCCAAATCATGTCTTTCTTTTTATCTTAGATGGCCCGGGCTTAGGCTCGCACGAAGAAGGTGTCTCGATATCTGTGATGGACGCTGGGAGAGGCGCCCAGTCTGTAGTCGGGTCATCTTCATCGTCCAAGCATTTCAGCTCCACATCCGGGACGTTATTGCACAATTTTCCATCGCATGACTGACAGAGGACTGAGCAGTGGAGCCCAGCCTTTCTGCAGGACCAGCTCCCAGAGCATCCTTTCTTGCATTTACATGAAATTTTTCGCAGAAGGGCAGGAGGTGCGGGATCCATCGTGGTGGGGATGGGGGTGAGTCCTTGAGAAGACAGCTTCCACCCCCATTCAGTGGGATTCAAGTTGATTCCTCGCCACTTCTGTACTTGGAGGTAGCACCTTGCTGCATGGTGGCCTGCGGCATCTTCCATCGGTGGCAAACGGGCGAGGTTTATGCTTGTTGAAGTGACAAACGTCTTATATCCAGGAAATCCAAAGTATCCCTCGCGATGTCACCCCTATATAGAGCCACAAAGCACTTGATGCCTGCTTCACTTATGGCTTGTGGGGTGGAGTCTGGCCGAAGGAAGACTTCCACTTGCTCAGCAAGTGTGGTGATTTTGGCCTTTCCTTGGCCAAACGGTGCTGAGGTGGTATCGCACCCGGTAAACGCGTGGGTGAATAGTACCGTTCCTGGTAATCGCCGGGAGCCCTGGTGATTGTAGGAGGTCGTAGAGTAGTGACAGCAACCAGCTTCACCCTTGGTGCTCTTCTGAAGATAAATGTTTGTCTCTTCAGCACCTAAACCATTGAGAAGAACGAGCAGGTCGACGTCTTCTCCCACTATGACGACCCGATCGGCTACTGCTCTTTTTGAAAGCGCCATCATGACGATCTCTCGTCCTCCCTGAAAGGCGTCACAGAGAAGAGTTATAAGGCGTCTCTTATTGTTCTCATTGCCCAATACATGCTCTTGAGCAATTTCAATTACTGTGGATTCATCGAACGTAAATTCGTAGCTGGAATGAGCTGCGTAGCGCCGGAGTCTTTCCGCGGTTTTTTTTGGTATTTTTTTTTGGTAGCATCTTCGGGGTAGCCGTCAAAAACGACGGAGACGTTCTTCCCAAAGTGGTTTCGGACGTAGGTGGTATAACGCGTCAAAAGTGCTCGAACCATACTCTTCCGCTGCCACACGACCTTGTGCAAGAGGTAGCCACCATCCAAAATGACGTAAGTGCTGGCATCTATCGGCGTGTGGCTGGAAAGAGGAGTGAAGGCAGAGTACAGAGTAGATTTTGTGCCCTTGCGCATCCCTTGTTCATTGAACAGAGACATCGGGAACGGGACCAACGGTTGAGGTGATCGATGCCAGCGTGGTAACTTTATTTTTCCGCTTAACTACTACCTTGTCGTACATTTGCCCCACAATCTTCATCACTCCCTCCGTTCCAACTCTCTGGGCTGTGTAGGCAATTAATTTCAGGACCTGCCAGTAAACCACTACTGATAGAAATCAAACTGTCAGTTTTGGGAAATGGAGGGTGGAGAGCAAACCAGTTTTTTTAGGTTTTCCACATCACTATTATCTCGGATGATTCGAGAAGGTCTCATGTCTACATGCTGTAGGACATGAGATGCTGCAAAAACTTTCCAGTTCTTCACAAATGTTCAACATAAACACCATTCATGTTGTCCACCTTTCCAGAACACTGTCGGAGATTCCCCTTCCTTGGGTCAACTCACCGTAGGTTTTCATGGATCGCATCAGCTTCTGCTCAATTGTTAGGTCTGACCACAACCCAGACCAAAACTTGTCAGACCGGCGAATGGTGAAGGATCCTTTTGTGAACATGTCGTATTCACTTTTATCCATCCGATCTTGTAGAGCCATCATATCCTGAAGGTAGAGGTGTGCGCTCTTAGCATACAAAAAATGTCCAGCTGCGTGGAAAAAAGGGAGCATCTCATGCACAGTGTACAAATGAAGGTTCCAATCGCCAGCACGCTCTGCCTGGATGAATAGTTTTTATCAAAGTGGTCATACGAAAGTATTGGACCCACAACTGTGATGTTGATGAATGATATATGATGACTCATGGGTATAGGTACTAATGGGTACTTAAAATTTGAAATGGTCGTAATTATATTATTACCTTAGGATAAACCCACAACGACTAATGGATTTACTTCACAGCACAATAAAACTATAAAAAGACGTGAGGACAGTTTATTTGCATTTCCCCCCAAAACCAACCTATGACTGTTTTTGGTTATCTGGCGTTCTTGAGAGAACCGTTAGGTCTACAGATATCAATCTAGTTTTAAATGAAAGCTAATTAAATTTACTACAATTTTATTTCATATAATATTTGACGTGGGATACGTGTTTTAGAAAATATTTTACAAAATAAGTGACCATTTCGAAAAAATTAAACTTTTTGGAAAAAATGGTCAATTTTCGAAGAACTGTATCTTGAAAACCAATAGCTGTATATAGCTTGCTTTGGTCTCAAATTGTAGAAAATTTAGTCTACTTTAAAAGTATTTATACTAACTATACCGGTCAGACCCTTCCTTCACTGAGATATTGAGCAAAAACTGAAAAAAATCCGAAAATTTCTTGGTTTTTTGGGTCCACCGCCGCTCGCACAGCACTTTCGAAGTTGCAAAATTTTTTTTTATTACTTGTTTAAGTCCTAACAACATATAAAAAATTCAGAATGACCGGACCTTTTGCAAGCACGGATGTACATCTTGACTGGGCTAAAAGGGCAAAAACTTTATACCAGCCTGCCGAATGCCGTAAAGGAAATCTCAAGTCTTAGCACTTTTCGTAGGATATGTGCATTATGAGTAAAGAATGTTTTTTGATTTGTAACAATCTTACCAATATTATTTTAGTCTCATAGTTATCTGTTTTCCTTAAAATGTAATTTTGTGTAGTAATCTTTTTTTTTCCTCTTAAAATGTATTTGTAAAAATGTAACTGTATATCTAAATTATATTTGTTTAAGTATATTTTCTTGCTAGATGTATGAAAAATTTTTGTATACATATAAATAAATATTCAAAAACTAAACAAAAAACAGAACTTCTTCTCCTTTTTTCCATTAAAACGTCTCTCCGCACAGCATCCGCAAAGATGACACAGCCCTCAAAATTATTTTCCTAAGGGTCTCCTATGTGGAGTTAATGTGAAAAAAAATTCTTACAGTCATCAGATTTTTCAATTCACTTAAAATGTAGATAATAATTGATTTTTATTGTGAAAAGACTTAGAAAGTCGATTTGCATTAGGTGTTTTAAATATTAGGTCCTTACATGAAATTGGCTTTTTGTATGGGAGGAACATAAAGTCGATTTTTTTTAAATATAATATATTTATTCAATCAAAGTATGTACCATTGCTATCTATGCACTTTTGCCATCTCATAGGTAGTTCATCGATCCCTTTACTGAAAAAACCGTTCGGACGGGAATCAATAAAATCTTTGAAGGCGGTTTGGACTGCCCCATCAGAGTTGAATTTTTTCCCTTGCAAGAAGTTATCCAAATTTCGAAAAAAATGGTAAATCTGTTGGGGCAAGGTCCGGAGAGTACGGTGAATGTCTTAGACATTCCAATTGAAGCTCCTATAATTTGGTAGCCGTCTGTTGTGCAGTGTGTGGTCTAGCGTTCTAACGCGCGTTTGTTGATTTGCTTCACTCAATTCGTGAGGTACCCACCTTTCAAGTTTTTCACCTTCCCAATTTGCTTCAAGTGGATTAAAACAGTTTTATCACTAACACCGCAGCCTGCAGCTAACTCGGAGGTGGTTTGCGATGGATCCGCTTCCACAATAGCCTTCAATTCTTCATTATCAACGTCTTTGATCTCCGGCCGTCCACGGGGCTTGTTCTGCAGGTCGAAATTTCCAGAACGAAAACGTCGAAACCAAAAACGCACTGTGTTTTCTTTTGCGGCACCGTCGCCATACACATCATCAATCGTGCCACAGTGGAACTCTTACTCGTAAATAATGCGATATTTCAAGTTTTCCATTTTGTAAACTAAGTGACGCAAAGAAAAAAACAATTAAGGAAAAAACAAATTAATTATAATTTTCGAAAAACAAATACATGAGTAAATAGCTGTATCAATTTGGATTTGGAATTCCTAACCAAAGAGAAGATATTTGGGATCAAAGTTGCCAGTACGGCAAAACGCCAATTTCATATGTAAGGACCTAATATTATGCATTGTAAATTGTGTTGACAAAGTTCGTGTTTTGAAACTTTGGTTTAATCGATTAATTTCGAAATGTTTGTACAATAAGTTTTATGTATTATACTTTACCTGAGACTGTACTTCGTACAAGGCTTATTTCTTCATTGATAGCTTTCCACGACAATAATCAAATATGAGTTTTGAAATAAAACACAATTAATTTTATTTCTTCTTTATTATATTAAACGCACTGTTAAACCTTAGGGGAACTAATAGTGAATGAAAACATTTCAGACATTTCCACATGACAAAGAAAATTGAAGAGGGAACTATCTACTGACAGAAAAAAGCGATAAAATTAAATTCTTCATAATAATATAAAATTTATTATTATCCAGGCAATAAAAGTAAATAAGACAGTGGATGATGATTTAGTCGGAATGTCAGTAATTTCCCAATCCCAGCCCTTTACCGTTTTTAGGGCAGAAATGCACGCATATGACCTGTCGTTTCTCCAGTTTTCCCGATGTCTACGAATAGGGCGAAGGAAATATGAAGGGGGGAGGTGGTGTACCCACGTGTGTTTGGGTGGTGCCAGCCGGTGCCGGGCACGTGTCCGTGGAAGCCTCCACCCGCCCCACCTTTAAGGTTGTCGCACACTAACTGAAAAGTTAAAAAAAAAACTTTCTTTTCGGGACCGAAATTTGCACTTGGATGCACGGATGGAATATTATGTTTTAAATCGTATTAAAAATAAACACTTATTGCAATGAATTCGCAATCAGATATTCACTAGCCACTCTTAGAAAAGGGCAGATCAGATACAATGAAACAGGCTTATTTTTAAAAATTAAATATCAGAATTAAAAATATTAATTCCTCCACCCATGAAAAATGGTGTATACCAGTCCCTGCGAGAGCTCAAATGTAGGTTCTCTTTCTTCTCGTACGTCATCGTACGTTTTACATACAATTTCCATATAAAAATATTCTAATTATTAACTAAAGTTAATGTTGTTATTTAGAGTTGCTGCTTTTAAACACGATTTAGAAATATATATTTAATTAAATGAAGACAATAATAGTCGAAAATCTGGAGTCGAAAATCAGTCGAAAATCTGGAGAAAGAAAAATCAGAAAAAAGATATTGGCACCTCTGGGACTCGAACCCAGGACCTTCTGCTTTCATGGCAACAGCTCTACTAACTGAGCCAAGGTGTCTATATCCAATTCGGTAATTTTTTAATCAATCATACTTCGACTAAGAACTATTAACATTATTTTCATTTTCTTAATGCACATATTATTGGCTGATATCTTTATATATGATTGCAAGATTCAAACCCGAACTAAATGCTAGCTAGATAGTGTCTGGATAAATTTTAACCATTTTATTTTTAAAATGCGACATCTGTTGACTTTTCTGCAAGTTTAAGATGAAAATGTCTATTATTCATCTTAGAAATATTCATCCCAGACTTGCAGAAGTTTTAATTGTTAATTTCTATTATTATTATTAGTATTATTAGTCTATGATGAAAAAAACAAATCTCAAAAATGGGGAAGCCCTAGTCCCACTTGCTCTACTCAATTGGTATTTGTAATTCGCTATTATCAAATTTAAAAAACACTGAATTGAGATGACTATTTGTTATTTTTCTTAATATTATTATCATATATTTATTTATTTTATCATGTTCTCCATACAACGGTTATACACCAATATATAATGGAGAAGATTGCAAATTAAAAAGGCATTGGGACAGTTTTACTATTTTGTGACATGCGTCAAAAAATAGTTGTTGAACTGTCTGTAAGTGATATTGAAAATGTCGATGGTCAATGCAGTCGAATCGCTCTGATTATTATTATTGGCGCTTTCTGATAGGCAGAATTCCTCGCTTTCGGAGCATAAAAAAGTTCATGGGATCTCCCACGAGTATACATAATTAGGGACATATAAGATTACCTCTTTCAACATAGGCTGATTGAATTTCGTTCCAGAGGTTAACTTAAATTTTTTTTACCTAAAAATATTTTTTGGCGAGCTTCTAAGGTGTTGAAATCGAGCATTCCTGATAAGAACAAGGATGGATACAGGAATTAATAGTATGTATATCCCCTCATATATGTATAGATAACGCATAAACCTTTTTTGTACTTTTTCTATTTCTAGGATATGGTTTTGTTCAGAATCAGGTTGCTGCGAGAAGTGCTTCATATGATCTCCGTACTGCAATTCCATTAGTAAATGTTCTCACGTGATACGAGTATATATAGGAAAGGTTGAGTTATTTTGATTATAACCGGTATGAAAATAAATAAATAAAATTGAACTTTACCTTAACGTTCCATTCTTAAAATATTATTGTAAATAATGTATAGAAACAGTTATTGTTTGTTATCAGCAATGTTGAGGTAGGTAAGGTTAGATTGGAATTATAAAATATGATAATTATTATAGGTATATAAACACCATTCTACATGATTAGTATGATTACAATACAATACATATTATATTGTTATTATCATATTATGCGATGTTGTGGTACGAATGATTAGATGGGAAATATAAATAATTTTTCCACACATTTAACATATAATATACATATTTTTAATTTTTAAATTTTTTTTAATAATTTTTTTTATTTTATAATATTTTATTTGTTACAGATTTACACATTTAATATTTTATATAGGAATTTAAAAATACTACAATTGAAACAGATAATAAACATACTAAATAAAAATTAAGAAATACATACAAGTAGGTGAAAAATAAAGAAAAAAAAATCATATTTTAAAGAAAAATAGAAATAAAAATGAAAATTAAAATTTACACTAAACAGACACTAATGATAAAGATTTAGTGTTAAGAACTCATGTATTCTATACAAATATACAATATATGAGAAAAAAAATATACTAGAAAAATAGAAATAAAAATGGAAATAAAAATTGTGAAATGCAAAAATTAATAATTAAACTTTGAAGTACGCTCGTCCCCTTTCAAATATCCAATATTGTACACGTGTTATATAAAGTGATTTAGAATTACTTGACTTTATGTCAGTACCCAGAGCATTATATATTTTAGGAGCGATGAACCAGAATTGTCTTTGAGCGAATGAGGTATTAGTTTTTGGGACCACGCAACCCAGGTTTGATGAAAAGCGGGTGTGTGGCTGAGTTGACAAATTCTTCGGATTTCCATCCAGTCGTTTTTGGGTTCATTTCCTCTGCTGACTAAGTCATTTATCATTGAACAAGCAACATCTTCTACCTACGAGTCGTTTCCTCATTGTTGAGTATAGTGATTCACTCCAATTTTCATGGCGGACAATGCTCCTCACGGTCCAGCGTTGGGTGGAGAGCCAAGGAAATCGTCTTTTCGTACATAGGTGATTCATACATGAGTCACTCTGGTGACATTGGTGAATTTTCTCTATTTATCCCGCCAAACACTTTGTCGAAACCACGAATTTCTCCAGGTTTGAGTTCTCAGTTTGGCAGAAAACGGGTCTAAAACATCCAAGACACTTAAGCCTGTTGTGGATGCCTAACTCATCTAGAATTAATATATTTTGTACATGGCTGTTCATGGAATCCTGACCATTTTCTCCAGCACCACATTTCGAGGACGTCTATTCGCTTCCTTTAGCTAGTTTTAACTATCCATATTTCCACACCATCATTGAACCATAGAGAAATATGGGAAAAACCAACACCCGGACGAGTCTCACCACGGTTGTCTTCCTGTTACTTGCAGATTTTTTCAAGCAAATTGCAGAATTTGTACGAGAAAGCAATCGAAAAGATAAATAGTATGTCAAAATGGATGCCACTAAACAAATTAAAACTAAATGTAAATGAAACAAAATATATGAATATAATCAGAAAAAATACGAACGAGGATCCAAAGGTTTATGTTGAAAATTAATAAGGTTTATGTTGAAATTATAAAAAAAATGTGGAAGAAATTAACTATCTTGGTGTAACTCAAAGCTCAAACAATTAAAAAATGGAGTACGCAATTCGCAGGCGGTAAAAGTGAAACTTTCAGAAAACTAAAGATGACAAGAGTGGGGAGGCTACGAAGTATCGCACAAATGATTATACTATCTCATTCTCTCGCAGGCTAAATCCTAAAGATGTTATATGTTTGTCTCTTTTTAGTGGCGCAATTTTTTATTTCATCCAGTTTCAAATTACAATGGTTCTAAAGAAATTTCTCTTCAAAAAATGCAAAAAAAATAATTTCTTGGCTGAATCAGAAACAAAGTAAATAAAGTAATTTTGTCATCACGCTTGAAGATTGTCTCGATTCTCAATTTTTGCAAGCGATTCACATGTCCAAACATTTATCTATTGTTAAACAAGCATTCGATACTAAATCTGTACTTTAAGACATTGTTTTTTTCTCTTCGCTTATTCTTTTTTTTATGAGTTCAAAATTGTAGTTATTAACTAAAGCTTCTACGAGGAATTCAATCGTAACATTTGTTTCATTCAATAAATAATATGTTTATATAATTAATCAATGTAATATGAAATTATGATATGAACTAAATTTGTCAATTTGACTGGCCTAAAACAGGATCCATTCCTAGTTGGCTAGTCAAAGTTTCCACATATGTTTCGTTGTATAATTTTATGCGAAATAAATATTATTATTATTATTATTTTTTAAAGGAACATGTCAGATAATATTACAGTACGATTATTTCACCACACTTTAATCACTGTTATTCAATACAACAAGTTAGTATTCTTTTTCTCTACAATAATTAAGATAAAATGAAAAAATGCAAATGTTGCAAAATAAAACAATACGAATAAAAGTCGAGCGCACCACATACACACGGATAAGAGACGTGATTTTATGACGGTAAAGCAAATCATATATTTGAATGTACGTACTTATTTTCATACATATAATTAATATAGGGATATAGTCCAGTCAAGTTAAACATGAAAAGAGGGTCGTGCTTGCTACAGGTCCAGTCGTTCTGAATTTTTATATGTTGTTAGGACCTAAGCCAATATTAAATAAACAGATTTGCAATTTCCAAAGGGAGCGAGCGGCGGTGTACCCAAAAAACCATGAAATTTTCGGACTTTTTTCAGTTTTGGCTCAATATCTCAATGAAGGAATAGACTGACTGGTATAGTCAACTTGCATACTTTTAAAGTAGACTAAATTTGCTACAATTTGAGACTAGGGCAAGCTCTATACACCCATGGGTTCCCAAGATACAGTTGGCCTATTTTCGAAGAACTGTATCTTGAGAACCAACAGTTGCACAGAGCTCGCCTTGATTTCAAATTGTTGCAAATTTAGTCTACTTTAAAAGCATGATGAGTGACTATACCAGTCAGACCCTTCCTTCACTAAGATATTGAGCAAAAACTGAAAAAAGTCCGAAAATTGCATGGTTTTTTGGGTCCACCGGCGCTCGCACAGCATTTTGGAAATTGCAACTCTGTTTTTTTAATATTGGTTTAGGCTCAAACAACATATAAAAAATTCAGAATGACTAGACCTTTTGCAAGCACAACCCCCTTTTCATGTTTAACTTGACTGGACTAATAGGGTTTAAGGAATTGGAAAGAAAAATAAATTACAATCACCATGCAAAGCAATTTTGATTGAAACAAGGAAGCAAGCAAGCACACAGAAATCACTTATGTACCAGGCCGTCCAACTTTATAACAAAATCCCGATTGAAAATACGATTAAATTTATAAAAAAATTAAGAAAGTATGTCCACCACAAATATTGATGCTTTGTTAGTGATTAAATGCAATTCAATTTTATGTTATGTTATGTTTGACAATTTTATGTTATGTTATGTTTGACAATTTTATGTTATGTTATGTTTGACAATTTTATGTAATGTTATGTTTGACAATTTTATGTTATGTTATGTTTGACAATTTTATGTTATGTTATGTTTGACAATTTTATGTTATGTTATGTTTGACAATTTTATGTTATGTTTGACAATTTTATGTTATGTTATGTTTGGCAAAAATTGTAAATTTTATTTACATATATATCTCAAATTATTATCTCAAACATCGACTAACTGAAGTTAATGAATAAAAAAATAAAAATATTCTCAGGTTATTTATAGCCCGGGAATTTTTGTCTTTCTTTGAAAACAATATATAAATGCAAAGCATGCATATTATTAATTTGTATGTATAAATTTAATAAGCTGCAGATAATCCAATGACCTATAAGTTTTCCACCGCAAACAACTCTTGAACACATAATTAGTCATAACATAATTAAATATATCTTGATTATTGACATTTGTTTAATAAATAATTTTCGTACAACGACGAAAACAAGGTCATGCAGGTATGTTTATATCAATATCAGATATAAAATAAAATTGCTTTCTTGAAAATACTCCAAGTTTCCTTGTTAAAATGATATAATAATAATTTGCCTAGGAATATATTACAAATTTTAGGCTATTAATTTTTGTTTTTTTTTTTAAGAAATGCAAACATTCCCGGGTTACGAATAACCCAACAATGTTTGAAAATCTCCTACTACCACCACAGAAAGCTGAAAATGTTGCTGGTATTGTGATGGAGGACCAGCTGAGGAATCGAATACGTGACGCCCGGGTGGCGTGTTACCCATACCCATACCGATTCAGTCGCGGTAGCGACAATTTACATTTTAAATATACCTCTATATTGGTTATTTTTTGTCACATTGCAAAAACAAAAATTGTTCTAAAATCTAGATAAAATAATCTTTCTGATGTGTATTTTAGAAATTAATAATTTTATTTCTAAATATTTAAATTTTAATATTATTCCCATATATTGTAAATACTCTTCTATATTGACAATTTTTTATCACTTTGCAAAAACAAAAATTGTTCTAAAATCTAGATAAAATAATCTTTCCAATGTGTATTTTAGAAATGAATAATTTTATTTTTAAATATTTAAATTTTTATATTGAAAATGTAAAGCGACTGAACCGTTAGGTTTTGGAAATACGCGCCCGGGTGGGACCTAAGCGCGATGCACCACTGACCGGTCATTATAATATACTGTTTAATCTTACCTTAAACAATAGTTTAAGGCTTAAACTATTTAAATATCGGTATATTTTTGCTATTTAAAATAGATGTGTGCACCAGTCGTTATATTCTTTTTCCATTGTGTTTTAGTCCTTTTTCCGGTTCACGGCACGGCTCTGTCAAGTCTCCTTTCGATTGGCCCGGAAAAGCTATCAAATTTATAGCGGCATTTGAATACGCAGAATTGGAACTGCTGCCAAATAAATTGATCCTGTTTTGTGGCCATGCCGTGGTCTTTAATGAGTTACGATTCTTATAACCGGTACTAGTTGTTTCTTGTAACGCAAGCTAGTTTATTTCGTTTAAGTTTTAATGGTTACGACTTTATGTATTGACTTACCGATATCGCTGTAGAGCCGGAAGATTGTCGTTAAAGTTAAGTATTTTATCATTTTATGTATTTAAATAAATTGGGTAAGAAATCTACTGACTAAATTAATCTTTTGCCATTTCCTTATTTAGGGGTAGATGCAGAGAACGGAACTCTACACAATTCTGTCTGTCTGTTGGACGCATTCCTTGGTTTATCATTCACGCATTCTCTTCTATTATTTCTACTATTGACATGACCCGCCTCGAGTATTTGATTATTTATTTATAAACAACCTAACTTCGTTATTTGTTTTGGGGTATTATGCCGTGTTACGCTACCACCTTCTTTAGCCAACGTTTCGGACAGTATTACAGTGTCCATCATCAGAGCAGATGTCAAATAACGAAAATACTTTTAACCGTGAAAATCTAAAAAACGTATCCAACCTAACTTCGGTTCGTTAAATGGTCGGAAGAAACTACACAAAATTTGGAAGCTAAGTTACCGTTGCGGTATCTCTTCAAAGGGATAGGAACATTTTTTTTTGTTTTTCATAAGAAGCAATTACTTTGTGGTTAGACATTATATTATAAAAATATAAAACAAACACTTTGTATTTAACCACGAATTTATTATTTTATATATCGACCGGTTTCCCTTCGACCAAGCTTCCCCAGGATATAATAATAATCAGTTATTATAATACCAGTTTTTTTATAAAGAACATATTTATTTTGCATTAGCTCCACGCGGGAGTCTTTGAGGAAAAAAATCCTTCTAGGCCTATTATTAGGGATTCTTAGGGATGCTGTGTGGAGGGTCTTTTTTATAAAGGAAGGAAAGGAAAAAAGGTATGAGGGGTTGGAATGAATCTGGGGTCAATGTGTCCAGGAAGGATGGTCGTATGAATCCATCTCTCCCACTGCGGTGCAATGCGGTGGGTCGAGAGAGAGAGATCGTGTAAAATTCGGGATCAGAACGCGAACAATGGCACTCCTTATATAGATGGCGATAAGGTTTGAATTCCCGTTTAACATCAGCCACCATTTTTAATTTATTCAGGAAAAAACATCGCCTAAAAGCGCGGTTTATTTTATTTTGAGAAGTTCAGGTACAAAAATTTAAATATTTTACTATCATTTTCTAAAGAATTTAATTTTCCACAATAGGACCACAACCGAAAAGAGGTTCATAAAATGTTTAGATCTTTAAAGCGGTTTTTAGAGGTCTGATACTATATTTTTTCTGGGCTTTCAAAAAGACTGATGAAAAAAATATTTGATTATTTCAAGGACAAATATGTGTTCTACCCGCAGTATATTTTTTTTGTAGTATGTTTATTCAGTTTTTTAATTTTACAATATTTATCTTACAAATCTTACAAAACTGATCAATCAGTTTGATTGTAAAAAATCTCTCATTTTTTCCTAATTACTTAATAATATTATACTTTTAGGTTTTACATAGTAATTACTAAGTATAATACTTAATTTAAAAATACTACTTAGTAATAAGTAGGTATATTACTTAATATTAATTTCTAAATATTATAAACTACTAATTATAATGATGTTTGTGAATGCAGTGTATGATAGTAATTTCCAGGTATTTAATCAATATTCGATCTAAGTATACAATATTATTTGTTTCTTATTTCATGTTCTACGGAGATAGAATGATTTAACTTTTGTTTTGATTTTTGAATAAGATGCTCCATTTTTAATATTTTCAGGTAATGCGTTAAATATTTCCGGAATTTTATGTCTCTTTGTTCCATCACCGTATACATTTTGAGATATATTAATAATAATATTTGTGCTTAATTAGGCATGTAAAATATTTCTAAGCGATCTTATTTTGAAACCAAAAACACACGATTTTGCATTACTTTGAAAACAGTAAGGAATTAGGTATTGTGACAAACATGTTTAACGTGTTTATGCTTTATAAACTCGTATCTTATTTTTATAAACTCCCCACCGATATGAAGAAAACCTATATTTATGATGATATTGCACTTTTAAAAGTAAATAAAATTCCTACAATGTATCACAACCTTTTTTGTTTACAATATAGGCTTCCGTTACGAATGCGTTTGAAACTTTTCAAAGGTTTTCTTGAATGATTTTCCTTCTATACAAACTCGGGTATTAGGGAAACGCATGTAACGATTTCCTTTGTGTAGCCTGACAACAAATTAATTATGTCAAAATACCTTCACCTATTTCTAGCTTATTGTATAAGCTTCCGTTATCGACACGATGACTTTTAATTTAATGAAAAAAAAATGATTCACACGTGGGAAAGCGGAAGTATTTTGTTAAAATAACATCAGTTTGAGAAAGGGTTCCGTCGGTTTAACACATTTAAAAATAGATCGGGTGTGCTCGGAAATAATTTAGAAAGAGAACAACACTGTGAAAAAGATTCCATTGTTAATTTAAAAAAAAACAGTTATTTTAAAAAGAGAACATCTGCGTGAAAAAGATTCGCATTTAAAAATGGCTTGGTTATGTTCGGAGATATTAAAAGGATAAAATCAGTACGAAAAAGGGTCAATTGCATTTAAAATGACTCGAATATGCTGTGAGATATTAAAATGAAGAATATCAGAATGAAAAAGGTCATTTAGCATTTGAAAACGGCTCGGATTTAATGTACCTGTTGTTCGATATTATTTCAAAAATAGAACAAGTTTGAAAAGGGGATCTGTTTGTACGAGCGTAACAAATTTTAAAACGACTCGAATATATTGTGAGATATTACATTTAAGAATATCATAGAGAAAAAGGTAATTTTGTATTTGAAAATGGCTTGGATATAATATATTGTTCGATATTATTTAAAAAAAGAAGATAAGTTTGAAAAGGGGATCTGTTTGTACGAGAGTAACCAATTTAAAAAAATGGCTCGAATATGTTCGGTGATATTTAAAAAATAGAACATTGAAAAAAGGGTATCTGTATCAAAAAGAACATCAGTTTGAAAAAAGGTTTCGTTAAAATGGTTCGCGTAAGCTTGGTGCGAAGTTAACTTTGGCG
This sequence comes from Limnephilus marmoratus, assembly GCA_917880885.1. Lineage (NCBI taxonomy): Eukaryota > Metazoa > Arthropoda > Insecta > Trichoptera > Limnephilidae > Limnephilus > Limnephilus marmoratus. The sequence goes on along the minus strand of OU862923.1, from coordinate 26,167,802 downwards.
ATTGAGCGAATTACAAAATGCAATAAACTTTAGAGTCCGCCGTCTCTCATCGCGTGATGCGAATTAATAACATTTTTCTGTTAATATGATTAGTTGATTGGAATCCAAAGTTAAACAAACAGTTAATTGAATATAGCAGGATCGTGTTTTAATGTTGTTTCAAATTATTGTCATTTTAATTAGTGTTAATCTCTGTCATGTTTAATTAATATTTACCGCTAGTGGTTGTAGTAAAAGCTGCAAAGTTGCAATAATATTTTGAAACCTTGACTTCGAAATCGTCGGATGCAGGTTAAATAATTTCGAAGTGTCTTTCATAAAATGCCCGACTATTTTAAGCTTTAATTTTTTTAAATGTTTGAATTTTAATGTCGCAATTTATAAATATAGAAAAAGGTACAAGTACCCTTCATATCAATAACAGTTATTGTTACATTTGTCTTTTTTAAAAATAATAGTATTTTTTTGTTAAAGATGTATATTTTTGGGCTGCGTATCAAGAATGTTATGACAGTGCGCTAATTAGTGAAAAAATGACCTTCAAGAGGAAAAATGTAATCAGAACTGGAACATTATCGTAACGTAAACAAAAATTATGTAAATAAAGTGTTTTTTTTTTAACAATTTTAATCCAAACATGATCCCCTTTATTACCACACATGGGAATGGACGTCATTTGTTTGCTGTAAGACGTATTAATGGAGTAATTTTATGAAAATATTATTGCTTATTAAATATCTATTTTAATGGATAAAATAAACAACTTAATAATAGCTAATGTTGTACCTACCGGGCTTAATCAAACTTGATGGACCTAGATGTAAACAACATTTATTTTTAATAACTTATTTATAATGAAATAAAACTGTAAAATTGAGCCTCAGAACCCAGTTAGGCTAATTACATTATGGTTTGTTATTTGTATTGAAACAAAAATGATGTTGTTAAATTAATAAATAATGGAGAGGACGTCCTGGTTATCAGCCCGCTCTCGCGCTCCTCTCAACCTGCGGGGTGCAGCCTTATGGGCAGTGTTGTCCAGAGCTACCCATAAAACAGACAGTGAAACCACAATGTCTGATAAGAACGACGAGGAGACGGACGATGACGAGGGTGGATTTAACCCTTCCTCCGCACGCAAGCCTGACGTAAAACTGACACAATTGTCAACCGTCCTGGCTATCAAAGGGACCCGCGATGTTTCTCCATCCGATTCCTCCCTCGGTCCCGCCTCTAACGACGAGCTACCCCCACATCTCGTGCAAGGCTGTTACTCTAATAATTCTACGATAGATTCCGCCCCCTCGCTTTTCCTTTACGACGGGGATGTTAACTCAGTCAGTTCGGCGAACGGAATCAGTTTGATTTTTCCCGTCGCGTGGGAAGCAGCCACGGAAGTCGGTGACCGGAAGGCTGAAGACCGGAAGGCTGTGCTTTGGAAGGCTGTAGATCGGAAGGAAGAGAGCGAGGGGGTCCGGGTAGAGGGGGAGTGGGACAGAGCCACGGAAACGCACTTCATCGGAAGGATCGTTGGAGAAGAACCGCCTGCAGAGATGCCTGTTGTAAGTTTCTTAAAATAATACGCACCTAACTTTCTGCGATTTATAAACACCTACATAAGTGCATTTTTTTCTTCACAATAGGTTATAACGTTATAACATTACATTGACTATGGGATGTTATGTGAAATGTGCTTTTCAGTCTTTCAGAATCTAACTTAAATTTACGTCTCCTTTTAACTGCGCCTGCTAAGATAAACATTTGTTTTGTTAATCAAATTATTTTGAAAATAAATCTGATCACACCGAAAAAAATCTTTTGTAAGCGGTTTAAATGTGGACAAAAATAATTGAAGCTTTTTCAAAGATCCTTTGAATTATAACACGTGCAAACGTAACTGAATTTTAAGATACTTTGACCACTAAATAATAAAAAAAACTTTGATAATGTAGTTTGAGCATGCGCCGAATAATGCAAATATCTACAAACAACCCGTCTTTGATTAGGCGCGCTTTCAACTGCGGTAATAATTCGACTACGTGATTTAACGCGAATGTAAATTTACGAAGTACCTAGGTATTATCAATAAAGTGCTGACATATCATTTAATATATAAAAATCTCGTGTAACGGTGTTTGTGGTTGCACTCCTCCGAAACGGCTCGACCGATTTTTATGAATTTTTTTGGTATATTTGGTAGGTATGAGAATAGGTTTTAAAGTATATTTCATACCCCTAGACGATTAAGGTGTCCCCCTATCCAGAAATTTTTTTCCATTTTTTTAACAATTTTTTTGGTTTTTTTTTTTTTAATTTGGCATCAAAAAATACCTATAACCCCAAATTTTCACCTTCCAACCCCCACCCTCCCAATTTTTAATCGCGATTTTAGTATTTTTATTTCAACAAATTTAACCGTCTTTCGTTTTTCAAACAGAACGAAATTATGTCGTTGAATGACAGATCCGCCTCATCTAACTTTCATCCACACCTGCGCAAGACATTCACGAGAAGCGTCGCGTCATTTTGATATATCATTCGGCATCATGTTCTTGCGTGGGAAAAACATCGAGCTTATTTGTGTTGGCTAAAGACGAACTGACAAAACATATCGTACACTTAATTGCTCTTCGAAATAAATATTGATTATATTTAATTCATTTTCCTACTTTAGGATAAGAAATATATTACTTTTTTCACTTTACATTTAACTTCAAACAAACAATGAATACGTCCGTTACTTTAATGAAATACATTGAATTGAGAAAATTAATGGTTGGTGTTCTTTTTATATTTATCGGCGGGCATCGTCTACAGCGCTCCATTCCTTTTTCTATCATAGATCTCATCCCCACACACTTACAATACATTGGTTATTTTTTATTTAACAACCAAAATATTTATTAGAAATAATTTATAGGGCAGAACAACGTTTGCTGGGTCGGCTAGTATCATATACAGCTATATTAAAGTGATAGTATCCTATATGATTAAAGAGAAAAAAAGAGATTCATTCTAAAATATATTACATAAAAACACGACGGTTTACAAACTACGTAAACTTTTTGATATGGGTACATTAAAAAACTTTCACTTAAAACACACCACGCGGAAGCAACACTAATGACTAATTACCACAATATCTATCACCAATGAATGCAAATGATTATGAAATAGTATCCCACGTGTATTTGAGCACGTGCGAATACAACAGCTGATAAAGACTGATAAGCTCATCACGGACAGTTCTACAAACAAGTAAACTAGTTACAGACTAATACCGAACTAGATTCTATGTTATATAGGAGTTGTTTGAATGGCGTGCCATTGTTGTACCATTCATTGTTCATATGGATTGCTGATTTCTGGGCAATGATTAACTGAATCATAAGAGATATTATTGCGTATTCATATCTCTTCATGTTTTATGTTCCTCACGTTTCTCATAAAGATTGTAGATTGACGTAGAGTCTACTTTGAATATGGTTTTATTTTTAATCATGTGATAACGTTATGCATACCATACTTGATTAATATGCAGATATGAATCAACAATAAACTACTGTATTTAGGTCAAATCACTTTATGTACCCAAAATCCGTCGATATCTTTAATCAATTCCAAAGATATTCTAATACAGAAGAGATATGCTATGGTGTCCGCGCAACTGTCGCCGAACTACGCGCTAATTAGCGTAGTTTTCATACAAAAAGAATTTGTTCATTTCTTGATTTTTTGAAAATGTGCATTAATATTGGTTAACAATATATTTTGAATATGGAAAGAATTCGTTCATTTAGTTTAACGTTCGTTTGGTTTATTCGTTAATTATTTGCACTTTTAGTTTATTTGTTAATTGGTAAACAATATCGGCGACACCCGGAAGCGCAGACCCACATAGTAAAAACAGCAGATAGCACATCTACTTTCAATTCCATGTCAGTTTTCAACACATTTTCATTCAAATGCATCAAGAATAAAACTACTTGTCAATATATATACCAGGGATGGTGAACCTTTACGTATCAACGTGCCATTTTTCTAAAGAAGTGTTTCATGAGGTCATAAAGTGCCATCAAATAATTGTGACTTTGTGATTATTGGGAAAATAGTAATAATAAATACTTACTAACAATTAAAAACTCTTTATTTACTATTACTAAATAGGAACATTTAGCATTATACGCGTAATTTAAATTAAAGTAAAATTAGTGTAACTTCTGTTGTTGCAGGTTAGATGACAAATAACATATGTTAAGGTTGTAAGATGTTACTTTTAGCAGAATGCATGCTGAATTGGAGTCATCTTTCAAACGGTTTCTAACTGAGTCTTTAGTGTTATTCATCTCTGAAAATAATGACTCGCAGGCATAGGTTGATGAAAACATAGTAAAAATAGCATGAGCAAGCTACTTCAAGCAATTCAATGTGCCTGGTAACGCATTCCATGTTTCCAAAATTTTGTTATTAGCTTTTTCGCTTATAATATAAGCAGATAATATTATTACCTGTCAATCTTTCTGTTTCAATTAATTCTACCTCTCTCCTCGTGTCAACAATTTTTTTAATCCATATTTGACTAAACTGGAAATCAATCAGCTGCATTTCAAATTCATCAATTTCCAACCAATCGGATGGGGACAAATTCGGTTTATAAAATGACATCACATCAGGGTAAATAACAAGCTTACTTGAGTATTTCCGATAATTCTTTGAACAGAGAAAACACTTTTTTTCGTAGAACATAATAAATTTTGTGATCTGTGCCCAAATTATTGTGTCGCGTGCCATTAATATCGGTATGGGTATCAAACGAATTTATTTAGAGTATCGAAAGTATTTTTTAAGGGGAACGTATCCGCGGCCCATTTCTGCCCGTTTCATACAAATCTAAGATTTGGATTTGAGATCAAAATACCCAACCAAACTGTAAAATTATTTTTGTAATCAAAAGGTATATCAAATATCTAGTTAGGATGTGAGCTACTTTATTTATTTTTGATTTAAATTATAAGATATAGGCCATTAAAGATTTTTGTGTTCCATGATGTTAAAAATTATACAACCTCCAGCTCAAAAAAATTTTTTAAATCACTAATGTGTAAGTACATAGGTACGTATTTCCGCAAAACATAGTTTTTTGGTAATTGAAGAATAATTGTATAAATCTTTTTTGCAATTTGTGAACTCATTAACAAAAAACCCACGTGATAGTCCACTATTTAGAAACGTGTGAAATTCTTATATAACACACAAACAAAGAAAAACCCGATAAAAAAATAACAATCACATGAAGATTGTGTAATAAGCATGGATACAATTAGATCTGTAGGTAAGTGCCTAATAATAATATTGGATAATTTGTAGATTGCTGTTTTTGTGAAAAATCACCTCAAGGGCGCTTTATAATTTATTATGAATCTTAGGCTCCAATTTTATTATTTACAAATAGATACAGAAACCTGCAGGACACTTCCGATAAAACACACTTTATTAGAAAGTTTATGCTTGGGGAAGATACGACTTTGCACGTGGAGGATATTATATTCAAAACACTGGACATTGCATGACTTTACCTTTGCTACCCTCTTTGCATTGGTTTTATATTTATATTTATATTTATAAGAAGATTAATGCCAAAGTTGAGTTAATATTTATTTTGAAAGTCTGGAGAATTTTAAGAATTTGCCTTATTTTTACACATTTAGTTATTTACAATGTTGAGAACCGCGAAGGCGAAGGTGAAAGGTTTTTTTTTTTTTTTTAACTTATGGATACGACTGTCTGAAAAGATGAGTTTTAAGATAAAGTTATCTTTATTTAGAGAATAACAATTAAAAATACCTAATAATAATAAGCTAACAGTGTTTTTATACTTACTTTAATTTAATTTAACACTATCTACATTTAAATCGCGTTTAATTTGTATTTTCGCTTTTCAAGCTCCCGCGTATAGGCAAAAAACATAGCATCTATTGTCTAGCAATTTTCGCGAAGACCGAGGTTACATAATTAAGTAGTTTCATTAAAATTGTCTTCATGGTAAAATAAATATATCATATGAAACCGGTTAAAAGGTTTTCCTGCATTTTTTTAGAATGGTTACTTAAAAAAACATACGTAATCATACCCAGATTAAAATAATAATAAAGCCGTGACAATATCCAAAATATGTAAGGTAAATCTTTTTAATCAGAATATTCTTAATCTTGTATATGTATAGGGATATTTCACCATCCTCTCGATAAGCTGTTAATATAACTATCCATTATAATAAAAAAATACTTGCAATAGGTAGAAAACTCTGGTAACTTATCCGATTTATTGCCACTATTCATAGGTTCGAGTGCCGTATTGTAAACTTGAATTTAACAAATAGAAAAATAGTCAATAGTTAAAAATAGTTAACAAATGAATATAACAAGGCGTTTATTTATAAATAAACAACAAGAATTATCCAAAACCTCAATTTTAAAGCTGTTTCCCTAACCCTACCCCCCTCGCCCCCTTACTACCATGCTCAGATGTCTTGTCACCCTTGGATGTACTTAAAATAGTTTATATTATTACTGTCCCGAAGAAGTTAGTTATAACTTTTAACCGAAGCTAGTTGATAGAAAGTGATTTGGGGCATGGTAATTTTTATTTAAATTACAATATTTAATTAATTTGAATCACGAGGAAAACAATAAAATGTTTTCATCGGTATACACATAAAGCATTAATGTTATGTTTCAACGGCTTAAACTACAAAAAATGTTTCAACTCCAACCTTCAATGTTTTACCTGCTTTAAAACACAATAAAGATAATACTTAACACTAATTAGTAGATACCAGCAATTAACATGGCATTATAAACATACTAACCATTTCAGAGAATTAAGTCCCAGTAAAATGAATTACTCTAACACGAAAGTTGTAAACATAAATTAGAATAAGAAATTAGAATCATTTGTAATTTTCATCACATATCTTATAATTAGGGCCCGGATTAATATGTAAATAGACATTTTTAATTTACACGATTTTCGGTCTCGTATGTGTTCTCTACCTAGATTATCATATATAAATTGTGAAAAACTAATTTTTATTTTCCATATTTTTCCATATTTCATGGTTAAGTCCATATTTTACAAAAAAATATCACGATAATCCATATTTTCGATTTTTATATCATAAAACATGAGTTAGTTCACAAAAATTGATATAATTTTACTTGTTTGCATTCTCGCCACCACACGGCCGCGAGAGGTGGCGCAAGATTCTTCTCTTTTTAATGATTTGGACAATATCAAAAGCAATTATTGCTTTTATTTCACAAGATAAAACCACTAGAAAATCCTTCAAGATCGCTAAATAAAAACCTGAAGATTATTGACGGAATAGAAAAAAAAGTTTCTGAAGCGGAAGGCCCTGTTGCTGAAATAGCTAAACAAAAACTAAAGTATATTTTGGACAAAAATAAAGGATTTGATACCCTAAAAACAATTAAAGTTCTGAGCGGAAGCTTTGAGGGTACTGCAGACGTGCCTTACACAATTTCGGAACTAGGCGTCTTTAAGTACGCTCTCATTACATCATGTGACGTGGAAAGATCTTTCAGCCAATATAAGGCTATATTTAGACCAAAACGACAAAGTTTTAATTTCGATAATTTAAAAAAGCATTTGATTGTGTACTGCAATCAATTTAATAAGACAGATTTGGAGGAAGATGAATAAAACTTCATTTTTTTATTTGAATTACTTACCTGAACATTTCGCTGTCTTTTTATATATTTTTTATGTAACTGTTACTGCATAGTAATTTTTCACAATAAACAATGTTTAATAAGAAAGATATTCTTTTTTTATACTCCATATTTTTTTCCATATTTTACATTTTTTAGTCCATATTATATGTACATATTTTGAATTTTTTAATACTTATTTATCCGAGCCCTACTTATAATGATCATTATATAAAAAATACATATTTTATATAATGACCATTATAAGATTATTCCTACTCCAATGTAAAACATGGGTCCCTTCAAAAATCAATCAAAAATTCCATATCATCATAAATATAATAACAATTTGCCAACAATAATTAAATAGGTCATTAATAATTCATATTACTTGTAAGGTATTCCCTGAACAAAATCGAAGTGAGCTACAAACCCGAGGTAAGTAAGCCTACGAATAACCAAAATAAGGGGCCATTCATTTATTACGTAAGTCTAATTTTGCTAGTTTTCGACCCCCATAAGAAAAAATAAGAATAGGCCGACCCCCTCCCCACGGTTTAATATTTATTACGTAAGAATCTAAAGGAAAAAATGAATACACGTTTGGTTTATTTTAATGTTTATTTTTCAAAGTAACAATTTTTAGAAATGTTTATTTGTACTTACAAAGATACTAATAATTTTAATTTTGTTTTTATTTTAACAAAGTTAAAATTGTACTTTTTCAAAGTATAATTTTAACTTTGCGCATTTTTGTGATCTTACTTCCCTCCCACCCCCTTTTAAGAAAAAATAAGACATGGTCGCCCCCCTTCCCCCCCTAAATCGTCTTACGTAATAAATGAATGGCCCCTAATCAGATATTCAATAGTCAAAGACGACTTCGTAACAAATGTAATTAATATAATTGATTAAAATCCTTGTGGACCACCCCTCTCTCCCCTTCCCCCGTATGTTATGTATATAAACCGCAGGTGATAAATAATTTGTTCCAGACTGAAGATGGCTTTAACCAGCTGAAACCGGTTACGGTCAAATAAATTAAAGTGGAAATAAGTTTCATATTGGTTTTATTACAGTGTATATACTAGCTGGATAACCCGCCTTCGTTCAGGACAACATTCGAGAGTGCTCTGGAACGTTCCACAATGATATTCCCGATTCCCTATTCCCGAACGTTCCACGACATACTCCGCCATTCCTTCCAGAACTTTCTAGAGCTCTATCGAACCTTCTAGAACTTTCCAGAAGACTTCTAGAAATTTCAGAGGGTGAATCTTCCAGGCCTTACATCTTCAAAAGCACGCCCTTTAGGTAAAACGGGAACCGTCATAAAGAAGGGGGGATAGTGATCTACCACAACATATAACTCCTTTGATCGTACCGGGACTCGTTTCTGAGTTTTTGGACTTTCTTTTATAATATAATATATTGATTATAATATAATTCCACAATGAATTGTCAGTTTCAAAAATTATAAAATGAAATTTTCAAAATTGCATATGTTATTTAAACTAAATATCTATAATCTAAACATCTTATGGCTGAGTTGTGACTTAATGAAAATAATATTGTCTATTTAAATTTGCGAAAAATAACAAGATAAAGAAGTTGACTACTTTGCAGATGAGAAACACAAACAAATAATCAGCTATTTCCCACTAGGTGAAACCGTGTTTAATTCTATGTAATTAGTACGGTAGCTGTTCAGGAGTGAATCGAAACTTTTGCCATTTTTAAATACATCTTTTTGAATTTCACTTTTGTTTACTTGATTGAATGAACGTATGAATGAAGTGGAATCTTGGAAGTAAAAATTGACCCATTTCCGGATATCCGATTGGACTAAAACTCGGCAGACGTAGATACTCACTGTCAATGACAATGTATTCTATCTGCTTTTGGTGACAACCACGCACACTCACGCGGATATATACGTATTTCTCTAAAATTGACATTACAGCAGTTAATATACCAAATAAATGTCTCCGAAACTCAGCAGATAAACTCGTTGTCAATGACAACGCATTCTTTCAACTTTTGGTAGTAATCACGCATACGCGGACATACGCGAGGCATTTCTCTGGAATTGAATGCCATTACATATACCAATTTAAAAATGTACAACAGTTAACACACAAAATAAATCGGGGTCCTATCCAAATTGGATCTGGCTCTCTTCCTTAGGTTCAATCCTCAGTCAATCAAAAAAATATACCCATACATATTTACATATATTTTTTTAAAGTTTTAAAATACATGTCAAAAGTCCACAGGCAGTGGCGGACTAAGGGGGCAGAGCCCGCTCCGGGCTCCTGGTTTTGGGGGCCCCCCAAACGCTTCCATGTTCCCTTGATCAAATCCTAAACAAGGCTTTAAGGCACCAATACACTGTAAAACACTGGCACTTGTTGAATGCGCTCACTGAATGTTTTAACGAAATTAAAAAGAAACAACGAAGATACGATAGAAGATGCATGAAATACGTTGTATTTGCATGCACCAATTCTTAAACTGTTCGAAAATCCAGTGTCTATGGCACCATGTAGGGGAATTTCGATATCTAAAAAAAGAAAAAATGGCGGACCAGCCAATTTTATTTTTGTTTTTTTTATGGAAAATTTTCAACGTTCATAAAAACAAAAAAAATAAAAGGGCACCCTTTTTAAAACAATCCCTACATGGTGCCTTAGTCAGGGCCAGATTAAGCATGTCGGGGCCCCTAGGCAATGCACGACTCGGGGGCCCTTTACCATAGGAGCCTCTAGCCGATGCGTGACCCCTAAGCAGTGGCCCACACCGCCTTGTGGACAATACGGCACTGCAAGGGCCGGATTAAAGATGACGGGGCCCCTTTGGCAAAGCACGTTTCGGGGCCCCTTTACCCTACTGGTTCCTAGCCGATACGGGGCCCCTAGACAGTTGCCTATACTGCCTTACGGATAATACGGCTCCGGCCATAGTGACTGCATTTTCGAACAGTATAAGACTTGGTGCATGGTGCATGCAAATCGGATGAATAGTTTTTTCTAAAATGTTGTCAATTTTACGAATTTCCTTACAATATTTGGTGAGAGCGTCTTTCCAAATGGATGAACACAAAACAAATAACAAATGCCTGCAAGAAAATTAAATAAAAAAATGACTTTTTTTTCGTTACAGTGTCCTGGTGCCTTAAAGCCTTGATTAGGATTTGTTCAAGGAAACGTAGAGGCGTTTGGAGGCCCTCCAGGACCAGGGAACTGAACTGAATTAAAAGCTTATAAAATTACATCAACTTCAGAGTTGAGGCAAAGCCGAATGAGGCCCCCTCTCCTTACACTAAGGGGGGGGGGGGGGGGGGGCTCATTCAGCTTCTCGTCAAATACTCGTAATACAATCGTAAAATAGATTGATGAGTGCGTAGGTATTTACGCCGTTATAACGTACAAAATATATACGTACAAAATCATCAAAGATGACAATTTTTGGTAAATACGCATTAGGTCCACCTCACGAATAATACGGAACGTTCGTGTTGTCGAAGTTTGATGCACGGATAATACGGAATATTCCTTTTTTCTAATAGATAAATCATCGTTATTCTCCTGTGCCATTCGCATGGAAAACGTTCTTTTTTTTAAAAAATGATTTTCAACTATGTAATTATCGTTTTTTCGCATCCATAAACTTGTATCTTTCCGGTTTATAAAAAATGGTCTGATTTTTCAGACTGAAATTTTCAATAAATCGCCAGGGTTTCAAAAATACGACTAAAAAAAATACAGAATGTTTTAGAATATTTGCCAAAAACCGGAAATTTAAAAAAAAATGTGATGCAAGAGGCCTATCCGTTTCAGTTTCAAGACGGTGGCCTTTTTAATATTTCAGTAAATATTTGTTTTTCAAATTTAAAATCGTCGTGTTTATTACATTCTTTTTCGCACTTTTGCTTATGTTATCCACCTATATTATTTTATCTACCTGCCTGAAAAAAGCACGAAAAGAATAGAGAACTCTAGTCCATTTTTTAAAAAAAATTTTTATGAATATTTTTAATAATAAGACCTTCTAACTTAAATAACTGCGTTTTTGTTTTTATTTTTAGAGTTAGTTTTAATAGTTAAAATAATTGTCAAAGTTTTAATTTTTCGAGACCCCCCGGAAATATGGTAAATCGTGTGACGTCATCACTCCCGAACAATGTATGGGATTGGGCAATCAGCTGATATACTGCCGCCATTTTGAAATCCGTTGTTCCGTTGTTCGAAGTATTCTCCCTAGAAGAAGCATTACTTTTTTCATTCATTATTTTTTTGTGCAGTAGTTTTTCTATATTTTAAATAATAGAGATAAACTAATAGAGATACCTCTATTTTTGATACTGAATTATTTAGGCTTAAATATTGTTTCAATAAACACTACAACTAAATCTCTATAAACAGTACGAAATAAAGAATAACATGAAATGTTGTTAATACTGATGGCTTGTGCCATACCTACATGTCAATTGATTTCAATACAATGTGATACAATGACTGGTGACGCGTGACGTCAGCAGTAACCATTCAATCGTACCAACTTTACAGTGTATTTTAACGAGACGTTAAAAAATGCACTTTTTAATATTTTTTTTACGAACACTACGTTTAATATTATAAAAAAACTTATATATTCAGAATCAGCGTTTATTGGTCTGTATGAACATATTTTTTTAAAGTCATAATATTTTTTACTGGAGTTCCTTATTGTCGTTTTGTTAGTGACGTTTCTTTGGACAAATTTCATAATTCCTTATTTGAAATTAAAAAAAAGTAGGTAGGTATTTAAGTACCTACTTACAAAACATGAGACTTTAGGGCAAATTTTGGTTTTGATTTACTAAATAAGAGAAATTTAGAATAAATATTTTTTGGACGCGAGGTCTACTCTTCATAGAACTAGGTATGTATTAGCAATTTCTTAGGTATAATATTATTGTAGAAAAATAATGCTTCTTATGCGACCATTGTATTGTTTTTGGACTATTTATTTAAATATAGGTTTGTAATAGGAAAACAAAACAATCTTAAAGTATTTAAATACGAAAGTACTTATTAATACCTTGACCCAACTCTGACTGATTTGTTGACTATTTGTCTATATTGATTTGATTAGCCGAGTGGCTACAAGTTAACTGAAGATAACGACGGCTGATCACTCACCCGGCGGCTGCGGGACTGAGATTGAACCCTGGAACCCCGGGTGTTATGAGGCAGACAACAAGGGTCACGCGGGTGTAAGGGGCAGACGGACAGTCTGACAGGTCAAATTAAGGTGTGCTCTTCTTTACAATTGCGCATGGTCATTTGCCACAAAAATGGGAAAATAATAGATGGTGCCTTTGATGACTTTCCATGACTTCCGTGGTCGAGGGGTAAGATTTTCGACTAGCAATTCGAAGGTCTCAGGTTCAAATCCCAGCGTTCGCAAATGAATTTTCTTTGATTTGATTGGGTTAATTCACTAATTAAAATTTTAAAATAATATAAGGTGTAGTTCCAGAGTGGAAGATACTCTCAGTATCGCTCTGGTGTATGACCACCATTCAAAATTGAAACGTTGCTTGAAATTGCTTTCGTCGTGTTTGATGACCAAACTTGAAAAACCAAGTACTACCTCAAATTCCTCTTTCCCCTTCCGTCTACCTTCAGCCTCACAACATACCCCGATTGGGGATGCCATAGTCTCACTGGCTCCAGGCAGTTGGGACTCTTGGGCGGTATTCACATAATTATAATTTTTTAAATAGTTAAATGCAATGTCATTGTCTCTAAATTGCAATGAATTTATGTAGGTGGCGTCACATTTATGTCATATTATGACCTAAACTAACTAACCAACTAACCAACTAACCATCATGCCGTTCCCCGCAGGGGTAGGCAGAGAGGACAGACCGCCAAACAACTTGGCATACAGTCTTTGCCTCACTCACATTCATACATCGTCTCATACATACTCTTCTATTATTCTGACTTTTGACATGGCCCGATTCAAGTATCTGATTCATTAGATCGTGCCATATCTTCCTCGGGCGTCCCCGACTTCTTTTTCCATTTACGTTTGCGTCATATATTTTTCTCACACTATTTTCTTCTTTCATTCGCTCTACATACCCAAACCATCTGAGGGTTCCTTTCTTAATCTATTATGACCTACCATAGGCAAATAATTTCCCTCAGCGCCTATGTCATCTTTAAAGACGTAGTGTGGAGTCTTTTTTATGAGAGGAAGAAGTGAACATGGGTCTTGAAGAGACCTAAATGTAACTCGTATTCTTCCATATATATAATGTATGTGTAGGGGAAGGCGGCCGTTTTGACGACCTCCGTAGTCCAGTGGCTAAGACTCTTGACTCACATTCCGGAGGTCGCGGGTTCGAACCCGGCATGCGCAAATAAATTTTATTTGATTAATTTGTGTTATTTCACAATTAATTCATTTAAAATAATATATAGTATATTTGCGGCATGTTCCAGAGTGGAAGATACTATTAGTATCGCCCTGGTGTAAGACCACCATTCAGAATTGAAACGTTGCTTGAAAATGGCTTTAGCCGTGTTTGGTGACCAGATCTGAATAGCCAGGTACTTCCCAACCTTCCTCTTCCCCACCTCCTTCCCCTCCCCACTACCTTCAGCCTCACAACATACCCCAATTGGGGATGCCATAGTCTCACTGGCTCCAGACGGGAGCAGTTGAGATTCTTGTGCGGTATTCACTGTAAAAAAAAAAAAAAAAAGGCGGGGTAATTACGAATACCTAAGGGAGTTTGGAAATAAATCCAACGATACGACATATAGGATAAATTTAATAAGTACTTCTGAAAGGTACATTAATGTACTTAAAATTGTTATAATCAACATTATTAATTTATATTTATATAATCAACTTTTTTTAACAAAAAAAAAACCTTTAGTGTTCGTGTTTACCCGACACTGGTCGGGCAATTACGGGCACTTAGTGGGGCGTAAATTACGGGCACTTAGTGGGGCAATTACGATCGTTCGCCATTGACCTAAACTAACCTAAGAATGAGATCACATATGACAGATTAGTCACAATTTAACTTAAATTTGAAATCAGCGTGTGCGGCAAAGATCACAACGGTAGCCAAAGGAAGACGATTGCCCATTTAATAATAATTGAATAATTTGTAGAGCGCCGTTTTTGTGAAAAATCACCTCAAGGGCGATGTGCCCAGTTTTTACAAACATAGCACTAGATCCAATCGTCACCAAGTGGGCTGTCTCCGTATTTTTCATTACAAAAAATGCAATAATAATTTATATTTTCTTTCATTCTCTTTTATGCCTTTCTTTTCTTCACATTGTCATTGTCAGAACAAAATTCTTTAATATTTAAAAAAATTATTACAGCTCTTTTATTACTTTACCGCCTTTTGTCAGTCTCTTTTTTCATTATTTTCTCTTGTTTCTTATTATTTGTTTTGGTCAGCTTCTTTCTTTTGTTTGGCCATTTTTTTATTATACTATGTGGGATATATGTATATGCAAACATATTATACTATGTGGGATAATGCAGAACGTTCGAGATTGACCCACTCAGGTCGTTCGCCAATACCCTTCAAAGTAAAACAACAAAAAATGATTTATGACTTTAGGTTATGTTTATCTCGGCCGCATCTGATAATCGTGATAAAATCTTAAACTACTAACTATCTATGCCTGTAAATGTCGTATTGGCACTAAAAGTAATTGATAAGTTACGCTGAATTTCATTTATTGAAAATTTCAACGAAAAGAACGAAATATTGTAATTATTCATACCTTGAACGTAGTGTATGTCTGTAGCGCTCTACTGTCCGCCTAGCATTAGTGATGGCGTGATTTCTAAGATAGCGATGAGTAAAATGTTGCCATCTCTTTCTAACATAGTGAAATTGCTGCGTTCGGGATTACCCAGCGTTCGTGATTACCCTGCCTTCCCCTATCTATATAAACGAGTACATGCTGGGCTCGCGTTTGGCGTGTTTCCCCTAATAATTTTTGCACTTTATAATACCTTTCCGCAGCAAATAAATTAATGATTATTAAATATAATAAATACAATAATATAACTTTGTTTTAATTCCACTTTATTATGTATTTATACAAACAGTTTCGGTTCATCCCGAACCTTCATCAGAGGTGAATAAAAGTTCAGAGTGAACCGTTCGAATCGGTGAATAATCGATGAATAAAGGTTCAGGATGAACTGATGAAGGTTCAGGATGAACCGAAACCGGTTGGCTAAAGAAATAATAAAGTGGAATTAAAACAAAGTTACATTATTGTGTTTATTATAATTATGAATTCTCGCAAAGTGTTCGCTACATGTAAAAATTTGATTATTTAATATTTATCCACTCGCATGTGTACTAAATACTACAAGGTCGATAGATTGACCTCCAAAGTTGAATAATTCCCAAATATCCATGAATATAGTGTTAGTATTAATTATCGAATACATGATATCTTATCAAACACACTTGGTGCAAAACTTATCAGTCGTGTAAACATGAACCATAATATTTGATTTTGAATTTGGAACGTAACCGGGTTCACAGATTTACCTCTCACGTGGGTGTGGGATGTAAAAATATCGTGATTTTGCAAATGGACATGCATTATCTCTGCAGTCGATGGTGTCATCAAAGTAAATATTTGGAATATTGGTGTATATATTTGGAATATTGGCAAAATATTTCCAATGAATTTTATTTGGACGATTTAATTGCTTTTAGAAAGTATTAAAAACATTTCAATAATGTACACATTAAAATGTATTGGTTTGGTATTGGCACGTCAGCATGGAAATAATATGAAATGATTTAAAAAGGTTTGCAATTGTTAATTTATTTATTTTTATTTTCTTTATTATCTATCTATCTATAGATAGATACAAAAAGTACATATTAGGAAGCTTTGCCTGTCCAACTAGGAAAGTTTCCCGTTCGGACAGACAAATTGACAGGTTTAGTTCATATTATTCATTACATAATTATAAAGCAAAAAAATAGAAAAAGTAACCCGGTAGCATATATTATAATATTCGGATTTACCGAATTAACTTGGTAACATATAATGTATTCGGATTTACAGTGTATGAAATAAGTAGGTATGTTAGTAGTATTGAAAAGTGTACACCAAGTACCCGATAACAAGTTGGAGGAATTAACTACAATAAGATTTACAACATAAAGAGATGAAGTTATGTGTTAGGTTATGTGTTTAGAAGTGTGAACTTATAATACATAGTACACTTATAAGAGAAACTACATTAAAATTTACAATATTAGATATAATGTATGTATGTATGTAATAATTGTAAATAAATAATTAAAATATTATTGTGAGAAGTTACATTTTTGGAGGCGGGTATGGGTACCACCGCCCCGGGAATCATTTATTGGATAACCAACACCCTAGCCATAGGTCACCCCAAAAGGTTCGTTACATTTGGTGACTTAGTAGGGATGCGGGTTCATAGGGATGAGGTTTGTCAGGGTCTTGGCGGAGGATGAGAGAGCTGGATGCAGACCGGATCGGGAGAAACCGGTTGAGAGTAGGAGAGATGGATTTATACGTCCGTCACTCCTGGCCAAACTGACCCCCAGAATGAAGTATTCATCACGGCCACCATGTTAAACCGGAACTGGAAGGTAACAACAACAATTTACACTCTTATGAAATGCCAAATTTTTGAGTTAAAATAAAACTTCACTGCATGCTTCACAGTCGATAGAAGAAATCCGATTGATAAATAATTTTTGTTAGCTGAATATTTAGTAACTCACCAATTAGTTGATGAATTTTCCGCCTCCAAAGACAACTATGTCAATTTATGACCAGGTTCATAGATTTACCACTCATGTAGGAGTAGAATGAAAAAACATCGTGATTTTATGAACTTTGATACATTTTTGGCGGGAACAACCAGAACTGTCAACTTATTTGTCTCGGAGATTTGTAATAATAAACACAAGATAAAACGTAAATAAAAAATATGTACGTTATGGCGTAATATTCGATACACATTTCAAGAATTCTTTGCACTTTGGACTTTGTAAGTTATCAAATTACGTTTACTCGGAAAGAGTTTATGATGTAATCAGAAATGTCTGGAAGAGATAAGAAAATTTTGAATGGTATTTTTAATTGATTAATTGATAAACACATTTATTCGAAATATTTAGTAAGAAGTCATTATTGAAACATTGTTGGCGTTAGCAACACATTAAGAGTGTATAACCAGAGACAACCGGAAATTTGTCATTTTTAAACCAAATTTTAGACGTATTTCGACTTTTTTCCACAAAAAAATAATAAATTGATTTCGAAAGATGGTTCTTTTATCTAGTAAACGCATGTTTTAAATTTTGAGAAAAAATGTTTATTTTTAGTATAATAAGGTTATACCGTAGGTCGTCGAAAAATCTTATTTTACGAGACATATTTCATGTCATGTAATCGTACATTATTGTAAATCAATACTTATCTTGTAAACGCATGTGTCAAAAATTTAATATTAGTTAAAATAAAATGATTAAAAAATATATCTGTACACTTATTTGTGACGAAAATTTCTCTATTTTGTCTATTTATTTACGGTCTTACAAATTAATATATTTCAGATTTTTTTGAACATTTATTTTTATTTATTTATTTAACGCCCAAAGGGCTTTTACATTTTGGTAGTACAAATAATTCATGACAGATTATTTTTAAACATATACAGAAATAATAAAAATAAAATTTGATAAAAAAGCACACAAGTCATAAAAATACAAAAATACAGCGATTTCATAGGTTTTCAGAAAAAAACAGTTAGGTTTAGGAATAATTTTGGAATAAGTTTTTCACAATATCAACAAATTTCGCCAAGTTTATGCTAAATATGTCAATATCATCTAAGTACTGATTTTCCATAGTGTGAAATCGTTGTATCGGAGAGTGGGCAATGTAGTTCCGCTTATGAATGCTACAGTAGAATAGTGTATTTTGTCGTGTAGTTACTATCGGTATTCGTAAGTTTATGCTTAGACATTATTGAAAAATTATAAATACTTGTGATAAACAAATAATTACAAAAATTACATAATTTTAATAGTTTTGTCATCACGCCTTTCAGCATTTTTGGATGTAGGTATAAATTTAAGCAAATTTGGAAGGAAATAAAATCGGTATTGAGTTATAATTTTATAATTAATCTTTCTCATTGGAACCGCCCTGTACGATCATAAGAAATGTAGATTTTCGGCCGCTGGCTGGTTAAAGACCCTTAAGGCCAAGTTGTTTTGCAGAAATTCAGCGTCATTTTGTTTTTTTTGACATTTTGCAAGTAGATGCGTTTCAGCTTTCTATTCGAATTTGGGTAGGTACTTACCTACCTGTAATATAATATTTTGAATAGAAAAATATTTTAACAGTATTTTCAAAATTACAACTGATATTACGAGAATTCAGACTATCCCGTTATTTTTCACTGGAAGTCGGACAAGCGATAAAGTAGGTACTACCAATAATATATGCATTTTGAGGTTCCATGACAGTTGATCCTCCAACAGTCGGCCCCCGGCAAACTTATATACAATGTGCAGTCGGTTTAGGGAAAATCCGGTATACCTACTTAACTTACACAAAATATAACTAATGGTGGGTTTCTTCATTTACCGAGAATGCTAAATGCAATGCTAATTGTGAAAGTTAACGGTCAAATGCATAGAAATTTTTAAATTTCGATTGTTTATTTTTACAATTAGCATTGCATTTAGCATTCTTCATAAATGAAGAAACCCGCCCTAAGTGTACCCGATGGAATGTGCAGAGAGAACGTACCGCCAAATAACAAAAGTAGAAAATATGTTTTCATTCAAATGCCTCAAGGATAAAACTACTTTCCTCTATACTGTAATATCATAGCATACATAAATAAAAAAAAATCGACACTGTATATAAATTTGTTAGATAATTATAATAATAATAAAAGGCAAAATTGTAGATGGAGGCGAGGGTATATTTAGAAATTTCAAAATTCAAAGTATGAAAGGGGATGAGGTTTATAAATATTTAGGATACCCGCAATCGAATAGATTAGATCACACTAGTATTAAAAATGATATTAGCATTAAATTTCAAACTAGGATCAGAAAAATTTTAAAATGCAATCTATCTGCTAAAAATTTAGTAAAAGCAATAAATACTTGGGCAATACCTCTACTAACGTACTCATTTGGCATAATTAAATGGTCCAATACAGATTTAGATAATTTAGAATGATTAATTAGAACTACGTTAACAAAATTTAATTGCCATCATCCAAATTCAGCTATAGAACGAATTAATTTACCTAGAAATTTAGGAGGTAGAGGTGTAGTCAAAATAACATCTTTGAAACACAATCAGGTAAAAATGCTTAGAAATTTTTTCCATAGGAAAGCTAATAGCTCAGAAATGCACAAAATAATTTGCAAGGCAGATAGAAATATTACACCTTTAAATTTATATGACGAGAATGCCAATATTCTTATAAATACTAACCAGGAATTATTAGATTCCTGGTCAAATAAAATTATTCACGCAAAACACTTCAATTTTTTCAACCAAACGTATGTTGACAAACTTTCGTCAAACAAATGGTTGAGTATTGGAGAGTTGAGCGCAGAAATAGAAGGATTTATGCTTGCCATTCAAGATAGAGTCATTAATACTAAAAATTATAGAAAGCATATAATCAAAGATATAAATCAAATTGATGATTTATGTAGAAAATGTTTGGCTTTTCCCGAAACTATAGAACATATTATATCGGGATGTTCTATATTAGCGCCTTCCGAGTATACATTTAGGCACAATCAGGTTTTAAAAATAATTCACCAAAGTTTGGTAATTAAACATAACTTGATTGACTGCCGTAATATAGTACCATATTATGAATATGAACTAAATTCATTTTTAGAAAATGAATTTTATAAAATATATTATGATAAAACTATACTAACAGACAGAACAATTAGTCATAATAGACCTGATACAGTTTTACATGACAAAATTAAAAAAATAACTTATATCATTGATGTAGCTATTCCAAATTCCTGTAATATTCAAAAAACTATTTCTGAAAAAATAAGAAAATACACAGATTTAGGAAATGAGATTAAAAGAATTTGGCATTATCGGACTATAAAAATATTGCCATTTGTTATTTCGGCCACTGGCATAATACCTAGGAATCTGATTCAAAATTTAAGCATATTAGATTTGTCAAAGAATTTGTATATAAAAATGCAAAAATCAGTCATTTTAAATACGTGTAGGATTACAAAGGATTTTTTAAATATTTATATTGAGGGATCGGTAGGATTTATAGGTTCAATTAGAAATGCCACAGAGCCGAACCCTCTGATATGAAAATATCTGGAGTCGGTGAATTATATTCCCATTTGGTCTCTAGTAGGATGACATGTTGTTCTTGTATTGTTTTGTATTTATAATACTTATATAGTGCAATTGCATAGCGTGGGTTGACTAGATGATCATTTGGGGAAGTGTGTGAAAGGGTTTAGTTTTTCCTTCTTTTTTCTTTTTTTTTTTTTTTTTTTTTTTGGGGAAAATTTAACCCGGACATTTAAATCTGGTGCGTAAATAATAGCCTTTATTCAGACAGTAAATTACATCACATTATTTTTATCTAATATTTATAACATTTATAACACTTATCATGCATCGACTGTATGTCACTAGTTGACAAAGGGCTCCTCAAACTGTCGCCATTTCTCTCTATCATTAGCTACTCTTGTCCATGTACCACCTGCTATGGCTTTGATGTCGTCAACCCACCGTCTAAATGGTCTACCTCGTTTTCTCTTCTTGTCACTTGTGAACCAATTCATGATTAATTTTGTCTATTTTTCACTTCCTCTGATTGTATGGCCTAACCACTTCCGCTTTAGCTTTTTTGTGAAATCCTTTGTTCTTGTTTGTTTCTTAATAGTTTCGATTTTTATTTTATCGGACAGTCTTTTCCATAGCATACTTCTTTCCATGGAGTTTTGGCAAGTTTCGAGTTTCTTATTGTGATTTTTTGTGAGTGCCAAAGTTTGGCAACCATAAGTAAGTACAGGAAGTATGCAGGTATCAAAAAGCTTCCGTTTGATAGTTATCCTAGTTTCACTGTTTTTCATTATTTCTTTAAAACCCCAATATTGTTTCCAAGCATTTCCAATACGTCTGTCTATTTCTTTTGTGGTTAAATCTACAGGAGAAATTATTTGACCTGGGTAAATTATTAGCTGATAGCTGATAATTATTGCTTATAATAATTGTTACCCTTTGTGCTATGCATAAAAAATCTTGTCTTAAAAACGTTAGTTTTACAATTAAAAATAATAATTAATATTTGACAAGTTTCAGTATTTCCCCAATAAATGAAGACATAATTTGTCTCGACGCCACCTAGCGACGGATTTAACACTAACAATGTTTCTCTCACAAAAATAAAGTTGGTTGTTTTCAGGTGGAAAAAATATAATAAGCAGTAATTGTTGAATGAAACACTAGCATATATTGAATCATTTGGCGGGTACGAGATAAGCCGCCATAGCTCAGTGGTCAGAGCATTCGACCGGCAATCGAGAGGACACGGGTTCAAGTCCCGTTGGCGTCATGTATCTTTTCTCGGAAGATTTTTCAATGTGGATGAGTGTTTCAGGCTGATGGTTCTATTGTCGCCGGATCAACTGTCGGGTCACCGTATTTTGAACAGAAAATTATTTTAATTACGGTTTTAAAAATTAAAACTGATTTGTTGAGAATTCGGACTATTCCGTGATTTACACTGGTTTGCGCTAGTAATAATAATAACGTTGCATTTCTATAGCGCTATTAGCATTTCTTAGTGTTTGTGATATTTCACTTGAAGTGCGCTCATACCCACATAGGAAGGCGCCGCGCCGTACCTCATAACTTCGTAAGATTACATAATACATTATTTCTTCTAATACAGCAAACTTATTTTGTGGCACCATTTTGATTTAAATTAATAATAATAATAAATTACTTCGTTTTTACCACTTTTATCGTTTACAAAACCAACACGTTTCGTGAGCAATGCTCACTTCTTCAGGGTTTTTTATTGATACTAATTATAAATAATAGACGTAGGCAATGGTGTCAATTGAAAAAGAATGGACATAGACAATGGTATCAATGAAAATATGAGAGTGGGTAGAGGAGAGAGGGGCAATGGGAGACAATTTACAAAGGGAACAGGTTTAATATTGGGTCATTTAAGAACAACTTTTGGTTATTAATAATATTCAAATTCGCATTAACACTCTTTCGGATTTCTAAAATTTCTAGTTTATCCAACTGAATGCCATTGACATTACAATGCATTAATTCTATTCCACTATTGAAGTCAAAGGTGTGACTGGTTTCCACCAAATGGTTGGCAAACTCCGAGAAACTGTTATTGTTTAAAGATTTGATACGTTCTTTAATCCTTATTTCGAAGTTTCTCGAAGTTTTACCTATGTAAAAGAAACCACAATCGTTACACTTCAATTTATAGATTCCAGATTTTGTCATTTTTGAATCTCTATCTTTATTATTTACAATGTAATTTTTAAGTTTGTTATTTGCATAAAATACAGGAAGAATTTCATTTGGTACATTCTTTGTCAAGGAATTAGAAATTTTATTATTAAAATACATAATTTTCCTCCATTTTTTCCCTTCCTCATCCTTTTGTACAGGATAGATATATGATTTAAGGAATTTATTCTTGTATTTTTTATTAAGAATGTTTTCAATTAAATTGGTGCTGTATCCATTATTAATAGCAATTTGTTTAATAACAATGAGTTCTATTGAAAAATTATTGGGAGATAGGGGTAAATTAATAATACATTATCTTAAATTTTAACTTGCACCAGTCCCTTAGACACGTGACCGGTGCAAGTGCAGTTCCGCTGAGTTGTGCGATTGCCAACCTCCGATATCAGAACTCACTACTAGAAGGAACCGTTATATATTGACACTGGACAGTTAATCTTGTATAGACATTTTCTGACGTAATTTTATATTAACTCATAAATTAAGAGACTTTAAGAATAACGCCGAATTTCCGGCATTGATAAAAATATTTAAAAAATCCCAATTCTCTTAACATCAATGGAAAGGCATTATGAACTTTGTTCCTTGTTTTGTTGGTATTTACGTGACTGTTTACCCGTCATTTACCCACCATAGTAAAGACAAACAGTCGCTTTAAATAGTATCAAAACATGTTGTTGATTAGGAGTCCCAGACATTCGATAATATTGCATCTCCGGTCAATTATTTTCTACTTTGAAGTTTTCTCTGTATGCGAAGAGTAGGTACAGATCTAACTTTTTAATATACAGGGTATTAATTACATCCTTGACTTACTTTTTAAATCAGTGATAACTGACATTATTGACTTAAATTTACTTTACTGATTACTAACTTAAAACGTAAAAAAATCAGTAGGTATTGGATAGGTATGATCGGGATGAGGAGTTGTGCGGTCACTCGGCTGAGTGTCCAGTGACGACATGTGAAATATTTTATGTTGTTTGATTGTGAAGGAATTTTTATTTTTAAATTACATTAAAAAAAGTCACCGGAGAGGAACGTCACGAATCACTGATTAATGTAAGCCAAGTATGTCCCTCAACACACTGTATAAAGCTTAACATTCCGGGTAACATACGAAAAACTTGACAAAATATGAATCAAAGCACAAATTTAAATTGCAGCCTTTAATGAGATGTAAGGGAGATTTCAAATATTGTCAGGTCATTCATTCATAATCTGGGAATGTTTGTGGTAGTCAAAGCACACTTTGACTACCACAAACATTCTTTGGCTACTTCAGAAAAGAATTTCTACTGAATATTAATAACGCATTACAATAATATATCTTCCATACAAATTTATTGCTAATTTTATTTACAGTTCAGATTATGAGAATATAACAATCCCAAATACCTATTATGGTTAATAAAAAGACAGTACGTTAATTTAATCAATTTGTATAACGTGCTACTCGTAAAATATCATGGGTACAGATTTCAAAAGCTGCCCAAATTACGGTGCCATTTAGTCTGATGACTGTCACGGAAATTTGCAGTTAAATTTGGAGCTCTTTCCGTAAAAGCTTTCCCTTATGAGTCCAGATTTTGCGCCCGCATTCAAAACTCAACATTCAAAATTGTCACGGAATTGCATTCAAATTTGTGACTATTCCATGAGTTCCTATTCCAGGTGGTATAATAACGAATTGTGTTTTTATTAACATCGTCGTGCTGCATCGTCTAGTCATTCCATAGTACAAGGTTCAGGCTGACAGCATGTTGCTAACGAACGTGAAATAAATAAATGACATTCGTAAGTAAGGCGCGCAAATAGTACTCTCTGGTTCACACGGTTATTGACTATTAATTATGTAATATTTCCGTAACGTCTAGACCTAGATGCTGATAGTACTTGCTTATTGCCTGGGCATAATATTGATATGCGTGCCACAGGGCAAGTACGCAAACAATTAGTATTGTGGGTTTGTTTGTGTAAATAATGAGATGATTTGTCTTGGATTTTTAATACGCATTAAAATATTTGTTACTTATCGAAAAAAAAGACGTTAAGATTTTGAAGTAAAACTTCTTTATGCACGCTTGACTTGGGGAGTAAGCTGGTGAATGCGTGACGCGAGCGTTAGGAAAAGCGAGGCAAACGGTAGTTGAGAGGGAGATATAAGTGAAGACAGAAAGAGAGAGAGTTACGTTTCGTATATTACTGTAGGGGCAAGAGAGAGAGGTGCGAGCACATATTTTCTTTCTCTCTTTTTCTCATAGCCAGTTAGGTTATTTTTTTTACAAGAGCTCCACACAGGAGGCCCTGAGGAAAATAATTTCCCCCAGGACCTATGTCATCTTTGGGGATGCTGTGTGGAGGGTTTACGTTTCGTATATCTAAGACGGCAGGCCTATTGTCTGTATCACACTGTAGGAGCAAGAGAGAGCAGTGCGCACGCACATTTTCTTTCTCTCTCTTCCTATCATATAGATCGAGCTAAAGAAGTTTTATTTCTGTCGTGTGGTCTAAAGTTTTTTTATACAATTAGATTTTTCATAGTAGGTATCTACTTGCCATGGTGAGAGAGCACTATTAGGAACAAAACGTCGCTCGAATTGGCCACGTGTTCGGTTTCATGACAGTTGATCCCCCGACGGTCCCCCCCCCCCCTCCGGCGTGCTGATATACAAATGCAGTCAGTTTAAGGAAAATAAAGTATACCTATTTACACAATATACTCGTACATGTAACTATTAAGTGTCCCCGAATGGGTGTGCTGCCGAACAGTGGCGGCTCGTGACTTTTGGGTGTGCTAGAGTGCTGATATTAAAAAAATGGCATGATTGATGTTGTTGTAGCCGAAAAAAAAATTTTTTTTTTTGGAAAATCAGTTTTTTGTATGAAAAATTTCGGAAAGTTTCAGTTTGGCGGTGTGCCGCACCGATTTCCTGAAAAAAACATCGATTTTTGAAAACAGCATACGACAACATCCATGATGCCATTTTTTAAATATTAGCACCCTAGCGCACCCAAAAGTCACGAGCCGCCACTGCTGCCGAATATCAAAAGTAAAAAAAAATATTTTCATTCAAGTGCTTCTAGGAAAAAACCACTTTATATAATAATCATATAAAAATGTATAATCCCGCGTATAAGTACAAAAACTCAACACTGTAAATAAGTTAGTTTGATATCCATATCGTCTTCTTATTAGGATTTTTTTACAGTCGGTTTTAGGTTGTACATTGCTAAATAATGCACAAAAAGTGTCATATTATAATAATTATAATTTAGGTGGATTGACTATCGGGTCACCGACGTGTTGAGTGACTCGGATAATCGGGTAATTATCAACACTTTCTTCCCCATTTACACCTCCTCCCCACTTCCTTCAGCCCTACAACATTTCTGAAATTGGGGTTGTCGTAGTCCCACCGACTCCGGTTCGCTGGAGCTGAAGTCGTGCCGTCGTGCGTAGTACTTTAATACTTTTTTGAATTTTTTTTAACCGATTCAAAAAAATTGTAAAAATTGAAAATTAAAGCCCCATAATGTTATCGGTGCATTCGGGTGTGTTAGTGGTACAAAAAACAAACGAGTCTGTTCGTAAGTTTCTCTTTCGGCCGTCTGCGCAGATAAGTTTTTAGATTTTTAACATCATAATAAGGAACTCCAGTGAAAAATATTATGGCTTTAAAAAAATATGTTCATACAGACCAATAAACGCTGATTCTGAATATAAAAACTTTATTTAATAATATTAAACGCAGAGTTTTTAAAAATATATCAAAAAGTCCATTTTTCATCGGATCATAAAAACACGCCGTCAAGTTGGCATTATTGAAATTTTAGTGGTGACGTCACTGTTCGACGTCACCGTAAAGTCATTGTATGGGAAATGTATGGGAATGTAGGAATGACACAAGCCATCGTATTAATTTATTCGTTTATTTACATACTGTTTATAGAGATTTAGTTGTTGTGTTTATTGAAACATTATTTAGGCCTAAATAACGTTTCAAAAACAAAGGTATCTCTTATTAGTTTATCTTATTATTGAAAATATTTAAAAACTACTGCACAAAAAAATAGTAATGCGACTTCTAGGGAAAATACTTTGATTAACGGAATTCAAAATGGCGGCAGTTGATCAGCTGATTTAGGGATCCAATAGTAATTTTTCAGGAGTGATGATTACACGATTCACCATACATACGTTGGTTTTCGGGGGGTCTTGAAAAATTAAAACTTTGACAATTATTTTAACTATTAAAGTAGCTCAAAAAATAAAAATAAAAATGCAATTATTTAAGTTAGAAGGTCATAATTCATTAATTTTTTTTTTTAAATTGGACTTTAGTTCTCTATTCCACAAACACATGACGACAATGTGGATGGTAGAATATATTAGAGATGTCCGAGCAAGATATGCACGATCAAATGAGGCAAATACTTGTGTCGGGCAATTTCACAGAAGAGTAGGCAATGAGTGTTTACCAAGCCACAATTGTTTTGCGGTTCGTTCTCTCTGCCTACCCCTGCGGAGAAACGGCGTGATGGTTAGTAAGTTAGTTAATAGTTATAGGTACTTTTTTACATAACGTTTTTAATAACATCACCAGACTAATGCCATTATAAATCATCCTAATATTTAAAAGAACGAACCAATCACTCCTAATTGCACAATTTTCATACAAAAATTTTGCACGCATTGATCATTACCAAACAGTGAATATAATCATGATATATTTTTTAGTCTAATGTAATTGAACAATATTTCAAACTGGTAGCGTACGTGATGTACAAAACGTTCTCGTTTGTTCTGTTTTATTTTTATGTTTTTTTTTAAATATAAATTTTACGTTACGGCTTTGAAGAAAAATCCATGCCCATTGTTTTTAAATTTATTTTTTGATATCCTCAATGAAAAAAAATCATGGTAAAATTAATCTCGTTTCCAAACTCCTGCCGGAGATGTTTTGTAAGGAATGAACCACCTAAAATCGTGTTTAATTTTATGGTATCTTATTTAGTTAACCTCATCATAATATCGATAATACAACCCTTGAGTCCTGACCTCCTCTGGGATTTACAAACCATCATGTAAATTAACGCACGTGGTCAGGGTAGGCAGAGAAAATAGAATGCCAAACACATCACTCCTAGCACAAAATATTTTGATATTCATACAACATCTCAATAATAAGGGGGCATACGTTAATTACGTATATGACGTAGTCACTGGATCCCAGTGGATCCGAGGAATATGTTTGGAACCATTTCCTATCGGATTTATAAAATGGTCACCAACACTCAAACTGGGCGGAGACTAACCAAAAGCCGCCTTCAGGGCCTAGCAGCCAAAAACTAGGCATTACATAGAATTTTTTTTGTTATACAGTATATTAATGGGGAATATTTTTGGCTTAAGTGTGAAAAATTATATCCCGGACTTGCGGGAAAGCCGAAAATGGCCACTTGGTGGCCATTTTCGGCTTCGCACATTCGTGCTCTTTCCAGTACATTTTGCATAACTTTTGTAAAATTTCCGGTGTTATGGCTTGAATTTCATTGCGAATGTATTGTTCTAGCTGTGGTATGATCGCTGGCTTATTTACGTATACCCTTTCTTTCAAATAACCTCAAAGAAAACAGTCTGGCGCTGTTAAATCCGGTGAACGTGAGAGCCAATTAAAATCGCTTCTGCGCGAAATAATGCGTTCGCCAAAGAGGTCCCGTAACATAGCCATTGTGTCCCTTGCTGTGGCTCCATCTTATTGGAACCATAACTGTCGATGGTTTTCTAAAGCTGGCCTCAAAAAATTGTCCAGCATCGTTCGATATTCAGCACCATTAACCATAACTGAGGCGCCATGTGCATTTTCAAAGAAATATGGACCAATGACCCTTTCAGACGATACACCGCACCAAACAGTAGGTACACTTAAGTGGGTGTAATTGTTGCTGATAAACTGTTCTTGGATTCTCCGTAGCCCATATCCTGCAATTTTGTTGTTTACGAAACATTCAATTGGAAATGGGCTTCATCGCTCATTATCAAATTGTTAATGAATCGCGATTTTCTTCTGTTTTTTGTCGGAATGAAATGGCATAATCAAGTCGTTGTTGGTAGTCTATCGGCTTCAATTATTGCAAAAGCTGAACCTTGTACGGGAACTTGTGCAATGTGGCCAAAATCCCCTAAACGGACCTCCGCGATAGCCCCAGTTGTGCCGAACGTCTTCTTGTTGATATTTCTGGACTCTCCTGCACACTATCCACAACACGATGAATATTTTCTTCCGTGTAGACCGTACGTGGTCTTCCGGTACATGGAAGGTGTCTTACTGTACCATGTTGTCGAAAATTTGCAACCAGGCGGTTTATTGTTGGTGCTGAAGGTCCAGTACGCACATTAAAAAAAACGAGGATAAACACGCAGCGTCAAAACAATTGACCGTCGATTTTCAAAATAAAATTCAACAATTGTTGATCGCTGTTCTGTTGTGTAGTGTTACATTTCAAATTCCCCAAGTTTTCTTCACAAAATTCTGAAATAAAAAAAAATAAAAAAATAAATTTAAAAAGTTATTAAACATTCAAACCATATCGGTAGTTTTGCGCCACCCATGTATTATTCTGACAATATTTCACGAAATATCTGCACACATTTAAAACAAGTTAACAATCCGCAATGTGTATAAAAATACTCGACCTCATTAATATTCGTATCAAAATATTATTCGTCTTCGAAACTTATGATTTATTCTACATTAGATTACATCGCTTTTAGGGATAAACCGGGGCCATAGGGCATAGGGCTCAGGGAACAGGGGTTGGTCGTGGATATCGATTGTGCCAGTCTGTACCGCCCTAGTGAGTACCACTAGTAGGATCGCATGTCCCAGTAGGATAGCGAATAAAGACGGCTCTAATACTAAATACAACTATATAGCACTGGGTTATAGGACCTGTGGTGATGAAGGAATTGCTGTGGAAGATGTGGGTCAATGATCGATGGAAATTGTTTGATGGCTTTTATATGGCAAAGAAACCACCGCGTGGCCTTATTATACAAAATATTTTTTTGGATTTGAGGCCCAAATACTTTTTTGAAATAATGGCTTACAGAGCTCCGGGCCACAAAGGCCCCTTTCACTTTTCGTTGAAAAAATGGTTTATTTGGTTGTTTGTTAAAAAATATTTGCAAGGGGTCATGGCTGCAATGTTAAGCAAGGATCATACTGAGCAGACGCAACGCCACGCAACGTTCCTGTACCGTTCACACTGGCCAGACATACGTACGCGTCGCTGTGACCACGTGACAAGGGGTCTCTGGTTGTGCGCAGGCGCGTTTGATTTGACACATTTGACATTTATTTTTTAGGTTATGTTTATGTGATTCTCTTAGCAGATGACAGCTTTGCCATATCTTGAAAGTGAATTTGAAGATGATTTGCTACGATTATTATTGTTAAATCAATATTCTCATAAAAAGAAAAAAGTGAGAAGTATTTGGGTCCACAACATTAACAAACAAAGACAAATGTTTGGAGAGTTCCATACTTTAGTAAAGGAACTAGAATCTGATGACGGACGATTCTTCATGTACTTCCGTATGAGTAAAGTGGTATTTGAAGAGCTTCACAGCATAATTGAATATGACATAAAAAAAGAAAACACACATCTTCGAAAGTCAATTGGGACCAGAGAAAGACTGGCAGTGTGTCTAAAGTTTGATTGACATTCATTACAGGGGTATAATATTGAAAATCATGCCATGAATGGCTGAAATTTCTTCCTAAGTTGCACTGCGTATGCAGAATCTCTATAATCCTGTAATTTGATTTTATAAATAACTTCGTGCCGTCTAAAAGCTTCAATAAACTGTTCGTCATCCATTTTTTAATAATATCTGTCAAAAAAACAACCATAGATATAGCGAAACAACGTTAGATGCTCAGATAACACCAAAAAGATGTAAAATCATCTCGTAGTAGGCGTGACCATACCCCCTCCACCTTCCACATGGCCCACGCCGATCTGGCTGTGGCAGATCAACGTCGCGTAGGGGGCGTCGGTTTGCGTTGCGTGGAGCTAGTTTGATTCTAAAGCACCCGTTTCCATAGAAAATGTGTGGATGGTAAGCAGTCCAGATATGGAAATGGTGACGTCTACCCACGTGGCGTGGCGTTGCGTGGGCTTAGTGTGGCTTTACCTTTATTCTTCATGGAAGATTTATTTAGGTTTTTTTTTGTTTGTGGTACATACGTTTTCGTCGTACCTGGCGAGGCAGTTTATGGACGCGTTTTCATGGGTGGGAATTCCCGCATAAAATGTTTTCCGCGAGATGTGTTTTTTTAATAAGGGGATTTCAGAATATTTGTGGAGTTGAGATACCCTTATTCATTTGGGGCACCCAGAACACCACGCGTATGGCTTTATTCTGGAATGTTCGAAGTTTTTAGGCCCAAATACTCATAGAAACTGATTTTTTTAAAATTAAAAGGTATAGCAAATATTGGTGTGATTTTATTATAAAGTATGATGCCATTATAAAATTACATGTTTAATTATTTTTAGAGGCAACTTTGGACAATGTTATAATTTTTATTTTTTTTATTATTTTTTCATCTTCATCAATTCAACCGTTCCCTACCGTCTGGAGTCAGTGAGGCTGTGGCATCCCCAATAAGGATTTGTTGTGAGGATGAAGATAGCGGGGAGAGAAAGGAAACAGGGAAAAGGAAGGTTGGGTGGTATCTGACTATTCAGATCTGGCCACGTTTAAAGCCATTTTAAGCGACATTTCAATTCTGAATGGTGGTCGGTTTCTCAGTGGCACTTCTGTGCTGCACCATGTTGTCGACTAGTTAAAAACTTCAGTATTCACTTTGACCTTCACCAACTAACCCCCCCCCCCCATGAAGAAGAAAGAACTGTTACTTCGATGGCTCACTGTTATGTAAATTCTGTAAGCGATTAAAAGCCTTATATCATTTTTTTTCTTCACATTTGAACGCCGTCAGAATCCGTGGTTGTTGATTTTGATAGACCGCACGAAAAGACGCGCTTCTTCTGTCTTCCGGATTACCGTTTTTAATAAACAGCGCATACCTGTGAAAAATCACGCAAAATTTTTGTAATAATTGTGAAAATAAAAGATTATGTAAAGAACACAACAGAACAAGAACTATTGCTGCGGAATGATAAAAAGAAAATATATTTACTGCACCAGTTGATCATATAAGTTATAAAATAGGATCTGAATTCTTGACACATCAGTTTCAATTTTGTAAATGACAATTATTTTCTGTCAAAAAAAATATTTTTTTATTTATTTGAATGCCGCGTAGAGTTCCAACTGCTTTCGTCTGGAGCCAGCGAGACCATGTCATCCCCAATTGGGCTATGATGTTAGACTGAAGCATGTGGGGTGGTGAGGAAGATGGGAAAGATGACGGTGGGGAAGTATCTGGGAATTCAGATCTGGTCACCAAACCCAGCCAAAGCCATTTCAAGTAACATTTCAATTCTGAATGGTAGTCCTTCACCAAGGCGATATTGTGAGTATCTCCACTCTGGAATGTGCCGCAAATATAGTACGTATATATTATTTTTAATTAATCAATTGTGAAATAACATAAATTATCAGACTGCTACCACGGAGGCCGTTAATTTTTAATTCAATTTTAATTTAATTTTAATTTAACTTAATTTTTAATTCAATTTAATTTATTCATTTTAAAAACAGCACTAAATTAACATTTAAGAGCGTTTTTAAAAGAGGGAAAATATTTAAGATTAGATAAGCGAATTTAAACTAACAGCAACAAAGCTAAATTGTGCTTCATTGATGTTAAATATATCGATATTCGAAGTGATTCTATTTAACAAGAAGACAGCTCTCCCGACTGGCATTATTATCCCATTAGGTATCTATAATTTGACTGAATTCCTGGCACAATCAGTTCCACTTTTGAAAATGACACTTACATGTTCATTGAAACAAAGTTACAATCACTCATAGACAGACTTACATCCGCAATTAGTATACCTGATGATAGGCCTTTGAACATTATTTTCATCGCTAATCTGCATCCTGTATCAATATGATTCTATGGGGTATGTAGCCACCCCACCGCTTTCTCCGTGATCATGACACTAAAGCACATTACCAAATCTTAATGCCTCGTTTGGCATGATCGAAAGTTTTGTTGATATCACGAAATTTATAATGGCGGTTTGATTTTAAACTTTCCGCCATAAAAAAGTTTTGTTTTTTTCGACGTTATTTATGAGCTTTTGGAGAAGGCGCAATATTTATGCGCGATGACACAGTGGATTAAAACAGAAACTATTAAAATTATTACCGAATAATAATTTCACATAAGGTTAGATCTGAAAAGCCAAGTGCTTTCTAATACTTCATTTCCCTTTCTAATCTTCGTATTCCAATAAAGGGGAAATACCTTTAGATGAATTAAAAATATTATTATTTTTTAATTCATAAATTGTTAGTATATTTAAGAATATGTTCCCAAAGTTTTTCATAAAAATTTCAATATTTCCGGTGTTATGAGGGTATCTAAGTGACCTCCCTCCCTAAAGTGACGAACAGCGTGGTAAACTTGAAAAGGGTCGTCTATTAATCACGTGAGGCTCGAAAGGGGGGGGAGGGGGGGGGGTCGGAAAAAATCACGAAATATAACGACGGGGGGGGGGAGGGGGGGTTATACGTGATTTTGGATAGGAGGGGGGGGGGGGGGGGGGGGTTAAAAATTTCATGTGATTAATGGACGACCCCAAACGCGTTTTTATCGAAACGACCTTTTTTGAATTTGTGTGCTCCCCTGCTCATAAAGTTTTTAACCAATCATTTTAAAAATTTGCAGATATTTTTTTTATATAGTTGCGCTCTAAGTGAACCTATGTTTGTAGTAATATCAAATAATTGTAATTACCCAAAGTATTTTTTTTATTGCGAAAAGGAGTAAAAAATGGCAAAAAAGGTTTCCTGTTTACTCATAAATAATTGTCCGAGTTGCCTCTAAAATCATGAAACACTAAAATCTTTAATGGCCGATATCTGATAATTCAAAACAAAAATAAATAAAGTAGCTCACATCCGTCCTAGATGCCATACCTTTTATATTATACCCTATATTTTATATAACTTTTGAATAAAACAATAATTATTCATTTTGGTTGGGTATTTTGATGTCAAATCCAAAATTTAAATTTGATGAAAAGGGCCGAAACGGGCCGCGCGAACGTTCCACTTAATGCTAAATCACTATTTTAGATTATTCTTTACCCGCAGTGGCGTAGCGTGGGTTTCGGCCGCCCGGGGCGGAGGAAAATTTTGCCGCCCCCCCCCCCCTCCCTAACTTCTACAGGTACTTCTTCCGCAGATTTTCAACTGCGCTGACTGGGGGGGGAGGGGGGGGGTAGGTATCTCTTCCAATAAAATCATGCTTATAAATTCTACTACAAATTTATACATAGCCGCTCTCAGAAATCGAGAATGGTATGCCTGTAATAGAATTTCAGAATTTCGCATCTTCATCACGCATACGTAAGGAATGCAACTCAAATGCAAAGCTTTACTCGGTACACGATGGATCGGCAACTTATTGTTATATTAATAACACAAAACTGGTTTAAATTAAACTAAATATGCGGTTCATCAAAACTACACTCAGAAAAAAAAATGGCTTTTCTTTGATTCTAGCGGTACTTACATTCTGAACACAAAACTGGTTTTAATTAAATCTGTACGCGGTGAATTGAAACTACATTCAGAACATGAAAAGGGTTTTTCTTTGATTCTGCCGGCACTTACATTCTGAACACAAAACTGGTTTTAATTAAATCTGTATGTGGTGAATTAAAACCACACTCAGAACATCAGGGCGTAGGAAAATTTCGCCGCCCCCTTATTTGGGTACTTCAAGCGGCGGGGGGGTTGTATTCGGGAATCCTATTTTTTTATTACGACCTATTTATATACGAGCCGGATTTTTTAATAATCACTTTTGCTGAGTATTCTTTCAACGAAAATCATGTTTATAAATTCTACTCCAAAGTTGATTGATTGATACTGTGTTAGAGTCCCTAAATAATAGTTACACATGCACCAATCAATTTCTCAGAATTTTACATCATTATGTAACTCAAATGTAAAACTTCAGTCGATGCACGATGAATCTGCAACTCGTTATTTAATTTATCGTAGAATTCTGAACACAAAACCAGTTTGTATGCGGTGAACTAAAACTACACTCAGATTATGAAAATGTTTTTTCTTTGATTCTGGCATTAAATAAATAGTCTGCAACTAGAATTTTATAACTGCACATCGAATAACAGAATGTTTTCCTTCGAAATGTGCCAGCAGATGAATCCAACTGGAATTTTACATTCTGTACAGGTTTAAAGTAAATCTGTACCTGGCGAATTAAAACTATACTCAGAACATGAAAATGGTTTTTCTTTGATTCTGGTAGCACATACATAGTCTGCTACTAGAATTTTATAACTGAACTTCATTCATATAACTGAATTATATAACTGAGATTCATCTGCTGACACAATTCAAAAGAAAACTGGTTAGAAACTGTTTTAACCCTTCGAATAATAAAAAAAATATTTATTAACTTTTGCCTGTCAATGTTTGCGCAGAAAATTTCCGGTTCTTCATGCATTTTAAATGTTCATTTTTATTGTTTTTTTTTTATCCTTTTGCAAAAAACAAAATTGTTCTAAAATCTAGATATAGTTATTTTTCCGACGTTCCTATTAGAACATTATTGTTTCTAATTATTAAAATTTTGATATTCTAAATGTGGATTGGCTCAAAAATACACGCCTGCGAATATTCGAATTAAAGTAGGTACCTAAAATAGAATAAACTTAAAATTTTAAATACAGATTACTTTTCTTTAAAAAAATATAATAAAACTGTATCTGAACTTTTTATCGCAATCACAAATTTATTTTAAATTAAATGTGTGGGACATAATTTCACAATTTTATTTTCAAATTGCGTCTCCTCTGATTAGACGGGTTAAATTAAATCTGTATTTGGCGAATTAAAACTTCACTCAGAATATGTAAATAGTTTCTCTTTGATTCTGGCAGCACATACATAGTCTGCAACTAGAATTTTATAACTGCACTTCGAATAAAAAAATGGTCTCTTTCGAAATGTATCAGCAGATGAATACACAACTGAAATTCATTCGTTAATACATTCTGAACACAATTCTGGTTTTTATTAAGAGTGAATCCGTTTGCGAGTTATCAGCTTTAATTAGTATTACTCTCATAATACGCGTACGGTTTTCCTACGAATTGAGAAATTTGCAGCTTAAAAAAATATAAATATTGATATTTTTTATAAATAATAAAAAAAGAGTTGGATTGTAAACGAAAGTAACGTTAAATATTTTTGAATAATGATTTGAAATGGTTTAAATTTTTCCAAGATAATAGTATTATTTATTGTGAAAATTTGCCGCCCCCCTCAAAAGTGCCACCCGGGGCGGGCCGCCCCCCCCCCCCGCCCCCCCCCGCCCCCCCCGCCCCCCCCCACGCTACGCCACTGTTTACCCGGTTTACATTAAAAATACAAAAATATATGCTTTGGATAAATTTAAGCTTTTCCTGCAGTTTCCAGTGAGTAGAATTATATTGTTTATTATTTAAAAATAATATATGTAAGCATAAAATACTAAAAAATGTATCTCCTGATTAGAAATGTGGAAAAGTATAATAAAACTGAAATAGTATATATAAAACGCTTGTGAGAAAAACTTTTGAAAAATACAATTTAATGGTAAAAATTATCTGTGACAGTTTCTATTGATATTTTTTTTTCATTTAAAATAATTAAAATATAAAAAAAACTACTTTTGACAAATGTATTAACGCATGTGAGAAAAACTTTTGAAAAATTCAATTTAATGGTTAAAATTATCTGTGACAGTTTCTATCGATTAATTTTTTTTCTTTTAAAAAAAAAACTACTTTTAATCGTGACCTTTAGACGAGCCTTTCAAGCGATCTTAATGTCTACTACCGATATTCTCTAAGAATACATACACTTGTGGATTCCTATTAAGGCTCTGCAACCGGGCCCGAGAAGAAGAAGATGGAGAGATACGAAATTACGAATGTTAGAGGAGGGCGCTAACATTTAAAGCGACAAAATCGATGCGATAATTGGGAAAGTGTTTAATAAAATACGACTCGTTTAAAATTTAGCAAAAATCTCGCGGGCACTATCTTAAACAGCATTTAAAGAAACACTGTGAATTTTTTCATACATATAACTTGTAAAATAACTTAAACAAAAGTGTTAATAATAATAATTTATGGAGCATTCTTTGCGATTTTTTCTATCGAGGGAATTTTATGTAATTTGCGTTTCGGCGCGGGCAAAGTCTAGATATTATCTTCAAGAATAACATATATGTTTTTAAGAGCTTTAAAACTTACCGTGTTTAAGGGAAATATGTAATAAATTGGTACAAATCCGGGTTGCGGGCCCTTAAGGCTCGAAAAGAAGAAGGTGGAGAGATATGTAAATACAAATGTTAGAGAGAGCGCGTTAATATTAAAAACGATAATATTCAAGCGAATATTGTGAAAATGTTTAATAAAACACGACTAGTTTAAAATACAGCAAAAATCTCGTGGGGATTGTCGAAAATAGCATTTAAAAAACACTGTCAATTTTTTCATAACTTGTAAAATAACTGAAAAAAACTTTATTGATATTTATAATAATTTTCGAGGCATACTTTCGGATTTTTTTCTACCGAGGGAATTTCATATAATTGCCGTTTCGGCGTAGGGAATGTATAGATATTATCTTCAAGAATAAAATGCATGTTTTTAAGAGCTTTAAAAATTGTATTAAAGGAAAAATGTAATAAATCGGTAGACATGCGGGAAGCCGGGCTTTAACTGAATCAATGCTGACTAAGGAAGTTATTTAAAAAATATGCTCGTACATACTTATTACCCCTAGTTTAATAACAAGCCTAATTAAATTAAAAAAAAATTCTATAAAAAATGATTGAATATTGTAGTCGGTAGGTAGGTATCTTGTCTGAGTAAAAAAAGCTGCAAATTTCTCATTTTCTGGTTTCAATAACCTCGTAATGAAATAATTAGATAAAACCGCATTGACTTTTTATTTTAATTAATATGATTTCATTAATGAAGTCTATGTCTCGTAGAGCACGTGGCTTCATAATAGGGTCCTAAGTTCAGACCAACACCAGACGGAGGCGAGACGATCCAGTTTTTATTAAGTTCAATGATTTGATACCAATAATAACAATTGCGCAAAGTCTGGGAACTGAAACCGGGAAATCGGCAAGTAATTTTAGAGGAATTTGTAAAGGGGATTATGATATAAAAAAATAAAAATACGAATATATTATGCGTGAAAGTTTAAATATTTTTTACGCATTATTTATGTACTATCTAGTACCCGGTATGCGTTGCTATGCCATTTAATAAATAAATTGTTTCTCCCTGCGTGTCCTTTCCCATTCGTCCCGTTCCCCTTCCGTCCCCCCCCATTCCTCTCCCGCGTCCTCTTCCCCTCTCGCGTTTTCACTCCGCCTCCTCCACCTTCCCTCTCCCCACTCCACTCCCCCCCCCCTTTCGCTGTCCCGCAAACCCCCTCCCGAGTTCCCCTCCCCCCTCAGAGATTCCCATCCCCCTCCCTGGTTCCCCTCTTCCCCCCCTCCCACGTTCCATAAATTAATTCCTTGTACATTTAATTTTCAAACAAATTTCATGATGCCAGAGCTGACCAGACAACATCGAACACAACAAAAAAAGAATTATCCAATTTGGTGCAGACGTTCGGAAGTTATACGCGTACATACATTTCGGCGATTCATTTTTATACAAATTTCATAATGCCAGAGCTCCCCAGTAGTTTTAGACATACCTTGTACTGACAATAACGAACACAACAAAAAAAGAATTAACCAATTTGGTGCAGTCGTTCGGAAGTTAAGCGGGAACATACATTTCGGCGATCCATTTTTATTAATATAGATTTATTATCTGGTACCTCACATACATACTTAGTAGGTACCAATGAATGGCAATAATATATCAATAAATACAGTCAATACAAATCACAAAAATATGGGCAAAAGCAAATAATTGAGGAATACGTGACACATAATTTATAGCCAGCGCAGTTAATTTATTGACATATGGTATGGTATGGTCCTTTTGGCGTATTATGTCAATTGAATTATGTAGAAACCTACATTTTTTCGAAATAATCTTCATTGTAGAGCGGAATGATTCTTCGTACAAAGGTTTTTCACACAAATACAAGGTGGCGCATTGATCACCCTATCGGAAGATGCCATAATTTTAGCAAATGGCGGGAAACGTCAGTTCTGCTTTGACATTTGTAAAGTAAACGGACACAAAATACACGTCAACAAGACATACAATATCGCTATACTTCTCAACAAAACGAGTAATTTTAGAAAAAACGCATTTCCGGGTCGCCTAATCTTACGTTTTGGTGATTTGCACTGGCCGGCAAGATCGTCCGCTTTAACCGTTCCAGACTTCTTTTTGTGGGCTTTCTTGAAGCCACAAGAACAGACTTTTGAAGCCCCCAAAGAGAATATCCGTCAAAAATGCGAGAACCTATTGCCGTAAGTTCTGGAAAGAGTGATGAAAAAGGCCCGTATGGTCATCTATAATTCTGGCAGCGGCCACTTGGCCGATATCATTTTCTCGACTTAGGATAAAAAATTAAGACATCAAATAAATACAATTCAAAAGCAGAACCAATATTTTTCATTCATAAAAAAAATTACACCCAAAAAACATTGGGTAACAACTTTTTCACCACCTTGAATAATAAAAAATATTATTTGAAATATAGTATATTTTCACTTCATTTCAGTTGAAATCTTTGTGATACATATCGCCTGACAAGTTGCCTGAAATGGCTTCTTCAGTTGTTTAGTAACTAGATCAGAAAAGGTCAATAATTCCCATCTTATCTTTTCCATTTTTGTATCAACTTCCGTTGTTTTCAGCACCACAAATACCTCAATTAAGGATGCCATAGTCCCACTGGTTCAATAGTAATGATCAAGTTTTTCATACCGGCTGTGGTATCAAAATTAATCATTCCACTGGATATTTTTACAATGGGCCATATAAACTTGCCATTTCATTAGGCGCCGTACAAATAAATACACATAATTATTTATTCGTGTTAAAGATCTTGCAATAAAGTATAGCAGACAAGTCAGTAATTATAATTATTCTAGGCCAAAGTGCAAGCCCATATCCGTGCCAAAGTTCCTTCAAGTATATTTTCAGTAGACCGACTAATTGGCTTATTACGGATCATTAAATTCAGGAAAAAATGTTTCTGATAGCGGCGTCGCTTGGGTTTGTAGTTAGGTATCTACTGATGTTTCCCATTTTAAAAGTTTGGAACGAAAAATGCCCCGCATGTCAAAATTTTTGGAGGGAACGTTTTAGACACGTTGATGTTGGTTAGGAAACTTCCTGCAAAGTTTTTAAATCACTTTTGATAATATGACAGACATGCTTTTAATTTGTGAGTTTGGATGCTAAACAGATTTTGATATGCATTGCTAATTAAAAATTGATTTTTTGATAGCAATACAGGATGTTTGGTATTTAATGCGCTACATCTGATGACGAAATAGATGAGACTTATTTTATAAAAAAAATATGAGAATCGAGTGTAATTTTTTTTTCTACGAATAAAAAATGTTCTAATTTCGTCATGAATTATTTCGTTAGAATGTTCCACCCGTACCGTTGCGCAAGAAGCGATTTCGGGAGCGGATCTCCTGTGAATACTAGAACGTTACGCCTTACGGGCAGGTATATCTACTTCTGTTGTTTCCCTTCTCTCCTTTAAGCTGATATTGTACCTTTTTAGGAATGTTGTATGGGGGGTCTTTTTGAGGAGAGGAAGAAGTGAACATGGTTCTTGAAGGTATCCATGTTTTAGGAGGGAGAAAACACAGAGGCCGGCAAATCATTCCATAGCCGAGTTATTTAACGGGTATATAAAGGATAGGAACAAACATAGTAGGTATTATAAATTATTTGGATTATTCTGAGTAGTTCTGTGAAGGATATATTCAAGTTCTGTTATTATTTCATCAGGTTGCCAAAGTTCAGGGGAGTTGCCAAGATTCAGGGGCGGTTGTTTCACAGAACTAGGATAGTATTATATATGTGTTATGTACACGAGCCAAAACTTTTAAAAGAAGAATATAACGAATCTACAAAGCATAAAATAATATTTTATGGAACCTGTCTTGAACAGTACTTGAAATAATATTAAAATTTGTTTTTGGCTTCTACATTAATTTCACCTCTTTGTCTTTCAATTACGTCGCATCAAATACCAACATTTATTTATTAACGCCCCTTTTCGGAGCTTTTACATATTATGAATAGTAAGAAATAATACAGTATTCATTGTACATAACTGAACCGCCTCAGTTACGATATTTTATATTTGTTTAAAGATAAATTGAAGATGTCCACTGACTTGGTATAATTGTTTCCTTTCATTAGTATTCTGGGCAAAGAAGAATACATATGGTAGTTAGTTCCAGAATTACTGCACTGAAATAAATCCTGACTTCTATTCTGGTGGAATCCGGAAGCTTATCAATTCGAGCAATACCGGACTGTCAACTAAATCATTTAGAATTTTATACAGAAATACCAAGTCAGTGAAAATTCTTCTGTCTGACAATTTGAGCGTATTCATATCATTTAAAATAGTGCTATAGTTCAACATAATTGCTGGAATACCCATTTTAAAATTAAGAAAACGTAAGAATTTGTTTTGCATTCTTTCAACAGCTTGTACATGTATATTATAATATGGGTTTTTAGAAGTATATTGAGCATAAATTAAATTACCATATCCTTGTAGGAGTCTCTCGTATTTTATCTGATATAATATTATTAAGGGTGTAAAATAATCATAAAAATTGTGATTACCCGCAAATAATAATTTTTGTAGATTTTTGATTTATTCCTATAAAGACCATAGTTTTTAGAATCCAAATTCTCAGTTAAATTGGCGAAATAGGGGCTGAGAAAACGGCTTTTAAAGTTCATCCTTGATTGATCCCAATCAGCGATTCCTGATCATATTTGGAGTAAAAAATGTAGACGTCATTTTGCTGTTCGATAATATGTTTTTTTCAATTAAAAACAATTTTTTTCCATCACACGGTACACCCTAGCGGTTTACGTGATAAGCACTCCAGCATTCTCATTCCAGCAGCACGGTAACACACGAAACAGCGCGCATCACGTGATCCAGTAGGAGTGTGATTGAATTTGGTGTTCTTTCGAGTAGAAAAAAAATCGGACTACAAAATGACATCTACTTTTCGTAGGTACTCTAAATATGCTCAGGAATCGCTGGTTAAAATTCTTCGGGTAAATGTTACTACATTCTGTACATGGTAACTATAAAGTAGGGGGTACGTACATATTATATTTATTATTGAGTCATAAATCTAAATAACGAGGAACTTTTTCCTTCCTGAGTCATTCTGATTGCATGTAATAAATAAATTAACGAATTTGGGGAACTACAGGACTACTTTCTAATCAGAATTCTATAATATCCTTTTTATGGTTATTGTCAAATATTAACTAATTTGAAATGCATCGATCTTATTATTTATGTAATGATAGAAATATGTACCTATAGGTAGCTAATGGAATGCTCTGTGAAATAATTTGATGTCATATAATTCAGATTTCGATTAACACAGGCTGATACTACATGAAGGAGCGGTCCGTATCGGTAGAGAGAAATGAAAGGCGTCAGTCGATGTGCGAGTCAGTCTTTATTGTGGCTACGTAGCGGAGGTCGATGCGGAGCGGGAGCGGAGTGACAGTAGTGATGCTGCTGCGCGATGATGTGAAGATGAAGGTCAGGACACTACGGCGGTGAAGATCACAGGTCTTCAGGAAGCCGGCGTGTTGCCCTACACCGTGGCGGTGTAGACGTGACCTTGGTCCAGGCGGTCGACCGTCGTCGCGTTGACGAGGTATTGGTGGCTGTGTGTCCAGTGGGTCGGAGCACACACGTGACGCAGGAAGGAACCTTGAGAGGCGATGAGGATGCTGATTGCTGCTCGTTGCGGAATGCTGGATGATGGCGCGTTGCCGGTTGTGGTTGCTGCT
The DNA here is from genome assembly GCA_917880885.1 of Limnephilus marmoratus. Lineage (NCBI taxonomy): Eukaryota > Metazoa > Arthropoda > Insecta > Trichoptera > Limnephilidae > Limnephilus > Limnephilus marmoratus. The sequence goes on along the minus strand of OU862923.1, from coordinate 26,124,187 downwards.
CGTTGCAGGATGCTGGATGATGGCGCGTTGCCGGTTGTGGTTGCTGCTCGTTGCAGGATGTTGATTGCCATCTCATGTCGAGATGGTAGTTGGAGAAGTTCCTCGAAGGTGCTGGAATGTTCCTGGGTCACGCTGGATAAATTGTTCACTGCTAACTGCGCGGGCCCGTGCCGGGCGCAGTTACTGCACTGCTCGGACTGCGTTCCTTTATCGATGAATGGAAGGTAAGTACTGACTAGCTCCGAGCAAGCGAGCGCGGCTTATATACCCGTGGCAAGTAATTAGTCTCGCAGTAGGTAATGCGGTGAATTCACGCAAAGGTGAGAAATCGCTCGAACTTTCTGCGGGCACTTGTTTGGTACAGCCAGACGTTCTAGCTCTTTCGCGTAGGTGGCGGATTATCATTTCTACTACGTTATGGTACTCGCGGGTAGGTAGATGTATCGCTGTAGGTATGTTCTTCCAGCGAATTCTGTGGAGGTCAGTGGCGCTGCGGTAAATTTCACAGAGCGGGTTAAGTAGCCGCTACATACAAAAAATTATTCTGATTGGATTCGCAAAGGGTTTTTATAATTAAATCTAGGTCGATATTTTGCTATAAACTAGGAGTACGAAATGTTAGTATTTTCATATTGCAGATTTCGCGGACTGGTAAGGTAAGGGTTCAGATTTGTGGAATAAACTAACAAGGATTTAAAAAAAAAATTGAAAAAAAAACACAGGCGATGCAAATTTGGACAGTGGTGAAAAATGATGTCATCTGTATGGAGGGTATTTTTAGGAAAGGAAGTAGAGATAGGAAAGGAGGAAGGAAAAAAGTATGAAGGTAGGAATCTGGGGGTCTGTGTGTCCAAGAGTGACGTAAAAATCCTATCTCACCTGATCCAGCCTGCCACGCAGTCCCACACATACAACGCCAAGACCCGGACATGAACCATGAAAGAAAAACACTTTAATTCATGAAAGACCCATGAACCCGAGCACCCCTGCTAAGAGTGATTTACTTGGGTTGACCTATGGTATAGGTGTTGGTTATCTAATAAATGGGTCCCGGGGCGGCGGAACCCATGCCTGCCTCCCGAATTAATTATTTAATTTTTTTTTATTACTTGATTTAATATATCAGCTGCTATACCACTGATAAAAAAGCCTCTTCCGCTGTATAAACAATGTGTATCTTTCCATGAACTTTTTATGGTTAATAATTGTTTATCAATTGTTTAAAATTTAAAACACGTTTATTAGTAAGACTGTAGACAAATAATTTTGGGTTTCAAGTCTTTTTTGTCTCAGCTCGTGTGTTATATATATCAGAATAGAGCTATGAGATGTATACTGGGGAAGGGTATGTATACAAGGGTTAATCAAATGAGAGGAGCTAAATTGGATTCTTATAAAAAAGACTATTTAATGTGTTAATTTTTGTGCTTAAATTTATGAAAAGGCCAAACTACACTAAGGATGAAATTGTTTTTAATAGAGATATACATAATTACGAAACCAGAAATATAAATAGAGATAGATTGCCGCATACGAGAAAATCAAAGTCACAGAACCGCCTAATGCAACCATACTCAACCCAGGCCCGCGGGCCGCCAAGCTTTCATGTGCGGCCCTAAACACATTTTTATCAGGAACATGATTTAAAAAAACAAATTCTATCATTCTAAATTTTGTATATTTTGAGATTTGTTTCGACTTTGGCGCACAGATAGTGACAACCGAAGAGGATTGTCATTTCATTATAGTCCTCATCAGTTCTGGTATCAGCGTGTTGCTATTGCACACGCTACATTTGTTCCCAAAAAGCAATTATTTGACAAAAAGCCGTTTCCAGAAACCACTAAATCAATTATAATGCATAAAAACTGGTTAATATTGTATAACAACTATTTAAAGTGATGTACTAGTAGTCAGGTACCTACTTGCAAACTTTAACAGCGTTTTTGGCTGCCTTATAAAGTATTGTCTTGTTATAATTTAATTACCCATAATAGCGGGAGTGTCTTCAGAATGCAATCGAAAAATGTCCGAAAGAGCGTTTCAATACAAATGGGAAGAAGAATATTTCATTGTTTGGGGGGGTATTATTTTTCGTCACATCATTATTGCGGCCCACGTAACTTTACAAGTATATGTATATGGCCCGAAGCCAAAAAAGGTTGAGTATCGTTGAATGTATAGAGGACTAAAGATAAAGAAAAAGATAAAGATACATATAAACTTACCCAATGAATAATAAAACAAAATAAATTAAAATGATCCCTCCCTCTCATACTTTATATTCCCCCCCCCCGACCCTTCTTTCACCAACTATGACAATGATACATCCTTATATAAGCCTTGAGTTCAATTAATGATACTGATTTTGATTTTCATTTTAAATGTTTAAATTTGAAAGATGTTTTTTTGAAAGGACATAAACAATTTACCCTAATTTATGTTGTCAACAGTCTGTTATCCAACAAATTAGAATGAATGCAGCCTAACCTGAGCTCCCCTCTTCCATAATTATATTAATGTGTATTTAAATTGCTGTCCCTTTATAGCAGAGCCGGATCAAGTTAGGCGTCTGGAGAAAATAATTGAGGGAGGACTCGTTAAAAAAAGGTGCACCGTATAAAGATGAATTTTTCGAAGCGCTGCGCAGTTGGGAAATAGAAAAAATAATCTAACAGTTCACCTTCATTTTTCATTTAACATTTTTATTCTTTATAAAAATGCAGACGTTTATAGCGACGAGTGATCTATGAAAATCGTGGCTTAGAAGACGACAGTTCTTTGGAAATATTTTTTATCACGTGCTCAGTTGGCAGTTTATATTTTTTTAAAATATGAATAACGCACAAGAGTACCAACTGTTCCCTTCTGGAGCCAGTTAGACTACGTTGGGCATGTTGTGAGGGTAAAGGTAGTCAGGAGGGGAAGGAGATGGGAAAGAGGATGGTGGGGGTACCTGGCTATTTCAAGCAACGTTTCAATTCTGAATGGTGGTGTTGCACCAGGGTGATAATAAGTGTCTTCCAATCTGGAACATGCCGAAAATATACCTTATATGTTGTATTAAATGATTAAATTGTGAAATAATACAAATCAATCACATGAAACTTATTTGCGCACGCCGAAATTTGAACCAGCGATCTTCGGATTGCTAGTCGAGAGCCTTACCCCTTCATCTTTAAATCACTCGATTATTTTAGTATTGAATCGGTCAATTGACAGGTGGTTGGGAGTAAATAGTAAATGGTGCAATTCGAGCATAAAATCAAATATTTCCGTCATAAAAGGTGAGCCTATGAAAATCAGAAAACATTCAATAAATCATGTTTTGTAAAATTTATTGATGAAAACATAATTTACACGAATATTGTGGAATCGATATCAATCGGTCATTTTTTAAAAATAATGTCCGAAAGGTGGCCTCTATTTTGTCGCGCACATGCTTGCAGCCTCATCGCAAAGCTGCCCGTAACATTGCTCAGCATTTGTCGCAATATTGTGGCTACTTCACATCGAATTCTTTCTTTTATGTCTGTCTGGATACTCCTTGGGTGTTACTTTGAAACACTTTTGATTTTAGGTGCCCCAACCGAACAAGTCTGGAGAACGAGGTAGCCAGGAAGTATCGTTGTTCGTGCTCATAAGACAACCGGCCATCGCCTTTCTTTGCTTTGACGGCAAATGTGCGTCGTTCACCGAACCAAGTATCCAACTCCTAATTTAGTATCATATTGTGAAATCGAGGTGCAGAGAACTCAATCTCTATTTCTCGAGAACTGAGGGTGTATATGTACCCAGGGGATGGTTTTTTCTACTCGAAGTGTGGGCTGCCTATAGCAACATTACTAACTTCCAACTCTCTAACTTCACAATGCATAACTTCACCGCCTTCCCTCTACTTTTTCTGCAGTGACATTCCCAAATCGTCTCGTTTCATTGGCTCACCTGTTATTATATGTGGTATATCTAAAAGCTTCCGAGCTTGTCACATAGAGGGCAGTGCTAAGAGCTATCCCGAAAGTCCGCTTGATGGCAGTTAGTTTAGTTCGGAGTTTGGGCACCAGGGGGGCTAAGGGCCCGGGCGCAGTCTACAGGAGCTCATTCGATTTAGATTCTATTTAGCCAGTTTCCAGATAGGTCGACTATCGTGGTCACCACTTGTCCACGCGAAGTATTAAATAAATCCCAGATTAAAACAAAAGAACTTTATTCTTTCCAAAGAAGCAGTTTTCTCCCAAGACGAGTTGGAGAACTGTTTGTCTAAAGTTAGTGTTTAGACTCTAAACACTAACTAACTAACTAACCATCACGCCGTTTCCCCGCAGGGGTAGGCAGAGAGGACGGACCGCCAAACATCCCGGTCTTGGCACCATTCCTTGCCTCGTTTACATTCATACAACGTCTCATACATTCTCTTCTATTATTCTGACTCTTGACATGGCCCGACTCAAGTATCTGATTCACTTGGTCGTGCCATGTCTTTCTTGGGCGTCCTCGACTTCTTCTATCATTCACATTTGCGTCATATATTCTCCTTACACTCCTTTCCTCGTTCATTCGCTCTACATGCCCAAACCATCGGAGCGTTCCTTTCTTGATCTTACTCATTACGCTTATATCAGCCTTGCATTCTTTGCGGATTTCCACATTTCTCACACGATCATACATGGTTTTACCACACATACGCCTCAGGGATCTCATTTCTACAGCGTTCAGTCTACTTTCATCCTTCCTCTGCCAGTTCCATGCCTCACTGCCATACATCAGGGTAGGTACCAGTACTCCATTATGGACGGCTAGTTTCGCGTCTTTGGACAGTTTTTTGTTGGTGCCAACGGCGTTCAGTCCTCCATTAATAGAGTTACCAGCATTCACCCTTCTTTCAATATCTCGGAATATCTTTCAATATGTCTAAACACTACATTATAATATTTTGATATTTTACGCCAAACTAACTTAAACCAATCTAAAAGCACAACTTAAACTCGGGGTGCGACAGGGTAAGTTACACATAATTTGAAACGTTTCTCATTCAAAAATTGCTGTGGTCTTTTTATTCACTACAGTATATTGGCCTTCGTTGCTCCGGCCCTGCTAATAGTTCGTGGTGCGTGCCAACTGCCAACCTGCCAACACTCTTTTGTTCCTATTGATCGATTCTCCTTGTACAAAACGCATATTTCATTCATTGGTTGTAAGTTATAACGGATCTGATATTAGGCATCGTGTTACCGGAAAATCTCTCAAATTAATTCAGTACTTTACTGCAATAAATTTGTGAAACAAGGTATCCGATATCCGATCTTTATCAGGAAATATATTGTTTCACTGCGAAGTTTCAATGTATTTTAAAAATATAACAATATATAATATTACGCCGTAGGGAGGTATTTGTGTTCGATCATATTAACTCGACCGTTTTGCATTTAGTCTCTCTGTAAATTTGTTTGTACATTCCGTCTATGTTTCAAAATTGTGGTCATTTTAATGGTTCAGCAAAGATAATTTTTTCAAATGTGAAATCTTCGTGTTTATTTGGACTTCTTATTCGAATTTTTTCACGGTACCTATGAGTGTGTGCTAAAAGAAAGTTCGAAAAAAGAATTTTCATTTGAAAAATTGCAAAATTCCTTATTTGAAAAAAAAAAACACATAAAATATATAGTTAATAAAATTAGGTGTGTACTTAAATACGTATTTACAAATCGTATGATTTCAGAGGAAATTTTGGTTTTGATTTATTAAATAAGATATATTTAGATTCACATTTTTTTTAATGCGATGTCTACTAATCACAGATCACAGAACTACTAGTATTTACGCCTGGCTGTAGAAAACATTTTTTTTCTTCTTATTTATTTTTCTTTCTCTCTTAGAGGGTCCTGGGCGACCTGTCTCCTGTTACATCCCTTCAATTCCTCACGCCAAAGGATGTGATGGTCGTTTCGACACAATCCACCTACATAAATTTAGGTCTCCCAATGCGCCTTCGTCCTGCAGGCTTAGCCTATTTAGTTGTATGTACATTATTAACTAAATTCCACGAATATAAAATTAGCTGAAAAAAATAGGAATTGTAATAAAAAAAACCCATTACATATTTTGAGACTTAAAATGTTGCTTCAATAAGATCAAAGTGTCAATGGTTTCATAATTTGATCTTATTTTAATATATATTTTCCCACATCCCGCAAGAATGGATCTGCGATGGCAGGTAGTATTAATTTTAAATCCTCGATGTATTTTCTAGATTTACTTCATGCTACGTTTCAAATTCGAAATTGGCCAGCTCCTTTTCATAATATTTGATATGTCTCTGGCTGTTCTTATTTTCGACAAGATTTTGGAATTAAGTCCGTAATCAAAAGCTCTATTCAACTTTTCCTTTTCAGACAGTTTTAAATCGACTTCCTCTACAATTTCAATGTCTGATTCCGACACTGAGGAAGACATCTTTTCTTCAACTGATTTCGATATGTCAATCACCGTCTATCATCTTCATTTTTATAACCTGGTAAGGCAAAGGTTTCGATTTCAGGTAGATATAACTGCCATAAGAATTACATCTGCGAAACAAAGATAGGTGAAAGCTGGTCTGCCTGAACAATCCCAGTGTAGTGTTATCAAAAGAATAAATACTGAATGTTACCCCGGCTTCGATAAAACTTGACTTACCTACTTCTAAGAAAGAGACTTTATGACTTGTATCCCAAGGTATCAAGAATATTGTGCGGTTAATGACATGCTGCCAATAAAAAAACATATTTCCACGGTTGAAACAAGGTCGTGAATCTAACAAAAATCGCATAATTCCGGGATTCAGACAAGCACAGCACCGGGATTACGGTGTCCACAAAGGTCTCGGATTCCCGGGATTCATATACTAGTATTTATTTTTATTTTATTTATTATTTATTATTTTTATTTATTTATTTACGGACAATTAGTCCAATTAACAAGAGATCACAATGAAAGGAGATTACATATAGATGAAGAGCATTGACAAAATACATATAATATAAAAATACATAGAGAAGATTACTACAAGTAGCTTGAAGATGGATTTAAAAAGACTTAAAAAAATTATAATGTTTGAGGTTTCGTAATTAAATACCGGAGCTGAATCATTTGTAAGACGTTTATTGACACTGTTGACAAGTTCAAGGTTATACATCAAGTGACGCGACAGACCTACCCACTATCAGCATCTGACAGCTGGTTATTATTATTACCAACATAACATCCTTTCCTCCTTCCATTTTTTTTAATTTTTATATCAAACCAAATAACAATGACAAAGAAACTTAAGAGTAATCACTATGACTAAATCGTACAGGGGGTTTCACAACTCTGCCAGACCTAGTTATAATATCATTATTTCCACTAGTGCTGGGTAACGGTTTAATAACAATTTCATTTTCCTGACTTGGAAAGTCTTGCCATTTATCGGGACTCTCATAACTTGATTTTGACTTAAGACAACTTTTTTTATCTGGTTAACATGAACCTTTTTCACCTCTCCTCCGATTAATTGAATTAGATACACCCATGAACTTAATTTCAACTTAACAGTTCCCTGAAACCATTTCATAGGACCTTTCACATGTCTTAAATAGACCAAAACATTATCATTTTCTTTACATTCTTTCAATGCATTTTTTGTTGATTGTTTGACATTTTGTGATTGTTTACTTTTATTGACATGTCTTTCTTCTGACAAAATATGTAGTGGTGTACGTGGCTCATATGAAAATATTTTAGCCATTGGAGATACACCCGTAACAGAAGTAGGAGTGGAACGATAACTATACAGACAATCTATTAGACGTTGAGCTGGCGATAAAAATTTAGAATTTTTCGAAAACATAAATTTAATTAATATTTTTTTGAAAGTTTGAACAGACCGTTCCGCTAATCCATTTGACTCGGGATTATACGGCGGACAAAATAATAATTTAATTGATTTTTCTTTACAAAAAATAGAAAATTCTTTGCATGAAAATGGGGGACCATTATCACAAACAATAGTTTTCGGAAAAGCGAATCTGGAAAAAACTTCACTTAATTTAGATAACAAATCCGAATATTTAGTATTTTTCATGTAAAAACATTCTACCCACTTTGAATATGAGTCGCAAACTAATAAGTATTTTGAACCTTTTAAATCAAAAAAATCCAAATGGACTCTTTCCCATGGACTTTCAGCAATAGGCCAACTATGACGTACATTTTTGTTAGCATTTTGTACAGACTGACACATTTCACATCTAGAAATAACATCTTCAATATCTTGATTCATACCTAACCACCATACATATGAACGAGCAAGAATTTTTGATCTGACTATACCTGGATGACCATAATGTATTAAATTTAAGATTTTGGACTTAAGAGATTCTGGTATTACAATTCTGTCACCAAATAAAAGACATTTTCCTTTGACCGACAGTAAATTTTTAAACTTGAAATATTTTTTAATTTCTGGACTTGACAAGTTTTCAATCCAACCGATTGAAACATACTTAATGACTTTACATAATGTTTCATCTTTTTCAGAATGACTTTCAACTTCTGAGAATGGAATTAATGGTGTAGACATGTATACAAAATTACATTCCTCAATATTGAATTGTTGTTTACTTGGCAAACGTGACATTACATCTGCTTGAGGAATTTTCAATCCTTTTTTATATTCCAATTTATAATTGTACGCAGACAATATTATAGACCATCTTATAAGACGTGATGCTGCTAAAACGGGGACTTTTTTGTTTTCAGCAAATAAAGACAACACTGGAGCATGATCAGTATATATCGTAAAATGACGACCAATTAAATATTTGTGAAATTTCCTAATTCCAAAAATAATAGCAAGGGCTTCCTTGTGCAATTGGCTATAATTTCTTTGAGCTGAATTTAATGTTGCAGACTCAAAAGCTATAGGAAATTCTTGATTCTTTACGACATGACTTAAGACACAACCGACACCGTATGCACTGGAATCGACTGTAAGACACAATGGTTTTGACGGATCAAATAAAACTAACATAGTTTTATCTGACAAAAGAGACTTACTATTTACAAATGCCTTTTCGCATTCATCAGACCAACACCATTTTACATTTTTTCTTAATAAATTATGAAGTGGTTCTAGCACTGTAGGACACATAGGAATAAAATTCCTATAAAAATTTAACATTGACAAATATGACTTTAGTTGAGTAACATTTTCTGGACACCCAGTAGACTTAATTTTCTCAACTTTCGACCAAGACGGACTTTTGCCTTGACCTGACAAAGTAAAACCTAAAAATTCGAAAGAATTCACAAAAAATTCACTTTTTGACACATTAATTTTTATATTAAACTCATTTAATTTTGACAAAACTTTATGCAAAGTATCAGAACACTCTTTCTCATCTTTACCACCTATACAAATATCATCAATATATGCAGCACAGTTTTTTATGCCACACAAAACTGTATCAATTACCATTTGAAAAACGGCAGGAGCCGATGACAATCCATAAGTTAAACGATTATAGACATATAAACCATTACATGTATTAATTGTAAGTAATTCTTTACTAGAATCTGACACAGACAACTGTAAATATGCGTTTGTTAAATCTAATTTACAGAATACTTGACAACCTGAAAATTTATTAAAAATATCCTCTGGACGTGGAATAGGATATTGATCAATTCTCAATTGTGGATTGACTGTAGATTTCAAATCTGCACATAAACGTAATTTTCCATTTTGTTTAGGTACACAAACTATTGGAGAAGACCAACTACTATATTTAACTTTTGAAATAATGCCTTCGCTTTCAAGACGACTTAGCTCTTGACATACTTCAGCACGAAGTGCATAAGGAACTTCATATGCTTTGTGAAAGACAGGAGTAGCATTATTTTTTAAACTTAAATTCACAGAAAATTCTTTAATTGGTAAATCGTTATTAGTAATCGAAAAAGAATTTAAATATTTTTGTGACAATTTTTTAACAATATTTGTTTTATTTTTCTCGCTGACAGACATCAGACGACAGATTTTTTATAACCAATACTGGTAAATCCATTACAACATTAGAATCCACAACATTTACTTTTGCCATAAAAAATCCAAAACAAAATAAATTTTGACTATTTGCTGTGAAAAAATTACCGTAGAATTGACTTAACTGACAAGTTTTGAAAAATTTTAAATACATTTTGTTACTTATTAATGTCGAAGAACTTCCTGTGTCAATCATAAAAGACATATTGATACCATTTACAATTAAATTAATTTTCGCTGTATCAGACACTGACATATTTAATACATTTACATTATTGACACATTTTACGTGATTGATGATTGATTTTGCGTTTGGACAAAATTTCGACGTATGCCCGTAAATATTACACTTGTAACATTTCCACTTTTTTGAAGGACATAACTCCGGTTGATGAGTTATAAAACACCTCTCGCTTCTTCTGGACCCTTGACGTGATGGAGATGACAGTTGACTTGATGTATAACCTTGAACTTGTCAACAGTGTCAATAAACGTCTTACAAATGATTCAGCTCCGGTATTTAATTACGAAACCCATCCCATCCTCGTCGCCAATTATAATGTTTGAGGTTTCGTAATTAAATACCGGAGCTGAATCATTTGTAAGACGTTTATTGACACTGTTGACAAGTTCAAGGTTATACATCAAGTGACGCGATAGACCTACCCACTATCAGCATCTGACAGCTGGTTATTATTATTACCAACATAACAAAAATCACATTGCGTAACGACTGCCGAAAGTCATTTAGGCTTACACCAAAAAATTCAATGCTTTGATTTGTGTTGACTAGTCTCGACATTCTGAATAAAGGAGAATGATATCCATAATTAGTAGAATGTTGATTGAGGAACAGCAATTCATTATTTCGGAGTCTACGGGAAGGAATGTTGAACTGGATGATTTGTAACAAAGCAGGTGTGTCAGTAATACTGTTGATAATTTTGAAAATGCATATTAGATCAGAGTCCTTTCTACGTTTTTCTAAAGAGGAAATGTTTAAAGTTTGTTCAATTTCATCATACGAGTATTCTCCTCTTTCAAGTCCTAACCTCCAAGCAATTCCTCGTAGGAAGCGATGTTGTACAGATTCGATGTAACAAATGTGGACAGCATAAAAAGGAGACCAAATGACACTAGCATATTCAAGGTGAGGGCGGACCAGCGAACAGTAAAGAGTTTTAAGTGTATTTATATGTTTAAAGTCAGAGGTAATTCTATGAATGAAGCCGAGTAGTTTAAGTGATTTGTTTACGATGTTATTAATTTTTTTTTTTTACAGTGAATACCGCACAAGAATCTCAACTGCTCCCGTCTGGAGCCAGTGAGACTATGGCATCCCCAATTGGGGTATGTTGTGAGGCTGAAGGTAGTGGGGAGGGGAAGGAGGTGGGGAAGAGGAAGGTTGGGAAGTACCTGGCTATTCAGATCTGGTCACTAAACACGGCTAAAGCCATTTTCAAGCAACGTTTCAATTCTGAATGGTGGTCTTACACCAGGGCGATACTGATAGTATCTTCCACTCTGGAACATGCCGCAAATATACTATATATTATTTTAAATTAATTAATTGTGAAATAACACAAATTAATCAAATAAAATTTATTTGCGCATGCCAGGTTCGAACCCGCGACCTCCGGAATGTGAGTCAAGAGTCTTAGCCACTGGTCTTAGAATGTGATCCCGGAAAGAAAGTTTACAATCCAGAGTGACCCCAAGGTCCTTAATAGATGTGACAGTAGAGAGACAAACATTATTTAGTTTATAATCAAACTGAATAGGTTTTTTGGTTCTGTAAAAGGACAAAATTTTGCATTAACCAACATTAAGTTCCATGCAGTTAATTTTGCACCAATACATACTCCCTCCCTCCCTCAGTCATACTCCCTCAGGTGGATAAATCTCAGACAAGTTCCGACATTGAAAACCTTTAAACGATTTATACCCCTAGAAAATATTTTCTTGATTAAGCAAATAAACTTCTTCGTTTGTACCACTTTCATTGTTTAGACACTTCCAACATTTTTTGTGAGCAAATCTCACTTATCAGGGTTTATCGGTTGCAAGGTTTGCTGTGAAGAAGTTATACATGCAACGTACTAGCATTCCGAGCCGTAGCTAAACACTGGTCTGATGAGTATTTTTATAGATTGAATTTAGTCCTATTTAAAAATGTTTTTGGAAACAAAAACAGCGTCTGTTGGCTACTCTAAGGTTCTTCTGGGTTTTGCAGAGCAGCTCTTGATAAAAGCTCCATTGTAACTTTCAACGGAAGCAATCTTCCGAACAGGCCCTCCATTGATATGCTTGGTGTAACCCTAAGTGACCAGCTCAGGTATGGGGGCTCCATTGAAGCCAGAGTAAAGCTAGCCTCCCAAAAACTGGGCGTACTGTACAGGGCCCGCAGATACTTTAATAGTACACAACTGCTAACCTTGTACAAATCACAAGTACGCCCCACGGTTGAATTTGGCAGCCATCTCTGGTCTGGAGCTCCAAAATACCTGAAAAATACCCTCGACTCTGTGCAGAAACGGGCGGTCCGTTTGATAGATTCTCCCATCTTAACAGACGGATTGCAATCTTTAGAGCACAGGCGTCGGGTGGGAATGCTATCCTTGTTCTACCGGTATTACAATGGAAGATGCTCCGAGGAACTAGCATCATTGATCCCTTCGGCACCGGTGCATAGTCGGGAAACACGCCAAACGCGTGCCCAACATTTGTACACGGTTGACATTTGTCACATGAGAACGGGTCGTTTCTTCGACTCGTTCTTGTGTTCAACAGCTCGGCTGTGGAATGATTTGCCGGCCTCTGTGTTTCCTCCTTCCTACAACATGGGTCTCTTCAAGACCAATGTTCATTCCTTCCTCTCCTCAAAAAGACCCTCCACACAGCATCCCAGATGACATAGGCCCTGAGGGAAATTATTTTCCTCAGGGCCTCCTGTGTGGAGTTAATGTAAAAAAAAAAAAAAAAAAATGAATTAACTTCTTTCACCGTAAATCTTCCGCATTACCCACTGACACGTAAATAACGTAAACTATGAAGCAACCGCATATCTTGAATTAACACATGTTACACCGTTAGGCGTGATTGCGTGGCGTAATTGTCACCCATTTTGTCACTATAACTCATAAGTTCTCACAGCGGGTTAGTTATGGGTTAGAATGCGGAAACTTATTTTATCAACGTGAGTAGGTACCAACACATGAAAAGTTTTTAGTAAACTTTGCATTAAAGCTTTTGGTTTGAAGCGAATATTATGTAGATATTTTCTTTCTCTAATCGAAAAGACTTTTTTTTAAATTTCGCATACGGAGCACAAATAATGTGAATGTAAGAAATAAATGTGATACGGAACTAAATTTGTCAAAATAATTTGGCAGGTGCTTGGTAAGGAGGCGTCTACTAATAACTACAGGAATTCCAAAAACTGAAAAAATCGAACTAATATATATGAGAACCAAAGTGTTGACGAATACCTACAGCTCAAACTGTTGACTAACATCTATGTGAACCAAAGTGTTGAAATGTCTACAGCTCAAACTGCTGACCAATATCTATGAGAACCAAAGTGTTGACGAATATCTACAGCACTGGCAGAGGTTGGATTTGCAATTATGTATAGCATATTGGAATACCTGACGTAAAATTGCGTACGCAGTTTAAAAAACTTAATTTATGTAAGTGTGTATGTAAAAATCCCTAATATCGGACTATTGGACACATTTAGCTGATTAGTCCAACCTACGCTCTGTAGATATTAGTTCAACCTACGCTCTGTAGATATTCGTCAACACTGGGACCGTCATAGATATTCGTCCGACCTTAGCTCTGTAGATATTAGTCGACACTCTGAAGTTCGTAGAAATTAGTTCAACATATGAGCTGTAGATATTCGTCCGACATACAGGCTGTAGATATTAGTGTCTGGAGTCCTTGGTAACGCTTTGTTCTAATTCATTAAAATTTTGAGTTTGGTAGGATAAAAAGGTAGTATCCTGGGTAGTAATTTGGGAGGAGGGTATGGGTACCGCAGCACCCGAACCCGTTTATTGGATAACCAACACCTCTGCCATAGATCACCACAAGTGGTTCACTACATTTGGTAAATTAGCACGAGAGGTTTGTCTAGGTGTTGGCGGCGGATGCATCGTTCCACCTATTGCGGAGCGGGCCGGATCAGGAGAGACTGGTTGAATTTGAAACCATTTGACTTCTCCATCGGGGCTCCCTCGACCCATCGCCTTGCACCGCAGTGGGAGGAATAGATTTTCAGTTTGGACCTTCAGATCCCTACCTTTTTCCTTCCCAGAACTTCCTCTCATTTTTTTCCCTGAAATGACCCTCTATATAGTATCCTCAAAGATAACGAAGACCCCGAGGGAAATTGTTTTCCTCAGGGTCTCCTGTGTGATGCTAATGTAAAACAAGTATCCAACGACAGCCATCTTGAACCGATACCGGAACATAAAAAACAAATTTACAGACGGATGAAATGCCCAATGGTCGAGTTAAAACATGACTTCACTACGCTCAGTCATTTATTAACTTACCGGCTACCCGGGCATTTATTGACATTTAACATTGGTACATAAAATGCAAACGCATTACCCGCCTCACTAGACGGTGCATTTTCTGAGACTTATTGAATTGAAAACTTCTTTAGCACCGTTGTGATTTGAAACTCGATGAAATGAAAAAAAGAGACAAACACATACAACTATAGGATTTATCCTGCGAGAGAATGAGATAGTACCTAATCGGTCTCCTCTTTAGGTGGGGCTTCGTAGCCTATCGGTCTGCTCTTTGTGCGATGCTTCGTAACCTCCCCACTCTTGCCTTCTTTAGTTTTATGAAGGTTTCACTTCTACCGAGAGTGAATTGCACACTCTGTTTTTTTTTAATATTATCTAGTATTTACCTTATTACAATAAATGGAAAGAAACAAAATTAAGACGTTTCACACATTATCCTGAGAGGTGTCCCTTCTAACATAAATATTTGAACAGGTGACAGGTGGGAGTCCAGCCTGTATCCTTTGAAAGCGCGCCAAGGGACTTATCGA
The DNA here is from genome assembly GCA_917880885.1 of Limnephilus marmoratus. NCBI lineage: Eukaryota > Metazoa > Arthropoda > Insecta > Trichoptera > Limnephilidae > Limnephilus > Limnephilus marmoratus. The sequence continues at coordinate 26,109,050 of OU862923.1, read as the reverse complement.
TTGCAGGTAACCTAAGCAGGTACCTACCAATACCACTTGCCAGTACTTCTAGTAGCCCCCCTATGAGTAATAATGGTAAATAATCATCATTCACGGTTCAGAGCCTCCAGTTCCTGTAGTGGTGTGTGTTATACAGCTAAATAATGATTAAACGTGTTAATTTTATGCAAGACGAGGTAAATTTAAGATTATCTTATTTACTTAAAAAAAGAGATACCTGTAGTTTATAGAATATATATTTTTTAACTGATTTTTCATTAACAACTCAGTTCTTTGCTTTAGATAAGTTATATTTATCCATGTATTTCAAGTTTAATTGTCATTTTTCTTTTATACTTGCTACAAGCAAATTTGGTATGCAATTAGTAAGAAAAAACAATTATTATAACATCCGGAAAAATCTCAAATACTTACATGTTTAAAAAGCTTACTTACCACATATAACACCATTGTAATATCTCCCTCTTTTTTACTAACGACGTTTGTGACAGATAGAGAGGCCACAACGTAGCCTTCAGTGGCAGGATCATACCATACATATAGGTACCTATGTAATTGAATAATTTTAATATTACTAGATACCTACAACTTTACATTAATAATGTTTGCTTTTAAAAATTTTATCAGAGAAATAGGTTCAAGCCTAAATGAATAAAAAGTGCTGCGTTTGAATTGATTCTGATGTTGAAAATGGAATCTAATTTTCAGGTTTGGATTACATTTGATTTTCAGATGATTTATTTTGAAAAAGGAACAAATCTGTATTTTTATACGAAGTTGACTTTATTTTAATTTGTTCTTGTGTTTTAGCTACGGTAGATAACACTTGTCAAAAAATTCATACCGGTGGCGGTGTTGCGATATGGTAACCATGGCAATTTAAACAAAGCTCGCTTCGAGGGGGGATTGTATGAAGCAGTCGAAACGTTTTTACAATTCGTCAGTTGGTACCGCGAACTGCAAGTAATGTATTGAAAATGTCTCAATTTCACCGAGTTTTGACCAAACTTTCATAGAATCTGTGATGTTTTTAAAAATTCGGTGTTTTGTTATTTTGCTGAGGTGTTGAAGATGTTTTAGAATGTTGTTTGGAAAATTTGGTGGATAGGTAAGAAATTAAAAAAATATATATTTTGTCACCCTCTTTAATCAAATAATTACATATTTCAGATAAATAATTTGTACAATATTGAAAATAGAGTAGTGGAAGCACGGAATAAACTCCAACAATATGTGTCATCGATGCTACTAATATAAACCAATTTTAAAGGGGTTAGGAATCTTATTTGGAGAGAAGAATGAATTAACTTATTTTAAAAATTTAAAACATCTCAATTATTACCGTTAAACTTCTTGTGAAATCAAGTATGACCACTTCAGAAGAATACTGCGTGCTCAAATAATATGTTTACGAGTTATGGTAATTGTTATTAGATTTTTAAAATAAATAGCAGTGCTCCTGTTAACGGATTTTCGTCTTTTAAGGGGTCACTCAAATTTCAATAGATTTTTTTTTAATTCACGTGAGTACTTAGGCCATAGGACCATTGTGCTATCTCACATTTTAACAGTAACCAAGTCCCTTTAATAATAATAATTTTTTATTAATTTCTTACACAATTACAAATTTTAATTTATTACATGAAAGAAATAACGCCATATAAATATTTTAAAAATAATGTTTACAAATATTTATACATATGTAAAAGAAATTTAAAGAAATATAGCAATTTTAAAATAAAAATCTCAGGCAGTGGTGAAGACTTCGTCAGTGTGGAGAGACTCTTTCAAGAATCAAAAGAATTTCCTTTTGAATCTCTCCCCACCGACGCCATCATATACATCAATCTCGGAGGAGATTTGGTTCAGAGGCAATATACTTCTCCCTACCGGTAGAACCATTGGCAGTTTAGTCCTACAGGCAGGAAGATAGAATAATCTATGATAATGCCGTCTAAGATAGTCATCTGGAACATAGAGACACACTCGCTCCAAAAAGGCTGAGTTCTCAGTATAGCCTCGCAGCAGTCTGAATAAGTGGGTCGCGGCATACCCCTCTCTTCTGAGCTGCAGGGAGTGAACTCCCAGCATCCCAGAAGAAAGTTCGTTGGGTAGAGCCATGGATAGTGGCCATACAGAGATAGTGGCCATGTAGAGAAATCTTAGAAACTTTTTTTTGAACCCTTTCCAACATGAGGGAGCACCCCACCTCATGAGGATTCCAGATAAGCGAACCACTCTCCAGCCTACTGCGTTTAATAAAGTTCACCAGAGTTGTCATTGGATATGTGGCTAAGTCATCTGTTTCTAGAGTGTGTCCCCAGGTATCTGAGCGTAGCTCCCACCAGGGCAGGACATTGGCTCTTCATCCTCTTCACATTTTCTACATCTATTGGTGCTTTCCACTCCCAATAGCTGCATGTGTCTCTTGAGATGGCAGTGTCCCGTTAGTAGCCCTACCAGTTCTCTCAGCGAGTTTTGTCCATATCGAGTAGTTTCCTAGCCCGTCTGGGGTCCGGTCCGTTAAGTCCGTTTATGAGTACTTTGGATTGCCTCATTCCGGGTGCCCTCTCCCATTCCTTCCGGTGCTGGGATTTGACCCACCTCTCAATATGTAATTTGGTGTGGCAAGCTGCTACTCCTGCGGCCGGCTCGGATCCCGCAAGTGGTGCTTTCGCCCCTTTCCGTGCTAGTTCGTCAGCTCGCTCGTTGCCCTCAATAACCTGGTTATCATCGTTAATAGATACCATTATAATTTTTTAAACTTTGTCGGTCTTTTGTATTTGGATGATTAAAGTTTGATAAGTACACTAACCCTTAGAGCGATGGCGATGCACTGCTAAGTAAATGCAAAATCATGTGTTTTTGGTTTGAAAATTGGATCGCCTAGAAATATCTTAGACTCTTTAATTAAATACTGCGATTAGATCACATTTTTGTGTTAGAAATAACTTGTCAAACTTATTTTAATAGTCTTTTTATATGCCTAGTAAAAATTAAAGCATCATGCCTATAAAACCGTTTTAAAGTTAAAGTTCAAATTACCTCCGCTTTTCGGTTACGGTTTTATCGTATAATGTGGAAAATTAAAGTTTTTATAAAATGATGGTAAAACATTTAAATATATGTATCTGAACTTCGCGAAAATAAAGTACGCGTTTTGGCGATGTTTTTTCTTAAATAAATCAAAACAGACAGTTGGTGTCAAACGGGAATTTAAACGGTATCGCCATTTACATAAGGAGTGTTATTGTTAGCGCCCCCCCCAGGTTTAAAATATAAAAGTCTGTTACAGTGTAAAACCAGTCCAGTAAAAAAAAAATCAATTATTTTAAGCAATTAGGCCATGAATTAATAGTTTCTCTTATGAAAATGTATTAAATATAAGAACTGTAAAAGAGAACACAGTAATCTATAAAAAAATAAGAAACTAGCTTTAGGAGTCAAAATGATGAAATATTATATTAAAACTGGTTTTGATGTTGTCTGGCGTTTATCCTCTCTGTCTAACCCAGTGTTAACGTGGTGTGATATTTAGTTAGTTAATAAATATAGCCAGTAGCGGGTTTAGGGGGGGGGGGGGGGGTGCACGGGGGCACGTGCCCCCCCCCAGACGGTATTTTTGTTTACTGTGGAGATTCCATCACAGTACATAGTAAGAAGCTAAAACTGTCTTTATTAAACATTAATTTAATTTCTCGATTGTTTTGACACTTTCATAAACCTTCCTATAGATACATAATTGAACTTGTAGAAATAAACTTGAAGTATGATACTTCAAGTTTATTTCTAACAGTAATTGTTGATTTTTTTGCCCGTCCGCCCCTTGTGCCCGCCCAGAAAAGATCCTAACAGTAATTGTTGATTGTTTTGCGCGTCCGCCCCTCGTGCCCCCCCAGAAAAAAAAACCTAACGGCAATTGTTGATTTTTTGACCGTCCGCCCCTTGTACCCCCGCAGAAAAAAAAAACCTAACAGTAATTGTTGATATTTTGCCCGTCCACCCCTTGTGCCCCCCCTCAGGAAAAATCCTAACAGTAATTGTTGATTTTTTTTTGCACCCCCCCCCCCCCGGAAACAAATTCTAACCGTAATAGTTGATTAATTTCGCCCGTCCGCCCCTTGTGCACCACCAGAAAAAATCCTGGATCCGCCCTTGAATATAGCAGTTCGTGGAGAGAGCAATCTTTGCATCTGAAATATCCTACAAACTTTATATATTATAAAATGATATATAGGTATACTACAGAGACCGGACAACTCAGTAGTGTGCAACTTCATCATTCCTTTAAAAAGTAATCAAAAGTGACGAAAAAAAAACTTGGTTTTAATTAGGTAAAGTTAGGTTAGGTTATGGGATATTCAAAAAAATCATCACCATCACTTTTAACGTCTTTTGAAAGGGGTATTGTTGTTCAAATGCCATATTGTTGAGTTGTCGTGGAATCACATCTGCAACTTAACTATCGATTTTAAAGTTTGTCACCTTTACATAGTATAAAGCAAAGTCGCTCCCGCTGTCTGTAGATTTTATATCTTTTAGACTAAAGAGAGTCTGTAGATGAAAGATCTTAGATCTTTTAAACTACGCAGCGGATTTTCATGCGGTTTTCACCAATAGATAGAGTGATTCATGAGGAAGGTTTAGGTATATAATTTGTCAAGATTTTGTGTAAATTTGTTGAAATATATAATATATAAAGGGAGCGGGCGGTGTAGATATGATATTTTATTTATTTATTTATTTATAAAATACATGTTACATATATTATATTAGACAATTAAGTAGATTAGATTTATTAAATCACCATACTAGGTGGCTGCCTGTTTTATGGTGATCAATTAAAGATAGTTTCTTTTTAGTGAAGTCTAGTGTAAACACATGGTACTAGTATGTAATGATGTTGAAAATTGATAAAGTTATAATAAAAAATAGAAAAAAGAAGTGCGTAAAATAAACATGTAAATAAAATAAACCTGTAAACATATGGTACTAGTATGTATGCAAATTAATAGATAGCGTTGGTTATAAAGGTTGGGTAACAGCGTTTTCAGTAGATGGAGTTGTGTTTCGTTAGCCACAGCAACGTGTGGCCGGGTCTGGTATTTGTAATAATTTTGAGTCAAGGGTGGTATAAGGTACGTTATAATATAAGGTATACAGTTTAAATTTCCGGATTACCAAGGTTAATCTTTGTTTGTTTGACTTTGAATTGAATGTTCTACGAGTAGGTACAATAATCAGCGAAGGAAAAATATGAAACAATAAAATTTGATCGTTTTGTTAAACACCTAACTTTTGTAATTTAATGTTAAATAGGCCCTCTAGTGTTAATAAACTGTTAAACTGCTTCCATATAAGCTTTGTTGCGGAGTTTGTCTTTGCATCGCGTGTCGGACAACTTGGAACTATTACTTGCCAACTATTTTATAGGCAAAACTAGGTCGCTATTTTTATTTTGAAACTTTTCATTTTGCGCGATTATATGACCCGAACGAACCCACGCACCTTCTTATGGAAATAATTACAGATGGAAGCATTTGAAATCAATAATATAGTTTAAATCAAATTCCTTGACTCTGGGACCTCGAAATATGGGTACAAAATCTGATTTGGCAATAAAAATTTGATTTAAGGGCCATTAACCAGCCAGCGACCGAGAATTCAAATATCGTCAAAAGATGTTCTTACGAAAGTGCAGGGCGGTTGAAATGAGAAAAATTAATTATTCTCCGTACCAGCTTTTCTAAATTATAAGTCAACATCGATTTTATATCCGCGTTGCGACTAGAATCTTGCGGGCCGCACCAAGACACCTCGCGGGCCGCAGGTTGCCGACCCGTGACTTAGAAGTTTGCTATACACCAGGAGAAACTCATAATGAAATTTTCTAATTAATTAAAAGTAATATTCAAAAAAGCTTTTCTGCTTGTGCTGTATAAATAAATAGTAGGACCTTTAGTTATGTCATTTTAAAATCACGGATACCCTTTTCCGCGGTCCCATGACAGTTGATCCCCCGCGAGTTGGCCTCCCGGCGTAGGATGTACCGCCGGATAACAAAGATTTAAAACATATTTTCATTCAAATGCATCAAGGATAAAACTTTATAACTATGTATATTCTGAATAACCCAGCGCATAAGTACAAAAAATCGGCACTGTAAATAAATTAGTTTGATATCCATACCAAATTAATTTTTAAATGTATTTTTGAAGTCGATTTTAGGTTTGAAATTGGTGAATATTGCACAAAACATAATTTTGTAATTTTTAAAACTGTCGGTAGATCAACTGTCAGTCACCCTCTTCTATTTTACTAGCCGCTGGCGCATCAATAGCAATTTAAATAAAATAAATAGTGACTAAAATAATAATAATTTCTGTTTTAAAAGAAAATGTTGCGCGACCCCTCAACAAGTCCTTGGACAAAGAATGTGACTACTTTATGAACGCAGAATAATAACATAAAATTCTTTCCTTACTGTCTCACATTGTTTCATATGGAATGTTTGAGTTGTACAAAATATTTTAATCTTAAGATCTAAGAAATTTGGTCAAGGTGAAATTATATCTCAATTTATTATACCCCGCATTCCGTATGCATACGGATTTATAATATATTTCCCTTGAACACGGATTTTAAGCTCTTAAAATAATGTGTGTTACTTTATAAGATAATCTCTGTACATTTGACGTGTTGAAAGGGAATAAGAAATTCAACGGTCCTTTTTGATAATAACAGAGGGCGACACTTCCGATTAGAAAAATCCTAAACTATTAGTATTAATCCACTATTAGTCCAATAAACGAAGGTCCAATTCAGTAAATTTAAATGTAAATTTCCCGAAAAGAGTTCAGAACTTTTGTTCCCCTTTCCCTTTCCATTGCAACATGGTGAGGTTTTTATCCAGTAAAGACTTTTTTCCTCACGATAACATTAATGTAAAAGTAAATTCAGTAAAGTAAATAATCACCTTCAGAAGGTAATAGTTATAAGGCCGAATGAGCCGTAAAACTAGTTAGTTAGATCATGAAAGGGCATTGCAAAGCCCTAGTTTAGCTAGAGGATTACGAAAGAATCCGTAAAATCAAAAAAAAAAAAAGTCCAAAAGGAGGTGTAGATTGCGTGAGCAGGAACCTAAGCGATTCCTTCAGAAACTTGTTTAGGGTGCTTAGGGTGTGAACATACTAAAAATCCTGACGTCTCTGACGACATTTTACGAAAAAACTTAAAATTGCTGTAAATATTTACTGGTTGGAGATTTATTTACATATGTATGTATATTCTAAAAGAGAATTAAATTATTTACAACTTCTTTCAAATAAATTTCTTTCTTTGATGAATATTTTAGACGATATGAAGGAATGTTAGATGAAAAATGTGAGGTAAAATGATTTTTTTCGAAAATATTGACATTTGTGGAGCGTGTAACTCAAAAACGGCTGGGATTTCCAAAATTACGTATAGAATAAAAGTTGTAGATAATTCTATGAGATTTTCCCATGCGACGCACCGTTTTTGAGATATAAACGGAAACCCGAAAATCGGGACCTTCCCCCCCTCCCCCCCCTAGCTCACCACCTAGACGTCAGGACTTTTAGTATGTTCACACCCTAAGCACCCTAAACAAGTCCTGAAGGAATCACTTAAGGTTTCTGCTCACGCACTCTACAACTCCTTCCTTGACTGGACTATATAGGCGGCAGGTGGAGGCAAAAACATTGGGAATGTATGGCGAGCGATATGCTGAAATAGGCCTAAACCAAATGACCTTTTATCTTTTATAGCTAAGCTAAGTCTGTTATAACAAATAACCATATTATAACAAATTTTACCAATTAAATGTTAAATAACTATTATTTAATTATTTTGACTTTAATAATGGAATATTCGTTTTGCCTCCGCCAGCCATCTATTATACTCGAGTACGATAATAATACTATCAGATTCCCTATAGAATAAAATCGCAAAGCATGACCTAAAAAATATTAAAAAAACACGTTTGGTTTTATTATTTGACTCGTTACAGGTGTGGAAAAAATCATAGTGATTCTTTAAATGCTACTTTAGACAACTTGTCTAGAGATATTTAGTTAATATGAAATATTTTAACTTACGCGGTTATCATAGTTGTTTTAATATTAGCGCGCTCTCAACATTCGTATTTAGAGTTCTCCCTTTCAAACCATCTTATTCTACTTTATAAAAGTTTCCTACGGAGCCGGATAATAAGTACCTAGATGTAGTAAAGATAATTTTGAAATCTTAAGACCAAAGATCTAAGATAATAAACGATATTTGATTTTCTGTTGGTTCATTTTCGAAATCTACCCTGGACTGTATGGTGGACACCCTCTTCTCCCAAGTGGTGAAAGAACTCTTGAAATTCCGAGTAAAGACTCTCAGATTGTATTGTTTCACAGAAATTCAAATTTAATATTGACCTCAAATAGCCATTCAGTTCATTTGAAAGGTCCTTGTTAAGAGGGCATTACCAGAGAAAACCGGAAATACGTCATTTAAAAAAATGTTTTTAGACGTATTGACTCTTTTCCACAAAAAATTATAAATGGATTTCGAAAGATTCAAGTTCTTTTATCTAGCATTCGTATGTAATAAATTTTGAGAATTTTTTTTAATTTTTAGTATAATAAGGTTATTCCATAGGTCGTTGGCAGATTTGTTAAATTTTCAAAAAAGTTTTTGTATTATACCACACCCATTTCAAATAATAAAATCATACAGTAAAATAAATCAATACATTATCTAGCAAACGTATGTTTTAGAAATTTAATTTTAGTTTCAATAAAATCATTAAAAAATATGTACGTACATGTGTTTCTTGGCGAAAATTGGTCCGTTTGTGTATTTATTTGCGCACTTACAAACTAATATATTTCAGATTTTTTTAACATTCTTATTAAATTTAGACATTATTGAAAAATGATAAATACTTATAATCAAAAAATAACTACAAAAAGTACATTATTTTAATAGTTTTATCATCACGCCTTTCATCATTTTTGGATGAATGTATAAATTAAAGCTTATTTGAATTGAAATAAATTCGATATTGAGTTATAATTTAAAAAAGCTGGTACGGAGAATAATTAATCTTTCTCATTGGAACCGCCCTGCACGATCGTAAGAACAACTTTCGACGAAATGTGGATTTTCGTCCGCTGGCTGGTTACACGCTCTTAAACGCCGATGCTACTAAAAACTTAACCTAACCTAACAAAGAAATGGGACAAAAATAATATAGACATCCGGTTAAGACAATAAATTATTATTAAAAAATAGTAAAATGGGACCAAAATAATACAGATAACAATAATTTATTGTCTTTACAGGATGTCTGTATTATTTTTGTTAGGTTAGGTTAGGTTTTTGTGGATATTTTGTTGGGGGATGTTTTGTCGGAGGATATTTTGTAGGGGATATTTTGTCGCCGGGTGAAAAGTCGCGGAACCATTGTATAACGGACCAATGGCCTAACGAAGATTGTCTTCAGCCTCGATTACATTGAGCGAGTTTACAAGCTACTAGTCGGCGAATTCACTATCGGCTAGTAAACTTGTTCAGTGTGAAATCTGCTAGTTAGCTAGTAAATATGATGACGACCTCCGATTGACGACCTCCGTAGTCCAGTGGCTAAGACTCTTGACTCACATTCCGGAGGTCGCGGGTTCGAACCCGGCATGCGCAAATAAATTTTATTTGATTAATTTGTGTTATTTCACAATTAATTCATATAAAATAATATATAGTATATTTGCGGCATGTTCCAGAGTGGAAGATACTATTAGTATCGCCCTGGTGTAAGACCACCATTCAGAATTGAAACGTTGCTTGAAAATGGCTTTAGCCGTGTTTAGTGACCAGATCTGAATAGCCAGGTACTTCCCAACCTTCCTCTTCCCCACCTCCTTCCCCTCCCCACTACCTTCAGCCTCACAACATACCCCAATTGGGGATGCCATAGTCTCACTGGCTCCAGACGGGAGCAGTTGAGATTCTTGTGCGGTATTCACTGTAAAAAAAAAAAAAAAACTGAGCAAGTTTACTAGCAGATAGCGAATTCGCCGGTTAGTGGCTTGTAAACTCGCTCAATTTAATCGAGGCTTTAGTATTAATAATAACTTATATAACAACCTCGCATTTACCCTTTTTAGTCGATTTTATCTGATACATAAAAGAGGCAATAAAACGTTATTTCATCCAAACTTTTCGGAAAGATACTCGTATACCTTACAGGGTGTAACAGCACGTGCCCGAAAGATTTTAATCAGCATATTTGGAGAAAAAAGAGCATATTTGGATTATAAAAATGTATGTGCATTTTGTGTACGATGGTATTTTTTTTCTATCACACGTCACCACTGATCACGCCATACAAGCTCTCTCTCATCTGTAACCGTGCTGCTAGAACGAGACGGAGAGCGCATCACGTGACCCGTGCTGACTGAATCAAACTACTCAGTTGCGGCATGTGATGCCATAAAGAAATTATTTTTCCATCGTGCCTTTCCCATTCGTCCCGTTCCTCTTCCGCCTCCCCTTCCTCTCCCGCGTCCCCTTCCCCTCTCGCGTTCCCACTCCGCCTCCTCCACCTTCCCTACTTCCTACTCCACTCCCCCTCTTCCCCCGTCCTGCAAACCCCCCTCCCGAGTTCCCCTCCCCCTCTCGGATTCCCCTCCCCCCTCCCGTGAACTCCCTACCCGAGTTTCCCTCCCCCTCCCCACCCTCACGCATTTCATACATCCAATCCCAAGTTTTCAAACAGCTCGCGTGCCACATATCAAATTTTTTATACAAATTTCATATTGCCAGAGCTCACCAGTAGTTTTATCCCAAACCTCGTCCTGACAATAACGAACACAAAAAAATTCAATTTGGTGCAGTCATTTGGAAGTTATGCGCGTACATCCATTTCGGCGATTCATTTTTAGAAGATAGAAGATAGAAGAAGAAGAGTTATACAGATTGTAAAAGTATCATCGGACAGCAAAACGTCGACGTTTAAATTTTTTACTCCAAATACCTATACTCAGGAATCGCCGGTTAAAATGCTTCTTCTGTATATTTGTGTCTTTATTATCGCAACCCTGTACTATCTCTTGACTGGACACCCAGGTGGAAAGAGAAAAGTGGGAAGACCCAGACTGAGGTGGGAAGACGAAGTAAGAGGGGATGCAGCTCAGCTTCTCGAGGTACCAAATTGGAAGTCAGCCGCTGAGGACAGGAGGAGTTGGAGGCGACTGTTGCAGGAGGCCAAAGCTCGATATGGGCTGTAGCGCGATCGAAGAAGAAGTACTATCTCTAGGAAAGGCACGAGTATCTGCTAACGGGCTGACTAATATCTTTTCGAAAGTTGTATATTAACTTTCAGCAAACTTTTTGTTATCAAAGCTAGCGAGGTCCGAATGAAATGAAACTTTATGGCGTTGTTTTATTGTTTGATCGAAACATGGCAAAAATTACTTGCGAACATGGGAGGTCAACATAGGCTATAAAGGGATTTACATTCGTATATTTATTATAAAATACCATTTTCAAATTGATGGTGGTTCACTGTTACGTGGTTGTATTAATTGTGATTAAAAATTATGATTTTTATTTGTTCTCCCTAGATCTAAGAAAATAAGAACAATAGTCGTAACCCCTTCAAATTCTAATTTCGGTTGTGTTTCTGCCTGATACTTCGGTTCAATGAACTTTTGCTTTGAATTTTTCTTTGTTTGGAGAATCTAGACAAGCGATAAAGTACCTACCAATTAATATAACATTTTTAACGGAAAATTATTTTAATTGTCGTTTTCAAAATCGAAACTGATTTTTCAGGAATTTAGATGAGATACGAAGAAAAAAAAGGTTCCACTTTTTTGCCTCCAATTAATTAGCTCAATTTGACTTCCAACGCTCTAACGCCGAAATATCATCCGGTCCCCGCGCACTGCTACTCACTAGTAAATAATAATTCCTGTTAGAGTTATCTTAACAAGCTTTTATATACCCTAGCAAATGAAAACAGGACGTGATTCGATTTACTCCATTAGATTTTCACTTGATTGTAAATGTCGATAATCGAAACAAAAAAAATCGTCAAAAAAAGTTTACACGCGATAAAAGCGAAACTTTACCAAAACGATCTCAACCAATACTTGAAAAGTAAGGTCATAATCAAAGCGACTGATGAGCGCAGTTCAGCGTAATTTCCTTTTCATATCTCAACCAACCAGAGTGGAAGATACTCAAAAGTATCGCCCTGGTGTAAGACCACCATTCAGAATTGAAGTGGTACTTCCCCACCTTCCTCTTCCCCATCTCTTTCCCCTCCCCACTACCTTCAGCCTCACAACATACCCCAATTGGGGATGCCATAGTCTCACTGGGTCAAGACGGGAGCAGTTGGGACTCTTGTGCGGTATTCGTATAAAAAACCAATAGGAACCTTTAAAAGTAACATCATAATCAAAGCGGTCAATGAGCGCAGTCGATGCGTCGCAGATGCAGTAATCGTCATTTCCGTTTCATCCGAAATCCAAATTATAGCGGGACTATAAAAGTTTAACTTCAAAAAAATCTGTTTTGAATTAACAACGGTTGATAACAAACCTGTCTAAAATATGTTCAGTTTACTCTTATCTCCTTTCAACGTGTGTTACCCATTTGCCCTCGATATTTAATCTTTATTATCAGATGCTGTTGCTTTAAAAAAAGTTTCTTTTAAATGAAAATGGATCAAATTGAGTCCTTCTGACCTTTTCGCAGCTTTAATGGTTTTCAATAATGTTTTTCCAAGGTGAAAACAGTAAACACTAATTCATAATAATAATGATATTCTTAGCGAGAGACATAATCACTGCGTTGTTTTGCTGGCTATCTTTAGCTTATCTCTCCTTTGCGATAGGTGTAAAGACATTTTGAAAGGTTAAATGACAAAATGTATAAATAGTAATCAACATTCGTGTTGATATGTCTATTAACAGATCTGATGTATCATAATTAAAGCAGAAATATCTCGTATCAGCGTTAATAGGTGGGGATTTTTAGATTTTGTTTGGTCTATGTAAACTAAATAGTTGGTATTGGTTTTTTTAAAAGAAATAAACATTCCCGGGTTACGAATAACCCAAAAATGTTGCTTGTGTTGTGATGGAGGACTTAGCCAACCGAGGAAATCGAACACGCGATGGCCGGGTGGGAACCAAGCGCGATGCCCACTTAACCACTAACCGGTCATTATACGAGTATATGCATATTCAAATGATATTTTAATTTTTGCTTTCAAAAACTAGGATAACTTTTCACATACAAACTCGGGTCGATTCACAAGATTCGCATTACAACATACATAGACATACCTCCAATCTACAACTAAAAAACGACTTTTGGATAAAGAAATACGCAATATTTCCTCCCTCTTTCAAGTAAAACCGTTAAAAAACAACCAACTTCAAAATAAGTATTACGATATGGATTATGGACACAGAAAACAAGAAAATAAATACAACGTTCCAAACTAACAAAGATTAACCCTTATGTTATGTTTTCTTCTAGATATTGCTAATTGTCCTCTCATAATATTTAAACCTGCTTAATAAAAATCTTAAAAAAATAACTCTTACAAAAAAAAACTAGACCTAATTTATAAACCATATGCTACTTACTGTAAAAGCCCGTAAATTGGTAAATCTTAGGTTTTACTAGAAAATCTTAGGATTTACTGGAAAATCTTAATATCCAAAGTATGGGCTTTTACAGTAACACATACCCACACAAAACCATTATGTACAATGTGTACAAAAAATAAAAAAAATATCACAAAACTGCATCGTCTGAGCTTCACGGTACGTTTTGTGAAGACTGGAGAAACGATTTTTTTGGCGCCTTTATTTTTCATGAAAAGTATTCAATATGTATTTTAAATGACATATTTTGCAGATTGGTACTTTTATTCTTTCCTTTCTACTTTCGTGAAATATTTTTTGGCTTTATTTTCTGGGTTAGTCTGTTCGAACGTGTCCGAATACTACAAGTTGCACATCAATTTAATTACTTCTTATTTCTGAGATATTTAATATTTTTCATTTTGTATTTACATGTTGTGAATACCGCAAATGATTCCAACTATCCGGAGACAGTAGGACATGATATACCAAATTAGAATATGTTTTGAAGCTGAATGGAGTGAAGCTGAATGGAGTGAAGCTGAATGGAGTGAAGCTGAATGGAGGGAAGCTGAATGGAGTGAAGCTGAATGGAGTGAAGCTGAATGGAGTGAAGCTGAATGGAGGGAAGCTGAATGGAGCGCAGCTGAATGTAGGAGTGAAGATGAAAATAAGGAGTCACCTCTTTCTTTAGGTCTGGACTGGTGACTGCTGACTGGAATGATGTTCTTTCACAAGGATAGTACCTTTCAAGAGTATCTAGTAATGGAATTACCAAATATAGAATTGAAGTCGAGCTGGTCTTTGACAGACTTCAAATATACCTACTTCATGTACTGACTGTCACACTTCTATAGATGAGGTAACCATTCTTAAAAATCTTTAATTTAAATCTAAAATTCTTTTATACCCGTGTCATTTTTAAGGTGATTTATTTTTGGGGTATTACGCCGTGCTGCGCTACCTCCTTCTTTAGCCAACGTTTCGGAGAACGTTATACTGTCCATCATCAGGGCATACGTGTAATCAAGAATCAACGTGCCATGATGATTGACACTGTAACGCTGTCCGAAACGACTGATGAAGAAGGAGGTTGCACAACATCGCATAATACCTCAAAAATAAATCATGGAATATTTGTGGCCGTGAAAATCTCAAATCACAATCCCTGTAATTTTATTTTTTTTCGCCTACCCCTGCAAAATCCTTACTGACTTTTTTTACTAGGAAAGCATGTATCAGAGAAGCAATTAGATTTAAATAGTGATCTTCTTTCGATTGTTTCATCTTACATATAAATTGTAGGTCTTACTTCCTCATCAATAATTTGGTTAAAAGTAGAAGTAAGTTCAAATTGTATCTGTAAATAATCTGTAAATACGAGACAAAATTGCTAATGACTAACGACTTTAAACCAGACCAGACATTATCCTTGAGAAGAAAGAGGTTCACGTGCTACTTGATTAGGTTATGTCATATCTGTAGAGGATGTGGCATAATGATGAAAAGTAATTAATCAAAAGTAAAACTAAAAAAAAATAAAAACTCCTTAAGAGTCAATGTTTTTTGGATCTTGATAATTTTTGATTTAAAAAAATATATATTGACATAGTTACCTGCCCAAAAGGAAATCTCTCGACATTTCCTAACAGTGCATCATGCGAAAATCATTTATTGTCAAATGACATTTCTTCGCTCATGGAGTAACTGAAAACTGGTTGGCAACTCGATTCAACTCAACTTTAAGATTTCAGTAATTATATCAGCTTGTTAAACCAAAATAAAATTTATTAATAATGTATCAATTATATCATACATAATATTATATATAATATTAATTTATCAATCTCCCGAACAAAATCGATATTTTCCTGCTCTGACGGTGACTACCTATTCATAAGACGCGGCGGTTAGCATTGGCGGTCGCCCAAGACAAGTGGTCTTTAAGAGGGCATTACCAGAGAAAACCAGAAATATGTCATTTTCAACTCAGATTTTAGACGTATTGACTCTTTTCCACAAAAAAATATAAATGGATTTCGAAAGATTGTTCTTTAATCTAGCATTCGCATGTAATAAATTTTGAGAACATTTTTTTAATTTTTAGTATAATAAGGTTATTCCATAGGTCGTTGGCAGATTTGTTAAATTTTCAAAAAAGATTTTGAAAATTTTACAAACTAATATATTTCAGATTTTTTTAACATTCCTATTAAACCCTCCCCCCTCCCCCTACCCCCCTACCCCCCTCCCCCCTCCCCCCTCCCCCCTGCGCGACTGCCACTATCACAATACAATAGTGCTGGTTTTTCAGTTGCAACTGAAACGCGACTGCCGCTACCATAATACAGTAGTGCTGGTTTTTCAGTTGCATTGTTTTCAGTTGCTTTGTTGACAGGTTGCCATGGTAGCGGCTCACGAACTGTCAAGTTTTCGAATGATCTGCGATATGTCAGATCAGAAAAATATCGATTTTGTTCAGGTTGATTGCCCTTAGGCCCTCCAGTCATGGAGAAACTGAAAACCAACCATTGAAGTTCCCACCACTGTCCCGCCCCGGTATAGGCGACTTATGGTCGCCCCTTCGGAGCTCTCGCAAGAATCTAATTTTTTTGAATGAACGACTCTACATTTAATAAAACGAATCTAGACCTTCAATGCCCCTGCATACTTTGTTAGGTGGCGGAAATGTAGGATCGCCTACAGACTGTACTGTAATGGTCAGTATACTAATACTACAGGTGTTAGTGGTACATAAGAAATTCGATATAGAAAACAAAAAAATAGTATTTCAGCAACCATCATGAGTTATGCATGCAGTTGCTGATGAACGGAGGGAGACCACACACTCCAGAGCTGCAGGTATCTGTGTATGGAATAGAAAAAAAAGCAATGAAATAAGTGTAGATATACAAAATTGAAATAGAAATGGTGAAAGTAACCAACCGGCAACCGGCAGTCCCCGTGAGAATGAAGAAGGTCGTGTGTCCAACGTTACGACATCCAAAGGAGTCGTCCTTTAGCCAGCTAGCCGGTGGTGCCTAGACGACGTAATTGGACGACCATTCAGAAGACCCTAGGGAGGAAAGCGTCGGGTAGCCGGAGGCGGGACGGACAACCTTCGGACGCCGCTCAGTCTTTCCCCCAACCCTTTCACATCAGGGGGGGTGGCGCGGGCGCCGGGTGGAGCCCACCAAGTCCAACAGGCCGGCCCAAACAAGTAAAGCAGGGACAAGGCCCAAAGTCCAACCCCTTTACTGGGGAAAAGGACAATACAAAATAGGCAACGGAGTTCAGTTCAACCTCCAAATAAACTATATAACATAGGGAGAAAAGAAGAATAAAAAAATAAAACAAATGAAGACAAAATAATAATACATCAATCATTGATGCTAAATGAGTTGATGTTGGAGACCCCCATGGCGCTCATGAATAGATCATGAATACAGAGCAATATGAATATAACTTAATGGTAACAGTAAGTAGATGCTGTAAAAAAAGGCAAAGTATACTAAACATGAAAAATTGTAAAAATGAAATTAAAAATTAAACCGCAGAGCTGCAAAACAGAAAAGTTTAAATATTTATATAGCCGCAATCTTCCAAAATGTAAAAGTTTTGGTGAAATAGCATAACAATATAGAAGGGGAAGAAATATAATGTACATGTAGACTAAAAATGTTGACAATACTGCAGAGCTGCAAACAGTAAAGCTGTAAACTTTTAAATGAAAATAACAAAAGAAAAATAAATTAAAAATATAAAAGTATATACATCCAAAGCAAGTGAGTGAAAGAAAATTTTTGAATCGTAGTCCGTGGTATATCAGGAACAAGTACACCTGGTAACCTATATTAAACTAGTCAGCGACTCTGAGAGCAGGCCATCTTTCAACCCAGATCCTTGCAAATTTACGCAGGCACTCGAAATTCACCTTGTTCGAAACTAGATCAGTGTTCCACACTGGTCTAATCGGTACATCCAAACCATCTAGCATTTCCTCTCTAGCATCCATCATTATCTCACAGTGCCACAGAATGTGCTCGGCCGTCTGGTTGGTGCAACCGCACGCGCAGTTGGGATGAGGGGACAGGGAGAGGGAATGAAGTCTCCCCCTGAACTCCCCATGACCAGACAAGAGTTGGGTCACGTAGTGGTCTAGTTTTAGGAAGGCCCCTTCCATTCTGACTTTAACTGATGGGAAGAAGGAGAAGGTCCATCTTCCCAAATTCGACCTATCCCAACGAAGCTGCCACTCCTGGAGCGACAGTTCCCTCATTGAACGAAGCAGACCAGGGAGAGTCCCCGGACCACCCGGAGTTAAAACTACACCAAGATGAGTTGCCGGGGTTCCTCTGGTCAGCTTCTGCTTCGTAATCACCTCCCTGATTTCAAGATCGATTGGTAATAAACCGGCCAAAACAGGCAAAGCGTCCGAAGCAACGGTTCTATACGCACCGGATAGTGCCAACAGAGGCGTACGTTGGCCCCTCTTGAGAGCCAAGAGTATGAGCGAATTATCCAAGCGGTGCTCCCAAACAGATGCAGCATATGAAACTTGCGCCACATATACACATCTGTATAGAATTCGCAACACAGGATTACGCAATCCCCACTCAGCTGTGGAGAGTCTCCTTAGCTTCAAAAAGAGAGCCTGAGCCTTGCTGGATACATCCTTGACGTGAGACAGAAAAGAGGACGATCGATCTAGTGTAACGCCTAAGTATTTTACATTATCGAAAAAACGGATGTTGGACTCTCCCATTTTGATGGTCGGGTTTCTGTTTCTGCTGAGATAACCCTTCATCAGGAGACCCTTGGTCTTGTGGGGAGCGAAGGTCATTTTGTTTCTTTTTCCAAAATCCAGGAACATCTGCAAACCTTCACTGCCTTTCTTTTCCACTTCTTTTCTACTGTCCCCAGAGACCAGATACATTTTGTCATCAGCGTAATCGACAGAGATACATCCTTCAGGCAAGGGTAACCTGGAGGAGTCATCGAAGGCGATATTCCACAGGTCAGGACCAAGAATGGAGCCCTGCGGGCATCCCATGTCTGCTTCCCGCTGGATGCAAAAGTCACCAAATGAGATAGTAATAGTTCTGTCTGACAGATAGTCATCAATGACTTTAAACAGAAGTTTGGAACACTGCCTGTTTTTCACCTTCGTGCGTATCATTGCCCACCACGCATGATCGAAGGCACCAGTTATGTCGAGGAAAATTGCCACAACGTACCTCTTGGGACAAACCTTCACCCAATCAAGCACATACGACAGGGCGTGCACCGTGGATTTCCCGGGGACGAAACCAAACTGCATATCACTGGCCGGGGAGAGTGTTTTCCGTAGACGTTCCCTGATTAATTTCTCCAGAATTTTACCTAACACAGGGAGTAATGTTATAGGTCTATACGCTTTTATGTCTGATAATGGTTTGTCGTTCCCCTTGGGTATAATCCGGAGCACGCCGCGCTTCCATTCTGAGGGAAAAACACCTCTTCTCATGCATGTGTCCATCACCTGGAAGAGCTCCTCCTTGGCGTGGACCCAGACTTGCTTCGCAATTACGCCGTTGAGCCTATCATGCCCTGGTGCCTTCTTAGGACCCAAACCCTTAATTATAACTTCAATTTCTGCCTTAGTGACTCTAGACATGTTATCCTCTTGGGCGAGGTCCCTAGGCGGTAGCCGTGCCAGATTTCTAATCTGTTTATGGTGGTCACTTTCCCCAATTACTGAATCTACAGGAACTAACTCGCCCAGAAGAGTCTCGAGGGTAGAGGCCACGTCCACCGTCTCATCGTTCCTCCCATCAAAATTCCCAATTACAGTAGACAAATACCGGTCAGATCCTTTACCGGATTTCTCAATTGCGCTGTGGATATTCCACGGGTTGGCGTTACCCACATCTTGGACCCAATTATGCCAAGCAGCTCGTTTCGCATGAAGAACAGCCCGCTTAAAAGCCGACCTGGCAGATCTGAGGTCGTCCCGGAGAGCGGCCGTCTCCTCCTCCGTACGGCCGCCGCTCCTAGCCGATCCCAGCGCCCTGTGGGCTCTCTTGTAGGCCCCCTTCAGCGAAGTCAGCTCAGGTGACCACCACGGCGTCCGAATGCTCGTCTTTGGGTTTAATCTGCCCAGAGACGAGTTGGCAGCAGATACAACGGCCTTGTTAAAAAAATTTCCCAAATTATCCGGATCAGTAGCAGCTACATGATGAAAATCCCTTAATGTATCTCGTAGAGCTATCCCAAAGTTATCCCAATTCGCCCTAGTGGTGTTGAAATTCCAGGAGGATCTTGGAATCTCAGTTTTCTTAACACCAACCGTATAAGTAATAAGTCTATGATCCGAATTTATTTCGCACTCATGGACTCTCCACCTTGAAATCCTGGTTGCAACTGACCCAGAGCATAAAGTTAGGTCAATGTTGCTCTCTCCATGTATGTTTGAAAACGTAAAAAGTGAACTATTTTCATTAATAATGCTAAGACCCTGCGCAGCAATCAGGTCTTCTACGGCGTCTGAACGTTCCGTCCTACAATCAGAAGTGTCAAACCATAATGGAGAGCGTGCATTAAAGTCACCTCCGATAACGATGTTACGGCCTTTAAGCGCGTTTAATGCGCGCGTCAAACTCAGGATGTGGGGTCCTACCGGGTTCCCATATTTAAAATAAACTGAGATCAAAAAGATCTCAGTGTCACCGAATCTAATACATACACAGGTTTGGTACTCGTCAGAAAAACCGTCCAGAAGGAGAGGGCTGATCAACGAAGTGTTGACCAGGACACCCGCCCCCGGAGATCGGCCAACTTCAAGCACCGCACCCGGATAACAAATAGGGGTCCTACCTTGCCAGGTGTACTGCTCCTGTATAAGCATAATGTCGATATTTTGGTCAGACATGACCCGCAGCACCTCCAAAGTGGCCATCCGGGAACGCTGCAAGTTAATCTGACCTATGGAGAGTAGATTAACTCGATCCATAATCAGTCATCTTAATTTGGACCTCTATGGCTGCTATATGGGCAGGGCACATTCTATCCCCGGTTGCATGATCCGCCGGCTTCTTGAATCTCGTGCACGTGGCACAGACAGCAGGTTGTGTCTTCTTGGGGCAATCCTCAAGATCGTGTCCCAAAGCGGCGCAGTGGCGACAGGTCACCTTTTCCTGTGTACAAGATTTGGTAATATGGCCATATTGGTGACATTTAAAACACCTTGTGGCTCCTGTGAAATCGCGGGTCCGGCAGGCTGTCCAGCCAAGAAAACACATCCCGCTGTCTATTAAAACGCGCCTGGCGTTTGGGTGACATGTCACAACCATATTCATGGTATGCGTGTCACGCCTACCGAAGAGCGAAACCCTGCGCATGGTGCGTAGATGGTCCTCCAAGGAGAGTTCGCACTTGCCCTCAAGGTTAGTGGTAAACACTTCCTTGAAGAGATCCTGGTCTGCGGCTGGCTCCCCTCTAGGCACGTTGTAGATGACGATTTTCGGTAGCCTACCCAAGGGGCTGACAATTTTGAGGCCACTAGCGGCCAGTTTCGCCTCATTTTTCTTAATGTTTGCCAGATCCGTCTTGTCTTTTGCTTGCAGCGCCATTCCTGCACCTCTTATTTTTCGCAAACGCACCACTTGAAATCCATCCGTACGGGGATTTATTGTCCTTTCCAAGTTCTTTTGTGTTTGGTCGGAGGTCATTCCCTCAGGCTTCTCAGGGTAAATAAGAACAGTAAGAGGTTTGGGGGGCACTGGACGCTCGAAGCCATTGACAATGAGGGATTTCGAGCTAGGGGCAGAGGAGGCCATCTTAGCATAAGACGGCATTGATGGAACAGTTGGTTGTGGAACAGCTGCCACCGGTCGCGTCTTAACAATGGAGTCAATCTTTTTAATCATAAGTGATTGTTCCGCCATCAGTTCCTCAATGGTGGCGCTCCTTGTAGTTGCCGTATTTATGTCCAACATTAAATGGGTGATGTCAGACATTAACTCGTCCAACAGCTCATTAATTTGACTCTTGTCGTTCTTGTTCAATTTGTAGGAAGAGTCGGTTATGATTGATCGTATCTTGTGACACCGGGTCATCGCGGGGATGACTTTCCACTGCTGAGCGTTGGGAGAGTCACTTTCTCTCGCCCTTTTTCGCGTGCTCATGTTCGGGGATATCGCAGGGATCGCCATGATTGATGCGACACCACTCGTTCCAGCAATCGGGGTGCAGGGTGGAAGAGGGGGGGGGGGGGGAACGTATCCATATCGGACTCTTCCGGCTCGGTTTGGGGGGCATCCACTACCTCAACAGGTCCAAAAAGAGTGGGTTTCTTCCCCAACTTCTTCTCCCGACGCTTTGCTCGGTCAAGCCGCCTCTTAAGCTTCTCCATTTGAGTTTCGAGATCCGTTACTGCAGCGAAACGTGGTCGGCCAGAGGTGCCACTACCACCAATGGACTCGCCCGACGAACCTCCGTCGGATGGCATATTCAGTTTATTCTCCCAAGAATTGAGGGAAATTCGAGGGACACCGTATCTAACAATGCGTCAATAATAATTCACCACGTGTTTTTAACACTAAACGTTTTTTGGGTCACTAACACAGCACAGAACTAGACAAGTGTAGTATCAAACGACGCGGAATTTGATTCTGCGTCGGATGGTATTGGTCTCTATCCACTAGACACTTGTCTAAACTATATTATACACAAAATTACACAAAAATGTTAATTTGTTCAAAAAAACATAGTAATTGGTCCTTTTCCAAATCGGTTTTTTTATAGCACATATGTCTAATTAATCTACACCCGATGGCGATACTGAATTACGGGGGATCTGGCGAAATCGCCCGAAAAAAAAAGAAAAAGAAGTTTTTGTCACAAATTCACTAATATTGTTGCTTGTTCACAAAACTTTTGAAAAATAATAGCACAGGCGTGTAGCCCTGCCAAAACTACACAATGTAGCACAAAAAAAAATTTTAGAAAACTGCACTTCTAGTATTTTTAAAGTTAGAAATACGCGGAGCGAAATTTTAACGTGTTATCAGCTTGAAGGCTGAGACTGAATCTCTATCCAACTCAATCGCTATCCACAGGAAATGTGTATTTCATTGGCGGTCCGCACACAAGTACCTTGTTAAGAGCGTTTAACCAGCCAGCGGACGAAAATCCACATTTCGTCGAAAGTTGTTCTTAGGATCGTGCAGGGCGGTTACAATGAGAAAGGTTAATTATTCTCCGTACCAACTTTTTTAAATTATAACTCAATATCGAATTTATTTCAATCCAAATTAGCTTTCATTCTTTCGATCTTGTTCAGTAGGTTGATTGCGATTGCGTCGACAACTGGTTTCATTTCAGTTTCTCCAAGAGCGGAGGCACTTAGTGTTCTGAAAACAAAACTACGAATGAAAATAAAAACATTGCTATTGTTTGTAATAACTATGTTTAATCTTTTTCGTCTTATTCTTAACTGTTTGCTAACCACGTAACATGTTATTTCGGTATTCGCACATGGCACATGAACATTAGAATTTAGATAAATAAACTAAAGTTATCACAAAATGAATAACATAAATATTATTTATTATCCACTGATTGTTTTTCTGTCATTGACTGACAACTGGAGCCTAGTCATGCATCGATCGTGTGTTCGGTTTATCGTTATTCCTTTATCTCAATTAAACAACTAATTACCTCGTGCTGTTATGCAATACGAAATTCCGCTGATAATGTGATCTGTAACATGTCAGTTAAATTGCTATAAATAGTGCGTTGTTTACTTCAATCCCGAAAAGAAATTAAATTTACTGGTCAAAAAGTCCAAAAGTCAAGGCCTAAAATAATTTTTAATTCATTTAAGAATGAGTTTAATTATATCTTAAGATTAGTAAGTCAGTTCTTGAAGTGGAATTTTTTGTGAGGTCGTTTTAAAAGAATGAGAAAAACATTTATTAATCTTTTTATATCACGAAGGTTGCAGTTTTATCTTTGGGTTATTTAAATATTTAATGATCATCGGGAAAAAGCTTTTTTTAATATCTAGGTCAAGCTAAACTAACCTCCCGTCCAAAAAAGTATTTTTCTAATTTTTTCTTATAATAAATCAAAACCATTTTTATTGTCACGAGATTTCTAAGTATGTAGGGTAGGTACTTAAAAACCTCAAGTAAACGCCATAAATATATAATACTATTTGAAATGAAAAATTATTCGATGTGACCATAAAAATGTCACCATCTCAATGACAATTCTTTTTCAAACGTTCTTTAGGACGCGCCGGACGGTAGAAACCATAATAAAGATTATTCCGATTTAACAGTTCGTAGTAGGAAACAAGATCACGCGAATTCTGTATAGCGGTATAAAAATGTAGTTTCCAACGTCGACCACCTTGAACCGGAACCGGAACGTAACAAACAAATTTTCAGACCCTTTCACAGAATCGGGTTTTAAAACCGAGCGTTGATCTCTAACTCTACTAGACTAGATAATTTTATTCTATACTAGCTGGTTCCCGGCATGCGTTGCTATGCCATTTAATAAAGAATTTTTTTCTCCCTGCGTGTCCTTTCCCATTTGTCCCGTTCCCCTCCACCTCCCCTTCCTCTCCCGCGTCCCCTTCCCCTCTCGCGTTCCCACTCCGCTTCCTCAACCTTCCCTCTCCCCCCCCCCCTCCCGAGTTCCCCTTCTCCACTCCCCCCTCCCCGCTCCCGCATTCCATACATTCAGTCCCGATACATTCAGTTTTAAAACAGCTAGCTTGCCACCTATTGCAATTTTTTTTGGACAAATTTCATAATGCCAGAGCTCACTAATAATTTTATACAAACCTTGTCCTGACAATAACGAACACAACAATAAAAGAATTATCCAATTTGGTGCAGTCGTTAGGAAGTTATGCGCGTACATACATTTCTGGGATTCGTTTTTATTTATAGAGATTATTCAACAGCAATAACGTAACGTACCCATACTACGCGACCAACTTTTTGCAATTTTTAACCCCCCCCCGGTGACCAAAAACCTAAGGCCGCCGCCGCTCATTTGTACCAAGAGTGGTATTTTGAAGACCCCTCCCTCCGAACAGGTCACGTAGTATGGGTACGTTCCCTAATCCATCAACTGAAGGATATAAAGGCTAAACCTTCCAAAACTTTCCTCGCCATTGTGGATTTTGACGTAACAAAACAGTGTCCAGGATAGTTTAGGTACGTATGTAATAATTGAGCCCTTGTCTGGAAAAATGTTGTATCCTACAATATTCTTGTTCCGAGAAAAATGAAAAAAAAACAAAACGAGATGATGTATGAATGTGAATGAGGCAATGAGTGCATGTCAAGACCGAGTTATTTGACGGTCGCGATGGTTAGTTAGTTAGTTAGTGAGAGATGACAAAGGATGAAACGAAAACAGTAGGTAGGTACTCGCGACAACTTAGGATTTCATCATGAAGTTTTGCCTAAGTAATAATAAGTAACTTGTAACGATTTTTATAAAAAAACTAGCTGGCTCTCATAAAAATCTTGTCTTAAACATTAATTTACCAATTAAAAATAATAATTAATATTTGACAAGTTAAAGTATTTCACCAAAAAATGTAGACATAACTTGTCTCGACGCCACCTAGTGGGAGATATAGCACTTACAATGCCTTTCTCGCAAAAAATAAAGTTGGTTGTTTGCAGATGGAAAAATGTAATAAGCAGTAATTGTTGAATGAAACACTAGTATATGTTGAATTATTTGGCGGGTAGGAAGTAAGCCGCCGTAGCTCAGTGGATAAAGAGCAGTTGACCGGATATCAGAAGAACGCGGGTTCAAGTCCCGTCGGCGGCATGTATCTTTTCTCGGGAGATTTTTTCAATGTAGATGAGTGTTTCAGGCTAATAATTATTGCTTATAATAATTGTTACTCTTTGCGCTATGCATAAAAATCTTGTCTTAAACATTAGTTTACCAATTAAAAATAATAATTAATAGATAATAATACATTAATGAAAACACACTTATTCCGAATCGTAACGACATAAGATATTTGGTACCGCATGTAGTACCTATTCACATTTACTACCTACTCACTCGTATTTGTGACTCATTAGGTCCATGTTTTCATTAATTTGTTTAATCTTGTTTTCTTGAGAGATTATCAAAATAATTTTTGATTTGATTGTATTTTTCGGATTACAACTATCTTATCATTATTATATACGATTAAACTTTACCGTACATTTCCCCTTGCGTAATGTTGTGGGAAAATATGTTTTTCTGTGGCTGTTGGCATGCGACATATGAAATAATACGGGTTTTTATTCACTTATCTATTTTTTATTTCATATATATTTCGAAACGACAAAGTTGCTAACCATAATGGACTCCTTTCTACCAAGCTCATATTGAAAGAGTACATGAATTATAAACAAAATAAATACTAGCAAGAGGTCCTGGGTTCGAGTCCCAGAGGTGTCAATATGTTTTTCTGATTTTTCTGTTTCTAGATTTTCGATTGAGTTTCGCTTATATTGTCTTCATTTATTTAAAAATAAATACTTTTCAAATTACACCGAATCCATTAAATTCCACCAATTCACACATGACGTTTAATTTTTGTTGAAATCACGTATTCTTTTAATATTGAATAATTGCCAGAGTGGAAGATACTCTCAGTATCGCCCTGGTGTAAGACCACAATTCAGAATTGAAACGTTGCTTGAAATGGATTTAGCCGTGTTTGGCGACCAGATCTGAATAGCTAGGTACTTCCCCACCTTCCTCTTCCCTATTTCCTTCCTCTCCCCACTACCTTCAGCCTCACAATATACCCCAATTGGGGATGCCATAGTTCCACTGGCTCCAGACGGGAGCAGTTGGGACTCTTGTGAGGTATTCATGTAAAAAAAAAACTTGCCAGACCTTACCAATTTAATAAAAAAAAATCATATTCTGTCAAGATCAACATGACAATCTAAATTATTTCATTTTACCGCATGTAGAACCAACATTAGAAAAAAATCGAGTGCAGTTTACACGCGGTAGAAGCGAAACTTGAACAATACTTGAAAAGTGAGGTCAAAATTATAGCGACCAATGAGCACAGGCCTCGCAAAATTTCCGTTCATATCTCTACCAATAGGAGCCTTAAAAATGACATCATAATGAAAGCGGCCAATGAGCGCAGTTGATGCGTCGCAAGTGCAGTAATCATCATTTCGGATGAAATTTCTTAAAAAAAAAACTTCTATAAGTTTCACTTCAAAAATCCCTAATTCCGCATATACATTCCGTACAGACATTTTTGACAATTGCCTTTGGAAATATCGAATAGAAGTGACGCGAATGTTAGTAAATTAATACGAGAGTACGAGTTTTGGGAGCATCTGCTATCCTTCTCCTATATTTCTCATCTTCTCCCTCTTATCTAAAATTAATTTTAAGACCCAATACAACTACAAAACTCAATCTCTAAGCAACATAACACAAATCTTCACAGCACAGAAATTTTTAGCAATTAGCTTTGGAAACGTCGAATAGAAGTAACGCGTACGATCGTAAATTAATACGACAGTATGGAAAGTATCGGAAGCATCTCCCATCCTTATCCTATATTCCTCTCCCCCTTTCCTAAAATTAATTTTAAGACACAATAAAACTCCATCTCCGAACAATATTAGCATAAGAAACTTTTTTGGCTTGACTTAAGCTGACTTAATATATATTTATCTTTGTATTATACGCATAAGCTGTTTGTTTCTTACAAATAAATAATTATTAGCCTTAAAAAAATTGGCTTATAAAGATTTTTTTTCGTTCATTCCACCCAATTCCACCGTTCAAAGGTTACACGGGCTTGACAACGAATTACGTTACTTATTAATATTAGATATATTTTTAATGAATAGTACTAAATTAAGTACAAGAAAGACATTTCTATTATTGGGAAAGTTCAAGAACTCTGACTTGACCTCAGTGTGATTTCTGTATATTTGTCTATTATTAAGTATTTTCAACAACGATTTTTTTTCTTTATCATAAACTTTTTGTTACGTACTTTTGGTAGATATATTTTACATAAAACCGTTGTCTAAACATCAATAAAAAGACCAAATAATTAACTAATATTATATATACAAAATATAATTAAACAAAGAAATAAAAACAAAATAAATATGTAATATAATTTAATAATATGCATACACCCATATGCACACTATAGCCAGTGCGTGAATATAATTATGATTTTTGATTTTTTAACAGCACACACAGCATTATATATACCTATGTATATATAATTTTTATTTTTACGTTAGGCTTTTTAATATAATAAAAGTGCCTAGATATAGAGTATAGAAAATAATGAAAATAGGTGGTATAGGTGTTTACATTCGTAGATATTACAGAAACCTTCGTTTGGGCGGGAAGGTTTGTTTGATAGGTACTGTGAAATAATTATAATGATACTAGCTGGTCCCGGCATGCGTTGCTATGCCACTTAATAAAGAAATTGTTTCTCCCTGCGTGTCCTTTCCCACTCCGTCACCTCCACCTTCCCTCTCCCCACTCCACCCCCCCCCCCCTTCCCCCGTCCCGTGAACCATCCTCCCGAGTTCCCCTCCCAGGACCCCCTCCCCCTACCAGGTTCCCCTCCCCCTCCCTGGTTCTCCTCCCCCATCTCTCCCTCCCTCCCGCTTTCCATAGCAATAGCCGCTTCCTCGCGTGCCACCAATAGAATTTTTTTAATACAAATTTCATAATGCCAGAGCTCACCGGAAGTTTTATAAAAACCTTGTCCAGACAATAACGAACACACAAAAAAAAGAATTATCCAATTTGGTGCAGTCATTCGAAAGTTATGCGCTTAGCAGCACATTCAGCGATTCATTTTTTATATTATAGATGAAATATAATTTTTAAAAAAATTATCGTTTCCGATAGATTTAGAGCCAGTTATTAAGATGGAAAACAAAAACAGGAGTATAATCTTAATCAGCCTTACTCACTTCAACCGGAAACCTGAAATCCCAATTTTTAATTTATTGGCCATAATTTCAATAGCATGATAAGATAGTCGTTTTACAATGTTATTATACGATATTTTTTCCATTTCCTGTGTACAACTTATTTGAGATTGGTATGATTTGAGATTTTCACAGTCAAAAGTATTATCGTAATTAATTTTGGGTGTTATTTTGCCGCGTTGCACTTCCTCCTTCTTTGTTCTTCATTAGGGCAGATGTGTAGATTTTGTGTTGTGTAGTGTTCGTTTAGTGTGAGTGTATATAGAAGCGATACCTTGGATACGTTTTAAGATTTTCACGGCCAAAAGAATTTTCGCTATTTGTTTTTGGGGTGTTATGCTATGTTGCGCTATCTGCTTGTTTAGCCAACGTTTCGGACAGCATTGCAGTGTCCATCATCAGAGCAGATCCGGCAGATCCGGTAGATGTGTGACACATCTACCGGAGCATCCTGTAAAGACAATAAATTAATGTTCAAAAATAGTAAAATGTAAAATAAGGTTAGGTTAGATTAGGTTAGGTTAGGTTAGGTAAGGTTATGTTAGGTTAGGTTAGATTAGGTTTTAGTAGATATTTTGTTGGAGGATGTTTTGTCCGTAGGATATTTTGTTTGGAGTGTTTCATTTTTTTTATTTTTTTTATTATTATTATTTATTGAAACATTTATTATAATTACAATTTTACAACAAAATATGTTTTTACAGGTTTTTTTTTACTACCCTTCCATTAAAAGCATTTGCTTGTGTATGGAAGGGGAGTGTACATAAATGCTATTAGTTATACATAAGTTAGTACTTAAATAATTCATTGTACATAAATATATGTAAGCTGCAGTATTTATTTGATAATGGTGTGTATTTTTAAAAAAAGAAAGAATGTTATGGAAAACTAAGGATATTTGTAAGATTAATTGACAGTAGTTTTTTTCTTAAGAATATTTTTAAAATGTCTCTTGACAGAGAGCAGTATTCGGGTTTTATCATTAATGCTTCGGATTTCTTCTGGTAGACGATTGAAAAAAGTTCTTCCCTGGTAAGTATAATGATGCTGTGCAAAAGACGTATTTAGTTTTGGGCATAGAAAAACATGTTTAAGTCGAGTTCTGTTTTCATTTAAAAATGGGTATTTATCTTTTTCTTTTATAATTTGAATTAATGAATTTTTAATATATAAATCTTTAAATGTGTGTACTTGAAATTCTTCAAACAGGCGTTCTGTTGGGTAGTCTAAGGATTTTTTTAATATAATTTTAATAATTGTTCTTCGTACAATTTCTATTGGAAGAAGGTTACATTTATACGCTGTTCCCCAACTAATAATAGCGTATTGTAGAGTGGATTGAACTAAGGCATAGTATTATTATTATATATATAAAACACATTAGAAAGACTACAGGAAAAGATAAAAGCAAATATGTTTGTGGTGGTAGTAGGAGATTTTCAAACATTGTTTGGTTATTCGTAACCCGGGAACAGCGCCGGATCTGCCATACGTTCAAAAACGTGAAAAACCTGGCGCCAACTCCGAAGGGGCGCCGTGAGAAAATAAATATTGTATTTAAATTTAGTTATAATATTCCCTTAATCGTTTAAAAATTACCCATAGTACGAAATAATTATTACGCTCTAGCAACACTTTCCAAAGAACTAGAATGCGTACGCATCAGGTTGGTATCAACGGCTTACGAATTTATAGTCAGTTACAGAATTTTTTTACAAATTCCATATATTTAGATTAAACGTAAGATCTATTTTTCCATATATCTTTTACCGTCTTTTACGACGAATAGGTGCGATCCAAATTCAATAACCAATCACAGCGGGGTATTTTTGATCGTAAACCGTTGATACCATACGTCAGTGTTTAGTGTTTGTTCGCTCAACACAGGGGAAATGCAAGGTACAAATTTGAGGTTATATTCTTATTATCACTGCTCACTGTCTCTCGTCGGGACTGCCTGTTGCTAGTCAGAAGCTGTAGATGCTATTCTTGTGTTGTACGTTGCCATGAGAACGTATTTGTATTTGCTTTTTCTAATATTCGCGTAGGGTATATAGGCAGTAAATCTCAAATGGACCTAGTTCAGCGAAACCACCCGCATTGCCTCGTAACCTATATTTTAAATCATGGTACGGGCACAAACAAACAATTCGTTGTATTATTTTAAAGCATAACTTGCAAAGAATTTTTCCTAAAATAATTAAAATAGCAGCATAATTTATGTTTACCCAATAGATGCAGAGAGTATAGGGCTCCTGGCGATCCTCTCTTTAAAAAAAACGAGTGTGAGAGCTACCGCCAGGTCACTTAGAAAAGTTACACCCTTTATATGTCTTGATTTTATTTGATAAATTAGTGTAAAAAAAGTAACAATTAGGTACATAAAAAAAAAAATTGGGGTGAACGAATTTTTAATCAAAATAAAAATGTAGGGGGGGGGGGGGGCGCCATCGGTACCTACTACACAGGGCGCCAGATTTCGTAGATCCGGCCCTGCCCGGGAATGTTTGTCTTTCTTTTTAAAAAATGATGAATGAATGATGTTAGATGAATTAGAAATAGAAAAAGTACAAAAAAGGTTTATGCGTTACCTGTGTATGAGGGAATATACATACTACCCAGATCCTGTATCCATCGTTGTTCTTAACAGGAATGCTCGATCTTAATACCTTAGAAGCCCGCCGAAAAATATTTTTGGGGAAACATTTTTTTAAGCTGATCTCCGGTACTGTACTGAATCCACCTATGTTGAAGGAGATTAACCTATATGTCCCTAACGCGTATACTCGTGGAAGATCCCACACACTTTTTTATGCTCCGAAAGCGAGAACTTCTTCCTTTCAGAATGCCCCATTAAATAAAGCAATTCAAATGCTTAACGATTCTGCATTGAGCATTGACATCTTCAATGTTACCTATAGAGAGTTCAGTAACTATCTTTTGACATACGTCTCAACTATTAGTAGTAATAGTTGAGACTATTAATATCTCAACGCAGTAATATAGTGAAACTGCCCCCTTGGCCTTTTTTTCTCTTATATTTTGTAATCTTCTCCGTAATAATTTGGTGTATAACTGTTTTATGGAGAACCTGAAAAAAAAATGTTATGCTTAAATCATAAAGTGTCACCGTGGTGCAGAGTACTAGATGTAGGAAAATCCTGGTAGACAAATTCGTCATATTCAAGGAAAATAAATTCATCATATCAGTGCAAGTCCCCAATGTTACTTCGAAGAATTTTTATCCGATTCTTTATTATTGTTTACTTGAATCTGGGAAGTACCAAACAATTAAGGTTTTTTAGTAAACAGGGAGAATACGTGCTAGAAATCTTGCACGTAAATTGTCGGGACTTTGGAATTGTTTACGTCTGTGCTAGGAAGGCCGGAAAATGTGTCAGACAGTCTGACATTGAATGAACCAGTTCCGTTTCAAATTGCGTATGCTCCATAGTCACATCTTTCATTATCTTTTACTTTTTCGTAATAATAAATTATTTCTCATGTACATAACGACACACTTAACTTTGCAGTCGGTGGTGTCACTACTATAGGTAGGGGATGCAAATTACAGTGCTGACCAACGCTTTTTTGAACAAGCTACGGTGGTAGATAAACATTGGGTGGCGGATGTGGGTACCGCCGCCCCGCGGGAACCATTTATTGGATAACCAACATCTCTGCCATAGATCACCCGAAGTGGTTCGCTGTGTTTGGTGACTTAGCAGGGGTGAGGGTTTCTATTTTCGTAACTTACTTGTTCTGTGTAATATTACGTTTTTGTAAATTGTACCGTCTTACCAGATAATATGTTCATGTTTTTTTAATAAAAATAGTACATGATCGACCATCAGTTTGAGCGTGCCTATCGACTACTGCGGCGCATGACAGGTTAAAACGGCCAACATCTTGAAACCGGAACACAACAACAACAAAAAATCACAGACGGACAAAATGCTCGTGCATTACTTTTCATACGTTTTTTTCACAATTGCGTGGCTTTATGTAATGAAAAATGAAACCTAAAAAACTTTGAGGACACTAAGCAAGGTTCGTAGAATATGCTATTAAAGAATTTTTACGAACCTTGGACACTAATACTTGCAATACCCGACATCTTTTTTCAGCCCGATTCCAGTACAGAGACCAAAGGCAAAATTTTTCTCTTTACGCGATCGCTATTTTCATATCAAAGATTTCAGTTGGTATCACAGCAAACAATATTTATTTATTTATTTATTGAAAAAAATAAGAAGTACATGAGAAACATAAGCTGCATATCTCACTAGGGCATTCCTGTATCGAGATATGCAGTTTTACATTGTAATTTAAACAAAAAACATACATATGAACTAAATAAAAATATAATTATAAACCTACAAAAAAATATAACAATAAGCAAATTAAAGATAACATAACAATAAGCAAATTAGATACTATAACAATAAACAAATTAAAAAGTACATAATAATATATAAGTTAAGTTATTAAATTTGGATTGTATGAAATATAGCTGAATTCCAGAATGATTTATGATACAAGCGACAACATGGGTAATCCAAAACCATCACTCTCAGTTATTATACATATTTTGACCATTTTCTTGAATAAATGTAATGTACCAATAGTTTTTATTTTTTCATTGAGCATATTATAAAGCAACGGAGCTTTATATGAAAAACTTCTTTGTCCAAAGGATGTTTTGGTATGTACCGGCTGATACATTAAAGAAGAGCCCAATCTAGTGATGCGCACTTGTTGAGATCTTTTCGCAGTGATAATGTTGTTGAAAAATTTACAGAGAGCCTGTATTATGTACAACTGCCTTATTGTCATAATTTTGCTTTCGCTATATAGTAACTGTGATGAATACATAAAACTTTTCTTGAACATTATTTTTAAAATTAATTTTTGTGCAATATTTAAAGGCTCTAGAGTAGTCTTATGGCAAGAACCCCAACAAATAACGTTATATGAAAGCATTGATTGAACAATATGATTCATGTGTTGTTTGCTGTGATCAGTGGCGTAGCTAGTATGGTTGGCACCCGGGGCGGATGTCACCCCCCCGGGGCGTAGTGTCACCCCCCCCCCCTATTAAAGTTAACTTGAGAAATTCAAAAAGCTAATTTCGACTTCATACAATTGTTCCATCCTGGGGGGTCAGGGGGGGGGGGGGGTGGCTGGAGAATTTCAGAATAAAAATAATTAAAGACCGGCCGATACAGAATTCGGGGCACTCCACGGGGAGCCATAGAGTTACAAAAATATAAATAACAGACCGTTTTCATGTGTATGCAATATCTTGGTGACGTGTATACAATATCTTAATCGAGTGGCACCCCCCTTAGGGTGGCACCCGGGGCGGTCCGCCCCCCCCCCCCCCGCCTCCCCTCGCTTCGCCACTGGCTGTGATGCCAATTGAAATCGTAGAAATGAAAACAGAGATGAAAATAGCGATCGCGTAAAGCGAAAAATTTTGTCTTTGGTTTCTATACAGGAATCGGGCTGAAAAAAGATGTCGCGTATTGTGGTTTTAAGGTGAAAATATTTTAACAGAAAAAATCCCGTCTTTAGTTACTCTTTTGGCTGCTCACAGTGTTAGCTTTGTCAATCTGACAACTCCTTTTTCATAACATTCTTGGAAATTTTCGAAATTTGAACTATTTTGGTCAAACTGTCGAGTATTTCTAGACAGATAAATAAATAAAACACAAAAAATATTAGTTTATGTTGAACCGCCTGAAAAGTTAACTATGTCCAACTGTGTTGAATATTCTGGTGGCAATCCAAAGTTCCCAGACTGTTGATGCATTGGTCTAATCGCCATGACAATGAAATGATAATTGGGGCACCGTTTTCTCTGAATCTCGTCCCCAGACGCATTTAGATGATGCAATGCACTACTCTTTTTAAAAAAATATTATTTACGGTCAATCAGAAAACAAACGAAGTCAGATATTAATAACTATTATTTTTTTAGATTTCTAATTGACTGAGCGCGAGCGTAGCGAAGTACTGTTTTAGTTCAACCGTTTTGAATTTCATCTATAAATTTGTTTGTAAGCTTCGTTTCCGGTTTCCACTTTAGTATTATTATTATTACCATTTTTTATTGAAAATTTTTGATACAATACATATAAGGGAACGTACCCAAACTACGTGACCAACTTTTTGCAATTTTTAACCCCCCCCCCCCCCCGGTGACCAAAATCCTAAGGAACCCGCTGCTCATTTGTATGGAGCGTGACCTTTTGAAGACCCCCCCCCCCCCTAAAAGTGTCACGTAGTATGGGTACGTTCCCTAATAGATACATAAAATAATGAAAAGTGTGGTAGGGTATTTATAAGAAAATTGTTGTTCAGCGTTGGTCAGTTTATTTATCTTATATACAGGGTTCACAGCTTATAGTAAAAAAACAGAGTACAGGAAAGTTGTAGCACAAAGTAAAATCACTTATGGTGGGTTTCTTCATTTACCGAGAATGTTCACTAACGGTCTTGCTAAACACTTAGCGTAATAACCTGAACAGAGGACCCGTGGTCTATTAGTTGGGTTAAGGTTTTCCCGACAAGTAATGTTACTTGAGTTGCCAAGGAGGACCCAGAGGGCTCTCTTGACTTGGTACTGGGGAGAGTTTAACTTGGGCAAAGACCACTAGGATTCTGTTGCTAAGTTAACCAGGAGACTGGATAGTCTGGCTCCATATAGGCCTGCACGGTGCTATATACCCTTTGAGGCAAGGTAGTGCCGGCAGATGACGGAGGGGTGGGGGTAGCTCGGCCAATGGGGTGTCTTCTTGACCGGGTGGTAAGCCGAAATTCGCCGAGTGAGACGGTGCTATGCGTGTGAGGGAGAAAGTATTGTGATCCGTGCGTCGGACCAAATACCGCGCGCTACAAAAGTATATAAAAAAAGCTTAATACAATAAATGTATGAACAAAAAAAATCCCACAAAGGCAATGCCTGTGCGTGGTATGATATTGATTTTTATTTTTATTTCTATGGTTAAAGTGAAGGTTTTAAGTATATATGAATTAATAAATTTAAGTATATATAAAATAAATATAATAAATAGTAACTGAATAATTGAAATTATAAACTACAACATAATTACAGTCTGCACTGTTATGATCGCATTTCTGAAAGTTTTATAAGAATGAATGTTACAAGTGCAATTAAAATACAAAAAAACAAACAATATAATATATCTACACTAAAAGCTGTCTAATGATAGATATAATTAATGGTTTTGTTAAAACCTATAAGACAAAAAATCTTATAAAAAATAAAACAAACACTTTGTATTTAACCACGAATTTATTATTTTATATATCGACTGGTTTCGCTTCGACCAAGCTTCCTCAGTATATAATTATGACTTACCCCAGTTATTATAACTTACCACCCCAGTTATTATTATATCCTGAGGAAGATTGGTCGAAGCGAAACCGGTCGATATATAAAATAATCAATTATGGTTTATTAAATACAAAGTGTTTATTTTATTTTTTATAATATAATGTCTAACCACAAAGTAATTGCTTCTTATGAAAAAAAATCTGTTTCAGTTTTTTTTTAGCCAAGTTTTGGTATATTTTTTATAAAATTTTGACATGTGGTCTCTTTAAAGGTTGTACATAATAAATTATACATTTTTGGAGCTATAAAACTAAAATGCCTTTGCGACAACCTAGTTTTGCAGTGGGGTACAGCATATTCACAGGCGACACGTCTTTGGCTGATACGATTTGAATTTTTGAAAAAGTGGTTTGGACGCATGCAATTAAATTTAAGGCAGTGAAAACTATAGGTCTGTCTAAGGTCCAATTTATCGGTTTCCTTAAACAATTGTTTAGATTTTTGGATAATTTATTGTTTTGGAAAATTTACAGATCATTAC
Organism: Limnephilus marmoratus; assembly: GCA_917880885.1. NCBI lineage: Eukaryota > Metazoa > Arthropoda > Insecta > Trichoptera > Limnephilidae > Limnephilus > Limnephilus marmoratus. The sequence continues at coordinate 26,072,453 of OU862923.1, read as the reverse complement.
CATAAAATTATTTATTTATTTATTTACGCCCTTTTCGCCATTTATTTTTTTACGGGGCTTTTACATAAGTATGAAATTTACAAATTACACTATGATTAAATAATATATAAATAATATTTCTTTAACAAAGAAATATAATAGGTTTTTGCAACGCAATATATAGTATTTATTGTACATGACTGAACTGCCTCAGTAACAGTATTTTGTATTTGTTTAAAGATAAATTGAAGATGTCCACTGACTTGGTATAATTATTTCCCTCCATTAGTATTCTGGGCAAAGAGGAATACATATGGTAGTTAGTTCCAGAATTTCTGCACTGAAATAAATCCTGACTTCTGGTATTACGTAGTGGAATCCGGAAGCTTATCAATTCTAGCAATATCGGACTATCAACTAAATCATTTAGAAGTTTATATAGAAATACCGTCAGTGAAAATTCTTCTGTCGGACAATTTGAGCATATTCATATCATTTAAAATAGTGTTGTAGTTCAACATAATTGCTGGAATACACATTTTAAAATTTAGAAAACGTAAGAATTTGTTTTGTTTTCTTTCAACAGCTTGTACATGTATACTATAATGTGGAATTGTACTCAAGTTGACTTTTAACATAGGCAAAATATAACAGTTTAATACACTTTATATTGTTAAAATTTCTAGTTAGCCTGGTTATAAATCCCAACAGTTTTAAGCCCTTATTAGAGATTTCTGTTATATGGTTAACAAATGAAAGATTCGATTGAAAAGTGATGCCCAAGTCTTTAATTTGTGTTAATGTCTCAAGAGTATTGTTATCAATGTTGTAATTAAAGATCACAGTATTTTTTATTCGAGAAAATCTAAGCACTTGGCATTTTGAGATATTTAAGTAAAGTCTATTTTCATTACACCAAATTAACAATTTGTATATAAGATTATAGAGAAAGCGTAGATGTTAATAATTCATTTAAAAATGTTCACAACATGCACAGTTTAAGATTAGTTTTCCTCTATCTAGACTTGTTAACAATAATCAGAAATAATGAGATATACAAAAATATATATACTTAAACAAAAGACATAAATAAAGAAAAATTAGAAAAATAAAACATAAAGCTTAAACTATGACGTAAGATAATAAATAGAGTAAATAACAATCATTCACATTCGAGTTATATATAACTATTCTCCATGACATGTCATTATTATTATTATTATCTCATAAATGATTAAATGTTACATTTTTGGCCATTTTTGACTACCATACTAGGCTATTGCCCGTGTTGTGGTAGTCAATAATTTTGTGGTAATATAATTTTATATAAAAATAGATAAAAATATAAGAATTGCAAGTTATCTAAGAAATAAAGAAAATTTAAAGAAGATGAAATAAACATTGGTGAGCATTATTCTTCTTGAAATAAAAATAGAAATAAATTTGGTAAGTAATCTTCTGCACGAGAGTACATGTTTGTAGTCATTTTTGATATTCGTTCTATGAAAGAAATTGGAAAGAGTGTTAGAGAAAGTAATTTTTTGTTTGATTTTTTTAAAATGAAATATTAAGTTAAAGTAATTGATTAATTAAATTTGTAATATTTTTTTTAATTAATATTAATATTATTTGTTTTTTATTGTAATATTAAGCTCTCATGTGTTGTTTGAAGAAATCTCTTCCCTTTTCAAATATCCAATGATTGATACGGGAATTAAAGAGAGATTTAGAATTATGTGACTTTATATCGACACTCAAAGCATTATACATTTTAGGAGCGATATACCAAAATTGTCGTTGAGCGAAAGAAGTTTGAGTTTTAGGGACCACGCAACCCAGGTTTGCTAAGAAGCATGTTAGTAGACTTTGATTTTTCAAATTTGCGTCGCTGTTTGCACAGGTTTATTTATATAGGCCTATCGGTCTTCTCTTTGTGCGGTGCTTCGTAGCCTCCTCACTCTACTTTAGTTTTCTGAAGGTTTCACTTCTGCCGCTTGTGAATTGCACACTCTGATTTTTATTTAATTATCCCGTTACAATATTCATTCACAAAGAATAGAGTGTGCAGTTCACACGTGGTAGAAGAGAAACCTTCAGTAAACTAAAGTAGACAGGAATGGGGAGGCTACGAAACAAGAGTAGACCGATTTCTCATTCTCTCGCAGGTTAAATCCTATAGATGTATGTGTTTGTCTCTTTTTAGTGTCGATATTTTTCGTTTCATTGAGTTTCACATCACAACGGTGCTAAAGAAGTTTTCACTTCAAAAACATCCCAATTGCGAAACGAAAACGTACAAAATTATGATATCGCTTCTGTATAATACTTTAATGATTATTCTTAATTCAGATTCCAAAGTCCACTCTTGTTTATTACAACAATATAATGATAGTGTTTATTATTCAAACTCCATAAAATCTCAACCGTGCATAGATACAAGATGTTGTTAAACATACCTATATACTACTAAAATACACATACTCGTATTCGTATCATAATATTATATGAATAATATATAATCCAGTGCAAACTCTAAGGGAACGTACCCATACTATGTGACCAACTTTTTGTAATTTTTAACCCCCCCCCCCCCCCCGGTGACCAAAATCCTAAGCAACCCGCCGCTCATTTGTATGGAGCGTGACATTTTGAAGACCCCCCCCCCCCCTAAACGTATCACGTAGTATGGGTACGTTCCCTAATCGGAAAATGTTATAAAAATATACATACATATATAATTTATTTATTTATTTAAATGTTATTTTTCAATCTTCGCTCTAGCTCTATGAAAATTCACGGACCGCCACTGCTGTGTACGTGAAATTTCAAACAAAGCTATCTTTAGATACGTTTTAAGATTTTCACGGCCAAAAGTATTTTCGTTATTTGTTTTTGGGGTGTTATGCCGTGTTGCGCTGCCTCCTCTTTAGCCAACGTTTCGGACAGCGACACATCTACCGGATCTGCCCTTATGATGGACACTGCAACGCTGTTCGAAACGTTGGCTAAAGAAGGAGGTAGCTCAACACAGCATAACACCCCAAAAACAAATAACGAAAAAAAGCTATCGTTATAATTCTCTTTCGAATTCAAGAATTCGTCAGAGGATGGCGCTACTTCCGTTAGTCTCATGAAAACATGCCCCCCCCTAGGTATAAGCACTACGATTTTGTAAATTTGAGTATCTCTACCGATATGGAAAGATTGAAGGTTGTTACTTAGTTGTGAATAATAGTATCAAGCGGCTATATATTACATATGACGTCATTGCCTGTCCCGGTTACTTTGTCCCGGTGACTAGCTATTACTGGATCACAGTGTATCCGAGGAACGGGCTATTTTTGGAACTAGTTCCCAGTTCCAATCGGATTTAGAAAATGGTCACCAACACTCTAACTGGGCGAAGCCGAACCAAAAGCCGCCCTACCAGCAAAAACCTGCTGAGTAGGTTTTTGATGAGGAGGACAAGCGGGAGTAAAAAATACTATTATTAAGAGGAAATACTAGCTGCGTTTTTCCATACAAACGTATTCCCCGTTTATCTCTCTGGATTTTGACCCTAGAGCAAAATTTTTTTTTACATAATATAGATATCGACCACTAGCGTGTCGGTACGTTTTGCTTTTTTTGATAATTTACTTCTTATAGAAGTTAGGACCTTCCAAAAATGAATAAAATTGCCTAATTTAAACGCCGTCAAAAAACGTTCAGTATACAAACTAAACAATGTATTTTGAAAAAAAGCAAAACGTACCGACATAGAATATTTTCTTTTAATACAGTTAGTGAAAAAAAAATTTAAAATCGGTCCAGTTTTGGAGAAGAAAAATGGGGAATACAAAACATCGATTTCGAAGATTTTATTTAGGTATTTTCGGCCCGACGTGCAGGTGTCCCTTTCGCTCAGTTCTCCTGGGGGGGCCGGGGAACGAGGGTGTTGACAAATACATATAAAGCGAAGTAGTGATGTAACGAATTTTATCGGTAGACTAGTGTTGTCCTTGCCCGAGTAATCGATATTTTTTATTCGTTTTTTTTTCTGTTCAGTGACTCATCGCGGTATACCAATACTGACCGAGCTTTCATACTAAAATTGTGCAAAATTAAAATTGTTTATGTCAAGTACTATAATAAATTTTTAATTTGGGAGGCGTTATAGGTACCATCGCCCCGGGAACCATTTATTGGATACCAACACCCCCGCCACTTGGTCACCCCAAGTGGTCCGCTATGTTTGGTGACTGAGCATGGGTTCCCGGGTTCACGGGTAAGGTCTGCATGGGTTTTGGTGGCGGATGATTTTGTCCACTTACTGCGTGGCGGGCCGGATTGGGAGAAACTGGAAGTGGGAGATCTTTTGATCTCTACAGCCGGACTCTCTCCACCATCATTTCATACTTTTACCTACCCAGAAATTCCTCTCCTTCCTTTCATTAAAAATATCCTCTACACAGCTTCTCCAATGACTTTGCTATACTATAAGGGTATTTAACTTAAAAATAATTTTTATATTTCATTTTATATGTATAATTGCATTTTGTGATATTTTTAAGTAATTAATCACCTCTCCCTTTAATATTTTGTCTATAATTCTCATATGCCTATACTTGTTTGTCTTTTAATATTAATCTTATCCTGACGAAGAGAATACTCTGTTTTCGAAATATGTTGATAATATTGATTACATAAAGCTGTTTTTACAAAGTTATTTGTTCTCATTTTACTAAAAATGACGCCACAAAGATTGGACCCATTTGCAGCATTTCAAGCTGGGTCGCCATAACCAATTCGTTTGTGCAATTTCAATCAATGCATTTCTGTGTTTCTCGAGAACCCTTCTATGGGCTTACACGTCATTAGTACTTTTACGCCAGTTTTTTAAACATTTGTGGTCAAAAACATCCAAGTAGTGTAGTTTTGTAGCTCTAGCACATATGAAGCTGTATGACTTTTTATTATGGTATAATTATTATTATGCATATATCCAATTGTATATCCGCATATACATTATTTGGCTTAATATAGTAACTATGTTATTTTCCACATCAAGTATATAATAAATAGATGCAAGAATGTTTTTTTTGATAAATTAATAACGTATAAAAAATATATATATATATATATATATTTATTCTCAAAACTCTTGAGAAAATATCGTCGTTGCATTCACAAAATATCCCATGTGAGGTTTTCGACCAAATTTTTTTTTGTTTACACCATTTGATTCACCACGGTTTCCTAAATAATCTGACAAATATATCCCATTTTTCAAAAATTCATCTTTTTAATCATTTTAGAGGCAACTCTGACCATTACTTGTAATTAATGGTAATTATTTAAAAAAATATACTACATATACTACAGAAATATAAAAAAATATAAAATTATAAAATTAAATCCCTATATACTACAGAAATATAAAAAAAATATAAAACTATAAAATTAAAATGAGAAAAAAAGTCTTTTTGTGTGCAAGAATTCGTATTATTTTTTTAACTCAAATTTGTCGCACATAAATTAAAATTACCCAAAGAAATGTTTTTTTAATAATATACACACAGCATCCCCAAAGATGACCTAGGCCCTCAGAGAAATTATTTTCCTCAGGGCCTCCTGTGTGGAGCTCATATAAAAAAATAATAATAATCTCAACAATCTAAAAAGAGTATACTATGCACTAATCCAGTCATTAATTCAATATGGAATTATTGCATGGGGGGGGGGGGTCATACAACAATATTCTAACCCCGATCAAAGTAATCCAGAAACTAATCATTAAAGTAATCCTAAAGAAACCCTCCACTTATCCAACAGAAACGCTTTTCGCAGATTTCACGGTGCCTCGAGTAGAGAATATCTTCAAGAAAAATGCAATTACCCAAATTTACAAAGATAATATCATCAAAAAATTTTAAACTAAAATCAAAAAGATATGAAGATAACATCAAAATACCAAAATTTAATACCAAACTAATGCAAAACAATTACATCTATTTAGGAATAAAGTTTTTCAACAACCTTCCCATTGAAATAAAAAAAACCAAAGACATCAGTAAACTGAAACTCAAACTTCATCAGGAATAATTAACTAAATAATTACATGTTTTTCTCATTCTTTCTATTTATTATTAATCTATATTCACCTCTATTTTATTTAGATTTTTCGAATTTCTCCCAAGTGCACAATATTTTAGTATGTAACCGTGTCCTATGTATGTACACCATATGTAATTTATATAACTCCACTGTACAATTATACATCTATATTAAATATTAAAATATATATATTTTCTTCAATATTAACTCAGTAGGTAAAGCAAAAATATTTCTATTTAACAGTCAAAAAATTACCAAAAAATTAAGTTGCATCCAAAATCATACGAAATTCATTTTTTTAAGACCAATATTTCGTAATTTGAAACAAAAATAAATAAAATAAAACATATTTATCAGCACAAGATATTTTCTCTACCTTTTGCTAAAAAAATACATTTTCAATTTATTTGGGTGTTTTGGTCACAAATCCAAATTTAACCCCCCCCCCCCCCCCTCGGCTATTTGTTAGCTTTGGGAACAACTCATATCGATCTTGTGTCTCCCTTACTATTATGTTGAGAAATAAGTTTTAAACGGTGTTCGAAAGAGAAAGAGAAAATATCAAACTTTATATTCAAATTCAAAAGTTAACCACAAAATAATGGAATTGTACACCTTTATAAAACCAAAGTTTATGAAACTTATGAAATTTTGTATCTATTAATTATTTTTACATGAAACAATAAAAAAGTGAGGTGACGGAAATGTTAACAATACATGTGTGTAATAAATATGTACGTGTTTTTATTTTTTTCGTTATCAGTAATTTTAGTTAGAAAAAACGTAAGATGAGTCATTTAAAAAAAAATTATGTGTGCGTTCAAAATTTTTATATTCGAAAAGCAAAGGTTTATTTCGGATTTCAAAATTTAAAAGCGTATTTCATCGCCTTTCAAAAACAATTTTTAGTTTTCGGATACTATCAGAAATATTCCATTTATTTGGATTTTATTGCAAAGCGGAAATATTTCGACCTTATGAAAAAATATGCCCGAGGCCTGAGGGATATGGGTCCTATGAGAAAGGTCAAGTTGCCTTTCCTACGTTTGCTACACAAAATATCATATATGCATAAAAAGTGCGCACAAAAATCCTGAATGCAAAATTTAAGAAAAAATTGTCGGTTTTAATAAAAAAATGTATATTAAGCCCACTTGTTTTCACCCAAACATGGTATCAAAAATAACTCTACAATTAATGAAAATAAATAAAAATATGGGTCCCCAATTTTTTTTTTTCGGTTATTTTTTATTATGTATCCTAATATTCTAAAATACCCACAGGATATTTTGTGCGCGCAACAACGATAAGTAGCTATAATAGCATATTCATAGGACGCTTACAATAGGACGCCCCTGCGAGCGGTCTTGTCTCTACACATTTGCAGATTGGAACATGCGTGGTCGGCAGAAATAATAATTCGACACGGGTGAAGCGCGTAGCCCACCCACACACACAAGGCCTGCATTCACTCACACATCTATAGCGCGATTCTGACTACTGTCAGAGAGTGAAATAAAAGAGATTTTTTAAAATACCTATTCATAAATGTTCGCAGCGACCGGCAGCGCTCTTAAGAGTACAATAACATAAAATCATAAGATGAACGGGTGCGCGACATTTTTGAATGCCCCGGTAACCATTTATTGGATAACAAACACCCCTGCCATAGTTCACCACAGGTGGTTCTTTCGGCTTGTGTTTAGCAGGGGTGCTCGGGTTCAAGGGGTGAGGTTTGTATAGGTCTTGGCGTTGAATGCGTTTGCCCACCTACTGCGTGGCGGGTCGGATCGGGAGCGACTGGTGAAGAGAGACCTAACCCAGATCTCTCCAGCCAGACTCTCCCGACCCATCGCCTTGTACCGCAGTGGGAGGGATGGATTGTCAAGATGTCACTCCTGGACACATTGACCCTCAGATTTCTACGCACCCCTCATACGTTTTTTTCCTTTCCAGAACTTCCTTTCCTTCCTTACCCTAAAAAGATCCCCCGCACTGTGAGGAGCTAATCTATCTATCTATCTATGGGAACGTACCCATACTACGTGACCCACTTTTTGCAATTTTTAACCCCCCCCCTAAGCACCTAAAAATCTAAGCACCCCGCCGCTCATTGTGACCAAGCGTGGTATTTTGATGACCCCCCCTGAACGGGTCACGTAGTATGGGTACGTTCTCTATCTATCTATCTATCTATATAAATAAAAATTAATCGCCGAAATGTATGTATGCGCATAACTTCCGAACGACTGCACCAATTTGGAGAATTTTTTTTTGTGTTCGTTATTAACAGAACAAGGTTTGCTACTGAAAAAACTACTGGTGAGCTCTGGCATTATTGAATTTGCATACAAAAATTGCAATAGGTGGCACGCGAGCTGTTTGAAAACTGAATGTACCAGGACTGAATGTATGAAATGGTGGAGGGGGGTGGGGAACTCGGGTAGAGGGTTCGCGAGAGGGGGGGGTGGGGGAGTCACCTGGGAGGGGGGAGGGGAACTCGGGAGGGAGGTTCGCGGGACGGGGGAAGGGGAGGAGTGGAGTGAAGGTGGAGGAGGCGGAATGGGAACGCCAGAGGGGAAGGGGACGCAGGAGAAGAAGGGGAGGCGGAAGGGAAACGGTATAAATGGGAATGGACAGGGAGAAACAATTTCTTTATTAAATGGCATAGCAACGCATGCCGGGAACCAACTAGTGTAAAATAAAACGACTATAAAAGCCCATGGAGCGCTATCACTTGTTTTTAATTTGTTTCGATAAATGGACATAATTCAAAAAAATTCCAAGCGCAATCTGGAATTCCTCAAGGGTCTAACCTCGGACCTATGTTGTTTCTAATACTTATAGATAACATCCAAAACTGTGTTAGGAACGGCAAATGTCTACTATTTGCTGATGACCTTAAAATAATGATGGAAATAAGCTGCCAACAAGATTGCTTTAAAATGCAAACTGATCTGGATGCACTATCTGAATGGTCATTGGCAAACAAATTAGATTTTAATACAAAGAAATGTGTCACAATGTCCTTCACTCGTTGTAAAAACATTATAATTTACGATTATAAAAAAAGGCGAAACGTTATCACTTGTAAAATCCGTGAAAGATCTCGGTGTCGTCTTTGATCCCGAACTGACATTCTCTTGCCATATATCGCAGCTCACTCCGTCTTGCTACAAACTTCTTGGATTCATCATCAGGACTTGTAAGCAATTTGATAACCAAGAAGCTATGCTAGCGTTATTCGATGGCATACTGAGAAGCAAACTGGAGTACGCGAGCGATGTTTGGACACCGTACCACCAGAAGTACATTGATATGTTAGAGAAAATCCAGAAGAAATTCCTCAGGTATGTTTATATGTGGAAGCATGGAACCTATCCAAGGTTCATGCACCATATTGGCTTACTTGAGGAAACTGATTCTGTGAGCCTAGAAACTAGAAGGAAAGCTAGTCTTGCTATTCTGTCTTTCAAAATTTGGAACAATTTCATCAATAGCTAATTTCTCTCGGGATGCTATGATTTATATGTACCAGACCACTACAGCCGAAGTCGACATCATGACTTATTTAAAGTACCGAATGGCAGAACAGACGTCTTGGCAAAGCATAGCATGACGAGGGGAGTGGTGCTGTTAAATGAAATTGCAAACCATTTGGATGTAAGTGACTGTTCTTTATATGCCTTAAAAACATTATTGAAGAGTCACTTTCCTAAATGCTGATAGGGTAACTAAATTGAACTGTAATTGGAATTATTCTGTTGTACAATAATAATAAAAAAAAAATAAAAATAAAAATAAATAAAATCACGATTGATAAATGTATTGTTTTATTATTAATAATTGTTTATCAAACACCGATTATTTCCACGTAATTGTTCACATTTTAATAATACCGTTAATTCTTATCTTATGAAGTAAAAAACATTAACTCGTGTTTTATTTATAAATAGAAAAATAAGTAGCTCATAGATACGAGGTGTCATTTAGTTATAAGTATTTTGTCGCTAAGATAATTTCTTTTATGTTGAATAATTTTGCAATGCGTAATTAATAATAATGATTTGGATATTTGAAAAGATATCAGGATTGTAATAATGTCAGGAATCACTGGTTAAAGTAAGGGAAGTACGTATAAATAGATAGATCGTTGAAATACTAGTAGCTTTTTAAATTTTTTTTTTAATAAGCAAAGTTTTTTTGGTACATTTACAAGTAGGTAATTTAGGCCAGTGCAATTAGCGCGACAAAGGGGGTCGCGATCGGAATTATTCCGGTAGTCCCAATTTTTTAATATGTTTTATATACTCATCTCTTGATGTAAAATCTGAGTTTTCGACTTCGGGTCACTTGAGCTTTCGCCGCCATTTTGAAAAAACCAGCCGAAATCGCGCCAAAATCTAGTTTTTCTCAAATATCTCGTTCCCAATGAAAATTTCGGCTAAGGTACCTTCACAAGTTTAGTAGAACATAAAATTACGTACAATTTTGCAATAATTGCAATAATTTTGCAATAATTTTCTTCTATCTCTAACAATTATTGAGATACACAGCCGTAAAAATGTGTATAAATTTATAAAAACTGGTAAATTGCACGACTTGGTTTGGTTTTTTGTACGTACCTCTTTTCCAGTACAATGCGTAGTGTCTACAGTGATCAACATGAATGATTTCATAGGAGTTTAAAAATATGTGTATATTTGCACACATTTACACCCATACTTAAATACACGCGTACTTACTTTTTTTTAATTACAAATATTCAGAAAGACTCCACATTTAAAAACAGTTTGAATTACAGAAAAAAGTTACTCAGTTCCAAATTATTTTTTATCCAGATTTTAGCTTTTTTACGTACGTTCAGATTTTGATCCTTGCTGATGGAGTGGGGTAGGGAATGGAACAGTTTTGCATCCTGACTTTGCCCATTCTGTTGAATAATCGAAAAATATTAAAAACATTTTTCTACAGTTAAAACGATATTTCAAAGGTGATGAAAATTAAATTTTTACTTGCAAATGATTGGGTAAACCCAGAAATTCTAGAAATTCTAGAAAGTCCGTTTTTGAAGCCAAAGTCAAAGCACACCGCGTTTCAGAAATTTTACTAGGGTTATTTAAAACTAGCTGGTACCCGGCGTGCGTTGCTATGCCATTTAATAAAAAAATTGTTTTCTCACTGCGTGTACTTTCCCATTCGTCCCGTTCCCCTTCCGCCTCCCCTTCCCCTCTCGCGTTCCCACACCACCTCCTTCACCTTCCCTTTCCCTACTCCTCTCCCCCCCCTTCCACCGTCCCGTGAACCCCCCTCCTGAGTTCCCCTCCCCCCTCCCGAGTTCCCGTCCTCCCTACCAGATTCCCATCCCCCCTCCCTGGTTTCTCTCCCCCCCTCCCGCGAACCTCCTACCCGAGTTACCCTCCCCCCTCCCGCATTCCATACTTTCAGTCCCGGTACATTCAGTTTTAAAACTGCTCGCATGCCACCTATTGCATATTTTTACGGATATCGTAATGCCAGAGCTCACGAGTAGTTTTATGCATACCTTGTCCTGACAATAACGAACACAAAAAAAAAGAATTATCCAATTTGGTATAGTCGTCCGGAAGTTATGCGCGTACACACATTTAATAAATTTAATATTTAAAGGAAATATTTTTATCTCCTGTCAAAATACGCCCAATTTTCGAAGGGTTAACATTTTTATTATTGTTGGTTTCTCGAACCAACGCACTTGCTTACTCTTTTAAAAATGTGACGCAAAAAATTGGTACAAGATTAAAATTTTTAAAAAATTTGAACTTCTACGCATATACGTATTTTTATACGCAGTTTAACGGCCCGTGTCATACACGAGTTGGTATTGAAAAAACTTTTCCATTTAAAATCAACTTATAATGCGCAGTAGAATGAGCACGTGCTCATGAATGGGTCCGTTTTTACAATTCGGGCGAAAGCATCAAAATGAAAAGCTTTCTGACCACAAAGTATAATACATATAATATATACCACGAAAGAATGTTGTTTTTGCGTTGCCGAAAATAGTTCAAGTCGAAAAGCAGGTAGCTACTGAGTTGTTCATAAAGCGCCGATCTGTGGGAGGAGAAATTTCATTGCAATCTTTGCCTTCCTCTTGTAACACTTCACTTGCACGGTTCCTCGCACTAAGAGTTATGGCTAATGTAACACTCTGGTAATGGCGCTGACAATTTTTCATACGATGATTTCTGTTTTACTTTGATCCTTCGTAACAACTTCTGACGAAGGATTCTCGGCTGCTGTAATATCTAACATTAGTACTTTGATCGTCCAGTTGATTAGTCAGACATTTCCAAATTCTAAAAATAGGTTTAATTATGGGGATGAGGCTTTCAACTCTGATACATCTATTTATGTCGAAAAAGACGAGCTTTTGGTTCATTTGGTTTAATGGCATTCTACTGAATGAGTTCTGAATTCTATCGACTCTTTTTACCAGTTTTAGTTCTTGTGTTAAGATAATCTTAGTATCATTAGTATCTAATCTTAGAGAGACATCGCTAGTATCTTCTATTTTTAATTTTATTTATATAATAATAATAATAAGATAGAAGAAGAAGATAGAAAATAGATAAATAGATAGATAGATGTTAAAAAATAAATATTAACAAAAACTTAATTGAACATGGTATACGAGTACTCGTATTGCTCGCAGAATCAATGAAAAAGTTTGCCTCAGGACGAACTATATTGAACCTGGTGAGCTTTGGGTCTTGAAAATTGGATAGCATTTCTCACATAGTAGTATAAAAACGGAAGTTACTTATTGACCTTTTGAAATAATGGTATACAGAGCTCTGGGCCAAAAAGGCCCCCTTCTCTATCATTATGAATTTTTAATATATGTTTGTCGAAAAAATGGTTTATTTTGTTATTTGTTAAAAATTATTTGCAAGGGGATATGGCTGCAATGTAGGGAGGTTAATCTTTGTGGAGGATTTGTTAAGGTGTTTTATGTGTGGAACGTAAGTTTTCGTCGTACCGGGTGAGGCGAGAAAGTTTCCTTGAGATTGAAGATGTATTTTTTTTAATAAGGGGTTTCAGAATCTTTGTGGAGTTGGGATACCCTTATCCATTTGGGTGCACCCAGGGCTATGCGGCCGATCGTATGGCTTTATTCTGGAATGTTTGAAGCTTTTCAAATGAGACTCAGAAGCGTGGGCCCAAATAGGGATTGCATAAGTCAGTTTTGGCCTTATCGTTGATTTATAAATTAGGAGTTTATTTTTAGTGGATAGTTTTTTTTATGTAAAGGGCTGCAAGGATTTTATTTGCTGTGGCTAGGGTTTCATTTAAGTGCTTTTTCCAAGTTAATCTACTGTCGAGGATTACTCCCTTTTTCCAAAAGATATTATTTCTTGACTAATATTGTCAAGCGGTAATATCTTCCACGCAACACAAATTAAATATTATGTCTTAGGTATTTTTTAAGAGTTTTCTGGAAAATATTTGTTAATTGAACAATGAATCTATATTCTGATAGTAAGTACCCGTCTCTTGACGTCAACAGAATCAATCATTTTAATTTATCATTTGTAACCTCTTTCTTATAATGTAATTGTTTTGTTTTATTTTTTGAGGTTACACTGATATGCATTGTTTATGTAATAAAATTGGCAAGTTTATTTTTGAATTTTTATCCGAGACATTATCAGTGCTACGAGGCACGTGGAAAGAACAAAATCTTAAGTACAATTAATGAATTCTTAGGGGGGCTGTGTTATATTTGGGGACGCTCTTCTTTTCCCGGATTGTAGGAGGCAGGCCAAGGTGTTATCACGCTGAACACAATGTTAACCATGTGAGAATGCTGGGCAGGTGTTTGGAGTATCGTTACTCAGAGCACCCGAGTTTCATTGAAATACCATAGAAAAAACACAGAATTCTCACCTGTCGACCGCATTATTGTAGTCAAGACAGGGACGTAATACTAAACTTTTTCCACAAAATCGAGTGTAAATAATAATATATATTTTTTATTATTATAATATATATTTTTTTATTTATTTGAAATATACATACATACAACAGATTTACACAAGGAAAATATATGGTTCATAAAAATAATTACAAATGAAGTAATTTCTTGTTAATATCTTAGCCGATTTACGATTTCGGTGCTCTCGTAGAAAAAAATAAATATAAATAATAGCTCACTGTCGTTCTTAAAGTCACGTAATTATTTTATACGCAAATTTGATAATAGAAACTATTGCATTACATTTCTGTGAACATAAAGTGTCGATTTCCACCGAAATTTATTTAAAAAACTTGTAATTGTTCCAGATAAATATTAAGTGACTTGGTAAAATAGAATGTTTGAAGGGAGTGTTTGGAGACTGTATTAAATTCCCAGAAATTCTGAAGATTTATCATCATCACTCTTGGCTCTACAACCCCTGGTGGGTCTTGGCCTCCTCCACTCATCTCGGTTTTGTGCCAGCTCTCTCCAGTTTAGAAGCTTCAAGGTAGATATATCTTTGAGGACGTTGTCGCTCCATCTTAAGCTTGGTCTTCCCAGGCTTCTTCTGAAGATTAACCGATAGTTAAAAAAATGTTGAATATTAACTAAATTTAATGGGTTGTATGTATTTCTGTAGTATCTACTCTACCTACTGTTTTATTTAAAGTAGCTCCCAAAATTCTGTTGTACTCGTAACTTGGTTGTAACATATTTTTTTACTGCACGGTTTGTTGGTTAGAAAGAAGGAGAGTTTACAAGATACAACACATCCAACATATTATTAACTTCTTTATCATATCAGTCAATTGTTTACTTGAAAGATTGCCGACTCATTTCGGGGTGACCTAAATCGGTTGACTGCAATTTCACTGCCAAATTTGACCTCCGTAGTCCAGTGGCTAAGACTCTTGACTCACATTCCGGAGGTCGCGGGTTCGAACCCGGCATGCGCAAATAAATTTTATTTGATTAATTTGTGTTATTTCACAATTAATTCATTAAAAATAATATATAGTATATTTGCGGCATGTTCCAGAGTGGAAGATACTATTAGTATCGCCCTGGTGTAAGACCACCATTCAGAATTGAAACGTTGCTTGAAAATGGCCTTAGCCGTGTTTAGTGACCAGATCTGAATAGCCAGGTACTTCCCAACCTTCCTCTTCCCCACCTCCTTCCCCTCCCCACTACCTTCAGCCTCACAACATACCCCAATTGGGGATGCCATAGTCTCACTGGCTCCAGACGGGAGCAGTTGAGATTCTTGTGCGGTATTCACTGTAAAAAAAAAAAAAAAAAAACGCTGAACCGTTTAAAAAAAGGCTATCTGAAATGTACTGGAATTTGAGACAGTTTGGACGTTCGTTTCAAACTACGTTAATTTCAAACAAAAAGTAGGTAGGAACGTTTTTATTTATATCTTTGTCGACAGTTCAATGTACGATAACAGATTGAGAGGCTAATCTAGCATATGTGTCACTTGCCTCATCTGTCTGGCTAGAAAGATTAAATTATTTAGGTAAGTACTTACCTGATAATAATTTTTTTTTTCATTTAGTAATAAATTTAACCTTGGAAGCTTTTACAAGTAACACGAAAAACTTTATTTGAACTTTATTACAAACTTTAGAAAGAATTTATTAAGCCTATTTGGTAGTCTGTTTTTTCCAACCTTTCCACATTTTATCATCTATCTTTTGAATCTATCCCGTTTATCCTTGGAAATATTAAAGTATCTCATTATTTACGGGATTCATACATAATTTTTGCGGTGCCTCAACCTAAAGGCCTTGAGATTCTAAAGAAGAACTGTAAAAACTTAAAACTATGGGCTGTAATAAACATATATTAGGTAGGCATGTAGACTCTTTGGACAGGTAATTTATAAATTCAATCAACAACTTATAAAATTTGTTTAAAATTCGAGTCCTCCAGTACGGTGAGGACTCTTGACCATGTCTTCTTCAATTGTAAAAATCACTGTTCCTTCAAAAGCGCATATACCGTCTGCTTATTAAAATCACACACCATTCTCCTCTCAATATTCCGTATTTGCCATCTCTGAACAATTCTCGCGTTTTTTCAGTTCTACATAAGTTCACAGATTTGAATGACTTCAATATTTGATTTGTCCTGTCCACTTATAGATTCATCATCATCATCATCTTCTTCCCCTTGTCCTACTCGGGTCGGGGACCCATTGCATCGACAAGGCTCCTCCATACGGCCCTGTCTTGTGCTGATTGATCGGCCTCTGTCCATGGTAGACCCATCCTCTCCTCACACAATTTCTGGAGTTGCCTCGCCCAACTGTGTCTGGGGCGGCCCACTGGACGTCTACCCTCTGGAATCGCACTCAGTATCTTCCTCGGAATTCGGTCATCAGACATTCTTAGTACATGCCCAAGTCACCTCAGTTGCGATTATTCTATGAAGAGTAGCAGTGGTTCAATGTTTAGATCATCTCGGATCGTCGGGTTTCTTATATGATCCCATTTCGTAACCCCTACCACTCCTCTCAAGTACCTCATTTCGGCAGCTAGGACTCTAGAGCGCGTCGTTCATTTAGCATCCATGTCTGGTGGCCGTAAGTGAGCGTCGGGCGGTACACCGTTTTATACACTACCATCTTTGTCTTGATGCTGAGATCGGCTTTTCTTATCACTGAGCTGTAGAGAGGACGCGATACACTTATTGCGTCCTTATAACGCACTTATTCTTCTATCAATTTCTCCGTCTTGCCGACCATCGCTGGAAAATTCGATCCCAAGGTAACTTATAGATTATCCTCAAAATTATAACTATCTTCCTTAACTTTATCGACACAAAGCCTATTTAAAAAAAAAGTATATAATCCGTTATCTAGCTAGGTAGCTACAAATAATCCCTTCTCTATCTATGCTAGATAAATATAATCCCAAATATCTAAGTTTAGTATTGATCCGAGGAGTGTGAAACGACAATAATTAGGCTAATCGCTAAAGTTGCGGTTGCTAAATTTTCGAGTAGCTTTTGATTTCCATCAGATTGGGTTGCCTGGAAACAGCCTTTTGCTTTGTAGATTTAGCCACTCGAGCGAGAGAGCTTCAGTTCATTTTACGTTAATCCTTTTCAAGCTTTTAACGTTGTGTTGCATACATTTTACCTAGAGCTTTTCCTGAGTTAATCTTGACATCCATCGTAGTTTTTTTTATTAAAATGTTATTTCATAATCAAATTATTCAACCTAATGTGAATGTGTATTAAATAACAAGCATTTAAACGCAATTGACAACAGGATTTCAAGAATATTTTAATTTTGCATACAAAAATAATGGTTTGCTTTGTTGATTGCCTTTAGAGTGTATAGATAAATAAGATTGTTGTTATTAAAATAGTAATAAGTGAGTGTGGTCAACGTATGATTAAATTATGAATATGCAAGGAACAATTCATATGAATGGATGCAGTTCATTTTCACATGGTGGGATTTGTCGAAGGAGGGAAAAGAAAGTCGTATTCCAGGTTATTTAAAACAAATGTCCAATATTATTAATTATTAATTATTACAATCCATTTCCAAATCTCTTCTATTTGTTTTGTTAAAACTTCTTATTTCCAAACACTCCAGGCTTGGAACAATCTTTAAAATATCCATTACCACCAAGTTTCGTAATTGTTTTGTCTTTTATTTTATGTTTTCTTACCAATAACATAATATTTTCTTGCCAAAATCAATTTTTATTTTATTTTATTTTATTTTTATTATTATTGTACAACAGAATTATTCCAATTACAGTACAATTTAGTTACCCTATCAGCATTTAGGCAAGTGATTCTTCAATAATGTTTTTAAGGCATATAAAGAACAGTCACTAACATCCAAATGGTTTGCAATTTCATTTAACAGCACCACTCCCCTCGTCATGCATGCTTTGCCAAGACGTCTGTTCTGCCGTTCGGTACTTTTCGGCTGTAATTAAAAAAAAAAGTAAGAATACACCATAACGGGGTTGCACGGCAATTCAACAAAGTGGAATTTCAACAGCCCTTTGAAAAGTCATTAAAAGTTGTGAAAAAAAACTCATAACCTAACCTAACGTAACCTATTTTTTCATCACTTTTCGAATGAAGTGTTGAAGTTGCATGATTCTGAGTTGTCCGGTCACCCCGAAACGGGCATCTAATTCAATTACATGCAATTACGGGCATCTAATTTAATTTATCCAGACACTATCTAGATAGCATTTAGTTCGGGTTGAATCTTGCAATAATATCGACGGGTTCCGGACTAATTGTATTAAGCGACACTCTGGGCGATATAGACTTTTATATATATTTGGAATCAGCGAATTTTTCTGCGTCGTTTGAGCTGTGTTTGGTGACAATCGGAGCACTTTTTTGTCGCTTAATACAACCACATTTTTGGGCCCATTTTGGACTGCAATGTATGAAGCGACACAAAATATTGACACATTTAGGAACTGTGTACTTAAGCTCACTACCAAATACCAGACAATCGTTTAAACTTTTTTTCCTGGAGCAACAATTTACAGGCAACGTACGTTAAAGCATTTAGCCTGACCTTATAAATATATAGAAATGTCGCTTCATACAATTAGCCTCTTTATTAAATTCTTATCCAGTGTCGCTTAATACAATTAGCGTTACCTTATAAATATACAAGAATTTATTAAAAAAAATATCAGTCGCATAAACTAATTAGCCATACATTAATAAGTTTAAGATATGGTATTTAAATCAATTAGCTTAAGTTTGAAATATGACCAATTTTTAATTAAAGCACTTAGCTTAGAGCCATTATTTGCATGCCTAGGCGGTTAAGTCATTTAGCTTGGAACAAGAAATAATAAACCTAGGCGGTTTAGTCATTTAGCCTAGAATAAGAAACAATAATCATAGGCGGTTAAGTCATTTAGCCTGGAACAAAAAAAAGTAAAATATAGGTCATTTTGTATTAAGCGACATTTATCTTCGTTAAAAATAGGAATATTAGAAAAAAAAAGAATCCGAATATGGGGAATATGTTATAAAAACAGTAATATCCTTATTTTAAAAAAAATAATGCGATTTGCTAAAGTTATATTTTTTTTTCTAAAAATCGAAACTTTAAACTGCTCTTGTGTAAAGTTTAAAAAATGTCGGTTAATACAAATAGCCCGGAACCCGTCGATATATAAAGATAGCAGCCAATAATATGTGCAAAAAAAAAACACATAAATTTGTTTAAGACCACTTTTATTTTAAAACACTGTACCGGTTTCAGAAGCACCCTTCCTTCGTCAGGAGAATATTATAACTAAACTATGATACAGAATGTTGACAGATATACAAATCAGGTGTTTGAGTGAGAGGTAGGCAAAGGGGTGGGGGTAATTAGGGGATTTCCGGAAAGAACAGAGCGGTTAATTGGAAAAATATTTAGAATGGGACTGAAAGATAAATTAATTTGGTTATTCAAAATACTAGCATTATTATTTAGGGATTTTCTGATTTCTAGTGCTTCTAAATTATCTAATTTTTTGCTTTTATTGTTACGGTGAAGAATTCTAACCCCTGTGTCCTTATTAAAAGTGTATAAATAATATGTGCATTAAGAAAATGAAGATAATGTTGGTAGATCTTAGTCGAATTATGATACAGTTAAAAGTGACCGAATTTGATATTGACCCCTTAGCTCAGTTGGTAGAGCACTTGCCATGTAAGCAAAGGGTCTTGGATTCGAGTCCCAGAGGTGCCAACATCTTTTTCTGATTTTTCTGTCTCCACATTTTCGATTGAGTTTCACTAATATCGTCTTCATTTAATTAAATATCCATTACATGCTTTCAGGAAAATCTTATTTTAGAGAATAGCCCAAAGATATTCAAATACAGATATCTTTGGAATAGCCCATCCTTTTTCCTAACATCATTTAGTTTCAAACACATTTCCTTATAAAAGAAAACCATTAATAATTCCTACATTACCATGGAAAACCTGTTTCGTGATTATTAGTGATTCCTTTTACTATTACATTTATTTAACAATAAAATAATTATTACCCTATGTTATTAGTGTTATTACCCTCTTTGAAGTATTCTGAGGAGTATTTTTTTACGTCAGAAAATCTTTAGCACCCAGTACTAGTAGGTACTCGGAAGCAGATTTACGGTGCCTTTGTCTTGACAGGAGACACCGATGTGTGGTGATTTAAAAACATATTTTGTCTCTGTTACCTTCATCAAATTGACGCCAAAATGGCGCTGAATGGTGAGACATTTTGATTTTTTGACATTTGAAAGGTCCCCATTAAAAGCCGATTCTGGTTGCGTTTTAGCTTTCTATCAAATTATAATAAGCCGAAATGTTAACAACGTCATAGTTATCCCCTTCTGCTGATCGCAATTGGTCCAAGAGCTGAAACGGACTTATGCCACTTACAATACACGACATCTTTTTTCAGCCCGATTCCAATTAGAGACCAAAGTCAACATTTTTCGCTTTACGCGCGATCGCTATTTTCATCTCTATTTTCATATCTACGATTTCAGTTGGCATCACATCAAACAGAATGGTTCATGTGTTGTTTGCAGTGATGACAATTGAAATCGTAGATGACTTTGTAGAAAAATGTTGACTTTGGTCTCTAATTGGAATCGGGCTGAAAAAAGATGTCATGTATTGTAGGCATTAAGGCATTAGAATCGCCACTTTTCGGGAACGGTTCATAGAAAATGTATATAACAGTACTTTTGTTATATACATTTTCTTTGAACCGTCAACGGGAACCTTTCAATTCTTAAAAAAACAAAATTGCGTTGAATGGACATTGACTTTGTCACACGTGAATTTCTGCAAAACAATTGGGTCTAAGGGCGGGTTTTCGCAGAATTTGAACAATTCATCAAATTTCAAAGTTGAAATTCAAGTTCCGCTATTATTTCATTGTGGTCCGGTTATTTCACAGTGGTTAGATTAATCACATAACTTGAATTGAACTTCCACATAACTTGTATATTAACTTTGAAATTTGAGGAATTGTTCAAATTCTGTGAAACAACCCGTCCTAAATTGTATAGAAATAAGATTCTTGAGGCGAATGTTTGGTAACACTGCGTGAAAAATGGAAGATTCGCAAATAAGTTTTATTATATGCGAGTTTGGAAGAGTTAGATAAATGATTTTTTTTACATTAGTTCCACACAGGAGGCTCTGAGGAAAATAATTTCCCTCAGGGCTTGTGTAATCTTAGGAGATGCTGTGTGGAGAGTTGTTTTAAGGAAAGGAAGGAGAGGAAGTTCTGGAAAGGAAAAAAAGTACGAGGGATGGGTAAGAAACTGGAGGTCAGTGAGTCCAGGAGTGACGGACGTATGAATCCATCCCTCCAACTGTAGTGCAAGGCGATGAATCGAGAGATTCTGGCCTAGAGAGGATAAAAGACCTCCCTCAACCAGTCTCTCTCGATTCTGTCCACCACGCAGCAGGTGAGCAGACACATCGGCCGCCAAGACCTGGACAAACCTCACCCGCATGAACCCGGGCACCCCTGCTAAGTCACCAAACGTAGCGAACCACTCGGGGTGACCTATGGCAGAGGTGTTGGTTATCCAATAAATGGTTCCCGGGGCGGCGGTACCCATACCCGCCTCCCAAATTGTAAATGATGCAAGAATGAGTAAACGGTGCCATTGGTGTTCTGGGGTTACTAGTGACGGGTCCGGTGTACGTCATTTATGAAGTTTACAACATCGTGTAAAGTGTTAAGTTAAAAGAGCATATTATAATAAATCGGAGCTGGACTTTTTAAATTACTACCCCTGGTGGCCCTGGTGTATCAATGGAGAACAGAATGCAAGGCTGACGTAAGCGCAACGAGTAAAATTAAGAAAGGGACTCTTAGATGGTAGGGGCATGTAGAACGAATGTTAACCGCTCAGACCCGACAATATATCATTAGCAGTCAAGTCCAATAAGCTTGTTTTCAAGCTAATGCATTAGGGAACGGACCCATTACTACGTGACCAACTTTTTGCAATTTTCAACCCCCCCCCCCCCCCCCCCCCCGGTGGCCAAAAACCTAAGCAAACCGCCGCTCATTTATACCAAGCGTGACATTTTGAAGACCCCCCCCCCTAAACGTGTCACGTAGTATGGGTACATTCCCTTATTATTCCAACAGAAATCGTTATTTTATTTTATTTTGCAGAAACAAACAGTACATAATTACATAGTAGAAAATAGTTCCAAAGTTATAGAATTTAACACAATAATTGGTACAAATGACATGTCGCTCTTATATACTTATGTTTTTATGTGATAAATTATACATTTTACCTAAATTTTAGAAAATTATTGAAGGAGAGGGGTGTGTGTGAGTGTTTGTATGTGTGTGTATGCGCGAGGGAGGGTGCGGATGTGTGTGGATGTGTGTGTTACGTGTGCGAATTCAGTATGCTAAAAATGTTTTTCTTAAATAGAGGGAGGGAATCAAAAAATATATCGGTATTTGTGGTTTTTTTAATTGAGTTGAATCTTTGAAGGATGCGGGAAATGGGGGAGTTGGCTGCAGCGTTCGTGTTATTACTGGTTGTGTAAAAAAGGTTTGTTGTGGCGAGTTCTTTTATAACTCCTTTTTGTTCTAGTGACAAACCTAAAAGAAGATTGTCAATAATAAACCACACTTCACATCTCTAGTCAAAGTTGTCCATATAAATAGATAAAAAAATACTAATTGTGTAGGAACAGTTATCACTCGACAAAACGAATCGTGCCGTGAGACTTAATTAATTTTTTATTAAATATTTGTGTATCAAACGGTAAAAAAGTGAGGTGATAAAATTGTTAATTATACATTTTTATGATGAAATGAGTGTTTTATTTAAACGTTATCCGTGAACTTAATACCGTTTTCACATAAAAATATCACGTGATATTTAATATTTATTTATAATAATACAACTTGAAAGCGTATTTCATCACCTTTCAAAAACAGTTTTTAGTATTTGGCTACGTTTAGAAATGCTTCATTTATTGAGCTTTAATTGCAAAACGAAAATAACACAAATTTTGTCATCAATTTGACCAAAAACATAAACAATGGCGATGGACCCGAGTGGTTAAAAGTCAGGACGCCCGAAGAAAACATGGCACAATATCGTGAACCTCGTACTTTAGTCGGCCATGCCAAGAGTCAAAATAACATAAGGGTAGGTACGATAGTATGATACGATGTATAAATGTGAATGAAAGAAGGAGTTTGCCAAGACCGAGTCATTTGGCCGTCTATCCTCTCTGTGATGGTTAGATAATTGGTTGTAAATGTCAAAAAAAATGTTTGTGATTTTTTGTATTTGTATTGACTATAATATTATAATATAACTGTTTGTTTGTTCCAGATTCCTGGGTCTAGGGAGACCCTTCTGACGCCCCGCAGCGCCCGGGGCACCTCGGCCAGCAGGAGGCCTGGGGCCCTTAGCAAGGGAAGGCCGGACCCCAAACCTCCTTTGCCACAGGTAACAAACAACCCGTGTCTTATACCTACAATAAACGACACCTTTTTTCAGCCCGATTCCCGTATTTGACATCACTGCAAATCTGCAAACAACACATGAACCGTATTGTTTGCTGTGATGCCAACTGAAATCGTAGATATGAAAATAAAAATGAAAATAGCGATCGCGTTGCCAGTTCCCCTAGCTCCTAGCAGCTGGGAATCTTGTATGATATCACGTTATAAAAGTTCTAAAACTTGTCTTCTGCCTTAGAGAATATCTCTAAACCTGGTAACTTATGAAACCGTGAACGAAAAAACTACCAAATGCCTTCGATACAAATTTGATTGGAAATAAATGTTTCATTTGGTAGAAAGGGCCCTTACTTACACTCGCTCTTACTTACACTCGCTCTTACTTACGTCTCACTTACACTTGCCTGACATCGTAGATCTGCATCCGCTTTGAGTCTCGTAATTGGTATTGAAAATTTAAGACTCTATTGGTCTAATATTTGGATCCTCTCAACAAGAAACACGTCAACAAGGCCTTTCTTTTGTTATTATTTTTTCTATGTTTGAAACCAATAAAGTAACTGCATTTGTTACGGCCGTTGTTTGAAAACAACAATTCAACCTTTCCATCGATCAATCTAAGCCTCCGATCAGCTGAGTGATTTTTTATTTGGGCGGATAACGTGGTGTCACCCCCCCCCCCCCCCAATTTCAAATTCACAAATGTATGGAAAATTAGTTAGAGTTACGAAAATATTAATAACAGACCGGGTTCAACATTTTCGTGACAATATCCTTCGTAATTTTTTTCCACGGTCAGGTTCCTGCCTGATAATAAAAACTTAATCGTAATTGTGCTTCAAGAAAATCCCATTTTTTTCCTTTTACCATCTTTCTCATTACCTAGATTCTTACGCGCCGGTTCAGCGTTAATATAGTTAAGCCGGCCTTTAAAGTCCGGTTAAACCATACCTACGTCTTGGTGATAAGTCAAGTTTTTCACTATTCCGATGAATTTGATCTTACGCGGCGTAATATTTACATACACCGCGATTAAATATGTGGGTAAGATATTAGGAGGAAAATAAGTGATGATTTTTTTTTTTTACTTTGACTTAGGTACTATTGGTGTAGGCAGTGGCGTAACTATAGAGCGGCAGGGCTGGCAAAATGCCACGGGCCCCGCGGGTACTTATAAACGCGTTTAAAATTTCACATAACTGATGAACAACCAAAATGTCATTAATGGTTGTTTATCAGTTGCTTAAAATTTAAACACCTTTATTTGTGAGGGGTAAGTATTAGGTAACTATTTAATGTTCTGTACTATGGTGGGTAGAAAAATTCACAGTATTTTTAGGATACCACAACACTACTAAACACATGCTGTAGAACTGCCAATAATTATAACGGAGTTCAAAATAAAGGGCAGGATTTTATTCACAACAAAGCATTAATGAATTATGTCAAAATTATTTGTGTAGTAAAAAATAATGACAAACGGATTTTAGGGATTAGAAAAATAATACTAACATTCAAAAAAAATCCTGTGTGTACAGCTTACAATGTTGTATACTAGAATAGACATTATGCTTCCCTAGCCCTAAAGTAACAGTTTCTTTGTAAGCAACTCACTTGTTAGCTACTTCATATATTATTTTATTTTTGTCCAAATTATAAAATAAATCCCTCTCAACATTAATAAAAAGCAGACTGGACATCAGGTCTTGGCCTAAGGACGACCGAAGTCGATTTTTGACAATTTTAAGTTTAGAAAAAACTCGTTCACATGTGACTTGGGTACAAGGTATGGTAAGAACAAATTTATATACAATATACAGGTTGGTAAACAGTCCAGATTGAGCAATGATGATATATAAATAAATGTAACGTCATTGAGATTGAGTAAGTTCAAACAGAACAGAAAAAGCACATGTCAAACACTGGAAACATTGTCTATTTTCAGAGCAGTAAATGTCAGCATTTGTTTCCGCTGTCGTTGGGTCCAAATCGTCTTCTTCGTCACTGCATCTGTCTCCGTAGTTCTCAGTGGACTCGCCGCTATGAAGTTGCTATATTGTTGTGCAAACCGTCGCAGCTCTATCAACAGCCGACTTCTTTCAATTTTACATAGTTTAGAAACACTGTGCACAGCTTCTGTGGGAAATTTTTGGATTTTCAAGATAAAGTCAAACTTTTTGGGGTCCAAGGTCCAACCAAGAGCAATCCTGTAAAAACGTCTTTGTTTGCGCAAAATCTTTCTTCAATACTCATCCTCGCACAGTCTAAAATATCAAAATATACAATTTTGTAATGTTGAACTGTTGAAATAGAGTCAGTTTCATCTTTTGATTTTTCACCGGCCATTATAACTACTAACAAGACAAAAAAAATTTGTACGTTTTGTGGGGCCCCTTCGGGGCCCCTCGCGCCGGGGGCCCTCCGCGATCGCGGACCTGCGGACCTGGCCAGTCCGGACCTGCATCCGAGGCCCGTGCCAAATTCATTGGATGGGGCCCCCTCAGTAAAAATCGTTACGTCCTAATTGAATTTTAATAAACCACTTAAGAAGTTATTACAAATATTACAAATATTGTGGGTATTTTGGTAAATATCTAATAAATTTTATGTTCAAAAGCATAGGTTTTACATATTTATAACGAAATAACAATTTAATCTTTCCAAGATATTTATAAATAAAAAAAAAATCCGAGATTTCTGTTCCGCAAAAGTATCGATAACGTCAAAGTCTAGACCGGGTCATAGAATTTTCAATAAACAGAACAGCCAAGTTACGTACCCTGTCTTGTCCCATTAAGTTTCTTTCTGAAATGTTCACACTAAAATATGATTCGCTTTGATTTTCGCTAATAATACCTTGTTGTGGTTGTTCTGGAACTGGAACTGTGTCGGGTGCTGCATGTACTATACTTACTTTTACTTTAAGTTACGTCCAATTCACTTTTAGAGCACTGTTCACTCGCTTGTCATCAATAAAAAATCATTTTTAAGTACTGACTAATTTTAGGTAACTTTTTATTTTTTCTCCAGACTCCCTCTTCTGTTTCGTTTTTCGCTCCCACTTAGATGGTTTTTTTACCCACTAGACATGTTTATAAGTTTATACGTAACTTTCACAACTTTACTTTGCATCAAAGGGACTCTATGACGTAGGGCAGTGGTCCCTAACTTTTTGGATAATTTAACAACGGCCCGCTAAATTAATATGTAAATTGTTCATTAATGATATTTTTTATTCATTCACGATTATCAGCGCTGACTTCCACACGCTCTTGTTTATTTTTTTCTTTTTTGCGATTTACTATGTTATCAATAAATTTTTCTTTTTAGTTATGTTGAGAACTGAACTCAGTTGCTCGTTTTGTGCCGTCCTTCTCCCCATATAAGGGGTTGGACCCTGGACCGTGTCCCCGCCTACGTACCATGGCCGGTCTTCTGGAACTGGTGGAGCTGCACCTGTCTGCCGCGCCACCCCCTGTGACATGAAGAGGCTGGGGAGAAGGCTGAACGACATCTGGAGGCTGTCCGTCCCGCCTCCGGCGATCCGACGCTTCTCTCCCTAGGGTCTTCTTCTATGATTTCCAATTACTCTCGTCTAGGCACCACCGGCTAGCTGGCTTACGGACGACGCTGCCGGTTGTCGGGAGGCCGGACAATCAGCCTCCTTCACTGTCTCGGGGACCGCCGGTAGCCAGTTTGCGGTAACATCAGTTCTACTCTGTACAAATGTTATTTTACTTTTGTTGCTTTTTTTATGAACAGTGCTCGGTGCCGCCCGCCGGATTGCGTATGGTCTTTCGCTGTCATGAGCTGATTACTCATGACGGCTGCTGTCTATTTTGTTCATTTTACTTTTTTATGTCGATGTTACTAACCACTTGTTTGACTGTCCACGAGGCTCACTGCTTTGGCGGTGATTACCTCCATGGGCTTTAGAATTGTAGAAATGACCATCACAGTACAGTCCTGTAGGCAAGGCCGTAGCCAGGGGGGGGGGGGGATCAAGGGGGATTGATCCCCCCCGAAATTGACATTGACACCGAGGAGGTAATTGATTTGTTCGCTGCAAAGAAAGCTAGAAGACTAAATTTAATTTTGTAATTACAAAAATACATTATAAGATTGATAAGTAACACCATTTAATATCTTTCATTAAAAAAAATCTACATATAATCTGTTCCACCAAACAAAACCCCCCCCCGAAATTTTTTTCTGGCTACGGCCTTGCCTGTAGGCGCGACCGCATACCGCCACCTAACACTGTATGAGGGGACATTGAAGGTCTAGATTCGTTACATTAAATGTAGAGCCGTTTATTCAAAAAAATTAGATTCTTGTGAGAACTCCGAAGGGGCGACCATAAGTTGCCTATACCGGGGTGGGACAGTGGTGGGTACTTCAATGACTCAATGTGGAGAAAAATCTTAACAATGTGTTCCAAAATTTTACAAAAAATACAAATAATGTCAGAACAGAAATTTGGAAAAAATATATGATCACATGCAATGATCATATATGATATATACAATCACATATTTTTTAACGTAATTTTGATTTTTAAGCAGGGCCTTGGACGGCCCGGTACCATTTGATCCACGGACCGGTGCCGGTCCGCCGAACCCAGGGGTTGGGGACAACTGACATATGGGACTCTATGACATAGTAGTCCCCAAGGAAAATTATTTTCCTGTAAACTATATGGAGCTATTGAAAAAAAATATTGCAGGTTCAATAAAACAAAAATTACAAAAAATCAAAGATACAAATGACCAATTGTCATAACAAACGAAGAATGCGTAGTATAGACCTCGTAGCAAAAATTGAAATCCGGGATTCCCCTAACACTATGGGTCGCTAGTCCGCCAGCGCCAGGAAAAAAGTATTTTCTTGCTTAACAAAATGCGGGAATACCCCGAGCGTCATTAGCTCGCCCGCGCCATCATTTTTTTCTTATGAAAAAAATGTCGATAACTGTTTAAATAACTGTTTAAATATTAATAATTTATTTGTAACTGTTTTATAACTGTTTAAATCTTAATAATTTATTTGAATTTGTGTATGGTATTTATTTGTGTCTAACTTTAATTGATCTTATGTACAAATATAAAATTTATAATTTTTGCTAAATTTAATTAAATATTAGGTGACTTCTGAGATCGCGGCCTCTCGGGCCATTTGTGAATGTTTTCGTAATAATATCTATGTATATCGCATAACTTCGTTTACCTAATTGAAATTCGCTGGACGAATGAAAAAAATAATAAATTGCTGCCAATCAGAACTCAGGCAATCGAATTTAACGAAAAATTAGAGATTCTCACCCCTAATCTCCCCGACAGCGATTTGAGAGCTCTAAAATTTCAAGATTACCGTTGTATATAATAATGTATCATTTTAGATAAGTACGTTTTTTATTCATAGGCAGAGCTAAAATTTTCGATTTTTATAAAAGCCAAAGGGAACCGATTTCAAAAACAGTTTTGTAAAAATAATATCGGGTGGCTAGTGGCACTCAGTTAGCGATGTGTCAGTTCAGCTGGAATGGGCTCATGTGATCCGCTCCTTTGCGGGAAGCGGTTCCTACTCCCACTCCTTTTTCAAATCGACTACTCCCAGAGAACCCGGCCCAGTCCCAGTACTCTCCGCATCCAAATAAATCCGGCGGTAATCCGGCGGTCCGAGCAACTCAACGCCGAAGCGCGAAAACCGCACTCGAATACAAGTCCCGGGTTCCTTTAAACCCAAGCGCCTTGTTCCAAGCTACGTGAATCGCGACACAATCCATTCATTTCGCCCACTCCCGGACTCGCGCGAACGCCGCGAACTACTACATTCCTGACTCACCCCGTGGCCGCCGCGCCGGCTTGCTCCGCGATCCACGGTCCGGCGTCACTCACCATTCCACTCATGAGTCGCGGGTCTCGGTGAGTTCCCGACACTCCCCGCTACCCGCGGCCGGCCAACTATGACACTTCCCCTTGAGTCACGTCACGAGCTGGGCGCTGGGCGTTCATTCGATCGCTGTTCGTTGATCGACACACACGTGCGTGACCCCTTCGGCTAGGCACGGAGTAGTTTTTAATTAGAGCGTCTTATCTGGTATCGTTAATCAACGGGTGACGTGCATTATAAAATAATAGTTTATAGTAAAGCATTACAGCTTATTAATTTACTTATTTAAATTCTCAATAAAAGACCGTGCAGTGTAGATACATTGAATGTACCTACATTGCACGGGTGACGGGTCCTTGTTCTCGTACGGGTCTTGTCCGACTCCGGGGTTCTGAGTTCTCGTGTGGGTTCTACGAGTAGGTCCTGGTTCCGAGTTCTTTGAACCCGTGCGTCCCGTTTCGGTGCGCCGCAACAATACCCAGTGCCCAGTCCGCACCTAAGAACTCGGACCCGGGACCTGCTCCTAGAACTCGTGTACTTTTAAAAGGAAGCAAGTCTCGGAGGCTTCCGGAAAAATGCAGAACTTACCCACCTCTAAGTGGCAGTAAAGTCATGACAAGAAAACAGTGAGTTGGGTTCAACATTTAGATTTTGATTTTGGAAAACGTTTGGTTAGACACTTATCTTTTTGGAAAATTTATTTTTCTAAAACAATGTCTTCTTGGAAAATGGTAAAATTTGTCGGAAAATATATTGGGAAATTTTAAAAAGACATTTATCTTTTTGATTTTGTTGTGGTTTGGAAAAAATCCAAAAAAATTATTCCAGGGTTAATTGGAAAAAAATTGCTTTGAAAATGGGTCGGGATATTGTATAAAAGTTTTTGAAACCGAGAAATTCCAAGTTTTGTAAATTTTCTTTTTGACATTATTTCATCGGGGATGCTGTTTGAAAACTTCAATGGTTCATTTTAAAAATAACAGAATAGAGGAGGCCACTTCCGTTTGCAACAATTAGAAACTGGACATACATTTGCACAATAATACTATCAGATACTTTTTTTAGGCTAGTTTTTTAATTGTCATTTTTAATTAAACCCAAACTAAAAGCCTGATAGCCCACTGCAGAGGATCATAAGTTCATATTTTGGGTTAAATAAGGAAAGAAAAAAACTAACCTTAAAACTTTTGCATCAGTAATGATAACTGCATGGTAAAATGCACTATTTTCTGAAATACTTACCAATCATTATTATCTACTAAACAGTGCATATTAAGCGTGTCTCTATTTTCTGTATATTTACGAAGTGTTGTTTCCGTGCAGGCGCCAGTCAACAAGATGGATTCTCTGCGCTCTGATGACAGTCCACCGGGCACGCCGGACGGGCTGGGGCAGGGGCGCGTGCGCGAGGCGGGCTATAGGCGGCGGCTGGATGCCTACAGGCGCGCGCACCACGATCAGGCGGCCCTGGTGGCCAGGCTGCAGGCCAAGGTAACCTTAACCTATACTTCTTCTAATCCTTCAGGTGGTCACTTAGGCTATTTAAGCAGACTGTAATAAATTAGGGAAACTACCCTTTAAAGTGCCTACCCTGATGTATGGCAGTGAGACATGGAACTGGCAGAGGAAGGATGAAAGTAGACTGAATGCAGTAGAAATGAGATCCCTGAGGCATATGTGTGGTAAAACCATTTACGATTGTGTGGGAAAAAAGACGAAAAATCGACCAAGAGAATCAGATACTTGAGTAGATACTTGAATAGAAGAGCATGTATGAATGTGAACGAGGCAAGGAGTGTGTGCCAAGACCGAGTTGTTTGGCGGTCTGTCCTCTCTGTCTACCCCTACTGAAGCTGTGTGATGGTTAGTTAGTTAGTTAGTCAGCGTAGGTGAAAGTTACACTTTCCAATTCCACAGTATGTAGTCCCAGAAAGAGGTTGTATACGTCTTGTAAGAAAACGAAAAAGATAGAATACCGTGTAAGAGGAATCTCTTTGGGACACGAAGCTAAAAGGCCCTGGATGGAGTTGTTTGAGATATACTCGAAGCCGAGGGGGTAAGAGGGAAGATGTATGAAAATTTGCTTCTACTTCCTTAATTTTGTAATGGCATGTCCCATTCCTTGTCTTATAAAATGCTTAACATAAAATTCATTACATGCATTAACAAAATCAAAATAAAATGAAAATAGTTCATTTTATATCACTTTGTTTAAAAGTTTGTCATACAAGATGGTCGCCACGCGACTTCCGCCAACTCTAGATTTAGCCTCAATGTCGTTAGTATAAAATCGCACCGATGCAATGCTCTGTCTGTGGCTTATTAGGTTCATGCTTTGGGAGTACTTTATGAATGAAAATATAGTATACTAGATATCAGAAGTCCCGGCGTTCCTTGTTAAGATGCAGAGTTTTTCGAAATTGGGCGTAAGCTGTAATTTTCCTCTTATTTTGAATTTTCGTCACTAAGTATCAAAATTCTGCTCTAAGGAGTGGTAAAGGGGATGGGGGAGGTTTTTCAAAATCTCATGGTCTCCGTGGTCGAGAGCTAAGGCTCTCGACTAACAATCCAATGATCGCGGGTACAAATGCCGGCATGTGCAAATAAATTTTATTTAAAAAATTTGTGTTTTTGCATAATTTATTAATTAAAAATAATAAACAGAATATTTGCGGCACGTTCCAGTGTGGAATATACTCTCAGTATCACCCTGGTGTAAGACCACCATTCAGAATTGAAACTTTGCTTGAAATGGCTTTAGCCGGGCTTGGTGACCAGATCTGAATAGCCAGATACTACACTTTCCTCTTTACCATCTCCTTTCTCTCACCACTGCTTTCAGCCTCACAACATACCCCACTTGGAAATGTTATAGTCTTATTGGCTCCCGATGGTTGACAACTCTTGTGCAAAGACAGTCACCTTACTTTCTTCAATTCATTCGGAATAAAACCATAGATTTGTGTAAAAACAAACCACGCCACCACAGACACTCTTCTTTTTATATAATATAAGTATAGATAGATAGAAGATACATAGACAGAAAGATCATCAGTTCCATACTTCTTTTAGTCCTCTACCGGAGGATTATTAATCACGAACAAACTCATTTTAATATCATTCTGACGTTGATACAGAAATCGTTGCAATAGGCTAGTTTAAGTTCCCCGGCCCCGCCTACTCCTTTCTCTGTCCCACATATATTTTTATGAATCATTCTATGGTCATTGTAAAGTCAGTAAAGTGACTAGACCTACGCGAGAAAAGATCATATCAAGTTCAGGTCGGTATTAACGTTTACTTTAAAAAGTACTTTGTTCTTTGGAGTAGATCCATTATCTATGGTTAGAACGCATAACCACTGGAGCGACTATGGTCGAAATATGGACCAGTTTTATTTTTTCTGCGATTGATAACGGTCCAAAATTGGACCACATTTTCCTACCATTTGTAAAACATTTATTGTAATTATTTAAAACATTTTAATTGCCAGCCATTTATTTTAAAACGAAGCTATTGAAATGCTTTATCTATTATGACCATAGAAGTCGCAAATTCGAACATTGTAGACTATTTTAGAACGATGTTGAAAATAAATTTTGAAAGTATTTTTTCACGCCCAATTTTTGATCAGCTGTTTACGGTTAAAATTAAGTCCTTTTTCCATAGATAATGCACCTTTCATTATCAAGTATACCACAGACAACATACAAAAATCGAAAATATTCTATGTTGGCTCGAATAAGTACCCCTCACGTCAGTTTCAAAGTAAAAAAGTTAAGATTTTTTAATATTTTTTTTTATAAATCCTACAAATATGAGATAAAAGGTAAAATGCAGGTTAATTAATTTCTACATAGTAATTTTTATGTCTCCATGTTAAAATTCGAAATTATGATTTTCTAATGTTAGCGAAAAATTTTTAAAATGATCTACTGGGAAATCTCGAGCTATTGAGGCAAATTTGTTTATTTCGCGTGGTCGCTCCGGTGGATACCTAGTGTGATTTTTCAAGATTTTGCGCAGAACACTTTGGTCGTCAACAGTAGAACCATGAATAGAATATAAAAAATCTTTCTGGCATACTACTTTAGACATAAACCTCTCTCTAATTTCTTCTTCCTTAAGTTTTGCCATGCAAAACATGTAATTTAAAAAAACACTTAATAACATACTTACAGTATAGCATATTAATAAATCTTTATTAAGGTGTTACAATACAAGAAGCGCTGCACCGACCTCGAAGACCACATGATGGAGACGCCCTCGCAGCCCGACACCTACAGGGCCCCCAAGTGTCCCGGGACGGGTGGGGCTCCCACTTCAATGGTGGGGAGCATCACCCCATCAGGCGTCTCGTCGGCACTGGAGCAGGCCCAGCAGCACCTGCGGGAGGCCAGAGAAGAGAGGATCCATGATCTAGAGACGGCGTTGAGGAGGCTGGATGAAGAGAGGAGGAAGTAAGAAAATAAATTTTGAGAGAGATAATAAGTTATTCTGGAAGTTATCTAAAATCTTGTAAATATGTGCCTTTGAGATAATAAGAGCTTTGGCTATGCGCCGCCAGATCTTTCATTCGAAACCATTTAAGAAATAATAATTCCTATTCTCGAGCTTGAATTGGTTTATTTATTTAGTCCCAACTGTCAAGAGCCAGTGGAACTAATGGGGTATGTATTTAATTACAATTGGGGTATGTTAAGAGGCTGAAGGTAGTGGAGAATGGAAGGAGATAAGGAGTAGGAAGGTGGGGAACTATAAGGCTATGCAGATCTGGACACAAAACACGGCCAAAACTATTTCAAACAACAACAAGTATCTACCACTCTGGAATGAGCCGCAAGCTAATTTCTTCACTAAAAACTTCCCCCCTCTCCCTCCTCCTAGAGGGTGTACTGCCATTTTATTTTGGACGGACTCTGCAGATCCTCATTTCTACTGCCAAAAATGATGACCAAGTTTCATGCATGCACAAATTTTATTATTTACTAGCTGGTACCCGGCATGCGTTGCTATGCCATTTAATAAAGAAATTGTTTCTCCTTGCGTGTCCTTTCCCATTTGTCCCGTTCCCCTTCCGGGTCCCCTTCCCCTCTCGCATTCCCACTCAGCCTCCTCCACCTCCCCTCGCCCCACACCACTCCCCCCTTCCACCGTCCCGTGAACCCCTCTCCCGAGTTCCCCTCCCAGGTTCCCCTCCCCCTCCTGCATTCCATACATTCATTCCCGATTCAGTTTTCAAACAGCTCGCGTGCCATCTAATGCATTTTTTTAATACAAATTTCATAATGCCAGAGCTCACCAGTAGTTTTATACAAACCTTGTCCTGACAATAACGGACACAAGAGAAAAAGAATTATCCAATTTGGTGCAGTCGTTCTGAAGTTATGCGCGTACATACATTTCAGCGATTCATTTTTATTTATATAGATTTGGTCAATTTAGTAAGCAATATTTTACCTGTATTATAAAACTTTGTCTTCACTCCACCAATTAATTGGGCTATTAATCTATAAAGTAAATATTTATTTTTGTATTTTAGGTGTGAAAAGTTTGTCCAAATCAACTGTTCTCTACGTGAGCAGCTGGAAGAATCTCATCAAATCAATGAGGCTCTCACCAATGACCTCCAGAAACTGACAACCGACTGGGAGGGGCTTCGGGAAGAGATGATTATCAAGGAAGATGAGTGGAAGGACGAAGAACAGGTGAAAATTAAATACCTTTTTCCCCAATTTTTTTTTTACGCATAGTAATTCTACATGGCATAAGAAGAGAGAAAAAATCTTT
The DNA here is from genome assembly GCA_917880885.1 of Limnephilus marmoratus. NCBI lineage: Eukaryota > Metazoa > Arthropoda > Insecta > Trichoptera > Limnephilidae > Limnephilus > Limnephilus marmoratus. The sequence goes on along the minus strand of OU862923.1, from coordinate 26,037,186 downwards.
CATAGAGAGATTCACCTGACTTAATTTAAACCAATGATGAGCAACCCTTAACTGGGGGGTCAATTTATTACTTTATTTATTTATCTATAAGTACATGTTACATAATTAATACATTTACTTGAGAAGACAAATTAAGATACTTTCAATTTGTTAGTGGGCCGCAGGGGCTAAGGGTACATACAGCTTGACACGGTTAATATTGAAGTCTGCCAACCTATTTGTATTTTCTAAAACGGTATTTTCTAATAAAAAATAATAGTATATAAAAAGTAAAGCACCATAGGTGATAAAGAGAAATCTCCCTATTACTTGCAGCTTTACAACATACCACACTTGGGGATGCCAAAGTCTCACTGGCTCCAGATTGGTTGCAGTTGGACTCTTTTTCTTCTCAATATTAAATTAAAAATTGACAAGTGCATTTTTTCGGTTTCCAGGCATTCAATGACTACTATACCACCGAGCACAACCGTCTGCTGACCCTGTGGAGGGATGTGGTCTCCGTGAAGCGCCTCTTCGCCGAGATGCAATCAGCCACTGATCGGGACCTCAATAAGATCAAGAACGAGATGGATAGCACCTGCAGGGAGCTACGGTCCGTGTCTTGCAGCGTCTCCGCAACGGCCACTGCCACCAGCACCAGTGTAAGCCCTATTTTCGAAAAGATGAAGAAGCTTAATGAAGATAGTTTGAAAGGGACGCATGTAAATACAAAATGAAAGAGAGAGCGCGCTAATATTAACAAAAAGTGATTATAATAATTAATATGTGAAAGGGACTGTCTTGGAAATGTTTAATAAAACACAACTTATTAAAAATAGAGCAAAAATCTCTTGACATCTAAACCTGTCGTCCCACTGGGTCAACATCGGTACTGAATTGACAAAAAACAGAAGACACTGCGCAGAAAAATCCCACAAACTTGCATTGCAAACCATGATAAACTTTACTTTTCTGCGCAGCCTCGGTTTTTGTCGATTCAATACCAATTCCGACCCAGTGAGAGTGGGACGACAGGCTAAGTTAAGTATCATTCAAAGAAACACTGTGAATTTTTTCATACCTATAGGTATAGCATGGATGTTTTTTATATTTAAAAAAAAATAAACGGTTGCGGGGAACGTTTTGTAGCAACGGTCAGCGACTGAGTTTCGGAAGAAAGCATTTTGCGTGAAAGCGTTTTGTAGCAACGGTTTACAACGGGTATAGATAGCACTCTAGTAAACTTTCGTGAGAAATTCTCAAACGATTGTGCTCTGTTAGAATACAACTGTTTCAGAACTTAAATGGATACGAATTAACGGTTCCACATTATTTAACTCACCTCTATGCTCTTTGCTGCAAAGATATGAAGTATAGTTAGAAATAATTAATAATTACAAACTCTTTTGCTTTCCAGGGACTCCAGGGTATGTCTGAACGTGAAATGTCTGAACTTCGCACCAAGATCTCTCAACTAGAAAAGCAGAAGGAAGTCGACTTGGCGGAGCTTCAACAGCGAGACATGAAGATGCAACAGCTCATGAATGAACTTAGATCACTGGTAAAATTTTTCAATCTATTTTCCAAATTTATTGTCAAACACATATTTGGACTAATCATATTTGGACATCAAATCACTATTATTTTATAGCCATAAAAAGAGACCAATATCAAGTATCCATAAATTCTTCTCTGGCCATTCTCAACACCGCTCTCAAGCCGTTTGGATGTCAGTATACGATTAATCGTTGTGTTATGAATTTTCTTGGGGTGGGTGAGAACTGCCACCAACAAACAAAAACTGAACGGTAGAAAGATAATATAATTCATTAACATGGTGTAGACAGGACAGGTTGATTCATTCACACTCATTAATTAGGTTCTAGCATGAAAACCAATCAACTACCAATAAAAGTTATCAAGAATATTGGTTATTTGTCGACATTCATGAACAAGTTCAAATGGATTAAATTAACTTTTATATCATTGTGGGGATTCCAAAATTTAACCTGCCCGTCGCCATTAAATTTCGTGATCTGTTTAATAGGAGGAGCGCAGCATGCGTGCCGAGGGTGCACTGGGTGAGCTGAACGCCCTGCGCTCCGAGGCGGGAACGCTCCGGGGAGCCCTAGCCGCGGTGGCCCGCGCAGTCCTGCGAGACAGCGAGCGAGCTGCCACACAGGCCCCGGCGCCCCATCTGCATCTCAGTCACGCTCCGCCGCCATCGCCACCCCCTACGCATAGGTGAGGGTTAATGCCATACTTTTATTTACTTATTATTTAGTACAGAAAATATTTTATCGCGGTTAAATAAACTTTTCACTGTTCATGTCTAAGGCTAAGGGCTTGTGCGCACTAGCGGCCAGCCGCGTAGGAGGTCAACCGCGCGGCCAGCCGCGTTTTTATTTTAATATGCAACCGCTCATGTTCGTACGCACCCAACCGCCGAAAATTTCGAACCGCGGCAGTTGAACGCGGCCCGCTTCGCGGCTGACCGCCATATCTGTACGCACTAGTTGTCCCACTAGCAATTTTGGCACAGAAAAATTTATCGTTGAAATTTAAAAACGTGAAGCTATTTGGAATTGTGAAGGAGCAGCATATAAGAACAGTGAATTGAAACTCAAACAATGGGAATAGTTAATGGATATTTTTGGAAACGAAGATATGTCGATAATACAAAAAAAAATCTTGGTATGGATTAATTTAAATTTGGAAGGTGGGTAGGGGTACCGCCGCACCGGGAACCATTTATTGGATAACCAACACCTGATCCATTGATTAACCCAATTGATTCGTTACGCTTGATGACTTAGCAGGTGTGCCCGGGTTCACGGGTCCGGGTCTTGGAGGCGGGTGTGTCTGCCCACCAGCTGCGTGGCGGGCCGGATCGGTGAATAGTTGAGGGATACCTTGTAACCTCTCAAGCAGTACTCTTTTGGAACATCGCCTTGCACCGCACTGGGAGGGATGGATTCATACGTTCGTCACTCCTAGACCCAATGACCCCCATATTCCTAACCACCCCTTGCAGTTACCTTATCCTTCACTTCCTCTCCTTAATTTCCTTTAAAATACCCTCCATACAGCATCCCCAAAGATGACATAGGCCCTGAGGGAAAATATTTTCCTCAGGGCCTCCTGTGTGGAGCTATTGCAAAAAAAAATTAAAAATCATTTATTGAAACGAAATTAACTTTAACAGCGTCCATTTTATTAATGATGGGACAACGCAGTTTTATGCCTACCGCGGTTGAACCGCGCAAAGCGGTTCGTTAAGCCGCTACATTCAACCGCAGTAGGCGGCTAGCCACGCGGTTGACCGCCTACGTGGCTGGCCGCTAGTGCGTACATAGCCTAAGGGATCGGTATTTCATTACACTCAGGAATGCTATGTGTTAGATTGGATAAATAACGTCTCTCAATCCGAGCTTAAAAGCAATTAAAATACCAGTCCTAACTAGGAAATTTTTCTAATTTTAGGACAGTCAAATCCTCTAAAGCAGACGTTCCCAAACTTATTTTTCTCGTAGACCCCTTTCAAAATTTTACTGATTGCGGTGGACCCCCTACTGTTACATTTCTACCATATTCCCAAAACTCGTAAAAAAATGCGAATAATTGATCTAACGATGGAAATTTGCGTCGCGGCTAGTTCCAACCCTTAATTGGGAGTGGTATAAATAAAAAGAAAAATAGTATATTTTCTTGCGTTCTATTTATTAAAATAATATGATTACAAACTTAGGGGGGAAATACATGTGGATGACTCAAAAAAATGTTTTTGTTTTTTTTTTATTTCATAAATTGTTACTAAACTATTTAAGAATATGTTCCCAAAGTTTTAAATAAAAATTTCAAGTCGTTCCGGTGTTATGAGGGTGTTTGTTTGTTTGCCGAACCGCGTGGTAAACTTGAAACGCATTTTTCTCGAAACGACTTTTTTGAATTTGTGTGCTCTCTAGCTCAGAAAGTTTTTAACCAAACATTTTAAAAATGTGCAGATACCTTATATATATATATATATATATATATAATTACGTTCTATATATCTAAAATTCGCAGTAACATCATTGTCAATAGTATTATTTAATTGCAAAAAAAAAATGTTAAAAAAATGGCAAAAAATCAAGGTTTTCTGTTTACACACCTGAAAAAAATTTATTTCCTTTTTTTGGGAAAAGTGAGGTTTACATAGAAGAGACACGTGTTCTTAAATTAAATTCAAAACCCTATTGATTTGAGATGAAATCTATGGCCTCCAAAATGCACGCAAAAGCTACGTCTGATGGTGACGTTAGATTTATAGCAACTGATAATTTTCATATTTTCCGAGGAAATGCTATAAAAAATTCACCATATTTTCTTAAATAGATGCATAAAATGACCTCAAAGTTTCATTAAATTATACACATTTCGTCGCTCTAGTTCGTTTTACTCCAACAGACCATTTTTAGCGAAATTGAGTTAAGTATGCAGTAGTTCTCAGAAAGTCTTTATGAATACAATGCAAGTGAAAAAAAAATTTTTTTTAAACTATTTAGGGGGTTTTCAAAACGTACTTTGTCTTACGTCCTCCAAAATGAAACAACATTTCGAGCGTATTTATCCAACATCCACACGTTGGCCAAAAGGACTCCCGTTTTTAAACCGGCCGTTCAGTCAAATTTCATAGGAATTTCTCCAACATCCAAGCTGTATCTTAGCCAACGTGCGAAATTCAAACTCTCGGTTCCGGGCGTATTGCTCTAACAGACCACACAGCCAATAGCAGCGCAGCGGAGGACCACGTGATTGCTTTCATTCCAAACATTCGTTCGTTTAGCGCCACGAAAGTAAATATCTTCACTTATGATTATGCTAGTTACCAAGTTACTTTAGTGGTTTTCTAGGAGATTTCTTCAGACAAAATGCATAAAGATGTAAACTGTGGAAAAGGATAAATTTTTTTAAGAAAAACATAACAGATAATTAATATTACAATATTTTCTCCGCAAATTGTTTCAACTTGTCGTCCTTTACAGGGTGGTTATAATAAAGTTGTGTATTTTTTGAGAAAATATTGTAATAAATGCCAAGTTCTATATTGTGGTGAAATATCGTACTAAAAATTGAAATAACCTTCGTCGCTGTTTTAATTTAATTTAACCAATTACAATATTAAAACGAATTGACTGAAATTGAAGAAAAATCAATTAACGAAGAGTATAAGGACGACATTATACGGAATACACTCGGAATTTGATCCTTAAGGCGTATGTGTATAAAGAGGTATCGGTATGTTTATCTACCTATACGTAATTATTTAAATCTTCGTGTAAAAATACCTATTTATGATAATTAAAACAATTATAAGAATAAGAACATTGAATGAGCTTTTGTTTTAAGCACATTTAATGCGTAGTATCGGTATGTTTATCAACCTTTACGTAATTATTTAAATCTTTGTTCAAAAATACCTACTTGTGATATTTAAAAAACACAATTACTAGAATAAGGACTGATGAATTATAGTACCTATATACCTAATATATGTGTCCATCCACCAAATCTTAGTGAAAGCATTATTATACTTCAGATACTTAAAACAAGCCAACAATTAGAATAAGGAAATGAAGGAGTTTTAATTTTCGGTATATTTAGTTCCTAAAATATCTGTTTGTTTATCAACCAAATTTGCATGTAATTATTCGACTTATGATATTTAAAACAAGCCAATTATTAAAATAAGGAAATCAAGGAGTTTTCATTTTCGGTACATTTAGTTCCTAAAATATCTGTATATTTATCAGCCAAATCTTTGTATAAAAAATTCTACTTATGATATTTAAAACAAGGCAATTTTTCGAATAAGTACAATGAAGGAGTTTTTGTTTTTGGCACATTTAGTGAGTAATAGCTTCATGTTTATCTACCTTTAACTAATTATTTAAATCTTTGTGTAAGAATAGGTACCTACTTGTAATACAAAACACAATTATTAAAATAAAGACAATGGAGGAGTTTTTTTGCTTTTAGTACCTAATATTTATGTGTTTATCTACCAAATATTTGTGTCAGAATTCTACGTGAGATATTTAAAACATGTTAGGTAATTATTAGAATAAGGAAATAAACAAGTTTTTGTTTTCGGTACATTTAATGCTTAAAGTATCTTATTATTTAATCAACCAAATCTTAGTGTAACAATGAAAACATTTTTGGTATATTTAGTGCCAAAGATCAGTTGTATTTGTGTACCTATAAATAACTTATCATTGACATCTTCATGGGAGAATTGTACACCGAATGACAATGAAAGCATTTCTATTATTTTATACTTTGAGTGCCTCATATTTCTTATGTGTTTGTTTATTTCTTACCTATTCGAGTTTTATTTTGTTCGAGCTTTCATTTGACTTTTTTTACCTAGATCAATTTCCAGTTATTTAATTTCAGCCCCTATTGTAACCCTTCTAATAATTTGGCCCAACTAAGTGGTACCTCAAATACTGGAATACATTACTAATACATTTCACATTCAATCAAAGGTTGAAATCCCCAGTGATGGCCACGGATTAGTGGAGCTCTCATTAAAATTAATTAAACTATTTTTCTTTTTTGTAATATAAATTATAATATGGCTTTTAACAAAACATATGAAGAATTAGTTTATCAAGACAATTTGCTTACAACATCAGATGCTAAAATATGTAAATATCTGACAGCTGATCCAAAAAACACCACTTTTATGCACCAAAATATTAGATCAATTAATAAAAACTTTAATGAACTCCAGATACAGCTTAACCACCTAAAAATAGAATTTGATGTTATAATTCTAACAGAATGTTGGTTGACAAATATTTACACTCCAAAATTCATAAATCACTACTCTTCCTTCAACTCATCAAAACATGATAGTCAGAATGATGGAGTTGTGGTATACACAAAAAATGACCTAAACTATGTTGTAACTGAAATAAACATTACTGACGCGAGCTGTATGCAAATAATGCACAATAATGATACTTGCGTTCTAGCAATATACCGCTCTCCATCCATCCGTAATATCACACCATTTCTTAACAGTCTTAATAGCACACTCTCTAATCTTTCATATACTAAAAATTTAATAATTATGGGAGATTTGAACATCAACATACTCCCAAATAACCCACACCACCAATGTCACGACTACCTGAATATGTTAGAGTTCCATGGATTAATTAGTACCATCAATATACCAACAAGAACAGCTAATGAATCTACATCATGCATTGATCACATAATGGTCAAAACTAATAAACAAAACAAAAGTATCGTTTACAAATCAACAATTACAGATCATTACACAACAATATTCACATTACAATCCGACGCCACAAAAACCAGAAGGGATCAGTCAATCATATACAATAATATTAATTTTGAAAATCTAAAAAACGTAATTAAAAATAAATCTTGGCAAGAGCTCTTCCAAATACAAAACTCAGATGATGCATGGAATTATTTTGTTGAATTTTTGAAAAATGAATTAACTAATAATACCACAATTTTAACAAAAAAATATCCTAACAAAATTAAACCCTTGAAATCATGGATAAACTTTTCAATTATCAACTGCATTCGTAGAAGAAACGCACTACACAAAAAAGTTAAAGAAAATCCTTACGACATAATATCACTAAACATCTACAAAAGATATAGAAATACATGCGGCGAAGTCATTAGAAAGGCGAAAGAAATCTACTACAGAGACCAAATCCAACAAAGTAACAACGATCCCAAAAAAATATGGCAAACTCTAAGAGAAGCCACAAATACACAAAACACTAAAGACAAGCAGGACATAAGTAAACTTTGTATTGACGGAAACATTATTGACACCTCAAAAAACCCCAAGCTCGTTGCGGATTATATCAATAATTTTTTTACAAATATTGGTTCAAATCTTGCTTCTCGTCTGCCAAATTGTGGGAATGCTCTACCCGCTGAAGCAGAACTTCAATTTCCCAAAAGAAGATTCAATTTTCAAACTGTGTCAGGGGAAGAGATTCTAAAAACAATTAATTCCCTAAAAAACACTTCTTCTGCCGGGGTAGATGGAATAACAACTAAGATATTGAAAACGCTGGCTATGGAAATTACATTGCCTTTAGAATACCTAATTAACCTTAGTATCAGTCAAGGACACTTCCCCTCAAACCTGAAACAAGGTATTGTTATTCCCATACATAAAACAGGTAACAAGACAGACATAAACAACTACAGACCAATAACTATACTGACCACTCTATCCAAAATATTTGAAAAAATTATTAATGCCCAGTTGGTAAAATTTCTGGTTAGCCATAAAGTACTCTCAGAAAATCAATACGGATTTCAAGAAAACAAGAGTACTTCAGACGCTATTGCCGCCGTAACTGACTTCATTGTAAAAAACCTTGATAGAAGCAAAAAATGTATTTCAATATTTTTAGACCTTTCTAAAGCCTTCGATACAATATCACACAGTAAATTAATAAACAAACTTCAAATAATCGGTATTACAGGCAACGAACTTAACTTTTTTAAGAGCTACCTTGATGAGCGCAAGCAACAAGTGAAAATAATGAACACACTTAGCAATCAGTGCTCAACTAACTATGGCATACCACAAGGTAGTATATTAGGACCGTCTTTGTTCCTTTTATATATCAATGACTTATGTAACATTAATATTCAGGGAAAAATAGTTAGTTTTGCCGATGACACTGTTTTACTGTTTGAAGCTGACACTTGGGTAGAAGATGTCTACAAAAAAGCTGAAACGGATATAAACATTATAAAAAAGTGGTTAGATACAAATACGCTCACTTTGAACACCGAGAAAACTAAATATGTCACATCAAGCATAAATATAACTGGTCAGCCTCATGATGATGCCTCCATTAGGATACACAAATGTTTTAATTCCGATGAATCTTGTCAGTGTCCCTACATTGAGCGCACTACACAGATGAAGTATCTCGGCCTCACAATTGATCCATATCTCAAATGGAATATTCATACTCAAATAATTGCAAACAAAATAAGAAAAACCATGCACTTTTTCAGAACGATAAGAAACTTTCTCGACTTACAACACTTGAAAATGATTTATTTTGCAGTCTGTCAATCTATTATTGAGTATGGTATCATTGCATGGGGAGGCGGTACTGCATCAGCACTAGACCCAATCATAAAGGCACAGAAAACTATTATAAAATTGATTCTTAGACTACCTCTAATTACAGACTCGAACTTAACCCATTCATGACGAAGGTTCCATATGGAACTCGAAAAAGTATTGGCATTCATTTAGTCACATCATGCCGATATGTTAAAATAGTGGTGCCAAATACAGTTTGATATAGTCTACAGGCATGTATGAACACTTTTGTCTTGGTTGCGTTCAGTTCGTTTGTGTGTGCAGACGTGGACAGACTTGTCTTTATTGAGTTAGAAAAAAAGTGCAATTTTTTCAAAATGTCAAAACATGTGAAGTAAGTAATCCATTAAATTTATATAGTAGATTTGATTTTTTTCTCCAAACCTGAAAATGATTTGTAGAGAATGAAATTATCTGCCTATTTACAAACATTTTGTTAGAAAAATAATCATTATTTTATTCAAACGAGTACTGTGAATTTAAGGTTTTGATTTTTGGTTCCATATGGATCTTTCGGCAGATCTCACTATACATAAAATGTAATTTTTCAAAGATTTCATTATTTTTTCGTGTGTTTTAGGGGTTTGACTGTTGAAGACGTGATGTTACTGCTTGAAGAACAATTGGATACGAATTTAGATGATGATGAAGTAGTGGATGTGTTTGTGGAGCCGCCAATTGAGAGTGACTTGTCCGGAGCAGATTCATCTGATGAAGATGACGGCGGAATAATTGCGAATATCTCTCGAGCACAATTATTTTCTAATTGCCAAATTGTTAGGCGTCGTCGACACTAAACGGGAAAAGGTACGTCCGATTCTGATTCAGATCCAGAGAACCCTGATCTAGAGCATTTAGGAGATGTGCCCTTGGACTCAGCTTGCGGTGACCTCCTCCATTTATGGAGCACAGGGAGTGTGACGAACCCATCGCTCAGGGAGTGGAAACACAAACCTGCAATAGATCCCAAGCCAAGGTGTGTGCTACCGTGCTCAGGCTGAATGTGATGTCACGGTATCACGAACGGTGCCTCCGAGAAACAGGGTCCCATTTCGGAGTATTTTGACCTTACTCCAGCACTTGGGGCTCTGCTAGTGTGGACCTTCTATTTCCCTGGTCACTCGTGGACAAAAAATTGGACCATTCAAAAACTAGGGGCCTTTGGGAAAATAAGGAGTGCTGAGGCCACCTCTCTGGACTTTCTTCACGGGGCCTGCAGGAGAAACTAGGAGGAGAAGCCGTAGAGAGGAGAGCTGAGGTCAACTCCACGACCTCTCCTCTTATGGGTCCTTCAGGGAACCAAGGGGAAGTGCACTCTGCCGGCGTGGGGCCTCGGGAAACCAAGGAGAAGTGAAGTGGAGAGATTATATCCTCTTCCCATGTGGGGCCTTCAGGAAACCACGTAGGAGTGAAGAGGAGAAATGAGGCTACCTCTGTGAGCTCTTCCCTGGTGGGGCCTTTAGGAAACCACGGAGGAGTAAAGATGAAGTCCTCTTCCTTCCTTGGGTCCTCGGGGGACCAAGGTGGAGTGGACTCTTCCCTTGTAAGGCCTTTAAGGAACCAAAGGGAGGAGAACTCTCCATTGTGGAGCCTTCGGGGAACTAAGGAGTGGAGAGGAGAGATGAAGCTTTCTTCCCTCGTGGGGCCTTCAGGGAACCAAGGAACCTCCTTTTGGGCGGAACTGATAGAATGGACCACGTTGTATGGTTGGACTATGCGTGAAATGCTTCGAGGGTTACCTCAATAAATAAGTTTATTCAAAATTTTACTTTATGTAGAATAAAGTTGAAAAAAATAAATTTCCGACTAGTTATTTGCCGAAGGTGCCATATGGAACTCACCCTTCTCTAGCTTCCTGGGGGGTGAAGAAATCATTTTTTTAAATTCTGAGAAAAATGTCCATTTTCTACCTCCAAAACCAACCCCCCTGTGAAATTTCAGCACGAAATTCGAGAAAAAAATAGTTCGTCATGAATGGGTTAATCTTCAATATTATGAATGTGTTTGACGTTCGGCAGATATATGCAAAGACAATCCTTACTCATCTATACACAAATATACATAAATACTATGAAAAAAGATTAAATACTCGCTTTACTCGAAACAATGACAAAGACTTACTACAAATCCCCAAAACGCATACTACTTTTGGTCAACGAAATTTCAGATACCTTGCAACAAGACTTTACAACATTCTTCCAGATAGAATAAAAAAATGTGATTCCCAAAAAAATTTCAAAAATAACATAAAAATTTGGATCAAAAATAATGATAGGGCCTTTACTGGTGCACTTACCCAAATTCGAAATTATTAATGATTTGGTATTACACAATGGAAATATACAAGCAATGTATTGGTTGCTTTTATTTAAAATTATTATTAATGTAACCAATCTCTTATGTGATTACTTTTTTAATAAAAGAGTAGGTATGTTTATAAGTATTATAAATTGATTTAAAAACTACTGCCTCAACACAGGCTAGCCTAGTGAGGCAGATTACTGAAAAACCAAAATTTATAACTATTTTCTATTTTTCATTTATCTACTGTTCATATTTATATTTTTTTCTGTTGATATCCTTTTGTACTTGTGTAATTTTATACCACTGTAAACATAACACTGAAGAACTTTTTTTAGTTATAATCTTGCAAATTTCATTCAATAAAGATATATTATTATTATTATTTGTTATGAAGCTAAAAATGTGGTTAGTGGTTAGGATTGTTTTATGACCTCTTTTTTTACAAGTCTGTATTGTGTAATAGACGTAAATTACATTCCATGTGTTCGAACATAGGATCATTTTTACAAAGAACTCGTCGTCTATTGTTTTATACATTTATAAAGAACTTGTAGCTATCTATTGTGTTTCAAAATCCTTCGAGTTAACTTTTTATTTTAAAATGTTGGATACTACACTTCTGTTATCACACGACGGCCTCCTGTGGTCGAGGGATAAGACTCTCAACTAGCGATCCGGATGTCGCAAATTTCAATCCCATCGTGCACAAGTAATTTTTATTTTGGTAGATTTGTTTATTTTGGGAGGCGGGTATGGGTACCGCCATCCCGGGAACCATTTATTGGATAACCACCATCTCTGCCATAGATCACCCCGAGTGGTTCGCTACGTTTGGTGACTTAGCAAGAGTGCCCGAGTTCATGGGGTGAAGTTCGTCCAGGTCTTGGCGGCGGATACGACTGCCCACCTGTTGCGTGGAGAGAGACTGGTTAAGGGAGGCTTTTTGACCTTTCCAGCCGGACTCTCCCGACTCTCGCCTTGCACCGCAATTGAAGAGATAGATTCATACGTCCGTCACTCCCGGACACACTGACCCCCAGATTCCTACCCACCCTTCATACTCTTTTTCTTCCCAAATTTCCTATCCTTACCTTCCTTATAAAAGCTCCTCCAAAGTGAAATTATCTTCCTCAGGGCCACCTGTGTGGAGCTAATCTAAAAATATATATACATATTTCACAACTTTAACTATTAAAAAAACGTACGTGTAGGTATATGTGTTTTTTATGTTTAAATAGTGAAACAACACAAATCAATAAAAAAATATATACATATAAATATATATACATACATGCTGTATTTGCGACACGTTCCAGAGTGGAAGATACTCTCAGTATCACCCTGATGTAAGACCGCCATTTCGAATTGAAGCATTGCTTGAAATGGCTTTAGCCGTGGTTGTTGACTCGATCTGAATAGCCAGGTACTTACCAACCTTCATAACTGCATCCCCTTCCCGCTACATCCAGCCTCACAAAATTGGGTATGCTATGTATAGCCTGACTTGGTCCAGGCGGTTGGGAGCGGTTGGGACTCTTGTGCAGTATTAACATAAACATTAAGTCACGTAAATCAATCCAATCTTTCGGGTCTGATCATACTAAATCTCCGATTTATATGCCGTAATAAATATGATAAAAATAATACGAGTGTATATTATATGGATAATTTGAATAGCATTGTTTTAGTGCAAAAACGCTTTACAATATATGTTCTCAGGGCCTACGAGGGGATGCTGTGTGGAAGATCTTTTTGAGGAAAAGAAGAATAGGAAGTTCTAGGATGGAAATAGGAATGAGGGGTGGGTAGGAATCTGGGGGTTAGTGTGTATAGGAGTGACGGACGTAAGAAACTGTCCAACCGCGGTGCAAGGCAATGGGGTCGAGAGAGTCCGGCTGGAAAGGTCCAAAGGACTCCTTCACGCAGTCTCTCTCGATCCGGCCCGCCACGCAGCTGGTGGGCAGACTCATCCGCCGTCAAGACCTGGACAAACCTCACCCCATGAACCCAGGCACTCCTGCTAAGTCACCAAACGTAGCGAACCACTTGGGGAGACCTTTTCAAAGATCCACACAGGAAAATAATTCCCCTCAGGGCCTATGTCATTTTTGGGAAGGAAGTAGAGTAAGTTGTGGGAATAAAAAGGTATGAGGGGTGGGTAGGAATCTGGGAGTCAGTGTGTCAAGGAGTGACGCACGTATGAATCAATCCCTCCCCACTGCGGGTAAAGCGATGTTCCGAGAGTCCTGCTGGAGAGGTCTACAGATCTTCCTCAACCAGTCTTTCCCGATCCGGCCTGCCACGCAGTTTGTGGGCAGACGCATCCGTCGCCAGGATCCAGACAAAACTCACAACGAGACAGAACCCGGCCACCCCTGCTAAGTCACCAAACGTAGCGAACCACTTGGGGTGACATATGGCAGAGGTGTTGGTTATCCAATAAATGGTTCCCGGATCGGCGGTACCCATACCCGCCTCTCAAATAATAACTAATAAACAATAAGGAAATAATAAGGAAACTAACATATATATTTAGATGTTTAAGAGATATTTTAAACGAAAAATTACTTAGAACCACATACTTCGCTTTCTGTCAATCAATTATACAATATGGCATTATAGGATGGGGCGGTACATATAAAAATCAAACACAAACAATTTACATATCACAAAAACTAATAATAAAAACAATTTTAAAAAAACCCTACTCATATTCGTCAGAATTTTTATTCAAACAATTTAAGGTCAGAAAATTAAGTGCATTATACTTTTATCATGCAACATTACAAATTTATAAAGATAATATTAAAAATCAAGTTGCACCCTTTAAAAATAACAGAAGTCTTAGACAAACATCAATACTTCCCACTCCAAAATGTAAAAAAAAAATTGGACAATTGAGTCATAAATATCTCGGAGCAAAATTTTTTAATTCATTACCAGAAAAAATTAGAAACATGAATACCAATATAAAAAGTTTTAAAACTCACCTAAAAAATTATACTGAAAACTTAAACTGAATGATATTAAAAAAGCAATACAATAACACCCCCCCATACACACAAGCCTTGCTTAATTATGGGGGTACATCAAATATTCTACTATGTAATTAATTACTGTATAAAATTTATTTGTAATTTATGTACCTTCTATTACTAATAAAAAAAAAAAAAAAAAAAAAAAAAAAAACGTAGGTACTATCTGATGACTAACGGTTGACGAATAGCAGCCAACAATAAAACACGCCTGAAACATTATTTAATATGTATAATTGTCTGAAAACGTACGTTTTCATTGATGATTTTACGATGATATTATTTTACAAAAACTAACTCTTGAAACTTGTTTCCCAACCAAGAAACAAATTATTTCTAAAAAATTGTCGAGTGTTATAAGAAACTATTTAAAAATCACACCCGAATATTTAGGTCTCACCGCGAAAACATAGGACACATAAGCTAAATCCATAAGTACCTATCAAAGTTCAATGAATTGAAATGCTTTCCGATCTCCCTGTAATACCAAGCACGTTAGATAAAGTAACTTCACGCAAGAGTACGCGCTCTTGTCTAACATCCAGTGTCCTTTGTCCAATATCCAACTTTCGCAAACAAGAATTCGTCACTTTGGCCAACATCCAAATTAAAAACGTGTTTTCTGCATAATTTTATACATTTAGAACATATTGTACTTAAAAAAAACAATTTGTAATACTTTAAAACATTTTAGTAGACAATTTAGCTAATTTAATTTTATATGCCTTTTTCGTAAAAAAAACTTTAAAGCGCTGTTTCTCACGATTTACGTTTTGGTCTGTTGGAGTAAAACGAACTAAAGCGACGATTTATTCCATGCCAAAAAAATCACGAAAATCATTAAAAAACCTAGTCCTGTATTTCCCTCCTTAAGAGCTACTGACCAGCGGCCGAGAATTCAAATTTCGTCTAACGATGGTCTTGCGATCGTACCCTTGCAACTGTAAAGGTTGGTTCCGATGAGAAAGATTAATTATTCTCCTTACCAGCATTTTAACATAATAACTCAATATCGATTTTATTTCATTAAAAATTTGCTTTGAACAAAACCTACATTCAAAAATGCTCAAACTTGTGATGATAAAACTATTAAAATTATGTACTTTTTGTAATTATTTTTTGATCATGAGTATTTATAATTTTTTTTCATAATAGCTAAGAAAAATAAAAATGTGTGTTTTTTAATATACATATATGTTTGTATGACCATAAATAAATAGACAAAACTGAAGTATTTTCATCAAAAAAAGGGCGTGGATATTTTTTTATGATTTTATTTGAACTAAGATTTTTGCGATTTTATTAAAATTTAGAAAAATTGATTTTCCACATAATTTATTGATTTATTTTACAGCATGATTATATTATGATTTGAAATGTATGTTGTATAATACAAAATGAACAAATCTGCAAACGACCTACGGCAAAACCTTATTGTACTAAAAATAAAAATATTTTCTCAAAATTTAAAACAAAGGTTTACTAGATAAAAGAACAGTATTTCGACAACTTATAATTTTTTGTGGAAATCAGTCAATATGTCTAAAATTCGATTTAAATATGACATACTTCCGATTGTGTTTAATTATTCCCTCTTAACAGAATATAATATCGAATATGCAAGTTTTTACAAGCAACAGTCGCTGACCTTCTTAAAATACACTACTCAAAAAAATTAAGGGAGGTTAAAAAAAGGAAATTATTTCCTAATATTAAGGTTATCTGATCCATAAGCCGGCCTAACTGAAAAAAAAATTCAAGCCCGTGGACCAAAAAAATAGCAAAAAATTTGCAAAATTATTTTTTAATGCTATCTATTAGGAATGCATGATAACCGTAGCTCCTAAAAAATTTTGACTAAAATATGAAAATTAGAATCTAAAATGCTTTTTTGAAAGTCTCAATACGACCATTTTACACTGAAATTAGC
Source organism: Limnephilus marmoratus (assembly GCA_917880885.1). NCBI lineage: Eukaryota > Metazoa > Arthropoda > Insecta > Trichoptera > Limnephilidae > Limnephilus > Limnephilus marmoratus. The sequence continues at coordinate 26,020,763 of OU862923.1, read as the reverse complement.
CTGTCAAAAATCATCTAAAATTTAAAAATTATTTTGCTCCCTTAATTTTTTTGAGTAGTATATTATCTGCCTAGATTGATAGGTAAAGCCAAACCAACATTTTTGTTATTTACTATCGAAACCAGATAAATTTTCGTGGACCCCCACTTACAACTTGTGGACCCCCATTTTTATATCACGCCAACTTAGACCCCCGTCGAGTCTCCCGTGCACCCCTGGGGGTCCACCTGCACAACTTTGGGAATCACTGCTCTAAAGGTTATTAAAAGTCAAATTCTTTGTTTTAGAATATTATCAATGAATTCAAATGTATGGCGTCATAATAGGTACCTATTTTGTTAGAGTTCATAAATTTGGATGTTGTTTTGTATTTTTTTAGCAGGTACCTACCTAAGTAGTCGATAACTAATTTTTCATATTGGATGCTGTTATCAGGGAAAAGAGTTTGCATTAGGCTACGAACGCACAGGCAGGCGGCTTGCTTAGCGCCTAGCCCCTAGATAGGTAGTAGATAGCCGATGGATAGCCGCTTAGCGTGTATCCAGGTAAACCAACGTGTTGGTTTTTTGCCACTAGGCTCTAGGCGCTAAGCCAGCCACCTGCCTGTGCATTCGTAGCCTTAATAAATAAACTTTTTCCATGTAAGGCTGTAAGACAGATCAGCGGCCATCATCCTTATCGTTAGTGTTTTGCTCATTTTTAAAGAAAGATTTGACTGAATTCACATGTTGGAATTTGGAGGCAGTTTTGAAGTAAGTAGGTAACTACTCGTCCACAAGACATCAAAATGACAATGAGTGGACAAATTCTTTGGAAAGTTGTGACACTGTTTATAGATATTTGTATTGTAGTCTTATTTTCTTTATGGAAGACAGAATTGTAGGTATTTCTTCTGCCAGAAGTGATAATGTAAATAAATAATTAATTGATTTTTCAAAAATTTGTTGCATTAGATCTTCCGACACCCGCACTGGAGCTGGTGGAATAACTGGCACTGCTCTGGCTGAAAGCACCGTATCTGCTGTCCAAGCCGCCCTCCGACGTCATCAAACTCACATACATGAACTTCAGGTAACCAATCAAAATACTTGACTTCTTCCTGAGCTTTCTGGCGTCCGGCTTTTTATAAAAACTAGAACTTCTGATGATATTGGGAATTTTACACACATTTGTTAGTCTTGCCACATGCTCAGCATAGTCCCTTGCGATTGGTGGTAACGTCCCTTAATACCCCAAAACCATTAATTCATCTCGGCGTCATCTGGGGTGGTGGTTACTGCACAGGACTCTCCGAGGCCGAATAACTATACTTGTCGATAATAACTATACAGAAAGTGCCGCGGAGTTTGTAAGTTGCCACAGCATGCTTGTCGAGGCGAGCGTCTGGAATGATCCAGAGCTGGGCGACATGCGTGAACTCGCCGCGGTGAGATAACTGGCGCTTGCACAGGGCGATCCACCCGCGCCTGTGTAGTACGGGTTCCACAACCTACACAGCATTGCCGCAAGGCGCACATAATTCAAACCCTTCAAAGGCGTATCGTGACACCGTGCTAAAAAATGTTTTTGTTTTTCTGGATTTGGCTATGTTAGTAAACTAATATTAATTAAGTACTATATATATATTTTTAAATACTGCAGGTTAAACTTCAAGGAAACCGTGAACAGTTATCCAGCAGTCGGAAGCAATGCGAAGCATCAGAAGCCAATATCGTCAACTTGGATAGAAAGGTGCACGAGTTGCAACAGCAGCTGGATCAAGCCAAGGGACAAATCAACAAGATGGATCAAGAGAAAGAACTTATGCAGAAAACGCTGGAATCATTACGCAATGACAAATCTGGCTTGGAGAAGAACCGCTTGGAAATAAATGCAATGGTAAGAAAAAATCGCTTTAAATAGAAATGTGCAAGAGTTATTTGCTTTGTTTATCATAACGTATTTCATTTCAGATTGATTCACTGACATTAGACTACGAGAAACTTCAAAAATGTAACACCAAGATGCAGAAGCATTTAGAAACATTAGAAAATGAAAAAAGATCTACGCATGACGAAATTGACAGGCTGCAAAGAGAAGCTACAAACAGAGAGTCCATCTTGAGGTATGTTTGCGAGTCGCGATATCTATGTAGTAAGCACTTAAAGATTTTTAACTAATATAATTTGTTAAAATGTCATTGTTTTATTTTCAGATCTGAGGAGGACAGATCAAGTCGTATCAGAGAAGAACTTCTGAATCTACGGGAAGAACTGAGCAAAAGTTACCTATCCAGAGATCTTCTAGAACAAAACAAGATGGAGGCTGATAATCTTCTATCTCAAATGGAGAAAAATAGAGGCAAGTGAAAATACGATTACTCAAGTCATGAATAATGAAAATTATGTCATCTGTGATGTGATTAATAATAAATAATTAATGTTTTCAATGTGGTTTATTTTTTAGGCGATCTCGAGATTGAGTTGGAAAGAAGTGTCATGGAAAGGGTAGATCTTCAAGATTCTTTGGACAAAATGGATGCAGCCGTGCAACAACTAGAACAAGAGAAGAAACAGCTCTCGGCTGATATGAAAAAGGTTCTAAACAATGCGAACACTGAAAGCACAAGCCAATTTATTTTTGCATTCTTCTAATCTAATATAAATTATGTATAATGGATTTGTTTCCCTTTTAGCTTGAAGAAAGTAAATCAAATCTTCAAAATCAAAACAGTGATGTCCAGGGAGACTTGAATTCGCTGCGTAAAGAATTATTAGCTGCTGAACAAACAAGACTTGACTTAGAAGCTGATAAAAATTCTTATGCAGAGAGAATCAAATTCTTGGAGGGAGAAAAAGAAAGGGTAAGAAAAATATATGACTAGGTAGGTACTGTTTAAAATATACAAAAGTTGTAACCGCTATTACCTGCATATTTTGTTTTTATTTTTAGGTTGAGCTTGAGTTAGCCCAAGTTTGTCGAGAAAGAAGTGATCTAAGTTCTCAGCTTTGTGCACTTGGGCGTAAAAAAGACTCTTTGGGAGAGGAAAATATGAGGCTGCAACAACGCTTAGAGCAAGCCAATGAGACAAACAGCCGCCTCAATCGAACTCTAGAAGAGTTGGTAAAAGAATGTGAGGAAAAACAGGTGAAATAATTTTTTTTCCTAGCAACACTGCTTTTAAATCACATCAATAGTATTAAATTGTGGGAAGGAGTAAAACTACAATAACCTCTGCATCATTTTGAATTCTTAGTTTGAATCATTTTTTTAGTTCCCTTGATTTGTTGGTTCTGGTCTTCTTTGCTAGATGGCGTAGCTAAAAATGTCACAAATTTAATTAAAAAACACTACATTTTATTTTTGTTTTCTCCTGGGTATAAGTTGAATATCATGAAATTGCTTTCAGGTCATGTTGGATGGAAATGAAAAAGATTTGCAACATCTCCAAGAACAGTTGGCATCACTGCGGAGTGAAAAAGAAGCTTTGGAGGGAATCCTCTTCGACACCTCTAGTAATTTAGAAGCAGTTGAAAGCAAGAGGCAAAAACTTGACAAAGAACTTCAAAATACATTGCTAAATGAAGAGAACCTGAAGGGTAGGAAATTAAGAGATTAAATAATTATCAATAAATATCCAGATGTAATGGACTCCGTTAAAAGACAGATTTTATTTAAACTTTAGGATGGGTTGTTTCGCACAATTTGAACAATTCATTAAATTTAAAAGTTAAAAGTCAAGTTATATTATTATTTCATCATTGGCCGGTTGTTTCACAGTACTTGAATGAATTATTCAAATTCTGTGAAACAACCCGTCCTTGGATAACAATTAAAAACAACTTTTTCAGTAATGGGAAATGGAAAATATTGCATTTTATTAATAAATTGTAACCTATTTTAGGTTCTTAGGTTCATAATTTGGGTTAAATAAGAGTAAAACTAACCTTAACACTTCCAGGTTTTAATTATTAAAATAACTATTAATATGTATTTCCAGTGTATCTTGATATTTACCTAATTATCTACTATTGTTGAATTTTTATTTTATTATTATATGTTTTTTTCTCAGGCCAAGTCTGCCGTTTGACAAAGGAACTCCAAACTTCAGAAAAGAAGTTCAGAGAGACTAAAAATACACTAATTCAACAAGCTGCTAAGAAAGAAGCAGAATATCAACAGACCATTACAAATCTGAACAAAAGCAATACTGAAAATGTCAAGAAATTGACCGAAGAAAGGGTAAATAAATTATTACCCATTTGATTACAAAAGGATTTAATATTTGGATAGTTTTAATTTGACTCATAACTTTTTTTCTAGGAGACAGTTCGTATAACTTTGGAAAAGCGTCTACAGCAAACTGTGCAAGGATTGAGCGGTGAAAAAGATGCGGAAATAGCGGAACTTCAAGACCGTGAACAACAGTTGCAGGCAGCCATTGATAATCTATGTCAACAGCACGAAGAAGCTTTACTAAGGGCTGAAAATGATAAACAACAAGTTCTATTGATAGGTAAATAACACTGCAAACAATGTTATTAATGCAAACATAATAGATCGTAAACATAAACGGAATTTGCAATTAAACATATGAGAATATACTTCGAAATTATTTTCATAGGATGCATCAGCATATTCATATTCTCTTTTGGCCACGTCATTCATCGAATGATCTTTTTTGGTCGCCCATACAGAAAAAATTGTAGATCCGTTTGTTTCAGAGAATAAAAGATTTTCATTCATTTTTGTTGTGTCGCAAGCTAGTAGATAAATAAGTTATTTAACCTCATCTTTATTTTAATTTAACCTCTTCGCGAGTGAGTTTTGGCGAACAAAACTGTATGTAAAGAGTGAGTTTTTTTTGGTTCAATTAAAAAATATTTTTGTATACATTATGAGAGATTAACTAAAAATAATATTATATTTTGAATTAAAACGTCACCGACATCAATCCACGCTAATAAATCAACATCAAAAAAAATATGTGCATACAAAAAAACTGTTTCCTTCCTCTGACGACCGCCAAATGACACAAAAAGAATTTTTAAACTAAAATTGTAAGGTCGGTATGTGTTCCGAAACATTGAAAACTACACGCAGATGTCCATAGTTACCACTACAAGTAAAATATTTTCATTAAATATGACGCATTTGAATAATGGTCGCAGACGCAAAGTTTCGGCCATACTCTTCTGAGCATTTCTTCGCTTCGCCGAACCGTTTCGGCCATACTCTTGGAGAGGTTAACATGAGGTAATAGCCAGGATCATTTCTCCATAGGTTAATTTTGTGGGCTAAGTTAAACAATCCTAGTATACTTTCCAATCCCTCTTCTTAATAAATTTAGATTATTTATTAATTTCTATTCTCGAACATACATTTTGCAAATGATAACAGTGGTTTACGTAGATAATAAGTTTCAGTAATACAAAAAATAAATAATCAATAACCATACGTACTTAGGTTAGTAATAGTGTTTTGTAAACACCTTACTAGGAGAAGCTGTGCTGAGGTGTTGTTCACATGTTTTTAGATTATGGATGGATTGTTTCAAAAAATTTGAACAATTCATCAAATATTTGAAGTTAATTTTCACATTCTGTGAAAGTTCTTTTTAAGTTCTGTTATAATTTCTTTATAAGCCAGTTACTTCAAAAAACTGAAATAATCACAGAACTTGAATAGAACTTTCACGGAACGAGAAAGTTAACTTCAAATAATATTTAATGAATTGTTCAATTTTTTTGTAACAACCCATCCTTAGTGTTATTCATAAGTAAAAACACCGAATCATCCTTCTCATTGTCAAGAAGGGCATCGTGGTTTGACCCACGGCGGCAGTATTGTATACAATTTTTTACTACAGTGTAGTACAATATTATGATGTATATTAAAATATAATATTATGTAGTACAGTAAAGTATGTAAAAAGAAAAGAAAAGGTGGTTTAACTGCTCATTATGAGGTGAACATAATGATCAGTTAAAACGAAAAGGTAATAAAACAAAAGTAAATTCTAATAATGCCAGTATTTTAAATCATTATCAAATAATTACGCAATATTCTATTTTTATATAGATCTAATTGTATGATTTAAATACAAATTAAATTGTTATTTTTGGTTTGGAAAAAAATTTACCTTTATTGTTTATCCAGTATGAGATCTGTTTTTTAGTTTATGTATTGGTAAATTATTAGCAGATTGTTTAAAAAAAAGTGGCAAGCAGTTGTACAGTTTAATGGAATAGTATTTAAAGGATCTTTGTCTGTGGGTCGCGTGCTTTAGCGTGGTATGTTAAGTTGTGGTGGATGTTTAATTATCTTTTGATTTTAGCTCATCACGATCAGCAAGCTTTGCTAGAAAGACTTGAAGAAACAAAACGTGCCCTGGATGCAGAAGTGAGCGCAATAGAACGACTCCGCAGAGAATCTCAGTCTCGTTGTGAGCAAGACAGAAACATCATCAATCAGCTCAAGGATGAAATTACAACTATGAAAAGCAGATTGGAGGAGACCAAGCAAGTCATTTATTTCATTTTTAGTCTCCATAAAACAGTTAAACACCAATATTATATTACAGAGGAGACTACGAATTTAGAACACATAAGGAATACCAAAGATAAGAGAATAAGAGACTAGTTGGTTTCTGGCATGCGTTGTTAAGCCATTTAATAAAGAAATTGTTTCTCCCTGCGTGTCCCTTCCCATTCGTCCTGTTCCCCTTCCGCCTCCTCCACCATCCCTCTCCCCACTCCACTCCCCCCCTTCCCCCATCCTGCGAACCCACCTCCCGAGTTTCTCTCCCTCCCGGGTTCCCCTTCCCCCCTCTCGCGAACCCCCTACCCATGTTCCCCTCACGCCTCACCCCTCCCGCCACCCCCTTCCCGCATTCCATATATTCAGTCCCGGTACATTCAGTTTTCAAACAGCTTGCGTGCCACCTATTGCAATTTTTTTATAGAAATTTCATAATGCCAGAGCTCACCAGTAGTTTTATACAAACCTTGTCCTGACAATAATGAATAGAAAAAAAAATAATTATCCAATTTAGTGCAGTTGTTCGGAAGTTATGCACACACATACATTTCGGCGATTCATTTTTATTTACGTGCCACTTATTGCAATTTTTTTAAACAAATTTCATAATGCCAGAGCTCACTAGTAGTTTTATATAAACCTTGCCCCGACAATAAAGAATACAAAAACAAAAAAATTATCCAATTTAGTGCAGTTGTTTGGAAGTTATGCGCGTAGATACTTTTCGGCGATTCATTTTTATTTATATGATGATGATGATGATGATGATGAGATGAGATAAGATGATGATGATGATGATGATGATGAGATGAGATAGATAGATAGATAGAATATAGATAGGTAGATAGAGAGATGTGCTATCGGCAGTTTTTACTTGGTGGGACTGTGTTTCCTGAATCCTGAAAATTTTTAATTTTATAAAATTTCTAGAGATTCAATAATCTCTAGAAATATAATTTATAATAATAATTTTTAATTATAATTAATCTACCTACCCGAGTCTATCAATTTAGACTCGGGTAGGTACTTCGTTTATTTTTGTTGATGTAACAATGGTAATTTTTTTCCCTTAGAATAAAGTATGAAGAAGATCTAGTTCGTTCCGAGACCCGCCTGCAAGAGTTATCTTTGGAAAAAGAAAACTGCTTGAAGGAGTGCCAGGACATCCGAGTACAGCTTCAACTGACCGAGGACAAGTCTGACAACCTTAACACCCAGTACAATGACACCTTGAGGAAACTCAAAGAAAGTGAGTTTATGTTTTACACAAATTTTCTGAAAAGATTTTTTATTATGCTCTAGTATTAATCACGCAAGGTGTTCAAGGGTAAAGAGCAGTATTTTCGTGAGGTGATTCTTCATGATATTTGATACAAATATAAAAGATGAATTAATATGTGGTTCGAAAATCCAGCTTTTAAGGTTTTTTTCGAAACGATACGATTGTACTACACCAGCCACGAGCACTCCTGTCGCGGTGCAATTGGTATACCAGGGGGCACGGTTTTGTTAGTACTTTGAACACATGCTCTAAGGATGTGAAGGAGGTTGGAGTTTATTCGACCGGTATACACGGCAACCTAATAAGCCAATATTCACTTAGGATGGGCGGGAATAAAATAATTGATTGAGAATTGTTTTTTTTCTTCATTCTTCCTTCTTCTTGACTCTTCTTACCTCTTGTCTCCTTGAGGCTCTTCCTGTTCTTTTCAGTACTGAAATTATTTTAATTAAACAAATTAATTGTTAAAACGTTAAAATTGTCTATATTTGTATCCACTTTCCATGGATACAGATCGAACGTAGATGTGCGATGTCGCTACTCTTCACTCGCTGTGAGAATAAATTTAATTTCACCTAACTACAAAGCACAAATTCCGTTTATCTCATCTCTTTCTTGAAACTCTCGAACGGTAGCTCTGGAGTTCGGATAAAATTTTGCTCAGCCTTTTCAGTCAGAAATGTCCAAGTCAGTCCTTTTAAGTCAGCAATGCCATTTACATCATGAGCTATCGAGCTTTTAAATATCCAACTTCATTCCACATTATTTTTATCAATAAACGGTGTTGACACTTGGAAAATAGAGATTGATAAACTGATCCGTGCAGTCAGAGGCGGTGCTACCCAAAATATTTTGAAAAAAAACTATGAATTTTTTATTCCTCTTTTGACAACCTGCACAGATTTTTTGTAGATTTGTAAATACTCTATTAATCCTAAAGCCGTTTTGATATTTATCACTTTGTTTTTTTAATATGATTTATTTTTTATTTACAGTTGAAAACGAGTCGGAGAGTCTCAGGAAGGAGTTAACGGACACGCGTCGGCAACTGTCCAACAGTAATATAGAGCGCGATAAGTATAACAGTACCAACAAGGAGCTGCGGGATCAGGTCAAACGGTCCGAGCAGGAGAGGCGAGAGCATGCCAGGTCGCTTGAGGAGGCTTTCCATAAAATCGCTGGTAAGTTGAATATTTTATTGTATAATTTTTAAATAGTTTTTCTAAAGTTAGGTTTTTACTTTGTGGTGACATAATTAGTAGATTAAAGTAAAATTATTTTGGTTAATGTTCACAGAATGAATCTTATGCTAAAGATATATATTTATTTTAATTTTTTAAACTTTATGAGTAAAATCTCAAATTATAATATTTAATTAAATGAAGACAATATTAGCGAAACTTAATTGAAAATCTGGAGACAGAAAAGTCAGAAAAAGATATTGACTCCGCTGGGAAATGAAGTAGCTCAATCGGTAGAGAAATTTTGTTTGCAAGAAATTTTGGTTTTGATTTGTTAAACAGAAAGAAAATTAGAAACATAATTTTTTGGGCGAGAGGTCTGCTGTTCACAAATAATTTTGAGTGTGTGTGTTATTATCCATAACCAGGATTGGAGGAACAGCGGAATGCTTTGGAAGTGGAGCGAACGCGCCTGACCACGGCAGCGGGAGAGGCGGGTCGGCAGCAGGCGGCCTTGTCCCGGCAGGCCGCGGCCACAAGGGAACAGTTGCAGAAGGCGCAGGGAGGGCTGGAATCAAAGCAGCACGAGGAGAAGGAACTGCATGCCAGGTTTAATACAATCATATATTGTAATGTCTTTATAACATTAATTGTATAAATATGTTTATTTATTTTTATTTTATATCTATATATATTACAGTTTTTACCTTATTATAACACTTTTACATAATATATTTTTAAAAATATTTTTTTACATATTAATATTTCATTCTTTATGTGGGTGTAAGGTAGGTTTGAGAAGGTGAAACTGTTGGTTGGTAATATTGTATGTTTCGTGAATACCTCACCAGGAGAACCTGTGCTGAGGTGTTTACGTGTTTATGATTAAGTGTGACAAGTACAGGTATTTATGTGTTGAAGTAGAAAGTTAGTTTTTTATCTTCTTTTTTTTTACATTTGAATGGTAATTGTACATTGAATATTTAGAAGAAAAAAAAATATGTATAAGGTATATACATATATGTACATATGAATAGTTGGTAAATTCTTGAAAGACATGTTTATTTTTTTTATAGTTTGGTTAAGTTTGGTTAGGGATTAAAGTATTTTGTATAAAGTAAATATCTTGATTTTTGATCCAGGCTGTGATATGTTTTTTGTGAATGTTTGTAGATGTATTTGCAGTTAGTAGTTGTTTCAGAGTAATGGGCATATAATTAAAAAGTTTGGTTGCATAATACTGAAAATGTCTTTGTCTGTGAATGGTGTGTGTTATCGGTATGTTCAGTTATTACCAGTATTGGTTACATGACAAAACAGAAAATTTACGGAATTTCATAGGAAATAATTACGAATATGTATCGTTATAATATTCTGGTTGTAGATCATATGCTTAAAAATTCGGAGGGAAACCAATCAGGTGTTCTTAGTGCAATAATAATTTAAGCTTGTGGACTCCAATTAAAACCCTGTGTTCCAAATGGAACAATTGCGGACATCTGCTGATGTAATTTGAAATTTAAAAAGAATTTTACACACGGTCAATGAAAACTCGTTTTTTTTTTTGGAACCGGGTCTATGTTTCAACGAATTTTCAAGAGACATTGACATCGCAGCTGATCCTCCTAGAAACAGATTTTCATTTGATCTAACGTTTTTCTTTCTTTTTTAAAATTCCAACAAAATGGTAGCTCAAATCAATAAAGTTATATGTACCTCAAAATTGACACCAAATGTGATGTAAACTACCACCAGTTTCCGCTTGTACTATGAGTTTCCAGACACCATGTGTAGGTATATAATATGTATATTTCTAGATTTTATTCTGTTCCTTTCCCTGTAAGTTCTATAAAATTTTAAGCTGCTTCTCCAGCTTGGAAGTTGGCGACATCCCTGAACCAAGCGTTAATGAAACACTCCTTTTTACCAACATTTTTGTAAATAAGTAAGATGTTTTATTTATTTGTCTAGGCTCCAAAATGAGATTGAAGAGCGTGAGCGTGTTCAGCAGGAATTATGCCAGATGAAGAGACAAGGAGTGGATCTGGAGAATCACCTGGTCACCGCCAGACAGGAGATTGGAAGGCTGAGGACCAGAGGAGCAGAACTGGAGGAGAGATGTCACACCAGGGACCAGGTTAATTCCTTTCTACTTTCTAAATCAAATTGCTACTTATTAACTAGAACTTTTAAATATAATTATTTATTATACTTATTAACTTTACTTATTAACTACACTTATTAACTATCGCTTTGATGATAATTGTTTCAAATTTGGCTTCTTTTTCAGGAACTTCTATTGAGATTAGAAGATTCGAGAGTGAAGGAGAGAAGACTGGAAGATTTGAAGCATAACCTGGAGGTGTGCCTTGCTGATGCCACTCAACAAATTCAGGAATTAAAAGTGAATAAATTATTATTTGACTTTTATTTAAGTTCAGAATAGATCATTATGGATTTGCTTTGATTATCTATAATAAAGGCATTATAATTAGAATTGACCTGAAAACAGTAATCGTAATCACACGGATGCATTACTTTCATTCAACATGTTTGAAACTTGTTATTCGACTTAACAAAAGAAAATTACAATGGAGTTGAAACATTTTTAAATAAATGTGTAAACTTTTAGAATATTACTAGCACAGACCCATCAAAAATTGTGGGATATTATAATTGTAGGATTTGTGAAGCTGAACGTATTTGCCACAGAATCGTTATGTTTCAAAAACAAATATGTATTGACCATTTTCTTATTTTTTTGTTGACTAATAGAAATTTACCTTTTGAATGAACACCGTTAGTAAACTCGAAAAGTCACGATTTTTGTCAAAAATTTTAACACATTTGAAATATAGAATTATTACTTAATAAAAACAAAATAATTATCTGATTATAGATTATTGAAGCTACCTACTTTATCGCTTGCTTCAATTTTTTAAATTTCAAAGAAAATTTGATCTTAGTGATGTTTACCAAAGTCATTACTGGCAGAAGTGAATATATGTGCACCAATACACTACTATATATATTCACATACATTCATACTCTTTTGTTATTCTGACTCTAGACATGACCTGACTGATATTTGATTCACTTGATCATGCCGTGGCCTCCATGGGCCTCCATGACTTCTTCTACCATTCACAAACAAATTTATCCTATTATGCAGGCACGTCTTGGGGGCGCCGAAGGCCGCGTTAGGGCTCTCGAGGCGCAGACCGCCAATGCAGAATCCAACAGGAGATCATCGGAGCAGCGGTTAGGGGCCGTCGGAGCCGCGCTGAGGAGAATCGCGGGCATACCCATAGATTCTTCTGGAACAGTGCCCCCCGGAACCAGGCTGACTAGCCCTACCAGGAGATGGAGCCCCCATAGAGGTTGATAAAAATATTTCTCTTATGTTTATTTAATTTTTGGATCATTTTCATTTATGTCACATGTTAGTACATATAATCGGTAGATCTGTAAATTAAAATATAGATACACAAGTACATAATATCTACGTATATATTATAACCACTCGAGCGATGTAAGTTTCCAGGAGTTTGGTTTTCAATTTGGCCATTCAATTGAATTAATTTCATAACACCATGTTAACTGCTTACTGCGGTTTAAAGCCAATGAATCCACCTAGATTTCACTGCTTATCCCATGATTGTAGGTTTTATAAAATTTAAAAAAAGGTTTAAATTTATTATTTATTTTAATTCATAAAAATGACCTAAGTACCTAAAATTGGGTAGCCAACGCTCGAATGGATAAGAATGAAATGTTATAATATCTACAAATGAATACTAATTTACTCTATAGTAGTGATCGGCAATTGGCGGCAGACGTGGCCTGCGAAGACGGGTCTCTGAACGGTTATTGGTTTCCACCATACTTGGCCCACCATCGGTCACAATAATTTTTATATCTAGTTCTTGAGAAGATATGTAAAAAAAATGTATGTTTTTAAGAACGTAACGAGCAACGACCGAGTGCGATTCAATATCTATATACAACGTTACTAACTGGTTGATTGTGATATTTCAAAACTGATATATATATATATGTATAGGTAGGTATATGTTATGGTTTTCACGGGTGAAGGATGTAAAATAATTTTCTCGGTTTACCCGCGAAAAGTAGTCCTGAAAAGGACTTTTTAACTCCTGACGTTTCGGACAGATCTCATTGTCCATCTTCAGAGGCATTATGTCTTGAGTTTTTGTCTCAAACTGATAGCAGAGGAGGGGGGGGGGTACGTTGAAGGAAAAAATTAGGTTGGGAACCGCCGTTGAGATTTACGATGCTGCTAGCTGCTAGACACGACACGAAGCATGATGACGGCAGGCAATCAGACGGGCAATTACAAGCGCACTGATTGAGCTCACATGCGCGCGAGTGATATCGATGTCACGTAGCCCCCCAAAAAAAAAATTACGTACTCATGCGGCCCGTCACCAAAATTAATTGCCGACCGCTGCTCTATACCAATAAATAATAATTTTTTTTAAATAAAAAATTAAAATTATACACATTTTGTTGAAGCAGTCTAAAAAATATTTTCCTCATTGGTTAGTTTCTGGATTAGCCATCTGCACAGATGAGTTTGTAAATCACATAGATTTTTAAGAATTTATCATTTGTGTTGTAACTAGATTATCATGCACTGTTAATATTATTGCACAGTAGTTGCTGCCTGCTCATCAATGTCACAAGCCCAAACTCAAAACCAAGAACCTTCGTCCGAGGAGAGGAGGCACAGTAGAACCTATTTGAGGACCAGAGACACGTTGAATCGAAACAGAGTCTTGCTGCAAACCACCTGGCCATCTTGGTATGCTTACACCAAAAGAGCTTCGTTTAATAGAGTTCTAAGAAGAAGACATTTATAAATAACATGATAATATTATAAAGATTTAAAATACAACATCAATCACATGATTAAAAATAATTTGAAACCTTAAAAGAGATACAACATGGAAAGAGATACTTTGATAATACTTGGAAAAGACATAACATTGAAAGAAATGTTGTTGAACATTAAAAGAGACATTTTAAACATTGGGTACACTTCAAACAATGAAAAAGATAATTCAAATCATTGCATACACTCTTTAGTTGAAAGAGATACTTTCAGACGCTAAAAGAGACACATTTAAACATTGAAAGAGACATTTTTTAACATTGAACACTTGTGAACAATTGTGATGCTTACAAACTGAAAGTGACAATTAGACATATTGTAAGCGATGCTTTGAAATATATACATACATATTAAGACCCTACTACATAAAAAAAGAAGAATAAGATGAAATTATGTCATATCCGTTATAACTAATGCATTTGGGTACGAACATGTAATTATTGCCTGCTTTGTAAAATATCGTTGCTTCTGAAAATTGCATGATACCCTTGTGAAGTCAAATATATTTGCTGTAAAGTGTTACATATAAGGAATATTATACAGAAGTAAAGGAAATATAAGAATGAAGTTAAAACACATTTTCAGGTCAAGACCATTTGGAACGAGAAAAGTCAGTGGATGTCATTATCGATGTGGATCCAGATATTGTAAGGAAGGGGATAAGAAATCTTATGCAGCAGGTTGGACAAATAGAGAGAGAACGGGTATGTAACAAAAGCATATTATTATGGCATCATTCGGCGTGCAAAACCTATTATTACTATTGTTCATCCGCAGAATGCTGAATATTTTGTTAAAAATATATATTTTTGGACACGTGTAACACCACATAAATGTGATTTCCAAGGATGATATTACATATATCTTTTATTTATATAAAAATCTTGCATAACAATGTTTGTTCGAGATAAACTCCGAAACTACTTAACAATTTTGATGAAATTTGGCTTACTGTGTGTAATTTGGTCCAACTTAAAAGAAAGGATAGTTTTTTGTCTCTATTATTGACCTCAATATTTACAATTGCGAATTAAATGTTCATTTTTTTTTTACATGAGCTCCACACAGAAGCCCCAGAGGAAAATAATTTCCCTCAGGGCCCATGTTATCTTTGGAGATGCTGTTTGGGGGGTTTTTTAAGGAAAGGAAGGAGAGGAGAGTTCTGGGAAGGAAAAGGGTTTAAGGAATGGGTAGGAATCTGGGGTTCAGTGTGTCCTGGTCATCCGCCTCCAAGACCTAGACAAACCTCACCCCATGAACATTAAATATTTGTTATGGGACAATGCTTTGTAATTATTTGTTAGTTCCATAAGTTTCCATAAGTGAGTTAATTTATCGACACAACACTTGGTTGGGTAACCAACCGTCCAGTAGATGGCGTTATGTTTCATTAGCCACAGAAACGCGTGGCTGGGTCAGCTAGTTACATATATATCGTCGCCATTCAGGCAAAAGTCATCAAACCATAACACATATTTTTGAGATATCTATTTCAATTGAAGCTAAAATATGTAACATAAATTTGAAATTATGATTTTAAAGTTTATGTAACGAAATTTGAAAGTTTTATCCAACCACATACTCGTAATAATTGGAAAAAAATGAAAAGCATTCAAATAAGATAATTTCTCTATCATTCAAAAAGATATCTCAAAGCTTTTGCCCGAATGGTGATGATATTATGTGTCATAGTTTTTTCTCTCTCGTGCATAATTTCATTTACACTCAAATAATAATAATAAGTATGTATCTTTATCCAATCATTTGCATTGGAAAGCAGAAAAACATTTTCTTTTATGATTCATTTACCAGTAAGGAAAGGTTACAATTGTAACTATAAAATGCTTGTTATACGAAACTTCGTTGTTAAATTTGTTAAAGTTCCTTGTATTTTTAGGATGATTTGAAATCCCAGATTTGTGGTCTGCGCAAACAGCTCAAAGAGTCTACAGAGCAAAAGAGCAAGGGCGACGGGGAGTTGAGCTCTGCCGTGAGCAATTTGCGGGCAGTGGAAGACAAGAAGAATCAACTCCAAGCTCATCTTGCTCAAAAAACAGCTCAGCTGCAAACTCAGGTAAAATTAAGATAAGGTAGATGCAATTAAGTAATCCTATGTGGCTCCCTTAAGGACTGGTAAGAAATCGACATAAACCGAGTGCTGTAAGAATGCGTGATACTGAGGGCGCTCCGTTCCATATACAATTTTCAATTTGGGAGGCATGCATCGGTGCTGCTGCTCCGGCAACCGTAGCCATAGGTCACCCTAAGCAACTCGCTACTTTTGGTGATTTAGCAGGGTGCCTGGGTTCGAGAGGTGGGGTTAAAATACATACATTTTTACCCATAAAATGTCACTGACTTTAACTTCTGCTTATGAAGTCTTATTACAAAGTAGCCTATAATTTTGAACAATACTTTTATAGTTGAGGTGTGTAATAAAAAAAATTCATTAAAATAATGTTTTCATAGATATAGATAGAGAGAGTTAAAAACAAATTCTATTTTCTCGAACGGGTTCCTTGTTTTCGCCCGCCCGAATAGTGTTAATATACAATCGTCAAAATTAAGTCAAAACAACAAATTGTTTTTCTTATATTTTTCAATGAAAATATTTCGAAAAGTTTATGTTGAAAGTCAGGCGAAACCGGGTAGCAACTATTAAACATTATAAAATATTAGTTCTAATACTGATTTTTTTTCTAAAGACTGAAGCACTGCAACAGAAAACAGAAGAGTCAAATTCACTGAAGGAGAAAATAACTACCATGGAACTCACTCTCAACAGTGGCAATGATGAAAAGGGACAATTAGAGGTAAGAGTACATTTAGGTTTATTTACATTCGCATTGTGTGGAAAATGTTACTTTGAAAAAATATTAAAAATGACACCGATTTACGAGTGAGTGAATGAGGGTTGAATGCGGTGAGTTCAAACATCAGGAACTAAGTAAAGAATGTAATACATATATCGATTATGAAGATTAAAAGATTATTATCATTACCAGATTGGTTGATTTAATCTGTCCAGGAAAAATCAGAAAAGTTGCGCGCCTCTCTCTCACGCTGCGAAGCGGAGAGAAGAGCCCTGGCTGAGGAAGCTGGTCGCGCGGAGCAGAGGGCGGCCAGAGCTGAACTTCAGCGGGCGGCACTCGAGGGAGACACCAGGAGACTGCAGCTGGCTAGGCAGGACAAGGATGCTCACCTTCAGGTAAAATATCATCACACTATGTAGCTATTATACTGATGTGAGAGAAGGCTTGGAAATACATGAGAATGGTAAGTGGATAAATCTGAAAACTGAAAAAAAAATGGTTAACTAATAGGTTAGGTAACTTTTGTTGTTTGATTGTTCATTCTTTTTTTGAAGGTTCTTTTTTGACACTTTCGATTTTGTTACGGAACCACTCAGATCTAAAGGTTTTTATTACGTTCATAATGAAAGTACAGGAAAGAAACAGTAAATCATAGAAAAGTGATACTGTTTGGAGTACAAACACTTATCCAATTTTAGAAAGAGAATTTCAATCCATGTTGTACAGCAGCCGTAACTTCCATAAATCACCCAGGACCCAGATAGTTTGACGAAGAAAATAGATTACTTCTTTGAACAAAGCAAACTTATTTTGTGGCACCATTTTATTTAAAAATGAATCAAACAGATTAAAAAACAAAATATTTCGTAAGCAATGCTTACTTCTTCACTGTTTTAAGTAAACTCTGAAGAAGTAAGCATTGCTTACAAAAAATGTTGGCGTTTACATAAAAATGATTAAAACTAAGTGTGGATTAATTTTTAAGAAAATAGATCTCCGTGAAACCAAGAATAAAAACTTGCTTGTAGGATGTGGCAGTTACATCGCTATCCTGTGAATCACTGTCCTTATTAAGGGTTCTCTAAAAAAAATTCTCCACGTTTCTTTACTTAGTCTCGAGATTAAATCAATATTTCAGATTACTTAAAAAATTATCCAGTTAAACAATGACCGCAGGAATACAGTACCTACAAGGTAACAAAGGTGTTAACACTGTTACAAAGTTTTGTGAAAGATTTTCTCAAAATGTCATTAGTAACGAATGATTCAAACGTGTTTTAAGGCATAAAGTTGATTTTGTCTTTAAATCCCTCTTCAGTAATTGGGAATTGATTGTACTTTACTTATAAATGCATTATTTATTATTCTAGAAACTGCAAGAACATTGTGAAACCCAAGGCAGAACAATCCTTACTCTAGAAGAGAGATGCACATCACTCAAAGCAACAGTAGATCAGCTTAGTGCAGCCCTCCAAAAGGCCGCCACTTCGGAAAGTGAACTGAAGAGCGAACTCGGCAGAGTACAGCGCCAGCTCACAGATGCAAAGAACCATGAACATGCTTCCTCAGATAAACTGAAGCAGATTCAGAAGTCCCTCAGTAATTGCGATAGCGAGAAGAAGATTCTGCACGAGAAGATGGAGGTAGTGAAGAATTCTCTGGCAGAGGTGAAACGTGACAAACAACAACTTCAGGATCAAGTTCATAGACTGAATACGCAGATGTCCAATATGGAAGTGCAAAGGTTGGTAACAAAACGCTTGGTGAAATAGATATTGGTGTTCCAAACTTTATTCGTCTTTCTAATTAGGATTCTTATACGCCAGTTCAATGTTGGTATGGCCTTAAGCCTTGTTTAAGGCTGTTTTGACCGTACTATGGTTAAAACGGTAATAAGTCAAGTTTTTCACTGTTCCGACCTTATGGGTTTATAAGTTAGGTTAGGGGGCGTTCAAGTATTACGTAATGCAATTTTTGAAGATTTTTGACCCCCCCCTCCCCCCCATGTAACGCGCCGTAACGTTTTTCTGTACCCTCCCCCCCCTAAACGTTACGTAACGCCCAAGTGACAATTTTTACCCGAAAGTCACAATTAAGTTGCGCAAAGTACTGGAAAGTTGCTTAAACTTTTTTCTCGTTTTAATCGCGTTTGCAGTAATAAATAAAACAAGAGATTTCGAGATCGAAAAGGATTTCCAACTTGGAAGATTTTAATTCCCTAGTTTTTTTTATCTAAATAAAGAAAAACATGTTACGTAACGCATTGTTTGAACCCCCCTCCCCCCCTTGTAATGCATAGTAACGTTTCATAACACCTGCCTTCCCCCCAAGTGCGTTATGTAACACTTGAAGGTCCCCTTAGGGGGTAAGGGTTTAATGTTCATATAAAGTGCAAACATGATAAAACACAAACTTTATATTTGGGTAACTTAATTTATAACTTAACTTTATATTATACTCATAATAATTATCATATAAATATATTATGTAAAAGTTTTCATACATTTTCGTCTACACATGTATGATATTTTACTGATGTGTTTTCTAGAGTCCTTTTAAAATGTATGTACAAGGGTTGTCCAAGAATTAAAGTCTTTTTGATTTGAAAAATTAGGAAAAATTTATTTTCACAAAAAAAGCATATCGATGGTGGAAAGGAAGAATGGCTAACGAGTCATATAGCTGGAAAAAAATGGCTTAACACATATGGCTCATAAACAATTTTTCTTTTCCAGCTGTATGGCTTGTTGGCCATGCTTGTTGCCTTTCCACCGTCGATAATATGACATTTTAGGTACAATCTCCAATATTTTTCGATGCACTTGGTGAGCCGTAACGACTTCAAAAAGACTCAAGCTCTTTCCACACGATTTTGCTTACCAGCAATTTGGGCATCCAACGAGCAGACACTTTGCATATGCCAATTTTTCCCTTAAAATCGTTTGTATGGTAGATTTACTGATGTGTAAGATCAAAATTGCGAGCTCACGGACTTCAACAGGGCGGACTCCCTCCCTGGTTGAGAAGAAAGCAAATTATTGAACGCACCTCGCAGGCGGCGGGACTTGACAGCGGAGCGTCCATCTCAAACAGATGCAAAGATCGCACTGAAGTAGCTACCAAGCCAGATCACCTCTTGTTTTGTAGGGGAAAGCTGATTTATGAAAATGAGTAAAAGGTCTTTAGTTCTTGGAAAATCCTTGTGCAAGTATACAAGTTTCAACAGTTATTTTACTATTCCAACTTTGAAAGCGTCATTTCATAGCATGCAACTTCTATAACAAACATATTGGTAATTTTCGATCACTTTTTGTAGATCCACCCTGGAGTCCCAATTGCGTCTAACCAACTGGGATGGAAAAGAAATCGACAGTGAAACTGAACGTGAACTTCACGCAACTCAAAGAGACAGATCCGAACTCAGGGCTAAAGTTGAAGCCCTGCTAGACAAGATTCGTCAGCTGGAAGCCGAAAAGCGGGCAAAATCCATCAGAAGCAAGAGTTACGAAAGACCTGAAAAATCCATCTATTCTGATAATGATTCCGTTATTGGAGGACTGTCTGTACGCGATATGAAGATGAGTGCCAGGGAAGACAAGTTGCTGAGGGATTCAAATATCTTGAGGGATTCAAACATTGCGCTGCATTCTCTGGGAGCAGATCTGTCAGATCCTTTAACTGCCATGTACGAACATGAGAATAGGGATCTGAAGATGAAGATTAGGAGGTTGGAGAGTCTGCTTGCGGAGAAGGTAATTCATTCTTATCATTATTAGTACTTACTTTCTTTTGAACGCTTTTACAATTCAAAAAGGACACTTTACTCCAAAAGGTTTTGGCTTACCTGAAACAAGAAATATAATTTATTTTATTTCGCTTGCAATAAAATTGCAGACATAACTTGATGTAAGATCATATTCAAGCACTATATTTATATAATAAAGGAATATGGTTGATATAAAGATTTTTGCAACAGCTCGGTGATTAGATCTATGGGGGCATACATTAATTACATGAGCCCAAAAGGGGGGGGGGGGGGTCCAGCAAAATTTCACATTACTTGAAAAGAATATACGAAGTGGCCCAAATTTATCTCACCAGTGGGGGGGGGTCTAGATTGGAAGAAAAACTGCTCACGTAATCAATGTATGCCGCCGTTCAAATCACGGTTGCTCAGCAGTATGCGAGTCAGAAGCCTCGATTAAATATTATAATATAAAAAAAAAAAAAAAAAACCTTTTTCCCGTGTAATTTAATTTGATTATGTCACAATATTTAACAAGGATTAAAATCATATGACCATAATTCAAGTATAATAAGAAGGCTTAATAATGTCATATGCGAAATTAAAACTGTTTTCATTTTAAAAAAAACTTGTAGTTTGATTCTAATAAAGTTTTCTTAAACAGGAGGCCCAACTTTCCATCTGTCAGTCCACCCACTGCAACAACAGCGCGAGGGGAGGCAATAGAGAGGCCTCAAGGGAGGAGATAGATCGCCTTAGGGCGGCAGCGTTACAGTCAGAGCGCCTGCTGGAATCACGCGAGGGTAGCTACCGCCAGCAGATATCCAGACTTGAGAGCCAGGTTAGTTAATCACTACTACATATTTAATTACGTGTTGTTGCGGCCCTCACTGGTCTCGAGCCTTTAGAAACCTGAAAAAGACATACATATCCAGAGAAGGGGAAGCTGAGAATAAAATTCCCTTCTCCATATAGAATCTTAATGAATGGATTGTAGTCATAAGCTTTTCAAAGGACTAGCATCATTGATCCCTTCAACGTTTGTTACACAGTTGACATTTGCCACATGATTAGCTAGCTTCTGCGTTTCCTCTCTTCTACGTCTTGGGTATCTTTAGGACCCAGGATCACTCCACTCTTTCCCTAAAAAAATTCAGAGGATCCCCAAAGATGACATTAGTTCAATTTGTCAAATCAAGGAACACATTGTTGAAGAATGTTAGCTCTATTAGTTTCCCG
This sequence comes from Limnephilus marmoratus, assembly GCA_917880885.1. Classification (NCBI taxonomy): domain Eukaryota; kingdom Metazoa; phylum Arthropoda; class Insecta; order Trichoptera; family Limnephilidae; genus Limnephilus; species Limnephilus marmoratus. Next base: position 25,999,069 of record OU862923.1, on the reverse strand, counting down.
AGGGCGCATCAATGCTGCACCAGATGATACTGAATGCCTGAATCACAAACTTTCCAACAGTACGCGGAAGAGGACTTATTTAAAAATTTTCTTATTTGATATTACATAGTAATTATTTTGATCGTAAAAAAAATTAATCACGACATGGTATTGATGGCACCATCCGTAAGGGGCCTACGAATTCTTTTAAAGATCTGCGAAGAGTTTGCTGAAGAAACAAACATGCAATACAACCCCACTAAAACGGCTCTACTGGTCGTAAGATATGGACAAGGACCAAAAAATATTCCTCCGGCTACCCTGAATGGTGTGAACCTGCAGGTGACTGAAGGAACTAAATACCTTGGACACATAATCACCAGTAATCTGATGGACGATGACGACATCGATAGGCAAAGAAGAGCTCTCAGTGTAAAAGCAAACATGCTCAGTAGAAGATTCCGCCTTTGCAGTACTGCTGTAAAAAGGACGCTCTTCCTTTCCTTCTGCGCAACACTGTATACGTCTGAACTCTGGGCAAACTACAAGAAGAGTAGTATAGAAAGACTTCGGGTTCAGTATAACAATGCCTTCCGCATAATGTTTGGTCTCCCCAGATATTGCAGCGCTTCCCGGATGTTCACGGAGGGGCGAGTTCCTGGCTTTGCAGCCCTTATTAGATCCAGGGTGGCAGGAATGAGGGAAAGGATAACCAGCTCTGGAAACATCCTCGTCATGGAAGCCCGCCTCAGTCCATCATCCAGTATTGATGCACACTGGAGAAAAATACTGGCTCCTTACGTGCTCACAGAATCCTGAAAGCTTAATATTATTATTTCTTTTGTTTTCCATTTACTATTATTAGCTTATTATCCTTTTTTGTTTCGTGTACATTCATATCCAACTTCTTTTTCTTTTTTTTCCTTTCAAATACTTTGTACATGTATGTTTATATTATACCCTTATGGAATGTGTGGGATTGCACTCTCCTCCCCACATACTGGAATAAACACTTATTTATTTATTTATTTATTTATTTGATAATATTATATACATATTCAGCCTTACTAATAAAAAAACACTTTTAACGACCATTAAACAGTGTTTCTGTTCCACGCTGTGTAAAGATTGTACATTTTATTTTCTGCAACGTTACTAAAAACATAATGACTTTTTTTATGTTGGCAGCATTGAATTTCCATAGATTTGCACATGCGCGGCCGCCAAGGCCGTATTATCCATAAGGCAGTGTAGGCAACTGCCTAGGGGCCCCAACATGTTTAATCCGGCCCTGGCAGGGCTGTTTTGTCCATAAGGCTAATATAATTTGGGAGGCGGGAATGGATACCGCCGCCCCGGGAACCTTTATTGGATAACCAACACCTCTGCCATAGGTCACCTCAAGTGGTTCGCTACGTTTGGTGATTTAGCAGGGGTGCCCGGGTTCATGGGGTGAGGTTTGTCTAGTTCTTGGAGGCAGATGACCAGGATATTCTGAACCCCAGATTCCTACCCACCCCTTAAACCCTTTTCCTTCCCAGAACTCTCCTCTCCTTCCTTTCCTTAAAAAAACCCTCCACACAGCATCCCCAAAGATGACATAGGCCCTGAGGGAAATTATTTTCCTCAGGGCCTCCCGTGTGGAGCTCATGTAAAAAAATTAAAAAAGGCTGTGTAGGCCATTGCCTGGGGGCCACGCATCGGCTATGGGCCCCTATGGTAAAGGGGCCCTGAGACGTGCATTGCCTAGGGACCCCAATATGTTTTATCAGTCCTGGCGGCCGCCATGTTTTTCATTCATTCGCAGCAAAATTTCAGATGTGACATGTGCGCACTTCATTTAATGTTTTTGAATATGATTTCTGTTGTAATGACCAATTCACTGTTATATTAGTATAATTGAACGCATTCATGTTATTTTTTCAGTTTTAGTGCTTTTTAATAATGTCATGTTGTTAATTTAATTTTGCATAAAAATACAGGTTATTTCAGATACTTAAATTATTTTTTATCTGCTTGAGTTTAACAAAACTTCCATAAAAGTATTGTTATTTAGTAACATAAACTTTATACTTATAGGCACGAAATATTTTATTTCACAAATCCTACCCACAATAGCCCCTGGTCGTTTACAAACATTAGTAAAATGTGTACATCCCATTTCATGTAGCAGTCAATAGTAACATTCATATATGCACATAATTTTTGACGAAATCAATGGTTTCACATGAACAGGGTTGTGCAACATATTTATGAAAGCAATCAAAAGTGTGTTTATAACGAAGGAATTACATTAAGTATATCAGGAGTGTGGAGATCTTACATGCATAATTTAGTTTTTTTGGCATTTGAGATAAAATCTAAATTGTTTTGAGATAAACTCGAAATTTATCCCCCGTATTCTGCGACTTTTTTCCTCAGACTATATTTAATGTTAACTGTATTTTAAAAGAAGATCCGCTATAATAATATTATTACACACACACGAGGAAAGGGTATCGCTTTGTTGACACCCGCTGTATCAGATAAATATGTGGCCTAAACAGGAATGAGTAACTTTTCCTGCTAGAACCGCTTCCTCGTCACAAATGCATTTGATTACTTGTTTGACATTATATTTTCATATGTTGTAATAAGTTGGTTTTGACAATAGGCCACTTGCATGGATTTCATAACGACTTGGAAAAAATCATGTGGATAGATCTTTTTACTAAGATTAAGAAAATGTTAGTAAAATTGTATAGAAATGTACAGTTTTTGTTATTTTTAAATAAATAAATCCATTATTTAGGCTTGTGACATCACTACATGAAAATGTCCCGTCTCCGAAAATGTTCCTATTATTTTTTTAAAATTCCACACTGATTTATTTTTTTATATGGCATCACTTTGATTTCAGGCGAATTTTTGAATTCGTTCACTAGATTTATTGTTTGTTCTCTGCGAACTTATCATTTGGTTTCACTTTTTGACAGATGCTCTGAAGAGAACCCCGTACTTTTAATGATCTACGGGGTTCTCTTCAGAACGTGCAGATGATGTCGGTACGTGTTTTAGAGGTATAATGATTATGGTGCTGATTTTAACAAAATTAAATTTTATAATATTCGTATTATTATTATAATTTACAAGTACAAGTATATTACATTGAATTTAGTAATATAGACGCTGTTCATTATAATGATTTATGGTCAATAAGATGGATCAAGGAAAAAAAATATTTATGAGATGTAATATTTTTGGTATGCCTCGTTATTCTCCTGTGCCATTTGTGTGGAAAATGTTCTTTTTTTTTAAAATGATTTTCGGCTATGTAATTATCGTTTTTTCAAACCTATAAAATTATGTCCCGTCTTTCCGGTTTATAAAAAATGGTCTGATTTATCGGATTGAAATTTTCAAAAAATCCCCAGGGTTTCAAAAATACGATTAAAAAATAAAAAAAAATACAGAATGTCTTAGAATATTTGTCTAAACCGGAAAAAAATTTAAAAAAATTTGATGCAAGTGGCCTATTTAACAAGTGTAGGTTAATACATATCTCCTATAAGTAAAACATTTTCTTAGGGGGTTACATCAGGCAGAATGGCAGATATTTCATTGAGAAATAGGGTTAGCTGGAATTTAGGGGGCGGTATATTGCTATGATGTTTAAAATATTCTTGTTTGGAAGCGTCATAGAGCCAAGCACACATTCAAAATGATTTGCTTCTATTAATTTCTGTTGAAACGTGAGTTCATCTAGGACGTATAGCAATATACCTCCTCCCAATTTTTTAGTTCGGAAATAATTGTAACATTAAAATCCAGGAACATTATACAGACATTGGAGGTTATCCACCACTTACCCGTCCTGGTATAAGTAACAGATGGTTACTCCTTCAAGGCTCTCACAAGAATCTAATTTTTTGTTTTTGTTTAATGAAGCCACATTTATTTATTTTGAACGAATCTAGCCCTCCAGTGTCCTTATACATGTTGTTAGAAGGCAGTGCAGTATGCAAGTGCTTAACAGGAAAAAAAACATAATACAACAAATCAGGTTAGTAAAACAAGCAAAAATAATAGATAAAGCAAAATAAAACTCGTTTCTGTTTCGTTTTTGTATGAAAGTTAGTGAATAATAGAGGTAAAAAGACTTAAAGACTTTATACGGACAGTGGAGGTAATCCACCTTTTACCCGCCCTGGTATAAGTAACTGATGGTTACTCCTTCAAGGCTCTCGCAAGATTCTAATTTTTTTTGTTAAACGAAGCTACATTTATTTATTTTGAACGAATCTAGACCTCCAGCGTCCTTGCATAGGTTGTTAGTAAGCAGTATGCAAGTGTTAACAGGAAAAACAAAATGCAAAAAATAGGTTAGTAAGACAAAGATAAATTAAACAGGGCAAAAGAAAAACTCATTCATGAGGCTCCATGAGGCAGGCGGCATTGCATCTGTAAAAACCCGCAAGCACCTGCATAAAATAGAGAACATAAGTAATACAATAAATCTCAAATCAATTGGCAAGTACCGACAAAAAATGTGAATGGCTTTCGGTCTGACCATAAACTACACTTAGCTTCCGTGTCCCTTAGCCAACCACTTAGTGAAGCCTCAAAGAATGTTAACTGAATATTTGGGGTAAAATACCCGAAGACTAAAAGAAAATTCAGCATTGGGTAGTCAGAGGCAGGACAAAGGATAGTCAAGGTCGTCTGATCAAGCCTGCACATGTCATTGGGGGAGACGCAGATAGATTTGAGAATGATCTGCAAAATTAGTAAGTAATGTAACTAAAGATGAAGCACGGATGAGGTCCAGCACACCTGTACGGACATTATACGGACAGACAAGATCTAGTGTTATGGCCGTTTCACATAACATTAATGAATGAATATGCTTGAATAAAATTTTCATGATGTTTTGTAGTAAGGCTGATTATGTACGACACTTATAACATTTTTCAAAACTACTTATCAAACTCTGGTTCTGAGTTCGTAATTGACAGTTACTTATAAATCCCACATTACCTCTGTACGGAAATTCTGAAAACTCAGTTAATAAATAATCAATAAAATTTTAAACAACTAGATGTTTTCTGTGAATTTTCACAGAAATCAAACACTTTGTGGTATGACATTACACGAAATGAAACAAACAAAAATAGGAAATGTCCATGAAACCTATGAATACTTCCAAGAATGTAAAACATGCACACAAGGCACTAGAAGCCAAATAATATGAATAAATTATTCATACGCAAAAAAAATTATTTAAATTTTTATCAGTTAAAAGGCGATGCATTCCGTGTCATCAGTTTTAATAAGTTCAGTAATATGTATAGTATTTCACATTATGACTTCTTCTATTTTAATTCGTACCCTCACTTTCCAGATCAACACGCTGCGCAACCAGCTGTCGCAAGAAGCTCAGCGTCGTCAGATGTTCGTGCTGAGGTCAGGTCGCCACGGTCGGGACATGCAGCGCCTCAGGTCTGCACTGGGAGACTCTCTGCGCACCGTCTCACGGGTAATTAAAACTAGCTACATACTTTTTAGAGATGAATGAGGAGATTTAAATTTGTAGGCCAGCAGGTATCCTCCTACAAAGGTATATTTTTTCGGGTTCCTTGTCAACTCAGAAGCAAGTTAAATCAACACCTCTTTAAAGTCATTAAAAGCTATGAAAAAAATAATTAAAAAATATCCCATAACTCTAACCTGATGTAACCAATTTTCATCACTTTTAATGACTTTTCAAAGGAGGTTCTGAGTTGATTTTATTCTGAATTGTCCGGTCACCATTTTTTCGTTATCTCCACACAGAAGGCCCAGAGAAAAATAATTTCCCCTAAGGGCCTATGTCGTCATTGGGGATTGCTCTTTTTGGAAAGGAAGTTCTTGGAAGAAGAAGGGCGTGCTTAGGAATCTGAGTGTGTCCAGGAATGATAAACATGTGAATCCACACGGGTCAGTGTCTAAGGCGATTGGTCGAAACAAATGGAACTAAAGTACAGGTAGAAACAAATGCCACGAGCAAAAGTGCAGTACTATGGGTGAATGATGTTGGCGACAAGTATTCTTTATGCATTTTTTATTTTTGTGAATACCTCACAAGAGACACACCAACTGCTCCTGTCTGGAGTTAGTGAGACTATGGCATCCCCAATCCAATTGGGGTATGTTGTGAGGGCTGAAGGAAAGTGGGGAGGGAAGTAGATGGGAAAGAGGAAGGTGGGTGCTAATAATGGGTTAAGACGCATCTCCCTTATTTCTATCTTCTACGGGCAAAACGAAGCATCTATAGATAGATATATATAGGAGCGTTATCATAATATGAACACGTAAAATCAGCCTCAAATACTAACTTTTCTGTAGAATTTACGACAAAATGTTGGTAAACAAATTTGTGCATAGGGTATTTTGCTCTTGGTCAAAGGTATTTTGTGAATTTATATGTTGAGTTATCTTTGCGAAGTGCACGGAAATGCCAATTTATATGCAATACCATTTATTGATTAATTATTTTTACACACTAAAAATATGTTTGAGGTATTTTGGGTTGTTAAAGCCTAAATAAATAACTGCACCTCCAGTCAGCACAATAATTTTATGAATAAACATTTTTTAATAGAAGGCAGAGAAAACGTCATGTGATTGATTGTAGGTAATGTTGTACGCAAAAAATTTAATATGTTTTCAAGTGACAATGCAAAAAATGTTATCAAAAATCTTTATTGCTGATAAAAACATTCCATACTCATTTTGCTGATTTCAAATATGTATCTAGAATAATATTCATATTACTGTATAACGCCACTACTGAAATAATGCACAATAGGCCACTTGCATCACATTTAAAAAAAAAATTCCGGTTTAGGCAAATATTCTAAGACATTAACAAACAAAAGTAAACAAACGCAAAATACAAATCGGCAAGTCATGAATCGGTTTACTCCGCAAGAACGCGGAATAATTGGTCCCATATTTTGCGCAACAATTCGTCGGTTGTGTTGGCGCAGCGCGAATTTCGTCGCAAATTTCCTGGCCGTCCGACACCAACTGGACAAACACTGCGGTGTTTGGCCACTCGCCTTGAAGAGACTGGGACAACACGAGATGTTCCCAAGGCTGGCCTGCCACGGAGCAGCCGTTCTGCTGAGAATATCGCTGCTGTTGCCCAAGATGTCGAACATGAGCCCGGAACATCGACCAGACGACGTGCCACGCAATTGGGCATTAGCCGGCGGTCCCTACGCAGAATCTTGGTGAAAGATTTGAAGATGTTCCCTTACAAAGTGCAGACAGTGCATCAGCTGTTAGCTGTTGATCGCCAAACGCGGATAACCTACCCTCAAGTCATCCTGAATCTCAACGAAAAGGTGGACGATTTTTCATCGAAAATTGTCATGAACGATGAAGCTCATTTCCATAATAGCGGTTACGTGAATAAACAAAATAATCGTTTCCGAGGCACCAAAAATCCGAGTATCATCCACGAAGAGCCATTATACCCGCTCAAAGTTACTGCGTGGTGTGCTGTTTACGCTGGAGGAGTCATCGGGCCATTTTTTTTAGAACGCCGCGGGCCAAACGACGACTGTGGACGGCGCGCGCTACAGAGCCATGATTACCGATTTTTTTTCTTCCTCAATTGGATGGATTGGGACTGGAGAACATGTGGTTACAACAGGACGGTGCAACGGCGTACACTGCTCGAGCCACAACCGATATTCTGAAGGAAGAATTTCCGGGTCGCCTAATCTATCGTTTTGGTGATTTGCACTGGCCGGCCAGATCACCCTATTTAACCGTTCCAGACTTCTTTTTATGGTTTTTTTTAAGTCGCGGGTTTATGTCATCAAGTCCTTACGTTGAAGCCCTTAAGGAGAATATCCGCCAAGAATTCCAGAACCTGTCGCCCAAAGTTCTGGCAAGAGTGATGGAAAATGCCATAAAATGGGCCCGTATGGTCATCAACTCTGGCGGCGGTCACTTGGCCGATATCATTTTCTCGACACAATGGAATAAATTCTAATGGATTAAATAAACAAATTTCACAACCAGAACCAAAGTTTTCCATTTAATAAAAAAATTACAGCAAAAAACCATCGGTTGATTACTTTTGCCCCACCTTGTATTTTTGAAACGCTGGCGATTTTTTGAAAATTACAATCTGAAAATTCAGACCATTTTTTATAAACCGGAAAGACTGGACATAATTTTATGGGTGCGAAAAAATGATAATTACATGGCTGAAAATCATTAAAAAAAAACGTTTTCCACACGAATGGCACAGGCGAATAACAAGGCATACCAAAAATATTGTATCTCATAAATATTTTTTTCCTTGATCCTTCTTATTGTTCATAAATTATTATAATGTTCAACGTCTATATTACTAAATCCAATTTAATATAGGTACTTGTACTTGTAAATTATAAAAATAATAAGAATATTATAAAATTTAATTTTGTTTAAAATCAGCACTATTACCATTATACCTCTAAAACACATACAGACAGCACAAAATGTACGGGGTTCTCTTCATAACATCTGTCAAAAAGTCAAATCAAATGACAAGTTCGCAGAGAACAAACAATAAATCTATTGAATGTTAAATGTCAAATTCAAAAATTTGCCAGAAATCAAAGTGTTGCCATATAAAAAAAATAAATCAGTCTGGAATTTTACAAAATTAATAGGAACATTTTCGGAGATGTGACATTTCCATGTATTGACGTCACGAGCCCAAATAATGTATTTACTTATTTAAAAAAAAAAAACTACATTTCTAAAAATTTTTAGTAACATTTGCGTAATCTTAGTAAAAAAATCTATCCACACGATTTTTTCCAAGTTGTCGAGAAACCACATTTAAATGTTGCTTGCAATGGCTGTAGTTATGTCTAGTGAACTGTTCTGAATAGCCAGATACTTCCACACCTTCGTTTACTGAGATACTTACAAGCGACTCGAGTTGAGAGGGTGAACACGCATCGTTCGTGGCCGTTTCTGCCATATTTTTTTGCTAGTGCTCGTACACAAGGTGACAAAAACGGGTTTGATGTCAGTTGCACGCTACTGATAGTGCTGGTAGCACACTACGCGAATGCACACACTCGTTTGATAGAAATGGTGTCTGAGTATGATTTGAATATTAAATTTGTTTTGTAGATGGGAAAATATTTGTAATTTACAGGAACAAGTAATAAGGATTTAGCAGAGAAAGGATAGAATGAGGTTGGAAAAAAAGCCAATTTAACATCATTCTCATCTAGTTCATTACAATAATATTTATTTCATTTTGTGGGTGAATCTAAAATATTATTAAGATCATTTTTTATGTTCATAATAAAGGGATCATCCATTAATCACGTGATGTTTTTTTGCAACTTTTTAACCCCCCCCCCCCACTGGTGATATGTGGTGAGGTTTTAGACTAACCCCCCCCCCCCCCCAAATCACATTTATATTTTTTAGTACAAAGTATTTTGAAATTTTCAGAATATTATCACAAAAAATAAATACATGTGATATCTCATTATACCCCCCCCTCGTGATATTTCGTGATTTTTTCAGAACCCCCCCCCCCCCTAAGAGCCTCACTTGATTAATGGACGACCCCAAAGATAAAGAACAACATTGTCTTTATTGCTAGTCTAGTCACTTGACATCATATTAACCCCACGGTTGCACATGAAAAAATTAAGTTCAGTGTAATTCAGGTAGCGCCGCGTACGAAAAGCAGCTTTAAAGAGCAGCAAACCAGTAGACGATTTGTGATTGCATTGCAGTCAAGCAGCTTGTAAGTATCTCTGTGTAAGAAGGGCCTTTCTCTTTCACATTTCTTTCCCTTCCCCACTTCCTGCAGCCAAAAAGTATTCTCCCAAAATCAGAGACTGACTTGTGCGGTTATAGCATTCAAGGAATTTTCCTTGCTTCACGAAGGGTATTATTTCTCAATGGCCAGAATAATATATTTATCACATAGATACAGTAGAATCCGGGTATAACGACCCTCAAGGGACCGGCGATACTTAGTCGTACTAACCGGACGACACACAAAACGACCGGAAAATTTAAGCTTGTTTTTATTATGGTACATTGTAATTATTGTTATGAAATATGTAATAGTATAGATAGATAATATTCTTTTTAGGTATATAAAACATTTAATACAAATTATAACTTTAATGGTACTTAAACATTCCACATAACAAACATACATAATGCACTGTAATCCAAAAAGATACAATGTACCTATATTCTGTGCAAGTAAATATGTAGTTACTAACGTAGAAAGTCTGTAATTTGAGTATGTTTTGGCCAATTTTTGTTCGATAGTTAGACCTTCGCACAGCATTGTGAATATGCGACATCATAGTTTTACACTTTAACAATGCCTGATCTATTTGTTCTTGAGTTGATGACCTGACACGTTTACATTTTAAAACATTGGCATTAAACGGGGATTCTATCTTATTTTTCTTTATGATGGATATTGTAGAATGACACGCCGAACCCCTTGGCTTTACATTTGATTCACCGGCTTTAGAACGGTGTAATATAGCACTTTTTTCTTCAATTGAAAAATACTTTCGCGGAACTCATTGTGTCGAGCTTCCTAGTCACAAGCGAGGCGCGGGGTGGCGAGGTATTGGTACGTAGGTTTTGTAAATAAAACACTGCGCGTCGTTCTAACTGGATGAATTTTCATTAAAATAGGTAGCTTTAAGCAGTTGGTTGCTTAAAATGGAGTTGTACTAAACGGATACGTTTTCCTTCTAAAAGCTATGAAACCAAACTTGAGTTTACATTGTCGTCGCTAAAAACGGTAGGCCGTTATATCCGAATTCTACTGTACTTTGATTGTTGGGTTAATTTGACGCATTCATTTCTCTTTTGCAGGAGCCAGCCCTCGACTCCATGTTACTGGAGCATGAAGCTAGGAAACTGGACAACACCCTGACCCACAGCCTGCCACACTTCAGTGACGATTACGAGTCCAAATGAGTCAACCCACTCATCCACAGCTTGGAGCCCAAAGGAATCAAAATGAATCTACTAAACTACGTGGATAAAAAACTGATATGAGTCATCAAAATGATTCAATAGTAAAATTCTTAGAAAAGGTTGAACTCAAAATAAGTTCAAAGGTAATCTAGTCAATGTGGATTTCAGAGATCTCATTAGTCAAAGGAAGAGAATAAAAATGTAGTCAAAACTCAAAAGTTTGTAGTAGATATAGGATGTTTAGTATCGGTGTGAAAGAAGTGTTTGAAGATTGGAAGTTTATTAAGTTATTAGGATTGTCTTATCACTGCCCGAAGGTCGACGTCTTAGCATTAATATTGTAGACAAATATAACTAAATTTAATATTGAAAATTTTCAATGCAATTTTGAAAAGTACGCAAATTATATTGTAAACGAAATGCGTGAACAACATACAGAAAGAGGAATAAAATATCTTTGTTATTTATACAGGTAAAATTTTTATTTTAAATCATTAAAAATAATAAATGAAGTACTTATTTTAATAAGTCGTTTATATTCTAAAAGAAAATATTGTATGTAATATGAATGGCAAAAAAAAAACATTTATATGTACATTTAAATGAATTTCCCTTTGGTTTGAATAACAAACATGGTACAGTAAAGAGAGAAAATTTTATGTTTTATATACATTTCATAAAGTATTCACTATTCCACCTTAAACAAGGTTCGGTAGGAGAGGTTTGGAAACATATTTATTATAATTGCCACATGTAAGTCGGTCGAACTAGGTTTACCTAAGATAACTTTAAAATCCAAAATATAAACAAGGCAAACAGCCCCAGACTATGGAAACTGAAATAGCTGTAGAAAGTTGTTATCAAACTTTATTAGTTGTGATTTCAGCGAATATTAGACATAAAAAATTATACAAAGCAACCACTGCCACTATTTTATGAAATTTATTGTCCAAATACATTTGTAATAATTATATTCTATAATGCCTGATATCTAAATTTTATACACTTTTTGTTCCATTCTCATTTCAAATTCATAATGTAAAACCATATCTGCGCAGAGTTTACTGGAAGGCACCCACCGGGTTAAATAACATCATATATTATTAAATCCTATTTGAAATCCATTCCCAACTTTACGTCACGAATAAAGTACCAACTCATTAGCGCAATTATTATAAAATTAATTCATTTGATTGTGGTTACCCACTGTAGTTTCCTGTTTGTCCGTCCCTCTCGGTACCTTATGTACTTACTACTTACACTTTCTTCATGGAGCGACTATGTAGATAATAAAGATAAACAAACAAACCAACCAACCATTGTATGCTGATTAAGTAGTTAACATTGCTTTGTTATAGAAAGCAATTATAGATTATGCAACTAAGGAAGGATTTCATTTTGTCATTCATTATCAAGATGAAGTTACGGGTCATCCATCAGTAACATCTTAACAGTTCAAACAGTGTAATGAACAAGGTGAAATCCAACAAATTTAATTATTATAAAGGAGTTTATTTAAATATTTTATAACCTAAGTAACTTGGCAGTGTTAGGATGAATAGTAAATTGGGAGTCAAATTGGCAAACATATTTCTGTTAACAATAAATTGATTATACATTTTGGTTGCACCATGTTAAGTAAACCCATTAGCATTGCCAACATTAAACTATTCATTAGACACCAATTTATTTCCTGAAACTACCTATCCATAGTACATGTGAAACAATATTTCAATTGAGTTTTACGCTCTGACGGTTCATTGTCGTATGTTAAACTGTCGAACAAGGTTGTCAATTCAATAACAGAACTATTTCAATTCAATGCTCAGTCAAAACATCTACAGCTAATAACAAATTGATTGCAATTTAGAAGGAAAATAAACATACATTTTGCATTGGTTTTTAATTTTTTTTTTTTGTAAAAATCTAAATAGTTTTTGCTCTTCTTTCAGCCTCATTAATATTTGACATTAGATTAAAAATATAATTTATTAGAAATCCTATTGTTGGGCTCGATCTTCTTAGAAAGATCATGTTTCACCTAGGGAATAGTACTAGCCAGCAACGGATACAAATAAAACATTGCAAGTTACAATCTTACCTAAGGTTGCCACCTTTGCAAGATTATAATGTAACATAATATAGTCGATACGATTAGTAATGGAACAAGATGCATGCATTGTTACGCATTTGAATAAAATACAGCAAGCAAGAACTGGAATACCACAAGGTTCCCAATTGGGCCCTGTTTATATTACTGTTTAAAGGGATGAAGGGTTGACCAAATAAAAGGTGTTCAGGTAGAAAAATAATGAAGAAATGTATTTACATAAATTATTTATATTCCACTTTACAAAATATTTTAAGCATAACTGTGAAATAACCAGTCCATTAAATTACTCTTTTCATAGATAAAAAAAACATTATAATTCATTACAAAATGGGACTACCAATAATAATATAACTAATTAAAATCTAAAAAGAATCTAGTTTGTTTGTTTCTGTCGTCGGTGGCAACCCTAGCTTCACCCTAGTGATGATCACGGGACAGTTTGTTAGTCAATCACGATGATCATTAAAGTAATTGTTGATCATGCTGGTATTGGATTGATTCAACTACCCACACAGTCTCCACATAAATTGTATTAAAATTACCTAACCGTTATATAAAAGAAAAACCCTTATTTGTCTATCAGCTCTCTGTGACTGTGTCTATTCTCGTGTGTCTAGAATGTTGACAAATGCAGTCGGAGGGGAATGATAATGTTTTTCGATCCTTAAATTAAATATTGAAATGATGCTGAAAGACCAGCCAAAGGCAAATTACACGTAAATAATTATTTAAATGCATATTATTCTTTTTTACTAAAACGTTTCTATTTCTAAATGTCGGTAGTAACATGTGTCACTGTTTAGATATTGTCAGTAGGTATTTATTGAGAATGAATATAATCACAACATTAAAGAATGAAAACAAGAGTTTTACTGAGTTGACCCCTGTTGAGCACAACCCGAGGTGTGTGGGCCCACAAGAATGTGAGCGTGTGTGCGTATGTTGCAGTGACCACTGACATGTGAGTCATGTGGCATGCAGTACAATGTAGTTAGGTGGTAGGGGAGAGGTGACCAATTGAACTTGAGTTTCTGTGTCACTAATTACTGCTATCACCAGCCAACCAAGTTAAATGAATATTTCACATTCCACACCAATGAAGAATGAGACGAGACGGAGGATTCGCTGGTTTGTTTGACAGACTGGCAGATTGATAAGAATAGCAGTTTGATGAAATGAAGTATATTCACAAATAAGTAGTTGTTGCATGATAAGATAAAATATACAGGTAAACTTTGCACATACAATAATATTATAAGATAAATCAGATCAATGTTATCCCTATCGTACATGGTACATGTAACAAAAATTATAAAGGGCAAACATCTTTAACATTATTGAATTTCTAAAAATTTATTAACATACTATAGTAAAAGCGAAAAACATTTAAAATTACATTAAATGACCCATTCATATGGAAAAAAATCTTTCAATACATCCGATAACCTTGCAGAAAGATGACCGTCTGGCGACAGTCGATCAACTGAAACTCCATCCTACGCTGGAAGGTGTGGGGTGTCACTTAGCACAATCAAGGTACAATCATGGGAAGGGTAACAGCTTACGGTACCTAACAGTACAGTACAGTACAGCTCAGCTACAGGCTACAGGGCTACTCTACTGCCTACCACGCTACTGACTACTTCACAGGGCACTCTTCCCTTCACGCCCCACCAGCAGCAAGCAACTCTACCACAATTGACGATTGTCCAACAACCTTGAATTACAGGGCTAAGCTATGGAGTCTCAGTTATCACATTATTATTAAATATAATTGAATTATTTAACAATTTTAATATATTTGACAAATTATCCGTAAAATTCATAATATTTCATTAGCATCCACCGATTGATTGCAATTGCTCGAGAGGGCGCCCGGTGGTGTCGAGTCCTCCATGGGGAGGACAGATAGGTAGATCTGAGGATGGGAAGATCTGCTGAACAGTTGGCTCCGCGGGAAATGAAGAAGCACTCACTGAGACTAAACATAAGCTGCGAACATTTGTCCCAGAATGATATGGAAAGAGTATAGATAAAATATTCCAAAATATAAAAATTAAACATTTTCTCGTAGAAGTTCTGGGCTTGAAGGGAACAAGTCTTAAAGAGAGTCTTTTCAACTTATTACTTAAATATATACCTAGGTATCTTTGTGTTAGTGTAACGGTCACTGCATACTTTTATAGTATTAGAGGAGAACGCAGATGGATTTCTTTTTCTTGCTTAGTTTCTTCTCGGGAGATTTTTTGTTGATTTGTCGTACTAGATCATAAAAAGTGTCGTTAACGTTAATTTTGGCTTTGGCTGAAGTCTCCATGAAGGCGCAGTTGAAGGTCCTCGCCAGACTGGCTCCTTGCTCCTTGCCCACCACCCTCTCGCCTTCCAGGTCGCACTTGTTGCCCACCAGCACCATGGGCACGTCGTCCGTGTCCTTGACTCGCAGGATCTGCTCGCGGAGGTCTTGCAGATCGTTGAATGTGGACTGTGCCGTGATAGAGTACACCAGCACGAACCCTTGCCCGTTCTTCATGTATAGGTCCCTCATGGCCGTGAATTGCTCCGTGCCCGCCGTATCCAATATCTCTAGCATACCTTGTTGTCCGTCCACTTCTACTTGTTTTCTGTAACTATCTTCGATAGTAGGATCATATTTTTCGACGAAGATGCCTTGTACAAATTGCACTGTCAGAGCCGACTTTCCCACACCCCCACTGCCCAAAACGACTATCTTGTACTCACGCATATTACTATATTTAGTTAAACGAAATTATTATTAAAATTATTTATATATTATACAGCTAACAAGCACATTAACTAGTGAGTTATTGCAAAAAAGCTTCTATAAGTCAAACCGCCATGACACCGTTAGCTGGGCGATGGCTGAAGAACTGAGTGTGGCGAGCGCACTAAATTAATGACTCACATTCCAAACCGCGAAACATTCCAACAAAAGTTCTTACTCGATATAAAAAGACGATATCGAAGTTCACAATTTCAAAAATTCCACAAAAATACTGCAAAATAATTAGAAATTTGTAAAATAAAGTAAAACATATTTTTTAAAATAATTCTAAATAACAACAAGAATAAGCGACATCTATGATAACACAAAATAATTTTTGACAGCTCATCGGATTATAAAATGTTCAGACTGGACCGACTGGACCAGTTGAGCGCGTATTTTTATAGATGTCAGTGTAGGCAATGTTTTTTTAAATTTTTTTTAATTAGGCCATTCACCCTAAAAATAGTGCTTCGTGATAGGCAATGTTATGAGTTATTACGTACTACCCGGACGAAATAAAAAAAATATTTTTCTAATTTCTTTTTTTTTACGCACAGGAGGTTCTGGGGAAAACATTTTCCTTTAAAGCCTATATCGTCTTTGGGGATGAATAGGGTATTTTTCAGGAAAGAAAAGAGTGAATCTTGTACTTGAAGAGTCGCACGTAGGAGGGAAAATGAAATTTATTTTTTAGGATATTTTTAAATCGGCCATAGGTCTCCGCAAATTTGGTAACTCAGCACCCATGTACTCAGGGGTGCCTGAGTACATGGGGGTGAGGTTTATCCAGGTCTTGGCGGTGAAAGCGTCTGCCCACAAAATGCATGGCGGGCCGGATCGGGAGAGGCTAGTTGACGAAGAACCTTTAACCTCTCCAGCCGGATTCTGTAGGGGGAGGGATGATTCATATGTCCGTCACTCCTGACTCCTGGACACACTGACCTCCAGATTCGTACCACCCCTCTTACCCTTCTCCTTTCCAGAACTCCTATCCTTCCTTTCCTTAACCCTAGAAAGATAATCTACCTCTGAGAGACGTAAGCAATATACAAGAATTGCTGCATTTTTTTTATTTCTCAAAGTAGCGCGCTGTTTATCTCAGTTAGCTCAGTTGCCGAGCAAAGCTTGCGCGGGGCAGCTCTGTCTCCACGGTAAATACAATAATTACGGAGAAATATATACCCCATACGTCCGAGAGACGTATGATTACCTTTTGAGTAACTTTTAGTCTTGTTCGTAAAAAGGTGATTTAGCGAAATTAAAAAAAAGTACTTCTGTGTTATTTTTATGTATAATGACTGATTAGCATTTAAACTATATAAAAAATATGATTTAGACATAAAATTAAACTTATTTTTCCTTTAAAAAAATACTTAATATTTTGTTGTTGATTTGTAAGAGGGTGATTCCATTATCGCGGGTGCAACATTTAGACGCATATAAAGCTTCTTAATAATAAAACAAAAAATATTTTTAATGAAATTATTATTGGAAGAGCTACATTTTAACATGTTTACTTTTTATTAGTTTATAAGAATTTTATTGAAATATTTAAATAGTCAGGGAGGAGGTTCAAAGTGCGATCGCGGGTGCAACTAATTTGGCCCACCCTTTCCAGATCATAAGACAAAAACACAAAAGTCTGTTAATTGTGATACATTTATTATGTTATGCCTTGATATTTCGTAAGGCGTTAAACTAATCAACTAAAAACAAGCAATGAATTATTAGCGTTTCAAACAATCGCGGGTGCAACATCAAATTATCGCGGGTGCAACTCGTCTAGTTTAAGAGTATATAAACATCAATAAACACTGATAGAGGAACGAAATAAGAAATCGAAAAATGCGTATTACCAATCAGTACACTTCTTTGTCATTTATGTTAATTATTTCTTTTCGGTTACGTCAAAATTCGCTGAAAATTCTATGAACATTAAGGTGGTCCAAAATTTTTTTTTTATTATTTTTCATTTGGCCACCCCGTGAATTTGTTACACGTATTCATAGAAATAACATAGTAAAATTTCAGCGAGATAGCTCAAGTAGAAAGGGGTGCTCAATCGAGTGTTGTTTTTGACTTTTTTGTGTAAAATGCTTAATTTTTACTTTTTGCTACAGGCCAATTTTGTGTGTTAAACTATTAAATAAATATTAAAATAAACTACTGAAGAGTTTTATGGACAAATTTGAACAGTATTTGATACTTATTTAGTAGACTGTGAAATGAATCAGTGTAGTAAAATGTGTTCATCTACTCGAAAAAAATACGAAAATTTTCTACTTGGGGTGCGAGATATTGAGCCATTGATGAGGCTTAACCAACATCCTACTCTTCGCAAGGGCGGATCCAGGGGGGGGGGTCATGGGGTCATGACCCCCCCCTGGGCAGGGTCCAGGACCTAGGTGGACCTACTTTTTACTTGTATCTATTATAATTAAAATTAAATTATAACTGCTTGTGACTTGACCACGACTGTGTGACCCCCCCCCCCCCTGGCGCTATTTGACCCCCCCCTGGCGCCAAAGCTGGATCCGCCCTTGACTCTTCGGCAAGTTTTACTCCGTTATCACTACATATTAAATGATTCCAAAAATGTGAAAGATTCCGCGCATGTACTTATTCAAGAACTTATAAAAGTATGGAGTAAATCTAGTATTCCGACCGGACAACAAAATCACTGCATTGAAAAGCTGATAAAGTTTTTTTTGAACTGGCTGCTATTGAATAAAAATAGGGGAAGAAATTCTGAAGCACAAAAAAAGAGTGTATTTGTTTAAAAAAGAACTAGACAAACTTTTTGATATTGCCCATGCAAGCGCTTTGAATTTGATAAAAATTGCGGAAGACAGAGCGTTTCTCATCGATCAAAGATGAGAACGTAAGATGATTATAACCTCAATCGACAAGAAACTAGAAAAGGTCAAAGAAAGTTCTCTAAAACGGAAACAAAGATCTGAAGAATTGAAAGGAATGGCTGCTGAAAGTAATGCGTGTCGAGACAAGAGTTAGAACTTGAGTGCAGCTTCAGTAGCACTTCTAGTAATGCTAGCATATTAGAGGATAAGTCCAAAGATGAGTTTGTAGTGCGTTGAGCTGTCTACAATTGACATATTTTCACAATACGTTACCAGTGCGCTTGATCGTAATAAGATTTAAACTAATCAAGAGAGAAGAAAAACAAATTGTTCGATTTGTTAGTTATCATCTACACCAAAGTTTGAATCGAAGCGTCTTTGGCAGCAGATGGGCCAGTAAATGACTTAATACTTTGGAATAGCTTAAAATTGTACGAAGCCATTGATTCCGAAATCAGTATAGCAGTTAGGGGCGTCTTAGAGCGTCATTTATGGTATTTGTCAGATGAACTAGTCTCATTTACCTTGTTTTCTGAGAAGCTGTCTGATGCTGAGAAACAGGCTATTGTTCAAAAAATAAATTCTGATGGCGGTAATCCTTCAGTACGAGGTGATTCTGCTAAGCTTGCCTCAGAGGTTACATTAGAAGCTTTTGCAACACAAAGAACGTTGAAAACGCTGTTAGTTCTTGATATCACGGACTCTTTCTTGTAATTACCTCCCAAGACTTGGAATAACAGTGTTGATTTCCTTCAAGGTAAAAGCTGAGTCAAAAATTTGCGTGTTGTTAATGATACAGCGGAGAGAGGTGTTAAACTATTTGAAGATTACAACACGATACTCACTAAGAATGAGGAAGAAAAGCAATTTTTACTTCACATCGTTGAACAAAACAGAAAAGTTGTTTCTACTGAAACATTCAAAATGGAGTTAACAAACATGGATTTGAAAGATTGCGACTAATATTATGTTAATTATTGCTTTGTTACCAAATTTTGTTCAAATTAAAATACGTTTTATACTTATTTGACTAAAATACTTGTAATATGAATAAACCTTAAATTACGTGTGTTACTTAAAATCCAGAACTTTTGTCAGAAACTTCTAATTCGATGAGCACCCCCTTGTATATAAGATAGGGGGCTGAAATTTTTTACACATAATAAGAATGATAGGTGTAACAAATAAAATGGGTGGCTACATCTATATTTGAAGAAACAAAATTTACTCTACAGGCCTGGACCACCTTAATGAACATATTACATCCATCAATCCTTTTCAAAAACAAAAATTTGTTTTTTTTTCTTATTTTGTAGAATTTCTTTTTATATTTTGTAATTTGTGAGAGGTTCCAGATTGTTATCATCCCAATAACTTTCTGTTTCAGTGGTGGTTTTCGGAGATTTCAAAACCAATGTGCATTGGAGACAAGACAGTGAAATTCGCGCCACGGAAATGCTATCGCCGTTTTCAGATTGAAAGAAATGTTTTTATTTTATTTTATTTATTTTATTTTATTTTTATTTATTTAGTACAAGATTATACATGTATATACATAATTCTTTTTTTTTTTGACTGCCCAACTAGGAGTATTCCCGTTTTAGGACAGAAAAATTATTATGGGTATAAACAAATGAAACATGATTTGTACAAAAAAGAAAGAAAATTGATCAAATAAAAAGAGAAAATAAAAAGAACAGAAATAATATAAAATAAAATAAAAAAAGTTTAAAACCTAGTAACTGTTATTTGTTTAGCATAGTTATTAAAATAATATAAATTTTAAAAAGAAAAGGTAAATAGGTATATATAGGTTTTGATTGCCTGATTTATTTTTCAGCCCTTCCTATTTATCATCCAACGTGACCATCTTTTTTTAACTGCTTTTTTTTATTTAAAGAAGATGTTTAAGAGAGACTGCGTGCCAAATCACAGAATTTCTATAAAAAAGCTAAATATAATATAAACAAACCCATTAAATATAAATCACTAGTAATACACAGCGTATATTATTATTGAAGACATAAAAAACAATAAAATATATGATAAATCACACAATAAGGGTAGTTGTCAAAGAGTTGCACCCGCGATTCTAACAATACAATCGCGGGTGCAACCAATTTGAGTCAACGTTTATTTCAATTCAGCTAACATTATACTCTTAAAAACGTTTTATTCAAGTTTGCCTGTGATTTCTTCTTACTTTTAAAAAGTTTCAAAACGTTAGCACTTTATTTCTGTGAAAAACACAAACTTTTATATCGTTTGTATCGCGGGTGCAACAAGCTAACAGTGACTTCTTGTGATGCTTAAAAATAACAACAAGTACTTACATCTTTCGGCACATAAGAATAAACTAATATTGTCACTACACGTGTAGCAGTAAAATATAACTTCAAACTATTGGTAACAGCTGTTTCGCGCCAGTGTTGCACGGTGTGATTTTGCAGATTATATACCGATTCTTCGAATGATAAGCGGGCCAAAATTTTCAATATGAAGTAAAATCCAATTTTTTTTATTATTAAATATTGACCTTCTTCTTTGCACTGATATCAAAAAAAGTAACAAATACTGCGATTTAAAAATTACTGTCGAGAATCGTCTATAGCCCAAGAGGTTTACAGAATTTTTTAATTTTTTTTTATTACAATACATTTTTATTTTTATTTAAAGTAATTATTCACCCACATTTAAACTAAGTATGATAATATGTAAAATATACACTTTTAAACTTCAGTACGTCTCTAGGACCTTTTGCGTAACTTTCAGACTTATTCGTATTTGCGAAATAAAAAAATATATATGTGTTCGTATAGCGACTGATTAGCATTTAAAATTTCACAGCATGTAAAAAAATAGACATAAAATGAAACATTATCTGTCATTTAAAAAAATACTTAATACATTGTAGTTGATTTGTAAGAGGTTTACAGAATTTTGTTATTTTTTTAATTGCAGTATATTTTTTATAATTATTCTGGGAAAATATTTTCCTGAGGGCCTTCTATGTGCATGGAGCTAATACAAACACCTAAAACAAACACAACATTTGGTCAAAGAAATTTCAAATACATTGCGCCTAAAATACACAATAACTATCCGACAAAACAAGACAATCGAATAATATTAACAAATACAAAATCTTGATCAAACAATGGATCATCGAAAAAGGTTGTGCAATAATTAGTCACCTCACCCAAATATAATCCCCTATCTCATTATTATTACCACTACCTACCAACCTGAAAATTTTGGTCAAATATTTTTCCTTTATTGAAAAATTAATGTACTTTATTTAATATTTATAAAATATTTGTAAACCAGTCTGTCTCGACAGAGGATTTCCTAGTGAGACAGGCAAGGCCAAAAAATATATATGTAAACCTTTTTATATAGATACACATAATAAATAAAATAAATCATGTTTTTTTTTAAGATTCGATTCCAAACACTGCCAGATATGCCAGAATAGAGAACTCCAGTCCATTTAAAATTTTTTTTTTTTTAATGAATAATGACCTTCTAACTTAAATAACTGCATTATTATTTTTATTTTTAGAGTTAGTTTTAATAGTTAAAATAATTGTCAAAGTTTTAATTTTTCAAGATCTCCATAAGAGCACCGTATGTACGGTGAACCGTGTGACGTCATCACTCCTAAAAAATTACTATAGGATTGGGCAATCAGCTGATCAAGTGCCGCCATTTTGAATACCGTTATTCAAAGCATTCTCCCTAGAAGTAGCATTACTATTTTTTTGTGCAAGAATTTTTCAATATTTTAAATAATAGAGATAAACTAATAGAGATACCTCTATTTTTTATACTGAATTATTTAGACGAAAATATTGTTTCAATAAACAAAACAACTAAATATCTATAAATAGTATGAAATAACGAATAACATGAAATGTTGTTAATACTGATGGCTTATGTCATACCTACATAATCAAAGATTTCAATACAATGACTGGTGACGCGTGACGTCAGCACTAACCATTCAGTAATACCAACTTTACAATGTGTTTCGACGAGAGGTTTAAAAATGCATTTTTAATAATTTTTTAAGAACTCTATGTTTAATATTATGAAATAAAACTTATATATTCAGAATCAGCGTTTATTGGTCTATATGGACATATTTTTTTAAAGGCAAAATATTTTTCACTGGAGTTCCTTATTACTGTAATCTTTGTGTTCAAATGTGTTCATCAACAATAAAATTATGTTAACGTGTGGAGAGCCATGCCTCTATTTAAAACTTCAAAATACAACAGTTCGTCAGATGGAACGCTCTGTATAGATAAGTGTGAAGTGATGTTTCAAAATAGATTTTAAAGTTGGAGTAACAACGTTCCATGAGCATTAAATAACAGTGGAACTTTTAACACATTCCATTTCGTTTAATATGCATTATTTCAATTTGGGAGGCGGTAATGGGTACCACCGCCCCGGGAACCTTTATTGGATAACCAACACCTCTGCCATAGGTCACCCCAAGTGGTTCGCTACGTTTGGTGATTTAGCAGGGGTGCCCGGGTTCATGGGGTGAGGTTTGTCTAGGTCTTAGAGGCAGATGACCAGGACATACTGAACCCCAGATTCCTACCCACCCCTTAAACCCTTTTCCTTCCCAGAACTCTCCTCTCCTTCCTTTCTTTAAAAAAACCTCCACACAGCATCCCCAAAAATGACATAGGCCCTGAGGGAAATTATTTTCCTCAGGGCCTCCTGTGTGGAGCTCATGTAAAAAAAAAAGATTTGGGTGTCTAAGTGCAGTAGGAACAATAGTCAATCAATAACTCAAATCGTCAGTTGGAACCTTGTCATTCCATAGGGTCGATTTGCTGAAATGCTGACCGTTATAAACAGTAGCGTAGCGAAGGGGGGGGGGGGGGGGGGGGGGGGGGGGGGCAGTCCGCCCCGGGTGCCACCCGATGGAGGGTGACATCACACCCTTTAGGGGGAGTAACCGTGGAAAACAACAGGAAATTGTCACAAAAGTATTGAACACAGTCTGTTATTTATATTTTCGCAGCTCTATGGCTCCTCGTGAAGTGCCCCGAAACGGGAGAATTTTGTGTCTTTATAAACTCTGAAACTGAACTGACGGCAAAAAAAATGATCTATGCACATATTTTTCAATTCTTTGCCTGATTAGACAAAGTCTGTTCCGAGGCAGGTAATTAACATATTATAATGTATAAAAAATGCATACAAAATCTATCTATCTATATAGATAGATTTTGTATGCATATTTTTTATACATATAATATTATATGTATATTTTTTATACAATTAACATATTATATGTGTGAAAAAAATATGCATACAAAATCTATCTATCTATATAGATATATATTTATTTACATTATACATTATTATATAAATACAAAATAATGAATCGCCGAAATGTATGTACACGTATAACTTCCAAACGACTGCACCAAATTGGATAATTCTTTTTTTTTTGTGTTCGTTATTGTCAGGATACGGCTTGCATAAAACTACTGGTGAGCCCTGGCATTATGAAATTTGTATAAAAATTTGCAATAGGTGGCACGCGAGCTGAGGTGGAAGGGGAACGGGACGAATGGGAAAGGACACGCAGGGAGAAATAATTTATTTATTAAATGGCATAGCAAAGAATGCTGGGAACCAGCTAGTATATTATATTGCTTTATTAAATACTCGAAGAAAGAAAGTGTTTTAATTATGTTTATTGAAGTGGTTTTGGATACACCATAGGTTCTCAACATGGGCGATAACGCCCCCTTGGGGACTTTTCAGACCTTCAGGGGGCGGTAGAAGATCAAGAGAAAATTGGGGGGTGTTTCAGACTTTCAGGCGGGCGGTAGGAAACCCAGAGAAACCCACCCCACCCCATCCTATCTTGCTCCATCCCATCCCATTGAGGGCCAGTCATCCACAAGAATAAACCACAAGGTTTTTCGACGCATGTGTAAGCCGCATACAGTTGTACATGTGAGAACCCAGGATGCTTTGCTTTTGCTTTCCGGGCAAACGCGCTAACCGTGGCACAGTGGTTAGCGCGTTTGCCCGGAAAGCAAGAGGTCCTGGGTTCGAGTCCCAGAGGTGTCAATATGTTTTTCTGATTTTTCTGTTTCGAGATTTTCGATTTGAGTTTCGCTTATATTGTCTTCATTTATTTAAATATTACAATTATGAGGTTTTACTCATAAAGTTAAAATAAAAAAATAATTTTTACAATTAAAAAAATATGGGTTGTACCTAGAGAAAGGTAATTAGGTACCTAACTAATAATGCTATCACAGATTATATTATATTATAATTATTATTATCAGGAAGATAATATTAAACTTATCTTCAGATAATAATTAATCTTCAGATAATAACTCGTCGGTAAAGTATGATATTATTGTTATCAAATTGCCACAAAAAAGTGTTTATCGATTCGTTATTAAAAAAGGCATTTCATTTTAATTTTAATTTGAATGCACAAAAATTGGATTTTAGCAGCAGTGTTTATGAGTTTCTCATTCACTCGGTCAATATAATAATTTTTACTCTCACAAATGGCAGTGTAAGGTAAGACAATTTATTGATATTTTCATATTAAAGTACATTAAGTAGTCAACTACAAACGCATACCACTGAGTTAATTATTAATTCTAGCAGTTAAAAACCTGCGGGTTACTTAGGGATGGATTAATACTAAACTCAATGTATTTGGTTTTTGACACATTCATTGTTAGTGTATTATTGTCTAACCATCTTTTAACAATAGCTACGCCCCTGTTTGCTTTTATGTAAACATCATACCAGTTCCTTAATTTGAAGAGGAGAATCGTATCATCAGCGAAACTTACAATTTTGGCATCTATTGGCAGATTACACAGTTCATTTATGTAAATTAGGAATAATGTGGGACCCAGGACGCTTCCTTGAGGCACGCCAAAACTAATTGGCAATTGATTGCTGAGGTAATTATTGATTTTTACACTTTGTTTAGGGTTTGAAAGGTAATTTCGAATAATACTAAGTTCATTCCCATTTATTCCAATGTTTGATAGTTTTTGTATTAGTTTGGAATGTGATATAGCATCAAATGCTTTGCATAGGTCTAGGAATATTGACGTGCATTTTGATCCCTTGTCTATGTTTTAATTTAAAAAATCGGTAACTTCGCAATGGCATTGGATGTGCCATTTATTTTGCCACTGCCCCTTTTGGTTCGGCTTCGCCCAGTTAGTGACCATTTTATAAATTCAATAGGAACTGGTTCTAAAAACAGCCCGTTCCTCGGATCCACTGTCATCCAGGAGTAACTAGTCATCGGGACAAAGTCACCGGCACAAAGTCACCGGGACAAAGTAACCGGGATAGGCCATGACGTCATATATAATAAATATATATATGGCAGCGTGAATACAACTAAGTATTACCGTCAATCTTTCCACTTCCGGAGAGATACTACGTGTTCACAAATTCGTAGCAGTTATACCTAGGGGGGACATCCCCATCCGACCTGCTGACGGAAGTGGCGATATCTTGTGACGAATGATTGAATTCGAAACCGAATTACAACGGCAGCTTTGTTTGAAATTCCACGTACACAGAAGTTATTTGTGGAGCAGCGCATATGGCGTGGCGTCAGACATGCAATCGAAGCCGGGTTCTCAAATTCAACCACGCATACGACTGATGATGATGATTGCATCTAAATGAAACCGATAACTTTTTTTACGAACTTTGGTGATACCCGCGTTTCTTTGGATCTGTTGTGTTATTACTATTTATTTATTCGTCATTGTGATTACAGATGAGTTGAGATGAGAAATTAATTAAAAATTTCTCTGAATAAAAAGTGTCACAAAGTACTTCACCTACTTATAAGAATTTTGAGACCAGTCCGGCCAATGCAAAATGAAAACAAGGTTTTGCTTTGGAGTATATCAACAGAATCACGAGCCACCCGATTATGATTTGGAAGAAGTGTTTTGGGTGCCAAAGGAAACAATCCTGAAGTCTTTTCCTGGATGCTCTCCCATACGCTTCCGTGACTCAAATTCTTAATCAGGTAAGCTGGGGTAGATGATCAGGTAAATACAATACTTTTGTGGATCCTGTTTTTGTTTTCACGATGTGGGAACCCACTTTCAGGCTTTCCTAGGTATTTTTTATTTT
Organism: Limnephilus marmoratus; assembly: GCA_917880885.1. Classification (NCBI taxonomy): domain Eukaryota; kingdom Metazoa; phylum Arthropoda; class Insecta; order Trichoptera; family Limnephilidae; genus Limnephilus; species Limnephilus marmoratus. The sequence goes on along the minus strand of OU862923.1, from coordinate 25,972,161 downwards.
TTTTATTTTACCCAGAGAATTAGGTCTTTAGGTTTCCCCCAGGGCCTATATCATCTTTGGGGGTGCTTTGTGGATGGTATTTTTAAGGAAAGTGAAAATAAAAAAAGCCGTCATCACTTTCACAGCCGGACTGTTGAACTGTCTGCAAATTTAATGTCAATCGTGTGTAGAAACAGAAAGAACGCGGGTTTCGGCTTTCAGATTACCGGCGCTCAGTGGTCGTGTCCGTGGTGGCAGTTTGCACCGAATTGTGGACATCTAAACCTGGCTTCAATGTGTGCGGTTTCGTACGTTGACTCGGCCTCCCACGCGCCGACTAATCAGAAAGCCGTTCTTTGTATTTCTACTCAATGGCATATTTCCAGAAAGGATAAATTTCGCTACTTATTCAGAGTACCTTACTTTGAAATACCGTTAGATCAAATACAGAATACCCACCTAATTTAGTATACAGTATATGTACACAGTATACACCTATTCAAACATTCTAAGAAGGAACCATCAATTGGACAGTCCACCCATTTCGGTAGACTTTTTCTCTCAGAGTTGATTCGAATAAACTTTTTAAAACCTCATATTGAAATACTAAATCACCGAAAAGAATATTAACGACTCTCAAACGAAACTATGAAATAGAAAAGACAGAAAATGATTCAGTCGCATCTAGAGATTGAACCCAGGACTCCAATGATTTAATATTACAAATTGAGGTTACTCATTTTAGACTTGCAGAAAAGTCAATAGATGTCGCACATTAAAATAAAAATGGATGTATTTTATCCAAGACACTATCTAGATCGCATTTAGTTCAGGAAGAATCAATTTAAGTCGTTATAATAAAAAACGCAAATGCAGTCAAAGTATGATATAGTAAAAAATGCGAATCTTGATTTGGTTGAATTAGCTCAGTGATCAGAGCAAGGAAGGGATCTTGGGTTCAATTCCTAGATGCGACTGAATATTTTTCTATCTTTTATGTTTCACATTTTTGTTTGAGATTAGAAAATATTGTCTTCGATTATTAAATATTACAAAATAAATTAACGTTCATAATTGTGTATTCCAGGAATTACAGGGAGACTAAAAATTGGACAATCCAGACCAACGCCGGGTTTCGGGTAGATGAGATAAGACCAAGAAAATATATCGCGCTGTGCAAAGGAGAAAACAGCGGGTACCTACCAAAAGTTCTTGTGCTTCCAGATACCAAAAATTTTCACCGAGGTTCTCAAACAATTAGCTGGATTGACTCAATGGGGCAGGAAGTCACCAACGATACATCGAAACATTCAACTTTAAACGTTCTTCTAAATTACAATGGATTCGTAAAAATGAACGCTGTATCAAAATAACTAACCGAAATAATTAATAACAACATATTCATTGACTTTTTTTCTCAATGTTGCTGGCTTTTATCATTAAAAGGTATTCTAGGCCATCATTTAATGTGAGCAAGAGGGGGGTGGCGAATTTACATATTAATTTATAAATTAAAGATTGATATATGTAACCTGCTTATCTCTGCAAAACCTGTACCTGCTTATCTCTGGCAAAATTAGGATAAAAGGTCATAACAAACAAAATAAAATAATGTACCTATAAACGACAGATTTAGTTTTGAAATCCATGGGTTTTGGTTTTCAAGAGTTCTCAAATCTTGCAGATATTTTCAGCTTTCAGTTTTCAGCTTTGAGGTTTGAGCTTGAAGGACCAAATTAAGAAAACCTGCATTAATTGACGTCAAGTGTTGAATCTGAAAAATGATATTACGGATACGTATAACGATACAACTTAAGAACGGTCAATAATAATTACTGGACATAGATTCTTTAACACAATATTCGCGTTATAAATGGTTTAGAGCAGCGATGCCCTGAAAACATTTGTATTGAGTCCTCATCAATCATTTTGACAACTTTTATTTATCACGGCCTATTGATCAGACTCTCTTGTCTTATTTGGGAAATATTTTAAATTTCCTCCGACACTTCGAGCGAACGATTTGGGAAATACGAGCGAGTGGAGGAAATTTCAATCTAAAAGGATATTGCTACTACGAGTAGGTGACAGTACACCTGCAATAGTTCAAAATTTTATTGTGTTATATTGGAAAATGATTATCCATGTCAAAAGAATGCAAAATACAGGGCGAAGCACTTCAAAGTCAAATTATACGTATATTATACGTTATATATTATATATGTTACTGCAATGAAATTGATTTTCTCTCACGTAAAACATTATGTTTATGCTGACGATACTGCATTAGTTATTTCATATGAGGATTTATTAATTGCAAGTACTTTACTGCAAATAGACTTTGTCACTCTTCAAAAATGGTCATATGATGTAGGTTTAATAATCAATGCTATAAAAACAAAGTTTATGCACATCAGAACCCCTCAGGCCAATATCACCATAACTCCTAAAACTGTTTCTCATGATTTTAATTGCATCCATAATTCTGTGATACAACCATACTCATGTAAAAATATTGAACTAGTTTCTAAATACGCATATCTAGGCTTAACAATTGATTGTAATTTTAAATGGGATATACATATAAAAAAGGTTTGCACACGGCTTAGAGCAATAGTGAGCAAACTTTATAGACTGAAGTTTTTTCTTCCACTAAATACTCTTAGATTAGTATGTCTGTCATTGGCGGAATCCCTAATAAGATATGGAATAACCACATGGGGACATTCAACAAAAACAAACCTTCTTTCAGTGCAAAACGTACAATATTCTTTTGTAAAATTATTATTTAAAAAAAAAAAAACTGAATATTAGCATAGACATGATATACCAAAATCGTTACTATACAACTCTGTAAATTTATTATCTGTTCGTGCTATATTGTGGCTTAAAATTGCGATTCATCATACATCTCAATCTGAATATAATAAGCTAGTGGTTCATGTTCATAATACAAGACTAAATGCAAACGATGGACTTATAATTCCCAGATACCTAAGTAAATACGGTCAAAGAACTCTAGAATACCTTGTTCCAATAATTTACAGCATGTTACCCAACGCAATAAAAAGCTGTGAATTGAGTTTCAGAAGGAAATGTACGCTAAAAAAATGGTTAAGTGAAAGAATTTTTTTGTACTAATCTCTGTTTTTCCGCTTTTCGTTTTAATGTTTTATTCATTATTATTTTCTCTTGTCTTTTCTTTTTATTTATTTAATTTTCTCTGTTCTGTATTTCTTATAAAACTTTATTAACAATTTTTTTCCAAAATACATGTTTTTTTTAATGTATAAAATGTAATAATGTGTATATTTTATGTACCTGTCTCAATTTAAAAAAAAAGTAAATGTCAAAAGAACCCGTTGACAAACTGATTTCAATCAGTTTAACGGGACTTAATTTAAAGATGTAAAAAAAACTGTAAATAAATAATAAAGGAATTTTATTAATAAAAAGATAAAAAAAAGTACACCTCAGCACAGGTTTTTTACACCTCAGCACAGGTTTTCCTAGTGAGGTGATCACGAAACATACAATATTACCAACCAACAGTTTCACCTTCTTAAACCTACCTTACACCCAACATAATGAAATGTAATGTTAATATGTAAAATACAGATGTGGTGGCTTGTAAATTATTTTCCTGCGGATAAAATTGAATTGAATTAATTGGGGAGGAGGTTAATTTGATGCAATGGCTAAGATAATACAGGATAACTACAAGGAAAAATTATCTGTACATGCTTGAGGGTACCCTCAAATTTTTCCAATGCAGAAAACCTTCGATTTCCATAAGTAATCGACTGCTCGTTGTTTTGAAATACGATATTGGGATTGTTAAATCCACTGCCGGGAGTTTCGCGGTAAGAGTTTGAAATATGATTTTGGGGTTGGTAAATCCACTGTCGGGAGTTTCGCGGTACGAGTTTGAAATACGATCTTGGGGTTGTTGAAACCATTGCCGAGAGTTTCGCGGTACGAACTTGAAATACGATCTCGGGGTTGGTAATCAACTGCCTTGAGTTTTGCAGTACGAGCTTGAAATACGATCTCGGAGTTGGTAAAACCATTGCCAGGAGTTTCGCGGTACGAGTTTTAAATACGATCTTGGGGTTGGTAAATCCACTGCCGGGAGTTTCGGGGTACAAACTTGAAACACGATCTCAGGGTTGGTAAATCCACTGCCGGGAGTTTCGCGGTACAAGCTTGAAATACGATCTCAGGGTTGGTAAATCCACTGCTGGGAGTTTCGCGGTATAAGCTTGAAATACGATCTCAGGGTTGGTAAATCCACTGCCTGAAGTTTCGCGGTACGATCTTGGGGTTGGAAAAGAAACTGTGTTTATTTTCGTACAAGATAGCGATTTATTTTTTCGAAAAGTTGTTTTTTGTTAAAGATAACCAAAAACACCATAGAGCAACGTAAATCCACAAAAATATAAATATTAATATGCACGAACCACGGGGCTAAATTAGTTCTTATTATCCGGTTTTATACGGCTACACCAAAATTAAACGCAGAAAAACACATTAAGTGGATATGGTATCACTTCTACGTACATAAAAAATACCTTGCCCACTCGAGCGATCGCTGTTCGGTTTTCGATTTGGCCATACGATTTAATTAATATCATTCCTCAAAATAATATACGATCTGCTTACTGCGGCCTAAGAGGGGAGTCTGGTCCAGCCGAGTTTTTTTTCAATGCATTTTTTCAAAGATTTGTTTTCGTTTACGGAATTTTTGTACAGGAAAGGTACATTTGAACAAAAAAACACCAATGAAAATTTGATTTGAATATACCTATTCAAATCAAATATATCTATATTTGTATACATATCATCATATGGATATCAAATATATCTATCTATAGATTGATATGAAAAAGTAATAAAAAAAATTAGTTAAAGCATGAATGTAGAATGCGCATAAAACCACAGTTTACAAAAAAGTTGTTGATTGCAAAAATGGAGGACATAAAATGAAAATTTATGAAAAAATCGGCAATAATTTTGCAGATATGATTTTAGATTTTCACGGCCAAACATTTTATGGTTATTTCCTTTTGCTAAATTAAAGCTAAATGCAAAAAAACATCTTGAAGTATACTGTAATGCCAGCCCGCAGTGGATTGGTGCTGGCAACACGGTATTGCTTCGAAGTACTTAAGCACACATTTCATCTCTAACATTTAAAAATCTGCCCTGATGATGGACACTGTAACGCTGTCCGAAACGTTGGCTAAAGGAGGAGGTAGCGCAACACGGCATAATACCCCAAAAGGAAATAACCATAAAATAATTTTGCAATATTTTCGATCCACAATAATAATTTTTCATAAATCGAGGGGCATCCGCATGTAAATTGATTTTATTTAATTTAAACGTTGAATGAAGTGAATCGGATGAACATTCGGTGAGCTACGATTCCAACCAACTTGAAAAATGTGATTTTGAGAAAACGAGTTACAAAAAAGTTTTCGCTTGTAACCGGGTCGCTCCGTTCTCCGTTCTACCTGCATGGCGCGCACCGTTCCTAACTATATTTTAAGGTTGAATTTGATGCTATAACTTTGTGAATGTATTCTCCACATGTACAGGAAGATTTTTTAGGCAAAAAACATAATTTTTGGATCGGCTGGACCAGACTCCCCACTTACGGTTAATGAATCCACTGTGATTTCACCGTTTATCCCATATTTATGGTTTGGTTCACCGCAATTTACACTTCTAATGGACATTGTAATGTTGACCGAAACTTAAAGAAGGGGGAAGTGCAACACTGCATCATAACTAATAATCCAAAAATTAATCACAATTGTAGGAGTTTAATTTTTTTAACATAATTGTGTTTCAGTTTCAATCAATAACAGAATTTGCCGTAATAATAGGTACATAATATAACAACCGACAAACTCACGCAAAAGAACGGTCCATCACGCACACTTTATGTATTAAAACACACTTTTGCTATAAATTCAAGATAATTTGGTACCACTTCTGAGGAGAACGGGTCGCCGAGAAATGTGAACAGTAGATATTTTATAAAAACTGTTGCTGTCACTGTCGCTCTTACTCCTCCGAATACTGAGCGAAAGGGACAACCGCAAATAAGGCTGATAATCTATAATATAAAAATGAATCGCTAAATGTGTTGGTAAGCGCAAATCTCGAGATCAGCTGAACCGATTTCGCTAATTCTTTTTTTAGAATATTCCTTAAACTACGAGGATGATTCTTACGGAGAGAAAAATTAAGAAAATTGCGCAGAAAATTAGATAATTTCAGAAAACATCGCACGTTTGACAGTTCGCGTGTTTGAGAATGACATTTTGCAATTTGCCTGATGATTGTTCAATCAGGATTCTATTTTTGAAAATCTTTAAAATTTATTTAAAGTAGGTACTCCCCTAATAGTTTAAATCGAATCAAGAATTTTAGATATTTTAAATAGGTACCTATCTCAGGTACCAAATTTAATATACCTACATGAAAAATGGAAATTTGAATAAAAATTATGAAGGTGGCACGCGGGCTGTTTAAAAACTGAACGAACTGGGATTGAATATATATGGAACGCGGGAGGAGGGTTAGCGGGACGAGGGAGCAGGAAAGGGAAGAGGGAAGGCGGGGAAGGTGGAGGGGAACGCGGGAGAGGAAGGGGACGTGTGAGAGGGGAGGGGAACTCGGGAGGGGGTTTCGCGGGACGAGGGAAGGGGAGGAGTGGAGTGGGGAGAGGGAAGGTGGAGGTGACGGAGTGGGAAGAAGGGGAGGCGGAGGGGAACGAGACGAATGGGAAAGGACACTCAGGGAGAAACAATTTCTTTATTAAATGGCATAGCAACGAATGCCGGGACCAGCTAGTACCTAAATAAAATCATTAAAATCGCGGTTTTGTATTATCTATTTTTCTCCTCCAAAACTGGACCGATTTTAAAGATTTTAGTATCTATATTAGAAGAAAATGGTCTACGTCTGAACGTTTTGCTTTTTTTAATATATTGTTTGGTTTGTATACTGAACGTCTGTTGATGGCGTTCAAACCAAGCAATTTAATGATTTTTGGAGGGTACTCCTATAAGAAGTAACTTCAAAAAAGCAAAAAATATCGACGACTCGCTAGTGTAAAAAGAAAATTGCAGTAGTGTCAAAATCCAGAGTGGAAATTAGGAAAAACGTAAAGTATGGACAAAACGCCGCCCGTTTCCTCTTAATGATCACTCCTACACACCGACTACCAAAGTACTTAACTTATTGGAAACAAAAATTTAGATAGAATAATTTAGTTCTTTGTTCCAAACCCACCTTCTTGAATAAAGGCCAAACTCTCAGGCAGTTGAGGCAGCGCAGGCAGTACTGAAATTAGTGTTTATCTGTAATGAGGCACGACCAAGGGCACAACAAAAGGGCACATTATTTATTCCGAATTCTGTCACCTTTTATTTATGACATCGCTTATCTAACAACAACTTACAACGTCGGTACTACCGCCAAGGGGGGCTACCAAGGGGTGAATACACTGGATGGAGACTCACAAACATGAAACCTACATACACCGTGTTTCTCGATCATACTTCGAAAATTTGGGAGGTGATTGAAATTTCATGAAAAACTTTATAAACTTTTTAAAGTGAAAACATCTTTAGCACCGTTGTGATTTGAAACTCGATGAAACGGATGCGAGACAAAAAAGAAGAAGCAACACTAAAAAGAAACAAACATATACATCCATATGGATAAATCATATGATTTAGCCTGCGAGAGAAAGAGATGGCAATAAAATATTTATTTTATTCACGGGTACTTGGTTCTAATATAATAAGATAAATCCACGGTCCAACGCAGGTCCCTTTTAGTATAGTGGTATAAATGACTGCCTGGCGAATCTTTGCAGACATTCAGCCGACCAGGGGTCGAATCCTACGAAAACCATGAAAAAAGTATTTTTATTTTTGTAAAATCAATATCCAATCTTCAAACCACTCCAAAATGAACAGGCAAAAGAAAACGACATTCAGCGACTCCGAAGAAGAAACCACAAATACGAATAAGATAACCACATGTATAGAAAAAGGTTCACTGGAATTCGACGACAAAAATATGGAAAAAATAGTCCTTCACATTGATAATAAAAAGTGCTCCATAGTCGGACTCTTGTCTACTGACTTTTCTAAAGGTTTCACTTCTACCGCGTGTGAATTGCACACTCTGATTTTTTTTCGTTTGTGCGCAAATAAAAAAAAAAGTTTTATAAACTTCTTATTTTTGTGTGATTTACAAAGTGTTCGTATAAACAATTTAATAATATTATTTCTGCCCTTTCGGTCAGCTGTTTTATTTAAGATTTTAAATCTGAACACGTGCATTGCTCGCAAAAGTAAAGCAACGATTACGCATAGAATTTACATTATATATTTTTTTTGCAATTAGAATTGCTTTGAATAATTCTAAAATTTATCCTTCTTAGACTATCTATTCACGTTTTTTCAAATATTATCATGAATAACGTGTTTAGTGACGAAATCTGAATAGTTAAATTCAATTCAATATTTCTCTTTGTCATCTCTTTCCCCTTTCCATATCCTCCAGCTTCACAACATCCCATGTCGAAAGTTTGTATAAATTCTTTTCATTCATTAGTTTAAAATATTGGTTAAAAGCAAAATCCCTTAGATTAAGCGTGAGTAAAACTAAATATTTAATAAACACTCTAAAAAAACAAGAAGTCAACCAATGAATGAGCATACACACAAATTACATGAATGTCGAAACAATTTTCCTCAAGGTACTTGTCCGCAATTTTTTTATTTATTTTTTACAATAACTCCACACTGGAGGCACCGAGGAAAATAATCTCCCTCAGGAGTCATCTTTGGGGATGCTGTGTGGAGGGTATTTTAAAAGAAAGGAAGTGGAGATGTTCTGGGAAGGAAAAAGGTAAGTAAGGTAAGGTGAGATTCTGGAGGTCAGTGGGTCCAGCAGTGAGGGACATACGAATCAATTCCTCCTTTTGCAATGCAAGGGGATGGGTCGATCCTGCAGGAGAGGCCAAATGGTCTCCCTAAATCAGTGCCCCTCGATCCGACTTGCCACGCAGTAAGTGGACAGATGCATCCACCGCCAAGGTAGAAAAACCTCACCCCATGAGCCCGGGCAACCTTGGAGTGTGGAGGGATAAACCACTTGTGGTGACCTATAGGCAAAGGTGTTGGTTATCCAATAAACGGTTCTCGAAGCGGCGGTACCCGCAATCACCTTCAAATTTCAAATTTGGGGAACTTACCAGCGTATAACCCAAAGTACTCGTAAAAGCATTAAAAAAATCTTGAGATTTTATGCTTGTTGTGGAATTTGCATGCATCCAGCGTAAAGTAGACCCGCAAGGTATTAAACCCATGGCTGTACCTATAGAAACTGCTTCTTCAATTTATTATTTATGGGCCCGGGCAAAACGGGGGCGGAACGCAGTGCGCAGTGGCGTGAAAACGCGAGATAAGTTTCATTTTAGGGCCAAATCTTTGGAACTTTGTCCGCTGTGTTGTTTAAAATATGCGATATCGAATGTTTGCGAAGTGCCACTTACGGGGCTGATACGGTTTCATTACCAGTGGCGTACATTTTACAGGGGGCTCGAGCCCCTTTTCAATAGTAGATTCTACAGAAATCTTTACCTCAATATTTTATTTTGTCATAATATTCCATTGAATTATATTGTTTTGAAAAATCGTACACCTGTCATGTCAAGAGCAACTGGCATCAACAAACAAGTGATTTTAAGGGACTGAAAAAGTGGTTAAGAGTCCCAACTTCTTTCCACTTAGTGATGATGGCGGGGATGTCTAAGTCCCGACTTCTCAGTGGGACTTAGGCATCCACGATTCCGATCTAAGATTAAAGGTTGGGAAGTCCCTGACTAATGCTCTTTGCCAATCACGCATGGATATGGGATTATAGGACGGGGAACTGCCCCAAACATTTACATGATGCAGCTAGTTAAAACGCAAAAGATAATAATACAAATAATCCTAAAAGTACCCATAAAAACTCCATCAAAAGAATTTGTGTTCAGCATTATTAAACTATAAACTATACTCAAACAATGCACTACTCAAATTTAAAGAAAAATATCAATACATTGCTGACCAATACACCTACACTACAAGGATGAAATCCACAAAACTACTGAACATCCCGAAATTAAATAAATGTTTTGGCCAGAAAATTCATAATTTCCATGCTACGAAATTATATAATGCCCTTCCAATTGAAATTAAGAACACCATGGAGATTCAAAAGTTTTTAAAAGACATCAAATTATGGGTAAGTAAACATGAAGATGAGGAAATCATTAAAATTATGAAGTAAACCCAATGCAACCTGCAGACAACAAACGTAAATACTTTATTTTATTGATTGTTTATTTTGTGAAAATCAACAAACTACAATATGAGGAAATAAAAATCAACATCCATACAAAACATAGAGTCCACCTCGGAACAGGAATACCTAGTGAAGAGGACTGTGAACAAACCACTTTACTTTGTATTTTTACTTATTTTGTAATTTTACTTTATTTTAAATTGTCATTAAATAAAAAACAAAATAAAAAAAATAGTCATCAAACATTGATGGTCTGGTGACGAAATTGAACTGGCTGTTTTTCAGACGGGAAAACTACATATAAAAATCATATTATTATTATGATTGTCTTTTTTTCCCGCTTCAAGGGGCCATCCATAAATTAAGTCACAAGAATTTCACGATTTTTTTACCCTCCCCACGTCCCTGTCACACTGTAGCGTTCTGTTATTTGAAGACACACTAGCAGATTCTCCAACACACTTGGATGGAGATAACTTCTTGGAAAAAATAGAATCTGGTTCGTTATACTTAGTGTATACAAATGGGACCGCGGTAGTCAACCCAACTAGGAGCTAGCTAAAATGGTTCTGGCGAGTGATAATTGAAACACAGCCTCTGAGCCCCTTGATCCCCTGCCGGAGAGCTTAAGCACTACGGCTTGCCATCTAGCGGATTCTACCGAAAGCTGATGTCACCGTCATCTGTCTCTACAAGGCGGAAGCTTTTACGATACACCACAGTAACATTTGTGAGACCCCTCTCCCCTAGTGTGACGTTATGTATTTTGCAATTTTACATCAAAAATAATCAAAACAGTAGTTCATTTTTTTACATGTGACATCACAGAGCTAATGACCCCCCCACACACCTTGCCACACAATGTCACACTTCTCTACTCCCCTCCCCCCCCTTAAGGTGTGACATAATTTATGGATAGCCCGTAATGTTGAATGAAATAATATGTCAATTTCTTTCTCTCAAGACCAGATGGGATAGGATAGAAGTTACAATATATGATGTATATCGTAAACCAATTCAAACATGGAACGCTGTTTCACTTATCAAGTGTTGTGAAACTATTCTAATTGATGATGAGTTCTTGATAAAGTCCTTGATTAAATAATGATGATTTCTTGATAGAGTCCTTGATTAAATAATGATGAGTTCTTAATAGACTCCTTGTAAAATAATGATGAGCCCATGATGAGTCCGTGATAAGTTTTCGATGAGTCTGATGAGTCTTTGATAAATTTTTAATGAGGCATTAATAAGCCTTTACTAAGTCTTTGATGAGTTTTTACTGATTCCTTGAAGAGTCCTGATGAATTAATGATAAATTCTTGGCGAGTTGTTGTTTTTTTATGAGTCTTCTATACGTTTTAATTTTTTTTTTCCTAAAAAAAAGACAAACATTAAACTGACAATATTTGAAGATGTCCTATTTCCACCACAGAAATGATGGAGGATGTAGCCAGCCGAGGAATTGAACTCCCCACACCTGGATGGAACCCAAACACATTGCCAACTAAGCCACATATCGATCAAGTCTTGACCGATTAACAACATCTTTGTTAAATTCTTTATGATTCGTTAATAAGCTTGGATGAGCCATTAACGAGTCTACGATGAATGCTCATAAATTGCTTTAAGATTCATTTGGGGTAGAAACAGGTGATTCTGAGAGGAAAAGTCGAGAAAAAGGGGCGGGAGAAAGAGTGACGACAATGCAAAATGACACAAAACTACAATTTTTAATTTTTGATTTATTGGCAAACAGAGCTCCGGGCCAAAAAGGCCCCTTTCTCTTTCATCGTGAGTTTTTAATATAATATGGTTGTTGAAAAAATGGTTTATTTTGTTGTTTGTTAAAAATTATTTGCAAGGCGGGAATTTTTTCAATTTGGGAGGCGGGAATGGGTACCGCCGCCCCGGGAACCTTTATTGGATAACCAACACCTCTGCCATAGGTCACCCCAAGTGGTTCGCTACGTTTGGTGATTTAGCAGGGGTGCCCGGGTTCATGGGGTGAGGTTTGTCTAGGTCTTGGAGGCGGATGACCAAGACACACTGAACCCCAGATTCCTACCCACCCCTTAAACCCTTTTCCTTCCCAGAACTCTCCTCTCCTTCCTTTCTTTAAAAACCCTCCACACAGCATCCCCAAAGATGACATAGGCCGTGAGGGAAATTGTTTTCCTCAGGGCCTCCTATGTGGAGCTCATGTAAAAAAAAAGGGGACATGGCTGGCAACATGGGGAGGTACTATGGTATAATCTTTACAAAGGATTTGTTTAGGTTTTTTTACCCTTATCTATTTGGGGGCACCCAGGGCTATGCGTATGGCTTTATTCTGGGGTCCTAGCAGACTGAAATCGTTATCTTTACAATATCGAATCGACATGGCATAACAACCGACGATTTTGTACCGAACCGATATTCATAAGCAATGTAAGGTAATCAAAAAGAAATTGTTATACACTGGCAACACTTGAGGTACTTTCTATGTAGCTGTCACAATGTCTATGGAATCAGAGTTTTAGACCGGGAGCCGGTACACAAACCTTACGAGTACACGGATGAAACTACTTTGAAGTGATAATGGACATTTAATAAGCCTTAAAAAAGCTGGCGTGCCGCGCCTCTTGGCAGATTCCGCGCAGTCATAGAACTAGAGAAATTCTTCAATGGGATGGTTTAGAATATAGACTAAAGTTATTCATTGGTTTCATTCGTGTACTCGATGACGTAAAATTTACTAATTTCTATCCCAATTTAACACCGGCTGCCTGCGAACGTGCCAGGCTGCCGGTTGGCAGACCTGCTAATTTTCTCATCTACTAATCGACCTTTATCATATGAAACCATTCCCGTTCGTGCACCCGATGACGTAATTTTGTCGAATAAAAACGAGTGTGCTTTAGACCACACGACTTAAGTAAAACTTCACTAACTTATGCCGGGTACCCGTTGTATATAATGTTATATAGGATGGAACCATTACAGTTAAGTTGACCCCAAGGTTACAGTGTCCTTGCAACTCGTGCCGGGTACCCATCCCCATCCCAATCCCCATCCCAATCCCCATCCCCATCCCAATCCCCATCCCCTTTCCCATTCCCATCCCCCCAAAGGCCCAACCGTTCGCCCACCGTTCGCATCGATTACCGTTCGCATAAAATGTATATAATATCCTTTTTCGGAACGCATTCACCAGCTTACCCCCCATGTCGAGCGTGCATAAAGAAGTTTTACTTCAAAAATCGCTCACTATTTCCATGACTGCGTGGAACCTTCCAAGATGTGCACCGGCAGACTAGCTTGTTTAAGGCTTACTAAATGTACATTATCACTACAAAGTAGTTTCATCTGTGTACTCGATGACGTGTGTTTGTGTAGCCAGGCTCCCGGTCTATAATACCTGTCAAAAACATCGTAATCCATTAATGTAATAATATGACAACTAACTAATAATCTTTTCTTTTGAACATTTAAAGATCCATTTACACCGAGATTTTTGCTGAGATATCATAATAATATTAAATACACACCCTTTAATGTACGTAGGAAGTCCGCATGTATTTTTTGACAATAAAAAGGAGTTAATTGGACAATGAGATCATTAGCCATAATACGAGATATATTCGTTAGTACGAAACTGTCAAACGAAAACGTCTGAATTCCGATTTAATTCAATCCTGCAATCTTCGATAATCTGCCTCCGTTCATTAATAAACCAGTAATTATGCAGAAAGAATGTCATTATTAATAAAGTTGCGTAGGTATATCGCCAGTCAAACAAAGGACAGGGTGACTTACAATCTCGTATCGATAACGAACCGATTGCCCTAGCACGCTTGCGCCATCGATAGACAGACCGACGTCGAAGGGAAATAAATAAGGAATCGACATACGATCTCACACGATGGCAACACTGGGGATCTTTTAATGAATTTTCGTTTCTTAATTTGAAATGTGCTGCGTAAAAATGAAAAATACCAATAAATTGACAATTTCGAATTGAAATTCGAACTCAAATAAATATTGGTGTTTCGCATGTAGATACTTTTTGAGACTAAACGACATTTTAACAAATTTCGTTTCTCGAATTTGAAAGCAATTAATTGATCGCCTCATGAATTAACTGAGTCTATGGGTCTCGTATACGATTTCTTTAAATTCTGAGAGTTTTTTTAGTTCACCTTTACTCATTAATTAGCCAGTTATTTTGCGTAACAAACGACATTATTTAAAAAAATCTGTACATTGACAGCTTATCTGTCACTCCGGAAGCCACGGTAAAAACGGCGTCTTTTGTCAACCGACTGTCGGAATCGTATGTTCACTGTGCTCGCAAATATCGCTAACTGACCATAGACGACGGATTTATTACATTTCGTATTAATATTGGGGTTTTATCAACCAAAAATGCATACGATTTGGCAGGCTTTTGTCAATCGTCGGTCGGAATATCCCTTAACAATTGTTGAGCGTGCTAGCACATATTGATAACTGACCATAAATGACGGATTTTACCGATATCGTATTGATATAGGGTTATATCGATCGACCATGCTAGGACCCCTGGAATGTTTTTCAAATTACACTCTGAAGCGTGGGCCCAGATGGAGGTTGCATAAGTTAGTTTTGGCCTCATAGTTAATTTATAAATCAGGAGATTCTTTTTAATGAATTGATTTTTAATTTCTTTTGCGTAACATGAGGTAAAGGGCTGCAAGGATTTTATTTGCTGAAGTGTTTTATTGATGTGCCTTTTCCAATTTAATCTACTGCCCAAGTTAATCTACTGCCCAAGTTAATCTACTGCCCAAGTTAATCTACTGAAAAACGACTCACAATCTAATGAATCTTTTTACTTTATGCACAATATATAATATAAGTTTTATGTTGAATTAACAAAGAGTAATCAAAATGTTGATAGTAGATATGCATTAATGTATGCGAGTGTTTTCTTGCAATTGTTACTTAAGCACGAGTACATTCAACAAAGTTCATGCTTTTCTTGCATGCGGTAACTTCGCCGACAAAGCATTCTACCATCGTAGGGTTTCTACCACCTACAGCACTAGTTTCTAGAAGTTCCCCCATACAAAGGATCCACAACCTTTTAAGGGAAAACGAACAAACAAAAAATTTTTTTTTTCGAAGGAAGCAAATACTTTGGGGTGTGACAATATATGTCAATGAAAAATCACACTTTGTATTACACCACTTTTTATTTGACTTAACAAATGACTGCCTGAATTTATTTCAATCAACATATGCCTGTTCAACTTATATTCAGAAGAAATATTCAATGAAGCTCTGCAAGTAGCTGATCAAGCACTTGTTATAAATGGGAAGATTCTGAACAACCTGCGTTATGCAGATGATACGGCACTTCTAACAAGAAACATCAAGGATCTACAACTTCCGCTGAATCAAGTAGTGAAGACATGTGAGAATTTTGAGTTAAAACTGAATATACATAAAACAAAATACATGCTCATAAGCAAAAATAACGCATTGAATGAAAATCTTTATATTGCTGAAACGAAACTAGAGAAGGTACAGTGGAGGTAATCCACCTCTTACCCGCCCTGGTATAAGTAACTGATGGTTACTCCTTCAAGGCCCTCGCAAGATTCTAATTTTTTTTGTTAAATGAAGCTACATTTATTTATTTTTAACGAATCTAGACCTCCAGTGTCCTTGCATACGTTGTTAGTAAGCAGTATGCAAGTGCTTAACAGGAAAAACAAAATGCAAAAAATAGGTTAGTAAGACAAAGATAAATTAAACAGGGCAAAAGAAAAACTCATTCATCTCCATTCAGGCTCCATGAGGCGGCATTGCATCTGTAAAAACCCGCAAGCACCTGCATAAAATAGAGAACATAAGTAATACAATAAATCTCAAATCAATTGGCAAGTACCAACAAAAAATGTGAATGGCTTTCGGTCTGACCTTAAACTACACTTAGCTTCCGTGTCCCTTAGCCAACCACTAGAGAAGGTACAGAGTATTGTATACAACGTATACTTGGGCTGTAATTTAAATGATAGGTGGAATCCTTCGGTTGAAATCAAATGCCGCAATGAGCAAGCTCGTGCAATCTCTATCCGCATGAAAAAGATGTTCTGCAGTCACGATATCAACCTTGGATTACGAATGCGAATGGTAAGGTGCTATGTGTTTTCGATATTATTTTATGGAATGGAAACTTGGACGCTTACTGAAGAACTAATTAGGCGACTTGAGGCATTCGAGATGTGGATCTACAGAAGAATACTTAAAATAAGCTGAATTGACAGGGTTACGAATGAAGATGTTATGGTTCGGATGAATAAAGAAAAAGAAGTTATTAAAACTATAAAAATTCGAAAACTTCAATATCTTGGACATGTGATGAGACATCCAGAGAAGTACGAGATCTTGCATCTCATAATACAGGTAAAGATTGCCGGAAGACGGGGGCCATGGAAGAAGGAGATCCTCATGGCTGAAAAACCTGAGACAGTGGTTTGACCAGTCTACTGTTGAGCTGTTCCGGGCCGCAGTAAATAAAGTCCGCATAACCAACATGATAGCCAACGTCCGTTGAACGGACTGGGCACAAGAAGAAGAAGAAGAAGAACATATGCCTGTATGCCTGTAATTTGTTCAGTCAAATAAAAAAGTGATGTTTTACAACGTGTGTTTTTCCGCATAAACAAACTCATTTCCACAACACAAGAGCTCTAGTGAGGTATCCTGAATTTACTTCAATAATTAACATATGGCTATCATTTGTTCATTCAAATTAAAAATAATGTACTACAAAGTGTTTTTTTTTTCATTGACTAAGCCTAGATGTGTAATTAACAAATGGCTGTAATTTTTTAATTAAAAAGGTGGTGTATTGCAAATTGTGTTATTTTTATATTTAATAAACAAAAAACAGTTAACCTCAATCAGTTTTTTTAAAACGCCGGTAAACACGTAAGTTTTTTCTTGAATTTGATGGTTAAATTTTTTTATGATATTTACACCTCACCAGAGCGCTTGTGTTGAAGAAATTAAATTATTGTTGTTTATGCTGGACACCGGCACGAATTTATAGGCACGAATTTAATAAGTTGGACGGCGAGAGAACGTTTTGTTCTGCCAAAATCAAATGTGTACCAAATATATATCTAAGTATACAAATAGACTAGGAGCCGAGATTGACAAACCCTACGTCATCGAGTACACGGATGAAACTACTTTGTAGTGATAATGGACATTTAGTAAGCCTTAAAAAAGCTGGTCTGCCGGTGCGCCTCTTGACAGGTTTCGCGCAGAGATTTTTTTCGAAAAAATTACATCACCGAGTGCACGAACGGAAATGGTTTCATACGATAAAGGTCGTTTAGTAGATGAGAAAAAAGCAGGTCCGCCAACCGGCAGCCTGGCACGTTCGCAGGCAACCGGTGTTAAAGTGGGATAAAAAATAGTAAATTTTAAGTCATCGAGTACACGAATGAAATCAAGGAATAACTGTAGTCTAGATCATCCCATTGAAGAATTTCTTGGTCTGCTGACAGCAGCCTGGCAGGTTTTTGTGCACGATTTTTAAAAATACTTTTAATGTTTTTAAATTATTTTCATTATCCTTATTATTATTTTTATTTCAATATGATTTTAAAAACTTAGAAAGCCATATTTAAAAAAAAAAGTGATAATGATAGAAAAAAATAATTTGAGCGTTCCGAGTGTATCCATCTTTCGGGCGAGCCTTTCGACGCGAAACAATTATGAAACCTGTCGCGGTGCTCCTCACCGCTATCGCGTGCCCATATTATTATACAAAATTATAATAATAATAGTCCTTTTAAGATTGCCTAATACATAGTCCGTAGTGGTTGGAAGTTCGAAAATCCACCGCACCGTCGCCGTAAGAGCAGCGTTCGTCCGGAAAACGACGGAAATCTCCAAACCCTATCCGTTTCATATCGGTTTCGCGTGCCTCGCTGCATCGAATATATCAATAAATACAAAATCAAAACCAACGAAAAACTGTAGTCTAGATCATCCCATTCATGACTTTTTTGGTCTGCTGACCGGCAGTTTTTTGTGTACGATTTTTTAAAGTTTTTTAATTTTTTTAAATTTTGGATCTGAATTTACCACTACTGGTTGGCGATTCCTGTTCGATACAATGGGAACAGTATCGGACTGAGTGCGAAACTCAGTAAACAATTTGTTCTGGAAACTTTGCATGCAACTCGCTGAATAAATCATTGGCTGCTGAACCCGCGTTCATCTCCACATACACAACATAAGTAAGTACTTGTTGCCGGCGTTGATGCATTTTTTGTTGTTGCTTTATTTAACAAAATAAAAGATAACCGTAGTGTTAAACCACTGTTTATAATTAATTATTAAAAATACTAACTTCGTCTGTGCCTCTGTCTGCCTGTAACTCTTCAATGAACTCTTGATTTGATTTTCGTCGAATTTAAGTGATATTATTTTCAAAAATGGAATATCTTGTTTGGATAATTCAGACAAGCGTAAAATAGACAAGTGCCTATCTAAAATAAAATATTTTTAACAATTTTCAAAGTTCGAACCGATTTGTCGAGAATTCAGTATCCGTGATTTTTCACGGGTCTGCACTAGGTATAAATAATAAACGTCAAAACGTCAACCTGTCGACAGGAACAAAATACTAGGAGCAAAGACATGTCATAGGGTAGTTTCTATTAAATTCCGCAGCAGCGCTAATGTCACAATCTCTAATAAGGGCTTAAAAATGTTGGGATTTATAACTAGGCTTGGTAGAAATTTTAACAATATAAAGTGTATTAAACTGTTATATTTTGCCTATGTTAGAAGTCAACTTGAGTACAATTCTCCCGTCTGGAATCCACATTATAGTATACATGTTCAAGCTATTGAAAGAATACAAAACAAATTCTTACGTTTTCTAAATTTTGAAATAGGTATTCCAGCAAATATGTTGAACTACAACACTATTTTAAATGATTTGAATATGCTCAAATTGTCTGACAGAAGAATTTTCTCTGACTTGGTATTTCTATATAAAATTCTAAATGATTTAGTTGATGGTCCGGTATTGCTAGAATTGATAAGCTTCCGGATTCCACTACGTAATACTAGAAGTCAAGATTTATTTCAGTGTAGAAATTCTGGGACTAACTACCATATGTATTCTTCTTTGCCCAGAATACTTATGGAGGGAAACAATTATACCAAGTCAGTGGACATCTTCAATTTATGTTTAAACAAATATAAAATATTGTTACTGAGACAGTTCAGTTATGTACATTGAATGCTTTGTATTTTCTTATTATTCATATGTAATGTAAAAGCCCCGAAAAAGGGCGTTAATCAATCAAATAAACAAATAAACAATCATAAAAAAATAATAATAAACGTGAATCTGCTGACAAGAATAAAATACTAGGATCACAGAAATATGATTTATGGTAGTAACACACCTAGCGTTAAAAGCGCCATCATTATTTGGCTTGGCCTATTTCAGCGTATCGCTCAGACCATACATTCCCATTGGGAATTACTTTATATAACTAAGGTTAACGTTTGTTACTTAGCAGAGTTGTCCGATTTCGTGGGGTGAGGTGTGTTCAGATCTTGGTGGCTAATGCCCCTGCCCACTTTCTGCGTGGCGGGCAGGATTAAGAGAGACCTGTTGGGAGAGGCCTTTTGATCTCTTCAGCCAGATTCCATCGACCCATCCCCTTACACCGCAGTAAAGTTGAAGGGATGGACTGATACTTCTGTTACTCCTCGATACACTGATCCTCAGATTCCACCCTCCTCTCATACCTTTTTCCTTTCGAAACTAACCGCCTGTCTTTAAAAGGAGCTCCACACAGCATCCCCCAAGATTACATAGACCCCGAGGAAAATAATTTTCATCGTGTGAAGCTATGGCCTAGAACATCCTTGAAGGGTGAAAGCCAGAAATAATTGAAAAAAAGCTAATTTAAAACAAGTATAACAAACCAAACAATGACGGAAAAAACCAGACGAAAATTGTTCCGCTGATTTGAAAATTCCAGGCAGAAAATATAATCAAATTGGCTAATGAAAATCTCACCCAAGTTAGGTACTTCAGTACCTAAGCAGAATTTGGATTATTATTTGAAAAACAAACCCTTTATCTAGTATCAGCATTTATCGTGCAGTTTTGAAATGAATAACAAAATAATTATGAAGCATAAAATGATAGTCATCACTACTTGGTCCAGATCACAAAAATAATTCAGGTACGCCTTATACGTCATTACAGATGTCCGGTAATGTTGTAGGTAGCTCGAAACAAAGCTTATGGTCCGAGTAGTTTATTTTTACTTTTACATTAGCTCCCTCCTGAGGAAAATAATTCCCATCAGGGTTTATATATCATCTTTGGGGATGCCGTGTGGAGGGTCTTTTAAGGGAGGGATAGGAAGGGGAGGAAGTACTGGGAAGGAAAAAGGTATGAGGGGTTAGGGGTGAGTAGGAATCTGGGGGTCAGTGTGTCCAGAAATGACGGATACATGAATCTATCCCCCCTAATGAGGTGCAAAGCCATGTTCCGAGAGAGTCGTGTTGGAGTCTCTCGACCAGTCTCTCCCGTCGTCGATCTAGCCTGGCACGCAGTTGGTGGGCAGACGCATTAACCGCCAAGTACGGACAAACCTCACCCGAACCCAGGCACCCCTGCTAAGTCACCAAACGTACAACACTTGGGATGACCTATGGCAGAGGTGTTGGTTATCCAATAAATGGTTTCCGAGGCGGCGGTACCTATATCCGTCTCCCAAAATAAAGTTAATGTGTATTTCATTATTATTTTTTTATGTGGGTGGTACCTCCAGGGCAAAGTGTAGGGCCGGTCCTGTGGAGGCGCAATTCGAGCAGTTAGCTCCAGGCGCGCCGGCCTGCCAAGAGCCAGGGACCAATGGAGCCAAGTCTCTTATAACATGCGCCAGCGCTTGGCGCCGTTTGGTTCATGGGCGGCCATGGCCAGTAAAAAGGGAAAGGAGATGGAGAAGAAGAAGGTGGGGAAGTATCTGGCTATTCAGATCTGTTCACCAAACACGGCTAAAGCCATTTCAAGCGACGCGACGCTTCGATTCAGAATGATGGTCTTTCACCGTGGCGCTAATGTAGGTAGGTATTACTAACAACAACAAAATTCTTGCGCACGCCAGGATTGAATTCGCGACGACCGTATTCGTAGGAAACACTCAACAGTGTTGGCCGAAAAAATTAATGAAATATTATGTAAGTAATTCAAAATACCTATCTGTATTTATAAAAGTAAAATTTTCGAAAATAAACCTAAATTCCAAATTAAATTTAAAAACAATACTGGAAACAAGAGTTCATTACTATTATTAATATTTCATTTAAATCTTCAAATCTGTTTATTGATATATCTCAAGTTTTTCTTACATATCTATTGTCATTGGTTGCAATGTTCTTATTTACTCACTCAAATGATAACACATACTTGGGCATGAATTCCCTCACCAAACACAACAGCCTTGTCTCTTTATGGTGAGGAAAGGCTTTTATTATATTCATATTACGACTCTGCTTAACATGTAAAAAAATGTATAATTATTGTAAATACATACAAATACTAAAAAAAAAAAAATGATTAGATATCATATCGAAAATACCAAATCTCTCCTACACCAAATGCATTATATTTTTCTAACAATTTTTATTAGGTACACTTTCCCAAAAATTGATGAGTGCATTTTGTTTCGATACGATTTCTGCTTTACGAGCTTTTCGTGGACTTGAGTAAAGTGCTCAGAGATTTTTTGTTCTGAAAGATGCTTTTAAATTTACCGTGACGATTCACGGTAAAGATACCGTGACGGCAAAAAAGGCAATAAACATACGTTCCTTATATGTAATAATAGCTATTAAGCTGCAGCTCTTTCTCACACATTAAATAATGGTGAGACACATCAAGTACGTGTGACTGTTTCCTCCAAAGTACTATTTTTGGGAAGGGGATTGCGTTTCATTTTCTTAATATGTGTGAGGGAGATGTATGAAAATGATTGTTTGTTTCCTTTGGATGAGTGCAGATATACGTTCACCATTTGTCTCATTTTCGACTGTTGTCATTTAGTGTATAAGAAAGAGCGGCATTATATGTTTAAGAACAAAAGCAAAACCATCAGCGCATTTACATTTGACGTTTTTGAATATTTGGAATTCACTCACACTTCAAAATTATCCTTGTAACTATATTACATACTTTCGTCACGGCAAGTAGTTATGGTAGGGGTCTAGGGAGACGTCACGGTGCATTGCGTGAGAGAGATGCAAGAAAATGATGACTTTTTTCCTTTGGAGGGAACAGACCTACGTACATTGTGTGTCACATCTTTTGAAAGAGCTGAAGCAATATTGTGATAAGGAACGTATGTTTATTGCCTTTTTTATGCTATCACGGTAAATATAAAAGCGTCCAGTACAATTAAAAATATCTTCGAGCGAAAATAAAATACAAAGGTATTGTCCATAATTATTTTCGTAATCGATTTTCTCTGGCTATTTTGTAGTGATATACTGATTATTTAGCAAATTTTACTATTCAATGTACGCGTGATAAGCGGTCATACCAAACGAAATATATTGCAAGTCTAATTTATCACCCTGACATTAAAAACCGCACCCACACGCGTCTGATTTCATGTTTAGTTCTCGTAGCGTGATATAATTTTAGTTATTAATTAATATAATGATAGGCGAGGGTTGACATAATATGACCAACAGATAACATAAGGGTGCTTGTTAGCGTTAGAAAATAAATTAATCATCAAATTATCAGAATTCACACTAAATATAGTTATTGTATGCATGCATTTGAACCGAGAAAAAAGAGTATTAAAGGATTTGGTAAATAAATTGCAGATAAAGGTAAGAAATGGAATGAGAAAATTAAAATTACAATACTTTTGAGTGTTGCACTTTCAACCGTCGGCGTCGCTGCCGTAGATGGGTAGAGATAACGATCGGATTCGAAAAGTTATTTGAAACGGATATAGTCACATTTCATTTTGGGAGGCGGGTATTCTTATACATGGTGGACAGGACGTCACTCCTGGACATCCTGAGTCACATCCTGGACAATCTAGGGGTCAGGATTCTGACCCCAGATTCTTACCTACCCCACATACATTTTCCTTCCCAGAACTTTCTCTTCTTCCGTTACTAAAAAAATCCCTCCACACAATCCCTCCCAAAGATTAAGTACAAATTCCCATTTCACCCAAGCCACCTGTTTTGATTTATTCAAGACAAAAACATCGCCAAAAAGGGTGTTTTATTTTATTTTGTGAAGCACAGTCACAAATATTTAAATATTTAATAATTTTCCACATTATATAATAAAACTATAACTGAAAAGGGGTTCGTAACTGGGAGATTATGAACTTTAATGCTGTTTTTATTTATTTATTTATTTGATGCAATATATTTAAATTTTATACACAATTCAATGATGTTGGCCTCACTGGGTGGTTTACCCGTGCTGAGGCCTCCATTTCATATACAAAATTATGCACAATACATATATATATATATAATATTGGTGAAAAAACGGAAAAAAGTAAATAAAAAACATACTATTAAGATAAATTAAACTTATAAAGTAGAGATTTAAAATTAACGTAAACTAAAAAATAAATAATATTATATAAGATTAAGAACGATATTTTTAATAAGTGTTGTGTGTTTGTGTTTTATATTGGTTTTGTGTGTTACTTGTATGTTTTTATTTTATTTTATGCTATGATATTTTGGTAGTATTGTCTATTTTGGTCTTTAATCCATTGTGTAATTTTGTGTCGAAATTTATTTTCCTCAATTTTATTTTCAAGTGTTAGACTGTTGAATGCTTTTATAGCTTGATATTGGTAGTGTCTTTGTCCAAAGCTTGTATTTACCGTCGGAGTTTTAAAGTTTTCTTTGTATGCTTGTCTAACTGGTCTGTTTGTGATATTTTGTGTTTGTTGAAGGTTGTTTTTTTGGTCAAAAATGTAATTTAGTAGCGATTAAACGTATAATTGTCGTATGTCTAGTACGTCACAATGGTTGAATATTTGGTCTGTATCAGTAAGTCTATGTTTTTTAAGGATTACCTTTAAGATCGTTTTCTGCACAATTTCCAGGTGTTCGATAGCTGAGTTTGTTGCTCCTCCCTAAGCAATGATTCCATATTCTATTATAGACTGACATAGAGCAAAATATATTGTTTTCAGTTGTTGTATTTTGTATATGTTTCTTATGTCTAGGAAAATGTGTATCGTTTTGAGGAGTTTATTTGTGACTTGTTTGATGTGATGTGTCCATCTAAGGTTATGGTCAATTATGATTCCTAGATACTCTATTTGTTCTTTTTCTTCTAGAGAAGGGCAAACGCAGATGTTGGTGTTTAAACATTCGTGTATTTTTATGGTGTTTGTGTTATTTTTTGGCTGTCCTGTGCTATTTATACTGTACGTTGTGAATTTTGTTTTCGATATGTTTAGTGTAAGCGTGTTTGAGTCTAGCCATGATTTCACCCTTAGCCGTGATTCCTAAATTCGCTATGTTGTATGCATTTTTCCAATCCTTACAGGCCTGATACTTTATTTTTTTGCTTATAAAAAGGCTAAACAAAAAACACTCGATTATTTCAATTGAGTTTTACTCGTAGAATTCAATTAAAGCATCTAAAATATTTCCAAGTGACCTAATTTTCAATCCAAAATCACATATTTTTGCATTACTAAGTAGTGCTATGGTAGTGCACCTTAAGTGGGTAATATTCGTTGCATAAAATCCCGGTAATTACAATTTTTACACAATTAAACTAAATTTTAAACACATTAGTGTGTTCTGAAAAGGTGACTTTTTTTATTTAATTTGATGGTTCGAACTGCGTAGCGCAGATGGCTCTGGTGTCAGTAGCTCATACTGTTAAAAGATTTCTCCAACAGATGTCTGTAGTGTATAGGTTTGCCTCTCCATGATCATAACTCATAACCGTTGTGGGCTGGCAGTGAGAATTCTAAAAACAGAGAGATTCTTAGAGCATAAGAGAACGGCAAGACATGGTTGTTTGTCCTGGCTGTTCAATACACACATAAGCGTTTTAAGTCTAATAAAAAGACACATGCTACTAATGAAGGTGTTATTATATTATGTACTCACAAAAGTATCGAACCATCCGAATGTTAGCCTACAGTTGGACAAAGACCACACATTCTTCAGTTTTCAAAAAATAACAAAACTTATGGTAATATGTGCGTTAAGAAAATGAACGAAATGTTGGTAGTTCTTAGTCGAAGTATGATACAGTTAAAAGTGACCAAATCAGATATAGACACCTTAGCTCAGTTGGTAGAGCAGTTTACATGTAAGCAGAAGGTCCTGGGTTCGAGTCCCAGAGGTGCCAATATCTTTTTCTGATTTTTCTGTCTCCAGATTTTCGATTGAATTTCGCTAATATTGTCTTCATTTAATAAAAATTTAATTTGTATGGTAGGTATTCAATAATATTCGAAATTCGCACAAGGTCAAAGTCTCGTTAGCTATGTACCTTATAAGGAAAAAACGATATTAATATAATCAGTTTAATACGTGAACAGGGCTGCCTCGGAACATGTGAGTTTAGAGGTTTATAACGAGTATAGTACATAAGGAAACTCGTAGCCAGTGACGTGCGTGGTCTATGAAGGCAGACTGTGAAGTTTTTAACGGGTATTTTATTTTGTTTATTTTTTATTTATTACATTACATTAGATGCATTTATATATAGTAGTAATAATATTGCATAATAACTGAAAATATGTGCAAATAACTGAAAAAAGTGTGCAAGTATTAATATGTCTTGTAGGTCGATATTAGTTCCTAGTTAGGCAGAGTGCCCGTCTTAAGAAGCCAAATGCTGGTGAAATTGCCAAAAATTTGTTCAGAAAAAAAGTGTTGTTGGTATTTTGTTTCTGTTTTTTTTTTTAAATACATACTAAGTTTTTACTAAATGTGCCATTAATAGGGAACCATAAGCGTAAAATTTTAAGCGATAATTTTTAATTAAGTGAATGAAATGAATTACTATTGTGAACTTTGATCAAAATCGTTGTTAACGAGTCTGGAAATAGGTAGCAAAAGCGGGAAACTGGTGAATTAATAACACATACAAAAACCCAAAAAAAAAACCTTTTTTCCTTCAGTCTGTAAGGGTTAAAAAATCTAATGGAGCTGGGTATAATCTTCTACGCATCATGAAATTCATTACAAATATGTTATTAATCCCCTAGCGACCGACTTGAAACCTAAAAGAAAAAAAAAGTCAATCCAATAAGTTTCATTTTAGGGCCAAATCTTTGGAACTTTGTCCGCTGTGTTGTTTAAAATATGCGATATCGAATGTTTGCGAAGTGCCACTTACGGGGCTGATACGGTTTCATTACCAGTGGCGTACATTTTACAGGGGGCTCGAGCCCCTTTTCAATAGTAGATTCTACAGAAATCTTTACCTCAATATTTTATTTTGTCATAATATTCCATTGAATTATATTGTTTTGAAAAATCGTACACCTGTCATGTCAAGAGCAACTGGCATCAACAAACAAGTGATTTTAAGGGACTGAAAAAGTGGTTAAGAGTCCCAACTTCTTTCCACTTAGTGATGATGGCGGGGATGTCTAAGTCCCGACTTCTCAGTGGGACTTAGGCATCCACGATTCCGATCTAAGATTAAAGGTTGGGAAGTCCCTGACTAATGCTCTTTGCCAATCACGCATGGATATGGGATTATAGGACGGGGAACTGCCCCAAACATTTACATGATGCAGCTAGTTAAAACGCAAAAGATAATAATACAAATAATCCTAAAAGTACCCATAAAAACTCCATCAAAAGAATTTGTGTTCAGCATTATTAAACTATAAACTATACTCAAACAATGCACTACTCAAATTTAAAGAAAAATATCAATACATTGCTGACCAATACACCTACACTACAAGGATGAAATCCACAAAACTACTGAACATCCCGAAATTAAATAAATGTTTTGGCCAGAAAATTCATAATTTCCATGCTACGAAATTATATAATGCCCTTCCAATTGAAATTAAGAACACCATGGAGATTCAAAAGTTTTTAAAAGACATCAAATTATGGGTAAGTAAACATGAAGATGAGGAAATCATTAAAATTATGAAGTAAACCCAATGCAACCTGCAGACAACAAACGTAAATACTTTATTTTATTGATTGTTTATTTTGTGAAAATCAACAAACTACAATATGAGGAAATAAAAATCAACATCCATACAAAACATAGAGTCCACCTCGGAACAGGAATACCTAGTGAAGAGGACTGTGAACAAACCACTTTACTTTGTATTTTTACTTATTTTGTAATTTTACTTTATTTTAAATTGTCATTAAATAAAAAACAAAATAAAAAAAATAGTCATCAAACATTGATGGTCTGGTGACGAAATTGAACTGGCTGTTTTTCAGACGGGAAAACTACATATAAAAATCATATTATTATTATGATTGTCTTTTTTTCCCGCTTCAAGGGGCCATCCATAAATTAAGTCACAAGAATTTCACGATTTTTTTACCCTCCCCACGTCCCTGTCACACTGTAGCGTTCTGTTATTTGAAGACACACTAGCAGATTCTCCAACACACTTGGATGGAGATAACTTCTTGGAAAAAATAGAATCTGGTTCGTTATACTTAGTGTATACAAATGGGACCGCGGTAGTCAACCCAACTAGGAGCTAGCTAAAATGGTTCTGGCGAGTGATAATTGAAACACAGCCTCTGAGCCCCTTGATCCCCTGCCGGAGAGCTTAAGCACTACGGCTTGCCATCTAGCGGATTCTACCGAAAGCTGATGTCACCGTCATCTGTCTCTACAAGGCGGAAGCTTTTACGATACACCACAGTAACATTTGTGAGACCCCTCTCCCCTAGTGTGACGTTATGTATTTTGCAATTTTACATCAAAAATAATCAAAACAGTAGTTCATTTTTTTACATGTGACATCACAGAGCTAATGACCCCCCCACACACCTTGCCACACAATGTCACACTTCTCTACTCCCCTCCCCCCCCTTAAGGTGTGACATAATTTATGGATAGCCCGTAATGTTGAATGAAATAATATGTCAATTTCTTTCTCTCAAGACCAGATGGGATAGGATAGAAGTTACAATATATGATGTATATCGTAAACCAATTCAAACATGGAACGCTGTTTCACTTATCAAGTGTTGTGAAACTATTCTAATTGATGATGAGTTCTTGATAAAGTCCTTGATTAAATAATGATGATTTCTTGATAGAGTCCTTGATTAAATAATGATGAGTTCTTAATAGACTCCTTGTAAAATAATGATGAGCCCATGATGAGTCCGTGATAAGTTTTCGATGAGTCTGATGAGTCTTTGATAAATTTTTAATGAGGCATTAATAAGCCTTTACTAAGTCTTTGATGAGTTTTTACTGATTCCTTGAAGAGTCCTGATGAATTAATGATAAATTCTTGGCGAGTTGTTGTTTTTTTATGAGTCTTCTATACGTTTTAATTTTTTTTTTCCTAAAAAAAAGACAAACATTAAACTGACAATATTTGAAGATGTCCTATTTCCACCACAGAAATGATGGAGGATGTAGCCAGCCGAGGAATTGAACTCCCCACACCTGGATGGAACCCAAACACATTGCCAACTAAGCCACATATCGATCAAGTCTTGACCGATTAACAACATCTTTGTTAAATTCTTTATGATTCGTTAATAAGCTTGGATGAGCCATTAACGAGTCTACGATGAATGCTCATAAATTGCTTTAAGATTCATTTGGGGTAGAAACAGGTGATTCTGAGAGGAAAAGTCGAGAAAAAGGGGCGGGAGAAAGAGTGACGACAATGCAAAATGACACAAAACTACAATTTTTAATTTTTGATTTATTGGCAAACAGAGCTCCGGGCCAAAAAGGCCCCTTTCTCTTTCATCGTGAGTTTTTAATATAATATGGTTGTTGAAAAAATGGTTTATTTTGTTGTTTGTTAAAAATTATTTGCAAGGCGGGAATTTTTTCAATTTGGGAGGCGGGAATGGGTACCGCCGCCCCGGGAACCTTTATTGGATAACCAACACCTCTGCCATAGGTCACCCCAAGTGGTTCGCTACGTTTGGTGATTTAGCAGGGGTGCCCGGGTTCATGGGGTGAGGTTTGTCTAGGTCTTGGAGGCGGATGACCAAGACACACTGAACCCCAGATTCCTACCCACCCCTTAAACCCTTTTCCTTCCCAGAACTCTCCTCTCCTTCCTTTCTTTAAAAACCCTCCACACAGCATCCCCAAAGATGACATAGGCCGTGAGGGAAATTGTTTTCCTCAGGGCCTCCTATGTGGAGCTCATGTAAAAAAAAAGGGGACATGGCTGGCAACATGGGGAGGTACTATGGTATAATCTTTACAAAGGATTTGTTTAGGTTTTTTTACCCTTATCTATTTGGGGGCACCCAGGGCTATGCGTATGGCTTTATTCTGGGGTCCTAGCAGACTGAAATCGTTATCTTTACAATATCGAATCGACATGGCATAACAACCGACGATTTTGTACCGAACCGATATTCATAAGCAATGTAAGGTAATCAAAAAGAAATTGTTATACACTGGCAACACTTGAGGTACTTTCTATGTAGCTGTCACAATGTCTATGGAATCAGAGTTTTAGACCGGGAGCCGGTACACAAACCTTACGAGTACACGGATGAAACTACTTTGAAGTGATAATGGACATTTAATAAGCCTTAAAAAAGCTGGCGTGCCGCGCCTCTTGGCAGATTCCGCGCAGTCATAGAACTAGAGAAATTCTTCAATGGGATGGTTTAGAATATAGACTAAAGTTATTCATTGGTTTCATTCGTGTACTCGATGACGTAAAATTTACTAATTTCTATCCCAATTTAACACCGGCTGCCTGCGAACGTGCCAGGCTGCCGGTTGGCAGACCTGCTAATTTTCTCATCTACTAATCGACCTTTATCATATGAAACCATTCCCGTTCGTGCACCCGATGACGTAATTTTGTCGAATAAAAACGAGTGTGCTTTAGACCACACGACTTAAGTAAAACTTCACTAACTTATGCCGGGTACCCGTTGTATATAATGTTATATAGGATGGAACCATTACAGTTAAGTTGACCCCAAGGTTACAGTGTCCTTGCAACTCGTGCCGGGTACCCATCCCCATCCCAATCCCCATCCCAATCCCCATCCCCATCCCAATCCCCATCCCCTTTCCCATTCCCATCCCCCCAAAGGCCCAACCGTTCGCCCACCGTTCGCATCGATTACCGTTCGCATAAAATGTATATAATATCCTTTTTCGGAACGCATTCACCAGCTTACCCCCCATGTCGAGCGTGCATAAAGAAGTTTTACTTCAAAAATCGCTCACTATTTCCATGACTGCGTGGAACCTTCCAAGATGTGCACCGGCAGACTAGCTTGTTTAAGGCTTACTAAATGTACATTATCGCTACAAAGTAGTTTCATCTGTGTACTCGATGACGTGTGTTTGTGTAGCCAGGCTCCCGGTCTATAATACCTGTCAAAAACATCGTAATCCATTAATGTAATAATATGACAACTAACTAATAATCTTTTCTTTTGAACATTTAAAGATCCATTTACACCGAGATTTTTGCTGAGATATCATAATAATATTAAATACACACCCTTTAATGTACGTAGGAAGTCCGCATGTATTTTTTGACAATAAAAAGGAGTTAATTGGACAATGAGATCATTAGCCATAATACGAGATATATTCGTTAGTACGAAACTGTCAAACGAAAACGTCTGAATTCCGATTTAATTCAATCCTGCAATCTTCGATAATCTGCCTCCGTTCATTAATAAACCAGTAATTATGCAGAAAGAATGTCATTATTAATAAAGTTGCGTAGGTATATCGCCAGTCAAACAAAGGACAGGGTGACTTACAATCTCGTATCGATAACGAACCGATTGCCCTAGCACGCTTGCGCCATCGATAGACAGACCGACGTCGAAGGGAAATAAATAAGGAATCGACATACGATCTCACACGATGGCAACACTGGGGATCTTTTAATGAATTTTCGTTTCTTAATTTGAAATGTGCTGCGTAAAAATGAAAAATACCAATAAATTGACAATTTCGAATTGAAATTCGAACTCAAATAAATATTGGTGTTTCGCATGTAGATACTTTTTGAGACTAAACGACATTTTAACAAATTTCGTTTCTCGAATTTGAAAGCAATTAATTGATCGCCTCATGAATTAACTGAGTCTATGGGTCTCGTATACGATTTCTTTAAATTCTGAGAGTTTTTTTAGTTCACCTTTACTCATTAATTAGCCAGTTATTTTGCGTAACAAACGACATTATTTAAAAAAATCTGTACATTGACAGCTTATCTGTCACTCCGGAAGCCACGGTAAAAACGGCGTCTTTTGTCAACCGACTGTCGGAATCGTATGTTCACTGTGCTCGCAAATATCGCTAACTGACCATAGACGACGGATTTATTACATTTCGTATTAATATTGGGGTTTTATCAACCAAAAATGCATACGATTTGGCAGGCTTTTGTCAATCGTCGGTCGGAATATCCCTTAACAATTGTTGAGCGTGCTAGCACATATTGATAACTGACCATAAATGACGGATTTTACCGATATCGTATTGATATAGGGTTATATCGATCGACCATGCTAGGACCCCTGGAATGTTTTTCAAATTACACTCTGAAGCGTGGGCCCAGATGGAGGTTGCATAAGTTAGTTTTGGCCTCATAGTTAATTTATAAATCAGGAGATTCTTTTTAATGAATTGATTTTTAATTTCTTTTGCGTAACATGAGGTAAAGGGCTGCAAGGATTTTATTTGCTGAAGTGTTTTATTGATGTGCCTTTTCCAATTTAATCTACTGCCCAAGTTAATCTACTGCCCAAGTTAATCTACTGCCCAAGTTAATCTACTGAAAAACGACTCACAATCTAATGAATCTTTTTACTTTATGCACAATATATAATATAAGTTTTATGTTGAATTAACAAAGAGTAATCAAAATGTTGATAGTAGATATGCATTAATGTATGCGAGTGTTTTCTTGCAATTGTTACTTAAGCACGAGTACATTCAACAAAGTTCATGCTTTTCTTGCATGCGGTAACTTCGCCGACAAAACATTCTACCATCGTAGGGTTTCTACCACCTACAGCACTAGTTTCTAGAAGTTCCCCCATACAAAGGATCCACAACCTTTTAAGGGAAAACGAACAAACAAAAAATTTTTTTTTTCGAAGGAAGCAAATACTTTGGGGTGTGACAATATATGTCAATGAAAAATCACACTTTGTATTACACCACTTTTTATTTGACTTAACAAATGACTGCCTGAATTTATTTCAATCAACATATGCCTGTTCAACTTATATTCAGAAGAAATATTCAATGAAGCTCTGCAAGTAGCTGATCAAGCACTTGTTATAAATGGGAAGATTCTGAACAACCTGCGTTATGCAGATGATACGGCACTTCTAACAAGAAACATCAAGGATCTACAACTTCCGCTGAATCAAGTAGTGAAGACATGTGAGAATTTTGAGTTAAAACTGAATATACATAAAACAAAATACATGCTCATAAGCAAAAATAACGCATTGAATGAAAATCTTTATATTGCTGAAACGAAACTAGAGAAGGTACAGTGGAGGTAATCCACCTCTTACCCGCCCTGGTATAAGTAACTGATGGTTACTCCTTCAAGGCTCTCGCAAGATTCTAATTTTTTTTGTTAAATGAAGCTACATTTATTTATTTTTAACGAATCTAGACCTCCAGTGTCCTTGCATACGTTGTTAGTAAGCAGTATGCAAGTGCTTAACAGGAAAAACAAAATGCAAAAAATAGGTTAGTAAGACAAAGATAAATTAAACAGGGCAAAAGAAAAACTCATTCATCTCCATTCAGGCTCCATGAGGCGGCATTGCATCTGTAAAAACCCGCAAGCACCTGCATAAAATAGAGAACATAAGTAATACAATAAATCTCAAATCAATTGGCAAGTACCAACAAAAAATGTGAATGGCTTTCGGTCTGACCTTAAACTACACTTAGCTTCCGTGTCCCTTAGCCAACCACTAGAGAAGGTACAGAGTATTGTATACAACGTATACTTGGGCTGTAATTTAAATGATAGGTGGAATCCTTCGGTTGAAATCAAATGCCGCAATGAGCAAGCTCGTGCAATCTCTATCCGCATGAAAAAGATGTTCTGCAGTCACGATATCAACCTTGGATTACGAATGCGAATGGTAAGGTGCTATGTGTTTTCGATATTATTTTATGGAATGGAAACTTGGACGCTTACTGAAGAACTAATTAGGCGACTTGAGGCATTCGAGATGTGGATCTACAGAAGAATACTTAAAATAAGCTGAATTGACAGGGTTACGAATGAAGATGTTATGGTTCGGATGAATAAAGAAAAAGAAGTTATTAAAACTATAAAAATTCGAAAACTTCAATATCTTGGACATGTGATGAGACATCCAGAGAAGTACGAGATCTTGCATCTCATAATACAGGTAAAGATTGCCGGAAGACGGGGGCCATGGAAGAAGGAGATCCTCATGGCTGAAAAACCTGAGACAGTGGTTTGACCAGTCTACTGTTGAGCTGTTCCGGGCCGCAGTAAATAAAGTCCGCATAACCAACATGATAGCCAACGTCCGTTGAACGGACTGGGCACAAGAAGAAGAAGAAGAAGAACATATGCCTGTATGCCTGTAATTTGTTCAGTCAAATAAAAAAGTGATGTTTTACAACGTGTGTTTTTCCGCATAAACAAACTCATTTCCACAACACAAGAGCTCTAGTGAGGTATCCTGAATTTACTTCAATAATTAACATATGGCTATCATTTGTTCATTCAAATTAAAAATAATGTACTACAAAGTGTTTTTTTTTTCATTGACTAAGCCTAGATGTGTAATTAACAAATGGCTGTAATTTTTTAATTAAAAAGGTGGTGTATTGCAAATTGTGTTATTTTTATATTTAATAAACAAAAAACAGTTAACCTCAATCAGTTTTTTTAAAACGCCGGTAAACACGTAAGTTTTTTCTTGAATTTGATGGGTAAATTTTTTTATGATATTTACACCTCACCAGAGCGCTTGTGTTGAAGAAATTAAATTATTGTTGTTTATGCTGGACACCGGCACGAATTTATAGGCACGAATTTAATAAGTTGGACGGCGAGAGAACGTTTTGTTCTGCCAAAATCAAATGTGTACCAAATATATATCTAAGTATACAAATAGACTAGGAGCCGAGATTGACAAACCCTACGTCATCGAGTACACGGATGAAACTACTTTGTAGTGATAATGGACATTTAGTAAGCCTTAAAAAAGCTGGTCTGCCGGTGCGCCTCTTGACAGGTTTCGCGCAGAGATTTTTTTCGAAAAAATTACATCACCGAGTGCACGAACGGAAATGGTTTCATACGATAAAGGTCGTTTAGTAGATGAGAAAAAAGCAGGTCCGCCAACCGGCAGCCTGGCACGTTCGCAGGCAACCGGTGTTAAAGTGGGATAAAAAATAGTAAATTTTAAGTCATCGAGTACACGAATGAAATCAAGGAATAACTGTAGTCTAGATCATCCCATTGAAGAATTTCTTGGTCTGCTGACAGCAGCCTGGCAGGTTTTTGTGCACGATTTTTAAAAATACTTTTAATGTTTTTAAATTATTTTCATTATCCTTATTATTATTTTTATTTCAATATGATTTTAAAAACTTAGAAAGCCATATTTAAAAAAAAAAGTGATAATGATAGAAAAAAATAATTTGAGCGTTCCGAGTGTATCCATCTTTCGGGCGAGCCTTTCGACGCGAAACAATTATGAAACCTGTCGCGGTGCTCCTCACCGCTATCGCGTGCCCATATTATTATACAAAATTATAATAATAATAGTCCTTTTAAGATTGCCTAATACATAGTCCGTAGTGGTTGGAAGTTCGAAAATCCACCGCACCGTCGCCGTAAGAGCAGCGTTCGTCCGGAAAACGACGGAAATCTCCAAACCCTATCCGTTTCATATCGGTTTCGCGTGCCTCGCTGCATCGAATATATCAATAAATACAAAATCAAAACCAACGAAAAACTGTAGTCTAGATCATCCCATTCATGACTTTTTTGGTCTGCTGACCGGCAGTTTTTTGTGTACGATTTTTTAAAGTTTTTTAATTTTTTTAAATTTTGGATCTGAATTTACCACTACTGGTTGGCGATTCCTGTTCGATACAATGGGAACAGTATCGGACTGAGTGCGAAACTCAGTAAACAATTTGTTCTGGAAACTTTGCATGCAACTCGCTGAATAAATCATTGGCTGCTGAACCCGCGTTCATCTCCACATACACAACATAAGTAAGTACTTGTTGCCGGCGTTGATGCATTTTTTGTTGTTGCTTTATTTAACAAAATAAAAGATAACCGTAGTGTTAAACCACTGTTTATAATTAATTATTAAAAATACTAACTTCGTCTGTGCCTCTGTCTGCCTGTAACTCTTCAATGAACTCTTGATTTGATTTTCGTCGAATTTAAGTGATATTATTTTCAAAAATGGAATATCTTGTTTGGATAATTCAGACAAGCGTAAAATAGACAAGTGCCTATCTAAAATAAAATATTTTTAACAATTTTCAAAGTTCGAACCGATTTGTCGAGAATTCAGTATCCGTGATTTTTCACGGGTCTGCACTAGGTATAAATAATAAACGTCAAAACGTCAACCTGTCGACAGGAACAAAATACTAGGAGCAAAGACATGTCATAGGGTAGTTTCTATTAAATTCCGCAGCAGCGCTAATGTCACAATCTCTAATAAGGGCTTAAAAATGTTGGGATTTATAACTAGGCTTGGTAGAAATTTTAACAATATAAAGTGTATTAAACTGTTATATTTTGCCTATGTTAGAAGTCAACTTGAGTACAATTCTCCCGTCTGGAATCCACATTATAGTATACATGTTCAAGCTATTGAAAGAATACAAAACAAATTCTTACGTTTTCTAAATTTTGAAATAGGTATTCCAGCAAATATGTTGAACTACAACACTATTTTAAATGATTTGAATATGCTCAAATTGTCTGACAGAAGAATTTTCTCTGACTTGGTATTTCTATATAAAATTCTAAATGATTTAGTTGATGGTCCGGTATTGCTAGAATTGATAAGCTTCCGGATTCCACTACGTAATACTAGAAGTCAAGATTTATTTCAGTGTAGAAATTCTGGGACTAACTACCATATGTATTCTTCTTTGCCCAGAATACTTATGGAGGGAAACAATTATACCAAGTCAGTGGACATCTTCAATTTATGTTTAAACAAATATAAAATATTGTTACTGAGACAGTTCAGTTATGTACATTGAATGCTTTGTATTTTCTTATTATTCATATGTAATGTAAAAGCCCCGAAAAAGGGCGTTAATCAATCAAATAAACAAATAAACAATCATAAAAAAATAATAATAAACGTGAATCTGCTGACAAGAATAAAATACTAGGATCACAGAAATATGATTTATGGTAGTAACACACCTAGCGTTAAAAGCGCCATCATTATTTGGCTTGGCCTATTTCAGCGTATCGCTCAGACCATACATTCCCATTGGGAATTACTTTATATAACTAAGGTTAACGTTTGTTACTTAGCAGAGTTGTCCGATTTCGTGGGGTGAGGTGTGTTCAGATCTTGGTGGCTAATGCCCCTGCCCACTTTCTGCGTGGCGGGCAGGATTAAGAGAGACCTGTTGGGAGAGGCCTTTTGATCTCTTCAGCCAGATTCCATCGACCCATCCCCTTACACCGCAGTAAAGTTGAAGGGATGGACTGATACTTCTGTTACTCCTCGATACACTGATCCTCAGATTCCACCCTCCTCTCATACCTTTTTCCTTTCGAAACTAACCGCCTGTCTTTAAAAGGAGCTCCACACAGCATCCCCCAAGATTACATAGACCCCGAGGAAAATAATTTTCATCGTGTGAAGCTATGGCCTAGAACATCCTTGAAGGGTGAAAGCCAGAAATAATTGAAAAAAAGCTAATTTAAAACAAGTATAACAAACCAAACAATGACGGAAAAAACCAGACGAAAATTGTTCCGCTGATTTGAAAATTCCAGGCAGAAAATATAATCAAATTGGCTAATGAAAATCTCACCCAAGTTAGGTACTTCAGTACCTTAGCAGAATTTGGATTATTATTTGAAAAACAAACCCTTTATCTAGTATCAGCATTTATCGTGCAGTTTTGAAATGAATAACAAAATAATTATGAAGCATAAAATGATAGTCATCACTACTTGGTCCAGATCACAAAAATAATTCAGGTACGCCTTATACGTCATTACAGATGTCCGGTAATGTTGTAGGTAGCTCGAAACAAAGCTTATGGTCCGAGTAGTTTATTTTTACTTTTACATTAGCTCCCTCCTGAGGAAAATAATTCCCATCAGGGTTTATATATCATCTTTGGGGATGCCGTGTGGAGGGTCTTTTAAGGGAGGGATAGGAAGGGGAGGAAGTACTGGGAAGGAAAAAGGTATGAGGGGTTAGGGGTGAGTAGGAATCTGGGGGTCAGTGTGTCCAGAAATGACGGATACATGAATCTATCCCCCCTAATGAGGTGCAAAGCCATGTTCCGAGAGAGTCGTGTTGGAGTCTCTCGACCAGTCTCTCCCGTCGTCGATCTAGCCTGGCACGCAGTTGGTGGGCAGACGCATTAACCGCCAAGTACGGACAAACCTCACCCGAACCCAGGCACCCCTGCTAAGTCACCAAACGTACAACACTTGGGATGACCTATGGCAGAGGTGTTGGTTATCCAATAAATGGTTTCCGAGGCGGCGGTACCTATATCCGTCTCCCAAAATAAAGTTAATGTGTATTTCATTATTATTTTTTTATGTGGGTGGTACCTCCAGGGCAAAGTGTAGGGCCGGTCCTGTGGAGGCGCAATTCGAGCAGTTAGCTCCAGGCGCGCCGGCCTGCCAAGAGCCAGGGACCAATGGAGCCAAGTCTCTTATAACATGCGCCAGCGCTTGGCGCCGTTTGGTTCATGGGCGGCCATGGCCAGTAAAAAGGGAAAGGAGATGGAGAAGAAGAAGGTGGGGAAGTATCTGGCTATTCAGATCTGTTCACCAAACACGGCTAAAGCCATTTCAAGCGACGCGACGCTTCGATTCAGAATGATGGTCTTTCACCGTGGCGCTAATGTAGGTAGGTATTACTAACAACAACAAAATTCTTGCGCACGCCAGGATTGAATTCGCGACGACCGTATTCGTAGGAAACACTCAACAGTGTTGGCCGAAAAAATTAATGAAATATTATGTAAGTAATTCAAAATACCTATCTGTATTTATAAAAGTAAAATTTTCGAAAATAAACCTAAATTCCAAATTAAATTTAAAAACAATACTGGAAACAAGAGTTCATTACTATTATTAATATTTCATTTAAATCTTCAAATCTGTTTATTGATATATCTCAAGTTTTTCTTACATATCTATTGTCATTGGTTGCAATGTTCTTATTTACTCACTCAAATGATAACACATACTTGGGCATGAATTCCCTCACCAAACACAACAGCCTTGTCTCTTTATGGTGAGGAAAGGCTTTTATTATATTCATATTACGACTCTGCTTAACATGTA
Source organism: Limnephilus marmoratus (assembly GCA_917880885.1). Lineage (NCBI taxonomy): Eukaryota > Metazoa > Arthropoda > Insecta > Trichoptera > Limnephilidae > Limnephilus > Limnephilus marmoratus. Next base: position 25,932,985 of record OU862923.1, on the reverse strand, counting down.
AAAAAATGTATAATTATTGTAAATACATACAAATACTAAAAAAAAAAAAATGATTAGATATCATATCGAAAATACCAAATCTCTCCTACACCAAATGCATTATATTTTTCTAACAATTTTTATTAGGTACACTTTCCCAAAAATTGATGAGTGCATTTTGTTTCGATACGATTTCTGCTTTACGAGCTTTTCGTGGACTTGAGTAAAGTGCTCAGAGATTTTTTGTTCTGAAAGATGCTTTTAAATTTACCGTGACGATTCACGGTAAAGATACCGTGACGGCAAAAAAGGCAATAAACATACGTTCCTTATATGTAATAATAGCTATTAAGCTGCAGCTCTTTCTCACACATTAAATAATGGTGAGACACATCAAGTACGTGTGACTGTTTCCTCCAAAGTACTATTTTTGGGAAGGGGATTGCGTTTCATTTTCTTAATATGTGTGAGGGAGATGTATGAAAATGATTGTTTGTTTCCTTTGGATGAGTGCAGATATACGTTCACCATTTGTCTCATTTTCGACTGTTGTCATTTAGTGTATAAGAAAGAGCGGCATTATATGTTTAAGAACAAAAGCAAAACCATCAGCGCATTTACATTTGACGTTTTTGAATATTTGGAATTCACTCACACTTCAAAATTATCCTTGTAACTATATTACATACTTTCGTCACGGCAAGTAGTTATGGTAGGGGTCTAGGGAGACGTCACGGTGCATTGCGTGAGAGAGATGCAAGAAAATGATGACTTTTTTCCTTTGGAGGGAACAGACCTACGTACATTGTGTGTCACATCTTTTGAAAGAGCTGAAGCAATATTGTGATAAGGAACGTATGTTTATTGCCTTTTTTTATGCTATCACGGTAAATATAAAAGCGTCCAGTACAATTAAAAATATCTTCGAGCGAAAATAAAATACAAAGGTATTGTCCATAATTATTTTCGTAATCGATTTTCTCTGGCTATTTTGTAGTGATATACTGATTATTTAGCAAATTTTACTATTCAATGTACGCGTGATAAGCGGTCATACCAAACGAAATATATTGCAAGTCTAATTTATCACCCTGACATTAAAAACCGCACCCACACGCGTCTGATTTCATGTTTAGTTCTCGTAGCGTGATATAATTTTAGTTATTAATTAATATAATGATAGGCGAGGGTTGACATAATATGACCAACAGATAACATAAGGGTGCTTGTTAGCGTTAGAAAATAAATTAATCATCAAATTATCAGAATTCACACTAAATATAGTTATTGTATGCATGCATTTGAACCGAGAAAAAAGAGTATTAAAGGATTTGGTAAATAAATTGCAGATAAAGGTAAGAAATGGAATGAGAAAATTAAAATTACAATACTTTTGAGTGTTGCACTTTCAACCGTCGGCGTCGCTGCCGTAGATGGGTAGAGATAACGATCGGATTCGAAAAGTTATTTGAAACGGATATAGTCACATTTCATTTTGGGAGGCGGGTATTCTTATACATGGTGGACAGGACGTCACTCCTGGACATCCTGAGTCACATCCTGGACAATCTAGGGGTCAGGATTCTGACCCCAGATTCTTACCTACCCCACATACATTTTCCTTCCCAGAACTTTCTCTTCTTCCGTTACTAAAAAAATCCCTCCACACAATCCCTCCCAAAGATTAAGTACAAATTCCCATTTCACCCAAGCCACCTGTTTTGATTTATTCAAGACAAAAACATCGCCAAAAAGGGTGTTTTATTTTATTTTGTGAAGCACAGTCACAAATATTTAAATATTTAATAATTTTCCACATTATATAATAAAACTATAACTGAAAAGGGGTTCGTAACTGGGAGATTATGAACTTTAATGCTGTTTTTATTTATTTATTTATTTGATGCAATATATTTAAATTTTATACACAATTCAATGATGTTGGCCTCACTGGGTGGTTTACCCGTGCTGAGGCCTCCATTTCATATACAAAATTATGCACAATACATATATATATATATAATATTGGTGAAAAAACGGAAAAAAGTAAATAAAAAACATACTATTAAGATAAATTAAACTTATAAAGTAGAGATTTAAAATTAACGTAAACTAAAAAATAAATAATATTATATAAGATTAAGAACGATATTTTTAATAAGTGTTGTGTGTTTGTGTTTTATATTGGTTTTGTGTGTTACTTGTATGTTTTTATTTTATTTTATGCTATGATATTTTGGTAGTATTGTCTATTTTGGTCTTTAATCCATTGTGTAATTTTGTGTCGAAATTTATTTTCCTCAATTTTATTTTCAAGTGTTAGACTGTTGAATGCTTTTATAGCTTGATATTGGTAGTGTCTTTGTCCAAAGCTTGTATTTACCGTCGGAGTTTTAAAGTTTTCTTTGTATGCTTGTCTAACTGGTCTGTTTGTGATATTTTGTGTTTGTTGAAGGTTGTTTTTTTGGTCAAAAATGTAATTCAGTAGCGATTAAACGTATAATTGTCGTATGTCTAGTACGTCACAATGGTTGAATATTTGGTCTGTATCAGTAAGTCTATGTTTTTTAAGGATTACCTTTAAGATCGTTTTCTGCACAATTTCCAGGTGTTCGATAGCTGAGTTTGTTGCTCCTCCCTAAGCAATGATTCCATATTCTATTATAGACTGACATAGAGCAAAATATATTGTTTTCAGTTGTTGTATTTTGTATATGTTTCTTATGTCTAGGAAAATGTGTATCGTTTTGAGGAGTTTATTTGTGACTTGTTTGATGTGATGTGTCCATCTAAGGTTATGGTCAATTATGATTCCTAGATACTCTATTTGTTCTTTTTCTTCTAGAGAAGGGCAAACGCAGATGTTGGTGTTTAAACATTCGTGTATTTTTATGGTGTTTGTGTTATTTTTTGGCTGTCCTGTGCTATTTATACTGTACGTTGTGAATTTTGTTTTCGATATGTTTAGTGTAAGCGTGTTTGAGTCTAGCCATGATTTCACCCTTAGCCGTGATTCCTAAATTCGCTATGTTGTATGCATTTTTCCAATCCTTACAGGCCTGATACTTTATTTTTTTGCTTATAAAAAGGCTAAACAAAAAACACTCGATTATTTCAATTGAGTTTTACTCGTAGAATTCAATTAAAGCATCTAAAATATTTCCAAGTGACCTAATTTTCAATCCAAAATCACATATTTTTGCATTACTAAGTAGTGCTATGGTAGTGCACCTTAAGTGGGTAATATTCGTTGCATAAAATCCCGGTAATTACAATTTTTACACAATTAAACTAAATTTTAAACACATTAGTGTGTTCTGAAAAGGTGACTTTTTTTATTTAATTTGATGGTTCGAACTGCGTAGCGCAGATGGCTCTGGTGTCAGTAGCTCATACTGTTAAAAGATTTCTCCAACAGATGTCTGTAGTGTATAGGTTTGCCTCTCCATGATCATAACTCATAACCGTTGTGGGCTGGCAGTGAGAATTCTAAAAACAGAGAGATTCTTAGAGCATAAGAGAACGGCAAGACATGGTTGTTTGTCCTGGCTGTTCAATACACACATAAGCGTTTTAAGTCTAATAAAAAGACACATGCTACTAATGAAGGTGTTATTATATTATGTACTCACAAAAGTATCGAACCATCCGAATGTTAGCCTACAGTTGGACAAAGACCACACATTCTTCAGTTTTCAAAAAATAACAAAACTTATGGTAATATGTGCGTTAAGAAAATGAACGAAATGTTGGTAGTTCTTAGTCGAAGTATGATACAGTTAAAAGTGACCAAATCAGATATAGACACCTTAGCTCAGTTGGTAGAGCAGTTTACATGTAAGCAGAAGGTCCTGGGTTCGAGTCCCAGAGGTGCCAATATCTTTTTCTGATTTTTCTGTCTCCAGATTTTCGATTGAATTTCGCTAATATTGTCTTCATTTAATAAAAATTTAATTTGTATGGTAGGTATTCAATAATATTCGAAATTCGCACAAGGTCAAAGTCTCGTTAGCTATGTACCTTATAAGGAAAAAACGATATTAATATAATCAGTTTAATACGTGAACAGGGCTGCCTCGGAACATGTGAGTTTAGAGGTTTATAACGAGTATAGTACATAAGGAAACTCGTAGCCAGTGACGTGCGTGGTCTATGAAGGCAGACTGTGAAGTTTTTAACGGGTATTTTATTTTGTTTATTTTTTATTTATTACATTACATTAGATGCATTTATATATAGTAGTAATAATATTGCATAATAACTGAAAATATGTGCAAATAACTGAAAAAAGTGTGCAAGTATTAATATGTCTTGTAGGTCGATATTAGTTCCTAGTTAGGCAGAGTGCCCGTCTTAAGAAGCCAAATGCTGGTGAAATTGCCAAAAATTTGTTCAGAAAAAAAGTGTTGTTGGTATTTTGTTTCTGTTTTTTTTTTTTAAATACATACTAAGTTTTTACTAAATGTGCCATTAATAGGGAACCATAAGCGTAAAATTTTAAGCGATAATTTTTAATTAAGTGAATGAAATGAATTACTATTGTGAACTTTGATCAAAATCGTTGTTAACGAGTCTGGAAATAGGTAGCAAAAGCGGGAAACTGGTGAATTAATAACACATACAAAAACCCAAAAAAAAAACCTTTTTTCCTTCAGTCTGTAAGGGTTAAAAAATCTAATGGAGCTGGGTATAATCTTCTACGCATCATGAAATTCATTACAAATATGTTATTAATCCCCTAGCGACCGACTTGAAACCTAAAAGAAAAAAAAAGTCAATCCACAAATTCGTCTACAAACATGAATCAGATTTCCACTTGTTATGCGAGTTTCCGGACACCGTGTGCGTGTATAAGTTAATGAAAACCCATTAAAATTATAAAGTAGCATGGATACGCAGAAAAAACATCCAATTCTTTGAAATAAAGAATATTATACTATTGATTGTTTCGAGATTAAAATAATTCTCTTCAAACTATTGTTAATTCGTTTTTCCTCCTTAAATGGCGGCACTGTGCAAAAAATACAAGCAGCACAAGATTAACACACTTTAGTGAAACTAGGTGTTGCGTTATGTGTGCCTGCTAAATATAAGATTTAGGAAGTTAATTAGGTAGACATCCATAGACATCCAAATGGATAGACAAGCAGTTACAGATGAGGGGTAAAACCAAACTATGGAGAGCGAAGAGGGGAAAGATGACTGTCATTCGTTGAACAATCAATCTGACAGTATATAGGCATCTCGCATTACAATATCACCATTTAGTTCAAAAGCAAAATCTGCTTTGAATGAATAGACCTTTTTACATGGGAGCGCGAATTGCTTGCCACGTTCAAAACATATTTGCTAAGGCCAAATGCTCGCCCCAAAAAGACTCGCGCCAATACACATATCAATATTTTGTTTCCGTGTTTAGTTAAAACACTTTTACAAATGTTTCATAATTTACTTACCCCTGTAACCAGCGACGAGCACATTGGAGTACCGCCCACATTCGCTATGTGTACATTGATACGTAGATATATTGTATAGCACAAGCTGCCGTTATTTCGTTAAATGTATGGATGTCAGCTTCTCGCTGTTCACGGCAAGAATGATGACGTCACACATTTTAGATTCAAGCGAGGCTATATCCCCTCCCCATGGAGCGAGCCGGTTCCAAGGAGGAGCTACAGCCGGCGCCATGTGGAGGGGGAAATAATACGTTTTTATCACTTAGGGCAGGTCCAGATATATTCATATGTCCGTGGGTTAGACGGCCTAGCCTAAGGCTTTTGACTCGCAATCCGAAGGTCGCGGGATCGAATCCCGGCGTGGGCTAATAAATTTTATTTGATTAATTTGTGTTTTTTCACATTAATTTAAAATAATATATATTTGCGGCACGTTCCAGAGTGGCAGATACTTTTAGTATCGCGCTGGTGTAAGACCATTGTTCAGAATTGGAACTTTGCTTGAAATGGTTTTAGCCGTGTTTGGTGACCAGATCTGAATAACCAGGGACTTGCCTATCTTTATCTACCCCATCTCCTTTCCTTCTCCACTACCTTCAGCCTCACAACATACCCCAATTGGGGATGCAATGGACTTGCTGGCTCCAGACGGGAGCAGCTGGGACTCTTGTGAGGTATTCATTAAAAAATAATTCAAGCGCAGTTAAAACGCGGTAGAAGCAAAACTTTACCAAAACAATCTCAACCAATGAAGATCCAAGGAACCTTGAAAAGTGAGGTCATAATCAAGACGGCCAATGAGCGCAGACCTAGCGTCATTTCCGTTTTATATCTCAACAAACAGGAGCCTTGATAGGAGTTTGATGTTTCACAGGTGCTGTTATGCGTCATTTCCGTTACATCCGAATTCCAAATCACAACTTGGCTATAGAAGTTTCACTTCAAAAAAAGTTAAAATGTATGGCCACAAGGCATTGGAGGGGACCCCAACACTTTCCCAACGGCGTTATAAGGAAACATATGGTTTCCTCCTTCACCGCACACGTCAAGACTCTATTTTATTGAACGAAGCTACATTTATTTGAACGACTCTAGACCCTTCAATGTCCATGCATAAGTGGTTAGAAAGCAGTATGTAAGTACTTACATTAATATAATTTAAAAGAATAATAAATGTGGCAGCCCGTGGAATAATTCTTCTGAAATCAATAGAGAAAAATATATAAACATAAAAGTGTTAGTTAACAAGAACAAAAATAAGAGCTGCGCCCGGTTGAGGAAGCCTGGAATAAAAGAAATGACGAAAAAATAACAGTAATAATATAATACAAGTATTTACAATAATAACAGAGAGAAAATAAAATGCATAAAAAGAAAATAGTGACCACAAGGCATTTGAGGGGACCCCACCACTTTCCCAACGGCGTTATAAGGAAACATATGGCTTCCTCCTCCACCGCACAGGTCAAGACTCTACTTTTTTTTTCAACGAAGCTACATTTATTCGAACGACTCTAGACCCTCCAATGTCCATGCATACGGAGTTAGTAAGCAGTATGCAAGTACTTACATTAACATTATACCAAAGATGAATAGAAGTAGCAGCCCGTGGAATGATTCTTTTGAAATAGGTAACGTCACAAAGAGATAATAGTGTTAGTAAAAGAAAAAGAAAAATAACGGCTATAACCAGTCGAAGAAACCTTTTGAAAATAAAATAAGTAACGAGGAAAAAACAGTTATATGATTATGTTATGTAAGTAATTGACTGACCACAACAGACCACAAGGCATTGAAGTACCCCACCGCTTTCCCGCCCCGGTATAGGCGACTTATGGTCGCCCCTTCGGAGCTCTCGCAAGAATCTAATTTTTTTGAATAAACGACTCTACATTTAATTGAACGAATCTAGACCTTCAATGCCCCTACATACTTTGTTAGGTGGCGGAAATGTAGGATCGCCCACAGTCCAAGCTGTGAAAGTCAAAAACTAATACTACTGGTGTTAGTAAAACATAGTAAAATCAAAAGAAAACAGGATTTGTAAAATAGTAGCCAGAGGGAGACCGCACACACACAAGACCACAAGGCATTGAAGTACCCACCACTGTCCCACCCCGGTATAGGCGACTTATGGTCGCCCCTTCGGAGTTCTCGCAAGAATCTAATTTTTTTGAATAAACGACTCTACATTTAATAAAACGAATCTAGACCTTCAATGCCCCTACATACTTTGTTAGGTGGCGAAAATATAGGACCATATAAGACATAAAATATAAGACCACAAGGCAGGTAATAATGTATACATTTGTCAAATAGAAACAATTTATCAATATAGATTGATTATGACATCAAAACGCACGCCGCTGCTCATAAGCCATAGCATCGCAGTCTCGTAGCCATTGAATTGAGACTGGAGACGCCTAACGATTGTAATTAGTCAGCGTTAACGTCAAGAGCAGCCGTCTGCGTCTGGTGTGCCAGAAAGCTATATCAATGACTGAAGGCTAGTGGCCTAGAGGGGCGTCCCACTGTCCTCTGGAAAGGACAAGTGTGACACTGGTGGATGTGCACTGTTAAGAAAGTCGGAGGTGGAAGTATGGAAACTTCGCAAAGGCTGAATTTTCATGCTACTGCTTTGCAAACCTGAAAATCACGACATATAAAATAAATGCATTAAAAAGGTATGAAAAATATTGTATGTAGGGAGGTAGGTACTGAAATTAACAGAATAATTTATTTTTTAATCATATTACAAACGAAATTATAATGTTTGATAATTTGGTCGTTATTTATTACGTTTTATACGGTTAATTATTGTTTTTATTTTTATTTGGGAGGCGGGTATGGGTACCGCCGCACCCGGGAACAATTTTTTATCTCCAGCCCAAGTGGTCCGCTACGTTTGGTGGCTTAACATGGGGTGAGGTTTGTCCGAGTCTTAGCGGTGGATGTGTCTGCCCACCAATTGCGTGAGCAGGACTCGCAGAGGGAGGGTTGGATTCATATTCCTATACCCACCCCTTAAACCTTTTCCTTCTCAGAACTTCCTCTCCTTCCTTTTCCTTCAAAAAACCCTCAACACAACATCCCAAATGCGGGTGGGAGTGTGAAGAGGGTTGTGAGTGGATGGGGATGGGTTGGGTGGGGAGGGGCTGGGTGGGGAGGGGTTGGGATGGAAGGAAGAAGGAAGGGAGAGAGGGGAGGGGGAGACTACTACTGGGAGTGCAGGGGTGGGAAGTGGCAGAGGGATCAGTAGAGTGGAAAGGAAGGGAGGGTCAGGGAGGGAAAGTGGTGGTAAGGGACGGTAAAAGGGTGGCGGCTAGGAAGTGTCGTCAAGGGTCATGGGGACAGCCGCCAAGACTAGTTCCACCGGACGGCGGAGGCCGGCGTTGAAGCCTGCGTATGATCCTTCGCATTAGGTCTCGTACTAATTCGTTGAGCTTCTTCGAACTAGTCGCCCCAAAAAAATAGTATGAACACAAACCCAAAGAATGTTAGGAAATGTATCTAAGACAGATCACATCGAAAAGCTTGTAAATGAACTTAGATATTTAACTTATATTTTTAAACGTTTAAATTACATAATCGACATTAAAAGAATGAAATTGGTGTATCATGCTTAGGTGCAATCGTCAGTATTTTGTGGAATAATTGGATGAGGGGGTGTGTATAATACGCACATTAAGCCACTAGAAATAACCCAAAAATTAATACTAAAAATAATGTTGCATAAAGATATGAACTACCCTTCCCTGCAATTATTCCAAGAAACTGGACTGTTAGAGATAAGAAAAATTTACTGTATTCAATGTTTAAAACATATATTTTCTCGAAATATTCTTTTTCCAAAAAACAAACTGATTTAGTAATAGGTTAAATAATATATTTGAAGTTCCACTGTGTAAAACTAGGTTAGCGCAAGGACATGCGAATTTTATTACACCAAAAATGTATAATTCTCTCTATAAGACTACAGAAATTGAATGTAAAAACATATCCCCCTACAGCAAATACAAAAATGTTATGAACTCTTGGATAAATACCGTTGATGCAAACACTTACTCGCTGTAATGTCACATCGATCCGATGTAACTTAAAATGTCGTTTGAATTGTAATTCAGTAAGCATTAATTTAATTTTTTGTTAATTTAATTTAATTTTTTAATCTCTTGAAAGATATAATGTACTTATGTATATGAGTAAATTTTAACTGTTTTAAAAACACACAAGTATACCCACGAACTGGCGATGCCTATGTGGGATTTTTTTTGGTTAATCTGCTAATTTGTATTTTTCTCTACTTTTTAAATGTATATATAAAAAAGCCTGTATATATTGTAAAATTATCAATGTATGCACCAAAAAAATATTAATAATAAAAAAAAATTAAAAAACCAGTATCACAAAGTTTTATCGGAGATATGTAACGTTAGCAAAGTTCGTCAAGGATGGGTCATTTCACGGAATCAAAACAGTTCTCTCACAAGTTCTGTTTTTATTTCACCATAACAGAACTTGAATTGAACTTTTACGGAACTCAAATACTTTTAAATTGTTCTAATTCTGTGAACCAATCCAACCGAAAGATTTCATGGCTAGTCTAATATCTTAACAGATTTTAAGACATCTTCAAGCAGTGACCGCATAGTTCTCACGGAAAAAGACGAGATGATAGGTGATGTAATGTGATGTGATGTGATGAGACAAGACGATGCGAGAGGTCAGCTGCAAGAAGAAAAGAAAAATGATGTATTGAATACGAAGAAGTTTTTTTAATCAATGTGAAGGATGATTTTTTCCATATTTTTGTCGTCGAATTCCAGTGCACCTTTTCCTATACATTTGGTCATCTCATTAGTATTTGTGTTTTCTTCTTCGGAGTCGCTAGATGCTGATTTCTTTTGTGTTTTCTTTGCCTGTTCATTTTGGAGTGGTTTGAAGATTGGATATTGATTTTGCAAAAATAAAAACATATATTTTTTTGGATTTCATAGGATTCTATCCATAGTCCGTTGAATGTTTAGCCGCTAAGGTTCGTCAGGCACTTAGCAGACGAAAGGAAACTTGCGTTGAGCCGTGGATTTATCATATTATATTGGAATCGCGTACCCGTGAAATAAATAAATATTTTATTGCTATCTCATTCTCTTGCAGCCTAAATCCTAAATATGTATGTGTTTGTCTCTTTTTAGTGTCACTCGCTTCCGTTTCAATGAGTTTCAAATCACAACGGTTTTACTTTAAAAATCATGTATGCAGTTAACTCGCAGTAGAAGTGAAACCATCAGAATACTAAACTTCGGGAGAATAGGACGAATGAAGAGTATCATGAGTAAGATTATTGTAGGGTTTTTTTATTAGAATATTGTTATCAAGTTTAAAAATTATTTTTCATTTTATTCACAAAGAGGCACAAAGAGGTCACCGATTAGTCTATCTCATTCTCTTGCAGGCTAAATTCTAAAGATGTATGTGTTTGTCTCACTATGGTGCTAAAGAAGTTGTCACTTCAAAAAAAAAAATCAAATCTTTTAACAAAATTACCTACTACGTTTGCACTTCACGTGACCAAAGACTAAAAACATTATTGAGCTCTTTTGCCAATAGCCAAGGCTTTTCAATGGCCAGGTTCTCGGGCGAAAGGTACTACAGGTTAATTAATTGCACAATGCACGTGTACATATTGGACATTCATTGTACAGAATTCACAGTGAAAAACAGTGGTGTGGCCTTACACGACGTGATACTGGCAGCTTAAAGGAACCGCTGACTCATTAGCATTTATTCATGTTGGCTTTGGCGAGCTTTGTAAGGAATTGCCTGTAACTCTCACCCCACGTGACCGGTCACACTGTGTCACATAGTTACAGGAGAGGACTGGAATCAAATCAGGCTGACTTTTTTGCAACTAATTAACATCATGCAGTTTTTGCAGATCTAGTCTTCCATCTATTTCATTCGAATCTACGAAATAGATTCTACGAATCAGGCTTTCTATGGAACAGAAACATATCAAAGTTCTATCAATTGACCACAGAGACTCGTAAATAGATAACGTGAGAACTCATCTAACCTAACCAATCTTAACCTAAACTCACTCACCCTCAACTAATCTAATTTAACTTTCCCTAACCTAACCCTAAATGTAAGCCCCTGGTGTGCCGCTGAATTCGTATGACCGCGATTTCTGATGCTTGTACCCGTAAAGTATCTCGTTAAATATGGCTTAAATAATAATGTCATTTCAACATCCGGTCTGGTGGAAATTTATAATGGTACCTTAACTGATCTTATCAACAAACATGCCCCCTTTTCGACCAAAACCTGTGCTGTTTGCAAGTCTGATTCCTGGTTTGATGCAGAATGCCGGGAAAAGAAGAGGACCATGCGCCAACTTGAGCGGATTTTCCGGAGTGGAAAACTAACCGACGATAGGGAAGCTTGGGTTACTGCGCAAACCGAATACAGGGAGACAATTCGAAGAAAAAGGTCGGAGTACTGGATGACGAAGATCGTGGGTGAAGATTCTGACCCTAAGCGACTTTGGAACTCGCTTAAAACTGTCATGGGTAAGTCTGAAAACTCACCTACAGCCGCGCTCAGTCTCAAGCTCAACTTTTTCCAAGAAAAAATTGAAAACATCCGAACAACGACGGTGTCTGCACCTCCACCTAATTTCACCACCTACAACGGCGAATTTCTGATGAAATTCAAACAACAACATTGGAGGAAGTCACCAAAATTGTGTCTAGTTCTCTGAACAAACAATGCGCATTAGACCCAATTCCAACGTGGCTACTAAAAAAGTGTCTGAAACATGTAGTGCCGTTCCTGGTGTTCCTTTTCAACAAAACTTTCGATTTAGGCGAGGTGCCCCAACTACTCAAAAAAGCCCTTGTTTCCCCAATTTTAAAGAAACCCCAATTAGATTCTGTAGATTTAAGTAATTATCGTCCTGTATCAAATTTATCATTCATCTCAAAAGTCCTTGAAAAAATTGTGATCAGGCAGATGACCGCCCATCTGGCCAAAAATGAACTATTATCAAAGTACCAGTCAGCTTATAGGAAGTGCCATTCTACAGATACTGGATTATTGCGCGTGTTGTCAGACTTAATGCTTGCAAAATGAGTCAGGTAAGTTAGCTTTGCTATCATTATTAGATTTGAGTGCTATATTTGATACCATCGACCACAATTCTCTCATCGAAAGACTGGAAAAAACCTGTGGACTGGGTGGTGATACTATTCAATGGATAAAATCCTATCTCTGTGGCCGAACACAATCTGTACAAGCCGGTGGTAAAAACTCTCCCTTTGTAACCCTCACTTCTAGAGTCCCCCAGGGTTCCGTGCTGGGACCCCTAATCAACGATGTTGCCAAAATAATAGAATCATTCGGACTTCTTTCCCATTGCTACGCTGACGATCAGCAAATCTATTTCTACTGCGCACCGAATGAAAGAAATAGATTAAAAGATATCACTGCTAAATGCATCGCTGCCATAACAGACTGGATGTCCTCGAACAAACTAAAACTAATCCAACCAAAACAGAATTTCTTTGGACAGCAACAAAAAAGCGTCAGTCGATATTAGGTAAATCTCCGCTCATTACTTCTGGCTGTAACATCATCCCTAAAGATGGTGTTAAACTCCTAGGTGTACATTTAGATCAAGATCTTTCCCTAAAATCCCAGATTAACAAAACAGTAAGCGCAGGATTCTTTCACCTGCGCCAAATCAAATCTATAAGGAGAAATATTCCGACTAAGGCCACAAAGATGCTGGTAAACTCTTACGTTGTATCACGACTTGACTATTGCAATGGCATATATGCAAACCTCCCTAAAATATTTACTGACAGACTTCAGTCAGTTTTCAATGCTGCAGCAAGACTGATAACCGGCGTTTCCAAATATTCTCATATTTCCCAACATCTGCGGAACCTTCATTGGCTTAAGTGTCCTGAGAGAATCCAATTCAAACTCTGCTGGATGGTTTTCAAGGCAACACACGACATCACGCCACCTGTCAGAACTGTGCATACCAATTGATGTCAACACTAGGCAAGCAACCCTTCGATCAGCATCTTCAACAGCCATAGGTAGACTCTCAGTACCTATGCGCAATCCCAATACCAATTTCGGAGACCGGGCTTTCGCTGTGGCAGGCCCAGCAGCTTGGAACAAACTTCCTTCACATTTGCGAAAGATCGACAGCACATCTCAGTTCAGAGCAAAGCTCAAAACTCACCTTTTCGCATTATCATATCCAGGAAAAATAACTGCATTTTTTCAGTAGTATTTCATTACTCAGTCCATGGGAATTACCTAGTTTTTTTTTTACAATATTTTACAATTTATTATGTGTAAACTTTTTTTTTTAATATAATATTTTTCATGACTTATACTGACAGCACGGGCAGTAATCATAGCAATAGGCGTTAATAAATGTAAATAAGTATGTTAGTAGTAAATAATTTTAAGACAGCTATTGCAAGTCATAATATGAATAGAGCAGTGACAATACTGCTATATTCGTTTAATAACTTCGTATTATGGCAGTAACCATTACAACATGTGATTATAAATGTAAATAAGTATGTTAGTCGTAAATAACTAATTGTAAGACTGTTGCAAGTCGTGATACGATTATAGCAGATAACAATACTGCTCTGTTCGTATTATGACTTGCAATTGCAAACTTGGTTATAAAAATAGGTATAGGTAGTTCTAAGTCACTAGTGATATAAGTCTTAGTTGTAAGTCATTTATCAATCGTAGTTTTAAACCACTTGTAGTATATAGGTATAGATGTATAAATGAATTTTTAAAGCGCCCTTGAGGTGATTTTCTCACGAAAATGGCGCTATAGAAGTCATCCAATTTTTTTTTTACGCACCAGATTTAAATGTCCGGGTTAAATTTTCCCCCCAAAAAAAAAAAAAAAAAAAAAAGAAGGAAAAACTAAACCCTTTCATACACTTCCCCAAATGATCATCTAGTGAATCCACGTTATGCAATTGCACTATATAAGTATTATAAATACAAAACAATACAAGAACAACATGTCAACCTACTAGAGACCAAATGGGAATATAATTCACCGACTCCAGATATTTTCATATCAGAGGGTTCGGCTCTGTGGCATTTCTAATTGAACCTATAAATCCTACTGATCCCTCAATATAAATATTTAAAAAATCTTTTGTAATCCTACATGTATTTAAAATTACTGCTTTTTGCATTTTTATATACAAATTCTTTGACAAATCTAATATGCTTAAATTTTGAATCAGATTCCTAGGTATTATGCCAGTGGCCGAAATAACAAATGGTAATATTTTTATAGTCCGAGAATGCCAAATTCTTTTAATCTCATTTCCTAAATCTGTGTATTTTCTAATTTTTTCAGAAACAGTTTTTTGAATATTACAGGAATTTGGAATAGCTACATCAATGATATAAGTTATTTTTTTAATTTTGTCATGTAAAACTATATCAGGTCTATTATGACTAATTGTTCTGTCTGTTAGTATAGTTTTATCATAATATATTTTATAAAATTCATTTTCTATAAATGAATTTGGTTCATATTCATAATAAGGTACTACATTACGGCAATCAATCAAGTTATGTTTAATTACCAAACTTTGGTGAATTATTTTTAAAACCTGATTGTGCCTAAATGTATACTCGGAAGGCGCTAATATAGAACATCCCGATATAATATGTTCTATAGTTTCGGGAAAAGCCAAACATTTTCTACATAAATCATCAATTTGATTTATGTCTTTGATTATATGCTTTCTATAATTTTTAGTATTAATGACTCTATCTTGAATGGCAAGCATAAATCCTTCTATTTCTGCGCTCAACTCTCCAATACTCAACCATTTGTTTGACGAAAGTTTGTCAACATACGTTTGGTTGAGATAATTGAAGTGTTTTGCGTGAATAATTTTATTTGACCAGGAATCTAATAATTCCTGGTTAGTATTTATAAGAATGTTGGCATTCTCGTCATATAAATTTAAAGGTGTAATATTTCTATCTGCCTTGCAAATTATTTTGTGCATTTCTGAGCTATTAGCTTTCCTATGGAAAAAATTTCTAAGCATTTCTACCTGATTGTGTTTCATGATGTTTTATTATTATTTATTTTATTATTATTATTATTAACGTAGAGTGCCGGTGAATCCGTAGCGGGTTTCTGCCGCTTGTACCCGTCACATAAAGTGCCGGTGAATCCGTAGCGGGTTTCTGATGCTTTTACCCGTCAGACAGTGGATGGAATGAAGATAAAACACGAATTAATTCCTTGCTGACTAAATATTAATGCATTTTTTTTTAAATTTATTAATGAATTATAAATATTTTGAAGTAAAAATTATAAATTTACTCTTCTGTAGAAATTTACAACAACAAAATAATACATTCCCAACCTTCCTCTTCCCCACCTCCTTCCCCTCCCCACTACCTTCAGCCTCACAACATACCCCAATTGGGGATGCCATAGTCTCACTGGCTCCAGACGGGAGCAGTTGAGATTCTTGTGCGGTATTCACTGTAAAAAAAAAAAAAAAAAATCTAGGAAAATAAAACATATTAAATTTTACAAGAAAAACTTTCTTTTTATAACTTTCGAAGGTTATTCGCATCATGTAATATATCATTGAAGAAGATAATAATAAAAATCTAAACGAAAATATGAAAGAGAACAAGACACAGAAAAATAGACGAGAGGTTTTGGGTTTGAGTCCCAGTTGCGACCATTATCTTTTTTTGTTTTTCTGTGTCTTGTTATCTTTCATATTTTCGTTTAGATTATTATTATTATCTTCTTCAAAAAAATATATTAATTTTAAATATTATATTTCACATCTATGAACACAAAAAGACGGGCAATAATTAGGTACACACATATTTTAATCGAAAAATGGTAGAGAATCTATGAGCTAAAGGTGTCTCCGTTGTCGTTGGAGTCTAAATCATCACAAAAATTTCCAGAACCGTTGGACGAATTTTTAGTAGGCTTAAAACTTCAGGAGGTAAACAGAACCATTTTTTTAGGAAGTGGTCGCAAATTGCAAATCCATTTCTTATTATCTTGGTAGTTTCTTTTTTAAAATTTTAATCTGATTGGTTTGCAGTGCCTTGTAGAAGAAGGCCGTGGGTTTTGCCATATAATAGTCTTGCTTCTTGAGTTTCCTTCGCTGTAGAGCTGAAGTGGCACCAACGACGTTGTAGGGGGATTAGAGTCATCACGATAATCTCCATCACTATACCTCTGCTTGTAGTGACTGTGACTACCATAACCATCGCAGCCCCATTTGTACATTTGTACAAACTCATTTTTGCTGCTAATTGGAGTTCATCAAGAGTGCGAAACTCTAACAGATCATGGACTTTTTTTCTTCCTTGATCTAGAATCACTTTCTTGAAATACTTTTATTGGTCTACCTAAAGATTTGGACACAATCATCATTTCTTGCAACCACTCTAAATTATGTTTTTCAGACCTCAGAATAATAACTGCGGCCTTTTCTCCATTTCTTCATTGATTGTAGTGAAAAATACTTAACAGTTTTGTAAAATCTGGGGCTTAAAATGTTCAAACTTGCCACTGTGTGGTATTTTGTATTAGATAATTAATTAAAAACTTCTTTCATTTCACAGAAGTGGCATTTAATATACCCCGTACATTTAATACCTCAAATAATTCTCTCTGGGGAATGCATATAGGCTTTCCTGGAAATAAAAACTTTGTTCAACGGAGGACAAAAGATGATCACAATTTATATATGATATTAAAGATGAAACTTCAGTCTACAATATGTATATATTCATAAATGGGAACAGACGATATTTTGTTTCTAAATACTAATTGAAACAAGCATTTTTACAGAAAAAAAATAGTGGAACATTAGATGTTAGTTCAAATCTCACAGACATGAGATATTGATATATAATTTATTAGATTAAATAAAGAATACCTTGTAGAATAACAAAGTTTTGTATATATATCTAAACGTCACTTAATACACAACCGTAGTACGTGGTCACGCGTAGGAGAAAACGGAAAAACGCGATGCCGAACATCAAATTTACGACATACTTTGCGGCCTTGCCAAACTTCCGTTAAGCGTTAATGACATATTTAAATAAACAAATAAAGTGCAGAAACTAATGTGCTACACTAAAAAAATTTATAACTTTAAAACAATAACGTTTGCTAAAACCACTTAATTCGGGGTTTTTCTGGATTTCGTTCACTGTGCGTCACGTGGAGTGCCGGTGAATCCGTAATGGGTTTCTGATGCTTTTACCCGTCACGTGGAGTTCCGGAGAATCCGTAACAGGTTTCTGATGATTGTACCCGTCTTGAAGAGTGTCGGTGAATCCGTAGTGGGTTTTTGATGATTGTACCCGTGACGTACAGTGCCGGTGAATCCGTAACGGGTTTCTGATGATTGTACCTGTGACGTAGAGTGCCGGTGAATCCGTAGTGGGTTTCTGATGCTTGTACCTGCCACGTAGAGAGCCGGTGAATCCGTAACGGGTTTCTGATGATTGAACTCGTGACGTAGAGTGCCGGTGAATCCGTAGCGGGTTTCTGATTAATGTACCCATGACACAGAGTGCCGGTGAACCAGACAAGAGTAGGGAGACCGATAGGCTACGAAGCAGCGCACAAAGAGGAAACCGATTACACTATCCCATTCTCTCGCAGGCCAAATCCTATAGATGTATGTGTTTGTTTCTTTTTAGTTCCATGGAGTTTCAAATCGGTGATAAAGAAATTTTCAATTCAAAAATACTCCATTTAGAATAAGTTAAAAAAGGCCCATACGAGATTTTCCCAATTCCGTCCTTCACGTTTCGGCTTAGTCCCGTACATAACATAGTGCGAGGGTTCAAGTTAGCACACGCTTGACGTATGTAACGGTTTGGCGTCAAAGCACCCCGCACTTTAAACAATTTGATGTCGCCACAACGCCGTGATCTAGAGACTAGAGCTACCGCGCTAGGGCATTGAGCGTCCGTGGTACAATGCAACTGTTGGCTAATTGCAGACTGCACATTGCAAGTTGCACTACATGCAGGGCCATCATAGCCTCTCTAGGAATAATTTGTACAAGTCATGGGTGACAGAAGTTGCCCAATGAAATATTGATAACGCAAAAAGCTCCATACTACTTTTGGTGTTCTACTAAAGAACGTTTATTTTTTGTTAATTATTTTTTTTTGTGTTTAACTCATAGATCTATATTTAAGATTTTTTTTAAATGTAAATCAAATTTAATAATGGTTATAGTTATAATATAATAGATATATAAATTTAATAAAGTTCTGTAAGTATTTCAGTTTTTTTTTTTAATTGTGACAGTTGTTTCGGCCCATTTTGTTTAGGCCTCGTTGAGAGGACTTATTTATATGATTCTACTAGCTGACCCGGTCACGCGTTGTTGTGGCTAATAAAACACAACATCATCTACTGGATGATTATCCAACCTTTATAACCACCGCCGACTTTGAGTTTATCGCGAAGAGACAGACAGATGCCGCGGAGGATTTTAATTTATAATACGTAGAAATGGTGTGAAAGATTATAATAATGTGCATGAAATGCTTGGGTAACTAACGTATTTAAGTTAATAAGGATTAATACTGTATGCGTCTAAATAATTTTTCAATTACCGCAATGTACGTGACCATTTTTTTAGAAGATAAAATGGGTACAGTAAGCTATTCGTAAAAGATAGATATATGCCATCTCGGACTTTTTTGTAGATCTGTAGAATATCCCGCCATGCATTGTTTTGTTATATCCCAAAAGTATTAGGCGGCGTATTCGATGAAAGCTACCAGGCGATTTGACTTTTTCCCACACTTCTAACAATTATCGTTATGTTTCAACCAATTTACACAAATCCTTGACAAATTACATACCTAAACCTTTTTCACGAAACACTCTATCTATTGGTAAAAACCGCATGAAAATCCGTTTAGTAGTTTTCGAGTTTATCGCGAACAGACAGACAGACAGACGACGCTTTTTTTGACGACATGTTTTCTTAATGGTTTAATAATGACGTGACTGCTATTGACTTACTTAAATATGTTAGTTAATATTGTTTAGATCTTGTGAACACATTGAGAAGTAGGGAAAAAATAATTTTCCTAGGATCATTGGTTCGTTTATTGATTTCCAATTGTTCAAGTAAATAAAACCTAAGCCCCTTACGTTCTATTTGATTTACATTAAATTAAAACAAAATTTTTTGTCAGTTTGACCCGCATAATTTATTATTTTATTTATATATTGTTTAATAAAACATTGACTTAGTTGATTATATAAATAATGCAGGTAATAGGAAATCTTTGATGACTATTGTTGTTTGTTCTACTCAACCTGTCTTTTATTTTTCTTCAATATTGTATGTGAAACTTATATTTTTAATATCTAGATTTATATGTAAATTTTTAACTATTTCCTCCCACCCATGATTTGTATGTTCCTCCTGTCCTAAAATGAGTTCTGTAACTCATCGGAATTGCTCTAGCAAGAAATAAAAACAATAAATAAATAAAAATGTATTTTATTTTATACTAGCGAAATATATGTAGGTCTCTACCCATAAAAAATCATGGGATATTTTGTTGTAATTTTTTAAATTTTTAAATTTTTTTTTATTATTCTTTATTTATAAACACATATTTTCTCATGTATACAGTTTTTTTTCAACTGCCACACTAGGCAGTCGAAAAACTGCAGAAGCCCTGCTGAAAACCAGCTAAATTCCAGGAGAAATCCTGAATGCGTAGCTCAGCAGTGACTTTTTTGTCAATACAATCAATGGTAAATAAACAAAATGTATAAAATTTAAAAAATATATATTTCTTGAATTATTATTAAGATGGTGAATAACGATTTCTTAAAAACTGGAAAAGCGAAGGTGGATGTGAAGCTAAAAGCGGCACTGAGTAAAATAATTTGTCTCAGGGCCTACGTCATTTTTAGGGATTCTGTGTGGAGGATCTTTTTCAGGAAGGAGAGAAAGTTCCGGGAATGAAAAATGTATGAGGAGTGGGTAGGAATCTGGGGAACAGTGTGTCCAGTAGTGACGGACGTCACGGACGTATGAATCCATCCCCCCGCTGCAATGCAAGACGGGAGAGATCAGCTGGGGAGAGCTGATGGGCAGGCCCATCCGCCTCCAAGATCTGAACACAGCTCACCCGATGAACTCGGGCATCCCTGCTAAGTCACTAATCGTAGCTAACCACACGGGTTGACGTACGGCAGAGGTGTTGGTTGTAGCGGCAGATCCATACCCGCCTCCCAAATTGAGAACGGGGTACGGAAATGGGTATTAATGTTTAAATGTAATCGGACAGCAAAAGAACGTCCTCATTTTCATCTCAAATATGCTCAGGAATAGCTGGTTGAAATCTTTCGGAGACGTGCTTATATCCTGACCACCCTGTTTATAAATTTTCCATGCATTAGCGGCCCGCCCTACTGCACATTGTACAGGGGGCGCCCGGGCACTATAAATTGCCTCGGTGGAAGCCGGGCACAAACAACATGGCGGCGGTCATACGTCACAGGGAAAAACATGGAGAGGGCGGATTGAGCTGCTCATTGATGACACCTTCCCCCGCCGGTATTTACTATTGACACCCACCTCCCCTTTAACACGCACCTTCAATCTGGCTCATCCCACTACGCCAGTACTAATTTTGAATAGCCCACAAATGGTAATGACTAGGTTGGTTTTATGGATATCCTATAGGTATAAAATTCTTGCAAAGTTTTATCAGACCTAAGTATTACAGTAATTAATTAAATTTAAAAAAAATGGTTTTATTATGAACAATGTAACATAAAGGTTCATTGGTACCTTTTTTATATATACAGGGTGTTAAGGGACGTACTTGAATTACTTTAACCAGTGATTCCTGACATTATTTGGAGTAAAAAATGTAAATGAAATTTTGGTCTCCGGTGAAATATTTGATGTTTTTTTTTTTTTTTTTTTTTTTCTACAAAAACATAAAAAAATGGTAGTTGTTGTACAGTTGGAGGCGGGGTAAGGGGTTCGACACCCGGCTGGGTGACCAGTGACGACAAGCGGAAGAAATTTTGTTTTGTTTGATTTTGAAGAAAAAATTTTTGAAAAAAAAAAAAAAGTTGTCAAAAAAAGTCACCGGAGACCAAAATTTTATTTACATTTTTTACTCCAAAGGATGTCAGGAATCACTGGTTAAAGTAAGTCAAGTACGTCCCTTAACACCCTGTATAGAGCATAAGAAACTCCCTCAGGATGGTGGGAAGGAAAAATACAGTTTTCCCTCCGGTAAGGTTAGTTAGGCTAGGTGAATAAAAGAGATTATCTCGCAGTAACAAATACTACTATACTTATACATTCTTGAATACAAGGGTGCCCTTCAAGGGACCGGGATTCATATTCCCAAAAAAACCATACAGAAAATTTAGCTAGAAGAAAGTTAAACATAAGGAAAAGAGCATACCTGCGGACCATGTATCTATTTAAATTCTAACTTGACGCGAACGCATATTAACCGGCGACCATGTAGCGTGTAGAGGAAACGAGGTCCATGAGCATGCGGGATCTCCAGGTCAGCAATCGGGAATTATCCCAAGGAAGGCTCCAGAGGATGGGGACTACTCAGGGACTACTCAGGGAGCAGGATCCAGCATCAGGTCCAGTGTACCGGTTGAGCGCACCGGTGATCACTCGGTAGACCCCGAGTACCGCACCTTTCATCCGGAGACGAGCGCCGGGCCTCCATCCGCCACAAATAGGTACCACCACGACCGTAGCAGGTCACAAAGCCTTGCCCACGCAAATCTCTCGACCGCGCCAGCCGCGATTCCGTAGATAATTCACAATCAAATTTGAACGCGGCGGTGTATTAGCCTCGAACACATGGCGATCTCTCTGTCGCTCCAGAATAATTCAAAACAAAACCCGTTCCACACACGGAACTACTTTCAGCTCGCGGTTAGAATTAATGACATAATTCTTATAAAAGGTATTAACCCTTAAAAGTGATATTATCACATAAAACAACTATTAAACTGTGCATTCTGTGAACATTTTTAAGTGGACTATTAACATCTACGCTTTTTACAATGCTAATCTAATGACTTTTTTATGTTAATACTCTGTAAATATTCCAAAACAATAAATAAATAAATAAATAATGAACACACAAACTTATATTTTAGGCGACCATTCGAATTAACGTCGGGCTCCCGGAACGGCGGTAATTCAAAAAGTAACGCCGGAAATTTATCAATACAGTTGCCAATCGAAAAAATCTAAAATACGGCTATTCAACAATTAAAGTAAAATACATAATATCGGGGATTTATAATATGTTGTATTGTATTTATGATAACCTACTCATTGTACTTTTTTATGCTGATACTACAATTATGTTGATAATACTGTTATTCTCTTTTATGAATTTTATATTTATATTTTTCGTTTTTTTTTATCTATGTATATTCTGTATTCATATGTAAAATAATTGTAATTCTTTTGTAAAAGCCGTCATAATCGGCGTTAATAAATAAATAAATAAAGTAAGCGGCCAGGTGAAGGTTTATTAAGTCAGGAAAATAATTATTACTACTTAATAATTATTATTGTGACAAAAATTTCTTCTGTATAACTATTAACACGCATGGTAGTAGCTTCGTCTTCCGAAAGCATTATCAACCTGTCTTAGGTTAGCTTAACATAAAATTTACGACTTAACATAAGTTTTTGATAAGTTACTCACAGGAGCGTTTCCACATGCACCGACTTGTGGTAATTAATGCTCACGTAACTTGTTTGGAATTTCAACCTGCTCATGCGACCGTTTACATCTGTAAATTTATTTGCGGTGAGATGGCTTCCTTTCAACAACGATCTGCTACTGTCAAATTCACTTGATTTTGTCAATAAAGACGAAAAGGCCGAAAAGGGTTGAAATAGAATTTGGTTTTAATTAAACAATTATCCACGCGCTTTTGTGCCGTCAAATGCGGAAATTAATGGAGTTCTTTTATTTTATCCAAATTAATTTCTACCTCACAGCAAACGACTTTGAATTCAAATATGTGATGATAAAAATATAAACATTGAGATTTGAAAGGATTGGACCAATAATTGAGTAGAAGGATGCTCATTTTTAGAAAACTTAAATAAGTGTATATAAATACTTGTTTTATAGAAAAAAAATCATACGAAAACAACTGTCTTTTATTTTTTGACATCTTTGGCCTTTTGGAACCATTTCTTGCGGCAAGTCACTCAACTTATCAAACTGATTTTATAATTTGTGAGAAGGCTGGAAGTAAAAAAAAACTCGCGAAAGAACAACTTCTTTGACTTTGTGAAATTAGGTTAAGTGACTTTTGGTGTGGTTAACATTGGTAATTTAGCCATATATCGCTTACGTGAGCGATTTACGGGAAAAAAACTAACGAGTGTAAAGCTAGCCTTAGAACTACTTATAGACGATTACAGGATCCTTGCTAAAATTTAGTTAATTAGCAAAAAAATTCCGAAAGATCAGAATATTGAAATGAAAAGGTTGACTCTGAGCGAGACAAACCCATTGCGTCTCTGGAACTTAAAAAAGACACCTATATATTCCTGAAGTCACTGTTCCAACTAAAATAAATATTCCTGTCTCCTCATCTCACACCACTCTGCCAATATTCACTATCAATTCTAAAGGAAATTTTTCTTCTTTCAAACCTACAACGTTGGAAAAAGTAAAAAAAAAATCAAGTTCAAATAAGCTGTGCAGACTTGCTCCCATATAAAAATGGTTAAAAAAAGTTCCATTGTTTTAGCCCCGTCCCTAGTTCACGTTTTTAATAAATCTCTAAGCAGAGTTGAGAAAAGGTCAAAATTAGATTACGGTAACTGAGGTCGGCAATTATCGACCCGTTTAAATATAAGTTTATATTAAAAACATTTTTTGTAAAAAATCCTGGAGAAAATTGCCACTGCACATAAACCGCTTGTAGGGGTTCGACTTAACAGAAAAGTTATGGGATTAATTATAATTGATTAAACGCACAGCATCCCGTCGCGTGAATAGATGAAGGGAGGTATTACGTATCGGGGATATGAAAGACGCTTCAAAATAGATGAAGGGAGGGCGCCGAGACGCGGGCTACGCGGTCTACGTACTACGGAATACGACTACGTGCAGAAAATAAATTTTATTAGGAAGATGGGGGGATTTATTACATCTCATTTGACCCCCGCCCCCCTCTGGTGAGTATGGTCTTGCACATTTTCTGCCTGTACAGAAAATAAATAAAACAATACGTGTACATTTTAACGAAGCATCACGTTCATTGGCTAAACGCAATGTACATAATTTTTTATATGAGTGATCGAAGAACCGGTGGATGCAATCTGTTAGCCGTAAGTTACCATAGTTTCTCTAGTCTGTAGCTAAGTAAGAAATATATTTTAAATTTGTACAGCGCCCTTGGGGTGATTTTTCACAAAAAACGGTGCTATACAAATTACCCAAATATTATTATTATTATTTATATGGTGGCCGGACAACAAAACAAAGTGGATCACTATTAATTACTTTTAAAAGGGTGTTGAGATGCCACTTTGTTGGGTTGTCATGGAACCTATTTATACAGGGTGTTAAGGGATGTACTTCACTTATTTTAATCAGTGATTCCTGATATTATTTGTAGTAAAAAATGTAAATAAATACATAAACTCAAATGTAATGATTGTCCCTCATTTTTAAACGACTTCGAAAAGGAGGTGGTTCTCAATTCGACTGTATTATTATTATTATTATTTTTTTTTTTATGTTTGTTACCTCAGAACTTTCGACTGGGTGAACCGATTTTGATGATTCTTTTTTTATTTGAAAGCTGGTGCTTCCCATGTGGTCCCATTGTAATTTGGTCCAGTTCTGACAACGGCATCCATGAGAAAATCATATAAGTCTTAAATTTGCATCAATTATGTGCGCGACAAATGGACGAATAACTCAATATCACGCCAACCGATTTCGATAATTCTTTTTTTATTGGAAAGGATATACTTCAAGGGTAGTTTGATGAGAGTTTGGTTAGGTTCTGATTATGGGATCCATGACAAAGTAACGGAACTTTCCAATTCTCAAGAACAAATTTACGATACTCGGCCGAATCTTAATCGAATTAGTTAGTGTACTTCAGATTCACTAAAAATCAAAAAATAAACAAAAATTTTAACAAAACAAAAAAACGACTTCAAAAAATGCACTAAAAAGTAAAAAAATAATTTCGTATTCTTCTACAACTTTATAATCAACTTACCTTTTCTACTCATCAATATGTAGGTACGATTGTTATTTTTGGAGTCGGTGTCAACCAAGGTACCCGCGGCCCGGCGTGTTCACTTGACAGCTCCTCTCCCGCCGACACCGACTCCAAAAATAACAATCGTATCTACATATTGATGAGTAGAAAAGGTAAGTTGATTATAAAGTTCTAGAAGAATACGAAATTATTTTTTTACTTTTTAGTGCATTTTTTGAAGTCGTTTTTTTGTTTTGTTAAAATTTTTGTTTATATATTGGAAAAACAACTCGTAATTTTGAAATCAGAATCAAGGAACATTTAAAGTGTCTTAATAATAATAATTTTTCTGAGTTCGCTAACCATATCATTGAAAATAATCATAGTTTTGAAAAAAAAACACGGGGATAAATATTCTTCATATTAATCATAAAGGAAAACGTTTAGATAACTTAGAAGCCTTGGAAATTTAAAAAAATCCCTTAAAAATAATGAATCTATTATCAACCAACAAAAAATATTGTCTTCTAGCACAATCATGGATATGTTCCCCTACCCACCCACTCTTCATACCTACAACACCTCCACCCCTACCATAATAATACATTGTTCCCATCCATATTCATAACTGTCAAATCAGTATACATTTGCCCTGAAGAAGAAACGGTCGTTCCGAAACCGGTCGGATTTACTCACATATAAAAGTGGTTCAAACAAAGTTAGATTGTTTTATTTATCTTTAATGTAAATTAAATTTTGTTTTATGGTGACATTTTTAATGTTTTTTTTTCTAAAAAAACGTAGACGTTGGATAGTTGGGGGCAGGGTGAGGTGTTGGTCGGTCATTTGGCTAAGTGACCATTGACGACATGTGAAAGAATTTTTTTTTGTTTGATTTTGAAGAAAAAGAATTTGGAAAAAGGGGCGTCAATTTTTTTTAAATAGTAGGACGTCACTTAATACCCTGAATATGGATATGTAGAGATCGTCTGTTTGTAAGTGGTTTCACTGCAGTTTGATAATACCTTCGCAAGGCGAAACGGCTGTCACACGTAATAATTACACAGCAGTAGGTACTTGTTGTTTATTAATTGTTTAATATAGATATAAACGAATGTTATGGCCGTGCCTAGGTGCCTTTTTATAAAATTGATACAGAAATTAATAATTCTTGACCTATCTGGGGCATAGGAACCGAAAGGCCTTATGTAAACAATTTGTAACATCAGTTTTATTTCAAATCTATTAAGATCATGCATCTTGGGATTATTTTACATATCTTTATATGCTATAAAAATCTCGCGTCATGATGTTTGTTCGAGATAAACTCCGAAACTACTTAACCGATTTTAATGAAAATTATCTTACTGTATGTAATTTGGTCCACAGCAAGATAGGGTAGTTTTTATCTCGATTATTGACCTCAATATTTTTTGTTGCGAATTAAATGCTCATTTTCTAAATGTTTGTTACAGAACCATGCGTTGTAAGTTTCTCACAGATGTCGGTGTGAGTTAATTTATCTACACTTGGTTATCTAGGTTGGGTAACCATCCAATACATGTATTACGTTAGCCAAAGCAACGCGTGGCCAAGTCAGCTAGTTAGGTATATATCTCTTCCTACATTGAAAGGTACGTAAGTATATATAAATTAAAATAAATTTGTTTTAATTTATACCCAGGGTTCAAACCCATTATGAATTTAAATTAGCGAATATTACTATCAACAAGTTATCTCATTTGTCCAGCAGATGTCTCTGTAATAGAATAATTTTTCTCTCCACAGACAAGGAAATATATTTATAAAAAGCCTTACGCTAGTTAAAAAAACTCACTTCTTAAATAAAACTTGCACTGAAAAATCTTAAATACCATTAACCCTTGTCCGTTGGGAGAGGAAATAGTTATTGTCGTCAATTTATAAATATCATATCATTAACTAACTAACTAACCATCACGCCGTTTCACCGCAGGGGTAGGCAGAGAGGACGGACCGCCAAACAACTCGGTCTTGGCACAGACTCTTTGCCTCATTCATATTCATACATCGTCTCATACATACTCTTCTATTATTATGACTTTTCACATGGCCCGTCTCAAGTATCTGGTTCACTTGATCGTGCCATGTCTTCCTCGGGCGTCTTCTTCCCCGACTTCTTCTACCATTCACATTTGCATCATATATTCTTTTTACACTACTTTCTTCGCTCTTTCGCTCTACGTGTCCAAACCATCTGAGGGTCCCTTTCTTAATTTTACTCATTATACTTACATCAGCCTTACATTCTTTGCGGATATCCACATTTCTAACACGATCATACATGGTTTTACCACACATACGTCTCAGGGATCTCATTTCAACAGCATTCAGTTTACTTTCATCCTTCCTCTGCCAGTTCCATGCCTCACTGACATACATTAGGGTAGGTACCAGGACTCCATTGTGGACTGCTAGCTTCGCTTTTTTTTACAGTTTTTTATTAGCGCCAACGGCATTCAGTCCTCCATTAATGGAGTTACCGGCATTTATCCTTCTTTCAATATCTCTATCAGCCTTCCCACCTAAATCATAACAATAAAAAACGAAGAATTTAAGTTATCAAAAGTGCTTCATTCAAAAAACCAGTCTTCCATTTTACTCCTTTGTGAAGACCTAAATATTTTACAAAATTCACTTAATATATATTATCATTAATTATTTTTGGGGTATTATGCCGTGTTGCGCTACCTCTTTCTTTAACCAACGTTTCATGCACTTGCCTGATGATGGACACTTTAACGCCGTCCGAAACGTCGGAAGAAGGAGATGCAAGAAGTGCAACACGACTCAATACCGAAAAATAAATAACGAAAATGCTTTTGGCACATATCTCACAAGATATCTTTTATTTATTTGCAGCGCCACCCTAGCATGTACTCTTTCAACGCCTAGAACGTGCAACTTGCTACAGGAAAACTTGCTAGGAATACGAATTGTTCAAAATCGTCATCAATAGCCCAAATCCGAATGATAGTTGCCAGTTTTGAATTTCGAATTCGTCGTTGGCCATAAATTAATACGCAGACAAAAGAACGCGCTAACCATTTTGGCGGGAAAAGCGCAATAATAGTGATTATCCGTGGCCGACTTTTGACAGTTCTTGGCCAGCTGCCAAAAAGGCGGTTTTTGTTGCGGAAAACCAGAACTGACCGACACAATTCATACGATTGTTAAAAAACTACCAAGCGTTCGGACAAAAACAGTTTAGTTTAATTTAAGCCGCCGCTACCCGAATTTCTTGCATATCTCCCTTAAACAGTTGAAGTTTTTAAGCTCTTAAAAATATATATATTATTTTTGAAGATAATATCAATACATTCCCCATGCCGAAACGCAAATTATATGAAATTCCCTCGAAGGAAAAAAAATCGCAAAATATGCTCAAATTTTCTATTTTCAAGTCCGTTTCTGTTAATTATACATATATATGAAAAAATTTACAGTGTTTCTTTGAATGCTATTTTAGACAGTCCCCAAGAGATTTTTGCTCTATTCTAAACGAGTCGTGCTTTATTAAACATTTTCACAATTTTCGCATCGATTTTATCGCTTTAAATATTAGCGCGCTTCTCTAACATTCGTAATTACATATCTCTCCATCTTCTTCTTTTTGAGCACGATTGCAGCGCCTTAACGGAGTTAAAGTTTAGTTTAAAGGAGGTTGGTACTAGATAATTAATGGTTGGATAGATTTTAAAGCTTTATTACTGATATTGTAATTAATTAAAATAATTTAAATGTTTCTATTTAAAAAAAAAAGAAAACTTCTTTAGCACCGTTGTGATTTGAAATTCGATGAAATGGAAAATAGTGCATCTAAAAGGAGACAAACACATACACATATACGATTTAGCCTGCGAGAGAATTCGATAATATAATCGGTCTTCTCTTTGTGTGGTGCTTCGTAGTCTCCTCACTCTTGCCTACTTTAGTTTTCTGAGGGTTTCTACCGCGTGTGAATTGAACTATACGTTTTATTTGTTAATTTTTTAATTTTTTTATTTACACATTTATACATTTAAACGCCTGCAGGGCTATTGTAAACATACTATGTGTTGAATATTTACAAAAGTATATGGAAAAAAACATATCAGTACATAAACAAAAACAGAGTGTGCAATCGACATGCGGTAGAAGTGAAACCTTCAGAAAACTAAAGTAAGCAAGGGTGAGGTAGCTATGAAGTACCGCACAAAGAGGAGAATGATTATTCTATCTCATTCTCTAACAGGCAAAATCCTATAAATGTAGGTATATATATTTGTTTCTTTTTAGTGTCGCTTTTTTGTTTCATCGAGTTTCAAATCACAACGGTGCTAAAAAAGTTTTCACTTCTCGACTGCCAGATTTTTGTTTTTATTCCGAAAAGCCCGATAGGCTTCAAAGCACCGCACAAAGAGGAGACCGATTATACTATCTCATTCTCTCGCAGGCTAAATCCTGTAATGCGTGTGTTTGTCTCTTTTTAGTGTCGCTATTTTACATCGAGTTTCAAATCACAACGATGGCAAAGAAGTTTTCACTCCAAAATTCATATAAGTTTCTACAATAAACGCATATATTACAAACATAATAGGTACATAAACATATCAGTTAATTATTTTTGCTTTGGGGAAACGCAGGACGCAAATATTTTGAAAATATCGAAAAGATCTGTATCAATTCGGTAAAATCGCACTAGCAGTGAATAATATCAATGGTTAGTGTTGTGGTTGTCACAGTGGAAAAGATGGTGGAATTCCCTTCAGGAATCGGGCGTATTTGTCAGAAGGTCAAAATATTTCCGCTTCGAAATGAAATCCAAATAAATAGAGAAGATATTTCTGAACATATCGGAAAACTAAAAACTGTTTTTGAAAGGTGTTGAAATGCGTTTACAAATGTTATTTCAAAAGTTATAAGAAATAAAAATATGAATTATTAAAAATTTTAATAAAATAATATATTTTTTTAATACAATAATAATAAAAATAAAAACGTCTCACCTTATGTTTTTTCCGTTGAATGATACATTATCATATAAGCCTGTCATACACCTAAACAAAATTAAAGTATAGTAATAGACAAGTAAAATTATCTAATCGAGAGCAAAACTCGTGAAGCCGACCTTTGTAATTATTTTTCAGTTTGCCTTTCGAATGTTTAGTTCACGCTTTAAAGTTCCGTTGACGTCAAACTTTCAGCACGAAAAACACACCCATACACATGTGCATTCATTGCATAATCAAATTGTGACAAGCACATTCCACACCCGCGTTATTTAATCTAGAAGTTAGTGCCATTGCTGTAATTTTATGTAAATTGCAAGACCCCAAATGTTTCCTCCAATTTCTCAGCGAATTTCAGCGGAATCTACTGCTGCTTCGTTAAAACTCAAATAAAAATGTTTCAAGGAGTGTCTCGGACTCGGAATTTTATGCAAAGTTTTGTAAGCCCGTCAACAGATGAAAATATGATTCTTATTAAAACAACACGCTGCATTTATAAAGAAGTCCTTTCGTGAAAAAGCTCCTCGCTATATTAATTACTTGAACTTTCATGCAAAGTTGCCGTTGTAATTATGCTGGAAGTTTTTACATTCGCATGAAGGAGGTTTGTTTTGAGACTAAGAGGAAGATCCGAATTAGATTGTCGTCTTTACTGTTTGAGAGATTCACTTGAAATGCAAATAAGTTTTTAAAATTGCAAGAAGAGCAACTAAACTACCTACTTCTACTATTTCTGCATGAACTTATGTACCTAAACATTGTAAACGGTAAAAATGCTTGACCCCAGACAAAAACTACGTGCTTGCTACAAGCAGCTTGATGAAAGTGACAACTCACAACTCTCCTAGGTCTCCCCTACTTAATAAAATTAAACTCCTTCAGTTGAATTTGCCCATAAACCTTCTGGTTTAGGTTCAGTCTGAAATTTGTACGGCCGTGTTTGTACTGTTTGTACCTCTATTTCTTCAATACCCGCTTGCTGACTGCCGATATATTGATTTCCATAAAAATAGAACTATAAAAGTAGCTTTTGATTACGAAAAATGACATTTTCTTACTAATTTAACCTTCCATATCAACTCACTTATTAATATTTCTTCGTCTCCATGGTGGATGGGTGTGCCAGAAAGGTGAGGCACAAGAACTGTAAGAGGCTGGATGTCCCAATCCACGGAGGCGCCAAGATGTCGGGAGAACGTCCTCTGGATTACCGGCTTGAAGAGCGGGTCTGAGTGGATCCAATGTCTTCTTCCTTCTAACGTAGCCGGGTCTGGCCCAGAGAATATAGGGCATCCGTGGTGCAGGATGAAGCGATGATCAGAAGAAAACGAGGCGATTGGCAGGTCTGAGAGAGATCGAGTGGGCAGACGGATAGAGTTGTTGACGAGACGGGAAGTGCTGGTGAACAACTGCTAAAACTGTTAAAATCGCACAAATGCATTTATGCCTTTGGGACGACGATATTGTTACAAGATCATAATCGAAGGTACTTAATGGGGGAGTCTGGTCCAGCCAAGTATTTTTTTCAATTTATTTTAGAAAAAAATTATTTTCGGTGACGAAACTTTTGTTGAAATAAATAAATAAATAAATAAATAAATAAATAAGTGTTTATTCCAGTATGTGGGGAGGAGAGTGCAATCCCACACATTCCATAAGGGTATAATATAAACATACATGTACAAAGTATTTGAAAGGAAAAAAAAGAAAAAGAAGTTGGATATGAATGTACACGAAACAAAAAAAGATAATAAGGTAATAGTAGTAAATGGAAAACAAAAGAAATAATAATATTAAGCTTTCAGGATTCTGTGTGCACGTAAGGAGCCAGTATTTTTCTCCATTGTGCATCAATACTGGATGATGGACTGATGCGGGCTTCCATGACGAGGATGTTTCCAGAGCTGCTTATCCTTTCCCTCATTCCTGCCACCCTGGATCTAATAAGGGCTGCAAAGCCAGGAACTCGCCCCTCCGTGAACATCCGGGATGCGCTGCAATATCTGGGGAGACCAAACATTATGCGGAAGGCGTTGTTATACTGAACCCGAAGTCTTTCTATACTACTCTTCTTGTAGTTTGCCCAGAGTTCAGACGTATACAGTGTTGCGCAGAAGGAAAGGAAGAGCGTCCTTTTTACAGCAGTACTGCAAAGGCGGAATCTTCTACTGAGCATGTTTGCTTTTACACTGAGAGCTCTTCTTTGCCTATCGATGTCGTCATCGTCCATCAGATTACTGGTGATTATGTGTCCAAGGTATTTAGTTCCTTCAGTCACCTGCAGGTTCACACCATTCAGGGTAGCTGGAGGAATATTTTTTGGTCCTTGTCCATATCTTACGACCAGTAGAGCCGTTTTAGTGGGGTTGTATTGCATGTTTGTTTCTTCAGCAAACTCTTCGCAGATCTTTAAAAGAATTCGTAGGCTCCTTATGGATGGTGCCATCAATACCATGTCGTCCGCATAACTGCTGAAAAATTGATTTTAGAGTCTACGTATAAGATATAGCGGCCGCAAGTGGAGAGTCCGACGAAATCTTCTAAAATCCTGGAGTCCTTGGAAATATCTGAAACATTCAATTTAAAAAAATGTTATTGCATGATTGTAGAATGCGCATGAACCACAGTTTTGCAAAAAAAAGTTGTTGATTGCAAAAATAGCGGACATAAGATGAAAATTGGATAAATAAAATTGGAAAAATCGGCAATTTTAGCAATCTTAATTTTGCAATAACCTTGTTCTATAATAATAATTTTTCATAAGTCGAGGTTCATTTAAACCCGTCTGCTTGTTTAGGAACAAATACATCCCAAAACACGTAATCGCGTTATACTTTCATAAGACCAAAAACGTCCCGAGCGACCTTACATTTTAAAAGCTATTTATCACTCTTCCACTCATGCAAACATATGTATTTTTTCTTTTAACCAGAAAGAGAATGAAATAATGCTTCTTATTGTCTTTGAAATATGAAAGCTATCTTGTATAGATATTTTACAATCTTGATCCAAAGTGACAGTTTCAGATTTTACGCGCAAAACTGAGGCTTGCGTATTGTGAGGTGTGAATATATTGAACCAAGCAGACGGGATAAATTTAATTTTCTTTTATTTTAATTTTGAACGAAGTGAATCGGATGAAAATTCGATGGGCTACGATCAGGGCCGGATCAACCATGTCGGGGCCCCTAAGAAAAGTAAAATACAACTATGTTTATATATTTGTTTTAATTATAGATTTTTATTTATTGTTTGTGCATGATGTGAACATTAGTTATTTAATGGGTGATAACCTAATTTTTATAATTTGTTGTTTTCTTTAATGCGTGTACCTAATGTTATTAACCTGTAAATGTTCCTAATAAAAAAATTAAAACATCTTGAATGCTGACTTTTTCCGAAACTTCGTTGCTCACTAATTGAAGCAAGTCGTTTTTTTCTCGGGACGCGGGGCCCCTAGCCGATGCGGGGCCCCTAGCCGACGCGGGGCCCCTAGGCAGTTGCCTACTCTGCCTTAGGGATAATCCGGAACTGGCTACGATTCCAGCCAACTTGAAATGTTTTGAGAAAAAAGGGTGTTAAGTTTTCGCTTGTAACCGAATCGCTCCGTCCTACATCTACCTGCTTGGCGTGCACCGCTCCTAACTATATTTCAAGGTCGAATTTAATGCTGTAACTTTGGGGTTGTATTCTCTAAGATGTACAGGAAGATTTTTAGGTAACAAAAATGATTTTTTGGATCGACTGGACCAGGTTCCCCCCTTAAGAGCATTTAACCAGTCAGCGGCCGAAAACAATACAGGGCGGTTCCAATAAGAAAGATTAATTATTCTCCGTACCAGCTTTTTAAAATTATAACTCATTATCGATTTTATTTCATTCCAAATTTGCTTTAATTTATCACTACATCCAAAAATGGTGAAAACTATGAAAATTATGTACCTTTTGTAATTATTTTTTGATCATTTTTCAACAATGTATAAGTAAAATAAGAATTTAAAAAAAATCTGAAATATATTAGTTTCCAAGTGCGCAAATAAATACACAAACGGACCAATTTTCGTCAAGAAACACTGTACGTACATATTTTTTTATGATTTTATTTAGACTAAAAATAGAATTCTGAAACATACGTTTTACTGATAATGTATTGATTTATTTTACTGTATGATTAATATGATTTGAAATGGGTGTTGTTTAATACAAAGTCTTTTTTGAAAAGTTAACAAATCTGCCATCGACCTATGGTATAACCTTATTATACTAAAAATAATTTATTTTTCTCAAAATTTAAAACATGCGTTTCCTAGATAAAAGAACAATCTTTCGAAATCAATTTATGAATTTATTTGTGGAAAAGAGTCAACACGTCTAAAATCTGATTTAAAAATGACATATCTCTGGTTCCCTCTTAAGTGGTAAAAGCTCGGTCTAAATTAGCCTGGATGGGTTTCAAAACATAATTATATTTTAATGCTGTCGACCCATAGAGTTTGCATGAAATGAAAACGATATTGCGTCGTCATCGCTACCCCTACTACCTCTTTAGACTTCAGTCACGTGAAGGGATGAAAAAATAGCGTAGGCATAACTTTTGATACGTTGTTTCAGTCGGGAAAAGTTTCGGTGTTAACGTTTTTAATTAAAGTGAATGCCAAGACATGGCAACCTTCTTTTCTCCACGAAGATGAAAGATATGTGGGGATATATCATTAGGTCATTAGTCAGAAATAAAAAAAATAGTTAATATTTATTTATTAACTGCTTTAATAATAAAAAACCATTTCTTGACCGTTAAAAGTTGAACGGAGAGAGGGCACAATATCTGTTTCGAGTTCTTTCTAATAATAAATATCTTTTGGCTGCGAAAGATCTGGCAAAGTTGCATTTTGGCAAACTGACACTTTTTTTCTTCATATAATGGGCTCATTTAAAACTTCCTTCTTGTTTTTTTTATAATAGCTCCATACAGGAGGCCCTGAGGAAAAAATCCACAGGGCCTATCTCATCTTTGGGAGGGCTGAATGGATGGTCTTTTAAAGGAAAGCAAGGATAGGAAGTTTTAGAAGGAAAAGATGTGAGGGGTTGGTAAGAGTCTGGAGATCAGTGTGTTTAAGAGTGACGGATGTATGAATCCATTCCTCCCACTGCGGTACAAGGCGATGAGTCGAGATAGTCAGGCTGGAAGGCTCTAGGTCAGGTCTCCCTCAACCAATCTCTCCCGATCCGGCCCGCCACACATTAGATGGCCAAACGCATTGGCCTCACCCCATGAACCCGGGCACCTCTGCTACGTCAACAAACGTAGCGAACCACTTGAGGTGTCCTGTGGCAGGGTGATGGTTATCCAATAAATGGTTGGGGCGGCGGTACCCATACCCGCCTTCCAAATTTATTCGTCTTCTATTTTATATGCGGAGCAGAGAGGTTCCTTCAGAACGAACGGGGGCATCGGGCTAGTATTTTTCTGGGTAGAACATGAAAGGCATCATATACTTAAATTGTTTCCATGTAAATAAACGTAGACGAATTTTTTAATCCGAGTGTTTTGAAGTGACCTGAAATATTAACTAAAAGGTTTCCATGTTTTTTGGGGAAGCTGCCTGATTAAGGCGCCGTATCCCCGCTCAAAAAGAAGATGGAGATATATGTAATTACGAATGTTGAAGAGAGCGCCCTTATATTTAAAACGGTGAAATTGAAGCGAAAATCATGAAAATGTTTAATAAAACATGACTCGTTTAAAATAGAGCAAAAATCTCTTGGGGGGCTGTCTAAAACAGCACGTAAAGAAACACTGTGAATTTTTTCATACATATAACTTGTAAAACATCTGAATCAGACTAGAAAATAATAATTTTCGGAGCATAATTTGCGACTTTTTTCTATTGAGGGAATTTCATATGATTTGCGTTTCAGCGTGGGGAATGTATAGATATTATCTTCAAAAATAACATATATTTTTTAAGAGCTAAAAAATATCAAATGTTTATGGCGGATATGTATAAAATCGGTAGAAGTTCGGGTAGAGGTGGCTTAAAGCACAATACAATCATTTCACCAAAACGTATTTCAACAAAAATTGCCTCTGAAATTAAAAAAAAAGTTTATCTTAATCCACAGTTATATAACCAAAATCCTCCCAGTGCCTGGACTTTGAGCAATCAATCGAGCCTCATAACAAGACTAGAAGTAAAAGCCTTTTTTATTTAACTTTACTACTTAATTCGATAGAACAAGTTCTGAAAGAATACTGCCGCTGCGAGTAGGTTACTCGGATAAATTATACTCGGAAAGATATTACTCTTCTTCGTTTCAGGACTTTCAGGATATCTCCAAATAATAAACTAACCAATGTTAAAGGTTTGCGGAGAATTTTGTTTGTTTGTTTGATGGCATGACTTT
This sequence comes from Limnephilus marmoratus, assembly GCA_917880885.1. Taxonomy (NCBI): domain Eukaryota; kingdom Metazoa; phylum Arthropoda; class Insecta; order Trichoptera; family Limnephilidae; genus Limnephilus; species Limnephilus marmoratus. The sequence goes on along the minus strand of OU862923.1, from coordinate 25,895,759 downwards.
GATGTTTTTTTTTATTATACTTCATGGTTGTTTTTCATGATTTTCTAAAGAAATATATGAACGTCAATCGGAGCTGCTAGGTCAGTCGTTTCATTTTCACTTGCTTTACACTATAGGTACAACATTATACATCATAAATCGATCTCTGTGGAAAAACGGTTAAATGAGAACATAAAACATTATACTTTTGACGGCTGGAGTGGTCTAGCGATCTCGCAATCCGAAGGTCGGGGGATCGAATACCAGCGTGGGCAAATAAATTTTATTTGATTAATTTGTGTTATTCATTTAAAATAATATATATTTGCGGCACGTTCCAGAGAGGAAGATACTCTTAGTAGCGCCCTGGTGTAAGACCACCATTCAGAATTGAAACGTTACTTGAAAGGGCTTTAGCCGTGTTTTGTGACCAGATCTGAATAGCCAGGTACTTCCCTACCTTCCTCTTCCCCATTTCCTTCCCTTCCCCACTACCTTTGGCCTCACAAAATACCCCAATTGAAAATGCAATAGAATCACTGGCTTCAGACGGGAGCAGCTGGTACTGGCTAAAACTCTTCGAAGTAAAAAAAATGTGTTTTTTTCAAAATGGGTTACATACTCGTACTTACATAGAATAAATAATATCACTAGAAACGCCTTCTATACAAATTTGAATGGACATAAGTTGACTTAGTACCTTGACTGACTGACTCTTCTAACAGATGATCATTAACAATTTGGGAGGCGGGTACGGGTACCGCCACGCGCAGCCCCAGGAACCATTTATTGGATAACTAACACCTCTGCCATAGGTCACCCCAAGTGGTTGGCGACGTTTGTTGTCTTAGCAAGGATTCCCGGATTCGTGGGGTGGGGTTTGTCTTGCTTGATGTATTTGTTTGAAAAATTACACATTACGATAACTTGGTGGTCAATTGTATATTGCCGAAAACTCGTATGCAAGACGACGGAGTTCGAAGAAGAGTTTTATTGCGAAATTACTGTTATTGTCGTTACTTTTTTCCTGATGTTTACTACGAGACGGCTTGTGTAGGGTATACTTGGTCGAAGATCTGGACGAAGCAATTGAGGTTGTTATTTGTAGTCGTAGTTTTTGTATACATACACATGTAACATAATCATGAATTACACATGCAACATTGATTAAAAAACTGTAAAAACACATATATGTATACAATATATAACCTTTTGTGTTTTGCCTATTGCTCTCTACGCGTGCCATGGCGTGGTACGACTTCTTAGAAGAGTCTTTGTGTATTTGAAGCAGCGTATATTTTATATATGTATTTTTTAGAGGTGGGACTTGAAAGTCTTGAAAAAGTTGAGAGGTTGAATAATCTGAAATATTCTGATATGAAGTGATTTAATTGGGCGGTAGTGTATATTTCTCTAATTCAGTTGTATCGCAGTATGAAACATTATTAATCTTCATCAGATTGTTAACGAATTTATAACAAGGAAACTCAAAAGCGTCGTTAATCTGGAAAATGTGTAATACGGGCATCGCGACGCGTCGCGCCGCTCTCATAAAGATTGACAGCCATTATCTGCGTGGCGTTAAGTACCCTGTTTAATGTTACGGCCCCATTCATTATCAGTATCACCAATGGGTGTTTATTGTGAGAGGCTTTATCAACATTTCAAAGTATTACTTGGTATCGTATCTATACGAGTATATTAATTGAACTCGAACTGAGGTTTCATGCATATTTCATATCGTATCATACTGTATCAGGTTTTACATATCCGAACGGATACATTTTAACTTTCCATGACAATTGATCCGACGACAATTGGCTCGCCGACACTTGGCCCGCCGACAGTTAATCCCCCGGATAGTTGACTTTCGGTCAATTGATCCCTCTGTTAATTGATCCCTCGGTTATTTGATTCCCTAAAATATTAATTAAGTAAGTATGCAACGAGGATATACGGCAGTACAACCAAAGTCTTCTTGTGTGGAAATCCGCTACACAAATATTCTTACTAACAATAATTCCGAGTCTCAGAAGGAGCATGCGGTGAGGCTACATGACCAAATAACATAATACGACATACTTATATACACATAATGTAATTTAAAGGGGTAAGCAGAGCGGATATACGGCCGTAGGTATAAACAAACTCGATATTCGTACTTATATCTATAGGTGTCTCGAGGGGAAATACGACATACCTATACGTGCAGTCTGTTTAGGAAACACGATACATCTACTTTATTACATATAATATAACTATGTGTCTCCGAATGGGTAGGCAGATAAAATATACCTACGGCCGTAAGTATAATAAAAAGTCGATGTACTTTTATCTGCAGACGTCTTGAAGGAAAATCTGTTATAAAAATATTTAATTAACAACTTTAATCCGAGTCCCCGGAGGAGCGTGTGGTGAGGCTATATTTCTCTTTGAATTAAGCATATAAAAATACATATGTATAGCTTTAATTATGGTTACATCGTAATCATGATCATGAAATTAAAAGACAAAGCAGATTTTTTGCCAATGATTTCTCTAAAATATTTCTTTTATAAGTTTAATAATTATATTTCATCGTTAATACTCGGTTATTTATTAAAGAAACATTTCTTTGGTGAGTGTATGGTGTTGTGCAAAAGGAGAGTTTAATTTAGGGCATACAAATATATATTTAAGTCTACAATTATTTTCAGTGACGAATTAGTAAATATTTTTTTCTTTTAAAATTAAATTTTTCACAAATAACTTTTTAAATGCAGGAACTTTGAATTCTTCGAACGCTCAGTGGGGAAGTTTGAAGGTTTTTTAGTATAATTTTTATTACGAGTTTTTTAACGATTTCTGTTGGGGGGGGTAGGGTAAGGTTTAGGGGGTCAGAATAGACCGTACTAATCCGTAACATACGATAATATATTTTTAATTCGTAAGAATACATACATTAATTTCCTATAGGTATCTCTTTATTTATGCAAGAACCTAACAGGATCAATAACAATCTGATCTACTATGTGGATAAATATGTATATATGGTCAAATAATTTCTCCTTTAGATTTAACCACAAAAGAAATAGATATATTGGAAACGCTTGGAAACAATATTGGGGTTTGAAAGAAATGATAAACAGTGAAACCAGGATAACTATCAAACGGAAACTTTTTGATACCTGCATACTTCCTGTACTTACTTATGGTTGCCAAACCTGGGCACTCACAAAAATTCACAATAAGAAGCTCGAAACATGTCGAAACTTCATGGAAAGAAGAATAAAATATGTCATGAAAACAATAAAAAACTTAAGTGGAAGTGGTCGGGCCACACAATCAGAGGAAGTAAAAAATGGTAAAAATTAGTCATGAATTGGTTCACAAGTGACAAGAAAAGAAAATGAGGTAGACCATTTAGACGGTGGGTTGACGATATCAAAGCCACAGCAGGTGGTACATGGACAAGATTAGCTAATGAAAGAGAGAAATGGCGACAGTTGGAGGATGCCTTTGTCAACTAGTGACATACAGACAGGGGAGTTGATGCATGATAAGTGTTATAAATGTGAAAAGTTTATTATAAATAATGTATTATAATTTACCGTCTGAATAAAGGCTGTTATTTTTATTTTACGACTTTATGTCCGGGTTAAATCTTCCACACAGGAAAAACTAAACCCTTCCACTTTTTCACAAATGATCACCTAGTCTATCTACGCTATGCAAGTGCACTATATAAGTATAAAAGTATAATACATACAAAATAATACAAGAACAGCCTGTCAACCTACTAGAGAGACTAAATGGGAAAATAATTCACCAACTCCAGATATTTTCATATCAGAAGGTTCGGTTCGGTAGAACTCCTAGCTGGACCGATAAATTCTACTGATCCCTCAATATTCATATTTAAAAAATCTTTCGTAATCTTACACGTATTTAAAATGACTGATTTTACATTTTTATATATAAATTCTTTGACAAATGTAATAAGCCTAAATTTTGAATGAGAGAGCTACATTGATATTTATACATCAATAGAGAGAGCTAAGTATAATGCCAGTAGCCGAAATAACAAATATTTTATAGTCTGAGAATGCCAAATTCTTTTAATCTCATTTCCTAAAGCTGTATATTTTCTTATTTTTTCAGAAACAGCTTTTGAATATTACGTGGCTTTATCTTTTAGTTATTTTAGTTATTTAATAAGCTTTACGTGTAAGAAACTATCATGGTTTATGAATATTACAGAACATTTATCGCCTTCATTAATATGTTATATTTGTTTTTGCGGGTTGGTCTCCTTAGTTTTTATGAATACGAATGTAATATTTCATTGTTCTCCAGAAAATCTACAATCCGTTTTGTACAATCTTTTAAAGATGTTTGCTATATTTGAAATTAGGGATATCGGTCGATAATTTGAGACATTTTGTTGGACATCGATTTTAAAGATTGGGGATATTATAGATTTTTATATATATATATGTAAAACACTTTTCTCGGTTTACCCGCGTAACGTAGTCCTGAGAAGGACTTTTTAACTCCTGACGTTTCGGACAGATCACACTGTCCATCTTCAGAGGCCTTATGTCTTTAGCTTTTGTCTCAAACTGATAGCTTTCGCATGTCTGTTCGGTCCAGAATCCAAGACTCACTTGAGTCATGCGAAAGCTATCAGTTTGAGACAAAAGCTAAAGACATAAGGCCTCTGAAGATGGACAGTGTGATCTGTCCGAAACGTCAGGAGTTAAAAAGTCCTTCTCAGGACTACGTTACGCGGGTAAACCGAGAAAAGTGTTTTACATCTTACACCCGTGAAAACCTTAACCATAACATATATATATATATATATATATATTTTTTTTTTTTACATTAGCTCCACACAGGAGGCCCTGAGAAAAATAAATTCCCTCAGGGCCTATGTCATCTTTGGGGATGCTGTGTGGAGGGTTTTTTTTAAGGAAAGGAGAGGAGAGTTCTGGGAAGGAAAAGGGTTTAAGGGGTGGGTAGGAATCTGGGGTTCAGTATGTCGGTCATCCGCCTCCAAGACCTAGACAAACCTCACCCCATGAACCCGGGCACCCCTGCTATATCACCAAACGTAGCGAACCACTTGGGGTGACCTATGGCAGAGGTGTTGGTTATCCAATAAAGGTTCCCGGGGTGGCGGTACCCATTCCCGCCTCCCAAATTGATTTGTTGGAAATATCCCTTTAATCAGACTGAAATTAATAAGGTGGCTAAGAAATTTTAGTAAATACATTTCAATGTTTTCACAAAAATTTGGTCAAAATCTAGATTAAGAACCACATTTCATGTTTTCTATTACGAGTATATGTTGTCTCCGGTTTCAGTAGTTTAAAAAAAGTATATGTATTTCGTTTTTGTGTAGGTAATACTAGTTGCTGATTTTGGGGCACGTGTAAAAATTTAGAGATTTTCTCAGAGAGATTATTAACTACTTTAGAAAAATAAGAATTTTAAATATTTGCTGTTAGTTTAGGGTTTTTGGCTACACTAACAATAATATTTTCATGTTTGTTTTAATTTATAGTATTATTTTGTTTCTTATTTTCAATCCCATAATAAATTTACCGTTTTCCGAATAACTTTCAGATTGTTTTGGTAAGTAGAGATTTTTTTGTAGTTGTCTTTACTTTTAAAAATTAAAGTTGTTAATTTATTTCTATATTTTCAGTGAAGGATTTTAGTTTGTCCATGGTGTGGATTTTTAATTGTACTTTGACATACTTTTCTTTTTTTCTATTCGATTTTATAATACCGTTGACTTTGGATTTTACAAACACAATTAAGAAAAAAACATTGCAAAACACGTTAAAACACGCGAAAACACAAAAAAAACGTAAAATATGGTTAGAATGGTAAAATATTGTTTAAATGATCGAATACAGTTAAATATGATTTATAAATCGACTAAAAACGCTAAAACACGTGAGTCAAAGTAAAGTAAAAAGAAAGCTACGTGGAAAAACGAGAACATGAAATCATGTAAAAATGTCAAGTCTGCTTCAAAAATCAAAATCCTAAGTTAAAAGAGTTTTGTCATTAAGTTCGAATTAGAAATGATAAATAATGCATGCAAACATTTATTTTTCGTTTGCAATGAATCGTCATGTTTGACCATTTAGAATTTTATTGTTTGTCCGATAAATAGATCAATTCCAATGCAAAATATCGTCATGTTTTCGCATTTCAAAAGTGAAAAACATCATCGAATTTTCCATTTCAATTTGTAACAATTACGAAGTCAGCCATTTTCAACCAAATAAATTTCATAGTTGTTGTATTATGTTATTATGAAACACTAATTCCGTTCTCTCGTCTCCATGGGATCAAATCTAAAACTTTGGATTTGTGCTAATACTGATGGACTGAAACGATTCGTATAATTATCTATTTGTCACAATTGTGTAGAAAACAAACATCAATTTGCTGGGCTTTTTGATATTAATGCAGTTTTCTCGGCCTTGGGGTTCAGGGACGCAATTGCGGAGGAAACGGGGAAGCGGCTAGGACTTCAGGGAGGCGACTAGAAGGACTACATCGTAGATCCTACGACGAATAGGACTGCGCCCTGCCTGCGCCTTGCAGCGGAGTAGTAGGGTGGGGTATGGTTCTGGGGATGGTAATTTGAGGAAGAGAGCAACCACTTCAATATTTCGCAGTAAGTGGTCCAATCACCATTTACCGCGTCAAATTCACTAAACTTAGCCATTTTCAACCAAAAAGATTTAATTTACCTCTTGTAATTTATTATATCAAAACAAATGATTTGGTCACATAGAAGCTTAGAAAACCACAAAGTAGGAATATATGTTGTAAAAAAATAATAGAACAAAAAAATTGAGAAAAATCATTCATGCGAGCCTTGGATTCAGTTTTCCCTGGCTCTATTTTACCGATTTGTCTAAAATCTTTCATTTGCGCTACAAATTAGCAGGAATTTTAGCCTGAAATTTGAAAAAAATTCGGTAAAAATTCCTCACCTTGAAAACATAATACTTCCGGTGAAGGACACCAATTTATTAAAACACTTAGATTAAAATTACCTCTCCCTGAAATTATAGCAGAATCACCACCCGATAACAGTGAAAATTATCTGAAGCTTTGATCTAAAGCATACCAATTTAAGTGCTCATGTAACTGAAGGCTTAATGAGAAATTTATTCATCCTTCGCTGATGCTCCTATTGCCTCGCCGAGCCTACAGTAAATATGGCGTTAACACCCCACTATCTGTGTTAAGTGGTGCTGACAGTAGCTATCTACCATTCGAACTACTCCTGCCGTAGATTACACAACTGTGGATAATGTACGTGAAACTTCAATAACGAAATTACGTAGCTTTTCCATTTGAAGGTTTATTATCTCTTTGCTTGCAACACCAAAAACTTTCGATAAGTGAGTTACAGCGTCTTATAGAGTGCAACACTTTCGTCTGGATTTTCCAAGTCACCAATAGTTTCACTAATTTTCCTACTAATTTCAAATTGGTTATAAAATCTTATCAGATAAAAATTACCTTTGGCGCTGAAAAATAATAAATTGCTGGATTCTGATCCTTGAAACTCTATTCCTGTTTTATTTTATTGCTATTTTTTCAACCCATAATATCAGCATAACGAGTAATTGTTATTATGGATGCGCTTTTTCGTCTTTATTTACTAATATTATCGAATTTAGTGTTTGCTCATTAGTTTCACCAGTATTTTGTGATCATGGGAATATCATTTTTATTATTTTATTAATTAATTAAACTTGGATTTTGTCATAAAACAATATTAACAATAATAATTCCTCTGGTGCCGTAATCACCGAAATACTCTTCTTTGGTTTTCATCGTTTTTTTCAATTAGATTAAATTTTTCAAGTCTCTCATAAGTTTTTCCGTTATTCGTTTTTGGGGTGTTATGCCGTGTTGCGCTACCTCCTTCTTTCCATATCTACCGGATCTGCAGGATCTGCCCTGATGATGGACACTGCAACGCTGTCCGAAACGTTGGCTAAAGAAGGAGGTAGCGCAACACGGCATAACACCCCAAAAACAAATAACGAAAATACTTTTGGCCGTGAAAATCGTAAAACGTACCTACCTCTCATAAGTTGTCCAAATGTATAAAAAAAACACGTTATAGTCTGAATTTTTAACAAATCAGTTCCATTTTTTAAATTGCAATCAAACTTTAATTCTTGTCTGATTTTTCAGAATCAAAAGTTTAATTTTTGAAAATAAATAAATATTAAATTATTTTTATTTGTTTATTTTATTAACAGACAAGTAACTTTGTTAACATTACTTTATTTTATACATAATCTACTCGTTTCGTGAACAATGTTCACATCATCAGGCGTAAATGTACACTGAAGTTACAAATTAAATACAGATCATCTATGGAGAGGAAGGGGTAGAAGTAAGGGGGAGAGGTAAGAGTGAGAGAAGTTTATTAGAATTAGGGATTACAACGTCATTAGAAGAGGAAGACCGGTTAAGTGGGAAATTGTTCAAAAGAGGGTTTATAAAAAAATTGTTGCTTATTAACTTTTTTTCTTATTTCTAAGGTTTCAAAACAATTTATCTGCTCCCCACTCTTACCCCTCCCCATTCCTTCTACCCCTTCCTCTCTGTAACTTCAGTGTACATTTACTCCTGATGATGTGAACATTGTTCACGAAACATGTAGACTATGGATAAAATAAAGTGATGTAAACAAATTTATTTGTTGAAGAAGAAGATAACTATGATAATCTAAATGAAAATATGAAAGAGAACAAGACACAGAAAAAAAGAAAAGGACAATGGTCGCAACTGAGACGTGTGTGGTAATGTTGGATAGCGTTAATAAAATGATAAAATTGAATATTCATTTAGACTTTTATAAAAAGTCAATAGTTCCATATGAATAAATTCGGATATATTTATCCCAGACGCTATCCAGGTTACAAACCAATTCTTAGAATGATTGTTTCCAATAAAAAGGGTAGTTGCCCGTAATATGGAAAAAGAATTAGTTTAAGATAATATTGTTAATTCTATAATTTGAAATATGAGATTGACAAATACGACGAAATTGGTTAAGTCGCACGTCCCGGTTAGACGAGAGGTCTGGGTTCGAGTCCCAGTTGCGACCATCGTCTTTTTCTATTTTTCTGTGCCTTGTTCTCTTTCATATTTTCGTTTAGATTATTATTATTATCTTCTTCTTCAATGATATATTACATTGATGGGAATAACCTTTAAAAGTTATAAAAAAGAGTTTTTCTTATGAAAATTGAAAAGATATTTGTTTTTAAAATAAATAATGGCAACCCAAAGTGAAAACCTTTCAGAAGAAGTATTCTTCGACAAATTAAATCATAAGCTAATCAATCCTAGTTCCAGAGTTCATTGAACTATAGTTAAACAAAAAAAAGTATTTTTTGCCCTTTCATAGATTTTCACCCCAAAGGAGTATTCTGGCGAATTAGTGTTTTTGATTCTATTTTTTTCTTTCAAATAGTAACAGTTGCTCTTGTGACTATGATCAGTGAAACAATATATATATATTTTCGATTTCAAAGTGAATTCTAATGCAGTTACCTACTTACGACGTAACAGTTTCTCCGGTGAGTAGCGAGCTTCGAAACACGTCCTCGCTATTATTTCACTGTTGTTTATTAGAAGCCACAATATCGGTGTAATTAATTCTGATTTGGATATACGACAATGCGTTCAGTCCGTTTAATGGCCGTGTGTGGGATTGCCAAATGATCTAGCGCCTAATCGGCTCCGTAACACGCCGCGCTGCTAAATACATTAAATTCACGGAGCCCTGCTGCCACGGAGTGGTACTATTAAGTCTCTACCTATTTAATAAGCATTGAAACAGTGCATACCACCTATTACCATGAACCTAAAAGGGCCTGGACGGATCAAGTCGAGAACAATATAAAGCCGCGGGGTGATGGGGAAGATCAAAGATATTGAAATATAAGTAGATGTGCTATCTGCTGTTTTTACTATATGGGTCTGCGCTTCCGGGCGTCGCCGATATTGTTTACCAATTAAAAAATAAACTAAAAGAACAAATAGTTAACGAATAAACCAAACGAACGTTAAACTAAATGAACGAATTCTTTCCTTATTCAAAATATATTGTTAACCAATATTAATGCACATTTTCAAAAAATCAACGAAATGAACAAATCCTTTTTGTATGAAAACTACGCTAATTAGCGCGTAGTCCGGCGACAGTTGCGCGGACACCATAGCATATCTATTCTGTATTTGAATATCTTTGGGGAAGATGTATGAAAATGCCTTTATCTGCTTTGTTTTATAATGCCGTGTAAATCCAATCCCTGTTTCATCAAATATCTAAAAAATGGGTAATCCTATATGCAAAATATATGGTTTTTGTTGCTATTATGAATTAACGCCGATTAACGGCTTTTACATAGGAATTACAAAAATTTGAATTATGGATACAGAATATACATTATACATATAAGAAAAAAGTATTCATATTATGACAAAAAATTAGAAGTAAATATTGAAGTAACAGCGTAAAGTAGAAATAGTTAGCTGTTGTAAATACAATTATGAAGAAAAAAGAAAATTTCGTGTACATGTATACAAGATATTTTAAAAGTACATACTTTGAAACTAAAAAAAAATTACGTAAAAAACGTAATAAAAATAAATTTAAAAATTCCAGAAGTAAACTTTGATGAAGAATATAAATATTCAAAGTACCTATATTTAATTATAATTCAACTGAAAAGCGCTGACAGACTGCGTTGTTGCATACTGTATTGTTGCAATGGTAAGGAAATTTGTGACGAACTGATTTACTCGTAACATGAAAACATATTAACGAAAGAAGTTCAATAAAAAAATATTTTTTTAAATTTTTATTAGAACAACCCTCTTTTTATAACATTAGAAGGTTATTCTCAACAATGTAATGTATCATGGAAGAAGAAGAAGATAACACTAATAATCTTAACTAAAATATGAAAGAGAACGAGAAACAGAAAATAAAAAGATAACGGTCGCAACTAGGACTCGAACCCAGAACCTCTCGTCTTACCAGGACAAACGCATTACCAATTAGGTTAAATATTTCCAAAATTATATGTTTATTTCTAATATTTGAAAGCGTATTCTAACATCTTTCAAAAACAGTTTTTAATGTTCTGTCTGATACATTCAGAAATATAAAATTTTCATAAAGTACATTTAATAGTGAATCAACAAGTTAAGCTCTATTTATAATATTGTTTGTCATAGTTATTGATTACGAAGCAAGTAGTTATTAAAAAGTTATAAAAGTTCACAGCACAAGTAAAAAAAATGATTAAAAAGAAAATAATATACAACATAGAAATAATAGTTTTGATTTAAGTAAATTATACGGTTAATTTGTTTTTAAACATTTCAAGGGTACAGTGTAAAATGTCAATATCTCGTAGAGCATTGTAAGATTTGCAGATATGCCCTTGCAAGGAGTTTTGTGAGTATTTCGATTTGAAATGCAGTTTATGTATAAAATAAGGCATTCGACTGCTGTTGCGTTCAGAGCCACGAAATGCATTCCTTTCTAATAGGGCTGGGTAGTTAATAAGGCAGTTTACAATTTTGGAAAGAAACACTAATGTATTAATGGTTAAGTAGGCACCTGTTTAGTTAATAATACCTGTGGTGTCCTATTAATAATAGGGATATTAATTTAGACTTCATGTCAAACATGTGGAACCAAGCGTTTAATTACATTTCCAAAAATAATTTTCTACAACAGTGTTCGAAAATGGTATCCCCCACCTTCCGAAATCCTAGAAATATCCATTAGTATATTATATTGTATTATGTTTTCATTTATAGAAGGGTTGTTGAACTAATTAACAAGGTGATTAAGAGGCTTTTTGTTCGCTGCTTTTTGGTGGATTGAATAACCTGACTTCTAAACTTCCACGTACCGTATTATACATATTATTAAAAAAAGTGAGGTCTGTGCTATTTATTTATTTATTTTGTAAACGGTCCGAGAGTTTCCGTTCATGGAATAAAAAAATTGTAATCTAAAATTTTATCGGCGTAAGCGATTCTCTTCTTCCCTTTAGTAAAATTTTCAAAGCATTAAGGTTAAAATCGCATAGCAAAATATTCCAGCAAAGGATAAATATTAGAAAATTCACATGTTCATCGGGAAGCTATCGGCCTTCAACCTGTTAAGAATAACTAGCGCCAAAACCTTTTTTTATCGATCTGTTTTTACATTGAAGGAAAAATGTAGTGGAGAGCTGGAATATATTATGATTATTAAGTATCAGCATAGAGATATACTTATATCAATAAGTATCAGTAAATTTACCTGCATTGCGATTACAGATTAAGAGGGTGTAACCAAAGAAAACCAAAAATATTTTTAAATCAGATTTTAGACGTATTGACTCTTTTCCACAAAAATTATAAATTGATTACGAAAGATTTTTCCTTTATCTAGTAAACGCATATTTAAAATTTTGAGTAATAATGTTTTTTTAGTGTAATAAGGTTATACCATAGGTCATTGGCAGATTTCTTAAATTTTTAAAAAAGATTTTGTATTATACAACACCCATTTCAAATCATATAATCATGCAGTAAAATAAATCAATACATTATCTGGTAAACGCATGTTTCAGAATTTTAATTTTAGTTTAAATAAAATTATTAAAAAATATATACGTAATGTGTTTCTTGACGAAAACAAAATTTGTTCGTTTGTGTATTTATTTGCGCACTTACAAACTAATATAATTCAGATTTTTTTACATTTTTATTTTGCTTATACATTATTGAAAAATGATAAATACTTATGATCAAAAAATAATTACAAAAAGTACATAAATTTATGGTTTTATCATCACGCCTTTCAGCATTTTTGGATGAAGGTATAAATTAAAGCATATTTGGAATGAAATAAAATCGATATTGAGTTATAATTTTAAAAAGCTGGTATGGAGAATAATTAATCTTTCTCATTGGAACCGTCCCGTACGATCGAAAGAACGTCTTTGGACGAAATGTGGATTTTTGGCCGCTGGCTGGTTAAACGCCATTAACAAGAGATTATTAATTTACGGTAACTTACGTTTGACCCAACTTTATCACCAAGTTCGCAATAAGCCCGAATGGAGTCAGTGTTTTATGCCATTATTCCCAAGTACGCGGTATCTGCAAACGAGCATTAACGCAAGGTGTAATAGTAATCGCGTAACCCACCTTACGAGACACTTAACAGATGACACCGCCTCTCGTGTCAAAGGGTGTTTAGGAGGGCGTTAATATCTGACACAAAAAACCGTAATCGATTAACGCCGCGTTATGAACGCACCATTTAGCCGTGATAAAGCCCAACTTCTGAGCCTTTTCCAAAAACTTTTCCCATGAATAACTTTGGCTATATTTTTTCGATGATTGACGAGCCATCACGCGCAATCTAACAAGCCTTTTGCTGCTATTCAAATACTTTGTGAATAAAGTGCAGGGATGTGAAGTTTTCTGGAATGTTTGCAGAAATTAAATGCATGCATTATTGTATTTTTTATGTGTCTTAACTTTAAATAAATAAATGAAAAAAATTACATAAACATAATTATTAATTATAGCCCTTGCCTAAGATAACTCTTGAAATGTTCAAGACCAATATTGAAAATGTCAAGATATCCACAGATATCATTTAGCAGTTACGAGAACATACCTCTTGTTGGGCTAGAACATCCGTTCTGCCATGTGGAATACAGAGCAAGTCGTGGTGACGACCATGTAATTATAATTATTTATAAAACCTTTTATGACAAACGCATTATTTTTATCGGCTTGAACGGTGCTCTTGTTTTGTAAAGTACGATTTCAAGTTTAGCATGCTTGATTTAAAAAAAATCTATTTTCAAATATATTTAGAAAACTTACATACTTTAGTCTCTTTTTACTCTTGATTTACACGACTTGTATTTTCATGTTTATTTTGTATTCATTTTTATGTACTCCTATTACAATTTTTATAATAATATTATTTTTTATTTATTTAATAACACGGGTAACTTACTTGCTTTTTCAAGATTAGTTTATCTCATTTAACGCCCGGAAGGCCGGCAATTAATTTAAATGAAGACAATTTTTTTTTCAATTCAGCTAAAAATTCTGCAACATTTTTTAAAAATTTTATAATATTTGGAAACCATGGCGATTTAAAAAATGACTGTCCGCGAAATCGGACCATTTTTTTTAAAACGGAAGGACCGGACATATTTATTTATGAATTCGAAAAAATAGATAAATTGTCTAAAATCAGTAAAAAAAGAGTAAGCAGCGGAGAAGTCAAAGAAACATACGAAGTTCACGTAAATACGTAAATCTGTCAAAAATTTTTTTTTTCAAAGGCCATTACAAGTAACTTTTCATTTCTGAATGGTGGTCTTACACCATGGCGATACTGAGAGTATTTTTCACTCTGGAATGTGCCGCAAATATACTATATATTATTTTTAATGAATTAATTCATGGGGTGAGGTTTGTCTAGGTTTTGGAGGCGGATGACCAGGACACACTGAACCCCAGATTCCTACCCACCCCTAAAACCCTCTTCCTTCCCAGAACTCTTCCCAGAAGACATAGGCCCTAAGGGAAATTATTTTCCTCAGGGCCTCCTGTGTGGATCTCACGTAAAAAAAAAAAAAAAAAATTGTGAAAAAAAAAAAACAAATTAATCAAATAAAATTTATTTGCCACGCCGGGATTCGATCCCGCGACCCTCGGATTGCGAGTCAAGAGCCTTACTGCTAGACCACGCCGGTCGTCGATGTTGTGTTTTATTGTTTAAATACGGACTCATTAGGGAACGTACCCATACTACGTGACACGTTTAGGGGGGGGGGGGGGGTCTTCAAAATGTCACGCTCCATACAAATGAGCGGCGGGTTGCTTAGGATTTTGGTGACCAGGGGGGGGGGGGGGGTTAAAAATTGCAAAAAGTTGGTCACGTAGTATGGGTACGTTCCCTTAACTGCCGTAAGGTCAGAGATCGTAAAAATAAGTGAAGATATTATATTATAGTTTCTTTGAGCTAATATACTTCTGCTATAATAAAGATTTGCTAATATACTTCTGCTATAATGCTATAATAAAGATTTTTTATTATTTCGAATAAAGCGTCGGAAATGCAAAACTTCAAACTTCAAACTCAACGTAACTCTCAGTGTTACTATATTAAAAAAAAATCAGTGTTGATTCTCTTAAAAAACAGATATAGAAAATCGTAGACCAGATATTTTTATACAGCGACATCACGAG
Source organism: Limnephilus marmoratus (assembly GCA_917880885.1). NCBI lineage: Eukaryota > Metazoa > Arthropoda > Insecta > Trichoptera > Limnephilidae > Limnephilus > Limnephilus marmoratus. Next base: position 25,880,456 of record OU862923.1, on the reverse strand, counting down.
CCATCAAAAGGAAATATTTATTTATTTACTAGCTGGTACCCGGCATGCGTTGCTATGCCATTTAATAAAGAAATTGTTTCTCATTGCGTGTCCTTTCCCATTCGTCCCGTTCCCCTTCGCCTCCCCTTCTTCTCCTGCGTTCCCTTTCCTCCCTCTCGTGTTCCCTCTCCGTCTCCTCCACCTTCCCTCTCCTCACTCCACTCCCCCTTTCTCCCATCCCGCAAACCCCCCTCCCGAGTTCCCCTCCTCCCTCAAGTAAACCCCCTACCTGAGATCCCCTCCCCCTTCCCCCTCCCGCATTCCATACATTCAGTTTTCAAACAGCTCACGTGTCATCAATAGCAATTTTTTTAACACAAATTTCATAATGCCAGAGCTCACCAGAAGTTTTATACAAACCTTGTCCTGACAATAACGAACACATAAAAAAAAGAATTATCTAATTTGGTGTAGTCGTTCAAAAGTTATGCGCGTACATACATTTTGGCGATTCATTTTTATTTATATAGATAGATACAGTTTGTCAAATAAGAGTAGAAAATATATGAGGGCGCCACTGTTCTTCAAATGGCAATACGAAACACATAACTCATGGTGTTAAAGTAAAGCTGTGTAACCAACATTTTTATAAAAAAATAAAAAGGCATAATAGTGAAAAAAATTTTTTTCATTGCAGTATAGATACCCGCCGATCTCAAAATTAGAATTGCGTATAGGTATATTATTATTATACCTTTGCAATTTTGTGTTAACATAATGAAGAATAACTATAATGTAATAAAATACATATAAAGCAGTTTAGAAATTGCTCACATTTATCTAATACTAGATAAAGTACCTAGCGTTGCCTGGGCTTTAGATCATGTCTCTAATTTTAGATCTGAATATATTTAACTCATTCAGATCTAAAAATAGTATAACTAAACTCACCATAAGTGATTCTTCCTTTCTATCTATTGTTAAATTCAAATTTATGTTAAATTAAATTACGTCATGAAGAAAAAATGTTTTTTTTAAAAGTGGTTTACTGTGTTCTATACATTCAGTGTCATTGCAATTCAAAAAAATATTTGACAGTTAAATTGGTGTCGCCAGTCTACAAATTTAGTAGTTCAAGTTTTTATATTTTCTACTCTTTTTTGACAGACTATAGATAGATAGATAGATTATAAGATAAATTCACGACACCATAAACGATCTCCTGCAACAACTCCACCAATTTTTTATAAACTTGGAAACAAATCAAGAAAAATCCTGATTCGGCATTATAATATGTATTGTTTTGTTTGTTCAAAAAATAATTAATATAGTTATATCGCAAGGATGGTGATGGGGGTTCTCTTTGGATTATCAGAGACACTGAAATGTATTGTTCGAAAAAAAAAACTGCTAAATCATCATGATCGACCACAATAAATCGTAGGTGGCGCTCACTTGTCGTTTTGGAGGAATAGTGCAGTTAAAACATATTTTATTTTAAAATATTATTACGATATGTGAGAATAACTGTCACATTATTTGTGGTTTTAATATCTTGCGATTTCTACCTTCGTTTTGATTCTACTTTGGTTGTGTTGACAACTGACTTATGCATATTTCAAAATTACGAAAAATTGGACTGATCTTAATTTTAAGCGGATAAAAATACTGGGAGGCCTCCCCCGTTGCAGAGATCAACACACAAGGTTTTTACAATCTGTTTTTGAAGTAAAGCTTCTTTACGCATGCTGGACTCGGGGAGTAAGCTGGTGAATGCGTGACGAGAGCATTATGAAAAGAGTGATGGGGTGAGACGAACGGAAGTTGAGAGTGAGATATAAGTTAGTGAAGTTTTTCTTCTGTCGTGTGGTCTAAAGCAGCGTTTCCCAAAATGTGTTCCGCGGAACCCTGGGGTTCCGTAGAAGCATCACAAGGGTTCCGCGTTCCGTACGGATTGTTGCAAGGAAGAAACACAAATACTTTTACAGTAAACGACAAAATCTCTTCTCTCAAAAAGAAACTTGTCTTCTGGATAGAATGTGTTGAACAGAAACAGTACCAATGTTTTTCTCTTTTAAACGAGTTTCTGGAAAAAAAGAGTTGCAAGTAACCTCAGATATTGAAAAATTAAATCCCTGGAAGAGTATTTTCCTGAAAAAAACCTGCAGGACATTGACTGGGTACAGAATCCATTCCTAGTTCACAGGAAATGTACAGCAACAGAGTACGAGACTTTGATAAATATCAAATGTTCTTCTTCCTTACAACAAAAGTTTAATTCAGAAAAAACTAATCTGGATGAGTTTTGGATTGGACTTAAAAACGAATATCCAGTAGTCGTCGAGAAGGCTATCACAGTTTTGTTACCGTTTGTGACCACTTACCGGTGTGAAATAGGTTTTTCGGCTTACGCTTACACAAAAAACAAATACAGAAACAGACTGGATGCATCTCCAGATCTTCGTATTCAGCTGTCTGACACAAAGCCTGATTTCAATGCTATTTTAACAAAAAAATTAAAAAGATATCACTGTTCACACTAATGTAAGTTTTACAAAACTTTTGATCTTTCTTTTCAAGGTAAACATGAAAGTATTCAAACTACTAGTTTATCTTTTTCTTATAAAAATAGGGTTCCGCCCAGAAAAGTATGATCGATAAGGGTTCCGGGGCGAAAAAAATTGGGAAACGCTGGTCTAAAGCACACTCGTTTTTTCACTTGAGATTTGTCAGATTGCCAGTTTTTGTGATATATTATCCGCGCAAGGTAAAATCACAATCATATTTTTGAGAATTACGCTTCATATTATAATGCATTGCCGTAAATACCTACTTGCTAGTTTACCGGAGACTTTATTGTCCATACGTAATCCCTACACGACATTTTAAGATTGTTCCAGAAAACATCAATCGCGCATGCTTTATTACAAAACAATTTAAAAGAAATTAACATAATACACAAATTAATTTACTCAACTACAAATTAAAATATCTTAAGTTGAATTTTCATTAGCAATTAATTAAAATACAACAAAACATATTGACCCAATTAACCTTCCATGAAAATAATGAAAACATAATTGGCAGAATTGGATTTTCATTAACCTTCCGAGAATCATTAAAAAACATCATTGAAAACCAAATTGAAAAAAATTCTCTTACCTCAAGTTAATCTTCTCATTCTCACGGAAAGACGAAATAGGAGTAGGTACTTGTACTTACCTATATAACTACCTGTCAAGGTGCTGCGTAGTTATCAACTAAAACAACGATTATTTCAATGAATCCGTTATAATTTGCAAGCATGGGGTGTGTAAATGCCCCAGACTCTCTGAGATCAAGGCTCAGAACTATATTATTGGGAGGAATGCAGATCCCGCCAATGTCTGGAAATTAAATAAAAAGGCACTTTCTAGATGAGAAAAGTGTGGAAAAGCTGAATAAAACAAAAATTAAGGCGCGCTCGGCAAAATTGAGGGAGATACAACCGTTCAAAGTATTTAAAATTTCACTTCGCGAACTGATATTGACAGTCCGCCCGCCACTTTGTTATAACCTAATACGCTAAACATGGTTTGTGATACAAAAAAGTGCCCCTTTATAACACCTACTCGCGTCAAGGCAAGAAAAACATCCCAGTTTTCAAGTGGTTTAGCGGCTACGCTAGGTTTGAGTAACATGGTTTGTGATTCTGGCGTACTAGGTTCCTGGTTCTGTATTAGGTCTGGGATCCAACATAAGCAGTGAAAAAATGGCGAACGAACTGTCAATATCAGTTCGCGAAGTGAAATTTTAAATACTTTGAAAGGTTGTATCTCCCTCAATTTTGTCGAGCGCGCCTTAATTTATTTTTTATTCATCTTCTCCACATTTTTCTCATCTAAAAAGTGTCTTTTTATTAAGTTCCTAGACATTGGCGGGATCTGCATTTCACCTATATTATTGATTAATGAATGTAACCGAATGCGAAACTTAATATCTCAAATGATGGTGATCCTACACACATACCTCAATGAAAAATCAGTTCCACTAACTTTGTTGATCGATTTCTGCTATATCGGAGGCCTCCGCAAGATATTCCATCCACACTTGGATCAATTTCAGTAATTTTCGTAACTCGAAAATCGCACAAAACTAGTAGTTTCACTTAACACAGCCGGAGTTAAATTCACCGATTCTCAATGACCCGTAAGAATTTCAAAACCACAGAAATCATGAGTCATTTTTTCACAGGTATTGTGAGATAATAAACATATTGTAGTATAATGCATTCGTCCTCCAAAACTACAAGCGGGCGACATCTGCAGTCAACGACATGTTGCATTTGATGGTTCAGCAGTTACCCGAACCACATTGTAGTGTTACTAAATAATTCAGAGACAGTGCGCTTAATACCATCAGTGATATAAATTAATTAATAAATGATATCTTCTCCTTCTCTTCTCTCTATAAATAAAAATTAATCGCCGATATGTATGTACGCGCATAACTTTCGAACGACTGCACCAAATTGAATAATTCTTTTGGCTTTGTGTTCGTTATTGTCAGGACAAGGTTTATTTGCATGAAGCGGTGAGCTCTGGCATAATGTAATTTGAATAAAAAAATTGCAATAGGTGGTACACGAGCTGCTTGAAAACTGAATGTACCGGGAATGAATATATGGAATGCGGGAGGGGGGGGGGGAACTCGGGTAGGGAATTTGCTGGAGGGGGGAGGGGAACCCGGGTGGGGGAAGGGGAACCTGGGAGGGTAGCTCGGGAGGGGGGAAGGGAGGGAGTGTACTGGAGAAAGGGAAGGTGAAGGAGGCGGAGTGGGAACACGAGACGGGAAGGGGACGCGGGAGAGGAAGGGGAGGCGGAAGGGGAACCGGACGAATGGGAAAGGACACGCAGTGAGAAAGAATTTCTTTATTAAATGGCATAGCAACGCATGCCGGGAACCAGCTAGTTTTCTAATAAGCAAAGATATTACAATGCATAAACAGTTACTAATATCAAAAAGTTTTACCATCGTGTATATCGTCGCTGTTTAGGCAAAATTAACCAAACTACATGCAAACATTTCGAGATATTTTGTAAATTTGAATATTGGAGAAATTGTCTCATTTGAATGCTTTTTTCTATTACTATGCGGGTAGATAAAACTTTAAATTTTCGTTATATAAGCTATATCGTACTTTAAAGATTAGGTAACACATTGTAGCTTCCAAATTTGCTGTATCTCAACGTATGTTGAGGTTTGGTGACTTTTGCCTGAACGATGATATTATGTTATATTTTGAACATTGAAAGAGTTCATAAAAAATTCCTACGTTTTTTTTATTTTTACGCCTCTATGGAACATATCCATATTTGTATCCATCGAGATTTATTCTAGGTATGACTAACTACCATTCTCTAGAAACTCGTAGATGTTTTGCGTTGCTAAAATATTTCTTTCAGTTAATCAATGGCCTCGTCTCTAACGGTGAGATTCTGGCGCAAATCAATTTATTTGTACCAGAGTCTCACTCTCGAGCACGTCGCCATAACATATTATATTGCCGATCGAGTCGTACAAATCTGTACCTGAATTCGCCCGTGGGAAGAGCGATACGCAATTTAAATATATTAGATAAATATTTCGACATATTCTTCAAAAGATTCAATGAGTTTGTACGGTTTTTGGCGCTACATACTCACTGTGAAAATGGTACTTTTACAATTAATTAGATAAAATATCTGTAATGTTGTAAATTTTTTGTACACAAATAAAATAAAATAAAATAAAAATAAAATAAAATAAAATAAAAAATAAAATAAAATAAAAAATGTTAAAAATATTTTTTTACGTTTAATGTAGGTGACACACAGCTGTAAAATATTATCGAATGCCCAATAACGCTCTCCATACAATCCCATACAGACCCGCCACACCTAAGCAGATGATATGCTCGAAGCTCAAAGTTATACGTAACCGCTGCTGAGGCGATATGCGAAAATTTATGCGACCCCCTCTCCGCCATTAAACAGGAGAGGGGGTCATTTTAATTACGGAGCTACGTAAACGTGCGGATGACGGCTGTCATCCAGTATAAATAAATGACATTTTGACAGCTCTCTAATTCATCTGACCCCTCTCCTACCAGAAGAATTATTTGATAGCGTCGTGCGACGGTACAACACATAAGGGCTTGCGGTTCAATAGATAAGTGCTCGCGCTTTTATCTTTACGTGTTGCTGATGCTTAATGGTGTTCCAGGAATATTTACCCTACTGAAAATGGCATCGCAAGAGCGCCACCACTTGTCGTCTGTATGGGGGATCATTCACACAGTCCCATTGATCCTCTTCAAGAATAATGCTGTCAGAATACAAAAACATAGAGACATGGGACCGGGAACACGGGACGTGGGGGCAGGGGATCTCACTGTCGGGGTATCTCACTAAAAGCCACTAACTTAAGCTTTATAACCGAAAGTTGTGTATAATTTTGTGATAAACTCCTTAGAAAGTGAATCAACTTTTTTATATTCATATTATAATTTTTGCTAGCTATGAGTAGGTACTAGTTATCAGTAGTTTATCCAATGGTAAAGTAAAATTACTGATGTAGCGCAATGATTTGAAAAAAACAAATTTATTTTTTATTGTTTTTCAAAGTACAACCCAGAACCGCAATCAGGGCCGCTGACAGCCAATCTGGGCCCCAAGTCTAGTAGACTATACCGGGCCCCCTCCCCACAACTTACCGGGGGGGGGGGGGGGAGAGAAAAAACAATTAAAAGTGTCATGCTAACCTGCACCAGATAGGAATACTATTTCATTACCTTTTCTTATTTTCTTGTATCTTATACCATTTTACCAATCATTCGAATTTAGCATAATTATTCAATGGAAATATTTAAAAAGTTATGGTGAATACTGAAAATAAAATACTTGTGTTTATTGTTTTAGGCTACTGTGTATGTGTATTTACATATTCTTCGTTGTTCATTATATCTTAAGGCTAAATTAAATTATTATAATATCAACACAGATACGTTAGTAATGGAATATTTTTAAAATTATAGTAAAAACTCCACAAACTATAAAATAATAATATAGGCTATAAAATAATATGTATAGGAAAAGAGTTTTCCATAAACATAATACAAGATTCACTCAAAATGAAGGATTGGTGGTTCCGAAATGTACCAATAAATACGGTGAAAGAACCCTAAACTATATTGTACACAGAATATTTAACAAACTACCAATGACATTTCAAAATATAAACATTTTTACAGCAAAAGTCAAATATAATCTAAGGAAATGGGTATTAGATACTGAAGGTTTATATTGATGCACTACCGAAGACCTTGTTTTCGTATTTGGAATCCACATTCCAAGGAAATGGAAAATCATTATAAATGTGTATTACCTCATGTATATTAAACTACAGAAGTACTTGTTGATTATATTCATTTGTTCATAATTATTTCATTTGTACTTGTTTGTTATACAGGGTGTTAAGGCAGTGTTCTGCAAAGTGTGCTCCGCGGCACACTGATGTGCCGTGGCCATTTGTAAGTGTGCCGCGAGTCCCGCGTCACTTCTCACAAAGTGCTCTGTAAATCGGTCTTTACTTTTCTGTGCGGCGCGGCGGCCGGAGGTGGCGTGGGTGGGACTCGATCGCTGCGAAGTGGCCGTGTGCTACGCCGCTACGCTACATTATCACGTATGCTACACTACATAAGTGGGGTGCTATTGCTACATTATCACGTAATTGCGCACGAGCTATCGGGGTGCATGCGCGTGACAACATAACATTACGAATTACGACGGCGACGTTGCGCCCGCTTGTTTAGTAGTCATTCGTTAATGCTAGTGTTTGGTTGTGTCGTCGCGAACTTAATTGACTTTTTTAATTGAAAAAAAATATCCCATATTACGTGCATATAATGGATAAATTCGTTAAAGGTACCGCAAGATTGTCAAGTGAAACTAATGATTCCCAAGAAGAAGCAGAGTCAACGAAGAAAAAACCTAAGCTTTTTGATCGGAAATACGATGAGAGCTATGTGCGTTATGGCTTTATATATTGCGGTGACGAATCGTGCCCAATCCCAAAATGTCTTGTTTGTGGAGAAACTTTGGCTAATAATTCGATGGTGCCCAGTAAACTTTCACGACATTTAACAACTAAACACCCATCGGTGGCTCACAAAGATAAAGCCTTCTTTCAACGTATGAAAGACCAGTCTAAGAAGCAGGTAACTCTCATGAGTTCATCTTTCAATACATCAAGAAAAGCGCAAAAAGCAAGCTACGTGATCGCTAATATGCAGGTTAAATCGAAGAAACCTCATTCTCTCGCTGAAACTTTAATTTTACCTGTCTGCAAAGAAATTGTCAAAATTATGATTAGCCAAGAAGCCGCTAAGGAAATCGAAAAAATACCTGCGTCAGCAGATACAATCTCACGTCGCATTAATGAAATATCTACCGACATTCAATCAACGTTAATTGAAAAATTAAGTCTAAGTGGAGTTTTCGCGCTACAAGTCGACGAGTCTACTGATATCAGTGGTCACGCGCATCTCATCACAAATGTGAGGTACACGGATGGATATGAAATAAAAGTTTTTATTTTGTCTGCCACTACCTGGTTATACCACCGGAGAAGAAATATTCAGAGTAACAAACCAGTACTTCAGTGAACATAATTTGGAATGGCGCAACTGCTTAAGCATTTGCACAGACGGAGCAGCAGCTATGACAGGAAAAATTAGGGGATTTATAACGCTTCTGAAAAAAATCCTAATATTAAAAATTTACATTGCTTTTTACACAGAGAGGCACTGATGACGAAGTCTCTACCTGATGAATTGTTGTCTGTCTTACAAGAAGTCGTCAAAATTGTCAATTACATCAAGTCGCGACCGCTGAACTCTCGTCTGTTTAATGCATTGTGTCAGGAAATGGGAGCAGATCATCAGTCACTTCTGTTTCATACAGAAGTACGATGGCTTTCTCGCGGAAAAGTGCTTTCTCGGATTTACGAGCTGAAAATGAGACCCAGACATTTCTAGAAACACAGGGTTCAGACTTTGCTTCTTTATTTAAAAAAGAAGAATGGGTAGCAAAACTTGCATATCTGGCGGACATATTCGCTCATATGAGCTGAACAAAAAAATGCAAGGAAGAAATTGTAACATTTTAACGTCTTCGGACAAGATTGAAAGCTTTCGCGCTAAGTTGGTGCTATGGATCAGCCACGCTACCAATGGTAGTAACGAAATGTTTCCAAATGTCATGGCTGCCGATTCAGAAAAAAAAGTGCAGGCTTTGATAGTGAAACACTTGGAGCTGTTAGCAGAAAGAATGGCTCAATATTTTCCTAAGTGTGACCTGCAACCTATGGACTGGGTAAGAAATCCATTTTCGGAAAGCATTTCGACCTATTTATGCGAATTGAGGTTTTCAACTCTCACTACGATAAAGTCAAAAAAAAGAGAACGCCTGAGGACGATCGACGAAGAGATGCGAGCAGCGTTATCAAAGATTGTTCCAAATTTTGATCGTCTGTGTTCAGTTAAACAGGCTCACATTTCGCATTAAACATCTTTTCATGTTAAATTGATTATAATAATAAATATTAATAAAATATTGTTTTTGGTAAATTTTGGTTTTGGTTCGGAGTGGCCACGCTTATTACGAATAATTTTTAGAAAAAAACTTTAGATATGCCGTAATTACTATAAAAGGAGACTTTTTGGCTTGGTGGCGGCGGAAAAAGATGCATTTTAATTATCAATTGCGTAAAATTAAAATTCACTTCTCCAACCGATTCGGTGACAGTTCGCGGTCATTCTGTCACTGTTATGTGATAAATATCAATCATAATTACACAAACCCGGCTAGACAAACCCTGCTTTGCCAAACAAACCATTCAAAACCTGGGATGTTTTTTTAAATTATGATGACATGCAGCTTTCGTAGTTTTACCTCAAAGTTCGCCGTTATTCGTAATAAGCCTAGCCAATCCTATCCAAAATTTACCTTGTTTTTTTTTCTTTGGTGTACCGTTAAAATTTCTTGATTAGTTAGGTGTACCGTGAACATAAAAAGTTTGCGGAACACTGTGTTAAGGGACGTACTTGACTTACTTTAACCAGTGATTCCTGACATTATTTGGAGTAAAAAATATAAATGAAATTTTGGTCTCCGGTGACATTTTTGATGTTTTTTTTATTTATTTTTTCTACAAAAACATAAAAAAATGGTAGGTGTTGGACAGTTGGAGGCGGGGTAAGAGGTTGGTCAGATTCTCGGCTGAGTGACCAGTGACGAAGTGTGGAAGAATTTTTTTTTGTTTGATTTTGAAGAAAAAAAATTTGAAAAAAAAAAGTTGTCAAAAAAAGTCACCGGAGACCAAAATTTCATTTACATTTTTTACTCCAAATAATGTCAGGAATCACTGGTTAAAGTAAGTCAAGTATGTCCCTTAACACCCTGTATAAGGCTTATATACTACTTTTTACATATTTATATTTATCCTATTTTGTAATTTAACATTATACATACCTACATACTGTTTGCCATTGTACCATGTAATATGCAAAAATGTTGTCATTATGTACCTGCTAACAAACTACATAAGCAGTTTAGCAGGTTTGAATGTTAATAAATAAATAAAATAAGGCAAAAAAAATTGTCGTCTATAAAATTGCTTTTCTATTTTTCTTGTTTGCAAAGCTATTTATGATATCATCAAAGTCCAAGTTTCTGACCAGACGATTTTCTAAGGATAACATTCCCAAACTTGTTAAACGTTCTTGACTCATTGTGGAACGCAAAAATTTTTTCACTCTAGACAACAAACTAAAAGATCTTTCTGCTTCCGCAACTGTTATGGGCAGAGTACAGAAAATTCGAATGGCAATTACTACATTAGAGAAGAGATTTGACAGTTTTTGGTTTGAATAAGTATTTAGTAACTGCAGTGGATTTAAATGTTCTGAAAAGTTTCCTGGCGTGTTTGACAGCTGGGCCCACGGAGCGTGCGGGCCCGGCCCGCGTCCGCTCCGAGTGTCATTGGCTTTTATTAGTCAAAAATCCGCACACCCGGGCCCCCCTTCGGCACGGGCCCCAAGTTTCAGACTTGGCCAACGTGCCCTCTCGGCGGCCCTGACCGCAATTAAGCAATTTGTCAACATGATTTTAATGTTTACAATTGTGGATGTTAAGAGGGCATTACTAGAGAAAACCAGAAATATGTCATTTTCAAATCAGATTTTAGACGTATTGACTCTTTTCCACAAAAAATTATAAATGGATTTCGAAAGATTATTCTTTTATCTAGCATTCGCATGTAATAAATTTTGAATTTTTTAAAATTTTTTTGTATAATAGGGTTATTCCATAGGTCGTTGGCAAATTTGTTAAATTTTCAAAAAAGATTTTGTATTATACCACACCCATTTCAAATAATAAAATCATGCAGTAAAATAAATCGATGCATTATCTAGCAAACGCATGTTTTAGAATTTTAATTTTAGTTTCAATAAAATCATTAAAAAATATGTACGTACATGTGTTTCTTGACGAAAATTGGTGCATTTGTGTATTTATTTGCGCACTTACAAACTATTATATTTCAATTTTTTTTAACATTCTTATTAAATTTAGACATTATTGAAAAATGATAAATACTTACAAAAAGTACATTATTTTAATAGTTTTATCATTACGCCTTTCAGAATTTTTGGATGAAGGTATAAATTAAAGCTAATTTGGATTGAAATAAATTCGATATTGACTTATAATTTAAAAAAACTGGTACGGAGAATAATTAATCTTTCTCATTGTAACCGCCCTGCACGATCGTAAGAACAACTTTCGACGATATGTGGATTTTCGTTCGCTGGCTGGTTAAACGCTCTTAATGTTCAATTATAACGTTCGTTCAATTAGAATGCAAAAAAAACAATGGGAGGTTATCACAGTCTTGGCTAACGCATAATAAAGTGTATATACAACGTGTTCCATGTTGATTTTTTTTATTGGTGCCTAAATAAAAGAGTAACGATAAATTTCATATTATTATTACATATATTATTGTGCGATGTTCAAAACGTTCGTATCAATGCATCTTTATATTCTTTCTCCGCGCTCGGTCAGCTGTTCTGTAAATTGAATTAATTGTGAATTTACACTTTTTTATTTGTTTATATTTTAAATGATGGTTGGAACATGATTTCAAATGAACAATCGCTATTTCTATGCATTTACCTAACGCCTCTCAGATGTTATCCGACACGCACAGATTCGCAAAAGCAAAGCTACGATTACCCTAGAAAAATTTTATTACATTTTTTTTGGCAATTTTAACTTCTTCGTTTAAAAAAATTCATAAAGATTATTTTTAAAATTTTCATGGGTTTCATGAACTATAAAGAATAGATTATCACGAGTTACATTAACTAAATTGAATAGATTATCACGAGTTAGACTTAGTTGAATAGATTATCATGAATTGAACAAAAATACTTTATAATGAATTACATGAACTAAATTGAATCGATTATCATGAGTGACGTGAACGAAATTGAATATATTATCACGCGTTACACGACTTAAATTTTTTAGATTATCACGAGTTACATTAACTAAATTGAATAGATTATCACGAGTTACATTAACTAAATTGAATAGATTATCACGAGTTATATTAACTAAATTGAATTGATTATTATGCGTTACATGAACCAAATTGAATAGATTATCACGAGTTACATCAACTAAATTGAATAGATTATCACGAGTTTCATTAACTAAATTGAATAGATTGTCACGAGTTACATTAACTAAATTGAATAGATTATTACGAGTTACATGAACTAAATTGAATAGATTATGACGAGTTACGTTAACTATGTAAATTGAATAGATTATCACGAGTTACGTGGACTAAATTGAATAGATTATTACGAGTTACATGAACTAAATTGAATAGATTATCACGAGTTACATTAACTAAATTGAATATGAGTTACATCAACTAAATTGAAAAGATTATCATGATTTCACCCGTAAAGTTTTGCGTTAGAACGTTTGAAACGCGGTGTAAAATATACAATAACCGTTGTATAAATACGATGAGAGATAAATGTAAATAATTTTACATAATTTGATGTACTCGTAATTTGTGATTAAAGTTTGAATCAAGTTTTTTTTTAAAAGGGAATGCAAAATATTATTTTTGATCACTGAACGTATTTTTTAGAGTGAAAACTTCTTTAGCACCGTTGTGATACGAAACTCGATGCAACGGATACAATATACATTTATAGAATTTAGCCAGCGAGAGAATAAGATAAATATTTATTTAATTCATAGGTTCATACTCGGTTCTAATGTAATACGATAAATCCACAGTTCCACGCAAGTCTCCTTTGGTGTTGTGGTATAAAGCTCCTGACCAACCTCTGCACATATTTAGCCGACCAAGGATCAAATCCTACGAAATCCAAAAAAAAACACTCCAAAATAAACAGGCAAAAGAAAATCCAAATGAAATCCGAATGACTCCGAAGAAGAAAACACAAATACTAATAAGATGGCCAAATGTATAGGAAAAAGTGCACCGAAATTCGACGACAAAAATTCCCTCATTGATAAAAAGTGCTTCTTAGTCTCCCTACTCATGTCTATTTTAGTTTTCTAAAGGTTTCACTTCTACCGCGTGTGAATTGCACTCTCTGATTTTTTGTAAGGCACTGATAACCCAAATGAAGTTCCTTTCTGTTAAATATAACATACTTCTCTTATACACAAGTTTTTAAGTTCTTGAAAAAAGAACTTCATTTTGAAGATAATCTTTATTTAGACGCCGTGTTGAAAGTGTAATATTACAAGAAATTCCCATCGTAGAAAAAATATATAAATTATAAAAACACATCAGAATCTGTTATAACACACTGAATGTATGAACAAATTTGCAGGGTTTGTTTAAATTCTACCTAACTCAGAAGATTTTTGATTTATTTTAACTCCTTAGACCTCGAGCATATTTTGTCAGGTCACAGTATTTCCGATTTGCAATAAAATCCAAATGAATGGAATATTTCTGAACCCATCCGAAAAGTAAAAATTGTTTTTGAAAAATTATGAAAAAGACTTTAGGAAAAAAACATATAATTTTAGATATACAAAATTGTTAATGTAAAAAAATATATATGGTTCACCTTACGTTTTTTCTAAGTAAATTTACTAATTAAGGAAAAATATAAAAAAGCAACAAGACAAGTGTATAATAAACAATATTGTTATCTATCTCATTTCTGTCGTTTCATGTAAAAATAATGCATGGAAAATTTTTCATATTTTTATTTCAAACTTCATTCGTAAACTTTGATTTTATATATCTACGTGTACTTTTTAATTCTTCTGCGGTTAACTTTGAATAATAAACAAAAATTTTAACAAAACAAAAAAACGACTTCAAAAAATGCACTAAAAAGTAAAAAAATAATTTCGTATTCTTCTACAACTTTATAATCAACTTACCTTTTCTACTCATCAATATGTAGGTACGATTGTTATTTTTGGAGTCGGTGTCGGCGGGAGAGGAGCTGTCAAGTGAACACGCCGGGCCGCGGGTACCTTGGTTGACACCGACTCCAAAAATAACAATCGTACCTACATATTGATGAGTAGAAAAGGTAAGTTGATTATAAAGTTGTAGAAGAATACGAAATTATTTTTTTACTTTTTAGTGCATTTTTTGAAGACGTTTTTTTGTTTTGTTAAAATTTTTGTTTATTTTTTTTATTTTTAGTGAATCTGAAGTACACTAACTAATTCGATTAAGATTCGGCCGAGTATCGTAAATTTGTTCTTCAGAATTGGAGAGTTCCGTTACTTTGTCATGGATCCCATAATCAGAACCTAACCAAACTCTTCTCAAACTACCCTTGAAGTACATCCTTTCCAATAAAAAAAGAATCATTGAAATCGGTTGGCGTGATATTGAGTTATTCGTCCATTTGTCGCGCACATACTTGATGCAAATTTAAGACTTATATGATTTTCTCATGGATGCCATTGTCAGAACTGGACCAAATTAAAATGGGACCACACGGGAAGCACCAGCTTTCAAATAAAAAAAGAATCATCAATATCGGTTCACCCTGTCGAAAGTTCTGAGGTAACAAACATAAAAAAATAAAAAAAAAATACAGTCGAATAGAGAACCTCCTCCTTTTCGAAGTCGTTTAAAAAGCATGGAGTTTTCTCTTTCTAACACCGTTTAGATCATATTTTTTAAAATGACAGTAAAAGAGATACAACAATTCCTCTCATTCCTTTGATTTTTTTTTTACATGAGCTCACACAGGAGGCCCCGAGAAAGATAATTTCCCTCAAGGCCTATGTCATCTTTGGGGATGCTGTGTAGAGGGTTTTTTAAGAAAAGGAATGAGAGGAGTGTTCTGGAAAGGAAAAGGATTTAAGGGGTGGGTAGGAATCTGGGGTTCAGCGTGTCCTGGTCATCCGCCTCCAAGACCTAGACAAACCTCACCCCATGAACCCGGGCACCCCTGCTAAATCACCAAACGTAGCGAACCACTTGGGGTGACATATGGCAGAGGTGTTGGTTATCCAATAAAGGTTCCCGGGGCAGCGGTACCCATTCCCGCCTCCTAATTGTTTTCAAAAGCGAACAAATTAGTCTCAGGGGTTAAATAAGTAGCATTATATAAAATATTTTCACAAGAGAAATTCAATATTTTATTAAAATAAAATATTTTCACAACTGTCGCTTATTAATATTTATAACTTTTTTAAAATATTACCTCTTTCATTTCACACGATGTATTTGAGCATTTAGCAAAAATTTAAGCAAAATGAAATAAATGGGTTTCTGTTTAATATGCACCTACTTAAGATTCTCTGATTTAAGATAGTATTCTGTGTAATATGCACCTACTTAAGATTCTGATTCTCTGATTTAAGATAGTATTCTGTGTTATATGCACCTACTTAAGATTCTCTGATTTAAGATAGTATTCTGTGTTATATAAACCTACTTAAGATTCTCTGATTTAAGATAGTATTCTGTGTAATATGCACCTACTTAAGATTCTCTGATTTAAGAATCTCCCACATTATTATTTTTTACGACTGTAGACTTAGTGGGTAGTCATAAACCCGCGTGCAATATTCGCTCTGTAATTGTATTGCTGCGACCGCCACTGCAATTGCACCTATATAGCAATATTTTCCGCAACTTTAAATGAAACACTTCGGGAAGGTTTACTGCAACTGCAAATAACAATAAGGACATTGAAATTTTATCAACTAGATAGGCCCCACCAATATATTTGGCCCCACACCTCACCCGCTAGCAAATATGTGCACTTCGTTACGCAACTTATTTAAATAAATTTATATTTAGCGCCCATTTGGACATTTGCAATGAATTCAAAATGTTCACGTTGGACATCAAAATGAGATGTCATACATAACTATTGCATTACATTGCAATGCAAAACATTGAAAAAAAAAAAAAAAAAAAAAAAATATTGAAGTTTTAATATTATGAAACCATTTGACTTTTATTATTAACGTGACGACCGACGTTTATGCAGCTCTTTCTTACACATTAAATAATGGTGAGACAAAATATGAGACACACAAAATACGAGTGACTGTTTCCTCAAAAGGACTATTTTTTTCCTTTGGAGGAAACAGATATATCTTGTCACGGCTCAGTTACGGTGACTGGAATTGCGTTTCATTTTAATGATTGTAAGTTATCTTTGGGGGGTGCAGACATACGTTCTCCGTTTGTCTCATTTTCGACTGATGTTATCTAGTGTGAAGAAAGAGCTGCAGCATTACATGTGTTACGATATACGAAACGCCTCCTCTCAAATTGGAGCGCACGCCACTGTACAGACAAACAGTTTCGCTCCCTCGCCGCAAGTGCGCCGCGCGCTGACGGCGGCGGAACGCCAGCCTCGGTCGGCCGATTAGCGAGCCCGCCATTCTCCTCCCGAGCCCGCTCTGGGCGCACGTGTATCGTGAACCACGCTGCACTGTTCCGGAACATTCCATAACGCCGCTATGGCGGTTGTTATTTTGCCTAGTGACTGGCGGGAATGCCAAGAACGGATAAATTCTTCTCCACATAACCGAATCTCCAAGAGACCAGCCTGCTACTGTGAGTACCATGAGCTATTTAACCCCTCTTTATTGCGTGTGTTCCTTGTAAATTCAACGCGAAGATAAATGACCGCCCCCAGAGAGATTTTAGGGCCAAATTCACCCGATTTAGATAGAATTACTGTTGCTACCCTGTACTACTCTGCTTGCATTATTGTATCATTGTGTTTACGAAAGAATTCTACCCAATACAACTGTTATTTACCGTAGCCACTTGTTTCACTGTCTCCCCCAGCCCGTAGGATTTGAGCTTATTTCAGGGATGCCACACAAACGCCTCAGAGATCCTACCACCCTGATGATAGTCTCCTCCGCTATGCTGACCATTCTGAGCTAGTCTGTCGGCAGAAGGTAGGCACCTCAATGATGGTCCATGATGGACTCTGTAACGCTGTCCGAAATGTTGGCTAAAGGAGGAGGTAGCTGAACACGGCATAACACCCCAAAAACAAATAACAAAAAAGGTAAGAATATAGTTTCTAAAAGTTTACACAAACTTGAAATAAAGTTGTTATGTGGCATTTTTGTTTCCTTCTCTCCGATCCAATCTTTCGTTTTGTGTGCCAATGCACACTGCAGTTATGAACCATTGCATCTGGTCGTATGCGGAAAATTTCTTCCACTTGAGACACTGTTCTGTAAGTTGAATATTATGAATGTGCGGTTTGCCGGAGTTATTGTTGCTGGCAGAATCAGAGCGTGTGCCGTGTGCCGTGTGCCGTGTGCTGGGCGCCATTCAAGTTTCAACCATTGAGAGATATTACGTGCTCTTAAGGTATGGAGGGCCATCAATAGAAGCAATTTCTCGTATTTTTTTAATGGTCGATGTATTCTTCGATTCCGGTTTCTTATTTGATATGTAGTAGGTACCTTTCGATCATACCGCAGAAGAGTAATCGCTGGAAGAAGAACTATTGTATTTGAATTTATAGCGGGTTTCAATTGATGTTGAACTTCTAGGAAGAAATCTTTCGTACATACCTAATATTAGGTCCTTACATATGAAATTGGCGTTTTGTATTGGAGGAACATAAAGTCGATTTTTTTTAAATATAATATATTTATTTAATCAAAGTATGTACCATTGCTATCTATGCACTTTTGCCATCTCATAGGTAGTTCATCGATCCCTTTACCAAAAAAACCATTCGGACGGGAATCAATAAAATCTTTGAAGGCGGTTTGGACTGCCCCATCGGAGTTGAATTTTTTCCCTTGCAAGAAGTTATCCAAATTTCGAAAAAAATGGTAATCTGTTGGAGCAAGGTCCGGAGAGTACGGTGGATGTCTTAGACATTCCAATTGAAGCTTCTCTAATTTGGTAGCCGTCTGTTGTGCAGTGTGTGGTCTAGCGTTCTAACGCGCGTTTGTTGATTTGCTTCACTTAATACGTGAGGTACCCACCTTTCGAGCTTTTTCACTTTCCCAATTTGCTTCAAGTTCATTAAAACAGTTTTATCACTAATACCGCAGCCTGCAGCTAACTCGGACGTGGTTTGCGATGGATCCGCTTCCACAATAGCCTTCAATTCTTCATTATCAACTTTGGTCTCCGGCCGTCCACGGGGCTTGTTCTGCAGGTCGAAATTTCCAGAACGAAAACGTCAGAACCAAAAACGCACTGTGTTTTCTTTTGCGGCACCGTCGCCATACACATCATTAATCCTTCGAGCCGTTTCTGCAGCACTGGTGCCACGGTGGAACTCGTACTCGTAAATAAAGCGTTTTTTCAAGTTTTCCATTTTGTAAACTAAGTGACGCAAAGAAAAAAAACAATTAAGGAAAAAACAAATGAATTATAATTTTCGACACACAAATACATGAGTAAATAGCTGTATAAATATGAATTTGGAATTCCCAACCAAAGAGAAGATATTTGAGATCAAAGTACGGCAAAACGCCAATTTCATATGTAAGGACCTAATATTATGTTTTGTTTTGCTATCCAAATTTTAATCATTTACTTCGCTTATTAATTTCACCCGCAGGAGTTGGATTAACAGCTTCACCACCCCCCTCTTCCTTTCTTTTTACCCATCTCTTCCATTTTCATCACACCCTATAATATTCCCGGAAATTTGGAAATGTCAAGGTCTTACTGGCTGTTGGAAACTGTTGTTATGAAATCTTAATGTAAATAAAATCTATAAAATCTGTATATAAAATCTTCATTACTCATTATATTATACTTAGTATAAAATGAAGTCGCTCAAAATGTATGTGCGCATAGATCTTTTAAACTACGCAACGGATTTTCATGCGGTTTTCACCAATAGATAGAGTGATTCAAGAGTAGGGTTTATATGTATAATACATGCTTGTTATAGTAGAGAAAGTAGAGAAAGGCCGAGAAATTCAAATATTCAATTTAGGCAGCGGGCAGCTGGCAAGCGGGTGGTGTGGATTTTATAAAGGTTGGGTAATGGCGTTGTGTTTCGTTAGCCACAGATATGTGGCCGGGTCTGCTAGTAATATATAAAACAAAGTCGGGTGAGTTACACCATTTATAACTCGAGAACGCCTGGACCGATGTTTACGATCTTTGATTTGTTGGATTTGTCTCCGCCCCGAATAGCAGAATAGTTAATAAAAATCGAAAAAATTCACATACATTTTGTATGGAACGAATTCTCATCTTTTGAAAGAGCCACAGGAATATTGTGATTAGTATAATATTGAGTAGTGAGTGAATTCCAAAAATTCACTCACTACTCAAATGTCAATGCGCTGATTGTTTTGCTTTTGTTCTTAAACATATAATGCTGCCCTCTTTCTTACACACCAATGTCAACAGTCGAAAATGGGACAAACGGTGAACGTATGTCTGCACCCCTCCAAAGGAAAAATACAATAAATAAATCTCCCTCACACGCATAAAGAAAATAAAACGCAATTCCAGTAAGTAAGTTGAAAAGTAAGAAAATCATAAAAATTATAAATCCGTACGCCATCTCTGATACTGACAAAAATAAAACACATTGCTTCATTGTGTAATTATTAACTTAATAAAACAACTGAATTTAATTCAGCTATAATTTAACACAACAGTTATTGATTCTGAGGCGGTACGAAGTAATTTAATAAAATGCATACGGCCTTCCACACAAGTCAGTTCCTTTTGATTTAATCCATTTGCAAACATACTCTTCTGTTATTTTGACGCTCGATATGACCCGATTCAAGTTTTTTTTTTTTTTTGTATTTCCTTCCTTCTTCATACATTTGTCAAAACTAACTGTAATTGTTTTAATCTAAGTCGAATAAAAATTAGAAATTAAAACAGAAGTCGACAGTAAAATATACAGCAAATATTGAGATCCGACTTGATATTTTCGACTGGATAATAGGTATGTTTCGCATCAATCACGTGAATTTAGAATAATATATATCATATCTCGCTAATAATAATAACATATCTCGCTCAGCACCGAACGAGTACAGTCGCGTTATTTTGTAAGAAGTAAAACAATAAATATAATTACTTACATTAATAACTCGCCCACCTGGGCGATTCCATTAATTTAATATGGAAACCGAAGAAATTTTTAAAAATATTAAAGACTTAGTTAATAAGATCACTTCAGTGAAAGACTCAAAAATAAAATTAACACTGGAACAAAATATTGTATCACTGGAAGAAAAAATTCATCACGAACTAATTAGTCTACAAAAGAAGATCATAGAATTACAAGAAATTAATATTAAAAATAATCATCACTACACACAGAAACTCGAAGAAATCCATCAAAATAACAAAAAATCATACGCGAGTGCACTAAGTAACAATAAAAACTTTGCAGAAACTTCATATAATGCAGAACAGAAATACGCCATTTTAATTACCTCAAAAAACACCTTGAAGGCCGAGGACATAAAAATAAAAATTCAAAAAAATATTAATTTAACAAAAATAAAAGTTGGAGTAAATGGAGTAAAAAAGATCGGAGAACAAAAATTAGTGATTTCTTGCCAAAAAAAAGAAGATGCAGAAAAATTAACCGAAGAGATAAATAAAGTAATTGGAAAAGAAGTATCGGCCGAAGAAATAAAAAAAAGGAAACCGTGCTTAATGTTGAAAAGCCTGCAATGCCAATTGACTGAAGAAGAAATTATAGACGGGATTGTACAACAAAATGAAGGATTAACCCTAGAAGACAAAAAAGACATTAAGCTTATCAAGGAATTAAAAAATAAGTACAATGAAGGAAAAGAAAACGACACCACTAACTACATTATCGAAACAACTGGACAATTAAGGAAAAAACTAATTGATAAAAAAAAATTAAACATCAAATTCCAAAGAGTGTACGTCAGCGACTGCAGCCCGCTCACACAATGTTACCATTGCCTCAAGTTCGGCCACACAGCTCAAAGATGTCTCGCCAGGACGCAACCTCCCATTTGCCCTCATTGCACTAAGGAACATATACTATCCAAATGTGAAAACAAAGAACAAACTCCAATCTGCAACAACTGCTGTGTCCAAAACAAAAGGTTTGATATGAACTATTCCACCGATCATAGAGTCGATAGCATAAAATGCCTTTACCGGCAAAAAATGCTTCGAATTGCCAAAGAACGCATTGACTACGAATAAATATTGTAAATTTTCATTTCCTCAAACTCTTATCTATAAATTAACAATGAATGATTTTTTATGTAACGCATTAGATAAAAAAATATGTATTGAAGAAAACTTATATCACTCTATAAGAGATTTCTATTTTATTTGCACTCAAAAAAGATTTACTCAATTTCATAAAAATATTAAAAGCGTAAAAATTTTTTTTGAAAAATTAATAATATTTTTAAAAGAAATATTTTTTTTCCCGGGCTTGATTGGGTTTACAAAGACCTACTCTACTGGCGAAACTAATTACTCCATTCCAGGGTACCAGGTAACAATAATAAGAATAAACAAAAACTCTGATATTGGAATATCTATTTCCAACCAGTATAATGTTCTCAATATTAATGAAGTAATTAATGATTATGATGTTAATATTTTAAATATAAAATTTAAAGACGTAAATAAATTATCGCATTATATTGCTATTTATCCTACACATAAGTCTACAGTACAACAATTTATAGTAGAATCAAAAAACGCTTTATTGAATTTTAGAAATATAAATAATATTATTTTACGAGATATGCATTTAAATATTGTAAATGATTATGCTAGTAATGATAAAGATGTGATCAATCAATATATGATCAATAAAAAACCGGAACATTCTTCAACAATCTCTACACATTATAAAATCCGTATTTGTATTACTAACTCTATGTCACACTCTACTTTGAAAATACTCTACATATTTAAAAGAAATCAATATCGCATTAATATTTTTACTAAATGGATGACTTCATAGCTAATGAATTAGAAAATAATTTTAAAATACAAGAATATGAGTGTGTATACACCGATTCATGTAATGACATAATCTCAAAGAATCTCAATAATATTTTCATTTTTCATAGTAATATACGAAGTATGGAACGAAATTGGGATGAATTAATTCTAAAATTAAACAATCTAAATAAAAAACCTGACATCATAATATTATCAGAAACTTTTACTAATGACGAATCACCCACCTATCATTTACCAGAATATAATTATGTTACAACCAAAATAAACATCAATAAAAATAGTGGTCTCGTCATATTCATTCACGATAAATTTAGTATTGTCAAAATAACTGAACATCCTATACACCTAGTAAACTGTATTGAAATACAATTAAAACTCGACAAAACAAACTACCACATAATAACTGTTTACAGAACACACGGTTCGAATATCTCGTCATTTATAAATGAATTTAAACAAATACTGTTAAAATTTAGTAATAAACTTTGCTTTATTGCAGGAGACTTCAATTTAAACATTAATGAAAACGTAGAAAATAATTTCAAAAATGAATATATTAATTGTATGACTGAATTTAACTTCATATCGTGCATTAATAAAAATACGAGAGAGA
Organism: Limnephilus marmoratus; assembly: GCA_917880885.1. NCBI lineage: Eukaryota > Metazoa > Arthropoda > Insecta > Trichoptera > Limnephilidae > Limnephilus > Limnephilus marmoratus. The sequence continues at coordinate 25,857,295 of OU862923.1, read as the reverse complement.
TAAAAAATCACACTCCATCTTGTTTAGACCATATATGGACTAACATAAATATTAAAGATATCGACAAAATTAAATCAATTGTTTGGAAAACGAATATAACTGACCACCATGCATGCATTCTTCTCTATGATAACAAAATTAAACATAAAAAATTTAATCTAACAAAGACAAAATCCTACACAAATATGACTATTTTATCAAAAAAACTAAGAAATGAACAATGGAACAACGTGTTAAATAGTTATGATACCGAGACTTGCTCAAAAAACTTTGAAAATATATTGTCTCAACACATAAAAAATTCAACTACTGAAACTACAGTCCGCATTAAATCTAAACTAAGAATTTTAAAGCCTTGGATAACACAAGGACTTATAATATCAATTAGAAACAAAGAAAAACTTTATAAAACAGCATTGAAAAATCCTCTAAATGAAAAAGCATACACTTTTTACAAAAAATTTAAAAATAAATTAACAAACTGTATCAAAAAAAATAAAGAAGACTATTTCAAAAATAAAATACTTTCTACAGACAATAACAATAAACAAATATGGAAAACAGTCAACTTAGCCATGGATAACACTAAAAAAACACAAAAAATAAAATACATTGAACATGAAAATAAAATAATAGATGCTAATATTCAACCTAAACAATGTGCAAACATCTTTAATTCTTTTTTTGCTAATGTAGGAAAAAATCTTGCGAAAAATATCAATAAATCTTTTAACCCGAAAAAACAAACGATTGAAAATGTACAAAATCAAAATAATTTATCAAAATTTGAAACAACCTCAGAAAGTGAAGTTTTAAAAATAATAGAAGGCATGAAAGGAGGTTCGTCTCCCGGATTTGACCTTATTACAGTACATTTTCTAAAATCCATGAAAATTCATTTGGTAAAACCAATTACTCATTTGATAAACTTAAGTTTAACAGAGGGAATATTTCCGACAAACTATAAAAATACAATTATTTCACCTATTTATAAATCTGGAGATCCTCAACAAGTAACTAACTACCGCCCAATTTGTCTAATCTCAAACATTGGAAAGATTTTTGAAAAAATTGTGAAGAACCAATTGGTCGGTTTCCTAGAAAGTAATAAAATTCTTCACCAAAACCAATTTGGTTTTATAAAGTCACTCAGCACACAAGATGCTATTGCTAATGTAACCTCATACATCAATGAATCATTGGATAAAGGTGAAAAATGTGCCGGTATATTTATTGATCTCAGAAAAGCTTTTGATAGTATATCCCATGAGATTCTACTAAAAAAACTAAACAATATAGGTATAAAAGACAATGCAATTAAATGGATTTCGAACTACCTAAAAAATCGACCGCAAGTCGTAAAAATAAATCAGATTAATAGCGATAAAGAAATATCAGACTTTGGAATCCCTCAAGGTACAGTAATCGGACCAATCCTTTTCACCATATATGTTAATGACATTTTTTTTCAACCACTACATGGCCAAATTACTTCATACGCCGATGATACGGTACTAATAATTAGCGATAAAACTTGGGAAAAAGTAACATTTAAAGCCACCGAAGACATAAATATTTTAAAGAATTTCTTCGACGTAAATTTACTATCACTAAATGGTGATAAAACATTTGTAATTCCATTTGCAATACACAAAAATGATACCCCTAAAAACATTGACATCATCATCCATGATAATTCCAAAACACATAGTAAAAATTATTGTATCCAAAACTGCACAATATTAAAAACAACAAACACAATCAAATATTTAGGAGTCATTATCGATAAAAATTTGAAATGGAAGGAACAAATTTGTCAAGTTGTAAAAAAAATTAGAAAATTGATTTATATATTTTTAAGAATCAGAAATTTTTTATCTGTAAAAAACTTATATCTAATATATTACGCTTTGGTTCAATCAACTTTACAATATGCTATCATTAGCTGGGGATCAGCATACAAAACTAATCTTTCCCCAATTGAAGTTGTGCAGAGGCTAATAATTAAAATCATATTTAAAAAACCTTCTGACTACCCAACGGATCAATTATTTAAGGAATTTCAAGTACCATCTTTCAAAGATCTATACAATAGAAATGCATTGATTCAAATTATAAAAGAAAAAGAAAAATATCAATTTATAACTGAAAACCGTACTAGACATAAATATATTTTTTCATGCCCAAAATTAAACACTTCCTTTGCACAAAATTATTATACTTATCAAGGAAGACTTATTTTCAACCGATTACCGGATGAAATTAGAAAAATTAATGATAAAATCCAATTAATAAACACTGTAAAAAAATATTTTAAAGATAATCTCAAAAAAAAAAAAACAGTTTCCGACTAATCTAATCTACTTATAACTCAGTTTCCAAGTGATACTCCATTCTTCAAATAAGTTAAATTTTGTATTGTTTTTAGCAACTAATTACAATAATTCTGGACACATTATCCAAATAGTAAAATTGTTTTGATAGTAGATAAATACTTATAATTACATATCACCGAACTTACAACTTATTGTTTTTTACATTCACATTGTAATTTAAGAACTTAAATATAGCATTAAAAAATGTACACTACTCTTCCAGACACAAGCTAACGCTTCCATGGAAGAGTGGTATTAACATATTTGAATATGAACATGTAAGCAAATTAACACATCATCTAAATGTACAATATATTTTATATGCTATAATCAATAAACGTTTGATATAAAAAAAAAAAAAAAAAAAAAAAAAAAAAAAAAAAAAAAAAAAAAAAAAAAAAAAAAATAATAATAATTATTATTGGATAATTTATAAAGCGCCGTTTTTGTGAAAAATCACCTCAAGGGCGCTGTACAATTTATTAGGAATGCTTAGGTTCTAACTAATTTTACTATTTATAAATGGATACAGAAACATACCTACCTGGCTGGTCACTTCCGATAAACACACTTTAATTAGAAAGTTTATGGAGAAGATACGGCTTTGCACGCGGAGGACATTACAGTTAACACACTGGACATTGCATGATTTTACATTATTTGCTACCCTAGTATTACATTTTTTGAATGGATTAGTGGCAAAAGTAGAGTTGGTATTTATTTTAAAATACTGGAGAATTTAGGACTATTGGAGATTAGTGGCAAAAGTATTGTTGATATTTAGGACTCTTTAGGGCTGGAGTATGTTCATGAAATGACCTTCACAAACGCTTACGTTTTTTTTATTTTTTTTTATTTATTTTTTTTATTTATTTTTTCTACGTTTTTACAGGTTAGTTATTTACGGTGTCGAGGGCATTGAATGTGAAGGTGAAAGATTTTGAGTTTATGGATACGACTGTCTGAAAAGGTGAGTTTTAAGTCTAGCTCTAAATTCCGCCGCGTCTGTGATCATTCTTAAGTCATATGGCAGTCCATTCCAGGCTTTAGGTCCTGACACTCCGAAAGCGCGCTCACCGAACTTAGTATCTGGTGTGCGCTTTGGTTCCTTTAACCTTATAGATAGCTGATGACGATAGCTGATGACGCTGCTGACCTCAGGGTTGACTGACGATAATTGGAATTTTCTGGAATACACAATTCCGATAAGTAAGCCGGAGCCATTCCGTTAAGGGACTTAAATACCATCCAGCAGAGCTTAATGCGGGAATATTTTTTACAGAAGTCGCTAAGAACAATGGCGTTTCTTGAAAACGCAATCTGCAGATAAACCAAACCCGTTATAAAATCAAATAATATTCTGTTAAAATAATAAAATAATAACAATAACAAAAAATTACGTACTCCATCACATCTTTTTTCAATTTCTTTCATATCGCTAAATTCAAAGGTGACAATGATACTGTAAACATGAAGACTTCTAGATGAGTACATATGTATTATGATTGACTATTAAGGTGGTCCAAAAATTTTTTTTTATTATTTTTCATTTAGCCACCCCGTGAATTTGTTACACGTATTCATAGAAATAACGTAGTAAAATTTCAGCGAGATAGCTCAAGTAGAAAGGGGTGCTCAATCGAGTGTTGTTTTTTTAATTTTTTGTGTAAAATGCTTAATTTTTACTTTTTGCTGCAGGCCAGTTTTTTCTGTTAAACCATTAAATAAATATTAAAATAAACTACTGAAGAGTTTTATAGACAAATTTGAACAGTATTTGATACTTATTTAGTAGACTGTGAAGTGAATCAGTGAAGTAAAATGTGTTCATCTACTCGAAAAAAATACGAAATTTTTCTACTTGGAGTTCGAAATATTGAGCCATTGATGAGGTTTAACCAACATCCTACTCTTCGGCAAGTTTTATTCCGTTATTATTACATATTAAATGATTCCAAAAATGTGAAAGATTCCGCGCATGTAATTATTCAAGAACTTCTAAAAGTATGGAGTAAATCTAGTATTCCGACCAGACAACAAAATTACTGCATTGAAAAACTAATTAAGTTTCTTAAGAACTGGCTGCTATTGAAGAAAAATAGAGGAATAAATTATGAAGCACAAAGAAAAGGAGAGTATTTGTTTAAAAAAGAACTAGAAAAACTTTTTGATATTGCCCATTTGAATTTAATAAAAATTGCGGAAGACAGAGCGTTTCTCATCGATCAAAGATGAGAACGTAAGATGATTATGACCTTAATTAACAAGAAACTAGAAAAGGTCAAAGAAAGTTCTCTAAAACAGAAACAAAGATCTGAAGAATTGAAAGAAATGGCTGCTAAAAGTAATGCTTCATCTTTGGTGGTGTCGAGACAAGAGTTAGAACTTGAGTGCAGTTTTAGTAGCACTTCTAGTAATGCTAGCATATTAGAGGATAAGTCCAAATATGAGTTTGTAGTGCGTTGAGCTGTCTACAAGTGACGTATTTACACAACACGTTACCAGTGCGCTTGATGGTAATAAGATTTAAAAACTAATAAAGAGAGAAGAAAAACAAATTGTTCGATTTGTTAGTTATCATCTACACCAAAGTTTGAATCGAAGTGCCTTTGGCAGCAGATGCACCAGTAAATGACTTAATACTTTGGAATAGCTTAAAATTGTACGAAGCCATTGATTCCGAAATCAGTATAGCAGCTAGGGGTGTCTTAGACCGTCACTTTTGGTATTTGTCAGATGAACTAGTCGCATTTACACTGTTTTCTGAAAAGCTGTCTGACGCTGAGAAACAGGCCATTGTTCAAAAAATAAATTCCGATGGCGGTAATCGTTCAGTACGAGGTGATTCTGCTAAGCTTGCCTCAGAGGTTACATTAGAAGCTTTTGCAACACAAAGAACGTTGAAAACGCTCTTAGTTCTTGATATCAACGACTCTTTCTTGCAATTAACTCCCGAGACTTGGAATAACAATGTTGATTACCTTCAAGGCAAAAGCTGAGTCAAAAATTTGCGTGTTGTTAATGATACAGCGGAGAAAGGTGTTAAACTATTAATTTGAAGATTACAAGCTTTAAGATTACTCGCTAAGAATGAGGAAGAAAAGCAATTTTTACTTCACATCGTTGAACAAAACAGAAAAATCGTTTCTACTGAAACATTCAAAAAGGAGTTAACAAACATAGTTTTGAAAGATTGCAACTAATATTATGTTAATTATTGCTTTGTTACCAAATTTTGTTCAAATTTAAATACGTTTTATACTTATTTGACAAAAATACTTGTAATATCAATAAACCTTAAATTACGAGTTTTACTTAAAATCCAGAACTTTTGTCAGAAACTTCTAATTCGATGAGCACCCCCTTGTATATAAGATAGGGGGCTGAAATTTTTTACACATAATAGGAATTTTAGGTGTAACAAATTAAATGGGTGGCTACATCTATATTTGAAAAAAAAAAATTACTATGTAGGTCTGGACCACCTTATTGACTATGTATGTTAATTCAATTTGTGAGGCGGGAATGGGTACCAACTTATTTAGTTACCAACTTAACTAGTTTATTGGATAACCAACACCCCTGCCATAGGTCACCCCAAGTGGTTCGCTATGTTCGGTGATTTAGCAGGGGTGCCCGGGTTCATGGGGTGAGGTTTGTCTAGGCAGGGGCGGCCCTAGCTAAATTATTAGGTGGTGCGAAATCTCTTGGTGGCGCCCCCCCCCTCCTAACAAAAAATAGAGCTCTTTCTGTGCAGTTATGCAACTTTAATTGAAGTACCTAGTAGGACAGATGAGAAATAAAATCAGAATTTTTTTTTACAAAACTAAAAACGACTTAAAAAAATGCAATAAAAAGTATAATAATAATTTCGTATTCTTCTACATCTTAATAAAAAACTTACTTTTTCTACTCATCAATATGTAGGTACGATTGTTATTTTTGAAGTCGGTGTCAGCCAAGGTAGATTTGTAACTACATACATAGTCATAGGTGAGATGTGCTTGTGTCGCACGCGCGACTAGACGAGGCGAGAGGCGAGAGCGAGGCCACAGCGGGAGGGGAGCTGTCAAGTGAACACGCCGGGCCGGGTACATTGGCTGACACCGACTCCAAAAATAACAATCGTACCTACATATTGATGAGTAGAAAAAATTTGTTGATTATTTAGTTGTAGAAGAATATGAAATTATTTTTTTTACTTTTTAGTGCATTTTTTAAGTTGTTTTTTGTTTTGTTAAATTTTTTGCTTGTTTTTTGATTTTTAGTGAATCTGAAGTACTTTTCGTAATCCTCAAAATTAAAACACATTCAAAAACACTAACAGAATAACAACTTTTTCATTTATTCACGTCAATCAATAGATAACAATTCTCTTCACGAGTTTACGTCAATCACAATTAATGAACTAAATTAGAATGACAGAAGGAATATTTCAAGGAAATCCCCGATCGAGTTATGGAACGAAAATAAGGAAAAACATTTTTTCGGGAATCTCCGACCAACCGAGCCATAGAGCTAAATAAAAGTCAGTGTTCACGAGTAAAATATTTTTTACGGCAATTTTGCACTTTTGTAAGTTTTTAATTCACGTTCCACGGGGGGTGGGGGGGGGGGGGTGACACTCGAACGCAAATACTTTTAAGACTTATATGGTTTTCTCATGGATGCCATTGTCAGAACTGAACCAAATTGAAATGGGACCACACGAGAAGCACCAGCTTTCAAATAAAAAAAAGAATCATCAATATCGGTTCACCCAGTAGAAAGTTCTGAGGTAACAAACATTAAAAAAATATAGTCGAATTGAGAACCTCCTCGTTTTTGAAGTCGTTTAAGTAATATATGTTTGATAACATTTATTTAATTAAATCTGCGAAAATCAATAAAAATACTAGAACACAACTTTTCTTGCTTTTGCCCTTGCGAATTTTTTTTATTAAATCAGAATATAATTTGAAATTAAACACTTTTGTACTTTCTTCCACTAATTTTTATTTCACCAGGACCGGTTTCATCCTATTACGGACATTTTCAGACTGGTAGTTGAAATTCTTATGCTACGGTATTTATACACTCTTAGGCAGGGGTACACAACATTGTCTCTATATAATGAATATTTCTATTTTGTTAATTTTAAGGTATTATAAGTTATTTTGTTAATTTTAGGTACATACATGTAATTATAAAGTTTATTATTAAAATTATGAATGATGTTACATATTAAATAGATAATTTTACTTCAAATGAATATACATGAATTTATATAATTTAAAAGGTTTGTGATTACTGATATTTTATTTTGGTATTGTTGGGTTATTCCCTCCTTGTTGCTTAGGGCTTAATTGACAAATATTGATGCACTATGGTATTTATTATTATTAGGATTCTCCGTGTATTTGGGTTATTACATTTTTAAATTACATACTTAAATTACCCCACTGCTCTCCGAAGTAAAATTATTCTAAGTAAATTATAATGGGTATATTAATGGTGATTGAGCATTATGTTCCAACTGTTTATTCATGACGTATTTTCGATCTATTTTCATAAAAATTAGTGGAAGAAAGTACAAAAGTGTTTAATTTCAAATTATAATACAATGGAATTCCACCACGAATTATCAGTGCAAAAACTAGACTCATTAAAATCAGAATAATTGAACCCTTTGGCAATATCATTCTCAATTGATAAAATTGCAAGATCTGATAGTCTTTCTTGACCCATAGCCGAATGTAAGTACGTTCTAATTTACTAAAGCTTCGTTCTCCTTTGGTGACAATTACAGCGATGGTCAGCAAAATCCGAAGCGCTGTCCATACATTTGGGAATATATCCTGCCAATCATTTTTTTTATAAGTTGAAGAACTTGTAGTGGCTCTGCTGAGGCAAGATATTTTAGTTGTGGGTTTAGGCTCAAAAGTTCTTCAACCAATTCGCAACTAAAGACATCAAATTTTTCCGTTGGTTAAAATTATTTGCAAATCTGCCCAGGCTTTTTCTAATGAAGATTTATCAGGAATTATTTTGATGTTATACAAAAAAGACCATGTATCATTGAATTTAGATAATTCTCTAAACCAAGTGACCAATGCATTTTCAATTGTATTTATCATAGGGTAAAAGACGTTAATTTTAAACAGTTCTTCGGGATTTGTTGGTGTCTCATCTGCACCTTCATATTCAAATAATCGCTGCTTTCTTCGGGATCGAACTGGCTTAAGCGTAGAATCTTTCGCAGCCTGGGAAGTTATTTTCTTAGCTGTTATTTGAGCAGTCGAATAAGTCCGGTCCTGCCTCACAAATTTCGAGCAGTTTTTCAGCAATTACGATGCGTTTGCTAAGTCCATGATTGTTTTGATTGTCCCCATTACACTGAAAATTCTTTCAGCGACAGCATTATTGTATTGATTCGGCTGATTTAAATAACTTGTCTCTGAAGTAGCCTAAAAGGCGACCAATCGCCTTTTAGATTTTTTCATCGCCGATTCTCGTCCTGAGTAGCCTAAGTGGCAAAAAATCGCCTACGTTGGCAACACTGGTCAACACCACTCGAGGATCCCAGATAGGAGGTTTAGCCAATTTAGGATGTCTTAATGCTGCGGCTTTGAGTACTTGTCTGACCAGAGGATGTGAACTTAGGTTTCCTTCTTCAGGGCTACTGAAAGTTGTTACTACCGATTTATGAAGTCAAACTGGGCTGGGAGAGAGAGACTATCTTCTAGACTAAGATCTGTTAAAAATCGTGCTAGGTTGCTTCCTGTAGGGACATTCGGGTTTGTCGGTTGACCACACGATTTAAGCGCACGATCGATAGATAGTCGATCAGTGGTCGGGTGTTTTCGGCGCCCCCCTTATGACGGCGCCGTGTGCGGTCGCACCGCTCGCACCGCCCTAGGGCCGCCCCTGTGTCTAGGTCTTGGAAGTGGATGAACAGGACACACTGAACCCCAGATACCTACCCACCCTTTTCCTTCCCAGAACTCTCCTCTCCTTCCTTTCCTAAAAAAATTATCTTAATTAAATTAATAAATATAATTTTACACATATTCAATCTTACTTTCTTAATATTTTCTTTCTTTTTCCTTGAAAATATATATTTTTTTTCAGTTGATTATTAATTTTTGTATTTATATTTTGCTCTATTTTTTCTTTAAAAACGATTTTTTCCTTACTTCTTTCTTAAGTTTATTATTTGTTTCTTCGAAATATTATTTTTGCAGTTCTTAAATCATATTTGATTATCATAATACGGGCTTGAGCCTAGTATGGTTGTTGAGTAAATCACAAAAAAAAATATTTATTCCTTAATCTTTCTCTAAAATTTATGTTAAAATGATATTTACATATGTTTCTCCGTCTTTTTTACGTCTTAATTACATTATTTAATGTTGATGCTACTTTGAAAGTTGGGGCATTACAATTAGAAACGACTGGCCTAATTGGTTTATTCAATTTATGTATTTTTAACAGACTATAAAGCTTAACAATAAAGATAGCGAAATTAAAACAAAAAAATCAGGGGTTTACAAACTCAATTGTAATGATTGTAGTTCGTTTTATATAGGTAGAACTTATAGAAACTTTGAGATTAGGGTTAAAGAGCACCTCAGAGCACTAAATGGCAATAGCGATTCTGAGTTCGCAGACCATTTATTAAAATATGATCATATCTTTGACGTAAATTCAGGTCTTCAAATATTACATACAGGATATAAAACATCGCAAATCAATAATTTAGAAATTTGAGAAATAAGAAAAAATGTAAATTCCAAAGCTGACATAATTAATAAGCAAAAAATTTTTGTTAACCCTGTTTTAAATATCTTCCCACTTAACCGGCCTTTTACTTCTAATAGCTTGGTAATCCCCAATTCTTCGAAACTCCCACCATTGTCAACCCTTCCCCCTCTTTCAATTTCTTCTCTCCATATGTAATCTATAATTAATTTTTTAACTTTAGTATACTTTTATTCCTGAAGAAGTGAACATGGTTCACGAAACATGTTGATAGTATAAAATATCAAAAAGTAAAGTGATGTTAACTAAGTTATTTTCTTTTAATAAATAAATAATGACATCACAAAGTAACAACCTTTTAGAAGAAGTTTTCTTCGAAAAATTAATGTTTATAATAATTTTCATTTATCGTATGCGATTTTTTCCCATCGAGGGAATTTCATATAATTGGCGTTTCGGCGTGGAACGCGTCCAGATATTATCTTAAAATATAAAATATATTTTTTTAAGAGCTTAAAAACTTCAAATGTTTAAGGGAGATATGTAAGAAATCTGTGGGAGATGTGTATAGAAATTCGGGTAGCGGGCGGCGCGGCGGCTTAAGAGCGTTTAACCAGCCAGCGGACGAAAATCCACATTTTGTCGAAAGTTGTTCTTCCGATCGTGTAGGGCGGTTACAATGAGAAAGATTAATTATTCTCCGTACCAGCTTTTTAAAATTATAACTCAATATCGAATTTATTTCAATCCAAATTAGCTAATTTATACCTTCATCCAAAAATGCTGAAAGGCGTGGTGATAAAACTATTAAAATAATGTACTTTTTGTAATTATTTTTTGGTTATAAGTATTTATCATTTTTCAATAATGTCTAAATTTAATAAGAATGTAAAAATAATCTGAAATATCTATATTAGTTTGTAAGTTCGCAAATAAATACACAAATGGACCAATTTTCGTCAAGAAACACATGTACGTACATATTTTTAAATGATTTTATTGAAACTAAAATTAAAATTCTAAAACATGCGTTTGCTAGATAATGTATTGATTTATTTTACTGCATGATTATATTATTTGAAATGGGTGTGGTATAATACAAAATCTTTTTTGAAAATTTAACAAATCTGCCAACGACCTATGGAATAACCTTATTATACTAAAAATTTAAAAAAAATCTCAAAATTTATTATATGCGAATGCTAGATAAAAGAACAATCTTTCGAAATCCATTTATAATTTTTTTGTGGAAAAGATTCAATACGTCTAAATTCTGATTTGAAAATGACATATTTCTGGTTTTCTCTGGTAATGCTCTCTGTCGTTGTGAACTATTGCTAGATGCCACTGGCCCTCATATCGACCCACTCTCGAGAATGCTACGCACTAAGCTAAAGTAAAGCAGCTTTATAACTGTAAGGTTGGTCAATTCCTTTTAATTGTGTATGACTTGTGTATGAGATATAAGTTTAATATGTGTAATTGTGTCATTAAGATTATTAAATTAATTAAAAAAAATACATATCTCTTTGATTCTCCATGATTTTATGGTGCCTCGAATTGCATGGCCTTGAGCAACTTATCCTAGATTTCGTTTGAATTTCTTGACCTTAGTATTAATCTTAATGGATTGATAACTTTACTACAATGTTGCGCAAGTAGAACGATTCTGCAACTTAAGATATTTTGTTTACTCTTCCACAAAGTTATCTTCTCAAACTAATTTGAAGAGCGAAGTTTTCTGCATTTAATTTTTCTGCATTTCTCAAATTCGCATGTCCACTTCATATTTACCAGATGTTCATATGTTCGATCCTAACTCTTAACATTTTAAGACAGCAGATATCATTGTTAAAGAGTTTTGCTTTACTTTATTTATTTAATCACAAATTATACAAACACTTCCTTATATAGAAGCGCAAAAGAATGCACCAACTTTATTTCAATTCACGTAAAACAGCGCAGATCGTCGCCCCTAAAACGTAGAGAAAGAACCATTATTCTGAATACGTAGTTCTCCTTGGCGTGCACCTAAGCTTTACTACCCTTCCGAGTGTTTGCGAGACCTACCCTACTACCTCATGCACCCGGTCACACCCCTTCCACGGGGAAGGTCCCTACATTATCCACATTATATTCCAGCTCTAGGAATAACTTGTTCCGGGTCGCGCGTTGTTTTCCATACAACTTGTATTTCATTTATAAGAACCAGGAACACAGCAACGCCAGAAAGGCTAATTGGCGCAATCAACATTTTGAAGTGAAACTTCTTTAGCGCCGTTGTGATTTGAAACTCGATGAAATGGAAACGAGTTACACTAAAAAGGAACAGACACATACATCTATAGGATTTAGCCTGCAAGAGAATGAGATAAAATGAAACCTTACCTACATACAGTACCTACGAAGCATCGCGTCAAGCTGGGCGCATTGGCCGCTTTTATTATGAGCTCACTTTTCAAGGCTCCTATTGGTTGAGATTGTGTGGGTGAAGGTTTCACTTTTACCTCATGTGAACTCCACTCGATTTAGCACCGTTGTGATTTAAAACTCGATGGAACGAAAAAAGCGACATTAAAACAAACAAACATACATCTACACGATTTAGTCTGCCAGAGAATCAGATAGAAGAGTCGGTCTTCTCTTTGTGCGGTGCTTCGTAGCCTCCGCACTTTTGTCTACTATAGTTTTCTGAAGGTTTTCTTCCGCTTGTGAACTACACACTTGTATTTTTCTTTAAATTTTCACGTTTTTATGCAAATTCACTTATAAAAAAATGCGACAATCTGTAAACTCAAGGTTTAAATAATTTTCATCATAAACATATAAACCGCGATGAAAATTCCATAAACCTCGAATACACTTTCGACGCAGTTTTTCTTTTACAAGGAATTTGCTTCAAAAAGTGAAAATCGAAAAAAATGTTTATTACGTCAATTAGTCTTCTACAGTCGACAGGGCTATCAAGTTTTTAGTTTTAAAATTTGATGTAGATAAAATAGCATATTGTGTCCAACAATTTACGTACAAATCAGCCTTAAGAGAACAAGGGCGACATCTGAAAACCATTAAACTAACATCATTGGAGATTATCCACCACTAAGTAACAGATGGTTACTCGAAGCTACATTTATTTATGTTGGACGAATCTAGACCTCCAGTGTCCCTGCATACGTTGTTAGTAAGCAGTATGCAAGTGCTTAACAGGAAAAACGAAATGGAAAAAAATAGGTTAGTAAGACAAAGATAAATTAAACATAAATAGGGCAAAAGAAAAACTCATTCATGATGCTCCATGAGGCGGCATTGCATCTGTAAAAACCTGTAAGCACCTGTATAAAATAAAGAACATAAGTAATACAATAAATCTCAAATCAATTGGCAAGTACCAACAAAAAATATGGATGTCATTCGGTCTGACCATAAACCACACATAGCTTCCGTATCTTTAGCCAACGACTCAGTGAAACCTCAAACTAACATCAGATGTTAGTCCATAAAATTCTATAAAACCTCATTTCTTAATTAAATTAATTAATTATTTCTCATTTGAATTACCTCACAGGTAATTAACCCTACTGGGAAAAACCAAAATAATTAGAAATTCGACAGTCAAAGACGACTTAGTAACAATTCTAAGAAAACCCATATAATTGAATAAAATCCCTGTAGACCGCAGGTTAGAAATAATTTGTACCAGTCTGAACGCTTTTACAAGCTGATACCTGTTACGGTTAAATAAATTAAAGTGGAAATAAGTTTAATATTGGTTTAATGTATTTAAATACTTTTTTTATTAATTCATATATCGAATAGAAGACCAAATTTGCATGAGAGAATTATCTAAATGCGCAGTAAGTTGTTTACAAAGAGAACGTTTGAGACAAGGGGAGCAGAAGAAAGAGATGTCAATTTGCTGTCCGATCCCCAAGTGGTTCGCTACGTTTGGTGATTTAGCAGGGGTGCCCGGATTCATGGGGTGAGGTTTGTCTAGGTCTTGGAGGCGGATGACCAGGACACACTGAAATCCAGATTCCTTCCTTCCCAGAACTCTCCTCTCTTTCCTTTCCTTAAAAAATCATCCACACAGCATCCCCAAAGATGACACAGGCCCTGAGGGAAATTATTTTCCTCAGGGCCTCTGTTTGTAGCTCATGTAAAAAAAATCATATTTTTTTCCATTAAAAACAATTTTTTTTCCCATACGACGGGACCACATGATACGCGCGCTGTTTCATATGTTACCGTGCTACTGGAACGAGATGTAGTGATAATCACGTAACCCGTTGTTAGGCTTTACCCAACTAGTCAGTTGTGACATGCAATGGAAATATATTTTTGTTTTTAATTGAAAAAAAATACCATCAGATATAAATATACATTTTTACTTCGAATATGCTCAGAAATCGCTGATTAAAATAGTTCGGAAATGTGCTTCAATGCACCTTGTATACTCGTTAACTTAGAACTTATTCCGCAATTTTCTTCTTCCGCACCCCTCTGCTATCCTGTGCATGAAGCACGGGATACAAACTTCTCTTACTTGATAACAATTAAAATTATTATTATTATTTTGTCGTTTGCAGTTCGCATTCGATAATAAAGCTCGCTGAACTTTGTATCAGAGTTGCAAGTGTGTTTTTGAAATATAGTGTGGGAGTAAAATCCAATTCTCTGAAGAATTAAACTTTTCATCGTGAAAATACTTACATTATTAATATAAATTCTAAGCATTCTCTTGTTTTGTATTAAAAACGATAAAATGATAATGTTTGTTGACATTTTTGTAGCAACATTTTCGTGGAAAATTTTTAGAGGCGCTGAAATGACTAGAAAACATTACGACCTGAAATTTTATGAAACCTATCGAGCTCATTTCTCTGGAAAGTAAGAGGTTTTACTAACTGCACTTAAACAACTGCCTTGATGGTGCAAACTTCAAGCCTGCCCGAAACATTGACTTAAGTTTTTTTTTTTAAATGAGCTCCACATAGGAGGCTCTGAGGAAAATAATTTCCCTCAGAGCCTACGTCTTCTTTGGGGATGCTGTGTAAAGGGTTAAGTAGAAGGAGACAGAAAGAAAAAAAACACCTAAAAGGAACCTTTTTATAACCATCTAATATGATCAACAACCTGATAGTCATGTCTTATTCAAAAAACCTACCTACCTACAATCTATTCAACAGCAATTTAAATAAAATTAAAACAAAAGCTTTATAATTTTTTTTTATATGAATACCTCGCAAGAGTCCTAGCTACTCCCAACTGGAGCCAGTGAGACTATGGAATGGGGTATTTCCACGTTTTTTATCGTTTAAAAGAATAAGCAAAAAATTACGAAGATTACACCATTTTTATATTATTTTTAAACGACTTCAAAAAGGAGGAGGTTCTCAATTCGACTGTATTTTAAAAAAAAAAAATTTATGTTGTTACCTCAGAACTTTTGACTGGGTGAACCGGTATTGATGATTCTTTTTTTATTTGAAAGCTGGTGCTTCCCGTGTGGTCCCATTTTAATTTGGTCCAGTTCCGACAATGGCATCAATGAGAAAACCATATGTCTTAAATTTGCATTACGTATGTGCGCGACAAATGGACGAATAACTCAATATCACGCCAACCGATTTCGATGATTCTTTTTTTATTGAAAAGGATGTACTTCGAGGGTAATTCGATGAGAGTTTGGTTAGGTTCTGATTATCGGATCCATGACAAATTAACGAAACTCGGCCGAATCTCTTAATTTGACCCTAACGTCGTTATGGTCAAATTATGTCTGTCTCATATGAGCAGCACGTTTAGTAGGTTTACTCATATTCAGACAAATTAGTTAGTGTACTTCAGATTCACAAAAAATCAAAAAATAAACAAAAATTTTAACAAAACAAAAAAACGACTTCAAAAAATGCACTAAAAAGTAAAAAAATAATTTTGTATTCTTCTACAACTTCATAATCAAATTACTTTTTTTAATCATCAATATGTAGGTACGATTGTTATTTTTGGAGTCGGTGTCGGAGTCAAGGTAGGTTTGCAACTACATACATAGTTATAGGTGAGATGGGTTTGTGTCGCACAAGCGACTTCAAAAATAACAATCGTACCTACATATTGATGATTAGAAAAAGTAAGTTGATTATGAAGTTGTAGAAGAATACAAAATTATTTTTTTACTTTTTAGTGCATTTTTTGAAGTCGTTTTTTTGTTTTGTTAAAATTTTTGTTTATTATGTTGACGAATAATTTTTCTACAGCCAGTCAAAGTTTACCATTTTTGAATTACCGCGAAAGCGATAATTTGGGGCGGGGCCATCGATTGACGTCATGAGCGTGGACCAAAGATATTGAAATATAATTTGAATATCTTTGGCGTGGACGCTCACTGACAGTGTTAATTTATGCTGGCCTAGCTGAGTGACGTTTGTGACGTCACATTCCGGTTTTCAAACCATGGGCCGTTTTCATTTTGGCAGTTTTAGACCTTTTTAAAATCAATAATATTGGATGAAAACATATAAAACAAACTTTTTTATTATTAATTTTTTAAACTTTATGAGTAAAATCTCAAATTATAATATTTAATTAAATGAAGACAATATTAGCGAAACTCAATCGAAATCTGGAGACAGAAAAATCAGAAAAGATATTGGCTCCGCTGGGACTCGAACCCAGAACCCTTTTCTTACATGGAAACAGCTCTACCGATTAAGCTACGGAACCCATATTAATTCGGTCACTGTTAACTGTATCATACTTCGACTAAGAACTACCAACATTATCTTCATTTACTTAACGCACATATTATTGGCTGCTATCTTTATATATGATTACAAGATTCAACTCGAACTAAATGCAATCTAGATAGTGTCTGGATAAATTTTATCCATTTTATCTTTTCTGATTTTTCTGTCTTCAGATTTCGATTGAGTTTCGCTAATATTGTCTTCATTTAATTAAACAAACTTTTTTAGTAGGATGATTAAAATCAGAAAAATAATCTTTAAATATTCCGTACATTTTCAACAGAATCCCTCTTTTGTGGAAAAACATCATTGGGATATGTTGTGAGGCTGAAGATAGGGGAGTGGAAGGAGATGGGGAAGTACCTGGCTATTCAGATCTGGTCACCAAACGCGGCTAACGCCAGTCCAAGGAACGTTTCAATTCTGAATGGTGATCTTACACCAGGGCGATACTGAGAGTATCTTTCATACTGTGCATTATTTAAAATGAATTAATAGTGAAATAACACAAATTATTCAAATAAAATTTATTTACCCACGGAATCCCGGCGCGCCGGCCGGCCGTCAAGTACAGGAAGACTTTTAATTTCAATTTAAAAAAGTGGCTAATGGTGTAAATAAAGGTACAATCCGATTTAACATGCAATAGCACTGATTCAAGTAATACGCTTAAAACTTTCCAGTGCAAGTTTCCAGAACAATTTATTACACTTATCACTTCACGAATCCTATATTGGACGTTAAAGTCCCACTCGCTCCGGACAGCTGAGGCTCTCGTGCGGTTCATCACATTAGAAGAAAATAGATTGACACCTTATTGGAAATGTGCTTCCAATAATTATTCCATTGTATGTGTGTGGGAGCATCCCATTGTCCCCGTAACAATTAAATCCTTATCTGCAAATTGCACAGGGATAATGAGAATCGACGTTCAGTACCTGCGACCAAATACAGTGCAGCTATTTGCACACAGGCCAATGGGCATTTAAGGTAATAGCTTTTAGGGGTATGAGGATGAAGTGCATCCTACATATAAGAGATGCCGATTTATGACACTACTTGTTTTAGGTGCAGCCGAGTCTTGGTATTCGGCATCTTTCACTCGGAATGAAAGCTACATGAAACTGAACGAAAAAAAGCTGAATGAACGTTTTACGGGCTCGTTCATTCCGTCTCGCGTCCTGTACTGAAAGACGTCATCACTTGTGGAATCATGTATTAAGTGAATATGAGATAGACCGCTCTTTTTATATATGTTTATTTAATTTTTCTAGTTTAATAGACTTATTTACTTATTCTATTTATCTACTTAATTATAAAGATAATAATATGTAAAAAATGTTAATAATTATTTTTCATTGTTAAACTAACGTTTTTAAGACAAGATTTTTATGCATAGCACAAAGGGTAACAATTATTACAAGCAATAATTATCAGCCTGAAACACTCATCCACATTGAAAAATCTTCCGAGAAAAGATACATGACGCCAACGGGACTTGAACCCGTTGTCTTGAAATCTTGTCTTAAAAACGTTAGTTTAGCAATTAAAAATAATAATTAATATTTGACAAGTTCAAGTATTTCCCCAATAAATGAAGACATAATTTGTCTCGACGCCACCTAGCGACGGATTTAACACTAACAATGTCTCTCTCGCAAAAATAAAGTTAGTTGTTTTCAGTTGGAAAAAATATAATAAGCAGTAATTGTTGAATGAAACACTAGTATATATTGAATCATTTGGCGGGTATAAGATAAGCCGCCATAGCTCAATTGGGAGAGCAGCTGACCGGCAATCAGAAGGGCACGGGTTCAAGTCCCGTTGGCGTCATGTATCTTTTCTCGGAAGATTTTTCAATGTGGATGAGTGTTTCAGGCTGATAATTATTGCTTGTAATAATTATTTTTCATTTATGCGTGATGGGTTTTAACATTTTTATAATATGTGAAAGATTATTAATCTATTCTGTTCATAGTCCATAGTCACAATAATGTTTGGATTCAATGTCAAGGAGCTTTACGTCTACTCTCAGAGTATCAATGTTCTACTACGGAGGTGGCCTCGTTAAATAATATAACAGTACCTACAAGTTAAATATTGGTCAATATGTAGGTCAATTTACAGCATAGTATAATAGTGGAAAACATCCAGCAAAATCGCTAGTAATGGAGTTTCCGATCCATGTAGGCAGACGAATTTCGAAGTACTTAAATACGAAAATTCCACAATGTGCCAAGGCTGGCTAGAATATAAACCAAATTTGAAAGTCAGAACTGTCGCTTAGTGAACTTCACTGTTTCGTGTAATAACTCCGTTTATTTAACCCTTAATTACTCGCATGGGGTCAAAGCATTTTCGGATTAAAAAATGAAGCACTTGGCGCGGCCCGATCCCCCCCGCGCCCTCGCTAGCTTCATAATGCGCGTCTAAGTTTGTATTTTAGTAGCGACTAAGTCACAGGAGTGGAAGGACATGTCGCTGCACTCTTGAGCGGTGATCCCGTGCGAGTGATTACGTAACTTTTTTGGAAGAGGTAAGTATATAGCAAAGTACCAACAAAATGTAAGAATTATGCAAGATTTGTGTGCAATGATCACTCTGAAATATACTGTCAACAGTGTAACAAGAGTGATTCGGAGAGTTCCTAAAAATACGAGAATTAACTATGATCTCAGTATACATAAGTACAAATTGTTAATTATTGATAATTATTTTAGTTTAACTTGTTTTTGTATAATTATTTAGTAATTCATGTTATTACTTATAGATATTACAGAATAAACAAAGCACTTTAATAATAAAATAGTTTCATTTACTTATATATTTCAATATATATAAAAAAAAACTACACATACTATTTGGGGTCATCTGTGACCCCATGCGAGCAGTTATGTAATTTTCTTTGTGCGAGTAATTAAGGGTTAAAAACTTTCAATAAATCAATACACAAATCAGCGGTAACAAGTATCAACAATCGCCGCCACATGAAATCCGTCGTTGCTCGATGGCACTGACTTATTACACGACACTTCAAAATCTGACACGCGCCGAGTACCTACTGTGCTGTAGTCGACCTTGTAGCTACATCATACGCTTTGAACTTTTCAAAAGGTCTTCACAGAATTTCAAAAGCTAAATAGATTTTCTCAGAATTCAGGATTTATGCTCTATTGATGAAACTTCATCCAGAAAACAAATGTTTAAGCTGCATGCCAATTCATTCGCATAGGTAGGTACACTAGGTATGTATATGTACTTTTTATTCTTTCTTTTTTATGACATTATTTGGAGTAAAAATTGTAAATGATATTTTGGTTTTCGGTGACTTTTTAGATTTGATTTTTTTTTTGATAAAAAAACAATAGACGTCGTTAACATACTTAGTTATATGAAGTTGAATGATATCTCGATAGAAATAAGTTAAGTTGTAATTTGAAACTCGATGTAACTGAAACGAGCGACACTAACAAGATACAAACACATACATCTATAGGATTTAGAGAATGAGATAGCAATAAAATATTTATTTAATTTACGGGTTCTAGGTTCCAATATAATACTCAAGTCTTATTTGGTGTAGCGGTATAAAGGACTCAAGTTACTAATATCTATAGCCTGTATATCGGACGAATATCTACAGCTCATATGTTGAACTAATATCTACGAACTTCAGAGTGTTGACTAATATCTACAGAGCGTAGGTTGAACTAATATCTACAGAGCGTAGGTTAGACTAATCAGCTAAATGTGTCCAATAGTCCGATATCAGGAATTTTTACATACATACTTACATAAATTAAGTTTTTTAAACTGCATACGCACTATTACGTTATTCCAATATGCTATACATAATTGCAAATCCAACCTCTGCCAGTACTGTAAATATTCGTCAACACTTTGGTTCTCATAGATATTAGTCAACAGTTTGAGCTGTAGATATTATTCGTTAACACTGTGATTCTCATAGATATTAGTTCGATTTTTTCAGTTTTTGGAATTATTGTAGATATTAGTAGACGCCTCCGTATAAAGCGCCTGAGGAACATCCGCGGCCAGACATTTAGGGGACCAAGGATCAAATCCTACGAAATCCAAAAAAAAAAATTTTTTTTTTTTGTAAAATCAATATCTAATCTTCAAACGCCTTCAAAATGAACAGGCAAAAGAATGTGACATTTAGCGATTCCGAAGAAGAAAACATAAATACTAATATGATGACCTAATGTGTAGGAAAACGTGCACTGGAAATCGACGACATACTCGTAAATATGGAATAAATCTTCCTTCGCATTGATAAAAAAAGTGCTTCGTAGTCTCCCCACTCTTATCTACTTTAGTTTTCTGAAGGTTTCACTTCGACCGCGTGTGAATTGCACATGAAAAAAAAAATTACATTAGCTCCACACAGGAGGCCTTGAGGAAAATAATTTCCCTCAGGGCCTATGTCATCGTAGGGGATGCTGTGTGGAGGGTCTTTTTAAGGAAGGGAAGGATGGGAAGTTCTGGGAAGGAAAAAGGTATGAGGGATGGGTAGGAATCTGGGGGTTAGTGTGTATAGGAGTGACGGACGAATGACCCTACAACTGCGGTGTAAGGCGATGGCTCGAGAGAGTCCGGCTGAAAAGGTCAAAAGGCCTCCATCACTCAGTCTCTCTCGATCCGGCCCGCCACATAGCAGATGGGCTTCCGCCACCAAGACCTGGACAAACCTCACCTTCTAAGTCACCAAACGTGGCGTACCTCTTGGGGTGACCTACGGCAGAGGTGTTGGTTATCCAATAAATGGTTCCCGGTGCGGCGGTACCCTTACCCGCTTCCCAAATTGTAAAAATAACCAATAGAGCAATCCAGATGCAGATTTTCAGTGTCAAGGCTGCGTGAAATCGCGAATTACTGTGAGTGCCAACAGTACCAACTTACTTAAATATGTGCGAAAGCATTTAGGCTGTTACCCATAGAGTGGGCGTGAATTATGAATGCAGGCTGTGTGAATGTGGTTCAGGTTTCACAGTACCCGGAGGCTGTAGATATCAGTACAGTGGTACATGATAGGTTAGGGTAGTGGGTAGAGGTACTGCCTATAAGCCCGATGGAGCCCAGCGGAAATTAACACTATCGGGTAATCGGATCTTCGAAACGGTGGCATGGGTGGTTAGGAGTGTACTGTATATTCGCCCTGTTCACAATGGCATTATGTAGGGTGTGATTACTGCTTTAATAAATGCTATGTAAACATAATGTACGAAATGTTTGATTACGAGTATAAAATAATTAATATTAATTTTTAATTTCACGTATCTATCTTTTGTATATTTGGGTGGTTTGTTATACAGAATTTGAACAGTTCTTCAAACTTCAAGTTAATATCTGTACCCGAGAAGCATACGAATGCAAGTCCAAAATTTGACGAAATGAGGTTTTGATGCAGACTTGAAGTAAATAATCATGTTCATCCAGAATTTAAACAGTTCATCAAACTTTAAAGTTAATATCTGTACCCGAGAAGCATTTGGATGCAAGTCCAAAATATGACGAAATGAGGTTTTGATGCAGACTTGAAGTAAATAATCATGTTCATCCAGAATTTAAACAGTTCATCAATCTTCAAAGTTAATATTAATATAAACCCGAGAAGCACATGGATGCAAGTCTGAAATTTGAAGAAATGAAGTTTTGATGCAGACTTGAAGTAAATAATCATGTTCATCCAGAATTTAAACAGTTCATCAAACCTCAAAGTTAATATCTGTACCCGAGAAGCATATGGATGCAAGTCCAAAATTTGAAGAAATGAGGTTTTGATGCAGACTTGAAGTAAATAATCATGTTCATCCAGAATTTAAACAGTTCATCAAACTTCAAAGTTAATATCTGTACCCGAGAAGCATATGGATGCAAGTCCAAAATTTGAAGAAATGAGGTTTTGATGCAGACTTGAAGTAAATAATATGTTTATCCTGAATTTGAACAGTTCATCAAACTTCAAAGTTAATATCTGTACCCGAGAAGCATATGGAAGCAAGTCCAAAATTTGAAGAAATGAGGTTTTGATGCAGACTTGAAGTAAATAATCATGTTTATCCAGAATTTGAACAGTTCATCAAACTTTAAAGTTAATATCTGTACCCGAGAAGCATACGGATGCATGTTCAAAATTTGAAGAAATGAGTTTTTGATGCTGACTTGAAGTAAATAATATGTTTATCAGTGGCAGAAAGATGCAGGTCCAATCTCGAAGAAAAAATAAGATTATCAAAAATGTGTACGGATGCAACTACCATGATGTAACAACTATCTTAGAAGCAGAAGGATGTACCATGGACTTTGAGTATTATGACTCAAATCCTACGTATTATGTAGTATTATGATTCAAATTATACATTACTACGCTTTCTATGGAAGTAAACAATTTTCAAACATTGATCCTTTCATAATACACCACATGTCATAACTAAATATTCCACTTTATTTAGAAGCAGAAGGATTCAAGTCCATGTTTTTGTTTGACTCAAGTCAGCGTTTTTTTTAAGCAATTTTTTTAAAGGCTTTACATATAAAATATTTCGTTTTATTTGCTCGTAGAAAACAAAACTAATTGATTTAATAATAACTTTTTTTTATCTATCAACAATATCAACATGGATATCCGAAGAAGTTATGAGACCATAGTTTGAGAAAAAAAGTTTTTGGCTCTCCTGAACATTTACCTTTTTGGACTTGCATCCATATGCTTCTCGGGTACAAAATATACATGTTCTGTTAAAGTCAAATTCAAGCTGTGCTGCTGTGAAAAACCGGCCCGGGATGAAATAATAACAGAACTTTCACGGTACTTGTTTAACCTTTTGAAATTAGAAGAAATCCTCAAATTCTGTGAAACAATCCGTCTTTAGTCACCTCCACGAAATATCCCGACAAGTTACCGCACAAGAGTCCCGATTGATCTCAACTGTCTGGAGCTGCTAGTAAATTTATGGCATCCCCAATTGGCGTCCGTTGTAAGTCTGAAGTCAGTGGGGAGGGGAAGGAAGCGAGAAACAGAAAGGTGGGGAAGTACCTGTGGCTATTCAGATTTAGTCACCAAACCTTTCTGAATAGTTGTCTTTCACCAGGGCGAGAGTAACTTTCACTCTGGAACGTGCCGCAAATATACTCGTACGATACATTATTTTAAATTAATAAATTGTGAAAAAACACAAGTTGATATAAAAAATAAAATTTTTGCATGCTGGGGTTCGAAACGGCGACCTCCGGATTCGTAACCGAGGCCGTCCTTATAACTCCTGGCTGTGGTATTGAGTTGTATTCCTTCCAGCTATCTAAACTTGTGCCTACCAGTAATCCTTTTTCATGCAGATTAAACTGGACTATCACCTTAACTTTATAGATGAGAAAATCTTTTCAAAAGTATTGATTCGTGAAATCGAAAATGGAGAATAAATTATACAATGGCACAGAATTTTATGCCTGAACATTGCAATATCAATTTTATTGTCAAAGAAGGAAAGAGCCCATTTTGTTGTAAATGTTTCACCTGTTTCAATTGAAAAACATGTAACAGTTTTTATAAAAACATCTTCGAAACAATGTTGTCCAAACCCTTAGATTTCGTTTGAATTTCTAATACATTATTTTTGTTGTGAAAACTTCTTCAGCACCGTTGTGATTTGAAACTCGATGAAATGGAAGCGAGCGACACTAAAAAAAGACAAAAAAGTACATCTATAGGATTAAGCCGGCGAGAAAATGAGATATTAATAAAATATTTATTTAATTCACAGGTACTTAATTCCAATATAAACAAAAATTTTAACAAAACAAAAAACGACTTCAAAAAATGCACTAAAAAGTAAAAAAAATAATTTCGTATTCTTCTACAACTTCATAATCGACTTACTTTTTCTACTCATCAATATGTAGGTACGATTGTCATTTTTGGAATCGGTGTCAGTCATGGTAGGTTTGTAACTACATACATAGTTATAGGTGAGATGGCTTGTGTCGCACAAGCGACTTGACGAGGCGAGAGCGGGGCCGCGGCGTGAGGGGAGCTGTCAAGTAAACACGCCGCGCCAGGCCGGGTACCTTTGCTGACACCGACTCCAAAAATAACAATCGTACCTACATATTGATGAGTAGAAAAAGTAAGTCGATTATGAAGTTGTAGAAGAATACGAAATTATTTTTTTACTTTTTAGTGCATTTTTTGAAGTCGTTTTTTGTTTTGTTAAATTTTTTGTTTATTTTTTGATTTTTAGTGAATCCGAAGTACACTAATTTGTCTGAATATGGGTAGATCTACTAAACGTACTGCTCATATGAGACAGACATAATTTAACCATAACGACATTAGGGTCAAATTAAGAGATTCGGCCGAGTTTCGTTAATTTGCTCCTAAGAATTGAAGAGTTCCGTTACTTTGTCATGGATCCGATAATCAGAACCTAACCAAACTCTCATCAATTTATCCCTGAAGTACATACTTTCCAATAAAAAAAGAATCATTGAAATCGGTTGGCGTGATATTGAGTTATTTGTCCATTTGTCGCGCACATACTTTATGCAAATTTAAGACTTAAATGGTTTTCTCATGGATGCCATTGTCAGAACTAAACCAAATTAAAATGGAACCACATGGGAAGCACCAGCTTTCAAATAAAAAAGAATCATCAATATCGGTTCACCCAGTCGAAAGTTCTGAGGTAACAAACATAAAAAAAAAAAAAAAATGAAATAAAATAAAATAAAAAAATACAGTCGAATTGAGAACCTCCTCCTTTTTGAAGTCGTTTAAAAATACGTTAAATCCACAGAACCAAGTCTCCTTTGGTGTAGTGGTATAAAGAGCCCGACGAACCTCTGCAGACATTTGGTGCATCAATGATCGAATCCTACGAAATCCAAAAAATAGAAAAAAAAATGTAAAATCAATATATAATCTTCAAACCACTTCAAAATGAACAGGTAAAAGAAAACCCAAAAGAATGTGGCGTCTAGCGATTCTGAAAAAGAAAACACAAATACTAAACCGTCATATTTGTAAACGCACGTCCCGGTTAGATGAGAGGTCTGGGTTCGAGTCCCAGTTGCGACCATTATCTTTTTTTATTTTTCTGTGTCTTTTTGTCCTTCATATTTTTGTTTAGATTATTATTGTTATCTTCTTCTTAAATGATATATTACATTGATGGGAATAACCTTCGAAAGTTTTAAAAAGAGAGTTGTTGTGACAGATTGTTTGTTTACTCGAACATTTTTTATCAAATTTCCACTCCCTGTAATTAGCGTATTTGTTATTCACCATGTATATTGTCTATTCTGGCTACTATTGGTACACTGTCAATTATTTCAAAGGTAATTTTAATAAGAGTTTAATTAAATTTCCTTGTAGTGAAAACAAGTTCGACGCTTAATTAATTTGGCGTTGAGATTTCGCCAGAGGTTTCCTAAGGGGAGATGGTGTTGTTGATTTTACCTGCGTTCATACATTTTAATTAAATGGTAATCAGATTGCGCAGTCGGCTTTATGAATCCCGCAAATATCCGCATAATATTTTGTTTATTTTTAATCTATTTTCGAATCGCTGTTATTTCCGCCTACAAAACCAAATAAAATCCAGACTGCTGTCCAGAAACACCAAGATATTAAGTGTACAAAACACTTATCAGACCAGTACACACATACGCAGCTGAGACTTGGTACTAGCTAAGAGGATGAGAGAGCACTGGACGTTTTTGAAAGGAAAATTTTGAGGGGTATCTTCGGACCGGTTTTAGAAAATGAATTTTGGCGCAGACGTTACAACAATGAGCTATATACTCTGTTTAAGAATCTAAACGTCACAAAACTTATAAATCTGTGAAGATTTCGGTGGCTGGGTCAT
This sequence comes from Limnephilus marmoratus, assembly GCA_917880885.1. Taxonomy (NCBI): domain Eukaryota; kingdom Metazoa; phylum Arthropoda; class Insecta; order Trichoptera; family Limnephilidae; genus Limnephilus; species Limnephilus marmoratus. The sequence goes on along the minus strand of OU862923.1, from coordinate 25,830,547 downwards.
GTAGAGAGAATGGTCGAGCATCAAGCATTAAAGTCACTGCTGAACTCAAGACCAATAGGGCGAAGGAGCCTTGTAAGACTAAGATTAAGATGGAGCGACAACGTCCTCAAAGAATATCTGTTTTGGAGCTTCTAAATTGGAGAGAGCTGGCACAAAATCGATATGAGTGGAGGAAAACTTTTGAGGAGGCTAAGACCCACCAGGGGTTGTACCGCCAAGAGTGATGATGATGATTCGAATCCGTGTGTGAATATTATAAGCTTTCTACAGACAATTAGGTTTGTAAGGTAAGAAATGTGGCTATATTTTGGGAGGCGGGTATGGGTACCGCTGCCCCGGGAACCATTTATTGCCATAGGTCACTCCAAGTTGATCGCTATATTTGGTGACTTAGCAGGGGTGCAGGGGTTCGTGGGATGAGGTTTGTCCAGGTCTTGGTGGCAGATGCGTCCGCCCACTGAGAGATACAGGTTGAGGGAGGCTTTTTGAAATTTCCAGCCAGACTCTTTCGACCCATCGCCTTCCACCGCAATTGGAGGGTTGGATTCATACGTCCGTAACTCCTGGACACACTGTCCCCCAGATTCTTACCCACCCCTCACACCCTTTTCCTTCCCAAAACTCCCTATACTTCCCTTCCTTAAAAAGATCCTCCACACAGCATCCCATAAGATGACATAGGCCCTGAGGGAAATTATTTTCTTCAGGGCCTTGGTGACGTACGTGACAGAGCTGTAAGTTCTTTGGCTCTCTAACCAGAGATTTATTTATTTACATAAAAAACAAATCACTTTCCATGTATCATTTATTTAATCCAAATCATAAGTATACAGTGTTCACTTGAGAATATAATATGTCCTAGAAATAATGTAAATAAAAAGTATTATTTCTTTAATGAACAGAACAAGACACAGAAATATAAAAAAGACAACGGTCGCAAATGAGACACGAACCCAGAACCTTTCGGCTTACCGGGATAAACCCCTTCACCGATTCGGCTACTGAGACCTCAATAAAAAAGGTTGCTGCCAATAATATGAAAATTAAATAATTAAAACGTCACGTACGTTATAATCTACGCATTCACAGATGGCGCCAATTAAATTATTTTAGGTTTTTGGTACTTTTTGCACGTTACGCTTAAAAATATGAAGGTGAATTAATTGTTTGCGCCCGTACATATTTAATATGAATATAAGTAAATAGTTTTGTTCATAAACAAACCCAAATCTTTCAAGAAAGGCTGAAAAATTCAATTCTGTATCGGCGACTCAATCCAAAATTGTATCTTTCAGCCTTTCTTGAAAGATTAGGGTTTGTTTACGGACAAAACTATTTATTTATATTCATATTATGTACGGACGCAAACCATTAATTCACCTCAATATTTTAAAGCATAACGTGCAAAAAGTATTAAAAACCTAAAACAATTTAATTGGCGCCATCTGTGAATGCGTAGATTATAACGTACGTGACGTTTAACCTTAACCCTAACCTAACGTAACCTATTTAAACATTTTTTAAATATTTTTTTTTCATCACTCTTTATGATCTTTCTGAGGTGGTTCTGAGTTGGTTTCATTCTTAGTTGACCGGTCACCATTATATTTATATCTATTTAGGGTAATTGCGTGTACTGATTCCATAATAAACTATGGGCATCACTTTTATTTATTTATGCGTGTGGCATCCCCACCACGGAAAGTAAACGTCTCTGGATCGCTCCGGCGATGACCGAACAAATTATTCCGTCTCCACTGCTCGACCCCGCCGGCCACTCGCGTTTTGTACCTCTCTACCCGTTTCATACGTGAACACTAAATCGTGTAAATATTTAATCTCAAATAAATGTTAATCACTCAAAAATGAGCAAGTGTTATCAATCATCATCCAATATAATTACTGAACACTGGATCGCGGCCTAGAAGTACCGTGATCCCTAGGAGCCTGACTATTCCTTATGGTAAAGTATAGGTACTGCCTCGTCTGATGAGAAGACGGAGCACCAGGTCAAACATTCTCCACCAGCTCCTCAACCCTGCAAACACCACTTGTGCCATAAGACTTAAGACTGCGGTCGACCCCTCTGAGAATAGAGTGCCACTCTGAGCTAGCAATCCTGATTACTCTTGAGGTGATTAGGAATCCTTGGCTACCCACAAAGCCAAGAGCGTTCCTTGGAGCCTTAAGGCGGCTCTAATTCTGGGTGCCTCCAAGTGGACAGCTCACCAGGCGCCCTTAACACTGCCGCCCTTAATACCCTGTTTAGGGGCATATCATACCAGAGGTGGCTGCTCAACTCAACCGTGGAGAGCCCTTTTTATTGATTTTTCTCACAAACTTCTCATCTTACCCTGGTTATGAAACTTGAATCAGCGCCTTCAAATAAACTAAATAAATGGCAAAATAAAAATATTTATAACTAGCCAACCCGGCGAACTTCGTACCGCCTCAGAATCAATAACTGTTGTGTTAACTTATTAGCTGAATTAAATAAAATGGGCCCGCAACCCGGATTTGTACCGATTTATTACATATTTCCCTTAAACACGGTAAGTTTTAAAGCACTTAAAAAAATATATGTTATCCTTGAAGATAATATCTAGACAGAAAAAAATCGCAAACTATGCTCCAAAAATTATTATTAACACGTTTGTTTCAGTTATTTTACAAGTTATATGTATCAAAAGAATCACAGTGTTTCTTAAAATGCTGTTTAAGATAATGCCCGCGAGATTTTTGTTCTATTTTAAACGAGTCGTGTTTTATTAAACATTTTCGCAATTTTCGCATCGATTTTATCGCTGTAAATGTTAGCGCTCTCCTCTAACATTCGTAATTTCGTATCTCTCCATCTTCTTCTTTTCGGGCCCAGTTGCAGAGCCTTAAGTTAAAAATTACACAATGAAGCAATTATAGATGCGTAACTATCCCTCCCCCTCCCCCCTAGTGTGACGATACGTCACATATTTTGCAATTTTACTTCTAAAAATAATCAAAACATTAGTTCAATTTTTTTTTACATGCGACGTCACAAAGCTGATGACCCCCCCTATACCCCAAGTCACTCAATGTCACACTTCTTCTCTACTACCCCCCCCCCCCTCTGGACATGGGAATGGTGTTTCATTTTCTTCATACATGTGAGGGAGATTTATTATAATTACCGAATTTTTGCTTTGGAGAGGTGTAGACATACGTTCACCGTTTGTCTCATTTTCGACAGTTGACTTTTAGTATGTAAGAAAGAGGAACAGCATTAAATGTTTAAGAACAAAAGCCAAACAATCAGCGCATTGACGTTGTTGAATTTTTGGAATTCACTCACTATTCAATATTATACTAAACTTGTCTTATCACAATATTGCTGCAGCTCTTTCAAAATATGAAAATTCGTTCCATACATACATTTGACGACCTCCGTAGTCCAGTGGCTAAGATTCTTGACTCACATTCCGGAGGTCGCGGGTTCGAACCCGGCATGCGCAAATAAATTTTATTTGATTAATTTGTGTTATTTCACAATTAATTAATTTAAAATAATATATAGTATATTTGCGGCATGTTCCAGAGTGGAAGATACTATTAGTATCGCCCTGGTGTAAGACCACCATTCAGAATTGAAACGTTGCTTGAAAATGGCCTTAGCCGTGTTTAGTGACCAGATTTGAATAGCCAGGTACTTCCCAACCTTCCTCTTCCCCACCTCCTTCCCCTCCCCACTACCTTCAGCCTCACAACATACCCCAATTGGGGATGCCATAGTCTCACTGGCTCCAGACGGGAGCAGTTGAGATTCTTGTGCGGTATTCACTGTAAAAAAAAAAAAAAAAAAATACAAAATGTATGAGGAAAAGAATTTTCTTCATAATTTTCTTTTGTCGTGAATTTTTCCGGTGTTTTAATAGCGGAATTCGGGGCGGAGACAAATCCAACAAATCAAATATAATAAAAATCGGTACAGCCATTCTTAAGTTATAAATGTCTTATTTCTAGGTTCAAATGTTGAAGCGAGAGAGTAATTATATATATTCCAATAATCTTGAAATACGTACATATAAAAAGATATTTAATTTAATTTATTGGGGGCTAGAATTCCAATAATCCGTGCGCTTGATAGCTGCAAAACGAGTTGTTATCTAGCCTCCTACATAGTTAAGTAAATTGAAATACGTACATATAAAAAGATATTTTATTTAATTTATTGGGGGGCTATAATTCCAATAATCCGTGCGCTTGATAGCTGCAAGACGAGTTGTTATCTAGCCTCCTACATAGTTAAGTAAATTGAAATACGTACATATAAAAAGATATTTTATTTAATTTATTGGGGGGGCTAGAATTCCAATAATCCATGCGCTTGATAACTGCAAGACGAGTTGTTATCTAGCCTCTTACATAGTTTAAGTAAATTGAAATACGTACATATAAAAAGATATTTTATTTAATTTATTGGGGGGCTAGAATTCCAATAATCCGTGCGCTTGATAGCTGCAAGACGAGTTGTTATCTAGCCTCCTACATAGTTAAGTAAATTGAAATACGTACATATAAAAAGATATTTTATTTAATTTATTGGGGGCTAGAATTCCAATAATCCATGCGCTTGATAGCTGAAAAACGAGTTGTTATCTAGCCTCCTACATAGTTAAGTAAATTGAAATACGTACATATAAAAAGATATTTAATTTAATTTATTGGGGGCTAGAATTCCAATAATCCGTGCGCTTGATAGCTGAAAAACGAGTTGTTATCTAGCCTCCTACATAGTTAAGTAAATTGAAATACGTACATATAAAAAGATATTTTATTTAATTTATTGGGGGGCTAGAATTCCAATAATCCGTGCGCTTGATAGCTGCAAGACGAGTTGTTATCTTCTAGCCTCCTACATAGTTTAAGTAAATTGAAATACGTACATATAAAAAGATATTTTATTTAATTTATTGGGGGGCTAGAATTCCAATAATCCGTGCGCTTGATAGCTGCAAAACGAGTTGTTATCTAGCCTCTTACACAGTTTAAGTAAATTGAAATACGTACATATATAAAGATATTTAATTTAATTTATTGGGGGGCTAGAATTCCAATAATCCATGCGTTTGATAGCTACAAGACGAATTGTTATCTAGCCTCCTACATAGTTGAGTAAATTCTAAAGTAAAATCCATGCTAATTTGTACAGTAAAACAGCGCTATATAAGTTGTCCAAATTTATTATTATTATAAATGGCGTAACTAACCCGACTTTGTTTTACATATTAACACAACAGATCAAAGACCGTAGAATAAAAACGAGTTAAAGAAAGTAAAACATTTGGATCTCGAAACACGCCCACGTGCCATTTCTTGTGTTCTTCTTTATTCTGTGCTCCTTAGTAACCTGAATACGGGATGCTTCATTCTCAAAGCGGCAGATTGAATTCTCGAGTTCTAGTATATTGAAGTGTTTTCCTTCCCAGTGAATTTTCTCCGTACAATCCCTGTACAGTCATATTAATTACAAACTCACAAAGAAACTCAGTGGCGAAGTAAGAAAACAAGACGTAACTTATGTGAAAGCGAAGTGAAGTTCTAGAGGAAATTCTGGTCACCCATTGAAAGGGGTTGCAAATGGAACTAGTTTCGGCTATTCAGTACTGGCGAAAGTAGAGAAGGCTTGCTAAATAAATCATTAATCAAGTTTATTCGGAATCTTAAAACTCTTAGTAACTTCCACTGAGGTTATGTCTGTTATATAAAAGGTTCTTGGGAAATGCGTAGTTCGCACGATAAGAATATGTTTTAATAGTAACTAGCACAAACCCGTGATAAATTAGAGGGTATTGTATTGTTGGATTTGTGAAGCTGAAATTATTCATATTCTCAATTTTCTGTACAATGTAATAATATTTTTTGAACACAAATAATTAAAGAGACGACCAGAATGAACACATTTAGAAAACTTTAAAAATCATTAGTGATTCAGATTTTAAATTTTTTTTATTAGTGACTATTTAATTACAGGTTTGATGAGATTTACAAGATATTTTATTTTTTTATTTTATTTTATTAGAAACATTTACAGGTTAATAACATTACATGCATTAAACAAACAATAAATTATAATAATTAGGTTACAACCCAATAACAAATGTTCACATCATGCCCAAATGATAAATAAATGCCTAATATTACAGAGATAGGAACTAGATAAATAATCTAAACACAGTCTATATATTGTGTGATACATACAAAATACAGATAAGATAAGATAAAAAAAAATGAAAGTAGAAAAAATAAATATATAAAAATTATGATGAAAACTGAAAAACACTAGATGTAGGATCGAGAAATAATATGTACATTAATAAAAAAAAAAACAAGTGAAAGTAAGATAAAAGTAAAGTGATAGTACTCACAAAAAAATTGTAAAATATAGTATGCCAGTTTTATGGCTATTTAAAAAAATAAAATATTTATAAAACAAAAAAATAATTGAAAAAAACACCGGACTTAAAGTGGAAAAATAATTTTGTTTTTTAAAGAGTTTTATTAAATGTACATTTGTTACTTAAATTTAATTTTTCCGCGACCGCGGAAAACCGCGAAAATGTACATTTGTTACTTAAATTTAAGTAACAAATGTACATTTAATAAAACTCTTTAAAAAACAAAATGTCTAGAAATTGTTACATAGTTAATGCCCAAGAAATACAAAAAATTGGAAAAATAATATATATACGCACATGTACGTATATGCACATATAAGTACGTATTACATTATTTTTAATTATATATTTTTTTTAAAAAACATAAAAAGTAAGGTAATAATTATTTAGCTTTGTTAAAGTGAATTAATCTACGAGTATTTGGTAATGAATTGATTATTATAAGGCTCCATTAACTGTATGTTTGAAAGAGCTTAAAGTACATGACAAGATATCAGCATCGATACATTTTTTGTTATAATGATTACAACTTCTTAATAAGAAAGAATTTTGCCTGAGACTAGTTGAAGCAATTTCGACATGAAACAATGACTTGTCCCTAGTTTTCTTACTCGGAACTCTAATATTAATTGATGACAAAAGAGCCGGACAGTCAATATGACCATTCAAGATTTTGTGTAAGTAAGTCATATTCGTAATATCTCTCCTACTTTTTAGAGTTTTGAGTCCATAGTGTTTTATAGAGCTGTCCGTGTCATAATAACGCACATGTCTCTTGAAGTTCAAGTGATATACAAATTTTCTTTGGACAGCTTCTATGCGTTTTGTGTATTTATTATAGAGAGGATTCCATATAGGAGAGGCATACTCAAGATGACTACGAACATAGGAGTAATGTAATATTTTGAGTGTTTGGATATTGGTGAACTCCTTTCCAACACGGAATAAAAATCCTAACATGCCCAAGGATTTCTTAACAATCATATCAATGATAATGTATATAAATATTTCATCTGTTTGTTCTTAGTCCTCCTCACTAGGTGGTCCTGTGCTGAGGCGGACTGGTAGATTTCTTTGATTTTCCATTATTTAGTTTCTATGATGTTTTTAATACATTCTCTAGTATGTCTGCATTAATTTCTTTCACCCATGTTTTGATTTTTTCCTTAAACTTATTTATCTTTTCTATCTTTTTCAAACTTGGAGGAAGGATGTTGTAAAGTTTGGTTGCCAGATATATGTGGTTTCTTTAGCCAAAACATGTCTTGAATTTTGGAACACCTCGTATATCCTTTTTTAGTTCTGTCAAAAATTTTACACAAAAAGAATACATGTTTCAAAAAAACAATATTGTTGGTATGATTTATGATATGACCCTGACATGATTTATACTTATCAGTGTTCATTTGGAAAATTAAGCGTTCAACACACATAATTCTTCGCATTACGCATGAATATGCCCCATCGGCAACCGAATATAGCAAGTTTGATTTTATTTTGGTATATAGTGCCTACTGCCATTATCGAGTAATGACGGGTGACGGGTATGGTTATGCAATCAATTTAGAAGTTATTGATTTAATAATAAATATAACGTCCAGCCAGCGTGGTCTAGCGGTAAGGCTCTCGACTCGCAAACCGAAGGTCGCGGGATCGAATCCCGGCGTGGGAAAATAAATTTTATTTTAATAAATTTATGTTCTTTCACAATAAATTCATTTAAAATAATGTATAGTATATTTGCAGCACGTTCCAGACTGGAAGATACTCTTTGTATCGCCCTGGTGTAAGACCCCCATTCAGAATTGAAACGCTGTTGCTTGAAATGGCGTTAGCCGTGTTTGGTGACCAGATCTGAATAGCCAGATATTTCCCCCACCTTCCTCTTCCTCATCTACTTCCCCTCCCCAACTACCTTCAGCCTCACAACATCCCGCAATTGGGGATGCCATAGTCTCACTGGCTCCAGACGGGAGCGTCTTAGACTCTTTAAGTAATCAAACAGTTTCCACCTACTGCTGTGGCATCTCTTGCATAAGGGCAATTTTCATACTTTATTAGGTCCAAAATAGGTACGTGAAATTGAACTGGAAATGAAAGTTCAAATAATGTTCTGCGTAAACTGGCTCCATGATTTAGGAAGAGTAAAAGGCTTCTCCAAGAGGTTTGCTACGTTTGGTGACTTAGCATGGGGTGAGGATTGTCTAGGTCTGAGCGGTGGATGCTTTCGCACAACTACTGCGAGCGGGATTGGGGGAGACTCGTTAAGGGAGACCCTTTGTCCTCTTCAGCCAGATTCTCTCGACCCATTGCCTTGCACTGCAATGATTCATATGTTCGTTACTCTTAAACACATTGACCCCAGATCTCTTCCACCTTTGGTCAACGTAGCTTTAGATATTTTGCCACAAAAATATTCAACATTCTCCCAGAAAACATCAAACTGAATCAAACACAGAAATAGTTTAATAAATATGTTAAAATATGGATATATTCTAATGATCGAGCCTTGAAATCTTCACTTTTTTGTATTGTGTATATGCAAGCAATAATGTAAACTAAAATAAAGTTTTTGATGTACAGAAACCTACATTATACATTTATAAAAAACCATAGATAAAATTGCGAGAAACAATTTACAAAAAATTCTGCCTCAATACAGGCTCATCTAGTGAGGCAGGCTATGCACAACTAAAAATATTGTATAATTATGCTACTTCTGTGTAACCGATTTTACATTACTTTCTATTTGTTAATTTTTTGTACTGATGTAATCTATTTGTAAACTACATTGAACATGTACTTTTTTTTAGTTATAATGTTATTATTATTCCTAACCACCCCTCATACCTTTTTCCTTTCCAGAACTTGTTCTCCTTCCTTTCCCTAAAATGACCCCCCACACAACATCCCCAAAGATGATCCGAAAGAGGCCCTTAGGGATTTTTTTCTAAATTTATTTTTTAATTGCACTGAGCTAGTCAATTTGACCGTCCTATAATTGAAATCCTTCCTAGTTGGACATTCAAAGTTTTCTCACAAAGTCTATTGAAGGAATATAATTCTAATAAATATTGTATTTACTATAATTTTAAGATTTAAGAAAGAAAATAATACGTATATTTATTTATTGCAAACCCCTGCATCCGGTTTGTCACTTGGCTTTAGTCCACAATATGAATTCAAAAGATAGTCGGTCAGTCTGCGGCCGCGGCCAGTAATAGTTATAGTTAAGTTATAGGGATACGTGCGGGGAGTACCACGACCCAAATGACGACGCCTGCCCGTTACTCCACCACATTCCTGATGCAGGGGTCGAAAACCCTCTCAAATGGCGAATTCAAGACAAGAACTCAAGAGAAAAACAACTTTATTAACAGTGGCAATTTAAGCGAGTGATTTTGACTGCATTTGATTGGGAAACATTATTGATACTATTAACTCGTCCAAAAGTTTACCTCTGTGAGTAAAATAAAGACAAAAATAATCTAGGTTAATACTGGTTAAGAGGGAATAACCAGACACATTCGGAAATACGTCATTTTTAAATCAAATTTTAGACGTATTGACGCTTTATCACAAAAAATATAAATTGATTTCGAAAGACTGTTCTTTTATCAAGTAAAGCTTTGTTTTTAATTTTGAGAAAATATATTTATTTTCAGTACAATAAGGTTTTACCGTAGATCGTTGGCAGATTTGTTAAATCTTCAAACAAAATTTTGTATTATACAACATACATTCAAATCATGTAATCATGCAGTAAAACAAATCAATAAATTATTTGGTAAAGCTACTTTTCAGAATTTAAATTTTGTACCTTTAAATGTAGCTATAACTTTGTGGTTATCCATTATAGATAAATGAAACAATGTTACTTTGTTTGAACCACTTATAACCAAATATACAAGTGGTTCAAACAAAGTAACATTGTTTCATTTATTTCAATTTTAGTTTAAATAAAATCATTAAAAAAATAAATAACTTCTTTTTGAAGAAAATACTTTAGTTTGTCTATTTATTTACGTTTTTGTTTTGTTTTGTTTTTTTTTTATTTTGTCTGACAAACTAATACATTAAAAAAAACATTTTTATTTTGCTTAGACATTACGGAAAATTTTTAAATGCTAATGATAAAAAAATAATTACAAAAATGACATATTTTTAATACTTTTATCATCAAGAGTTTGAGCATTTTTAATGTTGAGTTATTATGTTAAAATGCTGGTACGGAGAATAATTAATCTTTCCCATCGGAACCGGCCTGTACAGTTGCAAGAGTACGATCGCAAAACCATCGTTAGACGAAATTTGAATTCTCGGCCGCTGGTTAGTGGCTCTTAATCCAAACAACGCAATAGCATCCCCCACACGTAGACTTCGGAGCGAAGAAAGGTAAAGACCGAAAGTAAGATAACTGTGAGATTTTTCGCAGTTCACTGTGAGATTTTTTTGCGCGGCGGCCTGAAGTGGGGCGGGGCACGATCGCTCCGAAGTCCACGTGTGAGGGGTGCTAATATATAGTTGGAACCATATAATAAAGAAGAACTCAAAAAACGCGATGGACGGGGGGGGGGGGGGGATTATTTCGTGATTCGAAAGTCTGGCCAATCGGACCTTAAATTTTATCATACGATATTAGGCGAGAGTAAGAGAGACAGAGCGAGCTAAATGGGCTAGAACTGAAAGGTATTAAGTCAGTCGTGACATTGATTTTAATTTAAATCTGCTTAAAGTGGAAGGCATTTAAAGGTTACAGAGATATGGATAGTTCAGTTATTAGTGAGAAAATTGTTTACCGTAAATCAAATATTATTTACACATGCCTGTGTTTTATATATTATATAAGCTATAAAATAACACCGGAGATATAATGGTTCAGGACATGAGTATGACATTTTGAAATTTCCTACTGGTAACCCTTAAAACATATTTTGGTTTGTTTATTTAACTACAAGTTTTTCCGCATTACAATTGATTTGGTGATGTTTATGAGTTTTCTGACTATTGTATCAGATAGAGTTTAGGTGCATACTTATACTCAACTCAAATTTCAATTTTTGGGAGATGTCTGACTAATCAACTGGACGATCAATATATCGGTAGAAGTTTTTTTGCGGCCCGAAATTAAGTTTTCAGTTTTCTATATTTTGGATTTTGGTATTTACCCAATAAAAGTTGTTCCGTGTTTTTATCACATTTATATTATAGTAGCAAACCCGGCCACACTTCGCTGTGGCTAACCATTACCCAACCTTTATAACTCTATTCTTGTTATTAGACCTCGATTCTCGATGGGCGTTTGATTTATTGCAGAAAAGTGCCATGCGTCAATTCCAACAAGTATATTTTTTCCGCACATTTCTCAGAAGATCGAATGCAACTGACCAGATTTTAATAATTGGAGGCTGAGTGCAAAGGCCACCAATAGGCGAGTTATAGTCAGTTTAGGCCTAATAATAATAATAGCAATTTCGGACACCGAATTACCGGTAAATATTAACGGTAATGTCCGCCGTTTATACCCCCCCGCCGTAGTGGACTAACTAAGGTCGGTAATTTTTTTTTGGCGCGATTTTTTTTTTAAACAATTTGATTTGGACACCCTGCATCCATGGTGCATGGTCGCGAAAAAGAACATAGAATCAGAACATTGAAAAAGAACACCTACAAAACATCATGTAAGTATATAAATACAACTTACAAACAGAAAGTAGATACGGAACACATACATAAGGTAATACTGAGCTGAATCAAATGACCCCGATGACGCTGAATTGCTGAATAATCTCTGCATCATGCTAAGACCTCTATCAAGCTAAGAATAACGTATTAAATGCAATTCATTGTTTATGGAAGGCTGGTGTGGGTACCGCCGCCCTGGGAACCTTTTATTGGATAACCAACACCTCTGCCACAGGTCACCCCAAGGTTCGCTACATTTGGTGACTTAGCAGGGATGCCCGGTTCAACCCCCCACTGCGTTCAGTGAGAGGGTTGGATTCATACATCTGTTACTCTTGGACATACTAACCCCCATATTTCTACACACCCCTCCTACCTTTTTTCCTCCCTAGAACTTTCTCGCCTTTATTTCTAAAAAGAACCTCCACATCCACATAGTAACACCAAAGATGACGTAGGCTCTGAGGGGAATTATTTTCCTCAGGACCTTCTGTGGGGTTAATGCAAAATGGACCTGTGTGGAGTTAATGCAAAAATTAAAAAAAATCTAAAATTAAGTAATAGTTCTTGGTGTCAAAGTAAGAACGAATAGTTTGGCTACCCCTGTGGCCTAACGAGGGGTGTCCGGAAACCCCGGCAGCTAATCCAGGCACATTTCAAACATTTTTATACACAGCCAGCGAAAGATAACTAGGGAAACGTCATTATCTATTGTGGTTGACATTTCGGAAGTGCGGCTAAACTACAAGACGAAGATTAATAGGTTGGGAATGACGCGGGTAATGACGGGATAAAGATTGTAGGCAATTTGTCACCAGGCTATAACAGTACAAAATGATAAAAAAATGGTTGAAACATTTTGAAAAATTGATACAATATAGGTACAAATATAAATGTAATCATTGAAGAAGAAGATAATAATAACAAATCTAAACGAAATATGAAAAAGAACAAGACACATTAAAATATATAAAAAAACTAACGTCACAACTCGAACCCGGACTCACGATCTCTGGTCTAGAGACTTCTTATTTTTAAATCATTTTTGTCAATCACATACTTCAAATTCAGAATTAACAATATTATCTTCGACTGTTTTTTTCCCATATTTTTGGCAGCTACCTTTTTAAATGGAAACAAATGTTCGTAGAACAGGTTTGTAACCTAGATAGTGTCTCGGATAAACATATAGATTTTATTTAAACGGGACAAATATGAGGCTGACAAAAATTACTTAAAAATAAGAGGTCTCAATGGCCGAATTGGTTAAGGCATTCGCCGAGAAATTTTAACATAAGTATTTTACCAAACTGTTGTTGTCACTGCCGCTCGTACTCCCCCGAATACTGAGCGAAAGAGACAACTGCACCTCAGGATGATAATAATTAAATAAAATCATCCAAATTGAGGTTTTGTGTTCCCCGTTTGTCTCCTCCAAAACTGGACCGATTTTTAATTTATATTTTTTATAAGGAAAAGGTTTTAAGGGGTGGGTAGGAATCTGGGGTTCAGTATGTCCTGGTCATCCGCCTTCAAGACCTAGACAAATCTCACCCCATGAACCCGGGCACCCCTGCTAAATCACCAAACGTAGCGAACCATTTGGGGTGACCTATGGCAGAGGTGTTGGTTATCCAATACAGGTTCCCGGGGCGGCGGTACCCATTCCCGCCTCCCAAATTGAAAATGAATTGAATGTGTTTATGTTTCTCATGTTTCTGTCGTTTATATTTATAATTCTGCTATGATTTGATTTATATGTCCAACCTGGCTTCTTACGGTTACCAATGTATTAATATTTTTAAGTTTTAAGTAAATTTTAGAATTATATACTTAACCTTTTGTTTCATAAAACTTTTGGTCTCATACTCATGTATTATAAATTTTATTATTTCTAATTTTTTCTTTCGCTGCTTAATCAGAGGTAAAGTCACAAGGAGGAAATCCATAATGGTTATATTTTGGCTATACAAACATGCGCAAAATTGGAAAAATGTAAACCGTCGATTTCCCGAAAATAAATAAATAAACAATGACCAGTTCGTGGACTGAACGTCTGTTGATAGCGTTCAAATCGGGCAGTTTTAACGATTTTTGAAGGGTTCTAACTAAGTCCTATAAGAAGTATCTAACTTAATAAACCAAAATAAGCAAAACGTACCGACACGCTAGTAGTCGATATCTATATTATATTAAAAATATTTGCACTAGTGTCAAAATCCAAAAAGGAAATTGAGGAATACGTTTGTATGGACAAAACGCCGCCGCCGGCGCCGCCCGGTTTCTGAACATTTTGGTTTTTGATTTGGAAAGCGGTTAAAACTAAGTATATTATTAATTTTGAATTAAAATGGTGCCACTAATTCGCTGTGTTTGTAGACAAAATATATATTATAATAAGGCTCTTGCTTTTATAATGAACGAAGTGGGAATGAATACAGAATAATTTAATGATGAAAAAGTCCACAGTCATGGCATTTGAAAGAGAGCATTCGAAAACGCCGTGTAATACCGCTTTGAATGGTGAATCTTTAGAGCAAATGCATGAGTTTATGTTCTGAAACTGTGTGTAGATGTTTTCGAGAGAGACTGGAAAGCTTTCAACTTATAAGGACATTGACAAAAGGGTGAACTCAGGAAATTAATGAAATGGAGAAGGACTGAATGCAGTAGTCGAAATCACAAAGGTACCAACAAGAGGAACAAACAGTTGACTATGGAGTTTTACTACCAACACTGAGGTAAGGCTTCTCTTCTGCGTTAGATTCGAAAAAAATTATGTTTATGTTACGAATGAGACCGATATAAACACAGTGATTTTAATAAATATGAAAGGGACATTAGATTATTTGGAAATATTTAGCGGATGGATAAGGAGGAGTTTCAGGAGAGTCAAAAATACTGATTTCGGTTGTCTGATACTGAAATCTGATTCAATGAACTCAAAATTAGTTTGAATTTAAATGTCTTATTTAAATTTGAACAACTTGTGTGAAGAATTCAGGCAAGCGATAAAGTAGGTGGGTACCTTTTTATTGAATAACTCAAAAGAATCCCAGCTGCTGTCGTCTGGAGCCTGTGAGACCATGGCATCCCCCAATTGGGGTATGTTTTGAGGCTGAGGGTGATGGGGAGGGGAAGGAGATGGGAAAGAGGAAGGTGGGGGAGTACCTGGCTATTCAGATCTGATCACTAAATACCACTGGTGATCTGAATGGTGGTCTTCTACCAGGGCGGTACTGAGAGTCTCTTCCACTCTGAAACGTGCCGCAAATCTATATATAGTTAAATATTTGGGAATAATCATAGACAACCAACTACGTTGGGAAGCTCATATCAGTGACACAGTAAAAAAACTCCGTAAACTCATATATTCTGCTCCCTTAGGTCCATCTTAGATTTACACAGCCTTACTCATCATCGCAAAATAAGATTACACCTCGGAGTAAGACCGGGTTAGGTGAAATTGTTACTCAACATGGTGGGTTAATCGCGCGCATGCGCGTGTTTTTACCGAGTCGCTGTACGGAAGATGTAGTAGCTGTCAGAATTTAAACCACCCGATCACCAGGGTTAACTCAGTACCCCGTGCGTTGTAACTGACGAAATGGCGAACTTTTATGAGAATCTTGACGTTTTGAACGGAGCTTTGGCAAATATTGACCGTATTCGCGACATTCGTGCACCACGGCCACGGAAAAGGTTTAAAAAAAGGTACGATCCATTTGCGGCACTCACGGTAGGAGATTTTAGGTCTAAATATAGATTTACCAAAGTCAACGTTGTGTTGACTGATGTTGACGTATGAATAAACGTGAAGTTGGCAACACGCCGCGAAATGCTAAATTGGCCGCGTTTTTGAGCATTGGAGCAGTGTTGCTACCGTAAAAAAATCATAACAGCTGTCGAGAAACATTATGATGGTGAGTAAAGATTTTTACCCTGAGCAGTGTAGGCTTACTCCACTGTGTAGCTACCGCGACGCTACAGAGCCGTGGTACGGTTTTATGATGAGTAAGGCTGACAGACTCTAAGAAGCGTATACTTTGCCCATTTCCAATCCATAGCGACATACGGTATAGTGGGTTGGGGTGGTTGTGCTGAATCCATTATTAGACCAATTATTATAGTTCAAAAACTAATTCTTAGAATTATATTTAAATGTCAACCTACCCATCCCTCAAATGAACTCTTTGCCAAAATCAGGGTCTTAGATATTCGACAGCTATTTACTAAAACAAGCATTTGTTATATACGGAAAAATAACCTACTAATGGCTCCACAACATCAAGCACACACCCGATTTTCATCAAACCTGGGTTGCGTGGTCTCAAAAACTAATACCCCATTCGCTCAACGACAATTCTGGTTCATCGCTCCTAAAATATATAATGCTCTGAGTACTGACATAAAGTCAAGTAATTCGAAACTGTTCGAAAATTTAACAAATCTGCCAACGACGGACGGTAAAACCTTATTGTACTAAAAATAAACATAGTTTCTCAAAAATTAAAACATAGCTTTACTAGACAAAAGAACAGTCTTTCGAAATCAATTTATATTTTTTTGTGAAAAAGTGTCAATACGTCTAAAATTACGTATTACCGGTTTTGTCTGGTTATTCCCTCTTAAAAAAAGCAATGAAATAAAACTTTACCAAACCAAACGTTGGAGTAGATGCCTTTGGGTTAAGATATATTATTTACATTATTTGCGGTTAGTTTCTAAAGATTTCCTAGACCCGAGGGAGAAAGGTGGGAGAGTTTTATCTTCAGCAAGTTGAAAAATAGTGTGAATTGTCAGGGGTACGATTTAGGACTGCGTTTATTTCGCTTAGAAGGGTGTATTTTTCAATCAGTTTTAAAACCTTAAAGTTGTTCTGGGTATTTTAAATTTAAACAAATATTTATTTCGCGGCAAAAGAAACGTTTCTAAAAAACTTTGACAGAAATCCTCGAGAGATTTGAAAAGGCAATTTGTGTTTTTTTTATGATTAGTTTTTACTGCCATACCGTTTCTTACAATATTTACACAATAACATTATGGCATTGTTGACACTATATTATTCCAAAGCTCCAAAGCATCTGGTGTAAATTACATTCCGATCTGAAAATAGTATGTTGTGTTGATCTAGATATTAGTGAGAAAATACCGTACCTTTATAAATATTTTGTAGTGATAACAAAGATTTTGCTTTTTGATTGTGACTATTAACATGAATGAGTCAAATATGTGTTATTCATTAGTAGGTTGCCACAACCTACTTATGAACAACCTAGGTTGTGGCAAATGTGAGGTGTGGGACGTAATATAAGATTATTACCTACATCAATTTTCAACCGCAGCGCCGCGGCTGCACGCAGCGGTTTGTATCTTGTTTGTTAATACCACGGCTCACAATTGATAGAAGTTCATCAAACGAGTTCACAGACATTCTGTGATGAACTTTTGAGGTATATGTCGGTGTACACAAAACATTAAATAAAATATTACTGATGTTACACGATTACTTGATAACGGTACCACCCAAACACTTCGGCCTTTTGTATTTTTTAATAACTCTGTTAAAATAAGCCCTGCAAGAGCAGTGGTCACTGGCAAATCCATTTTGAAGAATCAATTAAAGATAGCGGGAAACCGCCACCCATTTAGTATGATGGTCTGCGTCTTCCTGCGTGTAGCCAGGGCCAATTCAATTTCAAGTGTAACTACACAAGGTATTTGGCAATACTAAAATGTAACTATTTTAATTCAAGTATGATGTTTTAGACTAGGAAATAGAAGCAAAAGGTCGTCCATAAATGAAAAATCTAGAATGCGAATGTGAAAAAGTTGCAAAGATACTGCAAAAGTGGAGACATTTGTGGAAGGCCTATGTCCAAACATCCATTGTCAAAAGCTGGACGATCAAATACTCTATTTCTTGAACAAGAAAAATATACCGTTAAACTAATGATTAAATATTTTTACTGATTTGTGTATGGTTTTCCATCACAGGCTGCTCGTATTTTATCCCACACCAGTTTAAAACTTTTTGCAGCAATAGATATAGTTTGGAAGTTGTTTTCTATTTTCTCTGTGTCCTGATCTGTCTCTAGCCGGGTTTAATCGGATTAAAGACGGTCCTGCTTTGACTTAGCTGTGTAAGCTTGACGACTATTATACATTGTTTATGCGTATACCGTGAACAAAACAGGGTGTTTTAATGTCACTCTGACTTGCATATTTCAGTGCTCTCACTAAGAACTCCCTTTGAAAATTAACACAGAGTGTTATAAAGGAAAACTTCCTGCGATAAAATATATTATAAGCATGAGTACTGAAAGTGCTCCATTCAACAACTGAAGCGTGAATTTACTGCGTGGGTGTAGATACAAAGTGTGTCAAGTTATAATTTACTGAAAACAATGTCATGATATTTGATTCACATCACACCATGTCTTTTCGGTGTGACATCATCTTGCTATTATTTTCTCAATCGTCGATCCGCTCCATCATACATACTTTTCTATTATTCCGAATCTTGACTTGACCGGCAGAGTTTTTGATCGTGGGGTTGTTCAACTTCTTTTTCCATCATAGGCATCATTTAGCATCATAATAATACATTCGACTTTCTCTTTCTTATTCTTGTTGCTAATTTATTTTTTATTAGTTTCAATGGAAAAATTTGTACATGATGTAGGTTTGAAGTATAAAATAAGTATAAATACATTTTAGATAAAAATAAAAATCTGTAATGGATAACCACAAAGTTATAGCTACATTCAAAAGTATAAATACATTTTTTCACAGTCCTCCTCACTAGGTTTTCCCTTTGTGAGACGGCTTGTAGTTTCTTAAACTTTTGAATTTAGTTTCAGGTTGCCTTTAGATCGTCTTCATATTGTTTGTAAGTTGATTATTCAATTGGTTCTCTAAGCCATGTTTTTACTTTGGTTTTAAATATATTAATTTCCCTCATTTTTTTTGTATGATTTGGTAAAGCATTGTATAGTTTCGTAGCACAGAATTTAATGTTTCTCTGTCCCAAAGATGTTTCCAAACTGGGAATAATCGGTATATTTTGGCTTATTGCTGTGGTTGAGTATTTATAGCTTATTGCAACAGCGGACTATTCAGAGTTTTTTTCTATAGTTATTAATACTTTTTGAATAAAGTTCCCGTACATTGTAGATTTGAGTTTAAATATTTCTTCTATCGGAGTTCTAACCGGAACTTGTATTGTCTTAGTACTCCTTTTCGGAATAAGCTTGATCCGCTCTGTGTGGGTGCTCAAGGCAGATCCCCATCCAGTTATCCCTTACACTATTTGAGATTGACACAAAGCGTGAAATAGTTTCTAATGTCGTTTATGTTGATTAATGTTTTTGAAATGACAGTTGGTAATCTGTAATGCTCGATTCAGCCATTGGCGCTAGTATAGCCAGAGGTTATACCATCCATCCGTCAACCTTGTTTATTCATGTATGCAATATTTTTTTTTAGAAAAGTTTATTAAGAATTTATTATAATTACAATGCTGTGTACTCATCGTGAACGTGACCATAGGTTGCCAATTTTAGTAACGAACAGTTAAGCAAAAAGTGATTTGTGGCTATGAAAAGCGATAAAAACCAATAAAAACTTCTCGTATTTGTGATAAACACTCGTTGAAGAAATTCGTCTGAAAATCTAAAATTAAACCGCAAAATTTATAACAAATCCCATTCTGTTAAAATTGGTTTAAAGTATTTATAGACTTTAATAAAAAAGCAATCTAATGTAAGTTAAAATCGTATATAAATGTATAAATATATAAATAATCAATAAGCCCTAACAGCTTGAGCTTAGCGAAATCTGGTTGATTGTTAATTATTAATTCAAATTAAAAGTGGGGTATTAAAATATTTACATTTTTCATTTAATATATAATGTTCCCGCAGTATTTACTTCCTTCGAAAAATATTTTTTAACTCTTTGACACTCCAACCATCATATTTACCAACTATTTTTAAACCTTACTACATAGCTGTTATGTCATAAAAATGACATCCAACAACACTAACGCCCTATACTTTGAAATTTTCAGATTAATTGCTACTAAGAAAGAATTTAAAAAAAATCTGTTTGAGAAAAATTAATAAATTAATTTTGTTTAAAAAATCATTATCAATTATGACATATTTCGTAGTCGAAAGTAGCCCATAACAACACATAAAATATTTTTCTAAAATTAAACCAGTTCTGTTTGTGATATCAAGATGTACATTGTTTTTTTCATACATTTTAGTGTCAATATTTAAAACGTGAAAATATTTTAACTGCAAAGAAAATAATAGTATTTATTTTTATTTTTAACTTTATGAGTAAAACCTCAAATTGTAATATTTAATTAAATTAAGACAATATTAGCGAAACTCAATCGAAACTCTGGAGACAGAAAAATCAAAAAAAGTTATTGGCACCTTAGCTCAGTTGGTAGAGTTGTTGCCATGAAATCAGAAGGTCCTGGGTTCGAGTTCCAGAGGTGCCAATATATTTTTTTGACTTTTCTGTTTTCCGATTTTCGATTGAGTTTCGCTAATATTGTCTTCATTTAATTAAAAAATAATGGTAATTACGTAATTGCTACTTTGATACTTTAGAGTAAAATAGAACTTAAACCTGAATAAACTCATGCCATGATCATTGGCAAACTATGAGGCAGGCGATGCGGAGGAAGATCACGGATGCGTTGGAGTGATAATAAATCATTAGTGATATCACTGGCGTCCGGAATGTCCTTGGCGGTGTCCTTGGCGCTCCACGCAGCACAGAACCACAAGGTTGTGGATTGTGGAGGTGCCTTCTGTACCAAGGAAATTGGATTTTCATAGTTACCATACAAGCATCAATAGTATCGTAACATTACTAACCCTACACATATTTCAAGATCAATTTACATAAATTTTCTAATATTTTACTCTACGTGACTGATCGTAGCTCGACCGTTTTGCGATTTGCATATCTGTAAATTAGTTTGTACGTTCCGCTTCTACTTCAAATTGGTGGCTGTTTTAATGGTTTATTTAAGATTCTTTTTTCAAACGTGAAATCGTCGTGTTTGTTTAGACTTTATTATTCGCATTCGTTTTATCAATATTAGGAGTATGGTACCTACCTACCGGCTAGAAACAAGTTTGAAAAAATTATTGTCATCGGTGTGTATTTTTTACTTTAGCTCCACACAGGAGACCCTGAGATAAATTATTTCCATCAGGTCCTGTGTCACCTAGGAGATACTGTATGTAGGGCCTTTTTAAGAAAAGGGTGGGGAGGAAATTCTGGGAAGGAAAAGGTATGAAGGGTAGGTAAGAATCTGGGGTGAGTATCCAGGAGTGACGGACGTATAGGTGAAATGGGATGGATCGAGAGCGTCCGGTCTCAGCCAGTCACTCTCGATCCGGCCCACCATGCAGGAGGTGGGCAAACGCATCCGCCGCCAAGACACAAACCTTACCCCATGAACCCTATTACCTCTGCTAAGTCACCAAACGTAGCGAACCACTTGGGGTTACTACTGCAGAGGTGTTGGTTATCCAATAAATGATTTCTTACGTCACACTTTAAGGGGGGGAGGGGAGTAGAGAAGTTCGACAAAGGGTATGGGGGGGGGTCATGAGTTTTGTGACGTCACATGCACAATTTCCCTAAAGCCCCCTCCGTCGTGTTATCCCATTACACCTCTTCCGTCGCGGTATCCGGTTACGCCCCCTCCGTTATGGGGCTAGTGTAACCGTGACAATATTAAATGGTGTCGAATAACTTAGGGAACGTACCCATACTACGTGACCAACTTTTTCCAATTTTTAACCCCCCTCCCCCCCCCCCGGTGACCAAAATCCTAAGCAACCCGCCGCTCATTTGTATGGAGCGTGACATTTTGAAGACCTCCCCCCCCTAAACGTGTCACGTAGTATGGGTACGTTCCCTTACATGTTAAATCGCAAAATATGTGACGTCACGCTGGGGGAGAGGGGGCCTCACAAGTGTGACAGGGACGGGGGGGGGGGGGGGGGGGTGTAAAAAATCATGAAATTAGTGTGACTTAATTTATGAACGGCCCCTGTCCGCCCCTTAAAAAATATTGTCATTTTTTTGTTTGTTTTTGTTTTGTTTTTTTTTTTTTTTTTATTTATTTACAGGTTACATAAAATAAAAAATATAATGTACATTTAGATGATGTAATAATTTGCGTACATGTTCATGTTCAAATATTTTAATACCACTCTTCCATGGAAGCATTAGCTTGTGTCTGGAAGAGTAGTGTACATTTTTTATAAGTATATTATATTATGAGTAAATTACAATGTGAATGTAAAAAACAATAAGCTGTAAGTTCGGTGTTATGTAATTATAAGTATTTTTCTACTATCAAGTAATTTTACTATTTGGATAATGTATTTCTTTGATAAAAATGTACAATTCCGTAAGTGAAATGTAAAAAAATAAGTTTCATAAATTAAGTAGATAGGTACTTAAGTACCTACTTACAAATCTCATTATTTAAGCGGAAATTATGTTTTTGATTTAATAAATAAGAATATTAGAACCATACATTTTTTGGACGCAAGGTTTTAACCAAAGATATTGAAATATAAGAGATGTGCCATCCGCTGTTTTTACTGGGTAGGACTGCGCTTCGTGGTGTCGCTGATAATATTTACCAATTAATTAACGAATAAATAACGAATAAACTAAATGAACGAATAAAGTAAACGATCGTTAAACTAAATGAACGAATTCTTTCCGTATTCATACTATTTTGTTAACGAATACTACTGTACACCTTAAAAAAATCAACTAAATGACCAAATTCTTTTCGTATGCAAACTACTCCGATTAGGTAGTAGTCCGCCCACAGTCGCGGGGACATCATAGCATATCTCATTTGTATTTCAATATCTTTGGTTTTAACAGAAAAACTAGTATAGATACCTCTAATAATTACTCTCATAATATGCCTGATCGATGTTAACGTGCAAAAAGGCACTTGTATACAACTGATTTTGAATAACACAACTCTGAAATATGAATACGCAACTCGATGATAATAATTAATCTTGACGGTATACTGTGTAGTTGGACAAACGGGAGATAAGACGATGACAGATATAGAGCTATTCTCTGTAGCTGGGCTGTATTGTAATCGTAGGGTTAAATGCGACGATGGAGGTATTAACATACATTTGAGATTAGGTGACATTGCTCTTTCACAACAATAAATTAATTTAAAACTTAAAACGTTGAAGGGATGTATGTTTTATTTCAGAAGAAATTCTGAAAGCGGGGTCTTGAAAAGATATCTTTTTCGGGAAAAATTCAGCAAAAACTTTCCAGAAAAACTGCAATCACTATTAGTAACTCAATTGCTCCACACTCTAACTATTGCTCAACTATTCTTTTCCTCTGTAATGAAAAAGAACAAAATAAGATTCAAATTCTCCAAACTAGAGGAATGAAAATAATACTTCGGAAAAATAGATTTTCAAAAGGAAATAAAATTTTAAAGGAACTAATTTGGCTAACCGTGAAACAGATGCTGACCTTGAACACGACGATATTTATTCATAAAATAGTAAACAACCTGTTACCTGATTATATGTTGAATAATGTTAGAATCAACATTACAGTTCATTGTTATCCTACGAGAAACTGCAACGATTTTAGGCTTCCTAAAACAAATTTATCGGGAACACAAAATAATATTTATTATAAAGGTTTTAAAATGTTCAATGTTAAGGAGGCTAAAAGTCTTGCAGTTTTTCGTGGATTATGTCTTAATGTTGTAAAGTCCAAATTTTAGTCAGTAGGTAGTAAATAATATTGTAGTAGTCATAGAAAAGAAAACATTAGATATAAGATGTCAAATTTTATATATAAATAAAATACACAATAAAAAAATAAAAAATTCTAATCAAATAAAAATATATACAATAAGGACATTCACAGACATAACACAAGGACGTGCAAAGAAATCAGGCTACAAAAAAGGACAAAGCGAATACGCAGAACAGTTCACTGTACAAAGGGATGAAACTTTAAAGTCCGCACCAATTGGAAGGTTCAAGCTGTATTGAGCTACATCAAACTTGAAAAAATATAGTATGTAATTTGTAATGTTATAATTAATAAGCAATTTGTAAACTTTAATGTACAAATTACGAAAATAAAAATTAATGAAATTTTTTTTTTTTCACGTTGAACTTACTGTCATTTGGTATACGATTGTATACCAAATGACTGTCATTTGGTATATTTGTACTTTAATGTACAAATTACTAAAATAAAAATTAATGAAAAAAAATTTTTTTCACGTCGAACTTACTGTCATTTGGTATATTTTTTTTATTTTTTTTTTTTTGTTTATTTATTTATTTTAGCATATAAAATATAATATACATTTAGATAATGTAGTAATTTGCGTACATGTTCATTTTAAAATACGTTAATACCACTCTTCCATGGAAGCATTAGCTTGTGTCTGGAAGAGTAGTGTACATTTTTAATGCTATATTTAAGTTCTTAAATTACAATGTGAATGTAAAAAACAATAAGTTGTAAGTTTTGTGATATGTAATTAGTTGCTAAAAACAATACAAAATTTAACTTATTTGAAGAACAGAGTATCACTTGGAAACTGAGTTATAAGTAGTTGTTCTTGAGATTAGATTAGTCGGAAACTTTTTTTTTTTATATTATCTTTAAAATATTTTTTAACAGTGTTTATTAATTGGATTTTATCATTAATTTTTCTAATTTCATCCGGTAATCAGTTGAAAATAAGTCTTCCTTGATAAGTATAATAATTTTGTGCAAAGGAAGTGTTTAATTTTGGGCATGAGAAAATATATTTATGTCTAGTACGGTTTTCAGTTATAAATTGATATTTTTCTTTTTCTTTTATAGTTTGAATCAATGCATTTCTATTGTATAGATCTTTGAAAGATGGTACTTGGAATTCCTTAAATAATTGATCCGTTGGGTAGTCAGAAGGTTTTTTCAATATGATTTTAATTATTAGCCTCTGCACAACTTCAATTGGGGAAAGATTAGTTTTGTATGCGGATCCCCAGCTAATGATAGCATATTGTAAAGTTGATTGAACCAAAGCGTAATATATTAGATATAAGTTTTTTACAGATAAAAAATTTCTGATTCTTAAAAATATATAAATCAATTTTCTAATTTTTTTTACAACTTGACAAATTTGTTCCTTCCATTTCAAATTTTTATCGATAATGACTCCTAAATATTTGATTGTGTTTGTTGTTTTTAATATTGTGCAGTTTTGGATACAATAATTTTTACTATGTGTTTTGGAATTATCATGGATGATGATGTCAATGTTTTTAGGGGTATCATTTTTGTGTATTGCAAACGGAATTACAAATGTTTTATCACCATTTAGTGATAGTAAATTTACGTCGAAGAACTTCTTTAAAATATTTATGTCTTCGGTGGCTTTAAATGTTACTTTTTCCCAAGTTTTATCGCTAATTATTAATACCGTATCATCGGCATATGAAGTAATTTGGCCATGTAGTGGTTGAAAAAAAGTGTCATTAACATATATGGTGAAAAGGATTGGTCCTATTACTGTACCTTGAGGGATTCCAAAGTCTGATATTTCTTTATCGCTATTAATCTGATTTATTTTTACGACTTGCGGTCGATTTTTTAGGTAGTTCGAAATCCATTTAATTGCATTGTCTTTTATACCTATATTGTTTAGTTTTTTTAGTAGAATCTCATGGGATATACTATCAAAAGCTTTTCTGAGATCAATAAATATACCGGCACATTTTTCACCTTTATCCAATGATTCGTTGATGTATGAGGTTACATTAGCAATAGCTTCTTGTGTGCTGAGTGACTTTATAAAACCAAACTGGTTTTTGTGAAGAATTTTATTACTTTCTAGGAAACTGACTAATTGATTTTTCACAATTTTTTCAAAAATCTTTCCAATGTTTGAGATTAGACAAATTGGGCGATAGTTAGTTACTTGTTGAGGATCTCCAGATTTATAAATAGGTGAAATAATTGTATTTTTATAGTTTGTCGGAAATATTCCCTCTGTTAAACTTAAGTTTATCAAATGAGTAATTGGTTTCACCAAATGAATTTTCATGGATTTTAGAAAATGTACTGTAATAAGGTCAAATCCGGGAGACGAACCTCCTTTCATGCCTTCTATTATTTTTAAAACTTCACTTTCTGAGGTTTTTTCAAATTTTGATAAATTACTATGATTTTGTACATTTTCAATCGTTTGTGTTTTCGGGTTAAAAGATTTATTGATATTTTTCGCAAGATTTTTTCCTACATTAGCAAAAAACGAATTAAAGATGTTTGCACATTGTTTAGGTTGATTATTAGCATCTATGATTTTATTTTCATGTTCAATGTATTTTATTTTTTGTGTTTTTTTAGTGTTATCCATGGCTAAGTTAACTGTTTTCCATATTTGTTTATTGTTATTGTCTGTAGAAAGTATTTTATTTTTGAAATAGTCTTCTTTATTTTGTTTGATACAGTTTGTTAATTTATTTTTAAATTTTTTGTAAAAAGTGTATGCTTTTTCATTTAGAGGATTTTTCAATGTTGTTTTGTAAAGTTTTTCTTTGTTTCTAATTGATATTATAAGTCCTTGTGTTATCCAAGGCTTTAAAATTCTTAGTTTAGATTTAATGCGGACTGTAGTTTCAGTAGTTGAATTTTTTATGTGTTGAGACAATATATTTTCAAAGTTTTTTGAGCAAGTCTCGGTATCATAACTATTTAACACGTTGTTCCATTGTTCATTTCTTAGTTTTTTGGATAAAATAGACATATTTGTGTAGGATTTTGACTTTTTTAGATTAAGTTTTTTATGTTTAATTTTGTTATCATAGAAAAGAATGCATGCATGGTGGTCAGTTATATTCGTTTTCCAAACAATTGATTTCATTTTGTCGATATCTTTAATATTTATGTTAGTCCATATATGGTCTAAACAAGATGGAGTGTGATTTTTTATCTCTCTCGTATTTTTGTTAATGCACGATATGAAGTTAAATTCAGTCATACAATTAATATATTCATTTTTGAAATTATTTTCTACGTTTTCATTAATGTTTATATTAAAATCTCCTGCAACAAAGCAAAGTTTATTTCTAAATTTTAACAGTATGTGTTTAAATTCATTTATAAATGACGAGATATTCGAACCGTGTGTTCTGTAAACAGCTATTATGTGGTAGTTTGTTTTGTCGAGTTTTAATTGTATTTCAATACAGTTTACTAGCCTTTTCCACGCGATCGTAACAACAGTTGATACGGCAAAAGCCATGCCTCACACGCGCCCGTATCAGCCCTTGTTACGCTAACTTCGACTGCCGATATAACAGCGCTACTATGTCACAGTATTTATTCCCGCTCGCTAGGATATTCGTGTAACTATCACGATGCTGACATATTCAGGCATATTTCGAAAGTAAAATTTTTTTTCGTAAAAAACATCTATAATCAAGTGAATGTGTCCTCGTGCCTCGTGGTACTTGAAATATGACATATACATACCGCGTATGGGTATTGAAAAAACGGAGTAGATCAACGCGGGTAAAAAGCTAGATGTATAGGATGTTCAGTTAGTTTGACAATACTAAATTTATCGTGAATGAATATGACGAGACCACTATTTTTATTGATGTTTATTTTGGTTGTAACATAATTATATTCTGGTAAATGATAGTTGGGTGATTCGTCATTAGTAAAAGTTTCTGATAATATTCGGATGTCAGGTTTTTTATTTAGATTGTTTAATTTTAGAATTAATTTATCCCAATTTCGTTCCATACTTCGTATGTTAATATGAAAAATGAAAATATTGTTGAGATTCTTTGAGATTATGTCATTACATGAATCGGTGTATACACATTCATATTCTTGTATTTTAAAATTATTTTCTAATTCATTAGCTATGAAGTCATCCATTTAGTAAAAATATTAATGTGATATTGATTTCTTTTAAATATTGTATAGAGTATTTTCAAAGTAGAGTGTGACATAGAGTTAGTAATACAAATACCTACGGATTTTATAATGTGTAGATTGTTGAAGAATATTCCGGTTTTTATTGATCATATATTGATTGATCACATCTTTATCATTACTAGCATAGTCATTTACAATATTTAAATGCATATCTCGTATAATAATATTATTTATATTTCTAAAATTCAATAAAATGTTTTTTGATTCTACTATAAATTGTTGTACTGTAGACTTAAGTGTAGGATAAATAGCAATATAATGTGATAATTTATTTACGTCTTTAAATTTTATATTTAAAATATTAACATCGTAATCATTAAATACTTCATTAATATTGAGAACATTATACTGGTTGGAAATAGATATTCCAATATCAGAGTTTTTGTTTATACTTATTATTGTTACCTGGTACCCTGGTATGGAGTAATAATTAGTTTCGCCAGTAGAGTAGGTCTTTGTAAACCCAATCAAGCCCGGGAAAAAAAATTATTTCTTTTAAAGACATTATTAATTTTTCAAAAAAAATTTTTACGCTTTTAATATTTTTATGAAATTGAGTAATTCCTTTTTCAGTGCATATAAAATAGAAATCTCTTATAGAGTGATGTAAGTTTTCTTCAATACATATTTTTTTACCTAATGCGTTACATAAAAAATCATTCATTGTTAGTTTATAGATAAGAGTTTGAGGAAATGAAAATTTACAATATTTATTCGTAGTCAATGCGTTCTTTAGCAATTCGAATCATTTTTTGCCGGTAAAGGCATTTTATGCTATCGACTCTATGATCGGTGGAATAGTTCATATCAAACCTTTTGTTTTGGACACAGCAGTTGTTGCAGATTGGAGTTTGTTCTTTGTTTTCACATTTAGATAGTATATGTTCCTTAGTGCAATGAGGGCAAATGGGAGGTTGCGTCCTGGCGAGACATCTTTGAGCTGTGTGGCCGAACTTAACATTGTGTGATCGGGCTGCAGTCGTTGACGTACACTCTTTGGAATTTGATGTTTATTTTTTTTTTTCTATAAGTTTTTTCCTTAATTTTCCCGTTGTTTCGATAATGTAGTTAGTGGTGTCGTTTTCTTTTCCTTCATTGTACTTATTTTTTTAATTCCTTGATAAGCTTAATGTCTTTTTTGTCTTCTAGGGTTAATCCTTCATTTTGTTGTACAATCCCGTCAATAATTTCTTCTTCAGTCAATTGGCATTGCAGGCTTTTCAACATTAAGCACGGTTTCCTTTTTTTTTATTTCTTCGTCCGATACTTCTTTTCCAATTACTTTATTTATCTCTTCGGTTAATTTTTCTGCATCTTCTTTTTTTTGGCAAGAAATCACAAATTTTTGTTCTCCGATCTTTTTTACTCCATTTACTCCAACTTTTATTTTTGTTAAATTAATATTTTTTTGAATTTTTATTTTTATGTCCTCGGCCTTCAAGGTGTTTTTTGAGGTAATTAAAATGGCGTATTTCTGTTCTGCATTATATGAAGTTTCTACGCAGTTTTTATTGTTACTTAGCGCACTTGCGTATGATTTTTTGTTATTTTGATGAATTTCTTCAAGTTTCTGTGTGTAGTGATGATTATTTTTAATATTAATTTCTTGTAATTCTATGATCTTCTTTTGTAGACTAATTAGTTCGTGTTGAATTTTTTCTTCCAGTGATACAATATTTTGTTCCAGTGTTAATTTTATTTTTGAGTCTTTCACTGAAGTGATCTTATTAACTAAGTCTTTAATATTTTTAAAAATTTCTTCGGTTTCCATATTTAATTAATGGAATCGCCCAGGTGGGCGAGTTATTAATGTGAGTAACTATATTTATTGTTTTACTTCTTACAAAATAATGCGACTGTACTCGTTCGGTGCTGAGCGAGGATATATATTCATAATGTTTACGTCGAACTTACTGTCATTTGGTATCTCCTCATTCATATTGGTTTCAGTGTATGTACGCCTCAGGGATCTCATTTCTTAAATCATAGGTCTTCCTAACCCCATAAGGGGGATAATCCCCTTTATGGGCGTTTGAGCCTTTCAGGGGGGCGGTAGAAGACTAGGGGGTTAAATTAGGTGGTGTTGAGCCATCTCAACGCACCCTAATTTTCTTTCAGTGAGGGCGTGGGCAGGTAACAACAATACGGTCTAAAAACACAAAAAACACGCCAATCACGTACTGATAAAGCAAAGTAAACATTAATATTGGTTAATTTTTGTTATTGCATGTATTGTAATAATTTTTATCACGTGTGCGAAAAAATTTACATATTTCGGTAGTTCGGGAAGTGAATGAAAATTGAACTGAAAGATTCTATTACATTCAGATCTACAATTGGATAATATAAAATTACTATTTTTTTATCATCTTAAGCACGGGTCACATCATGCTGGTTGCCAGCTGCTGCTTACCAGCGGCTGGTAGTAGTACCAGCTAGCAGCGGCGGGCAATCTGGTCACACTACTGTTGCTGCTAGTCGCGTCTCGCACTCTCCAGTTAGTCATTCACTATATTATGTCGTCTGTCGTTTTACGTAAAAAGCTAATAAAGCAGTTGTTGAGGGAGGGTGTCAGGGAACTAAGTTTAGAAATGCTTAACCAGCTTCACCGCACACAGAGACGATGGTGGGTCAGGCCATGGATACAAAGAAGGGAAGAATTAGGGGCATCGTCAAGACTTCTCCAAGAACTGAAAGAAGAGGATCCAGAAACATACAGAAATGTTTTAAGAATGACGGCCCCTCAGTTTCAAGAATTGTTAGAATTAGTTGAACCTTTAATTAAAAAACAAGATACAGTATTCAGGCAGACAATCCCGTGTAAAACGAAGCTGGAAATTACTCTAATCAAATTATAAAATAGTCACAACAACAACTTCACAAAAAAACGTGCTTTCTCGTTGCTGGTAGACGCAATAGTGGTCACACTGCGCTGCCGGCTGGTGCCAGCGGTCACGTGATTGATTATTCGCCGCTGCCTGCTACCAAAAGTTAAACATGTCCAACTTCGTCAGCCGCTGACAAATACTCGCCGGCTGGCGACGCCAGCGCCGAATTTTGTTGTCACACCAAGCTGATCGACGGCTGGCAGAAGCGGCTTCTTCAACTCGCGGCTGACAACCAGCATGATGTGACCCGTGCTTTACGTGAATTATTATTAAGAATTGACACTGTAATATCAATTCAATAAAGAAGGAGGTAGCAACCGGGTACTTAAAATACAAAATAATTGCTTTTTTAACTTGTTTAAAGGTATAACAATTAATTTTATATATTTTTATTTTGATTCTGCAACAGTTGAGCCCCCCCCCCCACTCCTTCCCAAAAGTAAAAAAAATGGGGGGGGTCTAGAAAAAAACATATTCTCAAAGTGGGCGGTGGGCAAAATAAGGTTGAGAACCTATGCTTTAAATTAATATATTTTCCATTTCAGTTGGGCGCAGTCTTGGTTCGTCAGTCATCTGCAGATTTCTTCGAATTAAGAAGTAATTGAGTCTGAATTTTAATTAATTTAATAATGAACACTTTATGAAACAAGTTTTCAGAAAGCTTTTCCTAAAATAATGATTGAATTAAATGAACTGGCTACTTAACAATACTAACATCCTTTGTTCTTCAATCATTGCCTTGTACCGCCTGGTGTCAAACACAATTATGATTTCTTCTAACACAGCAAACTTATTTTGTGGCACCATTTTAATTTAAATTAATAAATTACTTCGTTTTTACCACTTTTATTATTTAAAAAACCAACATGTTTCGTGACTTCTTCAGGGTTTTTTATTGATACTAATTATAAATAATAGACGTAGACAATGGTGTCAATTGAAAAAGAATGGACATAGACAATGAAAATATGAGAATGGGTAGAGGAGAGAGGGGCAATGGGAGACAATTTACAAAGGGAACAGGTTTAATATTGGGTCATTTAAGAACAATTTTTGGCTCTTAATAATATTCAAATTCGCATTAACACTCTTTCGGATTTCTAAAATTTCTAGTTTATCCGACTGAATGCCATTGACATTACAATGCATTAATTCTATTCCACTATTGAAGTCAAAGGTGTGACTGGTTTCCACCAAATGGTTGGCAAACTCCGAGAAACTGTTATTGTTTAAAGCTTTGATATGTTCTTTAATCCTTATTTCGAAGTTTCTCGAAGTTTTACCTATGTAGAAGAAACCACAATCGTTACACTTCAATTTATAGATTCCAGATTATTTGATTTACTTTTTTATTCTGTACCAATTGAAATTCTTCCTGTATTTTATGCAAATAACAAACTCAAAAATTACATTGTAAATAATAAAAATAGAGATTCAAAAATGTTGAAAAAAACCCTGAAGAAGTGAGCATTGCTCACGAAACATGTTGGTTTTGTAAATAATAAAAGTGGTAAAAACGAAGTAATTTATTAATTTAAAACAATTATGATTGTTCTGTTAATCAATAAAGTAGTCGCAATATTCTAACATTATAATGTTTGGAAATAAGAAAAATACTTTAATTATTAACTTACATAAGCATTCGTAATTCGTCGCCTATTATTTATTACATTGATTCAAGCATTTTTACAGTTATTTTTTTATTTGGTAATTATTTATTTCAAATTAATAAATTACGTTGTATTAACCACTTAATTATTTATAAAAACCGACATGTTTCGTCAGCAAAGCTGACTTCCTCAGGGTTTTGACAGAACTAATTTTAAAAATAGACATACATAGGTAATAGAGAAAAATAATAGACATAAACAATAATAAAATTTGAAAGAAAATAATGTGTAAGGGACGAGGGGCAATATAGAACAATTAAAAATTTAAAAGGGGAATAGATTTAATAATGTCATTTAAAAACAATTTTTGATTATTAATAATATTTAAATTTGCATTAACACTCTTTCTAATCTCTAAAATTTCTAATTTATCCAACTGAAAGCCATTAACATTACAATGTATTATTTATTTATTATTGTTTACATTTTTATTTGAAACATGTTTGTGGTTATTTCCTTTTGGGGTATTATGCCGTGTTGCGCTACCTCCTCCTTTAGCCAACGTTTCGGACAGCGTTACAGTGTCCATCATCAGGGCAGATGTGTAAATGTTAGAGATTAAATGTGTGCTTAAGTACTTCGAAGCAATACCGTGTCGCCAGCACCAATCCACTGCGGGCTGGCATTACAGTATACTTCAAGATGGTTTTTTGCATTTACCTTTGGTGTAGCCGTCAATTACCGGATACCAAGTATCAAAAAATCATATCTGAAACATGTTTGGTTTAAATATAAAATAGAAATTACGTTCGTAGTCCTCCTCTATAAATAAACTCCCGCCAGGGTCGCCACAACGACTTGTTCTGTATTCCACACGGCTGAACAGACTTTCTGGCCCAGCATAGCATGACAAGCGGTATGGTGCTGATAAATGATATCTCTGGTCTCTTGACATTTTCAACATTGGCCTTGAAGGTTTCAAGAGTCATATTTTAGGCACATTTTAAAATATATAATAATTATGGTAAAATTTTTCGTTTAGAGTTATGTATACCAATGGCATGTCATTTAGGACTTCGATTTTAAGAAGAAGGTGTAAGTACGCTTTTTTTTGACATTATCTCCACACAGGAGGCCCTGAGGAAAATAATTCCCCTCAGGGCCTATGTCATCTGGGATGCTGTGTGGAGGGTCTTTTTGAGGAGAGGAAGGAATGAACATTGGTCTTAAAGAGACCCATGTTGTAGGAGGGAGGAAACACAGAGGCCGGCAAATCATTCCACAGCCGAGCTGTTGAACACAAGAACGACCCGTTCTCATGTGACAAATGTCAACCGTGTACAAATGTTGGGCACGCGTTTGGCGTGTTTCCCGACTGTGCACCGGTGCCGAAGGGATCAATGACGCTGGTTCCTCGTAGCATCTTCCATTGTAATACCGGTAGAACAAGGATAGCATTCCCACCCGACGCCTGTGTTCTAAAGATTGCAATTTGTCTGTTAAGATGGGAGAATCTATTAAAACGGACCGCCCATTTCTGCACAGAGTCGAGGGTATTTTTCAGGTATTTTTGAGCTCCAGACCAGAGGTGGCTGCCAAATTCAACCGTGTTGCGCACTTGTGATTTGTACGGGGTTAGCATTTGTGTACTATTGAAGTATCTGCGGGTCCTGTACAGTACGCCCACTTTTTGGGAGGCTAATTTTACTCTGGCTTCGATGGAGCCCCCATATCGATGGAGCATTGATCTGCACCAAACTATCCGGAACCGACGGGACTATGTCGCCCTATGGAGTATTTTGCGAAGGGAAGAGTAGGGTTCCTATGTTCCTCGTACATTGTGTTCTAACTGTTTCGGATTTCAGAAAATAACCACGACATAACATTATTACAAGATCTAGTGCTTACTTCGTGTTCTTACAAGTATTTTTCTAATGTTTATTATTCCATGTAATCAAAAGCATTACAAAAATAGTAATAGAAACCCGATAGTTAGGAGTAAAGTAATCGTGATCTCGCCTTTGTCTGGCCCATTTCAGATGCTAACAACCTCATTAAATAGTATAAAGGAAAGTTATTCAACCTTCGTTCTTCACCTTCTTTCCTCCCTTGCTTGCACCGCATTGGTGTTCATCGTTCTTTAATATTCTTGTGTTAGCATCATTATAAATAATTATAAGACATTAAAATATGTATACTGTTATGTATTATGTATTTATCTATTTTTATTTTTTCTTTGTTTTACATTTTTTTAGAGAAAAATGTGTCCTTTCTGCGGTAACCCGTTCTAGGGACACATTGTACAAGTTTTCTTGT
The DNA here is from genome assembly GCA_917880885.1 of Limnephilus marmoratus. Taxonomy (NCBI): domain Eukaryota; kingdom Metazoa; phylum Arthropoda; class Insecta; order Trichoptera; family Limnephilidae; genus Limnephilus; species Limnephilus marmoratus. Next base: position 25,795,558 of record OU862923.1, on the reverse strand, counting down.
TTGAAATATAAGTAAATACCTATGTTAAAATATTACAGAGGAAAATTATAAAGTTAAATCTAAAAGAAAATACGATACAAGAATTAATCTTTGTTAGGTTGCAAATTTTTTTAATTTATTTACATAAGATACATTTATACAGCAAATATAACATAATAATAATATTTCAAAATAACTGTAAATATTAAAATGTGTACAAGTGTTATTATGTCTTGTTTGTCTATAGATATTAGTTCCTAGCTAGGCAGATTGCCCGTTCTAAGGAACCAAATCGTGGTGAAAAATTCCAAAAATGTATTCTGTTAAAAAAAAACAAAGTGTTTTTTTTTGTTGATTAAATACCTGTATACTAAGTTTTTACTGATTGTGTCATTTAATAGTTAACCAAGTAAAATTTTAAGTTTTAAGTGACATTATTTAATAATTTTTCAGACTCAACCCTACCTAAGCCAATCAACCATTTATTATTATTATTTTTTAATTTATTTATTTCTATACATATATTACAGTATTTACCTATTTCTTATAATTTTTACATAATATATTTTGAAAACATTTTTACATAATATATTTAGAAATTTAATTATGTTGGGTGTAAGGTAGGTTTGAGAAGGTGAAACTGTGGATGGGTAATTTTGTATGTTTCGTGAACACCTCACTAGGAGAACCTGTGCTGAGGTGTTTACGTGTTTGTGATTAAGTGTGACAAGTATTTATGTGTTGTAGTAGAAAGTTTTTAATTTTTTTTTAAACTTTAAGATAGATAATATTAAGATATATATATATATATATATATATATATATATATATATATATATATATATATATATATATATATTTATGTCATACCACATTTTGTGGCTCATCTTAGAAGAAGCCACTTAAGTTGCTCATTCTTTCGCATGTAATATATACTTACGTAGATGAAGTACCAACATGCTGTCTTTTAAATTTTGTTTAAAATATGGTCAGCTATAATATGTAATCAAAAATTATGTTTATTTATTAAAAAAATATATCTTAAAATAACGTGCATTCCTTGATCTATTTTAAGAACACACTTACCGCATCAAGCTACGTTGCCAAGTTTAATGTTACCAATATAGTCACATATGTAGGTAGGTTGACAGAACAGTTTGGATGTTGCTTGTTGATTATTCACACATATTTATCATTTCTAGCGGCCGTTTTTGATTATTGGCGCGTTTTTTTTAAATTGTAGTATGATTTGCTAATTAATATTGTTATTTATTTGGTGTTTACGGTTGTTTTTTTTTTGTGTTAAGGTTTATTTTATTATTATCATAAATAAAATTAGGTATTTAAATACATATTGGTGTAGTTTCTTTTATGTGCTACATAATTATTTTATCTTAGTTTTACTAGTGTTTTCGAAAAATTATGAATAAACTTATTAGAAATATATTACATAATTTACTTTATTCATTGATTCGTACGTTTCTTTAAGTTGTCACCTCCGATCTATATGGATAAAATCGATCTAAAAGAAACTAACTAACTAACCATCACGCCGTTTCCCGCAGGGGTAGGCAGAGAGGACGGACCGCCAAACAACTCGGTCTTGGCACACACTCTTTGCCTCACTCACATTCATACATCGTATCATACATTCTCTTCTATTATTCTGACTTTTGACACGGCCCGACTCAAGTATCTGATTCACTTGATCGTGCCATGTCTTCCTCGGGCGTCCCCGACTTCTTCTACCATTCACATTTGCATCATATATTCTTTTTACACTACTTTCTTCGCTCATTCGCTCTACGTGCCCAAACCATCTGAGGGTCCCTTTCTTAATTTTGCTCATTATTAAATTATTATTATTATACTTAGTTGCTATCATATTTTACAATTTACAAATAGAGACGGACCGCCAAATAATATTAATTGGTTAAATTGTATTTTTTCTCGCATTAGCACCACACCTGATAAAAAATCCCTCAGTGTCTTTGTCATCTTTGGGGATGCTGTGTGGAGGGTTTTTTTTAGGGAAAGGAAGAAGAGGAAGTTCTGTAATGAAATAATTTGGTATCTTAACCGTAAATCCAGAACTAAATTTTGTATGAAATAGGCCGCGAAGAAGTTTCTCTTTTCAAGAGCAATTATAATACTCTTAGAAGAAGTCGGGGACGCCCGAGGAAGACATGGCACGATCAAGTGAATCAGATACTTGAGTTGGGTCATGTCAAAAGTCAGAATAATAGAAGAGAATGTTTGAGACGATGTATGAATGTGAGTGAGGCAAAGAGTGTGTGCCAAGACCGAGTTGTTTGGCGGTCCGTCCTCTCTGCCTACCCCTGCGGGGAAACGGCGTGATGGTCGTCTCATACATACTCTTCTATTATTCTGACTTTTGACATGGCCCGTCTCAAGTATCTGATTCACTTGATCGTGCCATGTCTTCCTCGGGCGTCCCCGACTTCTTCTACCATTCACATTTGCATCATATATTCTTTTTACACTACTTTCTTCGCTCATTCGCTCTACGTGCCCAAACCATCTGAGGGTCCCTTTCTTAATTTTGCTCATTATTAAATTATTATTATACCTACTTAGTTGCTATCATATTTTACAATTTACAAATAGAGACGGACCGCCAAACAACTCGATCTTGGCACACACTCCTTGCCTCGTTCACATGCATACTTCGTCTCATACATGCTCTTTTATTATTCTGACTCTTGAAATGGCTCGACTCAAGTATCTGATTCACTTGGTCGTGCCATGTCTTCCTCGGGCGTCCCCGACTTCTTCTAGCATTCACATTTGCGTCATCATATATTCTCCTTACACTATTTTTCTCGTTGATTTGCTTTACATGCCCAACCAATCTAAGCGTCTCTTTCTTAATCTTACTCGTTACGCTTACATCAGGCTTACATTATGTGCGGATCATTATTATTCATTTCGGTCTACTTTCATCATTTCTCTACCAGTTCCGAGCCTCACAGCGAAGCATTAGGGTAGGTACCAGCACTCCATTATGGACGGCTAGCTTCGCTTCTTTCGATAGTTTTTTAGACCGGGGTAATATAATTACACTAAGAACAGTTTTACTCTGTATCTCAGTTGTCTTTTACACCATATACTCAATAATTTTGGTAATCATAGAAAAACTATTTGCTTATCGATCTGTTTTTAAAACTGTATATTGCATTGCTAGTTTTTTTAATATAAAATAATTTCTATCAAATTCCGGCAAAGTATCTGTAGCCCTCCCCCTCTCCGCCACGCATCGCATAGCGTTACCCCGTGCCTACAAACTGAAGATTCCACGGACTGGTAGCGGATCGGTAATAGTTGCATTTTAATAAAAAGGGAAGTGTCATAATAATTGAATCACGCTAGCTTCCTTAATATCGCTTTTACTTTTTTACTTTACTTAAGTTGAAAATGGGCGTTGGCGTAACTTGACAATTCAAGCAATAATAAGCAATTTCTAAGTTATTAATGGAAAGGACTACATCCCGTTCGCTTACACTTTGCATTTCATATGATCTTTTTACAATGCTTAAATATTTGCGTGCCGGTACTAGATGATTCCGTCTGGGACATTTCCGGTAAAATATTGAATTTACCATTTTTAGAAACATCACTCCAATTATACCCGTCTCTGTTTGTCGTGTGAAATAAAAATATATCAGAAAGAGACAATCATTATTGTTTAATTGGTTGAAGGAATTTGTAAAAATGAACTCCAACATTGTACAGGTGGTTTAAGTCTACATTGTATAAATAGTCTTAAATTGGGTTTTCGGTTTTAATTGCTAACTTGTTTAGATTAGGTGGTAATATTCATCTGGGAGGCGGATATGTGTACCGCCGCCCCGAGAACCATTATTGGATAACCAACACCTTTGCCATAGAGGCAGGGCTGGGCAAAATACATGCATTACTGTAATTAAAATACAAATTACAAAATACTTTTTCGCATGTATTTAAAATACGAAATACAAAATACTTTCAAGTCGTGTATTTGAAATACAAAATACAGTATTTTAACCATTTTTAAATTTCAAATACAAAATACAAAATACAAATTACAAAATACATTTGGTTTAGGTAGAACCTTTGGTTGCAATAAATTGTCGTAAGTGCCCATATCTAAGAGTGCGTTTCCATTGAAGCAAAGCAGAGCATAGTGAAACAGAGACGTGCTAAAATTGACTAATCATATTGCTCAGGACACACATCTCGTCTCCGCTCCACTTGTAAAGATTCGTGGTATAGGACTTAGGTGTTAGATTATAATAATTATTATTATAATAACACTAGCTGGTTCCCGGTATGCGTTGCACTGCAATATTCAAAGAAATAAATTGTTTCTCCCTGCATGTCCTTTCCCGTGCGTCCCCGTTCCCCTACCGCTTCCCTTTACCCTCTTGCATTCCCCGTACACCTTCCCTGCCTACCCTCTCCCCTCTTCCGCTCCCCCATCCCGCCAACCCCTCCCGCGTTCCATATATTTAGTCCCAGAACATTTTTCTATATTATAAAAACAATCAATAAAATCTGGTACCTAACATAGGTACCTATTTAAAATATCTATAATTTTAAAAATCCAATGAAAATTCTTTGGTTACAAAAAAACAGCTGCCTGCTAAATTTATTTTCATCTAACGCGCGAACTGTCAAACGTGCGTAGTTAAAATAGTCGTTAAGTTTTCTGAAATTATCCCATTTTCTGCGTAATTTTCTTAATTTTTCTTTCCGTAAGAACCTTCTAAAAGTATAAGAAAACTTTAAAAAAATGAATGAAATAGGTAAAGTCATTTTGAAGTTATGGCGTGACCAAGGGAAACAAGGATTCATTTTTATATATAAATGGATGACATTTGTGTAGCGAAGTTTTGTGTTATTTCACTTCAAGTGCGCTCTACAGTAGTTAACTTAAAAACATTCTAGTATTCAGTCCAATATTTTATTTCTAGTATTCAGTCCATTATTTAATTATTCCAGTCCATTTTGTCTAGGAGTGACGAACCTAAAATTCCATCCCTCCAAATGCGGTGCAAGGCGATGGGTCGAGAGAGTCCGGCTGGAAAGGACAAAAGGCCTCCCTCAACCAAACTCTCTTATCCGGCCCGCCACGCAGCAGGGCAGACCTATCCGCCGCCACGTCCTGGACAAACCTGATACCATGAACCCGGGCACCCCTGCTTAGTCACCAAACGTAGCAAACTGCTTGCAGAGGTGTTGGTTATACAGTAATGGTTCCCGGGGCGGCGGTACCCATACCCGCTTCCCAAATTGGAATACCTCGTTTACAATTAGTCCTTATTCAAGTCATCTTAGGTATGATTAGTCTATTGTATATTTATCGGCGTAGTCCAGCGGTAAGGCTCTTGACTCGCACTCCGAAGGTCGCGGGATTATAATTTGTGTTATTTGACAATTTATTTAGTAAAAATAATACATATATTTTATATTTGCAGCACTTTCCAGAGTGGAAGATACTCTCAGTATCGCCCTGGTGTAAGACCACCATTCAGAATTGAAATGTTGCGTGATATGGCTTTAGCCGTGTTTGGTGACCAGATCTGAATAGTCAGGAACTTCCCAACCTTCCTCTTCCCTATCTCCTTCCCCTATCCACTACGTTGTGCGATATTCATGTAAAAACAAAATAATCAAGATTTTTGAACCCTACCCTAAATCCAAAATCAAATCTAAAATCAAATTCAAAATCAAATTCAAAATCATGAGAACTGGTCGCTTCTTCGATTCGTTTTTGTGCTCAACAGCTCGGCTATGGAACGATTTGCCGGCCTCTGGGTTTTCCCCTTTCTACAACATGGGTCTCTTCAAGACCAATGTTGACTCCCTCTTCTCCTCAAAAAGACCCTCCACACAGCATATTAGATGACATAGGCCTTGAGGGAAATCGTTTTCTTAAGGGCCTCCTGTGTGGAGTTTTTTTTACAGTGAATACCGCACAAGAATCTCAACTGCTCCCGTCTGGAGCCAGTGACACCATGGAATCCCCAATTGGGGTATGTTGTGAGGCTGAAGGTAGTGGGGAGGGGAAGGAGGTGGGGAAGAGGAAGGTTGGGAAGTACCTGGCGATTCAGATCTGGACACCAAACACGGCCAAAGCCATTTTCAAGCAACGTTTCAATTTTGAATGGTGGTCTTACTTACACCAGGGCGATATTGATAGTATCTTCCACTCTGGAACGTGTCGCAAATATACTATTTATTATTTTAAATGAATTAATTGTGAAATAACACAAATTAATCAAATAAAATTTGAGACCTGCGGTTTGCGAGTCAAGGGTCTCACTCCTGGACTATGTAGGCCGTATATTGTAATTTATTTTTAAATTATTGTTTATTTTTGTTCATAACTTTTTTTTATAAAATACACCAAAACAACAATAAAACATATTTTAATTACTTCAATACAACTAGAGACAATGCTTTTGAAAAATTGTCACGCGTAAAGTAATTACCTAGGTACAGAACATTTTTTAAAATGAAAAACTTGTTAGATTTCTTAAATATGATAATATAATCCATTATAAAAATTACGTTCTACTAAAAAAACATTTTAAAAAAATAATATAACTGTATGAAAAAACATATTACATGAGTACCTAATATATTTCTGAAATTTTTAGAAAACCCTGTATAGATATCATTACATTACAACTGACTATGCTTTCAGAACGCAAAAGACAAATACAGAATGACGTAGCAAATATTTTATTTATTAAAGAAAAAACTACATAAATGTGTATTAAAATACGTAATAATATCAACCTTGTAATAAACACAAAAACAATTAACACAAAATTAATAACGATATTATAAAAGCAATTCGTAAATCAATCTTCAATTTTAAAAAAGCGCGCGAATAGCCGCTAAATATTACTCGTATAATATAATGTCTGTTCTTCTAAAACAACTAACAGTCCACAGCGAGCGCTTGACAGTAGCTACCTATGTAGATAGAATACAACATAACATACCGGCAAACATATAACATATCGCAAAAGATTCAATCTGACATAGCAATGTCATGCGATAATAGATTTTGAGGAATTTAACCATTGAGTTCAATATCGCAAAGCATTGATAAACGACTTGGAGTTTGAATGATATTGTATGACGAGAACATCCGGCAACGTCGCATGCCGTGATGTTATAGATGCGATAAAAAGTGTACCCAGTTGATGTTCTAAGTATTGATGAATATTTACTGATAAAAAACGCATTCCGGAGCATTAACGGTCCACGTAAAAATGTCATTTATTCACTCAAAAATTTTTTTTACACCGTTCGACTCGTCTCATCGAGTTTGATATGATGGACTTAAAAAAAAAAAAACGATGAGCCACTAAGTGCCCAAATGAGCCAGTAAGTCGAAATGATCAAGAAGTTCCGGTAATTAAAGGACGCTTTGAGCCACTAAATGCCGTAACATAAACTTATATATATATATATATATATATATAGGTTTATGTTACGGCATTTAGTGGCTCAAAGCGTCCTTTAATTACCGGAACTTCTTGATCATTTCGACTTACTGGCTCATTTGGGCACTTAGTGGCTCATCGTTTTTTTTTTTTTAAGTCCATCATATCAAACTCGATGAGACGAGTCGAACGGTGTAAAAAAAATTTTTGAGTGAATAAATGACATTTTTACGTGGACCGTTAATGCTCCGGAATGCGTTTTTTATCAGTAAATATTCATCCATACTTAGAACATCAATTGGGTACACTTTTTATCGCATCTATAACATCACGGCATGCGACGTTGCCGGATGTTCTCGTCATACAATATCATTCAAACTCCAAGTCGTTTATCAATGCTTTGCGATATTGAACTCAATGGTTAAATTCCTCAAAATCTATTATCGCATGACATTGCTATGTCAGATTGAATCTTTTGCGATATGTTATATGTTTGCCGGTATGTTATGTTGTATTCTATCTACATAGGTAGCTACTGTCAAGCGCTCGCTGTGGACTGTTAGTTGTTTTAGAAGAACAGACATTATATTATACGAGTAATATTTAGCGGCTATTCGCGCGCTTTTTTAAAATTGAAGATTGATTTACGAATTGCTTTTATAATATCGTTATTAATTTTGTGTTAATTGTTTTTGTGTTTATTACAAGGTTGATATTATTACGTATTTTAATACACATTTATGTAGTTTTTTCTTTAATAAATAAAATATTTGCTACGTCATTCTGTATTTGTCTTTTGCGTTCTGAAAGCATAGTCAGTTGTAATGTAATGATATCTATACAGGGTTTTCTAAAAATTTCAGAAATATATTAGGTACTCATGTAATATGTTTTTTCATACAGTTATATTATTTTTTTTAAATGTTTTTTTAGTAGAACGTAATTTTTATAATGGATTATATTATCATATTTAAGAAATCTAACAAGTTTTTCATTTTAAAAAATGTTCTGTACCTAGGTAATTACTTTACGCGTGACAATTTTTCAAAAGCATTGTCTCTAGTTGTATTGAAGTAATTAAAATATGTTTTATTGTTGTTTTGGTGTATTTTATAAAAAAAAGTTATGAACAAAAATAAACAATAATTTAAAAATAAATTACAATATACGGCCTACATAGTCCAGGAGTGAGACCCTTGACTCGCAAACCGCAGGTCTCAAATTTTATTTGATTAATTTGTGTTATTTCACAATTAATTCATTTAAAATAATAAATAGTATATTTGCGGCACGTTCCAGAGTGGAAGATACTATCAATATCGCCCTGGTGTAAGTAAGACCACCATTCAAAATTGAAACGTTGCTTGAAAATGGCTTTGGCCGTGTTTGGTGTCCAGATCTGAATCGCCAGGTACTTCCCAACCTTCCTCTTCCCCACCTCCTTCCCCTCCCCACTACCTTCAGCCTCACAACATACCCCAATTGGGGATTCCATGGTGTCACTGGCTCCAGACGGGAGCAGTTGAGATTCTTGTGCGGTATTCACTGTAAAAAAAACTCCACACAGGAGGCCCTTAAGAAAACGATTTCCCTCAAGGCCTATGTCATCTAATATGCTGTGTGGAGGGTCTTTTTGAGGAGAAGAGGGAGTCAACATTGGTCTTGAAGAGACCCATGTTGTAGAAAGGGGAAAACCCAGAGGCCGGCAAATCGTTCCATAGCCGAGCTGTTGAGCACAAAAACGAATCGAAGAAGCGACCAGTTCTCATGATTTTGAATTTGATTTTGAATTTGATTTTAGATTTGATTTTGGATTTAGGGTAGGGTTCAAAAATCTTGATTATTTTGTTTTTACATGAATATCGCACAACGTAGTGGATAGGGGAAGGAGATAGGGAAGAGGAAGGTTGGGAAGTTCCTGACTATTCAGATCTGGTCACCAAACACGGCTAAAGCCATATCACGCAACATTTCAATTCTGAATGGTGGTCTTACACCAGGGCGATACTGAGAGTATCTTCCACTCTGGAAAGTGCTGCAAATATAAAATATATGTATTATTTTTACTAAATAAATTGTCAAATAACACAAATTATAATCCCGCGACCTTCGGAGTGCGAGTCAAGAGCCTTACCGCTGGACTACGCCGATAAATATACAATAGACTAATCATACCTAAGATGACTTGAATAAGGACTAATTGTAAACGAGGTATTCCAATTTGGGAAGCGGGTATGGGTACCGCCGCCCCGGGAACCATTACTGTATAACCAACACCTCTGCAAGCAGTTTGCTACGTTTGGTGACTAAGCAGGGGTGCCCGGGTTCATGGTATCAGGTTTGTCCAGGACGTGGCGGCGGATAGGTCTGCCCTGCTGCGTGGCGGGCCGGATAAGAGAGTTTGGTTGAGGGAGGCCTTTTGTCCTTTCCAGCCGGACTCTCTCGACCCATCGCCTTGCACCGCATTTGGAGGGATGGAATTTTAGGTTCGTCACTCCTAGACACATTGACCCCAGATTCCTATCCACCCCACATACCTTTTTCCTTCCCAGAACTTCCTATCCTTCCCTTCCTTAAAAAGACCCTCCACACAGCATCCCCTTAGATGACATAGGCCCTGAGGGAAATTATTTTTCTCAGGGCCTCCTACGTGGAGCTACTGTAAAAAAAATGAGATTGCGAACTTCGACTACGAATCCGGAGGTCGCGGGTGAGAGATATATGAATCCATCTCTCCCACTGCATTGCAAGGCGATGGGTTGAAAGAGATTACACATCTGCCCTGATGATGGACACTGCAACGCTGTCCGAAACTTTGGCTAAAGAAGGAGGTATACACGGCATAATACCCCAAAAACTAATAACAAAAATACTTATGGCCGTGAAAATCTAAAATCACCTCTGCGATAGGTCACCCCAAGTCGTTCGCTACGTTTGGTGACTTAGCAGGGGTGCCCGGGTTCATGGGGTGAGGATTATCCGGGTCTTGGCGGCGGATGCATCTCTGCCCACCAGCTGCATGGCAGGATGGATTGGGAGAGAGTGTTGAGGGAGTCCCTTTGATTTCTCCAGCCGTACTCTCTCGGAACATAGCCTTTCACCGCAGTGGGAGGGATAGATTCCTGGACACACTGACTCCCAGATTCCTACCTACCCTTCATCCCTTTTCCTTTTCAGAACTTGCTCTCCTTCCTTTCCTAAAAAGACCCTTCACACAGCATCCCCAAAGATGACATAGGCCCTGTGGGAAATTATTTTCCTCAGGGCCTCCTGTGTTGACCTAATGTAAAAAAAACAGTCTATCCCGATCCGTCCTGCCATGCAGCTGGTGGGTAGACGCATCCGCCAACAAGACCCGGACAAACCTCATCCCATGAACCCGGACACCCCTGCTAAGTCACCAAACATAGCTTACCGCTGGGCAGTATTTGAAAAACTTGTAATTGAAATACGTATTTGAAATACAATAATATACAAATACAATGTATTTGGTAATTGGTATTTCAATTACCTGCTGCTGAGGTATTTTGTAATTTGTATTTCAAATACTTAAGGCTTCAAAATACATTTTCAAATACATTTAGTGATTTTAATAATGATAATTAAAAATAACCACACATAGATAATACATAGACTAAAAACGCTAGAATCCTGTACCTACTATTGTCCTTTGCTATAGGACTCTTTATTAATGATTATTTGTAGTTCTCTTAGGGGGCATACATTAATTATGTGAGCTCAAAAAAGGAGGGGGGGGGGGGTCCAGCAAAATCTCACGGTACTTGAAAAGAATAAACGAAGTGGTCCAAATTATCTCACCAAGGGGCGGGGGGAGTCTAGTTTGGAAGAAAAACTGCTCACCTAATTAATGTATGCCCCCTTATAATTGCTTTATAATGTACTGTACTATATTTTTTTTTACTTAATGCTAGTTATTATTATTGTCCTGTGCTATAATAGCACTGTTATTGTACATTTTGTATCATACTTGTCATTGCTTTGTATGGTACACTCTTGTATCATAGTATTAGATTTTTTTTTCATTAACTCCACACAGGAGGCCCTGAGGAAAATAATTTCCCTCAGGGCCTATGTCATCTGGGATGCTGTGTGGAGGGTCTTTTTGAGGAGAGAAAGGAATGAACATTGGTCTTGAAGAGACCCATGTTGTAGGAAGGAGGAAACACAGAGGCCGGCAATCATTCCACAGCCGAGCTGTTGAACACAAGAACGAGTCGAAGAAATGACCCGTTCTCATGTGACAAATGTCAACCGTGTACAATGTGTTTCCCGACTATGCACCGGTGCCGAAAGGATCAATGATGCTAGTTCCTCGGAGCATCTTCCATTGTAATACCGGTAGAACCAGGATAGCATTCCAACTCGACGCCTGTGCTCTAAAGATTGCAATCCGTCTTTTAAGATGGGAGAATCTATTAAACGGACCGCCCGTTTCTGCATAGAGTCGAGGGTATTTTTCAGGTATTTTGGAGCTCCAGACCAGAGGTGGCTGCCAAATTCAACCGTGGGGCGCACTTGTGATTTATACAGGGTTAGCAGTTGTGTACTATTAAAGTATCTGCGGGCCTTGTACAGTACGCCCAGTTTTTGATCGAGCACTATTGGAATAATTAAATAATGGACTGAATACTAGAAATAAAATATTGGACTGAATACTAGAATGTTTTTAAGTTAACTACTGTAGAGCGCACTTGAAGTGAAATAACACAAAACTTCGCTACACAAATGTCATCCATTTATATATAAAAATGAATCCTTGTTTCCCTTGGTCACGCCATAACTTCAAAATGACTTTACCTATTTCATTCATTTTTTTAAAGTTTTCTTATACTTTTAGAAGGTTCTTACGGAAAGAAAAATTAAGAAAATTACGCAGAAAATGGGATAATTTCAGAAAACTTAACGACTATTTTAACTACGCACGTTTGACAGTTCGCGCGTTAGATGAAAATAAATTTAGCAGGCAGCTGTTTTTTTCATTGGATTTTTAAAATTATAGATATTTTAAATAGGTACCTATGTTAGGTACCAGATTTTATTGATTGTTTTTATAATATAGAAAAATGTTCTGGGACTAAATATATGGAACGCGGGAGGGGTTGGCGGGATGGGGGAGCGGAAGAGGGGAGAGGGTAGGCAGGGAAGGCGTACGGGGAATGCAAGAGGGTAAAGGGAAGCGGTAGGGGAACGGGGACGCACGGGAAAGGACATGCAGGGAGAAACAATTTATTTCTTTGAATATTGCAGTGCAACGCATACCGGGAACCAGCTAGTGTTATTATAATAATAATTATTATAATCTAACACCTAAGTCCTATACCACAAATCTTTACAAGTGGAGCGGAGACGAGATGTGTGTCCTGAGCAATATGATTAGTCAATTTTAGCACGTCTCTGTTTCACTATGCTCTGCTTTGCTTCAATGGAAACGCACTCTTAGATATGGGCACTTACGACAATTTATTGCAACCAAAGGTTCTACCTAAACCAAATGTATTTTGTAATTTGTATTTTGTATTTTGTATTTGAAATTTAAAAATGGTTAAAATACTGTATTTTGTATTTCAAATACACGACTTGAAAGTATTTTGTATTTCGTATTTTAAATACATGCGAAAAAGTATTTTGTAATTTGTATTTTAATTACAGTAATGCATGTATTTTGCCCAGCCCTGCCTCTATGGCAAAGGTGTTGGTTATCCAATAATGGTTCTCGGGGCGGCGGTACACATATCCGCCTCCCAGATGAATATTACCACCTAATCTAAACAAGTTAGCAATTAAAACCGAAAACCCAATTTAAGACTATTTATACAATGTAGACTTAAACCACCTGTACAATGTTGGAGTTCATTTTTACAAATTCCTTCAACCAATTAAACAATAATGATTGTCTCTTTCTGATATATTTTTATTTCACACGACAAACAGAGACGGGTATAATTGGAGTGATGTTTCTAAAAATGGTAAATTCAATATTTTACCGGAAATGTCCCAGACGGAATCATCTAGTACCGGCACGCAAATATTTAAGCATTGTAAAAAGATCATATGAAATGCAAAGTGTAAGCGAACGGGATGTAGTCCTTTCCATTAATAACTTAGAAATTGCTTATTATTGCTTGAATTGTCAAGTTACGCCAACGCCCATTTTCAACTTAAGTAAAGTAAAAAAGTAAAAGCGATATTAAGGAAGCTAGCGTGATTCAATTATTATGACACTTCCCTTTTTATTAAAATGCAACTATTACCGATCCGCTACCAGTCCGTGGAATCTTCAGTTTGTAGGCACGGGGTAACGCTATGCGATGCGTGGCGGAGAGGGGGAGGGCTACAGATACTTTGCCGGAATTTGATAGAAATTATTTTATATTAAAAAAAACTAGCAATGCAATATACAGTTTTAAAAACAGATCGATAAGCAAATAGTTTTTCTATGATTACCAAAATTATTGAGTATATGGTGTAAAAGACAACTGAGATACAGAGTAAAACTGTTCTTAGTGTAATTATATTACCCCGGTCTAAAAAACTATCGAAAGAAGCGAAGCTAGCCGTCCATAATGGAGTGCTGGTACCTACCCTAATGCTTCGCTGTGAGGCTCGGAACTGGTAGAGAAATGATGAAAGTAGACCGAAATGAATAATAATGATCCGCACATAATGTAAGCCTGATGTAAGCGTAACGAGTAAGATTAAGAAAGAGACGCTTAGATTGGTTGGGCATGTAAAGCAAATGAACGAGAAAAATAGTGTAAGGAGAATATATGATGACGCAAATGTGAATGCTAGAAGAAGTCGGGGACGCCCGAGGAAGACATGGCACGACCAAGTGAATCAGATACTTGAGTCGAGCCATTTCAAGAGTCAGAATAATAAAAGAGCATGTATGAGACGAAGTATGCATGTGAACGAGGCAAGGAGTGTGTGCCAAGATCGAGTTGTTTGGCGGTCCGTCTCTATTTGTAAATTGTAAAATATGATAGCAACTAAGTATAATAATAATTTAATAATGAGCAAAATTAAGAAAGGGACCCTCAGATGGTTTGGGCACGTAGAGCGAATGAGCGAAGAAAGTAGTGTAAAAAGAATATATGATGCAAATGTGAATGGTAGAAGAAGTCGGGGACGCCCGAGGAAGACATGGCACGATCAAGTGAATCAGATACTTGAGACGGGCCATGTCAAAAGTCAGAATAATAGAAGAGTATGTATGAGACGACCATCACGCCGTTTCCCCGCAGGGGTAGGCAGAGAGGACGGACCGCCAAACAACTCGGTCTTGGCACACACTCTTTGCCTCACTCACATTCATACATCGTCTCAAACATTCTCTTCTATTATTCTGACTTTTGACATGACCCGACTCAAGTATCTGATTCACTTGATCGTGCCATGTCTTCCTCGGGCGTCCCCGACTTCTTCTAAGAGTATTATAATTGCTCTTGAAAAGAGAAACTTCTTCGCGGCCTATTTCATACAAAATTTAGTTCTGGATTTACGGTTAAGATACCAAATTATTTCATTACAGAACTTCCTCTTCTTCCTTTCCCTAAAAAAAACCCTCCACACAGCATCCCCAAAGATGACAAAGACACTGAGGGATTTTTTATCAGGTGTGGTGCTAATGCGAGAAAAAATACAATTTAACCAATTAATATTATTTGGCGGTCCGTCTCTATTTGTAAATTGTAAAATATGATAGCAACTAAGTATAATAATAATAATTTAATAATGAGCAAAATTAAGAAAGGGACCCTCAGATGGTTTGGGCACGTAGAGCGAATGAGCGAAGAAAGTAGTGTAAAAAGAATATATGATGCAAATGTGAATGGTAGAAGAAGTCGGGGACGCCCGAGGAAGACATGGCACGATCAAGTGAATCAGATACTTGAGTCGGGCCGTGTCAAAAGTCAGAATAATAGAAGAGAATGTATGATACGATGTATGAATGTGAGTGAGGCAAAGAGTGTGTGCCAAGACCGAGTTGTTTGGCGGTCCGTCCTCTCTGCCTACCCCTGCGGGAAACGGCGTGATGGTTAGTTAGTTAGTTTCTTTTAGATCGATTTTATCCATATAGATCGGAGGTGACAACTTAAAGAAACGTACGAATCAATGAATAAAGTAAATTATGTAATATATTTCTAATAAGTTTATTCATAATTTTTCGAAAACACTAGTAAAACTAAGATAAAATAATTATGTAGCACATAAAAGAAACTACACCAATATGTATTTAAATACCTAATTTTATTTATGATAATAATAAAATAAACCTTAACACAAAAAAAAACAACCGTAAACACCAAATAAATAACAATATCAATTAGCAAATCATACTACAATTTAAAAAAAACGCGCCAATAATCAAAAACGGCCGCTAGAAATGATAAATATGTGTGAATAATCAACAAGCAACATCCAAACTGTTCTGTCAACCTACCTACATATGTGACTATATTGGTAACATTAAACTTGGCAACGTAGCTTGATGCGGTAAGTGTGTTCTTAAAATAGATCAAGGAATGCACGTTATTTTAAGATATATTTTTTTAATAAATAAACATAATTTTTGATTACATATTATAGCTGACCATATTTTAAACAAAATTTAAAAGACAGCATGTTGGTACTTCATCTACGTAAGTATATATTACATGCGAAAGAATGAGCAACTTAAGTGGCTTCTTCTAAGATGAGCCACAAAATGTGGTATGACATAAATATATATATATATATATATATATATATATTTATTTGAAAAAAATAAGAAAAATATATATATACATAAACATACATATACATACACGTACATGCATATATACATATAGATATATATATATATATATTTATGTCATACCACATTTTGTGGCTCATCTTAGAAGAAGCCACTTAAGTTGCTCATTCTTTCGCATGTAATATATACTTACGTAGATGAAGTACCAACATGCTGTCTTTTAAATTTTGTTTAAAATATGGTCAGCTATAATATGTAATCAAAAATTATGTTTATTTATTAAAAAAATATATCTTAAAATAACGTGCATTCCTTGATCTATTTTAAGAACACACTTACCGCATCAAGCTACGTTGCCAAGTTTAATGTTACCAATATAGTCACATATGTAGGTAGGTTGACAGAACAGTTTGGATGTTGCTTGTTGATTATTCACAAATATTTATCATTTCTAGCGGCCGTTTTTGATTATTGGCGCGTTTTTTTTAAATTGTAGTATGATTTGCTAATTAATATTGTTATTTATTTGGTGTTTACGGTTGTTTTTTTTTTGTGTTAAGGTTTATTTTATTATTATCATAAATAAAATTAGGTATTTAAATACATATTGGTGTAGTTTCTTTTATGTGCTACATAATTATTTTATCTTAGTTTTACTAGTGTTTTCGAAAAATTATGAATAAACTTATTAGAAATATATTACATAATTTACTTTATTCATTGATTCGTACGTTTCTTTAAGTTGTCACCTCCGATCTATATGGATAAAATCGATCTAAAAGAAACTAACTAACTAACCATCACGCCGTTTCCCGCAGGGGTAGGCAGAGAGGACGGACCGCCAAACAACTCGGTCTTGGCACACACTCTTTGCCTCACTCACATTCATACATCGTATCATACATTCTCTTCTATTATTCTGACTTTTGACACGGCCCGACTCAAGTATCTGATTCACTTGATCGTGCCATGTCTTCCTCGGGCGTCCCCGACTTCTTCTACCATTCACATTTGCATCATATATTCTTTTTACACTACTTTCTTCGCTCATTCGCTCTACGTGCCCAAACCATCTGAGGGTCCCTTTCTTAATTTTGCTCATTATTAAATTATTATTATTATACTTAGTTGCTATCATATTTTACAATTTACAAATAGAGACGGACCGCCAAATAATATTAATTGGTTAAATTGTATTTTTTCTCGCATTAGCACCACACCTGATAAAAAATCCCTCAGTGTCTTTGTCATCTTTGGGGATGCTGTGTGGAGGGTTTTTTTTAGGGAAAGGAAGAAGAGGAAGTTCTGTAATGAAATAATTTGGTATCTTAACCGTAAATCCAGAACTAAATTTTGTATGAAATAGGCCGCGAAGAAGTTTCTCTTTTCAAGAGCAATTATAATACTCTTAGAAGAAGTCGGGGACGCCCGAGGAAGACATGGCACGATCAAGTGAATCAGATACTTGAGTCGGGTCATGTCAAAAGTCAGAATAATAGAAGAGAATGTTTGAGACGATGTATGAATGTGAGTGAGGCAAAGAGTGTGTGCCAAGACCGAGTTGTTTGGCGGTCCGTCCTCTCTGCCTACCCCTGCGGGGAAACGGCGTGATGGTCGTCTCATACATACTCTTCTATTATTCTGACTTTTGACATGGCCCGTCTCAAGTATCTGATTCACTTGATCGTGCCATGTCTTCCTCGGGCGTCCCCGACTTCTTCTACCATTCACATTTGCATCATATATTCTTTTTACACTACTTTCTTCGCTCATTCGCTCTACGTGCCCAAACCATCTGAGGGTCCCTTTCTTAATTTTGCTCATTATTAAATTATTATTATACTTAGTTGCTATCATATTTTACAATTTACAAATAGAGACGGACCGCCAAACAACTCGATCTTGGCACACACTCCTTGCCTCGTTCACATGCATACTTCGTCTCATACATGCTCTTTTATTATTCTGACTCTTGAAATGGCTCGACTCAAGTATCTGATTCACTTGGTCGTGCCATGTCTTCCTCGGGCGTCCCCGACTTCTTCTAGCATTCACATTTGCGTCATCATATATTCTCCTTACACTATTTTTCTCGTTCATTTGCTTTACATGCCCAACCAATCTAAGCGTCTCTTTCTTAATCTTACTCGTTACGCTTACATCAGGCTTACATTATGTGCGGATCATTATTATTCATTTCGGTCTACTTTCATCATTTCTCTACCAGTTCCGAGCCTCACAGCGAAGCATTAGGGTAGGTACCAGCACTCCATTATGGACGGCTAGCTTCGCTTCTTTCGATAGTTTTTTAGACCGGGGTAATATAATTACACTAAGAACAGTTTTACTCTGTATCTCAGTTGTCTTTTACACCATATACTCAATAATTTTGGTAATCATAGAAAAACTATTTGCTTATCGATCTGTTTTTAAAACTGTATATTGCATTGCTAGTTTTTTTAATATAAAATAATTTCTATCAAATTCCGGCAAAGTATCTGTAGCCCTCCCCCTCTCCGCCACGCATCGCATAGCGTTACCCCGTGCCTACAAACTGAAGATTCCACGGACTGGTAGCGGATCGGTAATAGTTGCATTTTAATAAAAAGGGAAGTGTCATAATAATTGAATCACGCTAGCTTCCTTAATATCGCTTTTACTTTTTTACTTTACTTAAGTTGAAAATGGGCGTTGGCGTAACTTGACAATTCAAGCAATAATAAGCAATTTCTAAGTTATTAATGGAAAGGACTACATCCCGTTCGCTTACACTTTGCATTTCATATGATCTTTTTACAATGCTTAAATATTTGCGTGCCGGTACTAGATGATTCCGTCTGGGACATTTCCGGTAAAATATTGAATTTACCATTTTTAGAAACATCACTCCAATTATACCCGTCTCTGTTTGTCGTGTGAAATAAAAATATATCAGAAAGAGACAATCATTATTGTTTAATTGGTTGAAGGAATTTGTAAAAATGAACTCCAACATTGTACAGGTGGTTTAAGTCTACATTGTATAAATAGTCTTAAATTGGGTTTTCGGTTTTAATTGCTAACTTGTTTAGATTAGGTGGTAATATTCATCTGGGAGGCGGATATGTGTACCGCCGCCCCGAGAACCATTATTGGATAACCAACACCTTTGCCATAGAGGCAGGGCTGGGCAAAATACATGCATTACTGTAATTAAAATACAAATTACAAAATACTTTTTCGCATGTATTTAAAATACGAAATACAAAATACTTTCAAGTCGTGTATTTGAAATATATAATAACACTAGCTGGTTCCCGGTATGCGTTGCACTGCAATATTCAAAGAAATAAATTGTTTCTCCCTGCATGTCCTTTCCCGTGCGTCCCCGTTCCCCTACCGCTTCCCTTTACCCTCTTGCATTCCCCGTACACCTTCCCTGCCTACCCTCTCCCCTCTTCCGCTCCCCCATCCCGCCAACCCCTCCCGCGTTCCATATATTTAGTCCCAGAACATTTTTCTATATTATAAAAACAATCAATAAAATCTGGTACCTAACATAGGTACCTATTTAAAATATCTATAATTTTAAAAATCCAATGAAAATTCTTTGGTTACAAAAAAACAGCTGCCTGCTAAATTTATTTTCATCTAACGCGCGAACTGTCAAACGTGCGTAGTTAAAATAGTCGTTAAGTTTTCTGAAATTATCCCATTTTCTGCGTAATTTTCTTAATTTTTCTTTCCGTAAGAACCTTCTAAAAGTATAAGAAAACTTTAAAAAAATGAATGAAATAGGTAAAGTCATTTTGAAGTTATGGCGTGACCAAGGGAAACAAGGATTCATTTTTATATATAAATGGATGACATTTGTGCAGCGAAGTTTTGTGTTATTTCACTTCAAGTGCGCTCTACAGTAGTTAACTTAAAAACATTCTAGTATTCAGTCCAATATTTTATTTCTAGTATTCAGTCCATTATTTAATTATTCCAATAGTGCTCGATCAAAAACTGGGCGTACTGTACAAGGCCCGCAGATACTTTAATAGTACACAACTGCTAACCCTGTACAAATCACAAGTGCGCCCCACGGTTGAATTTGGCAGCCACCTCTGGTCTGGAGCTCCAAAATACCTGAAAAATACCCTCGACTCTATGCAGAAACGGGCGGTCCGTTTAATAGATTCTCCCATCTTAAAAGACGGATTGCAATCTTTAGAGCACAGGCGTCGAGTTGGAATGCTATCCTGGTTCTACCGGTATTACAATGGAAGATGCTCCGAGGAACTAGCATCATTGATCCTTTCGGCACCGGTGCATAGTCGGGAAACACATTGTACACGGTTGACATTTGTCACATGAGAACGGGTCATTTCTTCGACTCGTTCTTGTGTTCAACAGCTCGGCTGTGGAATGATTGCCGGCCTCTGTGTTTCCTCCTTCCTACAACATGGGTCTCTTCAAGACCAATGTTCATTCCTTTCTCTCCTCAAAAAGACCCTCCACACAGCATCCCAGATGACATAGGCCCTGAGGGAAATTATTTTCCTCAGGGCCTCCTGTGTGGAGTTAATGAAAAAAAAATCTAATACTATGATACAAGAGTGTACCATACAAAGCAATGACAAGTATGATACAAAATGTACAATAACAGTGCTATTATAGCACAGGACAATAATAATAACTAGCATGAAGTAAAAAAAAATATAGTACAGTACATTATAAAGCAATTATAAGGGGGCATACATTAATTAGGTGAGCAGTTTTTCTTCCAAACTAGACTCCCCCCGCCCCTTGGTGAGATAATTTGGACCACTTCGTTTATTCTTTTCAAGTACCGTGAGATTTTGCTGGACCCCCCCCCCTCCTTTTTTGAGCTCACATAATTAATGTATGCCCCCTAAGAGAACTACAAATAATCATTAATAAAGAGTCCTATAGCAAAGGACAATAGTAGGTACAGGATTCTAGCGTTTTTAGTCTATGTATTATCTATGTGTGGTTATTTTTAATTATCATTATTAAAATCACTAAATGTATTTGAAAATGTATTTTGAAGCCTTAAGTATTTGAAATACAAATTACAAAATACCTCAGCAGCAGGTAATTGAAATACCAATTACCAAATACATTGTATTTGTATATTATTGTATTTCAAATACGTATTTCAATTACAAGTTTTTCAAATACTGCCCAGCCCTGGCCATAGGTCACTCCAAGTGGTAAGCTATGTTTGGTGACTTAGCAGGGGTGTCCGGGTTCATGGGATGAGGTTTGTCCGGGTCTTGTTGGCGGATGCGTCTACCCACCAGCTGCATGGCAGGACGGATCGGGATAGACTGTTTTTTTTACATTAGGTCAACACAGGAGGCCCTGAGGAAAATAATTTCCCACAGGGCCTATGTCATCTTTGGGGATGCTGTGTGAAGGGTCTTTTTAGGAAAGGAAGGAGAGCAAGTTCTGAAAAGGAAAAGGGATGAAGGGTAGGTAGGAATCTGGGAGTCAGTGTGTCCAGGAATCTATCCCTCCCACTGCGGTGAAAGGCTATGTTCCGAGAGAGTACGGCTGGAGAAATCAAAGGGACTCCCTCAACACTCTCTCCCAATCCATCCTGCCATGCAGCTGGTGGGCAGAGATGCATCCGCCGCCAAGACCCGGATAATCCTCACCCCATGAACCCGGGCACCCCTGCTAAGTCACCAAACGTAGCGAACGACTTGGGGTGACCTATCGCAGAGGTGATTTTAGATTTTCACGGCCATAAGTATTTTTGTTATTAGTTTTTGGGGTATTATGCCGTGTATACCTCCTTCTTTAGCCAAAGTTTCGGACAGCGTTGCAGTGTCCATCATCAGGGCAGATGTGTAATCTCTTTCAACCCATCGCCTTGCAATGCAGTGGGAGAGATGGATTCATATATCTCTCACCCGCGACCTCCGGATTCGTAGTCGAAGTTCGCAATCTCATTTTTTTTACAGTAGCTCCACATAGGAGGCCCTGAGAAAAATAATTTCCCTCAGGGCCTATGTCATCTAAGGGGATGCTGTGTGGAGGGTCTTTTTAAGGAAGGGAAGGATAGGAAGTTCTGGGAAGGAAAAAGGTATGTGGGGTGGATAGGAATCTGGGGTCAATGTGTCTAGGAGTGACGAACCTAAAATTCCATCCCTCCAAATGCGGTGCAAGGCGATGGGTCGAGAGAGTCCGGCTGGAAAGGACAAAAGGCCTCCCTCAACCAAACTCTCTTATCCGGCCCGCCACGCAGCAGGGCAGACCTATCCGCCGC
The DNA here is from genome assembly GCA_917880885.1 of Limnephilus marmoratus. Classification (NCBI taxonomy): domain Eukaryota; kingdom Metazoa; phylum Arthropoda; class Insecta; order Trichoptera; family Limnephilidae; genus Limnephilus; species Limnephilus marmoratus. Next base: position 25,773,099 of record OU862923.1, on the reverse strand, counting down.
CACGTCCTGGACAAACCTGATACCATGAACCCGGGCACCCCTGCTTAGTCACCAAACGTAGCAAACTGCTTGCAGAGGTGTTGGTTATACAGTAATGGTTCCCGGGGCGGCGGTACCCATACCCGCTTCCCAAATTGGAATACCTCGTTTACAATTAGTCCTTATTCAAGTCATCTTAGGTATGATTAGTCTATTGTATATTTATCGGCGTAGTCCAGCGGTAAGGCTCTTGACTCGCACTCCGAAGGTCGCGGGATTATAATTTGTGTTATTTGACAATTTATTTAGTAAAAATAATACATATATTTTATATTTGCAGCACTTTCCAGAGTGGAAGATACTCTCAGTATCGCCCTGGTGTAAGACCACCATTCAGAATTGAAATGTTGCGTGATATGGCTTTAGCCGTGTTTGGTGACCAGATCTGAATAGTCAGGAACTTCCCAACCTTCCTCTTCCCTATCTCCTTCCCCTATCCACTACGTTGTGCGATATTCATGTAAAAACAAAATAATCAAGATTTTTGAACCCTACCCTAAATCCAAAATCAAATCTAAAATCAAATTCAAAATCAAATTCAAAATCATGAGAACTGGTCGCTTCTTCGATTCGTTTTTGTGCTCAACAGCTCGGCTATGGAACGATTTGCCGGCCTCTGGGTTTTCCCCTTTCTACAACATGGGTCTCTTCAAGACCAATGTTGACTCCCTCTTCTCCTCAAAAAGACCCTCCACACAGCATATTAGATGACATAGGCCTTGAGGGAAATCGTTTTCTTAAGGGCCTCCTGTGTGGAGTTTTTTTTACAGTGAATACCGCACAAGAATCTCAACTGCTCCCGTCTGGAGCCAGTGACACCATGGAATCCCCAATTGGGGTATGTTGTGAGGCTGAAGGTAGTGGGGAGGGGAAGGAGGTGGGGAAGAGGAAGGTTGGGAAGTACCTGGCGATTCAGATCTGGACACCAAACACGGCCAAAGCCATTTTCAAGCAACGTTTCAATTTTGAATGGTGGTCTTACTTACACCAGGGCGATATTGATAGTATCTTCCACTCTGGAACGTGCCGCAAATATACTATTTATTATTTTAAATGAATTAATTGTGAAATAACACAAATTAATCAAATAAAATTTGAGACCTGCGGTTTGCGAGTCAAGGGTCTCACTCCTGGACTATGTAGGCCGTATATTGTAATTTATTTTTAAATTATTGTTTATTTTTGTTCATAACTTTTTTTTATAAAATACACCAAAACAACAATAAAACATATTTTAATTACTTCAATACAACTAGAGACAATGCTTTTGAAAAATTGTCACGCGTAAAGTAATTACCTAGGTACAGAACATTTTTTAAAATGAAAAACTTGTTAGATTTCTTAAATATGATAATATAATCCATTATAAAAATTACGTTCTACTAAAAAAACATTTAAAAAAAATAATATAACTGTATGAAAAAACATATTACATGAGTACCTAATATATTTCTGAAATTTTTAGAAAACCCTGTATAGATATCATTACATTACAACTGACTATGCTTTCAGAACGCAAAAGACAAATACAGAATGACGTAGCAAATATTTTATTTATAGAAAAAACTACATAAATGTGTATTAAAATACGTAATAATATCAACCTTGTAATAAACACAAAAACAATTAACACAAAATTAATAACGATATTATAAAAGCAATTCGTAAATCAATCTTCAATTTTAAAAAAGCGCGCGAATAGCCGCTAAATATTACTCGTATAATATAATGTCTGTTCTTCTAAAACAACTAACAGTCCACAGCGAGCGCTTGACAGTAGCTACCTATGTAGATAGAATACAACATAACATACCGGCAAACATATAACATATCGCAAAAGATTCAATCTGACATAGCAATGTCATGCGATAATAGATTTTGAGGAATTTAACCATTGAGTTCAATATCGCAAAGCATTGATAAACGACTTGGAGTTTGAATGATATTGTATGACGAGAACATCCGGCAACGTCGCATGCCGTGATGGTTATAGATGCGATAAAAAGTGTACCCAGTTGATGTTCTAAGTATTGATGAATATTTACTGATAAAAAACGCATTCCGGAGCATTAACGGTCCACGTAAAAATGTCATTTATTCACTCAAAAATTTTTTTTACACCGTTCGACTCGTCTCATCGAGTTTGATATGATGGACTTAAAAAAAAAAAAACGATGAGCCACTAAGTGCCCAAATGAGCCAGTAAGTCGAAATGATCAAGAAGTTCCGGTAATTAAAGGACGCTTTGAGCCACTAAATGCCGTAACATAAACTTATATATATATATATATATATACATACATTACAATACACACATATACAAGTTGTAAGTCTATGTATAGTTGGTGAATACTTGAACCGATACATGTCATTTTGCATGTTTAAATGTTTAATTCTGGTGGAATTTTATTGTATAATTTCGGTCCCAGATATGTATATGTCATTTGGAACTCCGACGTATTGCTCCCTGGGACCACAAGATCCTTTCTTGTATGACTTCTTGTCATGTATTTATGATCAATTTTATTTTTTATTAAAATTGTATCTATATTCTTCCTTCTCATGTCCATAATCCATATTTTTATGCTTCTTTTGAAGTCGGTTATTTTTCTAATGGTTTTTATTGCAAGAGGGAGTAAATTAAAGAATTTTATAGAGAATTATTGCATATTTCTTTGTTCGAAAGTCATTTTATTTGTAGGTTGGTGGAATGTATGTTGTAATGTAGATCTTGTGAATCGGCCCGAGTTTGTCTGTGTAAAGTTAAATATGTATACTGGCGAGTTTTCGGCAAGCTTCGCAATGCCACTAATAAAGAAATTGTTTCTCCTTGCGTGTCTTTTCCCATTCGTCCCGTTCCTTTTTCGCTCCCTTTCCCCTCCCATGTGTCTTTCCCCTCACGCGTTCCCCTCCACCTTCCCCGCCTTCCCTCTCCTCTCCCGCGATCCCCTCTACTCTCCCGCGTTCAATATGTACAGCCCCGGTACTTTCAGATTTTCAAACAGCTCGCGTGCCTACTATTGCAATTTATTTTATAAATTGTCTATTACAAACATTCATTTTTGTATATTATAAGAACAATCAATCAAATTTGGTACCTAACCTATTAAAAATAAATGTAATTTTTGATTAGATTTAAACTGTTCGATTTTGGTTAGTACCACCATAGGTGAGTACTTCAAATAAATTCATTAATTTAAAGGGTTTCGAAAATTGAATTTTGATTTAACAATCGACGGTTTGCAAAACGTCATTCTCAAACATTTTTGACAATTTCGTAAGAGTTTTTGTAATGATTAAAAAAACTATTCAGATGCATTGTCATGTGGTTGTAATAATCCAGAAACCTACGCGAGGATGGAAAGAAGGTATTTTGAAAGTTTCAAACATTTCCTATGCTTAATATAGCAATGCATACACAACTCACATACACAGAAGCAAGCATATTTTAATTTATATATATATATATATAGATTGAAAAATATATTTTTAAAATTAATGAAGACAATATTAGCGACACTGAATCGGAAATCTGAAACAAAAAATCTGAAAAAGATACGGTCAGGAATCGAACCCAGGACCTTTGCATTACCGGGGCGGAGCTCTACCGCTAAGCTAATGTGACCCTTTCTGATTCAGTCATATTTAACTGAGTCGAACTACCAATTTATTTTCTTAATGCAAATGTTTGCTATCTTTATGCATGATCACAAGATTGACATTGATATCTATTGACTTTTTTGCAAATCTAGGATGAATATTTATTTTAATTTTCAATTTAATGAGTAAAACCTCCAAATGTAATATTTTTTTTATTTTTATTTTATTTAAACGCCGAAAGGGCTTTTACATAGAATGCAGCACATTTTTTTTTGATCGATTGATATAGGTTTTATCGAAAATGTCGGTAACTTGCCATCGCTCCCGAGCACGACTGCAGGCCACTAACGAACAAACAATAGTTCACAATGACTTGGGGTACCTAATATATTTGGCGTAAACTGTTGTTTATTCGTTAGCGGCCTGTTGTCGTGCTCGGGAGCGATGGTAAGTTACCGACATTTTCGATAAAACCTATATCGATCGACCATGCTAGGGGGCCTGGGTCACGTTTTAATTGTCAACGTGATCTTATCTTACACCTTGGCGCTACAGAGAGTATCTTCCACTCAATAAAATGTATTTTCGCTCGTTGGGATTTGAACCCTTCGGATTCGAGTCGGAGTCGAAAGCCTTACCCCTCGACCACGGAGGACGTCATTGCGGTGCAAGGCGATAAATCGAGAGAGTCCGGCTGAAGAGGTCAAAAGGTCTCTCTGAACCAGTTTCTCCCGATCCAACCCGCTATGCAGTTGGTGGGCAGATGCATCCGCCGCCAGATCTATACAAACCACACCCCGCGAACTCGGGCACCAAACGTAGCGAACCACTTGGGGTCACTATGGCAGGAGTGTTGGTTATCCAATAAATGGTTACCGGGGCGGCGGTACCTATATCCGCCACCCAAACATGAAGTAGAACAAGACGTGTCGCAAATGCCAATTGCCCAGTTGGTAAAGCGTCGTGTCCAGGGGTCCTAGCATGGTCGATCGATATAGGTTTTATCGAAAATGTCGGTAACTTGTCATCGCTCCCGAGCACGACTGCAGGCCGCTAACGAACAAACAATAGTTCACAACGACTAAGGGTTCCTAATTTATTTCATGTTAACCGTTATTTCTTCGTTAGCGGCCTGCAGTCGTGCCCGGGAGCGATGACAAGTTACCGACATTTTCGATAAAACCTATATCGATTGACCATGCTAGGGGGCCTGGTAAGACAAGTGATCCTGGGTTCGATACCCAGTTGCAACCTTTACATTTTTTATTTTTCGTTTAGTTTTATTAATATTATCATCTTTTTCAATGACATATAACCTTCACAAGTTATTAAAAGGTTAAAATAAAATCTGAGAAACAAATAAAATTAAATCATAACTCAACAGTTTTAATAAAATAAATTTATCTTAAAATTATAGTAACCAAATTTTGACTTTTGCTTTCTCATTAAGTTTCGGATAGCAGTCAGGTGACTGGTATAAAATATTTATTATCGATGAAAATAAATTAAAAATATTTTGTTAGTTTTAAAGATAAATTCTTGATTTATCTTTAACGACACGCTGCTTCTTCACCTAAATAATCATTAAAACCATCCTATGATAATGTACAGAATAATTATCAACATTACGTTTTTTTAATGCGTTAAGATCGCACCAGAAATGCGTCTTTTATAAAAATCTTTAAAACTTATTAAAAACAAGACGGCCTTAAAATATTAAAAATATTCTAATTTAAACATAATGCATTCACTTAAGACGTGGATCGGATATTTCGCAATGCGGCAAAACCTTCACCAAAACTTACCTGATCTGAAATACACGCTTACACTTTCAAGGTTTTTGATATTATCTCATTTAAAAAAGCGGTTTGAATATTATAACATCATATTCCCAAGAAGAGAATAAAGTTATAATGCGGCACTACCTTTGATGCTGTTCCGAGATAAAACGTTCGCTGTCAAATCGAAACAGCAGAATTGCGAATATTCGTTGATAACACAAAGTTATCTGGTTGTGAGGCTGTGCTGTACCCGCTCCTAGCTTCTGGAACGACCTGGAGTAGTTTTCGTATTAAACTTGGCTTCCGATACTAAAAGTGAACTCAGCGATACACTAACTTAAGAACACGGATTTCGGTGTTTCCAAGCTAAGTTTCTGGCTGCCTATTAATTCAGACTTCAGAAGTGAGATGTACCTACAAATGACTATAAACACTGTAGTGTCGTTTTTCAGCCTTTTTTGGTGTCGCGGTCTCCTTAAATTAATAAAAAATGTAAATTAATTACTGTAGTGTCCGTGGTACACTGTGGCCGCGGGGGGGGGGGGGGGGGGGGACCGGGTGCCGAACGTGGCCGAAGGTTTCCGATCCTGCCCGAAGGTGGTAGTGGAGGGGCAGGCCAGAGGCGCTGGCAGTGCACGGCGGCTGCCGGCATTCCGCGAATTACCTTACTAGCGTTAGCATTGTACTTCTTCATAATTGACTTAATAAATAACCATTCGTATAAACGAGACCTTTTCAATAAATTGTATTTGTAATTGTCACAGAAAAAATTAAAAATTATTAAAAAAAAACTCATGAAACCCTAACTTTTCGTATCTGTATATGTTGTATTTTTTAGTTTCCAATGATTGACATAAGTGTTGGGTAATTTTCAAATTAGTTTGAGATTCCTGTGAGTATACTCTTGGGAGATACCACGAACTTTTTGAAGTGAAACTTCTTTAGCCTCGTTAGATTGATTTCAAATTCGGGAAATGACGCACTACGAAACCTGCGAAGCATCAAACTGCGCTCAAGGCTCCTATTGGTTTTGCTGTAAAACGGAAACGACGATATGTCTGCGCTCATTGGTCGCTTTGTTTTTTTACGGATCGTCGGAATATAATGCGTGAATTCGCTCCTCGCCGAGCGCGTCTCATAGCGCAACGGTATAGTGCGTCGCAAATCTCAGCGGCCAGAGAAATCCAGAGGATGGAGGTTTGATCCTACGAATTCAAAAAAAAAAACATTTTTGTTTTTTGTAAATCAATATCCAATCTTCAAACCATTTTAAATAAACACACAAAAGAAAGCGACATCTAGCGTCTTTCTAGTTTCACTTCTATCACGTGTGAATTACACTCTCTAATTTTTTATGCTACTAAGACGAGGACTTCTATGAGGACGCCTATCAGAACGCGCCAAAGAAGAGCGACTCAACTTTTTAACGTTTCTGCATTGACCATCGAATTTTAAATGTCACTTATAGACAGTTCAGCAATTATCTAACACCTCGGACTAATTTGTTCGCTTTTAGAAATAACTCATGTAGGTCTCATAGAAATCGTTGTCTCCCTTACTATCATGGTGAGAAATATGACCCAAATGATGTTAGAAAGAGAAAACACCACGTTTTATATTCAATTCTAAAATTTAATTATAAAATAATTAAAATGTATGCCTTTATGAGGAGAGGAAGTTCTGGGAAGGAAATAGGTATGTGGGGTGCGAAGGAATCTGGGGATCAGTGTGTCCAGGAGTGACGGACGCATGAATCCATCCTTCAGGTGGATATATCATAAGATGATTTAGGGAAATTATTTTCCTCAGGATCTCTTGTGTGGAGCTAATGTAAACAAAATCATTATTCTATAGATGAAGTATTGAAAAATGTAATTAAAAAAATCACGGTTTACCGACAGCTGTATGGGTGAAATATCTTTATAATATTCGTAGATCTCTATTAATAATGTAGGAGATCCCAAACGAATGCAACGTATAATAAATTAGGGACCCTCATGTGGTTTGAGCATGTAAAGCCAACTAATCTGTGAGATGATGTGATCTGTTTATTTGTTTGCAAAAATTGTAAATATTGTCGATCTAGGGACGTGGCCTTCTGACTTTTCCTCCTTCCCCACCACTCAAAAAGGGCCAGTTTCCGTTCATCTCGAAAAAACTTAGGGAAATATCCATTTTGATCTGTTTTTCTATGATACTAGCTGGTACCCGGCATGCGTTTCTACGCCATTCAAAGAAATAAATTGATTCTCCCTACATGTCCTTTCCCGTGCATCCCCGTTCCCTTCCACCTTCCCCACCTTCCCCCTCCCTCGTGTTTTCCCTCACCGCAAACTCCACCTTCCCCCTGCCTTTCCTTCCTGCCGCTAAAATATATGAAATACACACATTTTCATTTACACAAATTTCATTACGCCAGAGCTTACCTTTATTGGATAACCAACACCTCTGCCATAGATCACCCCAAGTGGTTCGCTACGTTTGGTGATTTAGCAGGGGTGCCCGGGTTCATGGGGTGAGGTTTGTCTAGGTCTTGGAGGCGGATGACCAGGACATACTGAACCCCAGATTCCTAACCACCCCTTAAACCCTTTTCCTTCCCAGAACTCTCCTCTCCTTCCTTTCCTTAAAAAAACCCTCCACACAGCATCCCCAAAGATGACATAGGCCCTGAGGAAAATTATTTTCCTCAGGGCCTCCTTTGTGGAGCTCATGTATATATATATATATATATCCTATGTTAATCGCTGATAATGTAGCTTTCTATTGGTGAAAGAATTTTTCAAATCGGTTCAGTAGTTACGAAGCCTATTCAATGCAAACAAACAATCAAATCTTTCCTCTTTATAGTATTAGAAAGATAATCTCACAGATGAATTGCGCCCGATCGTGTTAGGATTTGCATTGTGCCTGACGGAGGGTTAACAAAGAAAAGTGAATTCGGGGACGCCGGAGGATGACATGTAACGATCCAGTTAATTGAGTCAGGCTATATCAAGAACCAGAATAACTGAAGAATATGTATGACACGATATGCGAATGTGAATGAAGCAAGGAGCGTGTGCCAAGACAAAATTGTGTTGGACCTGTTTTCTCTGCACACCCATGTGGATACAACGTGATCATTAGTTTGAAAGGACATTAATAAAAACTAGCGGTTAAAAACCGCTCCGCAGATTTTTACTGCTGGGCCCTGCGGGCATTCGACTTCGCCCAGTTAGTGTTGGTGATCATTTTATAAGTCCAATAGGAACTGGTTACAAAATTAGCCCGTTCCTCGAATTCACTGTCAACGTGTCAACCAGTGATGGCTAGTCACCGTGACAAAGTAACCGGGTCGGGTGATGACGTCATATGTAATATACAGCCGCTTGATACAAATGAGTATTACTGTCAATCTTTCTAAATCCGGGAGATACTCCAGGTTCACAAATTTGTAGAACTTTTACCTATAGCCCAGTCAATCTAGACAAAAAACAGGCCCTAACTGGAACAAATTAAGGGAAAGCTGAATTTTTGCAAGTAAGTAGTACGTACCCTAGAGAGTATTTTCACAAAAGTCCCCACTCCTCCCCCGCTTGCTTCCTCCCCTGTGCCCTCCCAAACATTAAAATGTGGGCTTCTACTAAAGCGATTATATCTCATAAACCAAAACATATATCATAAAAAAAATTTTATCACCTAGCTTTTTATAAAATTGCCTAAAAATTATGTTCTGTAATTTTTTTATTATCTGTGTTAGTTTGGCCAATAATAATGAGATTGTTGTTAAAAAAATATTTTTTTTTGCAAAATATTTTTTTGAAGTTGAATATTTTTTTTGTCCGAGAGAATATGAAAAAATATTTCAAACAAATCATTTACCAAATTTAATAAGCTTTAAAAGCGTGTATAACAGTGTTTACTTACATACTTAATTTCTATGTGGATAAGCGCTTAATTTAGTACGCGCGCTGGTCGTAACACGGAGCGACGTGTTATGTTTGACGATCTTGTCGCGTCGCTACTTGTTATTTTATTAAGTTGAAACAAATGAAAAAATTGAAGAAAAATAATCGGTTTCATCTCCCTTGTCTTGAGATTAAGGTGTGTGGGTTTTGTGCGTTATATTTTGATGTTATTGTGCCAAGCTTTCAAGTTTTTTGTGCATTTTACCACCCACATCGGGTAAAAATATTGAGAAACAATTAATTAACAAGAAATTAACAAACTGCAGAGAACCTATTGTGTATTTTATGTAAACTGACCTTGCAGGAAATTTTGTTATAGTAACGAAATGGTTATAAATGCAAATTAACGCTAGTAGGTATTGAAAACAATGACAATAATCACGTTAAATTAACTAGTTTGGATAGCGTAACCGTGCACATACATAGATTGTAGAAAAAATATTCTAGGGCTAGCAGTATTAAGGCTTTTACAAATATTAATTGTAGCTCATCGACCAGTACACCTCAGCGATTCCTAAGGCATTTAGAAAATATATTTATTTTGACGGAGAACTGTATTATTTGAGACAAAATACATATACACTACCTCATAAATATCGCGAGCAAATGCGTTTGGTGTTAACAATGGAAATAAGTGAAGCATTGATGAATGCTTGCAATACAAAAGATGATAAATGGGGTGCAAAGGTAAAAATCTAAACTGTTAAGTGTGTTTAATTTGGTCGCCGCAGAAGCTCGCTATCATAACAGTTGTTTCAAGAAGTTCTGTAAAAGTAAACTAACTCAAAAAGTAAGTTTGTAGGAAGATCTAAAGACGATAATTCAGCCAAAAAAGCTTAAACTCTGTAATTTCTTAGAAAATACTGATGAATTTCAGTTTACTTTAGAGAAATTAAGGGAAATAGTAATAGATATTTGTAGCACTGATACTCAGATACATTTCTGAAAAAAACAAATAACGACAATTTTCAAGATCGGATGTATACATATATTTTTGGCAGAAAAACTGCCAGATGAATGTCTCACTCAAGTTTTAAGATACTAGATGACTGGTGCAGAAACAAAGAAATGAAAGCAAATCTGGAATGTTTAACGTTTGCTGTCGCAGAAAGAATCAGAGAAGATATTAAAAAAATGCAATGTGATTGTGAAAGCTATCCTGATATTCCGGAAATCACTGGTGGGGGTTATGATTTAGTTCCTGAAACTCTGAATCCGTTCACGTCAACTGTAAGAAAGAAGAGGTTGTATGATAATGGAACTGATATTACGAGAAGACGTTTAATAATTAACCACGCCATAATAGCATCTGCAAAGGCCTAGGTCTTTTTTGTCATCAATACAGACAAGTTTGTGTATATACAATGAATGTACGGATCTATACATTTTATATCTAAACGTCTTATCATGAAGGTGACATACCAGACATCTCTAATAAGCTGGGCCTCCTATAATCGAAGATGACACATCGTTTGACAATTCCGACGTTAATATAAAAAGATTTGATGGCCTAAATACATTTCACGCCATGGGAGGAATCAAGTGTATCACTCTGTCCTCTAATATGACAACAACTCTAGATGAACCTCGTCTTCAGTGTGGAAATTTTGGGAAAAAAGAAAACATCCCTCAACGTTGCTACGCGAAGAGAAAAAAGAGCAGCTTGAAATATGTAACCATAAAAAATATCAGTGAATGTACATCTTCTAGAAAAGAGCATGCCGATTCATTATATTTTGTATCTCTAACCAATTAATAATATTTGGCTGATTTATAAAGCACCATTTTCGTGAAAAATCACCTCAAGGGCGCTGAGGGGCACGCAAGGGTGGTTAAGTGGCATGCATTCAAAAGTTGACTGGAACGGGTTTATATATGTCGCTACGAACGATTCTGTGGATTATGGAACCAGTTAAGTAATGGCTGTTCCATTTATTGATATTGATTCCAATAATCCATCCTCAGTGTACACTGCACTATGTCTCCCAACAGAACAGTGTAAAAAGAACAATAAAACATGCATTGTAATTTTCGACCAACCTGCTTTTTCTCAGAGCTATTGAAATGGTACCGGGGGCTGACGGATCATCGGAAATTTCAAAAATTATTTTACGACTAGAAGGTTTTCATTTGTTAATGTAATATTTAGGATTTATTGGCCGCATCATGGAAGGAAGTGGGCTAGAAGATTTATGGAAAACTTTGTAACTGTAAAGAACGCGGCCCGCCAGTATCCTGAGGACATACCTCCTAGTTCAAACATGGCCGGGAAATGAATTACCATCTAATGAATGGGGATGGCAAAGAAGAGAATATAAGTTAACACATACAAATGACATGTCCCGCGTATCCAAATGAACTTCTAATTGATTCTTGTAACTGTAAAACCTCGTGCGGAAAGTCGTGCAGCTGTCGGAGGGCAGGTCTATCCTTCAGTAACACATCTGAAAATGACTGTGATGCCCAGTTAATAATAATATTCTGTAATCCCTTAATACCTACGAAAAGTTATATAATTTTGTACTTATTGGAATTTTTTTCGTACTTTTATTGCAAATACTATTAAGTGTTAAAAGTATTTATGTATGGTAAATAAATTAAAAAGTACTCGATGTTTCAATTTAAAACTATTAATAGTGCTATCTAAGCACAAATCGGTCAACTGCAACCACAGCTGACTAGGTTGCCCGCACGCCGCGGCGCCGTGCCGCCCTGCAATTGAGTCGGATTTTGACCAGTATTAAGGATAAAAGTAAGCAATGTTACATATCGTTTTAAAGCTTATTAAATTTGGCAAATAGTTTGTTTGAAACATTTTTGCGTGTTTCCTCAGACAAAAAAAATATTCACCTTTAAATCAAAATTTTACGAAAAAAAATTTTTTTTTGGCGACAATGTCATTATTATTTGCCAAACCGTAGTAGATAACAAAAAAATATATTCAATCTTTTTTGTAGACAGCTTTTTAAGAAATATAATAGTTTTATTTTTTTCAGATATATTGTATAGTTTAGGAGATATGATGGATTTTGTGGAACTCTACAATTTCAAAGTTTGGAGGGGGGCAGGGGGGAAAGCAAGCGGGGGAGGAGTGGGGACTTTTGTGAAAATACTCCCTGTAAGAAGTACTATCCACATGCAAAAAATCAGCTTTCCCTTAATTTGTTCCAGTTCAATGCGTTTATTGACTGGGCTACTAGGAAGGACACGTCCCTATGCGTCTTCGGGGCCATCCATAAATTACGTCACACCTTAAGGGGGGGGGGGGGGGGGGTGTAGAGAAGTATGACATTATGTGACAAGGGGTATGGGGGGGGGGGGGGGGGGGTCATAAGCTCTGTGACGTCACTCGTAAAAATTTAAATTATTAAAACGCAAAACTTTTCAGATGTAAAATTGCAAAATATGTGACGTCACACTAGGGGGGAGGGGGTCTCACAAATGCGACGATGTGTGACAGGGACGGGGGGGGGGGTCAAAAATCATGAAATTCGTGTTCCGTAATTTATGGATGGCCCCTTGGCGACGAAAGTGGCGACATCTTGTGACGAATTCTTGAATTAGAAACCGAACTACAACGGTAGCTTTGTCTGAAAATCCACGTACACAGATGTTATTTGTGGCACGGCATGTAAGGCGTGGCGTCAGACATGCAATCGAAACCGAGTTCTGAAATTAAACCACGCAAACCCTACGGTATTAATAACGTTCGATATATTGTTTCAAGTTTAAATAAATAAATTTTAACGAACGAACGTATAATTAAATCTGAATTGGCAAGTGTTGCAGACAGGGTATTTTTTATTGAATTAGTTACCTGCGAGTCTGTGAAACGCTATTTGTGAATGTATGAAGCTTCAATGCCAGTTCTGCAAATCTAATTGAAGAGCCGATTCAAACTCCGTGAATTGCCATCGTTCATTTTCAGCGAAATGGATTTTTATATTTGACAATAAAATCAAGATAAAAAATTGAAACAATGATGGAGCGCAGTTTTGACAGCGGAAATGGTATTGATTATTTGGTGGTGTTATACAAAGTAATCTGTTTTCTATCATCATTGAAGAACAAGATAACAATAATAATCTAAACGAAAATATGAAAGCGAACAAGACAAAGATAATGGTCGCAACTGGGACTCGAATCCAGAACCTCTCGTCTAACCGGGACGTGCGCGATTACAAATTCCGCCATTGCCACCTTCGGTCAAACTTTAAAATTTTTAGAAATAACCATACTATCTATTATATTTTATCTTCAAACTTAGTAAACATACTTTGTGGCATCTTTATCTTATATATAATAGCTGAATGTGTTGCTAAGCGCATAACTTTCGGACGACTGCACCAAATTGGATAATTCTTTTTTTGTGTGTTCGTCATTGTCAGGACAAGGATTTTATAAAACTTTCGGTGAGCTCTGGCATTATGAAATTTGTATAAAAAAATTGCTATTGGTGGCACGCGAGGTTTGAAAACTGAATGTATGGAAAGCAGGAGGGAGGGAGAGATGGGGCAGGGGGGGGGGGTGGAGCAGGCGGAGTGGGAACCCCCCTTACACCATGCGAGCGAAGCCGCGGGAAAAAGCTAGTAATATAATGAAAATCAAATCACTTTGTTGAAACCACTATATAATTATCAATGTCAACATGTTTCAATAACAACGTTTTCTTTTTTACAGTGAATACCGCACAAGAATCTCAACTGAGCCAGTGAGACTATGGCATCCCCAATTGGGGTATGTTGTGAGGCTGAAGGTAGTGGGGAGGGGAAGGAGGTGGGGAAGAGGAAGGTTGGGAAGTACCTGGCTATTCAGATCTTGTCACTAAACACGGCTAAAGCCATTTTCAAGCAACGATTCAATTCTGAATGGTGGTCTTACACCAGGGCGATACTAATAGTATCTTCCACTCTGGAACATGCCGCAAATATACTATATATTATTTTAAATGAATTAATTGTGAAATAACACAAATTAATCAAATAAAATTTATTTGCGCATGCCGGGTTCGAACCCGCGACCTACGGAATGTGAGTCAAGAGTCTTAGCCACTGGACTACGGAGGTCGTCGTTATCTTCATCAGGACGACATGTTAATTTAACATCGTGACTCGCATACCGAAGGTCGCGGGATCGAATCCCGGCGTGGCAAATAAATTTTATTTGATTAATTTGTGCTGTTTCACAATTTATTAATTAAAAATAATATATATATATATATATATATATATATATATATATATATATATATATATATATATATATTATATTTGCAGCACGTTCCAGAGTGAAAGATACTCTCAGTATCGCCCTGGTGTAAGAAGACCACCATTTAGAATTGAAACGTTGCTTGAAATGGCTTTAGCCGTGTTTGGTGACCAGATCTGAATAGCCAGGTACTTCCCCACCTTCCTCTTCCATATCTCCTTTCCCTCCCCACTACCTTCAGCCTCACAACATACCCCGATTGGGGATGCCATAGTCTCATTGGCTTCAGACGGGAGCAGTTGGGACTCTTGTGCGGTATTCATATAAAAAAAATAAAAAAATGTTGACATTAATAATTATATATATAGTGATTTAATTTTCATTATATTATCTATTATACACTATTTTTTTCCATATTACGGGCAACTACCCTTTTTATTGGAACAAATCATTCTAAGAATTGGTTTGTAACCTGGATAGCGTCTGGGATAAATATATCCGATTTTTCTTATATGGAACTATCGACTTTTATAAAAGTCAAAATGAATATTCAATTTTTATAAGAAAAAATCTCTTTTTATAACTTTTGAAGGATATTCCTATCAATGTAATATATTATTGAAGACGAATATACCAATAATAATCTAAACGAAAATATGAAAGAGAACAAGACACAGAAAAATAGAAAAAGATAATGGTCGCAACTGGGACTCGAACCCAGAACCTCTCGTCTAATCGGGACGTGCGCGTTTACTAGCCTTTCCATTATTTTCGGAAGTTCACATTTGTAACACGGTCGTACATGGTTTTACATGCGTACACCTTAGGAATCACCTTGAAAATTTTTAAAAATTTGCAAAGGTTTACAATATATCTATATAAATAAAAATGAATAGCTGAAATGTATGTACGCGCATAACTTCCGAACTACTGCACCAAATTGGGTAATTTTTTTTTGTGTTCGTTATTGTCAGGAAAAGGTTTGTATAAAACTAATGGTGTGCTCTGGCATTATGAAATTTGAGGAGGCGGAGTGGGATCGCGAGAGGGAAAGGGGACGCGGGAGAGGAAGGGAATGGGAAAGGACACGCAGGGAGAAACAATTTCTTTATTAAATGGCATAGCAACAAAAATTGTTGCAAAGTACGATACCTAATTTACTTCAAAGATACTTTTTAAAAAACTGATTTGTATTTGAAAAAGTGTACCTAATGACTGGGTGAAAAATACGATTTTTCCAGAATCTAATTCTATTATAGGACTCAATAGTTTTGTGTATTTGCATGTTCATCAACGAAAAAATATTGAAAAAAATCAAATGGCCTTGCGTATGGTCTCTAAAGTTTAGAATTTTTTGTTTTTTTAACCTTACGCTAAAAGTACCTATTTGTATGCAGTTTTTAGTTTCTAATACCTTCTAAGTCTCTACATAATATTATATGTAATTAATTTTTGAAACGTGACAGAAGAAAAGAAAAATCTCAAAGCATACGCTTCATTTTGAGTTCGCGCATTAAGGTTAAAATCCCCGTAGTCTTTTAATTAAACACAATTTCCACTTCGAATTTTGAGTTCCTGCCTTTAGTAGGTACTCTCTTGTAAACAAACATTCATATCAAGGGCGGATTGAGCTTTGGCGCCAGGGGGGGGGGGTCACATAGTCGTAGTCAAGTCAAAAGAAGTTATAATTCAATTTTGATAATAATAGATACAAAAAATATATAAAAACATTATGTTTAACAATTTTAATTAGTGGTTCACCTAGGTCCTGGACCCAGCCCAGGAGGGGGTCATGACCCCCATGACCACCCCCTGGATCCGCCCTTGATTCATATTATGCGTTTTCTCTAATCTACTATCATCGCCAACAGTGTGTTCTCTGGGTGACAGTACAGTGCTTTTCTTTCAAGCATAGGATCAATGTTATCGTGCATCAAAAATTAAGTAGGTACTTGAAAAAGAAACCAAAACACCTTGCCCGCATTATTTTTACAATAGCCCCACGCAGGAGGTCCCGAGGAAAATAATTTCCCTCAGGTCCGACGTCATTTTTGGGGACGCTCTGTGGAAGGTTTTTTTTAAAGACAATGAAGAAGAGGATGTTCTGGGAAGGAAAAAAGGAATGAGGTGTGGTTAGGATTCTGGGGGTCAATGGGTCCAGGAGTGATGGACATATGAATTCATCCCACCCTCCGGAGAGAATGGCTTGAGAGAATCCTGCAGGAGAGGCCAAATAGTCTCCATCAAACAGACCCTTCCGATCCGACCTGCCACGCAGTAAGCGGGCAGACGCAACCGCCTCAAATACCTAAACAAACCTTACCCCATATTTTTTTTATATGTGCTCCACACAGGAGGCCCTGAGGAAAATAATTTCTCTCAGGGCCTATGTCATCTTTGGGGATGCTATGTGGAGGGTTTTTTTTAAGGAAAAGAAGGAGAGGATTGTTCTGGGAAGGAAAAGGGTTTAAGGGGTGGGAAGGAATCTGGGGTCCAGTTTGTCTTGGTCATCCGCCTCCAAGACCTAGACAAACCTCACCCCATGAACCCGGGCATCCCTGCTAAGTCACCAAACGTAGCGAACCACTTTCGCTGACTTATGGCAGAGGTGTTGGTTATCCGATATATAGTTCCAAGGGGGCGGTACCCACACCCGCCTCCCAAATTAAATTTTATATAGCGGTAATTTTGCGAACTGAATATCCAACGTATGATATAAAAAAATTTAAAAAATCCATTGTTGACCACTTTTGAAGCATATTAGAGTTCATTTTTAGCACCAGTCTAGGTGCCTACTACCTACAAAATATTATTAAGTTTCAAGTATTTTGTATGATACACATCAAAATTGTTATCATTTATAGATATTCCTACAAAGAGATCACGTTTCCTATCTGAAAATTAAAAAAATCGAACCATTATTTCTGAAATAATAATGGAGAACTCCAGTCCAATGTTTTTTAATGAATAATGACCTTCTGACTTCAATAACTGCATTTTTTTTAGTTTGTTTTAATAGTTAAATATTGTTTCAATAAACACAACAACTAAATCTCTATAAACAGCATGAAATAACTAATTACATGAAATGTTATTACTGATGGCTTATGTCATACCTACATAATCAAAGCTTTCAATACAATGACTGGTAAGGCGTGACGTCTGCACTAACCATTCAATAATACCAACTTTACAGTGTGTTTTCACGAGACGTTTAAAAATTTTTAATAATTTTTTAAGAACTCTATGTTTAATATTATGAAATAAAACTTATATATTCAGAATCAGCGTTAATTGGTCTATATGAACATATTTTTTTAAAGCCATAATATTTTTCACAGGAGTTCCTTATTGCCTTACAGCTAGACACAAATTAATATATCATGAATTTTATATAAATTCAATTTGATTTATAAATAAAATACTAGTAAACAAGAAAACGAAACCCTTGTAATATTATTATAAATTTTATACTTACATAATTTATGAAAACAGAGTTCCTAGTAAAACCTTAAATGGGATGTGAAAAAAAGACACGGAATAATTTATTCGAATACCGGAATCGATTCCAAAGAAGGTTTCATAAGATCAACATTAAAATGAAAACGAAAAAACCTCATGAAGGTACTACATAGATAAATATCGTTTTATTTTCCAAGGAAACCCATTATTAAAAAGCTTTTTTACAAAATATGATATTAGCGACCAGGCGCACAGGAGAGGAGAAGAGGGTTGGTAGAAGATTGATTAAATCCCTCCATCATTTTCCATGACATATGATGTAGGTATGGAAGGCACACCCCATACCTTTGTGAGTATGTGAAAAAAACCTTTAAAATATTATGTAGGTATTATTTATTTGTGTGGAAACGAAGAAAATATTGATCTGGCAAGAGCAAATTGTTGAATGGTACCTATTTTTTATTTAAACCAGCTGGTTCCCGGCGTGCATTGCTGTGTCATTTAATAAATAAATTGTTTCTCTCTCCCGCGTCCCCTTCCTCTCCTGCGTTCCCACTCCGTCTCCTCCACCTTCCCTCTCCCCTCTCCACTTCCCCCTTCCTCCTTTCCCCGCACTGCGAACCCTCCTCCCGAGTTCCACTCCTCTCTCCCGCATTCCATACATTCAATCATACATTCAATCACATTCAACCAGTAGTTTTATACAAACCTTGTCCTGACAATAACGAACACAAAAAAAAAAGAATTATCCAATTTGGTGCAATCGTTCAGAAGTTATGCGCATACGCATTTCAGCGATTCATTTTTATTTATACTACTAGCTGGTTCCCGGCATGCGTTGCTACGCCATTTTATAAAGAAATCGTTACTTCCTGTGTGTCCTTTCGCATTCGTCCCGTTCCCTTTCCGTCTCCCCTTCGTCTCCCGCGTCCTCTTCCCCTCTTGCATTACCACTCCGCCTCCTCCACTTTCCCTCTCCCCACTCCACTCCCCCCCTCCACCGTCTCGCGAACCCCCTTCCCGAGTTCCCCTCCCGCATTCCACACATTCAGTCCATTTTTCAAATAGCTCGCGTGCCACCTATTGCAATTTTTTTATACAAATTTCATAATTCCAGAGCACACCAGTAGTTTTATACAAACCTTGTCCTGACAATAACGAACACAGAAAAAAAAGAATTATCCAATTTGGTGCAGTGGTTCGGAAGTTATGCGCGTACATACATTTCGGCGATTCATTTTTATTTATACAGATAATTTATACTGTATCTATCTACAATAGATATATTATAATCTATCTATCTATTCTATACAGAATAGATAGATTTTATTTTATTTATTTATTTATTACATAAGATACATTTATACAGCAAATATAACATAATAATAATATTTCAAAATAACTGTAAATATTAAAATGTATACAAGTGTTATTATGTCTTGTTTGTCTATATTAGTTCCTAGCTAGGCAGATTGCCCGTTCTAAGGAACCAAATGCTGGTGAAAAATGCCAAAAATATATTCTGTACCAAAAAAAAACAAAGTGTTTTTTTTTTTTTTTAGATTAAATACCTATAAGTATACTAAGATTTTTCTGGTTGTGCCATTTAATAGTTAACCATGTAAAAGTTTAAGTTTTAAGTGACATTATTTAATAATTTTTCAGATTCAACCCTACCTAAGCCAATCAACCATTTATTTATTATTGAACCGATAGATGTCATTTTGCATGTTTTAATGTTTAATTCTGGGGGAATTTTATTGTATAATTTCGGTCCCAGATATGTATGTGTCATTTGGAACTTCGACGTATTGCTCCCTGGGACTACAAGATCCTTTCTGGTGTGACTTCTTGTGATGTATTTATGATCAATTTTATTAAGTTTTTCTAGATTTTTGTGTACGTGGTTATTAACCTTTTTTATGTAGTTTTGGCGAACATCAAGTACATTAAATTTTTTGTAGAGCTGATCGCTAGAAAACCTATAGGGTTTACGCATAATGACTCTAATTATGGATTTCTGGGCCTTCACTAGAGGATCTAAAATTGTTCTACCTGACGCTCCCCAACCAATACAACCATACGTTAAGATGGGGTTGCATAATCCGAAATATATTTTTCTTAGGTCTTGCTGTTTGATTATATTTCGTAATACAAAGAATATGTGAATCAATTTTCTCACCCTTATTGTGAGGTTGTCGATGTGATATTTCCACTTAAGGTGATTGTCTATAATAACGCCTAGATATTTGATGTTTTTCACACTTTCCAAAACTTCACAATTGCAGATAGAATCAGTATTATCGGAATTACAGTTACGCTTATGTGTTTTTATTGTGTGTGATGTACTAGGTTGTCCTTTTATGGTTGAGCTGAATCTTACGTATTTAGTTTTTGCTATATTTAATGTAAGTAGATTTTTGTCAAGCCATTGTTTTATTGCTTTGATTCCACTTTCAGCATGTTTATGTGTTTGAGTCCAGTCGTCTCCTTCAAATATAGCTACCGTATCGTCAGCGAATGTAATAATTTTTCCGCCTATTTTTAGCTCGCATAACTCATTTATGTAGATTATAAATAGAAGAGGTCCCAATGTGCTTCCCTGCGGTACCCCAAAGTTAGTCTCTAGTGATTTACTCACTGTTTTGCCCATTTTGAGTTGCTGGCTTCTACCCGTTAAGTAACTCTTTAACCATTCGTAGGGCATACCTACAATGCCAATATTTTTTAATCTTTTGAGGAGTAATTTATGAGAAATTGTATCAAAAGCCTTGGCTAAGTCTAAGAACAGTGCAATGTTTTTCTTTCCGCGATCTATATTTCCAGAAATATGTTCTGTAAGTTGCGCTATCGCGTCGTCCGTTCCCCTCCCCGGCCGAAAGCCGAACTGATTTTTGCTTAAAAGTTTTCGGCTCTCTACATAGTTACTTAATCTGTTTTTAAAATTTTTTTCTATAATTTTTGAGATAGCACTCAACAGGGATATTGGCCTATAATTACCCACTTGGTTTTTGGGTCCATTTTTGTAGATTGGTACTACTAAAGACTTTTTAAGATGGTCGGGGAAAACCCCTGAAGTAAAACTTTTATTAAAAATGTTCGATAAAGGTGATGCAATATTGTGTTTAATAATTTTTAGTATATGTGTGTTAAGACCGTCGGGACCTTTCGAATGTGTATTGTTAAGATTGTCAATAATTTTTAAAACCTCTTCTTTTGTCGTAGGTGAGAATTGAAATGAAAAAGAATTGTGTTTTGTTTCTATTGCAGATGCCAGTGAATCTTCAGTTTCCTTGGTGATACTTAAGATGTTTTCCGCAAGGTTAGACCCAACCGTTGTAAAGTATTGGTTAGTGTGGCAAGCAATTATTTCCGAATCAGTGGTGGCTGTGTTTCCAATTAGGAGTTCGGTAATATTAGGGTCAATTTTATGTTTAGTATTGGTAATTTGTTTAACGATGTTCCACATGTTTTTACTAGATGGATCTTGGTCGAGTTGATGCTTATAGTACCGTTCTTTTGCCTTACGCATAACATCTTTACAAATGTTACGATACCTACGGTAATTCTCTTGTTTAAGAGTGTTTTGTGGGTCTTTGGTCGCCACTAGATAGTTATATATATTCTTTGCAGAAAAGATAGATCGATGTGTTTATCTATAATCTATCTATCTATTCTATTTAGAATAGATATTCTTATAATATACCTACCCACTTTATAGATAGATACATCTACGTATTTGAATTTCACTTTTGTTTTCTGGATTGAATGAAATCTTGGAAGTGAAAATTAACCCACTTCCCGATACCGAGCTGAAATTCGGCAGATAGACTAGTTAGCGAGATGACAATGCATTCTGTCAAATTCTGGTGCTAATCAAGCATACACACGCGGAAATAAACGCATTTCTTTGAACTTTCATGAAATTACAGAACTTACTACAAGATATAAATGTTGAAGGAATTTGGGTCAGTTAGGAGCGTTGTAACTCCAGTTTCTGGTTAGGAAGGTTGAATCCTCATTAAACCAAAAAAAATTATTACTTATATTTTTTAACTTTTTAAAGACATTTGAAAATAGGTTTATTGTATTAAAAAATAACTTGTTTTTACTGGTTGAATTTTTATCATGCTGTCGTTTATCCGTAAATTAATTGTGCCCCATTTATTTTGTCGTAGGGAAAATTAATCTTCGTAAAGCATTTTACTGTGATATTCACTAGTAAACAACCTCTAAACAGGTTTTATATAATATATTAGAGTATTTCCGGAAAGCATCGCTATTGTAGTCATCATTTCATTGTATCGGATATAGCGCAATAAAACCTCTCGGAGGGATTTCGACAAAACGGTTCTTGTATATGGAAAATTATCAGAGAAATGGACCGAAATATAATGTTATTGATGTAAAGATTTTATCATAAAGTCCGAAATTTAAACGCCAATCAACCCAAATATTAGATTTCTGAAAATTAGTTCATTATGAATAGTTTGGGCTTAACCAGAATAGGAATACATTAACAGATTTCATTGAAGAAATTTTATCGTGTTTTAATTTCAGTAGTTGATATTTGGGCAATGATATTATTCGAATAAAAAAAAGTTCTTTGTTTATAACCACTTTAACCTTCATCATCCGGACATTAAACAAATAAACTTGACGTGTTTATTTATTGCCCTGATGAAGGTTGAGATCAACCGAAACTGGTCAATATTTATAAATTTAACAAATTGGTTTTAGACAAAGAACTTATTTCATTTGTATAATGTCAAGCCAGAAAGAAATTGCTTTCTTCGATAAATCGACAATAATGATATTATATATTCATCGATATCGATACAAACTGATCCCTTTGGTAAAAATCCATCTTTTCAGAAGCACTGATTTTCAATGCATTCTGCATTATTCGTGCAGTCAAAGTTCGATTTGCATAAGATATTAACATCAACTTGTTCGCAAGCAACTTGTGGGTCAGGTTTCCTTGCGTATCCCTGGGGACAAATGCAATTATATCTCGGGACTGCATACTCGCACACTGCGCGCAGCCCATAGGGCTTCTCTCTCAGCCCTTGAATGGGTCACCGGTGTAATCTTCTTTACAGCCACAGGTGAAACTGCGAAAGTATCCGTAGTATCCATGCAGAAAGCATTAGCATCGCAAGGATTGTCGGCGCATTCATTAACATTTTCGCAGAATTGATGTCCTTGTCCCTTGAACCCTTGGGGACAAATGCACTTGAAGGATCCGGGAACATTGATGAACTTGGCATTGATGCCGCAGGAGTTTGACCTGCCCCACTCGTTGACATCCACATACTCCTGGTCTCCGGCCATGGTGTAGCCCTCGGGGCATATGCAGGAGAAGCTTCCCTCGCTGTTGACATACTTTTTTTTCTTTGTATACTTTATGTAGATGTACTTCATCAAATAAACAAACATTGACGTAAGTAATATTGTAAAAATTGCTTTGCAATCCCATATTCTAAGAAATACATTGTTTCTCCCTGAATCACCTTTCCCGTACGTCCCCGTTCCACTCCCGGGTCCCCTTCCTAGCTAGCTTTTTATAAATTAAAGCCCATTTGTTATTCT
Organism: Limnephilus marmoratus; assembly: GCA_917880885.1. Lineage (NCBI taxonomy): Eukaryota > Metazoa > Arthropoda > Insecta > Trichoptera > Limnephilidae > Limnephilus > Limnephilus marmoratus. Next base: position 25,749,467 of record OU862923.1, on the reverse strand, counting down.
AATGTATGAGTTTGTAAAGTTTCATTAAAATCCATTCAGTAGTTTTTGCGTGAAAGCGTAACAAACACACAAGATCCATACAAATTTTCGCATTTATAATATTACTAGCTTTTTTCCGCGGCTTCGCTCGCATGGTACCAGGGGGGTTCCCACCCCGCCTCCCCCTCCCTCCCCCCACTCCCGTTCCATATATTAATTCCCGATAAATTCAGTTTTCAAACTGCTCGCGTACCACCTGTTGCAATATTGCTCACGAGTAGTTTTATACAAAAAAAAATATCCAATTTGGTGGATTCGTTCGAAAGTTATGCGCGTTCATACATTTCGGCGATTCATTTTAAGAGATAGATATTAACTACGACGCCAACATCGTTACCACGGCAACCGTTTGTTTTGTTTTTCTTCTGACTTTTGCAATAATTCGATTAAGTTAGGGACAGAAAACGTATGATAAATATTTTCATAACGCCAGATCTTATTCTTAACGCCAGAGCTTACCATTATATACAACCTATATTACTAGCAAATAATGTAGCTTTCTATTAGTGAAAGAATTTTTGAAGTCCATTCAGTAGTTTTTGCGTGAAAGAGTAACGAACATCCATACATCCATACATCCATACATCCATACATCCATACATCCATACATCCATACATCCATACATCCATACATCCATACATCCATACATCCATACATCCATACATGCATACATCCATACATCCATACATCCATACATCCATACATCCATACATCCATACATCCATACATCCATACATCCATACATCCATACATCCATACATCCATACATCCATACATCCATACATCCATACATCCATACATCCATACATCCATACATCCATACATCCATACATCCATACATCCATACATCCATACATCCATACATCCATACACCCATACATCCATACATCCATACATCCATACATCCATACATCCATACATCCATACATCCATACATACATACATCCATACATCCATACATCCATACATCCATACATCCATACATCCATACATCCATACATCCATACATCTATACATCCATACATCCATACATCCATACATCCATACATCCATACATCCATACATCCATACATCCATACATCCATATATCCATACAAACTTTCGCCTTTATAACATTAGTAAGATAGGATAGTAAGGTTCTGATGTATGAGCTGTAAAGTTTCATTAAAATCAATTCAGTAGTTTTTGCGTAAAAGAGTAAAAAACACACGTACATCCATACAAACTTTAGCGTTTATCTATAATATTTGTAAGATATATTTTAAATAGCCCATAACCTAAGCTAGCGTAACTTATATAAACTTTTTTTTTCCTTCACTTTTAATGACTTTTTAAAAGGAGATTTATATTTTTTGGGAAGATAATTTTAACAATTAACTACTTATTTATTATTTTACAGATAATTTGTTTAACCAAACCATTACGACATAATAACAATTAGATTCCGAAAAGCCTTGGAAATCCTATGGATGACAGCAATGCTCTCAGTACCGCATACCGTCCAATTAATGTATTCTCCATAACAATACTCAATTTGGGAGGCGGAATGGGTACCGCTGCCCCGGGAACCTTTATTAGATAACCAACACCTCTGCCATTGGTCACCCCAAGTGGTTCGCTACGTTTGGTGACTAAGCAGGGGTGCCCGGGTTCACGGGGTGAGGTTTGTCTAGATCTTGGATATGACCAGGACACACTGAAACCCAGATTCCTACCCACCCCTTAAACCATCTTCCTTCCCATAACTCTCCTCTCTTTCCTTTCCTCAAAAAAACCCTCCACACAGCATCCCTAAAGATGACATATGCCCTGAGGGAAATTATTTCCCTCAGGGCCTCCTGTGTGTAGAACATTAAAAAAAAATACATTGTACATGGGTACTTGGATTTTGTTCAATTATGTTGAAAACTTATTTCTTCAATAGCTTTATTGAGACCCGAAAAAAAATTCAAGTAGGCACATTATTTAATATTTTTTTCTCAAACGTTTGGTTAGTGCGTAAAAGGTTTAGCAAACGATTTAAAATATAATAAACAGAAACTGTATTCAGTGCCTAATAAAGGTACGCATGTTTGTATTTTTTATTATGTACATAGAAATCGCTTTTACTAAGGATAAATGGTCCACAAAAGCGATTGAACTGAAGAAAATTTCCGTGAAACCGATTTAATGTACTGGGCCATATGAAAAGGATACGGTTAATACATCTGAACCCAATGGTAAAAAAAATAAGGAAGGTATGTTGTGTGTAGTTATACTTAATACGTATCTTACCGTATTGATCACGGAAATTTGAAATGCTGTAACGTACAAAATGTTAATTATTCAGTAGAGCGAAAAAAAAGTTTTTCTTTTATCATAAAATTATATCTCCTGTTTTTGTGGACCTATCACCATGATTTTTTTTTTGTAAAATAGCATTTTATGTATCTTTCAGAATACTTAACATTTTGTGTAAATTTCTTTATTGAAAGTATTTAATTTACGTTTTAATTTTCACAAATAAAATCTCGCACGTCGTAAAAGACGCAAGTATTTTTCTAGAAATATTTCGACGACGCGGATCGAAAGAGAAAAAACGGAGAAGGACATAATTAACTAATTTTTGGATTTATTGTCCTTTCTTCTTCTTCTTTGTGTGCCTTATCAGGTCCCCCCAACGTTGGCGATCACTCTTGAAAATGTCTCTCTGTATTGCTCCACACTTCTAATGCCGGTCCACTCTCGTGTACTTCGCAGCCAAGACATTTGTCTCCTACCAGGCCCTTGGCGACCCTCTATCTTGCCTTTCAATATTAAATGGAAAAAGTGATACTTCTCCCCTCGAAGTATATGAACCAGATATGAAATTTTCCTGATTTTATGAATGTAAACAGTTCTCTATCTACTCTAGCCCGCCTGAGAATTTCTGTGTTGGTGATCATGTCTCTACATGGGACCTTGAGCATTCTCTGGTGAAGCCACATTTCAAAAGCCTCTAACCTGTTCATATTATTTACTTTCAAGGTCCATGTTTCACATCCATACAGCAAGACCGACAACACATAACATTTTAGCATTCTCGCCAGTTAGTTTAAAACTGATATTGTCATTGCAGAAGAGGGATTTCATTTTAATGAACACAGTTCTTGCTGCTTCAATTCTGCACCTAACTTCTACATCTGGGTCAAGAGTGTCCGTGAGAATACTGCCGAGGTATCTAAATCTTTCCACCTTTTCGACATTGCAACCATTTAACTGTATAACTGATTCAGAGTGATCTAGTCTATTGTTCGTTAAAGCGTTTCAAATTTCCGCTATCGACATAATATTTTAAAAAATCCCATTTTTGAGTCTGACCTATTATGCTTTTTTAACGATCCACACAGGAGGTCCTAAGAAAAATAATTCTCCTCAGGTCCTATATCGTATTTTGGGATGCTGTGTGGGGGATCTTTTTAGTAAAGAGAGGAGGGGAAGTTCAGGGAAGGAAAAGGTATGGGGGTGGCTAGGAATTTGGGGGACAAGGTGTCCAGGAATGACGGACATATGAAGCTATTCCTCCCATTGCGATGCCAGCCGATTTTCCGAGAGAGTCCCGCTGGAGAAATCAAAGTAAAAAATAGACTCTCCTCCCTCAACCAGTCTTTCCCGTTTCGGCCTACCACGCGTTGGTGGGCAGATGCATCAGCCGCCAAGACCCGGAAAAACTCACCCCATGAACCCAGGTACTCCTGCAAAGCCACCAAACGTAGTTAAACTCTTGGGTGACCCATGGTAGAGGTGTTGGTTATCCTATAAAGGGATCCCTGGGCGGCGATACCAATACTCTTAACCTTAATTATATACGCCAATCTGAATTTTCGTTTAAGATATTTATTTAACAAAACTTCATGTACAACTAGTATCAAACAAATTAAAACAAAAAATAGCTACATTAAGGACATTAAATGTTGGCTTAAGGAACTATCGGAAAATGAACTTACTACTATACTTAAAACATCGTCATAGAAGTTTCTGGAAAACCTTATCCAAACATTGAAGTTAAACCATAGAAGTCGCTGAAAAACTTATCCAAAGCATAGTCCCCCTCAGCACAGGATCTCCTAGTGAGGAGGACTACGAATATATTTTCTATTTTATATATACATCTAACATGTTTCACATAAAATGTAAAAAATATTATATAGTTACTAAATAAAAAAAAAAAATAAAAAAAAACTATGAATATGAACCTAATTGCCAGGTGACAATTTCTCCGATTAACACTGATTTGAACACAACTATCTTACTATGAAATATATTTTTCAGCATACCGTATGTATAGAAATTAATGTTTCTTTCTTTGTCCCTTATTAGTTCCTATACTATTAATCCAATTGCGATGAAACTTTGGTGAGTTGTTTAGCGCATGCTCGCAAAGGTTTCTGTATAAAATCGTGAGCTCTCAGATTATAAAATTATTTTTAGAAAAATTACAATGGGTTGTGCGCGAGTTGTTTGAATAAAGTGTATATTTCAGATAGTTTAGCAGGAGGGTGGGAAGGAGGAAGATGGAAGGGAAAGGGGGGCGGGAACAGGGACACATAGGAAAGGATACGCAGGGACTAACTCTTTATTTTAGTGGCGTTTGTAATGGTCCGCCACTCTTGGCTTTTGACACCAATTGTGATGAACCCTACCTAGCTGATTTACTTTTCTAAGCTTCTACCTCGTAGTTCAAATCTCGTAGCTCCTGTCTCGTAGCCACGCTCATAATTCTACCCTTATGTCCTACTGATCACACCACTAGGTATGATGGCCTGACTAAACCCTCCTTCCAGTTTGTTTCTACCTCAGGCTCGTGATTTCTAAACCCCTATACCTTATAATCCAGCTAAACCTACCCTATCTTCTTAAATCCCTGCGATTTCTCACAGTAATCAAGATTTAAGATTTTTCTTCACATTATTTCTATAATCTTCGTTGTGTAATTTTTTGTTTTAGATTTTACATCTGTTTGCATACTTAATATGCACACATATGTAGAGAAGATAATGTATTACGTGTGGTAACCCATAGATTCTTTTAGAGAAAGGGTAAGAATTTTCCGATTTATTAATTATTATTATTTTAGTATCTTTTAACCGAGTTTGATAAACTAACCCCGCCTTAAACTCTGTGTCTATTTGATTTCCGTAGGAATTTAGTGTGTTTATTTAATTCCTCTTATCACCGCGGACACATCGATAACATAAAACAACAGTTAATAAATTAAACATTTCAAGAAAGCAAACCTTACCTTACCGGTGTAGGATGATCGTACTCGAGGGTCCAGTTTTCTCAATTGGAGTTCTTGTCTGCAGCTTCTCCTAACATAATGTTTTGTCTTCATAGTTAGTATTCACGAAATTGTTTGAATAGTAAGGGTGGATGGATATGGAGGGGATAATATGTTTGCTGAAAAGTCGGCTCCTCCGCTAACCAAGTGAAAACCGATGAACAACAATTACAAACCCGGATTCTCCCAGTACGTTTGCTAGGCTTATCCTTAAATCCGAGTTTTACTCTCTTCGACGAGCGTCTCATGCTATGAAAGGGGCCCTTCACGCCAGCAGGGGGAATACCAAGTCTTCATGCCGTTTTTCTGTTTCACTCCGACTTCCGTCTCCTCCGGATTGAATTTAACTCTACTGATTCTAGAAGGGGTATTTCATGTCTTCCCTTATCATGCCTCTATCCGTTGAATGTGGCGTAAGCTTGTGACGGGCAGATCCTTCCTCCCACGTGACCGACCCAGCGTTACACTCCACCTCTGACTAGCTGACATAAAACGCACCTCGTGAGCCTTATGTTTGCTTTCAGGTTCGACAAGACTTGCGGTATGCAAATAACCTGTAGCTTTAATGCCGCGTCAGCGTACTGTCCGCATACGTCCTTCCTCTTCCCCGCATGCCCCAACTCGACAATACCGCCACAAGATCAAAGCCCTCCGTTCGAGAAAGGTTGACACTTACATTTCCAGATGGCTCATACCCACATACAGAAGCCTTGAAGCTTACGTTCGAGAAAAGTTAAGATTCAGGACTGTATGAGTATTTGAACACCAATGTTTTTTAAATGAGGTCACTAGCTCCTCGTGTGTTAGGTATTTAGGATTTTTGGGTATTTATGGGTTCTTGGATACCTACTTGCTATAAGAAAGATTTAAAATGAGGTAAATCAAGTTGTCATTGAATCAATGACCTCCTGAATAATTGTGAAGGGCTCTCTTTGAGTTTGAAGCTAGTCGAGGTACTTTACTTTGCAAAATTTTGCATGCTGAAACAATGCTACCTATTGGCGATCGCTCTAGTAAAATCAAGTCGTTTAGAATTGAGTGAATTTAACGTCAATGTCGCCTTCATATATTGACCGCAGATTTCGTCGCAAGCTATAATTGATAAACTTGTCCCTGACGTTAAAGCTTTGTTTTGTTTATTCGTTAATGGAATTTAGGTGACTGTCAATGGATGGCATTGAACTCAAATCGAAATTTTTGGTACACTATCGAAGGTCATATAACCATTCCCTTATCACGCCGGTGAAAGGATTCGGTAGGTATTAGTTATACCTATCAATTGGCTATTTCCATTGATTTTAGCGTTACGTATTTCATTTCTCATGGTTATTTGTTTATTTAATTTATGTGTTGTCGTTAATTATTTTCCCTCGTCTTATTATTATTATTATTATTCAAGTACGCCAATGTAATTACCTAGAATTGATTGAGAGGCACACTCCTATCACATCTTGTAATACCTAATTATATTGTGCCAATAAATGATTACCTCCAATGAACGAATGAACGATATAAAATAGGTACGTCATTTTTTTATGGTTTATTTGTTTACACTTCACATAGACGACCTTCGGTATACTGACCCACTTTGGAGATTGTTTATTTCTACGGCCATTGTCCTTTTGAAGCACGATTCATCGTTTAACTAATAATTTTCTATTTTATTTGTCCTAGCTTTGCCCAAACATTGGTCGTTTAAGTAGGTACTTTGCTAACCTAAGAGGTATCTGGATGACCTAGTTTCAACTAAGGTATAATTTGCTTGACCTAGTTTTGAGAAGTATTTATTATAGGTATTTCGGTTACGAATCAAACTGATATCTTACGTCGCCAATCCTTATGCGCGTTTAAGTAAACAATAGACCTACCTAACTAAACCAAGTACTTGTATAACCTAATTTATAAGTCGGTATTTGTTTGTTTGACCTAATTTTGAGACGCATGTATACTCCCGCACACGAAATATAGAATAAAGAGCTTCCACGATAGTCATTCATTACGTTCTACGCGCCTCGATTCGTTTTATATGAGTTATAATAAATTAGCGTATTTACCTAACTGAAGATAATACCTTCATATGTAGCCTAACTCTAGAATAGATATTTCCTGGTTGACTTGTTTTCGAGCTGATGGGCATTGCTATCTTGCGTGGAAAAATAACATAATCTTTTAATTAGTAGCAGCGTGTTAGTGACAAAACTCCAAAGCTCCGATTGATTTATTGGTGATGCACGCTCGTCCCTTTCTTCTTTGTCTCTGAAAATAATTAATAATTGGTTTTATCTTACCGCCCTCGATCGATTACAATTTTTTCCAGTCGGGACTTTCATAACTTCGACATTGTGATCGAGGTTTTCCCTTTTTTTCGATTCCTAGCTAATGGATTCCTATCGGCCCTTTTTGAGAAAAGACTCTGATGATGAAAAAAAAACTCTTCAAATATCTGTCTATTTAAGATTCACTTCGGTATTTCGCTTAGTTCCTCAACCTCGTATTAACTACTGTTTTATTTCATTCGCCTTCGAGAGGTGATTCATCAAATAACAAATCAGATGTTTAATTTTATCGTCCGGAATTAGGTAAATTATTATTTATTCTCAATATTTTAATATCACTTTAGAATTAATAACCGTAGATACGCACGTTTACCAAGTGTACGAATTATTATCACTACTGTTTATTACAATTTCGTTATTCAATTCACAAAGAATTATTAACCGCCTTATTATTGAACCACTGTCGTTTAAACGTGACTCGAACAATTCGTTATTGTTATTTATTTTACCTATGTCATGTTATTTAAAGTAAAGTTAAAGTTTTAATTATTATATCACCTATAGTTAATTTTAAAATCGCGTGTTATATTTTCTTTTATCCGGTAATTTGATTTATTTTAAGACACTGGATTTTTGTTAATTGTTATAAAACCACTAAATTTAAGTTGTAAGAAAGAACCCCGAATGCCATTTAATTCTTATTTACTGACTTTAAACACTTTCATTATAAAACACCCGAACTTTCACGAAGTATTATTTTAAAGCACTTTATCGGACTTTTATTTCTCAATTTTAAGAGGAAAATAAAACACTGAATTTACTATTTTTGCAAACACTTGTAGACATTTCAACTTTACTAGTAGTCTTCCACGACCACTCCTATAACCGTGCTCTTTACGTTTTTTCTTGATCCCGCACTTCCCGTTGTTTCATCCGAACTCTCCCCCAATCTCCCAACGAATTCCCCCTTCTTTATCAAACCATGGTGTTTTAAAGATTTCTTAGAGCTCTCCTTTCATAGAAAAATGACTCCTGATCGCCCAGACTTTCATAGGAAAAGGACCAAATTCGGTTCCTCCGTATATGACCTTTTTTCAAATCTCTGTTAATCTCCTATCTCATGTCTTAGAACCAAATCAGTTTAGTGTCTCTCTCTCGTAAAAAATCACATAAATTTTCTCATTGACAGGTATTTATATTTAAAAATTTCATGTACTTGCTCGTAATTCATTATTAATGCCCACACCATAAAAAGTAATTGTTTTTTCTCTAAAGTAAATACTGTATCTCGCTTGTGTAATTTTGTTTACATCGTTTCGCTTTAATGATGCCCTTAATTGCTCGAAATCATGTTCTATAAAATTATTTATTTAATATCACGTCAACAAGGTGATAGCCAATCTTTTTCCTCTTGCCGAACGGTTAGCGATTCCTTCGACGGTTCAAGCATATTTTTCTGCGTCAGACTACGTTAAGCATTTTTTCCTGTGATTCAATTTAATTGTAAAGTGACAAAAATGTAAATAGCTTTGTTTTAAAAACTAAAGGAGAGTATTGAAAACCGATAGAGGGACCCATCTGGGTCTTTAAAACGGTAAAGTGGGAGCAGACATGTTTTTCGAATTCAATTTTTCGAAATCAATTGTTCGAATTTCAGTTTTTCGAAAGACTAATTTTTCGAACAGCAATAATTGGCCGAAAGACATATTTTTCGAAATTGTTAATCAACTTTTAAAATATATATTTCACTTGCTTATGTCTAACGAGATACTGTTAGGTTAGGTTAGTTGATATTATCCATCCTATAATAAAATAATCTTGTACGTACTGTATACATACTTATATCAATTCGAAAAACTAGTGTTTCGGTCAATTGATGTTCGAAAAATATGTTTTCGAAAAATTGAATTCGAAAAATTGATTTCTAAAAATTGCAATTCAGTCAATTTATCTAGACCCGGGAAAGTGGTGCCCTCATAGTTCCTATAACCTCATATTTCCGATAACTTACTGCACGCCGCTTGCTTCTCCCAATCGAGTTAATAAGCTTATTAATTGGAGGTAGGTAACTAATAGTGTTGCTTATTTTCATGATAGTGATTCATCCTCCATACTTTCACCAGCCTGGACTATCTAGCCCGTTAAGGAAAAATGAATAAAGAAATAAGAGAGACAGTTGATGTGCTCACATCCTAGTCAAATGGCTCGCCATACATTCTTATGGAATGGTCCGCCATAACCGTTATCGGCGTTTCTTTACCTCTGTTTTCCGATAGATAACCGAAAGTCTCCCAAATGGTTTGACTATCGCGGGCTGGTGGCGTTATTCTGAATTCAGAATTGTGAAAGATTTTTTACAGCCCTGAAATAGAAATTCATTGCTTAAAAACATTTTTTATGTGAATACCTCACAAGAGCCCCAATTGCTCCCAACCGTCTGGAACCAGTGATTTTAATATATCCACAATTGGGGTGTGTTGTGAGGCTGAAGGTTGTGGGGAGGGGAAGGAGATGAGGAAGTGGAAGGTGGGGAAGTACCTGGCTCTTTAGACCTAGTCACCAAACATGGCTAAAGCCATTTCAAGCAAAAATTCAAATTTTAATGGTGATCTTACACCAGGGCGATACTGAGAGTACCTTCCACTCTGGAACGTGCGGCAAACATATTGTGTATAATTGCGAAATAACACAAATTAATTAAATGAAATTTACTTGCGCACACCGGAATTTGAATCCTCGGATTGTTAGTCGAAAGCCTTACCTCTCGCCCACTCTCTATTCCTGTGGAAGAAAAGTAAGCACCTAACAAAAATATAAAAAGTAGGTACTTATAAAGATTTTTCTTAGAAATCGAAATTTGCATATTTAGAATCACAACGATGTAAAATCATAAGACTTTATTTTAAAATTTTGGTTAAAACCATTTACTTTTGTCCTCTCACACTTATTTCACTTTTAAATTCTTCCAGTTTGTACGGAATCTGATAGCAAACGCGATAAAAAAAATCCCGATGATGACGTGATGGTTAAAACGCGCTTAAACAACGAACTTAAAAAACTTAAATCCCGTGTTATTGAACAGATCCTAATTTAATATAACACAGCTATCTCACAGACAACACAGTTATTTAATTGGATATTTCAAAGCACCACGGTTCGAGAAGGAAAATACGTATTGAGAGCACTTAAAGTGAAATATCACAAAACTGCGCTATACAAATGGTACGTTATTATTATTTTTGAGCTAAACATATTTTATTATTTGTATTCCACTAGAATTTGCAGATAAAAAAACTAGTGTGCTTTAGACCACACGACTGAAGTAAATCTTATTTAGCTCCATCTATATGATAGGAAGAGAGAAAGAAAATGTGCGCACGCACTGCTCTCTCGTGCTCCTACAGTGTGATACAGATAATAGGCCTGCACTGCGTCTTAGATATATGAAACGTAACTGGCTATGAGAGAAAGAGAGAAAGAAAATGTGTGCTCGCACCTCTCTCTCTTGCCCCTACAGTAATATACGAAACGTAACTCTTTTTCTTTCTATCTTCACTAACTTATGTCTCCCTCTCAACTACTGTTCACCTCACTTTTCACAACGCTCTCGTCACGCATTCACCAGCTTACTCCCCAAGTTAAGCGTGCGTAAAAAAGTTTTACTTCAAAAACATATACATTTCATTACCCTAGAGCAGTGTTTCCCAAACATTGTTCTGCCGTGACCCGGTAATTTTCATACTGCCCCTTCGTGACTCATTTAATACTTTTAAACCCAAGCTGGTTCCATTAGGTAAAACAATATACATTTATTAATAGTAAAAATGTTTTATTAATACTACATATTTTGGTATCGCCTATTTAGTCACTAAATTTTAGTGCGAAGTATGGAGCTGCTGCTTAATTGTTACTAAAGAATGAAGAAGAAGAAAATGACGAAAGTTTTATCCTAAGGACTGGTTCCACTTCAAGTCGGTTTCTATATTTATGTTTAAGGTAAACTAGTGTTGAAAACCCAGCTTCATATTTATAAGTTATGACAAAAGGCATTAAAAAAGTTATTGCTTGATGAGCTAATTTTGTGTATTCTTGACAAGATTACCAAAAATCTATCAATGGTCTTAGTCTTGTGTCAAATATATCCTCGAGTGATGTGTCAGTTGACAGTTCAATTAACGAGTCGACATCTGAATCTGGCAATTCGTGGCAAATTAGTTTCGGAATCTAACTTGAATGTAAATGGGTTTCTTATCCAAGCTTTGTTGCTGTCGATTGGAAGAAAATATTCTTGAAGATTCCTCTCCAGTCCAAATAAATGTTCTTTATTTTGAGTTAAGATGTCTTGTGGCAATGCGATCATGTTGTACTCTTTTTGTATTTCACATAAATTACTAAATGCTTTAAAGTTCCCTGTTTCCGCGCGTTGTGCCCACACATTAAGCTTTTTTTCTTGCAGCTTCCACCTTGTCTTAAAACAAGGCGGGAATGTTGCGATCCGGTATTTTATTTTGATGGCCCGGTAGCGTATTTAGAAAACCTATACCGATTCAGTCGCGGTAACGAAAATTTACATTTTAAATATACCTCTAAATTGTTTATTTTTTATCACATTGCAAAAACAAAAATTGTTCTAAAATCTAGATAAAATAATCTTTCCAGTGTGCATATTAGAAATTAATAATTTTATTTCTTAATATTTAAATTTTGATATTGAAAATTTAAAGCGACTGAAACGCGGTAGGGATTGTAAATACGCGGCCCGGTACCGGGTCGCGACCCGGCAAATGGGAAACCCTGCCCCAGAGTTCACAATTTGAGATTTTTTTCCTGTTTCTGAAAATGAACAAATTTTCTGTTATTTTAATTTAAGATTTTAAGAGAGCCAAAGATAATAATTGTTGACAATTTTTGAATTCAGAATAATTCATCCGGCTCCCAAAATTGACTAAACCTATAAAGACGCAAAACTAGGAGGCTCCGCACCACAAAGTAAAGAACATAGTTACGTGAATTACATATTGTTCCTTGTTATTTCGATGAATTCACCACTAATTTTTCTTTTGGCGTCTTCCAAGTCCCCGGGAGACCGCAGGTTTACGATTAGAAATGCTTTTATTGTGGGTTTGAATATTAATGTGATATTCCGATCGTTTCTGTTATACTGTCGTTATTTATGAGCTTAATTAATGTTCGGGCTAAAGCACTTGACCTTGACAATATTTTTATTTTTGTAAGAGATTTATACAGTCGGAAAAAAGCCCCGATTTTTATGAGTGAACTGTAGAAGATGGTGTAAAATTTTGAACGGTAAAAAATGATCAGTTTTAAACTAATTGCTTCCCAAAAAATATGAAATTAACGAAGAACACAAATATAATAAAATAACAATACTTCAATACATTAACCCTTAACCGGAATCGAGGGTCCATTTGGACCCGACAAAAACAAAAAAAAACCGTTTATTTTTTAAACGCGCAGTTACACTTTTGCGCGCCAATCTAATCTCATTACGTCGCCAGACGCGTGGTGCTTACAATTTACTGGAAGTGGAGGTAACGAACTATTGAGGGTCCGATTGGACCCACGATTCCAAGTACGTAACTTTTAAATAAATGTACACTTATTTAATTTGTATTGTTTTAGATATATTTTTTTTGTTATTATAATTTTACATGCCAAAAAAAACTGATAAAAACTTGTGCTAAACTTGGTTCCTAAGAAGATAAGCCAAAAAGATGTATAATTTAAAAATGTTGATTAATAAAACTACCTTACATACTACAAACAACTATTTTTAATACATCTATAACCCATTTAATGGTTAATAATGTCTATATTACAAAAAAACTTTATTTTAATTAGCGGGTCTATTTGGACCCGCGATTCCAGTAACGTTGACCGAAATAGCGATTCCGGTTAAGGGTTAAAAACTAAAAACAACTACCACGACAGTACACCGAAACAACGAAAAACAACAACAATAACATAAGAAATTCTAAAGATTAGACCATGAGGGTTACACATTTACAATTTTTTTCCCAATAGCCTGAAAACAGATAATCGAATAAACAAAGTGAATTGAATTTCACTTTATATTTTGAACTCAACATAATGTAAATTGCGTAATCGCCTGATAATCGACAAAGTATGATTCTAGATTTTTATAAAATCAAATTGGTAGATCACGTTTGACCGTCGATAAGGGGTCTGCCTCCAAAGACCTCTTGTCAACCAGTCCTGATTTACTGATCGTAAAATATGCATTATTTTCGTTCGACAATAAGACCACCGCTCACTTTCCACATTAAAAAATAAACGGTAGACAAAAAGACAATAATTTTAATGAAGTACTTGTCTAGTCTTATGATGATCAATTATAAAGAAAATTGAATTAATTATATCATAACAAAATGTTGCTTTGCTACGAACTTTGTTGGGGAAAAAATAACTTTGTTTTTGGAATAATTTATTGGTGAAAATTAAGAATATTGTTATGAAAATTATTATGAAGAACCGATTTGTCGTATTCATATCGGTTCCGGTTCGATTAGTGCATGATATCGCTAGTGAAATAATCTTAGTTATTTAATCTTTAATCTTTGTTTATTTCAGTTTTTCTGCAACAGTGCGTTAATTTTATTTTTCATATATTTTATTCACTGGACTATGTATAAAAGCTTACAGAGTTGTCGTATTAAGTCAAATAATGCATATATATATGGACAATTAATTGGACATATGCACAATGGTGTAGTATGATAAGTACAATGTACGTCGAGGATAAGCTGTAATACAGGCTTGAGTACATTATGGTCCAGTCAACATTATGTAGTCTATAATCAGGCGGTGCCTGTTCTAAGAAACTAATCATGGGGTCATATTTAGTTTTTTATGAACGTAATATTAAATTCGAAATATTTTTTAATTACATTATATTATTTTGTTTGTATTATTAATAAACTAAAGGCGATTAGAAGGAAAAAAATATTTTGAATGAACACAAATAAAAGCGAAGATACAACAAGGCCCTCGTATAAATTATCAGATGACATTTTTAATGATATTTCGGAATCTGTCCTGCCTAAATCTAATAACTATTTTTCTATTTTTGGTCCAAAGGATGAAAATTTACATAATATCAGTTGTGAACCGATTTTATTGTAAATTTTTGGTCCGAGGAACGAGAATACATTGTGATATGTTTTTTTATTTTTTTATTATTGAGTTAGTTTATACTACATGAATATAAACTAATAAGCACAATGTAACATTTCATTTGATAAATTTAAATATTTTTACAGTAAGCATAACATTTCTTTTTAAATACATTCATTCTTTCTTCATTCTTCATACTTTCAGGCATTTCATCATACATCTTTAGTCCTCTGTACATTAGGCAGTTCTGTGATTTTGATTTCTTCATTTGTGGCAATCGAACTCTGTTTATATTTCTTGTTTCGTAATTATGAATGTCTCTATTAAATTATGTTGCTGTATTAATTGTTGCAACAGAAGTCATTGCTGCCCTTACTTCTAGTGTGATTCTTATGTTCGACCGTTTTCATTTTTTTTTTCATGAATATACAATTTTCTTTTTAATGTAACTGTTATATATCGTAATTAGTATATAATAATAATAATATCTTTATTCAATGAAATTGGCAACATTATAACTAAAAAAAATTACATGCTCAATGTAGTTTACAAATAGATTACATCAATCAGTACAAAAAATTAACAAATAGAAAGTAATGTAAGAAAGGTTACACAGGAGTAGTATAGTTATACAATATTTTTAGTTGTGCATAGTCTGCATATGATCAGATTAGTTGTCTGTTGGCCATTCGGATCACATGGTATCGTTTTACGAGATGTGCCGAAAGAACCCGAAGGCAGGTCTGCTTTGTCATTATAACGCAGACAAAATATAGGTTCCCAGTAGAAAGGACGTGAGTTCCCCTAAACTATTTTCATAAAGTACGGAACATCAATAAACAGTCACTGCGATCTCAAGAACCTATAAGTCTTTTAATAAGTACACAACAGTACTGGAGATACTGTCCCAATACTAATAAAATAGAACATCTCTGGAGAGGACTTCAGAGATACTTTATACAGAGTAACGCTGTCGAACATCAAGTACATTAAATTCCTTGAAGAGAGAATCGCTCGAGTATCTGAAAGGTTTCTTCATAATAACACATAAAATAGATTTCAGTGTCTTCAATGACGGGTTTAATATGGTTCTTCCTGTACCTCCCCACCCAATGCAACGGTAGGTTATGATTGAGTTACATAGCCTATAATATATATTTTTCAAGTTTGTGTTTGAAAATTTTCCCGCAATGAAATAAATGTAAGAATAAGAGCGCGCACTCTTTTAGCTACATATTCAATTTAGTGTTTCCGTTTGAGGTTATTGTCAACTATAATGCCAAAATATTTAATAAATTTAATAATGTACACAATGGCTGATGCTGATAATAGATAAATAGAATATTATATACATAGATAAAACAAAACAAACATATTTTTTGATCGATAACTTTTTTTTCTATAATTTTCGGTATTTTAATAACAATGAAATAAAACAATATTCGGCATGTCAATATATTCTACATTACCGACTTCAACACGCATGTGAATTGTGAGACAATCGTTTTATGTATTAAAAAAAAAGAAAGACAAACATTTTTTACGAATAACCCGATAATATTTGAAAATCTCCTACCACCACCACAATAAGCGGAAAATTTTGCTTCTGCCATGACGGAAAACGCCCAAACGCAATGCCAACTTAGCCCCGACCAGTCAATGTTTTTTGTTTTTTTTTTGTTTTCATAATTTTTTTTTGGTGCTCATTAATTGTTTTTTTAATAAGATATTAGTGTACAAAACACTTATCAGACCAGTACTTACGCACGCAGCTGAGACTTGGGTACTAACTAAGAGGAATGAGCGAGCACTGGACGTTTTTGAAAGAAAAATTTTGAGGCGCATCTTCGGACCGGTTCTAGAAAATGGTTTTTGGCGCAGACGTTATAATAATGAGCTCTATACTTTGTTTAAGGAGCTAAACGTCGTTAAATTTATAACATTGGGAAGACTTCGGTGGCTGGGTCACGTGGAGAGAATGACCGAGCATCAAGCACCAAAGTCCCTGCTGAACTCAAGACCAATAAGGCGAAGGAGCCTGGGAAGACCAAGACTAAGATGGAGCGACAACGTCCTCAAAGACATATCTATCTTGGAGCTTCAAAACTGGAGAGAGCTGGCTCAAAACCGAGATGAGTGGAGGAAGACTCTTGAGGAGGCCAAGACCCACCAGGGGTTGTAGAGCGAATAGTGATGATGATGAATTGTTTTTTAATTTTTTTAAATTAAAGTCTAAATGAAACACGCTGTGTGTAAGGCATCTGTGTGAGTACTGTGATGAAGTCAACTAAGCTTGATAGTCCTATATCAAGAAACTATTATTGTATCAAGAACCTGCTGAAAAATTCCTACATCAAGACTTTTCGAAAAAAAAATTCATTTTGTGAGTCAGTGTATTCTCTAAAACAATTTCGTCATTGGAGTAAGTCTCATGAACCTCCGTCTTTGGTATAAATTATATCCTCTCGGGAAGTCTCCATTGTCGTCTTGGCTGGTTATTTATTGTTGGAAATGAGGGGCCATTTGGTAGCGACTGATATGAAGATGTCGATAATTGTATTGGGGTGGGATGAGAATTCCAATAAAAAGTAGTTTTGGGGGGTATTTCAATATTTTATCGATAACTTATCCATTAATCTATATAATATATAAAAATCAATATATGTTTCTATGTATGTGAATTGTCCATGCATCGCTATATTAAGCATAAGAACTGAAAACCTGAACCTTGAAACTTTCAAAATACCTTCTTTCCACCCATGCGAAGGTTTCTGGATTATTACAACCAGATGACAATACATCTGAAAAGTTTTTTTAATCATTACAAAAACTCTTACGAACCTGTCAAAAATGTCACAATTTGAGAATGACATTTTGCAAACCACCGATTTTTAAATCAAAATTCAATTTTTTATTAAACTCTTTAAATTAATGAAATCAGTCGAAGTACTCATTGAATTATTGAATTACTCACTAATTACCAAAATTGAAGACTTTGAATCTAATAAAAAATTATATATTTTTTAAATAGGTAACAAATTTGATTGATTGTTTTTATAATATACAAAAATAAATGTTTGTAATAATGAAAAATGAAAATTTGTAAAAAAAAATTGCAAAAGGTGGCACGCGAGCTGTTTGAAAATCTGAATGTACCGGGACTGAATATATGAAGGTGGGAGAGAGTAGGGGATCGTGGGACGGGGGTTCGTGGGAGAGGGGTGCGGGAAAGCGGGAAATATGGAGGGGGAACACGTGAGAGGAAGGGGAAATGGGAGGGGAAGGGGAGGCGAAAGGGGAACGGGACGAATGGGAAAAGACACGCAGGGAGAAACAATTTCTTTATTAATGGCATTCCAACGCATGCCGGGAACTCGCTTGTAAATAATAAATTTTCGAAATAGGCAGAAAACTTTGAGTAGCGAATACTCGTAGTACACTCAGACTTTATAAATAAGTAAATTGTAAACCATTAACCAAAATTACACGTTATTACCTTTTTTAAACGACTTCAAAAAGGAGGAGGTTCTCAATTCGACTGTATTTTTTTTTTTCTTTTTTTTTTTTTTTTATGTTTGTTACCTCAGAATTTTCGACTGGGTGAACCGATTTTGATGATTCTTTTTTTATTTGAAAGCTGGTGCTTCCCATGTGGTCCCATTTTAATTTGGTCTAGTTCTGACAATGGCATCCATGAGAAAACCATATAAGTCTTAAATTTGCATAAAGTATGTGCACGACAAATGGACGAATAACTCTATATCACGCCAACCGATTTCAATGATTCTTATTTTATTGGAAAGGATGTACTTTAAGGATAAATTGATGAGAGTTTGGTTAGGTTCTGATTATCGGATCCATGACAGAGTAACGGAACTCTTCAATTCTTAGGAGCAAATTAACGAAACTCGGCCGAATCTCTTAATTTGACCCTAATGTCGTTATGGTCAAATTACGTCTGTCTCATATGAGCAGCACGTTTAGTAGATCTACCCATATTCAGACAAATAAGTGTACTTCGGATTCACTAAAAATCAAAAAATAAACAAAAATTTTAACAAAACAAAAAACGACTTCAAAAAATGCACTAAAAAGTAAAAAAATAATTTCGTATTCTTCTACAACTTCATAATCGACTTAATTTTTCTACTCATCAATATGTAGGTACGATTGTTCTTTTTGGAGTCGGTGTCAGCAAAGGTACCCGGCCCGGCGCGGCGTGTTTACTTGACAGCTCCCCTCACGCCGCGGCCCCGCTCTCGCCTCGTCAAGTCGCTTGTGCGACACAAGCACATCTCACCTATAACTATGTAGGTAGTTACAAACCTACCATGACTGACACCGATTACAAAAATGACAATCGTACCTACATATTGATGAGTAGAAAAAGTAAGTCGATTATGAAGTTGTAGAAGAATACGAAATTATTTTTTTACTTTTTAGTGCATTTTTTGAAGTCGTTTTTTGTTTTGTTAAAATTTTTGTTTATTAAAGTTCCACATGGTGAAAACCTTAAGTGAGTTGAAAAGGTCATTAGAAAATAAATTTAGATATCTCATTATTTTTTTATTTCAAAATTAATAAACACTTAGTTTTAACCACTTTCATTGTTTAAAAACCCAACATGTTTCACAAGCAATGATTACTACACCATTTCTAATGAATGGAGTAAGCATTGCTTATGAAACATTGCTTTCTTTTTAAACAATAAAAGTGGCAAAACTAAGTGTTTATTTATTTTGAATTAAAATAAGTGTTTGAAGAAGTATTATTTAAAAAAATGACAATTTTTGTATTAATATAAGGACGAGTTGATTAAAAAAAATAAACAATTCACCAAATATGTGAAGTTAATTTTCTTAAAGTTCTTTTCAAGTTCTGTTATTATATCATTATAAGCCAGTTGCTTAATAGAACTGAAATAATTATGGATAGAAAATAAACTAACTAACTAACTAACCATCACGCCGTTTCCACGCAGGGGTAGGCAGAGAGGACGGACCGCCAAACAACTCGGTCTTGGCACACACTCTTTGCCTCACTCACATTCATACATCGTCTCATACATACTCTTCTATTATTCTGACTTTTGACATGGCCCGTCTCAAGTATCTGGTTCACTTGATCGTGCCATGTCTTCCTCGGGAAAGAATAGAAAATAAATATTAAATATTAGTGTACAAAACTGTAATATATTGATATAATATATATTTAATAACACTTTTCTTACAATAGAATTATCCGGAATCTTGTTGAAACAAAAGAACCCTGTATGATGCTTCTTTCAGCAGTCGTACAGCATACAACACTCTAAATTCAAACCATAGACGTGCGCTCCCAGCGCCCGTCTATTAAGGAGGTAGCTACCAGTAGGTACCAGTAGCTACCACAAAAACACTTATCAGGCCAGTACTTACGTACGCAGCTGAGATTTGGGTACTAACTAAGAGGAATGAGCGAGCACTGGACGTTTTTGAAAGAAAAATTTTGAGGCGCATCTTCGGACCGGTTCTAGAAAATAGATTTTGGCGCAGACGTTATAACAATGAGCTCTATACTTTGTTTAAGGAGCTAAACGTCGCAAAATTTATAAAATTGGGAAGACTTCGGTGGCTGGGTCATGTGGAGAGAATGACCGAGCATCAAGCACCAAAGTCCCTGCTGAACTCAAGACCAATAGGGCGAAGGAGCCTGGGAAGACCAAAACTAAGATGGAGCGACAACGTCCTCAAAGACATATCTATCTTGGAGCTTCCAAACTGGAGAGAGCTGGCACAAAACCGAGATGAGTGGAGGAAGACTCTTGAGGAGGCCAAGACCCACCAGGGGTTGTAGAGTCAATAGTGATGATGATGATGAATCATGGATAGAACTTCCATAGAAAGTGAAAATTAACTTCAAATATTTGATGAATTGTTAAAATTTTTTGAAACAACCAATCCCTAGAGCTTGATTTGTATGCTCAGAAATTTCACAGAACAGTATGATAATACCTAGAATTGTGATGTATACCGATTTAAAAGAAAACAGATGTCACCAATTTGCATAAACGTTTTGACTCCATTGGGATTATTTTTGGCCTGTTCACGAATTTTGAAAATTAAAATTATTCACGATCAATTTCACTAGAAATAAGGAAAAGTTGAGCTTACTTCGGCCACTTCTATTGGATTATCTCTTCGGTGGGAAATTTGA
This sequence comes from Limnephilus marmoratus, assembly GCA_917880885.1. NCBI lineage: Eukaryota > Metazoa > Arthropoda > Insecta > Trichoptera > Limnephilidae > Limnephilus > Limnephilus marmoratus. Next base: position 25,728,502 of record OU862923.1, on the reverse strand, counting down.
AAGAATTGAAACATTCTGAATTGTATCGCTGATTTTTTAGTCAAGACATGTTATAATCTAATGCATGGTGCCAGACGCCATTATATTATGTCTGAGAACATCCTTTGTGAGAGAGAAACAAAGTTATATTATGATTATTTCGCAGTAGAAACTAATGCAAATATGTATTTTCTAGAGCAGTGGTTCCCAATTAGCGGTAAACTCAGTGGTACACGAGGTACCGGGGTTGCTTGAAGGGGTACACGCACGTGTTGATGGTTAACATCAGTGAAATTTATTTTGAATATCAATCTGTATGAATGAAAGCATATAAGTACTCACACGAGCGACAGCATCAAACGATAACAAAGGGGTTGCGCTACTATAGGGAAGGATATTGTTATGCCATTAATAAGGATTAAGGTTTGAAAATAAATTAATTTTTTTATTTATGATTTTGGCTAAAAGGGGTAGGGTCTAACTCATAGTGGTACACAGGAAAAACTAATTGGAAACCACTGCACTAGAGCCAAAGTAAACTACTGTTGTTTAATTATACTTGGCTACTTCTCCGAGAGCAGAGTTTTCAATCGTGCTTTAGATTTATTACGTGAAACAAATAAACCATCGATATTGTGATCTCCCGAAAGAAAACATTCATTTATTCTGAATGCAATTATTAATGTTCTCCAAAATGACGTTGAATAAAATTACATCTTTGCGATTCTTTCAAGGATATAAAGAAACCATCCCTTCTTTCAGAATGCAATTATTACTGTAATGTAGAGTAATTAAGTATTTTATATGGAAAGAATACGATAGATGGCGGTAAGCATTTAGCTTGCGCCATAGCTCGCCAGATGGCATTGGCGTACAAGAAGCAGTATCAGACATAGACTTTACGAGCTCCCCAGGCAAGAGCCCAGAGATTTACCTATCACCGAATAGTAAACAGTCGTAGCTATCCAGCTAGGTTATTCAAGTAATAAACACATTTTATATAAAAGAACCTTTATTAATAATTAATATCTGCCGAGGAAAGGGCAGACATAACAATTACTGTTATAGAAAGGTGTCTTGACAGAAGCTCATTCCTGTGTTCTCTTGAACGAAACCATTCCTTTGTTAAGAATATTATGAACTAAATATGCTATTTGGCTGTTCTGAAACGGGAATCCTTCCCAGTTGGACAGACAAAGCATTTTTTTGTTATGTATTGTAATATATATAATATATTTACTAATGTTCTTAAAAGTAGTCTTGACAGAAGCTCTGTAATCTCTTGAACGAAACCATTCCTTTATTAAGAATATTATGAACTAAATATACAATTTGGCTGTCCTGAAACGGGTATGTTTCCCAGTTGGACGGACAAAGTATCATCTTGTAATGTATTGCAATATATATACATATAAATAAATAAAAATATTTATACATAAATAAATAAATATCGGTACAGACATAGTATTTTTAATATCTGTGATTTAACAGCGTAAAACACTCCCGCAACAGTAACAGTGACTTCGAAGTACTCCCGTAAATTCTAAAAAGTTTATATTACTGGGTTAGAAATTTAGAAACTCATCGATTTTACCCAAATATAGTGAGATTAACCTAACTTGATATCATGTTTGCTACATAATAAATCAATAGGAAGATACCGAACTGACAACATAAAACATTTTCTGCACGCAGAAAGCACTGACACGCAGAAAGCAAGACATAAAATCTAGCTATCTATCCCAAAAACACAGCATTATATATTCGAAAATTATAAGTGAATATTGCTAGTGTACATTATTTTACACTACGATATGATAGAGGTAGATGTTAGTTCCACGGGCATAAATCAGTAGTAAGTATGGCGATACGGGCGCAGGAACCATTCGGTAATATCTGGGAGAGACGTTACTGAATTATGGTTTGGAAACACCATAAACATCACAATCCACATACCATATATACCATGGGCACTGCCGGAGATACGGAGAACACGTATCAAGGGTTAAATTTTTAAGGGTAGTAAGTGTATTCGAGAAAGCTGCACAGCATACAGGTGTATTCAAACGTAAAAAAGGCAAGATTGAAAAAATCTGTCGATTTCGAGGTTATTTAACGATGATGATGCGAAGAAGTGAATCTTTTATGGTTCGTCGTAGGGATGTCGAAAGTCGAAAGTGAAAAAAAATATCGATGTATCGATATTTATTAAATTATCAATATCGACGTCGATATATCGAGGAAAAAATATACCGATATATCGGTCAAAAAGAGATTTTGCGTTTTTAAATAATAGTGTATTCAACTCAATATTATCATTAGTAATTTTTGTACACAATTTGCTTTCTTTAATGTACAAAATCTCAATAAAAATGAAGGTATTTTTATCACTATTCATTTTTATTACGTAATAATTACAAAAATATCAAAAACTAAAAAGCTGTCTTCTAACTTATATGTAAACTGAGACGCATACAAAGTTTGTATGCGTCTCAGTAACATTCTATTGGCGTATTAATCTGTCAAAAAGGACTTCGTGTTTGGAACAAGGTATATTCAATAATCATAGACAATTGGAAACCAATACAAAGGAGTGGCTTAGAAAAAAATGGCGAAAAATAGCATACATTTCTATGTATGTACCTATACATATGAAAAAGTATTGGTGATCACAAATACTAATGCAAAACAATAGATTTGTAAGCTATTAATAGTTAAAATTTCAACCGCCAGATGTCATGACCCAATACAGTTACTTTTTTCCGTTCGTTCCTATACGTTTTTTGATTCTAGTGACTTTAAATACATAAATTTTTAAAAAATATCGTTTTTGATACAATTTTCGATATTGGATATTTTGTATCGATCAAAATATATCGGCTAAAAATATCGATATATTGAATTAAAAATATCGATATATCGATACTTTTTCAACAAGCCTAGTTCGTGGTAATGTTTATCGACTCTAAATAGTTGCATTAGGTAGTACGCATATAATAAAGACGACCACAAGAAGCCTTGTGGATGTGTTTGTGATCCAAATATTTGCTCGATCGGGGCTTAAATTTATAATACAAAACTGCTTTCCTGAAATTCAAACAGGATGGAGATCAGACAGCAGTTTAGACCAAAGATATTCAAATACAGAATAGATATGCTATGGTGTACGCGCAACTGTCGCCGGACTACGCGCTAATTAGCGTGGTTTTCATACAAAAACAATTTGTTCATTTCGTTGATTTTTTGAAAATGTGCATTAATATTGGTTAACAATATATTTTGAATAAAGAAAGAATTCGTTCATTTAGTTTAACGTTCTTTTGGTTTATTCGTTAATTATTTGTTCTTTTAGTTTATTTGTTAATTGGTAAACAATATCGGCGACACCCGGAAGCGCAGACCCGCATAGTAAAAATAGCAGATAGCACATCTAAAAGCTTATATTTAAATATCTTTGGTTAAGACAGAGCGCTTAGCTATTGGCCTAAATTGAACATTTCTTTCCATTGAAATTTTTATGGAAGGCACTTCGGGTTTTCTTCTAAATTCTATGGTGGTGTGATAATAATCTACAATACAATTTGATGAATTTAACAAAGTTGATCTGGTTTATAAGATTACCAAATGGAGAATGAGTGACGATATTGGAGCAGGCCACACCACATGACTTTGGAACTTAGTAAGTTTAAATCATAATACTTCTTTAATAACCTAACAGTAGAAATCAGAAGTATTAATGAGAAAGTACAAAAGTTGAAATCTATCAAAAAGTATTTTAGAGAAATCATCAACGGGAAAACTGCTGCTTTCCCTATTTCCACAAGAATGTCACTAAAAATTATACCCTTTTTACTTCTTACTGAATACTTACATGGATGTTTGTGTCTTTTAGTTAAAGGGTCTTGATTGCGACGTGATTTAACTGTATATTAGCCGTTTATTAACTGTACCTATATATGTGAAACATCTGACTGTTTAAATTGTGTATACCTATATGAAATGTAAACTTTTCTTCCATCCACAAGCAAATGCTTTTAATGGAAGATAAGTAATATTCTAATATGTTCAATTTTTAAGATAAATAAATAATAAATAAAACAAACAAAAAAACAACAAAAAAATTGCCCATGTTTCACTGCGAACCAGCCAAATTTCCTCGCGGAATATTCCGCGGACCACCACTTTGGCGACCGCTGCTGCATCTAATAACTCGTTCCGATTGGGCAAGAATTTTAGTCGAGTAGCGATTATTTTAGTAGCTAAACGTGTCCGAACACCATACTTTTAGTAGTAAGTCTAAATTACTTGTCAGACTAAATTACTTGCCCAATGGAACGGGGCTTTAGGGATAACAAAATACTAAATTATCCATAACACACTCCAATGGAAAAAGATTAAGGAAATAGCTAGGGAAGGTCGCTGAAATTCATAATTGACGGCATGAGTGCAGATTCCGGCTGATGTCGGCGCGGTGTATATTTCCCCGATGATAGCCAACTTTCAATGGGAGCGAGCAAAAGAAGAAGAAAAAAACATTACTTACCTCTTTTTATTGTAAAATAATCAGGAGTCAGATTACGGCTTATGGCACGCCCAATAAAGATAATGCTGTGAATACTGAAGAAGTGAAGAAAGGAAGAAGATGGGGTTGAGGAAGATTGAGAATTGCCTACCTGGTCAAAAACTTACATCACACAACCATTTTTGAAACTGACAAATTCAATAAATTTATATTATTTCAGTAGACTGATGAAGTACATTACATACATGGGCATTCATTAATTACGTGAGCAGTTTTTCTTCCAATCTAGACACCCCCCCCTCCTTGGTGAGATAAATTTGGGCCACTTCGTATATTCTTTTCAAGTAACGTGAGATTTTGTTGGACCCCCCACCCTTCGAGCTCACGTAATTAATGTATGTCCCCTAAGCATTGATTACGAAACATGTTAGTTTTTAAACTATAAAAACGATTGAAATAAACATTTTAATTTTTTTTATTTATTTAGTTTGTGTGCAAAAAACTTAAGGCGGTACACAATCCTAATAATTTTAATCATTTCCGGCGAATTCGTAATGATAATAACTTTTTTTATTTCCATGCCGCACAACGAATGTGAGTAATTTATATTTTAGATTAATAAAAACAATACCTTACAATTAATATATTTTACGTACAACGATCTTAAAACTTTAAAACTCGTTTTTGTACTATAAAGTTAACGGTAAGCACCAGATTTTATTTTTCTAGATGATGAATTAGTAACTTCGGGAGGACAACATGGAGACACATTTTAAATATTTGTAACATGTTCTTCAGAATTAATTAAAATGAACGCGGCAGAAAGGTCGAATCTCCAGTCCCGTTAGGGTGAATTCGACCGTTCGTTCGTACAACACGCCGTGCCGCGGCGTATATTTGTTTACACGCTTTCTTCACTTACGTCGTTAAGATTCCCACGTTATTTTTCTTCTTCTTCTTTTCTTTAATACGCCAAATTCGACAGTAGGTCCGTCCAATAGACGGGTCGCGAGTCGCAATTTGCATGCCCGGTTTCTTTACTTACGTTGTTAAGATTCTAAATACAATCTAGGGATATTGTCGTCTTAAGTTAAATTTTATTTTATATATGTATCTACCCATTAGCAGTTTTGAAGCATTCACAACATTTTTATAATCTCAAACTGTGTACTATAGTTTTACCTTCTTGCGCCCGGGCGAGGTAGCTGCTAACAAAACTTCGCCTTTCCTATCATAAAAATAAAATTTTGTCTGATTTATGAAATTTATTCGGAATCATGTACGGGTACGGCTGTTTTTTCTAGAAAGAGTTGAGAACATATCCGAGCGAAATTGAATTTGGTTTTTCTGTTTTTTCATAATACCGACCAAAAGTCATTAACGGAACACGGTATTCCCACTCGATAATACCAGTATAAGCATGGGCGGATTCATTATAATCGGTGAATCAATTCAGATACATTTGGGTATGGATTATGGGTACGATTTTTATTTGATCAATGATTAGGCAGTCCATTTCTATTTTTGATTAAAATATAGCTCAGTTATTTAAATCAGTTGCCCGTTTAGCGTAAGGTCCTAAGTTTCGAATCTTTTCACAACAATAGTCTTTTTTCCACGTATGTTTGTAATTTCATATTAAATCCTTACAAAAGCACATTCAATATTACTTCAGGTTTTAGGATTCAGCACGAATGGTTCTTTTAAAGGAGTGTAAATATTGAACCAGGGTCTTGAACGGTTATTAGTGGCAGAAAACAAAACACAGCACCCATTCTCACAAAGATAAGTGTATTTTCACCTTTAAACTGGAGATCTCTTTTGAATTATTTATTGTTGACATTTCGTGGAAAGAAATAAATAAAATATTTTTTCTCACAAATCATTAATCGTGTGTTACATATTAAAACACGTGTTCGAATTAAAATTTATATCTATGATTTAACTAGGCTTCAGACAACATAGTATGATATTTAATACTTTTTGTTTGGGTTATATACGGCAGTGCATTCAAAGGCTCTCTAAAAATGTAATCAGTGTACATGTCTCATTATTAAAATTCGGAGGTACGACTTTTTAATGAGGGCGGAAACTTTCCCAATCGGACGCTCAGAAATCCACTTATTCATCGAAATTATTAACCACTTATTCTGGCCTATTTTTTCGGAAAGTCACCATATTTCGGCTTCGCAATAAAATCCAAATAAATGCAATATTTCTGAATGCACCCGAAAACTAAAAATTGTTTTTGAAAGATGATAAACTGCGCTTTCAAATTTTATAATCCGAAATAAACATATAATTTTTGAAATTTTCAAATTTTGAACGCAGACATAATAAAGTAAAAAATTGCTCACTTTCTTTTTTCTAACTAAAATTAGTGATAACGAAAAAAAGCACACATACACCTAATTAATTAGGGAAATGTATTATAAACGTTATTATCAACTCACTTTTTTATCATTTCATAAAAAAAATATATAAAAATCCCTCCCATAATTTTTTTCAGATTTCGGCGGGAAACTTTGGTTTCATTTTAATTATTTTATGGTTAACTTTCATATTTGAATATAAAGCATTGTGTTTTCTCTTTCTAACGCTGGCCGTTCAGACCATATTTCTAAATATTATAGTCAGGGAGAAACAACTATTTTTATGTGACCTATGTGAGTTTATCTGAAAGCCCAATAAATTAGCTTGAACGCGAAAGCTAGAGTGGTTATATTATGTTTTTATTTAACATTTCAGTATTTATTTATTGTTTATTCACAGCCCCTCAGAAAATCGCCAATTTGCACTTTAAATATTTTAAACGAAATGACATTTTACGAAAACTTTGTGTTATTACCGTTTCACAATTAATGCTCTATAAATGAAACATTTCTTAACGTAGCCGAATAGTAATAACTGTTTTAGACAGGTTACAAAATAAGCTTTCGATTTATTATATTATAAATAAATATGTATATTTGTAAATATTAAAATTTAGAATGCAAACATTAAAAAAATGTCAAAATGACTCACGTGATGTATTTATGTAAAAACGGTACTAAAATCACAGATTATGTAAACAACAATACTGATTCTATTGTATAAATGTGTAATAAACATTTTTGTCACCTCACTTTTCAATCATTTCATATAAAAATGTTTAATAAAAATTAACAATGTCGGGAGCGGGCGACCCGACCGTGGGAAATTTGGCGGGATAAATTATCTGTCAGACTGCGCGTCTGACAGAATGTTCTTTTTAGGTATTTCTATGGACAACTTGAATAGAGATGTGTAGCATGATTCACTATCGACCTTTCACTTTTTATTTTACGGATGTAACTAAAACAATAACGGAGTTATAACGGTTTCTATGGAGACACACGCGTTGACGAGTAAACTCGCTTATTGTACTTGACTGCTATCGTTATTTTAACGAGTATACTTGCTTACGTTGCTGAGGGGTTTTAAAATACATTGTTTGGCATTTAATTATTAATCCCACTAGGGTTCGCCTGTACCGGGGCGTACCTATATTTATTCAGATTCTCATAATTTGCCCAGCAGTAATGAATAGGGTTATTTTTAACAACATTAATCATTAACCAAAGAAATATAAGTTATGAAGGAGCTGAAATTGTCAGAAAACTAAAGCAAATACAATTACTCATGGCGACACGGACGTCATTCGCAGAAAGCTTTTAAGCTTTTTAGCCCGGAAGTGTGATGGTTGTATGATAAACGATTTTCTATATTATTGTGAGGGATGTATTCCGTAGACCGTAGACGTCCGGCTTCTCAGAGATCCGTTTCCATTGTGCTGGAAGGCCGCAGGAACAAGAAGCGATGTGTGACGTTGTATTCAAGATTATATCTCTGTGGTGTTGTGGTGCTTTACGATGTGTCAGTACTGCCAATGCGTTATCTGGTTCGATTCGCTTGTAATCTCTATAACTTTATAGCACAACATTAGTCTGATGAGGCATAATATCTCACAAGTATATTCATTCTATTGAAGTGAAAACTTCTTTAGCACCGTTGTGATTTAAAATTCGATGAAAGCTAAAGGATTAAGCCTGTGAGAGACTGAGGTAGTATAATCGGTACCCTTTTCGTGTTGTGCTTCGTAGCCTTTCCACTCTTGTGGAAGTACTTAAGTTTTCTGAAGGTTTACTTCTACCACGTGAGAATTGCACACTCCTATTTTTCTGACTATAGACATTGTTACAGTGAATATTGAACCCTTTAAATTATAATGTGTATATATTAACTCTTCTTCTGAAGTGAAAACTTCTTTAGCATCGTTGTGATTTGAAACTCGATGAAACGGAAACGAGCGACACAGAAAAGAGACTAACACATACATCTTTAAGATTTAACCTGCGAGAGAATGAGATATACTAATCGGTATCCTCTTTGTGCAGTGCTTCGTCGTATAATAAAATGTAAAATAATATTTAAATTTGGTAACAATATTATAATAAATAAACCCTAGACAATATTTCTACTCTTGATACTCTGTATTCGTCTTATTCTCTGAAAGTTTAATTTTCTGAAGGTTTCATTTCTACCACGTGTAAACTGCACATTTTTTTTACTTCTGTAGTCAAAAAGTATTACTTAGTTTGCAATTAGGAGCCATACTGAATGTTTTACGGTGTATAAGTGGTAAGGTAGTCGTGTGTTCCTACCTAAATAAGTTATAAAAAATAGCAGATTAAATAGCGTGGCAATGGAAAGCGGTTTTTTCATTAATAATAAAATAATAACTTTTACAAAAGGAAACAATTATTATAAGCAATAATTATCAGCCTGAAACACTCATCTACATTGAAAAAATCTTCCGAGAAAAGATACATGCCGCTGACCGGACTCGAACCCGTGTCCTTCTGATTTCCGGTCAAATGCTCTGACCACTGAGCTACGTCGGCTTATCTCCTGCCCGCCAAATAATTCATTCAACAATCATTGCTTATTACATTTTTTCACCTGGAAACAACCAACTTTATTTTATATGAGAGATGCATTGTAAGTGCAAAATCTCTCACTAGGTGGCGTCGAGACAAATGATGTCTACATTTTTTTGGTGAAATACTTTAAATTGTCAAATGTTAATTAATATTTTTAATTGATAAAATAATGTTTAAGACAAGATTTTTATGCACAGCACAAAGGGTAACAATTATTATATCAGCCTAATATATTATAATAATTGTTAGCCTTTGGCCTATGCATAAAAATCTTGTCTTCAACATTAGTTTATCAATTAAAAATAATAAATTAATAATTTTTAATACATCACTGCAGTTTAACTTCAACTCATTTTAAATCTCTAGTATTTATCCGATCCATCTCAAACTATTTATCATTTAGAAACTTCTGATTTCCTTCTATGAACATGCATGTTCCTATTATATCTATCTAAAGATATATTATGCTAGGCTTTGTAATCTGCAACGCAAAATCTTTTTCCAACACAGCAGTCATAAAAATGCTCTACTTCACTCTGGTTCGCAGCATTCTCGAAAGTGGATCAGTAATATGGGGACCCGAAGATGCCCTTTACGCAAATGATTTTGAAAAGGTGCAAAAAAAGTTCATTCGGTACCTGTACATGCGAGATTTTGGGTACTACCCTTCGTTGTATCCCTCTGATTTTCTCGCGGGAATGCTGGGACTAAATCGACTCGACGTTAGGAATAAAAATTGCAATGGTACTAGTAGCACACAAGCTGCTAAACGGGCATATTTGTAATCCTGATGTCCTGGAAAGGATTTCACTCTATGTCCCCGATAACTTCACCAGAGCAAGGCAACACAGACTTTTTACTTTTCCTAGAGGCAGGACCAACCTACCAATGGTTATGCCTCTGGGGAGAATGACCTCACTATTAAACCTTTCTTCTGAAATTGACATTTTTCAATCGAACTACAATCATTTCAAGAGCGAAATAAAGGTATTCTTTAGCACCTGTCATTATTAATGTACCTATATAATTAATGTATTACACTATTAACTAAAAATTGTGAAATGTAATTGGATATTTATGTTAACTGTTTTTCACAATAAATAAATAAATTACATGCTTGTCTTATGTACTCGTACCTACACAGGACGAAATCAAGAAAAAAAAGTAGTTTTCTTTAATAAAATCTTATTTTTTCATAGTTTAACCACATTCCCCACACTTACCTGATCTATGTTTGTTCCATTGGGTGCGGGAAAGCAGAGTGCTCTCCCAGCGAAACTTTTTATTTCCTCAGCTTTCAATTGTTTAATGGAATGCCAAATGGAAATGACTCGAGAGCTGCGAGCAAACTAAAGGAGGAATAAATATATGAAGGAATACTTGCCGCGGTGCAACCAACCCCCCTCACAAATACATTTGGTCCAATGATCGTAAACTCCACTTACGTAATTCTTTATGATGTGTACCTAGAAATTAAAGATTGCAGTAAAATAATTAATTAAATAGAAGATAATACTGTTAGAGTATTTCACGGTAAGGTATTTTTTATAATGAAACCTTTTGTAGACTTCAAATACTTTGGATTTTAGAGTCGAGTAATTTATACAATTTGTAATTGAATCAAAACAACACTTGTAACATTTCCCACCCCTAAATCTTTTAAGAAGATCTTTTTACAATAGCAAGAATAATAAGAGAGAGATAGATTATTACTAAAAACAGCCTTTTTATTGTCAACTGCAGAAAACCCCACCATGATAATCAATTACCTGTCGGTATAGAAGTACAATAGTGTTACTTGGAGGTCTCTAACGGCAGAGTTGGAAATTGGGATTTCAATGCGTAATCATACCAATTAAGTATGACAAGGAGACCAAAGATATCACTAATTGTATGATTCATTTAAGTTTTAACAAACACTAATAAAATCTGGACGAAAATATGACACGAAGACACAGAAAAATAGAATATTCATTTAGACTTTTATGAAAAGGTCAATATAATATGTTCCATATAAATAAAATTTTATATATATATATATATATATATATATATATATATATCCGAGACACTATCTAGGATTCAAACCAGTTCTTAGAACGACTGTTTCCAATGAAAAAGGTAGTTGCCTATGACATGGAAAAAATTAGTCAAAGGTAATATTGTTAATATGAGATTGACAATTATGACGGTTTCTTTGACAACTGTCCCGGTTAGACATGAGGCTCTGGGATCGTGATTTGCCCATTTGCGACCATTATCTTTTCTATTTTTCTATGTCTTCTTCTCTTTCATATTTCCGTTTAGATTAATAGTGTTATCTTCTCAATCTGTTATATCAATTTTTTGGTGGTGGTACTGTTCGTGACGCGAAAAACGAGGCAAATTGACTTTTGGAGGACGATTGATTTATATTTTGAATGAACCTGTTTTTCCGACAAGTGCTTACACAAATTTAGTGGCACTATTTGTTTTTATTCTTTTCATGTTAGATAATATTTTTCAAATTTTTTTTTGTTTATATCCACATATTTTTTGCGTAAAAAAAGAAACAAAATTATAGAACAACTTTGTCAAAATTATATTATTTTTTTGAATAGTCTACTAAAATAAGCTTAACAAGATTTCAAACGAAGGTCAATGATTTATTAATCGTCAATATATTTAAATGGAAGTTAAAATCTTTTTGAAACGAGCACACTAAAAATAGATAAACACATACATCTGTAGGACTTAGCCTGCGAGAGAATGAGAAAGCAATAAGATATTAACAAAATTCCAATATAATACGATAAATCCACGGTTCCACGCAACTCTCCTTTGGGGTAGTGTAGGGGTCGGAATGTGCAGCTCGCTAGCCGCATGCGGCTCTTTGCATATGCGTCTTCGGATCTTCAGACATCAATTGCAATTTCATCTCTACTCAACTAGCCTTATTTATGCATTCCGAACACAAAACTGGTTTTTATTTAATAAGGAATCTATGCGCGAGTCCGTTTATAGAATCATTTAAATGGGCAGAATTGTGATATTATAGTAAGAATTTAGATAACACAAAGCAATTATCGTTTCATTGTATTTACCACAGTACGATTCCAATGTATTTGTTAACCTGTATCTTCGATAAATTGGCCCTTCTCACTTGAAAGTTTGCTGACTCCTGGTGTAGTGGTATAAAGCGCCTGACAAACCTCTTCACACATTTAGTAGGCCAAGGATCAAATGCTACGAAAAAAAAAATATTTTTGTAAAATAAATCTTCTACACTCCAAAATAAACAGGCAAAAGAAAGCGACATCTAGCTACTCCGAAGAAGAAAATACTAATAAGATGACCAAATGTATAGCAAAAGGTGCACTGGAATTCGACGACAAAAATATGGAAAAAATCATCCTTCATCATTTTTCTTGGTGAGCAGAATGAACACAATCTTTCAACGTTTTTTTAGAGCAATCCCGATGAATTATTAGAACTTATTATCTTGTGAAAAAAATATGCGTTAAAAACAAAATACGCTCGCTTGGGTATATTTTGCGATAACAATGATTCCAAAATGTATTTTTTTTAGTTATTCTAAGGGAATTATTAGAATATTTTTTATTGAATAAACCAGATAAAAGGGTGAGGTTTTTTGCTGATTGGCTAATTAAAATTAACATATTTTCAAGATTTCATATTCTCTCCAATTTTTCGACGTTTGGCGTAAAAATACACGGGATTTTTTTTAACATATTTTTCATCCTTGAAACTAAAATATTTCAATAGGTATATAAATTTTAAAAAGAATATTTTAAATATGAAAATCTAAAAGGTAATTTTACTCAGTTTCTGAAACTGGTAATTGTTTTTACATCCGAAGAAATCTGTAAAGCACACTTAATATAGGTACCTTGACAATATACTAGGTACCCGGTTTCTTTTTTTTAAATTATTTTTTAACATTAGCTCCACACAGGAGGCCCTGGGGGGAAAAATCTCTCAGGGCCTCTGTCATCTTTGGGGATGCTGTGTGGAGGGTCCTTTTTAGGAAAAGGAAGGAGAAGAATTTCTGGGAAGGAAAAATGCATGAGGGGTGGGTAGGAAAAGTGACGGACGTATGAATCCATCCCCCCCCACTGCAAGGCGATGGGTCTAAAGAGTCCGACTGGAGAGATCTAGGTTATGTCTACCTCGACCAATCTATCCCGATCCGGCCGCCAAGACCTAGACAAACGCCACGTATAACTAACTTAAGGTTATCCCATTGTGTTTGTAATTCTATCGATGGATCACAAGGGAGTAGCCTAATATCTAATTAATAATTAGCCTAATATCTATAAGTCTGAGATATCCTGTTTCTGAACACTTCTTCGTGGAGTTTCGAGATATCCATTTTAATTTTGATTTTGGGTTTTTCTGTTTGTTTTAAGCATAAAACAATATCGGCAGTTAACTAAGCATGGTCAGAACCAACGTCCGGACCAGGGTACGTGGTGACTCTTTTTACAGAGTTCCTGAATCTATGGTCTACTATTACAACATCAATTTGGTTCCTGACAATATCATAGATCGTTCCATCCTGAGGTGATCTCCATGTATAAAGCCTTCTTTTCGGGAGTTTTAATCAGGAATTGTGTGTCCACTGCACAAGAAGGGCGACTAACTCGAGTGTCGTAATTACAGGGCAAATAACGTTGTTAAATACCGGCTATAAAATTATGTCCAACATCTTGTATGAAAGATTGCTCCCAATGTCCGAGGAAATCATTGCATACCAATGTGGCTTCAGGCTCATGCATTGATCAAATTTTCTCCTTGAGACAGATCTCAGAAAAACCGTTAGAATACAATGTCGAAACTCATCACCTCTTTGTAGACTTCAAGGCCGCGTTTGATAGCATACATAGAAACGCATCGTACGATGTAATAAGTGAGTTTGGAATACCACGTAAGCTGATCAATGTGGTGAAACTAACAAAGTCCCCAGAAACGTGTAGAGTCAGGGTTGGCAGTGATCTGACCGAGCCCTTGGGTGAGAGTTCTTGAAAGTTCTGCCAAAAAATGGGTCTCTTAGTAAATCAGCAGAAGACCACATACATGGCCGTAGGATGCACAGAAACACCAAATTAGTGTACAAAAGTCTTATTAGACCAGTGCTCACCTACGCAGCTGAGACGTGGGTACTAACTAAGAGGAAGTAGTGAGCACTGGACGTTTTTGAAAGGAACATTTTCGGACCAGTTCTAGAAAACGGATTTTGGCGCAGACGTTACAACAATGAGCTCTATACTCTGTTTAAGGAGCCACAAATATACTAATGTATATTTGAGCAAGTTTATTGAATTATTTGTGAAATAGACAAAGTAATCAAATAAAATTTATTGGCGCACGTGGGGATTTGATCCATTCGATCAATTGTGATTCAAGAGCGTTACCCCTCGACCACGAAGGCCGTCATTTCATGTTATTACAATAATGCATAATATCTTATATTAGAACCCTGGTGGGTCTTGGCCTCTTTAAGAATCTTCCTCCACTCATCTCGGTTTTGTGCCAGCTCTCTCCAGTTTAGAAGCTCCAAAGTAGGTATATCTCTGAGGTTGTTGTCGCTCCGTCTTAATCTTGGCCTTTTCAGGCTCCTTCGTTCTATCGGTCTTGAGTTCAGCAGGGACTTTGGTGCTAGATGCTCGGTCATTCTCTACATATGACCCAGCCACCGAAGCCTTCCCAGTTTTATAAATTTTGATCATTTAGCTCCTTAAACAGAGTATAGAGCTCATTGTTGTAACGTCTGCGCCAAAATCCCCATCCATGAAGAAGGTTCCCGTTTTTACCTGAACGGCATGCTTTTGAAGATATAAGGGCTAGAAGTTTCTGAAACTGTCCAGAACATTCGAGAGTATTTGAGAGCATTTCACAACATTCCAGAATATTCGGGAATGTTGTGGAATGTTCGGGAATAGTCTGTAACGCTCGAGAACATTCAAGAACATCCCAGATCATTATGGAACATTCCAGAACACTTTCGAATGTTGTGGAAAGTTTTGGAACATTGTGGACCATTCAAAGCCTTTTTTGTGTGGGTGGGGCTACCCATTGGTAGGGGTATATAAGTCAAGATCGGTCGTGTGTTCGAACGTCAGTTCAATCTCATATCAACTCTGAGCGAAGCTGGATACCCCAGTTAGTATTTATATATATTTAGCTATAAAAATTAATATTTTTTTTTATTTTAAAGTAAGTAATACACTTTGCATAAGTAAAATTTTTTTTGCAGGAAGCCTTATTTTTAAATACCTTATAATAATATTTTTGTATGAAAATGTGTAATTAAAATATTCCTAAATGAGCAAATTAATTTAAATAATATATATGTTACCGTAAAAGCCCGAACTACGGTAAATCCTAAGATTTAGCAACTCTTAATGGTAAAAGTCCGAACCGTTCTATAATCATCGTTCACCAACCAAACCTAACCTAACCTAACCCAACCTAACATGTACTAAATTCTAATGGTAAAAGCCCGAAAAAATCGTTTATAATATTTAAATAAGAAACGATTTTTTCGGGCTTTTACCATTAGAATTTAGTACATGTTAGGTTGGGTTAGGTTAGGTTAGGTTAGGTTAGGTTAGGTTAGGTTAGGTTTTTGAACGATGATTATAGAACGGTTCGTACTTTTACCATTAAGAGTTGGTAAATCTTAGGATTTACCGGAAAATCTTAGGATTTACCAATATTCGGACTTTTACGGTAACATATATAATAATAAAAAAAAAATTAATAAATAAAAAACCTTTTATTTCTTGCAAATACGCATGTTACAGAGTTGTGAAAAGTAAAAAAAAGTATAATTAATTCTATTTACGAAAAATGTAATACAGGTATCTTAAATTATTCATAAGCAAGAACCCCTCTCCAAGGCGAAGGCGAAGGCCTAAAGAATTCTATTTATTTCTTGTTTTATAACTAAAAAAATAAATAAAAAAAAGACACGGTTAAATAAAAAAATTGTTTCATGTTTTAAAATATGATTAAAAAGTGTCAATATCCTGTTTCGCTAGCAACAAAATAAAGCGCCTTATTGGAATGACAATAATTTAGGTTTCAATGAGATACGTGATGAATTTCGTTAACAAAAACACTCGTAAAACTGATCGAAAAACATTCACGTTTTTGATCTGAATAAATCGCACCAAACAATAATAATAATTTCGCGCAAAGGAAGAAGCAGTGTCGGATTTCTGTTTAATATGCATGTCAGAAAACATTCGGAGAAAATTAAAGCGTCGGAGATAGGGGGCGAGCGATGGGATTCGTAAATCGAAAATCGTTCTCGTATTTCTATGAAATGCTTTGAGGATGTACCCTGGATTGTGAATAGTGGAGGATAGTGGTGAATATATATACTTATGTAGTAGAGAACTCCAGTCCAATTTTTCTAAATTTTTTTTAATGAATAATGACCCTCTAACTTAAATAACTGCATTTATATTTTTACTTTTAGAGTTAGTTTTAATAGTTAAAATAAGTGTCAAAGTTTTAATTTTTCAAGACCTCCGAAAACCACCGTATGTATGGTGACGTCATCACTCCTGAAAAATTAGTATAGGATCGGGCAATCAGCTGATCTACTGCCGCCATTTTGAATTCCGTTGTTCGAAGTATTCTCCCTAGAAATAGCATTACTATTTTTTTTGTGCAGTGTTTTTTGAATATTTTCAATAATAGAGATAAACTAATAAGAGATACTTTTATTTTTTAAACATTATTTAGGTCTAAATAATGTTTCAATAAACACAACAACTAAATCTCTATAAACAGCATGTAAATAAACGAATAAATTAATACGATGGCTTGTGTCATAATATCATACATTCCCAAACAATGACTTTACGGTGACGTCACGACACGTCGAACAGTGACGTCACCTTGGCGGCGTGTTTTTACGACCCGTTTAAAAGTGGACTTTTTAATAATTTTTTAAAAACTCTGCGTTTAATATTATTAAATAAAAATTATGTATTCGGAATCAGCGTTTATTGGTCTATACTATATGAATATATTTTTTAAAAGCCACAATATTTTTCACTGGAGTTCCTTATTTTTGAAAGCAAAACGCCGTCTATTTAATTATGAGCTTTCCAGCTTCTTTCTTTGGACAATGTGATTTTTTTTTGAAGTTATTTGGTTTTGGGGTGTTATACCATGTTGCGCTACCTCTTTCTTTAGCTAACGTTTCAAAAAAGTCTGTTCCTCAAATCCACTGTCACCTAGTGATCGCTAGTCACCGGTACAAAGTAACCGAGATAGGCAGTGGTATATCTCGGTTACTTTGTACCGGTGACTAGCGATCACTGGATGACATTGGATTCGAGGAACAGTTTTTTGGAATTAGTTCCTATTGGAGCACGCCTGATTAAGGAGGCAATTGAAATCAAGAACTATTTTGAAGTATACTGTGATACCAGCTCGTAGTAGAGTGGAGCTGGCAACAGGGTATCGCTTCCAAGTACATAAGCACACATTTCACCACACTGTCCGAAATGTTGGCCAAAGAAGGAGGTAGCGCAACACGGTATAACACCCCCAAAAAAATAACGAAAATACTATTGTCCGTGAAAATCTAAAAACGAAATTTGCAATATTGTTTCTGTTAAATTTATCAAGTTTTATCGATTCGTGGCGGCCCCCATACATCAGTTCATCGCTTCAGTTCATCCACGGATAACATTTGTTTCTTTTCCCAGCCAAGGGAGGAATCTGATATTGTCATTCCAATGGCCATCTATAAGTTTTGCCTTGTTCCCAGCGAAGCTGCACTTGAACTTTATTTATATTTTTACATTTACTTCACACAGGGGACCCATGTTCCAAACGGAAGCCTGATTCACACAGATTTGCAGATTCCAATGAAAATGTACAAATTTATCACAATGAGGAAATCCCGATAAATATTTTTTTTATCTAATAATACTAGTATTTTTAATAAATTAATCTCGTATGCACAGTTAAAATAATTTCAAAGTTTGATTTTTTTCACAGCCCGCCAAAACGATTCTAATCTGTCGAGTTACAAGTGATGCCATGCGAAACTTAGTTTTGTCAGTTAACAGGAAGATCAATCCCAATATTGATAATTAACAATAAAAGAAAAAAAATATTTGTATAACACAGTGTAAACTCGTGTGCAAGTCCGTGCAGCGCGAAAAATTGCTGGCAATCTGCAATTACAGCCGATCAATCAAAGGGCGTATTTAGGTTTGAATCGTTTTTAAATGACGATTAATTAATTCTACATTATACATAATAAAACTTCATTAACTCGATAATATTCAAAATCAGCGTTTTCTGATCCATAATACGAATGTATATTTTTGAAACCAATGTATTTTTTATCAGAACCCTCCAATCGTTAGATTAAGGCTTTCATAAAAATTGTCCAAATTCTGAACCCTTATAAGAAAAATATGAAAGAAACGTATGCTTTGAGGATAGGAAGGTACATTGTAAACCGATTGCCAGCATCAGGTGGGTAATCTGCTAGGTATGATTCTGTATATTATTATCCGCAAGTAAGTAAGAAATAAAAATTTAATAATGCGATCATTCTTATTAAGCATCACGCTCATTTATCTACGTCCACAGATGTGATGCTTTTAACAAAATAGTACGAAAACTAGAAAGCAAGAAAAATTCCCTAGTGTAATGTTTATCAACTGTGACGTGTTCTAGTGTCAATGAATAAGAAACACCGTTTGTTAAGGTAGTAAAAATGTTCATAATAAATCCTCCATAATTCTTTCACAATTGGATTTCACAAATTTCTTTGAGAGTGAGTAGTGTGAGGTACCCAGGTATATTGGGGTAGGTTGTGGGTGGTGTGGGTATTGTAGGTGTAGGGGGTGGGGGGTACCTACCCGCGTACAAACACACTTCCGGAAGCGACAAAGAATGGCGGCTATAAAAGTTTCCCGCCAACAAAGATCGCTCTTGGCAAGGAAGGGAGTGGATTTAATATTTTCCAAAGCACCCAGCGTAGAACAAACTGTTTCATACATTGATATAAATTGTGGTAGGTGTAGGAGGATCCGACATACACTTAATTTTCAAATGGCATTTGGAATAGAGCGTTTGATTGAAAAGTTTAATAGGCCCTACACACTATCCGACTTGCAGAACCCGACATATCTGGTCCGATCGTGTATTGGCAAAAAGGACCGAATTATTATTATTATTATTATTATTATAACGCACCAGATTTAAATGTCCGGGTTAAATTTTCCCCACAGGAAAAACTAAACCCTTTCACACTCTTCCCCAAATGATCATCTAGTCAATCCACGCTATGCAATTATAATTATCAATACAAAACAATACAAGAACAACATGTCAACCTACCAGAGACCAAATGGGAAAATAATTCACCGACTCCAGATATTTTCATATCTGAGGGATCGGCTCTGTGGAATTCCTAATTGAACCTATAAATCCTAATGATCCCTCAATATAAATATTTAAAAAATCTTTTGTAATCCTACAAGTATTTTAAATACATGTAGGATCATTATTATTATTATTATTGTCTGTAAGAAACATTAATGTAACAATATTGTTATTTCAATACCTATATTATTTTTTTTACTTACTTTATAAACTTTATAAAATTATTAAACTCAACTCAGGTTTGTCCTAGTAATGTTAAAAAAATAAATAAATTATTATTCCTTTTCCGGGCCGTAGAAATGATAGAATTAGGTCGGCGCAGCGGGCGGCGCCGCGGCTCGACATAATCGACATGTCGGGTTCTGCAAGTCTAGTCGTGTGGAGAGCCCCTTACTGGTTTATTATTAAAAAAATCTTAATATATAAAACAAAGTCGGGTTAGTTACACCATTTATAACTCAAGACCGGCTGGACCAATTTTTATGATATTTGATTTGTTGGATTTGTCTCCGCCCGGAATAGCAGAATAGCTACACAGAACATCGGAAAAATTCACGAAAAAAAATTATGAAGAAAATTCTTTTCCTTATACATTTAGTATGGAACGAATTCTCATCTTTTGAAAGAGCTGCAGCAATATTGTGATACGCATAATATTGAATAGCGAGTGAATTCCAAAAATTCAAAAACGTTAAATGTCACATAATACCAAAGATATTGAAATATAAGTAGATGTGATACCTCCGTAGTCCAGTGGCTAAGACTCTTGACTCACATTCCGGAGGTCGCGGGTTCGAACCCGGCATGCGCAAATAAATTTTATTTGATTAATTTGTGTTATTTCACAATTCATTCATTTAAAAAAAAAAAATATATATATATATAGTATATTTGCGGCATGTTCCAGAGTGGAAGATACCATCAGTATCGCCCTGGTGTAAGACCACCATTCAGAATTGAAACGTTGCTTGAAAATGGCTTTAGCCGTGTTTAGTGACCAGATCTGAATAGCCAGGTACTTCCCAACCTTTCTCTTCCCCACCTCCTTCCCCTCCCCGCTACCTTCAGCCTCACAACATACCCCAATTGGGGATGCCATAGTCTCACTGGCTCCAGACGGGAGCAGTTGAGATTCTTGTGCGGTATTCACTGTAAAAAAAAAAAAAAAAAAAATGTGCTATCTGCTGTTTTTACTATGTGGGTCTGCGCTTCCGGGTGTCGCCGATATTGTTTACCAATTAACAAATAAACTAAAAGAACAAATAATTAACGAATAAACCAAACGAACGTTAAACTAAATGAACGAATTCTTTCCTTATTCAAAATATATTGTTAACCAATATTAATGCACATTTTCAAAAAATCAACGAAATGAACAAATTCTTTTTGTATGAAAACTACGCTAATTAGCGCGTAGTCCGGCGACAGTTGCGCGGACACCATAGCATATCTCTTCTGTATTTGAATATCTTTGCATAATACTTATACATATAATACTGCCCCTCTTTTTTACACACTAAATGTCAACAGTTGAAAATGAGACAAACGGTGAACGTATGTCTGCACACCTCCAAAAGAAAAATACAATAATTATAATAAATCTCCCTCACACATATAAAGAAAAAGAAATGTAATTCCCGTAAGTAAGTTGAAAAGTAAGAAAATCACAAAAATATACATCCGTACACAACGCCATCTCTGACACCGACAAAAACAAAACACGTACAGTTGCGCAACGATAATTACTTCATTGTGTAATTTTTAACTTAATGAAAAAACTGAATTTAATTCAGCTAATAAGCAACACAACAGATATTGATTCTGAGGCGGTACGAAGTTCCCGGGTCAGCTAGTATCACATTTATTATGATGATTACATATTTTACGGACATAAATTATAACAGGCTTTTCTTTAATGAGTTCGAACAAATTTTCCCTGGGAAGAAAACTCCTGCAAAATCAAATAAAAACTTAAAAATTAAAATTGGTATTATTTATTGCCATAAAGAGCACAAAAAATAACAATAATTAATTGAGACGCAAACACATTGCATTTATTTTATTTTATTTTTTAATGAGTGTGTTTATTGAAACAATACATAAGCCAAAATTACGCATACATTGTTTCACCTTATAGCTAATGAGGATAGCCTATTGTACTCCATACCCATGTCAGCAAGAATAGAATCTGTTCCTGTTCCATCGCCCTCTGTTGAACTATTCGACTCTTGAACACAGTTTCTTCAGCGATCTCTGGAAATTCCAATCAATGTAGGTCGTCAACCCAGTGAATTCTATAAACCAGCATCTTGAGTTCGGTATAGTGCTTCAGGTAGGTAATGTTGCTCGCACCGGTCGTAGTTTATTCTCCTCAATTGTATTGCCATAAAAAGCAAAAAAATAAATTGACAGTAAAACAGAATTATTAATAGAATAATTAATAGAAGGATAAGGGTTGCATCTAAATTACGGCGTTAAAAATATAGAAAAAAGGTACAGAATGCCGTTGGCGGTTTTGGTGTCAGGTTTACTAATTCATTGTCTTTTCCTTTGAAAGACTGCCTCGTTAAAGCAAAGGTGGCCACTCTTGTGAAATGAAAATCATTGGTATCAATGCTACTAGCACCGCAACTGCCATCAAAAATAGAAAATTTAAAGTTGAGTGAATCGGTTGCATGAGTTGTGTCAACCAAAACTTGCAATAAGAATGACAAACAGTAATTGGTATCTTCAAACATTCAAAACAAACTACTTTTTTTAAGTTTTATTTTGCGACCTCACTTAAAGTTATTAGTTTTGCGATGTTCGAGTCTTATTTATTGTTGGTCTTGGAATTCAAGATATTCTCGTACCTATAGCAAAACCTTCATAAAATATGTTTTAAATTTTGTATTTCATCGCTTAAAAAATGTTCGTGAGCTGAAATTTATTTAAAGTATTTTTTATAAATATTAGAAAAATAGTACCTACTCACTGAAATTACTAAAAATGGTGAAAACCATAAAGAAACAAAATAAGAAAATAAATAGAATTAATGGTTGTACATAGATTCTATATGCCAACCACGTTGGATGGTATTGAGGCATGGAACTTTCAGATGACGAAAGTAGACTAATGTTTTTTTTTTCCAATCTTTGTAACCTTTCGTTCCACCTTGAGAAAATAAAATCATTTTATCTTTGAGGATGCTGTGTGAAGGATATTTTAGGGAAAGGAAGCGGAGGAAGTTCTAGGAAGGGAAAAGGCATGAGGGTTGGGTCATGATCTGGGGGTCAATGTGCCCAGGAGTGACGGATGTATGAATCCATCCCTCCCACTGCGGTGCAAGGCGATGGGTCCAAATAGTCTAAGTTAGGTCTCCCCCAACCAGTCTCTCAAGATCCGGCCTGCCATAAAGTAGGTGGGCAAACGCATTTGCCGCTAAGACCTAGGCAAACCTCACCCCATGAACCCGGACATCCCCGTTAAGTTATCAAATGTAGCGAACCACTTGGGGCGAACTATGGAAGGGGTGTTGGTTATCCAAATCCCGAGGTAGCTGTACCAATACCACAAATTGGATTTGGTGATATATAACGATTGGTTTTTGTCAATCCGCACAAGAGACCCAACTGCTTCCATTTTTCACGACTATATCATCCCCAATTAGATATGTTGCGAGGATGGATCGAAGTTGAAGTGAAAGTGATGGTAAAGAAGAGGTTGGAAATTACCTGACTATTCAGATCTTGTCCCCAAATATTTTATTTATTTATTTATTGACGCCCTATTGGGCTTTTACATATCAAATACAAATTTCATTTATAACAACAGTATAACACAAATAAAAAAAGATTACAAAATATTCAAATAAAGCATAAACTCAATGTAAAACAAAAGGAATACATCTAATGCTAATTCCACGTGGATGACTTTAGAGAACTAGTAAGTATAACAATTCTACGAGCAACAAAAATATTCAAAATAATCAAAACACATTAATCTTTACTTAATTCTCATTGTATGCTTTTGAAATAAGAACAATTAACAAAAGAAAATCGAAATAAAATAAATTGATTTCTCATTCATTATTTACATCTAAAAAGTGATGGCCTAATTTGGCTTTAAATGAATCGAAATTTAAATTAAAAATGTCAGCGACATCAGTTAGTTCATTGCCCAACCCGTGTATTCTTTCCATCACAGAATTTGTAGCGAAGATGGCTTAAGTTATTTGAAGCAACACTTCGTTTGTGTATGATGGTCCTTGATAGAGGCAATTCAGAAAGTATCTTCCACTGAAACTATTTGCAAAGTATCATGTTTAGATTAAATATTAAGTTTATACCTAATGCTTACAGAGGATTATCTGGTTTCGGCATTCGAAAGCTGCATTTCCATTTTGACGTTACCCAATTATACAGATATAGTAAAGGGTATTCCAATAGTAAATATCTCGGTTTAAACAATCAACACATCAGCGGCGAATCAATCAAAACGCAAATATTAATTCGGCCGCTCATCCGAATTAATTTCGGTTTCGTACTGCAGATTAATATAATATCTGGAACTCGATTCTCCAGTCGAGGCCGCTCGCAATCGCAGTCGAAAGTACGTACATTGGTCAACTTTGTTATTCTCGAATCTCGTCGAAGGTATATACTTAGACGCCAAACGTCAAAAGTCATTCCACTCGAACAACGAGTGGGTCAAACATGTATTCGCCACAACTGTCAAAATCCAGAATTATTGTATCCTAACATGAGATCGTTTCCCACGCGTACTTTGATTGCAGGCATCGAATATTTCTACAAAATTTGATTTTATTTTTTAATTGAAAAACAGATTAATTATCCAATTAGCGTACAATTTTCTCATTTTGACGGTCTTAACACTTAGGAAGATAATTGTTATACAAAAAAATTTCAAGGCTATCAAAAGAAGAGTTATAATGGCCTTACTAAAAAAGTGGTTTAAATTTTACACAACTGATAAACAACAATTTCTGTATGGAAAACGGTTGTTTATCAGTCGTGTAAAAATTAAAACATGATTACTAGTGAAGCCCCTAGTGTTAACAATATTTCACAGTAGCAGCACCATTCCTCTTGTCATGGTATGCTGTGCTAGATCATCTGTTCTGACGTTGTATAGATAAACTAATAATGTAGAGCAAACTGATGCACATGCTTTGAGACCAACAAAAATATTTCGCCGGAGAGTTGATAGTTTTCTCATGAAAATTAACTTCATATTTGATCTGTTTTACCTGTCGTTTTGCGTGTGTTAGCAGTATTTAATTTATTTTTCGTGGTGGTTACCAGCTGTTTTTGTTTTTAATAAAGCCCTCCAGCCATTTCGAAGAAAGTGCGCTCGTAATTTAAAATTAGATTATTCATAGAAACATCAAAAATATCAGTTACATGGCATAGACAATATTCAAGGGCTGCCAATGTAATCATCTCTTCAACCCTTCGATATTGAAGAATACGTAAAATTTAAACATTTGACAAAGTTCTTCGAGACGACGAGTAATGACATTCATGGCGCGTAACGAGTAACTCTTGATCATTATTGGAGAATCGCAGCTCTGGTACGTTACGCCTTTATTGGATTTACACGCTAATTGCAACACGAATTTACTCGTTTGGTCTGTATTCTACAGTAATATGTGGTGTTACGATTGTAAAAAAAAACTATGAGTTAACTAGTATTTAAATAATATTTTTTCGGAGGCGGGTACGGTTAACGCTGCCCCGGGAACCATTTATGGGATAACCAACATCAAGTAAGTGGTTCACTTACTTGTTGTTGGTGATTTGGCATGGATGCCCGGGTTCATGGAGGTTTTCCAAGGTTTTGGAGGTGAAAACGTTGCGGGCCGGATCGGGAGAGACTGGTTCAGGGAGACCTAACCTAGACCTCTTCAGCCGGACTCTCGACCCATCGCTTTCAACCCCTTTAGGGTGGATGGATTCATACGTTCATCACTCCTAAACACATTGATCCCCAGATGTCTTCCCTCCCCTCACACCGTTTACCTTCACTTCTTTTGAGAATGCACCGTACGGACTTTTTAGTAACTTAACAACCATAACGCCTGTTTTCAACAGGGTTAGGAAAGTTACGATTTTAGATTTTCAGGGCCAAAAATTATTTTGTTATTAGTTTTTGGGGTATTATGCCGTGTTGCGCTACCTCCTTCTTTAGCCAACGTTTCGGACAGCGTTGCAGTGTCCATCATCAGGGCAGATGTGTAATAGTTAGGGGTGATGTTAGTACTTATCTACTTAGGAGCGATACCGTGTCGCCGGCTCCACTCCTCTACGAGCTGGCGCTACAATATACTTCAACATGTTTTTTGCGTTTAGCCTTGATGTAACCGTCAATTCAACCGGATACCAAGAACTATTAAGTTTAGCTCCGTCGTCTCTATTAATATTTATAGGATTTTTGTGAATTTCAATTGCCTCCGTAATCAGGCGTGCTCTATGAGTTTTCGGTCTTCCCAGGACTTCAGGAACAAATCCAAAGTAATGGCCGCCATGGCCGGTTTCAATTAAATGCTCGGCGATTGCCGATTTGTCAGGGTGGCCAAGCTGGCCACCTGTCCGAAACGTTGGCTAAAGAAGGAGGCAGCGCAACACGGCATAATACCCCAAAAACTAATAACAAAGGGTTAGGAAAGCTTAAAATTTTGTGTTAATACCTACACAAACCATGCATGCTTTAAATTCATTAATTTATTTTGCACCTAGGTACTCCCCTGTTATTACTCCATTGTTAAAACCTGAAACAAAAGTTGGTTTCACTTGTTCGTGGTCGTCGAGAATACGTTACACACATAAATATATTAATTATTTTTTGGAAATGTTTAAATTGGAAGTGCCCTCTGGAAGAAGACTAAAACGCAATGAATATTAAATTTCCTTGAAATTTTTGTAAAAATTGTGCTCGAATTTAAGAGCTCGTAAAAGAATATAAAAGTAGAAGCGAAACTTTACCAAAACAATCTCAAGTTCTCAACCAATGAAGAACCAAGAAGCCTTGAAAAGTGAGGTCATAATAAGAGCCTTCCGTTTTATATCTCAACCAATAGGAGCCTTGATAGGAGTTTTATGCTTCGCAGGTGCTGTATGCATCATTTCCTTTTCATCCGAATTCTTAATCACAACGGGGCTATAGAAATTTCACTTCAAAAATGCGTGCAGAAAATGTCGAAAACTAAAAAGAGAGAAAATACTAGAGCGCTGAGATCATGGAGCACCGTGTGACCGGTCGGTGGCTAAGTTGGCATCGCGTTTGGGTCCCACCCGGGCGTATAGTTAACATAAACGTATCTAGAAAGAGAGTGATTATTGAAAATAGATAGGCTGTGAAGGAATAAACCATTAGAGGGGTGTTGGAAGTACGCACAATTTCTGGTGAAATTCATCAAACATTTTTGTACATCAAAATTCTTTCTGGAACCCATTACCAATTTTATTGGCCAGTCTAAAGGTCTTAAATAAACTGGCGATATTAGATTTTTTTATTGTGAATACCACACTGCTTACAGCCGTCCGGAGCGAGGGGAAATATGGCATTCCCATTATTATTATTATTTTTTTTATATTAACTCCACACAGGAAAATAATTTCCCTCAGGGCCTATGTCATCTGGGATGCTGTGTGGAGGATCTTTTTGATGAGAGGAAGGAATGAACATTGGTCTTGAAGAGACCCATGTTGTAGGAAGGAGGAAACATACAAATCATTCCAAAGCCGAGCTGTTGAACACAAGAGCAAATCGAAGAAGCGACCCGTTCTCATGTGACAAATGTCAACCGTGTACATATGCTGGGCACGCGTTTGGTGTGTTTCCCGACTATGCACCGGTGCTGAAGAGATTAAAGACGCTAGTTCCTCGGAGCATCTTCCATTGTAACACCGGTAGAACAAGGATAGCATTCCTACCCGACGCCTGAGCTCTAAAGATTGCAATCCGTCTGTTAAGGTATGTTGTGAGGCTGAAGATAGTAAGGAAGGGAAGCAGGTGGGAGAAGAGGGAGGTGGGGAAGTACCTGGCTATTCACAACTTGTAATCAAACGTTTAGATTCTTAGGACTCCATGGATTTGCCAGTCTGATGAGACACCGGGTCACTGGAGCCAGGATGCGGCTAATGGCCTCCGACAACACGTTGGTGACCGCAGCCTTCCAGCACCAAGCTCCACTCCTGAGTGAGCGATGGGCCCGAGCGCACTCAAGATCACGCCCTGCATAATAATTGATTACTAGGTTTTGCCCGTTGCAGAAGCAACTAACGGGTTAAAACACTATGCGATTTGACGTGTGAACGTGGATGAAGCGAGGAGGAGTGTGTGTTAAATAAAATATATGAAGAAACCTGAGGTTACAGTGACCTTGCAACGCATGCCGGGTACCCGTTGTATATAATGTTATAATATAGTGCTGGCATTTGCAAGGCGCTTGTAATAATTGATTATTTATTTTTATTATTACTAATTTTTATTAGTATTATTTTTTTATTTATTTATGTTCTTATTTCTTTACTGTGTAAATATATAAATATGTATAACTATATGGGACGTGTGGGATTGCACTATCCTCCCCACATCCTGGAATAAACATTATTATTATTGAAAAATGAAATAATTCAACTTTGTATAAACCACTTATATGATGTGCAAATCCGACCGGTTTCGGAACAAACGTTCCTTCTTCAGGGAAAGATTATACTAATTTGACAGTTTCGAACAATGTTTTATTATGGTAGGGGTGGAGCCGTTGCTAGTTAATAATGTAGATTGGGTGGGTAGTGGGTATTATTAACTAGCAACGGCTCCACCCCTACCATAATAAAACATTGTTCGAAACTGTCAAATTAGTATAATCTTTCCCTGAAGAAGGAACGTTTGTTCCGAAACCGGTCGGATTTGCGCATCATATAAGTGGTTTATACAAAGTTGAATTATTTCATTTTTCTATAATGGATAACCACTATTACTTTGTGGTTATCCATTATAGAAAGATGAAATAATTCAACTTTGTATAAACCACTTATATGATGCGCAAATCCGACCGGTTTCGGAACTTACTTTGTGGTTATCCATTATAGAAAGATGAAATAATTCAACTTTGTATAAACCACTTATATGATGCGCAAATCCGACCGGTTTCGGAACAAATGTTCCTTCTTCAGGGAAAGATTATACTAATTTGACAGTTTCGAACAATGTTTTATTATGGTAGGGGTGGAGCCGTTTTTTTTTTACGTGAGCTCCACACCATCTTTGGGGATGCTGTGTGGAGGGTTTTTTTTAAGGAAAGGAAGGAGGGGAGAGTTCTGGGAAGGAAGAGGGTTTAAGCGGTGGGTAGGAATCTGGGGTTCAGTGTGTCCTGGTCATCCGCCTCCAAGACCTAGACAAACCTCACCCCATGAACCCGGGCACCCCTGCTAAATCACCAAACGTAGCGAACCACTTGGGGTGACCTATGGCAGAGGTGTTGGTTGGTTATTAGCCGTTGCTAGTTAATAATACCCACTACCCACCCAATCTATAGCTAAAAAATATTATTATTATTATTATTAATGGTGGCCTTTTACCAGAGCGCAGACGATACAAAAAAGTAATTTATACAAATACAAAAAAAGGATTTCTGAGTTCCGAAAATAGGTTGAAAATAGTGTTTTAATTTTTAAGTCTGAAAATTTATTGAGTTAATAATGTATCTATCTACCTCTTGATAAATAAGGATTGGTTTAAAAATAAAACTGAGACAAACTTTCGAATAATTTCACGACAGTAACCAACGTGAATTTGAAAGCTCTCGTAATTTCGGGAAAAGGGTCACTTCGAAAATAGCGTCCAATATTCCAAGTGGATGAAAAAATGTTTTTGTATATTCGTATATATCTTCATTTTGACGTCAAGCCCTTTCAGGGGATTGTCGCATAAAGAGACTGAGTCTAGGACGATTGCTCGCGTAAAGTGCCATAAAACCCCACCACTTGTCGGTTTTTATTCATGTAACAATTTCACGTTGAAGATGCCAATGTTAAACTACATAAATATTATGAAGTTACCAAAGCGTCTTAACCTTATATTATTTGTAATCATTACGTAGCATAAAATGAAGTCGCTCAAAATGTATGTGCGCATAGATATTTTAAACCACGCAACGGATAGAGTGATTCAAGAGGAAGGTTTATATGTATAATACATGCTTACTATAGTAGAGAAAAGCCGAGAAAGACAAATATTCAATTCAGGCAGCGGGCAGCGGGCAGCTGGCAAGCGGGTGGTGTGGATTTTATAAAGGTTATAGGCGTATAAATATCCCGAACAAAAGCGGACTTTATACTCCCAGAAATATAACAAATAATTAATTATGTACCCGGCTTTCTCACGTCAAAAATTATGGTTAAGAATTTTTTTGTTTGTTTTACATGAATACCGCACAAGAGTCCCAACTGCTCCCGTCTGAAGCCAGTGGGACTATGGCATTCCCAATTGGGGTATGTTGTGTTGCTGAAGGTAGTGGGGAGGGGAAGGAGATAGGGAAGAGGAATGTGGGGAAGTACCTGGCTATTCAGATCTAGTCACCAAACACGGCTAAAGCCATTTCAAGCAACGTTTCAATTCTGAATGGTGGTCTTACACCAGGGCGATTCATTCATTCATTCACTTCGTTCACAGCGTTCCACTCTGGAACGTGCCGCAAATATACTATATTTTATTTTAAATTAATAAATTGTGAATAACACACATAAACCAAATAAAATTTATTTGCCACGCCGGGATTCAATCCCGCGACCTTGTTCAATATGCTCAAGGCTCTTGCTCGCGAGCCCGTGCGAGTCAAGAGCCTTACCGCTGCACTACGCCGGCCGTCAAATTGCCTAAACGTAAAATGAAACGTGCACTCACCTGAAGGAAACGACTTCCTGCTGTAGGATAGATAATAATCCATATCCTCGTCTACCCATGTAATATGGGCAGGCGAAAATATTCGTCCATCAAATGGAACAGAACATCAGTTGATTATGTTGAGAAAGAAGAATTCCTATTTTAAATTATTTAATTTCCAAAATTGACAAACTGCCATTTGACATGTATTCGTGCAAGTACCTATCAGATTAGTGCACATTTTATGCATAGAGGCATGAAACACAAACTTTTAGGTACTTATTTCAAACCCATGCGTAATTATAAACAACCCTATGTATTTTGTGGAGCTTAAACAATCATTCTAATAGAAAATTAACTACATTCCGCAAGAGTAGCAGCATTTTATACACTACGAGTATGTTTTAATATTTTGAATTCGCTATGAGAAGCAGTATAATGAGAAACCCGTTATAATTTTACAATATTAGCGTCTACCTTTGAAAGTTTTTTTTCTTTTTAATTTATGTGAATAATGCACAAAAGTCGCAATTGCTCCCGACTGGAGACGTTGGGACTATGGCATTCCCAATTAGGGTATGTTGTTAGGCTGAAGGTAGTGAGGAGGGGATGGAGGTGGGGATTCAATTCTGAATGGTGGTCTTACACCGGCGCGATACTGAAGTATCTTCCACTTTGGATCTCCATTCGTACCGCAAATATATTAAATACTAGCTGATTCCCGGCATGCATTGCTATGCGATTTAATAAATAAATTATTTCTCCCTGCGTGTCCTATCCCATTCGTCCCATCCCCTTTCCGCCTCCCCTTCCTCTCCCGCGTTCCCCTCCCCTACCGCCTTCCCATTTCGCCTCCTCCACCTACCCTCTCCCCACTCATTTTTTACCGTTCCGTAACCCCCCTACCAAGTTCCCCTCCCCCCTCCCGCATCCCATACATTCAGTCCCGATACACTCATTTTTCAAACAGCTCGCGTGCCACCTATTGCAATTTTTATACAAATTTCATAATGCCAGAGCTCACCAGTAGTTTTATACAAACCTTGTCCTGACAATATCGAACATAAAATATATATATATATATCTAATTTGGTGCAGTATTTATCAAGTTATGCGCGTACATACATTTCGATGATTCATTTTTATTTATATATATATATATATATATATTTATTTATATATATATAGATATAGATAGAAGATAGATTATTTTTAATTAATTAATTGTAAAATAAAACACAGCAATCAATAATTTTTTTTGCCAGTATTTTAAATTATGGTAACTTTAGAAGAATGAACTTGGAAGGTTTTTTATTTTGCAATTTTGTACATTAACTCCATGGACATAGAGCCTATGTAAACTTTGAGGATGATGAATGATGCTGTTTTTAAGGAAAGGAAGGAGAGGAAGTTCTGGGAAGGAAAAGGTGTGAAGGTTGGGTTGGAAGTTAGGGGTCAGTGTGTCTAGGAGTGACGGATGTATGAATCAATTCCTCCGCTGCGGTGCAATAGGATAGTTCGATAGAGACCTGCTGGATAGGTCAAAAGGTCTCCCCAAACCGGCCTCTCCTGATCTGGCCGGCCGCGCAGCTGGTGGGCAGACGCCTCCGCCACCAAGATCTCACACACCTCACCTGATGATCCCGGACACCTCCGCTAAGCCACCAAATGAAGCGAACTACATGTGGCGATATCAGACTTCTTTGTTCATTATGTTCTCTTATTAGATTATTGTTACCAATACGAATACCAACCCGATTTAATTCTGACAAATATTATTGCTGTAACTTTACCGAAAAATGTACCTTAAGAACTAATCGATGTTAAAGTTGTCGAAAAATGTGCCTTTATGCGAATTTATCGTTATTAAACTTACCGAAAATTTTACCTACCTACTATTGATAAAACAATTTTTTTGTAAGCCTGTCTCGACACAAGGGACAGGCACACTAAAAAACATGTAAACCTTATTATACAGAGTTTTTTTTTTTTACATTAACTCCACACAGGAGGCCCTGAGGAAAATAATTTCCCTCAGGGCCTATGTCATCTGGGATGCTGTGTGGACGGTCTTTTTGAGGAGAGGAAGGAATGAACATTGGTCTTGAAGAGACCCATATTGTAGGAAGGAGGAAACACAGAGGCCGGCAAATCATTCCACAGCCGAGCTGTTGAACACAAGAACGAGTCAAAGAAACGACCCGTTCTCATGTGACAAATGTCAACTGTGTACAAATGTTGGGCACGCGTTTGGCGTGTTTCCCGACTATGCACTGGTGCCGAAGGGATCAATGATGCTAGTTCCTCGGAGCATCTTCCATTGTAATACCGGTAGAACAAGGATAGCATTCCCACCCGAAGCCTGTGCTCTAAAGATTGCAATCCGTCTGTTAAGATGGGAGAATCTATCAAACGGACCGCCCGTTTCAGCACAGAGTCGAGGGTATTTTTCAGGTATTTAGGAGCTCCAGACCAAAGGTGGCTGCCAAATTCAACCGTGGGGCGCACTTGCGATTTGTACAGGGTTAGCGGTTGTGTACTATTAAAGTATCTGCGGGCCCTGTACAATACGCCCAGTTTCAACTTAATGAACTTTTTCAACAGTAATGACATATGAAAGAGTTGTTTTTTGTTCGTTTTCGACGAAAAATATTAAAAAAAGCATAAAGAAAGTGATGACCAAAATTTCATTTATATTTTTTACCCCAAATAAAGTAGTTAAAGTAAGTCCAGTACGTCCCTTGTCATGGCTCCCTCCCACATAGTCTGCTCCATGCATTCAAAAAAACATCATGTACCAGTAAAACCTCGTACCAGTAAAGTATTTATTTCGATCGAATGAAAACGGTTAAAAACTGAATTATTGTTGACGAAACTCAGTTACTTCTCATAAAAGTTTGTTTGTTTTGGGAGTGTTTCCGTTTGAAGATTGTAGGAGATCTCCGATACAGAATGGATCCCGACAAATGCATTTCGGAAGCGGGGGAATGTAGCAAAGAAAGGGTTGTGCTACGCCACTTCCGCTTCCCCCTGCTTTTCGGGGGAAGGCACTTTGCGGCCTCAGGTGGATGTACCTACATGCTACATACAGCCTTATCCCTACAATGATGTCTGTTCATCTGGAAACCATCGACCGACATTGCTTTTTAAGGCGTCGCCGCTCAAAAAGAAGGTGGAGAAATATGTAATTACGAATGTTGGAGAGAGCGCGCTAATATTTTCAACGATTAAATTGAAGCGAAAATTGTGAAAATGTTTAATAAAACACGACTTGTTTAAAATACGGCAAAAATCTCGTGGAAGGCATCTTAAGAATCATTTAATGAAACATTGTGAATTTTTCATTCATATAGCTTGTAAAATATTATAAACAAACGTGTTTATAATAATTTATTTTATTTTTTATTATTTTCTTTTATTCAAAAGAAAGACAAACATTCCCGGGTTACGAATAACCCAACAATGTTTGAAAATCTCCTACTACCACCACAGAAAGCCGAAAATGTTGCTTGTGTTGTGATGGAGAACTTAGCTAGCCGAGGAATCGAACACGCTTCGCTCGGGTGGGACCCAAGCGCTATGCCCACTCAACCACTGACCAGTCTTTTTAATTTTATCTTTCTAATTTACGAAGCATACTTTGCGATTTTTTAATATTGAGGGAATTTCATATAATTTGCGTTTCGGCTTGAGGAATGATGTATATTATCTTTAAAAATAACATATATTTTTCAATAGCTTAAAAACTTCAAATGTTTAAGGGAGATATGTAAGAAATCGGTAGAAATTCGGGTAGCGGCGGCTTAAACTGCACGGAAAGAAAAATATTGATAACAAAATTTCATGACCTCTGTTGTTATAATGCTTTTGCATTTGCTGCCAATTTAAATGTAAGTTTTACTAATATTGCATTGAACTCTGTGGTTCAAATTCAAAAGTGTGAGATTATCTTTACTTACTTTTTAATAGAAGTAATTTTTGTACTAGTAATTTCGTAATTTTCGTCATAGAAGTAATTTTCAGACCACCTAAGATTGTGATTTTATCTAAAAAATGGCATTAACTAATTAATTATTAAAATATTACAGCACTGTGCAACTAAAATATTATAATGAAATAAATATTAAGAAAATTTTATGTCTTAAACTAAGCACAAAGCCAGTCTTTTTTTGGTGAGTACATATTCTATTCTGTTTTTATCACATAAAAACTTTTGTAGTGAAATAAAATATTTTAAAAATTCGCGTTCAAAAGCCTACCTAAACTAACTTGAATACTCAGAATACTCCATAATATATATTAATTTATTATTCAATATTAAAAAAATTGGACATTGAATTACTGGTTTATTCGTCAACCGTTAAGTAGTTCATAACATTTTAAAGCAATTACTGCTACCATTGGATAAGCAATTACTGCTACCGTTGGATATCATTATAAAATATATAAATAAAATATGTTTCCAGATATTCTTCCATCACTGTAGCTACAGACATCGTTCCACGTTATTTGGCCCCAGCGGAAAAACGAAGCCCGCTTCTCCGGCGTCAAGTGGTTTCGCCGGCGCAATGTACTACGGACTTCGTACAACGGACGACGTCGGCCACGTCGCGGCGTCGTGAGCGTCGGGACGCCGGCGCCACCATAACTGGGACGCGCTGGAATATGGAAGGGTCGTATGAACTTTCCGTGTTTGTCCGAGCCATTGCATTGAAACATGGATATTGTTTACTCAATGGCGACATTTCGTAAACCTCGAACGCTATTCGAAATAAAATGAATAGTTTTGAATAGATTTTCTTCCCAAAGTGCCAACGTATAGACAATAAGTGAAAATTTATTTGTACGTTCGTTGTTTAAATGTGTACTTTGCAGTGACTGGATTACAAATTCTATATTAACAGGTGCACTGTTTTATGAGAGATGTTTCCATTTTATTGTGAAGTTATAAATATATTTTTTTGATTTTGTTTCTATTTATTTTATTCATCCAGTACATATTATTTTATCTTTCAACCTTTCCGTTGCCAACAGGGGTACCCAAAATCTCCCAAACTAATGTCCTTTTAGGGTATATAATTTTAAATGATATACCTTACAGCGTTGGTATTTCTTGCCGTAATTCTACAAAACCTATAAACACATAATCTACCATAAAAAGTGAAAAACCAAAATACTGGATTAAAACACATTTTCCTTTTGAAAATGTAGGTTTTATTCCTGGCCACGAATAATATTTCTTACGCGCTGGAACCATACCACAGTTATTTTCGCCATTATTCGCGCACAAGTGGAGGTTATCCACCTCTTACCCGCCCTGGTATAAGTAGCAGATGGTTACTCCTTCAAGGCTCTCGCAAGTCTAATTTTTTTTGTTAAACGAAGCTACATTTATTTATTTTGAACGAATCTAGACCTCCAGTGTCCATGCATACGTTGTTAGTAAGCAGTATGCAAGTGCTTAACAGGAAAAACAAAATGCAAAAAAATAGTTTAGTAAGACAAAGATAAATTAAACAGGGCAAAAGAAAAACTTATTCATGAGGCTCCATGAGTCGGCATTGCACCTGTGAAAACCTGCAAGTACCTGCATAAAATAGAGAACATAAGTAATACAATAAATCTCAAATCAATTGGCAAGTACCAACAAAAAATGTGTATGGCTTTCGGTCTGACCATAAACTACACTTAGCTTCCGTGTTCCTTAACCAACCACTCAGTGAAGCCTCAAAGAATGTTAACTGAATATTTGGGGTAAAATACCCGAAGGCTAAAAGAAAATTCAGCGTTGGGTAATCAGAGGCAGGACAAAGGACAGTCAAGGTCGTCGGATCAAACCTCAAGCCTGCACATGTCATTGGGGGAGGCGCAGATAGATTCGAGAAGGATCTGCAAAATTAATAATGTAACTAAAGATGAATCAGGGACGAGGTCCAGCACACCCCCATATGGGGATAGGGGAAAAAAAATTTGGAGTTCAGTTCATCAAGAAAAACATTGAAATAGTTAAAGACAAATAAAATACAACAAGGAACTAGGCATAAATTAACAGGTAGTATTGTAATTATAAACAAAACAAATCGCAAGGCAATAATATACATTTTTGAAAATATGGTGAACAAAATAAAATAACGCAAATGTAAAATATAATACATAACTCATAATATATAATAAATAATATATTATTCGCGCACAGAGTCTGCTTCGTGGGTGATGCGCGCCATCTCATGGCTCGTGAAAGCTGCGAAAAAGAAAGCTGCGTGGAAGTACATAATATATGTAACATCATCCGCCGTAAGTAACCACCGTCTCGGGTATTAAATCAGTCCAGCCCTAGCAGTTCGTTCGTTCGATGATGAATGAAAAGTTTTTTAAAAATGAAGTCAATTGTATTGGGATAATTATTCCACGATTTATTAAATAATTATTTTCAAAAGTATTAAATGCGCCATAAGAAAAAAAATGTGTGCAGTTCACGTGCGGTAGAAGTGAAACTGAAATTAATAAAAAAAAAAGAGATATACGCATGGACATAAGAATATATCTGGACCTGCCCTAAGTGATAAAAGCGTATTATTTCCCCCTTCCCATAACGGTTCCATGGAGCCAGCTCGGCTTACGAGAGCCTCGCTTGAATCTAAAAAATGTGACGTCATCATTCTTGTCCTGACCAGCGCGGAGTTCGTATCGTACATTTTACGAACAAATATGAAAGCTTGTGCTATACATGTGTATATGTGTGTATAGCGAATGTGGGCGTTTCTCCAGTGAGCTCGTCGCTGGTACAGGGGGTAAGTAAATTATGAAGCATTTGTAAAAGTGTCTTAACTAAATACGGCAACAAAATATTCCTCCGTGAAAAAGGTCGAAGTTTACTGTGCGTATTTGGACTACGCAAATATGTTAATAACGTGGCGGGCAATTTGCGCTCCCACGTAAAAAGGTCTATTCATTCAAAAGCAGATTTTGCTTTTAAGAACTAAATGGTGATATTATAATGCGAGATGCATATATACTGTCATATTGATTTTTTAACGAATCACAGTCATCTTTCCCCCCTTTGCCCTTCTTAGTTTGGTTTTACCCCTCATCTGTATCTTCTCGTCTATCCATTTGGATGTCTATGGGTATACGTTTGTATGGAAAAAACGCCCTCCGGTTCACTCAATGAATAATATTGAAGTAACATTCGTTGCCATAGAAATCAACTGCTTCAATGTTTCCCTAGTAACGCACTTATTAATAGTTTTAAAAGAGAAAATATTCTAATAAGGGATATGAATACTTTATTCTAGAACAGAATAGAATAGAGCTTATTACAAATCATAATTTAATAAAGAGCTTAAACAAACTTTGTAAGTATTGAATATGGCGTTAAACACTGGAGAAGAGACAGATTTAGATAAAATTGCTGAAGATGAACTAGCAAGACTTCAACGACAGGTAAACAAAAAAAAATCTCTCCAAAATATTTTTCCTAAATATAGAAACACGCAATAAAGATTTAGATGAAATGCCTTTTAATTTCTACTGAACAAATTATTTCGAAAATAGTTTTCGTTATAAAGGTATGTCCATTTTCGAGGCACATGAGTCACATGGCGTAGTATTGTATCTAATAAAAGATTTATTAAAATGCATGAGGTTTATTTAATGTTATGATGAATTTATTTCAGTATCGGTTGATGGAAACGGAGAGATCTAATACGAGCAGTGCTTCAAAACCAAAAATACGCAAACAGAGACAATTGCTGGAATCTTTGACAAGGGAATATGATCAAATTCTTTTGGATCTCAAGGTAATTTATAAAAATAACAGGTTTTTGTTTCTTCGTTTATAACATATTAAAATCCATTTTGTAAGATCTGAACACTGATAAATATTTCAATACCCAGACCTTCCATCAAATAACTTGTTTTCATTATGTTAGTTTCAAGTAGTTTTACTTGAAACTAACTTGTACTTGTTGTAAAGCAAACCTGTTAAAGCCTTACTCAAAGTCAAGCCCACGTACTAAAAGTCTAGCGATGTTTTTCAACACCATAAACTCAGGTACAGATGATGTGAAACTGTACAAACTTTGCCAAATATTATTGAGAATTGTTATTCGTTTTTAAAATTAGTATCTTTTAATAATACTAGCTGACCCGACAAACGTTATTCTGCCATATAAATTGTGAATATTTTCCAATTATTTTTATTTTCCAATATCCTCCACACAGGAGGGCCTGAGGAAAATAATTTCCCCCAGGGCCTATGTCATCTTTGGGGATGCTGTGTGGAGGGTTTTTAAAGAAAAGAAAGGAGAGGAGAGTTTTGGGAAGGAAAAGGGTTTAAGGGGTGGGTAGGAATCTGGGGTTTAGTGTTTCCTGGTCATCCACCTCCAAGACCTAGACAAACCTCACCCCATGAACCTGGGCACCCCTGTTAAATCACCAAACGTAGCGAACGTAATAAATGAATGGCTCAAAAGTAATTAATAATTTTATTTGAAGCTTTTTACTCAAAAGCTTTAATTTATTTAAATCATATTTTTTGGTATTCGTAATGTAAACTGATTCGTTTTAAAGATTAATCGAAAATAGCAATTTCGCATTAAGCTTCGCCATAGGAATTCTTTAACTATTCTAAAAACATTCGACTCTGTTACTTCTCAGGTTTCGCAGTCAGCATCGAACTTGAAGCGAGACCTCTGCATCAGCAACGAAATGTCCGATCTGCTCGTGGACCAGGAGAATCTCAGCAAGGAGATTGCGTCCGAGAGATTCCAGTTGGAGGAGATGGATTTTCTTCTCAAACAATTAGAGAAAGAGATCTTCGCGCTGAAATCGAATCAGACCACAGAAAAAGAGGTACGTTTTTGAGCGTGTGAGATTGGTGCTGCAATCTAATAGGATGACATGAGATTTCCAAAACCTAGTTCAGTAGCGGTAGCGGTAGTTAAAATGTTCAATGTAAAAATTTTAATATTTAGAAATAAAATTATAAATTTCTAATATACACATTGGAAAGATAATTTTATCTAGATTTTCGAACATTTTTTGTTTTTGCGAAGTGATAAAAAATAACCAATATAGAGGTGTATTTACAATATGTGAGAATAATAATTCAATTCTAATATACACATTGGAAAGATTATTTTACCTAAATTTTAGAACAATTTTTGTTTTTGCAAAGTGATTAAAAAATGACCAATATAGAGGTGTATTTAAATTTTATACTGTCGCTACCGCGATTTGTTTTTCCACAATTTAATCTTTTAAAATAATAAAATGTATATTTGCGTCACGTTCCAGAGTGGAAGATACTGTAATTTTTAGAGTATTATTATAGAGTCTTAAGTATAGCATGGAATAAAGCCCAACATTTAATTGTACAAAAATTGGTGTTAAATAATGTGGATAATGTAGATTTTCAACATAATATAAATCCTTTCTCATGTGCTTACCGTATAGGATTTGATTTTATACTCGTGACTCTTTTAAATTTAAATTATTTTATACTATTTTGCATTCTATAATATTTTTAATATTATATTATTTTATGTATATATTTTCTTAATATTCTCACACATTCTTTATATTACATATGTTAATTTACTGTATAAAAAAATGACCACCACAACTCGGGCATGTGCCTAGCATGGTGGTCGAAAAATCCTCACCTTACGTAATTTTTTTTTTTTTTTCAATGAATAAAGAAAACTTTTAAAAAAAGTATCGCTCTGGTGTAAAACCACCATTCAGAATTGAAACGTTGCTTGAAATGACTTTAGCAGTGTTTGGTGACTAGATCTGAATATCCTGGTACTTCCACACATTCCTATTCCCCATCTCCTTCCCCTTCCCACTTACCTTCAGCATTACAACCTAGAACCTACCCCAATAGGGGATGCCATTTTCTCACTCGCTCCAGACGGTTGGGAGCAGTTAAGTCTCTTGTGCGTTATTCCCATTGAAAAAGGTAAATAAAATAAATTTTTAAAATTGGAAATTTCATTGGTGACACATCGGTCATATTGGAGACACCGAAGTTGTTCGTGACAAAATTTAAATAGGTTCATCGGAAAACTAAATTTAAAAATGTTAAAACTACAATATCTCTGCCTAATCGTTTGTAGCAATACATACAAGTTACGAAGTTACCTACCTCATGATCCAGGAAAGTTTACTAAAATATGTGACAAGGGAAAATGTTACAACTAATAGCGTTTCGATTGTTGAAGAATGTTGAAGAAAAAGGTGGCATCAATTTACAGTTATTTTGTTACTATTTTCCCGTCTGCTTGGATCAATATATTCGCACCTCACAATCCGGAAGCCTCAGTTCCGCGCGTAAATTCTGAAACCGTCACTTTAGATCGAGATTGTAAAATATCTATGCAAGATAGCTTTCATATTTCAAAGATAATAGGAAGCATTATTTCATTCTCTTTCTGGTTAAAATAAAAAATACAAATGTTTTCATGAGAGGAAGAGAGATATATAGCTTTTAAAATGTAAGGTCGCTCGGGACGTTTTTGGTCTTATGAAAGTATAACGCGATTACGTGTTTTGGGATGTATTTATTCCTAAACAAGCAGACGGGTTAACAATCTTCTTTTTATGAAAGTATGTTGCCTATTGTATGCTGATGATGCGATGCTGATATCTAACAGTAGGAATACATAGAAGATCTACAGTCTCTCGTGTCTTGTCTACTGAACGAAGTATATATGAAGAATGAGTTAATGATGAATGTAAGTAAGTCTAAAATCATGGTATTTGAAAGAGAGAGTACGAAAACAATGTGCAACATAGTTGTGAATGATGAATACTGGGAGCAGGTGGATGAGTTTGTTTATTTGGGAAGTATTTTTACGAAAGATGAGAAGGCTGATAAAGATATTAATAGAAGGGTGAATGCTGGTAACTCTATTAATGGAGGACTGAACGCTGTTGGCACCAACCAAAAACTGTCCAAAGAAGCGAAGCTATTTCATTTTGGGAGGCGGGAATAGGTACCGCCGCCCCGGGAACCTTTATTGGATAACCAACACCTCTGCCAGAGGTCACCCCAAGTGGTTCGCTACGTTTGGTGATTTAGCAGGGGTGCCCGGGTTCAGGGGGAGATTTGTCTAGGTCTTTGAGGCGGATGACCAGGATATACTGAACCCCAGATTCCTACCCACCCCTTAAACCATTTTCCTTCCCAGAACTCTCATCTCCTTCTTTTCCCTAAAAAAATCCTCCACACAGCATCCCCAAAGATGACATAGGTCCTGAGGGAAATTATTTTCCTGATGGCCTTCTGTGTGGACCTCATGTAAAAAAAGAGCTAGCCGTCCATAATGGAGTACTGGTACCTACCCTGATGTATGGCAGTGAGGTATGGAACTGGCCGAGTAAGGATGAAAGTAGACTGAATACTGTAGAAATGAGTTCTTTGAGGCGTATGTGTGGTAAAACCATGTACCATCGTGTGAGAAACGTGGAGATCCGCAAAGACTGCAAGGCTGATGTAAGCGTAATGAATAAGATTAAGAAAGAAACGCTCCAATGGTTTGGGCATGTAGAGCGAATGAACGAGGAAAGAAGTGTAAGGAGAATATAAGACGCAAATGTGAATGGTAGAAGAAGTCGGGGATGCCCGAGAAACGCATGGCACGAGATACTTGAGTCTGGCTATGTCAAGAGTCAGAATAATAGAAGAGCGTGTATGAGACGATGTATGAATGTGAACGACGCAAGGAGTGTGTGAAGACTGCCAAGACCGAGTTGTTTGGCGGTCCGTCCTCTCTGCCTACCCGTGCGGTGAAACGGCGTGATGGTTAGTTAGTTAGTTTCTTTATATGATTTTTTTTCAAAGATAGCTAACCTAACACCTTTTGGCTTTCAATTTGGGAGGCGGGTATGGGTACCGCCGCCCCGAGAACCATTTATTGGATAACCAACACCTCTGCCATAGGTCACCCCAAGTGGTTCGCTATCTTTGGTGACTTAGCAGGGGTGCCCGGGTTCATGGGGTGAAGATGCGTCTGCCCACCAGCGGCAGGCCGGATCGGGAGAGAATGGTTGAGGGAGTCCCTTTGACTTCTCCAACTGTACCCTCTCGGAACATCGCTTTGCACCGCAGTGGGAGGGATGAATTAATGCTTCTTTCACTCCTGCACATACTGACCCCAGATTCCTACCCACCCTTAATACCCTTTTCCTTTACAGAACTTCCTCTCCTTCCTTTCCTGAAAAGACCCTCCACACAGCAACCCCAAAGATGACATAGGCCCTGAGGGGAATTATTTTCCTCAGGGCCTCCTGTGTGGAGCTAATAAAAAAAAAATGAACAGTATATAGAAGAGGATATTTTTCCTTGATGCATTTGAATGAAAAATATGTTTATTAGTTTGTTATTTGGCGGTACATTTTATCTGCACATCGCTTCGAGGTCATATTGCTATATTTTGTGTAATTAGATCCTCCTGTAAAATTTTCTAATGGTCGTTTGAATAATTAACTAAGGCGACGAATAGTCGAAAAGACATTCCTAGAAGTGTACCTATCTTTAATAACAGTCGAAAAGACATCCCAAGAAGTATACCTATCTTAAAAACAGTAGAAAAGACATCCCAAGAAGTATAACTATCTCTAAAAATAGTAGAAAAGACATGCTTAGAAGTGTACCAGCCTATCTTTCTTTAACAACGGACGAAACGACATCTATAGAAGTGTACATATCTTTAACAATCGTCGAAAACCGTTTTTTTCCCTAAACCGACTGCATATTATACATAAGTAAGCCTGCTAATGTAAAGATGTGAAAATTAAGCATCGTAAACATATTTCCTACTAGTTTACTATGATCGCTCTTTTCGTGTAACGGGCCCTCTCATTTGAAATAAACTTCTCTCAGCTCTTACTAATATACAGAATTTGGCTGAATTTAAACGGGCTTTAAAAATAAAATTATTTAAAAAATCATACCATTCATGAATCCTAACATCTTTTCAATATACGTAATAATAATAAGCCATGTTGTCAAGTTTCCTGTAATTGTTTGGTTACCTCATAATTGTATTTTTATGTTTAATATCCGAATTTATGTCAGAATATTTCTCATTTCTGAACGCAAACTGCCTTCTGTTAGTATATTACATTTTAGTTTTAAAGTTCTTGTTTTGTCCTGTGTTACCATAGCACCGTTATTGTCTATAACAATACTTGTGCTATAACAGTACTGTCTTTGTTAATTTTGTTCTCTTGTCATTGTTTCGTAAAAACTGTTTATTCTTTTATTATTTTCTCAATATTATAAGGAGCTCTGTAGGATTATTTTTAAATTTATTATAGTTAAGCGCACTTGAAGTGAAATATCACAAAACTGCGCTATATAAATATAACGGTATTATTATATTAGTTTGGAAAGAAAACATGTAATTTTTAACCACATTAAACCCTGTATAGCTGCCTCTGTAACAAAAATTCAATTTGGAAGCACAATATTGATTGTAACAGGCCACGGAGCGTGCGGTGCATAATCACCAGCGCGTGTCGCAGCTTGAAAACCGCCTCGAGGTGGCCAAGAAGCGATTCAACTCTGTCAACACCAACAACTTCAAGATGCGCCAGGAGATAGACCACCTGCTGCAGGAGAGGTTATTACAATTAACTTTTATTCGTATTAAAAAAGTATTACTACCACCGAACAGATCATCCCTAGAAGTGTGCCTATCTTTAACAACATATCGCCTTAGTTCTTAATTGTCCAAACGATCATTTTAGTTTTTGTTCAATCTCCACTTTATAATTAAAAATAAGGTATAAAAAATAATAGTTTAATTAAACTAATTAGACCTTTACCGTTACGGAAATATCTTTATCTTAAACACCTATAATGTTTCATGGAAATAATGAAAGAAAACAATCTCCTCCTGTAAAATTTTCTAATGGTCGTTTGATATGATTTTAGATTTTCACGGCCAAAAGTATTTTTG
This sequence comes from Limnephilus marmoratus, assembly GCA_917880885.1. Classification (NCBI taxonomy): domain Eukaryota; kingdom Metazoa; phylum Arthropoda; class Insecta; order Trichoptera; family Limnephilidae; genus Limnephilus; species Limnephilus marmoratus. Next base: position 25,683,755 of record OU862923.1, on the reverse strand, counting down.
TTATTTGTTTTTGGGATGTTATGCCGTGTTGCGCTACCTCCTCCTTTAGCCAACGTTTCGGACAGCGTTTCAGACAGCAGTTTCGGACAGATGTGTGCATCTGCCCTGATGATGGACACTGTAACGCTGTCCGAAACGTTGGCTAAAGGAGGAGGTAGCGCAACATGGCATAACACCCCAAAAACAAATAACAAAAATAATGGTCGTTTGGACAATTAAGAACTAAGGCGACGAACAGTTGAAAAGACATTGCTGGAAGTGTACCTATCTTTAACAACAGTCTAAAAGACATCCCAAGAAGTGTACCTATCTTTAAAAACAGTAGAAAGACATCCCAAGAAGTATACTTATCTTTAAAAACAGTAGAAAAGACATCCTTAGAAGTGTACATATCTATCTATAACAACAGTCGAAACGACATCTCTATAAGTGTACATATCTTTAACAACAGTCGAAAAGACATCCCTAGAACTGTGCATAACTTTAACAACAATAAAAAAACTACAGTCGCTATTTTACGGAAGACTTTTCAATTCCTGGCAAGCCAATGATTTAATTTTAATTTAAAAAATATTTATAAAAAATAAAATTGTTTTTTCAATTTCATTTCACAAGAACTAAGAAAAAGTTCCGTTACTTCGGGTATGTAGATAAGCCCACTACACATTTCTAGCGTTTTATCTCTTCTATGGTTATCATATATAATAATATTATGGTCCTGAGCTTTTGAGTGCTTTTTAAGGTACTGGAGGATTGCCTGTTTTGGCCCGTTTGGTTGTTCTTTTTTCAAAGTCAACATTATCTCAATTTATGATTTTTAAAATACATTTTTTAATTGTAATGAAAAATTCAAAATGTGATACGCCACAAGAGTTGCCATCTGCCAGTATAACAATGGCATCCCCATTTGGAAAATGACGCGATGTTGATGGGAACATAATGGGGAAAATAAGAAAGTTTATTGAAGGTATTCAAATCTGGACAATAAACATTGAGACTTTAAGCAAGTATATTTTCTGAATTGTGATATCTTACAAGGGCTGCACGGAAGGTATTTTCTACTCTGAAACGAGGGTCAGAAAACTACTTTACACCAAATATGTATGAAATGTTTTCTCTGTTTATTCTTACTATTCTTACATTTTAAAGAATTCATCGTTGAAATTAAGTTGCAAATATAGTTTGATTTTTATAAAGTGTTTTCTTAATTTACACAGGGCCAACTTCAACATTGTCTGGACCAAGACCCTCAACAGCCTGGCAGGTGGTAAGAATATGATGATGGAGCTAGTGGAGCAGTCTACCCTATTGTATGACCAGAGGGAAGAGTGGTGCAGGAAACTGCAAGTGATTCGGGAGAGAGCCCAGGGGGACCAGGTGGAACACGTACAGGTTAGATAAATACCAGATTAAGAACTGAGGAACAATAAATTAAAAATACACTGATTCTATGGCATCTCCTGGCTTCAGATAAAAAAACTAACACTAGCGTCCCCAGCACCGTTATCGGAAAACGTCTAAGGCGTTGTCCAAAAGCCATTCGCAATCCCAGCGTACTGCATCTCTCCATTTTGTTTGCTTACTCGCTTATCATGGATACAGTATCTAAATTTATCTTAATCTTAAATAATGTTAAATAACCATTTTAATAAACTGTAACTAGAAATTTCTACAAATTTATTTTAGTCTTAAAATTTTTATATAATTTATGAAAATATGAATCCATATGATCCTTTTGATTTAAATGTTGCAGGAAATGGGAGAGCTGCAACGACAACTGGACCACGATTCAAAGCTCCAGCAGTTCTTGGCAGTTAAGGGTTCCAAAAGAGTGATGGCTGAACTTGAAGCCAAGGAGGCTGCAAAAAAGAGAGCTCAAAGAGATAACGATATTGCGACTCAGGAGAGACACAAAGACATTTTTAAGATGATTCAGGTAACAATCCGAAAATACTGTTATTTTTTAATCTCTCCTTTGGGCGCGTTCAGACGTTTCAATTTTTGTTGATCCACTTTTATTTAACGTAAAAAGTTGAACGAGATTATGTTCACACGTTTCAATTTAAGTAGAACCGAATTTGACATTCAAGATGGCGTCAACTGAAATTGTCAGTGCGTGCGTCTCTCTAACTTCTGATGTTTTGCGAGATGAGCTCGAGATTATGAAAAAGCATAAAAAACGTCGTATTTGGGCGAGAAAATGGATCATGAATTAGGCGCATCCAACACAATTTTGAAAGAGATGGAACTAGAAGACTCCGAAGGATATGGATGACAGAAAAACAATTTTATGAGCTGCTTTCCAAAATTGGCGATAAAATTTTTCAGAGATGTTTAAATTAATAATAATTACTACTCACTACAATAACCAGAGAAGCAAGGAAATAATCCATATTTCGTTAAAATTAGCTTTACCATAACCTAAAAACAACAACGCCAAACGTCATACTTTGACATAGGTAGTTATTGTTATTAGATTTGTACAATGTTGTTTTTCTTTTTATTTATGCGTATTAATGGTGACGCATGCTCTGAATATTTACCGTTATTTTTTTGTCATTATCATGATATATTGGGTAGGTAGTGAAAATGAAATACATATTATTTATTGCAGTATCACGGGCATTTCTATTTGTGTACAATTCTTGCTTTTAATCCCAAAGACAGGGATGCATAAATCTGAACATCAAATCATCCGACCATTTCAAATATTTTTTCATTGAAACGGATTCCATGACGGTAGAACTAGGAATGTCTAACGAATATGGACATAAATGTTTGGCGTCTAGTTGTGCACGCGAGTAACTATGGTAACCAAGATGGCGTGATCATACTTGAACGTCAAAAGTAGACGGGCTATCAACTTTAGCTAGTCAACAAAAAACTTGTTCAACTTTGTTGAAATAAGGTTCACACCTGTCAATATGCTTTCAAGTGTCGAGTTGATCAACTAAAGTTGAACCGTGTGAACCGGATATTTGGGATTAAAATAAAGTGATTTACAGGAATATGCTGCTGAAAACGACGTAGAGCGGCTGATCAATCAATTCACGAAGCAAGACGAAGAGAATTACGCTTTGTTCAACTATGTGAACGAGGTCAACCAAGAGCTCGAAGCGTTGGCAGCAAATGTCTCGGAACTGAAGATTAATTTGGGCAAGTATAATTTAAAACTTACATTTTTATCGATCGTCCAGTTGATTAGTCACACATGTCCAAATACTAGTTATACGTAGGTATATGTCTAATATGATTTTGAGATAATTGAAGAAAACAATATTCGACCACTCACCATTAATCAAATATATGACATGGGGAAGTATAACGATCCGGTATTTTACGGGTAGTACGACATTTTGAATTTCCCATAAGTAACCCAGAAAACACCTTTTTTTTGTTTATTCACTACAAGTGTTTCAGCATGGTGTTTAATCTGAGTATTGTACCAAATCAAAATATCTTTGTACAAGATAGAGGGTACACTTTTACATATAACCGCATTATCAACTCAAATTTCGAATTTCCGGGGATGTCTGACTATTCAACTGTACGATCGATATAATTTAATTAAACATTAACTTACTTGTGTGTGTTTCCAAAGGTTTTGAGTATCAAATACTGTTAAAAATATGGCGAAGACATATTAAAATATAAAAGAGAATGACAGATTACAGAAACAGAGATATTTATTCAATTTATATTTTAAGTTGACTCTAGATTTGTAATTATGGTCCTGCCTCTGCGAGTTTCGTTGTAATCTCTCGTTCTCTTGCATGCGTCCTTTACGAGAAAGGCAGAGAGGATTTACAAAGGAAAACTATCAGCGATACGCATTTACTCGTAGTATCGCAGAGTACTGTAACAGAGTACGGTGTCACAGATTAAAGTGTCACAGGGGATAATGCCACAAAGCCCAGAATCAAAGATCAAAGTATCCCAGTGTAATAATGGTAGGTATTATGTAAATGAACCAAAAGGTTACCAAATATATTTTTATGTTTATGATTTCTTAGAGAACATGCGAACCGAAAAGAGAGAGAGAGAGGCGGTAGAGCAAGAGACATTGGACACTTTGAAAAACGCGTTGAGGAAACAGAAACAAAGCACATCAGATGCAAAGGAGCAAGCAGTAGAGTCGCAGAATAGACTGGACAATTCGATGGCTGATATACTGAGCCTTTTTAAGTAAGTTCTACCCAACTACCTACCCACGATCACGAAAATCATAATTCATTAATATAATCCGGAAACACATGAACTGCTTACTGCAGTTTACGGCGCCGCATCCGCGCTCAAAAAGAAGATGGAGAGATATGTAATTACGAATGTTAGAGAAGCGCGCTAATATTTAAAGCGATAAAATCGATGCGAATATTGTGAATTTTTTCACAACTATAACTTGTAAAATAACTGAAACAAACATGTTTATAACAATCTTCGGAGCATGCTTTGCGATTTTTTTCTATCGAGGGAATTTCATATAATTTGCATTTCGGCGTGGAACGCGTCTAGATATTATCTTAAAAAATAACATATATTTTTTTAAGAGCTTAAAAACTTCAAATGTTTAAGGGAGATATGTAAGAAATCGGTAGAAATTCGAGTAGCGGCGGCTTAAAACCAAATAGTCCACCTGGACTCCACCGTTTATCTTATATTTTTAGGTTTTAAATGTCCAAATTTGGGTGGCTGTCGCTCGAGGAGCTACGAGGTAAGGTATTAATAAACGGGAGCACACATGTTTTTCAAATTCAATTTTTCGAAATCAATTGTCCGAATTTCAGTTTTTTCGAAAGACTAATTTTCCGAACAGCAATTGGCCGAAAGACATATTTTTTGAATTTATTAATCAACTTTTAAAATATATATTTCACTTGCTTATGACATGACTAAGGAGATACTGTTAGGTTAGGTTAGTTGATATTGTCCATCCTATAATAAAATACTCTTGTACGTACTGTAAACATACTTATATCAATTCAATAAACTAGTTTTTCGGTCAATTGATGTTCGAAAATGATGTTGTCGAAAAATTGAACTTCGAAAAATTGTATTTCGAAAATTTGATTTCGAAAAATTGATTTCGAAAAATTGCAATTCTGTCAATTTTCCTAGACTCTTAATAAACCTTATGAAGTAGTTAATGATGCTATCAGAGATAGTGATTGGTCTTCTATCGTCAATGCACAACATATGGACACCGTGGTACTGAATTTTTACAAAATAATTGATACCCATTGATCATTAGTAGCTATGTTTGAAATTCAGATAGCCGCACATGCTTGCGACAAAACGCTAACAGCGCCGTTAGAAACAACAACTCTTAAAAGAATATATTTGAGAATCATGATATAATATATTATTATTAAATATTCGTAAGATTTGTAACGATGTAATACGATTTTCAATGTTTTAAGAATATATTTTCCCAACAGAATGATGCAATGTGATGCAGCACCAATTCTGAAGCTCTTGGGGACCAACACTAACGTGGACATCAATAACGTGATGCTTTACCTGAAGACTATCGAGAGGAAAACTTTGGACGTCGTTAACTGCGCGTACTATGCAGTATGTACCGGTCGCTTTATTCGCTGTTCCCAGGAGTGGATATTAAACCAGACTTGTGGACTATGTTGTATTGAGGCAGATATGGACTGGACAATTTACTAAAAAAAGACTGCCCATTGTAAAAAGTAGTCTACAGATTTTTATTAAATGATTCTCTCATTAAATTGTGCGTTATAGATCATATCAATATGTTTTCCTGAAACCTCTCTATCAAATCAATCAAAACTAACTCGATGTTAAAATTACTTTTCGTCTATCGGATTTTATCTTTCCTACAAAGGATAATTTGATTTTTTTATTCTATTCAATCATTGTGGTTACTTAAAAGAAAAACGTGGGGTCGGTTGTACCTTTACACCACTGTTACTTTCTTTCGTGGAAATGTCTTTCGTTCGACGCATCCATAACTCAAATAATCCTTTTCGTTGCGAAGAGTAAATGATTTTTTGGTCGCGCAGAGTGAATTTGAGGCTATATCTGACCTCTTTCTCACTCGACGACGTTAGTGCAATAACAAGCAAAGAACAATGGTCTATTTTAGAATATACACGTCACTTGGCGCCACAACCCTTGGGCCACGAGATATATTTAAATATTTGGCGACAAAAAAGCGTTCTCTGCGGGATTGTGGGAGCGTGGGAGTGTGGGAGGTTTTTTAAAAATGTTATCACTTTAAAAAAATACTCTCCGTAATCCCATTATAAGAAGTTGAAATTGTTGCTCTGTCAATGATGAACGATTTGTAGAGCCACGAACTCACGATGTTTGGGTGCGAATCCGACCACTCAACCACCGAATTTGCACAACTCGATTTCAAACCAGTTAAATCAAAGTTTACTTGACAAACAAAGCTCAAAGTGAGGATTGCAGAACAAATAATTACTAAAATATTTAAGAATTTTTGACATGGTTTACCAAACAATTTTCCTTCTGCCGTTTCTGTAAATCTATCTACTGAGAAATTTGTGCCTGTTATTGTTAAACCACTGGGAGTGTTCGTCTCTGCCTATTGCCTAGTTGGTAAAGTCCTAGTTGGTGCGAAGTCCGTGACAACAACTAACAACTAATGACAGCTCTGGCGATTTGGGACTAATTCTCACGACTATCGAAACTGTTCCTCATTATTCCGACACCCATTCATAATAACTCGCCAGCTATTGGAAGCGCCTGTCAGTGTTTAGATTATTTTTAATCTTTAGTAGCTGCACTAACTGGAATTTCAGAATTAGTTTTAATTATTTGTTTGATGAATACACTTCCGATACAATGGTTTTTGTATTGTTTAGATATATTAATCAATTGCTTTTATTATAGATAAATCATTATTTTAAAGCTACCCTTGCTTCTGTAGTGGTGTGGATGGATAATAAAAGGATTTTATAATGTTTTTGGTTTTATTAGGAAGCTGAAGAATGAAAAAAATGTAATAATGTCGAAATGAATCGCGTGTCTAAATTTAAACGGAATTGATAAACGTCGATACGCAGAATGCACCCAGTATCTTTAGATATTTGCGGTGTAAGAAGGAACTGCAGGAGGGTTTTTAACAATAGTTTTTTTTTAAACATTTAATGCTATCTTTGTGCACAAAAATTGTATGAAGAGAGTTGTAATGGATATTCTAAGAACGTTTTTGGTTTCAGCGATTAAGTGTCAATAATTATCGTCTCTTAAAAAAATTTTAACAATCCATCAAATGTTTTTAGTTAATTTTCACATTCTGTATAAGTATAGATAGAACTTGAATAATGCTTCACATTACTTACTTACCCATGCACCAACAATCGAAATTAGTATGTTTAGTTACTAACATGCACTAATTATAAAAACGTGCATTTCAGGAGAGGGTTCGGCAGATAGAAGAAAACAGGAACAAGGTGAAGACGGTTACTACGGCCAGCACGCTCGTTAAAGTGAAGATGACGGGAAAGGAGCAGAAAAAAGGAAGGTCCAAAGCCAACTTCGCTGCCGAAAGGTCATCCAAAATATGATCACAAGCAAGAATCTGCCAAGGGTTGGGAAAGGATGAAAGATTTTTAGGGGTCCTGTCATTGTATTCCTTGCCACCGATATTTTATACGTAAGAACTAACAATCTAAGGTAGGTAATGTAAGTACCGGGTCGACTATATATAATACAAGGGCTCTACGTAGTTTGATGTGTCACGTAATCAAGTCAGTGCCATCAAGCAACAATGGTTTGCGCATGGCGGCGATTGCTGTTGATACTCGTTATTAGAATAATTAGACTATTTTAAACTATGAAGTTCACTTAGCGACAGTACTGACTTCGTTATTTACTCCAGCTTGTCTTTTGTAATGTGTAGTTTCCTACATGTCGTGGAAGAGTTTATTCACCCGTCTGCTTGTTTAGGAATAAATAAATCCTAAAACACGTAATCGCGTTATACTTTCATAAGACCAAAAACGTCCAAGAGCGACCTTAAATTTTAAAAGCTATATATCTCTCTTCCTCTCATGCAAACATATGTATTTTTATTTTAACCAGAAAGAGAACTAAATAATGCTTCTTATTGTCTTTGAAATAATAATCGTCAAATATCTTGCGTAGATATTTGACGATCTCAATCCAAAGTGACGGTTTCAGAATTTACGCGCGAAACCGAGGCTTCCGGATTGTGAGGTGCGAATATATTGAACCAAGCAGACGGGTTAAGCATATATTTTTATTTATTTTAAAAGTTTAATAATTTTGGTTTGATAGATGAGAATGTATACTTAACATGAATTTACTTACTACATTTGGAGTGGAAGCCATTTATAATTTCTGTAACAAATGGTTTCCAACTAACCAATTCATTAATTAGGTGGGTACATTATAAAAAGCTGCTATTTCTATATGGTGCATTACTTACAATATATACTTCGATGGCAGGCTTAAGTTATTTATAAAGACTCAACAACAGTTCTCCGGTAACCCGCTAGATGAAAACACTAAAGGAGAATTTATCGACGTTTCGAACGGTCATTTTATAATACTTTAAAGCGTGGTGACATACAACAACTGAAAACAAATTTCAGATGCGCAGTTAAGCCAATCTCACACGAGCCCTGTACTCTCATAATATATGTGGACTTCAGCTATTTTACAATATCGCTCGCCGTATTCGCATAAATAATGTATGGCGAGCGATATGGAGAAAAAACTAAGCCGACATAAATTACAAGATTTATAAATCGCGAGTGGGGCTAGCATTACAGATTACTACCAATTGTATGTATGAATTTATTATACCGTTTAAATTTTGATTTTTTTTTATGCAGAAAATCGAATTTAATAAATTAATATTAAATTCTGCAAGCATTTTAATTTTTATTACTGTAACAGCTCTTTGTCGATACAAAAAATAAAAAAAAGATAAAAGCGAAATAATAATTTGGAATTCTTTAACAATTTGGATACAATGTTAAAAACCTATCTGCAATTAGTAAGTGAAAAATTACATTGTTTATTTTTTATTGAAATTGACTTAAGATAACGTTTTATACCCCCGACGTACACAAAATCCAACGATTAAACAAAATACCTAAGAGAAGAACTTTGCATACCGATTCAAATACATACCGAAAATTCTGTCCAAACGGTTATTTAAAAAATGGCAGCTAAGATGGCCGCAACGCCAAAGCCAGTAAATAATATAATTGGTAACCACGGAAACGATATGTCGCAACAATCTTAGCCGCCATTTTATTGCATAACCGTTTGAATCCATTGTTTTATTGATATGCCAAGTCCTTTCTTATTTTCATTGTCATTGACAAAATGCAAGAATGTTACGTTATTTTGATCAAAACATGCACTTCAATAATGGAGAGAGAATTTGAATTTGCTTGATCTCTGTACGTTGTTCTCTTCATTTGTATATATTACCTTATATACAGTCAAGGGTTAAGCTACAAAGGGCCATAAAGATATCATTTCAAAGGACCGACATCAAAGAAAATTATGCTCTTCTTTGTCTTTGTGTTACGTTAAATCTAGAAAATCTTATTGTATTTATTTTCGGCAGCAGACAACGTGAAAGGTACCTTTGGTACTCATCAAAGTGTTTTCTTGGACTGATTAATTCATAATAGAAGCTAATTAGCATCATCAATAAAGATATTTTAAAATTTTACTTAATTTTTATTAAATTTGACTCAATTTTTATAATTTTTTTTAATAAATGATGTATTTTTTACAGAGAGAAGGAGAGTGTATTTTTTCAAATAGCTCTGGGCATTTTTTAACAATACTCTTACCCTTGAATTTAATATTGAATGTTAATTTATCCTGAGGCATTTTAATTTATTTATTTATTTACGGACAATTAGTCCAATTAACAATATATCAATAACACGAATAAAAAAATAAGAGAGATCACAATGAAAGGAGATTACATGTAGAGATGTAGATGAAGAGCATTGACAAAATACATCTTTTCTTCTTTAATATATAAAACAAAGTCGGGTTAGTTACACTATTTATAACTCGAGAACGGCTGAACCGATTTTGATGATCTTTGATTTGTTGGATTTGTTTCCGCTCCGGATAGGATAATAACTATTAAAACATCGCAAAAATTCATGAAAAAGAAAGTTATGATGATAATTCATTTCCTCATACATTTAATATGGAACGAATTTTCATCTTTTGAAAGAGCTGAAGGAATATTGTGGTAGGTATAATATTGCAGTTTGCTTCAATTCCAAAAATTCGAAAACGTCAAATGTCAATGCGTTGATTGTTGTGCATTTGTTTTTAATCATATAATGCTGCCCTTCTTTCTTGCACACTCAATGTCAATAGTCGAAAATGAGACAAATGGTGATCGTATGTCTGCACACCTCCAAAGGAAAAATACAATAATTATAATAAATCTCTGAAGTAAAACGCATTTTTTTACATAAGCTCCACACAGGAGGCCCTGAGGAAAATAATTTCTCTCAGGACCTATGTCATCTTAGGGGATGCTGTGTGGAGGATCTTTTTAAGGAATGGGGAGGATAGAAAGTTCTGGGAAGGAAAAAGGTATGAGGGGTGGGTAGGAATCTGGGGGTCAGTGTGTCCGGGAGTGATGGACGTATTTAATTAATTTTTTTTTCAGGTTCTCCATAAAACAGTTATACACCAAATTATTACGGAGAAGATTACAAAATACAAGAGAAAAAAAAGGCCAAGGGGGCAGTTTCACTATGTTGAGAATATGAATATATTGTATGAATCCATCCCTCCAACTGTGGTGCAAGGCAATGGGTCGAGAGAGTCCGGCTGGAAAGGTCAAAAGGCCTCCCTCAACCAGTCTCTCTCGATCCGGCCCGCCACGCAGCAGGTGGGCAGGCGCATCAACTGCCAAGACCCGGACTTAAGTCACCTCATGAACCCGGGCACCCCTGCTAAATCACCAAACGTAGCGAACCACTTGGGGTGATCTATGGCAGAGGTGTTGGTTATTCAATAAATGGTTCCCGGGGCGGCGGCACCCGTATCCGCCTCCCGAATTCCCGTAAGTAATTGTAAAAGTAAGAAAATCACAAAAATATAAATCCGTACACAACGCCATCTCTGATACTGACAAAAATTGCTTCATTGCGTAATTTTTAACTTAATAAAAAAACTGAATTTAATTCAACAGCAATTGATTCTGAGACGGTACGAAGTTATAGTATAATATAAAAGTACATAGAGAAGATAACTACAAGTAGCTTGAAGATGGATTTAAAAAGACTTTAAAAAACCGCATTGCGTAACGACTGCCGAAAGTCATTTAGGCTTACACCAAAAAATTCAATGCTTTGATATGTGTTGACTAGTTAAGTCTCGACATTCTGGATAAAGGAGAATGATATCCATAATTAGTAGAATGTTGATTGAGGAACAGCAATTCATTATTTCGGAGTCTACGGGAAGGAATCTTGAACTGGATGAGTTGTAACAAAGCAGGTGTGTCAGTCAGGTGTGATAATTTTGAAAATGCATATTAGATCAGAGTCCATTAATGGTGGCATTTACTATTATCGGAGGTTGACTTTGATCAAAGCACCGGAAAACAGTCACACATGTTTCAAAGCCTTGAGGTACTTCTTAGTGAGGTACTTCTTAGTACTTCCATGAGGCGTCTTCTTATTCTATTTCCTCCATAATTAATGTTCTCTTGGTTTGTCAATGAGATAAAGTTGTCCTTTATTTATTTTTTACATTACTGTGTATACTCTACACAGGAGGCCCTGAGACTAGAGGATGCTGTGTGGAGGGTTTTTTTAAGGAAAGGAAGAAAAGGAAGTTCTGGGAAGGAAATAGGTGTGAGGGGTGGGTAGAAATCTGGGTGTCAGTGTGTCCAGGAACGACGTATGAATCCGTCCCTTCAACTGCGGTGCAAAGCAATGTTCCGAGAGAATACGCCTGGAGATGTCAAAGGGACTCCCTTAACCATTCTCTCACGATCTCAGCTGGTGGGCAGACGCATCCGCCGCCAAGACCCGGACAAACCTCACCCCGTGAACCCAGGCACCCCTGCTAGGTCACCAAAGTATGGCAGAGGTGTTGGTTATCCAATAAATGGTTGCCGGGGCGGCGGTACCCATACCCGCCTCACAAATTGATGGAGGTTCGCTTTCGTCAAAGCACCAGGTACACGTTTCGAATCCACGAGGTATGGCGTCTTCTTGTTCTAGGTCCTTCATAAATAATGGTGTTCTCTTGGATTATTACCATCTGGGTGTGCTTGTGCTTTATGTAACAATTTGTAGATATTTTGTTTTTGAGGAGCAATTATTTGCAAATAATTCCCTTGCTGGCGGACGAGGCGGAAAGTGTGATTCTGTATCGTTTGTATTACCTTTTGCATAGTAAACATTAAAAAAGTAGCAGAAAATGGTTTGAAAGAGAGATATGTATATACAAATGTTAGAGGGAGCGCGCCGATGTTAAAAAAATGATTTTCAGCGAAAATTGTGAAAATCTATATATATAAAAATCAAAATATTTGTTTCTGGGTTTGTATGTATGGGGTCTATGCGTTGCTAAACCATTAATCCGATTGCGATGAATTGTGGATTTGATGTGCGCATGCCCGCGATGGTTTTTGTATACAATAGTGAGCTCTGGCATCATGAAATTACGCGTTGCTGAACCGTTTATCCGATTGCGACGAAACTTTGGTGATTTAATGCAGGGGCGGTGGAGGGATATGGGAGGGGGGGGGAGTGGCGAGAGGGGGGAGGGAGGGGGCAGGTGGAGCGGGGGGGGGGGGGATGTGGAGGAGGCGGAGTGGGAACCCCCCTTAGCGAAGACGCGGGAAAAAGCTAGTATTTAATCAAACATCGCTCGTTTAAAATAGAGCAAAAATTTCTTGACATAGCCAGGCACTTCCCCACCTTCCTCTTCCCCATCTCCTTCCTCTTCCTACTTACCTTCAGCCTCACAACATATCCCATTTAGCGATGCCATAGTATCACTTGTTCCAGGCAGTTGAGATCAGTTGGAACTCTTGCGCGGCATTCTCCGACAGTCTCCGTGGTCTAGAGGCAAGGCTCTTCGCGGGATCGAATCCCGGCGTGGGCAAATAAATTTTATTTCGTATTAATTAAATAAAATTATTATAAAGTATATTTGCGGCACGTTCGGCAGTGGAAGATACTCTCAGTATCGCCCTGGTGTAAGGCCACTATTCAGAATTGAAACGTTGCTTGATATGGTTTTATTAGCCTTGTTGGTGACCAGATCGGAACAATCAGTTTCTCTTTCCCATCCCCTTCCCCTTCTCACTACCTTCAGCCTCACAACATACCCTAATTGGGGATGCCATAATAATAATAAATTTGGAAAACTTATATAGCGCTAGTTTTGCGAAAAATCGCCTCAAGAGCGCTGGTGTCACTGGCTCCAGATGGGAGCAGTGGGACTCTGTGCAGTATTCATGTACAAAACAAATAATTACAAAAATTAAAAAAATAATAATTAAAAAAATTTTGACGTGTGATTCACCAAACAAAATTTACAAACAAAAAACTGAAAGAAAACAGAAACGATGCATTCTAATAAAAATATTATTTTTTAATATTTTTGAGAACTATTTTCCATCTTTTTCGGACACCGATATAATAATTTAACCTTTATCCTCCAAGAATCGGGTCCCAATGCTAAAGTTTTGTGTCGAAAACTTACTACTCGATAAAATGATTTCATTGTAACATTAATTTGGTAATGAAAACTACATATTGAAAAAGTTGCACATCATGTGTTGCGATCAGTCTATGAACTTTTAAACCCCATTTAAAGGAAAAAAATATTTTCAATTTATCGTGTAGCTATTGAAAAATAATGTAATATATTCTATTCAATAATCCCATTGCCACTGGTCATAATAGTATTTGAATTCCAAATGCAGGCAATAAAAGATTCTAAAGTGGGTTAAGCGCAAAAATAAAACCAGCAACCAGAGTGCATAGAATATTTTGGAGAGATAAATTTATTTAGCTCATTTCAATTGGTCAGTTTCCTACGAACCTTCCGTAAAACGCTGTTGGGGGGTCCTGTATTTAAGTTATTTGTGACCTTAATTCGATTAAAGTTATATTCGTAATAATTGAATCAAAATACGTAAAACAGAGAAAATTGAAAAAAAATATTCAAAATTTTTCAATGATAATTTGGGATAAGTTTTTATTAATTTTCTACCAAATTGAACGACTTCAATAATATTGGCCCATCCTCACGCCAATATTATGGAAAATCAAATTTCCTCTAATTTTCAAATTTCCTAACAAATATACATACCTATATATTTTTTTAAACTCGAATATTTACATATTGAAATTAATAAATTACTTGGTTTTTAGCACTTTTATTGTTTATAAAACCGACATGTTTCGTCAGCAAAGCTGACTTCTTCAGGGTTTTGACAGAACTCATATTATTACATATTACTTACATATTATTTTATTTCATCCGCCATACCAGGGATGTACCTGCGTTATGGCGGGTTATGTTTACGGATTCATACAGAATCAATACCCGAATTTCCTCTGAAATAATGAGATTTGTAAGTAGGTACTTAAAAACCCATCTACTGAATTAATAGACACGACTTTTTCACATTGAAAAAAGCCTTCACTTAATCATTTAAACGGCCACCATCTTGAACCGGAACCGGAACGCAACAAACAAATTTAAATACAAGAAATTCCTAATGGTCGAGTTAAAACAGGACTTCGCCAAGCTGAGTCGACTAGATATAAAAGAAAACTCCAATACTCGGTTACATGATGAATTCAAGGTTACAAAAGTGATAATCCGTGGAAAGACTCAGTAGAGTAAGACGACGCAGTTCATTGGCTTTGAAACCTATGTGTCATGTACGAGTGCAGTTTTACTGAGTGTTTCCGGAATGTAACTTTTGATAGGAAAGGAAGGATTTTGATTTCACCAAACTCTGTTATGTACAAACCTACAAACTTATTTTTGAGGTTGAGGGCACGACACCATTACTGTACCGCATTGTTCTTTCAATCTTTGTCCTTTTTTTAAGGCACATTATGCTTTTGTAAGTCTGAGACAAAATATTAAACATTTTTCAACGATGTCACCCAAAACCAAATAAATATGTTTTTTGATTTATTTGTTTTTGGGGTGTTATGCCGTGTTGCGCTACTTTCTCCTTTAGCCAGCGTTTCGGACAGCATTACAGTGTCCATCATCAGGGCAGATGCGTAATTGTTAGTGGTGAAATGTGTGCTTATATACTTAGAAGCGATACCTAGTTGGTATTAGAGTATACTTCACAATGGTTTTCTGCCTTTAGCTTTGGTGTAGCCGTCAATTATCGGATACCAAGAACTATTGAGCTTAGCTCCATCGTCTCTATTAATATTAATTGGATTTTTGTGAATTTCTATTGCCTCCGTAATCAGGCGTGCTCTAAGGGTTTTGAGTCTTCCCAGGACTTCAGGAACAAATCTAAATCTAAAAATCTAAATCGTAAATCTAAAATCATACCAAATATCTTTTTATTTTTTTAATAATAGCAAAATTAATGTGAAAAATACATAAAAAAATAATTAAACTTTTTTAACAAAGGCTGTATCAAAATCGAACCAGTCTTGTGATATGACTGATATGAGTTATAATGTATAAAATCTTATTTTTTTTGTTGTTTTGTTGGATTACTGGCAAGGCTAAATAGACTGTTTTAAAAGCATCAGTATTATTATTTGATAAAAAAAGAATACCTTTAAAAGTAAAAAAAAAACAAAATGAAGGGGAAAAATTGAAAAATTCTATTATAAACCCTATTAGCATCGAACCCGTTCCGTTCGATTGCCAGTCAAGCATCATACCCACAACATTTTCGTAATTTGATATAGGCCCGGTAAATGAGATAATTTTAATCTTGGCTTGGTTAGAATGCCGAGCTTAGCGCGGCTTGGAACATAATCCGTATATAGGTCGCAAGCCTAGATATCACCAATATTACACGGATTGTCTAATTAAATCGGTTTAAATAGGGGAACTTGATTTCTTTCTTTGAAAAACCAAATGTCTACATGTGTACTATGTAATCGTATATCTATGATTTCAACTGTAATCGGGAGATTGCGATCGTTGTAAATACTACAGTTTAATAGTACAATTTAATAGTTTTCAACAATAGCAGTTTATTTCAAGAACCTAAAATGTTTATAGGCGGGTTGTTTTTTTTATGAAATGATTTTTAATAAAGTTCCCAACTTCAATCAGGGTAGTATAATGCTGGCTATATTCAAGGCCACTAATTTTGAATAACATTTGTTTGCCAGCCGTGCACTATTTATGAAATTAACCGGTGAAAACAAACTATCCTGACGTTGATTTTTTTAAAATATCTTACATCTATTTTAGATTGATTATATTACCAATTAATAACATCGACATTCCTCATATCAAGCTCGATGATTATAATAGTCCACACTTATAAAATTCGATAATTTTCGTAAATTTCGGTGACATGGAAGTATTATGTATTATTTTTGTACATGTTAGATTTGACATATGTGACTGCTGGCGTCTCGGAGGTTAAAAAATGAACTATTCTCTGGCTTATCACGATTTGAGATTTAGCCGGCTCACATTTGAGCGAGGAATGTCGTACATAGCGAGGATACGGACTGAATGATATACCGGGCCATTGTAATTTTGCTTAGTAGGTATTCGATGAAAAATCAGTCAAAGAGGTTGCAACGAAGCTTTGAGCGGTACGCCTTCAATTTCTCGGGGTATGGTTGACGTTGGACGCTACATTCTTGGCCATCTTCTTCTGGGAGTTGATGACGATGTTCCTCAATTCGAGGATGCCCTTGTACACGTAGATAAGTTGGGTATCGAAGTCTTCGTGGTCTGCGTTGGGTTCCATTCCTAAAAATAAATTAATAAAAAAATTTAAAAATGGTGAAGGAGTAACGAGTAACCGCAACTTTAAGCAAGTACTTGTAGAAAACTTCAACAACTTGGCAATATATTATCTATATAATTTTTGTGTGGAAGGTATTTTTAAGGAAAGGAAGGAGAGGAAGTTCTGGGAAGGAAAAAGGTATAATGAGTATGTAGGAATCTGGAGGTCAATGCGATCAGGGATGACAAACGTATGAATCCTGATCGCATTGACCTCCGTATGGGTCAAGAAAGTCCGGCTGGAGAGGTCAAAGAGATCTCCCTCAATCAGTCTCTCTTGATCCGGCCTGCCACGCAGTAGGTGGTCAAAAGCATCCACCGAGCGAGTTTGGCGTGTTATCCGACTATGATGCCGAAACGATCAATAATGCTTGTTTCCCGAAGCATTTTCCATTGAAATACAGGTGGAACAATGCCAACACGCCTACCTGACATATGTGCTCTAAAGATTTGCAATCTGTCGGTTAAGGTAGGATCTATCAAACAAACCACCAGTTTTGCACAGAGGCAAGGGTATTTCAGAACAGATGTGGCTTCCAAATTCAACAGTTCCAGGAGTTACTATGGCTTTCCAATTTTGGTATAAGCTGCGAGGCTGAAGGAAACGGGGAATAAGTAGTAAAATTCAGTCTCTGGAACGAGGGGCGAATATAATTAAATTTCATTTGAAAGCTCAATAATAACCCACAGGTTTAAAAAAAGTGAACTTTCAAGTACCAAATGAAGGTCCAAACCTTTCTGTTTGCAGATGTTGCAATAGAAGTCCCAGAGACTATCACGCACCCTGGCCAGTTCTATCTGTTTCCCAGCCGTAACCTCCTTCGCTCTGTTCAGCACCAGTTCCCATTTCCTGCTCTCCGTGCATGTCTTGTCATATCTATACTGTAAACAAAAATAATAAATAATGCCATCACAATGTGAAAACCTTTCAGAAGAAGTATTCTTCGAAAAATTAAATTATATATTGTAGAATGGGTTGTAAAAACAGGGTCTTTCATTAAGAGCTTCCTATCTTTAAATTTAAATAAAACTGAGTGTGTGTGAGATGTCATCTTGCTTACATATGTATTACCTATATACATTTCCTTTGTGTATCTATTTGTGATTCAAACTTATTTTTTCAGGCTTGTAAATTGGTCCGAAATTATAAAAAAAAGTAGAGGCGGGAAATACCTCTGCTGATGTTCTCACAAGGACACCATTGCAAGACATAACGAATGCAGACATTGAAGAAAAATTGTTGGACCCTCAATTACCCTTTTTTTACGTAATTATTTGTTCGTCACAACCTGCCCCACCCCTGTCACAACTCACCCCACGGGTGGGGCACGTTGTGACAATTCCCATATTTTGTAAAATAATATTTTGTCGCTTTATTCGTATGTTAACAAGGTTAATAATACCAAAATAATGTAGCCAAAGAGTTATTTGTTTCCATTAAAATGTCAAACCTTTAATTTCATTAAAGATTTTTCTACTATACGCAGTTTTGTAATTTAGTCACAACACGCCCCACCTTCCCTACTTTAAAGGCAACTTTGACATTTTTATGAAGTAATAAAAATTATTTTATAAATTATCTTACCCCTTCTATTGTATTAATATAATGAAAAAAAAAGGATCGTAAAAATTGAGTGGAAAGTTAAATTTAAATACGGCAAATCTGTGTTCCAATGTAAATCTGTTGTTTGTAATGAAAATTTCTTTTATTAAACACTAGAAGACCCGGCCACACGTTGCTGTGGCTAACGAAACATAACGCCATTTACCCAACCTTTATAAAATCCACACCATCCGCTCGCCAGCTGCCCGCTGCCCGCTGCCCGTTGCCTAAATTCAATATTTGAATTTCTCGGCTTTTCTCTACTATAATAAGCATTTATTATACATATAAACCTTCCTCTTAAATCACTCTATCTATTGGTGAAAACCGCATGAAAATCTGTTGCGTAGTTTAAAAGATCTTTGCGCACATACATTTTGAGCGACTTCATTTTATACTATGTAATGATAATGATGATACCTACCACAAAACTTAAATTTCTACTCATATAATTTGGCACTTATATACATTATTAAAAAAAAAAACTCAAAAATGCATATTCAACAAAAATGTATTTTTGACCGATTATCTCTATCTCTACATATTATAAAGTAAAGTCCCCCGCGCCGTCTGTCTATCTGTTCGCGATAAACTCGAAAACTACTGAACGGATTTTCATGCGGTTTTCACCAATATATAGAGTATTTCGTGAGAAAGGTTTAAGTATGTAATTTGTCAATGATTTGTGTAAATTGGTTGAAACATAACGATAATTGTTGGAAGTGTCGGAAAAAAGTCCAGCCGCCTGGTAGCTTTCATCGAAAACGCTGCCTAATCCTTTTAGGATATAACAAAACAATTAATGGTGGGATATTCCTCTTTTATAGATCTACAAAAAAGTCTTACTATACACATTATATCTAATATGCAATTGATAAGAATAATAAGATAAGAAGATAGAATGCGTATATTAAGCTATCCGTAAAAGATAGATATATGCCATTGCGGACTTTTTTGTAGATCTATAAAAGAGGAATATCCCACCATGCGTTGTTTTATTATATCCCAAAAGGATTAGGCAGCGTTTTCGATGAAAGCTACCAGGCGGCTGGAATTTTTCCGACACTTCTAACAATTATCGTTATGTTTCAACCAATTTACACAAATCCTTGACAAATTACATACGTAAACCTTCCTCACGAAACACTCTATCTATTGGTGAAAACCGCATGAAAATCTGTTCAGTAGTTTTCGAGTTTATCGCGAACAGACAGACAGACAGACAGCAAGACGGCGCGGGGGACTTTACTTTATTATATGTAGAGATGTAAAGATTAACATTTTTTTTTATTTTACTTACCATCATATTTATATAGTAAAAAGAGTAACAATATTGTTTAAATAATTATCCCTAACACACAAATAATTACCAAAGTTGTCTCTAAAATTTATTTATTTTATTTCATAAAATTTTTATTAGTTACAGATATTTGTTTTTTTTGGCAACCACACTAGGCTGATGCCCGTGTTGTGGTAGTCGTACATTTAATATTTTAAATACCATTTTATAAATACTATTTTATTAAAACAGATGATTAAACATGCTTAATAAAAATTAAGAAATACTTAAAAGTAAGTGAAAAATATAGAGAAGAAAAAAAATCATATTTTAAAGAAAAGTAGAAAATTCAAATTTTGAAATACATAAACTAATAATAAAGATGTGTTAAGAACTGAAGTGGGTAAACTTTGGGGATCGTTGGAAACGGTTAATACGCACTTTTTTTTGAAAATATCTTTTGATTCACCTTAATTACATCAAAAGACAACTATTTGCATTGGGGGAAGTGGAAAATATTTCATTCTAAATTTCGATTACGTAAAATTAAAATTAGCTTTCATTCTGTGAAACGAGACCGTCCATTTTCAAACATTATTTTCAAATGTCATTTTTTTGTGATGTTGGTATTCTTGTTACTGTACGAAAAGATGCTAGAGCAAATCGTAGCAGACTTCATGGGAAATCGGCTCGTAAAACCAACGGCTAGAGACAAAATCGCGCGGGAGTTTTTTAATGTTATAAAACTGAAATTCCGCCTAATTAGTAGGTACTTACCTAATACACATGTATTGCGTGCGTTGATTAAAATTTATTAGTTTAAATTTTTTTTGACTTTAAAATTTTATTTTTATAAGTCAACTATTTCTGCGATGTTGAGCGGCTACGTACGCTAATTTTATGTGATATGGTTTGTGATACAAAAGAAAGTGCCCCTTTATAACGCCCACTCGCGTCACGGCAAAAAAACATCCCAGTTTTCAAGTAGTTTAGCGGCTACGCTAGGTTTGTGTAACATGGTTTGTGATAGAAAAGAAAGTGCCCCCTTCGTAGCGCCTACTCGCCTCACGGCTAAAAAACATCCCAGTTTTCAAGTAGTTTAGCGGCTACGCTAGGTTTGTGTAACATGGTTTGTGATAGAAAAGAAAGTGCCCCCTTCGTAGCGCCTACTCGCGTCACGGCAAAAAAACATCCCAGTTTTCAAGTAGTTTAGCGGCTACGCTAGGTTTGTGTAATATGGTTTGTGATACAAAAGAAAGTACCCCTTTATAACGCCTACTCGCGTCAAGGCAAGAAAAACATCCCAGTTTTCAAGTAGTTTAACGGCTACGCTAGGTTTGTGTAACACGGTTTTTGATACAAAAGTGAATGTATTATTTATAAAAAATAATTAGGTACCGAAATTAAAAACATGTTTTTTTCCGTCATTTTATTCCCAAAACTCAGATAATTTAGTACTTACCTTTCCAGATTTCGTGGTACCTTCAAAATCTTCTAGCCGTTCGTTATACATTCAAGTGTATCGGGAATACCAACATACCAAAGTGATAATAACCATAATGGCGTACAATCTCACAAGACGAAAGCTAATTTTAATTTTACGTAATCGAAATTTAAAATGAAATATTTTCCACTTCACCCAATGCAAAAAGTTGTCTTTTAATGTAATTAAGGTGAATCAAAAGATATTTTTTAAAAAAAGTGCGTATTAACCGTTTCCAACGATCCCCAAAAATTAATCTGAAGTGTTCTATTCAAATATATAAATTAAAACATGTAGGTATATAAATTAAAATTTAAACATAAATAAAATTAAGTGAAAAACTAAGAGAAAAAAAAAATAATAACATTTAAAAAAAAAATAGAAATAAAAATGGTAATAAAAACTTTGAAATGCAAATATTAATAATTAAAATGTAGTTTTTAGAACTCATGTACTCTTTGAAGTACGCTCGTCCCGTTTCGAAAATCCAATGTTATACACGTGCTATAAAAAGAGAATTAGAATTACTTGACTTTATGTCAGTACTCAGGGCATTATAATATATTTTAGGAGCGATGAACCAGAATTATCGTTGAGCGAATGAGGTATTAGTTTTTGGGACCACGCAACCCAGGTTTGATGAAAAGCGGGTGTGTGCTTGATGTTGTGGAGCGATTAGTAGATTATTTTTTCGTATATAACAAACGCTTGGTTTCAGTAAATAGCTGTCGAATATCTAAGACCCTGATTTTGGCAAAGAGTTCATTTGAGGGATGGGTAGGTTGACATTTAAATATAATTCTCGGAATTAGTTTTTGAACTAAAATAATTAACTAAAATAATAAATAATCTAAATCTTATAATTTATAACTAAATAAAATAAAATAGAACATAATGTCCGAACTAGATATTTGCAATACATTTTGATTAACCCCTGAGGCAATTTTTTTCTGTTTTCGGAACAACTCATATAGGTCTCGTAGAAATCGTTGTGTCTCCCTGACTATATATTGGTTAAAAAATTATAATCTAAACGGTGGGTGTAAGAAAGAGAAAAAAACTACTCGCATTCAAATCTAAAAGTAAACCACAAATTAAAATGTAGGTACCTACATCTTTATAAATCCGAAGTTTTAGTTAGAATAAACTGAGGTGAACCAATTCTTAAAAATTTTATGTTTAAAAAATTATATGTTTTTTTTTCGAATTATAAAATTTGAAAGTACAAAACAATTTTTAGTTTTCAATTTCATTCAGAAATGCTCCATTTTTTTCATAAGTCCACACAGCAGGCCCTGAGGAAAATAATTTCCCTCAGGGCCTATGTCATCTGAGATGCTGTGTGGAAGAGACCCATGTTGTAGGAAGGAGGAATCACAGAGGCCGGCAATCATTCCACAGCCGAGCTGTTGAACACAAGAACGAATCGAAGAAGCGAACCATTCTCATGTGACAAATGTCAACCGGTACATATGTTTGGCACGCGTTTGGCGTGTTTCCTGACTGTGCACCGGCGCCGAAGGGGTCAATGACGCTAGTTCCTTGGAGCATCTTCCATTTGAAATACCGGAAGAACAAGGATAGCATTCCCACTCGACACCTGTGCTCTAAAGATTGCAAAATCCGTCTGTTAAGATGGGAGAATCTATCAGACGGACCGCCCGTTTCTGCACAAAGAGAATAGCGTATATTTTAGGTATTTTGGGGCTCCAGAACAGAGGTGGCTGCCAAATTCAACCGTGGGGCAAAATTTATTATTTGTTTGTAAAGCTGAAGTATTTTGATTTTCCTACAAAATAGGTTCGAGGCCTGAGGAGCTAAATACATAATTATTCAATTTGGTTAAATATTTTGGCCTCAAATCAAATTAAGTTTGTATAAAAAAATTCGCTCAGCCGTTTATCTTAAGTCCTCCATTTATAAAATTTGGGGGCTTTATAAACCGGATTATAAATTTTCAAAGTACCTAACAGAAGTAGGGATTACAACCCATTTTAAGTGGTAGCATTACACTTAAATAAAGGGCTGTAAAGATCGGCGTTGTGTGAATGCGGTGCGGTGCAGACCACCGAACATGTGGTCAACGAACGCCCGCTTCAATCATTCTCAGGCGGGATTGACGAGGTTCACAGGGCTACGCCTGAGGTCCTAGACTCGCTCGCAGACCTATATGTCCCCCTCTGACCCCCCACCATTCGAAAAAAGAAGAAGAACACTCTAATAAAAAATACAAGTGTGCAGTTCACACGCGGCATAAGTGAAACCTTCATAAAATTAAAGTAGACAAGAGTGAGTAGGCTACGAAGCACAGCACAAAGAGGAGACCGATTATTCATCCTCATTCTATCGCAGGCTAAATCCTATAGATGTATGTGTTTGTCTCTTTTTAGTGTCGCTTTTTCATTTCGTCAAGTTTCAAATCAAACACTAGTTCGCAGTTCACGCGCGGTAGAAGTGAAACCTTCAGAAAACTAAACATAAGAGTGTCAGGAGTGGGATAATTGTAGGGTTTATTTTTTATAATATTGTTACCAACTGATTATTTTAATTTTTTTCTACGAAGCACCGCACAAACAGGACACTGATTATTATTCTATCACATTCTTTCGCAGGCTAGGCTTCATCGAGTTTCAAATCACAACGGTGCTAAAGAAGTTTTCACTTCATAAAAGTTCATTCAACAGTTCACGGTACAATGTCCTCTAATCAATTAATCTTTCCAATTATACCAAATCCAAAAATTTTGTCGTTTGCTAGTTAAATTGTTAAAAAATAAAAGTAATTTAAAAAGGTCAATATCGCCATGTATTACGAAAAATTCATGATATTCCATATTATCACTTAAAAGCAACAATTTGGTCATTAGTCCAAACACTGCAAACGTGCCAATTCAGCTATAAAATTAATCATGTTAAAAATCAATTGTTGTTCCACAATATGGCTTTTATCTATGGTGGGAATTTTCCCCAAAATTTGGAATTAATAATGCAAAATTTATTAGATAAACAGCTTCAATATTGGCCAATAATTCACATGTGGCAAATTGTAATTAAATAACAAACATGTTTGTTTTCGAACGGATTTGACGTCATAATAGTCGTTTGATAAGTTAGCGGGCAATTATTAATAGCAGGCGATATCATAATATTACAGAAAACTCTACCGCACGTCCCAACAACTGAAATTTTTCATCACTTACTAGCTGGTACCCGGCATGCGTTGCCATGCCTTTTTGAAAGAAATAAATAGTTTCTCCCTTCATGTCCATTCCCATGCGTCCCCGTTCCCCTCCCGCGTCCTCTTTCACCTTCTCCGCCTCCCCCCTCCCTTGTCACCCTTCCCACGAGCCCTGTCTCCTTCGTTACCCTCCCCCCTCCTAAAATATATTAAACTACATGATTCGCGGCATCCGTTGCAATGCCATATTCAAAGAAATAAATTGTTTCTCCCTGCATGTCTTTCCCGTGCTTCCCCTTCCCCTCCCACATCTCCTACCCTCCCGCGTTCCTTATCCACCTTCTCCCCCCCACCCTCTCCCCTCTCCCGCTCCCCCTCCCGTAAACCCCCTCCCGCGTTCCATATATTCAGTTCCAGTACATTCACTTTTCAAACAGCTCGCGTGCCACCTATTACAATTTTTTATTAAAAATTTTATTTTTCGTATATTACAAATATTAATTTTTGTATATTATGAGAACAATCAATCTAATTTGGTACCTATTTAAATATCTATAATTTAAAAAATCCATAGACAATTCTCTTAATACAAAAAAAAACAGCTGCCTGCTAATTGAAATTTCATCAAACGCGCGAACTGTCAAACGTGCGAAGTTAAAATAGTCGTTAAGTTTTCTGAAAATATTAAATTTTCTGCGTAATTTTCTTATTTTTCTTTCCGTAAGAACCTTATACGAAGTATCAGAAAACTTTAAAAAAAGATGCATGAAATTGGTAAAGTCGTTTTGTAGTTATGGTGTGACCAAGGGAAACAGGGATTCATTTTTATATATATAGATACACTCATTTTAAAACCACTCGCGCACCACTTTTATTAATTTTGTAGTACAAATTTCATAACATCGGAACTTACCATTATATTTACATAGAAAACCTCTTCTGCTAAAATGCAGTGTTCTGTAAAAAAATTGATTCAATCCAACGAAAACTTTCCGAGATTTGCGGACACAAACATACACATACGGAACCAAAATTTTTATTTACGAGTGTAATATAATACAGATTGTTACTAAGCACGGAGCGTGCTGTAAAATCAATTACGTATTGACATTTGAAGTCTGACATTGGAAATATCTGGTAACTACTTTGGTTGTTGAGACGCTGTCTGAAGAGCCAAAAGATACACATGGGTAAACCATTGAAAGCAACGCAACGTTTGTATTCTGGATGATTCGTTTTATGGCGATTATGAAAGAATCCATCATTCCGGAACGAGTTACAAATGTATCTACTGTAATTATTATAGATAGATACTATTTGTTTTTTTATGCGTGAACTAAAGCACGTCCAAAAGTAACATTTTATATGTCAAACGGCCGTTGTTCTCAACTTTTTGACAGATCAATCTGAGTCTTCGAACAGCATGACTTGTTTAGTAACAAAGACTTCCCAAAGACAGTAGACATTGTCAAAACATTGACTTGTTTAGTAACAAAGACTTCCCAAAGACAGTAGACATTGTCAAAACATTGACTTGTTTAGTAACAAAGACTTCCCAAAGACAGTAGACATTGTCAAAACATTGACTTGTTTAGTAACAAAGACTTCCTAAAGACAGTAGACGTTGTCAAAAAATAAATACTTACGTTAAAAAAAATCAGTGTGTACAATACACACGCGGTAGAAGTGAAACCTTCAAAAAATTAGAGAAGAGTGGGGAAACTACGAAGCACTTTTTTAATCAATATTGTCATGGATCATCTTTTTTAATATTTTTGCCGTCGAATCCTATTGCACCTTTTCTAATACATTTGGTAATCTTATTGTATTTTCTTCTTCGGAGTTTTGCCTTTTTATTTTGGAGTGGTTTGAAGATTTTAAGACATTGGATTGGATTTTGGAAAATTTTATTTTTTGAATTTCGCAGGATTCGATCCCAGCTCCGCTAAATGTCTGCAGCGGTTCGTCAACTGCATTATACCACTACACCAAAGGAGACAGGTATGGAACTGTTGATTTATCGCAATATATTGGAACGGTATTCCCATGAATTAAATAAATATGTTATTGGTATCTAATTCTCTCGCAGGCTAAATCCTATAGTTGTATGTGTGTGTCTCTTTTTAATGTCTCTGTTTCCATTTCATCGATTTTCAAAGAAGTTTTCTATAAAAAAATTGCGTATTTAAATAATAAGATATGTATTTTGTATCTTGTCTAGTAAGAATGATAATTTATCCCCAAATTTCATAGAAACGATAAGAAATTCCGACGTCAAGATTTCTTTGTCCCAGAAAAAATTCACAAGCACAATAGCGAGACGTTTTAAATGAGTATGATCTATTTTCTTTGAAATGAATGTTTATCATTCTCAAGGGAAATCGTAGGGGGGTTATTCTTTAGAGTCTTCAGGGGTGCAACACCACGCGACAAGCTCTCATTATCATTAATCTTATTTAATTATTTCTCACCCAGGGGTGGAATCAGAATTTACAACCGCCAAAGGCGAGGCATTAATTATTTTAGCCTCAACTTAAATTAACGACAGCGCCCTGAGTGCAAGTTACTGCTTTGGTTTTCCATTATTAAATAGTGTGAGTATGCTTGTTGGCGGGGATGATTTTAAAAATGAATTGTCTTTGGAAATTGAATTTTATAAAGTAGGTCAGTAGTGCCAGTAAGCTTGTTGGCGGGGATGATTAAAAATGTGTTGTTAGGGGGCATACATTAATTACGTGAGCAGTTTTGCTTCCAATCTGGATCCCACCCCTCTTGGTGAGATAAATTTGAGTCACTTCGGATTTTCTTTTCAAGTAACGTGAGATTTTGAGCTCACGTAATTAATGTATGCCCCCTTATTGGAAATTAAATTTTGTAAAGCGGTCTCAAGTGTGTAATAATTATGGGTGTCTCAAACGTCTTGAGTATTTTTTATATATATATTTGAGGGAGCGGTCCTGATCGGTAGAGAGAAATGAAATGCGTGCAGTCGATGTGTGAGTCAGTCTTTATTGTGGCTACGTAGCGGAGGTCGATGCGGAGCGGGAGCGGAGTGACAGTAGTGATGCTGCTGCGCGATGATGTGAAGATGAAGGTCAGGACACTACGGCGGTGAAGATCACAGGTCTTCAGGAAGCCGGGGGGTTGCCCCACCCCGTGGCGGTGTAGACGTGACCTTGGTCTAGGCGATGGCCGTCGTCGCGTTGACGAGATATGGCGGCTGTGTGTCCAGTGGGTCGGAGCACACACGTGACGCAGGAAGGAACCTTGTGAGGCGATGAGGATGCTGGCGCGTTGCCAGGTGCTGGTTGCTGCTCGTTGCAGGATGCTGGATGATGGCGCGTTGCCGGTTGTGATTTGCTGCTCGTTGCAGGATGTTGATGCTATCTCACGTCGAGATGGTAGTTGGAGAAGTTCCTCGAAGGTGCTGGAATGTTCCTGGGTCACGCTGGATAAATTGTTCACTGCTAACTGCGCGGGCCCGTGCCGGGCGCAGTTACTGCACTGCTCGGACTGTGTTGTTCGGCCGATGAATGGAAAGTAATTACTGACTGGCTCCGAGCAAGCGAGCGCGGCTTATATACCCGTGGCAAGTAATTAGTCTCGCAGTAGGTAATGCGGTGAATTCACGCAAAGGTGAGAAATCGCTCGAACTTTCTGCGGGCACTTGTTTGGTACAGCCAGACGTCCTAGCTCTTTCGCGTAGGTGGCGGATTATTTACGATGCGCCAGTTACTACTACGCTAAGGTAGGTATGCCTTATCTTCCAGCGAATGCTGTGGAGGTCAGTGGCGCTGCGGTAAATTTCGCAGAGCGGGTTAAGTAGCCGCTACATATTTTTTATATGAATACCGCACAAGAGTCCCAACTGCTCCCGTCTGAAGCCAGTGAGACTACGGCATCCCTGATTGGGGTATGTTGTGAGGCTGAAGGTAGTGGGGAGGGGAAGGAGATAGGGAAAAGGAAGGTGGGGAAGTACCTGGCTATTCAGATCTGGTCACCAAACACGGCTAATGCCATTTCAAGCAACGTTTCAATTCTGAATAGAAGTCTTACACCAGGGCGATACTGAGAGTATCTTCCACTCTGGAATGTGCCGCAAATATACTACATATTATTTTAAATGAATAAATTGTGAAATGACACAAATTAATCAAATAAAATTTATTTGCCACGCCGGGATTCGATCCCGCGACCTTCTATGTGCGAGTCAAGAGCCTTACCGCTGGACCACGCCGGCCGTCAAATGTATGACATGGAACCTCCAGTTTGCCAAATTTTGTAACGGTGAAGTAGATGGGCACTGAAAGATGTGGGAAACGGGAGGTTCTGGAAGTATCTGGTAACTCCCTTGGTTGTTGAGCGTGGTCTGAAGAGCCAAAAGATGCACATGGCTAAACCATTGAAAGCAACGCAACGTTTGTATTCTGATTCGTTTTATGCCATTATGAAAGAATCTATCACTCCGGGACGAGTTACAAATGTACCTACTGTAATTATTATACTATTTGATTTTTTACGCATGAACTAACGAACGTCCAAAAGGAACATTTTATATGTCAAACGGCCGTTGTTCTCAACTTCTTGATAGATTAATCTGAGTCTTCGATCAGCTAATGAATGACTTGTTTAGTAACAAAGACTTTCCAAAGACAGTTGCACTGGGAAGAGTGTATTCGTGCGTTCGAGGAGTGTTGAGCTAAAATGTCGGCTCAATAGTTGATCAGTATTCAAAACCGTGATCTCTGGGTCGCGATCAAACAGTTTACTGTTCTGCCACAGAGGTGGTCAAAAAGAGTCTACCAGTTTGGATGCCATCTAACTAAGATAACTATCATCTAGATCAGGGGTATGGAACCATTTTGGTATCGGGGGCCATTTTTATGTTTGCGGCACATAGATTTTCAAGCGCCGGGGATTGGAAGGAGGTAGAAATTCTAATTTGTTTTTTTTAAACTTATTATATATCTCCTTTTTATATCACATGTTCCGAGTATTCTTCCAATAAAAAATCATGAACGCAAATTCTGCAACTAGAAATTTATAACCGCTCTTGGAAATTGGAAAATGAGAATAGTATCTCTTGAATTGCGTTAGCAGATTTTTACATTGTGTTTAGAACACGAGGCAGGTTTTAACTTAAGGTTCTGCGTAATATATTCTGAACACAAAACTGGTTTAATTTAAATCTGTATCTGGTGAATTAAAACTACACTCAGAATATGAAAACTGTTTTTCTTTGACTCTGGAAGCACACATATAGTGTTCAACTAGAATTTCGAATCGAATCAGATAATGGTTTCCTTCAAAATGTGTCAGCAGATGAATCCACAACTGGTATTTGATTGTTACATTTTGAACACAAAAAAACTGGTTTTAAATTTAGAGTGAATCCGCATCCGAGTCCTCAGTTTGAATTAGTATCACGTTCGTGATATGCGTATGGTTTTCCGTTTTCCTAACAATTACGAATTTTGCAGCACATGGTTTTAAACAAGAATTTTGACTCCACTCGAAACATTAGAACGGTTTTCTTCGAAATGCGTCAACAGATTAATCCAATACTAAAATTTTGACAGATCATTCGGAACATGAAACTGGTTTTAACTTTAGAGTAAATCTGCATGCGAGTCCCCAGCTTTAATTGATACTATACCCAGAACACAAATATGGTTTTCCTCCGATTTTTGCACTAGAAACACATGGGTGGTTTCCTTCGAATTGCATCAGTAGACGAATCCGCAACAGGAATTTGCATTGTGAACAGAAGAGTGGTTTTAACTTACGAATGGAGTAAATAATATTGTTCTCAAAACACGTGAATGGTTTTCCTGCAATTTACAGCAAATTTATCGACTGCAGTAATATTTTTATATTTATTTAGCCGTATTTACAATAATTTATACGGAATAATATTTTTTTATATGACAGCAGTGTAGCAATACATAAAGAAAGCCAAACATGCGAGTATGTTTTTCCTTAGTAAATAGAATTGTCATCAATACTGAGATATTTTTGCGATATTAATTTCTCTATCGTATAAAAAAAAAATTAAATAAAACTAAAAACGGATGTTGGATTACGTATGTATTTATGTATAACCTGATTTCTAGAAACAAAGATCCACAAGCACATACCTCCTAGGAGGTTTTGGTATGGGTAACGCTGCCCTGGGAACCATTTATTGGATAACCGACACCTCTACCATAGGTCACCCCAAGTGTTTGCTACGTTTGGTGACTTAGCAGGGGTGCCCGGGTTCTTGGGGTGAGGTTTGTCAAGGTCTTGGCGGCCGATGTGTCTGCCCACCTGCTGCGTGGCGAGCCGGATCGAGAGAGATTGTTTGAGGAGGTATTTTGTCCTCTCCAGCCAGATTCCCTCGACCCATCGCCTTGCACCGCAGTTGAAGGGTTGGATTCATACGTGCATCACTCCTGGACACATGACCTCCAGATTCCTACCCACTCCTCATACCTATTTCCATCACAGAAATTCTTCTTCTTCCTTTCCTTAAAGAAACCTTCTACACAGTATACCCTAAGATGATATAGTGAAAATTATTTTCCTCAGGGCTTCCCGTGTGGAGATAAAGTAAAAAACTATATAATTATGTCAAAAGCAGGAACTAAGTATACAAAATGACTTACCTATATGTAAGTGTCAAAAGAGGACTGTATTATATTCTAAAAATTTACACGTGTGCGTAATGCGCTTTCAAGGGAAGGTGCGTCGTTTAAGTTAAGATGAAGCCATACTAAATAATGCAAAATCATACAAAATCAAATGTTTTTGTTTTGAAAATTTGATCACTGAGAAGTATTATAGAAGCCTCAATTAAATACTGCGCATAGAACATATCTTGGCCCTTAAAAAGATCGGTCATTTTTTAAGTCTTTTAATAAGCCTACAAAAAGGTAAAGTATTAAGTCTCTAAAAAACACTTTCAAGTGCAAACTCTCCTTATAAACCCCTTTTCGGATATGGTTTTATTGTATAATATGGCAAATTCAATTTTTTAATAATAATCGCAAAAAAAAAGATATTTACGCCCGAACTTCACAAAATAAAATAAAACATGCATTTTCTCGTTGTTATTTTTTACATCAATCAATACGGCCCGCACACTACGAATTTGGATTCTTGTAGTGACCCTTATGGCATGGGCACAAGAACCATGCACTGGGCACACCTATTTGGTATCAGTCACGCCCCGGCCCCGGCCGGAGCGGGAAACAGACGTGTTGCTCCGCGTCGCTTAGTTTCGTGAAATCAATTTTAAATTTCCGTTTTATTACAATAAACAATACGTAAAAAAAGAATTAATATGTTTTAAAGGCCTTTACGAAATCAACCTGTAAAAAAATCTCAAATACCTTTTCCAACCTTTCCAAAAGCTTTTTCTCAAGTATTTTTAAACTCCTCCCATAAAGGGCGTGAATTCCGATTTCGATTTTCTCCTGGACTATTATTGGATCACCTTAATGTCGGAAAGGCCGTGACTTTCAATACAAATCCAAATGGAGCAATCAGTGCCATCTGTCGTTACCTCTATTAATTAGTACAATTTTACTACACAACGAAATAATCATCATATTTTATTGTGTTGGATTTTTTTCTTTTCTGGTGGAGTAGTAAAATTGTGGCAATATATATATATATATGTTAAAAAGTGTTTTACATATATATATGTATATATATATATGTAAAACACTTTTTAACATATATATATATATTGCCACAATTTTACTACTCCACCAGAAAAGAAAAAAATCCAACACAATAAAATATGATGATTATTTCGTTGTGTAGTAAAATTGTACTAATTAATAGAGGTAACGACAGATGGCACTGATTGCTCCATTTGGATATACATATATATATATATATATATATATATATATATATATATATATATATATATATATATATATATATATATATATATATATATTTTCATTATAGTGCCTAGATTCACCCCTGTCAGTGTCGGTATTTAAAAACCTACAATAGATCAGTGACAGAGTTACCCTCATTTCGGCCAGCGCATTGTTCAGCCCCATCATCCTCAGGATATTGTTCTCCATGACGACGCTCATCTCAGAGTGGATGGAGACCATCGCCTCCAGGTCTTCCTTCTGCCGATCCGCCAGCACTTTCTTGGCATTCGCTGCAATCGGAATTAAAGGGGGATGCATTTAGGGGTGATTAATGATGAAAAACTGTTCGGGGACAAAGGACTACTGCTGTACTGATGGAGGGTCATTCCCTTTTCATATTTTATTATTTCGAACTACAATATAATAGAGGCCGATGTAAATAAGGAACTCCAGTGAAAAATATTATGGCTTTAAAAAAAATGTTCATATGGACCAATAAACGCTGATTCTGAATATATAAGTTTTATTAAATAATATTAAACGTAAACGTTAAATAATATTAAATATTAATATTAAATAATTTAAAAAATTATTAAAAATCGATTTTTAATCGGGTCGTAGAAACCCGCCGTCAAGTTGGCATTATTGAAATGTTTAGTGTGACGTCACTGCTCATCGTGTCGTGACGTCACCGTAAAGTCATTGTATGGGAATGTAGGTATAACACAAGCCATCGTATTAATTTATTCGTTTATTTACATACTATTTATAGAAATTTAGTTGTTGTGTTTATAGAAACATTATTTAGGCCTAAATAATTCAGTTTTAAAAATAAAGGTATCGCTTATTAGTTTATCTCTTATTGAATATATTAAAAAACTACTGCACAAAAAAAATAGTAATGCTACTCTAGGGAGAATACTTCGAACACCGAGTTTCAAAATGGCGGCAGTTGGTCAGCTGATTGCCCGATCGTATAGTAACTTTTCAGGAGTGATGACGTCACACGATTCACTACAAATATGGTGGTTTCTGGGGGATCTTGAAAAATTAAAACTTTGAAAATTATTTTAACTATTAAAACTAACTCTAAAAAAAAACGGTAATTTAAGTTAGAAGGTCATTATCCATAAAAAAAATAAAAAAATTGGACTGGAGTTCTCTATTGTAAGAAAGCCTCATTTATTTATGATTAGCGAGTTCCCGACATGCGTTGCAATTCCACTTAAATGAAGAAATAGTTTCTCCCTGCGTGTCCTTTCGCATTCGTCTCCGTTCCCCCTCCGCCTCCCCTTCCCCTCCCACGTCGCCTTTCCCGCCTTTCCTTTCCCCTTTCTCTAGGCGTGCCCACGACAACTTACCAAAATTTCATCGCAATCGATATAGAAAATAATTTCGTAACGCCGGAGCTCAATATTATCTATAGAAACTATCGCAGGTATGCGTACATCAAATCACCAAAGTTTCATTGCAATCGGAAGAATGGTTTGGACAAACATTTATATATTACCAATCAATCAAATTTTTTAATTTTTTTTTTACATGAGCTCCACACAGGAGGCCCTGAGGAAAATAATTTCCCTCAGGGCCTTTGTCATCTTTGGGGATGCTGTGTGGAGGGTTTTTTAAAGAAAAGGAAAGAGAGGAGAATTCTGGGAAGGAAAAGGGTTTAAGGGGTGGGTAGGAATCTGGGGTTCAATATGTCCTGGTCATCCGCCTTCAAGACCTAGACAATTAGTAATATAGCCTTACATAAACAACAAACAAACAAGCAACAAAGCAAGCAACCATACATTCAATTTTATACATGAAGATAGAGAATATTTAGATTTTATTAATCCGGTTCTACGATGAAAACGAACATTGAAAGTAAGTGAAGATAAATAAGGAACGAATAACTTAACTAACCAAAATTTCATGCTCTGTTTTGTTATTGTTCTTATTTATCTTGGTTATCGTTTAAAGATTAATCCAATGATCCCTTGGGGATCTGATTTTTAAATTTTTAATTTGTAAAGTTTTTTTTATGGTGCCTAGGTACTTCACGGGGCTACCACCAATTTTTAATGAAAATATTTTATGCGTAAATAATTAACGACAATAATATTATTTTTTCAATATTTCAAAAAACGACGAAGTAGTGGGATTTCAATGTGAACTTAGGTGAAGCCAATACCCGTGACATCTCGAGGCACAATTCACTACAATTCACGATTCAATGGAGTAACGCATGCTGCCGGGAATATGGTATAAAATTATCTGTGGCCCCGTCAGATATTTTATGAACCGTGATGTTACACGCTTATCGGCCGCCATTTTGACGGCTTAAATCCTCGGTACTCTCAGATATTTTTAAAAAATTAAAAAGTTCGAATTCATTTGTGGATACCAAGAAATTTCGTTGTGGGAGACCATCTCCACATAAAATTATTTTCATTTTTGGGGGATGTTGGAAGGGGAACATAGGAGGAGGTAGGAAACGCGGGAGGTGGAGGGGTGGGGGATGAGGGAGAAGCAGAAGGAAGGATTGGAAAGGGGACATAGAAGCGCGTAGGGGATAGCAGGGAGTAAATTTGGGAAATTTATGTGTCTCACGCGGACAGCTGTAAGAAATGTGGGCATTTCATATAGTTTAGCGTATGGAAGGGAAATAGGGAGTAGGAATGGTATCCGGGAGGGTGATAGCAACGAAGGAGGGGGGGAGGTGGAACGAGTGTGGGGGAGGCGGGGAAGGTCTAAGGGGAACGTTGATGGGGAATATGGGAAAGTGGAATTTAGGGGGGGACACGTTCGCGGGACGGGGGACATGGGGGAGGGGGAATGCGAGGAAGTTAGAAGGGGAAAGCGAGAGGAGAAGGGGACGTGGGAGGGGAATGGAGCGGGAAGGGGGCGCATGGGAAAGGACACACAGTAGAGGGGTGAAGGAAGGATTGAGGACAAAGGAGGGGCAGAGGGAGGGATTGTAAAGGAGACGTATCAGCAGCAGGGGAAAGCTGGGGGTAAATTTGGAAAATCCATGCTTCTCACACTGATAGCTGCACGTGGCCTTCTCACGGATCTTTTGATTCATTCGTGTACGCATACCAGACGGAAAACCAAACAATATTGTGTATCCATAAGGAACTTCAATAAAAATAATTAAAACAAGAACACTTTATTTGAGTAGCATTACAACGCAGGCCGGGTATTCGCTAGTTAAATTATAGAATAGAGAAAGCTTAAGAAAACTAATAGAAACTAATAATCTATCAAAAAGTAATGGAAAAAGTAACCGCTGTCCGAAACGTGGCCTTTAAGCTTTAAGCCGATGAAAATTGATTGGACTTTCGACCTTCTCGTCACAAAACCACGATCGAATTCGAGACGTAGACATTATGGCTTTCAATATTATTCGATAACTTAATATCTTTAAAACCCACGTTTCAGAATTCTGAATTTTCTGAAAATCAATAAACCAATTTATTTACTTAGTGTGAGGTGGAGAAATTGAAAATTCTAAATTTAAAGATGAAAATTCGAATGAAGGCTGCCTGCAGGGGGTCACATTCAAGCCATTGCTTTGAGATAATCAGCAGAAATTTTCAATCTATTCTCTGACGACGGTCTAAAGAGTTTTCTTTACTTGGATAAAAATAAACAACACAATAGGTTAAAAGGTTATATTTTTGGTAAATACTCAAATATTCTGGACACGATTAATACGCACAAATAATTAAAATCGGTTTAATGTTTAAAAAACTATTTAAGTCACTGGAAGTGGAAAATAACGCATTTTAATTGTTATTTCGTTACTATGTATCTCTAGTAAGAATCGAAATTGAATACAACCCCTTCGTTAGGTCCCTCTTACAAAATTCATACTTATAACATTGAGCGAATATTAAAAAAAAATCTAAGTTCTTCTTCTTCTTTGTGTGCCCTGTCAGGTCCCCCCGACGTTGGCGATCACTCTTGAAAATGTCTCTCTGTCTTGCGCTGCCCGGAATAGCTCCTCCATACTTCTAATGCCGGTCCACTCTAGTATATATCGCAGCCAAGACATTTGTCTCCTACCAAGCCCTCGGCGACCCTCCACCTTGCCTTTCAATATTAAATGGAGCAAGTGATACTTCTACCCTCGAAGTATATGACCCAGATATGAAATTTTCCTGATTTTTATTACTGTAAGCAATTCTCTATCTGCTCTAGCCCGCCTGAGAATTTCTGTGTTGGTGATCATATCGGTCCATGAGACCTTGAGCATTCTCCGGTGAAGCCACATTTCAAAAGCCCCTAACCTGTTCATGTTATTTACTTTCAAGGTCCATGTTTCACATCCATACAGCAAGACCGACCACACATAAAATTTTAGCATTCTCTGCCTTAGTTTTATCTAAGTACTATTTTTAAATTAAATATCACGCTAGAATACATTAAAAATATCCTATTCTCTTCCGGCGGAACCGCTCGTGCGGTGATCTTCTCGCGTATGTGACGCATGTTTGGGGGCGGTGCCTGGAACGTTTAGGTGAGACCCAAACGGTTGCATCGGACATTTCCAAGGCCTTTGACCGGGTTTGGCACCGAGGACTTGTCAACAAACTGCCTTCTTACGGACTTCCCGCATCCTTGTGTACGTGGATTGCCGACTGTTTGAGGGAGAGGTCGATTCAGACGGTAGCCGATGGTTTCACCTCTTCCTCACACTCGATAAATCACAACTCCAACGGCTCGTAGAGCTTTGAAGCAAAGAATGGACGGTTACCTCGAGGGTGTTTTCTTTTGGGGTAAAAATAATCTCGTTGAATTTAATGTTTCAAAGACCCAATCTCGTCTGATTACGTCTAAAAGGGATCGAAATGAAATACTAGTATCTTTCAACGGAAGCAATCTTCCGAGCAGGCCCTCCATTGATATGCTTGGTGTAACCCTAAGTGACCAGCTCAGGTACGGGGGCTCCATCGAAGCCAGAGTAAAGTTAGCCTCCCAAAAACTGGGCGTACTGTACAGGGCCCGCAGATACTTTAATTGTACACAACTGCTAACCCTATACAAATCACAAGGGCACCGCACGGTTGAGTTTGGCAGCCACCTCTGGTCTGGAGCTCCAAAATACCTAAAATATACGTTCTTCTCTTTGTGCAGAAACGGGCGGTCCGTCTGATAGATCTCCCATCTTAACAGACGTATTTTGCAATGTTTAGAGCACAGGTGTCGAGTGGGAATGCTATCCTTGTTCTTCCGGTATTTCAAATGGAAGATGCTCCAAGGTACTAGCGTTATTGATCCCTTCGGCACCGGTGCACAGTCAGGAAACACGCCAAACGCGTGCCAAACATATGTACCGGTTGACATTTGTCACAAGAGAACGGGTCGTTTCTTCGACTCGTTCTTGTGTTCAACAGCCCGGCTGTGAAATGATTTGCCGGCCTCTGTGTTTCCTCCTTCCTACAACATGGGTCTCTTCAAGATCAATGTTCATTCCTTCCTCTCCTTAAAGAGACCCTCCACACAGCATCCCAGATGACATAGGCCCTGAGGGAAATCATTTTCCTCAGTGCCTCCCGTGTGGAGTTAATGTAAAAAAAAAATACTCTAAAAATTCATGCATTATAAATTTAAACAGACATAAAATAATTAATTTAACTTGCTATAGGTAGTTATAATAATTTTGTTCTCTCAGTGTTGGATTAAGGAGTGTATGGTCCCTCTATATTTTAAAAAAAACAGCAACAATTGCAACGTGTCCAAAATGCATGTGTCTGATATTGCCACAGTCAATCACACAACATCTTAATTGATATAATGAAGTAACTTTTAAAGATATTAAAACTTCTTTGTCAATTAACTGTAGCATAAGAAACTTCTGTGGCTTGACTTTGTTTTGTATACTCGTATTATCACTGTAATTATGTGTTAAGAGCGTTTAACCAGCCAGCGGACGAAAATCCACATTTCGTCGAAAGTTGTTCTTACGATCGTGCAGGGCGGTTACAATGAGAAAGATTAATTATTCGCCGTACCAGCTTTTTAAAATTATAACTCAATATCGAATTTATTTCAATCCAAATTAGCTTTAATTTATACCTTCATCCAAAAATGCTGAAAGGCGTGATGATAAAACTATTAAAATAGTGTACTTTTTGTAGTTATTTTTTTTGATTATAAGTATTTATCATTTTTCAATAATGTCTAAATTTAATTAGAATGTTAAAAAAATCTGAAATATATTAGTTTGTAAGTGCGCAAATAAATACACAAATGGACCAATTTTCGTCAAGAAACACATGTACGTACATATTTTTTAATGATTTTATTGAAACTAAAATTAAAATTCTAATGCATAACTCTGCTAGATAATGTATTGATTTATTTTACTGCATGATTACATTATTTGAAATGGGTGTGGTATAATACAAAAACTTTTTTGAAAATTTAACAAATATGCCAACGACCTATGGAATAACCTTATTATACTAAAAATTAAAAAAAAATTCTAAAAATTTATTACATAACTTCACTAGATAAAAGAACAATCTTTCGAAATCCATTTATAATTTTTTGTGGAAAAGAGTCAATACGTCTAAAAACTTTTTTGAAAATGACGTATTTCCGACTTTCTCTGGTAATGCCCTCTTAAGCTGTTTGTTTCTTACAAATAAATAAATAATTTACAATGAAAAGAATACTTACTTGTGTTTGTGATTATCTTCTTTATTTTAAACTAGCGAGTTCCCGGCAGGCGTTGCTATGCCACTTAATAAAGAAATTGTTTCTCTCTGCGTGTCCTTTCCCATTCGTCCCGTTCCCCTTATGCCTCCCCTTCCTCTCCCGCGTCCCCTTCTTCTCATGCGTTCCCACTCCGCCTACCCTCTTTACACTCTCCTCTCCCGTTTCCCCCGTCCCGCGAACCTCCTCCCGAGTTCCCCTCCCCCCTCCCGCATTACATATATTCAGTCCCGGTACATTCAGTTTTCAAACAGCTCGCGTGCCACCTATTGAAATTTTTTTTACAAATTTCATATGCCAGAGCTCACCATAGAACTCAAAGTCTCATCGCAATCGGATGAATGGTTAGCCAAGCATTATTTCATGATGCCAGTACTCACTTTTGTATGAATTTAGAAACCATCGCGGGCATGCGCACATTGCGCACATCATTTCACACATCATTCACAAAGTTTCATCTGAGTTTTTTTCTCAATATATCTCGTGTACATACTCATAACGAAGCATTTTTAGATATTTAGTTATATAGTTAAGAACAACCAAGATCAAATTTGGTACCTAACATAGGTACCTATTTAAAATTCCTATAATTCTTGATTAGATTCAAAGTAGGTACCTATCGATTTGGGTGAGTATCATATGCGGGTACCTACTTCAATTAAA
Source organism: Limnephilus marmoratus (assembly GCA_917880885.1). Taxonomy (NCBI): domain Eukaryota; kingdom Metazoa; phylum Arthropoda; class Insecta; order Trichoptera; family Limnephilidae; genus Limnephilus; species Limnephilus marmoratus. The sequence continues at coordinate 25,643,967 of OU862923.1, read as the reverse complement.
TTCATTAATTTAAAGAGTTTATTCGAAAATTGAATTTTGATTGAACAATCCACGGTTTACAAAATGCCATTCTCAAAGTGTGACGTGGTTGAAAGTTTCGTAAGAGTTTATATAATGATTTAAAAAATTCATATGTACAGTACATATTATTGTCATGTGGTTGTAAAAATACAGAAACCTTCGCGAGGGTAGAAAGAAGATGTTTTAAAAGTTTCAAACATTTCCTATGCTTAATATAGCAATACATTAACAACAAACAAACATACATGCAAGCAAGCAAGCAAACACACATTCATATTTATATATGTAGATATTTTGAAAATAAAAAGATTTCATATCGTACTTATTGTTTCGAAGCGATTTAAAACGTCAGTCGGCTGCCGGAAATAACTTTTCCCGGCTACAACGGAGCGCAAGTATTCCTGGAAATGATATGGAAATATTAATAAATATTTAATGATAAATATAAAATGATGATTTAATGATAAATATGAAATAAATATATATATATATATATATATATATATATATATATATATATATTTATGTCATACCACATTTTGTGGCTCATCTTAGAAGAAGCCACTTAAGTTGCTCATTCTTTCGCATGTAATATATACTTACGTAGATGAAGTACCAACATGCTGTCTTTTAAATTTTGTTTAAAATATGGTCAGCTATAATATGTAATCAAAAATTATGTTTATTTATTAAAAAAAAATATCTTAAAATAACGTGCATTCCTTGATCTATTTTAAGAACACACTTACCGCATCAAGCTACGTTGCCAAGTTTAATGTTACCAATATAGTCACATATGTAGGTAGGTTGACAGAACAGTTTGGATGTTGCTTGTTGATTATTCACACATATTTATCATTTCTAGCGGCCGTTTTTGATTATTGGCGCGTTTTTTTTAAATTGTAGTATGATTTGCTAATTAATATTGTTATTTATTTGGTGTTTAGGGTTGTTTTTTTTTGTGTTAAGGTTTATTTTATTATTATCATAAATAAAATTAGGTATTTAAATACATATTGGTGTAGTTTCTTTTATGTGCTACATAATTATTTTATCTTAGTTTTACTAGTGTTTTCGAAAAATTATGAATAAACTTATTAGAAATATATTACATAATTTACTTTATTCATTGATTCGTACGTTTCTTTAAGTTGTCACCTCCGATCTATATGGATAAAATCGATCTAAAAGAAACTAACTAACTAACCATCACGCCGTTTCCCGCAGGGGTAGGCAGAGAGGACGGACCGCCAAACAACTCGGTCTTGGCACACACTCTTTGCCTCACTCACATTCATACATCGTATCATACATTCTCTTCTATTATTCTGACTTTTGACACGGCCCGACTCAAGTATCTGATTCACTTGATCGTGCCATGTCTTCCTCGGGCGTCCCCAACTTCTTCTACCATTCACATTTGCATCATATATTCTTTTTACACTACTTTCTTCGCTCATTCGCTCTACGTGCCCAAACCATCTGAGGGTCCCTTTCTTAATTTTGCTCATTATTAAATTATTATTATTATACTTAGTTGCTATCATATTTTACAATTTACAAATAGAGACGGACCGCCAAATAATATTAATTGGTTAAATTGTATTTTTTCTCGCATTAGCACCACACCTGATAAAAAATCCCTCAGTGTCTTTGTCATCTTTGGGGATGCTGTGTGGAGGGTTTTTTTTAGGGAAAGGAAGAAGAGGAAGTTCTGTAATGAAATAATTTGGTATCTTAACCGTAAATCCAGAACTAAATTTTGTATGAAATAGGCCGCGAAGAAGTTTCTCTTTTCAAGAGCAATTATAATACTCTTAGAAGAAGTCGGGGACGCCCGAGGAAGACATGGCACGATCAAGTGAATCAGATACTTGAGTCGGGTCATGTCAAAAGTCAGAATAATAGAAGAGAATGTTTGAGACGATGTATGAATGTGAGTGAGGCAAAGAGTGTGTGCCAAGACCGAGTTGTTTGGCGGTCCGTCCTCTCTGCCTACCCCTGCGGGGAAACGGCGTGATGGTCGTCTCATACATACTCTTCTATTATTCTGACTTTTGACATGGCCCGTCTCAAGTATCTGATTCACTTGATCGTGCCATGTCTTCCTCGGGCGTCCCCGACTTCTTCTACCATTCACATTTGCATCATATATTCTTTTTACACTACTTTCTTCGCTCATTCGCTCTACGTGCCCAAACCATCTGAGGGTCCCTTTCTTAATTTTGCTCATTATTAAATTATTATTATACTTAGTTGCTATCATATTTTACAATTTACAAATAGAGACGGACCGCCAAACAACTCGATCTTGGCACACACTCCTTGCCTCGTTCACATGCATACTTCGTCTCATACATGCTCTTTTATTATTCTGACTCTTGAAATGGCTCGACTCAAGTATCTGATTCACTTGGTCGTGCCATGTCTTCCTCGGGCGTCCCCGACTTCTTCTAGCATTCACATTTGCGTCATCATATATTCTCCTTACACTATTTTTCTCGTTCATTTGCTTTACATGCCCAACCAATCTAAGCGTCTCTTTCTTAATCTTACTCGTTACGCTTACATCAGGCTTACATTATGTGCGGATCATTATTATTCATTTCGGTCTACTTTCATCATTTCTCTACCAGTTCCGAGCCTCACAGCGAAGCATTAGGGTAGGTACCAGCACTCCATTATGGACGGCTAGCTTCGCTTCTTTCGATAGTTTTTTAGACCGGGGTAATATAATTACACTAAGAACAGTTTTACTCTGTATCTCAGTTGTCTTTTACACCATATACTCAATAATTTTGGTAATCATAGAAAAACTATTTGCTTATCGATCTGTTTTTAAAACTGTATATTGCATTGCTAGTTTTTTTAATATAAAATAATTTCTATCAAATTCCGGCAAAGTATCTGTAGCCCTCCCCCTCTCCGCCACGCATCGCATAGCGTTACCCCGTGCCTACAAACTGAAGATTCCACGGACTGGTAGCGGATCGGTAATAGTTGCATTTTAATAAAAAGGGAAGTGTCATAATAATTGAATCACGCTAGCTTCCTTAATATCGCTTTTACTTTTTTACTTTACTTAAGTTGAAAATGGGCGTTGGCGTAACTTGACAATTCAAGCAATAATAAGCAATTTCTAAGTTATTAATGGAAAGGACTACATCCCGTTCGCTTACACTTTGCATTTCATATGATCTTTTTACAATGCTTAAATATTTGCGTGCCGGTACTAGATGATTCCGTCTGGGACATTTCCGGTAAAATATTGAATTTACCATTTTTAGAAACATCACTCCAATTATACCCGTCTCTGTTTGTCGTGTGAAATAAAAATATATCAGAAAGAGACAATCATTATTGTTTAATTGGTTGAAGGAATTTGTAAAAATGAACTCCAACATTGTACAGGTGGTTTAAGTCTACATTGTATAAATAGTCTTAAATTGGGTTTTCGGTTTTAATTGCTAACTTGTTTAGATTAGGTGGTAATATTCATCTGGGAGGCGGATATGTGTACCGCCGCCCCGAGAACCATTATTGGATAACCAACACCTTTGCCATAGAGGCAGGGCTGGGCAAAATACATGCATTACTGTAATTAAAATACAAATTACAAAATACTTTTTCGCATGTATTTAAAATACGAAATACAAAATACTTTCAAGTCGTGTATTTGAAATACAAAATACAGTATTTTAACCATTTTTAAATTTCAAATACAAAATACAAAATACAAATTACAAAATACATTTGGTTTAGGTAGAACCTTTGGTTGCAATAAATTGTCGTAAGTGCCCATATCTAAGAGTGCGTTTCCATAGAAGCAAAGCAGAGCATAGTGAAACAGAGACGTGCTAAAATTGACTAATCATATTGCTCAGGACACACATCTCGTCTCCGCTCCACTTGTAAAGATTTGTGGTATAGGACTTAGGTGTTAGATTATAATAATTATTATTATAATAACACTAGCTGGTTCCCGGTATGCGTTGCACTGCAATATTCAAAGAAATAAATTGTTTCTCCCTGCATGTCCTTTCCCGTGCGTCCCCGTTCCCCTACCGCTTCCCTTTACCCTCTTGCATTCCCCGTACACCTTCCCTGCCTACCCTCTCCCCTCTTCCGCTCCCCCATCCCGCCAACCCCTCCCGCGTTCCATATATTTAGTCCCAGAACATTTTTCTATATTATAAAAACAATCAATAAAATCTGGTACCTAACATAGGTACCTATTTAAAATATCTATAATTTTAAAAATCCAATGAAAATTCTTTGGTTACAAAAAAACAGCTGCCTGCTAAATTTATTTTCATCAAACGCGCGAACTGTCAAACGTGCGTAGTTAAAATAGTCGTTAAGTTTTCTGAAATTATCCCATTTTCTGCGTAATTTTCTTAATTTTTCTTTCCGTAAGAACCTTCTAAAAGTATAAGAAAACTTTAAAAAAATGAATGAAATAGGTAAAGTCATTTTGAAGTTATGGCGTGACCAAGGGAAACAAGGATTCATTTTTATATATAAATGGCTGACATTTGTGTAGCGAAGTTTTGTGTTATTTCACTTCAAGTGCGCTCTACAGTAGTTAACTTAAAAACATTCTAGTATTCAGTCCAATATTTTATTTCTAGTATTCAGTCCATTATTTAATTATTCCAATAGTGCTCGATCAAAAACTGGGCGTACTGTACAAGGCCCGCAGATACTTTAATAGTACACAACTGCTAACCCTGTACAAATCACAAGTGCGCCCCACGGTTGAATTTGGCAGCCACCTCTGGTCTGGAGCTCCAAAATACCTGAAAAATACCCTCGACTCTATGCAGAAACGGGCGGTCCGTTTAATAGATTCTCCCATCTTAAAAGAAGGATTGCAATCTTTAGAGCACAGGCGTCGAGTTGGAATGCTATCCTGGTTCTACCGGTATTACAATGGAAGATGCTCCGAGGAACTAGCATCATTGATCCTTTCGGCACCGGTGCATAGTCGGGAAACACATTGTACACGGTTGACATTTGTCACATGAGAACGGGTCATTTCTTCGACTCGTTCTTGTGTTCAACAGCTCGGCTGTGGAATGATTGCCGGCCTCTGTGTTTCCTCCTTCCTACAACATGGGTCTCTTCAAGACCAATGTTCATTCCTTTCTCTCCTCAAAAAGACCCTCCACACAGCATCCCAGATGACATAGGCCCTGAGGGAAATTATTTTCCTCAAGGCCTCCTGTGTGGAGTTAATGAAAAAAAAATCTAATACTATGATACAAGAGTGTACCATACAAAGCAATGACAAGTATGATACAAAATGTACAATAACAGTGCTATTATAGCACAGGACAATAATAATAACTAGCATGAAGTAAAAAAAAATATAGTACAGTACATTATAAAGCAATTATAAGGGGGCATACATTAATTAGGTGAGCAGTTTTTCTTCCAAACTAGACTCCCCCCGCCCCTTGGTGAGATAATTTGGACCACTTCGTTTATTCTTTTCAAGTACCGTGAGATTTTGCTGGACCCCCCCCCCCCCCCCTCCTTTTTTGAGCTCACATAATTAATGTATGCCCCCTAAGAGAACTACAAATAATCATTAATAAAGAGTCCTATAGCAAAGGACAATAGTAGGTACAGGATTCTAGCGTTTTTAGTCTATGTATTATCTATGTGTGGTTATTTTTAATTATCATTATTAAAATCACTAAATGTATTTGAAAATGTATTTTGAAGCCTTAAGTATTTGAAATACAAATTACAAAATACCTCAGCAGCAGGTAATTGAAATACCAATTACCAAATACATTGTATTTGTATATTATTGTATTTCAAATACGTATTTCAATTACAAATTTTTCAAATACTGCCCAGCCCTGGCCATAGGTCACTCCAAGTGGTAAGCTATGTTTGGTGACTTAGCAGGGGTGTCCGGGTTCATGGGATGAGGTTTGTCCGGGTCTTGTTGGCGGATGCGTCTACCCACCAGCTGCATGGCAGGACGGATCGGGATAGACTGTTTTTTTTACATTAGGTCAACACAGGAGGCCCTGAGGAAAATAATTTCCCACAGGGCCTATGTCATCTTTGGGGATGCTGTGTGAAGGGTCTTTTTAGGAAAGGAAGGAGAGCAAGTTCTGAAAAGGAAAAGGGATGAAGGGTAGGTAGGAATCTGGGAGTCAGTGTGTCCAGGAATCTATCCCTCCCACTGCGGTGAAAGGCTATGTTCCGAGAGAGTACGGCTGGAGAAATCAAAGGGACTCCCTCAACACTCTCTCCCAATCCATCCTGCCATGCAGCTGGTGGGCAGAGATGCATCCGCCGCCAAGACCCGGATAATCCTCACCCCATGAACCCGGGCACCCCTGCTAAGTCACCAAACGTAGCGAACGACTTGGGGTGACCTATCGCAGAGGTGATTTTAGATTTTCACGGCCATAAGTATTTTTGTTATTAGTTTTTGGGGTATTATGCCGTGTATACCTCCTTCTTTAGCCAAAGTTTCGGACAGCGTTGCAGTGTCCATCATCAGGGCAGATGTGTAATCTCTTTCAACCCATCGCCTTGCAATGCAGTGGGAGAGATGGATTCATATATCTCTCACCCGCGACCTCCGGATTCGTAGTCGAAGTTCGCAATCTCATTTTTTTTACAGTAGCTCCACATAGGAGGCCCTGAGAAAAATAATTTCCCTCAGGGCCTATGTCATCTAAGGGGATGCTGTGTGGAGGGTCTTTTTAAGGAAGGGAAGGATAGGAAGTTCTGGGAAGGAAAAAGGTATGTGGGGTGGATAGGAATCTGGGGTCAATGTGTCTAGGAGTGACGAACATAAAATTCCATCCCTCCAAATGCGGTGCAAGGCGATGGGTCGAGAGAGTCCGGCTGGAAAGGACAAAAGGCCTCCCTCAACCAAACTCTCTTATCCGGCCCGCCACGCAGCAGGGCAGACCTATCCGCCGCCACGTCCTGGACAAACCTGATACCATGAACCCGGGCACCCCTGCTTAGTCACCAAACGTAGCAAACTGCTTGCAGAGGTGTTGGTTATACAGTAATGGTTCCCGGGGCGGCGGTACCCATACCCGCTTCCCAAATTGGAATACCTCGTTTACAATTAGTCCTTATTCAAGTCATCTTAGGTATGATTAGTCTATTGTATATTTATCGGCGTAGTCCAGCGGTAAGGCTCTTGACTCGCACTCCGAAGGTCGCGGGATTATAATTTGTGTTATTTGACAATTTATTTAGTAAAAATAATACATATATTTTATATTTGCAGCACTTTCCAGAGTGGAAGATACTCTCAGTATCGCCCTGGTGTAAGACCACCATTCAGAATTGAAATGTTGCGTGATATGGCTTTAGCCGTGTTTGGTGACCAGATCTGAATAGTCAGGAACTTCCCAACCTTCCTCTTCCCTATCTCCTTCCCCTATCCACTACGTTGTGCGATATTCATGTAAAAACAAAATAATCAAGATTTTTGAACCCTACCCTAAATCCAAAATCAAATCTAAAATCAAATTCAAAATCAAATTCAAAATCATGAGAACTGGTCGCTTCTTCGATTCGTTTTTGTGCTCAACAGCTCGGCTATGGAACGATTTGCCGGCCTCTGGGTTTTCCCCTTTCTACAACATGGGTCTCTTCAAGACCAATGTTGACTCCCTCTTCTCCTCAAAAAGACCCTCCACACAGCATATTAGATGACATAGGCCTTGAGGGAAATCGTTTTCTTAAGGGCCTCCTGTGTGGAGTTTTTTTTACAGTGAATACCGCACAAGAATCTCAACTGCTCCCGTCTGGAGCCAGTGACACCATGGAATCCCCAATTGGGGTATGTTGTGAGGCTGAAGGTAGTGGGGAGGGGAAGGAGGTGGGGAAGAGGAAGGTTGGGAAGTACCTGGCGATTCAGATCTGGACACCAAACACGGCCAAAGCCATTTTCAAGCAACGTTTCAATTTTGAATGGTGGTCTTACTTACACCAGGGCGATATTGATAGTATCTTCCACTCTGGAACGTGCCGCAAATATACTATTTATTATTTTAAATGAATTAATTGTGAAATAACACAAATTAATCAAATAAAATTTGAGACCTGCGGTTTGCGAGTCAAGGGTCTCACTCCTGGACTATGTAGGCCGTATATTGTAATTTATTTTTAAATTATTGTTTATTTTTGTTCATAACTTTTTTTTATAAAATACACCAAAACAACAATAAAACATATTTTAATTACTTCAATACAACTAGAGACAATGCTTTTGAAAAATTGTCACGCGTAAAGTAATTACCTAGGTACAGAACATTTTTTAAAATGAAAAACTTGTTAGATTTCTTAAATATGATAATATAATCCATTATAAAAATTACGTTCTACTAAAAAAACATTTTAAAAAAATAATATAACTGTATGAAAAAACATATTACATGAGTACCTAATATATTTCTGAAATTTTTAGAAAACCCTGTATAGATATCATTACATTACAACTGACTATGCTTTCAGAACGCAAAAGACAAATACAGAATGACGTAGCAAATATTTTATTTATTAAAGAAAAAACTACATAAATGTGTATTAAAATACGTAATAATATCAACCTTGTAATAAACACAAAAACAATTAACACAAAATTAATAACGATATTATAAAAGCAATTCGTAAATCAATCTTCAATTTTAAAAAAGCGCGCGAATAGCCGCTAAATATTACTCGTATAATATAATGTCTGTTCTTCTAAAACAACTAACAGTCCACAGCGAGCGCTTGACAGTAGCTACCTATGTAGATAGAATACAACATAACATACCGGCAAACATATAACATATCGCAAAAGATTCAATCTGACATAGCAATGTCATGCGATAATAGATTTTGAGGAATTTAACCATTGAGTTCAATATCGCAAAGCATTGATAAACGACTTGGAGTTTGAATGATATTGTATGACGAGAACATCCGGCAACGTCGCATGCCGTGATGGTTATAGATGCGATAAAAAGTGTACCCAGTTGATGTTCTAAGTATTGATGAATATTTACTGATAAAAAACGCATTCCGGAGCATTAACGGTCCACGTAAAAATGTCATTTATTCACTCAAAAATTTTTTTTACACCGTTCGACTCGTCTCATCGAGTTTGATATGATGGACTTAAAAAAAAAAAAACGATGAGCCACTAAGTGCCCAAATGAGCCAGTAAGTCGAAATGATCAAGAAGTTCCGGTAATTAAAGGACGCTTTGAGCCACTAAATGCCGTAACATAAACTTATATATATATATATATTTTATAAAATATATATATATATATATATATATATATATATATATATATATATATATATATATATAGACAGAACAATTAGTCATAATAGACCTGATATAGTTTTACATGACAAAATTAAAAATATAACTTATATCATTGATGTAGCTATTCCAAATTCCTGTAATATTCAAAAAACTATTTCTGAAAAAATAAGAAAATACACAGATTTAGGAAATGAGATTAAAAGAATTTGGCGTTCTCGGACTATAAAAATATTGCCATTTGTTATTTCGGCCACTGGCATAATACCTAGGAATCTGATTCAAAATTTAAGCATATTAGATTTGTCAAAGAATTTGTATATAAAAATGCAAAAATCAGTCATTTTAAATACATGTAGGATTACAAAGGATTTTTTAAATATTTATATTGAGGGATCAGTAGGATTTATAGGTTCAATTAGAAATGCCACAGAGCCGAACCCTCTGATATGAAAATAGCTGGAGTCGGTGAATTATATTCCCATTTGGTCTCTAGTAGGTTGACATGTTGTTCTTGTATTGTTTTGTATTTATAATACTTATATAGTGCAATTGCATAGCGTGGGTTGACTAGATGATCATTTGGGGAAGTGTGTGAAAGGGTTTAGTTTTTCCTTCTTTTTTTCCTTTTTTTTTTGGGGAAAATTTAACCCGGACATTTAAATCTGGTGCATAAAATGGAAATATTAATAAATATTTTGATATAAAGAAGTCACTTGTCTTTTATAGAAGTTTAACCTTATTGAAGATCGGGTAGAACTTTGCAATCACACCAAAAATATTACAGTCAAAAAGCATGGGAAATAATTAATGATAATGTGTTTTAATTTTATTTCATGGCTTTCACCCTTCGAGGGAGTTCTAGGTCATCATTTAAAATTATGGAAAAAAAAGTGAATTTATATATTAATTTCATTTAAACGAGAAAATTTCAAAATCACATGGAAAATTTAGAAGGGATGAAATGTTGAATGGAGAGGAGGCAATTTTAGATAACGCTTGACAGAAGAGAGGATATTTGATTAAAGTGAGAAAACCGAAAAACATGGTGATCTAATGTTCCCACTTCTAGACTACAGTATGTATAGAGGGCTCAGTTGTTAGAGCGTCAGTCCTGGTAGGATTAGACATGACGTGAGTTCGAGTCCCAGTTGCGACTTTTTTTTTATTTTATGTGTATTATATTTTCCTTGAAAGCTGTTGTTTATTTATTTATTTTATTTGATATAATATCTAACATTTTAAATACAATTCAGCAATGTCGGCCTCTCTGGGTAGCTCACCTGTGCTGAGGCCTCTATTTTATAAAACAAAAATACATAATACATTAAAAATAATATAAAAATAATGCTGTATAAAAAAACGTAAGCTAAAATTAAACTAAAAATAAAAATTTATAAAGGTAAAATAATAGGTAAAATGAATTATTTTATGATGTGTTTTATATTGGTTTTGTGTGTTACGTGTATGTGTTTTATTTTTATTATGTTATGAGATTTTGGTAGTATTGTCTTTTTTGTTCTTTAATGCATTTTTTAATTATGAGTATGAATTTATTTTTGTTTTCTTCTATTTTATTTTCAAGGGAAAGACTGTCAAATGCCTTTATAGCATGATATTTAAAGTGCCTTTGTCCAGAGCTTGTATTCACTGTCGGAGTTTTTATGTTATTTTTGTACGATTGTCGTACTGTTCTGTTAGTGATATTTTGATATTTTATATAATGCTGGGGGGGGAGGTATATGGCAAGGTACTGTTTAATGTACAATTTATTTTATGTACTGGCAATTTTGAATGCTGATCACACCGGAAAGACTAGATGTATCTAGTTCCAAATGCTACCGCAAAATCATTCCGTCTCGAATTGTCCTGGTGTACAGCTATCAGATTTAGCCCTGCAACTTTCTGATATTTAATATTGTGTCGCGATTGTGTCTGACTATTACAATAAAAAGAGAATCTATTAAAACCTTCTAATCCTTTATTTAACTCCCGTGACACATATGGAAGTGTTGATTTGGTAAGATTAAACACCATTTCCATATATTGTTGAAATTTGTTTTTTTGGTCGAAAATGTAGTTTAGTAGAGTTTTACCATATAATGGGCGTACATCTAGTACGTCACAACTGTTGAATATTTGGTCTGTATCAGTTAGTCTATGTTTTTTAAGTATTACTTTTAAGATCGTTTTCTGCGCGATTTCTAAGTGATCGATAGCTGAGTTTGTTGCTCCTCCCCAGACAATTATTCCATATTCTATTATTTCAAGAGCTAAAAATAATAACTTTTATGAAAATACTTGCCTCATACATGGTGTGATCCAACAGAAACTTCTCCATCTCCTCGCACACTCCCGTCATATCCTTCAGTTCCTTTCTGATGGTCTCCGTCTCGTCACTCTTGATGAGCAGCGCCTTAGAGTCGTATTCCATCTTGCCAGAGGCGCGCTCTCTCTTGTCCTGGTTCTCGCAGACGAACTGCAAGGGGAAATAGGATTCAGAGCAAAAAGTAATGGATGACTGATAAATAATTTTCAACGCTGCAAGAATTTGTTTTTAAATACATCTATTTTACTTTCGTGAAAGAATTAATAAAAATCATCAAGTTGAAATTAATCCACATCCCGATATCTGGTTAAGCTGAAACTCGGCAGATAGACTCTAATGTGTGTCAGCGTGCGTGCCTGATTGCCGCAGTTGCCAGTTAGGAGAAAGCATTGTCATCGACGACAATATTATCTACTGAGTTTCAGTTAGATCGGATGTCGGGAAGTGGGTTAATTTCGACTTCCAAGATTCTACGTCGTTGATACATTAATTAAATCAACAAAAATCAGAGTTTGCAATTCACACGCGATAGACGTGAAACCTTCAGAAAACTAAAGTAGACAAGAGTGGGAAGGCTACGAAGCACCGCACAAAGAGGAGACCGATTTTTCTCTCTCATTATCTAGCAGGCTTTTTTATATGAATACCGCACAAGAGTCCCAACTGCTCCCGTCTGAAGCCAGTGAGAATATGGCATCCCCAATTGGGGTATGTTGTGAGGCTGAAGGTAGTGGGGAGTGGAAGGAGATAGGGAAGAGGAAGGAGATAAGGAAGAGGAAGGTGGGGAAGTACCTGGCTATTCAGATCTTGTCACCAAACACGGCTAATGCCATTTCAAGCAACGCACGTTTCAATTCTGAATGGTGGTCTTACACCAGGGCGATACTGAGAGTATCTTCCACTCTGGAACGTGCTAAGGTAAGGCTAAACCCTATGTGATGTACGTATGTGTTTGTCTCTTTTAAATGTCGCTATTTTTCGTTTCATAGAGTTTTAAATCACAACGTGGCTAAAGAAGTTCTCACTTCAAAAACAGAGGTGAAATTTAAATAATAACTAGCAGACCCGGCCACACGTTGCTGTGGCTAACGAAACACAGCGCCATTACCCAACCTTTATATAATCCACACCACTCGCTTGTTAGCTGCCCGCTGTCTGAATTGAATATTTGAATTTCTCGACTTTTCTCTAATATAATAAGCATGTTTTTATACATATAAACCTTCCTCTTGAATCACTCTATCTATTGGTAAAAACCGCATGAATATCCGATGCGTAGTTTAAAAGATCTGTGCGCACATACATTTTGAGCGACTTCATCAAATAAAATAATTCAAATCAAATACCTACTTACTCTAGGTCATCTATTTTCCAATTTCTTCCGTAGAACGAATTTCAAAAGTGACTATAGTACGGCCCGCCAGCCGTTTTAAATCACACAAAAATATGTTTTCTTTAAATTTCTCGGCTTTTCTCTAATATAATTTACATGTATTATACATATAAACATTCCTCTTCAATCACTCTATCTATTGGTGAAAACCGTATGAAAATCCGTTGGGTAGTTTAAAAGATTAACGCGCATATACATTTTGAGCGACTTCATTTTATACGATGTAATGATGATGATAATAATACAAATAATTGGATAATTTGGAGGGCGCCGTTTTTGTGAAAAATTATCTTTGGAGATTGAATCACCTCAAATAGATGTAATTAAAAAGCAATAAGCTCTAAGCTCTAATAAGAAGGGTACCTTGTTGAACTTGATAAACGACTGCCTGAGTTTGAGCTGCCTCTCTCGCAGGGACTCCCACTTCGCGTTCAGGTGTCTCCTTCGTCCTATTTGGTGGTCCCTGCACTCGGCGAGGCGCATCTCCGCGATGTTTGCTGCTAAGCGAGCCCTCTCTTTCTCCTGGTTTCCCATTCGACCGGCGAAGTCCCATAATGGAGGCTTTCTGGAAAACATGTTTTTTTTACGTAAGTAGGTACATTTGTTATAGGGAGGAATGCTCGTTGAAACAACCCAGTCATACCTACCCACCATCCTGGTGAAAATCTACCTTTCAGAATCGCAACATTGCTTGAAATGGCGGTAAATATACATAAAAATTGAATACGGTTTATCTTATATATGAAAATCTCGTGTCACGATGTTTGTCGTTGCACTCCTTCGAAACGACTTGACCGATTTATATGATTTTTTTTATGTTTAGGGTGTCCCTATCCAGAAAAACCTACCTACCTCTCCTACCCCCACCCTACCATTTTTTAATCGCGATTTGTGTATGAACAAATTAAACCGTCTTTCGTATTTCAAACAGAACGAAATTATTCATGTTGTTAAATTGCAGATGACGCTACCTCCGCCTCATCGAACTTTCATCCACACGAAAAGCGTCGCGTCATTTTGATATTCATTCGGCATCATGTTCTCGCGTGGGCAAACCATCGAGCTTATTTGTGTTGGCTAAAGACGGACTGACAAAAAATATCGTACACTCAATTGCTCTTCGAAATTCGTATAGATTTTCTTTATTTCATTTTTCTACTTTAGTTGGTGTTTTTTTTGTTTTTATCGGCAGTCATCGTCTACAGCGTTCCATTTCCTTTTCTGTCATAGGTAGATCCCATCCCCACACACTTACAAAATATTTCCAATCATCCAATGTATATCTGAATGTAATAGAATCTTTCAGTTTAATTTTCATCCACTTCTCGAACTACCGAAATATGTGAAATTTCGCACACGTGATAAAAATTATTACAATACGTACCTACAATAACAAATATTAAAGTTACTTTGCTGTATTAGTACGCGATTAGCATTTTTTTTTGGTATTTTTAGACCATATTTTTTTATCTGCCCACGCCCTCACTGTGCCATCTCACGCCACCTAATTTTCTCTGGGTCTCCTACTGCCCCCTGAAAGTCTCAAAACGCCAACAAGGGGGCGTTATCGCCCACGGTGAGAATCCATGATGTAAACTATTCTAAACCATTTATTGGATAACCAACATCTCTGCCATAGGTCACTCCAAGCGGTTCGCTACGTTTGGTGACTACTTAGCAAGGGTGCTCGAGTTCATGAGGCGAGGTTTGTCCGGGTCTTAGTATCGGATGCGTCTGTCCACCAGCTTCATGGCAGGCCGGATCGAGAGAGAATGGTTGAGGGAGTACTTTTGACTTCTCCAGCCGTACTCTCCCGGATTATTGTCTTCGTCCGCAATGGGAGGGATGGATTCGTACGTCCGTCATTCCTGGACACACTGACCCTCAGATTCCAACCCATCCCTCATACCCTTTTCCTTCCCAAAACTTCTTTTCCTTCCTTTCCTAAAAGCACCCTCCACAAAGCATCCCCAAAGATGACATAAGCCCTGAGGGAAATTATTTTCCTCAGAGAGATCGTTCGTGACGTCATAGTTCTAGTATCTTCTGATTTTTCGTTTTCAAACAAAACGCAAGAAAAGGAAGAGGACGAACGTCGTTCTACGAGCTCTCGCTGGGAAAATTTTAGATAAGTATATCTCGTCGAAACGTGTTCCACTATAATAATTATTAGCACGCGAGAAACGTTGCGCGAATACCGAGTTCGGTAGTTTCCTGTCGTTCGGTGTTCAGCGTTAAATAATTATTATTATGGAAGGTCGAAAGTGGAACCATTTTTTTCGGTTCGTATCTTATCTGAATGTTATAAACTCGTATATATGAATAGGGACATGTACACAATTTGATACTGCTCAACAGTTTTATTTAATAACACAGGTCTGCAAATTGACATTTTTAATATATTTTTAAATGGTTATGGATGAATTATATGTATTACGATATGCTGAATTCGAGTATGCCATCCATTTTGACCCATCACGTAAAGATTTTCCGCAAAGTGGAAATTAACATACAGGCAAAACCCGCCTTCTGTAGGGAATGTTCAAAAGAATAAAATGTCATAAAATTATACAAATTTTATTAATTTTAAGTAATAAAATGTTTTATTTACATTATACACAATTATTAATCTATATATAAAATCTGCTTTTTTGGTTTCGAAGCTTCGTTTTGTGCTTTTTCTTTTATGGGACGTTATATTAAAATTATTGAGGTCCACTGGAGTCGCCTACTTGAAACTCTTCACTAGAACTTTATTCTGATTCACTTTCTAATGATGGCAAATCGTCTAGGCTTTGGGGTGCTTGTGGTGTAGGAATGTCAGGTCCGTGAGGGACTGGGCGGAGTGCCGAATCCATGTTTGAGAAAAAATATTTTTTTTTTGGTACTATATTGCACATTGCACGAACAAAAGTAGCAGCCATAGCTGTGGTTTCGAGGCTCTCTCCAGATCATGGGAACACCAAAACGAAAAGATTTAACTGTACCTTTTGACGACATTCTAAGTCCTTCAACACACCCTGAACAAACTCCATGCGGGGCCCAAGATTTGTCCTGGTCCCCTATCTTCACACCAAATACGCAAATACACTTTTTTTTAACAAAATCAGTAATATTTCTTTGTTGTTTTTTCACTACAAATTCACCACAAATATAGTAAAAACTCTCAGAAGAATTTACACAACCTCTTGAAGTCATTTTTGAAATGCACGTTACGAATGTTGGAATAAAAATAAATAAATGAAAGGGCATGGAAGGGAGTGGGCAACTTGGGAATTTCAGCATTTCTCTCATCATACTTACTATGGAAAATCCCGATGTATGTGATTCAACGCTGACTAATTTTATCGTTATGAGTTACTAAATGTTTTGTTTCAGTCCATAAAACATAACATTATCTTATAATAAGTTGGAATTAATAAAAAAATATGTATTTCAGAAATAAACCCCGTTTTGTGCCTTAAGAGGGCATTACCAGAGAAAACCGGAAATACGTCATTTTCAAAAAAGATTTTAGACGTATTGACTCTTTTCCACAAAAAATTATAAATGGATTTCGAAAGATTGTTCTTTTACCTAGCATTCGCATGACATAAATTTTAATTTTTAGTATAATAAGGTTATTCCGTAGGTCGTTGGGAGATTTATTAAATTTTCAAAAAAGATTTTGTATTATACCACACCCATTTCAAATCATATAATCATGCAGTAAAATAAATCAATACATTTTCTGGTAAACGCATGTTTTAGAATTTTAATTTTAGTTTCAATAAAATCATTAAAAAATATGTACGTACATGTGTTTCTTGACGAAAATTAGTCCATTTGTGTATTTATTTGCGCACTTACAAACTAATATATTTCAGATTTTTTTAACATTCTTATTAAATTTAGACATTATTGAAAAATGGTAAATACTTATAATCAAAAAATAATTACAAAAAGTACATTATTTTAATAGTTTTATCATCACGCCTTTCAGCATTTTTGGATGAAGGTATAAATTAAAGGAAATTTGGATTGAAATAAATTCGATATTGAGTTATAATTTTAAAAAGCTGGTACGGAGAATAATTAATCTTTCTCATTGTAACCGCACTGCACGATCGTAAGAACAACTTTCGACGAAATGTGGATTTTCGTCCGCTGGCTGGTTAAACGCTCTTAAGATATTTTGAGCCCACAGTATTTTGAGTTTTCCGGAAAAACCTTACGTGATGGAATTTTTTTTGATAATTTTCCCGAATTCAGCAACCAAAAATACATGGGAATTACCTCTTATTTCAAAGAAGAAAAAAAACAGTCGCAGACCTGTGTAATCCACCAACCTGACAATAGTGTCTTCCATCAAGGACTGGAAATAGTCTCCAATTGCTTCCACTGGATTCCCCTGAGGGAGCCTCGCTATCGGAGCAAGGTCCATATTTTTACTGGAGTTTATCATTTTGGTAAATTATTATATATTTAAAACACAGAATAATTTAACGTTTTAATTTGTCATTTATTTGACAAGAAATGAAGCCCTTGGAGTATTCCATACTACTAAGTTATTGATATAATATTCCTTGTTACTATGCCAACCAATATCCCTTTTCGAATAGTAATGGGGTCGAATCCAACGTTAGTAGAAAATTAGCTCATCCAGGGTTAGAGCGGTAATTGACTAAAAATTCGTGACGTAGCTTGAAGTCCATGTTCCACTAAACTTGGAGAAAGGTATGAGCTAACCTTGTTAAACACATTTTCTACTTTTTTTTACATTAGCTCCACACAGGAGGCCCTGAGGAAAATAATTTCCCTCTAGGGCCTATGTCATCTTAGGGGTGCTGTGTGGAGGGTCTTTTTGAGGAAGGAAAGGATAGGAAGTTCTGGGAAGGAAAAAAGTAAGATATGTGGGTAGGAATAGTCTAGAGAGTCCGGATGGAAAGGTCAAAAGGCCTTCCCCAACCAGTCTCTCTCGATCGTGAGCAGGCGCATCCGCCGCCAAGAACTGGACAAACCTTACCTCACCGGGCACCCCTGCTAAGCCGCCGAACGTAGCGAAATTATATTTTTTATACATTATGTTATAGTCTGGAACGTCCGAGGAAGACATGGCGCGACCAATTGAATCAGATATTTGAGTCAGGACATGTCAAGAGTCAGAATAATAGAACAGTATGTATGAGGCGATGTATGAATGTGAATGGTGCAATGAATTGTTTGGCCAAGACCGAGTTGTTTAGCGGTCCGTACTCTCTGCCTACCCCTGCGGAAACGGTTTGGTGGTTGGTTAGTCAGTTATTTTTGAAGCGAAAACTTCTTTA
Organism: Limnephilus marmoratus; assembly: GCA_917880885.1. Lineage (NCBI taxonomy): Eukaryota > Metazoa > Arthropoda > Insecta > Trichoptera > Limnephilidae > Limnephilus > Limnephilus marmoratus. Next base: position 25,625,611 of record OU862923.1, on the reverse strand, counting down.
GCACCGTTGTGATTTGAAACTCGATGAAACGAAAAATGGCGACACTAAAAAAAGTAGGTTCATCTAAAGGATTAAGCCTGCGAGAGAATGAGATGTATAAGCGGTTTCCTCTTTGTGCGGTGCTTCGTAGTCTCCCCACCCTTATCTACTTTAGTTTTCTGAAGGTTTCACTCCTATGTCCTACCGCGTGTGTATTACACACTCTTATTTTAAAGCGAAAACTTTTTAGCACCGTCGTGATTTGAAACTCGATGAAACGGAAACGAGCGATACTAAAAAGAGACAAAAACACATAGGTACATCTATGGGATTTAGCTTGCAAGAGAATGAGATAAACTAATCGATGTCCTCTTTGTGCGGTGCTTCGTAGCCTATCGGCCTCTTCTTTGTGCGATGATGCGTAGAATAAAATGTAAAATAAATTTTAAACTTGGTAACCATCCATACTAATATTATAAATGCGAAAGTGCGCGTAACATAGGCTGTATTAAATGGTAAGCTCTGGCGTTATGAAATTTATACAAATGAAAATGTGAGTATTTCATATATTTTAGCGGCAGGGAGGAAATGCTGGGGGAAGGTGGTGTTCGCGGAGAGGAATGAGACGAGGGTGGGGAAGGCGGGGAAGGAGGGGAAGGGGAAGTGAACGGGGACGCACGGGAAAGGACATACAGGGAGAATCATTTTATTTTTTTTAATGGCATTGCAACGCATGCCGGGTACCAGCTAGTATTATAATAATAAATAATAATAACCTTACAATTATCCTACTCCTGATACTCTGCATTCGTCTTATTTTTTAAGTTTATTTTTCTGAAGGTTTCACTTCTTCCGCATGTGAACTACACATATTTTTTTTGCTATAAACTACGCAGGCGCAGAACGCAGAACGGTTTAAACCTCTATTGAGATTCCTGCTTTACCGACATTTTTGACGTTTGTCATTTGCCGCGCGGGTCCGTTCTCTCTTGTGTCAAATCTTTTCCTTTGAGGTTATAATCTCGTTCCCTTTCGCTAGACATTTATTTGAAATTTCGCAGGTTGCGTATGACCTCTGTTTCTAAGCGTAATAATAAAATGGAGGTAAATACGTCATTTATTGCTGGTTTGGCCTGTGGGGTTTGTCTGGGTATCTCAATATTTGCTTTCAGACGATATTTCCGTCCATCTGTCGTACAAATTTCACAGGCGAATGGTAAAAGTACTAAGAAAGAAGTTGCTGAGGTGAGTGTGCACATATTAAATGCGATTCATTATTAATCCTAACATTTAACATATCAAACGTGATGTTAATTGATACCTACTAAATTGACAGTATGTTAATTGGAATCACATGTCTAACTTTAGTCTAACTACTGCCTTTAATTGTTATATCAATGTGTTTTACTTGAAACACTATGTAGCTGGAAATAGTGCGACAATATGTCCGTTGTGTACGTCGGTTGCCTTCGATAATGTGTAGGTGAATCTAGTGAATGAATGAAGAGCCGTAGTGCAACGGTGATGCTACAAGCCGCACTGGGAACTACTATCGGTCCAGCTCGTCAGTACTATGTTCATCTAATTTTGCTGGGTACTTTTTTCTATCTACTTCGTCCAGTGCTGATGATGATCCTGCGTGTGTACAGTCATAACACGAGAATTTTGAAACAGAGCATTTTAATACTGAGGTCTATCTTTGCCCTTCTCTTCAGGACTTATGTTGTAATTCATAATGCGAAGCAAAAATGTTGGCCCAGGACTTGTGAGGCATTGTTTACAGTCTTTGCTCCATACAATGTTAATATAAGAAATGAGTTAGGTTAGTAAAACAAATTAATATTGTTACCTACCTAATTTTTTGTATTTCTTGGGCACTGACTATGTAACAATTTCTAGACATTTTTGTTTTGAAAAGTTTTATTTTTCGATGTACATTTGTTACTTTAATTTAAAAAATTTTTGCAACCGGTTTTGACACGTCCGTATCATTAACGAGCAAACTTAAAACTAACTTAAAAATTCTATACAAGTACACAATTAATTAGGCGGGGGTAGTGGGAGGGGGGAATTTGGTGGAGGGGGAGGACGGTGGGAGGAGTCAAAATTACATGGAAACATTGTAAGCAGAGGTGATTTACATGGTGCTATTATTTTATTAACTAAATTAATTGTATAGAATTTTCTTGTATAGAATTTTTAAGTTAGTTTTAAGTTTGCTCGTTAATGATACGGACGTGTCGAAACCGGTCGCAAAAAAATTTAAAATTAAAGTAACAAATGTACATGGAAAAATAAAACTTTTCAAAACAAAAATTGTTACCTAATTTTATATTGCCATGGTACAGTAAATTCGGATATAAATGAAGTAGGTAGTCAGCCAATATTTCATAAACTATTATTTATTATTATTTCTTCTTCTAACACAGCAAACTTATTTTGTGGCACCATTATGATTGAAATTAATAGATTACTTCGTTTTTACCACTTTTATTGTTTATAAAACCGACATGTTTCGTCAGCAAAGCTGACTTCTTCAGGGTTTTGACAGAACTAATTTAAAAATAGACATATATATATAGGTAATAGAGAAAAATAATCGACATAAACAATAATAAAATTAGAAAGAAAATGATGTTTAAGGGACGAGGGGCAATATAGAACAATTAAAAAATTTAAAAGGGGAATAGATTTAATAATGGGTCATTTAAAAACAATTTTTGATTATTAATAATATTTAAATTTGCATTAACACTCTTTCTAATCTCTAAAATTTCTAATTTGTCGAATAATTTCAATTATTATTTCGTTCGATTTTCTTAATCGTACGAATGCGAAAACTTCTTCTCTTTTCTGTTTTTACTTTTCTACATAATTAAATTGCAATTACTACTATACAGTGCAAAACCAGATTCATTCTTGTTCACACTTGAAAATGACTGTACTCAGCAACGACGAGGCGTCCTTGTGACATCATTCCTTAACTGACGGCCAGAGACTCCATACTCTCTCCATACATACTGTGGATGCGGCGCTTCCCTCCCTTTTGTGGCGTGAAATAAATATAATAATAATTGTTATTTATTTAACATCAAAAAAAGCTTTGAGCTTATTTTTTTCTAGCCGTAAACAGCAATAAATACTGCAATTTAACGACACCGTCCCAACCTCAGCGGCCAAAAACAACAAAACGGGACGCGCGGACCAGACTGAAATGCATAATAACGACACCATTCACAATGCTAATGTGTCATATGTCACGCAAAGGCACCAATACCAGCTACAGTGGATTCTCTGCTCCATTCAGCATCCACGATGTTAGAAAAAGTTTGATATTTGCGCATGCATGTTTAGTTCTGCCTGCCAAGTTATGCCTGAAGCAGTACACACATTCAATGGGAGCATCCAACGCGCTGAAAACCACTTTAATGCACGTAGGCATAGTGCACAGAATAGCATAACAAAGAGCGTGGATTAATTTGGCACATTTTAGAGAATTCGTTCGCGCGACCATTTTAACAAATGAATAACGGATGCCAATTGAAATGTTAAATATCTTTCAAATATCTATTTAAATAATTTAATGTTTGAACTGTAATAATTGATGTGAAGCATAAAGGATTTATAGAGCAAATTTGACGTACTATTTTTGTCAGTAATCGCATCTTGTTCGTGGGCTAGTCTGTAGGTATTTATATTTGATATTAGGTAGGTATATACTCCAGCATACCTTATACAAAAGTCACCGACCGCCACTGGTGTGCGTTGCACTATTTCCAGCCTTATCTACAAATCTACAACTTACATGTTAATACCAACTGAATTTAGCTGTGGTCTGTATTTTTGTCAATTAAAATACCCTAAAAACTAGATTTGCGTAGAAATATTTATTATTTATATATATTCCAACAACTCAGAATCAACTCAACCCAACACCTCTTTGAAAAGTTATCAAAAGCTATGAAAAAAATATAAATAAATAGCCATAACCAATATTATTTTTTTATTTATTTTTTTAATATCAGGCTTCTAACTCACACAATGTTGTAATTTTTTGCCTCATCTGTTTTTAAATTATAATATTATCATTATAATCTCTAATGATCTTTAAAAGGTACTTGGAGTCCTTTTATATTCATTTTGTATAAAAATTCACTTTAAAATATTTTCCAGTTTACATGATCTAATAAATTTCATTATTCTCGATATGGCATGAAACTCGGTTGAGGCAATTAAATTCTGAACTTCCGATGAGTTCGAGGTCATTAGTATTGTAAACTCTCTGTCGTTCATATTTAATGCACTTCGATAAAATGTGTGCTCGACATCTTCAATTTGTTCACATATCGAGCACATTGGAGAATCAGAGAGGCCTATCAAACACAGTAGTCTTCCCATTAGTGCATGTCCGGATCTTAATCTAAAAATGATTCTCATTTCCGATCTTTTCAGATTAACCTCGGTGAACCATGGTCTTTTAAACAGTTCGTTTTGGAGCTTTCTGTACCATATTCCTTTATTGGTAGACAACGTTTCAAAATGATTATTCCACATATTATTACACATGGAATTTATTTTTTGGCAGTAATCTTCAGCGTCTGGCGTCCAGTCGTAGATGATTCCATTCACACATGCTTCGTTTGCCAACAAATCCGCCTCTTCATTCCCATGTATTCCTACATGAGATGGAATCCATTGTAAACATACGGACACATCTTTCTGCTGTAGCCATCTCATTTGTTCAACAATATTGTAGGCTATTTTCCTACAGGGAACTCCTTTCGGAATACTTTTAATATGTTGAAGTGCACTTTTAGTATCACTTAATATTACAATTTGTTTCCAATTATTTTTAATTGCATATTTCACCACTTCTTTGATTGCTATCAATTCTGCATTCATAATAGTGTAATTTTTATTCAATTTTATTTGATGGGAAAAATTGTTTGCCATTGAAATGAAAGCTGCTCCAACTTGGTCTGATTTTTTTGATCCATCAGTGAAGATCTGGTTAAATCCAGAATATTTTTTAATTAGCAACCAATATTATTATAATATACAATATTAATAAATTAATCATTGAATTGTTTTTTATAATGTAAATATATTGCATCACTAAAATAAATAAATAAATAAATATTAACAAATTTTTTTATATATTTTTTTCATCACTTTTAATGACTTTTAAAGGATGTGTTGAGTTGATTCTGAGTTATTTATTTTATTTAATATTTCAATCATAATAACACACCACGATTTACAAATAGTTAGGTATTTTGAAATGTACTGTGAACTGCACAAAGCTTAAAACCTTACTTAAAATTATTTAATTACATTAATGCCGATCATGCACCATATATTCATAATTATTATTCACTCTTTTATATTATTAATAACACTTCAATTTGTATATTATAATGATATATCCTCTGTGTAAATTCAATATCGCTTATGAGCCAATAATTAAAAAATATGTTTTTTGGCACTTTCATTTGAATAGCACAAGCCGCATTGATTGGTGCTTTCAAATTGTGAAATTGACCAATAGGAGGAGGCGTCTACTAATATCTACAGGAATTCCAAAAACTGGAAAAATCGAACTAATATCTATGAGAACCAAAGTGTTGACGAATATCTAGGTACAGCTCAAACTGTTGACTAATATCTATGAAAACCAAAGTGTTGACGAATATCTACAGCACTGGCAGAGGTTGGATTTGCAATTATGTATAGCATATTGGAATAACGTAATATTGCGTATGCAGTTTAAAAAACTTAATTTATGTAAGTATGTATGTAAAAATCCCTAATATCGGACTATTGGACACATTTAGCTGATTAGTCCAAAATACGCTCTGTAGATATTTGTCAACACCGGGACCGTCATAGATATTCGTCCGACCTTAGCTCTGTAGATATTAGTCAACACTCTGAAGTTCATAGATATTAGTTCAACATAGGAGCTGTAGATATTCGTCCGACATACATGCTGTAGATATTAGTATCTGGAGTCCAATAGACTGCTTGTACTGAGTTAATACGTCGAATGACCCATCCCCAGGAAATAAACAAGCAAAAGCGCATAATATATCTCTGAATAGTTTTTATCCACTATGGTTCTTCCACAGTATTGGACTTACATTGATGATATATCATGCACCACACACTAATTCCACTTACAACTATTTCAGTCTAAATATTAATGCTTACCAATGCTAATAACTTATCATAACCTTGGGGGACCTCGGGGTAATGGGGTAATACTGGATGTTAAATTAAACTTTATACAACACACTGACGAAATCATAAACAAAGCCAACAAAATGCTGGGATTTATAATTTGTATAACAAAACCTTTCCGCAACATTAAAACTATTTATTCCCTTTCCCACTTAGAACATTGCACACCGATCTGGGCTTTTTTCTACCAAGCCCATGTCGAAAGACTTCAAAAAAGTTTTTTCTGAACACAAATTATGGACAAACTTACTTACACTTACTTAACTTACACTTTTTTTTTGTTATTTGTTTTTGGGGTGTTATGCCGTGTTGCGCTACCTCCTCCTTTAGCCAACGTTTCGGACAGCGTTACAGAGTCCATCATCAGGGCAGATGTGTTAAACTTACACTTTTCAAATTACACCTAATTTATTCACTTTCTCAACTTCAACTCCCTCTATACACAACGTTTAATTTTTGACCAAACCTTGTTGTTTAAAATTCTGAATAATGCTCTCAACTCGCCAGTGGAGCTTACCAACTTAATAAAAATTCATATTCCGACAGGATCAAAAAGACAATCCAACTTATTTCATTTGCCCACATGTAGAATTAACATTAGAAAAAATTCGCCGTATATGGGCGCAATATAATACAAAATTTTACAATAGACATTTTTAACAATACCCTTCAGAAATACCGAATAGAAGTAACGCGTACGATCGAAAATTAATACAAGAGTGTGGAATGTATTGGGAGCATCTCCATCCTTATCCTATTTTCCTCTTCCTCTTCTCCTCACCAAAAAATAATTTTAATTAAGATACAATAAAACTCCATCTCCAAGTGACTTTAACATAGGAGACCTTTTTGGCTTGACTTAATTTTAACTTTGTATATGTCGGCGGCCGATCGTAAAATCAGGCAGATCATGATGCGCCTAGCCACATCGTGATCTGCCGCCATTAGTACCGGATATGCCACAATGTACCGGATATAAGTTGGGCACATTATTGTCGCACAACATTGGTACACAAACGTAAATAAAGCGCAGGCAGCGCCTCTATTGGTGCACTTTACAACTCTTATTTGAATGTGCCTAAGGGAATAGCAAGGCGGAATGTCGGATATTCATCTTTGATCGATACGTCTGGTTGTAAATTTGCCTTTTCGTGATGTGTCCCGGCACATTGTGAAATGGCAGCAGATCATGATGTGGCTAGGCGCATCATGATCTGCGTGATTTTACGATAGGCCGCCGACATATATATGTATCTCTATATTTTATGTGTAAAGCTGTTTGACTCTTACAAATAAATAAATAACTGTTCTCACGGTTTCTTTTAACCTCTCTATTGGTTTCACTATTGGCGCCTTTCGCTCAATGTTTTGTTTCATCTCCGGGGTCTCACTTTTAAAAGAATGTTAGCAGTCACTTTGCTAAACTTTTCCCAGTCCTCAACCAACAAGAACAGTTCCTCTACATCTTGAACACCTCTGTAAAAGGATGTTTGTCAGCCAAGAAATTCTCAAATGAATCTCAAAATTATTTAAAATATTGTGTATTTGGACTTAATTTCGAAGATACCCCAATTACTTGTCCTGATGAAAGATCATACTTTAAAATCTGTCACGCAAATGGCTTTACATAATATGTTTGTTGAATAACCAGATCTGAATAACCAGGTACTTTCTAATTTCCCGCTTTTCCTTCCCCTGTAATATTCCACAAAAAGAGTTGCCTTTCTTGTGAGGTGCCACAAAAAAATGTACAAATATTTTTTCTTATAATAGTAATGGAATATTACATATATTCTACTCCCAGTGAGAGATTGTACTTGAAATCATCATTCTAATACCAAGATGAAGAAAGAGAAAGAAGACGATTGTCGATGATGTGCATACAAGCTCTCTTTGGGACCCAGTGTATTATGTATTTTATTTTATGAATATGTTTTTTTTTCAAATACATTTCTGACCAAATACTTTAATAATTATTTTATTTTTATTAATTCTTTATTAATCACAATAGTAAAAATAACATATATATTATATAGGGTCTTTCATTAAGAGCTTCCTATCTTTAAATTTAAATAAAACAGAGTGTGTGTGAGATATCATCGAAATTTTTTTTTCGTTTGAAAGCCCTATCGATGCCATTACGTATGGATAGAGATGGCAATATTTAGCATTAATTTTCAGATTTTTTAGCATTAACAATTGGAAATTTAGCGTTTTATAGCATTTTGAGGCATAATTTAGCGTTTTGTAGCAAAATAGAAAAAAATGTATTTCCTGAATGTTTTTAGCGCATATTTTAAGTATTTTTGGTAAAATATATGTTTAACCTTCATTTGCAAGTATTGTGAAAGATTATAAATAATTAATTTTAATATTAAATTAATAAGGAAGGAAACTCTAAGTACGGGTCGAACACAAACACAACTAATGCAGATTGTGATTAACATCAATAGGCGTAATTTATTTCGCACAATTTGTGTAATGTCAAAAAGCAATTTTAGCCTACAGTACAAAAATATTAAATATTTACACATAAAATAGTAACAAAATTGTAAAAAGAGGTAGGACAGGCTTCCAAAAATGAAATAAAGTAGGCATATTTGAAATACAGGTAAATACAAAAAACAATGGAAATGGCACTTTACTGATTGAATGATAGCATTGCGCACGTTTCAATAGTGGACTCCTTCATTCTCGTACGCCTGTCAGTCAGTACTAAATTGTAGTGACTGAAAAAACGCTCTGCATCAACACTATTTACAGGGGCCCAAATTGTCTGTAGGGCTGGCCCAGCAAAGGCAGAGTTTGTTGATCAGTTCCACAGACCCTAGCTTACGCACACAGTCGGGGGAGCGCGAGCTGAAGTTAGAGATGATTTTTAATCACTTATTTCCGCTGATAAATATCGTTTTTTTGAAATTCTCACATATTATTTTAATACCCGGTATTTTCGGGAAATTCACGCCTATTTCGCTAAATAGAATAATTTAGCTGAAATACGGCCAATTTTCGCTATTTTTTCGCGTTTTTAGTTAAAACGAAATTTTGCCATCTCTACGTATGGAATATAATATGGGTCAAATGTCCGTCAAGACTTCTCTGGGTGGCGCGAATCCGAAATTTGCATGACTCTGGCGCATTAATCAGGCTGTATTTGACCAATGGCATGGGTTATGTTAGTTTTGAGGGCCGCTATGGTTTTCGGCTTATTTGTATAGACCTGCGACTTAAGAAAGCCCCACAAGAAAATGTCTAATCGGGTCAAATCGCATGATCTCAGTGGTCAGTTCACATCACTTCCAAGTGAAAATGACCTTGCCCTTAAATCGCTCGTGCAGGATGTCCATTGTGACATGAGCTGTATGGCACTTAGCGCCGTCGTATTGACACCACAAGTCGTCGGTGTCCATATCATCCAATTCAGGCCAAAAGAAGTTGGTAATCATCAACCTATAGCGCTTGCCATTGACGGTGATGGCCTGGCCAACGTCGTTCTCAGAGAAATATGGACCGATGACGCCGCCAGCCCAAAATCCACACAAAACAGTGAATTTTTCGGAATGCATTGGACGCTCTTGGATCTCTTAAGTTGCAGGTCAATGCAAATAATGCACACACTCTGTTTTATTTAAATAAGATAGGAAGCTCTTAATGAAAGACCCTATATAAAGGTTTTTTTGTGTTGTCATCTTTTATGATAAACTAGCAGTTAAAAACCCGCTCTGCAGGTTTTTGCTGCTAGGCCCTGCGGGAGGCTTTTAGTTCCCCTCCCCGCTCCCGAGTTCCCCTCCTCCCCCTCCCCTCTGCACCCTTCCGAGTTCCCCTCTACCCCCTCCCCTCCGCACCCTTCCGAGTTCCCCTTTTCCCCCCTCCCCTTCCCCCTCCCTCCTCCTCCCCCTCCCGCAACCCCCTCCACCCTCCCCCTTCCCCCACCCCCCTTTCACCATCCCCAAATCCATTCTCCACCCCCTCCCCTCCCCACTCTCCCCTCCCCACTCCACCTTCCCACTCCCACTCCCCACTCCTCCCTACAAATCCTCAAATTTTAATCGCAATCGGATGAACGGCTTAGCAATGCATAATTTCATGATGCCATAGCTCACTTTTGTATACAGAAACCATTGCTGGCATGCGTACATCAAATCCCCAAAGTTTCATCACAATCGGATGAATGGTTTAGCAATGCATAGCGGACATACATATATACAAACCCAGAAACAAATATATTTTGATTTTTATATATTATAAAAATATTTTATATCATATTTTATTGGACATCAACGCTGTAGCAGTATTAACATGAACTGACATTAATTTAAAATAAATTTCATAACCTTTTAGGTAAAAATACACATTTTTTAAATTTTGTAAGTGTTATTTTTTCTTTTCTTTCAAGCCAACTTTCAATGATGAGGGTGGCGAGTACAAGATGGTGCTTGTAGTAAGGAATGACTTGAAGATGGGCAAGGGCAAGGTGGCAGCGCAATGCGCTCACGCAGCAGTCGGCGCGTACATGAAGGCGGCTAAAAAGGACAAAGAGGCATTGAAGAAATGGGCATATACTGGTCAAGCCAAGATCGCCTTAAAAGTAGAATCAGAAGAAGAACTCTTGAGTGTCGTGGACAGCGCCAAAAAAAGTGGCTTGATCACATCGCTGATTACAGATGCCGGCAGAACTCAAATAGCACCTAACACTAAGACGGTAGTTGGTATAGGACCTGCCAGTAAAGGGGCTATCGACAGAGTGACTGGACATTTGAAGTTGTTCTAGACGAACGTTGAGTGTTGCGTTGGACAATTTTTAAATTTATCAAGTTTTGACTGATCAGTGGCATTTTGATCCCGTATTTTTTTTTATGAAACTTCTGAACATTTATGGTCGTATTTTAGAATATAAGAAACGTCATCTCTGTTTTATGGAAGTCATTTTATTATGTGACCTTGCACTTACTTGTGGCTTGCCAGGAGGTCCAGCATAAAACCCTATATCAATATGATATTGACCAAATTCATTATCTATGGACAGTTATCAATATTTGCGAGCATGGTCTACGATTGTTAACAGATATTCCGACCAGTTAATTATCAATATTCAGTTAATTATCAATATACACTTTTTTAATTGTGTCATTCGTTATGCAAAATTACTGGCTTATTTAGTGAACGTATTAAACTATCAAATTTCTTAGAAATGAAACAAATTGTATATGCGATCTATAGACTTAAATAATGCATCTAAGTGCCTCCATACATGACGCTACTTACAAGTTACTCGAGCCTCATGCGTGTAGCATGCGCACACGTTCGTACATGGCGCTACGCGGCAGTTGTCAGTTCGAAGTCAGTATCATCCTACCGACGGTGCTGATCGCACGCTACGCGTTGCATCATTCATGTCTGCTACTATTCGTTTGACAGAAATAGCATCGGAACATGAAAGTAATGTTAAATTTGTTCTCGAAGTGGAAAAAATGCGAGTTTACTAGAATTACTTCAGAATATGTAAGTAAGGATTTAGTGGAGAAGCCATGCCTTAGAAAAAAAGTCATTTGACATCACTTGTGTTAACTCCACGGCTGAACGTGAAAAATGATCAAGTTCGTATTATATATTATATATTTATATATATATATTATATATATTTCGGGTAGCGCCGTGTACGGAAACCAGCATTAAAGAGTAGTAAATCTGCAGGGTACTTGTGTCACAATAACGCAGTTTGTAAGTATCTCCATGAACGGAGTGCCTAAGATGCACTCAATTTATTGCTTTCGATCTTTGAGAAACAAAAGTGGTCGAAATATGAATAAAGACCTCATTAACTCCTGTTTAGAGTCAAAAAGTATATGCAGACTGCCAATGTATATTTAGGTTAGTTTCAATTCAACGTTGACAATTTATTAATATTTTTACGTAATTGCTTGGTGTTTGACATTTCGTGGGGTCAATTCATAGAAAATACCTTCAGTGTTGTCAGCGTATATCGATTTCTTATTTATATCAGTTCGTCTGTCAACATTGAAACCGTGCTATCAATATAAAATCATCGAAGTTAATAATAAAGATTTCACCGTGCTAGAACTCCTGGTCTCTTACTTTGACTTCTAATTTTTGTTGTGGTGCAACTAGCATTTAGGGTCAAATTTTACTACGCTCGAAAGATGATGACTCGTGGAATTCATATTATGTTTGTGAGTACGTACTAATCTGTATTTTGCCAGGGGAAACTGTTATTTTATATTACAAAAAGAACAATATATATGTACATACTGCCCAAACAATTTATTCAGTAAATGCAAAGCAATTATGTATCTCCTCTATATATTATTTCGTGGGTAGTAACGTGGACCCTTGAAAAAATCATATTATAATTTTGTAAAGTTCCTTTTTGTAAAAATATATTTGCCTTCTGATAATTGCTTGAAAACATTGTCAATTTTAGAGACAATAAAAAATTAAACAAAAACAAGAACAACAAAAGAAGAACGAATGAACAACGTTAGTAAACTTGAAATATTACGACATATGTCAAAAATTTAAACAAAAGAAGTACATTTTCAAATATGGAATTATTCATTTATAATTATGATACTTAATTTATCTATCACTTGTGAGAATTGCTCCCACAATCAGTTTTATTTTAGAAAATTAATGCAAATCCCAGTTCTAGAGTTTATTGAACCCGAGTTACAGATAGATAGAGGGACTCACACTAACATAATTTTTGATGAGATTCTTTGCATTTATGACACAAACTTCCATCCATTGTTTGCTTTTGTACAAAAATCATTTTGAGTGGAAAAATTATACACCGTGGTTTGCAAGTGTACAGAGGAGTGAAGTTTGTTTTCTATTTCACTCCAAAGGTGGTTTGGGGGTATTATTAATAATAGATGTACTTATATTTCGAATGACTCAACTTTAAGTGCTGTATCTTAAATTTATTCAATTGTCTTGAATATTTATTTATCTTGAAAAAATGCCTTTTTTACAACTACACATTTAATTTTTTTTCACAACGTTGGAAAGAGCAAGACAATCTGCAAAATTTATTTTCAATATAGCTTAAACTCCTTCAGTCAAAGTGTTTCCACATGTGTTTCTGGGTCCAAGCATTTTTTAACACATTTCAGAGATAAAAACTTTTAATATGTTAAACTTAAAATATTATGTGTAATACCATACTTGTAACTTTAACAAAACTTACAAACTATCCTCCTTACTTGTAATCTTGGTGTAAATATAAAACCAAGTGTAATGTCGGAACAGTAAAAAATTACTACCACGCTATGTATATGGTTAAAACGGTCTTAAGCCAAGCTTAGCCGGCTTAACTATGCTAATATTAAACCAGCGCATAAGGTTGTAATATGTAAGATGGTTTAAGTTTAACAGACCTTTGTTTTTTATTAGCTCTAATTATGCTGCAAGCAACTGGAAATCGATTTAAATGATATTTTATAAATTTTTTGTAATGTTGTTAGGCTGATATAATAAGTGATACATATTAATCTAATGGTACTATCCTTTTATATGCCTTTAAATTCCTAGAATATTGTGAATAGCGGTGGATATCTGTTCTCTATTCCTGCTCTGTTGTGTATGAACATTATAAATTATATGTAAAAAAATATTTCAAGAACATACCGTAAATTATTTGTTTTATTTTTTACATTTATTCCCAAAAATTGTAAGAATTAGTTCAATTTTAATTGTGTTCTCAGATCTGGATGGGATCTGGATATTGATGTTTGCTTGTTCTTTTATTAACACCAAACAATATGTGATAGCCAATAATATAGCTTCATTGACCATGGGTATTATCTATGGTCATGTATGACTCTCTGTATGGTTGATGGGTAAGGTCTTCGACTACTAATCTAGAGTTCATGGGTAAAATCCTGGCGATAAATAAATTAAATTTAACAATGAATCATGGATAATAATTACAAATATCATAAAGACCACCATTGAAATTGCTATAGCTGTATTCAGTGAGCAAATAGAAACAACCAGGTTCTTTCCCAGAGGCGGCTCGAGCACTTCTTTAGTAGTGGGGATCGACATTTTTTTACGTACTGTACCGTAATCTCACCACCCGTAGAATATAATATAAAATTTCTCAAAAAAAAAATATGGTCTAATCATGCTAGTCGAATATCTAAACACAAAATAATATAAAATATCTATAGATATATGCCAATTTACAATATAGGTAGTATAATTCTTGATTTTAAAATGTCTCCTTATCTCCCCCCCCCCCCCCCCCCTTTTTTTCATCCTTTTTATTATTATTATTACTCATTTATTCAATAATTAAGTTTTAAGACCGGTTCATATCTCAGGCGTAATTACCAAATGACATTCCATGGACTTACGTAATAGGTACATAACTATGAAATAATTTAATTTAACATACCTTATAATCTGTATTATATGTACTGTGTATGTCTTAATAAACAAATAAATAATAAAATAAAGCTTTATCTTGCAAGATTATTATCAAACTAATTTGAACGCGATCGATTCCCGTCCGTAACTTCGCAAACAAATGGTTCTGTGGAGATCCAAAGAATTGTCCCCGCGGGTATTTGAATTCACATACGACTGCTCATGCGCAGTTGCATACGACCGTGAAACAATGCAAAGAAAGTATGGGGATAGTTCGGATCGTCCCCCTAGTGCGCATTAGATTCTGCGCACTGAGAAATAGACCCGCTGTTTTGTGCGCCGTACATTGTTCGCTGTACGCGCGTAGGGTCTTATTAAAATGATCCGGAATAATTATTTGTATTTTATTTCTGCAAATGTTAATTTAATTACTTTTATGTTTAAAGAATTCATTCATTTTGGTGTAGATAAAGCATCGACTGTTATTTCCTTTAGTAGGTTTAGAGTTTAGAGTGTAATTGGCGGGGACCGTCCCCATTGTCCCCCTGTGAAGAACCGCCACTGTTCTTTCCTCTTACTCGTCTTCTTTCTTCCCCACTAACCTCAGCCTCATTACATACAAATGGGTATGCCATAGACCAGATGGTTGGGAGCAGTTGGGATTCTTGTGCAGTAGTCACATTAAAAAATCTTATTGTGCCAGCAGATAAGCGTTTTCATCTGTAGGTACTAGCTGAAGCAACTGCTTTGATTAACTTGGCCGTCCCACAGTCCCTTAGAAGTCAAGACCTTTTTTTAATACCTTTCCACATGCTTTCTGCAAAACTGTCGCCAAATCGGATGGGTACGCTGGCCCCTTAACAGACTTAATGCTACATATTGAGTCCAAAAGCAATTTTTTTTTGTTTGAAGAACCCATAGACATATTTATGAATATTACTAGACCTGCCCTAAGTGATAAAAGCGTATTATTTCCCCCTCCCCATACCGATTGGAACCAGCTGGGATCGAGTATGGCTTCGCGTGAATCTAAAAAATGTGATGTCATCATTCTTTTGCTAGCCAGCGTCGAGTGTGACTTGTTTTTTGTGTAAAAATAGAAGTGAAAAAGAGAATAAACCCAATTGTTGTATTACATTCCATAGGCAAACATTATTTTACTTTATTTTAAACTTGTTCAAATCACATAATATGATCATTTTTGTAACATATACTATCACCCGAGATACATGGCATGTGCTCGTCGATACTTACCGGGGTAAGTAAATTATGAAGCATTTGTAAGAGTGTCTTAACTAAATACGGCAACAAAATATTGGACTCTGAGAATAGGCGAACTTTACTTTGCCGTATTCGGACTTTGCAAATTTGTTCATTACACGGTGATCAATTCGTGCTCCCATGTAAAAAGGTCTATTTATTCAAAAGCAGAGTTTACTTTTAAGAACTAAACGGTCATATTATTAAGCGAGATGCCTACATACTGTCAGATTGAATTATTGACGAATCACACATCACCAAAGTCATCTTCCCGCTCTGCGTCCCGCTGTGGTTGTGTGGTCTACCCCTCACCTTTCTGTTCTAGTCTAGTAATATTCATGTCTATGTTTGAACCCTATTGTAGAAATTGGATGACAAAGCTTTCCCGAAAGAAGGAATAAGTAACACAATGCTAAAATGATCTTAAGTGACTGCCTGTAATGTATCCTAAAATTCTTTGAATATGTCACTCACCAAACAGAACTCGAACCCGGAGATGCTAATTGTCACCGGCAAAGTAGAAGATAAGAGAAATGGAAGAAGATCACCATTGCGGTAGACTGATAAAGTATTACAGGTCTCCGGAACATCAATGTCCGCTGCTCTCCACGCAGCGCAGGACTGAGGAGTGAAGCAGCCTAGTTCATCAGGGCAATTGGAGTGGGGTCACGATCCTTGGCATTGAGGTAATGACTCAAGAAGAAAAAGATAATTCCTAAAGTGCTGGATTACTGAAATTGAGTAGAAAAATATTGAATACTTGAATATAAAATTATGTGTGAGTAGCTAAGTAGGTACCTACCTAAGAATTTAGAAGAATTCAATGAATTCTTATTCTCAAAACACAGACAATGGAGACTCTACTGTATTTTTGGCCTTATCAATAATTGTAAAGCAGAAGAACTCAAATGTTTAGCTCTGGCGGCAAGAATTTTGCACAGGTTTTTAAAAATTTATTACTAGCTCAAGTCCCCGACATTGTCCGGGGTTTACAGAGATTTAAAAAAATCTAATGTAGGCAAGTGACCTTCCTCTTGTTTTGAATGTCAAGTGTGCAAAATTTCGTTAGTCTTTGAATAAGACTAGATTTCTATAAAAACCAAATCTACGCCACCCACCCGTAACAAACATACAGACACCCCCGTTATAGATAGACAGATTGACCTACAAATTTTCTAGGTCAACCCAAATATTTTCATCACACGATGTCGTTTTCATCAAACCTTGACCTTAAATTACCTATCAAATAATAAAAAGTTAATAAATAATATTATGACAAGACACCATATTGATCACTGAAAAATAATAATATTATTTGTTATCTTCAAAATAAATAATAATTCGGCTATGAAAATCAACAAAATTATCAAGACATTATGCTTAGGGAACGTACCCATACTACGTGACCTCTTTGGGGGGGGGGGGGGGGGGGGGGGGGTCTTCAAAATGTCACGCTTCATACAAATGAGCAGCGGTTTGCTTAGGATTTTGGTCACCGGGGGGGAGGGGGGGGGTTAAAAATTGCAAAAAATTGGTCACGTAGTATGGGTACGTTCCCTTACACGGTGTTGTAAACCCATGTTAGGGAACGTACCCATACTACGTGACCAACTTTTTGCAATTTTTAACCCCCCCCCCCCCCCGATGACCAAAATCCTAAGCAACCCGCCACTCATTTGTATGGAGCGTGACATTTTGAAGACCCCCCCCCTAAAAGTGCCACGTAGTATGGGTACGTTCCCTTACCTACTAACGGGAAAACTGGTGAATCAACATTTTTGTAAGTAGGTAGGTACCTAAGGGGCCATTCAAGTATTACGTAACGCACTTGGGGGGGGGGGGGGGGGGGGGTCGTGTGAAACGTTACTGTGCGTTACCAGAGGGGAAGGAGGTGTTCGAACAACACGTTACGTAGGTAATATGTTTTCTTTATTTAGCCCTTTTCGTTCTCGAAATATCTTGTTTTATTTATTACCGCAAACGCGATTAAAACAGTAATACTTGAACGCCCCGTAGTTGATTTTGTGGTAACTACCTATAATTGTTTTTTGATTTGAGCTTTCGTTTTCGAGTAAATCGTGTCCGTTTGTAAAAAAAATCAGTCGCTAGGGGGACTACCTGCAGTTTACTGTCTGAAAACGCGTCGAAGCGTAGACCCAAAGTTTTTTTTATTACTTTGATTGCCGAAAAAAACGAAATGTTTAAAAATTAAAAAAAAGCTTTTTGGTGATTTCTCTGTTTCCCGCTTGTACCATTAGTTTCCGGACGCCGCCGTGTACAGTAGCCGCGTATTTTGTGATTCTGTTTAGCTTTTTATCATAAATAATATTTCTTCATTCAGTGACATTTATTTATTTCAACATACACGGCACAACATGTGCCATTAACGTATAAATAGTACATACAACCAGTGGCGTAGCTAGCATGGGTGGCACCCGGGGCGGATGTCACCCCCCCCCCTATTAAAGTTGACTTGAGAAATTCAAAATGCTAATTTCGAGTTCATAAAATTGGTCCAACCAACAACTGGGGAGGGTTGGGGGGGGGGGGGGGGGTTAGAGAATTTCAGAGATAAAAATTTCTCCACAAATATAGGCTACGTTCGCCTATAAGAAGATCGAGCGACACAAAATTCGGAGCACTCCACGGGGAGCCAAAGAGCTGTGAAAATATAAATAACAGACCGTGTTCATGTGTACAATACTTTGGTGACAATATCCTTATTTTTTTTCCACGGTCGAGTGTCACCCCCCTGTCGGGTGGCACCCGGGGCGGTACCCCCCCGCGTCCCCCTCCCCGCCCCCCCCCCCCTCACTATGCTACTGCCTACAACAACATAAAGAATGTAATGGTATAAATGTAAACTTAAAAGTAAGGAGTCAAAGTGATAAGTAGTAAGTGAAAAGTGAGAAGTAAGTATAAATTATTATAAAATGTAAAGTAGAGTATAAAGTTATCAGTAAAATAAGTCAGAAATAAAATAGTAGGTAATAAGAAAAATATAATAACTATAAGATATCTTAAAAAATAATAAGTAGTGTACGACCGAAACAGGACTTTCTATCGAAAACGAAACACAGGGCAAAATCTTTCACCCATCCCTTTTGCTAAAACAACTTTTAGCTTTTAGCAGAATAAATTTTGGTTACTTTGCAATGCACTTCCATTTCCACTGGCCAATAAACAGAACTCAAATTATTTGAAATATATATCAGACTCCAAGTCTTGGATCATCAAAAAAGACAGATCAAACATCAACGGTTTTATTAAAATCTATTTAAGAGGGTATTACAAGAGAAAACCAGAAATACGACATTTTTATAAGATTTCAGACGTATTGACTCTTTTGGGAAATGATGCCGTTTATGGTAGGTACCTAGTGACCATGTCGTGGTCAGGGAAGTACCGGGACTTTGTTGTGGAGACTCCAGATACTAATATCTACAACCTGTATGTCGGACGGATATCTACAGCTCATATGTTGAACTAATATCTACGAACTTCAGAGTGTTGACTAATATCTACAGAGCGTAGGTTGGACTAATCAGCAAAATGTGTCCAATAGTCCGATATTAGGGATTTTTACATACATACTTGCATAAATTAAGTTTTTTAAACTGCATACGTAATATTACGTTATTCCAATATGCTATACATAATTGCAAATCCAACCTCTGCCAGTGCTGTAGATATTCGTCAACACTTTGGTTCTCATAGATATTAGTCAACAGTTTGAGCTGTAGATATTCGTCAACACTTTGATTCTCATAGATATTAGTTCGTTTTTGTCAGTTTTTGGAATTCCTGTAGATATTAGTAGACGCCTCCGTTGTGGAGACGTACTTTAAAAACGGGGAAAGCGTTGTGACTACGCATGGGGCTTTCCGGGTCCGGTTCGAGGTAAATTGTAATGACAGTGTTCCTGATCCTAAAACCATTCGGAAATGGATCAGTAATGTAAGATGAACAGGAACAGCAGATCCTAAAATACCAGTTGGGCGATCTAAAAGTGTTCAAACACCTGA
Organism: Limnephilus marmoratus; assembly: GCA_917880885.1. Lineage (NCBI taxonomy): Eukaryota > Metazoa > Arthropoda > Insecta > Trichoptera > Limnephilidae > Limnephilus > Limnephilus marmoratus. The sequence continues at coordinate 25,605,716 of OU862923.1, read as the reverse complement.
AAACATCGCGGTAGTACGATCGTCAATTGAAGAGTCTCCAACCCGACCAGTGCGGAAACATGCCGCTGCGCTTGGAATATCGACCAGAATTGTAAAGCGAATCTTACACTCAGACCTTCACCAGCTGTACTCCTACAAAATGATGCGTAGAGATTCTTGCATTGCAATCGTAACTGCTGTACCTACCTATCCCTCGGCGCTGTTTTGTGCACTAGCGACGTAGGATTAAGCTCTTTCCTTGCGGGAGGATATTCTATGGCCCCCTCGCTCTCCCGATTTGACCCCGACTGACTTTTTCTGTGGGGATACGTCAAAGCTGAGGTAAATAAACTTCGACTTCGAACCCTTGAAGCTCTGAAGGAGGCGATTGAGGACGTCATCGCTGGAATTCCGCAAGATATGTATGCTGGGAAGAGTGGCCGAAAACTTCTTTGAAAGGCTCATGTGTGTGTTGCTCGCCAAGGCCGGCACGCCAGACGATATCATTTTCAAAAAATAAAAAAAAAACGGCATCATTTCCCCGACCTAACGGCACCCGCCTGGCCTCTTTGATCGGTCTGGGGGGCCTTCAGTGATTTTTTGAAACCAGGCTCTCCTCCATGCCCCAAATTGTATATCATCTTTATCACTACCAATGTGTGTAGGTACGCGGCGCGCGCTGGTATATGAATGGGATATAAAATTTGAAATGCCGCCTCACTTAACGACCAATGAAATTGGGTGGTACCCACCTCTGAAGAAGGAGATTTTACCGCTCTTTTACGGCTTAATAAGATAAACGGATGATTAAAGAAAATATAATTGCTCTTATTTAATAATTTAATTTATAAGCAGGTACTTACCTTAATTTCACTTTTGAAGAGTCAACAAGTCATCAATTTGATAACATAGGTGCCTTAGAATAAGGAAGAAACGTAGGTAGCTACCTGCATAATCACTTTTGCGAGTGGTTTTAAGAGCACGCTGTCATGTTTTAGATAAATTTTCGATTAATTGCACGAAGAAATTCGCCTGATACAGAAAATTTACATTCTATACAGTTGTTGTATATGGACGTGAAACATGGACCTTGAAAGTACATACCGTGAACAGGTTAGAGGCTTTTGAAATGTGGCTTCACTGGAGAATGCTCAAGCTGATCACCATGATCACCAGCACAGAAATTCTAAGGCGGGCTAGAGCAGATAGAGAACTGCTTACATTAATAAAAATCAGGAAAATTTCATATGTGGGTCATATACTTCGAGGGGAGAAGTATCACTTGCTCCATTTAATATTGAAAGGCAAGATAGAGGGTCGCCGAGGGCCTGGAAGGAGACAAATGTCTTGGATGCGAAATACACGAGAGTGTGAGGAGCTATTCCGGGCAGCGCAAGACAGAGAGACATTTTCAAGAGTGATTTTTTTAAATGAAAATATTTTTTCGCGTTCGTATTTGTTGTTTCATGGTAAAATTGTGCTTCAACAAAACAACACATTTTGTGAATGGTCAGGCCGAGGTCACAATGTTTATGCTGCCCCACGTTTGTGGAAACAGTCGCAGGAGACCCGTCTTTATGTGTCCGAATTCGTCCAGCAGACGTTCTACTGGTAGTGATTTGGTTATCCTTTTTTTCTCCCATATTTATCTTGTTTGAATTCTACGTTCACTTTCACCCAATTCCTTCAAACGCCATAATCGTTAATTTAAAGTTTACAGTCCACTTTATAAATTCATCTGAAGCTGTATAATTCGTATCTGGAATTATAAATAATTTTAATACCTACGACTGACACAAATGCGAAAATAATTATTGCATGTCTTCCGTCACGGTGAAGTATTATACGAGCAGAACACATAGGTAGATAACTTGGGTGTGGATGAAACAGAACGGTGGAGAACATTTTCTATCTCTACAAGTAGTGTGCTTCCAGTCAGTAATGCACGTTTACATCAATAATTAATCTTAAAGCCCCCTTTGTTAATTTAATTTTATTTCACCCCCTCACTGCACCATATTTTCGCTCCTTGGGAATATTCTTTACTTTGCTGTTGAACTCGTGTCCAAACCAAACTTTCTACCATTTCTTTCTCCCAGCGATTTTCCTCGCTACGTCCTTCCTAACAAACTCAAATCGAATTCGGGATGCCATAGACTGGAAATTGGGACTGTTACAAGCAGCCGATATTGACGGCTTCAAACAGTGATTGCGTAGTTCTCATTGAAAAAATCCTTACCGAACAACACGGCAGTCCGTGTAATTCTAATATCGACTGCTTATAGAAGTCCGTGCATCACCAGCCATAGTTCAAATGACTCGAAACAGTTGAGCCTCTTTTTTATATGAACACCGCACAAGAGTCAACAACTGCTCTCGTCTGGAGCCAGCGAGACTATGGAATCCCCAATTGGGGTATGTTGTGAAGCTGGAAGTAAGGAGACGGGGAAGATGAAGGTGGGGAAGTACCTGGCTATTCAGATCTGATCACTAAACACGGCTAAAACCATTTCAAGCAACTTTTCAATTTTGAATGGTGGTCTTAGACCAGGGCGATACGTGGAGTATCTTCCACTCTGGAATGTAACGCAAATCTTAATATATAAAACAAAGTCGGGTTAGTTACACTATTTATAACTCGAGATCGGCCGGACCGATATTGATGATCTTTGATTTGTTGGATTTGTCTCCGCCCCGGATAACAGAATAACTATTAAAACATCGCAAAAATTCACGAAAAAGAAAGTTATGAAGAAAATTATTTTTTTCATATATTTTGTATGGAACGAATTCTCGTATTTTGAAAGAACTGCAGCAAGATTGTGATAGTTATAATATTTAACTCTGCCTGAATTCCAAAAATTCAAAAACGTCAAATGTCAATACGCTAATTGTTTTGCTTTTGTTCTTAATCATGTAATGCTGCCCCTCTTTCTTACACACTAAATGTCAATAGTCGAAAATGAGAGAAACGTGGAACGTATGTCTCTGCACCCCTCCAAAGTAAAAATACAATAATAATAAATCTCTGAAATGAAACGCATTTTTTTACGTAAGCTCCTCTCAGGACCTATGTCATCTTAGGGGATGCTGTGTGGAGGGTCTTTTTAAGGAAGGGTAGGATAGGAAGTTCTGGGAAGGAATAAGGCATGAAGGGTGTGTAGGAATCTGGAGGTCAGTGTATCCGGGAGTGAATCAATCCCTCCAACTGCAGTGCAAGGTCATTGCCTTGACCAGAATTGACCTTTTACCTGGACCTTTCCAACTGGACTCTTTCGACCCATTGGTCAAGAGAATCCGGCTGGAAAGGTCAAAAGGCCTCCCTCAACCAGTCTCTCTCGAACCGGCCCGCCACGCAGCTAGTGGGCAGACGCATCCGCCGCCAAGATCCGCACAAAAGTCACACCATGAACACGGGCACCCCTGCTAAATCACCAAACGTAGCGAAGCACTTGGGGTGACCTACGGCAGAGGTGTTGGTTATCCAATAAATGATTCCCGGTGCGGTGGTATTCGTACCCGCTTCCTTTCAAAAATTCCCGTAAGAAAGTGGAAAAGTAAGAAAAAATATATATATAAATCCGTACACAACGCCATCTCTGATACTGCCAATAACAAAACACGGACAGTTGGGCATCGATAATTGCTTCATCGTGTAATTTTGAACTTAATAAAAAAACATAATTTAATTCAAAATTAAGTTATTGATTCCGAGGCGGTACGAAGTTCGTCGGGTCAGCTAGTATATTATATATTATTGATAAAAGAGTTAATTGTGAAATACCACAAATTAATCAACTCTTACACTGTATTAACACAAAAACAAAGACTACGATGGGTACAAACCAGGCAGTATAAATGTACGTATTATATCGAACAGATTCAATTTGTTTTTGGTAGAATTTTCCCAATTCCGAAGTGAAATAGATTCTTCGCACTCACGAACAGATATTATGCAAAAGGAAAACACCGAACAAATCCCCTACTCAGAAATGAAATAGATTCTAGGCACTCACCAACAGAAATACATAAGTAATATAAAAAAAAAACCAGAACACCTAAAAATTCAATTGGAGAAAAACTGATCAGGTACCGACCGACCCAAATAAAACCTAGTATCCAAATACAGGAAAATATTCATCGTTTTTTGCCCTCGAAATTTATTAGTTTGGGAATAATATTTTGCGATCTTGATCGTTTCTCTGCGTTGTCTGAGCATAACCCCATTCGGTATCGTCCAATGGACGTATCTTCCCCTATCCCTTACCCCTCCTCCAGGTACCTATCCCATCCCGTTGGAAGATTTGTGTGTATACCGTTTCGTAAAGCAAAACACGTTCTCCCCCCATAAACCCGGAGGATGAAGTTATATAACATACAAGAGGGAATAAAATTCAGAGTGCGAGCAATCGCGATTCAATAAACTCTATATGATATACGATTATGCGGACCCGTGACAGCCACGGCCGAGCTCTCCGGGACTTTTAATAAAGGTAACTGCTTACCTTCTTTGCATCTCACTTCTCGGGTGAATATTTATGACAACACAATACGTTATGTTGGTAGCCCCATGCCGCATTCAGAATGGGACAAAAGCCAAAACGGGGTTGAGGAAGTTTGGTAAAAGGACGCCTAGCTTTTTTACACCGCGCTTGGACAATGAGCAGTGGAGGTTATCCACCTCTTACCCATCCTGGTATAAGTAACAGATGGTTACTCCTTCAAGACTCTCGCAAGATTCTAATTTTTTTGTTAATCGAAGCTACATTTATTTATTTTAAATTAATCTAGACCTCCAGTGTCCTTGCATACGTTGTTAGTAAGCAGTATGAAAGTGCTTAACAGGAAAAACTAAATGCAAAAAATAGGTTAATTAGACAAAGATAAATTAAACAGGGCAAAAGAAAAACTCATTCATGAGGCTCCATGAGGCGGCATTGCATCTGTAAAAACCTGCAAGCACCTGCATAAAATAGAGAACATAAGTAATACAATAAATCTCTAATCAATTGGCAAGTACCAACAAAAAATGTGAATGGCTTTCGGATGGACAATGAGCATTGAAGTACCCACCACTGTCCCACCCCGGTATAGGCAACTTATCTTATGGACCATGAGCATTGAAGTACCCACCACTGTCCCACCCCGGTATAGGCAACTTATGGTCGCCCCTTCGGAGTTCTCTCAAGAATCTAATTTTTTTGAATAAACGGCTCTACATTTAATGTAACGAATCTAGACCTTCAATGTCCCCTCATACTGTGTTAGGTAGCGGTATGCGGACGCGCCTACAGGACTGTACTGTAATGGTCAATCTCTACAATTCTAAAGCCCATGGAGGTGTCAATGCAAAAGCAGTGAGCCTCATGGACAGTCAAACAAGTTGTTAGTAACATCAACAAAAAATAAAGTAATACAAAATGACAGCAGCCGTCATGAGTAATCAGCTCATGACAGCGAAAGACCACACACAATCCGGCGGGCAGCACAAGGCACTGTACATAAAAGAAAAAAGAAACAAAAGAAAAATAATGTATATATACAGAGTAGAACTGGTGTCACCACAACCTGACTATCGGCAGTACCCGAGAGAATGAAGAAGGCTAATTGTCCGGCCTCCCGATAACCGGCGGCGTCGTCCTTAAGAGGAAATACTAGCTGCGCTTTTCTATACAAACGTATTCCCCGTTTATCTCTCTGGATTTTGACCCTAGAGCAAAATTTTTTTTTACATAATATAGATATTGACCACTAGCGTGTCGGTACGTTTTGTTTTTTTTGATAATTTACTTCTCATAGAAGTTACGACCTTCCAAAAATGAATAAAATTGCCTAATTTAAACGCCGTCAAAAAACGTTCAGTATACAAACTAAACAATGTATTTTGAAAAAAAGCAAAACGTACCGACATAGAATATTTTCTTTTAATACAGTTAGTGAAAAAAAAATTTTAAATCCGTCCAGTTTTGGAGAAGAAAAATGGGGAATACAAAACATCGATTTCGAAGATTTTATTTAGGTATTTTCGGCCCGACGTGCAGGTGTCCCTTTCGCTCATTTCTCCTGAGGGGGGCCGGGGAACGTGGGTTTTGACAAATACATACATATAATGCGAAGTAGTGATGTAAAGAATTTTATCGGTAGACTAGTGTTGTCCTTGCCCGAGTAATCGATATTTTTTATTCGTTTTTTTTCTGTTTAGTGACTCATCGCGGTATACCAATACTGACCGAGCTTTCATACTAAAATTGTGCAAAATTAAATTTTTTTATGTCAAGTACTATAATAAATTTTCAATTTGGGAGGCGTTTTAGGTACCATCGCCCCGGGAACCATTTATTGGATAACCAACACCCCCGCCACTTGGTCACCGCAAGTGGTCCTCTATGTTTGGTGACAGAGCCTGGGTTCCCGGGTTCACGGATGAGGTCTGCATGGGTTTTGGTGGCGGATAATTTTGTCCACTTACTGCGTGGCGGGCCGGATTGGGAGAAACTGGAAGAGGAAGATCTTTTGATCTCTACAGCTGGACTCTCCACCATCATTTCATACTTTTACCTACCTTTTCCCTACCCAAAACTTCCTTTCCTTCCTTATCCTAAAAATACCCTCCACACAGCTTCTCCAATGATGTCCAACAACTTCTCCAACAAAGTCCCTGAGCGATTATTTTTCCTCGGTGCCTCCAATGTGAGGTTTATGTTTTTAAAAAAAATCTGTTTCAAATTTTTAGTTGAGAGTCGCTTACATTGCCTTCAGTGATTAATTGAAATTTTTTGTTTGTAAACACTTTATTGTACAAAATTTTTTACCACTATACAATGAATTTTAAACAATTTATGATTTAGATCTTTCTCTCGCCGGTAAATTTCTTGATATGCGACCGTCAATTGTTTCTGGTAAAAGGCATTGGTGGTAGAAGTTTTTCTAACAGTGGTTCAATTTTTTGCCAGATTGAATCGTCCCTTTCAATTTTTTCATACGGCAAACCTTTAGGACTCCACACGACAAAATAACAGTATTTACGACGAGTAATGTGTAACTGGCCTTGTACTTGGTAGAAGTAATTGTGATTCCGTTTTAATGTTGAAGCATTGTCTTCAATTTTACAGTTATCAATTTTTTTTGTTCAAATCCTTCTTCTGGTGACATATGTACTATACTATATGGGCATTTCACTTCAATTATAGAATCCTTGCCAAAAAGGCCATCCGGACTTGCCGCTAAAAAGTTTTTGTTTTCATCGATAAATAGTCCACAGGCGAATACCTCTAATTTTGTTTCTTTTGTAAATTGCTCAATTGCTTGGTTTTCATTATCTTTCCCATAATTTGTGGCCATATTTCCTTTAAATGGCGAGTACAGTAGCGAGTTTAATACTCTCGCAACTGAAGTTTTTGGCCGTAGCTTACATATTTTTGTCCAAAGTTAGAAGCTGTAAGCCGCTTACGCCTTTCAATTGTCCACAAATTATTATTGCTTTGGCCCACCGTATTCCTTTCGAGTTCATCCTTATTCGATGGAGATAATTCTTTGAAAAATTCCTCTTTATCGTTTCAAATAATTCAGCTGGCATATCTGGATCTAATTCCAATTGACCATAATTTTCATCAGGCCCTGCAACTTTTTTTCTCTTTTCTGTCGTGTTTTCGTAATACCTTAGTTTTATTTTTCGACACCTCTGTATTGTCTCCTTCGAACGTCGTTTTCTTTTAATAAAATGCTTCGTGTAGTTGCCAGGACTGTGGCCTTGGATTTTTTTTGTATTCGTGAATGGGTTGTCATTTCACTATTCCACGAAGTTACTGCTCAAGAAGCTCAACTGCTGAAGTTATCCCATTTTTGTAAAATTTGCTCTTTTTCCGCCTATAAATTTGGCTATAACGTTGTTGAATTGCTCCACAGTGTTATTTGTCACGTTAATAATAAGACTTTCTGCATTTGCTATTAGAGACGACAATAATTGTTGAATATCAGTCCTGTTCCACAATCTTGAAGATCGCTTACTAAATTTGGATCATTAGTATACTTCTCCGACTTGCAATAGTATGACGAACATTTTGTATGATCACCAAAAACATGGTTTGCGGCATTTTTTTGTCCATTTTCAGATTTTTTACTTTATCACTTTGTGCCGTGTTTTCTTGCTCTTTTCTGTAATTTACTGCTCAAACTATAGCTTTTCTCATACGTAAAACGTTTGCTTCAACCTTTTTCCTTATGTGAACTGGTACAAAGCCTTTAGCGTTGTTGGTTTTTTTTCTAAGTGCTTTTATTTTATTGCAAAAATTGCGAAGTAAGTGATTTTTGCACTTTTTTTTGTACTATGAAGTTGGGCCTGAAGCCTTGGGTTGAAGTTTCGCTAATATTGTCTTCATGTAATTAAATATTACAATTTAAGGTTTTATAAAGTTGAAAATAAAAATAAAAAGTTTTGAAGTTTAAAAAAATTATATATTTGTTTCCTTTATTTCAAACTGACTGTAATAAATATTTAAAAAAAATGTGTAGGTAAATCTATCTATAGGTAAAAGACCAACATTTTTTATAGAATTTTGAACGAACTAACACATCCTTTTTTGTATTTACTGCTTAAAGAAACTCAAAAATACAGGAGTACAAATCAAACCTCAGCAAGCGATATATCTAACATTTTAAACATTATTATTTACAAACATGTCAACTCACACGTATGATACACACAACACAATAAATCCATTTAGATTTAATTGTCTAATAAAATATGTAAGTGCTTTTATCTTTTTCGTTATCGTAATTTTAATTAGAAAAAAACTTAAGGTGGGCTATTTTTAAACCTTTTTTATCTCTACATATTATAAAGTAAAGTCCCCCGCGCCGTCTTTCTGTCTGTCTGTCTGTCTGTCTGTCTGTTCGCGATAAACTCGAAAACTACTGAACGGATTTTCATGCGGTTTTCACCAATAGATAGAGTGTTTCGTGAGGAAGGTTTACGTATGTAATTTGTCAAGGATTTGTGTAAATTGGTTGAAACATAACGATAATTGTTAGAAGTGTCGGAAAAATTCCAGCCGCCTGGTAGCTTTCATCGAAAACGCTGCCTAATCCTTTTGGGATATAACAAAACAACGCTTGGTGGGATATTCCTCTTTTATAGATCTACAAAAAAGTCCGCGATGGCATATATCTATCTTTTAATATACGCATTCTATCTTCTTATCTTATTATTCTTATCAATTGCATTTTAGATATAATGTGTATAGTAAGCTATCCGTAAAAGATAGATATATGCCTTCGCGGACTTTTTTGTAGATCTATAAAAGAGGAATATCCCACCATTAATTGTTTTGTTATATCCAGGGCTGGGCAGTATTTGAAATACTTGTAATTGAAATACGTATTTGAAATACAAATACGTATTTTGTATTTGTATTTCAATTACTTCCTAAAAATGTATTTTGTAATTGGTATTTCAATTACATGGGGCTGAGGTATTTTGTAATTTGTATTTCAAATACTTATGGCTTCAAAATACATTTTCAAATACATTTAGCGATCTTAATAATGATAATGAAAAATAAACTGACATAGATAATACGTAGACTAAAAACGCTAGAATCCAGAGCTATATGTTATGTGTGTTAATATTTAGAGTTGGCAACACGTCCTGTGCTATAATAGCACTGTTATTGTACATTTTCTATCATATTTGTATCATATTATGTAATGCTTGTCATTGCTTTGTATTGTACATTTTTGTGTCATAGTATTAGATCAAGCACTATAGGAATAATTTGACTGAATACTAAACTATTTTTAAGTTAATTACAGTAGAGCGCACTTGAAGTGAAATAACTAGTGTCCGACCGAAACAGGATTTTCTACCGAAAACGAAACCGAATATTCGATATCTTTCTCAGTTTCGGCCGAAACCGAAACCGAAACTTTTTTAGACATGTTAAAAATCTATTGTTTACTGAAATTCGGCTTATTTTTTACACTTTTATTCACTATAAAGTAAGGACCTCATAAATTGAGTACTATAATTTTAATTGCGTTTACAATCACAACATTTTTTTACATTAACTCCACATGAGAGACCCAGAGAAAAATAATTTCCCTCAGGGCGTATGTCATCTTTGAAGATGCTGTATGGAGGGTCTTTTTGGGGAGAGGAAGGAGGGAGGAAACATAGAGGCCGGGTTCCACAGCCGAGCTGTTGAACTCAAGAATGAGTCATAGAAACGACCCGTTCTCATGTGACTATATAGTATATTTCGGATAGCGCCGTGTACGGAGACTAGCATTAAAAAGTAGTATGTATATCAACAGGGTACTTGTGGTTTCGTCACAATTACGAAGATTGTAAGTATCTCCATGAACGGAGGGCCTTACACCAAGCACATCAAAGGAGGGACTATTCAGAAGATCGCTTCCGTTGAAGGAGATTAGATTTTAATTTTTATTTACACTTGTTAAATAAAATTAAATATAGAATGAAATAAATAAAAATAATTGAAGTTTGTGATTACATAAACTCACAATACAAGCACGCCGGACCGGCCAGCGAACTCAGTTGATGATGGTGGATGACACACGAGCCACGAACTCACCGGAAGTCAGTCAAACGGCACGCGATAATTCACAAATGCAGAGTTTCGGTGCGGCCGAAGGTTCGGCAGATTTTCTGCCGAAACCGAAACTGATGCCGAAACTAGATTTTTTTACCGAACCTTGACGAAACCGAAACCGAACCTTCGGTCGGTCACTAGAAATAAAACAAAATAGCGCTATACAAATGTCGTGTTATAATAATAATATATTATTATTATATTACCTAACACCTGAGTCCTTTACCACAAATTTTACAAGTGCAGCGGAGATGAGATGTGTCTTTTGAGCAATATGATTGGTCAATTTTTGCACGTCTCTGTTTCACTCTGCTCAACATTGCTTCTATTTAAACGCACCCTTAGATAAGGGCATTTATGACAATTTATTGCAACCAAAGGTTCTACCAAAACCAAATGTATTTTGTATTTTGTAATTTGTATTTTGTATTTCAAAGAAAAAAATGGTTAAAATACTGTATTTTGTATTTTGTATTTCAAATACATGACTTGAAAGTATTTTGTATTTCGTATTTTAAATACATGCGAAAAAGTATTTTGTAATTTGTATTTCAATTACAGCAAAGCATGTATTTTGCCCAGCCCTGGTTATATCCCAAAAGGATTGTGCAGCGTTTTCGATGAAAGCTACCAGGCGGCTGGACTTATTTCCGACACTTCTAACAATTATCGTTATGTTTCAACCAATTTACACAAATCATTGACAAATTGCATACTTAAACCTTCCTCACGAAATACTCTGTATATTGGTGAAAACCGCAGGAAAATCCGTTCAGTAGTTTTCGAGTTTATCGCGAATAGACAGACAGATGGCGCGGGGGACTTTATAATATGTAGAGATAGAGATAATCGGTCAAAAATACATTTTTGTTGCATATGCATTTTTGAGTTTTTTTTTTAATAAGATAGGTAAGTGCCAAATTATATGAGTAGAAATTTAAGTTTTGTGGTATCATCATCATTACATAGTATAAAATGAAGTCGCTCAAAATGTATGTGCTTATAAATCTTTTAAACTACGCAACAGATTTTCATGCGGTTTTCACCAATAGATAGAGTGATTTAAGAGGAAGGTTTATGTGTATAATAAATGCTTATTATAGTAGAGAAAAGCCAAGAAATTCAAATATTCAATTTAGGCAAAGGGCAGCGCGCAGCGGGCAGCTGGCGAGCGGATGGTGTGGATTTTATAAAGGTTGGGTAAATGGCGTTGTGTTTCGTTAGCCACAGCAACGTGTGGCCGGGTCTGCTAGTTATTAATAAAATAAAAACAAAATTATATGTTTATTTCGAATTATAAAATTTGAAAGCGTATTTCATCATCTTTCAAAAACAGTTTTTAGTTTTCGGATGCGTTCACAAATATTAAAGTTATTTGGAATTTATTGGAAAGCGGAAATATTTTGACTTTTCGAAAAACAGGCCCGAGGCCTGAGAGGTTAATACTAATTTTCAATAATAACTAATGTATCATAGAGAATAATCATATGTATGTATATAATAATTCGATGTAGTTGGTTTGACTGCATATTTATAAACGCAAATACAGTGAAAACTTTAAAACTACTAACCTACATAGAGTTCTAGTAAAATAATTCGTAATTTGTCGGTAATAAGCGTGAACAGAAGACATTGTTACAATACCTATCGACGATATTTATAAATAACCGACAATAGCAGACCTCGTGCGTTTAAAAATAATGGGCCCTTTTTCTGTCACACCGCAAGGCCGATTCAAAAACTTCATTAGCGACGAAATAAGTCGAAACATGCTTTATCTAAACAGAATATTGGATATGGCGGTATGAGGCGAAAGACGGTAGGCATGAGACGCAAAGGGGGCGAGAGGGTGTACAAGCCAAACACTCACGTGGTCTCACCAACACATCGATAGCTAGTTCTTTTTTGAGCGCGGTGCGATAGCGAGAATTTTTTAAAATACCTACCGTCGAGATTTCTCACCGGTGCTATTACCTCTTAAGCCAGCTAGCCGGTGGTGCCTAGACGAAAGTAACTGGAAATCATAGAAGAAGACCCTAGGGAGAAAAGCGTCGGGTCGCCGGAGGCGGGACGGACAGCTTTCGGATGCCGTTCAGCCTTCTTCCCAGCCTCTTCATGTCACGGGGGGTGGCGCGGCAGACAGGTGCAACTCCACCAGTTCCATAAGACCGGCCATGGTCAGTAGGCGGGGACTCGGTCCAGGGTCCAACCCCTTATATGGGGAGAAGGACGGCACAGAACAAACAAGTGAGTTCAGTTCTACGCGGTAATCATAACTAAAAAAAACTAATCATAACTAAATCATAACGGTAATCATAACTAAAAAACTAAAAGAGTAATGACAATGAGTAAGGAGTGATGACAATGAGTAAGGAGCAATGAGTAAGGACAATGAGCAGTGGGCAATAGTTGCCTATTTGTAGACGGGCCGCATAAAAAACTTGAGTTCGCAACTAGCGCCACACGCTAGGCCGTAGCAAAAATTACGACTCCGGCGAGAACTAATTCTGACAGTTTAGAAATCAGCTGTTCGTGGGCCGCCATTTTGAGCGAGTAGCGAGTAAAGTTGACTACATTTCAACTTTTTTCGTAGATTGTTCACAACCTGCTAGTTAGCTAGTAATACGATTACACTGAGCGAGTTTACTAACAGATAGTGAATTTCCCAGAGAGTAGCTTGTAAACTCGCTCAATGTAATCGAGGCTTAAGCAAGTTAATAAAGGCGGTAAAATTCTAGTTGTACCTTGTACCCTTTAATTTCTTATGTACATCCAAATTATTAAACAATTGGAATAATGGGAAATGGAAAATCATGCATATTAATATTTGGTTAAAAGCGGTCATTTGCCGGAATATTCCCGATCCATCAACATGGTTTGAAAACTAATCGCGAAATTTCTGAAAAGTGGATAAGTTTATCTTAACAATAATTTTAGGTTTTCTCGATCACCAGACTAGGCTTAGCCCGTATTACGATGTCCGAGAATTGTTACTTATATTTTTAAACAGGTAAAGAAAAATATAAATCAATTCATCATAATGTAAAATAATCACATGAAAATAAAAATTAATCATAAAAATTTGATGCACATCAAAAACACCAAAAAAACGAAAGAAAAAAGGAAGTGAGAAAAAAATAGATTTAAGAAGGTTTTAGGCTATAAAAAAGGTTCAAATAATTACAACTCTGAATACCAAAACCAGCAAATTGGGACAAAATACTGGGTTTTCTGACGTCAGTGTTTAGTGCATTGAACATTTTGGAGGTGACATCAGAATTGGCGTAGGGCGAATGTTTGACTTGGGAATTATCTTCGACCAAGTCAATGGGAATAATATATTCAATGTTTGGTGAGTTGCGCATGTGTCTTTGGTTTTGTGGAGCTCTGACAATATATCTGGGGTCTAATGCCAGAAGTGCCTATGTCAAATATCTGAATCGCCCTAGGATGAAGATTGTTCCTCGATTTCTTGGCACGAAAAATGACGAATCAAAACTTTTACTTCTACATAATAGATAGGCCACCATTTCAGCAATCGACACAGGCATTCAGAGCATTCAAGTTCTCACCACTGAAATTCTCACCACTGGAGCGACTAAGGTCAAAATATGAACCGCTTTTATTTTTCTGCGATTGACAGCGGTTCAAAATTGGATCACATTTTTTTACCAAAATTTTTGGTCCAAAGTTAACGAATTTATAATATATTTTTTATAAATCCCACGAATATGTGATAATCGACAAAATATGTGTGAATTCATTGGCTATATGGAACTATATACACTGGGCATTCTAGTAAGTGTGTTGGAAGTTTGATGTTTTGATTTCGGTTGAATTTAAAAAGAAATGAAGAGAGTTGGAGGCATGATTTATCTCATACTAGCTGACCCGGCGAACTTCGTACCGCCTCAGAAGCAATAACTGTTGTAAATTTAGTTTTTGTCATTAAGTTAAAAATTACACAATGAAGCAATTATCGATGCGCAACTATCCGTGTTTTGTTTTTGTCAGAATAAGAGATGGCGTTGTCTACGGATTTATATTTTTTGTAATTTTCTTACTTTTCAACTTACTTACGGAAATTGCCTTTCATTTTCTTTTTACGGGTGAGATTTAATTATTTTATTTTTCCTTTGGAGGGGTGCAGGCATGCGTTTACTGTTTGTCTCATTTTCGACTATTGACATTTAGTGTGTAAGAAAGAGGGGCAGCATTATATGTTTAATAACAAAAGCAAAACAATCAGCGCATTGACATTTGACGTTTTTAAATATTTGGAATTCACGCACTATTCAATATTATATTTATCACAATATTGCTGCAGCTCTTTCAAAATATGAGAATTCGCTCCATACAAAATGTGTGAGGAAAAGAATTTTCTTCATAATTATTTTTTTTCGTGAATTTTTTTGATGTTTTAATAGCTGTTCTGCTATTCGGGGCGGAAAAAAATTCAACAAATTAAAGATCATAAAAATCGGTCAAGCCGTTCTTGAGTTATTTAACTAACCCGGCTTTGTTTTATATATTGATCCCTTGAGGTGATTTCTCACAAAAACGGCGCTATACAAATTAGCCAAATATTATTATTATTGCAATCTTAAATCATTACGTTACTAATCAAGAACCATCGGTCAAAGTTGATGGTTTATCGAGGTGACTAGGCTCCCTGCCTGACTAGAAACAGGGGATGATGAATGAAGACGAATAAGGATGTTGCTTTTACGTGGGTAATTGCTAGATGGTACTAATTGCGTAATTGGCGAGTTGGGAAGGGGTCGCGTCATACAATCTTTCTAGTTACTCTCCTTTAGATTACGTACTCTGCTCGATCGATCGTCGGCAGGTCTCTTCACATTGTGCGCTTTTATAATTACCATGACGTTTCACGGTTACGGAACCGTGACGGCAAAAAAGGCAATAAACACGTGTTTCTTAAAATCTAAACTAATCTTTGTCCCGCCTCCGACTACTCAACGCTGATTTTTTTTCTTTAAGTCTTCAGGTATTTTACCTCTATTATTCACTAGCTTTCTTTGAGGCTTCACTGGGTGGTTGGCTAAGGGATACGGATGCTGGGTGTGGTTTATATCAGGCTGAATGCAATTTACATTTTTTATCGGTACTTGTCAAATGATTTGAGACTTAATTGTTTATCGCATGTTCTCAATCTATTTATACAGGTGCTTCCAGGGTTTTTCACATGATGCAATGCTGCCTCATGAGCTTCTTGAACGGGTTTTATTTTACTTTAAATATTATTTTGCTTGTATTACTAACCTGATTTGTTGTATTATGTTTTATTTTCCTGTTAAGCATTTGCATACTGCTTTCTAACAATGTATGCAGGGACACTGGAGGTAAATAAATGTAGCTTCATTTAACAAAAAAATTAGAATCTTGCGAGAGCCTTGAAGGAGTAACCAGCTGTTACTTATACCAGGGCGGGTAAAAGGTGGATAACCTCCACTGTTCCTTAAAATAATAATGCTAAAGCTCTTTCAACAGATTGGATACACAAAGTCCGTAGGTCTATTTTGACGTCTCCGTAGATCCTACCAGCCATGACGATAATTTTGAAAGTTCGGAATTAAATTACAAGGATAATATTGAAGTGTGAGTGAATTCCAAAAATTCGAAAACGTCAAAATGTCAATGCGCTGATGGTTTTGTTTTTGTTCTTAAAGGTATAATGCTGCAGTTCTTTCTTACACACTAAATAACAACAGTCGAAAATGACAATTATTATCATACGTCTCCCTCGCACGTATAAAGAAAATGAAACGCAATCCCCTCGCAAAAATGTAGTACTTTAGATGAAACAGTCACACGTATTTTGTGTGTCTCATTATTTAATGTGTAACAAAGAACTGCAGCATCATAGTGATAAGGAACGTATGTTTATTGCCTCTTTTTGCCGTCACGGTACCATAACCGTGAAACGTCACCGTAATTATAAAAACGCACATTCTAGGTGAGTAGGAAGGTACACAGTACCTTAATATCTACAAAGTGATCTGTGGAAAATAGCATTTTTTTTAATTATTCAAACTAAGCATAATATACTTAGTTTGAATAATTAAAAATAAGCTATATTATTGTTTATACCTACATACAGAGATTTTATATTGTCCTCGCTAGGAGTTCACCTGTTGTTGTAGAGGACATATTTCAGAAGGGTTTTTGATTCAGAATAATTAATATCTATAAAACGCTTTCAAACTAAAAATTAAAAATTCAAGAATCGTACAATTTCACCACGTACGAAATGTCACGGGTTTAATTAGATTGTTTGTCAAGCTAATGTATCTGTACGAGAAGAGACACATCTATAATAAATAGTGGCGACATAAACCTAAACATAATACTAAAGGACAAAGAACCTAACTAAACCTCAATTTGGGAGGCGGGAATGGGTACCGCCGCCCCGCGAACCTTTTATTGGATAACCAACAACTCATCCGTAGGTCACCCCAAGTGGCCTACTACATTTGGTGAATTAACAGGGGTGCCCGGATTCATGGGGTGAAGTTTATCTAGGTCTTGGCGGCGAACGCGTCTGCTCACCTACTGCGTAGCGGGCCGAATGGGGAGAGACTGGTTGAAGAAGACCTAACCTGGACCCTTCCAGCCGGACTTTCTCGATCCATTACCTTGCACCCCAGCGTCGTGGTTACACTCTCGTCACGATATTATATGCTGCGTACCTATCCATATTACGGCGTATTATTATTCTCAGATATGGAAACGTCAATATAAAATTTATATTAAACGCATTGAAGCAATCCAAAGAAAATTTTTCCATCATTTAAATTTCAAGTTTAATATTGGTTATCGTGACATAAACAGCTCGCTGGACCTTCATGGACTTAAATCATTAAAAATTAGAAGAGACTCTGCAGATATAATATATCTTCATAAAATTATAAATGGTTTTATTGATTGTTCGCCCCCTTTGGCTGAGATTAATTTTAGAGTCCCAGGTGTTAGAACCAGAGAAAAATCACTTTTTCATCTTCAAAAATGTTCTACTAATCTCAGACACAATGCTTTTATATACAGAGCATGCAATGTACTTGATAAGAATTTTAATAATGTAGACGTATTCTCATGTAATTCAAGTACCTTTAAAAAGTATGTCATAGCTAACATTAAAAATTATTTGACCGTGTTGCAAGTTATTATGTTATTGCTGTGAATCCTTTCCATTTACATGCTTGTCATTTGACTTACTATTGTGTTCACTCTTGGTTGTAGGTATGTACATATTATTATTATTGCTGTTGTGGAGTGAGAATAGATTTCTGACTCTGACTACTTTATGTTTTGAAATTTAATAAGCAGATTATTAGTTATATTATAGTTTATATTGTGTTTTTATATCTTTTTTTTAACGATTTTCAAGGATATAATTTTGTTAATTTCTTACGGGTACAGGACCCTTACTTTTTTTTACTTTTTAATTATAATTTTAATTACTTATGTGAAAATCTGTTATTGGATATTATGTGTATTATTAATGTTATTATTATAAGTGTAAAATATCTGTTGATTTTTCACAATAAATAAAATAAAAAAAATAAAAAATTAAATTACGTTGGGGTCACTAGTTGAGGGATCCCTCCCTAGGAAAGGATATTAAATTGTCAATATAAGTAAAAAGTATTGGAATAGCGTGAGCTAATATTGAAATAGTGGGTTTAGTGACCGGATCTGAACATTTGTTATATAATTTTATTAAATATCCACTTTCAGCGTGGAGTACGACAAGGCTGTATCCTGTCGCCACTATTGTTTAATCTCTATTCCAACTATGTCTTTAAAAGAGCCCTAAGTAATTCTGAGAAGGGTCTGAAGATCAATGGAGTTGTCATTAATAACATAAGATACGCAGATGATACTGTATTACTAGCTGACTGTATCGATGACCTCCAAGACCTATTAAATCTTGTTAATAATGCTGATGAGCAACTGGGCCTAACAATCAACGTCAATAAAACTAAACGGATGACATTTGGACGACTAGATCACTCTGAATCAGTGATACAATTAAATGGTTGCAATGTCGAAAAGGTGGAAAGATTTAGATACCTCGGCAGTATTCTCACGGAGACTCTTGATCCAGATGTAGAGGTTAAATGCAGAATTGAAGCAGCAAGAACTGCGTTCATTAAAATGAAATCCCTCTTCTGCAATGACAATATCAGTTTAAAATTAAGGCAGAGAATGATAAAATGTTATGTGTGGTCGGTCTTGTTCACGGACATATGAATATATCTGGACCTGCCCTAAGTGATAAAAACGTATTATTTCCCCCTCGCCATGGAACCGGCTGGAGCTCCTCCTTGGCGCCAGTTCGCCCCATGTGGAGGGGATAGAGAATCGCTTGAATCTAAAATGTGTGACGTCATCATTCTTGCCGTGGGCAGCGCGAAGCTAACATCTATACATTTAACGAAAAAATAACACGCCAAAACAGTAGCTTGTGCTATACAACATACCTACATATCAGTGTGCACATAAATGTGGGCGGTTCCTTAGTGTGCTCGTCGCTGGTTACAGGGGTAAGTAAATTATGAAACATTTGTAAAAGTGTCTTAACTAAACACGGCAAAAAAATATTGCTATGTGAAAACGGGCGAATCTTTTTGGGGTGTACATTTGGCCTACGCAAATATTTTATTATCGTGGCAAGCAATTCGCGCTCCCATGTAAAAAGGTCTATTCATTCAAAGCAGATTTTGCTTTTAAGAACTAAATGATGATATTATAATGCGAGATGCCTATATACTGTCAGATTAATTTTTCAACCAATGACAGTCATCTTCCCCTCTTCGTACCGCCATAGTTGATTTTTCCCCTCACCTGTTATTTCTGGTCTATTGAATTTGGATGTCTATGGTCTTGTTCTATGCATGTGAAACATGGACCTTGAAAGTAAATGCCATGAACAGGTTAGAGGCTTTTGAAATGTGGCTTCACCGGAGAATGCTCAAGGTCCCATGGACCGACATGATCACCAACATAGAAATTCTCAAGCGGGCTAGAGCAGATAGAGAACTGCTTACATTAATAAAAATTAGAAAAATTTCATATCTGGGTCATATACTTCGAGGGGAGAAGTATCACTTGCTCCATTTAATGTTGAAAGGCAGGATAGAGGGTCGCCGAGGGCCTGGTAGGAGACAAATGTCTTGGCTGCGTAATATACGAGAGTGGACCGGCATTAGAAGTGTGGAGGAGTTATTCCGGGCAGCGCAAGACAGATAGACATTTTCAATAGTGATCGCCAACGTCGGGGGGACCTGATACGGCACACAGAGAAGAAAGATCCACTGGATTCGGACAGTTGGGAGTTGGGACATGTGCGGTCGTTACCTAAAGGCAGTCAAAACTGTTGAACTACGATTCTCACAATCGAAACGATGCGTGAATAATTATAATTTTACAATTTGTATACTTCACAAAGCAATGTTTATCGGGGTCTTTGAATCCCACAACGAATGGTCAACGCATGAAGTTGTTCCTCCACTAAAACCTAGGCGAATTAACTAAATCTACTCAAGTGAAAGGGTGTTGCCGTGTATATATTAAACTGTTCTGACCAATGTTAATTAGATATGCATGCTCTGATTTTATAAACTCCGCTTGAATAAACCAGCTTTAGGTTGGTTCAAATCCTTTTACCTTTGTTTAACCGCATGCATTAGCTATGGAAAATAACATTTGTACCTAGCTACCCACTCACACAATTGTACAGGATGTTTAGTAAACCAACCAAAAAAGTTTTTTCGATGGATACTCTTACGACACAGCTAAAGTATGCAAAATCCTACATAATTGAAATAATATAATTGATCGGTTAGTTGGTCGAGCTATCGAAAGTGTCGGGTAATGATGCAGGCACTACGGGTTTCGTTTGCTAGCTATGCCCCCCCCGTAATTATTGCTTAACCCCTAGAGCATCTGATATTTTGAAATGAATTAATTTTTAAAACTGATTTTTTTCCTGAATGTACAACATGTCGAAAGTATTGTGTCAAAATTTCAAATAAATCGGAGTAAAACTAACGAAGATGCAGCGTTTCAAGCGACCGGCCCTCATGCGCGATTCAAGTATATTTCGAGTATAAAAAAAACTTTAAATCGATTTTCTCGCAAACTAATTTTTGAAGTACGTGAACATCATAACTCAAAATTACTTGACCGATCCTTTCGAAATTTTGTACACTTGTGGTGAAGCCAACACTCAGGTACGTACCTGTGCATCACGTCGGGGTCACCACCAAACGATCAACAGTTAATTCCAGTGTTTTCTTTACACGTTTACGTAGCGCGACTGATTGCTACACACTATTTCTACACATAAATCAACAGGTAACCAGAGGGAGTTTTTTTACCATTTTTTTCTATTTTATAATAACAAATTCACCGACTTTTTTTAGCGAAAATCGCGTTTTTCACTTCAAAATGCTGCCAAAAATAAAAAAAAAATCAAAAAACAACTGCCTTTGATTACCTAGAAGAACATATCACCTTTTAAACGCATGTAGATTTTTTGTTTCAAATGATCCGGTAACGAGTTATGATGTTCAACGCAAACACCTTTTTTTGAGTCGCCTCAGATGATTCGCTCTCACGGAATTGTTTATTGATATTTTTAATTGGAATTTTCAAAGATACTTAAGATGTTATAATAAAACATGTAGGTATATGAAAAAAATAAACCAACATTATTCATATCTCCAAAAAAAATCATAAAAATATACCGTTTTTTCGTATTTAAAACCTTACCCCCCCTTAAGCGAACTGTCAAAATGGTGATTGCGCGGGAATTATTTTCGCATTACATTTGATTTCAGATAAATTCACTATTTTTAAACATATTTCAAAATAAAATACTGTTTTTGTAGGCAGACGAAAGACTCCTATTTTTATTTTCGTATTACCAATCGACAGACTTATCCAATTAAAAATATTAAAATTTTGAACGCATTAGCAAAAAAGCATAGACAAAGTTTTTAAGCCCGCTTATCAATGGTTTTTGTCGTGTAAACTGTAATTACCACTTTACACGAAACTAAAAAAACGTATTCAATTAAACGAAGACTTTGAAAAAAAGCTTTCGTCATATACAAATTTGTATTAAAACATTTGTATACCACGACATTTTATACAAATGCTAAGTGTTTCGTATAACTATTTTTAATTTTTCTATGGTAAACTTTAGCCTGCAAATTTTTGGCGTGGTGTTCTCTCTTTCTAGCAATATTTAAATCGTATGTCTCACCCAAATATAAAAAAAGAGCATGAAATTGGGCTGGGAGAAATATCTCCCAAAATTGCTCTAGCCCTACGGGTTAAGCAACGTTTTCCGCTTATAATGATCGAAGTACGAGAAATTCAAAGCCAATGTGTTGTAAGTACCATGTTCTTAAACAGATAAGATAGGAAAATTGGAACCTCTGCAAAATTTTCTCCAATACTGGAATAAATTAATAGCGACTTCTCAAGACAAGATTTTTTTTCACATTAAATAACTGAGAAAATGTATCTCTCTGAATGGTTCACTCATCTTTACATTAAACAAAAATAGGTATTTTTTAAAATCTTTTCACCCTTCTTATTTTTGTTGTGCGATCTACCAAGGAACATGTAAACACCCCTTTTTACAAACATACCTCATTTAGTCGTTGTTTACATGTCAAAACCTTTGATTTACTGTTCCAAGTAAGACGCAGGCCTTTTGAAAATTCTACGAAATATATTTACTAAATAACCTTTATGCAAATTTTCCCCGAAGGTATCAACGCATGCTTTACGCTTCGTGATCCCGCATTGTTGTAGATACTAAAAAACCTTTGTTCAAAAAGAGAATCTAACCATACAAGAAAACCATTTCTAAATGTGGAAATGTTTAATAATGTTCTTTCTATTGGTCCTTACATATGATATTGGCGTTTTGTATGGGAGGAACATATAGTCGATTTTTTAAAAATATAATATATTTATTTAATCAAAGTATGTACCATTGCTATCCATACACTTTTGCCATCTCATAGGTAGTTCATCGATCCCTTTACTAAAAAAACCATTCGGACGGGAATCAATAAAATCTTTCAAGGCGGTTTGGACTGCCACATAGGGGTTGAATTTTTTCCCTTGTAAGAAGTTATCCAAATTTTGAAAAAAATGGTAATCTGTTGGGGCAAGGTCCGGAGAGTACGGTGGATGTCTTAGACATTCCAATTGAAGCTCCTCTAATTTGGTAGCCGTCTGTTGTGCAGTGTGTGGTCTAGCGTTATAACGTACGTTTGTTGATTTGCTTCACTCAATTCGTGAGGTACCCACCTTTCAAGCTTTTTCACCTTCCCAATTTGCTTCAAGTGGATTAAAACAGTTTTATCACTAACACCGCAGCCTGCAGCTAACTCGGGCGTGGTTTGCGATGGATCCGCTTCCTCAATAGCCTTCAATTCTTCATTACCAACTTTGGTCTCGGCCGTCCACGGGGCTTGTTCTGCAGGTCGAAATTACCAGAACGAAAACGTTGGAACCAAAAACGCACTATGTTTTCTTTTGCGGCACCGTCGCCATACACATCATAAATCCTTCGAGCCGGTTCTGCAGCACTGGTGCCACGGTGGAACTCGTACTCCTGAATAACGCGATATTTCAAGTTTTCCATTTTGTAAACTAAGTGACGCAAAGAAAGAAAACAATTAAAGAAAAAACAAATGAATTATAATTGTCGAAACACAAATACATGAGTAAATAGCTGTATAAATTTGAATTTGGAATTCCTAACCAAAGAGAAGATATTTGAGATCAAAGTTGCCAGTACGGCAAAACGCCAATTTCACATTTTCTTGAAAAAAAATCTTTTTTAATAACATTTTCTCAAAAAAAAATTACCTTTAATACTAATCATCGCCTCCCAAGCGATCCAACACGCTGTAATTCGGGAATGACAAGAGCTTGTGAGACGTGTGACCACTATCCACCGCGTCACGTTGGGCACTTAGTTGAGGTGAGCGCTCGAGTCGTAACGGTGGCACGATTTGAAATTATAACGAAAAAAACTGTTTGAGTGCGGCCTCCCAGGCGATGCTTAGTACTCTAGGGTTAATTATTAAAAAAATGAAGGTACTATAACGTTAAATTCATTTTCTAGTAAAACACATATGTGCGTTTATATTCTTTTTGTGCTTTTATTAGATATCAATAAAAATTTTCAAATTTTTTGAAGTGAAAACTTCTTTAGCACAGTTGTGATTTGAAACTCGATGAAACGAAAAAGCGACACTAAAAAGAGACGAACACATACCTACATCTACTGGATTTAGCATGCGAGTGAATGAGATAGAATAATCGGTCTCCTCTTTGTGGGGTGCTTCGTAGCCTCCCCACTCTTGTCTACTTTAGTTTTCTGTAGGTTCTTCTACTGCGTGTAAACTGCACACTTTAATTTTTTTATTATTGCATTAAAAATTTTAAGGGGTTAATGACTGTTTAAAAAATACAAAGTAAAGTACTTTATTCTCAGTCCTCTTCAGTAGGGATTCCTCTTCTGAGGCGGACTGTGGGTTTGGTACGGGTATTACATAATGATTTCCTGTTCGTCATGTGTATCGATTTCCACAAAATTAATAATAAATAAAAATAAAAATAAAACTTTCGTGTTTGTTGATTGTACACTAATGTTACTGTGACTTATGCACTGTGATACTAGGCAGTGTTTACGTAGAAATCTTAATTCAACTGAAAAAAATTCACAGTGATTACAAGTTCCCATCGAGGTGTACTCTATGCTAACACTAGTAGTTCGATGCCAAAAAAGAAACCAATTTTCTCTTATAAACCAAAATTCTATCTGAAATCATAAGATTTTAACACTTCAAAACCTTAACTTACCTACCTAATTATAAACTGCAAATATCAGATGTAACACATTTAAAAAAAATAAGGAAATGTTTAATTTTATGATTTATTTTTGGGATGTGATGCACTTCCTTTATTATATGCATTACACATCTGCCCCGATTTAACGCTGTCCGAAACATAGGCTAAAGAAGGAGGTAGAGCAAAACTTTTTTGAAAAATTCATTGGCCGTGAAAATCTTAAATCAATTTAAAAATGTGTGCAAATAAATAAATTTGTTTATTTATTTTTTCAGGTTCTCCATAAAACAGTTATACACCAATTTATTACGGAGAAGATTACAAAATACAAGAGAAAAAAAGGCCAAGGGGGCAGTTTCACTATGTTAAGATAGTGAAACTGCCCCCCCTTTTCACATATGTCAAAAGATAGTTACTGAACTCTCTACAGGTAACATTGAAGATGTCAATGTTCAATGCAGAATCGTTAAGCAGTTGAATTGCTCTATTTAATGGGGCATTCTGAAAGGAAGAACTTCTCGCTTTCGGAGCATAAAAAAGTATGTGGGATCTTCCACGAGTATACGCGTTAGGGACATATAGGTTAATCTCCTTCAACATAGGTGGATTCAGTACAGTACCGGAGATCAGTTTAAAAAAATGTTTCCCCAAAAATATTTTTCGGCGGGCTTCTAACGTATTAAGATCGAGCATTCCTGTTAAGAACAAGGATGGATACAGGAATGGGTAGTATGTGTATTCCCTCATATACAGGTAACGCATAAACCTTTTTTGTACTTTTTCTATTTCTAGGGTATGGTTTTTTTCAGAGGGTGCCCAAATAATGGAGCTGTATTCCAGGATGCTGCGGACAAGTGCTTCATATGTTCTTCGTATTGCAATTCCATTAGTAAATGATCTCGCAATACGAAGAACAAATCCGAGCATTTTGTTGGCGCGGGAGACAATGTCTGATATGTGAGATTTGAAAGAGAGATTTGCTTCAAAAATCACGCCAAGGTCTCGAATCTCATTTTTGCGTGTTAGTATAATTTTATTAATATGATATGGGAATAAAAATGTGTCTTGTGATCTTGTAAATGTGACGACACTGCATTTCTGGATGCTGAATGGTAAATTATTCAGTTCCGACCATTTGACAAGAGAATCAAGATCTTTCTGCAGAAGAATGGAATCTATATGACTTTTAATAGCTCTGAAAAGTTTAATATCGTCAGCGAAGAGGAGATATTTTGAGCGGTTAATGGTCTTGCCTATATCATTAATGAATAAAAGAAAGAAGAGTGGTCCTAGATTCGACCCCTGGGGAATCCCGGAGTTAGTTTTGTATTCGTGAGTGTTATTAATGTCATCATCCCAATTATAATTCTTTATTGAAACATTCTTAAAGCCGGTAGGTACCATAGTATTGATTAATTCGATTGACAGCTCTTTTAAGGAATCACGATCATGCGATCTCTGTATGAAAAGGTATCCAAACGTCCACGTCCGATGTTAAAATAATCACATCAAACAAATACTATGTTATCCGGATAGCAGTGGCGGTCCGTAGTTTTCGGTAAGCTAGAGTGCTCAGATTGAAAAATACGACATTATTGATATTGTTGTAGCTGAAAATGAATTAAATATTTTTTTCAAAATTTCAACACTTTTAGACGATTTTCAGTATTCTACTTAAATCCACATTTCAGGATATCTTCATACCAAATTTCAAAATTTTGTATGAAGATTTTCAGTATTCTACTGGCACGTGGATCCACATTTCAGGATATCTTCATACCAAAAGTTGAAATAAAAAAAAAAAAAAAAAATAGTTTTCAGCTACAACAACATCAATAACACTCACTGAACACTTAGCACTCTAGCTCACTTAAAACTCACGGACCGCCACTGCTGGATAGGTACTAGGTACTCATTTTCGCAAAAAATTGCATCGACGTAAATACGTACTTATTATTTAAGTAATAACATCAAATTCGTTTATCAAAGAAGTTTCAGATAAGCAGGTACCTAAGCAGTAATTATCGACGTGAATACCATCACCATTTTACATACCGCAATGGAACACCTCACTATCTCCTGATTGGCTTACGGTAAATGCAGGGAGGCGTCTACTAATATCTACAGGAATTCCAAAAACTGAAAAAATCGAACTAATATCTATGAGAATCAAAGTGTTGACGAATATCTACAGCTCAAACTGTTGATTAATATCTATGAGAACCAAAGTGTTGACGAATATCTACAGCACTGGCAGAGGTTGGATTTTCAATTGTGTATAGCATACTGGAATAACGTAATATTGCGTATGCAGTTTAAAAAACTTAATTTATGTAAGTCTTTATGTAAAAATCCCTAATATCGGACTATTGGACACATTTAGCTGATTAGTCCAACCTATGCTCTGTAGATATTAG
Source organism: Limnephilus marmoratus (assembly GCA_917880885.1). Lineage (NCBI taxonomy): Eukaryota > Metazoa > Arthropoda > Insecta > Trichoptera > Limnephilidae > Limnephilus > Limnephilus marmoratus. The sequence continues at coordinate 25,578,805 of OU862923.1, read as the reverse complement.
TTCAACCTAAGCTCTGTAGATATTAATCAACACTCTGAAGTTCGTAGATATTAGTTCAACATATGAGCTGTAGATATTCGTCAGACATACAGGCTGTAGATATTAGTATCTGGAGTCAAATGCAGAGGGTCCGCCAAAATGGCGTTACTCATTTTTAGCAAAAGTTTATTGATCACGATATGATTATCTTAACAAAGAAATTTATAGACAGATAAATTAGTTAATTAGACACATCTACCGGATCTGCCGGATCTGCCCTGATGATGGACACTGCAACGATGTCCGAAACGTTGGCTAAAGAAGGAGGTAGCGCAACACGGCATAACACCCCAAAAACAAATAACGAAAAAGATAAATTAGTAGTCCGAATTAGTTAATTAATAAAACTTTGCCAAGTCAATAAATTTGATGAATTTTGTATTTGGGGGATATTTTGAAGCGCAAAACAGTCAAGAACATTCGAGCAGGTGTATTAATGGAAATAGCAGTATTGTGATAGAAGCCTAGAAAAGCGTAAGTAGTATAAAGGGTTGTAACAGGACATACCCGAGGGATTTTAACCAGCGATTCCTAAGCATATTTGGAGTAAAAAATGGAGATTTCATTTGGCTGTCCGATAACATTTTTTTTCTATTATAAACATTAAAAATATTTTTCCATCATACTCCGCAACTGACAGGTTAAAAGAGTAGTGCGTTTATAGCCTAGTGGCCTAGAAGCCCAGTCATTCCGTAGTTTTACCTTGCAAAAGGTCATGTAGTAGCGATTTTGATATATGTTGTTAAGATTGGGACTCTAAAGAAAAAAAAAGTTTTCGACCTCGGGAGGGTCGAGCTCGATCCGCCATCTTGGATTGAAGGTCCCAAAATTTGTTTTTTTCAAAATAATTATGAAATGCTTGATTTTACAACCAAGTTGTTTAAGACAAACTTGAAGAAAACTAAATTACGTACATTTTATGTCGAATGTTTTTTTTTGTAAGTCTAATAGGTAACGAGTTACAGCTGAAGAAAGAAGACAATTTTGACAAAAAATTGTAAAACTCAAGTTTTCTTGGTAAATTTTTGTAAGAACGTATTACAAAATATCATTTTAACGTATTCCCACAAACAATATACTTATATAGCATCATCCGTGTGCTCGATTACGTTGATTGACGTTGTTATAGTGGGCTCCTAGTCTATAGCTGATTTGGCAACACTGATTGAGTCCTGGTTACTGGACGATGCCTGGACGCTCGGTCTATCGGACGTCGGAGGATGTCGAACATGGTTACCAGGTATACAAATTTTGAATCTATTAAATTCAAACGTAAGGACAAAGTTATTCCATTAGTGGCATTCAACAGCAGCATCAAGATCGGCGAAACAACTATTTCCATCAACCCGCTAATGTTGTTCCAGAGAGTGTGTATTTTGAAGAAATCCGACGAAGAATTGTAGGATTACCTTAAATTCGAACTCGCCCCATTTCCTTTGTCGCTTTTCTCTGAAGAAGGAATGCGCAAAGGTACGAAATCATCATTTTATGGTGTTTTTAAACAACTTCCAGAAGGCGTGCAACTTGAAGGTAGCAAAATTAATGTTGTGGATGGAGGATACCTTTTACATAAAGTTGTATGGAATGGTAATGATTTTTTGGGTCAATTTGCGAGAAGTACGTTCACTATGTAAGACATCACTATGGATCACATGCAGTTATTGTTTTCGATGGATATCCGCTAGCCGCTAGATGATGGTGAAAAAAAAATACAAAAACCGCAGAAAGACTTCGCCGATCGAAGAAGCATATGTCTGCAGATGTTCTTTTCGATGAAACAATGCCAGTTCAAGTTTCACAAGAACGTTTTTTAGTCAATGAAAATAACAAAGTCCGTCTGATTTCGATGCTTACAAAGCAATTTATACAGGCTGATTTTACAGTTAAGCAGGCTGAAGAAGATGCTGATGAGTTGATTGTCAATATTGCGATTCCCTTGTGTTCATCATTTGACGCTGTATTCGTTATTGGCGAAGACGTTGATCTCCTAGTTCTGCTAACAGCATTGGCACCACCCGAAAGTAGTATATATCTTCGCAAACCCGGGAGAGGCAAAACTTTTGAAAGACTGTATTCCGCGAATAGTGTGAAATACAAAGAAGCGGCTGAGAATATTCTGTTTCTCCATGTCTTTAGTGGCTGCGATACAACATCGTCCTTCTTCAACCAAGGAAAAACAAAATTTTGTTCACTTGTACAGAACGACACAAGACTCAATGCCATGATAGAAATCTTCAAACAACATGATGCAAAACCAGAAGACATAGCAGATGCAGGAACACGCTTTCTTGTTGCTTTGTACAGGGGTGACATGGATAAGGAAACCTTGGAAGAAGTCCGCTACCAACGTTTCGCAAAATCAACAACAAAAAGCAAATTCAATCTTGCCTCTTTGCCACCAACGAACGACGCTGCACGGTACCATGCATTTAGGACGTACTACCAAGTCCAAAAATGGTATGGAATCCAAAAAAATCCAGAAAACTGGGGCTGGAAACGTGGCACCAACGGGCTTGTTCCAGTAAGAACAAAGAAACCAGCACCCGAGACTTTATTGAAATTTATTTCATGTAATTGTAAAAAAGGATGCGGCGTTGCATGTGGCTGCAGGAAAGCTGGATTGAATTGTTCTATTGTGTGTGGGTGCTGTAATGGTCAAACATGCCGAAATTCGCCAGAGGTTCATATCGATGTCGAGGAAGAAGATGAAGAGATTTTATCAATGGAAGCCCAGAATCTCAGTACCACAGGCAATGAATTAGAAGATGACATTGATGAAGAGTGTTATTAAGATGTCATTACGCAATAGCCAATATATAAAATAATTTCGAAATCTACCATCGCTGGTATATCTGTGGAGTAGACCTACAGGGGATACCACAATAAAAAATGCGCCATGTTCTCTACCTCATGGTAGTGTGGAAATGAGTTAACAAAATTATTATAATTATATGATAAAAAATATATTATATAATATAATTATGTATAAAATGGTCACCAACACTAACTGGGCGAAGCCAAACCAAAAGCTGCCTACAGGGCCTAGCAGTAAAACCCTACGGAGCGGGTTTTTAACAGCTAGTTATGTAATGAATAACCCGAAAAATAACACAAATTGGGAATTTCATCATTTTTTAGAAAAATATTCACATTTCCGCCACCGTAACTCGTTACCTATTAGACTTACAAAAAAAAACATTCGACATAAAATGTACGTAATTTAGTTTTCTTCAAGTTCACCTTGAACAACTTGGTTGTAAAATCAACCATTTCATAATTATTTAGAAAAAACCGAATTTTGGGACCTTCAATCCAAGATGGCGGATCGAGCTCGACCCTCCCGAGGTCGAAAACTTTTTTTTTTCTTTAGAGTCCCAATCTTAACAACATATATCAAAATCGCTACTACATGACCTTTTGCAAGCTAAAGGCCCTTTTAACTACGGAATGACTGGGCTATAGTGGACACTTGATAAGCGTTGCGTCTCGTTCTAACAGCATACTACCACACGAAACAGCGCGTATCGCTCAAACCACCGCCATCTTTATTTTACAAGCCGTGCTCTAGACTTTGCGGGAAATCAAGTTTCAAAAGAGGCCTATTTCCCCAAGCAAAAACATCATTCCAGCTCTGATTTTAAAATTTAATTTAAAGTGAAGGCATGAATATTTCATTTTTATAAATATTTACTATCTATTTTACCTGTGCGAATCGTTTTGATTCATATTAATGAATAAATACTTACCTAAGTTTCATGGGCAAAAAGTAAAATAATTATTGTGGGAAGTAGATATTTTAGAATTTCACGGATAGATAGTAAAGAATTATTTGTAGAAGTATATGTTTTATTACATTATACGTACATAAACAGTACAATTATTTTCAATACATTATACGAGTATCTAATATATGGGTAGGAACATTGGACGGACCCAACACACAAATATCTGAGTCCTCAGGTAGGTACAAATTAATTACAATATGTTTTAAGTTTTCTTATATTATTTTTTTTATTTGAACAGATACGATTGTTTTGCATTTTGCTATAATTATTAATAGAGTTTTCACAATCATACCGTAATAATTTATAGTTATAGTTTTTACATTCCACTCACCGAGTTTAATTAAAAGGCTGAATGTCTGACCGCTAAGGTTCGTCAGGTGCTTTATACCTGTAGACCAAAGGAGACTTGTGTGGAACCATGTGAACCATATATCGTAATATAATAATACGTAATTGGAACCGAGTACTTGTGCTAAAGAAGTTTTCACTTCAATACGTAGTTTTATGTGATACCGCACGAGTTGAAATAGACAGACCCTATGGCATTCCCAATAATTAGTGAAAGTTTGTTAGACCAAAGGTAAGGGAGGGTAAGATTGGGAAATACCTGGGTATTCAGAATAGATCCCTAAACATATCTAAAGCCATTTTAGTATGGTGATCTCTAATCAGGACGATGTTCTAGTTTTAATAATAACACTTCGGTTTAATAAAATTTAAAGATTTCAATAATTTAGACACATTTATTATGTTATATAAAACCCTTGTCAGATGCCAACTTGAATATAACTCTACGTTATGGTCTCCCTTTTACAACATTCATTCAGACAACATTGAAAAGATTCAACGGAAGTTTCTAAGGTTTATAAACTATAAATTGCATATTCCTATACTAAACATTGATTACAATTATCTCCTGGATAAAACGTCTCTATTGAAACTTTCAGAAAGAAGAATAAGCACAGATTTAATACTATTACATAAAATACTGCATTACAAAATTGACTGTTCTGAATTACTTCAATTTATCAATATCCATGTTCCCCAAAAATCATGTCGACATTTATTACCCTTTTACTTCAATAACACCAGGACACTAGCTTATCAAAATTCACCGTTTCCGAGACTTCACAGTCTCGGAAATAAATATTCTAATCTAGGTGATATATTTCATCATAAAACTAATCAGTATAAACGTTGTATATTCTATCATTTTTATTCTTCTAGGCACAAATAGATTTACGTAATTTCTTCAATTTTTGTTTGTATCGAATATGAGACTTCTTATCATTTTTACATAATATGTATTTTTATTTTATTATTTGTTTTGTTGTTACACTGTTTTGAATATTTTCTTTTCTCATTGTATTATATTTTCTTCATTGTTTGTTACTCAACTTACAAATTATAATGTAAAAGCCCATCAGGGCGTGTAATAAATAAATAAATAAATAAATAAATAAATAAATAAATAAATAAATAAATAAATAAATAAATAAATAAATAAATAAATAAATAAATAAATAAATAAATAAATAAATAAATAAATAAATAAATAAATAAATAAATAAATAAATAAATAAATAAATAAATAAATAAATAAATAAATAAATAAATAAATAAATAAATAAATAAATAAATAAATAAATAAATATATAAATAAATAAATAAATAAATAAATAAATAAATAAATAAATAAATAAATAAATAAATAAATAAATAAATAAATAAATAAATAAATAAATAAATAAATAAATAAATAAATAAATAAATAAATAAATAAATAAATAAATAAATAAATAAATAAATAAATAAATAAATAAATAAATAAATAAATAAATAAATAAATAAATAAATAAATAAATAAATAAATAAATACATAAATAAATAAATAAATAAATAAATAAATAAATAAATAAATAAATAAATAAATAAATAAATAAATAAATAAATAAATAAATAAATAAATAAATAAATAAATAAATAAATAAATAAATAAATAAATAAATAAATAAATAAATAAATAAATAAATAAATAAATAAATAAATAAATAAATAAATAAATAAATAAATAAATAAATAAATAAATAAATAAATAAATAAATAAATAAATAAATAAATAAATAAATAAATAAAAATACATAAATAATATACTTGTCGGATTTGCACATCAAATAAGTGGTTTATACAAAGTAAAATTGTTTCATTATTAAATAAAAATACATTTTCTATTTTAAAATTAACGCGTTTATTCGCATTGCCGTGAACGTCATTGTAGTAGTTTCCAGACAGCCTTTTTCGTACAAACAGTTATAATTTGAAATATAAAACTTTATTCCTAAACCTAAAGGATTGTACAAGGTTAACTCAGGATGAAATTCTGCTTTATCTGGAGGTCTAAAACTTTAATTAGTTTTGTATTGTCTTCAAACAGAAGAAATATTTCACGGAATGAGAACAGGGACACGGAATTATTTATGGCATTTCAACTACGAGTAGCTACAAATAGATATTAAAAATTTCTGCAAAAAATGCTTCAAAATACGGATAAATTTGAATTTAATTTTTCATTATCTGAAATGACCTGGAATAACTTAAGGTATAATATAATTATTTTATAATATCGCTTGGAATCTAATAAACCATTTAATACAAAATGTTTTTAATTTTCTGAAAAAAAATTATCCCAAAAGGTATTTCATATAGGCAACCTTCGCTTATTCGTGTAAGCGTTGATTAAGTTATTAATTACGATAAAATATTATCATAAAATACCAGAATTGGATGAAGAATTGAGATAAACTAAAGTAGATTGGTATTTCACGAAAAAAAAATTAAATCGTTCATTAACTCCTAATGTAAGTGGTCCTAAAGTCCAACTCTTTTTTTATTTTATTTTTTAATGTGGAGTATGTTGAGAGGCTGAAGGTTGTGGGGAGGGGAAGAATATGGGGGAGAGGGAGGTGGGGAAGTATCTGGCTATTCAGATAAGGGCACCAACGGTTAAAGCCATTTCAAGCAACGTTTCAATTCTGAATGGTCTTACACCAGGGCGATACTGAGAGTATCTTCCACTCTGCAACGTGCCGCAAATATACTGTACATTATTTTTAATGAATTAATTATGAAATAACACAAATTATTCAAATAAAATTTATTTGCCCACCCCGGGGTTCGATCGGATTGGATTGCGAGTCAAGACGCCGGCCGTCAGTAAAATAATCTGGGTATCATTTCGACGAGCTGAAGGCAAATCGTGTAACTATATTTTAGGCACCGAGCGGGTTCGAAAGTGCTTTGAATAAACTACGACACCGACAGACGTACGTTGTGCGTTGACCGCCGAAGAGCCGAAACATTGAAATAACCAGACCTTGCGCAAAAAAAGTTAAGTTCGTTGGTAAGGCAACGGTTCGCAGCGCAGTCCATTGTGGGACTTTTCTGCGCAGGATCTGAATGTTCGTTTTTAACCGAACGTAAGTAAATTATAACACATTTGTCAAAGTGCTCTGAAACAAGCCCCTTTGTTTACCTGATTTGAGATTTGTCGTTAAGTTTTTTACGCAGCCAACAATTCATAGACCACATTATAGTAACAAGGACTATATTATAGTAATTCATATATACATGGTGTTATGGGACGTACTTGACTTACTTACTTTACTTAACCAGTGATTCCTAACAGTATTTGTAGTAAAAAATGTTAATGAAATTTTGGTCTCCGGTGACTTTTTTGATATATTTTTTTTTCTACAAAAACATAAAAAATGGTAGTTGTTGAACAGTTGGAGGCGGGGTAAGGGGTTCATCGGACACCCGACTGAGTGACCAGTGACGACACGAGGAAGACATTTTTTTTTGTTTGATTTTGAAGAGTAAAATTTTGAAAAATAAAGTCGTCAAAAAAAAGTCACCGGAGACCAAAATTTCATTTACATTTTTTACTCCGAATAATGTCAGGAATCACTGGTTAAAGTAAGTCAAGTACGTCCCTTAACACCCTGTATATAAAAATCTCGTGTCACGGTGTTTGGGGTCGCACTCCTCCGAAACGGCTCGACCGATTTTTATGAAATTCTTTATGTATATTTGGTAGGTATGAGAATAGGTCGTAAAATATATTTCTACCGCTAGGTGATTAGGGTGTCCCTATCCAATTTTTTTTTGTATTTTTTTTTGACATAAAAAATACCTATAACTCCAAATTTTCATCCTCCTACCCCCACCCTCCCATTTTTTTAAACGCGACCCTCCCATTTTTTAATCGCGATTTTAGTGTTTTTGTCTTTATTTGTCGATATAGTTTGGGATGCCAACGACTGTAAATTATTCAGAGTTTTTGAACTCACTAGATTTGCCAGGCATGTCACCACACTTTCTACGACTAAAAGTTGGATCTCCGATTATTTTACTTCGGAATTTGAACCCACCACGGCTGTGCAATGGTACACGATTGGTCATCAAAAAAAATTATGAAAAACATTATTAAAGCCACCATTTTCATTGGCAAATTCCGAGCTTAAAATGTTATGCTGCCACGAATTCCAATGATTCACACAGACGTGCCAATTGAATTCAAACTTGTTAAATTTTCTATTAGATTGGTATTCGTAATGACAATCAATAAGTCGCAAGGCCAAACGATTTGCGGCTTAGATTTGGGCACACTGTATTTTTCCCAAAGACAATTATACGTGACATGTTCTCGCGTAGGCAAACCATCGAACTTATTTGTGTACACTCAATTGCTCTTCGAAAATAATATTGATTTTCTTTATTTCATTTTACTCCTTTAGGATAAAAAAATATATTACTTTTTTCACTTTACATTTAACTTTTAAGAGATAAAACAATTAATATGTCTGTTACTCTAATGAAATACATTGAATTGAGAAAATGAATGGTTGCTGTTTTTTTGTTTTCATCGGCGGTCATCGTCTACTCTACAGCGCTCCATTTCTCTTTCTGTCATATATCCTATTCCCACACACTTACAATACATTCGTTATTTTTTATTTAATAACCAAAATATTCACCAGAAATAATTTATATGACATAATAACGTTTGCCGGATCAGCAAGTCAGTACATATTATTTTCGAGAACTAAATACTGATATTATAATGCGGGTTGCCAGTACACAGTCGGATTCATATATTGACAAATCACTCTCCCCACTCCGCGCAACTCGGTTTGTTCCCCAATCCCTGAAGTGCAAGTCTATCAATTTGGATGTCTATATGAGGAGCGACAAATAGCATATTATATTTCAGAAAACGATTGATGAACGACTTGTAGAAAAAGACACCGCACTTCAAGGGTTCGAGACCTACGTGACTGGTATGCACGCAGTTCCAGAGCTGTTCCGGATAGCAGCCTGCAGAGTTAAGTTTATGTCCATTGCCCAGTCAGCCCTCGATATTGAAGGGCACCAAAAAATAAGAATATAAACGGGAATCGGAATAATGCAGGCGTGCGTAATGAGATGAAGGATTTGTTATAATATCCCGTAGAATATTTTAAAGCGAGGTGGTATATGGCAGCGTCGCCGTCGTAGGCCGTAGATCACAATATTACATCGCGTCGCAGCTTGATTAATTTACCTATAATTATATGTTTTGCTTAATTTATCTAATATATAAAATTCTCGTGTCACGGTGTTTGTTACCATACTCCTCCGAAACGGCTGGACCAATTTTGATGAAATTTTGTGTGCTTATCTGGTAGGTCTGAGAATCGATCAACATCTATTTTTCATACCCCTAAAAGTAAAGGGTGTTCCACTCCGAAGAAAATTATTTTCCCCATACATTTTGTACGGAACGAATTCTCCTATTTTGAAAGAACTGCAGCAATATTGTAAGGGGTATAATATTGAACTGTGAACCGGGGGAGGGGGGAGGGGGGAGGGGGGAGGAAGGAGGGGGGGGGAGGGAGGGGGGATAAGGGGGGGGGGGGGGGGGGGGGGAGGGGGGAAAGGAACTCAGGAAGGGGGGTTAGCGGGACGGGGGAAGGGAAGAAGTGGAGTGGGGAGAGGGAGAGGGAACGCGAGAGGGGAAAGGATACGCAGGGAGAAACAATTTAGATCAAGGTATGGTATACGCAGGGAGAAACAATTTAGATCAATTCAGCTAATAAGTTGACAACAGTTTTTGATTCTGAGGCGGTACGAAGTTCGCCGGATCAGCTAGTAATACAATATAATGCCAACAGCCATAGCGATAAAACAATCTTTACATTGCATAAAGCAAAGTCGCTCCCGCTGTCTGTACGCTTAGATCTTTTAAACTACGCAACGGATTTTCATGCGGTTTTCACCATTAGATAGAGTGATTCACGAGGAAGGTTTAGTTATATAATTTGTCAAGGTTTTGTGAATAGTGGTTGAAATATATAATGTGGATTTAATGTAGGTGTGGATTTGCAAATTATTAAATATGCAAATTAACTGATAGCGTTGGTTATAAAGGTTTTTTAATGGCGTTCAGTAGTTGCCGTTGTGTTTCGTTAGCTACAGCAATGTGTGGCGTTTATTATTTATTAAAAGGAGGAAACACAGTGGCCGGCAAATCATTCCACAGCCGAGCACAGACGGATCGAAGAAACGACCTGTTCTCATGTGACAAATGTCAACTGTGTACAAATGTTGGGGCCGGGTCTGCTAGTTACAAATAAATAATAAATACCAACTATCCAATAACGGTGTACAACAATACGTAAGAATAAAACAATAAGTACCTACGTCAAACAAAAACAATGGCAAAAAACTAAGAGACAATAAAGTTTGGGTCAAGTGAAATCAGATCTGGTGGAAACAAGAGATTCAAGAAATTTAGTAAAATTCTGGGGTGGTATCGCAAAATATGACCGGGATCTTGCCACAACAGTGGTTGTTATACAGGGTGTTAGGGGACGTGCATGACTTACTTTATTTAATCAGTGATTCCTTACATTATTTAGAGTAGAAAATGTAAATGAAATTTTGGTCTCCGGTGACATTTTAGGTTTTTTTTCTGTTACAAAAACATTAAAAAATGGTAGGCGTTGGACTGTTATAGGCGGGGTAAGGGGTTGGTCGGTTACTCGGCTGAGTGACCAGTGACGAAATGTGGAAGAGTTTTTTTTTTGATTTTGAAGAAAAAAATATTGAAAACAAAAAGTCATCAAAAAATTTTACCGGAGACCAAAATTTCATTTACATTTATTACTAGAAATAATGTCAGGAATCACTAGTTAAAGTAAGTCAAGTACGCCCCTTAACACCCTGCATACAAGGTTCTAAGGGACATACTTGACATAATTTAACCGGTGATTCCAGACATCATTTAGAGTAAAAAAATGTTAAAGAAATATTTTTACTTCTTTACTTGAAAAAAAAACATCAAAAGTTTCGTTTATATTTTTTATACCAAATAATGTCAGGAAACACTGGTTAAAGTTAGTCGTGGTTAAAAAAATGGTTAAAAAAATGTTAATGAAATATTTTTACATTTTTACTTTTAAAAAAAACATAAGAAGTTTCGTTTATATTTTTTATACCAAATAATGTCAGGAAACACTGGTTAAAGTTAGTCGTGTACGTCCCTTAATAATAATAATAAATGGATAATTTGTAGAGCGCAGTTTTTGTGAAAAATCACCAATACCCTGTATACAGGGTGTTAAGGGACGTACTGAACTTACTTTAACCAGTGATTCCTGACATTGTTTGGAGTAGAAAATGTAAATGTAAAGAAATTTTGGTCTCCGGTGATATTTTTTTTCTACAAAAACATAAAAAAATAGTAGGTGTTTGACAGTTCGATGCGGGGTAAGGGGTTGGTCGGTTACTCGGTTGAGTGACTAGTGATGACATGCGGAAGAATTTTTTTTGTCTGATTTTGAAGGAAAAAAAAAAACGTCACCGGAAACCAAAATCTCATTTACCTACATACATACTATACATACTATAAATGAAAATGAAATTTTGGTCTCCGGTGACTTTTCTTGGGAACTTTTTTTTTTTTTCAAAATTTTTTTCTTCAAAATCAAACAAAAAAAAATTCTTCTGCACGTCGTTACTGGTCACTCAGCCGCGTGTCCGACGAACCCCTTACCCCGCCTCCAACTGTTCAACAACCACCATTTTTTTATGATTTTGTAGAAAAAAAAAAACCTCAAAAATGTCACCGGAGACCAAAATTTCATTTACATTTTTTACTCCAAATAATGTCAGGAATCACTGGTTAAAGTGAGTCAAGTACGTCCCTTAACATCCTGTATATAGTGTATATGTCCCTTAATACCCTGTATATGTAGTGGACATACTCGCACTTGAGGTTGATAGAAGGATAAGTTGGTTCTTCGGAAAGGATTATGGAAAATTGAGGGGTTTCTTAGTAGACGATGATTGATATTGATTTGGTTTGTGGCCAAGAGGGAAGATTTTACATGGTTATTTAAAATTTTAAAAGTAAATGTGAATTTTTGTCACAGTGTTTCTATTTAATTTTTTATAAGAAAAACTCTCTTTTCATAACTTTTGAAGGTTATTCCCATCAATGTTATATATAATTTAAGAAGAAGATAACAATAATAATCTAAACGAAAATATGAAAGAAAACAAGCAACAGAAAAACAGAAAAAGATAATTTCCAGATTCAAGACAAGACAATTCCCAAGTCCCAGTTGCGACCATTGTCTTTTTCTGTTTTTCTGAGTCTTGTTCTTTTTCATATTTTCGTTTAGATTATTACGGTGTTTCTAATTCGAAATATTTGTTTGATCCAAGAAGAGACAAGAAAAGACAAGAATAGTCAAGGAGTGCCAAGAAGAGACGAAAAGACCCAACAGCAAACAAGAAAATACAAGAAGAGGCAAGAAGATCGAGAAGATTCAAGAAGAGGCAAGAACAGCCAACTTAAGAAGAGCCGAGAATAGGCAGGAAAAAGTAAGCCATTAAAAAAAGGAAAAAAAAGAAAAAAATTATAACGCCCAATCCATTCCTTTATTCCTGCCGATCCTAAAATCCAATATTGGCTGATTAGATTGCCATATATGCATACAGGTCGATTAAACTCCAACCTCCTTTCCATCCTCAGAGCACGAGTTCCAAGTCCTAACAAATCAGTGGCCCTCGGTGTACCGGTCTCACCGGAACAGGAGTGCTCCTGGCTGGGGGTACAATCGTATTGTGTCGAATCGTATTTGATTAAAAGCATTTGATATTCTGGTATTTTTTGTTCTCTTGCAAGACGTGATAGGGGGATAAGCAAGGAAGAATTCTGCTAAGATCGAGTGTCTATACCTTTTTAGCTTACGTGTAAACTACATTTCAATATTAGAACTAATACGTAGGCATATTCATGTACGAGTATATTACATTTTCTCTTTGATAATATAAGAATAAATATGCAAAGGCCAAAATACGCGATAATTGCAAATTTGTACATTGTCTCGTCTTAATGGGATGCTCCACACCTTTCAGCTGCTAATTTGCATTTGGGACAAATTGCTTTTGCCCTTAGCCGTGGTTGAATAATTGTGGAGGATATGTCGAATCTGTTGCTAGGGAGACATAATATTGTGTGTGTTTACTATGTTTGTAACAATTTTATTGCTTCAGAAAAGGTAGAGTGAAGTGGGTGTAACTAAGCTAAACGGAACCAGGTGACTATTTTAGGTATTTTGACCCTTGGATGAATCCTTGTGAAAATATGCCTAATGTTTGCTACGCACTATTTATTGTTTTAAAAACATTACAAAATTGTTGATTGTAATGGTGATGTGCAAAGTATTTTATTTTGGTGGGCGTTGCGCACGGTCTGTTCACTTCTGTGGCTTTTATGCACAAATCATTAAGCAAACATTTAATTGATCGCAATAATCAAATAATTGGATTTTAACCACCGATTCCTGAGCGTATTATCAGGGTGCAGATGGCTGGGCCCACCATAAACTGTACCGAGCAACACATAATAGAAGTTTTTCAACAAATTTATATTATAAACTGATGATGAAAGGAGCCTTTTTGGCCCGCAGCTCTGCATGCCAATATATCAAAAGTAAAAAATTCACATCTGGAAGCGCCTAAATTCTGTCAACGGTATAGAGGGGTAGTTTAATCCTTGAAGCGGTTCGGCAAATAATGTAGATACTGTTGAGAGTAAAATATGCCACAGATCGCAGAATTATGTTTCCTTATTGTCTGTTACCAAAATATAACTATTAAATAGCTATAGCATCTTTGAAAACCTTCTAAACTTTGAAGTCGATTTTTTTACAGTGGCACATGGTTCCCTTTTGCTTCATTGCGGCCAAATAAAACACTAAAATGGGGTTTGGCTTAAATCTTCTTCGAAGATAATCTCGACGTCCAAATGCTCTAGCTGCAATGGTGATTATAGACTAAACTTTAAAAAAAAAATACGTGTTTATCGCCCTCATTGTTTTAAAAAATGTATTTTAGAAAAAGTGTGTTCGTCAGTTCATCGGTGGCGTTTGTTATGATTGCAGCAATTTGATATAATAATATTGACGAACCGCTTGCGGGCTAAAACTTTCCAAATGGCATCAAAAATATACTCTGCAGTTTTAAGACCTTGGGATCTTATTAGGACAAATTTCGTGAATTCTCAAAAGTTGATTCCGGAGAATTTCCAAAATGGATTTTCTAAAGTGAGCGGATCCGCGCTCCATCTCTGGAATTAGTCTAATTAGGCGATTCTTATTAATTTGTTTTAAAATCCATCTGTTTTATTGGCTATTATTTGTCAGCGGGCGGCCGCCATTATTCCCCGCCAATTAGACCTGATTAATGGCAATTAATTAACCTACTTTAGTTTTTATTTTATATTTCATTGCGGCGGGTAAATGTTCGAGGGGATCAACAATGCTTTTACCTCGGCACGCGCCGCAGGTCAACCACTTGTACCTACCTGCCTACGGTTTTTTTCTGAGAATTTTTGAGAACTTTATTACCATAATTATTTTTATTGTGTTAGACAAAATACCATCAGCGATGAGAGGGAGAAATTTTAGCACGACGAAGGCGAAAAAAATCATCTCCAATTAATTTAATAAAAGTTCACAATAATATGTTTTAACGGTGGCTCGGAATAAATTCAACTTAAGAGGGCATTACCAGAGAAAACCAGAAATATGTCATTTTCAAATCAGTTTCATGTAAAAAAAAAATTAAAAAATCCCCGGTCTCGCGGTTGGAAACTTTTAATAAAAGTGTACATTTCAACTATTTTGGGGATAAGTTTTAGATTTAAATATAAAGCGTGGTGTTTTCTCTTTCTAACACAGTTTAGATCATATTTCTAATCATGAAAGTAAGGGAGACACAACGATTATTAACTATAGGAGTTGTTCCGAAAAGCGAGCAGATTAGCCTGAGAGTTTTAATGAGTAATCATAAGAGTTTTACAACTTGTAACTCAACGGAATTGTTATGTACTCGCACATAGATCACTTCTGATGATATATGATAACTTTTGATCACATATGATAACTTCTGATGATATATGATAACTTCCGATGATATATGATAACTTTTGATGATATATGATAACTTCTGATGATATTTTATAACTTCATTATATGATCACTACCAAAATGTCGGATGCATTATCGCTCTATTTGATTTGCTTTTGAATAAATACATTTTTTCTGTTCATTGACTGAGCGTCGCGAAGTCTTTTTTTGACTTGACACTTTGCATTTTATATGTCTGTACAAAAAATAATAATAAAACATAAAATAAACTACAGCAAAGAACATAAATAAATCAAAACAAAATGTTAGGAAGGTACCTTATTTAAAAAACCTAGGGAGAGAGCTAGAAGCAATGCGAATAGAATATTGTCTCAATTTCCTTACTGTGATCGCAAGTGAAGGAAGGTACAATTAAAGACAGGAATAATCGGTTAGAAAGAGTTTTTTTCTGAAAATAAGTAAGCCAATAGAAATCCAATATACTCACTACAATATCTTCATTTACCATTTAATATTCATGTTTTACAACAAGAAGTATCTACCTCTTTAGGAACGAATGGGTATCCAAGTATAACAAACTTACCCTACACCCTAAATCTTATATTCTTCGTTTCAATTTTATACGTGCAAAAACGATATTTTAAAATTGCTTGCTCACCAAAAAGGGAGTACAGAGTTTAAATACATTGCGGATGATTTTGAAAAAGGGGTTTATAAATAAAACCCTACCGTAACAAAACAATGCACCGTCAAGCGAAAAAAATCTATTGAATTATTTTTGTTCTCATTAATAATGCTGCTACAGTCGCTGTGGCGTAAGAACAAAGAAATCAGGGCCGCCTTGAGGTGTCGAGTCGCCTGTTTATAAAAATGCTATTTTTTTTGGTTAAGTCATCATCATGGCACTACATCTCAGGGTGCAATTTGATCTCTCTAATAAAATCTCTTCACTGGCATTGGTTCTGTTCGCTGCCAATCCTGAGGGCTTCTCATCCTACTCCAATCCATTTCAATGTAGTAATTCCACCTTTTCTCCATCTACTCCTAGATCGCATCCATTTGGTTATAATATTAGTGTCCTGTCAGCTAGCGAAAGCTAGTTAATTTAAATAGTTGCATTATTTGTAAAAGAAATTTTACAAATAATGCAACTATTTAAATTTTCCTTTTGTTTGTTCGAATGAAGCAAAATCTTGGTGGAAATTAACCCACTTTCTGACTTTCTGATCGAGCTAAAACTCGAAAGATAGACTCGTTGTCTATGTCAATGTATGTTCGCTTGTATGTGCGTGATTGCCAAGAAAATATAATCAATAGAATGTATCAATGAAAATACATTCTATTGATTGTATGTTCGTCGCAATCGCGCCCACACATGCGGACATACACGCTTTTCTATGAAATTCTAAGATTTTGCAGTTAATTCATGAAATAAATATCGGTCCTGTTCAATTGGGATTTGGCTCAGTTGGTAGAGTTGTTGACTCCAGTCCCTGGGTATGAAGGTTCAATCCTCAGACAAACCAAAAAAAAACTTAAGTTTTAAAAGACATCTGAAAATAGATGTTTTATAGTCAAAAACTTCGTTTCTACGGGTTAATTTTTACACGTCCAACTCATCAGACTCTTTGGAACATACATAAGGGAGGCGGGAATGGGTACCACCGCCCCGGGAACCTTTATTGGATAACCAACACCTCTGCCATAGGTCACCCCAGTGGTTCGCTACGTTTGGTGATTTAGAAGGGGTGCCCGGGTTCGTGGGGTGAGGTTTGTCTAGGTCTCGGAGGCGGATAACCAGGACATACTGAACCCCAGATTTCTACCCACCCCATAAACCCTTTTCCTTCCCAGAACTCTCCTCTCCTTCCTTTCCTTAAAAAAACCCTCCACACAGCATCCCCAAAGATGACATAGGCCCTGAGGGAAATTATTTTCCTCAGGGCCTCCTGTGTGGAGCTCATGTAAAAAAAAAGTGTCCGCTTGTATGTGCGCTATCGCCACGAAAATATAATCAACAGAATTTATCAATGATAATGTATTATTGATACATTCTATTGATTGTATGTTCGTCGCAATCGCGCCCACATATGTGGCATTTCTATGAAATTCTTAGATTTTGCAGTTAATTTATGAAATAAACTAGCAGACCCGGCCACACGTTGCTGTGGCTAACGAAACACAACGCCATTTCCCAATCTTTATAAAATCCACACCACCCGCTTGCCAGCTGCCCGCTGCCCGCTGCCTGAATTGAATATTTGAATTTATTGGTTTTTCTCTACTATAATAAGCATGTATTATACATATAAACTAATTAACTCGCCACTAATTATACAATGCTTGCAATGCAACACTGGATACTTAAAAAGGGAAAATCAAATACCTACTTACTCTAGGACATCTATTTTCCAATTTCTTCCGTAGAACGAATTTCAAAATTGACTATAGTACGGCCCGCCAGCCGTTTTAAATCGCACAAAAATATGTTTTCTTTGAATTTCTCGGCTTTTCTCTAATATAATTTACATGTATCATACATATAAACATTCCTCTTCAATCACTCTATCTATTGGTGAAAACCGTATGAAAATCCGTTGCGTAGTTTAAAAGATTAACGCGCACATCCATTTTGAGCGACTTCATTTTATACTATGTATATGTAATGTAATGTAATGATGATGTTGGTCCTGTTCAATTGTTGACTCCAGTCCCTGTGTATAAATAGATGTATGTCTTTACGGGTTAATTTTTGCACGTTCAACCAGTCAGACTCTTTGGAACATAGAAGGGTAAAATGTTATATTTCAATATCTTTTGTAAAATGACATATTCAATTAAATTCTTAAAGTTGGATGGTTAGAAAAAGTGTGCTGATGATAAATTACATGCGGTCGAGGTATCATACAAGTAGGTATATAGGTATACTTATACTTTTTTAAAATAAAGAAAGACATTCCCGATTAAAAATAACATAACAATATTTGAAAACCTCCTACTAGCTTCACAGTCAGCGGAAAATGTTACTTGTGCCGTGATGGGGGATTTCAACTCTAGCCAGCCGAGGAATTTAACTCACGACGCCTGGGTAAGAACTAGATTTTTTTAGAATTGCATTTTTTTAATTTCGGTCAATAATTGTACCGGAGATATTTTGTAACTTCACCTCAAGGATTTAATTTGAATTTTTATGGCGTGGAAAAACAAAAAGAATATATTTTATATTGCATCTGGATAACACATCTGGATAATCTGTCATAAACGGTTGAATCAAGAAATCATCCTTATTATCTAATATGAGATGTATTATACCTCCATAATACATTAATTGAGAATTACAAATCACAATGTGTCCAATTCAATTCTCAATCAATCCAATGAGGATGCACCAATTTTTGTAAAGATGTATTTAATAAAAATAAAGTGAGAGATAAAAACAGACCGCCCCTAGTTTCGGGCGCCCGCGCCCGTGTTCGCATCCATTGACACACACGTGATGTTGCGCCCCTGTAAGGAATCTTTGGTCCTTGGGGAGTCGCTCTCTCAGGACAGATGGGAAGAAGAAGAAGTGAACCAGAAGGCAAGCAGAAGAAACGCAGAAAGAAAGCGAGAGAACGACGATGAAATGCTAAAATCTGCCGACATCGCAATCCATCATTTTGTTATACATGGCTAAGAATATTGGAAGAAATGTGTAGAAAATAAAGTCAATTCCCAATGTCAGACGCCGTAAAGGGAGCAGATTATAATATCTCCCGCTCATATTGGCTGTATAAGATCGACTCGTATTTTATTACGACAATAAAATTAATATTTTGTATCGCTGTAAATTGTATGTTCACGTGCTACCATTTTGTGTTCAAGGACAGGGAAAGATTTACAAATAATATCTTCGTTGTTTCCGATATTAAGCGTAAACTTATTAATATTGTTTTAACCTGTTTTTGTGATAAATTACCTAATTTGTACTTTCAAATTAGCGAATTACTAACGTAAAGAAACTTAACAACTGAACGATTTCATTTAATCTAAACTAATGAATAATAATTTTCACTTAAAACCTTATAACAAAAATATGAGATATATTTGAGTGTTAAAGCAAACTGTAAAACTTGGTGATATCACTAATATTACACAGGCCTGCGACTGCTTTTTATTCTTTGAAAAGGGAAGTAATTTCCATGTATTTTGGTTGCTGAATTCTGGAAAATTATCAAAAAAATTCCATCACGTAAGATTTTTTCGAAAAACTCAAAATACTGTCGGATTGCCTATCTTAAGGCGCAAAACGGGGTTTATTGCCGAAATCTATTATTTTTATTAATTCCAACTTATTATAAGATAATGTTATTTTTTATAGACTGAAACAAAATATTTAGTACTCATGACGATAAAATTAGTCAGCGTTGAATCACATATATCGGGATTTTCCATAGTAAGTATGATGAGAGAATGCCAAAATTCCCAAGGTGCCACTCCCTTCCATGCCCTTTCATTTATTTATTTCTGTTCCAACTTTCATAACGTGCGTTTCAAAAATGACTTCAAGAGGTTGTGTAAATTCTTCTGAGAGTTTTTGCTGCATTTGTGGTGAATTTGTAGTGAAAAAACAACGATGAAATATTACTGATTTTGTTAAAAAAAGTGTATTTTGCGTATTTGGTGTAAAGACAGGGGACTAGGACAAATCTTGGGCCCCGCATAGAGTTTGTTCAGGGTGTGTTGAAGGACTTAGAATGTGGTCAAAAAGTAAAGTTAAATCTTTTCGTTTTGGTGTTCCCATGATCTGGAGAGGGCCTCGAAACCATAGCGATGACTGCTACTTTTGTTCGTGCAATGTGCAAGGGTATAGTACCAAAAATAAAAAAAAAAACAAATTTGTTACCCAAACACGGATTCGGCACTCCGCCCAGTCCCTCACGGACCTGGCATTCCTACACCACAAGCACCCCAAAGCCTAGACGATTTGCCATCATCAGAAAGGGAATCAGAAGAAAGTTCTAGTGAGGAGTTTCAAGTAGGCGACTCCAGTGGACCTCAACAATTTTAATATAACGTCCCACAAAAGAAAAAGCACAAAACAAAGCTTCGAAACTAAAAAAGCATAAATATAGATTTATTATTGTATATAATGTAAATAAAATATTTTATGGCTTAAAATTAAATAAAATATTTTATGGCTTAAAATTAAATAAATTTGCATATTTTATGTTTTTTTTTTCTTTTGAACATTCCCTACAGAAGTAGTGTAAGGCGGGTTTTGCCTATATTTTAATTTCCACTTTGCGGAAAATCCTTACGTGATGATATACATATAATTCACCCATTACAATTTAAAAAAAAAAAGTCAATTTGCAGGCGTGTGTTATCAGTGGCGGTCCTTCCTACAGGTCAATTGGTCAAAAACCTCCCAAAATTATAAAATTACAGTAAAACATTGTGAAATAATATGTTAATCAAAATAACTAATATTATTCTATTGTATTTGAAATGCACCGCGAGGTAGCCGGCAGCGGCAAGCAGTGATATCTAACGTCTTGAATGGAAGCTTTCTTTTCCATGCACTATGATTGACTCAGTCAATTTTTCAAATGTCCCAATATCATGTCTTCTGTCTCTTTACGCGCCATACAATAAAACGAGATGGCACTATACCGGCTAGAAAAAATGTTTTCGGATTTTGAAGACAGTTTGGGTCATGGCCGTGAGCGAGAGAAAGCATGATGAATTTTATGCGTCTGAAAGAGATGGTGTGATGAACGTAGATTGATTTTGTATATTGTAGGATTGTCGCATGAAATAATTTACTACATTAAATGTAATCTCAAACTCGTGAGGTTTGTACAAATGAAAATTATCGTATTTAATTTGATATTGTATCATAATATCATTTTTTTTAAATGACATTCCACTTTTGGATCCCTAGAGCCGCCTCCAAATATAATAAACAATTATTACAGAGAAAGTTATGAATTTGATTCTCAGGAGATGATATTAACAAAAAGAATTATAAAAAAACACTAACAATTATTTATTATCTTAATTTGTAAGTCAATGTTTTTTTTTCTTAGTTAATGAACCAACATTCCACAGAATGACTTTTTTTAACAATAAGATAAATTATTTCCAATGTCAAAAGAACTTGGGAAGCAGGTGTGGGAACCATTTATTGTATAACGAACACCTCTGCCACAGTGGTGCGCTATGTTTGGTGACTTGGCAAGAGTCCCCGGGTTCATGGGGTGAGATTTGTCCCACTGACTGCAGATCTCTCCAGGGCTCTCTCTATCGACTTGCGCCGCAGTGGGTTGGCTGGATTAGTACGTCCGTTACTCTTGGACACACAGACCTTCAAATTCCTACCCACACCTCATGCCTTTTTCCTATAGATTCCACTATATTTACGTAGATACTGAAATGGTGTTCTAATCCCAGTAAGAGCCTTCGCACTATTTTATCATTAAAATAATGACATTTTTCATCATAAACCCGAACTGAAAACTTTACGAAGGGTTTTGAAAGAGCTTGGCGTATAAAGGATTAGTCGAGGTGCGTTTGTGAGATTAAAAATGAGCGTTTCAGAATTGCCGACCCTCCTCATAAATTTACCACTGTGCTTCTGAATTTCATTTCCCTATCCATCACACACTGTAGTAAAAAGAGACAAATAAAAACCACACTTAATACAATCGAAGAATATTTTGTCTTTGGATTTTTTGTGCGGTTGCCTTACTTTACTTGTTGAGGTTGGTTTAATTTTGAATGTTTGGGGATAGGTTTTAGAGTTTCTTTGTCATTATTTATATTTCCCGGCTATTTGGGCGCTCTCTCTCCCTGGTCAATATTAACCATCGAACTCAAAAGGTCGGGTAAAAATTACTCGCAGTTCTTATTTTGAAGTTTATAGTTTTTCATCCATGCTGCATACTCGATATGTGGACGGGGCGGTAAGGGAAATACGGGGCTTCCGAAAGTTTATTTCCGACTTAGCTTCTTGTACCCATACCCATTTCAATGCCCGATTCGAAATGATATTTGCGCTCGGACTCGACTTTCGATCCCATATTTTTTGCAATGGCGTATCCATTCGATGAGACTCGATGAAGAGTAGTTCATGGCTGATGTCAGTTGAAATATCGGTGAGGTAAATGCAGACATCTTGATTCTTAAAAACGCACTTTATAGTAATAAAAAGAAAGTAATTTCTACTGAAGGGATAAAGTAGTTGATAATACACCAAGATACACAGCATGATCAAATGAATGAATCCATAAATTGTGTCTAGTCTTGTATTCCAGACGACTATGTGTCAGACGGTGTGTGTGCATTAGTATTATTATTGCTACGAAGCCGGGGGTAGCGGGTTCAAATCACGGCATGTACGAATAAATTTAATTTAATTAATTAATTTATTTATTTATATATATAAATTGCAAAACATTACAAAATGATACTTTGTCTAGCCAATTGGGAAGGATACCCAAGGATAGCCAAATTGAATTGTATACAGGGTGTTAAGGGACGTACTTGACTTACTTTAACCAGTGATTCCTGACATTATTTGGAGTATAAAATGTAAATGAAATTTTGGTCTCCGGTGACATTTTTAATGTTTTTTTTTTTTTTTTTCTACAAAAACATAAAAAAACGGCAGTTGTTGAACAGTTGGAGGCGGGGTAAGGGGTTCGTCGGACACCCGGCTGAGTGACCAGTGACGACATGCGGAAGAAATTTTTTTTTGTTTGATTTTGAAGTAAAAAATTTTGAAAACAAAAAAAGTCATCCAAAAAAGTCACCGGAGACCAAAATTTCATTATCATTTTTTACTCCAAATAACATCAGGAATCACTGGTAACTGGTAAGTCAAGTACGTCCCTTAACACCCTGTATAATATTATTGTATATAACTAAATAGTTCATAATATTCTTACAAAGTAATGCTTTCGTTCAAGAGATCACAGGAATGAGTTTCTGTCGAAGACTTTTGGGAACATTAATAATTGTATTCTGGACGAAGGGATGGTTTCTTTATGTCTTTGAAAGAATAGCAAAGATGTGATTTTTTTCAATGTCATTTTGGAGAACAATAATAATTAATTTGTATTATTTCACTTATTTATGTTTATGTCCGTAAAATAATATATAGTGGTAGATACTTTGAATAGGTATCGTCTTGTAAAAAATAACCATCATTTAGAATCCAAAAGTTGCTCGAAATGGCCCTAGCCGTGATTGGTGACCAGATCTGAATAGCTAGGGACTTTCCACCTTCCTCTTCTGCAGCCTCACAACATACCTCGATTGCTATTAATTTAATTGGATGTGATAGTCTCACAGATGGTTGGGAGTAGTAGCGATTATTGTGCGATATTCACGAAAGCAGTGTTCTCAGATTTTAGACGTGCTTTTGAAACGACAGATAGAGAAATACTAATTATGAAATTGAAGGACATAAGTATTACTTGTTGGGTTATGTCTCAAAGTTGTGAAGTTCAATTTTTAGTATGTAGATCGTAGAATAATATTATAATAGTTTTAGAATAGATATATAAGTGTAAAAATTTTATAGCTCAATGAAACATGCTTTAAAAAAATAAGCAATCTTTTTGTGTACAGCATCTGTGCACCTTGTTGTTTTTTTTTTGTTTTTGAGTTTCCATTATGTTTTCTTGAACGAATGCAAATTCTGGAAGTTGAAATTAATCCACTTCCTGACAGAGCTGTAACTGGCTGATGGACTCGTTCTTGATGGCAATGCATTCAATCAACTTTTGGTGGTACTCACGCACAGACCGATTTTTCTGAAATAGGATAAAATAATGGCTCAAGTAGGTCGTGCCGCTCTGTTATCACTGTTGTAATAAAAGTAGACGTATTATAGTAAAAAAATATTTTTAAGGGTTGTTTTTTCGCTGTAAATTTATGATTTTTTAGTGTCCGACCGAAACTAGTTTTTACGACCGAAACCGAAACCGAATTTTGGCCTCGGTCTCAGGTTCGGCCGAAACCGAAACTTCCGTGTAAGGTAATGTTTCCGTGAGAAAAAAAAAATCAATTAGTCAGAAATAATTCATATATTAATTCAATTTCAATTTTTTTTCAATTCAATTTCAGTGCCGGCAACCCGGGCGTTTATTTATTATTAGTTATGTACAACATGATTTTTTTTCCTTACCCTCCTCACTAGACAAAGAGTCTGTTCTGAGGCTGGTAACTAACAATTTCTAATTACATAAAAACAAATAAGTGGTAAAAACATAAAAAAAGAAAAATATATATTATAGTAAAAATAATAATAATAAAATACGAGGAAAATCAGAATTTAAAAACAGAGTAGAAAATAGAAAATATATAATATTAGATATTAAGAATATTACTTATCTCTCTTCTTTCTTTGACATTCAACCAGTTCAAAAATCTTTTGAAAACCCAATTCAAATTATTAGATGCGACGTAGGTCTTTGTTTGGGCTACAAACTTATTGAATATATATGGTGCCAAGTAAGATTCATGTTTTTTTGCAAAATTTGATTTGATATATGGTACTTGTAATTGATTGTGTGTGTTTGCTCTTGTGTATTGCGAGTGAGTTATGAAGTGTGGTGATATTTTTATGCAGTTTTTGTGGATGATCTTCTTTATGTATAGTTTATTTATGTCTAATAGGTTATTGTTGATCATTATCTGTTCTGTCGGATGTTGATAAGGCTTTCTAAACATAATTCTGATTATTGTTTTATGATTAATTTTAAGTGATTTGAAGTGAGTCTCTGCTGCTGCTCCCCATACTGAAATACCATACATTAGAATACTTTGACAGAGTGCATAATATATATTTTTTAGCTGAGGTAGTGACATAATGTTTCGAATTGTTTTGAATATGTAAGAGAGTTTCCGTATTTTTTTTGTAATTAGGTTAATTTGGAGATCCCATTTTAAGTTATTGTCAACAGTTAAACCGAGATATTTAATATTTTGCGCATAATTGCATTAATCATTCAGTCTGTGATATTTGAATTAATAATAAACATTTAACGTAATTATCACTCCTTATTTCAAATAAATTATTTGTGCGTTTCGAAATAAGAAGTTGATTTGAAATAAATATTCTTACTAACAGGAATATTTATTTCGAATCAACTGTGTAAATAATATTTAAAAAAGAAATAAGTAGTAGGCATTTACGGAAAACATAAAATAATATAAAATATAAAATAAAAGGTACAAAATTAAGTTACTTCCTTTTACCTGATTTGTTTAGGCAAAGTATGGGTACACTAAACAAAAATAGTCTTTTGTTTCATCTAAAATGTGGTCATTTTAACGGCACACTTTTTAATGAACTACAATAAAATTAAAAAGGGCCTACTATGTACAACAACTGAATATTTTTAATGCAAATAATGCTATGAAAATACAAAGAGTTTTTTCTCAAACTAAAAAAAATACTGTGAAGAGCGTCATTGAGGTACAACTATTAATAATTTTTATGGACCAATCGCAGCGCGAAACCTCGGGGATTCAGTTTCGGTTTCGGCCGTAGTTTCGGCTGGATGGTAGCCGAAACCGAAACCCGTTTTTTCACCGAAATTAGGCCGAAACCGAAAGTTCGGTCGGACACTAGATTTTTACGACTTGTTTTTATGCTCATCACTTTAGATCCGGAATGAAACTATTCTCTTTTTTCCGTTTCCTTTTTCTGTAGGAAAACGGATCTCTTCAAGACCTTGGTTCACTTCTTTCCCACAGAGTCTGAAAAACCTCAGGGCCTTATATTATGCATAGTTAATTAAAAAATAGAGAATAAAAGACAAATGTCTTCATAATATCATTCGACATTAGATGCCTCAGGCTGATTTTAGTCTTACGCCGATCGCACGCGCACCGTCGGCGCTGATGATATGAACTTCTAGGAAGCGTTTTTGAATGACGCGTAGCTATCAGCGCGCAAGGTGGTCAGCGCTGATGGCTACGCGGCCGTACGCGTCGCGCGTCGGCGCCGCGTAGCTGTCGGCGCTGACGATCGCACGAGCGCCTCTGCTTTCAGTGAGCGTTCTAGTGTCGAGCGGAGCGGACGTCGTCAGCGTGTATAGTCATGGCGAATCGTTTTTATTTTTTTGGGATAGGTAGTATAAAGCAGCAATAACTAATACACTCCGCATTTTGGTATTCGTCTGTACAGTAAGGCGGTCAGTACGATACTGAAACGAGCCTCAGCGCTGACGAACTACGCGCTGTTCTATGAGCGCTGACGGTGAGCGTGAGACTAAAACCAGCCACAGTACTTAATTTTTATTTTAACGCGCGTTAGCGTGAGCATTAACAGCAAGTTTTGTTAGACGGCGCACAATGTTTCGTTTCATACAAGCTAGACGGAAAAAACTCTTAGATAATAATAAAGTATTTAGAACCCTCTTGTGGGGAGTACTTAATCTGAAATTATTGAAAATTTGGGTTGAAAGTGATTAATATTTTTTTTTGCCACTCACAAAAATTAACAACAAATCTTTCGAGAATCCGACAGGAGGCGATAAACTTTTTGCTTATATTCAAAGATATTAACTGTATTTGGCTTTTCAAATTTGTTTCACTGCTTGCACTGAGATTTTGAAGTTCAAATTTACTTAAAATATAATTATATATTCCCTAGAACTCCTCCGTGTGTCGAACAATTCCTGCCTGGAAATCTGGTATTTGGTGCCTGTGAAATGATAAAATGTGATCGGTGAGCATTAATGAGCAAAAATGATTTGAATAGAAAAATAATTGTTCGATCTACAAAAAAAAATACTATCCTTTTGATACCTTATCCGAGTAGCTAGAAACTAAATATTTTTAAACCGTATAAAAACACTCAAGTTAAACATTATTAAAAAAAAAAACTGTTTTTTTATATTAAAATTTTACAAAAAGAAAACATACTACATACCTTCCAAAGTAGCCTCCATTTTTTTTAAAACCAAAACAAAACACTTTAAACACATAAACAAACTTGCTCGCGCGACAAGATTTGAATGAAATCAACTGAAAATTACCTAACTTTGGGGCTCTGGTATGAGTCAACCCGTGCATTAATTACGCCAATTAAAATTGGATTTGTCATATTAACCCCTCCGAATTTTCGCGAATATTCGCTTGTGATGTCTCAAACGAAATGACATTTAAGAGGGCATTACCAGAGAAAGCCGGAAATACGTCATTTTCAAAAAAGTTTTTAGACGTATTGACTCTTTTCCACAAAAAATTATAAATGGATTTCGAAAGATTGTTCATTTATCTAGTGAAGTTATGTAATAAATTTTTAGATTTTTTAAAAATTTTTTGTATAATAAGGTTATTCCATAGGTCGTTGGCAGATTTGTTAAATTTTCAAAAAAGTTTTTGTATTATACCACACCCATTTTAAAAAATGTAATCATGCAGTAAAATAAATCAATACATTATCTAGCAGAGTTATGTATTAGAATTTTAATTTTAGTTTCAATAAAATCATTAAAAAATATGTACGTACATGTGTTTCTTGACGAAAATTGGTCCATTTGTGTATTTATTTGCGCACTTACAAACTAATATATTTCAGATTTTTTTAACATTCTTATTAAATTTAGACATTATTGAAAAATGATAAATACTTATAATCAAAAAATAACTACAAAAAGTACACTATTTTAATAGTTTTATCATCACGCCTTTCAGAATTTTTGGATAAAGGTATAAATTAAAGCTAATTTGGATTGAAATAAATTCGATATTGAGTTATAATTTAAAAACGCTGGTACGGAGAATAATTAATCTTTCTCATTGTAACCGCCCTGCACGATCGGAAGAACAACTTTCGACGAAATGTGGATTTTCGTCCGCTGGCTGGTTAAACGCTCTTAACGAAAACTTTGTGTTATTACCGCTTCACAATTAAAGCTCTAAAAAAATGTAAAAATGACTCACGTGATGTTTTTTATGTGAAAACGGCACTAAAATCACAGATTATGTAAACAACTTATTATATTGTATAAGTGTATATAAACACTTTTGTCACCTCACTTTTTTATCATTTCAAATAAAAATATTAAATAAAAATTAACAATATCGAACGCGGTCGAGCCGCCGCGGGCGAAATTTGGCGGGAAAAATTATGTGTCAGATTGCGCGAATGACAGAATATTATAGTTATGTATTTCTATGGACAACTTGAACAGGGATGTACAGCTTGGTCTACTATCGACCTTTTACTTTTTGTTTTAGGGATGTCACTAAAAGAATAACGGAGTTAGAACGATTTCTATGGAGACACACGCGTTGACGTATAAACACGCTTATTGTACTTGACTGCTGTCGTATTTCTAACGCATATATCTGCTTAAGTTGGTGACCGGTTAACTACCTGTTAATATCCCCATGACGTCATTTTTCAAGAATTCCAAAGTAACTGTTTTCTGTCTAGCTGTATGAAACGAAACACTGTGCGGCGTTAGATTTTTCACGATATTCCAAGGTAACGTGCGTTAAAAGAGACTTAAATCAAAACTTATGATGAAATTTCCACTGCGGTAAAATAGCCTGAGAAACATGTTTTTATTTTGAAGCCAATAAAATACACATAAAGCATTATTGAACCTTTTGAACATTATTAAGATTAATGTATTAATATAATATCGGCTTTAAATAGAGTGAAAATCCGTTATTATCGTACTTTTATCAGGCTCTTAAGTGTGTTCGGCATTAGGTAGGCGATGCGGGGTACGCCATTATTGCCTTTCTTTTAGGGCAATTTATAAAAAGGTTGATTTATGATCGGTGGAAGGGAGAAGGGTTCATGTGAAGTGTTCTTACATAGCCTACATAAACATGCCAGGTGTTTTCAATAATGGATCCACTTTTTATACCGAGCCAATGATATGAAATTTACCAGAAGAACACTCCAAACAACAAAAAATTCACGCGGAAATTAAAAGAGCAATTCTCGGTATACGCACTCGACTTGATTTAGATATCTGTGGTGAGCGGTTTCG
The DNA here is from genome assembly GCA_917880885.1 of Limnephilus marmoratus. Lineage (NCBI taxonomy): Eukaryota > Metazoa > Arthropoda > Insecta > Trichoptera > Limnephilidae > Limnephilus > Limnephilus marmoratus. The sequence goes on along the minus strand of OU862923.1, from coordinate 25,549,492 downwards.
ACTTAAAAAAGAAGATGGGAAAGATGAAGGTTGGGAAGTACCTACCTGACCTTTTAGATATGGTCTTTTAAACGTTATTATTTAAATAAATGAAACAATTCAACTTTGTTTGAACCACTTATATAATGAGTAAATCCGACCGGTTTCAGAATAAACGTTCCTTCTTCAGGGCAAGCTTATACGTAGCGTTATTATTTAAAACTAATCTGCTATATGTTTTTGTAAATTAATTAATTTAGATAAAGGTTCTGCCTCAATACAGCTTTGTCCAGTGCTACAGTTTTGTCTAGTGCTACAGCTTTGTCTAGTGCTACAGCTTTGTCTAGTGCTACAGCTTTGTCTAGTGCTACAGCTTTGTCTGGTATATTATATATTATTTATCTCTTTTTTACGGTGCTCGTATACATTTTTCTATCACTATTCTTTACACTGAATTCTATTCTACCTAAAGAAAACTTAGACATGTCATAACTTGCAATACCTATTATTTTTTGAAGTGAAACTTCTTTAGTACCATTGTGATTTCAACTCGATGAAGCGGAAACGATACTAAAAAGAGACACACACATACATCTATAGAATTTAGTCTGCGAGAGAATGCGATCGAATGAAACTTTACCGTATTGGCTGCTTTGATTGTGAGCTCACTTTTCAAAGCTCCTATTGGTTGAGATTGTGTGAATGATGGTTTCACTTCTACCGCGTGTGAACTGCACTCATTTTTTGTAGTAAAACTTCTTAAGCACCGTTGTGATTTGAAACTCGACGAAACGGAAACGACACTAAAAAGAGACAAATACATACATCTATCGGATTTAGCCTGCGAGAGAATGAGATAGAATGAAACCTTACTGCATTGGCCGTTTTGATTATGAGCTCACTTTTCAAGGTGGGTTGGTTGAGATTGTATGGTGAAGGTTTCACTTCTACCACGTATGAACTGTACTCGATTTTTATTTTTGGATAAACTTAATAAGCAAAACTCCAAACAGTAATATTTAATCATTGACCTCGATATTAATGACAATGACCCTCAAACGAAAACTCAAAACTGAAAAAGATATGGTCAGATCTGGGAATTGAACGTTAGTACCTTTTTCTGATATTTCTGTTTCAAATTTCCAGTTGAGAGTCTTATACAGGGAGCTTATACAGGGTCGGGGGTAAAGTGCATTAACTTCGGGAGGTGATTCTACATGATAGTACCTACAAGTAAAAAAGATAAATAACCTTTTTCGAAATTCCAACTTTTAGGGGAAGTTTTGAAGTAAAAAGATTAAATCATTCCGGCGTGTACGGCCAGATTTATTTATTTTCCGCTGTTACGATACGGGCCAATCACAATCGAGTCGGGCGCCCGGCAGGCTCTCAGCAAGTAAGGTCATACCTCACACTAAGGATTTTTAGTAGGTACGTCTTTTTGTATGGAAAAATATTTTTGGAATTTCAAAAAAAGTTGTTAATCTTTTTTACTCCTACCATCATGTCGAATTTCCTCCCGAAGTTAATGCACTTTACCCCCAGACATCCTGTATTATCTTCAACGGTTAAGAATTACAATTTGAAATTTTACTCCTTGAGTTATAACCAAAAATAAAAAAAATATTCATCATGTACTCGCAGAAAAGTCAATAGATGTCGCACAGTAAAATAAAAATGGATGTACTTATTTAGGACACTATCTAGATTGCATTTAGTTCGGGAAGAATCTTGCAATCATACATACAAGAGGAAGAAAAGATAATGCTCGTAGTTCTTATGAAGTATGATACTGTTATGACCGAAGGGAATAGAATCGAGTTAATCCAGTGATTAGAGCAGAGCTCTAATGTTCTGGGTTCAATTCAGTTTGTTGGCTAATTGATTAAAAAGATTAAAAATCTTACACATCGTGATGAATATCTTTAAATAAAATTGACTGCCATTCATCGTGTTAATTATTTTCCTCCCTTAGTAGCTTTTAATGGTGTTAAGATTATATAATTCTAAAAAAATCCAATATGACCTCTCTACAAGGTCTTTTATATATCACGTTGGCAAATCTTGCGTTCGGCATGTCATTGCTCAAACCTATTAGACATGGCTGGCCGGATAACTAAATCTCGGCCTGAAAGCGTTATTGGTTCATAATAGTATAAGGGATACACATATTAAATTTGTATTTTGAATACGGAAAACATATTCAGAATATTCAATGATGTATCCAAAAGGCCACAAATTGAAAACCGGCGTTTGAATGTCGCTACCAAAGGTCTAATACGATTCAGTTGATTTCATTCATATAAATCATTCGGACTGCCTAACGAAAGTGGGGTCTTTTGGACCTAATCGAGAATAACTAATATTACCATGTTAATTTGCTGAGTTTCTTAGTACCTACCATACAAATTTTTAAAAATTATTTCGCTTGGCAGACATTTCACCCTCGCAAATCACAGTCACGTACACACAATATTTTAAACGATTTTTACTACATACGAATACTAGCACAGACTCTAGAAAATCTATATACAGGGAGTCCGGGGGTAAAGTGCATAATAACTTTTTCGAAATTCCAACTATTAGGGGTAGTTTTGTGGTAAAAAGATAAAATTAGACGCGTGTGCGGGCAGCATTATTATTACCAAGCAACGTTGTAACAATCGCGCCCGGCAAGCTAACAGCAACTTTATCGAGTAAATTTTGCCTTACACGGAGGATTTTTAGTAGTTATATCTTTTTGTATGGGAAAAAAAAGTTGGAATTTCAGAAAAAGTTATTAATCTTTTTTACTCCTAACATATAGGTGACTGCCTAATCCTACAGTCAAACATCGTCAAATTACAAAACTGGTGTGTCGCAAACAACTTATTCCTCAATATCGATAAATGTAAGACACTAACATTTTGTCGAACAAAGACCCCACTATCTTTCAAATACACAATAGATAATAAAATCTTAGAAAAAGTCACAGAAATTAGGGATCTTGGAGTTGTGTTTGATACCCAATTAAACTTTATAAATCACATACAACAAATAACTAATAAAGGCATGAAAACACTAGGATTTATAATCAGAACAATTAAAGACTTCGATTCGCTGGAAGTTAAAAAAATCGTATATTTGTCACTCGTACGCAGCTTATTGGAATACAATTCCATAGTTTGGTCCCCATATTATCAAATTTATATAAGAAATATCGAAAGAGTGCAGCACAAATTTTTAAGATTTATTAACTTCAAGTTACACATACCTTTTGAACACATTAATTACACATCTTTACTAAACACACTTAAATTGCATTCCCTAGAAAACAGAAGAAAAATAAACGCTCTAACTTTTTTGTTTAAAATTATTCACTCCGAATTAGATTGTTGTGAACTCCTGCATCTCATTGATTTTAAAGTACCTACTCGAGAAACAAGGCAAAACATATTATTCTGCAACAATAATTCTGTAACCAACTACCACACGCATGCACCAATTTCACGATTACACACACTAGGGAACAAATTCACCTGAAATATCGATGTATTTAATATAAGTTTACCTTTATTCAAGAAATATCTGAACAATATTTTTATGTAGAATATTTTGATATCTAAGGAGCATCACATAGGATCTATTGCATATATTTGTGTATTTCTATATTAATCTACAATGTAAAAACCTATTCCCGTTTTCTTTTTATGTATCTTGCATTTTGTCATGTATTTTTCATCACATTTAATTAGTCACCTGTAAATTTTGTAATTATTAACATACCTACAAGTTTATTTCTATGCCATTTATAACTTAGAAACTTTCTCTTTTATTGTAATGCACTATCTTTCCTTAAATTTATCTGAATACTTACCTTTCATATGATGTTAACTAGTTATATTTTTATAGTTTATCTTTTTTATTTAAAAACTGTCTCTGTATTATAAACTTGTCATGTAAAAGCCCATCAGGACGTTGAAAATTAATAAATAAAATTAATTAATAAACAACGTAGAATCACCTCCCGAAGTTAATGCACTTTTCCCCCGGACACCCTGTGTATCCGTATGTATTGCGATGAAACTTTGAGGATTTGATGTGCGCATGCCCGCGATGGTTTCTGTATACAATAGTGAGCTCTGGCATCTTGAAATTATGCATTTTTTTCTTTTCTTTATTCATCGTATACCTTTTCATACAGTTTTTATGTGATTCGACTACCACGCTAGGCACATGCCCATATTATGGTAGTCGAATTTGCTATTGTTTTGCATTGCTAAACCGTTCATCCGATTGTGATTAAAATTTGGGGATTTCATGTGCGCATGCCCGCGATGGTTTCCGTATATATTCCGAGAGAGCTCTGGCATCATGAAATTATGCATTGCTAAACTGTTCATCCGATTGCAATGAAACTTTGGGATTTGTTGTGCGCATGCTTGCGATGGTTTCTGTATACAATAGTGAGCTCAGGCATCATGAAATTATTAGTAAAAGCCACCCGCAGGGCCTAGAAGCAAAAACCTGCGGAGCCGGTTTTTAACTGCTAGTATATATATAAAAATCAAAATATGTTTGTTTCTGGGTTTGTATGTCGGCTATGCGTTGCTAAACCATTCATCCGATTGCGATGAAACTTTGGGTATTTGATGTGTGCATGCCCGCAATGGTTTCTGTATTTTAGAATTATGTGGATACACTTTTATACGCAACCAAAATTTGTTGTTTACCACCGCAGACCAGCGGAAATGGCGGGATATTATAATTCTAATATGAAAAGGACAACTTAAATAATTTCCTGTAATATTATATCACAGGTAGGTACTTTATCGCTTATCTGAATTTATTTAAAAAAAACAGATCCAATTTTGAAAATAATCCGAATCAGGGAATCGGAGTTACAGACGCACAAACAAAATTAGTATCTTCGTGGTAACTACTATTTTGGTGTTGCACAATATTGTAAGCAATCTGTAAAGTGATGAATTAATGAAAAAAAAAACTGAATCTTAATAAATTAGAAAACCTGCTGTCGTCATTTTTGATTTTGATAATATAATTGCATTCATCTATCGACAAGTGGGTACTTATCCCAAACTTAACAAAGCAGCAGTAAGAATAAAAAAAAACTTTTTAGCCGATTTTATGCATTTCATCATATAATGTTGTAAAAAAGTGAAACATAAAGTTGCAACTGTAGAATTATTACACCTAGCATGTAATATTAATAACCCACGCATTGGTGTGATCGATCAATGGAAATGCGGTGAAGGGGACATAAATAATTGGAGCCGAAAAAGAGAAACTTGTCTCGTATTTTCACGTAAAACGAAGGTACGCGTGATTGATGATTCCAAGGAGCGAGGGTGTTGAACAATGAATATGTTCCCCTTGCAGCTGTTGTGCTTAACCCCTAATGCGCCAAGAAATTCAACGTGGATTCGCTAATATCCCGTCATTTTAACCCTAGATCACTAACCTTATTTTACAACGCTTATTACTAACCTTCGTCGTTTCGGCTACGCCGTATAAAAGGGAGGCTTCTAAGGGTTTATGGAATCAAATATTTATATGTGTTTTACTTAATTATTACAATAATCATTTGTTAACATGTTTATAAGTTTTTTATTTACTCAAATCACATTTTAATTACTTTGACAGTCTTTTAATTGAGATCAGAGTTTTTACTCATTTGAAAAAAATAAATTTTTAATGCTTAAATCTTATTAACTAAAAAAACCAAAGACGTAAAATATTAAAATTAAGTAATAAAATAAACAAAAGAAAGAAACATTTTAGAAAAAAAAACTATTAATACATTTGTGACAAATTTCAAGTTTGTGTTCGCCACACAAGGATTTGTTGCACTTGGGCATACAGGCCACACAGGGCCCCTACACAAAAAACACACACGTGCGCCGCGCGAGCTGCAGGTCGTCTGAGATTAGCCGGAATCTGGAATGCGTACGACGACGCACTCAAAATTTATACCACCTTTTTCGAGTCCGCGTCGTCGTTTTGACGAAGGTTAGTGATCTAGGGTTAACCTCAATTTTAAGGTATTTTGAACCTTAAAAAATGTTTCTTGCGTACTAAAATATATTTTATTCGCTTGGCTATTACTACTACTTTAATGGACGTAACGTCAAGCTACAATAATATTTAGCAGCATTATTTGCTTGTCAAGAGAATAAAATATATGTATTCTAGATGTACATCGGATGATCTAAGAAGGTCATGTAGACTACAGTGAAAGATAATAGTCCTAGAAATTTTTAAAGATATTCTACAATCTTTTCATAATTGCTTCAATGCGGATTCCAAATTGTGCTTCCATTTTCACGTTTACTTCTAATTTAAAAGTTGTAAAGGGTTAGAAATTATTGAGGGTCTTTGAATGTCTTACATATTCTGTGAATAAATCCCGTAATTTGAAGTGATTTTCTCTTAAAATCGTTGATGTGGACATCAAATATGACGGTTTAACAGAAGGTGGCAATGGCGGTATTGGTAAACGCGCACGTCCCGGTTAGACGAGAGGTTCTGGGTTCGAGTCCCAGTTGCGACCATTATCTTTTTCTGTGTCTGGTTCTCTTTCATATTTTCGTTTAGACTATTATTGTTTTCTTCTTCTTCAATCAAATACGAATTTGGAATCAAGATTCTTGTCTTCAATCTATTAAATAACAATAATATATTTGGATTCATCGCTAAAACCACGATGAAACTGCATTTTATTAATTTAACAATTATTATTATTGTAGAAAGCAATTACTTTGTGGTTTAACATATGTATTTAATTTTTTTTTTTATAATAAAAAAATAAAATATTTAAATAATAATTTTTAATAAAATAAAATATTTTTTTGTTTAAAACCACGAGATTTATTAATTTATGAACAGACCGGTTTCGCTTTACTCAAGCATCTTCAGGGTACAAATTAATACTGTATTAATTTCTCGTGGTTTTAAACAAAAAAGTATTAATTTAAAATATTTTATTAAATTTAACAATTATTATGTTTACATTATGTACTTAACACATTTATTTTTATACATTTACAGAGAAAAATAAACATTTCTATGAATATAGTGTAATAAGTAGCTATCACAAGAAATTACACGGGATAAATTATATTTTTTGTAAAGTATCTGGTGAGACGGTACAATAAATAAAAACGTATTTTTTACGAGACACAAATAAGTTATTACGAAAACAGAATCAACCCTACTACGGTGGGCAAATGGCATTCCAAGGGTTAAAGGTTGATTTTCGTGCGTACACTCGGTTTCATCAAGAGGCACAATGTTCAATTCAGCATAATAATAATAATAATAATAATAATAATAATTGGATAATTTATAAAGCGCCGTTTTTGTGAAAAATCACCTCAAGGGCGCTACTCGGTACTCGGTAATCCAAAATAATCTCTATTCATTGTGTTTCATTAAATTTTTTTTATTGGTACCCCTTTTTACTCATTTAAAGTACGCTCTAGCGTGTTTAAATCGCACTTTATGGAACGCGCGTTTTTTAAAGTTACCATGGCAACATCAACAAAGCACAACTCGTTCATCTACATCTACTACGTTTTGCTCCTCCATCCATGTTATGATCCTTTTATATTCTTTTTTATAAACGTCTTTGGATTTTTCAGGTATTAACCGCGATTCTGCTTTGGTATTTAAATTATAAATGTTAGAACTCATTTTACAACACACAATAACTAGTAAAAACTGTGATGTCAACTATTAATCTTATGTGACAGATTGCAAATTAATGTTTGTGTTTTTCATTTCCATGACAACAAGACATTGTGATGTCATATCTCGAATTCATTAATAGTTCTTATATCCAAATTTTTAATAATAATATCAATATTTATGTTTTTAAAGTGTACCAATAAAAAAAAATAGCGTAAAGTATTCGTGGATAACTGGTCTTTAAAACACTTGCTTTATTTCGAGCACTCGGCTACGCCGTCGTGCTCGAAAAATCGCGCGTGTTTTAAAGACCTGTTTATCCACTTATATTTTAATATACTATTAAAGTATTCATGATATAATTTTTATTCAATTAAAAACGCAATCCCATTGACTTGCTTTCGAGTTCTCTGTTTTGCGGGTTCGAAACTCGGCGTGAGCAATATTTTTAAACGTAGATAATAGGTAGACTGGGGTAGAATCGCCCCAGTGAAAGGCTACCAATCAGAATCAAAACCTCGTTAGAAAGGCTTCAGCTGGGTTTATTGGCAAGATTTGAATAACCAGAATTTCTCGACCTTCGTGTTATCATATCCTTCCTTCTCTCTACTCCACCCGCCTCACCATATGTCCGATTGGAGATGTCATAATCATGTCTGGGGGGAAATCAAAAAGGTATCTAAGAAGAAATCAGAAACGAATCAGGAAGTCATTGGATGTTCAAGAATCAAATACTCAGATCACGTTAATAAGTCAGCTCACGTCCTAAGTCGACAACAGAACAGCAAGACGTATGCGGCGATGGATAAATTATTATCTATGGATAAACATCGACCTAATAATATGCTTCATTGATGTGAATGAAGCTAGAAGTGTAGGTTTGGACAAATTTGTGGCATTCCATCGTATTTATCTAATTCTTAATAGAAATAGCGACATGCATTCTTACATTATAATATCTTGGCAGACAAGATTATCCCGTGTACATTGTTAATATTGTGACAGTGTCCGTATACTATTATGATGTAGGGTAGGGCGGAGCTAGTTGAGCTAGTTTTCACTTAGTAAGTCATACCTAGAAAACGGTGCATCCATACTGACTTAGTGTTACTGTTGAACAGGCAATGCTCTAAATCATGCTCTAAACGCCTCCAGACATAAATACAATTATTATAGATATAACTTATAAGGAAATCTTAAAACTTATCCTATGAAAAAATAAAGATACATCTGTAATAAGACAATAGTGGGGTACGTTGAGCAATGACTGCACACAACTATGAGATCTGGGACTAAACAACTTTGTGAAATCAAAAGAACGATTACTATAAACTAAATAAGTAACTAAATAATAACTACTATCTAAAAGACAAACATTTACGTTATCTTCGGTATCTGATGATGGACACAATTGGCTAAAGAAGGAGGTAGCGCAACATGGCATAACACCCCAAAAACAAATACCGAAAATGCTTTTGGCCGTAAAATCTTAAAACTTATCACTTACGTTATCGTTGATAGAACGTTCCTAAAAATTTCTGGCGATAAATTGCGATGTACGTGTGTTTAACTTTTTGCTCGAAAAAACACAAAGCGCCCTTTGTCTCTTGGTCGATCGCCATTGCAATTGACGATCGCGCGCTATGTTTCCCAACCTTGGTCTCTTCTTTCTTCCATTCGAAAAATTGTCGTGCGATTGTTAGTTTTTGAGTTATTTCAATCGCACAACTTGCCCCCATGCTCAACTGTCCCCGCCCTACCCTATTTTAACTACTACTCACGTATTCAGCGCCGGATCTGCCATACGTTCAAAAACGTGCAAAAAACCTGGCGCCAACTCCGAAGGGGCGCCGTGAGAAAATAAATATTGTATTAAAAATTTGTTATAATATTCCCTGAATCGTTTTAAAATTACCCATAGTACGAAATAATTATTACGCTCTAGCAACACTTTCCAAAGATACAGACTGCGCACGCATCTGGTTTGAATTCGACGAAATTCAACGATTTACGAATTTATAGTCAGTTACAGAATTTTTTTACAAATTCCATATATTTAGTTTAAACGTAAGATCTATTTTTCCATATATCTTTTACCGTCTTTTACGACGAATGAGTGCGATCCAAATTCAATAACCAATCACAGCGCCGGCTGAGCGCCGTACTTTTATTCAAAAGAACAAACAAACCGGCGGCGCCTTTCAAAATGCTTTTGTACGATTTAAATCTTTAGGAGAAGGGTAGTTAAAGACCATTTTCTTATGAAATCTTCAGTAAATTCAAAATTCCATTAGCATAAACATCGCACGGTTTGCAAGGTTGCAACTTGTTAACAGTTTCATCATTGTTTTGACAGTTGAAGTTCGTAAAATGTACCTATAATTAATTTCTATTAAATTTGTTATTTTACTGTTACGGTCATACGGTGTCAATGCGTCGTGGGTGGTTTGGTATATTTATGAGTGCGTCTTTCGTAAAAGCCGTTGATACCATACGTCATACGTTAGTTTAGTGTTTCAAGTTATGGTGTTTGTTCAGTCAACACAGAACCTAGTGGAAATGGAAATACAAGGTACAAATTTAAGGTTATATTATTAGATTTTTAAATTTATAACTTAAAAGTACTGTGGTAGTGCCTTCCGTCTCACTGCTCACTGTCTCTCGTCGGGACTGCCTGTTGCTAGTCAGAAGCTGTAGATGCTATTCTTGTGTTGTACGTTGCCATGAGAACGTATTTGTATTTGCTTTTTCTATTAATATTCGCGTTGGGTATATTATACATAAACGCAGTAAATCTCAAGAATGTCTAATGGACCTAGTTCAGCGAAACCACCCGCATTGTCTCGTAACCTATATTTTAAATCATGGTACGGGGACAAACAAACAATTCGTTGTATTATTTTAAAGAATAACTTGCAAAAATAGTTTTTCCTAAAATAATTAAAATAGCACCATAATTTTATGTTTACCCAATAGATTCAGAGAGTATAGGGCTCCTGGCGATTCTCTCTTTAAAAAAAAAACGAGTGTGAGAGCTACCGCCAGGTCACTTGGAAAAGTTACACCCTTTATATGTCTTGATTTTATTAGATAAATTAGTGAGATAAATTAGTGTAAAAAAAAAATATATAAAAAAAAGAAATAAAAAAATTAGGGTGAACGAATTTTTAATCAAAATAAAAATGTAGGGGGGGGGGGGGCGCCATCGGTACCTACTGCACAGGGCGCCAGATTTCGTAGATCCGGCCCTGCACGTATTATACAATACTGCCGTCATAGGTACAAGCACATTATCCTCCTTGAGAGTCTCAGTGACGATGCTGTATTTTTACTTATAACGCGTCAGTATAGTCTCTTCTAGTGAGGTGTTCACAAAACTATAATAGATACTTAACCATTTACCATCCACCTTGAGAGCCTCAATGACGATGTTGTGTTTTTACTTATGACGTCAGAGTAACACTTTATCTAAATCTAAAACTTTCGAGTACCTCAGCACAGGCTCTCTTAATGAGGTGTTCACAAAACATTACTAAAGACTTAACCTTTTACATACAATTAGGTACTGATTATTTAATGCTCTATGTCATGTGATATATTAGGAACAATTTTTGAATTACTTGCACTTATCCTATATGTAAACTGAAACTGTATGTAAGGGTATACATATAAATAAATTAGGCGAGAAGACAAGGGAGTATTTATTTTTATTTGAAAATAACGTCTCCGTAAGCTGTACGCAATTTTGTCTTAGACACCGAATTCCTCTTATATCGATTTTGGTTTAACCGTTGAGTGTTGTTGATCGAAATTTTTATTTTCCTTAAAGCTAAGTCACACGGTTCATTTATCTTTCATTTCATGATTTCATTCCACCTCTTTCCCTCGAAATGAACCGTGTGAACACGAAAGTGAAGAGAGACAGTGCCGAATGAGCTGCCGTTCACTCATAACCGGAATTTAACATCACGTGACGCGAATGATGTGTGTGAACACTCAGTGAACAGTCTTTCACTCGCGAAATAGTCAGCCGAGAATGTTCTGGCGTGAGGACGAGTAGCCGGAGCGGCTTAGACGTCAAAATGCTCCGTTTAATTCGCTTTTCGAAATAACTCCTACACATCTCATAGAAATCGTTGTTTCTCCCTTACTATCATAGCGAAAAATATGATCTAAACGTTATTGAAAGGAGAAAATAAAGCTCTATGTATTCAATATAACAATTAACCACAAAATAATACGAATGTACACTTTTATAGAACCAAAGTTTCTGATCGAATTTGAAAAAAAATTTATGAAACATTGTGAATTTTTTATGAATTATTTTTATATGAAACGACAAAAAAAGAGGTGACAGAAACGTTTGTAATTTATTTGTCTAACAAAATAATTGTGTGTGTGTGTTTTTTTTTGTTACCAGTAATTTTAGTTTGAATAAACGCAAGGAGAGCCATTTTTTAAACTTTTAAAAGCTTACATTAAAAATTATTTAATATAAAAAATTACGTGGTTATTTCTAATAAAAAATTTGGAAGCATATTTCATCACCTTTCCAAAACAGTTTTTAGTTTTTGGATACGTTAATAAATTTTTTCATTTATATGGATTTTATTGCAAGCCGAGGCCTATTTTGGAATAAAAAAATTTTCATGGTGCAAAATACTGATAGATATCAATTTCAGGTTATTATTTAACCATATGTTCATTTTATGATGCTGATATTTATTTACTATTTACAAGAATCGCCAATTTCTCGTAGTTTAGCTCGACGTTAATATCGGAAATGTCAATTGAAATCGTAAATATTCCCGAACTTAGCCGTCAGCGCCGGACGAATTCCAATGCGCGCCGCGACTACGCTCGATGACTTCGTACCGAGAATGTCGAGTGAACTCTTCTTTCGAAGGAACCTTCTGAACACGCGGTGAAACGAGAATGGAACATTTCATCGAGTAAACCTTCATCCAAGTGAACCGTGTGATTTCAGCCTTACAAAAGTCGTTCATGAGAAAAAAATTTAGGCCTTAGTAATAAACGTGATTTAAATTTTACACAACTGTTAAACAATTTATCAATGCATGTTAAATAGTCATTTATCAGTTGCGTTAAATTTCAAACACTTTTATTAGTAAGGTGGTAAGAGGTCACAATGTTCTTATCGGCACCACGCCAATATTATCTTCCATTCATTGTATTTTTATTGTGGGATTTATTGGTATTTAAACAGATTGGTATTGTGATCACTGGGATCAGATAGATATACATGACTGATTTCCTTTCACCAATTTACCCAATCGCATCAATGAGTTAGTTTGTATTGAAGACTTGGACTGCCTTAAATAATACTATTCATAAAATACGTAAAGGATGCAGCGCAATAATTGGGATATCGAATGCTTTAATTTTTCCACATTTTTAATTTATAATTATTTTTGCCAGACACAATTATCATCATTGAATATCGTAATTTTGGCAATACTAAGGTAGCTACATACGAGTATACATATATAAGATATATAATTTAACATTTGTTCATATACAAAAAATAATAGAATTCATAATTACCGATCTATGGACAAGGTACACACAAGGCGTCACGAACACACTCCGAACACAACCACGCTTACAGGGCGCTGTTCGGCCTCCCTTGGCAATGCAGCGCCTCGAATTCAAACTTTTTAGGTTCGAAGAGAAGGGTGTATGGGTTCACTGCTTTGATGCACTACAAGGAGTAGCCCTAAGAGAAATAGTTCCAAGGAGTAGTCGGAACGGGTCAGCGCTACCGGAGATCGGAGATCGGAAAACAGTCTTGTCCAGGCCTCTCCCGTGCCGTGGGTGGTTTGGTACATTTATGCCCGTGCCCCTACACCATAGTTGGAGAATTTCCCTCAAGCCATCGTAGTTCAAGCCTTAATATATTTATATACCATTTTATTTTATTAATATCACGTTGATAAAATTACCAAACATTTTTGTAATATAAAATAAATACAACACAATAAAAATACATGCTACCGCAACAAAATTTTCTTGCAGCTCATCCAACATTTTTTCCCATTTCTTTGAGTTTCCCCAGCGACATCTTATTTCTTCTATCATTGGTTAGAGACTGTATTTAATTTGTTCAATCATTGGGATTAAATGGGATTACGGACGTCTGGCCGCATCCACCGACTGAATCAGACTAACTTTAATTCCTATCGGGATTGAACCCTTGTTCAGTAAACATTGAGCATATAATGATGTCTTCTAGACTGTACACAAAGTGGGTTCATTAGCAATTGTGGCTATTAATTGACTATTGTCCTTTTGTATCAGGGAAAATGAAAGTAAATAGTTACCCATTTTGATCGCAGATTTTGGTAATTCTATCTACATATAAAAAAATGATCACTTGTTATAGAGGTAATTAAATTAACACATATCATTGCAACAGTATCTAAAAATACTTACCTACATACATCTCTATACATCACGCACCCTGTTTTGTAAGTTACTATTGTCACATGTTCTTTCCTACCCATCCCTATATACCTGTCATTTTTATTACCCACTTCAGTCTTTAATCGAAACTCGCCGCATGAACATCTCTAATATTCCGCTTATACAAACCGAACCCGCATATCGCAAGTAACCGCGACTAATATAGTCGTACCAGTGATGAATAAACCCTGCCGAGACAGAAGGAAGTGCCAGCGCAGTAAGTCCTTTTTTCTTCTATTCCTTTATGTGCATTGTCTCTACATGTGCAGTGGTCTTTCACAGACATTTCACACAGTTTACATAATATATAAAAAAAACACATTTCAAGGTCCTTCGACATCCACATCCGCAGAAAACACACATCATAGTACATATATTTGCGGCATGTTCCAAAGGGGAAGATACTTCCAGTATCGCCCTGCCGAGCGATTCTGTCTTTTGTGGGATCGTTATGAGATAACGGACGTGATCTTCTGTCAGATTTGTTTGATTTTTACATTTACTTACTGAAAAGTTCTTTAATATATAAAAAACTCTTGCGAAACTATTAAAAAAGTCAAAATTTGAAAATGACATTTTGCTAAACAATGATTGTTAAATCAAAATTCAATTTTCGAAAGTCTTTAAATTAATAGAATTTTTTTTTATATAAAGTACTCGCCTAATACTTTGAATCGAATCAAGAATTAGAGATATTTTAAATAGATACCTATGTTAGGTACCAAATTTGATTGACTGTTCTTATAATCTCGATCTTAGCCCGCCGAAAAATATTTTTAGGAAAACATTTTTTTAAGATAATCTCGAATTAAGATAACTATTTTGAAAGAGATTAACTTATATGTCCCAGGCAAGTATACTCGTGGAAGGTCCCATACCCTTTTTTATGCTCTAAAAGCGAGGACTTCTGCCTATCAGAACGCGCCAGTCAACAGAGCGACTGAACTGCTCAACGAGTCTGCATTGACCCTTGACATTTTTAACGTAACCTACAGGCAGTACAATTATCTTTTGACGTATGTCACAAAGTAGTGAAACTGACCTTTTTATGTGTTTTGCTATACTTTTTGTCTAATTTGTAATCTTCTCCATAATGTATTGGTGAATAACCGTTTTACGGAGAACATGAAAAAATAAATAAATAAATAAATAAATAGATAAATAAATAAATAAATAAATAAATAAATAAATAAATAAATAAATAAATAAATAAATAAATAAATAAATAAATAAATAAATAAATAAATAAATAAATAAATGAATGAATGAATGAATGAATGAATGAATGAATGAATGAATGAATGAATGAATGAATGAATGAATGAATGAATGAATGAATGAATGAATGAATGAATGAATGAATGAATGAATGAATGAATGAATGAATGAATGAATGAATGAATGAATGAATGAATGAATGAATGAATGAATGAATGAATGAATGAATGAATGAATGAATGAATGAATGAATGAATGAATGAATGAATGAATGAATGAATGAATGAATGAATGAATGAATGAATGAATGAATGAATGAATGAATGAATGAATGAATGAATGAATGAATGAATGAATGAATGAATGAATGAATGAATGAATGAATGAATGAATGAATGAATGAATGAATGAATGAATGAATGAATGAATGAATGAATGAATGAATGAATGAATGAATGAATGAATGAATGAATGAATGAATGAATGAATGAATGAATGAATGAATGAATGAATGAATGAATAAATAAATAAATAAATAAATAAATAAATAAATAAATAAATAAATAAATAAATAAATAAATAAATAAATAAATAAATAAATAAATAAATAATATACAAAAATTAATATTTGTATTATATGAACATTATAAAATTTGAATAGGAAAATTGTAAAAGATAACACGCAAGCTGTTTGAAACTGAATATGTGGAACGCGGGAGGGAGGTTAGTGGGATGGAGGGGTGGGAGAGGGGAGAGGGAAGGCGGGGAAGGGGACGCCGAGGGGGAACGGGGATGCAAAGGAAAGGAGATACAGGGAGAAAAAAAATTTCTTTGAATATGGCATTTCAATGCATGCCAGGAAGCAGATAGTCACCTATATTTTTTTTATTTACATCGTATTTTGGGCAAGCTCATTTTTTTATAATTCTTATTAACTCATAAAAAATTGTCAAAGTACCTCAAAAATCATAAAAAAATTGTCAAGGACCTCAAAAATCATAAAAATCTACATATATATTATCATTTAAAAAACAAATAATAACCTACCCTACCCTAGATTACTACACCTTCTGATAAAAAAAAATATTTTTAAGTTTGGTTAAGTATTTTGCCCCAATACGAATTTAAGTTTTGCATGAAAAAAACCGCGCAGCCCTTCCTCTTAAATCAGTTCGAAGGAACCTATCTACTAAACTACATGTTAAATCATACTTAGTATCACGTCTTGATTACTGTAATGGCATCATTGATGCAGGTCTTTCTAAATGCTGATGTACTACAACAGTATTCAACGCCACACAAATGCTAGCTCTGGGGTACCCAATTCCCAAGTATTCCCATTCAAAGAGCACCTAAGAATCTTCACTGTCAAGGAAGGTTAATATGAAAGAATCTAGTAAAAATTCAGTGCTGGATATCTAAAAATTATCTCCAACCTGTACTATTCCGTTCCGCAATTTACTGGTCTAAGGCAGTTAATTCATAGATCAGCGACATCATCTGTTTTCAGAAGGTTAAAAAAATCAGAGTGTGCAATTCACACGCAGTAGAAATGAAATTAGAAAGTAGCTAGATGTCGCTTTCTTTTCTTTTTCCTGTTTATTTTAAAGTGGTTTGAAGATTGGATATTGATTTTACAAAAATAAAAAAATATTTTTTTTAATGTTTGGTAGGTTTCGAACCTCCGTTCGCTGGATGCCTCTCTGTGTGCGCTGAGAGTAGGGCGCTTCATACCGCGGTGCTGTTAGAGGCCCGTGCCTAGTCGTGAATTTACTGCATTATATATTATATTAGAACCGAGGACCATCAGATAATAAATAAATGTGACGCATTAATTAATCGCTAACGGGGCTAAAGAAGTACTGACTAAATTAATTAACCTTTGTGTAAGTAAAAGTATCATGCCTGACGAACTTAAAACATCCATCATCAGACCTATATATAAATCAGGAAACCACAAAGATTTCACAAACTATCGACCAATAGCGATTCTCTCGTGTATTGATAAAATTATTGAAAGGGCTATCTTTAACCAAATACAGAATTTTATAGAAAAAAATAGAATCATTAATCCCATACAGTACGGATTTCAAAAAGAAAAAAGTACTTCACAATTACTTTCTAAATTCACTGATCATATAAATTGTCAATTAAATGAAAAATATTATATTGGTATAATTTTTATAGATTTTAAAAAGGCCTTTGACACTTTGAACCATGAAACACTATTAAGGGCAATGGAGGAATGTGGTATTAGAGGTCCATTAAATAATTTGTTTAAAAATTATCTGTTTAATAGAAAAATTAAAGTTAAAATTGACGGAATTTTAAGTGATGAAATGTTGGCAAGCACTGGAGTAGCTACGGGCTCGATATCGGGACCTACGTGTTATATAATGCAAGTAAACAGTTTACCAAACGTAATAAAACGTTGTAAATGCTACACGTTTGCAGACGATACTTGCATTATATGCGCTGAGAAAAATCCACAAAAAATTGAGGAAATTTTACAAGAAGACCTAAACAACATAATTAAATGGTCACACGATAATGGCATTATAATAAACGCAAAAAAACCAAATATATGCTTATTCACTCACCATATACAAATTGTCAGGATAAAGAATTGCATATAAAAAGTCATTCATATGATTGTTTACACACAAAAACCAATCCCTGCAGTGTAATTGCCCAAATATTGAAAAAGTGTACCAATGTACATACCTTGGTCTTACAATAGATGTCAATTTTAACTGGTCAAATCATATTGAAAATGTATGTAATAGATTAAGATCCATATTAGGGAAATTTTATCACCTAAAAAACTTTGTTGATAAAAATATATTATACTGTATATACAACGCATTAGCAGACTCAATTATAGGATACGGAATAAATAGTTACGGATTAACGTACAAAACGTACTTAAATAAAATAGAACAATTACAAATCCGTTTCCTAAAATTGATATCAGGCAAAAAAAAAGTTCAATTATGTGAAGGCGATTATAAAAAATTTTTCTCCTTGTGTAATGTCCTCTCTTTACACAGTAAGGTAGATTATCAATTAACGCTAGATGAATTCTGGAATACAGAATTCAAAAACCTGTAAACCACAACTACCCTACTAGGCATAGAGAAGCACAAATGCTTATTATTAATAAATCTCAAAATGTATACGGTGATAGAACAAAGAGGCATAGAATTCCGAAAATATTTAACGCATTACCTGAAAATATTAAAAATGAGACATCATATTCAAATATCAAAAAAAATGTTAAATCATTCTATCTCCGTAGAACATGAAAGCAAATAATATTGTATACAAATACCCAAATCGAATATTGATCAAATACCTGGAAATTACTATCACCCACTGTATTCGTAATTAGTAGTTTATAATATAATTATTATAAACTACTATTATTATTGTAAATTTTACACAGTTATTACAATGTAAAACATAAAAGTACAATAGTATTAATTAAATAGGAAAAATGAGAGATTTCTTACAATCAAACTGATTGATCAGTTTTGTAAGATTTTTAAAATAAATATTGTAAAATTAAAAAAACTGAATAAACATACTTAAAAAAAAAAAAAAAGTTCTTCAGAAAGAAAAAAACTTCAAAAAACCTAAGCGCAATCCGAATACTAGTGATACTGCATTCGGAGGACCCGGCCCAAAAAGTTGTAATGAATTTCTTATGAAATTGAGGTGCGTGACCTGCTCAACAGAATTTTGATCCAAACTAAAAGCTCACCTTTTCAGAGACTCATTTCCATAAATTCTTTGTTTTGTAAAGTCCAAAAATAATTTCTCTAACAATTCCCTCAAATAATTCGGTAGGTAATCAAGATAAATCCAAAATACTGTTGATTTACTTGTGAACAATGCCATTTTGAGCCTAACACCTCAATATGGGTAAAGATCGGCAAGCCATTTAAAATATCTATATTTTTCTACATAATTAGTTGCAGACCCGGCCACACGTTGCTGTGGCTAACGAACACAAAGCCATTACCCAACCTTTATAAAATCCACACCACCCGCTTGCCAGCTGCCCGCTTCCCGCTGCCCGCTGCCTGAATTGAATATTTGAATTTCTCGATTTTTCTCTACTTAATAAGCATTTTTATACATTTTGAGCGACTTCATCAAATAAAATAATTCAAATCATATACCTACTTACTCTAGGACATCTATTTTCCAATTTCTTCCGTAGAACGAATTTCAAAAGTGACTTATAGTACGGCCCGCCATCCGTTTTAAATCATACAAAAATATGTTTTCCTTAAATTTCGCAGCTTTTCTCTGATATAATTTACACTACGCAACGGATTTTCATACGGTTTTCACCAATAGATAGAGTGATTAAAGAGGAATGTTATAATACATGTCATGTATTATAACATTCCTCTTTAATCACTCTATCTATTGGTGAAAACCGTATGAAAATCCGTTGCGTAGTTTAAAAGATTAACGCGCACATACATTTCGAGCGACTTCATTTTATACTATGTAATGATGATCATAATGATATCTTATGTAATAAAATGTCACGTAAAAGTCTAAATGGGGCGTTAATAAATAAATAAATAATAAAACGGCACATTCATCCGGATATTAACTAACGCGCCATCAGTTGAGGAAGGTGGTTGCTTTCTAAGCCTAAAAACTGATACGCTTTAGTGAATCTACGATCAACAGGTTTGTTTTCATATGAACGATCAGAAACATTATTTCTGGATGAAACACAGCAAGGGATTTCAATAGATGTAACTAAAATATGAAAATTATTGGAGTGTTAGAATTCTGTGGAAGGTTTGTGCACAGTTAATTTCGTGTTTTGGCATCCACAGGAATCTCGGAAACCAAATGTATCCCCTAGAAAACGGGTAGGATTTTGTAAATATGTGAAAACTAAACATTATATTGAAAATTTCATTTGAAATAACTGACAGGCTTCTACAATATCAGCATTTTTGATTTCGAATTTTCATGTATACTATCAAAATGCATTAAAAACTTCTAAAACCTAGCTCTTAAGTAGTGTATTTGTTAGTGACCGACCGAAGGTTCGGTTTCGGCAAAAAAATCTAGTCAGTCAGTTTCGGTTTCGGCAGATTTTCTGCCGAACCGAAACTCGACAAAAGATCTCAATAAATGGTAAAATTAGTCTTAAGAATGTTGTGAATGTAAACGCTATTTAAATTAAAATACTTAATTAATGAGGTCTTTCCTTTATAATGTTTTGATTATTGACAAATTTTTGTTTAGAAGTAGTTAACGTGCTTGATAATTTTTAGTAATATCAAAAAAAAAAATTATCACATACTTCAATTACTGTTTTTTTTTTTTTTTTTTTTTTTTTTTTTAAATTTCATTTAACACATGTTAACTGTCTGTACACGTGTAAAAATATGCCAAATTTCAGTACACAATAGATTTTTAACATGCCTAAAAAAGTTTCGGTTTCGGCCGAAACTGAGACAGCTACCGAAGATTCGGTTTCGGTTTCGGTGGAAAATCCTGTTTCGGTTGGACACTAGTATTTGTATGTGTTATGTAGTCATGTTTGCACTGCACCTCTATTGTAGTTGTTCGTACCCCAGGGGTAAACATGTATTATTGTATCATTGAAGAAGAGAAATTAAAATAAAAAAAAAATCGATGTCTTTATATAAACGCAGAAAGGTACAAAAATGATACTCTTTGGAGATAATAAAAAAAAATATTTTTGTCTATATATAGACGCAGAAAAGTCGGTTCGTTTCTCCTTAAACCAATTTTAAAAAAAAATTCATTTTTGTAATAAAAAGATTTTTGAAAACTCTATCCTCCTTAAATAATTATTTGATGTCTCTTCAGCCGTGCTTAGGAGACCAGATCTAAAGATCAGGGAACTTCACAATATTCCACTATCTTCTCTCATCTTCTTCCTCTCACCACTTCCAATACTGGTTCGGGCACTGCGCAAAAATACAAAGTGATGCGTTTTTATAAACCGTTTTAAATTATATCGTGGTATTATTTTGACAGACTACTTTTAGTAATATCGACTTGAAATGTGAGGTGGAAATGGCTGCAAGGGTTAACAAATTAATTATGAACAGGAAGTTGTAATGAACATTAATCAAAACATTTTGATATTGATTTCCGTTTAAAATGACTGTACTCGCAAAATAATATTTACAATATACGCGTAGCACACAAACTAAAATAATTATTTGATTAATACATAACGAGCTTTATTAAAATTCGCTCTCATGTGATTTGCTGAGTGATTATTATGGTCAAGGTGTATTGTGAGTCTCACCAAATGTATCATTCTTGTTCGGGCATTTTTTATATGGGATTGAT
Source organism: Limnephilus marmoratus (assembly GCA_917880885.1). Classification (NCBI taxonomy): domain Eukaryota; kingdom Metazoa; phylum Arthropoda; class Insecta; order Trichoptera; family Limnephilidae; genus Limnephilus; species Limnephilus marmoratus. The sequence goes on along the minus strand of OU862923.1, from coordinate 25,527,763 downwards.
TGGGTATTGCATTCGCAGAATTGGTAGGTAGCATATGTCAAAATGCTGAAGTTATCCCACTTCCTAATCTTTCCATCCTAAATGTCACCATAAAAATTGTTGCAAGAAAGTACTCAACTTTGGAGAGGTGACAGTGTGCTTTGCTGCTCAGTGCAAAATAACAACTTAAACAGGGTGCATGTATTATAACCTCTTGATATAAGAATATTGCGATTTTTAAATTAAACATCGTGAAGTGTACACCACAAACTGGAGATCAGCGAGGCCCCATCTGCAACGGTGAGTCCTATTTTCTTTTTACAATCTGGCCTTATCTAATTTTCCAAAAGCACAGATCTGAACTATCGACTGACTATCCATCAGGTTTTGCGAGTGTATGCTATTTAATCGTCCCGTATAACTTAGCAATCACGTAGTTTCGGGACTGGTCCTTTGAGGGTTGCATAGGCTTTGCTCTGCAGCACTTAACGCCAATTTACAGTGGAGTCGCAGTTTCGCGACACCAATTCTGGTATTATTTTTAATTTTCACCAATGATAATTATGATCGCGTTCGCTGGACAGTTTATTTATTTTATTCAGGTTCTCCATAAAACAGTTATACACTAAAAAAATATGGAGAAGATTATATATATTTGTTTTAAAAGTACATGGGGGCAGTTTAACTATGTTGTGATGGTTATTGGTTATCCAATTTTACACACATTCAAATTGCTGTAAAGTATCGTACATTTTACTTTATTAATACATTAAAATGACGGTTTTTGTGTAATGGACATATTGTTTGGCTATTATGTTAAAGGCATCCGTCAATATTAGTACGAAATTTGTATTTTATTTGTTATTTTAAAATTTGAATAAGAGTTTCACACATACAAATAAAAATGAATACATTGTGTGCATTTTATGGATTAATTTAATTAATTTAATTAATAATTTGGGCGCAAATGGATGCACATAAAAATACATAAAAATATATTGGTGAGCTACTTACCCAAGGGCGGCTGGTTGAACAGTGTGTTTGTGTGCAGCACTGGTAAATTATATCGTCTAAAATTACTCTATAATATCTTACCGAAAAATATAAAATCTATGAATCTCATTAAAAATATCACATACCAATATAATGCCTAATATAATATGAATCAGGGAGAGCAAATTCTCAAAGTTCCGCGCGAAGTTACCCTGTCCCCGGTGTGCAGGCCGATTGCAAACGGAACGAATTATGTTTTTGTATCGAATATCCCAAACATCGCCAGCGCGCAATGCCGCCCACATGTATGAAAAATTAAGCTATATCGGTGTGCCACCCAGCGGCCTTTATCATACAAACTTAAATTTGGATTTAAAGCAAAAATACTTAACCAAATTGAATAATTCTTTTTTAAATCAAAAGGTACAGCAAATACCTAAATTTTACATGTATTTGCTTTTTTATTGATTGGTGTTTTAATTTATAAAACGCAGATCATTAAGGAATTCAATTTTTTTATAGGAAACGACAATTTTGCCCTCGTGCTGTTTATACATTGTTTATAAATACTGTTTGTATCCTGTTTATAATGAAATATAAAACTATCTAACCAACCATCACGCCGTTTCCTCGCAGGGGTAGGCAGAGAGGCCGGACCGCCAAATAACTCGGTCTTGACTTCTTCTACCATTCACATTTGCGTCGTATATTCTTCTTACACTATTTCAAATTTATTTTATTAAAATAAATTAAATATTGTAAAAAAAGAGTTTTTTGGGTTGAAATTTAAGATTTATTTACGAAAAAATTGTATTGTGTTTCTATTTTCTTAGTACAGAAAAAAGATCTGTTCAAAAAATTTAAAATTTTAATTAAAATCCGATATGTAGAAGTTTTCGCACTTCGAAAACAGCTTAAAATAGACCTTATCTCCAAATAAGACAAGTGGAATCATTTTTACCCAATGTTGCTTAGTAATCGTTATCTCATTGTTACGGAGTGAACCACCACGTTTTCAGGGCAGCGGCCGCCACTGTACTTACCAATTATCAATTTGAGAACTTTTTCATTTTTGAAATGTGGTTTGAAATTCGATGAAACGGAAGCTCTAAAAAGAGACAAATGCATACATCAACAAGCTTTAGCCTGCAAGAGAATGAGATAGCAATAAATTTTCAACATCGAGGGTCGAATTTTCCTCTATATTATTGCCTAGTAAGTTAGATTTTTCGGTGGCGGTGTTTGCTAGTGAGCCGTCAGGTCTGGTACCTACATATAACCGCCTTACAAATTGTGGCATTACAAGTCTTACATATTCAGTTTTTACATAAGTTTCAAATTATCGAAGAAAACAAATATTTTGTGGCTTGACATCATACAGAATGAAAGAAGTTCTTTGTTTAAAACCATTTTATTTTGATTTATATTTGTCGACAGGTTTCGGTTGACCTCAACCTCAGGACAATAAGCACATAAACTTATGTATATGTTTATTGTCCTGAGGAAGGTTGAGGTTAACCGAAACCGGTCGACAAATATAAATTAAAATGAAGTGGGTTTAAGCAAAGAACGGGTTCAATTCTTTATAAGTTTCACATTACTTTTTATACTTATAGATAACTCACATAATTCTGTTCTAAAACGCCCAGCTGAGTGTAAAACCAATACATTAAAATAGTAATAGATTTAATAGTATTTTCGTACATAGAAAAAATAAACAGGTACATATATACTTCTTCAAACTTCGCAAAATTACTTTGTGGCATCATTAATTATATAATGAATAACAGATCACTCTGTATAAACCACTATATTATAAACAATATCTACATGTTTCGATAACAATGTTATCTTCATCAGGATATGTTAATAATAATTGTTATTAATAATTAACATATCCTGATGAAGATAACATTGTTATCGAAACATGTAGATATTGTTTATAATATAGTGGTTTATACAAAGTGATCTGTTATTCATTATATAGGTACATATATTTTTAAATTTCATTTTATAAGCGTTGGCAAAATTTCAGAAATAATTGAGGAACATGAATTAAGCGCAAGTCGTTCACACGAAGCAGAAAACGCAAATAAATTGTAAAAATAAAGTGATAAATTACATAGTGCCACGAACCAAATTTTGTAAAACAGCGTTTCAATGAAAACATCAACTTATTTAAAGGCATTAATTGAGCCGAAATAATGTCGTATCCAACAAAATTATCAATGTTGAGTTATTGATGAAATAATGTTATGTTGGGCTCATTAAAAAGCATCTTTTACGGAAGGAATTATGATAATGAACATTTTTTTAGGCCTGTTGCAGCCTTTTAAAGTTTGTTTTGTGGAATAATGTTGTATAATGCCATTTATCAAAATCACGGCGCATGGTTTAATTTATGGGAATAAATGGAGAAAACGAACGTCTTATGGCTTCAACTACCTGAAGCTACCTGCACCAAAATACCTGAAAAATTCCCTCGACTCTGTGCAGAAACGGGCAGTCCGTTTGATAGATTCTCCCATCTTAACAGACGGATTGCAATCTTTAGAGCACAGGCGTCGGGTGGGAATGCTATCCTTGTTCTACCGGTATTACAATGGAAGATGCTCCGAGGAACTAGCATCATTGATCCCTTCGGCACCGGTGCATAGTCGGGAAACACGCCAAACGCGTGCCCAACATTTGTACACAGTTGACATTTGCCACATGAGAACGGGTCATTTCTTCGACTCGTTCTTGTGTTCAACAGCTCGGCTGTGGAATGATTTGCCGGCCTCTGTGTTTCCTCCTTCCTACAACATCTGTCTCTTCAAGACCAATGTTCATTCCTTCCTCTCCTCAAAAAGACCCTCCACATAGCATCCAGATGACATAGGCCCTGAGGGAAATTATTTTTCTCAGGGCCTCCTGTGTGGAGTTAACGTAAAAAAAAAAAACTAGAAAGTCTTCAAAACCAAGAAGCTGAAAAATCCAGGAAAGTAGAATTTGTCAAGAAAAAATATTATTAAGCTTGCTTTTAGCCGTTGAAATAGTTTTGTGGAATAATGTTGTATGTTGATTTCAAGACAATATATAGAACTATGTAAATGGTTTCATTTATATACATCGTTTTTTCGCTTTTTAAGCTCAAATACATCAATGATACTATTAATTTGGGAGGCGGGAATGAGTACCGCCGCCCCGGGAACCTTTATTGGATAATCAACACCTCTGCCATAGGTCACTCCAAGTGGTTTGCTACGTTTGGTGATTAAGCAGGGGTGCCCGGGTTCATGGGGTGAGGTTTGTCTAGGTCTTGAAGGCGGATGACCAGGACATACTGAACCCAAGATTCCTACCTACACCTTAAACCCTTTTCCTTCCCAGAACTCTCCTCTCCTTCCTTTCCTTAAAAAAAACCCTCCACACAGCATCATAGGTGAGCATAAAGATGACATAGGCTCTGAGGGAAATTATGTTTCTCAGGGCCTCCTGTGTGGAGCTCGTGTAAAAAAAAAAGAAATGTGTACATTTATGTTAAAAGAACATGTAGCTTTCTGTTAGGTACGAAGAGTAAAAAAAAAGTTTTGTGGAATAACGTTGTATGTGAAAGTGTTTACATACAACATTATTCAAAAAATTCAGCGTGTATTTTAGCAATAAACTCCAGTTTAATTCATTTTTTAGACGACTTTTCAATTAAAACTCGTAAGAATTGTATGTTTATGTATTTTTAACATAAAATGTTATGAAACATAACTGGTTTCGTTTTTGAATTTTTCTAGGAACTTGAATAGTCGGATACAACATTCTTCCAAGTAAGCTTCCAGGCAAGGGCTCAATTTATGTTAACATTTGTTCGTTTGTCTTGATATAAATGACTACGAATCAAAGTTGAACTAATTAGTCTGTTTAATGTTTCGACAGAGCTTTAGAAAGCAAACAACTGATCAAATTACATTTTTTTAATATATTGTGAAAAAACTGGCCAACATAATCAACCCTAATAAAAGCATTTTTTAGAAAATATAAGCCGATGAGGATAAATTAAAACTTTTTTAAAAGCGAATACTGCACAAGAGGACCAACTGCTCCCAATTATTTGCAGCCAGTGGCTTCCCCAACTGAGGTACTGAGGTAACTGAGGTTGAGGGGGTTGGGAAGGGAAGGAGATAGGTAAATGAATACTTGCTAAAAACATAGCTAGATCTGCTCACCAAATCGGCCAAAACCATTTCAAGTGACTTTTCGATTCTGTATGGTGGTCTTTCACCAAAGCGATACTGAGATTTTCGTATGTTATTATTGATTAGTGTACGGTAAAAACATTTTTTACCTAAGTATGGTGTTAGTAAGAAAATCGTTTTAAATATAATTTGAGAGAGGGGTATGGGCACCGGTGTCCTGGGAAGTGATCATTGGATAACCAACACTTCTGCTACGGGTTACGATACGTTTAGTGAATTAGCAAAGGTGCATGGGTTCATGAGGTGAGGTTTGTTCTGGTATTGGTGATTGGCTGGATCGGGAGAGACAGGTTGAATGATCCTTCGTTCTCTACAGTAGGAGACTCTCTAGACCCAACTCCTCGATGAATACACATTAAGATGGTCATTTAAAAAAAATGTTATTTTTTAATTCTAAGAGCGGTAAAAGGGTGCCAAATGGGTTCAAAACGACGTGTTTAAAAATTTTTAAATTTTTGATAGGATCTTCCTCCGGATTCATTTTAAAATTTTGAAAATTTTCATAATAGGGGGTTATTTCTAGTGTACATAAAAGTTACTACGAATCCTTTAAACTAAACCATATTTTTGTAATCTTCCATAGCAAATGTAGTATATTTTTATGAAATCATTTACGAACAAGATTGAATCTCGCAAAATAATAATAATAAACAAAAAAAAATATAAAAAAAATAAAATGCTGAAATTTGGGAGTAAGAAGGATTTTGCTTGTATTTGAATATTCAGAAGCCTTGAGATGATTTGAATTATATTCATATACTTTTTTAATAATAAATCAAAATATTCCCGCTATTTCGTGTTTTATTACAAATAGTTGATTTTTAATCGTTTTTCTAACATCTTTTTATGATTTAACAAGGGTATTACGTATTACCTACATGAAATTTCAAAGTCAATCCGGAGGAAGAAGATGATATCCAAATATTATTAAAAAATACGTGATTTAATATGTCCATTTAACACCCTTTTATCACTATAAGACAAATCAAAATAAGATTATTTTTTCTCATACAGTCGTGACCCACCCTAATACACATGCCACTCGTAGACACATTGATCCCCAGATTCCTACCCATCCCTCATACCTTTATCCTTCCCAAAAATTCCTCGCCTTCCCTTACTTAAAAAGACATTCCGCAAAGCATCCGCGAAGATGAGATAGACACTGGGGGAAATTACATAGATCGAAGCGTATTAAATTATTGACTACTTGTCTACTCGAAGTTATCAAGAACACATACTTCTGTAGAACAGAGTTAAAAATATGGTAAATCCATAGATATATGAATATTAGTGGCTCTGCCCTAAGTGATAAAAGCGTATTATTTCCCCCTCCCCATACCGGTTCCTTGGAACCGGCTGGGATTGGGTATGGCTTCGCGTGAATGTAAAAAATATGTAAAAAGGTCTATTCATTTAAAGCAGAGTTTACTTTTAAGAACTAAATGGTGATATTTTATTGCGAGATTCCTATGTACTGTCATATTGAGTTATCGACGAATCACAAAGTCATCTTCCCGCTCTGTGCCCCGCTGTAGTTGTTGTCTACCCCTCACCTTTATGTTCTGGTCTATGGGTAAATCTATCTGAAATATTAGGAATGAAATGTGATCCGTTTTCCGCTTTCATTATATTATTTAGCACAATTAGTTTCCGGAACAGAATACAAATTTCACATAACGATTCATAACGGAATATTAACAAATGTTTACCGAAATCTTAAACGGCCCAGGATTATTATTCTGCGTCTATATTTTTAGAAATTTATTAACTCTTTAGTTGGAAATAATATTAAGAGAAGGTGAAATATGGTGACGGTTATTCGCAATATATCAAAAGGCAAATTTCTCAGAAAAGTTTTATCTGGGGGTTTCTTCCCGAGCGGAAGATTATCATTCGAAGCGGTTATTGATTTGCATATCTCGCCCGGAATTACTAGCCGAAATACGGGCATACATCAAAAATGTGAATAATTCCGCAGAAGTTAAAGATACGGAACTTTCTACGTAATAATTTCATCGATAGGATAAACAACACTGCACTGTGTGTGACAGTAGAAACGTTTTGCCAAGTTTTGTAAAAAAAATATTATCTTTTTTTGGTTTTTACGGTTGAAGCGAAACCCGGTCGGCATAAAGTATAAATATATTATATGTTTACAAAGTTATTGTTTTATTTTAAACTAGCTGACCCGGCGAACTTCGTACCGCCTCAGAATCAGTAACTGTTTTTAACATATGAGCTGAATTAAATTTAAAAAAATAAAATTAAATTAAGTTTTTTTATTAAGTTAAAAATTACACAATGAAGCAATTAGCGATGCGCAACTGTCGATGTTTGTTTTGTCAGTATCAGAGATGACCTTGTGTACAGATTTTTTGTGATTTTCTTTCTTTTCCACTTACTTACGGGAATTGCGTTTCATTTTCTTTATACGTTTGACGGAGATTTATTATAATTATGTATTGTATTTTTTCTTTGGAGGGGTACAGACATACGTTCACCGTTTGTCTCATTTTCTACTATTGACATTTAGTGTGCAAGAAAGAAGGGCAGCATTATACGAGCAAAACAATTAGCGCATTGACATTTGACGTTTTTGAATTCTTAGAATTCACTCACTATTCAATATTATATTTATCTTTCACAATATTGCTGCAGCTCTTTCAAAAGATGAGAATTCGTTCCGTACAAAATGTACAAGGAAAAGAATTTTCTTCATAATTTATTTTTTGTTAATATTTCCGGTGTTTTAATATGTATTCTTCTATTCGGGGCGGAGACAAATCCAACAAATCAAAGATCATGAAAATCGGTCCAGCCGTTCTTGAATTATAAATGGTGTAACTAACCCGACTTTGTTGTATATATTAAGATTAAAAAATATTATATTCCATTGGCGATTGTTTTAAAACCTTTAAGATTCCATTTAGGTACCTACTCGTACGAGTATATATTTTTGAAATACCGACAAAATATAAAAAAAAATGAATGGCAGATATCAACATCATAATCTACTCTTATTAAATTTCATGGCAGGATATTGTTTTTAGAGTCGGCGAAACCAAGGGCATTTTTTTTCGGAACGGTTGCTACAGGTATTTTATTTTTTTTTCGGAACGGTTGCTACAGGTATTTTATGTCGTCCAAGCTTTTTCTATTTATTTATTTTTTGTTCTTTGTTTCTTGGTTTTATTTCACCAGCTCCACGACGAAACTGTGTATTCAAGTTTTAGTTACTTTTTATAAATAAAATTGATAATAGCTTATATACCACCAATAAAAGTTATTATTAATTAGCTGAAAGTTTAAATACTTTTAAACTATTTACTTAAAACTGTTTGGCACCACTGTGTATCGAATCCGACGAAGTCCCATATGTACTTCCCAGCAATAACCATGGTAACAATAATTATAATTTAGTATTCGCCGGACTGAAACATGAACAACTATACTATATACTACATACTTACTGTACAGCTGTTCAATGTAATTCGCCGGACTTGAAGAACAAAGCCCAACATTTAATTGTACAAAAATTGGTGTTAAATAATGTAGATTTTCAACATAAAAATTCTTCCTCATTTGCTTACCATATAGTACTCACTCTGATTTTATACTCGTAACTCTTTTAAATTAAATTCTTTTATACTATTTTGTATTATATAATATTCTTTATTATTATATTATTTTATGTTTATATTTTCTGAATACTCTCACACATTCTTTATATTGCATTTGTTAATTTACTGTTTAAAAAATCGACCACCACAACACGGGCATGTGCCTAGCATGGTGGTCGAAAAATCCCCTTTTGTAAAAAAAAATAATTTTTTCAATGAATAAAGAAAACTACAAAAAAAAAAAAACCGTGTTCAATGATCGTGATAGAGAATATAGAGCAGCTGTTATATGTAGCCGAATAATCTGTCTCTCTCTCTCTCTCTCTCTCTTTTAGTCATAATATACATACTTACACAGAAATCATTTGTGCTAAAAGTTTCTTTTCCAAGCACTCCAGTTTCTTTTCATCTATTAATGAAATGACATAAACGAGTATGTACATGGTATCCCGTAAACTATAGATCAAACGAAGTGGGTGATAGTGGAGATTATTTGCAATCAAAATGACAAAGAGTTAAGAATTGGACCACTGTCCGATAATAAGGTGCAATGTTTTTTTTTTAAATAATAATTTGTTTAATCAAGTAACGAACTAATGAAACTATTTACTTCACAGATTAAAATGCTGTCTGATTTTTTTTTTTGTTTCAGATAAGCAGAATGCCCGCAATCGTGGTCACCGCAATTTTGAAGATGAGTGGCTAAGTTGCCGTGTACTTCAGCAATGAGCGGAGATTTCGGGCTAAAAAAATTGTAAAGTTGTCGTTATCGTAAAACACAAGGTTATTGTGTTCAAAATATGAATAAAAATGTGGTGAAAAGTTCGCAGTTGTATGTTTATTTAGTTCACCAAAAAAAATCCTTCATAGCCTTCACACTCCCCCCCCCTGTAGATGACCCCCTTACGTTAGGTTATGCATATATAATTATCAGCTTTTAAATCTAATAAATATTTAATTGACTTTTTAATTAATCTCTTTTTATGTCGTAGTTTGCGAGGTAAGTAAAGTTCGGTTAGAACTTTTCGATTATTAGATTTTAGGGTATTTGATTCTTTGCGCCGCGCCTTCGAGTTTTTCACCAAACGGTGCAATAGGAAATATTATTTTTTCAAAAGTTTTTTTGGTTATGGTTTTACAGTATAAAAATCATCTTTAGGAAGGATGGAGAAAGTAAAAACCTCACATATTTTCTTATTTCGGAATTAATTTACATAGATCTAGATTTAATACCAGCATCGCTCCATAAAGTAAAATGGAACAGTATTATGCTTTTTTCCATAAAAGCATATTGCTGGTGTTTGCTCATTGGACGAAAAACAGAAAATGGGGGCCAGCTTTCTCCAGTCGGAAGTAAATTTGGACAAATTTCAGTCTAAATCTTCGTTTTTCAATAACTTATTGTAAGGTTCATAATATTATCTGATTTATTTTTATGAGAGATGTAAGTTTTTTGTTATTCGGGGAATCGAAATTTCATGAGAGAAATTATTTGTGAAAAAATTTTATCCATAAAAGGATCGGAGTATTTTTTTCGGAGAAGAATGTTATTTTGCAAGAATTTCAATTCATGCACTAGATACTAGCAGCCTTATTAAAAAAAACACAACACGGCCGATAACCTGTGTTGCTGCCGCAACATGAATAAACAACAATACACTAAAACACGAAATATTACTAATAAGATTTGTTCTTAAAATGTATTTTTAATCTGACAACAATGTAATTTTTTACAGTGTACATAATAAATTGTTTGTTTTCCTACATAACCGCTAGGTGGCGGCGCCTGCGCATTCGTCGTTCGCGCTAAAAGCGCGAAAAAGAATTCACTCCTCGGATGTGTGTGTAATATTACTCAAATGTGATTGTAATTTCTATTAATATGACTAATTCACCCTTATATTCGTATAATTGATATATTTACCGTGTTTTTTGTGGTTTTTAATAAGTTTTAGTCAAATTGTAATAACAGTAATCATACTTTGAAAATTGAAATGACAAAAAGTATTTTATATAAAACACAAACAATTCAAATTTACATTTAAAGGATTTTATTTTATGAAAATTTCATAAAAGTAGTGTTTTTTTAAATATTAATATCTAATACATGTTTTCCTAAACGTATAAAAGAAATGAACGTCTGTAGAGATGCAAGAAATCTGTTATAAAAGTCAGTATTATTTTTTAGGTTAGTTTTTTGACAATAAAAAAACTTTGAAATTTTTTTATTGTATGCACGAGGAAAAAGTGAGGTGACAGTTTCGTTCCAAATTCATTATTTAAAAGGACTAAATTTTTAAAATTTGGTTTTTTTATAAATTTCTCTACACTTTCATCATAAATGTTTTTGTAAAAAAAAATTCCATTTTTTTCCGCGTTTGAATCTTAAAATATGACAGTTTTTTAAAACTTAAGTGTATTTTAAGTACACAAAAATAAAAGGTAATTTTATCTACATAGTTTTCATAAATGGTATTTGTTTTAACGACACCTTCAAAAATAAGAAATATATAGAACATTCAAAATACTTTGGAAAAATTCCATATTTCGTTTAGACATCATTAATAAAACAGAGATAAACTACCCTCTCAGTCTGTGTAAACAATGTGTATTTTTCCATGAACAATTTTTTAATTAGTAATGTTTTCACATCCGCGACCGTTTGTCAATTGAATAAAATTTTCACGGGGTTTTTTAGTAAGGCTGCGATGTTTAAATTGAGAGAACCTAGATTTTGTATTTTTTGTTAGAGCTGAATTGACACCTACATACGATTTACTTTTTTAATTAATGAAGACAATATCAGCGAAAATCAATAGAAAATTTGAAACGGAAAAATCAAAAAAAGGTATGGTCTCATCTAGAAACCGAACCCTGGAATCGAACCCAGCCTTAATTTGCACAAAATTAGGATTGCAAAAAAGTCAAGTCGCATATTAAAATAAAAATGGATAAATTTATTCAAGATACTCTCTAGGTAGCATTTCGTTCAAGATGAATCTTAATCGTACATAAAGTTAGCGGCGAGTAAAAATATGCGTTAAGAAAATGAAAACAATCTTGATAGTTCTTAGTCGGAGTGTGATACAGTTAAACATGACCGAATCGGATAGGCTCCCATTCCCGGAGGTAGAGCACTGCCCCGGCAATGCTTAGGTCCTAGGTTCAATTCCTAGATGAAACCGTATATTTTTCTGTTTCAGATTTTCGATTAATTGTTGCTAATATTGTCTTCATTAATTAAATATTACAATTTGAGGTTTTACTCGTAAAGTTAACCCCTCAGGCCAATTTGTTCGGTGTTCGGAATGACTCATATAAAAATCGTTGTGTCTCTCTCACTATCATGGTTAGAAATATGATCTCAACGGTGTTAGAAAGAGAAAACACCACGCTTTGTATGAAAATCTAAAAGTTTATCACAAAATAATTAAAATGTTCACCTTCATGAAACTCAAGTAACCGACCGCAATTTGAAAAAAAAATCTATGAGACTAGTTTATTTTTGAGAATTATTAATTTGTTTATTTTTATTAATAATTATTTTAACATGAAACGACAAAAAAGTGAATTGACGATAATGTTTATAACACAATTGCCTAATGAGATATGTGTGTGGTTTTATTGTTTTTCGTTATTAGTAATTTGAGTTTAAAAAAAACGTGAGTGAACCATTTTTAAAACTTCTATGTTTGCAATAAAAAATTTTATGTTTAAAAAATTACATGTTTGTTTTGAATTATGAAATAATACTTTCATGACCTTTCAAAAACAGTTTTTAGTTTTTGGATGCGTTCAGAAATGTTCCATTTATTTGGATTTTATTGCAAAGTGGAAATATTTTTACCTTCCGACAAAATAGGCCCGAAGCCTGAGAGGTTAAAAATTATAAAAAAATATGGATTTAAGTATCTACTTTCCTAGTGCCAACGCGTATTGTGTTTAAGTGAAAGTTTAAATTGTTAAATAAATTAGCCTGTTAGTCTCGGACACGATGCCTTAACTACAAATAAACGATATTTACGGTCTTTAGGGTCTTTTGCATGCTCGTAATTGTTGGATTGATGTGGAACAAGGGAACAACCTAAGCAAGGAATAATTTCATGGGCTGAAATTACCTATGTTACCATTACGTTTCCTGAATTCTACCGCGATTACCTATAGCACTGAACAAGCACAGGAGAATTCTGGGTGTGTTCGGGTATAACTGATAAATAGTATCCTATTTCATATTCCCCACATTCCATACTGTCTGACCTACCTACAAAAATTTTACCTACCCAACCTTGTCACCGGAGGAAGAATTGTCCGAGACTTCCAGTGCAATTTCTACGGCGCTACAAGACGTACATGGTCTTATGCAACGGGCAAGAGTTTTTTCATGATGTTAACGGGCAAAGCAGTTTTTTACGTCGTGAGATTTGTGCAACATCCAGTGGGGGCAAGAGAAGATTCCAGTTCCAAGGTAGGACTTTCATTATTTTGGTGGCATCCTCTCTAAGTTCATTTTCCGTTCCCTATTTTCTTCCAGAGCTTACACAAAATTCACGCGGCCCAAAATCGCCATAAGTTTTCATGATCTATCGAAACAGGGGGGTTGAGGAACGTGTCATCGATGTTTTTTTAGAGACTCGGCGATAGGGATGTCGAAAGTGAAAAAAATATCGATGTATCGATATTTATTAAAATATCAATATCCACGTCGATATATCGAGGAAAAATATCGATGTATCGATATATCGGTAAAATTAAAAAAAAGTTTTTTCGCTTTTAAAATAATAGTCTATTCGGCTCAATATTATCAATATTAATTTTTATACACAGTGTGCATTATTTTAATGTACAAAAATCTCAATAAAAATGAATTTTTAAAAGTATTTATTTTTATTAGGTAATAATTACAAAAATATCATAAACTAAAAAGCTGTCTTCTAACTTGTATGTAAATTGAGACGCGTACAAAGTTTGTATGCGTCTCAGTAACATTCTATTGGCGTATTAATCTGTCAAAAAGGACTTCGCGTGAATAAAAGCATACATTTCTATGTATGTACCTAAATGTATGACTATGTATGACTCAATACAGTTACTTTTTTCCGTTCGTTCCTATACGGTTTTGGATTCTAGTGACTTAAGTTACATAAATAAAATAAAATATCGTTGTTGTACAATTTTCGATATTCGATATTTTGTATCGATATATCGATATATCGGATCAAAATATATCGGCTAAAAATATCGATGTATTGAATTAATAAAATCGACACATCGATATATCGATACTTTTTCAACAAGCCTACTCGGGGATAGCAACAATAAACTCATAAATATACTCTATTCGGATGATAATTTTGTCTGGTACCACCTTCAAACAACTCTGTTATTGCTGTGCTTTGTATGCATTATATATATGTGCACGTAATATGTATTTATTATAAAAAAAACTACTCTTATAACTACTGATTGCCCTTGCTGGCAAAAGAGAATAAATTGTAACGTATAAATAATTATTTAATTATTTTTTCGTATAAGTAAGTACTAATAAGAACTTATTTGTTGTTTATTTGCAAGTTAGTGCTTCTGGGTTAAAATAATGTCAGAGTTGGCCGCGCCGGGGTTTCAGCGAGGGGGCAAAGATGGAGGCGGACGTGACTTAACGGTTAGAGAAAGGAGTTGTTTTTGGGGATGAAACTCGCGCAAGATCGCGAAAAAGCGCGTATTATAACGAGTGAATTATTTTGGAAATAATCCAACTCCAACTCAAAATCGTTTGTGTGGTAGACTTACTGATATCTGGGATAAAAATTGCGAGCTAACGAACTTCAACAGGGCGTACTCCCTCTTAGTTGAGAAAGCGAATAATTGAGCGCACCTCGTAGGCGGCGGGATTCGACAGCGGAGCATTCTTATCAAACTGACGCAAAGATCGTACTGAAGCAGCTACCAAGCCGGATCACCTCTCATTTCTTAGAGGAAAGCCAGAGCTGCACTGCAAAGTCTGAGCTAGTGAAAATGAAGAAAGGTCTTTAATTTTTGAATAACCCTCGTATTTCGAGATCACAAATCTGCCAACCTATACCGGGAACCCTTTGGGGTAGACAGAAGAATTTAAACTATTATCGGACCTGGTATTTCCTTATCATCTGGCTGTAGGGTTACGGACGAAACCCCAGTCGATGCCTGGACCTTCGTTTTCCATCTTAGAGGGTATCTGATGTAGAAAGCCGTCGAAGCTTCGCGAGGTAGTTGGACCTGCAATCCGTCGTACCACCCCATATTGTTGCGGTTTGTTCTTTGGTAAAACTCTCTCTTTCACACTAGGTATGTGATGATTTTGCCAAGGCATTTATATAATTTAATTTTTGTAAGGATGGAGATTTTTTGTAACCTTATTAAAGGTTTTTATAATTCAGCTATTCTTTCGGATTGTAGATCCTCTTTTTAAAATTAACAAAACTGACTCCGACAATAATCTGAAAATATCTCATACACTCTTTTCACATTAAGTGACAAAATAATGAAAATAATATACGTCTTGTGAATCTTTGAATTCAGCCAGTTAAGAAATGAATTAAAGCAAACCATTAAAAAAGCAAGTCGTGACATACCAAAGCTGCCAGAAAACATAATTATCTCCACCCTCCAGTGAATGTGTCAACTGGTGCTTGCCCCGAGAAGGTAACCCTATAAAGAAAACAGTTTACTACAAACGTAGGCAGTAAATTTATTCAAAAAGGCATCCGTAAATATTAACCCTAATGCCTTTCTTAATAACACTTAAGAGACATTTTCCACGAGAGCCTCCGACATAAAAGGAACAACGAGGATCTAAGCCTTAAATGGCTTAGTCCTACCTTCACACTCTTTCATTACTCCGAGACAGTACGCTGGTTCTTCTCCCTTCTTATCTTTCTCTGAAATTTTAATTGAATAGTTCAGTGGCACGAATCTTTGGATTAAAACTTTCATTAATTCGTTTGTCTTGCGAAAGTTACGTTTTAATTCATTCACCCTTATAAGATTGCATCATTTATATCAAATCTGTGACGCTAGAACAACGCTTCATAATTCAACTCTCTGCTATAAAGACACCTCATAAGTTGGTATAACTCATTTTTATAACGCGATTCTAGATCCGATAAGGCTTTACAACAAAGGAGTGTTCATATATTATGTTTATGGTTAAAGTTTTTATTGCCTTTAAAACATTTTTAGTTCTATAAATAACCTCTTATGTGGTTGTTTTTTTAAATGCTTGAAGATAGGTTTAACTTCTTTTTATAGTCGTAAAGATTCACAGAAAATCTTCAAAGAAAATCTACAATCCTCAGATTATGTTGTATGTGTGTAATCTGATTTTGTATGCTCCCAAAGGACCTTCAAAGTGGTAACCAAATTCTTGCACATATACATAAAATTAAAACGGATTTCGAATTTGAACATCGCGCAAAAATGAATTTGTTCAAACCCAACACTTGAACCAAACCATCTGTCACTTCCTTTGCGATTGCCGTCCTGACAGTCTCCGTGGTGAAGGGGTAAGGCTCTCGACTAACAATCCGAAGGTCGTGGGTTCATATTCCAATTAAATTTGATTAATTTGTGTTATTTCACAGTTAATAATTTAAAAATAATATATGGTATATTTGCTGCACGTTCCAGCGAGAAAGATGCTTTCGGTATCACCCTGGTGTAAGGCCACAAATAAGAATTGAAACGTCGTTGAAGTGGCTTTAGCCATGTTTGGTGACCAGACCTGAATGACTAGGTACTTTCCAACGTTCCTTTTCCCCATCTTCTTCCCCTCCCTACTACTTTCAGCCTCGAAACATACCCCAATTGGGAATGTCATAGTCTCACTTGCACCAGGCGGGAGCAGTTGAGACTCTTGCGGGGTATTAACGTGAAAATAAACACATTCGCGAAATTTACAATAGCGAACAGTGGGGCAATGAACACATGTAAGATAAGATCTTTTTATCAATATTTGAAAAATATGGAAAACGACAAACATGCAACATTTCCACATGATATAGATACCTCAGTAAAACAATGACGAAAATCAGTGGTTACCAAAATAAAATGACGTCATTATTTCGTTCCCAATGAATTTTATTTATTGAAAACGCCATTAGAATGATTAGATCTGCCATTGATCCAAAGATTCTACTTAAAAAGAAAGAAAGAATTTCCTTTAAAAAATTACAAGAATTTGTTCAATAGTGTTGAGCGCCGTTAACATTTTTTCCATTGTCCAGTAAACATGTAAAATAATTCACCCAAATTTACATCTCCTTTCTATTTTGATGTGTTCACGGTGCGTCCACCAGCGGGAGAAAACGTTTTCCTCCTGCCCAATAAGAAAATTGTCGTAAAATATCTTGAGTACGAATCCAGCGGCCGTATTTCTCGGGAACCTTTTCACTTTCAGAAAGGTGAGCGGCGCACCTGTGAACAGTATTTACGATGACCGTTAAGTCGAAAATCGTTTAACCCGAATCGCCCGATCCGTTGACCGTAAGTAATACGTAGCTCGACCCCTAGCCCTTATTGCCGGGTCGCGCAAAGTTTCAAATGCTTTGCACATTGATGGAAAATTTTCTAGATGATCCCCACGCTGGTTTTAAGACTTGGATGAATTCGTTTTCCACTGATTTTTATTCTCGCAAAAAATACAAAAGAGAAAATAAACTAAATTTTAATTTAAATTAATTTACTTTAGTTTATGAAACTGTTTTGATAAAATTAAAATATTACCATTTTCTTAAATTTTTCATTTGCATTTTTTTCTTCGTTTATTTAAGTGGGTGGTGATTTTCAAACCCCATTAAACAATTACGTAGGTACATAATAAATATTAAATTTTTCAAAATATTGATAGGATCAATTTTTGAAGTTTTTAAGGCTGGTTATTATAAATTTATCATAACATGAATTTTCTCAGTTTTTGTTTGAATACTTTATTTAGCTATAATTTTTTTACGTCTTATAAGACCGCGTATCTCAAAAAATACATTTTTTTTCTAATTTCTTGTAAAACCACAAACGCACCAAGTTTTTTTTGTTATTTGTTTTTGGGGTCCTCCTTCAATAGCCAACGTTTCGGAGAGCGTTACATTGTCCATTATCACCGTAACGCTGTCCGAAACTTGGCTTAAGAAAGAGGTAGCGCAACACGGTACAATACCCCAAAAACAAATAACGACAATACTTTTGGCTGTGAAAATCTAAAAACGTATAGCACCTTGGTTTTAATCGAAAAAAAATGTTTTGATCGTTTTGACCAATCACCGCACAATTTTATGCAAAGTTTTGTAGCAAAATAATTGATACTTAAAGTACGTTCACATTGATCAAGTAGTAAGTCAAGTAGCGAGTACACTCGCTACTTGACTCGCCGAAAACCGTTCGCATTACTTTCAAGTAGAGTACATTTGTTCCCGCCGCACGTTGCAAGATGACGGCAGATGACGGGCGTGATGATTTTAATGCTTATTTTAATATTTATTTTAGAAGAGGTGGAAGAATAAATTAGTAAGATGAAAATAAATAAACTATGGACATGAGGGAGCGGTCCTGATCGGTAGAGAGAAATGAAAGGCGTGCAGTCGATGTGTGAGTCAGTCTTTATTGTGGCTACGTAGCGGAGGTCGATGCGGAGCGGGAGCGGAGTGACAGTAGTGATGCTGCTGCGCGATGATGTGAAGATGAAGGTCAGGACACTACGGCGGTGAAGATCACAGGTCTTCAGGAAGCCGGCGTGTTGCCCTACACCGTGGCGGTGTAGACGTGACCTTGGTCCAGGTGGTCGTTCGACGTCGTGTTGACGGGATATGGCGGCTGTGTGTCCAGTGGGTCGGAGCACACACGTGACGCAGGAAGGAACCTTGAGAGGCGATGAGGATGCTGGCGCGTTGCTGGTTGTGGTTGCTGCTCGTTGCAGGATGCTGGGTGCTGGCGCGTTGCCGGTTGTGGTTGCTGCTCGTTGCAGGATGAGGATGCTGGCGCGTTGCCGGTTGTGGTTGCTGCTCGTTGCAGGATGAGGATGCTGGCGCGTTGCCGGTTGTTGTTGCTGCTCGTTGCAGGATGTTGATTGCCATCTCATGTCGAGATGGTAGTTGGAGAAGTGCCTCGAAGGTGCTGGAATATTTCTGGGTCACGCTGGATAAATGGTGTTCACTGTTGACTGCGCGAGGCCCGTGCCCCGCGCGCGGCAGGTAGAGAGTTACTGCACTGCTCGGACTGTGTTCCTTATTCGATGAATGGAAAGTATTGACTGACTGGCTCCGAGCAAGCGAGCGCGGTTTATATACTTGTGGCAAGTAATTAGTCTCCCGGTAGGTAATGCGTGAACTCACACAAAGGCGAGATATCACTCGAACTTTCTGCGGGCACTTGAACGGTACAGCCAGACGTTCTAGCTCTTTCGCGTAGGTGGCGGATTATTATTTCTACTACGTTACGGTGTACTCGCTGTAGGTAGGTATGCCGTATCTTCCAGCGTATTCTGTGGACGTCAGTGGCGCAGCGGTAAACTTCGCAAAACGGGTTAAGTGACCGCCACAGAGATTAATAGCAGCATAAATAAATAAATTTTGGGTAGCATCTTCGCTCTGTCACCACGACCTTTACGCGCGTTCACAAATGAACACTGCTAAAACGGTCGGTTCGCGCCTTCATTGCGCAGGGACGCATGGAGGAGGTACTTACTCGCCCACTGAATCTGAGCTGATTTAGCCACTCTACTAAAGTTACGGTGTTCGGACGCGTTTAGTTGTTACTATACTCTCCACTCGACTAAAATACTTGCGCAATCAGAACGGGGCTTTAGGTATCGACGATTAGTAGTAAATGTTTACACAAAAGTTTCATTTAGCACTTAATAAGAATAAAATTACTATAATTTTTTAAAATTTAGTTAAAAAAAAATTAAAATTATCATAATTAATTATTTTTGTTTTATTATTCTTGTTCTATTTTTCGTGCCCAGTCTGTTCAACGGACGTTGGCTATGCGGACTTTGTGTAATAGTTAGGGGTGATGTTTGTACGTATCTACTTAAGAGCGATACCGTGTCGCCAGCTCCACTCCTCTACGAGCTGGCGCTACAATATACTTCAATATGTTTTTGTTCTTGATGTAACCGTCAATTACCGGATAACAAGAACTATCGAGTTAGCTCCGTCGTCTCTATTAATATTTATAGAATTCCAAATCTGCCCTGACGATGGACACTGCAACGCTGTCCGAAACGTTGGCTAAAGAAGGAGGTAGCGCAACACGGCATAATACCCCAAAAACTAATAACAAAAATATTGCGAAAAACATTTAGAACCAAAACGCTGCGCAAAATAGGTGTCACCGTGTTTGGTGACTGGACCTGAATGGCCATATAAGTTTTAACATTCCCATACCCCTTTTCCTTTCCCTTACTACTTTCTTCAGTCTTGCAATATTCCCGTATTCAGGGATTAGAAAAAACTTAGGACTGAAATGACATAAAAAACATTAAGGATTTAAAAAAATTGTTTTTAAGGCAGTCTGGCCTCCCAATAAACTAGACTGCGATACCATTTCTGAAAGTCTGCAAAATCCGAATTCATAAAACGTATAAAAATATCAACAGATGATTTTTCACAGCATTTTTTCACCAATGTCTCCCGTACGAGATAAATCCGTCGATTGCCGCCATTTTGATTTCGATTCCTTTTTCAAATTTGAATTCCGGGGCGGGAAAGCGAATTATCCAAAAAGGTGAAAGAGAAATGAGGTGGTCAGATCAGCCGCCAGCGGAGGTGGAAGGTAATCGAAATCTGCCCGGGACAGCTTGGTGTGATGGAGAATTCTATATTCAGGGAAATCTTTTTGAAGGAAAACTTAATTAATAATTTAAAACACAACAAATAATAATAAAAAAACTAAAGCAAGTTAATGTGAAGTAATTACTTTCATACTGTTTTAAATTAGTATTACAGAAATACGTAATATTGTTAAGATTAGAACCCATCCCTGCTAAGGCATCAAACGTAGCGAACCTGAGGTGACCTATGGCAGAGGGGTTGGTTATCCAAAAAATGAAATGAAAAATGAAGAAAATTAAATTCTTGAGTCGGGTTATATGAATTAAGACATAAATGTTTATCTCGTAGGTATCGCGGATGAATTCTATTTTCACCATCTCTGCTTACTCTTGCGAAAATACCTAAAAGTAGATATTAACCCCTCAAGTCTCGGGAATATTTTCGCTTTGCAATAAAATCAAAGTAAATGGAAAATTTCTGAACGCAATCGAAAACTAAAATGTGTTTTTGAAAAGTGACGAAATTTTGAAAAAAAGATATAATATTTTAAATGTAAAAAAAATTAACGAAAACATAAATAGTTTTCAAAATGGCTCACCTTACGTTTACTGACTAAAATTACTGATAACGAAAAAATAAAACACATACATTTTCTATTAGGCTAACGTAATATGAACTTTATCGTCAACCCATTGGTTATATAAAAGTGTACATTTTAATTGTTTCAAACTTTTAGATTTGAATATAAAGCGTAGTGTTTTCTCTTTCTAACACCATTTAGATCATATTTCTAGCCATGATAGTAAGGGAATCACAAGGATTTCTATGAGATATATTCTGAAAAGCGATCAAATTAGCCTGAGGGGTTAAGGTTACCAAATAAATACTAGTTACAAAATTAGTTAGGTTAGATCGAGGAAGGTAAACAAAAAGTTCTCTTTACGCATCGATGAATTTAATTTGGGAGGCGGACATGGGTACCGCCGCCCCGGGAACCATTTATTGGACAACCAACACACCTGCCACAGGTCACCCCAAGTGGTTCGCTACTTTTGGTGACTTAGCATGGGTGAACGGGTTCAAGGGATGAGGTTTGTCTAGGTCTTGGTGGCGGATACGTTTGCCCAACCACTGCGTGGCGGGCTGGATCGGAGGAGACTGATTGAGGGAGGCTTTTTGCCATCTCCAGCCGCATTCTCCCGACTTTTCGTTTTGCACCGCAGTGTGAGGAATAGATTCATACGTCCGTCACTCCTGGCCACACTGACCCCCAGATTCTTACACACCCCTCATACCTTTTTCCTTTCCATTTCTTCTTCTCCTTTTTTTCCCTTAAAAAACCCTCCACACAGCATTTTCAAAGATGACATAGACCCCTAGGGAAATTGTTTTCCTCGTGCCTCCAGTGTGGAGCTAATGTAAAAAAAAATAAATTCAAATACAGCATTGTTTAATTTCAAGTTCATTACCTTAAAGGCAACTCACGTCATCACTCTCGGCTCTACAACCAATGGTGGGTCTTTGCCTCCTCAAGAGTCTTCTTCCCCTCATCTCGGTTTTGTTCCAGCTCTCTCCAGTTTAGAAGCTCCAAGGTAGATATATCTTTGAGGGCATTGTCGCTCCATCTTAATCTTGGTCTTCCCAGGCTCTTTCATACTATCGGTCTTGAGTTCATTCTCTCTGCACGACCCAGCCACCGAAGTCTTCCCACTTTTATAAATTTTGTGACGTTTAGATCCTTAAACAGAGTATATAGCTATATTGTAACGTCTGCGTCAAAATCCATTTTCTAAAACCGGTCCGAAGATACGCCTCAAAATTTTCCTTTCAAAAACGTCCAGTGCTCGCTCATTCCTCTTAGTTAGTACCCAAGTCTCAGCTGCGTATGTGAGTACTGGTCTGATAAGTGCTTTGTACACTAATATCTTGGTGTTTCTGGACAGCAGTCTGGATTTTATTTGGTTTTGTAGGCGGAAATAACAGCGATTTGCGTTCACTATGTGCTTCTGGATCTCCCATGTGGTATTATTGTCGTTTGTTATCAAGGAGCCTAGGTATGTGAATATTGGTACCGTTTCAAAATTTTGGCTTTAAGTTGGGGTTTGTTGGGCGCATCCTACGGCCATATTTTTGGTCTTATGCTGGTTTATTACGATACCCATGTTTTCGGCAGAACTTTCAAGACGTCGCCGTCGCGTAAAACATCGGGAGTTTTCCCGATTATGTCGATATCATCAGCGTAACCCAATAGTTGCACAGAGTTGTCAAATATAAAGGCAACTAGCCATACATAATAATTCTCAACTCACTTTATTAACTACAACTGGGCATAAAAGCCTGATTCACACGCGTTGTTATTGCCTTATGTGCTCTTTTTACCAAAGCACAAAAGCTCTGCTGAACAAAAGCACTTTTGCCATCAACTTATCTATTTTAAAACCTCCAAAGCCCGCGCCTTATTGTGAGAAGCTTTTTCTTGTTTGGCGGAACGGTTTTATACGGTGCTAACAATGGCCTCAGTGAGCGGCCTGTATTAATAATAATACTATGCCCATGGAGTAAAGCTTTGGATTATTTCGTCCAAGGATGCAGCTTGGGTTTCAAATTACTGCTGTTTATTTTGATGATATTTTCTCAGCTATTTCGTATTTCTGTTTTTTTTTTGTTACTTCTCAACTCTTCACAGGAGATCTTGCTGGATGATGCTCTTTGGAGGGTCTTTTTGAAGAAACCCATGTTGTAGGAGAGAGGAAACATAGAGGCCGGCAAATCGTTTCCCACCGAAACAATACTGGTTAATTTTAATCCTTTAGTTATATTCTGTAAGTAAAGATTAATAATCATGTTTTAATTGATAAACTAATGTTTAAGACAAGATTTTTATGCATAGTACAAAGGGTAACAATTATTATAAGCAATAATTATCAGCCTGAAATACTCATCTACATTGAAAATTCTCCAAATACCTGCTCATATTTTCCAACCTTTTCAACGAACTTCTTAGTCTTAACTTTAATAACATAATAATCTTAATTTATTTAGAATATTTAGATGTTTGTTTTTATACAGCAGATAGAGTATTGCACTTACCGCAGTATTCAACTGAAATAAACAAACATTATTATTGATACAGGCCGATATCCATATAATAACAGATATATAACAGATATCCATATCACCAGTAGATCTCACGTCACCATTGAATCTTGTCGGTATCAATGATCCAAATCACCAATGGATCTCGTATGGCACTAACAAAACTTATCGATGTCAATAATGAGCAATATCCATGACACCAGAACACTCATAAACAGCATCAATATCCATGTCACATATCACTACAATAAACCATATCCTCCAAAGATTTTATCATTTCAAAGCTTAGATAAGAATTATAACACAGAGGCTTTTGGTGATATTAACACATTATTTTATGCATATGTTTTGGTAGGATCTAATTGTGAGAAGGTCATTGTTAATCTTTAAATCGGATTTATTTTATTTTGTTACGAACACTGTGGTTTCAAAACGATTTTATTCCAAATATTCCACCGAAAATGTTGATTTTAAACATATCTAATTATAATAAAATTTAATTAAATGTAGATAATACTAGCGAAACTCAATAAAAAATCTAAAAAAATCAGAAAATCAGAAAAAATATATAGCCACATCTGGGACTAGATATGTCATTATCTTTTTCTGTTTCCAGATTTTCGATTAAGTTTCGCTAGTTTTGTCTTCATTTAATTCTCTCTCTCTCTGGTTTCAATCCTGGGATTGGTTTGCAGCAATTTCATCTATTCGTTTCTTCCACTCTTCCCTGTCATGTGCGGCTCTTTAGAAGTCTGCATATGATAAGCTTTTATGTCTGCATATGATAAATTTAATTAAATATCACAATTTTTTGGTTTCACTCATAAAGTTAAAAATGAAAACATATAATTTTTCTTCTATTTGCATACTTTTCACGAAATTACATGTGATGACTTCTGATGTTATACGATAACTTCTGATGATATATATGATAACTTCTGATGATACATATGATAACTTCTGATGATATATTATAACTGCATTATATGATCACATCCAAAACGTGGGACGCGTTATTGCTCTATTTGCGTGCTTTTGAATATATGTCAATTTTTGGCTCGACATTTTGCATTTTATCTGCCTACAAATTTGTTTATGTGATAGAGGTGTCTGATAGTACCTTTTTCTGATAGAGCGCAGGAGCGTTGTGACCTGTCAAGTCGGAGTGATCAACATTACGCAAATTCTACTTTATTCACAGTTCACACTACCAGTGCATTGTAAATAAAATAATGAATTATAAAAACAAAAAATATATAACACAAGGACTGGAATGAAATCAGACTATTAAAAAAGGACAATGCCAATTCGCAAAATATTTCACTCTACAAATGGATGATATATTATAATGTGCTGCCGAAAACTCTAAAAGTCTCACCAATTGGTAGATCGAAGATGTATTCTAGGAACCACATGCAAAGAAAATAAGGTTTATATAAATATATAGTGCTTTAGTATAAGTTGACGGTGACGTAAACATGAACTAACGCCATATCTTTACATTTTTATCTGACAACCAAACCTACTATCATCACGTCATGCAGCCTCCTTTTTCGCCAACTTTTACGGGTACCATTGAAAGTCATAATAAATTTAATGACTATTTTTTAAACTCTGATGCACAATCTACTAAAATAAAATGAACAAATACATAACATACGATTATACGACAATATACACTTTGAAGTGTTCATTTTAAATTTAAACAACACCCAATTTCACAAATAAAATGTGAAGTAACTTTTTGGTCAAACGGCTTTGCACATACCACGGCACATAAACGGCTTTGCACCTACTCGAACATGATTGACTACTAACTAATGGAAAATTTATTACATAGTATACAGTTTTCTCTTTAATGGATTTTATACCCAAATAATGACGTAATATTTATACAGCAAAGATTATAATAATTTTTTTACTAATCCGCTTTTCTTTTAGCGTTATTTTTTAATATTATCTTATATATAAAAATGAATCGCTGAATGTGTTGCTAAGCGCATAACTTTCGAACGACTGCACCAAATTGGATAAAAAAATTTTGTGTGTTCGTTATTATCAGGACAAGGTTTTTATAAAACTTTCAGTGAGCTCTGGCATAATGAAATTTGTATAAAAAAATTGCTGTTGGTGGCACGCGAGGTTTGAAAACTGAATGTATGGAAAGTGGGAGGGAGGGAGAAAGGGGGACCTGGGAGGGGGGAGGGGAACTCGGGAGGGGGGTTCGCGGGACGGGTGAAGGGGGGAGGGAAAGTGGAGGTGACGGAGTGGGAACGGGAGAAAAAAAGGGGAGGCGGAAGGGGAATGGTACGAATGGGAAAGGACACTTAGGAGAAACAATTTCTTTATTAAATGGCATAGCAACGCATGCCGGGACCAGCTAGTGATATAATAAATTTGAGTTGCTGATTTATGAGGATATATTATATAATATATGTTTGTTTAGGTGGCCAAAGGTAACGAACGTACCTACGAACTATTTTGAAATTCACGTATAGTTTTGTACCCGAACTATATGCAGTTAGAATGTTATATATAACTACGAGTATGTCGTTCTGTATTATGTGTTTCTGTATTGGCGGAATTGAAAGGCAGTGTCGCCAGCAAGCATCCTGCAAGTTGGAACATGTCAGTTTCGCTCACAGATCCGGATGTCAATTTACTGGAATATATTATTATTAATATATTGTTATTTGTCCTCATTTCACACCTACATCTCTCCTCTAGAGCTAGAAACTCGCGAATGTGGAATGTATGAGAAGTCAAGATTAGAAGGAGAGTTGAAGTAAAATGATCTGAATAAGTTTGGAATCTAATAAATTTTTTATTCATTTTAAGTTTTGATTCGTTTCGGAATGTTTTTGGTTACCGAGCATAAGGGCGTTTAAACAGCCAACGGCCAAAAATACACATTTCGTCGAAAGATGTTCTTACGATCCTACAGGGCGGTTCCAATGAAAATGATTAATTATTCTCCGTGACAGCTTTTTAAAATTATAACTCAATATCGATTTTATTTAATTCCAAATTTGCTAATTTATACCTATATCCAAAAATGCTAAAAGGCGTGGTGATAAACTATTAGAATTATGTACTTTTTTTAGTTATTTTTTGATCATAAGTATTTATCATGTTTCAATAACGTCTTAGCAAAATAAAAATGTAAAAAAATCAGAAATATATTAGTTTGTAAGTGCGCAAATAAATACACAAACGGACCAATTTTCGTCAAGAAAAACACATGTACGTATATATTTTTTAATGATTTTATTTAAACTAAAATTAATGCGTTTACCAGATAATATTATATTGATTTATTTTACTGCATGATTATATGATTTGAAATGGGTGTTGTATAATACCAAATCTTTTTTGAAAATTTAACAAATCGGCCAACGACCTATGGTATAACCTTATTATACTAAAAATTTACATTTTTTCTCAAGATTTAAAACATGCGTTTACTAGATAAAAGAACAATCTTTCGAAATCAATTTATAATTTTTTTGTGGAAAAGAGTCAATACGTCTAAAATCTGATTTAAAAAAGACATATTTCTGGTTTTCTCTAGTTATACCCTTTTGAAAGATGTTTCGAAACGTGTATTAGGGTAAAACAGAGTAACCGTGAAAACTTATTTTTTACGAAAAAGTACTGTCAAAAGCTTAGTACAGTCCAATTTTAGGGTGTATATAAAAATTGACCTACCTCCATGTTCCATTTATTTCCCAGGTAATATCTATAGGTATAGGACATTTTAAAGGAAAAATTGTATGATTTCTCGAAACAATCTTCGACAACACAAGTGTGTGGCCTTTTTTAGAATTCTTGTTATTTGAGGCTATACGGCCTATAGCCCAGTCATTCCGTAGTTTTACCTTGCAAAAGGTCATGTAGTAGCGATTTTGATATATGTTGTTAAGATTGGGACTCTAAAGAAAAAAAAAAGTTTTCGACCTCGGGAGGGTCGAGCTCGATCCGCCATCTTGGATTGAAGGTCCCAAAATTTGGTTTTTTCAAAATAATTATGAAATGGTTGATTTTACAACCAAGTTGTTCAAGGCAAACTTGAAGAAAACTAAATTACGTACATTTTATGTTGCATGTTTTTTTTGTAAGTCTAATAGGTAACGAGTTACAGCGGAAGAAAGAAGACAATTTTGACAAAAAATTGTAAAACTCAAGTTTTCTTGATAAATTTTTGTAAGAACATATTACAAAATATCATTTTAACGTATTCCCACAAATAATATACTTATATAGCATCATCAGTGTGCTCGATTACGTTGATTGACGTTGTTATAGTGGGCTCCTAGCCATAGCTGATTTGGCAACACTGATTGAGTCCTGGTTACTGGACGATGCCCGTACGCTCGGTCTATTGGACGTCGGAGGATGTCGAACATGGTTACCAGGTATACAAATTTTGAATCTATTAAATTCAAACGTAAGGACAAAGTTATTCCATTAGTAGCAGTCAACAGCAGCATCAAGATCGGCGAAACAACTATTTCCATCAACCCGCTAATGTTGTTCCAGAGAGTGTGTATTTTGAAGAAATCCGACGAAGAATTGAAGGATTACCTTAAATTCGAACTCGCCCCATTTCCTTTGTCGCTTTTCTCTGAAGAAGGAATGCGCAAAGTACGAAATCATCATTTTATGGTGTTTTTGATCATCTTCCAGAAGGCGTGCAACTTGAAGGTAGCAAAATTAATGTTGTGGATGGAGGATACCTTTTACATAAAGTTGTATGGAATGGTAATGATTTTTTTGGGTCAATTTGCGAGAAGTACGTTCACTATGTAAGACATCACTATGGATCACATGCAGTTATTGTTTTCGATGGATATCCGCTAGATGATGGTGAAAAAAAATACAAAAACCGCAGAAAGACTTCGCCGATCGAAGAAGCATATGTCTGCAGATGTTCTTTTCGATGAAACAATGCCAGTTCAAGTTTCACAAGAACGTTTTTTAGCCAATGAAAATAACAAAGTCCGTCTGATTTCGATGCTTACAAAGCAATTTATACAGGCTGATTTTACAGTTAAGCAGGCTGAAGAAGATGCTGATGAGTTGATTATCAATACTGCGATTTCCTTGTGTCCATCATTTGACGCTGTATTCGTTATTGGCGAAGACGTTGATCTCCTAGTTCTGCTAACAGCATTGGCACCACCCGAAAGTAGTATATATCTTCGCAAACCCGGGAGAGGCAAAACTTTTGAAAGGCTGTATTCCGCGAATAGTGTGAAATACAAAGAAGCGGCTGAGAATATTCTTTTTTTTTTATAAAAATAAAAATAAAATAAGTTTCTCCATGCCTTTAGTGGCTGCGATACAACATCGTCCTTCTTCAACCAAGGAAAAACAAAATTTTGTTCACTTGTACAGAACGACACAAGACTCAATGCCATGATAGAAATCTTCAAACAACATGATGCAAAACCAGAAGACATAGCAGATGCAGGAACACGCTTTCTTGTTGCTTTGTACGGGGGTGACATGGATAAGGAAACCTTGTAAGAAGTCCGTTACCAACGTTTCGCAAAGTCAACAACCAAAAGCAAATTCAATCTTGCCTCTTTGCCACCAACGAACGACGCTGCACGGTACCATGCATTTAGGACGTACCACCAAGTCCAAAAATGGTATGGAATCCAAAAAAATCCAGAAAACTGGGGCTGGAAACGTGGCACCAACGGACTTGTTCCAGTAAGAACAAAGAAACCAGCTCCCGAGACTTTATTGAAATTTATTTCATGTAATTGTAAAAAAGGATGCGGCGTTGCATGTGGCTGCAGAAAGCTGGATTGAATTGTTCTATTGTGTGTGGGTGCTGTAACGGTCAAACATGCCGAAATTCGCCAGAGGTTCATATCGATGTTGAGGAAGAAGATGAAGAGATTTTATCAATGGAAGCCCAGAATCTCAGTACCACAGGCAATGAATTAGAAGATGACATTGATGAAGAGTGTTATTAAGATGTCGATATCAACCAACCGGCATCAACAAAAAAATATCATTACGCAATAGCCAATACACAAAATAATTTCGAAATCTACCATCGCTGGTATATCTGTGGAGTAGACCTACAGGGGATACCACAATAAAAAAAATGCGCCATGTTCTCTACCTCATGGTAGTGTGGAAATGAGTTAACAAAATTATTACAATTATATGATAAAAAATATATTATATAATATAATTATGTATAAAATGGTCACCAACACTAACTGGGCGAAGCCAAACCAAAAGCTGCCTACAGGGCCTAGCAGTAAAACCCTACGGAGCGGGTTTTTGAACAGCTAATTATGTAATGAATAACCCGAAAAATAACACAAATTGGGAATTTCATCATTTTTTAGAAAAATATTCACATTTCCGCCACTGTGACTCGTTTTCGATTAGACTTACAAAAAAAACTTTATACATAAAATGTACGTAATTTAGTTTTCTTCAAGTTCACCTTGAACAACTTGGTTGTAAAATCAACCATTTAATAATTGTTTAGATAAAACCGAATTTTGGGACCTTCAATCCAAGATGGCGGATCGAGCTCGACCCTCCCGAGGTCGAAAACTATTTTTTTTCTTTAGAGTCCCAATCTTAACAACATATATCAAAATCGCTACTACATGACCTTTTGCAAGCTAAAGGCCTTTTTAACTACGGAATGACTGCGCTACTATTCTAAAAATCACATGCGCTAAATTTCACTGTTTTTGCTTTAAACTTCAATTAATGATTATTATTTTTTTTTTGTTCATATTTGTTCATATGAAGTCATCGTTAAGAGGAATATAAACGCTAGAAATATTTCGAATCTCATGCCTGCAAAATTTTAAAATCGAGCGTCTTTTTGCACGAGGCTAGTGAGCGAAAAAGTGGTTTTTATTTATTTTGTGCATAATTTTATAAGAACGAAAAAAAGTTATGACATAGAAAACCTCAAAAATAGTCTTAGCCATAAAAAGGTATTTTTTTTTAATTGTTTCTTGTATTACTTCATGGTTAAGTTTTTTTTGGTGGTTTACGCTTAAATTTTTTGTTATGTAAATAATAATTTTATTGTAATTCCAATACATAGAAAGGCTAGTAAAAGCTTCGATTTATCCGAAGCATATTTTTTGATGTTCTTACTGTAAGCCGATTCGTCGTAAAGATTAATCAAAATAGTATCTAAATAGGATTTCACGTATATATTCATCTTAAGGCTGACTATGGTACAGGCATTGGCGCGCAACGAATTTTGAAGCGTGACGTGATCAAGACAGTGTTGTCAAAGTGCCATTGAGCAACGACATTTTGCAAATGGCGGCGATTGTTGTCGATACTCGTTACGTTACGTTACTGCTGGCTCTGTGAAGTTTTACCGCAAGCATATATAAACAGAGTGAATTATACTATTTTAAGCTGAAGTTGAAATGAGATCCCTGAGGTGTGTGTGTGATAAAACCATGCATGATCGTGTGAGAATTGTGGAGATCCGCAATGAATGTAAGTCTGATGTAAGCACAAAGAATAAGATTAAGAAAGGGACCCTCAGATGGTTTGGGCACGTAGAGCGAATGAACGAAGAAAGTAGTATAAGAAGAATCTATTACGCAAATGTGAATGGTAGAACAAGTCGGGGGTGCCCGAGGAAGACATGGCACGATTAAGTGAATCAGATACTTGAGTCGGGCTATGTCAAAAGTCAGAATAATAGATGAGTATGTGTGAGCCGATGCATGAGTGTGAGTGAGGCAAAGAGTGTGTGCCAAGACCGAGATGTTTGGCGGTCTGTCCTCTCTGCCTAACCATGCGGAGAAACAGCGTGATGGTTAGTTAGTTAAGTTTACTTAACGGCAGCACTGACTTCGTAACTTGGTGGTCGCGCAACCATGCCGTCCGCATTGTTCACCGTGGAATTAAATGTTATAATATTGAGTTACTTTTTCCTTTTGAAGAATTGACGGAACTATTGGTGCTGTAAGCTGCCCAAGAAATTTTTTGCATATTTGGAGCGACGTCGACTACACAGAGATGGGGTAGGAAGTGAAGTGGTTATCCGCAAAAATTTTCTCATTATCAACCGATCCCCCGGTAACCAGACGTACCAGCCTCAATGTACTGCTTGTGGATAGAAGTTCTGGTTGTTCTATCGTTTCAATCAAGCGGATAGATAAGTGGGAGCAAGTCAAACAGAACACTGAACACTTCATTACAGGGCTGAAGGCTTCCAAAATACCATGATTGTATGTGCATTCAAACACAAGGGTATGTTGAGATATGAGGGGGTTTGGGGCTAAATGCTAAACAAATAATTAAAGGGCCATTTTGTGTTAGAAAACGACATTTTTGGGGCAGATTTTGGCATGTATAAAGTTAAGCATTTGGAAATCAGGATTTTGGAAAGACAGAGAATATTATCTGCTTCTTGGACAACGAAAGAAGTGTTAAGCAAAAATTAAATATTATTTTGTATTGTTATGTCAAATTTCGACTCAAAATAACACTTCTAGAACATTTTTATTTAATACTAGCTGGTTGGTCCCGGCATGCGTTGCTATGCCATTTAATAAATAAATTGTTTCTCCCTGAGTGCCTTTTCCCATTCGTCCCGTTCCCCTTTCGCCTCCCCTTCTTCTCCTGCGTCCTCTTCCCCTCTCGCGTTCCCACTCCGTCACCTCCACCTTCCCTCTCCCCACTCCACTCCCCCCTTCCCCCGTCCCGCGAACCCTCCTCCCGAGTTCCCTTCCCCCCTCCCCCCTCCCAGGTTCCTCTCCCCCTCTCTGGTTCCCCTCCCCATCTCTCCCTCCCTCCCGCTTTCCATAGCATTAGCCGCTACCTCGCGTGCTACCAATAGCAATTTTTTTATACAAATTTCATAATGCCAGAGATCACCGGAAGTTTTATAAAAACCTTGTCCTGAAATAACGAACACACAAAAAAAGAATTATCCGATTTGGTGCAGTCGTTCGAAAGTTATGCGCTTAGCGACACATTCATTTTATATATAAGAAGATTTCATCAGATTTTCCGAAGAGTTCAGATATACGATGAAATTGAAGTAAGAATAATACACAAATAATAGCCAGAAGGGTGATTCTGCATATTCTGTGTTATATTTTGCGTTAAGTCAGCGTTAAGAGACAATTAAGACAAAAGGGTAAAATCCGTCAGACATCGGAAGGCGTCCGTCGTGCGTTACCGAACTACGTTATGGTCAAACTTCCGTGTTTTTCTATTGCTTTCAATGGCTTATGTCTGTCGTGTGCTGAATTGATAAATTACCCACTTAAAAACACAATTTTAAATCTCCGATATGCAGATGACACTACCCTTATCGCTTCTTCTGAAGAAGAAATAAATAACCTCCTTGCTAAAATAGAGGAAGAAAGTCAATAATCGTAATCTTGGTCAACTGATCAACAAGGCCAAATCAAAATTAATGGTGACCAATAGGACAAACACCTTTGTTACAAAAAATAATGCTCTCACAGATTTAGAAATGGTAAACGATTTTATATACCTAGGCTCGTGTATAAGTTGCAAAAGAGGTTGTGGAACAGAAGTAAAAAGAAGAGTTTGCATGACAAAAGACGCCATAAGTAAAATTCAAAGGTATGGAGAGACAGAGGCATATACCAAGATGAGACTCATCATTAATTTACAGTGTGTAAACATGGATACTTAGTGCCAGTGAATGAAAAAGAAAACGGATAGATGCCCTCTAATTGTGGTGCTGGAGAAATATACTCAGGATTCCATGGACAGCCAGACGCATAAATATGTCAATTCTGTAAGAGCTAGGCATCCACAGTAGGCCTTCAACTATCTGCCTTTGTCTTATTTTAAGATACTTTGGACGCTTTGCTGGCCAAACAGATTACTCCAGCTTGGAGAAACTCACTGGAAAATGGAGCAGGGGTCACGATCCCTGAGAAGAAGAAAAACACGAATTACTATTTATTTATTAGTTATTACAACTATTTACACATAAGCATTCAATAACCACTATCGTTTGTCATAATATTTGTACGCGATGACATTCGATTGGCAAATTTTCCCACAGAGGATTACTCAGCAAACGAGCCGTCATCTCTGGGGTTAGGATAACTACTTTTAAGAGTTGATGTCTTAACACGAGCGCAGTGTTTAGTTCGTTAGAGCGGTACGGAACACCACATTTAAGAAAACTGTCAAAATGTGTCGTACACGACAAATTTAACATACGTTACGCCGCGCCATCATAAAAGATACCGATTCATTCTTTCGTTGTGACGAAAATCCCGTACTTAAATTAAATAAAATTAAATGGAATATTAAATTTCTTTACGAAACAAGTTTGCGAACGATAACAGTGATTATGAAACACGTATGATTTTAAAGAAATAACATATCGGGTTAGTTGACAGAAATTGTTTCCAGAAAATAATTCTGTACACTTTAAATAAATCTATTACACATATTTTTATAATTATTTTTAATAATTTGTATTACGAAAAGTAAATATTAATCTCTCATACGAATAAATTACACAAACCCTGAGGAAACCGCAAAAACATATTTTACAAAATTATTTTTATTATTTTTTGCAGGAAGCTAATAATTGTGGTAAATGGGGTCAAGACAACAAGACAATGGGGTACGTATATTGAAAACTATATGTTAATTTTTCCTAAAAACTTGCCCTACTCTCCCCAACACTTCCTGCTTTCTAAATCTCGTACACATGACCCCAAAACTACGAAATTGCATGTGGATACATTGTACATACAATAGCCAGCACAGCTACACGTGTGTACCTCGTAAACTACATAGTCGCACCGTGAAGGATGTGTTGATCCGTAATGAGTTTACTTGTGATGAGTAACGATCGCGACCAGAACTTTGGGGAAGCAGGACCAACTTGTCGTGGTTCGCGTAACCCAACAAGACAGGCGAAATGGACAACATGGCGCTGAAATCAGACACTCGCTCCGCAAGCGGCAAAGTTTGGAAATTCGGTGTTTTTTGTTGTTTGCTGATTGCAATTATTTTTTACTAAGATATGTATTATGTTCATGGCAGTAGCATTAGTGGCAGCTTAGTACATACTATTCCAATATCCAAAAAGGCCAGAATAGAAGCATTGATGATGGACACCATAATGTTGTCTGAAATGCTGGCTAAAGAGGAAGAGCAGATTGTTCAGTTTAAATCAACTTTTCATCTATCAATATAAAATTATAACGTTTCCTCCACGTCTACCAAGGAAATTAATGATCTTGGTATTATTTTCGATCCCAAATTTAATTTTATTTCACGTATTAATACAATTACTAATAAAGTATTAAAAATTCTTGGTTTTATTCTCCATAATGGCATAGACAAAATATTTCAACATTAAAAATCTTATATTATTCTCTAGTTCGAAGTTAAGTCGAATATAACTATCCTATTTGGTCACCTAATTTTAAAATTCACTCCGATTTCATTGAAAAAATTCTGCATTATTTCCGATATTAACTATGAACTCGCTACCTACAAAAACAATGAATTTTTATTTTATTTATTTATTGAAAAAAATAAGAAGTACATGAGAAACATAAGCTGCATATCTCACTAGGGCATTCCTGTATCGAGATATGCAGTTTAACATTGTAATTTAAACAAAAAACATACATATGAACTAAATAAAAATATAATTATAAACCAACAAAAAATATAACAATAAGCAAATTAAAGATAACATAACAATAAGCAAATTAGATACTATAACAATAAGCAAATTAAAAGTACATAATAATATATAAGTTAAGTTATTAAATTTGGATTGTATGAAATATAGCTGAATTCCAGAATGATTTATGATACAAGCGACAACATGGGTAATCCAAAACCATCACTCTCAGTTATTATACATATTTTGACCATTTTCTTGAATAAATGTAATGTACCAATAGTTTTTATTTTTTCATTGAGCATATTATAAAGCAACGGAGCTTTATATGAAAAACTTCTTTGTCCAAAGGATGTTTTGGTATGTACCGGCTGATACATTAAAGAAGAGCCCAATCTAGTGATGCGCACTTGTTGAGATCTTTTCGCAGTGATAATGTTGTTGAAAAATTTACAGAGAGCCTGTATTATGTACAACTGCCTTATTGTCATAATTTTGCTTTCGCTATATAGTAACTGTGATGAATACATAAAACTTTTCTTGAACATTATTTTTAAAATTAATTTTTGTGCAATATTTAAAGGCTCTAGAGTAGTCTTATGGCAAGAACCCCAACAAATAACGTTATATGAAAGCATTGATTGAACAAGAGCATAGTATACAGTTCTTAGTGTAATTTTGTCCAATATATTTCTTAGAGTCTTGAAGATATAGGCTAGCTTTCTTATTTTTTTTGTTAATATAGTAATATGATTGTTCCATTTTAAATTTTTATCAATAATTAAGCCAAGATATTTGATATTGTCTACTCTTTCCAAAGATTGACAATTACACTCCTGTACACAACAACGTATTTTTAAAGAGCGGTCCAAAGATTACTTGATGAAAAAATTAAAATTATGTAAGCTCTCAGATAGAAGACTTCTTTCAGACTTGACTTTAAAAAACGTTATTGGTATTGTACAGCCCTGATTAATAACTTCAATTCTTTCCATGTACCAACGTGAACTATTTGAAATAAAATTATTTTTAATTGCAAGAACAATGTTAGGACTGGGTCATTTAGATACTCGCTTATGCCTAGATTGCACGCAATTGGCAATACTTTCTCAGAAGCACTAGATGCGTTCAACTGCACCAAAACAAAACCAAACCGAAAACTGATCTAACTTTTCCTAACCAATCCCCAGTCTTTCCTAAACTAACCCGTCGGAGCTACCCACACCACAAATTTATTGAAACATTTTGTGATACGAGAGTCTTTGTGACGTGAATAAATTACATTATGTTAATTATTTCAGTCTAATCGATAAACCTAGATGACGAGTTTTATTATTAATATGAACATTTATTAACAACGTACGCGTAGCCTTACTCGGCAATGTTATTGCGCAGTACTATTAATTAATTTCCACCGTAAACAGAAAAATTTTCCGTTTGCCTCGTGTTAGAAATATTATGCGTGATCGACATTATTAATTCTTGCCAAATTAATCTCAATTCATTAAATACAGTATAGCCTCGGTAGTCCGTACCCAGGCTAATCCGAACGTCACAGTAATCTGAACTACCAAACGACCCCTCTCTCCTCATACTGAGGCCGCTGGTGCGATGTTTTTTCCGAAGTAAGAAAGAGGTCTTGTGCCTTGCGCAGATTAGAACCCTACTTAAGGGGGTATTCTAGTCTAGATTTTTTTAAAATTTTTCGATAGTTTAGATATTCTAAAACATCTCCTTGGATTTTTCAAATTCGAATTATTTTAAAAGTTATAGCCATTTTAATGTCGCGGTTTAGACGGAATCTACTAAATAGAACAAAACGTTAAACGCGTTTTTCTCTTAACTACTTTTTTCCAGACGGTTGTCATGATATCTCAAGTTCTACCGAATCAATTTCCTTGAAATTTGGTGTAAGCGTTATATATGTATACATTACTCTATCGCACTAACTAAAACTATAACAAAATTTCAATTTTTATTGTTTTTACGTACCTAAATCGGAAAAGTAAAAAAAAAGGTTAAAAAGAGTATTTATTTTAGACAGCTACTATTTTGCGATTTTTTTTTACATTTCCTTAGTTCGGGCGATTGTAGCACTTAAGAAAGAATTTGTTGTTTTTTTTTTCAGATTATTAGGAGGGTTGCAATTGTGTCAACCGGGCAAGGCATTTTTTTGAGACCCCCCACATCAACACCCTGCAACTTTTCGAATTTTTTTTTGTATTCTTCAAACATTAATAAATATTTGGTAAAACAATGGCTGGTAAAAATATTATTGTTTTTTTTTATTATATTATAAAATACCTAACATGCCTCATAATACCCATAATACATTAGAATATCTTTGCATAATACCCATCATGCCTCTAGACTAGACTACCCCCTTAACGCAGGGGACTGACGAGACTGGGAATTACAAGTCTTCTATTGAGATTCTCCTATTCAAAATGTCAAGATAATTCCCTTAACAAACTTACATAATATATCATCAATTTACTAGACTGAAAATGATCTGTCATTATTCGAAAATTAAACTAAATTTTCCGGAGCAAACAGCTGTTTCATTTAATTTTATATCTAACATACGCTTTACGAATCCGCTCTACGAGTCCGCTTTACGAGTCCGAACGTGTATTGTCTTTCATTATTTCGGATTATCAATACATATGATAATAATCACTTTGACGACCTTCGTGGTCGAGGGGAAATGCGCTCGACTAGCAATCCGATGGTCGCATAAATTTTATTTGATTGATTTGTGTTAATCACTAATTAATCATTTAAAATAATATTGTTTTTGAAAGGTGATGAACTAAGCTTTCAATTTTTATAATTCGAAATAAATATATATAAGTACCTATATCTATTCTAAAATTTGAATGCGAACAGAAAAAAGTTTTGAAAATGGCTCACCTTTCGTTTTTTTCTAACTAAAATTACTGATAACGAAAAAAATAAAACGCTCACACATTTCAATAGGAAATTATATTATAAGCTTTAACTCACTGTATTATCGTTTCATGTAAAAATAAAATTTTATTAAAAAATTCTTTTTTTTTAATTTCGGTCGGAAAATTTGGTGTATTTTAATTATTTAAGCGTGGTATTATTTTTATTTCTTTTTTACACCATTTAAATCGTAATTCTAACCACCAGAGCAACGGAGACAACGATTTGTATGAGACCGAAAAGAGTTGTTACGAAAAACGAACAAATTAGCCTGAGGGGTTAAGGTACATTTGCGGCACATTGCAGAGTGGAAGAAACTCTCAGTATCGCCCAGGTATAATACCACCATTTAGAATTAAAACGTTACTTGAAATAGATTTGGCGGTGTTTTTGACAAGTTCTGAATAGCCAGGAACTTTCCAACTTCCATTTCCCATAACCTCCCCCCCCACCACCTTCA
The DNA here is from genome assembly GCA_917880885.1 of Limnephilus marmoratus. NCBI lineage: Eukaryota > Metazoa > Arthropoda > Insecta > Trichoptera > Limnephilidae > Limnephilus > Limnephilus marmoratus. The sequence goes on along the minus strand of OU862923.1, from coordinate 25,488,977 downwards.
TCTTCACAACACACCTCATTTATAAAGTATACTTTGCCTATGTAACGAAAGAGAACAAAATAAGTTACAAATTCTCCAAAACAGGGCAATGAGAATAATACTTCGACGAAATAGATTTTCATAAATAATTAAAATGTTAATGGAACTAAATTGGTTAACCGTGAAACAGGTGCTGACCTTGAACACGATGGTATTTATCCACAAAATATTGAACAACGTATTACCAAAATACTTCTCAATTGTATACAACAAGGACATTCACAGATATAACACAAGGACGTGCAAGAAAATTAGACTACAAAAAAAAGGACAAAGCGAATACGCAGAACAGTTTACTGTACAAGGGAATTAAGTTATATAACACACTAGCAGAAGCTTTAAAGTCCACACCGATTGAAAAGTTCCATATGTATTGTAGGAGCTACATAAAACTTGAAAAAATATAGTGAATATGAAATATTATAATTAATTAGAAATTTGTAAACTTAAATGTACTAATAAACTTAAAAATTATTATTATTATTATTATTTAGGAATGCATTAGACTCTCAGGTAGGAGTTGGAACTCTAGTGTGGTAGTCGCATTTAAAACAAAATCAGAGTGTGTAATTCACACGCGGTGGAAATGAAACTAAAAAGTCGCTAGATGTCGCTTTGTTTTCTTTTGCCTGTTTCTTTTAAAGTGGTTTGAAGATTGGATAATGATTTCACAAAAATAAAAACGTTTTTTTTGGATTTCGTGGGATTCGAACATCCGAATGATGTCTGTCTCTCTGGCCGATAGGCATTTTGCCCACTGCGCTATGGGAGGCACGCGCTGAGGTGCGAATTTACCGCATTAAATTAAAACCGAGTATTTGTGCAGAACTGAGTTGTGACGCATTTCCGTTTCATCCGAATTTCAAATCACTAACGGCTCTATTAACCTCAAAGAGACACCAAACCGAACTTTTTTAACCAAAAAGAGACACGCACACTACATACATCGCTTACAACACTGTGTTACAATATGGTCATGTATGTACACATATTACAAAGCTGATATTACAAAACTGATAGCAGATATTGTGAGTATTCAATGCAACGTCAGGCACAGACCTATGTACAAGAGATTTGCAAGGGAGGTTACAAGTTGTTGATGTAGCGGATATTACCAGACGAGGAGAGGACAGATATTAATTACGCAATTAATTGATTTGGCACTAGTCGGTGGATTAACACGTGTTAGTTATAGTTCAACAAATATTGGTTATGATGCCTCAATGTTTGCTCTGATTAAACCGTGGTAATCTGGAACGCTGCTCCGGTTAATAAAATCCAAATTATCTCCGCAGATAAAATCTACATTACGCTCCGATTTGCGATTTTAGTCCGTTAAGTAGAAATTATTGTCAAAATGCTCTAAAAGCTGTGAATGGGTATTTTGTGGAAGTCAGAATAAATAATTTATGACCCAAAAACTCTAAACGAGATATTGACACTTTGTTTTCAGGAGGGTTGGTTATTAAATCTATAAGCATCTGAAATATAATAAGTAATTTTTTTTTTCAATGAAGGATTGGACTGCTATGTTTAAAAAACGTACTTTTTTTTAATTAGGCAATTCACCCTAAAAAGAATGCTTAAAATGTAGTTAATAAAACAGTTTTAACTACATTCCCAGTTTAATAGGTAGATAATTACCAAGTTACTTTTAAAATCACGCCCGTCTGAGTTAGGTACAAAAAATCATTTATTACACTTTATTATGTAATAAATGAATTTTTGAAGTTTTGAATTTTTGATAAATGAAGTTGCACCAAGAGTTGAAAAAACAAACATTCGAAATGAAGTTTTGAAAGAATCGCGGTTTTTTATATTATCTTTTATTAATTTTATCTTTTATTGATTCCAAAAAAAGGAGATAAAATTTTGACACATTTAAGCGACCAACTAGGATGATTCCCTAAATATATATTTTTAAAAATTTTTATTTGAAGCAATAACCCAAACTTTTATTTATTTTTTAATTTCATCTTATACGAATTGTTTCCGTCGCAGCCAATGGATTGCTTGTCAGTTGTCATATTATCGTGTTTATATGGTGTTTAAAGGTAACTGGGCACTGAGCAGACGTACGCTACGTAAGCAACACATCGAGACATCTGGACTTATTACAATCCATACATTTTTTGTGGAAAGCTTAGCAAACCTATCGGCGTGTGACACGCAAAGGTGGGAAGGGGGTTGCATTACGCCTATAATGAGTTGTTTTGATATCTACGAATGGTATTATATAGTCATCTGTTGTTAGTGAATTCCAAAAATTCAAAAACGTCAAATTTCAAAGCGCTGATTGTTTTGTTTTTGTTCTTAAACATATTATAATGCTGCCCCTCTTTCTTACACACTAAATGTCAACAGTCGAAAATGGGACAAACGGTGAACGTATGTTTGCACCCCGCCACAGGAAAAATTCAATAATTATAATAAACTAGCTGGTACCCGGCATGCGTTGCTATGCCATTTAACAAACAAATTGTTGCTCCCTGCGTGTCCTTTCCCATTCGTCCCGTTCCCCTTCCGCCTCCCCTTCTCCTGCGTCCCCTTCCCCTCTCGTGTTCCCACTCCGTCTCCTCCATCTTCCCTCTCCCCACTCCACTCCCCCTTCCCGCGAACCCCCCTCCCGAGTTCCCCTCCCCCTTCTAGGTTCCCCTTCCTCCTCCCTGGTTCCCCTCCCCCCCCTTCCGCGAACCCCCTACCCGAGTTCCCCTTCCCCCTTCCCTTCCCGCTCCCGCTCGCGTGCCTCCAATAGCAATTTTTTATACAAATTTCATAATGCCAGAGCTCACCATGTTTTTTATACATACCTTGTCCTGACAATAACGAACACACAAAAAAAAGAATTATCCAATTTGGTGCAGTCGTTCGAAAGTTATGGGCGTACATACATTTCGGTGATTCATTTTTATTTATATATATATCATAAAAATTTATTTTAAATTACTTTATTATAAATTTATATTTAGATAAGATAAGATAAGAAGATAGAAGAAGATAGATAGATATCTCTCACAGGTATTTTATTTTAAATTAGCTCCACGCAGGAGGCCCCGAGGAAAATAATTTCCCTCAGGGTCTGTGTCATCTTAGGGGATGCCATGTGGAGGAGGATAAGTTTTGGGAAGGAAAAAGATATGAAGGGTGGTTTGGACTATGGGAGTTAGTGTGTCCAGGAGTGACGGACGTATGAATCCATCCCTTCAACTGAGGTGCAAGGTGATGGATCGGGAGAGTCGGGTTGGAAAGGTCAAAAGGCCTCCCTCAACCAAACTCACTACTCAACTTCCGACCCGCCACACCACAGGTGGGCAGACGCATCCGCCGCCAAACCTGGACACCCCATGAACCCGGGCACCCTTGCTAAGTCACCAAACGTAGCAAACCACTTGGGGTGACCTATGAGGTGTTGGTTATCCAATAAATGGTTCCCATACTCGCCTTCCAAATTGTATATGTATATACGTATAAAGAAAATGAAACGCAATTCCCTTAAGTATGTGGAAAAGTAAGAAAATCACAAAAATTATAAATACATACACAACGCCATCTCTGATATTGACAAAAACAAAACACGGGCGCATCGATAATAATTTATTTTTTTTACATCAGCTCCACACAGGAGGCCCTGAGGAAAATAATTTCCCTGAGAGCTCACGTCATCTTTGGGGATGCTGTGTGGAGGGTTTTCTAGGGAAAGGAAGGAGAGGAGAATTCCGTGAAGGAAAAGGGTTTAAAGGGTGGGTAGGAATCTGGGGTTCAGCGTGGCCTGGTCATCCACCTCCAAGACCTAGACAAACCTCATCCCATGAACCCGGGCACCCCTGCTAATCACCAAACGTAGCGAACCACATGGGGTGACCTATGTAAGAAGTATGTTGGTTATCCAATAAAGGTTCCCGGGACGGCCGCGGCGGTACCCATTCCCGCCTCCCAAATTGCTAATAGTTGCTTAATTGTATAATTTTTAACTTAATAAAAAAACTGAATTTAATTCAGCTAATAAGTTAACACACTGGTTATTGATTCCGGCAAAAATAAATAAAACCATTTTACCAAAATGCATTCGGACAAATAACACTGGTCAACACATTTTTTGTCCCTTTAACGAAAGTAGCCAAATCTGACAGGAAATTTTACGCTGATTTCAGATATGTTATTAGTTTTTTTCTATCACGTCAGGTTTTTATGGGTTTTAAGTTTTACTAAAATGTGTATTAATTCATATTTATTCGTGAGATACCATTGATTTTTTTAATAATATGGGTACAAAAATCATGCACTTTAGAAACCGGCATCGTATCTTGGTTCCATATTATGTCATGGAAGACACTTTATGTTACTGTCAAGACATTGAAGGTCTGTTCGCAGCTCTTGGCTTGGAATATAACGTAACAAATTGGAGACTTTTCATAGACTCGTCGAAAGTAAGTTTGAAAGCTGTTTTGATTCACAATGGAAATACTCAACCATCCATTCCACAAGGTCATGCTGCAAACATGAAAGAGAACTATGACAATATGAAGCTGCTGTTAACAAAAATTAAATATGTAAAATACAAATGGAAAATATGTGGTGATCTAAACGTAGTAGGGCTCCTACTAGGACAGCAAACGGGATACACAAAGTATTGTTGTTTTCTGTGTGGGACAGCTGAGACAGGAAAAACCATTATACCACGAAGGACTGGCCTACTAGAAACCTGGCACGAAGAATGTTCAACATGCTCCCTTAGTAAAATCTAAAGATATGTTACTTCCACCCTTACACATTAAAATGGGTTTGATGAAAAATTTTGTAAAAGGCTTGTCTAAGGATGGAAATGGCATGATTCACTTAAAGCAAAAGTTTCCTAAGATCAGCGACGCAAAAATTAAAGAATGAATATTCGTGGGACCATAAATAAGGGAGGTCTTGACTGATTCGAATTTTATAACAGTGTTGAGACCAGTCGAGCTAGCCGCTTAGTCAGTCTTCAAGAATATTGTCGAGAACTTTCTTGGAAGTCATAAAAGGAAGACTATATCAGCATTGTGTCTGAAATGCTCATGGCCTATAAAATAAGGGATGTAACATGTCACTAAAAATACTCTTCCTTCACTCTCATTTGAATTTTTTCCCCAAAAATATGGGAGATGTCAGTGACGAGCACGGCGAACGATTTCACCAGGACATTGCGGCTATGGAAAAGCGACACCAAGGAAAGTGGAGTCCATCTATGCTACCAGGCTATTGCTGGACCCTGCAGAGAGACTCTCAAGATACTCACAAGCGCAAATCAGGAGCAAAAAAAAATAAATTGAATTTGTTTTGAAATTTTGTTGTAAGTACTCGTATAAGTACTATGGAAGAATTATGTAAAAAAACCTTGTTAAATAATAAAAAAACCTTACCTATAAATTTTTTTTTTGTTTCATTTCGTGTTTAATGATACTAAATACATATAAAAAATTAGCTATGCTTAAGGGACTGCACTTAAAAAAATAAATGTCGACCAGTGTAATTAAACAAAAAATGTTTAGCAAAAATTTAATAAAAAAATCATTCCATCATGAATTTTATTAACAATAACAATTATTAATCCTTGTTGTCGCTTATTTTATTCGCTCAATAATCCATACAATCATTACAGCTCATTCGTTTTACACAAATTTGACTGAATTGCCAATATCGAGTTAAAATACCACTAGTCAAAAGAATGAAAAACAAACAAACCACTTATTATGTTCATCGCATTATGTTAACCTATTTCTTTTTTTTTGTCTATTACAGGCAGAATCATTTCAATGCAAATCTAATATAAAAACAGACGAAAAATTTAATAAACATCAAAAGGATCAATTTGCGAACTGCGAAGTGAAACAATCAAAATATAAATCTATTGAGTTATGTACTAGTTATCGAACTTTTATTCTTTTAACCCCTGTATTCCCAATTTCTGCTGTACTATAAGATATTTCTCTTGAGCACTTTAAGTTATTAAGTTCTATGATAAAATGTTATTTTTAAAGATGATATCTATACATGTGTAGAGTTAAAATGATAATTTTGTGAAATTCTCTCGATTGAAAAAACCGCAAAGCATGCTCCAAAAACTATTAAAAATACGTCACAATTAGTTATTATTATCAAACACGCAGTTTATGAATGGCCTTGAATACCGAAACAGCTGCAACGATAATAAAAGCCAAAATACTTGCAGAAGTTAATAATAACTTGTGGAGGACTGAATGCCGTTGGCGCTAATAAAAAAAAAACTATCAAAAGAAGCGAAGCTGGCAGTCCACAATTGAGTCCTGGTACCTACCCTGATGTAGTGTATGTGTGGCAGTGAGGCGTGGATCTGGCAGAGGAAGGATGAAAGTAAACTGAATGCTGTTGAAATGAGATCCTTGAGGCGTATGTGTGGTAAAACAATGAATGATCGTGTGAGAAATGTGGATATCCGCAAATAATGTAAAGCTGATTTCGGCATAATGAGTAAGATTAAAAAAAGACCCTAAGATGGTTTTTTTTTTTTTTTTTTACAGTGATTACCACACAAGAATCTCAACTGCTCCCGTCTGGAGCCAGTGAGACTATGGCATCCCCAATTGGGGTATGTTGTGAGGCTGAAGGTAGTGGAGAGGGGAAGGAGGTGGGGAAGAGGAAGGTTGGGAAGTACCTGGCTATTCAGATCTGGTCACTAAACACGGCTAAAGCCATTTTCAAGCAACGTTTCAATTCTGAATGGTGGTCTTACACCAGGGCGATACTAATAGTATCTTCCACTCTGGAACATGCCGCAAATATACTATATATTATTTTAAATGAATTAATTGTGAAATAACACAAATTAATCAAATAAAATTTATTTGCGCATGCCGGGTTCGAACCCGCGACCTCCGGAATGTGAGTCAAGAGTCTTAGCCACTGGACTATGGAGGTCGTCAGCCACTGGACTATGGAGGTGTGGGCATGTAGAGCGAATGAACGAAGAAAGTAGTGTAAGAAGATTATACGACGCAAATGTGAATGGTAGAAGACGTCGCGGACGCCCGAGGAAGACATGGCACGATCAAATGGATCAGATACTTAAGTCGGGCTAAGTCAAAAGTCAGAATAATAGAAGAGAATGTATGAGACGATGTATGAATGCGAGTGAGGCAAAGAGTGTGTGCCAAGACCGAGTTGTTTGGCGGTCCGTCCTATCTGCCTACCCCTGCGGGGAAACGGTGTGATGGTTATTTAGTTAGTGAAATTTGACTTTTTTTTAAAAAGAAAGACAAATATTGTCGGGTTACGAATAACCCGACAATATTTGAAAATCTCCTACCACCACCACAGTAAGCCGAAAATGTTGTTTGAGTCGTGATGAAGGACTTAGCCAGCCGAGGAATTGAACACGGAATCGAATCGACATACTTTAAATAAGTAGACAGTTTCGGTAATATTATTTCGACTTTCGCTGGGTTGTTAGTCATAGATCAAGTTTAGAACTGCCAAATAATTGGTGTAGTTAGTAATATGTATAGTTGGTATCTTTATATAAATCTTGTTTAGCTCAGTGGCCAAGAAGCTGATAGTGCAGTGGGTAATTTGTTGTTTGTTCCACGATTGCAGAAGTAAATAAGGTAACTACGTGATTGGACCTATTGAGAAAACACCGCTCCAGGACTTGGAAGATATTAAAGTGAACTAGTGAAAACAATTTTTTTTTTGCGTTCTTTATACTGCAGTTATGGATATTAGTAATAACTAGTTACCGTTTTATTTTTATGTATCTTGCATTTTGTCATGTATTATTTACACATCACAATTAATTACTAACATACGAGTACCTACCTACTAGTTTATTTTCTACGCTGTTTACAACTTAAAAACTTTCTCTTTTATCGTAATGTTTTATCTTCCTTAATTTATCTGTATTACTTGTTATTTATTTATTTTTATAGTGTATATTTTGTTTTTAAAAAACCTGTCTCTGTATTACAAACTTGTAATGTAAAAGCCCATCAGGGCGTTGAAAATTAATAAATAAAATAAAAATAAAAATTAAGTTTGGTACAAAGAATAAAATATAGACCCATTGTTTTATTTTTTTTCCAAATCACGAAATCTATTTTTTTTCAAAACTTTCGGCCATTTTAGCGGGTGAATGGTTGGTTAAAATTGATATTTATTAAGTAGGTACTTGTTCTATGGGATTACTTCTAGGCAAGTACCTACCTAATTTTATTATTTTCTTTCTATTCGAATTAGTTCTATAAAAAAAAAAAGAATGTAGCTCCTTTGTCTTAGGAAAAAAAATGTGTTCCATTTTAAAACCCTAGCCACCACTGTAATATTTTTTGGATGAAAATCAAGAAATATAAAAAGGACGATCAGACAAATGCAAAAAGTGTTTAATTTGCAAAGGCGAGTAGCATAGAAAATCTCCAACTGCAAGATCACACAATATAAAACCTATAAAGAACAATAGCGTAAAAAACGCTATATGGTCCTTCGAGAAGCCGGATGAAAACCAGCTCATCCCAAAAGTCCGGTCGTACATCATAAGGTATTAAGGGATAAAAAATAATAAGTTTTGTAAAATCACGCGTAGAATTCGCCACCAAGAGCCACTCTTTTTGCGTGATATTATAATCTAATTATAATTATATTATATTATATATATGAGGTGGTACAAACAAAAGGTTATTTTAAATAATTTAATGTGTATGTTTGTGTAAAAAATTCTTCATTATGCCACAAACATTAAAATCACTGGTGAAGAAGCGCGGTGAATTGAAAGCACAATTAACACGGTTTAAGAATTACCTACGAAGTGATTCAGTTGATGTAATAGAAACGGAAACAAGATTAGAGGAGGTAAACGCATTGTTAAATCGCTTTAGGAATATACAATCTCAGATCGAAGATATTTGATAGTAACTCAGATGAAGCAGATAGCCAACTTGAGTGTTTTGAATTGGAATATTATCAAGTAGTGACGTTAGCAAAAAAATCCATAAAAAGCATTGAAAAAATTGATGATACTAACAATATTAAAATCAAATTACCAACGTTTTCGCTCCCAGAATTTAGTGGTGATTACACGAAATGGTTATCTTTTAAGGATGCTTTCATCACATTAGTGGGTAATAACAAATCTTTAGATAATTTCCAGAAAAATTACTATTTGCGTGACTGTTTAAAAGGAAAGGCCTCAGAAATATTAGACGCACTTGAAATTACCCAAGACAATTTCGAAATAGCTTGGCAGGTTTTATCAAATAGATTTGAAAATAAGCGTGTAATAGCTAATCAACATTTATATTCATTGTTTAAGCTCAAGGAATTAAAACAGGAAAGTCACGTCGCCTTGAGAAATTTATTAGATCAAACACAATTACATTTGAATTCATTGAAAAACATAGGTCTACCCACGGAGTATTGGGATGTAATAATAATTTATATTTTTGCCAACAAATTAGATTCCAATAACCGGATCTATTGGGAACAATATCCAACTAAAGAAAAAATACCGACGTTGCAAGAATTTTTAAAATGTTTGACAGATCGGGCGATAGTATTGGAAGCATCGGAAGCAACATGTTCCACAGCCAAACCAAATTGCGCATCATAAACCGTCAAGTTACAAAAAGGAATCTTCAGTTTCATTATTGTCGCAAAGGTTGAAATGCATTGTTTGTAAGGAAAATCATAAGATTTATTTCTGTAAACAGTTTTTAAAACTAAACCAACATGAACGGTTTGAGAAAATCAAGCAATTACAAGCTTGCATCAAGTGTTTAAATGTAGGTCATTCAACTAAAGAATGCAGGAGTAAGAATAATTGTAGAACTTGCAATAAGGCAGGACACAACACGTTACTCCATATTTTCCCTAAAGAGGATCAAGACACTGAGAATAGCATGGATCAAGTACCAGTCTCAAACCATTCCACCTTTGGAGAAACAGAAAAAACAATTTTGTTATCAACGGCAATGGTGAACGTAAAGGACAGTAATGGAATTATTCATTCAGCGAGAGTATTGTTGGATAATGGTTCTCAGGTGAATTTCATAACTGAACGATTTGCTAAAAAATTAAACATAAAGTACAAGTCATTAAATATGCCGGTCTCTGGGTTACATAATAATATAACAAATATAAAGAAGAGCATCTCGTTTGAATTTTCATCAATAAACTCTAATTACAAAAAACTTGTTACTTGCTTGGTATTACAAGAAATCACCAGCAAGTTACCGCAGACCTCTTTTCCAAAAAGAGAGGCAAACATACCACCAGGATTGAAATTGGCCGATCCTGAATTTTCCACTTCCGGTCATGTGGATATATTACTCGGCTCCGAACTATTTTGGGAAATGCTGACCACTGACCAATTGAGATTAGGAACAATTGGACCTACGCTGCAACGCACTGAACTTGGATGGATATTATCCGGACCAATTAGAACGTGCACTACAAAAAAGGAGCAAGAATCATCCTCATGTCACTTATCTTTAAATATGATTCACAATCAAATTGAAAGATTTTGGAAACAGGAGGAATTGGTGTCCATCAAGCACCAAAATTATGAAGAAAAGGCATGTGAAGAGAGCTTCACGTCCACCCAAAAAAGGGATGAAAATGGGCGTTTTGAAGTAAGCTTACCATTCCGACCTTGTATAGATCAAATAGGTACTTCCTTGCCTATGGCAGAAAAAAGATTTTTAAACTTGGAAAAGAAATTATCTTCTAATATGGATTTGAAACTTCAATACATTAAATTCATGGAAGAATATGAAAACTTAGGTCATATGACAAAATTTTAACCAGTTTCAAATGAAGAAAAATCATAATATTTACCTCATCATGCAATCAAAAAGGAAACCAGCAGCACTACCAAACTAAGAGTGGTGTTCGCCGGCTCCGCAAAAACCTCCAGCGGGATATCAATAAACGACGCGTTAGTGGTTGGTCCAATAATACAAAATGATTTATACACCCATTTGCTGAATTTTAGAAAATATCAAGTGGTATTGACGGCTGACATAGGGAAAATGTACAGGCAGGTCAACATTAGAGAGGAGGACCGCGTCTTCCAAAAAATACTTTGGCGAGCATCTCCAGAGGAAATGGGCCACTTCAAGTTAAATACGATAACTTATGGTATGGGACCGTCATCTTTCTTAACCACGCGTTGCTTGAAGCAGCTGAGTATGGAAAACGCACACTTGTATCCTGAAGCTAGTCTCATTTTAGAGAAAGATTTTTACATGGATGATCTAATTACAGGTGGAGACGATGTGGAATCCTGTAATTTGTTAAAAGAACAGTTAATCTCCATAATGAATTCGGCCGGTATGAATATAAGAAAATGGCGGTCTAATTCTTCTGATTTGTCATCGGAGGCCGGTCAGGCCACTAATATGGTAATTTTGGACAAACCAGCAGGAGAAAAAATTCTAGGCTTAGCTTGGAATTGCCAAAAAGATAGTTTTTTATATCACGTGGTACTACCGTCACATCCTATTTATAATAAACGGAATATTTTGTCGCTGATTGCTAGTATTTTCGATCCATTAGGTTTGCTAGGACCAGTAACCTTGAATGCTAAACTTATTATGCAGAGATTATGGCAAGAAAAGATATCTTGGGATGAAGAAATACCTATAGAAATTCTGAAGCTGTGGAAAAAATATTTAGAAGATTTAAAAGGTGTAAATTCTTTTCAAATACCTAGAAAAATTATATGTAATCAAACTGTAAATATACAATTGCACGGATTTTGTGACGCATCCCAAAAAGCATATGCTGCTTGCGTATATATGCTATCCACAGACCAATCAGAAAAACGGCATTCTCAATTAATCACACCTAAATAAAGAGTAGCTCCATTAAAAACCATTTCCTTGCCTAAATTGGAATTATGTGGTGCTGTTCTGTTAACAAAAGTTGTTGAAAAAGTAAAGGAATCCCTACTTATACCTTTGGATAAAACATTTTATTGGTGTGATTCCACTATAACTCTATGCTGGATAGGAAATCAACCAGCGCGATGGAATACATTCGTTGCAAACAGAGTTGCAGAAATACAGGAAAGAAGCGAAACCAGTCAATGGAAGCATGTCAACTCCGAAGATAACGCTGCGGATATTTTATCAAGAGGAACCAGTGCTAAAAGTCTATTTTCTTCAGAAATCTGGTGGAGAGGTCCTAATTGGTTAACTCAAGATGAAGTAACTTGGCCGAACTATAAGGAAATTTGCATCGATCCACCGGAATTAAAAACCAAAATAAATTTAACCGTCAGTATGAATAAAGATTGGGAATTGTTTTATCGTTTTTCCTCTCTCACGCGTTTACAAAGAGTAACTGCTTATATCCTACGTTTCATTAATAATACAAGAAAAACACATACATTTAGCGGACAACTTTCTATAATAGAATTAAACACTCATTACAATCATTATTAATAGTCGCTCAATCTTATTCATTTTCAAAGGAAATTAAAACATTAAAGGCGGGAAAAAACTTAGATAAAACCAGTCATCTCAAATCATTAAGCCCATTTATACATATGGATTTATTGCATGTAGGTGGGAGATTATCCAGAGGAAAACTGATACAATGAAGCACAAAAACATCCGATATTACTACCTCACGATCACCCTGTAAATATAAACAGACAACAAAGTTAATCATTAAACATTTTCATTATACAAATTTGCATGTAGGTACTCAAACGTTACTAGCACTTATTAGGCTAAAATATTGGCTTATAATGGCAAAAAATGCCATTAAAAAAATACTCAAAATTGTATTGTATGCTTCAAATGCAGTCCAAAAACAAGTCATCAAATAATGTCTGATCTTCCAGAGGATAGAGTGTCACCATGTAGATCGTTCTCTGTTACAGGACTGGATTACGCAGGGCCAATCTTAATAAAGTCTGGAATTAGTAGGAGATCCAATTCAGTCAAGTCTTATATCTGTTTATTTATATGCTTCTCTACTAAAGCAGTTCATTTAGAACTGGTCACCTCTCTGACTACAGATGCATTTCTTAATTGTTTAAAGCGTTTCATTTCTAGACGTGGAAAACCTAGTAAATTGTATTCTGATAATGCTACTACATTTTTTGGAGCGAATAATGAATTGAAAAATATGTATAATTTATATGTCTCTCAAAAGGAAATAGCTAATTACTTAACTAACATGTCTATTCAGTGGGTTTTTATCCCACCTAAAGGTCCTCATCATGGAGGTCTTTTGGAATCTAACATAAAAAGTGTGAAATATCACGTAAAAAGAGTGGCAAATGTCTCTTCATTAACATATGAAGAGATGTGTACGTTATTATACCAAATAGAGTCCTGCATAAATTCTAGGCCTTTAATTCCACTATCCAATGATCCCCTCGACCTCTTCGCACTTACTCCAGGTCACTTTCTTATTGGTGATAACCTGTCAGCTGTAGCTGAACCTGATCTACAACAGATTCCCATAAACAGACTTAATAATTACCAAAAACTAAGCCAGCTAAGACAGAGCTTCTGGTCAAGATGGAGAATTGAATATCTGGGAGAGCTGCAGCAAAGGACTAAATGGACGGATGGGAAAAGGCGACAACTAAAGACTGGGGACTTAGTTATCATCAAAGACGACAACGCACCACCAAATTTATGGAGGATGGGACGTGTCATCGCCACTCACCCTGGACAAGGATAAAAAAGAAGCCATCTTTCTTGAGGACAAGAACTGCAGAGGCTATCGATCTAGGATCAAGAAGATGAACCTTTTTTAATTTAGTGTTATTTTTTTTTATGCTTCTTCTAATGATTTACTTCAATTTATTATTTTATTGTTTCTAAACTAACTACAACAATCAATGAATTACGATATATGTATTAGCTAGTTTCAGCTCTCTTTTTATTTTTAAGAAATAATTAAATCTTTCTAATTAAAAAAAAATATATATTCTGACAAATAATAATAATCAATTTTAACTTTTATATGGTTCTAAAAAGAACTTTCATTTAATTTCAGCCCTTTTTGTCGGGGAGCTATGGTTAAAATTGATATTTATTAAGTAGGTACTTGTTCTATGGGATTACTTCTAGGCAAGTACCTACCTAATTTTATTATTTTCTTTCTATTCGAATTAGTTCTATAAAAAAAAAGAATGTAGCTTCTTTGTCTTAGGAAAAAAAATGTGTTCCATTTTAAAACCCTAGCCACCACTGTAATATTTTTTGGATGAAAATCAAGAAATATAAAAAGTACGATCAGACAAATGCAAAAAGTGTTTAATTTGCAAAGGCGAGTAGCATAGAAAATCTCCAACTGCAAGATCACACAATATAAAACCTATAAAGAACAATAGCGTAAAAAACGCCAATGGTGAATGGTTTAATGGTGAACAATATTTCATTTATTTTTACGTTTTCGAATAGCTAGAGATCATACGAAACTTTTGAGACCCCGGGCGTTTAAAAATAAGGCCATTTTTTTCTCTCTGTGGAGAGAGACACAAGCCAAGGTACATATCCAAACCACCTGGCATTGTTGTCTTTGTCTCTCAATTCCACGCTTCACTACCATCGTGGTAGATATCAGAATTGCATTGTGAACTGCTGGATTCACCAAATTTGGACAACTTCTGTTGACAACTTCTTTTACAACTTCTGTTGTCAACCAGAATCCAGTGACTATCGTATTCAGCACTCTTTCATTCTAATAATACGTAATCAAACTAATGACAACTTTGTTTGCTAAAGTGTTCTCCTCCTTTCCCTCTCGCAAACATTCTTCACGCTCCACTTGTTTGATATCGAAAAAAATTTAGGGACCGAAATTCTTGCTCGATGTTTGGCAAAAATTTAACGATTTGACTAATAAAGGTTCTTGGTGATGTGTCAAGCTGCTCGAGCCTGTGGACTCAACGACGAGCATAGTTCCCAGTCACCATATGCGATCGGCCAAACCGTCGAGCACGCATACGAGTAGCTTAATACATAGCTTAAGATTCTACCCAAATTTAATTGCAATCTTATGCCGTCTTGGATAAATATATTTATATTTAATATGGGACATCTATCAAGTTTCTTAGAAGTCTACGATGAAAATTCAATATTTTTGTAATGGAAATGGAATGGAATAACTTATGAGAAAAACATTAAATTGAAATATTAATGGAAAATTAAAAAACATTAATGGAATAACTTATGAGAAAAACATTAAATTGTAATATTTAATCATTTAAGACGATAGATAATATTGGTAGTTCTTAGTCGGTGCATGGTACAGTTAAATATAGGCTTGGATTAACTCAGTGGCAGAACAAAGCCCCGAAAAGGCTGGGGACCTTGTTTCAATTCCTAGACGGGACCGCATCTTTTTCTGATTTTTCTAGTTTGAGAGTTCTTTATATAATTTTTTATGATTACATATTACATTTAGAGGATTAATGCAATAAGTTATTCTATACAAAAATGTAGAATTATAAACAGATTATCCAACGACCTCCATGACTTTCTGTACTCCGTGGCAACATATGATGCATTGATTAGGTCTCCCGGGAAGCTGCAGACGTAATCAGGGGGTTTCTTCATCTCCTTTCAAAGATCTGTGTTTTTGGTTTCTTTAACAGCGTCTTCTTTCTCATCTAACTTTCTTTGAAGATGAGATACGTTTGAACTCCACAGCAAAACAAACTAAGATTAACGGAGGGTGGTCACTAGAGAGTATTTTCTGGTTTAAACTTTTTGTATTTGTACAGTCAGTAGGAGTGTGCAGTTTGATATCGTTATAATTAAACATATTAATTTTGGTTGTTAGTGCATGGGTAGGTAAGCATGTGAAATATTCTAGAGAAAAGCGTAAAATTATTCAAGTTTAATTAAATTTTAGATATCAAAATTTGAACTTTTAAGTTTAAACCATATCGGACAAGCATTAAAGTAAATAATTAATAATCTATATATGTATATAATAAATCACTTCAGAACAACTTTACCTATTTTATTCATGTATTTTTTAAACTTTTATAATAATGTTTAGAAGGTTCTCATGGAAAGAAAAAATAAGAAAATTGCTCAGAAAATTGGATAATTTCAGAAAATTTTACGACTATTTTAACTTCGCACGTTTGACAGTTCGCGCGTTTGATGGGTGTGAATTTAGCAGGCAGCTGTTTTTTTTGTAGCAAAAGAATTTTCCATGGATTTTTTAAATTATAGACATTTTAAATAGGTAGGTATCTACTATGTTTAATGAAAAATTGAAATTTGTATTAAAAAAGGTTTGTGGTGTTTCACTGAACTAGGAGCAGTGGACGTAGATACTTTAGCTGCCCGTTCATGTACATATTACATGAATGGCTATCCTTTTCAAAAGCCACCGCTTAAGCCGTGCAACATTTTTTGTTCAATTACTCTGAATAGAACGTGTCTTGTGTTTTTAAAATGTCATTTGATAGATGTCGTAAATTTTTAACTTTCGTTTCGTAAATTTATTCGATAGGTATATGATACTTCTTCTTTTGAGAGGCAAGAATTTGCATTTCAAAAGAAGAATTTATCGAATACTTTCACCTTCAAATCATAACTTCTCATGATTTTTCACGAATCTGCGCTGTCATTTAACATGAATCAATCAGTTAATTTGAATACAAAACATAATTATTAAACGGTATACATAAACCAAATGACATTTTACGAAGCCTACCTCTCCCAGATTATGAAAAACATTGGTATTTACAAGATTCGTTAAACTTGAAAACCATTTTCAAAATGTATTGGTTGAATAAACGTTCAATTCAAAATAAATTTAATGTAGTTATGGTCATAATATAGTTAATGGTGTTTTAACGCATTTAAAAAAACAAATATTTTAATGAATACTTTCGTATTTAGGGTCTCTTAACCTTTTGTACGGAGGCTGAGAATTTTTAAAGAATTTTATACACATATGGACGAACTTAAAACAGCAAACATAAACATGATAAACATTTGGAGCCAGCGAAAGAAAATGGACAGAAGCCCTCGAAATGTGATGCTGGAGAAAAATGCTCAGGATTCCATGGATAGCCAGACGCACAAATGTCTCTCCTGGAAGAGCTAGGCATCCACAATAGGCTTTCATCTATCTGCCGCTATCTTAAGATATTTTGGAAATGTTGCTCGCCAAACTGAGGATTCCAACTTGGAGACACTCATAGTCACTGGCAAAATGGAAGGTAGAAGAAGCAGAGGAAGGTCATTAATGCGATGGAGTGACCAAGATCACTGGCGACTAGTAAGTTGGTATCCATGGAACATGGAAATTGGAGTAGGGATCACAATCCTCAGCAATGATGAAATGACTTGAGAAAAAGATGGACAAAACCTTAAAACTGCATCTCGATTTGTTAACACTAAGGTAGAAACTAGTATTCTCAGTATTGCCGCAGTGAATTAACGTAAATCAAAACGTTGCTTGAAATATTTGACCTTGTTGATCCACTATCATATATATTTTCCTCCCACATTTCTTTTGATCCCCGCTCCAATTGTTTGGGAATATTTCTATCCTGTTCCTTTTCCTACATACTTCTTATATACTTAAACGTACATACCTACCCACCTACATACTGCCTTCTACCTACGTGTGACATTGCATCAGTGCAGTAATAACTTCCAACAAGCAAGCAGTGTATTACCATGATTAAGTGTCTATGTGTATGTAGGTAAACGGCAGAGCAAAAGCGACCCATCTCAAGATAGTGGGGGAAATTGTCAGGTTCATTTCAAATGAAAGATTTAGTATGTTAGAACAATTCTTATTGAAAGGAAAAAATATACAAAATACAAACATATTTTTTTTTTTTTTTTTTTTTTTTAATTAAAGAAAGACAAACATTCCCGGGTTACGAATAACCCAACAATGTTTGAAAATCTCCTACTACCACCACAGAAAGCCTATATGTGTAAATACCTTTTGTGACTAATCATCCTAGTAATAACATGTGAGAGAAAGAGAGTTTTATAGAAACTGACTGCAAATCCGACGCGCCGCTAGCGACAAAGACCATCTGGCACGTCCTACCATCCGTGGACCGGATCGGGCACCTTCCCCAGGAGAACCCTTGAGCATCCAGATGTGTGGATCTTCCACGACCGCAACCAGAAATCCCCATCCGCGCAGTGAGAACTCTATTTCCAAAACACGCGCGCCTTGGTGTCTCAAGTCGCTATTCTGTCACCTGGCGAGCATCCGAATCTCCACGTTCTGAGCCGAATCTGCCGAACTCCACGACCAGTCAATGTCAATTAAAACCCATGGCGGGACCATAACAAAATGGCACGAGTCACCATCACTTCAATAGGCAACAGGACTTCCATTATCACGGCACCTTTTTTTAGATGCATCGGTATCTCAGGAAAAATTCCAACCATCACCGAAACTTCAAATTAACAGTCACAACGCCTTGACGCAACTGCATTGCGAAAAAATCCTCCAGGACGTTAATCCATAAATAAGCGAGGCCTCGTTCTTTTAATTTTAAAGAACCCAAAGTCAAAAAACGTCCCGTCTGGGAACACAAATTTACGTCCGCCGCCATGTTTCCCGGCGCAAGCTACCAACCTCCGTCGACAGCGTCGACATACTGTCCAACTAAATAATAAAAATAAATTAAACTAAACAGCACCTACTCGCGTACTTAAACTCACAAAAATTAATACGTTACATTTATTCTATTTGTGTCAAATGCTAAATTACGAGTTTATTAAAAGTCTTCAAATTCTAACTGTCTGTGATCATACATTCTGGGCACTGTTTGGAACATTTTATGTGGAATTTGAATTTTTATGGACATCATCAAGTCAGCCTATGGTGAGTTACTTTCCTTTATTTTCCAGCATCTAAGAAAGTTTCCCTAACACCCATCAGCCTCACAACATACTTTAAGTATGGATGTCATACTCCCACCGGCTCCAGACAATTGGAAGCAGTTGTGTAGTAAAAAAAATAAATTATAAATCAAATCAACTCAAAATCAACTCAAATCAACTCAAATCAATTCAAATCAACTCAAATCAACTCGAATCAACTCGAATCAACTCGAATCAACTCGAATCAACTCTAATCAACTCGAATCAACTCGAATCAACTTGAATCAACTCGAATCAACTCTAATCAACTCGAATCAACTCGAATCAACTCGAATCAACTCGAATCAACTCGAATCAACTCTAATCAACTCGAATCAACTCGAATTAACTCGAATCAACTCGAATTAACTCGAATCAACTCGAATCAACTCGAATCAACTCGAATTAACTCAAATCAACTCAAATCAACTCAAATCAACTCAAATCAACTCAAATCAACTCAAATCAACTCAAATAAACTCAAATCAACTCAAATCAACTCAAATCAACTCAAATCAACTCAAATCAACTCAAATCAACTCAAATCAACTCAAATCAACTCAAATCAACTCAAATCAACTCAAATCAACTCAAATCAACTCAAATCAACTCAATCAACTCAAATCAACGCAAATCCACTCGAATCAATTCAAATCAACTAAAAGTTTACAAAAAATCAATGTATATTGACATTTACCTAATTGAATTAATATATTTTTTTATATCTAATAGGCAAATACCACCTGCATATATTCAAATAAATCGCAGATTTTATTCCAATATGCAAATACCACCTGGGTAAATTCAAATAAATCATAGTTTTTCTGCCAATAAGCAGGCAGCTAACATAACAATACCTTTCCGAGAAAACAAAATACCATCCCAACAAAACAGTTGTTCATAAATTTGAACAATTCTCCACATAATGATACCCTTTAAAATGAACAGAAACGATAGGAGGCTAACCTAGTTTTTTATGATGATAGTCTTTCTTGAATTCGAGCAATTTCCTCCTGCGCCTAGGGCTCAAAATTTTGCATAATTGCCTGATCTACATTGGTAGACATGAAATCGATAAAAACTACCAAAATTTCGTCGGATTTTGCACGAATTCTATCGGATAGTTTGTGTAATTTGAATAAGCGTGCCAAGGTTGCCAAGTTATGTGATTAATGCTATCTATTTATTAAATATTATCTCCATCTTCCAGCGCCAACTACTGTTAAGTGAAACATTAAGCGGGCAGAATAAATTATTAATAATTTCGCTGCATCATTCGATAGTTTCTGTTACGTGATAGCAGCGACTATAATTATAATAAATGTTGATAAAGTCGAAGCTAAATGCTAAAACACCATTTGAGATTACACAGGTCTACAAAAAAATAAAAATTGAGAGCTGCTTTGGTTTTTTTGCTTAATTCTTATGTTTTTGGGTGTGCCGAATTCGAAAATGAGTTTCATTTTGTCACAGAACGTCACGTTTTCTGACAATGTAGGTATCTATGTTAAACTAGTTATCATCTTAAAATCTTACAAAGTCGGGTTAGTTACACTATTTATAACTCGAGATCGGCTGGACCGATTTTGATGATCTTTGATTTGTTGGATTTTTCTCCGCCCCGGATAACATAATAACTATTAAAACATCGCAAAAATTCACGAAAAAGAAAGTTATGAAGAAAAATATCTTTTTCATACATTTTGTATGGAACGAATTCTCATATTTTGAAAGAACTGCAGCAATATTGTGATAGGTATAATATTTAACTGTGCGTGAATTCCAAAAATTCAAAAACGTCAAATGTCAATGCGCTAAACTAAATGTTTTGCTTTGGTTCTTAATCATATAATGTTTCCCCTCTTTCTTACACACTAAATGTCAATAGTCGAAAATGAGACAAACGGTGAACGTATGTCTCTGCACCCCACCAAAGAAAAATACAATAACAATAAATCTCTGAAATGAAACGCATTTTTTTACGTAACCTCCACTCAGGACCTATGTCATCTAAGGGGATGCTGTGTGGAGGGCCTTTTAAGGAAGGGTAGGATAGGAAAAAGTCATGAGGGGTGGGTAGGAATCTGGAGGTCAATGTATCCGGTAGTGAATCCATCCCTCCAACTGCGGTGCAAGGCTATTGATTTGACCGGTATTGACCTTTTACCTAGACCTTTCGACCCATTGGTTGAGAGAATCCGGCTGGAAAGGTCAAAAGGTCTTCCTCAACCAATCTATCTCGATCCGGCCCGCCACGCAGCATGTGGGCAGACGCATCTGCCACCAAGCCCCGCACAAAAGTCACCCCATGAACCCGGGCCCCACTGCTAAATCATCAAACGTAGCGAATAACTTGGGGTGACCTATGGCAGAGGTCTTGGTTATCCAATAAATGGTTCCCGGGGCGGCGGCACCCATACCCGCTTCCTTTCAAAAATTCCCGTAAGTAAGTGGAAAAGTAAGAAAACCACAAAAAATATAAATCCGTACACAACGCCATCTCTGTTACTGACAAAAACAAAACACGGGCAGTTGGGCATCGATAATTGCTTCATTGTGTAATTTTTAACTTAATAAAAAAACTTAATTTAATTCAACGGTTTCTGAAGCGGTACGAAGTTCGTCGGGTCAGCTAGTAAAAGATAAAAGACTCAAAAATATTATTTATTTATAATTGCGTAACAAAACTTATTTTTTTTATCTAAAATACATTGATTAGTAAGCACTAAACACATTTATTTTTCCCAGTGAGACTCCTTTTGGTACGTTTTTGCTTGTAGGAAGCATCTGGAAGGTCTCCAGATGCTCCACCTTACCTGGTATCTTTTTTCCATCTCCTTAATGTCTTGGTGAAGTCATTCACCTTGCTCTTCACTCACATATCCTAAATTTTCTGGAAAGTAGTTTAGGTGGGAATGAAGAAAATGTACTTTTAAACTCATTAGGTAACCTAAGACTTGAAATACTTTTAACGATTTGTTTGTAGTTAGGGTCTCTGTTATTGCCTAAAAATTCAGTTTACCATCCCTGATCCCTAGTTCCCCTCCCCTCGTCCCTCGAACCCCCTAACCGAGTTCCCCTCCCCCCTTCCACATTCCATACATTCAGTCCCAGTACATTCAGTCTTCACAGCTCGCGAGGCACATATTGCAATTTTTTTATAGAAATTTCACAATTCCAGAGCTCACCAGTAGTTTTATACAAACCTTGTCTTGACAATAACGAACACAAAAAAAAAAGAATTATCCAATTTGGTACAGTCGTTCAAAAGTTATGTGCGTACAAGCATTTCTGCGATTCATTTTTATTTAATTAATTATTTTTTCGTAATTTCATGACGCCAGAGCTCACTATATATACAGAAACCAACACGGGCATGCACACATCATATCCCCAAAGTTTCATCGCAATCGGATGAATGGTTTAGCAATGACATGTTTATTGCCAGAGCTCACTATTGTATATACTATCTATATCTGTATAAATATTTATACCGTTTTGCAAAATAACCTGACGTTCTGGAATTTTTTGAGTATTTTTCTAGTTTTCAGAACACCTAAATACATAGAAATCAGTTGAAAACATCCAGACAGCATTTTTATTGAAGACCTGTGTTATTAGAGGGGGGGGGGGGAAGAGCGTTTCCATCTTGTCACGATTTCAACCCTTTTGATCATCAGTACAAGTATCATTATGGTAGGAAGCAGGGGTGTTACCGATATTCGCATCCGCATCCGCAAATGCGGATTTTTCGCATTCATTCAGACATCTGCATCCGCATCCGCATCCGCATCCGGATCCGCATCCGCGTACGCATCCGCGGATGTGAACCTCTAATAATCCCCATCCGTATCCGCATCCGCGGATGACATAATTTTTGCATCCGCAACAACCCTGGTTCGTATTTAACCACCTAGCGGCAACACTAATAATGAGTGAGTCGGTAAATTACATACAATTTAAAATGTATAATTAAATAGTGTTCAAAACAATTCGGAAAGAAGACCGAACAAAAAAAAAATCGGAAATAAGACTGTTACTGTTAGATTTTTTTGAAAAATCACACGGTCACGCCGCCTACCCGCTCCGCGCTACTTGGTTTGTTTCCTTTTCCCTGATTTTTTAAATTTTATTTTAATATGAGCTCCACACAGGAGGTCCTGAGGAAAATAATTTCCCCTCAGGACCTATGTCATCGTTGGGGATGCTGTGTGGTGGGTTTTTTTAAGGAAAGAAAGGAGAGGAGAGTTCTAGGAAGGAAAAGAGTTTAAGGGGTGGGTAGGAATCTGGGGTTCAGTGTGTCCTGGTAATCCGCCTCCAAAACCTAGATATATCTCACCCCATGAACCCGGGCTCTCCTGCAAAAACACCAAACGTAGCGAACCACTTGGGGTGACCTATAGCAGAGGTGTTGGTTATCCAATAAACGTTCCCGGGGCGGCGGTATCCATTCCCGCCTCCCAAATTGGGAGATGGGCTGGTCTATCAATTTGGAAGCCATTAACTATACCTAAGGCTGTAAAGCTGTGTGTTTTAACATCAACTACTCAACGTTGACTTTTGCCGTTCTATAAAATGCACAGTTTTATGTGTTTTGAATATTTAGATCAATTTACATATAGAAACTAGACTGATATTCTGAGACTCTGACTCGGGCCTTAAAGAGTCGGCGACGTGTGAATGCGGTGCGGTGCAGACCACCGAACACGTGGTCAACGAATGCCCGCTCCATTCATTCCCCGGCGGGATTGATGAGGTCCACAGGGCAACGCCTGAGGCCCTAGACTGGCTCGCAGACCTAGATGTCCCACTCTGACCCCCCACCATACGAAAGAAGAACTCTGATATATATTTCGATGCAATAGACACAGCACGCTTCCATATATATGTACCCGTTTATTCCAAGTTTTAATACCAAGCTCGCCGACAAACAGCTAACTGGCAATCAAAATAGTTATACGAAATTTCAATTGTATTTTAGATGCTGGTAAAAGTGTTATGTTAAACTTCTATTGCATCTCTCGTCCATTAGGTGTTGAAGAAGGAAAGATCTTTGAAAAGCTAACTTTTTGGCACCTAAGTTCTTTACTAGTTCCTGAGTATATAAGAATAAGTGCTCCTTACCTTTTCACCATGTAGTAAGATATCTGTGAAACTTAATTTAAATCGTATATCTTTCCTACTTAAAGCATTTACACTACACCCTTGGTGAATCCAAACTGTTTTATAAGATTGTTAATGTCTCCAGCTTTCGACAATTTATATTTAACTCCATCAGATAACCTTTAATTTGGCACATGGCCGAGGGGAATATGGGGCCAGGAGTGGATAATATGCACTAAACTCTTTATTATTAAGGATAAATTTAAATAAATCCACAAAAATGTACTCGCAGTCGTGTTTTTCTTTTAAATGGAATTTAGAAACATTCAAAATAGCTAGATAGATGTGGTTACGCATTGCTATATGTTTTTTGTTTGTTCGAAATTTTAAATAAATATATATCACAAGCATGGTACTTACTCACTCCTTGGATTTAACTAAGACACCGAAATGGATTGTTTTTAAAAATAGATTCTAAAACAAGAAAATTACTGACACTGTGTGTTTTGGAAAATTTTCATGCATTGTGAAAAGAAACTTTGAGTTTGTGTATTCATCGACAAATTTCATCTCTTGTAAAAACTTATGAGTCACCCAAGGATTGCATTGACTGCATCTAATTGTTCATTGGATAACATTAAGGAGGCCTCCACACTTCAAGATCTGCAAAAACAAGGTTGGTGGATTTGTTACATTCCCTGGAGTTTCTCTTTTGTGCCATTTGTGATATATTTGTTCGCAAGTAGAGTTTTTTCATAATCATAATTTCTTGGGTATTAAGCCCAGAGGGTCTGGGGTTATTTACACACGTCAGGCTCGCATATTATAATGCAAGATGACTAAACAATCTGCAAAGCCAGTTTTTGTTATTTAATGATGACGAGTTCATAAATAATATAATTATTTTCTTGTGTTTCTTCTGTTTAGTTTTCTAATTACTGTGGAGCCTAGAGCATAATTTTTTTTATTTTTTTATTAATTTTTATTCCAGTGAAAAAGAAAATTACATTTTCACTTATTAACTAGAAATAATTAAACACATTAAACTAAACTAAACATAACAATACAGCGCTATTCTATGTCATTACTTTGTTTATCAAGAATAAACATTAATATATATTTTTTTAAGTACCCAGCTTATTTTCGTTTTTAATGTCGTTTGGGACGCAATTATATAAGTTGCCCCTCTCGTCACCAATGGATTGTTTACCATGGTTGGTGAGGATGGTGTTTAAATGTATGATACGTGTTGTCGTGTAAAGTGTTTGTGTACTTAGGACGTTTTAATGAATTAAGTGTTTGTTTATTTTGTAAGTAAGAAGACACATATTGTATTCACATAGTTTTCTTAATGTTAATAGTTTTATTTCCATATATAATGCTTTTGTGGATGTTCTGGGCTTGTAGTGAAACAGTTTTTTGATTACCTTGTTTTGTATTATCCGCAATTCATTTATGTATGTTTCAAATGCATTTCCCCAGATTTCAATCAAATAATTTAAATATGAGTGTATGAGACTATAATATAAACCTTTTTAAAATTTATTTGGCAACAGATATGATAGCCGACTAAATGCACTAATTAAGGGGATGATTTTGTCTTTAATACTTTGTATATGTTGTTTAACTGTCAAATGCTGATCAATGCATAGCCCCAGGTATTTTTCCTGGATCAGGATTTGCAGGTCATTATTTTCAATTTTTAAGGGTACACGAGGAGGAATTATTTTAAGGGTTGATTATTGTTATTATTGATCATATTAGTATTATTGATCATCAATAATACTAATCGAAATAACCGATAAAGCTAAATCGTGGATAAATAGTTATCTATATCAAAGAACACAACAAGTAAAAGTAAACAACGAATTAAGTGATGTAGAAAAAATTAATTTTGGAATCCCACAAGGAACTGTATTGGGCCCAATACTATTTATATTATATGTAAATGAACTTTTTGAACTTCCTATCATCGGAAAGATTATATCTTATGCGGATGATACAGTATTAACGATTGAAGAAAACTCTTGGAAAGAGGCCTAAATATCAGCAAATAATGCAATAAATATCATTAAACAATGGTTTGATGAAAATTTACTCTCTTTAAATGTTGAAAAAACTCATTTTCTACCTCTGAGCCTAACAGAGAATATTTCAAATATAAATGTAAATATTAAAGTTCACGACATAAATTGCCTACTTAAAATCGCACCCTGTAACTCAAATTGTATACATATTAGCAGTAAAGAACAAATAAAATATCTCGGAATAATTATTGACAATAACATCAAATGGAAAAATCAAATAAACTCGACAGTAGACAGAATGAGGAAACTAATATATACATTTTTCAGACTTAGAAATACTATCTCATTAAAAATATTAAAAGAAATTTACTTTGCACTTGCCCATTCTGTACTACAATATGGAATCATAGCTTGGGGGGGTGCATACAAATCATCCCTTCTCCCACCCGAAACAATAGAAAAAATCCTTATAAAAATTATCCTAAAAAAACCGTATTACTACCCAACAATAAACGTATTCCAAGAATTCCCTGTTCCCCCACTTACAAAACTTTACGAAAAAATAGCACTACTTCAGCTACACAAAGATATCTTTAATAAAAATATTACCCCACTGCAAAATATTAGCATAAGGAATACTTCTATTGGTGGACTAACTGTACCTCCCGTACGAACCACAACTGCACAGAATCACTATGTATATAAAGGAATAAAATTATTTAATCAATTACCCGCTGATATACGAACAGAAAAAACTTACAACAAATTTAAAAAAAAAATTAAATCTTATTTTGGTAGTATTACCATATAATTTTAATTTTCTCCTAGATATATTTTTGACTGTTATTCCTAATGTTTTATGTACATCCTATATACATTTCTTGTTTAATTACTCCTATGAACCTTTAAAATATGTTAAGTCTAAATCTCTTCACAAGTTAAACTCTTTAGTTTGTGATAAGGATTTTTTTTTAAAAGTAATTCTTAAGTTATTAACAAGTTGTCCTCTCGTAAACATAAGCATTTGCTTCCTTAGGAGAGTGTATAAAAATATGTAAGCCATATTATGTTACATTATGAAAATGTAAATGAAACAAATATTAATAAAAAAAAAACAAAAAAAAATAAAAAAATAAAAAAAATAAATAAAAATATCTAATACTAGTAAGAAGGAATTTTTATTTATGTAAAAGCCCATTTACTAACGGAAAGGTGAAAAATAGATATTAATAACGTTGAGTGTCCCCCAAAGAAAGTTAAATCCACATTTTATTGTCATTTCTTGGTCTTTCGATATTTGAATATTATTTGTATACCCTTCGATGTATCCGAAATCTTGTCAAAATGATGCATTAAAATTCAATTTCCAGAAAAAAACTAATAGTTACATAATTATTATCATATTATATGTATCCATTTGGATGATGGCACTGAATTCAAAACAAAACATCATGAACATAAGCATACCGTGACGTAGTGAAGGGACCTAGAAACAACGTTAATATTAATTTGTACTAAACTATATTAACAATCTCCGGGAACCATTTATTGAATTGAACCAATGTATTACACAACACCTCTGCGATAGGTCACCCAAGTGGTTCGTCACTATTTGTGACTTAGCAGGAGCGCCCGGGTTCATCGGGAGGGACCAGTTTGGGGAGAGTTATTGAGCTCTGCACTTGTCTCTCTCAACCTATCGTCTTGCACTGCAGCGGGAGGGATGGATTCATAAGTTCGTCACTCCTGGACACACTGACCCCTAGAATATTACGCACCCCATATAAGTTTTTCAGAGTGGACACAACATCTCCATAGATAAACGTACTTTAACATTATCAAACTCAAAAAATATATAAATGTACAAAATAGAGAAAAATCTTTTACACATAAACTTAGGGATTTGGATACAAAGGGAAGTGAATATCATTTTCTATTCCCTTATTATGTATACAACGTTTTCACCTTAAGAGCGTTTAACCAGCCCGCGGACGAAAATCCACATTTCGTCGAAAGTTGTTCTTACGATCGTGCAGGGCGGTTACAATGAGAAAGATTAATTATTCTCCGTAACAGCTTTTTAAAATTATAACTTAATATTGAATTTATTTCATTCCAAATTTGCTTTAATTTGTACCTACATTCAAAAATGCAGAAAGGCGTGATGATAAAACTATTAAAATAATGTACTTTTTGTAATTATTTTTTGATAATAAGTATTTATCATTTTTCGATAATGTCTAAGTTAAATAAGAATGTAAAAAAAAAACTGAAATACATTAGTTTGTAAGTGCGCAAATAAATACACAAACGGACCAATTTTCGTCAAGAAACATATGTACGTATATATTTTTTAATGACTTTATTTAAACTAAAATTAAAATTCTAAAACATGCGATACCTAGATAAAGTATTGATTTATTTTACTGCATTATGATTTGAAATGGGTGTGGTATAATACTTTTTTTTTTTGAAAATTTAACAAGTCTGCGAACGACCTTATTATGCTACAAATAAACATTTTTTCTCAAAATTTAGAATTAGTTCCTTTATCTAGCGAATGCTAGATAAAGGAACAACCTTTCGAAACCCATTTATAATTTTTTATGGAAAAGAGTCAATACGTCTAAATTCTGATTTAAAAATGACATATTTCTGGTTTTCTCTGGTAATACCCTCTTAAGATAGTAGTAGTAGGTACAGTATTATAAATATGAATAAATGTATCTTTTTCAAACATGTTCCATTGCTGTTAGGTAATTTAAAAAATATATATTTAATATGAAAAGGAAAGCTCGATTAAAGGTTATTACAAAAATGTGTGTTATAACGTGTAGTGAAGCGTTTTTTACAAACAAGAAATGATGTGATTCGGTGCTAATAAAATAATGTTTATAATTTATATGTTGTGTATCGTATTGCGTATACTAAAAAATCGATGACTATGCAAAAACAACAATATATTTTATTGACAAGCGATTTTTTTAACATGAATACCTCACAAAAGTCCCAGCTGCTCCCGCCTGGATCCAGCGAGTCTATTGCATCCACAATTGGGGTATGTTGTAAGGCTGAAGATTGTGGGGGAGGGAAGGAGACGGGGAAGAGGAAGGTAGGGAACTACCTGACTATTCAGATCTGGTCACCAAACACGGCTAAAGTCTTTTCAAGTAACGTTTCAATTGTGAATGGTGGTCTTACACCAGGGCGATACTAAGAGTATCTTCCACTCTGGATCGTGCCGCAAATATACTATACGTATATTATTTTAAATGAATTAATCGTGAAATAACACAAATTAATCAAATATAATTTATTTGACCACGCCGGGACTCGATCCCGCGGCCGTCGATTGGTTGGTGCATTGTGTTACTATATTACGTAGAAGTTATTAGTTAAACATACTTGAAATATTTTTAATGTGCGTTTGGTTTTGAAATAAGAATTTGCTTAGTTCCTACCGGGACGTCATTTGTCTCAACAATTGTTCATCGCCTTGCTAGAATAGTATTAGAAATTTGGAACAATGGCAAGAGAAATAGTGATAAATCGAGTGCATTTCTTTTGTAAACAGAAAAGTTGTTGGTGTTTTTCGTGTACACAATCTCGGAAGTACACAATAAAGAAGGAATTTTGGAATTTGGAAGTTCATAACATCGTTTTGTAATCATTCGTTTTGTTGTGGCGATAATTATCTCGAGATATCGCGGTGTAACTATGTAACTATTCTATGTCCTCCTTCGCACACAGTAGTGGGTAATTGGTCATCCATTTTCCTTGTACACCTTGTTTTTCCTACACATGTTATCACCCAATTTCAGCAAATATCATTTCGTTTCGTTCTTAGTTTACAGTCCATACAAGTGCATCTGATGCTGTATTTCTTAGAGTTTTGTGTAATTACGAGTACCTTAATACAACAACGCAAAAACCACAAAATAGGCCGGAATTCTCCCAACCATCTGGAAACTGTGGGACTACGATATCCCCTTATGGGGTATATAGTGAGGCTGAATGTTATGGGGAGGAGAAGAATAATGTGTTCGCAGATCGGGAAGTATTCAGATCTGGTCACACAACATGGCTACAGATATTTCACGCCACTTTTCAATTCTGAATGGTGGTCTTTCATCAGAGCAATACTAATGGTATTAGGGAAAAAACAAAATGAACTTATCACCCTAAATATAGACAATCAAAATATTGAAAAGGTAGAAGAAATTAAATATTTGGGAATCATAATCGATAATAAGTTAAAACTTAACTCTAACTTTGAAATGCTAACTAAAAAAATTGCCAAAAAGATTAATTTCTTAAGTAGGATAAAGGGAAAATTAGACATTAAAACTAGGAAATTGGTCTATAACACAACTGTAGCATCCCATCTGAATTATTGCTCAAGTGTAATCTTTCTGAGCAATAAAACACAAATTAAAAGAATGGAAATAATTCAGAACAGAGGCATGAGATCTATATTGTGCTGTAGCAGGTATACCAGGATAAAAACCATGCAACGCCAACTCAATATTTTAAGTGTGTGGCAAAGATTAGTTTTCAATACCCTAGTTTTTATTTATAAGTTAAAAAATAAAATGTTACCTGATTATACGTTGAATAATGTTAGAATCAACAGTACAGTTCATTGTTATCCTACGAGAAACTGCAACGATTTTAGGCTTCCTAAAACAAATTTATCGGGAACACAAAATAATATTTATTATAAAGGTTTTAAAATGTTCAATGAACTCCCTGTAAATGTTAAGGAGGCTAAAAGTCTTGCAGTTGTTCGTGGATTATGTCTTAATGTTGTAAAGTCCAAATTTTAGTCAGTAGGTAGTAAATAATATTGTAGTAGTCATAGAAAAGAAAACATTAGATATAAGATGTCAAATTTTATATCTAAATAAAATACACAAAAAAAAATCCTGAGAGTATCTTCCACTCTGGGAAATATGGATTAAAACGGCTGTTATCGTACTCCGTAAAAAACACCAGATTTTTTTAATGATAACATCATCAAAAAAAATCATTCCTCTGAATATAACTAGCTATTTTGGAAAAACTACATATATCGTAGATTATGTATTATTGAAATGAAAACTTCTTTAGCACTGTTGTGATTTAAAACTCGATGAAACGAAAAATTGCGACACTGAAAAGAAACAAACACATACATATATAGGATTTAGCCTACGAAAGAATGATATATCTGTCTCCTCTTCGTGCGGTGCTTCGAAGCCTATCGGTCTCCTCTCTGTGCGGTGCTTCCCTCCGGAGCCTGCCCACTTTTGTTTACTTTAGTTTTCTGAAGGTTTCACTTTTACCGCATGTGAGTTGCACTCGGATTTTTTTTTTTAAATATATAAACATGTTATCTAGTTAGATGGTACAATTAACAAAAAGTAATGACGAAAATAGAATCAGATGGCAGACGGCAAAAATTTTGCGGTGGTTCACGTGGTACAAAAATGTTACCACTTTTATTGTTTAATGCCCGACTGGCACCTTAACCAGACTGTACAATAATTGACAAATCGTCGCCTTAGTTCTTAATTGTCCAAACGACCATTTCAAAATTTGACAGGAGGTGAAGGTTTTATTTCATTATTTCAATGAAAAATTATGATAGGTGTTTAAGATAAAGC
Source organism: Limnephilus marmoratus (assembly GCA_917880885.1). Classification (NCBI taxonomy): domain Eukaryota; kingdom Metazoa; phylum Arthropoda; class Insecta; order Trichoptera; family Limnephilidae; genus Limnephilus; species Limnephilus marmoratus. Next base: position 25,457,282 of record OU862923.1, on the reverse strand, counting down.
TATTTCCGTAAAGGAAAAGTTCTGATTAGTTTAAATAATTCTTAATTAAGTGATTAACTATCCTTTTTAATACTTTATTTTTAGTTTTAAAGTGGAGATTGAACAAAAACTATAATGGTCGTTTGGACAATTAAGAACTGAGGCGACGAAATATAAAGAACATTCGATTGCATTTTTTTTGCACTGGGAAAAGTGCTAAAAAAATGTGGCGTACTGCTCTTTCAAACACTGGTCACTTGTACAGTAACATTATAAAAAAGTTAGTATCTTCTCCTTTCTTCTGATTCCCAAGTAGAGCTTTGTAACGAAAAAGTGGAACAATGGGAGATGACAATACATTGAACAAGACCTTGGGATATTTGGAAAAGTCGCAAAGCTGTTTCAATACTAAACAATTGTGGTTAACTCAATTATGGCGACCTTATAAAAAGTCATAAAAAATATTCAACACTTCTAAATCATACGGTTCTTCCAAAATTTCGTAATTTTCACTTCTGTTAATTCAGAACAAACAGAATAGTCAGCCTCGAGGAAACTAATCGAGAAAAAAGCCTTGGTAAATACATTCAGTAAATAATAATATAGACCTTTGGAATTGACTGCGAAACACGAGACAACATTTATTTGTTTTAAATTACTTTTAAATTTATGAATTCTCTTGCTTCAGAAAACATCCCTAAGTTCCACTGAGGTAGAATTCTATGGAAGTCGACTGTTAAGAAAACATTAGATTTAAAATGGAAGTAATTTCATAAAATAGAATACTTTTTTTTTAAAACCCCGAAGTAATTTCTTTCTGCCAGGAATTTCCAGTTGTTTCAGGATGTTTTATGATCTAAATTTATTGAAGCGTTGCGTTGGTAATAAAATGTATAATCTATTATTAGATTTACAACCTTGTACGTAAAACTATTTAACACTAGCTATATAAACATGGTTTATACACCGAAAGAGAGTTATTTATCTGTAGTACAAACTGTACACGTAATATTAATTTCTAATCATTTGAAATCTGCTTTTTAAAGTTGTCATAAAAACAAATTCCATTTCAGAAACAATTTTTTTGTCTATTGTATTTGAGATATACTCGTACATAGATATTTATAAAATGGAATATTTCAATTTCAAATACGAAAAACGCTGATAAAAATAAGACTGTGATGTTCCGGGTTTTCCGCTCGGGTCCGTCGAGTTTCATGCGAGTACACCGCCGGTGCACCGGGGATCAATGTCGCTAGCTCTTTAGAGCAGGCTCCGTTAAAATACCCGTAGAACAGCGTCTGTGAATTAGAGATGGCAATCAATCAACTGCAACAACAAATAAATAGTAAATATATTGAATTCCACTAATATAATAGTTATAGAAGACCATTTTCTAAACAAAAATATGATCTACAAAAGGATTACAAAGTCACTATGAATTTTGGCGAAAAAATCAAATACGAAAAAAATGATTGCCAAATGCAATGTTGCCAGTTAATTGAAACAGAAAAAAATGTTTTAAATACGATTTCGATATAAAGTTTGCATGGTCATGGAAATGTGTAATTAAACACGGTTTTACGGTTGAAACTGTTTTTATTAGTGAACTGTTGGTGTTTAAATTTTTAGTTTATTTAATAAATAAAAAAATGGACTTAATTTAAGTAACTTAACTTAACCAAAAATATAACTTTATTAACAGCAAAGTACTTTAGTACTCTTTTATATAAAACACGGACCTAATGCAATTAAAAAAATGTTTTTTTAAATCGCTTACTGACGGTTGTATCTGGTAAAATTTATTTACCACTTAATACGATAAACAACACATTTATTTTGACAAACAAAGAATATTTTCACTTCACTTTTTTCGTTTTTAATAAAAAATAATTATTTTAAAAAGTGGCAATTCTTGATCGGTTGAACTGTCCGGCGGTTTTGTGTTTTATAGAAATATTTCAAATTATAACATGTGACGTTTTGCATAACAGTTATAAAAACTAATATGGGTTGTTTAAAAAAAATTGACGGATTCATCAAGTATTTTAAGTTAATTTTCACGTTCTGTGTAGGGTATAATAAAGTTCTGTGATTATTTTAGTTTTATGAAGCAACTGGCCTATAATGATAGAATAACAAAACTTGAATAGAACTTTCACAAAATGTGAATTTTTTATCAAACAACCCGTCCAAGTTTAGAATTTTATCTGACTAACATTTCGCATGACTAGAAAATAACGTTTTTTTTATTAATGATAGAGTTGTGGCATCCAAAACTTATTACGTCTACCCCTAATTTCATTGGAATTTTCAGGCTCGTTTAGAACTTAAGTTATATCGTTTAAAGTGTGCCTGAGTTTTAATGTGCCTGCGGATGTTTCGAAATCGCCGTCTTTTTGTGGAACCATCGATAACTTAGATATTTTAGCATAAATAGGAATATCCGGTTTTGAAATACCCTCCTGAGAAAGTCCGGTAATTGCTTCGAATCTTAAAATGAAAATGAAGATTTTATTACGTCATGAAATCATTTTTTCATTTAAAAAGCTGTATAGCTTTTGACTGCCTTTAAGATTTATCTTGTAAAAGTTGTTGGAAATTTTTTCTATAATTATTATTTTTTTATACTTCTCCCATGTTGAAACAATATTTCAAACATTCCCACATTTGAATATTACAAGATGACAACACAGAGTAAACAACAAACATATTTACTAATATCGAATGTGCTTGTGTCCCGTGTAACTCTGTTTCAATGAACACTGGAACTTGGCTTTGTTTTTAATTTATGTGTCATTTTCAAAAATTGCAAAGATTGGGTGTAGAATTTGTGATGTTTCACCTTTCTACCTCTTTTTATATTTTACTATTAAATATTTTTGGAATTCTTTCATCCCTTCAAGTTTTCTTGAACTTTTCTTTTGGCTCTGATCGATATTTAAATTTTTAAGGCTTTGCATGTGTGTAGTAGGGACGGAAAATTCCTCCCCTACGTCACACAAGCCTTCATGAAAATTGGACCCTTATTTTCTTTGATAACTACAGAAAGCTACTTAAAGCTCCCTTGTACTACATACCTTTAGATATATATGTACTTAACTAATGAATACGTTATTTACGACCTTGAACGTAAATATTTTCGTATTTATGTTGTAATTAAACTCCATCAAACGTTGTGTAATTTTTTTGATTTATGATATGGGACTTTAATTACTTTCTCTTTTTGTGGTAACCTTTTGATTCTAAACAGAGCGTTGAGTTTCAAACTGTATTGGTCTCTCTCTTGCAAATCTAACTTTAAATAATTTCTCTAAATTGGCTAACTTTCCTTTGTCGCTTATTATGATTCCCTACATCCTAACAAACTCGTAAATAAACTGTACTTATTGAAATTTCACATGTTTAATTGAATAGATTTTTGAATGAAACTCAAATGGTTAATTGTTAGTAAATTTGATCATGGTTGTTTTATGTCTGCCTGGCACTCCTCCACTATGATTCAGCTGCTATAAGGTACATATAAAGATGGGTTTAGTAGGTTAATGTAAGTAATAGATTGCGTATTAGACGAACTCAGAATACCCTTTTTCTGCCGAAAATTTGGCTCCTATCCTCCTGCAAGTAAACCAGGTGATCAGATTCTTACTAGAAATTCGCACAATCTTCTAGCGCGGATCGGCTGATTGATACCTAAGTTATCGCGTCCCAACCGTCCTTCCTCTTGCCATCATGCACTGCCTTCAGGTCGTCATCCGAGCCTAGATACCCCCAAATTCCTACTCCTCCAAGGTCTACTATTTACTTAGGGCGAACCGGTTTCGTCCTATATGCAATCATATACTCACGGTGTTGTGTAGAGTTACGGGTCGTGAATCCTCCCTCCACGTACAAGAAATGATGTGAGAGTAACTCTGTCGAGTCTAAAACGCTAGCTGTAAGCGGGTCCACATCAATCAATGTACAGTACATAAAAAGATATATATGTAAACTTACGTTTGGGTAGGATTATAACTCACAATATGAAACTAGCCAATCTCATATTCCGAGCTCGGATCCCTCGCATAGAATTCTGCGAAATTCTAAGTTTGGTAACCGAATATATACATATTAAAAGTGGGTGATATTAATAGATACTAGTAGACTAAGAAATTATTTTCGGTTTGTTCTGGAGTACCGAAAATTCCAAGCTTTTTGATTTGAACTGTTTTCTAAATTTTCCCCCAAGGTTCAACTTTTGGTAAAATTTTTACTATCCCGTGATTTTTCAGTTGTCTCATGTAAATGGTTGATACTTTTTATTAGGCTATCCCGTGATTTTTCAACTGCTTCTTGTAAATGATTGATGTCTATGAGAGTAATTACTCCACAAAATTTTACTCGAATCTTCCTTGTAATTCTTCAATACTCTTCTATTTGACTATCCCGTGATTTGTCAACTGTTTCATGTAAATGATTGATACCTACGAGAGTAAGCGTTCTATAAATTTTTCCTCGAATATTCCATGTAATTCTTCAATACTCTTTTATTTGACTATCCCGTGATTTTCCAAATGTTTGTTGTACCTATTATTTGTCTAGCTATAATAAATCTGTTTTCTTTCAACTGTTCAGTTCAAAATTTATCTCTTCATGTTCAAATTAAAGATTGTGTTTAAAACTTTTTCTATAATTGCGCAACTTCATGGCTTTGTCCCATTTTAAAAGTTAATACCTATACTAATACCTGTCAACTACCTAATAAATATATAATAACCTATATAATAACCTAACCTACTATAATACTAATACCTGTCAACTACCTATTAAAGACCCAGGTACATCTACCTTTAAAGCATTTGACACAGTGTCCTACTGACCGAGTTGTTTTATAAACAGTTTTAATTATGTAAACATCCCCGCTGTCCTCGTGACCTAGATTCCAAACGTGAGATATTTGTTTACTTTTAGAACATTCCTGAACGTGAGATTATATGGTTCTAAATTTTTTTTTTCTTTTGAATTTAATAGTGGTAATTTCTTTTTCGCAAATGTCTAATCTATTCCCCGATAAATATAGTCATAATGCATATATATATACATATATATTTTGTCTCGATAAATAAATATACTGATATATACAATTATATTTTAGTTGAGATAAATTCTAATATCATAACTCATTTTTTGATCATTTTATATTAGCTGAAGTTATAATAAATAGTACATATACTAAAGATAAATACAAAACTTTGACTTGGAAATTTGTCAAACACATAACTATTTTAAATAGTTACTGATAAATTCAAAGATAGGCATTCGAAATCGATACCTTTACTTTTAATATAAGTGTGTTTCTTTTTGATTAAACTTTCTTGGAATATATATATATACATATATATATATATATATAAATATATCTATTTTATATATAATATTTTAATATAGGTACATATCACATATTAAGCAAGTAATATCTTGTTATAAAATTAATTCAAATACCAACTGTTTGCTGCATACCGCTCTCTCGCTGGCACCTGAAATTTTTTTTTTTTTTTTTTTTTAAATTAAACTTACACCTTTAAGGTTTTTTATCCGACCGGGAGCTACACGGTAAAACCTTGTTATGTTTTCCTTACCTAATACCTATTCTTATGTTATCAACTAAATTCAAATAAAATTTTGCCGACTTCAATTTTATTTTATTCCCGTTTAATCTATCTAAATTAAATGATGTTTATCGTTCTAACTGCATTTTATTTCAAAACCCGTTGATTAAATAACTTTTTAATGATAGTTACTTCACGATTAATTTCGAAATGGTAAATCGTTACTTTTATTTAGCAATAAAATATCATCATGTATTATCATTCATTTTATTTTAATATAAATTTTTTTTTTTTCAAATTTTTGAATCTAATAATAGATTAACACTTTGTGGTAGGAATGTGCCGCCCAATTGTAAATTATTTAGCCGAATTATTCTGATGTAAAATTTTTTCCATTTAATTAAATCGGAAATTATTATTAAACACTGTTTTTTTTATTTTTATTCTGCTACATCAACAACACTTTGACTATAACACTTTATTCTCCCTAAATTTTATAATTTTTACGAGTAGATTTATTTCGACTACACTATTTTTTTTTAATTAATAAAAGACTGATACTTAATTTAGACACTCAATTTAATTAAAGATTTTCGTTGAACTTTTCCGTTTAAACTGAACGTACATTATTTTTTTATAACTTTTTTTTTTTTTAATTTGCACTATTTTTAAATTAATTGATTTAAATATTTGATATTTAATAGAACTCTTTCCGTTTAAACTGAACGCACATAAATTTTTTATAACTTCTTTTTAATTTGCACTATTTTTAAATCATTAATATAAATATTTGATATTTAGTAGAACTCTCTCCGTTTAAACTGAACGCACATAAATTTTTTATAACTTCTTTTTAATTTGCACTATTTTTAAATCATTAATATAAATATTTGATATTTAGTAGAACTCTCTCCGTTTAAACTGAACGCACATAATTTTTTTATAACTACTTTTTAATTTGCACTATTTTTAAATAATTAATATAAATATTTAATATTTGCTAGAACTCTTGCCGTTTAGACTGAGCACACGTAATTAATTATCACTTCTTTACTTTTTATTATTATTACATCACTTTATTTATTTACCACACCGACACTTGTCGCGAAATTACTAAGTATTAAAACATGATATTTATTGATTATAAAAACCGAATTTCCCACTGAACAAATTGTATCTATCACAGCACCTTTAACTTTTCACAATTAAATAAAACGTAAACTTTATTTCTATTTCCACTGATTTTAATTTCTCAAATCTTTATAAGACACTGGCTCGAATACGAAATTTTTTCTAAGTCCTGCGATTCTGATTAATTTGAATTTTTCCACCAGTAAATTACCGAACGTATCGTCGCGTCTCACCAACTTCCACTTTTCAAAACCGACCGCAGACTAACGAAAAATGCCTGAGTTCTATTTTTTATACCCCTCTCAGGTCCAAAAGATTGAATCTGAATTTCCTGTGACAAAACAATCCCATGTCTGTCAACTCGCAAACCCTTGAAATTATCTCACCATTATCGAATAATGTTCATTAAGCTCTATTTCCATTGTCTCATTGCTTCCTCTCTCTTATTTTCATACCTACAAGATCCGGATTCAGTTACTTTGTTTTAAATTGCCCTATCGTACTTTGTCTCGCTGTTCATATAAAATTAACTTGAACTTCATAATTTTTAAGTTCTTTTTTTCTCAATTCGTTAAAGGTCCGTCTTCGATAGACTGTATATAATTCTCAATTTTGTTTATCGCTACCAGAACATGAACAAACTCAAGCCAAAACATTTAATATGCATTTTCCAATTTTCTTTTTACTAAATTCCACCATATTCTCATGCCAACTATATGGATCAATTCAATTTTAAACTGTATTATCTCTACTTATGTCGTAGACTTGAATTTTCCCCTTTCCTGTTTTTTTTCTTGTATTCACAACACTTTTTCTACGAATTTCCTCTTCTCTCCTTACGTTATTGCCCACATCCCTATAAATATTTATGTTTCCAGCCGTATTTATTTTATTCATTGTTAATTTAAGATTTTCTTTGCTTTCCTTGGCCGTATCTACTCCCCCATAATTTCACCGTACATTACTCTCCTAAACATATCGTTTTTTTATGTTTGCTGCCTCAATAGAAAATTTCATTTTCTATTTGTTATTAATTAATATATCATTTTTCACATTTTTATAGGAAACACTCCCACTTCGGTCCTTAAATTTCTGTCATTTTTATTACGTCCTATGGGTCATCTCCCAAATTCCGTCCCTTTCTTACCTAAATCCACATTAATTTAATATTTGACACCTGTTTATGTCTGGATTTCGGGGTATTGATCAATAACTCAGCTTTTATTCGAGGGTAATAAAATATAATGGTTTTTAGTTAACATAAACTGCCCATAAGACCAATGGTAATTTTTATCGTCCTTAAAGCCATTAAAATGAGTTTAATCACCTAATATCATGTTCGTTTTCTTATTGTTTAAACAACAAAATCACGTGTGAGATCGTCAACCCAAATAATGTTTCATTTTTCCTTGCAGTCTGTCCTATCTCCCATAGAATTCTCCTCAAACAATTGACGTAAAACAACCCCTTCCGTTTACTTTATCTAACGCAATGTAACTAGAATGACCACCCTATTTGAAATATATAACGATATCTATTTAAACTCGTCTGAAAACGCAAAATTAAGTCGAAATCTTATATTATTCAATAAACACTTCCGTTTAAACGTCCATTTTTTCCATTAGATTCTCTTTTCAAAATCGTTTTCCCGGACTTTATTGCTTCATCTAAAAGTGAAATTCCTAATTTTCCAGCGTTTTTATTCCTTTTAAATATCAAACGTACGTTTCCCTCTGAATCTGGTCTCCTTTTGCTTTCCACGTACTCGTTATACAACTGAATATCCCTACAGTAGCTTTTCTTATGCTTTACACGTCTTTTCTTTAATTTTCCTCCTATTATAATTTTCTTGTTATTTTCTTGCATAGTTTTTCCAACATAATATGGATTAATTTGTCCGTTAAAGGCGGTTGTCAATACCTCGATTGCACTGATTGTTTACATTAGATCTAGGGTCATTGTATCCAATGCACCGGGCGTGAGACCCTGTTTACATTATAGTGTAGTGATCTTTCGGTTGATGACGATATTTTTTCCCATTAATCTCTGACTAATTGCCTAGTTCAAAGTCCATCTCTTTGTTCAAAATATGAATACGCCTTTCACTTTTGTGATTGGTCTGCTTAATTATTTATAGCTTTCTGCTTAGACCTGATTGGCTGTTAAAATATCAATATTTAGAATTGAGCCTAAAGAAAGGGTCTTTCCCTGTGTCGTGACGTTTTTTAATACCATCTGTGATCTTTTTATCAAAATTCATCTCAATCTGTTTAATTTATAGGTCCCTACTGTCAACAAGAATTCAATTTACTTTGATCCGATAGATGTCGCAAGTGTGTCCGTTTTACGAATGGATAAATAATAATATTATTTATCCATTCGTAAGGTGGAATCTACGACATTTTCTTATTTTCACTGTTGATTAATGCAATACATCACAAATTCAGACAATAGTTATAGTACCCGTTTTAATAAAATATTTTTTACAGAAAATTATCGTAATGAAAGTTTCAAAATAGGAATTGTAAAAACATACAGTCCCTTATTTACACGGGTTTTGGGGATTTTTTTATATCTTATTCCGATTATTGAACTAGAATAATATATTATCACCATCATAATATAACGAAATATATATGCCATAGCGCAAACCCTTTTAAATAATAAAAATGTGGTAATTTTTTTTTCTTTATTAGCACCTTACAGAGGCCCTAATGAAAAAAAATCTCAGGACCTAGGTCATCTTTTAGGATGCTGGGTGGTGGTCTTTTTAAGAGAAGGAAGGAGTAAAAGTTCTGAGAAGGAAAAAGGTATGAGGAGTGTGTAGGAATCTGTGGTCAATGTATCCAGAAGTAAAGGGCGTATGAATCCATCCCTGCCACTGCGGTGCAAGGTTAAGATTCGAGAGACTCTGGCAGGAGAGTTATAGATTAGGTCTCGTGATCCGGCCCGCCACGCAGCAGGCGTGCAGATGCATTCGCTGCCAAGACCCAGACAAAACTCACCCGATTAACCCGGGCACTCATGATAACTCACAAATTTGATTTTGGAAATCCATTTACTTTTATATTCTTTTCTCTTTTCTCTCTTCCTCTTCCTCTTCTTCTTCTTTTTTATACTGTTTTTCTTTTTTTCTATTCTATATCATATATCTTGTTTTTGAATATGTATATGTATATATATATGTATATATATATATATATATATATATATATATATATGTACATATATGTACATATATATATAAAAATATATAAAAATATATATTATAATATTAAAAAAATATGTTAAATAGTTTTTCACACACGCTGCTCCACCTTTTTTACACGAGCATGCTCTAAAAAAAAGTGAATCACGTTACATAAAAAAAAATGTTTCTGAAAAATGTAATATCATTATTGTATGTACAAAAAAAAAAAAAATAATAAATAAAAAAAAATAAAAATAAAAAAAAATGGAGGGAATCACTTGAGGCAATCTATGGCGGGTTGTTGGTCGTCCAATAAATGTTTATACCCGCCTCCTAAATTGAAAAGTAGGTAATTAATACAATCTCTTATCCTGAGCGAACCCAGGATTAAAACCGACTTACATGATTCGTAGTTGAGAAAACATAAAAAATTCTAATAATACTGTAACAAAAAAAAATAAGAGTTTGCGTTTCTTAAATAAATGGTTTTATAGTACAAAAGCACATAGTTCAATTGATCAAAGCCGACCGTTCTACAATCATAATACTGAATACTAAAATAAACCATATACCATCTACTTTGTTACTAAACACGCCTTTCTGTAATTAATAACTTTTGCCATTTTGGTTTAACGCGAAATTTAGAAACCCACAAATGTGATTCCATCCATTATGTTTATGAACAACTTTATTATTTATTTAAAGCCGTTCAAAATCATGCATGAAATATTTATTTAGTTACGACTATGATTTTGATAAATACCAAGGTTGTCAGAAACACCACCCACTCCTGGAAACGGGAATAAATAAGCAAATTTGGGAAAGAAGGGAAATTTGAGAAATAAAGGAAAGAAGGGAGATGCCTCTGCGCACGTAAGCCTCGAAGTTGTTTTGGGAAAACTGTGTTCAATATTGTCGTCCAAGTGTTTAAGCCTTTTACGGAAGAAACTTCACAAAGAAACTTATTCGCGTTATAGTTCGGGTACATGTGTTGAATCGGCGCTGGAAAATGAACTGATTTATCTTTTCTTATTAAAAAATTAATAATTAAGATTAAGGGCCTTCGCTCATGGGGAAACTGAAAAAAACAGTTGTGGGCAATCAACCACCTGAAAAAGTCGACTTTCAATTTTTTCTCATCTGACATGTCAAAACAAGACAAAACTTGACAGTTCGTGAGCCATTACCATGGCAATTTGTCAACAATGTAACTAAAATGCGACTACCAGCGTTTCACTTGCATTGTAGACAGGTTGCCATGGTAAACGGTCACGAACTGTCAAGTTTTCGAATACAAAATATCGATTTTGTTCAGAAAGTTGTTTGCGATCGCGTCGACAACTGATTTTTTTCAGTTTCTCTATGAGCGGATGGCCTTATGGAAAATAGATAAAAATAGAAATTATGTTCACTTCATTTTTCTTACCAGGATTGGAAGTATCTCTTCAATGTTTGTACACTTAATTATTGTTCTTTAGCCAAACCCCGTATAACTCACGTATTTGGTCACCGTTTTACAAGGTTCATTAATTCCATTGAAAAAATACACCTCAAATTTTTGAGGCAAATTAATTATAAACGTGATAATTTTACTGAAAAGATAAACTGAAACAATAATGTAAATAAAATAAAGCTGGTCGGAAGAAGATTGGTTCATTTTTCTTTTTAAAACCACTAATACCTTTATTGACAGTCCTGCATTATTGCAATCATTGTATAATTTTATGTTCCTAATGGAGTCACGTGAACTAAAAATATTTTTCACTGCAACACTATATAAATACCGATTCGTTTATAAACTCTCTTATATCAAACAACAGCAAACAATTTTAATAGCACCAAAAGAACTTACAAAAAGGATCTCACAAAGTTTTTTGTAAAAGTTATTAGTTTTTTTTATATATATAAAAACTATAAACATAGATTTTCATATCGCTCTTTCCTAAATAAACTATTGTGAAGGTAAGTGGAATTTTTAAAAATACTCACATAAAACCAAAAAAAATAAATTTGGCAGATTTTTTAGCCATTGTGCAAGTCGATATTTTTCTTTGAAAAGTCGATATATTCCGTTGAAAAACCATCCAAAAATCAATCAAATATTGTGTGTTTAATATCCATTGTAAGAAGAGCATAGGTATTAAAACTGCGAAATAAATGAAAAAAAATTGGACCCCTTTTTATGAGGCGATTTTGATATTTTAAACACTGATTTATTTTTCTTTTGAACCCATAGTCAAATGCAAAAATGTCAACAATCTCTGTTAACAAAGAATGAATTACACTGTATTTTAGATACTTTTACTGTATCGAGTTAACAAAATCGGCTGGCAATGGACAAAACCTATTCACTCGGTAAGCTTTTCCAAGGTTTAGAATAGGAGAGCTTTGCCATTTCAATCGTAAAATAGTTTGACTATCTGGTATCTGTAACAATGTCTGCTTTTATTGCGGACAGTCGGTCGCTTGAAAACAGGTCTTACGATTCAATTGTACGGAAACTGCTTTCAATGATAGAGTAAGAACTATGCAAGTGAACTCACTGAATGGAGATGTAATACTTACATTTTTTTAACATTAATTTTTAATTTTTTTGTGTGAACTGAGCAGATAAACCCTTGGAGAGTGGTCTTCCTTCAACGATTTGGCGATGAAACTGATATCGGCGATGTACTAACTTAAAACATAACAGCTGTCACAGTCAAATTGGTAATTTTTTCAGAATTACGATACAACGCCGCACGAGAGTGCTAACTACTCCGAACTGTCTGTGGGACTGAAGCATCCCCAATTTGTAATTCATTTTAGTCTAAAAGTAGCGTGCAGGTGGAAGAGATGAGTGAGATGAAGGTGTGGCAGTACCTGGGTATTCAGATATCATCACCAAAAACGGGCAAGCCATTTCAAACAACGTTTCTGATTAGCGGTCTTACACCACATTCTGAAAGTATCTGCAAAAATATTAAAATAAAACATTTACACAAATGGTAAAACCTTTCCTCGGTGGAGACCAAACTATTCGCTCTGCCTTTGTACCGGAAAAGAGATTCCCGCAAAGTTGTATATGTGTGATTTTTGGCGCGCATTGCTCAGGAAACGGACGGAAACTTGCAGCTATCTAAATATGAAACCAGGAAGTCAAACCCTCACGAACCAACTTTGTAGAATCTCTTCAACCACAACTGTTTTTGTCAATAGGTCTTAGTAAGCTTCAATTGCCTTAGTAAGTGTAATGTGTCACAATTGGTCTACGATTAGTTCTCACACTGCGTTAGTTGTCTACGGACCCTTCGGGTCACATGGTCTCGTTTACTACATATGACGAAGATAATCGAAGGCAGGTGTGCATTCATTATCATACCAGAGCTACGCAGACAAAACCAAGCTTCCAGTTACTAAGTGCATAATTCCTCCTAAACTATATTTATAAATTACGATACGTCAATAAACAGTCACCGTGATCTCAAGAAAATAAGTCTTTTAACACTAGAGTACACGCGTGGGCTACATATGTAGCCCAGGGTATTGTTTTTGTTCATAACTTCGTGAAATTGAGTGATTTAACTTCGAGTCTCTAGCTAAGCTCCGATTGGTTGTTGCTCGACGCATTCCGTGTGGCGTGAGCGATCGACGCTAGCGCGCGTGTGTAAAATAATGAATTAAAGTTGTTGGGCTACGTATGTAGCCCATGCGTGGACTGGCGGAACACAAGAAAGCACAAGGAAAACTGTATAAGGCGTATATGTAATGATCACCAAATTTTTATTTGTCCTTCGTGTAATGAAAATTTTAAAAAAAGTTAGAAAAAAATGTAAGAATTGAACCAAGAGTTGGTTGATCTCGAATAAGTAAAAATTATGTGATTTTTTGAGAAGTCTGAAGTTTTGATAATATTTTAAGTTCAAGAAAGAGAAGATATATATTTTTTTTATTTCGGTACTTAATAAATGTCATTTATAATAATAAATGAGTTTTATATAAAAATTAAACGATTTTATTTCAGTATATTTTAATTTAAAATGGGCTACAAGAGAAGCCCACGCGAGCACTCATGGACGTTTTAGAGGCGCGTGTACCGTAGTGTTAATAAGGTTATATTTTGCATTAGTCAGAAGTATACTGGAATATGCTTCGCCAATTTAAAACCCACAAAACAAAGTACATATAGATAGTATAGAACATATTCAAATCAAATTTATAAGATATCTTACCTTCAAATTCAACAATAACTTTGAATGCACATTTCAAACTTTGCAGCAAAGGCGGGCAATAGTTGATTTGACATTTATACACAAAATTTTAAATAATAACTTTGACGGTACCGAACTTCTTTCCCTAGTTAATTTTAACATACCATTAAGACGTACACGCCATACAGAACTATTCCACACGCTTAATTACAAGACAAATGCAGCATCTAATTGGCCAATCAATCGTGTTCTTCATATGTTCAATGTTATTGGTCTAAATTCTAACATCGACATTTTCTCCGATTCACTGCCCAAATTTAAAAAGAGCATCATGTCAATATTATAATTATCGTAGATAGCAAACACTTTGTGGCTTGACATTATATATAATGAAACAAGTACTTTGTTTAAAAACCACTTAATTACTCAACCGAAACAGGTCGACGAATATAAATAAAAATAAGTGGTTTTTAAACAAAGTACTTGTTTCATTATATAATATTATAATTTGTTCAATGCGCATACATACATACATACATACATACACACACCCTCACACACCCACACACAACCTCACACACACACACACCTTCCCACATACATCACCCGGTAATTACTTAATATGACTAACTAACTAACTAACCATCACGCCGTTTCCCCGCAGGGGTAGGCAGAGAGGACGGACCGCCAAACAACTCGGTCTTGGCACACACTCTTTGCCTCACTCACATTCATACATCGTCTCATACATTCTCTTCTATTATTCTGACTTTTGACATGGCCCGACTCAAGTATTTGATTCACTTGATCGTGCCACGTCTTCCTCGGGCGTCCCCGACTTCTTCTACCATTCACATTCGCGTCGTATATTCTTCTTACACTACTTTCTTCGTTCATTCGCTCTACATGCCCAAGCCATCTGAGGGTCCCTTTCTTAATCTTACTCATTATGCTTACATCAGCCTTACATTCTTTGCGGATATCCACATTTCTCACACGATCAAACATTGTTTTACCACACATACGTCTCAGGGATCTTATTTCAACAGCATTCAGCTTACTTTCATCCTTCCTTTGCCAGTTCCATGCCTCACTGCCATACATCAGGGTAGGTACCAGGACTCCATTGTGGACTGCCAGCTTCGCTTCTTTTGACAGTTTTTTATTAGCGCCAACGGCATTCAGTCCACCATTAATGGAGTTTCTTAATATGCATACAATAAATACGACACTACAATGAAACACATAATAGGTACCCACCGTGTAATATACTTATTAATTGTAATTTTTTTTAACCAAATTAGGTATCTAATGTACTGTTTGTTTCTGTTAATAAATAAAAAATAAAAAAAATAAATAAAAAAAATAAACAAATAATAGTAGGTACTAGAGTATAGGTAGGTACTTTTCCCAGTACTGATAAACAGCGAATGGCACTGATAAATAACAAAGGATATAAGAAATATTTTAAAGAGTTTAAGAGAACCTAAGGGGGGGCATACATTAATTACGTGAGCTCAAAAAGGGGGGGGGGGGGGGTTCCAGCAAAATCTCACGTTACTTGAAAAGAATATACGAAGTGGCCCAAACTTATCTCACCAAGATTGGAAGAAAAACTGCTAACGTTATTAATGTATGCCCCTAACCTAACCTAAGATAAAAACGCTATCAACAATCAAAAAATGACATTCCATCCAGATATTAGCTGATGTTATTCATTACTGGCCAATAAACGATTTATTTATCGTCACCACAAATAAGAGAAACGGACTCGCAACAATAACATTTGGCTGTCATCAGTTCTTTTGTTTTGCTCTTTCAAAAAATATTCTTAAACCAATCTTTTTATTGTGTTTTGGTTGTTAAAAGTTTAGTGTGTTGGAATCTTCTCCCCACTGATCTTCCAGGAGTCACTTCTTGCTGCTCATTTTCAGATATTTATATAATTTTTTTACTTCTCTCACTTTTTATATAAGCTGTAATTTTTTGAACAATGGAGGAGGATTTCCCTCCTGTACCCCTTACAAAGCCCCCAGATCCCCCTCCTGACCCTCCAGATGGAGACATTTCAGATAAAATAGACTTTTCAGAACATTCAAACATTTCAGACAATGAATCTGTCATCCTAACCTCAATTAAAAAAAGAAAATTTAGTCCCCTTTCCCCAAAAAAACATGATTCGCCTTTGTCTTCTCAGTCCCCTCCAGCTCTTCCTCAACCTCCTCCAACAATTTTTTACTCTACTCATTCCCGTGGCCCCTACATTGTATATGCGCAAAAAACTGAACAAGGTAAAACCATCCATCCTCTTGAATTTGGTAAATTTCTTTCAAATAACAAGAACCTTTCGATTAAACCTGGAGGTGTTAAAGCCGAGGGTCGCTTCCGAATCTCTGTTGAATTCCTGTCAGGTTCAGCCGCCAACAACTTTATCAAAAATATATTTATTTCATCTAATTCTAAATTCAAGGCGTACATCCCAACTTTCAATGTCACTCGAATGGGCCTGGTCAGGGGTATCTCGACCGATCTGTCCATTCCAGAAATCCTATCCTCACTTTCAACCCCCCAACATATCGGCAATCCCATAAAAGCCAGGAGGCTAAATTATAAGGACACCTCTGAGGGCATCGTTTCCTGGAAGCCCTCCCAATCTGTCGTCATCACATTCGAAGGACAATCTCTTCCCTCCCATATTTATTTATTTTTCAACTCCTTACCAGTTGAAATGTACACTTATCCCACCACTCAATGTTACAACTGCTGCCGTTTTGGTCATACCAAAGCTGCATGCAGATCCCCTCCCAGATGTTTCAAATGTGGAGAAAACCACTCGGCTGACCAATGTTCTTCTCTCTCTTCACCTAAATGTTTTAACTGCTTAGGCGCTCATTCCGCCATTAACTCTTCTTGCCCCGAACAATCTCGCCAAAAAAATATAAAAATTTCTATGGCCTCTGAGAACTTGTCTTTTCTGCAGGCTTCTAAATTATTCCCGCCTGTCAAAAAATCATTTTCCGAGGTTTTAGCCAGTAACTCTTCATCCAACCCTCTCGCCACCTCCTCAACATCTTCCCGTTCAACAAAATTCACATACAAAAACCCTATCTCTAAACAGGCTCGTGGATACGATCAGCAACAACACAACTCACTTCTCTTAAATTCCAATGGTTCTCCTCTTTCACACGCCACAAATGGGTGCGCAAACAATTATAATTCATCCTCAACAAACTATCAAAAGCTTTCTGAACAACTCTCCTAAGATAATTCTTCATTTATTCAAACTCTTATTATGCTTCTAATTGACCTAATTTCTTCTCAAACTAATCTACCGTCCAACGCTGCTTCTATTATTTCCACATTAAAATCATTTATTCAAAATGGCTCTTCAAGATGTCAGAATTCTTCAGTGGAATAGCCGCAGTGCTATTTCTAACAAATCAAACCTTCTTAACCTATTAAATTCAAACCTTGTTTCTGTGGCTGCTGTCTCGGAGACATGGTTTACTCCATCCACCCACTTTAATGTGGGAGGGTACTCCTGTCTCCGCGATGATCGCCCGGAAGGTACGGGCGGTGGTGCTGCCCTTTTTATTAAAAAATTCCTTCCGTTTTTCCCAATAAATAATATCAAACCCCCCAATGCTGACTTTCAAATGGTTGCAGCTAAAATAAAGGACACTTCCTTTGTTTCTATCTATCTTCCCCCAACATCGCACTTCAATAAACAAGCGTGGTTGCAAATTGTCCGTCAACTAAGCCCTCCTTTCTATTTATTGGGTGATTTTAATGCCCATTCCCCCGTCTGGGGTTCTGCTTTCTGTGATCGAGACGGTCGAAGTGTGATGGATTTCCTAGATGAATCCAACCTTTTTCTTTTGAATGACGGATCTCCTACTAGAATCTCTCACCCCAACACAAACCCCAGTGCAGTGGATCTCTCCATATGCTCTATTAATCTGGCACCTCTCTCCTCGTGGGTGGTGTCCCCCGACCCCTGCTCCAGTGATCATTTCCCGATCACCATCACTTATCAAACTTCTTTCCATTCAGACAAGGCCCATATTTCGACAAAGATTAAAACAAAACACACCAAATGGGACGAATTTAACTCACATATGGATAAGTTTATACAAAATTTATCCTATACCGATACATTATCTGTCAAAGATGACTACGATAACTTCAAATCAATGCTCGTAACTGCAATCAATAAATCAAATCCTCCCCCTAAAACCAAATCTCTCAAAACACTCCCTCCATCTCCCTGGTGGGATGAGGAATGTTCCAAAGTAGTGAGAATTCGGAAAGCTAAATCTCTTTCCTATCGTCACAATATGACTATGGAGAACTATCTCATATACAAAAATGCCGAAGCCAATGCCAAAAGGGTATTGAGGTCAAAAAAAAAATCCGGGTGGTACAACTTCTGCAGTTCAGTATCTCCGAACACTCCAATTTCAGAAGTTTGGTCTATGATTCGAAGATTTCGATCCTCCTTCAGTCCAACATCTCCTCGAGCTTCTCATTCTAAATGGATAGACGAGTTCTTGGACAAAATTGCCCCCCCTTCTGTACCTAACTTAGATGAAATAACTCCAATCCACAACACTCCTATGTCTGATCATTGGCTTGACTCTCCATTCACTTTAATTGAATTAAAAAATTGTTTATCAACAGTCAAGGACTCATCTCCAGGCAGAGATGGTATACCTTATAGCATTATCAAAAATAGTAATGATAATGTTCTAAATCACTTTTTAAGCATCTTAAATAAAATCTTCCAGACTGGCATAATACCTGATGACTGGAGTTCTCAAATAATCATCCCAATTCTAAAATTAAACAAATCACCCAATTCTGGATCCAACTATAGGCCAATTGCTCTTTCATCCACCCTTAGTAAAATTTATGAAAAATTAATTAAAAACCGGTTAGAATTTTTTGTCGAGAGTAATCATCTTCTCTCTCCATCCCAATTTGGATTTAGGAAAAAGAAATCTACACAAGATAACCTCGCCATCATCAGCACTGATATTAATTTATCCATTTCTAACAAAGAAGTATGTCTTGCAGTCTTTATAGACATAGAAGGCGCCTTTGACAATGTTTCCATCCCAATTCTTAAAAAAAAACTTTTAGGCCTTGGCTTACCCCTCATGTTTGTCCAATCTATTATTAATCTTTTTCTCGATAGGAAAATTTTCATTGAGCTACCAGATGTTACTCCTCAGAGTAGGTCAATTTGGAAGGGTTTACCCCAAGGCGATGTATTATCCCCCTTACTGTATAATATATACACACACGATATGCATGTCACCATTCCCCCTCAAGTAAAAGTTGTTGAGTTCGCAGATGACATAGCTTTCTTCTTATCATCCAAAATCATTCCATCCGCCGTCAAATATCTTAATGAAGCCATGGATGCCCTTTGCACATGGCTTACTTTAAATGGTCTTGAACTTTCAGTACAAAAGAGTCAGTGTGTTACCTTCTCAAATCGTCATAATAACCCCCCTGTTCAAATTTTATTTAAAAACTCTCCAATCCCCAATGCTTCCGAAGTAAAATTTTTGGGAGTAACATATGATAGGAAACTTAAATGGTCTTCCCACATTAATAATATAGTTACTAAATGTGAAAAAAATTTAAATATTATCAGATCATTGACTGGCGTTTGGTGGGGTGCTCATCCTATCTGCATTAAGTTGCTCTACAATGCACTTATTCGAAGTCATCTCGACTATGCCTGCCCACTTTTTAGTACTGCATCCAAAAATGCACTCAGTAAATTAGACAAAATTCAATCTAAGTCATTGCGAATAATAACTGGCGCGATGCAATCGTCGCCCATCAATTCCCTTCAAGTAGAATGTTCTGATCCTCCTCTTTATTTAAGGCGTCAATTATTTGCTGACAAATTTGTTCTTAAATGTTTAAATTCTAAAAGTCATCAGATTATTCCCAGAGTCTCGTTGTTCAACGACTCAACACATTCATCTACAATCAGAGCTCGAACTAAACCTCTCCCTGCCATCTGTAAAAATTTTCGCTCTCTCTCAGAGCTTCAAATTATCAAAAATGATCTTCTTCCTTTGTACAAATTAAAATATAGTCACGTCACCCTATCCCCAACGATTTTAGAAGAGATCGGCATCCTTAAAAGTCATTCCAATCTCCCAGCCCGTACTGTCAATAATATGTTCAATGACATTATTTCTTCTAAATGGCCCAACTCTTCTCTTTTATTTACTGATGGCTCCAAATCTCCGGACTCTCCTAACTGTGGTATTGGTATTAACGTTTACCACAATAATTCTAATGAAAGAATATTTTATTCAATTTCAAACCAATTTTCAATATTTTCTGCCGAGTGCATTGCGATTATTGAATCTCTCAAATATATAATAAAAAATAATTTTGAACATTCTCTTGTTCTCTCCGACTCTCTCAGTTCCCTCCAAAAACTTAAAACAAGTCCTCTTCTTCATCCTGATGATCACTTTGTATGTCTTATTCGAGTATTGATAACCTCCATTCAAAGCTCTGGAAAAACTGTCACTCTGATTTGGATTCCTGGACATGTTGGCATAGTGGGTAACGATATTGCTGATTCCTTAGCAAAACAAGGAGCGTCTAACCCTACCGTTACCCTCGTAAACCATATTCCCCTGTCTGATATTTTTTCCATCATCAAAGATAGATCCCGCAATGTTTGGACAGAGTATTGGAACATTGCTAGTCAATCCAAGGGTGCCCGCTACGCCTCAATACAAAGGACTATCCCATCAAAACCGTGGTTTCAAAAATTCCCCCATTTTTCCAAAAAAGAAATCTCCTTACTTATTCGTATGAGAATCGGACATTGTTCCGTTCCTTCTCACCTTTATAAAATTCATGTGCTTGACTCCCCAGATTGTACGTTCTGTGGTCTAGATGTGGGAACTTTAGATCACATATTTTTTGATTGTCCCTCTCTAAATAAATATCCTCTCTTCTATCAAGCGTTATCAAAAATTGCCTCTCCTCCATTCAACATCTCATCTCTTCTAAGTCTGAACTCTACTCCAATCTTCCATAAAATTCTGAAATTTGCACATTTAAATAAAATTAATATATAAATTCACCTTTCCTTTCTCTGTAATTATAAATGATGGCCTAGAACACCCTTGAAGGGTGAAAGCCAGAAATAATTGAAAAAAAAAATAAGAGAAACATTGTCACTAATATAATTACATATTATTATTATGTGCATTAGATTTTTAAAATAAATATTCATCATCATCACTCTTGTCTCTACAACCCCTGGTGGGTCTTGGCCTCCTCAAGAGTCTTCCTCCACTCATCTCGGTTTTGTGCCAGCTCTCTCCAGTTTAGAAGCTCTGGTAGATATATCTTTGAGGACGTTGTCGCTCCATCTTAACCTTGGTCTTCCCAGGCTCCTTCGCCCTATCGGTCTTGAGTTCAGCAGGGTGCTTGATGCTCGGTTATTCCCTCCAAATGACCCAGCCACCGAAGTCTTCCTGCTTTTGTAAATTTTGTGACGTTTAGCTCCTTATACAGAGCTCATTGTTATAACGAATATAATAAATATTACTGTCAAAAAATATTTTATTATTAAATAATGGTTTACAATGCTGTAAGCATTTATTCGATGGTAACGCCTGCGCCTAGCAATGCGCACTGGAGCAAAAAGCGCACAGCTATCAAACGCGAGATTTTACGAAACATTCCATGTCAGTTGCCAGTTTTGAATAGTTCAAATTTCTAGTTTCTTAATCCTTCTATTCTAAAAACGCGTGTGTATAATAAAGTTTACAATACAACTAATTCGTGTTTTGAACTTAAACAATCTTTCATTTCAATACACCTAAACACATAAAGAGTCCTCGAGCCTGCACGCCATACTACTAACATCATTAAAAGTTCGAAATGCTGTTGGTAAATGGATGATGAAGAAGTAAGCTAGCAGAGCATTAAACCCGCGATGCCAAGATGAAAATCCGATGTCTTTGATCTTAGACTTAGACCACTCGATCGATGACGAACAATTTTCTATAAATATTAATTTATAAACTTTGAAGGTTTCTGGAAATATCATGTTTTATCATGTTTTCGCCTTTTGCCGAATTTTGACAAATAATTATAATTTATGTCCAATAATTACAATTAAAATAATGTAATCACTATTTTCCTTTGTAATGTTTTGTAATTTGCATAATTCTATTACAGCACACCCTACCCGTACTATAACGTAATATTGTTTGTGATAAAATATAACACACGTTTATAATAATTGACATTATCCACATCAACAACAGTGTCATGATGGTAAGCTGTAAATTAGTTCCCAGAACTGATGCCGAGCGTATAAATCCTGGGAACTAATTTTATTCTAATGCATAAATATTATAACATTTTTGAAGTGAAACTTCTCTTAATTCGGGTGAAACGGAAATGCGTCACAACTCAGTTCTACACATATACTCGGTTTTAATATAATGCTGTAAATTCGCCCCTCGGCGCGTGCCTTCCATAGCGTTGTTGCCAAGGTGCCTGACAATGTCAGCAGCCAGAGAGATAGACATTAAGACAACGGGGGTTCGAATCCTACGAAATCCAAAAAAAAATTAATATTTTGTGAAATCAACATCCAATATTCAAACCATGTAGCGGTAAGAACCGCTAAGACACTATATTGCTCAATGGATTCGACCAGTGTGGTTGGCAGCATTACAAGCCATCTGTATTCCGAGGTTGGTGCCCATGCTTCGCAATAGTTCGAGAGCGCCGCGGGCACATAAGTACTGGAGTTTGGTTCCAGGCGACTTGTGAGACGGCCGACGGCATGTGGATCCTGACAGAAACTCGACGGGCAGAAGATCTCACAGATTCACAGACCTCATGGGAATTATCAATCACGTATCGTTATTATATTTTCATTGGTTTTCTCATACATAATTTAACATACTATTTGTCGTTTAATAGTTCTAGGGCAATTTTAATAAACGACTGGCGCCTTCCATCTTTCATTCTTAGAAGCAACTTATGATACAATATGCACTGTTTTCTTGGAGCAGTCACCATACCCTGAGATAATCATTTAATTTATTTAGAGTCTCTTTTGTTGATCAAACCTTGTATTTATGATTAAATATTATATTCCTTTTATAGCCTTTAATTTCATTTAGTATTGATTACCATATTCACATGTCTTACCTACCCTGAGCTTAGCATTACCTTACTACAAGATTTAACTTTCATAACCTCAATATTCCATTCTGACAGTTAAGATGTCGATTCACACATTTAAATACCACGAGGTTAACCAAATACGTTTAATTACGTTATATTTTGGCACCAACGTGACGTATAACGTTTCAGTGGCACCCAACGTGCTTTGAACTATTTTATCATATTTTGTTTCGTTTAAAATATATTATCTAGTGGGTATACATTTTTTTGACGGTGGAATTCTGTGAGGTCATCTGCGTTTCTAGATGGATTTACATGTAAGTCTTTTTGAACATTTAATGTTAATTTATTATTGCATATTCTCTTTGTCAGCCTGGATCAAACTCATTATTTTATTCAATTCCCTTTGAAACTTTTATTGTAGCCGTGAATAATTAATTAATGCTCAAATATTGTTCGCTTCTCGCAGATTAATTATGACAAACTTTGTAACCACTATTTGACTATTTGAATCTTAATTGTTCGTTGAATTTGAACGATCTATTTTATCATATTCCTTGTTGTGTTCAATACATGAAATACAAAAATCGTCTAATTATTTTTTCCGATTTTTTTTCAGAAAATGTAGGTACTTTTAGCCTCAGTTTGTCACAATGTAGCATTCATGGCTTCAGGAATCACATGGCGTTAATCTGGGATTATAGGTTATTATGCCGAGTACAATTTAAATTGGACCACATTTATAATTAAATTATGTAAGTTAATAATTATTTAAAAATTCTTTCTTGTGTTTTAAATCGGTTTCAGATTGAAATTTTGTTTCAGATTGTTAAGCATCATTTTCGAATTATTGATGTTCTTTAAAAATTATTAGGAAAATCCTTACAACGAAATTTTATTTTTCATTTATGAATAGGGACCTTAGTGATTCTGCGCCCCATACACTTTTACTGGAAATTATCTGAGCTTCTTCATTATTTCTTAAAGATTATCGTATTTTTTGAACATTTACATCCTGGTGATTTAGGGTATTGACAAAAAAAAATTTTTTTCATGCGACCCAAGTGAATTTTTGTCACGAACAAGGCTATCTTTGTCAGCCGTTTGTTGTTTTTCTTCCTTTAACCATGTTTCAAATATTTTATTTCTTTAAATAACTTTTCATAAATATGTTTTCAGTATGGCCAGCATTTTTCTAATGATAAGCGGTGGAAATCATTTTAGACGTCAGATTTCTTCACGCAGATCTGCGGAGGTATTGCTGGGACCAGTTCTTCGCAACAAGCGGGTTTAATTTTTTTTTCATTTATTTTATTACTAGTGGATATAATTGTATTGACAGATTTTGACTTTTGGGAAGTTTTTAAATCATTAATTCTGTTATTATCTTCTTTTGGTAATTTTTTAAATTATTAGATCCGTTTTGCAGTTGATGGTTTTTCAAATTTGTTGAGCTGACATGAAGATCGATGTTTTAGCTCATTCCTTTTGACAAATCTATCGTTTAGTTAATGGGGATTTAAAATCTTTTTGGTTTAATTATCGATTTAAAATCTAATTTTATTGGGGGTTGATAAACTTTACCGATGTCCTGATTTCAGAATAATCTGTACAGTATTCTGTTGCATCATGATATATTAAACTTTATCAGGGTAGATTCGTTCATTTTGTTAGCATCGGAGGACATTTTGGATATGTGTCTCGATTGAAAATTGCTGGTTTTAATCGGGACTTACAGATCACAATGATTACTTTGATCTCTCAAATATTTAGTTTTATTGTTCTGTTGGATTTAAATTATTGGGTCATTTTCTTAAATTTTTTTTTAACTTCAGATCTTTTCACATTTAATTTTTTTTCTCAGATTTTCTACTAAAAATGGGCATACGTATTGATTTCATCGGGATTTTTCATATGTACGTTTCAGGAGTTTAATTTACGGTTCATTCTGGGATTGTTATTACATCCTTTTAGGGTTCTACATGTGATAACATATTGTTAGTTCGTGCTGTGTTTTTTTCTCTTAGTACGGATTTTACAAAAATTTATTTTTTTACTGGAATTTTTTTTTTTCTCATAGTGACATCTGTGGTCAGTTAGTAGTACTTTCTAGCATTGAGTTGTGAGGCCTCGCTTATTAAAAGCATAGTAATATTCAGGTTACATAGTTTGACGATAGATGTCAGTAGTGGCATTTCTGAATTAATATAAATATAAATCGAACAATTTTTGTCATGATTTACTGCGATACTTAAATTGGTTTTTGCGTGATATCAGATAAAAATTGAGCGCACATCAAATTACACTTCCATAAGTACCATGTCTCTTTTGAGGGATTATTTTATTGATTTATTAATTGTTATTAAATATTTTATTTGATAAATACAGCGTTGGTTTGTTCCGTCACAAATAAATGCTCATATTTTTCAATTGTGTTCGTGTACGTTTTGTCTGTCTGTAATTTGTCTTGTGTTCGTAATACATAGTCAGGTTGTTTTCTCGGGGTGGTGTAGTAAGTACCTGCATAAAACAGGTCATTCTTGCGGTGGTACCATATAACTGGTGTCGCAGTTTAATATTCTGATCAGGTATTACCTCGTCAGGTTTTCGCGGAAAATGCGAACGTTTAGCACATGAATATACACATGGGGCGTGGCTACGCTTATTTTATTGATCAATATTTGGAAGTTGGTTTCATATCATCTCTTCGGAGGATTTTTAAATGATGTGTAAACAGACTCTTGGTTATTGTTGATTTTGATGATAAGATTTGCATATTTTATCTGGTTCTGGTTAGTTCTGGATAATGGGAACAATTCATTTCCCATCTCCTCGGAGGTTTTAGCGGAATGACAGTTTGGCATAGGGCCGTAGGTGGTGGTTTAACACAAAACACATGTGGTACATCGTAATATGGTGTATTAATATTACATTAAATGGTGATAAATTTCACTGCAATTCTATCTCTTTGAGGATTTACACGAGATTATGTGTACGTATTTAGTATTTATGTCTTGTGGTTGTTTAGGTTTAACAGATATATTTTTATGCGTGTTAATTAATTGTTCAGGAAAATATTTCGGAAGATAGTATAATTTTTTTTCTACAAATTTATCTTTCACATTAGAAACGGGGTCATGTTACAATGAAGATATTTTTACATTATTTTTTTATAAGAATTTTAAATAGTAATAAAAGATAGTTCTTTTGTTTTAAAATAACAATTAACTTTCATTAATTTTCTACGTTGAGTGTTATGTGTTCACTTTGTTCCTGATCTCTGTTTCAGTTTGATTTTATGAGTTCATATTTGAATATTAATGTTGATCTTTTTACTGCACTTCGACCATGATTATTTTTTTTTTACATTTGGAATTAGAGAGACAAATATTTTTTTTTAAGTCTGAAGTTAGACATTGTTAAATATTTAATAAATTTGGAATTATTTTCTGGGCGAATTCAGCGACATCTATGTTCTCAAATTATAATCAACACTATATTCTTGGGAAATGATTTAATATTTATTGATATAAATTTTACTTGCTGTTTTGTGAAGTCTAATTGAATATAATCATATTGGCATTTTTCATGTTTGAATTTGATCGATTAATATTAATAATTTGAATATTGCGTTGTGCTTCTGTGGTGATTAACATTATAACATACATAGAATTAAATGATGCATTCCATATGTTTTTCAAAGGTTATTTATAATATGGTCAGGGTGACTTTTTGCCTTTTAGGATCTCAGTCGATGAAGTTTTTAGTACTTTGGCACTGTTTTAATGTAATATAATATTTTAAAGTTTCCTTTTTTTTTAATTAGATTTTGTTTTGAGAAAACCAATTTTTAGGCAGGTTCAGTTTTAGGGAACGACAAGAAACTGGAGTATTTGGGTCTCACAATCTGGACTACATCTTCAACTATTCGAACTACTTCACTTCGGAAGTTCATCATCTTACTCGGATGGCGCATTTCATTGCAGTTTTCTGATCTCCACTCTATATGGAACTTCTTGCACTTTCTGTCACTCAAGGATTTTCTTCAGCTTTCACAAGATGCAGTCTTGACCATCATACATCTTCATTCATATTGGGCGGCAGAGCTAGCAGCGCGGGAAAATTTTCATCACCTACACAGAACCTCACTTAATGACTTTTTTCTGCTCCAGTTTGGATTATAAATCATAAACGCAAATCAAGATCCAATTAGTGCGGCGATGTACGCAGACGGAGGAATGGTCTGATTTCGGCGTTTTTTTTCCATCTCTACCTTGGGCCATCTTGGGTCATCAGTTATTGAATGCATCATAATAGGAGAGATGCTGCATAGTTTGACGCGACTTTCTTTTCATCGCTTTACATTGAAGTCATGCCTACAGTATTGCAGTACGGTGGTCACCGCTTCCTCCATGAAGTACATTATATGGATTGGGAGTACTTCTATCACCAGGATCCTTCCGGCTAACAATCATTATATTTTGGCGTCTTCCAAGACTAACATTTACGACCAAGGCTCACATAGTATGCAGTTCTCTTCAGGAAGTGACACATGGACCTCATGATTTCCAGGAGGAAATATTTTCTCTTTGGTGGAGGGGTAATGTAGCGGTAAGAACCGCTAAGACACTATATTGCTCAATGGATTCGACCAGTGTGGTTGGCAGCATTACAAGCCATCTGTATTCCGAGGTTGGTGCCCATGCTTCGCAATAGTTCGAGAGCGCCGCGGGCACATAAGTACTGGAGTTTGGTTCCAGGCGACTTGTGAGACGGCCGACGGCATGTGGATCCTGACAGAAACTCGACGGGCAGAAGATCTCACAGATTCACAGACCTCATGGGAATTATCAATCACGTATCGTTATTATATTTTCATTGGTTTTCTCATACATAATTTAACATACTATTTGTCGTTTAATAGTTCTAGGGCAATTTTAATAAACGACTGGCGCCTTCCATCTTTCATTCTTAGAAGCAACTTATGATACAATATGCACTGTTTTCTTGGAGCAGTCACCATACCCTGAGATAATCATTTAATTTATTTAGAGTCTCTTTTGTTGATCAAACCTTGTATTTATGATTAAATATTATATTCCTTTTATAGCCTTTAATTTCATTTAGTATTGATTACCATATTCACATGTCTTACCTACCCTGAGCTTAGCATTACCTTACTACAAGATTTAACTTTCATAACCTCAATATTCCATTCTGACAGTTAAGATGTCGATTCACACATTTAAATACCACGAGGTTAACCAAATACGTTTAATTACGTTATATTTTGGCACCAACGTGACGTATAACGTTTCAACCACTTAAAAAAATAAGTGGTTAGGCATTACAATATGTTTATTTTGTTTGTTCGAAAATTTAATTAAACATATTTATATCACAAGAATGGTAGTTAGGCACTATTTGGATTTAACAGAGACACCTGAAATGGATTGTTTTGAAAATAGTATTAGAAAAAGTAAATAACTGTCATCTGTTGTTTTGAAAAATTTTGCTGTTTATTTTTTTCATTGTGAAAACTAACTAGTTGTGCAAGTTTCAAGTCACAAAAGGATTGTACTGATCTGAATTTTAAGCGGATAAGATTACGAAGGCCTCCAAGCTGCACAGAACTACAAAACAAGGTTGGTGAATCTGTTTTTTCCCTTGAGATTTTGTCTGATTGCTAGTCTTTGTGATACATTGTCTGCGCAAGTAGATTTTCATGTCTTGGGTTATTTACTCACCTCAGGTTCGAATTTGTTATAATGCAATAAGCAAAAGAAAAGAAAGTGATATAAAAACTTTCTAGTTTCACTTCTACCGCGTGTGAATTACACACCCTGATTTTTTAAATTTTATTTTCTGTGAATCCTAGTCAGACCATAAATGGTAGCCCAAATAAAAATAAAATCAGTCTTCAATCGGTGTCATAGAGCCCGAGAAAATTTCTTTAAAGTTCCCACACTAAGAGGTTGCGTTGTTTTAGAATAACTATTGTTGGGGATTTTTTTCATGAATTTGTGGCGGCCACTTGTGCCGAATTAATCGCTCCGCCACTGGACTCTAGGCGAACGCACTAGAAACAATCTACGAAGTATCTACAGCCAGGTACCGCGCACTGCGCTAGTGCACATACTCACGGCATACCTACCTACAACGTAATACCAACAGCTGCCTAGAAATAATAGTTCGGCCACCTAAGCGAAAGAGCTAGAACGTACGGCTGTACCGTTCAAGTGCCCGCAGAAAGTTCGGGTGATATCTCGCCTTTCCGTGAATTCACCCGGCGTTACCTACCGTCATCGAAACTACTTGCCGGGCCGGCAGAGTATAAAAGCAAGTGTGAGCCGCATACGGCTCAGTTTTAAGTCTAGTTCTCATTCATGGTTCGACATTTACACATCAGGCAGTGATACAGTGTCGCTACGCATTATTCAGCCCACGCGGGCTGATATCGCTCTCGCAGCAAGTGATTTAACGCATATCCAGTGTGACTCCAGGAATATTTCCAACACCTTCGAGGATTCTTCTTCAACACCATCCGCTGTCCGGCCCATACGCGCCTCGACATGAGATGTCACCCGACCTATCAACTACCAAGCACGCGCTTGCTGTTTATATAGGTGCAACCCGTTCTCTGGCATTCCGAATCCACCGCGTTCCGCTGCCAGAGATCATCCTCATCGCCTCTCAAGGTTCCTTCCTGCGTCACGTGTGTGTGTCGACTCAAAGACACACGCAGCCGCCATACCATCGTCAACGCGACGACGGTCGACCGCCTGGACCAAGGTCACGTCTACACCGCCATGGTGTAGGGCAACACGCCGGCTTCCTGAAGACCTGTGATCTTCACCGCCGTAGTCTCCTGACCTTCATCTTCACTCACCACGCAGCAGCATCACTCACTGTACCTCTGTCACTCGCTACGTAGCTACAATAAAGACTGACTCATACCTTGACTGCACGCCTTTCATTTCTCTCGTCCCATCCTACCGATACGGACGGCTCCTTCAAATTCTTTTTCAGAATATCTTTCTTATCTTCAAATCATGTGTAGGACGACCTGCCATATTTAAATGAAAACATATTACGTGTAATACAGACGAAAGTATGTACCTACAGCCAACTACACTATTAGAATTTGCTTCCACGTGCGATTTATCCACGAACGCGTTAAAAATTCTCAGTAAATCTTTAAAAATCAATATTAACATTTCTTCACGGTTATCGGAATAGTTATTTAAAAAAACCCATAAAGAATTAAGAAGAAGATAATATTATGCATAAATTTAAAAGCCATTTTCTTTGTGTCAAAGATTAAAATAATGATATTTTTTTGTTTGACTTTCGTACCTACCTTATATATTCATTTTCAGGACCAATTTAATTTAAACGTGAAAATAAATTTCCTAAATGCTAATCGACTCCGGGTGATTTAAAATAAATCGCTACAGGAAATTACAACGACTTCCCTTGAGTTTCACGGGTATATTTTTTTGTAGGTAACAAGCCTGTTTGAGATTTGTATGGCGATAAGGCTGTATTACGCGAGAACAGAGGGAGGCTTCTACGTAAAATTAAATTGGTTTTTAAACCCACTTTGATTTAGATATGTTGAAGATACTGGCGAATCGCCTTGATGAAAGACAATCAGAATTCTTCTTCTGGAGGTGTGGGACGATTACTTATCAGAGACAGGGTAGGTACTCGGAGATCTCAGAGAACGCAGGGAACTAAGTCATCAATTTATTATTATGACCTACTAGCTGGTCCCGGCATGCGTTGCTAAGCCATTTAATAAATAAATTGTTTCTCCCTGAGTGTCCTTTCCCATTCGTCCCAAGGCCTCCCCTTCCTTCCGCCTCCCCTTCTTCTCCTGCGTCCTCTTCCCCTCTCGCGTTCCCACTCCGTCACCTCCACCTTCCCTCTCCCCATTCCACTCCCCCCCCCCCCTTCCCCCGTCCCGCGAACAGCCCTCCCGAGTTCCCCTCCCTCCTCACACGTCCCCTTCCCCTCCCGCGTTCCCCTTCCACCTTCCCCGCCTTCCCTCTTCCCTTTCCCGCTCCCTCGTCCCGCCAACCCTCCTCCCGCGTTCCATATATTCAATCCCAGTACATTCAGTTTTTAAACAGCCCGCGTACCACCTTTTACAATTTTCATTCAAATTTCCAGTTTTCATGTATATTAAATTTGGTACCTAACATAGGTACCTATTTAAAATATCTAAAATTCTTGATTCGATTCAAACTATTAGGGGAGTACCCACTTTAAATAAATTTATCAACTTAAAGATTTTCAAAAAAGAATCCTGATTTAACAATCATTGTTTTGCAAAATGTCTTTTTCAAAGACGCGAACTGTCAAACGTGCGATAGTCGTTAGGTTTTCTGAAATTATCCAATTTTCTGCACAATTTCCTTAATTTTTCTCTCTGTAAGAACCATCCTCGTACTTCAAGGAATATTCTAAAAAAAGAATTATCGAAATCGGTTCAGCTGCTCTCGAGATTTGCGCTTAGCAACACATTTAGCGATTCATTTTTATATATAAGAGAAGATAGTTCTTAATTAATAAGAATATATTTGAACCTTCCCGCGGCCCACTTGTGTGGGTTTCCCAACTTTCTAACCCACTTTCTGGGAAACCTGGTGGGTTTCCCAGAAAGTGGGTTAGAAACAAACCAAAGGCAAATTGAGGAAGAGGTGCATAGACTGTGTAGAAGAGGATTGAAGCATACTGGGAAGGACTGAGGACTTGAAGCGAATGGCGAGGGATCGCAGCCAGTAGAGAATATTATTTGTGGATGAGGTCGAATCCCATCCTAAGACGTAGCGCCACGATAATGAGTAATTTTAGATGCTTGATAGTATTAAAAATAATATTGTCAAAATCTACATTATATAGTAACATCCCGTTAGTACAGAGAAGCGGAGAGAAGTTTTTTTTCCGCATAATGGAGCAATTTGCGTCGCCCGGATTAATCATTATTATTATTATTACGAAGCAAACGTTTTCGGAAATTTATTTACTGGCAATACTTATTCAAATATCGTTTATGACCTCCCGATACAGATTTGGCTGTCTGGATGATAAACGATCAGAGCCCAGGTTAGCAGGGTGCCTGGAAGGGAGAACTTCCCTTATTTATTATAGCAGACGATTTATTACGTTTCGCAATATTGCCGAGACAAGGGTGGGCCAATCAACTATTGCCATCTTATGATCTACGGATACTTCTATTTTTGCGATTTTTAATGGAATATCTTGTGCGATTAATCAGATTAATTTATAGATTTCTTAGCTGGCTTTGCTCTAGATTAAACTACAATTTTTATGAATTTTATGTACTTATGTGGTGTATCAGCTGGAACCAGAAAGATTTAAACCAACGATTTCTAAGTATATTTGAGGATTTTTTTTTAAGTATTAAAAAGTATATTTTTTTCCATCACACGTCGAGATTGAGACTTTTAAGTTATTTTGAATAATAAATTAAACTTTTTTTTTTCAATTATTTCAAGTGCTAACCAATATTCTTCAATGTCCGCACCACAACCTGTTGGGTGAGTTATCCTTTCCTTATTTTCTGGCTGATTTAAGGATATCCTAGCTTATTTTGCAGATACATATCAGTCAGGAAAGGGTCCTGAAGCTGCATGCAGCGCTCGTCACTAGCCAGTGATGATTAACCTGGTTAGCTGGAGGGCCAATTTATCCATTTTCAATTTAATGCCGCTGGTCTAAGTTACCTAACTCTTAACATTGTTAAATTGGTTGTAAATGGTGTCGCAAATCTATCTGTATTTTTTCAGGTTTATAAAAAAAAATACAGAACGCAAGAAATAAACTGCCGCAGGCGAAAATTTTATATCTCCGAGGCAAAAGCAATAAATGCAGTAGATTTTTATCATTCTGAAATATTAAAGAATATATAAAAAATACCTTATGCAATTTTGGGAAACTATCGATTTTTATCGTTCTGAAAACTTATTTCATAAAACATGGATCTCAACAAAAAAGCGCAGCAAAGGTGTAATTTTTTCTACGCTTAAAATTGTACCATAACCCGGTCACCCCTGCTAAGTCAACAAACGTAGCGAACTCCTCGGGATGACCTATTGCATGGGTGTGGATTGTAAAGTGTATTCTAATGTAATGTGAATTATTATTTAAGGTAATAGTATTTAGTGTAGGTACCTATACCTTTTGTCATCCGACCGCTGTCTTCCCAGAGCAAGAAGATCTCCTTCGCAGGATAGTGGAGAAAAGGATTTTGAGGTCATGCATATAAAAAAACGCTGGTTTTACTAGTGAAAATTAATGTTAAGTTTATTGCATTTTGCAAGAGAAAAAAGGAACCAAGGAAAAGTAAACAATACATAAATACCTTGAGCAACTATTAACTGTGGTAGAAAGAGAGAGTCAGCTAATTACGTTTAATTATTAATTCCGCACACGTCCCGTCGCCGTGATAGTCGTGACACTCCTGCAAACGACGACAGCCAACCCCTAGACACCGTCCAGCACGTCATGGGGCCACCAGTTTCAAGGAAATCCACAGCTGATCTACATCCATCAAGCGGCGTGTAAAAATCCCACCGGCCAAGGAACAGCAACGTCGGCGTACTCTTCAAGAGTCGCAAAGCTGCATCATTTAAAGGGATTCCACCCAACAATCAGGCACACGGCGGATCTACACCCATCAAGCGGCGTGTAAAAATCCCACCGGCCAAGGAACAGCCAAGTAATCAATACATCTCCGTTGATTACCGTTTAAATTTTCTTCCGCATGCGGATACAGCAATCTCCCGGCATCCGGTGAGGAATTCAACAAAAAAATAAGGCTTCTATGCCATTTAAGTCGTCCCACACTCACAGAACGAAAAATAAATAACTTTCTAGGCTACATTGCACTAGAATCTTTTACAACCAAAACTCCTCCTCAAAAAATCTCCTCTCGCCTCCAAAAAATTACGTGATGTCCGCCGCCATCTTTCCTCGAATCACGTTTCCGGTGT
The DNA here is from genome assembly GCA_917880885.1 of Limnephilus marmoratus. Taxonomy (NCBI): domain Eukaryota; kingdom Metazoa; phylum Arthropoda; class Insecta; order Trichoptera; family Limnephilidae; genus Limnephilus; species Limnephilus marmoratus. The sequence continues at coordinate 25,422,988 of OU862923.1, read as the reverse complement.
CGTTGCAGTTTCGCCAACCAACAAAGTTAAAAAAAAAGAAAAAATAAATAAAGCATAGACAATAAACGGTACCTATTTTGAGCAGTACCTGCTCATGAAATAGATATGTTACAGGATTATCCAATAATTGATCTCTCCAGCCGAGCTCTCTCGATTCATCGCTTTACAACGCATTGGAGGGATGGATTCATACGTCCGTCACTTCTGGACACACTGACCCCCAGATTTCTGCCCACCCCAGTGGCGTAGCGTGGGTTTCGGCCGCCCGGGGCGGAGGAAAATTTTGCCGCCCCCCCCCCCCCCCCTAACTTCTACAGGTACCGGGGGGGGGGAGTAGATATCCTATTTTTTTATGCCGATTTTTATAAACCTATGTGCCGAGTACTCTTCCAATAAAATCATGCTTTTAAATTCTACTACAAATTAAAAAATTTATATATAACTGCTCTCAGAAATCAAGGATGGTATGCCTGTAATAGAATTTCGCATCTTCATCACGCATACGTATGGAATGCAACTCAAATGCAAAGCTTCACTCGGTACACGATGAATCGGCAACTTATGATAACACAAAACTGGTTTAAATTAAAATAAATATGCGGTTTATCAAGACTACACTCAGAACATAAAAATGGTTGTTCTTTGATTTTAGCGGCACTTATATTTTGAACACAAAACTGGTTTTAATTACATCTGTATGTGGTGAATTAAAGCTATACTCAGAACATGAAAATGGTTTTTCTTTAATTCTGCCGGCAATTACATTCTGAACATAAAACTGGTTTTAATTAAATCTGTACGCCGTGAGTAAAAACTACACTCAAAACATGAAAAGGTTTTTCTTTGATTCTGCCGGCATTTACATTCTGAACACAAAAGTGGTCTTAATTAAATCTGTACGCGGTGAATTAAAACTACACTCAAAACATGAAAAGGGTTTTTCTGGATTCTGCCGGCATTTACATTCTGAACACAAAACTGGTTTAATTAAATCTGTTTGTGGTGATTTAAACCTTTTCTGAGAACATCGGGGCTGAGGAAAATTTCTTCGCCCCCTTATTTGGGTACTTCAAGCGGTGGGGGGAGGGGGGTTGTTTATGGAAATCCTATTTTTTTATTACGACCTATATAAATTTGGAGCCGGATTTTTTAATAATCACATTTGACGAGTATTCTTTCAAAGAAAATCATGTATATAAATTCTACTCCAAAGTTGATTTATTGATATTGCGTTAGAGTCCCCAAACAATAGTTACACACGCAACAATCAATTTCTCAGAATTTTACAGCATTATGTAACTCAAATGTAAAGCTTCACTCGATGCAGGATGAATCTGCAACTCGTTATTTAATTTATCGTTGTGTTCTGAACACAAAACCAGTTTGTATGCGGTGAATTAAAACTACACTCAGAACATGAAAATGGTTTTTCTATGATTCTGGCAGCACATACATAGTCTGCAAATAGAATATTATAACCGAACTTCGAATATAAAGATGTTTTCCTTTGAAATGTGTCAACAGATGAATCCACAACTGGAAATTTACATTCTCAACACAAAATTGGCTTGAATTAAGTTTGTATGCGGCGAATCAAAAGTACACTCAGAACATGAATATGGTTTTTCGTTGATTCTGGCAGCACATACAGAGTCTGCAACTAGAATTTAATAACTGAACTTCGAATAAGATAATGTTTTCATTTGAATTGTGTCAGCAGATGAATTCTCAAATGGAATTTTACATTCTGAAAACTGGTTTAACCCTTCGAATAATAAGAAAAAAATATCTATAAACTTTTGCCTGTTAATGTTTGCGCACAAAATTTCCAGTTCTTCCCGTGCAATGTTCTTTTTTATTAAAACCAAATTGTTCTAAAATCTAGATAAAGTAATTTTTTCGACGTGCTTATTAGAACATTAATGTTTCTAAACATTAAAATTTTCATATTGGAAATGTGAATTGGCTCAAAAATACACGCCTGTGAATATTCGAATTAAAGTATCTAAAATAGAATAAAATTAAAATTTTAAATACAGATTCCTTTTTTTAAAAATGTTATAAAACTGTAACTTAACTTTTTATCGCAATCACAAATTTATTTAAAATTAAATGTGTTGGACATAATTTCACAATTTTATTTTAAAATTAAATGTGTGGGATAATTTGCGTCTCCTGTGATTAGACGGGTCAAATTAAATCTGTATTTGCCAAATTTAAACTACACTCAGAAAATGAAAATGGTTTCTCTTTGATTCTGGCAGCACATACATAATCTACAACTAGAATTTTATAACTGCACTTCCAATAAAATAATGGTTTCTTTTCTCTTTTGAAATGTATCAGCAGATGAATACACAACTGAAATTCAGTCGTTAATATATTCTGAACACAATTCTGATTTTAATTAAGAGTGAATCTGTTTGCGAGTTATCGGATTTAATTAGTATTACTCTCGTAATATGCGTACGGTTTTCCTACGAATTGCGAAATTTGCAATTAAAAAAAATATAGTTATTGATATTTCTAGTGAATTAAAAAAATAGTTGGATTCGTAAATGAAAGGATCGTAGAACATGTTCAAATAATGATTTGAAATGGTTTAAATTTTTCCAAGATAATGTTATTATTTATTGTGAAAATTTGCCGCCCCCCTTAAAAGTGCCGCCCGGGGCGGGCCGCCCCCCCCGCCCCCCCCACGCTACGCCACTGGCCCACCCCCATACCTTTTTCCTTTCCAGAATTTCCTCTCCTTCCATTCCTTAAAAATATCCTTCTCACGGCATCCCCTAAGATGACATAGGCCCCGGTGGAAATTATTTTCCTCAGTGGCTTCTGTGTGTAGTTAATGTAAAAAAATCTATGATTAGCTATCCTTACCATAAACGGTGCTACATTTTTTGTTGGATTAGTAGATATTATTAACTTGATTGAAATTGAATTGTAACCATGAACCGTGTAAAGAAACATAAATAAAAAAATATGATTATAACGTGTTTTTATAATTTCATCAGATATTGTTGTAATTTTTCAAAATTACTAACAATCCATATTCCACAGGTAAATTTCTTTCTATTCCTTCATGATGAATTCTGCCGTAAATGCAATTTTCCTGAGACAAATATTTGTTTTAAATACTTTCAGTTTCACAAATCCTACAATAAGGACCTCCAGTCCAATTTTTTAAATTCCTTCCTTGTAACTTACATAACTGCACATTTATTTTTATTTTTAAAGTTAGTTGTAATAGTTAAAATAATTATCTCAAGATCCCCTGAAAATCACCGTAGGTATGGTGAATTGTATTACGTCATCACTCACCAAAAGTTTTTTTTTTTAAATTTTTAGATGTCATTTTGTATGACAATTATATGGAAGAAGCTATGAAATTTAGTTGGAATTATTTATTTATTATATTATATTTTTCAATATTATTACGGGAGAGTTGTATAAAAATTGATTGAAATTATTATTTTTTTAGCTTTACGAGTCGAAGTCATTATTATAGAAATCGAGCATCGCCTGCACGTACAGCGCCGAATTAGCTGTTCGACGTCCGCGATTTTGGAGTTCGTAGTTCGGAGGGTTGGCCGTGGAATTAGTGCGCCTTCAATTTAGACGTTTCATGTCGGACGGCTGCAGTGCCGAAGCAGTGCGTTTGTCGTACGGCGCACGGACGGTCATTTGTTTTCATACAAAATGCACCGTGCGGCAACAGTGCGGCGTCGGTACCGAGAACGCTCGACAACAGGACGGCAAAGTCTCAAGATCCACGTGTTCATTTCGCTGTTGAATAGTGCGGTGTCAAGACGTGAGAGCTGAGAGCTAACTTCATCGAATTTTCAAGTTTACTGTTTGCTTAAAATGGATGATATAAACGTGGAAGAATTTATAAATGAAATTGAAATACGCCCTGCTATATGGAACTCCAAAAGCGACAAACACAGTAATCGCACGAAAACAAAAAATGCTTGGAAAGGTATCTGTGAAAAATTTATAGAGGATTTTAAAAATAAAACTACTGGTGAAAAAAACTCGGCAGGTAACTATTTATTTAAATAAAATATTATTATATAATGAAAAATATATTACTTTGTTTACACCACTATATTTAATAATCAATCTACATGTTTCGATAACAATGTTACCTTTATCAGGAAAGATGTTAATTTAAAAAATAAATGACAAATAAGAATAAATTAGAACATGACAAAAATATTAAAAAGGAGACGCGATTAATTAACAAAATAAATAATTATAATTTTTAATAAGAAAATAAATTTAAGAGATGGCTATTTTTAAAAAATGTTTGGTTATTTATAATATTTAATTTACTATTAACGCCTTTTCTAATTTCTAAAATTTCTAAATTATCTAATTGTATGCCCGTAGTGTAAGTATGTAAAATTTTAAGACCTTTATTAATATCAAAAGAATGACTTGTTCCCAAAATATGGTTGGCAAATTCAGAATAATAATTATTATTTAAACATCTTATATGTTCAAAATGAATTTTAAAACATCAAACGACCCACGTCTAAACATCACTAGCATACAAACGCTTTCAATTTAGGCGTTTGGTATCGGACTGCTACCGTACTGCAGCGGCACGGCAGCAGCACGGCAGCGAGTTATAACCAGCGGCACAGTAAACGTGCGGCAGCAGTCCGACCAAGTCCGACACGAAACGTCTAAATTGAAAGAGCCTTTAGTATTACGATTTTGTACAGTTCAAAGATTTGAATATTTTAAATAATAGATATGAACTAATAGAGATACCTGTATTTTTGATACCGACTTATTTAGGCCTGAATAATGTTTTAATAAACAAAACAACTAAATCTCTGTAAACAGGATGTAAATAAACGAATAACATGAAATGTTGTTAATACGATGGCTTGTGTCATACATTTAAAAATTATGGTGATCAGTGACGTCAGCACAAAACATTCAATAATAAGACACCATTTTGTAGAACAAAGACCCCGTTATCTTTTAAATACACAATAAATAACAAAATCTTAGAAAAAGTCAAAGAAATCAGGGATCTTGGAGTTATATTTGACACCCAATAAAATTTTATAAACCACATACAAGAAATAACCAACAAAGGCATGAAGACACTAGGATTTATAATCAGAACCATCAAAGACTTTGATTCACTAGAAGCTATTAAAATTGTATATTTGTCACTAGTACGCAGCTTGCTGGAATACAATTCGATCGTTTGGTCCCAATATTATCAAATTCATATAAAAATATTGAACGAGTGCAGCACAAATTTTTACGATTTATTAACATCAAGTTACATATACCTATTCAACACATTAACTATACATTCTTACTAAATACACTTAAATTGCATTCCCTAGAAAACAGAAGAAAAATAATTGACCTAACTTTTTTGTTTAAAATTATTCACTCCAAATTAAACTGTTGTGAACTCCTGCATCTCATTGACTTTAAAGTACCAACCCGAGCGACAAGGCAAAACATATTATTCTGCAACAATAATTCTCTAACCAACTATCACACACATGCATCAATTTCTCGACTTCACACACTAGGGAACAAACACACCTCAAATATCGATGTATTTAATATAAGTTTACCGTTATTCAAGAAATATCCGAACAATATTTTTATGTAGAATATTTTGATATCTAAGGAGCATCACCTAGGGTCTATTGCATATATTTGTGTATTTCTATATTAATCTACAATGTAAAAACTTTTAACGTTTTCTTTTTATGTATCTTGCATTTTGTCATGTATTATTCATGACATTTAATCAGTTACCTGTAAATTTTGTAATTGCTAACATACCTACTAGTTTATTTCTATGTCATTTACAACTTAGAAACTTTCTCTTTTATTGTAATGCACTATCATTCCTAAATTTATCTGTATGATATTTACCTACTAGTTATATTTTTATAGTTTATCTTTTTTATTAAAAAAAACTGTCTCTGTATTATCTTGTCATGTAAAAGCCCATCAGGGCGTTGAAAATTAATAAATAAAAATAAATAAATAAATAAATACCAACTTGACAGTCTGTTTTAATGACACGAATAAAAATGGACATTCTAATATTTTTTTAAAACTCTAAGTTGAATATTATCTAATAAAACTTATATATTCAGAATCCGCGTTTATTGGTGTGCATGAAATTTTTTTCCAAGCCATAATAATTTTCACTGGAGTTCCTTTTTATAATATCTACCTAGCTACCAACTTGTAAACAATATACATAAAAAAACGAGTGTGCTTCAGACCACACTACTGAAGTAAAACTTCACTAATTTATATCTCCCTCTCAACTTCCGTTCGCCTCTCCCGACCGATCGCCTCGCCCGATCACACTTTTCATAACGCTCTCGTCACGTATTCACCAGCTTACTCCCCAGGTCAAGCGTGCGTAAAGCGTACCTGATTATAAATAAGTGAAAGACCACCATTCGTAATCGAAACGTTGCTTGAGTAGTGTTTCGTTGCTTGTGTAGTGTTTTGTAACGCTAAATTGTATCTCGATGGGTTTATTCTGTTTCACATGGCAAAGGCCAGAATTAAAACCTATTGGTGGAATTCGCACATTGGGTGCCTACACAGGCTGATAACTGCCCGCTAACAACCTTCGTCAACGAGACGAAAAGTGTTTAGTATTCTCATCGTTACGCAGTTGTCAACATCTTAACGTTTATTTATCGCGACAAGCTAATCGAATCGCAAAGTGAAAATATTGCTGTTCTTCATCTAATCATAATAAAACTGACTATAACTGCTTGTGGTTCATCCAGACAATAGCCAAATCGACCACGAGGGATCCCGATCCGGGCAAGATCGCCAATCTATCATAAGTAACACTTGTAAAATTAACTTTGCTATTTGCTTCAGTAAACATACCATATCGAAATCCACAGGCATAGCTCGTATAGAGTGAACATTCAGCTCCACTCTAACCCATATAAGGTGATGCCATCGTCGCGCTCACCTAACAAGTAGCATTTGCCTTCATTAGTGATTTGAATAGCCAGGCACTTACCGACCTTTTTCTTCCCCATTTCCTTCCATTTCATACTCCCTTCAATTTTAGAATATACCCCGATCGGGGATGCCGTAGTCTCACTGGCTCCGGACAGTCAAGAGGAATTGAGATTCTTGTGTGGCATTTACATAAAAAATACTTTTTAATAACGGAGCAAGAGTAGTCAGTCAGTTTCACAAAACAACCAGAAACCACAGTATTAAAAATCAAATTTACTTCAGCGTTGAGGTCGCTTTGTGAATATCTATAATTTTGAAATCAAGATCAATAAAATCTTATTTACTTTTTATTATAAAGCTTTATTACGGGTTCTTCCTCCTTTATTATATTTTCAGAAAGCCTTCAGAATTATTTATAGATTCAGCTTTCAATATTTGGAACAAACGGGCCATTATCAAAAGTTTGCATCGTTATTAGATAAAAATCTAGGCATTTCGTTTCATGATAAAAGTTTTCTTTGATCCGAACATTATGCAACATTAATGAGAACTTCTTTATTTATATTTAGCAGCACCGTAAGAAATGTATACAAAACAAACACACCGCTTTGTTTACACACTACACAACAAAAGTTTATTATAAAACATTTGAACACATGAAATGTGAAATATTTTTGTTTGTTTTGAACCCACGTTTAGAACATTCTCTCTCTCTGGTTTCAATCCTGGGATTGGTTTGCAGCAATTTCCTCTATTCTTCTCTTCCATTCTTCCCTGTCTTGTGCGGCTCTTTTGAAGTCTGCATATAATGAGCAGCGCACGTCCACCAGTAGGTCCTCTAGGTACTCTCGGCGTGGCGTCCCCTAGAGTTTGTCCCTTCGGTCATACCCTACATTATGACATGCAAGAGGCCTTCTTGTCGTATTACATGTCGCATCCATCTTGCACGCCTTTCGGACAACGTGTAAGAGCAGGTGCCTTCCTCCTTCGATTCTTTGAAGAACCTCCTCATTTGTAATGTGGTCTCTCCAGGAAATTCGCAATAGTCTTCTATAGGACCACATCTCAAAAGCCTCTTGTATCCATTTATCTCTTTCGGATATGCACCATGTTTCGCAGCCGTACATTAAGATACTCCATACGTAGGCCTTGATGAGGAGTATTCTCAGTTTTAGGTCTATATTATTCGATTCTATTATTTCCGACCAGTTATTGAATGCAATCCTAGCCTGGTGTATACGGCTGTCGACCTTGCTCTTATACCGACCGTCTTATGTTATTTTGCACCCGAGGTAGACAAACTCCTTGGTGTTCTTTAGTGGAACTCCTGACATCTCTACTCTCATCTGATGTTGCGTTCGGTCTACAGTCAGCAGCTTTGTTTTGTCTTTATTTATCTTCATGACGTAGTTGTTTTGAAGAATGCTTTGTATGGTTGTTAAGGTCTCGTGCAGTTCTTCTTCGCTTTCAGCAACCATAGCAATAACGTTAGCAAACCTTATCATATCCAATCTGCCATCTGCCTAGCTAGGAACCAATATCGACCCACAAGACATAATAACACTTGTACACATTTTACAGTTATTTTTCAATGTTATTATTATGTTATTTTTGCCGTACAAATGTATCAAATGTAATGTTATAAATAAAAATAAATAAATAAATCCACCTTTTGCCGCTGTATCTTCACACCTTTTCTGTGACTCATTCTCTCTCTCAAGTCATCAATCGCACTCTGTATATAAGCGTTAAAAAGAACAGGTGACAGAGAGAATCCCTGTCTCACCCCTTGTCTTATACTGGCTTCTTTTATCATTGTCACATCTAATTATAGCGGCCATTATTAGAACATTATGCAATTCATAATATGATGCAGTATAGTGAAATACGCGTATGAAAAAAATATACATGAAGAGTTTAGTGACTAGAACTTGGAGAGATGGGATAGAGATGAGAGATCTCCTTGGAGAGATGGGATAGGATCGAGAACACATTGTTTCATTTTTGTTATTTGTTTTTGGGATGTTATGCCGTGTTGCGCTACCTCCTCCTTTAGCCAACGTTTCGGACAGCATTTCAGTGTCCATCATCAGGGCAGATGTGTCCTGATGATGGACACTGTAAGCCCTGATGATGGACACTGTTATGCTGTCCGAAACGTTGGCTAAAAGAGGAGGTAGCGCAACACGGCATAACACCCCAAAAACAAATTACAAAAATACTTTTGGCCGTGAAAATCTAAAATCATATATCACATTGTTTCATTGCTTCATGGCCAGCTCAATACTAAGTGAGATTGTAATTGTAATGGCAATTTTATGAAAATTACCGAAGAAAACCTCTTATTAAAAGCTACATAATATCTACTTTTACAAACCCCCATGCACAAGAAGATTATTAACACCACAAAAAACAGAATAGTCCTAATTCTGTAGGTGCCATAAATCTGCTGTCTGCAAAGTATTGTATCACCGCAAAAGTTATTTTTTACTAATCCAAAACAAAAACTTTTCCATTGAACATGGCTATTGAACATTTACATTGGATAAGGACATCGGACATATGTAGCGAGTACGGGGGCAAAGCCGACCAAGTAATTTATGTTGGGAAACCTCTGCCAAGGAATAAAGCGGACCAAAAAAACTTTTTCCAATGCTAGGGCCATAAAAGTTCTTTTCGTATCGGTCCCATTGTGCGCCGGTTGAATGAAAAGTTGAATTGTGAAGAGAAAAACCAAAAACCACGACTGGGGAATGGATTCCCCGAACACACAGCGGCGAGCTTTCGAACTATCCCCGATCGAGAGCTTCTGCATTGAGCCTTAACTTTGCTCGTAGATAAATCATTTAAAGATGTTTTCCTATACTTTTAAACTTTGTGTAAATTTTTGTGAGTTTGTTAGTTTATTTTTTGATTATTTTCGAAACAATCAGTACATAAAGTGAGTGGTTAACAGTACAAGGTTTTAGAAATAATTATAAGAATCGGTTATAAAGTGTTTGGGAGGCGGGTATGGGTATCGCTGCCCCAGGAACCATTTGTTGGATAACCAACACCTCTGCTATAGATCACCCCAAGTGGTTTGCTATGTTTGGTGACTTAGCAGAGTTGACCGGGAGGGCTGGAATCACACGTTCGGAACTACTGGACAAACTGATTAATGGATTTCTACCCGTCCCTCATACCTTTATTCTTCAAAGAAATTCCTCTCCTTCCTTTCCCTAAAAAGATTTCATTGGCACTGAAGATTTTTTTCGTCAGGGGTCTTTTGTGTGGAGCTAATGTAAGAAAAAAATGCTTCGTTCATTTCGTCACGTCTTCTTCTAATTCTAGAACATCCACTGTTACGCTTTGCGTTACTTCAAACAGGACTATTAACTGACGAATATCAATTTTATCGAGGCCTCTATGGTGTTGTGGCCCCCTAGCACGGTCGATCGATATGGATTGATAGGATAACTTTTGGTAACTTCTCATCGTTTCAACGAATAAGTAACAGTTCACAATGACTAAGTGTTCCTAATATATTTGACGCTAACTGTTATTTGTACGTTAGCGATCTGCAGTTGTCCTAGAGAACGATGAGAAGTTACCGAATGTTATCTTGTCAATCCTTATCGACCGACCGTGCTAGGGGGCGTAGTGTACTAATTATAAACATGATTTTTTAAGGCCTGGTAGAACCCGCCCAAAAAGAAGACGAAGGAGAGATATGTAAATACGAATGTTAGAGGGAGTGCGCCAATATTAAAAACGAGAATATTTAAGTGAAAATTGTGAAAATGTTTAATAATATAAAATAGAGCAAAAATCTGGTGGTGAATGTCTAAAATAGCATTTAAATAAACACTGGGAATTTTCACATACATACAACCCGTAAAATAACTGAAAAAAACGTGTTTAAAAATGATTTTCGGAGCATACATTGCGATTTTTTTCTATCGATGGAATTTCATATAATTACCGTTTCTGTATGTGGAATGTATAGATATTATCTTCAAGAATAACATATATTTTTTAGGAGCTTCAAAACTTAAACAGCCTTACTAAAAAACTTCGTGAAAATTTTATTCAATTGGTAAACGTTGTGAAAACATTACTAATTAAAAAAATTCTTCATGGAAAAATATACAAATTGCTTACACGACCAGAGGGGGTTGTTTATCCGCTTTATGTTAATAAAAATAATTCATCATCGGTTTTCGGAATTTTCCAACGTATTTTTAATGTTCTATATTTTTCTTATTTTTGAAGATGTCGTAAAAACAAATACTATTATTAAAACACGATAAAATTACCTTTTAGATTTTGTATTTGAAATAAACTTTAGTTTTTAAAAATGACCTTATTTTAAACATCAAACGCGGAAAAAAATTATTAAAAAATCTTACCAAAAACATTTTTAATCAAAATGTAGAGAATTTTTTAAAATAAAAAATTAAAAAAAACCTTTTATTTAATGAATTTGGAAGGAAACTATAGCCTCACTTTTTTCTCGTGCATACAATAAAATTTAAAAAAAATGAAGTTTGCGTTTAAATGTTTAAAAATAACCTAAAAATAAACTGACATTTCGAATGGATTTTCTTGCATCTCTAAAGACGTGCATTTCTTTGATACGTTTACCAACATAAACGAAATACTTTGATAAATAGCCTTTTTAATAATTTGAATAACAAGTTGAAAATTATAACGAAAAATCATCAATTTTAATAGCACGAAAATAAAATTTACAACTCGCAATTACTGTATAAGTTCTTGACTAAAACTAATGAAGCAAAGCACAAGTAAGTTTTAAATATATTAAACTACGCAAATCTAATAATAAATTCCACGTTTTATGAAATAATTCACGAAGATCACGGTTGCAAAACTCCTATAGCACATCTCTGAGCGCGCCATTTAATTTCATATCTGCGCAAGCGCTAACACTCAGTGTTGCTAGTATGAAAAATAAATTTTATGTATCTTTTATTGGTAACGGGCAGAATTTTTTATTGCATAGTCGTGGTACAAATACACCGTTTGACGGGCGTGGAATGTTTTTTTTTTAGTTAGGAAAGTGTTTAAGGAAACTATGTAATAAATCGGTATAAATGCGAGAAGCCGGTCCTTAAGCTGTAATCAAAATTCCATCGCACCTGCTTAATCGGGCATTTTTGCAAAACATATCACTTTAACCGTCAAATTAACCACCATTCTGTGTTATAATAATATTTTAATTATTACCCATTTACTCTTCATTATCATCATTTGGTTAAAATTTGAAACACGTTTATTTTTTTTTGCTGTATTAATTACTAAGTTTTATTTTATCACCAAAAATCCACCTGTCAAAACAATGTATTTGCTTTTGTTGAGAAAATTCAATTAAATAATTCCTCTGTGATCGGGGATAAATCGTAGAGTGGGCAAATAAATTTTATTTGAATAATATTTGTCAGTTCACAATTTATAAATTTAAATAAAAATATTATTAACTGGATTTGCGACACGTTCCAGAATTGAATACGCTCTCAACATCGCCATTGCTTAAAATGGATTTAGCATATGAATCCAGATGCTGGTACTTTTTCACCTGTACCTTATCTCATTTTCCTACCCACTATCATCATCACAACTCATAACATACCCCGATTGGGGATGCTGTAGTCCCATAAGCAGTTGGGTCTCTTGTGCGTTATTTACATTAAATAACACATAAACAAGTACCTAACAAATACCTACTATTTTGAAACTTGATACAATCTAAAACAATGCTTAAAATTTGCAGTCAATTAGAAATGATTTTTTTTACATTACAAAGCTCCACTCAGGAGGCTCTGAGGAAAATATTTCCCCTATGTCATCTTTGGGGATGCTGTGTGGAGGGTCTTTTAAGGAGAGGAAGAATAGGAAGTTCTGGGAAAGAAAAGGGTATCAGGGGTGAGTAGGAATCTGGGGGTCAGTGTGTCCAGGAGTGACGGACGTATAAATCCATGCCTCCCACTGCGGTGCAAGGCGATATTTCTAGAAAGTACGGCTGGAGAAGTCAAGGGGGCTCCCTCAACCATTCTCTGCCAATCCGGCCTGCCATGCAGCTGGTGAGCAGACGCATCCGCCGCTATGACCCGGACAAACCTGACCCCATGAACCCTAAAACCCCTGCTAAGTCACCAAACGTAGCGAATTACTTGAGGTGACCCATAGCAGAGGTGTTGATTATCCAATAAATGGTTCCCGGGGTGGCGGATTGCAGATGCTATAGTCCCACAAGCAGTTGGGTCTCTTGTGTGTTATTCACATTAAAAAAAACGTTAACAACTACCTAACAAGTACCTGCTATTTCGAAATATGATACAATCTAAAACAATGTTTAAATTTGAAGCCAATTAGAAATGAATCCCGAGGAATTTACGAAAGTCCGCGCTCGCAGCAAACAGGTCGATACACAGAACACAATAAAGCCTACATAAACTCCCAAAAGTCAATTAAATACATCTTCATTGGATAAGGGACGGTAGCCATTTTTGAATGGTTTCGTATTTTCCTTTGGAGACCATTTACAGGGCCCGCCAGTCAATCTCCAATTAGATTTCCCTCGGGGCCCGCTTTAAGTCGCGGACCAGATTTTATTTTACATTCGTTACTGTGGAAAAAGGCTTCGATTCGAGGGATTGTAGTATTTAATTTCGAAAATAATAAAACTCCGCTGATCCCGCGGGAAATTGCTTCCGGCGAATCTGGAACACTTAACACTTTAATTATTTACCGATATTTTTATTATAATTTTTCATAAAATTCATACTTCCGTCACTCCTGGACACACTGACCCTTTTGCCTACGATACACGACATATTTTTTCAGCCCGATTCCAATTAGAGACCAATATTTTTCGCTTTATGCAATCACTATTTTCATCTCTATTTTCATATCTACGATTTCAATTGTCATCATTGCAAACAACACATGAACCATGTTGCTTGCTGTGATGACAATTGAAATCGTAGATATGGAAATAGAGATGAAAATGGCGATCGCGTAAAGCGTAAGTGTTGCATCCGAGACAGTTTCGAAATTCAAAATTACAGCCTCAAATGCAACTGGCGAAAAATGGACTGTAAATCACGAAACAAATACGAAAATGTTTCTGAAGTTGGATGAATGAATGTGTGGTAAATTATGGAAAGCAAGGAAGTGTGGAAAATCAAAGGCACTTACCAAAATTCGAAGGTGAAAACATTAAAACACAACTAGTTGGCTGCAAATGTCAAGTCATCTCACTGTGTTGTATTGGATGTTATTGTGCCTTGCTTTTTTCAGCAAGGTGACATTGGTTGGGTGAGGGTAGGATGGATAAAATGAGATTACGGTAGGAACTGCGCATACTATCATTTCAAAACCAAACAGTAAATTTGACTTTGGTCTCGAATTGGAATCGGGCCGAAAAAAGTAATGGTGTAAAACGGCCGCCTACAGTACACGACATTTTTTTTTCGGCCAGATTCCAATTAGAGACCAAAGTCAAACTTTTTTGCTTTTGCGATCGCCATTATCATCTCTATTTTCATATCTACGATTTCAATTGTCATCACTGCAAACAACACACGAACCATACCGTTTACTGTGATGCCAACTGAAATCGTAGATATGTAAATAGAGATGAAAATGGCAATCGCGTAAAACGAAAAAGTTGGACTTTGGTCTTTAATTGGAATCGGGCTGAAAAAAGAGATCCTATCCATACCCCTTTTGCCTTCTCAGAACTTCCAAGCATCCCCAAAGAGGTCCTGAGGGGATTTTTTTCTTCAAGACCTCTTGTAGTAAAAACTTCTAGAGTCCAGTAGAAATTAGATAAAAAATTATGTGTAACTTATTATAAAGTCTTAACTCCATAGGTATTATATCAAATGCGCCTAAGTCCATAAAAAAGTCATCGAAAATGCATATTTACTTTAATAAATTGAAGCAGTATGATACTGAGCAGACGCAAGGCGACGCAACGTTCCTGTCCCGTTTACACTGGCCGACGTACGTACGCGTCGCTGTGACCACGTGACAAGGGGTCTCCGGTTGTGCGCAGGCGCGTTTGATTTGACACATTTGACATTTATTTTTTAGGTTATGTTTATGTGATTCTCTTCTCAGCAGATGACAGCTTTGCCATATCTTGAAAGTGAATTTGAAGATGATTTGCTACGATTATTATTATTAAATCAATTTTCTCGTAAAAAGAAAAAAGTGAGAAGTATTTGGGTCCACAACATTAACAAACAAAGACAAATATTTGCAGA
The DNA here is from genome assembly GCA_917880885.1 of Limnephilus marmoratus. Taxonomy (NCBI): domain Eukaryota; kingdom Metazoa; phylum Arthropoda; class Insecta; order Trichoptera; family Limnephilidae; genus Limnephilus; species Limnephilus marmoratus. The sequence goes on along the minus strand of OU862923.1, from coordinate 25,407,728 downwards.
GTTCCATACTTTAGTAAAGGAACTAGAATCTGATGACGGACGATTCTTCATGTACTTCCGTATGAGTAAATTGGTATTTGAAGAGCTTCACAGCATAATTGAATATGACATAAAAAAAGAAAACACACGTCTTCGAAAGTCAATTGGGATCAGAGAAAGACTGGCAGCGTGTCTAAAGTTTGATTGACATTCATTATAGGGGTATAATATTGAAAATCATGCCATGAATGACTGAAATTTCTTCCTAAGTTGCACTGCGTATGCAGAATCTCTATAATCCTGTAATTTGATTTTATAAATAACTTCGTGCCGTCTAAAAGCTTCAAGTTTTGTAGGGGCGTGTAAATAGCCCCTGACACGAGGGAGATGACTACCCTATGTAAATTAACGAAAATTGAATTCTTCCCTATGTGACACAAAAACAGTTGACCCAGCAATTCCAAATTCCAAAGTGAAAACAAACAATACTCACTCAGAGAATGCAGCTCGTCCACGATGTCCAACACAAAGACACTTCTTTTCATTAAAAAATATCAAGGCGGTATTGCACAATCTTAACAGATGTTTCGCACAGCAAGGAAGTTTCAACAATGAATAAATTTGCATATTAATAATACGTGCCACAATCACAATCTTGTACAACAATAATTCAAGTATTGGATGAATTATTCGATTATGCGTGACTAGGAGCGACATCTCTTGGCCTTTTACTGACACTCCCGTCGGAAGCAATTGCCTGCCTCACAGAGGTAAGGAAATGCATGGATACACTGAATTTCAAGTCACACAGGTAAATTCAATACAATACAAAAACCACAGATGGCGCCCTCATGGTCTCATAGCATAAATTATTAATTGATTAAGAAAATGATCCAAATATATTTATGGCGCGTATCCATATTCCCCGCCTTGGAAGTTCGTAGATCTTACAAAAGAAAGAGTATAAAAATACAAATGAAACAAGAAATGAAATAGAAATAAAGTGACTGTATTCACCGGTAATATTAAGGAATGACACGCATTGGAAATTCGCAGAATCTCACAAATTAAAGAAAAATAACTAAAAAATACAATGTAATAAAGTTCAATTGACCAAGATAACGGATATTAAGTAATGCCATGTCTGGGTCAGAGATCACTGAAACAATGACTAAAAAACAAAAAATAAATAAATAAAAATAAACAATAATAGATTGTGTAGCAATTGAACGTGCTACGTAAACACAGTTAAAAGAAACTCTAGAAACATCGGTTGATAGTTTTTTATGTGCCATTAAAATTTTTACAATGTTATCAACATATGGAGTGTGACAGTTAAAAAAATAATAAATAGTACAATTTGTTTCAGCTTGCTGTTCAAAAGAATTGGAATTTGAATTGCTTGAATTTGAATTCTTAAGTAAGTACTTCTCACAGCGCAGGTAGCTACAGTACTCCCTCCCCAGACAACGCAGACATGGCTGCGGTGGAAAGAGGAATAGTCAGATACCGAGGTGATCGGGAAATCGAACCCGCCTTCCAGAACGAGTGGTTGTGTGTGTCCGATCCTTACTGCCATCGAACAACGGAAGGGTTGGTTGTGATGTGGCGGCTGGTGACTCTGATGCGGTTTGCGAGTGTGATGTGAAACTCTCAAGATCTTGAGCAACGTATGCTGGTTTGAGGCGGTCGATGCTCACGGTGATTTCCTTCCCTTTTACCAGTATGGTATATGTTCGTTCGTGCCGACGAACGACTTTATGAGGGCCGCTGTAGGGTTGTTGAAGCGGGCTCTTGACTGTGTCGTCCCTCAGAAAGACGTGAAAAGCTGTGGGAAGATTTTGGAAGACGAAACGATGTCCATAACCATGGCGGGTACCTTCAACTGGTCTCAGCTCGTTGAAATGTTTCCGTAGTTCCTTTAGGAAGCTTCCGGTGTCGTCGTTAACATTAGGTCGTGCTGTACATAGAAATTCGCCGGGTAAGCGGAGCGGCTCGCCGTATACTAGCTCGGCTGAGGTTGTCGCGAGGTCATCTCTCCAAGCTGCTCTGATTCCCATGAGTACGGTGGGAAGTGTTTCCGTCCAACGGTTATTCTGATGGCACTTGATCGCTGCTTTCAGTTGACGATGAAATCGTTCCACCATGCCATTTGCTGCGGGGTGGTATGCAGTTGTATGGATTTGCGTCGTGCCTGCCAGGAAATTCAACTGCCTGAACAGCCTCGACTCAAATTGTCTCCCTTGGTCCGTAGTAATGCGGAGTGGAGTGCCGAATCTTGTTATCCAGCCCTTGTAGAAAGCACGCGCCACTGTTTCAGCCTCTTGGTCTGGGATCGGGAATGCCTCTGGCCATCTCGTGAATCTGTCTACGCACGTGAGACAGTATCGGCAATCGGCATCCTTCTGAAGAAGGCATGACGATTATGTCGATGTGGACGTGCTCGAATCTAGCGGAGGGTCTGGGAAAGGCTCCAAGGGGTGCTGACACGTGCCGTGTAATCTTGCTTCGTTGGCATTGAAGGCAATTGCGTGCGAGCTTAATAGTCTCAGCTTTAATGGCCGGCCAGACATAACGTTGAGTTATGAGCTTAACCGTGGCCTTAATTCCAGGGTGAGCCAGCTGATGGACCGCATTGAATGCCGCAGGTCTGAACTTCTTCGTGACGAAGGGTCTGGCTATGGTAGTTGAGACGTCACAGTAGAGATGCGCGTCAGTACCCGGAATATTAATCTTTTTAAGTTGTAGGCTAGAACTTCCTTGCAAGTGTTGTTCCAGTTCAGGGTCACACATCTGGTCAGCTGCCAGCGCTGCGTAGTCCAGAGGAGTATCTATCGTCTCGACCCTGGAGAGAGCATCCGCGACGATGTTGTCTTTTCCGGAGACGTGTCGGATGTCAGTTGTGAACTGGCTGATATAGTCCAGATGGCGGAATTGCCTTGGTGAGCATTTGTCTGCTTTTTGTTGGAAGGCGAACGTGATAGGCTTATGGTCTGTAAATATGGTGAACGACCTGCCTTCCACCATGTGGCGAAAGTATTTCACAGCGAGATAGATGGCTAGTAGTTCTCTGTCGTATGCGCCATAATTCTTTTCAGCTGCCGAAAACTTCTTCGAAAAGAATGCTAGAGGCTCCCAGTGACCTGCGACGAATTGGTGGAGTGCGGCACCGGCTGTAGTATCAGACGCGTCGCTGACGATAGAGAGTGGGGCGTCGCACTTCGGGTGAACGAGCAGGGTTGCCTGGGCCAGAGCTTCCTTGCACTTGCTGAAAGCTTCTACTGTTTCGGCAGACCAAGACACGAGTTGTTTGCCTTTTTGGTTCCCTTTTAGGAGGTCATTGAGTGGAGCTTGTGTCCTCGCGGCATTGGGAATGAATCTTCTGTAAAAATTTATTGCTCCCAGGAAACGGCGGAGATCCTTGATGGAAGCTGGTTGGCTGTAGTTGTTGATGGCCTCCACTTTATCTGGGAGGGGTGAAGTGCCAGCGTCGGACACCGAGTATCCTAGGAATTTGACCTTAGTCAGGCCGAAATGGCATTTGGCGGTGTTGATGACAACACCATATTCCTGCAGGCGCTGGAATAATATCTTGAGGTGGGCTAGGTGCTCTTCCTCTGACGTTGAGGCAATAAGGATGTCGTCTATGTAGGCGTAACAGAAATCTAAGCCTCTGGTAACCTCGTCCATGAAGCGTTGGAAGGTCTGGGCTGCGTTGCGGAGGCCGAAAGACATCACCGGAAATTCGAAGAGTCCGAATGGCGTAGTGATTGCTGTTTTCGGAATGTCCTCGGGAGCCACAGGGATTTGATTATATGCCCGCACCAGATCAATCGTTGAGAAGATCTTGGTGCCGCTCAGTGCCTGTGCAAAATCTTGGATGTGGCGTACGGGGTATCTGTCCGGAATAGTTCTGGCGTTCAATCTTCTATAATCGCCACATGGTCTCCACTGGTCGTCCTTCTTGGGTACCATGTGCAAGGGAGATGCCCAAGAGCTCTCGGAAGGTCGAGCGATTCCGAGACGGACCATGGCCTCGAACTCCTTCTTGGCGCGTTTTAACTTGTCAGGAGCAAGGCGTCGTGGGCGTTCGACTGTTGGAGGTCCTGGCGTGGTGTTAATATGGTGCAGTGTTGCGTGACGAACTTCCCTCCTGGCGCCGTCAGGGCGAGTGATGTCAGGAAACTGTTGAAGAAGCTTATGATACGGGGACGTTCCTGTGACCGTCTTAATGGAAGCGATCTTGTTGTCGCTTCGTTTTCCCGTGATGGTCAAATTCGTCACCTGGTCCAGCAGCCGTTTATTTCGGACATCCACCAGTAGCTCGTACTTGGCGAGAAAGTCTGCCCCGATGATTGGCCTGGAGACGTCTGCAATGACGAAGCTCCAAGTAAAGTCGCGTCGCAATCCCAGATCCAGGTTGAGCGTTAGGCTGCCATAAGTAGCGATTGTGCTGCCATTTGCTGCTGCCAGTTCGTATGTCGCTTTAGTGGGGCGTCCCTGGACAAGTCGTCGTGGGAAAACGCAGAGATCTGCGCCGGTGTCTATAAGAAATTTGGTACGGGTTACCCTGTCGGTAACAAAAAGGCGACTGACTTGGTTGGGGCTGGTGCTGGTCGCCATCAGTTTGGGCCCCGCGCGTTTTCCTGCTGGAAGTTGCAGGGTTTGGTGCACTTGCTTGCCTTCGTCCCATACTTCCAGTGGTACCAGCATGTTCCCTCGGGCTGACGACCTCTGGACCGACTGCGGGAACGATTGCTCCAACGATGCGGGGTGGCGCTCCTCCTATGCTGGCCAGAGCGTAGTGTCGAAACTTCGCGCCTCAAAGTAGCGAGCTCTTGTTGGAGAGGCTGCATCAACCGCTCCATCCGTGTTAGTAGTGGCTGATTGATGGGTTTACCCATTTCCTCGGATGTACCGCTCGTGAGGGACATGATGATGATGATTGGTGCGCGAAATTTATCACCGAAGAGTTTATTTCGTGCGCGACGTGCTCGCGGTAGACGTACTTGCACGCGTCGTGTTCACTGTCGGATTCACAAATGTAAACTTCGTGGTCACTAATGTGAACGTCGGTGTCACCAATGTAGCAATTGAACGTGCTACGTAAACACAGTTAAAAGAAACTCTAGAAACATCGGTTGATAGTTTTTTATGTGCCATTAAAATTTTTACAATGTTATCAACATATGGAGTGTGACAGTTAAAAAAATAATAAATAGTACAATTTGTTTCAGCTTGCTGTTCAAAAGAATTGGAATTTGAATTGCTTGAATTTGAATTCTTAAGTAAGTACTTCTCACAGCGCAGGTAGCTACAATTGAATATAAAATTATTGCGTTGGAATGGGATATAATTTGACAACCGGACGTTTAAAAGAACCAAATCGTGTCTTTACCGTCGCAACGCGAACAATTCTATCAGTACCAAAATTAACCATTATCTGAATACAAGAATGACACACATGGCCACGCCGAGAAATAAAACGGCTGAAAGCATTTGAAGTTAGGTCAAAGACCAACTCAATATGAATGGCCTTGGTTACAAGGCACACAAAAAATATATATATGCCTTTGTGAAAGTTGTCCTCTCAGACGAGCAAGCGTGATACAGAGGGGACCTGCGTAATCTACACTGGTGTGAACGAAAGCCTTTGCTTCTACAACACGATATGAAGGTAAATCTGCCATCGTCAGTGTAGGATGCGATGGATTTAAGCGGAAGCAGCAATTGCATTTCCGCACTTTTGCCCTAATAACAGTCCTGGCATCTAATATCCAATAGCGCTGCCGTAAGATGGACATAAGAAGTCCAGGGCCTGTATGAAAGTACATGACATGGAAATGATCAACGATAAGATCCACAACACAGTCATGTTTAGGAAGTAAACCCGGAAGTTTAACCTCAAATGGTAAATCCGATTTAGAAGGCCGCCCCCCAATACGTAACAAATTATCCTCATCGAGAAAAACTAATAAATTCCGAAGCTTTTTTGAATTGTATATAGACAATTTGCCTTTCTGGAGTTCAGCAATATCTTCTATAAAATGAAAACTCTGCACAGAACGAATCATAACTTTTTTACAGGAAGGTGATACCTTTTTTACGAATCGAAGGACATAAACTACTATCCTTAAAAGTTTATCCCATGTGGATATACGCTGAGCCAGTTCACTCAGGACCGATTTTTCACCCTGAAATGTTGCAATGAGCACATTAGCTTTGTGTTCAGGCATTTCACCAGTATTGGTAGGGTGAAACGGTTTTAATGGCCATTCCAAAGGTGGGCTGCGAATCCATGATGGGCCGTTCCACCATAAATCATGTGAAACGAGTTGGGAAGGAAGCAAGCCACGAGAAAGGCAGTCGCTCGGTGTGACGTATGTGTATGAGGGTGACGGCATGAGAGCGAGATAGCGAGTATGGGAAGTATAAAAGGGATGTACCGCTATTGAGCGCTCTCTCCATATTAATCTGGCAACCAATAAACATTGTAACATTAACAGATGTTATTACTACCCGATCCCAAGACATCACAGTTGGCGCAGCTCGGTAGTTCGTAAATTTTTACGTAAATTGGAAGAATCTACGCGGTAGATTTCGGGATCTGACGGATTGTTGTCAGGATTGCAGGAAGCGATCGCAGGAAGCGATCGCATTAAGAAGAAATTGGAGCAGCCACACGCAAGTATTCGCGTGTGTGGGACCGACAAATTACAAAATTATTGTCGTTCGGGTACACCGTGTAACGGGGTACAAAAGGACCGGATCAAGGATCGGGTCAAGGACTGGATCATCGTGTGGATTAGCCGGGAACCAGGACTTGGTTTCCGTCGCTGCAGTCTGGAAAGGAAGACCTCGGAGTAGGGATTGGATCCGCAGCTGTCGGGAGACGGAGCCAGACGGGGACGGTGATCTACAGCTCTGGGTGGCGTGCACGTGGAACGTGGAACGTGGACCTCGGAGTGTAGCCTTCTTGGAAGTGCTGAGATAAGTAGTCTAGATTATTTTGTTTCAGCTCTTCCCCCAATGGAGGGTGTTTGTAAAAATTTGGGGACGTTCTGTTACAGAACGGGAAACTGGTCATTGTTCAAGGAACGACTGGATCAGGCCCTCATTTTACATGATGACAAAGTGTTATCACAAGAACGCAAAAGAGCATTTTTGCTGAGTTGCCTCACCGAAGAAACTTTCTCTTTATTATGTGATCTATGTTTCCCTAAAAAGGTTTCTGTTTGTTCTTTTGATGATTTATGTAAATTATTTGATTCACATTGCAAACCTATTCAAAATATTTTCGAGTCGCGTGAGTTATTTTATAAGTGTAAACAGCTAGCTAACGAATCTATTAAAGATTACGCTGCTAGGTTGAGAGGACTGAGTTTGACGTGCAATTTTGAATTGAGGCTGGAATCTTGTTTAAAAGACATATTCATTATTGGAATTTTCAATGAAAAATTGAAACATAAGTTGTTCGTTGAGGGGGTAAATACTTCTTTTTCGGAATGCGTTCAGTTAGCAGCTTCATGGGAACATGTTGTTAATTTTAAGAAAGTTGATACGAATTTAAATGTTGTGCATAAGGATAGTAATGTTGTCCGTAAATCCAGGTCGGATAGTCCGATCAGATTTAAAAGTGCAGTGCGTAGTAAGACGCCAGTAAATATTGCATTAAGAAAATGTTTTTTGTGCGGAAAAACGAATCATTTGCAGAAAGATTGTTGGAAGAATATTTTTTGTAATCGGTGCAATAAATCGGGTCATCCTAGTAATGTGTGTAAAAACAGTAAAATTAATGTAGGTAATAAGAATAAATGATTAAATTCGGTTTTTATGTTGCATGACGGCACGGGGCCGGAACCGATATTCGTAGATCTCATTATTGGTAACACTGTTCTGCGAGCGATTGTTGACACCGGCGCTGAGATTAATGCAATTCCATATGAAGTGTATTTAAAAGATTTTGTTTCTTGTAAATCGGAAAGATGCGATATTCAATTGTCAGGATATGACGGGAAACGGTTAAATATTGTAGGTAAAGTTAATTTAAGTGTGTTATTTTTAAATAAAAGTGTAGATACGCAGTTTATAATAATTAAAAACGGTAATTCTACGATTGTTGGTAGAAATTTTTTACAAGTTTTCGGTATCGGATTAAGTGGAATAAATGCGGTAAATACCAGTGAGACTAGTTGTGATAATCAATTAAATTTTCGTGATAGTTTAAAGAAAAAATATGCTTATGTGTTTTCAGAAAAATCGGGTAGGCTTATAGGTTATGAAGCTAACATCGAAGTCATTTTGGAGTTCAGGCCAAAGTTTGTGAATCCAAGATCGTTACCTTTTAGTTTACGTGGAAAGGTAGAGGAGGAATTAAATAAGATGTTACGTGAAGATATAATTGAAAAGGTAGAAATAAGTGATATGGCTAGTCCGATTGTTGTTGTAAAAAAGAAAGACGGTTCAATTAGAATTTGTACTGATTTTAAAACCACATTAAACCCTATGTTAGCGAAGTTGAAATATCCATTGCCTCGTATAGAAGATTTAATTTCATCTTTAAATGGTGCGAAATTTTTTGCTAAAATAGATTTGCGTAATGCTTTTGGTCAGATTTCGTTGAACGAGAAGTCGAGAAAATTATGTGTGATAAGTACGCATGTGGGTTTATTCAGGTATAAAGTGTTGCCTTTCGGTTTGACCACAAGCCCGGCTATATTTATGCAAGTTATTCAGGCGGTAGTAGGTAGACTTCGTAACGTTCGTATATTTCTAGATGATATTTTGTTGTTTGGAAATTCTGAAGAGGAATTATTCTCTATTTGTGAATCTGTACTTAGCAAGTTAAGTGATTGTGGTTTAACTATTAATGAAAATAAGTGTTCTTTTCTAGAAACTGAGATAGAATATTTAGGTTTTAAAATTTCGCGGAAAGGAGTTATGCCTTTAGAAAATAAAATCTGTGCGATTACTCAAATGGCAGTACCGAAAAATGTTTCAGAACTTAGGAGTTTACTTGGGGTTATTTCATATTATAGAGCTTTTGTTCATAATATTTCAGGTATTTTGTCTCCATTGTATAACTTGTTAAAAAGGGGAGTAAAATATGTGTGGTCTGAGGAATGTAATATTGCGTTTGAGCGAGTTAAGAAACTGCTGACGTCAGATAATATTTTAGTGCATTTTGATCCTAATTTACCAATTAAACTTATTTCAGACGCATCTGAAAAAGCGTTATCAGCGGTGATTTGCCATGTATATGATAATGGTTTAGAGAGACCTATCGCATTTGCTAGCCGATTATTGTCAGAAACAGAATTAAAGTACTCTATTTTAGATAAGGAAGCGTGTGCTATAATTTTTGGGTTGAAGAAATTCTTTCAGTATTTATACGGCAATAAATTTGTTTTGACTTGCGACAATAAATCGTTAGTACACATTTTGAACACGGATAAGCAAGTACCTGTATTGGCCGCTAACCGTCTGCAGAGGTACGCCCTAATACTCCAGACTTTTGACTATAGTATAGAGCATATTAAGTCAGGTGATAACAAAGCGGATTTCTTATCACGAATGCCGATTAATAATAAGGATAATTTAGATGTGTGTAGCGACGATATTGATGCTAGCGATTATTTTTTAAATTATATTGATTCTTTAAACGTGAATACGGTTGAGTCAGAGTTTGTGAACATAATCGAGTCAGAAACAACATTAAATGCGGAAACGATGAAACAGTTTTCGATTAATGATGTAAATATAGCGAGCATTATCGAGTTCACAGCAAATGGTTGGCCGGATAAAAAGTTCTTAAAGGATGATTTATTGAAATTCTGGTATTTTAGGGATAAATTATCGACTTATAATTCATGTTTATTTTATAATAATAAATTTGTAGTTCAAAGGGAATTAAGGGAAATTATATTGAATTTTTTACATCAATCACATTTAGGCATTGTAAAATCGAAAAGTCTTGCTCGAAATTATTTTTTTTGGCTCGGAATGAACAATGATATAGAAGCAACTGTGAAACAGTGTGCTCGATGCATGGAATGTTTACCTACTCCGTGTAAAGTTGAGTTGGCACCTTGGCCAATAAATGGTTTAATCTGGAGTAGATTGCATATCGACTTCATGGGGCCGTTGGGAGGTCATAATTTTTTAATTATTGTTGATGCAACTACAAAATGGATAGACTGTCATGTTGTAAATAAGGTAGATTCGTTTTGTACAATAAAAGTTTTGAAAAGATTATTTTCTATGTTCGGAATCCCGGAACAAATTGTAAGTGACAATGGTACAGCTTTCACATCGTCAGTTTTTAAGGAATTTTGCCATAATTATAATATAGAATCATTGACTTCAGCTGTACAGCATCCTGCTTCTAACGGTTTAGCTGAAAATGGGGTTAAAACAGTGAAGAATTTTTTGAAAAAAATTATGGTAAATAATAAATTTCCTACTGATTTTGAAGATAAACTTTTGACGTTTTTAGTTGATATTAGAAATACGCCTTCAATGTCTACGGGCATTGAGCCTAGTACATTAATGTTGGGTAGGAAGATTAGATCAATTTTTAATACGATTATTCCAATAGTGGATAATGTTGAGAGTCAAGGTTTTAAAGGAATTGACAACACGGTTAAAAACAAAATGTTATTGAGCCAGCATAAACAGAAAAAGTATTATAGAGGAAGAAAATTTAAAAAGTACTTTGAGGTTGGTTCTAAAGTTTTAACCAGGGATTTAAGAAGTAATGATAATAAATGGATTTTAGGAAAAATTTTTAAAAGATTGGGGAATAGGATTTATTTAGTTAAAATTATGTCTACGGGACAAATTTGGAAACGCCACCATGATCAGATTTCAGAGAGGAAGGTTAGGTGGGGGGAGTGTGACAGGTCTGATGATTTGCTGGACCTGGGTCCACTCTCAGATGTGGACATGACCAAATTTCCTAATTCCTCTAATTTTTGCAGGTCACCTACACCATGGGAGGGGAGGTTACGCCCTCGAGGTCAACGCCCACGCTACACGTGAAGAACAAGAATAATTACATATACTATGGAATGGAAATATTTAGATATTTTGTTTTGTATAAATTTGTGAATAAAGAAATGTATGTAATTAGGTTTTAAGTGTGGGGGTGTGACGTATGTGTATGAGGGTGACGGCATGAGAGCGAGATAGCGAGTATGGGAAGTATAAAAGGGATGTACCGCTATTGAACGCTCTCTCCATATTAATCTGGCAACCAATAAACATTGTAACATTAACAGATGTTATTACTACCCGATCCCAAGACACCACACTCGGGTTTTCTCTAACGGCGACATGATAAAACTTCTCAGGAGGCAAATTCTCCTGACATTGAGCCACGTGATTACTAACAAACACCGACCATCGATGTGGCGACGAATGTATCCATGAAAGCTTAATGCTAGAATCTGAAAACGCGTATGTTCCTGCAATAGGAAGACGCTCAGAATAATTATCTTGAACCGTCCGTATTAATTTGGACATCAATACTGCGGCACAGAGCTCCAAACGAGCGAGGGTCATCACTTTGGTGGGAGAAACCTTTGATTTTGCGCACAATAATCTCACTGTAATTTTCCCAAACAGATCAGTGGTATGCAAATAAATCACACTGCCGTAACCATTCATGTTTGCATCGCAGAAAGCAACAACGAGCACCGTACTGTCTTTCAGGACACCAACATGGCGAGGGATTTTCATCATTGAAATTAGAGGAAATTCCTGTGTAAGCGCCGAAAACCGACGAATAACGCTATCAGGGGGTGTATCATCCCAACCAATGTTGCACAGCCATAGCTCTTTGATAAGTAATTTAGCGTACAGAATGACAGGGGCGACCAAGCCGAGGACATCAAATAAGCGGGCGACTATGGAGAGTATGCTCCACTTTGTGCACTTCTCCTGAACATAAGATGTCGTAAAGAAGAAGCTGTCATCAGCTGGTTCCCACGAAAGGCCCAACACCTTAGAGGTATTGTTAGAACCAACAGTGAAGTCCACTGGGCTGCGGTGAGAATCCGGGAGGTTCTCAAGTACAACTTGAGAACTAGTAGTCCATTTGACCAAATCAAAGGCACCGGACTTGAATAACGAGATTAATTCTCGAGAAAGACGTACGGCGCTGGACTCATCTGCAATAGAATAGACCAGGTTGTCCACATACAACTTGAACTCTGCCACATTGGCAGTATACGGGAAATGTGGTCTCATATCTTTGACTAACTGACGAAAGTCAAATAAAAACATAAACCAATCAGTTTGCAAATTGAGACCAGTATGCAAGATGTCATTTAGTGACAGCCCTGTATGTGTCTTAGCGCTAGCGTCCAGCACAATCCTAGGCATAGGATTATCAGGACGAATGGCGGCATGATGGATGTAATATCCATCATCTGCAATTTCAGACCTACTACAGAATACTAAGAACCTCATATCACCTTTGATTATACAGTGATTAGGCAGTTTATTTGTGATACTATCAACGACAAGTGCGTGTATATGACATTTATTATTTGAATACACGCGCGACTCAATGTCTAAATAGACGTCACTGAAGATTGGTCGTGAAGCTGAACCAATTTCTTTGACAAAAGAATTGCTCAAAGGAATTATTGGTAAATTCAGTGACTTACAACAATTTATCGTAATCAAATTATTTTGAGAGCCATTATCAATTAGGCACCGAACAATAACTTTATTTCCGTTTCTAAGCTTCGCGTATACTTGTGCGGTCGAAAGTAAAATAGAAGAGTTCGGTGTTACTTTGGCAGAAAGCGAACACGAAGAATTGACATTCGCAGTCCCCTCCACTTGCTTATCACCAATGCCAGTTCCATTGATGCTGGATGACACTGGAGGGGGGACTGACGGTTCTTCACTAGTAGGTACTTGCGACATATGTACATGAGTATTGGTTTTCATATTATTCACACTGCCAAAATGTAAGAATGTATGATGACGTTTATTGCACAAATCACAAACTAACCCCGATTTGCATGACTTGATTGTATGTGAACCACTAAGGCAATTTACACAGGCATTTTTCGATTTTATAAATTCAAATCGAGCCTGTGGGGAACTCATACATTTAAACTTTGAGCAAACGTTGACTAAATGATCAGTTTTTTTACAACACATACAAGATTCCAAGGGCATATTCTGAGTCGAGAATGTACGTGCCGAGGCTAGTATCAGGTTACGAGTTCGTTTGACCGGTAAAAACAGATCCACAAAGGCATTCAATGATTCAAATTCCGGTTGAAACCCTGGATTTAAAGTCAACTGACAATAATTAATATCGTCAATAATGTTTTTAAAATGAATGTAAATTTCATCTATTAATCCGGTCTGATCTATGAAAGTTTCATTATTCCTAAAATCGAAATCAGAGACATTTTTTGTCAAGTTAAATAGATCAATAATACGTGAAAAAAGTTTTTCCTTTTTCGCTGTTAACGAAATAAGCATTCGATCATATTGATCATTTGAAATTTCTTCCGTAATTCTTGGCATTTTTTATATATGCGAAAAGATTACCACAAAATTTTACAATAATGTTACAATGTTAATAATTAATTAATAATAATGCTGCGAATAATTGTCCAAAATTACGACAATTCCGCGAACAATGTTAACAATTAATTAATAATAATAATGTTGCGAATAATTATCCAAAATTACGATAATTCTGCGAACATCCAAATATGTCATCCAAAAGCAAAAAACAAGACCAGCTATAGTTCTCAAAAAATGAGAGGTACTTCAAATTTACCAAAAAAAATACGTAAATTCGAACATCCATGTAATATCAGCTATAATCTCGAATTAAATGTATGAATGAATAATAATCCAGGCTACGAAAGGACCATTAAATATGTAGGGGCGTGTAAATAGCCCCTGACACGAGGGAGATGACTACCCTATGTAAATTAACGAAAATTGAATTCTTCCCTATGTGACACAAAAACAGTTGACCCAGCAATTCCAAATTCCAAAGTGAAAACAAACAATACTCACTCAGAGAATGCAGCTCGTCCACGATGTCCAACACAAAGACACTTCTTTTCATTAAAAAATATCAAGGCGGTATTGCATAATCTTAACAGATGTTTCGCACAGCAAGGAAGTTTCAACAATGAATAAATTTGCATATTAATAATACGTGCCACAATCACAATCTTGTACAACAATAATTCAAGTATTGGATGAATTATTCGATCATGCGTGACTAGGAGCGACATCTCTTGGCTTTTTACTGACACTCCCGTCGGAAGCAATTGCCTGCCTCACAGAGGTAAGGAAATGCATGGATACACTGAATTTCAAGTCACACAGGTTTTTTTTTTTTTTTTACAGTGAATAACCGCACAAGAATCTCAACTGCTCCCGTCTGGAGCCAGTGAGACTATGGCATCCCCAATTGGGGTATGTTGTGAGGCTGAAGGTAGTGGAGAGGGGAAGGAGGTGGGGAAGAGGAAGGCTGGGAAGTACCTGGCTATTCAGATCTGGTCACCAAACACGGCTAAAGCCATTTTCAAGCAACGTTTCAATTCTGAATGGTGGTCTTACACCAGGGCGATACTGATAGTATCTTCCACTCTGGAACATGCCGCAAATATACTATATATTATTTTAAATGAATTAATTGTGAAATAACACAAATTAATCAAATAAAATTTATTTGCGCATGCCGGGTTTGAACCCGCGACTTCCGGACTGTGAGTCAAGAGTCTTACCCACTGGACTACGGAGGTCGTCATCAGATATTGTTCAGGTAAATTCAATACAATACAAAAACCACAGATGGCGCCCTCATGGTCTCATAGCATAAATTATTAATTGATTAAGAAAATGATCCAAATATATTTATGGCGCGTATCCACTGTTCGTCATCCATTTTTGAATAATATCTGTCAAAAAAACAACCATAGATATAGCGAAACAACGTTAGATGCTCAGATAACACCAAAAAGGTGTAAAATCATCTCGTATTAGGCGTGACCATACCCCCTCCACCTTCCACATGGCCCACGCCGATCTGGCTGCGGCAGATCCGCGTAGCATAGGGGGCGTCGGTTTGCGTTGCGTGGGGCTAGTGTGATTCTAAAGCACCCGTTTCCATAGAAAATGTAAGGATGGTAAGTAGTCCAGATATGGAAATGATGACGTCTACCTACATCGCGTAGCATTGCGTGGGCCTAGTATGTTCCCAGCTTTATTTTTCTGTGTTCCCAGGTACAATATTCATAACATAAAGTAATATTCACAGTCACTACCCGAAAAATGTTTGAACGGTTCCAAAGCGAGTTTGATATGTGTCGACACACTTGGTATTGAAAATTATGTACGTGGGATGAAATAATTGAAAACTTTGTGTTAATGTAATGCAATTTAGGTAAAATGGAAACACATCACAATACAAATGATATTTCATTATAGCAATTAATAGTGGGGAGAGGAAGGTGACGAAAAATTAGAAGAGCGCGAGGTACTTGCCTGGCTAGTCTCATCTCACGGCTTATGCCAAACGTAAGTAACGTTTCGATTCCGATTGGTGGTTTTCACCAGGGCAATACTGAGAGTAACTACCATTCTATAATGTGGAAAAAAATACAAAATCAAGACACGTGGGCAGAGAGATTAAAATGCCTCAAATCCATCATTACATTCATATTTTAACGTCTTACTCTTCGTCTACTCAACTCGAGTATTTGATTAGCTTGGTCGTGTCATATCTTCCTGAGGTGTCATTAATTTGTTCTTTGACTTCTTTTTACGTTTTAGAGTAAATTGTATAGAAAATGTAAATTGAAAATATAATAAAGAAAGTAAGGAAAAAACTATTTCCCAAAAAAGAAAATATGGTCTTTTGTACACAAAAAATATTAATTTTCCCGAAGACGACAAAAGTATTGTGTATATAAACGAACAATTAACTCAACATAACAAACACCTCCTGTTCCTGGCGAAATCTTCACGGCTTGGCTACAAATTCGTCTGGGCAAAAAATGGAGATGTGATGATGAGTAAAGATGAGACAGCCCCAATCATCCACATAAGGCAGCCAGAAGATATCCCCTCAGAATAAAGGATTCAGTAACCATATTGCACGTGTTAATAATTTCAATCTTTGAACATGGCTGATGAAATTTGTTTGTATGAAAATTATATTTCCAAAAACACGACAGAACTAAATAAGCACTTTAAAGACGTTAATTTTTCAATTCTTAATATTTTTTTTTTTTATTTTTTTTTATTTTTTTTTATTTCATATATTTTTTATTAGTAACAGATATTTGGGTTTTTTTTGGCTACCACGCTAGGCTAAGCCCGTGTTGTGGTAGTCGTACATTTAATATTTTAACATTTCAAAAAATATTAAGAAATACTTAAAACTAAAGAGAAAAAAAAAGACCATATTTTAAAGAAAAGTAAAAATGAAAATTCAAATTCAAATATGAATATAAGAAGTTTAAGAAAGCACTTCGATGAACTCTGTATCCTTCTCGATAGTCTTGATTTTTCTCCTAGCATTATTATTTTAACAGAAACACAGATGAAAGAGGTAATCCCCTATTACCTTCCAGGATATGTTACCATTTCATCTGAGTGTAAACATACTGGGCATGATGGAATCACCGTATTTATGAAAAATTGCCTTGAAAAAACTGCCTACGAAATTTTAGATTTTAAAACTGCTAATGCAATTAAATTAACATTTAACCACAAAAATTGTAATTATCTGCTAATAGCTATCTATAGACCACCTTCATTGCATGAGTCTCTCTTCACTAACGAACTTAATTCGCTTTTAAAATTATCTAACAGAAATAACTTCAACTTTGCAATATTAACTGGTGATATCAATATAAATATAAATGAAAACAGTAAAAGCACAAATTTTATAAATGAATACTTAGATTGTTTGTCATATGCAGGATATCAGTCATACATAAACTCTCCAACAAGAGAAAACTACATCTTCAACTCTACAAACAAACATTACTGACCACTACCCAACATTTTATGGACACAACATCTTAACCACTAATTTAAAAGAAAACTCTGGTAATCTAGAAAAAAATAATATTAACTATGACACTTTAAAAAATCTACTTCATTCGGAAAAATGGGACAATGTACGATCGACAGCTAACCCACATTCAGCACTAGAATTGTTTTATAAAACTCTACAAGATTATATTTCGAAAAGCACATACAAAATTGTTATTACTAAGAGAAATATAAAAAAAATCAAACCTTGGATTACTGTAGGACTAATAGTCTCCATTAAACAAAGAGATAAACTTTATAAAGAGATGTTAAATTATGAAAAAAAACTGTCAAAAAAATAATGTAAGAATAATGTCTTTTATGAAAACTAAGTATTTGATGTATAGAAATTTACTCTATAGGTTAATAAGAAGTTGTAAAAAGAAATACTATTGTGAACAAATTGATAATGCAAAAAATGATACCAAAAAAACGTGGAATATTATTAATGAAATAATGAACAAAAAAATGGCATCAACTGATGTGAAAAAGATTAAAATAAATAACAATGTTATAACCGATAAATCGGCAATTGCAGAAAACTTTAACAACTTCTTCACAAATGTAGTAGATCAAGTACTTGAATCTTCTAGTAAAATTGATAGTACAATACCCGTAGACTCATCTGTGCATTTAGTCTCAACTTACGATTCAATTAACTCCTTAGAATATTTTTCACCTATCACGATAAACGAAATTGTAAAACACATTGATAGTCTAAAATCAACAAATTCTACAGGAATTGATGGTTTATCGGGTAACACACTAAAAAAAATAAAACATAATATTTTAATTCCATTGCTACAAATTTTTAATATATCACTAAAAGAAGGACATTTTCCAGAACAATTTAAAATCTCCACCATCATTCCATTTCACAAATCAGGAGAAACGCACATATTAGACAATTACAGACCCATCTCCTTAGTTTCAAACCTCTCAAAAATATTTGAAAAATGTATCAAAAATAGAGTAATGAATTACCTAGAACAAAACAAAATTCTGTCCCAAAATCAATATGGCTTCAGAAGTAAACTAAGCACTGAAGATGCAATATTTGATTTGACAAAAAAATTGTACACATCTGTTGATAAAAATAAAAAAGTATAGCTGTATTTTTAGATTTAAGAAAAGCTTTTGATACGGTAAATCACAATATACTTATAAAAAAAATTAATCAAATACGTTTCAAAAAAGATACTCTAAAAATTCTCATTAACTATCTCAAAGACAGAAAACAAAAAACAAAAATAGGGAATTTTTATAGTGCGGAAACGAGGACAAAAAATGGAGTACCACAGGGTACTGTGCTTGGCCCAATCCTATTTTTAATATATATAAATGATTTATGTAATGTTGTAATCCCTGGTAATATTGTATCTTACGCTGATGATACAGTAATAATTGTAAACGGAAAATCCTGGCTTGAAACTTTTTTAAATGCATCAAAATGTATTACACATGTATCATCATGGCTAAATAGTAATAGACTCTTCCTAAACTACAATAAAACATTTTACCTACCTTTTTATAAAAACAGTAAAAACAAACCCCCCAATAACCTTAAAATTAGAATTCATAATGATAACTGTAATCAAGTAATATGCTCATCTTACTCTGAAATTGGAAAAGCTGAAAAGATCAAATATTTGGGTATATGTATTGATACAAATTTAAATTGGCAATCACAAATTAATAATTCTAAATTGAGATATTCTAAATTTAGACAATTCTAAATTGAGATATCTTTCGTACATATTCTACAGACTTAAAGAAGTATTGAATATTGACAAATTGAAAATGATTTATTTTTCTCTGGTGCAATCTTCACTCATGTATGGAATAATAGGACGGGGTGGGGCGGTTGATGCTTTTATAAAACCTTTACAAACAACTCAAAATTATATTATCAAAGTTATGTATAATAGAATTAAAACATTTTCGACAGATGCTTTATACAAAGAATCTAAACTATTTAATCTAACTATTTATACTGCAAACTATGAAATATATCTTTAAAAACGTAAACAAATTCGAAAAAAATGAAAACAGAATCAATATTAGAAATAATAATGTATTCTATACCCCCCAAACACACACAAAACAAATGCAAACTCACAGCAGCTTTATTAGACCTCGTACCTTCAATAGTTTACCAAAACATATTCAAGTTGCAACTAAACTTCCGCATTACATAAAAGAGTTAAAATTATGGCTAAACCATACAGATGTAAAAACTCTATTTATTTAGTTTTATTTCACTTTATGTTTCTAAAATCTCTATTTATTTAGTTTATATCACTTTTCTCACAAACTTTACACCTATTATTACAATGTATATCATTTATTACACTTTACACGTATTTAACCATACACTATTGTATACACTTTTTGTACAAACTGTTTAAACAATTTTTATTTTTGCTTTATATACACTGTTTGTTTTTTTCTAGGTACTAAATAATACTTATTTTATCTATATTACCCACGCACAGGCTGTGCCTTAGTGGGTTCCCACATTATTGTTTATGATTTTTCAAAATATGTAAATATGAATTGTAAAATATGGGAAAAATAAAGGAATTAAAAAAATATATTGGTATTAGATGTACGTAAAGAATAAACTGAAAGATGCGTTTTTAGATTTTCACAGCCAAAAGTATTTTCGTTATTTGTTTTTGGGGTGTTATGCCGTGTTGCGCTACCGGATCTGCCCTAATGATGGACACTGCAAAGCTGTCTGAATCGTTGGCTAAAGAAGGAGGTAGCGCAACACGGCATAACACCCCAAAAACAAATAACGAAAATTAAAAGCTGTCGAAATTCATAATTATTTATAATAGCAGGAGTAATATCTATAGTTCTTCTTCTCAAGTCCATTCCTCATTGCTGAGAATAGTGACCATGCTCCAATTGCTCCAATTTCCATGGTGAACAAGGCTTCTTCACTCCTCGTGATCGTGCGCTGCGTGGAAAACTGCAGACACCGACGTATGCGACGCCAGTGATACTTGGTCACTCCAGCGCTTCCTCTGCTTCTTCTGCCTTCCAAATTGCCAGTGACTATGAGTTTCTCCATATTGGAGTCCTCAGTTTGATGAGCAACGTGTCCAAAGTATCTTACGATACATTGTAGGCAGACAATTGAAAGCCTACTACTGTGGATGTCTAGCTCTTCCAGGAACATGCTTGTGTCTTCTGGCAATCTATGGAATTCTGAGCATTTTTCTCCAGCATCATATTTTGAGGGCATCTATCCATTTTCTTTCTCTGGCTCTGTCCATGTTTTAACACCGTCTGGAAAATGCCCTGATGGTCTCATTTGGTGGTCTTCGTTATGCCTCTATAACTCCATTTCTTTTGCATTTTACTTTTCTTCTTTTCACTTCTGATTCACAACCTTCTTCGTGGTGGTCTTCGTTATGCCTCTATCACTTTCTTTTGCATTTTACTTTTCTTCTTTTCACTTCTGATTCACAACCTTCTTCGTGGTGGTCTTCGTTATGCCTCTATCACTTTCTTTTGCATTTTACTTTTCTTCTTTTCACTTCTGATTCACAACCTTCTTCTTGGTGGTCTTCGTTATGCGTCTATCACTTTCTTTTGCATTTTACTTTTCTTCTTTTCACTTCTGATTCTCAACCTTCTTCGTGGTGGTCTTCGTTATGCCTCTATCACGTTCTTTTGCATTTTACTTTTCTTCTTTTCACTTCTGATTCACAACCTTCTTCGTGGTGGTCTTCGTTATGCCTCTATCACTTTCTTTTGCATTTTACTTTTCTTCTTTTCACTTCTGATTCACAACCTTCTTCGTAGTGGTCTTCGTTATGCCTCTATCACTTTCTTTTGCATTTTACTTTTCTTCTTTTCACTTCTGATTCACAATCTTCTTCGTCACTTCTAGACGAGTCTTGGTATATACAGTCGTTCACTGTTTCTATGTTTGTAAGAGTATAATTATAGTAACTCGGTGTATACCTATAGTGTTTGATGTGTGTAAAGTGCGTGGTAAATCAAATAAGTCGAATGTCTTTACTGTACTTACAAGTTTATTTACAAATTACAAACATAACTTAACCACTCTAATAAAATATTAAAATGTGAACAATAATAATGTGAAGGGCGAGCAAACACGATCTACAAGGTTGCGTCTTGATCGGAAGCTTAAAGTAGAATGATTTGATGATCTTCGTCGCAGGGCGAGAGAGTGACTTGTGACAGTGATTGATTCCTATTGGTTGATGGGGGACCAATCGGATTAAGGCGCGACTGCAGATCGGTGACCTTGTTCGTCCTTCACATACCTATAATAACAAAGCTTACTTAGGAAGGGTCATTTTTTCGTGAAATGTCACCTAACATAAAAAAATATTTTCAACCGCGATTAAATTACCCTAATTATACATATATAAATAAATACATATATAAATAAATACATGTAGGATTACAAAGGATTTTTTAAATATTTATATTGAGGGATCAGTAGGATTTATAGGTTTAATTAGAAATGCCACAGAGCCGAACTCTCTGATATGAAAATATCTGGAGTCGGTGAATTATATTCCCATTTGGTCTCTAGTAGGTTGACATGTTGTTCTTGTATTTATAATACTTATATAGTGCAATTGCATAGCGTGGGTTGACTAGATGATCATTTGGGGAAGTGTGTGAAATGGTTTAGTTTTTCCTTCTTTTTTTCCTTTTTTTTTTTTTTTTTTTGTGGAAAATTTAACCCGGACATTTAAATCTGGTGCATTAAAAAAATATATGGTGTCCTGAAAGGAATAATAAATAATAAAGTGGGTTGACGGTGAATATATATCACATAGTCAAGAGGTAAAAAATCTTTTGGAGTAGGATTTATAGATTTTTCTATTTACGTATTTACAAATATGGCAAAGTCAGGAGTTGGAGTGAAAAACTGCTACAGTATTTTCTTTATTTTGCTGACGCAGGACTAAGCTCAGAGAGGCTTAATTACATTAAGATTTTCTCGGAACCCGAGTGTCTCGTACTGATTTTCCGCAAGCCTTAGCTTAGTTTAAGTAGAAATCCTACTCTATGGTACGTTAGAAAAAAAATGTTCTGATTTCTAACGTAGGTTTCAAAAACTTCCCATGTTGATTTCCTGCACAATGAAATTTACAAAATTTGTTGTACCTGAAATATGTCTCTATGGTCGAGAGGCAAGTCTCTCGACTAGCAATCAGGAGATCGCGGGTTCAAAACCTGGCGTGAAACCCAAACCCGATACAGAATATACATAGATAAAAAAAATATTCACATGACGAAAAATTAAAAAGTAAATAATGAAATGACAGCATAAAGTACAAATAGTAAACTATTAAAAATAAAAATAAAATATGAAGAAAAAAGAAAACCTCGTATATATGTATACAAGATATTTTGAAATTACTTTGAAACTAAATAAATAACTAAGTAAAGTAATAAAAATAAATTTAAAAATTGCAGAAGTAAACATTGATGAAGAATATAAACATTCCAAGTATATTTGATTATAATCCAACTGACGAGCGCAGACAAACAGCTTTAATTAAAAATATTTGTATATTGATATTCTTTCAATATTTATCACATCAACAACAATATGCAGGCGATTTGTCATGGAATATAATTCAGCATTTGATCCTGTATTGTTGCAATGGTAAGGTATTTTGTGACGAAATTATCTGCTCGGTAGATGAAAACATTACTAACGAAAGAAGTTCAGGGGAGTTCAACAAATTATTAACAAATTTAAATAAATAAAATAAGTCAGAACAAATTCTTCTATCTTTTAATGTACCGAGTCCCAGTAGTTGTAACAGAGAGAAGTAATTAACGTTTTCAATGAATATTCCCAATTTTAAATTAATGTGATGTCAGAATTTGTGTTGGACACGCTCAAGGGAATTTTTATGTACGCTGTAGTACGGATTCCAAATGGTGGACTTAAATTCTAGTTGGCTTCTAACAAAAAGAGTGTATAGTAATTTGACAGTTTTAAAATTTTTAGACTCCTTCAAAATTCGTAAGATAAATCCTAACATTTTCATTGCTTTACTGGTTATATTATTAATATATTTAATAAATGTTAATTAAGTGACAAAGGTAATTTCAAGGTTAAATTACCTTACCATTTCAAGAACAGATAATAAGGTATGATCATTGAGAAAGAAAGTGAACAACAATGGGTTTTTTCCTGTGGAATCTCATAACTTGACATTTTTTTTACATTAAGAGTTAATTTATTTTTAAAACACCAATCGGAAAAGGAATTAAGATTAGATTGTTGGGACAGATTATATCAGTAATTCTATATATCTTCATATAATCTGCAATCATTAAAATAAAAACATTTGTGATATGTTAGTTACGTCGTTTACAAATTAATTAAAAAGTATAGGACCGAAATGCGAACCTTATGGTACGCCACTGGTAGCTTCAAACGTGGAAGATAAATGATCATATAAACAGACGGTTTACTGACGCCTAAATAAGTTACTCTTTAACCAGAATAAAAGGTTCCAAATGATGCTAAGTTTCGAAAGCTTTTAATAAGAACTTTATGACAAACCTCATCGAAGGCCTTACTAAAGTCGGTAAATATGGAATCAACTTGTTGTTTATTGGCAAGTGCATTTGAGATAAAATTTTCATATAATATTAAATTACAAAGTTAATCTGCCAGAGATAAAGCCGTCTTGACAAGTTGGGATACATGAGTTTACAATGAAGCTGATTTTCTTAAGAATCAATTTTTAGAAAAGTTTTGGTATAGACGATAAAATACAGATAGGTCGATAGTTTTCAACAACGGATTGATCTACACTTTTAAATATAGGAGTTAAGTAACTACATTTACATATTAGGTGTGGAAAAGATCCTGTAAAGAGTGACTACTGAAAACAGTAGATATATTAGCAGAGCGGATAAACAATGAGCACAATTAGAAAAATGGAAGGAATTTTGTCAGGTCCAGAGCTTGTTTTGGGTTCAAGTGCTTTAATACAGAACTTTAATGTCTTTAATGTCAATGTGAATTTGATATTTGTGTAAATTTATATCTTAATTGAAGTACGGAATTAAATCATCTGGAATATCTGGTTCATACACGTCCTTAAAGTAATCAGCAAACATGTTAACAATTTGTTTCATTTTACTGCAACTATTTTGTCCATAACGCATATTACCAGAAATACCAACACAAATTTTTTCATTGATTTATTGCACGACGTTAGTGTGATCATGGCATTTACAATCGGGGTATTTTGTGAAGCTGAAGGTAATGGGGGCAAGAAGATTGGAAAATGGAAGTAAGATAGGATTTTCTGGCTATTTGCATCTGTTGTATCAACGCTTCCTTTCCGAATGATGATCTTTCTACAGTGCGAAACTGTAAGGATCCATTGCTTTGAAAATAGTGTAGGTATTTTGTTTAGACAGAAAAATGTGTTGTGAATATACAACTACCAATAGTAAGTCATTATAATAAAGATCATTCATATCTCAGTTTGGGAGGCCGCTGTGGGTACTGCCGCCCCGGAATCATTTATTGAATTACAAATACCTCTGTCTTTGTCCTTGGGAGGGGAAGGAGATAGGGAAGAGAAAGATGGGGAAGTACCTGGCTATTCAGATCTGGTCATCAAACACGGCTGATGCCATTTCAAGCAAAGTTTCAATTCTGAATGGTGGTCTTACACCAGGGCGATACTGAGAGTATCTTCCACTCGGAACGTGCCGCAAATATACTATATATATATATATATATATATATATATATATATATATATATATATATATATATATATTATTTTAAATGAATAAATTGTGAAATAACACAAATTAATCAAATAAAATTTATTTGCCACGCCGGGATTCGATCCCGCGACCTTCGGTGTGCGAGTCAAGAGCCTTACCGCTAGTCCTCGCCGGCCGTCATACTGGTTAAGGGATACCGTTTGACCTCTCCAGGGCTCTTTCAGAACATCGTTTTCACCGCAGTGGGAGTATTCATACTCCCCTCACTCCTGGACATATTGACCTACCCGCCTCTTTTATATTTTGCCTTCCCAGAACAACCTCTCCTTCCTTTCCTAAAAAAGACCCTCCGCCTGGCGTCCCTGCAAATTACATGGGTTCTGAAGGGTATTATTTTCCTCAGGGTCTCCTGTGTGGAGCTAATATAAAAAAAAACATCTTTTACGTACCTACCTACATAGGATGAGACGCTTACAAAATATGCAAAATTAATAAATCATTCCACATTATTTTCAACATTCTAACTCGGCTACATCGCACTTAAAACTAAACCCAAGCCCCAATTAGTCATAATACCAACCGCAAATTTCAGTTTAAGGTCTGTAACCGAGACACGTTATTATTTATGGCACATTTTAGTGCTTTTCTATCTGATTACGGAGGCGAGAATACAGCAGGAGGAAAATTACTAGGTACCAACAATCCCCCTTTAATATATTTTGCTTTGCACAAAGTAAAATAACCGTTTAATTATATGCCATGTTAACTGCTCGTTGGTATTTGCTTACTTCATTTTCAAACACAACAGGCGGAGTATTAAATTTCCTAGGTAACTAAATGTTGAAACAGTTTCAGGAACACGTGGAAAATTCAATTCAATCCAATCCAATTAATTCATTTTAAAAACATTACAAAACAAACATTTCAAAGCGTTTTTAAAAGAAAGAATTTTTAAAGATAAGATAAGCAGATTTAAACTAATGGCGACGAAGCTTGTCGTCTAAATTATGCTTCAATTAATGTTAAACATATCGTAGACAGCACTCCCGAATGGCATGACCACTGGCAAGTTAGTTCTGCAAGTCGGGAGATAAAACAGTCTACGCTGTCGGTGACGGAGATAACCTTCAATATCAAAGAAACTAATGCTCTCCATGATAGTCGAGTTTTAAAACCATCCACGAATTAGTCTGAAGAAATGCGTTACAATGAGCATATCCATTCTGACCGGTTCATGCCGAGCAATCCAAGAAAAAGTCGGTAGGGTAGTAGACATACTACCTGTTTCTTACTATCGTAGAACGAGAACATAACAGAATGGAGTTTGCAGGAAAACACTTTTTCTTCTTCTTTAGCACAATTTATTTAATGCAATAAAATACAAATACTACAAAAGGGTCTATTTTCCCTCTGCTTGGTTGATCTTCACGATCACACCACACTGACAAATATCGAAGGTCTACTTTCCTCGGTATTTCTATCAGTTTTTCCACATTCAACTGAAGGTACATCTCATGTACCTTCCAATTCCACCGTAACAACAACACTAACATTCTATTTTTTTTATTTGATTCTACGGATTCTTTCGTAATCATCTAACTAACTAGGGCTTTGCAATGCCCTTTCATGTTTTAACTAACTAGTTTTACGGCTCATTCGGCCTTATAACTATTACCTTCTGAAGGTGATTATTTACTTGACTGAATTTAGTTTTACATTAATGTTATCGTGAGGAAAAAAGTCTTTACTGGATAAAAACCTCACCAAGTTGCAATGAAAAAGGAAGGGGGGAACATAAGTTCTGAACTTTTTTTCGGGAAATTTACATTTAATTTTACTGAATGTAAATATTTTGTTTTGTGGCGCCCCTGAAAATTCTGCGAGATGGAATGCAAGGAATTTTAGCGCCGTGTCCAAGTGGTTCGGAAGTAGGCATTGGGGTAGGTCCGGGATAGCGGAGGGTCAGGGAGGTTGGAATGGAGCTTAGACATTGATGGTGGTTGTCAGGAGCTCCCAGAGGATGACTAGTTTCTCCTCCCTGGACGCGCAGGTTGCCAGCCTTCCACGGACTTTGATGAGGCCGCGTAGGAGAGACATGATGTCCTCGTCATCAGAGGTGTTGGATTGGGATCTCTGGGTGTCGGCTTCTGGCCCACGACGCCCTTCTTGTTGTTGGAAAGTGCTAGGGTAGCCACCCGCTGCTTCCGAGTATGTCCTTCGGCCGCCTGCGTTGCCTGATGTTGATGGCTGGCTGTCTCCCTCTGAGCGGCGTTTTCTCTGGCTCTGCGCTGAAGGGCGGCCACGTACTCCATCCTCTTCGGGCATCCGCTGAAATTGGCGAGGTGAGGGCCTCCGCAGTTGCAGCAGGCGGCCGGTAATTCTCGTGTGACCTTTTCACAGTCGGCTGTTGCGTGTTGTCCTTCGCACTTTACGCAGCGGGCGGGATGGGCACAGTTCCGGGAGCCGTGGCCGAAATTCTGGCACCTGTGGCACTGCGTGCCGTGTTGCAGGTGGTTGCTCCTGTATTTTCCCAATGAGATTCTACAGTAGCAGATGAATCTCACTTTCAAACGTCACCATATTTATATAAAAATTACATGGAGAAATGGTGAGAACTGAATTTAAAAACATTCCCGTATCTCGAATTTTTAAATCTAACACACAGAAAACAATAAAATTACTTTAAAAGTCAGCCAAAAGGGCACACCAATAAAACTACATCTAAGACACTTTCAGGACAGACAAATATTGTCAATTTTATGATTATTGGGGAATAATAAGAAACTGTCATAATTTTCAAACTCATATTTTCAAATTTTAGAATTAACAATATTATTTTCGACTGATTTTTCCATAGATGTTTTTTTTCGGTTAGACGAGAGGTTCTGGGTTCGAGTCCCAGTGCGACCATTATCTTTTTCTATTTTTCTGTGTCTTGTTCTCTTTCATATTTTCGTTTAGATTTCGTTATATTTTGTTATATTCTTCTTCAATGATATAATACATTGATGGGAATAACCTTAAAAAGTCATATAAAGAGAGTTGTTGTTACAAAAAGTTGAAAAGTGTTTAAGATTAAAAAGTTTAACTTGAGTTTTCTCTGAAGGTGCTTACAAGTATGAAACAAGCGGTATACAAGCAATGCATCTGTGTGCGCACTGTGAACAATACAGATAGTTTTATTTAATAAAAAAATAAATAATGTTTTTTAATCATAATACAGATAATTACCATTAAACTAATTTTGATCGTAATGAACACAATGACTATCTGAGCACTCTCATGTGGTTATGAATGGAACCGCGAAAAACTCTATTATTGTCAATTGTAATTGTAATTTGTAAGTCGTGAATATTATCCACATCATAAACCTTATATTTAGCCCGTATAAAATAATGTATTCCACATTATGTAATGCCAATTTTGAAAGTTTGTTCCGTAATATAAATATGTATAATATTGTGGCGTCGGTACACGTGAAAATATTACGCATATATCCAGCTGTGTTCAAGACTGTAACACCCACATTGAAGATATTTGTTGTAAGGAAAGTAATACAAATAATAATCCTTGCTCTGTTTAATTATTTGTTCACATTTATACTTCCTTTGACACTTTCACAACTCAATGAATTTCAATGATTCTTGATTATAGTCTCGCCAAATTTTGCCAGAGTGGGACTAGAAAATATTAAACGATTACAAAAATTGTTACGGATTATCTTACCATCTCTGTAAAATGCATTAGTTTTTTAATACTGTAGGGAACATTAGATATGAAATGTCAAAACTACAAGAAATGAAAGTCATCTTGTTACAAAGGTTAGATTTTATTGTAGATGCTAATTTGCTCAGAAAACATGATGAGCTATATTTATAATTAATCCCTAATTATTTATAATTATTCAGAGTGTAGGTTCAATGCTCTAAGGGATCTTTTAAATCCCTATTTGTTCGCGGATGAATATAATTACTTGCATGAACGTAATAATATTATCACACGTCAAGAAATCTACTGTTTAAATGTGTGAACAAATTTACGTTATTGGGCGCCATACTCTTATGAAACAGAGTAAAATTTATATTGTAAACCATTTAATCAGTTGATTCTATGTCTCGAAAAGCCGCCGTCCTGCTACTCCGCGAGGAATCTGTCTGTCACCTAGTAACCAAATCTCGGAACTGCCGTTCTGAGAGTTGTCTCTATTGAGTCACGCTTGCATAGAGATCTCGTGACCAGTCGTTTACTGCATTACAAAATATTTTCAAATCACTCAAAAGAAAAATAAATTTCGTGACGAAATTACTTATGAATGAATTTCACGTAACAATATTACACGGTCAGAATTACACACGGACGAAAGTACACATGTAGAGAAATGCAACTAGTTTAATTGCACTGCACATTATATGCTTAAAAAAACCTACCCTAACATAAAATAATTTAATTGAAAAATATCATCGGACATCAAAATGACTTTTTATACTCCAAATGTGCTCAGGAATCTCGAATTGACCGAATTGGATACAGACACTTTAGCCCAGTTGGTAGAGCTGTTGCCATGAAAGCAGAAGGTCATGGGTTAGACGATCAATATTTTAGTACTTACACGGAATAGATGGTTGGCCTTTTTCATTTAGTTTTTGTTATTTAAATTTTTAATTGACTTCTGTTTGTGTACATATGATATTAAAAAAATACTTAAACAAATAACCTCGATTTGCGAACTAATCTGCCCCTGTTCACATGTGGATGTAGGGGAAAGGGGGGGGGGGGGGTTGGTCTGATTATTATTCCGCGGAACACTCTACATCCATAATATAATAATATATAAGCTGAATGGCACCAAATGGTACACATTGTACAAAACTTCATATCACACTCGGTTTGCTCCACAAATTTCAATTTGTATTAAAGCTTTGAAATGATAATTATGCCCTTTTGTCTCACATATTCATAGCGTATTTCAGGCATGATATCAGTGTTTGTGTCTATGGCAAACTTACAGGATTAAGTCTTTTACTTAAAATATGTATCACAAATTTAGCTTGAAAATGTGAGCTTTAAGCATTTTAAACATAGTAGACGTAACATTAAGAGTCTGTCGGTTTTGTAAATTATTTGATTAATTTTAAAAAATCACACGCGGTAGAAGTTTTTTTTTTTTTTTTTTTTTTTTTTTACAGTGAATACCGCACAAGAATCTCAACTGCTCCCGTCTGGAGCCAGTGAGACTATGGCATCCCCAATTGGGGTATGTTGTGAGGCTGAAGGTAGCGGGGAGGGGAAGGAGGTGGGGAAGAGGAAGGTTGGGAAGTACCTGGCTATTCAGATCTGGTCACTAAACACGGCTAAAGCCATTTTCAAGCAACGTTTCAATTCTGAATGGTGGTCTTACACCAGGGCGATACTGATAGTATCTTCCACTCTGGAACATGCCGCAAATATACTATATATTATTTTAAATGAATTAATTGTGAAATAACACAAATTAATCAAATAAAATTTATTTGCGCATGCCGGGTTCGAACCCGCGACCTCCGGAATGTGAGTCAAGAGTCTTAGCCACTGGACTACAAACTAGAAAGTCGCTAGATGTCGCTTTCTTTTCTTTCGCTTGTTTTTTAAAGTAGTTTGAAGATTGGATATTATTTTCACAAAATAAAAATGTTTTTTTTTTGGATTTCGTAGGATTCGAACCCACGTTCCTTTGATATTTGTCTCTCTGGCCGCTGAGACTTGTCAGGCACCTAACCAACAAGGCAATGGAAGACACGCACCTAGGTGCCAATTTACAGCATTATATTAGAACCGAGTTTTTGTGTAGAACTGAGTTGTGACGCATTTCCGTTTCACCCGAATTTCAAGTCACTAACGGCGCAAAAGGAGTTTCACTTCAAAAAACACTTCAAGTAATAATTTCACACACTTCGTTTATTATTTATTTTTTTCAGGTTCTCCATAAAACAGTTATACACCAAATTATTACGGGAATATTACAAAATTTAAGAGAAAAAAAAATCCAAGGGGGTAGTTTCACTATGTTGAGACGTGTGTGAAAAGATACTTACTGAACTCTCTGTAGGTAACATTGAAGATGTCAATGCTTAATGCAGAATCGTTAAGCAGTTGAATTGCTCTATTTAATGGGGCATTCTGAAGGGAAGAAGTTCTCGCTTTCGGAGAATAAAAAAGTGCGTGGGATCTCCGACGAGTAGGTATACGCGTTAGGGACATAAAGGTTAATCTTAATAAAATCGTTTAATTCATTAATTAATTTAATTAATCGTTAATCGTTTACTGGAGCATTAAATGATTTTATTTTAATTGCTTATATCATAGAAATAAAACAGTGATGAAACATATAACACCACTGCCATAGGTCATCCCAAGGGGTTTGCTACTCTTGGTGACTTTGCAAGGGTGGGTTAGTCTCGAACACTTGAGTAGTAACAACCTCGTCCTGCCACCCGGCTGATCGTGGGAGACTGGCGTCATCGATGAGTTTGCAAAATGTCCATAACGTGTGCTGTGTACGAACCTCCTTACATATCTATGGTGGTAGTCGATATTTGAATCTTTGATAGGAACTTGAATGTTCGATTAGCGTAGAGTTGAGTGGTGATTCACCTTTTCTGCTCACTCCTCTGGGGAAATGTCTTGCACTTTAGTGAGTAGTTTTTGGACTTCACAATAACCACAGTTTTTTCACAAAATTTATTTTGCTTTGCATTATGCAAGGCTGGTGTGGATTTAATTTATTATTTTCTTGGTACGATGGAACAAGGAAACGCCAAACAAAGCGTACGTAGTGTTATAACACCGCCTTTGTTTCTTCATTGTGCTAGAAAAAAGGGATTTTGTGGAAAAGAAAGAGGTTTTTGCTTTTCTAATTCTAGTAATGGAATACCCAAAGGACTCGCCGGAGAATGAGAGGCCGCGCGATGAAAAGATAAAAGAGAATGCGTTTTTGAATGAGTAGGGTATTTTTTAAAGTCAATACATGTCATACAAGAATCCCAACTACTCACGACTCTCCGGAATGTAAGTGGGACTAACGGCATCGCTAAGCCCCGCCGCACATGCCCACACTCGCATTGGCCGTCACGAGCCGCGTGCGAGTGGCAGTATTTAAAACCAATGGCGCAGTACCAAACTCCGCATTTGCTTTCACGTGTCGACGCAGGTACGTACATGAGCATGTACGCGCGTGTCAGCTAAATGATTGAGACCTTATTTTCGAGTGGCAGTGGCGCGAGTGTTTGCAAAATGAAGGAACTCAGTGAAGTTGTTCGAAGCGAAAAATGTTTATACGACGTAAAACACCCAGATTACATGAATACTTTTTTTATTTTTCTTCAGTACTAATTCGTTCACGACCACCATATCCTTAATCTTCTAAATCTGAAGCAATCGTCGAAGGTACTTCTTTAAACCGCCCATTCACACAAGCCCTGCTTATTTATGGGGGTACATCAAATACATATACTGTGTAATTAATTATTGTATAAAATTTATTGTAATTTATGTAACTTTTTGTGAAAAAAAAAATGGTTTCTAGTCATTCTAAAATAATTTTAAAATTTTTCGTCTGAAAACTCGGAAATTAATTTGAATTCTCCATGTATTTTCGGCCGGTGCCTTAAATTTTTGGTGGTTCACCGAATAATTCATCAAAAACGTAAAACAAAAGTAGGTAAATAAATAAAAATTACATTGGACAGAGTCTACTAACTCATAACTCATAAAGTGCCCTTGAGGTGATCGATCATTCACAAAAATAAAAACAATTAAATCAACTCGACTCCACCACCTTTTCCACAGTGACAATCATAGCACTAACTATTCCTATCATTCACCGCTAGTGCGTTTTCACCGAACTGCCAATACGTATACAGACCTTTTCGATATTTTCAATACCTCACCGTCTTGCATCAAAGCAAAAATAATTAGTTATTTATGTAACTAATATGTTTGTAAAATGATAAATATTTGTTGTACTAATATGCATCGTATGTATGTAGTGTATGTTATTCTATATATATATAATGTTTGTAAATGTTCGATACACTTGTATTATGCATGTAATAGCCCTATGTACGGGCGTTTAAATAATAAATAAATTAAATAAATAAAAAAACGGCGCTTTACATAATATGTTTAATATATGTATTATATTAATATATGTATTATATTTAACATTTGGGAGGCGGGAATGGGTACCGCCGCCCCGGGAACCTTTATTGGATAACCAACACCTCTGCCATAGGTCACCCCAAGTGGTTCGCTACGTTTGGTGATTTAGCAGGGGTGCCCGGGTTCATGGGGTGAGGTTTGTCTAGGTCTTGGAGGCGGATGAACAGGACATACTGATCCCCAGATTCCTACCCACCACTTAAACCCTTTTCCTTCCCAGAACTCTCCTCTCCTTCCTTTCCTTAAGAAACCCTCCACACAGCATCCCCAAAGATGACATAGGCCCTGAGGGAAATTATTTTCCTCAGGGCCTCCTGTGTGGAGCTCATGTAAAAAAAAAAAAAAAAATATCCATTTGTTATTATTATTATAAATTTGGATAAAAGTTATCTTCGTGGATTTACAATCTTAGTTGAAAATCAATTATAGTTTTGGCGGGCCGTTGGCTATAATTCTCTTTTATTTTCATGGGTTAAATGGTTATTTTTAATATAGTCTTTATATAATGAATAATAAATAACACAATAACAATACACAGTAAACGTTTCTTTTTAATCAGCTGTTAAATGAAGTTTGCAATATGTGAGAAAAATGTACACAAACAAAAATTCACAAAAACTAATAATGACAATGGCAAATCGGTTCCCTCTCCATCAAGATAATATCGGACCCGCTGACCCGTTGACTTATCGTTACATTTTACATGACAAAAATATAATTACTATCTTATTCAAACCCCAGTTAGAATAGTAATTCGTCTTCGCGCCGCACGACAGTAGTAGCAATTTTTTCGATATTTTGACGAACTGAACATGTTGCTGGGGACTTCATACAAATGATAATTCCCAAACGGGGCGCTTCACTGAAACGCGCCGAACCTAGCCGATATAACTTGCGCGCGGGAAGCAACGCTTTTGGCCTCTATATTAATTATTCTCTACCAAATTCATTTTATTTATTTATTTTATTTATTTATTTAAGGAACATAAACAGTCTTAATAACATAATATACATAAGAGCATAACAAAAAACAGACCAACTGGATTACTACGTGTTTTGTCAGACATAACTCTTGCTATCGAGTCGGGAAAACTGGCACTCCTTTCAGTCTTGGACATGAGTGCCGCTTTTGATACAATCGACCACGATTTTCTTATTAAACGATTAGAAGAATCCTTTGGTTTAAATGGCGGCGTTAAAAGCTGGCTGACATCGTACTTGGGTAACCGTATACAAGCCGTAAAGGTAGGGAAAAACCAATCAAAATATGCAACCCTTTCATCTGGAGTACCCCAGGGGTCTGTTCTGGGCCCACTTCTTTTCATCCTCTTCACAAATGATGTCGCTAAAATAATCGAATCATTTGGCCTTCTATCTCACTGCTACGCTGATGACCAACAAGTTTACTTTTACTGCTTACCAGAGGAAGTAGACAGTCTAAAAACTCAAATAGATTAAAACTAAATCCGTCAAAGACTGCGTTTCTTTGGACCGCCACAAGCAGACGTCAGCATAACATTGATAACTCCCCAATAACCATTTCAGGAAGCGACATCACTCCAAAGACTTGTATAAAACTACTGGGTGTCAATCTGGACGCTGATTTTTCCCTTAAAACCCAAGTGAACAGAACCGTAAGCACGGGATTTTTTCAATTAAGGCAAATTAAAGCAGTAAGGAGAAACCTGCCAACAGAGGCGACTAAATTACTAGTCAATTCGTATGTGGTTTCACGTTTAGATTATTGCAACGGAATATATGCAAGTCTTCCAAAATATCAAATTAACAAATTACAATCCGTTTTCAACGCTGCGGCAAGACTTATCACCGGCGTATCAAAATATTCCCATATTTCAGAGCATCTCAAAAATCTACACTGGCTTAAATGTCCTGAAAGGATCCAGTTTAAGCTCTGCTGGATGGTATTTAAGTCCCTTAACGGAATGGCTCCGGCTTACTTATCGGAATTGTGTATTCCAGAAATTTCCAATCATCGACAGTCAACCCTAAGGTCGGCAGCGTCATCAGCTATCCGAAGGTTAAAGGAACCAAAGCGCACACCAGATACTAAGTTCGGTGAGCGCGCTTTCGGAGTGTCAGGACCTAAAGCCTGGAACGGACTGCCACATGACTTAAGAATGATCACAGACGCGGCGGAATTTAGAGCTAGACTTAAAACTCACCTTTTCAGACAGTCGTATCCATAAACTCAAAATCTTTCACCTTCACTTTCAATGCCCGCGACACCGTAAATAACTAACCTGTAAAAACGTAGAAAAAAAAAAAAAAAAAATAAAATAAAAAAATGTAAGCGTTTGTGAAGGTCATTTCATGAACATTCTCCAGCCCTAAAGATTCCGAAATTCTCCAGTATTTTAAAATAAATATCAACTATACTTTTGCCACTAACCTCCAATAGTCCTAAATTCTCCAGTATTTTAAAATAAATACCTCTACTTTTGCCTTTTGCCACTAATCTATTCACAAATGTAATAGGTACTAACAGCGATGAGGGTAGCAAATAATGTAAAATCACGCAATGTCCAGTGTGTTAACTGTAATGTCCTCCGCGTGCAAAGCCGTATCTTCTCCAAGCATAAACTTATAATTAAAGTGTGTTTATTGGAAGTGACCTGCCAGGTAAGTATGTTTCTGTATCCATTTGTAAATAGTAAAATCAGTTAGAACCTAAGCATTCCTAATAAATTGTACAGCGCCCTTGAGGTGATTTTTCACAAAAACGGCGCTTTATAAATTATCCAATTATTATTATTATTATTATTAATGTTCACAGATAGGTATTTAGAAACATAAAAGTAACAGAATGTAAACTAGAATATTTAAGAAAAAAAACAGGACAAAGCAGCAATTAAAAAAATATATATATATATATATAATACAGGTGTAGATTCAACAAGTGATAACCTAAACATAAAAAACACAACGATAAAATAAATGCGATTATAACTGTAAAGAAAATAGGGTGCAAAACAGGTATTTGGATTGGGACGGGTTCATGTAAGTATATTTTGATTGGTAGCTAATTTTTATTTTTTTAAAGAATGTGCGCAATTTTATAATTAAAAATATTATAAAGGAATACGATGAGCAGCAAAATGTTGTTCAATTTTGTTGGCGGTTCGGCGCACGAGTGCACTTTAGGACGGGCCGCGCCTGGTTGTGAGGCTGAAGGGGGTTGGAAGGGGAAGGAGAAGGGAAGAGAATATTCCGATAGTTTTTTACAAAAACTCCAAACGGGAGACTTCAAAGAAAATGATTTCCCTCAGGGCCCGTGTCATCTTTGAGAATGGTGTGTGGAGGGTCTTTTTAAGGAAATGAAGGAGTGAGCCTGGATCCTGAAGAGACCCATTTTATAGGAGGTAAGAAACACAGAGGCCTTCAAATCATTCCACAGCCGACCTGTTGAACTTAAGAATGTGTCTCATATAAACGACCAGCCGAGAGATTCTCTATTTTTTGTGAGATCGAGATAGATCGCGGGCGAGATCTCCTGTCAGATTTGTGTGTTCTTTGGCTATTGTTTGCTTTCTGCATGGGCCGATGTCAGAATTTCAGCGGTGAGCTGTCACGTATTTTAGTTTAGGTCGTTTTAAACACAAATGCATGCAAGTGTGCGTGATTATTTATTCATTTAACAGCCTTAGAAAATCACTCAAATCTGACAAGAAATCTCGCCCGAGATCTACCTCGATCTCACAATATATAGAGATCGCTCGGCCGTTCTCCTGCAACTAATGTCCACTATGTACAAATGTTGTTTCCTGACTGCACCGGTCCCGAAGGGATCTATGAAGCTAGTTCCTCGGATCGATTCCATTAAAATAATGGTAGAACAAGGACAGCATGCTCAACCAACGTCTGTCCTCTAACGATTGTAGTCCGCTTGGACAGGGGAATCTATCAAACTGACCACTTTTTTGCACAAAGTCAAGATTAAACGGTAGAACAAGGACAGCATGCTCAACCAACGTCTGTCCTCTAACGATTGTAGTCCGTTTGGACAGAGGAATCTATCAAACTGACCACCTTTTTGCACAAAGTCAAGATTAAACGGTAGAACAAGGACAGCATGCTCAACCAACGTCTGTCCTCTAACTTTTGTAGTCCGTTTGGACAGGGGAATCTATCAAACTGACCACCTTTTTGCACAAAGTCAAGATTAAACACGGCTAAAGCCTAGTAGTAGACTAGTAGACTATCGACTAGTAGATTTCTATCTAAAATGATGATATTTTTATTGGGTGATACTGAGAGTAACTAAAAACATTGTAAAACCGCTTTCAACAATGAAACTTGGTGAACGATTTCCTCGAGTGGAGAGCGCTCTGAATATTGCCTAGGCGGAAGATCACCCCAAGATGACATAGGTCCAGAGAGAAATATTTTTTCTAAGGGCCTCCCTTATGGAGTTAAAATGCAAAAAAAAAAATCACCGGTCAGAATCAGAGCGTTGTCGCTTGCTATTTCTTTAGGCTTTAGTGACTTGACTTGAATAGCCAAATGCATCTTAAACTTCCTCCCCTTATCTCCTCCGACTCAATTCTTCCTTCAGTATGACAACATACTCCGTAATTGGGGATGTAATAGCTCCGGACAGCTTAGATGCAAATCACAAAAAATCAACCCGAGATGAAAACAAAGTTTTTACTATAATACGTCTACTTTTAATTTAAGGGCCACCTCTTGTGCCAGCTAGGAGCCAATTTCAGAGAAATGCGCTTGTGTGCGCATATATTTGTGTGAGTTTGTGCCAGTTGAAAGAATGCATTGTATTGAACAATCAACAATTGCAAATTTAACTGGAAAATATTTGAAAGTAAATTCTTATACAAAATCCCTTTTTAAAGAACATTGGCGATTATAATGATAATATATTAATATTATAATTTAAAAATAGACGAGGGGAAAAATTACAACATAACGTGAGTTAGATTGAATTTTTATTGAGAATGAATTATTGCACGGTCTAAGCTCTAATCGTTTTAGCCACTTTTTGTTAGCGTACATAAAGAGTCAGGCACTTTAAACTTTCCTCTTCCCAACTTCTTCAATTCTCTACTTCCATCAGCAGCATAAAATAACATAAATTAGAGATGCCACTACTCTAGGCTGTTGGGACGCTTGTGTGGCACACACAAATAGTCCCCTGTGTCCCTGAATGTCATGCACAGGATTCGTCCATTCCATTTCACAGTGTTGTTTTCAGGAAATTTCATTGGACCTATTATGTCAAAAATAAAAAAAAATAGTTATCAATTTGTTCAAACAGTCAATGTTCCGGCATTCTCATAAATAAAGCAGTATGTTTTGGTCAGTACCCAATTACGGCATCCGTAGTGAAATATTTATAAGATATAAATATTATACCTGTACGCTGGAAGGATGTTGGATCGATTGCAGTTTTCTGCTAACATTTTATGATTACATTAATTATTAAAACAAAATAAATAAAGTTTTGCTGTGTATTTGGGGTATATTTTTTCAGTTTTGGTGTACATACACAGATTCACCGGGCACTCCTGCTCAGCTTAGCAAAGTACTTGGGGAGACCTATGGCAGAGGTGTTGGTTATCAAAAAAATAGTTTCGGGGGCGGCGTGTGGTACTCATACGTGCCTCCCAAATTCTTGAAAAATAATACATATTGTTAATTTTCATCTTGAAACTTCTTTTCAAAAGCTCAAGCTATTAAGACCGGGTTTTTAATTAATATTCAGGTTCTGTGAAAGTCTTAATCTGTTCTGTTTTATCCGAGTACTGTGAAACAACAGGCCCATGATGAAATAATAATAATACTTGAAAATAACTTCAAAATTATTTTTAGATTACCATAATCAAATTTTAAATATGATTTTCAAACTCTGTAATAAAGCTTGTTAATTAATACATCATAACAGAACTTGAAAAGTGTTTTCACAGAACTTGAAAAATACTTTCGAAATTTGCAAAATTATTCAAATTCTGAGAACAATCCGTTCAGTGTTAACATTAAATTCGAAAATTTTCAGAAAATGTTATTAAATATTTGAAAGGATTACATGTTCTGAACCATTATTAACATGTTTAAAGAAGTATCCTCCACATTTGTACTGTTAGTCTGAGTGGAGACATACCCCGGAGGACAGGCCAGAAGAATAAAGGCCTAATAAGCTTTCATCATACGCAGAGCTCAGTATTAGGTTACGACGAGAACTAAATAAAAGATTACTAGACATGGTTCTAGTTGTCGTTGAAAGAAAATGTGTTTTAGAGAGTGTAGCAAATTAATATAATAATTAAATATACTAATTTCAGTTGCGCTTTATTCCGGTGTGCTTCAATCGGTAGAATAATTCACACAAGCCATAAAGTACCTATAATATAATATTTTAATAACAAAATATTTTTATTGCCCTTTTCAAAATTATAATTACAATATCCCGTGATTGTATACGTGTCTACGATAGTTAAATAATAATGGCAATCAGAATAAAAGGTTGAATAGTGCTTTATATGCACAAATAGTCGTTGTCTTGAAATTATTATTAAATTAATAAAACTGGCACAACCTGCAGACAAACTGAAAGCGGCAGCTTTGCACGTCAATTTTTTCGTTATTGTTAAATTTCTTATAATTTCAATATCTATAACAGGGATGGCGAACCTTTACGTATCAACGTGCCATTTTTCTAAAGAAATGTTTAATGAGGTCACAGACGTGCCATCAAATAATTTTGACTTTGAGATTATTGGGAAAATAATAATAATAAATACCCACTAACAATTAAAAACTCTTTATTTACTACAAAAAACAGAAACATTTTGAATTATACTCGTAATTTAAATTAAAGTAAAATTAGTGTGACTTCTGATGTTGCAGGTTAGATGACAAATAACATATGTTAGGGTTGTAAGATGTTACTTTTATCAGAAAGCGTGCTGAACTAGAGTCATCTGTCAAACGGTTTCTAACCAAGTCTTTAATGCTATTCATCCCTGAAAATAATGACTCGCAGGCATAGGTTGATGAAAATATTTTTAAAATAGCATGAGCCTGCTTCTTCAAACAATTAAATGTGTCTGGTAACGCATTCCACGTTTCCAAAATTTTGTTATTAGCATTTTCACTTATATTAACTGTCAATCTTTCTGTTTCAATGAATTCTAACTCTCTCCTTGTTTCAACAAATTTTTGAATCCATCTTGAACTAAACTGGAAATCAACCAGCTGCATTTCAAATTCATCAATTTCCAACCAATCGAATGGGGACAAATTCAGTTTATTAAATGACGTCACGTTAGGGTAAATAATAAACTTCAGAATTTCCGAAAATTCTTTGAACTGAGAAAATCTCCCAAAAAATTCCTTAATTGAAGAATCAATCACAGAAATAAATTCTTCAGTAACTTGGTCTTTGTCTGGTTTCTTATGTATTTCTAAATTGTTGATATATTTTTTTAAATTTGGAAAACACTTGTAGTTTCTTGTGATAATATCGTTTCTGATAACTTGCAGTTTAGCCTCAAAAGCGCGAATGAGATCTATCGTGACGATAATTTTTTTTTATTTTTGCCTTGAAGCTTCATGATAACTTATTTAGTTCTTAGTGCATAATAAGTTTTGTGATCACTGATGAGTGACGTGCCCAAAATATTGTGTCACGTGCCATTAATTGCACGCGTGCCATTGGTTCGCCATCCCTGATCTATAATATAAAAATGAATCGCTGAATGTGTTGCTAAGCGCATAACTTTCGAACGACTGCTCCAAATTGGATAATTATTTTTTTTGTGTGTTTGTTATTGTCAGGACAAGGTTTTTATAAAACTTCCGGTGAGCTCTGGCATTATGAAATTTGTATAAAAAATTGCTATTGGTGGCACGCGAGGAAGCGGCTATTGCTATGGAAAGCGGGAGGGAGGGAGAGATGGGGGAGGGAACCAGGGAGGGGGAGGGGAACCTGGGAGGGGGTAGGGGGACCTGGGAGGGGGTAGGGGGACCTGGGTGGGGGGAGGAAAACTCGGGAGGGGGGTTCGCGGGATGGGGGAAGGGGCGGGGAGTAGAGTGGGGAGAGGGAAGGTGGAGGTAACGGAGTGGGAAACCCCTAATACCATGGGAGCGAAGCCGCGGGAAAAAGCTAGTTTTATAATAAAAATAATAAATAAATTCCATAATCAAATCCACCTTGTTTCCTTATCTACCTGACTTATGGACTTGAAAGTTCTCCATATTACCCACAAAATTCTTCTGAAAGCTATCCGTAGCCGGAAAATGTTAAGACGTCCATTATAAGGTAACGATAACGAGGGAATTTAATGACTTGGGAAGTTTTACCGACATTATTAATATAATGACAGACTTCGAGGAAAAAACACATATTTTTAAAGGAAGACATAATGCCGACATGATATAATTTTTCACGGAAATGTTTAAAATACTGTTTTATATTTCAATTTATGAGAAAACGGATAAACAAAATACCAACATTTTTGTTGTAATCCCCGGTAGTGGAAAAAAAATATATGGTTTTTGAAACCTCCACCTTTTGATCCAGAAACAATTAAATTATAATTTAAAATAAAACAATAACTTTGTAAACACCACTTTAATTTTTTATACTTTATGCCGACCGGGTTTCGCTACAACAGTAGCTTCTTCAGGCCTGTATAATACTCTACTAAATTTAAGTTACATGTATTATAAATAATAAATGGTTTAAAACAAAATGGGCTGGACCGCTCCAGTGAAGGAATAAATAGGTATAAGGGTAGATGGAGAATTGGGAAGGGAAAGGGGATTAGGGAACAACCTAAGTATTTGACTTTTATTTAAATTTATTTGGTTTTTGATTATCTTACTATTAATGTTTTTGGCGTTCCTTAGTTCTAGTACTTCTAAGTTATCCAATCGGATACCTATATCGTTTTTATGTATCAGGGTGACGCCTGTATTTTTATCAAATTTATGGTCTGTTTCAATAAGATCGTTCGCAAATTTGGAGAAGCCATTACTGTGTTCACATCTTAGGTGTTCTTTACACGCCATTTTGCCTATATAATACGCGGGACAATCACCGCATCGAAGTGAATAAATACCCGAGGGGCTTAAACTATATTTTTTATCCTTACCGTTCATTAAAGGCTTACCTATGCTATTATTTAATTTTAAATTATTATGTCACATCAAAAATAATCTGCTTCACATGAACAAAAAATAAATTATGGCTCTGTCATTGAGGTTACCCCTAAATAAAAATCTCGATAAAAGAAATAAAAAATTTAACTAGTGTTTTTCAAAGCATTTTTACACATCTTCTGCACCAATACTCCAATAGTACAAAAAAACATTATTACTATAATATTTACTTTTCACAGTTTCAAACAAACTCAAACAATGTTCAACTACAAAGAAAAGAAGAAAAACAAAATTCCACACCATACCAAAAATCTCACATCTTGTTTCAGGAAAGTAGTGAGTATATCACATCTGTGGAAGTAATGTGTTCCGAAACAGCATCTCTATTATTCATTCCACCCAAGATTTTACTGCACCAACAAAACTTTTCCCAACACAACAAGATCAGACAAAACCTTTTGGTCTCCATCCAACTATTCGCCGGGACCAAGTAGACCCCGTCTTATAATCTGACGTGCATTAAGCCCACGTAAGCCAGGAACAAGTAACTTTGGGGCAAGTAGCTCCACTTTAAACATTAATTTAGGTAG
This sequence comes from Limnephilus marmoratus, assembly GCA_917880885.1. NCBI lineage: Eukaryota > Metazoa > Arthropoda > Insecta > Trichoptera > Limnephilidae > Limnephilus > Limnephilus marmoratus. Next base: position 25,364,973 of record OU862923.1, on the reverse strand, counting down.
GCCATTTGGAACATGAATATGCATGGGTCACCTCTAACGTCAGGTTAGCCTTGGACAGGGGTGGAATGGCACTCGAATAGAGTGCCCTTTGAAGCTATGGAAAAATCAGAAAATGCCTTCGGCAAGTTATCGATGGTTTAGTGTTAGTGTGTTAACCAGGAATTTAACTTTTTTATGAGTTTTATTTAATTTTTATCTTTCGTCGTGAATTATTGTTAATATTTATTTATATTTTAATGATTTTACAAATAACAAAATAGTGGATGTCGATCGGCAAGTTGATTAGTCAGCAATGTCTAAATAATTAGTTTTAAGATAATAAGGAAAACAATTTTCAAATATTATTTACACTTTTTTGGGTTTAAATAATATTTAAAATTAGAATGACATTTTGAAATATCCTAATAGTGACCCAGAAAACCTCAACATTTTGTTAAATTCACTACAGGTTTTTCTGCATTATAATTGACTAGCTTTTTCCCACTGCTTCGCTTGCATGGTATTAGGGGGGTTTCATCTCCTCCAACCCCCCTCCCCCACTCCTCCTCTCCATCCTCCCCCCACCTCTCTCACTCCTTCCCCTCCCACCTCCCCCTCCCACCTCCCCCTCTAACCCCACCCTCCCCCTCTAACCCCTCCCCCCTCCCCCACCCCCCTCCAGCATTTATTTGAAGTACTCCCCTAATAATTTGAATCGAATAAAGGATTATAGATATCTTACTAATCGTGTCACCTATTGCATTTTTTATATACATTTCATAATGCCAGAGCTCTGAGCTATATAGCCTAGGGAACCCATATTACGTGACACGTTTAGTTTAGGGGGGGGGGGTCTTCGAAATTTCACGCTTGGTACAAATGAGCGGCGGCGGGCTTTGGTCACCGGGGGGGGGGGTAAAAAATGGCAAAAAGTTGGTCACGTAGTATGGGTACGTTCCCCTATATGTTATTCTGATGTATGAGCTATATTATTGTAAAGTTTCATTAAAATCCATTCAGTGGTTTTTGCGTGAAAGAGTAACAAACATACATACATCCATATAAACTTTCGCCTTTATAATATTAGTAGTACAGGATATTCAAATAAATTTTTCAATAGTGTTTTTTCATGTTTAAATGTGGATACCTTTACATGAAATAAAAGTTTCAAAATTTTATTTTTGTAAAAAACGCATTGAAAAAAAAAAACCCGGCTGGACCCTACTCTCCTTACTCTCTTAAATGTATAGCAATTCACTCCTGGTTTTGGTGGTTTCATGGCGTGGAGCATTGAAGCTTTGAAGCCTGCATTGAAATCTTGGAACCGCTAAAATACCATTGACTGCTTTCAAACAAACAACTTCAGCTGTTTCATTAGGAATCATTTTCACTTTAGGAATTTTTTCTTTCATTTTAGGAATCATTTTTTTTTTGAGTGTACGAAGGCATCTTATGGATCCACTATTCTTGTATAAAGTAGTCAACAATAATATTCAATGCCCAGAGTTGCTAAATAAAATTCAATTCAATATACCTGCATGTTCAACACGCTCTTCTGTCCTGTTCGGGGTGGATCAATGCAAGACAAACTGTAAGCAGAATTCTTGCCTGAACAGACTATGCAATAGTTATAATAGCGTATTATCCAATGTTGACATTTTCAATTGCAAACTTACTGAATATAAAAGGTCGATAAAAGAGTATTTCTCTGATGGTTCTTGAATAATATTATGTTTTTATTGTTTATATTTCTGTTATGATTTGATTTATACGTACAACTTCTCTCCATATCTACCAATGTATTGTTAGATTTTTTGTTTTGTAATTTTTCATTTTTATATTAAAAAAATTGTCTTGAGTATATATATATATTTTTTGTTTTTGTTGTACATAATTTTGGATTAATATTCCTTTTTTATAAAATTAACTTACTTATTCTTATTATGCTGTCTCAGTAGAAGTACAAGGAGGAAATCCGTAATTGGTTTTATTTTGGCTCTTTAATACTATGTACAAACTGAAATAAATATAAACTGTCGATTTCCCGAAAATTAATAAATAAATAAATAAAACGAACAGAAGAATTTCCTAGGAACTAACGGCTTATGATGTAAAAGCAAATAAAATTTTACGTAAACCAAACCTTTTCGATATGCATACGTTTTTCTCCAGAAAAGATTTTAAACGCTTTCTTTTGGATGAAAATATAGATATGGCGAAATTTCTCGATGTGTAAAACACATTTATTTCTTGACCTGAAATTTGCAGAACTTTTCTGTCTTAAGGCTCTGCAATCGGGCCCGAAAAGAAAAAGATGGAGAGATACGAAATTACGAATGAAATTAAAATAAATTGCTAACATTTACAGCGACAAAATCGATGCGAAAATTGCGAAAATGTTTAATAAAACACGACTCGTTTAAAATAGAGCAAAAATCTCGCGGACATTATCTTAAACAGCATTTAAAGAAACACTGTGAATTTTTTCATACATATAACTTGTAAAATAACTGAAACAAACGTGTTAATAATTATTTTTGGAGCATAATTTGCGATTTTTTTCTATCGAGGGAATTTTATATAATTTGCGTTTCGGCACGGGCAAAGTCTAGATATTATCTTCAAAAAATAACATATATTTTTTTAAGAGCTTTAAAACTTACCGTGTTTAAGGAAAATATGTAATAAATCGGTACAAATCCGGGTTGCGGGCACTTAAATGATTTTTTATTCAAATAATTAATTTGCATCATGAGGTATGGAGCTGTGAAAGCTTGACTAAAGATAGTGTTAAAAGATGAATGATAAAATGGGGTAGTAAAGCAACCTTCAAAATTTTCGTTGCTTAAAAATCCTTAAGTATGTGCTTCACGCCTTTAATTTAGCTGCGAATTCAAATTAACACCACGTATTTAGTGCTTTCATCGAAAAGACGAACCGCATCAAATACCTCCATTGCATTAACTAGAACAGCGGGAATTCAAACAGATTAAGCGGAGGAGAACCCAAAGAATTCTTTATCAGAATTCTAGAAGCTTTTAGCGGTCTCAAACTTATTTCAAAAGCAATCCGCCGCCAGCTAAATGCAATGCAGCGGCCTCCTATAACAAACCTTTTGCCAAGCTTTCAATGGGAAATATTTGTTCAGAAATTCTACACCCCTTCCGGCAGAGTGCCCTTTTGTTCGAATATGCCATATTACCTCAAAGACAAGTGGGATAGCGGTAAACAGAGTGACGTTTAAATAAATTAAATTTGATAATAAGGTTGAGATTTTGATTATTTGTATCACATCAATTATTGTTGCGGACGTTTTTTTTTGATAAAGCAATAGTGTTGTGAATAAAATTAATAGTTTTTAGTGTGTTCAAAATATGTCTAATTTTTTTTCTGAAACGAATTCCTTGATCCATTTAATTTCATATGCTAGTATTAATAATAGTCCTCCACTCTTAGTTGTGACACATCATGTTAAACAATGAGACATGAAGGATGAATGCCGGTAACTCCATTAATGGTGGACTGAATGCCGTTGGCGCTAATAAAAAAAACTGTCAAAAAAAAGCGAAGTTAGCAGTCCACAATGGAGTCCTGGTACCTATCCTGATGTATGGCAGTGAGGCATGGAACTGGCAAAGGAAGGATGAAAGTAAACTGAATGCTGTTGAAATGAGATCCCTGAGGCGTATGTGTGGTAAAACAATGTATGATCGTGTGAGAAATGTGGATATCCGCAAAGAATGTAAGGCTGATGTAAGCATAATGAGTAAGATTAAGAAAGGGACCCTCAGATGGTTTGGGCATGTAGAGCGAATGAACGAAGAAAGTAGTGTAAGAAAAATATACCACGCGAATGTGAATGGTGGAAGAAGTTGGGGACGCCCGAGGAAGACATGGCACGATCAAGTGAATCAGATACTTGAGTCGGGCCATGTCAAAAGTCAGAATAATAGAAGAGAATGTATGAGACGATGTATGAATGTGAGTGAGGCAAAGAGTGTGTGCCATGACCGAGTTGTTTGGCTGTCCGTCCTCTCTGCCTACCCCTGCGGGGAAACGGCGTGATGGTTGGTTAGTTAACTCTAGCGTGAATTTAAAAAAAAACAGATTCCAATTGGATTTGTTTTCACCATCAAAAATAAATGAAATTTTAATAATGTCTGAGAAATTTCATGTAAATTAATGATAAATAAACAAATATCAGACTTAATTTTTTTTCGTCATAAATAAGAAATAATATTTTTGTTGCCTAGTAGTTGCGTCACTTGTTTATGACATCTTCAGCGCATTTAAAGATTCACTCAATATTATATTAATATTTCTCATTCCCAGACAAACATTCCCGGCGAATAACCCAACAATATTTGAAAATCTTCTACTACCAACACAGAAAGCGTAAAATATTGCTTGTAACGTGGTGGATGAATTAGCCAATCGAGGAATCGAACACGGGACGCCTGGGTGGGATCCAAATACGATGCCAACTCAGCTACCGATCGATCAACCAAGAGAACCTGGCATATAAATGGAAGTCGGAGGAATTGAAACGAATTATCGCTTTTTTTTTTAATAATCGCTCATAATAATATTTTAGAGGTACCTAACGGGTGTGGAAAAAATTCCTAACTTTTGAACGATATGCTCTCTCACTATTCAGGAATAATGAAAAACATAAACATACGAATAATGCACATTTGTATTTAACAATAATAACGACTCGGAAATACACAAATCTAATAGAAATGCAAATTTTGATTAAATAAATTAATTGAACTGCACATCGTTGTTCCGTAAATTTAAATAACTTTTGTCTTGACTCAAAACTTAATTTCCTTCAAGACAACAAGAACCCCTTAGTTTTGTCAAAGCAAAATAGCGTAGTGAACGTTTGTCGTAAGTAGACGCCTGCAGCCTGTAGGGATCGGGTCTATGTGAATGCAGGACGGACCAAAGCACATAGAACTCAAGCCTCGGAGGAAAATTTTATGAACAATCTAATGTAAAGGAATACGCGGTCAATCGAAGCGTACCGGTCTACCTCGTTTAGGGGTTGGTATCAAGAACTACACGTGGACATGTATGGACTTACACGTTTGAGTTATATATATATTAATGCACAGTTTTATCGACGACTCGCGTTCCGAAAATCGACCCCTTGCCCTTGCGTTTCAACCACCTTAAGGTTCGCTTTCGCTTGAGGACAAAAATTCAGCCACGAAAATTAAGACACGAAATGGGGAGGTTTTTTTTTTCGACAAAATAAAATATATATAGAGATTTATTCTCTGATACGAATCAGCGGCGAACACTAGAACTTCTAATTAAATCACTCAATTCGGCTAGGTTCTATTTCCCGCCGACAGATAGCGTTTCAAAAAAAAAAAGTGTCAAAAAAGGCGTTTGTTTCAATACCATTTTGCCTTTATACGGGAATATTGAGTCAGGTCAGGATCTTAGATGTCAAATATTTAGCCTAACAAAACAGAACTCTCAGCGCATCTCAGCGGTTTCGGTCGTCGTTTTGCCGAAAACGTCATTGCCGCTGAAAAACCGATTCCGGGTTAGATGTTTTAAAAAAAATTGATAGCCGGAAAGATTCCGCAACTTTTAACACCAATTATACATGCCCATCCCATGTAAAAATGTTTAGGAGAAGATGCCAAAACTCGAAGTTTTCCAAAAAAAATCACCAAAACACGTGCTTAGACATTTCTTCAGAAGTGTAAATTTTACTGGCCAGGTAAATTCAAATGTAATTCATTGCTGAGTAGGTACTTATTTCGGTAGTATTGCAAATATGATGAAAAAGAGAAAAGATTGCAGGAATTTTTAAGGAAATGCGCAGGTAGGTACCTACGCGAATAGGTAGCTACACAATGTATTAGGTTTAAATGCAATACTAAGGTAAGGTTGTTTCGATGATATTGAACAATTCAACTTTTTTTTAAAGTTAATTTTCAGGTTCTGTGTTGGTTCTATTCAAGTTCTGTTTTTTTATCATTATAGGCCAGTTACATCACAAATCTGAAATAATTACAAAACTTTCCAAAACAGAAAATTTACTAGAAAAATTTGAAGATTTTTTTTTTTAAATAACCCAGGCTTATTATTTTATTTATTTTGAAATGTGTTGATTATTTATGAATGAAGCATGGTTCTATTTGGACATTGTTAAATAATAATAAAAAATATATAACGTGTGTTCTAGGTAGGTACTTACTAGCAGGGGCTTTTTTCATTTAAAAATCAAAACATGATATTGAATAAATTTATTTGTAGTAGGTATTGCAAATTTTATGAAAAAAGCAAAAAGATTGACGGAAATTTTTAAGTATGTAGCTACACAATTAATTCGGTCATAATGCAATACAACGCGTACCTGGCATGCGTTGCAAGTCCACTGTAACCTCGGGGTCAACTTAACTGTAATAGTTCCATCGCAAGTCCTGGGAAACTACATTATAATGCAAGCGCCTGCTCTATATAACATTATATACAACGGGTACCCGGCATGCGTTGCAAGGCCACTCTAACCTCGGGGTCAATTAAACTGTTATGGTTCCATCCCAAGTCCCGGGAAACTACATTATATTGCAAGCGCCTGCACTATATAACATTATATACAACGGGTACCCGGAATGCGTTGCAAGGCCACTCTAACCTCGGGGTCAATTAAACTGTTATGGTTCCATCCCAAGCCCCGGAAAACTACATTATAATGCAAGCGCCTGAAACTATATAACTTTATATACAATGGGTACCCGGCATGCGTTGCAAAGTCACTGTAACCTCGGGGTCATCTTAACTGTAATGGTTCCATTCCAAGTCCAGGGAAACTACATTATAATGCAATCGCCTGCACTATATAACATTATATACAACGGGTACCCGGCATGCGTTGCAAGGTCACTTTAACCTCGGGGTCAATTAAACTGTAATGGTTCCATCCTAAGTTCCGGGAAACCACATTATAATGCAAGTGCCTGCACTATATAACATAATATACAACGAGTACCCGGCATGCGTTGCAAGCCCACTTTAACCTCGGCTCAACTAAACTGTAATGGTTCCATCCCAAGTCCCGGGAAACTACATTATAATGCAAGTGCACTATATCACATTACATACAACGGGTACCCGGCATGCGTTGCAATATCAATGTAACCTCGGGTTCAACTTAAATGTAATGGTTACATCCAAGTCCCGGGAAACAACATTATAATGCAAGCGCCTGCACTATACAACATTATATATAACGGGTACCCGGCATTAGTTAGATGAAGTTTTACTTCAGTCGTGTGGTCTAAAGCACACTTTTTTTTAAGTTAATTTTCACGTTCTGTGTTAGTTCTTCTTCGATTTCTATGAAACTTTGGGGACTAGGTGTGCGCATCCCTTCGACTCTTTCTGTATAAAATGGTGAGCTCTGGTTTCATGAAATTATGCATTGCTAAACCGTTTATCCGATTGCGATGAAACTTTGGGGATTTGATGTGCGCATGCCGGCGATGGTTTCTCTGTATAAAAATGAGCTCTGGCATCATGAAATTATGCATTGCTACTGCTACACCATTTAACCGATTGCGATGAAAATTTGATATTTAACCGATCGATATTTAATTTAACACACACTCCTCCTCGCTTCATCCACGTTCACACGTCAAATCGCATAGTGTTTTAACCCGTTAGTTGCCTCTGCAACGGGCAAAAGCTAGTATATATATTAATGCACAGTTTTATCGACGACTCGCGTTCCGAAAATCGACCTCCTTGCCCTTGCGTTTCAACCACCTTAAGGTTCGCTTTCGCTTGAGGACAAAAATTCAGCCACGAAAATTAAGACACGAAATGGGGAGGTTTTTTTTTTCGACAAAATAAAATATATATAGAGATTTATTCTCTGATACGAATCAGCGGCGAACACTAGAACTTCTAATTAAATCACTCAATTCGGATAGGTTCTATTTCCCGCCGACAGATAGCGTTTCAAAAAAAAAAAGTGTCAAAAAAGGCGTTTGTTTCAATACCATTTTTCCTTTATACGGGAATATTGAGTCAGGTCAGGATCTTAGATGTCAAATATTTAGCCTAACAAAACGGAACTCTCAGCGGTTTCGGTCGTCGTTTTGCCGAAAACGTCATTGCCGCTGAAAAACCGATTCCGGGTTAGACGTTTTAAAAAAAATTGATAGCCGGAAAGATTCCGCAACTTTTAACACCAATTATACATGCCCATCCCATGTAAAAATGTTCAGGAGAAGATGCCAAAACTCGAAGTTTTCCAAAAAAAATCACCAAAACACGTGCTTAGACATTTCTTCAGAAGTGTAAATTTTACTGGCCAGGTAAATTCAAATGTAATTAATTGCTGAGTAGGTACTTATTTCGGGAGTATTGCAAATATGATGAAAAAGCAAAAAGATTGCAGGAATTTTTAAGGAAATGCGCAGGTACCTACGCGAATAGGTAGCTTCACAATGTATTAGGTTTAAATGCAATACTAAGGTAAGGTTGTTTCGAAGATATTGAACAATTCAACTTTTTTTTTTAAGTTAATTTTCAGGTTCTGTGTTGGTTCTATTCAAGTTCTGTTTTTTATCATTATAGGCCAGTTACATCACAAATCTGAAATAATTACAAAACTTTCCAAAACAGAAAATTTACTAGAAAAATTTGAAGAATTGTAATTTTTTTTTTAAATAACCCAGGCTTATTATTTTATTTACTTTGAAATGTGTTGATTATTTATGAATGAAGCATGGTTCTATTTGGACATTGTTAAATAATAATAAAAAATATATAACGTGTGTTCTAGGTAGGTACTTACTAGCAGGGGCTTTTTTCCTTTAAAAATCAAAACATGATATTGAATAAATTTATTTGTAGTAGGTATTGCAAATTTTATGAAAAAAGCAAAAAGATTGACGGAAATTTTTAAGTATGTAGCTACACAATTAATTCGGTCATAATGCAATACAACGCGTACCTGGCATGCGTTGCAAGTCCACTGTAACCTCGGGGTCAACTTAACTGTAATAGTTCCATCGCAAGTCCTGGGAAACTACATTATAATGCAAGCGCCTGCTCTATATAACATTATATACAACGGGTACCCGGCATGCGTTGCAAGGCCACTCTAACCTCGGGGTCAATTAAACTGTTATGGTTCCATCCCAAGTCCCGGGAAACTACATTATATTGCAAGCGCCTGCACTATATAACATTATATACAACGGGTACCCGGAATGCGTTGCAAGGCCACTCTAACCTCGGGGTCAACTTAACTGTAATAGTTCCATAGCAAGTCCCGGGAAACTACATTATAATGCAACGCCCGCTCTATATAACATTATATACAACGGGTACCCGGCATGCGTTGCAAGGCCACTCTAACCTCGGGGTCAATTAAACTGTTATGGTTCCATCCCAAGCCCCGGAAAACTACATTATAATGCAAGCGCCTGAAACTATATAACTTTATATACAACGGGTACCCGGCGTGCGTTGCAAAGTCACTGTAACCTCGGGGTCATCTTAACTGTAATGGTTCCATTCCAAGTCCAGGGAAACTACATTATAATGCAATCGCCTGCACTATATAACATTATATACAACGGGTACCCGGCATGCGTTGCAAGGTCACTTTAACCTCGGGGTCAATTAAACTGTAATGGTTCCATCCTAAGTTCCGGGAAACCACATTATAATGCAAGCGCCTGCACTATATAACATAATATACAACGAGTACCCGGCATGCGTTGCAAGCCCACTTTAACCTCGGCTCAACTAAACTGTAATGATTCCATCCCAAGTCCCGGGAAACTACATTATAATGCAAGCGCCTGCATTATATTACACTACATACAACGGGTACCCGGCATGCGTTGCAATATCAATGTAACCTCGGGTTCAACTTAAATGTAATGGTTACATCTAAGTCCCGGGAAACAACATTATAATGCAAGCGCCTGCACTATACAACATTATATATAACGGGTACCCGGCATTAGTTAGATGAAGTTTTACTTCATTCGTGTGGTCTAAAGCACACTTTTTTAAAGTTAATTTTCACGTTCTGTGTTAGTTCTTCTTCGATTGCGATGAAACTTTGGGGACTTGGTGTGCGCATCCCTTCGACTCTTTCTGTATAAAATGGTGAGCTCTGGCTTCATGAAATTATGCATTGCTAAACCGTTTATCCGATTGCGATGAAACTTTGGGGATTTGATGTGCGCATGCCAGCGATGGTTTCTCTGTATAAAAGTGAGCTCTGGCATCATGAAATTATGCATTGCTACTGCTACACCATTTAACCGATTGCGATGAAAATTTGATATTTAACCGATCGATATTTAATTTAACACACACTCCTCCTCACTTCATCCACGTTCACACGTCAAATCGCATAGTGTTTTAACCCGTTAGTTGCCTCTGCAACGGGCAAAAGCTAGTTTATATATTATTATACTAGTGTTTTCTTGCGGAAATGTGGGTTGCAAATCAAATAAATTTTGCTTGGATAAGTACGAAAACACAAGGAAGAGATGTTTTCTTATTTAAGTGAACCATTGAAGAATTCATTTTAATTTTTAGAAATCATATTATCATGACAATATTTCTAGTTCCGTTTTGCTCTCGATGCCACGTATGCCAAATTTGAGAAGATAATAATATATGTTGTTTATATGCTTCGCAGTAAAATTCCTTCTATTTTCTTCAAACTAAGCAAAATAAGTTTATGGTATCATTATTAATATAATGAAAATCAAATAACTTTGTTTAAACTACTATATAGTGAAACATGGTGTCAATACCGAGTAAGCTCAATGGAACGTCTCCGAATCCAATATAATGATGCGTGCAGAATCATATTTGGATTCAGAACGTATAGGAGCGCTTCAACAATGTTCAACAAGACTTAGGACTCCGTGGATTCGCCAGTCTGATGAGACACCGGGTCGCGTATTTACAAAACCTATACCGATTCAGTCGCGGTAACGACAATTTACATTTTAAATATACCTCTATATTGGTTATTTTTTATCACATTGCAAAAACAAAAAATGTTCTAAAATCTAGATAAAATAATCTTTCTGATGTGTATATTAGAAATTAATAATTTTATTTCTAAATATTAAAATTTTAATATTATTCCCATATATTGTAAATACACCTATATATTGATAATTTTTATCACTTTGCTAAAACAAAAAATTGTTCTAAAATCTAGATAAAATAATCTTTCCAATGTGTATATTAGAAATTAATAATTTTATTTCTAAATATTAAAATTTTGATATTGAAAATTTAAAGCGACTCAAACGCGTTAGGGATTGTAAATACGCCACCGGGTCACTGGAACCAGGATGCGGCTAATGGCCTCCGACAACACGTTGGTGACCGCAGCCTTCCAGCACCAAGCTCCTGAGTGAGCGATGGGCCCGAGCGCACTCAAGATCACGCCCTGCATAATAATTGATTATATATTTTGTTATTATTAATTTTTATTTATTTATGTTCTTATTTCTTTACTGTGTAAATATAAAAAATATGTACAACTATATGGGACGTGTGGGATTGCAATATCCTCCCCACATCCTGAAATAAAGATTATTATTATTATATAATTAACAATATCGACATTATCTTCACCAGGACAATGTCAAATAAAAAAATGACAAACAAGTACAGACAAATTAGAAATTTATTTATTTATTTTATTTCCTTATATTTATTTGTTTGTCGGTAAGACGGGATACTTTTTACACATAATTTGCGAGAGCATTTTAAGATACTTACATAACGTGACCAGCTCAGGTATGGGGGCTCCATCGAAGCCAGAGTAAAGTTAGCCTCCCAAAAACTGGGCGTACTGTACAGGGCCCGCAGATACTTTAATAGTACACAACTGCTAACCCTGTACAAATCGCAAGTGCGCCCCACGGTTGAATTTGGCAGCCACCTCTGGTCTGGAGCTCCAAAATACCTGAAAAATACCCTCGACTCTGTGCAGAAACGGGCGGTCCGTTTGATAGATTCTCCCATCTTAACAGACGGATTGCAATCTTTAGAGCACAGGCGTCGGGTGGGAATGCTATCCTTGTTCTACCGGTATTACAGTGGAAGATGCTCCGAGGAACTAGCATCATTGATCCCTTCGGCACCGGTGCATAGTCGGGAAACACGCCAAACGCGTGCCCAACATTTGTACACAGTTGACATATGTCACATGAGAACGGGTCGTTTCTTCGACTCGTTCTTGTGTTCAACAGCTCGGCTGTGGAATGATTTGCCGGCCTCTGTGTTTCCTTCTTCCTACAACATGGGTCTCTTCAAGACCAATGTTCATTCCTTCCTCTCCTCAAAAAGACCCTCCACACAGCATCCCAGATGACATAGACCCTGAGGGAAATTATTTTCCTCAGGGCCTCCTGTGTGGAGTTAATGTAAAAAAAAAAAAAAAGTATTTTACTATATTTTGTAATCTGTGTGCATTATTTGAAGGTAGTTTTGTTTGTATACGGTATCGTAAGGTTTTCTGTTCAATTTGTTATGTTATCAAGGATATTAATGGAAAACTGTTGTGAGATAACCGTAGAAGTAAATATCCGACAAATCCCAAAAAAAAACTAAATTCCATCGAAGTCATTAATTTTCCAAAATTTACATAGTGCATTGTTTACGATTGAGTGCAAAACACCAACAACATCTATTGTACAAAATGCGAAACGCGGAGAAAAACGCGGTCAGAAATCCATTTGAATTGCAAAACGCATCCGAGAGTCGCTCGCTTATTCGCTGTTTATTTGGAATTCAAGTCAACGGGGAAACAGCTGAACAGGGCAACAGGGAAACAGGAGTAAGTTGGCCGGCTTTGACCAGATAAATCACCCCCCAGCAATATGGGCTCCGCGGACTGCAAAGTATTAACCTTTCGCTCTATGGAGGAGCACCGAAATGGCGGGGTAATTCTCAAAGGTTTGGCTGATTTACAGTCGGCTTTTCAAAGACCCCCAACTTATGTGACACATTTTATTAGTTGAAAAAGTGAATTTGTTGGATTAAGTTTAGAACTTTCTCAACGAAGAAATGTAAATAATGAAAAAAATGGGAGTTCTTATTCATCGAGATTTTTAATTATCTTCTTGAGAGGAAGATTCTAAATGACGTTAGAATTTGATGCGTGGGTTGAAAAAAGGCAGATGGCTTGGCGTTTTAACATTTTCCAAGGGATCTAATGCAAAACTTTTGTTTATGTTTACAAAAGCATTTTATTAATTTTGTAAAATTCATGATCATGGGGAATATATTTAATTTACACCTCATCACATATTTACAATATTTTTTTAGGAAAATTGATTATTCAACCAAGTGGGATGAATTCTTTGAGGAAAATGGAAGTTATTTTCTTATAATTGATTGACACAAAATTAACAGTATTCAAAAAATTAAATTGCAAAAAAATTTAGTATTTGAACATATTGGTCGAAGTCGAAGTATGGTACAATTTAAAATAACCGAAGTTAATGATGCCGAGTTAGCTCAGTGATGAGAGCAATGCCCCGGCAAGGCAGAGGTCCTAGGATCAACTCCCAGGTGCGACCGAATAGCTTTTCTGTCTTTCCTGTTTCACATTTTTCGATCGAGAGTGCATATTGTATTCAACATGCTGGTTTTCTCATAATATTACAAACTAGCTGATCCGACGAACTCCGCCTCAGAATCAATAACTGGTGTGTAAACTTATTAGCTGAATTAAATTCCCTTTTTTATTATGTTAAAAATTACACAATAAAGCAATTATCGATGCGCAACTGTCCGTGTTTGGTTTTTGTCAATATCAGAGATGGCGTTGTATACGGATTTATATTTTTTGTGATTTTCTAACTTTTCCATTTGCTTATGGGAATTGCGTTTCATTTTCTTTATACGTGTGAGGGAGGTTTATTATAACTATTGTATTTTTCCTTTGGAGGGGTGCCGACATACATTCACCGTTTGTCTCATTTTCGACTATTGACATTTGGTGTGTAAGAAAGAGGGGCATTATATGTTTAAGAACAAAAGCAAAACAATCAGCGCTTTGACATTTGAGGTTTTTGAATTTTTGGAATTCACAAACTATTCAATATTATAATAATCAAAATATTGCTGCAGCGCTTTCAAAAGATGAGAAAAAGATTCGTTCAAAACAAAATGTATGAGGAAAAGAATTTTCTTCATAATTTTGTTTTCGTGAATTCTTTCGATGTTTCAATAGCTATTATGCTATTTGAGGCGGAGACAAATCCAACAAATTAAAGATCATAAAAATCGGTTCAGCCGTTCCTGAGTTATAAAGGGTGTTACTAACCCGACTTTATAATATTATGATGATTTATTTGTCGCCGTGTTTTTAAAAACTTTTTTATTAGTTTTGATAGATAAAATTCCAAAATTCGTAATCACAATCAAACTCCCATTCCACCTGGCATCAAGGCCATCAGAAATGTACTCAATGATATTCCTCCAATATTACTCGGTAGCAACATATGTAACTATTCAAAACTCAATCATGCATCATTTGAGAGTCAATCAGTGCTAAAATGGCCAAGTGAGCATTGAAGTTTGTTTCTGAAATTAATAATTCTGAATTATCGGTACAAAGCAATCATATTGACATGAGCCCAAACCACATCGAGAGTGGCCACACATAACGTTATAATATCATTATTACGTATTATTACGATTCGTCATCATCACAATGTGCGCTCGATATCTACTCTCGGGAAACGTACTCAATTATTTCCCAATTTGGCCGCCCACGGGAGAGTTTCCGAGAACAGAGCTTCCAGAGCTTTCAGAATGGAGAAGTTTAGTGTGAAAGTTCCAGCGCCCTCCACTGCGGCCCGGCGGTGATTTAATCGAGAAGTCCGCAGCGAGAGGCTCATGTCGGAATTTGTTTCCAGTTAGAAATAATCTGTTAATGCATTTTTCAATATGAAATTCTCGCAGTAAAACTAAAAAATGCTTATTTTTAAAGGGTTATTATTATGATTTTATGAATTTTAACAATACAGAATAGAATTTAAAATCCATTATCACGAGCTTTTTCAGCTACGCTTAGCAAAGAGCCTTTTTTAATCCGTTTTTTATTGCTTCATTGTTAGTTTGTTTACTTTGATTCAGATGCAAACAAAATATTATTCCATTCTAAAAAACACAATTTATTTTTTCTCACATAATTGTGTAGCTTTATATTCCCACTTATGAGAGGAACTAACGAATGCACGTACTATTTATTTATTTTTCACTAATACTTTTCTGTATAAACTAACACATTTAAAAAAACAATTACATGGGTATAAATTATAAAAATAAATATAAGTAATGGGAACCGACTACAGGTACTATCGGTGTGTGAGCAATACAACTATAATAAATTTTAAAAAATTGCTTTTTAAATAAAATAAATTTCTTCAATCTTCCAAAGAACCAATCACGCACCATTTTCCTACAAGCACCAACTTGTCAGAAACTAAATCCATTGAATGCTTTGCTCAAGAAATAGAGCTGTGATCTCTAGTCCTGACATTGTACGTATGGCGGATCGATTTTGTTGAATCGATATGGGGTTTGTTGTTTAATCCGCTGCAACGTATCCACCCACGAGCTTGCTAACGCATCTCGGGGTCTTTTGAGGCCGGTTACCATACCAAAACTTGGTAAAACGTATTAACTAAATTGTTGGTGAAACTTTTGTATTCTCTATTTTACTCATTCTTGTTCGTCATTTACATCTTTAACTAATTATATGATTTCTGTTGTAGGTACTCGTACATTGTCGAACCTCGGTTCGAACCTCAAACTGGCAATAAAATTTCATTTATATTTTTATTGTATTTTGCTTTTAAAAAGTCATGCAAATTCAATAACCACTCGTCCGAACGAGCGAACGGACCTAAATATAGATGAATTTGTAGCAATCGGACGTGCTACGTAAACGTGTAAAAGAAAACACTAGTATTAATTGTTGATAGTTTTTACTAAGAATTAAAATTCACAATGCTATCGGAATACGGAGCGTGACAGTAGTAAAATAACGGAACCATTTGTTTTGGCTTGCTGTTCTAAAGACTAATGTACAGGGAATTTGAATGCTCCGGTACTTTCCATAAGGTGCGACGATATGCCAAATGTTCCAGCGCAGGTAGGTAAGTACTTCTCTGTGTTCAGCGTTGTTGTTGCTCAACGTTTTGTTGAGCGTTGGCTCGCCACAAATTTAAGAATGGATATTAATAAAGTAACAACTGTAAAAGACTCTAAAATAAAACAAAGTTTAGAAAACAATATCAAAAAGCTGGAAGAAGCAATAAAATGCGAACATTTAAAAGTACAAAATAAAATAATTCAATTGCAAGACCAAATAATTACAAATAATGAACTTTACTGCCAAATATTAGAAAAAATAATTACAACAAATCAAAATGTTAAAAAAAACGCTGAAGTTAGCGCTCAACTTAAATCTCCGGTTTTATATCCCATCATTATAAGCTCGAAAAACTAAAAAGAAGATATCAAGGAAATAATAATCTAAGAACGTAAAGATTTCAAAAACTGGAGTTGGTATTGCTAGCATCAGAAAAACATCGAGAAACCAACTTATTATAACAAAGAAGAAGATAGGATCACAACAAAAAACGAAATCGAATAAATGAACCTAGAAGGAATAAACGTGGGCGATTTAAAAAAAAAGTCCGTGTATGATTTTCAAAGGAATCGATGAGAATTAGAATAAAGAAGAATTCATGAATGACTTAAAAACGAAGATACAAAAACATTAGATGTAGAAGAAAAAAAAATAAAATAAGAGGAATAATCAAAATAAAAAAATACAAACAAATAAACATTATTATCGAATGCACTGGAGACATTAGAAATTAACTAATAAAAAAATAATATATATACATACCTCGGTTTCTCCCAAACAGGGTATTTTCAGAAACTAGGGATACCGTTAAAAATATGTGGAAGGCTTAAAGTTTATTTTTCTGATTATGATTATCATACTCAAAATGAACAATTTCATTCATAATTATTGATTTTAAAAGCAGCCGAAAATTGTTCATCTAGAAACGGTCCATGATTGGTTAATCGAATCATGACGTCACACCCGTCAACCATTACCGGCTGTTCGCTCCATCGATACCTTGTTGTTAGGAGCCAAAACGTTATTTGTTGTTTTCGCCTGTTTGTTTCATTTTTTAAGATATTATATAGCTTGTGTTATTTTATCATAGTTTAATATAATATTGTGTAGTTATAGTGAATGACAGCGGTTTTTAAAATAGACCCCGTAATGATGACGTGTTTTATTGCTGGCAACACTAATTTTCTAAGTGTTGAATTTAGAGGTTTTAAGGCAAAAAGGTAAGAAAAACATATTGTATAACTCTAATCCTTTACATATATTTAAGCATTTTGTATACATGCGCAAAAAATAGTGTTTATTGTAGCCCTTTATTGAAATTCAAACCAAACAATTAGTGACAGTTCTGTCACCTAACCTCAATGTCATAAGATGTTTTGTAAAACTAAATTTCCTTATTATTGTGTAGATGTCCCCCTTACAACTATACACAAAGGGTGTGCTAACGTTCTACCTTTAAATTATGAATATAAGTAGTAAATATCTTTATAATTTTAATTTTAAATGTCAAATCTGCAAATAAACATTACTCCCTGCCTGCTTATAATGCTTTTTATTTATTTATTGTTTCTTTACACTGCAGGTAAAATGTTTACAATACAGTTTGTAACCTCACTAGGACAAGCCTGTGTTGAGGTTAACAATAATTATACAAGTTAACAAAATAACACAAAATTATACAGATATTGAAAGAACAATATTGTTGTATTTCTTACAGATTGATATTATGGGGACCTACTGGTATCTACTAAACTGATGGCGCTAGGTAGTACATTAATGTAGACTTTTGGGGTGACCATAGTTTTGAGATCTGATTTAAAATATATATATATATTTTTTTTTTGTTTTTAAGGATTAAGTTGTAAATAAAAAATATATATATATATATAATTTAACATGCTATAGATTTGGCAGGAGGAAGATGAAAAAAAACGGTTTAAACACAAATAATATTATTTTAGCTTATTGTTATAAACATACTCATTTAGCTAATAATTTAGAAAGGACAAAGTAGAGAAAATCAATAGGCAATCCAATAACACAAATAATTTAATATACTTTTTGAAAGTGTAAAAGGAATCGGATGACTTTATATTTATTTTATTTTATTAGAAACATTTACAGGTTAATAACATTACATGCATTAAACAAACAATAAATTATAATAATTAGGTTACAACCCAATAACAAATGTTCACATCATGCCCAAATAATAAATAAAAAGTAAATAATTATTAACTTTTTTGCCTAATATTACAGAGATAGGAACTAGATAAATAATCTAAACACAGTCTATATATTGTGTGATACATAAAAGATACAGATAAGATAAGATAAAAAAACAATGAAAGTAGAAAAAATAAATATATAAAAATAATGATGAAAACTGAAAAACACTAGATGTAGGATCGAGAAATAATATGTACATTAATAAAAAAAAAACAAGTAAAAGTAAGATAAAAGTAAAGTGATAGTACTCACAAAAAAATTGTAAAATATAGTGTGCCAGTTTTATGGCTATTTAAAAAAATAAAAATAAAATATTTTTACAACAAAAAAAAAATAATTGAAAAAAACACCGGACTTAAAGTGGAAAAATAATATATGTATATATATGCGCACATGTACGTATATACACATATAAGTACGTATTACATTATTTTTAATTAAAAAAAAAAAAAAAAAACATAAAAAGTAAGGTAATGATTATTTAGTTTTGTTAAAGTGAATTAAATTTCGAGTATTTGGTAATGAATTGGTTATTATAAGGCTCCATTAATTATATGTTTGAAAGAGCTTAAAGTACATGACAAGATATCAGCATCGATCATTGATATATATAAATAGATGAGACATTAAGCGAATAAATTGGTTCGACGGATTTGAAGGTAGTACCTCCAATTCTCTATTTCACCCATTTAGTGGACCAAAAACCATCGTGTCGTGTTGGGCATTTGAAATACATCTGGTAAGCGTATGTGTAAAAGGCGTTCGTGCAATGTATGGAACGGACTATTCAGACTGTTGAACGTTCAAGTCCTTACTACGCTGTGCCCTCAGTCTAAGGACACCTGCATTCTTGTACATTTTTGCAGGTATATTTACATGGCGGCTCGCGCTCGGTGTGGAGTCTATTGTAAGTCCCTTAAATGTTTCAATACCCGGCTTCAGAGCATTATATTTTATACATTTTACAAATATAAGACAAATAGTCCCGATAAACTACTTTTTAGTAGTTTGTCTAACGGGTTCTTTAGATTAAAGATCTTATTATAGTGATTTAATAGTTACATTTTTACAATTTAAGATATAAAATTTAATAAAAAATTTTACAGAAATATACTTAGATACATTTTTACAATTATAGATATAAAATAATTTTTTTACAGAAATATACTTAGATAAAAGAAAAATTATGAAAACATGAATAACAATTTTAAAGTCTTTAGTTATTTGTAAGCTAATACAAATTAGTTCTTTCCGTAAGCCAAGTCTTCAGTAAGTTCACCAATTGTTTGTTTTGGGTACAGTTTTTTATTTCAGCTGGAAGCATATTTAAACAACTGGGAATCATGTAATTTAACGTTCTTTGTCCATATTTAATATTTATTTGTATGTTTAGGTACAATTAGCCTTTCATTAAAGTTAAAACGAGTATTATGGTTGTGTTCCAGCCTGTTTATATATAAAGGGTTATTTATGTGCTGAAACTCGTTCCAGAACTCGCGACCGCGAATGGCGCGATGTCATAATCGTAATTGAAACTTTGAATGCAATATTTTCCATGGCATTTTTTTTTCTTTTATAGTAATTTAGGTGAATACAAAAGATTTTTCTAAAAAATATTTGTATTAAGCGTAACCAGTGATTTCGAAAGTTTACCAAAAATAGGCGCTGCAACAGCAAAAAATAACTAGGTTGATTAATATAGTTGATGAACTTTGATGTCGTTGTATGCGGCCCTCTACTTGAAAAGTCTGTAAACCCCTGCTTTGCAATCGCATTCGTGCCAGTTCGGTAGATAACGGAAAGTGTCGAACTACCCCTCCCGCAGGCCTGAGATGAACACGAATTTCGAATATATTTGTAAGGCATGGCGCCTCTATTGTATATCTCTATGGCATCGATACATTTTTTGTTATAATGATTACAAGTTCTTAATAAGAAAGAATTTTGCCTGAGACTAGTTGAAGCAATTTCGACATGAAACAATGTTCTCAAAGGCTATTAAATATGAGTGGAGCTTGATAAAAATAATTTCTTTAACCAAAAGAAGCTACGTTTTGGTAGATTAATGCTTTGATAAACAATGTTATGTATTTTACAGATCAGCACGGGAGAATTATAGAGACAGTGCAGTGGGATATGTCCAAGTAAAACGAATTGACGATGTTTGCACTGTGAAAGCTCGAGTCACTCCGGAGCACAAAATCAAAACAAAAGCTTAAGCAGTCACACTCATTTGCAATGAAGCACTAGAGGCTATAGGTTCGTGCAAGTGTGAAGATTGCCCTGCATCCCAAGGTTAGTTCCTAATTTGTGTATTCTACTCACCTTTAATTGGAAGCAATCTTTCCAACATGCCCTCCAGTAATATGCTTGGTGTAACTCTGTGAGGGGCTCCATCGAAGCCAGAGTCAAGTTGGCCTCTCAGAGGCTGGGCAGCTGGGTATTTATTTTTTTATTTTTATTTTAGTTTATTAAGGAAACAAACAGTTATACATATTTTCATAATTTTTTTTTTTTTTATTTTTTTTTTTTTATTTATTAAATTTCAGAATACATTTTGTACAAAAAATTTGAGTAGATCCACAAAGCTGTCATATGGCAGCTTGTCTGCAGGTTCTAACAATTTAAAACATTCTTAATATAATATCTAAGAAAATATTTGTAAATACATTTATATTTTTAAGGAAACATTAGAATAGATCACATAGTAATATTAGATAGTTTAACTTACAGCTATAAATATATAAGATATTTCAATATACCTGCCTAATAACAAGATATGTAGGCAGCTATATTAAGATATTCAAAGATACATGGAGTTTTCGTTCATTAACCATAGTTTTATCATTTTAGGACATAGTCTCTCATTTTTTTCAAATTTTATGTTTTTATTAATTTTATTGAAAATCACTGGTATTAGATATTCAAGAGTACGGCTTCCATATTTATTTAATATTCGAGGAGTTTTTAGGCCCTTTCCTTCTCTGAATCTTGTGGTATGTTTGTGTACAAGTAGGTGTTTGTAAGGGCTTTCCCCCATATTGTCCATAATAGTAGTGAACCAGTGAAGACCTTTTATTGTAAGTAGGCTCTCTGAGCCATACAGTAATTTTAAGTTATGTCTCTGTTTGTAAATATTTGTTGTGACAATTTTTTTAATTATGGCAGTTTGTAAATTTTCAATATATTTAATGTAAGTAGTGCTTGCATGTCCCCAAGTTCGAATACCAGAGTAACATATTACATGGTTGCATTAACCAGCGAAGTTTCCGCTAAAATTTATAATATATATTTATAAACATAGATTAAAACATAAAAGAAAACATAAAGTGATAGAAAAAAAGAAAATATATATATATGTACAACAGAAATGAAAAAAAAAAATACACAAATTAAAGCATGTGGGATATGTAAATCATCCAAATATTATTATTATTATTATAAAAAGAAGGAAAACATGCAGCAGGGGTGGAGAGTTCATAATTAACAATTTGTTTTGATTTTTTCTATTATGAATTTAATAAATTGGCCTGAGGACAAATGGAAAATATCAGCGTCGTAAAAGATATCATTGTATTTTGTGCACGTCCTTCGGAGAAATGAATGTTGTGTGTAATTTGTTTTTGAGTGTGGGATGTGGAATAGTTGGTTTGACCTTGTGTTTCTTATTGGACAGTGGAAATTAATGTGTTCCAGAAGATAGTTGTTGTAACAACGTTGTTAATAATTTTGAATAGAAATTTCAGGTCGGATATATTTCTTCTATCTTCTAAGGTTGATAAATTATGGAATGTTAATGAGTCTTTTAGGCTTTCTGATGTTCGAAAGGATTTAAAATCTAGGTGTTTCAGTATCTTTTTTTTAATTCTTTCTAACCTTTCAATATTAACTTTGTATTGGGGATTCCATATGACTGATCCGAATTTTAATATTGAGCGAACAAAAGAGACATACAGTATTTTGATTACGTGTGGTGACCTGAATGGTTTGGTCACTCTTATGATGCATCCTAGAAGTTTGTATGCCCTGTCACAGATGGAATTTATATGTGTTCGGAAAGACATTCCGGAGTCCATAATTATTCCTAAGTCCTTCACTTCACAACATCTTTTTATCTCTACGTCATTGATTTTGTACGGAAATATTAGGGGATTTATGTTTTTGGTGAATGATATTGTGTTACATTTTTCTAGGTTAAGGAACAGTTGGTTGTTCGCACAATATATTCCAAGCCTATTAATGTGCAGTGCAGGACCCTAGATAATGCAGATAGCACACAACTGCCGACCTTGTATCGCAATCTTTAGAGCACATGATAGGTAGACCTGCTTGTTCTACAGTTATTTCAATGGAAGATGCCCCTATGGACCTAGCATCGTTGATCCCTTCGCCACCAGTGCACAGTCGGGAAACACGCCAAACACGCGCTCAACAATTTTACACTATTGACATTGGTCACACGAGAAAGGGTCGTTTCTACAAGCGACCTTTAAGTTCAACTGCTCGGCAGTGGAATGATTTGTCGGCTTCTGTGTTTTTTCCCTCCGACAACTTGTGTGGAGTATATGTTAAAAAAATTTTTTTGTCAGGGGGGAGTACCTCTTTTTCTAGACTTTAAGCCGGCATTTAATTGGGAAAATTAGGCAATTTCTCACATTACAATACGTACCCTATTCAACTGAAAACATCTTTAGCACCGATTTGAAACTCGATGAAATGAAAAATCCCGTTATTTATTGTTAACAAATTTAATTTGTAGAACTCCATTTTAATTTTTATTTATTTTATATACTCAATAGTATTATTATTAAATAAAAACAAGTTCTGCTGCCTAATTATTATTAAGCGTGACAGCTGTTTCGCCCTTTGAAGGCATTATCAAACTGTTTTAAAAAAGGAAAATACCGACACCAAAAGAGACAAACACATACATTTATAGGATTTAGCCCGCGAAAGATTAATCGATCTCCTCTTTTTGCGGTGCTTCGTAATCTCTCCACTCTTGTCTACTTTTGTCTTGTCTACTTGTTTTTCTGAAGGTTTCACTTCTACTGTGTGTGAATTGCACACTTATATTGCAAATTATAAACCACATAGTAGGTAGCAGTTCTGAGAACAGTAGACCTCGCGTCCTTTTAAGTATGTTTCTAATTTTCTTTTTGTAATAAATTAAAACTGTAATTCTTTCTGTAGATACTTAAAATCATATATTTTGTGTAACATTTAAAAAAAATTCAAATGATGAATTAATCTGACGTGGTCGAGGGGTGAGACTCTCGACTAGCGATTCGAAGGTCGTAGGTTCAAATTTAGGTGTGCGCAAGTAAATTTTATTTGCACAATTTAATAATTTTAAATAATTAAGGAACGAGATACGCGGCACGTTCCAGAGTAGTAAAAACTCTCAGTATCTCCCTGGTGTATGACCACCATTCAGAATTGAAGCGTTGCTTGAAATGCCGTGTTTGGTGACTAGATCTGAACAGCTAGGCACTTCCGACTATCCTCTTCCCCATCTTCTTTCCCTCTACACTAACCTTCAGTTTCACAATATATCCCAATTATGGTTGCCATAGCCTAACTGGCTCCAGGCGTAAAGGAGCGGTTGGGACTCTTGTGCGGTATTCACATTTAAAATAAAACACAATTTGTTGAAAGAAATGTCACTATCTCAATGAAAAAATGTAGTTTCACTTCTAAGTTACCTATATTTTTGGCCCCTTCCAAAGATGTAGATACTTTCAGTGTCGTTCTGATGAAAGGCTACCATTCAGAATCGTTGCTTAACATGGTTGTAGCCATGTTTGAGAAGTGAAACTACAAAGTCGCTAGATGTCGCTTTCTTTTCTTTTGCCTGTTTTTTAAAAGTGGTTTAAGATTGGATATTGATTTCACAAAATAAAAATGTTTTTATTTATGGATTTCGTAGGATTCGAAACTTCTTTCGCTTGATGTCTGTCTCTCTGGCCGCTGATACTTGTCAGGCACCTTGCCCACTGCGCTATTGAAGGCACGCGCCAAAGCGCGAATTTACCGCATTATATTAGAACCGAATATTTGTGTTTTTTTTTTCTTTTTTACAGTGAATACCGCACAAGAATCTCAACTGCTCCCATCTGGGGCCAGTGAGACTATGGCATCCCAATTGGGGTATGTTGTGAGGCTGAAGGTAGTAGGGAGGGGAAGGAGGTGGGGAGGGGAAGGAGGTGGGGAGGAGGAAGGTTGGGAAGTACCTGGCTATTCAGATCTGGTCACCAAACACGGCTAAAGCCATTTTCAAGCAACGTTTCAATTCTGAATCGTGGTCTTACACCAGGGCGATACTAATAGTATTTTCCACTCTGGAACATGCCGCAAATATACTATATATTATTTTAAATGAATTAATTGTGAAATAACACAAATTAATCAAATAAAATTTATTTGCGCATGCTGGGTTCGAACCCGCGACCTCCGTATTGTGAGTCAAGAGTCTTACCCACTGGACTACGGAGGTCGTCGAAAAAAACTGAGTTGTGGCGCATTTCCGTTTCATTAAAATTTCAAATCACTAACGGCGCTAAAGAAGTTTCACTTTAAAAATTCTGTTTTTAAACATTCTTCAGGCAGGTGTAGTAACATCTGAAAATAATCTTTACTGAACCATTGAAAAGTTTGGGGTCTTGAACCGAAAACGGAATGTAGAAACAAATTTACAAAATGCAAAACGGTCGAGTTGAAACAGGAACAAAAATAAAAGAGATAATCCGAGAATGCTGTCTCACAGTCAAAGCACTTTGCCGATACATATAATGGCCGATGTCATAACACTAGACTGCTGTGACAGGGGATAAACTGAGCAAAGCAAGTTCCGAGTTATTAACAGTTTAGGTTTCGAATATTATTATAATCACTTCCGATACAAGCGATCGTACTGTTATTTCTGAAATTTAATATGGAAAAATAAGTTTTTTTCAAGGTAGACTTCCTTAGATGTGAATATTTTTAAATTACTTTGTAAAATTTCAAATAAAACCAATATTAAAATTAAAGCTAAATTTAAGGTGACTGATTAAGCAACTGACGGCGATTACCTCCGTGGTTGAATGGTTACGAACCTCCGCCATGAATCTGGAGGTCGCGGTTTCAAATCCCAACCTTATATTTGAATATTTTTAAATTACTTTGAAAAATTTCAAATAAAACCAATATTAAAATTAAAACTGAATTTAAGGTGAATGTTTAAGCATTTGATGGCGATTACATCCATGGTTGAATAGTTACGAACCTCCGCTATGAATCCGGAGGTCGCTCTTTCAAATTCCGAATATTATTTGATTAATTCGTTTTATTTCACAATTTATTGGTAAATATATAGTTACCTATTTTTGCGGCCCCTTCCAGAGAGGTATATATTTTCAGAGTCGTTCTGGTGAAAGACCACCGTTCAGAATCGTTGCTTAACATGGTTTTAGCCATGTTTGATGACTAGATCTGAATAGCCAGCCACCATAGCCCCACAAAATACTTCGATTGTGGATGCCGTAGACCCACTGGCTCGACGGCTGGGAGCAGTTGTATCTCTTGTGCGGTTCCCATATTACAAAAAATATATATTTTTTTAATAATTTATAAATTATAACCTATACCAACGTAATTTTTTTTCGCAATTAACAATGTAGATACATTTTTTACATCAACTCCATACAGAAGACCCCGAGGAAAATAATTTCCCTCAGGGCCTATGTCATCTGAGATGCTGTATGGAGGGTCTTTTAGGGAGAGGAAGGAATGAACATTTGTCTTGAAGAGACCCAGATTGTGGGAAGGAGGAAACACAGAGGTTGGTAAATCGTTCCACAGCCGAGCTATTGAATTTTATTTTATTATTATTTTTTTTTTATTATTGTACAACAGAATAAATCCAATTACAGTACAATTTAGTTACCCTTTCAGCATTTAGACAAATGACTCTTCAATAATGTTTTTAAGGCATATAAAGAACAGTCAGTTACATCCAAATGGTTTGCAATCCCAAGCATCCCAAGAGAAATGGGCTATCGATGAAATTTTTCCAAATTTTGAAAGACAGAATAGCAAGACTTGCTTTCCGTCTAGTTTCTAGACTCACAGAATCAGTTTCCTCAAGTAAGTCAATATGGTTCATGAACCTTGGATAGATTCCATGCTTCCGCATATAAACACACCTGAGGAATTTCTTCTGGATTTGATCTAACATATCAATGTACTTCTGATGGTGCGGTGCCCAAATATCGCTCGCGTACTCCAGCTTGCTTCTCAGTATGCCATTGAATAACGCCAGCATAGCTTCTTGGTTATCAAACTGCTTACAAGTCCTGATGATGAACCCAAGAAGTTTGTAGCAAGACTGAGTGAGCTGCGATGTATGGCAAGAAAATGTCAGTTCGGGATCAAAGACGACACCGAGATCCTTCACGGATTTTACACGTGATAACGTTTCGCCTTTTATTTTATAATCGTAAACCATAATGTTTTTACATCGAGTGAAGGACATTGTGACACATTTCTTTGTGTTAACATCTAATTTGTTTGCCAACGACCATTCAGATAGTGCATCCAGATGAGTTTGCATTTTAAAGCAATCTTGTTGGCAGCTCATTTCCATCATAATTTTAAGGTCATCAACCCAGTTTTGGATATCATCTATAAGTATTAGAAACAGCATAGGTCCGAGGTTAGACCCTTGAGGAATTCCAGATTGCGCTTTGAATTTTTTTGAATTATGTCCATTTATCGAAACAAATTGGCTTCTGGATTTTAAATACGATTAGAAAAAGTTAAGTGTTGGTAGATCGAAGCCTATTTTAAACATTTTCCTCAAAAGTATATCACGATTAACACGGTGAAATGCTTTGGCAAAGTCGGTGTAAACTACATCCGTTTGGTTCCTCGAGTCTAAACTGGTGGCTACCAACAATTCAAGAATGAGTCGAAGAAACGACCTGTTCTCATGTGACAAATGTCAACCGTGTACATATATTGACTATTATTTATCGACTATGCATCGGTGATCAATGACGCTAGCTGGTCAGTGGCTGAGTGAGCATCGCGTTTGGGTCCCACCCGGACTTCGCGTGTTCGTTTCCTCGGCTAGCTTAGTCCTCCATTATGACACAAGCAACATTTTCCGCTTACTTTGGCGGTAATAGGAGATTTACACACATTTTTGCGTTATTCGTAACCCGGGAATGATTGTATTTCTTTTTATAAAGAAAATTGAAATACCGGTAGAACAAGGATAGCATTCCCACCCGACGAAGACTGCAATCCGTTTGTTAAGGTGGGAGATATCAAACGGACCGCCCGTTTCTGCACAGAGTCGAGAAGTTTTTTTTCCCCCATGTTTACCTAGTGGATTTGAAAAATATCTTGTTTACTAAAGAAGGATAAATTGTTATCAAAATACCTACCTAATTTGAATTATTAACACCAGAAAACAACATTAGAATTATGCTTACCTTTGCTTCTCCGTAGCTTTTGTCTTAGAAAGGTAATTTAACCAAAATAATAGTGAATTGAAGACTTTAATACGTACTCCATATCCTTAGTCTGGAACAGAAGGGCTTTGTAATTCTTTATGCTTAACCAAGACACGCTGTTGTAAGTTTATTTACAACTAATATAAGTAGTTAGTGCGCGCTTAGCAGGACTTAAGAACAATGTTTAATGTTTATGTTTCAGGAGAAGTTTCCTCGAGTACTTTGGCATCAGAGCGCGTGCATCAAAGTTGATTTTGCAACGTGCATTGTAATTTGGAAACACAATGCATTTAAAACCAACGAATTAGAACCTGCCGCTGCAGAGGGCGCTTTCCGAGATTGAATTCCCAAGTTTGACTTATGTGACGGAACATTTTATGTAAAATTTACAAAACGTTCGCGTTAAGGTGGGATTAGATCAAATATGAAAAGAGCTAGAACTGGAACAAGAGCCTTCTTTCTTGATCTTAAAGTGTAAACGGTAATTCCTTTTATAATTTTTTTTATTTAATATTAATGTTTGATTATTTTCATTTTCACCAATTATTATTTTTTTACATTCTTATTTTGCTTAGACATTATTGAAAAATGATTAATACTTATGTTTAAAAAAATAATTACAAAAATTACATAATTTTAATAGTTTTATCACAACGCCTTTCAGCATATTTGGATGTAGGTATAAATTAAAGCAAAGTTGGAATGAAATAAAATCGATATTGAAATATAATTTTAAAAAGCTGGTACGGAGAATAAATTTATCTTCCTCATTGGAACCGCCCCGTATGATCATAAGAACATCTTTCGACGAAATGTGGATTTTCGGCCGCTGGTTGGTGAAACGCCCTTAAAAAGGACATCTACTTATTATACGCAACGTAAGACAAAAGTTCTATGTATTACTTTTATGTTTATAAGAGGGAATGTCTCCGATAGGGAAAATAAAAGAATTGTGACAAAACAATAAAATTATATTTTTAATTAAGTGAAAACCAGCACATGGACTCTAATGTCTTAAATTAAATAACATGTAACTCTAATATTATAAACTCGGGGTCGTGTTTAGCCTAAAAGAATCGAAATAGTAAAATTATTTTAAACAACCTTACTAAAAAAAAACCACAGCGCGACCGATTAACTGTATTATTGCAATAACATAAATAAACCCTGTATACGCTAGATCCCAATTTGTTACTAATAACGTTGCATCCGCGGCCGCGCTGTAAAAACGCATTAAAGATCTGACAACATTGTAATATGGTATTAATTTACTAGGAAAGAATGTTGTTTTAATGTTTCTCCGCCAGGGGCATTATTGGCGCGCCTATGCATTAATTCTCAACGGCACCGCGATGAAGACAGCCCGGTGTGTTTTTATGGCAGGATGTCAAAAAATTTTGTTAGTGACTAAATGTTGTGATTTTACTTAATAATTTCTATTGTAGTGACGAATTTACTCTTCCATTCACATAATTGATATATTTACTATGTTATGTGTGTGGTTTACATCAGTTTAATCGAGTTATTGTACAAACGCCGTACTTTCAAAGTTGGACTGTCAGAATATTGTTCTATAGAACTATAGTATATATACTTAAAATTAACATTTTAAGATCTTTATTTTAAGAGAATTTCTCAAAAGCGATATTTTTTAATAATATTAATATCTAATACATGTGTTCGTAAACCTATCAAAGAAAGTAACGTCTTTAGAGATGCAAGAAATCTGTTTGAAATGCCGTTATTATTTCTAAGTTATTTTTTTGGCAATAAAAAAAACTTTGAAATTTTTTATTATTTTCTTATTGTATGCACGAGAAAAAAGTGAGGTGATAGTTTCCTTCGAAATTTATTACATAAAAGGACTGTGTTTTTGAAATTTTGATTTTTTTTTAATTTCTCTACATTTTGGTCAAAAATGTTTGGGTAAGAAATTTTTTTCCATTTTTTTCCGAGTTTGGATCCTAAAATATGGCAGTTTTTGAAAACTAAAATGTATTTTAAATACACAAATCTAAAAGGTAATTTTATCTAGTTTTCATAAATGGTATTTGTTTTTACGACACCTTTAAAAATAAGAAATATATAGAACATTCAAAATACTTTGGAAAAATTTCAAATTTCGTTAGGATATCATTACAAAAACAGAGATAAACTACCCTCTCAGGCCGTGTAAACCAAGTTTATTTTTTTCCATGAACAATTTTTTAATTAGTAATGTTTTCACATCCGCGGCCGTTTGTCAATTGAATAAAATTTTCACTGGGTTTTTTAGTAAGGCTGATAAAATATTTGGATAGGTTGTAGTATTTAAAATAAAAATAGAACGGCCAATCTATTCAAATGTTTTGAATAAAGATCGTCACGTTGTGAAATTTAATGCAGGGCACCAGTTCAAGAAATTGAGCAAAATATTAAATGGTAAATCAAATATGTGAAACTCGAAACTAAATGAAGAATTCGCTCAGAGCTCGTCGGAGATTTACCGAAGCACGTCTTCCTCGTCAAAACACACGTCCAGGGACTCTCTCTTTCGAACTGTTAGAAAAATAAGCTCTCAGAAAATATGTTTTAGTCAACAGAAGAATGCAGGATTCCTTTTGTTCAAATTTTGGCTTTCCAAGTAGAAATTAAAAATCAATTCGAATTAATGCGTAACAACCGACTTTATGAATGGGTGCTTTTATCATTTCAAACTGTTACATTTTCACTACACAACATGTCCGATGGTGAGAGCAATATTGTAATTTAAAGTGCTGTATTTATTGTTATGACACGTTACACACAAGGAAGAGACTTATTTTAATTTTATTTTCCACAAGTTACTATTATTATATTTTCCAAAAGTTGGATCCCACAGACATCCGAAATTTTGGTATGCTTCTATCATTTGTAGACATTTTTCATTACTCCAATCCATAATTAGTACGAACAAGTCGACTCGAGTTCCAAGAACACTTTGAAGAGACCGTCACGGGGATCGATCGCGTCCGAACGCGAAGGAATGCTCTAGTCAACTGTTTGGGCGCACTTGCGATGTTTATTTTTTATATATTTTTATTTATTTTGAAATATACATACCTACGACAGATTTACAAAATGAAAATATATGGTTCTTAAAAACTAATTACAAATAAAGAAATTTCTTGAATGAATCTAAGTTCTCGTGTTTCAATTGGAGAATCTTGCCATTACAGAAAAAGTTAAAGAAAAAAGGTACATATGTTTATTTTTTTGAATTAAAAAATAAATAAACTTATTAATGATAATAAATATTGTTAAAGAAATTTACTAAAATAGCAGTTAATAAATTAAATATGCGTATAGTATAGATTTTAAAAGTTATAATACACTTAGGGGGCATACATTAATTACGTGAGCAGTTTTTCTTCCAATCTAGACCCCCCCTTGGTGAAATAAATTTGGGCCACTTCGTATATACTTTTCAAGTAGCGTGAGATTTTGCTGGACACTCCCCCCTTTTTTAAGCTCACGTAATTAATGTATGCCCCCCTTGGATATAGTAAAATAAATAGAATATTATTACGTTTCTCTTAATAGGTAGGTGTTAGATAGTAAGTACATTCTAGACTATTCTAGAGCATTCTACTAAATTTCGGTGAAAACACTCGGACCACTGAAAGGATGCTCTATCACTGTTTATAATTTGCAAGAGCAGACTAGAACGAGCATTTGCTCGTTAGATCTAATCCCACCTTAACGCCATTATTTTACACGAATATTCAGCAACGTCTTTGAAATTACATCCCGACCGCAAATTACAAGAAATTAAACAAAAATACCAAGACTTGGGCTCAAAATGCTGTAATTTTAAATCTTACCTCTACCACCAGTTTCGATGCGTTAATTTTGAAGAAGAGATCTTCATATATTATTTTAGTATGAATTTTCAGTATGTTGCCGTAGTCAGTGCTAACCTCCGCTGAGAAATTAGCATTGTTAATGAAGAGCATTATTTTATCTGAAGTATGGAAGAGGTTTTGAGAGTGACTGATATGTTGTACGAGATACGGGAATCATTAGCCAATTTTCTTGCTCCAAACTTTAAGCTACTTTGTATTTCACTCTCCCCACCCGAGCTTATGTGAGAGCTACATACAAACTTTGTACCACTGACAAGCGACATAAAGCCGATGTACGTTTTCACGCTTTGATAGATATTATTTTTGGGTTTATGTGATTTCGAATATTATATTAATCTCTGTCAAACGTATTTTTGTGACATTTGACTCCGTGTGGTAGACTGATATTTTATAGCTTCTAGATGGATTGCAGAGGAAACAATGTACTAGAAATTTTACAAATCGTAATGGCTCGGAGCCATTACGATTATGTATATTTGGTAGGTATGATAATAGGTTTTAAAGTATATTTCATACCGCTAGGTGTTTAGGGTGTCTCTACCCAGAAAAAAAAAACAATTTTTTGACATTTTTTTTTAATACTTTTTTTTTATTTTGCATCAAAAAATACCTGTAACTCCAATTTTTAACTCTCCTACCCCCACCCTCCCATTTTTTAATCGCGATTTTAGTATTTTCGTATGAACAAATTTCACCGTCTTTCGTATTTCAAACAGAACGAAATTATTTACGTTGTTGAATAACAGATGGCGCTATGTCCGTCTCATCGAACTTTCATCCACACATGCGCAAGATATTCACGAGAAGCGTCGCGTCATTTTGATATTGCATTCGGCATCATGTTCTCGCGTGGGCAAACCATCGAGCTTATTTGTGTTACACTCAATTACTCTTCGAAATTCATATTGATTTTCTTAATTTCATTTTCCTACTTTAGTTGGTGATTTTTTGCTTTTATCAGCGGTAATCTTCTGCAGCGCTCCATTCCTCTTTCCGTCATAGATCCCATCCCCACACACTTATAATACATTCGTTATTTTTTATTTAACAACCAAAATATTCACAAGAAATAATTTATGTGGCAGAACAACTTTTGTCGAGTCAGCTAGTATTTATAAAATGTATTAAAAGTGTGTATATGGTATATATGTACAAAATAAAAGACTTCAAGCACAAGATACTGTTAAAAAGATTACAATTTTAAAATAAAGATGGTATGAAAGACCTTGTATTTTATTGGCAGGTGTATATTATATATAGCCTTAACCAAGTTCGGTTTTAATTATGGTTACTTTGAAACAAATATTTGTCCCGTAAAACCAAAACAACTTTGATCTTCTCGGACCAATTTTTATAATGAAGTTCAACAGAAGTACAAAACTTTTCTTGTTAACAACTCTTTCATCGCGTCAAAAATAATGGAATTTAAATAAAACCCACCTTTACAAGTTAAATTAAAGGAAGGTTTTTAATTAAAGGTATTTTTATTTATTCTGGAATATCCGAAAAGTTTTCCTAAAACTCTCCCCAGATTACTGAGATTATTCCAAGTTTTTGTTGCCCAACCTAAGGTAAAACTTGGAAATGTTGGAGGAGTTTGATTTGAAAATAATATTAATTAAGGATTAAAATAAATTTGTGGAGGTGGGTACACAAATTTAAATGGATAATGATTCCGTCCACACGTAGCCTGCACACGTAGCCTGCGTTTTGTTCCCAACTAGTAAATGGAAAAATTAAGTATACGTGCCATTTCATCAATTTTTAAACGACTTCGAAAAGGAGGAGGTTCTCAATTCGACTGTATTTTTCAAATTTTTTTTTATGTTTGTTACCCCAGAACTTTCGACTGGGTAAACCGAAATTGATGATTCTGCTTAATGAAGCTGGTGCTTTCCGTGTGGTTCCATTTTAATTTGGTCCAGTTCTGACAATGGCATCCACGAAAAAATCATATAAGTCTTAAATTTGCATCAAGTCTGTGCGCGACAAATGGACGAATAAATCAATATCACGCCAACCGATTTCGATGATTCTTTTTTTATTGGAAAGGATGTACTTCAAGGGTAGTTTGATGAGAGTTTGGTTAGGTTCTGATTATGGGATCCATGACAAAGTAACGGAACTCTCCAATTCTTAATGTTTTCTTAATTAATCTTAATCTTAATTCTTAATTCTTAAGTGTATTTTTTGAAGTCGTTTTCTTGTTTTGTTAAAAAAAAAATTATCGAAGTATTTTTATTAACTTAAATACTTGCTAGTTCTCGCAGCATAGCGCATTGCGCGGGCATCGTTTGGACGGAACCAATGATTTCGCAAAGGACGCGCCGTTTCCAATTA
This sequence comes from Limnephilus marmoratus, assembly GCA_917880885.1. Taxonomy (NCBI): domain Eukaryota; kingdom Metazoa; phylum Arthropoda; class Insecta; order Trichoptera; family Limnephilidae; genus Limnephilus; species Limnephilus marmoratus. Next base: position 25,330,852 of record OU862923.1, on the reverse strand, counting down.
AAATTTAATGATATAAAAATCAAGCCTTTATTTATTTTAATGCTTTGTTTAATGCATTGTAACAGACACCATACTCGGGTAAGACACGTAGAGATACAATAATAATAAGACTTATAATTAAAGATTGGTGAATGAGATTTATGATTGCGTAGAGTGGATTGATATGTTTGTGTAAAAAATGACTGGCGAAGGACCTTGATTTTGAGTTACTATCACTGCTTAAAATACATGTGGCATAGAAAGGAAAGGACTCACCGAAAAGGGTAAAAGAACTTGTAGGGTGGCAATGCACTTGTCTGCTTCCTCTCCCATCCAACAGGCACAAACAGTAATAGGTGTGAGTTGGTTTATTTTATAGTACACGGCGCAATTATTTTTAATGGCGATTCACCGATAGCGGAGCACAATGGCTATGTTGCGGCAGGAGTTTATTACATACTGACTGTGGGTAAGCTTGACGGGTAGGCATTAGGGATAGGTATGAAAGGAATTTGCAACAATATTAATACCAATCCCAAGCAGTGACATAATGTATGCGTGCTATGTAGATATGTGTATGTGTAGGTATGTGTATGGGCGTAACCAATTGGATTATGCCTTCAGCCCCAGTTTCGTGAAACATCAAGTATGTATTTATAGTATGTGACATGTCACAGTACAGTGTGTTAAAAATCCATTTTACATACATATCACTAAAAATACAATACGGTACATGTCCGCATTATATACGTCACTTTAACCCCAGATCACTAACCTTATTTTTCGACGCTTATCACAAACCATCGTCGTTTCGACTACGGTACTAAATAAAGGGGGTTTAAGGGTTTTATTAAAACAAAATATGTACATATTTCTTTTTATTATTAATGAACAGTGTTTATTTGTATTATTTCTCGTATTTAGAAAACAAAAATATCAAATTTATTAATTTTTTTTTTTTACGTGAGCTCCACACAGGAGGCCCTGAGGAAAACAATTTCCCTCAGGGCCTATGTCATCTTTGGGGATGCTGTGTGGAGGGTTTTTTAAGGAAAGGAATGAGAGGAGAGTTCTGGGAAGGAAAAGGGTTTAAGGGGTGGGTAGGAATCTAGGGTTCAGTGTGTCTTGGTCATCCGCCTCCAAGACCTAGACAAAACTCACCCCATGAACCCGGGCACCCCTGCTAAATCACCAAACGTAGCGAACCACTTGGGGTGACCTATGGCAGAGGTGTTGGTTATCCAATAAAGGTTCCCGGGGCGGCGGTACCCATTCCCGCCTCCCTAATTGAAAAATTTGGGAGGATTAATTAACAGACTTAAGAATGAAACCATAGTTTTCATGCAAAATCAACAATTGTAACATTTTTAAAGTTGGTATTTGAATTAGTTAAAACTAAATTTAGAAAAAAAAACAATTCAAATATCAAAAACAAAGACTTGAATCAACTAAAAAAATAAAAGTTTTTGTCATCGTATTGTTTGCTGACGAATTCCATGCTTTTTTGCGTTTCTTCCTTAAATAATTCCATTTTTGTTATAATTTCTTTTTTCATAATATCCATCTTCTTGTCTATATGTTGGAGAATTTTTTTCCATATTTTTGTCTTTAAGCTCCATTGCACTTTTGCCTCTAGTTGACATGATTAGTGTAAGTTATTTTAGATTGATTTTTAATTTAATGTTTTTTCTTTTCACTTTTTTTTTATTTTTTTTTATTAATTTTTTTTTTGTGTTTATTGGATTATGTTGTTTTATCCAAATTAAATTTTTATTAATTATTATGCGTGTATTGTTTTGTTATATTAGTGTTTATTTAATTTATATATTGTTCTGTTACTGCCATCTATTGCTTAGTAATGTAACTCGATTAAATGAATATGTGGTTTAATTTATGTAATTATTTACCGTCATCTATGGACAGTTATTTTATAAATATATTAATAAAATAAAAAAGATTATGGTATGTCTGAGGATTGAACACTGTCCGAAGATACTGGCCGAAAGTCGCGAGCCAAACGCTTAACACCTACGCCAATTCACTGGTTGACGTCATTGACATTAAGTTCCATATTAAGCAACTGTCAGTGAAATGAACTAAAGAGTATTTTAACTGTTTTTTTTTTAAACTTAAAACACTATTTTTATTGTACAAATTCACAATTCAAATTTTGTTTTAAATTCACTTGTCGCAAGATTTTTCACGGATTGTGTATTGGATTATTTAACTCACTTTAATAGATGATAAAATCATAGATAGTTTATGTGTCAATTTTTTAAACAAAAATAAAATCACTTTTTACGAGCGTTACCGGTAGAATATCGGGAGACAAATACACCGGATGATAGCCCTTGAAAAACACTGGACCTCAGTAAATAATTTGTTTCGAAATGTACACTATTTAATGTTATGTTTCTTCAGAAACTGGAGTTAACGAAATTTGCGACTTAGCAAAATTATTGTTGTATTAGTGAAAAGACATAATGCTTGAAATCCGGGAAAAGAACATACATAGGTCCCCTAAACCCAATAACAATATAATTATAATAAATAAATTACAAGGTTTTTTATTTAGTCTCAAACCACAATTTTCCCAAATGTTTTGAGTCAAGGAAACATCAAAGTGGCAAACTAGAAGGCAAAACTCATAAAAATATTGTTAGTAAGTAAAAATAAACACAAGGGGGTCACTTTGTGGAGTCAAGGGGTTAAAATGGATATTTCGTTCCTCTCTAACAACTTGAATCGATTGAATAAGAAAGGGGACGGCGAATCCTGAACCCTTTGCCTGAGAAGTGTTTTTAGTATTCGATTCGTGTAATGTTGTCTTCAAAGGATAAGACGATTTGTAGTTACGAAATATGGAGTATTTTCTTACATTTTCATCTCCTGGCATTGATATTAAAAGGACTAGATGATCAGAAAATTAGGATGTCTCCTACAACAAACTTTCATGTTTTTTGTAAAAGAATTTTATTAATTAGAGAATGCAAAATTTTTGGAAAAAACCGAATATTACCGAAGATCTAGGCCGTCAAAATGTTGATATTCGTGGCCCGCCGAAAAGGTTGTGACATCCCGATACTTGCGCGGTGCCGCGGTGTTGCAACACCCTCATTCGAATATGAATTATTCTGAAGCGTGTCTCGTGTGACGTCACGAGATACCATTGCATACGTTGCATACATTGCATACCCAATTGTAGGTGAAAGTTCATACCTTTTTTACTCTTTTTTACGTCGTTGAAACCTCTGAGTGTAAGTTTTTGTTTTAATACAATTTTGGGAATAATTGTATCATATTATAAAGATGGAATAATTGTACTATAATATAAAAAAAATGTATCAGATATTTAAATATAAATTAAAAAATAATATTTCTGGAATTAGAAATTAGGAATTCACATTAGAAAATTTTCAAAAGAACACCGAAATCGGCAAAAATACTTTACATACTTTGTTGTTTTCGTGGTACCCAAGTCGAAGAATTGTGCAACAATTTAAGCATTATTTTCGCCAAATTAATAAAAGCAAAACTTTTTTGGGGTTAAGTATATGAATCTTTATTTTCTAATAATATTTATTGTCCTAAACTATTAGTCTTCCTGCACACAAACTAGGCTCCTCTCTTACGTTTTCAAATTTGCCAATTCAGGCAGCTCTGCCATGACCATAGCCCGGTACTTCCCAACCTTCCCCTACCTCTTCTCATTCATCTCACCGTACCGTCAGCCTAACAACATTCGCAAAAATATACATGTTGTGTATAATTCCACTGGCCTTGGTAAATTGGGACTCGGCGATAATAAATGTGGCGGCCACTTGTGCCGAATTAATTGCTCCGCCACTGGGCTCCACCGAACTCGCTGGAAACACACTACGAAATATCTACAGCCAGGTACCACGCGCCCGCTGGTAAATGTCTACCCACAGCGGCTAATAATTCCGCCACTTACGTGAAAGGCCTCGAACGCGTGGCTGTGCAATACAAATGCCCGCAGACGGTTCGAGCGATTTCTCAGCTTTGCGTGAGTTCACCCAGCATTACCTACCGTGAGAGTAATTACTCGCTGCGGCTATATAAGCAGCAGATTCGCTCGTCCGCTTCAGTCAGTCAGTACCTACTTCATTCATCGGTCAAGCAACACACACACCGGGAAGTGATACAACTAATGCAGTGTAGTAACTCTTTATCTACCCTCGCAGGGCAACAGCCCGCGCAGTCAGCAGTTAGTGAATAACGTTTGTCCAGTGTGACTTCAGGAACATTATTAACACCTTCGAGGAATCTTTCTCCAATCACCATCCGCTGTCCGGCCCATTCGCGCCTCGACATGAGATGTCTCCGTCCGCACCACATAAAGCCCGCCGTGCTTTCTGCTTGTGTGTGTCGACTCAAAGGCCACACAGTCGCCATACTTCATCAACACGACGACGGTTGACCACCTGGACCAAGGTCACTTCTACACCGCCATGGTGTAGAGCAACACGCCGGCTCCCTGAAGAACTGTGATCTTCACCGCCGTAGTCTCCTGACCTTCTTCACTCTTCATCACGCAGCAGCATCACTAACGGCACCACCGTCACTCCGCTCCGCTCCGACCCTCGCTACGTAGCCCTAATAAAGACTGACTCACTACACCGACTAAGGCCTTTTATTTCTCGTCCCATCTTTACCGATCCGGCCCGCTCCCTCATAAACATAAAACATAAATTTTAAGTTGGATCGTAACAAAAGTATTAAAGAAATCACACGCGATACAGCCAATGAGCCAAATGGCCCTGCGCCGAGCCAAACAAAAAAGCGTTGCTCGAGCATCCACCAAGCCGAGTTTACGAGTCATGGCTTGGCTCGGCCGTAGGCCCGACTATTCCCTGCCCCGCCCGATGGAAAGCCGGCCGCGGCGCGGCGTTACCGTATGTGTGCGATCGCTGAGCCAAAATAGTTTAGTAATAATTCAAACCCGAGTCGGACTATGACCCACGAAGGAAAGATTCCTCCGCGGTCTTCTCTGTTCCAGCGAATGTATTTTTTTTCTGGATGCCATTGAAAAGTATATACCTATTCCATGTACCTTCCCACATATATTATTTCTTACTACTTAATTTTAATTAAATATTTGTAAAAAGATTTACCTATATATTCTTTAAATACTTAATTTAAAATTTGACTGTCACCTTGGACGAGGGGCAAGATTCTCGACTAGCAATCCGTAGTTCGCGTGTTCAAATCCCGGTATGTAAAATAAATTTTATTTGATTTTTTATATGTTGTTTCACAATTTATTAATTTAAAATAAAAAATATTATATTTCAGATTGGAAGATATTTCCAGTATTCCCATGGCGTAAGAACACCATTCAGAATTGAAACTTTGCTTGAAATGACTTTAGCCGTGTTTGGTGACCGGGTCTGAATAGCCAGGTACTTCCCTTACCTTTCTCTTTACCTCTTTCTTCCCCTCCTTACTGCCTTCAGCCTCACAACATACCCCAACTGGGGATGCCATAGTTTCACTGGGTATAGACGGTTGTGAGGTATTAACGCGGTATTCAAATAAAAAAATTAACCTTGATGAATATTTGGGAAAAAATAATCTTTCTTATATTCACATACCCGATTTTAATTGTTCGAGTTGTTCACTCGATGGTGACAAATATCAAATTGGCATGGCTCGACGTGACTTGGCTCGGGTGTGCAGTTCCCTTGTGTCTAAACGGTTCCATGCCAACTCAGAATGAAACCAACTCAGAAACACCTCAGAAAGGTCATTAAAAGCTTTAAAAAAATATTTTTAAAATATCCGGTAACCCTAACCTAACTTTAACCAATTTTTTTATATTTTTTTATCATCACTCTTAATGACCTTTCTGAGGTGCTTATGAGTTGGTTTCATTCTGAGTTGTCTGGTCACCGTCTAAACGGCTTACGGCCAAATACCACGAGCAAATACAATACCAAATACAAATATCTACGCTCGAGCCAAATGGATCCGCCGTGTGTGCAAAGATTAAAAAAAAAATGCTAATGTGGAGATCAATATTTGAATTTCGGGACTCGCTAAACAAGTGATTTGGTCCTGCCGTTTAACTGATACAATAATAACGTTACAGTCGTCAGAAAAATACCTAAATTGCGATCTGAATTTTTTAAATTATGTAGAATCACCTCATAACAATTCATTTTTAGTGCTGCAAAAACCAATCTAGCATTATCTTTACCAATGGAAGCTCCAAAAGTATTTTCTTCAAAGCTTTTCCGATATTCGATTTCAAGCAATGAAATAAAGGCTATTACACGTAGTAGGGAACGTCGCAGCATATTGTTTGGGTAAGCCAGGAGTGTTATTTTACGACAATGCATGTCGAGAGGGCCGGGATCTTCGATGGCTGAATAATATATACATATTTATGGAAATGAACACAGAAATCCTCCATGTTTGTTGACGCAAGATAAATGATGTTAAATCCCTCAGCTTCCATTCAGAGCTCTTGGAAATGTTGTTGCTTATGCAGGGGAAATATTTGTTTCTGTCTTATTTGTATCTTATACAACAATATACAAAACACATTCAATGATTTATACTAAGTGAATCTGTCTAGGTACACGCACCATTTGACTGAAAGAATGTGATTTTCATTTGGGTTTTTAGTTGATTCAATTCCATTTTTTAAAATAAGTTTTTAGATTGGGTTTTCGAAATCAGTTTCCGATTCATTTTTCAGATCTAGATTTCTCGGTGCTTATCTTAATTTTTTCGGATAATTAGTTTTAATTTCGATAATAAAGTTTTTGAGTTCACTTTTTTTCAATTGCACGGTATTTATTCAAGACATTCTTACCGTTTCTTATAGTAAGTACTCAGATAAGGCAATAGAAGTAGAAGTTTTAAATAAGTACGTATTTGTAAAAACCATTAACTTTGTGGTTCGCCATAATTTACAATATAAAACACATATAAATTTGTTGTAGACCACTTTTATTTTATACACACTCTACCGGTTTCGGAAGCACCCTTCCTTCGTCAGGAGAATATTATAACTAAACTATGATACAGAATGTTGACAGATATACAAATCAGGTGTTTGAGTGAGAGGTAGGCAAAGGGGTGGGGGTAATTAGGGGTTTCCGGAAAGAACAGAGCGGTTAATTGGAAAAGTATTTAGAATGGGACTGAAAGATAAGTTAATTTGGTTATTCAAAATGCTAGCATTATTATTTAAGGATTTTCTGATTTCTAGTGCTTCTAAATTATCTAATTTTTTGCTTTTATTATTACGGTAGAATTTTAACCCCTGTGTCCTTATTAAAAGTGTGATCTGTGGAAATTAGGTGATTAGCAAACTCTGAAAACTTATTATTATTTAAGCATCTTAAATGTTCTGGGATTCTGATATTTATATTTCTAGTTGTCTTACCTACGTAGAACGAAGGACAATCATTGCAACATGCCTACACTTTGCCTACCTCTCACTCAAAAACCTGATTTGTATATCTGTCAACATTCTGTATCATAGTTTAGTTATGTATAATATTCTCCTGACGAAGGAAGGGTGCTTCCGAAACCGGTAGAGTGTGTATAAAATAAAAGTGGTCTACAACAAATTTATATGTGTTTTATATAGTTTAAATAAGTAATGTATTAGGTTTAAATATGCTCGGTCTTTCTCGCAAAGCACATAGAAAACGGTTTAAAGGCATGCCGCTATATAAAAGTCAAATTTTCATAACATATATTATTTCAAAAGTATAGCTGTTCAGCGCTAAGTAAAGACTTAGTTAAACATGGCTTTTAATTACTCAGACTTTTGAAACTACGACGATAAAAAACCTACCATTTTATGTTTATAGGTGTATCAGAAAACTTTAGAATTTTAAATAAAATAACTTCACTCATTATTTTGAAACACCTGTCCTGTAGAAGGTGGTTCCACTATTGAAACAGTTTGGTTGAAATAAAAAAAAAAATAAGAAATCTTAAATATCTAATTTCTTGGATATGATTTTAAATTTTTACGGCAAAAGTTTCGTTATTTATATCGGGGTGTTATGCCGATTGTGACACAGATATTTCCTGATGATGAACACCGTAACGCTGTCCAAAACGTTGACTAAATAAGGAGGTAGCGCAACACGGTACAACACCCCAAAAATTAATATAAAAAAATCTAAACTCTTGTTGGAAAGATACTAAGACCCAATGAGGGCTTGACTGTCAGCCAAGCAGCTAACTAAACTGTTCAATATTGGTGTTTTTTTTTAAACATTAATTATTTTATAGTAGCATTAAAATATATTTACTGCTGTATCAAGTATCAAGGGTAAGCGGAAATGTAATGATGGGTAAAAAACCGTGATATCGGAAATTTACGATTACTCTCCTAAAACCTTAATGGGAGGCTTTGGTGGTATTAATATAACCTTAACCCTTTAATTATTCATATAAAACGCATGAATTATGTCTCGTTAACGGACACTCCCCTTATGGATAACACTTGAAATATTATGCGTCTAATCTAGAAAGATGGTAACAATAAATTTTATGAAAGTACTGGCCAGTAGTTTTAATTGTTGAAGAGTTGTCATATTGGAGAGTAAAACAACCGAAATAATTGAATATAGATTTTAGTTGAAATAGGATCCACCGACCCAAGTGTCTGTGGTTTTTTTTAATAAATGAGAAGAGGAGAAAAAATATTCAGATATGAAAGAACTAAGAAGACAACAGGAATTCGAGGTGATAAATAAATAGTCGACTGAATAGAATAGAACATTGTAGAAAAAAAAATTAAACATTGAACGGTTGAACTAAGGCATCGTTTCTTCTGGAGAAGTGCACATTGTTAGATACACAAATGTCGCGATAAAATGGCTGCTGTAGATAACGCATGGAAAGAAATGAGTTGAATGTGTTTTAGCCAAGCAGGAAATGTGAAGACAAAATTTGGTTTTTCTTATCTTATTCAACCTGAGCCTCTTCAAGACCCTCATTGCTAAATCCCCTTTAAAATCATTCCTTTACACACATCACAAAATCGCCCAATAGACTGGCAATACAGTTCCCCTTATTTTATCCAGTCCAGAAAAGAGAGCATTTGGAAGGTGTAAAAAATTTACAAATCATAAGTCACCATCGTCGTATTCTAATGAGGCATTGATCCGAGTGACAAGTTTATTGGACAATATTTGGAATTCAAGCATCATAATTATCGCGTTCTTATTTAACGCAGACACGACAGCTGTTATCCTCACATGAGATGCTTTGACTGTGCCTATGCTAACTACTGTAGGTTGTAGATACTCATTGATTCTTTTGGTACGGGTGCACAGTCGGGAAACACGCCAAACCCGCGCCTAACGCTAAATTTACACTTGTTAAGGCTCTGCAACCGGGCCCGAAAAGAAGAAGATGGAGAGATACGAAATTACGAATGTTAGAGGAGAGCGCTAACATTTACAGCGACAAAATCGATGCGAAAATTGCGAAAATGTTTAATAAAACACGATTCGTTTAAAATAGAGCAAAAATCTCGCGTGCATTATCTTATCTTTTCATACATATAACCGGTAAAATAACTGAAACAAACGTGTTAATAATAATTTTTGAAGCACACTTTGCGATTTTTTTCTATCGAGGGAATTTTATATAATTTGCGTTTCGGCGCGGGCAAAGTCTAGATATTCTTCTTTTTCTTTGCCACTTCCCACTTTAAGTGGGGTCGGCTCTCCTAATCAATCTGCGCCAAGACGACCGGTCTTGGGTTGTTGGATTGGGGAAATTTTGAGCTATTTTTGCCATGCTGGTCCACCATGTCAGAGGGGGGCGTCCTATTCCTCTTTTTATTTCAGGTATAGCTAGCGCTTTATGGCACACGTGTTCTTTGTCTCTTCTCATTACATGACCATACCACCGTAAGCGACTTTCTGTTAGTTTTTCAGGAAGGGGGGCTACCTTGAAACTACCTCTTATATGTTCGTTTCGTATTTTGTCCAGTTTCGTAACCCCACCTGACCATCTAAGCATTTTCATTTCTGCAACGTGCAGTTTTTGGACGTGATTTTCCTTCACTGTCCAACACTCAGCCTCTTACAGCATTGCTGGTCTCACTGCAGTTTTGTATATTTTGCCTTTTGTGCGAATGGGCATGCTTGAATCGCACAGTACTCCAGTGAGTGATCGCCACTTCTGCCACGCAACATTTACTCTGTGAGATACATCGGCCTCTACAATTGCATCTTTTGTTATTACTGAGCCAAGGTATTTGAAGGATTCTACTTTTGGCACCGGCATTCTGTCTGGATAGTAAACGGTGGTGTTGCTCGCTGTACTGCTGAAATTACATTCCAAGTGCTCCGTTTTTGACCTGCTGACACGAAGTCCTGATGTTTCAAGTGCTGTTATCCATTCTGTCAAGGTATTTTGCAGATCTTCAGCAGTTTTGGCAATCAGTACGATATCGTCTGCATACAGAAGGTTCGTCTGCATACAGAAGGTCTAGATATTATCTTCAAGAATAACATATATTTTTTTAAGAGCTTTAAAACTTACCGTGTTTAAGGTAGATATGTAATAAATCGGTACAAATCCGGGTTGCGGGCCCTTAAACATTTGTCACATGAGAACGGGTAGTTTTTTTATAATTTCTTTTTTCTTTTCTTTTTCCGGCAGTTGCCCCTTGAGTTTAGTCACTTTTTTTGGTATGTCTATGATTTGTGACAGTTTGTGTATAATGTCATCACATATATCGTTGATGAAGTTGGTGAAGGACTTTAATTCTTGCAGCTCTGTTTCAATTTTATTGAGCATTACCGTCTTCATTTCCTCGAATTTCGTATTAATAAATTAAAATATTGACTCTCTGTCAATATTAATCATGGATTGTTGTGTCGCCGACGGTGAGTCCATGGTGCCAGTTAATAGTGGTGAAGATGTGGTTTTCTTCGCGCTGGAGAATTTACTGCGAGATTTAGACAAGCTGGTGTTGTTATTTTTTTTTGTTTAATGATAAATTTCTATGGTTTGTTCACAAATGCCCCTTATATAAATATGTATATTTTTTTACTAATTTTGTTGTTTTGTCCATTACAAAAATGACACTTTTTTTCAAAAAATCAAAACATATAAATTGTCTGTGGTTTACAATGAATTGTTTCGCTTTTTTAGATGAGACGTCCAGATATTTAGCACTGCCACTACCCAATAAACTCACTTTACTTAACGAATCACTGGTTTTTTGTTTTTATAATGTTTTTACTGTGTTTTTGCTCAATTGTCACTTATTTTGCAATCAAAATTGGAGCTGTCAGAATTAGGTGTTGTTCCTTAGCGATTATCCATAGACAATGTTGAACTCAATTGAGTTCCACAGCTCGTCTGTAGATTGATTGGACCAGGTTTACTCTTTTCTTAAAAATACCGTCCACAGGTCTGATGAGACACTGGGTCACTGGAGCCAGGATGTGGCTAATGGCCTCCAACAACACGGTGGTGATCGTAAACTTCCAGCACCACTCCTGAGTGAGCGCAGGGCCGAGCTCACCCCAGACCATGCCTTACATAATAATTGATTATGTTTTTAATTTAATTTTATAACAATTTATTTCTATGTAATTGTTTCTTTTGAAATCTGTTATGTAAATACGTATAACTGTATGAGACATGTGGGGTTCCACTGTCTTCCTCCCCTTCCTGGAATAAGACATCTTATATATTAAAATGAATTAATGTGTTGCTAAGCGCAAATCTCGAGAGAAACTGAACCGATTTCGCTAATTCTTTTAGAATATTCCTTGAAGTACGAGGATGGTTTATGGTAAATTGGATAATTTCAGAAAACCTGACGACTATCGCACGTTTGACAGTTGGCGTGTTTGAGAATGACATTTTGCAAAAACAATGATTGTTGAATCAGGATTCTATCTTTGAAAATCTTTAAGTTGATAAATTTATTTAAAGTAGGTACTCCCCTAATAGTTTGAATCGAATCAAGAATTTTAGATATTTTAAATAGGTACCTATGTTAGGTATCAATTTTAATATACATGAAAAATGGAAATTTGAATAAACATTGTAAAAGGTGGCACGCGGGCTGTTTAAAAACTGAATGTATTGGGATTGAATATATGGAACGCGGGAGGAGGGTTGGCGGGACGAGGGAGCGGGAAAGGGAAGAGGGAAGGCGGGGAAGGTGGAAGGGGAACGCGGGAGGGGAAGGGGACGTGTGAGGGGGGAGGGGAACTCGGGAGGGGGGTTCGCGGGATGGGGGAAGGGGGGGGGGAGTGGAGTGGGGAGAGGGAAGGTGGAGGTGACGGAGTGGGAACGCGAGAGGGGAAGAGGACGCAGGAGAAGAAGGGGAGGCGGAAGAGGAACGGGACGAATGGGAAAGGACGCTCAGGGAGAAACAATTTCTTTATTAAATGGCATAGCAACGCATGCCGGGACCAGCAAGTTATTATTAAACTCCATCTTTGAATGTATGAGAGACGCCGATAATCGACATAACAAGAGAGTAGCCTTTATTCAAAGCTGGTCAACAAAAGGCTTGTACGATCAATATGCAAATCAATCAAACCGGTTTAAATATAAACTTCCTTCCAGTAGAGAGGCTGCCTCAGAGCTTCCCGGCTACCCTCGAGCAAGGTTTGCCTTAGATAAACTGTCCATATTATGTTACGCTCCCCTTTGAACCCTTTTTAACCCCCGTTGATTCTCTGGAGCTGGGAGTCGACTCTTTCAATTTGATGGCAGAAAGATTAAGGGCGATTGTCTCTGCCTATCGGCCATATGACCTAGATTCGATAGACAAGTAGCTTAAATCATCGGTAGTAATTGGAAGAATCTTTATAGAAACATCGTATTTGTAATATTAAAATTTTAATTACACCCATTCTAAGAATATTGAAAGATTAATTAAATTTCAAAGTAGAATTTCAAGATTTGTTAAGGTTTTATTCACGTTCTGTTATTATTCCATTATAGGCCAGTTGTTTCACAATACTCGAAGTAGTTTTAATAGAACTTTCAAGTTCACAGAACTTGAACACTTAATCAAATTTCAATGAAAAATTTGTCTAATCTCAGTAATTAGGTGCTAAATAATTTCAGGAAAAAATCGTGCGGAATAAGAAATTAAATAAAATGTAAACAACGGAATCACACATAAACAATCGAATCCTTGAAGGAGTCTGGACAACGTCACGGGTGAATCGAAGTACATAGAACACCACGACTGAATTTTTCTCGTATGAACACGATATTTTAAAATTTCAATATAAATTACAAAAGAAATTTCTGAATTTGTACTCAATCGCTAATGGTTATTTAGTATGTACAAAAAGATAGTTAGCATAATGTTTTTTTTAATAGGTTTTCAAGGTATTTACAATAAATTTACGTTAAACCGTAATAAAGCAGTTTGTCAATCTTCAATTACAATTTAAACATACATACATATTGTGATGACTATTTCAATACATGTTGTCACAATTAACACACATGACTTAATATAAACCATATCTATTTAGTAACCATTATTTCAGCATACATATACAGATATCTTAATCTATTTGTAGATTGAAAATGTAATTTTTTTTAAAATTCGTTCGAGATTAGAAATAACATCAGACAGCACTCAGAAAGGTCAGTTAGTTTCTGGCACTTTTCTTCTTCTTTTGTTGGTGGTGTTCCCAGTTGTTTTGAGAATTCTCCAAACTCTCTTGTGGTTCAGGTCAGAGTGGGTACCTAAAACAGCACGTATTTTCTATGACCTTTCTATGACATTCTGGAAAACGACGATTGTTAAAATTTAAAGATAACTTTTGTAGCTATTCATTCTATTCAATCGACGACAGAGTTCGAATCTGTAGAGAAAAACGTCCCTTCAGAGATTATTGATATACGAGTATTTTAAATTACTAATTTGACTCAGGATATTTTATGATTGTGACGCGCAATTCCGAAATAAGTATGAACCGTACTATATCTGGATCTGAGTTAAAAAAGCTCTCTTAGCTTTATTATTTATCTTAATATATAAAACAAAGTCGGTTTAGTTACTTCATTTATAACTTAAGAACGGCTGGACCGATTTTTATGAATTTGATTTGTTGGATTTGTCTCCGCCCCGAATAGCAGAATAGCTATTAAAACATTGGATAAATTCACGAAATAAAAATTAGAAGAAAATTATTTTAGTCATACATTTTATATGGAACGAATTCTCATCTTTTGATAGAGATGCTGCAATATTGTGATAAATATAATATTAAATAGTGAGTGAAATCTGAAAATTCAAAAATGTCAATTGTCAACGCACCGATAGTTTTGCTATAGTTGTTAAACATATAATGCTGCCTCTCTTTCTTACACACTAAATATCAATAGTCGAAAATGAGACAAACGGTGAACGTATGTCTGCACCCCCCCAAAGGAAAGATTCAATAATTATAATAAATCTCCCTCAAAATTATATAATTTTAATTTTTATAATAATTTTCCTCAGGACCTACGTCATCTTAGGGGATGCTGTGTGGGGGGTCTTTTTAAGGAAGAGAAGGATAGGAAGTTCCTGGAAGGAAAAAGGTATGAGGGATGGGTAGGAATCTGGATTCAGTGTGTCCGGGAGTGACGGACGTATGAATCGATCCCTCCAACTGCGGTGCAAGGCGATGGGTCAAGAGAGTCCAGCTGGAAAGGTCAAAAGGCCTCCCTCAACCAGTCTCTCTCGATCCGACCCACCACGAAGCAGGTAGGCAGACGCATCCGCCGCCAAGACACGGACAAAAGTCACCCCATGAACCCACGAATGGGGGACGCATGGTGTAGAGGTGATGGTTATCCAATAAATCGTTCCCGCGGCGGCGGCATTCCCGTCTCCCAAATTCCCGTAAGTGGAAAAGTAAGAAAATCACAACAATATAAATCCGTACACTTGTAACACAACGATGATTGCTTTATTGTGTAATTTTTAACTTAATAAAAAAACTGAATATAATTCAACAGTTATTGATTTTGAGGCGGTACGAAGTTCGTCGGGTCAGCTAGTAAGTAAATAAAACACGTATAAAATGTTTTCAGATTTATTTTTTACCTCGGTTAATTTCAATATGTTAATTAAGATTTTTCAATATTCTTTTAATTAAATAAAAACAATTTGAATACAAATATTATATTTATCCAAACGAAAAGAAAAAATAGTTTTTTTAATGATAATAATTTAATAATTAAAATCATGCCGGATAATACCCAACCAGCTTTATACTAATAACAAATTTAAACAATTATACATTAAATAACAAGGACAAGGGTGGTTTTTCTAAAATAATTAATCAGGATCTATAAATTCATTTGTAAAGAGTGTAACCTTTTGTATACAGGCTAGACTTCTAGAAATTTTTATGCTAGAGTTAAGGAGCACCTAAGGTGTTAAAATAATAATAATTATTCTGAACTTGCCACCCACATTTAGGAAAGAAATCATTCTTTTGATATCAATAAATGGTTAAAATTTTTACATTCAAACGCAATGGGTTTACAATTAGCTAACTTAGAAAGTAGAAAACGTGTTAATAGCCAATGAAATATTATTCATAACCAAATATTTGTTTTAAATAGCCAACTCTTTTCATTATTTAAATTTATTTTCATATTAATATTTAGATTAATAATTAATTTAATTTTTAATTTAGACAACCTTTAACTTTGATGTGTTTTTTGAACAGCTTTTAATATAAAAATGTAATTATTAGCTATTCTGAAACAATTTCATTTTATGTAATTGTTTTTATGATATCTATCCTTGTAATGTTTTTTGTCTAAAGATTCTTACTTGTCTATACTTGTTTGTCTTTTGTCGTTTTTGTTAATTTAATTTTATCGTAACAAAGAAAGCATTGGTTTCGAAATATAGGGTGTCCGGGGGTAGGGTTCCCAGATCAAAAAATCAAAATCCCGGAGAAAATTCCTGACATTTTATAAAAATTCCGTAACTTTCGGAAGTTACGGAATAAACAAAGATATGCTCGTATATATTTACGAAGCAGGCACAAAATGCCAATGCTGAAAGGGTCTTTTCCTTAAGAGCGTTTAACCAGCCAGCGGACGAAAATCCACATTTCGTCGAAAGTTGTTCTTCCGATCGTGCAGGGCGGTTACAATGAGAAAGATTGATTATTCTCCGTACCAGCTTTTTTAAATTATAACTCAATATCGAATGTATTTCAATCCAAATTAGCTTTAATTAATACCTTCATCCAAAAATGCTGAAAGGGGTGATGATAAAACTATTAAAATAATGTACTTTTTGTAGTTATTTTTTGATTATAAGATTTATCATGTTTCAATAATGTCTAAATTTAATAAAAATGTTAAAAAAATCTGAAATATATTAGTTTGTAAGTGCGCAAATAAATACACAAATGGACCAATTTTCGTCAAGAAACACATGTACGTACATATTTTTTAATGATTTTATTGAAACTAAAATTAAAATTATAATACATAACTTTGCTAGATAATGTATTGATTTACTTTACTGCATGATTACATTATTTGAAATGGGTGTGGTATAATACAAAAACTTTTTTGAAAATTTAACAAATCTGCCTACGACCTATGGAATAACCTTATTATACTAAAAATTTAAAAAAATTCTAAAAATTTATTACATAACTATGCTAGATAAAAGAACAATCTTTCGAAATCCATTTATAACTTTTTGTGGAAAAGAGTCAATACGTCTAAAAACTTTTTTGAAAATGACGTATTTCCGGCTTTCTCTGGTAATGCCCTCTTAATGGAAACCCAATGGTCAAAAGAAAGGAACAGGCTTTCTGTGGAGTCTGTCAAGTCGATTCCCTTAACACAGTATAATTTAAAAATATGATTTGCGAAATGTTCTACAAAACTATTATTAAAGATTCGGAAGTGTTGAACAATATTTCTGGGAGGATTAAATATCAGAAGTGATGTTTTTACTTTGATTTGTAATAAAAATAATTTGGTTAATTTCATTTTTATATCAATCTCCACTTAATTCTAGAAATTCCGGACTCTTTAGGATTCCCCCCGCATTCCGGACAAAGACCTATATTTCCGGACTGGTCCGGAAAATTCCGGACGTATGTCAACCCTATCCGGGGGTAACGTGCATTAACTTCGGGAGGTGATTCTACATGATGGTAGGAGTAAAAAAAACGAGTGTGCTTTAGACCACACGACTGAAGTAAAACTTCACTAACTAATATCTCCCTCTCAACTTCCGTTCGCCTCGCCCGACCGTTCGCCTCGTCCGATCACACTTTTCATAACGTCTCGTCACGCATTCACCAGCTTACTCCCCAAGTCAAGCGTGCGTAAAGGCCCGACCGTTCGCCTCCCCCGACGACACTTTTCGTAACGCTCTCGTCACGCATTCACCAGCTTACTCCCCAAGTCAAGCGTGCGTAAAGACGTTTTACTTTAGCAACTTTTTGGGTTATGGGAAGGGAGAGGAAGAGGAATATAGGAAAAGGATGGGAGATGCTCCCGATACATTCTATACTCTCATATAAATAAAATCGACCGTACGCGTTAATTCATACCCATATTTCTTTATGTTATTACCTACTTTTTTGTATTTCTTTAGGTTATTATTATTTAGTTAGTAGGTACCTACGCGTTATTTCCCATATCAATTGGTACACCATAAATTTCGTCATCGAGTCTGTTTTAGTATTGTTTTATAATATTAAAATTGTTACGTTTTTATTCTTCATAGATATGATTTTTTTCCATTATAAAGTTGAAGGTTTTATACGTGGTAATAATAAATCGCAAGAAGGTACCAGATTTTTGGCTATTCCGAGGCAATTCTTGTGTATTAAACATCAGAGGCCGGGTGAGTTATCGCGGTCTGTTCTCAGGTTCGCCTCCGCCGGTCAATTTATTAAATTTTATCTCGACCTCACGCTTATCCGCACAAACAGAATGGGCGTCTTGAAACATTTTGATATTAAATTGCGGCGGCAATTTAACAACACTCCAGAGAGGAAACACGGCCGTTTTATTAAGATGGGCTTTGATATTATTGAACATACTTGGGTACTGGATTTTCCGTATCTAGATGTTAGGTTAGGTTAGGTTTCAACGAGAGTTTATAGAACATTTGGAGGGCCCCACCACCTTCCCGCCCTGGTATAAGTAACTTAAGGTTACTCCTTCAAGGCTCTCGCAAGGACTCTAATTTTTTTGGAAGAACGATTCTATATAAATGAACGAGGCTAGACCTCCAAATGTCCCCGCATACAGTGTTAGTAAGCAGTATGCAAGTGCTTACGAAAGTACAGGACAGCAAAATGTTGGTAGTCATTAGAGATAAAAAATGGCCGCTCCTTTGGGCAGTGGTATTAATTACTTAAGAGCCACTTGACGACCTGAAGAAGAAAAAAAAGGACAAAAGGAAGAAAAAAAACATAATTGCTGACTGTAGAACTGCGAGCTAGACGTGGGCAAAATGATTCCCAGGAGTGAATAGATCCAGTCTGATTCCCCCGGCCTTTTGAATTGATCCCTTCTATTCATTCCTTTAATTCAATTAATTAAAAAAAAAAAAAAAAACGTGGCACGTTTTCGTTTCATTTCAAATCACAATAAGTGGGGAGGGTACGAAGCACCACACAAAGAGAGGAACGATTATTCTATCTCATTATCTCGCAGGCTAAATCCTATAGATGTATGTGTTTGTCTATTTTGGTATCGTTATTTTTCGTATGTAAAATGTATTTATAGCTAGCAATTAAATCTTTAAATTAAACAGTTTTTTGTTTCACCCCTAAAGTTTTACTTATTTTATTTATTAAAATTAAAAGTATTTTATGACAGCTGACAACAGCTGATTGGCCTTATAATATATGCAAATTTACATATTACATCTACCCAAGATCCACGTCTAAAAGTAGGTAGGTACTTGTATTCCAATATCTTTCATACGTGCCAAAAAAACGATTACAAGTGCACTTTTGCTTCTCACTTTTCTAGCCGATGCCGCGATGTTCGGACTCAATGTCGAAAGTTTTCGGCTAACTATGTAATGAAATTGAAGGCTTGGCCCGCCGAGGAATTGGTGAACCGCTGCGCACGGACGGATTAAGGGCCGGCATTGAGCAATGAATTAGTCACTTTTGACTAGTGTCTTGTGTCTTACCCCGCAGAGACTTGATCAACTCGCGAGGAGCTGCGTTTCGGATACGACGGATGTAAGACGATGACATCTGGCGTCATTTCTAGGTTTGAGATTAACTAGAGACAACAACGTCATAAGTGAAAAAGACTTTAGTTTTAATTCCTGAATAAAGCGCTTCGGACAATTTCCGATAGCGACAGACTAGCTACGAGTAGGTACCTGGGACGCGGACGGGACGGGGACGCGCGGGGACCTTAGGACAATCTCAGGACTATTGACTACGATAAATGATTAATTCCCTGCGTGAAAGGGACGCTCGGACAATTCGGCTGAATCGCGGCCGCGTTTTGATCTACGGGTTTTTACAACTTCGACAACTTCGCGGCGCGCCGCCCATTGAATAATATTTAAATACCTATGAAACATTATAATATTTAAATCGTTTACGGAACACATTATTCATTGAAATAATTTAACAGTAAAATAAATGGAAATTAAACATTTATGTTGCCGTTAAAAATCGTACGATACAAGGCCAAAGGTAAGGAATGAAGAATCAATTCCTTTTGAAATTGAGAATCAGATCAAGTGTGTCACAAGAATGAATTTATTCATTTAATTCGGTCATTCAATTTTTCCCACGTCTACTGCGAGCATCTGCAAATAAGAGATAAAAAAGAATAACAAAATAAGAAATGTAAAAAGTAGTAATTAATATGTACTAATCTGGAGTATGTATTCCCCATTCAGCTGACAGTCCCCGGGAGAAAGTGCATGGGCTTCAGAATGACCGTTCACGAAACCCGTCATCCTGGCCCTTAAGCCAGTTTCTCAGTAGTGCCTAGAAGAAAAGTAACTTGGAAAATGGGGTGTACACACATATTTTATGTAACATTTTTTTTATATATTTTTAAAAGACACACAGCTTTTACATAAATATAGAGATACATAAATCACGTCAAGCCAAAAAGGTCTTCTGTGTTAAAGTTACCTGGAGATGGAGTTTTATTATATCTTAAAATTATGTTTTTTGGTTAGGAGGAGAGGAGAGGAAATTAGGATAAGGAGAGAAGATGCTCCCGATCACAGCCTTCTGGATTACTACTAGCCGCGCTGTTGGAAGTCTTGCAACGTTGCGTGTAGTCTTACAATTCTCATTCATTCGTTCACATTCCCATACAAATGTGAGCATTTTTTATGTTGCATTGGTGGTTTTTATTAAAAATATTGCGATTCTGTTCTCAGTTTGTAATCATTGCTAAATGAAACATTAAGGTAACGTTGATACACATTTTTTGCAGTAAATAAAACATTTAATATGATGTACAATGTCCTTTTACACGTTTCAAGTGTCAACACATAACCTATAATGTTGTTTTTTCAGATTCCTTTTTTACAGAATACTCGTGGTTCATGATTAAAACATATTGTGATTATGTTCATAATCAAAATTATTCGTTTTATCGTAATCAGTTTTTTATGTGTTTTGAAAAGTTATTTAATAATGTATATTTTTGACTAATACTCAAATACTTCTTATACTCAAATACTACAAATAGTTCAAATGTTTTTTTTTTGGGTTTCCCCATGCCCACACAGACAATCCTCGTCAAGTTCTATGAATGTAAAAACCTCCAAAGCAGAGTCTAAGCTTAAAAATGCAAGGTGGCAGAGAATATTACCATGTACAATATAATCACAAACAAATTTGAGAATCCTCAATATTGCCTATTCTTTTTTAATGAATATGGAACTATCTTTTTATTGACGACCTTTATTTCTAAATTTTCACAAACAGTTATCCTTTTGGCATTTATATAAAATAAATAAAGGTTTTAAGTGATAACATCTAACATTAAAGTATGCAGGTAATTTTTTGTAAACTGTTACCCAATTCATTCAATAACTTTGCTATTTTAAAAGACAATTGCTTTCTTCCATTACAATGAATAAATATCAAATTGTAATGCTAGAAGTGCCGATGTCCACTTTTTGAATGAGGTTGAAGATGATTGTTTATCAATTTCTTGGCACAAAAATCGCTTAATCAATATTTTGACTTGTGCGTTAGATAGGCCACAATTCCATCACTCCATATCCAGAGCACCTAACAAAGGTATTCAGAACATTCAAATAAGAGTACTTTCTGGTACGTAAATCAAATTACCAAAATTGACACAGGCAATTCTAGCATTAACGACCAGAAATATACATTTCCTCTTTAAAAATCCTACTACAAACGCAGGAAATACAATAACAGTCTTTCACCTATAATCAAATATAACATTGGTTCACACCATAAACAAAATGCAGTGTTGCAAAGTCTAACAACATGGCTTGTTTTCACTTAAGATTGGCTATGTCCCGATACATTCCGCACTCTTGTATTAATTTTCTTTCGTACGCGTTAATACTTCTATTCGGTATTTCTGAAGGGTATTGTTAAAAATGTCTATCTTGTAATTTTTTTACTATATTGCGCACATATCTATTGTATACACATTTATACACATATTATATTGCGTGAAAATGTAAAATAGTTAGATTTTTTCGAAAAAAAAATCCAGTGATATTTAATTACAACATTGACAACAATGCCCTTCAGATATTAACACAAATTAAAGACTTAGGCACCACTTTTCAATCATATCTTTCATTTGTAAACCACATAACAGAAATCTCTAATAAGGGCTTAAAAATGTTGGGATTTATAACTAGGCTAACTATACTAAATATGAAGTGAATTAAACTGTTATATTTTGCCTATGTTAGAAGTCAACTTGAGTACAATTCTCCCGTCTGGAATCCACATTATAGTATACATGTTCAAGCTTTTGAAAGAATGCAAAACAAATTCTTACGTTTTCTAAATTTTAAAATAGGTATTCCAGCAATTATGTTGAACTACAACACTATTTAAATTTTTGAATATGCTCAAACTGTCCGACAGAAGAATTTTCATTGACTTGGTATTTCTATATAAAATTCTAAATGATTTAGTTGATATTGCTAGAATTGATAAGCTTCCGGATTCCACTACATAATACTAGAAGTCGGGATTTATTTCAGGGCAGAAATTCTGGGACTAACTACCATATGTATTCTTCTTTCCCCAGAATACTTATGGAGGGAAACAATTATTATACCAAGTCAGTGGACATCTTCAATTTATGTTTAAACAAATATAAAATATTGTTACTGAGACAGTTCAGTTAGTTATATACAATGAATGCTTTGTATTTCTTATTATTCATATGTAATATAAAAGCCCCGAAAAAGGGCGTTGATAAATAAATTAAACTTTATATCCCATATAAACTTAACCTATAATAAAGGTATCAAAATGCTTGGATGCGTTCTTAGAAATTCCAGAGGTTTCAGAAATATTTCAACTTTAAAAATTTTGTATACATCCTTAGTACGTAGTCAAGTCGAATATAACTCCTTGATATGGTCCCCCCATTTTAAAATACATTCAGATTCAATCGAAAAAATTCAACACAAATTCTTAAGACACATTAATTTTAACCTCGGTATTCCCATTGAAAACATAAATTATAATTACTTGATGAAAGAATTAAATTTATTAAGACTCTCAGATCGAAGAATTATATCCGACTTAATATTTATGTTCAAAATTGTAAATGGTAGAATAGACAGTCCTGATTTAAATAAGCTCATTGAATTTCATATTCCCACGAGAACCACTCGTTCTAAAATCCTTTTTAAATGTAACAATAATCGGACTGAGTATACGAAACACTCACTTTTACCTAGGTTACATGAAGTTATTAATAGATATGCAGATGTGATAGATCTATTTAACTGCACGGAACAAGGGTACAAGAAGGCTATGCTATCATATTTTTTAAATCACTAATAATTTTATTTGTATTATAGATTTTTGCATGTAAAGGTATCTCTGTTGTCACTTCCCAATGTATCGTCACAACTAACTGTTATACATACACTGTTTTATCATTACTAATATTTTGAATATGAATTTGTGACATCTAATTAGTGTTTATGGCATACTTATGCCGTTTGTATTAAATAAATAAATAAATAATTATACTGGTAATTGGGGATGTTTTTCTAATGTTAGTTCTACATGTGGCCAAATGAAACAAATTAGATTGTCTTGTTGATCTTGTCGGAATATGAATTTGTATTAAGTTGGTAAGCTCTGGCGAGAAAGAATTGTAAATAACAAAGTATGGTTAAAAATTAAACATCGTGTATAGAGGGAATTGAAGTTGTGGGAGCTTAAAGATTCGGTGTGATTTGAAAAGTGTAAGTTTTTTTTAGATAATTTACGTGTTTATTAATTTTTTTTTTAAATTCTTTCGAATCTTTCGACGTATGCTTGGTAGAAAGGAATCCAGATCGGTGGGCAGTGTAAATGTATTTAGGTTTTTAACCTGTTTCAAATGTAGTAACTAGGTTCTGCGGGAAACCTGTAAAAAACGTGTTTTAGTGATTTGAAGGACTAGTAACTACAGAATTTTTTTGAGATCCTGAGGAAAAAAATCCCTTTTGGTTATGCTGTGTGGACGGTCTTTTAAAGAAAAGGAGTTCAGGAAAGGAAAAAAGTTATGAGCGGTGGACAGGAATCTGGGGGACATATGAATCCATCCCTCCCACTGCTGTGCAAGGCGATGGGTCGATAGAGTCCGGCTGGAGAGGTCCGGGTTAGGTCTCCCTCAACCACACTCTCCCGATCCCCGCCACGCAGTAGCTGGGCAATCGCATTGACCGCCAAGACTTAGACAAATCTCACCCTCATGAACCCAGGCACCCCTGCTAAATCACCAAACGTAGCGAATCTTTTGGGGTGTTTTTTTTTATCTTATCCAATAAATGGTTCCTGGGGTGGCGGTACACATACCCACCTCCCAAATTGATGTAATGTGTTAGTATAAAATACCTGAATAATTGTATTTAATGTTACATTAGATATATTCTACCCACACGTTGTGTGGGCTTCCATTACTTTAAAAATATATGTAAAGCAATATCGATTGAAGAAAGCAAGCAAGAAAGAAAAATGGTATTATTGTCTGTTGGGATAACTGAACCAGTAGGTACGGAATTGTTAATATTAATGTGATTATATCATGCAATGTAATATACTTGTTTGGCGGTCCATCCCCTTTGCGGTCAAACTATGTGATGGTATTAGAGTCTGTTTTGATGACTGAAATAGTAGGTATAGACTTGTACCTATATATATGTGACGATGTATGAATGTCATTAAAGCAGGAAATGTGCAATAAGAAAAATTTATTAACCGACAATTTTTATGATTTTTAAAAATTTGGTACGATATAATATGTTGGAAAGGTTAGGTTTTTTGACGTGAGTGATTTCAGGCCTTTAGGTTAACATTACGTAAAATACATTACGTGACAAAAGATTATGTGTTTCTAGTTTTACTTATGTATCAAAATGTATTAGGAGATTTTCAAACATTGTCAGATTATTCGTATCCGGGAATGTTTATCTATCTTTAAAAAAAAAATCAACAAAAAATTTGTTTCACGGGAGGACCTTTTTTCACCAATATTATAGACCTTCACTGTTTTCTCCCAAATCTTTACAATCTATACCTAAGTAATGAAATTGTTCATCCTTTTTTTATAATCTTATAGGTATTTTTAATTTTTTTTTTAGTCTTTAAATAAAACGTGAAAAAATTGTATGATTCGTATTTATTGTATTGTAAACTTGAAATCCAATTATCTTTTATTTCCAGAGTGGAAGATACCCTCAATACCACCCTGGTGTAAGACCACCATTCAGGATTGGAACGTTCCATGAAATGGCTTTAGCCGTTTTCGGTGAGGAGATCTGAATAGTCAGGAATTTCTCCACCTTCCTCTCCCCCATCTCCTTCCCCTCCCCACTATCTCACGACACATCCCGATTGGAGATGTCAGAGTCTCACTGGCAGTCCTACTGGCAGTGGCAGGGCAATGAACTGCTCACAGTGCTCACTGAGTTGTAGCAGTTCATACAAAAAATCTCAATAATTGAATTTTTAAAATGTCTTTGTTTTCTTCTGACACCCGTCACATCAAGTCTCTTATTAAGAGGGGTAAGAAAACCAGAAATATGTCATTTTTAAATCAAATTTTAGATGTATTGGTTTATTTCTACAAAAAATTATAAATTGATTTAAAAAGATTGTTCTTTTATCTAGTAAACGCGTGTTTTAAATTTTCAGAAAAAAATGTTTATTTTTAGTATAATAAAGTAAAGTTATACCATAGGTCGTTGGCAGATTTGTTAAATTTTCAAACGAAAACCAGAAATATGTCATTTTTAAATCAAATTTTAGATGTATTGGTTTATTTCTACAAAAAAAATGATTTACAAAGATTGTTCTTTTATCTAGTAAACGCGTGCTTTAAAAATTGAGAAAAAAATGTTTATTTTTAGTATAATACAGTTATACCATAGGTCGTTGGCAGATTTGTTAAATTTTCAAACGAAAAATCTTATTTTACAAGACATATGTCATACCATGTAGTCATATTATTGTAAATCAATACGTTATCTAGTAAACGCATGTTTCAAAATTTTAATTTGAGTTCAAATAAAATCATTAAAAAAAATATCCTAACACTTATTTATGACGAAAATTTCTCTATTTTGTCTATCTACTTACAGTCTTACAAATTAATATATTTAAGTTTTTTTACATTCCTATTTTGTTAAGATTATTGAAAAAAGATAAATACTTATGATTTATGATCAAAAAATAATTTTAAAAATTATATAATGTTAATATTTTTATCATCACGTCATTCAGCATTTTCGGATGTAGGTATAAATTCAAGCAAATTTGGAATGAAATAAAATCGATATTGAGTTGTAATTTTAAAAAGCTAGTACGGAGAATAATTAATTTTTCCTATTGGAACCGCCCTGTACGATCGTAAGAACATCTTTAGACGAAATGTTCGGCCGCTGGCTGGTTAAAGACCCTTAATATTTATGGCATTATCCTAGTATAAAATGAACGTATCTTCTGACGGTTTAGTTTTCACGACGAAGAAGTTAAGGCATGGAATTGGCAGAGAAAAAAGATTCCCGCGGCGTAGGTATGGTAAAACTACGTAAGTAATGTAACCTCAATTAATAAGTTTAAAGGACACTTAGATTTAATTATTTAATTACATACTTAGTTTTAATTTAAAGCTTAAACTTTAAATTAATGACTTTCGAGGTTTGGTAATAGAGAACTCCAGTCCATTTTGTTATTTTTTTGAAGGAATAATGACCTTCTAACTTAAATAACTGCATTTTTATTTTATTTTTAGAGCTAGTTTTAATAGTTAAAATAATTGTCAAAGTTTTAATTTTTTAAGACCCCCCGAAAACCACCG
Source organism: Limnephilus marmoratus (assembly GCA_917880885.1). Taxonomy (NCBI): domain Eukaryota; kingdom Metazoa; phylum Arthropoda; class Insecta; order Trichoptera; family Limnephilidae; genus Limnephilus; species Limnephilus marmoratus. Next base: position 25,304,323 of record OU862923.1, on the reverse strand, counting down.
TATGTATGGTGAATCGTGTGCGTCATCACTTCTGAAAAATTAGTATGGGATCGGGGAATCAGCTGATCTATTGCCGCCATTTTGAATTCCGTTGTTCGAAGAATTCTCCCTAGAAATTGCTTTAACATTTTTTTTGTGCAGTAGTTTTTGAATGTTTTCAATAATAGAGATAAACTAATAACATGACATTATTTAGGCCTAAATAATGTTTCAATAAACAGAACAACTAAATCTCTATAAACAGTATGTATATAAACGAATAAATTAATACGATGGCTTGGGTCATATCATACATACATTCCCATAGAACGACTTTACGGTGACGTCACGACACGTCGAACTGTGACGTCACCTTGACGTGTTTTTATAATCCGCTTAAAAATGGACTTATTTTAATTTTTTTAAGCTCTGCGTTTAATATTAATCAGCGTTTATTGGTCTATATGACCTTTTTTTTTTAAATTCAGAATATTTTTCACTGGAGTTCCTTATTAGATTAGTTAATAAGAAAATCTGGATTCAATCCCAGTCAAGGTTAAATCATATGAAAGTGCCCAAGGCGGATAAGCAGTAGAAAAATGAAGAAATAAAAAAGGTTTCAAACATAAAAAAATGGCGCCCACACACATCTCTTTCGACTGCCAGACAAAGGGAAAAATATAAACAATACATTCTACATTGTACGCGTACAATAGGCGAATAGGGTTTCGGTATGACAACAGAATGAGAAAATACACGATTTTCTATACAAATTTTGAAAAGTAAAAACAACATGACTCTTTGTGTTCTTTAGTACAGGAAGACTATTTCGTCGTTCCGTTTTATGGTTTCTAAAGGTATTTTCATTTTATATGTAAGCGATTTCAAATTCAATAAATGATTCAATTCACATAGATTCTAATTTTATAGATAATAATGTCGGTTCTTATTCTACCTTCTAAATAGGTTACGTTATGTTTCTACATATATGTAGTTTACGTTTACCCTTCTAAATAAGTTACGTTAGATTAGGGTTAACGGCTATTTTAAACTTATTTTTTCATATTTTTTATTGACTTTTCATGAGTTGTCGAGTTGACTTCATTCTGAGTTGGCTTGGAACCGGAGGAAACAATGTATTCTTGCAGCTATAGAACATCGATGTTCTATAGCAGTGGTTCCCGATCTTTTTTTGGCCAGGGACCACTATGACACATATTTGTTCTCACAGGGACCACGAGGTACAATAATGCCAAACTTATCGCGTAATTAAACCTAATTAAGTCCTTGCAATTACTATCATTTTGCAATTCAATGTGGTCTTCTTGTACTTCTTCAGCTATCTCCCCGTCATTAATTTTACCTGTACTTTGTTAACGCTTATATTTTATATAAATAAAAAGAAAATACTTCGTTTTAAGTCACTTTATTGTTATTTTTTAGTCTACCGGTTTCGGTACCCCCGTACCATCATCAGGACTGTTATAAAAATACTAACAAATACAGGATAATACACATATATATAAGATCCTTACATATGAAATTGGCGTTTTGCCGTACTGGCAAATTTGATCTCAAATATCTTCTCTTTGGTTAGGAATTCCAAATTCCAATTTATACAGCTATTTACTCATGTATTTGTGTTTCGAAAATTATTATTCATTTGTTTTTTCCTTAATTGTTTTTTTTCTTTGCGTCACTTAGTTTACAAAATGGAAAACTTGAAATATCGCGTTATTTACGAGTACGAGTTCCACCGTGGCACCAGTGCTGCAGAAACGGCTCGAAGGATTAATGATGTGTATGGCGACGGTGCCGCAAAAGAAAACACAGTTGTGTTTTCTTTTTTTTTTGGGTCGTTCACTACAGTTTTCTTAAATCTGGCCAGACTATTACGGCAGATGTCTATTTGTCAGCAACTGCAAACCATGATGGAAAAGCTAGCTGCTAAACAACCGAGGCTGGTTAATCGCTCTAGGCCACTGCTGCTTCATGACAACGCTAGACCACACACTGCACAACAAACGGCAACCAAATTAGAGGAGCTTCAATTGGACATTTTTTTAGTAAAGGGATCGATGAACTACCTATGAGATGGCAAAAGTGCATAGATAGCAATGGTACATACCTACTTTGATTAAATAAATATATTATATTAAAAAAAATCGACTTGTTCGAATTATGTTCCTCCCATACAAAACGCCAATTTCATATGTAAGGACTTAATATATATATACACAAATTGTTAAGAAAGAAAGAGACAGTAAATTAGTAACTCTAATTTACTGTCTCTTTCTCACACGCGGTAGAAGTGAAACCAATAGGAGCACCGAAAAGTTAGCTCATAATCAAAGCGGTCAATACGGTAATGTTTCATTCTATATCATTCTCTCGCAGGCTTAATCTTAAAGATGTATGTATATGTTTGTCTCTTTTTAGTGTCGTTTCCGTTTCATCCGAGTTTCAAATCACAACGGTGCTAAAGAAGTTTCACTTTGAAAAATCGAATGCAGTTCACATGCGGTAGAACAGAAACCCTCACTCACACAATTTCAACCAATAGGAGACTTGAAAAGTGAGCTCATTATTCATAATCAAAGCGGCCAATGCGCGCAGCGCGACGCTTCGTAGGTACTGTACATATAAACTTTAGTGTCGCTCGCTTCCGTTTCAAATCACAACGGTGCTAAACAAATTTCACTTCAATAACATTTTTATTTCTTTGTATGTCTTATTCGAGTACTGATAAGCTCCTTTCAAAGCTCTGGAAAAACTGTCACTCTGATTTGGATTCCTGGACATGTTGGCATAGTGGGTAACGATATTGCTGATTCCTTGGCAAAACAAGGAGCGTCTAACCCTACCGTTAATCGTAAACCATATTCCCCTATCTGATATTTTTTCCATCATCAAAGATAGATCCCGCTATGTTTGGACAGAGTATTGGAACATTGCTAGTCAATCCAAGGGTGCCCGCTACGCCTCAATACAAAGGACTATCCCATCAAAACCATGATTTCAAAAATTCCCCCATTTTTCCAAAAAAGAAATTTCCTTACTTATTCGAATGAGAATCGGACATTGTTCCGTTCCTTCTCACCTTTTTAAAATTCATGTGCTTGACTCCCCAGATTGTACGTTCTGTGGTCTCGATGTGGGAACTTTGGATCACATATTTTTTGGTTGTCCCTCTCTAAATAAATATCCTCTTTTCTATCAAGCGTTATCCAAAATTGCCTCCCCTCCATTCAACATTCTCTTCTAAGTCTGAACTCTACTCCAATCTTCCATAAAATTCTGAAATTTGCACATTTAAATAAAATCAATATATAAATTCCCCTTCCTTTATCTATAATTATAAATGATGGCCTAGAACAGGGTTTCCCAACCTTTATTTCGCCGCGCCTCCCCGAACCAAAAAAAAATTATTTTCATGCCCCCCTTAATTAAGTTTCAACAAAAATAAAAAACACATTTTTTATATTAACTAAATTATTTATTTGTCTCGCATACATAAGACGAATAAGTATTTTCAAAACAAGAGAAGCAACTAGTTAACTTAGGATTAACAAGGAATCGTTTCATCCAAAATTTCTCTAATTACAAGAGATGAAAGTCGTCTTTCATGGTCGAGTCAGCCTTCATTTCCAGAAATTCTTCCTGAACTTCTTCAGGTAATTAATTACCTGGTAAGATATCGACAACGAATGGGTTTCTAATCATGTGCCATATTGGTGACTCGGAATTAACATCTCGATAGTATCGGTGAAATTCCTTTTCCAACGCTTGTAAATGAGTTTCCATTTCAGATTTTGAATCTTCATCCAGTGTTTTATCATTAATTGCTTCGGATATCCGTGAAAAAGGAAATACGATTTTAGCATATACCTTATTTCTCCAAAGTTGAAACTTTGATATGAATCCTTGAATATGGTCATAGTTACTAATCAAAGTGCCGTTTCTGCCCTGAAGTTTCAAGTTTAACTGATTCAGGGTTTCAAATATATCAGCCAAATAGGCTAGCCTTCCAGTGAAATTTTTCGAAACTTGTGTAGCAGCGATTGAATGGCAATTCAGTTAATTTACCTACGCGTTAAACTTTCTTTTTTTTCGGAAATGCAAACATACCTATTACGCCCCCCTGACATTTCTCTACGCCCCCCTGGTTGGGAAGTCCTGGCCTAGAACATCCTTGAAGACGAATAAGTATTTTCAAAACAAGAGAAGCAACTAGTTAACTTAGGATTAACAAGGAATCGTTTCATCCAAAATTTCTCTAATTACAAGAGATGAAAGTCGTCTTTCATGGTCGAGTCAGCCTTCATTTCCAGAAATTCTTCCTGAACTTCTTCAGGTAATTAATTACCTGGTAAGATATCGACAACGAATGGGTTTCTAATCATGTGCCATATTGGTGACTCGGAATTAACATATCGATAGTATCGGTGAAATTCCTTTTCCAACGCTTGTAAATGAGTTTCCATTTCAGATTTTGAATCTTCATCCAGTGTTTTATCATTAATTGCTTCGGATATCCGTGAAAAAGGAAATACGATTTCAGCATATACCTTATTTCTCCAAAGTTGAAACTTTGATATGAATCCTTGAATATGGTCATAGTTACTAATCAAAGTGCCGTTTCTGCCCTGAAGTTTCAAGTTTAACTGATTCAGGGTTTCAAATATATCAGCCAAATAGGCTAGCCTTCCAGTGAAATTTTTCGAAACTTGTGTAGCAGCGATTGAATGGCAATTCGGTTAATTTACCTACGCGTTAAACTTTCTTTTTTTTCGGAAATGCAAACATACCTATTAAGCCCCCCTGACATTTCTCTACGCCCCCCTGGTTGGGAAGTCCTGGCCTAGAACATCCTTGAAGAGTATAAGCCAGAAATAATTGAAAAAAAAAAAAAAACATTTTTATTCGGAAAGCAGTATCTACACAGATTGTTTTCATTACAAAGGTTCTTATTATATTGAGACGTCCTTCTGGGTGTGCGTTGCGTGTCGGGAAAGTAACAAAGAAGGTCGGAAATATTCAGATATCCAGATCAAGTTTCCAGATTAACATGGCGTGCGGCTATATTCGGTGTTGGTACGTTTCGCTTAGACTTATGGTCTCACATTAACTTGATACTGAAAGCGAGAATGCTTTAATTCACCCAAATTTTCTCGGAAATTTGAACATTAACAGAAATTCAAAATAGAGAACTCCAGAATAATGAAATTCTAACTTAAATAACTGCATTTTAATTTTTATTTTTAGAGTTAGTTTTAATAGTTAAAATAATTGACAAAGTTAAAATTTTTCAAGATCCCCGAAAACCACCGTATGTATGGTGAATCGTGTGATGTCATCAATCCTGAAAAATTACTATAGAATCGGGCAATCAGCTGATCAACTACCGCCATTTTGAATTCCGTTGTTCGAAATATTCTCCCTGGAAGACGCATTACTATTTTTTTTGGTGCAGTAGTTTTTGAATATTTTCCATAATAGAGATACCTTTATTTTTGAAACGTTATTTAGGCCTAAATAATGTTTCAATAAACACAATGACTGAATCTCTATGAACAGTAAGTAAATAAACGAATAAATTAATACAATGGCTTGAATCATATCATAGATTCCCATACAATGACTTTACGGTGACGTCTCGACACGTCAAACAGTGACGTCATCACCAAAATTTCAATAATGCCAACTTGACGGCGTATTTTTACGACCCGATTAAAAATGGACTTTTTAATAATTTTTTAAAAACTCTGCGTTTAATATTTTTAAATAAAACTTATATATACAGAATTAACGTTTATTGGTCTATAGTCTATACGAACATATTTTTTTAAAGCCATAATATTTTTCGCTGGAGTTCCTTATTGTGGATGGTTTTGGCTAAAGTTTCAACAATAATAGTTATTGCTATACCTATCATCAAGATATCTAGCATGGTCGATCGATATAACCCTCAGGGTTTCCCAAACTGTGTTCCGCGGAACACCAGGGTTCCGCTGAACCTGAATAGGGGTTCCACAACAGTTTATCGGAAGAATTTCATTTAATATAATATACACATATTCACATTTCAACAATAAATTAACAGCTAAATCAGTAAGTTTAAGCGCAAGTCAGTTCGAAAATCTAATTGATTTAAAAGTGAAACAAAATACAAAGATCCAGCCTTCAAATGATTTCTGGGCGAGTTTGTCAGACGAGTACCCCAATTTATCAAAACAAGCTGTTATTGTTTTACTTCCGTTTTATACAACCTATTTATGCAGCAACGAAGTTAAAGTGCAGGAACAGGCTTGACGCCACACCGGACATTAGAATCCAACTTACCAATATTCTGCCTGATCTCTAGAAGATATGCAATTCACGGACTCAAAAGCGTCAAAGTCATTAGGTGCTTTATTTATTTGTTTACTTACTAAGTAAATAATGTGTTTAATAATTTTTACTAATAGGAATAACTAACCTAAAAATAAGCCAAGTGTTCCGTTAAAATTTGCGGGTTCGCAAAGTGTTCCATTACAAAAAAAGTTTGGGAAACCCTGCCCTATATCAATACGATGGTGACCAAATCCGTCATTAATGGTCAGATATTAATATTTGCGATCACGGTCAACCGGACTCCATAATATCAGATAAGTTTTGGTTAACTGTCAAAATGTACGCATTTATTTCAATTATGTCGTTCGTTAAGCAAAATTATTGGCTTATTTAATGAAGGCATTGAACTAACGAAGCTTTCGAAAATGAAAGAAGTCGTATACGAGCGATCCATAGATATAAATAATGCATCTAAGATGCAATCGATTTATTTTATTCGATCTTTGAGAAATGAAAATGGTTGAAATGTGAATGAATGAAGACCCTTGAACTAATTAACTCCTTATTAGTGTCAAAAAGTAAATGCGGTCTGCCAATTATGCATATTTAGGTTAGTATTTAAATTCAACATTGCTAAATTTATCTGTCTATCTATTTTCTTCTTCTCTCTTGAATACAAATATGAATTAATCGCTGAGATGTAGATATGTACGCGCATAACTTCCGAACGACTGCACCAAATTGGATAATTCTTTATTTTGCGTTCGTTATTGTCAGGGCAAGGTTTGTATAAAATTACTGGTGAGCTCTGGCATTATGAAATTTCTGTAAAAAATTGCAATAGGTGGCACGCGAGCTGTTTGAAAACTGAATGTAACGGGACTGAATTTATGGAATGCGGGAGGGGGGGGGGGGTGAGGGAACTAGGGTAGGGGGTTCGCGGGAGGGGGGTAGGAGAATCTGGGATGGGGGAGGGGAACTCGGGAGGGGGTTCCGGAAGAGGAAGGGGAGATAGAAGAAGAACGGGATGAATGGGAAAAGACACGCAGGGAGAAACAATTTATTTATTAAATGGCATAGCAACGCATGCCGGGAGCCAGCTAGTTATTAATATTTTTACGTAATTGACTGGAGTTTGACGTTTCGGAATTTGAATTCGTGGACAGATCCGGCAGTATTGTCAGTGTGTACAGAGTTCTTCTTTATTCCCTGTCAATATCGGTTCGGCTATCACCAGTGAAACCATGCTAGAGATATCGATATAAAGTCATCGGAAGTTACGCCTATCGATCCGATATTATAAAGTTGTCGATTTCTCCAAGCTAGAGCCCCACGAAGGTAAATCAATGTTGGTAGATTGACGTTTGTTTAAAATACTAGATACATCATCTATCTACCTTGTTGAATTGTGCGAGATCACGAATTATTGAATATTCTAATGAACAGTTTGTTGTAGATAGGGTTACCAGACGTCCATTATTTTAAAGGAGGTCCTGTATTTCAGACCCAAAAATTGATCTTGTCCTCTAATTTGAAATCTTATAGAGCACAATACTTTGTATTATAATTTGGAAAAAATGAATCAGTGAGGTTTCTGTATATTAAAGCCTCTCCTGACGAAAATTATAGACGATGAGAAGTGTGAAAGTGTTCATGAAAATTGGATTTAGATTCTCAAATCTACGGATTACAATCTACGGATACAAGAATCTGCTAAAAATAATACAATACGTATTTTCCATCCCAGTTTCTAACGCCCAAGCCGAAAGGATTTTTTTCTTGTGTACGAATGCGTGGACCAAAAACCGAAATAAGTTACTTCAATATGAAATGCAAACAATTTTATAATTCCATTATAAAAAACGAAGAAGCTCTTACAGCAGCAAGAAATAATACCAAGTATACTTTAAATGCAAAAAGACTAATTAATATCGTACTACTTACTAGGCTTCGATTAACGACAAACTACGTTACATTGCATATTAACAATGTTTTTTTATTAATATATGTCGCTACTGATACCATAACAGCATTTTATTAAAAAAATATTGATGTCCTTTATTTTAATCCTATGTCCTTTGTTTAATCGTATCACAAACTCTAATCTAATACATAAAACGGGAGCTGGCAACCCTAGTTGTAGACCTCGCGTTCAAAAAGTATTTATAATTTTTAGATAAATGAAACAATTTAAGTTTGTTTGAACCACTTTTTTATTTAAGTAAATGCGACCGGTTTCAGAACGACCGTTCCTTCTTCAGGGTAAATGTATACATTATACGTGTATTATATAATAAAACGAATATAAAACTTTATTCCACTTAATTTTATTTGACCGTTACCGGTTTCAGCTCGTTAGAGTCATCTTCACTCACTCTCAAAAATAGAAATATTTTACATTATACAGTATACATTTGCTCTGAAGAAGGAACGGTCGTTCTGAAACCGGTCGGATTTACTCAAATGTAAAAGTGGTTCAAGCAAAGTTAAATTGTTTCATTTATCTATAATGGATAACCACAAAGTTATAGCTACATTCAATAGTACTTATAATTTTTTTATTTATTTGTTTTAATATGAATACCGCAAAAGAGTCGTAACTGCAAACGTCTGGAGCCAGATATACGATTGCATCCCCAATCGGGGTATGTAAGCTGAAGGTTGTGGGGAGTGAATGGATATGAGAAAGACGAAGGTGGTGACGCACCGGGCTATTCAGATCTTGTCACCAAACACGACTAAAGCTGTTTCAAGCAAAGTTTTAATTCTGAATGGTGATCTTACGCTAGGGCGACACTGAGACTATCTTCCACTCCGGAACTGATCCGGCTTGTCCGAGAGTGAAAGATACTCATTATTGCCCTGGTCTAAGACCACCATTTAGAAGTGAAAAGTTATTGAAATGGCTTTTGCCGCGTTTAGTGACCAGATTTAAATAGCCAGGGACTTTCCCACATTCGTCTTCCCCATCACCTTTCCCTCTCCACTACCTTCAGTCTCACAACATACCCCAATTGGGGATGCCATAGTCTCACTGGCTTCAGAAGATTGGGAGCAGTTCGGACTGTCGTACATTGTTCACATAAAAAATCAGAGTGTGCAATTCATACGCGGTAGAAGCAAAATCTTCAGAAAACTAAAGTAAACAAGACTGGCTACGATGCACCACACAAAGAAAAGACCGGTAGGCTACGAAGCACTGAAAAAGTTAATAAGTTACACTAGTTATAATTGTAATTTAGTAATTGTAAGTAAGGTCCATTGCCGAATCAGCCGCTATCCAGGTCCGTCCATAGGATATTAAGAATGCCTTCAGACTTCAACTAACGAGTACTAAGGCTCTGCCAGGGGGAATATCTGCAGCATCAACGTCAACAAAACAAATGGATCCTCCTAAAATCATAATTAGATTCAATAATCTCAAACTGCGTGAGCTTCTGCTCTCTAAGAAAAGAGAAGTAAAGTATGAAACATCCACAGGAACTAACACCAAGATTTATATCAGTGAAGTTTTATCGCCATACTTGAAAGAATTACTGTGGAAAACAAAAAAACAAGCAATCACAATGGGATATGCATTCGTCTGGTCCAAAGATGGTAAGATCATGGCGCGGAAAGCTGAAAAAGAAAAAATTATCTACATTAAACACTCCGACGACATTGCAAAGATGATCTAAATCACTATCTTATAGCCGTACACAACCAACCAAATAATTGACCCTCACCATGGCTCCACAGTTAAAAATAATCCACCAAAACATACGCAGCATCGCAAAAAATTTTGACAACTATACTGTCGTACTTCAACAATTGGACACTGAATTTGACGTGATAATCTTCACCGAATGTTGGCTAGATAGATCCTTCACACCTATACAAATACCTAACTACAAAGTCTACCACTCAAAAAACATTAAAAATCAAAATGACGGTATTGTAATTTACTGCAAAAAACATCTACACTCAACAATGACGGAACTAAATATCACAGACTCAAATGCCATAGAAATTACCATAAATAATGACATATGTATTCTAGCCATGTACCGATCTCCATCTATAAAAAACATATTTCCCTATCTGAGATCCCTAGACAGTCAACTCAACAAAATGAAAAAACTAAAAAATATCTGCTTAATAGGAGATATGAATATTAACATTTTAGAATATAAAAAGCACCCTCAAAGTAACGACTACTTAAACCTTTTGTTGTTTCATGGACTCATTAGCACCATAAATGAACCCACAAGAGTTAACTTCAATCAAATCAACCTTTTACCCACCCAAACATGTATTGACCACATTATGTTAAAAACAAAAAGATCGTACCAATCCATAATCCATCACTCAACAATCACTGACCACTACTCACTTATCCTAAAAATAAATACCACAAATAATCCTCAAGTTAAACATTCCAATACCTCAAAAACATATAATAAAACCGATTTTTTAAAACTAAATGATAGTTTACATAATAAAAAATGGGAAGAACTTGTAGAAAATAATACAATTAATAGAGCATGGTCACTTTTTATACAATGTATTCAAGACGAATTTAATAATAATACTGTCGTCACCGAAAAAAGTTCTCCAACTAAACTTAAATTTCTAAAACCGTGGATATCAAAGGGACTTTTAACAAGTTTCAGTAAAAGAGACACACTTCATAAACAATGTAAATCAAACCCATATGATATCTATCTTATAAATTTCTATAAACGATATAGAAACTTATGCACACGGCTTGCACGCATATCGAAAGAAATATATTATAAAAATAAATTAGTTAAATGCAACAAGGACCCCAAAAAATTTGGCAAATTCTAAAAGAAATATCCCACACAACTACAATGAAAAACGAAGCCATAACTGAGATTAAAATAGATAAAGAAATTATTAAAATATCAGATCAACCACAAAAAGTTTGTAATTATGTAAACAATTATTTCGCTAATGTAGGCAAGGTCTTAGCGAGTAAAATCACAACAAACTACGATACCTCTAAATCCGCAAACCACCACACACACACAGGTATTGCTCCATTTAAAATACCATACATTACCCGAAAAGAAACACTTAAACTTATAAATGACCTAAAAAATACAAACTCACAAGGCAGTGACAGAATTTCACCGATAACACTAAAAATATTAAACTCCGCACTTCATATCCCCCTAACTATACTCATAAATCGGTCCATTAAAGAACGCATTTTCCCAACAATTTAAAAAACGGGCAAAGTGATTCCAATCCACAAAAACGGAAATAAAGAAGAAATAAATAACTACAGACCAATTACAATCTTAAACACACTCTCAAAAATTCTTGAGAAACATATCAAAAACAATCTATACTATCACCCAATCAATACGGATTCAGGGAAAATATGAGTACCTCACATGCGGTAGTCTCTGTAACAGACTTCCTCAAAACAAATATAGACCAGGGCAAAAAATGCCTTGGAATATTCCTAGATCCTAGAATAGACCTAGTGGAGTGCAAGAACGTAGCTGCAATACAAAAGATGGAGGAGCAAATAATTTCAAAGATAGGTGACAAATATGATGTAAAAATCCCGCAAGAAAAAAATCCATCTGTCAAAATTATAGGCTTAACCGAAAAATATTCTTTCGAAGAAATGGAAAGGACAATTAAGTGTCAAAATGAGTTTATTTTTGAACAGCACTCAAAAATAAAAGTAACATTTGTAAAAGAAACAAAAAATCTACGAAATCATACAAGCTACACCATATATGCTGACGTTGACGGAAAGACATACCACAGGATGTTAAAGGAAGAAAAAATAAATATTGGATGGGACAGATGCAGGGTCTTTGATAATTTAAATATCATGAGATGTTTTAAATGTAATGGGTTTAATCACAAGGCTATATATTGCAGAAACCTAAAATCTTGTCCAAAATGCGCAAAACATCATGATGTTAAAGATTGCACCGAGGAGGATATTCAGTGCATCAATTGTATAATGACTAGCAATAGATTAGGACTGAAACTAAATAGTGGTCACTCAGCCATGAGCAAGGAATGCCCAATTTATAAAAGAAAACTAGAAGCAAAAATGAGCAGAATCTCTTTTTTATAAAAAAAAGTTACGAGAAAGATGAAATTATATACCTGAATATACAAAGCATCATGGCACATTACGAAGAGGTAAAAATACTTTTAGAGGAGAAGAAACCTTTTATGCTTATGATGAGTGAAACACATGTTACTGAAGATATTCAAGATAGTGAAATTAGATTTGAACATTATAATACCATCCGTTGCGACTCACATAGTCGACATACAGGAGGAGTGATGATTCTCTTAAGCAATAAAATTCCATATGAAGTAATATCGAACAATCAATTTGAAAAACATTGTTGGATCTTAGCCATCACCATTAAATCAGGAAACAAGAAAGGTGTATATTCTGTAATTTATAGATCGCCAAACACAAGCAAGTGCGACTTTTTAACATATTTTCAAAGATGGTGCATGGAAAATTTACAAGATGAAAATATAAACGTTATAGCTGGAGATTTTAATATAAATGTTAAAGCAAATGCAGACATATACACAAAAAAACTAAAATCTATTATACAAGCTAGAGGGATGAAACAATTAGTCAAAGATTTTACACGAATTACAAATATCTCAAAAACGACGATTGATCTGGTAATCTCAAATAAATTCAACTTAAATATTAAAGTACTAGATAATCCTAAAATTACCGACCATAACATCATTCAAATTCTAATAAATGACAGAGAAAAATGCAACTCCAGTAAGGAAACACAATAACAACATTTAAAAATTACAAAAAATACAATAAGGAAATTTTCATTCAATCCTTAGAGACTATTAATTGGAATGGAATAAATCAAATGGAATATAACCAAAAAGCTGACCAGATGATATTTAACTTAAAAAAATCTATTGATGAAGTTGTTCCAGAACAGAAGATACACAAAAGAAACAATAATAAATGGTACACAAGCGAACTACGTACGATGCAGCACGATAGAGATGCATTTTACAAAAGAGCATGCCTTACTAATAGTATTACGGATTGGGATAACTACAAAAAAGCGAGAAACAAATACTCCAAAGACATAAAAAGAACGCATAATGAGTACATAAAAAATAAAATAAACTCAGAAGAAGGGGATCCCAAAAAAATTTGGAAAAGCATAAAAGAATTAGTACATGGCGAAAACAAAGACGACATAAAAATTGTAAACTTTCCAAAAGAGATAAACGAAGAAAACATGGCTAATAACTTTAATAAATATTTTATTGAAAGTATCATTCAAATTAACAAATTAATACCCAACATTGCTGTTAACCCCACAAATGATAATATCGACCCAAACAAAGAATCATTGGTCTTCAGAAAAATAAATGCAGAATATTTATTTAACATTTTAAACAAAATAAAATCAAAGAATAGTTCAGATGGATTAACTATTAGTAAAATAAGAGATGCTTTTCCAGTAATTGGATCTACTCTATTAAATATTATCAATGAGACGATTGAAGAAGGAAAATTTCCACAGTCATGGAAAATATCTACCATTATACCGGTTCCAAAGGTAAAAAATACCAGAAAATGTGAAGAATTTCGACCAATCAACACCTTACCAAAATATGAGCAGATTCTTGAAGTTATAATAAAAGAACAAATTTTGCAATATCTAGATAAACACGATATTTTATACCAAGAGCAATCAGGGTTCAGATCTAATAACTCATGTGAAACAGCATTAAACGTAATTGTCGAAGAATGGAAGGAAGGAATGAATAATAATAAATTTATCTTAGCAATATTTTTGGATTTTCAAAAGGCATTCGAAACTATAGACCGAGACATACTAATAAGAAAGCTTAAAGAAATTGGTTTCTCATCTGTAGCCATTAAATTAATACAAGAGTATTTGAGAGACAGAAAGCAGGTAACAAAAATAAATAATCAATTTTCAAAACCAATGGAAAATAAGTTAGGAGTACCACAGGGATCGGTCCTTGGACCTCTATTGTTCATACTCTATATTAATGACATGGTGAAAATATTTTCAAAATGCAAAGTACGACTTTTTGCCGATGATACACTAATATACTTAATTGGAGATAACTATGAAGAACTAATACACATTTTAAATAATGAACTAAATGATGTATCAAGATGGCTAAAAATAAATAAGCTTAAATTAAATACAAAAAAAAAACAAAATGTATGGTGATCGGATACAAGAAGACATCCAGTGAAAGCAAAATTAAAATTGATGGTGAAATTATTGAAAATGTTACTGAAATGAAATACTTAGGAGTTATATTAGATTCCAAACTAAACTTCAATAGACATGCTGAATACACCCAAAAGAAAATTGGCAAAAAGATATCTTTTTTTGGAAGAATTCGGCCAAAAATTTCTAGAAAAACTGCAATCACCATATACAATTGAATTATTGCTCCACACTTCAACTACTGCTCAAGTATACTTTTCCTATGTAACGAAAGAGAACAAAATAAGTTACAAATTCTCCAAAACAGTGCTATGAGAATAATTCTCTGACGAAACAGATTTTCAAAAATAATTAAAATGTTAAAGGAACTAAATTGGTTGACCGTGAAACAGATGCTGACCTTGAACACGATGGTATTTATCCACAAAATATTGAACAACACGTTACCAAAATACTTCTCAAATAAAATTGTATACAATAAAGACATTCACAGATATAACACAAGGACGTGCAAGGAAATTAGGCTATAAAAAAAGGACAAAGCGAATACGCAGAACAGTCTACTGTACAAAGGAATGAAGTTGTATAACACACTACCAGAAACTTTAAAGTCCACACCAATTGGAAAGTTCAAGATGTATTGTAGGAGCTACATAAAACTTGAAAAAATATAGTGAATGTGAAATATTTTAATCTATTAGAAATTTGTAAACTTCAATGTTTACAAATTACTAAAATAAAAATTATTATTATTATTATAGATCTGGCAAAAGCGTTTGACACAATTCATCATCAAAACCTATTTGATAAACTAAAAAATATCGGAATCACAGGAATAGAACTCAAATTAATTGAAAGCTATATGGGAAATCGCACACAGTGTACCTCTATAGAAAACACATGTAGTGACAAGGAACAAGTATCCTACGGAGTACCCCAAGGCAGCGTACTTGGTCCAATCCTATTCCTTATATATATTAATGACCTGTGTCACCTCCAAATAGACGGGGAAATTATAAGTTTTGCTGATGACACTGTGTTACTCTTTAAGGCCAAAGACTGGAAAACATTAACCCCAAAAGCAGAACTTGGCTTAAATATTACTAAAAAAATGGCTCGTCTCTAACTTATTAACTTTAAATATAGATAAAACAAAATTCATAACTTTCAGCATAAATTCGAGAGGCCAACCCTTCAATAACATCCACCTTAAAATACATTCCTGTCAATCAACCATTGATATATCAACACAAACCCCATGCGACTGTCCCCCAATTACACAAACGGAAAATATTAAATATCTTGGTATATACTTCGACCGTTATATAAAATGGGATAAACATATAGATTCGGTAGTAGGAAAACTAAACAAGTTGATTTACTTTTTTAAAAACTTGAGAAATATTTTAAACATATGTGATATAAAAAATATATACCTCGCACTTGCACAATCCATAATGGAATACGGCATTATTGCCTGGGGCTGTGCCAGTAAAAAATACATTAATACACTGTTTAAAGCTCAGAAAACCCTAATAAAAGTAATACTTAAGTTACCAATACTAACACCCACATCAATCATATTCGAAAAATTCCCAGTGCTGAAAATTCAAAAATTACATTCAAAACAAATACTAACTTTCCTTTACAAGAACTTATCCACATTTAACATTTCACAAAACTCTCGCAATACTAGAACAAGACATGCTCTCCAACTACAAATACCAAAAACAAACACATCCTTTGGACAAAAACACTACAGATACCAGGCTATAAAACTATACAATTCTCTTCCTACACAATATAAAACAACTAATATTTTTTAATACAAAAAAAACATAAGAAACTGGCTACAATCTTTCTAACTTTTAATTTATAATTTTTGTCGAATTGAAGTCGATTTTATATTTTGATTTTTATTGTTTCTCTTCTTTATAGTAGCTATTAACACTCTTTTGTTTTACTATTCACAATTTATAATTTACTTCTGAAAAATGTCCTCCACAACACAGGTGAACTCCTAGTGTGGAGGACAATATATTATACCTTTGTAAAATAAATGTACTAAGAATAAATAAATAAGAATAAATAAATAAAAAAATTGTAAGCCAGTAATAATAATTATTTTATATTTTATTTTACAGCGCCCTTGCGGTGATATTTCACGAAAACGTCGTTATATAAATAAGCGAGTCCGATTATATTATCTCATTATCTGCTGGCTAAATCTATAGATGTGTGTGTTTGTCTCTTTTTAGTATCGCTATTTTTCGTATCATCGAGTTTCAAATCACAACGGCCGGCCCTTTCAATTGGGGATGCTCTAGTCCCACGGGCTTGTTAACAGCTGGAAACAGTTGAGAATCACATTAAAAACACAACATTTCAACGTCTGTCGCTCTGTCGAAGCTTTGCGAATTCATGTTCTAACACGAGTAATAGTAAATGTAAATGTAAATGTTAAAATTTCATAAATGACGTAAAACAAATATATCCATGCTTAATTCATGATATATTCCCAGACCAAATTTTGATCTCCCGTGCCATAAAAGTATACCATTAATAAGAATGTAAATAGGTTCATATGAATTTAGTATCTGTGTCGTGACGTAAACTAACTAACCATCAAGCCGTTTCCACAGGTGTAGGCAGAGAGGACGGACCGCCAAACAACTCGATCTTGGCACACACTCCTTGCCTCGTTGACATTCATGCATCGTCTCATACATGCTATTATATTATTCCGAGTCTTCACATGGCCCGACTCAAGTATCTGATTCACTTGGTCTGCCATGTCTTCCTCGGGCGTCCCCGACTTCTTCTATCATTCACATTTGCGTCATATATTCTCCTTACACTCCTTTACTCGTTCATTCGCTCTACATGCCCAAATCATCTTAGCGTCCCTTTCTTAATCTTACTCATTACGTTTACATCAGCCTTGCATTCTTCGCGGATCTCCACATTTCTCACACGATCGTACATGGTTTTACCACACATATGCCTCAGGGATCTCATTTCTACAGCATTCATTCTAATTTTACTCACCTAAACGTCCAGTCATTGACAGGTGTTATTGTAGTAATGACCTTGCAGTTTTTGTATTGTGTATATGCAAACAATAATGTAAACTAAAATGAAGTTTTTGCTGTATAGAAACCTACATTATACATTTATAAAAAAACTGTAGGTAAAATTGCGAGAAACAATTTACAAAAATTCTGCCTCAATACAGGTTCACCTAGTGAGGCAAGCTATGCACAACTAAAAACATTGTATAATTATGCTAATTCTGTGTAACCATTCTTACATTACTTTCTATTTGTTAATTTTTTTGTACAGATTGATGTAATCTTTTTGTAAACTACTTTGAACATGTAATTTTTTTAGTTATACTGTGGCCAATTTCATTAAATAAAGATATTATTATTATTATTATTAATTTCATCCTTCCTCTGCCAGTTCCATGCCTCACTGCCATAATCAGGGTAGGTACCAGCACTTCATTATGGACGGCTAACTTCGCTTCTTTGGACAGTTTTTTGTTGGCGCCAACGGCGTTCAGTCCTCCGTGACGTAATTTAGTAGGTATTTTAATTCCACTATACCGCAGTATCTAAGTACTAAAGCATAAATGTAGGTATCTACCTATTCTGGGAACGGAAGTACTGCAGTGTTTATAAAAATATATTTTCCATGTTTTTGATAAATGAACCTTCCGCGTACTAACCGCGGCACCACCAAAAAGAAGGCGGTAAAACAACGGAGAAGAATGGCAACATTGTATTTGCACTCTGAAGGGTTCGGAATGAATGATATTATGTATCATGCTGGTGATTAATTGAAGCGGATTAAAAGAAATATTGGACTGCTGAAATTTAGGTAACTACTCCGAAAATACGCAAAGTGGCAACCTCGCATTCGTAAGTACTTAGTATGAAAAGCATTGTGTTGAATTAAAAATACAAAATGTTTGTGATTTTTTTACAATGGGAGCATTACGAAATGCTTCCAAAAACAACCAAATTTTGAAGATAGTAATAAGAATTAGTATAAAGTGCTAAACGGGTTCGACCGAGATTAACGGCATTTAAAAAGAGATTCTTCTTACTGAAGTTCATAAAATATGGGAGAAGATATCATAACATATCTTAATTTTTTATTTATTTAGT
Organism: Limnephilus marmoratus; assembly: GCA_917880885.1. Taxonomy (NCBI): domain Eukaryota; kingdom Metazoa; phylum Arthropoda; class Insecta; order Trichoptera; family Limnephilidae; genus Limnephilus; species Limnephilus marmoratus. The sequence continues at coordinate 25,285,590 of OU862923.1, read as the reverse complement.
GACTATATAATATTTTTTACATTTTTATATGAAACATGTTAGTTAGATGTATATATAAAATAGATTTTTTTTTTTTTTTTTTAAGTTTCTTTATTCATTGAAAAATATTTTTAACAAAAGTTGGGGATATTTCGACCACCATGCTAGGCACATGCCCGTGTTGTGGTGGCCGAATATATTATATATATATAATATATTCGTAATCCTCCTCACTAGGAGATCCTGTGCTGAGGGGGACTATGCTTTGGATAAGTTTTTCAGCGACTTCTATGGTTTAACTTCATTGTTGGATAAGGTTTTCCAGAAACTTCTATGACGATGTTTTAAGTATAGTAGTAAGTTCATTTTCCGATAGTTCCTTCATCCAAAATTTAATGTCCTTAATGCAGCTATTTTTTGTTTTAATTTGTTTGATACTAAGTGGGACACATCATGTTTGATACTAAGTGGGAGTTTGTTATATAACTTTACTGCTAATACCATAATTAATTATACCATAATAATGTTTATTATACACAATGTTACAGTAAGGATCGTTCGACCATTATCAGGCACAAGAACACCACTTTTCCACTCAACAATAACCTTAAATATAATATTTTGTATAATTTACCTGTACCTATATATAAATGATGTACCAAATGTTTTTTTTTATATAACAATTAAATGTAAAATATATGTAGTATCGGTAAAAGGGTGGCCGATACCCGTTCGTATTTTAGTATTAGATATGCTGTGTAAGTTAGTATGTGGAAAATGACTTGTCAAAACATGGTTTGAGAAAGACAGAGTATGAGGGAGAGAGAAAGAGAGAGAACGAGCTCAGAGGAGTGGTAAAAGGATGCGAGGGCTGAGGGTCATTATCTGACCCGGAGTGCGGCAGAATAATGTTGGCGTACGACTAGATAAGACGTGCCTTGTAATTTTCTTTGTACTTTACGTGTCATTTTAATAAACCTAAATAAACTTATCCCCTGTTTTTACTCTAGAATTTATCCGATCTTACATATATGTAAAGAAAATATATTCCCTTTAAATTTGAATCCTATAGTGTGTTAGCGGACCTACATGGGGGTCCCTACATTCTGCCGACAGACTAGCTCAGGTTTTAGTCAGCAGAGCGGGAGAGGCCCTCACCACCAGGGTGGTAGGATCTGTGAGGCGTGTGTGTGGCTTCCCTGAAATAAAGCTCAAATTTCTACGGGCTGGGGGAAGGCAGTGAAACCAGTAATCAGGGTAAACAACAGTTATATTGGGTAAAACACCTGCGTAAACACAATATCACAACAATGCATACAGAGTAATTCAGGGTAGCAACAACAGTTATATCTAAAATGGAGTAATCTGTCCCCATAATCTCTCTGGAAGGGCTATTTATCTCCGCGGTGAATTTACTGTGAACACACGTATACCGCACGGGCCGTCGTAGGTATACAGACTGTAATAGGGTTGGTTAAAACACGACCTTGTATATGCCAAATATTGAAGCGTCGCCTTAATAAGGGCGGTTGTTTACACGACCTTGCGCCACAAATTGTAAAATACTTGAAATTGCGCCCTTAAAAGGACGGTTGTATAGGAGTAGGTATCAGGGGGCCCGCCGCACGCTGCAATTGCTTGCCGCGGAAGCTTGTTCGAGAAATGAAAGTCCCAAGTCAACAGAGAAGGCGACGGCTAGCAGGCAGCAGGGGCAGCGGCGGAGGCGGGCGGCAGAGGCAGGGGGTGAAGTCCGTCCAGTAAAGTGACCCAAGAAGAAAGAGGCCTGTACCCAAAAAGCAAGCCCTTTTTGTTGAATTTCGTACCCGACTGCGGGTGGGCTAGGTTACAGATTAACAGTACAGGCCGGTCTCTGATTGGTCAGACTTCCTCCCCCGCTGGCCCGTTCAACCCCGCCTGGGGTCCCGACTACCTGCTAAGCCATTCGTGTTTTATTTGGGTAAGTTTTTACAAATTCAGTTACAGACTAGAAAAACAAAGATATAATGAGAGTTCTGCGGACGTTGACAACTTTTAATCATTTATTAATGTCACATCCGCAGATTAATAGAATACAACATGTAGACATAGTAATACAATAAATTTACAAATGATTGCGTAACCACGTCCGATATAACACGCAAATATGGGGGAATATAACAGCTTGGGTACTCACAGTGAGCGTTTGGACTCTTGTATCTTCCGTATCGGGAAAGAATTCGGCCATTCTTGGTATCCTAGTGTATCACTTAGCAAAAACACGTTCCATGCTTCCGCGTGGAACTTTCTGGAATGGGCGCGGAGCAGTCCACACATTAGGCGTGCGCACTAGACCGGGGGCTGCAGGGAAGTGGCGGTTGGTGGCTCGCTATCGACGGTGGCTTGGGTTCCGCCGCCGATAGCGCGCCGGCAAGCTAGCGGAGAGGGAGTGAAACTGTAGTTTGCGCAGTGGCGTGCGCTACAACTTGGGAGGAGGGGCCGAGTAATTTGCAGGGGCGTATTTGTGTATCGTAACAAGTGTCAGTTAGAATGCAATCATCATTTGTCACTTGTTTTGTTTTTCTATTATTGGGTTGTAACATATGAGTTTGGGTTAGAATAAACCATTCAAAGGAAAGTGATATAAATAAACATAAATGTCGTTTCTTTGTTAAAAAACTTTGCAACACAAGTGTTTTATTTATAAATTAATTGAAAGGAATGAAACCTGTAAACTTATTATATTATATATGTACACATACATAAAATACGCCCTCTTATCTCAATCTTTGAAAGCGAAATGGACATACATTTTTTCACGTTAGTTCCACACAGGTGGCTCCGAGAAACATAATTCTTCTCAGGGCAGATGTCATCTTGGGAATGCTGTGTGGAGGGTCTTTTTAGGAAAGGAAGGAGAGGAAGTTCTAGGAGTAAATGGGTATTAGGGGTAGGTAGGAATTTGGGGGTCAGTGTGTCCAGGAGTGACAGACATTTGATTCCATCCCTCCCACTGCAATAAAGGCTGGAGAAGTCAAGGTGACTCCCTCAATCATTCTCTCCCGATTCGGCCTGCCATGCAGCTGGTGGGCATCCACCGCCAAAACCCAGACAAGTCTCACCTTGTGAACCCGGGCACCCCTGCTATTTTTTTTATTTTTTTTTTATTAGTATCTATAGCAAAATTTGTACATAATGTATTTATAAATTATATTATAACAAGGTTTTTTTTTCACAGTCCTCACTAGGGTTCCTGTATTTCCTGTATGTTTTTCCTCCTCGCTATGTCCCCAAACGTAGCGAACCATTTTTGGGTGACCTATGGCAGAGGTGTTGGTTATCCAATAAATGGTTCCCGGGACAGCGGTGCCCATACCCTCCTTCAAAATTGAAGCAAAATATATATAGCAGCTCACGACTTTAATGAAAATTCGGTCCGAAATAATTGTATTCGCAAGTTGTTGACACTAAAAAATGGAATAAACATGCCCTTTATTCCTTTTTACTGTTATAGATACCTCTATTTCAAATATCTTTAACCCATGATGGAAACTTCGGATGGATCTGAATATAGTTGCGTTAACAAATTAATTGCAGTCAAAATAATCTACGCCAATTTTTTTACGCCGGAGCTCATCATTCCTTTTTTAGTTTCTTCTACCTTTAGATATATAAATCGATTTTAAATAGGTGCTCTTGTAATTCATTTTTTCAGAAGTTCGGCGAAATAGAAAATGTGATTCGTTTACTTATAAACAATATTTTGGATAACACGAGAAAAACTAGTGTGAAATTTCGTATGTAAAACTATTCAAGCAATTATTGAACCTTAAAATGAACTGGTTTTAGGGTCAGTTGTTTCACAGAAGTTATACGAATCATCAAACATCATAGTTAAATTTCAGGTTCGGTAAGTTGTAAATAAGTTCTATTCAAGTTCTGTTATTATTTCAGTTATGTGAAGCAACAGGCCAATAATGAGCTAATAACAAAATTTGAAAAGAATCTTTAGATAACTTGCAATCAAACTTTTAATTTTTCATGAATTGTTTAAATTCTGTGAAACGACCCGTCCTTAATGCGTTACATCATGGCAACTCTGTAAGTTTATGAATGCACCGCTTTAATTTGACTATAAAATTCTTACGCTTCGTTGGCATTCTTAATGAAAACATTAAATATATACTTACTTTTAAAATTAAAATATTTAAATGTATGCAAATGTAATACTTTTTGAAAAGACAAAAGGGGAGATCGATTTTTTTTATAAAACAACATTTTATCTTTTTTTGTTTCCTTTTTAAATTATTATTATATCAAATTGTATTATAGAAAAAGGAAACTACTCTCAGAGATAAATGTCCAAGAAAAGATTTATTTATCAAGATGAATTCATGGAAATTAAGACTTGGTAAAATGAAAGAGAATTTAAACTCCGTCAAAAAATGGTCTTGCTATCGTGCTCTTGCAACTGTACATGGCGGTTCCGATGAGAAAGATTGATTTTTGTCATACATTCTAAACTAATTAACTATATGAATAACACTAGATCGAATAAAAATGATATAAAAAAAATATTCCAAGTTATAAAACCACATTTGGACAAAGAAACTATACATACTTTGCAACAAAACTCCATAACATCCTTCCCCAAGACATAAAACTAATAAAAAATCCAATTGAATACAAATCAAGAATAAAAATATGGCTTAAAGAGGTCAATGAGAAAACCCTAGCGAAGACGCTAAAAACGACATAGACGACAAATGAACTATATTTAAATAACATTAGTATGCCTCGGCACAGGACCCCCTAGTGAGGAGGACTAAAAAATACAATACTTTATGCTTAATTTCACCATTACATTTTGTATGTAAAAAAAAATTTTATAGTCGCTAAAATAAAAAAAAAAAAATAAATAAAAATTTAAAAAACTATCGATTCTCATATATTCTGTACTTTCTAACTTAATATCGATTTTATTTCAATCAAAATTTGCTTTAATGTATACCTACATTTAAGTCAGCAATAAAAACTGCTTAAACTCGTGACGAAAATTATTAAAATTATTAAAATTATGTACTTAGGTACTATTTGTAATTATTTTTTCATCGTAGGTATTTGTAATTTTTCAATAATGTTTAAGCATAACAAGTGTGTAAAAAAATCTGAAATACATATGTTTTTAAGACCGTAAATAAAAAAATTGACAAACTGAAGTATTTTTGTCGCAAAACTCGTGCGCAGATTTTTTTATTGAATTTATCTAAACTAAAATTAAAATTCTGAAAAGTAGCATCTCTAGATAATTTTTTTTTTTAATATTTGATTATATGATTCTAAAGGTGGTTTTTCACCATCCTCCCAATAGCTTATCCATACACATAATGAATATTTTGGATTAATTCTACAATTCTTATTTATTTAAAAAGTCTGAGTTTACTATTCGGTACTTGAACCTATGAACAATGGCTACATATAGGATAAATTAGCCGAAGTTTTTACTTGTTGCTAGTATTTATTTGTTTTTTTATTAATATTCGTTATGTGTATGGATAAACTATTGGGAGGATGGTGAGAGACCCCCTAAATGTGTGTTGAATAATGCAAAATTTTGTTTGAAAATTGTACAAATCTGCCAACGACCAACTGTGCAACCTCTTATTATAAAAAAAATTCACACGCTTTTTCAAATTTTAAAACAAAACTTTACTAGATAAAATAAAAATCTTTCGAAATCAATTTATATTGTTTTATAGAAAAGAGAAAAATTTAAAACATACCTTTACCAGATACAATTTTTTTTTCAAAAAATTCACCCCTCAGATAGCATAAGCAATAGATTTAAAATTAATGGCTTAACAGCCATCCCTATGCTTAGAACGACCACGGCTCAGCACCACTATTTGTATTTAGGTGTAAGATGGTACAATATATTATTATCCAATAACAAAATTAATATAACAGATACACTGAATTATGAATTATTCAAAAAACAAATTAAGTCCCTTAAATTGGATAATGACGTATTGTACCCTTAATGTTTACCCTTTATGTAATTAATTAATTTACCCTTACTTAAACAGCAATATTTAATATTAAAAAAAAATTGTATTGATATTGTCCTTATATAACTATTTTTGTCTAAATTGTGTACCTACCTAAGATATTTATTTCATTAGTTTTTTTGAAAATTGTTTACATAATGAACATTATTATTATTTTTTTGCATGTAAAATACTCCTCCCATAAACACGAGCTCCTAGAGCTCCTAGCTAAATTATGGAGTAGTAGAATAAAACATGAATTATTTTGTAATCTTGCATGTATTATCATTGTAATGTATAAATAAAAATCTTGAAAAAAAAAAAAAAAAATAACAATCTTGTTTTTCAATCAAAATAAATTTATGTTTTTTAGTAAAAAAGTTTCGATGAGTCTAGAATTGGATTAAAAAAAATTACAATTTTCCAGTTGAGTCTAACCAATCCCCCAATTAGTGTTTTTGATATCGTAATGTTGTGAATTGATTATAATAAATTATTATTATTACGCTAAAGACTATTATAAGAAAAATACATTTATGTTTTGACAATTTAAAGTGATCAGATTAATTTTTATAAATTTTCGTACTTTATAGCAATTTTTAATACGATTATTATAATATTTTTTAAACGATGTAGTTTGTAACATTAATTGCAGTTTTTTTAAATTACTACACATATATTTATATTATTATGGTATTTGTTTATGTCAGAATATATAGTATATGACCATCTATCGTCATACTATGTATTTTTTTAAGTTGAATAAATAAACCAGAACATTTTTTATTCCTAATGTTAAGTCCATAATCCAAAACTTTCTTTGGCTGATTAAAATTCGTCAAAATTGGCTCATGGACGAAGTTAAATATTTAAAATAATCCTTTCCACGAATCTGATCTGTTTTAAACAAATGGCTTGTGCGCTCTAAGTTATTAATTAAGGTACCTAATCGCTTCAATGGAACAAGCTCGGAACCAGTGTTCAATTTAATTTTGAAATATTTTGGCATTTAACAAGGTAGTAATTAGTAATTAAAACGTAATGAAGACGTACAATAATAGGTTTCTAAATTGTTGATTAAAATGGAATTTTACTTTGTGGCGTTATTTTAATTAAATGAAAATAATAATGTAATTTATTTTCATTTAATTAAAATTGACTAGTTCGCCCAATCATTATTATTATTTAATATCTGTAGCTCACCCCCCCCCCCCCCCCATCAAATAAAATATACAAAGTAACTCCTGCACCTTGTAGTGGTTTTTAATTACTTCAACTCGTGGGTACTGGGTCAAGCACTGTGTATTACAGGAGTTATCGTTTTTATTTATACTTATTTGAGATATTATTATAATATTATTTACAAGAAAACAAACGTTAAAAGAAAAACAAAGTGAAGTTGATAAAAAAGAAAATATTAAAAAATCGCAAATTTAAAAAGTACCTATGTAGAAAGATAATGAATAATTAAATTAAGTAACTATTAAAAATTATACGTTCTTACGTCATAAAATAATATTCATATATAAACAAAATAAAAATAGCAAAACACAACTCAATGAAAATGAACAAATAACTTAATGGCCATTAACCAGCCAGCGGCCGAGAATTCATATTTCGTCGAAAGATGTTCTTACGATCGTACAGGGCGGTTCCAATGAGAAAGATTAATTATTCTCCGTACCAGCTTTTAAAAATAATAACTCAGTATCGATTTTATTTCATAAAAAATTTGCTTTAATTTATACCGACATTCTAAAGTGCTAAAAGACGTGACGATAAAAATATTAAAATTATGTACTTTTTGTAATTATTTATAATTTTTCAATAATGTCTAAGCAAAATAAGAATGCAAAATATCTTAAATATATTAGTTTTGTAAGTCACAAAACACGTGCGCGGATCTTTTTTAAATGATTTTATTTAAACTAAAAATTTTAATTCTGAAACATGGCTTTCCCAGATAATTTATTGATTTATTTTACTGCATGATTATATGATTTGAAATGTGTGTTGTATAATAAAAAAAATAGTTTGAAAATTTAACAAATCTGCCAACGACCTACGGTAAAACCTTATTGCACTAAAAGCAAACACATTTTCTCAAAATTTAAAACAAAGCTTCGTTAGATAAAAAAACAGTCTTTCGAAATCAATTCATATTTTTTTCTGGAAAAGAGTCAATACGTTTAAAATTTGATTTTAAAATACCATGTTTCCGGTTTTGTCTGGTTATTCCCTCTTACATCTAAGAACGTAAAATACTTGGTGCAAATCATTACAGAAGATCTCTCGGATGATGGTGATGTTGAACGACAGCTTAGAAATATCAATATTTATTTTTATTTATTTATTTATTTGATGCAATATATTTACATTTTATACATAATTCAATGATGTTGGCCTCACTGGGTGGTTTACCCGTGCTGAGGCCTCCATTTCATATACACAATTATACACAATACATATAAATATATAAATATAATATTGGTGAAAAAAACAGAAAAAAGTATATAAAAAACATACCATTAAGATTAATTAAACTTAAAAAGTAAAGATTTAAAATTAATGTAAATTTAAAAATAATTAATATTATATAAGGTTAAAAACAATATTTTTAATAAGTGTTGTGTGTTTGTGTTTTATATTGGTTTTGTGTGTTACTTGTATGTTTTTATTTTATTTTATGCTATGATATTTTGGTAGTATTGTCTATTTTGGTCTTTAATCCATTTTGTAATTTTGTGTCGGAATTTATTTTTGTTTCCCTCAATTTTATTTTCAAGTGTTGGACTGTTGAATGCTTTTATAGCGTGATATTGGTAGTGTCTATGTCCAAAGCTTGTATTTACCGTCGGAGTTTTAAAGTTTTCTTTGTCTAACTTGTCTGTTTGTGATATTTTGTGTTTGTTGAAGGTTGTTTTTTTGGTCAAAAATGTAATTTAGTAGCGATTAAACGTATAATTGCCGTATGTCTAGTACCTCACAACGGTTGAATATTTGGTCTGTATCAGTAAGTCTTTGTTTATTAAGTATTACCTTTAAGATCGTTTTCTGCGCAATTTCCAGGTGTTCGATAGCTGAGTTTGTTGCTCCTCCCCAAGCAATTATTTCATATTCTATTATAGACTGACATAGAGAAAAATAAATTGTTTTCATTTGTTGTATTTTGTATATGTTTCTTATGTTTAGGAAAATGTGTATCGTTTTGAGGAGTTTATTTGTGACTTGTTTGATGTGATGTGTCCATCTAAGGTTATGGTCAATTATGATTCCTAGATACTTTATTTGTTCTTTTTTTTCTAGAGGAGGGCAAACGCAGATGTTGGTGTTTAAACATTCGTGTATTTTTATGGTGTTTGTGTTATTTTTTGGCTGTCCTGTGCTATTTATACTGTAAGTTGTGAATTTTGTTTTCGAGATGTTTAGTGTAAGCGTGTTTGAGTCTAGCCATGATTTCACTCGCATGATTCCTAAATTCGCTATGTTGTATGCATTTTTCCAATCCTTAGATTTAAAGATTAAAACTGTGTCGTCTGCATAACAAAAAGTATACTGTCTAATTTCAAAGGGCATTCGAAACTATAGACCGAGACATACTAATAAGAAAGCTTAAAGAAATTGGTTTCTCATCTGTAGCCATTAAATTAATACAAGAGTATTTGAGAGACAGAAAGCAGGTAACAAAAATAAATAATCAATTTTCAAAACCAATGGAAAATAAGTTAGGAGTACCACAGGGATCGGTCCTTGGACCTCTATTGTTCATACTCTATATTAATGACATGGTGAAAATATTTTCAAAATGCAAAGTACGACTTTTTGCCGATGATACACTAATATACTTAATTGGAGATAACTATGAAGAACTAATACACATTTTAAATAATGAACTAAATGATGTATCAAGATGGCTAAAAATAAATAAGCTTAAATTAAATACAAAAAAAAACAAAATGTATGGTGATCGGATACAAGAAGACATCCAGTGAAAGCAAAATTAAAATTGATGGTGAAATTATTGAAAATGTTACTGAAATGAAATACTTAGGAGTTATATTAGATTCCAAACTAAACTTCAATAGACATGCTGAATACACCCAAAAGAAAATTGGCAAAAAGATATCTTTTTTTGGAAGAATTCGGCCAAAAATTTCTAGAAAAACTGCAATCACAATATACAATTCAATTATTGCTCCACACTTCAACTACTGCTCAAGTATACTTTTCCTATGTAACGAAAGAGAACAAAATAAGTTACAAATTCTCCAAAACAGGGCTATGAGAATAATTCTCCGACGAAACAGATTTTCAAAAATAATTAAAATGTTACAGGAACTAAATTGGTTGACCGTGAAACAGATGCTGACCTTAAACACGATGGTATTTATCCACAAAATATTGAACAACACGTTACCAAAATACTTCTCAAATAAAATTGTATACAATAAAGACATTCACAGATATAACACAAGGACGTGCAAGGAAATTAGGCTACAAAAAAAGGACAAAGCGACTACGCAGAACAGTCTACTGTACAAGGGAATGAAGTTGTATAACACACTACCAGAAACTTTAAAGTCCACACCAATTGGAAAGTTCAAGATGTATTGTAGGAGCTACATAAAACTTGAAAAAATATAGTGAATATGAAATATTTTAATCAATTAGAAATTTGTAAACTTCAATGTACAAATTACTAAAATAAAAAAAAATTATTATTATTATATGATTGCCCGAACATTCCCTCAGTAATTAACGAAATGGTTTAATTTTTTCTAATACACGTTTAGTAAATTAACTAGGTCAAATGAAAAATACCAGTGTTTGAAAAGATATTATTTGAATTTGGTGTACGACTTCTGAAAAATGAATGTTATATATAGAAAGTAGTTTATACTAAAAAATACGCACTTTCTTGAAGACATATTTTCAAAGGCTTCAGTTAAAATTTTGGCTTTTCAAATAGAAATTAAAAATCAATTCGAATTAATGCGTAACAACCGACTTTATGAATGGTTGCTTACTTAGCATTATCATTTCAAACTGTTATATTTTCACATTTTTTTTATTATTAGCTTCATACGGGAGGCCCTCAGGAAAAAAATCATCAGACCTGTGTAATCTTAGGGGATATTTTTATGAGGGTATGACGGGTGGGCAGGAATCTGGGGGTCAATGTCTCCAGTGACGGACATATGAATCCATCCCTCCCACTGCGGTGCAAAACGATGTAACGAGAGAGTCCACCCGGAGAGGTCACAAGGTCTCCCTAAACCACTCCGATCCCGCGCCATGCAGTAGTTGGGCAAACAGACTTTGAAAAACCTCACTCTATGAACCCGGGCGCGTATTTACAAAACCTATACCGATTGAGTCGCGGTAACGACAATTTATATTTTAAATATACCTCTATATTGGTTATTTTTTATCACATTGCAAAAATAAAAATTGCTCTAAAATCTAGATAAAATAATCTTTCTGATGTGTATATAAGAAATTAATAATTTTATTTCTAAATATTTAAATTTAAATATTATTCCCATATATTGTAAATACACCTCTATATTGATATCTTTTTATCACTTTGCAAAAACAAAAATTGTTCTAAAATCTAGATAAAATAATCTTTCCAATGTGTAGATTAGAAATTAATACTTTAATTTCTAAATATTTAAATTTTGATATTGAAAATTTAAAGCGACTGTAACGCTGTAGGGATTGTAAATACGCAACCAGGGCACCTTTGCTCGGTCGCCAAACGTACCAAACCAATTGAGCGACCTATGTCGTGGGTGTTGGTTGTCCAATAAATGGTTCCCGGGGCAGCGATATCCATATCCGCCTTCTAAATTGAATTAAAAAGAGTCAAATAAAAACAGTTATCCCTTATCAATGTGATAAACAAATAATTTGAAGGTACTTTTCAAAAGTCAAACATTTATTTTCAACGATTTCTAAAATAATATAATCGACAAAATTACCACCGCGTTGTTTAATTAAAAATGTGACGTTTGTGAAAACATAATTTTTTCACTTATTCAGTATTTAATTGAATGCTGAAAAAATAATTTCATGTCAGGATGAGAGCGGATCTTATTTCCGGCCGTAGTCAGGAAGTACTAAGTTTGATCCGGAAGCTCAAAGAAGTCGTCGGGAATGTCCGACTTAGTATAATTCCCTGCCTACCTTTATTACCCTTGTTAAGAGTCCTTTACGACCCTCTTTATTGCTTTAATAAAGCAAACTTTTAACTGCATTTCAAATAAAGAAGATATTATTATACGAGGCAGGACAGGATAATGTCATAACTTCATGATTATTGCCTTTAGGTAACAGTGAGGGTCCCTAGTTATTTTAATTTTATTTATTATGCTGAAAACCAGCAATATTCCAGGAGAAATACTCAATTGTAGTGACCTTTTTGTCAATAGAATCAATGATAAATAAATAAATTGTGTAATATGGTGAAAAAATGTTTTTATTATTATTATTATTATACATAAAGAAAAATACTCGTATAAGGCTCTCGACTTGCAATCCGGAGGTGGCGAGTTCAAATCCCAGGATATTTTGTTTGTTATTAATTTGTTTTGTTACGATTTTTATTTAAAAATAATATGTAGTATATTTGCGGCACGTTCTAGATATGAAGACACTTCTTGTATCGCCCTGGTGTAAGACCACGATTCGGAATTGAAACGCGTCGGCGTCGTTTGAAATGGGTTCAGCCGTGCTTGGTGTCGTATTTGCAAATTGGTAAAAAAATGTCAGTGATTGGAACAAAGGGTACCAGTACATAATTGAGTTCTCATATTAACCCTGATTTTCAGCTGTGTGACGTGCAACTAGTAAAGAAAAGACATAAGTAGACTTAGCACAAAATTTCCTCAGGGCCTTCTATGTGGAGCAAATGTAAAAAAATAGATTAGATTCCTAATGGTGTTTGAAGCGAAAGAGGAAAGTAGATATGCAAAATATTTCAAAGACGATTTAAGCGAAATGAACTGGATAGAATTCCCACAAGTAGAGGGATGCTTTCTTGATTTGAAAGTGCAGGGAGATGGATGGAGAGAGTAATCTATTTATATAAAAATGAATCCCTGTTTCCCTTGGTCACGGCATAACTTCAGAACGACTTTACCTATTTCATGTATATTTGAAACATGAACGTACATTTTAAACTTTGCAACAAAGGCGAGTAGTAGCTGATTTAAAATATATTTTTTATTTAGAATTTTAAATAATGAGATCGACTGTACCGAACTTCTATCCGTAATTAAATTCAATGTAGATACCTTCAAGACGTACACGCCATACAGAACCATACCACACGCATAATAAGGAACTCCAGGCATTTTATTATTATTTTTTATTGAATAATGACCCTCTCTAACTTTAATAACTGCATATTTTTTTGTATTTTTTAGGGTGAGTTTTAATATTTAAAATAATTGTCAAAGTTTTAATTTTTGAAGATCCCCCGAAAACCACCGTATGTGTAGTGAATCGTATGCCATCATCATTCCCGAAAAGTTACTATAAGATCGGGCATCAGCTGTTCAACTGGTGCCATTTTGAAATTCAGAGTTCGAAGTATTCTCCCTGGAAGTAGCATTACTATTTTTTTTGTGCAGTAGTTTTTGAATATTTTCCAAAATAGAGATAATAAACTAATAAGAGATACCTTTATTTTTTAAACTGAATTATTTATAATAAATGTTCCAATAAATAATGTTCCAATAAACACAACAACTAAATCTCTATAAACAATATGTAAATAAACGAATAAGATGAAACGTTGTTAATACGATGGCTTGTGTCATATCTACATTCCCACACAATGACTTTACGGTGTTCAGTGACGTCACCACTAAACATTTTAATACTACCAACTTGACGTCTTGTTTCCACGACCCGATTATAAATGGACTGTTTAATATTTTTTTTAAAACTCTGCGATTAATATTATTAAATAAAACATATATTCAATTCAGAATCAGCGTTTATTGGCCTGTGTAATGTGTGTAACCCATCTCGACGCAAACACTCGTCGAACCTAGAGCGTAAATTTGCAACAACTCCCTTGCACTTTGCGCGTGGAATGGCAGCTATTTCTTGGATGATGATTTCTTTCGATTGGGCAATCTATGTTGGTTTCCCTACATACACTTGGGTGTGTCAATTATTTCAATTTATGAATTCAGAAACGCCTGGGGTCTCAAAAGTTGCGTCTTACAAATAAAATGAGAACTGCATTTTATTTTATTTTTTAAATGATTTATTAGCTCGCTAAAATGCATTGGAAATCGGAAAAAGAACCGAAACATGTATTTTTATAAATGGTTATTATTTTTTTTTTTCAATAATTTACCTTTTAACATTTGTTTGTTACTAAAAACTGTGTATAGCTGACAAAAATGTACAAAAATTCAAATTTATGAATACAAGTAAGTCTACAAAAATACTGATTTTATCCATAAAAAGTGTTATTTTCTCCTTTTACAATTTGTCAAACACATCACCAATATTTAAAAAAAAAGCGTTATTTTTACTGCGGTTATTGAAAAAAATTATGTTGCTTTAAAATATAAAATATGGACCCTATGTTTTATTTTTTTCCCAAATCACGAAATCTATTTTTTTTTCAAACTTCCGGCCATTTTAGCGGGCTAATAGTGAAAACCAATTTCATTTATTTTTACGTTTTCGAATAGCTACGGATCATAGGCAACCTTTGAGACCCCGGGCGTTTAAAAATAAGGCAATTTCTCTCTATGGAAAGCGACACAAGCTATTGTACCTACACCCGACTTTTCAAGTATCCCCGTAGAAAGAAGCCAAGGGGAGTTAAGTCTGAATTCCTGGGAGATCATGGAATATCCCCTCGGCGCGATAACACTTTTCCTGGTAACATCTCGTTTTCAAATGCAATTGACTTGTTAAAAGTATGGCACATCTCGCCATCTTGCTGAAACCACGTCCTTGTGTTATAACCTTCAAATTGATGCACCTGCGGATAGAAAATATCGGTTCGAATTCACGGTCGCTAATTATCCTCGCTGGATTTCAAAGAATAAGAGGACCGATGATTACACGGGATAAAATTGCCGCCCAAACTGGTGTTAGATGTTTTGATTTTGGACTTTTTGGTGCATAGTAACGACAATTTTGTTTATTTTCATGCCCATTTAGGTTAAAATGGGCATTTAATTTTTTTAACACAAAATGCTATTCTCCCGTGACACGCTCCATTGCGACTAAATTTCAGTGAACCGAACTAGTGATCATCACCACCCGCGCCCCCGTCCGCGCTGTCCCTTGCCCACAATAATGTTTTAAAATTCGTAACTCTTTTTGGTCCAGCCAGTATTATATCCCTACCATCAGTAAATTAAACAAAATAATCCAAATCACAAAAGCGAGACTGGCAGCATACATAGCGACATCTCATAATATTGATATTGGAGGCTGAAAAAATCGCATTTATGAGTTTAGAGGTAGAAGATATTGTACTCTTTTTTAAGAGGCTAGAACACACTGCTCGAGTGTTTTGGCTGATACAAGAATTTTTTGACCGTGTGGAAAATTATGTTGTGGTAATAATCAAGTTGTAATAATAAGGACTATGTTTGTTTATGTACATACAAAAAAATGTCACTATATAGTAGAATAATATATAATGGAGGGTGATCTCTTTTCCGCACGATAACAAAAATAACGAGGTTGATCTACGAATCTTTCTAGCTTCTTCTATGTTTATTGGTGGTAACATAGTATAATAATGTTTGTTCTTTCAAATAATATTACGCTGCAATAACATAGTCGGGATGTTTGCGGAGTCAATATGGGAATATCTCGGGGATCTTTAGCAAAGTGAGCATTTGCTGAGTCAAATTCTCGTGACGGTTTTAGAGTTATATTATAGTTTTGCTACTAGGTTATCCAAAAGGGGTCGTTTCAATACACCAACAAGCATACATTAACAAAATAATTATTTATTAAATGATGACAATATTAGCGAAACTTAATCGAAAATCTGGAAACAGAAAAATCAGAGAAAGATGTTGGCACAACTGGGCCGAACCCACGACCTTTGCCTTGCTGGGGAACGACTCTACCAACTGAACTAATGTATCCTGGGTTCGAGTCCAAGAATATTGTTAGGTACCTACCTGGGGTGACTAACTTCTGCCGACAGACTAGCTCAGGATAGTCAGCAGAGCGGGGGACACCATCATCGGGGTGGTAGGATCTCTGAGGCGTTTGTGGCGTATCCCTGAAATAAGCTCAAATCCTACGGGCAGGGGAGAGGCAGTGAAACAAGTGGCTACGGTAAATAACAGTTGTATTGGGTAAAATACTTGCGTAAACACAATATTACAACAATTCAAGCAGAGTAGTACAGGGTAGCAACAGTAATTCTGTCTAAATCGGAGGAATTTGGCCCTACAATCTCTCTGGGAGGGGTTATTATCTTCGCGTTGAGTTTACATCGAACACACGCAAATATGGGGGGATATAACGGCTTGGTTTAAAAGTTTATATAAATTGCGTTTCGGCGCGGGGAATGTCTAGATATTATCTTTAAGAATAACATATATTTTTTTAAAAGCTTTAAAACTTAACTTGTTTAAGGGAGATATGTAAGAAATCGGTAGAAATTCGGGTAGAGGCGGTTTAAGTAGTTACCGCTGCTGGCTGCCGGCCGGACTGATGGCGTTCGCCCTACTCTCCGGCAGTCATCGTATATAATACACGAACGAAGATAGATGGTACTCTCAAATATCGTACTTAACTGCAATCTGTTGAGATATATAGCAAGACTTCTTATTTCTGTAACTATACTAACGACATCTACATTTTTTTCATCATCATCATAACGACATCATCATCAGTTTCAGCATCTGAAGGATATACTTCATTTATAATACACACACACACATACAGCACACAGCGTATGTTTGAAAATTTACTGTCTTTTTGCGACCATAGAGTGGCGAGGATTATTTCGAATCGATTATTGTCATTAAAAACTAAACATTTTAATTTCAAAATAAGTTGTTTTTGTTATTTATTTTTGGGGTGTTATGCCGTGTTACGCTACCTCCTTCTTTAGGCATCGTTTCGGAAAGCGTTACAGTGTCCATCATTTGGGCAGATGTGTAAAATTGATAGTGGTGAAATGTGTGCTTATCTACTTAGAAACGATACCGTGACGCCAGCTCCACTCCATTACTAGGTGGTATTACATTAAACTTTAAAATGGTTTTTTTGCGTTTAGCTTTGGTGTAGCCATTGTGAAGTATACTGTAATACCAGCTTGTAGTGGAATGGAGTTGGCGACACGGTATCGCTTCTAAGTACATAAGCTCACATTTCACCAATAACAATTACACATCTGCCCTGATGATGGACACTGTAACGCTATACGAAACGTTGGCTAAAGGAAGAGGTAGCGTAACACGGCATAACACCCCAAAAATAAATAACAAAAATACTTTTGACCGTGAAAATTTAAAATCATATCTCCAAAGAAGTTATTTAGCTAAAAGTAATCGATCGAATTATAAGAAAGGAATAGGATTAGCTGTTTGCATCCCCGTCAAGTTTGATCAATTTTAGCACCATTTCGAGTATTTCGACCAGTTTCAGCCTATGACAAAATTTTAAACAACTATGTGGGAACTCGACGCTTTGAACCGCTCGCCTAACTAATTTTCATCAATTCATTCCGTAGACAGTCACTAACATATCAAGGTCATATCATGTGTGAGAAAGATCTCGATGTATTATAATAGGTAGTATCAACTACTACTGCAACAGTGACTCTCATTGGCGACACTGTGGTTTGGTACGGCAGTGCCAATAGTTCCGTTCAAAACCCGCACAACGCACTGATTCACTCCCATCCAGCAAAATAAATCATCATTCCTATCAATATTCAAGTATAAATTAACTTACTTGTTAGTGGAGAGCGGCTCAG
This sequence comes from Limnephilus marmoratus, assembly GCA_917880885.1. Taxonomy (NCBI): domain Eukaryota; kingdom Metazoa; phylum Arthropoda; class Insecta; order Trichoptera; family Limnephilidae; genus Limnephilus; species Limnephilus marmoratus. Next base: position 25,267,602 of record OU862923.1, on the reverse strand, counting down.
CGCATAAAGTCTTCACTACTATCAATATTCAAGTATTTAACAACTTAATTGTTAATTGAGAGCGGCTTAGCGCATAAAGTCTTCACTACTATCAATATTCAAGTATTTATTAACTTACTTGTTAGTTGAGAGCGAATTAGCGCATACAGTCATCAGTCCTATCAATATTCAAGTATTTATTAACTTACTTGTTAGTTGAGAGTAGCTCAGCGCATAAATTCATCACTCCTATCACTCCTATATGCCCGGTGGTCTACGGAATACTTTATCTGGCTTTTCGTTTTATAGGTATATTTTATTTTCTTTCCGCTATTGTAGTAATTACGTACATTATAACATAATCATATAACTGTTTTTTCCTCATTACTATTTTATTTACAGAAGGTTTCTTCGACTGGTCATAGCCGTTATTTTTATTTTTCTCTTTCTTTTACTGACACTATTATCTCTTTTTGATGTTACCTATTTCAGAAGAATTATTCCACGGGCTGCTACTTCTATTTATCTTTTGTATAATTTTAATGTAAGTACTTGCATACTGCTTACTAACCCCGTATGCATGGACATTGGAGGGTCTAGAGTCGTTCAAATAAATGTAGCTTCGTTAAAAAAAAAAGAGTCTTGACGTGTGCGGTGAAGGAGGAAACCATATGTTTCCTTATAACGCCGTCGGGAAAATGGTGGGGTCCCCTCCAATCACTCCTATCAATATTCAAGTATTTATTAACTTACTTGTTAGTTGATAGCAGCTGAGCGCATTGCGGAGGTCGTGTGATGGAACCAATGACTACGAAAAAATCCAAACCAGCTTTTAGTCTGGGCATCGATATATTTTATGAAAATAAAATAAAATGCTACGAAAACATGGTTATAGAATGCAGATCTCTAAGTTCCAAAAATAATGGAATATTTTAAAGGCATTTCAAAAATAAACATTCCGCGTTTCTTTTCAACAGTTGTCATATTTAAGTTGATTCAAACTTCAAATTGAAAAAGGCGGTGAACCTAATGCTGCCGTTATTTAAACTTACACTAAATCATCTTTGCATCCGACCTCTGGGGGGTCGATCTGTTTTATTTTAAAATACCCGCTGAAAAAATCTATCGACTCACTTTTCCGCAAAGAAATACATAATAATAAACTTCGTTTTCAAAACAACCACTTAGCGATATGAACGACCGTAAATCAATGGGACTTTTATATTATCATTTTTATACACATTTCATCGGATTTTACGAAGGCCAGAGACCTTTTTACGGAAGAAATATTTTAGAAATGGATGTATTTTCGTTGAATATTGATCTATTTTTAGTAGCATCGTGTCGATGATGATACAAGCAAGCGTTACAAAATTTTGTTCATATATATTTTAGTCGTTTGACTTTTCGATATGAAAATTATAAAAATTGTTAAGAGGGCATTACCAGAGAAAACCAGAAATATGTCATTTTCAAATCAGATTTTAGACGTATTGACTCTTTTCCACAAAATTTCCACAAATTATAAATGAATTTCGAAAGATTGTTCTTTTATCTAGCATTCGCATGTAATAAACTTTGAGAAAAATGTTTAATTTTTAGTATAATAAGGTTATTCCATAGGTCGTTGGCAGATTTGTTAAATTTTCAAAAAAGATTTTGTATTATACCACACCCATTTCAAATAATATAATCATGCAATAAAATAAATCAATACATTATCTAGCAAACGCATGTTTTAGAATTTTAATTTTAGTTTCAATAAAATAATTTAAAAATATGTACGTACATGTGTTTCTTGACGAAAATTGGTCCATTTGTGTATTTATTTGCGCACTTACAAACTAATATATTTCAGATTTTTTTAACATTCTTATTAAATTTAGACATTATTGAAAAATGATAATACTTATAATCAAAAAATAATTACAAAAAGTACATTATTTTAATAGTTTTATCATCACGCATTTCAGCATCTTTGGATGAAGGTATAAATTAAAGCTAATTTGGATTGAAATAAATTCGATATTGCGTTATAATTTAAAAAAGCTGGTACGAAGAATAATTAATCTTTCTCATTATAACTGCCCTGCACGATCGTAAGAACAACTTTCGACGAAATGTGGATTTTCGTCCGCTGGCTGGTTAAACGCTCTTAAAAAAGAATTTGCCACTTTTAGAAGGATAAGAAAGAATCAGCTAAACTGCAGACGTTTACCGGAGGTGTATATATATCATTATGTCCAAATATAAATAGGAAAATAAGTGATGACAAAAAACAAATATTTACTTTCGGAGACCCATTATAATTATTTTAATTTAATTCAAGTTGCCTTCAAAAGAGCGTTTCCGTTCTCGTTCATTAAACTAAAGGGCTTCTGATAAACTGTTAACAGAGTGGATCTAATTGAATTCATTCAAGTCAAACTGTTTCTCTTTGCCTGATAATTCTTAGAAACATGAGCAATGTCAAACCAAAACAATTAGAAAATTGAATCAGTACATTTAATGGGGAAACTCGCCTTAAAATGCCAACGAATAGGCTTTTAGTTACGGAAATATTATTGTAAACTTTACACTCAAAAAGTTATCCGTGTCGGTGGTTTCATAATTCGGCCTGATAGTCGGGAGTTTAGAAAATGGAAGCAATGCATGAAAAATAATTACAAAACCATCACGCTCCCAGAAGACAGGCAACACTGACATGTTTTGCGTAGCTTAAGAAATTTATAAGCCTTGAAATCTTGTAGAAATTACGAATATCTATGTAAAGAAATACGTAGAAAAATTCTGAACACCTACACACTACACATAAAATTGTAATTTGTCTGTATCCTAAGCAAGTAAATACTCACAGTTTAAAGGTAATATGATTCTTTGTCATAAATAAACTTTGATAATATAGAAGCCTCTTTTTTTATTCATTTATCAGGTACCCGGTATTAGCCGAGTAGATATTCTATTTTCAGTTTGTATAAATTGTAATAACGTTACAAATTTGAAGCCAAATCGTTAAAATTAAACTGGTTATGCAATGCATGCATTCCAAAAATACCAAATTAAAGTTACCCATAAGGACGTCAATAACAGAAAATTTTAAACAGTTTGATGTTCCAAGTATATAAAAAAATCTATGCCAAAAATCTTCTAGCTCGTCATCCCAAAAAGGTACAGGGTCAAACGCCTCACATAATCATAAAACTAGAGCCAAGCAAATATACATACTAATTATACCTAAGTGTAATATTACTCTGTATTTTAGCATTAAAGTTATATAACAAACTCCCACGCAGTACCAAATAAATTAAAACAAAAAATAGCTACATTAAGAACATAAAATCTTGGCTGAAAGAACTCACAGAAAAAAGAAATTACTAATATATTAAAAACATGGTCATTGAAGTCACTGAAAAAACCTTATCGAAGTCACTGAAAACTTATCCCAATATAGTTCCCCTTGACACACGATCTCCTAATGAGGAGGACTAGGAAAATGATCTACATCTATTATATTATATTTTATACATTTCTTCTATAAATGTTATAATTAAAATATGGTAAATTAAATAATAAAAAAATACCCGAAAATGCCAAAAACACTATAAATGCATTGTAGGACATAAACAACAAGTTGATTTTTTGAACCACCGCACTTTGCGCACCTTTCCCCACAGGTAAGTTTATAAAAGTAAGTTTGTTAATTCGTCAAGTTTCCATTCAGGTGGGTTCATTCATTTGCTAGCTAAGAAGTCCATCATGGCACAAGCAATATTTTCCGCTTTTAATGATGGTTACCGTCAGGGATTCGCACTTACCAGAGGTTTCCAGATATTATTTTTCGTAACCTGGGAATACTTGTCTAAAGGTCTTTCTATTAAAGGAAAAAAAAAAATATATATCTGTCTGGGTGCCCCGGAATCTCAATTCATTGTGAGGTGAGGTGGTCGCATGAATTAACGTTTTTCAGTTGTTTTGTCCGCTATAATATGCTCTACCGTGACTTTGCGTGATGATACAAATGTCTGTTATTATGACATGTTATGTATTTTTATGTGATGATAAAGTTATCACAAAAAAATAAAACATTAAAAAGTAAGTTTCTCTTGAAGTTTTCGTAATAGCTTCTATCCCCATTAAAAGTAATTCCGGTTCATCACAGCAGTACAGTATTGATACTGAAAAAACCACATCAAAATCAGCGAAATCTTTTGCACATTAGTTTCATATCAAATGAATTTGCGCTGTTTATTATCTCAAAGGAAGATCTACCGCTTCACGTACATATATTATTTGAAAGAAACAAATCTCCGATTGAATTTCATGGCTTCTGGCTTAGTTACAATCTGTCAATTTTCGGAATCTGCTCCATTATTTTGAATGCATCGGTTATTTTTAAAGAGTTCTTAATAAACCTAATTAAGGTAAAACACCACATTTCTGACCCTGCTCCGATTTCTGACATATGTAACACAAATTACGATTTTACCAACTGAAGTAACATTCCTACGTATATTGATATTAGCGCATCGAGAAATTTGTTCCCCTTTCCCTCTAACCAACGTTTAGTCTAAGGACTATTTAACACCCATTTCAACCAAAATATTATTTAGTATATGATTTTGGTGATTTTGTGACATTGCACATTTTTTCACCTTTTTCGAAGAGTAAACCAAATTTTACAAAATGTGAAGACACAGTTCACCAATGTTTTATGTATTGTTTTTGTGTGTTTTTCAATAGAGTATTGACCATATTTGTACATTTTAAACGGAAAATAATATATTTTAATTGATTTATGACAATTTTTGAGCGGACAGAAATAGGTACCTGTTTTAATAGGGTGACCATATTTCTGACATGTATGTCAGAAAATGATACACCTTCAAAAAATCATGTTCATATTTCTGACCGGTATGTCAGAAATTGATATTTATCGTAATTTGGGGGGGTTTAATCCTGACATAAGAAGAACGGCTGCGTGACCTCTCTTATAATTAACTATATTTTGGATTTGATGACAAAATACCCAACCAAATCGAATAATTAAAAAAATGTTATTGTAATGATAGTGTAATTTAATTTATTTGGTATTTTTAAATATAAAATTCAGGCCATTTAAGAACTAGTTTTCTAATGATTTTAAAGGCAAATTTGGCAATGTTTTGCGAGTTTGTGAGTAACAATTTGATTAAATAAATAATGTTACCGAACTAATGTTTTTAACACTGAATATTAGTGAGTTTTGCAAAGCAAATCAAATTATTTTCGTGGTTTTGTACCCAAACGCCACACACTTCTTGCAACCGCTGGATGTTGCTGTGTTTAGGCCGTTAAAATTTTGCGCTTATTTTAAAAAGCGCGCTAGATAACACGGATATGAAATCGCACCTCAAAAATGACTTTCGAGTGTGTGGTCTTTTTCCTTTTGATGCAGATGCCATACCATACGAAAAATTATGAAAATCATCATTATTCAATGAAAGTGTAAAATCAGTGACTCCAGAGAGCATTGCAGTGGAAGAAACATTACATTTGGTAGAAAATAATCTATCACCGGTTATATCCCCTCATTTCATTCAATTCCCTTATTATTCTGCTGTTTTAAAAGAATTTCGTGAATCGCACAAGGTTTGGATGGGCCTTGCGGAGTACAAGGCATTATTTGATATTTGGAAAATTATGACCGTAACTGTAGACAATTTTTCGGGGAATTTAGATATTTCGAATATGTCATCGGAAATTAATTCTGATAGTGTTAAGGTATAGACCCTCAGTAGATTGCTGATATGAATGACGAAACTATTTTGAATATCCCTTTGAAGACAGTGAAAATAATATGGAAATACTACACGAAAACCAAAAAAACATTGAAAATGAATCTAGTTAGCAGGAATACCCTTAATCCATTTAAAAATAGTTTTTTTAATGAGGCCTGTTATCAATCAACCTTCTACTTCTTTCAATGAACGTGCGAGAACGAAAATACCTATTTTAATTATAATGCTTGTACCTATTTTAATTTAGATGTAATGCCTGAAGAAGGTTAAGTTCCTTGTTGGCGTAAAACAAAGGAAAAATAATATAAGCGATGTTTTATACCAAATAACAATCTTTTAATTAATTTTCATCCCTGTATAAAAATGTTTTTTTTTTTTTAATTTTATGTTTAATATTTAATAAAGTTACTCCAAAATATTGATTTTTGCTTTAAATGTTGTCCACCTGGCTTTGCATTTTATTTGCATCAACGAATCGAAATATCAACATGTATGTCGGATACTGGATTCATATTGATTTTGGTATGTCAGAAATACGAACAGCCATGTCAATCAATAGGAACATATTGATTTTGGTATGTCAGAAATATGTGTTTTGCTAGCATGTTACATATTAAATGATTTTAAATATTTAACGGTAATAAATTTACCAAAAAGTGCGATTTCATTATTTGAAATTGAACAATGATTCCAAAAATTAAAAATTTCGTTTCAGAAATACAAGGTTGATTTTACAAAAAAATATTAAAATTCATGAAAAAAAAGTGATAGCTTAACGTGTCAGAAATAGGGTGTTTTACCTTAATTGGTAAAAATAAAGACACGTTGAATTCATGGCGCACATTTATTTATTATATAAAGTTCCTGTTACATTATATATTTTCAACAAACAGTAATAATTACTCTCCAGTAATATTAATTGAAACCAAACAACAACTTTGTAACCTCGACTTATTTCCGTTATTTGTTTTTGGGGTGTTATGCCGTGTTGCGCTACCAACGTTTCGGTCAGCGTTGCAGTGTCCATCATCAGAGCAGATCCGTCGATGTATAATTGTTAGTGGTGAAATGTGTGCTTATTTACTTGTAAGCGAAATGGTTGTATCTATTGAAATCTACAACCATTTTGAAGTATACTGTAATACCAGGTCGGAGTTTAGTGGAGCTGGCAACACGGTATCGATTCCAAGTAAATAAGCACACAATTGACCACTAATAATTACTCATCTACCGGATCTACCCTGATAATGGATACTGTAACGCTGTCCGAAACGTTGGCTAAAGAAGGAGGTAGCGCAACACGGCATAAAACCCCAAAAATACTTTTGATCGTGAAAATAAGTATAAAATTAAACCGATGAAATAAAAACCAGAAAAAATTCTGCTCTAACCTCACTTTTGTTTTGGCTGCAGATTCCTAAGTTGATTGTAAATACTGGCAATTTTCATTCAGTTGCCACATGGAAACATCATCATCATCACTATTAGCTCTACAACCCCTGGTGGGTCTTGGCCTCCCCAAGAATCTTCCTCCACTCATTTCAGTTTTGTGCCAGTTCTCTCCAGTTAAGAAGCTCCAAGATAGATATGTCTTTGAGGACGTTGTCGCTCCATCTTAGTCATCGCGCATGTGTGCCACACGGAAACACAAGTGCGTTAAACCGCTCTCTCGTTCAGAAGCGCCTGAAATGATCCTTCGTGTGCGGTTTGGTTTATTTATGGATCATTCTATATTTTGCCTTGTAAGGAAATCAAACCCAAAATTTCTAGACTCGAAGGCAAAATGTTAAAAACTACTGCGCGGTGGAGGTTAGTTATTAAGAATTGCCACAAGTCTTGAATTATCATAACCGTCATAAGAGACCACTTCAAGTGCATAACTGTATTACGCACTAGACCAGCATAATAATAATAATAATTGTTGGATGATTTTTATAGCGCCATTTTGGTGAGAAAATCATCTTAAGAGCGCTTTACAATTCATTTAATCTATACATGTATATTACAAGTGACTTTTTACTAAGATTGGTAGCTAATGACTTACAACTAAGCCTTATAAAACTAGTGACTTAAAACTATACTTATTTTTATAACCGAGTACAACACTGCTCTGATCGTATTATTATTTACAACTGTCTTAAAATTAGTTATTAATGACTATTATACATATTTACATTTACAAACACACATTGTTATGATTACTGCCCGTGCTGTCAGTGTAAGTTATGAAAAATATTTAAAAACCAATCTAAGTAAAATTATGGACTGAGTAATGATATACTACTGAAGAAATGCATTTATTTTCATGGATATGACAATTTGGAAGGTGAGTTTTTAGCTTTGCTCTGAACTCAGATTTGCTGTCGATCTTTCGTTGGGCCTGCCACTGCAAAAGCCCGGTCTCCGAAATTGGTATTGGGATTGCGCACAGGTACTAAGAGTCTACCTATGGCTGCTGAAGATGCTGATCGAAGGGTTGCTTACCTAGTATTGACATTGTTTTTAATGCACATTGCACAGTTCCGACAGGTAGGGTGGCGCCATGTCTTGGGTTGCTTTAAAAACCACCCAGTAGAGTTTGAATTAGATTCTCTCAGGATACTTAAGCCAATGGAGGTTCCGCAGATGTTGGTAAATGTGAGAATATTTGGTTATCAGACCTGCTGCAACATTGAAAACTGACAGTATAAATTTTAGGGAGATTAGCATATATGCCACTGCAATAGTCAAGTCGTGATACAATGTAAGAGTTTACCAGCATCTTTGTGGCCTTAGTCGGAATATTTCTCCTTATAAGTTTGATTTGGCGCAGGTGAAAAAAAAACAAGGAGCTGCTAAATCTCTCACTTCCCTGAATATATACTCCCCGTCACCTATCAGTCGTCCAGTTAATTAGTCTGAAATCTTCAAATACTATGTTTAGAGATAATGAGGAAAGCAATATTCTAATGCTCACCAAATATTATTTACACGTGACTATGTTTTACACATTGAATATTCTATAAAATAATAAAGGAAAGCATAATGGTCCGGTACAATAGCATGACATTTTGAAATAACCTACTAGTGACCCAGACAACATTTTGTTTGATTCACTACTCAAGTTTTTCTGCATTATAACTGATTTGGTGGAAATTATGAGTTTTCCACCAGATGGAGAGTAAGTACACCTTTACACATAAGGGCATATTCAAACTCAAATTTTTAGGTTTTTCAGAGATGTCTGATTAATCAACTGGACGAGCTGTATTATTTATTTATTTGTTTTATTATACGCCCAGAGGGCTTTTACATAAATAAATAAAGGCAGGATATCTTTAACATGAGAAGGAAATAATATAAATAAATTCACAATAGAAAAAAAATTATAGTAAATATGATAACGATTAAAAAAATACATACATGATATAAAAATACAAACAACTAAATTTTAAAGTAAGGTGATCAGAGATTTACAAAATTGCAACATTAACCATGTCTAATAAAACCTAAGTATTAGTTTCGCAAAGCGGGAAACCGCTACATCGATGGTACCTCCAGTACCTCTGCAAGTTGCAGGAGTTCGGAACTATCCAATTTGGATTTTAATATTTTAGATAAGAAAGTAAAATCATTTTTTTAAATAATTAAATAATACTACAAGTTATGACGGTTTATAATATTTCAATTAATTTACTAAGACATTAAATTTAATTACATTATGTATCTATTTCGTTGAACACATGTAACCAAACACAATTTAAACAAAATAGGTACTAATATTTTTCAAGAGGGAATAACCAGGCAACCAGAAATATGTCTAGACGTATCGACTCTTTTCCACCAAAAAATATAAATTGATTTCGAAAGATAGTGATTTTGTCTAGTAAAGTTATGTTTTAAATTTTGAAAAAGTTTTATTTTTATTATAATAGGATTATATCGTTTGACGTTGGTAGTTTTGTTAATTAAAAAAAGTTTTATATATATGTATTTTACAATACGTATTTCAAATCGTAAAATTCATAATCAATCATACAGTAAAATAAATCAATAAATTACCTACGAAAGATACTTTCAGAATTTAATTTTAGTTCCAATGAAATCATTAAAAATTAAGAGTACGGGTTTTGTGACGAAAATACTTTGGTTTGCCTATTTATTTACGGGCTTACAAATCTTTTTTTTCAGATTTTTTTAACACTCTTATTTTGCTTAGATATTATTGAAAATTTTTAAATATTTAGATATGATTAAAAAACCTAGATAATTAAAAAAATATATTATCAAGCGTTTGAACATTTTTATTGCTAACTTGAATGTAGGTGTATATTAAAGCAAAAATGCTGGTACGGAAAATAATCAATCTTTCATATCGGCACCGCCCTGTACAGTTGCAAGGGTATGTTTGCAAAACCACGTTTCGGCGAAATTTGAATTCTCGGCCGGTGTTAAGGGGCGTTAAACGCGGAAACCAGGAAAACAGGCCATGTAAGAGAATACGATATAATTGTATTATTATGATAGTGGGAATATTTTATTTTAGCGAAAACATATTACTCTACCTAAGTATACAAAGGAAATCCAACCCAAAAGCTTTTGTCTTTGGAAAGACAGGTACGGAAATTAGTTTGTTCAAATAGCAAGATAAAATAATGACGTAGAATAAATTAAATGCTTCGGTTCTATGTTTATTGCAGAAAACCTCCCGGTGCTATGACTATTAACTTTGTTTTACAGAAGGTAACTCGCTGGCTCTAGAGCATGAAAACGAAGTAACGACTCATTTAAAAAAAAAGTCTTTCGTTCCCCTAAAGTAGTTACTAAATTCACTTTCGAAAATTGAGCAAATCTTAAATCCAGAATTTTTTACATTAGCTCCACACACGTAGCCCTGTGGAAATTAATTCCCTTCAGGGTCTGTGTCACTTTTGAGGATGCTGTATCTCTATAATACCCTCCGGTATTTTAAGGAAAGGAAGGAGATGATGTTCTCGAATAAACAAAAAGTATAAGGAGTGGATTTTAATCTGGGGGTCAGTGTGTCTAAGATTGAAGAACTAATGAACCCATCCCTCCCATTATGGTGCAAGGCCTTTTTTGTTTTTGTTTCGAGAGAATCCTGTTGGAGAGATCAAAAGGTCTCCTTCAACCAGTCGCTGCCACGTAGTCGGTGGACAAGCGCATCCGTCGCCAAGACCCAGGACAACCTCACCCCGTGGAATCAGGCACACCTGCTTAGTCACCAAGCGTAGTGAACCACTAACGTATAAATCAACTGCAATGCAACTCTTTTTTCCAAAAACTTCCGTATTCCAATTTTTTATTAGTCGCCGAATATGCTTTATAATAAAAAAAACTTAATGTGTTAGTTTGCCCGATTCTGATACATTAATTACAATGAAATAAATTTGAAATTCATGAACGGATATCGACTGAAAAATATCTCTTTTTCCAATATCTTCCAAATCTCTCCATCTTTCATTTATTTCCAGGAATTGCATTGACTATTGTAATATACTATATCTTATCGAATCCAACTTCATGACTTTCCTCATAACTGAGTCTCCTTTACATTGACCTTGTCCTACCTAAGGATCCATACCCTGGAGATCTCAAGCCCGAGAACCTGTTCCCTGGCTAGCCGAACCATGCACAATTGCACAACCATGTGCGCGGGGACTTTCTCCTAAATACCGCCATATTTGAATCCAACGAACGCCCAACGTGAATTTCTAAATGTTTGGTTAGCCTTTAACTTAACGATTGGCGTCCAACAATTGGCAACCAACGTTCTTTTAACCTAACAACCCATAATATAATATTTTTGACAGAAAATTATTTTAGGAGCCATTTTCAAAATTGTGACTGATTTGTTGGGATTTCTGACTATCCCTATTTTTTTTACATGAGCTCCACACAGGAAGCACTGAGGAAAATGATTTCCCTCGGGGCCTATGCCATCTTTGGGGATGCTGTGTGGAGGGTTTTTTAAAGAAAAGGCAGGAGATTGATGTCGTATATTTACGAGACACGAAGCGGAAAAAAATGATTCAACCTTTTTACCTACAATTAGTGTTTTGTAAAGTTGAGCATCAATTAGGTGTTGGATGGTGATAATGCAAATAGAAAATTATATTTTTCGTGAATATATCACTGTGGTGATGGGCTAACGTAGTTTCGATCAAAGGTGATTCACGCGTTGAGTTTTTTGGTTAGTTTAATTTTATTGTTTGCATTTTGATTCATAGAAAATGTTAAATAAATTAAAAATATCGAGAAATATATTACAATAATAAAAAAACCTACTTATATTTCAGGGATAGTGATTTAGGCAAATCCTTAGAATAATTAGATACATTTATTTATATTTTATTCTGTAGCTTTACTAATAATTATGTAATTTCTATAAAGCGAACTGGAACCATGAAAATCGTTAAGCAAATATTATTTTCCTTGAAAATTAAAAAAACCAACACGAAAAAATTATTGTTTTTTACTATTAAACTTGCCTACATACATCTATTTTTTAATGTCTTTTAAAACCATAATTCCTTCCTGCTGATCGTAAATAACCGCGCTACCAAATTGCTGATCTTCGTTTTTAAAACCGACATTTATTTATATCGCATGTTAAGTCTTCAAATTAATTTTAATTTCAGAAAAATGCGTACAGGTCCGTGTGTTTCCGAGTGATTGCTACCGAAAGTTGATTGAATGCAAGTCTCGCTGCCGAGATTCAGCTCGATCAGATGTCGAGATTTGGGTTATTTCCACTTGCAAAATTCCGCAGCACACATTCATTCATTCAATAAAAGAAGAGTGAAATTCATACGGATGTAATTTAAAAAATATAAATTTCTGTGTAGTTTTGACATTCTTACGATAGCTCAAACGTCGTATCTTGCTGTATCAGCTCCGGTTTGTTTTTTGATTTTGTTTTTGAATATTTATTTAGATGTATGCATTTTTTTTCATACATCTAGTAAGAAAATATATACAAATACAATTTAGAGATACAGATACATTTTTACAAATACATTTTAAGAGGAAAAAAAGATTACTAGACAAAAATACATTAAGGAAAACAGATAACTATGTGACTAAAATAATATTGAAAAGATTGTTACAAATCAAAAAACATTCTTTACACATAATGCACATATCATACGAAAAGTGTTAAGACGGTGCTTACGGCATTCGGAAGGCTGTTATAAAGTTTTTGACCTTTATAAAACGCGCTATTTTGTGTGCATGAAAGTTTAGTTTTGGGAAGCCTAAAGTCTCCGCGTCTTCTCGTAGGATAGTTGTTAGTTGACATTTTAGTGGAATATAATGTTACTCTGCAGATAATTTGGTAGCATATTATTTTTAAGCTTGAATATCATTTTTAATGTATTATATATTGTATATTGTTTTGTTGTCATCATATTTGAATTTTGTAACATAATTTTAACTCTAGTAAAAATGTTGCATTTTAAAATCATCCTCACCCCCCTATTTTGTATAACATAACCTAACAGGAATAAAACACTAGAACAATAGAATTGTAAACAAGGCGCGTTGTCTTGAGATGCAAGTTATTTCTGATCCTTTTTAGGAACTCAACTTTTTTAGCAATTTTCTTTGTAATGTAAGTGTTTGTCGAATTTTAATTTATCATCTAATATCACACCCAGTTATTTAATACAGCTAATCCTTTCCATGTTTTCGTTATCAATTTTTAGTTTTGCCTGCTCGTTTTCACCTAGGATTAAAAACTTTCAATTTGAGTTTGTATTGGTTTAGCCAAAGCATTACATAATTTAAATCAATTTGTATTTTTACTATGGCGTCCCGTAAATTTTTACTTGCTATGTATGACAACGTATCATCAGCAAATAGTTTAATTGCACAATGCTTTAAAACTTTGACAATATCATTCACGTACATAATGAACAACAATGGACTTAAGACAGAACCCTGTGGAACGCCTTTATAAGTACTATGTGGTTCAGATGTTACACCACCATATTTTGTTATTTTTGTTCTTTCTGATAGGTAATCAACTAACCACATATTTTCTTTACCATTAATTATTCCAATATTACTTAATTCTTTGATTAATCTACCTCTGTCTATTGTTTCAAATGCCCGCTTTAAGTCTAGAAATACTGCAAGAATTTAACTTTTTTATTCTCTAAAATTTTTCCATCATCTATTATATAGTTGATAGCTGTTTCACAAGAACATTTTTTCTAAAGCCAGATTGTTGTCGAACTAATATCTGATTGGCCTCAATATATTCAGTTAATTGCTACTTTATTGTATTTCAGTATTTGTTCATATTTGGGTAAACAATTGATCGGTCTAAAGTCGTCAAATTTTTTTGGGGTTATCAATTTTCGGGATAGGAGTTATTACAGATGTCTTCCAAGTTTTGGGGAATACTCCACTATTCAAAGATTCATTGATAATTTGGACCATCGATTCGCCAATAAGATTTATAGAGTCTTTGATTATATTTATTTTAATACCATCTGGGGATTCCCTCGACTTCATATTACTCAGCACCCTCTTCAAGTACGGTAAATCTGTATTTTCAAACTTATATTCTTCATCGGTGCATATAGCCTCCTCTAGTTGGTTTTGGTAGAATACGTTCCGTCTGGGAAATCAATTGACTTTACAATTTCTTTTTGTTTACTCTTTATGATTTCTTTTAGTGTTATCCAAAGTTTTCTTGGTTCATTCTGTTGTGTTTCTAATTTTTGCTTATAATAATCGCATTTATGTTGTTTGGAATAAATATTACAAACTTTCTAATATGCATTCCATTTTTCGTCTGTTGGTTCCAATTTTGCCGCTTTATATGCATTATATCTTTGTAGCTGAAGATTGTGTAATGGTTTTGAATACCATTTATTCGTATTTTTAAACTTAACCCTTTTTATTGGCATAATTTTATTGATTGCTGTAGTCAAAATATTGACGAAGTTCTCTGCTTTGTCATTTAGATAATTTGATTTGGTAACTTGAGAAACACTATTTTGTAAAGTTTCGCCAAATTTTTTTTGTCATTTTCCCTTTCATCTCTATATGTAATTTCCCTTGATTCATTTTTAATTATACTCGTTTCAAATATTGATAATATATTTTCGTGGTCTGATATTTTTGTTTATGATCTAACTTGGACATGAATTATTGTTATTAATAATAACAATAAAAACATTATATTTTTGTCATTTCACTTCAACTGTGATAAAGATGTTATTACTTTTTTAAAATTTTACACAAAGTTTATTATCCTTTTTTTGAATATGTCAATAAAATCTCAAATTACTCAGTAACGTCCCATGAATCACTAATGCAGAGCTCTCCTAGTACGATTTGTATAATATATAAATTTCTTTCGACGATAAAGGCGAAGTTTTTAATGCCTCTTTTCGATTGCTTGGGAAGTTTCTATTAATGCGATTATATTTCGTTCTGCTCGATAAATCGCACAGATAAAACTTGGCAATAAAAACATATTTTCTGGCGGTCTCAATTAGCATTTATCAGAAGAGGGAGGGGGAGAAATATTTATGGTAATCGAAATATTTTTTTAGGATCTGAAAATACGTTGCCAAATGGCTGCTTTACATAATATTTCTGTCACATCGCAAAGTGTTGGCACTCTTGTAATGGAAAGTTTGTTAACACTTGTGATATATTGCAACATATTAAATGATGATAAATTCTTTGGATTAAATTCACACTTTATGTAATCTTTTGTTAACAACCAAAATGTCAAAAAATTTTAAAGTGTATTTATTTTTTATATGAATACCGCACAAGAGTCCCAACTGCTCCCGTCTGGAGCCAGTGTGAGACTATGGCATCCCCAATTGGGGTATGTTGTGAGGCTGAAGGTAGTGGGGAGGGGAAGGAGGCGGGGAAGAGGAAGGTTGGGAAGTACCTGGCTATTCAGATCTGGTCACTAAACACGGCTAAAGCCATTTTCAAGCAACGTTTCAATTCTGAATGGTGGTCTTACACCAGGGCGATACTGATAGTATCTTCCACTCTGGAAAGTGCCGCAAATATACTGTATATTATTTTAAATGAATTAATTGTGAAATAACACAAATTAATCAAATAAAATTTATTTGCGCATGCCGGGTTCGAACCCGCGACCTCCGGAATGTGAGTCAAGAGTCTTAGCCACTGGACTACGGAGGTCATGACTGATGGATAACGATTTATCTGTGGTAAACGGTTGTTTATTAGTTGTATTAAAAAAAATGAAGTTGTATTAGGACCACGGTCACACAAGACAAGCTACGTTTTGAAACACACGTCATATAATATGAGAGTTACATTGTTCTTTTGATAGCGTCGTGTGGAATTTTATAAATATCATAAATAATAGATTAATTAATTATGACCGGTCAGTGGTTGAGTGGGCATCGTGCTTGGGTCCCATCCGGACGTGGCATGTTCGATTCCTCGGCTGGCTTAGTCCTCCATCACAACACAAGCAACATTTTCGGCTTTCTGTGGTGGTAGTAGGAGATTTTCAAACATTGTTGGGTTATTCGTAACCCGGGAATATTTGTCTTAATGACCGGTCAGTGGTGGAGTGGGCATCGCGCTTGGGTCTCATCCGGGCGTCGCGTGTTCGATACCTCGGCTGGCTAAGTCCTCCATCACAACACGTGCAACATTTTCGGCTTTCTGTAGTGGTAGTAGGAGATTTTCAAACATTGTTGGGTTATTCGTAACCCGGGAAAGTTGGTTTCTTTTTAAAAATAAAAAAAATAGTGACGAAGGTCCCCCATGTAACGATTCTGAGAAGTGTTTTTGCCACGTTAGTTGTTGAACCTCATTGATTTTTGATTCACATATTTTATGATAGTGTGTGTAAAACGATTCAAATAAATAAGCCGATAAATAATTTAATGTTTTGCCGAAAGTTATGGTCAAGTTTCGGTTCTTCGAAGTGTTAAAGTTTAAGATTTAACCATCGCGTAACAATTCAAAATCCTGCCGTAAGTAAATTTGGTGACATTGTTGTTGTGATATTAAATGCGATGTTTCATCTAGTCTGCATAACACGTTCCATATAATAATCATTTTCACACTTTAAGAATATCGACCACTATAACACGGCATGTGCCTAGCATGGTGGTCGAAAAATCTACAAATTATGCAAAAGAAAAATTTATAATAAGAATAAACATAATGTAAATTATGAAACATAAATATAAGATGTTAATCCTTTTCTCACTAGGGTATCCTATGCCGAGGAGTGAAAGGTTTTAGATAGAAGGTTTTCAGCGACTTCCATGATCCATTGGTCCATTCTATGGTCCTATTCATGGTATGGTAGGATTTTTTTGTTGTTAAACTTCCATGATGGTGTTTTTAAAATACTAATCAGTTCTTTTTCCGATCATTCCCAAGATTTAATGAACTTAATGTCGTTATTGTGTTTTATTGTGGTTGAGGCTGAGTGGGGTTTGTCATTCATTTTTACATCTAAATTCAGAGCTTCTTTGGAAATAATTTAATTTTACACAATGTAATACTCAGCCAGTAATGTATTATTACTGGGAATATGGAAAGATTAGCTACTTTAGACAATTTGTGTTTTTTCTTCGCCGCTTGCAGTTGATTCGTTCATTTTCCAAAATTCGTTGTTTTTTGTTACGTTTCCACATTTCAACAATATACTCTTTAGTACTTGTGAGCTAGATGTCGTCCGTTTCGCTTACAAATAAACCAGATATCCTTTTTCTTAGCCTTGTTGATAGCAATAATTACTTCTCTTTTTTTAATGTTTTCGATGTATGTTTAATAATTATTTTGCATACATCAGTCTATTGTAATATAGCTAAGCCAAATTTATCCTTTATATGGTTTTGTCCTGTCTTTTTTTATTAATTGGCACACAGAGTCCTTACTCTATTCCTTATTGCCCGGAGGCCTCCTGCTCTTTCAAATGTTTATATCGGTAGTTAAAATCAAAAGTAAAGATTTTTTTAATGGAAAATTTTCGTTTATTTCCTTCCTCCGTATGTTCCACACCATTTGATAAAAAAAAGGTACGAAGAACTTTCTATATGCAAAAGATATTCAAAGGGTAGGTATCGAGAATCTATTATTGGCAGCTGGCCGCGTTACCTTTGATAGCTTTTTACCAATAACTATAGCGTTAAAGGTTATACCTAAAACTTGTAATGCAACCACGCTAAGTTCTCTCATAAATTATGATGATAAACGTAATATAACAAATCGACGCTTTTGTCAATTTTTACGTTATGTTTGTTTAGCGAATTCTGGAACACAATTTCTGTAGTAACGAGTCTTTTGTTAAACGATTTAATAGAACAAACAGTATTTGTTAGGGCTTAAATTATCAAACAACTAGATATTTCCTGAATGCATTGTTTACCAAACAGCCACTTTATTGTTTGCATATTTATGAGATCGTTAGGAACGAGTTAGGCATCTGAACGCTTAAATATTTATACCCCCACTAAAACAATTTGCGTACTAATGTTATGATAAACAGAATCAGCAAATTTGAAATGTTAATTGGCGTCTTATGTTCTGCCGATTCTGGTAGGCCGCTAGCAGTGCCGGATAAGTACCCCTCCCATGCTATTTCCTATTCTGATCACATTCATCAACCATCTGACACCCAAAGTGGTTGATATTACAAGCCTCATCTTGGTGAAAAACCGCCCCTCAGAATCGAACGCATTGAAATGGCAATTGGCGTATTTGGTGCCCAGAATTTAACAGCCAGGTACGTTTTTTTCAAATGTTTCTGGCTTCCACCCTTCAAAGTTGTTCTAGGCCATCAATTCAAGTTATGGAGAGAGGGAAGGTGAAAATGTATTAATTGTATTTAAATGGGAAAACTTCAAAAGCACAAGGAAGACTGGAGTCGAGTTCAGACTCAGACGAAATAAGATGTTGAAAGGAGGGCAGGCAATTTTAGATAAGGCATGAGAGAAGAGAGGATTTTGTATTTAATTATTTTATTTTATTTTAGAGAGGCACAACCAAAAAATAGGTGATCTAAAGTGCACACGGAATAATTTTAATTCTATTCGAATCAGTAAAGAAATTCCTTATTTGGAAAAATGGGAGAGTTGTTGAAACCACGATTTTGATGGGATAGTCTTTTGTCATTGCAGGTTCACTTGGATTGACTAGCAAAGTGCGAGTACTCTGCCCAAATATTGCAAGACCTATTTTAAAAGATGGAAATCTTATCAGATAAGATGTGGTTTGTGAGGGTAACAACAGGGTTGGATGCTCCTTGTTTTGCCAAGGAATCCGCAATATTATTTCCCATGACGCCAACATGTCTAGGAATCTAAATCAGAGTTAAGGTTTTTCCAATGCTTTGAATAGAGGCAATCAGGACCAGAATCAGGCATACAGAGTGATGATAAGGAAAAAAAAGAGGACAGGATTTAAGTAGTTTTCGGGGGAACTGTGATAGTCAAGGAGAACAAGTGAATGTTCAAAATTGGTTCTTCGTACACACAGATCTTCAATATAATCGTTATCATTTCTTATTTACATTCTCTATAAAGTACTTACTTCGACTTTATTTATTTTATAATTATATCATTTTTATATTCTTTCATGTATTGCTTTCTATGTTCTATACTTTTCATATTATTTTTATATTCTACTGTATTCTTTCATACTCTTTTATACTCTATAGTCATTTATTGTTTCCATACTCTTTAGTCATTTACATTCTTTTATATTCATTTGTATTCTTTAAATTTCTTTAATATTATTTTATATAATATGTATATTTATATATTTTTATTTTATTTTTTTATATTCTCGCACATTTCTTTATATTGCATCTGTTAATATACTGTATATGAAAATCGACTACCACAACACAGGCATGTGCCTAGTATGGTGGTCGAAAAATCCCCAATTCATGTAACGAACACTTCAAAGAATAAAGAAACTTAAAAAAAAAATATATATATATATATTTTGTGACATCATTATTTTTCATTATATAATGAAAAATAAATAACTTCGTTTACACAACTATAAAATTAATAATGGCAACATGTTTCAATAACAATGCTTCATCAGGACAAGATGTTATTTAAAAAAAAATATTGACAAAATAGTATAGACAAATTAGAATAAATTATAACAAAGACGAAATATTAAAAAGGAGAGGTGGTTAATTGTTTAAAAAATCTCATAAAAATAGTAACATAAAACTAAATATAAAAATTATTTTAGGATGTATAAAATTGCATTTAGATAATAAAAAAACTATTAAAACAAACAATAAAAACATGTAGTCTAAATAACAAAATAAATAATAATAATTATTGTAAGTATAATTAAGAAAATAAATTTAAAAGATGGCTATTTTTAAAAAAATGTTTTGTTATAATAATAATAATAATATTTGGCTGATTTATAAAGCGCCGTTTTCATGAAAAATCATCTCAAGGGCGCTTATATATAATATGTTACTATTAACGCTTTTTATAATTAAAATGTAAAATTTTAAGACCTTTATTAATATCAAAAGAATGACTTGTTTCTAAAATATGGTTAGCAAACTCTGAATAATTTTTATTATTTAAACATCTTTTCAAAATTTCTTGAAGTTTTTCCTATATTAAAAAAGTTACAATTAAATATTATTTTAAAATGCATATACAAATATCGTTATACATGAAACGTCTAACAATTTTATATATCCTTAAATATTTTTTATATTCATTTTATATAACTATTTTTATGAGATTTTTTAAGCAATTAATAACCTCTCCTTTTTAATCTTTTGTCTTTGTTCTAATTTATTCTAATTTGTCTATACTTTTTGCCATTTTTTTTAAAATTAACATCTTGTTCTGATGAAGATAACATTGTTATTGAAGCATGTGGACATTGTTAATTATATAGAGGTGTAAACGAAGTTAATTATGTTCAAAATTGGATTTGGATACGAGTATTTAGAAGCCTCAATTATTGCAATGCACTTGGCTATAAATATTTAAAATATGAAATATTATCTTACTAGAATTATTGTGATAAACGTGAATACATATACCGCAGTGCTTTTCACACAATAAGTATTACCGAAGGAAAAGCGCTGCAGGCGAAACGTCATTGGAAATTAACTTTAATTGATAGAAAACTTCTCGCTAGGGTACCGCTGAGGTAGAACGATTGGTAGTTTTTTAAATGCTTTATTTTTTTTTATTTAGTGCATTGATTATTGCAGTTGTTGAGATTTTTCGACCACTGTGCTAGGCACAAGCCAATAGAGTCACGTGGGGTAACGGTACGCAGAGTGTAAGTGTTCGCAATGATGTTTCCGAGGTGGTCGTGCCTGTTTCGCACCCGCACGTTCCTTAATTCAGTAGCGTTTTGGGAGGCATTGAAGCAGGATACGAGTACAGTGAATCCTAATTTGAAAATAAAAATTGGTAGGTAAATAACTGTTTTTCGTGCTTTTTCTATTTTGTCATCTGCTATCGACATGTTTGCTTACCGATGTGTACTATTGTGTAACCAACTGAGTCAGAGCGATGCGGTCTATGATAATTTTTGGTAAAATATTGTTAGTTACACGGGTGCAAAGTGATAATTCTATTAAAGATAACCACTAATCTGATTTGAACACTTCTCTACGGTATGCGAATACTTACGCCGCACGTGGGGTAAGTGTTCGTAATCGACATGCATATAAACATTTTTATATAACTTTTTGATTTATGAACTACATAAGGTTTTTATGTTTGTTTGAGATGCCTTAATGATCAATCATATCAATAAACAAAAAATGAGCAAAATACCTTAAGCGTTTTAATACAAAAATCCCAATGTAAAAACTGCGTACGGTTACCGCACGTGACTCTGTTAAGATAACTTTTAAGAACTTTTTTTAATCCGTTTTCGCAGGGCCCTTGAAAAGAGCAGGCCCGTAGTCAATTACCTACTCTGCCTTATCGTTAGTCCGGTACTGGAAACCGGCAGCTGAGTGGGCTGGTAATGACTGGGTGTAATGGATTCTGATACATGCATGATCTGCATTGATTAGTCTGAGAATATCTCATAGAGTGCCATTAATGAATTGATGGTTGCTTTCATTACACAAGGTAGAATAATTAATTATTATTAGCGGTTTCGAGGAGTATAGTGATTAAGACCTTGCGGTATGTTACATCATATTCATCGGAGATGGTTTAAGTGTATCGGATTTATGATATATAACCATTAAAGATATGGAGATTGTTTGCGTGCATTACGTTTCGCCAATAAAGAATGAGGATAAGAAGTGTTTTTTCTTACTAGACCGAGCTTGTAAAATTTTAATCTTTTTATTTTTTATATGAATACCGCACAAGAGTCCCAACTGCTCCCGTCTGAAGCCAGTAAGACTATGGCATCCCCAATTGGGGTATGTTGTGAGGCTGAAGGTATTGGGGAGGAGATAGGGAAGAGGAAGGTGGGGAAAGTATCTGGCTATTCAGATCTGGTCACCAAACACGGCTATTGCCATTTCAAGCAACGTTTCAATTCTGAATTGTGGTCTTACACCAGGGCGATACCGCGAGTGTCTTCAACTCTGGAACGTGCCGCAAATATACTTTATATTATTTTAAATTAATAAATTGTGAAATAACACAAATTAATCAAATAAAATTTATTTGCCACGCCAGGATTCGATCCCGTGACCTTCGGTGTGCGAGTCAAGAGCCTTACCGCTGGACTACGCCGGCCGTAGTTATTTTAAGTGTAGCGCGTTGGTGACAGCTCAATGTATAAAAGTGGTCTAGTTTCAATGTACATGAAAAGGCCGATGGTTGAGTGTGTCGCATTTGCGATGCTTCTTGAAGATAGATCGTTGGAAAGTTTAAATGCGATACCTTCGTTCTGCTCCGAGGAACATGCCTCATTGATCCTCAAACTCATCAAATGCGCGCCCAACATATATGTAGGTATTCGTCGTCTACGTCAGAGAGAAAGTACAGCAAACGCAGCAGAAGGTTTTAATTGATTTATTCAATAATTACAATAAAATGCAAGTCGATAAATATAGTACAAAGTGATCGACGTGGGTAAGTGCGTGAAGTGAGTGACCTCTCCATCGGCCGTCCAGGGTTTATATACCGGGTGATTCCTTTGTTCTCGAACTTCTGAGTGGGGTATAGCGCGTGTGACTTGAACCTTGACGGTGACTCCATAGTTCATTTTTATTAATTGTCAATTTTACACGGGTTGAGTATTTTGTCTACTCGTCGTTTGGACGGATGTTTTTCGGTATGCTTTTGCTTGGTCCGCGGCTTTCGTATCGGGTGTCATTGACCGATATTGCTGTTTCAAATTCCATTGTCGTCTGTTTGTTGAATCAGCTTCCTTCGCCTGCTCGTGTTGATCGATGGTTTGTTTTTGGGGTCGGCATCCTGCGTCGGTATTTTTAGCAGAGGTGACGCGGCTGCTACATATATGTACATGGTTGACATTCGTTACATGAGAACGGTCGCTTCTTCGACTCGTTCTTGAGTTCAACAGCTCGGCTGTGGAACGATTTGCCGACCTCTGTGTTTCCTCTTTCCTGGAACATGGGTCTCTTCAAGACCAATGTTCACTCCTTCCTCTCTTCAAAAAGACCCTCCTAACAGCATCTCAGATGACAAAGACCCTGAGGGAAATCATTTTCCTCCGGGCCTCCTGTGTGGAGTTGATGTAAAAAGAAATAATTAAATAACTGGATAAAATTTAAATTTAAATAATTAATTTTATGAAAATATGTTAAATCTGTGTGTATTTATTAAAGTGAGGTGCTTTCGCACAAAAACGGCGCGATATGAAATATCCAATTATTATTATTAAGTAAGGAGGTAGTTTAAGTGTATCGTCGTCATGATAGATTATGATCAAAAACAGAGCGATTGTTTGCGAGACACATTAGTGATGTGTCAGGAATCATAAACGAAATGTATTTTGTGAGATTTTAAAGATTTTCATGTATATCCTTCAAAATTACGATTAAAAATAGTTATCTGGATAAAATTCGCTTTGTCATAAATATATGTTTTCTATTGCTTATATCTGAACTCCATATTATATATCAGTAAGTGTGGTATGTAAAAAAAAACATTACGCCCCAGTGCATATAGTATAGGATAGTATATTAGGAATCCCTACTTAATAATAATTATATATCATAATATATGTAAGAATCGTTGGATTCCAATATCCGCCCTAATGAATTTTGGTAAAAAATTAGGTGTGAATACCATCTGTTGTGGTTTCTCACAAGAAATTGCGACGCCGTTGTTATTATTTCCAAAAGTCTTCTAGTGTATATGGGCCTGTAATAATTAAAACACATTTTTTAAATAACTATTATACATTTAATTTTGGGACCGAGAAGGCATCATTTAGGTCAAATTTCTGCTTCACCTTTTTTTTGTTTTTTATATGAATACCTCCCAAGAGTCTCAGCTCTTCCCGTCTGGAGCCGGTGAGTCTATTGCATCCCCAATTGGGGTATGTTGTGAGGCTGAAGGTAGTGGGGAAGGGAAGGAGATGGAGAAGAGGAAGGTAGGAAAATACCTGGCACACGGCTAACGCCATTTCAAGCAACGTTTCAATTCTGAAAGGTGGTCTTACACCAGGGCGATACTAAGAGTATGGAACGTGCCGCAAATACACTATATTTTATTTTTAAATGAATTAATCGTGAAAAAAACACAAATTACTCAAATAAAATTTATTTGCCACACTGGGATTCGATCCCGCAACCTTCGGAATGTCTTACAGCGAGCCTTACCGCTAGACCACGTCGGCTGTAAACTGGAAACCATCAAAGCATTAAGATATTGTGAAACCCTAAAAAAACTCAAAAGGAGAATTTAAAACCAAAGGAGGGGATTGCTGACCAGAAAAGTGTGCTTGTTTCACGAAACGTCCGTCCTCAACCTTAGCCACCAATACGCACTTGGACTCATTTGGTTGGGATGTTTTGAATAACCCCCTGTATTCCCCTGACTTGGTGTCTCCAGATTATCATCTTTTCACCTCTTTGAAGGCATATTTATATGGGTGAACATAAATTTTCAACCGACGAGCAGATGCAGAAAGAGGTTCTGAAGTGGTGGAAAGAGCTGGCGGTAGAGTTTTTCAAGGATGGTATAAAGAAACTTGTGCCACGGCTTACCACATGCATTGAACGGGATTTCGATTATGTGGAAAAATAGTCAACAAGTGTATCAACAATATCCTGTAATTTTTGTTCAAATACACTTTTTTTTAAATATAAAATTTAGTACACTTACTTTGAGAACATCCCTTAATTTTAGCATTTCATTAAAATACGGGTACACTGAATTATAGTTGATTTCATATTTAATAAACATTTTATTAATTGACAACAAAATCAAAAGGAATCCATATATTTAAATCATGAATCATGACAATGACTGACAAACACTCCATGCGAACAACTTCCTTGCATTTGGTTGGGAAGTTTGAGTAAGTCAGGTTTGTACGTTGTTATGCTTAGTTTTAGGCGCGATTCCAGATTCTCATCAAAAAGACGACTTCTTAGTTTACTCTTAATAAAGTTCATGCTTGAGAAATATTGTTAGCATAATACGTAGAATCGAAAAGGGAAAGACCAGCAAACGCGATTTTTTTCAGCTGATCGTAAGAGTCAGGAATATTATTCCAGGTCTTTTAAAGCAGACCACTTGTCTTATGAACTAAGCTCACACTTATTTCCAATATTTCCAAATCAACACAAAGACTTTTAAATTTAGAGCTTATTTTTATTTTTTATTTTTTTAGCTTTTCATTTTAATCATATTTTGTTATTTTTTTAAATCCAGCAATTGTATTTCAAAGTAACTAATGTCAAAGCCAAAAGGAGAAAATTTCAAATCTGTTATCGAAGCATTAAGAGAGAGTTTGAAGAATTCTAAGGTCGCTCTACTTTATAAAATAAATTCCTGAAACCTGCCGAGAAATGATTCCCTCATATATAAAACGGTTGTTTTGAAATAGTGTTTACCTATATTTTCTTTTATTATTTATTTTTAATTATTTATTTACATTATTTAATCCCGCTAGTCTACTTATGTAGTTTGTCAGCAGGTACATAATGACAACTTTGGTACATTTTCAGACATTGTAAATATATAATTTTATTCAATAAGACATATCAATGGGGGAATTATTTTCTTAGCAATGCTTCAGCAGTTTCCCTTTCGAAATCTTGAGCAAAGGGGATATCGGCGCGTCTTGTGGATAACTGTGTCAGAGTCGCACATAACGGGCCAAGGAGCCGCATGCGGCACCGGAGCCGCACTTGCCTACCTCTGCCGTAGGCAATTGCCGACTCAGCCTTTTGCTTAGTCCGGCTCTGGCAATTAGGCAGCTGTGCGAGTTTGTTTTTTATACAAATCTTCAGTTTTATTTCGAGATTGATGAATTTTGCCCACGTGACCTTCATAACTTGACAACTCGTAGGTTGGTAATGAATTATATTATTAATAAAAGCCAACACTAGTTTTCGAACAACAACCCCATCCTCTTTCTCACTCCTTAAGCCCGGGCAACGTAGGGTGCTTCAACTAGTTTATTGTAAAATGAAGAGTTTACTTAATCCTTACTATTTCAATAAACGTAAAAATATTTTTCAAATTACAAACATGTTTTTTTAATATTTCAACAAACATGACGGTAGGTATACTAAATAAATAAGTTAAAAAAAACCGTAAGTGTAAATTAAGCAAAATATTCGTTTTTTGGTTAGAAAAAACCAGACTTGACAATAACTCAACGAAATCACATGAAGAATCTGATAATAGAATTAGAACAACGGAAAAATAGCGGTGAAACAAATCTCACGATAAAATATGTTCATTCTATTCCGAAAATCGTTCAACAGCATACACCAAAAAACTACACAATAAACTAAATCAATGTTACCTATATTATCAAAACGTCAGAGGAATTCGAACTAAACTGGACACTCTCAGACTAGAAATAACTACTTCAATATTTGATGTGTTGATTTTCACAGAAACTTGGTTACATCCGGATATTCACACTGCAGAACTAGGAATGTCAAGATACAACGTTTTCCGCCGGGATAGAAATCAATCTACAAACGATGACATTAAAAACAATAAAAGAAGAGGTGGTGGAGTTCTGATTGCAGTAGCGAAAAATATTGTCTCCAGACAGTTAAATACAAAAAACGTTGAAATAGAGCAATTATTTGTTATGATTAATACAGGTAAAAACAGAATTTTATTGGGTAATGTGTACATTCCGCCTAAATCGGATATTAGTATTTATACTAAGCATTTTGAAGATATTGAAATTTTACAATTAAAATATCCAAAAGTAAAAATAATTATAACTGGCGATTTTAATCTTCCGAACATCATTTGGAATCAAAACTTTATGGAATTGACAGGTATAGAAAACGCTGGCTTGTCAACTATAAACAAAGAAGTAATAAGCATGTCAAATTTTATAAATCTAACACAATTAAATAAAATTGAAAATTGTAATAACAAAATACTGGACTTGGTATTTTCAAGTGATACTTCAGTAACTGTAGTAAAATCAAGTGAAATAATATTACCTGTAGATAACTATCATCCTCCATTAAATATTAGCGTATCACTAAATAAAATACCAAATCTACAGTGCAAAAAATCACTTCACAATTTTAATAAAGCTGATTTTAATCACATTAATGAATGCTTAAATGCTACTGATTGGAATTTTTTAAAACAAGAAAATATTAACGAAAATATCAACGTATTCTATAAAATAATTCACAATATCATAGAAAAAAGTGTGCCTTACATTAAATGTAAAAATAATGTTTTCCCTCAGTGGTTCAATAAAGATTTAATAGACTTGACTCTATTGAAGAAGAAAATACATAAAAAGTACAAAAATTCTAAATCAATTAAAGATTATATTCAATTCAATTCAATTCGACGCCAATGTCATGATCTTTCTAAAAATTGTTACAAAGAATATTTAAATAATGTGGAAAATTCAATTGCAAATAACGACATCAACACTTTATGGAAGTATTCAAAGTCATTAAAAAGAAATGAAATAGATATACCTGCTAGCATGTTTTATAACGGCATAAATGAAAATAATGCAGAAACTATTGTTAATTTATTTGCTTCATTTTTTAAAGATGTATATGACAACACAATTGATGATAGTGAAATTCCTTTTTTTTCATCTAACATCAATTTACAAATTTCTAACATTCACATAGATATAAATGAAATTAAAACCCATATTAACAAATTAGATGTAAAAAAAAGTTCGGGTCCTGACAAAATACCCCCAATTCTATTGAAACACTGTATACATGCCTTGTCGTATCCCCTCTATTTAATTTTTAATATGTCATTGTCATCGGGATATTTTCCAATTGCATGGAAAAATAGTTACATCACACCCATATTTAAAAAAGGTGACAAATGCGATATACGCAACTATAGACCTGTGTGTATACAGTCAACTATTCCGAAGCTGTTTGAAAAAATTATTTTGGATAAAATTATTTTTAAATTAAATGGGATTATAACAGGGTTTCAACACGGTTTCATGAAGAATAGATCAACTCTGACAAATCTACTGATATATGAAAACTTTATAGCGAATGCCTTTGCAGATAAATGTCAAGTAGATTCGATATATACTGACTTCAGCAAGGCGTTCGATAAAGTTTGTCATAAAATATTGAAAAATAAATTAAGGAGTATGGGTATAACCGGGAACTTTCTTAAATGGGTAGAGAGTTATTTAACAAATAGGCAACTGTTTGTAAAGTTAAATGACGTAATATCCGATGCCTTATCTGCCACTAGTGGTGTGCCACAGGGCTCCCATTTAGGACCAATACTGTTTATTTTATTTATTAATGACATTGTAGACGTTTTTTCCGATGTTGATATCCTGTTATTTGCTGATGATTTAAAATTATATAAAAAAATTAAAAATATTTCTGATTGCATAATTTTACAAAAAAATTTAAACAACTTGTTTAATTGGTGTATATGCAATAAACTGGCACTTAACATTAGTAAATGTCATATAATAAGATTTTATAAAATAAAGAAACCGATCATTTATGAATACAATCTTGACAAAATTATATTAAACTCAGTAGAAACAATAAATGATCTAGGTATTATTTTTAACTCAAAACTTACATTTATTAGCCATATAACTAATATTATTAATAGAGCAATGAAGATTTTAGGATTTATTATTAGAATAACCAAACAATTTTGTAACATTGATACTATTCGCATTTTATACATAACGGTAGTGAGAAGCATTTTAGAATATAACTCTACGATTTGGGCTCCACATTACAATATCCATATTCAAGCGATTGAAAAAGTCCAGCATAGATTCCTTAGGTATATTAATTTTAAATTAGGTATTCCAAGAGAATCCGTGGACTATAATTTGTTATTAAACTGGACTAATCTCGTAAATTTATCAGATCGCAGAAAAATCTGTGATCTATTAATATTATATAAAATAATTCACTCGGTCTTGAATACCCCTGATTTAATAGAACTAATACGATTTCATTGTCCTGGTCGCGCTAACAATAGACTGACTCTACCGTTCTACTATAATAACACACATACATTATCACATTATTACTCACCAATCAGTCGATTACACATTTTGGGAAATGAATATGCTAACATCGGCGACATTTATTTCTTAAAATTAGCGCAATATAAACATGCACTCAAAAATTATTTTTCCATAATGTAACTTTATATACGCAATATGGACATGTTGAAATGAAATGTTGATATTTCTCATTGTTCTTTTTTTGTTATTTTTTGTTGTGATACACAAAATAATTGTATGTTATTTTGAAGTTTCAGTTTTTAAGTTTTTTATTTTTTCCATAATGTAACTTTATATACGCAATATGGACATGTTGAAATGAAATGATGATATTTCTCATTGTTCTTTTTTGTTATTTTTGTTGTGATATGTAAAATAATTGTTTGTTATTTTTAAGTTTAAAACTATTATTATGTAATGATATTATTTTTCTTACTTTTGTACTCTATTATATGTTTATTTATAAAAGGCAGTATAGCCGTTTATGTATTTAAAATAAAATAAAAAAATAAAAATAGAAAGAATGAAGACCTTCATAAAAACAGAGTGTGCAATTTAGACGCAGTAGAAGTGAAACTTTCAGAAAACTAAAGTAGACAAGAGTGGAGAGATTACAAAGCACTTTTTTTATCAATGTGAAGAATGATTTTTCCATATTTTTGTCGTCGAATTCCAGTGCACCTTTTCCTATACATTTGGTCATCTTATTAGTATTTGTGTTTTCTTCTTCGGAGTCGCTAGATGCCGCTTTCTTTTGTATTTTCTTTGCCTGCTCATTTTGGAGAGGTTTGAAGATTGGATATTGATTTTACAAATTTTTTTTTTTGAATTCCTAGGATTCGACCCTTGATCCGCTGAATGTTTGGCCGCTAAGGTTCGTCAGGCGCTTTATACCGCTAGACCAAAGGAGACTTGCGTGGGACTGTGGATTTATCGTGCTATATTGCAACCAAGTAGCCGTGAAATAAATAAATTTATTTTTGCTGTCTCATTCCTTCGCAGGCTAAATCCTATAGATGTATTTGTTTCTTTCTTTTTAGTGTCGGTCGCTTTGGTTTCATCGGGTTTCAAATCACAACGGCGCTAAAGAATTTTTCACTTCAAAAACGTAATTCTTTCGACTCACGTCTATAAATAATACTTTAGTAAATAACTGCCTTTTGCAGTGCAGTGTACTGAGTAAGCTTCGCTTCGTACATGCGGTACGCATTATGTGCCTGTATAATATTTTCAAGTGTAAAAAAGTGTTTTATGTGAAAGTAAGCGTAGGTACTTTATTACAACGTACTCTGTGTGAAGTAGATTAACGTTCACAACCCTTTTTAACGTTCTGTTACGGGAAGCGATAAATCTATCCGACTCACTCGCGTGACAAACACGGAAGTAACGAGACTTTTTGACGAATGTTATTGCTTTATTTTCTCGGATAACCCTGTTGGGGTAATAAAGGCTGGAATTGATTTATATATTGTTTTCCACTGACAAAAATGTAAAACATTTTGAAATAAAAATAAAAAAAACTAGTTGAAGAGTTCAAAATAAATGCTTTCAATGTATAATATGGTTCCACGACAGTTCATCCTGCGACAGTTCAGCCGGCCGACAGTTCATCCTGCCGACAGTTCATCCTGCCGACAGTTCATCCCGCCGACAATTCATCCGGCGACAATTCATCCTGACAATTCAACCTAACCTAACCTAACCTAACCTAACCTAACCTCACCTAACCTAACCTAACCTAACCTAACCTAACATATAAGTATAACCTATAAGTATAAGTATGTCGTATTTTGTTATTCACGCATGCGTCTTCGGAGAGTCGAAATTATTGTTAGTAAAAATATTTTTACAGCGGATTTCCACTCAAGATGCCTTCAGATATAAGTATATCGATTTTGGTTGTACGGCCGTATATCCTCTTTGCATACTTACTTAATAAAAATCTTCTAAATGATCAGGCAGGATGAATTGTCGCCGGATGAATTGTCGGCGGGATGAACTGTCGGCAGGATGAACTGTCGGCAGGATGAACTGTCGCCCGGATGAACTGTCGCAGGATGAACTGTCGCCGGATGAATTGTCGCAGGATGAATTGTCGGGTCACCGTATAATATTAATATCTTATTGACTGAGCTCATCGAAGTCTTGTTTTGAGACGACCATTTTGGATTTGGCTTCAATAAGTTTGTTTGTGTGTTCGGTATCCGGTCAATCCTGTTAAAATAACTCACAAATTACTCGCGCAATCACAACTTATACCCATTACTAAAAATTACTACACTTAGACATTTTCCATGATTCTTTGCAAACATACCAAACTAATTTATTAAATTTCTTGGCGTGATGTAAATAAATATTATACATTTTAAAACTACTTACACTTAACCTTTCACTAAACCTTAATCAGTCAATTACAATTTGGTGTGCTTATAATTCTAGATTTTAAAATGTCTCTTTATTCCCCTCCCCCTCCCTTTACTTTCTTTTTATTATTATTACTTGTTTATTCACTAATTAAGTATTAAAACCCGTTATTACATATGTCAGGTGTAACCACCAAATAACATTCTTTGACTTACGTAATAGATACATAACTATGTAAAAATTTAACATCTTATAATTTGTATTAGAAGTAATGTACTATGTATGTCTTAATAAACAAATAAATATAAATGGTGGAAGGTTGATGAATGTTTGATAGTAGATACCGTTTCATTCCACTAGAGCGTCAGAGAGTCAAATCAACATTACACGAAACGTACAGAACTGTATATTTTGCTCCGATTTTCATAAACGTATCGGACGATATTTTTGCGTGAGAATATCTTTGGAAAATCGACAGTTCGGAATTATTCGAATTGACATTAAATACCGGGGCATCACACTTGTCCTATGCGGCGTATAACATTGTTGTATCAATGATTCAATCTGAACGGTGCCAGCACGACGACGCGCCGAACCGTGAGAATTAACAGGTAAGTTGAAAAATTCTTGAACGTTGATGGGAAAGCCCGTGCACTTAATTTTGCCCTTTTGCTAGTTGGTAGCGAAACAGTGCGTTGTGCGGGCTTCGTGTGGACGGAACCATTGATGCCCGGAAAAATAATGGCCAATTTGTAAATTTACAGTGCCACATTCCACAACTATCCGTGAATTTCACTGTCGCATTATATTTTTAGGATTGGGGGTAACGTTAGGCAGAAACTGACTAGTTTTTGAGACTGTGGTTAGTGGAGAAGAAAGGCAGTGAATTCTTCCAGGCCGATGCTTAACACCTTAGGTTGTGGAGACGAACGGTAGCGAATTCCCCTAGGCCCTTTGCTCAACACCATATGCGGTAGAGATGAACGACAGCGAAATACCCCAGGACGAAGCTCGACGCCGTATATGTTGGAGATATACGGTAGCGAATCACCTTAGGACGAAGCTCGACACCATATGTGGTGGAGACGAATGGTAGCGAATTCCCCAGGGCGAGGCTCGACGCCGTTTGTGGTGGAGATGAACGGTAGCGAATTCCCCAGGACGAAGTTCGGCACCGTATGAGTCGGCACCGTTCGATGGAGTCGTTAGTGAATTCTCCCAGGGCAAAGCTCGACACCGTGTATGGTGGATACAAAACGGAAGCGAATTCCCCCGGGCAGATGATCGACACGGTGAAGAATGGTAGCGAATTCCCCAGGACGGAGCTCGACGACATATGTGGTGGAGATGAACGGTTGCGAACTCCCCCAGGCCGATGCTCGACACCGTATTTGATGGAGATAGACGGCAGCGGAGTGTGGTTGTATCGTGATGGTTGGTGTAGATGCCAGAGATAGAAGTATTTTTGGAACGTTTCAGGGTGGAAGATATTCACAGTTTCGTCCTTGCGGAAAACTACCATTCTGCTGGAAATTCATACTTTTATCGAGTTGTGATCGCTCTCATGAAGTACTAGTATCAAAGAAAATATGAATAGCTGGTATCAGTCCTTAAAAACTCTAAAAAATAACAAGTCGAATTACGTGTAAATAAGATACAAATTTGTCTTCTCTCTCTCTCTTCATACTTTGAAATGATGCTCTAAAACACCCCTGAAGGGTGAAAGCCAGACATTGGAAAACAAAATCAGCACGCGATTTTATTACTTCTTGACTATTAAAACGCATTAATCGAGTTTTCTACTGCCATAACAATTTTACTGTAAAATACTCATATTTTAAAGTGAAATAATTACCGTTTGTAACGACATGCTCGCTTTTTACAGTAATAAATAAATTTATATTCTTATTCTATTGGAGTGAAAACTTTTTTAGCACCGTTATGAATTAAAACTCGACGAAACGAAAATAGCGACAGTAAAAATAGTCAAATGCACAACTACAGGATTTAGCCTGCGAGATAATGAGGTAGTATAATCGGTCTCCTCTTTGTGCGGTGCTTCGTAGTCTCCCCTTTTTATTTTAGTTATCCAAAGGTTTCACTTCCACCGCAATTGCACAATCTGATTTTATTTAATTATTTAGAAGCCCATTGGACTTTTATGTACATAGTTTATAAAAAAAATTGTAAAGTTTATAAGTAGATACATTATAAGTAGTAATATCAATAACATATTTTTGTTAGTAAAGTTCATAAAACGAAGAGATTTCTTCTTCGAACTTTGCAAAATAACTTTGTGGTATCATTTTTCATATAATGAATAAAAAAGCACTTTGTTTAAACCACTATTTTTAAAACAAATCAACATGTTTCGACAACAATGTTGTCAATATCCTGATGAAGACAACATTGTTGTCGAAACATGTTGATTTGTTTTAAAACTATTATTTTTACTATTTTTAAAACAAATCAACATGTTTCGACAACAATGTTGTCAATATCCTGATGAAGACAACATTGTTGTCGAAACATGTTGATTTGTTTTAAAAATAGTGGTTTAAACAAAGTGCTTTTTTATTCATTATACGAAGAGATTTCGTTTATTCGGCCATCTTTTCTATCTGCATATCCATTGTATTGGCCGTAAATAAGAATTACTTACATTAATGTGGTTTTCAGCGTGCATTTGGACAAAGTAAATGTCCAAACGGACGCAAAGAATGTCCAAATGGACAAAATTAGGCATTCAAATCGTCTATTTGCACAGTCACTTTATTCATTTGGATGGGTTTTAAAATCACTTTTCCAATAAAATTTTAGGATGAATTAATTGTTTGCGCCCATACATAGAAAAAAATAAATAGTTTTGTCCATAAACAAACTCAAATCTTTCAAGAAAAACTTTCAAATACACTATTGTATAGGTAACTCAATCCAATATTGCATTTGTTAGTCTTTCTTGAAAGATTTGAGTTTGTTTATAGACAAAACAATTTATTCATATTCATGTTGAGTACGTACGGACGCAAACAATTAATAATTTATCTTAATATTTTAGAGCATAACTTTCAAAAAGTTTAATTTCAAATAAATAAACTATCGCCATCTGCCAATCAAAGATTAGATTTTGAATTCTTTTAACTTTCAGTATCACCTGAACATAATAATACCACTAATTAAAGTAGTTTCTTCTATTATAAGTGTAATACGTAAAAAAAAAACATTGCACGTAACTTCCCAAAGTTTCTTCATTTCAACGTAATCCTAATCTCAATTCTACTTGCCAGTCCAGTTCCTGAATTAACAAGTAAGCTCACAAACTACATAAAATCTACATTATTACTGATGCCCTACGATAAGACTAACAACAGAAAAACTGAAAAAGAAAACATTGTATGTTACTTCCTTGGCTTCTCCATTTCAACGTAAACCCCAGAAGAATCTCAATTCTCCTTGCGAATTGAGTCCAGTTCCCGAACTAAAGCAAGTTAGCTCGCAAGAATAACAGATGGGGTGTCGATACAAATGGTCTTTAGTATCTGCTAGCGCATTCAACCACAGGAGTTCCCATTCAACAATTTTACTTCTCCATAATATATATACCCGCAGCAACCGGGGGCGAGTCCCATTCTACGAGATCAGCGAACTGGTCTCGACGGGCGAACAAATGATGTCTTGTTGTGTTCTAGACTTCTGGAACAAAAATATATGTTACAAGGTGGTTTTGAGAGGAAAATTGTCGAGTCCAATAAAATATTTTTACCTTATTTCAGATTCTGTGAAATATTTTCTTACGTGGTGCACATGGTGCAAGAACTGTTTTTCGAACGGGGTATTGTCAGTAGAAGGTACTTGATTAATGTTTTGTTACATACATACGCGTTTCCCAATAATTTAGGAGGCGAGTATGGGTACCGCCGCCCCGGTAACCATATATTGAACACCTCTGCCATAGGTCACCCCGAGGTTACTTAGCCGAGTGGTTTTTTGACTTATCAAGGGTGTCCGGATTCAAGAGATGAGTTTTTATGGGTCTTGGCGGTCTTGGAATCTGCCTATCAGCTGCGTGGCAGGCCGGATCAGGAGAGACTGGTTGATGGAAAACTTTTGATCTCTCTAGCATGACTCTTTTGCAACATTATCGTGGGATTATGTGGCAACAATTTAAATTTTTGAAAAGATGAATAATATAGTTTATTATGAGCAATGTTAACTCTACTAATGGCAAATGCATCGCAAGGAATGGTTTTTTTTATGTAAAAATGAAAAGAAAGTATTCGAAATACAAAACATACTGAATCTAACGCTGACTGGCAAAAAGGGCTTGCTGTTAATAAGCTGATGGTGATACCGCAAAAAGTTGCAGCTTAGCTGTAGATTGGATAGCGTGGCTTGCCCGAAACTCCTCGCGCAGATTTGAAAAAGAACGTAACATCTTGTGGTTCGAAAGTTTGCAGAACAATGGCTACCAGTCAAAAGGGCCGCCCAGATGCAGGACAGGATGATGTCTTCAGATGGTAAAATTCATGGCAAGTCACTTCCAATATGTTTGATCACGGTCATCGTGAGAAGTCGATCCGTCGTATATCAGTCCAGAGGGTCGCTCAACCCCCTGGGTTGCTTCACAAATATTGAGTAAAGCTTCATTTGAATTCTCGAGATTTGAATTCTGCCAGCAAGTTTGGCAACAGTTCAACTCCAAAATATTCCAGAGCTGGCAATCTGACCAATGCGCAATTATCAATGCTTAAGTACTGGAGGTGCCATACACCTTGTTTATTGCATACATATCATGCTTCGCATTGGGAGGGTTA
Organism: Limnephilus marmoratus; assembly: GCA_917880885.1. Taxonomy (NCBI): domain Eukaryota; kingdom Metazoa; phylum Arthropoda; class Insecta; order Trichoptera; family Limnephilidae; genus Limnephilus; species Limnephilus marmoratus. The sequence continues at coordinate 25,231,007 of OU862923.1, read as the reverse complement.
GATTCAAACGTTCGTCACTCCTGGGGACGATGATCCCCAGATTCCTACCCACCCCTCATACCTTTTTCTTTCCCAGAACTTCTCATTCCTTTACTGAAATAACCCTCCACACAGCATCCCTAAAGATGACATCGGCCCTGAGGAGAATTTTTTTTCATAGGGCCTCCTATGCGGAGTGAATGTAATAAAAATGCACATATTCGATACTTACGAGTAGTATGCAGTCTATATCTTATGAAGCTTGATCAGAATATATGCATTTTAAATAATATTTGTCACTGACACAATTAATATGTGGATAGGTACTTTTTCTTCTTCTTCTTTGTGTGCCGTATCAGGTCCCCCCGACGTTGGCGATCACTCTTGAGAATGTCTCTCTGTCTTGCGCTGCCCGGAATAGCTCCTCCACACTTCTAATGCCAGTCCACTTTCGTATATTATGCAGCCAAGACATTTGTCTCTTACCAGGCCCTCGGCAACCCTCTATCTTGCCTATCAATATTAAATGGAGCAAGTGATACTTCTCCCCTCGAAGTATATGACCCAGATATGAAATTTTCCTGATTTTTATTAATGTAAGCAGTTCTCTATCTGCTCTAGCCCGCCTGAGAATTTCTGTGTTGGTGATCATGTCGGTCCATGGGACCTTGAGCATTTGCCGGTGAAGCCACATTTCAAAAGCCTCTAACCTATTCATTGTATTTACTTTCAAGGTCCATGTTTCACATCCATAGAGCAAGACCGACCACACATAACATTTTAGCATTCTCTGCCTTAGTTTTAAGCTGATATTGTCATTGCAGAAGAGGGATTTCATTTTAATGAACGCAGTTCTTGCTGCTTGAATTCTGTATCTAACCTCTACATCTGGATCAAGAGTCTCCGTGAGAATACTGCCGAGGTATCTAAATCTTTCCACCTTTTCGACATTGCAACCATTTAACTGTATCGCTGATTCAGAGTGATCTTGTCGTCCAAATGTCATCCATTTAGTTTTATTGGCGTTGATTGTTAGGCCCAGTTGCTCACCAGCATTATTAACAAGATTTAATAGGTCTTGGAGGTCATCGATACAGTCAGCTAATAATACAGTGTCATCTGCGTACCTTATGAGGTTCTTTTTAAGTTATTTTTTTTATAGTTATACCTAACAAGAGCCCTCTCTCCGTCCAGTGTTAAAGCAGGGGAGCTGTGTCGGCATCCGGTTGCACAGCGTTATGAGGCGGGCAATTTGAAAGTAACCAACACGCAGAATTTACGTGTTTATAATTTTTGGATTTTTTTATGAAGCCTATAAATATAGGATAAACGGTGAAATATGGGTGAATTAATTAGCTCTGTAACAACAACATTTTCTTTTTTTATTTAATTTTAAAAGAAAGGCAAATATTTCCGGGGTGGTTTCACCACTTTCCCACGGCGTTCTAAGGAAACAGATGATTTCCTCCTTCACCGTACTCGTCAGGACTCTAATTTTTTATTTATAAAGAAGCTACTTTTTATTTAAAATGACTCTAGACCCCCAATGTCCGGGCATACATTGTAAGCAGGCAGTATTCGATTGCGTACATGTTGTTAGTTATTTATTTCACAGTATCACGTCTCATCTCCGCCACCTGATATAATGTAATGATATAATGTAATAAAAGTTTGTTAATATGTAGAAAAAAAAAAATTAAAAATTACATAATTTGATGAGACTGTTTAACTTAACCAAAGCAGCTGAGCTACAGTCACCCGGCAGTCCCACCGAGGATAAGCGGAGCCATCAGTCCAGTCGCAAGCAAGACTCGGTGTCCGCGCCCCGAAGCTGGCTCCCCGGTAGGCCCTCGAAGAAAGTGTTGGGATTAAGGGCAGAAAGATATTTCCGGGTTACGAATAACCAGACAATATTTAAAAATGTCCTACTAACACCACAGAAAGTGGTAAAATGCTTTTGTTGTGATGGAGGACTTAGCCAGCCGAGGAATCGAACACGCGACGCCCGGGTGAGACCCAAGCGCGAAAACCAACTCAGTAATTGACCGATATCCATGTCAAAATTCGGATCTATGATTTTATTAATGAGGGCGAGAAATTCCCAAATCGAACGCTCGGAAATTCCTTGAGCTCAAACCGTTATTGCTGACTAAAGACGTGCAAACATTAGTTGCATAACAAAAATTTTGAATAGCAAAAACCTTCATTTTGTTATTTTTCTACGGAGGAAATATTAGAAGCTCGCATAAACTGCTTTAAATCGGTCAGAAATCGTTTTATCTCTTCGAAACGGATGTTTTTTTTTCAAATTGCCGTGCGCAAATACAAATAAAAGACCTCGACAGACGGTAAATATTGTATTATCCACCTTCGCCTTATCTAGGGGAAGCGTAAAATGTTCCCCTGTCGACAGAAATACGAAAAAATTGTTTTTCTACTAGTGATATATTCCCACCATCGGGATAACGTCACATTTTTACGATATCAAATATCTTCCTGATGTTGGGATTTTTGCATTCTCATGAAGGGATGGGAGTAAACCTAAAATAGAGTTTATATCTTTCAATGGAGTATTTATTAGACTTTTTCATTTTCTCATTAGTTTTACCACTATTAAGTCTTGAACCGTTATTTTTTTCCCTTTATTTTTTCTAATTTTTACATTTGATAAATACAATATTATGAACATAATTAGAGTAATTGGAACCCACTAAAGCGCAGCCTGTGCGCGGGTAATATAGGTACATTCACTTTATTTTTGTGCCTAGAAAGAACCAAAAGTGGGATTATAAAGCAAAAACACAATTAAAATTTGTCTAAACAGTTTGTAAAAAATATACAATAGTGAAATAATAAGTATACAAAAGTGTAATAATAAGTGTGTAGTTTGTGAGAAACATCTATATTGTTAAGCCATAATTTTAAATCTTTTAAGTATTGAGGTAGTTTAGTTGTCACTTGAATTTTTTTAGGTAAAAGATTGAAAGTACGAGGTCCAATAAAACTCCTGTGTATTTGCATTTTGTTTCGTGTTCGTTTGGGGGGTATAAAATACATTATTATTTCTAAAATGTTGACTCTGTTTTAAATTTATAGAATTTATTTTTATTTTTAAAGATATATTTCATAGTTTGCTGTATAAATAGTTTACGGAGACTGAATAGTTCAGATTCTTTGTAAAATGCATCTGTAGAAAAAATAAATAATTTTTATAATAAAATTTTGAATTATTTGTGAGGGTTTCATAAACGCATCAGTCGCACCACCCCGTTATTATACCGTACATTATTGAAGATTGCACCAGAGAAAAATAAATCATTTTCAGTTTCTCAATATTGAGTATTTCCTTAAGTCTGTAAAATATGTACGTAAGATATCTTAATTTAGAGACGGTATTATTATTTTGTGATTGCCAATTTAAATTTGACTCAATATACATTATACCTAAATATTTGATCTTTTCCAAGTTCGAAGCATGGGGAGCATGTTACTTGATTACAGTTAGCATTATGTATTCTAATGTTAAGGTTATTGGGGGGTTTGTTTTTACTGTTTTTGTAAAAAGTTAGATAGCCAGGATTTTCCATTTACTATTATTACTGTATCATCAGCGTAAGAAACAGGATTGGGTCAAGCACGGTTCCCTGTGGTACTCCATTTTGAATCCCTGTTTCCGTGCCTTAAAAATTCCCTATTAGGTTTTTGTTTTCTGTCTTTTAGATAGTTAGTGAGAATTTTTAGTGTATCTTTTTTGAAACCTATTTGACTAATTTTGTTTATGAGTAAATTGTGATTCCCCGTATCGAAAGCTTTTCTTATGTATTAAAATATAGCTATTTATATATAAAATGTTTTTGGTCAGATCGAATATTGCATCTTCAGTGCTCAGGTGTTATATACAGGGTGTCCGGGGGTAAAGTGCATTAACTTCGGGAGGTGATTCTACATGATAGTATAAGTAGAAAAGATTAATAACTTTTTTCGAAATTCCAACTTTCAGGGGTAGTTTTGTGATAAAAAGATAAAATTAGTGCAGCAATCCACAACGCCCGCATGCCAATGGCATGCGGGCTGTGTGGATTTGATTTGCCGGATGGCGTTGTTTATAAAGGTGTGGCGATGCATTATCCTTCGCCATCAAAAAAAGATACGAGAAACATCTAATATTTGTGCGGCGCCGGCTCTTGCCTAGGTACACCTACATATGCCGATCGCGATGTACTTTCTCGCCTGCCGTGCCATTAATAATATCGCCCCCGCCTAGAAAGGTCTCGAGACAGCACCGTACAATATCTGTACGGCGCCGAATATTCTCGTCAACTGCCGAAGTGGCTCGTATTACCTACCGCGAGATAGTTACTCTACCGCGGCTATATAAGCAGCCGATCGCCCGCCTGCTGCAGTTCAGTCTCACACTAACCGTCGGTCAACAGCTCGTCGTAACAGATCTCCGCACAAGTGCTCCTGCATGGTATCTCTACACATCCAGGGCAGCTTCCCGAGGCCCATCACCACGTCTCAGCTACAAGGCCCATCGTGTCTTCAGCTCCTGAGATCAGCTCCATCCCGCGACTTATAAGGTTTGACGCACCTTCAGTCCAGGGATCAGCTCACCACTTCATGGCACCCCGAAGCCCCACCGTGCTTCACTGCCATGGAAACACGCTCCGCCTCGCCAGGACTACCTGCTGGTGGCTCAGCTCACCGAGCCACACACCGTTCATCTCCGCGATTCAAAGCGTCGAGCAACGGCCTGGAAGATAGGTCATCTCCACCGCCATGGTGTCGAGCAACTCGCTGACCTTCACCACTCCATCTCCATCACTCCGTACGCCTGCAGCATCATCTACGGCACTCCGCATTACATCAAGTTACCGCTCACCGACCATCTGCTACGTAGCCCAATAAACGACTGACTCACTACTTCGACATGACGACTTTCATTTCTGTCTCCCGCTCCCTCAAAGGTTTAGTAATGGCGTGGCGTTGTGTTTCGTTAGCCACAGCAACGTGTGGCCGGGTCTGCTAGCTAAAAATTGTCAATAACTAAATAAACCAACCAACCACTTATCTTTCTTCAGTATCACAACTTATCTACTCCAATCGGCTTTACTATATCGATAGCAAAAATTTGAAATGCTGTTAGGACAGTAAATCCAAAAGTGAGTTAAATATGTCATTTTTATCCGTATTTTTTCTCTTTCTATAAAAAATATTTCTTAAAAAATTTGTGCGTCTATTTTATTGCTAATTATTTATTTGTTTATCGTCAATTTCTATCCTAATTACTTGCATTTTAAAATGTTTTTTTTTTCTGAAAAACTACTTAAGTACTCAAATTTACAAAAAATGTTTAGTACCCTGAAAGATCTATTCAACGCAATTTAAAATTAAAAAAATCACAATCATAAGTAAACAAAACCAGGAGATTTTTGAAAAAAATAAATTATTTTCGCTCTCCTGAACAATTTACATTTTGTCTTTTACAGCATTTCAAATTTCCGTGATTTATATAGTCCAACTGGCTCCGGTACGATGGAACTCTAGTAGGGTATTTATATTTAAAAAATGCACAAAAATAAATTGGTTATTGCCACACAATTTCATCTTAATTAACCCATCGGGTCGCGTAGTGCCATATTCGTAACGAAATATCAAGTGTCAGGTTGTATCATCATGGAAACAGAAAATATGATAAAACTAGTTTTAATTTATATTCTATTATAAATTAAAATCATTAAAAAATGACAAATATATTATAAACAGGCTTAGAAAAAAACAATACAAAGCTCTTCTTTTCGCAGTTGAAACACTCGACAACCGCGCAATTAAATTTTCATGACCTTTAAGACATCGAGTTTTAGAAAAGGTTCCTATTAAAATATAATAAACACGATTTTGAGTTTCAATTAAAAGGCTTCGTTCAATATCAACAAGATTTTAATGATCACTCGTAATCTCTCAAAGACATCCACTGCTGTCGCTGGTCCCATTATTTAGTTATTTTTGTGAAAATCATTTTCGTAATCTCCGTCAAGTGTAATACAATTTATGTTTACCGTTTTAAATGGGAGGTCAAATGTTAATTAAATTTCCATTTATTTAAAAAAATAATGATGTCCGTATAGATACCTACTTGATTGAGATATTAGAATAACGAACTACGGTGTTTGATACGTTGGATTCTTCAGCAGGATTTTCTCGACTATCGCCTTGCACCGTAGTGGCAGGAATAGATTCATACGTCCGTCACTCTTAGACACACTGACCCCAGATTCCTACCGATTCCTCATAACCTTTTCCTTCTCAGAAGTTCCTCTCCTTAATTTCCTTTACAAAAAACCTCCACACAGCATCCCCAAAGACGACAGCCGCTGAGGAAAGCGAATTATATTCCTCAGGTGTCCTGTGTGGAGTTAATGTAAAAAAATACAATCATGGATTCGCGGTGGAGTAAATGGGTCATTCCGCGGTTTCGTTCAAATTTGCCTGATTCCGCGGAAATTTTTTTTTTGCGTTTTTACTATATATTTTTATAGAAATGGGTTCCTGTACCTACCAGATGTAGAGAGGTGAAAAGGGCACCTTTGTACGACCCTTAGATACGAAGAAAATTGATGGATGGTAATGAGGGTGTGGATGGTAATGAAAAACTGTTGGATGGTAATTTATAAATTTGGATGGTGATGAAGTTTGGTAATGAAATGTTAATAGATGGTAGTGAACACGTTCAAAGTTTTAAAAATTTCTGTGAATAATGAACAATGAATTGAAATTGAATAATAAAATAGATTTCAAATCATGCCAAGTATCATTTGACCTGACGTGATGAGCGCATTAGGAAAAAGGAAGAAAAATCTATAACATTGAAAAACTAAAAGCTTTATTCAGACTTTCGAGTATTGGATACAAGAAATACATTTTTTCATACATAATCAGTTCTGCTTACTTATGCGTTTGCAATATTTGTATAAATTATTGAAAAGTAATGGATAAAATATCAAAATAGGTACAAATGAAGAAAATGCAGCTGGAACATCACAGGCACAACAAAAATTTCCCTACTTATACTAGGTACTTACCCCGAAATTATAAGGCGTAGTCAAATTCTTTATAATTCAGTTGTATAAGTGGGTATTGGACACAAGAAATATAAAATTTTCACATTCCTGAGCAAACATTGTAATAATTGAAAAATAAAAATATTTAAATATTAAAAATAATTATTAAAATAAGAAAAGAACGGAACTCAATTGGAATGCAGTTAAAAATAACACCAGAGACACTACTAAACAAACACAACATAACTAATACGTACTAGGTATTACATCTAAATAGGAACATGATATTTAAGGCCTTTGACCGGGTTTGGCACCGAGGACTTGTCAACAAACTGCATTCTTACGGACTTCCCGCATCCTTGTGTATGTGGATTGCCGACTTCTTGAGGGAGAGGTCGATTCAGACGGTAGTCGATGGTTTCACTTCTTCCTCACACTCGATAAATGCTGGCGTCCCGCAGGGATCGGTTCTGTCTCCGACTTTGTTTTTGTTGCACATCAACGACCTTTTGTCATGTGCACCAATTCACTGTTACGCGGATGACAGTACAGTTCATGATAGCTTTTTGTTTGACAAGCCCCCAAAGGGCTCACAAACTCCAACAGCTCGTAGGGCTTTGAAGCAAAGAATGGACGGTTACCTCGAGAGTGTTTTCTCTTGGGGTAAAAATAATCTCGTTGAATTTAATGTTTCAAAGACCCAATCTTGTCTGATTACGTCTAAAAGGGATCGAAATGAAAATCTAGTCTCTTTCAACGGAAGCAATCTTCCGAACAGGCCCTCCATTGATATGCTTGGTGTAACCCTAAGTGACCAGCTCAGGTATGGGGGCTCCATCGAAGCCAGAGTAAAGTTAGCCTCCCAAAAACTGGGCGTACTGTACAGGGCCCGCAGATACTTTAATAGTACACAACTGCTAACCTTGTACAAATCACAAGTACGCCCCACGGTTGAATTTGGCAGCCATCTCTGGTCTGGAGCTCCAAAATACCTGAAAAATACCCTCGACTCTGTGCAGAAACGGGCGGTCCGTTTGATAGATTCTCCCATCTTAACAGACGGATTGCAATCTTTAGAGCACAGGCGTCGGGTGGGAATGCTATCCTTGTTCTACCGGTATTACAATGGAAGATGCTCTGAAGAACTAGCATCATTGATCCCTTCGGCACCGGTGCATAGTCGGGAAATACGCCAAACGCGTGCCCAACATTTGTACACGGTTGACATTTGTCACATGAGAACGGGTCGTTTCTTCGACTCGTTCTTGTGTTCAACAGCTCTCGGCTGTGGAATGATTTGCCGGCCTCTGTGTTTCCTCCTTCCTACAACATGGGTCTCTTCAAGACCAATGTTCATTCCTTCCTCTCCTCAAAAAGACTCTCCACACAGCATCCCAGATGACATAGGCCCTGAGGGAAATTATTTTCCTCAGGGCCTCCTGTGTGGAGTTAATGTAAAAAAAAAAAAAAAAAAAAAGGAACTTTAATGAGATCACGAGTTGCTATTCTTGTGAAAGTTTTTGCTCGAAAACTATTTAAAATTAAAGTTCGGCAAATTTTTGAAAATGATCTTGCAAGCGCGAAGAATTTGTGATTCCAGAATGAAATGAAATTGGCCAGACAATTTTTTTGGAATTTCCTTGAGCCTTTTTCATAAAAATTACTTTCTTCTCTAGTGTGTACTCATATTTCCCAATAATTTTCCCAATGAAATGATTTGTTGTGTTATTTATTTTACATTGAACCATTATCCAGTCATCGAAGTCATAGTTGAATGGCGCCTCCTTACCCTCTTTTCGTCAATTTCCATGTGTGGGATTTCCATAGTTTTGGGAGACTGCTGTTTTGATTCATTGAAATCAGGATCTTCTACTCTTAGGGATCGGATGAACTTCTCCAACTCACATTGATCGAAAAGATTGAATTCTTGGGAACTATTTTTATAGAAGGAATAATGCTGACAGTCGAACGGGACATTTGAGAGTATTTTCACTTTACATTTCTTTTCTATAGTTTTAGCCGATTCTGGCGTTGAAGCAATAGTATCGTCCAAAAACATGGAGTCGTCGGATTCGCTCAATAGCATATTGTTATCAATATTATTGAAAATAGTAGGCGAGTCAATGGTAGTCGTTTACTTTTTTCTCTAATGTGTCTTCGATTGCTATGTTTGCGTTTTGTAGCTGCAACGCCTCCATTTTCTTTTGTTCGTTTTTTTTTCTCTTTCTTAAGTTTGTTTATCTCATCCTGTAACTTGGTAATGTTTTTCATAGATCTGTACCTTAATTTTCTAACATTCGTTAGGACTCCAGATACTAATATCTACAGCCTGTATGTCGGACGAATATCTACAGCTCATATGTTGAACTAATATCTACGAACTTCAGAGTGTTGACTAATATCTACAGAGCGTAGGTTGAACTAATATCTACAGAGCGTAGGTTGGACTAATCAGCTAAATGTGTCTAATAGTCCGATATTAGGGATTTTTACATACATACTTACATAAATTAAGTTTTTTAAACTGCATACGCAATATTACGTTATTCCAATATGCTATACATAATTGCAAATCCAACCTCTGCCAGTGCTGTAGATATTCGTCAACACTTTGGTTCTCATAGATATTAATCAACAGTTTGAGCTGTAGATATTCGTCAACACTTTGATTCTCATAGATATTAGTTCGATTTTTTCAGTTTTTGGAATTCCTGTAGATATTAGTAGACGCCTCCTTTCTTAGACCATGCATGTTTTTTTGGGCGATTCGTTGTTCATTCTCGACTGCGAAGAGGTCAGGATCTAGAGTGTTTCGCACATTATTACTAATTAGAGGCATATTTTCTACTACAATCATTTCTATTTTACAATGCTCCTCTTTTTACTTCAAATAATTTAGAGAGTTCTTTCGCCATCTTCAACCTTGCTTTCTCTGGGCTCTTTCACTCATATCTTTCTCACGAAAATGGCGCTGTAAAAATCATCCAACAATTATTATCTTCAATGCTGCATATCTTTTTTTGCGCTTTTCGTAGAGTGTATCTTTTTTTTCTTTCGCTTTCTGAAGACTGTACAGTTTGGGATTGTTTTTAATCTCTGCATATTTTTATTGCTTACGTAGTCTGTCCTTGGGTAGCTTTTCTTATTTTTTCAGATTTTTATTTAACTTTGCCATTGTGGTTTATAGTGGTTAAGCCTGTAATAAATAACAAAGAAAAATTATCATAAGTATCGGAAAGTGAGAAGTCGAAGAACAAAAATTGATAATTTCATTTTGGTAACTTTTAAAAGAGAGTCCAAAAAATGTTACCACTTTTATACCTTTGTTAAATAATTTTTTGCCCTAAATGATTTAAAATGTAACAGTAATAATACCGTTTTTTAATCAATAAATTTACGTTGGACTTTTGATGCCCAGTTATGTAGATTTTTGTTTAAATTTGGCTTTGTTTAGAAACTTGAAATTATGTAAAAACTCGTCAGTTTTGAAAGACAACTAACTAATGAAAGATCTTGAGACTGTAGGGTGAATAGTTTAATCATTTGTATAATATATTCGTTTAAATTTGAATAATTATATCATCGAATAAAAAATCAATTTTCAAATAAAAATTTGCTGGGTAAATTTTAACTGATTGTTTTTCCACATGAAAGAAAATAAAACGAAAATATGTATTTCACCAAAACCGAAATTGTCCGACGCCAAAACGCAAAAAACTGCATTTATTCATAATATTAGCTTTTATTAACCCCCAAACATGGTCCCAGATGCTCGTAAAAATAACCCTTAAAAAAGTTTCATTACCCTCCAAACCTCTACATTACCATCCGGCAAAAAATTTGACGATACGGAAGGTAATGAATCGGAGGGTAATGAAGTTTTGACAGTTTTTTCTCAATTACTCGCTTAATGTTGACATTACAAATTTGTATGATTCAATCAAAAATAGTCCGACTAAATACAGTTTATAGACATATGATTTGAATTTTTAAAACATGTACTTACTTTAAAAAAATGCTGGAAGGTAATGATGCCTGGTCGGTGACAAAGTTGTTTTCGAGCACGGAGATCGCAGATATTTCTTAATTCAGCGACGCACGGCTTCCCCGTCTAGATGTAGTGATACCCTGGTTAGTAACGGAGGTGCAGGGTGGGATACAGCTGACCAACAAGGATAAACGCGGTCACAATTTTAATTACCACTTTCGCGGAAGACTACGACGATTTTCTCTGGACAAAATCAAAATCTCAATTCTTTCTATGATACAATAGCTTTAAAAATAATTTGAATACAAATAAATATGCATAATTAGTTGTACATACAGGTCGATTAATAAATGTAGTAATTTTACAAGTGTAAACTGTTATTTGTAGACCAATTTACCGAACCCTCATTTTCATGTGGAAGGTAATGCAATTTTAGCATGTTTTTTGTATATCATAAAGTAATTAAGTAACAAATGGCTAATCTGGGAAATACTCCTTTTTCCTTTTTTAAATAGCTACATTTTCCAATAAAATTTTCTTGAAAAACATTCATTTTCATATGACTTTTTTGCGAGAACATGCGATTTGAACGAAACCGCGGAATGACCCAAATATGAACTAATACTTATATCCTTGTATTTTAACCTGGCAACAACATCTGCCATTGTTATGCCAAAGCCAACAGTGCCCTCCTTTATCGCCAACTTATTCTTGTAGACAGTAGACTTTTTACTCCAATTTGTTCAGTGTGAGAATGGTTTTGGTGGCACGCCTGCCTTTTCAAATATGCAAGAGCGAGACGGCAGAAACAGTGTATAAAAGGTGATGGATGTTCCTGCTCGCTCTCCTTACTTACAGACAGCTCCGATAGCTAGCACGTAGCTTATAAACTTATATTGTGCAAATAAATGTTCATCTCTTCCATGCGCGTATTATTTAAGATCTGCAAGATCACCTATCACGCCTACACACAAAGTCTAAATAACATTCAGCTTTAATCTAATCTATTTTTAACTATTTTGTTTCAAAATAAATGTGAATACTAAAATTATTATATGATTTTGGAATCACCCAATTCACTTCATAGGAAATAAAACGTTTGACGGAGAGCTTTCGAAGATTTGCAATATAACAATGAAACATGTCCTATTATAACACACCGTTTTTTTTATTTTTTTTTAATTCTTCATTTTAAGCACCCGCTAAACTGCTAAAGCAGTTTGTCAGCAGGTCAATTTAACAATATTAATATAACATTAAATCACAAATATAACAAGAAACCACAATATACAAAATAGATACAGAAGAATAACTTTTAAATAGCTACAATACAAAGGCATTCATATAATAATATTGTCAAATCGTTTCTGTTATTCCTAACTAACTAACTAACCATCACGCCGTTTCCCCGCAGGGGTAGGCAGATAGGCAGATGTAATCTTCACCATAATGTATTGGTGAATAACCGTTTTACGGAGAACATGAAAAAATAAATAAATAAATAAATAGGACGGACCGCCAAACAACTCGGTCTTGGCACACTCTTTGCCTCACACACATTCATACATCGTCTCATACATTCTCTTCTATTATTCTGACTCTTGACATGGCCCGACTCAAGTATCTGATTCACATGGTCGTGCCATGTCTTTCTTGAGCGTCCTCGACTTAATAATAATAATAATAATAATAATAATAAAACGTTTTTAGTTATAGAGAATACATCAATACAAAGAAGCTTTGACTGTCCAACTAGGAAGGTCTCCCGTTCTAGGACAGTCAAATGACAAACATTTTGATAGGCGTAAATTTAATTTAGAAATTACCAATTTGGGACACAAATCAACAAATCATCGCCAAAAAACTTTATCTTATTTACTAAAGTTCAGGCAAAAATATTTAATTATTTATAATGTATGCATAATTTAATTATTTACTAATTTAGTTATTATTAATTATTTATAATTATGCACAAGTGTCCTTTACGTACATGTTTTTTTTTCAATATAGAAAAAAGAAAGAAATGTAAAATTATAAGTTTACTTGTAAATAAACCAAAAGAAAAATAATACATATTACCAAAATAAAATACTTCTTCTACCATTTACATTTGCGTCATATATTCTCCTTCACTCCTTTCCTCGTTCATTCGCTCTACATGCCCAAACCATCGGAGCGTTCCTTTCTTGATCTTACTCATTACGCTTACATCAGCCTTGCATTCTTTGCGGATTTCGCACACGATCATACATGGTTTTACCACACATACGCCTCAGGGATCTCATTTCTACAGCATTCAGTCTGCTTTCATCCTTCCTCTGCCAGTTCCATGCCTCACTGCCATACGTCAGGGTTGGTACCAGTACTCCATTATGGACGGCTAGTTTCGCGTCTTTGGACAGTTTTTTGTTGGTGTCAACGGCGTTCAGTCCACCATTAACAGAGTTACAGCATTCACCCTTCATTCAATATCTCTATCAGCCTTCCCATCTCTCGTGAACATACTTCCCAAATAAACAAACTCATCCACCTGCTCCAAGTATTCATCATTCACAACTGTATTGCATACTGTTTTCGTACTATTTCTTTCAAACACCATGACTTTTAACTGTTATTCCTACTCACGACAAATCCGATTACAATGGGTATATGAAATCTTCAGGAAAATTAGTTTTTAATTAAATTGCCTGTTACTTTTGTGTACTTGTATGTATTTATTACATCATATTTTATAATAAGTTGGAATTCTTCCCCTAGTTGAGAAAAACAATGAACTTCGAATTTATTTCTCCTTAATTAGATAACCACGACGATGGAAGAAAGACCGCCACACAATTCTTTTTCAGCAATCCATCCTTGTTTCATTCATACGATCGTATCGCATCGTATCGTACATAACACTCTTTCAGTATTCTCAATTTGACTTGGTATGAGTGTCTATTTGATTCAGTTGGTCTTGTCGTGTCTTCATCGGACAACCCGTTTTATTTTACCATTCACTTCCGAATTATATATTCTCCTCACGTTTCTTTCCTTTTCTCTCAATGTAGGATTTTGTGTTACTACAAATAATAACTCATTATATATATGGTTTAAAATAATATATCTACTGAAGCAGACAAATATTTTTCGTAAGTGCTTTCCAAATTACTAGAAAAACATATTGACTTATTCGACTCGCCTTGGGCATAATAAACCCTATAAATATTACAGATCTAAATATAAATAAGAGAGACTCACTCAGACTACCTAAGTATCACACGGAAATATTATTGAAGGATTGTACAAACTTTCGTAACTCGTAACGTAGGCGGTATTCGATAACATCTATAGATTATAAAACCTCCGGAAAATGTTGTCCCAGAAGTGCCAGAATTTTTACCTAAGAGATGAACAATTAGTTCAGAAAACTCTAGTTTGGTAGATTCCAACTCAGGCTATAATAATATTAGCTAGCTTTCTTAAAATGAAATGCCATTATTTTTTTTAATTTACAACCATAGATGAAGAAAAATTCGAGTGACGAGACTTCTTCGACAGCCTTACTGACAGCCAGTAAGTTTATTAAAATGGTTCAATGTTAAAATTAGACGCTTGATCATACCGCAGCAAGGACAATAATAATTTCTTGTGTACACCTGATTTAGTTACTAAGAAATTTTTCACACAAACTTAAATTTAGTTACGAGCCCAAAATGCTTCAACAAACTATATTATTCTTATTTTAATCAAAAGGTATAAAAAATATCTAGAACGGATACGTGCTACTTCATATATTTGTATAAAATATAAGCCATTAAAGAATTCAGTGCCTTACACAATTTAAAAAAAAATGAGACATAGACAGTGCCGTTCCTCTCGTTTTGAACATTTAAGTGTGCAAATTTCATCAAACTCGGAAAATCTGTAGATTTGTATGCAACTCCAAACACCCGTCATTGACATTATTATTTATGCAAATATTTGTTTTTATTCCCTTTTGAAAACTTTACCAAAACAATCTCAACCAATGCTTTTAACCAAAGTGAGGTCATAATCAAAGCGACCAATGAGCGCAGACCAGCGTAATTTCGGTTTCATATCTCAACCAATAGGAGCCTTTAAAAGTGACATCATAATCAAAGCGGTCAATGAGCGCAGTTGATGCATCGCAGGTGCAGTAATCGTCATTTCTGTTTCATCCGAAATCCAAATCATATCGGGGCTATAGAAGTTTCACTTCAAAAACTGATTTCCTAGTCATAATATGACAAAAAAATTAGGTTTTCTAGGTATTTCTTTATGTTAATGAAGCGAGATAGGATCAAATGAATATTAAAACTTGGAAAAACTTAAAAAAAAATCTTATAAGATCCTGTGCTTCCCGTTCCCTATTTTTTTTCATTGGTTAGTATATTAGTCGATCGTCGTGAAAATTAAGATTAAAAAGTGCCTCAAAAAGGTTGGGAACCCTTATCCTAATGTATTATGTAGGTTCTTATTAATAATTTAAATGGTGGGTGGGCAGGAACCAACAAATTAATTGAACAGAATTAGTGTCTACCATTCGTTATTTAACCAAGTGTCATTGAGGCAGTGGAGGTAATCCACCACTTACCCGCCCTGCTATAAGTAACAGAGGGTTACTCCTTCAAGGCTCTCGCAAAGACTCATTTAAGTTTGAACGAATCTAGACCTCCAGTGTCAGGAAGCAGTATGCAAGTGCTTACATAATATACAAAATGCGAATAATATAAACAAGTCAGGGAAAAACTAATTAAAAAAGATAACAGAAAAACATAAAAGGCGGCTGCTCGCAGGGTAATGGCATCTTGCGTATGTTGCAAGCATCTGCAAGAAAAGATAACGAAAACAAGTATTGTGATATGAAGAACGCTTGTGTCGGGTGGGATACCTCACTCGTCATCTGGCAGTACCAACCAGAATGTGTATGGTGATCGGTCTGCCGTGAATGAATCTCAACGTCCGCGCCCTTTAGCCGGTTTCTCGGTTGTGCCTTGACGATAGTAAGTGGGAAATAGGGGAACGTACTCGAAGACCCTAAGGATTGTCATTGAGTCATTGAGGCAGGGTCAATATGACCCTGCACGTTTTGTATACGAAAAATTTCTTAGAAATAATTGCGCACAACCATTTGTCTCAGTAGCTGCAGCTAAGTATCACTCCTCCCCTTCGTGTATCTCACTTTAGTCGTCCATCGCCTGCGCAAGGGGTAATAATGACCCAGCCCCAACGGCTACGTTGCTGCTTTGTGCCATACATTTTTTTCATGTTTTATTTGAGATTTTTTTTTAAAAAGACTGATTATACGAAAGTTCCTGATATTTCTGTGATTAATATTCCAATGATAGAAAATTTAGGTAGTGTAGATTTGATTTAAGTATATTTTTGTAAGAAACGATATTGTTTTTTGTTGACAAAAAAATTGATGATAAAATTTAAAAGAGAGTAAAAATTTAAAATAAAATTTATTTCATTTATTACCAATGACTGATTATATACATAGTTATATATAATAAATATCAAATTTTAAAAATTAAAAATTATTTTATTAATGCAAAAAGCAGTAACAATTGTAACAGGGTGATACGTTAGTGTAATTTTTTTCTGCCACAATGACGCCGGGTTAAAAGCCCGTGTAAAATATAAATTGCAGGACAGAAAATCCAGGGAGTGGCCTAAGGGGGAGCCACAATTACTTAGAAATTCGAACAATCCTACTTCAGAAAATACTGCGGTTTCATCTGCCAGGAGTTCTGATGCGATCACAACTCTCAATTCTGAGTTAGACGGAGTTAAAGGGATCATTTTGGCTTTAAACATTCTAAGAATAGGGCTAAAGTGCGAAGGTTCGAAAAACCAATCCCTTTTCAAGTATTTTATTTAAGCTTTTAGCTCAGCTCAGCCCAAGTATTAACACTTTTTCCGAAATATTTTCCCCTCATTGAACGTTTTAAACCGTCAGGCTAATTTTTCCCTTTTTTCGAACATTTCTTATGGGTTTCATAGATATGGTTGTGTCTCCCTTAAGAGGAAATACTAGCGGCGTCTTTTCCACACAAACGTATTCCCCGTTTATCTCTCTGGATTTTGACCCCAGAGCAAATTTTTTTTTACGTAATATAGATATTAACCATTAGCGTGTCGGTACGTTTTGCTTTTTTGATAATTTACTTCTTTTAGAATTGCCTGATTTAAACGCCGTCAAAAGACGTTCAGTATACAAACCAAACAATGTATTTTAAAAAAAAGCAAAACGTACCGACATAGAATATTTTCTTCTAATACAGTTAAAAAAATTAAAATCGGTCCAGTTTTGGAGAAGAAAAATGGGGAATACAAAACATCGATTTCGAAGATTTTATTTAGGTGTTTTCAGCCCAATGTGCAGGTGTCCCTTTCGCTCACTTCGCCTGAGGGGGCCGGGGAACGAGGGTTTTGACAAATACATACAAAGCGAAGTAGTGATGTAACGAATTTTATCGGTAGACTAGTGTTGTCCTTCCCCGAGTAATCGATATTTTTTATTCGTTTTTTTCTGTTTAGTGACTTATCGCGGTATACCAATACTGATCGAGCTTTCATACTAAAATTGAGCCAAATTAAAATTGTTTATGTCAAGTACTATAATAAATTTTCAATTTGGGAGGCGTTATAGGTACCATCGCCCCGGGAACCATTTATTGGATAACCGTTATACCTTAGTTTTCTTTTTCCACACCTCTGTGTTGTCTCCTTCGAACGTCGTTTTCTTTCGATAAAATGCTTCTCCCTTTAATATTTTGTCTATAATTCTTATGAGTCCATATAATTCTTATGTGTCCATATTTGTTTGACTTTTAGTATTAATCCTATTCTGACGAAGAGCACTCTGTTTTCGAAACATGTTGATAATATTGATTACATCGTGCTATTTTTACAAAGTTATTTGTTCTCATTTAATTAAAAATGACGCCACAAAGTGTATTTGCAAAGTTTGAAGAAGTTTTCAATTATAGTATCCTTACCGATTAGGTCAACCGGACTTGCCGCTAAAAAGTTTTTGTTTTCATCGTTACACTGTCCACAGGCACATTTAATCCTGTTTCTTTTGTAAATTGCTCTATTACTTGGTTTTCATTTTATTTTACATAATTTGTTGCATATTTCCTTTGAATTGCGAGTGCTGTAACATGTTTAATACTCTAGCAACTGAAGTTTTTGGCCGCAACTCACATATTTTTCCAAAATTTCTATTGCTTAAAAAATATCATCACTTTGACCCACCGTATTCCTTTCAAGTTTTTCATTATTCGGTGAAGATAATTCATGGTAAAATTCCTCTTTTTTCATTTTAAACAATTCAGGTGGCATATCTGTTATATAATTCCAATTGACCATTCCTTTTTTCATCTTTCCATTCGTGTTTTCGTTAAACGTTAGTTTTTTTTTCCAACATCTTCCCATATTCTCATTCGAAGGTGTTTTCTTTCTATAATCAAGATCTTTCAAGATCTGCTTGACCTTCAAAATATTGCAAGGAATGGCGCCAGTCTATATATTGGAACTATGTGTCCGACAAAACTTAAGCGAGAGACAGCTTACTCTAAGGTCAGCAGATCTAGATGTTAGATACTAATTACTCTCATTTGGAATAAACTTCCCTCAGCTCTTACTAATATCCAGAATTTGGCTGAATTTAAACTGGCTTTAAAAACAATTATTTAAAAAATCATACCATTCATGAATTTTAACATCTTTCCAATATACGTAATAATAATAAGCCATGTTCTCAAGTTTCCCGTGATTGTTTGGTTTCGGTTTCCTCATAATTGTATTTTTATTTTATGTTTAATATCCGAATTTATGTCAGAATATTTCTCATTTCTGAACGCAAACTGCCTTTCTGTTAGTATTTTATATTTTAGTTTTAAAGTTCTTGTTGTGTCCTGTGTTGCAATAGCACCGCTATTGTCTATTATTATTATTGTCCCGTGTGTGCTATAAAAGCACTATCTTTGTTAATTTTGTTCTTCTGTCATTGTTTTGTAAATACTCTATACTCTTTTATTATTTTCTCAATATTATAAGGAGCACTGTAGGATTATTTTTTAAATTTATTATAGTTAAGCGCACTTGAAGTGAAATGTCACAAAACAGCGCTATATAAATATAATGTTATTATTATTATTATTACAAAGTGCTTCGCGTATTTACCAGGATTATGGCTTTGGATGTTCTTTGTATTCATGGAGGCGGATATTCCGCCGCCCCGTGAATTGGACAAGACAAGACCCCTGCCATAGGTCTCCCCATGTAATTCGCTACGTCTCTGCATTTGCCCACCTTCTGCGTGGCGGGCCAGATCGGGAGAGACTGGTTGAAGGAGACCTTTTGACCTCTCCACCCGGACTCTCTGGATCCATTGCCTTGCACCTTAATGGGAGGGTTGGATTCATACTTCTGTCACCCTTGGACCCATTGACAGATATCTCCCTTCCCAGAACTTCCTCTCCTTCCTTTCCCTGTAAGGACCTCTACACAGCGTCCCCAAAGATGACATAGGCCCTGAGGGTTTTTTTTCTAAGGATCCCATATGTGGAGCTAATGAAAAAAAAACGTGGAAAGATGTGTGTATCTCCTTCGGTCACTGGCTATAATGCTTGAAAAGGTTATAATAGCGCCAAACGACATTCAATAAATGTAATGTTAAATTTGAATTCGAAGCAAGTAATCGCTGTAAGTAATCGCTGCCTTTAAACTACGTTAACATTCAGTTTTATTCAACCGTTATATTTTATTTGTTATATTTTGTTAAAAAATGTTGTTTTTTATGTGAATACCGCACAAGAGCCAGTGAGACTATGGCATCCACAATTAGGGTATGTTGTGAGGCTGAAGATAATGGGGAGCGGAAGGAAGTGAGGAAGATGAAGGTGGGGAAGTGCCTGGATATTCAGTACAGTTGGTGTACATTATTGTTTAGTATCTTAGTTTTATCCAGAAAACGTGTTATTTTTCCCTTTTACATTTTTAACAGTCTCTCGTGTCTAAGATGATCGAAGTATGTATGAAGAATGAGTTAATGATGAATGTAAGTAAATCTAAAGTCATGGTATTTGAAAGAGATAGTATGAAAACAAAGCGCAATCAATTGCATTAAAATCTGCGGATATTATCACGTCAGTATACGTATCGAGGTTTGCGACTAATACGACAGAAGATGACGTAACCACTTACCTAAAAAGTAACGGCTTGGATGGGTTCAAAGTAGAATTAATAAAGCCTTTCCACGCAACACCATTTAATTCTTTTAAACTTTTAGTAAAAGCAAACGAAGTTAAAAAATACCTAGTGGAGGAATTATGGCCGGAGGGAATTGTTTTCCGAAGATTCAAAGAATCACGTACACAGAACAATAACCAAAATGCATAATAACAATTTAAAGATCATATCGGTGAATTGCAGATCCGTCCGCAGTTCAGAAAAATTCATTTATGATCTGTGCGATACACATGATATTGTTCTAATTCAAGAAACGTGGCTACTCCCATCGGATTTAGAGTTCTTATCCCATATACATCTAGATTACAATAGCTTGGGAACATCTGCAATTGATATGTCGAAGGCCCCGTTAGTTGGCCGGCCATATGGAGGAGTGGGTGTATTATACAAGCAATGTCTCAAGGCTGCCACGATCCCGTTGAATAATTGCCGCATGGCGGGCATTGAATTATTCCTAAATTCTGAAAAACTATGCATTTTCACCGTGTACATGCCAACTTGCACAACAGATCACTTCGAAGAGTACATTAACTGTCTTGCCGCCTTGCAAGCAATTATTGACGAAAAAGATTACACCAACTCCGTAATCATCGGAGATTTCAATGCACACCCAGACTCACTCTTTGGAACTGAACTGGAATCTTTCTGTCAAGAATATGATCTTACATGCGCTGATACCGTAATATTACCAGAAAACTCTTACACATATATCAGTGACGCGCATCACACCACCAGGTGGTTAGACCACTGTCTGGTGACGAAAAATATCTTCAAACAGATTTTAGACATGAAAATACACTACGACGTGGACTGGACCGATCACAGGCCTCTCGAATTGACCCTACAAACGGAAGGAATACCGAAAACCGAAATTTATTCATGTATAAAAACCGACCGTGCAACATGGAATCCTAAAAATGAACACGATATCCATAGTTATACTCGAACTTCACAAGTTTTTCTACAAAAAATTAAACAAGATCTTACGCGGTACGAGAGAAGTGACAACCCTGCTCGAGCTAACATCAAGACACTGTATACACGTATTATAGAGGCCCTGCGAAGCGCCGCGATTGCAGTATTTAAGAATCGCAAACGAAGACTGCAACGACGTAAACAAATCTGTGGATGGAATGATTTTGTCGCACAAAAATACATAGAATCAAGACGTGCAATGATGATATGGATTGAAAATGGTAGGCCTCATGAGGGCTCAATTGCGGATGAACGAAAATTAAAGCGTGCTGCGTTCAAACTAGCACTGAAAAAATGCCAAAACGACTGCGAGCAAATTCAAATGGACAAAATAGCAGGAGATTTACACAGTCGTGATTTCAAACAGTTTTGGCTGAAGACAAATAAACACTGCAACGTGAAATGTAAAATTCCGTGCAACATAAATGGAGAAACAAACACTAAAGCAATTGCTAACATTTTTGCAGATCACTTCTCCATCTCTACTCCGACCTCACCGAACTCTGCAAGCAAACCACCACCTAGTCCTATCCCAAATGAAGACAGTGACCTCTTGATCACAGCAGACATGGTCAACACCGCCCTGAGATACATGAAAGCTGGAAAATCAGCAAGTCACGACGGATTGAGCACCGAACACATCAAACACGCTGGAGGACCAATTCTTCAACTGCTGGCGAGTCTGTTTACCGACATCTTAAAGAATGGATACCTACCAACTGACATGACAAGAACAATAATAACTCCCATTCTCAAATCAAAATCGTTGGACTCTACCTCCCAGGGTAGCTACAGACCGATTTCAATTGCCACCACCATCGCACGATCATTCAAACGTCTACTACTAAACCAGATCGGTCCCAGCTTGGAAACTAAGGACAACCAAATGGGCTTCAAACAGCAAATGTCTACCGATACTGCTATATTTACTGTGGAAAGAACCCTGGAATACTACAGGAATAAAAAGACCACCACGTATGCATGTTTTCTAGATCTGAGCAAGGCCTTCGACAGGGTTTCTCACCCTCTACTATGGGATAAACTCAGGGAAAGAGGCATATCACCGGCGGTGATACATATTCTCGACTTGTGGCATAGACAGCAGGAGAACTTAGTAAGGTGGAAAGATGGACTCTCCGAACCTTTCCCCCTGAAGAGCGGCGTTAGACAGGGAGGATGCATGTCCCCGATATTGTTCAACCTGTACATGGACGAACTCACCGATAGGCTAAACAATGCAGGGGTAGGCTGCCAAATTGGAGGACAGTTTCTAAACAATATCAGTTATGCGGACGACATGGTATTGATGGCACCATCTATAAGGGGCCTACGTATTCTTTTAAAGATCTGCGAAGAGTTTGCTGAAGAAACAAACATACAATACAACCCCACTAAAACGGCTCTACTGGTCGTAAGATATGGACAAGGACCAAAAAATATTCCTCCAGCTACCCTGAATGGTGTGAACCTGCAGGTGACTGAAGGAACTAAATACCTTGGACACATAATCACCAGTAATCTGATGGATGATGACGACATCGATAGGCAAAGAAGAGCTCTCAGTGTAAAAGCAAACATGCTCAGTAGAAGATTCCGCCTTTGCAGTACTGCTGTAAAAAGGACGCTCTTCCTTTCCTTCTGCGCAACACTGTATACGTCTGAACTCTGGGCAAACTACAAGAAGAGTAGTATAGAAAGACTTCGGGTTCAGTATAACAACGCCTTCCGCATAATGTTTGGTCTCCCCAGATATTGCAGCGCTTCCCGGATGCTCACGGAGGGGCGAGTTCCTGGCTTTGCAGCCCTTATTAGATCCAGGGTGGCAGGAATGAGGGAAAGGATAACCAGCTCTGGAAACATCCTCGTCATGGAAGCCCGCCTCAGTCCATCATCCAGTATTGATGCACACTGGAGAAAAATACTGGCTCCTTACGTGCTCACAGAATCCTGAAAGCTTAATATTATTATTTCTTTTGTTTTCCTTTTACTACTAGTAGCTTATTATCTTTTTTTTTTGTTTCGTGTACATTCATATCCACCTTCTTTTTCTTTTTTTTCCTTTCAAATACTTTATACTTTGTACATGTATGTTTATATTATACCCTTATGGAATGTGTGGGATTGCACTCTCCTCCCCACATACTGGAATAAACACTTATTTATTTATTTATTTATTTTATAGTTGTGAATGATGAGTATTTGGAGCAGGTGGGTGAGTTTGTGTACTTGGGAAGTATGTTTACGAGAGATGGTAGTTTTGACAGAGATATCGAAAGAAGGGTAAATGCAGGCAACTCTATTAATGGAGGACGAACGCCTTTGGCGCCAACAAAAAACTGTCAAAAGAAGCGAAGGTTGCCGTCCATAATTGAGTGCTGGTACCTACCCTGATGTATGGCAGTGAGGCATGGAACTGACAGAGGAAGGATGAAAGTAGACTGAATGCTGTAAAAATGAGATCCCTGAGGCGTATGTGTGATAAAACCATGTACGATCGTGTGAAAAATGTGGAGATCCGCGAAGAATGCAAGGCTGATGTAAGCGTAATGAGTAAGATTAAGAAAGGGACACTCAGATGGTTTGGGCATGTAGAGCGAATGAACGAGTAAAGGAGTGTAAGGAGAATATATGACGTAAATGTGAATGAAAGAAGAAGTCGGGGACGCCCGAGGAAGACATGGCACGACCAAGTGAATCAGTTACTTATATGTGAACGAGGTAAGGAGTGTGTGCCAAGATCGAGTTGTTTGGCGGTCCATACTCTCTGCCTACCCCTGCGGGGCAACGGCGTGATGGTTAGTTAGTTAGTTTTAGTTAGTTTACATTTTACAACAACTAGATTACGTATATACTTGCCAATGCAGCTGACGAAGTTCTGGGAAGCAGGCAAACACAACCAAGAGAATTATGGTTCGATGCAGAATGCCAACAAGCAACCAATGTGAAGAATGACGCATATCTAAGAATGCAACAGCGACATCGTACACGGCAAGCAGAGATGGAATACAGAGAACTAAGAAAGCATGAGAAAAAACTGCACAGAAGGAAGAAACGAGTATTTCTCGAGAACCAAATCAAGGAAGTGGAACTAGCCAAGGCCCAAAACAGAAGTCGACTTTTCTATCAGAAAGTAAACCAACAAAGAAAAGAATACAAGCCCAGAATTACAATGTGCTACGACAGCGAGGGAAATATTCTGAATGAAAAGTCAAGAATTCTGAATAGATGGGTGGAATATTTTGATGCTCTGCTAAACGGAAGTGTAGATGAGAGTGTGGGTGAAAATATGACAAGGGATGGAAACATCACTGATGGTGGTACTAATGATGATGACAATGTCGAGCCGCCACCAACATTAGAAGAAGTAGTGGGTGCCATTAAAAGTCTACATAACAATAAATCACCTGGAACTGACAACATCTCTGCAGAGTTATTCAAATATGGCGGAGAGAACCTTCAAGTCCATATATATAATATCATTAAATCCATCTGGTGCTCTGAGACTCTGCCAAGTGAATGGAACTGTGAAATAATTTGCCCCCTTCACAAGAAAGGAGACCCTATGAACTGCTCTAACTATATGGGCATAACGCTGCTGAATATCTCATATAAGATCCTATCAAATGTACTGTGTGGTAGGCTTATAAAATATTCGGATGGCATAATTGGCCAATATCAAACTGGGTTCCGTAAGGGGAAATCTACAACTGATCAAATCTTTTCACTGAGACAGATACTGGAAAAAACAATAGAATTTAATGTTGATACATACCATCTCTTCATAGATTTTAAGGCTGCCTATGACACGGTAAATAGAGAAAGACTGTACAGAGCCCTGGATGAATTTAATATCCCAAGAAAACTGGTAAACTTAGTAAGGCTCACAATGTCTAATGTTGAGTGCCGAGTCAGAATACAACAGGATCTGTCAGACACCCTAAAGACCTACAATGGACTAAGACAAGGAGATGCACTTGCCTGCATTTTATTCAATTTAGCGCTGGAAAAGGCCATCCGAAATGCAGGTATACAAACCACAGGCCATATTTTTAACAAGTCTGTTCAGCTCCTTGCTTATGCTGACGATATAGATATCATCGCACGCTCAGAATATGAACTAAAATCGGCGTTTAAAAGCTTAGCTACGTCGGCAAGGAACATGGGATTGGTCATCAACGAGGGGAAGACAAAATATATGCCCGTACATGGACGCCAGAAACCACCAAGTATACAGATAGATAATTATACATTTGAAACTGTCAACGAGTTTGTATATCTCAGTACTATGGCGACAAATGACAACAATGTATCCAGCGAAATCAAAAGAAGAATAGTAGCTGCAAATCGATACTACTTTGGGCTACAGAAGCATATGAAATCTCGCCACCTTACCAGAAGAACTAAAGTCCTGCTTTACAAGACCCTTATACGACCTGTTCTTTGTATGGTTCGGAATGCTGGACAATCAGTAAGGGTGATGAAGGAGCCCTAGAAAGTTTTGAAAGGAAGGTGCTGCGAAGGATTTACGGCCCAGTCTGTGATAATGGAGAATGGCGTATCAGATACAACCAGGAGCTATACGATCTTTACGAGGACCCTAATATCTCCAAGGAAATCAAAACTGGAAGACTCAGGTGGGCTGGACATATCCAGAGAATGAGCGAAGGAGATATTCCAAAGCGAATTATGGATGGTGCACCTGGGGGTCGGAGAAGAGTTGGAAGACCAAAGCTTCGATGGCTGGATGGAGTGGTGAAGGATGCAAGCACCATCGGCATCCGAAACTGGCGCAACGCAGCACAACACCGACAGTCATGGAGGCAGGCTCTGCTGGAGACCAAGACCCGACCTGGGTTGTAGAGCCACAGATGATGATGATGATGATGAGATTACGTATATTGGACAAAATATGTTTTGTGTTCTTTGTACAGCCGTTATTGAATAAAAAGTAAGTTTGCTACAAAACAAAAGACCATTATTTTATTTTTTCCAAATCACGAAATATAGTTTAGACTAATTTTATTTATGTTTACGTTTCGAATAGCTACAAATCATATGCAACTTTAGAGACCTCGTGCGTTTAAAAATAATGCGCCCTTTTTTCTGTCTATGGAGAGCGGTACACGGCCGAGTCAAAAACTTCATTAGCGACGAAATAAGTCGAAACATGCATGCGATGAGATTCGCGGAAGACGGTAAGACTACCGCGGTAGGCATGAGACGTAGAGGGGGCGAGAGGGTGTTCGAGCCAAACACTCACGTGGTCTAACCCACACATCTATAGCTAGTTCTTTTGTGAGCGCTGCGCGACAACGATAATTTTTGAAAATACCTACCGTCGAGATTTCTCACCGGTGGTATTACCTCTTAATATTGTAGTTAGAAATATGATATAAACAACGTTAGAAAGAAAAAATACTCGCTTTTTATTCAAATAAGACCGATATCCACAAAAGAAATAAAATGTTGACCTTTTTGAAACCAACATTTCGGACTGCAATTTGAAAAAAAAATTGAAACTTGAATTTTTTTTTTATTAACTACTTTTTAATGCAACGACAAAAAAGTAAGGTGACAATAACCTTTTTTAAAAATTTATACAATAAAACGTGTTTTTATTATTTTCGTTATCAGTAAATTTAGTTAGAAAAAACGAAAGGTGGGTCTTTTTTAACACTGTTTTACGTTTGCATGCAAAACTCTTATATTTAAAAAAATTACATGTTTATTTCGATTTATAAAATTTGAACGGGTATTTTTTCACCTTTCTTAATAGCGTTTAGTCGAAAGTTGTTCTTACGATCGTACAGGGCGGTTTCCATGAGATAGATTAATTATTCTGGTACAGAGAATAATTAATCTATCTCATGGAAACCGCCCTGTACGATCGTAAGAACAACTTTCGACCAGGTGTTTAAAATTTTAACTCAATATCGATTTTATTTCATTCCAAATTTGCTTTAATTTATACCTACATCCAAAAATGCTGAAAAGCGTGATGGTAAAACACGAATTATCTACTTTTTGTAATTATTTTTTGATTATAAGTATTATATTATTATAAATAAGAATGAAAAAAACTGAAATATATTAGTTTCTAAGTACAGTTTTTAGTTTTCGAATATGTTCAGAAATAATCCATTTATTTGAATTTTATTGTATTTAAAGGAGAAATATTTTGACTCACTAAAAAAGTGGTCGAGGCATAAGGTTAAAAAATATGGATCAAAGAATACGGTTTCTTGTGGTTTATTCGATACTGCTTCAGGCAACTTAATGGATTTGACATACCTAACCAATTAAAATAGTTGCGGGGATTTATTTAAAAGAATTGACAGAAAAAAACTATTCCACATTATTTACTGGGACAGATCTCTACATTCAAGGTTTTGGCTACTTGGATAAACCGATTTCTGCTGTGATTACTTAATTATTATTGCTGTAATTACTGATACTTAATTATTATTTACATCTGTTTATCTTCAGAATGCCGCTTAACATCATTTAACCTCAAGGGCGCTTAACTTTTTTTCTGTGATTTATCAGTATTTTCGAATTTTCAAGGAATTTTGATTTAAATTTTCTTCACCACAAAATCTAGACTAGACAAACTCACCCCATGTGCCTTCAGGGTTTGCCAACTGTTTTCCACTAAAAGGTTCTCCTAGCCGATGAATTTGGGAAAATTAGAAAATATAACTTTATAGTATAATGAGTACCAACATTTCTTTCATCTTTGTCCCTTTTAAAAATTAATAGCCCAATAATAATATCAACACATGGTCACCCCTTTACGTTAATTACGTTATATTGAATAAGCTACCTTCAGCTTACGTATCCATTATTGGTAAGAAACATTGATTTAACAATATCGTTCTTTCAATATGTAATAACACTAGTTGACCCGGCTACGCGTTGCTGTGGCTAACTAACACAACGCCATGTACTGGTTGGTTATACGACCTTTATAACCACCGCCATCTTTGAGTTTATGGCGAAGAGACAGACAGACAGACAGACGCCGCGGAGGACTTTAATTTATAATACGTAGAGATGGTGCGAAAGATCATTATAATACGCATGAAATGCTTGAGGTATTTAATGTATTTAAGATGATAAGGATTGATACTGTAACCGACTAAATGAATTTCTAATTACCGCATTGTACGTGACCATTTTTTTAGAAGATGGGTATAGTAAGCTATTCCTAAAAGATAGTTATATGCCATCGCGGACTTTTTTTAGATCTATAAAAGAGGAATATCCCACCATGCATTGTTTTGTTATAACTCAAAGGGATATTAGGCAGTGTTTTCGATGAAAGCTCCCAGGCGGCTTGACTTTTTCCGACACTTCTAACAATTATCGTTATGTTTCAATCAATTTACACAAATCCTTGACAAATAATATACCTAAACCTTCCTCACGAATCACTATCTATCGGTGAAAACCGCATGAAAATACGTTCAGTAGTTTATATGTTTATCGCGAACAGACAGACACACAGACAGACAGATGACGTGAAGGACTTTAATTTATAATGTGTAGAGATTGTTATTTTGTGTTATTTTTAAGAAATTATTGACAACAACACAGGTTTTTAGTCACAGTAATAATACCACCTTAATAAATAATAAATTCATGAAAAAAGTTACAAGAGTTCAGTTCACACGCGGTAGAAGTGAAATCTTCAGAAAATTAATGTAGACAAGAGTGAAGAGGCTACGAAGCACCGCACAAAGAGAAGACCGATTATTCTTTCTTCTTTATTCTTTCTCTCGCAGGCTAAATCCTATAGATGTATGTCAGTGGCGATCCGTGAGTTTTCGTGAGCTAGAGTGCTAAGATCATAAATTTTGAAACAAAAAATCGTTTTCAGCTACAACAACATCAATAACGTCATATTTTTCAATCTTAGCACTCTAGCTCTTTGAAAACTCATGGACAGCCACTGTTGTATGTGTTTGTCTCTTTTTCGTTTCATCGAGTTTCACATCCCAACGATGTTAAAGAAGATTTCACAAAAAAAAATATATATAATTTGTTATGGTTAAGGTTTTCACAGTGTGAAATGTAGAAAATTTTTCACGGTTTACCCGCGTAACGTAGTCCTTAAAAGGACTTTTTAACTCCTGACGTTTCGGACAAATATCTTCAGAGACCTTATACACTGATTTGCACTCACTTAAGTCTTAGCTTCTGCCACGCGAAAGCTATCAGTTTGAGACAAAAACTCAAGACAGTGAGGCCTCTGAAGATGGACTGTGAGATCTGTTCAAAACGTTAGGAGTTAAAAAGTCCTTTTAAGAACTACGTTACGCGGGTAAACCGAGAAAGTTGTTCTACACACATTTAATTATATATATATATATATATAATACTATATTTAGTTGCTTTATTCCTTTTATAACCTTGTACTTGACTGTGAATCTAATAATCACAAATGAAAATAGCCTGTACCTACCTACCGGGCAATTTGACTGTCCTAAAACGGGAAATCTCCTAGTTGAACAGTCGAAGGTTTCTTATAATGTATACGTATTTTTGTTCAAATAAATAAATATATTTAACAATAATCTTCATCCTTCCATCATTTACAACAATAACTCTTTCAGCATTGATAGTATCGCAGCAAGACGCTGCGAAAAATCTCACTCCCCCCCTCCCGCAATAAATAACCCGCAACGGATCGCGTCTAATAAATCACGGGAATATTCGTTATCAAATCTGCCTGTTTACCTGCCGGCACAGATAATAATTCATCAAAGTGACAGCGAAATCTGCCCGTCCTCTGTGACTCCGCTTATCAATGGAGCCAGCGGATGCGGACGGAATAAAACTGTATCGGAACAGCTTGGGTTCCGCTGAGTGAGCGGTGAGCGGTCAACGGAACACTTATGCTGATGTTGTTCACCAAAATGTTTTTATTTCAACTACTGTGGTAGTAATAAATCAGGAAATATGACAGAACGAAAAAGGGGGTAACTAATTCATTATTTAGAAAGTAGCTAACATAATAATGCAGATGTTTGAATTACTTTTCTGACAATTAAATGAGATGTTTTCAAGTGATTTCTGTTTTCGTACTCGTTGTACGTATTTATATGAAGCGTTGGAAAAACATCAACTTCATTATGAAATATAATTACGTAATTTAACTTCATTGATGAAGTGAGTATGGTTGTAGAAAACCATCTATAAATACTTTCAACCTTTTCGTTATTTGTTTTTGGGGTGTTATGCCGTGTTGCGCTACCTCCTTCTTTAGCCAACGTTTCGGACATCGTTGCAGTGTCCATCATCAGGGCAGATCCGGCAGATCCGGTAGATGTGGCTTTCAACCTGAAAACGTGAAAAATATCAAAATTGTCTAAAAACTAATATCCAGCGCCAAAGTAGATTTTAAAAACTTCAAAAAAGTCAATAATGGTAAGAAAAGCTGACATCTGGCTCCAAAATCGTCAAAAAGTGGCAAATACGACGTTTAGAGTGTCAAAATCGAAAAAAGGGACATAGGTGAAAAACCGACATCTACCGCCAAAAAGTCAAAATATGAAGAAAATACTGAAAAACTGACATCTACCGCTAAAATCGTTAAACAAACATCATAATTGTCAAAACCGGTTGAAGCTTTCAAAAACAGCGCCAAAATTGTCAAACAATGTCAAAAAGGTGAAAAATCGACATCTAGCGCCAAAAACGTCAACAAATGTCGAAAATATGGAAAAAAACATTCATCTAGCACCAAAACCGTTAAAAAAGGTCAAAAATGTCAAATGCGGTTAAGGCTCTGCAACCGGGTCGCGTATTTCCAAAACCTATACCGGTTCAGTCGCTTTACATTTTCAATATCAAAATTTAAATATTTAGAAATAAAATTATTAATTTCTAATATACACATTGGAAAGATTATTTTATTCAGATTTTAAAACAATTTTTGTATTTGCAAAGTGATAAAAAAATATCAATATAGAGGTATATTTACAATATATGGGAATAATATTAAAATTTAAATATTTAGGAATAAAATTATTAATTTCTAATATACACACCAGAAAGATTATTTCATTTAGATTTTAGAACAATTTTTGTTTATGAAATGTGATAAAAAATAACCAATATAGAGGTATATTTAAAATGTAAATTCTCGCTACCGAGACTACATCGGTATAGGTTTTGGTAATACGCAACGGGGCCCGAAAAAAAAAGATGAAGAGATACGAAATTATGAATGTTAGAGGAGAGCGCTAACATTTACAGCGACAAAATCGATGCAAAAATTGCGAAAATGTTTAATAAAACACGACTCGTTTAAAATAGAACAAAAATCTCGCGGGCATTATCTTAAACAGCACTTAAAGAAACACTGTGATTTTTTTCATACATATTACTTGTAAAATAACTGAAACAAACGTGTTAGTAATAATTTTTGGAGCATACTTTGCGATTTTTTTCTATGAAGGGAATTTTATATAATATGCGTTTCGGTGCTGGCAAAGTCTAGATATTATCTTCAAGAATAACATATATTTTTTAAAGAGCTTTAAAACTTACCGTGTTTAAGGGAAATATGTAATAAATCTGTACAAATCCGGGTTGCGGGCCAAAAGAATCGTCAAAAAAGTCAAATGTTGAGAAACCGAAATCTATCACGAAATACAAAAAAAAATGTCGCAAACGAGTTAGCTACAAATGAATGTTTTAATAATGTCTTGGCACTTTTTCAATAATTTGATATTTCTGCGTAGGTACATACAAAATTAATCGTTTTGACTCGTTATCCAACAAGTTCACATCATTTCGCAATCAGCGACATTTATTAACATATTCATATGATGTACCAAATATATTATATACGTGAAGCCTTTAAATCTCTGATGAATGGCTAAGTGTATTTTAGGCACTTACTTAATTTTACGTAAATTTCTTGTAAAACGACCTTCAGGTGATATTTCACCAAAACGTTTATATAAAAATTAGGTACAGAATACTCATTACCATTACGATGTCAGAATGATGTTTTGTCGGGTGTATCAAAAAAAGTGTTATATTCTCTCTGCCTACCAATGTTTGACAAAAACGAGTACATTTATATATTTGTATTCTACTTAAAAACAAACATTTTGTGTGCCCATCCGGAGCTTTTTGCAAGAATGTAGGTCAATTCGAAATGGATAAAACTTTACCAAAACAACGCGATAAATAATAAAGAAAATGAATTAAATAATAATACCGGACCACTTAATTTGATTGCTTTGTCGATTTCATATCATGGATGCTTTTAGGAGCCGTATTTATAGAATACTGTCTCGGGAACTTTGGAAGCGTTTCGTGAAATTAGGACAGAACGCTGCAAAATTATGAAATGAGTTGGTTTTATTATTATTTTTGTTTTAAAAGAAAGACAACCATTCCCTGGTTACGAATAACCTGATAATATAAGAAAATCTCCTGCTTCCACCGTTGTTGCTGGTGTGATACTCGTATGTGCTTTCTTTCTTAATGCATTTTGAATAAAATTGGCGTTTTGTTACGATAAAATGCATAAAAAAAATTGTATTCGAGTATAATACTAATAATTATGCATTTAGGATCAACAAATGTCATGTTCGCAGAGAAAGAGTTGGTTCCGTAAATCTTTTCAGAGAGGAATAATAAATTATAAATTGAAATAAGGAATTTATAAATTGAAATGTAATGATTGTGATTTCTTTTATATAGGTAAAACTTCGAGAAACTTTGAAATAAGGATTAAAGAGCATATGAAAGCTTTAAATAATAATAGTTTCTCGGAGTTTGCCAACCATTTAATAGAAACTAGTCATACCTTTAATTTTAACAGTGGAATAGAATTAATTCATTGTAATGTCAATGGCATTCAGTTAGATAAATTAGAAATTTTAGAGATTAGAAAGAGTGTTAATGCAAATTTAAATATTATTAATAATCAAAAATTGTTTTTAAATGACCCATTATTAAATCTATTCCCCTTTTAAAATTTTAAAATTGTTCTATATTGCCCCTCGTCCCTCAAACATTATTTTCTTTCTAATTTTATTATTGTTTATGTCGATTATTTTTCTATTACCTATATATATGTCTATATTTAAAATTAGTTCTGTCATAACCCTGAAGAAGTCAGCTTTGCTGACGAAACATGTCGGTTTTATAAACAATAAAAGTGGTAAAAACCAAGTAATTTTATTAATTTCAATAATAATAAATTATTCATTCACAACAAGACAGTCCAAACATCCAGTGAATTACGCAACCAACGAATTTGCACCGTGATTTGACATTTTTAAAAGTATATCTAATTCACATTTAGCAAGAAAAATCCCAGTTCACCAATCTTTCCAAGGAAGAATTCACTTATAATTCATCCAAACACTGAGTGAATTAGACTTTCAAATTGAAATATTTTTTTTTTTTTTTACATGAGTTCCACACAGGAGGCCCAGAGGAAAATAATTTCCCTCAGGGCCTATGTCATCATTGGGGATGCTGTGTGGAGGGGTTTTGAGGGAAAGGAAGGAGAGGAGAGTCCTGGGAAGGAAAAGGGTTTAAGGGGTGGGTAGGAATCTGGGGTTCAGTGTGTCCTGGTCATCCGCTTCCAATACCTAGACAAAATTCACCCCATGAACCCGGGCACCCCTGCTAAATCACCAAACGTAGCGAACTTCTTGGGGTGACTTATGGCAGAGGTGTTGGTTATCCAATAAAGGTTCCCGGGGCGGCGGTACCCAATCCCGCCTCCCAAATTGAAATTTATTATACATAAGTAATAATTATTAGCCTGAAACACTAATCTACACTGAAAAAATCTCCCGAGAAAAGGTACATGCCGCCGACGGGACTTGAACCCGCGTCCTTCTGATATCCGGTCAACTGCTCTTTTATCCACTGAGCTACGTCGGCTTATCTCCTATCCGCCAAATAATTCAATATATACTAGTGTTTAATTCAACAATTACTGATTATTCTTTTCTCGGGAGATATTTTCAATGAAGATGAGTGCTTCAGGCTAATAATTATTACTTATAATAATTGTTACCCTTTGTGCTATGCATAAAAATCTTGTCTTAAACGTCGGTTTATCAATTTAAAAAATAATAATGAAATATTATTCTCTAGGTGTCAAAAATCTTATTGCAGAGATAATGATCTAAAGATTCTAGAGGTCGTTTCACCCATCAAAGCCCAAAATCTGTTACACTTAAGCAAAATTCCCAGTTTCCACTGTAATTTGACGTACTGTTTTCTTTTTTATCAAAAAATCTTCGTGTATTCAGAGAAACAGCTCGTTCCGCAAACCGTTCTCGCCCCGGTTCCATATCGCCCTATCATATATGCATGTTCCCAGGGAAGTTTAGCGAACACACGGACACTAACGGCGCGGGTGTCGCCGTATGAATTTTAATGAAATAAACAAGGAGAAACTCGCGTCCTTGCGCCATACCGTTCGACAGCGAAAGAGACACCGGCGGAGCAACTTTGGACAACAACCGACTACGTGAGGACGTATCGCGGGGATGTATAATGTGGAGTGGGGGCACCACAGTTAGTAGTTAGTGTGGTAGCTTTAATGGTTGTAGCAATATGCAGAAGCTGTTAGATTCGCCGGACGTGGTTGGGAAATGCATTTAGATGAGGCAAAAATATTTTAAGCTTTGCGTTATGTATGAGTTAAATTTCATATCTGTACGTCGCCTCAGTTCTTATTTGTCCAACAGACGATTTTAGTTTTTGTTCAATCTCAATTTTAAACTTAAAAATAAGGTATAATCACTTAACTAAAACTTATTTAAAATAATGAGACCTTTACCTTTACGGAAATGGTTTTATCTTACACCTATAATAATGTTTCATTGAAATAATGAAAGAAAACCTTCTCCTGCAAAATTTTCTAATGGTCTGTTGGACAAATACGAACTAAGGTGACGTGTAGTCTATTTTCTGTAAAATAATATTCAAAGTGGTATTGGAGAGAAATGCGTGCTACGAAATTATAATTTATGTTTTAATTTCCTAGGAGACAAAAATCTCCCTTCTTTTTTTAAAAAAAAACTGCATATCTTAACCGTAACATAAATCACAAAACTATAAAATCATTAATTTAAAAAAAATCAGATTGTGCAGTTCACACGCGGTAGAAGTAAAACCTCCAGAAAACTAAAGTAGACAAGAGTGGGGAGGCTACGAAGCATCGCACAAAGAAGAGACTAAATCCTATATAGATGTAGGTATGCCTCTTTTAAATGTCTCTTTTTCGTTTCATCGAGTTTCAAATCACAACGGTGCTAACGAAGTTTTTAGTTAAAAAATCAGTGTTCAATTCACACGCCGTAGAAGTGAAATATTCAGAAAACTAGAGTAGACACGAGTGTGTGTCTCTTTTTAGTGTCGCTATTTTTCGTTTCATCTAGTTTCAAATCAGAACGGTGCTAAAGAAGTTTTCAACAATGCAATATCATAGATTTTGATATGATCTTAGATTTTTTTTTGATCAGTAATTATATTTGTGTAAAACAGTTTCTTCACCCGTCACAGGCATGGTTCGTAACGCATAACTAATAAAATCAAAGTAATCAACATATTGATTTTGTTTATTTTTACTTATTGATTTTTGGTTTTTTAGTCCTAACTGCTCCCAACCTTAACGGTGAGATTAAGGCATTCCCGATTAAGTATGTTGTGGCTGAAGCTAGTCGGGAGGGGAAATAGATGGGTGAGAGGAAGATGGGGAAATACCTAGCTATTCAGATCTGGTTAGGATTTTAAATGGCGGTCTTTCACCAAACTCTTACTGAAATTATCTACCACTATGGAACGTGTCGCAAATATACTATATTCTTTTTTAAATGAACAAATTGTGAAATACCACAAGTTTATTAAATACATTTTTTGAACGCATAACCCTTAGATTCAGCCATTGTAACCGATGAATTAATTTAGCTCGTATATAAACAAAAATCAAATTACCAACCAGGGTACTAAAAACCTCTTAAAAAATCTCCTTGTAGGTAATATAGGTACATATAAATTGAAATAGAATTTTGTTTATATTCTACCGTTACAAAACAACACTACATGGAATGGCTTCATTCAGAATCAATGCATTTCACCTTTCAAAATTGAAACATTACATGAAATGGCTTTAACCACGTTTGGTGACTAGGTCTAAATAGCCAGGTACTTCCCCACCCTACTCTTTCTTCCTTTCTTTCCCCACTTACCTTCAGCTTCATAACATACCCCAAATGGGGTACCATGGTTTCACTGACTCCTGGCGGTTGGGATCAGTTGGGACTCCTATATTTTTGTTCACATTATAAATTTTCGAACGCAATGTTACATAAATTTCAATTGATTATATTCTATTAATAAAATTAACAGTCGTGTAACGTATTCTAATTTATTTGATAATAATTGGACCCAACCTTAGTCTTCGCAATTTTCCCGATATACTCGTAGCATCATCATCATCATCACTATTGACTCTACAACCCCTGGTGGGTCTTGGACTCCTCAAGAGTCTTCCTCTACCCATTTCGGTTTTGTGCCAGCTCTCTCCAGTTTAGAAGCTCCAAGATAGATTTGTTTTTTAGGACGTTGTCGCTCCATCTTAATCTTGGTCTTCCCAGGCTCCTTCGCCCTATTGGTCTTGAGTTCAGCAGGGACTTGATGCTAGGTCATTCTCTCCACATGACCCAGCCACGGAAGTCTTCCCGGTTTTATAAATTTTGCGACGTTAAGCTCCTTAAACAAAGAATAGAGCTCATTGTTACAACGTCTGCGCCAAAATCCATTTTCTAGAACCAGTCCGAAGATGCGCCTCAAAATTTTCCTTTCAAAAACGTCCAGTGCTCGCTCATTCCTCTTAGTTAGAACCCAAGTCTCAGCTGCGTACGTAAGTACAGGTCTGATAAGTGTTTTGTACACTAATATCTT
Organism: Limnephilus marmoratus; assembly: GCA_917880885.1. Classification (NCBI taxonomy): domain Eukaryota; kingdom Metazoa; phylum Arthropoda; class Insecta; order Trichoptera; family Limnephilidae; genus Limnephilus; species Limnephilus marmoratus. The sequence continues at coordinate 25,193,789 of OU862923.1, read as the reverse complement.
CGTGTTTTTGGACAGCAGTCTGGATTATAATTCGTTTCGTAGGCGGAAATAACAGCGTATTGCGTTCACTATGCGCTTCTGGATCTCCTCTGTGGTATTATTGTAGTTTGTTATCTTAGCCTAGGTATGTGAATCTTGGTACCGTTTCGAAATTTTGGTTTCCACATGAGAGAGTTGAGATTTGTTGGGTGCACCCTACGGCCATGTATTTGGTCTTTTGCTGGTTTACTACTCGTAGCATATATTATAGCGCGTAATAATCAAAAGAGATGTAGAATATATATACCATAATAACGGTTTTTTTTTTATTTTTCCGGCTTCCACCATGGATACCTGCACTCTTTTAGATGGTAACTAATAACCACGCCGTTTCTCCGCAGGGATAGGTAGAGAGGATGGACTGCCAAACAACTCGGTCTTGGCACACAGTCTGCGCTTCATTCACATTCGTACATCATCTCATACACATATTTTTGTTGTTCTCACTCTTGACATGACTCGATACAAGAATTTGGATCTTTTGATCATGGCCATATCTCCCTCGGACGTCCCTGACTTCTTCCGTTCACATTTGCGTCTTATACTCTCCTAAAATTTCTTTCTTCGTTCGTTTGCTCTGTACGCCCAAACCATCAGTCCTTTTCTTAATCTTAATCATTACAAATTTTTACGCCTCATGTATCTGATTTATACAGTATTCAATCAAGTTTCAATCCTCACTGCCTACCACTGCACTAGTTTGTACCAGAAGTCCATTGTGGACTGCTAGTTTCGCTTCTCGGGATGTTTTTTGTGAGCGTCAACCTTTTTTATTCCTTTAATAATTCGTCGCCTTAGTTCTTAATTGTCCAAACGACCATTTGAAAATTTGACAGGAGGTGAAGGTTTTCTTTCATTATTTCAATGAAACATTATGATAGGTGTTAAAGATAAAGCTATTTTTGTAAAGGCAAAGGTCTGATTAGTTTAAATAATTCTTAATTAAGTGATTAACTATCCTTTTTTATACTTTATTTTTAGTTTTAAAGTGGAGATTGAACAAAAACAAAAATGGTCGTTTGGACAATTAAGAACTGAGGCGACGAATTATCTACACATATTCATATACTCGTTTAAGCTAATGAACATTGTTTTCTTAAGTCAGTTCTTTGCAAAACTTCTTTGAAATATCTGTAAAAAGTTTGATAAGAAGGTGATTTTAAGAGTTTTTACTTACCAACAAATATTAAAGATGGATGTAATTTATATTATTATTAAATATAAATGTATTAACTAAGAGTAGAATGAGCGAGCACTGGACGTTTTTGAAAGGAAAATTTGAGGCGTATCTTCGGACCGGTTTTAGAAAATGGATTTTGGCGCAGACGTTACAACAATGAGCTATATACTCTATTTAAGGATCTACATAGTTATCACAAAATGTATAAAACTGGGAAGAATTCGGTGTCTGGGTCATGCAGAGAGAATGACCGAGCATCAAGCACGAAAGTCCCTGCTGAACTCAAGATCCATAGGGCGAAGGAGCCTGGGAAGACCAAGATTAAGATGGAACGACAATGTCCTCAAAGATATATCTACCTTGGAGCGTCTAAACTGCAGAGAGCTGGCACCAAACCGAGATGGGTGGAGGAAGACTCTTGAGGAGGCCAAGACCCACAAGGGGTTGTAGAGCCAAGAGTGATGATGATGATGAATATAAAAGATGGATAAACTCTCATTTATACATTTGTTTATTGCTATATATTTATTGTCTTATTCCACAACGAACCATCCCTGCTGCATGCATAATATACGAGTGTATAATGCAAATACACTTGTATTATAAGCCCCGGTGTTAGTAATGTTTCTAGACTACGAAACAACCTTAGTTTGTGAAAGCTTTTCTACCTATTCGTATGTTTTACGAGTGACACTTATTATTCCTTCACACTCCCGCATTTTATGAGGCATAAAATCCTGCGTTTTGGTTTATTGCAGTTTGAATTCGAAATTCCCATCATAATATTTATAAGTTAAATAGGGCGTATCTACGCAGTTTTGTGAATTTAACTACGGCGACTCTTGACATGGGTTATTACTCGTATAGTCGATGTTAAATAATATATATATTTTTTTTATAGGAATACCGCACAAGAGTCCCAACTGCTCCCGTCTGGAGCCAGTGAGACTATGGCATCCCCGATTGGGGTATGTTGTGAGGCTGAAGGTAGTGAGGTGGAGAAGGAGATAGGGAAGAGGAAGGTGAGGAAGTACTTGGCTATTCAGATCTGTTCACGAAATACGGCTAAAGCCACTTCAAGCAACGCTTCAATTCTGAATGGTGGTCTTACACCAGGACGTTACTGAGAGTATCTTCCACTCAAATTAATCAAATAAAATTTATTTGTCACGCCGGGATTCGATCCCGCGACCTTTGGATTGTGAGTCAATACTGGACTACTCCGGCCGTCAAATATAATAAATTTTCACTCATTTTTCGCTACTGCCATATACATCTAAATTTAATAGACGAGAACATACAGATGAGGGGAAAAATCAACTATGGCGGTACGAAGAGGTGGAAGATGACTGTGATTCGTTAAAAAATCAATCTGACAGTATATAGGCATCTCGCATTATAATATCACCATTTAGTGCTTAAAAGTAAAATCTGCTTTTGAATGAATAGACCTTTTTACGTGGGAGCGCGAATTGCTCGCCACGTTATTAACATATTTGCGAAGTCCAAATATGGCAAAGTAAAGTTCACATCTTTTCACGTAAGAATATTTTGTTGCCGTATTTTACAAATGTTTCAAAATTTACTTATCCCTGTAACCAGCGACGAGCACACTGAACCGCCCACATTCGTTATGATCGACATATTTTAGGGCGTAATGTATAGCACAAGCTAGCATTTTTGCCGTGTTATTTTGTAAAATGTACGATGCGAGCTCGACGCCGGTCAGGACAAGAATGATGACGTCACATTTTTTAGATTCAGGCGAGGCTCTCGCAAGCCTAGCCGGTTTCAAGGAACCGGTATGGGGAGGGGGAAATAATACGCTTTTATCACTTAGGACAGGTCTATACATATTCAGATGTCTATGGTTAATGCCATTCATTTCTGTTTATTTACAGTAAATTTAAAAGCGTGGAAAGGATTCTCTAAAATAGCTTAAAACCAAATAGTTTCTTGCAAGAAAGTTCTTCCAATCTTCGGCCTTTCTTGGGATGAAATTTATTAAATGAATTTTAAAAAAAATGCCGACACAGACCACTGCAAGTATAAAATTGAGGATTTAAAAATATATCTATTGTAACATTATTTACAAAAATTACTAACTCGGGTATTATCCTAAGGAATCGGATTGTCCACACTGCTTATTGACTACAAAAAATGTCAGAATAAATATTTCAAAATAGAAACAATAAATGAACGTTGCGACAAAAAAGATATGAAATTTATTTTCAAAATTATAAATAACCACGTAAAATCTTCCCTCTTGGCCACAATCAAAATCAATATCCATCACCATTCAATACAAAACTCCGAAACTTTCCGTATTTCTTTCCTAAGAACAAACTTAACCTGCTCCCAACCCCTTGTGTGAATTTTTCGATTATATTATAACACTCACCGACTAAATTATAATACGGCGAGATTCCGGACATGTTTAGTGATGGCCACCTGAACTTTCAGAAAATTTCGTGTATTGAAATAATATTTGACTAACTAATGATCATATCTACAAATGATTACACTTCTGCCCTGATGATTCTACTCGACGCTGAATTCCTTAGGGTCGTCGGGTATTTCCCCCTATGGGGCTCATTTACTTTTCTTTGAGGCATCACCGAGGAACCGGTTAAGGGGCGCGGAAGCTGAGTGTGGTTCACGACTAGACCGAATGTCATGCGCATTCTTGCTGGGACTGCCAATCGATTGAAGAGGACTCCCAACCGTTTGCCATTCCCTTATTACTTATCTATTGTGTCTTCTTCCCAAACAGGTGCTTCTAGGATACGCTGGATACAATCACCCAGCGCTTGCCACCTCGTGGACTTTCACCAACCTGTCCCATTGTCTTGTCTATATTTTGTCATACTAACATATATTGTATCTGTATTTCCCGCTAAGCACTTGCATACTGCTTACTAACAACGTATGCAGGGACATTGGAGATCTAGTTTCGTAAATCAAATGTAGAGTCGTTTTTATCCAAAAAATTAGAGTCCTTGCAAGAGGACGGCCTCCGTAGTCCAGTGGCTAAGACTCTTGACTCACATTCCGGAGGTCGCGGGTTCGAACCCGGCATGCGCAAATAAATTTTATTTGATTAATTTGTGTTATTTCACAATTAATTCATTTAAAATAATATATAGTATATTTGCGGCATGTTCCAGAGTGGAAGATACTATCAGTATCGCCCTGGTGTAAGACCACCATTCAGAATTGAAACGTTGCTTGAAAATGGCTTTAGCCGTGTTTAGTGACCAGATCTGAATAGCCAGGTACTTCCCAACCTTCCTCTTCCCCACCTCCTTCCCCTCCCCGCTACCTTCAGCCTCACAACATACCCCAATTGGGGATGCCATAGTCTCACTGGCTCCAGACGGGAGCAGTTGAGATTCTTGTGCGGTATTCACTGTAAAAAAAAAAAAAAAAAAAAAAAAAAAAAAAAAGAGCCTTGAAGGGGTAACCATCTGTTACCTATACCAGGGCGGGTAAGTGATGGGTCCTCCAATGATGAAGGACACTGTGAAGCTTTCCCAAATGTTGACTAAAGAAGGAGTTAGAGCAACATGGCATGATTCCCCAAAAATAAATCATGACAAAACTCAGACAATGTTTCGATTCTAAATGAACTCTCAGCCTGGCGATTCTTAGACATTGGACTTAGTTATTTGAGCCTTATCATATATCTGGTTGGCTGATCGGTATTTCATTAAGCAAGTCAAATAACGTGACGGCCGGAGAGATCTTGGATACTGAAAAAAATTGTTAAAAACAAACAAGATATTTTTCCATGGCCATGGATAGAAACCCCGAACATTTAGTACAGAGCTAGAAATCTTTCTGCTGATATTGAATTATTTACTCATTGAAAATACATGGTGTCAAGAAAATTCAAAATTTTTCAACTTCCCTTGTGGGTTACAATATCTAGTAGGTATATTAAAAATAATTGATTTGAAATTTGAAAGTAGGCAGGTATCTACTGTTGAACCCATATTTCCCTAAAAAGCTCTACAACTCACCCCTACCTAAAGAGAAGTACATTAAATTAATAACTTCAAGAAAATTAATACCAACTTTTCCAATGCCGGAAACATTTTCTCAAAGAAATATGTTTACACGGATTTTCTCTCCGAAGCCTCCGGGGATTAGAAAACTTTCTCATTTAAAAAAAGTAAATGATCTAAGCCAAAAAGTAATATTTTCACTCGATGTTGGAACCAACCAACTTCTGAAGGAATATTTTAAATTTTAATAAAACGATTATCTGCAAGATGTGAAAAATTTAAAGCGGTAACATCAAAAGACTTCACTTAAAAATGTAACCGAAAAAGTGTCCACTTCGTAATCATAATTTATACCCCAGAAAAAATGTTGCGAAATACAAAATTTTGATCACAATATTCACAATTTGCTTTTTGAAATTTCTTAGCCAATACGGTATTTAATATGGGTTGAAATATTGTTTGTTTTATTTTCAAACTATAAACCTTTGATGTTAAGGGCCCGCAACCCGAATTTTCACTGATTTCTTACATATCTCCCTAAAATATTTGAAATTTTTAAGCTCTTAAAAAAATATAAGTTATTTTTGAAGATAATGTCTAGATGCTGCCCGCGCCGAAACGCAAATTATATGAAATTCCCTCGATAGAAAAAAAATCGCAAAGTATGCTCCAAAAATTATTAAAAACAAGTCTGTTCCTATTATCTTATAAATAATATTTGTGAAAAAAATCACAATGTTTCTTTAAATGATACTTAAGATGCTCCCCGTGAGATTTTTGCTCCATTTTAAACGAGTCGAGTTTTATTAAACATTTTCCCAATTTTCGCATCGATTTTGTCGCTGTAAATGTTAGCGCTCTCCTCTAACATTCGTAATTTCGTATCTCTCCATCTTCTTCTCTTCGAGCCCGGTTGCGGAGCCTTAAGCATTATAAATTTATAAACAGCAACTTAATCTATAATGCATAAGCTTGGATTCGACCACTTTTTGGCCGTAGTATTTTATATTTAAGTTTTATTTTGTTTTCAAGTGGAGATCTAAGGTTTAGATCACGTTTGAAAGAAAACACGATATTAAAAAAGCAACAGACTTAATTTATTTTTTTATAACAGTATTCATAGTTTTGTTGGAAATGGCTACTTTTGATTTCTGTACTGGACTTTTTAATTCTAAAAAACCTAACTCCAACTCAATTGGATGGTCCAATGCTCTGCAAAGAATCTACTTGTATAGCGTGGGTGCAAACGGAACGCGTAAAGTTAATGTTTAACGTAGATTAACGATTTTCTGCTCGTTACTATCCCTTTACTTATAGCTAATGAAAACACAAAATGGTATCATAAAATTAAATTTCTCTTGATGAAAAGTAAGCCTTTTATAATAACATTTGAAACAATAGGCGTAAAATTAACCAGTGAATATTTTGAACTTTTAACGTTGTAACTTTTTAACCTTAACCTTTTTAGTATGAAGCATTATTTTTAAATTAATAATGAAGATGCCCGTTGCGTGGTTAAAAGTGTTCTCATTAAAAATGAACAAATGTCAAAAAGTTGTATAGTTTTTGCATATACTCCAAAACCCTGATAGAACAAATCTAATTTCAACTGGTTTGAAAATACCCTTTCTAATAGATTGATTAATATTAGACCCATGTCATGTTTTAATCTTTACTTTTAAATGTAAACTTTTTACCCTTTTATCTTTATATTTCTTTTATCTACATGTTTCTTTTATCTTCATGTTTCTTTTTAAACGACTTCGAAAAGGAGGAGGTTCTCATTTCGACTGTATTTTTATTTTTTTTATGTTTGTTACCTCAGAACTTTCGACTGGATGAACCGATATTGATGATTCTTTTTTTATTTGAAAGCTGGTACTTCCCGTGTGGTCCCATTTTAATTTGGTACAGTTCTGACAATGGAATCCATGAGAAAATCATATAAGTCTTAAATTTGCATCAAGTATGCGCGCGACAAATGGACGAATAACTCAATATCACGCCAACCGATTTCGATGATTCTTTTTTTATTGGAAAATATGTACTTCAACGGTAGTTTTATGAGAGTTTGGCTGGGTTCTGATTATGAGATCCATGAAAAAATAACGGAACTCTCCAATTCAGAGCAAATTATCGATGATCGGCCGAATCTTAACCGAATTAGTTAGTGTACTTTAGATTCACTAAAAATAAAAAAAATAGAGAAAAATTTTAACAAAACAAAAAAAAATGACTTCAAAAAATGCACTAAAAAGTAAAAAAATAATTTCGTATTCTTCTACAACTTAATAAACAACTTACTTTTTCTTCTCATCAATATGTAGGTACGGTTGTTATTTTTGGAGTCGGTGCCAGCCAAGGTACCAGGCCCGGCGTGTTCACTTGACAGATCCCCTCCCGCCGCGGCCCGCTCTCGCCTCTCGCCTCGTCAAGTCGCGCGTGCGACACAAGCACATCTCACATATAACTATCTATGTAGGTACAAACCTACCGTGGCAGATACCGACTCTAAAAATAACAATCGTACCTACATATTGATGAGTAGAAAAAGTAAGTTGTTTATTAAGTTGTAGAAGAATACGAAATTATTTTCTTACTTTTTAGTGCATTTTTTGAAATCGTTTTTTTGTTTTGTTAAAATTTTTGTTTATATCTTCGTGTTTCTTTTATCTTCATGTTTTATAGAGTAAAAACATAAAAATCGACGTGGATGAAGTATACGAAAAAAGTAATAAGTATAATTTTTTTGCATTGAAGTTGTGGCATACTGATTCAATTTTAATAACGAACAGTGTTAACATTTTCCTTCGTTAATACTTTGTGTGCATTATACCTGTGAGTTTATTACCTGCTAGCAATTTGTACATACCCTGAATTTCTTACATTTCCCGTTTGATTAATCTTTGTGGCAAACAACATGGCAAACGTTCATTAGCGCTATATCTGATATCAGTCATTTTTCATTCCTAGCAGTTCCACGAGAAAGCGAGAGGGGAATCCATTTCAAAGTAGCATAACAAAAGCTCTGAAAGCTGCATTCCAAAAGCCTTACGTCATTTTTATCTCATTATGAGCCGTGTCTCCGGGCGTTCAATGGACGGCGAAGTCAATGACTACGCAATATAAACTTTACGAATTAATGTTCATACCACGTTCATGGCTGATCTGGGAAAAATTACCACTTAAAACTTTGTCCCTCTCGACACTGAAACGGCGAAGAGAACTTCTGTGATATTGGTTTTTCTCGTCATCAATGCCTCGCCAAAGTTTGCTTTCATAAATAATAGTATTTCTTACTAGATTCTAAACTCTTGCGCTCCTTTGTGATATATTTTGAAGAGAAACTTTTTTTCTTGTTTTTGTTTTTTTAATATACCTAAATGTTTTTAACAACACTTGTTAGATGGTTAATTTTAGAATATGTAACAATGAACATAAATTTTAATTAAACACTTATGAATATAATATCTAAACGTCTCTTTCTCACTATCACTATGTAAGATGTTCATTAACCCATTCACTATTCCTGTATATAATGTTTTGTCCCTTTCTATATGACATGTATACCTATATAAGCTCACTGGCAGTTTAATTTTATACCCTGAAGATGCTTATTTATATGTTAAGCGAAACCGGTCGATATTGAACAAATTAAATAATTAAATCGTGGTTACAAAGTTATTGTATTTCAGTAGGGCCTCGCTAATCCGGATAGGTAAAAACAAGACCCCTTCCAAATTATCGAGGCGTCCGTATTACAGTATGAAATATTTTAATAGGAATAAAACACATTTTTAACTTGGGTTTCAATTATTAAAGTAAAAATTTAAAGTCAATTTAGGCAAGAATCTGCATGTACGTACAAATGTACTTATGACAAAATTCAAACATGTAAGAAATTTGCGAATTCTTCCACGATTTTTTAATTAGGGATGCCTTGAGATCCTTCCAACAATTAGCCAAAAGAAAAACTGTATCCTTTAGGGTCGAAAACGATCCTCTCGCCCGTCCGGATTACAGCGTGCACCGAAGTAACAGGGGTCCGGATTAGCGAGGCTCTAATGTATTTCAATTAATATGTTAAACCACAAAGTGACAGCTTTCTACCAAAATATAAATAAATATATTTTCCTGAATTAGAAATTATTAATATAATAGATTTTTTTTTAAAATATGTTTATTCAGTTTTTAATTTTACAATATTTTATCTTACAAATCTTACAAAACTAATCAATCAGTTTGATTGTAAGAAATCTCTCATTTTTCCTATTTAATTAATACTATATACTTTTAAATTTTACATAGTAATTACTCGAAAGTATAATACTTGATATTAAAATATTAATTATTAATTATAAAGTTTATGAACATAATATATGATAATAATTTCTAGGTACTTGTACACAATATTATTCTACGTATTTGATCAATATTCGATCTAGGTATTTGTATACAATATTATTTGCTTTCATGTTCTGTGGAGGTAGATTGATTTAATTTTTGTGTTGTTTTTGAATAAGATGTCTCTTTTTAATATTTTCAGGTAATGCGTTAAATATTTCCAGAAATTTATGCCTTTTGTTCTATCACCGTATACATTTTGAGATATATTAATAATAAATATTTGTGCTTCTCTATGACTAGTAGGGCAGTTGTGGGTTTTTTGAATTCTTTATTCCAGAATTCATCTAGCGTTAATTGATAATCTACCCTACTATGTATAGGGAGCACATTACACAAGGGGAACATTTTTTTACAATCGCCTTCACATAGTTGAACTTTTTTTGCCTGATATCAATTTTAGGAAACGGATTTGTAGTTGTTCTATTTTATTTAAGTACGTTTTGTACGTTAATCCGTAACTATCTAATCCGTATCCTACAATGAGTCTGCCAATGCGTTATACGTACAGTATAATATATTTTTTATTAACTAAGTTTTTAGGTGGTAAAATTTCCCTAATATGGATCTTAATCTAATACATACATTTTCGATATGATTGACTAGTTAAAATTGACATATATGGTAAGACCAAGGTATGTGTGTGTATATTGGCATACTTTTTCTTTATTTGGGCAATTGAACTGCAGGGATTGGTTTTTTGTGTGCAAACAAATTAACTTCGATTAAAAGCAGTAGGTACCCACTCCAGCAGGACCAAAGTTATATTAGAGGTGGCGGTGTAGAGAATTTTATACGAATTGATTTTTCACTTAATGATGCTAATCGATTAATATAGAAACGTATTTAACTAGAAAGTTAAATTTTGCGTTAAATACGTGTTTGTAAGAAGGTTCTTATTAAATATCCAATTTAACGCTTCGACGTAAAGCAACACAAGAGTTGTATTTTGCGTAAGAAGTAATGATGTAAATGAAGGAAAACAGTTCTGGGTGGGTAAGAAGGAATCTGATGTAGAGTAGTGTAATATGACCATATTAATAAATTCATTGTTTAATATTCCCAGGTATTTCACTTTTAGTTCAACTTCAATTATTTCATCTAAATAAAAAACCATCCTACAGCGAAATAACAAAACTTTGCGAATGCGCAAAGCAATTTATTAGACAATAATATTTTGTCATATCAGTATTATCATTGAAGCCAAAAAATTTCTAATCAATTTTGTAGAATTTATTTTAATTTTCATCAATCAATCGATTTTGAAATCAAATAGTATTAAATCTTAATGACATAATTTGAAATCTGTTCTTTTTTTAAATTAATAAACAAAAATTTTAACAAAACAAAAAAACGACTTCAAAAATGCACTAAAAAGTAAAAAAATAATTTCGTATTCTTCTACAACTTTATAATCAACTTACTTTTTCTACTCATCAATATGTACGTACGATTGTTATTTTTGGAGTCGGTGTCGGCGGGAGAGGAGCTGTCAAGTGAACACGCCGGGCCGCGGGTACTTTCGTTGACATCGACTCCAAAAATAACAATCGTACCTACATATTGATGAGTAAAAAAGGTAAGTTGATTATAAAGTTGTAGAAGAATACGAAATTGTTTTTTTTACTTTTTAGTGCATTTTTTGAAGTCGTTTTTTGTTTTGTTAAAATTTTTGTTTATTTTTTTATTTTTAGTGAATCTGAAGTACACTAACTAATTCGATTAAGATTCGGCCGAGTATCGTAAATTTGTTCTTCAGAATTGGAGAGTTCCGTTACTTTGTCATGGATCCCGTAATCAGAACCTAACCAAACTCTCGTCAAACTACCCTTGAAGTACATCATTTCTATAAAAAAAAGAATCATCGAAATCGGTTGGCGTAATATTGAGTTATTCGTCCATTTGTCGCGCACATACTTGATGCAAATTTAAGACTTATATGATTTTCTCATGGATGCCATTGTCAGAACTGGACCAAATTAAAATGGGACCACACGGGAAGCACCAGCTTTCAAAAAAAAGAATCATCAATATCGGTTCACCCAGTCGAAAGTTCTGAGGTAACAAACATAAAAAAAAAAAAAAAATACAGTCGAATTGAGAACCTCCTCCTTTTCGAAGTCGTTAAAAAATCTAATATATACCCACATAAATTAAATTAAGGTAAGGTACTGAGTTAAATTAAAAACTGAGCGATAGCGATGGAGTGAATGTTTTTTTTAAATGATCCGGATTGCTAAAATGGCACTGGTACAAAACAGGAAACTTTGGAAAGACAGGAAGGATGCCTATAAATTCCCAGCAACGCAGAACGGGGCTAAAGAAGAAGAAAATTAAAGCATGAGGCACATATTTATTGATATATTTGTCACGGTTTTCGTGCATACCTACATTTATTATAATATGAAATAGGTTTAAAAACCAACATTTTAATTATAATATGGCTAACAAACGCAATGTGAATAATGTTAGTATTATTAGTAGAGTTCCTTGCTATATTCTACGAGTAAATGCAACGATTTTAGGCTTCCTAAGTCAAATCTATTAGGATAACAACACAATATTTATTAAAAGAGTTTTAAAATGTTCCCTGTAAATGAAAATAAATCTGAGTCTTGCAGTTTTTCGTGTGTCTTGTGTCATGTCTCAATGTTGTGTAGTCCAAACTTTAGTACGTAGGTTGTAGAATATTATTAGGTCCTCACATATGAAATTGGCCTTTTGCCGTACTGGCAACTCTGATCTCAAATATCTTCTCTTTGGTTAGGAATTCCAAGTTCAAATTTATACAGCTATTTACTCATGTATTTGTGTTTTGAAAGTTATAATTCTTTTGTTTTTTCCTTAATTGTTTTTTTCTTTGCGTCACTTAGTTTACAAATCGAAAAACTTGAAATATCGCGTTATTTACGAGTACGAGTTCCACCGTGGCACCAGTGCTGCAGAAATGGCTCGAAGGATTAATGATGTGTATGGCGACGGTGCCGCAAAAGGAAACACATTGCGTTTTTGGTTTCAACTTTTTCGTTCTGGAAATTTCGACCTGCAGAACAAGCCCCGTGGACGGCCGGAGACCAAAGTTGATAATGAAGAATTGAAGGCTATTGTGGAAGCGGATCCATCGCAAACCACGTCCGAGTTAGCTGCAGGCTGCGGTGTTAGTGATAAAACTGTTTTAATCCACTTGAAGCAAATTGAGAAGGTGAAAAAGCTTGAAAGGTGGGTACCTCACGAATTGAGTGAAGCAAATCAACAAACGCGCGTTAGAACGCTAGACCACACACTGCACGACAGACGGCTACCAAATTAGAGGAGCTTCAATTGGAATGTCTAAGACATCCACCGTACTCTCCGGACCTTGCCTCAACAGATTACCATTTTTTCCGAAATTTGGATAACTTCTTGCAAGGGAAAAAATTCAACTCCGATGGGGCAGTCTAAATCGCCTTCAAAGATTTTATTGATTCCCGTCCGAATGGTTTCTTTGATGGAGATGGAGATGGCAAAAGTGCATAGATAGCAATGGTACATACTTTGATTAAATAAATATATTATATTAAAAAAAAATCGACTTTATGTTCCTCCCATACAAAACGCCAATTTCATATGTAAGGACCTAATATTATGGTAGTTTTAGAGATATACCTACACCAGATGTAAGATGGTAAAATTTTATAGGTAATCTAAGCTAGCTACGAGTATATGAACATAAATGAGTTTTGATGGAGAATAAAAAAATATATTATATACATAAAAATCTCGTGTCACGATGTTTGTGGTCGCACTCCTCTGAAACGGCTAGACCGATTTTTTATGATTTTTTTATGTATATTTTTTAGGTATGAGAATAGGTCGAAAAATATATTTCATGCAATTAGGGTGTCCCTATCCAGATTTTTTTTGTATTTTTTTTTTTCAATTTTTTTTTTGTATTTTTTTTATTTGGCATCAAAAATATGTATAACCCATGGACATATGAATATATCTGGACCTGCCCTAAGTGATAAAAACGTATTATTTCCCCCTCCCCATGGAGCCGGCTGGAGCTCCTCCTTGGAACCGGCTCGCTCCATGGGGAGGGGATAGAGCCTCGCTTAAATCTAAAATGTGTGACGTCTTCATTCTTGCCGTGACCAGCGCGAAACTAACATCCATACATTTAACGAAATAACACGCCAAAACGGTAGCTTTTGCTATACAATATACCTTCATATCAATGTACACATAGCGAATGTGGGCGGTTCTCCAGTGTGCTCGTCGCTGGTTACAGGGGTAAGTAAATTATGAAACATTTGTAAAAGTGTTTTAACTAAACACGGCAACAAAATATTGCTATGTGTATTGGGGCGAATCTTTTTGGGGCGAGCATTTGGCCTTATCAAATATGTTATTAACGTGGCAAGCAATTCGCGCTCCCATGTAAAAAGGTCTATTCATTCAAAGCAGATTTTGCTTTTAAGAACTAAATGGTGATATTGTAATGCGAGATGCCTATATACTGTCGGATTGATTTTTTAACGAATCACAGTCATCTTCCTCTCTTCGCCCCCCATAGTTTGGTTTTACCCCCTCGTCTGTATCTTCTGGTCTATTGAATTCTGATGTCTATGGTATAACCCCAAATTTTCACCCTCCTACCCCCACCCTCCCGTTTTGAACAATGAATATGTCCATTTGTTAATGTTATTTACATCGAATTGAGAAAATGAATGGTTGTTGTTTTTTGTTTTTATCGGCGGTCATCGTCTACACTACAGTACTCCGTTCCTCTTTCTGTCATAGATCGCATCCCCACACACTTACAATCCATTCGTTATTTTTTAGTTAACAACCATAATATTCACTGGAAATATTTTATATGGCTGAACAACGTTTTCCGGGTCAGCTAGTACATAAATAAAATTTTCTAAGTGTCTACCTAATACCTGACTACTCGTAAAATTATTTCAGAAGCATTCGTACAACATTATTACATTAATAGTCTCGCTTACAAAATAATTCAAGATTATTTCGGCATACCAAACTACCAGGATAACAGCAAATGCCACGGATGTCTGAGTTTCCCCGAGCACGGAACGTGCACACATTGAGCTCTTCACACGGCCATTATCATGGTGTCGTATGACGGGCGAGACGCGTCGTGCTCCGCTCACATGCACATCAGACAGAGGCTAGGGCCGGCTCCTGCTATTATAAGCAAGCTATGGCAAGGCTAGATGCTAAGCTATTATACTGGCCGGCTCGCGCTGTAAGCTATGGCTCTAGGAAAGGGCTTAGCTATAAATACCCGTATTGTGTGGAGCGCTCTTGTTAGCACAACTGATGTTGAATCCTCTCTTGTGTCTTGTGTCTCGTGTCGTCTGTGCCCGAGACAAACTCGTGGCATAAGGGTGAGCTGTGCATTTTTTTAACAAGGCGTTTACTTAATTGTGCATCATTCATGTTATATACTAAGAAAATTGTACTTTTATGATGTTAAGCGTATGTCTCACCTTGCAAATAATTTTGAAAAAAATATCAGTGAAAGACAACATTTCCGGGTTACGAATAATCTGATAATTGATAATATTATTTGAAAAACTCTTTCTACCATTATTATGAGCAGAACATATTGCTTGTATAATGATGGAGAACGTAGCTTGAGGAGAAATTTAACTAAAGACTTCTGGGTAAGAATCCGACGCACATCCATTAATTCTATACATGTCATACATAGGGACACAACTCAAGTTCACCTTTGTCACCTGGAATCCTCAATATCAATATTGAAAATATTTGTGTTTTTTTTTGTGAAAATTATAAAATCATTTATCATTCATCCGAAGTTTATTGTATTGTTTCGGTTTTTTAAAGTTCTTTCCACACGAAAAAAATATCCCTCAGGGCCTGTCGTCTTTGGGGATTCTGTGTGGAGGGTATTTTTAGGAAAAGGAAGGAGATGAAGTTCTGGGAATGAAAAGGTATAAGGGATGGGTAAGATTCTGGAGTGACGACCGTATGAATCCATCCCTCCCATTGCGGTACAAGGCTATGTTCCGAGAGAACCATCATGGAGAGGTAAAAAAAAATGCTTCAACCAGTCTCTTCCGATCCGGCCCGCCAGGCATAGGGTGGGCATACGCATGCGCTGCAAAGTCCTGGACAAACCCCACCCCCATGAACCCGGGCACCCATGCTAAATCACCAAACGTAGAAAACCACTTGGGGTAAGCTTTGTTGTCCAATAAATGGTTTGCCGACCTGCGATACCCACACCGAATCCTAAATTGATCAGTATAATCAATACAGGTAATCATACGAAAACTTCATTTCTTTATAATATAATGTGGGTACCAACTTCTTGTATAATATTATACTTAAAGGCGTTAAACCATCCAGCGGCTGAAAATCCACATTTCGTCGAAAGATGTTCTTACGATCGTACAGGGCGGTTCCAATGAGAAAGATTAATTATTCTCCGTACCAGCTTTTTAAAATTATAACTCAATATCGATTTTCTTTCATTCCAAATTTGCTTTAATTTATACCTACATCCAAAAATGCTGAAAGGCGTGATGATAAAAGTATTAAAATTATGGACTTTTTGCAATTATTTTTTTATCATAAACATTTAACATTTGTCAATAATGTTTAAGCAAAATAAGAATGTAAAAAACATCTGATATATATATTAGTTTGTAAGTGCGTAAAGAAATACACAAACGGACCAATTTTCGTCAAGAAACACATGTACTGTACGTATATATTTTTTAATGATTTTATTTGAACAAAAATTAAAATTCTAAAACATGCGTTTACCAGATAATATATTGGTTTATTTTACTGCATGATTATATGATTTGAAATGGGTGTTGTATAATACAAAATTTTTGAAAATTTAACAAATCTGCTAACGACCTATGGTATTATTATACTAAAAATAAACATTTTTCTCATAATTTTAAACATGCGGTTACTAGATAAAAGAACAATCTTTCGAAATCAATTTATATTTTTTTGTGGAAAAGAGTCAATACGTCTAAAATCTGATTTAAAAACGAAATATTTCTCGTTTTCTCTGGTTATACCCCTTTAATACCTAATATCAGTGGCGTAGCGTGGGTTTCGGCCGCCCGGGGCGGGGGAATATTTTGCCACCCCTCCCCCTCCCTAATTTCTACATTTTTTATGCCGTTTTTTATAATCCCATGTGCCGAGTACTCTTCCAATAAAATCATGCTTCTACAAAATTCTACTACAAATTTATATATAACTGCTCTTAGAAATCGAGAATGGTATGCCGTAATAGAATTTTGCATCTTCATCACGCATACGTATGGAATGCAACTCAAATGCAAAGTTTCACTCGGTACACGATAACACAACCCTGGTTACAATTAAACTAAATATGCGGTGTATCAAAACTACACTCAGAACATAAAAATGGTTTTTCTTTGATTCTAGCGGTACTTACATTCTGAACACAAAACTGGTTTAAATTAAATCTGTATGTGGTGAATTAAAACTACACTCAGAACATGAAAACGGTTTTTCTTTGATTGTGGCATTAAATAAATAGTCGGCAACTAGAATTTTATAACTGCACATCGAATGACAGAATGTGAATTAAAACTACACTCAAAACTCACTACACTTAAATGTGTGGGCATAATTTCACAGTTTTATTTTAAAATTAAATGTCTGGGACAATTTGCGTGTCCTGTGATTAGGGTTAAATTAAATCTGTATTTGGCGAATTAAAACTACACTCAGAATATGAAAATGGTTTCTCTTTGTTTCTGACAGCACATAAATAGTCTGTAACTAGAATTTTTTAACTGCACTTCAAATAAAATAATGGTTTCTTTCGAAATGTATCAGATGATGAATGGACAACTGAAATTCATTCGTTAATACATTCTGAACACAATTCTGGTTTGTAATCAGAATATATATAAGCAAAATTGAGAAATTTGCAAAATTGCGAAAGCTGCTAAATTGCGAAATTTGGATATTTTTAATAAATAATAAAAAAGAGTTGGATTCGTAAACGAAAGTATCACAGAACATTTTCAAATAATGATTTGAAATGGTTTAAAATTTTCCAAGATAATATTAGTATTTTTTGTGAAAATTTGCCGCCCCCCTTAAAAGTGCCGCCCGGGGCGGGCCGCCCCCCCCCCGCCCCCCCCACGCTACGCCAATGCCTAATATACATTATACTTAACGTCTATTTTTGTCATTTGTTATATATTGTGTACACACAAATACTAAATCGACATTTAACTTAATGGAACTTTATTGATCACGAACGGCTTGATGTTTATACTTTAACGTAAGACGTAAATATTAAAAAAATGTACACTTACCTTTTGTTCAATTATTAATCAGAATTACTACAATTAGGAACCACGAAAGTCGCTCATAATAATGCAAATAAATTCCTTTATGCTAATCATTGTGTATTTTGATTCCTATAACTAAACATGCTTTATATTATACTATAACCTTTCAAACAATGCAATAGATTGGATTTGTTCCATTATGTTCATGTTGAAAATAATGCTAAATTCAAATTGCGTGCTTCGATTTATAATTCCGTGAATTTTAAAACTATGTTTTGGGATAATGTTTTGATTGAATTGAGAAATTAGACCTAAAATATCACTAAAAACGATCATGTAATGGGTTAAAGTTACCAGAATGCGGCATTAAAATTATTAAAATATTTGTTCATATGAAGCAGATATTTTGTGATATGACATTATAATTTAAAATAAAACAATAACTTTGTGAATTCCACTTTTATTTTTATACTTTATACCGACCGGGTTTCGCTACAACCGTAGCTTCTTCAGAGCAGTATAATACTCTACTAAAATTAAGTTACATGTGTGTTATAGATAATAATATATGATTTTAAACAAAATGGGCTGGACTCCTCTAGTGAAGGAGGAAGAAGGCGTAAGTGTAGATGGAAAATTGGGACGGGAAAGGTAATGTTCTTTGTCAATAGGGAACAATTTTAGTATTGGACCATGCACATATGAATATATCTGGACCTGCCCTAAGTGATAAAAGCGTATTATTTCCCCCTCCTATTTCGCCGGTTCCATGGAGTCAGCTTGGCTTACGAGAGCGTCGTTTGAATCTAAAAAATGTGATGTCATCATTCTTGTCTTGACCAGCGCGCTGGTCACATCGCACATTTTACGAACAAAAGTGAGAGCTTGTGCTATACAGCTTGTGAGCTCGTCGCTGGTTACAGGGGTAAGTACATTATGAAACATTTGTAAAAGTGTCTTAACTAAACACGGCAACAAAATATTCCCATGTGAAAAAGGGCGAACTTTCCTTTGCCGCATTTCGACTATGCAAATATGATAATAACGTGGCGGGCAATTCGCGCTCCCATATAAAAAGGTCTATTCATTCAAAAGCAGATTTTGCTTTTAAGAACTAAATGGTTATATTATAATGCGAGATGCCAATATACTGTCAGATTGATTTTTTAACGAATCACAGTCATCTTTCCCCTCTTCACCCTCTATAGTTTGGTTTTACCACTCTTTTATAACTTTTGGTCTATTAAATTTGGATGTCTATGTATTGGACTTTTATTTAAATTTATACGATTATTAATTATCTTACTTTTAATGTTTCTGGCTTTCCTTAGTTCCAGTGCCTCTAAATTATCTAAGCTGATACCTATAGCGTTTTTATGAATTAGGGTGACGCCTGAGTTTTTAGCTGTCTCTAATGAAATAATTACATTAATTTTAATGAAAAGACAAATAACTATGTTTACATTACTTTTATCAACATAAATCAACATGTTTTGTGAACGGTGTTCACATCATCAGGACCAAATGTATACTAAACCTAAAAATCAAACATAGATCACATATGGGAGGAAGGGGTAGAAGGAAGGGGAAGGGGTAATAGTGAGGGAAGTTTATTAAAATTATGAAGTTCTGGGAATTTTAATAAACAAAAAATCAGGCGATTATAAACTCAATTGTGAAGACTGTACCTAATTGCTTTTATATAGGTAGAACAAATAGAAACTTTGAAGTAAGAGTTAAAGAACATCTCAGGGCATTAAATGGCAATAGCGAATCTGAATTCACAGATCATTTATTAAAAAATTATAATAATTTTGACAAAAAACATGGACTTAAAATATTACACACGGGTTATAAGGCATCACAGATAAATAATTTAGAGATTTTAGAAATTGGAAAAATGTAAATAATAAAGCAGCAAATTTTTATAAACCCTCTTTTGAACCTTTTCCCACTTAACCGGTCTTTCCCTGCTAATGACTTTGAAATCCCTTATTTTAATAAACTTCCCCCACTCTTACCCCTTCCCCTTCCTTCGACGCTTTCTTCCCACATGTGATCTATGTTTAATTTTTTAAGTTTAGTATACATTTGATCCCGATGATGTGAACATCGTTCACGAAACATGTTGATTGTATATAAATAAAAGTGATGTAAACAAAGTTATTTATCTTTTCAGTAAAATAAATAATGCCATTACAAAGTGAAAACCTTTCCGAAGAAGTTTTCTTCGAAAAATTACATTCATTGTAATTTTCATATTACAATGTAGTCTTGCAGGTATTTCATAATATCCATGAACGTTAATTACAAATTTAAATATTATGATATAAAGTTGTTCCGCAATTTGGTAGATTGACACCCCGCAGACTGACATCTAGATTATTAAATTGTTTGTCGATCACAATATAACAATTTCCAATTATTGTGATAAAATTAATGAATAATATCATAAAACATTTATAAAAAATATAAAACAAGAATATTGACGCTGTGTTAGTTAATTCAAAGGAGCAAACTTGTGGTTATAAAATAATGGAAACCAAGGATCTGAATATTTTCGATTGAAAATTCGATATTGCGTTTTTCCTTTTCACCTGTGGCTGCCTGTGACTCAAGTTCTTTTTACTATATTGTTCTAATTTTGACGTTGAGATGATAACTTTAATTATCGGGTTGTTCTAACACAAATCGTAGTTTCAGCCCCTGCTGTTTCGCTGAAATTCACGTGTTACAAATTCATTAAACAGCCATTTAGCGCAATTTTGTTTTTTTGACAGTTGATCATTAAATGCAGAGTATAAGTCCCTTTCAGATATTAAACTAATTGTGTTCAGAAGAAGAGGACATCTTGTTGTTTAAATATCCGCGATGGAATATCCCCGACAAAATATCCTCCCACCAAATATCCTATGGACAAAACATTCCCCAACAAAATATCTACTAAAACTTAACCAAACCTAACCTAAAAAAAATGGAACAAACATAATACAGACATCCCGTAAAGACAATAAATTATTGTCATCTGTATTATTTTTGTCCCATTTTCTACTTTGTATTCACCTGTAAAGACAATAAATTAGAGTTACAAAATAGTAAAATGGGACAAAAATAATACAGAAAACAATAATTTATTGTCTTTATAGGATGTCTGTATTATTTTTGTTTCTTTTTTTTGTTAGGTTAGGTTTTAGTAATTAGGTTTTACCAATTACTCGCGCAATCATAACTTATACCCACTATGAAAAATTACTACACTTACATAGACATTTTTCATGATTCCTTGCAAACATACAAAACTAATTTATTAAATTTCTTGGCGTGATATAATTGTTTTAAAATTACTTACACTTAACTTTTTACTAAACTTTAATCAGTCAATTACAATAAGTGAGCATATAATTCTTGATTTTAAAATGTCTCTTTATCTCCCCCCCCCCCCCCTTTTTCTTCCTTTTTATTATTATTATTCATTCATTCAATAATTAAGTTTTAAGACCCGTTCATATCTCAGACGTAACTACCAAATGACATTCTATGGACTTACGTAATAGGTACATAACCATGTAATAATTTAATTTAACATACCTTATTACATTATAAATAGAGACACTGATTCATAGCTTTAATTTTTGAGAAATGTAGCATTAATTATTGAAAAAAATAGCTTTTATAGCTTTAATTTTGCGTTTTCATAGAGTTTATAGCTAAATAGGATGACGTCAAGGAATGGGAGTCGGCAAGAGGGGAAAAACAATTTAATTAGCAAAATAACTTGAAACATTTTTATTGTATTATTGTTTGAAACTCAATATAGTACATGTTTCTTCAATATAGTGTGTCATGTCGTTCTACGATATGTTAATACAAGATTATAGCGACTAAAAAATCTTTTTGCGTCACCACTATCATCAGAGCTGTCTCAGCAAAATCTCTGTGAACAATTTTGACAGCTAAGAGTAGCTGAATTATATATCAGTGACTCCATCCCTCACTTGCTCTACAAGTGTCTTTGAAAATAGCTGTTACCTTCCAGGAATTTACTGTCATCAACGGATTTGAATGTTGGTGCAAGCCTACTTTTACTTGCTAAAAGAATAGCGTCTGATCGCTTGACATTTTACCCTGCAATCGCAGGATTCAACATTTTACCTGCGTGCTCAAGAAATAGATTAGTGCTGTTGTCTTGACGGTTCAGCATATGAGATGCCAGTTTCACAGAACGCTTCTGACAACTCTCTTATTTGGGTTAAGACAACCTGGTTCTTTACCAAAACACCATCATTCAATTTTTTTTTAAGTTAAAAAATTTCGCTGCTATTTCGCGTTTTAACGTAATTATCGCTAAAAACACCAGTTGTCGCTTTAATTCGCGAATATATCGTTAATGCGATGAATCAGTGTCTCTAATTATAATGTACTGTGTATGTCTTAATAAACAAATAAATAAATTATATTTTGTTGGGGATATTCTGTCGCGGGATGATAAGTCGCGGATCCGTTTACTACACCTTCTAAAGCTAAAGCGCACCTAGAATCGGCGTGTAACGGGGACCTTTCAGATGTCAAAAAGTAAAAAGGCGCTGAATATCCATTTTTTGACAATGTTAGATTTGAATTTCTGCGAAGTAACTCAGCCTTAATTAGGCTTTTTTACCACTACTTTCAAGAATGCATATATGTCTCGACTAATATAAGCATGTATAGATTTTAGTCAAGAACACCAACAAATGTAAATTAGCCTTAGTTTTATCAGTCAATTACGAAAATTAGATGAAATTAAAAATGAAGAACATGCTTTTTTATTGGTGCTTAAATTAAAGATCAGATGCATTAATTTATTTTGCAAACAGAACATGAGTTTGTTTACTTCCTGTTATTTGAAAATCCTTAGCATGAATCATTTACAGAACTATCTTGTTTATTATTCGTTTATGACATCGGTTACTGCGCGACAGCTGTTAACACATGGTGCGCCAATACAACACTACGACTATTTATAACTCGGCTCGTTTACAGAAATATACTATTTGGTTAATTTAACTATAAACATTAATGTTAAGCTCAGACAGTAAAGAATATCAAGTGTCAATTAGGTTAAAGAGAATAGGACAAAATGATACGGATGAGGAACGGAGTACCTGGTAATATATTTATTATCATTTATTTTTTATTATGCATGTAAAATATTTATTATTTTTTTAATTAAATGAAGACAATATTAGCGAAACTCAATCGAAAATCTGGAGACAGAAAAATCAGAAAAAGATATTGGCACTTCTCGGACTCGAACCCAGGACCTTCTGCTTTCAGGGCAACAGCTCTACCAACTGAGGTAAGGTGTCTATATCCAATTTGGTCACTTTTAACTCTATCATACTTCGAGTAAGAACTACCAACATTATCTTCATTTTCTTAACGCAAATATTAATGGCTGCTATCTTTATAATCGATTGCGAGATTTAAACCCGAAATAAATGCTACATATCTAGATAGTGTCTGGATAAATTTTTATCCATTTTATTTTTAATACGCGACATCTATTGACTTTTCTGCAAGTCTAGGATGAATATTTATTTTAATTTTTTTAAGTTTATGAGTAAAACCTCAAATTTTAATATTTAATTAAAATTGGTAGAACGGTTGCATTGTAAGTCGAAGGTTATGGGTTCGAGTCCCAGAGGTGCCAATATCTTTTTCTGATTTTTCTGTCTCCAGATTTTCGATTGAGTTTCGCTAATACTGTCTTCATTTAATTAAATATTAAAATTTGAGGTTTTACTTAACCACTTTTATATTTGAGTAAATCCGACCGGTTTCAGAATGACCGTTCCTTCTTCAGGGCAAATGTATACTGATTTGGCAGTTTTGAAATATGGATGGTAACAATGTATTATTATGGTAGGGGTGGAGCCGTTGCTAGGTATTAATGAAGAGTGGGTGGGTAGGGGAACATACCCATGATTGGGCTATAAGACAATATTTTTGTTTGTTGATAATAGATTAATTATTTTTAAGGGATTTTTTTTTATTTCCAAGTCTTCTAAGTTATCTAAACGTTTTCCTTTATGATTAATATAAAGAACATTTATCCCCGTATTTTTTACTGCAGTCATAAGCAAAAATTCAGTTGGAAATTTTTAATTTTACAATTTCTAAGATTCGAGTACATTCATGTTTATCAATTTATGATAATAAAAATAAGATAAGGATTAAACTTAATTGGTTTATCATATACTGATGTAACATTTTAATTATATAATAAATATATATCTTTTAAAACCCAATATTATTTTTTCAATCACAAAAAGTGGATCAAAAATATTTATGAGCGTAAATTATTATTATTATTCACTTATATTAACTGTATTCCAATAATATTCCACAATATAAATAAATTCGCGATTATTTATATAATTTGAGCCAATTAAAAGTAAAACCACCACAATAATATTATTTATTCAAGAATCTTATAAAACAAACCCCGAATTATTAATGTTGATTGTTCTTAAATTAAAATGTTTCTCTTTATTACAATTATAATTAGCACGCGCTTCTAAGACGCGAATCTACAAACATGACACAAAAGAGACGGAATTAAACGAATTCCAACTCCTCCAAGCTGAACACGAAAGCATCCCCTAATAATTATTACTTACATCATCCCCTAGTTCCCCAGTACTTACCAACTTCCTCTTGCTTGTGCCTTCCACGACATGAAAATAACACATTTCACGATAAGGAAAAAAACAAATCTCTCATTAGGAAAAACAAAGGGAAGATTGCCTCATTATATTATTTAATTAATTTACGGAACAGCCAGAAACGTTCGTGTAGGCACTGATTAAAAAAAATAAAGGTTATTTTTAATTTTGGTTCAGGTTAAATTAAAATGCAAAAGAGGTAAAAAGGGTTTCATTCAATTGTTTTCAACACAAGGACTTGTTGTTCTAATAATTTTGAAACTTATATTTTGGAAATTCTTACAATTTTTTAAAAGTCTAACTTCATCATCCATCATCAACCCTTGAACCGTCTATAGCTATAGGAAGTGCCCTCACTCCTCGCCCTATTGTAATTAATTTTATTTGTAACTTTATGAGTAAAACCTCACATTGTAATATTTAATTAAATGAAGGCAATGTTATCGAAACACAATCGAAAATCTGGAGATGTAAGCAGAAGGTCCTGGATTCGAGTCCCAGAGGTGCCAATATCTTTTTTATGATTTTTCTGTCTCCAGATTTTCGATTGAGTTTCGCTTATATTATTGTCATTTAATTAAATATTACAATTTGAAGTTTTACTCATAAAGTTAAAAATAAAAATAAATATTCATCCTACACTTGCAGAAGAGTCAATAGATGTCCCGTATTAAAAATAAAATGGATAAAATTGTATCCAGTCACTATCTAGATAGCATTTAGTTCGGGTTTGAATCTTGCAATCATATATAAAGTTAGCTGCTAATAATATGTGCGTTAATAAAATTAATATAATGTAAGCAAAGGTCCTGGTTTCGTGTCCCAGCGGTGCCAATATCTTTTTCTGATTTTTATGTCTCCAGATTTTCGATTAAGTTTCGCTAATATTGTCTCCATTTAATTAAATATCATATTATAGCCTGTTTGTAACTGTGTTTCACGCAGTTGAACATATCTACTACATCTGGGAAAGTATTGCCAAATGCATGCATTCCAGGTACAAGCGAGTATCTAAATAACTCATTTCAGATATTGTTGTTGCACTTAAAGAATGTTAGATGAAGTGGTTCTTGTTGGTACGTGGAGTGTAATTGACGAATTTAACATTTTTTTAAATGAAATTCAAGTCGGAAATACTAATTCTGTCTGAGAGTATTAATCATTTTCATTCTTTCAAGTGATTGTAATTTATTGTTTGTATAGGTAAATCGAGTGGGTAATTAATATATCTTAGGAATTTTAGGAAGCAAACACCAAATGTAAACCAAAATCAATTCTGCTGGCTAAGGAGTCAGCAGAATCTATTAAAGAGCAGGATCTATTAAAAAACCTGTAGAACAGACTCAGCACGCTCACATTACATAAGTGCATTAGAAATTGCAATCGGTCTGTTAACGACGGATGGTAAATCAAACGGGTTCAGAATCAAGTAGGTTTATCAAGTATTGTGGGGCTCCAGCCCAGAGGTAACTCCCAAATTCAATTGTTGGGCGTAGGTACTTGAGATTTGTAGGGAGTTAGCAGCTGACCACTATTGAAGAATCTATTATCCTATTGTGTTTGAGATTTGTATAGGTTGAACAGCTAGTTATTTTGAAGAATCTGTTAGCCTTGTACAAGGCGCCCAGTTTCCTAGAAGTCAGATTTACTCGTGCTTCTATGGAGCCTGGATACTTGAGCCGGTCTGATATACTTACTCCAAGCAATTCAATGGAGCCTTTATTGGGGAGGGCTTCCATCAAATAGACCAGACGGTCACTGATCTCCCTCTTTGCTGAAATCAGACACCGTTGAAACTGACCAGGTTGGCATCATCCCAGGCACGAAACTTCTCGAGGTGGTGGTCTCCTTTTTGTCTCAAAAGATAAGGTATGAGGAAGGTAACAATAAATTAGTGCATATCCAACAAGATCGTTGATGTGCAACAAAAACAGCGTTGGTGACGACACAGATCCTTGTGGTACCCCCGCATTGATTTGGTGCGGAGAGAAAGAAGAGCCATCAACTACGGTAAGAATCGTTCTCCCTTTGAGATAGTCATGCACCAAAAGCTCTCATTTATTTTGCTATAAAATCATTTTTGCCACAAAACATACGATTTTACGGTATTAACTTTTTGAAAATGGACTAATAGTTACTAATTTTTACGTATTAAAAATCGTTAATCGTACCTTTTCACAATATATAGGTACCAATATTCTTAAAATGAGCATCGGTGCTCCGTTTCAACAACAGTCGACAAATAAGCACTAAATTAAAATAGTCAAAAGCTCTATCCAGTCGATCAAAAAAAAAGACAAATCATTTCACACGGTACCAAAAATTACACGCTAACATTTTCCGATATTTTCGACGCGATGTCTTTATTTTCACATACGCTTTTCCAGGAGCTTGATGTGTTAGGATCGTCTCTCGCTCGTTTTATTCCGCTTCTTCTTTCCAGCGTTCGTTCTCTCTCACAGAACCAGTCAGTTTCCTTCGGCATTCGGAGTAGGGCGGTCGTGTCGTAGCGTTCCGATCAGACGCACCTTTTCACAGCGTTTCGTAAGTCGCGGAATTCAAAATAAAACACTGTGCTTCTAAATTTGAATGTGAACAGACAAAGATGGATTTTCAGACATCGGCTGCAGATTCTAAAAAAATAATATTCAAACAATTTCGTGGAATTTCAGTGAGAATAAAAAAATGTTTTTTTTACTGACGAAATAAAGAACGTTACATAAACCTTATTGATATATGACGTAGGATTGAATATATTCGTGAAAACTTTATTTATTGCTTACAATCATACAAAGATAAGTTTGTGTGAAAAAATACATTATACAAAAGTCCTTAAACATAATAATAAATGAAATAGAAATAATCAATGTTAGTTTTTAAAACATTGTTGCGTGTGTTAAATACATTATTAGTGCCGCATGCAAATAATGAGTGAATCCGTTAGTTGACATAAATCGTTGACTTAAATATTGCTGGTATAGTTGACATGCTTACTGTCAAAGATGTGTCCATACCACATACACGTTTTCCTCCTTCTATTCGTATTTTTTACTGGTAAGTCATTGATCTTTTTGTATTTTCAACCGCAATTTAATATTTAATTTTTTCATTAAACATGTAACTAACATACAATTGAAATGAAATTTTAAATGCTATAAAGGACAAAGTGTTCAGAATATTTAAAAAAATTTATAAATTTCTTCTATAAAAGAATTTTATTTATTTTTAATTTTTCATTAAAAAAATCCTATTAAAAAGCACGTCGTAAAGGTCACACTTACTTTCCTAGAAATTTTTTGACGACGCTGATCGAAAAAGATAATGGAGAAAAATGACATTTTTACTCATTTTTGGATTTATCTTTTACAGCATTTCAAATTTCCGCTATCGTTGTGTTATAATATCAATCTAAGCCAACTATAGTGTATTTTTGAAAAGCGATATCAATTTCAATAAATTATATTGCAGAATTTCTAAGACGATTTTTTTTGCGAATACTGCACATGAGTCCTAACTGTATTCTAACTGTCCAGAGTCAATGAGACTATGAGAATTTGAAAACAGTATAGACAAGAAGGAGATGAGAGAAAGAAAGGTTGGATCGTACCTGACTTTTCAGATACAGCCACCAAACACGGTTAAAGCCATATCAAGCAATTTAAGAAGCTTGGAGTAGCGTACCTGCTCCCTTCTCCGCATATTCGAAATTTTCAGATTTATAAAAAATGTCAATTCACCCATTTTTAAACATATTTCTGACAAAAATAAGACAACACGCTTGGTGTGTATTTTTTATTTATTTTTTCAGAATGTCAAAGAAACGACAGGCTAGTTGGTACTCGGGCAAAAATGTGTAATAATTTTATTCTGAAATATGTTAAATTAATTTATTAAGTCCATGTACAACAACTTTATTATTTTTTATTATGTAGGTTTTAAGAAAAGTGTTCTTGGGTTAGGAATAACCTGACGATTTTTGGAAAACTCCTGCTAATTTCATTATAAGCTCTAGTAAATGTTGCCCGTGTGATGAAGAAGAAATTGTCTTCGCAGTCGCAGATTTTGTCGCAGATTTTTTTTTAAATTAGCTCTACACAGGAGGCCCTGAGGAAAAAAAATCCCTCAAGTCCTATGTCATCTTTGGGTATACTGTGTGGAGGGTTTTTTAATGAAAAGGGAGGAGAGGAAGTTCTAAGAAGGAATCAGGTAAGAGGGTTGGGTAGGAATCTGGGAGTCTTTATTTGTCCAGGAGTGACGGACGTATGAATCCACCCCTCCCATTGCGTCGCAGGGTGAGAGATTCCCTCTCTCTCTCTCTCTCTTTCGCAGTAGGTGGGCAAACGCATACGGCGCCAAGACATGGAAAAACCTCAGCCATTAAGCCGGGCACCCATGTTAAGTCACCAAACGTAGCGAACCACTTTGATACAAGATACTAAACATCAATTTTTTTTGTTATTTATTTTTGGGATGTTATGCCGAGTTGCTCTACCTCCTTCTTTAGACAACGTTTCGGATAATGTATCCATCATCAGACCTGCCCTGCCATCTGTATCGCTGTCCGAAAGGTTGGCTAAATAAGAAGGTAGCTCAACCCCAAAAATCAATAACGGAAATACTTTTGGCCGTGAAAATCTAAAATCACAGCCAATAATTATATCTAAAATTTGTAATTTATCTTGGCGACGACATTGTGTAGGTTATGGGAATTGAACTCGATTCATTCGACTATCCAGTCTCCTTCCCTTCCCCCAGGACAACTTAATTAACTTAGCCGTGGAGATTATACAAAATGACTTTCCGAGGTGGGATGTGATTAATGTGAGATGTATATTCATATAACTTATGCGCTGTGGGATTTGAACCCTATCCACCTGACTCGACTGTCCGATCACTTGGAAACACTTGGAAAAATATTTATTACAAGCACACATATCGTAAAGGATTTTTGCAAAAATACTGAATATAAAACGAACCCTGCCTGATGCGATTTTTGAAGTGAAACTTCTTTACCCCCGTTAGCGATTTGAAATTCGGATGAAACGGAAATGCGTCACAAAAATTTATTATTTGACGGTCCTCTGTTCTAATATAATGCGGTAAATTCACGCCTAAGCACGGGCCTCCAATAGTGCCGCGGTATGAAGCGCCCAAAAAAATAAAGATTTTTATTTTTATAAAATCAATATCTTATCTTCAAATCACTTTAAAATAAACAGGCAAAAGAAAAGAAAGCGACATCTAGCGACTTCCTAGTTTCAATTCTACTGCGTGGGAATTGCACACTCTGATTTTTTTTTACATTAACTCCTCATAGGAGGCCCCGAGAAAAAAAAACCTCAAAAGGCCTGTTCCTTCTTTGAAGATGTTGTGCGGAGGGTCTTTTTGGGAAAATGAAGGGTTCTGGGTAGAAAAAAGGTATAAGGGATGTGTTGGAATCTGGGGGTCAATGTGTCCAAGAGTGACGGACGTATGAATCCAACTCTTTCAAGCAAGGCGATGGTTTGATAGTCCGGATGGAGAGTTCAAATGGGCAAACACATCCACCGCCAAGACAAAGACAAACCTCACTCCATGAACCTTGCACTCTTGCTAACTCACCAAACGTAGCGAACCACTAATATCGAAATTAAATTCATGGAATATGTACCGCAGCATTACGAGTATGCAAGACGATAACCAAAAAACATGCCAAGCCGATGTTTAGCTGCGCTGCCCTTTTTACCAAAACTTAATTTTGTATTTTAGTTCAAAATACCCAACCAATCTGAATAATATTTTTTTTAAATCAAAATTTATAAGAAATGTCTATTATTGCGTAAAAGCATTTTTTATTCATTTGTTTGATTTTATAGAATAAGGGCCACTTAAGAAATCAGAGGGAACGTTTCAAAAATTTTTTGGTAATTTTCCAGCTCCACAATATATTTACAAAATTTAACATGTAAATATATTGTGTTGCTGAAAATCTATTAAGATAGCATAATGGTGCTACCACTGTGTGTGTGTAATTTATTTTCTTTGTTTGAAGCGTTTTTCAATCTCTTTTTTATTAATCTAATGTATTTAAGTGAGTGGACATTCAAGTCGATAGAAGATAGAGTAGGGGGACACCCTAGGACAACAAGGCACGATCGAGTGAACTAAATTCTTGAGTCGGGTAATATCGAGAGTCCAAATAACGGAAGACCATTTGTGAGACGACTGACTCTTCCTTTGGCCATTAGCTTTATTTTTCCTGAATACCTAACAAGAGTCCCAGCTGCTCCCGTCTGGAGCCAGCGAGACCATGGCATCCTCGATTGGAGTATATTATGAAGGTAGTGGTGAGGGGAAGGAGATGAGGCTAGTACCTGGCTATTCAGATCTGGTCACCAAATACGGCTAAGGCCATTTCAAGCAACGTTCAATTCTGAATTGTGGTCTTACACCATTGTGGTCTTACACTTACTGAGACTATCTTCTACTCTGTAACGTGCCGCAAATATAATAAATATTATTTTGAATGAATTAATTGTGAAATAACACAAATTAATCAAATAAAATTTATTTGCACACGCCGAGATTTGATTCCGCACCTTCGGATTGCAAGTCAAGAGCCTTAACCCTCGATCACGGAGGCCGAAGCTGGTTCATTACGGGCCCGCAATCCGAATTTCTACCGATTTCTTACATATCTCCCTTAAACACGGTAAGTTTTAAAAAATATGTGCTATTCTTGAAGATAATATCTAGACATTGCCTGCGCCGAAACGCAAATTATATAAAAATCCTTCGATAGAAAAAAATCGCAAAGTATGCTGTAAAAATTATTATAAACACGTTTGTTTCAGTTATTTTACAAGTTATATGTATGAAATAAATCACAGTGTTTTTTTAAACGCTATTTAAGACAATGCTCTCGAGATTTTTGGTTTATTTTAAACGATTCGTGTTTTATTAAACATTTACGCAATTTTCGCATCGATTTTGTTGCTGTAAATCGCTCGCTGTAAGTCGCTCTCGTCTAACATTCGTAATTTCGTATCTCTTCATCTTATTCTTTTCGAGCCTGGTTGTAGAGTCTTAATAAGCAACTCGAAAAAAAAACCAAAAGAAAAATGAAAATTCGTGCTTTTATCTATTAACATACATTTCTTTATAACTTTGTTGATGCATTTTATTTCGTCAAAACCGGGTCTTTTTGTACTTACATATTTATTTAACTTAATATACTCGTAAGTACAAGCTTAATTTGCTATAACATAATTTGTACATAATGTGGTTTCACATTTATACACGAATATACATATAAAGTTAAATTAGGCGACTTGAGACTGTGGATTTACAGAAGAATACTCAAAATAAGCTGGATGGACAGGGTTACAAATGAAGATGTTATGGTTTGGGTGAAAAAAGAAAAGGAAGTAATTAAAACTATAAAAATCCGAAAACTTCAATATCTTGGACATGTGATGAGACATCCAGAGAAGTATGAGATCCTGCATCTCATAATGCAGGGAAAGATTGCCGGAAGACGGGGCCCTGGAAGAAGGAGAACCTCATGGCTGAAAGACCTGAGACAGTGGTTTGGCCAGTCTACCGTGGAGCTGTTTCGGGCCGCAGTAAACAAAGTCCGCATAACCAACATGATAGCCAACGTCCGTTGAACGGACAGGGCACAAGAAGAAGAAGAATATATAAAGTAAGGAGTCAGGACAGAGTTGCATTGCGTTCCATCCTTTTTGGCTACCTCTGCGGAGATATAGAAGACTTCGTTCGTTAGTGGTTTGAGCACGAATATTGAACCAAATCTAAAATTTTTCACTTCATTAAACTTCCCTTGAATTTGAATAGGTTTTAATCTGCCTGATTATTTCGGCGCATAATATTCTCAGCCTGTTTCCTTTATTTTATTTCATAATAACTATGTTTTAACGATGGTTAGCGATCAATACGCCACAAGCGACGTGATACGGTGAGTTTAATTAAAAACTCCATGATAAGGGTATTTAATATGTGGAAATTCCGTTTTAGGGGTGAAAAACCAATTTGGTTGGAATAATTTCATGATTTCCATGTTTCAGGCCGTTTCGTTTTGCTAAAGATTAATATAAAATACTCTTCCGTATTGTCCATAATATATTCGAGAGATTGTTTTAAGTGAAAACTTCTTTAGCACCGTTGTGATTTGAAACTTGACCAAACGAAAAAGCGAAATTAAAAACAGACAAATACATACATCTGTAGGATTTAGCTTACGAGAGAATGAGATAGAATAATGGATTTCCTCTTTGTGCGGTGCTTCATAAGTAATCGGTCTCCTCTTTCTGTGGTGCTTCGTAGCCTCCCCACTCTTGTCTACATTAGTTTTCTGAAGGTTTCACTTCTACTGTAATAGTCTTGTAATAATAGTAGTTTTGGAATAGTATCATAATAAAATTAAAGAAATATAAATCACTAACTGACACGGCAACGCTTTGCTGTGGCTAACTAAACACAACGCCATCTACTGGAAAGTTATCCATCCTTCATAACAACCGTCATCTTTGAGTTTCTCGCGAATCCGTAAAAGATAGATATATGCCATCGCTGACTTTTTGTAGGTCTATAAAAGAGGAATATCCCACCATGCATTATTTTGTTATATCTTAAATGGATTAGGCAGTGTTTTTGATGAAAGCTTCCAGGCGGCTTGACTTTTTCCGACACTTCTAACAATTATCATTCTGTTTCATCTAATTAACACAATCCTCAACAAATTATGTACTTAAACCTTCCTCACGAATCACTTTATCTATTTGTGAAAACTGCATGAAAATCCGATCAGTAGTTTTTGAGTTTATCGCGAACAGACGGACAGAAAGATAGACGACGAGGGGGACTTTAATTTATAATTTGTAGACATGTAGAGGTTTGAAAAGGCGATTCTTTTCTTCATTTCTAGATTCCCCACAAGCTTTGTATTCTTAAATTTCAAAGTTACTTTAGGTCCTTTCCGTAAAGGACCCCATGGCTTGAAATCTTTGTATTGGATTTCTTGTGGCAGATTGTTGTATCGATTTCCAAATAGGGAAAATTTATATATTTTGTAATCAGAATCAGCAAACATTCCCAAATTAGCTAATTCGCTTTAGTTTGGAACATTGTTTGTAAATTCTTACATTACCGCGCTTGTTTGCAAAGAAAATCGTGGGTAGTAGAATAAAATTAAATACAAAATTTTCTTTGAAAAATATATTGTGCGGGTCGTAACTTAACAATATTGATTACTATCTTTGCAACTTTTTAAAAATATGTTCAAATCAATGAAGGTTCCATCAATAAAACATAAAAAACTATTTATTTATTTAAACATACAATTTACATCATGTTACAAATGATAGACATTATCAATACTGTTAAGAATAGTGACATCTATGAGATAAATACTGTTAGATTAGCTTATTAAGAGAGTATGAATGCTAGAGACCTCTGGATGAATTTTATGGAAGCTAGTGTTACCGACTAACTAAAATAGACCACGTGACCCAGTAGGTGTCTAATACCAGTGTTATTGTTATTCTCGTATTTTTAATAGTCTGAAAGACGGTATTTTTACAGTTCTTAGCAGTATAAAAGGGATGCTATTCAAAATATTTCCCTCTCTCGCATTAATCGATACTTAGAGTACAGTCCCTGTACTGCCCAGGCGGGGTCCGGGCCAAAATTAGTTACAAAAAGTGTTGATTTCATTGTTACTGAAAAGTGATTGTAAATAAATTGACTCTGCATTAAAAAAGTGTTTTGCAATAAAAAAAATCCACCACCCCAGATGAAATGAAGTGACTTGACATGATTAAATCAATGTGATTAACTACAGTATTTATCTCATAGATATCACTATTCTTAACAAATACCAATGGTTTCTTAACTTTCTTTAAAAACTTATTTTAATACTAGCTGGTTCCCGGCAACCTTTGCAATGTCATATTCAAAGTAATAAATTGTTTCTCCCTGCATGTCCTTTTCCCGTGCGTCCCCGTTCCCCTCTCGCATCTCCTACCCTACCGCATTCCCCTTTCACTTTCCCCGTCCATCCTCTCCCCTCTTTCGCTCCCCCGTCCCGCAAACCCCCCGCCCGCGTTCTATATATTCAGTCCTAGTACATTCAGTTTTCAAACAGCTCACGTACCACCTATTACAATTTTTTTATTCCTATTTTCATTTTTCGTACGTATATTACAAATGTTAATTTTTGCATATTATTAGAACAATAAATCAAATTTGGTACATAACATAGGTACCTATTTAATATATCTATATTTTTTTTAAATCCGTAGATAATTCTTTTAATTAAAAAAAAAACAGCTGCCTGCTAAATTCAACTTCATCAAATGCGCGAACTTTCAAATGTGCGAAGTTAAAATAGTCGTTAAGTTTTCTGAAATAATTCAATTTTCTGCGCAATTTCCTTAATTTTTCTTTGGGTAAGAACCTTCTGAAAGCCAGAAATAATTGAAAAAAAAGCCTTCTACAAAGTATTAGAAAAAATTATAAAAAAATAATAATGAAATGCATAGGTAAAGCGTTCTGAAATTATGGCGTGACCAAGGGAAACAGGGATTCATTTATATACTCGTATAATATATAGATTTGGAATAAGGCAGGGAAAATCTCAAATCTTTACACATATCTGGTTTTTGTTGTTAAAAATAGTCTATTTATGAAAAATACACGAAGAAGTTCGAAGAATTGATTCTGTGAAGCCTGACGGGCTTATTTTGTACTCTTTCTTATTAAGAGGGCATTACCAGAGAAAGCCGGAAATACGTCATTTTCAAAAAAGTTTTTAGACGTATTGACTCTTTTCCACAAAAAATTATAAATGGATTTCGAAAGATTGTTCTTTTATCTAGCATAGTTATGTAATAAATTTTTAGATTTTTTTTTAAATTTTTAGTATAATAAGGTTATTCCATAGGTCGTTGGCAGATTTGTTAAATTTTCAAAAAAGTTTTTGTATTATACCACACCCATTTCAAATAATGTAATCATGCAGTAAAATAAATCAATATATTATCTAGCAAAAATATGTATTAGAATTTTAATTTTAGTTTCAATAAAATCATTAAAAAATATGTACGTACATGTGTTTCTTGACGAAAATTGGTCCATTTGTGTATTTATTTGCGCACTTACAAACTAATATATTTCAGATTTTTTTAACATTCTTATTAAATTTAGACATTATTGAAAAATGATAAATACTTATAATCAAAAAATAACTACAAAAAGTACACTATTTTAATAGTTTTATCATCACGCCTTTCAGCATTTTTGGATGAAGGTATAAATTAAAGCTAATTTGGATTGAAATACATTCGATATTGAGTTATAATTTAAAAAAGCTGGTACGGAGAATAATCAATCTTTCTCATTGTAACCGCCCTGCACGATCGGAAGAACAACTTTCGACGAAATGTGGATTTTCGTCCGCTGGCTGGTTAAACGCTCTAAAAGTACTTGTATTCGTAGCTCTATTAATAATAGACCTTGCGTCCAAAAAAGTATGTTTCTGATTTATTTTAGTAAAGTGTTAAAGTGTATCTGTTTTTATAATAAATCAATACCTTCTCTGAAATTTTACAATGAGTAAGTAAGTACTGAAATACCTTACTAATTAATTGATCAACCCTTTATTTTCCCATTCGAAAATATAATCTTTTCTGAACCATTAAAACGGTTACCTTCTTGAAAACGGAATCGGAACGTAACAAACAAACTTACGGAAAGATGTCAGTAATGACACTATGACTCAGTCAATAGGTTATTGAAGTGAAAACTTCTTTAGCACCGTTATGATTAGGAACTCAATGAAACGGAAGCAAACGACACTAAAAAGAGACAAACACATCATTTGTGGGATTTAGCCTGTGATAGAATGAAATAAAAATTAAAGATTTATTATTATTATTTTTTTAATGTAGCTATTACTTTGGGGTTATCCATTATAGAAAAATGAAATAATTCAACTTTGTATAAACCACTTCTTTGATGCGCAAATCCGACCGGTTTCGGAACAAACGTTCCTTCGTCAGGGAAAGCTTATACTAATTTGACAGTTTTGAACAATGTTTTATTATGGTAGGGGTGGAGCCGTTGCTAGATAATAATGTAGATAAGATTAAAGATTTATTATTTTCACGGGTACTCAGTTCCAATATAATACGACAAATCCACGGTTCCATGCAAGTCTCCTTTACTTTTGTGATATAAAGCGCTTGACGAACCTTAGCGGCTAGACCTTCAGCTGATCAATTATCGATTCCCACGAAATCTCATGAAAAAATAAATCTTTTAATTTTTGTAAACTCAATATCCTATCTTCAAACCACTCCAAAATGAACAAGCAAAGAAAATACAAAAGAAAGCGACATCAAGTGACTCCGAAGACGAAAACGCAAATACTAATAAGATGACCAAATGTATAGGAAAAAGTGCACCGGAATTCGACGACAGAAATATGGAAAAAATCATCCTTCCCATTGATAAAAAAGTGCGTCGTAGTCTCCACTCTTGTCTACTTCAGTTTTATGAAGGTTTCACTTCTATGACATTTTTTTTTTTAAGAAAGACAGACATTCCCGGGTTACGAATAACCCAACAATGTTTGAAAATCTCCTACTACCACCACAGAAAGCCGAAAATGTTGCTTGTGTTGTGATAGAGGACTTAGCCAGTCGAGGAATCGAACACGCGACGCCCATGTGGGACCCAAGCGCTATGCCCACTCAACCACTGACCGATATGAATTGCATATTCTGTTTTTTTTTAATAATCGTATCTTATCTGTTTGTTAAACAATAATAATGGTTTTCATTGATTATGCATTATAAATACGCGAAATATAATTCGTGAGAGCGGGACTCGAACACGTTTCCGCTTGTGGGGTGGGTGTTTTACCAATTTAGCTACCGAACCAAACTTATTAACTGCCTTCTTTTTTATCTTACGATTTTTTTTAAAGGATTGGAATATAAATCAGCGAAAGAACACTATGAAAAAACTTACGCTAAAGTTACCTATAGGTAAATCGTTCGTGAGCTATCAAAGATTCAAACAAAAGTATAACAAGGACTAATTATTTTTTTGGTTGACAAGTAAGAAGTTAAATTTCAAAGAAAAATATTGGAGTGATTTTAATGATTACTTTAACATTTTCCGAAATAATCACCGAAAGTCCTCATAGGAAATCTGAAAAAAACTGTCTAGATCGTTTATTTGCAGAAATTGGATTCCAAAATTCTTCTCTGTAACGAATCATCGGAGATCATCTCAGATAGATAAAATGGAAAACTTCAACAAAAATAACAAAGAAACGGTTCTCAGAAGTATTTACTTTCTTTGGTACACAAAATTATTTGATTGAAAAAAATATTTGGTTACATCAGGTATAAAAACTAGCACCTTGGAAAAGGCTCGGCCTTGTGAGGTGGTTTATAGATATGTACAAACCGACATGTTACATACGTGGTATCTTTCCCGTATCTCTACATATTTATAAATTAAAGTCATCCGCCGCGTCTGTCTGTCTGTTCGCGATAAACTCAAAAACTATTTAACGGATTTTCATGCGGTTTTCATCAATAGATAGAGTGATTCATGAATAAGGTTTATCTATATAATTTGCCAAGGTTTTGTGTAAATTTTTTTTTACAGTGAATAACCGCACAAGAATCTCAACTGGTCCCGTCTGGAGCCAGTGAGACTATGGCATCCCCAATAGGCCACTTGCATCACATTTTTTAAAAAATTTTTCCGGTTTAGGCAAATATTCTAAGACATTCTGTATTTTTTTTTTTTTTAATCGTATTTTTGAAACCCTGGGGATTTTTTGAAAATTTCAATCCGAAAAATCAGACCATTTTTTATAAACCGGAAAGACGGAACATAATTTTATAGGTGTGAAAAAACGATAATTACATAGCCGAAAATCATTTTAAAAAAAAAGAACGTTTTTCACACGAATGGCACAGGAGAATAACGAGGCATACCAAAAATATTACATCTCATAAATATTTTTTTCCTTGATCCATCTTATTGATCATAAATCATTATAATGTACAGCGTCTATATTACTAAATTCAATGTAATATACTTGAACTTGTAAATTGTAATAATAATAAGAATATTATAAAATTTTATTTTGTTAAAATCAGCACCATAATCATTATACCACTAAAACATGTACCGACATCCTCTTCACGTTCTGAAGAGAACCCCGTACCCATTAATTGTACGGGGTTCTCTTCAGAACATCTGTCAAAAAATCAAACCAAATGATAAGTTCGCAGAGAACAAACAATAAATCTAGTGAACGAATTCAAAAATTCGCCTGAAATCAAAGTGATGCCATATAAAAAAATAAATCAGTGTGGAATTTTATAAAATTAATAGGAACATTTTCGGCGACGGGACATTTTCATGTAGTGACGTCACGAGCCCAAATAAGGGATTTATTTATTTAAAAATAAAAAAACTGTACATTTCTAAAAATTTTTACTAACATTTTCGTAATCTTAGTAAAAAACTCTATCCACACGATTTTTTCCAAGTCGTTATGAAGTCCATGCAAGTGGCCTATTGGGGTATGTTGTTAGACTGAAGGTAGTGGGGAGGGGACGAGGAAGGTTGGGAAGTACCTGGCTATTCAGATCTGGTCACCAAACACGGCTAAAGCCATTTTCAAGCAACGTTTCAATTCTGAATGGTGGTCTTACACCAGGGCGATACTGATAGTATCTCTCTGGAACATGCCGCAAATATACTATATATTATTTTAAATGAATTAATTGTAAAATAACACAAATTAATCAAATAAAATTTTTTTGCGCATGCCGGGTTTGAATCCGCGACCTCCGGACTGTGAGTCAAGAGTCTTACCCACTGGACTAAGGAGGTCGTAGTCCAGTGGGTAGGACTTTTTAATTGGTTAAATTAAAGGAGAATGTCTGTATGTGGTGGACGAGCGGGCTGGCAAGCGGGCGGTGTGGATTTGAACACTTGATTATAAAGGTTGGGTAACCATCCAGTAGATGGCGTTGTGTTTCGTTAGCCACAGCAACGCAGGCCGTCTCAGCTAGTTCTTAACAAATAATAAAAAAATCGTTATTTGCAGATTTAAAAAAAGTACAAACGCAATGCATTTACATTATTATAACAACACGAAAAAATACACTTTTCTACTATAAGGGTAACTACATTGCCCACTCTCCGATACAACGATTTCACACTATGGAAAATCAGTACTTAGGTGATGTAGATATATTCAACGTCAACTTAGCGAGTTTTGTGGGTCATGTAAAATATTTATTTTGTGTTTTTGTAAATCTTTCAAATGACTGTAATTTTCAGATTTTGTTCCGTGTATTTTTATGCATTGTGTGCATTGTTTATCTAATTAAAAAGTTATTTTATTTTAATAATTTCTTTCTCTTTCTTCAAAATTATCTGTCATGACATGTTAAAATTGTACCACCAATCATGTAAAAGCCCTCTGGGCCTAAATATTTTTTTTAATAAAAAATAAGTATTCTCGAGTTACTTTTACGATATGTTAAGATATTAGCTTTTGATGATGTTAATAAATACTTGCATCATCAGCAGTTCTCCTGCTGAACGTTAAAAACACTACACAAGCACGAATACAACCTGTATCCCCAATTTTGGTATGTTGTGAGGATGAAGTAAATGGGCAGGGAAACGAGACGGAGAAGGGAAGCATGGGAAGTACCTAGCAGTCCATAGGTACCTGTTCACAAAACACGGCTAATAATGGTATTTCAAGCAATGTTTCGGCTTTCCGATGCGTGGTTTTTCACAAGCGGAAGTTGGCAGTATCTACCACTGCTACTACTTACTGCTAATAAAAATGATAAGAACGAATCTGTCTAGGTATCCATTTTCAAATTGGTTAACATAACGTAGTCCCAACAACCTCCAACCAATGGAATTATAGCGTTTTCCTGTACGATATATCGCGAATATTCACTTTTAATGTCTTAAAACAAAATGTCAGTTTTACCAAAACTTTGTGTTATTACCGCTTCACAATTAAAGCTCTATAAATGAAACATTTCTGAATGTAACCGAATAGTAAAAACCTGTTTTAGAAAGGTTACAAAATAAGCTTTCAAATTGTTATATTACAAATAAATATTAACATTTGTAAATATTAAAATTTGGAATGCAAACATAAAAAAAATGTAAAAATGACTCACGTGATGTTTTTATGTTAAAACGGTACTAAAATCACGGATTATCTAAAAAAAAATACTTATTCTATTGTATAAATGTATAATAAACAATTTCGTTACCTCACTTTTTTATCATTTCATATAAAAATATTTAATAAACATTAACAATGTCGAGCGGCCCGTAGGCGATTTGGCGGGTAAAATATGTGTCAGCCGTGTGTCAGATAGAATAGGTCTTTTTTATGTATTTCTATGGACAACTTAAATAGGGATGTACAGCTTGATCCATTATCGACCTTTAACTTTTTGTTTTAGGGATGTCACTAAAACAATAACGGAGTTACAATGATTTCTGTGGAGACACACGCGTTGACGTATAAACACGCTTATTGTACTTGGCTGCTATTGTCATTTTAACACGATTATCTGCTTACGTTGCTGACCGGTTTGATGCCGATTGTTGTAAGACGATGAAGAAAGGATAAAGAAGGAAGAGAAAAAAACTTGATTGAAATGGTTTTTTCGTCACTTTTTTTATATCCTTCGTAAAGTAGTTAGATCCTCGAATTAAGTTGGGAAGAGCAAAATAAAAATTAAACATATTTGTGTAGTGGTGGGTGTTTTCCGTCAATGTTTGATAGGCGGGCTTGTTTACCGCCGCCCCGGAACCATTTATAGGATAACCAACACCTCTGCCATAGATGTTTGCTACGTTTGGTGGTGTAAGCAAGGGTACCGGGGTTCATCGGATTAGGTGTATTCAGCTCTTTACCAGCTGAGGATGGCTTAGGGAGACCCTTGACTGTCGCGTCTCATTGCCTGGCACCTATCGTGGGTACATATTCAGACCTACGGCTCATACCTTTTTTTCTTCCCAGAACTTTGTCGCTTTCATTTCCTTATAAAGACCCTCCACACAGCATCCCCAATGATTACATGGGTCCTGAGAGAAATTATTTTCTGCAGGACCTCCTGTGTGAAGATAATGTAAATAAAACAAATTTAATGTAGATACGTTTTCAGATTTTCACGGCCAAAAGTATTTTCGTTATTTGTTTATGGGGTGTTATGCCGTATTGCGCTACCTCCTTCTTTAGCCAACGTTTCGGACATCGTTGCAGTATCCATCATCAGGGCAGATCCGTTAGATGTATCTGATCTGCCCTGATGATGGACACTGCAACGATGTCCGAAACGTTGGCTAAAGAAGGAGGTAGCGCAACACAGCATAACACCCCAAAAACAAATAACGAAAAAATCTAAGGTAAATTCAATATTTCTAATTTGAGCTTAATATTTTACTGTTAGAACATTTCGTTATGTTTTTACACGACAATTCGGAATACACCTTCCACTTCAAATAACACGTGTTATATGTATTACGAATTCATTGTCTACATAATAGCAGAAGCATTCATGGAAAATATCTTGGCTGAGAGGGTTGACAGTTCAGTGAGTAGTACACGATGTAATCGTCTGAATTGAGTTCGAAAATCAAGGCGCGTATCCACGGAGATACTTCCATTTCAGTTTGATTATTGCGCGTATCAACCAAGTATCTTCCCTTTGATTTTCTTCAACATATACAAAGGCCTTGATAGGCATTGAATACAATCTGTGAAGTGAAACGCTTTCAACGTTTATTAAACCTTAATTTAATAAAGCAAAATAAATGGATTTTTAAAAATATTATAAAAATGGCTTAAATAATTTGGTTAATTCTCGATTGCAGATTTGGTTAAGATTGTCCCGGTAAGTCAGAGATCGTGGGTTCGATTCCCAGTTGCGACTATTACCTTTATAGATCAGTGGCTGAGTAGGCATTACGTTTGAGTCCCATCGCGTGTTCGATTCCTCGGCTTCTCCGTCATGACACAAGCAACATTTTTCGCTTACTGTGATGGTAGTAGAAAATTTTAAAATACTGTCAGATTATTCTAACCCGGGAATGTTTGTTTTTCTTTTTTAAAAAGAAAATGATATAATTTTTCTGTGTCTTGTAGACAAACTAAACAATTCAAATGTGGACGCCAGGCATGTAATAATAAAATGAATCAGTGAAGTCAAAGAAAAATCATAACGCATTATTATACCTCAATCGAAGCTTGGGGAACCCTTATGAAAACAACCTTTTATCGCAGAGTTACATTGTAGATATCTTTGTATATAATAATCTCGCGTCACAACGTTTGTTCGAGATAAACTCCGAAACTACTTAACTGGTTTTGATGAAATTTGGATTGCTGGGTATAATTTGGTCCAACTTAAAAGATAGGATAGTTTTCATTTAATTTTAATTTATTATTGCGAATTTTATGTTTGTTATAGGATAAGTAATTTGTAAGTTCCATAAGTTTCTAACAGATGGCGGTGTGAGTTAATTTATCGACACAACCCTTGGTAACCTAGGTTGGGTAACCATCCAGTAGATGGCGTTGTGTTTCACATCAACGCGTGGCCGGGTCAGCTAGTATATAGGTATATATATAATGCTGTAACGTTTAATCTATAGATGGCAATGAAATGTTTGCAATCCAACTACGTATAAATGCTAAAAGCTTTTTATTTTTCACAGCGATCGTGACACCGCGTTTGAAAATCCCGAGGGTGTTTATTTTAGTCAAATTCTGTTATGTGTGCTATGTATCAATATGTTTGTTATTTCTATTCTTTGTACTATTCTACTTCTCATAAGTTGAACTCGCTGTTGACGGGAGGAGTATTTGCAAACATAATAGAAAATTATGCTTAGAAGATGAAATATGATGTGTGATTTAT
This sequence comes from Limnephilus marmoratus, assembly GCA_917880885.1. NCBI lineage: Eukaryota > Metazoa > Arthropoda > Insecta > Trichoptera > Limnephilidae > Limnephilus > Limnephilus marmoratus. The sequence continues at coordinate 25,150,136 of OU862923.1, read as the reverse complement.
GTGGATGTGGATGTCGAAGGAACTTGAATGTTTTTTGTGTGTTTTGAAATGTATGAAATGGGAGAAAAAGGACTTACTGCGCTTCACTTCTCTTATTCTTCTATCTCGGCTGGGTTTGATGATGCACTCATAAGACTATCAGGTGTCGTTTGCGGATGCGGCATGCGGAGTATTAGATGTTTACGCGGCGAGTTTCGATTGACGACTGATTGTTATGGTAACGTTAAATGGCAGGTACATAGGGATGAATAGGAAAATGATAGGGATGGATAGGAAAGGATTTTTTTTTTTTTTTTTTTACTTTGACTCCACACAGGAGGCCCTGAGGAAAATAGTTTCCCTCAGGGCCTATGTCATCTGGGATGCTGTGTGGAGGGTCTTTTTGAGGAGAGGAAGGAATGAACATTGGTCTTGAAGAGACCCATGTTGTAGGAAGGAGGAAACACAGAGGCCGGCAAATCATTCCACAGCCGAGCTGTTGAACACAAGAACGAGTCGAAAAAACGACCCGTTCTCATGTGACAAATGTCAACTGATATATGACAATCAAGCTATGACAATCAAGCTACAAGCACAGTCTATGATATATGTTGATGTATGTAGGTAAGTGTAGCTATGTATTGTGTAAACCCCCAACCAAAATGTGAACACTGTTTAACAACTTATTAAATATCAACAAACGTAATTAAAAAAAACATTATTTAAAAAAAATGAATAACCAAGGTAATGTATAGTAATTATTTGTGCTATTTTATAGGGTGTTATGTTATCAAACAGTTTACAAATAGATAACCTTGTGGGTCAATATGAAAAGAATTGTGAATATTTTTACCTTCAAACTCAAAAGCAAAAACAACTTCTAAATTCTAACAAAATATTGCGAATCAACGAACTTCGCTTTGATTCTTTATCCTGCAAACAGCCATTCAAAACTTTTACAAGGCTCAGTAAACAATTAATTAACCGTGTAGCCTTTTACCACAGAACAGTCATAATTATGTTTTCCCAAAAGCATTTATTGAAAAATTGCCTCCATTCCTCAGAAACTTTGCCAACCATTTCGCTGGGACGAATGTAAATAACTCTGCTTTATTTTTCTTACACATTTTCGGCAAAAAAAAGTACTGAAAAAAGGCTGACTAAGAGGAGAAGATGAGGAAATAAATTAAAGAAAAGAGGATTTGTTACATTTGTTAAAAATTGAGAGTAGTTCACACACCGTAGAAGTGAAACCTTCACCACACAATCTCAACCAATCGGAGCCTTGAACATTTAGCTCATAATCAAAAGCGGCCAATGCGGTAAGGTTTCATTCTATCTCATTCTCTCGCAAGCAAATTTTTTTTTACATGTATACCACCCAAGAGTCCCAACTGTTCCCGTCTCGAGCCAGTGGGACTATGGCATCCCCAATTGGGGTATGTTGTGAGGCTGAAGGTAATGGGGAAGGGAAGGAGTTGGGGAAGAGGGAGGTGGGGAAGTACCTGGCTATTCAGATCTGGTCACCAAACACGGCTAACGCCATATCAAGCAACGTTTCAAATCTGAATGGTGGTCTTACACCAGTGCGATACTGAGAGTATCTTCCACTCTGGAACTTGCCGCAAATATACTATATATTATTTTAAATGAATAAATTGTGAAATAATACAAATTAATCAAATAAAATATATTTGACACGCCGGGATTCGATCCTTCGGAGTGCTAGTCAAGAGCCTTACCGCTGGACTACGCCGTAAGGCTCTTGACTAGCGAAAAAGAGACAAACACATAAATTCTACTGATGTATGTGTTTGTCTCTTTTTAGAGTCGTTTCCGTTTTATCGAGTTTCAAATCAGAACGGTTCTAAATGAGTTTCACTTCAAAAACTTATGCAAATAAAAGTTCAGTCAATTTTCGGTAAAAAATAAAAGTGGTACGTGATTTTTTCGTATTATCCGAAATGTTTTGAAATGTTTGGGGTAAGTTAAATTTTTATATTCATTCTGGTTACTAAACCAGACCTGACCTAACCAAACCCGACCAAACCTTACATAAATTAACCTTCACAATCCAACTTATAATCTAATCTGTTAATCTGTTATTCACAAAAAACAACGTGTTCTGATAATATTGTCAAAATTTCAACTTTTTTTTAAAGCATAGTAGATAGTACCTAACCACTTTGACACGATAACTCCCAGAATTGTGTGTAACTAACATACCATAATATTAGTTGATATATTTTAAAAGATAAATAATTAACAAGGCAATTAAATAACAGAAAGTAAGAAAAACGATTACTTTACTTTGATGATAAATTTAATAATTCCTTGTCTGTTTTCTGAGAACATTTCGGGACAAGCGAAACAAGTACATATTTTGATTTTAAAAATAATTTTTGGCAGCAATAATCTCTTATAATAAAGTAAATATACTTACAAAGTAATTTTTCAACAAGATTCCTTTCAGTTATTTTATCTTTAAGTCATAATATCCAGTAAAATAAAGAATTTGTTCTGTATTTTTTGGGCTAGGAATTACATTTTTGTGAGATATTTTAAGTGCCAAGCTTTTCCATCTACTTGTCTGCCACGAGTGGGTTCTTCTGTCGGTTTAATTCTTACTTGATTAGATAGACGTCAGATTAAATCCATGAAACCTTTTTGCTCCCAGAAGAACTGACATAATTAATTATCGAAAAACAGAAAAAAAACTAAAATAAAATAATCATTTTTATATCATCTCAACATTATTCTCAGGGCCTATTTCGTCTGAGGAAGCTGAGCTGTTGAACTCAAAAACGAGTCGCAGAAATCACCACGTGCGTTTGTCTTGTTTCCCGACTACGCACCGGTGTCGAAGGGATCAAAGATGCCTTGTTCCTCGTCCATTGAAATACCGGTAGAACAATTATAGCATTCACACTTCATGTCTGTGCTCTAAAGATTTCATTAGTTGAATTTTCCGAACGGACCGCCCGAACGATGCACAGTGGTTGCTCATTATAGTCTCATAAATCTGTAACTTCTTTGTTTCTTATCATAAAAAAAATAAAATTTGGTGTGCTGATTAAAAACTAAATAATATTTATATTTCATGTTTTTATTCATTGAATTGTTATTATTTTGATATTAAACATGTCATTTCAAAAACCGTTTATCTTTTGTGGGTACTGTGACAAGTTCATTATGTGTAAAAGAAAAATGCGCAAAAAATCCGGAAACTTTTTTTTTTAACATATTAAAAAAAATTTCAATTATAAAATGGTGTTTTAATATCCAAAGAGCCAAACCCTCCGACCAGTTGAAAGTATACCTGGACTTTATCAAAATCTGGTTTAGGTGTCATCTGCTTAAAGGGAGCTTATAAATCACTATTATTATTTAAAACTGAAATAATAAAATAAATTTTAAGCTTGAAAAACAACCTTTGCGGTGATAGGTACATAATAAGCTATATATAATCTATCTCCAATGCTTTAAATGTGTACCACGAAATATTCCACACGTTGATGTATCTAAATATCCCAGCCTGAACCCGTACAATATACAAAAGAAAAAAAAATTCCAACGGATATTTTTTTCCAACGGATAAAAATTTATTGATCATTTATCTTATTAAAACCGCTATAGATACAAGGTGGGGCAAAAGTAATCATCCAATGTTTTTTTGCTGTAATTTTTTTATTAAATGAAAAACTTTGGTTCTGGTTATGAAATTTGTTTGTTTAATCCATTAGAATTTATTCCATCATGTTGAGAAAATTATATCGGCCAAGTGACCGCAGCCAGAGTTGATGACCATACGGGCCCGTTTTATGGCATTTTCCATCACTCTTGCCAGAACTTTGGGCGACAGGTTCTCGAATTCTTGGTGAATATTCTCCTTAAGGGCTTCAAGAGTCTGAGACTTGATGACTTAAACCCGCGACTTAAAAAAAAAACCATAAAAAGAAGTCTGGAACGGTTAAATAGGGTGATCTGGCCGGCCAGTGCAAATCACCAAAACGAGAGATTAGGCGACTCAGAAATTCTTCCTTCAGAATATCGGTTGTGGCTCAAGCAGTGTACGCTGTTGCACCGTCCTGTTGTAACCACATGTTCTCCAGTCTCAATCCATCCAATTGAGGAAGAAAAAAGATCGGTAATCATGGCTCTGTAGCGCGCGCCGTCCACAGTCGTCGTTTGGCCCGGGGCGTTCTAAAAAAAAATGGCCCGATGACTCCTCCAGCGTAAACAGCACACCACGCAGTAACTTTGAGCGGGTGTAATGGCTCTTCGTGGGTGATACTTGGATTTTTGGTACCTTGGAAATGATTATTTTGTTTATTCACGTAACCGCTATTATGGAAATAAGCTTCATCGTTCATGACAATTTTCGGTGAAATATCGTCCACCTTTTCGTTGAGATTCAGGATGACTTGAGGGTAGGTTATCCGCGTTTGGCGGTCAACAGCTAACAGCGGATGCACTGTCTGTACTTTGTAAGGGAACATCTTCAAATCTTTGACCAAAATTCTGCGTAGGGACCGCCGGCTAATGCCCAATTGCGTGGCACATCATCTGGTCGATGTTCCGGGCTCATGTTCGACATCTTGGGCAACAGCAGCGATATTCTCAGCAGAACGGCTGCTCCGGGGCAGGCCAGCCTTGGGAACATCTCGTGTTATCCCAGTCTCTTCGAGGCGAGTGGCCAAACGCCGCAGTGTTTGTCCAGTTGGTGTTGGACGGCCAGGAAATCTGCGACGAAATTCACGCTGCGCCAACACAACCGACGAATTGTTGCGCAAAATATGGGACCAATTATTCCGCGTTCTTGCGGAGTAAACTGATTAATGACTTGCCGATTTGTATTTTGCGTTTGTTTACTTCACAAATGTCAAAACCGAATTGACATTTGTCGCCATTTGCAAAAGTTATAGCGTTTTCCAATAGGATGATTACTTTTGCCCCACCTTGTATATCTAAAAAAAGTACAATTCTTCGATTTTTGTGACGGTTTTGATCCGGGCCATTTCATAGTGCGACGCCACGTCCGTAAGATTTTTTTTTCAAGTATTTTGGGGCCCAGATTTAATTCAGATGTTGGCATCCAACAGTGGGGCGCATTTTCGATTTGTACGAGGTCAACTGTTGTGTACTATTAACTATGTCTTGTTACATTGGAGTAGGTAGGTACATTTTTGTGTATTTGTCGTCCGATCGATATCCCTGCTACACAGACAGAAGAGAAATTGTTGAAGAATATCGGAAAGTTTATTTATTTTCGGAGAAATTGAAAAGAAACGGAACCAATGAAGAATAAAAAATATTTTTATTCAACAATACGTCCAATATCATTTAGAAAGATATCAGTAGAATATTAAATTGTGTTTTTTGCTCAAAATGAAAGTTTGTCTGAAAATCTACGAATGATGAATAATACGTAATATTGCCAAAAAAAAACAACTAGTGGGATTTTTATTATCCTTTGAGATTTTCGAAGTTCAAAATTTGAAAATCGTTAAATTTTAATATACCTATCTACTTTAATTTTAATATTTATGTACAAAGTTCATTTTTTATGAATATCTTCAGGAAATCAGTGTAGTGCACTGCCAAACTGAAATTTTTTGGAAAATCATCAGATTAAAATACCGAATTTAAAAAAAAAAGATGTTTCGGCTACAACAACATCAATATTGTTATTTTTTAATATCAGCACTCTTGAACACCAAATTTTCATCATTTTCTAAATAAAACTGTAGATTTACTGAGACCGCTCGCCCGCCAGCGATAATTCTTCTTTACGTAAAATGGAGGTTTGGAAGTACCCGGGTTAACTGATTTTTTTAGATACTTGCCACAAAATCCTGGTAAGCAAAAAAAAATCAAGAAATACAAAATGAGTTTTTTCGTTCTTAGTAAGAATTTATGAAACGTAATGATAAAGCATTGAATAGAAATGAAGAAATAAATATTGAATTCTGGAGCCAAGGGTGAAGAGGTTTGCAAACATCTCGTTTTTCAGCAATGTCAGACTTCAGCGAGTTTATCGCCGAGAGGCCATCTGTTTCTTAGCAGAAAACGCCGATGCGAGCAAGACTTCAAAACGGCCCATTGTACTGAAAAAATAAGGGCGTTGTTAGTCTTCTCCTCTCCTACTGTAGCTCCACGCAGAGTACAGAGGAAAATAAATGGCGCTTTAAAACAAAATGTCAAAATAATGACGAGTTTTAAAGTCTAAATAAAACAGTTTTAATAGTACTTATATTAAAATATAAGTGGATAAACAGGTCTTTAAAACACGCGCGATTTTTCGAGCACGACGGCGTAGCCGAGTGCTCGAAATAAAGCAAGTGTTTTAAAGACCAGTTATCCACGAATACTTTACGCTATTTTTTTTTTATTGGTACACTTTGAAAACATAAATATTGATATTATTATTAAAAATTTGGAAATAAGAACTATTCATGAATTCGTAATGTGACATCACAATATCTTGTTGTCATGGAAATGAAAAACACAAACATTAATTTGCAATCTGTCACATAAGATTAATAGTTGACATCACAGTTTTTACTAGTTATTGTGTGTTGTAAAATGAGTTCTAACATTGATAATTTAAATACCAAAGCAGAATCGCGGTTAATACCTGAAAAATCCAAAGACGTTTATAAAAAAGAATATGAAAGGTTCATAACATGAATGGAGGAGCAAAACATTTAGACTTCACATTTTGTTGATTTGTTGATGTTGCCATGGTAACTTTAAAAAACGCGCGTTCCCTAAAGTGCGATTTAAACACGTTAGAGCGTACTTTAAATGAGTAAAAAAGGGCACCAATAAAAAAAATAGAATGTTGTGCAGACATGGCGTGAGTTGTTAAATAGATCATAATTTTTTCATTGCACATATATATTATTTTAAATTAGGTCCACAGGGGGCCACGAGGAAAACAATTATTTGCTTGGGGCCTACGTCATCATTGAAGATGCTGTATGGTGGGTTTTGATGGGAAAGGAAGGAGGGGAAGTTCTGGAAATGAAAAAAGGTACTAGTTAATGGACAATTTGTCCGTAAATAAATAAATAATAATAAATACTAATAAGGAGTGGGTAGGAATCTGTGGTCAGTATGTTCAGGAATGGTGGATGTATGAATACATTCCTCCCATTGCGGTGCAAGGCGATGAATCTAGGGTACATCTAGAGAGGTCTAGCTTATGCCTGCTTGAAGCAGTATCTCCGGACCGCCTCGCAGTAATGGTGGGTAGACGCGTCCGCCGCAAAGACCGAGACAAACCTCACCCCGTGAACCAGGGCAGCCTTGCTAAGTCACCAAACGAACCTGAAGCGAACAATTTGGGATGACCAATGGCAGGGGTGTTGGTTATCTAATAAATGGTTCCCGGGGTGGAGGTACCCATGCCCGCCTCTCAAATTGATAATACAAATTGATATATGTAGGTGTTCGCTGGATATCACGATGTTGAGAGTATGTTACCCTCTGGAACTAACCCCAAAAATACTATAGGTCAGTGGCGTGCATCGCTCAAAATCCAACGTACTGCCTAATAAAAATCCTAAAAAATAAAATTAGTGTGCAGTTCACACGCGGTAGAAGTGAAACCTTCAGAAAACTAAAGTAGATAATAGTGTGGAGGCTACGATGCACCGCACAAAGAGGAGACTGATTATTCTTTCTCATTCCCTCGCAGGCTAAATTATATAAATATATAATATTTTTGTCTTTTTTAGTGTCGCTTTTTCGTTTCATCAAAAGTTTCAAATCAAAACGGTGTTAAAAAAGTTTTCACTTCAATAGTTATTGTCCATTGAATCATCGATCCGCAATTTCTGGTTTTGTAGTCGAGAATCTTCAACTCGCCGAACTCCAATGTTTTCTTATCTAATAAAATATGTTCGAATTTTGGAATGCTCAAACGAGAGTGACAAAATAAAATACAAAATTTCCAAAAAAAAACAAATTGAAAAATGCATCACTATATAAAACACTTGAATTTTTCAATATTATGTTACGTTTTCAACCTTTTCGTAGTACCAACGATATTTGATACGAGTATGTTTTTAAAACAAATCATTGATACTATGTAAACCAAAAATAATTTTATTTTTATCGTATAACGATGTCAAATGATTTTTTCTTATAAGCCCTTGAGGTGATTTGTCACTAAGACGGCGCTCTACAAATTGTCCAATTATTTATTATTATTAACTCCTAATTATTCATAAAATGCCTAAGGCCCGGTTCCCCGCATTTCTACCGATTTAGTAATATTTTACTTAAGTTTCTCATACAAAATACAAATGTTATTCTTGAAGATAATATCTATACATTCCCTATGCCGAAACGGCAATTATATGAAATTCCCTCGATAGAAAAAAATTGCAAAGTATGCTCCAAAAATTATCATGAACAAGTTTTTTCAGTTATTTTACAAGTTGTACAAGTTATGAAAAAAAATCACTGGATACGCGCCATAAATATATTTGGATCCATTTTCTTAATCAATTAATAATTTATGCTATGAGACCATGAGGGCGCCATCTGTGGTTTTTGTATTGTATTGAATTTACCTGTGTGACTTGAAATTCAGTGTATCCATGCATTTCCTTACCTCTGTGAGGCAGGCAATTGCTTCCGACGGGAGTGTCAGTAAAAGGCCAAGAGATGTCGCTCCTAGTCACGCATAATCGAATAATTCATCCAATACTTGAATTATTGTTGTACAAGATTGTGATTGTGGCACGTATTATTAATATGCAAATTTATTCATTGTTGAAACTTCCTTGCTGTGCGAAACATCTGTTAAGATTATGCAATACCGCCTTGATATTTTTTTAATGAAAAGAAGTGTCTTTTGTGTTGGACATCGCCAATGAGCTGCATTCTCTGAGTGAGTATTGTTTGTTTTCACTTTAGAATTTGGAATTGCTGGGTCAACTGTTTTTGTGTCACATAGGGAAGAATTCAATTTTCGTTAATTTACATAGGGTAGTCATCTCCCTCGTGTCAGGGGCTATTTACACGCCCCTACAATCACAGTGTTTCTTTAAATGCTATTTTAGACATTCTCCACTATATTTTTGCTTTATTTTAAATGAGTTAAATTTTCATTTAATGATATAACTAATTTATATATATTACAATTTTTAATATTAGTGCGCTCCCTCTAACATTCGTATTTACATATCTCCCGTTCTTCTTTTTGAGCGGGTTCTACCGGGCCTTAATATGATACTGAAATTTACCTAAAAGTCGTTATGTAGCTACCTGTCTGTATTCAATTTCGATAAAAGCATTCGCTAAAATATAGGGGACAATGTCAAATATTGAGCATTGTCGGTGAAAAGGCCACAAAAGAACGGGGTCTTCGATCAGCCTTGCTTCAATGGTAATCCCTTGAAAAGTCTTATTTATTTTGGGGAAGTGAAACCAAATTACATTTTTAGACTGGTTTTCGGTTACATGGATGTAGATTGGTAAAGAATATATTTCAAAACATGTTATTTTTATATTGGACTTTTTGCTTCAAAATATCAATGAAATGCTTTCGAAATTGCTTTTCGTGTAGGGAATAAATAATGATTTTGGAGGATTGACTATCCCAAGAAACTCGTGTATGAATTTAAGAACAAAAAGTACAAAAAATATTTTTTTTTATTTATTTTATATATAATACATAAAAAAATTAAAATGGAGTTCTACAAAATAAACTTAATAACAATAAATAAATTCAAAAAATATATCTACAGGGTGGCCGACGTTAGCGTGATGAGCGGGGTAGAAGGTTAGGTGATTTAGAGCAGATGGACGAAAAAATTAATGTAATGAGAATATATGCTGCGTAAGCGAGCTGTAAGAAGTTGGGAATACTTAAGAAAAGCATGGTAAATCATAATCCAAAGGTCGCGGGATCGAATCCCGGCGTGCGCAAATAAATTTTATAGCAAAACATAAATTAATAACGATTAATTTGTGTTATTTCAGAAGTAATTCATTTAAAAATAATATTAGGTCCTTACATACGAAATTGGCGTTTTGCCGTACTGGCAACATTGATCTCAAATATCTTCTCTTTGGTTAGGAATTCCAAATTCAAATTTATACAGCTATTTACTCATGTATTTGTGTTTCGAAAATTATAATTCATTTGTTTTTTCCTTAATTGTTTTTTTTCTTTGCGTAACTTAGTTAACAAAATGGAAAACTTGAAATATCGCGTTATTTACGAGTACGAGTTCCACCGTGGCACCAGTGCTTCAGAAACGGCTCGAAGGATTAATGATGTGTATGGCGACGGTGCCGCAAAAGAAAACACAATGAGTTTTTAGCCCCGTGGACGGCCGGAGACCAAAGTTGATAACGAAGAATTGAAGGCTATTGTGGAAGCGGATCCATCGCAAACCACGTCCGAGTTAGCCGCAGGCTGCGCGGTGTTAGTGATAAACTGTTTTAATTCACTTGAAGCAAATTGGGAAGGTGAAAAAGCTTGAAAGGTGGGTACCTCACGAATTGAGTGAACCAAATCAACAAACGCGCGTTAAAACGCTAGACCACACACTGCACAACAGACGGCTAACAAATTAGAGGAGCTTCAATTGGAATTTCTAAGACATCCACCGTACTCTCCGGACCTTGCCCCAACAGATTACCATTTTTTACGAAATTTGGATAACTTCTTGCAAGGGAAAAATTCAACTCCGATAGGGCAGTCCAAACCGCCTTCAAAGATTTTATTGATTCCCGTCCGAATGGTTTTTTTAGTAAAGGGATCGATGACCTACCTATGAGATGGCAAAAGTGCATAGCTAGCAATGGTACATACTTTGATTAAATAAATATATTATATTAAAAAAAAAATCGTCTTTATGTTCCTCCCATACAAAACGCCAATTTCATATGTAAGGACCTAATATATAGCATATTTGAAGCACGTATCAGAGTAGAAGGTACTATCAGTATCGCCGTGGTGTAAAACTATAATTCAGAATTGAAACGTTGCTTGAAATGGCTTTAGCCGTGTTTGGTGACCACATCTGAACAGCCAGGTACTTCCCCATCTTCGTCTTTTCCATCTCTTCCTCTCCCCATTACCTTCAGCCTCACAACATACCTCAATTGAGGATGCCCTTGTCTCACTGACTCCAGACGGGAGCAGCTGGGACTCTTTTGAGGTATTCATATTAAAAAAATAAAAAATGGTATAAAGCGGGATAAATAAAAGTCGCGTGAAGTCGATAATGCAAAAAGAATTCGTAGCTAAACTTCGAGCTCATCTTTTCAGGCAGTCGTCTATAAAGTCAGAAACCTTTCATCTTCACAGTCTGTTACATTGTGAATAATTAAATAACTAATTGTATTAAGAGCGTTTAACCAGCCAGCGGACGAAAATCCACATTTCGTCGAAAGTTGTTCTTCCGATCGTGCAGGGCGGTTACAATGAGAAAGATTAATTATTCTCCGTACCAGCTTTTTTAAATTATAACTCAATATAGAATTTATTTCAATTCAAATTAGCTTTAATTTATACCTTCATCCAAAAATGCTGAAAGGCGTGATGATAAAACTATTAAAATAGTGTACTTTTTGTAGTTATTTTTTGGTTATAAGTATTTATCATTTTTCAATAATGTCTAAATTTAATAAGAAGGTTAAAAAAATCTGAAATATATTAGTTTGTAAGTGCGCAAATAAATACACAAATGAACCAATTTTCGTCAAGAAACACATGTACGTACATATTTTTTAATGATTTTATTGAAACTAAAATTAAAATTCTAATACATAACTCTGCTAGATAATGTATTGATTTATTTTACTGCATGATTACATTATTTGAAATGGGTGTGGTATAATACAAAAACTTTTTTGAAAATTTAACAAATCTGCCAACGACCTATGGAATAAACTTATTATACTAAAAATTAAACATTTTTCTCAAAGTTTATTACATGCGAATGCTAGATAAAAGAACAATCTTTCGAAATTCATTTATAATTTTTTGTGGAAAAGAGTCAATACGTCTAAAATCTTTTTTGAAAATGACGTATTTCCGGCTTTCTCTGGTAATGCCCTCTTAAGCATTTGCATTAGAATTAAAAGTATAATTTTTAAGCCTTTTAAAGACATTTCTTAAAATTTCTCCATTCCTAAAATTGAACAATTAAAATATTAATATAAAAAAACCCATCAAATCTACATTAGCCACTAATTTTCTAATAAATGTAATATGTATCATCAAAAAGCAAACGTAAATTCATTCTAGAGCTAGGGGTGCGGTGAACAGCGAATTCAAGTGGCTGAGAGACAGAAATGGGGCCTAATCCTCGTTCGTCGATTCAGAACGATTTTTAAATGTTTTTTTTTTTGATAAAATAAATAATATTTGCGTATGGAACTAAAAAGCCGCAGCTTCACAGCCAAAGAGCCGAATGTGGCTCGCGAGTCGCAGGTTGCCGACCCCTGGCGTAGGCAAGTGTTTTGATTGTATACAATTTAGTGGGTACATTGATTTCTTCTAAATTAGTAGTTATGTGAACAGTAATGTTTACTTCGCGTAATGATGATCACATTGATCATTCCAATTTGACAACTCGTGCACCAAAGTGCATAAACGCACTCTGGAATTAAAAGGTACCACCAAACACGGCTACCATCTTGCCAGGATCGACCGGACAATACAAGCAAACTTACAGACAGACGAAATGTAAAGTTTTCAAGTTGAATTAGAACATCACCACGCTCAGTCAATAAGTACGCAAATAGGAAATGGAAATAAAAGCTATTAGAACATTAACAATTAGCTGCAATCCTTCAATGACACAAAGCGCTTGTCAAATATAATTAGAATTATTTAATCACCGCGCACAAAAGAAAAATAAGGCATAAATTAGGCGACTTACAAATAGTTTTATTGCTTGTTAAAATGCTTCTGAAAGCTCCGTAAATAAACCCGCGTCTTGTTTTGACTGTGGCCTGATTTATGGTTGCAGCATTAAAACATAGATGTCGCATTACTGAAAGTTTAAGAATACTTTGGCTGGATTTACTGGAATCGAATATGGAGAAAGCTGCATTTATTTTTCGAGATTTAGGATGTTAGGTAATTTAATAGGCATTATTTTAGCTTTCTAAAATATGAATTTCATTCTTGCGTTAAAAAAAACGCAACTGTAGAAAAAATACTTAAAAAAGGTGAATAACTTTACATTATAAAGACCCCATTTTCAGAAGATCAAAACGACTGTTCGCAAGTTTTGTAGGATAACTCAGTTGGTGAGAGCACACACCATATAGAAAAGAGAACTGAATTTAAGTTTCGGTCGCTTCAATCAACGATTTTTTACTATGGTTTTTTTAATTTATTTTTTTATTTATTTAATGAAAAGATACATGATTTTTGAAATTCTACGCCAATGAAGAGTACTAGCTCTTGAGCTTGGCGTAGGAGTTATTTTACAGCTAGTTCATTTTTATAACAAAGGTACATTTTACTTACATTTTTCAATAAATATAAACTCTATATAAATATAATATATAAACTACTATTTTTCACTTTTATAACATACATTTTACTTAGTATATACAATAAATATAAACTATGTTGTGGTGTTAATTTTTGATATGCTATGAATTGAAGTTATAACATTTTGATTGGTGTTGTTATAGTTGTTGATTTTTTTTAAAGATTAATTTGACCTTTTTCTTGAATGTTACGAAATCTGTTATTTTTTTAATTTCTTCGGGAAGATTATTAAAATATTTTATGCCTTTGTAAATATAATTGTTGTGCATTTGTTGTGTTGAAAATAGGGGAATTTGGAAGTTAAATTTATGCCTTAATGATGAGTTGAGTTTAAATTTTTTAGTTACATTTTCTTTGAATATTTGTAGTATTGAATCTTTTTTATAGAGGTCTTCAATTTTTGGTACTTCGAAAATTTTGAACAACGATGCTGAAGGGAATATTGGTGGTTTTTTTAAAATTACTTTAATAATTAGTTTTTGTACCACTTTAAAATTAGTTTTTGTACCACTTTTACGGTGATCGTTTTATTTACTGCTGGTTCTTAAAACTACTTCATATTATTTATTAAAATGATAGAGAAAATATTCATTTGAGACACAGGACGTTAAGATCATACTTGGGAGCAGCACAAAAATATTGTATGAAATAAAAAATTCCCTAGGTTAATGCGTCTGCAGCATTCATATTTGCACATTCACAAAAACAAACAAATAAATATAAAATTGGACAGTTCTGTAACGGTGCCAATACACCAATACATACACCGTTTACAACATTACATAACAATTCGACCATAATTAATTTAAATACACTAGGTTAGTGTAATGTTTTTTTAATTGATTTTTTTATGCAAAGGTAATTTTTAAAAAATATTAGCATTCTGCACTCTTTCTCTATATAAACTATAAGTGTGCGAAATCTCATCCTCCTTTGTCCGCGCAATTTTCGTAAAAAGGGGTACAAAGTTTTTGCTTCACGTATTAATATACCGATCAATTTAAATAACATAGTGTGTGTAATGTTTTTTTAATGTATTTTTTATGCATAATTAAAAAAATATATTAGCATTTTGCACTCCTTCTCCATATAAACTACAAGTGTGCGAAATTTCATACTCCTCCGTCCGCGCAATTTTCGTAAAAACGGGTACAAAGTTTTTGCTTCACGTGTAATATAATGATTTCTAATAAACAAAATTACAACAAAAGCGCAAGTCCGCTGCCACAATACTGTTTATTAATTATCGACTATCATCTTTAGGGATGCTGTGTGGAGGGTTTTTTGAGGAAAGGAGGGATAAGAAGTTCTGGGAAGGAAAAAGGTGTGAGGGAGGATTAGATAAGTAAGAATAGGAAGAAGTAGGAATCTGGAGGTCAGTATGTGGAGTGCGGTCACTGCGGTGCAAGGCGATGGGTCGAGAGTTCTGCTGTAGAGGTAAAAAGGTATTAATCGACCAGCATCTCCCAATCCGGCCCGCCACGCAGAAGGTAGGTTGACACTCGCGACCTGGACAAACATTACCTCATGAAACCACCCCTGTCAAGTCACCAACCACTATGGCAGAGGTATTGGTCATTCAATAGATGGTTTCCAGGGCGACGGAATCCGTACCCGCCAACCAAATTATAACGGGTAAAATTTATAACTGGTTAATTATATTAGTTAATTAATAAAGTTATGTAACACAATCAATTTGCATCTATGCTTTATAATTTCAATAAATATCTATATATATATTTTTTATCTACTAGCTGGTCCTGGCATGCGTTGCTATGCCATTTAATAAAGAAATTGTTTCTCCCTGAGTGTCCTTTCCCATTCGTCCCGTTCCCCTTCCGCCTCCCCTTCTTCTCCTGCGTCCTCTTCCCACTCGTCACCTCCACCTTCCGTCTCCCCACTCCACTCCCCCCCCCTTCCCCGTACCGCGAATCCCCCTCCCGAGTTCCCCTCCCCACTCCCAGGTCCCCCTCCCCCACACCCAGGTTCCCCTCCCCCTCCCTGTTCCCCCTCCACCATTCCCAAGGGACAGCCCTCCCTCCCGCTTTCCGTAGCAATAGCCGCTTCCTCGCGTGCCACAATTAGCAATTTTTTATAGAAATTTCATAATGCCAGAGCTCACCTGAAGTTTTACAAAAACCTTATCCTGACAATAAAGAACACACAAAAAAAAGTTATCCAATTTGGTGCAGTCGTTCGAAAGTTTTGCGCTTAGCAACACATTTAGCGATTCATTTTTATATTATAGATTAAAAAGGTACAATTTACAACAATATCATCTTGTAAAATAATATAGAATTAGCTGGCGCACAAAAAAATAAATAATACATAATCATTGTTTAAAAAGCAATAGTCTTAAAAACTAATTACCATTTGCCTTCTGTAGAGTAAAAATCCAAAGACACTAGGTTCGGAGCTTGACTAAAACCTACTGTCAATGATGCTCATCACTTACCATACAATCAAACAAATTTCTCTCTCTTAGAGTGTCATTCTGAATTTTTTGTCAATAGAATCAATCAATGATAACTAAACAAAATGTATAAAATTGTAAAAATCTATTGATAAAGAGATGGAGCCACTTCCGTCGGCAACTAGCAAACGGACTTGCAGCAGGCTAGCATAAATACCACGATTTGTTGAACTTTCTATTCCGTTCCGCGGCAATGACGCCACTGCTTGTCACAATTATTTTGTACCGGTGAAAGTTAGTGGAGCTGGCGACACGGTATCGCTTCGAAGTAAATAAGTACACATTTCGCCACTAAAAATTACATATCTACCGGATCTTCCCTGTTGGTGGACACTGCAACGATGTCCAAAAACGTTGGCTAAAGAAGGAAGTAGCGCAACACGGCATAACACCCCAAAAACACATAACGAAAATAAATGTTCTAATTATTATTGTTTATGAATACGCTGATAGTTGCATTGTTTTAGTATCAATTTATTAAACCAGTTGTTTATAAATACAATACGATTCCTTGAATCTTGCTTTTTCATAATTCCCTTCTAATTACGAACATTTCCTTCAAAAAGACAGGGGGCCGAGCCGGCGGCGTTTAACTTGGTAGAAATAAAAAGTACAAAATCAACATTTAAAGTGTAGTCCTTATTTATTTTTGGGGGGTTATACCGGGCAGATCTGTCCAAATGATGGACACATTGAAGTATCCACCACTGTCCCACCCCGGTATAGGCAACTTATGGTCGCCCCTTCGGAGTTCTCGCAAGAATCTATTTTTTTTTAATAAACGGCTCTACATTTAATGTAACGAATCTAGACCTTCAATGTCCCCTCATACTGTGTTAGGTAGCGCTATGCGGACGCGCCTACAGGACTGTACTGTAATGGTCAATCTCTACAATTCTAAAGCCCATGGAGGTGTCAATGCAAAAGCAGTGAGCCTCATGGACAGTCAAACAAGTTGTTAGTAACAAAAAATAAAAAATAAAGTAATACAAAATGACAGTAATCAGCTCATGAAAGAAAGACCACACACAATCCGGCGAGTAGCACCGGGCACTGTACATAAAAGAAAAAAGAAACAAAAGAAAAATAATGTATATATATACAGAGTAGAACTGGTGTCACCGCAACCTGACTACCGGCAGTACCCGAGAGAATGAAGAAGGCTAATTGTCCGGCCTCCCGATAACCGGCGGCGTCGTCCTTGAGCCAGCTAGCCGGTGGTGCCTAGACGAAAGTAACTGGAAATCATAGAAGAAGACCCTAGGGAGAAAAGCGTCGGGTCGCCGGAGGCGGGACGGACAGCTTTCGGATGCCGTTCAGCCTTCTCCCCAGCCTCTTCATGTCACGGGGGGTGGCGCGGCAGACAGGTGCAACTCCACCAGTTCCATAAGACCGGCCATGGTCAGTAGGCGGGGACTCGGTCCAGGGTCCAACCCCTTATATGGGGAGAAGACATTCTGCATTTTTTTTTAAATGTGTTAGTGTAAAATTAATTCAGGATACTTGTCTGAACAAAGCGTGTTGTTTTTTTTTATTGAATGTGACCTGAAACGTAAACAATCGTAATTATCCGATCATTCAATTCGTTTCGTTAATCTATAAAATCAATAGTATATTATTATATTTGTAAAAACAGTGAAATTGCCTAACCTAAGGCGGTATTTAAAAGTACCGTCCGAAAAAAATCATCAATTTTTTTATTTTTTTTTTTACATTAACTCCACACAGGAGGCCCTGAGGAAAATAATTTCCCTCAGGGCCTATGTCATCTGGGATGCTGTGTGGAGGGTATTTTTGAGGAGAGGAAGGAATGAACATTGGTCTTGAAGAGACCCATGTTGTAGGAAGGAGGAAACACAGAGGCCGGCAAATCATTCCACAGCCGAGCTGTTGAACACAAGAACGAGTCGAAGAAACGACCCGTTCTCATGTGACAAATGTCAACCGTGTACAAATGTTGGGCACGCGTTTGGCGTGTTTCCCGACTATGCACCGGTGCCGAAGGGATCAATGATGCTAGTTCCTCGGAGCATCTTCCATTGTAATACCGGTAGAACAAGGATAGCATTCCCACCCGACGCCTGTGCTCTAAAGATTGCAATCCGTCTGTTAAGATGGGAGAATCTATCAAACGGACCGCCCGTTTCTGCACAGAGTCGAGGGTATTTTTCAGGTATTTTGGAGCTCCAGACCAGAGATGGCTGCCAAATTCAACCGTGGGGCGTACTTGTGATTTGTACAAGGTTAGCAGTTGTGTACTATTAAAGTATCTGCGGGCCCTGTACAGTACGCCCAGTTTTTGGGAGGCTAGCTTTACTCTGGCTTCAATGGAGCCCCCATACCTGAGCTGGTCACTTAGGGTTACACCAAGCATATCAATGGAGGGCCTGTTCGGAAGATTGCTTCCGTTGAAAGAGACTAGATTTTCATTTCGATCCCTTTTGGACGTAATCAGACAAGATTGGGTCTTTGAAACATTAAATTCAACGAGATTATTTTTACCCCAAGAGAAAACACTCTCGAGGTAGCCGTCCATTCTTTGCTTCAAAGCCCTACGAGCTGTTGGAGTTTGTGAGTCCTTTGGGGGCTTGTCAAACAAAAAGCTATCATGAACTGTACTGTCATCCGCATAACAGTGAATTGGTGCACATGACAAAAGGTCGTTGATGTGCAACAAAAACAAAGTTGGAGACAGAACCGATCCCTGCGGGACGCCAGCATTTATCGAGTGTGAGGAAGAGGTGAAACCATCGACTACCGTCTGAATCGACCTCCCCCTCAAGAAGTCGGCAATCCACGTACATAAGGATGCGGGAAGTCCGTAAGAAAGCAGTTTGTTGACAAGTCCTCGGTGCCAAACCCGGTCAAAGGCCTTGGAGATGTCCAGTGCAACCGTTTGGGTCTCACCGAAACGTTCCAGGCATCGCCCCAAACATGCGTCACATACGCGAGAAGATCACCGCACGAGCGGTTCCGCCGGAATCCGTATTGACGGTCGTTGATAATTTTGTTCTTCTCGAGGTATGTGAGCAGTTTGTCGTTGATCACACGTTCCATCACCTTAGACAGAACTGATGTGATCGCTATGGGGCGGTAGTTGGCCGGGTTGGAGCGGTCACCCTTCTTTGGAATAGGATGGATAACCGCTTTTTTCCAACCAGAGGGCACAGAGCCAGTCTTCAGGGACAGTTTAAAAAGCTTCGTCAAAATTGGAGCTAATTCTGCAGCGCACCTCTGCAATACCAGGGCAGGTATTCCGTCGGGCCCACTAGCTTTATTAACATCAAGCCCTCGTAAAACATGGAGTACTTCCCGATGCCGGATCCTCAGCTTTTTCATATGAAAACCGCAGTGAGGAACCGACGTCGGGACAGCACCTTGGTTATCGAGGGTTGAGTTATCCGCAAACATTTTACCTAGTAAGTTAGCCTTTTCGGTGGCGGTGTTTGCTAGTGAGCCGTCAGGTCTGGTAAGAGGTGGCAGACTGGATTTGCAGAAATTGCGACCTATTGAGCCCGCAAGTGACCAGAATTGCCTGCTGCCATGCGGGCATGCAGTCAGCTTTCTGCTGATCTGCTGGTCGTGCTCGAATTTTGACCTATTTATGATTCTCTTGGTTTCCTTTGCCATTTTGTTGTAAGCTGATCTGTCTTCGGATGTTCTAGATGTGTTGTAGGCTCGGTAAGCCGCGTTTTTTCGTCGCACTGCTTCAGCGCATTGTCGACTGAACCACGGCTTTGAGCCTACACCAGTTTCCTTAACAGTAGATTTGATGAAGCCATCCATCGCGGATGTGATGACTTCACCAATTTCCTGGGCACATCTTGAGGGATCCGAAGTCCGAAAACAGACAGCTGACCACGGAAAAGCATTAAAATGTGCCCGCAGACCGAACCAATCTGCTGACCTATAGTGCCACACTTTTCTCTTCAGCCTCTCGTTTGGTGGTCTGAAGTTTACAGGGATTGATGTCGTCACCAGGCAGTGGTCGGACGATCCTAAAGGCGCTGTGACTTCAATCCTGTAACCGTGTGGCACAGTAGTTAAAAATAGGTCTAACAGATTGGAACGGTGAGTCTGGACATCAGGAACCCTTGTAGGCTCCTGAACCATTTGCTCCAATCCGTAGCAAAGGGCAAAGGATTTCGCTTGGCGTCCAGCCGAGTCTGTTGATCCTGAGAACTTCAACCAAGGTTCGTTATGAACATTGAAGTCCCCCAGGACCACAAACTCTGCCGTAGGGTAGCGGGGCAAGAGGTCATCAATAGTGTCGCTTAAGTGTTTGAAGAGCTCGGACGTGTCTGATTCACTCAGGTTCGGTGAGCGGTATAAACACGCGTAGAATCTTACCGTACTGGCAAGATTGACGCGTACCCACATTACGTCGAATCTGGAGTTTTACAGATTCAACAGTCGCACACAGTTGACGTCAGCTCGACTATAGAGACAGACACCTCCTTTAGGTCTGAACTTGCCTGCGAGGGTGAAGCCCGGGCAGTCCAGATAGGAGGTGTCTACAGGCTCAGCTATCTGAGTTTCAGACAGGAAGAGTAGGTTTGGGCGTTGAGAAAAAAGGTGGTGGTGGACAGAGTTTAAATTGGTGTGCAGGCCGCGAATGTTGGTGTAATTCACCAACAGTTTTGGCCCGCACCGGGGACGCCTACGTCTCGCCGCTGTAATGACGTTAATTATTGTAGGTTGCAAGTTCATGATTTTAATTTTTGGTTTTTTGTTTTTTTGATATGAGAGGAAGGAAGGTCTGGGAGGGAAAAGGTATAAGGGGTGGGTAGGATGCTGGGGTTCAGAGTTTCCAGGAGTGACGGACGTATGTATCCAACCCACCCACTGCGGTGCAAGGCGATGGGCAGGGAGAGTCCGGCTAGAGAGGTCGCCCAATGCGCCCCAAACGCTACTGCTGGGTCCCCTCCGGTCACGAACCGGCACAACAGCAGCGGCGGGGTTTTTGCACTCGTTGATGGGGCAGCCCACCCTCAGTCGTGAGCCTGAGGGTCGGGCCCCTGTACTACCGAGCGGCCCGGACAGCGGTAACCGGTTGTAAAGGGTCTCCCTCAACCAGCATCTCCCAATCCGGCCCGCCACGCAGAAGGTGGGCCGACGCACCCGCCATCAAGACCTGGACAAACATTACCCCAAGAACCCGGGCACCCCTGCTAAGTCACCAAACGTAGCGAACCACTTGGGGTGACATGTGGCAGAGGTGTTGGTCATCCAATAAATGGTTCCCAGGGCGGCGGTACCCATACCCGCCTACCAAATTAAAATTAAAATTAAAATTCCCTCCAAGACATAAAAAACGGAGTATCCATTGAGCTTTCGATAGTTCCAATTCTTTCCTGATAATTTCTCGAGTTAGGTGCGCCTGTCGCCGCCTGAGTGTGGTGAGAGCGTGCAGGGTGGTGTAGGGGGGGGGGGGGGGGGGGAAGAGGAGGAATAATCTCAGAAATATTCGCCTGGTCTTAAAATTCGCGCGTGAGAGATTAGCCGGGACTTACGATATTGTTTTCCCGCTCTCCCCCGGTGTTCTCCAAGCACAGATGCCATTACCAAAAATGGGATAGATTTCCAACTTTTAAATTTGGGTGCGCCTGTTAAAGAAAAAAGGAGAACGCGTGAAAGATCAACGGGGCAAAGAAAATCGCCGCATTTCCGAAATTCCGAGGATTTTATTTTGGGTAAGGTGAAACTTTTTTTTTACAAGGGGCCTTAGTCGTGCTAAGAGATACGTTTTGAAATAATATAAGTTATAAATTTGAGTCAATGTTGAAATTGTCTAACCAAGACCTAACTGACTGTGAATCAACTTTAGGAAAGTGTCCAGCTTTTTAAATGAAAAAAGGTAAATCAAAACCTGAGAACTCCCTCCTTATCAAAAGTGGGAGTGTTGCTTGTGCATTTATGGAGGACTTGCAGAGGGTCGGCGATACCAGGTTGTAAACGATTTGGATTAAATTGAATATAACTGCTAGAGGAAATATAATTTTTTGGAGGAAATGGTTGGGGTGGGTAAAATGAAATCTTCCCCTTTTCCTTGCGGAGGTATGACAGATTCTTAGTCGCGTTTAGTGAATTTCGTTGTTCATATCTGTCTCTACTTCTCGCTTCTAAGCGCAAAATGACATACACGCACTAACAAGTAACGAATAATGGTCTGTTTTTAGAATACGCCTGCAGCTTGGCGTCACAACCCTTAGAGATATATTTGCGTGTTTGGTGATAACAAAAGCGTTTAATCGCTAACTCTGGCGGGACCTCAGAAACATTTGACATTAAAAAACACACTTAAAAAATATTTAAAAAGTATCACTACTCAAGGTGACCTAAGCTATGCGAATAATTAAAGTGAGATTGTAGGTCAGTGCATAACCCGCACAATTGTAAGAAAATTCTACGTAACTTATCTTACAGAAAAATAAAATACTTCTATATTTATATTATTACGGCAAAACTAATAAAAAAACACTTCCCAACCGTTAAACGGTGTTTTAGTAACACATTGAATAAAAACTGTACAATTTCTATTAAGAATTATTGAAAATATCTTTAACTGTGCTAAGAAAGAACTGGCAACATTGCGTTTTTTATACCGGCGCAAGCGCCATGTGGGTCATTTTCCCGGCAGAATGACAGCTTTGATATATGTGATATGCGCTTCATTTCATGTTTTTGTTCATAATTTCTATTCCAATGACCAATTCCAAATTATATTAGTATAACTCAATGTTTTTCTATTATATATCTATGTTTGTGATATTTTTCAACAGTTTTAAACCAATAATCATTTTACATTGTGAATTTAGTATCACGTTGTCGAAAAAAGCGAGGTCGACTTTCGACTTTTTTCTCGTTTAAATTTAAAATATTGCAATTTTTCAGTAAAGAGTGTATTTCAAAACAAAGATTTAAAAGATAATTTGATAAAGTTTCTAAAATAATATTCGTTTTTATGACATCTTCAAAAATAAGAAATGTATGGGACATTTAAAATAACTTGGTAAAATTCCGAAATTCGTTGAGAAATTAATGTTTAACGGTGTTACACAACATAAACAACCCTCTTTGGCTGGATAAGGAATGAATATATCTTTCCGTGAACTATTTTTTGTCAGTTTCTATATTAGTAAAGTAAAGAATATTCACAACTTTAGTATATTGAAATACAAATAAGAAGAAAAAAAGCAGCCATATAAACATTAAGAAATATATTACTACGCATCGCACGCTACTGTTATTTGCACTGAAATTAAACGTAAACATTTGTCTTCCGTAATGTATTAGAAACATGTTTATTGACTTTATTCATCACTCTCAAAATTTTTTTTCGTCTTCCTTTTTTTCTAAGCCCTCTCTCTTTATTACGTCGAGATAATATTGGTAAAGACAAACACGTGGCGCATTAACGCGCCCTGTCGAGAGCGATAACGCGCTGAATCCAGATTTGCGTAATAGGTTTCAAGAAAACCATCATACTCAGATTAGGTAAATTCAAATGGATTTCTGGATAATTCTGAATATTGAACATGCTCTCTCAATTCGAACCAAATTACAGGACTCCTAGGAAAAGCCGAGTATCACAGGCACTGCAGACTAAACTAATAGAAGGTCAAACAAACCAACATTATTCTCACTGTCTGTCTGGGGCGGGAATTAAATTTTCTCTCAATTGGATTTAGAGAAATATCTGTGTAACTGAAGCTATGAGTAGAACAATATTTATTTACTTTAAAATGTTTTCAAAGAGGAATCCCAATAGGCCACTTGCATCACATTTTTAAAAAAAATTCCAGTTTAGGCAAATATTCTAAGACATTCTGCATTTTTTTTTTTAATCATATTTTTGAAACTCTGGGGATTTTTTGAAAATTTCAATCCGAAAAATCAAACCATTTTTTATAAACCAGAAAGACGGGACATAATTTAATAGGTGTGAAAAAAAGGATAATTACATAGACTAAAATCATTTTAAAAAAAGAACGTTTTCCACACGAATGGCACAGGAGAATAACGAGGCATACCAAAAGTATTACATCTCATAAATATTTTTTTCCTTGATCCATCTTATTGATCATAAATCATTATAATGTACAACGTCTATATTACTGAATCCAATGTAATATACTTGTACTTGTAAATTATAATAATAATAAGAATATTATGAAATTTGATTTTGTTAAAATCAGCACCATAACCATTATACCTCTAAAACACGTACCGACATCTAAAATGTACGGGGTTCTCTTCACCACATCTGTCAAAAAGTCAAACCAAATGATAAGTTCGCAAAGAACAAACAATAAATCTAGGGAACGAATTAAAAAAAAAAATCACCTGAAATCAAAGTGATGCCATATAAAAAAAAAATCAGTGTGCAATTTTACAAAATTAATAGGGACATTTTCGGAGACGGGACATTTTCATGTAGTGACGTCACGTGCCCAAATGATGGATTTATTTATTTAAAAATAACAAAAACTGTACATTTCTACAAAAATTTACTAACATTTTCGTAATCTTAGTAAAAACATCTATCCACATGATTTTTTCCAAGTCGTTATGAAATCCATGCAAGTGGCCTATTATTTTTTGAACTAGGAACACTAGCCGATCTGAGGTCTACAAGAAAGTTCTTACGTATATTGGCGACGAAAGTTTTCATGTATTTTTTATTTTATTTTTTATTTTATCGCGACTATATAAAATAATTGTACGTACAAAATATAATGATGAATTTAAGTATACATATATTGTATTTCTTAATTCTCCTCAGTAGGGGGCACTGTGCCGAGGCGGACTAAAGTTATATAAATATACATAGTTTGTCTTCTATGTCGTTTTTTAGTGCCTTATTAAGGTTTTTTTCGTCGACCTCTTTCAGCCATATTTTTATTCTTGGTTTGTACTCATTGGAATTTTTTATTAGTTGTATCTATGTCTTGGAGAAGGTTGTTATGGAGTTTTGTTGCAAAGTACTCGTATATGCAGTTTCTTGGTCCGAATATGGTTGTATAACTTGGAATATTTTTTTTGTCATTTTTATTTGATCTAGTGTTATGCTTACACGGTCTAGTAGAGGATTCAGTATTTTTGAACAGCTTCAATAATACTTTTTGGCATATAGGTATTAGTTGTACATTTGGTATGTCAAAACTATTGAAAATTTCAATTGAAGGCGTTCTAATGGGTACTTTCAGTATGGTCTTCAAGATTCCTTTTTTTAATTGTATTCAGGTTGTGTGTGTACTTCCGTGTAGCAGATCCCCATCCTATGATATAGATCTCACTTCTAGGAATTTGTTGTTCAATGATCACAGGCCTGTTAATGATTCTGTCGAAACGAGATTTTAATGCCAGCCTTTGACTGTTCCGCTGTTACTAGAGGAATGCTAAGTACTAATTAGCATATTAATTAATTTCGTAATTAAATTTAACAGTCAGAGGCAAAACAACGTGAACTGTAAAAACTGTTACTTTAAAGTCCAAAAAAATCACACAACTATTATACACAACTGCTGTTAAAATAATACATACAAGTAGAGTGGATGGAACAACAAAAAACTCGGTCTTGGTACACCCTTCTTGCTTGATTCACACTCATCAATTGACTCATTCTTACCCTTCTGTTATTTTTGGCAGGAATCAAGAAATTGATTCATTTAATCGTGCATTGTCTTCCTCGGGCGTCCCCGAATTCTTTTACCATTCCAATTCGCATCATATATTCTCCTTAAGCTTATTTTTCGTTCCTACGACTCAGAACTTGAAAAATAAATTTCACTCTGTCAGTTAGTATTCAAGTTCTGTTTGTTGTGAATTGATTTTGTAAAATAAATAATGCCTTATTCACAAAAAATTACTGTGTCTTTATTTAGGACGGCCTGAAGGCCAAGGTTCTCTATGTTAGGCTCTCAAAATTTCTCTGTTGCTAGAAACTTTATTACTAAGCTCAACTCAGTTTAGATCTGGAGGAGCGAATATGGTGGTAACATCTCAACTCAATAAATTATATGAGTTACTAGCACTAGAGCTTTCCATGCTACGTAGCTCAAACTATCACACTATTCGAGTTCTGTTATCAGTGCTATTATCGTTATTTTTCCACGAATATTTTATGTTATTATTCTTTTGTTTCACAAATGTTAAAAAGAACTTTAATATAATTTTCGCAGATCTAGTTGACGTTCTGTGAAAAATTGACCCTAGATGAAGTAGGCGTCTGTGCGTAAAATGGTGAACGACGGATGTAGAGAAAGAACGCACATCGGATGTATCTGCGTGAACCAAGTGAAGGTAATTATTGAGAAAGAAATTCTTAAATCGTGTGATGAATGGTAACTTCCAATTTACGAGAAAGCCTACGGGAAATTTTTTTTTAAGATGAAAAGCGCAGTACTACGACATCTGTATGGTCAAATTCAAAACTTGCTCGAAAATAGAGGTATTTTTAAGTTGTTTGATGTGTTATAGTTGCCTTAAATACACACAGATGGTGATGAGATCGATATTTAACGGGAACCCCAGGTTTAGGGACGATTTTAAACGCGAGAGTTGAGACAACCAATTAAATAGCAGGAAAAGCAATTAAAAATCAACTCAGCCTATCAGCAAGAAGGGGGTCGTGCCCATTTTGGACACAAAAGATTGGACTTTGACCCGAGTGATTAGTGAAGAAATTTATGGTCTAGACGTTCCCACAGAGATCAGGGTTGAATGAACTAAGAGATAAATATCGAATTATTCAAGGTCTTTAGTACAACGAACCCAAGTAATGTTATTAATAAAGGGTACCTTCAAGAGGTCGGGAAACCTTAGTTTCGAGTGCATAAGAGCGTTTTTAGTTGCGGAAAAACACACTTGGATAACGATAAAAAAATTTATCAGTAATATATTGAGTGGAAGACGCGGGGACGAGGGGGCATGCTTGCGGGAGGATTCTCAATTATAGAGTAACTACATATGACGGCCGAGAGGCCAAATTCGAGGAAAAACGTACTAAAGGAAAATGAATATATATAACACAATGGAAAATTATTGTTATCAATTCTAGACGGAACGGAGAGATTAGGAAAGCGAATTGGGAAGAAAAATTCAAAAAAATTTAGAGTTTAAGGATTGAACAAGAGGACAAAACAAGGGTTTGGTGCAGTAGCAGGTGCCTGGAAAGGAATTGGAATAGTATACCTAGGGGGGGGTGGAAATACTGCAAACATTGCGATAGATTTAATTCATAAAAAGGAGTCATTTTACGTAATTAAAGTAGGGATCATAACATAAAGTTACACGAGACTGCGAGGGAAAGTGAGACATTACAACGGTTGTCGACTCCATGTGTATATTGTTGATATAAACAAGGAATATTCGAACATGGAAATTGTTTAGATTAACACTATTAGCTATTAAAAAGGGTCATAAAAATTAACATTGCTCTTACCTAGTATTTAGATTATAGAATTTCCGTAAAATTTAATTATAAACACATTAAAATGGATTTATCGCCAGGTATGTAGAAATTAGAATGTTTACACACGTCAGGGCTTATAGTTTACGGGATTTTGAGCAAGAGAGAGATGGAAAATTGGGCGGAATTTGATCGAAGTAGTTAACTTGACAGATATTCCAGTATAGGAATAGTTAGTGGGCCGGAAAACACCATAAATAATATATCAAAAAAGGAAAAAAGGGTTTTAGCGGGGGATGGAATTACGACATAAAAGGCAAACGTCAAATTTCAATAAGGGATCTTGAGTTAGGGAGGGGGAGAGAACAAAAAAAACCGACATAACCGGAAAACTCAGATAAGGAAATGGGAAAAACTCAAAACGTTATAAGTAGAGTAGACACGGAACCAGGATATGATTCCTTATGAACAACGAAAGGAAAATCATTTAAGAATAGTTGCTAAAACACCGTTACTTGAAGGAAATTTAGGTGGGAAAATGGAAAAGTTATATATGCCACAAAAATAATGAAAATACGGTTCTGAGACATAATTGCTTACGTAGACTAGGGGAAAAGAAATAATTTTCGTGGAAATTTATACAGGACAACTAGCGTTTAAAACTAGGAGACTGAAGAATCTACGTTTTCCCTAATATTTATGCCAATTAAAATACAGTTTTAGCAGATCACTTATGGGCATGTTCAAATTGAAAAAAAAAAACAAGATTAAAACCATGTTTATAAAACATATTATGAAGACAGAAGACATGTGGAAAATGGGCAAACTGGATGGCAGCTTACTAAGTCCGGGACTAAAAACCTTAGGGAAGCGAGACAAAGTTGTGGGACGAACCGAGATTTAGGAAGAGGAAAAATCGAAAGATCTTATGTAGGAACAAAGGATAACGAGATGGGGTTTTCAAAAAATTTCGAGTGATTACAGATTATAATTCCTCGTCAAGGAAAATACGAATATGCCCTTTTGGAGCTGTGATGGGTATAAATTAGCGTGTTTGGGATTATTCGGGAGTTCTTCGACAACTGGCAAGGTTGATTAAAACGTCGCGCATGTCGTGAGAATTACCCTGGTAATTAATTAATAGAGTTTAGAATCAGTTCATACTTTGAAAATACAGTGGAAAAAATAGCGTCCGTTTTACACTTTAAAAATACAGTGGAAAAATAGCGTCAGTTTTATACTTTAAAAATACAGTGGAAAAATAGTGTCAGTTTATACTTATATAAAAAATCAGTGATAAAATAGAGGGTGGAGTGTTCGCATAGGATTAATCGTGCAATTTAACGGAGTGTATGATCTTATAATAAATCTAAAATCAGTGTTTGCAATAGCCTCCGATTCAATAAAATGTAATAATTAATTAATTAATCACAAATTCAATGCGGAAGGAGTTTAATATAGTGTGTTTGAATTGGTTTAAATTTGTTCTATGAAGGTTAAAATAGAGTTATTTAGTCCGAGGTTATATAAAGAAAATTACAGTCTAATTAGTTTCATTAAATAAAAAATTTACGTTTAAGTCGAAAGTCGGAAATTTTATTACGAAATATTAATTATCGTTAGGTGACAAAGCAATAATAATAATTGATCCGAAATCTGGAAAATACTTATCCCGAAGTTTAAATAAATAATCCAAATTATCAATTTGTTGCTAAACGAAAGTGTTATAAAATAAAGTGGAAGTGGTCCTTTCAGTTTTGTTGTAAATTGGGTGAAGACTAATATTTAGTTATTCGTTATAAAAGGATTCTAATTTAAATTGGAAAAAATAAATAAAACTTTAACTTTGTCCTTAAGTGGAATAATTCAAATTTAAAGAAAATCTTTAGTTTTATAAAAAGGAAATATGATTTAAATTGAGAAAAAAAAATAAAACTTAAATATTTTATAAAGTGGAATAATACAAACTTAAAGAAAATTCGAATTAATAAATTAATTTATTAAAGAGTAAATAAGTATAGTTATATATATCAAATAATATTCGAGCGAACGATTATTAAGAATCGATTCTCTTCTTTAGATTGAAATCAAATATGGAAGAAAAGGGGAAGGGAAGGAAATGAATTCCGGGTCTTGTAGGGTTAAATCATTAAAAGTGGGAAACCGAAATAAAAGTGCGATAAGTTACACAGGTAGTCTGGATGCTCTAATAAAATTCATATCGATGATATTACCCGATGGAGCTGAATTTAAGACATTAGAGCTTTGGTGAGTCCTTACAATATTTAAGCTTTACAGGTTCCTGTGGATATCCTGACACTGATGAACGTAACGCCAAGTAAGGGTAAGTTAATAACTAACCAATTTATTAGCATTCGCATGTCACACCTCCTATACAGAATGAAATGTTGCTAAACAAATACTTAACACATAATTAGATAGAAACGCATCACTTAATCAATTTTGGTATCTTAGCGTATTTACAAAGTAAATACCTATCGCTTCTTTTCACTAGCACGATTAGGGTATGGTTATATGACCTTCGATAGTGTACCAAAAATTTCGATTTGAGTTCAAGGCGATCCATTGACCCAGTCACCTAAATTCATTAACGAATAAACAAAACAAAACTTAACGTCAGGGACAAGTTTATCAATTATAGCTTGCGATGAAATCTGCGGTCAAAATGTGAAGGCGACATTGACGTTAAATTCACTCAATTTTAAACGACTTATCTGTACTAGAGCAATCGCCCATAGGTAGCATTGTTTTAGCATGCAAAATTTTCGCAAAGTAAAGTACTGCGACTAGCTTCAAACTCTAAGAGAGCTCATCACAATTATTCAGGAGGTCATTGATTCAACGACAACTTGATTTATCTCATTTTAAATCTTTCTTATAGCAAGTAGGTATCCAAGAACCCATAAATACCCAAAAATCCTAAATACCTAACACACGAGGAGCTAGTGACCTCATTTAAAAAACACTGGTGTTCAAATACTCATACAGTCCTGTATCCTAACTTTTCACGAACGTAAGCTTCAAGGCTCCTGTATGTGGGTATGAGCCATCTGGAAATGTAAGTGTCAACCTTTCTCGAACGGACGGCTTTGATCTTGTGGCGGTATTGTCGAGGTGGGCATGCGGGGAAGAGGAAGGACGTATGCGGACAGTACGCTGACGCGGCATTAAAGCCACAGGTTATTCGCATACCGTGAGTCTTGTCGAACCTGAAAGCAAACATAAGGCTCACGAGGTGAGTTTTATGTCAGCTAGTCAGAGGTGGAGTGTAACGCTGGGTCGGTCACGTGGAAGGAAGGATCTGCCCGTCACAAGCTTACGCCACATTCAACGGATAGAGGCATGATAAGGGAAGACATGAAATACCCCTTCTAGACTCAGTAGAGTTAAATTCAATCCGGCGGAGATGGAAGTCGGAGTGAGGCAGAAAACGGCATGAAGACTTGGTATTCCCCCATCTGGCGTGAAGAGCCCCTTTCGTAACAAGAGACGCTCGTCGAAGAGAGTAAAACTCGGACTTAAGGATAAGCTTAGCAAACGTATTTGGGAGAATCCGGTTTGAAATTGTTGTACATCGGTTTTCACTTGGTTAGCGGAGGAGCCGACTTTTCAGCAAACATATTATCCCCTCCCCATATCCCTCCATTCCTGCTCTTTCAACAATTTTGCGAATACTAACCAATAACACTAACTATGAATACAAACACACTATGTTAGGAGAAGTTGCAGACAAGGACTTCAATTGAGAAAACTGGACCTTCGAGTACGATCATCCTACACCGGTAAGGTAAGGTTTGCTTTCTTGAAATGTTTAATTTATTAACTGTTGTTTATGTTATCGATGTATCCGCGGTGATAGGAAGAATTAAATAAACACACTAAATTCCTACGGAAATCAAATAGACACAAAGTTTAGGGCGGGGATAGTTTATCAAACTCGGTTAAATATTCTAAAATAATAAAAATAAATTGATCGGATAAAGTGATGGTGAAACAGCAAAACAAACAAAAAATTGTTAAAATTTTACAAGAAAATTATTAAGTACTAGCTGGTCCCGACATGCGTTGCTATGCCATTTAATAAAGAAATTGTTTTTCTCTGAGTGTCCTTTCCCATTCGTCCCGTTCCCCTTCCGCCTCCCCTTCTTTTCCTGCGTCCTCTTCCCCTCTGGCGTTCCCACTCCATCACCTCCACCTTCCCTCTCCCCACTCTACTCCCCCCCCTTCCCCCATCCCGCGAACCTCCCTCCCGAGTTCCCCTCCCCCCTCCCACGTCCCCTTCCCCTCCCGCGTTCCCCTTCCACCTTCCCCGCCTTCCCTCTTCCCTTTCCCGCTCCCTCGTTCCGCCAACCCTCCTCCCGCGTTCCATATATTCAATCCCAGTACATTCAGTTTTTAAACAGCCCGCGTGCAACCTTTTACAATTTTTATTAAAATTTCCATTTTTCATGTATATTAAATTTGGTACCTAACATAGGTACCTATTTGAAATATCTAAAATTCTTGATTCGATTCAAACTATTAGGGGAGTACCTACTTTAAATAAATTTATCAACTTAAAGATTTTCAAAAATAGAATTGTTTTGCAAAATGTCATTCTCAAACACCCGAACTGTCAAACGTGCGATAGTCGTTAGGTTTTCTGAAATTATCCAATTTTCTGCGCAATTTTATTTATTTTTCTCTCTGTAAGAACCATCCTCGTATTTCAAGGAATATTCTAAAAAAAGAATTAGCGAAATCGGTTCAGCTGCTCTCGAGATTTGCGCTTAGCAAAACATTTAGCGATTCATTTTTGTATATAAGAAGAAGAAGAAGATATCCCAGTTTATGGTGATTTGATTTTTGTACTGTTCAAAATAATTTTATCAATTTGTTGCTGTTGTTAATGTTTCTTCAACAATCCTTCTGAAGCATATTATTTATTTTGCTCAGCAATAGCGTTCAAACTTAGTTTAGATTTAATCTCGCATTTTCAGTGAATGCTAATCCTCGCAATCTTCCGATGACAGAAATTTGAGCGCTTTCATATACTGATTAGTTATTCAATTAAGGCGCTTATTTCAATCACATTTTAATAATTAATGGGAATACTAATCCATCGAACCTTCAAAGGGTTTAAATAATTACCTTCTGTGTGGCTTGCAGTGACTTGGATATCCATTTTTGATCAGAACAATTGACCTTTAAATCAACCATGATCAAAAATTTGACGTTTAACATAAATGGTATTAAAATAGTAAGAATATACAAAAAAAAATTGTTTATTTAAAATTCAGTTATTCTAATCTCACGTTTAAAATATTTTATTATGAAACATTAGCTTTTCTTATCATTTTATTAATTGATAAAATAATGTTTAAGACAAGATTTTTATGCATAGATCAAAGGGTAACAATTATTATCTTTATCTATCTATCTATCTATCTATCTATATAAATAAAAATGAATCGCCGAAATGTATGTACGAGCATAACTTCCGAACAATTGCACCAAATTGGATAATTCTTTTTTTTTGTGTGTTCGTTATTATCAGGACAAGGTTTGTATAAAACTACTGGTGAGCTCTGGCATTATGAAATTTTCATAAAAATATTGCAATAGGTGGCACGCGAGCTGTTTGAAAACTGAATGTTCCGGGACTGAATGTATGGAATGTGGGAGGTGGGAGGGTGGAGGGGGGTTTGCGGGACGCGGGAAGGGGGAGAGTGGAGTGGGGAGGGGAAAGGTGGAGGAGACGGAGTGTGAACGCAAAAGGGGAAGGGGACGCGGGAAAGGAAGGGGAACGGGAACAGGACGAATGGGAAAGGACACGCTGGGAGAAACAATTTCTTTATTAAATGGCTTAGCAACGCATGCCGGGAACCAGCTAGTAAGCAATAATTATTAATTATTATTTTTAATTGATGAACTAACGTTTAAGACAATGCATAGCACAAAGGGTAACAATTATAACAATCAGCCTGAAACACTCATCTACATTGAAAAAATTATCCGAGAAAAGATACATGCCCCCAACAGGACTTGAACCCATGTCCTTCTGATATCCGGTCAGGTGCTCTACCACTGAGCTATATCGGCTTATCTAATACCAGCCAAATAATTGTGTGTTACATTTTCCACCTGAAAACAACCAACTTTATTTTTGTGAGAGAGGCATTGTTAGTGCTAAATCTCTCGCTAGGTGGCGTCGAGACAAATTATGTCTAGGTACATTTTTTGGTGAAATACTTTGACTTCTCAAATATCAAATATCAACGGGACTCGAGTCCCGTCGGCGGCATGTATCTTTTCTCGGGAGATTTTTTCAATGTAGATGAGGGTTTCAGGCTAAAAATTATTGCTTATAATAATTGTTACCTAGCTTTTCTACCCAACTCTTACCGAGTTTCATCTCTCTTTAATCCAAATGTATCTTTTATTAAATAATAATATTAAATTTACCTAGAAATTTAGGAGGTAGGGGTGTAGTCAAAATAACATCTTTGAAACACAATCAGGTAGAAATGCTTAGAATTTTTTTCCATGGGAAAGCTAATAGCTCAGAAATGCACAAAATAATTTGCAAGGTAGATAGAAACATTACACCTTTAAATTTATATGACGAGAATGCCAACATTCGTATAAATACTAACCAGGAATTATTAGATTCCTGGTCAAATAAAATAATTCACGCAAAACACTTCAATTATCTCAACCAAACGTATGTTGACAAACTTTCGTCAAACAAATGGTTGGGTATTGGAGAGTTAAGCGCGGAAATAGAAGGATTCATGCTTGCCATTCAAGATAGAGTCATTAATACTAAAAATTATAGGAAGCATATAATCAAAGATGTAAATCAAATTGATGATTTATGTAGAAAATGTTTGGCTTTTCCGAAAACTATATAACATATTATATCGGGATGTTCTGTATTAGCGCCGTCCGAGTATACATTTAGGCACAATCAGGTTTTAAAAATAATTCACCAAAGTTTGGTAATTAAAAATAACTTGATTGATTGCCGTAATATAGTACCATATTATGAATATGAACGAAATTCATTTTTAGAAAATGAATTTTATAAAATATGTTATGATAAAACTGTACTAACAGACAGAACAATTAGTCATAATAGACCTGATATAGATTTACATGACAAACTTAAAAAAATAACTTATATCATTGTCACATCCAAATTCCTGTAATATTCAAAAAACTGTTTCTGAAAAAATAAGAAAATACACAGATTTAGGAAATGAGATTAAAAGAATGTGGCATTCTTAGACTCTAAAAATATTACCTTTTGTTATTTCGGCTTCTGGCATAATACCTAGGTCTTTCATTCAAAATTTAGGCATATTAGATTTGTCAAAGAATTTATATATAAAAATGCAAAAATCAGTCATTTTAAATACATGTAGGATTACAAAAATTAGGATTACAATTTTTTTTTAAATATTTGTATTGAGGGATCGGTAGGATTTATAGGTTCAATTAGGAGTTCCACAGAGCCGAACCCTCTGATATGAAAATATCTGGAGTCGGTGAATTATTTTCCCATTTGGTCTCTGGTAGGTTGACATGTTGTTCTTGTATTGTTTTGTATTTATAATACTTATATAGTGCAATTGCATAGCGTGGATTGACTTGATGATCATTTGGGAAGTGTGTGAAAGGGTTTAGTTTTTCCTGTGGGGAAAATTTAACCCGGACATTTAAATCTGGTGTAGGTACCTACTAGTATCTAGGTTACATTTCACAACTTATGTACTTCCCTCCCTACTCTATTCAGTCTCACGACAAACTATAAAAATGATTGCATAGTCCCCCCGGCTTCGAGAAAATTTGGACACTTGTCGGAAATCACTTAAAATTCAGAACTTCTGAACAAATGTGTCAACGTGTCTAAAAAATGCCCTACATTATATCGCAAGTGGACCGCTAGTAACTAAGTAGGGAAGTATTTATGTCCCCAAAGTAGGTAAGTACGAGCTTTAGAATTGTTGATTTAGTGTACGAGACGAACAGTATTTACACAGATGTACTCGTAGAGGCAAGCACAGCAGCCGGTGCAGGAATGGACTTCTCGGAGATTGCAGTCTGTTTGGACAGGGAAGAGTGATATTCTTGGACACACTCCAATAGAGTGTAACTGTCAGAGGTGTCCCCTCTTGTAAGGCTATTCCAGCCAGGGGTGCGACAGAGTAAATACTTTACCGGGAAATATCAGATGGATAGACTCACTGAATCACTGAGTAGATAATACACACATACCTTTAATGGAAATACCTTCCATGTAGATTTAAATGAAAACCAATTTCGCTGCTGACATTGTACCTTTTGACTATTAGATCTAGAGCCAATCAACATTGCGTACTCTATCTCTCTTACGCTGTCTGACATTGTATTTGATTTTGAATTTGTACTGAAAGACCGAATACCTGAATTTTAAACATAAGCGAGGAATAGTCAGACATGTATTGTGTTTTTCTTTATTCTGTGGGTAAAGTTTATTTTAATGATAGAGAAACGTTTTTTTTTCATGGAATTCAACGATTTTCTAAGAAATGAGAAAAAATTGGATAATTTGCTCAGCTCCATTTTTTGAAAAATTCCACGAAGGGCGCTGCACAAATTTTACTTACTAGGCTTTATCTTCTTGTGTAAAAACATAAATTACAGAGACCTGCTAACCTGAAGTTACTGAACCTGAATATATCAGTAATTGTTTACATTTATGGTCAAATATGGTCACCCCAAGTGGTTCGCTACGTTTGGTGATTTAGCAAGGGTGCCCGGGTCCAAGGGGTGATGTTTGTCTAGGTCTTGGAGGCGGATGACCTGGACACACTGAACCCCATATTCCTACCCACCCCTTAAACCCTTTTCCTTTCCAGAACTCTCCTGTCCTTCCTTTCCTTTAAAAACCCTCCACACAGCGTCCCCAAAGATGACATAGGCCCTGAGGGAAATTATTTTCCTCTGGGCCTCCTGTGTGGAGCTCATGTAAAGAAAAAATAAATGTATGTATTTATTTATTTACCTACCTACAATGTCGCGGACTGTGAAAAGTTTCAGAAGTTTTGTACATTTGCGCATAATTCTACATATTTATATGTAAATGGAATTGACACTCTGTCAGCTTTGAAGTAATTAGTCGTTAAGATAGCTGAAATATGTTTAAAATTGGTTAGATGCAATGCCTAAAGTGTCGTTCAGACATCGAATATAACCGCGAGCAGGTATCTGTTGAACCGCGAGCACTTATGTTTCGTGCCGTTCACACGACGCAGATCAAATATTTCTTCCTATATTAGGAGAGGGGGTCAGATGAATTAGCGAGCGGCCACGGAGTGCGCATTTGATTAACTGAATCTATCAACTTGACATCTGTCATCCACCGGTCTAGGCAGCTCCGTAATTAAAATGACCCCCTCTCCTGTTTTCGTCGGAGTGGGGGGCGCTTAACTGTTGGCATATCGCCTCAAGAGCGGTTATGGAGTAAGATGTGCATTGTCTATGGTTGATATGCGCATAAATCGCTTAGGTGTGAACGGTCTGAAGGGATTGTATGGAGAGCGATATTTGGCGTGGTATGATCTTTTATATTTATATGCTAAATCTGAACAGGTCTTTAAGTTTATTATAATACATCGTTACCAAATGTAAGAAGTAAGTATGAAAGGATTTTAAAACGATAGTAAGCAAACGTAATCTTTTCAATAGGTATGATTACGGATGACAGTTAAGTATCTACCGTCCTTCATAATACTTATAACACTGCCTGTGCCAAATGGGTGACGATTGGTCCGAAGACAGTTGATCCCCCGATAGTTGATCCCTCCGACAGTTGATCCCCGACAGTTGACCCCTCCGACCGTTGATCACTGACAGTTGATCCCCGATAGTTGATCCCTCCGACAGTTGATCCCCCTGACAGTTGATCCCCAAAAATATTATTTCTTCATGTAAGTATGAAAAGAGGATATACGAAAGTCGATATATTTATATCTGAAGGCATCTTTAGTGAAAATCCGCTGTGAAAATATTTTACTAACAAAAACTTCGACTCTCCGAAGCAGCATGCGGTAATAACAAAATACGACCAACTGTCGGGGGATCAATTGTCGCCGGAACAATTGTCATGGAAACATCAAATTGCAGAATGCATCTGTAACTTAAAAACTTGTCAAATTGTTAAATTTTATTAATAATAAAATTTCTCTCAAAATTTCTTAATAATAAAAAAGCTCTCAAAATAAGTTATATTTATCAATGTTTGCCTTAACAGCGCAAAATTACAGTTACATCAATTTTATTTTCAAATAATAATTAGTAAGATACATACCTGGTTGTCGTGACACAAATTGTTAGGTATGTTGAAATAGATTAAAAAGGAATAGAAAATGTAGTAGTGGGAAAAAATGCATACCTACCTTATTAAAAAGAGTTTTTTCTGATTTGTTACAGCCCTGATTGCAATTATAAATATGGCCACGATTGAATAATATATTCTTCACCAAGGTGGTACTTAAAAAGATTAATTATCTAGACTTGTGCGTTTTTAACACGTTTAAGAATGCTCAAAATATTATTATTTTAAAACGTTAAGATCGAAACATGTGCACAATGACAGTTAAGATATTTATAAACGAGTCATTGCCCGAAAAAAAAAAACACATTTAAATCTACTTAAGTGGTGTTGGGTAGAGATGATCTGGTGGTACAATGTACAATACCCTTATAATTTTTTGTAATTTTGGTTTGCTCAAAACTCACATTTTAATCATTTCCGTCGAATTCGTAACTATAATAACTTTTTTTTCAAACCGACTCCTGTTGATGTTAGTTCTTTATATTTGAGATTAATAAAAACAATACCTAACCATTAATATATTTTACGTAAAACGATTTTAAAATTTTATAACCCGTTTTTCAACTATAAAGTTAGCGGTAAGCACCTGATTTTATTTTTCTAGACGATGAATTAATAACTTCAGAAGGGAAAAGTTTAGAAACATCTTAAATATTTGTAACACTTTCTTCAGAATTAATTAAAATGAACGCGGCGGAAAGGTCGAATCTCCAGGCCTGCTAGGGCGAATTCTACCGTACGTCTGTCCAATACGCCGTGCCGCGGGCGTTTATTTGTTTACACGCTTTCTTCACTTACGTCGTTAAGATTCCCACATTATTTTATAGTATTTGATAGAGCAATTTCGACAGTAGATCCGTCTAATATATCGGGTCGTGAGTCGCAATTTGTATACACGGCTTCTTTACTAACATCGTTAAGATTCTGAATATGTTTTAAGGTATATTGTCGTCTTAATGAAAACTATTTTAGCAAAACTCTATCAAAAATCTGAAAGAGAAAAATCAGAAAAAGATACGGTCACATCTGGGACACAAACCCAGGATCTACGCCTTGCCGGGGTGGAACTGAGCTAAAGAGTCCCTGTCCGATTCGGTCATATTTAACTGTATCTCGCGTTCCAAATGTGACCGTATTTATTTATTTATCTTTTTCTATTTCAGATTTTCGATTGATTTTCGCAAAAATTTTCTTTATTACAATTTGAGGTTTTATTCAATAAGTTAAAAATTTATTTATTAATTTTATTTTAGTAATTTGTACATTTAATTGTAATTGCATAATTTAATTTGTACATTTTGTATTTCTAATTAATTATAATATTTCATATTGCAAACTAAATTTTATGTAGCTCCTACAATACGTCTTGAACTTTCCAATTGGCGTGGACTTTAAAGTTTCTGGTAGCTTGTTATATAACTTCATCCCTTTGTACAGTAAACTGTTCTGCGTATTCGCCTTGTCCTTTTTTGAAGCCTGATTTCTTTGCACGTCCTAAACAAATGTTCATCCAAGACTTGCAGAAAAGTCAATAGATGTCGCATATTAAACAAAAATTGATAAATTTGTCCAAGACAGAATCTAGATAGCATTTAGTTCGGGTTTGAATCATGCAATCATACATGAAGATAACATCTAATAAAAGTATGTGTACAGTTAAATATGACCGAATAAAGGGACACATTAGCTCAGTTAGTAAAGTTCTGCCCGGCAAGTCTTGGATTCGAGTCCCAGTGGTCGTATCTGTTTTCTGATTTTTCTGCTTATTAAAATATTACAATTTGAGGTCTTACTCATTAATTTAAAAAATTATTCGTCTGCTACTTTGGAGAACTGGAAATTAAAAAAAAAAACATTTTTTGAAAAAAAAAAATCAAGTATTCTATTAAATTCCTGTAAACGTCAAACGAAATTAATGATTTGCATGAATGAACCACACAAAAGTAGGTGTTTCTATGGCATCCGATATTAACGTAGGATATTGATATTTTTAGTAGCGGAGAAATATTGTTAAAATATTTTGTTTTTAATTTATGAAAAATGAACTATTTTATTTTAACCGTAAATCCGAACATTTTTTTGATATTGCGGTAGTTGAATATTTCATGAAACATCGACATGAAAGAGAATAAAATATCACAAAATTTTCAATAATGGATGCCGAACATCAAAGCATTGACGTCATATCGAGTTTCATTACTGCGTTGATTAAAAATCAATTATTTTTAGATGCGAGTTGCTTAATTAAACTTGACCCAAACAACGTACACTTAGAATTGTGTGTATTGGTGAATATAATGTAAAACAATGGTGTAGTGGCGATATGTCAATGAGAAACACCGTTTTGTCTTGGTTATGCTTGATTGTTTTTTTAACGAAAGCGTGTCAAATAGTGTAGTTAGTTAGGACACTCTTTGAATTTGTCATTTCGACAGTTTTTGTAAAAATAAGTATACGGGTTTTTTTTACTCAGTGAAATTTTTATTTGAGTTTCCTCTTCTGAAGCTGAATAATAAGTTTAAAACATGGTGTATGCAGAAAATGCAAATAATATGTCGGTAGGTACTCCGTTCAATAAGTAGTCACTAGCGGGCCCGGCAAACGTTGTGCTGCCATACAAATTATTTCTATGTGTGGATGAAAGTTCGATGAGGCGGACGTAGCGCCATCTGTCGTTCAACAACATAAATAATTTCGTTCTGTTTGAAATACGAATAACGGTTAAATTTGTTCATACAAAAAATACTAAAATTGCGGTTAAAAAATGGGAGGGTGGGGGTTGGATGGTAAGAATTTGGGGTTATAGGTATTTTTGATGCAAAAAAAAATGTAAAAAAAAGAAAAAAAAATCTGGATAGGGACACTCAAATCACCTAATGGTATGAAATATGCTTTATGACCTGTTCTCATACCTACCAAATATAAATAATAAAATTCATAAAAACCGGTCAAGTCGTTTCGGAGGAGTGCGACCTCAAACACCGTGACACGAGATTTTTTTTTTATATATATATATATATATATATATATATATATGTAGATAATATTATCACTTCACCAAAAAGATTTCACAATAATAATATATCATATAAATACCTATATTTATGTTTTGCCATATTTACGTAATGTTGCCTTTAAATGTGCAAATAATTTAATTATCTACGTACTAAGTAGGCACCTACCAACATCATCCATCCCCACTCTCTGCACACTTATCTGAACTCCCCGCTACCAAGCAGAAAGAACCTAAAGAATTAAAAAAAAAATTAAATAAAATTTAAACTATACTTACACTTTCAAATTATACCGCACCTATTAATTTTCACACATTCTACTACTTTCATACACGGTGTTTAATTTTTCACCAAATCTTGTTATTATAAATTCTGAATAATTGCCTGGACTCGCCAGAGCTAACCAACATATTAAAAAATCATATAACATCAAAATCAACACGTCAATCCAATTTATTTCATCTGCCTAAATGTAGAACCAACTTTAGAAAAAATCCCCAATTCCCCACATACTCGTACGTGCGCAATATGGTTGGGCGTTTAAACAATTCATGGCTACACTCACCTACATACATCTATATATATCATAGACTCTGTGCTTGTAGCTTGATTGTCATATATTCCATCCCTATCATGTTCCTTTTACCCATCCTGGCCCATCCCTATAAACCTATTATTTCGTTACCATAAGAAATCAGTGTCGTCAATCGAAACTCGCCGTATAAGCATATAATTTTCCGCTCTCCGCATTTTCTAACTTATTCCCGCATATCACAGTAAATACCGCGATTAATAATTATTATACAAGTATATGAACAAAACCAACCATGAGAGAAGAGAAGTATCACAAGGTTCCGCAGTAAGTCCCTTCTTTCCTATTCCTTTATGTGCATTCATTTTTACTTGTGCAGTGGTCTATCATACATCTGAAAACACATACAAGGTCCTTCGACATCCGCATCCACACAAATCCGCATCATACACAATATAACAAAAAAATTTCACAGTATAGACATTTTTAACAATATCCTTCAGAAATATCGAATAAAAGTAACACGGAAAAATTGCAGGGAATGTATCGGGAGCATCTACTATCCTTATCCAATATTCCTATTCCTCTACCCCTTACCTAAAACTAATTTAAGAAAATCTCCAAGAAAATTTAGCATAAGATACTTATTTGGCCTGACTTCTGTTGACTTACATATATATTTTTTCTCTGTGTTCCATGTATAAGCTGTTTGTTTCTTACAAATAAATAAATGTACAACAAATATCTTTTACTTTTAAAGAAATAAATCCTACCATTATTATGATGTTTCAGTCATCCTATCAAAATCGTTCTTGAAAAGACAAAAAATCATAATGACGTCTTTCAAAGTTCGTCGAAATAACAAGCTCTGTGAACCCTTTGTCTGGTTAGGTGAAATCATAACCCTCCAAGAAAGAAGCAATTTAGAGAAACTTCAGGAGGAGTGAAGTAGGTGATGAATACGCGTCTCGTTGTCATAAGATGTCATTAAATAATATACTTCGGAGGCAGACTTGACATCTTGAGAAAACGTGTTGTGTTCCCGAGAAGTTTACTCTTGCTCTTCGCTTGAATATTCAGGTGAATTCTGTTAATGTCGACACTACTTCAAAGTCCTCCCTGCTTCACAAGTTATTGGATTATACAACTCTAGAGGTGTCAGTTTTATGATAAATAATTCACATTTTTGTTTAAAAGAGTGTATCTTGATAAGGTGACTGAAATGGGCTCAAAAAGTTGCTGTGTTATTAGTGTTTATACCAACCTTACATATCAACTACTTCGGTTAGTTTTAACACAAAGTATGACTCTCAATTTTTTTTTTTCAATAATCTTAAGTTTTTTTTAACGGAAACCAAAAAAATCTGGATAATTTCTTAAATGCATAATTACTAATATTATAAACGCGAAAGTTGTATTTGTGGTCGTTACTCTTTGATGTATGTGTGTTTGTTACGCTTTCACGCAA
This sequence comes from Limnephilus marmoratus, assembly GCA_917880885.1. Taxonomy (NCBI): domain Eukaryota; kingdom Metazoa; phylum Arthropoda; class Insecta; order Trichoptera; family Limnephilidae; genus Limnephilus; species Limnephilus marmoratus. The sequence goes on along the minus strand of OU862923.1, from coordinate 25,107,342 downwards.
AAAATACTGTAATAGACTTTAATGAAACTTTACAATAATATAGCTGATACATCAGAATAACATAAAGGCCATAATTTATAAAGCTAGCTAGGAAGGGGACGCGGTAGGTGAACGGGGACGCACGGAAAAGGTGATTCAGGGAGAAACAATGAATTTGATTTGAATATGGCAGTGCAACGCATGCCGGGAACCAGCCAATTATTCATAATATTTCAAAGTGTATTGAAACAAGAAGCTATTAAACTTCTAGTAAAGAAGATCAAGATCAGAAAATTAGATCAAATGTACCTACATCTTGTCGTGATTAACGTTTTTTAAACTGACGATTTTATAATGAATTGTGTAGTATTGATTTGTTAGTAAGATTTTTAAATATTAAACTTCCTCGTAATATCGGGTTGCATGCCACCAATATCAGCCATGATATATAATTTAGTGACCTTGTCAGGTATTGTTTTATACAAACACTGTTATGTTCACTCCTTCGACTCGTTCTTGAGTTCAACAGTTCGGCTGTGGAACGATTTGCCGGCATTTGTGTTTTCTCATTACTACAACATGGGTCTCTTCAAGACCAATGTTCATTGCTTCCTCTCCTCAAAAAGACCCTCCACACAGCATCTCAGATGACATAGGCCCTGAGGGAAATTATTTTCCTTCTGGCCTCCTGTGTGGAGTTAAAATAAAATAAATAAAAAAATTCTATTCAATGTGGCTACAGTAATAGTCAATGTATGTATGTTTATAATGACGAAAATACGTAATAACTGTAATGTAGGAGTAGACTGGATTTACGGTTGACCGCGCCGAAACCAAATACGTAAACTGAGATTGTTCATGAATAATGATGAAGCTGTATAGTGATATAACCAATTAATAGTTTCCATTTTATAAACAGACCATGCAAACTTTCATATTTGAAATATTCCAGATATAATGCCGGTAGAGGCCTATTCCTTCAAACTTACCGCTTTTTCACCCTTTCCAGAAATTCGTTTCTCCTTCCTGGCAAGTCTCAGTGTATTTGTTGTGAAGTCATCCTTTGTGTAGGCCTATCATTTAAATCGAGTTAAACTGTTCGTTCCATTTATCCCCTCTGTATTGAGAAACCCACTCTTTTGTGTTCATTCAAGCGTTCATTGGACGGAGTTTGAAGGTTTGATATGTCGTGTAATATTAGTTTGTTTGAAATACCATACACGGTTACTCGGGGAATGATTGCAAGAAAGTAATTAGCAGTTCGGTGTTATGATGCCAAAGTTAATACTTGTTTGTTCACGTTTCTGAGTTGTACACGACAAACTCAGTTTATAGTTGGTCCCGCGCAACCACGGTAACCGCTAGGGCTAACCACAAGCAAACCCCTTCCAACGAATTCAGCGTTCCGCAAGGAAGCTTTTTAGGACCAACCATTGTTTGTTATAAACATTAAATGACTGAATTGTCTTCATATTGAAGAAAATATCTGGTTAAAACCATTAAACTTAGTATGTTCCACCTCGACATATTTGACATACACATTAATCTGCTGAACAATTTTTTCTCATTTAATAGAAGTGGCAGAAACGAACTCGCTTTTATTAGACACGATTCTAATAAATTGATTGAAAATACACAAGAAGCATGCCAATAAAAAATAAGCGCTCAAATCAAATAAATTTTTCAAATCATACTAAAGCACTTTTTTGTATCAGATACTATTTCTGATGATTTTAGTTTATTATTATTTTAAAACAAATGTACGAGTACTTTTAAATTTATCCAATTGTAAACCACTTTAATGTAAGAAATATTTTTTGCAACCCGTCGTTTATTACTTACCCTGTGGAAAAATTTCTAAGCATTATTTTCCCAATAAAACCATAATGATTAATATTATAAAAACTTTCCAAAAAACAATGATGGATATTACGAAAACTTTGCAGCCCAGAGTCTATAAAAAAATTACAAGAATATAATCTTTAAAATTATTGAAAATAAATTCGATTGGACAATTGCGTAATATTGGGAAAGGAATATGTCAAAATGTTTGATGGAATATATTAATATAAACATGTACAAAAATGAGAGTTCGTTTTTTTAAATTAAAAAAAAAATAGTTACATAATAATTGTCTATTTTTACTGAAAACAAACCACTTACGTAGTTACAGCATCTCTTGATTTCTTACCAAGATAATCAAGAGATGCTACGTAAAAAATTTTATATATCCCACTCGTTATTCTGTAAATGAAAAAGAATTTTGGAGAAAAGGATTAAACACCTGGTTTATATAACATGATCCTGTTTCCAGACTCTTGTATGAAAAAAATAAAGAACAATTGGAAAATAAATAGGTACATAAATTTATAAAAATATTCAACTGTAGAGAATCAGCCACAGCATAAGAAGGCTCTTAGAGGAAGCCTCTTACAATCCAAGTTTTATTATTAATTTACTTATTTCATACACGAGATTAGCAAAATCAGATTATTGTTTCAAGAAAGGCGCATATTATTAAATCCTTGCCGATAAACGAAATTAATAAACAGTGTCAACTGATTCTGTATAACAACCCAAAAATAATCTCCGGATTTAGCACGGAATCTGAGCCTAATCTGGCGAATATTAAGACAGAATCAAAACGAGATTATGTTCGTACATGGGATGTAGCAGTTCTTGGGATATTTTATCCCCGGATTAAATAATATATTTTACCATCTAACGTCAAAGCTTTTCCGCTAAACGAAAGTAAGGCAACATTTTCTCAAAAATATAAAGGGAGACATTGGCCTCGTAATTGTGATTGTCACAAACACCAAACACAACAAACGGTGCGTTTTACGCACCGTTCACGCCATGATAAAGAAGGTGGAAAATAGGCTTTGTATGCCATTATCCAGATTAAATACCTATAGCTTGTGAAATGCTAATTATGATATTTTTCATCGGCCTTCTCAAATGCTTTTTTTAATACAATTTTTTACTTCTTTCAATGAAAAATTGCACTTCCACAGATGCAAATAGAGATAGGGCAACGCAATACGCTAATCCATTGGTCCAATAATAATTCTGCGGTATAACTCCGTAAAAAAATTTGGCACAGCCAAATTACCCAATTAGTGAAAAGAACAACAAAAATTATGTAATTAATAATGACAATATTAGCGAAACTCAATCGAAAATCCGAAACAGAAAAATCATATCTTTTTCGATTGAGTTTGTACTCATTAAGTTAAAAATATAAAATGTTCAAAAAAAAACTAAATTTATGCAATGAACTTGTTTTGGTAGAGAAGTCGAAAAAACACAGTGGACAGAGAGAATCATTGATAACTGGTGGAAAGAAAATTAATACAATGAGATGGGTAAAGGTAGGAGGGTATGATGGTAGCAATGAAAACACGTTATTTCTGAGAATAGTTACATACTAGATTCAATTCAATTGTAAACTTTTGTGACTGTCAATTAATTTTCTGGAATTTCCTGATTATTGATGCTTCCAAGAAATCTTTTGAACCAAAGAGATATTTTTAATTTCCTTATTATAACATTGGAAACAATCCAGCGACTGAGAGACATACCCATAATTTGTTGACAGTTAATCAGATATTTTTTCTGTTGTTTGCAGAGATGTGGTGTCTCCGCGTATCCGAGCTGCGCGTATTCCCTGGGGCCGTGGAGCGCGGGGGGCGCGTGACGCTGCAGTGCGTGTACGAGCTGCAGGGCGCGCCGCTCTATTGTGTCAAGTGGTACCGCGGCCGGCATGAGTTCTACAGGTATTCGCCCGCCGAGAAGCCCAACGCAAAGATCTTCCCCTTTTCGGGGATCAATGTCGACGTAAGTATAATCACTGACACTATTCTTTGAAACTGGACAAAATTTGCAAAATGTACAAATATACATAATTTAGCTAATAAGAATCAATTAACATCTTATTTTTCTTATTCTATTACTTTTTAGTGTATCTAGTACTTTTTTATTTTTATTTTAAATAATTTGTTTTGAATATTTAACTGTATATTATTATATATAAAAAGTTCTTTTCACTTTTATATGTACAAAAATATTTGTTTGCGCATCTTTATATGGGATTGATTGGGTATTGCATTCGCAGACTTGGTGGGTAGATATGTCAAAATCCTGAATTTATCCCACCTACCTAATCTTTCCTTCCCAAATGTCACCATAAAAATTGTTGCAAGAAATACTCAACTTTGCAGAGGTGACAGTGTGCTTTCCTACTCAGAACAAAATAACATCTCAGACAGGGCGCATGTATCGTAACCTCTTACTGTAAGAATATTGCGATTTTTAAATAAAACAGTGAGAAGTGTGCACCAAAACTGGAGTTCAGTGAGGCCCCATCTGCAACGGTGAGTCCTATTTTCCTTATTCCAATCTGTGCTTATCTAATTTTCCAAAAGCACAGATCTGAACTATCGACGGACTATCCATCAGGTTTTGCGAGTGTATACTATTTAATCGTCCCGTATAACTTAGCGATTTCAAGTAGTTTCGGGACTGGTCCTTCGAGGGTTGCATAAGCTTTGCTCTGCAGCATTTACCGCCAATTAATAGTGGAGCCGCAGTTTCGCGACACCAATATTTTTAGTTTTTTTTCTTCATACTGAATGTTAAGTTATAATTATTAGTTATTTATTAATTTTTATTTTTTCCTCTTTACACACTAGTTTTTAACTCTCGTTAAGATAAAAATGTCTAGGTTATAATTTGAAATATATATTATCATGTTAATTTAAGTACTTTTATGATTGTAATAAATAAATTAAAATAAATAAAAAAAGGTAATTATATTGCCAGTATAATTTATACTTTAGTTAACAATTAAAAAAAACTCCCAGTTTTTGCACTAGAGAATCCCACAATTGTGTCAACCTTGTCAGCGATTTTGTTCTGGGGGAAATCAATGAGCTGCTAAAAATTCATTTTTGAAAAAAAAATTGCGAAAAACCAAATACATAAAATAAAACATTTTTATAAATGACGTTTGTTCTAAAACATATTTTTCAATGGAATTTTTCACAAGTTTTTTAAAGAATAACATACAGGTAGGTACCTCAAAAATAAAATGAGGTGCCGTAGTTTTACTACCTATTACAAATACTACGGTTATCAGATGTTTAAAAACACACAGAGAACCATTGGCTTTACGACCTCAAATGTGAACATACTTTTAATTTGTTTTTTTTTTTTTTAAGTATAAATATTACAGTAAATATGAAAGAAAACGTATTTTCAAAGCAGTAAACAAATATTCACATGAGTGATTCTTCCAAACCTTTTAGAATGAAATTCGTTCCTAGGAGAAAATCGTTTAAAATACTTCCATGACCAAACACGTGGCGTAAAGCATTTGCTTGGAATGACATTTGCCTACTTGTAAAACTATCAACAAGATGTTCAAAGGTTTTTTTATAAGAAATCCCGCTTTTTTTTATTTCCTACCCGCATTTGGATTAAAAAAGATTTCTTTTGTCAAACTCTATTTCACAACAAAAGCTCTGAGTTTCCAGCTTACTGATTTAATGCTACAAAATTGTTTTTAAAATAATATTCTTCCATTATAATCGCTGTGCTATTTATCCCATGCGAGGATTAGGCGCTTTAATATTTTAATATTTTCGACTGGATTCTGCTTCTATCAACTGTTCTAAATTTCCCGGACCTTCCTTTCCACTTTTTTCTTAGTGCCTCTAGAACGTTTCCACTAGAGTACCCAATTGGACATGGCCTTTGATATCGAATCATCTGGTAATCATTCAACACGACCAGCTCATTGATATCCTCTAAATATCCGAATTTATATTTCTACCTAATTCTAACAGTCCCATTTTCTAGCATAGCTTCAAAAATCACTGGCGTAAACGAACCATGCTCACCAGATAACATAAATACATACGTAGAATACAACACTCCGCAAAAATGGTAGATCGACATACCAATACACTGTTTTTACATTACCAATGGGAGATACCAGAGGGAACCCTTGTCTCTGGAATTTTCTGAGATAGAATTTTCCGGCTAGGCGTACTGAATATATTTTTTTTATAGAAAAAGAGGGATGAATCGATTTATCTAAGAAAAAATATTTGATATGAGTGGATGAACTTGATAAGTAGACTCTAGGAGAAGAACGTATGTTTTCGCTTCGGGTGACGGGAATGGCGCAATCAATTTATTTCAGAATAAATGTAGATAACGAAACGCGCGGGATAATGTAGAATTGAAAATTAATTGTGCTTTTCTCGTTAATTTCGCCTCTTGTTTCAACACCTGACTTTGAAACTGACTGTGAAACGCGGCTTTAAATTAATTATCCGTATTATTTGAATGAGCGTTTCTAGGCATCTAAAAGTTTCACTGTTACCTGAGTTTAATTAAACAATATCCACATTCAAGTGAAATCCCCAGTTTAGGTTCTGCCGAGAATGAACAATATTAATTACGTTTTTTTGCGAAAGGTTGAAATGGGTTCCTCCGCATTTATTCAATAAGCTGAAGTTTATTTTCAGCTTAGTATTTAACAAACAGTTTTAAATAAGGGTTGTTTATCCCCTGCCAATCAAGTTTACCTCCTACACAGACTCCATTAAGCCTTTTCCATTTCTCCATGCTTCGTAATGGCTTTGCCGTGTTAAAAATGATAAAGAATTTGAAACGGATGATGTGGATCCCTTCTGAGCCATGTTTGCCCCATAGGTCTTTAAAAAGAGGCTTTCGGGGACTCATGCTATTATATTGGAAATATCTCCCGATACGTTGGAAAAAAGAGTTCTACAACGTATTTTGCATATTTTTCAAATAAATGTGTATTTGATGCCGTTTTCAACAACTTCTTTACGCGAATGATCTAATAATATGAACATATTATAAAGCTATTAGGTTATTTCTCCTATCCAGATTTACCTGGCCAGCCACAATTTTACTCACCATTTAAAGAAATCTAAGGACAGCGAAAATATTACACCTTAATTGAGGAATGTTCGGGGCCAGTGAAAATATTACAAATTATTTGAGGAATGTCCAAGATCAGTGAAAATATTATACACTTTATTTGAGGAACGTTAAAGGCAAGTGAAAATATTACGCATTATTTGAGGAAGGTCCAAGGCCAGTGAAAATATTATTCATTATTTAAGGAATGTTTAAGGCAAGTGAACATATTACACATTATTTGAGGAATGTCCGAGGCCAGTGAAAATATTACGCATTATTTGAGGAATGTCCATTGGACATTCCTCAACTTCTTGGACATTGTCCAAGGCCAGTGAAAATATTATACATTATTGAGGAATGTTAAAAGCAAGTGAAAATATTGCACATTATTTCAGGAATATCGAAGGCCAGTGAAAATATTACGTATTATTTGAGAAATGTCCAAGGCCAGTGAAAATATTACACTTTATTTGAGAAATTTCAAGGCCAGTGAAAATATTCACCTCATTTTTTGAGGAATGTCCAGGGCCAGTGAAAATATGAGGAAGGTTAGGATGAGGAAGGAAACGGGTGAGTAAAAAAAGGGAAAGGTTAGAAAGAACTAGTTGTTCAGATTTGTTAATCATTTACTATAATTGTTTTTATTTTAAATAAACATAAACATTCCCGAAAACATTACGAATAACCTGATAATGATATATTCTAATAAATCTTTAACTACCACCACAGAAAGCGGAAAATGTTATTTGTGTCGTGATGGGGGACATAACCAGCCGAGGAGTTGAACTCACAGCGCCTGGGTGGGACCCAGACACGATGCCAACTCAACCATTGGTCGGTTATTTTATTAACTTAAGCAGGGCCGTATTTACACTTTTCATTAGTATAGGCCACTTCATTTGCGCCGCCCCTTACTCCTTCTTAGATGTTGCCACCTATTATAATCATTCCCTTGTAGGCAGCCACTGGGTGACACACAATTTTATAAATAAATATTCAAATATAGGTTAAGTAGGTAAAAATAAACCAATGAATTATTCACAAATTAAAAGTAACATGAAACAAGAATAACATTTTTTTACGGAATTTTTTATTTGACTAAATCATCTATAATAGCTTCATAGTTTATAGTATTCAGTCTGCTTCTATGCATAGAAGAGCCAAAGAGTAAAGTTTTTTGCGATAATGAAGACATTTGGTGTTTCTTCACTCGTTCACTCCTTTCTCCGGAACATTTTGTGGCTGGAGTGCAAAGTCCGACGCGGAGAGCTATATCCAAATTTGGGTAAACGTTGCAAAGAGATTGTTTCCTCAAATACTTTCCTTAAAAAGATTCAGTAATGATGTAGATTCAAGTTTCTCTGCCGTCTTATTAGAGGAAATGTGACCTTGAAAGTGTACACATTCCTGAAATAAATCTTCTTCTAAATCATTGCATAATATTGAACAAGAGACTGAGCTTTTTCAGGGACTCTTTGTGTTGAAAGTTCTTCCATTTTTTTTAAATGAAATTTTTTCTTTGAAGTTTATGTACGCATTATGCATTCTCTCTAATTCAGCTCTCAGTCAGGAGGTTGTTTCAATATCCTCATTTGATCTTTCGTCTATACATTTTTTTCTCTTACGGTCTTCTTACTCTTAATGACGCCCTGTTATTGCTAAAGTGCGCTCATTTCAATTGCACTTTCTTCGAAATAATCATAGTTTTCTTGCTCTGGTATGATAAACTCGAGAAGAGATCCATAAAAATCAGATAAAGTCAGTACATCAACAGATGAGCTCTGGAATCTGAGTACTCTCTTTATTTAGTCTTTCCAAAATAGAATTTCAAAATACGATTAGTAACCAAATAAAGGTAGCCCACTGTCCAAGCATTTTTTTGTGAAATATTCGCACCATAATCTCACGACGCAATCCGCGGTCCCGTACGGGATCACAGGGCGTCTGAAGGTTCCTTTGGGGGTAAATAGGTGTAGAGGCTTAATTTTTTTTAATTAATCGATAGAACTATTCAAAAATATATTCTGAAAATTTCAAACCAATATACCGCGCCGTTTAAAAGTTATGTGCGTTTGAGTGAGTGTCGCTTTATCGATCTACCACTATTTTACTGTCACTCTTATTTTCAAACGCATTTTTCTCGAAATTACTTTTTTCGAATTTGTGTAACCTCTAGCTCGTACAGTTTTTGATCAATCGTTATCAAACTCAGCACGTAGTTTCATTATATAAATCCTAACAATGTCTTTATTTTTACTATTTTTATTGCACATAAAACGTACAAAATAATGGTAAAAAATCATACCAAATTTTCACATTTCTCAAAAAAAATATTAGTTTTAGATTTTTTTGTTAGGAGGAGGTTCAAATTCAAAGTTCAAAGAGGAGGAAAAAAGGAAATTCTTTTGAAAAATTGAGTTTGGATGAAAATTGCAACTGGAGAGTTAAACAAATTGTCCAGTCGGAAGGCGACTTACAATGCGCGGCAGCTAATATCTCCGTAATTTTTTAAGGAAAATTTTAGAATGTACTGTTGAATGTATATGTAAAATGACCCCAAAGCATAAATAAAATATATATACATTCCTTACGTCTTAAAAACATTAAAAAAAATCACTAAAAATACGCCGTCCTACACCTATTTCCCCCCTTAAACGCTCGTTCGCCGCGTGTAATAAAGATAGACCACTGCCAAAGCATTTTTGTGAAGTATTCGCACTACAATCACCCGTCCCGTATTGGACGGTTGGGCATTGAACGATACAAATCCGCGGTCCCGTACGGGACCACTGGGCATCTAAATGATTATAGATAGAAAACTCTATCTATCCACAGTGACTTTTTTTTTAATAATCTTACACAAACTTAACGGCTTACCAAAGCGAGCAAGCGCCGCCCCCTGAACTCTGCCGCCCCTAGGCCGCGGCCTATAAGGCCTATTGACAAATCCAGTAAAAAGGCTCTTAACTTAAGGCTCTGCAACCGGGCTTTAAAAGAAGAAGATGGAGAGATACGAAATTACGAATGTTAGAAGACAGCGCTAACATTTACTGCGACAAAATCGATGCGAAAATTGAGAAAATGTTTAAAACACGACTAGTCTAAAATAGAGCAAAAATCTCGCGGGCATTGTCTTAAACAGCATTTAAAGAAACACTGTGAATTTTTTCGTACATATGTATAACTTGAAAGATAACTGAAACAAACGTGTTTTTAATAATTTTTGGAGCATACTTTGCGATTTTTTTCTATCGAGGGAATTTTATATATTATCTTCAAGAATAACACATATTTTTTTAAGAGCTTTAAAACTTACCGTGTTTAAGGGAGATATGTAAGAAATCGGTAGAAATTCGGGAAAAAAATTAACATAGTCAAAATCATTTAAATCAACGCGCAATGTTTAGATTCTAAATATTGATCTTAGGTTAATCTAACAATCTTTAACTTTAGAAGGTCATTAACAACCAGTAAAATGTTTATGGCGAAATGATACTTAATAAAAAAATACTGTTAAGGCGGTACACAATCCTAATAATTTTTGTTTGCTCAAAACTCACATTTTAATTATTTCCGGCGAATTCGTAACTATAAACACTTTTTTATTTCCATGCCGCACAAGAAATGCGAGTTATTTATATATTAGATTAATTAAAACAGTACGTTACCATTAATATATTTTATGTATAACGATTTTAAAACATTATAACCCGTTTTTCAACCATAAAGCGATAAGCACCAGATTTTATTTTTCTAGACGATGAATTATTAACTTCGGAAGGACAACATGGAGACACATTTCAAATATTTCTAATACGTTCTTCAGAATTAATTAAAATGAACGCGGCGGTAAGGTCGTATTTCCAGGCCTGCTAGGAAGAATTCGATCGTGTGTTAGTCCGATACGCCGTGCCGCGGCGTATATTTGTTCACACGCTTTCTTCACTTACGTCGTTAAGATTCCCACATTATTTTATCTTCTTCTTCTTTTCTTTGATACGGCAAATTCGACAGTAGGTCCGTCCAATACGCGGGTCGCGAGTCGCCATTTGTAAACACGGCGTTTTTACTTATGTCGTTAAGATTCTGAATATATTTTAGGGAATATTGTCGTCTTAAATATACAATCTTTCTTCGTCGGGTTTTAAGAATCTAGAGTCAAGGCCTTGTATATTATTTTCTCTTCCACGAATTTTCCACATTACGTTCCCCTAAAAAAATACAAGGAGTTCTCGTGTTAGACGATCTAACTTATTCGCGGAATTCTTTTCATTATTTCTTTCTTTGTCAGTTCAAGAGTTTTATAATTTTTTTATATAATCCGATACCTTCAACATTTTTTTTCCTAGCGTTTGACAGTTTAACAAACCATGTATAGTGTATATTGCTGGATACAAAAATTTGTAATATTAGGTAGTTTCCACTGTTCACTTCTTCACATTACCTAAAATTTCCGAGTGTGAGTGATCTATTTTTCTGAACCATCTCTATGAAAAATAAGTAATTTAATTTATTGATTGTAAATAAATTATGATTTTGGAAATTCATCTATTATGAAAATAATAACGGTTTCCAAAAAAAAGGGTACCGAATTGCTGCTTCAAAAATTTGCCAACATGATAAATAATGAATTAAACTGTGAAAAACATACATTAGTCTTGTTTATAGATTATTCGAAAGCTTTTGATACTAGTGATCATGGTAAATTACTTAAAATACTAGAAATTATAGGAATAAGAGGAAAACTACTAAAACTTTTTGAAAATTATCTAAACAACCGATGCATGAAATTAAAACTCTTAAAATCTTTAAGTAAAAAAAAAAAGTTTTTTGCCGGCGTTCCTCAAGGTTCTATATTAGGTCCAATCCTGTATATTATATATGTATCTTTTATTAAATTAATTTTTAGACATGTAAAGTACTTTGTATACGCTTGTATAGATCTTTTACAAAAAGACTACATTGAACTCTTAAAATGGTCTCATGACTCTGGCTTAATTATAAATGCCAAAAAAACTAAATGGTTACACATAAGATCCCCTAATGCTAAGGTATGTATTACACCTGAAATAAAGACACATACATCAGATCGCTTACACAATGGTATTCCAGCAACGTGTACATGTGAAAATATAACTAGTTAAAGAATATGTTTATTTAGGTGTAATTATTGATTGCTTTTTCAAGTGGGATATACAAATAAACAAAGTTTGTGCACGACTAAGATCAATTGTAAGCAGATTGTATAAACTAAATTTTTTTGTTCCTATCTGCACACTTCGAATAATTTATTTATCTCTAGCTGAATCTGTTATAAGGTATGGAATAACAGCTTGGGGATTTTCTTGTAAAACAAATATAGACCATGTTCAATCAGTGCAAAATTCATTGGTTAAATTATTAGCTGAAAAAAATTTATACAAAGAAAGGCATAACATTCCATATTTTTATCAAAGTCTCAAAATTCTTTCAGTGAGAGCAATTATGTGGTACAAAATGATATTTCAGCACATAAATAACCCTTTATATATAAACAGGCTGGAACACAACCATAATACTCGTTTGAACTTTAATGAAGGACTAATTGTACCTAAACATACAAATAAATATGGACAAAGAACGTTAAATTACATGATTCCCAGTTGTTTAAATATGCTTCCAGCTGAAATTAAAAACTGTGCCCAAAACAAACAATTGGTGAACTTACTGAAGACTTGGCTTACGGAAAGAATAAATTTGTATTAGCTCACAATAACATATTATTTATTCTAAAGACTTTAAAATTGTTTCATGTTTTCATAATTTTTCTTTTATCTAAGTATATTTCTGTAAATAATTTTATTTTATTTTATATCTATAATTGTAAAAATGTATCTAAGTATATTTCTGTTAAAAAATTTAATTTAATTTTATATCTTTAATTGTAAAAATGAAACTCTTAAATCACTATAATAAGATCTTTAATGTAAAGAACCCGTTAGACAAACTGCTAAAAAGTAGTTTATCGGGACTTTTTGTCTTATATTTGTAAAATGTATAAAAAAAAAAAATAAAAAAAAATACATTTCCAACAACCACGAACCTTGAGGTTTTTATCGAATTTTGAGATTTCAATTTATTTCATATTGAAATTCAATACCAATAACATACCTAATATCCAGTGACCCGACAGTTGATCTCCCAACAGTCTGCCCCCCGAAATTATTAAATTATAATTTTTTTGCATTTTATTTCGATTTCATACCTAAAATTGATTTCCAAAATACCTTTAATAATAAGTTTGTATGGATATCAAAGGAATTTATTAACAGAATCGATTTTTTGTTCTTATACGCTGGTATGTACAGTTTATAGACAGGTAGTCTTTGATGCTTTGGAATGAAGATATGTTTACGTTTGTTATTTGGCGGTAGGTATATCCTCTCTGCACACCCCTCCGGGGACTTTTTATGTACGAAGGTGTACAGTATTTTTCCTAAACTGACTGCATATTGTATATAAGTATGCCGGGGGCCAACTGCCGGGAATCAACTGCATTGGAAACATAATGTCCATGTTAATCTCCATTCAAATTTAATTTCATATACGAGCCACTGAAGGAAACGTAGTATTAGTTATTCGTCTTCTGAAATATGTTATGATTTGGTACGTCAATATAAAAATGAAATAAAACTTGCATCTTAAGTTTTGAGAACGTTGAATCCGTATTAAGAAACAAACTCTACTGCAAATATTCATCTGTTCCCGACGATATGTTCATAGTGGAATTAAATTGTGAAATACGAATATAATATTATTCCTCTGTTAAAATATCGGAGCACACCGATAAATAGACACTTTCATGATAACCTTAACATTTCATGATGCCAGCAACCGATCGGAAATATAAATTTGAATTTTGAAAGTATTAAAATGAGAAAGAAATCTTTTATTTTTCCTTTTCTTGACTGTGATTTTCATGAATTTCCATAAAAGCTTTTGTCTTAATTTTAGTTAACAAAATCAAAGTACCTACGTATAAATGATTCCTGATATTAAATATCTCACATATTTACCGAATTATACATTTTTTGAATTTGGTGTATTTTTAAAGACCTTTCCAAAATTTTCTTTTCATGTTATGTATTTAACACGAATTTTCGGAATTATTTATGAACAATTCCTAATGATCTGTTAAAATATATTTAATTTTTCACACACTTATTGATGAAAAGATATTTTATATATATTTTAGGGTGAAATGCAGATCCCGCCAATGTCTGGAATCTAATAAAAAGGCACTTTTTAGATGAGAAAAGTGTGGAGAAGATGATTAAAAAATAAATTAAGGCGCGCTCGGCAAAATTGAGGGAGATACAACCGTTCAAAGTATTTAAAATTTCACTTCGCGAACTGATATTGACAGTTCGTTCGCCATTTTTTCACTGCTTATGTTGGATCCCAGACCTAATACAGAATTAATAGTACGCCAGAATCACAAACCATGTTACTCAAACCTAGCGTAGCCGCTGAACCACTTGAAAACTGGGATGTTTTTCTTGCCTTAACGCGAGTAGGCGTTATAAAGGGGCACTTTTTTGTATCACAAACCATGTTTAGCGTATTAGGTTATAAAAAAATGGCGGGCGGACTGTCAATATCAGTTTGCGAAGTGAAATTTTAAATACTTTGAACGGTTGTATCTCCCTCAATTTTGCCTAGCGTGCCTTAATTTTTGTTTTATTCAGCTTTTCCACACTTTTCTCATCTAGAAAGTGCCTTTTTATTTAATTTCCAGACATTGGCGGGATCTGCATTCCTCCCATATTTTATGTTTTTAATATTTTTTTTCTCTTGATTTATTTACTTTTCTATTTTCATGTTTATTTTGTATCAATTTTATGTACTCCTACTTTGCGTTATTCTATAATTATTTTCTTAATAATTCTTTACATTCTCGTATTATTTATTACCCTTGTCAGAACAGACATCGTCTAGTGCGACGGGTAATGCACTAACTTTATAATATTTATTTCAATAAACGTAAACGGTTAGCTTAAATAAATTATAAATTATTAGTTTAGTTTCTATATAAGTTGTACTCTCAAATTCAAAAATTTAACCGAAGACCAATTGAGATAACAATATCTACATGTACACTGAAAATGGCCGTAGGCAACAATTATTCGTGACTCTCCTGACAATGTTATAATTCCACCAGCGTTGAACCGTTTCCGCGCGTTTTCATCCCGCGACAAAATAACCTCCGACAAAATATCCTACGGACAAAATATCCCCCAACAAAACTAAAACCTAACATAACATTACAAAAAATGGGACATAAATAATAAACATCCTGTAAAGACAATAAATTATTGTTATGTGTATTATTTTTGTCCCATTTTATAATTTTTGAATAATAATTTATTATTTTTACAGGATGTCTGTTAAGGTGGGTTAAGACTGTATGGGGAAAAAAATCTTGTTTTGATTTGTCTAATAGTGATAAATAATATTTGGATATCATCTTCTTCCTCCGGATTGACTTTTAAATTTCACATAATAGAGAAAAACCCACCCTCGTTAAATCTTAAAAAATGTTAGATGAACCATTAAAAATGAACTATTTTTCAATAAAATACGAAAGAGAGGAAATATTTTGATTTATTTATTAAAAAATATATATGAATACAATTCAATTTTTTTTTTTTTATGCTGGCAACCCAGGCGTTTATTGTAATAATAATATCTTATACAAACAAGTTAGTAGCCCGCCTCACTAGACTAAGTCTGTTCCGAGGCGGGTACACGTATATATATCTACATAAACTTACATATACATACATTATCTACATTATTATCTACACATACACATACAATTATCTCAAGGTAGTGTATTCAAATAACAGCAAAATCCTTCAACTCTCAAATTTCGGCATTATTTTGCGAGAGTCAATCTTGGGAGTTTTTGTAAATGATTTCGTAAATATATACTACATTTGCTATGGAAGATTACAAAAAACATGGTTTAAAGGATTCATAGTAATTTTTATATACACTTTAAATAACCCCTTAAAATGAAAAATTTCAAAACTTTGAATCCGGGGGAAGAAGATCGCATCAGAAATTTGAAAAATTTAAAACACGTCGTTTTGACCCCATTTGGCACCCTTTTATCGCTCTTAGAATTTAAAAATAACTTTTTATGTTAAATGACCCACCTTAATGACTGTATTATTTTTGTCCCCTTTTTTGTTAGGTTAGATTAAGTTTTAGTAGATATTTGATTGGGGGATGTTTTGTCCGTAGGATATTTTGTCGGAGGATATTTTGTCGCGGGGTGAAAACGCGCATTACCTTTGAACCTTGACATTTGAACCTTTGCCGTAACTTGAGATCACAGTATCCATATTAAACTGATCCCTGTGTGTTTAGAAACTTTTGTACAGCGATTAATGTTGGTAATATTTCTTTAGCTTTCAGAGTCAAATTCCTCGCAAGTGATGCTGCAGAGAGTGGGATTCGCCCTTTCAGGAAACTTCAGCTGTGAAGTATCGGCAGACGCTCCCTCCTTCACCACAGCTGTGGTATCGGCCCATATGGAGGTCGTGTGTAAGTACATACTAATTTCTAATATTAATTTTTAACTTATATTTCGTTCATGCAACCGTAATAAGTCGTAAGTACAGGAGTGCGAGAAAACAGCAGACACAATGAAACAGATACTAGCAGTTAAAAACCCGCTCCGCAGGTTTTTGCTGCAGGCCCTGCGGGCGGCTTTTAGTTCGCCTTCGCCCAGTTTGAGAAGGAACTGGTTCCAAAAATAGCCAGTTCCTCGGTCCACTGAGATCCAGTGAAAGCTAGTCACCGAGACAAAGTAACCGAAACACGGAATGACGCCATAATATGTAAAATACTCGTTTGTTGCATATAACCTATAACCGCCTATAAATCCTAGTACTTATACCTAGGTAATATACATCCATATGCGAGCTGCTTACGATATTACGATACGACATCTTTTGGCAGATTCTTGAACTAAAACCCGAATTACAACGGTAGCTTTGCTTGAAATTTCACGAACACAGATGTTATTTGTGGCGCGGCGTATAAGGCGTGACGTCGGATATGCAATGGAAGTCGCGTTCTGGAATTCAACCACACGCAGATCGCAGGCTATTAATACTGTTTGATGATTGATGATTGTGACTTTCGACATATAATCTTGGAAAATATTAAGTTAAATCTTAAGAATGCGTTGATATAATGTGTTGTATCGTATCATGCGATGCGATCTTGTCACCAAACATGGCTAAAGCCATTTCAACCAACGTTTCAATTCTGAATACTGGTCTGACATCAGATCAATACTGATAATATCTTCCACCCTAGAATATGCTACAAATGTAGATACTCTGTATTTTATTCAATATGCAAATATTTGTGACTTTTTTTTTCATTACCTCCATACACGAGGCTCTCAGGAAAAACATTCTCTCACGGCCTTTGTCAACTTTGAGGATGGAGTGTGTAAGTTTTTTTGGGAAAGAGGAGTTTAAGTTCTGGGAAGGAAAAAATTTATGAGAGGTGGGTAGGAATCTGGAGGTCAATGTGCCCAGGAGTGATGGACTTCTGAATACATCCCTCCCAATTCGGTGCAAGGGTCGAGAGTCTGACTGGAGAGGTCTAGGTTAGGTCTCTCTCAACCAGTTTGTACGAATGCATTTGCCACACGGTAGGTGGGCAAATGCATTCGTCAAGACCTAGACAAACCTCACCCCAATTACCTGGGCACCCCTGATAGCAAAGCGGCCCACTTGGGGTGACCTATGGCAGGGGTGTTGGTTATTCAATAAACCATATTCATACCCGCCTCAAAAATTATAATCGTAAACATAAAAAAATAACACAAATTAATCAAATATTAACCAAAACCTAAAATGTATTTGAACCAACGACCTCTGGATTACTAGCCGAGGGACTTATCCATCGACTACGGATACTCTCAAGAATTGTAGTCATCTCATGATATATCAAACAGCGACATTATGTGTATTTGGCTTCGCAAATTTGTAATGAAAAATGACTATTTTCCCAGAAAATCAGAAAAATATTAACGATACTATTTGTCAAAAAGCTTTTTAGCACTCCTTCTATACAATTTTTGTTTTATATTTTTCAATTTATCATTTAACTTTTCGTTAGTCCTGAAATATTTTTAAGACAGAGTGCTATTTTTGAGTATTCATTATACATCATAATAAGTGTGTCACTAAGAGATATATCTGCCAGTCAAATCTTTAGTTGTGATCCACCAAATTAGAAAGATAATCTCGAGCTTTGTATCAAATAACACCAATAAATATCTAGTTGAGTCGTTATAGGGAACTACTTGAAGTTTAAAACTTTCTGTTTCACAGTTCTGTTGAAACATGTGACGTGATTGATAAGTATTTGAGAATAATTCAAGACATTAGGTTAAGTTGTAGTTAATTCATAACAAACTTGAGCACTCCTGTCAAAACTCCTGTGAAACCTGTATTCTTCATCGTTCAATAACAAAGTAATATGTATAAAGTAAGCGAAACTTAGGTAAATTTAAAGTATGTTATTTGGAGTTAAGTTTGTTGAGCCTTAAATAATGGCTTTAATAGAAAAGCTAAAGAATTTGAATCCCGTTGTTGATTTATAATACTTCTTTTTATACGCGCAATGGAATAGTTCATTCACACTGAATTCAGAAGTCGGTTTTTTTATTATTATATATAGTTAGTGATGAAATGTTTGCTTAAGTACTTCGAAGCAAAACCGTGTTGCCAGCTCCTAGCCAGTACTTAAGCACACATTTCACCACTAACATTTACACATCTGCCCTGATGATGGATACTGTAACGCTGTCCAAAACGTTGGCTAAAGGAGGAGGTAGCGCAACACAGCATAACACCCCAAAAACAAATAACAAAAATACTTTTGGCCGTGAATATCTAAAATCATATATGAGCATTGATAACTACTTCCAGAACATCTTATCGACGCCGTGTTTCATAGAATCGTATTTAATGTCATAATTGTCTACAAAAAACAAACTTTTTTACCAGGCATCTTTGTGCCCTCGAATTATTATGATTGTACTACCAGTTAATTTAGGTTGTTTGGACACATTGTCCATATAAAAGAGGGCCTAATTAGTAGATAACAATCCCTTAGGTCCTTATCAAGAAAATAAATATTAGGTACGTTGGCGATGTTTCAGGGAGAATGAAAAATGGCCTTACATTCGTATTATTTCGGAAACATTCACATCAACTAATTCATTCACCGTGAATTCCACAAGGATCTTATTGTGGCCCAAATTCGTTTACATATTACCGAAACAAAGGCAAAGTTGAATACAAAACGTGACATGAACAGAATCTGTCTCTGCGTCTCTAATTCCGAAACTAATAGGAGTACTCAATAACAATTGTTCATACAAACCAAAACAATATTTTGAATAAATTTCATCCAATCATTTCAAAATGTATACCTCTATAATTATTTCATCCCTTGGTGAAGCGCTCAGGTGCCAGTTCCCCTAATTAGACTCATCCCTCGGGACCAGCGTGGGTGTCAGCCGGTTAGAGCGTCTGGATGGGTGGCAAACCAAGGGGTTACTGGGTGAGGGGGTGAATTAAAAAGAAAGGGTGAACATTTTCGACGGGGTCGTTGTTGTAAATTTTGCAAACTCTAAAGATAGAGTTTAAATATCATTCAGTTCCCAACGAAACTTTCGACGGTTTTCTATTATAAGTTTGGAAAAATGAGTCGAACTGCATTGTAGCATGCTAAGCAGAGACTTAGATACTCTTAACAATAATCATTCTTTATCATAATAACTCAATTCAACCAATCGACCAAAGATTTAAAGTAATAATAAAATATTATTTTTTCTATGCATAGTTGAGCGTTAACTTGACGGGGAACAGAAAGTTATGTTATATTTTAATAATGTCATCAAGGTGACATTTGAGAGGCCACCCCATTAATTCTCGACAGGCCAAGATGCCAAACATAACGTCCGTAACCGTAAGTGGGTCGGCCGACGACCCCATGATTTTTTGTTTTGTTTTATGGGCATTTAAACCATAGATATCCCTTTTTTGTTATTTGTCCATTTATTGCCCAGGGAATATTACCTATATTTGACAAAATATTTTTTCCTACGATCAACGATTTTTTCACATTTTTTTAAACGGCACATTATGTACCTATATATCCTTAGCGCAGGAAGACCCAAAATACTTAAAATTTATTTGATGTCTTTAAGTAGATATAAGAAGGATAATAATTTTGGGGTCTACCTTCTGCCCAGTTGGCTGCGGGAGAGTTAATAATTCCTTACTAAGTTTAATTACCCGAGTACTTAAAATCTATATGATTTCATTTATTTATTTACAAATTCATTTTTAATATGTATGATTACATTTTTTATTTACAAATGTAATCTTGGGGGGTTTGAAGATTTCTTGATGTGATATTTTTTACCTACTGCACCTAGTTTCAAAGATATTACTGAAAGTGGTATACAATACCTGTCGTTAGTGGCCAAGAAGGCATCGCGTTTGGGTCCCATCCATGCGTCACATGTTCAATTCCTCGGATGTCGTCCATCACGATTCCAGCGGCATTTTCCGTTTACTGTGGTGGTAGGTGGAGATTTAAAATATTGTCGTGTTATTCGTAACCCGGGAAGTTTGTCTTCCTTTAAAAAATTAAATAAAATTTTATTCCTATATTGGTACAAGTACTTTTCCAAAACATAACTCGTTGTAATTAAATCTGTGTGACAAACCGACCGCGACATGTCGGTGAGGTCATAACGGTCATCTCGTATCAAGACAAATAGTTTTGATCTAGATCAGTGCTTTTGAAACTAAATAGGGATCGTGGTCACGATTACCCTAGAGACCGGAAGGCACCGATACAATATTAAATATATAACCCAAAGCTAAGGAGGTTCTCATTTTGTAATTAAATAATTTAAGTAAATTATTGACTCGCCCGACAAATCAGATAAACAGACCTAAAAATCAATAACATTATTGGAACTTCGCGGTGTTTAGTAGCTTCTTAATTTGTTGTTAGACATTGTTTAGTGCGGCGCAGGCCTTGGTGCTGAATGGACACGTGAAACTTTATCACTGTTATCGGTCCGTGAGACCGACGCGAGGTGTTACTATTTTAGGTAGGTAACAATGACTATAATAATAATGATTTTTTCCTATTTTTATAGTATTTTATACTACTACTTTCTTGATAAATTCTTTGATTAGTTTTTTTTTAAATTATTTTTGTTATTAAAGTTAGAGTACAAAAAATTGTGTTATTTTTTAAGAGACCGAGTTAAAAATCTGTTTCTACTAAATAAAGTGAAAGTTTTAATATTTTTATTTTTATCCATTTATACCACCTTCTAAGTAATAAATACGGTAAATTTTGGGGATCGCTGGAAACGGTTAATACGCACTTTTTTTTGAAAATATCTTTTGATTCACCTTAATTACATTAAAAGACAACTATTTGCATTGGGGGAAGTGGAAAATATTTCGTTCTAAATTTCGATTACGTAAATTAAAATTAGCTTTCATTCTGTGAAACGAGACCGTCCATTTGCAAACATTATTTTCAAATGTCATTTTTTTGTATTGTTGGTATTCTTGTTACTGTACGAAAAGATGCTAGAGCAAAGCGTAGCAGACTTCATGGGAATTCGGCGCGTAAAACCAACGGCTAGAGACAAAATCGCGCGGGAGTTTTTTTAATGTTATAAAACCGAAATTCCGCCTAATTAGTAGGTACTTACCTAATACACATGTATTGCGTGCGTTGATTAAAATTTATTAGCTTAAATTTTTTTTGACTTTAAAATTTTATTTTTATAAGTCAACTATTTCTGCGATGTTGAGCGGCTACGTACGCTAAGTTTATGTGATATGGTTTGTGATACAAAAGAAAGTGCCCCTTTATAACGCCTACTCGCGTCAAGGCAAGAAAAACATCCCAGTTTTTAAGTAGTTTAGCGGCTACGCTAGGTTTGTGTAACATGGTTTGTGATTCAAAAGAAAGTGCCCCTTTATAACGCCTACTCGCGTCACGGCAAGAAAAACATCCCAGTTTTCAAGTAGTTTAGCGGCTACGCTAGGTTTGTGTAACATGGTTTGTGATTCAAAAGAAAGTGCCCCTTTATAACGCCTACTCGCGTCAAGGCAAGAAAAACATCCCAGTTTTCAAGTAGTTTAGCGGCTACGCTAGGTTTGTGTAACATGGTTTGTGATTCAAAAGAAAGTGCCCCTTTATAACGCCTACTCGCGTCACGGCAAGAAAAACATCCCAGTTTTCAAGTAGTTTAGCGGCTACGCTAGGTTTGTGTAACATGGTTTGTGATTCAAAAGAAAGTGCCCCTTTATAACGCCTACTCGCGTCACGGCAAGAAAAACATCCCAGTTTTCAAGTAGTTTAGCGGCTACGCTAGGTTTGTGTAAAATGGTTTGTGATTCAAAAGAAAGTGCCCCTTTATAACGCCTACTCGCGTCAAGGCAAGAAAAACATCCCAGTTTTCAAGTAGTTTAGCGGCTACGCTAGGTTTGTGTAACATGGTTTGTGATTCAAAAGAAAGTGCCCCTTTATAACGCCTACTCGCGTCAAGGCAAGAAAAACATCCCAGTTTTCAAGTAGTTTAACGGCTACGCTAGGATTGTGTAACACGGTTTTTGATACAAAAGTGAATGTATTATTTATAAAAAATAATTACCGAAATTAAAAACATGTTTTTTTCCGTCATTTTATTCTCAAAACTCCGATAATTTAGTACTTACCTTTCCAGTTTTTGTGGTACCTTCAAAATCTTCTAGCCGTTCGTTATACATTCAAATGTACCGACACAAAAGTGACAGCGAATGAGCTAATAACCATAATGGCGTACAATCTCACAAGACGAAAGCTAATTTTAATTTTACGTAATCGAAATTTAGAATGATATATTTTCCACTTCCCCCAATGCAAATAGTTGTCTTTTAATGTAATTAAGGTGAATCAAAAGATATTTTTAAAAAAAAGTGCGTATTAACCGTTTCCAGCGATCCTTAAAAATTAATATAAATACTATTAATGTTTAAAAAGTATATAATTAAAATAATACAGACAAGATCAAATCTCGGTTTGAGACACCGTGCGCGAGTATATGTGTGATGCCGTTGAGCGCGAGAAGGTTAATAGTGTTGTGATTTTCTTCCGGTCAGTGGCTGAGTTGGCACGATGTCTGGTTTATTTTTGTTCTATTTTAAAAATATTAATCTGATAAGTAATAATAATATTGTTGAAATTATTCGTGCAGCACCCTTTTCGGAAAAAAATCACCTTAATGGCGCTGTTTATAGGTTCCAATTAAATTATACATGTATATTTATTGTTTGTTTTATAATTATATATTATATATACAAATATTTTTGCCTTTGAGCAAGTAACTAACTAGCATATATGGCACTGCACCACCTTTTCCCTGAGTATGGAATAAGTATTTTGAATTTTTATTTTTATGTCCTTGTTATCTTATTCTCAAGGCAAATTATGATTTCCCTTCCATTTTATTGTAGTGTGTTTGCCGGTTACGTACATTAACATATCTTACTAATGTTATTAACGCGAAAGTTTGCATGGATGTGTGTGAATTTGTTATTCTTTTCTCATGGATGATATAATTTATAAAGCTAGCTAGGAAGGGGACGCGGGAGGGAAACGGGGACGCACGGGGAAGGTGATTCAGAGAGAAACAATATAGTTCTTTGAATATAGAATTGCAACGCTTGCCGGGAATCAGCTAGTTCTTGAATAATGGGAAAAGTATCAAATTTGAGAAAAGATATAGCTTTAGGATGGGATTTTTTTATCCAATTTTCTAAATCGTAGCCAGTTAAAAAATTCGGTTCGCCCGGCGCATAACCTTTACGGACTGGCAACTGTAGAAAAATCAACAAGCTTTTGCGGAGCTTAGTACTTGGCACTGGGTACTTGAATCGGGTGCATT
Organism: Limnephilus marmoratus; assembly: GCA_917880885.1. Classification (NCBI taxonomy): domain Eukaryota; kingdom Metazoa; phylum Arthropoda; class Insecta; order Trichoptera; family Limnephilidae; genus Limnephilus; species Limnephilus marmoratus. The sequence continues at coordinate 25,083,362 of OU862923.1, read as the reverse complement.
TAAAGCTGTGTAATACGCGCACCAAAAGGGGATGAAGATCAAAAGATTTCCGGCCGTGGAAAGGCCAAAGAAGTTCTTAAGTCTATTTACCTACTGTCCTGTTCTGCGTTCATTTACACGAAGATTGCATTTTTACAGCATTTTTATTTTGTTTTTTCACCGGATGGATTTTATAACACTCATGTGATAATGAAAAAAAAAACTTCGACCCCTTCGGGCCTCGTCAAAATAATACCATGTAATCAAATTAATATTCCCGCTTTATGTTTAATTTCAAATAAACTTGCTGTTCTTGAACGTATTTCAAAATAATAAAAAAAACTGTAAAATTTTCATATTACAAATCTACATGAATTTGCTAATAAAAATATTTATTTATTAACGCAAACACGGATAAAGCATTTAAATGACGCTTACCGATGGTTTTTACCTTGTAATCTGTAATTATTACCACTTTAAATCAAACGTATTTAATTATTCATATGTTTTGTATAGTTGTTGTTAGTTACTTCACTTTTTTTTTTTCATTTTATGAAAATATTATCAAAAAATTTGCAAACCTTTATAAATATTTTTGAAACGCTCAATGTCATAGAATTATCTAATTATTTCGGGAGCGTCTTTGGTAGACTTTTAAATGCATAAAGCGTGGTGTACCTAGACCCTTTCTAACACTGTTTAAATCATTTATCTCAAAATAAAACAAAATGAGATAGTATGACTTTTATGAGTACACCTTAAGTTGGAGAAGTATGTCCCCAAAAGACTCAAAAATGGGCAATACACGACATCTTTTTTCAGCCCGATTCCAATTAGAAAAGCTTTTCGCTATCGCTATTTTCATCTCTTTTTTCATATCTACGATTTCAGTTGGCATCGCAGCAAACAGCATGGTTCGTGTGTTATTTGCAGTGATGAAATTGATATCGTAGAAATGAAAATAGAGATGAAAATAGCGATCGCGTAAAGCGATAAATGTTGACTTTGCTCACTAATTGGATTCGGGCTGAAAAAAGATGTCGTGTATAGTAGGCATTAAGATTAAGTTTGATCAACATACGTGAAAAAAATTACGGTCTTCCATTTACATAATACCGTTACACTTTGTTCGGTACCAGACAGGCCTGTGAATTTGATCAGATTGATGAGACAATTGATATAAAATATGTTCAGTATTTAAAATAATTTAACTTACTCTGGCTTACTTACGCTAAAAAAATACTCCTCCAGTTTATCTTTTTACTGGCTCAGAAAAAACAGCGGGCAAAAAGTCATAAATGGGTCAAGAAATTTCGAACAATATATCAGCTTTTCTGTCTCGTATTTTTTTAAATCGAACTATTTATTTTCATAGTTCGATTGAAAAAATATTTTAATAATATTTTAATTTTTTTCATATTTCGGCATTAAATAAATATACAAGTGGTTCTAACAAAGTAACATTATTACATGTATCTATGTGTTTTCAACTTGCATTTCCATTTTTTTAGACAACTCTGCACCGGAGGCCCTGAGGAAAATAATTGCCCTCTTTGGAAATGCTGTGTTGATGGTCTTCGTAGGAAAGGAAGGAGATGAATTTCTGGGAAGTAAAAAAGTATAAGGGGTGGGTAGGAATCTGGGGGTCTGTATATTACTAATTTAGTTAATCTCATACGTTTCTTATCACTATAATACTACAACTTTTTCTTACACATTAAATAACGGTGAGATACACAAAATAAGTGTGACTGTTTCCTTCAAAGTACTTCCTTTTCTTGCTTTTCATTTTCTTTATACGCGCGAGGGAGATGTATGATAATTATTGTATGTTTCCTTTGGGGGGGTGCAGACTTATGTTCACCATTCGTCTCGTTTTCGAGTGTTTTTTTTTTATTTTTTTTACAGTGAATACCGCACAAGAATCTCAACTGCTCCCGTCTGGAGCCAGTGAGACTATGGCATCCCCAATTGGGGTATGTTGTGAGGCTGAAGGTAGTGGGGAGGGGAAGTAGGTGGGGAAGAGGAAGGTTGGGAAGTACCTGGCTATTCAGATCTGGTCACTAAACACGGCTAAAGCCATTTTCAAGCAACGTTTCAATTCTGAATGGTGGTCTTACACCAGGGCGATACTGATAGTATCTTCCACTCTGGAACATGCCGCAAATATACTATATATTATTTTAAAATAATTAATTGTGAAATAACACAAATTAATCAAATAAAATTTATTTGCGCATGCCGGGTTCGAACCCGCGACCTCCGGAATGTGAGTCAAGAGTCTTAGCCACTGGACTACGGAGGTCGTCGTTGTTGTTTAGTGTTTAAGAAAGAGCTGCAGCATTATATGTTTAAAAACACACTTCAGTATTTTCTTCGTAACTACATTCCATACTTTCAAAATTATCGTCACGGCTAGTAGTATTGTAATGGTCTACGGAGACGTCATGGTGTGGTGTGAGAGAGAGATACAAGAAAATGATGACTTTTTTTCCTTTGGAGGAAACAGACTTACGTACATGGTGTATTTCATATTTTGAAAGAGCTGCAGCATTATAGCGATACGGAACGTATGCTTGTTGCCTTATTTTCCGTCACGGTAACGTAACCGTAAATCGTCACCGTAATTATGAAAGCACTCATTGAATGAGACTAAATTAGTAACATGTTTTGAACGCGAGATCTACTATTCAAAGAACTGCTAGTAATATCGTAACTTATTTTGAATACTCGCCAATGTAACTATCTGACTATCCGAGATAATCAAAGGACTATCTAACATACATAACATATTATTGAAACGTTTTCCCATCCCTGGCTTAAATATTCAAGTATCAGATTTATTATTATCAATCTCACCGGGGTAGACCCTAAGCATTATATCACGGTTTAGGGTTGATACATAATTAAAGCAAGACCAATTTCAGATGAGATTACTTGCCCCTGATCAGAAGGAACCCATCTAGGCGGTAGATAAGTATCTACGATGATACTTAATTTGGAGGTGTTACAAAATCTAGAAAACTAACTCACATTAGCTTAATAAATCCCCTTTTTAAAGTAAAACTTCTATAGCCCCACTGTGATCCGGATTTCGGATGAAACGGAAATGACGATTATTGCACTGCGCTCATCGGCCGCATTGAGCATGATGTCACTTTTAGAGGCTCCTATTGGTTGAGATATGAAACGATAGGTCTGCGCTCATTGGTCGCTAAGATTATGACCTCTCTTTTATTTATTTATTTATTACACGCCCTGATGGGCTTTTACATTATAATTTATAAATTGAGTAACAAACAATGAATACAATGAGAAAAGAAAATACACCAAACAGCGTAACAACAAAACAAATAATAGAATAAAAATACATATTATGTAAAAATGATAAGAAGTCTCATATTCAATATAAACAAAAATTGAAGAAATTATGTAAATCTATTTGTGCCTAGAAGAATAAAAGTGATAGAATATACAACGTTTATACTGATTAGTTTTAAGATGAAATATATCACCTAGATTAGAATATTTATTTCCGAGACTGTGAAGTCTCGGAAACGGAGAATTTTGATAAGCTAGTGTCCTGGTGTTATTGAAGTAGAAGGGTAATAAATGTCGACACGATTTTTGTGGAACATGGATATTGATAAATTGAAGTAATTCAGAACAGTCAATTTTGTAATGCAGTATTTTATGTAATAATATTAAATCTGTGCTTATTCTTCTTTCTGAAAGTTTCAATAGAGACGTTTTATCCAGGAGATAATTGTAATCAATGTTTAGTATAGGAATATGCAATTTATAGTTTATAAACCTTAGAAACTTCCGTTGAATCTTTTCAATGTTGTCTGAATGAATGTTGTAAAAGGGAGACCATAACGTAGAGTTATATTCAAGTTGGCATCTGACAAGGGTTTTATATAACATAATGAATGTGTCTAAATCATTGAAATCTTTTGCAGCTCTCAAAACAAAACCAAGAGTCTTTAGGGCTTTGTTGATAATATTATTAATATGACATACAAAGGTGAGTTTACTGTCGAACATAATGCCTAGATCCATAATTTCACTAACACAATTTAAATTTTCACCATTTAAAGAATACTGAAAAATAATAGGATTATTTATTTTGGAAAAATGAATGAACTGACATTTATTTATATTTAATGCTAGTTTGTTGATAGAGCACCATTCAAAAAGATATATCAAGTTAGTTTGAAGTATAATACAATCATTAATGTGGTTAATCTCTTTATACAGTTTCATGTCATCGGCAAACAGTAGCACATTTATTTCAGTAAATATAACAACAATATCATTTATAAATATAATAAACAAAATGGGCCCTAAATGGGAGCCTTGCGGTATTCCACTTGTTGCTATAAATTTGTAAGACTGTGTGCCATTTATTTTCACACTAAGAATTCTTTTGGACAAATAACTAACAAACCAATTTAATAAGCTACCATAAATTCCAAGTTTCGCCAATTTATTGATTAGTATTTTGTGACACACCTTGTCAAAGGCCTTGCTAAAATCAGTGTATATTGAGTCAACCTGGCACCTGTTGACTAAAGATTTTGATATGAAGTTTTCGTATATTAGTAAATTGGTCAGTGTAGATTTATTTGAACAAAAGCCATGTTGGTAGGGAGTTATAATTTTTTTTATGTTTGTGGATATTTTATGGAGGACAATTTTTTCCAAAAGCTTGGGTATCGATGATTGGATACATATTGGTCTATAATTTGTTACGTCCGTTTTGTCCCCTTTTTTAAAAATGGGTGTAAGAAAACTGTGTTTCCATGTATCAGGGAAACTGCCTGTCTCTAGTGACTGGTTAAAAATTAGAAAAAGAGGAACAACTAAGCCGTTTAAACATTCTTTAATTAGCACAGGTGGAATATTATCAGGTCCTGCATTTTTTCTAGCATCTAACAAATTTACATGGTTTTTGATATCTTTAATTTCTATGCGTACTTCAGATATATCCAGACTAAGATTCGATGAGAATTTTGGAATTTCGTTGCTAGGTATATCCTCTTCATACACAGACTTAAAATAATCGGCGAATAGATTTACAATGTTTTTATCATTACACCCAATTTTTCCATTGAAATTCATAGAAGTTGGAATACCTAAGTTAGTATTTTTTTGAGAATTAGTGTAATTCCAAAACTCTTTTATATTTACACGAATTTCACTTTCAATTTTGTCAATGTAATTTTTATAGCACAATTTTGAGATTTTACAACACTCCCTTCTTAACAATTGAAATTTATTGTAATCAGTCGTCAGTCTAGATCGCTTGTAATTTTTATGAGCTATTTTCTTACTATATGTTAAAGTGATCAAATTGGGACTAAACCAGTTTGGAAAATGAGAAATTCTATTATGTCGAAGGGGCACAAAATTTGCAATAGCATCATTTAGAATGTCATAGAATTTATTTACATTATCGTTAATATCTGCGTTTTCCAGAAAGGACCAGTCTGTTGTATTTAAGCAATCAGAAATTTTTTGAAAATTTGCTTTACGAAAGTTATAAGATGACTTGATATTTTTAAGATGAGTGTTGTTAACAAATGGAATAGCTATGTCCAGAGGAGGATGGTAAACGTCTACAGGTAATAGTTCTTCCAAAGATTTACATACATTAGCAGTGGGCTCACTGCAAAAAACTAGATCAAGAATGCGACTATTTATATTAGCGACAGTGTTTAGTTGTGGGATTGATAAATAATTCGACATACCCAGAATCTCTCTCTCACTAAGATTAGCAGTTGACATATTAATACCAGACAATTCAGGGTCATCATGGTTCCAGGATATATTTGGCAAGTTATAGTCTCCTACTACGATAAGTTTGGCACTGGGATATTTAAACCTTAAAAATTCCACGTCCTCAATATGTTTTGTATACAGCTGTGTATCGGAGGATAGCGGTAAATATAAACATCCAATTATTAACTTGCCAGCATTTTTGTTTTCGAGCAACACTCCACCCCCTCTTGAATTGGAGCTGGTGTTTGGACTACGGTCTACTCGGTAGATGTGGTGATCGTGCAATCCAAGTTCCGCTGAGAAAATTGATGGTGTTAACCAGGTTTCCGTTAGCATGATGACATCGTGTGAGAGAGTCGGGGCACTTATTCTGAATTCCTTTAGTTTCGTTCTGATGCCTCTGACGTTCTGATAGTAGATGTTACATTTATTTAGTTGGAGTTTTTTGGCAAAACATTGACGATTTTAGGTAGGTTATTTACATATTTTATTGTTAAATTTGATTCACCATTTTTTTTTCTAGACTCCAGCTCGTCCCGAAGCATCATCAGGTGTTTTCTTTGTTGAATGGTCTGATCATTTCTGGCTATGATACCATCTTTGAATTTTTTGTTATTGATCAAAATTGTTCTAACAAAATGTTCCTCTTTGAATTCTAACTTGATTGGTCTACATTTATTCGTGATTTTCTTCGTTCCCAACCGGTATATTTTAATATCATGAGCATTAAATGAAGTATCAATGTTTTTCAGGGCCGTGGTAACTTTATTCGCGTCATCGGAAATATTTATTGAGGTTAGATCAGACGTGCTCTCAGGAACATTGAAAAGAATAACATTTTTTGCACGGAGCTTCCTCTCTTCAATTTCCGTTAATACATCACAAATATTTGATGAAGGATTTGTAGGGTTAGCATCTGTTGGCTGAGTGAGTGCTACACTTTTTAAGGCTGATAATTCTCCTTCAAGTATTCCCATACGTACAGCCATCAGTCCTGTAGTTCCCAGCAGTTCCGTTGTTATAGGTGTTATTTTACCCATCTGCTCCTTCGTAAACTTGTTACCGGGGTCATTAATAATTTTGATTAGTGAACTTAGCAGATCTTTAGCTTTGGTCATATAGTTTAGCGAGTTTTCGTTTAAATCCATGTTTGAGTAGGTTTTGAAGATGTTTAATTTATATTCCAAGATTTACAAAATAGCGCCTATTTCCCGCAACCAGTTGAGCACCTTTCAAAAATAAGACACTTTGAGCCAATAGCGAGTGAAATGACGACACTTTCGACCAATTGCGATAATGCTGACAAACTTATTTATGCGCTTGCGCGATTGTTGTGTTTACGATTTATGAAGTGTTTTTTTTAATATTTTTAAATCACAGCACTGCACAGCACACACTATATTTCAGAAATCTAACTGACTCAACACTGGAAACACCAAATGATTTCAATTATTTCAAACTTTATTTTGTGTTTACACGCAAATTCTTGTCGTTTCGGCAATTTTACTGTGGAGCGTATTTCACTGTTTGTGTACTCTACGGCGGTAGGTATTGGTTGAGATTGTTTTGGTAAAGATTTGCTTTTACAGCGTGTAAAATTGCACTGGATTTTTTTTACATCAGCTCCACACAGGAGGCCTCGAGGAAAATTATTTTCCTCGGGGCCTATGTCGTCTTAAGGGATGCTGTGTGCAGGGTTTTTTATACGGAAAGGAAGAAGAGGAAGTTCTGGGAAGGAAATAGGAATGAGAAGGAAATAGGTATGAGGGGTAGGTAGGAATCTGGGGGTCAGTGTATCCAGGAGTGACGGACGTATGAATCCATCCCTTCAATTGGAGTACAAGGCGAGGGGTCGGGGGATTCTGGCTGGAAAGGTCAAAAGACCTCCTCAACCAGTCTCTCGAGATCCGGCCCATGGCCGACACATCGGCTGCCAAGACCTTGACAAACGTGTTGGTTATCCAATAAATGGTTTCCGGGGCGGCGGTAACCGCCTCCCAAAATGAAATTATAACGATAATATCACAATACTTTCACGATGATATTATTAACGAATAAGTGTATAATTAATGTTATATGTCCACCACGCCCTGTGCAAATTTTATTACTATTTGTGCGTTTTACATAAAAATGATTTTTTTTTTTATAACTGGCTTTATAGTTTTACAATTCGAAAGCAATATAGTTCGCGAAATATCTATGGGAATATAATTAAACACATTCGGCATTTCTGTCATTTTCGATTTCATACAAGAATTTCGAGAAAGAAATTTTTTATCGGTGGCATAGATGCAATCTCTCCCTAATAGATCTCCCAATCTCTCCCTAATGCAATCTCTCCCTAGAGACAAATAAGTTTTTTAAAACATACCACAGGAATGTAAATACTTCATCGCTTGTCTGACTTCTTCACGTTCACACAATTAAGGTACAATTTTATTCAAAGCAAATTTACGCAAGACTAACGCGCAAATTAGTACGTTTGATGATAGGTCGGTACTGTATCGCCTGTCAGAATTCTTCACAATCTTCTTCTTTTTTGGATGGGGGTCAGGACCCCTAGCACGGTCGATCGATTAGGATTGATAGGATAACTTTCGGTAACTTCTCATCGTTCCGTAGCATGACTGCAGCTCGCCAACAACTAAGTAACATTTCACAATGTCTAAGTGTTCTTAATATATTCGACGTAAACTGCTGTTTGTACGTCAGCGATCAGCAGTTGTCCTAGGGAACGATTAGAAGTTGTCCTTGTCAACCCTTACCGATCAACTGTTCTAGGTTGCCAGAGGGGGACAATTAGGTCTGCGAGCCTGTACAGGGCCTCAAGCGTCGCCCTTTGGATCTCATCAACCCCGTCGGGGAATGAATGGAGCGGACGTTCGTTGACCACACATTCTGTGGTCTGCACCGCACCGCATTCACACATCGCTGACTCTTTAAGAACCCATCTATGCATCACGTGGGCACGGCGGCGATGGGAGTACCTTATCCTATTGATGGTAAACCAGAGTTTACGTGGCAATGAGAACTCAGATTGTCTATCAGTGTGGTCATGTATGAGATGGGCATTTCCAACGTTGGCTGATTGCCACTCAAGTTTCCGCCTATCTTCTGGGTCGAGAGATAATCTCTCCTTCAAATACTTCTCTTCACGTTCATGCAATCCAACTTTGAAAATAAGGAACTCCAGTGAAAAATATTATGGCTTTAAAAAATATGTTCGTATAGATATAGACCAATAAACGCTGATTTTGAATATATAAGTTTTATTAAATAATATTAAACGTAGAGTTTTAAAAAAATGATTAAAAAGTCCATTTTAAACCGTGTCATTAAAACACACTGTCAAGTTGGTGGTATTCAATTTTTAGTGATGACGTCACTGCTCTCCATAATTTTCCGGTCACCTGGTGATAGCATATTGAAGTTGTATTGAAATGTATAACGGATTCAACATTTCATGTTATTGGTTTATTTACTAACTGTTTATTTACTAACTGAAACATTATGTAGGCCTTAATAATTCAGTGTCAAAATGTAGGTATCTATTAGTTTATCTCTATTATTTAAAATATTCAAAAACTTTAAACTGTACAAAAAAAAAATTGTAATGCTACTCGCAACCCTCCAACTCTGAACTCCAAAATGGCGGACGTCGAACAGCTGATTCGGCGCTGTATGCTGTACCTTATCAGTTGCCTACAATTGTGCAGGCGATACTTCGGTTTCCATAATATTGATTTAGATTTGTAAAGCTAAAACAATAATAATTTCAAACAATTTTTATACTTACCGCTCTCCCGTAATAATTTTGAAAAATAAAATAAATAAATGTAATACTTAAATATAATGTAATAAATAAATAATTCCACCGAAATAATGTTTTTACATATTGAATAGATTCTTCCGGTTGAAAATAAATACAACTTTTTGAGAGTGATGACGTCACACGATTGACCATAAATACGGTGGTTTTCTGGGGATCTTGAAAAATTAAAATTTTGACAATTATTTTAACTATTAAAACTAACTATAAAAAAAAAATATATGCAGTTATTTAAGTTAGAAGGTCATTAATAATTAAAAAAAAAATTAAAATTGGACTGGCGTTCCTTATTACACATAAAAACAAATGTGTGTGAATTAAACCAGATTTTACGCAGAAAACCAAAACTATAATGTTAATTATGTATTCAAAATTCAAAAAATTTAAAACCTTATCTTATATTTTTAGTGCCAATCGTAGATCTATGTATCATTTTTTATTTAACATTAATTTATCACCAACTTAATGAGATCTTCAAAAACTGTTTTTTTTATGGAAATTTTCCCTGATAATAATAATTTTATTGTAGTTAATTGAGTTATAAAATTTTGTTAACTTTGTTTTTTTGTCTTAGTACCTTTTCACAGGTGGTTTCAAACAATATGGAGCAAATAAAATACTGGAATTTAAGGGCCCACAACCTGAATTTCTACCGATTTCTTACATATCTCCCTTAAACATTTGAAGTTTTTAAGCTCTTAAAAAAATTAATGTTATTTTTGAAGATAATGTCTAGATGCTGCCCGCGCCGAAATGCATATTATATGAAAATCGCAAAGTATGCTCCAAAAATTATTAAAAACAAATCTGTTTCCATTATCTTATGAACTATATTTGTGAAAAAATTCACAATGTTTCTTCAAATGATACAACTTAAGTTGCTCCTCGCGAGATTTTTGCTCTATTTTAAATGAGTCGTGTTGTATTAAACATTTTCGCAATTTTTGTATCGATTTTGTCGCTGTAAATGTTAGTGCGCTCCTCTAATATTCGTAATGTCGTATCTTTCCATCTTCTTCTTTTCGAGCCCGGTTGCGGAGCCTTAAAATTTTCGGTAAATAGTTGTTTTTAACACACCTTTATATATAGTGGTTTTTCGAGCTACAAAATAATAATTACGTTAGACCGTAATTCTAGACAAAGCTCACCGTTAGAGTGTTTTGTTATACCTTAATAAAATACTCAGAATTTCTATTTATTTGTTGATCTTACCTCAAAATCCCGCGAAATGCTTTAAAACTCAACTCTCGAATAGGGTAGTAATTGTTTTCGCCAAATTCATTACTTGCCACACAGATTTATTAAAACAGTGAATAGCTGGGGGCCAATTCAAATAATCATTACCATTGTTTTTGATTTATTGATTAATTAAATTCCGGTTAGACGCAATGTATACGTTTTACTAAGTAACTGATGAATGGAATCGGAGAACGGGGTTTTGCTTAATAACTTTAGGTACAAGAAATAAATAGAGTGTTAGTAAGTCTTAACCCCTAACGAAACTGTGGGGTATAAAAAAATTGCGTAAATGCAACACCAGCGCTTTTGGGGTAATTTTGAAGATAACCGGAACACAGTTAGTAGTGGAGTAATGGGGTGACATGCCAAAATATAGAGAATCTTGAGAATTATTGATAAAAAATATGTGAATACGAACTAAGTTGCATTTTAATTATTTAAAATTTAATTTAAATTAAATATAATAATATTATTATCAAGTTCTGCAAGTATTTTAGTTATTCATCTTTGTTTCGGCTTATAAGGCCATTTTCAAACTGTGGCTAAACCACTTAGAGACGACTTATTTACGTGACGACATGCGGCATTTTGAAAACGGCATTGTAAACCGAAACAGCTGTAACAAAAATAAATACTGAATTTTACATTATTAAATTTAAATGAAATATATTTATAAAAATTAAATGGAATTCTACAAATTAAACGCAAAAACATTTAATAACTAGGTTCCAAATGATTTCTTCGGCATGCTTATTTATTCTGCTATTCACAATACATATTGTAAAAAGGTACATGTTTTCTAATAAATCTAATACTTCGTTAATATTTTTTAGCTCTGCCCCCGGGCCCCCCGATCATAGTGACGGAGCGCCCACAGTACGACCCCGGGGACATCCTGAGGGCCAACTGCACGGCGCCCCCTTCGCGCCCCCTAGCTAACCTCACGTTCTTCATCAACACCATGCAAGTAAGTCAAGGGAAATTCTCTTTACTAAATGTGATGCGTTAAATACAGATGGGAGGTAGATCTGCGCATGCGCCCGATAGATTTGCAATAGATTTTACTCGGGTATGCAGACAGAACAGAACAAGTTTTTTTAAACACTGGGTTTTAACAGCTAAGGGTTTTATTTACATGATCGATTATTTAATCGATAATCCTACATTATCCTATATTAGCTACATTTAGAAAGACCTGCATTGATAGCTGAAAATACTGAAGCAATTATGGCAATTATGACAATTATGACAATTATTTCAATTATGACAATTATGACAATTTGGAAACATATTTTTATTTATTTATTTGTTTCTTTACATGGTAAATAGATCTAATGTTCACAATTCAATTCATAACCTCACTAGGAGTTGTGTTGAGGTTAACAATTCTAGAAATTAACAAAATATCACAAATGTAATATGGTTATTGAAGAACAATATTGTTGTACGTTTCTTACAAATTAAAAGAACCTACTAAGCTGAAGGCGATAGTACATTACAATGTAAACATGTAGGGCGACCATAATGTTGAGATTTGATTTAAAACAAATATAATATGAAAATAAATAAATACATATACGAGAAAATTATTCTACATACCTATGTAAGGGGAGGTTTTGAAGTTCGCGGAATGGTTGGTAGGTGATTAGTGGGGGTGTCGCTGAATTAGACATGGTTGAAGAACTCATTATTAGTATAAACACTGGGTTTTATCGTAATTAGGTCATTAGTCTTTGAGCTATCGTCGACCAAACAAGGCAATCGGGAAGAAATTATGAAACATGGAGAAAATCGAGTTCCGTGCTGTCATAAAGTTCCTTGCCAAGCAAGGAAAATCAGTTCAGACGTTCAGACCATACTGAAAGAGATGTCATCGGTTTGCGGAGACTCTTGATCAATTACACAGATAAAGATGTTTTTATAACCGGAGACTACTACGCTTCAATCCTAGAGCAATTAAAGGAAGCCATCAAGGAGAAAAGAAGGGGAAAATTGACCTAAGGTGTCCTCCTTCTGAACGACGGCTGTTGCGATGGCTGTCCGGCAGAAGGGGGGCTTCAAAATTTTACCATACACACTTTACAGTCCTGACCTGGCTTCCCGTGATTATTACCCATTTCCAATCTTGAAAAAAAAAAACTTCGTGGGAAAAAGTTTTGAAGTGATAAAGAAGTGAAGAATGCAATTTCTGTGTATTTTTTAGACAAAGACAAATAATTTTTTTAGGGTATACAAGAGTTATATTAGGGTAGGAGGTGAATATATTGAAAAGAAAAAATAATTTTGTAATTTTATTTCCACTCCTTAAACTTAAAAACTCATCCTCGTATTTATTTTATTTATTTATCTTAAAAATAGTACATATTATAATATTACTTATCTTCCATTAAAAGCATTTGATTGTCTGTATATAATATATTATGATATTAATTTGTTGTCGTTGAACGTATTAGTTCTAAGTCAACATAAGTTTATTATACTTGGAGTCATTAATCGCAAGCAACAATTAAATTCCAAAGAAGGGGTGTGATGAACATCACCTGGAATAATTTATGTGCCTTTTAAAGTGCTGGAGTTATTTTGAAAGACACATAAATAATGAAATTCTTTGAAGGAAGTTGTTCCAGGAATCAAACAAGAAGAATAATAATTGTGAAATACAGTTTAATTATTGGGATTCCTGTAGCGTTTCTCAGAAATTTCCTTATTTCAAAATGAATACTCACTTTCAAACTTTAAATTGATTCAGGTGTTTACAAGAAGTTCAGGATAATCTAAAAGGGATGCAGATAAAAATAAAGGTTATGTTACATATGTTATGGGCATAGCGAATAAATAAAATTTTCGGTGCTGGGCTGAAAATAACCAAAGTGACCACATGGTATGCAATTTCGTAATATGGGGTGATTAGGCCATATTTTTTTGAGACGAGCCGTGACTGTCAACGCTCAATAATATGTTTCAATGTTGGCTTTTTTTAACTTCAATTGAAAAAACTAACGGAGGAAACAGATCTGGGAGACATCTGGTTTCAACAGGACGGTGCTACGGCTCATACAGCTCGAGTTTCAATGACAAACTGCAATAGATGTTCCCTGTGATATATGCCTCACACCTTGGAAGAACTCAAGGATGGAATTCGAGATGAAATCGCCGCTACATCCATCGAGATGTGCCAAAATGCAGCCGAAAATTTCAGAAATCGCCTTCGTCAGTGTATCGCTGCTAGGGGCCATCATATTTCTGTTTTCATCTTCAGGACTTGATGCGTAAAACAGCATGATGTCTCGAATAAAATAAAATAAACCCCATTTATGTAAGTTCGTCAGTTTTTTTTTTGTTTTTTTTTAATAGCACTTCAAAACTGCATTGTTTGTTTGGCCGTACCTTGTACTATGTAAAGATAATACAAAATAATGATACCTGAGGTTTACATAAGATTTACAAAAAGAATATAACAATGCTTTAGGTTAGTATCTATCGCAACCAGAGCAGATGCGAACAAAGTACTTACACAGATTCATTGCTTATGCAAAGAATATTATAAAGCTTGTTAAAATCGCTTCTGAATAAAAAAATTGCAGGGATCGTGATGAAAGGAAGCTTTCAATACAATAAAGGAACACAATATATCCCCTTTCCAATAACCATGACAACAAAAAAATACGAGCAAAGTGTACAGTTTTAGTCCCTTTTACGCTTATAAAAATAAGTAGAGCATGAGGGACATAAAATGCTGTTTTCAGCCACGTTTGATGTAGAATGTAGAACGTTACCCACCAATACATACGTTTCTAAATTTGTGATTTGGGTCAACTGTTATTTCGTGAACTACAAGGATTGTTCAAGAATTAAAGATCCTCCTTCAGCGACGCGTGGACATTATTTCTCTTATTATGGCGGCACTAGCGTATAGTTCAGACTTTCTCCTAAAAAAACGAGCAGTGATCCGGCTTGGTAGCTGCTTCAGTGCGATCTTTGTGTCCGTTTGAGATGGACGAAACAATTGAAGCGAGGTGCCTCGATTATACGCTTTCTCAACTGGGAGGGAAGTCCGCCTCGTTGAAGTTCGTAACCTCTCAATTTTGATTAAACGTTGTGATGAATTGCATTAACCAACAGTGAAAATAAGAAAATATTGTAGCTTCCCACTTTAATTCAAAAAGAAAATACCAATTAATTATAAAACAGATACACCTGCGACATCTACCGGTTCAAAGTAAATTGAATTCTTGTTGACGATAGGGATCTACAATTAAGTAGATTGAGATGAGTATTAATAAAAAAACCACAGATGGTATTAAAAATCGTCACGAGACAGGGAAAGACCCTTTCTTAGGCGCGAAAATAAACACAAAGAATGATTAACCAATCACAAAAGTGGAGGGCGTATTCATATTTTGAACAAAGAGATGGACTTTGAACTAGGCAGTTAACCTGAGATTTATGGAAAAAAATATCGTCATCAACCGAAAGATCAATACACTATAATGTAAACAGGGTCTCACGCCCGGTGCATTAGATACAATGACCCCAGATTTAAGATAAACAATCAGTACAATGAAGGTGTTGGCAACCGCCGTTAACGAACAAATTAATTCATATTATGTTGGAAAAACTAGGCAAGAAAATAGCAAGAAAATTATGATAAAAGGAAAATTAAAGAAAAGACGTGTAAAACGTAAGAAAAGCTACTGTAGGGTTATTCAGCCGTATAACGAGTACATAGAAAGTCAAGGAGACCAGATTAAGAGGAAAGCGTGCATTTAACATTTAAAAGGAAGAAAAACGCTGGAAATTTGGAATGTCACTTTTGTCACGTCAGGAAAAACGATTGGTAAAGATAATCTAATGAAAAAAAAATGGACGTTTAAAAGGAAGTGTTTATTGGACAAAATAAGATTTCGACTTAATTTTGCGTTTTCAGACGAGTTTAAATAGATATCGTTATATATTTGGGATAGGGAGGTCATTCTAGTTACATTACAGTAGATAAGGCAAACAAAGGAATTGTTTTACGTCAATTGTTTGACGAAAGTTCTATGGGAAATAGGACAGACTGTAAGGAAAAATGAAACATTATTTGAGTTGACGACCCCACACGTGATTTTGTTATTAAAACAACCAGAAAACGAACATGGTTTTAGGCGATTAAACCCATTTTAATGGCTTTTTGGACGATAAAAATTATCATTGGTCTTAGGGACAGTTTACTTTAGCTAAAAACGATTAGATTTTATTACCCTCGAATAAAAGCTGAGTTATTGATCAACACCTCGGAAACCCAGACATAAACACATGTCAAATTTTAAATTAATGTGAATTCAGGGAAGAAAGGGACGGAATTTGGGGGAAGATCCATATGAAGTAATAAAAATTGACATATATTTAAGGGCCGAAGTGGAAGTTTCTCCTAAAAAAAATGTGGAAAATAACATAAAAAGTAATAGTATATAGAAAATGAAATTTTCTAAGAGGTGACATACATCGAAGACGAAACGGGGGGTAGTAAAAAAGAAAATAAAAACAATTAAAAGATGATTCCGTAAGGAAAACTCATGAAAATTCAGAAGTATCGATGAAAACAATAAATTTGGCTTGGAATGTAACTAATCATATAGATGTGGATAATAACATAAGGATAAAAGAGGAAATTCGTAGGAAGAGTGTTGTGAATACAAGAAAATTCTAGGGGAAAGGGGAAGATTCAGATATACTACGTAAATAGAGAAAATACGGGTTTAATGGAAAAAATTCATACAAGTAGCAGTGAGATAGAGTGGAAATTATAAAAATTGCAACTCGAAATTGCATAGTAAACATTTCGATATGGAGATAATCATGATTTGTGATAGGTACGGAAAAATCGAGACGTAAATATAGTTATCGAAGACGGACCTTTTACGAATTGAGAAAAAAAATAACAAAAAAATTATGAAATTTGAGCTAATTTTGTATGACCAACAGACAAAAGGAATGAGGGGCATTTTGACGTAATATCGCCGGTCCGATCCTGGAAAAATGTTTAAACGAGATAGGGCATGAACAAAGTCATGAAAGGTGGACCTAACGACAGTTAAACAAAAATGACAGAATCGATATATGAAATCTCGAGTTGTTAGAGATTAAATTCGTGGATCAAAGATAGCTTAGATAGGCCATTCTAATCCTGAAAGGGGTTTAAAAGACAGGACTTAGTGATTTTTAGTTAGTCATCGGGGGCTTTGAAAAGCGGAAGTTTGTGAGACGTGACGTGACGTTTAAAGCGGTTATTAATTGAAAAATTGTCTAAGTGTTAAAAAATTTTATGACTCTGAAATAATTGGAGTCAAGTCAATAGAAGTGATTTCGGACTTAGTATAATCTAGTGTTAGATAAAATGCATTTTAACAGAAAGTTCTAAGTGTCCAAAGTTTGGTATTAAATTCAGTGTAAGAGATTAGTACCATTAATAATAATTAATTAGATTCAGTGAAGTGATTAAATCATAAATTTAAATTGTGTTAGTGAAAAGTGTGGTGTTGTATTTGGCAAATTTAAAAGCAGTGTTTAGTTAAATTTTAGGACTTAATACTTGGGAAAAAAAAACATATCAGTAATAGTTCCTTAAATAAAGTGCAAATCGAACGTAATAATTTATCACAGGATTAATCTAGTGTTAGATAAAGTAATAATAATAAATATGGACTTTAGAATAAATAATACAAATTATTAAGTTGTTGTTAAATGTGATAACTTAATAATAATAACTATTTCGGAAAGTTTAAATAAATAGTGAAATACGTTATCTTATTGCAAAATAAAAAAAGGTTCGGTGACAAACAAAAATAAAAATAATAAATCACTTATTTCGTAAATAATCGTGAAGTGGTTATTGCTTAAAAATTATAATTTAAACGGAGTGTTATTTTAACGATGGAATAATTATAATAATAAATCTGGAGGTTGAAATAAATAATAAATAAATAAGCATGATAACAATCTGTTCGGTATTTAGTTGTATAACGCTTTGTTGCGAAATAAAAGTACGGTGGGAAAACGAACACAAAATAAATAATTAATTGTTAAATTTAATTTAAAAAGTGTTAAGTTAACCAACGAGATTTGAAATAAAATGCGGTTAGAACGATAAACATCATTTAATTTAGATAGATTAAACGGGAATAAAATAAAATTGAAGTCGAAAAAAAAATTTTATTTGAATTTAGTTGATAACATAGGAGTAGGTATTAGGTAAGGAAAACATAACAAGGTTTTACCGTGTAGCTCCCGGTCGGATAAAAAAAAAAACCTTAAAGGGGTAAGTTTTATTAAAAATTAAAATAAAAAATTTTCAGGTTCCGAGGAGAGAGCGGCATGCAGCAGACAGTTGGTATTTGAATCAATTTTATAACAAAGTATTACTTGCTTAATATGTGATATGTATCTATATTAAAATATTATATATAAAATATTATATATAAAATAGATATATTTATATATATGTATATATATATATATTCCAAGAAAGTTTAATCGAAAAGAAACACACTTATATTAAAAAGTAAAGGTATCGATCTCGAATACCTATCTTTGCATTTATCCGTAACTATTTAAAATAGTTATGTGTTTGATAAATTTCCAAGTCAAAGTTTTGTATTTATTTAGTATATATACTATTTATTATAACTTCAGCTAATATAAAATGATCAAAAAAATGAGTTATAATATTAGAATTTACCTCAACTATAATGAAATTGTATATATATATATCAGTATATTTATTTATTGAGGCAAAATATATATGTAAATATGTAAATTATAACTATATTTATTTGGGATCAGGTTAAGACATTTGCGAGAAAGAAATAACCATTATGAATTCGGAATGTTTAAAGGTAAACGGGTGTCACGCGTTCTTGGATCTAGGTCACGAGGCCAGTGGGAATGTTGACATAACTAAAATTGTTTATAAAACAACTCGGTCAGTAGGGCACTGTGTTGAATGCTTTAGGAAGATGTCAATCTTAGGATAGGGCAACACCATAACGTTGCGCAATTATATATATAAAAAAAAGGGGTTAAACACAATCTTTAATTTGAACTTGAAGAGATATTTAGGATTGAACAACTTGAAGGTAATTAGATTTATTATAGGCTAGTCAAATAAAAGATTATTGAAGAGTATCATGGAACATTTGAGAAAAATTTTATGGATTAACTACTCTCCTAGGTAGCTAATAGGTACATCAAACATTTGAAAAATCACGGGATAGTCAAATAAAAGAACTTGAAGAGTATCATTGAACATTTGAGAAAAATTTTATGGATTAACTACTCTCCTAGGTAGCTAATAGGTACATCAAACATTTGAAAATCACGGGATAGTCAGATAAAAGATTATTGAAGGACTACATGAAAAATTCGGGGAAAATTTATAAAATAATTGCTCTTACAGGTATAAATAATTTACATGAAGCAGTTGAAAAATCACGGGAGAGTAAAAATTTTACCAAAAGTTGAACCTTGGGGGAAAATTTAGAAAACAGTTCAACAATGGGAGGCAGTGGTCGCTCCTTAAAAAACCAAGGACCATTAACCAAACACATAATAGAGATGGCAATCTCTTAAAGAAAATTGTCAACCAAATCAATCAAAAGCTTGGAGTTTTGGCGAATCTCCAGAACATATCGCCAGATAATTGCTTATTATACTAGTATCTATTAATATTACCCACTTTTAATATGTATATATTCGGTCATCGGTTAAGGTTTTGTGCAGAATTCCTTTCCACGAAATCCGAGCCCGAAATTTGAGACTAGCTAGCCTCAAATTGAGGGTTATAATCCTACCCAAACGTATGTTTACATATATATCTTTCTATGTACTGTACATTGGATGATGTGGACCCGCTTACAATTAGCGTTTTAGACTCGACAGAGTTACTCTCACATCATTTCTTGTACGTGGAGGGAGGATTCACGACCCGTAACTCTGCAAAACACCGTGAGTATATGATTGCATATAGGACGAAACCGGTTCGCCCTAAGTAAGTAGTAGACCTTGGAGGAGTAGGAATTTGGGGGTTTCGGGACTTAGGGAAAGACCTGAATGACGTGCACGACGACATGGAAGATTGACAGAACAAGGTACTAAGACCCTCTGGAAAATCGCGTCGGCTGACTGTGCGAAGTTCTAGTTGATCCTTGACCATCCTGTTAACTTGCAGGAGGATAGGAGCCAAATTTTTGGCAGAAAAAGGGTATTCTGAGTTCGTCTAATATGCAATCTATTAATTACATTAACCTACTAAACCCATCTTTATATGTACCTTATAGCAGCTGAATCGGATTGGAGAGATGACAAGCAGATACAAAACAATCATAATCAAATTTACTAACAATTAACCATTTGAGTCATACTTAATTATTTGTTCAATTAAACATGCGTAATTCGATTAGTACAGGTTATTTACGAGTTCGTTAGGATGTAGGAAAACATAATAAGCGACGGAGGAAAGTTAGTTCATTTAGAGAAACTATTTAAAGTTAGATTTGCAAGAGAGAGACCAATACAGTTTGAAACTCAACGCTCTGACTAGAATCAAGAAGTTACCACAAAGAATGAAAGTAATTAAAGTCCCATATCATAAATCAAAAAAATTACACAACGTTTGATGGAGTTTAATTACAACATAAATACGAAAATATTTACGTTCAAGGTCGTAAATAACGTATTAATTAGTTAAGTACATATATCTCTAAAGGTATGTAGTACAAGGGAGCTTTAAGTAAGCTTTCTGTAGTATCAAAGAAAATAAGGGTCCAATTTTCATGAAGGCTTGTGTGACGTAGGGAAGGAATTTTCCATCCATACTACACACATGCAAAGCCTTAAAAATTTAAATATCGATCAGAGCCAAGAGAAAAGTTCAAGAAAACTTGAAGGGATGTAAGAATTCCAAAAATAGTAAAAAGTTAAAAGAGGTAGAAGAGAGAAATATCACAACGTCAGTAAGTCTATCACACAAATGATTTTGAGGGGAAAATAGCATATGCAAAGTGCGTGTTCGTTAGGTTCCCAAAATGCTGAAGAGCAAAATCATATTTTTCCTATTTTTTTTTAATTAGAAAGGTCTTTAATTCTTGGACACCCCTCGTATGTGTATAATGCAGGTGATATTGATATTCTACGCCAATGATGATACACCACATTTGCTTGAAATATCGTGTGCCTAATATTTAATAATGAAATTGACTTTAATACACAGCGGGATCGCTGCCAACAGTTTGTTAGTTAATAAACGCATTGGCCACAGTTTTAAAGTTAGTTTAGGTAATCTTCTAATATCAGCCACACCGAAAATGCAATAATGTTGCTTAAATTGATTTACCTATACGGTAACCATCGGATCAATAATTGTATCGATTATAGTCGCTAAATATTCTAAACTAAACTCGTGGCAATTTCGTCTATTTAATATTTTATTTTTTCAACTGATGGATGGCGGAAAATGCACAATGTAGCCATTCTTTAGGAAAACGCTCGCCCAATTCAATTATTCCACATGTTTTTGAGAAATTACTGACATTTTATATCTACACTCGTTTTTTTAAATGTGAATACCGCACAATAGTCTCAACTGCTCCCGTCTGGAGCCAGTGAGACCAGGGAATCAGGGACAGATAGTGAGGAGGGAAGGAGATGAGCTAGAGGAAGACGGGGAAGTATTTGGCTATTTAGATCTGGTCACCAAACACGGCTAAAACCAATTCAAGTAACGTTTCAATTCTGAATGGTGATCTTACACCAGGGCGATACTGAGATTATCCGCCATTCTAGGACGTGCCGCAAATATACTATATATAATTTTAACAGAAAGAATTATGAAATAACACAAATTTGAGATAAAATTTATTTGCGCACGCCGGGATTGAAACCCCCGACCTCTGGATTGCTAGTCGAGAGTCTTGTCCTCTGTTCATTATGCTATTAATTAGTGTTTCATTATGCTATTTTAAATTTGGTGTATTGTGTCACAAACAGTTGTTATTTTTAACGATTTAATATTCTACACCTCACAAAATAAAAAAAAAATATTATTTACGATAAGTGCTAGAGCGTGACAACGCAACTTCCGAAATTTTACCTTTAACGGAAAATATAATGAGGTTATCTCCTACAACTAAATTTATGTTATTAGCCATTAAAATGATGATATTTGTGTGACATTACGGGACATGAACGGTGGTATGCCAATACTACAATATTGAACTGTGTGTTACTTCACGGGACACTACTGCGTACATTTTACTAAAGTTCACTTTGAAAGCTCGTCATTTTCAGAGATATCGAAAAATCTAATTTTACCCAATTCATTCTTTAAACATAATACATTTTCATTTCAAATCTATCAAAAAGGGAGCTCAGTTGTCAATTATCCTGATTTTCTAGGTTCTAGGTCATAACGTCGTTTTCATGATGTTCCAATTTTATTGTAATAACATTAGACACGATACCATTTAATGGCCATTTGTGAAATTAGACTTTAATGCAAATCTTGCAATTTGTTTTAACATAATTCATAGCTTCTTTCTTCTTGGAATGCTATGGCTTATCGTGCCTAAAAAGGTCATCACCTGAGTTGTTCAAAATATCATACGGTAGAACAGATGATCTAGCATGGCATTGCATGACGAGAGGTGCTGTTGAAGTATATTTATTTCCTTCTTATTAGTTTAGAACTTTTGAGAAGATTGTACCATAATTGGAAGTTAGCCTCTCAGAAACTGGGCGTAATGTACAGGGTCCGCAGATACTTTAATAGTAAACAATTGCCATCCTTGTACAAATTACAAGTGCTCCTCACGGTTGAATTAGGCGGCTACATCTGGTCTGGAGCCCCAAAATATCTGAAAAAAACCCTTGACTCTGTACAGAAACGGGCAGTCCGTTTGATAGATTCCTCTATATTAGCAATATTTACTGCACATGCGTTAGGTGGGAATGCTGTCCTTGCTCTACCGGTATTTCAGTGGGAGATGCTCCGAAGACCTAGCGTCATTGATCCCCTCGGCCCCGGTCCACAGTCGGAAAACACGCTAATCACGCGCCCAAATGTACACAGTTGACATTTGTCACATGAGAACCGGTCGTTTCTGTGACTCGTTCTTGAGTTCAACTGCTCGGCTGTGGAACGATTTGCCGGCCTCTGTGTTTCCTCCCTCCTACAACATGGGTCCTCTTCAAGACCCATTTTTACTCCTTCCTCTCCTCAAGAAGACCCTCCACACAGCAAAGCACACACCACATCTTCAAAGATGACGTATAGGCCCTGAGAAAAATTATTTTCCTCAGGGCCTCCTGTGTGGAGTTTATGTATAAAAAAATCGAGTGTGCTTTAGACCACACAACTGAAGTAAAACTTCTGCTCCATCTATATGATAGGAAGAGAGAAAGAAAATTTGCGCGCGCACTGCTCTCTCTTGCTCCTATAGGGTGCAACTACCGTCCGCCTTGCTTTTCGTAACACTCTCATCAATAATTCGCCAGCTTACTCCCCAAGTCAAGCGTGCGTAAAGAAGTTTTACTTCAAAAATCTGTTTATTTATTTATTTATTTAACGCCCGGAGGGCTTTTACATGTTTGGTTGTACAATTAATTCATGACAGATGACAATTGTACAATTATTAATAAAAAAGAATTTAAACTGTAAAATTTAAATATAGATTGTCTAAATATTAATGCAAAGACGGGTTCAAAACGGGAACAAAAAAAAAATAATATTCAAATCCCACATTTCGAACAACAATAACACGTGCATAAAAATTACCACCCTTACTTCTAAATAACCCTGGAAGATCTTTCTGAATGATATATTTTATACCCACAGTCTCAGTTCCTAAATATAACCTACTCCCCATATTTACCTTTCCAGATCTTACAAGCAGGTACCCGCCAAATGTACAAGTTTAAAAAGGCATTACAATTTTAATGGTTTTTCGGGAATTCTGTACACGGATTAACTCTCAAGTTGATAATTTCCATTTTATTTCAGTTGTTTAAATTTTATAGGTGTACAGCCCTAAGTGAATTATTTGCTTCGAAATGTAAGGCTAGACGGGCCTTTCCATTTTGGCTTTTATATTCTGGGGGTAATTTTTTCCAAGAAGCTGTATCGAAAATTATTCTGTCTTTATTTCATTTCAATATGAATTTCGTTCATTTCAAATATGAAAACCTAATAATATTTTAGGCTTATGTTATAAGAAAACTTTTGGTTCTCTGTTAATCTGTGTTTAGAGTTTTCCTTACAAGTAGTGGAATTGAGAGATTTTCTCGTAAAATCAGTTTAGTGTTTTACTCAAGGATATCACTTTTGTTTGATTGTGGCTTGTTTTTACTAGTTGAAGAAACATCTTAGGTAAAGATTGATTTATTATTTTTATTGAATAATTTGGTAATAAAGTTTTAATTGGAATATTTTTGATCTCAAAAAAGATTCACAAGCAATAAGTTGAGTCATTGACACATGAAAACAAAATATAATTCTACAAATTCACTAAGAAGTTTTGTTAATAACCCTGATGTGTGTCAGCTAGATTTGGAACCAGTAGAGATAGAGCCAAAGTTGACTGAAAACAAAAAAAATAAGATTCCTGGAGCTTATCTGCGCTACGACCATGTCAAAAATAAAAAGATACAGATATAATATAAGGCCTAAGGTGAAAATAAAGTATAAGCGTAATGAACAAGTAAAACAAAGCAATTTGCAAGGATTGAAGAAGTAATGTATAAGGCTTATCTGCACTTCAAGATTACGGAAGGCAAACTTTTCCGGGTTACGAATAATCTGACAATAATTTGAAAATCTCTTACTACCACCACAGTAATATTTTATTCAATTTGGGAGGCGGGAGTGGGTACCGCCGCCCCGGGAACCTTTATTGGATAACCAACACCTCTGCCATAGGTCACCCCAAGTGGTTCGCTAGGTTTGGTGATTTAGCAGAAGTGCCCAGGTTCGTGGGGTGAGGTTTGTCTAGGTCTTGCAGGCAGAAGTTCAGGACATACTGAATCCCAGATTCCTACCCACCTCTTAAACCCTTTTCCTTCCCAGAACTCTCCTCTCCTTCCTTTCCTTAAAAAAACCCTCCACACAGCATCGTCAAAGATGACATAGACCCTGAGGGAAATTATTTTCCTCAGGGCCTCCTGTGTGGAGCTCATGTAAAAAAAAAAAAACAGTAAACGGAAAATGTTGCTTGTGACGTGCGGAGGACTTCGCCAGCCGAGGAATTGAACTCACGACGTTTGGGTGGGACCCAGACGCGATGCCAACTCGGCCGCTGACCGGCCCATCACTAGATTCAAATCTCGTCAGTAGTTGGAAAAACAGGAAAGTATTCACGAGAAGTTAATGTGTTAGTGAATGTGAATGACGAAAGTTGAGTGCCAAGATTACTAGCATGGCGTTCGACTCTTTCTGACAACAGCAGCTGGAAAAAGCCTCATTTGGTTTCTATAAAATAGACGGTCAACGTCATTATTTAGTATTTTAAAACATACTTTCTTCTACAAAGGTTGTCTTTCGATATAATATTTTAACATTAAATCTTAAGAACACTACCAAACAGAAATTAAAAGACACATAATACGTCAGAACGAAATATGAAAAAACCAAGACGATCCTTGGAATTTTCAGCAGCTATGATGACATGTGCTCGGCACACATGCTCGGCACACATACGTTTGAAAATGATGTGAAGTGTCAGTAAGTCGTATTAAGTTACCGCTATCACCAGCCTGGGCCTGGCATCGAAGCCTCATGTTTCCTTTAAATTTCTCCCATTTCCGATATCCAGTGTTGAGGGTTGAAGTGTGCCACTTTATTGACGTGATATTTATATTTAATGCGACGCCACGTGTCACGTGCACGGATTCCGAGCACGTGCCCTTTGCCAGCATCCCTCCCGACCACCTCCACTCTCATAACTCCCGACTACCCCCACTCTCATAAATCCAGATGAGCCCAACCAATCAGCGAAGACTCAACTCGGAGATTATATTATATGTATTCTCAGAAATAAGAAACATGGACAATTAAGTTAACTTGTACGTGATGGCGGAGAGCGATTTCAATTTCGGCTCCTGGCAAGTCGAGGCAAAATTTTCCTGTCGAAAATTCATGGCAGAGTTATTGGATAATCACATTTTCATAACAGTACATTTCTTAGGCTAGGCTTTGAATTTTGATCAAGGTCTCGAGATGAATGGTTTCTTATTTCTCTCACATTAAAAACGGTCACGTCATCGGTGAAAGTCAAACCACGCCCCTGTTTTAAAGGTTATTATTATTTAACCCTGATAGCCCTGGAACATTTTTTATGTTTTTTTAATGATTAAATAATTTTTTGGCTTCATTATTTAAAAAAAAAGTCACTATTTCAATATTTCACAATCAATATTCATTTGATATTATGGGAGGGAGAAGGTGTTCCAATTTTGGTACGGTAGGGTAATGGGCGTCCAACGTGTTTTCTTTAAATTATTTTTCAGTTGCTTGTCAAAGCACCAAAACTGTCTTTTCTGGAAGAGAGTGATGATGAATGCGACCAAATAAGCAAAATTTGCATACCACCTCTTACATCACTGATCTAGATTCTAGTGATGAAAATGAGGTACATACGAATTGAAAATTTACCGAGGCCACAGTTTCAAAATGAAGCATATGTGTAATATTCGACGATGACGATATTCCATTGTCAGACATTCCATCATATCACATGGGAATGTCCATAACGAAATAAAGCCGGTCTGGTTGCAAATAAGTTAATGAAAAAAGCTACCCAGATTTAAAAACATTATAACAGGGTCTGAATGAATATAAGTTAATTAAACATAGTTACCAAGATTTCAAAGCATAAGAGTACGAAACAATGTTACCAAGATTTCAAAGCACAAGAGTACGAAACAATGTTATCAAGATTTCAAAGCACAAGAGTACGAAACAATGTTACCAAGATTTAAAAGCATAAGAGTACGAAACAATGTTATCAAGATTTCAAATCATAAGAGTACGAAACAATGTTACCAAGATTTCAAAGCATAAGAGTAAGAAACAATGTTACCAAGATTTCAAAGTACAAGAGTTCGAAACAAATTTTCCAAGATTTCAAAGCGTAAGGGTAAAAGTTACCAAGATTTCAAAGCATGTATAAAATAAAACTATCAGGAATTCAAAATATAAGAGCAAAAGTTACGAAGAATTCAAAGCATAAGAGTATGAAACAAAGTGGCCAAGATTTCAAAGCATAAGAGTTGATAACACTTCCCACCAGAACAACTTATTCACATATAACTAAAAAAAAAAAAAAAACAGGTGTGAACAGTATCTATTATAAATTTTGTTCCATTTTCGCGTATTTATATTTTCACACTTCCCATTATGATTGACACTCTAATAAACCGAAGGTTTCATAACTTTCTTTATAAAAAAAATTGCTTCAGACACTATATCCTATACACGTCAAGATATCGCGAAGTTCCTTCAGATTTAAAAACGAAGTAGACGCGTTGACACTTTTCCAACACTTCATTCCATTTCACGCTGGCAGGTTCAATCACAACTGTCTTTTACTTTTGCGAGATCCAATAAGTCGACGAACTCTTAAATACTTAACAACGAAAAAAAAGTTTTTTTCCATTTATCTGTGAGCATACGTTTGCATAATAATGTTGGAGATAAAATACATAAATAAAATATTATCCTTGATTTTACGCTATCTTGCAACCAACTTTTATTTTTACTTTCTTCTCTACTTTATAATGCATCTACTTTTCTAATATATTTAATTGTTTTTGTTTTCGATTCTTAACGCACGATGACAATATTTTGTAAATGGATTGATGTCCTTACTCTTATTTTTATTTTATGATTGTAGTGCGTATTTCTTATCAAATGATCTGTTAAATGATCCTAATTAATAAACAATCATCAGTTACCTGGAAAATACTGTTTGAGGTGAAAAATCAATGATACTACCGCCTATATTAAAAGGCAAAAAACAGGAAACTTGCGTCCTTTTTTCATTCACGTATTCAATAGCCCATCTGTGGATAGATTTTCCAACTTCTGAGTTTTTCCTTTCTTACTATACAGGTATCTTCAACACGGATATTTGCTCTTTTCTTCGTTAATCGTTTTTGTGTTTAATTTGTAGAACTCCATTTAATAAAAAAAATATATGCAATATGTGCATAATGTCGCTATTCAGTTCTGCAAGTATTGTATTTTTTAGTGATAGCTGTTTCGGCACATTGAGACGAATTATTTGTATGATTCCATTTACCCCCACTAAACATCAATTTTTATGATGCCTAAAATAATGTGTTACCGATTAAACCGATTTACTGTGAAAATAATTTTGAAAATAGGTAATTCGCTATTGTATGGAGTACTTTGAAATTTATTTTCTCCACATTAGACGTGTTTTTAATTAATTATTATTTTTAATTGATGAACTGACGTTTAAGACAAGATTTTTACGCATAGCACAAATGGTAACAATTATTATAAGTAACAATTATTAGCCTGAAACACTCAACTACATTGAAAAAATCTCCCAAGAAAGATACATGCCGCCGACGGGACACGAACTCGAGTCCCGTCGTCGGCGGCATGTATCTTTTATCGGAAGATTTTTTCAACGTAGATGAGTGTTCCAGGCTAATAATTATTATACTTTTGAACGTAGCTATAACTTTGTGGTTTTACGTTATAGATAAATGAAACAATGTTACTTTGTTTGAAACACTTGTATATTTGTTTAAAGCCGACCGATTTCGGAACGATCGTTCTTTCTTAGGGCAAACGTACGCTGATTTGACAATTACAAAATCGTTACGAAATCGGTCGGCTTTAAACAAATATTCAAGTGGTTTAAACAAAGTAACATTGTTTCATTTATCTATAATAATTGTATATTTAATTATCTAATAATGCCGTGACTGCTTTGATTTTAAAAAATGTGTTATATTGTTTAGGTCTTGTGAACATACTGAGAAGTGGGGAATAAATAAATTTTCCTGACTTTAATAATGAATGTTATATTATGATGATTCGTTCGTTTATTGATTTCTAATTCTACAAGTAAATTCAATTTAAGACCCTTTATGTCTATACCTAAAGGTTGAGGCTTATTGTTGTTATGTAAAACGAGGTTATCCACTAAAATATTCTGCGAACTTTGAAGAAATATTTTTATTATTTTAACACAATACTAAAACACTTGCAGAACTTAATAATAACATTATTAAATTTGATTAACATTAAAATTTCTAAAAACTCTTTTCTTTCCTTAGAAATATTCTTCTCATAGCATCCATAAAAAATAAATTCTCTGTGGAATAGAGAACTCCAGTCCAATTTTTTTATTTTTTTTTATGAATAATGACCTTCTAACTTAAATAACTGCGTTTTTGTTTTTATTTTTAGAGTTAGTTTTAATACTTAAAATAATTGTCAAAGTTTTAATTTTTCGAGACCCCCCGGAAATATGGTAAATCGTGTGACGTCATCACTCCCGAAAAATTAGTATGGGATTGGGCAATCAGCTGATCTACTGCCGCCATTTTGAAATCCGTTGTTCCGTTGTTCGAAGTATTCTCCCTAGAAGAAGCATTACTTTTTTCATTCATTATTTTTTTTGTGCAGTAGTTTTTCAATATTTTAAATAATAGAGATAAACTAATAGAGATACCTCTATTTTTGATACTGAATTATTTAGGCTTAAATATTGTTTCAATAAACACTACTACTAAATCTCTATAAACAGTACGAAATAAAGAATAACATGAAATGTTGTTAATACTGATGGCTTGTGCCATACCTACATGTCAATTGATTTCAATACAATGTGATACAATGACTGGTGACGCGTGACGTCAGCACTGACCATTCAATCGTACCAACTTTACAGTGTATTTTAACGAGACGTTAAAAAATGCACTTTTTAATATTTTTTTACGAACACTACGTTTAATATTATAAAAAAAACTTATATATTCAGAATCAGCGTTTATTGGTCTGTATGAACATATTTTTTTAAAGTCATAATATTTTTTACTGGAGTTCCTTATTGTATATTGATAACGATCGTATCTTTGATAGTAGGTATACTTAAGAGTGTTTCTTAAAACATTATTATAGAAGTATTTTCTTGACAGTTTTTTTCAAAAGATTTGAATAAACAACTTTTCGTAAATAAAAGTAAGAATGTCTAAATTCGAAAGAATAACTACAAAACGCTCTAAATAACACATTAAATAATTGTCTAAATTTTGATACTTCAAACATTCTTGGAAATTATAGAAGCGGAAGAGAATAGATTTCCTTACACATTAGTCTCAATTAGTAAAGTAAATAAAACTTGTATAAATAAGGAAGTAGCAATGTACGTAAGTTAACACATCAGCGTAAATAAATAAATTATTCGATGAACAAACAACAAACTTCCGAGTTCCATGCTTAACATACACAAGACATAAATAAAGATGTCTTAAAGGAAGCCATTTCTTTTCAGCTTAATAAATATAAAAGATTGTTGATTTTGACATGTTTGTAAAACATTATTAATTCGAAATAACTTTTGGCACTTTTATATTGTAATTGATTTTTTTTTAAATGTCTGTTTATTCTGTTCATTTGTCATGGCCTAAACTATATACATTATAACATTGTCATTATATTGGCGTACAAAGATTGTGAATTAGTCAATCAGTTTTCAAAAGTTGTAATAATTATTCTATTAATAATAAAATCTGTGAAGGAATAGATAAATCGTTTTTAAGAGACCTGTGCATCTGTAACAGTGTACTGGGATAAAAAATTAGGTGCCTAATTTTGTTTTTGTTGGGAAGCTGAAGATTGAATCATATTATCATTAAATAAAATTGCCGAAATGAGTAACGAGTCTAAAAAATTTAAACGAAATTAATGAACGTAGACATGCATAAAGGTATTATACCAGTCCCAGCGAGAGACCGTACGTGATCTCTCGCCATCCTGGTATCTACTGTCTTTATCGTTTTTAAACAATACGCGTGAGAAGGAAGAAGACTAACGCTGATGACGTCCGTAAGAGCGCTCGCAGGAACTTTTTTTTTACATGAATACCGCACAAGAGTCCCAACTGCTCCCGTCTGGAGCCAGTGGGACTATGGCATCCCCAATTGGGGTATGTTGTGAGGCTGAAGGTAGTGGGGAGGGGAAGGAGATAGGGAAGATGAAGGTAAGGAAGTACCTGGCTATTCAGATCTGGTCACTAAACACGGCTAAAGCCATTTCAAGCAACGTTTCAATTCTGAATGGTGGTCTTACACCAGGGCGATACTGAGAGTATCTTCCATTCTGGAACGTGCCACAAATATACTATATATTTTTTTTTTAAATGAAGAAGAGTTAAGCTAAAATAATATTCTTTTGTTATAGGTTATAGTGTGTGAATTTTGTGTTTGAGCGAATGTTAAGCCGGTAAGGTTTTTTACTGTGATTGCGAATTCGACAAGAGCCATGATTTGTATTGTATTTGTGTTTATTGGCTGGGTATTCGACAACACTTATAATGTGGTGATTTTTTTTTACAATAACCCCTTTGACATAGGCCCTGAGGAAAATAATTTCCCTCAGGCCCTACGTCATCTTTGATGATGCTGTGTGGAAGGTCTTTTTTAAGGAGAGGAAGGAGTAAACATGGGTCTTGAAGAGGCTGGCGCGGCCGAGCTGTTGAACCCAAGAACGAGCCGTAGAAACGACCCGATCAGGAAAATATTAAATCGTGTTAATTGAGCCCTTGCCCGAAATAATGTTGTATCCAACAAAACTATCAATATTGAGTTATTGATGTAATAATGTTGGGCAAATATATGCATCTTTTAAGATAAGGAATATGGTAATTTTTTAGGCCTCTGGCATCATGTTGCTTTGTGGAAGTACATTGAATAATGTTGTTGTGGGAATAAATAGAGATAACGAACATCTCATGATTTCAACTAGGAAGTTTTTCAAAGCCAAGAAACTGAAGAATGTAGGAAATAGTATTTGTTCAGAAAAAATATTATTTTACCTGCTTTTTAGCCCTTGAAACAAGTTTGTGCGATAATATTTTAAGTTGATCTCATGACAACATCTTGATCGCGATTTGATTTATTCATGTCGGTTTTTTTTATATACCTAAAAAATTCAGCCAAATTTTTTTGTAATATAAACTAATTTAATTGCCTTTCTTCAAGACTTTTCACTTAAAACCCTAAATGTCGTGAAACATAACTGCTGCCGTTTTTTTTCCATTTTACTCGGAACAAGGATATTGTTGAGTACAACCGTTTTCAAGAGCTCAATTGATGGGCACTCTTTTTGGATGATTCCCAAGATAAAACGTTCATCGAAACTAGTTCTTCATGACATACTTCATTGGAACGACCGTGAAAACTGGGCAATCTATCAAACTTATTACCAGTTTCCGTAGAGGGTTTCAAAGCCATGATTATAAATCATGTAAATGTAAATCATCTCTATAGCAAGATGGTCTTGTTGTCACTGATAGATGATTTAAAAACTGACCTTACTTTATTTCCCCAGATAAGCCCCGGTCTTCTTCGCCACCAGCCAGTGGAGGACGGGCTGTACAAGGCCGAGCTGTCAGTATCCTTGCTGCTCTTGCCAGACCACTACCTGGATGGTCCCCCCATCCTCAGGTGTCTGGCCAAGGTAATGCATCTCTACAGCGAGATGGCCGAGCTGCCGCTGCGAGAGAGCGATGGACCGCCACGACTTGGGAGAGGTGAGAAATTCGTCATTTATCTATAAAATTTAAACATTTATGAAATCTTCATCAATTGTTTTTGGGGTGTTATGCCGTGTTGCGTTACCTCCTTCGCCAACGTTTCAGACAGCGTTGGCTAAAGAAGGAGGGGTAAATATGCAGTTACTCCACCTCACGGATAATACGGAACGTTTGTGTTGTCGAAGTTTGATGCCCCTTTCTTAACTAAATAAGATTCCTTTTTTAACTAATAGACAATCAAATATGACATTTGTCGGAAGTACCAATCTTATAAAATAAATTCTCTAAAATAAACTCGCATTTCATCATAATTTAAAAAAAATCCCAGGTTTTAAATGGTTTGTTGGCAAAGCAAGGTTTGTCTAGCGGGTTTGTGTAATTACTCTAATACATTTATTTCCATGTTCTACTGTTATAAATACAGGTACAAACTTGTCAATAATGCTTTCACTCTGTTTTACGTAAAAATATTCTTTCTATGATTGACAGAATTGTCTATGAAATGATAAAATAAAAACGATGAATAAACAATGGCGTTACCGCGTGAGCGAATTAATTTTAACAAAATTAAAATGTTGAATGCGTATTTTTTGCAATGTTTTTTGGTCTCCTCCGACACAAATACTCACTTTTCGTAATAATAAAGCTAAATCTAACTGTTTGAATAAAAATATTCCGTATTAACGAGTCAGCGGTTTAAAGCATAAATAATGAAGGAGGTAGCGCAACACGGCATAACACCCCAAAAACAAATAACGAAAATACTTTTGGCCGTGAAAATCTTAAAACGTATTATTTATGATATCGTTGGTGGATTCAATATTCAATTTTAAATAAAACCCGATAATTTAAAATCCATTTTTAAGATTGTGTGAATTTAAAGGCCGTTGTTTCCGATCTTACAGATCAACTGTTGGGCCAAAATTTTGGCTCAATATTCTTCACATGCACAAATACGCTCTTCCCCAACGCAACTCTCCGACCAACAGGCCAATCGAGCGTTACCAAACAAATCACTTATATGATCGGAGACTTAGATTCATCGATCGAAAGTTGGGACCAATGGCCTTTAAGTCTCATATTTTCAGAAAGATGCTCCTATCAAAGACTTACTATTAAAATATTTCATTATTTTAAATTCTTAGCAAATCCATAGACCTAATCATTGTTGTATTAAAATTGACTCTATTGTTAGAAAAAAAAGTGAGATACTGCAATATTTGCAGAACCCGATGAAATTTCACCAATTTTCTTACTAAATAATTACCCATTATTAAGGAATAATAATTAATAATCCAATTGTCGAATTAGCTCAGTGATCAAAGCACTTCTCTGGTAACGAAGAATTCCTAGGTTCAATTCCCAGTTTTGGTTTCGTTAACATTGTCTTCAATGATTAAATGTTGTTTATAATATTATTATAACTCACTTTCTCCCGGATTTTATCCCGATCTGTGGAGATATATTATATAGTAACCTAACCAACATCATTCTAAAACAAGTTTGAAAAAGTAACATATTATAACTGTAGGTCAATATTTGTACACTGTCAACAATTCCTAACTTTATGACTCATTAAAATTAGACAATTTAAATCATCATGTTACTAATCCCACAAATATGTATTGTAAATTTTATGTGGCCTTTATCACTGTTAAATTAATACATATTAATCTTAGTATTAATTATCGAAACTATATATCCGAGACACTTACACCTAACCTCAATATACTTGCACTGACTTCGTAAAGTATTATTTAATCGTTCAAGGCATCGATATATTAACTATAGATTAGCCCTCCCATATTCAATTCCAATCCCAATGTGACACCCCCTACGAGAAATTTCATAATACAACTACCCATCGAATTCCATTGCATCTCTTGCGGGACGTAGTTGTTTTACTAGGAAGAAATTAAACATTTTTTATCAAATGTTACTTTTCTCGATACGCTTCCTCGAATTCATATGTTATGTACATATGTTTTAAGATATTCATGTAACTAATTAAATTGTCAATAATAAAGTCCGTGATAGCCCATACCTAAAATATTTCTAACTGCCTGAAATTTGTGTTTTAAAAATGATCTTCACAAAGCTAGTAATTCCGTTACCGCGAACTTGCTGGAAAACAAATTAGCTCCACGCAGACCAACTAAAAGTACAAAGCAATGCTTCATGCGATCTTTTGACTGTGAGATAATAGACTTTCTTTTTGATAAATGTTTTCGTAAACCAATATTTTTGGTTCCGGTGTCATTTTTAAGACCTACACGCCCTGTCGAAGGTTCAAGGCAATATTAAACACTCTTAACACTAGAAAGACCAGAGCCTTCATTTTGACGGCAGCCCGTAGTAAAGTGACGATAAAATGCTTAATAATTATTGTATTGGTGTGATTTTTTTTAATATTTCATGATTTATGGTTTAACAACTATGGTGAAAAAAACAAGTATGTGTCTTAGTTACTTTTTGAGATATATTGACTTATACCTACAAAGACCGCCGCCGTCAATGTGACGGTTTGGGCCATAATGCTGAGTTCGTTTACAACCCTCTTTACCCAAGTTAACAACATACCCATTCCTCCTTGTTTATGATAGTACTATTATGTCTGTTTCTTTCTTTCGGTATCGCGTATTATTCATACTCGATCGGTACGTTGATTGGTCACTGTCACATAATTTATAAAAATACCAAAAAAATATTGCTCTCGCCCAAATTTATTTTATGGCTTATTGGAGAAGGACAGAGTATACAAATACCAGAGTTGATCCAGCTGCGTTTGCTTCTGAAGAACTGGCAGAATCATTTATTGGATAATCAACACGTCTGCCATAGTTCACCCCAAGATGTTTGCTATGTTTTGTGACTTAGCAGGGGTACCCGGGTCCATGGGGTTAGGTTTGTCCGGATCTTGGCGGCGGATGCGTCTGCCAAACAACTGCGTGGCAGGCCAGATCGGCAGGGAACGGTTGAGGGTGATATTTTGACCTCGGCAGCAGGACTCTCAGAACATTGCCTTGCACCGCAGTGGTGGGGACAGATTCATACGTCGGACACTCTTAAACACACTGAACCCCATTTTCCCACCCACCCCTCACCTCATTTCCTTCCCAGAACCTATTCTTCTTCCTTTTCCTATAGGTACCCTCCATACAGCATCCCAAAAGTTGACAAATGCCCTGAGGGGAATTATTTTCCTTAGGGTTTTTTTGTGGAGCTAATATAAACGAAAAATAAAAGAAACAGGAAAATAAAACTACTGAAAGACGGCAGTGCCAAATTAATAAAAAATATAATAAAACCAAATAAATGATAGGTGTGATAATTTTTAGAAACCCGTTTGCAGAGGGTGCATTCTATTTTATAAAAAAACGTAACAATTCGATATTGTACAAACATAACACATGCTTGTACTAAAATTGCAGCATTTTGCACTCATATGTTTTTTCCATGAAGCCCCGAGGAAAAAAAACCCTCAGGGCCTATGTCATCTTTGGGGATGCTGTGTGAATTTATGTGTGCATTGGTGTTTTTAGGGAAAGGAAGGAGAGGAAGTTCTCGGAAGAAAAAAGTGTGAGAGATGAATAGGAAAAATTCGTAAATGTTTCCAGGAGTGACTGACGAATGAATCCATCCCTCTCACTGCGGTGCAAGGCGACGGGATGAGAAAGGTCCTGCTGGAGAGGACAAGATAAGTATCTCCCTCAACAAGTGTCTCCCAACCCGGTCCGCTACGCAGTAGGTGCATAACATATTCGCCACCTAGACCCAAACAAACCTCACCCAATGAACCCGGACACCCCTGCTAAGTCACTAAACGTAGCGAACCACTTGGAGTGTCCTATGGCAGAGGTGTTGGTTATCCAATAAATGGTTCCCAGGGTAGCGGTACTCATATCCGCCTCCCAATTTGCAAAAAAGTGATCTGCCGTCAAAGTGACGGTCGTGGTCTTTATAGGTATGGAGCAGTACCCGG
This sequence comes from Limnephilus marmoratus, assembly GCA_917880885.1. Taxonomy (NCBI): domain Eukaryota; kingdom Metazoa; phylum Arthropoda; class Insecta; order Trichoptera; family Limnephilidae; genus Limnephilus; species Limnephilus marmoratus. The sequence continues at coordinate 25,046,725 of OU862923.1, read as the reverse complement.
TCTTTCTAGTGTTAACTAAAAATGTGAAACAGAAAAAGATTTAATCGTATCTGGGGGTTGAACCCAGGACATCTGCCTCACCGAGGCATAACTCTGACAACTTAGCGGATGATGACCACATCAACTACACTGCGACTGCCAACATTATCTTCATTTTGATATCTTTATGTTTGATTGCAAGATTATTCCCGATTTAAATTGCAATCTACATCAGTGTTCTGGATAAACACACACATTTTCAATTTTAGTATGCGATATCCTGCGTTTAATTCCGAGGTGCGAACGAATCTTTTACCGTTTCACATTTTTCATATATGAGAGTGGTTAATATTGCCTTACTAGCTTAGCTAACGAGACTGAGCAACGCATTATTTCTTAAAGCGCCACACAACATCCGTTTAAGGGGGTATTCTAGTCTAGAGGCATGAATTATAGGTATTTTTTCAGGTGCAAAAAAAACAATAATATTTTAAGTTGCCATTATTTTACCAAATATTTATCAAACAATAAAATACTTAAAAAAAATCAAACGAAAAACTTTAAAATTCAAAAAGTTACAGGGTGTTGAAGTGGGGGGTCTCAAAATATGGCGCGCCCTGGTTGACACGATTGCAACCCTCCTAGTAATCAGAAAAAAAAAAACAAATTAATTCTTAATGCAAAAAAAACTGCTATGGTCCGTAACTCGGAAAAGTAAAAAAGAAAATTTTGGCAAAACGGTGGATGTCTGAAATAAAAATACATTTTCTTACCAGTTTTTCTAACTTTCCCGATTGTTTTTAAAATATTAAAAAATTGAAATTTTGTTATAGTTCTGGTAGGAGCGATAGAGTGTTGTATAAATAAGGCTCACACCAAATTTCAAGTAAATTGGTTCAGTACAACTTGAGATATTGTGTCAACCGTCTCGAAAAAAGTAGTTTTGAGAAAAATGCGTTTAAAGTTTTGTTCTATTTAGATTCTAGTTAGATTCCGTCTAAACCGCGACACTAAAATAGCTTAAGCTTTCAAAATAATAAGAATTTCAAAAAATACATTTAAGGAGATATTTTTGAATATCTAAACTATTGAAATATAATTTTAATATTTTTTTTTTAAATTTAGACTAGAATACCCCCTTAACTAAACAGCAAACAATAGGTATTAAAGGATATGTGTGTACTAACATGGATAGTGAGTCACTATCTTAAAAACAGAAAGCTTGCAGTCAAAATCATTTTTCCCTAAAATTCCATATTACGTAAGTATATTATAAAACTTGAAAATTTCAAACATAATGGAATCACATGACAAACGTTGTAAAATTTTATCCTCATAAACTGACGCGTTCTTTACTGAAGTAAGGGTGTGTTTAAACCGGTTGGCATTAATTACCAAGAAATGAGTCACGAATTATGGGACCAAATCGGTTCCTTCGTTCCTTTACCATCTTTCTATTTTCGATCTCGTAATGAAGACTCTGCAAAATTCTTCAATATGCAGACATACACTTGCCTAATAAATGTAGCAGATTCGGAAATGTTATTTAAAATCACAAATAACTTGAATATGCTAGTGTCATTTGGTCTCCTTTCTTCGCTGTCCACGTTTATCACATCGAATCCGTACAACATCGTTTCCTAAAAGGAAATGCTTGGAGATTGAGTCTTGAAAGAGGCGAGTACTCGTATGATGAAATTGAAAACATTTTAAACATTTCTTCTTTAGAAACACGTAGACTCTGATCTAATTTACATATTTAACCTTTCAAAGGCCAGGAACGCGCCCGCGCGCGAGACTGGAATTTCAAAAAAGAATATTAATTCAAATAATTTGGATGCGATTTTAAATTTTTTGTATAAAGAAACTGTACCAAGGAAAAAGTCAGAATAGCTTCCTCCATTCTTGTTCTTAAGGTAATTTCCAAAAATTTTTCCAAAAAACCCTGGCCCTTGACAGGTTAAAATTATCAACAGTGTTACTGATACACCTGCTTTGTTACAACCAAAGATATTGAAATATAAGTAGATGTGCTATCTGCTGTTTTTGCTATGTGGGTCTGCGCTTCCGGGTGTCGCCGATATTGTTTACCAATTAACAAATAAACTAAAAGAACCAATAATTAACGAATAAACCAAACTAACGTTAAACTAAATGAACGAATTCTTTCCTTATTCAAAATATATTGTTAACCAATATTAATGCACATTTTCAAAAAATCGACGAAATGAATAAATTCTTTTTGTATGAAAACTACGCTAATTAGCGCGTAGTCCGGCGACAGTTGCGCGGACACCATAGCATATCTATTCTGTATTTGAATATCTTTGGTTACAACTCATCCAGTTCAACATCCCTTACCGTAGACTCTGAAATAATGAATTGCTGTTTCTCAATCAACATTCAATAAACATTCTACTAATTATGGATACCATTCTCCCTTATCCAGAATGTCGAAACTTGTCAACGCAAGTCAAAGCATTGATATTTTTGGTGTAAAACTAAATGACTTCCGGCAGTCGATACGTAATATTTAAATGCTTCTTCATGCTTTGACTTGTAGGTCTTCTATATGTACTTTTTACATTTTATATTGTCATTGCTATTAATTTATATGTGTTCTCCCTTCAATGTCATCTTTTTTTTTTCGTGTTATTATTATGTTTTTAATGGACTATTGTACGTAAAATAATAAATAAACTTAATTGATAGTCCCGATCTCCTTCAACGCCTGTCATTTCATATTTCAAATCGCAACAGCAAATAGTCGCTTACTTTTAATTTCCCTCTTTGCAAGACCAACTCTAAACAGATATCATTTATCTACAGATCCACATACTCATTTAATTTAAATGATTACCACATTGACATTTTTTAATTCGACTTTAAGGGACGTAAAATGAAAACTCAATGAACAACTTTACTCTAAATCAGTGGTTCCCAACCTTTTATGGACCAGGTGGCCAAGTCTCTATCTTTTATTAATGTTTATTAACGTCTGTTAGCGCATTAATTACGTCACAAACACGTATTTTGACCTTAACGCTATTTTTTGTAGTCTCTATTAATTCGTAATGCGGAATTTATGGTTACTTAACAGTTTAAAAAAGAAATGGTTAGCTAACGGGCGACGCCTGTTAACGCCCCTGTATTTTGACAGTTCTCCTTAAGTTTTGTAGTCTATACCACGGAATGTCATAAATTTTGCTGTTTACTAACGTTGAATTTCACGTCAAGCTAAAAGGGCCGATCGACCTCCCGTTTGGTAACAGGGGAACATTTAGAAGTGTCGCATTGCCGAAAGGCATACTTTTCAAAGTTGATTAATTCGAATTTAGTTCTTTAAAAGGTAAGTAATATAATTTACTGTGAATTAAACGATACCTCAACTGAAATATTTACCTAACCTCCAAACTTTTAGGCACATAAACGAAGTGTATTAATCATTTATGAAAAATACACTTCGTTTCAACAATTACTACAAGAAATCACTATTTATATCCAAAAATAGGTTTTAGGTTCTTAGTTTGAGTTATTTGTGCGTATTTAGATTAAAGTGAAACTTTCGAAAACGTCAAATGTCAAATGCAGTGAAGAGATCGTTTTTTTGAGGAAACTCTAATAAAAATAGATTTTTGATGCAAATTTCACTTTTCCCGACGTAAATAGTTGCTTCTTGTAGGTAGTGAGGAAGATGGAAGAGGTAAACTTAAAACTGCTTATTAAAACTTCAAAATCCGTAATGCGTGTCGTAGAATTTGAAGCAAGATGCGATGCAATGCGTCAGAAATTCATAGACAATTTACATTTTTGCATAGAGTTTCATGTTTCGTAACTGCCGACGCCGAAAATAAACAGATCGTTATCAGAATAGTTCCTGACTACCACTGTTAGCTTTTTGCGACAACTTTGCTCAAATCACCAAGTTAAGTAACAGGCTGTTAGTAAACAATAAAAGATAGAGACTTGGCCCCCAGGGACCTTTTTGAATTCATTTTTGTTAACAGGGACCCAGTGGCATGGGTGGCACCCGGCGAGGATATTACTATAACGAGGGGGGGGGGGGGGGCGTAATGGGATAGGATGAGGCGGGATGGGATAAGATGGGATGGGTTTTTCTCTACTTCTTTTTGAGACAATATTCTTCATAATTTATTTTCACCCGCGCGCCGAGCTCGGTTATTACCTGGCGCGCGTTCATTCGAAGTTTAAATCTTTCGCGGACCATATTTTAGCCCTAGCGGACCACTGGTTGGGAAACCCTGCTCTAAATAGATAATTCAATTTACCCTCCAATATATTCCCATCCTTCGTCTCTTAATCCTAATGCTATACTCCTTTCCCCCCCCCCCCCCACTCACATATTTAACTAAAAAACTAAAAAACTAAACTAACTAAAAAATAAACTTATAAAAAATGCATACACACACATTTATACTGTCACATTTTATATTCAATTTGGGAGGCGGGAATGGGTACCGACGCCCCGGGAACCTTTATTGGAAAACAAACACCTCTGTCATAGATCACTCCAAGTGGTTTTCTACGTTTGGTGATTTAGCAGGGGTGTTCGGGTTCATGGGGTGAAGTTTATCTAGGTCTTGGAGGCGGATGACCGGGAAATACTGAACCCCAGATTCCTACCCACCCCTTAAACCCCTTTCCTTCCCAGAACTCTCCTCTCCTTCCTTTCCTTAAAAAACCCTCCACACAGCATCTCCAAAGATGACTTCAGCCTTGTGGGAAATTATTTTCCTCAGGGTCTTCTGTGTGGAGCTCATGTGAAAACACTTTCATCAGTAGAAAGTTAACACTATCATCATAATTCCAGATTTTCTGTTAATTCTCCTACAAATAATTTTTTTTTTTTTGTTCTACAACTGGAGATATAAATAAATAAATAATTCGTGGCTCAGCTCGCGTTCATGTTCGTAAATGTATACGCATCATAAGAAGTAATGTAATTTTCTTATTCCAGTTACCTCCAGTTCAGCCGCCAAGCAGCCGTTGACGTCAGGTTACATTATTACCTTAGTATTATTATTTTCATGCATTTTCATTCACACGGAACAGTGTCATGTTGTAAAATAAAATATTTAACGCAAGTAGTTTAGAAACAATACTGAATTTTATATATACTTATATGTGATTTTAGTTTTAAGAATTAATGTGATATATCTAATTGAGTGTTATAAAACGTAATAAAATATGATAACGTAAGATAATAATACATAAAAATGCGAGTTTTAATTTTTCAATCCCATTTTTTTATCCTTACTTTTTATTTATATAAATACCATACTATAATTTTGACATTTTGAGAAAATATTTATTTTTTATTAAAGTATATTCAGTATGCATACAGTTGTACACCGTTCACGGAATTTTTAAGTTATGTAAAGGGTAGTATTTTTTCAAAAAATCATATTCCTGTTTTTGTAGACTAGTAATTATGGTTTTTTTTTATTTTAAAATACATTCGAATAGATCTTTCAGACTGCACATATGTTTTTTGTTAATTTTTTTTACAGCAATTTTTAATTTACTTGTAATTTTTCAGAAAAAAAGTACGTCGTAAAAGAGACGTTTATTTTCCTAGAATATTTCGACGAGCCAAATCGAAAGGGAAAAAAACGGAGAAAAACGACATATTTGACTCATTTCATATGTCCTATAAAGCATTTCAAATGTCCGTTATCGATGTGTATATAAATTTATTTTACATTATTTAATAGTGAATATAATATGAACCAGTTGAGTTTCATAGAAAGCAAGGCGATAATAAAAGTTATAATATTATGTAGTAAAAAATTATTAAAAAAATAATTATTAAAGAAATAAAAGTTTTGATGTAAGTCAGATTTTGTTTTAAACTTTTCAAGGGTACAGTGGAATATACCAGTATCTCAATATTTATTTAATTAAGTTGGAGGGGAGAAAACAAACTAACATCATCATAATAAGCATATTTGGCCAGTCAGCACACTTAACATGTGAAATATCACCTGATTTTTATTTTTCCCTTTTTGACATTTCAGAACTTAATAATCCACCCAAATAATAGTTAGTCGTAGGTAACGTAATGGTATGTACGATCTTCCAATTAAAAAAATGTCGTAAATGTATTCAAACCCATTTTTCATTATTATTATTATATCTGTATTATTTAGCCTCGTTTTTATAAATTAAAAAGTATTTGTCATACAGAAATACTTTTTACAAAATATACATGAGTTTCTTTCAGGCACTAATTATTTCTTCTATAAAAATTCCACTCTATTCAAACAAATTCATAAAATGTTGCAATTAATAAAAGCTTCCACGAAGATATTATGAAACACTGTGTACATCTTTGTTGTTCCTCGAGTACCTAATATAATATTACCCGCACTTCCCAAACAAACTGGCAAACAAGTTCTTTCTGGGAAAAAATTAAAGTGCATTACTGCATGCGAGCTCGGAGCACTAGTTTCCAGTGCACAATGCAACTGGATTCTGCTTATAAAACGCGTGCAGTTATAAAATATCCATTAAACGAAATATGCTCTACATTTTGAAAAGGCTGTGCCAAGTTGTTAAGTGCAAAGTTGTTCAATGGCGGGCATTCTATGTAATCCGGAAATGCTCTGCCGTGAAGCCTTCAAGCCTTCAATGCCATGCATCCGGTTCCGGTCCTCGTGGGCGGTTGAACTAGGATTTCGGAATGGACTGGAGGTAGCAAGATGCGTTATATGTTTCTATGCCTTAAATCCCTAAAATAATATGCACTAAATAAATGTTGCACTAAATAAATTTATTGTACTCGGACAACTAGGCACAGTCATTCTGAATGGGCTAGGACTCCACAATATAACAGGTTCTCTACTGTCTACATATTATAATGTATTTGAAGATAAACTGAGGACACCAAATTGACGAAACTCGTGTTTAAGAGGGTATTACCAGAGAAAACCAGAAATATGTCATTTTTAAATTAGATTTTAGACGTATTGACTCTTTTCCATAAAAAATTATAAAAGGATTTTGAAATATTGTTCTTTTATCTAGCATTCGCATGTTTTAAATTTTGAGAAAAAAAATCTTTATTTTTAGTATACCTAATAAGGTTATACAATAGGTCGTTGGCAGATTTGTTAAATTTACAAAGAAGATTTTTTATTACAACATACCCATTTAAAATCATAAAATCATGCAGTAAAATAAATCAATACATTATCTGGGTATCGCATGTTTTAGAATTTTAATCTTAGTTTAAATAAAACCATTAAAAATATATACGTACATGTGTTTCTTGATGAAAATTGGTCCGTTTGTGTATTTAATTGCGCAATTACAAACTAATATATTTCAGATTTTTTAACATTCTTATTTAACTTAGACATTATTGAAAAATGATAAATACTTGTAATCAAAAAATAATTACAAAAGGTACATTATTTTAATCGTTTTATCGTCACGCCTTTCAGCATTTTTGGATGTAGGTATAAATAAAAGCAAATTTTAAATGAAATAAAATCAATATTGAGTTATAATTTTAAAAAGCTGGTACGGAGAATAATTAATCTTTCTCATTGTAATCGCCCTGCACGATCGTGAGAACAACTTTCGACGAAATGATATAGAAGCAGATGAAGGTTACTAATGCGCTGGAGGGATCAGAAAGTATCATTGACTTCTGGTACATCAGTGTCCACGGCTCTCCTCAGCGCAGAACCACGAGGAGGTGAGGAGCCTTGTCCACCAGGGAAATTGGAGTTGGGGTCACGATCCTCAGTAATGTAAAACCATCTTAAGAAGAAGAATGTTGATATTTTTATTTAGAGGTGAAAATATATAAAGAAAGTTTAATGATACCACAGTGGTTTGACGCTGAACTTGTCGTCGGCCGAGCTGAGATCGATACACACAGCAGATAATTCACGTATTCCATTTTAAACGGATGTTTAGGTCAAACAATTTTAAATCTCAGGGTATATTATGGCGTTTGATACTTTGAATTTTGTTTGTTATGGTTATCTTTGTAATTATGGGTTGCGGTAAGTACCTACATAAAATCTTAAAGGATCTTTTAAAATTTTTGAAAATATATTTTTTCACTAATTGAATAAATTTCTGTTATACATGAGTACTCAAACAATGACTCGACTGTATAAACGTACTACGTCAAGAGAGTGTCACTTTTGCATTATTTAAAGATATATAATTATTCAGAAATAATTGGCATAAACAGAATAAAAATCGGTTATGAGATAAACCGATACAAATTTATTATGAACGTGCCTATGCGCCAAAAATAACATAATACGGTTCTTACTTCTTGTGAAATTTGTCAAATCTAATTAGTACACAGGAATCAAAAAGGTTCCTATAAAACTTTAAAGAACTCAAAAAGGCGACAACCGTTTTCTTTCAGATTGGCATAAACACATTTTTAAGAATTTTCTGTTCCTTGGTTAAAATAATATGAATCCTTGCAATATCAACAGTGTTTATAATAATGATTTGTTCGCAGATCATTCAACGATTGGAGAGTATTTTGAATATATGTTTATCCATTTTTGTTTGGTGTATTTTTTTCTAGTCTTTGTCACAAAATAGTACCTTTTACGAGTTTTGACTATGACCATCAATTTTTTTTCTTTCGTTCGTAGATTTAAAGTTTGGAAAATTCCGCGTCATTCGTTAAACTGAACGAGGGAAAAGGAAAAAAATATATCCCATGCACGATGACGTTTTTATGATGCCGAATAGGGAAAGTTTGCTTGCAAATGGGGTTTTTCGCAGTAAATGTAAGTTGGAAACTAACGGAGTTTCTTTTCAGAAGGGTAAGTATATATTATATTACACCGGAAGTAGGAGGACGGGCGTGTTTAATAGAAAGGTGGGTATTTTATTATGAATGAGAAAATATTGCCAACGGCCATATTGATCGATAAATCATAAATCACGTTAATGTGTTTTCACTATAAAGGTGTGTAATAGAAAAAACTATTATATTTAATTAAACTAAATGAAGACAATATTAGCGAAACTCAATCGAAAATCTGGAAACAGAAAAATCAAAAAAAGATATTGGCTCCACTGGGACTCGAACCCAGTGCCCTTTACTTACTGGCAGGTGCTCTACCAACAAATTCGGTCACTTTAAACTGTATAATACTTCGACTAAGAACTACCAACATTACATTAATTTTTCTTAACGCACATATTATTGGCTGCTAACTTTATATATGATTGCAAGATTCAACTCGAACTAAATGCTATCTAGAAAATGTCAGGATAAATTTTTATCTATTTTATTTTTAATACGCGACATCTATGGACTTTTTTGCAAGTCTAGGAGTTTCGCTAATATGACCTACATTTAATTAAAGTTAAAAATTAAAAATAAAGATTATATTAAAAAAAAATACATAGTTCATTAACTTTTTAATTTTAATAATACATATTACATAAATAATACATAACTTTGTTTACACAACTATTTAATTAAAATAAACGACATGCTTTAAATCGAGTGGTTTCCTCTTCGGGATAAATGTATAATTTCCATTTGGGAGGCGGTTCTGGGTACCGCCGCCCCGGGAACCATTTATTGGATAACCAACTAATTTTTGGTTATTTTTTATTTTTTATTTTTTTATTTTTTTTTATTTTTTTTTAAAAGAAAGACAAACATTCCCGGGTTACGAATAACCCAATGTTTGAAAATCTCCTACTACCACCACAGAAAGCCGAAAATGTTGCTTGTGTTGTGATGGAGGATTAGCCAGCCGAGGAATCGAACACGCGACGCTCGGGTGGGACCCAAGCGCTATGCCCACTCAACCACCGACCAGTCTAACAAATGGGTGATTAATATACAAAGTGGTTCGCTATGTTACTTACATTGGGTTAGGTTTGTCTAAGTCTTGGCAGCCGATGTGTTTGCCTAACTTCTGCTCGGGAGGGACTGGTTCAGGGAGATCTTTTGACCTCTCTCGATCCATCGTCCTACCCACCCCCACCTTTGTCGTTCCTGGAACTTTCTCACGTTTCTTTTCCTAAAAAGATACTTCATCCGCATCCACAATGATGACAAAGACCCTGAGGGATTTTTTCCTAAGGACTCAAATTTGAGCAAATGTAAAAAAGAAAAATGAAATAATTTTACTTTGTATAAACCACTTATTTGATGTGCAAATCCGACCGGTTTCGGAACAAACGTTCCTATGATGGATAACCACAAAGTAATAGCTACATTCAAAAATGTAAAAAAGAAAATTAACACATATAAGAATAGACAATATGTAAGTATAAATAAATGAGTACCTATAGACTTAAAATATAACAAGTGGTGAGTAATTAGTTATAAGGATAATAAAAAAGCGTTATTTAAAAAATATATCATGAAACAGGTAATTATTGCAATTATAAATTAACACAAAATAGTTAAGGAGTTACTCACTAACAAAAATATAAATAATATCAATATAGGTATTAATGTCAAAATTAATTTAATGGGTGGCTGTTTTAAGAAAATAAATGTGGTTATTAATAATATTTAATTCAATCGATCATTAACACTTTTCTCATATCTAAAATTTCAAATTTATTAAATTGTAAAGCAAATATGTTAAAATGTAAAAAAATTTAACACTATTATTTATATCATAATAAAGTCGGACCTTGAATGTTTTTTTTGTGTTTTGAAATGTTTGAAAGACCACTGCACAAGTAAAATAATGCACATAAAGAAAAAGGAAAATTTTTAACAAAACAAAAAACGACTTTAAAAAATGCACTAAAAAGTAAAAAAATAATTTCATATTCTTCTACAACTTTATAATCAACTTACCTTTTTTACTCATCAATATGTAGGTACGATTGATATTTTTGGAGTCGGTGTCAGTCAAGGTAGGTTTGTAACTACATACATAGTTATAGGTGAGATGTGCTTGTGTCGCACAAGCGACTTGACGAGGCGAGAGCGGGCCGCGGCGTGAGGGGAGCTGTCAAGTGAACTCGTCGGGCCGGGTACCTTTGCTGACACCGTCTCCAAAAATAACAATCGCAACTACATATTGATGAGTAGAAAAAATAAGTTGATTATGAAGTTGTAGAAGAATTCGAAATAATTTTTTTACTTTTTAGTGCATTTTCTGAATTCGTTTTTTGGATTGTTAAAATTTTTGTTTTTTTTTTGATTTTTAGTGAATCTGAAGTACACTTACTAATTTGTCTAAATATAGGTAGACCTACTAAACGTGCTGCTCATATGAGAAATACATAATTTGACCATAACGACGTGAGGGTCAAATTAAGAGATTCGGCCGAGTTTCGTTAATTTGCTCCTAAGAATTGAAGAGTTCCGTTATTTTGTCATGGATTCGATAATCAGAACCTAACCAAATTCTCATCAAACTACCATTGAAGCACATCCTTTCCAATAAAAAAAGAATCATCGAAATCGGTTGGCGTGATATTGAGTAATTCGTCCATTTGTCGCGCACATACTTAATGCAAATTTAAGACTTATATGGTTCTCTCGTGGATGCCATTGTCGGAACTGGACCAAATTAAAATGGGACCACACGAAAAGCACCAGCTTTCAAATAAAAAAAGAATCATCAATATCGGTTCACCCAGTCGAAAGTTCTGAGGTAACAAACACAAAAAAAAAATACAGTCGAATTGAGAACCTCCTCCTTTTTGAAGTCGTTTAAAAAAGGACTTACTGCGGAACCTTGTGGCACTGTCTGCTATCTTGTCTGGGTTTATTATCATGCACTTGTAGGACTGTTTTAGTCGCAATACTTTTACTTGCGGTGTGCGGGATAATTTGCGGATGCGGTAAGCGAAAGAGGTATGCGAAATATTAGATGTTTACGCGGAGAAGGTCGATTAAAGACTGACTGTGGGTAAAATTAAATGACAAGTATATAGGGATGGGTAGAAAAGGAACATATGACAATACAAGCTACAAGCACAGGGTCTATCATGACATGATAGTATCTATCATGTCTATTGTGTAAATACTCAACCATCTTGTGTTACTCCTATAGAGTGAAGTTTTTGAGTTTAAGTATCAGTAACAACTAATTTTTTTTTTCTAATGTTGTGTCCTTTTCTTTTTTACAATTTCATAACCTTTGAAAATTATTAATATGCTTTCAATGATCGTTATAGACACTTTTTCCAAATCATAACTTCTTTTCATATGTATGTATAAATATATTTTTATATTAACTCAACACGGGAGGTCCTGAGGAAATATTTACATAAAAATGACCGGTACGCCTGAAGAACCATTGGAATCATTAGATTTTCAACTAGGTAAAGGGTATAGACAATATTATGATGATGGACCTTTTAATAAAATAGAATGTAGTTGGTGTCGCAGCAAGCCTATGCAGCCCTTGAAGGACCAGTCCCGAAACTACGTGAAAACGCTAAGTTATACGGGACGACTAAATAGCATACACTCGCAAAATCTGATGGATAGTCAGTCGATAGTTCAAATCTGGGCTTTTGGAAAATTAGATAATTCCAGATTGGAATAAGGAAAATAGGACTCACCGTTGCAGATGGGGCCTCGCTGATCTCCAGTTTGGTGTAAACTTTTCGCTGTTTAATTTTAAAAATCGCAATATTCTTACAGTAAGAGGTTACGACACATGCGCCCTGTCTGAGATGTTATTTTGTTCTGAGCAGGAAAGCACACTGTCACCTCTCTAAAGTTGAGTATTTCTTGCAACAATTTTTATGGTGACATTTGGGAAGGAAAGATTAGGTAGGTGGGATAAATTCAGGATTTTGACATATCTACCCACCAAGTCTGCGAATGCAATACCCAATCAATCCCATATAAAGATGCGCAAACAGTAGTAATGCGCACACAGTGAGAACCGCTATCAATCAAAAGCAGTAAGAACAAAACATCTAACTCCGCAAATAAACTCCTAAAATAACAGTTTCATCTCATCAATTCACCCTTTTCAAACACGTATTACGACACCCGGTGTTCTAGTTCAGGGAAAACGAAATGTGTTTATGCAAAATATGTTTGCACCCAATGCGATTCACGGAAGCGGTGGCTACTCCTACTCCTAAAGTGCTCCAGAGAAGGTAACTGTTTATTTTTGAAACGTGCACGTATCGGGTAAGAACCAGTTTTTCATGTATAATTTACCGGAAAAACTTTCAAAGCTAGATTATGTGTTGGATCATCCAAAACCAATTTGGACTTGGATATTATTTATTGACAGAGTTCCTAAACAATGAGTTTACTGACTCTAACAATCCAAAACCAATTTCTGGACACATCCAGTATAAATACCTAGTGCCAAGCAGTATTTCCGCAGTATAAAGAAGAATATTATTTTGTTAAAAAGAAACATTACCAATATCTCACTAATATTTTAAAGGCAAAAGTTTGCAGGTATGTACGATGTATGTATGTTTGTTACTCTTTCATGCAAAAACTACTGAATGGATTTTAGTGAAACTTTACAATAATATAAGCTCATACATCAGAATAACGTATAGGTAGGGTTGCCATATTTTAAATTTGGCAACCAGGACAAGACGCGTGAAAACCCCGGATTTTAGAGCCCAAAACCCGGACATGTCAACAGGTTTTTTAAAATATAGTCAGTGTAATAAAAAACAGTTGAAAATGTCATAAATCACCTTTTTATTTATTTTCAAATTAAATTTAGTCATCTTTTATCATCATTATAAATGTACCTAACGAAACAGAATCGTATTACAGTTTGTTACAAATTGTTTTAATAATTAGTTAGAATTTTTTTACGTAATAAAAACAGTCATAACTTTAATTACAAAATTGAAAAGAAATTATTGCACTCAAAAGTACATTATTTGATTATCTAGCTATTAAAGCTTCTTCCTCAACCTCTCGCCCTTTTTACTTTTCAGTTTTTTTGTATTTATCACTCTTTCCGATAGCTTTTAGAATATCTTCCCCTTTTAAAAGGAATTTGTAAAAATCAATGCAGCTGTATTCTTGGAAATTTAATTTTAATTAAAGATAAATGATACAATGTTACTTTGTTTGAACCACTTTTATATTTGTTTAAAGCCGACCTGTTTCAGAACGACCGTTCCACCCTCGGAGCAAACGTATAGGTACGTTTGACTTTAAATTTTTTTTAAACCCGGACATCAAATGAAACCCCGCCCGGACGCTCCCCGGACGCCCTCTAAACTAGGACAAATCCGGGGAAACCCGGACGGATGGCAACCCTACGTATAGGCTATAGCTCAGAACTCTGGCATTATGAAATTTGTATAAAAACAGGTGGCACGATTAGTAGGATATCTATAATTCTTCATTCGATTCAAATTATTAGGGGAGTACTTCAAATAAATGCGGGAGGGGGGAGGTGGAGGGAGGTAGGGGGGAGGGGTTAGTGAGGGGAAGGGGGAGAGGAAGAGGTGGGGGGATGGAGGGGAAGGGGGAGGGGGGGAGGTGTAGTCGGAACCCCCTAATACCATGCGAGCGAAGCCGCGGAAAAAAGCTAGTTTATAATAAAAGAATCTTATTTTATTGAGGTTTTAATAATATTTAGAAGAACGTCTCAATTTAACGTTTATTTTTTAAACGTCACTACATTTATTTATATCAAGACAAACATCATCTGAAAACTTATTTTTTTTAATCTCGACGAATATAAACACTCCAAGGCTTGTGTAAAATGGAATGTGATAAATGGGTAGTTATTTGTCAACAAATATAATTTTAATTAAATGAAAATGATTATTTTTACAATTTAATAAGTCAGGTACGCCTCACACAAGGTAACACATGTCTAGTAATGTTGTAGGTGGCTTGAAAACAAGCTTATGGGTCCGAGTGGAGCCCGAAACACTTAGATTTTATTAAATCATTATATTAATAATTATTGCTCTACCGGTTTTCGAAGGGACCTTCCTTTACGAGGCGAATATTGAAACTAACATAATTTGCAAAATACTGACAAATAGTTAATAACTAGTTGGGCAGCATTAAAATTAAGTTTAAGTTTTTGAGCGGAAGGCCAACAACGGGGATTGGGTAATTAGTAGAATTACGGGGAGAACTGACAGGTAAATTAGGAATATGTCTAGAATATCACTATAAAAGACATACACAAGTTCATGATATCCATTCCGAAACCGGTAGAGCAAAAATTATTGAAGTAAAGTGGTTCCAAACAAATAAACATGTCATATTATAATAATGACAGCCACAAAGAATATACTTTTTTTAAATTAGGTTGATAAAATAGGCCACTTGCATGGATTTCATAACAACTTGGAAAAAATCGTGTGGATAGATCTTTTTACTAAGATTACGAAAATGTTACAAAATTTTTTTAGAAATGTACAGTTTTTTTTATTTTTAAATAAATAAATCCATTGTTTGGGCTCGTGACGTCACTACATGAAAATGTCCCGTCTCCGAAAATGTTCCTATTAATTTTATAAAATTCCACACTGATTTATTTTTTTCACATGGCATCACTTTGATTTAAGGCCAATTTTTGAATTTGACATTTAACGTTCACTAGATTTATTGTTTGTTCTCTGCGAACTTATCACTTGGTTTGACTTTTTGACAGATTTTATGAAGAGAACCCCGTACATTTTAGATGTCGGTACGTATTTTAGAGGTATAATGGTTATGGTGCTGATTTTAACAAAATCAAATTTTATAATATTCTTATGATTATTATAATTTAGAAGTACAAGAACATTACATTGGATTTAGTAATATAGACGTTGTACATTATAATGATTGATGATCAATAAGATGGATCAAGGAAAAAAATATTTATGAGATGTAACATTTTGGTGTGCCTCGTTATTCTCATGTGCCATTCGTGTGGAAACGTTCTTTTTTTAAATGATTTTCGGCTACGTAATTATCGTTTTTTCGCACCTATAAGATCATTTCAATCCATCAACAACAACATTCACAAACATAAACAACCGACCACGATCACGTGGCAATTTAGAAATTCCAAAATTTAAAACGAGTGCTTCCCAACACCATTATGCTTATCAAGGTATAAAATTTTTCAATGCTCTCCCACATAAAATCAAGTCTGAAAAAAATTACATAGTGTTTAAATCACAAATAAAACAACTAATAGACCAACCCGACACTAATTATAAGTTTTAAATTCATCATCCCAATAATAACAAAAAAAAAAAAAACTAGAACATATTCTCTAAAAATATTTCATCACCATATCAAATTGAAAGCAAAGTACATACGCGTTATTTGCAGGCACCAAATTGTTACAACTTTATTATATGTACCTACTCTGACAATTCTGTCAGCCCATCCATTTCAAATATCAATGTTTTCTTAACCAACGATATGTACCTACTACCTACTTACAATCTACATACATATTTAATAAATACAATAATATTATTTTTATTTCTAATATATCTACGCCTGTATTATCTTGTATTGTATCTTATTCTAATTTTAACACTTATTTACTTCAAGTTCATTATGTCTACTTGTCTTCATGTATATATATTTTATTAATATTAGTACTTGTAATAACATACTCTGTGTACCTATGCATTTTACAATGGCACTCCAAAATTCAAGCACGAGAAATGTTTTCTCTTTTGAATTGGGTAGTTTCATTAAAAATAAATTTATATATTGTTATTAGTTATAAGAATCAAATGTTTTACTATGAATATGTATGCGTATGCATTTTTTAAAATTAAATAAAATAAAAAAAAATGTCCCGTCTTTCCGGTTTATAAAAAATGGTCTGATTTGTCGGATTGAAATTTTCAAAAAATCGAGAATGTTTTAGAATATTTACCGAAACCGGAATTTTTTTTTTAAAAATGTGATGCAAGTGGCCTATTATATTCACTTAATTAGACAATAATATTAGACTTTTGCCCTTTTCACAAACTTAACATAATAATATTACCAAGAAACACATTCTTTTTATTTTGATAATGATACAGAATATTTATCCACTGGAGCGCTTGTTGCCACAATACGGCACAATTTAAAACACCTCGGATTGCTTTGCCGCCAATTTCGGCAATTTTTCCCTTATTTGTAAGTAATTAAGTAGAAGTAGATTTACGATTTCATAATATTTTTTTTATAAATCTTACAAATATGTGATAATCGACAAAAGACAGATGAATTCATTGGTTTTAAATTTTCTTTTATATGAATAACAAGAGTCTTAACTGCTCCTGTCTGAAGCTAGTGAGACTATGGCATCCCAATTTGGATGGGGAAGCAGATATAGGGAAGAGGAAGGTGGGGAAGTACCTGGCTATTTAAATCTGGTCACCTAATACGGCTAATGCCATTTCAAGCAACGTTTCAATTCTGAATTGTGGTCTTACACCAGGGCGATACTGAGAGTATTTTCCACTTTGGAATGTGCCACAAATAAACTCTGTATTATTTTAAATTAATAAATTGTGAAATAACACAAATTAATCAAATAAAATTTATTTGCCACGTCGGGATTCGATCCCGCGACCTTCGGTGTGCAAGTCAAGAGCTTTACCGCTGGACTACGCCAGCCGTTTATAGAACTATAATAATCAGTTTTTTATGGCTCCATTATAAAATTCGGAAGTATGATTTTTTAAATGTGGGTGGAAAATATTCAACAAAAAAATCTCGAGCAATCGGAGAAAAAAGTTTTAAATTGCGCTGTCGCTCCAGTGTTTATATGCATCTGTATTATGCCATGGGTCTAAAGGTTTCCTCAAGAGCTCCTTAGCTAAGAACAGGCGCCAGGATAATGTATAATAATAATATTCTGGTTAGAGTAATAAAGTTTTTATTTAAATTTTTTTTTAAACTTTATGAGTAAAATCTCAAATTATAATATTTAATTAAATGAAGACAATATTAGCGAAACTCAATAGAAAATCTGAGACAGAAAAACCAGAAAAGATATTGGCTCCGCTGGGACTCGAACCCAGGACCCTTTGCTTACATGGCAAGAGCTCTACCGATTGAGCTACGGAATTCATATGAAATTCGGTCACTTTTAACCTATCATACTTCGACTAAGAACTACAAATATTATCTTCATTTTCTTAACGCACACATTATTGGCTGATATCTTTATATATGATTGCAAGATTCAACTCGAACTAAATGCAATCTAGATGGTGTCTGGATAAATTATTTATCCATTTTATTTTTAATACGTGACATCTATTGACTTTTTCTGCAAGTCTAATTTTTCAATAAGTCAGTTTAATTTTTTTTTTAAACTTTATGAGTAAAATCTTATGATGGACGATCCCAAAATATCTTTTTATCTTTTTATTTTCAATTCTGTCTACTTATTATTTATTTTAATTTTATGCTTATTTTTTGTTATTTGTGTGATAAATTTTGTTTTTATTTTATGTTTTAATTAGGTACTTACCTAATATTTAAACATTTTTTTCTTCTTTTATAGTTGTTTATGTAATATGGCAGACTGGGATTGCACTACCCTCCCAGTCCTGCTGGAATAAAATCTTAAATTTAAAAAAAAAAAAAAAAAAAATGGGTTCCGTACCTCAATCGGTAGAGCTCTTGCCAGGTAAGCAAAGGGTCCTGGGTTCGAGTCCCAGCGGAGCCAATATCTTTTCTGATTTTTCTATCTCAGATTTTCGATTGAGTTTCGCTAATATTGTCTTCATTTAATTAGATAAATAAAGTTTTTCGTCCGATGATTTTCTATAGCGTATAACAATGCTGTTTTCGTATTTGAATATTTACAAATGACGTGTACGAATACGATTAATCAGAAAACACAACATTCAAGAAATACTCGAGGGTTAAACGAATTACAATAATTTTCCATTCGATTAATATTCATTACCAATATGGATTCAGCACTCACATTAAATCTAGATTTGGGCCTCTCGAAGATTTACGAATACAAGTTTATTATACTAAATGAAGAAAAATCCCTTCAAATAACCAAAGGTAAGAAAGTCCCGATATACGAAAACGATTTTCGTGGCGGCATGTGGTCCAAATCACCTCGCGTAAAGGAGATATTGGTATCTCTTTAACTAAGAAAGAGTTTGGGAAAAATGTGACCGGGATAAGAAGATCTCTGTTTTTGGCAATAAATTATTACTTTCTTTGCTTTATTGCCGTGGAAGATACTTTCTTACGTGCAAAAATATTAAAGAAATTGTTTGGACAGGGAATATCAAGGACTTGTTTATCTAAATAATTTAGGAGAAATTAAGACAAGTGAAAAAAAACATAGGTAGCAAATTCACTTAATAAATCTACTATGTGTTTGTAATGTTTTAAACTAACTTACTATTATGTCGTTTAGGGTATATAGGGTTAGGAATGACAAACCGCCACACAAATCTGTCTTGGCACACACTCTAGCTACATTCACACAATTTTGAAGTAAGATTCATGATATTATGTAGTGTTTAGAGTTCTAAATATCCGTTAACTATGATCGTTCAAGAGATTTCAAAATATAAAATAATAATATGATCCAGTACGTAGATTTTAAACATATTTTAAAGATGCATTTGCTCCAGTGCCTATGTAACAAAGCCATCGTGATCTCTCGTAAGAATCTCGCAAGAAAATCGGTTTACACGGAGTCACGGTGAACTGGAAAATCTATTACTAGATTGAACCGTGATGACCTTTCGGAAGCTTCTCTTATGAGATTTACTTATGAGTTCACTGTGACTTGAGATAGGATTCCAGTGTTCTTACAATAGGGCACCGTGGTTAAATGGTTACTGAAGTGAAGACGCGTTTTATTTGAAAAACTTACTGTTACCTTGGGTGGTGAGAGAAGTACTAAATTTTCTTTAACAATATCTATATCTTTATATGACAGAATTGGTAAAGAGAAAAAGTATGTAAAATAATGTAAGAATTACTTGCAATATACCGTCAAACTGTTAACTAAAGCCTGGAGAAGCTTGTAGTCACAAGCAAAGTGGACAGCATGAGACGCGAAGTCGGACCGAAAACTTGGACAGATCTATTCATGCCGGTTTCCAAGGCTCTTCATGCAGCGCAAGATCTTCAGGATTGAAGGAACCTGGTTCATCGGGGCATTTGGGGTAGGAATTACATACCTCAGCGCCGAGGTAGTTTCAAGATAGAATTTATCAGGATTTTTTGAAAAAGAATTAGAGTTAGTTGCAATTTAAAAAAAAAACACTAATTTGCAAACATAATATATTACAAAATAATTGAAATGAGCTTTCACTTTTGCAGGATATTTGACGAGACAGTCATGAGATATTTTTTTTTAATATGTAACAAAATTTAAAAGCTAAGAAAAGTAGGAAATTAACGCCTTAATTTAAAGATTTCAGAAAGAGAAAGAGAGCAAAAAAAAATACAGTAAATAATAGATATTATGAAAGATAAAAAAGTCTAATGTTTTTATTGATAAAAATGATATTGTATTACGAATAATATCTTGAGAAATACTATTGAAAAAGTTTCATATTGCACTTTTGATTTTTGTATAATTAATTTCTAATATTGTTTAACAGGTAATTGGTTAAATCATTTCACTCAAATATATTTGTAAAATTTTTGGGCTATGGTTTTACTACAGCACGTTACGACTAGTTGCTATAGAGCCAAGAACATTTGGTCTATTGCCTTTTTAGTACGCATATCATAAATATGTACACAAGTTAGTTTCGTTAAGACAAAATCAAGAAAAAATAAAATCCAAGGCAATGTTAAACGATACAAAATTGACAAGATTACGTTTGTTAGAATGTACGCAGAAGTCGTAAAGCAAATCAATACGTTTATCTATTCGGTGGTTTTGTATCCAGCCAGCGCGAGCGTTCCTTTTGGCGCCAGTTGTCTACTTCGTCCCCGATTGAGTTTTACTCTTTTCCTGACTTTCTTTCCTCCCTTACTTCCCACAACTTTGCTTATTTCGTATTTATGGGAACGTATTCGATTATCATGCAAACATTTATGCGGGCAAAATTTATATCGCTCTTTTTGCGAATGCCTCGCGAAATGGCTGGGTAATGTATCTTGTAAATTAAGCTACGTTTGAACAAGGTGAAGGGTATGGAACCTGTTAAATTTATCTACCCATTTGGCTGAGATATGTCTTTTGTGTGTGTGTGTGTGTGTGTGTATGTAAAACCTTCGTTGATAAACAAACTGAGGAAATGTTTAACGATACTGAATAAATATGTACCGAGGAATAAAGTTCACAAAATGCTTCGAGGCACTTTCTGAACAAACCCGGCTCGTAAATTCGATGTAAAATAGGAACAAACGCTTTACAATCTTTGGTGCTGTGAACAGTGTTATGCGAAAGAAGTTCATTTCAACTAAAAACCGCAAGTGTTTGCCGAAAACATAGATTCATAAAAAAACTGTCAATCTTAATAGTAAACATGCTGTGGATTGTACGCAACTGATCAAAAACCATTTACCCTACTACATTCATGGATGTTTTCAGTTGTATACGAATTGAAAACACGTTTTTAGTAAGGCCTTTTGTGTGTACTTCTTATGCTTAAGCTACTGTATCACGCTGTACTTAATCGCACTGGGGGTTGGATGGTACCGATGAAACCAATCGGTTACGAGTTTGATGTGAGTCTTCATATACTGGATTTATCTACTATCTTAAATAGGTGTAAGAAAACGATGGTTATTCATAATATTTTTTTTAAGTAAAACTTCTCTACACACGCTTGACTTGGGGAGAAAGCTGGTGAATGCGTGACGAGAGCGTTATGAAAAGTGTGATCGGGCGAAGCGAACGGTCGGACCATTACGCACGCTTGACTTGGGGAGTAAGCTGGTGAATGCGTGACGAGAGCGTTATGAAAAGTGTGATCGGGCGAGGCGAACGAAAGTTGAGAGGGAGATATAAGTTAAAGAAGATTTACTTCAGTCGTGTGGTCTAAAGCGTACTCGTTTTTTTTTTTTTACTCATGAAAAATAATATCGTGGAAATATTATTACAAATAGTATTGCAACCGCAAATTCTTTTTTGTTGTGGTTCAAATGACTCTAGCAATCGCTATTAGTCGTATTTATGAAAAATAATATCGAGGAAATATTATTACAAATAGTATTGCAACCGCAAATTCTTTTTGGTTGTGGTTCATAATGACTCTAGCAATCGCTATTAGTCGTATTTATGAAAAATAATATCGTGGAAATATTATTACAAATAGTATTGCAACCGCAAATTCTTTTTGGTTGTGGTTCATAATGACTCTAGCAATCGCTATTAGTCGTATTTATGAAAAATAATATCGTGGAAATATTATTACAAATAGTATTGCAACCGCAAATTCTTTTTGGTTGTGGTTCATAATGACTCTAGCAATCGCTATTAGTCGTATTTATGAAAAATAATATTGTGGAAATATTATTACAAATAGTATTGCAACCGCAAATTCTTTTTGGTTGTGGTTCATAATGACTCTAGCAATCGCTATTAGTCGTATTTATGAAAAATAATATCGTGGAAATATTATTACAAATAGTATTGCAACCGCAAATTCTTTTTGGTTGTGGTTCATAATGACTCTAGCAATCGCTATTGGTCGTATTTTTTTGACAGGTATGTTTGGTACAGTTTATTACATAAATCGGCTTTACACAAAGGTTCATAAAGAACGGCCAGATATTTTAAAATCAACTTTGGATTGCAGTAGCAGAGAACTTACTCATTTTCATTACAAGATATATTCAATTCAAAGGGGTTTTTTTAATTAAGAATAATTTTTAAAGAAATCAAAAAAAATCAAACACGTGAATTTCAATTATACGTTCTTCAATATCCCATCAGATTGGGATTGTTATCAAATCTTGAGTTGTATCTAGTTGCTTCTGAATTATTGTTGAATCCCGGATTAAAAATATTATAACTTAGGTCAGGGGTGGCGAACCAATGGCACGCGACACAATATTTTGGGCACGTCACTGATCAGTGATCACAAAATTTATTATGCACTACAAAAAAAAAGCGTGAAGAGTATTTTTTATTTTTTTTTATTTATTTATTTATTTATTTATTTCAAGATTTTTGTTTATACATTACAATGATAATATATGCAAGATTACAAAATAATTCATGTTTTATTCTACTACTCCATAAGTTTAGCTCTAGGAGCTCGTGTTTATGGGAGGAGTATTTTACATGCAAAAAAATAATAATGATGTTCATTATGTAAACAATTTTCAAAAAATTAATGAAATAAATATCTTAGGTAGGTACACAATTTAGACAAAAATAGTTATATAAGGACAATATCAATACATTTTTTTTATATTAAATATTGCTGTTTAAGTAAGGGTAAATTAATTAATTACATAAAGGGTAAACATTAAGGGTACAATATGTCATTATCCAATTTAAGGGACTTAATTTGTTTTTTGAATAATTCATAATTCAGTGTATCTGTTATATTAATTTTGTTATTGGATAATAATATATTGTACCATCTTACACCTAAATACAAATAGTGGTGCTGAGCCGTGGTCGTTCTAAGCATAGGGATGGCTATTAAGCCATTGGTTTTAAATCTATTGCTTATGCTATCTGAGGGGTGAATTTTTTGAATAAAATATTCTTTATAAATTTGGCATAAGGCGTTTCTCTTATACAATTCTATAATAGATGGTACATTAAATTCCCGAAATATCTGTATAGTAGGGAAGTCGTATGGTTTTCTAAGAATGGTTTTTATAATTATTCTTTGAATTATAATTATGGGCTGTAAGGAAGCCTTAAAGGCCCCTCCCCACCCAATAATGCCGTACTGTAATATATAGGTATAGTAGGTGAACGAGCGAACCCGAGTGCCTACGCTGCAAAACAGAGAAATATGTCATGATTTGTAAAGGTGAAGCGAAGGTGTATGTTTTATGTTCTGGAACAGTGGTATGTAGAACATCGTCTGTGAAACGGCATTTTGAAACAAATCACAAATCCGTTAGTCAAAAAAGCGAACTAAAGCAAAAAGAAGTAATTGCAAGTGCATTAAAAGACAGAAATAAACAGTCAAAGACTCGATTAGAAACCGTTTGACAGATGACTCCAGTTCAGCACGCATTCTGCTCAAAGTAACATCTTACAACCCTAACATATGTTATTTGTCATCTAACCTGCAACAACAGATTATACTTTAATTTAAATGACGCTTATAATGCAAAATGTTTCGTATTTTTGTAGTAAATAAAGAGTTTTTAAGTAGTAAGTAGGTATTTATTTTTATTATTTTCCCAATAATCAAAAAGTCAAAATTATTTGATGGCACGTCTATGACCTCATTAAACATTCCTTTAGAAAAATGGCACGTTGATATGTAAAGGTTCGCCATCCCTGACTTAGGTACTTGCTTTTGACGACTTTTAAAAGACACAGAAGCTTTAAAAAAGCTCTCATCACGGCAGTAAAACAAATCATGAAATTTGTGATGATTTGTTTAACAGTCAGATTTTAAATGTTGTAAATCAGACCCCAGAGGGAACCCCAAGAAGGGGGAGGGGGAGGGGGTCGGAAGTGACGAGTCGCTTAAGGATTTCCTTTGCCTGATTTACGACGACAATATTTTTCCTCTAACGTTTCCTTGTCAACGGGCAAATATCGGACCGAATAGAATTTTCTAGAAGAAGTGAAAAAAGATTCGGGAATTTATAAGCAATACGGAATATATGAATAGATTAGATGGATATTACTAAGCCAAATGATGTTAAAACGACGATGCTGTTAAAAATCTGGCGGACAAATAGATAAATGCCGTCTTTATATAGATTTATGGGTACGTATTTTTGGAATTTGACGCTGTTTGTTATTTGTGTCAACCAATTTAGAAATAACATAAATTTTTTTACAAGGTTAAATGAGTCCTACAATTTCAATACCCGCTATATCCGATTTTTTGACAAAATGATCTGAGTATGACATCTTGTTAACATTTTTGCGAGGAACAAGACTAATCTAAAATTGAGCTTCAAAAGCTCCTTTATCAAGACCAAAAACCATGTTAAAACTGCGAGTGAGAAACAAAATCCGCTATATCATTCAAGAAGCTACTATCAAAACCCGCTATATCGGAATTCAACCAAACACGAGCAGTTATTTTGCCAAGATGGCGGATGTAGAAATCACGCCCCTCTATCGCGTTATTTACGAGTACGAGTTCCACCGTGGCACCTGGTGATGCAGAAACGGCTCGAAGGATTAATGATGTGTATGGCGACGGTGCCGCAAAAGAAAACACAGTGCGTTTTGGTTCCAACGTTTTCGTTTTGGAAATTTTGACCTGCAGAACAAGCCCCGTGGACGGCCAGAGACCAAAGTTGATAATGAAGAATTGAAGGCTATTGTGGAAGCGGATCTATCGCAAACCACGTCCGAGTCAGCTTCATGCTGCGTTGTTTGTGATAAAACTGTTTTAATCCATTTGAAGCAAATTGGGAAGGTGAAAAAGCTTGAAAGGTAGGTACCTCACGAATTGAGTGAAGCAAATCAACAAACGCGCGTTGACCGCTAGACCACACACTGCACAACAGACGGCTACCAAATTAGAGGTACTCTCCGGACCTTGCCCCAAGAGATTACCATTTTTTTTCGAAATTCGGATAACTTCTCGCAAGGGAAAAAATTCAACTCCGATGGGGCAGTCCAAACCGCCTTCAAAGATTTTATTGATTCCCGTCCGAATGGTTTTTTTAGTAAAGGGATCAATGAACTACCTATGAGATGGCAAAAGTGCATAGATAGCAATAGTACATACTTTGATTAAATAAATATATTATATAAAAAAAAAATCGACTTTATGTTCCTCCCATACAAAACGCCAATTTCATATGTAAGGACCTAATACTTATATCTGAAGGCGTCTTGAGTGAAAATCCGTTGTGAAATTATTTTTACTAATAATTTCGACTCTCCGAAGTAGCATGCGGCAATCACAAAATACGACATACTTATACGTGCAGACGGCTAACGCTAAATATTCCTGCTTACATATAATATAACTTTTATATCTGAATATAACACAAGAGTCCCAACTGGTACCAACCGTCTCGAGCCAGTGAGATTATGGAGTCCCCAATTTTGGTATGGTGTGATGCTGAATAAATTAATAAATTGATACTGCTTTCTAACAACGTATGTAGTGACACTGGAGGTCTAGATTTGTTCAAAATAAATAAATGTAGCTTCGTTTAACAAAAAAATTTGAATCTTGCGAGAGCCTTGAAGGAGTAACCATCTGTTACTTATACCAGGGCGGGTAAGTGGTGGATAACCTCCACTGGACAAAATGTCAGCCGGACGAACTATCGCCGGACCAAATGTCGCCGGACCAACTGTCATGGAACCAGAAATTGAACGACTCAAATATCATGCCACGTGTTCGTTCTAGTTCCTGGAATTTTTTAATATTTTTAATTTGATACAATAACTTTATGAAAAGTTATTTTCGATAATATCCCCTTTTTGTAAAGTTCATTATAATTATGCTTAACTTAATACAATAGAAAAAAGCTTATATATGAAGAGGGACAAACAATGAGAGATTAAAAAGGTTATTATTTGTTTTAAAGCTGATTATTTAACAATCCGTTCGCTCCAAAAGGGAGTTATGTACTTAAACCAAAACTCGTTCAAAAATCGACTCCATTTCAGCGAAAATTCTCAAATCCCAATGTCAAAGCACATTCCTAATTCGAACCCGCAAAAGCTCTTCTGGAAACTCCGTGAATGGTAAATGTAGCCTGGATTTGAGTTTTCACATTTACAGGCCTGAAAAGTGCCTGAAAGTTGTTTTACCTATGTACTTTACTTTTATGTGCGAATGTGTGAGCGGAAGAAAAATATAAATATTTAAATTGTAAGGAAGCATTGGCTGCCCTTTTCTGTTGTTTTTTTCAGTTCATACTGTGTTTTATGATAAAGGGGATGTCGAGTAATTATTTTTTCTTCGTGGAATGAAATATGAAAAGTATAAACATACAACATGCAAACAATTCGTTTGAAATATCTAAAACAAATCCATACGATGATAACTACTAAAAACCATTAACTTTTTTAGCATCGTTGTGATTTGAAACTCGATGAAACGAAAACTAGCAAAGCTAAAAAGGGACAAACACATACATCTGTATAAATAAGTCTCCTCTTTGTGTGGTGATTCGTAGCCTTCCCACTCTTGTCTACTTGAATTTTCCGAAGGATTCACTTCTACCGCGTGTGAATTGCACACTCTGTTTTTTTTTTAAATTATTTTTGACAAAGGTAGATTCTTAAAAATACAGGAAAACAACCCCATTTGTTTTATGTACTTATTCCTGCAAAAAATCATTCTGTCAATTTGAATGGTATTCGTAAACAGTTTCAACATTTTTTTTACATTAATCCCACACAGGAGGCCATGAGGAAAATAATTTTCCTCAGAACTTATGTCATTTTTGAAGATGCTATGTGGAGGGTCTTTTAAAGGATAGGAAGTTCTGGGAAGGAAAACGGTGTGAGGGGTGGTAGGAATCTAGGGGGTCAATGTCTCCAGAAGTGACGGACGTATGAATCCATCCATCTCCCTGCGGTGCAAGACGATGGGTCGAGGGAGACCATCTGGAGAGGTCAAAGGGTCTCACCAAACTAGGCTCTCCCTCGGACCGTCACGCAGCTGATGGGCAGGCTCATTCGCCGCCAACACCTGGGCACACGTCACCCGATGAACCCGGGTACCCCTGCTAAGTCACCAGATGTAGCAAAACACTTGGGGTGACCTATGGCAGAGGCGTCGGTTATCCTATTAATAATTAATTATAAGTAACATGAAAACATAAAAAAATATACTTATCATTAAAATGTACGTGTTTTGCCTAATTATAAAAATAATAACACTAGGATGATTTGTATTTCGCCGTTTTTGTGAAAAATCACGTCCAGAGCGCTGGAAAGGTACTTGAAATGATTTTTCATAAAAACGGATATCTATAAAAAATCAATGAATTTATCGAAATAGTAATAATTATAGAAGAACAGATAAAATCTATTTTCCCTAAAAAATGTGATCTACCACAGATACATTATTTGTAAATATGAATAAGCAAAACAATTAAAATGAAGCAGATGATAATATCACCAGTCAGCACTTAAATACTTAATGCGAGCTCCAGAATTAACAAAATACAAATATTTACACAGGCCCTTGAAGAGTAACGAAACAATACAAATGCCCTAGCAGTACAGTTTATTATTATCTCAGCAGTACCGGGAGTACCGGTACATAAGTTTGGTTGAAATGTCGGGCGAGCCATCACTCCGGTCGGCCCCGGTCATTTGTCAGTCCCGCGTCATTCTCGCAGAGTCGGCGGGCGGCGGACTAGGGGCGGCGAACAAGTGACGCTAACTAGCGAGCTCGTTAACGGCGGCGTAGAGCGTCGCCCCGCGGAGGTAACGACGTAGCGAGGGCAAGTAACGGCGTGGAGGCGTTACGGCGCACAGTGGGCAAGCCAACGGATTTAAGAGAAACATACCAAAAGTTAAAATGTTTCTACGTGCCCACCAACTTTTATAACTAAAGTATATTTTTCCTGTTTTCTGTTAAATAAATACCTATTTGTTTTTGTGATTTCTGTAAAATATATATATATTAATGTTTGGTTTTGGGGTAGGTCAGGAAAACTCACTTTTTTTTTTAGCCCTCCGGGTACAGGCGAAAATCGACCACTCTGCCTGTCCAGTTTCACCGACCGCAGAGGTCGATTTGGCCTAGCAAGGCGTGTGGACCGGGATTTCATACAAACGGCCGTTCCAAAAAAACGCGTTTTGGTGATCCGATAATCGACACTTTTCCCCCTCGATCCGCAAGACCTCACGGCGTATTGTCGCTTAAAAAAAAAAAAGACGCTTACGCCCTTTCGATTTCCGTCGCCCGCCTCGACCCGCAGGCGATAATCGACCTCAGCTCCTCGAGTTTCACCGACCGCAGAGATCAATTTGGCCCGAAAGGGGGCACGGACGGCGCTCTCTGCGGGTCAGACCAAATTTCATATAAAAAAGATGACGCAGGGTCAACAGCGCTCCCAAACGGCGAAAACTACAATTAGATCTCTCACCGACGAAGAAATTCGACCTCAGTTATATTTCTCGCCGACAGGTTTACCCGTTAAAAAACGTCGAACCGTTTAGTAAAGAGATTTCCCATACAAAACTGATTTCACTAGGAATTTATTCGAATTTTTTTAACGGCGTTTTCGAAAATAGCGGAGAAAAATTGACATTTTAAAGGCCCTTTGCGGGAACTTAGATTGCGGCGAAAACAAACATTTTGCACGAAATGTTTTTGATTAAATAGAAGGTATACAAGTTTAAGAAACTTTTAAAATGAAAACATGTGTAGCTTCCCATTTAAAATGTTACACTATATTGCATCAAATATTGAAATTTTTCTGACATTTTCTGAAATCGATCTATCATCAACAATGCATAATTTTCCAGCCAGTTAATATAAACTCGAGGTAGGTACTGGCGTTAAAAATGTGAATGATTTAAATGCAGAAAATCGCGGTAGGTACCTACCGTTCTATTGAATTATTGCTAATTCGCTAAGTATTTATTGAGAAAACGCGTAAGTAGGTACCTACACCAACATTATTTTTCTCGGTATGTACTAGGTAGGTACCATCTTACGAGATTTTTTCCTTTAAATGTTAAATCGAAAATTAATGATATGAAATGAAAAAAATCATCCAAGATGGTAATTTTTGAAATATGTAGGAACACGGAGGTTGCTTCTGGATAACCACTGTTGGTATGAATGTTATTTTTAAATTAGTAAAGTTCATTTTCACGTAATGTGCGGTTTTTATTTATTCAATTATCTTCAAAACTTATAATATTTATTATTATTTATTTAAACTATTATTTCAAAACAGAAATAATTACGGAACTTGAATAGAATTTGAACAGAACTTTCACAGAACGTTAAAATTAACTTGAAAAATTGAAGATTTTTAAATAAATTTTTTGAAAAACCCAGCCTAAATATATTTCATATGTTTTTTTTACGTATGTGCAGGTACCTCTACATAGAATCTATGCAGGTACCTACATGCACATAACAACTCAAAATCTGATGATATTGCTTATGATTTTTTTGTAAATGTATAATAAAATTGCTTGAAGTGGAATGGTATAATTTTTTTCAAAAATATTAAATTTACATACCGCTTTTTTTGTATTTTGTATTTTAATGATAATCATTCAACGTGGAATTGGTATCGCCGCCCCGGGAACCATTCATTGGTTTCTATATTCAATAGTGAGCTCTGGCATCATGAAATTATGCATTGCTAAACTTTTTTTTTAAATTAGCTCCACACAGGAGGCACCGAGGAAAACAATTTCCCTAGGGGCCTATGTCATCTTTGAGGATGCTGTGTGGAGGGTTTTTTAAGGGAAAGAAAGGAGAAGAAGATATAAGAAGGAAAAGGGTATGAGGGGTGGGTAGGAATCTGGGGGTCAGTGTGGCCAGGAGTAACGGACGTATGAATCTATTCCTCACACTGCGGTGCGAGGCGAAGGGTTGGGAGAATCTGGCTGGAGAGATAAAAAGCCTCCCTCAATCAGTCTCCTCCAATCCAGCCCGCCATGCAGTGGTAGGTCAAACGTATCCGCCACCAAGACCTAGACTAACCTCATCCCATGAACCCGGGCACCCCTGCTAAGTCATCAAACGTAGCGAACCACTTAGGTGACCTTTGACAGCGGTGTTGGTTCATCCGATTGCGATGAGACTTTTGGAATTTGATGTGTGCATTCCCGCGATGGTTTCTGAATACAATAATGATCAATCGGGATACAATAATGAACCGGGCGACTGAAGTAGGTGCACATTTCTCGCTTTTTGAAAACTAAATGTACCGGGAATGAATTAATGAGGCGCGAGAGGGGGGGAGGAAAAAGCTCCACACAGGAGACCCTGAGGAAAATAATTTCCCTCACGGTCATGTCATCTTTGGAGATGCTGGATGGAGGGTTTTTTAAGGCAAAGAAGGAGATGAGAGTTCTGAGAAGGAAAAGGGTTTAAGGGGTGGGTAGGAATCTGGGGTTCAGTGTGTCCTGGTCATCCGCCTCCAAGACCTAGACAAACCTCACCCCATAAATCCGGGCACCCCTACTAAATCACCAAACGTAGCGAACCACTTAGGGTGACCTACGGCATGAGTGTTGGTTATCCAATGAAGGTCATCTTTGGGGATTTTTATTTCTACATAACATTATATACAACGGTTACCCGGCATGCGTTGCAAGATCACTGTAACCTCGGGGTCAACTTAACTGTAACGGTTCCATTCCAAGTTCCGGGAAACTACATTATAATGCAAGCGCCTTGCAAACGTCTGCACTATATTATAACATTATATACAACGGGTTCCCGGCATGCGTTGCAAAGTCACTGTAACCTCGGGGTCAACTTAACTGTAATGGTTCCATCCCCATTCCCGGGAAATAACATTTTAAAGCAAGTGCCTGCAATATATAAAATGATATACAACGGTTGCTCGGCATGCGTTGCAAGGTCACTGTAACCTCATGGTCAACTTAACTGTAATGGTTCTATTCAAATTCCTGGGAAATTACATTTTAATGCAAGCGCTGCACTACATAACATTATATACAACGGGTACACGGCATGCGTTGCGAGGTCACTGTAACCTCAGGTTTCTTCTTATATTTAATTCAACACACACTCCTCCTCGCTTCATCCACGTTCACACGCAAATCGCATAATTTTTTAACCCGTTAGTTGCATTTTTGCAACGGGCCCCGCTAGTATATATATAGTATTGTTTGGTTTTGGGGTAGGTCAGGAAAACTCACTTTTTTTTTTAATCCTCCGAGTACAGGCGAAAATCGACCACTCTGCCTGTCGAGTTTCACCAACCGCAGAGGTCGATTTGGCCGAGCAAGGCTTGTGGACCGGGATTTCATACAAACGGCCGTTCCAAAAAAACGCGTTTTGGTGATCCGATAATCGACTCTTTTCCCCCTCGATCCGCAAGACCTTACGGCGTATTGTCGCTTAAAAACGAAAAAGACGCTTACGCCCTTTCGATTTCCCTCGCCCGCCTCGGCCCGCAGGCGATAATCGACCTCCGCTCCTCGAGTTTCACCGACCGCAGAGATCAATTTGGCCCGAAAGGGGGCACGGACGGCGTTCTCTGCCGGTCAGACCAGATTTCATATAAAAAAGATGACGCAGGGTCAACAGCGCTCCCAAACGGCGAAAACTACAATTAGATCTCTCACCGACGAAGAAATTCGACCTCAGTTATATTTCTCGCCGACAGGTTCACCCGTTAAAAAACGTCGAACCGTTTAGTAAAGAGATTTCCCATACAAAACTGATTTTTCTAGGGATTCATTCGAATTTTTTTAAGGGCGTTCTCGAAAATATCGTAGAAAAATTGACATTTAAAGGCCCTTTGCGGGAACTTAGATTGCGGCGAAAACAAACATTTTGCACGAAATGTTTTTGATTAAATAGAAGGTATACAAGTTTAAGAAACTTTTAAAATAAAAACATGTATAGCTTCCCATTTAAAATGTTTCACAATGTCGCGTCAAACTTTGCAATTATATTGACATTTGCGAAAAATTCAATAACATCCATAATGCACATGGTTTTCAGCCTGTTAAATCGGTAGATATTTTAAATCTTTATGTAATTTTTTCCAACCTTGCAATACTGAACATGGAACATCATCCAAAACCACCGCAAGATTTCAGCGAGGCCCTGACAGAGTTAGCTGACGTAATTTGTATGGGAAATGTTCTTAAACCAGCGCAGGTGTTCGATTTTCAGGCTTTGCTTCAGGTGGTTATGACAACTTTTAACGGTTGTCTTGCCATATAGATAAAATATTATTTTAGAATATTTTGATGAACTAGGTAGGTACCCTGAAAATTACATAAATGGATAAATAATTATCCACGGGTATCATCTATAAATTATAGCTCATGAACGACTGGAGCAAATTGGATAATTATTTTTGCGTTGGTTTCGTTATTGTTCAGGCAAGGTTTGTATAAACTAAATGAGCTCTGGAATTATAAAATTTGTTTAAAATTAATCGCCGAAATCTATATATGCGCATAGCTTCCGAGCCAATGCACCAAATTGGATAGTTCTTTCTTTGTTGTATGTGCTAATATTAGGACAAGGTTTGAATAAAATTACTGGTGAGCTCTGGCATAACGAAATTTGTTTAAAAATGATTCGCCGAAATGTAAGTACGCTCATAACTTCAGAACGACTGCACGTAATTGAATAATTCTTTTTTTGTTGCGTTCCTTATTGTTCGGATAAAGTTTGTATAAAACTACTGGTGAGCTCTGGCATTATGAAATTTGCATACAAATGAATCCCGGAAATGTATGTACGCGCATAACTTCCGAAAGACTGCACCAAATTGAATAAATCTTTTTTTGTTGTCTTCGACACTGTTAGGACAATGTTTTGTATAAAACTACTGGTGAGCTCTGGCATTATGAAGTTTGCATAAAAATGAATCGTCGAAATGTATGTACGCGTATAACTTCCGAAAGACAGCACCAAATTGAATAATTATTTTTTTGTTATGTTTGTTTGTTTGAGGGGGGGAAGAAAACCAGGGAGGGGGGAGGGTAACCTGGGAAGGGGGAGGGGAACCCGGGAGGGGGTTTTGCGGGATGGAGGAAAGGGGGGGGGGGGGAGTAGAGTACGCTATGAAAGAATATTTTTTCTGTTCTTTTTTTTACTCGAATAAAACAAAATTTTAAAAGGATAAATACCAGGAGTGCAGAACTAAGCAAGGGAAAATATATTAAGAACATGTTTTTTTTCAATTATTTCTGGCTTTTTGGGAAAGGTGAATTTGTATGCATTTAATTATTTTTTTTTACATGAGCTCCACACAGGAGGCCGTGGAGAAAATAATTTCCCTCAGGTCCTATGTCATCTTTGGGGATGCTGTGTGGAGGATTTTTTTTAGGAAAGGAAGGAGATGAGAGTTCTGGGAAGGAAAAGGGTTTAAGGGGTTGGTAGGAATCTGGGGTTCAGTGTGTTCTGGGCATCCGCCTCCAAGACCTAGACAGACCTCACCCCATGAACCCGGGCACCCCTACTAAATCACCAAACGTAGCGAACCACTTGGGGTGACCTATGGCAGAGGTGTTGGTTAACCAATAAAGGTCAACTTTGGGGATTTGTATTTCTACATAACATTATATACAACGGGTACCCGGCATGCGTTGCAACAACACTGTAACCTCGGAGTCAACTTAACTGTAATGGTTCCATTCCAAGTTCCGGGAAACTACATTATAATTCAAGCGCCTTGCAAACGCATGCACTGTATTATAACATTACATACAACGGGTACCCGGCATGCGTTGCAACATCACTGTAATCTCAGGGTCAACTTAACTGTAATAGTTCCATTCCAAGTTCCGGGAAACTACATTATAATGCAAGCGCCTTGCAAACGCCTGCTTTATATTATAACATTATATACAAAGGGTACCCGGCATGCGTTGCAACATCACTGTAATCTCGGGGTCAACTTAACTGTAATGGTTCCATTCCAAGTTCCGGGAAACTACATTATAATGCAAGCGCCTTGCAAACGCCTGCAATATATTATAACATTATATACAACGGGTACACGGCATGCGTTGCAAGATCACTGTAACCTCGGGGTCAACTTAACTGTAATGGTTCCATTCCAAGTTCCTGAAAACTACATTATAATACAAGCGCCTTGCAAACGCCTGCTTTACATTATAACATTATATACAAAGGGTACCCGGCATGCGTTGCAAGGTCACTGTAACCTCAGGTTTCTTCTTATATTTAATTCAACACACACTCCTCCTCGCTTCATCCACGTTCACACGCAAATCGCATAATTTTTTAACCCGTTAGTTGCATTTTTGCAACGGGCCCCGCTAGTATATATTAATGTTTGGTTTTGGGGTAGGTCAGGAAAACTCACTTTTTTTTTTAGCCCTCCGGGTACAGGCGAAAATCGACCACTCTGCCTGTCGAGTTTCACCGACCGCAGAGGTCGATTTGGCCGAGCAAGGCTTGTGGACCGGGATTTCATACAAACGGCCGTTCCAAAAAAACGCGTTTTGGTGATCCGATAATCGACTCTTTTCCCCCTCGATCCGCAAGACCTCACGGCGTATTGTCGCTTAAAAACGAAAAAGACGCTTACGCCCTTTCGATTTCCGTCGCCCGCCTCGACCCGCAGGCGATAATCGACCTCAGCTCCTCGAGTTTCACCGACCGCAGAGATCAATTTGGCCCGAAAGGGGGCACGGACGGCGCTCTCTGCGGGTCAGACCAGATTTCATATAAAAAAGATGACGCAGGGTCAACAGCGCTCCCAAACGGCGAAAACTACAATTAGATCTCTCACCGACGAAGAAATTCGACCTCAGTTATATTTCTTGCCGACAGGTTCACCCGTTAAAAAACGTCGAACCGTTTAGTAAAGAGATTTCCC
This sequence comes from Limnephilus marmoratus, assembly GCA_917880885.1. Classification (NCBI taxonomy): domain Eukaryota; kingdom Metazoa; phylum Arthropoda; class Insecta; order Trichoptera; family Limnephilidae; genus Limnephilus; species Limnephilus marmoratus. The sequence continues at coordinate 25,011,189 of OU862923.1, read as the reverse complement.
ATACAAAACTGATTTTTCTAGGGATTTATTCGAATTTTTTTAACGGCGTTTTCGAAAATAGCGGAGAAAAATTGACATTTTAAAGGCCCTTTGCGGGAACTTAGATTGCGGCGAAAACAAACATTTTGCACGAAATGTTTTTGATTAAATAGAAGGTATACAAGTTTAAAAAACTTTTAAAATGAAAACATGTGTAGCTTCCCATTTAAAATGTTACACTATATTGCATCAAATATTGAAATTTTTCTGACATTTTCTGAAATCGATCTATCATCAACAATGCATAATTTTCCAGCCAGTTAATATAAACTCGAGGTAGGTACTGGCGTTAAAAATGTGAATGATTTAAATGCAGAAAATCGCGGTAGGTACCTACCGTTCTATTGAATTATTGCTAATTCGCTAAGTATTTATTGAGAAAACGCGTAAGTAGGTACCTACACCAACATTATTTTTCTCGGTATGTACTAGGTAGGTACCATCTTACGAGATTTTTTCCTTTAAATGTTAAATCGAAAATTAATGATATGAAATGAAAAAAATCATCCAAGATGGTAATTTTTGAAATATGTAGGAACACGGAGGTTGCTTCTGGATAACCACTGTTGGTATGAATGTTATTTTTAAATTAGTAAAGTTCATTTTCACGTAATGTGCGGTTTTTATTTATTCAATTATCTTCAAAACTTATAATATTTATTATTATTTATTTAAACTATTATTTCAAAACAGAAATAATTACGGAACTTGAATAGAATTTGAACAGAACTTTCACAGAACGTTAAAATTAACTTGAAAAATTGAAGATTTTTAAATAAATTTTTTGAAAAACCCAGCCTAAATATATTTCATATGTTTTTTTTACGTATGTGCAGGTACCTCTACATAGAATCTATGCAGGTACCTACATGCACATAACAACTCAAAATCTGATGATATTGCTTATGATTTTTTTGTAAATGTATAATAAAATTGCTTGAAGTGGAATGGTATAATTTTTTTCAAAAATATTAAATTTACGTACCGCTTTTTTTGTATTTTGTATTTTAATGATAATCATTCAACGTGGAATTGGTATCGCCGCCCCGGGAACCATTCATTGGTTTCTATATACAATAGTGAGCTCTGGCATCATGAAATTATGCATTGCTAAACTTTTTTTTTACATTAGCTCCACACAGGAGGCACCGAGGAAAACAATTTCCCTAGGGGCCTATGTCATCTTTGAGGATGCTGTGTCGAAGGTTTTTTGAGGGAAAGAAAGGAGAAGAAGATATAATAAGGAAAAGGGTATGAGGGGTGGGTAGGAATCTGAGGGTCAGTGTCGCCAGGAGTAACGGACGTATGAATCTATTCCTCACACTGCGGTGCGAGGCGAAGGGTTGGGAGAATCTGGCTGGAGAGATAAAAAGCCTCCCTCAATCAGTCTCCTCCGATCCAGCCCGCCATGCAGTGGTTGGTCAAACGTATCCGCCACCAAGACCTAGACAAACCTCATCCCATGAACCCGGGCACCCCTGCTAAGTCACCAATCGTAGCGAACCACTTGGGTGACCTATGACAGCGGTGTTGGTTCATCCGATTGCGATGAGACTTTGGGAATTTGATGTGTGCATTCCCGCGATGGTTTTATGAAAACAATAATGATCAATCGGGATACAATAATGAACCGGGCGACCGAAGTAGGTGCACATTTCTCGCTTTTTGAAAACTAAATGTACCGGGAATGAATTAATGAAGCGCGAGAGGGGGGCAGGAAAAAGCTTCACACAGGAGACCCTGAGGAAAATAATTTTCCCTCACGGTCATGTCATCTTTGGAGATGCTGGGTGGAGGGTTTTTTAAGGCAAAGAAGGAGATGAGAGTTCTGAGAAGGAAAAGGGTTTAAGGGGTGGGTAGGAATCTGGGGTTCAGTGTGTCCTGGTCATCCGCCTCCAAAACCTAGACAAACCTCACCCCATAAATCCGGGCACCCCTACTAAATCACCAAACGTAGCGAACCACTTGGGGTGACCTACGGCATGAGTGTTGGTTATCCAATAAAGGTCATCTTAGGGGATTTTTATTTCTACATAACATTATATACAACGGTTACCCGGCATGCGTTGCAACATCACTGTAACCTCGGGGTCAACTTAACTGTAACGGTTCCATTCCAAGTTCCGGGAAACTACATTATAATGCAAGCGCCTTGCAAACGTCTGCACTATATTATAATATTATATACAACGGGTTCCCGGCATGCGTTGCAAGGTCACTGTAACCTCGGGGTCAACTTAACTGTAATGGTTCCATCCCCATTCCCGGGAAATAACATTTTAAAGCAAGTGCCTGCAATATATAAAATGATATACAACGGTTGCTCGGCATGCGTTGCAAGGTCACTGTAACCTCATGGTCAACTTAACTGTAATGGTTCTATTCAAATTCCTTAGAAATTACATTTTGATGCAAGCGCTGCACTACATAAAATTATAAACAACGGGTACCCGGCATGCGTTACAAAGTCACTGTAACCTCAGGTTTCTTCAAATATTTAATTTAACACACACTCCTCCTCGCTTCATCCACGTTCACACGTCAAATCGCATAGTGTTTTAACCCGTTAATTGCTTTTGCAATGGGCCCAGCTAGTATATATATAGTATTGTTTGGTTTTGGGAGAGGTCTTTTTCCGCGCACTTTTTGGTTGACGCAAAAACGACCAGTACGCCCTTTGCGTTTCACCCACCTCAAGGTTCACTTTCGGTTGAAGCAAATTGGGACTGAAAACTGTAAGCAAATTTTTTTCGACAAAATGAAATATATACAGGGATTTATTCTCCGATACGAATCGGCGGCGAAAACTAGAAGCTCTACTCGAATCACTCGATTCGGCTCGGTTGTATTTCCCGCCGACAGATAGCGTTTCAAAAAAAAAATGACAAAAAAAGACTTAGCATTTTCCTCAAAGGAAAATGCTAGGTCTATGGTCAAAATCTTAGATGTCAAATTTTTAGCCTAACAAAACGGAACTCTCGGCGGTTTCGGTCGTTGTTTTTCGGAAAACGACATTACCGCCGAAAAACCGATTCCGGGCTAGATGTTTTTTGAAAATACGATAGCCGGATAGATTCCGCAACTTTTAACACCAATAAAACATATGATTCTCATATAAAATACGTCAGGAGATGCTGACGAAACACGAAATTTTCCGAAAAAAAATCATCAAAATACGCGCTCACAGATTCCATCGGAAGTTTAAATATTCCTGGCCAGTTCAAATTAATACGTTTTTCATTCGGGGTAGGTACCTACTTATTTCGGTAGTATTGCAAATATGATGAAAAAAGCTAAGATTGCCGGAATCTAAGGAAATGCGCAGGTACCTACCTGAATGGGTACCTACACAACGAATTAGGTTTTAATGCAATAAATACTACGGTAAGGTTGTTTCGATGATACAGAATAATGGAACTTTTTTTAAGTTAATTTTCACGTTCTGTGATGGTTCTACTCAAATTCTATTGTTTTATCATTACAGACCAGTTACATCACAAAACTGAAATAATTACAGAACTCGAACGGAACTTTATAGAACTGAAAATTTACTAGAAAAATTTAAAGAATTGTCAATTTTTTTTATTAATTATTATTTTTTATTTTTAAGTGTGTTCTATTTGAACATTGTTAAATAAAAAAAAAAAAATATATATATATATATATATACATTACGCGTGTTCTAGGTAGGTACTTACTTGCGGGGACTTTTTTCATTTAAAAATCAAAACATGATATTGAATGAATTTATTTATAGTGAAAATTATTTTATGCTCAACAGCATAATGGCGTCGTTTTGGTGAAATATTACAACAAAGTACCTACTTAGTACTTACACTTGCAAAATGAAATACAATACAACTACAATAGTGAGCTCCGGCATAATGAAATTTTGCACTGCTAAACCGTGCAACCGATTGTTATTATTAATGGACTATTTGTGCGTAAATAAATTAATTATATACAGCGGGTACCCGGCATGCGTTGCGAGGCCACTTTAACTTCGGGGTCAACTAAACCGTAATGGTTCCCTACCAAGTCCCGGGAAACAACATTATAAAATTATGCACTTTATAAAATTATATACAACGGGTACCCGGCATGCGTTGCAAGGCCACTTTAACCTAAGGGTCAACTAAACTGTAATGGTTCCATCCCAAGTCCCCGGAAACTACATAATAATGCAAGCGCCTGCACTATGTAACATTATATACAACGGGTACCCGGCGTGCGTTGCAAGGTCACTGTAACCTAGGAGTCAACTTTACTGTAATGGTTTCATCCCGATTCCCGGGAAATAAAATTTTAATGCAAGCGCCTGCAATTTATAACATAATATACAACGGGTACACGGCATGCGTTGCAAGGTCACTGTAACTTCGGGGTCAACTTAACTGTAATGGTTCCATCCCAATTCCCGGGAAATAACATTTTAAAGCAAGTGCCTGCAATATATAACATGATATACAACGGTTACTCGGCATGCGTTGCAAGGTCACTGTAACCTCGGGATCAACTTAACTGTAATGGTTCCATTCCAATTCCTGGGAAATTACATTTTAATGCAAGCGCTGCACTACATAACATTATATACAACGGGTACCCGGCATGCGTTGCAAGGCCACTGTGAACTCAGGTTTCTTCATATATTTAATTTAACACACACTCCTCCTCGCTTCATCCACGTTCACACGTCAAATCGCATAGTGTCTTAACCCGTCAGTTGCTTCTGCAACGGGCAAAACCTAGTATATATAGTATTGTTCACTTTGGGAAAGCTCTTTTTCCGCGCACTTTTTCGTTGACGCAAAAACGACCAGTACGCCCTTTACGTTTCACCCACCTCAAGGTTCACTTTCGGTTAAAGCAAATTCAGTGCACCCTCAGTACTTTGATTTTGCGAGGTCAGTTTTTTTCGACAAAATTAGCGCCTTATTCACAGAAAAACTGACGCGAATCAACGGCGAAAACTAGAACCAATAGTAAAATTACACTCAATTCGGCCAGGTTACATTTCCCGCCGACAGGTTCGCGTTTCCAAAAAAATGATGTCATTTTGGCCATCAGTTTCGATGCAAATGAAAATGCTAGGAATATTGAGTCAGGTCAGGGATCTCAGACGTCAAATTTTTAGCCTAACAAAGCAGACTTTTCACGGTTTTCGGTAGTGGTTTTACGGTACGCGGCATTGCGGCCCCAAAACCGATCCCGGCTCGGATGTTTTTCAAAAATCTAATACAATAGAGAATTCCGCAACTTTTAAAACCAAAATTGTATGCCCATCCCATATAAAATAGTTCAGGAGATGCTGACAAAATTCGACATTTTCCGAAAAAAAATCATCAAAACACGCGCTTACAGATTCCATCGGAAGTTAAAATTTTGCTAGCCAGTTCAAATTAACACGTTATTCATTCGGGGTAGGTACCTACTTATTTCGGTAGTATTGCAAATATGATGAAAAAAGCAAAGAGAAGAAAATGCGCAGGTACCTACCCGAATACGTAGATACACAATTAATTAGGTTTTAATGCAATGGTAAGGTTGTTTCGATGATACTGAATAATTCAACTTTTTTTAAAGTTAATTTTCACGTTCTTTATTGGTTCTACTCAAGTTCTGTTATTTTATCATTAAAGGTCAGTTACATTGCAAAACTAAAATAATTACAGAACTCGAACGGAACTATCTAGAACTGAAAATTTACTAGAAAAATTTAAAGAATTGTCAATTTTTTTTATTTATTATTATTATTTTATTTTTAAGTGTGTTCTATTTAAACATTGTTAAATAAAAAAAAATAATAAAATATATATATATATATATACATTACGCGTGTTCTAGGTAGGTACTTACTTGCGGGGACTTTTTTCATTTAAAAATCAAAACATGATATTGAATGAATTTATTTGTAGTGAAAATTATTTTATGCTCAACAGCATAATGGCGTCGTTTTGGTGAAATATTACAACAAAGTACCTACTTAGTACTTACACTTGCAAAATGAAATACAATACAACTACAATAGTGAGCTCCGGCATAATGAAATTTTGCACTGCTAAACCGTGCAACCGATTGTTATTGTTAATGGACTATTTGTGCGTAAATAAATTAATTATATACAGCGGGTACCCGGCATGCGTTGCGAGGCCACTTTATCTTCGGGGTCAACTAAACCGTAATGGTTCCCTACTAAGTCCCGGGAAACAACATTATAAAATTATGCACTTTATAAAATTATATACAACGGGTACCCGGCATGCGTTGCAAGGCCGCTTTAACCTCGGGGTCAATAAAACTGTAATGTTTCCATCCGAAGTCCTGGGAAACTACATTATAATGCAAGCGCCTGCACTTTATAACAGCATATACAACGGGTACCCGGCATGCGTTGCAAGGTCACTGTAACCTCGGGGTCAACTTAATTATAATGGTTCCATCCCAAGTACCGGGAAACTACATTATAATGCAAGCACCTGCACTATATAAAATTATATACAACGGGTACCCGGTATGCGTTGCAAGGCGACTTTAACCTAGGGGTCAACTTTACTGTAATGGTTTCATCCCGATTCCCGGGAAATAAAATTTTAATGCAAGCGCCTGCAATTTATAACATAATATACAACGGGTACACGGCATGCGTTGCAAGGTCACTGTAACCTCGGGGTCAACTTAACTGTAATGGTTCCATCCCAATTCCCGGGAAATAATATTTTAAAGCAAGTGCCTGCAATATATAACATGATATACAACGGTTACTCGGCATGCGTTGCAAGGTCACTGTAACCTCGGGATCAACTTAACTGTAATGGTTCCATTCCAATTCCTGGGAAATTACATTTTAATGCAAGCGCTGCACTACATAACATTATATACAACGGGTACCCGGCATGCGTTGCAAGGCCACTGTGAACTCAGGTTTCTTCATATATTTAATTTAACACACACTCCTCCTCGCTTCATCCACGTTCACACGTCAAATCGCATAGTGTCTTAACCCGTCAGTTGCTTCTGCAACGGGCAAAACCTAGTATATATAGTATTGTTTGGTTTTGGGAGAGGTCTTTTTCCGCGCACTTTTTGGTTGACGCAAAAACGACCAGTACGCCCTTTGCGTTTCACCCACCTCAAGGTTCACTTTCGGTTGAAGCAAATTGGGACTGAAAACTGTAAGCAAATTTTTTTCGACAAAATGAAATATATACAGGGATTTATTCTCCGATACGAATCGGCGGCGAAAACTAGAAGCTCTACTCGAATCACTCGATTCGGCTCGGTTGTATTTCCCGCCGACAGATAGCGTTTCAAAAAAAAAATGACAAAAAAAGACTTAGCATTTTCCTCAAAGGAAAATGCTAGGTCTATGGTCAAAATCTTAGATGTCAAATTTTTAGCCTAACAAAACGGAACTCTCGGCGGTTTCGGTCGTTGTTTTTCGGAAAACGACATTACCGCCGAAAAACCGATTCCGGGCTAGATGTTTTTTGAAAATACGATAGCCGGATAGATTCCGCAACTTTTAACACCAATAAAACATATGATTCTCATATAAAATACGTCAGGAGATGCTGACGAAACACGAAATTTTCCGAAAAAAAATCATCAAAACACGTGCTCACAGATTCCATCGGAAGTTTAATTATTGCTGGCCAGTTCAAATTAACACGTTTTTCATTCGGGGTAGGTACCTATTTACTTCGGTAGTATTGCAAATATGATGAAAAAAGCAAGGATTGCCGGAATCTAAGGAAATGCGCAGGTACCTACCTGAACGGGTACCTACACAACGAATTAGGTTTTAATGCAATAAATACTAAGGTAAGGTTGTTTCGATGATACAGAATAATGGAACTTTTTTTAAGTTAATTTTCACGTTCTGTGATGGTTCTACTCAAATTCTATTGTTTTATCATTACAGACCAGTTACATCACAAAACTGAAATAATTACAGAACTCGAACGGAACTTTATAGAACTGAAAATTTACTAGAAAAGTTTAAAGAATTGTCAATTTTTTTTATTAATTATTATTTTTTATTTTTAAGTGTGTTCTATTTGAACATTGTTAAATAAAAAAAAATATATATATATATATATATACATTACGCGTGTTCTAGGTAGGTACTTACTTGCGGGGACTTTTTTCATTTAAAAATCAAAACATGATATTGAATGAATTTATTTATAGTGAAAATTATTTTATGCTCAACAGCATAATGGCGTCGTTTTGGTGAAATATTACAACAAAGTACCTACTTAGTACTTACACTTGCAAAATGAAATACAATACAACTACAATAGTGAGCTCCGGCATAATGAAATTTTGCACTGCTAAACCGTGCAACCGATTGTTATTATTAATGGACTATTTGTGCGTAAATAAATTAATTATATACAGCGGGTACCCGGCATGCGTTGCGAGGCCACTTTAACTTCGGGGTCAACTAAACCGTAATGGTTCCCTACCAAGTCCCGGGAAACAACATTATAAAATTATGCACTTTATAAAATTATATACAACGGGTACCCGGCATGCGTTGCAAGGCCACTTTAACCTAAGGGTCAACTAAACTGTAATGGTTCCATCCCAAGTCCCCGGAAACTACATAATAATGCAAGCGCCTGCACTATGTAACATTATATACAACGGGTACCCGGCGTGCGTTGCAAGGTCACTGTAACCTAGGAGTCAACTTTACTGTAATGGTTTCATCCCGATTCCCGGGAAATAAAATTTTAATGCAAGCGCCTGCAATTTATAACATAATATACAACGGGTACACGGCATGCGTTGCAAGGTCACTGTAACTTCGGGGTCAACTTAACTGTAATGGTTCCATCCCAATTCCCGGGAAATAACATTTTAAAGCAAGTGCCTGCAATATATAACATGATATACAACGGTTACTCGGCATGCGTTGCAAGGTCACTGTAACCTCGGGATCAACTTAACTGTAATGGTTCCATTCCAATTCCTGGGAAATTACATTTTAATGCAAGCGCTGCACTACATAACATTATATACAACGGGTACCCGGCATGCGTTGCAAGGCCACTGTGAACTCAGGTTTCTTCATATATTTAATTTAACACACACTCCTCCTCGCTTCATCCACGTTCACACGTCAAATCGCATAGTGTCTTAACCCGTCAGTTGCTTCTGCAACGGGCAAAACCTAGTATATATTAATGCTTGGTTTTGGGAAAGGTCTTTTTCCGCGCACTTTTTTGTTGACGCAAAAACGACCAGTACGCCCTTTGCGTTTCACCCACCTCAAGGTTCACTTTCGGTTGAAGCAAATTGGGAATGAAAACTGTAAGCACTTTTTTTTCGACAAAATGAAATATATACAGGGATTTATTCTCCGATACGAATCGGCGGCGAAAACTAGAAGCTCTACTCGAATCACTCGATTCGGCTCGGTTGTATTTCCCGCCGACAGATAGCGTTTCAAAAAAAAAATGACAAAAAAAGACTTAGCATTTTCCTCAAAGGAAAATGCTAGGTCTATGGTCAAAATCTTAGATGTCAAATTTTTAGCCTAACAAAACGGAACTCTCGGCGGTTTCGGTCGTTGTTTTTCGGAAAACGACATTACCGCCGAAAAACCGATTCTGGGCTAGATGTTTTTTGAAAATACGATAGCCGGATAGATTCCGCAACTTTTAACACCAATAAAACATATGATTCTCATATAAAATACGTCAGGAGATGCTGACAAAACTCGAAATTTTCCGAAAAAAAATCATCAAAATACGTGCTCACAGATTCCATCGGAAGTTTAAATATTCCTGGCCAGTTCAAATTAATACGTTTTTCATTCGGGGTAGGTACCTACTTATTTCGGTAGTATTGCAAATATGATGAAAAAAGCTAAGAGTGCCGGAATCTAAGGAAATGCGCAGGTACCTACCTGAATGGGTACCTACACAACGAATTAGGTTTTAATGCAATAAATACTAAGGTAAGGTTGTTTCGATGATACAGAATAATTGAACTTTTTTAAAGTTAATTTTCACGTTCTGTGATGGTTCTACTCAAATTCTATTGTTTTATCATTACAGACCAGTTACATCACAAAACTGAAATAATTACAGAACTCGAACGGAACTTTATAGAACTGAAAATTTACTAGAAAAATTTAAAGAATTGTCAATTTTTTTTATTAATTATTTTATTTTATTTTTAAGTGTGTTCTATTTGGACATTGTTAAATAAAAAAAATAATTACGCGTGTTCTAGGCAGGTACTTACTTCCAGGGACTTTTTTCATTTAAAAATCAAAACATGATATTGAATGAATTTATTTATAGTGAAAATTATTTTATGCTCAACAGCATAATGACGTCGTTTTGGTGAAATATTACAACAAAGTACCTACTTAGTACTTACACTTGCAAAATGAAATACAATACAACTACAATAGTGAGCTCCGGCATAATGAAATTTTGCACTGCTAAACCGTGCAACCGATTGTTATTGTTAATGGACTATTTGTGCGTAAATAAATTAATTATATACAGCGGGTACCCGGCATGCGTTGCGAGGCCACTTTAACTTCGGGGTCAACTAAACCGTAATGGTTCCCTACCAAGTCCCGGGAAACAACATTATAAAATTATGCACTTTATAAAATTATATACAACGGGTACCCGGCATGCGTTGCAAGGCCGCTTTAACCTCGGGGTCAATAAAACTGTAATGTTTCCATCCGAAGTCCTGGGAAACTACATTATAATGCAAGCGCCTGCACTATATAACAGTATATACAACGGGTACCCGGCATGCGTTGCAAGGTCACTGTAACCTCGGGGTCAACTTAATTATAATGGTTCCATCCCAAGTACCGGGAAACTACATTATAATGCAAGCACCTGCACTATATAAAATTATATACAACGGGTACCCGGTATGCGTTGCAAGGCGACTTTAACCTAGGGGTCAACTTTACTGTAATGGTTTCATCCCGATTCCCGGGAAATAAAATTTTAATGCAAGCGCCTGCAATTTATAACATAATATACAACGGGTACACGGCATGCGTTGCAAGGTCACTGTAACCTCGGGGTCAACTTAACTGTAATGGTTCCATCCCAATTCCCGGGAAATAATATTTTAAAGCAAGTGCCTGCAATATATAACATGATATACAACGGTTACTCGGCATGCGTTGCAAGGTCACTGTAACCTCGGGATCAACTTAACTGTAATGGTTCCATTCCAATTCCTGGGAAATTACATTTTAATGCAAGCGCTGCACTACATAACATTATATACAACGGGTACCCGGCATGCGTTGCAAGGCCACTGTGAACTCAGGTTTCTTCATATATTTAATTTAACACACACTCCTCCTCGCTTCATCCACGTTCACACGTCAAATCGCATAGTGTCTTAACCCGTCAGTTGCTTCTGCAACGGGCAAAACCTAGTATATATATTAATGCTTGGTTTTGGGGTAGGTCGGGAAAAGCTCACTTTTTCGTCGACGCAAAAACGACCAGTACGCCCTTTGCGTTTCACCCACCTCAAGGTTCACTTTCGGTTGAAGCAAATTCCGAATGAAAACTGTAAGCACTTTTTTTTCGACAAAATGAAATATATACAGGGATTTATTCTCCGATACGAATCGGCGGCGAAAACTAGAAGCTCTACTCGAATCACTCGATTCGGCTCGGTTGTATTTCCCGCCGACAGATAGCGTTTCAAAAAAAAAATGACAAAAAAAGACTTAGCATTTTCCTCAAAGGAAAATGCTAGGTCTATGGTCAAAATCTTAGATGTCAAATTTTTAGCCTAACAAAACGGAACTCTCGGCGGTTTGGGTCGTTGTTTTTCGGAAAACGACATTGCCGCCGAAAAAACGATTCCGGGCTAGATGTTTTTAAAAAATACGAAAGCCGGAAAGATTCCGCAACTTTTGATAACAATAAAACATACGATTCTCATATAAAATACGTCAGGAGATGCAGACAAAACTCGAAATTTTCCGAAAAAAAATCATCAAAACACGCGCTCACAGATTCCATCGGAAGTTTAAATATTGGTGGCCAGTTAAAATTAACACGTTATTCATTCCGGGTAGGTACCTACTTATTTCGGTAGTATTGCAAATATGATGAAAAAAGCAAATATTGCCGGAATCTAAGGAAACGCGCAGGTACCTACCTGAATGGGTACCTACACAACGAATTAGGTTTTAATGCAATAAATACTAAGGTAAGGTTGTTTCGATGATACTGAATAATTCAACTTTTTTTAAGTTAATTTTCACGTTCTGAGTTGCTTCTACTGAAATTCTGTTTTTTCTCAATATAGGCCAGTTACATCACAAAACTGAAATAATTACAGAACTCGAACGGAACTTTCTAGAACTGAAAATTTACTAGAAAAATTTTAAGAATTGACAATTTTTTTTTATTAATAATATTTTTTTTTTATAAGTGTGTTCTATTTGGAAATTGTTAAATAAAAAAAATAATTACGCGTGTTCTAGGTAGGTACTTACTTCCAGGGACTTTTTTCATTTAAAAATCAAAACATGATATTGAATGAATTTATTTATAGTGAAAATTATTTTATGCTCAACAGCATGATGGCGTCGTTTTGGTGAAATATTACAACAAAGTACCTACTTAGTACTTACACTTGCAAAATGAAATACAATACAACTACAATAGTGAGCTCCGGCATAATGAAATTTTGCACTGCTAAACCGTGCAACCGATTGTTATTGTTAATGGACTATTTGTGCGTAAATAAATTAATTATATACAGCGGGTACCCGGCATGCGTTGCGAGGCCACTTTAACTTCGGGGTCAACTAAACCGTAATGGTTCCCTACCAAGTCCCGGGAAACAACATTATAAAATTATGCACTTTATAAAATTATATACAACGGGTACCCGGCATGCGTTGCAAGGCCGCTTTAACCTCGGGGTCAATAAAACTGTAATGTTTCCATCCGAAGTCCTGGGAAACTACATTATAATGCAAGCGCCTGCACTATGTAACATTATATACTACGGTTACCCGGCATGCGTTGCAAGGTCACTGTAACCTCGGGGTCAACTTTATTATAATGGTTCTATCCCAAGTCCCGGGAAACTACATTATAATGCAAGCGCCTGCACTATATAAAATTATATACAACGGGTACCCGGCATGCGTTGCAAGGCCACTTTAACCTCGGGGTCAATAGAACTGTAATGTTTCCATCCCAAGTCCCGGGAAACTGCATTAAAGCGCTTGCACTATTTAACATTATACATGAGCTTTAAGATTATGCATTGCTAAACCGTTCATCCGATTGCGATGAAACTTTGGGGATTTGATGTGCGCAGGCCGGCAATGGTTTTTGTGTACAACAGTGAGCTCTGGTATCATGAAATTGCGCATTGCTAAAACCAATTAACCGAATGCAATGAAAATTTGATATTTAACCGATTTATATTTAATTTAACACACACTCCTCCTCGCTTCATCCACGTTCATACGTCAAATCGCATAGTGTTTAAACCCGTTAGTTGCTTTTGCAACGGGCCCAGCTAGTATATATATTAATGTTTGGTTTGGGAAAGCTCTTTTTCCGCGCACTTTTTTGTTGACGCAAAAACGACCATTACGCCTTTTACGTTTCACCCACCTCAAGGTTCACTTTCGGTTGAAGCAAATTCAGTGCACCCTCAGTACTTTGATTTTGCGGAGTTTATTTTTGTCGACAAAATTAGCGCCTTATTTACAGAAAAACTGACGCGAATCAACGGCGAAAACTAGAACCAATAGTAAAATTACACTCAATTCGGCCAGGTTACATTTCCCGCCGACAGGTTCGCGTTTCCAAAAAAAATGATGTCATTTTGGCCATCAGTTTCAATGCAAATGAAAATGCTAGGAATGTTGAGTCAGGTCAGGGATCTCAGACGTCAAATTTTTAGCCTAACAAAGCAGACTTTTCACGGTTTTCGGTAGTGGTTTTACGGTACGCGGCATTGCGGCCCCAAAACCGATCCCGGCTCGGATGTTTTTCAAAAATCTAATACAATAGAGAATTCCGCAACTTTTAAAACCAAAATTGTATGCCCATCCCATATAAAATAGTTCACGAGATGCTGACAAAATTCGACATTTTCCGAAAAAAAATCATCAAAACACGCGCTTACAGATTCCATCGGAAGTTAAAATTTTGCTAGCCAGTTCAAATTAACACGTTATTCATTCGGGGTAGGTACCTACTTATTTCGGTAGTATTGCAAATATGATGAAAAAAGCAAAGAGAAGAAAATGCGCAGGTACCTACCCGAATACGTAGATACACAATTAATTAGGTTTTAATGCAATGGTAAGGTTGTTTCGATGATACTGAATAATTCAACTTTTTTTAAAGTTAATTTTCACGTTCTTTATTGGTTCTACTCAAGTTCTGTTATTTTATCATTAAAGGTCAGTTACATTGCAAAACTAAAATAATTACAGAACTCGAACGGAACTATCTAGAACTGAAAATTTACTAGAAAAATTTAAAGAATTGTCAATTTTTTTTATTAATTATTATTTTTTTATTTTTAAGTGTGTTCTATTTAAACATTGTTAAATAAAAAAAAATAATAAAATATATATATATATACATTACGCGTGTTCTAGGTAGGTACTTACTTGCGGGGACTTTTTTCATTTAAAAATCAAAACATGATATTGAATGAATTTATTTGTAGTGAAAATTATTTTATGCTCAACAGCATAATGGCGTCGTTTTGGTGAAATATTACAACAAAGTACCTACTTAGTACTTACACTTGCAAAATGAAATACAATACAACTACAATAGTGAGCTCCGGCATAATGAAATTTGGCACTGCTAAACCGTGCAACCGATTGTTATTGTTAATGGACTATTTGTGCGTAAATAAATTAATTATATACAGCGGGTACCCGGCATGCGTTGCGAGGCCACTTTATCTTCGGGGTCAACTAAACCGTAATGGTTCCCTACCAAGTCCCGGGAAACAACATTATAAAATTATGCACTTTATAAAATTATATACAACGGGTACCCGGCATGCGTTGCAAGGCCGCTTTAACCTCGGGGTCAATAAAACTGTAATGTTTCCATCCGAAGTCCTGGGAAACTACATTATAATGCAAGCGCCTGCACTATGTAACATTATATACTACGGTTACCCGGCATGCGTTGCAAGGTCACTGTAACCTCGGGGTCAACTTTATTATAATGGTTCTATCCCAAGTCCCGGGAAACTACATTATAATGCAAGCGCCTGCACTATATAAAATTATATACAACGGGTACCCGGCATGCGTTGCAAGGCCACTTTAACCTCGGGGTCAATAGAACTGTAATGTTTCCATCCCAAGTCCCGGGAAACTGCATTAAAGCGCTTGCACTATTTAACATTATACATGAGCTTTAAGATTATGCATTGCTAAACCGTTCATCCGATTGCGATGAAACTTTGGGGATTTGATGTGCGCAGGCCGGCAATGGTTTTTGTGTACAACAGTGAGCTCTGGTATCATGAAATTGCGCATTGCTAAAACCAATTAACCGAATGCAATGAAAATTTGATATTTAACCGATTTATATTTAATTTAACACACACTCCTCCTCGCTTCATCCACGTTCATACGTCAAATCGCATAGTGTTTAAACCCGTTAGTTGCTTTTGCAACGGGCCCAGCTAGTATATATATTAATGTTTGGTTTGGGAAAGCTCTTTTTCCGCGCACTTTTTTGTTGACGCAAAAACGACCATTACGCCTTTTACGTTTCACCCACCTCAAGGTTCACTTTCGGTTGAAGCAAATTCAGTGCACCCTCAGTACTTTGATTTTGCGGAGTTTATTTTTGTCGACAAAATTAGCGCCTTATTTACAGAAAAACTGACGCGAATCAACGGCGAAAACTAGAACCAATAGTAAAATTACACTCAATTCGGCCAGGTTACATTTCCCGCCGACAGGTTCGCGTTTCCAAAAAAAATGATGTCATTTTGGCCATCAGTTTCAATGCAAATGAAAATGCTAGGAATGTTGAGTCAGGTCAGGGATCTCAGACGTCAAATTTTTAGCCTAACAAAGCAGACTTTTCACGGTTTTCGGTAGTGGTTTTACGGTACGCGGCATTGCGGCCCCAAAACCGATCCCGGCTCGGATGTTTTTCAAAAATCTAATACAATAGAGAATTCCGCAACTTTTAAAACCAAAATTGTATGCCCATCCCATATAAAATAGTTCACGAGATGCTGACAAAATTCGACATTTTCCGAAAAAAAATCATCAAAACACGCGCTTACAGATTCCATCGGAAGTTAAAATTTTGCTAGCCAGTTCAAATTAACACGTTATTCATTCGGGGTAGGTACCTACTTATTTCGGTAGTATTGCAAATATGATGAAAAAAGCAAAGAGAAGAAAATGCGCAGGTACCTACCCGAATACGTAGATACACAATTAATTAGGTTTTAATGCAATGGTAAGGTTGTTTCGATGATACTGAATAATTCAACTTTTTTTAAAGTTAATTTTCACGTTCTTTATTGGTTCTACTCAAGTTCTGTTATTTTATCATTAAAGGTCAGTTACATTGCAAAACTAAAATAATTACAGAACTCGAACGGAACTATCTAGAACTGAAAATTTACTAGAAAAATTTAAAGAATTGTCAATTTTTTTTATTAATTATTATTTTTTTATTTTTAAGTGTGTTCTATTTAAACATTGTTAAATAAAAAAAAATAATAAAATATATATATATATACATTACGCGTGTTCTAGGTAGGTACTTACTTGCGGGGACTTTTTTCATTTAAAAATCAAAACATGATATTGAATGAATTTATTTGTAGTGAAAATTATTTTATGCTCAACAGCATAATGGCGTCGTTTTGGTGAAATATTACAACAAAGTACCTACTTAGTACTTACACTTGCAAAATGAAATACAATACAACTACAATAGTGAGCTCCGGCATAATGAAATTTGGCACTGCTAAACCGTGCAACCGATTGTTATTGTTAATGGACTATTTGTGCGTAAATAAATTAATTATATACAGCGGGTACCCGGCATGCGTTGCGAGGCCACTTTATCTTCGGGGTCAACTAAACCGTAATGGTTCCCTACTAAGTCCCGGGAAACAACATTATAAAATTATGCACTTTATAAAATTATATACAACGGGTACCCGGCATGCGTTGCAAGGCCGCTTTAACCTCGGGGTCAATAAAACTGTAATGTTTCCATCCGAAGTCCTGGGAAACTACATTATAATGCAAGCGCCTGCACTTTATAACAGTACCAAACATTAATATATATATATACAACGGGTACCCGGCATGCGTTGCAAGGTCACTGTAACCTCGGGGTCAACTTAATTATAATGGTTCCATCCCAAGTACCGGGAAACTACATTATAATGCAAGCACCTGCACTATATAAAATTATATACAACGGGTACCCGGTATGCGTTGCAAGGCGACTTTAACCTAGGGGTCAACTTTACTGTAATGGTTTCATCCCGATTCCCGGGAAATAAAATTTTAATGCAAGCGCCTGCAATTTATAACATAATATACAACGGGTACACGGCATGCGTTGCAAGGTCACTGTAACCTCGGGGTCAACTTAACTGTAATGGTTCCATCCCAATTCCCGGGAAATAATATTTTAAAGCAAGTGCCTGCAATATATAACATGATATGCAACGGTTACTCGGCATGCGTTGCAAGGTCACTGTAACCTCGGGATCAACTTAACTGTAATGGTTCCATTCCAATTCCTGGGAAATTACATTTTAATGCAAGCGCTGCACTACATAACATTATATACAACGGGTACCCGGCATGCGTTGCAAGGCCACTGTGAACTCAGGTTTCTTCATATATTTAATTTAACACACACTCCTCCTCGCTTCATCCACGTTCACACGTCAAATCGCATAGTGTCTTAACCCGTCAGTTGCTTCTGCAACGGGCAAAACCTAGTATATATATTAATGTTCACTTTGGGAAAGCTCTTTTTCCGCGCACTTTTTCGTTGACGCAAAAACGACCAGTACGCCCTTTACGTTTCACCCACCTCAAGGTTCACTTTCGGTTCAAGCAAATTCAGTGCACCCTCAGTACTTTGATTTTGCGGAGTTTATTTTTGTCGACAAAATTAGCGCCTTATTCACAGAAAAACTAACGCGAATCAACGGCGAAAACTAGAACCAATAGTAAAATCACACTCAATTCGGCCAGGTTACATTTCCCGCCGACAGGTTCGCGTTTCCAAAAAAAAAGATGTCATTTTGGCCATCAGTTTCAATGCAAATGAAAATGCCAGGAATGTTGAGTCAGGTCAGGGTTCTCAGACGTCAAATTTTTAGCCTAACAAAACAGACTTTTCACAGTTTTCGGTAGTGGTTTTACGGTACGCGGCATTGTGGCCCCAAAACCGATCCCGGCTTGGATGTTTTTCAAAAATCTAACGCAGTAGAGAATTCCGCAACTTTTAACACCGATATAACATGCCTATACCATGTAAAAAACTTCAGGAAAAGCTACCAAAATCCGAACTTTTCAAAAAAAAAATCACCAAAACACGTGCTTAGAGATTCCATCGGAAGTTTAAATATTCCTGGCCAGTTCAAATTAACACGTTATTTATTCCGGGTAGGTACCTACTTATTTCGGTAGTATTGCAAATATGAAACGCGCAGGTACCTACCCGAATACGTAGATACACAATTGATTAGGTTTTAATGCAATACTAAGTAAGGTAAGGTTGTTTCGATGATACTAAATAATTCAATTTTTTTTAAAGTTAATTTTCACGTTCGGTGTTGGTTCTATTCAAGTTCTATTTTGTATCATTATAGGCCAGTCGCATCACACAACTGAAATAATTACAGAACTTTCTAGAACTGAAAATTGACAAGAAAAATTTGTAAAATTGTCAATTCTTTTTTTTAAACAACCCAGCCTTATTATTTTTATGTTATTTATTTTTAAATGTGTAGATTATTTATGAATAAAGCGTGGTTCTATTTGGATATTGTGAAATAACAAAAAATATATATATTACGCTGTTCTAGGTAGGTACTTTCTTGCAGGGACTTTTTTCCTTTAAAAATAAAACATGATATCGAATAAAATTATTTGTGATGAAAAGAAGTTTTTATAAAATTATTTTATGCTCAACAACATAATGGCGTTGTTTTGGTGAAATATTACAACAAAGTACCTACTCAGTACTTACAATACAACTACAAATAGTGAGCTCTGGTATCATGAAATTATGCACTACTAAACCGTTCATCCGATTGCGACGAAACTTTGGGGGAGCGATCGACTACCTGTTCCCTTTGTAGGCGCTCATTCCTCGCTTCATCCGCATTCAGACATCGTTTTTTCTTCATATATTTAATTTAACACACACTCCTGCTCGCTTCGTCTTTTAGGGAAACGAAGGAGAGAAGAGTTCTGGGAAGGAAAAGGGTTTAAGGGGTGGGTAGGAATCTGGGGTTCAGTGTGTCCTGATCATCAGACCTAGACACAACTCATCCCATGAACCCGGGCACCCCTGCTAAATCACTAGTAGCGAATCACATAGGGTGACCTAGGGCAGAGGTGTTGGTTAAAAAAGAGGGGGGAGGAAAACCAGGGAGGGGGGAGGGTAACCTGGGAAGGGGGAGGGGAACCCGGGAGGGGGTTTTGCGGGATGGAGGAAGGGGGGGGAGTAGAGTACGCCATGAAAGAATATTTTTTCTGTTCTTTTTTTTACTCGAATAAAACAAAATTTTAAAAGGATGAATGAATACCAGGAGTGCAGAACTAAGCAAGGGAAAATATATTAAGAACATGTTTTTTTCAATTATTTCTGGCTTTTTGGGAAAGGTGAATTTATATGCATTTAATTATTTTTTTTTTACATGAGCTCCACACTGGAGGCCGTGGGGAAAATAATTTCCCTCAGGTCCTATGTCATCTTTGGGGATGCTGTGTGGAGGATTTTTTTAGGAAAGAAGGAGATGAGAGTTCTGGGAAGGAAAAGGGTTTAAGGGGTGGGTAGGAATCTGGGGTTCAGTGTGTCCTGGGCATCCGCCTCCAAGACCTAGACAGACCTCACCCCATGAACCCGGGCACCCCTACTAAATCACCAAACGTAGCGAACCACTTGGGGTGACCTATTGCAGAGGTGTTGGTTAACCAATAAAGGTCAACTTTGGGGATTTGTATTTCTACATAACATTATATACAACGGGTACCCGGCATGCGTTGCAACATCACTGTAACCTCGGGGTCAACTTAACTGTAATGGTTCCATTCCAAGTTCCGGGAAACTGCATTATAATTCAAGCGCCTTGCAAACGCATGCACTGTATTATAAAATTATATACAACGGGTACCCGGCATGCGTTGCAACATCACTGTAATATCAGGGTCAACTTAACTGTAATGGTTCCATTCCAAGTTCCGGGAAACTACATTATAATGCAAGCGCCTTGCAAACGCCTGCAATATATTATAACATTATATACAACGGGTACCCGGCATGCGTTGCAAGATCACTGTAACCTCGGGGTCAACTTAACTGTAATGGTTCCATTCCAAGTTCCTGGAAACTACATTATAATACAAGCGCCTTGCAAACGCCTGCTTTATAGTACAACATTATATACAAAGGGTACCCGGCATGCGTTGCAACATCACTGTAACCTCGGGTTCAACATAACTGTAATGGTTCCATTCCAAGTTCCTGGAAACTACATTATAATACAAGCGCCTTGCAAACGCCTGCTTTATATTATAACATTATATACAAAGGGTACCCGGCATGCGTTGCAACATCACTGTAACTTCGGGTTCAACTTAACTGTAATGGTTCCATTCCAAGTTCAGGGAAACTACATTATTATGCAAGCGCCTTGCAAATGCCTGCACTATATTATAACATTATATACATCGGGTACCCGGCATGCGTTTCAAAGTCACTGTAACCTCAGGTTTCTTAATATATTTAATTTAACACACACTCCTCCTCGCTTCATCCACGTTCACACGTCAAATCGCATAGTGTTTTAACCCGTTAGTTGCTTCTGCAACGGGCAAAACCTAGTATATATAGTATTGTTCACTTTGGGAAAGCTCTTTTTCCGCGCACTTTTTCGTTGACGCAAAAACGACCAGTACGCCCTTTACGTTTCACCCACCTCAAGGTTCACTTTCGGTTCAAGCAAATTCAGTGCACCCTCAGTACTTTGATTTCGCGGAGTTTATTTTTGTCGACAAAATTAGCGCCTTATTCATAGAAAAACTGACGCGAATCAACGGCGAAAACTAGAACCAATAGTAAAAGTATACTCAATTCGGCCAGGTTACATTTCCCGCCGACAGGTTCGCGTTTCCAAAAAAAAGATGTCATTTTAGCCATCAGTTTCATCCTCAGTACTTTGATTTTGCGAGGTCAGTTTTTTTCGACAAAATTAGCGCTTTATTCACAGAAAAACCGATGCGAATCAACGGCGAAAACTAGAACCAATAGTAAAATCACACTCAATTCGGCCAGGTTACATTTCCCGCCGACAGGTTCGCGTTTCCAAAAAAAAGATGTCATTTTGGCCATCAGTTTCAATGCAAATGAAAATGCTAGGAATATTGAGTCAGGTCAGGGATCGTAGACGTCAAATTTTTAGCCTAACAAAACGGAACTCTCGGCGGTTTCGGTCGTTGTTTTTCGGAAAACGACATTACCGCCGAAAAACCGATTCCGGGCTAGATGTTTTTTGAAAATACGATAGCCGGATAGATTCCGCAACTTTTAACACCAATATAACATGCCCATCCCATGTAAAAAAAGTCAGGAGATGCTGACAAAACTCGAAATTTTCCGAAAAAAAATCATCAAAATACGCGCTCACAGATTCCATCGGAAGTTTAATTATTGGTGGCCAGTTCAAATTAACACGCTTTTCATTCGGGGTAGGTACCTACTTATTTCGGTAGTCTTGCAAATATGATGAATAAAGCTAAGATTGCCGGAATCTAAGGAAATGCGCAGGTACCTACCTGAATGGGTATTAGGTTTTAATGCAATAAATACTACGGTAAGGTTGTTTCGATGATACAGAATAATTGAACTTTTTTTAAGTTAATTTTCACGTTCTGTGATGGTTCTACTCAAATTCTATTGTTTTATCATTACAGACCAGTTACATCACAAAACTGAAATAATTACAGAACTCGAACGGAACTTTATAGAACTGAAAATTTAAAGAATTGTCAACTTTTTTTTATTAATTATTTTTTTTTATTTTTAAGTGTGTTCTATTTGGACATTGTTAAATAAAAAAAATAATTACGCGTGTTCTAGGTAGGTACTTACTTGCAGGGACTTTTTTCATTTAAAAATCAAAACATGATATTGAATGAATTTATTTATAGTGAAAATTATTTTATGCTCAACAGCATAATGGCGTCGTTTTGGTGAAATATTACAACAAAGTACCTACTTAGTACTTACACTTGCAAAATGAAATACAATACAACTACAATAGTGAGCTCCGGCATAATGAAATTTTGCACTGCTAAACCGTGCAACCGATTGTTATTGTTAATGGACTATTTGTGCGTAAATAAATTAATTATATACAGCGGGTACCCGGCATGCGTTGCGAGGCCACTTTAACTTCGGGGTCAACTAAACCGTAATGGTTCCCTACCAAGTCCCGGGAAACAACATTATAAAATTATGCACTTTATAAAATTATATACAACGGGTACCCGGCATGCGTTGCAAGGCCGCTTTAACCTCGGGGTCAATAAAACTGTAATGTTTCCATCCGAAGTCCTGGGAAACTACATTATAATGCAAGCGCCTGCACTATATAACAGTATATACAACGGGTACCCGGCATGCGTTGCAAGGTCACTGTAACCTCGGGGTCAACTTAATTATAATGGTTCCATCCCAAGTACCGGGAAACTACATTATAATGCAAGCACCTGCACTATATAAAATTATATACAACGGGTACCCGGTATGCGTTGCAAGGCGACTTTAACCTAGGGGTCAACTTTACTGTAATGGTTTCATCCCGATTCCCGGGAAGCTACATTATAATGCAAGCGCCTGCACTATATAAAATTATTTACAACGGGTATCCGGCGTGCGTTGCAAGGGCACTTTAACCTCGGGGTCAATAAAACTGTAATGTTTCCGTCCCAAGTCCCGGGAAACTGCATTATAATGCAAGCGCCTGCACTATTTAACATTATATATAACGGGTATCTGGCATAGGTAAGTGAAGTTTTACTTCAGTCGTGTGGTCTAAAGCACACTTTTTTTAATTTATTTTCACGTTCTGTGTTATTTTGTCTTCGATCGCGATGAAACTTTGGGGATTTCATGTGCGCATCGCCTCAATTCTTTCTGCATAAAATAGTGAGCTCTGGCATCATGAAATTATGCATTGCTAAACCGTTCATCCGATTGCGATGAAACTTTGGGGATTTGATTGCTGCATCCCTTCGATTCTTTCTGTATAAAATAGTGAGCTTGGGCATCATAAGATTATGCTTTGCTAAACCGTTCATCCGATTGCGTTTGGGGATTTGATGTGCGCAGGCCGGCAATGGTTTTTGTGTACAACAGTGTGCTCTGGTATCATGAAATTACGCATTGCTAAACCAATTAACCGATTGCAATGAAAATTTGATATTTAACCGATTTATATTTAATTTAACACACACTCCTCCTCGCTTCATCCACGTTCACACGTCAAATCGCATAGTGTTTAAACCCGTTTATTGCTTTTGCAATGGGCCCAGCTAGTATATATATAGTATTGTTCACTTTGGGAGAGCTCTTTTTCCGCGCACTTTTTCGTTGACGCAAAAACGACCAGTACGCCCTTTACGTTTCACCCACCTCAAGGTTCACTTTCGGTTAAAGCAAATTCAGTGCACCCTCAGTACTTTGATTTTGCGAGGTCAGTTTTTTTCGACAAAATTAGCGCCTTATTCACAGAAAAACTGACGCGAATCAACGGCGAAAACTAGAACCAATAGTAAAATTACACTCAATTCGGCCAGGTTACATTTCCCGCCGACAGGTTCGCGTTTTCAAAAAAATGATGTCATTTTGGCCATCAGTTTCGATGCAAATGAAAATGCTAGGAATATTGAGTCAGGTCAGGGATCTCAGACGTCAAATTTTTAGCCTAACAAAGCAGACTTTTCATGGTTTTCGGTAGTGGTTTTACGGTACGCGGCATTGCGGCCCCAAAACCGATCCCGGCTCGGATGTTTTTCAAAAATCTAATACAATAGAGAATTCCGCAACTTTTAAAACCAAAATTGTATGCCCATCCCATATAAAATAGTTCAGGAGATGCTGACAAAATTCGACATTTTCCGAAAAAAAATCATCAAAACACGCGCTTACAGATTCCATCGGAAGTTAAAATTTTGCTAGCCAGTTCAAATTAACACGTTATTCATTCGGGGTAGGTACCTACTTATTTCGGTAGTATTGCAAATATGATGAAAAAAGCAAAGAGAAGAAAATGCGCAGGTACCTACCCGAATACGTAGATACACAATTAATTAGGTTTTAATGCAATGGTAAGGTTGTTTCGATGATACTGAATAATTCAACTTTTTTTAAAGTTAATTTTCACGTTCTTTATTGGTTCTACTCAAGTTCTGTTATTTTATCATTAAAGGTCAGTTACATTGCAAAACTAAAATAATTACAGAACTCGAACGGAACTATCTAGAACTGAAAATTTACTAGAAAAATTTAAAGAATTGTCAATTTTTTTTATTAATTATTATTTTTTTATTTTTAAGTGTGTTCTATTTAAACATTGTTAAATAAAAAAAAAATAATAAAATATATATATATATACATTACGCGTGTTCTAGGTAGGTACTTACTTGCGGGGACTTTTTTCATTTAAAAATCAAAACATGATATTGAATGAATTTATTTGTAGTGAAAATTATTTTATGCTCAACAGCATAATGGCGTCGTTTTGGTGAAATATTACAACAAAGTACCTACTTAGTACTTACACTTGCAAAATGAAATACAATACAACTACAATAGTGAGCTCCGGCATAATGAAATTTTGCACTGCTAAACCGTGCAACCGATTGTAATTGTTAATGGACTATTTGTGCGTAAATAAATTAATTATATACAGCGGGTACCCGGCATGCGTTGCGAGGCCACTTTATCTTCGGGGTCAACTAAACCGTAATGGTTCCCTACTAAGTCCCGGGAAACAACATTATAAAATTATGCACTTTATAAAATTATATACAACGGGTACCCGGCATGCGTTGCAAGGCCGCTTTAACCTCGGGGTCAACTTAATTATAATGTTTCCATCCCAAGTACCGGGAAACTACATTATAATGCAAGCACCTGCACTATATAAAATTATATACAACGGGTACCCGGTATGCGTTGCAAGGCGACTTTAACCTAGGGGTCAACTTTACTGTAATGGTTTCATCCCGATTCCCGGGAAATAAAATTTTAATGCAAGCGCCTGCAATTTATAACATAATATACAACGGGTACACGGCATGCGTTGCAAGGTCACTGTAACCTCGGGGTCAACTTAACTGTAATGGTTCCATCCCAATTCCCGGGAAATAATATTTTAAAGCAAGTGCCTGCAATATATAACATGATATACAACGGTTACTCGGCATGCGTTGCAAGGTCACTGTAACCTCGGGATCAACTTAACTGTAATGGTTCCATTCCAATTCCTGGGAAATTACATTTTAATGCAAGCGCTGCACTACATAACATTATATACAACGGGTACCCGGCATGCGTTGCAAGGCCACTGTGAACTCAGGTTTCTTCATATATTTAATTTAACACACACTCCTCCTCGCTTCATCCACGTTCACACGTCAAATCGCATAGTGTCTTAACCCGTCAGTTGCTTCTGCAACGGGCAAAACCTAGTATATATTAATGTTTGGTTTGGGAAAGCTCTTTTTCCGCGCACTTTTTTGTTGACGCAAAAACGACCAGTACGCCCTTTACGTTTCACCCACCTCAAGGTTCACTTTCGGTTCAAGCAAATTCAGTGCACCCTCAGTACTTTGATTTTGCGAGGTCAGTTTTTTTCGACAAAATTAGCGCTTTATTCACAGAAAAACCGATGCGAATCAACGGCGAAAACTAGAACCAATAGTAAAATCACACTCAATTCGGCCAGGTTACATTTCCCGCCGACAGGTTCGCGTTTCCAAAAAAAAGATGTCATTTTGGCCATCAGTTTCAATGCAAATGAAAATGCTAGGGATATTGAGTCAGGTCAGGGATCGTAGACGTCAAATTTTTAGCCTAACAAAACAGACTTTTCACAGATTTCGGTAGCGGTTTTACGGTACGCGGCATTGCGGCCCCAAAATCGATCCCGGCCTGGATGTTTTTCAAAAATCTAATACAGTAGAGAATTCCGCAACTTTTAAAACCAAAATTGTATGCCCATCCCATATAAAATAGTTCAGGAGATGCTGGCAAAATTCGACATTTTCCGAAAAAAAATCATCAAAACACGCGCTTACAGATTCCATCGGAAGTTAAAATTTTGCTAGCCAGTTCAAATTAACACGTTATTCATTCGGGGTAGGTACCTACTTATTTCGGTAGTATTGCAAATATGATGAAAAAAGCAAAGAGAAGAAAATGCGCAGGTACCTACCCGAATACGTAGATACACAATTAATTAGGTTTTAATGCAATGGTAAGGTTGTTTCGATGATACTGAATAATTCAACTTTTTTTAAAGTTAATTTTCACGTTCTTTATTGGTTCTACTCAAGTTCTGTTATTTTATCATTAAAGGTCAGTTACATTGCAAAACTAAAATAATTACAGAACTCGAACGGAACTATCTAGAACTGAAAATTTACTAGAAAAATTTAAAGAATTGTCAATTTTTTTTATTAATTATTATTTTTTTATTTTTAAGTGTGTTCTATTTAAACATTGTTAAATAAAAAAAAATAATAAAATATATATATATATATACATTACGCGTGTTCTAGGTAGGTACTTACTTGCGGGGACTTTTTTCATTTAAAAATCAAAACATGATATTGAATGAATTTATTTGTAGTGAAAATTATTTTATGCTCAACAGCATAATGGCGTCGTTTTGGTGAAATATTACAACAAAGTACCTACTTAGTACTTACACTTGCAAAATGAAATACAATACAACTACAATAGTGAGCTCCGGCATAATGAAATTTTGCACTGCTAAACCGTGCAACCGATTGTTATTGTTAATGGACTATTTGTGCGTAAATAAATTAATTATATACAGCGGGTACCCGGCATGCGTTGCGAGGCCACTTTATCTTCGGGGTCAACTAAACCGTAATGGTTCCCTACTAAGTCCCGGGAAACAACATTATAAAATTATGCACTTTATAAAATTATATACAACGGGTACCCGGCATGCGTTGCAAGGCCGCTTTAACCTCGGGGTCAATAAAACTGTAATGTTTCCATCCGAAGTCCTGGGAAACTACATTATAATGCAAGCGCCTGCACTTTATAACAGTATATACAACGGGTACCCGGCATGCGTTGCAAGGTCACTGTAACCTCGGGGTCAACTTAATTATAATGGTTCCATCCCAAGTACCGGGAAACTACATTATAATGCAAGCACCTGCACTATATAAAATTATATACAACGGGTACCCGGTATGCGTTGCAAGGCGACTTTAACCTAGGGGTCAACTTTACTGTAATGGTTTCATCCCGATTCCCGGGAAATAAAATTTTAATGCAAGCGCCTGCAATTTATAACATAATATACAACGGGTACACGGCATGCGTTGCAAGGTCACTGTAACCTCGGGGTCAACTTAACTGTAATGGTTCCATCCCAATTCCCGGGAAATAATATTTTAAAGCAAGTGCCTGCAATATATAACATGATATACAACGGTTACTCGGCATGCGTTGCAAGGTCACTGTAACCTCGGGATCAACTTAACTGTAATGGTTCCATTCCAATTCCTGGGAAATTACATTTTAATGCAAGCGCTGCACTACATAACATTATATACAACGGGTACCCGGCATGCGTTGCAAGGCCACTGTGAACTCAGGTTTCTTCATATATTTAATTTAACACACACTCCTCCTCGCTTCATCCACGTTCACACGTCAAATCGCATAGTGTCTTAACCCGTCAGTTGCTTCTGCAACGGGCAAAACCTAGTATATATATTAATGTTTGGTTTGGGAAAGCTCTTTTTCCGCGCACTTTTTCGTTGACGCAAAAACGACCAGTACGCCCTTTACGTTTCACCCACCTCAAGGTTCACTTTCGGTTCAAGCAAATTCAGTGCACCCTCAGTACTTTGATTTTGCGGAGTTTATTTTTGTCGACAAAATTAGCGCCTTATTCACAGAAAAACTAACGCGAATCAACGGCGAAAACTAGAACCAATAGTAAAATCACACTCAATTCGGCCAGGTTACATTTCCCGCCGACAGGTTCGCGTTTCCAAAAAAAAAGATGTCATTTTGGCCATCAGTTTCAATGCAAATGAAAATGTTAGGAATATTGAGTCAGGTCAGGGATCTCAGACGTCAAATTTTTAGCCTAACAAAACAGACTTTTCACAGTTTTCGGTAGTGGTTTTACGGTACGCGGCATTGTGGCCCCAAAACCGATCCCGGCTTGGATGTTTTTCAAAAATCTAACGCAGTAGAGAATTCCGCAATTTTTAACACCGATATAACATGCCCATACCATGTAAAAAACTTCAGGAAAAGCTACCAAAATCCGAACTTTTCCAAAAAAAAATCACCAAAACACGTGCTTAGATATTCCATCGGAAGTTAAAATTTTGCTAGCCAGTTCAAATTAACACGTTATTCATTCGGGGTAGGTACCTACTTATTTAGGTAGTATTGCAAATATGATGAAAAAAGCAAAGAGAAGAAAATGCGCAGGTACCTACCCGAATACGTAGATACACAATTAATTAGGTTTTAATGCAATGGTAAGGTTGTTTCGATGATACTGAATAATTCAACTTTTTTTAAAGTTAATTTTCACGTTCTTTATTGGTTCTACTCAAGTTCTGTTATTTTATCATTAAAGGTCAGTTACATTGCAAAACTAAAATAATTACAGAACTCGAACGGAACTATCTAGAACTGAAAATTTACTAGAAAAATTTAAAGAATTGTCAATTTTTTTTATTAATTATTATTTTTTTTATTTTTAAGTGTGTTCTATTTAAACATTGTTAAATAAAAAAAAATAATAAAATATATATATATATACATTACGCGTGTTCTAGGTAGGTACTTACTTGCGGGGACTTTTTTCATTTAAAAATCAAAACATGATATTGAATGAATTTATTTGTAGTGAAAATTATTTTATGCTCAACAGCATAATGGCGTCGTTTTGGTGAAATATTACAACAAAGTACCTACTTAGTACTTACACTTGCAAAATGAAATACAATACAACTACAATAGTGAGCTCCGGCATAATGAAATTTTGCACTGCTAAACCGTGCAACCGATTGTTATTGTTAATGGACTATTTGTGCGTAAATAAATTAATTATATACAGCGGGTACCCGGCATGCGTTGCGAGGCCACTTTATCTTCGGGGTCAACTAAACCGTAATGGTTCCCTACTAAGTCCCGGGAAACAACATTATAAAATTATGCACTTTATAAAATTATATACAACGGGTACCCGGCATGAGTTGCAAGGCCGCTTTAACCTCGGGGTCAATAAAACTGTAATGTTTCCATCCGAAGTCCTGGGAAACTACATTATAATGCAAGCGCCTGCACTTTATAACAGTATATACAACGGGTACCCGGCATGCGTTGCAAGGTCACTGTAACCTCGGGGTCAACTTAATTATAATGGTTCCATCCCAAGTACCGGGAAACTACATTATAATGCAAGCACCTGCACTATATAAAATTATATACAACGGGTACCCGGTATGCGTTGCAAGGCGACTTTAACCTAGGGGTCAACTTTACTGTAATGGTTTCATCCCGATTCCCGGGAAATAAAATTTTAATGCAAGCGCCTGCAATTTATAACATAATATACAACGGGTACACGGCATGCGTTGCAAGGTCACTGTAACCTCGGGGTCAACTTAACTGTAATGGTTCCATCCCAATTCCCGGGAAATAATATTTTAAAGCAAGTGCCTGCAATATATAACATGATATACAACGGTTACTCGGCATGCGTTGCAAGGTCACTGTAACCTCGGGATCAACTTAAC
This sequence comes from Limnephilus marmoratus, assembly GCA_917880885.1. Lineage (NCBI taxonomy): Eukaryota > Metazoa > Arthropoda > Insecta > Trichoptera > Limnephilidae > Limnephilus > Limnephilus marmoratus. Next base: position 24,980,819 of record OU862923.1, on the reverse strand, counting down.
TGTAATGGTTCCATTCCAATTCCTGGGAAATTACATTTTAATGCAAGCGCTGCACTACATAACATTATATACAACGGGTACCCGGCATGCGTTGCAAGGCCACTGTGAACTCAGGTTTCTTCATATATTTAATTTAACACACACTCCTCCTCGCTTCATCCACGTTGAGCCCTAGGGGCCTATGTCATCTTTGAGGATGCTGTGCGGAGGGTTTTTTAAGGGAAAGGAAGGATAAGAAAATATGGGAAGGAAAAAGGTATGAGGGGTGGGTAGGAATCTGGGGGTCAGTGTGGCCAGGAGTAACGGACATATGAATCTATTCCTCACACTGCGGTTCAAGGCGAAGGGTTGGGAGAATCTGGCTATCCGCCACTAAGACCTAGACAAATACATACAGTTTCAGAATACAATAGTGAGCTTTGGCATCACGAAATTACGCAAGAAAAGGCCCGTTCTGAATCCTAGGGGCATGTGTCATCTTTGAGGATGTTGTGGGGTGGGTTTTTTAATGGAAAGGAAGGAGAAGAAGATATGGGAAGGAAAAAGATATGACGGGTGTTTAGGAATCTGGGGGAGAGTGTTGGCAGGAGTGACGGACGTACGAATCTATTCCTCACACTGCGGTGCAATGGGAAGGGTTGGGAGAATCTGGCTGGAGAGGTCAAAAGCCTTCCAATTATTATGGAAACAGAAATAATTATTGAACTCGAATAGAATTTGAACAGAACTTTCACAAAACGTTAAGATTTACTTTAAAAATGGAAGTTTTTTTTTAGACAACACAGCTTAAATTATATTCTACAAAGAATCTACGTAGGTACCTACCTACACATAACAACACGGATTCATCTGATGATTTTGCTTATGTATTTTTTTTTGTAAATGTATAACGAAATTGCTCGAAGTTAAACGGGATAATTATAATGAAAAATATTAAATAAAAAAAAGCTTTTTTTGTATTTTGCATTTTAATGATAATCATTGAACGTGAGATTGGTACCGCTGCCCCGGGTACCATTCATTCATTGGTTTCTATATACAATAGTGAGCTCTAGAATCCCAAGTCCTGGGAAACTACATTATAATGCAAGCGCCTACCCTACATTAAAACATTATATACAACGGGTACCCGGCATGCGTTGCAAGGCACTGTAACCTCCGGGTCCACTTAACTTAACTGTAATGGTTCCATCCCAATTCCTGGGAAATTACGTTTTATTGCAAGCGCCAGCACTACAGTACATTATATACAACGGGTACCCGGCATGCGTTGCAAGATCACTGTCACCTCGGGATCAACTTAACTGTAATGGTTTCATTCCAAGTTCCGTGAAACTACATAATAATGCAAGCACCTTTCAAACGCCTGCACTATATTATAACATTATATACAACGGGTACCCGGCATGCGTTGCAAGATCACTGTAACCTCGGGGATGGTTCCATTCCAAGTTCCGCGAAACTACATTATAATACAAGCGCGTTGCAAACGCCTGCACTATATTATAACATTATATACAACGGGTACCCGGCATGCGTTGCAAGATCACTGTAACCTCGGGGATGGTTCAATTCCAAGTTCCGGGAAACTACATTATGATGCAAGCGCCTTGCAAATGCCTTTACTATATTATAACATTATGTAGGACGGGTACCCGGCATGCGTTGCAAGATCACTGTAACCTCGGGGATGGTTCCATTCCACGTTCAGTGAAACTACTATTAAAACATTATATACAACGGGCACCCGGCATGCGTTGCAAGGTCACTGTAACCTCAGGTTTCTTCATATATTTAATTTAACACACACTCCTCCTCGCTTCATCCACGTTCACACGTCAAATCGCATAGTGTTTTAACCCGTCAGTTGCTTCTGCAACGGGCCCCGCTAGTATATATTAATGTTTGGTTTGGGAAAGCTCTTTTTCCGCGCACTTTTTTGTTGACGCAAAAACGACCAGTACGCCCTTTACGTTTCACCCACCTCAAGGTTCACTTTCGGTTCAAGCAAATTCAGTGCACCCTCAGTACTTTGATTTTGCGGAGTTTATTTTTGTCGACAAAATTAGCGCCTTATTCACAGAAAAACTGACGTGAATCAACGGCGAAAACTAGAACCAATAGTAAAATTATACTCAATTCGGCCAGGTTACATTTCCCGCCGACAGGTTCGCGTTTCCAAAAAAATGATGTCATTTTGGCCATCAGTTTCGTCCTCAGTACTTTGATTTTGCGAGGTCAATTTTTTTCGACAAAATTAGCGCTTTATTCACAGAAAAACTGACGCGAATCAACGGCGAAAACTAGAACCAATAGTAAAATTACACTCAATTCGGCCAGGTTACATTTCCCGCCGACAGGTTCGCGTTTCCAAAAAAAAAGATGTCATTTTGGCCATCAGTTTCAATGCAAATGAAAATGCTAGGAATATTGAGTCAGGTCAGGGATCTCAGACGTCAAATTTTTAGCCTAACAAAGCAGACTTTTCACGGTTTTCGGTAGTGGTTTTACGGTACGCGGCATTGCGGCCCCAAAACCGATCCCGGCTCGGATGTTTTTCAAAAATCTAATACAATAGAGAATTCCGCAACTTTTAAAACCAAAATTGTATGCCCATCCCATATAAAATAGTTCAGGAGATGCTGACATAATTCGACATTTTCCGAAAAAAAATCATCAAAACACGCGCTTACAGATTCCATCGGAAGTTAAAATTTTGCTAGCCAGTTCAAATTAACACGTTATTCATTCGGGGTAGGTACCTACTTATTTCGGTAGTATTGCAAATATGATGAAAAAAGCAAAGAGAAGAAAATGCGCAGGTACCTACCCGAATACGTAGATACACAATTAATTAGGTTTTAATGCAATGGTAAGGTTGTTTCGATGATACTGAATAATTCAACTTTTTTTAAAGTTAATTTTCACGTTCTTTATTGGTTCTACTCAAGTTCTGTTATTTTATCATTAAAGGTCAGTTACATTGCAAAACTAAAATAATTACAGAACTCGAACGGAACTATCTAGAACTGAAAATTTACTAGAAAAATTTAAAGAATTGTCAATTTTTTTTATTAATTATTATTTTTTTATTTTTAAGTGTGTTCTATTTGAACATTGTTAAATAAAAAAAAAATAATAAAATATATATATATATATATATACATTACGCGTGTTCTAGGTAGGTACTTACTTGCGGGGACTTTTTTCATTTAAAAATCAAAACATGATATTGAATGAATTTATTTGTAGTGAAAATTATTTTATGCTCAACAGCATAATGGCGTCGTTTTGGTGAAATAATACAACAAAGTACCTACTTAGTACTTACACTTGCAAAATGAAATACAATACAACTACAATAGTGAGCTCCGGCATAATGAAATTTTGCACTGCTAAACCGTGCAACCGATTGTTATTGTTAATGGACTATTTGTGCGTAAATAAATTAATTATATACAGCGGGTACCCGGCATGCGTTGCGAGGCCACTTTAACTTCGGGGTCAACTAAACCGTAATGGTTACCTACCAAGTCCCGGGAAACAACATTATAAAATTATGCACTTTATAAAATTATATACAACGGGTACCCGGCATGCGTTGCTAGGCCGCTTTAACCTCGGGGTCAATAAAACTGTAATGTTTCCATCCGAAGTCCTGGGAAACTACATTATAATGCAAGCGCCTGCACTTTATAACAGTATATACAACGGGTACCCGGCATGCGTTGCAAGGTCACTGTAACCTCGGGGTCAACTTAATTATAATGGTTCCATCCCAAGTACCGGGAAACTACATTATAATGCAAGCACCTGCACTATATAAAATTATATACAACGGGTACCCGGTATGCGTTGCAAGGCGATTTTAACCTAGGGGTCAACTTTACTGTAATGGTTTCATCCCGATTCCCCGGAAATAAAATTTTAATGCAAGCGCCTGCAATTTATAACATAATATACAACGGGTACACGGCATGCGTTGCAAGGTCACTGTAACCTCGGGGTCAACTTAACTGTAATGGTTCCATCCCAATTCCCGGGAAATAATATTTTAAAGCAAGTGCCTGCAATATATAACATGATATACAACGGTTACTCGGCATGCGTTGCAAGGTCACTGTAACCTCGGGATCAACTTAACTGTAATGGTTCCATTCCAATTCCTGGGAAATTACATTTTAATGCAAGCGCTGCACTACATAACATTATATACAACGGGTACCCGGCATGCGTTGCAAGGCCACTGTGAACTCAGGTTTCTTCATATATTTAATTTAACACACACTCCTCCTCGCTTCATCCACGTTGAGCCCTAGGGGCCTATGTCATCTTTGAGGATGCTGTGCGGAGGGTTTTTTAAGGGAAAGGAAGGATAAGAAAATATGGGAAGGAAAAAGGTATGAGGGGTGGGTAGGAATCTGGGGGTCAGTGTGGCCAGGAGTAACGGACATATGAATCTATTCCTCACACTGCGGTTCAAGGCGAAGGGTTGGGAGAATCTGGCTATCCGCCACTAAGACCTAGACAAATACATACAGTTTCAGAATACAATAGTGAGCTTTGGCATCACGAAATTACGCAAGAAAAGGCCCGTTCTGAATCCTAGGGGCATGTGTCATCTTTGAGGATGTTGTGGGGTGGGTTTTTTAATGGAAAGGAAGGAGAAGAAGATATGGGAAGGAAAAAGATATGACGGGTGTTTAGGAATCTGGGGGAGAGTGTTGGCAGGAGTGACGGACGTACGAATCTATTCCTCACACTGCGGTGCAATGGGAAGGGTTGGGAGAATCTGGCTGGAGAGGTCAAAAGCCTTCCAATTATTATGGAAACAGAAATAATTATTGAACTCGAATAGAATTTGAACAGAACTTTCACAAAACGTTAAGATTTACTTTAAAAATGGAAGTTTTTTTTTAGACAACACAGCTTAAATTATATTCTACAAAGAATCTACGTAGGTACCTACCTACACATAACAACACGGATTCATCTGATGATTTTGCTTATGTATTTTTTTTTGTAAATGTATAACGAAATTGCTCGAAGTTAAACGGGATAATTATAATGAAAAATATTAAATAAAAAAAAGCTTTTTTTGTATTTTGCATTTTAATGATAATCATTGAACGTGAGATTGGTACCGCTGCCCCGGGTACCATTCATTCATTGGTTTCTATATACAATAGTGAGCTCTAGAATCCCAAGTCCTGGGAAACTACATTATAATGCAAGCGCCTACCCTACATTAAAACATTATATACAACGGGTACCCGGCATGCGTTGCAAGGCACTGTAACCTCCGGGTCCACTTAACTTAACTGTAATGGTTCCATCCCAATTCCTGGGAAATTACGTTTTATTGCAAGCGCCAGCACTACAGTACATTATATACAACGGGTACCCGGCATGCGTTGCAAGATCACTGTCACCTCGGGATCAACTTAACTGTAATGGTTTCATTCCAAGTTCCGTGAAACTACATAATAATGCAAGCACCTTTCAAACGCCTGCACTATATTATAACATTATATACAACGGGTACCCGGCATGCGTTGCAAGATCACTGTAACCTCGGGGATGGTTCCATTCCAAGTTCCGCGAAACTACATTATAATACAAGCGCGTTGCAAACGCCTGCACTATATTATAACATTATATACAACGGGTACCCGGCATGCGTTGCAAGATCACTGTAACCTCGGGGATGGTTCAATTCCAAGTTCCGGGAAACTACATTATGATGCAAGCGCCTTGCAAATGCCTTTACTATATTATAACATTATGTAGGACGGGTACCCGGCATGCGTTGCAAGATCACTGTAACCTCGGGGATGGTTCCATTCCACGTTCAGTGAAACTACTATTAAAACATTATATACAACGGGCACCCGGCATGCGTTGCAAGGTCACTGTAACCTCAGGTTTCTTCATATATTTAATTTAACACACACTCCTCCTCGCTTCATCCACGTTCACACGTCAAATCGCATAGTGTTTTAACCCGTCAGTTGCTTCTGCAACGGGCCCCGCTAGTATATATATTAATGCTCAGTTTGGAAAACTCACCTTTTTTTTCAGCCTTTTCTGACACCGGTTTCATACAAAACGACTGATACAGAATTGAAGTGCGACCCTGGCGACGGAAACTGTAATCTCTCACTATCCGACGAAGAAATTCGGCCGGGGTTATGTTTTCCGCCGACAGGTTCGCCAGTCGAAAGACGAAAATCCATTTGGGAAGGAAACGTGTCAAAAAGTCCATACAAATGACGGTTCCAGTTTTGGTGATGCGATAAAGGACTCTTCTCCCCCGCATCGCGTACCACCTTACGGCGTATTTTCGCTTGAAAATGCAAAGACGCTTAAGCCCTATTACTTTCCAGCCCAGGCCTCGGCCCCGCAGGCGATAATAGACGGTCGCTTCCTCGAGTTTGGAACGTGCCAAGGTCCATTTTGGCTTGGCGGCGAGTCAGATAATCTTGAGATAGGTCAGGATTCCGAGTGTCAAAAATTTAGCCTAAATAATACAGACTTTTCAGAGTTTTCGGTAGTGGTTTTACGGTACGCGGCATTGCGACCCGGAAACCGATCCCCGCTTAGATGTTTTTAAAAAATACGTTACAGTAGAGAATTCCGCAACTTTTAATATCAAAATTATATACGATTCTCATATGAAATATGTCAGGAGAACCCGACGAAAATCAATAATTTTCTGAAAAATTCATGTCAAAAACGTGTTCCTAAATTTTTCGATAGTGTGAAAATTGCTGGCCATCTGAAAATAACACAATTTATAACGCGGTAGGTACCTACCGTTCCATCAAGTTATTGCAAATTCGTTAAAGAAAAGTAATAAAGTACGTAAGAAAAAACGCGTAGGTACCTACCCAAATATTATTTTTCTCGGTATATACTAGGTAGGTACCGGCTTATGAAGCATTTAAATATTAAAAGAAATCACTCAAGATTGTCAAGTATTTATTGAGAAAACGCATAGGTACCTACACTAATATTATTGGTAGCGACTTATGAACTTCTTTCCTTTAAATGTTAAATCGAAAATTAATGATATGAAATGAAAAAAATCACCCAAGATTGTCACTTTTTGAATTATGTAGGTACACGGAGGTTGCTTCTGGACACCCACTGTTGGTGGGAACGTTATTTTTAAATTAGTTCATTTTCACGTAATGTGCGAGTTGTATTTATTCAATTATCTTCAAAACTTATTTTATTTATCATTATTTATTTATAATTATTATTTAAAAACAGAAATAATTACAGAACTTGAATAGAATTTGAACAGAACTTTCAGAGAACGTTAAAATTAACTTGAAAAATTTAAGGTTTTTAAATATTTTTTTTTTAACAATCGAAGTGAATTGAACCGAACGACTGTACCAAATTGGATAATTATTTTTTGTTGTGTCCAGGGCAGGGTTTGTAAAAAATTACTGGTGAGCTCTGACATTATGAAATTTGTTTAAAAATGAGTAGCGGAAATTTATGTGCGCGCATAGCTTCCGAACGACTGCCCCTAATTGGATAATTCTTTTTTTGTTGTATTCGTTATTGTTAGGACAAGGTTTTTATAAAATAACTGGTGAGCACTGGCATTATGAAATTTGTTTAAAAATGATTCGCCGAAATGTAAGTACGCGCATAGCTTCCGAACGACTGCACCTAATTGGATAATTCTTTTTTTGTTGTGTTCGTTATTGTTAGGATAAGGTTTGTATAAAATTACTGGTGAGCTCTGGCATTATGAAATTTGTTTAAAAATTAATCTCTGAAATGTATGTACGCGCAACGAACTTCCGAAACGAACTTCAACGAACTTCCGAACGACTGCACCTAATTGGATAATTCTTTTTTTTTGTTTTGTTCGTTATTATCAGGACAGGGTTTGTATCAAAGTACTGTTGGGCTCTGGCATCATGAAATTATGAATTGCTAAACCGTTTATCCGATTGTGATGAAACTTTGGGGATTTCATGTATGCATGCCGGCAATGGTTTTTGTATACAATAGTGAGCTCTGGCATCACGCAATTATGCATTGCTAAACCGTTCATCCGATTGCGATGAAACTTTTAGGATTTGATGTGAGCATCCAGTCGATTCATTCTGTGTAAAATAGTGCGCTGTGGCATCATGAAATTATGCATTGCTAAACCGTTCATCCGATTGCGATGAAACTTTTGGGATTTGATTTGCGCATCCATTCGATTCATTCTGTATAAAATAGTGAGCTCCGGCATCATGAAATTATGCATTGGTAAACCGTTCATCCGATTGCGATGAAACTTTGGGGATTTGATGTATGCATGCCCGCGATGGTTTTTGTATGCAATAGTGAGCTCTGGCATCATGAAATTATGCATTGCTAAACGGTTCATCCTATTGCGATGAAACTTTGGAGGGGGCGTCAACTACCTGTTCCCTTTGTAGGTGCTCACTCCTCGCTCAATCCGCATTCAGACATCGTTTTTTCTTCATATATGTAATTTAACACACACTCCTGCTCGCTTCGTCCGCGTTCACATGTCAAATCGCATAGTGTTTTAACCCGTTAGTTGCTTCTGCAACGGGCCCAGCTAGTTCATTTTAAAAGTGCAGTTTAATTTTAATTCACATATTTTGTTTTATGTAATATAACATTATTATAATTATTACATTATATTCCTGTGTGGAGTTAATGTAAAAAAAAATAAAAAAATATATAAAATCTATGTCGACATTATTTCAGTTAAAACATTTATTTTTATGAAGAAGCCCCTGCACTTTTAACAGGCACAGATTTTGAAAAGTACACTACTTTTAAACCTAGTTACCACAAAAAACATCAGTTTTATTCGGGACCGGTGGAAAAATATGCATTTAAATTTACATTTCATAAAAAAAATTGTACGTAATTTCTCGTTACGGCTGACATTTCGGATTACATTATTTTGCATACTGAACGATTTCCATTATTTTCAGGGTACCAAGCGATAAATATTTTTAAAAAAATGCCATATTGCAAAAATCACACATATTCGAGGAAGGTACTAACCAAAGGTTCCACCATAGAAATTTTCATGTTCCGAATAAATAAATATTTGAGTATAATTAGGAAGAATTAAAATCAATGTATTATTAGTTAGATAAGGTCAGGTTATGTTGGGTTAGGTAATTAGGTTAGGTTAGGTTATTAGGTTAGGTTAGGTAAGTTTATTAGGAAAGGTTAGGTTAGGTAATTAGGTTAGGTTATTAGGTTAGTTTATTAGGTTAGGTTATTAGGTTAGGATAGGTTAGGTTAATAGGTTAGGTAATTAGGTTAGGTTAGGTTAGATTAGGTTGTTAGGTTAGGTTATTAGGTTAGATTATAAGGTTAGGTTATAAGGTTAGCTTAGGTTATTAGGTTTGGTTATTTTAGGTGAGGTTATTAGGTTAGGTTAGGTTATTAGGTTAGGTTAGTTTATTAGGTTAGGTTAGGTATGTATTTTCGTTCAATCAACATTTATTTATTAATTATACATACCCGTTAGACAAACCATGTTTGTTTTATTAAAAATAAAACTAGGTGTATCTGTAGTGATTTTTGAGGTATGGCAATCTTTGTTAATATTTAAAAATTTGTACCCCTTAAAATGTTCGATGTGGTGTAAAAGAATTTATCATGACAACAGGACAAATTACGTACAAAAAAGTTTTGATGAAATAAAAATTTAAATGCATATTTTTCCGTCTATCCCCACTGAAACCAATGGTTCGTGTGTTGATTAAGTTCAAAAGTAGTTTACTTTTCAAAATTTATGCCTATTTAAAGTGTAGCGGCTTGCGGCGGCTTCTTCACACTTTACCAAAACATTATATTAAGTGCAATCTACGTAAGACATATTATGGTTATAATATTATATTAGATACAATCTATGTACGACATTATTATTGTTATTGCATTATATTATGAACAATCTAACCAACGACATTATCCTAGTTATAACATTACATATTAGATACAATCTATACACGACACTATTATAGTTATAAAATTATACATGTTAAATACATTCTATGAATTATATTAGATACACTGCTTACACAGCCAGAGGAGGTAGTTATATGTTACATACGACTGTTGTATTAATGATTTCTGAACGAATTTTTGAATTTTTATGTTTGTCTTGTGTATTTCTTATTTTTGAAGATATATATATATATAAGATATATCGTAAAATCAAATAATTTTACAGAAACTAGATAAAATTGCCTTTTAGATTTTTGTATCTGAAATTTACGATCGTGATTGAAAATTGCAGCATTTTTCGCTGAAACATGAAAAAATGTGAAAAAACAGCTGACCGTAAACATATTCTAAACAATTTCGAAAAATTTCGAAAAATTCAAAATTTAAAAAAAACATTCCTTTTATCTAATTCATTTGGAAGGAAACTGTCACCTCAATTTTTTCTGAAGGGCGCCTGTACCGATAACTGTACATATTTAGAAAGATTAAAATTAAATGCTAAGGATATATTAAACCAAAGTTAAACTATACTATCTCATGATGATCCATTACAAATTTTATTTCGCTCACGTGTGTTTCGGCCATGACCTTTGGCGGCTTGTAGTTCAGCTGTTACACCATGTACTCCCCGGAACCAACTAACTAACGTATCGAAACTTCTCCTCAATTCGCCCTCTACCGGCGCCTGTACATTAACGGCCGGCTGTCAATCTCTTCAGGTACCCGCGTGACTAGAACACTCCATCTAAATTAGGTAAGTACTGGCCCCAAACTGCTGCAAGTTTTCTTTTAGTGCCAAAAAATAACCTAAAAAAAACTGTCTTTCAAGCGGATTTCTTGCACCCCTAAATACGTTAATTCCTTTCACACGTATAACAATACATGCATTAGATATTAATGTTATAAAAAACATCGCTTTATAGAAGTTCTCTGATAAATAGTCCATAAAATTGAAAATTATTACGAAAATTATTGTATCGTCGTGGTACAAATATCCCGTTTTATATTAAAAAATATTTATATGATTGAAAACGGTAACGGTATACAATTCACGCGTGTAATCACAAAAGTGCTAAATCCTATAGATGTACCTAGTGTTTGTCTCTCTTTAGTGTCGCTATTTTTCGTTTTAAAGAAGTTTTCACTTCAAAACTAAACTGGAATAAAGAGCTGATTTTTTCACAATCTGTCACACCGTGCGACGTAGCGAGGGCAAGTGGCGGCGTAGCGGACAACAACGTACCGGTAGCAGTGGCGTAGCAAGCAATGATGTAGCGGCGCCCGGTGAGCCCAGAGAAGTGAAAAAGTGGGGTTTTGCAGTCTGTGCATGTGTAGTCACGCTGTGCAATCAATTATTATTGTTGCCACTGCGGTGTTTTTGGAAGGGTTTTGATGTGTGAATTTAGCAGGCGCTCTCATGATGTTTTGATGTTGAATGCTTTTATTTTGAACAATTTTAAATCTGATTTATAAGTAACTTCATAAGATATCATCTGGTTTGCAGTTCTAAACCACTAAACCGACTGAATAACTTTAATATTTGCCACAATTGATAAACTTAGACATGAAGTTTTGTTTAGAAAGTGTTATTTATTTATTTATTAATCATTAACGCCCTTTTGAGCTTTTTCATATGCCTATTTACATTTTTTATGTTTTAGTGCAAACGGGTGTATTTAGATGACAAAGAAAACAGGGCACGAGTTTAGCTATATGTAAATAAATAAATAAATAAATAGGTTTTACACATGGTACACAGAAGTAAAGATGGTAGGTAAAAAGTATAGCATTAAGCAATAGAGAGAAAAATAGAAAGAAAAAATCAGTTTTAGACCTGCAGATAGCATAATATGTATATAACAAATAATAATAATGTGTGGGTTCATAATATATGTATATTTTCTATGTGATTTGATTTAATACAAAAATACACACTACCCCTACTTGCACCGCACTAAAATTAATATACCAAGCGATTCAATTGTGACCAAGTACATTATCGTCAGAATTTCTGCTTAAAGAATTTAATTTCAGAAGACAAAATACTTTATACTGCTACCATGGAACATTTTAGGTTTAAACAAATAATGTCAGATTGTTAGGTATACTATCACGGAAAGGACGAATGAGTTCAATAATATAATATAACAGAGTATTTAATTACAATAAAATTAAAATATTAATCAAAGTATAAGTCATTAAAGTAATTTCGTTATTATTATAACAACGATAAACACGAATCGTTTTTGTAAAGTTTGTTCATAAATTATAAATTACTAACCTTAATGCTCCCTTTATGGTGGGTGTTTTTCGGAACATAACTTTGTGGATTTACAATAATTGTGCACATGCTGGAGATTTATAGTTCTATTGTAAATATTCTAATATGCTGAATTTAAGTTTGGACACTGACTGGTGACAGTAAATATCGATTGAGTTATATTTATTTCCGAGTGTTATTCTTATGTTCTTTGAATAGCTATCCGTTTCACAAATGATACACGTTATAAGTATAAACTACTTAATAAATTACTGTCTCCAAAACGAGCTTGAAAAAAATTCATATGTCAAATAAGTGGCTTATAAATGTGTAATTTCTCCGACTTAAGAAATTCAAAAATTATGTATGGTACTTTATTAAAATTAAATAGTCATAAATACATTGGTAATTCATATGTCATAATATATTGGTTTATAAATGTGTAAATTCTAATTATACAATTGTAGTTGTCTCTAAAATGGCCTGGAAAGAATCTCCTACTTGTAATCTCACTATAGAAAACACTCATTCACTCTGAATGCAATTATTAATGTTCTCCAAAATGACCTTGAAAAAAACCAAATCTTTGCGTTTCTTTCAAAGACATAAAGAAACCATCCATTCGTTCAGAATACAATTACTAATGTTCTCAAGAGCAGTCTTGACAGAAGCTCATTCCTGTGATCTCTCGAACGAAACCATTCCTTTGTTAAAAAAATTATGAACTAAATATACAATTTAACGTTTCTTGTATTTTTGTAATGTTATTGGATAGATAATCGTAATTTTTCAAGTTTACTAACATTTAAAAGGTAAATTTTTTCCTTTGATAGGTATTGCTCCTGAGGCAAATATTTTTTTTAACAAATACTTTCAGGATCACAAATCCTACGATTATAATATCATATAAGTGATTTTTCACGGATCTGCCACAGACTTTTTTTTGCATTAGCTCCACAAAGGAGGCCCTGAGAAAAAACATTTCCCTCAGGGTCCATATCATCTTTGGGGATGCTGTGGGGAGGTTTTTTTTGGGAAAGAAAGGAGAGGATCTTCTGGGAAGGAAAAGGTATGGGATGGGTAGGAATCTTAGTATCAATGGGTCTAAGAGTGATAGACATGCGGATTCATCCCTTCCACTGCAGTACAAGGCAATGGGTCAAAAGAGTCTGGCTGGAGAGGTCTAGGTTGATGCCGCCATGTAGCAGGTAAACGCATTGGTCGCCAAGACCTAGACAAACCTCATCCCATGAACCCGGGCGCATATGTCCAAAACCTATACAGGTTCAGTCGTGGTAGCGATAATTTACATTTTGAATACACCTCTATATTGGTTATTTTTTATCACTTTGCAAAAACAAAAATTGTTCTAAAATCTAGATAAAAAAATCTTTCCAATGTGTATGAAAATACTAATTTTATTTCTAAATATTTAAATTTTGATATTGAAAATGTAAATTGTCGCTACCGACTGAACAGGTATTGGTTTTGGAAATACGCAACCCGGGACCCCTGCCAAGTCACCAAACGTAGCGAACCACTTGGTGTGACCTATGGCAGGGGTGTTGGTTATTAAATAAATGGTTTCCGGGGCGGCAATACCCATACCCGCCTCCCAAATTGAGATAGTAAAAAAGTAGACTTTCGAACTTAAAATTAAAGCATTTTATTTTAGTTTCCGCGTGGAATAAATTATGCGGGTAAAGAAGTGAGATTCCACTTACAAAAGTGGGTGTTTATTTATATACCTTGTAATGGTCCGCCACCCTTGGCTTTTGACACCAATTGTGATGAACCCTACCTAGCTGATTTACTTTTCTAAGCTTCTACCTCGTAGTTTAAATCTCGTAGCTCCTGTCTCGTAGCCACGCTCATAATTCTACCCTTATGTCCTACTGATCACACCACTAGGTATGATGGCCTGACTCAACCCTCCTTTCGGTTTATTTCTACCTCAGGCTCGTGATTTCTAAACCCCTATACCTTATAATCTAGCTAAACCTACCCTATCTTCTTAAATCCCTGCGATTTTCTCACAGTAATCAAGATTTAAGATTTTAGTTCACATTATTTCTATAATCTGCGTTGTGTATTTTTTTGTTTTAGATTTTACATCTGTTTGCATACTTAATATGCACACATATGTAGAGAAGATAATGTATTACGTGTGGTAACCCATAGATTCTTTTAGAGAAAGGGTGAGAATCTTCCGATTTATTAATTATTATTATTTGAGTATCTTTTACCGAGTTTGATAAACTAACCCCGCCTTAACTTTGTGTCTATCTGATTTCTGTAGGAATTTAGTGTGTTTATTTAATTCTTCCTATCACCGCGGATACATCGATAACATAAAACAACAGTAAATAAATTTAACATTTCAAGAAAGCAAACCTTACCTTACCGGGGATCGTACTCGAGGGTCCAGTTTTCTCAATTGAAGTCCTTGTCTGCAACCTCCCCTAACATAATGTTTTGTGTAATCATAGTTAGTAGTCATAGTTAGTATTCACGATATTGTTGGAATAGTAAGGATGGATGGATATGGGGAGGGGGATAATATGTTTGCTGAAAAGTCGGCTCCTCCGCTAACCAAGTGAAAACCGATGAACAACAATTACAAACTCGAATTCTCCCAAATACGTTTGCTAAGCTTATCCTTAAGTCCGAGTTTTACTCTCTTCGACGAGCGTCTCTTGTTACGAAAGGGGCTCTTCACGCCAGATGGGGGAATACCAAGTCTTCATGCCGTTTTTCTGCCTCACTCCGACTTCCATCTCCGCCGGATTGAATTTAACTCTACTGAGTCTAGAAGGGGTATTTCATGTCTTCCCTTATCATGCCTCTATCCGTTGAATGTGGCGTAAGCTTGTGACGGGCAGATCCTTCCTCCCACGTGAACGACCCAGCGTTACACTCCACCTCTGACTAGCTGACATAAAACTCACCACGTGAACCTTATGTCAGCTTTCAGGTTCGACAAGACTCACGGTATGCAAATAACCTGTGGCTTTAATGCCGCGTCAGCGTACTGTCCGCATACGTCCTTCCTCTTCCCCGCATGCCCACCTCGACAATACCGCCACAAGATCAAAGCCGTCCGTTCGAGAAAGGTTGACACTTACATTTCCAGATGGCTCATACCTACATACAGAAGCCTTGAAGCTTACATTCGAAGACAAGTTAGGATTCAGGACTGTATGAGTATTTGAACACCAGTGTTGTTTAAATGAGGTCACTAGCTCCTCGTGTGTTAGGTATTTAGGATAATGGGTATTTATGGGTTCTTGGATACCTACTTCCTATAAGAAAGATTTAAAAATGAGATAAATCAAGTTGTCATTGAATCAATGACCTCCTGAATAATTGTGATGAGCTCTCTTAGAGTTTGAAGCTAGTCGCAGTACTTTACTTTGCGAAAATTTTGCATGCTAAAACAATGTTACCTATGGGCGATCGCTCTAGTACAGATAAGTCGTTTAAAATTGGGTGAATTTAACATTAATGTCGCCTTCACATTTTGACCGCAGATTTCATCGCAAGCTATAATTGATAAACTTGTCCCTGACGTTAAGTTTTGTTTTGTTTATTCGTTAATGAATTTAGGTGACTGGGTCAATGGATCGCCTTGAACTCAAATCGAAATCTTTGTTACACTATCGAAGGTCATATAACCATACCCTAATCGTGCTAGTGAAAAGAAGCGATAGGTATTTACTTTGTAAATACGCTAAGATACCAAATTTGATTAAGTGATGCGTTTCCATCTAATTATGTGTTAAGTATTTGTTTAGCAACACTTCATTCTGTATGGGAGGTGTGACATGCGAATGCTAATAAATTGGTTAGTTATTAACTTACCCTTACTTGGCGTTACGTTCATCAGTGTCAGGATATCCACAGGAACCTGTAAAAGCTTAAATATTGTAAGGACTCACCAAAGCTCTAATGTCTTAAATTCAGCTCCATCGGGTAATATCATCGATATGAATTTTATTAGGGCATCCAGACTACCTGTGTAACTTATCGCACTTTTATTTCGGTTTCCCACTTTTAACGATTTAACCCTACAAGACCCGGAATTCATTTCCTTCCCTTCCCCTTTTCTTCCATATTTGATTTCAATCTAAAGAAGAGAATCGATTCTTAATAATCGTTCGCTCGAATATTATTTGATAAATATAACTATACTTATTTACTCTTTAATAAATTAATTTATTAATTCGAATTTTCTTTAATTTTGTATTATTCCACTTTATAAAATATTTAAGTTTTATTTTTTTTTTTTCTCAATTTAAATCATATTTCCTTTTTTTTTATAAAACTAAAGATTTTCTTTAAATTTGAATTATTTCACTTAAGGACAAAGTTAAAGTTTTATTTAATTTTTTCCAATTTAAATTAGAATCCTTTTATAACGAATAACTAAATATTAGTCTTCACCCAATTTACAACAAAACTGAAAGGACCACTTTATTTTATAACACTTTCGTTTAGCAACAATTAATAATTTGGAAGATTTATTTAAACTTCGGGATAAGTATTTTCCAGATTTCGGATCAATTATTATTATTGCGTTGTCACCTAACGATAATTAATATCTCGTAATAAAATTTCCAACTTTCGACTTAACGTAAATTTTTATTTAATAAAACTTATTAGACTGTAATTTTCTTTATATAACCTCGGAATAAATAACTTTATTTTAACCTTCATAGAACAAATTTAAATCAATTCAAACACTCTATTAAACTCTCCTTCCGCATTGAATTTTTAATTAATTAATTAATTATTAGATTTTTTTTTTTTGAATCGGAGGCTATTGCAAACACTGATTTTTAGATTTATTATAAGATCATACACTCCGTTAAATTGCACGATTAACCGTATCCGGGCACTCCACTCTCTGTTTTATCAAAGTATAAAACTGATTGTAGACTCTATTTTACCAATGATTTTTTAAAGTATAAAACTGACGCTATTTTTCCACTGTATTTTTAAAGTGTAAAACTGACGCTATTTTTTCCACTGTATTTTCAAAGTATGAACTGATTCTAAACTCTATTAATTAATCACCAGGGTAATTCTCACGACACGCGCGACGTTTTAAGCAACCTTGCCAGTTGTCGAAGGACTCCCCGAATAATCCCAAACACGCTAATTTATACCCATCACCGCTCCAAAAGGGCATAATCGTATATTCCTTGACGAGGAATTATAATCTGTAATCACTCGAAATTTTTTGAAAACCCCATCTCGTTATCGTTTGTTCCTACATAAGATCTTTCGATTTTTCCTCTCCGTAATTCGGGGTTCGTCCCACAACTTTGTCTCGCTTCCCTAAGGTTTATAGTCCCGGACTTAGTAAGCTGCCATCCAGTTTGCCCATTTTCCACATGTCTTCTGTCTTCATAATATATTTTATAAACATGTTTTTAATCTGTTTTTTTTTTCTCAGTTTGAAACATGCCCATAAGTGATCTGCTAAAACTATACTCTAAATTGGCATACCTATTTGCGAAACGTAGATTTTTCGGTCTTCTAGTTTTAAACGCTAGTTGTCCTGTATGAATTTCCACGAAATTCATTTCTTTTCCCCTAGTCTACGTAAGCAATTATGTCTCAGAACCGTATTTCCATTATTTATGTGGCATATTCAACTTTTTCGCTTTTCCCACCTAAATTTCCTTCAAGTAACGGTGTTTTAACAACTATTCTTAAATGATTTTCCCTTCGTTGTTAATAAGGAATCATATCCTGGTTCCGTATCTACTCTACTTATAACGTTTTTGAGTTTTTCCCATTTCCTTATCTGAGTTTTCCGGTTATGTCGGTTTTTCGTTCTCTCCCCCCACTCCTAACCCAATGATCCCTTATTGAAATTTGAAGTTTGCCTTTTTGCCGTGATTCCATCTCCCGCTAAAACCCTTTTTTCCTTTTTTGATATATTATTTATGGTGTTTTCCGGCCCACTAACTATTCCTATCCTGGAATATCTGTCAAGTTAACTACTTCGATCAAATTCCGCCCAATTTTCCATCTCTCTCTCGCTCAAAATCCCATAAACTATAAGCCCTGACGTGTGTATACATCCTAATTTCTACATACCTGGCGATAAATCCATTTTAATGTGTTTATAATTAAATTTTACGGAAATTCTATAATCTAAATACTAGGCAAGAGCAATGTTAATTTTTATGACCCTTTTTAATGGATAATGGGCCTTAAATAAACAAAAAGCATGTTCGAATATTCCTTGTTTATATCAACAATATACATATGGGGTCGACAACCTTTGAAATATCTCATTTTCCCTTGCAGTCTCGTGTAACTTTATGTTATGATCACTATTTTAATTACGTAAAATGACTCCTTTTTTATGAATTAATCTATCGCAATGTTTGCAGTATTTCCACCCCCCCCTAGGTATGTTATTCCAATTCCTTTCCAAGCATCTGCTACTGCACCAAACCCTTGTTTCGTCCTCTTGTTCAATCCTTAAACTCTAAAATTTTTTTGAATTTTTCTTCCCAATTCGCTTTCCTAATCACTCCGTTCCGTCTAGAATTGATAACAATAATTTTCCATTGTGTTATGTATATTCATTTTCCTCTAGTACGTTTTTCCTCGAATTTTGCCTCTCAGCCGTCATATGTACTTATTCTATAATTGAAAATCCTCCCGCATTGCATGCCCCGTTGTCCCCGCGTTTTCCCCTCAATATATTACTGATAAATTTTTTTATCGTTATTCAAGTGTGTTTTCCGCAACTAAAAACGCCCTAATGCACTCGAAACTAAGGTCTCCCGACCCCTTGAAGGTACCCTTTATTAATAACATTACTTGGGTTCGTTGTACTAAAAACCTTGAATAATTCGATATTTATCTCTTAGTTCATTCAACCCTGATCTCTGTGGGAACGTCTAGACCATAAATTTCTTCACTAATCACTAGGGTCAAAGTACAATCCTTTGTGTTCAAAATGGGCACGACCCCCTTCTTGCTGATAGGCTGAGTTGATTTTTAATTGCTTTTCCTGCTATTTAATTGGTTGTCTCAACTCTCGCGTTTAAAATCGTCCCTAAACCTGGGGTTCCCGTTAAATATCGATCTCATCACCATCTGTGTATATTTAAGGTAACTATAATACATCAAACAACTTAAAAATACCTCTATTTTCGAGCAAGTTTGAATTAGACCATACAGATGTCGTAGTACTGCGCTTTTCATCTTAAAAAAAAATTCCCATAGGCTTTCTCGTAAATTGGAAGTTACCATTCATCACAGCCCCCCTATAGTTATAATTCCAGCGGTAAACACGCCTCCTAGTGTTAGTTGATGGAATTAAAACTAAACATAGGCGATCTAATTTTCTACAATTTTTCTTTAAGTCTTCTTTATTCTTATTTGCATTTTTTTTTTCGAAATTCTAACTGGTTGTGCGCCCCTAACTTTCACTATTTCCTATCGTAGAATCCTGTTCGGTGTTCCTCTGTGCTGGAACCATTTTTCAATTTACTCTAGTCTACCCAATGACCTATTTAAGTCGGCTAACTTACGTCAGTTGCTGTCCCTACTCTTTGTCCTACCCCCCTAAGATTCTTATCCCTATACCTTCCCCCCTATGACCCTTACTCCCTCTTCTTCATCGAGACGGTTTCCAATCTTTGATTTTCCTTATTCATATATATATATATATATATATATATTTTTTTTTTTTCGCGATTCTAGAATTCCACACGAATTTTTCTCGCAGGAACGTTTTAATGGCAACAATGCGCATATGAACATACACGTATTACACATATATGCACACATACACACCCTTTTCTTTTTTTGAATGGGCACGCCCCTCGACTCGCGTGTCCCAGTGACCCCCAACCTGTTGGACCAGAGCCTCCTGTACATGGTCAAATCAAAGATTGAATCAATCTCGCGTCCTATTGACCATATGATTTACGGTGAATTGCAGAAAGTTATTCAGTTGTTAAAAAATTTTCTCTTTAGATGTTGTTTTTTTTTTTTGACTGTACTCATGTGAGCACCCCTATTTATTATACTCCTTCGCAATTTGCCCGTGCCTCATTTGGTTTACATGTTACTATATTTAGATATATTTTTTTTTTTTCAAGAAAAATTTTTTTTCTTTTTTTTTTCTTATCCTATCTGTGTTAAATTTTTTTTTCTCTCTCTCTCTGTCCGAATTCATCCCCTTCGTTCAGTGGGTTACCCTTTTATCACCCAAGCATGCTTCTTCACTCGAACGTCTCCTTCCTCCCCCTTTTTTTCTTTGAAAACCCCAAAGCTATTTAAATTTTCGTTGCAATCTTAATCTTTTATTTTCCTAAATCTCAAGTTACATTTTTTTTTGTAATTTCCTAAAATCTAATGTCACACAAACTAAATCTAAGGTTAGATTCTTAATCTTCTATGTTTCCGTTTTCCTAAACCTAATGTTGAATTCTTAATTTTATAGTTTCCTAAGCCTAAAATTAGTTGCCATTTAGCTGAAACATCTTAATATGTATTTCTCTCCTTGCCATAATCTGTATTTTAACATTTCTTAACCCATTGACCACAAACCCCGACAGCCTGCCGGGTGTGCAACTCAGGTACTTAACCACAAACCCCGGCACGCTGACGGGCTAGAGTAGGTCCTCCAAAAAACGGAAAACGAGCACAACTGTGACATTTTTGAAAAAAAATTTAAATGCTGAACGCTTTGTAGGTAATTAATCAGTAATTTCATAGAATTTGCAATAATATGTTTTTTATGTTTTTTCCCTGATATTTGTGTTCCAAATTTTGTATGCTGCCAGCCGCCATTTCATTTCTTCAAAATTGCGAGAGGTTGTAGGCTTTTGGTAGTGACCCTGAACGTCCCTGATTGCTTTGAGGACTATCATACCAAATTATTTTATTAGTTATTAGTATACATATATGTAAAAAACAAAAATTATTATTGTTCGATTAATGAATATTATGTTATCTTGTTACTTTTTGAATTAAAGTGTGGAAAAAACTTACGAAAAAAGATAAGGTTATGTTTGTATCCTTATTTACACATATTTTAATATTTTTTAAAATTTTATTTAAATTTTTTTCTTTACCTTAATCGAATATGTAAATAAATTTAAAGAAATTAATTTATTTCAATTCTTGGTTTAAAAGTTACAATGGATTTAGTACTCCAATGCAGGTTTTCAATTTTTGGTACAAAATTAATTCAGTGGTGAAGGCCAATTTTTTTGCTCATTAATTCTGTGGCCAATGGGTTAAATAAATAACAATTCTTAATTTTATAGTTTCCTAAGCCTAAAATTAGTTGCCATTTAGCTGAAACATCTTAATATGTATTTCTCTCCTTGCCATAATCTATATTCTAACATTTCTTAATTAAATAACCTTTGTTTTCCCGTCTCCCCCCCCTAAGCATAACATATTATTTTATTCTCTAAACTCGCTATCCTTCCTCTTTTTTTCCCAACATAACATAACATGGTGAAATCCCTCCTAATATCCCTAAAGGACGGTATTATAGATTAAATAAAACTCTTTTTTTTTTTCGAATGTTTCTAAATTACATTTTTTTTTTCTTATACTTGTCTATTTTTTTCCTTATCCAAAATGATCACACAAAATTTCGAAATCTCGCAAAATAACTATCCCCACTTCTTCTTATTCTACACCTAACCTAACCTAACCTATCCTAACCTCGCCTTTTTTTCTAGTCAATTTCTATCACCTGTATTTCCTTCTGCTGTTTTTCCGTTTCATTAAAATAATATCTAGCTAGGTGGATCGCACTGTAATCGCCTCGTATCTCTTTTGTTTTTGGATCCATCAGCGTGTAATTGTTGGAATAGGGCACAGCTGCTATAACAAACGGACCGTCAAACAAAAGGGCGAATTTTTTTGTATGCTTCCTGAGTAAATTTGACTGAGTGTACTTTTTGAGTTTCACAAATGTTCCTACCTCATATGTCTCTAGCCTTTTCTTTATATTGTAGAATTGCTGTCTTTTTTCGGCGTTTCTTACTAGATTCTTTTGAACCGCGTTCCTAATCTCTTCTTCTGTTAATTTAGGTATGTTACTTTGACGCATATATTTATCTAAGCTATACTGTGGCTGTTTTCCAAATACTACCTCATTAGGTGAAAATCCAGTCGTACAATGTACTGTGTTATTATATGTTCTTTGAATGTCCTTTAGAAACATTGGCCACTTAGTGTGCTTTTCATGGCAGTATATTCTAAAAATCCGTCCCAACTCCTTGTTCACCCTTTCCGTGATGTTTGGTCCAGGATTTCGCACCGACGTATGCATGACCCTTATCCCCATCCTTTCCAGACCTTGGTTCCATTTCTTTGAGGAAAATTGAGACCCGTTGTCTGTTAACATAGCCTCAACCTTTACCTGTTTTATGAAAAGCTCTACGCACTTCAATACGGTACTAGTGTTGGCAACCTTTAATTTATACAACTGAATGAATCTACTGAAAGAGTCTTGGACCACAAAAATAAACCTCACCCCCCCTATGCTCCTAGGCAACGGCCCGTATAAATCAGCCATGGCCAATTCTCCTACCCTCTTCGTTATGATTGACCTACCCGGTCCTACCGTTGGCCGAATTTCGCGCTTTGCTAATTGGCAGAGATGACAAGCTTTCACAACCCATTTAACTTGTTTATACATCTTCGGCCAGAAGTACCTACTTTTCAACGCTTGAACCGTCTTTAACCCGCCCGCATGACCAATTTCCTGATGAACCAGTTTGATAAGATCTCCGGATAAATTACTAGGTATAGCTAATACCGTACCGTCATTTCTCGTTTTGTAATATAATGTCTTACCATCTAACTTGTAATTTTTCAAATACCTAGCCACTCCTTTTGTGGGTGTCTTGCGAGACTTACCTCCCAAATGTTCTATCACCTCTCCCAAAAACTCATCTTGATTTTGTAGTTGTTCTAGATTTTCTAAGTGTGATTTTACTAACTGTTTCCCACTCACTGCAAATGCGGCCACTTCAGGGCATACTACTTTTTCCTCCTGCACATTTACCGCATCCTGAGAATAGCGAGACAAGATATCGGGTCCGATGTTTTCCTTGCCTTTTACATACTCGACTTTAAAATTGAATTGGTTTAAATATAAAATCCACCGTGTCACCCTAGCGCTGTATAATTTCCAAGTCTTTAAGAACGATAACGCCTGATGATCCGTACGTATGATTAGCTGCGCGCCTCGCAGATAGGTTTCGAATTTGCGTAACGAATAGATTATTGCATATAGCTCTTGTTCGGAAACGGTCCATTTTAACTCGGCCCCGGTTAGTGATTTGCTAACAAAACCGATCACATGATGATTATTCTCGTCGTCTAATTGATATAATTCGGACCCGATGGCGAACCCCGAACTATCAGTTTGTAGATAATAATTTTTGTTGGGGTTGTGATGAGTTAATATCACCGACTCAAGGAATAAAGTTTTTACGTTTTCAAATGCTTCCTGCTCTACAGCAGTCCACCTCCAAGGCTTATTTTTTTTTAATAAATTGCATAATACCTGTGTTGAAGCCCCATATTTATCTGCAAACCTCCTGTAATAATTGCACAACCCCAGAAATGCTCTTACTTGCTTCACTTTTTTAGGCGCTGGGAAGTTCTTAATCGCCGAAACTTTCCCTGGGTCCATGAGTATCCCATAAGGCGTTATAATGTGGCCTAACATTTTTACTTCCGTGAACAAAAATTGGCATTTTTCCAATTTGCAGGTCATATTGGCTGTTTGTAACCTTCCCAAAACTGCATCTAGATGGTTTAGGTGCTCGTCAAAATCTCCAGATGAGAACACGACTAGGTCGTCTAAATAATTAGTGCAAAACGCCTTCATTTCACTACCCAGAATTTTATTCATGGCGCGGGAGAAGCTCCCAACCGATGTTTTCAGTCCTTGCGGTAATACGTTGTAGACGTAAGACTTGCCATTATAGACGAAACCGGTGTATTTACGACTACTTTCACATAAGGGTACCTGGAAATAAGCAGATTCCAAATCTAGAGTAGTTACGTGCTTAACCCCGTGGAATTGCTGTAATATTTCCGATGTAAGTGGTGGTCTCTCCGTTTCCCCGGACATCCTCGTATTTAATTCGCGAGCATCAAGTAATATGCGCACAGTACCGTCCTTCTTCATTGTATAGGTTAAGGGACTCGCGAAAGGAGTCGCCCGCCGGCTGATTATGCCTAAAGCTTCTAATTCGTCAATTTTTTCATCTACCTTATTCCTATACGCGAAGGGGACCGGATACGACCTCTTTACAAATGGCGTTTCGTCTATCATTTTTATTTCATGAATGTACATATTTGTTAGCCCCGGTTTACCTAGGAACACTCGATTATGTTTGTCTAGTACCTCCTTTAATTTTTCCTTCTTGACGTCATCCAGTTCCAAACCGGCTACCATTGCCGCAATTCGCTGTTTAGTCTCCTCCGCAAAATCCGAAAGTTGGTTATTCTCTATGACGTTTATCGACTGGGTTGCACTATTTGTGTTTTCCTCACTCAACTGCTTTCCTAATTCACTTCTCACAACCCCGGAATCTATTAATTTAATTTTTTTTCTTCCCCGCTCAGTAGTGACTATCAATTCCCGCTTTTTCCCACACTTTACTTCTGCCGAGTAATTATCTAGCCAGTTTACCCCTAGTATTATAGATCTTATTAAACCTGATACTATGAGACATGATGTGTTGATTTGAATATCCCCAAAACGTAATGGTACTAGTACTAACCGTGAAATTTTCTGGCTTTTCTGTCCCATAGCCCCCTTAATTTGTACTGAAGCTACCGGCATGATTGGATATAGTGATTGATCGCTCAAATGACATTCCCAAAATTCTTGCGCAATACACGTTATTTGGCTACCCGTATCTATCAAACAATTTACTTTTAACTCATGTATGTGAGCCCTAGCCTCTGGTAATTGCGGTAATGTACTTCCCCGTCCTATCTCTTCATAATCCTCGTCTTCAAATACGGTGTTAAATCCGATGCATTCTCTTCCTAAGTCATTTTCATACATCTCCACCGCGTTCCACACGTCGCTTAATTGTTGCAAAGAGTTCACACACGCAGTCACTTCCTCCCTTTCATACGTTTTTTCATCATCTGCACTCTCGTCTCTGCGTACCGCCTTGCATGCTTTTATTGGAGCTGTTATCCCTTGTTCGTTTTTCCCTAAACCCTTTGTTACATCCCAATTATATTTCAACATTATTTTTAAAGCTACGTTGTGTCTTGGCGTCGCTGCTCTTATTTCTTCTGGAGTCGTAATCCTCAGAGCTCCTGGACCGACTCGCTGTCGTTTCCCGCATCTTCAACTCTGCATACCTCCTTCCCGCTGATTGGTGCTGTTTTACTGCTAGCTGCTGGTTGCGTACTTGGCCCGCAGCACGTCCTGCATCCCGTTGCCTGTGGTGCTCCCTCAATAACCCCAACCTTCGGGCGTATCGCGTGTCGACGGTATCTGTTGTCGTGTCCATTCCTGTCATCCCTACCCCTCTTCTCTGTAGTTTTGTCCTGCGGGGCGCAGACCATATTATCCAGTTTTCTCAGGAATTCCGCCGCGTCCAACTCATCTCCTTGCTCGCGTGAAAACCACAATGCCTGGGTTTCTTTCGGGAAATGCCTCATTATCTCATTAATTACTCCTAATGGTGTGTCGGTGATTTTTAGTGCTTTGGCGAGCTCCCAGTACTTTGCAAAGTGCGCCAGCATGGTGACTCCCCTTTTTGGCTCCCATACTGCATCTGATAGCCTCCGTCTCATGTTTTTCTGACATATGTCACCCCAATAATTGGCAATAAAATCCCTTTAGAAATCTTCCATATTATTCCAAAGTTTAGAATAGAGCTTCATCCAGCTTTTAGCACCTCCTTTTAAACTTTCCTTAACTACCATCATGATGTCAGTGCGATTCGTACGTTTTGCATAATTCTTAAGGTCCTCTAGAAAAGCTATTGGGTTCTGAGTTCCCCCGCTGAACGTGGGCTTTTCCTGCGTGGGCATCATTTCTACGAGTTGAAGTACGTTTCGCGCCGTACTTCCCTCCCCTGTCGTGGTTGCCACCGGTATAACCTCCCTTTGTTTCTCCATTTCTTGTATCTTGCTGACCAACGGACCCAAGGCCTGCTGTATAATTAGGGTAATTTGCCCTACATCCATCTGAACATTGTTGCTCGCAGCATTCTCGACGGCGGCCACAAATTCTATGCGTTCCCTCTCCTGTCCTGCCTCAGGACAACGTTTATTCCTAGGCATATTCCTTCCTTCCTTTAAAACTCGATGACAGAGATTGACTTATTTAAATTTCCAATTTTCCTTTGCTTACTCTTATATATATATTTTTTTTTTTTCTGAAACATTTACATATCCATATGTATATATATATTTTTTCTATATACACACACACGCATAAGCATCCCTATTCACTTATTCTTGCACTTCAAAACAGTTTAGGTATAATTCAACTTGTTTAACCGCAGGTGATTTAATCCCCGCTCCTAAAACACTTGTACCCAAACTAACTATTTCCACTCCGAAATACTAAATATAATTGCGCAATTTATTTTTTTTTTTTTGCACACCGACTTTGTTTGTTTATTTATTTATTTGCACGTATACACAAATGTATAATGTACCTAAACCCCGTTTTAAACAAGTTACCCCCTCCTAAATTCGGATGCGTTTTAAACCGCTCCACTTATTTGCTCTATATTGCAAATCGGAAATAACTCGGTCACCCGAGAAATATGCCAACCCCTGGTAAGGCTAGATTTCTAATTCATTCAGCCGACATCTATGTAATGATGTATCTAAAGGTCCAATCCGTCCCTGTTACACTTTTGAACGCAACGATTTGAAAATCACACTGTAAATATTTTATTTTATTTTTATCCGTCCTTTGCTGTGTATGTTATGTTGATTTTATTTATTTTTATGTCACCGTGTCAAAAGAAGTATTTATTTAAAAATCCTTCAACTCGAAAGAAACAATAATAAACTCGAACATAACAAACGTTATTTGTTTAACTATCGTAAGTATATCTTTTTTCACAGTAAAATATCTCGAGATGTTCCAATGCGAACATAACAAAGATTTATCTATTCTGTTACAAACATATTTATCAGTAAGACCACTTATGTTTGTGGCAACACAAACATTCCCCCGCGACGGTGTTATTTAATCGTTGTTTACTTTCGGGCTTCAGTCAATGAACTAATTTGAATGATTATTATTATTGATCACCGAAGGAATGCGCTTTTATTTATATAACGGCTTTTTTTTTGTTTATCAATACGCACCACCCTTCTAAATCTGCGTCAACATTCCTGGGTGTTATGAGATTTATGATTTTTATCTGGTATAAGGCACGTTTTTCACTTTTTGTTTTAAGATATTTGGTTTTTGAGTTATTATATATTTTTTTTTTCGACTGTTTTATTTAATGGTACGTTTTTTTTTTTTCCACTTGTTTCACGTTTAATGAAGATGTTTTAATGGCACGTTTTTCACTTTTCGTTTAAATTATTTTTTTTGATTTATTGTTATATTTCTATTGTATAATTTAATGATGCGATTTTTTTTCCCACTTGTTTTATGTAATCTGAAGTTGTTTTAATGGCACGTTTTTCACTTTTCGTTTAAAATATTCACTTTTTTTTCCAATTAATTATAATTTCATTTATTTGTTCATTTTATTTTATTTTTATAATATCTCAGAATTCTCTCAACTTGTAACCTTTACTCTCCTGGTCCGCGGCAACAGTTGTAATGGTCCGCCACCCTTGGCTTTTGACACCAATTGTGATGAACCCTACCTAGCTGATTTACTTTTCTAAGCTTCTACCTCGTAGTTTAAATCTCGTAGCTCCTGTCTCGTAGCCACGCTCATAATTCTACCCTTATGTCCTACTGATCACACCACTAGGTATGATGGCCTGACTCAACCCTCCTTTCGGTTTATTTCTACCTCAGGCTCGTGATTTCTAAACCCCTATACCTTATAATCTAGCTAAACCTACCCTATCTTCTTAAATCCCTGCGATTTTCTCACAGTAATCAAGATTTAAGATTTTAGTTCACATTATTTCTATAATCTGCGTTGTGTATTTTTTTGTTTTAGATTTTACATCTGTTTGCATACTTAATATGCACACATATGTAGAGAAGATAATGTATTACGTGTGGTAACCCATAGATTCTTTTAGAGAAAGGGTGAGAATCTTCCGATTTATTAATTATTATTATTTGAGTATCTTTTACCGAGTTTGATAAACTAACCCCGCCTTAACTTTGTGTCTATCTGATTTCTGTAGGAATTTAGTGTGTTTATTTAATTCTTCCTATCACCGCGGATACATCGATAACATAAAACAACAGTAAATAAATTTAACATTTCAAGAAAGCAAACCTTACCTTACCGGGGATCGTACTCGAGGGTCCAGTTTTCTCAATTGAAGTCCTTGTCTGCAACCTCCCCTAACATAATGTTTTGTGTAATCATAGTTAGTAGTCATAGTTAGTATTCACGATATTGTTGGAATAGTAAGGATGGATGGATATGGGGAGGGGGATAATATGTTTGCTGAAAAGTCGGCTCCTCCGCTAACCAAGTGAAAACCGATGAACAACAATTACAAACTCGAATTCTCCCAAATACGTTTGCTAAGCTTATCCTTAAGTCCGAGTTTTACTCTCTTTGACGAGCGTCTCTTGTTACGAAAGGGGCTCTTCACGCCAGATGGGGGAATACCAAGTCTTCATGCCGTTTTTCTGCCTCACTCCGACTTCCATCTCCGCCGGATTGAATTTAACTCTACTGAGTCTAGAAGGGGTATTTCATGTCTTCCCTTATCATGCCTCTATCCGTTGAATGTGGCGTAAGCTTGTGACGGGCAGATCCTTCCTCCCACGTGAACGACCCAGCGTTACACTCCACCTCTGACTAGCTGACATAAAACTCACCTCGTGAACCTTATGTCAGCTTTCAGGTTCGACAAGACTCACGGTATGCAAATAACCTGTGGCTTTAATGCCGCGTCAGCGTACTGTCCGCATACGTCCTTCCTCTTCCCCGCATGCCCACCTCGACAATACCGCCACAAGATCAAAGCCGTCCGTTCGAGAAAGGTTGACACTTACATTTCCAGATGGCTCATACCTACATACAGAAGCCTTGAAGCTTACATTCGAAGACAAGTTAGGATTCAGGACTGTATGAGTATTTGAACACCAGTGTTGTTTAAATGAGGTCACTAGCTCCTCGTGTGTTAGGTATTTAGGATAATGGGTATTTATGGGTTCTTGGATACCTACTTCCTATAAGAAAGATTTAAAAATGAGATAAATCAAGTTGTCATTGAATCAATGACCTCCTGAATAATTGTGATGAGCTCTCTTAGAGTTTGAAGCTAGTCGCAGTACTTTACTTTGCGAAAATTTTGCATGCTAAAACAATGTTACCTATGGGCGATCGCTCTAGTACAGATAAGTCGTTTAAAATTGGGTGAATTTAACATTAATGTCGCCTTCACATTTTGACCGCAGATTTCATCGCAAGCTATAATTGATAAACTTGTCCCTGACGTTAAGTTTTGTTTTGTTTATTCGTTAATGAATTTAGGTGACTGGGTCAATGGATCGCCTTGAACTCAAATCGAAATCTTTGTTACACTATCGAAGGTCATATAACCATACCCTAATCGTGCTAGTGAAAAGAAGCGATAGGTATTTACTTTGTAAATACGCTAAGATACCAAATTTGATTAAGTGATGCGTTTCCATCTAATTATGTGTTAAGTATTTGTTTAGCAACACTTCATTCTGTATGGGAGGTGTGACATGCGAATGCTAATAAATTGGTTAGTTATTAACTTACCCTTACTTGGCGTTACGTTCATCAGTGTCAGGATATCCACAGGAACCTGTAAAAGCTTAAATATTGTAAGGACTCACCAAAGCTCTAATGTCTTAAATTCAGCTCCATCGGGTAATATCATCGATATGAATTTTATTAGGGCATCCAGACTACCTGTGTAACTTATCGCACTTTTATTTCGGTTTCCCACTTTTAACGATTTAACCCTACAAGACCCGGAATTCATTTCCTTCCCTTCCCCTTTTCTTCCATATTTGATTTCAATCTAAAGAAGAGAATCGATTCTTAATAATCGTTCGCTCGAATATTATTTGATAAATATAACTATACTTATTTACTCTTTAATAAATTAATTTATTAATTCGAATTTTCTTTAATTTTGTATTATTCCACTTTATAAAATATTTAAGTTTTATTTTTTTTTCTCAATTTAAATCATATTTCCTTTTTTTTTATAAAACTAAAGATTTTCTTTAAATTTGAATTATTTCACTTAAGGACAAAGTTAAAGTTTTATTTAATTTTTTCCAATTTAAATTAGAATCCTTTTATAACGAATAACTAAATATTAGTCTTCACCCAATTTACAACAAAACTGAAAGGACCACTTTATTTTATAACACTTTCGTTTAGCAACAATTAATAATTTGGATTATTTATTTAAACTTCGGGATAAGTATTTTCCAGATTTCGGATCAATTATTATTATTGCGTTGTCACCTAACGATAATTAATATCTCGTAATAAAATTTCCAACTTTCGACTTAACGTAAATTTTTATTTAATAAAACTTATTAGACTGTAATTTTCTTTATATAACCTCGGAATAAATAACTTTATTTTAACCTTCATAGAACAAATTTAAATCAATTCAAACACTCTATTAAACTCTCCTTCCGCATTGAATTTTTAATTAATTAATTAATTATTAGATTTTTTTTTTTGAATCGGAGGCTATTGCAAACACTGATTTTTAGATTTATTATAAGATCATACACTCCGTTAAATTGCACGATTAACCGTATCCGGGCACTCCACTCTCTGTTTTATCAAAGTATAAAACTGATTGTAGACTCTATTTTACCACTGATTTTTTAAAGTATAAAACTGACGCTATTTTTCCACTGTATTTTTAAAGTGTAAAACTGACGCTATTTTTTCCACTGTATTTTCAAAGTATGAACTGATTCTAAACTCTATTAATTAATCACCAGGGTAATTCTCACGACACGCGCGACGTTTTAAGCAACCTTGCCAGTTGTCGAAGGACTCCCCGAATAATCCCAAACACGCTAATTTATACCCATCACCGCTCCAAAAGGGCATTATCGTATATTCCTTGACGAGGAATTATAATCTGTAATCACTCGAAATTTTTTGAAAACCCCATCTCGTTATCGTTTGTTCCTACATAAGATCTTTCGATTTTTCCTCTCCGTAATTCGGGGTTCGTCCCACAACTTTGTCTCGCTTCCCTAAGGTTTATAGTCCCGGACTTAGTAAGCTGCCATCCAGTTTGCCCATTTTCCACATGTCTTCTGTCTTCATAATATATTTTATAAACATGTTTTTAATCTGTTTTTTTTTTCTCAGTTTGAAACATGCCCATAAGTGATCTGCTAAAACTATACTCTAAATTGGCATACCTATTTGCGAAACGTAGATTTTTCGGTCTTCTAGTTTTAAACGCTAGTTGTCCTGTATGAATTTCCACGAAATTCATTTCTTTTCCCCTAGTCTACGTAAGCAATTATGTCTCAGAACCGTATTTCCATTATTTATGTGGCATATTCAACTTTTTCGCTTTTCCCACCTAAATTTCCTTCAAGTAACGGTGTTTTAACAACTATTCTTAAATGATTTTCCCTTCGTTGTTAATAAGGAATCATATCCTGGTTCCGTATCTACTCTACTTATAACGTTTTTGAGTTTTTCCCATTTCCTTATCTGAGTTTTCCGGTTATGTCGGTTTTTCGTTCTCTCCCCCCACTCCTAACCCAATGATCCCTTATTGAAATTTGACGTTTGCCTTTTTGCCGTGATTCCATCTCCCGCTAAAACCCTTTTTTCCTTTTTTGATATATTATTTATGGTGTTTTCCGGCCCACTAACTATTCCTATCCTGGAATATCTGTCAAGTTAACTACTTCGATCAAATTCCGCCCAATTTTCCATCTCTCTCTCGCTCAAAATCCCATAAACTATAAGCCCTGACGTGTGTATACATCCTAATTTCTACATACCTGGCGATAAATCCATTTTAATGTGTTTATAATTAAATTTTACGGAAATTCTATAATCTAAATACTAGGCAAGAGCAATGTTAATTTTTATGACCCTTTTTAATGGATAATGGGCCTTAAATAAACAAAAGGCATGTTCGAATATTCCTTGTTTATATCAACAATATACATATGGGGTCGACAACCTTTGAAATATCTCATTTTCCCTTGCAGTCTCGTGTAACTTTATGTTATGATCACTATTTTAATTACGTAAAATGACTCCTTTTTTATGAATTAATCTATCGCAATGTTTGCAGTATTTCCACCCCCCCCTAGGTATGTTATTCCAATTCCTTTCCAAGCATCTGCTACTGCACCAAACCCTTGTTTCGTCCTCTTGTTCAATCCTTAAACTCTAAAATTTTTTTGAATTTTTCTTCCCAATTCGCTTTCCTAATCACTCCGTTCCGTCTAGAATTGATAACAATAATTTTCCATTGTGTTATGTATATTCATTTTCCTCTAGTACGTTTTTCCTCGAATTTTGCCTCTCAGCCGTCATATGTACTTATTCTATAATTGAAAATCCTCCCGCATTGCATGCCCCGTTGTCCCCGCGTTTTCCCCTCAATATATTACTGATAAATTTTTTTATCGTTATTCAAGTGTGTTTTCCGCAACTAAAAACGCCCTAATGCACTCGAAACTAAGGTCTCCCGACCCCTTGAAGGTACCCTTTATTAATAACATTACTTGGGTTCGTTGTACTAAAAACCTTGAATAATTCGATATTTATCTCTTAGTTCATTCAACCCTGATCTCTGTGGGAACGTCTAGACCATAAATTTCTTCACTAATCACTAGGGTCAAAGTACAATCCTTTGTGTTCAAAATGGGCACGACCCCCTTCTTGCTGATAGGCTGAGTTGATTTTTAATTGCTTTTCCTGCTATTTAATTGGTTGTCTCAACTCTCGCGTTTAAAATCGTCCCTAAACCTGGGGTTCCCGTTAAATATCGATCTTATCACCATCTGTGTATATTTAAGGTAACTATAATACATCAAACAACTTAAAAATACCTCTATTTTCGAGCAAGTTTGAATTAGACCATACAGATGTCGTAGTACTGCGCTTTTCATCTTAAAAAAAAATTCCCATAGGCTTTCTCGTAAATTGGAAGTTACCATTCATCACAACCTCTTGCCTTGAAAAAGCCGTGATAATTTTTATTCGTCCTTTCAGTAAACGAACATAAAAACCACGATGGTTTCCTTCGGTAAGCCTCTTAACTTCGACAAATTTAGTTTTATACATTCAGATTTGAATATACGTAAGATGAAGCTATTCGCATACACCAGATATTGGCTCCAATTTGTAAATTTTCGCTTTAGATTTTAAAGGGATTTTTCCCACTTTGTAATTTGTGATGAAAGGAAAAGTGGAGCAAATGGTAGCGTGGTATGCGGACTATTTTAAAAACTGCAAACGAGTTCCAACTTTTTTTGTAAAAACGCTTTCGATAAATTTAACAATTCTTCAACAGATAAGTTTTAAGATTTTTATGGCCAAAAGCATTTTCGTTATTTGTTTTTGGGGTGTTGTGCCGTGTTGCGCTACAGCATTTCGGACATCGTTGCAGTGTCCATCATCAGGGCAGATCGGGCAGATCCGGTAGATGTGAAATTTTAGCTGGTGAAAGTTAGTGGGGCTGGCGACACGGTATCGCTTCGAAGTAAATAAGCACACACTTCACCACTAAAAATTACACATCTACCGGATCTGCCGGATCTGCCCTGATGATGGACACTGCAACGATTTCCGAAACTTTGGCTAAAAAAAAGATGTAGAGCAACACGGCATAACACCCCAAAAACAAATAACGAAAACTCTTCAACAATATGACGGAAGATATTTTTATTAATTTTAAAGCTTCTAGAAAGCGTCTTTCCTTCAAATAAAATTAATCGTAGACTGATTTTAAGACATTTTATAATGCTTGTAAATTTAATCCATATAAATTCAAACTACATTTTATAACATAACTATATTATTTTTATAATTAGTATTAATCGTAGGAAGACTTTGTTAGTATTTTCACTATCTGTTACATATGATTTAGTTGTTTAAAATAGACATAAAGTGAAATAAAGTAGTGTATCGAAGAATTCTTTGATCATTGTAAGCGTTGAAAAATAAAATGTTGAATGAGGAAATATTCGAACTATGAGCTCTGTCATTATATATACAGGGTGTTAAGGGACGTACTTGACTTACTGTAACCAGTGATTCCTGACATTTATTTGGAGTAAAAAATATAAATGAAATTTTGGTCTCCGGTGACTTTTTTTTTTCAAAAATTTTTTCTTCCAAATCAAACAAAAAAAAATTTCTTCAGCGTGTCGTCACTGGTCACTCAGCCGTGTGTCCGACGAACCCCTTACCCCGCCTCCAACTGTTCAACAACTAACATTTTTTATGTTTTTGAAGAAAAAAAAAAAATGTCACCGGAGACCAAAATTTCATTTACATTTTTTACTCCAAATAATGTCAGGAATCACTCGTTAAAGTAAGTCAAGTACTTCCCTTAACACCCTGTATATGCTGTATACATATTTGTATGGAATGCATTGGTAATAATAATAATATAACATTTATTTTTATTTTTGTTTTTAACTTTATGAGTAAAACCTCAAATTGTAATATTTAATTGAATGAAGACAACATTAGCGAAACTCAATCGAAAATCTAGAGACAGAAAAATCAGAAAAAGATATTGGCACCTCTGGGACTCGAACCCAGGACCCTCTGCTTACATGGCAAATGCTCTACCAACTGAGCTATTGAGTTTCGCTAATATTGTCTTCATTTAATTAAATATTACAATTTGAGGTTTTACTTATAAAGTTAAAAATAAAAATAAATATTCTTCCTAGACTTGCAGAAAAGTCAATAGATGTCGCATATTAAATAAAATGGATAAAGATTTATCCAGACACTATCTAGAGAGCATTTAGTTCGGGTTTGAATATTACAATCATATATAAAGATAGCAACCAATATTATGTGCGTTAAGAAAATGAAGTAATGTTGGTAGTTCTTAGTCGAAATGTGATACAGTTAAAAGTGACTGCATTGAATATAGACACCTTAGCTCAGTTGGTAGATCACTTGTCATGTAAGCAGAGGGTCCTGGATTGGAGTCCCAGAGGTGCCAATATGTTTTTCTGATTTTTCTGTCTCTTGATTTTCGATTGAGTTTCGCTAATATTGTCTTCATTTAATTTACGTCATATCTTTGTTGGGGTAGGCATATAATCAGGGTAGTTGTGTTTCCTTTAATTTATGCGGGCGTGGTCGAGTATAAACTTCATTTTCACAATAGAGTATCACAATACATGTTGCCTTTTTTGGAGCTATCTAATGAAAGAGCGAGCCTGACTATTGGGCCCTCCATACGACATTGCCTGCAGAGAGCAAGGGTTTGAGCGAACTAGCGCTGTCTCGTTTGTTAAAAAGTGCGGCTAGAACGAGACGCATGCAGGGACTCTCTGCGGCAGAGTGTATAAAGTGTCGTGAAGAGAGCCCTTATAACATCTCAATATATACTATGACATCTTCTGTACCGCTCATGTATTCTGGTAGTCAGACTAGCCACTAACCATTCCTACAATTTATATAATAGCGTATTTGTGTTATTTCACTCCTAGTCGGCTTTACATAATTTTTACGTCAATTTAATATTTTCCGAAAGAAGCGTCATTTTCGCCATGAGCTGAATTTATATTTACCTATCAAAAAACCAGTAGGCACTTTCCGTTCAAATTTCAACGAAAATGTTAACATTTTAGGATCATCCGAAGTCACATAAATTTAAAAATTTACCTTCATTTAAAGAAAAAAGGATGTTATATAGGAACATATACTTTTTCAGCGTATTTTTGCTATAGTAATAATAATCTTTAGAGCACAGGCGTCGGGTGGGAATGCTATCCTTGTTCTACTGGTATTACAATGGAAGATGCTCCGAGGAACTAGCATCATTGATCCCTTCGGCACCGGTGCATAGTCGGGAAACACGTCAAACGCGTGCCCAACATTTGTACACAGTTGACATTTGTCACATGAGAACGGGTCGTTTCTTCGACTCGTTCTTGTGTTCAACAGCTCTGCTATGGAATGATTTGCCATCCTCTGTGTTTCCTCCTTCCTACAACATGGGTCTCTTCAAGACCAATGTTCATTCCTTCCTCTCCTCAAAAAGACCCTCCACACAGCATCCCAGATGACATAGGCCCTGAGGGAAATTATTTTCCTCAGGGCCTCCTGTGTGGAGTTATGTAAAAAAAAAAAAAAATTAGTCCACCTGTCGTCCTCTGGCCTCGCTACCAGTGCCCTGCCCACTTTTAGTTTTTTAGCAAACTTAGCATCTTTGGCTTTGGTGATTTTTCTAATTTTTATGTGACGAATTGTTTTATTTTTTTTTAACATCAAGCATGCTTCGTTCCATTCCGCGTTGACAGGTTATAATTTTGTTTTTGATTTTGGATGTGTATTTCCAAGTTTGACATGCGTAGGTTAGGCATGGTAGGAGGCATGATGTCATAACTTTTGTTTTGATATTTATTGGCATGTTACTTTTAAATATTTCTCTTAGGGACCAGTATTTATTCCAAGTAATTTGTGCTCTTCTTTCTACTTCTAGCTCATTTTGTTTTCGGCAAAAAAGTGGGATGGACCATACCCTAAGCGCCTCAAAGGCAGACCTCACACGAGATGGGCAGATGAAATAATAAAAATAGCTGGCCCCTGCTGGCCGCAAATAGCTCAAGAGAGAGATAAATGGAATTCTTTAGAGGGGGCCTTCACCTTCGCCTGGGAGAGGGGTACTTGCTTATGAATAATATAAGATACCTAAATAACATTTTTCACCAGATTGTAAATAACATTAATTTTACTTTTTCATACTTTTTATAACTCGGTAACATAACTATTTGCAAGAAATAAACGGCTTTTTTTATTTATTTATTTAACAGTAATTAGAGTGGCCAGTCTAAAAAGCAGAATATTCTTCAAAAACATGTGAAAAATCGAAACGCATAATTTTTTCGAGCGGCACACCGAAAATTAAATTTGGAAACCACAACACTGTCAAAATATCCCACTGTATTTTGTTTCACGTCGTTGGAGAATTTGCAAGCTTTGTTCTAATAAAATTATTTATGTGAGGATTTAAAAATAAATGACGACCTATTAGAATACACACGAGATTACATAAAAAATAAAGTTTACCTTCTAGTAGCCCTCCTTGAATTTGATGATATATTTACAAGATCTTTCGACAAGCGATACGGCGCCAAAAATTCGGGGTCGTCCCAAATAACCACATTATTAACGTGGGGTAGAAATGTTTTTGGTTTTCGCGGTAAGATGTATTGGAGAAGGAATTCATCGTCACCATAATCATGATTAATAATCAATGTCGAAGCACGCAATTTCGTACCTTACCTCCAACAGAACTATCAAATATTTCAAAATGGCGGAGTATTACCAGCGTAACTATCGATTTTCGGAAAGTAAAAGCAAAAGTTAAAAGTTTTTTTCCTGATAATAGCCAACCTTCGTTTGGCAGGAACGTGCACCAGAAGGAAAAATATTATACCAGTACATAAAAATAGAAAAATCCAACTATTTTATTCTTGTACTTCTTCCAACATAAATCCAATGCGCAAACCGTAATTAAAACCAGGATCTCTACAAAAAAAAAACAACAACTAAATATACCGATAACACGTATCACACGGGCAAAGACACTTTGAGAACTACGCAATCAAACTATATAACTGCATGCCTATCACACTGAAACAACTACTAACAACAAATATACATGCAATTAGAAAAAATAAAACAATACAACTTTGTATAAACCACTTATATAATGCGTAAATCCTACCGGTTTCGGAACAAACTTTCCTTCTTCAGGGAAAGCTTATACTCATTTGACAGTTTCGAACAATGTTTTATTATGGTAGGGGTGGAGCAGTTGCTAGTTATTAATGTAGATTGGGTGGGTAGGTATTAATGTAGAGTGGGTGGGGGAACAAATCCATGATTGGGCTATAAGATAATATTTTTTGTTTTTTGATAATAGATTCATTATTTTTAAGGGATTTTTTAATTTCCAAGGCTTCTAAGTTATCCAAACGTTTTTCTTTTATGATTAATATGAAGAATATTTATCCCTGTATTTTTTTCAAAACTATGGTTATTTTCAATGATATGGTTAGCAAACTCAGAAAAATTATTATTATTAAGACACCTTAAATGTTTTTTGATTCTGTATTAATAATTGCATATGTATAAAAATATATATATGCAATTATTCACGAAAAATAAATCACTGCCAGGATAAATAAACAAGGCATTCACTTTACTCAAAATATCATATCACCTAAACCCAACAATTAAAAAAAATGTTTCTAGACAAAAAATATTACCACAATATTACATGACAGCGTGTGGTCCATGTAAAACTACTGCCTTCTTGCCTTACAAGATAATTATTTATTTATCTAACTTTAACTGCTCCTAATCTTAAATTTATATATATACAATACAATATTAAAGAGGATACCGCATTTTTAATTTTAATTTTTTTATTTATGTTTATTTAGGAAGCATACAGTTGTGTATAAAGTAGTGGTACATAAAATAGTGAACATAATTTAAACCAGTTAAGTTCCGTTTATAATATTCCGTTTTTAATTATGTTGACAGAATAACACTTAATCCACAAGGATTGTAAATAAAATGGCTAACACCCAAGTAAAGGTCCTTTAGTGAGATGTTCACAAAATGCTACCATGAACTAACCACAAGAAGAGTCATTCATTTATTTATCTACCTATCATGTATTTATGTAGTACCTATTTTATTTAAACGAAACAGCAGCCTACAATGGTTTATATGTTTATTATTTATATGTTTATTATTATATAAATATTATCTACTTAATTGAGAAACCACTTAAAGAATTCGTTGTCATACAAAAACATTGTACCTAACTAAACTACACATTAACCTATAACAATTCTTACATTTATATAATTATACTAGCTGATCCGACGAACTTCGTACCGCCTCAGAATCAAAAACTGTTGTCAACTTATTAGCTGAATTGATCTAAATTGTTTCTCCCTGCGTATACCATACCTTGATCTAAATTGTTTCTCCCTGCGTATCCTTTCCCCTCTCGCGTTCCCTCTCCCTCTCCCCACTCCACTTCTCCCCTTCCCCCGTCCCGCTAACCCCCCTTCCTGAGTTCCTTTCCCCCCTCCCCCCTTCCCCCTCCCCCCAGCCCCCTCCCCCCTCCCTCGGTTCACTGTTCAATATTATACCCCTTACAATATTGCTGCAGTTCTTTCAAAATAGGAGAATTCGTTCCATACAAAATGTATGGGGAAAATAATTTTCTTCGGAGTGGAACACCCTTTACTTTTAGGGGTATGAAAAATAGATGTTGGTCGATTCTCAGACCTACCAGATAAGCACACAAAATTTCATCAAAATTGGTCCAGCCGTTTCGGAGGAGTATGGTAACAAACACCGTGACACGAGAATTTTATATATTAGATATACTTAACTTATATATTCATAATTCGACTACCATAATACGGGCATGTGCCTAGCTTGGTAGTTAAATCACCTGTAAAAACTGTAGAAAAAGTTATATGATGAATAAAAAAAGAAGAAAAAAACCTTTTTACATGCAGTTACTGAATATAATTTTTTTTGGTACTACTGGAACATTATTATCTATGTAAACCACTGTAATCATTAGTAAAATGTATGTTAAAGAATAGAAATAAATAAACTTTACAAAATAAAAAGGGCACATTAAACATGATATTCTAATAAAAATTATTGCAAAATGATTTTTCAAGCTAGTAGATACATAAATTGTCAAATATAAAGCAAAGATTGAACCTGCTGTCGTCATACCTAAAAAAACACTACTTCAAGGTCCCATTGAGAAGGATAATATTACAGGGTCACAATAAGTCAAAAATGGCTTCCCCTCTCGTCATACTCATTCATAAAATTGTTGCCAAGAAAGCTTCGCATGTATGAATTTTCGTCTTTATTCGCTTATTAGGCCTTAGAAAGGCACTCTTCTCAAGGCCTAATTCTACGCCCTTGGTATTTCGATGGAGGCGTTACACGGGTAGATTTACAAGCCCTAAATGAATTGGATAAGTATTATCTTTTGTTAAATAAATTAATTCTAATATTGATGTTGTTTAAAGAGTAGAATAATTTTGAAATTTCGATAATTAGTGACATAAAACGAGAAAATGGCGATGAATCATTTTTGTTTGTATTTTGTTCTACCGAAAGCAATGTTATGCCAAACAGGTTGACTCGTTCGTAAAAAAAATAATACGCAAAAGTTTTATTTATTATATTTTTTTACAGTAACTCTACACGGGAGGCCCTGAGGAACATAATTTTCCTCCATTTTGTTGTAATCTGTTCTGTCTTCGGATGTTCTAGAAGTGTTGTAGGCTCCAAGAACCATGGCTTTGAGTTCACATGAGTTTCCTTAACAGTAGATTGGATGGAGCCATCCATCGCGGATGTGATAACTTCACCAATTCCCTCACACTTATAAAATTTTCCGCGACTTTTTTCAACAATTTTCTGCGGCGCACCGTTTTCGATAAATAAGCGGAAACCCGAAAATTGAGACCTTCCCCCTCCCCTCTCCCTTCTAGCTCACCACTTTAGTATGTTCACATCCTAAGCACTCTGAACAAGTTTCTGAAGGAATCGCTTAGGTCCCTGCTCACGCACTCTACACCCTTGACTTGACATTCGTTGACTGGACTATTTCCAGAGATCGTTTCAATTGTTTCAGTTTCGATTTATTTTATATCGCCTTGATGAGCCGCAACTAATAATAACTAACATTGCACGAATTAATTTTATTAACTTGGTATCAATTGACCAAAAATCAATCATGTTGATGAAGAAAGATCAGTACGACGATACCATCACCATTGGAGTGTACTATCGTCTTACATAATTTATTTTTATTTTTATATCAATACCGGACATGAGTCCCAACTGCTCCCAACCGCCTGGAGCCTGTGCGACTATGGCATCCTCAATGGGATTATGTGGTGAGGCTGAAAGTGGAGGAGAGGGGTGGGAGATGGGAGAGAGGAAGGTAGGGAAGTATCTGGCTATTCAGTTCTGGTAACCAAATACGTCTAAAGCTATTTCAAACAAGTATACCTTATTTTATTTTAAATGAATAAAATGTTTAATAATTCAAATTAACCAAATAAAGTTAAATTTACTTGCTCACGCTGGGATTTGAAATCGCAACGTTTATATTGCTAGTCCAGAGCCCTTCTTCTCCACCGTCCGAAATTGTCTGATTTTATTTCTGTTTTTTTTCTCTAGTTTGATCTGAAAACTCACTAAATATTCAGAGCTGTCGTATTCAATCTACTCTTATGTAGAAGAATAATTTTCTATGTAAAATCGTTTTTAAATCGATTATTCAATCTCATTCTCTCGTAGGCTAATTCTGATGGAAGTATGAATGCCCTCTAGCTTTTGTTTTTGTGCACTGTCAGTTCTACCTACATTGTTTGTGCACTGTCATTTACGATCTTTTACGTTGTCTAATTATAAAATAAATAGTTCTAAAGTCTTAACTGCCTTTTCTTACATTTCATCAGGTTATCCCCAACCCTGCCGTTTACAGTTTTTTTTTTGTGTTTTGAGTAGTAAATAAAAAGTAAAAATAGTGAAAACTGCGAGTATAACCTCACTTTGGTTACCGCGCTCGCGAGTGATTTTTTCTTTTCAGACATCTATTACTTACTGTTGAATGTTTAAATATAAATATGGCTGGAAATAATTCGATGATGTCGATTGAGAAGTTGACTGGTCGTGGCAATTGGGCAAGTTGGAGTTTTGCGGTCAAAGCATAC
The DNA here is from genome assembly GCA_917880885.1 of Limnephilus marmoratus. Taxonomy (NCBI): domain Eukaryota; kingdom Metazoa; phylum Arthropoda; class Insecta; order Trichoptera; family Limnephilidae; genus Limnephilus; species Limnephilus marmoratus. Next base: position 24,938,376 of record OU862923.1, on the reverse strand, counting down.
TTACAGCACGAAGATTATATTGTTGTATTTTGAAAGAACCAGTGGCTACAGATTCTAATTCAGTTAAACAAGACATCAAAGCCAAGTCAAAGTTAATATTATTAGTAGACCCAATTTTATATGTACACATTCAAGAAGCCGAAAATGCAAAACAAGTATGGGAAAATTTGGCAAAGGCATTCGAGGACAGTGGATTGACTCGAAAAGTGGGTTTATTAAAAGAACTCATTAACACCAATTTAGAAAGTAGCATTTCAGTCGAAGACTACGTAAACAAAATTATGACAGCCGCGCACAAGTTAAGGAATATAAAATTCCATGTGGACGATGAGTGGTTGGGCACATTAATGCTGGCAGGTTTGCCAGAAATATATAGGCCCATGATAATGGGCTTAAAAAGTTCCGGTATAAAGATTAGTGCTGATTTAGTAAAAACAAATTACTACAGGAAGTAAAGACATCAGACACTACCGCACTTTATACAAACACAAAAAATAATCAGCCCAAAAGTATTAAGAAAGGCTTAAGATGTTTTAATTGTAACAAGTACGGACATCTCAGTAAAAATTGTTGGCATAAGAAGACAAGTGATAATAATAAAAAAAACAGATAAAAATACAGGGTATGTTGCAGCCTTTTCAGCATCTACAACAAACGACTCTTATTCTTGGCATATTGATTCAGGGGCATCTATGCATATGACCATGCACCGTGACTGGCTCACTGATATCACTCCCTCTTCTGTACCGAGCATCAGAATTGCTAATAACAAAGTATTAAAGGATGAATGCTGCGGTAATGTATGTATCAAAATAAATGCAAACAATGGCAGCACCGATTCAATACAGGTGAGGAATGTTTTATATGTACCAGAATTAAAAACAAATTTGTTGTCAGTTAGCAAAATAATTAAAGGTGGATGCAGAGTAATATTTAGCGAACATGGCTGTCAAATTTACAATCCGAGTAACAAGTTAGTTGCAAAGGCCGAATTAATTAATGACACATATCTGTTAAATACTTGTGATAATCAAAATATGCAAGTCATGATGGCTAAGACTGATGATGATACTTATCTATGGCACCAGAGGATGGGTCACTTAAATTTCATTAGCCTTAATAAAATACCTAACTGTACAGAAGGTGTAAAGCTGTCACCAAGAACAGAAAATTCCATTTGTGTTACCTGTCTTGAAGGCAAGCAAACGAGAAAACCGTTCCCCACTGAAGGTTCCCGTGCAACCAGCCTGCTAGAGCTTATTCACAGTGACGTGTGTGGACCTATGAAGCACACTTCAATTGGAGGGGCAAGGTATTTTGTAACCTTTATTGATGATTTTTCTCGGAGAGTACATGTATATTTTATTAAGAATAAGAATGAAGTATTTGAAAAATTTGTGGAATTTAAGAATAGAGTAGAAAATGAGTTAAGTACAAAAATTAAAATTTTGAGAAGCGATAATGGAACTGAATACAAAAATAAAACTTTTGAAGCCTACTTAAAAAAACATGGAATACTGCACCAGACATCTAATTCATACACACCAGAGCAAAACGGCCTCAGTGAAAGAATGAATAGAACTTTAATAGAGCGAGCTAAATGCATGATTTTAAATGCTGAGTTGCAGGTCACATTCTGAGCAGAAGCGGTAGCTACAGCAGCATATATCGTTAACCGTTCTCCCACCTGTACCTTATCCGATGTGACGCTCTATGAAGTATGGACTGGTAAGAAACCAAATCTAAATCACATGAGAATCTTTGGATGTCCTGCAATGGTGCATATTCCTCAAGAAAAAAAGAACTAAGCTTGATGTGAAGTCACGTAAGTTAATTTTTGTTGGCTACAGCGACATTACCAAAGGTTACCGATTTATAGATCCTGAAACAAAAAAAAGAGTCCTGAGTAGAGATGTTGTATTCCTAGAAGCTTCTATTAAAAGAAATAAAGTGGACAATGTACCTGAAAAAGAAAAAGAAATTTGTAAAAAAGACATAGAGATAGAAGAAAATTCAAAGGAAAGGTATGATGAAGTAAAAGAAAAGAATTCTGTTTACTTACCTTTGTATGATGAACTCGAAGAACCAGTGTAAAGAAATATTGATGATGAAATTAATGACAGAAGAGAAACACAGGCTGAATCACAAAGTATTTATATTTCAGATGATTCTGATCAATATGAGGACGTTAATGATGACACATACGTACCAGACAGGACAGTTGACTCTCCACTGGAATCTAATATGACTCTGAGATCGCTGCCGAGGAGAATGAGATGTCAAAATAATGATGGAAATGATATTCATCCAGGTTCCTCATCCTTAATGTGTCAAAGTTCTGAGTCAACTATTAATTTACTAAACAGTGATCCACAAAGTCTACAAGAAGCTCTTAACAGTGAAAAGGCTGATGATTGGAAGAGAGCTATGGCGGAAGAATATCAGTCATTAATAAAAAATAATACATGGACACTGGTTGACTTACCAGAAGGAAAATCAGTAATTCCCAGCAGATGGGTATATAAAACTAAGATGGATGGCAATGGATCTATTACACGCTATAAAGCTAGACTGGTGATCAAAGGATATAAACAAGTGAAGGGTATTGATTACAATGAGGTATACGCTCCAGTAGTCCGTTATACTTCCATAAGATACTTGATTGGTCTTGCTGTCAAATATCGACTTAAAATACACCAAATGGACGCAGTCACAGCATTTCTACAGGGTGACATTGATGAAGAAATTTACATGTCCTTACCACCTGGCTATGAAGATGAAAATAAAGTATGTAGACTGAACAAGTCAATATACGGACTTAAACAGGCGAGCAGACAGTGGAATAAAAAATTAAACACTGCTCTGTTAGAAATTGGAATGACTCGTTCAAACATAGATCCATGCGTTTACTACCGTATTTTGAATGAAAATGATATGCTTTTTATAGCAGTATATGTAGATGATATAATTTACTTATTTAATAATGAAGAGACCTCACGTATCATAAAATTGAAGTTAAAAGAAAAATTCTGCATGAAGGATTTAGGAACAGCCAAACATTGCATTGGTTTTAGAATTTCACAAGATGAAAATGTTGATGAGATCTCTATTGATCAATCTATTTACATAAAGATGATGCTTACACGATTTGGAATGAACGATTGTAAGCCAAAGTGGACTCCCGCTGATGCTAATGTTAAAATGAAGAAGGCTGAAAGTCAACAAGAAATTTTAAATAACATTCCATATCAAGAAATAATTGGCTGTTCGTTGTACTTGTCACAGGGAACTCGTCCAGACATTACCTATGTAATAAATTCTCTGAGTAGATATAATAGTCAACCTACTAATGAACATTGGATGGCTCTGAAACGAGTCATGAAATACCTGAAAGCTACAATGAATATGAAACTGGTTTATAAACGGAAAGTTAATGAAAAAATTTCAGGCTATTGCGATTCAGATTGGGCAAATGACATTGAATATAGAAAATCCTGCACAGGATACATATTTTTATTTCAGGGTGCCGTAATAAGCTGGAATTCCAAGAAACAGCAGACCATAGCCCTTTCTACAACTGAGGCTGAATATATGGCTCTATCGTCGGCTATTCAGGAAGCTCTTTGGTTGAAACAACTGGCAGACGAGTTTCAACCTGAACTTAAAGGTACACCTATAACCCTTTACTGTGATAATCAGAGTGCGATTAGTCTTTCAGGAAATGCTGTTTACCACGCGCGCAGTAAACATATAGACGTCCGCTATCACTTTGTGCGCGAGAAAGTTGCTGCCAAACAAATCATGGTTCAATATAGATGCACTGGAGATATGGTCGCAGATATTTTGACGAAAGCACTCCACCGACCGAAGCATGAAAACTTCACCTCATCAATGGGTTTAATTTTAAAGCGTGTGCGTTCAGGAGAGGATGATGGAAGTATGAACGCCCTCTAGCTTTTGTTTTTGTGCACTGTCAGTTCTACCTACATTGTTTGTGCACTGTCATTTACGATCTTTTACGTTTTCTAATTATAAAATAAATAGTTCTAAAGTCTTAACTGCCTTTTCTTACATTTCATCAAATTCCTACAAAAGTATTAGTTTAGTGTCGCTATTTTTCGTTTCATTATGTTTCAAATCCCAATGGTGCTAAAGAAGTTTTCACTTCAAAAAGTCTCATTTAATAAACTAAAATTTACTTGCGCACGCCGGGATTTGAATTGTGGATTTGATTTGAACTAATCTTCAAATCGCTAGTCGATAGCCTTACCCCTCGATCACGGAGGCCGTCTGGTTTCGCATTCGTAAGAAAATGTATAATTATTACCTAATCTCTGTGGGTGTGAATAAATTTAATGTCAAAATGATTACCTTAACACGGGCATTAGCCTAGTATGGTAGTAAAAAAAAAACTTAAAAAATGTACTTTCAAGAAATATACGAAAAAATAAAAGAAACCATAATATTTCATCGTTTTAGAAGTAGTAGTAATCCGATTTAACAAGAACGTATTTTCCTCGAGATATTCAAAATAATTTCAAGAGTGTTGCTTTCGAGTAGCGGATGTCATCCATAGAATAGGTGGTAGTGTAGCCTGGGTGTCACATACATAAACAGTAAGCTGGAGAAACGACAGTTGAGATGGTATGGGCACATAAGGCGGAGACCATTAGACCACACAGTGAAGCAGGCAATGTCTATGGAGCTTCATCGACAGTCATCAAGAGGAAGACCGAAGAACTCCTGGATGACTCAATGCTCCAAAATACATTAGAAAAACGGCCTGGATGAAGGCGATTCTCAGAACAGAAGAAACTACAACCTGAGAACGAGAAGAGTTAACCCCAACAGCCTACCTAGGCAATGAATTGGGACAGCGCAAGGAAGAAGAAGAGTGTTGCTTTTGAGTAGCTGGTAATCTTCTCTTTTTTTCCGTTTCAGGCTGCAACCCAAATCCCGCACAAACAAGTAAATATTTTCTTAAATCATGTGGTGATGTTTCGTCAAACCTGCCGTTATTAATAATTTATATGCGGATCCCCAACTAATGACAGCATACTGTAAAATTGATTTGCTTCTTTTATAGCGTGTCATCAACGCGTTTTATGAAAATTACACGTTTTGTGTTATGCAATAACGTTAATAACATTTATGTACCAGAGTACGTATAATACCGACAACTGACACACAAATTAACGGCCGGATCGAATGAATGTTTTTGAGTGAATGGTATGCTACTTTCCCGTGTTCCCGTGTTTATTATCTTCGGAAATGAAAGTGCACGGGATTATGTCAACAATAACCATTTGGACGGTTCTACATAGAACATAAATGATTGGTTCGATACATCCGTCGTTAAATAAATAATCAAACATGAGTTGTAGCTAAATGTGCTCTACTAAATGTGTCGTTTTCGCCGTCAATTGAAAAACTGAACAAATTTTGAAGTGAAAACTTCTTTAGCACCGTTTGATTTGAAACCCGATGAAACGGAAACGAGCGACACTAAAAAGAGACAAACACATACATCTATTGGATTTAACCTGCGAGAGAATAAGAAAGCAATAAAATATTTATTTAATGCACGAGTACTCGACGATGAATCCACAGCCCCATGCAAGTCTCCTTTGGTGACGAACCTCTGCAGGCATTTAGCTGACCAAGGATTGAATCCTACGAAATCAAAAAAAAATTGTAAAATTAATCTCCAATCTTCAAACCACTTCAAAATGAACAGGCAAAACTAAAGACTGCGATGAAGAAAACACAAATACTAATAAAAAGACCAAATGTTTAGGAAAAGGTATACTGGAATTCCTCAAATTATGCTTTTTTGGACGCGAGCTCTACTGTTCACAGAACTATTAGTATACTATAAAATTGTCAAAAGTCCCGGCTGTCACAAGTCACTGTGCGCGTGGGCAATATTGATGGGCATTATTGGTGATAGCAATACATGACATCAATAAAAGACATCTGGTTATGGGTAAGCAGAATGGCGAAATGTGCTCTATTTATAATACAAAATAATATTAATTAATATAATGGCAAAATAAATAGTTTTTTTACTTCATGCAAGATAGACCATTGAGTGATGGGTAGTATGCTGTTTATTTATCAACGAAAACAATAAATTATTATCTTTGTTCACTTACATAAAGAATAATGCAATTAGATTCATATTTTTTTTATTGATGCGTTGATGCGTCGCGCGTCGCGCGGCCAGCCTTATATTAAAGTTTTTTTTTTAAATGTGTTTATTTTTTCCCTTATGATGTAATTATAAAGTAACACCGTAACAACAATTAAACTATTCCCTCCAGAGCACTCAATCCTTCCACCCTACACGTGTTTCATACACAGTGATTTCAGGAGTGATTTGGGTAAATCACGACTACTTTTCATAAATGCTGGACAATTGAGTAGCTAATAATGCCGAAACGTGCACTATCAATACCAAAATGAATATACGTCAGTATATAAATCATAATAGCAACAAATATGCAATACACATTCAAATTTTCCGGATGGTACCTACCGGTTAAACGGCCGAAATTATTATTATATAAAAAACCCATATCAATGTGAATTATATGGATTTTTTATATAATAATAATTTAATTATAATTACGTTGAAATATATTTTGAAGGTAAATTTAATTATATATTTTATTTTGATAACATTATTCTACAATATAATATATATTATAGATTTGTAGTATTGAAGGGTAGTTTACATTAAAATATTTAATTTGGAGATATTGAAAACTATTTGTTGACACTAGGTAACGACGACAGTTGCTTGGTTACTGGAATGTAGGAATTAATAATAATTAATAAATCATTTCCAAGTTGTTTTGAAAGGTGACACAATGTCATTTTCAACCAACGGAAATGAAAATGGGTTTATTATGTCATCTATACAGATGAACATTGAGAATCTGAGACCCCAAAAAACAAAAGCAGGTATTCCTAGGCAGCGTATGAAATGGACGAACGATGTCAATATGTTCATCGTTCGTTCATATTTTTATGTAACTAAACTAGAAACAGATATGTTATTGTATAGGAAAAAATTACATTTACTTTTCTCACAAAATTATCCGGTTGCCCAAGTAAACGAACAAAGATTAGCTGACCAAAAAAGGTCAATTTTCAAAAATAATTTAATTCCTGTAGTAACATTAAATGAGATAAGAAAAGAAGTAGCAGATAGATTGCAATTGGAGAATAATTTAGATCAAATTAATACGAGTAGTAATGTTATATTAGATGCATTGAATGAAGATAGTTTAGCTAATATTCTAGTAGAAGAATCCAATGATATTAGAGTAGATTCAAATAACTTAGACATTATTCATAATCTTAGGGAAATCAATATTGCAAATTTAAACTTACTAGATGATAATGTAATAGAATTAGCTAACTTGCTTCAAAATAATATAAATAGATATATAGATATAGAGCCCACAGTTAGACCAAAATTACCAAAATTGCATACGTCAAAGAAATTATCTAAATTAATTTCTGAATTAAATAATTTAATTTTACCAAAAATAATATTTGACGATATTAGTTTTTTAGATCTTCATACAATAGTGTACGCTAGTGCTATCACTATATGTAATAAGTTAGGAGTTAAATTAATATCCTCTGATGATAGATCATATAGTTATAGTAAACCAGAATGGCAGATTAGATTAGAAAATGATGTAGTATTTTTAAGAAGTAGTATAGCTAGAGTAATTGAATATAAAAATGGAAATAGAAGTAGGAATATTTTGAGATATGTAGATGAAATTGGGAGAAAATTTGGTTATAGCATTGGTAGTAATAATAATGAAAATATAATGAAGGATTTATTAGATTTATTAAAAAAAAAATTAGGTGTAAAGCTAGTAGATTAAAAAGATATAATTATACGTATAATAAAAGAAATAATAATAGATTATTTCAGAAAAATGAGAAAATATTTTATTCCAAACTTGACGATAAACAGAATATTATTTCGAATAATAATATTCCGTTGCCATCTGAATCAGATATGCGCGATTTTTGGACAAACATTTGGAGTAAAGATATAAAACATAATGAGGCAGGTAACTGGATAGAAAATGAAGAACTCAATTGTTCAGACATTGAACAAATGAGTTTTTCTGATATATCGGTTGAATTGTTAGCCAAAATTATAAAAAATACTCATAATTGGAAAGCCACGGGTTGCGATTGGATACATAATTTTTGGTACAAACGTCTAACTACTTTACATCCTCTTTTTGCAAAAAATCTTTCAAAACTTGTCAGAGAACCTCAAAATTTTCCTAATTTTCTAACTAAGGGCATTACTTATATGTTGCCTAAAAGCGAACATATTAATAATCCCTCTCAATATAGACCCATTACATGTCTACCGACAATATACAAAATTTTAACCTCTTGCTTGACAGATTTAATATATACTCATTTGGATGAAAAAAATATTTTATCTGAACAACAAAAAGGTTGTCGCAGAAAACATATGGGATGTAAAGAACAGTTAGTTATTGATTCTGTAATTTTAAAACAAATTCAAAATCAAAAGCGTAATTTACATACTTGTTATATAGATTATCAAAAAGCTTTTGATAGTGTCCCGCACTCGTGGCTAATCAAAATATTAAAAATATATAAAGTTAACCCAATTATAATTAGCTTTTTGAAAAATATTATGTCCTTTTGGAATACAGATTTGCTAGTTAATTTAAAAGGTAAGAAAATAGTAGTACCGGGCATTTCAATAAAAAGAGGGATTTTTCAAGGAGACTCATTGAGCCCTCTTTGGTTTTGCTTAGCATTGAATCCCCTTTCTAAAATGTTAATTAAAAGCAAGTTTGGAATAAAAATTAAGGGTAATACAAGAGAGAGTAGTATAGTTTCACATCTATTATATATGGATGATATAAAATTATTTTCAAATTCTGAATCAAATTTAGAGAAAATGATTAAGGTAGTTAAAATTTTTTCAGATGATATTAAAATGACTTTTGGTTTAGATAAATGTAAAACTATCCATATAGAGAAAGGCAAAATTGTAGATGGAGACGAGGGTATATTTAGAAATTTCAAAATTCAAAGTATGAAAGGGGATGAGGTTTATAAATATTTAGGATACCCACAATCGAATAGATTAGATCACACTAGTATTAAAAATGATATTAGGATTAAATTTCAAACTAGGATCAGAAAAATTTTAAAATGCAATCTATCTGCTAAAAATTTAGTAAAAGCAATAAATACTTGGGCAATACCTCTACTAACGTACTCATTTGGCATAATTAAATGGTCCAATACAGATTTAGATAGTTTAGAACGATTAATTAGAACTACGTTAACAAAATTTAATTGCCATCATCCAAATTCAGCTATAGAACGAATTAATTTACCTAGAAATTTAGGAGGTAGAGGTGTAGTCAAAATAACATCTTTGAAACACAATCAGGTAGAAATTCTTAGAAATTTTTTCCATAGGAAAGCTAATAGCTCAGAAATGCACAAAATAATTTGCAAGGCAGATAGAAATATTACACCTTTAAATTTATATGACGAGAATGCCAACATTCTTATAAATACTAACCAGGAATTATTAGATTCCTGGTCAAATAAAATTATTCACGCAAAACACTTCAATTATCTCAACCAAACGTATGTTGACAAACTTTCGTCAAACAAATGGTTGAGTATTGGAGAGTTGAGCGCAGAAATAGAAGGATTTATGCTTGCCATTCAAGATAGAGTCATTAATACTAAAAATTATAGAAAGCATATAATCAAAGATATAAATCAAATTGATGATTTATGTAGAAAATGTTTGGCTTTTCCCGAAACTATAGAACATATTATATCGGGATGTTCTATATTAGCGCCTTCCGAGTATACATTTAGGCACAATCAGGTTTTAAAAATAATTCACCAAAGTTTGGTAATTAAACATAACTTGATTGATTGCCGTAATGTAGTTCCTTATTATGAATATGAACCAAATTCATTTATAGAAAATGAATTTTATAAAATATATTATGATAAAACTATACTAACAGACAGAACAATTAGTCATAATAGACCTGATATAGTTTTACATGACAAAATTAAAAAAATAACTTATATCATTGATGTAGCTATTCCAAATTCCTGTAATATTCAAAAAAACTGTTTCTGAAAAAATTAGAAAATACACAGATTTAGGAAATGAGATTAAAAGAATTTGGCATTCTCGGACTATAAAAATATTACCATTTGTTATTTCGGCCACTGGCATAATACCTAGGAATCTGATTCAAAATTTAAGCATATTAGATTTGTCAAAGAATTTGTATATAAAAATGCAAAAAGCAGTAATTTTAAATACATGTAGGATTACAAAAGATTTTTTAAATATTTATCTTGAGGGATCAGTAGGATTTATAGGTTCAATTAGAAATGCCACAGAGCCGAACCCTCTGATATGAAAATATCTGGAGTCGGTGAATTATATTCCCATTTGGTCTCTAGTAGGTTGACATGTTGTTCTTGTATTGTTTTGTATTTATAATACTTATATAGTGCAATTGCATAACGTGGATTCACTAGATGATCATTTGGGGAAGTGTATGAAAGGGTTTAGTTTTTCCTTCTTTTTTTTTTTTTTTTTTTTTTGGGGGAAAATTTAACCCGGACATTTAAATCTGGTGCGTAAAAAAGGATGATTTACGTAGAGCCGTTTTTGTGAAAAATCACCTCAAGGGTATGCACGATAACATACAAATGCATGTAATTTGATGTCTGGTGATCAAGTACTTTTCAAATGCAACCATGAAAATAAAGTTTATTTTCACTCGTGCAAAATATTTTTTCAACCCTTAAAACTTATGATGTTTATATTATTTCCGGTCTGTTTGATAGATTATCCCATCTTAACAGACGGATTTTAATCTTTAGAGCACAGGCGTCGGTGGGAATGCTATCCTTGTTCTACCGGTATTACAATGGAAGATGCTCCGAGGAACTAGCGTCATTGATCCCTTCGGCACCGGTGCATAGTCGGGAAACACGCCAAACGCGTGCCCAACATATGTACATGGTTGACATTTGTCACATGAAAACGGTTGCTTCTTCGATTCGTTCTTGTGTTCAACAACTAGGATGTGGAACGATTTGCCGGCCTTTGTGTTTCCTTCTTCCTACAACATGGGTCTCTTCAAGACCAATGTTCATTCCTTCCTCTCCGCAAAAAGACTATTCACATAGCATCTCTGATGACATAGGCCCTAAGGGAAATTATTTTCCTGAAGACCTCCTGTGTGGAGTCAATGTTAAAAAATGTAAATTTGTAAATGTAAATTTACGATAATTTAAGATGGTGGTAGCAATTTCATTTCAATAAAATCTTTGATCTCTTGGAAAGATTAGACGTGGATTTCCTTTAAATCCTTAGCCTTATTCGCTTAGGTGCTGTAAATTTTCGTCTGGGAGAAGGCTTCTTAAAAAGAATTTTTGTCATGTGACATATTACGCCGAAACCAAACGACGCCGACATAGGCACGGAACATCCATGTAATCCGCTCTTACGCAACTCTCTCAGGATGGGTTTTATTGTTCTTCTCGGAATAATGGATCCGCTTACGAAATAAAAGAAGGCTGTTCTAATTACCAATTGATTTTTTGTTTTCTTTAAACCACTTTAGTCACTCCAATAGTTTAGTTAAGTGAAGGGATTTTATATTATGCTAGGATGTAATGTGATACAAATACCATTGTTAAAATAACTGAACAGGGAGTAAATACATTGATATAACAAAGAAATTTTCATTGAAATGACTAGGTTAAAAAAGTCAGAGTTAATAGTTCACACGTGGTAGAAGTGAAACTAGAAAGTTGCTAGATGTCGCTTTCTTTCCTTTTGCCTGTTTCTTTTAAAGTGGATCGAAGACTAGATAATGATTTCACAAAAAAATAAATATTTTTTTTTTGGATTTCGTAGGATTCGAACCTCCGTTCGCTTGATGTCTGTCTCTCTGGCCGCTGAGACTTGTCAGGCGTCTTGCCCACTGTGCTATGGGAGGCATGCGCTGAGGTGCCAATTTACCGCATTCTATTAGAACCGAGTATTTGTGTAGAACTGAGTTGTGGTGCATTTCCGTTTTATCCGAATTTAAAATCACTAACGGCCCTAAAGAAGTTACAGCTAAAAAAATCTAAGATATGAAAAGAACAAAGTTTTCCCGATTAGTTTCAGACCTTGCGTTGACACTACAAAAATGAGAGTCATATTATTAGGTAGCTTTAAAACACAGTAAAAATTATAACATGATATAACATATGTTAAAACACGTATTTAGCCGAATTTTGGGCAATTTTAAAGATAAAATTGACAGGCATTGCCCCAAAACTTGTATTTCAAAGTTTACGGATGATTATGATTTGGGCAAAGTAAACTTCGGTAATTCAAGCTTAAAATATAAAATATTTATTAGTTATATATGTAACCTATTATTAACTTTGGCAACTTTGAAATGGAGAATGAGTTCGTAACAGAAGAAATATAATTTATTTATTGTTTCCTTACGTGGTATTATTGATAAGCCTGTGTTGAGATTAATAATTTTATAAAGTAATCAAAATAACACAAAATAAAATAAATATTGAAAAAACAATAATGTTACATATTTCTCATAGAAAATGGATCCCTACTAAGCTAAAGGAAGTAAATACATTATGATGTAAACATATAGGGTGACCATGTGTTTGACCATGACCACAAAGCGTTTTGTGCGCGTTAGAAACTTTAGAAATCAACAAAAAAATTTAATCTAAAATTAATTTAGTTAATAAAATAATAGCACCATGTAAATCACCTCTGCTTACGATGTTTCCATGTAATTTTGACTCCTCCCACCGTCCTCCCCCTCCACCAAATTCCCCCCTCCCACTACCCCCGCCTAATTAATTGTGTACTTGTATAGAATTTTTAAGTTAGTTTTAAGTTATTATCACCAGAAAGCACAAAGCTATCGAGGTATCAAGCCGATCCCAACCATAAAAAGAGCATGGGAAGTTTTCATTGCAAAACGATTTTTTTTTTCAAAATAAATTAATTGCTGATTTTTTTCGAACCGTTTCTGTAACACGGTTTCTGACGGCCGGCGTAGCCCAGCGGTAAGGCTCTTGACTCGCACACCGAAGGTCGCGGGATCGAATCCCGACGTGGCAAATAAATTTTATTTGATTTTTGTGTTATTTCACAATATATTCATTTAAAATAACATATAGTATATTTGCGGCACGTTCCCGAGTGGAAGATACTCTCAGTATCGCCCTGGTGTAAGACCACCATTCAGAATTGAAACGTTGCTTGAAATGGCATTAGCCGTGTTTGGTGACCAGATCTGAATAGCCAGGTACTTCCCCACCTTCCTCTTCCCTATCTCCTTCCCCTCCCCACTACCTTCAGCCTCACAACATACCCCAATTGGGGATGCCATAGTCTCACTGGCCTCACACGGGAGCTGTTGGGACTCTTGTGCGGTATTCATGTAAAAAATAAAAAATAAAAACAACACATAACGCAATTTTTTATAGCAACACTTTTTGGTGATTTTTTTTTCTGAACGCGAAATGCTACATCTTTCGAAAATGAATCCCTGGTACCTTTCAAACGTAGAAATTTACCTTTTTGAATTTTCGTTAACTTAAAATTACGTAATTATCAATGAATACCTAAATACCGCACAAGAGTCCAAATGATACCGACTGCCTGGAGCCAGTTGGACTATAGCATCGGAGAGACCGAAGGAGGGGAAGGATATGAGGAAGGTAAAAATTGGGAAGTAGCTTTGATGGATAGCCACCATATCATGGGCATGTGCCTAGCGCGGTGGTCGAAAAGTCCACAAACTATTAAGGCATTAATAAAGATTTTTTTTTAAATGCTGACGTGGGCGTCTTTCAGATGGCAATCATACATTAAATCATATATATCCGCCTCATTCCATCCCTGCAGGTAACTACCTAGGATCTCTCGATCTATCGATCGTTGTGGTTTGCTTAGTCGGCACGCGCATTAACGGTGTTCGTCGCATGCTTGACGACCCGTCTGGTAGGCGGGTGATCAGCTAAAACAAAAGTATTTACTTGACGTCTTGGAGGCGGGTTGTCGTTGTCAGCATTAGTATGATTCTCTCATGGAAACTCTTTCAGTGTGATTATAAACTAAATAATGTTTGTCTCTCTACTGTCAGATCTATCAACGCCTTGGTGTCACTCTTGACTGCAAAGTTTCGTGCTTGTAAACTCGGCCACCCTGATAAATCGGCAATCGCTGAGCACTTAATCGAAACTGGACATTACTTTGGATTTGTTCCTGAGGTCCTGGGAAGACCCAAAACTTATAGAGCACGCCTGATTACGGAGGCAATAAAATCTACAAAAATCCATTTATTATTAATAGAGACGACGGAGTTAAGCTCAATAGCTCTTGGTATCCGGTAATTGACGGCTACACCAAAGCTAAACGCAAAAAAACATGTGTAAGTATGCAGTAATGCCAGCTCGTGGTAAACCAATTTTGTTTTATACCTTTATATTGACCATAGACATCCAAATGGATAGACAAGCAGTTACAGATGAGGGGTAAAACCAAACTATGGAGAGCAAAGGGGGGAAAGATGACTGTCATTCGTTGAACAATCAATCTGACAGTATATAGGCATCTCGCATTACAATATCACCATTTAGTTCTTAAAAGCAAAATCTGCTTTGAATGAATAGACCTTTTTACATGGGAGAGCGAATTGCTTGCCACGTTCAAAACTTATTTGCTAAGGCAAAATGCTCGCTCCAAATGACTCGCGCCAATACACATATCAATATTTTCTTGCCGTGTTTAGTTAAAACACTTTTACAAATGTTTCATAATTTAATAATAATAATAATTGGATAATTTGTATAGCGCCGTTTTTGTGAAAAATCACCTCAAGGGCGCTTTACAATTTATTATAAATCCTAGGCTCTATCTAATTTTATTATTTTCAAATAGATACAGAATCATACTTACCTGCAGGACACTTCCGACAAAACACACTTTATTAGAAAGTTTACTTAAATTTACTTACCCCTGTAACCAGCGACGAGCACATTGGAGTACCGCCCACTTTCGCTATGTGCATATTGATACGTAGATATATTGTATAGCACAAGCTGCCGTTATTTCGTTAAATGTATGGATGTCAGCTTCTCGCTGTTCACGGCAAGAATGATGACGTCACACATTTTAGATTCAAGCGAGGCTATATCCCCTCCCCATGGAGCGAGCCGGTTCCAAGGAGGAGCTACAGCCGGCGCCATGTGGAGGGGGAAATAATACGTTTTTATCACTTAGGGCAGGTCCAGATATATTCATATGTCCGTGATATTGACCAAATTCGCTTTAACCATTGTTATTCTAATTCTAACTTCTAGTAAAATCCTTTTAATATTAATAGAGACGATGGAGCTAAGCTCAATATTGGTATCCGGTAATTGACGGCTACACCAAAGCTAAACGCAAAAAACCATGGCTAAGTATATAGTAATGCCAGCTCGTGGTAAACCATTTTGTTTTTATCCCTTTATGTTGACTAAATTCGCTTTAACCATTGTAATTCTAATTCTAAATTTCTTACCATGATGATTTATAATTTTTTGAATTCGTTAAGAGATGGAGCCACTTCCGTCGGCAATTCGCAAACGGACTTGCACCTGGCTAGCATAAAAAACCACGATTTAGTGAACTTTCCGGTACCGGTGAAAGTTAGTGGAGCTGGCCACACGGTATCGCTTCGAAGTAAATAAGCACACACTTCACCACTAAAATTACACATCTACCGGATCTGCCGGATCTACCCTGATGATGGACACTGCAATGATGTCCGAAACGTTGACTAAATAAGGAGGTAGCGCAACACGGCATAACACCCCAAAAACAAATAACGAAAATATTTTCATGTACGTTGAACGGAAAGTAAATACATAATAAAACCCGTCCCTCGGGTGGGTCCCCAGCAATAGTGTACCTGACCCACGTCAATAGTTAAAGGTTAATTTATTATTTTTAGTTAATTTAGTAATTATTACTAAACAAACTTACAGCCGAAAATTTTGTAAATAAAATGAATCGAGTGCTATTTTTTCTGTGAAACATGCAATCTTTTATGATTCATAACTGTCACAAAAAATACTAAGAGTCTTAAGAAAAAATAAAATAAAATTGGTTGTTTTCAGGTGGAAAAATGTAATAAGCAGTAATTGTTTCATGAAACACTAGAATATATTGAATTATTTAGCGGGTAGGAAATAAGTCGATGTAGCTCAGTGGATAAAGAGCAGTTGACGGGATATCAGAAGGACGCGGGTTCAAGTCCCGTCGGTGGCATATATCTTTTCTGTGGAGATTTTTTTCAATGTAGACGAGTGTTTCAGGCTAATAATTATTGCTTATAATAATTGTTACCCTTTGTGCTATGCATAAAAATCTTGTCTTAAACATTAGTTTACCAATTAAAAAAATAATAACTATAATATTATTTTCTTCCTACTGACTAAAATTTGGACTTTATAACATTGAGACATAATTCACGAAAAACTGCAAGCCTTTTAGCCTCCTTAACATTTTCAGGGAGTTCATTGAACATTTTAAAACCTGAATATGTAATCATTTCCGTACTTTTAAATTTCTAAGATGGTTTTAAGATAGCTAGTAAATGACATGGATGTGTCGAGATAAATAAAAATTAAGTTAAAATATACATGTGAAATAAAACTCTTGAAAACAAAATCTCTAGAAACTGTTACATCGTTAATGCCCAAGAAATACAAAAAGTACTTGAAATTTATTGGAATAAAATTTGGGAGGCAGGTACGGGTATCACCGCCCCGGGAACCATTTATTGGATAACCAACACTTCTGCCACAGGTCACCCCAAGTGGTTCGCTACGTTTGGTGACTTAGCAGAGGTGCCCGATTTCATGGGGTCAGGTTTGTCTGGATCTTGG
Source organism: Limnephilus marmoratus (assembly GCA_917880885.1). Taxonomy (NCBI): domain Eukaryota; kingdom Metazoa; phylum Arthropoda; class Insecta; order Trichoptera; family Limnephilidae; genus Limnephilus; species Limnephilus marmoratus. The sequence goes on along the minus strand of OU862923.1, from coordinate 24,921,333 downwards.
CGGCGGAAGCGTCTGCCTATCAACTGCGTAGCAGGCCGGATCGGGAGAGACGGGTTAAGGGAGATCTTTTGACCTCTCTAACAAGACTCTCAGCAGGATTCGGACTGCAGTGGAACGGATGAATTCGTTGGTCCGTCACTTCTGGATAGACTGACCACCAAATTCCTACCCATCCCTCGTACCTCTCTCCTTTCCAGATCTTCCTCCCCTTCCTTTCCCTAAAAAGACCTTCCACACAGCATCCCCAAAGATGACATAGGCCTTGGGGGGAATTATTTTCCTCAGGGCCTCCGGTGTGAAGCTAATAAAAAAAAATTACAATTAAAATTAAATCGTTTTTTGGCATTTTGCTTCAATGTTCTTTTTGATTGACGTTTTAAAACCCGCGCAGTATCCATCCTCAATGCAAAATACATAATAATGGATATCATAAAGATTAAAATGGTCGGCATAATAAGGAAGATTTTCCAACGTCCCTATAAAAAAAAACCAAACAGCATTCAAATCGTTACGAGCAAGGCGTATAAAGATTTAAAGGAAAGAAAAAAGTCATCTAACGAACATTGTTATCGAGAAACTAATATGTATTTATTTGATCTTTCGAATTCCCAATATTCCGGCCCATTTGAAGTTGACTTCATGTTAAGTCGGGAATAAGTGTAGGAAGACGCGGCCCTTTCCGACCTCTAATAATAATATACCTACTCGTAACTAGAGCTAATGGAAGATCGTCAAATTACTTTTTTTTATTTGCTCTCCTCAAAATGAACTTCGACGAATTTTCATTTAATAGCAGAACGGCCGCATTTGAACTTGCAAACGATTATTATTACATTGAAGAAGAAGAAGATAACACTAATAATCTTAATGAAAATATGAAAGAGAACAAGAAACAGAAAAATAAGAAAGATAATGGCCGCAACTGGGGCTCGAAACAGAACCTCTCGTCTAAACGGGACTTGCCCATTTACCAATTCAGCCATTGCCACCTCCCATCCAACCGTCATGGTTGTCAATCTCATATTTTGAAACTTTAGAATTAACAATATTATTATCGACTAATTTTTCTATATCATAATCATCTAGGTACCCTTTTCATTGGAAACACGCTCTCTAGGAATTGTTTATAACCTAGATAGCGTCTCGAATAAATATCATCATCATCACTATTGGCTCTACAACCCCTGTTGGGTCTTAGCCTCCTCAAGAGTCTTCCTCCACTCATCTCGGTTTTGTGCCAGCTCTCTCCAGTTTAGAAGCTTCAAGATAAAAATGTCGATCGAATAAACATAATCGATTTTATTTCTTAGAACGGTTGTTTCCAATGAAATGGCTAGTTGCCTATGATATGGAAAAAATAGTCGAAAATAATACTTTTAATTAAAAAATTTGAAAATATGAGATTGACAACTGTGACGGTTTGATGGAAGGTAGCAATGGCTGAATTGGTAAAAGCGCACGTCCCGGTTAGACGAGAGGTTCTAAGTTCGATTTCCAGTTGTGACCAGTATATTTTTCTATTTTTCTGTGTCTTGTTCTTTTTAGATTATTAGAGTTTTCTTCTTCAACGATATATTACATTGATGAGAATAACCTTCAAAAGTTATAAAAAGAGAGTTGTACTTTAAAAAATTGATTATTTAAACAATTTAAAATTGATCAAGTGGTCTTAATTTGGTTTGATAATGCTTCCACTCGCAGTGCTTGCGACGAATATAATAGTTATTTATAATTTCACAAAACACTGAACAAGCGTTCTGAAATTGTCAGCAATTTAAATGCACTTTTTCAGTGAGTAAACAAAGACGGCCAATTATTGACTTAATTAGTTGACTGGGAAGCAATAATAATCATCTTCAGAGAACAATTTATTACGATTCAGAAAGATAAATACGTGTATTCATAAGTGCAAAGTTGGTTCTCGCAAAGAGATTCACTCATTCGTATGGTAAAGGGCTTTTTCTTCAAGTATTTTTGTTGTTGCATGAATCTACGTGTTGGAACGAATTAATTAGTCATAATTAAATGTTGCAATATCAAAATTAAAATTAAACGTACTAATTTCGATTGTCGGTGCCTTGGTGCGAGCGTGATTTGGAATGGTATTCCTGCATAATACGTAAAATTATTCAATTACAATGAACTTTTAATTTCAATAACTGGAACTGAGAAATAATAAATCATATCAGACACAGGTACGTATTCGGGAAACACGCCAGACCCGCGCCCAACATTTCTAAATGGTTAATGTTTGTCATAACAGCTTGAGTATGGAACGATTTACCAGCCTCTGTATTTCCTCGCTTCTACAAGGGAGCATAAATTAAATACGAGAGCTCAAAAAGGGGGGGGGGGGGGGGTCCAGCAAAATCTCACGTCTAATAGAAAAGAATTACAAAGTGGTCCAAATTTATCTCACCAAGGAGGGGGGGGGGGGGGTCTAGATTGGAAGAAAAACTGCTCACATAAGTGTTCAAGACCTACTTCAAGACTATGTTCCTTGTTCTACCGGTATTACAATGGAAGATGCTCCGAGGAACTAGCATCATTGATCCCTTCGGCACCGGTGCATAGTCGGGAAACACGCCAAACGCGTGCCCAACATTTGTACATAGTTGACATTTGTCACATGAGAACGGGTCGTTTCTTCGACTCGTTCTTGTGTTCAACAGCTCGGCTGTGGAATGATTTGCCGGCCTCCGTGTTTCCTCCTTCCTACAACATGGGTCTCTTCAAGACCAATGCTCATTCCTTCCTCTCCTCAAAAAGACCCTCCACACAGCATCCCAGGTGACATATGCGAGGGAAATTATTTTCCTCAGGGCCTCCTATGTGGAGTTAATGTAAAAAAAAGACTCATGATAACGGTTATTGTAAAAACACTTTTTTCGTTTAATATAAAAATAAGGACTTTCTGTAAAAAATTGGCAAACCTTCAATGGGTAAACTGTATGACAATTTCTGTTTTACAGAAAATTTTCAAATTGTACAGGAGCATATGTTGCAAACTTTTAAATGCGTTCTAGTCATTCACTCGCGATAGAAAGAATTCAAAATAAATTCTTAAGATTTATTAATTTCAGAATGGGTATTACAAGGTAATACAGGTCTACAATTGATCATGAAATACTGTACTTAAAACTAAAAAAAAATGGAATAACCGAAACAACTCTAAACCTACTTAGAAGTTATTTAACTGGAAGAGAACAAATTGTACAAATTGGTAAAAGAAAGAGCAAATCTCTTCCAATTAAATTCGGGGTACCCCAGGGAAGTGTATTATGACCTACATATACTATTTCTGATATATATAAATAACCTTATGAATCTTCCCATAAATGGAAACATAATGAGCTTTGCAGATGACACTGTTATTATATTCCACGAACAAGATTGGACAAGAACCTACAAGGAGGCGGAACATGGCCTAGCTGTACTTCAAAACTGGCTAAAAGTGAACTACTCCCTTACATTAAATGTTAATGAAACTAAATATCTAACTTTCTCCAAAAATAAAAGAGGACAACCAATGAATGTGCATACCCTCAAATTACATGAATGTCAAAATACTTTTCCACAATGTTTCTGCCCGTCTATAACCCAAACAAAAAGTATTAAATATCTTGGGATTGTAATTGATGAAAAACTACAGTGGAATTCACACATTGACCTTACCTCAAAAAAGCTAACAAAACTCATCTACTTCTTCAAAAAATTAAGAAACATCTTGTCGATGAGGGATCTAAAGAGGGTATATTATGCTTTATGCCATTCTCGATTGGAATATGGAGTAATAGGATGGGGCTCAGCAGCATCTAATCATTTAAAACAACTTAAGATAACTCAGAATTGCATCATAAAGACCTTTCTAAAGGTCCCAATAAGGACGTCAACAACAGAAATTTTTAAACTGTTTGATGTTGCAAGCATACAGAAAATCTATGCCAAAAACATTCTAGTACATCACCACAAAAATGATTCAGAGGCAGACACTTCACATGCTCATAAAACCAGAGCCAAACAAACAGACATACTTAATATACCAAAGTGTAACTCTTCATTTGGTCAAAGAAGTTCTGAATTTTTAGCAGTAAAGTTATATAACAAACTCCCACCTAGTATCAAACAAATTAAAACAAAAAATAGCTACATTAAAGACATTAAATGTTGGCTGAAGGAACTATCGGAAAATGAACTTACAACTATTTTTTTTTTTTTTTACATTTTTTTAGAGAAAAGGTGTCCTTACTGGGGTACCCCGTTCTAAGGACACATTGTACAAGTTTTATTAATTGAATTATAAGTATATACCTATGCTAGAATATTACCGAGAAAAATTATGAAGTTAGATCTAAAATAAAGTACAAAACAAGCATAATTCTTTGATTGGTTGCAAAATTGATTCTATTTTCTTCCTTCCCATGTTCATAATCCATATTTTTATGCTTCTTTTGAAGGCGGTTATTTTTTTAATGGATTTCATTGCAAGCGGGAGTAAATTAAATAATTTTATAGAGAAGTATTGCATATTTCTTTGTCCAAAAGTAGTTTTTGTTGTAGGTTGGTAGAATGTATGTTGTAATGTAGATCTTGTGAATCGGCCCGAGTGTGTCTGTGTAAAGTTATCCTGATTTTTGAATGCGTAAATTAGAATATCTTTTGTATATAATTGTTTCAGTGACATTAAATTCAGCGCTTTAAAAACATAGTCTGTAGGGTTTCTGATGGGTACTCTAAGTATAATTTTCAGAATTGCCCTTTGTGCTATGAGGACTGGTTTTATAGTGGAATCGCATGAGCTTCCCCATCCAATAAGACCATATTGTAGTTGAGATTGGGCTAAGGCATAATAGATTTTAATTAGCTGTTCTTTACCTAAAATGTTTCTTATTGTTTTGAAAAAATAGGTTAGTTTTTTTAATTTGTTGCTCACATTTTCCACTTGGGAGTTCCAATTTAAGTTTTGATCAATAATTATTCCAAGATATTTTATTGTTTGTATTTCATTCAATTTTGGACAGTTGCAAGGAGTTTCTCGGTTCACGTTTACACAGTACGTTTACTATACTTAAAACATTGTCATAGAAGTTTCTGGAAAACCTTATCCAAACATTGAAGTTAAACCATAGAAGTCGCTGAAAAACTTATCCAAAGCATAGTCCCCCTCAACACAGGATCTCCCAGTGAGGAGGACTACGAATATATTTTCTATTTTATATATACATCTAACTAACATGTTTCACATAAAATGTAAAAAATATTATATAGTTACTAAATAAATTTTTTTTTTTTAAATGTGTCAACTATGATTATCTACTATGTCAACATAATTTATTAAAATTATCCTAACGTAGAATAGTTAATGACTTAACATGTTTACATAAAATCATGAATTCAATAATTGCCAACCCTGAACTACTCGTATTATACTTGATTTCTTTCATTTTGCCTCTACTATTAATATATACTATTGTGACAACTCCAACACAGAATCACAATTGTATACCCCGTTCGCCGTACACAAAATTTTGATAATGACCATGTTGCTGACATATTCAACACATCATGACTGGTCAGTGGTTGATGGGCATAGCGCTTGGGTCCCACCCGGACGTCGCATGTTCGATTCCTCGGCTGTCTAAGTCCTCCAACACAACACAAGCAACATTTTCGGCTTTCTGTGGTGGTAGTAGGAGATTATCAAACATTGTTGGGTTATTCGTAACCCGGGAATGTTTGTCTTTCTTTTTTATTAAAAAAAAAAATCATTTATTAAATACTCGTATAAACAAGTCATTACCCAATTAGGAAAGAAGAACAACAAATTTAATTTAATTTACCAATATATGGTTGTTTTCCAAGTATACTATTTTTCCATCTTACATGGTGGAGTATTTTGTTTTTATTTCTTTTTTTTTTTACTTTGTTTTGATTTAAGATTTTGTTTTTGATTTTGTATTTATTTTGTTTTTGATATAGTTTGCGATTTTGTTTTGATTTAGTTTTTTGTTTATGCTGCGCTAATTTAGATATTATTTGTATTAAAAAAATAACTGTTAGAGCCTAGCCTGGCGTGAAATTCTAAAATAAATAAAGCTTGGTATTCTGTCTTTCTAAATCGATTTATATTATATTTCCGACATTACTAAAAAAGGAGATAAAACCAGTTTCATGAGGACATGACATTTGGTGACAGATATAGTTAGTAGGTAGTACGTGGCCCGAGAGCTTTCAGATTAGGTTCAACAATTTTTATCCACAAACTGACTAATCGCACAAAATATTCCTTCTCCCGTAAAGTTAGTTACGGCAAAAGCGTTTTTAAAAGCTCTTTTTAACAACCCATTAAAAATGTAGCCAGGCCTATGAAATTACGCCCTCCCACGTATTTTAATATGATAATATATTATACCAAAGGTTTTTTCAAGTTGGTCGGCTGAAAATAGTATTAAATATTTTAAAAAGCAATAGATTATAAAGGGATTCTAGTTTTACGGTGAGAATAGAGGGTCTCACGGGGAAATTGAGCAAAAAAAACCTCGATTTTTTTTCCAGAATTTTACATGCCTGTAAAATGTTGTCTTCTTTCTCTTTTATTTTTTATCTGTTTCTTCTGTATTCTGTACGTCTAATATTCATAGATATTGATTGTGTTAATGAGGTGGGTACTTTATTGATTGTCATATAGAAGTTCCATAAGGCATCTATAAATATTTATTTTCGTATTTATCCAAATAACCAGGTATAACGTTATTTTCTAGCGTTATCGTTTATGTCACAGTTTGTAGATTCGGTAACTGTACAAAGGCAAATGAAGATGATTATTATTATTTTTTTGTTTGTTTTTTATTTGTTTGTTTATTTAGTACAAGATTATACATGTATATACATAATTCATTAATTTTTTTGACTGCCCAACTAGGAGTATTCCCGTTTTAGGACAGTCGAATTATTATGGGTAAAATGGAACATGATTTGTATTTGTACAAAAAAGAAAGAAAATTGATGAAATTAAAAGAACAAAAAGAATATAAAATAAAATAAAAAAGTTTAAAACCTAGTAACTGTTATTTGTTTAGCATAGTTATTAAAATAATATAAATTTAAAAAAGAAAAGGTAAATAGGTACATGTATGTAACTAATAGAAATTGAGAGGGTTAAAACATTTAGGTAACTTTTGTATGCATTGCATATTATAGTCCTACATACATGTGTTGTAGAAAAAAAAGAAAGAAAAGGAGAAGAGAAAGAATAAAATTAAAATTAAATAACCAATTAAAACATATAATAGCCGTCGGTTGTTTAGCATGGTTGTTGAAAAGATAATAAAAATAAATAAAAGTTATATATGTGTGTACTTAAAAGCAAATGATTAAAATATAAGGTGGTAACTGGTGTTTGCCTTTCATATTATAATCCTACGTACACATTTTATATAGTGAGAACAGAAAAAATATAGTAAAATAAAATAAACAATTAATACCTAATTATTACTGTTGTTTGCTTAGCACAGTTATTAAAATAATAGGTATATATATGTACTTAAAACTGGTGTTTACATTGCTTATTGATAAGCCCACATATATATGTACATATTTTGTATAAATATTAATATAAAAGAGAGGAGATATAAAGAATAAAATAAAATATTCAATTAAAACATAAGATTAACAGCTGCTTGGTTAGCTTTCTAATTTAAAAGTAATAGGTAGGTACATACATACATATAATAATATAGATTAGAAAAAAAGGGTATCTTTTGAGAATTTTTGTTGTTGTTTTTGGTTTGTATTTGATTTCATTTTTGGTGTAGTAAAAGTTCACTCTCCTTTCTCCCTAATTGTTGAAACCAAGTAGTGGTCAATTTACGAAGAACACCTGTGCTTTCTTTTTTCCAAGCATCAGGCATGAAGTTGTATAGGTTTGGACCTAAGAAAGAGAAGTGTCTTTGAGCGAGAGATGTTTTGGTTGTGGAAGTTACAATTGGATTTCTCCGTGAGTGTCGGGTGTCGTGAGAGTGGTTAATAGATGGGTAGAGGTGGCGTTGTTTATGGGTGTTTAAAATTAATTTTCTCATGTACAGTTGCCTAACATCTAGAACTTGTAAGTCTTGAAATAGTGCATCACTGTGATATCTAAATGGTTTTTTGAGGATTACCCTCAGTAGTGATTTTTGAGCTTTTGCTAATTTGTCCAAAACAGTTTTTGCACATCCACCCCAACCTAAGGATGCAAAGTCTAAAAGTGACCCACACATAGCATCATAAATGAGTTTCAATTCTTTTTTACGTAAGATGTTTCTGATTGCCATAAACATGTACGTGAGCTTTCTAACCTTTGTGGTGACTAGATCCACGTGACCGTCCCATCTAAGATATTTGTCTAATATAACACCAAGGTATTTTATACTGTCCACGCATTCTAATTTATAACAATTACAGGTAGTTGAGTCACTGCATTTATGTACGAAAATATTATATGCTTCCTTGGGTTGGCCGGCTTCTGGAATTGAGTGTTAAGAGATTACAGTCTAACCAAAGTTTTAGCTGTTTTATTCCATCCTCTGCTTTGCAGTGTACATCGTTCCATGTTCTTCCTTCAAATATAAAGACTGTATCATCTGCAAACGTTATAATGTGATTGGAAAAATTGCTGTTACACAAATCATTTATATAAATACTGAACAAAATAGGTCCTAAGGTACTCCCTTGGGGTACACCAAATTCTACAAGGGCCGAATCACTAATAGAATCGTTAATTTTAACTTTTTGGTATCTGTTAGCTAAGTAACTACCCATCCATTTGTGTAGCTGTCCCTGAATACCTATAGCCTTTAGTTTTTTTAGAAGTATTTTATGCGAAATGGTATCAAAAGCTTTGGCAAGATCTAAGAAGAGAGCAATAGACTTATTTCCCCTGTCAATATTTTTGGAAATAATATCTGCCAGTTTAGCAATTGCATCTTCTGTTCCTAGACCTGGTCGAAAACCGAACTGGTTGTTAGATAAGATTTTATGAGTTTCTAGGTAAAGGGTGAGACGATTTTTTACGATTTTCTCAATAATTTTTGAGAACGAGTTGAGCAGAGATATTGGCCGATAATTATGTATATCCGATTTGATTCCATTTTTGTGAATCAATATAACAGCTGATTGCTTAAGGTGGTTTGGGAATATTCCTGTCTTGAAACTAAGATTACAAATGTATGCAATAGGATTCGCTATGAGTGGTTTTAATACTTTCAACAGATTTGAGGAAATTTTGTCTGGCCCATAGGCATTAGATGACTTAAGCTCATCTATCATTTTCATGACTTCATTGGTCGTTGTTTGAATCTCGTCTATTTTATGATTAAGAACATTTGTAGGTATGTTGGCTAGTTCAGACTCAGTTTTCTGACATTTTTTAAGGATTTTATTTGCGAGAGAGGCTCCTACTGAAGTGAAATAGTGATTAGCAAAATTAGCCATCAATTTGGGGTTAGTAGTACTTGTATTTTTAATATCCAATGATTGTATGAAAGACGATTTGCTATTTTTTGTTTTGGTAATTTTACGAAATATTTCCCAGAAATGTTTTGGAGTTATGGTGTTTTCGTATATATATTTTTTGTAGAAATTTTCTTTAGTGGAATTAATTAGTTTTTTACATAAGTTTCTATATTTCTTATATTTTTCTTGAACTAGAATATTATCTGATTGTCTTTTAGCATTTTTGTGAAGTTGATTACGTCTGTGGATGGATTTGACTAGACCAGGGGTGATCCATGGCATGAGTTTAAATTGTTTGTTCGGTATAACTTTGTTGACAGTGTGATTGGATATGTAATATTGTAATTTTGTGATAAATTGCTGCATTGCTTGGTCAGTGTCAGTCTGATCTATTACGTTTTGCCATTTTTCTGTAGACAGCTCCTCAACCAGTGCGTTGTAATTTATTTTAGAAATATATTTATTTTTAGAAGCAGAGGAAGGCTTATTTCTTAGGCCGAGCGCAGTGGTGTAATGATCTGAAATTGTTGTGTGTATAACAAACGAGTCAGTAAAATCAATGTTTTTAACATTGATGTGATCCAAGCAGGATTTACATGTACCTTGTACTCGAGTTGGGGTATCAATTATCGGAGTAAAAGCGTTTTCAGTGAGAAAACATAAATAATCGTCGGATTGGCGATGATTGTCTAGAATTGTATTAATATTTAAGTCTCCAATGATTATTTGATGTTCTGGGTTATCTGTGTTGTTAATGATAGAGTGGAGTGAATTTAGAAAGGAATCGATGTTGTGAAATGATGGTGATCTATAGATTGCAAAAATGCATAGGTTTTTGTTAAGCACAATTTTTAGACAATTAGCTTGTGATAAAGTGAGTTCGTCAACTTGCGTCTGAATACCGTCCCTGACATAAATTACAATACCACCAGCTTTATTTATTATACTCGTTGTGTGGTATTCAGTATAATTTTGTATCTCTTTGGAGGTGAAGTATTTATTAATCCAGCACTCAGTTAAAACTAGCATATCAAATGTGAAATTAAGTTCGTCCAGAAATACGAGAAAGTCATCAATGTTGGTAATACTTCTTATGTTCTGGTGAATAATTTTCAGACCGTACGATTCCCAACAATGTTTATTCATGTCTTCAGGATTGTCAATCACATTTTTGGTATATGTGAGCAAGGTTTCTTCGGGTCTGTCAAAAGATACTTGAATCATTTATAGTTTCTTTTTTTTTTTAAGTTAATTAAGTATATCCACAATGATAAACTTTGGGAATATACAGATGTGTGTGTGGTGTTTGAGTAAAATAGTATGTGTATGCTTGTATAAGTGAGTCATAGTGTGAGAAGGGTATTTTCAGAGGTAATGTGGATAGCTCGTGATTCTGTTGTTTGGCGTACGTAGACACGTCCCGCTTTCACCCATACGTAAGCTAGCTTTTTTTCCGTAGCCGTCTTCTTCGCCAGGTAAAGTAAGCGTTTATTTGTCGATGTTAAGTGTTCTGATATATAAACGGGTGTACGCGGTCCGGAGAGGCCTATGGAGCTCGTGTTGAGTTTATCTTCCTTCGTGGTAGCGTTCAAATTGTATCTTTTTACGCAACTTAAGAATTCATCCCTTAGGTGAATTTCTTTGAACCGCGCAATTATAGGCCGGGTTTTGGTTGGGGTTGGCCTACCAGGAGCTCTAAAGGTTGACTCGATATCATTTGTAGTGGTGGTTGTGCGTATTTCTTGACTAATGTTGAAAATAATATTTTGTAACTTTTCTCCTTCAACCTCTGGTATCCCTCTTATTTCGGCCACGAAATTTTTTTGTTGGCGTTCTTGATCGTCGAGTTTGAACTCGAGCATTGTTACTTTAGCTTCAAGTTCCATATTTTTCTTTTGGATGGAATCTATGTTTTTCATTTTGTGCGTCGCCTTTTTCAATTCATCCTCAAATCCCTCCATTTTTGAGTTAAAGAAGGTCATCGTTTTCTTGAAGTCTTTGAATTCTTCATATAATACAGTCACTTTTGATTGGATGCTCTTGTACTCTTGGAGTTCCATCTTGATTTGGCGCAGTTCCTCCATAAGAAGAGTTTCCCCCGGAGTTAGGCCTGGTTTGCTGACGTTGGCAGGAGGAGGTGCGTTCTCTTTACTCGATGTGGAAGTTGATCGCGCCGTTCGACGAGGTTCCGTCTTGCATCCACTGCATTTGATGTTAGCGCGTTTTTCTTGGGAGAGCTTCCGGTATTGACCCTCAGTAATGCCGCCGCAGGCGAAGTGAAGACTCTCTTCACAGGAGGAGCACCAAAACATTGATTCCTTTGTGATTATTGGTTCTGGACACTTGCTGCAGGTGAAGTTCTCCATATTTATTTTTGTGTCGATAGGTGTATATTTTGAAATTATTATTATTAACAATGTTATTATTATTAACAAGTTATGGTTCTGTGTTTTATAAAAAGCTTTGCGATGAACAACTCCGGTGCATGTAAGTAGATGATTTTTCTTACCTCGTCATTTTACATTAAAGAAACATTAAATAAAATAACTACGTCATATTTTTGCGGCACGTTCCAGATTGGTAGATGCATAGAGACGAAATGTTGTCTGAAATGACTTTAAGAGGGCATTACCAGAGAAAGCCGGAAATACGTCATTTTCAAAAAAGTTTTTAGACGTATTGACTCTTTTCCACAAAAAATTATAAATGGATTTCGAAAGATTGTTCTTTTATCTAGCATAGTTATGTAATAAATTTTTAGAATTTTTTAAAATTTTTAGTATAATAAGGTTATTCCATAGGTCGTTGGCAGATTTGTTAAATTTTCAAAAAAGTTTTTGTATTATACCACACCCCTTTCAAATAATGTAATCATGCAGTAAAATAAATCGATAGATTATCTAGCAAAGTTATGTATTAGAATTTTAATTTTAGTTTCAATAAATTCATTAAAAAATATGTACGTACATGTGTTTCTTGACGAAAATTGGTCCATTTATGTATTTATTTGCGCACTTACAAACTAATATATTTCAGGTTTTTTTAACATTCTTATTAAATTTAGACATTATTAAAAAATGATAAATACTTATAATCAAAAAATAACTACAAAAAGTACACTATTTTAATAGTTTTATCATCACGCCTTTCAGCATTTTTGGATGAATGTATAAATTAAAGCTAATTGGGATTGAAATAAATTCGATATTGAGTTATAATTTAAAAAAGCTGGTACGGAGAGTATTCAATCTTTCTCATTGTAACCGCCCTGCACGATCGGAAGAACAACTTTCGACGAAATGTGGATTTTCGTCCGCTGGCTGGTTAAACGCTCTTAAACATATTAATTGACCAGATTTAATCTAACCTAACCTAGATTTTTAGAATCTGTCTCACAATATACACCCAATCAGTAATGCCATAGTCTGAATGACTCCGGTGTGTCAGGAGCAGTTGGGACTGGTGTGCACTAATGACATAAAAAAATACACAGCACGCTTTTCCACAGCGAAGTCTTAAGTAGGAAGATCAATCGAAAAATGTTAACGACATAATATGTCTATTTGATTACGAAAGGAGAATGTTAAGATTTAGAGACGTAGGTAATAACACATGAATAATATGTAAACAATTTCTTTTTTATGACTTTTTGAGGTTATTCCCATCAATGTAATATATCATTGAAGAAGAAGACAGGACTAATAATTGCAACCATTATCTTTTTCAATTTTTTTGTGTCTTGGTCTCTTTCATATTTTCGTTTAGATTATTAGGCTATCTCTTCTTCAATTAATGGATATATATTTACAAGCAGGATGTAAGTTTCTATTACTGCTTTTCTCAAATGTCTGGTCAGAGTTACACTGTATTGCTAATGATCTCAATTTAACATCCTAATATAAAGATCACTTTCAAGACAGTATAAATCCAAACGGACCGACATTTTGACTTTAGGCGTAATGTTTTAGGCCGTCATCTTAGGTCGGTAAGAAATCGATATGAACCAAGTATTGCGAAACCCGGCATAGTTAAGTTAAAGCAGTCGGCAAAGCAGTCGATTGTGAGATTTTTCTGCGCATGGTCTTGCAAGCACTCGGTTTACGTCGATTTCTTATCGATATAACATGGAACGACAGCCTTCCGTAAAAAATATATCCAAATGTACCTATTGTCGTAAATCGACTTATGATATGCCATGATATCATTATTTGTTTTTCAGATTACAAAGACTTCAGTAACACTTTAATTACAAAATGCTAAAAAATTTAAATTCTAGTCAACTGGAAATGAATACTAAATATTTTTCATATTTTGGTAAATAGTAGGGGAGAGGTGCCATGAAAGAGCCGGATGATGAAAGGGCCATAGTCCGTAACAAAATATGTTGTCAATATCGCGAAGATATATATTTTTTTATTATAGCCTCCGGGGTCGAGGGGAAAGGCTTTCGGCTAGTATCTTGGGTTCAATTCCCGGCGGGAACAAATACATTTTATTTGATGAATTTTTCTTATTTCAAAATTTTTGCATTTAAAATAACATGAATTACATTTGCGGCACGTTCCAGAGCAGAAGATACTTTCAGTGTCGCCCTGGTGTAATATCACCATTCAGAAATGAAGCGAACTTGAGTACTTATTACCCTGTTTTGTGAAAAAAAATATGCTTTAGACCACACGACTGAAGTAAAACTTCTTTAGCTCCATCTATATTAACAGACAATAGGCCTACACTGTGTCTTAGATATACGAAATGTAACTGGCTATGAGAGAAAGAGAGAAAGAAAATATTTGCTCGCACCTCTTTCTCTTGCCCCTGCAGTAATATACGAAACGTAACTCCCTCTCTTTCTATCTTCATTAATTATCTCCCTCTCAACGTTCGCCACTTTTCTTAACGCTTTCGTCATGCATTCGCTAGCTTACTCCCCAAGATTTATTTCAAAAACTGTCCTTTAACCCGCCCCTGCGAAATTTTTTTTGGAATGAGCTAATAACTACAATTCAATACGAAAACTAATTTATCCGGTTCCACGAAAATAAATACTTGTACGTGTTATGTATAAGTACACGTGATGACCCTGTTTTGTGAAAAAATGTACCGTGCATACCGGGAAATTAAAAAAAAAACATCCCTAACGAGCTAAACCAACCTGAGGCGGTGGAATCTCCCAGGGAGGAAAAAAGTGGTTTCATTAAAAGTTCGCCCGAGTTTTAGTACAACTACTATATATAAAGTATAAAGCGTATAATTTGATTGGCATATTTCACAATTGCCATACTTTGGATATGAACAAAACTTTTAATGAATATTAAATTAGCGACCCTTCGGAAAAAGCTTGTCGAGAGCGTATCGTTGTAATAATGATTATTTTTGATGACGTAGTTTTTTGCAATATGCTTTGATATAATATTGATTTCTTGTTTTATAGATTTGACTATGCATAGAGAATGAAATTTAATCATTTGGACCCCTAAGCTTGTTTACACGACAATCTAACAATAGCAGTTAAGTTCAATGTGCTCGTTTTCAAGCTAACGCGTGTGTTCCCATAGAAATCCTTATTTTATTTTTTTATTTATTTTTCTTTTGCAGAAACAAACAGTACATTATTACATAATGGAAAATAGTTACAAAGTTATAGAATTAATACAATAATTGGTACCAATAACATGTCGCTGTTATATACTTATGTTTTTGTGAGATAAATAATACATTATACCTAAATTAAGTTAAGTTAAGTTAGTAAATTATTGAAGGAGGGTGGTGTGTGAGATTGTTTGTATGTGTGTGAATGCGCGTGTGAGTGTGTGGATGTGTGTGTTATGTGTGCGAATTCAGTGTGCTAAAAATGTTTTTCTTAAATAGAGGGAGGGAATCAATAAACATATCGGTATTTGTGGTTTTTTGAATTGAGTTGAATCTTTGAAGGATGCGGGAAATGGGGGAGTTGGCTGCAGCGTTCGTATTATTACTGGTTGTGTAAAAAAGGTTGGTGTGGCGAGTTCTTTTAGATGGGATGTTAAAATTTATTTGGGATAGAAGTTCAGGGCAGTCTATTTTGTTATGTATTATTTTATGGAGAAATGTCATGTCAGCTCCCGTTCGCATGGATTTCAGGGATTGGAAAGTGCAGGTATAATTATTGTTGCATTTATAACCGAGATACTTAATAAATTTATTTTGTATGCGCTCTATATTATTGACGTATTGGCGTATTATAACTCTATTTCTGTTCTAGTTACAACCCGAAAACGTTTAGAAATAATTCGTTCGTTTGAAAGAGGAAATTAGTATCAAATTTGACAGTTCATTAAAGCTCTGCAACCGGACCCGAAAAGAAGAAGATGGAGAGATACGAAATTACGAATGTTAGAGGAGAGCGCTAACATTTACAGCGACAAAATCGATGCGAAAATGGCGAAAATGTTTAATAAAACACGACTCGTTTAAAATACAGCAAAAATCTCGCGGACATTATCATAAACAGCATTTAAAGAAACACTGTGAATTTTTTCATACATATAACTTGTAAAATAACTGAAACAAATGTGTTAATAATAATTTTTGGAGCATACATACCAGGAAGATATAACATGATTTTTATATATAGATAGTGGCATAAAATTTTCGTATTGAATCGTATTGATAAAAATATGGAATGCAGTAGAGATGAGATCCCTGAGGCATTTGTGTGTGCGTTAAAACAGATTAAGGCAATATTACGAATGCGGAGTCTTAAACATAATACGGGGATGGTATTAGCGAAATGAGATAGATACGTTTAGGCGTGGCGTTTGGCCGTAAATGGCAGATGAACAGATTAAAGGAGTCAGGAAAAAGTAATATGCTCAATTAAATGTGATAATAAGTTGGGAACAGCCTAGAATCCTAGAAGAACGTGTCACAGAAAGTGTAACGAATGTGCGAACTACCTTTTATACGAGATGGACAGCATAAGTGGGAGATGATAATAGATATAAAAAAGGAATATGCACTATTATTGTTCAATCCCTAATCAAAATACATAATAATAAATCATCAACCAATCAGAACAAACCAATTAAATTAAACAATTTAAAAAAGATTAATGTTAATATTTATACAAAACATATTATAACATACATACAACCTAAGAAAGTATAGTGGCTCCCTCGTTTCTGACAAGGTATACCTTAAATATAATATTTTGTAAAATACATGTGATTAAAAATGTAACACATATTATTTATATAACAAAAAAACTTTTTTTTTTCTCCGCCATCATAATCCTCAGATTAATATTATTAAGAGCGTTTAACCAGCCAGTGGACGAAAATCCACATTTCGTCGAAAGTTGTTCTTACGATCGTGCGGGGCGGTTACAATGAGAAAGATTAATTATTCTCCGTACCAGCTTTTTAAAATTATAACTCAATATCGAATTTATTTCAATCCAAATTAGCTTTAATTTATACCTTCATCCAAAAATGCTGAAAGGCGTGATGATAAAACTATTAAAATAATGTACTTTTTTTAATTATTTTTAGATTATAAGTATTTACCGTTTTTCAATAATGTCTAAATTTAATAAGAATGTTAAAAAAATCTGAAATAAATTAGTTTAGTGCGCAAATAAATACACAAAAGGACCAATTTTCGTCAAGAAACACATGTACGTACATATTTTTTTATGATTTTATTGAAACTAAAATTAAAATTATAAAACATGCGTTTGCTAGATAATGTATTGATTTATTTTATTGCATGATTATATTATTTGAAATGGGTGTGGTATAATACAAAATCTTTTTTGAAAATTTAACAAATCTGCCAACGACCTATGGAATAACCTTTTTATACTAAAAATCAAAAAAAATTCTCAAAATTTATTTCATGCGAATGCTAGATAAAAGAACAATCTTTCGAAATCCATTTATAATTTTTTGTGGAAAAGAGTCAATACGTCTGATCTAAATCTGATTTGAAAATGACATATTTCTGGTTTTCTCTGGTAATGCCCTCTTAATCACCATTCGCCATCTGCGTGGCCGGCACTTCAAATAACTTATCTTTTTAGAGGTATTAATGTTGTTAAACTTTAAATTAAAACAAATATTTGAATATTCATGGAATCCAAAATATTTGATACTCGTAGACATCAAAAAACCAATCAGTAAATCAACATTTTCACAATCGGGTCGGCAAGAAGTCGAAAGAAAATTTCCAGTGAAAATGTGGAAAAGTTATATTTTTCCGAACAAGTTTTTTGCCTTCGTTGGTTCATCAAATATGCAAAGCGAATTTATTGAATATCGCATAAGTTCTGTGCGGGAATCAATCGTAATTTACACATATAATTTTTATCTTATACTTTCGGTACGTATTTGGTACAGAGTAAATATTTTACTAGATGTACCCTTCGCCGCCTTTGGGAAACTTTATAATCATGTGAATTTTTGATTTCCTTTTTATAATATAAATTCACTCACGTTATTACGTATTCAATTCAATTAAGTTTTAGGTATTTTTAACACTAGTTTGTTACCGCGGCTTCGCTCGCATGGTATTAGGGGGGTTCCCACTCCGCCTCCTCCCCCCCTCACCCTCTCCGCTCCTCCACAAACACAAAAACAATTAATGAATCAAAATTAAAATTAACAGTTTTGATTCGCAATGACTTGAAGATCCATTGTAACTTTTTTCTTTTCTCCATTAACGACTAACGCAATAGAAAAATATACCAAAATGGAGCTATTAGCAGCAAGACCATAGTAAGTAGCTATTTTTGTGCAACAAGGGCCAATCTCACACAATGTCAATGACATATATAATATTCAATATATTCAAACGAAATTCTCACAGAGGCAGCAGACAGAACCAATCGGTTTATTTGCTGTGTGGAGAAACAGTAAAAACCTTTTATTTTTTGTTAGAAAGCAAACATTTCAGAGTATATCCCTAAATACAACTCGTTTACAAACAAACCCTAAAACAATTTTCATTTGGGAAAGTAATTCACGTTTTTTTTCAATGATTTTTTTCCTTTCTGAAAGTCAATAATTGATCTAATGCTGCTACGAGGAATTTAATGCCAATATTAATTAACAGCTTTTGAATTTTTTTACATTATTTAAGGATACTCATTTGTAAAACGTGTACATTTTGTAGAAACTAAGTCGAAAATTGATAATAAATGTAACGAGGGACTTTACTTCGTAGTCATTCCTAGAACCGATAGTAATTACTTGTACATTGCTGCTTTATGCATTCATTGAAGTAGGTACTCTCAGTTCAAAGTCTATATAGGTTTATTCTGAAAAAAATAATGATATGAATGTCGAAAAATTCCGAAGAAAATGTTGCACGTCGAAGTAAGTGAATAAAATATTTGAGTCTGCTCATTTAAAGACAGTAGAGTGCGCGAGAAGTTCAAGTACGATTAGGAGTCAGAAAAGTGTGCCAAAGATACGTTTCATGAAATAATACATTCTAGAATGTAAACATACTATGCCGATAAATAGTACAATCATATTTTTTCAAAAATCAATATCTACATCCGTATAATCTCCTGTATTAACACACATTATCACAACTACAAAATTATTCACTGCGTTGTAAAAACAACAATACTTTATTAAATAATCTTAATACAGGTGTAAAATAAAGTCGGGTTAGTTACACCATTTTATAACTCAACGGCCGGACCGATTTTTATGATCTTTGATTTGTTGGTTTTGTCTCCACCCCGAATACCCGAATAGCAGAATAGCTATTAAAACATCTGAAAAAGTTATGAAGAAAATTCTTTCCTCGTACATTTTGTATGGAACGAATTTTCATATTTTGAAAGAGCTGCAGCTATATTGTGATAAGTATAATATTGAATAGTGAGTGAATTCCAAAAATTTAAAAACGTCAAATATCAATGCGTTGATTGTTTTGCTTTTGTTCTTAAACATATAATGCTGCCCGTCTTTCTTACACACCAATGTCAACATTCGAAAATGAGACAAATAGTGAAGTTTGTCTACACCCGTCCAAACGAAAAATACAATAATTATAATAAATCTCCCTCACACGTATAAAGAAAATGGAACGCAATTCCCGTAAGTAAGTGGAAAAGTAAGAAAATCACAAAAAATATAAATCTGTACACAACGCCATCCCTGATACTGATAAAACAAAACACGGACAATTGCGCATTGATAATTGCTTCAATTTTAAACTTTTTTTCTTACATTTGCTCCACACAGAGGGCCCTGAGGAAAATATTTCCCTTTAGGGTCTGTGTCATATTTAGGGATGCTGTGTGGGGGTCTTTTTAGAAAAGGAAGGAGAGGAAGTTCTCGGAAGGAACAATGAAAAACTGAATTTAATTCAGCTAATAAGTTGACATAACAGTTATTGATTCTGAGGCGGTACGAAGTTCTACGGGTCAGCAGTAATATATTAAAACGATCATATTATTGATACGATTTTTAATATGGATGAATCAAATTTGCGCAGCAGCAAAAATAAATTAAATTAATTTTACCATTAATTTAATATAAAAATATGTACCAGCAATCGATTAAAATACTATTAAAACAAGAGCTGATAAAAGTTTTCGTATTTTAATTATTAATCGTTGTTAAACGACTGTACCGATCATTGAAACTATACCAAGAAACTCTCAGGCTTATTGTAATGTCCTGTACTGCAGGTAATACTGGGCCCTTTATCTCCAGTATCGCTCTTGGATGTCTTCCAGGTTATTTATTAAAACACGTAGTATCTTTGATACACGGAGACTGTTTATTGAATATAATATTTACAGTGTTGGCTGTAAGCCGCCTAACGAGAAAAGACGCCGCACGAGCTCTGTGCTCGCTATTATATTGTGCCGATGTCCGGCCGCTTCGGCTAGGTTCGGTATTCCCGAACCTACCCGACAGATACTCATATTACCAACACTACACTTATTTATACAAGAAATGTACAATTAGAAGAAATATAAAAAAAAAAACAACAATATTGAAACTTTTAAGGATCAAGAATTAAACTAATTTCAAAGGGATAATCGCACAATATATTTATTACAAAAAAATCTAACTATGGAGTAGGTCTATCTGTAATTGTATCTTTGGTTCAACTCGGATGAGTTTTGAATTTAGGTCTCAATCAGACATCTTGTTCAGACCAGTGATAAAGCATCTACCTGTGATATAATATTTTTTTTGCCCTAGAAATTATTTTAATTCTATGTTTGAAATGCTATTAATTTATGGACAAGCCGCCGCACTTTTAATAGGCACAGATTTTGAAAAGTACGCTAATTTTAAACTTAGTTGCCACAAAAAACATCGGTTTCAGTCGGGACCGGTGGAAAAATATGCATTTAAATTTACAATTCATAAAAACAAAATTGTACGTATTTTATCGTTACGGCTGACATTTCGTATTACATTATTTTACAGACTGAATAATTTCCACTATTTTCAGGGTTCCAATCGATAAATATTAAAAAAATGTTGCCATAACGCAAATATCACACATATTCCAGAAAGGTACAAACTAAAGGTTGCATCATACAAATTTTCATTTTTGAATAAATAAATAATCGAGTATAATTTAGGATGACTTAAAATCAATGTATTATTAATTAGGTTAGTTTAGGTTGTGTTAGGTTAGGTTTTTAGGTAAGGTTAGGTTATTTGGTTCGATTAGGTTATTAGGTTAGGTTAGGTTATGTTATGTTATTATGTTAGGGTAGGTTATTAGGTTAGGTTAGGTTATTAGGTTATATTAGATTAGGTTAGGTTATTAGGTTAGGTTAGATTATTAGGTAAAGTTAGGGTATTGGGTTAGGCAAACCCGTTAGACAAACCCTGTTTGCCATACATACCATTCAAAACCTGGGATGAATATCTTATTTAAAAGAAAAACGCTTGCGCGTTCTTATGTTTATTTTCATTCTAGGTATTCAAATAATTAGACAAACCGTTAGACAAACCCTGCTTGCCATACAAAACATTCAAAACTTGGGATGTATATCTTGTTTAAAAGAAAAACACGTGCGTGTTCTTTTATTTTTTTTCGTCTTAGTTATTCAAATAATTACACAAACCCGTTAGACAAACCCTGCTTGCCCTACAAACCACTCAACATCTGGGATGTATATCATGTTTTAAAGAAAAACGCGTGCGCGTTCCTTTATTTATTTTCGTTCTAGATATTAGAATAATTACACAAACCTTTTAGACTAATCCTACTTGCAGTACAAACCTTTCAAAACCTGGTTGTAGATATATGTTATTGAAAAGAAAAACGCTTGCGTCTTCTTTTATTTATTTTCATTATAGGTATTAGAATAATTTCTTACGTAATTAGGCAAATCAGGTATTTTCGTAATAATATCTATTGTCTGTATTCCGTTTCTAGCTACTTGTTTCGTGAACGCTTTATATTTTCAGGTAGGTAGTGATTTTTGCGGTATGGCAACCTTTTTAAATATTTAAAAATTGGTATCCCTTGAATACAACATGAAATGTCATTCGTAAAGGAAAAATTACATACAAAAAAGTTTTTATGAAATAAAAATTTAAATTCATATTTTTCCAATAAAAAAAAAACATACATTTGTTTAAGACCACTTTCCGTCTATCTTGACTGAAACCGATGGTTCTTATGGTAATTAAGTTTATAAGTAGTTTACTTTTCAAATTTTATGCCTATTTAAAGTGTAGCGGCATGCGGCGGCTTGTCCACACTTTACCGAAATGCTTCTTTTATTAAAATTTGACTGGTAAAGTCAGATTTCATGATTTTTCAAGTGTCTGCCCTTTTTAGCTGATGTGCAATTATCAATCTCACAATTATAATATCCCATTATTTTTCACGGGTCTGTTCTAATTTATTAATGACAAGAGGTTAGTTTCGTGACCTTTAAATCTGTAGCCAAGCATATTATGATTGCTCTGCTTCGTAGTTTATCAGAATGTAAATAACTAATGATAATTTCACAACATCAGAATCAAAAATATTTTCCAAGAATCAAAATCACGCGTAAAAATAACACATTCCATAGATAAAGTAACTATCGTTTGTATTGGGAAAACATACATTGTATTGGTGAAAAGATTTTCCCACGATGGAATTCGCATTTTCAACCCTCGGTAAATCTTGCAAATGTACAACGAAGGGTGATAAAAGCGTCAAGGGGTAACTATGCTCCAGTGTTGTTTTTCTAGCGAACGGGTTATCTACCCCTTGACTTATCTTAACGCACACACATTAAAAGTGACAACCACAGCCCTAACTTACCCCTTTTTGTTTTGGTTCTACTTTTCTTTGGTTAGAATAAACTTCGTAGTATCAAATTTGAATAAATATATTTACCAATTTTGTAAAATTTTACGTTGTGTTAATAGAAATAAATTATAAATTTTACTTTCCTAGCTAATTAAGACAATAGAAATCTTTGAAACTATTGGCAGAAAAAGAATATAACGAACGTTAGCTTATGACACAAAACTCTGCATTTCAACGTAAAACAAAAACAAGATAGAGTTTATCGCGAAACTTCTGTTGTTATACATGAAATAAGTCCTAAAACGACAAATTTTAAATGAATCGTTTTATTGATTACTAGCTTTTTCCCGCGGCTTTGCTCGCATGGTATTATA
The DNA here is from genome assembly GCA_917880885.1 of Limnephilus marmoratus. Classification (NCBI taxonomy): domain Eukaryota; kingdom Metazoa; phylum Arthropoda; class Insecta; order Trichoptera; family Limnephilidae; genus Limnephilus; species Limnephilus marmoratus. The sequence continues at coordinate 24,898,195 of OU862923.1, read as the reverse complement.
GGATTCCCACTCCGCCTCCTCCACCTTCCCTCTCCCCACTCCACTCCCCCCATCAACCCCCCTCCCTCCTCCTCCTCCGTGAAAGAGTAACAAACATGCATCCATACATCCATACAAACTTTCGCCTGTATAATATTAGTGGGATTGTATAACAACGGGATACGAACCTTAACCTTTCTTTTACTTTTTTTACATGAGCTGGCATAGTAGGCCCTAAGGAAAATAATTTCCCTCAGGGCCTATGTCATCTTTGGGGATGCTGTGTGGAGGGTTTTTTAGGAAAGGAATGAGAGGAGAGTTCAGGGAAGGAAAAGGGTTTAAGGGGTGGGTAGGAACCTGGGGTTCAGTGCATCCTGGTCATCCACCTCCAAGACCTAGACCAACCTCACCCCATGAACCCGGGCACCCCTGCTAAATCACCAAACGTAGCAAACCACTCGGGGTGACCTATGACAGAGGTGTTGGTTATCCAATAAAAGTTCCCGGGGCGGCGGTACCCATTCCCGCCTCCCAAGTTGAATATTATTATTTTCGAATATTATGCACGCATAAACTAAAACGATTAACTCATACCTCATTAATTACATCCTTATTTGTTACTATTTGTTTTTAGGATAATACAATTTTTTATTTTAGTTATTATTTTTGGGGTGTTCCACTGTGTTGCGCTACCTACCTCCTTATTTAGCCAAACTTTCAGTGATGATGGACACTGTAACGCTGTCTGAAACAATGGCTAAAGAAAGAGGTAGCGCAACAAGGCATAACACCCCAAAAATAAATAACGAAAATACTATTGGCCCTGAAAATCTATATTCATATTTGTTTTTTTTTTTTTTTCAATAATTCTTAACACAGGGGAGGTTTTGTCAAGAAAATATTTTAAAATGTAATTTTATATAAGGCGAAAATTTTGCAATAGCCGTAACTCTATGAAAGGCGCTTGTTGGCACCACTTCATCAAAGATGTTGACTTCCGCTCCAGCAGAAATGTTTTCAATTTCCGGGAACAAAACTTGAGATATTAACATCACAGAATCCCTCGGAAAAGGGTAAGTGCATTTCTGGAAAAAGCGATTCATGAATGCCGTCGTATTTCCCTTTTCATGTCAATAGGCCACTTGCATCACATTTAAAAAAAAAATCGGTTTTAGGCAAATATTCTAAGACATTCGGTATTTTTTTTAAATCCTATTTTTGAAACCCTGGCGATTTTTTGAAAATTTCAATCCGAAAAATCAGATCATTTTTTATAAACCGAAAAGACGGGACATAATTCTATAGGTACGAAAAATTGATAAATACATAGCTGAAAATCATTTTAAAAAAAGGACTTTTTCCACAAGAAAGGACACAGGAGAATAATGAGGCGTACCAAAAATATTACATCTCATAAATATTTTTTTCCTTCATCCATCTTATTGATCATAAATCATTATAATTTTCAACGTCTGTATTACTAAATCGAATGTAATATACTTGTACTTGTAAATTATAATAATAATAAGAATATTATAAAATTTGATTTTGTTAAAATAACTGTTAAATAAAAAATAATTGTTAGAACAAACAATAAATCTAGTGAACTTTAAATGTCAAATTAAAAAATTCGCCTGAAATCAAAGTGTTGCCATATAAAAAAAATAAATCAGTGTGGAATTTTACAAAATTATTAGGAACATTTTCTGAGAGAGGACATTTTCATGTAGTGACGTCACGGGCCCAAATAATGAATTTATTTATTTAAAAATAAAAAAAAAATCTTAATAAAAAAATCTATCCACACGATTTTTTCCAAGTCGTTATGAAATCCATGCAAGTGGCCTATTTCATGTCATCATTCAATTTGGGAGGCGGGAATGGGTACCGCCGCCCCGGGAACCTTTATTAGATAACCCGCACCTCTGTCATAGGTCACCCCAAGTGGTTCGCTACGTTTGGTGATTTAGCAGAGGTGCTTGGGGTCCATTTATAGGATGAGGCTTGTCTAGGTCTTGGAGGCGGATGACCAGGACACACTGAACCCCAGATTCCTACCCACCCCTTAAACCGTTTTCCTTTCCAGAACTCTCATCTCCCTCCTTTCCTTAAAAAATCCCTCCACACAGCATCCCCAAAGATGGCATAGGCCCTGAGGGAAATTATTTTCCTCAGGGCCTCCTGTATGGAGCACATGTAAAAAAAAATGTCATCAGTAGATTTGTAAAAATACAACATTCCAACTTTATCAAAAATTCTAGCTATATTCTATAAGGAGTGTTAAGACTTGGATTTTTATATCGGTCTTTAAAATTCATGAATATTCAGGTTTCTTCGTACTTATTTGACTATTTAAATTATATTATTGACGAAAGCAAATACTTTGCGGCTTGACATTATACAAAATGAAACAAGTTCTTTGATTAAAACCACTTTATTTTAGTTTATGTTCGTCGACGGGTTTCGGTTGATCTCAACCTTATACAGGACACGCCTGAATGATTTAGAAGCATTAGAAATATCAAAATGAAAGATAAATAATTGGCCAATTTTAAGCAAAAAGTTAGAATGAACCGGCCGTCCGATTTTACAGTTGTTCTCTTTCTCCCTAAGTAGCACCCACCCTTTCTTACCCTTCCTCCTACTCCTCCACCAACCTGTCTCTGATGTTCTCTTCCTCTCTTTTATGCTCTCTCTTTCTATTATGTTTACCTCATAATCTTCGTTTGTACTGTAATTTAGTTTTGAGAAATATTTTAAACATATTTGATATTAAAAATATATACCTCGCACTAGCACAATCCATAATGGAATACGGCATTATTGCCTGGGGCTATGCCAGAAAAAAAATACAATTATACACTGTTTAAAGCTCAGAAAACCCTAATAAAAGTAATACTAAAATTACCAATACTAACACCCACTTAATCATTTTCGAAAAATTCCCAATGCTGAAAATTCAAAAATTATATTCAAAACAAATACAAACTTTATTTACAAGAACTTAACCACATTTAACGCCTCACAAAATTCTCGCAATACTAGAACAAGACATGCTTAAACTACAATTCAAAAAAACAAACACATCCTTTGGACAAAAACACTACAGATACCAACCAGGCTATAAAACTATACAATTCTCTTCCTGCACAATATAAAACAACTAATATTATTGAATACAAAAAACACACAAGGAACTGGCTACAATCCTTTTAACTTTTAATTTATAATATTGTCGAATTGAAGTCGATTTTATATTTTGATTTTTATTGTTTCTCTTTTTTATATTAACTATGAACACTCTTTTGTTTTTTCCTTTCACAATTTATAATTTACAACTGAAAATGTTCTCTACAACATAGGCGAACTCCTAGTGTGGAGGACAATATATTATACCTTTGTAATGTAAATGTACTAAGAATAAATAAGTAAATAAATAAGTAAGTAAATAAATGTGTATTGTCCTGAAGAAGGTTGAGATCAACCGAAATCGCTCGACGAATGTAAATTAAAATGAAGTGGTTTTAAACAAAGGACTTATTAAATTTTGTATATCAATTAAAATATAACGATACTTTATAAAAAAATCATAATATCACAGAAACGCAAGTTCTGACGTAATCAAATTATTGTATCATTGATTCCTCGCGTATTTCAGTGTTATCATTTCACTGTAGCTGAAGCCATTGTGCTCATACGACACTTAGCAATTACGGCAATAATTGGTCCACTCAAAAACAGTATTACAAAAAGCCTAGTTTGTTTAATATATTTGCCTCGCTAACTTTAAAATGTAATGGTTGGTAAGCATTAAATACACAAAGCAAAACTTTAATGGCCAACACATCCTATTCGTAAAGTTTTCACTAAAACAACTAATTGACTCCCCTTTAATACCCGCGCTAAGCGCCGCTAAACATACAGATTATTTTGCACATACAACCTATTTTCGCGGACTTAAAATGTTTAACGTGTAAACCAGGAGGAGAAGGCTTCAAGGCTTCAAGCAGGCCTCGAGTGTTTGATGAATGAAAGGTCTGATGAAAAACGAACGAGCTCTTAGATTAACGAAACCATTTAACGGCGTAAAACCTGGAGAGGGAAAAAATCAGGGAAGACGGATGCAAAGTGTCGGCACTATGAAGCCGTTGAGAAACACAGAAATAAACAAATTATTTATTCATATGAAGCAGATATCTTGTGATGTGATATTATAATTTAAGATGAAACAATAACTTTGAAAACACCACTTTTATTTTTTATACTTTATGCCGACCGGGTTTCGCTACAACCGTGGCTTATTCAGAGCGTTTAAGAGGAATATAAACGCTACAAATATTTCGAATCTCTTGCCTGCAAAATTTTAAAATCGAGCGTCTTTTTGCACGAGGCAAGTAAGCGAAAAAGTGGTTTTTATTTATTTTGTGAATAATTTTATAAGAACAAAAAAAAAGTTAGAACATGGAAAACTTCAAAAATAGTCTTAGACATAAAGGGGTATTTTTTAAAATTTGTTTCTTGTATTACTTCATAGTTAAGTCATGAAAAAATATTTTTTTTGGTGGTTTACGCTTATATTTTTTGTTACGTAAATAATAATTTTATTGTAATTCCAATACATAGAAAAGCTAGTAAAAGCTTCGATTTATCCGTAGCATATTTTTTGATGTTCATACTGTAAGCCGATTCGTCGTAAAGATTAATCAAAATAGTATCTAAATATGTATATTCATCTTAACCAGCCAGCGGACAAAAATCCACATTTCGTCGAAAGTTGTTATTACGATCGTGCAGGGCGGTTACAATGAAAAAGATAAATTATTCTCCGTACCAGCTTTTTAAGATTATAACTCAATGTCGATTTCATTTCATTCCAAATTTGCTTTAATTTATACCTACATTCAAAAATGCTGAAAGGCGTGATGATAAAACTATTAAAATAATGTACTTTTTGTAATTATTATTTGATTATAAGTATTTATCATTTTTCAATAATGTCTAAGTGAAATAAGAATGTTAAAAAATTTGAAATATATTTGTTTGTAAGTGCGCAAATAAATACACAAACGGACCAATTTTCGTCAAGAAACACACGTACGTATATATTTTTTAATGAATTGATTTATTTTACTGTATGATTATATGTATGATTTGAAATGGGTGTGGTATGATACAAAATCTTTTTTGAAAATTTAATAAATCTGCCAACGACCTGTGGTGTAACCTTATTATACTAAAAAAAAAAAATTCTCAAAAATTTAAAACATGCGAATGCTAGATAAAAGAACAATCTTTCGAAATCCATTTATATTTTTTTGTGGAAAAGAGTCAATACGTCTAAAATCTGATTAAAAAAATTAACCCTCTTCAGGGAAGTATAATACTGGTATTATACTGCACCGACTGTTTACAAAGTTATTGTTTTATCTTAAACAAATTATTTTTTAATTTATAATAACGCCACAGAGGAGGCCTCAAGGAAAATAAGTTCTATCAGGGCTTTTTCATATTTGGAGATGCTGTGTGGAAGTACTTTTGGAGGAGAATAAAGAGTGAATGTGGATCTTGAAGAGACGCGGTCGCAGGAGGGGGAAACTCAGAGGACGGAAAATCACACCAAAACCACAGCTTCTAGATGTTAAACTCAAGAATTAGTCCTGTGACAAATATCAACCATGTACAAAAATGTATAAAATTTTATTTACGATCAATGTTTAAAACGATATTCTAAATCAGAGAAACTAAAAAATTCAAATATAATGAATATTTTTTTTCTGTTGAAGTAAATTTAGTAATTAATGTAATACGTACTTTAGTATTTACTGTTAACTGATTTAATGTGAGAAAACGTAAAAAAAATCAAACTGTGTATTTCACAAGCGGTGGAAGCGAAACGCTGAGATGTCGCTTTCTTTTCTTTTGCTTGTTTTTTTAAAGTGGTTTATAGGTTGGATATTGATTTTTGGCTATGGAAGGCACGCGCCGAAGTGCGAATTTGATATTAGAACCGAGTAATTGTGTAGAACTGAGTGGAATTTCACTCGAATTTCAAGTCACTAACGGCGCTAAAGAATTTTTACTTGAAAAATTTCTGTATCTGAAAATAAATATTATGCTTATGACAAGAGGTTTCTTCACATTTAAATAAATCAAAATTATTATATTTAAATGCAGATAATATGATCTAATTTTTTAATTTTTTTAAGTAAAATATAATTAGCCCTTTTCACAGAACCCACAGACCTTTTCACTGAATAGATACGCTCCATCTGAATACCAAACTCGGCGTGTTCGATTGCTAATCTAGTTCGTTTGATGACTTAGCAAGGGTGCCCAGCTTCAAGGGGTGAGTTAGTGGCAGATGCGTCTGCCCTTCAGCTACATGGCAGGCCGGATCGGGATAGAATGGCTGAAAAGGTCCCTTTGACATCTCCGGCTGGAGTCTCTCGGAACATTGCCATGCACCGCACTGGGAAGGTATGGATTCATACGTCCGTCACTCTTGGACACACTGACCCCAGATTTCTACCCACCCCTAATATCATTTCCCTTCCCAGAACTCCCTCTCCTTCCTTTCCTAAAAAGACTCTCACACAGCATCCTCAAAGATGACATTGGCCCTGAAAGGGGAAATATTTTCCCCTGTGTGGAGCTAATGTAAAACAAAACCATTGGACTACCCAAAGAAGTTATTTAAAGTAAGTTTTAAAATATGTTAAAAAAACAAGAAAATATTCATAAACTAGCTGGTCCCGGCATGCATTGCTATGCTATTTAATAAAGAAATTGTTTCTCCCTGAGTGTCCTTTCCCATTCGTCCCGTTCCCCTTCCGCCTCCCCTTCTTCTCTTGCGTCCTCTTCCTCTCTCGCGTTCCCATTCCGTCACCTCCACCTTCCCCGCTTTACCTCTTCCCTTTCCCGCTCCCAGTTATTAAATGTACGACTACCACAACACGGGCTTAGCCTAGTGTGGTAGCCAAAAAAAACAAATATCTGTTACTAATAAAAAATGTATGAAATAAAAAAAAAAAAAAAAAAAAAAAAAAAACAGCCCGCGTGCCACCATTTACAATTTTTATTCAAATTTCCATTTCTCATGTATATTAAATTTGATACCTAACATAGGTACCTATTTAAAATATCTAAAATTCTTGATTCGATTCAAACTATTAGGGGAGTACCTACTTTAAATAAATTTTTCAACTTTTCAAAAATAGAATCCTGATTGAACAATCATTCATTGTTTTGCAAAATGTCATTCTCTAACACGCGAACTGTCAAACGTGCGATGTTTTCTGTTATTATCTAATTTTCTGGGCAATTTTCTTAATTTTTCTCTCCGTAAGAACCATCCTCAAACTTCAAGGAATATTCTAAAAAAAGAATTAGCGAAATCGGTTCAGCCGCTCTCGAGATTTGCGCTTACCAACAAATTTAGCGATTCATTTTTATATTATAGATAATCAATTTTTTCACTTACAAGCACAAATCTGCTTTTCATACATATACCAAAGTTAATCGATAAATTGTTAAAAATATATTTTAGAAAATTCTTAGATTCGCCTTTATATGCTGCTTTTGGTTCAAATATTTTATTACTTTAACTACATACTCTCTTTAGTGATTTGTCCTCACTAGGTTACACACTCGTGCTCCTGTAGCGGGCGATACACTTTTTACCCGCGGCCATCCATCTTAAAAAATCCATTATAAATGTCTAGAGGGTTGCTGCCAAGACTTTTCTACTAACAGTTTAGCAACGATTATCTCGTCAAATCCATCACCAATAGGCCATAGAAGGCTGTTTCTTTGGCAAGGCGAGAGGTGCTCAACGGGTATTGAAAAAGGTCGGGGAAGGAAGCAATGTGCTTGAGACGTATCACGCGATTAAAAAGGTGGCGAGTAATTTGGTAATGGATTTTACGCATATGCGTTATGTAGGCACTTACGTAGATTTTCTAAAAAAAAAATAACGTCGATGTATTTAAAACAATGTGCGATTTTGCATCTGTTTTAAGTATCTACTGAGAGTTTTTCCAAAGTATCTCATTTATATGTATATACATAACTGTCGACACCAAAACGCAATCAGCCTTACTAAAAACCCCCGTGAAAATTTTATTCAATTATAAACGGCCACGGATGTGAAAACACTAATAATTAAAAAAAGTTGTTCATGGAAAGAAATGCACATTGTTTACACAGCCTGAGAGGGTAGTTTATCTCATGAATACGACTGTTTTTTTTTAATGATTTCTGAACGAATTTTGGAATTTTTCCAACGTATTATAAATGTCTTGAATATTTATTATTTTTGAAGTTGTCGTAAAAAAACAATTTTACAAAGAAACTAGATAAAATTGCCTTTTAGATTTTTGTATCTAAAATATACGATCGTGTTTGAAAATTGCTGTATTTTAAGCTTCAACATGAAAAAAGTTGAAAAAAAACAGCTGACTGTAAACATATTCTATGAAAATGTCAAAAAATTTCATAAAAATCGAAATTTAAAGAACACACTCCTTTTTATGATGAATTTTAAAGAAAACTGCTACTTAACTTTTTTATCGTTGAAACAAGTAACAATAAAAAAAATTCTAACAAATCTTGCAAGAGAGGAACTGAAAAAGAGTGAACTTTCGAAATCATTTTTGAACAATGTAAACGTTGATAACTCGAATTTGGTATTATTTACACATGCACAAGCCTTTAATGTTATTAAAAAAACCTTACTTTTAGGGAAGTTTTATTTACTTTAGCGGATAAAAAATAATTTATCCGAAATGACTAATATTTTAAGATCACCGAAACTGCCAAAAATAATGAAAATAAAAGAAATTATAAAGAAGAGAATTATTAAAAGAGAAAAAATGGAGAAAAATGATGTACTTTAATAATAAAATTTCTAATTCAATAAGAAAGAATGTACCGAATGAAATTATTCCTGTATTTTATGCAAACAATAGACTTAAAAATTACATATTAAATAATAAAGATAGAGATTCAAAAATGAAAAAAAATGGAATTTATAAATTGAAATGTAATGATTGTGATTTCTTTTATATAGGTAAAACTTCGAGAAACTTTGAAATAAGGATTAAAGAGCATATGAAAGCTTTAAATAATAATAGTTTCTCGGAGTTTGCCAACCATTTAATAGAAACTAGTCATACCTTTAATTTTAACAGTGGAATAGAATTAATACATTGTAATGTCAGTTAGTTGGCTTTCAGTTAGATAAATTAGAAATTTTAGAGATTAGAAAGAGCGTTAATGCAAATTTAAATATTATTAATAATCAAAAATTGTTTTTAAATGACCCATTATTAAATCTATTCCCCTTTAAAAATTTAAAAAAAAAATTTAATTGTTCTATATTGCGCCTCGTCCCTTACACATTATTTTCTTTCAAATTTTATTATTGTTTATGTCTATTATTTTTCTCTATTACCTATTTATGTCTATTTTTAAAAATTAGTTCTGTCAAAACCCTGAGGAAGTCAGCTTTGCTGACGAAACATGTCGGTTTTTGTAAATAATTAAGTGGTTAATACAACGTTATTTATTAATTTGAAAAGAAATTACTTACATTCAATCATACGAATATAATGGTGTATTGATCATTACAACATAAATTCTGTTCAAAAACATTCAATTCTGCAAGTAAAATTTAACGATGTCCTAAAGCAGTTTATAAGCAGAAGTTGCCATTTTACTCATCACATTCAATGTTAAACACTGTAAATATTTCTAAACACATCTCTCTTACAGTGAAAGACTTTTTTACGTAATTAATGACACATAAGAATCAACTTATGAGTTAGTTTATTAAAAAATTAATTTATTGAAATGCAAATGTTAGTCATGTGAAATGATAACAGAATGAAAAATTTTTGCATTTGAATTTATTATTTTTGAAGGTTTAAAAATACAATAATGTCGAAATGTTTAAACGGACGTGGTTGACTTACTTTAATCAGAGATTCCTGACATTATTTTAAGTAAAAAAATTAAATGAAATTTAGGTCTTCGGTGATTTTTTAGATGTCTATTTAATTCAATTTTATTTTTCAAATGCCATCACTAGTGACTCAGCTGAGTTACCGACCAACTCCAAGCCGCTGCCACCCGAATTTCTACCGATTTCTTACATATCTCCCTTAAACATTAAATTTGAAGTTTTTAAGCTCTTAAAAATATGTTATTTTTGAAGATAATATCTAGACACGTTCCACGCCGAAGCGCAAATTATATGAAATTCCCTCGATAGAAAAAAATCGCAAAGTATGCGCCGAAAATTATTATTAACAGGTTTGTTTCAGTTATTTTAAGTTATAATGAAAAGATTCACAATTTTTCTTTAAATGATACTTAAGACGCCTTTCACGAGATTTTTGCTCTATTTTAAACGAGTCGTGTTTCATTAAACATTTTCACAATTTTCGCATAGATTTTATCGCTTTAAATATTAGCTTGCTCCTCTAACATTCGTAGTTACATATCTCTCCATCTTCTTCTTTTTGAGCGTGGATGCGGTGCCTTAATCCGCCCTTAACTGTCAAATTCAACAAAACACTTATCAGGCCAGTACTTACGTACGCAGCTGAGACTTGGGTACTAACTAAGAGGAATGAGCGAGCACTGGACGTTTTTGAAAGAAAAATTTTGAGGCGCATCTTCGGACCGGTTCTAGAAAATGGATTTTGGCGCAGACGTTATAACAATGAGCTCTACACTTTGTTTAAAGAGCTAAACGTCGCAAAATTTATAACATTGGGAAGACTTCGGTGGCTGGGTCATGTGGAGAGAATGACCGAGCTTCAAGCACCAAAGTCCCTGCTGAACTCAAGACCAATAGGGCGAAGGAGCCTGGGAAGGCCAAGAATAAGATGGAGCGACAACGTCCTCAAAGACATATCTATCTTGGAGCTTCCAAACTGGAGAGAGCTGGCACAAAACCGAGATGAGTGGAGGAAGACTCTTGAGGAGGCCAAGATCCACCAGGGGTTGTAGAGCCAATAGTGATGATGGTGATGAACTGTCCAATTCCTCTTATTTTATGTTTTCGTTGAAAAAAAACACAAATTTCACCGGAGACAAACTAGTAGCAAGTCAAGTACGTCCCTTAACATCCGTATATTACGTAAGTAAAGGCAATAAATCAATAAAAAGAAAGGTTTTCTTTCTACACAGCGAGCTCATTGTTGTGCTTTGTATTTAAATTAGAATGATTCGAAATAAGTATTTTTGTATTTTTTGATTTACATACGTGAACATCTGAAAGATTTTCTAATAAAACTCATGTAGCCGAAAATTAAAACGAGATCCGAGTGAAATCCATCCGGTTTATTTGAGTAGAATCCGGGTAGTAGAATCCGGTAGTAGAATCTGATGAATACATAGGTACTAAAATTTTTATTGTGGGCACATAAACGTATATAATTACTTTCTTTGAAAGAGCGACATTAAAGCCCTTTGGATATCAGTCAAACCTTCGTGGCGTAGTAGATAAAGTTTAATGGGAAAAGCTGAAGTAGAATTATGTGCTTATTTTATCTGAATACATAAAAGTTAAATCTTGTCCTAATACTGACCACTGAAGCCAATTCTTTTACAGGCCTGTAAGCCTCCTTATGACAATGCCATGCTTAGAAATCCTTGTTAAGGTTTCTTTGTTCTCGGAGAGGGACTTTTCTATAAGGGTCAGTCGAAGATTAACCAACTGAAGAGGGTAAAATTCCCATATGAGAGAATGTAGCCATGAAAATAAACGTTATAAGTATTCTATCAATGATTCAAAACACTCATTTTCTAGAAAAATAAGGATTACTGCTGTCCTGGAGGTCAGCGACACAAATTTACGCATGTATTTTCTGAAAATTTATGTAAAAATAATAATACATCAGTTTACATAAAATTTCGCATCTCGTATTACACGAACTACGTATTAATAATATTTAAAGGTCGTTTTCCCAAGCAGTAACAGTAACGCTTTGAATATAAAATTACTTGCACACATTTGATATTTATGAAAGGCTTGCATTTAGAACCTGTTAATCGCCGTTAATTCTAACATTCTAACAATTATGTTAATTCTAATATATGAAATGTTTACTTTCACAAAACCTCATCACAACCGAACGAGGTTCCCAAAAAGGGAAGCCGGTATATTACCCTGTAATGTGATAAGCGTTCTTCGTCTCGTTCCATATATTCGGAACCATCATCCAGAATAGAAAGTTAGAGGTCAAAAATATTATGTCTAATTATAAATTTTGTTGATTTGGACAAACCTTTAATAAGAAACTCCAGTGAAAAATATTATGGCTTTAAAAAATATGTTCATATGGACCAATAAACGCTGATTCTGAATATATATATGAGTTTTATTTAATAATATTAAACGCAGAATTTTTAAAATATTATTTAAAGACAATTTTTAATCGGGTCGTAAAAACACGCCGTCAAGTTGGCATTATTGAAATGTTTAGTGGTGACCTCACTGTCCCCGTGTCGTGACGTCACCGTAAAGTCATTGTATAGGAATGTAGGTATGACACAAGCCATCGTATTAATTTATTCGTTTATTTACTTACTGTTTATAGAGATTTAGTTGTTGTGTTTATTGAAACATTATTTAGGCCCAAATAATGTTTCAAAAATAAAGGTATCTCTTATTAGTTTATCTCTATTATTGAAAATATTCAAAAACTACTGCACAAAAAAATAGTATTGCTACTTCTAGGGAGAATACTTCAAACAACGAAATTCAAAATGGCGGCAGTTGATCAGCTGATTGCCCGATCCTATAGTAACTTTTCAGGAGTGATGACGTCACACGATTTACCATGCATACAGTGGTTTTCAAGGGATCTTGAAAAATTAAAACTTTGACAATTATTTTAACTTTTAAAACTAACTATAAAAATAAAAATAAAAATGCAGTTATTTAAGTTAGAAGGTCATTATTCATTAAAAAAAATACAGAAATTGGACTGGGTTCTCTAATGTATGTGATGTAATTAGCAAGATATTGAGTTCCGGCCATGAGGGTATTGACAAACAATAAGTAAAAAATCTTCAAACAACTTATAATACGCCTAGTTAACTTTCCTATACTTAGTAGCTTTCTAATTTATTGTTAGGCATTGTTTAGTGGGGCGCGCGCATTGGTACTGAGTGGAGTGGACTGTTATCGGTCTTTTACTTTAGTCACAATTACTACCCAAAAATCCTTATAATGGTTAATTCTTATTTTTATAATATTTTATTATTCTTGACACTTTACTTTATTAGATTGCAAGGGATTTTTTTTAATTAACACATCAAAAAGTTTATTTTGTTATTAAAGTTAGGGTACAAAAAATTATATTATTTTTAAGAAGCTGAGTTAAAAATCTGTTTCTACCAAGTAAAAGTTTTAATATTTTTCTTTTTTTAATTCAATTACACCCCCTTCTATATAAATACAAATAGTGTTTAAAAAGTATACAATTAAAATAATACAGACGAGATGAAATCTCGGTCAAATACACGGTGCGCGAGTATACGTGTAATGCCGTTAGGCGAGAGTATACGAAGGTTAAAGGTACTGAAGACCAACAATCGTTTCCAGGAAACGAATAAATTATAAAAGATGGCGCCCATTTAAAAATAAAATCCCTTAAATTATACAATAAAATGGGTCAGAGAAAACCATAATGCCAGCACCTTTATATTGAATGCCCTTAAACCTTTATTCATAAAACACCCTCCCAGCGACCAACACAACACATTCTAATATTTTTTTCCATCTCAGGGGTCACTTTATTCCTCCATTGTAGTACCTAGATTATAATGACCCGTAGGTACTGCTGCAGAAGGCACTAGGAGCTAGGCACGAGGCTCGGCGGGCCTGGCACATTGTGCCGTGTTAATATTTTGAGTCGTTAACAATGCGCCGGGAATTGTGCCATTGTTTGTTCTCTATTTTAATTGTTTTACATGTGTGTGTGAGAGCAAGGGGTGGATTGAGAAATTTAAAAAAAACTCTTATTGTTTCATAACGCCGATGGATTTCTTTCGTTTTGTGCTCCGATTGTCATACGAGATCGGCAGGAACCCAGACTTGGGAATTCCGCACAATAAGGGTGCCTAACTACACGGTCAACAAGTGACAAGCGCTTTATCGTCAACAAGTCAGTCCGTTGCTAACCCCCGATCGTATAGTGACATTTCGCACCGAGCCGAAGTGTTATTCATCATATCGTCACATAAAGTATAAATCCTACCGTATTCTTTCGTATATTTTGTGTGAACTCGTGACTCAAACTTTACCGAAGTTCTAACAATCAAATAGAACAATATCGAGCGCTATGGACATCTATGACTGTCACCAAGCTAGAAGACCAACCGTGTGTACCACTTAATTGTGATATACCTTTCTTGTTTGGTGGTTGGGCATAACTCAGCGAAATCCATAAGCGTCTTAACAAGAGTATCCGCAAGGTTACCCTCATCCCCATGCCCCGTGCATGATCATTTTGGTGCCGAGACCAGCGAACCTTTAGATATAATAAATTATTTCTTTGGCAAAACGAAAGAATGCTATGAAGTGTTACGAAAATTGAAATGTCATTTCGAAGAACGAATTCAAACAGTGAATCGTAGAATTAGTTTACGTAGTTATTAATTAATTAACGACCTACCGGGCATTTAAATTATATCGAATTCTACTTTTTAATTCATAACGTTTTCTTGATTATTTCGTTAGTACATTTGTTTATTTAAAAAATGGCTAGAACTTTACAAGGCATGCGTCGTATACGGAACGTAGCAATTAGCAGGATAAATAAAGTGTATGAAGTCGGTCAAAGCGTTTTGCAAGATGCAACCAATTACCCATTATTTTTAGCGTATTATACGAAGTTGCAAAAAATTGTTAATGATTTTGAAACCGTTCACGCTGACATCTTAGCTTTAGATGAGGCAAACAAGGATATTGAAAATCAAGTTCGCGTCGCTTTTGATAATGTTTATTTCAAAATCGTCGTAATTCACAAGGAATTAACGAATCAATCTTTCGAATCGGAGCCCGTGAACATTATCGTACCAAGCCAAAACTTTTCAACATTTCATGATCAAGCTGTCATAAAACAAACGTCATCGCTTACTTGTGACACGATGAAGGCAAAACCTGAAATCAAAGGATCCTTGACTGCGTTCACTTCAAAGTGCGCGTTTTGCAAGGGAATTCACCATATCGCTAAGTGCAAATCATTTGCACTCAAATCGGTTCAGGAACGTGCTCAATTCGCCAAGGCACACCGTTGGTGCCTGAATTGTCTCGCGCCTTCTCATTCTTTCACGAATTGCAAATCTGTGTTTGATTGTCAGAAATGTCATCGTAAGCACCACACTCTTCTTCATAGGGAAGACAACATTTCTGCTGAAGAGGAGTATCAACGACCCACCACGTTTGCCATTCAAGGAGCTTCTATTTCAGATCCTCCAGTTCTTTTTCTCGCTAACTTCGGTGACAGCTCCATCGTACGTTTGCCTACTGCTCATATTAGCAATCGTGATCCCTCCGGCAGTATTCAAACGTTTCGTGCATTGACCGATTCAGACAGTCAAGCACACTTCATATCCAATCGCACTGCCGAGCGTCCAGTCAGCTCTCAGAAAATCCGTGGCTTAGGCCAATCTTCTACAACCGCGTCAGGCGTCACTAATTTCGATGTCGATGTTAAGGGACAAACTATCTTTAACACGAAGTTACTTCCATCGCCAACGATTCAATTCGACCAGTTATCTTGTCTTCTGTTCCAAGACATACTTTATGCCGACTCTAACTGTCACAAACTGACAACTGACACAAGAGCGACTGACCTACTTCGAGATGTTGAGATCTTGCCATCTCTACCGAGACCCCAATTAACGGGTGATCTTCACCAGCCGTCAGCTATCAATTCACCATTCGGTTGGCTTCCTCTGGATTCGGTTGGTTTTGCTACCGATCGTCAAACAAACTCCTTCATCGAAACCAACCAGTACCGTCTTCCTGAAGAAGTCAAGAGACTGAGGGAGTTGGATACATTTCCTAAGTCTTCACAGCCCACCAAACAACGTCGTCAACAAATATATCGCATTTATCGCTCACTTGACTTTTCTAGTCAATTTATCGAAACCAACCAGTACCGTCATCCTGAAAAGGTCAAGAAACTGAGGGAGTTGGACACATTCCCTCAGTCTTCACATCTCACCCCTGAAGAACAACGTGATGAGCAGGTCCATCACACTAATCACTCACGTGACCCTTCGGGACAATTCATCGTAGCCTTACCTTTTGTTGAAAAGGATAAGGATATCGCTTCCCCAGGTTCGCGCGAAGTCTTTTCGCGCATCATCCTTTTACTCGAACGTAAACAGACATTAAAGCTCAGTTTACGTGAACCGTACTTCGCTTTCATGACTGACTACTTGCACAGTGGTCACATGACACGTATTCCTGGAAAAGATTTACTCAAGGAAATGCATCACATACTTCGTCATTGCATTCTTCGTCCGGGCACCGTTTCCACTATGTTGCGAATGGTCTTCGATGCCTCGGTGACGGAGGTGAATGAATCATCGTCAAATGATGCCTTCCTTATCGTTCCCAAGCTCCAAACGAACATTGCTGAACTTTTGCAAAACTTTCGTTCACCATCTGTGGTGTTCATTGCTGAGGCACGGCAAATGTATCGCCAAATATTTCTTCAAGAGCCAAATCGCGCGTTCCAAAGAACATTTTGGCGTCATCAATTATCGGAATCTACCCCGGATTACCCATTACACCCTGTGACATCTGATATCTCTGCTTTTATTCTATCCTATCGTATTGTCAGATCGTTGACAGAAAAGAGAGGTTACGGATTATCACACACACGCTACGTGATCACTTCGGATTCAAATATCGATTCAATCGTCATCGGCTATTCCAGTCTGGAACAAGTTCAACTAACGCAATCCGAAGTCATCGAACATACCAAACGAGGTCAACTTGAACTGCAGAAGTGGGATTGTAGCAAACTGATACTTTGCGCCTTTCCACCGCCGGGCTACTACCTCACTGACGTAATCTTCAAGAATGTTGATCATTCTCTTAGTCTCAGGGTATTGGGATGGAAGTGGAGGCCACCAGACACTCCACCCGATGACATTTGTCACGAGAATCGTTACACCGACCAATTATCGCTTTTGACAGTTATCGCTTCTAATCATCGGCGTCAAGCATCATCGATTGATAATCCATCGGATATCGCTTCACGTGGCCAATCTCAGGCCGTTCTTATCCGTAACGGGTTATGGTGGGCGGAGCCCTCCGGGTGTGTCCAGCCAAACGACTCTTGGCCCATCTTAGATGGCCATGTTAACAAAACTGAACTCCACTCTGAAGAACGAGTTCAATCGTCATTAGTCCAACAAGATATATTCTGCTAGACTTTTATTAAACAAATTATATCGTATTCGGAAACTCCAACGTCTTACTGCTTACTGTTATCTATTCGTACACAACTTTCATACCAAAGCCTCTCGTCGTTCGGATTTTCTACTTAATCATTTCGAAATTCGTATTCTATCTTTAACCAAACATTGGACATCACTCTCTACGGAGCAGGTGATTAGAATCATTATTAAAAATCTTGTGCTATCGTTACGCTTCGTACTTTGAATGGATCTTCTCTTACAAGACCATTCACCTAATCGTGTCCATTGCCTAGGCAATGTGACTAATTATCATCGTTTCGCGGTTCGTTTTATTCTTTTACGTCTATGTTAATCGTATCATTTAGTTTCTTTTCGTCTAGTTTATCTACATCTAGTTATCGTTTAAAACTACTTCTTTTGCTTCGTCTTCTTTTCATCTACGTTACGTTTCACGTTTCATGGCATTCTGCGTTTCGCTTAACGTTCAACTTTTCTTTAAAATACAATTTGCTGTATTTTGGTGGGCGGAATGTTTCATAACGCCGATTGATTTCTTTCGTTTTGTGCTCCGATTGTCATACGAGATCGGCAGGAACCCAGACTTGGGAATTCCGCACAATAAGGGTGCCTAACTACACGGTCAACAAGTGACAAGCGCTTTATCGTCAACAAGTCAGTCCGTTGCTAACCCCCGATCGTATAGTGACATTTCGCACCGAGCCGAAGTGTTATTCATCATATCGTCACATAAAGTATAAATCCTACCGTATTCTTTCGTATATTTTGTGTGAACTCGTGACTCAAACTTTACCGAAGTTCTAACAATCAAATAGAACAATATCGAGCGCTATGGACATCTATGACTGTCACCAAGCTAGAAGACCAACCGTGTGTACCACTTAATTGTGATATACCTTTCTTGTTTGGTGGTTGGGCATAACTCAGCGAAATCCATAAGCGTCTTAGCAAGGGTATCCGCAAGGTTACCCTCATCCCCATGCCCCGTGCATGAACACTTATAATACGTCATTTTTTTAGTTTAGAGCGTGCTAAAGTTGTTTAGACTGAAGCCGGGATCACGCCTGATCTATTTCATAGAATTTGTGAATTATATCAGTGAGAACAGGTTTTTCTATGGGATAAAAAGACGAAGTTGAATCGACTTCAACTTTATTCTATAAATTTATCATAGATTCTCACAGAATAGAGAACTCCAGTCCAATTTTTATTTTTCTGAAAAATAACCTTCTGACTTAAATAACAGCATTTTTTTAGAGTTAGTTTTAATGGTTAAAATTATTGTCAAAGTTTTAATTTTTCAAGATCCCCTGAAAACCACCGTATGTGTAGCGAATCGTGTGACGTCATCTCTCAATACGTATAAGTTATTTTTATTATCAATATTTTGTATGACAGTTATATAGAAAAAAGTATGATACTATTCGATAAGTTAAAACATTATTTGGGTGGAATTCTTTATTTATTATATTATTATATTTATTATATAATTATATTTTTCAATATTATTAGGCGAGAGTGGTATAAAGATTGTTTGAAATTATTATTCTTTTAGCTTTTAAAATCAATATAATCGAAAACGAAGCATCATCTGCACAATTGTAGGCAAATGAGAAACGACCAATCAGCTGTTCGATAACGGCCATTTTGGAGTTCGAAGTTCGCAGAGTTCGCCGTGGAGTAGGTAGCATTATGATATAGCATATTATACGATTTTTTCGTACAGTTTAAAGTTTTTCAATATCTTAAATAATAGAGATAACTCTATTTTTGATACTGAATTATTTAGGCCTCACTAATGCTTCAATAAACACAACAACTAAATCTCTATAAACAGTATGAAATAACGAATAACATGAAATGTTGTTAATACCGATGGCTTGTGTCATACCTACATTTCAATAAAATGACTGGTGAGGAGTGACGTCAGCACTAAATATTCAATAACACCAACTTACAGTGTGTTTTAACGAGACGTTTAATAATGCATTTTTAATAATATTTTTAAAACTCCACGTTTAATATTATTAAATAAAACGTATATATTCAGAATCAGCGTTCATTGGTCTATGTCTATATGAACATATTTTTTTAAGTCTTAATATTTTTCACTGAAGTTCCTTATTGTTCAGATGGTACATAGTATTACGGAATTCAATACTTCGATGGTAAAGCTTAATGAAAAAATACACTATCTATCTTTAGTAAAAAGTGACAAAACTCGCTAAACGGGAATTTTTTTTTTTTTTTACAGTGAATACCGCACAAGAATCTCAACTGCTCCCGTCTGGAGCCAGTGAGACTATGGCATCCCCAATTGGGGTATGTTGTGAGGCTGAAGGTAGTGGGGAGGGGAAGGAGGTGGGGAAGAGGAAGGTTGGGAAGTACCTGGCTATTCAGATCTGGTCACTAAACACGGCTAAAGCCATTTTCAAGCAACGTTTCAATTCTGAATGGTGGTCTTACACCAGGGCGATACTAATAGTATCTTCCACTCTGGAACACGCCGCAAATATACTATATATTATTTTAAATGAATTAATTGTGAAATAACACAAATTAATCAAATAAAATTTATTTGCGCATGCCGGGTTCGAACCCGCGACCTCCGGAATGTGAGTCAAGAGTCTTAGCCACTGGACTACGGAGGTCGTCAAATGCGGGCCTAGCTATCAGACCAGTACCTACTTTGCTCAACGTAAATTTTTGCGTCAGTGACAACGTCAACGACAGTATACTATAAAATAAGCTCGTGAAAGCTATAGTAGAATACAAGTAATCATTGGTGTTGAACTTTGAGGTCAATTACTAATATTGTGCCTACGAACTATCTTCTTGATGCTTTGAATTGATTATCCAATTACCATTGTAGGATGAAACCTAAAAAACCACGAACCGGTAATAAAATTCCATTGTCTTTTTACTGGTAATTTATTTTTTACAACTATTCTAAATACAGTACGTAATATGGGGTGACTTTTGAATGTGTGGCGACTAATCATCGCGGATATCTACATAAATCTCGCTAACGTTAAAAAATTACTCGCTTCCTTTTAATGTTTTTTTCGGGCAACCTGGATACAATGACGCTTCGAACGTAAGTATTTTGGAATTAGTTGATTTCGGAATAGTACCTATGAAAAGTGGATCTGTATTAGATTAAAGTTCTATAAAGAAAAAATAATATTTTTTTTCTGATTTTTATATTTCCAGATTTACGATTGAGTTTCGCTAATATTGTCTTCATTTAATTAAAAAAATTAATATATTTATTTATTTCATCTTCTCAACAGCAAATGAATCATATTTTTTTCACATAAAAATCAAAATCACCAATATCCTGTATATAGAGGTACATTAATATAAATACATTTTATGAATTCCTCAATGATTATAATAATTCCGTCTCGTTTGTCAACGTCTATCTTTATACAGGGTGTTATGGGATGTACGTGACTTATTTCAACTAGTGATTCCTGACATTATTTGGAGTAAGTTTTTTTTAAACATTTTTTTCTAAAAATAAAAAAAAAGTTTTTTTCACAAGTCATCGATGGTCACTTAGTCGAGTAACCAGCCAACCCCTCACCTCGGCCCCAACCGCCCAATACCCACCGATTCTTATGTTTTAAGTTGAAAAAAAAAATCGTAAATGTCACCGGAGACCAACATTTATCAGCATTTTTTTCTGAGAATAATGTCAGCGATCCTTGGTTAAAGTAAATTAAGTAGGTACGTCCCTCAACACCCTATAATTAATTTGATTAAATTAACTCACATTTTTTTACATTTCTTTTGAGTTTGGCCAAAAACATACATTTACATTTTTTTTAAATGTATCTACATATATATACACAAGCCCTGTTTATCTATCGGGGTACATCAAATACATATATTATGTAATTAATTATTGTGTAAATTTTTTTGTAATTTATGTATCTTTTTGTGAATAAAAAAAAAAAAAAATGTATATATATATTTTTATATGAATACCGCCTAATGGTCACCAACTGCTCCCGTATGGAGTCAGTGAGACAGTGGCATCCCCAATTGGGGTATGTTGTGAGGCTGAATGTAGCGGGGAAGGTAAAGGAGATGGGAAAGAGGTAGGTGAGTGGGGGAACCTGACTATATATCAACATAACAAAAAAAATATCCACCAAAATGTTTTTATGAAAAGTATTTAGTTTCAAAGTTGAAAATTAATCAAAGTCACCCCACTATACGTTGAATACCTTTCCGAATATTGTAGTTTTTATCACTCAATCATTTTTTCTTAACGTGAATGTATTATTTGTTGTTTAAGAAACAGATGAGGTAGATTAAGAACAGTGTTTTTAACTTAATGAAAGCGGTCACGTTAAAAGACTTCTAGCAAAACCGATACAATCTGGATAAATGTAAGTTAGTTTTAATTTATGAGGTAAAAAAGCTAAGTACCCTAAGATTTATATAGACCATTTCTGCAAAACTCGTTTTGAAAATTTGTATACCTATTTTAATGTGTTTAAAATATAATTTTGATACGTATCAAAGCGGAGATACTTGTTAATAACAGTAATGATTCCGTTGTCTAAAAAATCTGGCCCTGCCTGAACTGCGAGCCCATTGTATGTGTATTTCATGCACGCGAAGAATGCTTACCAAACAAGGCAGAAGGACAAGGGTTTTCCGCCTTTATCCGCACAGAAAGAAAACAATCGCGGCAAAAGGGCGACAGACCGCGGTGACTTACTACGGCTGGGCACAACACAACACCACGCCTAGCCACACAACATAATACCACACCACGCAACATAACACCACACCACAAAACAGAATGCCACACATATGGGCTGAAGAACACTAGATTTATGCCCAGCGGCTTTGTGTTCTCGGACACGGCTTGTTGCGTGCCTTTACGTTATTTATTTGTTTTATTTTATCAGAACGGATTATGATATCTTATTTATGGTAATCTCTGAAAATAATTGCATTAAGAGCTAACTACAAAGTTATTACGATATAAATGAAACAATGTTACTTTGTTTGAACCACTTGTATATTTGTTTAAAGCCGACCGGTTTCGGAACGACCGTTCCTTCCTCAGGGCAAACGTATACTGATAATTGACAATTACAAAACAGTGGATAGGAACAATGTATTATTTCTAAGGATTGTGGTAGGGGTGGAGGCGTTTCTAGGGTTTAATGAAGAGTGGGTGGGGGAACATATCCATGATTGGGCTATAAGACAATATTTTTTGTTTGTTGATAATAGATTCATTATTTTTAAGGGATTTTTTTAAATTTCCAAAGGTTCTAAGTTATCTAAGCGTTTTCCTTTATGAATAATATGAAGAATATTTATCCCAGTATTTTTTTCAAAACTATAGTTATTTTCAATGATAGTTGGCGAACTCAAAAATTTTTTTATTATTAAGACGTGACTCTGATTTAAAAATTACGAGTTGTTTTTCCAATATAAAATGAGGGACAGTCATTACACGTGAGTTTATATATTCCAGAATTAGTCAATTTATGGTCTTTATCTTTAGCGTTCCTCAAAAAATTACCAATATTATTTCTTGTATAAAAAGCTGCTTTTACATTAGAAGGGAAATTTTTGCAACATTGCATTAAAAAATGATTAATACACAAAATTTAACGTCATTCTTTATCATTATTATTATTATTAGATTTGTATAGATACTTATTTTTTAAAATTTTGCTTACTATGAAAGTTTTTATTACTATGAAATTACACGGTCTGCCAGGACTTTCTTTGAATTTTCAATGAAACCAATTCAAAGTTCCCAACCAGGCATCTTAGATTCAATTAAACAATTATAAAGCTGTACTAATTAAACAATTTAGCAGTACGTTTTTTAACAAGGTCACCATATACAAGTATTTTCTGTTTGCTTCTTCTTCACTGCTTTCAATAACTTTGTATTAATATGTATTATTTTTCTTTTGGTTTATTTATAATTAATATGTATTATTTTTCTTATGCATTATTTTTCTTTTGGTAGAATGTATTATTTTTATTTTGGTAATATGTATTATTTTTCTTTTGGTTTATTTACAAGTAAACTTATAATTTTACATTTCTTTCTTTTTTCTATATTGAAAAAAAAACATGTACGTAAAGGACTCTTGTGCATAATTATAAATAATTAATAATAACTAAATTAGTAAATAATTAAATTATGCATACATTATAAATAATTAAATATTTTTGCCTGAACTTTAGTAAATAAGATAAAGTTTTTTGGCGATGATTTGTTGATTTGTGTCCCAAATTGGTCATTTCTAAATTAAATTTACGCCTATCAAAATGTTTGTCATTTGACTGTCCTAGAACGGGAGACCTTCCTAGTTGGACAGTCAAAGCTTCTTTGTACTGATGTATTCTCTATAACAAATAAATGTTTTATTATTATTATTATTATTATTAATTATTTTTCTGCTAGCAAAATCTTCCATCAACCATAACCATTGATAAAATAATAAGAGTTTTTCAATTTTTAAAGATTTTTTGTAAACCCGGTAAGTTTGTATTCATATACAACGAATGAAAAATAACCCTCATTTGTACTACTTTTACTATAATTTATACTTGACAGAATAATAAAGTAATGCGGAGTGACGGTTAATGGGTGCCCTTATTTGAAGTACCAATTAGGCCCCAGTAATCCAAATTTCTACCGATTTAAAACATGTTTCTCTCGAATAGTTGAAGTTTTGAAGTTCCTAAAAAAATATACGTAATTTTCCCGGTATTTTGCGGTTATGCAAGTTTTTTGTCTTAAACGAACTGTCAGATTTATAAAAACTTTGTGTTCTTTCCGCTTCGCAATTAAAGCACTATAAATGAAATATTTCTGAGCGTAGCCGAATACTAAAAATGCTTTGAAATAAGCTTTCAAAATGTTATATTACAAATAAATATTAACCTGACTGCTTGTTTAGGAATAAATACATCCTAAAACACGTAATCGCGTTATACTTTCATAAGACCAAATACGTCCCGAGCGACCTTACATTTTAAAAGCTATATATCTCTCTTCCTCTCATGCAAACCTATGTATTTTTCTTTTAACCAGAAAGAGAACGAAATAATGCTACTTATTGTCTTTGAAATATAAAAGCTATCTTGCATAGATATTTTACAATCTCGATCCAAAGTGACGGTTTAAGAATTAACGCGCGACACCGAGGCTTCCGGATTGTGAGGTGCGAATATATTGAACCAAGCAGAGGGGTTAACATTTGTAAATATTAAAATTTAGAATGCAAACATAAAAATATTGTTAAAATGACTCACGTGATGTTTTTTATGTGAAAACGGTATTAAAATCACGGATTATGTAAAAAAATACACTTATTCTACTGTATAAAAGTAAAATAAACAATTTTATCACCTCATTTTTTTACCATTTCTTACAAGAATATTTATAAAAAAATTAACCATTTCTTACAAGAATATTTATAAAAAAATTAACCATTTCTTACAAAAATGTTTATAAAAAAATTAACAATGCCTACCTGCTCGTAGGCGAATTGGCGGGTGAAAACTGTTTCTACAAAATAAGTATTTTTATGTACTTCCATGGAGAACTTTGAATAGAAATATGTAGCTTGATTCAACTTTTTGTTTTAGTGTTGTCACAAGAGCAATAACAGAGTTATAACGATTTCTGTGGAAACACACGCGTTAACGTGAAAACACGCTTATTGTACTTGACTGCTATTGTTTGTTATATTGTCGTGTAAATACGCTTACGGGTCAGAGTGGTTTAAAGCGAGTCGCGTTTTATTAAATGTGTTCATAATTTTAACTTAATTATTATCATTTTTTAATATTAGCGCGCTCTTTCTAACACTCGTGTAAATATCTCCCTTTCAAAACATCTTTTTCTTTATTTTGAACGCTTACTACGGAGCCTTGAAAGAAAAGATTATTAAGTAGGTACTTGTGTAAATTAACCGAGGATTATTTTACATTTCCATTATTTGAAACGTATTTTGATCCAACCTTACCATTAGATACTAATTTGTGCAAAGGGTAGGTAAATAATATACAGGTTCCTCATAATATATATTATCCTTCTACGAAAGTAAAACTTGGTTACTTTCGCAATTCTTCAACCTTCTTATAAGCAAATATACTATTTTATCAAAAGTTCGTAAGAAAATTACTGTCGTTCAGGAAGAATAAACAGAAAAAATAATATAATTCTGAGCGAAGTTTTAGAGAGAAAAGCTCACATTGATGTGTAAACTTTGAACATTCCGAGATTCAAATATTCTTTTCAAGTTCAATACATCAGAAATTTATGGCAAATTCAAATGAAAAATAAATTACGAAGCAAAAGTTTCACATTACACGTCTGGCCACGGGAGGTTCCCCGCTAAGAAATAGTATTTTTTTGTCAAATCAGAAAAGATTTTTCATAAAATTTTATTCTTTCGGTATAAATTGCATTGGCAACTTTGAATATTTTTGTGAGTTTTCAAATCAAACTAAAAAAAACATAAAACAGAAATCAAATTACATTTTGCAAAAAATTACTCGATGATATTATGTATATTGACAATCTTCGTGGTCGAGGATTAAGGCTCTCGACTAGCAATATGAAGGTCGCGGGTTCAAGAAATTTTTATTTTATTGAATCGTGTTATTTTGCAATTTAATAATTTTAAATTATATAAGGTATATTGCGGCACGTTGCAGAGTGTAGGATATTTTTAGTACCTATCGCCTTGGTGTAAGACCACCACTCAAAATTGAAAAGTTGCTTGAAATGTCTTTAGCCTTTTGGTGACCAGATCTGAATAGCCAGGTGTTTTCCTACATTCCTCTTTCCCGTCTTTTTCCCCTCCCCTCCACCTTCAAATGCCATCTGACTGACGGTTGGGAGCAGTTGGGACTCTTGTGCACTATTCACAATAAAAACAAATTAAAAAAATATATGTATAGTCCTGTTACACCATGTATGTATAAATACTAGCAGACCCGGCCACATGTTGCGATTACGAAACACAACACCATACAACGAAACACAACGCCGCGCCATACCCAACCTTTATAACGAACGCCATCTGTTAAATCAAATCCACACCGCCCGCTTGCCAGCTCGCTGCCCGCTGCCCGCGGCCCGCATGCTAGCCCGCTCCCTTTATTTATACATTTCAACCAATTTTCACAAAACCTTGACAAATTATATATCTTTGTCATGAATCTGAATTTTGGTCCCCGGTGACATTTTTGTTGTTTTTTTTTTTCAAGGTAAGGGGTTGGTTACTCGGCCGTGTGACCAGTGACGAGATATGAGAGTTTTTTTTTTGTTTCATATCAATGACAAATATTTTGAGAAAAAGTCATCTAAAAAATTACCGCAGACCAAAATTTCGTTTACATTTTTTACTCCAAAAAATAATGTCAGGAATCAAGTAAGTTCCTCAACACCACGTATACTCTAGGTATAGTGAGGTACCTACCTACTTCTTCACTTTTTGTGTTGATTTTTTCAAGTCAATTTTGATAATGAGAAAATAATTGTCTGTAAGTACATTATATTATTATAGGAATAGGAAGGCACTTTATCGTTCGACTGAATTTTTCATACATTAGTTCCAATTCTGAAAATGACACCAAAGTTCAAAATAAATCCGAATATATACTCACATCCGAAATCAGTATTTTTGAAAGATTCCGTTAGGTAAGTCAAGGTCTAAAACTTAAAAAATCTCAAATTGTGAGTTCTGCACCGTTTGAGATTTTTGATGTTTCAATTTTTTTGAATTTGGAATATTAGTTCGACATGACGTTGTTTTCATTTCCCAATGTCAATCCCATCACGGTTTGATTGTATATTTGACGTAGCAAAAATAAGACTAGATGTCACATTCCTCTCTATGTATTTCAATAACCTAGACAATAAGCCAGTAGGTACTCGTAGGTGTTGAGACTCGGGCAAAATCGGGTAGTAACTCTTAGAGCCAGTTGTAAATATTCAAAGTAAATTTTCAATTCTTTTAAAGTTCTGTTATTTTTTAAGTAATATGAAATACCCGACAAATAATAATAAAACAACAGAACTTGAATAACAAGTATGTAAAACTCAAAAATTAACTTTTAAATTTGATGAAATGTTCAAATTCTGTAAATTAGTTATATAACGAATGTTTATAAATTTTTATATTTTTTCTGTTTGCGACATATATCATGTAGCATGGATAATAATCGATGGATATTCAACATAGGTCCAGTCTCAAGAAATTTGAACAGTTCTGTCAAATTTTTATTTAATTTCTGTTATTATTTCAGTTTTGTGAAACAATTGGCCAATAATTATAAAATAATACAAGTTGTATAGAACCTTTACAGAACTTTAAAACTAACCTAGACATCTGATGAATTGTTCAAATTCAAAAAATGAGGTATCAAATGAGAAGTATTTCTGAGATTGAAAGAATCTCCTAAGCAGAATAATTTAAAAAAAATAACAATATTAAGTACCTTCTGAAGAATTAATGTAATAAAATATGAAAGTTGTCTTTCCCTAATCAATTTTCCTATTACCGGATATAATCTTTAACTTTAATAGATTATCCTCTTAAGAGAACTAACGGCACAAAAATATGCATTTAACATTTTAAAAGGTTATGTTATGATATATTTAACCCATTACCTCCATGACGATGTCTATAGGCATCAAAAAAATTGATGAAAAGTATGATTTTTTTTCACTATGAATAAAGCAAAATCCCCCCAAGTTGTTATGCAGCATTTACAGAATGGTATGTTAGCTTTCAATAATTAACATAATTTGATAAATTTTATTAATCATCCTATTTTTAATTATTTTTTTACTAAAGCCCTGAAAATAGACCCATTTTGAAAAAAAGGAAAAAAATTAAATCGGAAAAAAATAAAACATGTGTGAATCACATATTGTTATCAAAAGATTAAATGGTCGGAAACAATGTTTCAACATAGTATTATATGCATAAGATGACAGCTAGATGTCACTGAAATCAGGTGATGCCTGCGCGCAACCTTTGGAGGTTAGCTGTGACAGTGTTTACATACGTTTTTGGTTAGCTTGCCTTCAAATAATATGGTTTTGTATAGTTTTTATGAGTGATTTTTATTGAAATCAATAGTTTGTCTACGGTTTTCGTATATTTTTTATCATGTCGAAAATACCTACTTCTCCTATACCTACACAATTCGTCGTTATAAAACGAAATCGTTGAATCAAGATGAAATGGTGGCAGAATTGGAGCGCTCTTTTAGCGTATGTGAAAGTGATGACAATAATGTTGTTAATAACGCGCTATTCAGAGAACGTTGATAAACAGAAGAACGAAGAGCATATTGACGATAATTTTATGAAAAATAACGAAGATGCGGAGGTGGATAACTTTCGAGATATTGCCGGCACATTTGTAATCGAGCGCAACATCGAAATTCTAAAATTGATGAGTCATGCCTTGACGAGCATGAACCAGATGAATTCGCTAATGACCTTCACTGGAGTCAGCCTTCGACATCGTCCTGTGTGAGTCGTAATACCTTGAGAATATCTATTTCAAATGCACCACCAGCCAAAAAATCAAAACTACAGTACAAAAAGAAGCCTCACTATAAACAAAAGTGGTCTAAGGATACCTGTTCCAAGCAATGCCGTATTCCGGAGCATCTGATACATATGACCCCGAATTAGATCAGGAATTATCTGCCCTACTTCTACGATAGAATATATAGAGTTCCCCATACGCCATGAGCTATTTATGAACAATTTCTTCACATCTCACCATTTGATGAGTGTCCTGAAGGATAAGAGAATGCGCGCTACTGGCACATGTAGCTTCTTAACCTTGAAGCTTCAGGCAAGTTGAAGACAGGAAAGCAATTGCCTAAAGGTATAATTTTCTTTTATATTTCCCTTGCGCGTAGCGTTCATTTACCTAGCTAAAGTTTAACTCTCATCGCTTTTATAATTATAGATAAATTTGATGCGGTGGTAGACGTAGAAAACCAAATCCTCGTATGCCGTTGGTAGGACAGCCGTGTAAGTAACAGTGGCCACGAACTATGATCGAATGGAGCCAGTACGTCAAGTGCAGCGTTGGCAGATATCGAAGAAAGACAAAAAAGGCAACAATTTGGAGAAAGCATGCAAAAAAATCGATTGCCCGGAGTTAATACAAAATTACAATTTGGGAATGGGTGGACCTCCATGATAATGGTATACAAAATTATCGGATCAACGTTCGGTCCAAGAAGTGGTACTGGCCTTTATTTGTATCTTGCCTCAGCAGCGCTCTTGTCTCTTGTAAATGGATGGAAGTTGCAATGCTTCTTGAGGAAGTACGAGCATGATATGGGAAACCAGAAGATGAATAGGCAACAGAGAAACCTTTCCCAGAAGGTATTCCATGTGGAGTTTACCCGTACTCTTTTATTGTCTTTTCCAAATCAGATCAATATCGAATTCGGAGAACCTCCTGTGAAGGAAGGCCATGACGCAGAAGATGGGAATTGTGTGCCTCGAATGCAAAAATTTCATTTGCAATGTCGTGGCAAATCTCATATTCGTTATGCTCTGTGTAAAAAAAATCTAACAGGCTACCGGTGCCGGGCCTGCAACCGAGCCCTTCATTTTGACTACTTCGAACAGTATCACTTAAAGAATAATTTGCTTAGATTTGGTTATTTTCCTCATTCTTGTTTTTTTTTTTTAATATTGAATTTTTTATTATTTTGCGTATTTTCCATTAATATTTTTTTTCATTGAATTATAAACGAAGGCAATCATTTATTTTATATTATCAATATAAATCTCACAGTAGACTGCACTTAACCCATAGTTGACATAAATTTTGCTTAGAGGGGTTACCTCCAAGAGTTGCGTTTAGGCATCAATTTTCTAGACGCTCGGGTGAGAGGGTGGGCGGGCAGAAAATTCTAAAACTGATTTTGGGCTCTTCTTTAAGTCTATACTATCGGGTTATAATGATGATTCAAGTTTATAAAAATAAAAAATAATTCATGGAGGTAATGGGTTAAACCGATATATGAATTCAAATCAAAAAACTTTTAATTACAATTGAGTTCCATAAATAAACTTGATAATAAACATACTTGGCGACATAGATCTCAATAAATCTTGAAAGAAGAAACAAACCACTAGAGCTAAAAATACACGAATGCTATAGAAATAATGTTCAATGTCACGGCCCAGTCATAGAAAAAACACAAAACATAAAATATCTCGGAAGTAATAATTGATGAAAAACTTAGATGGGACCTACACATCAAAGGTATTACTGAAAAAAGCATAAGCCTTATGTATTTCTTAAAATTATATAAGAAATGTGGTAAATAAAAAGATTTTGAAAAAACTGCTCGTTATGTCATTCGCGAATTGAATATGGAATTATAGGATGGGGATCTACCATACATAAATACATTTACAACCTGAATACAATTCAAAAAGAAATCATAAAGACCATACTGAAAGTACCTATTAGAACGCCTTCGATTGAAATTTTCAATAGCTTTGACGTACCAAATGTACAACGAATATATGCCATAAATATATTATTGAAGCTATTCAAAAATGCTGAATCCTCTGCTAGACCGCGTATCCATCACAATAGACAGAATAAAAATTACATACAAAACATTCAAAGTTATAAAACCACATTCGGACAAAGAAACTACACTCGTTTTGCAACTAAATTCCATAATATTCTTCCCCAAGACATCAAACTAATAAAAACATATAATGAGAACAAATCAAGAGATAAAAACATGGCTGAAAGAGGTCAACGAAAACACTCTAATGAAGACACTAAGAACGACATAGAAGACATATAATTAAACAATTTTAGTCCGCCCCGGCACAGGAACCCCTAGTGAGGAGGACTAAAAAATACAATATATTTACATAACATCACGATTATATTTTGTATAGTTATAGAATTATTTTATATAGTCGCTTAAATAAAAATTAAAAAAAAACGTTTGGCTGCGACTTTAAAAAAGTTTCATAAATTAAACAGATATACCAAAAAATAAAATATAACAGAAAATTTTCCGTAAATTAAGAGGTTCGCTTGTGTAAGAAAGGGGAAAAAAAGAAATATTGGTTATTATTAAAAACCAAATTCTTTTTACCGGCAACATTGTGATAATATAAATGTTTTTGCGGAGGTTAAGATATTTCTCTCTTGTAAAACACAAATTATATTTTCATAAAGAAATCATGTCGGAACAACAAAGGACCGCATCGTAAATACTCAAATTTTGTGTTTGTCATAAACATTATCACATTTTTCCTACAGTTTTGTCCCTTTTCAAGATTGATCGTATAAATGTGAATGAAACAGTTACTTCATCAAATAAGACAAAACAAACCACTTTTAAAACGATTTTTTTTTTTAATAATTTTTGCCCATTTTAAATTTATATATATTTTGTTAATATATAAAACAAAGTCGGGTTAGTTACACCATTTATAACTCGAGAACGGTTAGATCGATTTTTATGAACTTTAAATCTTTGGATTTATCTCCGCCCCGAATATCAGAATAGCTATAAAACATCGAAAAAATTTACGAAAAAAATAATTGTGAAGAAAATTCTTTTCCTCATACATTTTGTATGGAACGAATTATCATTTTTTTTGAGCTGCAGGAACATTGCGATTCATAGGTATAATGTTAAGTAGTGAGTGAATTCCAAAAATTCAAAAACGTCAAATGTCAGTGCGCTGATTGTTTTACTTTTGTTCTTAAAAATATAATGCTGCCCCTCTTTCTTACACACTAAATGTCAACTGAAAAAAATGGGACAAACGGTGAACGTATATCGTCACCCCTCCAGAGGAAAATTGCAATCTATACTAATATTATACATGCGAAAGTGCATGTGTTTGTTTGTAACGCTTTCACGCCTTAAACAATAAACCGATTTTAAAAATTCTTTCACCAATAGAAAGCTACATTATATGCAAGTAAAATAGGCTCTATATAATGGCAAGCTTAAATATTAATAAATTATATTTATTGTACGTTTTCTGTCCATAACAAAATTGCTAACGTCAGAAGAAAAGCAAAACACATCGTTGTCGTCAAAACGAAATTGACATATTTGCGGAAATTTTATGCGTCGTAGTGAGTCGCCGAAATGTATGTACGCGCATAACTTCCGTACGGCTGTACCATTTCGAATACTTGTTACTTTTTTATTTATACCCCGAAAACCTTTGCCTTGTAGGCACGATGCTCTGCGTTCATTAGCTCCACACAAGAGGCCCAGAGGAAAATAATTTTCAATAGGGCCTATTCCATCTTGGAAGGATGTTGTGTGGAAGGTCTTTTTATGGATAGGAAAGAGAGGAAATTCTGGGAAGGAAGAGATAAAAGGGGTGTGTGAAGGAGTGATGGACGTACGAATCCATCCGTTCAACTGCGGTGCAAGGTCGAGAGAGTCCTGCTGGAGAAGTCAAAAGACCTCCCTCAACCAGTGACTCTCGATGCGGCCTGCCACGCGGGTAGGCTAACGCATCTGCCGCCAAACCTGGAGACTAATATTTGATCTAAATTCCGAAACCTCTTCGGGTAACATGCACAAACACTCAGCGACAACATTAATAAACCTTATGATCTTTGTAAGAGGCACTGTGGCAGACATTTTGCAGAGTAAAATTAGCATCCCAAAAACTGGGCGTATTGTACAGGGCCCGCAGATACTTTAACAGTACTAGCACCTCGGTCTGGAGATATTGGAATGGAAGATGCTCCGAGGAACTAGCTTCATTGATCCCTTCGGCACCGGTGCAGTCGGGAAACACGCCAAACGCGTGCCCAACATTTGTACACGGTTGACATTTGCCACATGAGAACCGGTCGCTTTTTCGACTCGTTCTTGTGTTCAACAGCTCGGCTGTGGAATGATTTGCCGGCCTCTGTATTTCCTCCTTCCTACAACATGGGTCTCTCTCTTTAAGACCAATGTTCATTTCTTCCTCTCTTCGAATTTGACACAACAATTGGCCTACAGCTATTACAGTGTTTCCAGGAGATAAGCATACTACTCAACATCGAGTATCAATGATTATGCATCGAGCACCTACTGAAAAAATCAACTAGTCATAATACACTCCCAACTCTAGCAACACCCGCGATCAGCCTCATGGCAGCGAGTAGACAGTTGGTGGCATTTTTCCATCGACTGGGCTCCGATTACGCGACGCTCTACCTCTCTCAGACCTTTTTTTTTTATTTCATAAAATTTTTTATTAGTTACTAGTTTTATTAGTTTTATTTTTATTAGTGTTATGGATGATTAAATATACTAAATAAAAATTATGAAATATTTAAAAGTAAGTGAAAAATAAAGAGAAAAAAGATCATATTTTAAAGAAAAGTAGAAATAAAAATGAAAATTCAAATCTTGAAATACAAAAATTAATAATAAAGATTAAATGTTAAGAACTCAAGTGTTCTATACAAATACATAAATTAAAACATATAAGTATATAAATTAAAATTTAAAAAAAATAAAATTTTGTGAAAAAATTAAGAGAAAAAAAATAACAACATCTTAAAGAAAAATAAAAATGGAAATTAAAATTTTGAAATGCAAAAATTAATAATTAAAATGTGGTGTTAAGAACTCAAGAATTCTTTAAAGTACGCTCGTCCACTTTCGAAAATCCAATGTTGTACACGTGTTATAAAAAGAGAATTAGAATTACTTGACTTTATGTCAGTACTCAAAGCATTATATATTTTAGGAGCGATGAACCAGAATTGTCGTTGAGCGAATGAGGTTTATCAGAATACAATGAAAATATAAATGGAATAGTGAAGAAACTTCTAAGTTCATATTTCATTTAGATACCCACACACTTCCCATTTACTTAAATCATATTAGTATTCAATCATATTTTTGAAGTGTAACTTCTTTAGCCCCGTTAGCGATTTGAAATTCGGATGAAACGGAAATGCGTCACAAAAATGTATTATTTGACATTCCTCGGTTCTAATATAATGCGGTAAATTCGCGTGTCGGCACGGGCCTTCGATAACTCAGTGGGTAAGGCGCTCGACAAGTCTCAGCGGCCAGAGAGACAGACATCAAGCGAACGGAGCTTCGAATCCTACAAAATCCAAAAAAAAAACATTTTTATTTTTGTTAAAACAATATCCAATCTTTAAACTACTTTAAAATAAACAGGCAAAAGAAAAGAAAGCTTCATCTAGCGACTTTCTAGTTTCACTTCTTCTGCGTGTGAATTGTACACTCTAAGTTTTTAATTTGTTTTAAGTTTTGTCAAGGACCGTTCTCTTTAAGTATTTCTTCCATGTTTTTCCTCCTCTTCGGTCCTTCCCAACAGATAAGTGGCCTTTGGTAAACATTTTCCAGAGAAAGTCGGAAAGGCCGGAGGATCGCCGTATTTCATACCCGGCCTAACGAACGCGGCCGTGAAGCGGGAAGCGGGGCGGCGAGCGGGGCGGCGAGCGGGCCGGCGAACGGGGCGGCCAGTCTCGTGTGTGTATTAAAAATTACAACGATTCGTTTAATGTTCACAACAGACGTCGGCCCCTGTGCGGCGTGGAAACGAAACATCTAATTATATAAAAGGCTACAACCCCCAGGAAAAACACTGGCTAAAAATAAAACCATTAAAATGATGTTTTGCGATGTGTGAATCTTGCTTTCAGCGGCAAAATAAGTTGAATTCAGTTTAAAAAACAAAAGCCTTTTTTATTCTACTCGTTTTGATGTTTATTTTTGGTTGCAATTCTAACTCATTTTCAACTGCTCCATCAGAACCTAACCTATTCTAACCTAACTTCATCTTACATATCCTAACATAACTTTACGGATCCTTTCCTGACTTAGAGGGCTCTGAGAAAAACCATTTCTCCCAGGGTTTACGCCATCTTTGGAGCTGTGTGGAGGGTCTGTTTAGTGAAGGAAAGGAGAGGAAGACCTTGGAAGGAAAAAGGTATAAGTGGTGGGTAGGAATCTGAGGGTTAATGTGTCTAGGAGTGATGGACGAATAAATCCATTCCTCCCACTGCGGTTGAAGGTAATGGATTGAGAGAGTCCAGCTGGAGAGGTAAAAAGGTTTCCCTCAACCGGTCTCTTCCAGTACGGCCCGCCAAGTGCAATCTAGATAAACCTCACCCCATAAGCTCGGGAACCCCTGCTAAGTCACCAAACTTAGCGAACCATTTGGTCTAACCTATGGCAGGGGTGTTGGTTATCCCTATACATTACCCATATCCATCTCCCAAATTGAGAATAAAATAATAACTGATTCCCTATTTATTTTGATAGTTCTATTCACATCACTTTACTCATTTTATACTAGATAACTCAGATGTGTTTATTTTGGTTCCATGCTAACTCAGGATCAAGTCAACTCAACAATTCTTTGGAAAGTCATTAAAAGCTATGAAAAAAATATTTTTAAAATAGCCGTTAACCCTAACCTAACATAACCTGTTTAACCAATCTATCTATATAAATAAAACAATGAATCGCCGAAATGTATGTACGCGCATAACTTCCGAACGACTGCACCAAATTGAATAATTTTTTTTTTCTGTGTTCGTTATTGTTAGTACAAGGTTTGTATAAAACTACTGGTGAGCTCTGGCATTATGAAATTTGTATAAAAAAATTGCAATAGGTGGCACGCGAGCTGTTTGAAAGCTGAATGTACCGGGAATGAATGCATGGAACGCGGGAGGGGGTAAGGGGGAGGGGAACTCGTGAGGGGGATACGGGGGAAAGGGGGGGTGGAGTGGGGAAAGAGAAGGTGGAGGAGGCGGAGAGGGAACGCGAGAGGGGAAGGGGACGCGGGAGAAGAAGGGGAGGCGGAAGGGGAACAGGAAGAATGGGAAAGGATACGCAGGGAAAAACAATTTCTTTATTAAATGGCATAGCAACGCATGCCGGGAACCAGCTAGTTTTTAATATTTTATTATCATCACTCTTTGTGACCTTTCTGAGTTGGTTTTTTTCTGAGTTGTCCGGTCACCGTTTATTTTTTCGTTTCGATTGATTTCATGTTTGCATTCATCACTTCATTTCAATTACCACATCAATTTGAAGTTAAGTAACATATCCCTTCAATAAAACTCTAGTATTTCTACGCTAGCTCTATGTAAGTTCAATGTGTCACTTTCAGGAGAAAAGCATGACATACGAGTACCGTTCCGATGTTATTTGCACATTGTTTGACTTAACTTGACATAAAAATGGTACGAATAGCAAGGTGTCTCAAAGAAACGTGGGTCCAGCTGAACCATTTAATTCAAATTTAGGTTCTTTGTATCTCGCATTTACTATTGCGAGATTTACTTACGCAGATCTGCAAATTTTGCAAAAGTTCTAACATTACGAAGGCTGCAAAAACTTGAGACGTGACATTATATATTAAACTAGCTGACCCGGTGAACTTCGTACCGCCTCAGAATCAAAAACTCTTTATAATTTATAATTTTTGTGATTTTCTTACTTTTCCACTTACTTACGGGAATTGCGTTTCATTTTATTTATTCTAATAGGGAAATTTATTATAAATAGGTGCAAACATACGCTCACCGTTTGTCCCATTTTCGACTGTTGACATTAGTGTGTAAAAAAGAGAGGCAGCGTTATATGTTTAAGAACAAATGCAAAACAATCAGCGCATTTGTCGTCCTTGAATTTTTGGAATTAACGCACTATTCGATATTATATTTATCACAATATAGCTGCAGCTCTTTCAAAATATGAGAATTCGTTTCATACAAAATGTGTGAGGAAAAAAATTTTCTTCATAATTATTTTTTTGTCAATTTTTCCGATGTTTTAATTGGTATTCGGGGCGGAGACAAATCCAACAAATCAAAGATCATAAAAATCGATCCAGCCGTTCTTAAAGTTATAAATGGTGTAACTTACTTGACTTTGTTTTATATACCTATTATTAAGATGATAAACTAATAAAAAACTACTTTAATTGAAACAAAGAAATCAGGACTGAGTTATTATGGATAGTACCTAAATTGCATGAAGTTGTTGGCAATACTTTCTCAGAAGTAGTAGATGTATTCAACAGCACGTAATATATAGTTGTAAGAAGGCTATGGTAACATACTTCAATAATAATAATACCATTCTTCTG
This sequence comes from Limnephilus marmoratus, assembly GCA_917880885.1. Taxonomy (NCBI): domain Eukaryota; kingdom Metazoa; phylum Arthropoda; class Insecta; order Trichoptera; family Limnephilidae; genus Limnephilus; species Limnephilus marmoratus. Next base: position 24,860,559 of record OU862923.1, on the reverse strand, counting down.
CATGGGTTCTATATAATTGTAAAAACATTTTTTACGTGATTACTGTTGTATTTCATGATCACTCTTCTGCAAAATTGTTATACTAACATGTTTGTGAAAACCCGTAAGGGCGTGTGGTAAGCTAGCAATGCAGCGCTTTCACGACAGATATCTGGCAGCTCGTAGTATGAAAGGTACTGTAAACTATGAATTTTCTATTATTGTACTGAATTGTCACATCACATCTTACTAATATTATAATAGATTCTTGTAAAGTTTCATTAAAACCCATTCAGTAGTTTTCGTGAAAGAGTAACAAACATACATACATCCATACAAACGTACGGAATAAATATTGCTTGCAATGTCGCTTAAGATGGTTTGGTGGCCAGATCTGAAAAGCCCGATGTTTTCCACACCTTCCTCTTCCTCGTCAATTTCCCATCTACTATCTTCAGTATCACAACAACAACTAATAACTAGGGATGCCATAGTTTCACTGATTAATGTGCAGTGCTCAGACAAAAAAAAATCGAGTGCAGTTCACACGTCGTGGAAGCGAAACTTCACCAAAACAATCACAATCAATAGGAGCCTTGAAAAGTGAGATTATAATCAAAGCAGCCAGTTAGCGCAGTTTGACGCTTTGTACGTCAAATTTACGTTTCTTCCGAGTTTCAAATCACAACAGTGCTAAAGAAGTATCACTTCAAGAACTTCTCAGTGATGAATATCAGATAGTTGTGCCAGGGAAAACTTTAACAAATGTACAATTTGCAAAACATGAAAGGCAGGACCTGGTATCTACATTGTATGGCAGTCATTCCATTGACAGAATTTATGCTAGTTGCTTATTCACGTAAGTCCCATCGACAAGTGAATACGGAATATGCGGATGTGCGGCTGTCAACAATAAAAAATTTATTCCGAGTTTGAGCGCGAAATCCGAGATGCTTTTAAAGTAATTGAATTAAACTACGGCGGTTCAATGTTGGAAGTTGTAACATGAGATTCTGGTATAGAATGTGGGACTACAGAAGGATGATGGATGTCCAATCAGTTCATGTTTGTTTTTGTGTATGTAATTATCGCACAAAAGGTATTTTCACGTTTTTCATTGCTTATAAAGATTAAGCAAAAAATTACAAAGATTACAGCATTTTTATTTTGTTTTTATGTTGACGAATAAATTTTCTACAGCGAGTCAAAGTTTCCCATTTTTGAATTACCGCTAAAACGATATTATGGGGCGGAGCCAACGTGTGACGTCATGAGCGTGGAAGCTCACTGACAGTGTTTATTTATGCTATCCAAGCTGAGCGACGCTTGTGACGTCACAATCCGATTTGCCTACCACGGACCGTTTTGATTTTGTCAGTTTTAGATCGTTTTTTAAAATCAATAATATTGAATGAAAACATAAAAAACACACATTTTTAGTAGGATGATTAACATCAGAAAAATGATCTTTAAATATTCCGTACATTTTCAACAGAATCCCTCGTTCGTGGAAATTGTCCCCTTTGAAAAGTCATTAAAAACTATGAAAAAAATATTAAAAGTAGCCCATAACCTAACCTAACGTAACCTACGTAATACACTTTTAATGGCTTTACAAAGGAAGTGTAGAAGTTGCATGATTCTGAGTTGTCCGGTCACCGTATGTAATTACTATCAATTATCTGGAACCAATGGGACCGGACGGTTACATTGTTGCAAGGCGGAAGTAAATATGAGAGAAATGAGATGGGAAGAGAAATTTTTTTTTTCTTACACCTGACCACAACCTAACCTAACCTTAAGCTTTCAAACCTTATTTTGGAAATGGAACACATGTAACTTTGTTAACATCGTTTCATCTTTATTTTATTTGTTGAAATATTTTGTTTCATCTTTCAGGCTGAGTGTGCATCGCGTTTGAGTCCCGAACGTGCGTTGCGTGTTCGATTCCTTGGCTGGCTAAGTCCTCCATCACGACACAAGCAACATTTTTCTCTTAGGATGGTGGTAGTAGGAGTTTTTCAAACATTGTTATTCGTAACCCGGGAATGGTTGTCTTTATTTAAAAAAGAATCCTCGTCAACTCTCCCAGCCTAGATTTATTTTCTCTTTTTCTGTAGTTTTCGAGGCAGTTTCTCCATCCAGCTCAATATATATTGGGCAACTCTGAGATTTGACTTCATAAGGGGGCATACATTGATTACGTGAGCAGTTTTTCTTCCGGTTTGCTGGACCCCCCCCCCCCCCTTTTGAGCTCCCGTAATTAATGCATGCCCCCTAATTGTTCCCAAGCTTCTCCTCGCTTTGTTCCTTTAATGCATATTTTGAGTTGGTATTATTGCACTCCAGAATGATTTTACCATTCACTTATTTTTTAATCTCTATACTCCTGTTTTGATATTATGGCATTAATATTTTTCTTCTTTCAACTTACTTTTAACTTAGTTGTGAATTTGTTTTGGTTCTACTATTTAATTTTTGTTATTTTTTCCAATCTACACTTTCAATTTGATGTTTTCTCCGTAAACTTGGGACATTTTAATATTAATTTCGAATATAATCCGAGTATGTACGTACTTTATTGATATTTATATAGTCAGTTTAGTACCACTATCCAATATGCAATCTTGTGAATGATTTCAATGCTTTGCTTACAAAATATAAAATAAATATAAAAGTTAGGTTTATTTTTTACTATTATTTGCTACGGTATGTGGGTAAGCAATTTTCGCAATTATTTAATAGATATTTGTTTAATGTTCAAAGGAGGTAGATGACCTGACTTTTGTTTTTATTTTCGAAATGGATGTCTCTTTTTTACATTTTCAAAAAAACGTGTCACTAAGTTTTGGCCCAGATGTGTCTTCGTCAGGGAAAATTATAAACAAACTATATTATCATTACTAAAAGTGGAGTACAAAATGCATAGATAAGAAGGAATCGAGGCGTGTGTAAGAGATACAAAAGCAACAGCTGATAAGGAGATGGGAAAGAGGAAGGGGGTTATCGGAAACAATTGAAGTTCAGGGTTATATGTTAGGTCCGAGTGATTAATGTGATTAATGTGATTAATGATGTATGCCATGACGAGGTGCCTAGTGTGCTAAAACTGTTAAGTTCATGTACAATAAAGTAGTTATGAACCTACACACAGTTATAACAGCGGACCTCAACGATGATTCGGATATAGAGTGACAGAGATGCATTAGAGCAAATATGATTTCTCGAAGATTCAACAAGTGTAGCCCGGGTGCAAAAAGGCAACTTTTTATCACGTACTGTACGAGCCTATATACCTCGGAGCTGTTGACCAACTTCAAGAAAGCATCACTAAAAACAATGGACGTAAAGTACAACAACTCGCATCGAACGCTTTTTGGGTTGTCCTGGTACTGCAATGCCAGATGATGTTTGAAGAAGGGCGCGTTCCCGGATTCCGGGCACCAATGAAAAAACGGATCACCAACTACAGAACGCGACTAGCCTCAAGCGAAAACAGCCTTGTAATGGCAGCATTCCACTTCTGGCAGGGTCCCACATACAAGCGATGGAACCACTTCCTGATGACATAGATTTAAAACAAAAAGTTAACTTTTTTTCTTATTTTCTTACTTTATTTTGTATTATTAGATATTATTTTCTTTTACCATGTATGCAGTTTTATATTGTGTATGTATAATATGGAACTCGAGGGACTACACCACCCTCCCCGAGATCTGGAATATAGTTTAAAAAAAAAAAAACAGTTTTTCGGCATGTTTACTGTTCACTTTACCAGTCCTGGTTGTTAAGTAAAGGTGCCTCTGACGTGTGCACATGTTTAGGTATTAATTTATCATGAGGAGCTATCCTTGAAATATGAAGCAACCAGTGCAATTCGTCGGTAGGTGTGTGTTATTAATTTGATTAATGTCTAATCGCATTTAAGTTGGAATCTCAAATCGAATCAAATGGAATCTCATCGATGTGGTATAATGTACAAACATACACGGACTCAGCATATTGGCTTTGGCTGGGTCGTTTTGCAGCCGCACCAAATCTCAGAATTGCGATACAAATTAATTAAGCCATACACCATTAGCATTCACCGCAGAAACATAACTCCCCGACTGAATGGATAGCGGTAGCACATTGTGGAAATATTAACAAATACTACAATAAAGGTCTTTAGAAAGTGCTTGCATTATTTCTAAAGAGCTCTTTCCCGTTGTAGACATTTTTTGTCAACCAATTGTGTAGAAATGGGAACACCATCATCCAGCGCATACTCATCCAGATGCACTATTCGTTGATGCGAATCTTTAAAAAATAAAAGCTTTCATATTATGCTTTTGTTTAAATTAATAAACAATAATAAAATTCTATATTTTTCCACAATTCACGGAATGTTAAAAATAAAAAAAGAAGCGTATGAATATAAAAATTCTCTTCCTGATCCAAATAAATTGCACCAAATTGACGTAATTCTCTCTTTCACCGATATTGCCTATTTTCAGACAAGTAACTTTTTAATGTAGTGACTGATATCACAAAGTAGTTATATACTCGTATTACTATATACCATCTGGAGTGTCCATCTTGGGTGTTTATTTGGAGTTTCCAATTGCACTGTCTATCTGGTGCGTCCATCTTGACTGTCCATCTGGGGTGTTCATGTTCTTCTGTAGTGTTCAACTGGATTGTCCATCATCCTACGATGAACAGATTAGCACCTTGGCTAAATGAGAAAGAAGCTAAAAACGGCATAAACCCCTTAAAATCAAAGACGATAGGATTTCTCATGTTTCACTTCTTTTCTGAGCATCGTTATATTAAATATATCTCAAAATTACTCGATTATGATGAAACTTTGGTGATTTGCTGTGTGCACGCCCGCAAAGGTTTCTATATACAGGGTATTAAGGGACGTACTTGACTTACTTTAACCAGTGATTCCTAACATTATTTGGAGTAAAAAATGTAAATAAAATTTTGGTCTCCGGTGACTTTTTTTGATGCCTTTTTTAAATAATTTTTTCTTCAAAAACCAAACAAAAAAAAAAAATTTTCGCATGTCGTCACTGGTCACTCAGCCGGGTGTCCGAAGAACCCCTTACCCCGCCTCCAACTGTTCAACAACTACAATTTTTTTTATGTTTTTGTAGAAAAAAAAAAAAAAAACATCAAAAATGTCACCGGAGACCAAAATTTCATTAACATTTTTTACTCCAAATAATGTCAGGAATCATTGGTTAAAGTAAGTCAAGTACGTCCCTTAACACCCTGTATGTATAACGGCCAGCTCTAGTCTATGAAATTATTTCTTAAAAGATTCATCCGATTGTGAATAAACTCTGGTGATTTGTTGTGTGCACGCCCATTAAAGTTTTTTATGTTTATAGTGATGAGCCCTGGCGTCATGAAATTTGTTTAAAAAATTGCAGTAGGTAGCAATCGAGTTGTTCAAAAATGTATGGGGGGTTAACGGGAGAAGGGGAAGGCTAGAAAGGTGGAAGGGGAACGCATGAGAGGAAAGAGATGCGGGAGGGGAACGGCGCTGGAACGAGAACGCATGGGAGTAGACACACAGGGGAGTGGTGACAGGGGGGGGGGGGGGGGGCGATGATAGAGGGGCAGAAGGAGGGTTTCCAAAGCAGACGTGGTGGCGGAAGGGGATTGTATATTATATTTGGAAAATCCATACTTCTCACATGGACAGCTGTGTAAGAAGTGTGTGTATTTCATATAGTTTATCGGCAGGGTGGTAAGGAGGGAGGAACGTAGGAGTGGTAGTAGGGTTAGCGGGTGGGAAGAGGTTACGTAAGGGAAAGGCATGAAAGGAGGAAGGGCAACACAGGAGGAGAAGGGGACGCGGGAGAGGAACGGGGGCCGGAACGGGGACGAGTGAGAAATGACACCCAGTGGAGGGGTGATGGAAAAGGGAGGGACTGCAAAGGAGACGTGGTAGCGGTAGGGTACAGCAGAGAGTAAATCTGGAAAATCCACTGATAGCTGTGGGGAGTGTGTGTATATCATGTAGTTAAGCAGCAGGAAGGTAAGGAGGGAGGTGGACGGGAAGCAGGGATAGAGGGAGGTAAACAAAGGTGGGGGTTTGCGGGAGGGAGAGGGGGGGGGGGAGCGGAAGGCGGGAAGATGGAAGGGGAACGAGGGAAGAGGAGGTTCGCGGGACGAATGGGCCCCGGAAGGGGGAAAGCCGGGGAAGGAGGAAGGAAAACGGAGAACGGATGCGAGAACGGGGACGCTTGGGAAAGGACTTGCCGGTGTGAGGCAACGGGAGGGATTGCAAAGAAGATTATGTAGCGGTCAAAGCGGCATAGTGAGGTACATTTAAAATCCATGCTTCTCACACGTTTGGCAGTATGTGGCCAGCTCACGCGTCGTAAAACCTTCTGATTTATTTGTGTACGCACCAGACGTGAAAAACCAAAAAATATTGTGCATTCATAAACATTTCCGTAAACAAAATTAAAACACTTTCTTTCTATGAGCGACATTGCAACGCATGCCTGGTATTCGCTAGTATATTTAAAAAAAAACCATGAAAAATTTGATGGTTAATTCAGTTGCTGGAAATTTAACAAGAGTGTTGTATTTATATCCGCATTATTATCAAACGAAAAACCAAAACCATGCACATTTTAACCACATCAAGAACAATGAGCTGGCAATCATTTTAACGGGGCATGTAATGTAAAATTCATGTTTATAAATAATAAAGCTCGCAAATAAAGTCGATACAATGCCAATAAGCGCGCTTTGTTGTGGTTTGAGTTTTGCCATTTGTGCGTATATGACGATTTTTCATTATTCCTATTTTACATCTCTATTTATTTTGGACATTTAGACCAAACCATTTTCCCTTCAAATTTTTCCTAGCTTATGAAAACGAAATATTAAAAAAATGCAGAAGGATTTTGTTTTCGCACGTATTCAGTTTGGCAGACAAAAGCAAGTAAAAATGCTTTTTATGTAGTTTTTTTTTATTTGCCATGCTCTGGTTCAATATTTTGGGGGTACCTGATATAAATTTAACCTTCTTCCAATTTGTTTTTTTTTTTTTTTTTTCATTATTGTTTTTAGGGTGTTATGCTGTGTTGCGCTACCTCCTTTTTTAGCCAACGTTTCGGAAAGCATTATAGTGTCCATCATCAGGGCAGATCTGGTAGATCTTCTATCTTCTTCCAATATGAATCACATTAATAATAATTAAAATCATGTTTTAAGAAAACAATCGTAAAAAGTATTTTAATATAATAAACACATATGTATTTTCAATTTTCGACCTAGTTGCGCCATCTCTTGGATCCATTCTGGATATACATATACTGTGTGCCAGCTAGTAGCCAATTAAGGCAATGTTCGCAACTGGTACTCAAACCCAGACCTCTCGTCTAACCGGGACGTGCGCGTTAACCAATTTCGCTATTGCTACCTTCTGTCAAATCGTCACAATTGTCAATCTCATATTTAACATTTTTTGAAATAACAGTATCATCTTCAACTAATTATTTTTTCATATTATGGGCAACTGCCCTAAACACTATAATCCTAAATAAAACTAGTTAATCAAATAAAATTTGATTCGGATTGCGAGTCAAGAACCTTACCGCCAGACCTCTCCAGCTGCACTGGGACAGCAATGGGAGGGATGAATTAATATGTCCGTAACTACTGAACACACTGGCTCCCAGATTCTTACCCACTCTTCAGACCCTTTTCCTTCGCACGACTGCCTCTCCTTCCTTAAAAAGACCCTCCACTCAGAATCACCAAAGATGTCATCGCTAATTACAACATTATTAAAAAAACTGAACCGCACAGAGATTGACGCTAAACGGGAACCGGTCAAATGTCAAACACTCGGAATGTTAATGAATTTAAAGCACTAACCATATTTTTCAGCGGAACTGAAAAACTCTTTTAATAAAAATTGTCTTTAAGAATACCTCAAATTGTAATATTTAATTGATGAAGACAATATCAACAACACTTGATCAGAAATCTGAAACAAAAAATCAGAAAAAGATAAAGTCTCTTATAGTCAAATTCCTGGATGTGACCTTATCTAATATTGTCTACATTAATAAAAAAATTAATAATTTCTTTTTCGTTATATGCTTAAAACTTATCTAATAATTTCTTCCCTAAATACGTACTTGCATACCATGCACCTACTACTGAACACTATACCAACATTACCTTGTTCTGTTTCCTTTTTAACTGTAATGTACCTATTTACTACCGAACAATACATATTTAATATCTTCTATATAAAAATCTCGTGTCACGGTGTTTGTGGTTGCACTCCTCCGAAACGTCTTGACCGATTTTTATGATTTTTTTATGTATATTTGGTAGGTATGAAAATATGTAGGTTTTAAAGTATATTTCATACAATGAATAACTTATCACTTTGTATAAAACCACTATATTTAAAACAATATCAACATGTTTCGACAACAATGTTGTCTTCATCAGGATATGTTACTATGATAAATGACAAACAAGTATAGACAAATTAGAATAAATAAGAATAAATCAATAATTTGTCTATACTTGTTTGTCATTTATCATAGTAACATATCCTGATGAAGACAACATTGTTGTCGAAACATGTTGATATTGTTTTAAATATAGTGGTTTTATACAAAGTGATAAGTTATTCATTATATGAAAAATGATGCCACAAAATAAATTTGCGAAGTTTGAAGAAATATATTTCATACCGCTAGGTGATTAGGGTGTCCCTATCCAGAAAAAAATCAATTTTTTCACAATTTTTTTTAATTATTTTTATTTGGCATCAAAAAATACCTAAAACCTCAAATTTTAACCCTCTTACCCCCGCCCTTCCAATTTTTAATTGCGATTTTAGTATTTTTGCATGAACAATTAACTTAACCGTCTTTTGTATATCAAACAGAACGAAATTATTTATGTTGTTGAATGACAGATGACGCTACGTCCGCCTCATCGAACTTTCATCCACACATGCGCAAGACATTCACGAGAGGCATGGCGTCATTTTGGTATTTTATTCGGCATCATGCTCTCGCGTGGGCAAACCATCGAGCTTATTTGTGTTGGCTAAAGATAGACTGACAAAAAATATCGTACACTCAATTGCTCTTCGAAATTCATATTGATTTTCTTTATTTCATTTACCTACTTTAGTTAATGTTTTTTTTATTGTTTTAATCGGCGGTCATCGTCTACAGCGCTCCATTCCTCTTTCTGTCATAGATGCCATTCCCACACACTTACAATACATTCTTATTTTTTATTTAATAACCAAAATATTCACTAGAAATAATTTTTATGGCAGAACACCGTTTGACGGGTCAACTCGTTAAGTTATAAATTACTACAATAATAGAAATTAGTCTCCCAACTACGAATGTTTGGGATTTAAAGAGCTACCCGCAAAGCGGAAAGAAAGGGGAAAATCAAGGATTTACGACTTACCCTATTTTCTTCCAATTTTGCTGGTTCATCACTTTAGCCACCAAACTCGCGAGCTCATGATGGTTCTTATCTATTTCGACATAGTCGAACGTAATCAAACACGATGACAAATAACTGTACTTGGTCGGCATAAGGTATGTAGGTAGATGGAAAAAATATTTGTGGGTAGGAACCACAATTTCGGAAAAAGATACAAAGATGAATGCTAGGTACAACGAGCTAACGCTAGTAATGGAAGACAAGTATTAAAATCACATGTGTGCATAAAAACCTAAGGTAAAACCTACTTGAAAATAAAAGGAAATTGGAAAGAAAGGCGAATTTAAAGATAGAAATGTAGCATAGACGAATTACACGGACGAGTAAATGGACGAGTAATGGTCATATCATGGGACTAGTTTCAAACACTTGTGAGACCATTTTGAATAATGTGTTATAATTGAATGCCCAGAGAAGATGTATTATTTAAATAACACTCAAAAGGACCTTTCTAGGAGAAGGGGAAACAGGGCACCGTTTGAAAGGGGCTAGCTGCTTTTAAAATATTAATATGGTTTAAAACTATGAGAGAATTGTGAACTGTTTTTACCATTTTTAGTCGGTAGCACCTCAAACATATTGAAAAATTTTAAGATAATATTTTTTTCACGTCTTGTAATAAATTTTATTTGGCAGTGAATTTGGATATTTTTTAAATATTTCTCTTGATAAAACTTTGCTTTACTTCTTGCATAAAATGTGAAAAATATGCATTCCTCAATTGGGAACTGGCAATGAACTCACATTTATTTTAGATACGATCATTCCTATCTTATTCGAATTAAGCCAACAAAAACGTACAAATATCGCTTTTTCCATAAAACCAACGGTGCGCTGCTTAGATATTTTTATTTCTTCAGTTAGAATGAGTTTTCAGTTGCTCACAAAGTACAAATAAAGTTAAATGCAAATAACCAGGGAAGTTCAGTTCACGTGCTGAAATAATAAAGAAGGATTGCTTCAATGGCAATCCATAAAAGATGAACATTCGATGCATAATGCACTGACGAAAGCCACAATGTGGAATGCTTTTGTATTTATGACCATTTGAATTAGTTTAAAATCGGTATTGTATGTTTAGAATTTTGAAATTCTGATCCACCCAATATTCTTATGTATTCTTTTTTCTCGTTTATAATAAGAAATGGTGCTATAAGTATTGTTGTTTATTAATATGACCTACATATTTTATAGACTTAAGGAAGTACTAAACATTGAAAAATTGAAAATGATCTACTTTTCCCTAGTGCAATCATCAATCACTTATGGCATTATAGGATGGGGTGGTGCACTTGATACATTTATTAAGCCTCTACAAATAATTCAAAAACACATAATTAAAGTCATATATAACAAAAATAAAACATTCTCGACTAACTTATTATACAAAGAAACTAAAATATTTAATATACGTAAATTATTTATATTACAAACTTTGAAATATGTATTTAAAAACAAAAATAATTTCGAAATAAATGAAAACAGAATGAGCAAAAGAATAAATAATATATTTTACACCCCACAAACAAATACTAAATTATTGCAGACACATAGCAGTTTCATTGGTCCTCGTTCATTTAACCTTCTACCACTACAAACTCAAATGATAAATAAAATGATAAAATATGTAAAAGAGGTAAAATTATGGTTGAATAATATAGATATTGAAACGCTATTTCTATTAATTTATCCTTCCTTTTATAACACACTTTCTGTAACTTTCTAAACTGTAGTACAATATGTTTTCTGTTTATTTTTTTTACAATAACTAAAAAAAAAAAAACAGTATGTTTTTTCCATATTTTATAATAGCAGAAAAAAACCTTTTTCACTTGTTCTACCTATGAAATACTAATTTTATATTTTATATGTTTTTTAAGTCTATTTTATACTTTGGGTACTTAGAATTATAATATTTTGTTTTAATATTACCCACACTCAGTCAGAGCCTTAGTGGGTTTTCATTTCTTGTTCATACTATTTGTTATTATATATTATGTTATTATATGGTATACTATTTGCTATTATACATTATATGTATAAAGAAATGAGAATAAATAAAGTTTAAAAAAAAAAAATAATAATAATTTTTATAACTTCTTCACATCGGCAGATTTGCTGTACAGTCACCGAACAAAGCTTTTTATTAAAATGAAGGAAGTCGCTGATGATATTGAATTCCATTTATTAATACTGCTAATATTGCACCATGCCATCAGAGACCTCTTTCGAAAATTTTTTTTTTTTTTGTATACGGCAAGGGTTTTATTATTTGCGACAGTGTGTCCATTGAACCTCGATACAATGGGGAACGTATCGGAGCTGAAAGATCATGGAGATAAGATATGAGGTAGAACCCGGTTATCAATTTAATTTTCTGGCCTTTCACTTACGGAAACTTTTAGAAAGCCAATTTCACCGATTTTAATCACTTCTACTTTAAAAAAATATTTTGATGGATATTAAAATAACAAAATTTTAATGAGTCTAGTTTTTGAACTGTTAATTCGTGGTGGATTTCCAATGTATTGGAATTGAAATGAAAACACTTTTGCACTTTCTTCCACTTATTTATTTTCACGACCGGTTTCATCCTACTACGGACATTTTCAGACTGGTAGGTACGGTATTTTACCCCTGCCTAAGTTAGTATAAATACCGTAGCACAAGAATTTCAACTACCAGTCCGAAAATGTCCGTAGTAGGATGAAACCGGTCCTGGTAAAATAAATAAGTGGAAGAAAGTGCAAATGTGCAAGTGCAAGTGGTTTAATATCGCTCGGTCATACCTAGAAAGGTCTCAACATTAATTCACAATGTGGAAAATTACCCCTCGTAGTATCCGATTTTCCGAAATGTATGATCTGATAGTAAAACAAAACCAGTTACTTTATTTGAATTCCATCGTACCTCGTTGCATTTTTCCCCTATCTTTCCTGTTCGTCGACCACTTTCACGAAGCCCGCACGAGTGCTCCAGTTTGCTGGGAGTGGAGTCCAATAGACACTGGAGTGGTCACTAACGAAACCCATTGTCGGTGGAAGCGATACCCTGTCTCGTACTGAGCACTGAACACTGAGCGGCGGAGAGTTATATAAACGGTACCGTACAGATAGAAACATATTTTATCCAAAATCTTTTAGAAGCGGTGCATTTGTGAATTGGAGATTTTTACGACGTGTTGAGGTTATACGGTTACAGTATTGAAGTACATTCTCACTGAAGATCTACAGTTCATAGGTTAAACGTTAAACAGTAAATTTCTAAGTAACTAGATTTGAAAGATGTAAAATCATCTATCTTATGTTCATAGAAAATTGCACGTTGACTTATAATCAGGTTTTTTTCCTGAAGTTACATTTCTTCTTAGATGAATAACAAAAGCGCCAGAATCATTGTCGAGACTAAAGTAGGTTTACACTTATAGTATTTTGGTATTGATCTAAATACAAAATTATTTTATGGGACGACAATAAATTCGTTTACCTTTTTTAAAAATCTTTTACTTCTTTGAAAAAAAACCGCAGCAAAAACAAGACAATTCTCAACGTAGGATTCATGATTCGATAGACCTAGCTACATAAAATGAACCAATATAAAATCTTTTGCTTAGTACTGTGATCAATAGATGTCCACTCGATAGGGTTATATTAGTATTTCTACAGTAACTACTAAAATATTTCGACAGAACAACTCTAGCTTTAAACGAAAATTGTTTTTAAAAATACATTTACTAACAATTTTCCTATGAACTTGCAGGTGTGAGTGCCCGTGAAGCAACTTTGTAAGCCTACATAAAAAAAATCATGTTTGATTCTTGTAAAATTTAATATGACATAAAAAAGATGATTGACATTTTATTTCTTCTTCTTCAGTGATGACCGAAGAAATTACCGAGACTTATCCAAATAATCCTCAAAACGACACAAAAGCCGCTGTCAAGTAAGATTGCAAAACCAGGGGGGCAGGAGCACAGAAACCCGAGGAGCAGAGCCTACTCTCCTCAAGTACCTTCACCGTAATCCGTTTAAAATTAAATTTTGGTCGGAGAAAAATGCCGAATTCACTCGGAGCAGAAAATATCCAGTTTGCAAACAATTGCTAGCTGTTCGAATGGAAATCCCGAGAAAGGGTGTTTGTTCACGTCCGTGCCGGGCCAGTCGAGGGAATGAAACAGTTGATATTATTTATTGGAAGCTTAGGTGAGGAAATTCTGGAATGAACTAAGGAATCACTTAAGCATTTTAGTTATAAATTTCGCACTTCAAACTGATTTTAAGTAACAGTATACAAATATGTAAAATTACACAATGTTTTGTAAGTTGGCTTTCTTACATGTTCCAGATATAATTTTAAACACGCATACATCTCAATCTGAATATAATAAACTAGTGGTTCATGTTCATAATACAGGACTAACTGCAAACGATGGACTTATAATTCCCAGATACCTAAATAAATACGGTCAAAGAACTCTAGAATACTGTGAGAGAGGTTTTAGGGTGGCACACCTGTTTCCGGCCATACAAGAGCGAGACAGGTGATCCCGCATATAAAAGGAGATGCAGGCCTCTCCTTACTCTCTTTTTCCAACCGCCAACACGTTAGTTAGGACGTATTTATAGCCATTACTTATAATAAATATCCATATCGCCAATACGCGCATTATTTATAAATAACCTCGCCTACACTCGAGTCTGTATTTAACAGTGGCGCAGCCTACGGTACACGATTCTGCACAATACGGCAGAAATATCGCGAAAAGAATCGACGCGCAAAAAAAAATTTGGCACAAAAATTTGGCAAAAATACGCGGTAACATTATTATTTCGGGTCGGTAAGAAAGGCCGGACCGAAATTATTCCAACACTTCACTGCAAGGAGTGAAGTGCAAGAAGACACTGGAGCCAGCCAGCTTTTCGGAAGGGGGAAGCACGGGAGGTCCAGCGTCAATCGACATCTCTGAGGGTCAAGGATCGGAGATCCAGGTCGCAGGAGTGATCTGGGGTAGCCATCGGTGTTACTGTGTGACGGGTCTGGAAGGAGCCATCAATTCACAGGGTCAAGGAGCAGTTTCCGGAGCAGGGTCCAGGGAGCAGACGGCAGAAGAAGAAGCCTCATTGGGAAGTTTTTGTTTTTTCTGTTTTCTTTCTCTCTATTTGGGTACCTTCTGGGCATTGGGAACATGGAGTCTCGAGGATTGGAGTCCTTCAGTTTGCGTGACGGGAACTGGGAGAACTTCAAGGTCCGCCTCGGACAATTTCTCCTCGTGAATGATGAAAAGTTTGCATCGGATGATAAAAAAAGGGCTATTTTCCTGAATGCATTGAAAGATGATTGTTTTTCCTTATTGGTTAATTTGTGCATTCCTAAAAAGGTAACAGATATTAAGTTAGAAGATTTGATATCTAAACTTGATGAGTATTGTTGTTCAACGAAATGTTTTTTTGAAGAGAGATCTAAGTTTTACAGTGCTAAACAAAGAAATGACGAATCAATCCGTGAGTTTGCAGTGCGGTTAAAGTCTCTTTCTACTAATTGCAAATTTGGGAATAGTTTATCAGTAAATTTAAGGGATTTCTTTGTTTTGGGTTGTAAACCAGGAAAGGTAAGGGAAAAATTATTTCTCGAGGGTGAATTACACTCGTTCGAAAAATGTTTACAAGTCGCCGAGTGCATTGACCTCGTAGCTTCAACTCAAGCGCAGTCCCGAGTTGATAATACGGTTTACGCTAATGTACAGCTCAAGGCCGGTCGACTCTCTTTTAATAATTCGCGTGTGAAAGACAGAGACGTGAAGCGTTTCGGGCATAGCAACCGGGCACGGTCACAGTCGCCAGCGAACGCTGTGAAACAAAATTGTACCGTTTGTGGTCACAATAATCACATCGCGACGGAATGTAGATATAAAAATTATTTATGTAAAATTTGCAGTACGAAGGGTCATCTCGCAAAACAGTGCAAGCGTTCCTCAACACGTAAGAGTGTGAATACTTTGTTGTCGGACACAAAGTTGGGTGAAGTTAATAGTGTCGAACCATTTTTTATTGAAGTTTCACTAGACGGGATCAAGAGTAAATTCATGGTAGATTCTGGAGCATCTTGTTGCGTAATTTCCAAGGAGTGTTATTTCAGTAAATTCAGTAGAATCAAGCTAGTGCACGAAGACATTAGTCTACGGGGTTTTGACAATACGCTCGTGAAAGTGGTAGGTACAATTACGCCACAAGTGGAATTTAACGGTCAGTGTCACAATTTGAAATTTGTTGTTGTCACAAGTGCTTCGTTATCGATAGTGGGGCGTGATTTTATGAATCTTTTTAACGTCGGGATTAACGGAATCGTAAACAGTATAAAACAGAATACTTTGAAGCAGCGATTAGTAAAAAAATTCCCGGAAGTTTTTACGGATAAACTAGGAAAATTTAATAAGTACGAAGTGAATTTAACTTTAAAAGAGACCGCTATTCCGATATTTCGTAATCACAGAGTTATGCCGTTCGCTTTGAAAGAAAAAGTCGAAAGGGAGTTAGATAGTTTACTGTCAGACGGTATTATAGAGCAAGTCCAGTTTAGTGAGTTTGCAAGTCCAATTGTTCCAGTAATTAAGAAAAACGGTAGTATTAGATTATGTGGTGATTATAAATCGACAGTGAATAATCAGTTATTAGTTGACAAATATCCATTACCTAGGATAGAGGAGCTATTAACGAAAGTAAATGGTGGGAAAGTTTTTGCAAAAATCGATCTTAAATCGGCGTATAGTCAATTTGTTTTAAAAAAGGAGTGTAGGCGTTTTACAACAATCAATACCCATTTAGGATTGTTTCAGTATAAGCGGTTAGTGTACGGGTTATCTCCCGCGCCAGCTATATTTGCAAAGGCAATGGCAAATTGTTTGTCAGGATTACAGAACATGACGTTTTATTTGGATGATATTATCGTGATAGGGGAAGACGAAGACGATTTAGAGAAAAACGTATGTGTCGTGTTAGAAAGGTTGAAACATTGTAATCTAACAGTGAATAGTGACAAGTGTGAATTCAATTTAAAAGTTATTGAGTTTTTAGGTTATAAAATAAGTGAACAAGGGATTCAACCGTGTGAACGGAATAAAGAAGCCATTTTAAATGCACCAGCACCTAGTGATTTAAATAATTTAAGAAGTTTATTAGGTATGATTAGTTATTATCGTAATTTTATTCCAAATATGGCAAATATATTGTCACCATTATACGAATTACTTAAAAAAGATGTTAAGTTTCAATGGGGTACGGAGCAAGAAAATAGTTTTGCGATAATTAAAAGAATATTAACTTCGGATAGGATTTTAACGCATTTTGACGAAAATATACCTGTGAAACTTGTCACAGATGGTAGTTTTAATGGGGTAGCAGCAACATTACTTCATAGGTTTCAAAATGGCGTAGAAAGACCGATTGGGTTCGCAAGCAGAACTTTAACTAAAGCGGAAAAGAATTATTCTATTCTAGATATTGAAGCAACAGCAATTATTTTTGGAATTAAGAAGTTTTATCAATATTTGTACGGCAGAGAATTTATTTTAGCTGTGGATAATCAGCCGTTAGTGAGAATTTTAGGTGAAAATAAAGAAGTACCTAAGATTGCCGCGTCAAGGTTACAGAGATATGCTATTATGTTAGGTTCGTTTAATTTTAAAATTGAATATGTAAAATCGAAAAATAATTGTTCAGACTTTCTGAGCAGGTGTCCGATTGAAAAGGTTAGCTGTGAAGATGAGATAGAGTCTGATTACATTAATTATTTCGAGAATAATGGGTTTAATTTGTCTTTAGACGTGATAAAAAGCGAAACCGAAAAGGATGATGTGTTAGGTCAAGTAAAAAATTTTCTTATCGAAGGTTGGCCAGCATCAGTAAAAAAGGCACAAAGTGGTAACTTTATTAGAATTTTTTGGGAAAAAAGGTTAGAATTGTCTTTGATAAATGGGTGTGTTTTATATCAACATAGGGTTGTTGTACCTGAGTCTTTAAGACAAGAGGTTTTAAAGATGTTACATAGATCTCATTTAGGGGTTTTTAAGACTAAAGGTATTGCAAAAAGCTTTGTCTGGTGGCCAAAAATTAATCAAGATTTGGAGAAAATAACGGAAAATTGTAGAGATTGTTTAGAAATTAAACCAGAATCACAAAAGAGTTCTTTAGCAGTGTGGCCATATGAACCTGAAGTATGGTTCAGGGTACATATTGATCATGGTAGTTTATATAACAAAATTTTTTTAGTGGTGGTAGACTCTTCTTCAAAGTGGATTGAGTGTCTGGAAGTAAACAGTCTGTCTTCAAAAGAAAATATCGAAATACTTCATAGATTATTTTCGCAATTTGGTTTTCCAGCAACTTTAGTTAGTGATAATGGTACGTGTTTTTGTTCTGAGGATTTTGAAAATTTTTGTAAGAAAAATGGGATAGAACATATCACTAGTCCAGTCAATCACCCTAGTAGCAACGGGCAAGCTGAAGCTACAGTAAAGACTTGTAAAAATTTCCTTAAAAAAATTTGTAAACATAATGGATTTCCTTCAGATTATAAAGAAAAGTTAGGTAACTTTTTAGCAGACTATAGGAATACAGTTCACGCAACAACAGGATGTGAGCCATCTGTATTATTAATGGGTAGAAAAATTAGAACAGTATTTGACTCTCTGATTCCAAGGAAAATTGAGGATAGAACGGGTAGTTCAGGTTCTACTCGACGAAACAAAGTAATAAAAAAGGTTACTCAGAGCCAAAACAATCAGAAAAGACAATATAAGGGTAGAGTTAAATCAGGTTTTAATATAGGTCAGAAAGTAATGACTAGAGATTTCAGATCTCAGGGTAATAGGTTATGGGTCCCTGGGGTTATTGTGGATAAAAAAGGTAGTAAAATATATTTCATAAAAATTAACAAGTCTAATATGGTGTGGAAAAGACATTTAGACCAGCTAAAGGAATTACATGTTTCATGGCAGGAGGAAGATAACCAGGAATTCGCGTCTGACACGTTGGAATTGTCGACGGACGAATTAGATCTCTCCGGTATGTTACGTAATAGAAGTGTCTCTAATTCTGTTTCTCCATGTTTCAGGTCTAACCCATGGCAAGGAAGGCTTCGGCCCAGGTGACAGCACTTCGCAGTCGAAATGGACAGAAATGGACAGAAGGGAAACAGAAAGAACAAAAACAAATGTTTTGTTAATTTTAAATGTAATGTGTTAATTTTAAATGTGAAATATGAAATATAAAATATATTGTATGAAATATGTAGCTATAGGTATCACTTATGTAGCCAGGATTCTCCCGTTTAAGTAGGGGAGGATGTGAGAGAGGTTTTAGGGTGGCACACCTGTTTCCGGCCATACAAGAGCGAGACAGGTGATCCCGCATATAAAAGGAGATGCAGGCCTCTCCTCACTCTCTTTTTCCAACCGCCAACACGTTAGTTAGGACGTATTTATAGCCATTACTTATAATAAATATCCATATCGCCAATACGCGCATTATTTATAAATAACCTCGCCTACACTCGAGTCTGTATTTAACAAATACCTTGTTCCAATAATTTACAACATGTTACCCAACGCAATAAAAAGCTGTGAATTGAGTTTCAGGAGGAAATGTACGCTAAAAAAATGGTTAAGTGAAAGAACTTTTTTGTACTAATCTCGGTTTTTCCGCTATTAGTTTTAATGTTTTTTCCATTATTATTTTTTCTTGTCTTTTCTTTTTATATCTTTAATTTTCTCTGTTCTGTATTTCTTATAAATTTCATTAACAATTTTTTTTTTTTTCCAAAATACATGTTTTTTTTTTAATATATAAAATGTAATAATGTGTATATTTTATGTACTTATCTGAATTTAAAAAAAAGTAAATGTCAAAAGAACCCGTTGACAAACTGATATCAATCAGTTTAACGGGACTTAATTTAAAAATCTAAAAAAAAACTGTAAATAAATAATAAAGGAATTTTATTAATTAAAAAAATTAAAAAATTTACTTCATTTCATAACCGGCTTTATGAAAGTGTAAGAATTTTAATCTACCGGTTCCATTATTTTTATTGGTTAATAAAAATAATTGATTATATTGCAAGTTAAATTTATATGACTTTATGTCCGGATTAAATCTTCCTTACTGGAAAAACTAAACCCTTCCATACACTTTTCCACAAACTATCATCTAGTCTAGTCAATCCACGCTATGCAAGTGCACTATATAAGTATAATAAATACAAGAACAACATGTCAACCTACCAGAGACCAAATGTGAAAATAATTCACCGACTCCAGATATTTTCATATCAGAGGGTTCGGCTCGGTAGAACTCCTAACTGGACCGGTAAATCCTACTGATCCCTCAATATAAATATTTAAAAAATCTTTTGTAATCCTACATGTATTTAAAGTGACTGATTTTTGCATTTTGAAATATAAATTCTTGACGACAAAACTTACTTGAAATAATCTGGTTTCAACGCCGAGTGATGGTCCCGGGGTGATTTCCACTTGTAACAGTTGCCTTTTAACATTGTCGGAAGATCAATTTCAGCCATTAAAGAGGTCTTCGATCCTTTAGAAACAGCAGCACGGGAAGTAGGACTGCAGGTTAATGTCAACAAAACGAAAATGATGATACAGAGCAGGAACCCTTCACACAGAAGAAGAAGTAGTGCACAATTCAAAGACAACTACTCATACGAAGTGGTCGACCAATTCACCTACCTGGGCTCCAGTCTGACAGAGAACAATGAGGATCCAGCAGAAATCAGAAGGAGAATCACAGCAGCCAACAAAACATTCTTCTCTTTGCTGCCAGTGTTTAAGTCACATAGTGTCCACAGAAAAACCAAAATAACCATATATAAGACCATTATTAGAACTGTATTGGCATATGGATGTGAGGCGCTGACACTGACGGTAAAGATGGCTGAAATGCTGGATACTTTTGAAAGAAAAGTTCAGAGAAAAATATGTGGACCCGTGAAAGAGGGTGAACAGTGGCGCATCCGGCACAATACAGAATTGTATGATATATATAAGGCACCTAGCATCTCAACACATATGAGACTCCTCAGGCTGAGATGGGCTGGGCATGTACAGAGAATGCCGGATACATGCGTCCCAAAAAGAATTTTGACTGGACACCCAGGTGGAAAGAGAAAAGTGGGAAGACCCAGACTGAGGTGGGAAGACGAAGTAAGAGGGGATGCAGCACAGCTTCTCCAGGTACCAAATTGGAAGTCAGCCGCTGAGGACAGGAGGAGTTGGAGGCGACTGTTGCAGGAGGCCAAAGCTCGATATGGGCTGTAGCGCCATCGAAGAAGAAGAACAGTTGCCTTTTAATTTTCTGTATATTGTTCTGTTTCATTTTTCGTTCAGATTTATTAATAATATCTTCTTCTCCAATTATTATACACTAATATAAATGTATAAAAATATTATATTTGCTTTCGGACTTCCCCCAAGATTTGGACTAAGGAAGACAAAAATGTGTGATATGGTTTCATGTGTTTTGACATAGTATTTTTTTTAATCTCCGTGGATCAACAGAAATGTTTTGGAAATTCGAAAAACGTGATGATTTAAACATTCTGCAAAGGGAAAGCCTTGATAAATTCTTCACTTCAGAGCTTAAGGGCCATTAACCAGCCAGCGACCGAGAATTCAAATTTCGTCGAAAGATGTTCTTACGATCATACAGGGCGGTTCCAATGAGAAAGATTAACTATTCTGCGTTCCAGCTTTTTAAAATAAGAACTCAATATCGATTTTAATTCTTTCAAAATTAGCTTTAATTTATACCTACATTAAAAAGTGCTGAAAGGCGTGATGATAAAACTATTAATATTTTGAACTTTTGAAATTATTTTTTGATCAAAAGTATTTTTTTAATTTTTCAATAATGTCTAAGCAAAATAAGAATGTAAAAAAAATCCAAAATATATTCGTTTGTAAGACCGTAAATAAATTAGACAAACTGAAGTATTTTCGTCACAAAACACGTGCGCGGATCTTTTTTCAAATCATTTTAATTAAACTAAAATTAAAATTATGAATAGTAGCTTTCCCAGATAATTTATTGATTTATTTTACTGCATGATCTTATGATTTGAAATGTGTTGTAAATACAAAATTTAGTTTGAAAATTTAACAAATCTACCAACGACCTACGGTAAAACCTTATTGTACTAAAAATAAACATATTTTCTCAAAATTTAAAACATAGCTTCACTAGATGAAATGTCTTTCGAAATCAATTTATATTTTTTTCTGGAAAAGAGTCAATACGTCTAAAATTTGATTTAAAATGACATATTTCCATTTGTGTCTGGTTATTCCCTCTTAACGTCCAAGAACGTTTGCTACTTCAGAAAACATGTTTCTGCTTTGCACGAAATTATCGCATTTTAAATAAATTTTTCAAGAAAAAAATAAAATATTTTTGTAACCCGGCAGTTGAGAAAGAATTATCAGACAGCAATTCTATAAACCATAAATATTCAAATATATGGACAACAGACAGGCAGTACACACGACAAACATAACGACCTTCAAAACACTCAACATAAAGTGACCTATATTTTCTGTCTGAGAGACTCTTAGAGGAAGATTTACAGCCTAACAAAATGTTTTAAAATAAGCTTCAAATATAAGCAGTAATCACAAACCATAACAATTTGGGCATTCCTTGGTCGTAGCTGGCTCGTAATCGACTTTGAACACGTTGTGTTTGACATCAAATGTTGATTCCTTTGATAGCAAGTGCTCATCTCTGAAAGCAGGCATTCCTTGGGGCAGGAATCGTCAACACATTGTAAAAAAAAATAAATTATTAATTAAATTTTATTTGCAAGCACCATCTGTTAGTCTCACCTATCGATAAACTCTATTTTCCACTTTTAATAAGCTGAATTGTGGTATAGCGTTCTAAATTGGTTACAAAAAAGACCTAATATCTGAATTTTTTCAAGGTAATTATTTATTGATGCCACGAATCTAATACTAGTTTACAATCAGATTTTATCAAGGTTTTCACTTTAATATAGATCTTCTTGAAGATGAATCTACCATTATTATTGGTATTCACATTGAAGTATGGCCTACGAGTATTGTGAATTCCACAAATTCATTTTTCATTTTTATTTATGTTTATTTAGGAAGGACACAGTTGGGTATAAAGTAATTGTACATTAAATAGTGAAAATAATTTAAACCAATTAAGTTCCATTTATAATATTTAGTTGTGTTTAATGATTATGTGATTATGAATCAAGTGGTCAAAAGTATCGAAAAGGTAATAATAATCAATTCAGAAACAATAGTTTCCAGTAGTTGTTTAAAATAATAATAAAAAATGTTAAGTAAAAAGTTATTAAAAAGAAAAAAATAATCAAGAAATAATAGTTTTCATTTAAGTACATTGTACGGTTAGTTTGATTTTAAACGATTTAAGGCTACAATGGAAAAGGTCAATAAGGGCTTTATAAGTTTTGCAGATACGCCCGAGGTTTATAGCCCGATATAAAGGTTTTCCTGATCAAAGTAGTCAATTTCATATTAAGATTATTTTATTGATTTTAATTCTTTTTATTAAATACTTTCTGTATAACAACGTAATTAGTCCCAATTAATTTGGATTTATTAAACTGTAAAAAAACTATTTGTCTCATACTTATAATTATGGTTTTTTGGTACAGGGATATATTAAAAAATGTTACGGGTCGGATTGAGTTGTAGGATTCCTAACAGAAAGCAACTTTATGAACTTAAGTATATCTTAAGACTTGTTAGAAGGCAATTGAAGTATTAGATCCCATTCAACATTTCAAATTGGTTTTTTTTTGCTCTTTCAAAAAATATTCTTAATCCAATCTTTTTATTGTGTTTTGGCTGTAAAAAGTTTAGTGTGTTGGAATCTTCTCCCCCCTGATCTTCCAGGAGTCACTTCTTGCTGCTCATTTTCAGATATTTATATAATTTTTTTACTTCTGTCTCTTTTTATATAAGCTGTAATTTTTTGAACAATGGAGGAGGATTTCCCTCCTGTACCCCTTACAAAGCCCCCAGATCCCCCTCCTGACCCTCCAGATGGAGACATTTCAGATAAAATAGACTTTTCAGAACATTCAAACATTTCAGACAATGAATCTGTCATCCTAACCTCAATTAAAAAAAGAAAATTTAGTCCCCTTTCCCCAAAAAAACATGATTCGCCTTTGTCTTCTCAGTCCCCTCCAGCTCTTCCTCAACCTCCTCCAACAATCTTTTACTCTACTCATTCCCGTGGCCCCTACATTGTATATGCGCAAAAAACTGAACAAGGTAAAACCATCCATCCTCTTGAATTTGGTAAATTTCTTTCAAATAACAAGAACCTTTCGATTAAACCTGGAGGTGTTAAAGCCGAGGGTCGCTTCCGAATCTCTGTTGAATTCCTGTCAGGTTCAGCCGCCAACAACTTTATCAAAAATATATTTATTTCATCTAATTCTAAATTCAAGGCGTACATCCCAACTTTCAATGTCACTCGAATGGGCCTGGTCAGGGGTATCTCGACCGATCTGTCCATTCCAGAAATCCTATCCTCACTTTCAACCCCTTAACACATCGGCAATCCCATAAAAGCCAGGAGGCTAAATTATAAGGACACCTCTGAGGGCATCGTTTCCTGGAAGCCCTCCCAATCTGTCGTCATCACATTCGAAGGACAATCTCTTCCCTCCCATATTTATTTATTTTTCAACTCCTTACCAGTTGAAATGTACACTTATCCCACCACTCAATGTTTCAACTGCTGCCGTTTTGGTCATACCAAAGCTGCATGCAGATCCCCTCCCAGATGTTTCAAATGTGGAGAAAACCACTCGGCTGACCAATGTTCTTCTCTCTCTTCACCTAAATGTTTTAACTGCTTAGGCGCTCATTCCGCCATTAACTCTTCTTGCCCCGAACAATCTCGCCAAAAAAATATAAAAATTTCTATGGCCTCTGAGAACTTGTCTTTTCTGCAGGCTTCTAAATTATTCCCGCCTGTCAAAAAATCATTTTCCGAGGTTTTAGCCAGTAACTCTT
Source organism: Limnephilus marmoratus (assembly GCA_917880885.1). NCBI lineage: Eukaryota > Metazoa > Arthropoda > Insecta > Trichoptera > Limnephilidae > Limnephilus > Limnephilus marmoratus. The sequence goes on along the minus strand of OU862923.1, from coordinate 24,835,982 downwards.
CATCCAACCCTCTCGCCACCTCCTCAACATCTTCCCGTTCAACAAAATTCACATACAAAAACCCTATCTCTAAACAGGCTCGTGGATACGATCAGCAACAACACAACTCACTTCTCTTAAATCCCAATGGTTCTCCTCTTTCACACGCCACAAATGGGTGCGCAAACAATTATAATTCATCTTCAACAAACTATCAAAAGCTTTCTGAACAACTCTCCCAAGATAATTCTTCATTTATTCAAACTCTTATTATGCTTCTAATTGACCTAATTTCTTCACAAACTAATCTACCGTCCAACGCTGCTTCTATTATTTCCACATTAAGATCATTTATTCAAAATGGCTCTTCAAGATGTCAGAATTCTTCAGTGGAATAGCCGCAGTGCTATTTCTAACAAATCAAACCTTCTTAACCTATTAAATTCAAACCTTGTTTCTGTGGCTGCTGTCTCGGAGATATGGTTTACTCCATCCACCCACTTTAATGTGGGAGGGTACTCCTGTCTCCGTGATGATCGCCCGGAAGGTACGGGCGGTGGTGCTGCCCTTTTTATTAAAAAATCCCTTCCGTTTTTCCCAATAAATAATATCAAACCCCCCAATGCTGACTTTCAAATGGTTGCAGCTAAAATAAAGGACACTTCCTTTGTTTCTATCTATCTTCCCCCAACATCGCACTTCAATAAACAAGCGTGGTTGCAAATTGTCCGTCAACTAAGCCCTCCTTTCTATTTATTGGGTGATTTTAATGCCCATTCCCCCGTCTGGGGTTCTGCTTTCTGTGATCGAGACGGTCGAAGTGTGATGGATTTCCTAGATGAATCCAACCTTTTTCTTTTGAATGACGGATCTCCTACTAGAATCTCTCGCCCCAACACAAACCCCAGTGCAGTGGATCTCTCCATATGCTCTATTAATCTGGCACCTCTCTCCTCGTGGGTGGTGTCCCCCGACCCCTGCTCCAGTGATCATTTCCCGATCACCATCACTTATCAAACTTCTTTCCATTCAGACAAGGCCCATATTTCGACAAAGATTAAAACAAAACACACCAAATGGGACGAATTTAACTCACATATGGATAAGTTTATACAAAATTTATCCTATACCGATACATTATCTGTCAAAGATGACTACGATAACTTCAAATCAATGCTCGTAACTGCAATCAATAAATCAAATCCTCCCCCTAAAACCAAATCTCTCAAAAAACTTCCTCCATCTCCCTGGTGGGATGAGGAATGTTCCAAAGTAGTGAGAATTCGGAAAGCTAAATCTCTTTCCTATCGTCACAATATGACTATGGAGAACTATCTCATATACAAAAATGCCGAAGCCAATGCCAAAAGGGTATTGAGGTCAAAAAAAAAATCCGGGTGGTACAACTTCTGCAGTTCAGTATCTCCGAACACTCCAATTTCGGAAGTTTGGTCTATGATTCGAAGATTTCGATCCTCCTTCAGTCCAACATCTCCTCGAGCTTCTCATTCTAAATGGATAGACGAGTTCTTGGACAAAATTGCCCCCCCTTCTGTACCTAACTTAGATGAAATAACTCCAATCCACAACACTCCTATGTCTGATCATTGGCTTGACTCTCCATTCACTTTAATTGAATTAAAAAATTGTTTATCAACAGTCAAGGACTCATCTCCAGGCAGAGATGGTATACCTTATAGCATTATCAAAAATAGTAATGATAATGTTCTAAATCACTTTTTAAGCATCTTAAATAAAATCTTCCAGACTGGCATAATACCTGATGACTGGAGTTCTCAAATAATCATCCCAATTCTAAAATTAAACAAATCACCCAATTCTGGATCCAACTATAGGCCAATTGCTCTTTCATCCACCCTTAGTAAAATTTATGAAAAATTAATTAAAAACCGGTTAGAATTTTTTGTCGAGAGTAATCATCTTCTCTCTCCATCCCAATTTGGATTTAGGAAAAAGAAATCTACACAAGATAACCTCGCCATCATCAGCACTGATATTAATTTATCCATTTCTAACAAAGAAGTATGTCTTGCAGTCTTTATAGACATAGAAGGCGCCTTTGACAATGTTTCCATCCCAATTCTTAAAAAAAAACTTTTAGGCCTTGGCTTACCCCTCATGTTTGTCCAATCTATTATTAATCTTTTTCTCGATAGGAAAATTTTCATTGAGCTACCAGATGTTACTCCTCAGAGTAGGTCAATTTGGAAGGGTTTACCCCAAGGCGATGTATTATCCCCCTTACTGTATAATATATACACACACGATATGCATGTCACCATTCCCCCTCAAGTAAAAGTTGTTGAGTTCGCAGATGACATAGCTTTCTTCTTATCATCCAAAATCATTCCTTCCGCCGTCAAATATCTTAATGAAGCCATGGATGCCCTATGCTCATGGCTTACTTTAAATGGTCTTGAACTTTCAGTACAAAAGAGTCAGTGTGTTACCTTCTCAAATCGTCATAATAACCCTCCTGTTCAAATTTTATTTAAAAACTCTCCAATCCCCAATGCTTCCGAAGTAAAATTTTTGGGAGTAACATTTGATAGGAAACTTAAATGGTCTTCCCACATTAATAATATAGTTACTAAATGTGAAAAAAATTTAAATATTATCAGATCATTGACTGGCGTTTGGTGGGGTGCTCATCCTATCTGCATTAAGTTGCTCTACAATGCACTTATTCGAAGTCATCTCGACTATGCCTGCCCACTTTTTAGTACTGCATCCAAAAATGCACTCAGTAAATTAGACAAAATTCAATCTAAGTCATTGCGAATAATAACTGGCGCGATGCAATCGTCGCCCATCAATTCCCTTCAAGTAGAATGTTCTGATCCTCCTCTTTATTTAAGGCGTCAATTATTTGCTGACAAATTTGTTCTTAAATGTTTAAATTCTAAAAGTCATCAGATTATTCCCAGAGTCTCGTTGTTCAACGACTCAACACATTCATCTACAATCAGAGCTCGAACTAAACCTCTCCCTGCCATCTGTAAAAATTTTCGCTCTCTCTCAGAGCTTCAAATTATCAAAAATGATCTTCTTCCTTTGTACAAATTAAAATATAGTCACGTCACCCTATCCCCAACGATTTTAGAAGGGATCGGCATCCTTAAAAGTCATTCCAATCTCCCAGCCCGTACTGTCAATAATATGTTCAATGACATTATTTCTTCTAAATGGCCCAACTCTTCTCTTTTATTTACTGATGGCTCCAAATCTCCGGACTCTCCTAACTGTGGTATTGGTATTAACGTTTACCACAATAATTCTAATGAAATAATATTTTATTCAATTTCAAACCAATTTTCAATATTTTCTGCCGAGTGCATTGCGATTATTGAATCTCTCAAATATATAATAAAAAATAATTTTGAACATTCTCTTGTTCTCTCTGACTCTCTCAGTTCCCTCCAAAAACTTAAAACAAGTCCTCTTCTTCATCCTGATGATCACTTTGTATGTCTTATTCGAGTATTGATAACCTCCATTCAAAGCTCTGGAAAAACTGTCACTCTGATTTGGATTCCTGGACATGTTGGCATAGTGGGTAACGATATTGCTGATTCCTTGGCAAAACAAGGAGCGTCTAACCCTACCGTTACCCTCGTAAACCATATTCCCCTGTCTGATATTTTTTCCATCATCAAAGATAGATCCCGCAATGTTTGGACAGAGTATTGGAACATTGCTAGTCAATCCAAGGGTGCCCGCTACGCCTCAATACAAAGGACTATCCCATCAAAACCGTGGTTTCAAAAATTCCCCCATTTTTCCAAAAAAGAAATCTCCTTACTTATTCGTATGAGAATCGGACATTGTTCCGTTCCTTCTCACCTTTATAAAATTCATGTGCTTGACTCCCCAGATTGTACGTTCTGTGGTCTAGATGTGGGAACTTTAGATCACATATTTTTTGATTGTCCCTCTCTAAATAAATATCCTCTCTTCTATCAAGCGTTATCAAAAATTGCCTCTCCTCCATTCAACATCTCATCTCTTCTAAGTCTGAACTCTACTCCAATCTTCCATAAAATTCTGAAATTTGCACATTTAAATAAAATTAATATATAAATTCACCTTTCCTTTCTCTGTAATTATAAATGATGGCCTAGAACACCCTTGAAGGGTGAAAGCCAGAAATAATTGAAAAAAAAAAAAAAAAAAAACATTTCAAATTGAAATACGCACAAAACTCTTTGTTTGCTCGTACCCGCAAATCTTGCAATGTCCTAAGAGATATTGATGTTTTCCACCGTACCCTTGAAACCTTTAAAATTAAATTAACCTTACACAAAACTTTTATTTACTTATTCTTTTAATTATTTTTTAACTTAACTACGTAATATCATACAAGTTTTCTAATCTCTAAGCACAACAAAAATTGTTATAAGTGGAACTTAACTTCAATATCCATTTTACTTCATATTTTGTTATAGTATTCTCTTTATAGGATCAGCCCACACTTCCTTTTACCTTTTTTTGATTTTATTGAAAGATAATTCTACTAACCACATAGACAGAATCTCAAAATGAATTTAACCTTAGATTTTATGTGTGTATGCATTTATATACCTACGCCAGTCTCGAAACTAGTGAGACAGTCATCGAAAAAGCACCAGTAACCGAACTTTCCATGGATAAATAAATGGACCGACATATGTAACAGTATGTTTCTTAAAAAAAGTAAATTTAAAAAATCCGGCCCCTAGTGCTCAGAGTTACCTAAAAACACAAATCAGTAGTTCCTATGGCCTTGAAAAGTTTCCCTATCCCTTTCATAGATAATCAAAACGATAAACATTTGAGTGTCGCAATCTTCCCCCGGAGAGACCTGGGGTTGTGTGGGGGTGGGGGTGGTTGGGTGGTGCGGGAGAAGTGCGGGAGATGTGCGGGGAGATACCGCGAGCGCGGATTAGACGAATAATAATATTATGAAAAGGGGAATTTATGATAATAATATGGCCCGGGCCTAGGGGCCTGGGCGCCACTGAGATGTAGTATTTTATGGCAGCTGAGGACTGACGAAGGAACTGAAGAGAGTGCGTTTCGTTGTACAGGTACCTACAAGAGCTTTTAGTTGTACAGGTACCTACTAATGTACACTAGAAAGGTACAAAGCTACTACTAATGAAGTTGTCTTCTAATTTTAAAAAGCTTCATATTTTTTACAATTTCGATCATCCAGTTGATTGGTCAGACATTTCCAAACACTAAGTTAGATATTCCAAAGCGAATTATGGATGGTGCACCTGGGGGTCGGAGAAGAGTTGGAAGACCAAAGCTTCGATGGCTGGATGGAGTGGTGAAGGATGCAAGCACCATCGGCATCCGAAACTGGCGCAACGCAGCACAACACCGACAGTCATGGAGGCAGGCTCTGCTGGAGGCCAAGACCCGACCTGGGTTGTAGAGCCACAGATGATGATGATGATGATGAAGTTTTCAGATAATAGGCCACTTGCATGGATTTCATATCATAAATAAATCCATTATTCGGGCTCGTGACGTCACTACATGAAAATGTCCCGTCTCCAAAAATGTTCCTATTAATTCCTCACTGATTTTTTTTTTATATGGCAACACTTTGATTTCAGGCGAATTTTTGAAATTGACATTTAACGTTCACTAGATTTATTATTTGTTCTCTGAAAACTTATCATTGGTTTGACTTTTTGACAGATGTTATGAAGAGAACCCTGTACATTGTATACTGTCTGTACGTGTTTTAGTGGTATAATGGTAATGCTGCTGATCTTAACAAAATCAAAATTTATAATATTCTTATTATTATTGTAATTTACAAATACAAGTATATTACATTGGATTTAGTTTAGACGTTGAATATTATAATGATTTATGATCAATAAGATTGATCAAGGAAAAAAATATTTATGAGATGTAATATTTTTGGTATGCCTCGTTATTCTCCTGTGCCATTCGTGTGGAAAAGGTTTTTTTTTTTTAAATGATTTTCGGCTATGTAATTATCGTTTTTTCGCACCCATAAAATTATGTCCCGTCTTTCCGGTTTATAAAAAATGGTCTGATTTTTCGGATTGAAATTTTTAAAAAATCGCTAGGGTTTCAAAAATACCATTAAAAAAAAATAATATTTGCCTAAACCGGATTTTTTTGTTAAATGTGATGCAAGTGACCTATACCAATATTCGAATACTCACCATAAATCAAATATAATTTATACGTGTCTGTGTTTTACATATTAAATGTGATGAACCTTAATAACTTTTTCAAAAGATGTTTAGGTAATGAACTTCAGCTAAATATTAACAAATGCTAAGTTATAAGGTTCCACAAAATTAAACATCCATTAATATATAATTATTCACTCTGTAATATGTTATCTTTGTAGTCGATATACTTGACCTATGCAGAATTTTTGACCAGAAATTTGTACTCATGTAACTTCTATAGCCAGGGCTACGAAAATGTTAAGTTGTATATTAAAAAGAAATACAATAAAATAAAAATAAAACTTGTTATATATATAGTCACCTCGTTAAAATATGTATGACTGAAATGTTTGATCAGTACAGCCATGTATTTCAGTAGAGAAATATTTAAAAAAAATACCAAAGATGTGTAATCTATTTATAAAAGGATTGTAGCCTGAGACCGACATATAATTGTCACAATAATATAAACCAGGAAACCTTGATCTAATGGTAGGTACATCAAAGTTAATCAACTTTAATATATCAGGGCCATCAAACTGATAATTTACAATTTTATATAAATAACACTCGATCGAATGCCACATGTTTAACAAAAAAATATATATTTCATTGATTTCTTTATTTCTCTTTTTTTAGTTCATTTCCTATTCTACTTTTAGCACTTTCAGAATGAATAAAAACCATTAATGAAAGATGTTATTGATACCCATTATAATTTAAATGTAAACCTTCGAAAAATGTCATAAACACTTTTTGGTGATTTAAGTATGAAGATGCACTTTATGAAAATTGTTTATATCATGTTTATATCAGGTATTGTTGTGTATTTTTGTATTATGGTTCTAAATTTCAATTTGTCGTTGTTTTATTGGTCAATGACATAAATATTCTTATCACTGTCATTGAATTTATAAAGACTGTTTATAACGCTAATAAATAAAATAAAAATAAAAATATTAGATCAAAAAATATCTTCGGTCACTTAACTTCAACAATTTTAATGAACGTAATAAAAAATAATCATTTCTTGAGTCTGAAGGAATTTCAAGTCCGAAATTAAATACACCTCAATAATTTGCGTTGGACTCTTTCAATGATATTAATGTGATTATTGAAGACAGGTAGGTGACCAATTTGTAGAGTTATATTCAAGAATGCTTCTAACGAGAGACGTTAACAGAATTTTTAATTTACAATTAAAACACATATAAATTTGTTTTAATTGTAAATTATGGCTAGCCACAAAGTTAATGCTTTTTACAAATATAGAATTTTTAATATTTGAATATTTTAAAAAACTTTAATGTTTTATTTAAATCGTTAGTAATTTATTTTCTTTTTCTATTGACATGTGTAAATTTAAATAAAAATCTTTTCTTTCTTCACTGTACTACGACTGTTAAAAAAATATCAAAAAACCCGTGTTTGTAAATGACACTTTGTGCCGTAAATTTAAATAGTTAAACAGCTTTGGAATCCCCTAAGGTACAGTGCTTGGACCAATCCTATTTACCATATATGGTAATAGGATAATACTACATAATTTATAGGATTTGAGTCATAATACTCAAAATGCAACTAAATCATAAAGATGAAAGTCATCTTTCAAAAACTCATTAAAATTCTGGACTTGCATCCGTATGCTTCTCGGGTACAGATGTAGAAAAGGACAAAGTAACGTAATTTCACTTCTAAAACTGTTGCTAAAACACTTCAGTTCTATTGCTGCATCCTTCCACTGGAGTATCATAATCTACATAGCAGAAGCAGCTGTGTCTAACATCTCGGAGATGTGATAATATTCGATGTGGTGGAGAGCGGGTGCGAAGGTCACCACCCACTGATGACTGCAGGGATTCCTCTTTCTCTTATACCTTTGCCTGCGTGTGAAGCCTTCCCTAATTTCATGTTAATTACGTTTCCGGAAATTAAGCCATGTTTTGGGCGTTTTACGTTAATAAACATTGCAATTTTGAAATTTAATTTAATTACTTATATCAATTTTGCTATATAGCAAACCTGATGAGTCATAAAACTAATTTCGGGAAAGGAGAAATTTACAACACCTTTATACATACATAAGTGATGTATGTTCGTCCACTATAACACGGGCATGAGTCTAGCATGGTGGTCGAAAATCCACAAATGATGTAACCATTCAAAGCCATGAATAAAGAAAAAAAAAATAGAAATAAATTTAAAATATGCATTTCACATACACTTAAGAATGAAATCACAGCAACTGCGTATTTGATTTTCCACATATACAGAAATCAAAGAAAGTAGAGAAATTTAAGTTTTCATTTCCATCCCGATAGATAATAACATAAGTGGTGTGGAAATGCTTGCTTGGCTTTGGTGGGTTCCAATGATAACATGTTTATGTGAAATTAAACTCCCATGGACAAAGAAAAGATCTCTTTCTTTCACGAACTTATAGCATGTCACAATAAATTAACAAATTCTAAAAAACAGGTAAGATAACTGTTTTTGTATGCGAGTTTTCCAGTTAGTCTTTATTTTCTGTCCATTGACTATTATTTCATCATCCTTATATAACAGTTAAATCCCAAAAGTAGGCCATCATAGAAAAGGCTACACGACATTAACAACACCAACAAAATGCGCATTTGCTCACAAAGAGGACCTACACAATAATTTACATATTTTAGAATGATTTTGGATTGTCTTCTGAAGGGCATGTTTTAAACTTTAGTAAATTGCCATTGAACATAAATATAACAAAACTTTTAATATATAAATCTAGGGGTTAATGCTGGAGTGCTTTGTCAAATAATGGTAAATTGTTCATAAAAAGCTGCTAATTGTCGTTTTCTTGGTGTAATACTGATCAACATAATATTCTGATTTTTCTGTTTCCAGATTTTCGATTGAGTTTCGCTAATATTGTCTTCATTCAATTAAATATTACAATTTGAGGTCTTACTCTAAAGTTAAAAATAAAAATAAACATTCATCCTAGACTTGCAGAAAACTCAATAAATGTCGCATATTAAAAAATTAAAATGGATAAAAATTTATCCATAAACTATCTAGGTAGCATTCAGTTCGGGTTTGAATTTTGAAATCATATATAAAGATAGCAGCCAATAATATGTGCGTTAAGAAAAAGGAGATAATGCTGGTAGTGCTTAATCGAAGTATGGTAAAGTTAAAAGTGACTGAATTTGATATAGACACCTTAGCTCAGTTAGTAGAGCTGTTGCCAAGTAAGCAGAAGGTCCTGGATTCGAGCCCCAGAGGTGCCAATATCTTTTTGTGATTTTTCTGTCTCCATATCTTCGATTGAGTTTCGTCTTCATATAATTAAATTATATTTTGACATGTACCATCCAATACGACATTAATCTAATGCGGTTAACACGTCATTTTAGCCTTTGGGAATAAGCGATATTTTAGATTTTATAATACGTCGCTCAAGTTACCAAATTCTTACAAACAAAGACAATTCTGGCGTTAACCCCAGAAATATAGTTAAGGTGCTCCTACCTACAATTTAGAAACAGTTCCATTATTTAAGTGTACTAAATAGTAGCAAAGCACTTGTTCTGACAGATAGATTATTAACGGAAAAAGAGAAGGGTTGATAACGTACATGAACATGGAGGGGTTGGAAAAAGGTTGGAGATTGGATCAAGGTGAAAGTAATGTGTTGGGGAAACGATCTAATAAGTGTAATTTGGGGATAATTAACAGGAAAGGAATGGAATACGAGGAAATATATTTTTTTAATATGAAAGAAACGTATACTGTTAACACGCACAAATATTTTTTGATATCTGTCTGTATTTTTACAGGGTCGTTGGTATTTAATGTGCAATATTTTCAATAGAAAAGAGGCACATTTTAAACCCATTAATCAATTCAATTCAATTTCAGTGCCGGCAACCCATGCACCTATTTTCATTTTTGTAGATAGTTTTCTTTTACCTACCTCACTAAACAGAGTCTGTTCTGAGGCGGGTAAATAACATATTATATTTATCAAAAATAACAAAGAATATATGTATATAAAAAGATAAAAATATATGCATATACGTACACATCTATGCACGGACGAATTGTTGTTATATTAAGTATTTACATGTTGTTTTTATTAAAATTTCCATAAAAAGGTTGCATACGTAATATAAGATTACACATGGAGATAAGACAATGTAAATACAGTAGGTACATGATTATATAATTAATGTTGCTAGCAAGCAGAACCCTGCATATTTTATTATATTTGAAAATTAAATAATTTAGTGAGTAATTATATGAAAAGGTAATGTCTATAAAATTTACTCCTGTTAGTTCTTTAGTAAATATCGAATGTCTGTTATTTCCTTTTCAGTCAACCATATTACAAATTTATTGTTGTTATAAGCAATTTTAACCGTTTGCCTGAATTCAAATTATTTTCCAATTAAATAATTGATAGTTTTGGACGATACAATTTGGGCTCTTAATTTATTTTTCGATGACGAAAACGCTATTTGAAAACTCTAAGGCTCTTGACAGAAAAAAAAATTGAAATATTTGAGCATAAAATATTTGAGCCGAAGGTGACCGAAGGTAAATGTAAGTCTAGAGTTTAGGAGCTCTATTAAACTAGCTTTCAGCCTGGAAGGATTGTTATAAATTACGATTCATCAATTAACAGTCACTGTGTTATAAGAACCTAAATTTTTCAATAAGCCGCAATAGTTTACCTAAAAAAAAATCGTGACCAATTTTCATGATCCTCGTTCAAATTTTCAAAATGCGAGATTTGTGGATACACACCAAAAGATTTTGCTTAAAAACCTACATAATTAAGACTTGCTTTCGACTTTGGGCCTTTTAGATATTCGTAAGCATTAGTTCCGACCCTTGTAACAGTATGAAATGACGTTTCATTTGTATGGATCTATTCCACAGAACAAATATAATACAAGTACATTTATTTAGATTCATCACTGTTTCTCCATCTGTTGAACTAGAATGGCTTCAATTGGTGAGAAAATCATTCGGTCGTTAGCCGAGAGTAATAACACATCTTGCGGTATATTTATGAGGAAATCCCGTTACACTTGTATGGAGATGTTTTATTTATGGGGGATGAAATCTCAAAAGCCGCGAGGCAACCATTTGGTTGCGAAATTCAAGCGCGTTATGAAAATTGCGCTCATCTTTTCGCACGCAGAAAACTTATCACTGTTTTTTATGGCAAGTTAGGGTTTGAACACGTACTGCCAAATTTATTTCATAAAATAATCACCGCGTTAAGGCAGAAAGAAATTATTAAGTTTGAGACCAAGCGATTATTAATTTGAATATAGTGTAAAAAATGTGCTAACTTTGGTTCCCAAAATAGCTTCACCCAAACGTGATAGAGGCTTAAGAGGGTATTAGAGAAAACCAGGAATATGTCATTTTTAAATCAGATTTTAGACGTATTGACTCTTTTCCACAAAAAATTGTAAATGGAGTTCGAAAGATTGTTCTTTTATCCGGCATTCGCATGTTTTAAATTTTGAGAAAAAATGTTTATTTTTAGTGTAATAAGGTTATACCATAGGTCGTTGACAGATTTGTTAAATTTTCAAAAAAGATTTTGTATTATACCACACCCATTTCAATTTGGGAGGCGGGAATGGGTACCGCCGCCCCGGGAACCTTTATTGGATAACCAACACCTCTGCCATAGGTCACCCCAAGTGGTTCGCTACGTTTGGTGATTTAGCAGGGGTGCCCGGGTTCATGGGGTGAGGTTTGTCTAGGTCTTGAAGGTCAGGACATACTGAACCCCAGATTCCTACCCACCCCTTAAACCCTTTTCCTTCCCAGAACTCTCCTCTCCTTCCTTTCCTTAAAAAAAACCCTCCACACAGCATCCTCAAAGATGACATAGGCCCTGAGGGAAATTATTTCCCTTAGGGCCTCCTGTGTGGAGCTCATGTAAAAAAAAAAAAAAAAAAATAGAATGCAGTAAATTAAATCAATACATTATCTGGGTATCGCATGTTTTAAAATTTTAATTTTATTTTAAATAAAATCATTAAATAATAAATTCGTACATGTGTTTCTTGGCGAAAATTGGTCCGTTAAAATATTTCAGAGTTTTTTAACATTCTTATTTAACTTAGACATTATTTAAAAATGATAAATACTTATAATTAAAAAAATAATTACAAAAGTACATTATTTTAAAACATAGTTTTATCATCACGCCTTTCAGCATTTTTGGATGTAGGTATAAATTAAAGCAAATTTGGAATGAAATAAAATCGATGTTGAGTTATGATTTTAAAAAGCTCGTACGGAGAATAATTAATCTTTCTCATTGTAACTGCCCTGCGCGATCGTAAGAACAACTTTCGACGCAATGTGGATTTTCGTCCGCTAGCTGGTTACGCTCTTAAAACAAATTTACCTTGAAATATTCTTGCTGGAGGAACGTTTTCGTCTTGCATTGTCTTCTTTTATTTCGATTGTCCAGTTGATTAGTCAGACATCTCCGAAATTTGAGTTGTGTGTGCAGTTACATGTAAAAGCGTACCATCTATCTACCGTCTATCTGATACAATCCTCAGATTACTCATAAACACCACCAAGTCAAATATAATACAAAAGAACTTGCAGCGAGTTAAATAAAATGTCGATGTTTTCTGGGTCACTAGTAAGATAATTCAAAATATCATACTAATGTACCGGACCGGACAGTTATGCCGCCAGGTATTAATTTACAGCATATTTTATACGTGGAACATGGACACATATAAATATTTTTTGATATATGGAGCATTCTTTTTTTTTACTTGAGCTCCACACAGGAGGCCCTGAGGAACACAATTTCCCTCAGGGCCTATTTAATATTTATGCTCACCTATGATGCTGTGTGAAGGGTTTTTTTAAGGATCGGAAGGAGAGGAGAGTTCTGGGAAGGAAAAGGGTTTAAGGGGTGAGTAGGAATCTTGGATTCAGTATGTCCTGGTCATCCGCGTCCAAGACCTAGACAAACCTCACCCCATGAACCCGGGCACCCCTGCTAAATCACCAAACGTAGCGAACCGCTTGGGGTGACCTATGGCAGAGGTGTTGGTTATCCAACAAAGGTTCCCGGGGCGACGGTACCCATTCCCGCCTCTCAAATTAAATATTACCTATAATTCGAATATTACCTCCCATTATTTATTTATTTTAGGGAAATCAACTGTTTGTTGATTATACATGTATAAATGTGATTAATTTATACATGTATAATTTACCTTACTGAGAAACCAATTATACAGGTGTCCGGGAGTAAAGTGCATTAACTGTGGGAGGTGATTCTACATGATAGTATAAGTAAAAAACACGGACATATGAATATATCTGGACCTGCCCTAAGTGATAAAAACGTATTATTTCCCCCTCCACATGGCGCCGGCTGTAGCTCCTCCTTGGAACCGGCTCGCTCCATGGGGAGGGGATATAGCCTCGCTTGAATCTAAAATGTGTGACGTCATCATTCTTGCCGTGAACAGCGAGAAGCTGACATCCATACATTTAACGAAATAACGGCAGCTTGTGCTATACAATATATCTACGCATCAATATGCACATAGCGAATGTGGGCGGTACTCCAATGTGCTCGTCGCTGGTTACAGGGGTAAGTAAATTATGAAACATTTGTAAAAGTGTTTTAACTAAACACGGCAAGAAAATATTGATATGTGTATTGGCGCGAGTCTTTTTGGGGCGAGCATTTGGCCTTAGCAAATAAGTTTTGAACGTGGCAAGCAATTCGCGCTCCCATGTAAAAAGGTCTATTCATTCAAAGCAGATTTTGCTTTTAAGAACTAAATGGTGATATTGTAATGCGAGATGCCTATATACTGTCAGATTGATTGTTCAACGAATGACAGTCATCTTTCCCCCCTTTGCTCTCCATAGTTTGGTTTTACCCCTCATCTGTAACTGCTTGTCTATCCATTTGGATGTCTATGGTAAAAAAGATGAATAATTTTTTTCGAAATTCCAACTTTTAGGGGTAGTTTTGTGGTAAAAAGATAAAATTAGACCGGCGTGTGCGGAAAGCATTATTATTACCAAGCAACGTTGTAACAATCGCGACCGGCAAGCTAACAGCAACATTACCAAGTAAGTTTTACCTTACACTGAGGGTTCTTAGTAGGTATGTCTTTTTGAATGGAAAAAAGTTGGAATTTCAGAAAAAGGTATCAACCTTTTTTTACTCCTACCATCATGTAGAATCACCTCCCGAAGTTGATTTCCTCATTATACTATTACGTTGTGTATCTAGAAATTAAACAATTATCTTACAACAGCTAAAAGATATTACATTATTATAACAGAAGGTGGGTAGTACATAATATATGTCATTACATAATTATAATATATCATTACATTTATGCAGTTTTGTAAAACACTTTTGAAAGAGTTTTTATATTTATTTTGGTCACAATTGAAGATATCTATATCAGGGAGAATGTTTATACGTTGAACACATTCTTATAAGGCAAGCAGTTTGATTTGAATTTGTTTAACATTGTTTTTCTTTAAAAATATTACACGAACGTGTGTGCCGTGTAGGTTAGCGTGTGTCAATTATTTCAACTTTTGAATTCAGAAACGCCCGGGGTCTCAAAAGTTGCGTCTTGCAAAGAAAATGAGAACTGCATTTAAATTTATTTTTTTAAAAATGGTTATTAGCCCGCTAAAATGCATTGAAAATCAGAAAACAAATCTAAAACCATTTTTTTTTTAATTTTTAATAATTTTTTTTTCAGTAATCTAAACTTTAACGTTTGTTTATTATTAAAAAATGCGTATAACTGACAAAAATGAAAAAAAGTTCAACTTTATGAATACAAGTAAGTCAACAAGAATTCTGATTTTATCCAGAAAAAGTGTTATTTTCCCCTTTTATTTTTTTAACCAACACATCACACATGTTTAAAAAAAAATTTTTTTTTTTGTTCTTTACTGCAGTTATGTAATGAAAAATAATTTTGGTACAAAATATTAAATACGAACCCTTTGTTTTATTTTTTTTCCAAATCACGAAATCCATTTTTTTCGAAACTTCCGGCCATTTTAGCGGGCTAATAGTGAACAATAATTTCCTTTATTTTTACATTTTCGAATAGCTACAGGTCATACGAAACTTTTGAGACCCCGGGCGTTTAAATATAATGCCATTTGTTTTCTCTCTATGGAGAGCGACACACGCTAGTGTAGGTACTTACAAATCTATTCTGTTCAGTAATTCAGGACAGTCAGTTATGTTATTTACGATTTTATATAGCAACATCGCATCTGAGAATCGTCTACGTACACTCAATGTATCAATTTTGAAAAAAAATTGCATCAAGATAATTATTAAATCGATTGTTATGATATTTTATGACTTTTTTCTGAATCGATTCAATTTTGTTTATATGTACTGGATAAAATGGAGACCACATAGTTGACGCTAACTCTTTTTTTTAATCTTAAGGTGGCACACAACCCCAATAATTTTTGTTTGCTCAAAACTCACATTTTAATCATTTCCGGCGAATTCGTAAATAAAATAACTTTTATATTCCAACAGAATACTGGAGATGTGAGTTATTTGTATTTACGATTAATAAAAACAGTACCTTACCATTAACATATTTTACGTACAACGATTTTAAAACTTTATAACCCGTTTTTTCAACTATAAAGTTAGCGGTAAGCACAAGATTTTATTTTTCTAGACGATGAATTAATAACTTCGGGAGTGAGACACATTTTAAATATTTGTAACACGTTCTTCAGAATTCCAGGCCTGCTAGGGTGAATTCGACCGTACGTTCGTCCAATACGCCGTGCCGCGGCGTACATTTGTTTACACGCTTTCTTCACTTACGTCGTTAAGATTCCCACATAATTTGTCTTCTTCTTTTCTTTGATAGGGCAAATTCGACAGTAGTTCCGTCCAATACATCGGTAGCGAGTCGCAATTTGTATATACGGCTTCTTTGCTTACGTTTTTAAGATTCTGAATATGTTTTAGGGTATCTTAAAACTTAGTATTTGGAGATATCTGACTAACCAACAGGACAACCGATTTATGAAATCTAAAACTTATCAAAAAGGTTTTTTCTATACTTGCAGCCTTAACATTTACACCAGTCACTAAGGTTTCTAAGTCAGGAAGTCCAGAATCTTTCATTACTCCGTCTACCTTCAATCCTCCGTCTGCGAAACCAGTGTGGAAATTTTATATTTTTCGCTTTTTCTAGGGTAAATGTCGTAAAACAAACCCTGTGAATTATTTACATACTAAATTCGGTTGTCTGTGCTTTGTCCTGCGTGCAATCTTTTTGTGTGAAATCTAATTCCACGAACTGAAATTTGCTTGCAATCTGTATTGTTTTCAAAATTGATTCATCAGATTGTATAAAGACTTCAGGAAAGCAATAAGCTACCTGCTTATAAAGCAATGTATTTTACCATAAAATAATTTGAATTGCGATTTAAATTATTAGTTGAGATTTCAGACTGACCCGTGGCAAAGAATATGAAATTGAAATTTTCTGTTGAAATATTATATTCAGGTAGATACAATATCGCTTGTCGGAGTTCTTCACACAAGCAATTCATTTTTTTTAATTAACACTTATATACAAAGCAAAATTCAGTTAGCTTCATAATCGTTATTTTGTTTTTAATGTTTTATGCAGAGTGTAAATTACGTATTACTAAATCCCCGGCGTTGCTCCGGCTTTACGTAGTTTTCAAAATCAGTTATAGACTCTAAGTTTTCTCTTATTTTAAAGGATGGGTGAAAAGTTTAATCAATAAGTGCCAAAATTCTGCTTCAATGAGTTTGAAAAATATTTGGGGTGTTTTTTTTCAAAATTTCATGTAAAAATTGATCTTTCGCCTGACAATTGACCTTCAATCAAGTCTGCAAAATTTCATCAATCTCGAAATAAAACTTAATACAAATCAAATTCACACCGCCCGCTCCTACCAACACTCTTTTTTATGAACCTAAATAGATTTTCCAATCAATAAAATACACGAAAACCGTTCTGCAATTAATATTTCTATTATTTGAATGCCTACCTAGTTGTTGAAATTTTAGACAAAATGTTTGAATTGATGCTACTATTTTCTGAAATAATTTTGTGAACACTCTTATTTCGTTAACAGGTGTTAATCCCTTTTCGTTAACGAGGTTCGGAATTGGAATGTGATTTCAGAGAAAAAATGACATTTTCAAATTAAGTTCTCAGTAAAATATTGATACGTGACATCAAAGGGGAAAAATACTTACGTACATAATTTTACCAATGTTAACCAAAGTGGATTTGATCTCGTAGGGGCATATTATAGTAGTTCCAGAGAGAGGTCATTCGCATTTCGTCGACGATCGTTATTTTCCTTCTCACATGTCTGTTTTGAATACGAAAAAACAGAAGATGATGAAAAGTGAACGATGACGTCACGTCACCCACTCTCTCTTAATGGGTGGGATTTTCCAAGATCCCCATATTCTAAAATACAGAATAAGCTAGTAAGTACGTAAGAATAAGCTATTATAGATATGTCAAAACCGGTTTCGAATTAGAAAGGTTCAAGATTAATGGTATTTTTAAAAATAAAACCACTGCAAATTTAATTAATACAAATGAATGTTGTTAGAAATATAGGAATGAATTATGAGTAGAGGCTTAGTTTAACAGACAAAAAAAAACCCGACAAGTATGACAAATCCAAGATCCTTACAGAACATTTGATTGTGCCGATGTCGATGGAAAGAATGGAGAAATGGCGAAAGAAGTATTATACCGTATTAAATCTACCATACTCCTCTAGGATGGATTAAACTGGGATCCAAATGCAATTACTGCTGGGAACGATTACAGCGCCGAGAGCGAGCGAAGCTTTGCAACTGAATGAGGGAGATCTCAGAAAGGGAACGAATAACGCCCAAATGAAATGGCCTTTTATGAGTTATTTAGTATCGAATATGCTGGTTTTTGCGCGGTTTAAGTATTAAGAAGATTGGTTTTTATTGAAATGCGTTTTCAGTGTTCAATTAAATATCTTATCTTTTGGTTTCGTGTTGGCATATTAAATGCAGAATGCGACAGAAATGGGACTGAAATTGATTACTTGAACTTGATTAAAGTGTAATTTTCCAATGAAATACAAAGTAGTTGGATTTATTGAGTTCCGATTAAGAGTCTAAATCAAAGAAAATAAACAAGTTCCTCTTTATTGTCAGTAGTTAAATACGTTTAACAGCATCATTTCCACGACATAGTTGCGGATTCCGATCTGACCTCAAAACGTTTTTTAGAATGGGTTGGTCTAATTGTTTAAAAGATTTTGACAATGTTTGTAGTCAGTTTTTTGCACTTAATTTTTTTTTTTAATTTGCTAAAAATTCTAAACTCGTTATGTTCGGTTAGTTTATATGCACAGTTACAGGTACAAATCTGCAGGATCTTAGATTTATTTAGCACACTTCCGCACATATCCAAACATCCTGAAAAACAACCTCAGGCCCATATTTAAACACAATTTATAGGAAACTAGAAGACTTTTGGAAATAATAACAGCGACATCGCATTTCTTGTGATAATGGATGGCATTCACGCATTCACACATCAGATGGCATTCACGCCTAATTTTTGAAAAAAAGTCATTACGGAGGATATTGGAACTCAACGATTCATATGGACGAATTGGCTCAGTGGTCAGGGTACTTCCCGGCAAGGATGGGCTCTTGTATTCAATTTCTAGATGCCACTGAAGCTGTTTCTGTACTTTTTAAAATACTGTACTGTAAAATATTGTACAATAAGAAAAATACATATAATACATATAAATACATATACAAATAATATATTTATTGAAATAGAATATCAACAAAATATTAGCAACAGATTATATCTGAAAATCATCGATAAAAATGTGTCAATCTGTTGGTTATCTGTAAAAATTTAACGTAAGTGTTTTTTAAATTTAAAATAGTTTTTCTCAATTTTATTGTAGCAGGTAAATTGTTAAATAGCTTTGGGCCTACATATTCGTGATTGCGTTGTGCAGTTGCCATGTTGCATCTAGGTACATACGAGAATATGTTCCCAGATGTTCTAGGTCTTATACTTCGTGTTGAGGACTTTTCAGATTCTTTAAAAACTTTTTAAATAGCATTTTTTTATATAGTTTTGAAACCGGTAGGACTTTAAATTTTTTAAAAAAGTTCGCTGGTTGGAAATATTCTTGGTTTTTAAGAATAATTCTCAGATCATTTTTTTGTTGTTGTTACTATCGGATACAGATTAATCATATATATGCTATTATGCCGTACTGCAACTGTACAAGAATAAAGTAAACCATTTTAATATTTGAGGATATTTCTTAATCGTTTAAAAATGTAAGTAAGTTTTCTAATTCTTTTGACACAGTTTTCGACACGTTTCTTAAATTTCATGTTACTTTCTATAGTGATCTCTAGATATTTGACATCTGGGGTTTTCTTCAGGATTTTACAATTATCGTTACATTCTCCCCCTTTACACGAACGACTGTGCACTATCACTCCAACGCGTTGAGAATAACAAAAGTCGAAGCAGCGGGTGCCGCGTCGTAAAACAACTAATTCGCCTTATTGATGGCACCTCCTGATTATCAAGCTTAAATTCTTTATTAAAAATAATATGAATATTCTTTTATTAATTCATGACCGTTTTGTTGGAACTGAAACTAGCCAATCATCACACATTGTCATGTGCGGACGGAGAGGGTTAGATGCCACGCACATCTGACCTGGCACACCTGGAAAGTGGTAATAAAACACTGGGGATAAATGTACCTAATTAAATATTTGCAGTGATAATATTACATTTCATCGCCAGCAACCCGGGCCTTCAGTGACGTTAAAATTTGTTAAAAAAGGAGTAATTTCCAACACGTCTCATAACAGACGACGTCTGTTATGAAACGTTCAGCAATAATCGAAAAGTTTTTAGAGCCTATACTAATACTCAATTACATCATAAATTCTAAATATAGATACGTGTTCCCTGGTCCAATCTTCGATACACATACATTATACTATATATAACGTGACCATTTATTTTCCCCCAAACCGGGACACCGAAAAAAAGGTAGGTACTTAATAATAATAATAAATTTGGACAACTTGTATAGCGTTGTTTTCGCGGAAAACTTGTACAAAAGAGGCTAGATTACAATTCATCTTGCAGCTACTAATCGCACGGACGATTGAAATTCTAGACTGTTGTTCAAAATGTAAAGAGATTTTTTTTACTAATAAACGAAATAAAGCAAAATGTTACAGTAAAAATGTGTTTGACTAAAATTAGCTACTTTAGAATTTACTCTACTGTGTAGGAGGCTAGATCACAACTCGTCTTGCAGCTACCAAGCGTATGGATTATTGGAATTCTAGCCCTTTAAAAATTAAATTAAATATCATAAAAACTTATTCGTTTTAGGAGTCTCACACTTTCATACATCGTTGACAAGAAAGTAATTTTTTTTTTCATATTAGGGTTAGCTATTTTATATATTTATGTATTTCATGATTATCGGCATGTTTGCATAAGCGCACAAAACGAATATGAGCGCTGAAATATTTTTCAAGTATCTACATAATTAAGGATTCTTTTTGTGCGCGCCTTTTTAATATTTTTTTTGAAGTGAAACTTCTATGGCCCCACTATAATTTGGATTGCGGATGAAACGGAAATGACGATTACTGCGCTCATTTATCGCTTTGATTATGATGTCACCTTTAAAGGCTCCTATTGGTTGAGATATGAAACGGAAATTACGCGGGTCTGCGCTCATTGCTCGCTTTGATTATTGATATTGGTTGAGATTGTTTTGGTAAAGTTTCGCTTCTACCGCGTGTAAACTGCAATTGATTTTTTTTTTAAATTCTACTGCGAGTTTCTTTCTTTTCGAAAACGGGCATTTTGGTGCCCCGAAGTTGTGTTTGGGGACATCGGGACGCGCTGCCTGAAAACGGGACTGTTTCGATGAAAACATGACGTCTGGTCACATTAACTGTACAGCACATAAAGGTACATGTTCCCAATATAACAATTTCAGATTTCCCTCTAGTGATAAGTGCGCAGCAGAGCCCGCTATTGAAATTTAATGCCTGCCGTCTGAATTAAAATGGAAAAAAGCAAATCTCTGAGGAAAAAATATGTATTACTCCAAGTCAGCCTTTGTGGGAGCTGCGGGGGAGGTAATATTTCACAAATTGGGGTGGGGGGTTTAAGTCAGGGGTGAAATTTTATGAATTCGAGATTCGAATCGATTGGTTTCTTATTACTTGCGTGTGATTAACATCCTGGTATATGATGGTGATTAAGGTACATTTTTTATAAGGATTGGTATTCGAATATCTCGATAAAATTCAATCCGTATTTATGGAGGTTGAATGATCTCTGATATTTTATGAAAATGAGAAATGTATAGGTTAGCGTAGGCAGTGTAAAATGGGAGACAGAATGTTAACGGAGGATGTGTTAAGAAGAGATGTGATCCTTCCTCCTTATAACTCTTTATCGCCCCTATCCAAAGATATTCGAATTTGCCCTTATCCTATCCTTTCATCTGTGTCCCTCCTATAATACGGGTCTCTTCAAGACCAATCACTCCTTCCACTACTAAAAAAATACTCTCCACACAGCATCTTTTAAAATACGACGTGGGCCCTGCGGAACATTAGTTTACAGGATGTTAAGAGACATTCTCGACTTACCAGTAATTCTGAGGGAGCGGGAGACGGAACGAAATAAATGAAATGCGTCAGGTCGAAGTGGTGAGTCAGTCTTTATTGGGCTACGTAGCAGATGGTCGGTGGTCGGTAACAAGATGTAATGCGGAGTGCCGTAGATGATGCTGCAGGCGCACGGAGGTGGAGATGGTGTGGTGAAGGTCAGCGCGTTGCTCGACACCATGGCGGTGGAGATGACCTATATTCCAGGCCGTTGCTCGACGCTTTAAGTCGCGGAGGTAAACGGTGTGTGGCTCGGTGAGCTGAGCCACCAGCAGGTAGTCCTGGCGAGGCGGAGCGCGTTCCATGGCAGCGAAGCACGGTGGGCTTCGGGGTGCCATGAAGTGGTGAGCTGATCCCCGGACTGAAGGTGACGCAAGCCTTGTAAGTCGCGGGATGGGGCTGATCTCTGGAGCTGAAGACGCGATGGGCCTTGTAGCTGAGACGTGGTGATGGACCTCGAGGAAGCTGCCCTGGATGCGTAGCGATGCCATGCAGGAGCACTTATTACATGTTGAGATGTTGACCGATGATTAATGTGAGACTAAACTGGACTGAACTGCAGCGGGCGAGCGATCGGCTGCTTATATAGCCGCGGTAGAGTAACTACATCGCGGTAGGTAATACGAGCCACTTCGAGAATATTCGGCGCCGTACAGATATTGTACGGTGCTGTCTCGAGACCTTTCTAGGCGGGGCGATATTATTATCGTCGGGCTGGCACGGGAGGCGAGAAAGTACATCGCGGCCAGTATAGGTACGAAGGTACCTAGGCAAGTAGGTTTGCCGATGGGCGCGGATATTAGGAGATGTTTCTCGTATGTTCTTTTGATGGCGATAATAATAATGATGTGTCGCCACAATTCCTTATTGGATTTCTGAGGTGTATTAACACCCTATGTACCTATACTGTGTATTCTATTATATATATGTATGATAAAATCACGTAAGAACAAATCACAAAGGATGCGGTAATTACCAGGTTTGGATCTACTCAGATATTTTTTTTTACATTAGCTTTACACAGCAGGCACTGAGGAAAACAATTCCCCTCAGGGCCCATAAAAAATTGGGGGATGCTGTATGAAGGGTCCCTTAGGAAAAGGAAGGAGATGAAATTCTGAGAAGGAAAAATGTATCAGGGGTGGGTGGGAATCCGGGGGTCATTGCGTCCAGAAGCGACGAATGAATGAATTATCCCTTCCACTGCGGTTCAAATCCTGCTGAGAGTCCTACTAGAGAGGTCAAAAAATCTTCCTCAACCAGTCTCTCCCGATCCGGCCTGCCACGCAGTTGGTGGGCAGACGCATCCGCTGCCAAGACCTGGACAAACCTCATCCTCATCTCATGGCAGAGGTGTTGGTTATCCAATAGATGGTTCCCGGGTGTATTCAATCTGTTCGAGGTTTTGAGGTCGATTCTCGCATTTTATATACTGGTATATTAATTGTTTTTGAGTTTAATTCGTAGAACTCCATTTATTTTTTTAAAATTTAATTTAAATTAAATTTAATAATGTTATGTTCTGCAAGTATTTTTATTTTTTTTACAGCTGTTTCGGCTTACAAGGTTCACGATTATTATTTTTAGTGACAGGTGTTTTTGGTTGTTTGATATGGACTCACCAAGCGAATACAGTAGTTCGGCTATTTACAAATAAAATCATTCATAAATAAAGTGAGTCTTAACACGCTTAAGAGATTTTAAAATCTGGATACGAAGCCAAATTTAGTAGTAAAGCTTTCACTAAGGACTGGAATTAAGACGTAATCTTATACAAGGCACCGAGGGTTTCGTAGTCAGGGACAAAGCATCCCTTATGCGGTACAGAGATGGATGCTGGTCGGAAAATGATATTCAGGATAAGGGGAAAGAAAGCTTATAAACTAACTGTCTGACAGGAACACGGGACATTATGTTTCTAGAGGGGAATATTGAATGACAACTTTTTAAACGCTGAACTAAATGTAATACAGTGGTTAATTTACTCGGTTTTCGAGACAAAATTTTAGATGACTGGTTTTCTATCTTCATGTTATATAAACCTGCCTTAAGGTTATTTTTTATCGCAAATCTGCATTATTTAAAGTTGACCGTTTATCCACTGGAACGACAGCGCACTTTAAAACTTTTTTCTACGTTTGCTCGACATTTTCAGGAGATCATTTTTTTAAATTTTTTGCCAACATTAAAAAAATCATACCTTCGAATTTTAACATGAAAAACTTATTACAGTGCTATGTAGCTAATGAATTAACCTGTATTTACCGCTTACTTCATATTTTGTAAGAATTATATACAAATACTAGCTGATCCGGCGAACTTCGTACCGCCTCAGAATCAAAAACTGTTGTCAACTTATTAGCTGAATTGATCTAAATTGTTTCTCCCTGCGTATACCATACCTTGATCTAAATTGTTTCTCCCTGCGTATCCTTTCCCCTCTCGCATTCCCTCTCCCTCTCCCCACTCCACTTCTCCCCTTCCCCCGTCCCGCTAACGCCCCTTCCTGAGTTCCTTTCCCCCCCCCTTCCCCCCTCCCTTCTCCCCCCTCCCCCCTCCCCCCTCCCCCCCTCCCCCCTTCCCCCTTCCCCCTCCACCTTCCCCCCTCCCCCCCCCCCCTCCCCCTCCTCCCTCCCCCGGTTCACAGTTCAATATTATACCCCTTACAATATTGCTGCAGTTCTTTCAAAATATGAGAATTCGTTCCATACAAAATGTATGGGGAAAATAATTTTCTTCGGAGTGGAACACCCTTTACTTTTAGGGGTATGAAAAATAGATGTTGGTCGATTCTCAGACCTACCAGATAAGCACACAAAATTTCATCAAAATTGGTCCAGCCGTTTCGGAGGAGTATGGTAACAAACACCGTGACACGAGAATTTTATATATTAGATAAAAAAAAATCATAAACTTTAAAACCTCGCGAACCCTGCGTGGTTGTTACTTTGAAACTGCCGTGAGAGGTACTTATTAGAGTCAACACAGAATATTTTGGATTTTTATATTGTCTGTGGTATACTTGATAATGAAGGGAGCGTATCTATGGAAAATGACTTATTAACCGTAAACAGTCAGAAATTCTGCGTGAAAAAATATTTAAAAAAATATGTTTTTAACATCGTTATAAAATAGTCTATGAAGTTCGGATTTGCGATATCCGTGGTCATAATAGATAAAACATTTTAATAGCTTCGTTAGTACAAAATAACAAACGTGGGAGTTATAAACGTTTTTTTTAATTGTCGAATCAAGGAGATAATTGCCTTTTTTATCCGAAAAGCAATCGGAGATGTTTAAAATGGCACCAATATATATAGTAAAAATCGCTTCAGTGGATATAACATTCATAATAATAGTTAATCTAATGAAACGGGATGATTTGGGAATGTCACTGCAGAAAAAGTAGTTTAGAGGCGGGCTTGCGCCGTCAATGCTGTGAATCTGAAAAGTGGGAAATTAGTTGTTACCCACAGGAATTACACGATAGACCCCCTCATTAAAATAAAGTAACCGTGTGGTGTGAGGTTTCTTCATTAGGGATAATAGGCCCTTATTTTTTTACGAAGCCGGAAACGCAGTAACCTTGAACTATGATCGTTTCTTGAAAGTGTTGAACATTTTTTTCTTCCTGTAATCCAGAAGTACAGAAATGAAATAAGGATTTTCCAACAAGATAGTACTACATGCCACACAACACGTGTGCCAATGCGTTTAC
This sequence comes from Limnephilus marmoratus, assembly GCA_917880885.1. Taxonomy (NCBI): domain Eukaryota; kingdom Metazoa; phylum Arthropoda; class Insecta; order Trichoptera; family Limnephilidae; genus Limnephilus; species Limnephilus marmoratus. The sequence continues at coordinate 24,810,268 of OU862923.1, read as the reverse complement.
TGAAACAGGAGTTGTAAAAAAGATCCTGGAATTCTTTACACGTCCACACTGGCCGAACGCGGGGCGTATTGAACGAAAATGAGCGAACTCACCTCTTGAGGGTTCTGAGACTCGGCTTTAAAAGAATCTTAATTATCTGTTTATCGTGATTTAAAAATGACCTCGGGGCTTTTTTACACACGGCGAGTGCCGACGGGTTAACTACGGCAGGCGTGAATTACATTGTGTATCTTTTGTATATGAATACCTCAGTAGTATAGCCAGTCTAAAGTCAGTGAGACTATGGCATCCCCATTGGAGTACGTTGTGAGGCTGAAGGTAGTTGGGAAGGGAAGGAGATGGGAAAGAGGAATGTCGGGAAGTAACTGGCTTTGCAGATCTAGCCAACAAACACGGCCAACGCCATTTCAAGCAATTTTTCAATTCTGAATGGTGGTCTTACACCAGGGCGATACTGAGAGTATCTTTCACTCTGGAAGATACTTTTAATGAAGTAATTGTGAAATAACACAAATAAAATTTATTGGCCCACGCCGGGATTCGATTCCGCGACCTTCGGATTGCGAGTCAAAAGCCTTACCCCTAGACCACACCATTACAATAGCCATTCGTTTTTACACGGTTATGAAAATGATTTTAAAAGTGATACGAGAAAATCACTGAATTATTGGTCAAAGTAATAATAAACCAAAATACTTGAAAAACTTAACCTAAATTATAAAATTTTATTTTCTTCAGTATAAAAAAGGAGTTCTACGAATTAAACAAATTGAATTATTATAGATTGTCCGCAACAAAGAGGGATATATGTTCAACAATACCATCTAATACTCATTGATCTTGCACTCATCTAATACTTGCACTCTAATACCTATGGATTAGAAACATATCATAGGTACCTACTTTTCATATCGCATTGTGTACTCCGTAATACCTTTCTTTTATTTGTTGAAATTTTATATTATCTTCAATATATGGCTCCTAAGACCATTTCTTACTGTTTACTTGTCATACTTTTTTTTTTATATTTATAACTTTTGTACTTTATTATTTATAAAGGTAAACTTATAGTCTAAATTATTTCCTGCCTTTCAACTTTTTATTTTAACTTTTTACTTTTACATTATACTTTATATTTTATAGTTTACACTTTTACTTTATACTTTCATTTTATACATCTTAATTCTATTTACTACTCATTACCTTAACTTCTTTTTTTAACTTTTGTTTTTATATTTAACTCTACATTTATATGTCACTTTCTCATGTTATTGTATTATAATATATATAAATATAATTATGTCAATGGCACATGTTGTGCCGTATGTTTTGAAATAAATAAAATAAATAAATCTAGCGTCTAGCGACAATTTCGATTGAGTAACAATATTTAAAACATCGTCAATGATTAATATTCTATTCAAAATTGACACTTGTAATAAGGCACTAGATCAAGCATTTCGTTGCCGTATTGCTATGTCAAGCAAATAATTATCCCCGTGTGTTTTTATTTTATAAGTTGAGTCTTCGTAAGTATTTAAATATTTGTACATCTTGTGCACCTGTAATACAGGAAAAGAGACGATTTTTGTTTATTGTTAAAGCAAATTAAATCCAATAGTATTTTTTATATATTGTTAAATATTTTTTTCATACTTTCTTAATCCATGACAAAATATATAATCAATGAGAATTTATTAACAAATCGAATACGTCCATTCTCAACAATTCTCCATCTCTTGCCAAATCTGTTGTCAGTTATGAAGGCGGGGTTTATTCTAGGAGAAAACAATTTATCATAAATATCTATTTATCATTTTGTTAAAAGTATGAACACTATTTAGAATCATTCTTATCATTACAATATTATTATCATTATTAAATATCATATTCAAGTCAAAACCATTGTTATGTTGCCAAATACGTAAACACCTAGTTAGAAGTTTTCTTTCATTTTGTTATCAATCAAATTGTACGCTCTGTTGAGACATTTTCACTGACTAATTCTTGGGAAGATGTATTGTGGTAATAGAACTTGTAAGGCCATTATATAAAGTTAAATATTGTGATTTCCCAAATAAAGTTTTCCATGTACTTTTGGATCAACAATACGCCATCTTACTATAAGCTTGTTCGGTATGGGAACAAATAATGAAAATTAAAATTCAGATATTTCAAACTTTTCAAACATGTATCTATTTGAATTTCATATTTGTTTTCTTGATTGAATGAATAAATAAATAAATACTCGTGGATGAGGAATTATTCAACTTCACGAAATTCGATCGAGCTGAAACTTGGCAGATAGACTCGTTGTCAATGACAGTGCATTTTATCAAATTTTGGTGGCACCCGTACACACGCGTTAACCGTACTAACGTACGCTAACCACTCATGCACTAACACACGTTTTTTTTCGAAATTGGATTACAGCAGTTAATAAACGAAATAAATAATAGTCGATATTAACCTGTTGGTGGCGTTGTTGACTACAGTAGGAAGATTCAACCCTCAGTCAAACCATTTTGAAGAGAAAATTTCTTTAGTACCGTTGTGATTTGAAACTCTATGAAACGGAAACGAGAGACCCCATCAGTCCTAACCTTAACTCCCTTTCCTTTAACTATTGTCTTATATATACTATGCATGTCTCATTATAAAAACTAGTTGAAGCAATTAATTTATTTTTTACACTTCCTGTAAATCTTTAGAATTTCTGTCTAATTTGCCCATCTTTCTTTACCTCTTAAAACCCCTGTTACCAATAATTAATATCCATATATTTAAATACGTTTGTTTCTGGGTTCGTATAAATGTATATTTGTATGAGGTGTATGCGTTGCTAAACCATTCATCCGATTGCGATGAAACTTTGGGGATTTGATGTGCGCATGCCCGCGATGGTTTCTAAATACAATAGTGAGCTCTGGCATCATGATATTATGCATTGCTAACAGTTCATCCGATTGCGATGAAACTTTGGGGATTTGATGTGCGCATCGCAGCGATGGTTTCTGTATACAACTATACAATCAAGTTAGTGAATGAGTGAGTGAGTGAGTGAGTGAACCAGTGAATGAACCAGTGAATGAATGAATCAATGAATGAAAGCCTAAATAAATGAATTAGTGGAATTTCAACCTAATACCATGTGAGCTAAGCCGCGGATAAAAGCTAGTAAAATAATAAAAACTACCTTCATGGTTACACCAACGAGAACATAGGTAGATAGCACGACAACGATTTGTTTCGTTCGTTGTTTTATAAAAAAACCTGCCCAATGAGCTGCCAGCATTCGCTTTTCCTTCATCGTTTAATACGGCTTCCGCAAGACCCGGATTAACAAATCCTTTACTTCATTCCCTTCCTTTACCCTCTTCTCGCCAAACTGGGAGACGATGCAGTCCCCTCGCTCTACAATCTGAAACCAGGGATTTCCTGTGAGGTATCACACGAAAAGAAAATAATTTTTTCTTATTATGTATTTGTATTTTTCTAATTATGTATTTGTATATTTCTGTCAAAACGTACTATTATGAAAACGCTTTTTAAAAACTTCTAGATATTTCAAAAAAGTAACGTTGGTTAAATTGTTATTTTTTTAACCCCTTTCGTTTTTTTCTATATTTATTTCAAACGTTTCAACCAACCCAGATGAAAGAGTGGATATGATTTCAGATTTTCATGGCCAAAAGTGTTTTTTTTATATATTTTTTTTTATTAAGTCACTATATGTTGTAATGGTCCGACACTCCTGGCTTTTGACACCAATTGTGATGAACCCTACCTAGCTGATTTACTTTTCTAAGCTTCTACCTCGTAGTTTAAATCTCGAAGCTCCTGTCTCGTAGCCACGCTCATAATTCTACCCTTATGTCCTACTGATCACACCACTAGGTATGATGGCCTGACTCAACCCTCCTTTCGGTTTATTTCTACCTCAGGCTCGTGATTTCTAAACCCCTATACCTTATAATCTAGCTAAACCTACCCTATCTTCTTAAATCCCTGCGATTTTCTCACAGTAATCAAGATTCAAGATTTTAGTTCACATTATTTCTATAATATGCGTTGTGTAATTTTTTTGTTTAGATTTTACATCTGTTTGCATACTTAATATGCACACATATGTAGAGAAGATAATGTATTACGTGTGGTAACCCCAAGATTCTTTTAGAGAAAGGGTGAGAATTTTCCGATCAATTTATTTATTATTATTTTAGAATATTTAACCGAGTTTGATAAACTAACCCCGCCTTTAACTTTGTGTCTATTTGATTTCCGTAGGAATTTAGTGTGTTTATTTAATTCTTCCTATCACCGCTGATACACCGATAACATAAACAACAGTCAATAAATTAAACATTTCAAGATAGCAAACCTTACCTTACCGGTGTAGGATGATCGTACTCGAAGGTCCAGTTTTCTCAATTGAAGTCCTTGTCTGCAACCTCCCCTAACATAATGTTTTGTATACATAGTTAGTGTTATTTGTTAGTATTCGCAAAACTGTTGAAATAGTAAGGATGGATGGATATGGGGAGGGGGATAATATGTTTGCTGAAAAGTCGGCTCCTCCGCTAACCAAGTGAAAACCGATGAACAACAATTACAAACTCGAATTCTCCCAGTACGTTTGCTAGGCTTGTCCTTAGATCCGAGTTTTACTCTCTTCGACGAGCGTCTCATGCTATGAAAGGGGCCCTTCACGCCAGCAGGGGGAATACCAAGTCTTCATGCCGTTTTTCTGTCCCACTCCGACTTCCGACGCCTCCGGGTTGAATTTAACTCTACTGATTCTAGAAGGGGTATTTCATGTCTTCCCTTATCATGTCTCTATCCGTTGAATGTGGCGTAAGCTTGTGACGGGCAGATCCTTCCTCCCACGTGACCGACCCAGCGTTACACTCCACCTCTGACTAGCTGACATAAAACTCACCTCGTGAACCTTATGTTTGCTTTCAGGTTTGACAAGAACTTCCGGTATGCGAATAACCTGTAGCTTTAATGCCGCGTCTGCGAATTGTCCGCACACGTCCTTCCTCTTCCCCGTATGCCCCACCTCGACAATACCGCCACAAGATCAAAGCTCTCTCCTTCGGGAAAGGTTGACACTTACATTTCCGGATGGCTCATAAACACATACCGTAGCCTTGAAACTTACGTTCGAGAAAAGTTAGGATTCAGGACTGTATGAGTATTTGAACACCAGTGTTTTTTAAATGAGGTCACTAGCTCCTCGTGTATTAGGTTTTAGGATTATGGGTATTTATGGGTTCTTGGATACCTACTTGCTATAAGAAAGATTTAAAACGAGATAAGTCAAGTTGTCATTGAATTAATGACCTCCTGAATAATTGTGATGAGCTCTCTTTGAGTTTGAAGCTAGTCGCAGTACTTTACTTTGCGAAATTTTGCGCGCGGAATCAATGCTACCTATTGGCGATCGCTCTAGTATAATCAGTTGTTTTGAATTGAGTGAATTTAACGTCGATTTTTCTTTCACATATTGGGCGAAGTTTCCGTCGTAAGCTATGATTGATAAACCTGCCCCTTGACTTTTGTGCTTTTGTTTTGTTTATTCGTTGATGGAATTTAGATGACCGTGTCATTGAACTCTAATCGAAACTTTAGATACACAATCGAAGGTCATATAACATACCCTAATCTCGTCGGTGAAAGGATTCGGTAGGTATTAGCTATACCTATCAATTTGCTATTTCTATTGATTTTTGCGTTACGTATTTCATTTCTCATGGTTATTTGTTTATTTAATTTATGTGTTGTCGTTAATTATTTTCCTTCGTCTTATTGTTATTATTATCATTCAAGTACGCCAATGTAATTACCTAGAATGATTAAGAGGCACACTCCCATGACATCTTGTAATACCTAATTAAACTGTGCCAATAGTTAATTAACTCCGATGAACGAAAGACCGATATTAAATAGGTACATCATTTTTATGGTTTGTTTGTTTACTCTTCACACAGACGACCTTCGGTATTTATTTATTTATTTATTAACGCCCTTTTTCGGGGCTTTTACATATGAAATAGTAAGAAATACACAGTATTTATTGTACATAACTGAACTGCCTTCGTAACAATATTTTATATTTGTTTAAAGATAAATTGAAGATGTCCACTGACTTGGTATAATTGTTTCCCTCCATTAGTATTCTGGGCAAAGAGGAATACATATGGTAGTTAGTTCCAGAATTACTGCACTGAAATAAATCCTGACTCCTAGTATTACGTATTGGAATCCGGAAGTTTATCAATTCGAGCAATATCGGACTGTCAACTAAATCATTTAGAATTTTATACAGAAATACCAAGTCAGTGAAAGTTCTTCTGTCTGACAATTTGAGCATATTCATATCATTCAAAATAGTATTGTAGTTCAACATAATTGCTGGAATACCTATTTTAAAATTAAGAAAACGTAAGAATTTGTTTTGTATTCTTTCAACAGCTTGTACATGTATATTGTAATATGGGTTCCAGACGGGAGAATTGTATTCAAGTTGACTTCTAACATATGCAAAATATAACAGTTTTATACACTTAATATTGTTAAAATTTCTAGTTAGCCTAGTTATAAATCCCAACATTTTTAAGGCCTTATTAGAGATTTCTGTTATGTGGTTAACAAATGAAAGATTAGATTGAAAAGTGATGCCCAAGTCTTTAATTTGTGTTAGTGTCTCCAGAGTATTGTTATCAATGTTGTAATTGAAGATCACTGGATTTTTTATTCGAGAAAATCTAACTATATGACATTTTGAGATATTTAAGTAAAGTCTATTTTCATTACACCAAATTAACAATTTGTTGATATTATCTTGAAGAATGTTGCAATGGTTAATATTTTGAATTATTCTAAAAATTTTGAGGTCATCAGCAAAAAGTAAGATAAATACATCATGAAATATTTTTGTAAGATCATTTATAAACAAGATAAATAATATTGGGCCAAGGTGTGAACCCTGTGGAACTCCACTTGTTGCATAAATTTTTTCCGACAATGAGGATTTTATTCTAACAATTTGTTGTCTTCCAGTAAGATAGCTTTCAAACCAGGCTAATATACTGCCACGTACACCAAGCTTTTTTAATTTCCAAATGAGAATTTTATGGGAAACTGAATCAAAGGCTTTACTAAAATCAGTATAGACAGAGTCTACTTGTTTTTTTTCTTTAAAAGCATTGGTTATAAAATTTTCATAAATAATCAAGTTAGAAAGTGTACTTCTACCTGGCATAAATCCAAACTGGTGAGGTGATATTACAGGTTTTATTTGGGCAAAAAGTTTGTCAAGTATTAGGCTTTCAAATAGTTTCGGTATGGTGGATTGAATGCATATTGGTCTATAATTACAAACATCACTTTTATCACCCTTTTTGAAAATTGGAGTCAAATAACTATTTTTCCACATATCGGGAAAAATTCCACTGGATAAAGATAAATTAAAAAGTTTGGTTAATGGAAGAGCAATTACTTTGATACATTCTTTGATAAATATTGTGGGGATATTATCCGGTCCTGCAGATTTGTTGATATCTAATGATTTAACTTTAGTTACTACATCAGAGAGACTTATGGTACACTGCGAAATATCAAGAGTTTCATCTAGAGTTATTGATGGAAGAGGAGCATTATTTGCGTCTGTTGAATAAACACTTTTAAAAAATTTTGCAAACAAGTTAACAATGCCATCAGTATTATTGCTATGGCTGCCATTTAGGTGCATAATGCTCGGGAATTCAGAATCATCTTCTTTAAGAGATTTCGAATATTTCCAAAAATAATTAACATTGTTTATTATGGAGTTTTGAATTTCATTTATATGGTTACGGTAGCAAGTCATAGACATTTTTTTACACAAAGTTCTTAAATATTTAAATTCACTGTAATCAGAATTTTTTTTATATAATTTATATTCTTTATGTTTAAGTTTTTTGGTGATAAGTAGATTTATAAGTTCTTTGGTGTACCATTTTGGATAGGTGTTTGGCTTACATATTACGGTTGGAACATAGATGCTAATAGCCTTTCCCAAAACAGAATAAAATTTATTTGTAGCTGTGTTAATATCATCATATTGCACAGATGACCAATCAAAAGAGAGGAGATAATTACATATTTTCTCGTAATCAGTTTTGAAAAAATTTTGGTAACTGAAAGACAGTTTACAGGTATTAACATGTACATTAGAAATAATAGTATACTGACCTACTTTGGAGATTGTTTATTTCTACGGTCATTGTCCTTTTGAAACACAATTCATTGGTTAACTAATTCTTTTATATTTTACTTGTGCTAGCTTTGCCCAAACATTGGTCGTTTAAGTAGGTACTTTGCTAACCTAAGAGGTATCTGGATGACCTAGCTTCAACTAAGGTATAGTTTGCTTGACCTACATAGTTCTGAGAAATATAGGTATTTCGGTTACGAATCAAACTGATATCATATGTCGCCTATCCTTATACGCGCTTATGTAAACAATAGACCTACCTAACTAAAACAAGTACTTGTAAAACCTAATTTATAAGTAGGTATTGTTTGTTTGACCTAATTTTGAGACGCATGTATACTCCCGCACACGAAATATAGAATAAAGAGCTTCCACGATAGTCATTTATTACGATAGTCATTTATTACGCCTCGATTCGTTTTATATGAGTTATAATAAATTAGCGTATTTACCTAACTGAAGAGAATATCTACATATGTAGACTAATTCTAGAATAGATATTTCCTGGTTGACTTGCTTTCGAGCTGGTGGGCATTGCTATCCTGCGTGGAAAAATAACATAATCTTTTAATTAGTATCAGCGTGTTAGTGACAAAACTCCAAAGCTCCGATTGATTTATTGGTGATGCACGCTCGTCCCTTTCTTCTTTGTCTCTGAAAATAATTAATAATTGGTTTTATCTTACCGCCCTCGATCGATTACAAATTTTTCCAGTCGGGACTTTCATAACTTCGACATTGTGATCGAGGTTTTCCCTTTTTTCGACTCCTAGCTAATGGATTCCTATCGGCCCCTTTTGAGAAAAGACTTTGATGATGAAAAAAACTCTTCAAATATCTGTCTATTTAAGATTCACTTTGGTATTTCGCTTAGTTCCTCAACCTCGTATTAACTATTATTTTATTTCATTCGCCTTCAAGGGGTGATTCATCAAATAACAAATCAGATGTTTAATTTTATTGTCCGGAATTAGGTAAATTATTATTTATTCTCGATATTTTAATATCACTTTAGAATTAATAACCGTAGATACGCACGTTTTCCAAGTGTACGAATTATTATCACTACTGTTTATTACAATTGCGTTATTCAATTCACAAAGAATTTTTAACCGCCTTATTATTGAACCACTGTAGTTTAAACGTGACTCGAACAATTCGTTATTGTTATTTATTTTACCTATGTCATGTTATTTAAAGTAAAGTTAAAGTTTTAATTATTATATCACCTATAGTTAATTTTAAAATCGCGTGTTATATTTTCTTCTATCCGGTAATTTGATTTATTTTAAGACACTGGATTTTTGTTAAATGTTATAAAACCACTAAATATAAGTTGTAAGAAAGGACCCCGAATGTCATTTAATTCTTATTTACTGACTTTAAACACTTTCATTATAAAACACCCGAACTTTCACGAAGTATTATTTTAAAGCACTTTATCGGACTTTTATTTCTCAATTTTAAGAGGAAAATAAAACACTGAATTTACTATTTTTGCAAACACTTGTAGACATTTCAACTTTACTAGTAGTCTTCCACGACCACGACCACGATCCCGCACTTCCCGTTGTTTCCGTCCGAACTCTCCCCCAATCTCCCAACGAATTCCCCTTCTTTATCAAACCATGGTGTCTTAAAGACTTCTTAGAGCTCTCCTTTCATAGAAAAATGACTCTTCATCGCCCAGACTTTCATAGGAAAAGGCCCAAATTCGGTTCCTCCGTATATGACCTTTTGTCAAATCTCTGTTAATCTCCTATCCCATGTCTTAGAACCAAATTAGTTTAGTGTCTCTCTCTCGTAAAAAATCACATAAATTTTCTCATTGACAGGTATTTATATTTAAAAATTTCATGTACTTGCTCGTAATTCATTTTTAATGTCCACAATATAAAAGTAATTGTTTTTTTCTCTAAAGTAAATACTGTATCTCGCTTGTGTAATTTTGTTTACATCGTTTCGCTTTAATGATGCCCTTAATTGCTCGAAATCATGTTCTATAAAATTATTTGGATAAAGTCATATCAACAAAGTGATAGCCAACCTTTTTTTCCCTAGTCAAACGGTTAGCGATTCCTTCGACGGTTTACGCGTATTTCCCAGTGTCAGGCTATGTTAAGCATCTTTTCCTGTGATTTGATTTAATTGTAGAGTGACCAAAATGTACCGTGGCCTTTGACATGCCATATTTTCAATATCCTGTTTATCGTGAATAGTGTTGTCAGATCAGAGTAATCCTTATACCGGTAACTATTAAAGTCAATTTAAGTAGTTCCAATTAGTTTTCTTTTGAGATATTTGGCTCTAATAACTTCGTTTCACCATTCCATTTCCATATCAATAGGTTTTCCCACTTTTCCAGGTTATTATCTTCAGTTTGTGAAATTTTCCGAGATTCTACCCGTTTTTTGTGATCATTCCAGATCGGTTTTAATTAAATCGACCCCTGGGACCATTCATGTTACGTTTCCGTGCCCTTATCGATGATTTTTCATTTATTTATTTTCAACATTTCCGCCTAAGATTTTCTTGTTTCCATTTGAAACGTTAGGTGCCCAAAACCTCCAGTTCTCGATCGCGCCTTAAATAAACACGACCCGGGTCAATAATCCTTCAACTCTTTGTCTTTAGTTCTGTTTACAATTCCGTTCGTTGAACTTTCGTTCCTGTGGGAAAGATTTCAAGGCCGCCCAAAATGATCAAAGTCCACTCTCTTATTGGTAGAATTTAAACTTCCTTTGTTCTCGATATAACTATGATATGGGGTTCCCTCGATCCAGTCTCTATGCATATCTCTGTAATAGCTCCCAACTGCTCGGACAGATGTCGCCGAATGTACCATTTTCTCTACATAATATTTAGAGGAAAAAAAATTCTTGTAGGCTTCTCGTAGGTTGAAGGTTGGCATTTATCACAATGTATGTACATTATTTTTTACATTTTTATATGAAACATGTTAGTTAGGTGTATATACAAAATAGAAAATATATTCGTAGACTTCCTTACTAAGAGATCTTGTTCTGAGGGGGACTATGCTTTGGATAAGTTTTCAGCGACTTCTATGGTTTAACTTCATTGTTTGGATAAGGTTTTCCAGAAACTTCTATGACGATGTTTCAAGTAACTAGTAAGTTCATTTTCCGATAGTTCCTTCAGCTAACATTTCATGTCCTTAATGTAGCTATTTTTTTGTTTTAATTTGTTTGATACTAAGTGGGAGTTCGTTATATAAATTTACTGCTAAAAATTCAGAACTTCATTGTCTAAATGAAGAGTTACACTTTGGTATATTAAGTATGTCTGTTTGTTTGGCCCTGGTTTATGAGCATGTGAGGTGTCTGCCTCTGAATCATTTTTGTGGTGATGTACAAGAATGTTTTTTTCATAGATTTTCTGTATGCATAGAACATTAAACTGTATTATTTATTTATTTTTATTTATTTATTAATTTTCAACGCCCTGATGGGCTTTTACATGACAAGTTTATAATACAGAGACAGTTTTTAAATAAAAAAAGATAAACTATAAGAATATAACTAGTAAACATCATATGAAAGGTAAGTATACAGATAAATTTAAGGAAAGATAGTGCATTACAATAAAAGAGAAAGTTTCTAAGTTATAAATGGCATAGAAATAAACTTGTAGGTATATTAGTAATTACAAAATTTACAGGTGACTAATTAAATGGGATGAAAAATACATGACAAAATGCAAGATACTTAAAAAGAAAACGGTAATAGGTTTTTACATTGTAGATTTATAAAAATACACAAATACATGCAATAGTTCCTATGTGATGCTCCTTAGATATCAAAATATTCTACATAAAAATATTGTTCAGATATTTCTTGAATAAAGGTAAACTTGTATTAAATACCTAGTGATTTATTTTTGGGGTATTTTACCATGTTGCTCTACCTCCTTCTACCAATGTTTCGGACAGTATATTCGGACGTCTGTCATCGGAGCAGGTGTGTGGTGTTCTGCAATCCTCACCATATTCGTGAATTGCACACTCTGTTTTTTCTCTCTCCTGTATTTATTTCAAACGTTTCAACCAACCAAGATGAAAGAGTGTATAATATGATTTTAGATTTTCGCGGCCAAAAATATTATGGTGATTTATTGTTGGGACATTATACCGTGTTGCGCTACCTCCTTCTCCAGCCAACGTTTCGGACAGCGTTACAGTGTCCGTCATCAGGGCAGATGAGTGATCTTCTACATTCGTCATATCTGCCCTGATGATGGACACCGTAACGCTGTCCAAAACGTAGGCTAGGAAGGTGATAGCTCAACACGGCATAATACCCCCAAAAAAGAATCACCGCATTAAAGAGTTATTATTTTTATTTTATGAAAATTTACAAAAAAGCTTGTTTCTAAAATTGATAAACTTAGCAATAGAAGTCGATGAACGAGCGTATCACCGCCATTTATAAATAACCATCAACAACAAAGTGTCAAATACTTCGCTCTCTTTGACGTTTAGTTGCTTTAATCTATTCAGTTGATCTTATCAAAATATTTATTAATAATAGACTCAATGCTCAAATGAACAAGAGTTTTTTTAAGGTTTAGATGGTTGAAAACAATTTTGTGAAATTTACTAACTAACAAAAGATGTATACATAATTTTAGAAATAAATTATTTTAATAATATAATAGATTATTTTAATAAACATTTACGTTGAAGTTTTTTTTATTGTTTTATTAGGCTTATTAATAATACGTTCACGTGGCGATACAGTCATATTGCTATATTGAGGACCAACAAAAAACAATAAAAAAAAAAACATATAAACAAAAGCAAAATAAATATTTTTTTCCAACCAAACTAGAAGTCATGGCTTTATTACAGGTACAACAGTTTTTCTCTTCTGTTAAGGTAAAATCATAACTAATAATTCCCTTAAATATAATAGTTTGTTTAAAATGTGCATAAAAGTAACTAATTTTTTAAATTACGATATATCAAATTATTTCAAAGAAACAATAAATAAATTCATGGCATTCAATAATTGAAGACAGCACTAGCGACTCCCATAACAAAAATTTAAACAGAAGAATCAAAAAAGATAAGATCGCATCTACGAATTGTTTTCTCTGGGCTCTGCTCTGACCACTGAGCTCATTGGACCCTATCCTCTGGGTCTGATTTAGCTGTAAATAACCGAAAGAGGAGTGTCGAACTGGCTCAGTGGTTACAGCAGAACGAGAACCCGGGCAAGGCTTAGGTTCTGGGTTTGCTTTTTACACGCGACTGTAGGTATATTTTTATGATAAATGAAACAATTCAACTTTGTTTGAACCACTTATATAATGAGTAAATCCGACCAGTTTCAGAACAAACGTTCCTTCTTCAGGGCAAGCGTATACTAATTTGACAGTTTCGAAATATGGATGGGAACAATGTTTTATTATGGCCTACCCACCCACTTTACATTAATAACTAGCAACGGCTCCACCCCTACCATAATAAAACATTGTTTCTATCCTTATTTCGAAACTGTCAAATTAGTATACGCTTGCCCTGAAGAAGGAACTTTGTTCTGAAACCGATCGGATTTACTCATTATATAAGTGGTTCAAACAAAGTTGAATTGTTTCATTTATCTAAAATGGATAACCACAAAGTTATAGCTTCATTCAAAAATATATTTTTATGATTTTTCTGTTTCAATTTTTCGTCTGAGAGGCGCTAATATTGTCCCTAATATTAAATATTACAATTTAGGGTTTCAATCATTGAGTTATTCTAAAAATTTAAAAAAATGTAAATTAAAAGCGTCCAACAATTTTTTCATGAAATATCAGTAACCGTTATAAATGTTGACAATCTCATAATTTTCAGCATTGCGATGCTGTAGTAAATCTATATATCTATTATTAAAAAGTTCAAAAGTTCACGAGTCACCTCTTAAGGACCACTTTCGAAACGGTGCAGTGGGCGATCGGAAATTTCTCATCATTAAGTTTCCAAGGAGAAGAAAGACACTGACTTGTTTCTTCGATTTGGTATTTTCAACCTCAATGACGTTGAACGTAAGAAGTAATATTTCCTTAGCGGTAAGTAGGTACGAATCTTCAATTAATTTTAATTACTTTTGAAGCTTATTACTGTGATATTATGTAGTCATTGAAAAAGAAGATGATATTAACAAATCCAAATGAAATGTAAATCAGAAGAAGGCATGGAAAATTAAAAGGCAGGCTTAAAAGCAGTTCTTTTATGGAAGTGAAAACTTCTTTAGAACTGTTGTAATTTGAAAAATAGCGACACTAAAAAGAGACGAAAACATAAGTCTATGGGATTTAGCCAGCCACAAATGGAGATATGATAATAGGTCTCCTCTTTGTGCAGTGCGTCGTAGCCTCCCCACTCTTGTCTACTTTACTTTTCTGAAGGTTTCACTTCTAAACGTTTTCATACCGCACAAGTGTCAAAAACTGCTACCAACCGTTTGGAGCCAGTGAAACTACGACATCCCAAAACGGTGTGTGTGGTGAGGCTGAAGGTAGTAGAGTAGAAAAGGAGAGGCGAGCAGGAAGGTTCGGAAGAACCTGGCTATTCCTTACTGAGCACTAAATACGGCTGAAGTCATTTCAATTCCATTGTGATTTTTTACTAGGGCGAAGCTGAAATGATCATCGATTTTGGAACATGCCACAAATGTACATAATTCTAATAAATTATTGTTAATTATTTGCAAAATGACATAAATAATTCAATAAAATACTTGCATACGCTGGGATTTAAAATCGCGACCTCCGGAATGCTAGTCGAGAGTCGTAGGTACTTCACAGACCACGTCATACGAAATGCACAAGGCCGAATACCACACAAGAGATCCAACTGGCTTCAGTTGGATCTCTCGCTACTGTGGACAATGCCTACGCACACCACATTACAGCCTTAAAAATATATTAGTAATATGACAACACCAGGACCTAGGTACTTTCCGCTGTGAGTCGCCAGAAAGACGAATTCTCGAACATTCTTGGAGGTACCTTGGTCCGGACTTGTCGCGATGTGCTTTAAGTAGTTCACCCTTTGCTCATCTGTTAATTTTATCAAAAGTTATTGCCGTGCATTTTACTCTGTAAAATGTGAAATTTAAATATAAACCAAATCCAGTTAAGTAAACTATGATCTTCTTATTTACTACCCGTAACAGTAAATGAAATAACCGAATGGATTGGGATGTAAGTACTAATCCATCAACCATGTGTTATGCTACTGAATTGGGACTATTGCATCCCCAAATGGCGTTTGTAATGAGGATAAAAAAGTAGAGAGGGGAGGGAAATGGGAAAAAGATGGCTTGGAAGTATTTGGTTCTTCAGAACTGATCACTTATCCCGACTAGTAATAATGTCATTTAAACAACTTTTCAATTCTGAATAGCGTTCTTAAACCAAGGCGATACCGATTCCACTCTCTGATGATTTCGCAATTGTTTGTGCAATATCGAAACGGCATCATAGTTTCCAGGTCAAGCATTATAACCACTGTCAAAGACAACGCCACAAATTTTAATCAGACCTACATTCCTTTGGTGTATATTTTTCGTAAAAAACCCTAGTCAAATGTATTTCCTTTTCTTTCTTTCGTTTTTATACATTTTTAATATGAAAATATGTTTCCAGGGACGTTGTTTAAGCAAAAGTAAGACGCATGGTTCTCAAAGGAACTATAAAACACACTCTTCTCTTTTCTGTTCTTTCTTTGTTTGAGCGTTTTTATGCTTTCATAAAGAAAGACATATTTCTATTTAATTTAAAAAATAAATATGAGTCTCATTTAGAATTTTATTAAGCGCCTTTGTTTGACTAATAATTGAGTAGGAACCGTGTATGAGTTGTCAAAAATATTTACCTATTTTTTTCCTTCTTGTTATGTTTACATATTAATTTACATGTTACAAATTAATTTTTTCGACTTTCAAAAAAGAAAGAAAAATAAAGAGCATGTGAGTAAAATAATGAAATTATTCCGACATTTTTTCTTTCGTTTAATTTTGTTAAATGTTCAAATGTTTCATTTTACTTTTTTATTTTATTGGTAAAATTGGAAATATTACAAAAATATCAATTTGAATTATTAATTTTACTTCAAGTACATCGCTCGGAAAAGAACCCCCGAGAAAATTGATGAACCGACAACCAATGATCAACCAATTGATTGACCCACAGCTAAAAACACCTTTAATCGAAATGAAGTGTATTTTTAAAGTTTCTTGTACCTAGTCACGTTTATACATTACCGGGTGTTATTTTATTTTAATTTTCATTATTAGGTTTTTATTATCGAAGGTTAGACCTTCGCAAAGGGTGGATAACGTTATTACATAGTCCTGGTCGGCCCTAAAACGTTGCTTGATTTGTTTTTTTATATGAATACCTCACAAGAGTCTCAGCTGCTCCCGTCTGAAGCCTGTGAAACTATGGCATCCCCAATTGAGCCATTGTGTGAGGCTGAAGGTAGTGGGGAGGGGAACGAGGTGGGGAAGAGGAAGGTGGGGAAGTACATGGCTATTCAGATCTGGTCACCAAACACGGCTAAAGCCATTTCAAGCAATGTCTCAATTCTGAATGGTGGTCTAACACCAGGGCGGTACTGAGAGTATCCACTCTGGAACGCGCAACAAATTTACTATATAATTTCTTAAATGAATTAATTGTGAAATAACACAAATTAATCAAATAAAATTTATTTGCCCACGCCGGGATTCGATCCCGCGACCATCGGATTGCGAGTCAAAAGCCTTACCGCTAGACCACGCTGGCCGTCAGCTTTTAAAAAGAAGACGAAGAAGGTTTGAAAGGGAATTATGTGAATTGAAGGGAGCGCGCTAACATGAAAAAAAAACGTAATGAGAATCTCTCGTCAAACAAGTTGCATTAATGATACACCGTGAATTTTTCCACACCTATAACAGAGGAAATAACATAAGAAATGTGGTTTTCATATTTTTTTAGCTTATTAAAGATATTTTCCATCGAGTGAATTCCATATAATTATCGTTTCTGTTCTACAAACGCATAGATATTATTTCCAAAATTGAAGTATTCAATAGAAACACGCTGTAAATCTGTAGAAATTCGAAACGCGGGTTTAATGCGGGTTCCTACGGCATTGATACCCAATTTGATAATACCACAGTTCCACTTAATGCTGGCAATTGAAACTCTTATGCCGTATAAACATTTTTTTTAAGTTGACTAATAAATCGGTTTGCAATTTCAAAGAATTTTAAATATGTTTTCTTGGAAATTGAACACTGAACCTTCGAGATAAAATTTTGAATCACTTACACCACACATCCCCATCATAAAAGCCATATCATATATTATACGACATAGTTTAGTCAAATAATCAACAGCTTGTTTCAATTATTCAATTTGTGAAAATAATCATAGATTTTCGGTAATAATTTAATCGTAAAAATTTTAACAAGATAAATTGCAATAATGCTATCATTTCATATGTAATATTGTTTAAACGTCCATTAGCATTTTTGACACGCATTGTTAGATATCAAATGAGCATTTGCATGATATGCCAGACCCAATCATTGTTGCGGTATCTCCGATAACGATTTATTGTGCATTTATAGGCTGCTTTCATTTGAAATAGCATTATCTTGAATAACACTATAATTATCCGAACATTACGTTTGTCCGAACAATCGAACCTATCTACATAATATGTTCCGATTTTAATGCTGAACTGATGAACATAAACCTTTTGTATTTTTGAATGTAGCTATTACTTTGTGGTTATCCATTATAGAATAATGAAATAATTTTACTTTGTATAAACCACTTATTTGATGTGCAAATCCGACCGGTTTCGGAACAAACGTTCCTTCGTCAGGGAAAGCTTATACTAATTTGACAGTTTCGAACAATGTTTTATTATGGTAGGGGTGGAGCTGTTTCTAGATAATAATGTAGATTGGATAGGTAGGTATTAGTGTAGAGTGGGTGGGTAGGGGAACAAATCCATGATTGGGCTATATGACAATATACCTACCTATCCAATCTACAACAGCTCCACCCCTACCATAATAAAACATTGTTCGAAACTGTCAAATTAGTATAAGCTTTCCCTGACGAAGGAACGTTTGTTCCGAAACCGGTCGGATTTGCACATCAAATAAGTGGTTTATACAAAGTAAAATTATTTCATTATTCTATAAACCTTTTGTTCCAACATTTTGAATTTAATTTATTATAATATCAATGTTATTTTGTCTTATTTTTAAAATTTAATTTATCATATTCATTGAGGGTGTGCTACAACAACAATTCATACAGGCAACTTATGCAACTACCGAGGTTCTGCAGCGCCTCCACGATGTTCACCTCACCGAAGGGAGGGTGCACTCATTCCCAGCCTTACTTCGCCACCGGCTAGCCAGCTTCTGGAGCAGGACACGGAAATCAACCAACATCATTGTCGTGGCTGCATCCGAGTGGCTCAGTTCCTCATTAAATGAGCGACGGAGGCAGATGATGAGGCGACCTCCCTGATGGATGATCGAAAAATAACAAAAAAAAACAAATATTTATTTTATTTTATTTTAATTTCTGTTTAATTTAATTTTATTTTTAATTTTATGATTAATTTATTGTTATTTACGTTCGAGTTTTATTTTCAATTATTGTTTTCATTAGGTACCTACCTAATACGTTATCATATTTTATTTCTTTTAAATTTTTATTTACTTTGTAAAATATTTTTGTAGTTTATGTAATATGGCAGACTGGATTACGGGATTGCACTACTCTCCCAGCCCTGCTGGAATAAAAACTTAAATAAATATTGTTGGTTTGTACTTTTTCAAAATTAAATTTATAGTATTTATTGTTATTTTGTCCTCTCTTTAAATTTAATTTATTACTTTCGTTGTTTTTTGTGCTTTTTTTAATATAATTAATATATTCGTTGTTATTGTATGCTCTTTTTTATTAGTTTATCATGTTTATTGATATTTTGTGCTCTTTCTGTTGTACTAGGGTGTTTATACATATAATAATTTGTTATTATTTTCAGTTTAAAGAGTAAAACCTCAAATTGTACATTGTAATTGACAATATTAGCGAAATTCAATCAAAAATCTGAAAACCGAAAAATCTGATAAAGAAAGTCACATCTATGACTCGAACCTAGGACTCTCGCCTTGCCGGGGCGCTGCTCTACCAACTGAGATAATGCATCCCAATCATATTTAACCGTATCATACTTCGACTAAGAACTATCAACATTATCTTCATTTTCTTAACGCTTATTTTTATTGGCTTCTTTTAAGTTTTATTGTTAAGATAATTGTCGTAATGCATTGCGCCACGGCTGTTTCGATCTTCGTGTTCAATTTCTAACTGTTGCCAGGACGCGTATTTCCAATCCCTAACGCGGTTGAGTCACTCTAGCGACTGAGCCGCGTTAGGGATTGGAAGGCGTAAATCGCCTTACAAACACTACCGCATTTCAGTCGCGCTAGTGACTGAACTGCGTTAGGGATTGTTATACATAAATCACCTTACAAAAGCTATACCGATTCAGTCACCTACGCGCTTCGTTGCTCTATCAGTTTCTGTGAGGGCGACGACCGTAATTATAGAGAGGTTAGCAGAGAGGATGGACAGCGTTTTTTTAGTTAGCATTTTTTTTACATTGAAAATTTATTTTAAGTTAAAAAAAGCGGGGTTTTTTTTTAACTGAGGGTGACGACCGTAATTATAGAAGGGTAAGCAGAGAGGATGGACCGCGTTCATTTTTTACTTATTTTTTTTTTACATAGAAAATTATTATTATTATCCTCTTATTATCCTTTATCCTCTCTGCTTACCCTACATGTTTTAAAAAAAATATATAAATTTTCTATGTAAAAAAAAAAAAATTAAGTAAAAAAAAAACGCAGTACATCTTTTAGTATAGCTTTTGTAAGGTGATCTATGCATAACAATCCCTAACGCGGTTCAGTCACTAGCGCGACTGAAATGCGGTAGTGTTTGTAAGGCGATTTACGCCTTCCGTAATGCGTCAGGCGCTCGGAGCAGCCTGACGCATTCTGGCCGGTCTCGTTATCCCTTATTAAATAAGAGGGATAATTAACATTTTGAGACCTTAAAAGTGTCAAATAATGTTTATTACTCAGTGAACATTACATATGTGAACTCAAAATAATTTTATCGTAAGCAGTGTGGACGTATAACGAGTTTTAAGAATATGTGCAGATATTATCGTGATTCATTAGATGCGAAGTGTTTAAAACCCAGGATCGGTAGCGAACATTTACCAGATGTGGTCATTTGTTCGGTTGTCGGGTGTCATAGCCGTACCCCTGCGCACCCCCCGCACCTTTACTGCAACCCCGCTGCTCGCTGTTACGCCCGCAGTCGCTGTATTTACGACTGTGGACCATATGACTCGTTCGATGTGTGGGCCACTGAAGCGGCCTTCTAAGAAACGCACCAGAGAAGAAAACCAACTGATGACCTCTGCAATCTCTGCATCCCTAGCTGCCCCCGCTGCCAACCGCCCGCGCCTGCCCCCCGCCCCTAAGCACATGGACTAGGAAGTCATGGGACTGAGCCCGCGCCCTTCGGTTTCTACCTGTGCCGTACGTATGGAGTGATAAATGAAAAATTAAAAAACTTTATTAATTAACAGTTCACAGTGACAATTTATAATCACAGTGTATTACGAGTATATATACATTTTCGTTAGCGTTGATTACGTGTTATTTTTATGGTTTCTTTGCAATTGTTTTTATGAACTGCGATTTATTAAATACATATATGTTTTGAGTATGTGTGAGTAAGATTAAGTTAGGTTAAGTTAGATTAAGTAGATTAAGTTAGATTAAGTTAGACTAAGTTAGATTAAGTAGATTAAGTTAGATTAAGTTAGACTAAGGGGTAAATGTATTATTGGGGGGCAAGAATTCCAATAATCCATGCGCTTGATAGCTGCAAGACGAGTTGATACCTAGCCTCCTACATAGTTAAGTAAATTAGAATACGTACGTATAAAAAGATATTTTATTTAATTTATTGGGGGGCTAGAATTCCAACAGTCCATGCGCTTGATAGCTGCAAGACGAGTGGGTATCTAGCCCCCTACATAGTTAAGTAAATTGAAATACGTACGTATAAAAAGATATTTTATTTAATTTATCGGGGGGCTAGAATTTCAATAATCCATGCGCTTGATAGCTGCAAGACGAGTTGTTATCTAGCCTCCTAAGTTAAGTAAATTCTAATGTAAAATCCTTGTTAATTTGTACAGCGCTCTTGAGGCGATTTTTCGCAAAAACAGCGCTATATAAGTTGTCCAAATTTATTTATTATTATTATTCCAATCCCTAACGCGGCTCAGTCGCTAAAGTGACTCACCGCGTTAGGGATTGGAAATACGCTGCCAGGGCACGTATAGTAGACATTATCTTCGAATCTTGTTACCCTTTGGATCCTTTTTAAATTATAAAAACAGTGCTGCCTTACATATTTCTGTGGGGATATGGAACAAATCCTAAAAACATAATATAATCCTGCAAAAATAAAACATAGACAATAAAAATTGCTATACTTGATATCGGTTTCCATAGGGATTCATGGTTAGCACGTCGCAAAGTTCCCTCTTCCGAGGTAATAAATTTTACATAAAACCAAAACAACCACGCTTAAAATTGTGCATTCTGTTTGTAATCGTTAGATACTATTCATATGCAATATTTATATATATATACATATATTATTTATGGATATGTATACTGTTTACCGTAAGGGAATATTCGTGTGAATATAAAAATTGTTATAATGTTCATCTCGGATTATCTTCTTCTCCTTATTCTATTCGATTAGTGGTACCATCGCCACAATAAGACGTCTCTAAGAGTTGCTTCTCCATACTTTGAGTCGGCCCACTGGATGTGTTTCCAATGAAATTGCACTTAGCATTTTCGGTGAAAGTCCATCTTCTGGTATTTTTAGTACTTATTACCTCAATTGCGACTTATGAAGAGTAGCTAGGGTTCGATGTAAAGCCAATTTAGAATCACCGAACTTCTTCTTCGATCCCACAGGCCAAAGAAAATATAGACCAACCTACAAGGCTGAGGGAAACAAATGTGTCGTGTTCGTGTCCTTCTGAGTGATTTTTCAATAAATGTACGATACTCTACAATCTAAAGGCAATATGCATTGCATAATCACTTTTTAGAGTCAACAGTGAAATCTGTTGACGAATAACTAGCCCTTTTTACAATGGCGCACGAATTGTTCGCTGGTTATAAGAATCCCATTGCGAGCGATCAAAGAATCGGCTATAACTTTAACAACAAAAATGA
Organism: Limnephilus marmoratus; assembly: GCA_917880885.1. NCBI lineage: Eukaryota > Metazoa > Arthropoda > Insecta > Trichoptera > Limnephilidae > Limnephilus > Limnephilus marmoratus. The sequence goes on along the minus strand of OU862923.1, from coordinate 24,787,642 downwards.
TGTTGTTTTAAAACATAGGTTCAATGAAGGTACCTGTATCGCAAATTGTGACAAATTTAACTCTCCCTTATTCTTTGAGGCTTCACTGGGTGGTTGGCTAAAGAACACGGAAGCTAAGTATAGTTTATGGTCAGACCGATTGCCATTCACATTTTTTGTTGGTACCTACTTGCCAATTGATTTGAGTTTTGTTGTACTACTTATGTTTTTAATTTTATGTAGGTGCTTGCAGGTTTTTACAGATGCAATGCCGCCTCATGGAGCCTCATGAATGAGTCTTTCTTTTGCCCTGTTTAATTTATCTTTGTCTTACTAACCTGTTTTTTTGCATTTTCTTTTTCCTGTTAAGCACTTGCGTACTGCTTACTAACAACGTATGCAAGGACACTGGAGGTCTAGGTTCATTCAACATAAATAAATGTAGCTTCGTTCAATAAAAAATTAGAATCCATATATGTTACTTATACCAGGGCGGGTAAGTGGTGGATAACCTCCCATATCTCCCTTATTCCGGTGGCATTTTGGTAGAGATGAAGATGGTTATGAGGTTTTAGTGTTCACAATAATAATTATTCGAGTACACCTCTTTTAATTTTTAAATCTCAGCATATTCAATTTGGGTGCCAGGTATGGTTTTAACATCTCTGCCATAGGTCACCCCAAGTGGTTCGCTACTTTGGGTGACTTAGCAGGGTTACCAGGTTCACGGGGTGAGGTTTGTCTAGGTCTTGGCGGCCAATTGGTTGAGGGAAACCTAACCTAGACCTCTCCAGCCGGTCTCTCGATCGATTGCCTTGCACCGCAGTGGGAGGGATAGGTTCATTCGTCCGTCATACCTAGATACATTGACCCCAGATTGCCACCAACCAATCATACCGTTTTTCCTTCCCAGAACTTCCTCTCCTTCCTTTCCCCAAAAAAAACCTTCACACACCATCCCCAAAGACGACATAAGCCCTGAGGGATTTTTTTTCTCAAGGTCTTGTGCGTGGAGCCAATGAAAAAAAAATATGGAACACTAATTTTCAACTCACTTATTTATTTATTTTATTTGTTATAAAATACATTCATTTTAGGGAGCTTTGACTGTCCAACTAACAACTATTATCCCTTTTAAGTTTGTCTAAAATTTTAGTAATTTATTTGTAACACTTGTTAAATATGGGAGAAAGAAAGGTAGCGTGAGGGAGAATTCTTGAGTTAACGGATTTATAACGTTTTGGTACATAATTTACTTTTTGAATCAATCGGTGGTTTTTGTAAACGGTGTTAATCATAATAATGAACTCCAGTGAATAATATTATGGCTTTAAAAAATATGTTCATATAGACCAATAAACGCTGATTCTGAATATATAAGTTTTATTTAATAATATTAAACGTAGAGTTCTTAAAAAAATATTAAAAAGTCCATTTTTAATCGGGTCGTAGAAACACGCCGGCGCCGTCAAGTTGGTATTATTGAAATATTTAGTGGTGACATCACTGAACACCGTAAACTCATTGTATGGGAATGTAGGTATGACACAAGCCATCGTATTAACAACGTTTTATCTTATTCGTTTATTTACACACTGTTTATAGAGATTTAGTTGTTGTGTTTATTGAAAAAATATTTAGGATAAATAAATCAGTATCAAAAATAGAGGTACCTCTATTATTTAAAATATTGAAAAATCGTCGATCAGCTGATCGGCGACGCATCTTATTTGTCTACATTGTGAAGGTTATGCTTTGTTTTCGATAATAATGATTTTAAAAGCTAAAAAAATTATAATTTCAAACAATTTTTATACCACTCTCCCGTAATAATATTGAAAAATATAATATAATAAGTAAATAACTCCACCTAAATAATGTTTTAACTTATCGAATAGTATAATAATTTCTTCCATGTAACTGTCATACAAAATGAACACCTGTTGAAAATAAAAATATCTTATAATCGTGTGATGACGTCAAACGATTCACTACACTACACATGCGGTGGTTTTCGGAGGATCTTGAAAAATTAAAACTTTGACAACTAACTCTAAAAAAATGCCGTTATTTAAGTTAGAAGGTCATTATTCGTTAAAAATAAATAAAAAATGGACTAGATTTCTCTATTATAATAAAGGGATACTCTCCAGCTGGTCCAGTGGGATTTTGCATGTTTGAATGTGTCACGATAACCACCCACATTTTCGACCACCTTTCAAGAGTGTTCGTATTTTCTATTATGTTTCTATTGTGACAGAGTTGTGGACTTGTCCATTGACAGTTTGCAAGCGATCGCGGCGTGTTTTAATGTGTGACGATAACATTTGCCAACTCCATCTTTACAGTCTATCGCGTATGCTAGCCTTTGAGGCAAGGCAAACACATCTGCTGTTTGGTTTCCGCTGGATTCCGTATCAGCGGCGTTAGTACTAGTATGTGGCGACGGTGGATGCGTTTGTGAAATAATGTTTGTTGAGATACCTACTCCTAAGATGATTTTACTCCGCTTCCTTGAATGTAATTTTGCTGAAGACTGCTTCAATTTAAATACACTTAATTTATGATGGTGACAACAGTTTTTCAACAAACTTAAAAACACGTTAAAAGCATGTTTGTGAATAATGAACGATAATTACTTGTAGTCGAAAATATATTGCGAATCAATTTAAACTGTATTAAATAATGTTGTATTTAATAAAAAAAATATAGCGTTTCAATGACCCATCCATGGGGATGTGAACAGTGGACTTGAAAAAGGAATCTGATCCACGCGAATTTTCCACCGCACGTTCTTGCTGTATTATTATGTCACCAATAATCACTTGGCCGAGCTCATGCACAAGTCTTCGCGGGAATCGATATTAAAATAAACCGAAAGATCAATAAGGAGATGATCATGTTCTTTTAATAGACTTCTTTTAAACAGTCGATATTGAATGCACTGAGAGATCACTGTAAATCATTGCACACAGGTATTGTACACTGACAGCATTATCAGTCAGGATAGCTTTTGATGGTAGGTAAGATGGTTACACTTTCCGTTGACAGCGACCAAATAATTTGCAATTTATTATTTGCTTTCATCTTTTGAATTTATTTTTGCGGTTTGCTGTACTTTAGTGGAAGATGCTTATTAATGAAATTATATTGTTTAAGGCATTCGAAGGTTTGGGAGTTCCGGTAAATTTGCTGATTTCTCATTCTTATGTCAGAACAATTATTATTAGAAAGTCTGCTTTAAACATTTCTTTCAGAACTTTTGCACAATTTCATTTTCATGAGTTGTAGTAGGTACTGTAGAAATTAAACAAGTTTCCATTAAAAAAAATCTTTTTCTGCCCTACTCTAAAACCAATATAATTGTCACAGTGGAAGATATTTTCAAAAGATATCGTCCTCGTGCAAGACCACCACAAGAATTGAAATGTTGCTTGAAATGGCTTAAGCCATTTTTGGTAAGCAGATTTAGAAATCCAGGTACTTCCTCATATTACTCTTTCCCATATCCTTTTCCTCCTCGATACCATCAGCCTCACAACGTACCCCAAGTGGGGATGTCATAGTCTCACTGGGAATCTTGTGCGGTATTCACATAAAAATAATAATTAATTAAAAATTATCTAACCTAGTCGGATTTGAAAGTTAAAAAAAGGTAATAGTTTAGTTAACATAAAAAAATCGATAAAATAACTTCGTCAGGAAAATGACCCGAAGCTCAAATAGTCGGATGTCTTACTTTGGTGTGGTAGTAAGTAGAAGTGCTGTGTTAATATGTTACAATATAACCAAGAAGTCACACAAGAAAGGATCCCGTGGTCCCGGGAAGTAATACGGCTAAGTATCAAAAGACGTATCCATATCTGGGACCGAAATTATGTAATTAAATCCTCCCAGAATTAAATATTAAAATATTTAATTAAATGAAGACAATATTAGCGAAACCCAATCGAAAATCTGAAAACGGAAAAATCAAAAAAAGATATTGGCACCTCTGGGACTCGAACCCAGGACCCTTTACTTACATGGCAAGTGCTCTACTAACTGAGCTAAGGTGTCGATATTCTATTCGGTCACTTTTAACTATGTAATACTTCGACTAAGAACTACCAAATTGTCTTCATTTTCTTAACGCACATATTATTGGCTGCTATCTATATTTTCGATTGAGTTTCGCTAACATTGTCGTCATTTATTTAAATAATATGATTTGAGATTTTACTCATACAGCTAAAAAAATAAATATAAATATTAAAACATACCATATAATATGTCCTCCATCGGTTCAATAATAACGAAATGGTTGAGATAGGGAGGTGTCTGAAAACCATTAAATAATGTCACTTAAAATTAAACATGGTCACCACAATTAGTAAATTAAAAAAAAAAAAAAACCTTAACATTTTTTACGGCATTAATTTGGAAATTTCACGAGCATTTGGTTCCTTAGAACAGGAAATCTGTTTAGCTTGGAACTAATATTGACCTCTCTCTCTCTGGTTTCAATCCTGGGATTGGTTTGCAGCAATTTCATCTATTCGTTTCTTCCACTCTTCCCTGTCTTGTGCGGCTCTTTTGAATTCTGCATATGATGAGCAGCGCACGTCCACCAGCAGGTCCTCCAGGTACTCTCGGCGTGGGCGTCCCCTAGCGTTTGTCCCCTCGGTCATACCCTCAATATATTGACCTAACAAGACATAATAGCACTTGTAGGTACACATTTTTAGATATTTTATGGCATTATGCAATATCATAACTATGTTATTTCTGATGTTTAAATGAATCTAATATAGAGTAATAAATAAAATTACCAGAAAAGATTTTACGTTACAGCGTAGTAATAATATTAACTCCGTTTCAACCCCCGTTAATATAAGCTACAAAACTACTGTTTAACTTTAATGGTTCCATCTATGTAGGAATACTATAGTCCGCGTGATAAAAACACAGCCGGGAATTAAACAGCATGGTACTTAATTGAAAAACACGGCCCAGGCCTACAGAGGCCTGGGACCGTGTCGGGTTAGGATACCAGCGGCCTGGGCCAGGGATAATAAACCAACCCATAATCGAGTTTAAACAATATCAAATCATAAAATCCAACAATCAGCAATTCATACAAAGCTGTGGTGATTTTTACTCAATTCAAACCCCTGACTAATTTTGAATATCAAAGTGACCTTCAGAAATAAAATAAACTGTAGATATTGGTGTCTTGAATAGCTAAGTTTATAGAAGAAGTTTAGTATGCATGCACACGCAAAACCTGATAGACAGTGTCAGTCGATGGTTCAAATCTGGGCTTCTGGAAAATAAGATAAGCTCAGATTGGAGAATAGGAACAAGGACTCACCGTCGCAGTTGCGGCTATACGTCTCCAGGTTCTGGTGATTCATTCCACTATATTATGAATTGCAATACGAAATCACAATGGTCTTCAACGGTCGATATCATTTTTTTTTACATGAGCTCCCTACAGGAGGCCCTGAGGAGCGGCGGTACCCATTCCCGCCTCCCAAATTGTGTTACAGAAGTTCCTCAGTCTAAGTCTCAGGTATTATTTTTCACTGATAGTTTTAATGAGCAAACTGTCACCTTTTAAAGTTAGGTATTTTATTTGCCACAATTATATTATTTATGGTACATTTAAGGATGTGAAAATGAGGAGTTGGGATAATTGCAAGATTTTATTGACATTTGCTACCCACCAGTCTTTGCGAATGCATACCTATCAATCTCATACTTATTGCGAACGATGTATTATGAACGGTTCATGAAACACGTAGAAAATTTTTCGTTAATCTACGGAAACATTTCTTGTTTCAAAAACTCTAGATATGGAAAACATCATAGACAGCATTGCAAGAAAGGGTCTTATGCATGCTACTTCTGACCAATCTAATAAAATATTACATACGTGTTAAAATACCTATACAAATACCTACAAAAGGCTTACGTACATAAATTTACGATAGGTAGGTACTTACATAGAATTTAGGTACTTTCATTCATACGAAGAAGAAGATAATACTAATACCTACTTAAAATAATATGAAACAGAAAAATAAAAAAATAACGATCGCAACCGGGATTCGAGCCCTGGATCGCTTGTCTTACCGGGACAAACGCCTTAACCAACTCGGCCATTGGAACCTCTTATTTTTAAGTCATTTTTGTCGATTTCATACTTCGAAATTCCGAATTAACGATATTATCTCGACTTATTTAATAGTATGTAATATCTTGCAATATAAGAGGACTTATCTAGTATCATAATACTAATCACAAACCGTAGCATGTACATATATAAAACTACTGTTATGTAATTATTCTGTATTAAAAATATTGAAGTGAAACTTCTTTAGCGCCGTTAGTGATTTGAAATTCGAATGAAACGGAAATGCGTCACAACTCAGCTCTACACAAATACTCGGTTCTAATATAATGCGGTAAATTCGCACCTCGGCGCGTGCCTTCCATAGCGCAGTGGGCAAGATACCTGACAAGTCTTGGCGGCCAAAGAAACAGACATCAAACGAACGGAGGTTCGAATCCTACAAAATCAAAAAAATAATATTTTGTTTGTGAAATCATTATCCAATCTTCAAACCACTTTAAAAGGCACAGGCAAAAGAAAAGGAAGCAACTTCTATCGACTTTCTAGTTTCACTTCTACCGCGTGTGAATTACACACTCAGATTTTTTTTAATTTGTGTAAGGGCATATACCCTTTTTTTGTTGGGTCTGCCGCCTTTCGTCACATCACCACTAAGAAAAAAAAAATCATTTGAAGAATTATTAATCTAAGGCTTTAGTTTATGCAGGTGCTTAGCTCTATTAGTGATATTGACTTCATGATCATCTTAATCTTCTTGTTCTATTCCGGTCGAGGACACATTGCTTCGAAAAGGCAACTTTGGGAGTCCCTGATTCGACAACTTCTTCTGCCGCAAGCCCAGAATCGCGAATGTTGCAATACCAGGGTCCTAGCACGATCGATCGATAAGGAATGATTGGATAAATATCGGTCATCGTTCTCATATTTCTTTAGAAAGATAGAACCGAGATCGCTAAAGTAAAAACCACAGTTGATGTCGTTTATATTAAGAACACTCAGTCATTGTGAACTGCTACTTAATCGTTAGTGATCTGCAATCATACTAGGGAACAATGAGAACTTACCGAAATTTATCCTATCAAATCAATCAACTGTGCTAGGGGGCCAGAAGAACGTATTGGTCAGTGTTCATTCTTACACCAAATCCCTAAAATTCTTAAGAGGTTTGGTTTTAGAGCTAATAGTGGTCTTTGCACCGCTTGCATCCCAGAGTTCACAGCCTCTGGTTCCATGGCGGTTGGGGCTGGCTAGGAACTACGGCGCACTAAAAACCACTGACAACACGCCATCAGCAATCCTGTCTCCGCTCAGTTAACCCGCTGATACTGACTAAATGTTTACATGGAAATCAAGCGGGCTTCAAGCTGCTTCGTTGTTTCATAATTATTAATTTTATTTTACTTCAAGCATAAAATATTATATGAGAGTTTTTCATCTCTGTAAAATTGTAATTTTTGTCGAAACTAATATGTTATTTTCTCTGTTTTGTTTTAGTGATTTTTTTTTAAATTATTAATACACAAAAAAGATACATAAAAGTCGACAAACCAAGAAAGGCTAAATAACACTAATTTACTCAGCAGAACTAGTTTATAAATATTTTTTTTTTATAAATTGAACAATAATATCCGTTTAATTTTAATTTTAACGTAATTAGTAAAACCGCTAATTCTAATATTTAATCACGCAGACATGTACGTGACCGTATCTTTTTCTGATTTTTATTTTTCAAATAAATTTTCAATCGAAAGTCGCTAATCTTTAGTGATTTAATAATATTAGATATTAATAAAATGAAGTTCAGCAAATTAAACTTGATAACAAAACCTGATTGATTCCTTTCCCTAAAAAATCCCTCCACACAGCATCCCCAAAGATGAAATAGGCCCTCAGGGAAATTATTTTCCTCAGGGCCTCCTGTGTGGAACTCATGTAAAAAATAAATAAAAATACTTTTACTTGAAACACAATAATACAGGGTGTAATACATAGTTAAGTAAATTGAAATACGTACATATGAAAAGATATTTTATTTAATTTATCAGGGGGCTAGAATTCTAATATTTCATGCGCTTGATAGCTGCAAGACGAGTTGTTATCTAGCCTCCTAAGTTATTTAAATTCTTATGTAAAATTAATGCTAATTTGTACAGCGCTCTTGAGGCGATTTTTCGCAAAAACAACGCAATATAAGTTGTCCAAATTTATTATTATTATTATGTTAAGGGACGTACTTGACATAACTTTAACCAGTGATTCCTGACATTATTTGGAGTAAAAAATGTAAATGAAATTTTGGTCTCCGGTGACATTTTTGATGTTTTTTTTTTTCTACAAAAACTTAAAAAATGGTAGTTGTTGAACAGTTGGAGGCAGGGTAAGAGGTTCGCCGGACACCCGACTGAGTGACCAATGACGACATGCGGAAGAATTTTTTTTTGTTTGATTTTGATGAAAAAATTTTTGAAAAAAAAAGTCGGCAAAAAAAGTCACCGGAGACCAAAATTTCATTTACATTTTTTACTCCAAATAATGTCAGGAATCACTGGTTAAAGTAAGTCAAGTACGTCCTTTAACACCCTGTATTATTGTGTTTCAAGTATCTTTAAACACATTTTAAACTGCTTTGAGTACAAACGAAATTTTTTCCATGTTATAAAACAATACACCGATATCGAAAACAAAAGTTTCATAAAACACTCACATTTACACACTATTGTTTATCCCTTCAATTTAAAAAGTGCCTAGTTCAGTGATTAATTACATTAATATAATATTCGGTCCTTACTTTTGAAATTGGTATTTTGTATGGGAGAAACATAAAGTCGATTTTTTTAAAATATAATATATTTATTTAATCAAAATATGTACCATTGCTATCTATGCACTTTTGCCATCTCATAGGTAGTTCATCGATCCCTTTACTAAAAAAACCATTCGGACGGGAATCAATAAAATCTTTGAAGGCGGTTTGGACCGCCCCATCGGAGTTGAATTTTTTCCCTTGCAAGAAGTTATCCAAATTTCGAAAAAAATGGTAATCTGTTGGGGCAAGGTCCGGAGAGTACGGTGGATGTCCAATTGAAGCTCTTCTAATTTCGTAGCCGTCTGTTGTGCAGTGTGGTCTAGCGTTATCATGAAGCAGCAGTGGCCTAGAGCGATTAACCAGCCTCGGTTGTTTAGCAGCTAGCTTTTCCATCACGGTTTGCAGTTGCTGACAATAGACATCTGCCGTAATCGTCTTGCTAGATTTAAGAAAGCTGTAAGTAGTAAACGACACAAAAAAAAAACAACTGTGTTTTCTTTTGCGGTACCGTCGCCATACACATCATTAATCCTTCGAGCCGTTTCTGCAGCACTGGTGCCACGGCGGAACTCGTACTCGTAAATATTTCAAGTTTTCCATTTTGTAAACTAAGTGACACAAAAAAAAAAACAAATGAATTATAATTTTCGAAACACCAATACATGAGTAAATAGCTGTATAAATTTGAATTTGGAATTCCTAACCAAAGAGAAGATATTTGAAATCAAAGTTGCCAGTACGGCAAAACGCCAATTTCATATGTAAGGACCTAATATTATATATCCACTGAACAGGGTTAGGGTCACCTTTAGTTTAAAGTAAAAATTTTCCACCGGCTTGCGATTTTATTTTATGTTCCTGTCTGCTGCTGTACAGCAGGTCTCTGAACAACTAATACTTAAAAACTGAGTTTAAGGGTCTTGCAGGAAAACACTGTAACAACGCGGTAACACTCTAACTTACATTATTATAGTTTTCGCCGGTTTTACTGCCGGGCCATTTCTTGCCCGAAATGATCGTGGAATAAAACTTGTCATAACTTTCAGCTTAGGGACTTAAATAAATATAAAGGTACTTTGACCGAAAATTGTAAAATCATTTTGACGAGGTTGAAACTTAGGTTAACAAGAAAATTACGATTTTTAGAGAAAGTAAAATCAAGCTTTTTAATTGGATGTTTTATTTTTTAGTACCTTCTTCAAATATTACCTGATGAGTTTTAATAGAAGAAACTTTTTTAATACAATACGTTGGTATAAATTCCTTGCAAAATCTTAATTGGGATTTAAGTAAGCACCAACCGTGCAAAAATCTTACAACTGTCACACTTTTTCACGATTCTGAATATTTTAATAAAATAACTAAATCAAATTTACAATTTGGGAGGCGGGTATAGGTACCGCCGTCCCGGAAATTATTTATTTGATGACCAACACCTCTGCTATAGGTTCCCCAAGTGGTTCGCTACGTTTGGTGACTTAGCACGGGTGCTCATGGAGTGAGGTGTCTTCAAGTTTTGGCGGCGGATGCGACTACACACTAGTTGCGTGGTGGGCAGGATCGGGAGAGGCCGGTTTAAGGAGACCCTTTCCTGTCCAGCTGGTGTCTCTGTTGTCAGCGTTGCAAGACGATGGAGGAGGAATGAATTCATACATCTGTCACTCCTAAATATTTCCACATATATTGTATCTTGCATTTCGCGCTTAGCTTTTGCATACTGCTTACTGACACCATGTGCATGGACATTGGAGGTCTAAATTCGTTATAAATTAAATGACACTTCGTTCTTTCAAAAAAATTAGATCCTTGCGAGAGCCTTGAAGAAGTAACCATCTGTTACTTATAGCAAGGCGGGTAAGTAATGGGTAACCTCCAATGTCACTGGACACGTTGACTCATTGACTACTAGATTTCCTCCTGAGACCCTCCTGAGACCTTTTAAGAAAAAAGGGAAGGTCTAGAACTTCCTCTCTTTCCTTTCCTTAAAAAGACCCTCCACACTGCTTCTCCAAAGATGACGTAGGCCTGAGGGAAGTTATTCTCCTAAGAATTTCGTTATAATTTTTCTGTATGACTAAATGAGAAAAAACATTTTTTTTAAATAAAGTTTGGCTTTAAATTTGGTATTACCAAATACCATTCTTGGATCAACCTTTCCTACGGACGAAATTTATCGATTTACGATGAAAATACATTGACGATGAATATACATTAACGATGAAAATACATTGACGATGAAAATACATTGACAGTGAATACACTTTGATGGTGAAAATACTTTGATGGTGAAAATACATTGATGATGAAAATACATTGACGATGAATATACATTAACGATGAAAATACATTGACGATGAAAATACATTGACAGTGAATACACTTTGATGGTGAAAATACTTTGATGGTGAAAATACATTGATGATGAAAATACATTGACGATGAAAATACATTGACGATGAATATACATTAACGATGAAAATACATTGACGATGAAAATATATTGACAGTGAAAATACTTTGATGGTGAAAATACTTTGATGGTGAAAATACATTGACGGTGAAAATACTTTGATGGTGAAAATACATTGACGGTGAAAATATTGTGATGGTGAAAATAGATGACGGTGAAAATACATTTTTCACATAGGTACCTGAAAATTGGTCTATTTTAAGGTGCACATAAAATTATTGTTAATAATAATAATAATAATCGTTTATTCCAGAATGTATGCAGGGGAAGTGTAATGCAATACATTCCATATTTTTAAATAACAAAAGAAAGATAAATAATAAGATTAGGTAAAAAATAATGAACACCAACACAAAATTAAATAAAAACAAATAAGCACGAGAAATGAAATATTAAGCACTTAAATTAAGGCAAACAGACGTTTACAGGTATTTCACCGGTGACCAGACAACTCAGAATGAAACCAACTCAGAAGCAACTCAGAAAGGTCATTAAGAGTGATGATAAAAAAATATAAAAAATTGGTTAAATGGGTTAAGTTAGGTTAGGGTTTCCGGCTATTTTTAAATTATTATTTCATAGCTTTTAATGACATTTCGGAGGTGTTTCTGAGTTGGTTTCATTCTGAGTTGCCATGGAACCTATTTCACCATCTCCCGTCTCCAGAGGGCCATCAGGGGAGACTCCATCCAGGCAGTCATGGCGGTGATGATTGCATTCTTCAAATGGCGCAGTCTGCGCCATAAACTTCCCATGCGGTGGCGGAGAAGTGCACGGAAAGTATGCACCCGTCCCTCCAGGAACATTTCCGTAGCACTGCAGTATCTCGGTAGGCGAAAAAATTGGCGATAAGCGTTATTGTAAGCAACCTTTAACTTATGCCATTGGGTTGCAATGTAGTCAACCCACAGTTCTGATGTGTACAGCGAGATACAGAAAGCGTTGAACAGTATTCTTTTTACTTTGGGGCTGCAGGAGTAAAAACGTCTTGACAGCATACCCGCTCTAACGGATATTGCTCTTCTCTGCCTTTCCATGTCCTCGATGTCCTTAAGGTCGTCTGTGATGACATGTCCCAGGTATTTAACGCTGTGATTAACATTCATTTTCATTTCATCTAGCCATACTGAGGGTGTTTGGACGATTTCGTTTTTCTGTTTAAAAACCATAACTATTGACTTGGAGGTATTATACAGAAGGTTATGGTTTTTTGCAAAGTATTCACAAATTTTGAGTAATTTCTCTAATGCGCTTAGTGACGGTGCAAGAAGAACCATGTCATCTGCGTAATTAATGTTATTTAAACACACTCCATTTAAATGGCAATCTATTTTCGTGGCATTAAGTCTAAAAATTGAGAAATTTTATTTTAAAAATTGAGAAACTTTATTTTTAAGTACCTACCTATTTGATTCACTTGATCTTACTATTCCTTTCTCGGGCGTCCCCGACCTCTTCAACCATTCCCGTCTACATCATACATTATCGCTAAATCCTTCTTCGTTTATTAAGAATGCCTAATTTTACCACGCAAGAGTATTTGTTTCCCTTAATATCCCATGTCTTCCTCGGGCTTCTTCAACTTCTTCTACCATTCACTTTTGTACACCACATAGTAACTGTTAAAACAATACTATACTTTATCGATTCTAATTCGATTCCGTATCTCATTACAGTGCACAGATAATGCTTAATAATGAAACTATCAGTTAAAAATCCGTTCTTGACATCTTTCGATGTCAAGAACGTCTTTCGATGTCAACAGTCTTTATGATGCAATTCTGAGTTACCTTCAATTATTTTATGTGTTTAGATGCTGCTGCGCCCCATTCTATTACTCCATATTCCAATCGAGAGTGGCATAAAGCATAATATACTCTCTTTAAATCCCTCATTGACAAGATGTTTCGTAAATTTTTGAAGAAGTAGATGAGTTTTGTTAGCTATTTTGAGGTTCGATCAATGTCTGAATTCCACTGTAGTTTTCCATCAATTTCAATTCCATGATATTTAATACTTTTTGTTTGGGTTATATACGGGCAGGAACATTGTGGAAAATTATTTTGACATTAATGTAATTTGAGGGTTTGCTCATTCATTGGTTGTCCTCTTTTGTTTTTGGAGAAAGTTAAATATTTAGTTTTATTCACATTTAATTTAAGGTAGTTTTCTTTCAGCCAGTTTTGAAGTACAGCCAAGCCATGTTTTATTAGACACTTTAAAAAATCGGCATTTGGAATCCTATAAATAAGTCGTCTCAACCAGAGTTTGAAAATGGCCTTGTTAGCCGAAACAGCTGTAACAAAAAAAAATACTTGCAGAACTTGATAATATACGTTTATAACAAAAATACAAATAACAACACAATGTTACATCGGTACAACAAACGCCAAAAAATAAATAAGATTTGTGTAGTTACTATAGATTATCCCTTCAATTTAAAGCAAGATTTAAAGTTTTTTAAATTATTGTAGCTTTTCATTTTTTCGAATGGAACTCCAAAATTTTTTTTTTTACCTGTAAATTATCTGTTATCGCATATTAATAATGTATTCTAGATTTACTGCGATTCACGGAGTGGATTGTAGGGTAAATAGGTAAAAATATGATAAAAAAGAAGTATCAAGATTCACATTCACATTTTACAGCTACGGTTAATATCGGCTATGAAACATTAGGGTATAAAATATTTCAATTTAGTTCAATGGTTATAAATGGTTTACGTGCTTCAGATTTACCGTTCAACTGTTTTCGGAAACACTGAATAACTTTGGTTAGTATGCTGGGAATTTATTTCTAAATGATAGTAACTTTAACAATAGTTTACATTCGTATTTGCTAATGGTACAACATTACCACAATACTGGTAAATTAGCTGTGAACATATATTTTATATCATTGAAGAATAAGATAACGATAATATTCTAAACGAAAATATGAAAGAGAACAAGACACAGAAAACAAAAAAAAAGACAATGGTCGCAACTGGGACTCGAACCCACACCCCTCGACTAACCTCTCTCAATTCTTTTTCATATTTTCGTTTAGATTATTATTGTTATCTTCTTCTTCAATCATATATTACGTTGATGGGAATAACCTTCAAAAGTTATAAAAGAGATTTTTTCTTATAAAAAATTTAATATATTTTATAAGTCATTTGACTGGTCTGAGGCTAAGTTGGTATCGCGCTTGGGTCCCACCTAAGAAGTTCTAGCACGGACGATCGATAAAACCCTATATCAATACGATATTGACTAAATCAGTCATCTGCGGTCAGTTATCGGTAAACAATTGATAAGATATATTCCGACCGACGATTGGCAAATTTTTGCGTGGCTTCATACAATTTTTTTGGATAAAGTCGTTCGTTATGTGAAATAACTGGCTTATTAATGAATGGAGGTGAACTTACGAAGTTCTTGGAATTGAAATAAATCATACACGTGACCGTTAATTTATTCCGTTTGTTGGAAAAACGAAAGAGATTGTATTGACTAAAGATCTCATATAACCAATTTACTCTCTTGTAGTATCAAAAAGTTCACGTGAAATATTAAAGTTTCAATTCGAAATTGTCAATTTATTAGTACTTTTAATTGTAACGAAGTCGTTTGACATTTGCTTTACCGATTTATTATTTATTCTCTGTCAATATCGGTCTAGCTATCAAAAATGCGGCCGTGCTGCGAAAAAGGTATAAAATCATCGGTAGTTCCGCCTATCGATCCGATATTGCAAAGTTACCGATTTCTCTACGCCAGACGCCCAGACGTCGTGTGTTCAAGTCCTCCATCACGACACAAGCGGCATTTTCAGCTTACGGTGGTATCGTAGCTTATCTTCTACATTTTCAAATTTTGTTAGGTTATTCGTAACCCGGGAATGTTTGTCTTTCTCACATAACTGTAAATATCAAAAATAAAAAATAAAATTGCGATGGTGTCTATATACAATTTTTTATTAATAAAATGAATTAATAAATTAATTAATTAATTGATGACCGAATGAATGATTGAATGCATGAATGAATGAATGAATGAATTTATTAATGAATGAATTAATGAATCAATGAACCAATGAATGAATAAATAATTTATAAATGAATTAATGAATGAATAAATTAATGAATAAATGAATGAATGACTGAATGAATGAATTAATGGTTGAATAAATGAAGGAATAAATTAAGGAATGAATGAATGAATTGGTAAATAAATTAGTGAATCAGTGAATGAATGAATGCATTAATGAATGAATACATGAATGAATGAATGATCAGTGGTATTTCCATCCAATACCACGCGAGCGAAGCGGGTAGAGGTAAGTATATTATAAATATTACAATAATATAATGGTTTTTATACCATTGCCGATTCTGTGGCGAATCAGTAAGAACCTTGGCTCTTTACCGGCATGGACAAAACGAAACTGTACGAACAATAATACGGGCGTGTGCCTAGTGTGGTAGTCGAATCACCCGTAAAAACTGTATAAAAAGTTATATAAAAAGTTAGAAAGACAAAAATTCCAGGGTAACAAATAATCTGACATTTGAAAAAAATCTTAGTACATACTACCATCAAAGCGGATAATGTTTCTTGCACAATGATAGAGGACCTACCTAGCAAAGGAATTGAACTCTGATCGACTGGGTGGGAACCAGACGCATTCGTAAACCTAACCACTAACTGGTCTGTATCCTATTACCAAACCATGATATCGTATTTTTTATTTTAATGTTAGCTTAGAAGCAAATGTCTTATTGGCATTAGACAAACATTAGCGACATAAATAAAAAATCCTACTTATTGTAAATAGTGAATATCATTTCTTGTAAATCGTTCACGAAACAAGCTTTAATATCGGAGTAATATTATGATAAATTTCTTTGTCTTTTCTTACAGGTTCTTAAGGGAAATAAAGCTGATAATGTTGCGGTATTAAATCTTTGTTTAGGGCCGAAAGTAACAACATAGCATAGGGGTAGTAAACCTTTAATTGGAAAGGCGCATTAATAAAAAGATTATTAGATTTCTTAGTACACATAAAACGGATATTTTTCTCAGTCAACGTGGATGAAATATTTGTTCTGATAAAATGAAGAAAGTAATTTTGTTTGTGATGGGAAAATATTGAATGAAGATAAATACCCATATTTAGAATTCAGTTGACGTGGGGATTAAACTAACATCAATTTATGATTAAATGATTTCAATATAGATCTTAAGCACGTAAAATGTACGTAATAATAGAAGGTTTTTTGAAAATAATCAAAATAAATAACTTAGTTTACACAACTATATTATTAACAATATCGACATGTTTCAAAAACAATGTTTTCTTCATCCGGATAAGTTTTTCATATAAAAATAAATGACAAACAAGTAAGAACAAAGGCGAAATATTAAAAAGGAGAGGTGATTAATTACTTAAAAATCCCATAAAAAACAGTTATATAAAATTAAATATAATTTTTTTTAAGGATGTACGAAATTGCATTTAGTAGATAATAAAACAACTTTTAAAACAAACAATAAAAATATAAATTTGGATTATATCAATAATGCCACGAGGTATTTTTGCAATGTTTGAAGAAGTATTTTGAAAACTTTTATGTAGGGATATTTTGGCAAAAAGGTACTTTGCGAATAAAGAATTGACATGTAGGTAATATGGCACAACGATAAATACAACCAAAGGAGTTTAGCGATTAAGAATCTTAGGTTTCCGGTGAAAAAAGATATAAATACGTGTACGTTTGTATGAGTACATAAATACTTGACGACCTCCGTAGTCCAGTGGGTAAGACTCTTGACTCACAATCCGGAGGTCGCGGGTTCGAACCCGGCTTGCGCAAATAAATTTTATTTGATTAATTTGTGTTATTTCACAATTAATTCATTTAAAAATATATATAGTATATTTGCGACATGTTCCAGAGTGGAAGATACTAACAGTATCGCCCTGGTGTAAGACCACCATTCAGAATTGAAACGTTGCTTGAAAATGGCTTTAGCCGTGTTTAGTGACCAGATCTGAATAGCCAGGTACTTCCCAACCTTCCTCTTCCCCACCTCCTTCCCCTCCCCAATACCTTCAGCCTCACAACATACCCCAGTTGGGGATGCCATAGTCTCACTGGCTCCAGACGGGAGCAGTTGAGATTCTTGTGCGGTATTCACTGTAAAAAAAAAAAAAAAACCTGCACATACTCGTATTTTCATACTTTAATGTATTGTTAGCGGACCTAAATGGGGGTCCCTACATTCTGCCGACAGACTAGCTCAGGTTTTAGTCAGCAGAGCGGGCGAGGCCCTCACCACCAGGGTGGTAGGATCTGTGAGGCGTGTGTGGGTCTTTCCTGAAATAAAGCTCAAATTTCTACGGGCTGGGAGAAGGCGGTGAAACCAGTAATCAGGGTAAACAACGGTTATATTGGGTAAAACACCTGCGTAGACACAATATCACAATAATGCATACATAGTAATTCAGGGTAGCAACAACAGTTATATCTAAAATGGAGGAATCTATCTCTATAATCTCTCTGGTAGGGCTATTTATCTCCGCGGTGAATTTACTGCGAACACACGCAAATAAGGGGAGTTAAATTGGTTCAGGTACTCACAGCTGGGGGCTGAACTCTTGTAGATTCAGTGACGGGAAAGAATATAGCCATTCTTGGAGTTCCCGCAAGTCACTATGCAAAACACGCTGCATCGTGGCTTGCAGAATGTTCCGGAACTGTGCGGAACGGTTTACGACAACACGGGCGCTCAAGCCAGGCGCTGGAGAAGAATGCCGTTGGCGGCTCGCTGTCGACGGTGGCTTGCTTGGGTTCCGCCGCCCGTAGCGCGCCGGTAAGCTAGCGGCGAGGGAGTGAAACTGTAGTTTGCGCAGTGGCGTGCTCTACAACTTGGGAGGAGGGGGCCGAGTAATTTGCAGGGGCGTATTTGTGTATCGTAACAGTATATATCTTTTTTCATAAATATATATTTTAATAAATAATATATTATGTTATTTACCCGCCTCGGAACAGTCTAGTGAGGTGGGTAAAAAAAAGTAAGTGTGTACCTACAAACATAAATGAAAATAAAATAAATGTCCGGGTTGACGGCACTGAAACTGAACATTCGTGGAATAGTCATCATTTTCGTAGGCATAATGTTAGGCTTGGGCGTGGACTTTTAAATCCGATATCTCGGGCTCTTTTGGGCCACCGGACTGAAATTTTAGATCATTATTAAAAATGATGATCTGAAGAGGAATCATTAACAAAATATCCAAAAGTAGCATTTGTGGAAAATTCGTCTTTTTTGTAGACGTAATGCTAGGCTTGTGTTCGGACTTTGAAAGCCGTTATCTCTGGCTATATTGGGCCGAATCGACTGCAATTTTAGAGTCTTATTAAAAATGATGGTCTTGAGAGGAATCAATAACAAAGTATCTAAAAAGTAGCAATCATTGAAAATGCATACGCAAGACTGGGTTCGGACTTTGATTGCCGTTATATCGGGCTGTATGGTGCCGAACCGACAAAAATTTCAAATCACTAACAAAATTTCAAAAATTCATCATTTTTGGGGGCATAATGCAAGGTTTGAATTTGTACTTGAAACCTGTTTTATCGGGCTATATTTTGCCGAACCGACTGAAATTTTGGAATCTTACTAGGTAAATATGATTTAAATTAATAAAATACTTAGTTTTTACCACATTTATTGTTTACAAAACCAACTTGTTTCGTGAGCAACGCTCATTTCTTTAGGGTTTTTTAATGATACTCTTCAGGGTTTTTCATTGAGTATCAATAAAAAACCCTGAAGAAGTGAGCGTTGGTGGAAACACGAAACATGTTGGTTTTGTAAACAATTAAAGTGGTAAAAACTAAGTATTTTATTAATTTAAATCAAAATTGTGCCACAAAATAAATTTGCTGTGTTAGAAAATAATAAATATGATTGTTGGAAATATAAAATTGTCAATTCTGTAGTTGCATTTATGAAAACATATTATTTTTACAGGCATAATGCAAGGCCAAAATTGTTCATTGGCCAAAATTGGCCAAATTTCCAAATTTGGGAGCCGTTTTCTTAGTCTTAATTTAGCTGAACCGATTTAAATTTTGGATTTTTTCTAGGAATTATGGTAAGGAGAGGAATAAATCACGGGTAAGCCACCCTGTGAGGCCAACATTTATTACTGTATTGTACTACGAAATGTAAAATATTGTATCAAAATAAAAATAATAATTTATTATTAATTTTTTAAACTTTATGAGTAAAATCTTAAATTATAATATTTAATTAAATGAAGACAATATTAGCGAAACTCAATCGAAATCTGGAGACAGAAAAATCAGAAAAGATATTATTGTCTTCATTTAATTAAAACAAAATAATAATAATGATAAAATCTTAAAAAGTTCCTTTTGCTCGGGTTTGAACTTTGAGAGCCATTTTTTCTGGTTCTTTTAATTTCCGACAGAAATTTAGGGTTCGTACTGAAAATTGTCGTTTAAAGAGGAATCAATATCATTTTTGGAAAATATCATCTATTTTATGGGCATAAGGCGACTATTCTTTGGCTCTATGTAGCCGAACCGATTGAAATTTTGAGTTGTTACTAAGAATTCTGGTCTAACGAGAAATCAATCACAAATCACAAAATCGTCAAAAAGTTGCATTTGTGGCAAAATCGTGCCCATAAAATTATGGATTTTAGAGCGTAAAACGGTACAACGCAAATCATCTTAATATTATTATTATTAGGCTTAACTCCGTCAAATCAATACCAATTGTGTTTTGTTGGCTCGATAATCTCTGTTGAGACATCAGTAGTTACGTAACACACGAAAAAAAAAACTGTATTATAGCAGTCACCCGGTCGCCCCGTTACAGCAGTAATTCATAATTGCAAATATTTATGGTTACCAAATTTAATAGTGCATACAACGATTTAATTATAACAATGGACTTCAATTCGTGGCCTAACAAATATTTTGATACTAATAATAATATGATGCAATGATAACAATATCGAGACTAAACTTATATTATGTAATTGCAGTACCGGCTGACCCAATTCAATTGAATCTTTGTTTACTCCCAGCCGTAAATTAGTGTGCGGTGGTTCCCGCATTAAACACGACTTCTGTTGAATTTATTAGGCAGGTTCCGCAGATCCGTGTGAATAATAATGGCTGTTATTGATAGAGCTACCGCATGTTCTCGCCGGCTACAGAGGAATTAAGCAATTAATTCGAATACCTTTGATCGGTATGCTGTTAGAGTATTTCACCTGTTCAACAACAATGTTACCTTTGCATGCACATACCATTACACAATTAAGATAATGGTGACCCTACAATTGATCATCCGTCAGTTGGTCCGCCGACAGTTGATCCCCCGACAGTTGATCCCTACGACAGTTGATCCCACGACCCTTGACCCCCGACAGTTTTTTTTTTTTTTACATTAACTCCACACAGGAAGCCCTGAGGAAAATAACTTCCCTCAGGGCCTATACCATCTTTCATGATGCTGTGTGGAGGGTCTTTTTGAGGAAAGGAAGGAGTGAACACGGGTCTTGAAGAGACCCATGTTGTAGGAGGGAGGAAACACAGAGGCCGGCAATTGAACTCAAGAACGAGTCATAGAAACGACCCGTTCTCATGTGACTAATGTCAACTGTGAACAAATGTTGGGCGCGTGTTTGGCGTGTTTCCCGACTATGCACCGGTGCCGAGGGGATCAATGACGCTAGTTCCTCGGAGCATCTTCCATTGTAATACCGGTAGAACAAGGACAGCATTCCCACCTGACGCCTGTGCTCTAAAGATTGCAGTCCGTCTGTTAAGATGGGAGAATCTATCAAATGGACCGCCCGTTTCTGCACAGAGTCAAGGGTTTTTTTTTAGGTATTTTGGAGCTCCAGACCAGAGGTGCAGACCAGATACAGGGTTAGCAGTTGTGTACTATTAAAGTATCTGCGGGCCCTGTACAGATTACAGTACGCCCAGTTTCTGAGAGGCTAACTTTACTCTGGTTTCGATGGAGCCCCCGTACCTAAGCTGGTTACTTAGAGTTACACCAAGCATATCGATGGAGGTCCTGTTCGGAAGATTGCTTCCCCTTAAGTTGATCCCCCTTAGGCTACGAACGCACAGGCAGGCGGCTTGCTTAGCGCCTAGCGCCTAGATAGGTAGTAGATAGCCGATGGATAGCCGCTTAGCGTGTATCCAGGTAAACCAACGTGTTGGTTTTTTGCCACTAGGCGCTAGGCGCTAAGCCAGCCACCTGCCTGTGCGTTCGTAGCCTTACAGAATATTTCTTCAAGTAAGTATACAAAGCAGTGTCAATATACTTATAATAATAATAATAATAATAATAATTGGATAATTTATAAAGCGCCGTTTTTGTGAAAAATCACCTCAAGGGCGCTGTACAATTTATTAGGAATGCTTAATTTCTAACTGATTTTACTATTTACAAATGGATACAGAAATATACTTACCTGGCAGGTCACTTCCGGTAAACACACTTTAATTATAAGTTTATGCTTGGAGAAGATACGGCCTTGCACGCGGAGGACATTACAGTTAACACACTGGACATTGCGTGATTTTACATTATTTGCTACCCTCATCGCTGTTAGTACCTATTACATTTGTGAATAGAAAAGTAGAGGTATTTATTTTAAAATACTGGAGAATTTAGGACTATTGGAGATTAGTGGCAAAAGTATAGTTGGTATTTATTTTAAAATACTGAGGAATTTCGGAATCTTTAGGGCTGGAGAATGTTCATGAAATGACCTTCACAAACGCTTACATATTTTTTTTGTTTTTTTTTTTTTGTTTTTGTTTTTTTTTTTTTTTTTTTTTTTTCTTTTTCCATGTTTTTATAGGTTAGTTATTTACGGTGTCGCGGGCATTGAAAGTGAAGGTGAAAGATTTTGAGTTTATGGATAGGTTATATATGAAGAAATCTTGAGTAAAAATCCGCTGTAAAAATATTTTTATCGGCTCGAGACAGTTGGGAGCAGTTGGGACTCTTGTGTTATATTCAGATGAAAAAATTATATTATATGCAAGTAGGAATTTTTAGCGGTTTTTTGGTAAACCGACTGAAATTATATGTGTAAAGGAAATATATTCCCTTTAAATTTAAATCCTATAGTGTCAGTTAGAATGCAATCATCAATTATCACTTGTTTTGTTTTTCTATTATTTGATTGTAACACATGAGTTTTTGTTAGAAGAAACCATTCAAAGGAAAGTGATATAAATAAACATAAATGTCGTTTCTTTGTTAAAAAACTTTGCAACACAATTGTTTTATTTAGGAATTAAAGAATTATGGAATTAAACCTCTCAACTTATTATATATGTGTGTCGTATTTGGTTATCACCGCATGCTCCTTCGGAGAGTCGAAATTATTTTTAGTAATATTTTTACAGTAGATATTCACTCAAGAAGCCTTCAGATATAGGTGTATCGACTTGGGTTGTACGGCCATATATCCTCTTTGCATACTTACTTGAAGAAATGATCTTTTAGGGGATCAACTGTCAGGGGGGTCCAACTGTCGTAGGGATCAACTGTCAAGTGTCGGGGTCAACTATCAGGGGATCCACTGTCAGGGATCAACTCTCAATGGGGACCAACTGTCGTGGGTTCAACTGTTGTGGGCCGGACCAGCTGTCATGGAACCAAACACAAAGCATAAAAAAAATGTAAAATTATCTTCGGCATACCACTTATTATCAAACCCCCCTTTTCGTAGGTACTTGTTTCCTTTCTTCGTGCCTATTTAAAATAAAGCATGAGCTGTGTTTTCATGTGACGAACTGGAATCATTAAAGGCCCGCAATCCGAATTTCTACCGATTTCTTACATATCTCCCTTAAACACGTTAAGTTTTAAAGCTCTTTAAAAATATATGTTATTCTTGAAGATAAAATCTAGACAATGTCCGCGCCGAAACGCAAATTATATAAAATTCCCTCGATAAAAAAAAATCGCAAAGTATGCTCCAAAAATTATTATAAACACGTTTGTTTCAGTTATTTCACAAGCTTATACGTATGAAAAAATTGACAGTGTCTCTTTAAGTGCTGTTTAAGACAACGCCCGCAAGATTTTTGTTCTATTTTAAACGAATAGTGTTTTATTAAACATTTTCGCAATTTTTGCATCGATTTTATCGCTGTAAATGTTAGCGCTCTCCTCTAACATTCGTAATTTCGTATCTCTCCATCTTCTTCTTTTCGGGTCCGGATGCGGAGTCTTAAGAGGAAAGTTAGGAAGAACCTGGCTTAGGTCTAGTCACTAAAGACCTGAGTACCGCAAGGTTTCGATTCCAAACGTTGAGACTGAGAAGATGAGAGTATCTAAAAGAAACTGAGAGTATCTAATACTTTGGAAGTATGGCAAAGGCATTAAAAATTTGAAATAAGAGAATGCTGGGTTTTTAGCCCGTGACATCTACATTTCATTTATGTGTTATGTGTTGATGACAAATATGCAAACCGTTTTTTAACGTGTGACAAACAATCACCTATAAAAATATTCCTACATCGAATGAACCGCACAAAACTCAACCAAATCCCTCAGTAAAAAGTATGACTTTTCTTTAAACTATTTTATTTAACGGTAATATTGGTTTATCGGGTAAAGAAGAGGGCGACCGCAATGCAGCCGCCAAACGGGATTTATTAAATAATCCGTTCAAATGGCAAACTTCAAAGGCAATATAGCGCTGGCGGTTGTGGGCCGGTGTCCAAATATTCTCCATAAACTTGCATCTGGGCTGGGAAAGGCCTCTACATTTTGTGGTCATCCTATAACCCATTAAAAACTGCCACAGAATATCATAAGCGCATTTGAATTTTGGCTGCTCGGCGGGAATAAATAATTGACTGCCAGGAGTATGTTCTTTAAGAGCATTTAACCAGCCAGCGGACGAAAATCCACATTTCGTCGAAAGTTGTTCTTACGATCGTGCAGGGCGGTTACAATGAGAAAGATTAATTATTCTCCGTACCAGCTTTTTTAAATTATAACTCAATATCGAATTTATTTCAATTCAAATTAGCTTTAATTTATACCTTCATCCAAAAATGCTGAAAGGCGTGATGATAAAACTATTAAAATAACGTACTTTTTGTAGTTATTTTTTGATTATAAGTATTTATCATTTTTCAATAATGTCTAAATTTAATAAGAATGTTAAAAAAATCTGAAATATATTAGTTTGTAAGTGCGCAAATAAATTCACAAACGGACCAATTTTCGCCAAGAAACACATGTACGTACATGTTTTTAAGATTTTATTGAAACTAAAATTAAAATTCTAAAACATACGTTTGCTAGATAATGTATTGATTTATTTTACTGCATGATTTTATTATTTGAAATGGGTGTGGTATAATACAAAGACTTTTTTGAAAATTGAACAAATCTGCCAACGACCTATGGAATAACCTTATTATACTAAAAATTAAAAATTTTTCTCAAAATTTATTACATACGAATGCTAGATAAAAGAACAATCTTTCGAAATCCATTTATAATTTTTTGTGGAAAAGAGTCAATACGTCTAAAAACTTTTTTGAAAATGACGTATTTCCGGTTTTCTCTGGTAATGCCCTCTTAAACATTGTTGGTGCAGAAAACGCTTGACGTAACATTACTATGACTGGGTTTCAATATTTTATCGTTTATGATAAATATGTATATTACGTACATACTTCATTAAAAAAATTAAACACTTATAACCCTTATATTTTTATACTCATTCCCGACCTGGTTTCACCGCATCCGTGGCTTCTTCGGGTAAGTAGGTATAACACTAGAATACGCTGGACAATGTGTACAGATGCGTTAATGACTTTCCTAACACTATCAGTGTTTTTGGCTCTCATTAAATTTATAATGCCTCCATATTGAATATTCAATTTTACACATATTTATTTTATAAACCAATTGACTAATAGGTCTGCCACTCTTGGACACCCCCTAGAACATCCTCTCCTTCCTTTCCATGAAAAGACACTCCACACAGCACCCCCTGAGATGACATGGGCCTCGAGTAGGGCTGCCACCTCTCCGGATTTGACCCTGAGTCTACGGGTTTGCATGGTGCATGTCCGGGCTACGGGTTTAACATCGATATCTCCGGGTCAGACCGGGAGTTCACGACAGAATTTCTGCCAAAGAAAAATTATTTCGAAGAGCTAAACGTAGCGACAATCGAAATTGCGTCGATTTATCATGCAATAAGACACCACCACAGTTATTTGAGCACCGATTGCGGAATTAAATTGAATGCCTCTCTTTATTATTCACTACTATCACATAAAGTTTTCTGTGGCAAAACCAAAGCTGAAGCCATTGTTTTGAATGTCCAAGCACCGAACTCAATAGAGTCTAAAATAGAAGACCTAAAGAGTTCTCAATCTGGAAATGGAGTTCACTTTCGATTGCTATCGACGCCTCAAATAGAGGATCCTAGAAAATGTATCCAATAGTCATCATATACTTTGACCAAGAAAAAGGTGTTCAAGGTAAATGAATGGATTTTTATGAGGATTCCAACGAAACATCTCAAAAGATTTTTGAGAACATTAAAAATTTTGTGCTTTAACACGACTTAGACACAACTTTGTTGTGTGCATTCTCTGCAGACGGTGAATTTTGGTGCTCTCAAAAAAATAATTAGAAATAATTCATACTAAAAAAAGTGTTATTTTAATTTAAAAAACTATATTTCTAAAAACCCCGGGTCTACTGTTTTTGAAAGGTGGCAGCCCTAGCCTCGAGGGAAATTGTTTTCCTCAGGGTCTCCAGTGAAGAGCTAATGTAAAAAAAAAAAAATAGTGACCACCCTCTTATTTTGAAGTAAGAGGAAGGTCAAGTGTGTAAATTTTCATCAGTCTCAGAATAAAACCATATATATAAATATATTATTTTTATTATTTATTATATTATAATGCCACATCACAAAGTATCGGCTTCGTATGAAAATAAAACATTTTATTTATCAACTTGTTAAATTATTGACTTTTTATTTATTCAACGGTTAACAAATATTGACTTTTTATTTATTCAACGGTTAACAAATATTGACTTTTTATTTATTCAACGGTTAACAAATATTGACTTTTTATTTATTATTTGGGCATGAGTGAACATTTGTTAATGAGTTGTAACTTTATTATTTTAATTTATTGTTTTCTTTAATGCATGTAATGTTATTAACCTGTAAATGTTCCTAAGGTACTATGAGTTACAAAAAAAAAATTATTGCCATCCCGATAATGGTGGATTCATAAAATCGATGACAGTGTCTAACACAGCAATAACATATACTTAGGTGTGTGTTTTTAAGTTTTAAGTCTTTTTTATTTATTTTTCAAAAATAATTTTTAATATAAAAAATATATTTAAAAATTACTCCTTAGAAAAAAATTGGTAAGCACATATTTTTTTGCTCGTGATTCCTTCATACAGGTACTGAAGTCGTTTCTTGTGTCAAAAAAAAGATGGATTAAAATCCATTTTTTAATCTCGTCATTAATGCGTAGGTATAACTTTGCGAAACGAGCCTGATGGATTGCGTTGACTTTATTGTAATCAAGCAAAAATACTGAATGAAAACACAAAAAACGGAAAATCGGTAAAAAAATATTTTTAAGGCTCTGCAACCGGGCCCGAAAAGAAGAAGATGGAGAGATACGAAATTACGAATGTTAGAGGAGAGCGCTAACATTTATAGCGACAAAATCGATGCGAAAATTACGAAAATGTTTAATAAAACACGACTCGTTTAAAATAGAGCAAAAATCTTGCGGGCATTATCTTAAACAGCATTTAAAGAAAAACTGTGAATTTTTTGATACATATAACTTGTAAAATAACTCAAACAAACGTGTTAATAATAATTTTTGGAGCATACTTTGCGATTTTTTTCTATCGAGGAAATTTTATATAATTTGCGTTTCGGCGCGGGCAAAGTCTAGATATTATCATCAGGAATAACATGTATTTTTAAGAGCTTTAAAACTTACCGTGTTTAAGGGAAATATGTAATAACTCGGTACAAATCCGGGTTGCGGGCCCTTAAATAAAAATTAATTTAATTTAGCAGGGTTCTGAACCAAATTAAGATATATTTTGATCTATTTATAATATTGTATTATTGTAGGTATAGAGTGATAAATTTCCTAATTACCTAAGAAAAAACGACCACTAGATATTACCCTATAATTATAGAGACATAAAATTTCCTCGGCTCTGGGTCTCGAAGGCTGCTTAATTGCTAATGCTTTAAAGGATAATTAATAAGGATTAAATCACTTGGGGGATTCATTAATACGTGTAATCAGGTTTCAGGCTTTACGCGGTATGCTGATACGTTGTTCTTGGAAGTAAGACGTTGCGGAACAAGTGTTTATTGAAGTCACGTGTGTAAAGATTACCAAGGAGTATTTTCGTGAATAAACATCCAGTAGAAACAAGGGATTAATACGTAGTTACAGTGATTAATATATACGAAGAATTTTAATCAGCCTTTCCTGAGCATATTTTGAATAAAAATGTAGATGTCATTTTGCTGCAATTTTTTAAAATTTAAAAACAATAATCATATTTTCCACCACACCTTGCAACTGTGTAGTCGAATTTAGTGGGTCATGTGATAAGCTCTCTTCGTTCCTACACTCACCAAAAATCTCGTTCGAACGTACGGTAACACACGAAACAGAGTGCGTATCACGTGAAAAAAATGTATCATCGGACAGCTTAAAGACATCCACTTTTTGCTGCAAATAATAAGCTTAGGAATCGCTGGTCAAAAATCGTTTCGTCTATGAACAAATTCTTTTAGTATGCAAACTAGTCCGATTAGGTCAAAGATATTCAAATACTCAAATATCTTTGGATTAGGTAGTAGTCCGCCGACAGTCGCGCGGGCATCATAGAATGTCTCTTTTGTATTTGAATATCTTTGAAAAATTGATTTTTATGTACATATATAGATTTATATTTTCCGATTCTTTTGGTAGCTAACTGTCACATCACTAATATTTATAATGTATATTGTACATCAGTAGTAATAATCTAATTTTAATCTATGGTCTTATCTGTATATGTGATGTCAAAGTCGTGTATAATGAAGAATTAATTATAAATCAGTAAACAGTGTTAAAATTAAGTCATCTACGTTAAATAGCAAACTAAACACTAACGAGAACGGATTTTAACCAGAAGCGTTCGGTTTCATAGTCTAGTCATTTCACGCTGTATAATTTTTTTACCAAGAATTTTACATAAAAAAGAGATTGAACAAAATCGCAATAAAATCAGGCGAAAAAATCTCTTATTTTAATCCAACACTATTTACTTTAACTGTCATTAGACTATTAGTAAAATTACGCTGATAACATTGAAGCAATTATACTGAGTGTGCTACAATTTACACGTGGTAAATTAAAAGGTTGAATACATTGTTATCGTAAACTCATGCCAACACGATGACCACTTTAAACAATGGTCGACAACCCGGTTATTTTCTGCTACCAGCATTGTAACAGACATCCTACACAAAGAATCCTCCCCTTTAGGACAACATCCGTCAGATTGTTTTGCCCTTTGGTTAGTCACAAATTTGATCCCCTATCCTGAAAAGCCAACTAGTAATGCGAAACCACCCACGCGAATAATTCTAACAATTCATCATATAAGCTAAAAATAACATTAAAAATGAAGTGACCTTTTGATGGAAAGGTTAAATAATAGCTTGTTTGTTACATTCTGCGTTCAAGTGTTTTCAGCAACGCGTAAACCCTGTCTAGAAATAGATTTTAAATAATGACAGCAAGTTATCCACTACTAAAAAAGTATTAATGATTTATATTGAGTCATTTGCAAGCGATGAGTTAGGTTAGGTGCCTTTATCGTGGGCAGTATTTAGCTTGTTCGTGACTTTTGATTTATGATGTTCAGATGGAGGGTAAAAAGGGACACAACGGTAGGCTTCGTGGGGTCGCTGGACATCACAATGGTAGGAAAAAGGGTCTTGGACAAACAGTGGGAAGTGAGGGAGGGTCCTGCAACCCCTTCTAAATAACAATACAACTACCAGAGTCGCAGAATGAATAGACAGAACGTAAGCCATACAACCCGTAAAGGGTTTATTTTGCATTGTATGGAGAGTGAAGTGATTGCTTCAGATTTTATTTCTCGTTACGGCAGAGGAAATCGCAACACAAATTACGTAGTAATATGTCCTTTATCTAAATAAGAAATCATCTCTACGTGTAAAGGTTCAAGAAGTCTTATCTTATGTACGAGTTTACCAAGATTCAATTTGTGGACCCTAACATAAAAAAATTCCATCTCTCCAGTTGTTTCACCCGAGTAAAATATACATGTAGGTTTTGACCACCTTTGTATTTGATTCCACGTTCAAAAGCTGAATATTTCAGAAGCTTGAAACTCTTTTCGGTTTGTTTGACATTATGAAATAGGCGTAAAAAAGAAAATTACAATCCTGCGGGAACCCTTTTCTGATTTTTATGATGTTTATTTACGAATAAAATAATTTAAAAATTAACATTTTGTTTAAAGCACTCGGAGTAGGAACTTTTACAGCCTTACTAAAAAAAACCTTCCACTGCCGATAACCTGTGTTGTTCCAACAATACACTAAAACACGATTTGTAACTAAAAACATTTCTTCCGTGGTCACGCTGTTAAATTGAACAACGATGTATACGGTTTTAATTTACTAGGTAAAATGGTTGTTTTCATTCTTCTCCGCAACGGGCATTATTGGTGCGCCTGTGCATTTGTCCACAACGGCCCGCGATGAAAAAACAGTTTGGTGTGTTTATGGCGGGATGTCGAAAATTTTGTTAGTACCTAAATATTAATATCTATTGTCGACGAATTCACTCTTCTATTCACATAATTAATATATTTACCGTGTTATTTGTGTGGTGTACATCAGTTTAATCAAGTTATTGCACACACGTCGTAAATTCATAGTTGAACTGTGAGAATATTGTTTTATAGGTTACTTAAAAGATACAATTTACATAAGATCTTTATTTTAAGAGAATTTCTTAAAAGTGATGATTTTTTATAATATTAATATCTGATACATGTGATGGTACACGTATCAAAGAAATTTACATCTTTAGAGATGCAAGTAATCCGTCTTAAAAGTCGGTTTTTTTTCAGTTTTTTTTTTCATTAAAGCAAACTTCCAAAAATTTTATGATTTTTTTATTGTATGCACAAGGAAAAAGTAAGGTCACAGTTTGCTTCCAAATTCATTACATGAAAGGGCTGTGTTTTTTTATTTTCTTTTTTTTTTTAATTTCTCTACATTTTGCTCAAAAATATTTTGGCAAGAATTTTTTTTCCATTTTTTTCCGCGTTTGAATATTAAAGTATGGCAGTTTTTTAAAGTAAAGTTTATTTCAAATACACATATCTAAAAGGTAATTTTACCTAGTTTTTATAAATGGTATTTATTTTTACGACACCTTCAAAAATAAAAAAAAACAAATAGAACATTCAAAGTACTTTGGAAAAATTCCAAATTTCGTTCAGACATCATTAATAAATCAGAGATAAACTACCCTCTCAGGCTGTGTAAACAACGTGTATTTCTATCCATGAACAATTTTTTAATTAGTAATGTTTTCATATCCGCGACCGTTTGTCAATTGAATTAAATTTTCACGGGGTTTTTTAGTAAGGCTGTTAAAGTTTACAAGCAAATAATTTTAAAATTGATGAGTTATTAAAAATCCACCTCCCATCGCTATCACATTTAATTTCACGAGTTTTGTATTATGGATCATTACTGCTGACATATTTTAACAAAAAAGTTATATTTTCAATTTAAAAAAAATCATATTGATAGTAGACCAAAAATAAAAAAATATATATATATTAAAAAAAACTTCTGTCCTGATCCAGACGGAGCGGAGAGTCGGGCCTGTACAATGGGAATTCAAAAAGAGTTATTAAACAATGTTTCTCATTTAAGTTAGCACGGGAACAAAAGTTGATTTGATGGTAAAAACACCCCCTTTAATGCAGGAAAATTGAGAAAATAATAAAATCTGCATTTCATTACTGAAAGTTGACTCAACGCGCTGCATAATAGCGTATAAAAAATCAAGATTCTCCCGCTCACTGGGAATGACGAGTAAAAAAGCTAAAGCAATCTTGCGACAGACCGAACTTCACTTCTTCCAGCACCCTCCCCTTCCGGTCCGAAATTCCCGCGCTTTCCGTCATTTAATTTCTGATGGGGTAGGTCCCACTTCCGGTTGTAGGTGGGGTCGGTGGGATGTAGATGTAAATTCTATAGGGGATGCTTCAATGGAAACCATCATTATTTTCATATATATAATACTGTAAAAAAGTTAGGACTTGACAGAAAAAGAAGTGGTTATGTGGTTTTTTTAAATAAAACAACCTTTAAGAAATTAAATCCATCGTTTTTATTGCTATGTTTTTAAAGTTACAAGTTACCCCACACATAACTAATTCCCCACTCAACGGACAAAGGTTTATTCAATGCTTTTTGTTTTCTATGCAAGTTTTGTTAGAGAAGTGTTATTTTTTAGCTAGCGTGGACTTTTTATAGTTAAAATTCCTTTGTACATTGGGAAGAGATAAAGTTAAAAAATGATCATACAATCAGCGACATCTGAAATTACTGGCTCCATCTTTGGCCTAAATGAATGAACTTGTTTGACATTGGGAAGGGTTACAGTTAAAAAATGATCACACAATCAGCGGCATCTGAAGTTACTGGCTCCATCTTTGGCCTAAACTTGTTTGACATTGGGAAGGGTTAAAGTTAAAAAATGATCACACAATCAGCGACATTTAAAGTTACTGGCTCCATCTTTGGCCTAAATGAATGAACTTGTTTGAAATTGGGAAGGGTTAAAGTTAAAAAATGATCACACAATCAGCGACATCTGAAGTTACTGGCTCCATCTTTGGCCTAAATGAATGAACTTTTTTGACATTGGGAAGGGTTAAAGTTAAAAAATTATCACAAAACCAGCGACATCTGAAGTTACTGGCTCCATCTTTGGCCTAAATGAATGAACTTGTTTGACATTGGGAAGGGTTAATGTTCAAAAATGATCACACAATCAGCGACATCTGAAGTTACTGGCTCCATCTTTGGCCTAAATGAATGAACTTGTTGATAATACTGATCAGTATTTATAATCTATAATTGGTTTGAAACTTAACTAGAAAACACATGCCGTATTTTTAGAGGTTTTAAGAGAGGTTACGCGGAGTAAAATAATGGAAAAAAGTATGAAAATCGTGCATCTTGATAAATCTATACACTTACTCTTCTACATATTATTATTTATAAACGAATCCAATGGTCCAAAATGAGGTGTCTCTAAACTTACAGAATAGGGATATATTGAGTTAGAGTTGGAGTCAAGAAAATACGATGGTGTAAGAATGGAAATACTAATGTAATTAATGATAAAGCAACAATATATACTGGGACACTTGGACTAATATCACTCGGACCTATAAGCTTGTTTTCATGCTACTTATAACATGTCTGGTATGTAATGACGTATGAGGTGTAAGAAAATAAGTCATGTTTAACCCTTCGAATAATAAGAAAATAATTTTCTGTCAAAGTTTGCGCGCAAAATTCCTGGTTCTTCCCATGCATTTTAAATGTTCCTATTTATTAGTTTTTTTAACGCTTTTGCAAAAATTAAAATTGTTCTAAAATTTAGATAAAATAATCTTTCCGGTATGTTTATTAGAAATCAACATTTTTGTTTATAAATATTAAAATTTTAATATTGGAAATGTAAATTGGCTAAAAAATGCATACCTGCGAATATTTGAATTAAAGTAATTAAAATAGAATAAACTTCAAATTTTAAATTTAGATTCCTTTTCTAAACAAAATTTGTAATAAAACTGTCATCTCACTTTTTATCACTTTCATACAATTTTATTTTAAAATTAAATGTGGGTTACGTCACAAATAGGCGCAAAATCAAACCGTCACTTTTGATCAGGTTTGTAAAATATCTGAACAACCTAGCTCATATAATTCAAAGACAGGGAGAAGCATTATTTCTTTCCGTTTCTAACATAAAAGAATCACAAATATTCGCATTACAGAAAGAGAGATATCTAACTTTTAATAATGCACGGTCGCTCTGGGACAATCTGGGTCTCCTGTTATTATAACGGCATATGATGTTTTGGGACAACTTGGGTCTCCTGTGATTAAACGGGTTAAGTTAATTGATTATAAGCCTATTTTTTGTTAATCTGTTTACAAAATTTTCAACAAAGCATTGTGCTCATTTTGCCATTAATACACAGGTAGAGTAGGTACAAGTACTCGATTATTTTTTGTTTAGAGTTACATATAAATTAAAACATTGTTCAGTTGTGCCACCAACCTCTCCATCCCGCTTTATATTTTATTATCTTTCGATTTTTGGTGATCTTTTTCTTCACATTAAATTTTCTCTCTTCTTTATTTTTGTATTGTGTGCTTATCTTTCTTCTTCCTTGCACTGTCCAAACTCATTGCCTAGGTAGGCTGTTGTGGTCGGCTCTTCTTGTTCTCAGGCTATGTCTTCTTAGGTTCTGGGTACCACCTTCATCGTACTGTATAAAGTTTACAATTTTGATTCCCCCCAAAATATTTGGGTATTGCCTCCCACTTGTGTTTGTAAATTCCTCCCGCTCCTAAATAATTTTCATAACTCATCGCAAAGATGAGGCAAAAATGAAAACATTGTGTATCATTTCAGCACATAAATAACCCTTTATATATAAACAGGCTGGAACACAACCATAATACTCGTTTTAACTTTAATGAAGGACTAATTGTACCTAAACATACAAATAAATATGGACAAAGAACGTTAAATTACATGATTCCCAGTTGTTAAAATATGCTTCCAGCTGAAATTAAAAACTGTACCCAAAACAAACAATTGGTGAACTTACTGAAGACTTGGCTTACGGAAAGAATTCATTTGTATTAGCTAAAGACTCTAAAGACTTAAAAATTGTTATTCATGTTTCATATTTTTTTTTTTTTTTATGTAAGTATATTTCTGTAAAAAATTTAATTTTATCTTATATCTGTAATTGTAAAAATGTATCTAAGTATATTTCTGTAAAAAAAAAATTATTTAATTTTATATCTTTAACTGTAAAAATGTAACTATTTAAATCACTATAATAAGATCTTTAATGTAAAGAACCCGTTAGACAAACTACTAAAAAGTAGTTTATCGGGACTTTTTGTCTTATATTTGTAAAATGTATAAAATAAAAAATAAAAAAAATAAAAATAAAATAATTGTCAGAATCATCGATATTAATCAGTGTTACTATGTAACAAGTAAGATTTCAATGTATAAAAATATTATAGATAGAGCACTACAATAGAGAGACCCAAATACTAGCTCTTGTCTTTTGCTAAAATATATAACACCCTTTACTGGTAGGAACTAGCAGAAGGTTCCTACCCAGGAATAATTGAGAATTCTGGACGCTGGCAAGTCTCAGTGTTGGCTTAATGCACCCCCCCCCCTATCCCCCTTGTAAGGGAGGAAAGGCAAATTGAGTTAGTGCAGTTGTAGAATGAGTGACAACACTTTCTGTGCGAATTACCACCGAAGGTTGGTTAAAAATTACAAATTTAAGTCTTAGTTTTTGCGCTGAAAGTTTTAGAAAGATTTAAAATTACTTTTCGACGCCCTTTTCCAATATATTGAAATTTAAAGATATATATACTTTTAAAAAATACTAATCAAAAACCATAATGACACGTTCATTCATTTCTTCACCTTGAGTCGTCCCTAGTCCTGAAAATTTTCCTGGTGAGCCAAATTCTTACTTCCTATTTGTCCGGCACTTAATGGCAATATGTTTCGGACGCCTGCTATGCTTGATATAACGCACTGGTCATCTTACATCAACTACCAAAATAATATTTCTATGAAATGAAATTCTCGCTTGTGTATGAATTAAGTATTTTTCTGCGTTTCCTGTACGTCTCATTAGAATATCTAATCCTACAGGTTCAAGGGTCTTTATCATTGAAGGTGTTTTTGTATTTTTTGGTCGTATGTAGTTTGATTTTTTTTTGTATGAGAAAAATATTGGAATGTTTTAAGTTATTCGTGGTCGTGTTCTTCCAAAATAAGGTGTTATTATGTTCAAGTTGAATTTTTTTTTTTAAATAAATCCTGAAATATGTGTTTTTATGCATACATGTATTTAAACACCTTTAACAGTTCTGACTAGATCATTGATATCACAAAAAAACTATCTGCAATATTTTTGAAGACTCTTCTGATCACATGCATATTTGAACGAAAGAAACACGAAAACACTTAATTAATTTTATCTTATTTTGTCTATTTTATAATAAAATCAATTAATTATATTGTCTATTTTACTTTAAAAATACTATTACACTAAAAATTATAACACTAGTGAAATTATTTCCCTTCTGTGCAGAGTACTGTAAAAAAATATAAAAAAATGGTCTATGTAAGACTGCAAAAAAATCTCAGGCCTCTTAGAATATGAAGAGTTTAATTTTAAATGTACATTTGTTATTTTAATTTTTTTTTTTGCGACCGGTTTCGACACGTCCATATCATTAACGAGCAAACTTAAAACTAACTTGAAAATTCTATACAAGTACAAAAATTAATTTGGCGGGGGAAGTGGGAGGGGGGAATTTGGTGGAAGGGGAGAATGGTGGGAGGAGTCAAAATTACATGGAAACATCGTAAGTAGAGGTGATTTACATGGTGCTATTATTTTATTAACAAAATTAATTTTTGATTTAATTTTCTAAAGCGCACAAATTAAAATATAAATTTACATTGCAATGTTTAACCTTAGTTTTTTTCTTTTTTGAAGCTATGACCTGCCTCTATTTATTTTTTGAAGCTCTGACATTTCTCCCCCTCCACCAAATTCCCCCCTCCCACTACCCCCGCCTAATTAATTCTGTGTAGAATTTTTAAGTTAGTTTTAAGTTTGCTCGTTAATGATACGGACGTGTTTAAACCGGTCGCAAAAAATTTAAAATTAAAGTAACAAATGTACGTTGAAAATTAAAATTCTTCAAAACAATAATGTCTAGAAATTGTTACATAGTCAGTGCCCAAGAAAAACAAAAAACTCTTAGAACATTCTTAACAAAACTGTATAATGCGTTATGCAATAAAAAAAAATAAAAAAAAACAAAACAAAACAAATATCACCATGAACGCGAAGTTTTAAAAAATGTCACAAACTTCATAATTGAATTCGAAACTGTTGGTCCGTGACCCCTTTAAAATTTCTGCGATCGTTTCAGCATCGCACCGCTGAAACTACTTCTGTCACTGAAGGTGGTGCTTTTAATAATATCTTTCCCGATGCATTTTCCCGTTGCCCTCAACCCGCCTCCTGCTTTATTTCAGCGCGCCAACGACTGTTTTAGACATTTAAACTCGCGAGCAATTAACGTAAGTTAGAAGATTTTTGTATTGTTAAAAAATAACGTTTTTTCGCTCGGTGTTGCAGTATAATGTGATTAATTATGTTTGATTGTTTTAAAATACAGTACATTGTGTCCAGGGATAAATGATAACAATATACGATACCGACGTACATGATAATATATCTCTTGAAAATCTACCTATGTTAACGTTCTAATTAATGCCATAGGGTGCTTACTGCTCGAGTCTCCTACATTTTACGACTCTTATACTTAACACTTAATGTTATTTTCTCGAATATGTTGAAACGGTTCCATGATAACTCAGAATCATGCAACTTTATCACCCCTTTGAAAAGTCATATTTCGAAACATCAATAAATTGTTTTTTTTTTTATCAACAATTTAATGTGATGTGAACGGTAGAAGAAGTCAGTGATCCCCGAGGAAGATATTGCCGGAACCAGTTCATCAAATATTTTAGTCGGGCCATGTCAAGACTCAGACTAATAGAAAGATACGTTTTTTTTAAAAAGAAAGACAAACATTTCCGGATTATGAAAAACCTGACAATATTTAAAAATCTCCTATTACCACCACATTAAAAGCGGAAAATGCTCTTTGCGTCGTAATGGAGAACTTAGCCAGCGGAGGAATCAAACACGAGACACCTGGGTGAGACCTAAACTCGATTTCAACTCAGCCATTGATCGGTGTATGAACGAGAAGAGAGTGTATGTCAAGGCAGAGTTGTGTGGTGGTCGGTTATCTCTTATCTGAAAGGAAATGGCGTGATGGTTAATAATTTAGTTAGTACCTGCCAGCAGAAAATAATTAAATATTTTTTCTCTTCTAAATTAATTGTCGAATATTCAAACAATCAATAAATTTAAAAAAAAATTGGAATACCACATGAAATCCCCTCTTACCCAAAAAATTCCCAAAGGTTCTGGATGGGTAGTGATCTTTATCGATTCCATTAAAATTTATACTCGCAACAGTATTCGATAATGTTCATTTTGTTTGTTTCATTCTTCAGCCTCCTAACAAAAACCCAAATAATATTATTATGATGAACACATGTCGTAAGGTATAAAAGAGACATGCGTATATGAATGAGACAGCAGGAGTAACGCATAAAAGGGTGTGTTTGTTGTCCATTCGTGCTCTTTATCATACCGGCTTCCTAGAAGGACAATATTGTACAGCTTTCGCAATAAACGTAAATAAGATTACCTACGTCTAATTATTGTCTCTCCACATCAGAAGAAATCTTGGGATCTATAAAAGAAAGATCACTACATATTGGCGCAGAGATTGATAGAATAAAGAGCACGAATAGACAATAAACACACTCTTTTATGTGTTAATCATGCTGTCTCACTCATACACGCACGTCTCTTTCATAATCTGTCATGAATTATTTGTACTACCAAAATGTAAAAGCCCTTTGGGCGTTAAATAAATAAATAATAAAATAATAATAATACCTTTATTTTGTTTTATTTTATTTTGCAGAAACAAACAGTACATTATTACATAATGGAAAATAGTTACAAAATTATAGAATTAATACAATAATTGGTACCAATAACATGTCACTGTTATATGCTTATGTTTTTGTGAAATAAATAATATATTATACATTACAGCCATTAACCAGCGGTCAAGAATTTAAATTTCGTTGAACGACGATCTTGCGATCGTACTCTTGCAACTGTACAGGGCGGTTCCGATGAGAAAGATTATTATTCTCCATACCAGCATTTTAACATAATAACTCAATATCGATTTTATTTCATTCAAAATTTGCTTCGATAAATCCCTACATTCAAAAATGCTCAAACTCTTGATGATAAAACTATTAAAATTATGTATTTTTTGTACTTATTTTTGGTCATAAGTATTTATCGTTTTTCAATAATGTCTAAGCAAAATAAGAATGTATTTTTTTTTAATATATTAGTTTGTATATCCGTAAATAAATCGACAAACTGAAGTATTTTCGTCACAAAACAAGGGCGCGAATTTTCTTTTTATCATTTTATTAGAACTTAATTTAAAATTCTGAAAGGTTGCTTTACAAAAATAATTTATTGATTTATTCTACTATATATAATATATGATTCGAAATGTTGTTGTATAATACCAAATTTGGTTTGAAAATTTAACAAATCTGCTAACGACCTACGGTAAAACCTTATTGTACTAAAAATAAACATAGCTTTACTAGATAAAAGAACAGTCTTTCGAAATCAATTTATAATTTTTTGTGGAAAAGAGTCAATACATCTAAAATTTGATTTAAAAATGACATATTCCCGGTTTTGTCTGGTTATTCTCTTATAAGACATACATTCACCACATATTTTTGTACATCCGGTCCACCCCTACATATCTACTAAGCGAGGATTTCTAATTATTTAGTCCGCATAATATTTTTTTTTTTTTACATTAACTTCACACAGGAGGCCTTGAGGAAAATAATTTCCCTTAGGGCCTATGTCATCTGGGATGCTGTGTGGAGGGTGTTTTTGAGGAGAGGAAGGAATGAACATTGGTCTTGAAGAGACCTATGTTGTAGGAAGGAGGAAACACAGAGGCCGGCAAATCATTCCACAGCCGAGCTGTTGAACATAAGAACGAGTCGAAGAAACGACCCGTTCTCATGTGACAAATGTCAACCGTGTACAAATGTTGGGCACGCGTTTGGCGTGTTTCCCGACTATGCACCGGTGCCGAAGGGATCAATGATGCTAGTTCCTCGGAGCATCTTCCATTGTAATACCGGTAGAACAAGGATAGCATTCCCACCCGACGCCTGTGCTCTAAAGATTGCAGTCCGTCTGTTAAGATGGGAGAATCTGTCAAACGGACCGCCCGTTTCTGCACAGAGTCGAGGGTATTTTTCAGGTATTTTGGAGCTCCAGACCAGAGGTGGCTGCCAAATTCAACCGTGGGGCGCACTTATGATTTGTACAGGGTTAGCAGTTGTGCACTATTAAAGTATCTGCGGGCCCTATACAGCACGCCCAGTTTCTGGGAGGCTAACTTTACTCCGGCTTCGATGGAGCCCCCATACCTGAGCTGGTCACTTAGGGTTAAACCAATATGCTTTCGAAAGTCCCTTTCCAACTATTACCTCTGTAGCTACCTTGTTTGTTTAGTTTTAATCCACGTAAAAAGCAGCAGATAAAAATGTGTGTCAATATAAACCACTTTGTATAATAATATACAGTACGGAAGCAACCTAGCTCAGTTTACAGACCGAGTCGCAGTTTGGTAGAAAAACGCCACTCGGCTATGATAATGCCGGAATTTAATATTCAGACTATGTTAGCCGAAACACATTGCAATCCCGGAGCGGCACTTACGCATAAATTATCTGCAACCTAACCTACGGCCGTGTTCTCTGTTATGTCAGGGGTGCCTGAAGAAGGTTTTGCGTGCCAAAGGTAGTGGTTGGGCGTTTACACAATACATAGCCACACTTACCTACATACATCTACATATATAATAGACCACGTGCTTGTAGCTTGATTGTCACATGTTCCTTTCCTATCCATCCCTATCATGTACCTTTTTCTACCCATCTCTGTATACCTGTCATTTTAACGTTACCATAATAATCAGTCGTCAATCCAAACTCGCCGCGAAAATGTCTAATATTCCGCATGCCGCACCCGCAAACTGCAATA
Organism: Limnephilus marmoratus; assembly: GCA_917880885.1. Taxonomy (NCBI): domain Eukaryota; kingdom Metazoa; phylum Arthropoda; class Insecta; order Trichoptera; family Limnephilidae; genus Limnephilus; species Limnephilus marmoratus. Next base: position 24,747,023 of record OU862923.1, on the reverse strand, counting down.
AAGTACCGCGACTGATAGTCTTAGGAGTGTATTATCAAACCCTGCCGAGATAGAAGCATAAGTGAAGTGCAGCGCAGTAAGTCCTCTTTCTCCCATTCCTTTATGTGCATTCATATTTACTATTGCAGTGGTCATTCGTACATTTCAAAACACATAAAAAACATTCAAGGTCCTTCGACATTCGCATCCACACATAAACCACACATCAGGTAGTATGCTCCCCTGCCACAGTTCACCGCAGGTGGTACGCAATGTTTGGTGACTCAGCAAGGGTGCCCGGGTTCACAAGTTGAGGTTTGTCAGGGTCTTGGTGGCAGATGCCTCTGCCCATCAACTGTGGTTACGCACATACTAATACCTACACATACACATACCTACACAGCACGCATACATACTATCACTGCTTGGACTTGGTATTAATTATTGTTGCAAGTCCTTTTGTCCTACCTTTTCCCCCCTCGCTTACCCACAATCTTAATCAGTCTGCAATAAACTCCCGCTGCCATCACTGTGCTCTGCTCACGAAAAATCCGCTCAAAAATAACTGCCGTGTACTATAAAATAACGAACATTTAAGCCTATTGTGATTGTGCCTCTTGGATGGGAAAGGAGTCATACCAGTGCTTTACCCTTTTCCGGTGAGTCCTCTCCTTTTCTATGCGACATGTATTTTTACCATTTTTAGGCAGTGATTAGTAACACAAAAAATCAAGGTCCTTCGCCAGTCATTTTTACAAAACACAAAAATCACTCTCACAACATAAATAATCACACATTTCTGATCCTAGCGAGCCGTATATACATATATTTGAACCAAAAATCAGCAGAGTGAGATTACGTTTATAACATCGCACAAAATAATTACCCGCATTCGGTTTGATATACCTACATGAGTAATTTGTTTCCATACTTATTTCATTACGTTGGAAATAACATATTTACCCGCTGTTAGAATAAATAAATACGAGGCATCCTTTTAATATTTATTTCTGATAACTTATGTAGTTGTATTTTGCTGATAAAATCGCATTTACCTACCTTATAAATAATACGATTATTTCTTAATAATTGTATTATTGGATATCATTACAAAGTGGAATAATGTTATGATCGCAATATTTATGATTTGTTAATGATAATAGACGCAATAAATAACTTTCTTTACCCGCTCTGTGCACGTATTCCGTTAACCTTTACACCGCGCAACAGTCAATTTAACCCTGTGAGCGGATTACAGTGAATTAATTGAATATATTAATTAATAAATTCCGCATAAATAATACAGACTCATCATACCGCATACCTTATACCGCATACCGCATACCGCGTATCGCAAACCGCATACATCATACCGCATACCCCTTACCTCAAACCGCATACATCATACCGCATACCCTTTATATACCGCATACCCTTCCTCATACCATACCGCATACCCTTTAACCGCATTTTTAGTTGTTTTACGTTTCATAATTTGTAAATATAACCGGAATAAAGAAAATGGCTACGAGCGCATCATCCGGGTCATCTCGGGATGAAAGACGTCTCAAACGTTTAAATGCTAAACTAGCCGCTAGCTTTGCGAGCCTACAGTCGGTGTATGACAAGATAAGGAAAGCTTCGGAAAGCATTTACGATCGCCAATCTTTTTTATCAGGCGCAACTACTGTTGAAAAAATTCGTTCTGAATTTATAACAATATTAGATGAAAAGGTGGATTGCGAACTGGAATTGAATCCGGAAGCAATCGCTGAATACACTCAATTAAATGCATTTGAAGAACTCTTCGGTGTTATTAAATATACAGAAGCAAATATGCTGTCGAATCCGGTTGCGAAACCTCGCCGTCAAATTAAGCTACCTGCATTGGAGATAGCGTGCTTTAACGGGAATCTGGATAGTTGGTCTCTCTTTTATGAAACATATAATTCAGTTATACATTTGAATGATTCTCTGGATGATACGGAAAAAATGCAGTATCTGATGTCTAAATTAACCGGAAAAGCATTAAATATTTGCAAAGCTATTACGCCTACAGGTACAAATTATCAAGTTATCTGGGACGCATTGTGTACTAAGTATAATGATCAAAGCGTTCTCGCTGAATTATACTTTGACCGATTGCTGAAATTACCTCCAGTTAACTCGGCCACGCCCGCTTCTTTAGAGAATTTTGTAGATGCATACTCCACTAATATCGCCGCGCTGAAGCAATTAAAAATAAAAGACCTCGCAGAATTCATATTGTTGCAACTAGGTCTTAAATGTCTTGACATAGAGACTGTAAAGGCTTTTGAATCTTCTATTAAAAATAATGAAAATCTACCGTCCAGCGCGGAACTAATCGACTTCGTAAGAGTTCAGCAACGAATTCTTAATCGCGCACAAATCACGCAACCGACATCGAGCCGTCTTGGCTCAAATAATAATTATACTGCTAAACCGCAAAAAACTAATTCCGCAAAGGCATTTATTAATGTCGAAAAATTCGATAATAACTCCATCGAAATTTGTTTTTGCTGTCAAAAGGGATCGCACCCTTTATACCAATGTTCAAAATTCACAAGTCTAGAACCACGCGAGCGATTTAACTGCATTAAGTCATCGAAGATTCGAGTTTGTGTGAATTGCCTCAGTACTAGGCACACCGCGAAGGCTTGTAAATCGAAGAGTACATGCAAAACATGCGCGCTCAATCATCATAGTTTGTTGCATTTCAAACAAACTGATGGGCCGAAGTCACAAACGGACCCAACACCATCTCCCGCGTCACAAACGGATGCCGATAATGATAACTTAAATTCTTCGAATCCGGTTTCGTTATGTGTGACAAATTCATGCCCAAGTGCAAATACTACTGCATTATTAGGAACGGCTATTTGCACTACCAGAGACGCTAAGGGCCAGGTACAGACGATACGGGCTCTAATAGATAGCGGCTCCCAAAGGGACATAATTACGCGCAAATGCTGTTCACGCTTGAATCTTACGGTGCGGTCATCTCCAAGTACTTACGTCACGGGAATAGGTGACGTAAGAAATGTGACAAATGGCGTAACTTGCTTAAAATTACTCTCCCGCTATGACATCACTCAGTCGTATACGATTAAACCATATGTAGTAGAAACCATAACCAGTGAGTTGCCTACTGTTAACATTAACCGCTCCTCTTTGTCGTATCTTGACAATTTGCCCTTAGCAGATACAACATTCTGTACGCCCGGTGAGATTGATATTATCTTGGGATGTGACATGTTTGCTCGCATTCTAAAGGCAAACAAAATATCAGGTTCTCTCGGACAGCCATTTGCTATCGAAACTACTTTGGGATATCTCATCATGGGTACTGCCCCAACGATGATTGAAAACCCAAGTATAAACACCACGCAATCATTTTGTACGTTCACGCAAAATGATGAATTTTGCCTTTCGCGCTTCTTCGAATTGGAAGACATTCCAGATGAGAAGTTTTTAACGCCTGATGAACAAGAGTGTGAGGATATGTTTAAACTCACTACTTCTCGTGACACGGCAGGTCGTTATATCGTCGCGTTGCCGTTTCGAAACAGTCCCTCTGTTCTCGGTGAATCGTTACCCGCCGCCGAACGCAGGTTTCGGTCTCTCGAACGCCGCTTAATATCTCAACCCGCAATAAAGTTAGAATACGACAAAATATTGTGCGAATACCTTCAGAAAGGTTACATTTCCCCAGTTGACAATTCTGATTTACCGCATTACGTAATCCCGCATCATATCGTAGTTTGCGAAGATAAATTGACCACCAAAATTCGCATGGTGCTAGACGCGAGTATGAAATCCGATTCGGGTTACTCGCTTAATGACATCCTACATACCGGAAAGAATTTACAAGGTGATTTGTTTCGCATTATCCTCAATTTCCGATTATTCGCCATAGCTATAACCGCTGACATAAAACAAATGTATTTGCAAATTGTGGTGCAAAAAGAATGCCGACGTTATCAGCGCATGCTGTACAGATTTAACGATAGTGACCCTTTGCAATTGTTTGAATTTAATCGCGTCACATTCGGCATGTATTGCAGTCTATTCCTCGCAATGCGTACATTGCGTCAACTTGCGTCGCATGAAAAATCTCGTTTCCCACTTGCTGCAAATCTGGTGGAAAAGGGCTCATTCTACATGGACGATTTCGTCACCAGTTGCTCGTCGGTCGAGGAGGCTTCCGAGTTGTCTACGGAATTGATTCAACTATTCGCCGCGGGAGGATTCGATCTTGTAAAATTCTCTTCTAACTCTCCAAAGTTTTTATCCACGATTCCTACAGCTCGTCGTGTTAAGGAACATGTGGAATTTAATCCCGATGAAAACCTGAAAATACTAGGACTTCATTGGATACCCGCTTCTGATCATTTCGTATTTGTCGTACACACCGACGAAAGAACTTGTACTAAACGAAATATTCTCTCGACGATTGCTCGTCTTTGGGATTTGATGGGTTTCGCCGCACCAGTTGTATTATTGGCTAAGCTGATAATTAAATCTCTATGGGAGTATAACCTGGATTGGGATGATACTCCTCCTGAAACAGTTGTCACACTTTGGCGACAGTTTAAAAAAGAATTGCCATTGCTGCAATCTATTAAAATTCCTCGTTTTTTAGGAATCGAACCCCAGTGTATATTAACGCTTATCGGGTTTTCAGACGCGAGCGAACGCGCATTTGGAGGTGTTATTTACCTACATGTTTACTGTCCGAATACTGATTGTTAAGATTTCAGGTACTGAAATATTAATATTTGTGATTGTCACCCTAATGGTTGTGGCAACATTTTTTGTGTTGGCAATTGCCAGGGCGATTTCGTATTGCCACGGATTTTTTAATTCCTTCTTCTCTTGTTACCATCCGTCTTGGGCGGGTCGTTTTTGGGCAAAACGTCTGCTGCCAGGTTTTCACTTCATGTGGGTTATAAAACCGCGGAGAGAGATAGCATCATTGGGCTCACCGTACATGAGCTACCCTACGGGTCTTTTATTGTTTCAATAAAGACCAATTATTCAAGAGCTGGAGTTATTATTGAAGAGTTACTCCAGCCACACTTCCCTTTGGAATCTGGTATTACCACGCCGGATTGCTCTGTCAGGAGAGCGGAAGTTGAGATCCTGAACAGTGGTCCTTCGAGCCGGATGATCATTATTGGATTGACTCATTCAAGCTGGGTGATCATTATTTGGATTGATCCATTTGAGACTGAAGATCATTATTTGGAGTGGCCCAGTCAGGCCTCATCATCATCGGGAGTGGTCCAGTCGGCGGCCTCATCATCATCGGGATTGGTCCAGTCGGCGTCCTCATCACCATCATTGGATTGATCAAGCGAGCCTCATCACGACGCTCGCATGCACAGCAAATCAGGTTGTAGCCTTCCTTTCATTGTCCTTTCAAATTCCATTTAAAAAGCTAAAAATCTGTGTAGATGCCACATTATTTCGTATTGATTATATCGAATTACATTCGGGTGTTCATAATCAGATGCTTTCAATATTACATAGCATAAATTTGTTGGTGATAATAATTTTTATTGTTGTATTCAGTCTGCAGAATAACTTTGCTTTTGCCTACCTACATTTCTAGCCACGCGTTTTCAAGCTTCGTCTTTGTATGCCATAGTATTGTGAGTGGTTTCTCTATGATCCAAAGTATATTATTTATGGTATTATTCATTGTTGTTTACGTCAAACTGTCGCGTTGTGTATTGTGTATTCAGTTTTGAAATCAAGTTAGTGTTATTTCGTTTGTAAAAAATGGAACTCGACAAGTTGATTAAACGGCGCGGGGTTTTGAAAGGTTCATTAACGAGATTCGAAATCTATTTAAGCAACGAAAATGATATTACACCTGGCGTGTTGTCATCGAGGTTGGAAGCCATTAAACCTTCTCTGATAGAATTCTCCAAAATTCAGCTGGAGATTGATTTATTGAACAAATCAGAAGATAATGACGCGAGGGATAATTTTGAAGGTACATATTTTAATGTAATTGCATTAGGACAGGAAATGTTATCAAAATTTAAGAAGATTGAAAATGTCCCAGATATATCAGTAAATTTACCACCAATCTCTATACCAGTGTTTTCAGGTGACAACCATAAATGGTTGACTTTTAAAAATTCGTTCATTGCCTTAATTCATGATAACAGTAAATTAAATAATGTTCAGAAATTTCATTACCTTATTAGTTATGTGTCCGGAGAGGCACTTGATTTGATTAGTTCTCTAGAAATAACCGGGGATAATTATAGTGCAGCTTGGACAATGCTTATTTCGAGATACGAAAATGTCCGACTTATAGCAAATAGACATTTGAATTTCTTATTTAGTTTTACACCGTTAAAACGACAGAATCATCATGAATTACGGAATTTAATTGATCAAGCAAACATTCATTTGAGAGCTTTACACAACCTTAAGCTACCAACCGAACATTGGGATACTTTAATTATTCATATTCTAACCTCAAAGTTAGATAATCACACACGTAGCCTTTGGGAATCATTAGAATGCGACGAAGTTTATCCTACGTTCGTGCAGTTTAGCAATTTTATTTCACAAAGGTCTCAGATCCTGGAAACTATCCAAGGTGATATTGGTGGAATGCAACAGAAATCGGAACCAGTTGCAACAAAAGCAAAGTTTTTTAATTTTAAGGAAAAGAAGTCTACAAACAAGGTTACGTTAGCGTCGAGCAACGTTAATTGTATGCTGTGTAATGACAGTCATTTCATTTATTCTTGCAAAATATTTGTTAACAAAGAACCAGCGGCACGAAGAAAGCTCGTTTCAGAGAACAATTTATGTTATAACTGCCTAAAACCGGGGCACCTTTCAAAGTTGTGCAGGTGGAAGGAAAAATGCAGTGTTTGTGATCGAAAACATCACACTCTGTTACATATCAATACTGATAATGTACAAGCGGGTACTTCAACTGGCAAGGGTCAGTCGGAGGCACCAGTAAATTTAGCATGTCATAGTGACATGAACGGGCGGGAAATTTTACTATCTACCATAATAGTAAAAATAGAAGACGCGTATGGTGGAACACACAAAATACGCGCACTTTTGGATTCGGGTTCAATGTCTAATTTTATTACAAAGGATACTTGTAAAAGATTAAATTTGCATTGTACAAAGTTGAATATACCTGTTTCAGGTTTGCATAATAATTTAATTCATGTAAAGGAAACAGTTGACATTAAATTTAAATCATTATGTTCTCAATACCGGGATGAAATATCTTGTTTGGTATTAGATGAGATTTCTTGCAATCTTCCACAGACCTTGATTAATCCAAAAATGTTGAACATTCCAGACGGCATCCAGTTAGCTGATCCGCAGTTTTACCAGCCAGCTGCTATTGATATGCTGATCGGAGCAGAGATATTCTGGCAGGTGGTTCGTACGGATCAGATACAGTTAGGAAAGGATAAACCTACATTGCATCGAACGGAGCTAGGCTGGATAATATCAGGAGCTGTACAGAGGCGTCAAAATACGAGGCCAGTTAAAGTTTGTCATATTTCATTAAATTCTTTGCAGAATCAAATAGAAAGGTTTTGGAAGGTTGAAGAAATTGAAAATAGTAAGCATCACTCTCTGGAAGATAGTGAATGTGAAAAGATTTTCAAAGGCACGCATAAACGCGATGCAAATGGTAGATTTGTAGTGAACTTACCATTTAAATCTAACCTATCTCAATTAGGAGATTCATTTAGTATTGCTAAAAGTAGAATGGTGTCAATGGAAAGGAAATTCTTAAGACAACCTAGTTTAAAGGAACAATACTCGGAATTTATTGATGAGTATCTTGCGTTAGGTCACATGACTGAATGTGAACCTCCAATACGTGATGAAACTACTTATTATTTACCACATCACGCTGTATTTAAAGAATCAAGCACAACTACTAAAATTCGTGTTGTTTTTGACGGGTCGGCTAAACCCGCTCGAGGGATTTCTTTGAATCGCGCTCTAATGATTGGGCCCACCATTCAAAATGATATATTTTGCCACTTGGTATTTTTCAGAAAACATCAATATGCAGTCACTGCAGATATTGCAAAAATGTACCGCCAAATTAATATCAACCCGGAACACAGAAATTACCAACGTATATTATGGAGAAAGGATGCGGAGGATTGTTCGAAACACTATACGCTAAACACGGTGACATATGGTTTGGCTCCTTCGCCTTATTTAGCAATACGTTGTCTGCATCAGCTAGGTAATGACGTTTCATTTACTCATCCATTAGCTAGTAAATCCCTTAAGGAAAATTTTTATGTAGATGATTTTCTTTCTGGTAGTGACTCCATTGATACTTGTCACTTGCTTAAATCACAAATCATTAATGCGCTTGCTACAGCAGGCATGGAGATTAGAAAATGGAGGTCTAATGCGCCCTCGATTAATGATTCTAAAGATAATTTAGAATTATTGCCAAATGAATCCAATGAAGCTAAGATTCTCGGATTAATATGGGACACCAAACTTGATGAGTTTACCTATCAGGTAGAAAGCATAGACTCAAAGTTAGAAGTAACAAAACGTCAAGTTTTATCATTAATTTCAAAAGTGTTTGACCCTTTAGGACTGGTAGGCCCAGTAATCATTGTCGATAAGATAATTATGCAAAGATTGTGGAAGCTAAAAACATCCTGGGATGACAAGCTACCCATTGACCTTTTATTGGCCTGGCAGATTTACACGCTGAGTCTCCGTAAAGCAAATCATATTCGGGTACCGAGGAAAATTTTCTGCTTTAATAAAAAATCTTTTAGCTTACACGGTTTTTGCGATGCATCTCAAGTAGCATATGGCGCTTGTCTGTATTTAAGATCTACCGATGAACACGGCATTCACCAATCACAGTTAATATGCGCTAAATCTCGTGTAGCCCCACTAAAAAATTTATCGTTACCACGTCTTGAGTTATGTGGAGCACAATTATTAGTTAAATTAATGAAGCGGGTGACGGCAGCTCTCCAAGTAACGGTTGACACCACTTTGTGGTGTGATTCGTCAATAACATTGGCTTGGATTGCAGGAGAACCGTACCGTTGGACTACCTTTGTTGCTAACCGCGTATCAGAAATACAACGTGAAGGTGATGGCGCTATATGGCGTCACATTTGTTCAACTGAAAACCCAGCTGACATAATTTCCAGAGGAATAACATCTCAGCAGTTGAAAACATCTTCATTATGGTGGTCAGGACCACCATGGCTCACGTCCGACGAGGATAAGTGGCCACGTTCTACATTTGATACTCCCACGGAGTTGCCAGAAATGGCGAGGATAGTTTTGGTTACTAGTAGTCCTGTCGATTGGGAAATATTTAATAATTATTCTTCATTAAGACGACTGAGGCGCGTAGTTGCTTATATGTTACGTTTCATACATAACTGTTCTAAACGAAGACCGATGCGGGTCGACGAGCTTTCTGTAATCGAACTGGAACATGCCATGCATGTATTGATTTTGAACGCTCAGCGATTCGCATTTCATGATGAAATAGCGTCTGTGAGTAATGGAAGATTTGTATCTAGGCAGAGCAAAGTAAAGGCACTAAATCCTTTTATGCAGGATGGGTTGTTGTGTGTTGGAGGTCGACTATCACAATCCGATATTACCTCAGCCTCTCAAAAACATCCAATTTTGTTACCACAAAATCATAAGTTGACTGACTTAATAATAACCCATCTGCATTATGAGAATTTACATTTAGGATGTAATGCTCTGCTCGCATTACTGCGTTTACGTTTTTGGCCAATATATGGTAAAAACGCAGTGAAGCGAGCACTGCATAAATGTATTGTATGTTTCCGAGTCCGTCCGCGCGAATGTCGCCAGCTCATGGGTGACCTTCCTGCTGACCGATTCCGAATCCAAAGACCATTTTATGTAACCGGCATAGATTTTGCAGGTCCAATTTTAATTAAGTCTGGTTTAACCAGAAATGCTAAGAGTGTAAAATCTTACATATGTTTATTTATTTGTTTTTCAACGAAGGCAATTCACCTAGAATTAGTGACTAATTTAACTTCAATGGCATTTATGAATGCATTGAAAAGATTTATAGCTAGGAGGGGTAAACCCTCACGACTCTTTACTGATAATGGAACTAACTTTACAGGTAGTTATAGGGAACTTACTGAACTATTTGATTTTTTGAAGGCATCTGATAAAGAAATCCATAATTTTTTGGCCCAGCAGAATATTAGCTGGAGTTTCTTGCCTCCCCGCTCACCGCATCACGGGGGACTTTGGGAAAGTGCAGTTAAAATGACCAAGTTGCATTTAAAAAAAGCAATGCGGTCAACTGTTTTGACATACGAAGGAATGAATACCATACTAATACAGATTGAGGCTTGTTTAAATTCCCGTCCTCTGACTCCATTAACATCAGATCCAAATGACTTAAACGCCCTCACTCCGTCACACTTCCTTATTGGCGACAACCTGTTAGCATTGCCTGAGCTTGATATCCATCATCTGCCTACAAACAGGCTTAATATTTACCAAAAGATGTCTACCGTTGTTCAATCTTTTTGGCACAGATGGAGCCGGGAATACCTAGCAGAATTGCAGAACCGAGTCAAATGGCAAGAAGGACGTCAACGCAGTTTACAGCCTGGTGACATGGTCATCATCAAAGACAACCAGCTACCTCCGCAGTACTGGAGGATGGCGCGAGTGACGGAGATCCACCCTGGCCAAGACGGACGCGTCCGCGTCGTCTCCTTGAGGACGGCCAGAGGTGTCACCAAAAGAGCCGTGACACAGCTCTGTCTACTTCCCATGGAGGATGCTTCCTCCAACCTGGATTAAGAACCAATTACAACGCTAAAAGTGATGTGATGTGTAAATCAAAGTGCCGTCAGGCTCATCAGTGCCAAGTGTTAAACCATTTTCACATAAGTGGGTGCAGCGCACCAGAAGGTTCTACGTTATTAAACTTTCATTTTTTAATGTCAAGTCTGACATAGGGTTATATACTTAGTTATAAGTTTTTTGTTATTATTTTGATATCCATATATTGAATATTGTTTATTTTTGTATGTGAACTCGTTGGGTAAATTCTGAGTACCAATGTTGCAATCTCTTCTAATATATTATTTTATGAAAAACGACTATTCCTTAATACTCGTTTTGGGCGGGAATATGTTAAGATTTCAGGTACTGAAATATTAATATTTGTGATTGTCACCCTAATGGTTGTGGCAACATTTTTTGTGTTGGCAATTGCCAGGGCGATTTCGTATTGCCACGGATTTTTTAATTCCTTCTTCTCTTGTTACCATCCGTCTTGGGCGGGTCGTTTTTGGGCAAAACGTCTGCTGCCAGGTTTTCACTTCATGTGGGTTATAAAACCGCGGAGAGAGATAGCATCATTGGGCTCACCGTACATGAGCTACCCTACGGGTCTTTTATTGTTTCAATAAAGACTAATTATTCAAGAGCTGGAGTTATTATTGAAGAGTTACTCCAGCCACACTTCCCTTTGGAATCTGGTATTACCACGCCGGATTGCTCTGTCAGGAGAGCGGAAGTTGAGATCCTGAACACTGATAAAACCACAATTAATTTATAATGTGCTAAATCTAAGGTCGCTCCGGCTAAGACGATTTCACTTGCGCGATTAGAACTATGTGGAGCGCTAGTACTTGCACGATTAAAGCATACGGTCAGTAATACCTACACATCAAATTCGAAAGCTCATACGACTTTAGCTTTTTGCGACAGCACGGTTGCTCTAGCATGGATAAATTCACCGCCCGCAAAATGGCAGACTTTCGTTGCCAACCGTGTCTCACAAATACAAAACCATCTGGGGGCTGAATGCTTCCATTATATAAAAGGACAAGACAATCCCGCCGACTGCTTGTCGCGGGGTCTTACGCCCGCTCAACTAATCGACCATCCGTTATGGTTTAAAGGTCCCGTCTTTGCCCAATTACCTAAAAGTGATTGGCCTTTACAACGTTTTAATACGAAATCTGTGACTGATCCTCCCGAACGGAAAACAAAAATTTTGATGTCCGTTCAAGACATTGACCGCCTCAAAACAATTGCTCCTCCGTTATTGTGTGCACTAGCCTCTCGTGTTAGCTCATGGCCGAAATTAATCCGAATAGTAATTTATGTTCTTCGTTTTATCAAGAAACTACCACGAGCGTTCGAATTAAGCCATATCTTAGCTGCAGAAACCGCTGTTATTAAATCTATACAGGAAGAACACTTCTCCGAAGATATTAAGGCAGTCAAAGATGGGAAGAAGGTTCGGCGAGCGATCGTAAAACTGAATCCGTTTATCCATGACGGAATTCTAAGGGTAGGAGGCAGATTGCGAAACACAGAAACAGAATTTGACAGTCGGCATCCAATTCTATTACCCGCTCGTGATCATGTAGTCAATCTAATAATAGACTACTATCACATCAGAAACCTACATACGGGTCCTACGTTACTGATGTCGCTGCTAAGACAGAGATTTTGGATACTTTCTTCGCGCAATTTGGTTCGGAAACGTGTGCATCAGTGCAATACTTGCTTCAAAGTCAATCCCAAACCGCAATTCCCAATAATGGGAGATTTACCCGCATGCCGCGTCCGCGAAGCTAAGGCTTTTCTTCACACAGGGGTTGACTACGCGGGCCCGCTTCAAATAATTCCTTATAGACGTCGGGGGGTGCGAAGTCAAAAGGCATACATTTGCTTATTTATTTGCTTGGTGACCCGCGCAGTTCATATTGAACTCGCTTCAGATCTTTCCACCGAAGTCTTCCTCAACGCTTTTAAGCGTTTCCTTGCTCGTCGAGGTCCTGTGAGTATAATGTACTCCGATAACGGAACGAACTTTGTGGGAGCTAAATCCCATTTACGGTCTTTATTTGAACTTATAGAGTCACCCAATTACAAAAAGGAATTCTCAGACAATCTGTTGGAGAATCGAATTGAATGGAAGATGAATCCACCGCAAGCTCCTCACTTTGGTGGGATCTGGGAAAGTAACATTAAATGCCTGAAAGGTTATTTAAATAAAATAGTAGGCACCTCTCTACTGACGTATGAAGAGATGCAAACAGTGCTTTCTCAGATTGAAGCAATTCTAAATTCACGCCCGCTATCTGTACTTAGCGTTAACGACGTTTCGGCTCCATTGCCGCTAACCCCCGCGCATTTTTTAACGCTCACTCCCTTAAAATCTTTACCCGCTGCTGATTTGTCAGACGAGCCAGTCAACTTGGTACAACGCAAACATCTTGTGGATCGTCTTGTTCTGACGTTCTGGAACCGATGGCGAATTGAGTATTTGAATACTTTGCAAGCTCGCCAGAAATGGAATACAAATGCGAATCCGGTAACGACAGGCACGGTAGTAATGATTAAGAGTGACAACATCGCGCCACTTCAATGGCCTATTGGGGTAATAGTCAATGTCTACCCCGGGGCAGATGGAGTGATTCGCGTTGCGGATGTTAAAACTAACTCCGGAATATACCGCAGGGCAGTCGTTAAACTCTGTCCCTTACCGTCACAATAGATGTAAAGTGCCCTTGAGGTGATTTTCTCACGAAAATGGCGCTATAGAAGTTATCCAATTATTATTATTATTATTATTATAACAGAAGTTAGTTCATAATACTTTTATTCTTAAAATCAATTAGGTTAGTTTCATTGTTAAATAGGTACTAAACCTTACTTTTAGTTTTATCTACCGCATATTATCACATTAACATATAATTTTACGTTTCCATATTTTATTTTTTTATTTTTTTTTTATATCGGTCAATTTGACCATTTGGTAAAAGCATTTATATAACTTAAATAAACATTTTTATAACTTTTACATAATTAATTGCATTCTACCGCGTGTTACAATTTTGTTTGCGCATTGAAACGTATTGGCACTCTTTTGGTTTATGGAAGTGGATTCTTTCATCCCCTTCCAGGCGGGGGGCATGGTTACGCACATACTAATACCTACACATACACATACCTACACAGCACGCATACATACTATCACTGCTTGGACTTGGTATTAATTATTGTTGCAAGTCCTTTTGTCCTACCTTTTCCCCCCTCGCTTACCCACAATCTTAATCAGTCTGCAATAAACTCCCGCTGCCATCACTGTGCTCTGCTCACGAAAAATCCGCTCAAAAATAACTGCCGTGTACTATAAAATAACGAACATTTAAGCCTATTGTGATTGTGCCTCTTGGATGGGAAAGGAGTCATACCAGTGCTTTACCCTTTTCCGGTGAGTCCTCTCCTTTTCTATGCGACATGTATTTTTACCATTTTTAGGCAGTGATTAGTAACACAAAAAATCAAGGTCCTTCGCCAGTCATTTTTACAAAACACAAAAATCACTCTCACAACATAAATAATCACACAAACTGCGTGGCAGGCTGGATCGGGAAAGACTGGTTGGAGAAGAAGTTTTAACCTCTCTAGCAGGACTCTTTCGGAACATCATCCTTGCACCACCGCTGGTGAAATGGATTCATACATCCGTCACTCCTGGACAAACTGATCCCCAAATTCCTACCCACTCCTCATATCTTCTTCCTTCCAAAAATTGTATCTCCCTCCTTTCCGCTCCTCTTTCTTTTCCTCCACACATCATCCCCAAAGATGATATAGGCCCTGAGGGAAATTATTTTCCTCCGGGCCTCCTGTGTGGAGTCAATGTAAAAAAAATGCGACCCGCTTCCCAATGTACCTATTAGCAAAAATTTTATCCAACCTAACCTAACCGGCAGCGGCGAAAATCTTAAAAAAAGTATGTTACATCTCACAAGAGCTCCTCTGTCAGGAAGTTAGAAAGGGAAACTATGTCACCACTCGGTTAGGCAGCTTTGTGAGGCCGGTTAGGATAGGGTCAGTAAATGATTTGTCAATGCGGATATTATTTATTAATACTAAAATATATTTTAGGATTAAATTACATGCGTTCACAATTATGTCCTCTGCGTGCGAACTCTATCTAAATCTCTTTAAATAGACAACGAACAGTGTTAATCTCAAGCGACCTCCCAGGTAAGTATGGTCTTTTTAAGTTTTAAGTTTGCTCGTGAATGACACGGATGTGTCACCGGTCGCAAAAACAGAAACAGTGGTA
This sequence comes from Limnephilus marmoratus, assembly GCA_917880885.1. Lineage (NCBI taxonomy): Eukaryota > Metazoa > Arthropoda > Insecta > Trichoptera > Limnephilidae > Limnephilus > Limnephilus marmoratus. The sequence goes on along the minus strand of OU862923.1, from coordinate 24,731,857 downwards.
CTCGAGCATCTTCACTATGACTTCAACATTATCAACAATGACCAAAATAGGTTTGCGTGCCAACAACGGAACGTGAACCTCTTCGCCGTTGCACATGCAATAATGCTTTTTAACCTAATCTATCTCACGCCCTTTTTCAGATTTATTTCAGGGGTCCCCAAAGCAGGTTTACATGCCTAATGCGTATCGCTTACATGTGCAGGTAATAATTTCCCCCAGGGCCTATATCATCTTTGAAGATGCTGAGAGAATGATCATTTTAAAAAAGGAAGGAGAGGATATTCAGGGAAAAAAAAGGTATAAGGGGACGTCGTGTCCAGGAGTGACAAGTGCAAGGCGTTCGAACGAGAGAGTTCGGCTGGAGAGTTCAAAAGATCTACCTCAACCAGCCTCTCCCAACCTGGTCCACTACGCAGTAGTAGGACGTACGCACTCACTGCCAAAACCTAGACAAACTTCACCCCATGAACCCGGGTACTCTACTAAGTCACCAAATGTAGCGAACCACTTGGAGCGACCTATGGCAGGGGTGTTGGTTATCCAATAATTGTTTCCCGGAGCATCGGTACCCAATACCACCTCCCAAATTGTAAGAGTGTCCACGTGGAGGTGTAAACGGTCGGATTCTTAGGTAGTATTATTCACATTCATTATAAAATTCGGAGCCATTTCAAAAAATTGCGGTTTAGGACCTCTGAAGTAAAATATACATATATTATTGTATTATATACGAATCAGCCCCTAGATGCATGTTGCGAACAACGCAATTCCAGTTTGCTACAGCTTCCTGCTAGTGAGGGGTTTGTTCCGTCTAGGGTTGATAGCAGGTAGTTGTATTGAAAAACAAACAGGGATGATATTATGGTTGCGCAATCCCTGATAAGGCATTTTACCCACCTTTTGCAGCTATTCATGAAAATATTTGCAAGCATCTGTTGAATGCACAAGTAATTTGTTTCATAATTTCGTATGCGTTGCAACTTCGCAAAAAGACTTTCGGCAAATATGCGCTATTGTCGGGTTTTTGGTTATAAAACAGTATTTTATTACATTCAGATTCTAATTGTTATATTTTTTATTTATTTATTTATAAGTACATGTTACATGATTAATTCATTTACTTGAGAAGATATATCAGGTCACCACTAGGCAGCTGCCTCTATCATGGTGACCAACTGAGGATAGTTATTTTGAAATGAAGTCTAGTAAGTGTGAACATATTTAAGTAAAATTAGAAAAAAATTAGAAAACTGGTAGAAATGTTTCCAATAACTAACAAATTGCCAAAGTTTCCTGGAAAATAAGTAAGGTAGCTGTTATGTATGTACATAAATACACATACATACATACATACATGCACACATACATAAATTTCAAATTATTCATAAAACATAGGTAGTGCTTTTTTGATACAATAGATAATAAACCAACGTAGTGTTATGTTGTAGTATAATGGTATTGGATACGTTTTTAGATTTTCACGGCCAAAAGTATTTTCGTTATTTTAGGATCTGACACTGATGATGGACACTGCAATGCTGTCCGAAACGTTGGCTAAAGAAGGAGATAGCGCAATACGGCATAAAACCCCCAAAACAAATAACGAAGATATGATGGTATTGTTTAAAATACAAAATGCTTAAAAACTAATTAACGTTGCTCTCTGTTAGATAAAAAGTCAAAGGCATTAGGTTCGGAACTTGACTAAAACCTGCTATCATTTATATTAAGGCTCTGCAACCGGGCCTGAAAAGAAGAAGATGGAGAGATACGAAATTACGAATGTTAGAGGAGAGCGCAAACATTTACAGCGACAAAATCGATGCTAAAATTGTGAAAATGTTTAATAAAACACGACTCGTTTAAAATAGAGCAAACATTTCGCAGGCATTATCTTAAACAGCATTTAAAAAAACACTGTGAATTTTTTCATACATATAACTTGTAAAATAACTGAAACAAACGTGTTAATAATAATTTTTGGAACATGCTTTGCGATTTTTTTCTATCGAGGGAATTTTATATGATTTGCGTTTCGGCGCGGGCAAAGTCTAGATATTATTTTCAAGAATAACATATATTTTTTTAAGAGCTTTAAAACTTACCGTGTTTAAGGGAAATGTGTAATAAATCGGTACAAATCCGGGTTGCGGGCCCTTAATTACAAGCTATATTATCAGGCAGTTCTCTCTCATTTGATAACGAAGAGTTTTATAATGAGCTAATTGTAAACACGTGACAGCTGATTTGTTGCAGTGTAAGTTTTTTAAACCGCTATTTATAAATACAATGGGATTCTTTGAATCCATCTTCTTTCTAATTCGCAAGCGGAACAAGCAGTTCCTTCAAAACCTAAGACCTTGAATCCAGCCAGTCTCCACCTAGGTAGAAATAAATAGTGCAAAATCATCATGTAAACATTTTATCATAAAATAAACCCAGAAAAATTGTCTATTGCCAAGTGTTGTTTTATACCAACCTGAAATATCCAAAAGAAATTAATCTTTTGAAACAAAAGAAGCTATTACCTAAATCTTAAATGGCTATTTATATATATCAAAATCCCATCAGAAATCCAGGGAAGACTAACTTTCTACACTAATAATAACTTGGGCAAACTTTGAAATTATTGTGAAGACTAGGTGACCCGACGAAATTCGTACCGCCTCAGAATCAATAACTTTGTGTTAACTTATTAGCTGAAATAAACTCAGTTTTTTTTTTATTTATTATTGCAACGATTGTGACGCGCAATATGTAGGAATGACTACTAGAAATTTTAAAACCAGAATTAGGGAACATGAACTTTGTTTACGAAATAATAACTACTCAGAGTTTGCTAACCATCTCACAGAGACAGGTCATAGCTTCAAAAAAGAAAAAATTAAGTTTAAACATTGCAATGTAAATTCATATTTTAATTTGTGCGCTTTAGAAACTTTAGAAATTACCAAAAAAAGTTAAATCTAAAATTAATTTAGTTAATAAAATAATAGCACCATGTAAATCACCTCTGCTTACGATGTTTCCATGTAATTTTGACTCCTCCCACCGTCCTCCCCCTCCACCAAATTCCCCCTCCCACTACCCCCGCCTAATTAATTGTGTACTTGTATAGAATTTTTAAGTTAGTTTTAAGTTTGCTCGTTAATGATACGGACGTGTCGAAACCGGTCGCAAAAAAATTAAAATTAAAGTAACAAATGTCCATCGAAAATTAAAACTTTTCAAAACAAAAAACTCAGTTTTTTTATTAAGTTGTCAGAGATGGCGTTGTTTACTGATTTATATTTTTTGTGATTTTCTTACTTTTCCGCTTACTTACGGGAATTGCGTTTCATTTACTTTATTTGTGTGAAGAAGATTTTTTTTTACTTTATAAAAAAGAAAAACAAACATTCCCGGATTACGAACAACCCGACAACATTTGAAAATCTCCTACTACCACCACAGTAAGCCGAAAATATTGCTTGAGTCGTGATGGAGGACTTAGCCAGCCGAGGAATCGAACACTGAACGCCTGGGTGGGACCCAAACGCGATGCCCACTCAACAACTGACCGGTAAAAAGAATTAAGTTTAATTATAATTATCATATTTTTCCTTTGGAGGGATGCAGACATACGTGCACCGTTTGTCTCATTTTCGACTATTGACATTTAGTGTGTAAGAAAGAGGGGCAGCATTATATGTTGAAGAACAAGAGTAAATCAATCAGCCCATTGACATTAAAATTTGACGTTTTTGAATTTTTGGAATTCACTCACTATTCGATATTATATTTATCACAATATTGCTGCAGCTCTTTTAAAATATGAGAATTCGTTCCATGCAAAATGTATGAAATGTATGAGGAAAAATTTTCTTACAATTTTTTTTTTCGTGAATTTCTCCGATGTTTTAAAAGCTATTTTGCTTTTCGGGGCGGAGACAAATCCAACAAATCAAAGATCATAAAAATCGGTCCAGCCGTTCTTGAGTTATAAATGGTGTAACTAACCCGACTTTGTTTTATGTATGACCTCCGTAGTCCAGTGGGTAAGACTCTTGACTCACAATCCGGAGGTCGCGGGTTCGAACCCGGCATGCGCAAATAAATTTTATTCGATTAATTTGTGTTATTTCACAATTAATTCATTTAAAATAATATATAGTATATTTGCGGCATGTTCCAGAGTGGAAGATACTATCAGTATCGCCCTGGTGTAAGACCACCATTCAGAATTGAAACGTTGTTTGAAAATGGCTTTAGCCGTGTTTAGTGACCAGATCTGAATAGCCAGGTACTTCCCAACCTTCCTCTTCCCCACCTCCTTCCCCTCCCCACTACCTTCAGCCTTACAACATACCCCAATTGGGGATGCCATAGTCTCACTGGCTCCAGACGGGAGCAGTTGAGATTCTTGTGCGGTATTCACTGTAAAAAAAAAAAAAAAATGTATTAAGAGATAGAAAGTAAATTATCCCAAAAGGTCATTTACAAACTTATTTTCAATGATTGCCCGGCTATCAATGCAGGTAAAATAGAGAGAAATATGAACACTCAACAGGTGTTAAATACAGGTTTTTCGGAATTTGCCAAACATCTAATTAATACAGACCACATTTTTGATAATAAATCAGGGGTGCAAGTCTTACATAAACATTGAATAGGCTTATTGACTTGGAGGCGTTAGAAATTATGAAGGCATACAAAGTTAATAATGGTTTTATTTTATTTAAATAAACAAAAGTACAATTTAAAAACTGTTCTCTTGCTCCCCATGTAACCCTACCCTCCTTACCCCCTCTACCTACTACGCTCTGATGTTCTGTCCCCCCCTAATATTTTTCTCTCTTTTTTTATTGTTAACTCTACATACTCGTATATCGTTCGTCCAGTTATTAGTCAGACATCTCTCATCAGTACTAAGTTTTGAGATAATGAGAAGGCAATATTGGAATGCTCGCAACAAATCAAACATTATTTACGCGCATCTGTGGTTTACAGATTAAACATGCTATAAAATAACACTGGGAGGCATAATAGTCCGGTACTAGTATGACATTTTGAAATTTCCTACTAGTAACGAGAAAACATTTTCTTTATTTCACTACAAATTTTTCAACATTTTGAATGATTTTTTGGGGTTTGTGAGTAATCTGAGTATTGAACCAGACAAGAGAGTACACTTTTACATATAACTGCATACTCAACTTAAATTTCGATTTTTTGGAGGAGTCTGACTAATCAACTGGACGACCGATATATGTAATTTAGGTCTAAGTTAGTTTATATTATGAAAGGTTTTAGGCAGTCAACTCTTAGTTCAGCGACATCATCTGCAATTGGAAGGTTGAAAGAACCTAAGCGAAATCCGAACACTAAGTTTGGTGATCGTGCGTTAGCAGTATCCGGCCTTGAAGCTTAAAATAAACTTCATATGGAATTGAGATGCATAAGCAACTCAGCGGAATTTAGATCTAAACTGAAAACTCACTTTTTCCGATACTCATTTCCATAAATTCATCATTCTATTTAAACTTTGCAATATTTAATGTTTTTTTTTCTTTTCTCTTTGTTTATAACTCAATCTGTTTAATGTAATTTGTTAATTGTGATACCTCAATCTGTTTTATGTTGTGCGATGAATCACCTTAATGCGGTAAAGATTGATTATTAATTTTATTAATTTATTTAAAATATCTATACCTTCCCGTAAATCCAGAAAACCCATTAAGATCATTTTGCACCCTTGTTCTGAATTGTAATATTATGTAAAAACTTCCTACTTCTTCTGGCGCTAATCTTAATTGTAAATATGTATGTTATTAAGTCAACAGTTTTAGGTCAGAACCTATATGTCTTAGTCATAAGTCACTAGCTATAAGTCTTAGATGTAAGTCACTAGTTATAATTGTAAATCATAGTTGTAAGCCAGTAATATTCATTTTCTTATATATTTATTTATACAGCGCCCTTGAGGTGATTTTCCACGAAAACGGCGCTATAAAAATTAGCCAATTATTATTATTAGAAGGTTTGTTATGATCGAAAGGACGAGTAGTTGACTATTTAGTATTTAAAAAAAAAAAAATAGTATCACGCAACAAAGATATTAATGTTTTCGATAATAGTTAATTACTCGTAGTTTAGTTTGATAGATATTCAGGGCTGAGTAGTATGGCTTTATAATTCCTTTTAATTTAATTTATAATTCCTGCATTAATATTTACAGGGCTTTACTAATAAACTTGTTTTAAATTTTACACAATCTAAAATAATGTTAAACCCGTGTATTATTTAAGAGGTCTGAGTTAAGCTTTTTTAAAATAAATATTTCGCTTGGAGGTGTTTTTTTAGAAATTCAATAAACAAAAAAGGCAAAAAAGGCAAAAAAGGCTTTATATTCCAATAAAAAAATAAACACTAAAAAGTTAAATGTACAGCTTTATGATACCAAAGTTTTGAAATGCAATTTGAAACTTTGGGAATTTCTTATAAATTATTTTCATATGGAAAGACGGAAAAGTGAGGTGATAATAATGTTCATAATATATTATATTATTTGTCTAATAAAATACGTGTGTTTTTTTTTTTTGTTATCAGTAATTTTAGTTAGAAATAAAGTAAAGTGAGACATTTTAAAAAAAAATTGTATGTTTGAACGCAAAATTTTTATATTTTAAAAGTTATACGAGTATATTTACTAGCTGACTCAGCAAACGTTGTTCTGCCATAGTATATGTGTGGATAAAAGTTCGATGCGCCATCTGTCATTCAACAACATAAATAATTTCGTTCTGTTTGAAATGGTTCCATGACAGTTCATCCTGCGACAATTCATCCGGCGACAGTTCATCCTGCGACAGTTCATCCGGCCGACAGTTCATCCTGCCGACAGTTCGTCCTGCCGACAGTTCATCCCGCCGACAATTCATCCGTCGACAATTCATCCTGACAATTCAACCTAACCTAACCTAACCTAACCTAACCTAACCTATAAGTATAAGTATGTCGTATTTTGTTATTCACGCATGCTTCTTCGGAGAGTCGAAATTATTGTTAGTAAAAATATTTTTACAGCGGATTTCCACTCAAGATGCCTTCAGATATAAATAATAATAATAACAATAATTTTTATTTTAGTAATTTGTACATTTAAGTTTACAAATTTCTAATTGATTAAAATATTTCATATTCACTATATTTTTTCAAGTTTTATGTAGCTCCTACAATACATCTTGAACTTTCCAATTGGTGTGGACTTTAAAGTTTCTGGTAGTGTGTCATACAACTTCATTCCCTTGTACAGTAGACTGTTCTGCGTATTCGCTTTGTCCTTTTTTGTAGCCTAATTTCCTTGCACGTCCTTGTGTTATATCTGTGAATGTCTTTATTGTATACAATTTTATTTGAGAAGTATTTTGTAACGTGTTGTTCAATATTTTGTGGATAAATACCATCGTGTACAAGGTCAGCATCTGTTTCACGGTCAACCAATTTAGTTCCTTTAACATTTTAATTATTTTTGAAAATCTGTTTCGTCGAAGAATTATTCTCATTGCCCTGTTTCGGAGAATTTGTAACTTATTTTGTTCTCTTTCGTTACATAGGAAAAGTATACTTGAGCAGTATTTGAAGTGTGGAGCAATATAAGTATATCGATTTTGGTTGTACGGCCGTATATCCTCTTTGCATACTTACTTAATAAAAATTTTCTAAATGATCAGGCAGGATGAATTGTCGCCGGATGAATTGTCGGCGGGATGAACTGTCGGCAGGATGAACTGTCGGCCGGATGAACTGTCGCAGGATGAACTGTCGCCTGAGGAATTGTCGCAGGACGAATTGTCGGGTCACCGTTTGAAATACAAATGACGCGACGCGACGGTTAAATTTGTTCATAAAAAATACTAATTAGAAAAGCGTTGGAGGGTGAAAATTTGGAGTTATAGGTATTTTTTACGACAAAAAAATACAATTTTTTTTTGCAAAAAACGGAATTTTTTTTCTGGAAAGGGACACCCTAATTACATAGCGGTATGATAATAATCTTCTATATCTTCTATATATATATATATATATGTATATATATATAAATAAAAATGAATCGCCGAAATGTATGTACGCGCATAACTTCCGAACGACTACACAAAATTGGATAATTCTTTTTTTGGTGTGTTCGTTATTGTCAGGACAATGTTTGTATAAAACTACTGGTGAGCTCTGGCATTATGAAATTTGTTTTTAAAAATTGCAGTAGATGGCTTGCGAGCTGTTTGAAAATGTACCGGGACTGAATGGAATGCGAGAGGGGGAGGGGAACTCGGGTAGAGGGTTCGCGGGAGGAGGAGGGGGAGAGGAACCCGGGAGGGGGAGAGGAATCTGGGAGGGGAAATGGGGAGGGGGGGTTCGCAGGACGAGGAAAAAGGGGGAGACAGAAGGTGAAGGAATCCGAGTGGGAACGTGAGAGGGGAAGGGGACGCAGAAGGGGAACGGGATGAATGGGAAAGGACACGCAGGAAGAATCAATTTCTTTATTAAATGGCATAGCAACGCATGCCGGGGACCAGCTAGTAATAAATGTTTATTCCAGTATGTGGGGAGGAGAGTGCAATCCCACACATTCAGTGAGGGTATAATATACACATACATACACAAAATATTTGAAAGAAAAAGAAAAAGAAAAAGCTGATGGATATGAAAGTACATGTAACAAAAACGAAAATAAGGTATTAGTAGTAAAAGGAAAACCAATAAAAAAAATAATAATATTAAGCTTTTAGGATTCTGTGAGCACGTAAGGAGCCAGTATTTTTCTTCTGTGTGCATCAATGCTGGATGATGGACTGAGGCGGGCTTCCATGACGAAGATGTTTCTAGAGCTGGTTATCCCTTCCCTCTTCCTGCCACCCTGGATCTAATAAGGGCTGCAGGCCGGGAACTCGCCCCTCCGTGAACATCCGGGAAGCGCTGCAATATCTGCGGAAGGCGTTGTTGTACTGAATCTGAAGTCTTTCTTTACTGCTCTTCTTGTAGTTTGCCCAGAGTTCGCACGTATACAGTGTTGAGCAGAAGGAAGCGCATCCTTTTTACAGCAGTACTGCAAAGGCGGAATCTTCTACTGAGCATGTTTGCTTTTAAACTGAGATCTTCTTTGCCTATCGATGTCGTCATCGTTCATTAGATTACTGCTGATTATGTATTGTGTCCAATAGTATGGGCCGCAACTGTATGGCGAAAAATAAATTGTCTTATTTCCTTGAGCGCTAGTGATAAAAAGTTGTCTTAGGTCTTTGGTGTTAATAAAAAATAAAAATAAAAAATTTATATTATCGTTTCGAGGTTCCCCGAAGCGTTCGAAAAATGATTAAAATATATATTTTTGTGAATTATTTCCAAGTAGTAAGGAAATGAAAGAGTTGCAATTAAAAAATTCTCGATATCAATTTATTTGCTTTTAAAGCAGTCACAATATTAAAAATTACAATCATAATTATTACATTAATCATGAAAAATTAAATGTGATCAATTATTCCCGTTGAAAATCACGTGTTTTACGATTTTTGGCATATTTTTCCTGGAGTTTATTGTTGTAGTTATAAAGCCTTCCCTGTTCTTCTTGCCACACACTTTCGAAGATATTTCAGTCACAACCTTTACACAACGTTCTACAGATTGTTCTATAGATTCTACAGATTGTGTAAGACAGGGGAACCTCTCAAAGTTGATGAAAATGGAGCTGACTTCTGAAGTTAGGTTAAGTTCTTCTAATTCTGCTTCGGTTACATCTTCTAAAATGGGAGGATACGTGATTGGCGTATCTTGCAAAAATTTTATAGCAAAGTAGGATTGTGCATCAAAATTCAATGTGGGTACTTTAAATGTTCGGTTTTCAGTCCGGATATCTCTCTGGCTTTCAATAAATGCCTTATTCAAAGTTCTTAGATGATAGGTGATTCATCGGTTATCATTGACAAGAGTAAATTTTCAGGATGAGCGAGATAAGTGTTTCGCTGCATCGCCGGATTAATTATTGCTTTTAATTCGTCCGAAAGATAGCGCGAATATTTAATCATGCTAAAAACACGCCTTGCACCTTTTTGCAGTTCTATATCAAAGTGCAGTTTTATATCAAACCACATAGGAAAGTATGCCCTCATGAAAAACGTGGCTAACATAACAAAATTTTCTGATGGCATTGCGCTTCCAATATATAATCGTTAGATTCAACTCAATGTAGTAATCATTCCTGGGTTTTTTTGGCAATTTCAGGACGACACCGTCTGCTGAAAACTCCTTTGAAAATATCAAGCAAGTATTTTTGATTGGTGCTTAAATTTTGATGTTGAATACTCAACATCAATTTGAAAAAAGATTGTACCGGTAAATTATGGCAATTATGAAAAGTCAAACCTACGGAGCCGGAAAAACCACGAGGTCCGGTGGTTGTACCATCCGACTTCATAAATGAAAGGCGTAGAAGCAGCTCGTTGCAATGAAAAAAGCAGATCAGCAACTGTACCGGTCCATTCAAGTGTTTCTTCATCGTTCGAATCACAGCACCAGTTGTTACCGTATTAAAATTTGTGCCATCACACGCAATTGCTTTTAAATGGTAGAGTGAAATGTTTTAATGAGCAAAATATTCCATTATTGGTTTGACTATGTTTACGGGAGTGCCTGGCCTAGGCATAAAATGCTACAAGAAATGAGATCCTGATTCCAAGATAATCGATACGTGTTCTTCAAGTACTGTGCTTTTATAGTATTTGTGTCTTTTTATGTTAGCTAAGGTCTTGTTCTTTCGACCATCAAAAAATAATTCACTTAGTTTATGCACTTTTGCATACAGTTTTGATGAGTACAGAACTGGCAGGCAGACGTCCGCGACGCTGTCTATTTTTGTCTATTACTTTATTATTATTATCCTGCGTGATTACGTTGAAATCATTTAAGATGGTAGAAGCGATTGCTGCTCCAGCTCAATTCAATATCCTAAACCTGTCACAGATCTTGGAGAGAACTGTAAAAGACGGAGAATCGCTTGTTGTCGGAAAGGCGGTGTTATTAGTCTTAAGTAGCCGACTTGATTTTGCATCATGAGAAGATGTTTTTGATGTTAACGTGGAAGATAATGACGCAATGATAGACAATGATACAAAATGTCTACAAATTTTAAAGTTTTTCTCACACCTGTGCAGTTGATTTGGTAAGATGTTTTCATTTTCTTTTCATGGGCTTTTCCAATTGTTTCGTAGTCGGTATACCAACAATGCCGATAAACATTTTTCTCTCACCTCTTTGGTTTTTTTCTTTAAGGGAAACTTTAATTTATTGTCTATAATTTGCATTAATAAATTGCATTTATTGACTTTAAATTTACAATAACTAATATCAAACAGTAGGGAGTTTGTGTTTTAAATAGAGAGACTCTTCTTTGGAAGGAAACTGTATTTCTTCCACATTTTTTATGACTTCAACAAGTTTATATACTTATGTTTATAAAATTAAATAATGTTTGTAATTCTTTCTTTCAAAATGGTTGGCAAATAAACTTCTTCCCTTATTTTCAAAATAATTTTAGTTACCTACACAAAAATATCACGAAATGGGGGGTCCTTGGTCGACCAAGGAACGGCCAATACGGCGCGCTGCTCAAGCGCGGGCGGGTTTTGGGACTGCGGGCGGAGGTGTTTTAATGCCAAATTACTATAAAAATAATAGATGATAGTTATATACATCAAAGCTATGGACTTTATTTAACAAGATCTCATAAATGAATATCTTTAAACTATTTCAGAATATTTTGTGCAGGGGCTGAAAAAATGTAAATATTTCGATATTTTCTCAAACTTCAAAGGACCCCCGGAACCTTAGGATATTTTTTGTTTTTTTTTTTAATTTTTTTTTTTTATGTTTTAGGTACCTAGACAACTTTTTATTACTAGCGCCATAATAGTCCAGTAAACGAATGGTCCAAAAGGAGGTGTAGAGTGCGTGAGCAGGAACCTAAGCGATTCTTTCAGGACTTGTTTAGGGTACTTAGGGTGTGAACATACTAAAAGTCCTGACGTCTAGGTGGTGAGCTAGGGGGGGAGGGGGGGGGGGGGAAGGTCTCGATTTTCGGGTTTCTATTTATATCTCTAAAACGGTGCGTCGCAGAGGAAAACTTTTTTAGAATAAGTAAAAGCTCATAAAATTATCTACAACTTTTATTCTATACGTAATTTTGGAAATCCCAACCGTTTTTGAGTTATACGCTCCACAATTGTCAATATTTTCGAAAAAAATCATTTTACCTCACATTTTTCATCAAACATTCCTTCATATCGTCTAAAATATTCATCGAAGAAAGAAATTTATCAGAAAAAAGATTTAAATAATTTAATTACCTTTTAGAATATATATACATATGTAAATAAACCTCCAACCACTAAATATTTACAGCAATTTTAAGTTTTTTCGTAAAATGTCATTTTCAGAAAAAGCTGTTTTTTCTTACCAAATTATTAAGATGGGTTTTTTCTTCATGGGAAATTCCTTATTAATTTTTGCACGCAAGAAAGCAGGTAAGTTGTTCTCGAACAGATGATTAGTGGAATTAATTTTAGTATCATTATTATTGTGATGGGTGATTAGGTTAGTCGTCGGAGATGCTACAATAACGTGCTACGATGCTGTTCGAGTTGGTGAAAAGGCAATGAATGCTATAGTGGGCTTGACATTCTCAGACATCAAGTTGTCCCGCAAATTTCGGGCATTCCCAATGTCTTCTGTCAGCTCGTCGATAAAAATTCACGATGAAAAGGTTGCAGTTGACCCAACATTGCTGTTCCAGCGGATGCGTATATGCAAACGATCAGATGAGGATTTGATGAAATTCTTTGAGTATGAGTTGGCCCCATTTCTCTTGGCACTGTTCTCAATAACATCATGTTACACTCTCAACTTTATATGGATTCACGTAATCATATCGTCTTTGGACGTGAGGGTCCTGGCAAGCGTTGTTCATCCATGGCATCGTCATTCTCAGTGGTGGATAATTCTTGCTGAAAGGGCTCTACTTCGTTTTCATCGTCGTCCTCGGCAACAGGCACGCTATTGAAGCATCTCCCTTGGCAGTGAAGGCACGCTGCAGAATAGGTCAGCATTGCTTTTCGGCATCCACATTTGCCAATTGCAGAATCCTTGGTGCAGCGGCAAAATATAATTTTCAGAAGGACCTCAGGTGCTGGAGGATCTTCTGTTGTAATTGGCACCAGGGTGTCTCCTTCGTATTTCCACCCCCATTCTTCAGGGGGCAGCTCAATTCCCAGCCACTGCTGAACTTGGTGGTATGTCCGCCGGGAATGATGTTTAGCTGCACTCTCTGTTGGAGGGAGGGAGCTGATATCAGGCTTCATATTTGCCACGGACCTTGTGAACGACTGGAAGCGGTACTGGTTAAGGGAGGTCTGTGTTTTTGGTGCCGCATACCATTTCAGGAAGCATTTATTTCCAGCCTCTTCAACCTCGTCGTGAGTGAAGGAGGGGTTGTAAAAGATCATTGCCGCTTGCTTGATCATTTTTGACTCCAAATACAATTTTACAAGCCCACCTTGCTTCTCCTGAAAGTTGCAGACGTTGTATCGCATCCAGTAAATGAATGAAAAATATGATGTGTTCAAATTTACGATGCTGCATCTCTTGGGTGGACAGTGCCTTTGTTTTGGTTTTCCCTCGTCCGGGTTTCAGCAGCAGAATATCTTAGGTGGGAGGAGTGGTAGCAGTCAAAAGGACAGTGAGGTCCACATTCTCACCAAAGACAGCCACAGAGTTGTGAAAGGATAATTCCACAGCAATCTTCACGGTAAGGACGTCAGCATCATCGGTGGCCTGAAGAGTCTGTATCCCATTCTCCCGAAACTTTGTCTGTAGTAAGGAGATGAAGTTACTTTTGTTGGTAGGATTGGAAAAAACATCTTCCTGTTTAACGGGTATTGATTTGTTCCATGTCAAATTGATGTCGGCTGACCTTCTCAGTCTGTATCGTCGCATCTGTTCTTATGATTTCGTACTATTGGATGGGTTTGCGTACCCATCAAATACCACAGTGCGAGTCATTCCAGGATAGTGGTGATAGACATAGGTGATATAACGATCACAAATTGCGGCAACGGAGGCATCTTTTTGTCAAATTACTCTGTGTAGTAGAAATCCTCCGTCCACAACTATGTTCATCTGAGAGAGTAGAACAGTTTTTTTGGTAGGCTCGAATAAGCTATGCAGAACAGATTTAGTTGTCTTTCGCATCCCACTTCCATTCAACTGCAACTTTTTCATCGTGAATTTTTATCGACGAGCTGACTGAAGACATTGGGAATGCCCGAAGTTTGCGGGACAACTTGATGTCTGAGAATATCAAGCCCACTATCGCATTCATTGCCTTTTTTACCAACTCGAACAGCATCGTAGCACGTTATTGTAGCATCTCCGACGACTAACCTAATCACCCATCACAATAATAATGATACTTAAATGAATTCCACTAATCATCTGTTCGAGAACAATTTACCTGCTTTCTTGCGTGCAAAAATTAATAAGGAATTTCCCATGAAGAAAAAACCCGTCTTAATAATTTGGTAAGAAAAAACAGCTTTTTCTGAAAATGATATTTTACGAAAAAACTTAAAATTGCTGTAAATATTTACTGGTTGGAGGTTTATTTACATATGTATATATATTCTAAAAGGTAATTAAATTATTTACAACTTTTTTTGAATAAATTTCTTTCTTGGATGAATATTTTAGACGATATGAAGGAATGTTTGATGAAAAATGTGAGGTAAAATGATTTTTTTCGAAAATATTGACATTTGTGGAGCGTATAACTCAAAAACAGTTGGGATTTCCAAAATTAAGTATAGAATAAAAGTTGTAGATAATTTTATGAGTTTTACTTATTCTAAAAAAGTTTTCCTCTGCGACGCACCGTTTTTGAGATATAAACGGAAACCCGAAAATTGGGACCTTCCCCCCCCCCTCCCCCCCCCCCCTAGCTCACCACCTAGACGTCAGGACTTTTAGTATGTTCACACCCTAAGCACCCTAAACTAGTCCTGAAAAAATCGCTTAGGTTCCTGCTCACGCACTCTACAACTCATTCCTTTACTGGACTATAAGGAATTCGGAAGAAAAAAAATTCGGCCCACACTAGTGTCCAAGGTATTTAGTTCTTTCAGTCACCTGCAGGATCACGCTATTCAGGGTAGCTGGAGGAATATTTTTGGTCCTTGTCCATGTCTTATGACCAGTAGAGCGGTTTTAGTGGGGTTATATCGCATGATTGTTTCTTCAGCAAACTCTTCGCAGATCTTTAGCTGAATACGTAGGGTCCTTATAAATATACTTTACGACCTATTCTCATACCTATGTGTAAAAACATACCAAATATATCTACATTAAAAAAATTATAAAAATCGGTCGTGCCGTTTCGGAGGAGTGCGACCACAAACACCGTGACACGAGATTTATATATATATTGATTTCGAATTATAATATTTGAAAGCGTTTATCATTACCTTTCGAAACAGTTTTTATTTTTTGAATATGTTCAGAAATATTCCATTTATTTGCGTTTTATAAATCGTGGTACACAGCGGAAGCGGAAATATTTTGACCATATGAAAAATACACAAAATTTCAGAAAGGGTTAACATTTTTTTGTTTTTCACGGGGAAAAAAACAAATGTTATTCATTATTACTGACATGTTTATTATACAGTTTCCGATTAACCATAAAAAACAACCGTTTTCTAAACTCAAGGTATATTATTCCTTCAATAAGCATCCGCCAAAGACAAGATAAGGAGAAATAAGGAATAAAGAGGAGAGTGGTGTTGGAGCGTTCGCAATCCATGAATCTCTTACGGTGTGATATAAAGCAGATAAAATGCAGATAAACAGTCATTGAAATATCTCTACACTCCTCCCCACAGCGGAAGTCGGCGATATATCTCGCCAGTGGCGTGGCGTGGTGGTGCTAGTGGTACGGAATAAAAGTATAAAAGTGGCCACCGCCACCCGCGCCCTGGGGAAGTTGGGTTCGCTGAGTGGTATCAGTGATCGGCTATTTTTTTGTTGTTTTAGAGAAAATACAGTACTGGGCAGAATTCTTGATGAACGAGACATAAATACAATTTTATGCACATAATAAATAAATACAATCCAATTGCTCTAATACACTTTTAGAGCAGTTAGAACTTAACAAACATTCTAATAATTCGGAAGCTATTTTGATAAATGGACAAAAAATATAATTAAAAATAAAGTGGTTTTTAAACAAAGTACTTGTTTCATTCTACGTATATAATGTCAAGCCACAAAGTATTTGCTTTCTACGATAAAAAATATAATTTTTCAAAAGAAGCAAACACGTTGTGACTTGACATATTAAATAAATAAAAAGAAAATACTTTGTTTAAAGTCACTTTATTGTTTTTTTAAACGACTTCAAAAAGGAGGAGGTTCTCAATTCGACTGTATTTTTTTTTTTTTTTTTTATGTTTGTTACGCTAGAACTTTTGACTGGGTTAACCGATATTGATGATTCTTTTTTTATTTGAAAGCTGATGCTTCCCGTGTGGTCCCATTTTAATTTGGTCCAGTTCCGAGAATAGCATCCATGAGAAAATCATATAAGTCTTAAATTTGCATAAGTATGTGCGCGACAAATGGACGAATAACTCAATATCACGCCAACCGATTTCGATGATTCTTTTTTATTGGAAAGGATGTACTTCAAGGGTAATTTAATGAGAGTTTGGTTAGGTTCTGATTATCGGATCCATGACAAATTAACGAAACTCGGCCGAATCTCTTAATTTGACCTTAACGTCGCTATGGTCAAATTATGTCTGTCTCATATGAGCAGTACATTTAGTAGGTTTACCCATATTCAGACAAATTAGTTAGGGTACTTCAAATTCACTAAAAATCAAAAAATAAACAAAAATTTTAACAAAACAAAAAACGACTTCAAAAAATGCACTAAAAAGTAAAAAAATAATTTCGTATTCTTCTACAACTTCATAATCAACTTACTTTTTCTAATCATCAATATGTAGGTACGATTGTTATTTTTGAAGTCGGTGTCAGCAAAGGTACCCGGCCCGGCGGGTTCACTTGACAGCTCCCCGCGCCGCCGCGTCTCCGCTCTCGCCTCTCGCCTCGTCAAGTCGCTTGTGCGATACAAGCACACCTCACCTATAACTATGTATGTAGCTACAAACCTACCTTGACTGACACCGACTCCAAAAGTAACAATCGTACCTACATATTGATGATTAGAAAAAGTAAGTTGATTACGAAGTTGTAGAAGAATACGAAATTATTTTTTTACTTTTTAGTGCATTTTTTGAAGTCGTTTTTTGTTTTGTTAAAATTTTTGTTTATTTTAGTCTACCGGTTTCGGTACCTCCGTGCCATCATCAGAATTGTTATAAAAATACTAACAAATTAATAAGGATAATAAACATATATGTATACAAATTGTTAAGAAATAAAGAGACAGTAAATTAGAGTGGAACAGTGCGGCAATATTTAAGAAAGAAAGATACAGTAAATTAGAGTGCGTCAGTTGTGGGAGAGAAGTGGGGGAGGAGAGTGTGGGATAACGGGAAACTTATGTACTTATAAGGCGGCTGAATGTTAAATATAGTTGATTATTATTTATGATTTTAGCCTTTGAATTAACTGATTTTTTTTATTTCCAATGCCTCTAAATTATTTTATCTTAAGCCTATCCCATTTTTGTGTTGGGGTTAAAACCCGTATCCCGGTTAATTAATAAAGATCACACTTTTAACCGGGACACGGGTATTAAAGTCCTACACAAAAATGGGATAGGCTTAAGTTTAATAATTTAGAGCCATTGGAAATAAAAAAAAAATCAGTTAATTCAAAGGCTAAAATCATAAATAATCAATCATTTTACTCAAAAATTAATAAGGGCACAGCTATAGAAAAGGTACAGCATGAGCATCTCCTGTCCCCATCCCATCTTCCTCTGCCTCTTGCCCTTTCCTATTCCTTCTTCCTTTTAATATACTTACATTTATATATTTTTGTTAATTTCATTTTCATGTAATGGTTATAACCAATTAAAATTTTGTATTATATCATAATAACCATTAGCATAAGAAACTGTTTTGGCTTACCTCATTTTTAACCGCTTCATTTTTAACATCCTGTATAAAACTGCTGTTTGTTTCTAACAATAAATAAATAAATAAATAATTAAAGCAATTATTTTTTTTATCGTAAATACCTATCTAGAAATAATATAAATACATCGTCTGTAAGTGGTATGATCACAGTTGAAGAATGAGAATGTGAAGAAGGCGAAATAGCTGTCACGCACAATAATAATTCAATCGCAGAAACCGTTTTAATAATTGGAATTATAATATTATTGAATATATGAGAGAAATAAAAAAATAAATTCAAATTTGTCATTTTAAATAGATTATTGCTTGTGTAGTGGTGCACTGTATCGCGATTTCGGTGAGATAAGAAGGACTATTAGAGATAAGCATTCTAAACTTTTTCGAATGACCACCATTGAGTGTGCAGAAATATATTCAAACTTGTGCTTTTTAAAATCATCTGCCTGTTCCAACGTAAATATACGAGCCTCGTGTAAGCCCTGATATGAAGTTAGCTTTATAACATATGTAGGTAGATACTTTAAAACGAGTAGGGTACAAATAAATAAAATTCTTGAAAATGGATTTTGGAAAGTGGAAAATGGAGTGGAAAATTCTATAAAATGGATTTTGGCGCAGACGTTATGAGCTCTATACTTTGTTTAAGAAGCTAAACATTTGCAAAATTTATAAAACTGGGAAGCCTTCGGTGGCTGGGTCATGTGGAGAGAGAATGACCGAGCATCAAGCACCATAGTCCCTGCTGAACTCAATACCAATGGGGCGAAGGAGCCTGGGAAGACCAAGAAGGAGCGACAATGTCCTCAAAAACATATCTATCTTGGAGCTTCTAAACTGGAGAGAGCTGGCACAAAATCGAGATGAGTGGAGGAAGACTCTTGAGGAGGTCAAGACCCACCAGGGGTTGTAGGTAGAGCCAATAGTGATGATGAGGGTACAAATAATATTGAATAAACGAGGAATATATTAAGAAGTTAATTTGAAATAATTATAACACTAGTATCATTTAAAAAAAACCAACTCAAAATCTTAAAAATATAGTCCTTATATGGAGAAGAGTGATCATAATAGAAATACAAGGTAATAACATCACAATTGTAATAATATTTGATGGTGATACCAAAATTCTATGAAAGTCTCAAAAAATATTTATTTTTGTTTATAGTGAAGAATGATAACCTACTAATAATTAATTGGATGAAATCATAAATATTATATCATAAATTCGAAAGAAAATGCATTTCAAAATATTGCGGTGTGCGCAAAGGTCCAATTTTTTTATAACATTATTTAAACGAAGAAGAATAAAGCAAAATTTTCTGTAGATCTAAGAAAAGGATAGATTACGTAGAAACGTTAAAATATGAAATATTTAGAGACCTCTTGAGAGAACATGAAATCTGTTACATAATAATATTTTGCACAACGTCACTTGCTTGTGGGATTACCATACAAGACCTTGAGCAGCTCAGACACTTCCTCCCAGGAGTTCTATTTCACGCGTTCTTACTTTTTGAAGACTTTATGTGCTTTTGTTAACTCTGAGCTCTCTTTTCTCTGTGTACTTTTTTCATCTGGGTTGGAGGAAAATTGGACAATGTCATAAGATTATTTGTTTGAACAGAAAAATAAAGTTTTTTTGTTTTATTACAGAAAAAAAAAATATATGAAAAAACGCGCATTGATTGTAATGATGACTTTTGGTGAAAAAAATGTTAAAAACATTTGTAAAAACACTTGTTAATTGTTGAAAGCAATCGTTTAAATCTTCGGACTCTTTGTGCGGTGCTTCGTAGTTTAAAATGAAAAATAATTTTTAATAAACTCTACAATTATTCTCCTGATACTCTGCATTCGGCTCATTCTCTCGAAGTTTAGTTTTCTGAAGGTTTCACTTCCACCGCGTATGAACTGCACACTTGTAATTTTAAAAACAATAATCAGTTTTTTATCTGATAATTCCTTAAGCCAAGATTTGTTGGACTTTATACCATTTTCCACTTTCAAACACTAAAATCTACCTAGTTGCTTAAACAAATAATAATGGCTTGTTTCATTTGACAAAAATATTTTCTCCCGATGTTTCATAACAAAATTAAATTTTAATTTTCCAGAGCTTAACAAAACTTTTATATACCACTGTATTTTGGTCCGGTGGAAAACAGGA
Source organism: Limnephilus marmoratus (assembly GCA_917880885.1). Lineage (NCBI taxonomy): Eukaryota > Metazoa > Arthropoda > Insecta > Trichoptera > Limnephilidae > Limnephilus > Limnephilus marmoratus. Next base: position 24,711,499 of record OU862923.1, on the reverse strand, counting down.
TGCAGACTGATTTGGCATGCAAAAAATGAATCTTCGGGCGCCACGGCACCACGCCCCGGGTCAAACCCCCGCAGGAGGATGGAGCCTTCGGAGGCTGTGGAGGTTATCCTTTCGGAGGCTGTGCGGACCAGGACTCCGCGGGAAGAATAGGAACGGCGCCAAATGAGCGCGGGGCGCCGGAACTCTGAGATTGAACGCCGGAAGTAATTCAGCACGTGATATCTCTTGAATAGAAGAGTATTTTCCCAAAAAGTATGCGTAAATTACGAGGTATTTTGTTTCAAACATATAACATGTTTTTTTGCCGAACCCGTTCTGCGATTCAGCAGAAAAATGGTTCTTTATTACATCCCTCCAAAATGAAGTCAAAGTTTTCATTTTATATTCTTATTTATTCAAAGAAACTTGGGTGAAGTAAAGAAGTGGACAGTAAAACGAGTAATTTAAAAAATCAATCCACTACACATAGTATTACGTGGGTTTCAAAGAATCTTGAAATGTGAATATTTTGTAATACTCGTATAGTGTTTTATCAAAAAGAACACCCCAGCAACGTGTTCAAAATTCAAGCGATTCATTTGCTGCCATTTCGTTGGGTTCGGGGCATAAAGAGCCATCTATGAATTATGCTAGGAGACAGGCAGCTCTATATTATTTTAGAAATGGTACACGGTGTACATGAAATTTATTTTATTGTATTTTTTTTTTTTTATTAAACCGTAGCATTTCAATAACCGTATTCAGATCTGAATTGCCTTCCACACTTCCTCCAGCCTCACAAAATTCTAATAATAATGTGAAAATATCTTCTACTGTTCTTTCCTTCCCACTGCTACACTGAATGCCATTTTTCGTCAATAATAACTTATACCAGTCTTTCCTTCCCACTGCTTCACTAAATGCCATTTTTCGTCAATAACAACCTATACCAGTCTTTCCTTCCCACTGCTTCACTAAATGCCATTTTTCGTCAATAACAACCAATACCAGTCTTTCCTTCCCACTGCTTCACTGAATGTCATTTTTCGTCAAAAACAACCTATAGCAGTCTTTCCTTCCCACTGCTTCACTAAATGCCATTTTTGTCAATAACAACCTATACCAGTCTTTCCTTCCCACTGCTTCACTAAATGCCATTTTTCGTCAATAACAACCAATACCAGTCTTTCCTTCCCACTGCTTCATTGAATGTCATTTTGCGTCAATAACAACCTATACCAGTCTTTCTTTCCCACTGCTTCATTGAATGTAATTTTTGTCAATAACAACCTATACCAGTCTTTCCTTTCCACTGCTTCACTGAATGTCATTTTTCGTCTATAACAACCTATACCAGTCTATCCTTCCCACTGCTTCACTGAATGCCATTTTCGTCAATAACAACCTATACCAGTCTTTCCTTCCCACTGCTTCACTGAATGTCATTTTTCGTCAATAATAACCTATACCAGTCTATCCTTCCCACTGCTTCACTGAATGCCATTTTCGTCAATAACAACATATACCGGTCTCCACCGAAATTCTATAGCTTCCTTATCTTTGTTTTTTGTTGACGGATTGTCAAAAATACGATACCTAAACTCCATTTGTGTAAACTCCTTTTCCTTGTACACTTTTCACAAAGAGCATCGGACTCCAATTGATTTTCATACTATAGCGTTCGTGGAAGTTTACAACAGCGGATCAGATACTGTTGCTTGTGGTTATATTAACAACAATCTTTGCTAGTGCAAAAACATTTTTTTCATTTCTTATTTTACATTAACTCCACACAGGAGGCCCTGAAGAAAACATTTTTCCTGTGTGGCTATGTCTTCTTTTGGGGTGTTGTGTGGAGGATCTTTTTAATGGAGATGAAGTTCTGGGGCGGAAAAGGGTATAGAGGGGTGGGTAGGATCCTGAGGATCAATGTGTACAGGAGTGATGGACGTGTGAATCATCTCTACGCAGCAATACGATGGGTCGAGAAGTCCGGATGAAGAGGTCAAACGGTCTCCCACAACCGGTCTCTTGCGGTCCGGCACGCCACGCACTCGTTGTGTGTTCACATCCGCCGCCAAGCTCTCTACAAACCTCACCTCATGAACCTGGGCATCCCTGCTAAGTTACCAAATGTAGCGAAATACTTGGGGTGACCCATGCAGAGGTATTGATTATCCAAAGAATGGTTAAATGTTAATACTTCAGTCTCACGAAAAAACATCCATACTTACTTAGTATTTATTATAAATGCGAAAGTGCGTATGGTTGTTTGTTACGCTTTCACGCCTAAACCACTAAACCGATTTTTAAAATTCTTTCACCAATAGATAGCTACATTATCAGCGTGTATACTGTGTATAATGGTAAGCTCTGGCGTTATGAAATTTGAATAAATGAAAATGTGTGTATATCACATGTTTTAGCGGCAGGGAGGAAAGGCAGGGGAAGGTGTGGTTCGCTGAGAGGGAAGAGAGGAGGGAGGGGGAAGGCGGGGAAGGTGGAAGGGAACGGTGACGCACGGGAAAGGACATGCAGGGAGAATCAATGTATTTGTATTTATTTCTTTGAATGGCAACGCATGCCGGGTACCGGCTAGTAATATATAAATCATTTACAGTATTTCATCATTCTAACTATATTATACAAAAATATATAACTGTAAAATAAATTGAATATCGTTTTCCATCAAGAGCACCCTGTATGACACTCCCTCGGATTTCCATCGCGAACACCTTGTATATCGGCAGCGTTCGCCAGGTAAACACCGTTCGTCTCCGTGCGGAACGCTCTCATAAAGAATCTCATCCAATACGGTATTCAGGTAATCCGTCCAATCGCTCCCGTAAGGCGCTCCACCTTTCCCAGCTGCAGCAGTATTATTGTTCGCAGATTTCGCCGAAGGGATTTATACGAACGTATTTGATAAAGGGATTTTGCGAAACATGTATTCAAATTTGCTCCCGGTATGAGGTTATTGCATTATAAATTTATTGAAAAAATGTACGATTGTACGGGATGAAAAATATTGGATTATTTGAAAAATTCGTTTTTTTTAACCATGTTCAAAAGTTTGCTTCCTGACCATTTTTTTACAATAGCTCCATACGGGAGGCCCAGAGAAAAATATTTTTTGCTGTGTGGAGGGTCTTTTTGAAGTAAAACTTTTTTATACACGCTTGACTTGGTGAGTTAGCTAGTGAATGCGTGACGAGAGCGTTACGAAAAGTGTGATCGGGCGAGACGAACGGAAGTTGAGAGGGAGATATAAGTTAGTGAAGATAGAAAGAGAGAGAGTTACATTTCGTATATTACTGTAAGGGCAAGAGAGAGGTGCGAGCACATATTTTCTCTCTCTCTTTCTCTCATAGCCAGTTACGTTTCGTATATCTAAGACACAATGCAGACCTATTGTCTGTATCACGCTGTAGGAGCAAGAGAGAGCAATGCGCGCGCACATTTTCTTTCTCTCTTCTTTTATAAGTTAGTGAAGTTTTACTTCAGTCGTGTGGTTTAAAGCACACTCGTTTTTTTTTAAATGAGCTCCACACAGGAGGCCTTGAAGTAAATAATTTCCCTCAGGACCTATGTCATCTTTGGGGATGCTGTGTATAGGGTTTTTTAAGAAAAGGAAGGAGAGAAGAATTCTGGAAAGGAAAAGGGTTTAAGGGAAGGGGTTTAAGGGTTTAAGGGAAAGGTTTAAGGGCTTGGGTGGGAATCTGGGGTTCAGTGTGTCCTGGTCTTCCGCCTCCATGACCAAGAACCCGGGCACCCCTGCTAAATCACCGAAAGTAGCGAACAACTTGGGGTGACCTATGGCAGAGGTGTTGGTTATCCAAAAAAGGTTCCTGGGGCTGCGATACTCATTCCCGCCTCCTAAATTTTACAGGAAAAGAAGGATAAGAAATTCTGGAATGGATAAGTGTAATGTCCTGTACTGCAGGTAATACTGGGCCCTTTATCTCCAGTATCGCTCTTGGATGTCTTCAAGGTTATTTATTAAAACACGTAGTATCTTTGATACACGGAGACTGTTTATTGAATATAATATTTACAGTGTTGGCTGTAAGCCGCCTAACGAGAAAAGACCCGCACGAGCTCTGTGCTCGCTATTATATTGTGCCGATGTCCGGCCGCTTCGGCTAGGTTCGGTATTCCCGAACCTATCCGACAGATACTCATATTACCAACGCTACATCTCTCCCTCCTTCAACTCTGAAGCTACTTACTTACATAACAAAATAACTTAAATAACAATTAACATAAATTGTAATACTTCATACACAATAATTTTTTTAAGATACACATAATTTAACCGCGGTGACTGGGTCAAGTTGTCCCGTCTCCTCTGGAAGTTGTAGGTGCCTTGTGACTTGAACGCAGTCTTCCCGACCATGGTCTCTGTTGCCGTGCCTGCTCCGACACCACCTCCTCCCCCACCAACCTGGAATCAGGAGAACAACCAGTCAATCCACGCAACAAGGTCGCTGACATTTCCCTCATCTGGTCCACATGTCTCTTCCATGTCACATCAGTGTTTCCTATTTTAATAATATAAACTTTTTTACCTAGCTTTCTAGAAACTACACCCTTAGCCCAAACGACTTTATTATCATGACGATAATCTTTTGTCAAACATTTTTGTCCAACTTTAAAAACCCTGGTTTTTACCCCTCTGTACAACCTAACTTGATCAGATTGAGCTTTAGAAATGTTAACGTTAGCTTCCTTGACTTTTTCCGAAAAGTATTCTCCATTTTTCACTGGCAACAAACTGTCGAACGTAGAACGCAGCCTTCTTCCTACTAACAGAACCGCTGGTTCAATACCTGTCGAACAATGGAAAGAATTTCTATAGTCCACTAAAAAATTCAACAGCTTGACATTGTAATCTAGTGGGAATTTACCGTTTATTAACAGTTTCTTGAGGAACATTTTCGAAATTTTTACTGCATTTTCTGCCAGCCCGTTTGACTGGGGGTGTTTCACCGGAGAAGTCATAAGCTTAATATTGTTCTCCTTTAAGAAAACTCTAAATTCCTCACTTGTAAAAACTGAGCCATTGTCAGATACAATTAACTCAGGGTTGCCAAAATTAGAAAAAATTTTCCTCAATTCCATAATCGTGTGAGTTGAATCTGCCTTCTGCACCTCGATACAGTCTAACCACTTCGAGAATGAGTCACAAACCACGAGAAACATCTTCCCCGCTAGGGGTCCACAATAATCTAGATGTACCCTACTCCAAGCTTTACCTGGATTTGGCCAAACCGTCAATTGACTTTTGGGTGGTGACTGTTTTGACAACGAACAATCTGAACAAGATTGAACGACTTCCTCCAAATCTTTGTTTAGAGAAGTCCACCAAAAATATGTTTTAGAAATTCCCCTCATTTTTACAATACCTAGATGTGACCTGTGTAATAAATCTAAAACTTGCCTTTGGAGAGAAACAGGTATAACTATTCTATGTTGCCAAAACAAACAATCTTCTACGATAGAAAGTTCATTTCTTTTCAACCAATATTTCCATATACTGCTGTCACGATTTACTCGTTTGGGCCAGCCCTGCCGCAAATACCTAAACACTAGCTGTAATTCGCTATCTGCTGCGGTGGCTAACACAACTGCTTGAAAATTAACATGGTCACAATTCTCAATAAAACAAACAAAGTCAGTCCCGCAATCATCCTTAAAACCCTCAACTGTGTCCTTCAACGGTAAGCGAGAAAGAAAATCTGCTTGGTTATTACAAGATTTCACAAATTCCGTTTTGTACGAAAACCCTGCCAGAATGATGCCATATCTCTGCAAACGGTTTGCTGCGAGAACCGGAATATTTTTGTGTTCCCCTAGAATTCTTAGTAACGGCATATTGTCAACGCATAACGTGAACTCCCTTCCAAAAAGGTACTGAAAAAATTTATTTAACCCGAACACAATTGCCAGAGCTTCGAGATCCAAAATACTATATTTCTTTTCGGCGGTTGTCAAACTACGAGAAGCGAACTCAATTGGACGCATTGTGCCGTCCTTAAACACGTGCATTAACGCAGCCCCGAGTCCGCATGTACTAGCGTCCGTATACAGTTTTACCGGTAAGTCCGGAAAATAATTTGTAAGAATCGTGTTGTTGCCCATTAATTCTTTAATGGTATCGACTGCTACTTTACAGTCTTCTGAGAAATTCCACTCTACCCCTTTTTTCAAAAGGTTATGCAGGGGTTCCAGTATTGATGACATCCTAGGAATGAAATTCCGATAAAAATTTAGAAAACCCAATAAACTTTTCAATTTATGAACGTCCGTAGGATACGGAGCGTTTTTTATAGCTTCAAGTTTGTTTGGCTGAGGTTGGATTCCGCTCCCCGAAATTACATACCCCAAAAATTCTACCGATTCTACAAAAAATTCGCATTTATCCGTGTTGACCCTCAACCCGCACTCTCGTAAACGCGCGCACACTGCCTGTATGTTATACACTAAATCCAGTTCGTTGACCCCCGAAATGATGATATCGTCTAAATAGAATGCCACCCCCTTCAACCCCTGAAGACAGCTTGCTATAGTCCTAGCGAAGATCGCTGGCGCTGACTTAAAACCAAAGACTAGTCTGTTATATTGAAATAACCCTAAATGCGTATTTATTGTAGTATACTTTTTGCAAAAGTCAGCTAATTCTAATTGTGAGTAAGCCTGTCTTAAATCTAGTTTAGCGAACACTTTACCCGAACTTACTTTGTGAACAACTTCATTTATGGAGGGAAGCGGGTACCTTTCCAAGTCCGTCATGAGATTTAAAGATCTCTTGTAGTCCACGCAAATCCTAACATTCCCGTTCTTTTTAATTACCGGTACAATTGGAGACGCGTATTCACTGCTGGTTACCGGAGAAATGATACCATCAGCTACCATAGCTTCTAATTCTCTCTCAATTTTTTCCTTAATAGCGAACGGAACCGGCCTCGCATTAAAAAAAACAGGACGAGCTTCCTTGTTTACTTTGAAACTCACTTTATGTTTACTGAATTTACCCAGCCCCGGCGAAAACACTTCTGGAAACTCGTTGTAAATCATTTCAATTTTGTCTTTGATTGTTGAAACCGAATTATCCATCACTGGAACTATCTTCAGATTAAAAGCCTCCATGAAGTCCCGACCTACTATCAATTCCGAGCCATTAATCACAACAGTAAATAATAACTTGTTTTTGATATTATTGTATTCCACGGTAAAACAAGCACTACCTACAAGATTAAGTGGTTTACCATCGTATCCAGATAAAGTACGCTTATCAGGTGACAATGTTACATCCCTAAAATATCGGTTGAAAATAAAATCCGGCATGACCGACATACTGGCGCCTGAATCAATCATAGCGGCACATTTTAATTTATTAATTATTATATTAGCCCTAAACGGATTAATGTAAGAAATCCTATTAATAACCTTCTCCCGGGATTGTTCAAAAATCGGATAAACATTGTGATTCTTACAGAATTTCTTCAAATGCCCTATTTTGTGACAATTAAAACATTTTGCATTCTTAAATTTACAATATTTTTCTAAATGTGATTCACCGCAAATGGTACATTTTTTAATATTCGAGAATCCTCTCGGCTCGGGACTTTTCGACCGCGAAGATGACCTCCGGAAACCTTGAGTTTTATCCGGAAGTGAATCTCTCCTCGGCGAATACGAGCGATTAATTGAATTCACGCCGCCCGACGTCCCTACGGAAATTTCTGATTTAATTTCCGGAACCAGATTATCTAAAACTGAAACCGTTATTGCTAATTCTTCCATTTTGTTAAACGTTAATTTAGTCCCCTCGAGAAAAATTTTTTCCTTGGCTCGACCCGGCAAAATGCCGATTGTAAAAACATCAGCTAAACATTCCGGTAAACGCGTTCCGAACTCGCAAAACGAAGATAATCCTCGTAAACGCACTGCAAAATCCCTGACTGATTCACCAAGCGATTGCTTGGCCTGATAAAAATTTTCTCGTTCCTTGAACACCGATCGCGGTCTGGAACAATGTTTCTCAATTAATTCTATTAACTGATCGAATGCCACGTCTGTAACTTTAGAAGGAAAACATAAGTTGATCAAAAGAGTTAATGTCTCCGCTTCTAGAAGATTTAGCAAATATGCGCGTTTCTGTGAAGCATCTAACTTAGTCGTTTTTATGTCATCACGAATTAGAAGGAACTGTTCTAACCTCAGGCGAAACAAACTCCAATCCCCATTAACGTGAGAGAACCTGGAAATTCCGCCCGATTCCATGATCGCCCACACCAAAAAAAACACACCCGGCAACAATAACACCTTCCAGAAAAAGAAACAAAACAACCTGACACCAGGAACCGGCGCCTTTGCAGTCCAGGCGCCCAGCCGCTTCCAGGATTATCAATACCGGGCTGGCCTTAGTTACCCAGGGTCCCGTAATTTCCTCTTCTCCACTGTATATTACCGGGCTGGACTTAGTTACCCAGGGTCCCGTAAGTAATTTTCCTCTTCTTTCCTGTATTACCGGGCTGGACTTAGTTACCCAGGGTCCCGTGATTTTCCTCTTCTTTCCTCCTTCTCCACTGTCTCCTATTATGCCCTGAAAATCTCCTGATGGATGGCACTTCAGCGATGCCCCAAGTGATTTATTGTCACCTTCGGGAGATTTTTGCAAGTCACGATCCCTGTCACGACTTGCCGCAATCTGATAAACAGTCTGGCGTGTAATCCTTTTTAGCTGCGCCACTTGTAATGTCCTGTACTGCAGGTAATACTGGGCCCTTTATCTCCAGTATCGCTCTTGGATGTCTTCAAGGTTATTTATTAAAACACGTAGTATCTTTGATACACGGAGACTGTTTATTGAATATAATATTTACAGTGTTGGCTGTAAGCCGCCTAACTAGAAAAGACCCGCACGAGCTCTGTGCTCGCTATTATATTGTGCCGATGTCCGGCCGCTTCGGCTAGGTTCGGTATTCCCGAACCTATCCGACAGATACTCATATTACCAACGCTACAATAAGGTATGAGGGGTTGAAAGGAATCTGGGTGTCAGTAGGTCCAGGAGTGACGGACGTATGGATCCATCCCTACCACTGCGGTGCAAGGCGATGTTCCAAAAGAGTTCCGCTTGAGAGGTCTGGTCACAAAGTCTCCCTCAACCAGTCTCTCCCGATCCGGCCTGCAACGCAGTTGGTAGGCAGACACATCCGCCGCCAAGACACGGACAAACCTCATCCCATGAACCCGGGCACCACTGCCATCTGATGTAAGTGATATTGAGATGTGTTGCACTTCAATTTAGGAATTTTGTGAGGCCAAGGGTAACGGGGAGAGGAATTATAATGTGGGGAAGTCGTAGGCTACAAGTGTGCAATTGAATAACCTAGAGTACTTTTGTAAAAAAAGTATTTCCATTCTCCGGTTCCTGTTTTGGTCATCTTTACAAATTACATTTCGACTTTGCATTGTTTTACTACATTCTTTCTCATCTATAAAGGTAATTCACATTGAAAAATATGTATAATTTTCAATTTTACTAATGCAGGTACTTTATTTTCACTCGCTAATTAAAAAAAATTGGTGGTTGCAAATATTATTTATAATACTATTATTTTCCCCCGTAGATGTTGATAATAAGACAGCCTAGAACTTCTATCCCAAATAAATTTTAACATCCCATCTAAAAGAACTCGCCACACCAACCTTTTTTACACAACCAGTAATAATACGAACGCTGCAGCCAACTTCCCCATTTCCCGCATCCTTCAAAGTTTCAACTCTATTCAAAAAACCACAAATACCGATATATTTTTCGATTCCCTCCCTCTATTTAAGAAAAACATTTTTAGCACACTGAATTCGCACACATAACACACACATCCACACACACACACACCCTCACACACACACCCTCACCCTCACACCCTCACACACACCCTTGTTAGTCCAATCCCGATTTCGAGGACTTCAACTGGCTACCCGAATTCGAGGTCCTGTTATATTATATAAAGTAGACATGTATTCTACACTTATACGTATACTCAAGTTAATCGTGATCGTTGCTGTCTATTCGGTTTCATCATACACCCGGTAAGCACCTAGAAAACGGTCCTCAAAAAACCGGAATACACACCCGGTAACTGAGGACTTCCCATATCCGAGGCCTGTCCACGTATTCAGGATTACGCATACGTAAAATACACGGATCTCGGAAGGTCCTCGTTTTAGTGGTCTGTAGTTTTTGGAGGTCTTGGGTCCTCGAAATAGTGTGGAACGAATTTCTTACACGTATCTTGGAAGCAGGCGCGGCTCTTCCTAACATTCACTCGTGCGGTGAACAGGCAACAAAATTATACGCATCATCGTATTCCTAAATATTTTATTTAAAACATAAATTTGCACAAAACTTAAAAAAAGGTTCAAAATAAAATTGAATTGCCTACCTAAATATATGAATTTGGTAAGAGATCATTACGGATGACACCCGACAGGCAGTGCACCCCTCCACCCGCGCGCCCGGTGCAACAGCAGATCGGCTAGTAATCGGCGTTCGTAATACGGAAAGTACTGAAAACTTCCGAACTGTTCCGACGACAGGTCTCCAGCGAAATAGTATTCTTACATATAGACTAGGAGGCGAGATAGGTAAACCCTACGTCATCGACTACAGACTACACGGATGAAACTACTTTTAAGTGATTATGGGCATTTAGAAAACCTTTAAAAAGCTGGTCTGCCGGTGCGCCTCTTGGCTGGAGCCGCGCAGTCATGGAAATAGTCAGCGATTTTTTTCGAAAAATTACGTCATCGACTACACGAACGGGAATGGTTTCATATGATAAAGGTCGATTAGAAAATGAGAAAAAAGCAGGTCTGCCAACCGGCAGCCTGGCAAGTTCGCAGGCAGCCGGCGTCAAAGTGGGGTAAAAAATAGAAATTATTACGTCATCGACTACACGAATAAAACCAATAAATAACTATAGTCCAGATCATTCCATATAAGAATTTCGAGGTCTGCCGACCAGCAGCCTGGCAAATTTTTGTGAACGATTTAAAAAAAAAAAATTAATTGTTCGTTTATCTTTATTATTATTTTTATTTCATTATAGTTTTAAAAACTAAGATTGCCATATTTTAAAAAAATAAGCGACAACGATAAAAAAAAAATATAATTTGAGAGTTCCGAGTGTACCCATCCGTCGGGCAAGCCATTCGACGCCAAATCACTTACGAAACCTGCTGCGGTGCCCCTCACCGCTGTCGCGTTTCCATATTGTTATATAAATTTATAATAATAATTCATAGTCTTTTTAAGATTACCTAAAAGTCCATAGTAGGTTGAAAGTTCGAAAAACCAACGCACCGTCGCTGTAAGAGCTGCGTTCATCCGTAAAACGAACGGTTCAATAATTTTAATTATAAACGACTTTGTTGTCTTAATTTTTGTGTCAGACTACCTAAAAAACCATAATTTTTTTAACGATTTTTTTTTATTTGATGATAATGTTACTCTGCGTTTAGTAATTTTTTCCGACTCTTCAAGATCCGCATTAATAAAACCCTTCCTACAGCTCCTCCTTAACCCGCTTGACAACATCACCCATCCAGGTGGCGATATTCTTCCCTTGTCCTTAATTCAGAAAGAGGCGTTTTTGTGAGGTGTAGGCAGGGCTGGGCAGTATTTGAAATACGTATTTGAAATACAAATACGTATTTTGTATTTGTATTTCAATTACTTCCTAAAAATGTATTTTGTAATTGGTATTTCAATTACCTGATGCTGAGGTATTTTGTAATTTATATTTCAAATACTTATGGCTTCAAAATACATTTTAAAATACATTTAGCCATCTTAATAATGATAATGAAGAAAATAAATTGACATAGATAATACATAGACTAAAAACGCTAGAATCCAGAGCAAGATATGTTAATATTTATTTGTCGTTTTCATCGTTCGCGGTATTTATTCATGAATACATGAGTTTATTGATAGAGGATGAAAAAGATTATTTTTAATATTTAATTAAAAGAAGACAATATTAGAGAAACTCAATCGAAAATCTGGAGACAGAAAAATCAGAAAAAGATATTGGTTCCACTGGGGCTCTAACCCAGAGCCCTTTGCTTACATAGCAAGTGCTCTATCAACTGAGCTATGGAACCCATTTCCAATTCGGTCACTTTTAATTGTATCATAGGTACTTCGACTAAGAATTACCAACATTATCTTCATTTTCTAAACGCACGTATTGCGCATTATTGGTTGCTGTCTTTACATATAATACTCAATTTTGGAACTTTTATTGGATAACCAACACCTCTGCCATAGGTCACCCCAAGTGGTTCGCTACGTTTGGTGATGGGGTGAGGGGTTTATGGGGTGAGGTTTGTCTAGGTCTTGGAGGCGGATGACCAGGACACACTGAACCCCAGATTCCTACCCACCCATTTAACCATTTTCCTTCCCAGAACTCTCCTCTTCTTCCTTTCCTTAAAAAACCCTCCACACAAAATCCCCAAAGATGACATAAGCCCTGATTGAAATTATTTTCCTCAGGGCCTCCTGTGTGGAGCTCATGTAAAAAAAATGATTGCAAGATTCAACCCGAACTAAATGTTATCTAGATTTTTAATACGCGACATCGACATTTAGTACATACAATTTGGGAGGCGTAATTAGGGTACCACCGACCCAGGAACCTTTATTGGAAAACCAACACCTCTGCCATAGGTCACCCCAAGTGGTTAGCTACGTTTCGTGATTTAGCAGGGGTTCCCGGGTTCATGGGGTGAGGTTTGTCTAGGTCTTAGAGGCGGATGATCAGGACACACCGAACCCCAGATTCCTACCCACCCCTTAAACCCTTTTCCTTCCAAGAACTCTCCTCTCCTTCCTTTCCATAAAAAAAAACCTCCACACAGCATCCCCAAAGATGACATAGGCCCTGAGGGAAATTATTTTTCTCATGGCCTCCTGTGCGGATCACATATAAAGAAAAAAAATCTATTGACCTTTTCTGCAAGTCTAGGATAAATATTTTTATTTTTATTCACAAAGTTAAAAATAAAAAAAATAAAATATTTTTAAGTTAATCACAGTAGAGCGCACTTGTAGTGTAATAATACAAAACTGCGCACAAATGTCATATTATTATTATTATCTAACACCTGGGTCCTATACCTTTACAAGTGGAGCGGAGGTGAGATGCATTTTCTGAGCAATATGATTGGTCAATTTTTGCAAGTCTCTGTTTCACTCTGCTCAGCTTTGCTTCTATGAAAACGCACTCTTATACCTATAATACACGACACCTTTTTTCAGACCGATTCCCGCATAGAGACTAGACCATAGACAAAATTTTTCGCTTTTCGCGATCGCTATTTTCATCTCTATTTTCATATCTATGATTTCAATTGGCATCACAGCAAACATCACATGAACCATATTGTTGCTGTGATGCCAACTAAAATCGCAGATATGAAAATAGCGATCGCGTAAAGCGAAAAATTTTGTCTTAGGTCTCTATACGGGAATCGGGCTTAAAAAAGTTGTCGTGTATTGTAGGCTTTAGATAAGGGCACTTATGTCAATTTATTGCAACCAAAGGTTCTACCAAAACCAAATGTAGTTTGTATTTTGTAACTTGTATTTTGTATTTGAAATAAAAAAAATGATTAAAATACTGTATTTTGTATTTCAAATACACGACTCGAAAGTATTTTGTATTTCGTATTTTAAATACATGCGAAAACGTATTTTGTAATTTGTATTTCAATTACAGCAAAGCATGTATTTTGCCCAGCCCTGGATGTAGGTAATAGGGTCATAGAGCAGATTAACGAAAAATGGAGTGAAAGAAGAATATATGACGTGGATTAATCAAATACTTGAGCAGGTGTTCTAATTACTTATTAAATATTACAATACCGTACAGCGAATTAAACAGTATTACAGAACATAGTTCACAATACGAACTAAACGCAATATTGAATTTTGTTTCAACTGTCAAAAACTGAATTCCTTGTCGGCACAAACTTAATAGTGCAATACTTATTATATTCACATGCACGTAGGAATTTCGAACGACGGGTCCTCGGTTTAGGGCGTAGGTGAGATTTCTTGACACTCGAGCTTGCAGCGCCTCCTGGCGTTCACATTCCGGTGATCGACACCTTTTAACACGAAACCGAGGACTTTGATAGAGTCCTCGGTTTAGGGTCTGTGTGTGATTTCCAGCATTAGCGGCGCCGCCCTGGTGGTCACACACCCGTACTAATGAAACACTAGCGAAATTAAACACGATATTTTTCACCACGAAAATGAGGACTCTCTCCGATTGGCCCAAAATTTCGACAGTTGACAAATCAGAACGCATAGATTATAGGTACATATTCAGTTTTTCGCATTTCGAATCCGAGGACGTCCTCGGATTCGTGTGAGTCCTCGGATTCTGGGTCTAAAGGCCTGTGAAGGTCCTCGAATAAAGGTGCATACCAACTCACACCCTCACACACCCTCATTTACACACATACAAACACTCTCACACACCCCTCTCCTTCAATAAGTTACTAACTTAATTTAGTATCATGTATTATTTATCACACAAAAATATAAGTATATTACAGCGACATGTCATTGGTACCATTTATTGTATTAATTCTATAACTTTGTAAATATTTCCCATTATGTAATAATGTACTGTTTGTTTCTGCAAAAATAAAAAAAAATAAAAATAAAATAAATAAAATAATATGTGAGATAGGAAGTCGTCAATCGTTCGTACAAAATTTGAAGAAATGGGGGCTTCGGGCGTCGTGACATCCCAGGAACGGCGTCGTTTTCAATAACTGCTATATCAAACAGAATCTCACCACAAAGCAAGTCAAAGCTTGGCAAAGGCCTCTCGGAAATCAGATATTCTATAAAGAACTGGATGGAACTTTTCCTCCAATATATGTGCATGTCGGCGGCATGGTACCGCTGCGGCTTACTTTGGCGGGTTTAACCAAAAGGGTGACACATCAAATCGGCGCCGCGGCGTTTGCCGCCGATGCCGATGGCGACGCTGTGTATTTGCATGGAAATTTATGGAATATGCTAGTTGTGTGAACAATTTACTTTATGTCGTCGTGTATGCGTTTGCGGAAATAAAATATATTTTAATGCATTGAGATTTTATTAAAGCATTACTTTTCTTGGTGATAAAATGTGCCGATAGGAGGCGGAGTTAAATTCCTGTTTGCTTACTAAAATCATCGAATTTGTGAACAGAAAATTTAATTTTTGTTATTTGTTTTTGGGGTGTTATGCCGTGTTGCGCAACCTCCTCTTTTAGCCAACTTTGCGCTATCTCCTCCTTCGGACAGCGTTACAGTGACCATCATCAGGGCAGATGTGTGATGGGCACTGTAAAGCTGTCCGAAACGTTGGCTAAAGGAGGAGGTAGCGCAACATGGCATAACACCCCAAAAACAAATAACAAAAATATTTTTGGCCGTGTATCAGAAAATTTAATTGTTTAAATAATGATCATCTTAGGAAAATACTAATTACGAATATGATTAACATAATAACAACAATATCACCCCATTTTGCTTTCATTGAAGCGTAAAATTAGAAATGACAATGAAAAATTACGGAATTAAAAAAAAAGTTTTTGATGATTATATTATGGATAGAAACTTATCTTTTTTTATCTCTTATCTGAATTATAGTTCACATAACCAGTTCCAATTTTGAAAAAAAAACCCTTAAATTCAAAGCAAAATTTGAGTTAATTGAAAGTTAATAAATTCACGTTTGTATTTTTTTTCCTTTATTCCAGATCTCGGGGAGGGTGGTGCAGTCCCACGAGTTCCATATTATACATATACAATATATGAAGTAAAAATTAAAATATTGCGAGATAAGAAAAAAAAATATTTACATGATGAAAGAAAATAATAATAATACAAAATAAAATAAGAAAATTTGAAAAAAGTTAACTTTATGTTTTAAATCTTTGTCATCGGGAAGTGGCTCCCTGGGCTCGCCCCATATGGGACCCTGCCATAAGTGGAATGCTGCCATTACAAGACTGTTTTTGTTTGTAATAACTAACGCACATCACAGACAACCGACATCAGCATGTTTGATCCTTATTATTCATATTTTTAACTTATTTTGCAAGTCTACCATTCCATATACGTTTCATTGGCTGTACTTTAAATATATAATTTAATAACTGTTAATATCGATATCAAAATTAACATTTATTGACTACTAACGCCATCTACTAACGTAAAATGTAAAACCTTTTATTAATAATAAAAGCCAGTCTGTTGCGAACTGCATAAACGTGTTGTCATTCTAAGAGGTTATGGGCCTCTTTTTTTCGATTTATCAGTTATTTTGGTGATTAAAATAAATAAATTGTGTACGTTGTTTCGCGGAAACATGACAATGAACTATATTGCGAGTGTACCCAGGTTAAAAGGCAGGGAGAACTACGATTTGGTGCTGGATTAATTGCTGCTGGAAGGCATGGAAAAGTATATCAAGCCAACGGCAGATTTTGAAATAAACCAATAGATGACGCAAAAACGAAGGCAAAATTAATATTAACGATCGATCGAGTTTTGTACGGCATATAAAAAACACCAAGAGTTCGGCAATATTTAAAAATCTCAAACTATATTTAAAAATCTCAAACTACCACCAGAGTAAGCTGAAAATGCTGCTTATGTTGTGATAAGGGACTTATCCAGACGAGGAATCGAACACGCGACGTCTGAATGGGACCCAAAGGTGATGACATCTCAACTACTGGCCGGTTTGAATTTGATTTTAAATCTCGTTGATTTAAATTATTTCCATTGCAATTCAATAATTGTTTTGAATTTCATATTCATAAATTTAAAAATAAAACTAAACGAGATGAAAAGTAACACAGAAATGAAAAACATTTTGAAAATTTAAAGCACACACACAAAATAATTGCATATGAAAAAAGGTTTAAATAATAATATTGAAACCTGAAAACCAAGCGTGATATTCACACAAATAAAAACGAGCAAAAACAATACGTCGAAAAATATTCGAAGTGAAAATTTCAATTGTGTTAAATAATTTGTTTCCAGTTCAAAGGCTTTGAACACTTTAAATGCAGCTATACAAATTGAAAAACAGCAATGGAACGAACATAAATAGCGTTTTGTATGGAACTGACGCGATTTCAGCGTCAATAAACACAATATTAATTTCATTTTGTACGTCGATGTGATCCATAAATCACATCGGTGTCTTTGTTATATGAAACTAAAAACACTGCTTACATTCTTCATGATTAAGTGATTTAACGTGATACGTTTTTTTTGTGACTTCTCATAAGATCTCCTGTAAGGTAAAGACAGGGGAACTATATCACCACTCGATTGGGCAGCGTTAGGCAGAGGCTGTAGGAAGGGATTAATAATGCGGGTCCAGAAGAGGCCCGGATTGTATTTTTGAAGTAAAACTTCTTTACGCACGCTTGACTTGGGGAGTAAGCTGGTGAATGCGTGACGAGAGCGTTACGAAAAGTGTGATCGGGCGAGGCGAACGGAAGTTGAGAGGGAGATATAAGTTAGTGAAGTTTTACTTCAGTCGTGTGGTCTAAAGTACACTCGTTTTTTTTAATGAGAACATCTCACAAGAGTCCCAGCTGCTACCGTCTAGAGCCAGTGAGACTACGGCATCCCCGTATGAGGTATGTTGTGAGGCTGAAGTAGTGGAGAGGAGAAGGAAATAGGAAAGAGGAAGGTAGGGCTATTCAAATCAGGTCACCAAACACGGCTAAAGCCATTTCAAGTTTCAACGTTTCAATTCTGAATGGTGGTCTTACACCAGAGGATAACACTCTGGAACGTTTCGCAAATATATTATATATTTTCGTTATTTCGGACAGCGTTGCAGTGTCCATCATCAGGGCAGATTCGGCAGATCCGGTAGATATGTTAGTGAAGTTTTACTTCGGTATATGCGCGGTATATATTTTCTGGTAGACGTGCCGGATGTGCCCTGATGATGGACACTGCAACGCTTGTCATAAGAAATACTTCGGGCACATCATCACCTCTCGGATGATGATGTGACCTCTCGGATGATGGTGATATTGAACGACAGACGAGAAGTATTAGTTTTTTGTCAAATATGATTGCCCAAAGATTCTTCCGATGCAGCAATAATGTTAAAAAAAACATTATTCAATGCATTCTGCACTAGTCTGTATACATGTGAAACATGGTGTCAATACCGAGTAAGATCAATGGAACGTCTCCGGATCCAATACAATGATGCATGCAGAATCATATTTGGATTCATAAGGTATAGCAGCGCATCAACAATGTTTACGGAATTAGGAATCCATGGACGAGACACCGGGTCACTGGAGCCAGGATGCGGCTAGTGGCCTCCGAGTACACGGTGGTGACCGCAGCCTTCCAGCACCTAGCGCCACTCCTGAGTGAGCGATGGGCCCGAGCTCACTCAAGACCACGCCCTGCATAATAATGGATTTATTTTTTTTGTTTTTTTTTCTTTCTATTTATGCTCTTGTATCTTTACTGTGTAAATATATATAACTATAAGGGACGTGTGGGATTACACTATACTCCCCACATCCTGGAATAAAGAATTATTAATATTATTATAACATGCCATTACAATAACAGTGTTGTCGTGTGATTGTATTTTACGTTTATGTATGAAATAAATGTTGCAAGATAAGTGCGAGATAACGCAAGGTAACGCGTCGCCTCGGTCAGGAGGGGGGTGAGGGATATTAACCTCATACAGGAGGTCCCGAAAGGAAATAAGATCCTTGGGCATAATATGTCACCTTTTGAAATGCTGTGAAAATGGTACACATTGAGGATACATGACTCGGAAAATAAACCATCAAATTTTTCATAGCACCCTAGAGTCGGAAGGAGCCTTATTACCAACTTCACTGTACTAGTTTGTGAACTAGGGAAATAATTTTTAGATAAGCAAAAAATTATGCTATTGCAATGATGGAGGATCTAGCAGAGGATTGTACTCGCTACGCCTGGGTTTTTAATCTGACGCATTTGTCCACTCCGTTACTAGCAGATATATTTAAAAGAAGATGTTTTAATTAAAAATATTATTTTATTGATGAAGAAGATAACAATAGTAATCTAAACGAAAATATGAAAGCGAACAAGTCACAGAAAAACAGAAAAAGACAATGAGCGCAACTGGGACTCGAACCCAGACCTCTCTTCTAACCGGGACGTGCGCGTTAACCAATTTCGCTATTGCCACCTTCTGTAAAACTGTCATATTCGTCAATCTCGTATTTAAAATGTTAGAAATAACAATTTTATCTTCAACTAATTATTTTTCCATATTACGGGCAACTACCCTTTTTATAGGAAACAATAATTTTTAGAATTGGTTTGTAACATGGATAGCGTCTCGGATAAAATGTATCCGACTTTATTCGTATGGAACTATTGACTTTGTACAAAAGTCTAAATGAAAATTAAATTTTTTGTTAGAAAAACTCTCTTTTTATAACTTTTGAAGGTTATTCTCATCAATGTAATATATCATTGAAGAAGAAGATAACAATATTAATCTAAACGAAAGTATGAACGAGAACAAGACACAGAAAATAGAAAAAAATAATGGCCGCAACTGGGACTCAAACCCAGACCTGTCGTCTAACCGGAAATAACAAAATAACCAATAAAACCCGCGGTACCAATACAAAGGTTTCGAAAATAATTCTGAAAATTTTAACCACATCTCTAAATCCATAAATAAATGCCTACATACATGTTTAGTTCTGAAACAGCTTATGAATAATTTCAATGATTGAAATCCATTTTCCCATAGTCCTTGCATTGTTATTTTCTCCCTTTGTCCCTCTCCTTCCTTGAAAGGCCCTACTTACTTACTACAAGAAGAGGAAGGTGATGCATATCTACTTGGTACTACACAAATTGCACAAAATCGAAAATTACCCACATTAATTCAGTTGAAAAATTGTCATGAAATCATTCACACCTCGCTATTAAAATCTCTCTTGAAAGTTCGTAAAATATTAATGAATATACAAACATTTTACGGAAAATTGTGACCATCTTTGTGCCATTATCGTGGAAAAGCAGCCACCACCAAGATTGGACCATCGCAGCATATGAACCCAGCAAAGGTAGGGCTTTCTCCTTTCCAATTGCCATTTCCTGTGATTTGACTTTAAAAAACGCCGTCAATTATTGTCTTATAACACATAACATTAGATTTACAGTCCATTCTCTTTCGTGTCAAGATATTGTTATTTTAAGTTATACAAAAAACGGATTCAAAAACTTCCTGACACTTACTGGGTGGTTCAATACTTTAGTACCAAAATCCGTTTTCGTTGTAAAAAAGCTTTAACAAAAGGTACGCCCTCTATGAAGAAGCCCGCGTCACGTGCCTCCAGTTCAGTGTTTTCAATTTTATTTCCCGTGAATATGCATGAGAGGGTCTTTGTGGTGCGCCCGCGTGGGGAGCACGCTCCGGACACGTGTCGGAGCGACGCGAGTGGGGATTGTAATATCGATAGTCGGTAGAGGTACCTAGAATACCGGTCAATGACGATATATATCTTTTTTTGCTGGAAAGACGCCATTTTTTCGAATAGTCAAATCAAAAAATTGCTCATTTATTCTGTTAAAATCTAGCCTCATTCAATGGAAGTAATCTTCTAAACAGGCTCTCCATTGATAAGCTTGGTACAACTCCAAGTGACGAGTTAATAATGTACGGGGGCTCCATCAAAGTCAGAGTAAAATTAGCCTCTCAAAAACTGGGTGCACTATACAGGGCCCGCAGATACTTTAATAGTTCACAATTGCTAACCCTGTAAAAATCGCAAGTGCGCCCCACGATTGAATCTAGCAGCTACCTATGGTCTGGAGTCCCAAAATATCTGAAAAAAACCCTCGACTGTACAGAAACGGGCGGTCCGTTTGATAGATTCTCCCATCGAAACAATCAGGCGTCGGATGGGAATACTGCCCTTGTTTCTGCCGGTATTTCAATGATCCCCTCAGCGGTGCACAGTTGGGAAACACGCCAAACACGCGCCCAACACACGCACACGATTGATATTTGTCACATGAGGGCGGGTCGTTACTACGACTCGTTCTTGAGTAAGATTTGCCGGCCAAAATGTGTTTTCTCCCTCCTACAACATGAGTCTCTTCAAGATCCATGTCCACTCCTTCCTCTCCTCGAAAAGACCCTCCACACAGCATCTCATATAATATAAGCCCCGAGGGAAATTAAATGTATGAATGAGATGGGCGATTGGGCGTACGTTATAAAAACTGATGTTTTCCACATCTGTATTTTCGTACCCTCCGAGATTGTTATTTGAATCCTGGTCCAAATAATATCTTGGTCACGTATTATGGGTACGTTCCCTAAGTGAAAACCACTAACGTTAGTGTGTAAAATTTTAAAACCAGTATTTATATCAAATGAACAGTTAAATTCAATTATATGGTTAGCAAATTCCGAATAATTATTGCTATTTAGACATCTAAAAAATATTTTTGGAAAGCATTTTTTTAAGTTGATCTCCGGTACTGTACTGAATCCACCTATGTTGAAGGAGATTAACCTATATGTCCCTAAAGCGTATACTCGTGGGAGATCCCACGCACTTTTTTAAGCTCGGAAAGCGAAAACTTCTTTGTTTCAGAATGCGCAATTAAACGGAGCAATTCAACTGCTTAACGATTCTGCATTAAGCATCGACATCTTCAATGTTACCTATAGAAAGTTCAGTAACTATCTTTTGACATACGTCTCAACATAGTGAAACTGCCCCCTTGGACTTTTTTTTTCTTAAATTTTGTCATTTTCTCCGTAATAATTTGGTGTATAACTGTTTTATGGAGCACCTGAAAAAATAAATAAAAAATAATCTAAAATGTTCCTTAAGCCTCGTTTCAAAATTTCTTCAAGTTTTACCTATGTAAAAATGGTTGCAATCATTACAATTCAATTGGTAAACTCCGGATTTTTTAATTTTTTGGTCTTTGTCCTTGTTGTTTAAAATATAATTTTTCAAATTATTTTTATATAATTTTTGTGTAAAGTTAAACGAAACATTTTAAATTCATTTCATAAATGGATTTAAAATTATTTAACGCCCCGGAATTTGAACCCGGGGAAATATTTCGAAAACAACTTTTATTATGTCCATTTTGATATTTTATTGTAATACACAGAAAAAGATATATTTATATCATGTATAATATAATTGACGTAGCACCATTTTTTGCGAAAATCATCCCCAGGGCACTGGTAAATTCATCACAATATGTTTGTATGACAATAATAATTTCTATGATTTGATAAACAGAGAATAAATATCTCGGTAGGGAAAACCCATCAGAATATGGGTGGGAGCAATATGTGGAATTCGGAGTCACGAGATTCATGCGCATTTAATTAAGAAAATTGTTTGTGTTGACTGTCCCCGCTCTCCTCCAGGAACTGTCAAAGTTCGTAGTATCTTTTTAATTTAATTTATTTATTTATTATCTATACATATTTGCTATCCTTTTGTTGGATTACATTCGTAATGAATTATTATTAGGCTTTTTTCTTGAGGCCATTTAATTTTTTTGGTTAATATTATTTACTAAGTTTTGGGTAATCTAAGTTTTCAATTTTTATTGGAAAAACTTTTACGCTAACTTTTTAAAGTTTCGTTTAGATTTATTAGTTTTATCTTCTTCTTCAAAGATATATAAGTTTTTTTCAGATTTCATATATAGCTCTTAACTTTTCATAACCATAAACTGACCTCAACGGCTCAGATAATCGGTATATCTTTAGGCTTACAAGCAGGTACTTACATGTTTTGTCTTTAAAATATATATTTAGGTACTAGCAGACCCAGCCATACATTGCTGTGGCTAACGAAACACAACGTCACGCCATTACCCGACCTTTATAACCAACGCCATCTGTTAAATCAAATCCTCACCTCACCCCCATTGCCAACCCGCTGCCCGCTGCCCGCTGCCGCTTGGTCTGATATATTATATATTTCAATCAATTTACACAAAACCTAGACATTATATATATAACTAAAAACCTTCCTCATGAATCACTCCATCTATTGGTGAAAACCGCATGAAAATCCGTTGTGTAGTTTAAAATATCTAAGCGCACAGACAGCGGGAGCGACTTTATTTTATACTATGTAAAGATAAAGGCAAACTTTAAACCATTTTTATATTTCTTTCAACATGTATTGCCACAATCACAACTCACTCTTTTATGCAACACTAGCTGTTCCCCGGCATGCGTTGCAATGCCTTTCAAAGAAATAAATTGATTCTTCCTGCATGTCCTTTCCCGTGCGTCCCCTTACCCTTCCACCTTCCCCGCCTTCCCCCTCCACCATCACTTCCCTCTTCGCGAACCTCCCCCGTTCCCCTTACCCCTGCCTTTCCTACCTGCCGCTAAAATATATGAAATCCACACATTTTCATTTATACAAATTTCATAACGCCAGAGCTTACCATTATATATAGCCTATATGTTATTCTGATGTATGAGCTACATTATTGTAAAGTTTCATTAAAATCCATTCAGTAGTTTTTGCGTGAAAGAGTAACAAACACACATACATCCATGCAAACTTTTGCGTTTATAATATTTGTAAGATAAATCAATGAAATTAATACTGTTATTGAAATACTTTGAACTAAATACTCTGATCGGGTTATTGAAATACTTTGAACAAGCATCTTGTCAGGCGTCACGAGATTGAAATGTTATATTTATCATATATAAATTAAAGAGAGAATTACAAATCTCGTTCGGAAAATAGCTAATTGTTCTAGCATATTCCTGGAAACCAACAGATTAAACGCTCAAATAAAGAATTTTGGTTTAATATTCAATAAAGTAAGCAAAATACTTTCATTTTTATTACTACGGCTCCTAATTTGATGATCCCATTTTCACTAGCACTAGAACCTACTTCAGTGTCGGTGTATTAATACCAAGAGGAACGCTGGCGGGAACAGTAGAACTGTGGAACAACGAGACCATGGAACGGTTGTGGAACTCGCATCGCCTAGTAAGGGCGCTGTTTGAGTTGGACAGACCGAAAGCGCCGCAAACACGGCAAGAGATAATAATAATCTCGTGGAATGCTTTCAAAACAATGGGCATATGCGTAGAGCATCGTCTACTTCAATTACTTATGGACTCCTGGTAGCTGGGTTTACACAATTCCTTTGAGTAATAGGCTCCTCCGTTCGAATAGTAGTTTTTTATCTCTTTTTTTAAATTAATGTGTTTGTAAAAATAACGATTTAACCACACGATGCGTTTTGCTTTATATTTTAGGGATAAAGATATTTCAAATAAAATGATATTGTGGGCTATAGACTACAGTAGGTACTCCCTAACAGCAGTACTGGATTATCCCTAAGGCAGACTAGGGGGCCCGCATCGGCTAGGGGCCCCGCGTCCCGAGAAAACATGGCTTGCTTCAATAAATTAGTGAGCAACGAAGTTTCGGAAAAAGTCAGCTTTCAAGATGTTTTAATTTTTTTTATTAGGAACATTTGCAGGTATATAAAATTAGGTACACGCATTAAAGAAAACAACAAATTATAATAATTAGGTTATAACCCATTAACCCAATAAATAACTAATGTTCACATCATGCACAAATAATAAATAAAAAGTTTATAATTAAAAACATTAAACATAGTTGTATTTTACTTTTCTTTCCTTCTATTTGTTGCAACATTACTATGAGTATCTGAAGTAATTGAGTTGCCGTGTGTGGTTTATATTGGCATTTGTTTTGTTTTATTTTTTGCTTTAATTTCTAATTAAAAACGCATTCAAAATTTTGCTGAAGGATAATTCAACATACAAACTGTTTCAAATGGTTTCACATAAAATGCTGTATCTCCGTCAATTTTTTGAATTCCTTTAAAACATTTGGTGAGAGCATTTTTAACAAATGTATCTTTCAGAAAATGAAATAACTAAAAAAAAATTACAAAAGTATTTTTTAGAGTGTCCTGGTGCCTTAAGGGGGGGGGGGGGTAAGGATTTAAAGGCGAAATAAAGGCATATTGTCATGATTTTTTTTGAGATATGGTTTTATTTATTTCATAGACACTTTACAGTTTAACATCTACAGTATCTTTGAAAAAAAATCAATTAAAAATGTGAATAAATAAGTCCGTGAGAGCGAATCTCAGGAGTTGTTATGCGGTGAACTCCATAACTCATCAACGGATCATTTGAAATAAAAAAATGAAATGCGTTTAAAAGGTAATATGTTTTCCTAGGTAGTCAGAGGGAGTTTTTTTTTTCGATTTTTTATTTTTATTTTTGGCAGCATTTTGAAGTGAAAAACGCGATTTTTGCTTTAAAAAAAAGGTGATTTTGTTATTATAAAATGGTAAAAAAACTCCCTCTGACTACTTGTTGATTTTGACCTGTAGAAATAGTGTGCAAAATTTAAAAAGCATCGGTCAAGTCAAGTCAAGATTTTGAGTTATGATGTTCACGAACTTCAGAAATGTTGTTTGCGAGAAAACCAATTTAATTTTTTTTTTACTCGAAATATACTCGAATCAAACATGAGGGCCAGTCGCTTGAAACGCTGTATCTTTGTTAGTTTTGCTCCGATTTACTTGAAATTTTGACACAATACTCAATATACTGACATGTTGCACTTTCAGAATTTTTTTTTAAAGTTTTAAAACCCTACACACCCCCCCCCCCCCCTCCTTAAAGCCTTGTTAAGGATTTGATCAAGGGTACAAGGAGGCCCCTTCAACCCCCTCCCTCCCCCGTTACTCCGCCATTGGTAAAGGGGCCCCAAATCGTGCATTGCCTAGGGGCCCCGACATGTTGAATCCGGCCCTGCCTAACAGTATGGTAACAAGTGTTTTAATTATCATAGTTTGCAGCGAAACTTGAGGTGATATGTTATCGATGTTTTGAGCTGTGGTCAAATGTAACCTTACAAAATTCCCCGGAATTGTTGTCAATAATTCCTCTGGCTCTGAACGGTAATTTGAGACAGTGATATAAAGATTAAAAATGAATTAAAAGGGTTACTAATATTAATATCATTTTTCCCTAAATTATTTAAAGAAATATTAAGTTAGTTTGTTTGCTCGCTATTAAAGTACCTATTAATTTATTAGACCAAGAGGAAGAGAAATATATCAACGTTTATCTGTAATTAAGGAATCACTTCTATAGTCAACTGAGAATGCTTTTGGACGTTTTAAAGTTTCAAGTGGCTTTTATTTGTAACTAGCGCATCCCCGTAAAAAAACATGGCAAAATTAAAAAAATATATATATTTTAAAAAAATATGTGTATTTTAAAATACATATTTACGTAAAAAAATGGCAAGCTTGTTGTGTGATTTTTAATAATACGAGTTTCATTATTATATTACACACGATTGGAATTACACAATGAGTAATTTACAATTTCTTAAATTATGCATGCTAAAATTACACAAGGCAAAAACAGTTTTTTAAATGGATTTAAATTTAAAGAATTAAAGTGTGAGTCAAATAAATTTCATATTAATAAAAATCGTAACAATTTATTCCAGAATGTATGCAGGGAAAGTGCAAAGACGAAGAAATTATACAAAATACTAAAACAATACATACGGTACATATAAAAACAGAAACCAAAAAAAACGGAAAAGATGTGACAAATGTAAAACACAAAAATATACCTACGTAAGGATTTACGGAGGATATTTGACCGTCGCGTCGGCCGTCTCCAGAGGGCCATCAGGGCCCCTAGCATGGTCGATCGTTATAGGTTTTATCGAAAATGTCAGTAACTTGCCATTACTCCAGAGTACGACTGCAGGCCGCTATCGAACAAACAACAGTTCACAACGACGAAGGGTTCCTAATTTATTTGACGTAAACTGTGGTTTGTTCGTTAGCGGCCTGCAGTCGTGCTCGGGAGCGATGACAATTTACAGAAATTTTCGATAAAACCTATATCGATCGACCATGCTAGATACCCAGGAGGGACTATCCAGGCAGTGAATATTGAATTATTTGATTGGCCATAAACTTCCCATGCAGTGTCGAAGAAGTGCTCTGAAAGAGTGCATTCGTCCCTCCAGGAACATTTTTTCCATAGCGCTGCAGTATATCGGTAGGCAGAACAGTTGGCGAAAAGCAATATTGTAAGCGAATTTTAGCTTGTGACATTGGGATGCAGTGTAAATCTATTCATAGTTCTGTCGTATACACACAGCGATGTGCAGAATGCGATGAATAGTATCCTTTTGACATTTGTTCAAGAAATTTTGTTAACTGCTTACCTGCTCTAATGGATTTCGCCTTTTTTGTCTTTCTGTATTCTCGATGTCTTTTATATCCTCGATGTATTTACAAGGAATTTTGGTATCAATCATTAAATAAATACATTTAACTTTTTATGTCGATTCTATAAAGTTCTAAAGAGAAAACAAATGGAATGCCATTAGAAGAAACTAAATAAAATTATGTGAACAGTGGAAAAGTTTTCTCGGTGGTGAATGGAAAAAAAATACTGGTACACATGTAATTTTCTCTTCTCGCAACCGAATGGGTCTCAAAGAGAGTCGCCTAATATATTTGGAGTTTATTTTTTCATCTGAACTAAATCCAATCTCTGTAAAACACTCATCAAACACAAATTACCTAAGTACTTGTTAGCTACAAGGTAGTGATGAACATCCAAAGGGTGTTGTCTATTTTCATAGCGAAAAAGATTATTTGGGGCCAAACAAAACATCGTACATGGCGGATAATTTACGACGACTAGCTTTTACAATTGTGTCAGAGATCATTATTGCAAGGATCTTATTTTTTTATTGCATCGACAGCTCCACTGGATAGGAGACGTATGAAAACAAAGTAGCAGATCAACAAAGAGGTCTCTTTATAATATGACTGCAGGGTGCAGGAGAGTTTGAGAATCCTACCTTTTTATTTTTTACATTAGCTCCACATGGGAGCCCCTGAGGAAAATAATTTCCCTCAGGGCCTATGTCATCTTTGGAGATGCTGTATGGAGGGCTTTTTTGGGAAAGGAAAGAGAGGAAGTACTAGGAAGGAAAGGGGTATTAGGGGTGGGTAGAAATCTGGAGGTCGGTGTGTCCAGGAGTGACGGGTGTATGAATCCATCCCACCCACTGCGGTGCAATGCGACGTTCCGAGAGAGTAAAACTGGAGAAGGCAAAGGGATTCCCTCAACCATTCTCTCCTGATTCTACCTGCCATCCGACGCATCCGCCGTCAAGACCCGGACAAACCTCACCCCATGAACCCGGGCACCCCTGCTATGTCACCAAACGTAGCGAACCACTTGGGGTGACCTATGGCAGAGATGTTGGTTATCCAATAAATACATAACCCATACCCGCCTCCCAAATTGGCTTGATCTTGAATATATGGGAGGGTGATGGAGATACCTTGAGGTCGTCATGCCCAAAGGTCGTAGCTAATAATTATTACGAGACATACCTATATTAGACATTTTACAAAAAAATAAAACCGTAGTCCTTAATCGATTTTCGAAGACTGTTACAATTAGTAGCAAAACATTGACGAACCGGACTGAGACTCAGCCGGTAATGTTGAATTAATTATTATAAAAGAATTTTAATAGTAGAATTTTTGCACGGATTTAATTTACAAAACTTGAAATAATATTACATTGGTACCTAGAAAATTATAAAATCACCGCAACCTTTCGGCCACGATTGTTTAAATTAATAAATTATTATTCAATAATATTAATTCTAAGTTCAGAACAATTAAGTCCATCAATTCTAAATTTCCTTTTCATGTAAATTTGCACATGAATAATAAATATTGGCATTAAACAATCGGTCAGATGAATTCTGATGAACCGACCTAAGGACGAAGTTGGTTCCCAAATCTTATTATTTCAAAGCAAATTCGGCCTCAGAACACAATAGTTACAAGTTACAAAGCAATATCAATCCGATACCTTATTGGCTGTGTGGACGGCTGTCAATTTGCCTAAACTACCCGTAGGTACTAGGAGAAAATAGGGCGAAAGCACAAATTGCAAAACAGTTTTCAAGAGAATCCGTATTAATACCTAAAGAAGAGTAGCGGAGAGCCGAACACCGGGCAGACAACGGGCGCGCAGCGTGTTTCGATATTTATACAAATCAACAGTTTTATTCCGAGATTGAAATTTTCAAACTTGATCTTCAAGGCTCTGCAACCGGGCCCGAAAAGAAGAAGATGGAGAGATACGAAATTACGAATGTTAGAGGAGAGCGCTAACATTTACAGCGACAAAATCGATGCGAAAATTGCGAAAATCTTTAATAAAACACGACTCGTTTAAAATAGAACAAAAATCTCGCAGGCATTATCTTAAGCAGCATTTAAAAAAACAATGTGATTTTTTTCATACATATAACTTGTAAAATAACTGAAACTAACGTGTTAATAATAATTTTTGGAGCAAAATTTGCGATTTTTTTCTATCGAGGGAATTTTATATAATTTGCGTTTCTAGATATTATCTTCAAGAATAACATATATTTTTAAAGAGCTTTAAAACTTACCGTGTTTAAGGGAAATATGTAATAAATCGGTACAAATCCGGGTTGCGGGCCCTGAAGGCGCGCCTTGCTACCCACATTTCTACCGATTTCTTACATATCTCCCTTAATCATTTGAAGTTTTTAAGCTCTTAAAAAAATTTATGTTATTTTTGAAGATTTGTCTAGATGCTGCCCATGTCAAAACGTAAATTATATGAAATTCCCTTGATAGAAAAAAAATCGCAAAGTATGCTCCAAAAATTATTAAAAACAAGTCTGTTTCTATTATCTTATAAATTATATTTATGAAAATAATCACAATATTTCTTTAAATGAAGGTTAAGAAGCCTCCCATGAGATTTTTGCTCTATTTTAAATGAGTCGCGTTTTATTAAACATTTTCCCAATTTTCGCATCGATTTTGACGCTTTAAATATTAGCGCTCTCCTCACTAATATTCGTAATTTCATATATCTCCATCTTCTTCTTTTTAAGCCCAGTTGCGGGCCCTTCAACAAAATGAAGAGTGTCTACATCTAATTCAGCTAAACTCTGCGTAAAGCCCAGGCAAAGCCGAGGAATTTAGCTAATTTTACATAAAAACATATTCTTATGGAAATTGTATTTTATAGTAGGTATTGTTACGATGCACAAATAAGCCCCTACTAATTATTCACCCACGCCACTGCACAGACTACAGTTTCGCTCTTTCGCCGCAAGCGCGCCGCGCGCGCTAGTGGAGCCAAATGCGAGCAACGGTCGGCGAAGCCGCCGACTCTCCACACTTCCTAGGCAGAGCGCTCCGCGAACAGTCGATTGTTTTGTTAAGGAGAAATTCTCTCCGCAGGGCACCTTTGTGGCCCGAGTCATCCGCGACGCAATATGGCGTCGGGAATTTAATACGCAAATGCGTGTTCTAGATGCTACGACAGACAAGGCCGAGGCGTAATTTAAAGAACAGTGACAATGTTTACGTGTGTGGGACGTTTCACCTGGAGTCTCCTGTTGGAACGAGATCCCCTCTGCTGCGGACGAGGATTGGACCTGCCGCCTCCATCGCAGTAAGCCCCCTTAAATTAATGTGTTCTATTTGCCCTCGCGATTTTACCTGAGCAATGACGACCCCAGAGAGGACAGGTTGAGAGACTTACCGTGTAGGGACATTCTAGCCAGGAACTGCCTTTTAACCTTGTATTTCTGTGTTTTATCACAATATATTTTGTTTGTTTTACCTAAATACCGTTCTTTTATTGAGGAGATTGTTCGAGGGTGATCACGGCCAGTATTTCCCCCCATGTAAAACATTCCAAACAGCCTACCGGCGACCACACCACCCTGATGACGAGGGTCTCCCCTGCTTGCCGTTGGTTCGAGCTAGCCGCCTGCAAGGTAGGTCGGAGCCCGCCCTGTGGTGCCGCCCTCCTGGTGGCACCCGGGCCCAGCGAGG
Organism: Limnephilus marmoratus; assembly: GCA_917880885.1. Taxonomy (NCBI): domain Eukaryota; kingdom Metazoa; phylum Arthropoda; class Insecta; order Trichoptera; family Limnephilidae; genus Limnephilus; species Limnephilus marmoratus. The sequence continues at coordinate 24,680,410 of OU862923.1, read as the reverse complement.
TTCTGGTTCCTATACGGGGCGTAGTCCCCGAGCGCAACTCTGACACCATGTAGCCGCTGCCAGGTTGTTAGCACTGGCGCGCCAACTCTGGGGCATTTTTTTTCTCCCCATCTTTTCCCCCACGTTGTGTTAGCACTGACGCTATAACGTGGAGGCTTTTTTTTGGATTTTTTACCCTAACTGGCACTGTGATGACCTCGAGCAAGATTCTCGAGCTATAAGAAATCTCTTTAATGGCAAATTTTGTGGCTTCTAGCATGTACTTACGGAATATCCATCGATATTCTATTATTGTAAATTATGTTATTCTGTAATACTAACTATTACGGTTCAAAATATTGTACCTATTACGTGCGGAAGCTACAAAATTCATAAAAACCCCTGTCGAAAATTGTATCAACATTGCATCATAATTTGCGCCGCCCGCCATTTTCGAACATCCCAGAAGCATTGCGTGCGCGCGAAATCTTCAACGTTTTTTTACACACGGCGGAAGCTAGCCGTTTGGAGCATAATTGCCCTGTGCGCAGAATTCGTGCGCAGTTGGTGTGTTACTGCCGCCCTGCGGTAGAACTTGTAAATCATTGATACGCAGAGATATGAATCAAACATTCTCGTATGTATTGCTTGGAAATTCTTGTTTTGTCTGTTTTCGCAACTAAAATAATTACGGAATACAACAATAGTGCCTCTATAAGCACATCGTCTGTACACATCATTCGTTGACGCAGCAAAAAGGAGTTCCTATGTTATATAACAAAGGTAGCCTCTAGCGGGAACCTTCCAGTACATCACTCAATTGGCCCAGGCAATTTCAAGTTGCCTCTTTCATAAATCCATAATGCTGTCTAATTAATAACTTACCTTTTTCCCAGTGCTTATACAGGTATATTAAGTTCTTTTTCTGTTTTTCTACAAAATAAGTGACTATCAAACGTCAAAGTGACAGTTAGTACTATCAAACGTCAAAGTGACAGTTAGTACTATCAAACGTCAAATAACAGTGCTTCATTAAAAAAAATGTTGTCAAAATGAAATAAACTAGTGGTGTGCTAAAATAATAGCCGCATTTAAGTGATTTTCTCCTCGGAAAATTAGTGCTTTTTTTTTCATTTTATTGGGAAGTGCCATTTTGGAAGTTTTCCCAGTTTTCAGTGCAGTTAGTGACAAGTGAACAAAAGTGCACTACAAAAATTAAATTTCTTGTTTCCCTAGGGGAACCCCTGACCAAAAATTTGAAAATTCCTGGACTTGGGAAATTTCGGAAATTTTTTTTTCTTTCTTCTCTTCTCCAAGGAGCACGGTTTTAAACAACACCACAATGGAAGCCAGCCGAACGGTTATGTCATCGGACTTGGGTATTATTCCCAACGTCCACAGTTTATCTAAAGCCAACCTCCTATCTGTTCTAAAAGACAGAGGTCTTTCGTTGGAAAACAAGTCGAAATCTGCATTAAGAGCGTATGCATTTTTGTTCAACAAAAAGTTCGTCAAGAAAATAAACCTTGCATCAACAATTGAAGAAAATCCATGTACCATCACCAAGGATACAGAAGTCACGGTGACAAATAAAGAGCCGGAGCTACTTGTCAAAATGAAACAAGATATTGTACCCATCGCGGCACAAGGAAAAGTCCACGATCTTTCCTCTTGGAAAATCAAATATAACGGTGTTTCTAATGTAATGGATTTCATTGATCGAATCGAAGAAACAGCATCAATTAAGAGCATCCCGCTTGACGTTCTACGAAAAAATTTCATAGAACTCATTTCTCCGGAGTTAATCCCTTGGCACCGCATTCAAAAATTAAAATGCAAGGATTGGAATAAGCTCAGATCAGCTTTAATTTCTAGTTTCGGCAAAACTGAAGCACAACACCGAATAAAACTGTCTTTACTATCTATTAAACAGTTAGTAAACGAAACGGTGGCAACGTTTATAGAAAGGGCCGAATCCATCAATATCAAACTTTCTCTCCCGATCCCTGAAGCTGAACTACTACCAGTCATAACTGATGGTCTTCTCTACAAATACGAGAATATTATCACCTCACAGAAAATCACGCCACTGGCTCAATTAAGCGAAGTATGCACACTCCTAGAATCTTACCAAGACAGGAAGAATACCCAAGCGTCTTCAACCAACATAACTGTGCCAAGTCGTTCTTCGGAATTAAAACCGGAATATGACAACAAAAAAATTTGCTCCTTCTGCAAGAAAATAGGCCACCTAGCTGATACCTGTTTTAAGCAAGCCAAATTACGGGAACCTAGAGAGCCCAGGACCTTCAAGAGGCACCGCTCTAAGAACCGCTCCCCCCCTCGCGATGAATTACGCGAAATTTTCAAGAGATCCAAATATAACATGGATAGGCTGCAAGATACTAGCAATGCCAAACCCCCAGTGGATTTTTCTAAACCACCACCCAACTACTTCTCTAAGAAGCCAAAAAACTAAATGGCAACCTCTCAGGTATACATTCCGTATCAAGGTCTTAGGAATGGACTGATTGGTTATCCCACATTAAATATTTTAATCAGACCTTGAATATTTCTTCAGTGTGTTGCAAGCAAGCCAAGGACGGAAGACCTTTTGCCCTTTTTTCTGTTAACAACGTACCCTTCTCCGGTCTGCTAGACAGTGGCGCATCGGTGAGCTGTCTCGGCAACAATGCCCACTTGCCTTTTGTTAACAATGGTTTTAAGATCTCCCCCCAACACACGCACGTTACAACTGCAGATAATGTCTCTCAGTCAGTCATCGGTGCCCTTGCTTTGCCAATCAAGTGTGACAATAAAATAGTTACAATTAATTTTCTAATAGTGCCATCTATATCCCAGAATTTCATCCTTGGTGTTGACTTCTGGAAGGCATTCAGCGTTACCCCCCAAGTATTTAATACACTTGGTGAGGCACCGCCGACTGCACAAATTAGCGAAATTCGCACAATCATACCTCACGAGAACTTAAATACTGACCAAGCTCGTCAATTAAAGGAAGTAGTCAATAAATTCGAATCAATATCCTTCGAAAAATGTGGTTTGGGTCTGACCAATTTGGTAGAGCACCATATAAAAACTAATGGTCCCCCAATCAAGCAACGTTATTATAACTTAGCTCCACAAAAACTCAAGCTTCTAGAAAAAGAACTCGACGAAATGTTGAAACTAGGAGTAGTGGTTCCCAGCAGAAGTGCGTGGACCAACCCCACTCTCTTGGTCTCCAAAAAAGACGGCTCCGCTCGCTTTTGCCTTGACAGCAGACGTCTTAATTCTTGCACAGAGGCCGACGCGTACCCTTTGCCTTATGTCCATGCAATCTTGGACAAATTGCGTAATGCCAAGTTCATTTCTTCAATTGATTTAAGCAAGGCTTTCTGGCAAATACCCCTAGACGCTGAGTTCTGCGAAAAGACCGCTTTTGTTGTACCCGGCAGGGGAATGTTCCATTTTAAAAGATTACCTTTTGGTCTAAAAAACAGCCCCGCCGAGTTACAAAGGTTAATGGACAAATTGTTTGGCCCCGAAGCCGACAACAACTTATTCTGCTATCTTGATGACCTCATCATCATTAGCGACTCATTCGAAAAACACTTACAAATGCTGGAAAAAGTTTTCTACCAACTTAAGTTGGCTGGTTTAACCATCAACTTAAAGAAATCTGAATTCTGCAAGTCTCGTTTACGTTACTTGGGATTCATCATAGACGAAAAAGGTCTAAGAACAGACCCTGCTAAGGTGGAAGCCATGGCAAATTTCCCTCGTCCCAAAAACGCGAAAGAAGTCAAAGCTTTCCTCGGACTCACAGGTTACTACAGGAGATTCATTAAAGACTTCTCCACAATCTCGGCACCCCTCAACAAAATTACCGGCACCCGAAAAGGCGTCAGTAACTTTGTTGGTCTGATGAAACTGAAGAAGCTTTTATAACCTTAAAAAACGCTCTTCAGACAGCTCCCGTCAGACGCCTCAAATGTTGGAATCGGTGGAGTTTTGACACAAGAATTCCCTGACGGCGAACACCCAGTGGCTTACTTTTCCCGCTCCTTAAATAAGCACGAAAAGAATTACGGTATCACCGAGAAAGAGTTACTGGCCGTACTGGAATCTGTTCACCATTTCCGCGGCTACATAGACGGTAGTAAATTCACTGTGATCACCGACCACAGTAGTTTGAAATGGTTAATTTCTCTAAACAATCCCTCTGGCAGGCTCGCTCGCTGGGCCTCACGCCTGTCGCAATACAATTTTGACGTCATACACCGTAAAGGTGCGGACAACACTGTCCCAGACGCACTTTCAAGAATTGAATTAGCCACTCTAAATACCGGTAGAATTGCAACTACACCACCCACAAAGGATGAATGGTACCTCAAAATTTTTGAGGGTTGCCAAAATAATCAACAAAAATTTCCCAATTTTATTATAAAAGAAGGACAACTATACCGCAATTGTAAAGCCCCTCTATCCATCCTTGAGGACCACTCTTGGAAACTCGTTGTTCCCTCCGAAAAGAGAGAACAAATAATTAGCGACAACCACAGCGCTCCCGGCTCCATACACCCAGGAACTTTCAAGACGTATAAAAAGATTTCCTTGAAATACTACTGGCCCGGCCGCGTATTTACAATCCCTAACGCGTTTGAGTCGCTTTAAATTTTCAATATCAAAATTTAAATATTTAGAAATAAAATTATTTATTTCTAATATACACATTGGAAAGATTATTTTATCTAGATTTTAGAACATTTTTTTGTTTTTGCAAAGTGATAAAAATTATCAATATAGAGGTGTATTTACAATATATGGGAATAATATTAAAATTTAAATATTTAGAAATAAAATTATTAATTTCTAATATACACATCAGAAAGATTATTTTATCTAGATTTTAGAACATTTTTTGTTTTTGCAATGTGATAAAAAATAACCAATATAGAGGTATATTTAAAATGTAAATTGTCGTTACCGCGACTGAATCGGTATAGGTCTTGTAAATACGCGGCCCGGCCTCTACAAGCAAGTTCGCAATTATATTTCTAAATGTGAAACATGTAAAGCTTACAAACATAGTACGGCATCCCCCGCCGGTTTTATGGGCAAACCCAAACGCACTGATAGACCCCTACAGTCGCTGTCTATGGACCTCATAGGACCTTTTCCCCGAAGCTATGCCGGACATATGCACATACTCAGCGTAGTGGACATTTTCACTAAATTTTGTTGGATCTTCCCTTTAAAAAGAGCCAACGCTACCGCCATTGTCAAACTTCTGGAGAAACATATCTTCATACCATATGGGACACCCAGAACGGTGATAGTTGATAATGGAAAACAGTTCATAGCCCAAGAATTCAAAGACTTCCTTGCCAAATATGGGACCAAGGATATCTATTACAATACCTTGTACACCCCCCAAAATAACACCGTTGAACGGTACAATCAAACCATCAATACAGCTTTGGCCATTTTGGTTGACAAGGACCAACGTACTTGGTGCAAAAACTTGGATAAAATCCAAGCCGCCATGAACAACACGGTTAACCTAACCACCGGTTACACCCCTTTTTTTCTAAAACACGGCATGGAACAGGTTGTCCATGGTTCACTACATTGGGACACAAGTTTTCCTACGTCCACCACCCCCACAAATAATCCCACCTCCGATTTTGCCCACCGTTTGGAGGAATTATCAGCCATTTACAGTGAGGTTACTGATGCTCTACTGCTGGCCCACCAAAAGAGTGCGGACAGGTATAACTTACGCAGAAAACATGTCACCTTTAACGTAGGCGAAGTCGTCTGGAGAAGGAATAATACCCTTTCCCAAGGAGCTCTGTACTTCTCTGCTAAATTGGCCCCCCGTTTTGTCAAGGCTAAGGTCGTAAAGAAAATATCGGACTTAGTCTACTCTTTGTCCGACACCTTTGGCAAACATGTCAGTAATTACCATATTAAAGACATCGTAAAGTCCGGAAGTGAGGAGATAACCGACATCACTCCCACTATCGACGGAACCACAAATTAATTCAATAAGTATCACTACCTCCCTCGCAGCGTGCATACCTTACAAGAGTTACACCCCGAGTCATGGAGTTGTGGCACAAGTCCTCAAGCGTGAGGCAGGTCTCGAGTCAGCTTCCGAGCGATCTCTAGACATTGTTTGTAAATAAATAAATATGCATATATTAGACGTGTAAAGTGTTAATTACATGTCCACTCTTTCGTTGACAAAACGATATATATATATATTCTTAAAAAAAAAACCTTTTTAAATGCATTTTCATATGTTGTTTTTGCTCTAACTTTCTTTCTTTCACGACATTGTGCTGTGTTTTTGTTTTTTCCTTTTTTCACCTGTTCCGAGACTGATCACCTCTGAACAGAGGCACCTCCGAGTCATAATGCTTGGGAAGTCATGAGCCCAACTGTTGTTTCTCATCCCCTACACTACGCAATGTGCAGGCCTGTTTTGCTCCGTCTTTTCATGCCATGTAATTTTTTGTTTTTTTGTTTTGTTATCAACATGTTGTGATGGAAACAATGTCACGCTTCTCGTTATAATTGCAAGGCAATCAACATCGGTCAACGACGTAGGTTTCTGTTTGTTCGGGTTTTGTAAATCCAGAGTGTAAAAACCCCAACTCAAGCCTGTTATTGCCCCTGTTCTTTACCGTTTCCAATTTTTTCTCGTAAAGGTTAAAATAATTAACAATTGCCCTTCGGCGGTCGTTCCTAGGAATCGGATTTTGTAAATTCCAAAGTGTTAAATCCCGACTCGGAACCAGTTAATTATTCCTGCAACCTACCATTCTACCTACCCTGGTAAAATATTGCTGTTTTCTTGTTTTTGGTTTATCTTGAGTATGTAAAACCCAACATTGGTCTCAAGTATAAAAGTGTGGTCACTTACACAGTCACCCCTAATGTACATATAGTTTTTCAATCTTTTTTCTTTAAAAAAATTGATGGCGTCCTACCCGTGCTCAGTTTTACCCGAAATTGGATTTTGACACATCCATTTTGGAAATTGCATATATTAAAAAAAAAAAACCAAGAAAGGGTCTGTAGATTTGCATAAACAAATCTATTCTTACTCGTTTCGACCAAAGTATGTAAAACCGAACAATCCGGTCTTTTGTGTCTTAGCGAAATCCTTACTGTCACGTCACGTATGTCTTGTATTACACGTTTCAGTCCTATGGGACAGGTTAATAAAACCTCATGGTCATCCTGGTTCCCGAACGCAAATAGTTGTAACATTACGTAAATCAGCAACGTGTGGTCTGATCATCGTTCTACAACTTCAGGCATCCAATGTTCTGCCACTTAAACAAAGTGTTTGCGACCCAAAAATCGCAAATCACACGGTTCACTTGTAGCTATACAGAAGGCATGTAAAACCTCAATTGGTCCCTTTTGTTCTTCTCAATGAAGATTGCTACCTCCGACAGTATATAAAACCACTATAGGTCTGTCTTGTTTTGCTTGGTGTAAGCAGAATTTTACTCTGCCATCGCCCTGCACCTTGTTGACATGTGAAGTAACGTTATATCATATATTTTCTCTGTTATTCTATCGTACGCCTTTTGGGCTACGGAGTTAGTCTATCTAACAAATCTTTAAGAGCAGTGTTTAAACAAATACTGTTATCATTTATTGTGTTATATTTAAATGCACCCACCACCACAGGAGAGATCCTCACAATATCCACCATCATAGGAGAGATCCTTAAAATATCCACCACGATACGAGAAGTTCGTTATAATCACTTATGCTCTTGTTATTGAGTTAGTCGTGTGTCTTTAATTGGACATGAGTGCCGCCCCTTTTGGTCGTGTGTCTTTAATTGGACATGAGTACCGCCCCTTTTGGTCGTGTGTCATTAAATTTGGCATGAAAACCGCCTTGTTTGTTTATAATTGTGTACTTATATAATTTGTGCACCAAACGTGAAGACGTTACAATACTCACCATGATTCGTGCGAACGAAATAATATCAACCCTTTTGTGCGTACTAAAAAAAAATAGTCCACAACCTTTTTGCAATTGTTCAACGACAATGCCCGTGGACTTCCTATTTTGCCACTTCTTTCTCTAAAGGAAAGAAGCCCAGGAATATCTACTATCTCAAAAGGACTAGCTTGTCAGCTTCACTGTCAGCTATGGGGCATAGTGCCGTGGGAGTTAATCGAATGGGCACAAAACCACCAAACTCGTCGGCTGGGAAGCGAATAAAAGAAATCCCAGGATTGTGAAATTGGAGCGAGGGTCTATCTTTTCTCACAATCAAGGAGAAGTTTTAAGTGACCCCTAATCTTTCGTCATACACGCGAAAGACTAGCCTTTTGGTATTTCGTCTATTCTCATGTTCATGCTCATCTCACTTTTTTAATATATCCATTTTGGTTAATGTAAAGAGTTAGGAAATCTGCTGGTTGATTATGTTTCATTCTCACATGGAGTTTGAATTGGAAATTAGTCCAGTCTCTAGCAGGTTTCGTCACTCAACTCCTGTCCTTTTCCTTTCCCCATCCCCATGTTCTCAGGTATATGTTATGAAGTGGAAAATCTGTTGTTGACCATATTTCGACCTCACTTGGAGTTCGAATCGGTAACAGGCCGGTTATTAACAGGCTTTCTCCCTCACTCTCTACGTATGTCTCATCATACTCATCATTGTCGTATAGAAGCACATTCATGAATGTTGGATAAGTACGGTATGCACTTGGCGTATCGTCTGTCTCTTTGACAACCTCTATTCATGAATCAGTTTCTCTGCTTTGCCGTGACTTGTTCACGACTTCTTGCCTTGTTCTTTGAAATTCTACAAAAAATGTTACCATCTTATGTTAACATAGGCCAAGAAAGGCCGGTTGTTTTTCATCCAAGTTTTTTGTCTCTCGGCAAATGCCAGGTTATCCTAGCAAAGGATAACATTCGGAACATGTCATTGTAAACTAGTTAGGAATCTCTCACTCTCTACCGTTCTCTCTGGGTCTGCAATCGTCAAAAACCTCGTTTCTTTTTTCTGAACACATTTTGTTTCTCTCCAAACCCTTTTTGTCCATTGGTCTCTAGGCAGGTAAATGTCAAGAATCTTGCTCTTTTAATAATAATTTCTCCCGGATTTAAAAAAGAAGCCCAGAAGGATGTCCCCATCGGCAGCCGAGCTGAGCTTCACTTCCTGGCAGCCTTCGCTGTGGTTACGGAGGTCCCCCGCCGCCATTTTCTACATATTTGTTCCTGAAAGCACAGACCATACCGCCTTATGTATGTTGTCTGGTTGCACCATTGCGAGCCGAGTTGTCCCACTATACAATGACACTCTGGACTACCTTTGGGTACGCTAGCCCCTGGGTTTTGTTCCTGCTCTCGCTACCAAGCCAGTTTTGCCGTCTCTTGCTCTGTCACGCAGTGACGCACACAATGTCATGTGTAAACCATTAATACCTTGACTCTACAGTATTCGCTGAATGCGCACCCTCACAAGTTATCCCGAGCTACATTATGCTTCGATAACCATTATACACGATCCGTGCTTACCATATTGGCACATTAGGATTCGTACTGGCATGTCTGCAGACCCTGGTTTCTTCTCCTCAATGACCTCTGTAACCATAGTCCTCCGCACTGCAACCACAGTCTCCACTCCGCAACCTTCGACGTCTTCAACGAAACAAGTGTTTTCACAAGACCCTAGTGTACTCTTGAGTGTTATCTCAAATGGGTCAGGTTACAGTGATAAGGTAATCTTTAGAGTCTGTGAACCCTCGTTTTCTTCGCAATTCTTCGAAACTTTCCGCAAACCATCGAAACAAAAAAACAAATCTACGCACCGCAAATTTAGCTTCCAGACCAATGAAACCCTAGAGTCACATTTTCATAATTTTTGTCCTTGTTTTCGCATTTCCACATTTTTGTCTTTGTTTCACATTTTCATAACCTTGTTTTTGTTATTTCAATTGCATAAATATGTATGTTGTTTCACCCCTCCTTGTGATAACTGCCTGTTCCTCATATTTTATGTACCCCCCTCCCTACCCTGACCAACATTGTACCTAGCCCATGGCATAAGCTAGTTTTTAGTTGTTAGTCAGCTCTCTCTCTGGTCTACAATCTCTCCTTCAACTCCCGTGGGTAACGTAGAGGGTTTTTGCCCTATTGCTCCATTGCCACGTCGCTTTTTTTCCGAGCGCGGGGGGAGGTGTTACGATGCACAAATAAGCCCCTACTAATTATTCACCCACGCCACTGCACAGACTACAGTTTCGCTCTTTCGCCGCAAGCGCGCCGCCCGCGCTAGTGGAGCCAAATGCGAGCAACGGTCGGCGAAGCCGCCGACTCTCCACACTTCCTAGGCAGAGCGCTCCGTGAACAGTCGATTGTTTTGTTAAGGAGAAATTCTCTCCGCAGGGCACCTTTGTGGCCCGAGTCATCCGCGACGCAATATGGCGTCGGGAATTTAATACGCAAATGCGTGTTCTAGATGCTACGGCAGACAAGGCCGAGGCGTAATTTAAAGTACAGTGACAATGTTTACGTGTGTGGGACGTTTCACCTGGAGTCTCCTGTTGGAACGAGATCCCCTCTGCTGCGGACGAGGATTGGACCTGCCGCCTCCATCGCAGTAAGCCCCCTTAAATTGATGTGTTCTATTTGCCCTCGCGATTTTACCTGAGCAATGACGACCCCAGAGAGGACAGGTTGAGAGACTTACCGTGTAGGGACATTCTAGCCAGGAACTGCCTTTTAACCTTGTATTTCTGTGTTTTCTCACAATACATTTTGTTTGTTTTACCTAAATACCGTTCTTTTATTGAGGAGATTGTTCGAGGGTGATCACGGCCAGTATTTCCCCCCATGTAAAACATTCCAAACAGCCTACCGGCGACCACACCACCCTGATGACGAGGGTCTCCCCTGCTTGCCGTTGGTTCGAGCTAGCCGCCTGCAAGGTAGGTCGGAGCCCGCACTGTGGTGCCGCCCTCCTGGTGGCACCCGGGCCCAGCGAGGTTCTGGTTCCTATACGGGGCGTAGTCCCCGAGCGCAACTCTGACACCATGTAGCCGCTGCCAGGTTGTTAGCAGTATAATATAAATTGTGAAGTTCCTACTTCTAATGTTTTTAACCCTTCGAATAATAAGAAAATAATTTTCTGTCAACTTTTGCCTGTCAAGGTTTGCGCGCAAAATTCCTGGTTCTTCCCATGCATTTTAAATGTTACTATTTATTGGGTTTTTTCAACGCTTTTGCAAAAAAAAATATTGATCTATAATTAAGATACAATAATCTTTCCGATGTGTTTATTAGAAATCAACATTTTTGTTTCTAAATATTAAAATTTTAATATTGAAAATGTAAATTGGCTAAAAAATGTATATCTAAGAATATTCGAATTAAAGTAATTAAAATAGAATAAACTTAAAATTTTAAATACAGATTCCTTTTCTAAGCAAAATTTGTAATAAAACTGTCACCTCACTTTTTATCACTTTCATACAATTTTATTTTAAAATTGAATGTGGGATGCGTCACAAATTGGCGCAAAATTAAACCGTCACTTTTGATCGGGTTTGTAAAATTTTTGAACAATCTAGCTCATATAATTCTAAAACAATGAGAAGCATTATTTCATTCCGTTTCTAACATAAAAGAAATCACAAATATTCGCATGACAGGAAGAGAGATATCTAACTTTTAATAATGCACTGTTGCTCTGGGACAATCTGGGTCTCCTGTTATTATAACGGCATATGTTTTGGGACAACTTGGGTCTCCTGTGATTAGACGGGTTAAGTATAATTCGAATTACTAGCAAAATAGTGTAAATTAACCATTCATGTGGCCATAGATAAAATAAACACAGATAGATAAGCATGGAAGCGTGCCCTTACCAAACAGCGTGAACTATCAAAGCAGTCGGCAAAGAAAGCTGTGCGTTTGGCGTGCAGTTAAAAACAAAGGTGGGTAACTACTTTGTTTAAATGCGATGGGCATTATTATGCGTTAATCGTGTTAGCAACACTGTTGTGTAGTTTTGGGTATGGTTTCAATGGTTCGTGGCCTCTTTCCAATGCGTATAATTTGGCGCAGTTCGATTTTTGAAACCAACTTTCGCAGAGCTGCAATAATGCATCAACTTCAGAAAAAAAGTGCTGATTTTTATAATTTCCCAACGAAGCTCTTACGAGTATTATCTTTACTAATGCTAGCCATTCGATAGCAATTTTCCGCTAAAGGCACAAACAATCATTGTGGTACTCATCGAATGTCAAGGGAGTTGTTAGAAATTATCGTTATTTTGTACTTTCCAAATTTTTTTTAGTTCTTTTCATTTCTTTTCGCCACCTTTCACTACTTCTCACCTCATTCCATTATTTTTAATACTTTTCGCAACTATGACAACATTACACAACTTTCAGCACTTCTCACTAATTTTCACTACCTACTCTTTACTGGTCAGAAAATAATTCGAAAAATGCAAGATATATTTTAAGTATTTTACACGTTATCTAAATCGATCGTGCTTCTGAAAGGTTTTAAATACGTTAGATTCCAAAAAAATGTATGTACGTATTGGAAACTACCAATCACGGATAAAATAAAGTAAATAAGATAAAACTGAAAAAAAATATCGTAAAAATTTGGGCAGCGTTATGTAATTCTGACGATCAATTCGAACATTATAGAGGGGTGAATTGACACAAAGACATTGTAATTTAGCATTCACGGAATCCTTCCCCTTAGATTTTAGATGGAGTACTGCCCGAAGAGGGCTCCCGACCTACAGACTAGTTGATTATTTTAATGAATAAATAAAATAAAACATTTCGCAAAACTTTTGTATGTTTTAAAACAGGTTGAAAATTAAAACAGATGAAAAAACACATTTCTTTTAGAAGAAGACAGTGCGGTTAATTTCTAGAGAACAATTTTTTTTTCATTTTATTTTTTATAAAATAATACAATTTTAAATTATGCATTTCGATAATTTTTTTTTAAATAATAAATTTTTAAACTAATAATAAATTATGATACTTAACCAAAATCGAGCAACTTTTTTTACGTTAAATCTACACAGGAGGCCCTTAGGAAAATAATTTACCTCAGGGCCTATGTTATCTGAGATGCTGTGTGGAGGGTCTTTTTGAGGAGAGGAAGGAATAGGAATTGTAGGAAGAAGGAAACACAGAGGCCGGCAAATCGTTCCACAGCCGAGCTTTTGAACACAAGAATGAGTCGAAGAAGCGACCCATTCTTATGTGACAAATGTCAAACGTGTAGATATGTTAGGCACGTGTTTTCCGACTATACACTCGGAGCATCTTCGATTGAAATGCCGGTAGAACAAGAAGAACTAAACTCAAGGAAGCAAATTCATTATAATGTGTTGTTGTAAATATGTAAGCTGACCAATTGACCATGTATTGATTTTTGATTTGAAGAAATAGACTAGGTACATATAGGTATTTAGAAACATTTGAAAGTTTAAAAAAAAAATATATATATTTAATTTAAGGTACATAATATTTGTAAGAAACATAAATGTGGCAGTGTTGTTCTTTCCATATATTATTTAGTGTTGTTTGATTATTTTATAAAATTATCAATCTCAACAAAGGCTTCTCCTGGTGAGGTTAAAAATTGTAACGTAAAGAAACAATGCATTTTTAACACATATTTATTTATTTCTTCGTATTCTCTATAAAACGGTTATACACCAATATATGTTTCTGAGAACATTACAAATTACAACACGTTAAGTGTAAATTTTTTAAAGTTTTATTATTTGGGACATGCATTAATTAAAAGCTGAACTGTCCGTAACAGTCAAATTTAGTGACGTTTAGAATGTTAACGGTCAATACAGAATCGTTAAGCAATTTAGTCGCTCTGTTGATTGGCGCATTCCGAAAGGCAGATGTCAGTAGCATTAGTAGAGCATAAAAAAGTGCGTGGGTACTCTCACCAGTACACTTGTTAGATAAGTTGATTACTACGTTTTATTGACTATTAATGATAAATGAACTGAACACGATGGAAATATTCAGAGAAATATTTAATCATGCGGACGTCACAGATTTCCTCTTAAAATCTAAAGACTGGAATAATGGGTGTATTAGAGCAGAATTGGGAATCAAACCTGTGAAGAAAAGGTTAGACACAAATATACTTACACTTAACATATCGAAAACGAAATTCATAACTTAGAGTATAAATAGCACGGGACCGCAAAAACCAAGACAAATGCCATACTCGCACGAATGTATGAACATTACCATCTGCGATTGTCCGACTCAAGAAAAACAGACCAAACAAAATATCTAGGAGTTATCCATAATCTCGGATGGACACGTCATATCAAAAAAATTCCAAATAAACTGACAAAACAACAAAAAAATTTACTAAACATAAGAAACATATATAAACTAAAACAAATGTAAAAAACATATTTTGCTCACTGTCTTTAGATAATGGAATACGGAATCATTATTTGGGGAGGAGCAACAAACTTGGCTCGGTCATGTGGAAATCGCAAAGGAAACTATTTTAATTTATTAAAAACGTGGCTAATAAAACACAACGTCATCTACTGGATGGTGTGATGAATTGCATTAACCAACAGTGAAAATAAGAAAATATTGTAGCTTCCCACTTTAATTCAAAAAGAAAATACCAATTAATTATAAAACAGATACACCTGCGACATCTACCGGTTCAAAGTAAATTGAATTCTTGTTGACGATAGGGATCTACAATTAAGTAGATTGAGATGAGTATTGATGAAAAGAACACAGAGGGTGCTAGAAAACATCATTAATCAGCGTAATAATAAATAGTTGAAATCAACAGCCAATCAGGTCTAAGCAGAAAGCTATAAATAACTAATGAAACCAATCACAGAATGGAAGGCGTAGCCAAATTTTGAACAAAGGAATGGACTTTGAACTAAGCAATTAATCAGAGATTTATGAGAAAGAATATCGTCACCGACCGAAAGATCAATACACTATAATGTAAACAGGGTCTCACGCCCGGTGCATCAGGTACAATGACCCTAGATTTAAGATAAACAATCAGTGCAATGAAGGTGTTGGCAACCGCCGTTAACGAACAAATTAATCCATATTATGTTGGAAAAACTAGGCAAGAAAATAGCTAGAGATTTATGATAAGAGGAAAATTAAAGAAAAGACGTGTAAAACGTAAGAAAAGTTACTGTAGGGTTATTCAGTCGTATAACGAGTACATAGAGGGTCAGGGAAACCAGATTAAAAGGAAAGCGTACATTTTACATTTAAAAGGAAGAAAAACGCTGGAAATTTGGAATGTCACTTTTGTCACGTCAGAAAAAAACGATTTGAAAAGGAAATCTAATGGAAAAACTGGACGTTTAAACGGAAGTGTTTATTGAACAATATAAGATTTCGACTTAATTTTGCGTTTTCAGACGAGTTTAAATAGATATCGTTATATATTTGGAATAGGGAGGTCATACTGGTTACATTGCGTTAGGTAAATCAAACAAAAAGGAATTGTTTTCCGTCAATTGTTTGACGAAAGTACTATGGAAGATAGGAAAGTTTGATGATAGACGTAAACATTATTTGAGTTGACGACCCCACACGTGATTTTGTTATTAAAACAATCAGAAAACGAACATGGTTATAGACGATTAAAACCATTTTAATGGCTTTTTGGACGATAAAAATTATCATTGGGCATAGGGACTGTTTATTCAAACTAAAAACGATTAGATTTTATTATCCTCGAATAAACGCTGAGTTATCGGTCGGTACGTCGAAGTCCAGACATAAACAGATGTCAAATTTTAAATTAATGTAGATTCAGGGGAGAAAGGGACGGAATTTGGGGGAAGATCCATATGAAGTAATAAAAATTGACATATATTTAAGGGCCGAAGTGGAAGTTTCTCCTAAAAAAAATGTGGAAAATAACATAAAAAGTAATAGTATATAGAAAATGAAATTTTCTAAGAGGTGACATACATCGAAGACGAAACGGGGGGTAGTAAAAAAGAAAATAAAAACGATTAAAAGATGATTCCGTAAGGAAAACTCATGAAAATTCAGAAGTATCGATGAAAACAATAAATTTGGCTTGGAATGTAACTAATCATATAGATGTGGATAATAACATAAGTATAAAAGAGGAAATTCGTAGTAAGAGTGTTGTGAATACAAGAAAATTCTAGGGGAAAGGGGAAAATTCAGATATACTACGTAAATAGAGAAAATACGGGTTTAATGGAAAAAATTCATACAAGTAGCAGTGAGATAGAGTGGAAATTATAAAAATTGCAACTCGAAATTGCATAGTAAACATTTCGATATGGAGATAATCATGATTTGTGATAGGTACGGAAAAATCGAGACGTAAATATAGTTATCGAAGACGGACCTTTTACGAATTGAGAAAAAAAAATAACAAAAAAATTATGAAATTTGAGCTAATTTTGTATGACCAACAGACAAAAGGAATGAGGGGCATTTTGACGTAATATCGCCGGTCCGATCCTGGAAAAATGTTTAAACGAGATAGGGCATGAACAAAGTCATGAAAGGTGGACCTAACGACAGTTAAACAAAAATGACAGAATCGATATATGAAATCTCGAGTTGTTAGAGATTAAATTCGTGGATCAAAGATAGCTTAGATAGGCCATTCTAATCCTGAAAGGGGTTTAAAAGACAGGACTTAGTGATTTTTGGTTAGTCTTCGCGGGTTTTGAAAAGCGGAAGTTTGTGAGACGTGACGTGACGTTTAAAGCGGTTATTAATTGAAAAATTGTCTAAGTGTTAAAAAAAATTTTTATGATTCTGAAATAATTGGAGTCAAGTCAATAGAAGTGATTTCGGACTTAGTATAATCTAGTGTTAGATAAAATGCATTTTAACAGAAAGTTCTAAGTGTCTAAAGTTTGGTATTAAATTCAGTGTAAGAAATTAGTACCATTAATAATAATTAATTAGATTCAGTGAGGTGATTAAATCATAAATTTAAATTGTGAAAAGTTAAAAAGTGCTGCAATAAATACAATTTGTGTAGTGAAAAGTTCGGATCTTACAATCATTAAATATAAACATTTTGAGACTTAGGGAAATTGTGAAAAACAAAAATCAGTGAAATAAATAAATAAAGTTATGTGATAATTGATGTAATGCAAATAAGTGATAATTAATTATATGTGTCCAGTTTAAACGGCGAGAGTTATAGCAAATATCAAATATTTAAATTAATTATTTTTTTTTTCAAAACAGTGCAAATTGAAAAGAGATAATAAATAAATAAAGTGCAAATCGAACATAATAATTTATCACAGGATTAATCTAGTATTAGATAAAATAATAATAATAAATATGGACTTTAGAATAAATAATACAAATTATTAAGTTGTTGTTAAATGAGATTGTGATAACTTAATAATAATAACTATTTCGGAAAGCTTAAATAAATAGTAAAACGTTATCTTACTGCAAAATAAATAAAAAGGGTTCGGTGACAAACAAAAATAAAAATAATAAATTTCTTATTTCGTAAATAATCGTGAAGTGGATGTTGCTTAAAATTTATAATTTAAACGGAATACATTTTGATTGATAAAGATTAATCATCAATTAATTCAGTTTAGAGTCAACGCAATAGTGAAATAATGAATAAAGATGATTAATCTAGGATTAGTTAGACAATAGCTGAATTAGGTAGAAAGAAATATATAAAGGTTTGTCGTGTTGAACCCGACAGGAGTGGACCTTTTGGGGTAAGTCCTTACAAAGTATAAAAATTTCTAGAGACATGAACGAGGCAGAGGGCAGTTGACCGTCGGTATAAAATTTTATATTATTATAACAAAATATTATTTGCTTAATATGTGATATGTACCTATATTAAAATATTATATATATAAAATAGATATATTTATGTATATATATATATTCCAAGAAAGTTTAATCAAAAAGAAAAACACTTATATAAAAAGTAAAGGTATCGATCTCGAATACCTATCTTTGCATTTATCCGTAACTATTTAAAATAGTTATGTGTTTGATAAATTTCCAAGTCAAAGTTTTGTATTTATTTAGTATATATACTATTTATTATAACTTCAGCTAATATAAAATGATCAAAAAAATGAGTTATGATATTAGAATTTACCTCAACTATAATAAAATTGTACATATATCAGTATATTTATTTATTGAGACAAAATGTATATGTATATATATGTATGCATTATAATTATATTTATCGGGGAACAGATTAGACCTCTGCGAAAAGGAAATTATCACTATTAAATTCAAAAGAAAAAAAAAATTAGAACCATATAAGCTCGCGTTTAGGAATGTTCAAAAAAAAAATAAACAAACATCTCATGTTTGGAATCTAGGTCACGAAGCCAGTGGGAATGTTTACATAATTGAAATGGTTTATAAAACAACTCGGTCATTGGGGCACTGGGTCAGATGCTTTTAAAGGAAGATGTACCTGGGTCTTTAATAGGTGGTTGATAGGTATTAGTATTATAGTAAGTTAGGTTATTATATAGGTTATAGTATATTTATTAGGTAGTTGACAGGTATTAATATTAACTTGACAATGGGACAAAGCCAAGAAATTGCACAATTATAGAAAAGGTTGTAAACACAATCTTTAACTTGAACATGGAGAGATAAATTTTGAATTGAACAATTGAAACTAAATAGATTTATTATAAGCTAGTCAAATAATAGGTACATCAAACATTTGAAAATCACGGGATAGTCAGATAAAAGATTATTAAAGAACTACATGAAAAATTCGGGGAAAAATTATGAAATAATTGCTCTTACAGGTATAAATAATTTACAAGAAGCAGTTGAAAAATCACGGGATAGCCTAATAAAAAGCATCAATCATTTACAAGAAGCAGTTGAAGAATCACGGGATAGCCTAATAAAAAGTATCAATCATTTACATGAGACAACTGAAAAATCACGGGATAGTAAAAATTTTACCAAAAGTTGAACCTTGGGGGAAAATTTAGAAAACAGTTCAACAATAGGAGGCAGTGGTCGCTCCTTAAAAAAACAAGGACCATTAACCAAACACATAATAGAGATGGCAATCTCTTAAACAAAATTGCCAACCAAACAAAACAAAAAGCTTGGAGTTTTGGCGAATCTCCAGAACATATCGCCAGATAATTGCTTATTATACTAGTATCTATTAATATTTCCCACTTTTAATATGTATATATTCGGTCATCGGTTAAGGTTTTGTGCAGAATTCCTTTCCACGAAATCCGAGCTCGGGATTTGAGACTGGCTAGACTCTAAATTGCGAGTTATAATCCTACCCAAACGTATGTTTACATATATATCTTTCTATGTACTGTACATTGGATGATGTGGACCCGCTTACAATTAGCGTTTTAGACTCGACAGAGTTACTCTCACATCATTTCTTGTACGTGGAGGGAGGATTCACGACCCATAACTCTGCAAAACACCGTGAGTATATGATTGCATATAGGACGAAACCGGTTCGCCCTAAGTAAATAGTAGACCTTGGAGGAGTAGGAATTTGGGGGTTTCGGGACTTAGGGAAAGACCTGAATGACGTGCACGACGACATGGAAGATTGACAGAACAAGGTACTAAGACCCTCTGGAAAATCGCGTCGGCTGACTGTGCGAAGTTCTAGTTGATCCTTGACCATCCTGTTAACTTGCAGGAGGATAGGAGCCAAATTTTCGGCAGAAAAAGGGTATTCTGAGTTCGTCTAATATGCAATCTATTAATTATATTAACCTACTAAACCCATCTTTATATGTACCTTATAGCAGCTGAATAGGATTGGAGAGATGACAAGCAGATACAAAACAATCATAATCAAATTTACTAACAATTAACCATTTGAGTCATACTTAATTATTTGTTCAATTAAACATGCGTAATTCGATTAGTACAGGTTATTTACGAGTTCGTTAGGATGTAGGAAAACATAATAAGCGACGGAGGAAAGTTAGTTCATTTAGAGAAACTATTTAAAGTTAGATTTGCAAGAGAGAGACCAATGCAGTTTGAAACTCAACGCTCTGACTAGAATCAAGAAGTTACCACAAAGAATGAAAGTAATTAAAGTCCCATATCATAAATCAAAAAAATTACACAACGTTTGATGGAGTTTAATTACAACATAAATACGAAAATATTTACGTTCAAGGTCGTAAATAACGTATTAATTAGTTAAGTACATATATCTCTAAAGGTATGTAGTACAAGGGAGCTTTAAGTAAGCTTTCTGTAGTATCAAAGAAAATAAGGGTCCAATTTTCATGAAGGCTTGTGTGACGTAGGGAAGGAATTTTCCATCCCTACTACACACATGCAAAGCCTTAAAAATTTAAATATCGATCAGAGCCAAAAGAAAAGTTCAAGAAAACTTGAAGGGATGAAAGAATTCCAAAAATAAAATAAATCAGCATCAAAAGATAGAAATATCAACTGTCTTGCCGATGACGAGGAGAGTTTATATATTTAATATTAAACCAAGTTAAATCAAGAGGGGAAAGGAGAATATTACAATGGGTTATCCAACCTGCATAATCACCGCCCTCTTTGAGTTTATCGCTAAGAGACATACAGAAGCCGCGGAGGACTTTAATTTATAATACGTAGAGATGGTGTGAAAGATTATAATAATTTGCATGAAATGCTTGGGAACTAACGTTTTTAAGTTAATAAGGATTAATACTGTATCCGTCTAAATAACTTTTCAATTACCGCAATATACGTGCCCATTTTTTTGGAAATTAAATTGGTTATAGTAAGCTATCCGTAAAAGATAGGTATATGCCTTCGCGGACTTTTTTGTAGATCTATAAAATAGGAATATCCCACCATGCATTTTTTTGTAATATCCCAAAAGGATTAGGCAGCGTTTTCGATGAAAGCTACCAGGCGGCTTGACTTTTTCCGACACTTCTAACAATTATCGTTATGTTTCAACCAAATTTACACAATAAACGAGTTTATCGCGAACAGACAGACAGACAGACAGACAGCCGACGCGGAGGACTTTAATTTATAATATGTAGAGAAGATATAGAATCACTGCCACAGACAAACACCTTTTCAACATGCTTGACGTATGTATGCCAAATTTAAATAAAATCATTACTTAACAAATTTCAAAACACAAACAATCATTAATGGTTCCATGACAATTGATCCGGAGACAATTGGCCCACCGACAGTTGTTCCGAAGAATGTTGACCCGTCGGACAGTTGATCCCTCTGCAAATTGATCCCTTGGACAGTTGATCCTCTAAAAGATAATTTCTTCAAGTAAGTATGAAAAATAATGTACAATTATAATTTAGATCTGAATAGCTAATTCGTTTATTTATTCACCCTTTGTACACAATACATATAATATCTACTAGTCCCAGCGAGATATCATACATAAAGTCATCATTTTAGTATTTTCAGTCTTTTTCATTTTTAAACAAGACATGGAAGAAGAAGGAGGACGAAATAACTTAACAAATATGCCTTTTGCAACGGAGCTTGTCAATACATACGTAAATGGATTGAGAGTGAATGAATAGCTTACTTATCAGATATTATTTATCTCAAAAGCTCGCACGAACGAGATTGATTAACATGCGATGTGAATTACTACTTCCGACGGCCATACAACTTTTGAAGAGCCTTGGCCTCCTTGGTAAAGTCATTCATTTTCAACATAATGATTTTTCTTCTCGCATTTCCTTTCCAATTACGGCATGTTAACCATGTAATGGTTAATATGGAAATTAATTATTGGACCGTATTTTTTATTTTTTTATTTAAATGGATTGATTGGGTTTGTTTTGTTCAGTTACTCCTTTCACGTCGAAAACGACAAAACCTAGGGTGTCAACTACGATAGAATCTGTAATGTAAATATAGCTATAAAAATGCTTGGTTTTATATGCAGAACAGCAAGTGATTTTAAGTCTCTAGAATATTTGAAAATATTGTACACTTCTTTAGTTAGAAGCCAGGTAGAGGATAATTCGCCCATTTGGTCCCCACTGTATAAAACACATTCCGACAATATTGAAAGGGTACAGCACAAATTTCTAAGATTTATTAACTTTAAGCTGAATATTCCAATTAAAAATATTAACTATGTCCTTTAGATGAAAAACAACTCAACTTTATTAAGCTGTCAGATAGGCGGAACATTTTTTAACTTGTACTGTTAAATAAAATCATTAATAATTGCATTGATAACCCTGAAATTCTATGTAACAACCATAAAATTTAACGTACCGCCCAGAAATACGAGGCAAAGTGCTACCTTCTTCTGTGACAATTTTAAAACATGCTGTGAGGCTCATACACATATAAATAGATTACATAATTGGGGCAATAAATTTGGGGATATTGTAGACATGTTTAAAAATTCCATATCTTTACATATTATAAAATCAAGTCGCTCCCGCTGTTTGTGCGCTTAGATCTTTCAAACTGTGCAACCGATTTTCGTGCAGTTTTCACCAATAGATAGAGTGTTTCAAGAGGAAGGTTTATACATACAATACATGCGAGAAAAGCCGAGAAAGTCGAGAAATTCAAAGATTCAATTCAGGCAGCGGGCAGCGGGCGACTGGCAAGCGGGTGGTGTGGATTTTATAAAGGTTGGGTAATGGCGTTGTGTTTCTTTAGCCACAGCAACGTGTGACCGGGTCTACTGGTTAGTTATAAAACGAAGTCTTTATAATTACTATAATGAAATGTACGATTTTAATTTTAATTAATTTTATTTTTTACCATTGGTTTAATTATTATATGTTGTGTACTACGTTCCTGCCTAACTATTATTAACTTCATTTTTGTCTTTTTAAAAGCCCACTAGGGCGTAGATAAATAAATAAATGTCAAAAATGACAGAACTTACGATGTCAGAAATGACAGAACCTTCGGAGTCTAAAACGATAGAATCTATGATGTCAAAACCGGCAAAACCGACAAAACCAATAATGTCAAAAACGACAGAACCTATAATGGCTAAAACGATAGAACCTATGGTTTAAAAAATTACAGAAACAATGATGTCAAAAATGACAGAACTTATGATATCGAAAACGACAGAATCTTTATCGTAAAAATATATCGTGAAATAAAGAAATAAAAAAAATAAAATAAAAGTAGTCAAAAAACTATGGAAAACTTCAATCTATCATAATTGTAATAAACTAGCATAGACCCGTGAAAAATCATGGGGTTTTATAATTTTAGGATTTGTGAAGCTGAAATAAATATTTGTCTCAGGATGGATTGCTTTTCAAAAAGTTTGTCAATTTTAATAACATTCAGAAATTTAATTATCGAATTAAAATCAAGAAAGAAAGAACTTGAAAAATTTCATATCTGTCAAAATTTTTAATTAAAAAAAAATACTCATTTAAATTAAGAAATAATAATTAATCTTTGAATCTACCTTCTTATCGTTTGTCTGAATTGGTTCCACAATCAATTTTGAAAATTTAAAACTTTCTATGAGAAAAGAGCAAATCTGAATTTTAAAGTTCATTAATTTATTTATTATTTATTTATCTTTATTGATCTTTTATCAATTAAGTCATATTTTTATTTCAACAACTGGGTTTGAAAAAAACCTTTATTATATATAAAATTTCAAAAGAACAAAAACTTTTCGTTGAAAATAATTTGCTATTTTTCGTTTCCAATTATGATCACCTACGAAATAGCCGATTTTTACAAAATATATAAGGAAATCAAATGAACTTTCTCTTATCAATCAACCGATTGCCAATATTTCTTTTTTATACGCTTATTAACCTCCGTATACTCGCGCCCAACGGTATCACACTTAGGTATACCGTGCACGGTGTCTCAGACCGAGATTTGATCTGTATTATTTTAATTATATACTTTTTAATTATTATTGGTATTTATTATATACTTTATTTGGTAGAAACAGTCAATTAACAAAAAATTAATTAAAAAAATCTGAATTCTAATAAATGAAAGAATCAAGTATAACAAAAATATTCTAAAAATACTATTTAATCATTATTATGATTTTTTTGGTAGTAATTGTTAGGTACTTATCTAAATTAGTAACATGCGTGTATGCGTCGGTCTCAAGGACCGATATCACTAAGAAAGTGTCTCACTTCCACTCGGCACCAACGTACGCCCGCACTAAACAATGCCTAACAACAAATTAAGAAGCTACTAAAAACTTCAAAGTCCCAGTGATGTTAATTTTTAAGAAAAAATCTAAAAAGCCGTCTGGGCATTAAATAAATAAATAATTACTTAATAAAACAGTGACAAAACAGAATGATTGATTTGTCGGTTCGAGAGATCAACACGCGAGTCTAGGAAGGTTAACTGAAATGGATTACTATGATATGTATATGTTGCGAGTATTATTGACAGAGTGTAGCGAAATTCTGTTTTAACTCGATCATTTTTTATTTGTTTGTACGTTTTGTTTCCATTTAAAGATGGTGACCATTTTAATGGTTTATTTGGACTTTCTCCTTCTCATTACGTTAATACTACTGTTCCTACTTGCCCGAAGAATGATTGAAAAAGGATTGTCATTGAGATCGTGATGTTTCTTTTGTCTAATTATATAATAGGTATATAGACCAAATCACTATTTAATTATCATAATGAATATATCTCAGAAAAAAACCTGCAAAAATGGACTTCATTCTACGCAACATCACAAAACCCTTCAAAAAAACCTTTAACACTTAAACTGAGTACTGCGAGTACTATAATATACGGCTTAATTAAGATTTCATCTTGAATTTGCGTCTGCCATTTGGAATCCTCAATACTAAACTTAAGTATATGAAACGAATAAAAAAAAATGAAACGCTTGCCCGTACTGTTTTGGAAATCATCAGTTTAACACTAACACTTTAACACTTGCAAAAGGAGAAAAAAAAAATTATGTAGGTACTGTTTCTGTATAAGTTTGTGAATTGTCTTATTGAATCTAAAACCATTAGAAAAATATACTATAGGTAATATATTTTTTTACATTAGCTCCATACAGGAGGTCCTAAGGAAAATAATTTCCCTCAGAGCCTATGTCATCTTAGGGGATGCTGTGTGGAGTGTTTTTTAAGGAAAAGAAGAAGATTAAGATCGGTATGAGTTATATTGGTATGAGGTGTGGGTAGGAATCTGGGTGTCAGTGTGTCCAAGAGAGACGAACAAGTCTCTCTCGATCCGTCCCGCCACGAAGCAGATGGACAGACAAACCTCACTTCATGAACCCGGGCACCTCTGATTAGTCATCAAATGTAGCGAACCACTTGGGGTGACCTATGGCAGAGGTGTTGGTTATCCAATAAATGGTTCTCAGAGTGGCGGTACCCGTATCCACCTCTCAAAATCGAAAATAAATGGAACTTAACTGGTTTATATGTTATAGTTATTCACTGTTAAATAACGTTCAGTTATTTTATAATAATATGTAACTGTACGTTTCCTAAATAAACTTAATTATACAAAATTATATATAAATATATATATTTAGTTATTTTTTCAACTTTTCTCTGTTTTTTTATCTTATCTTATCTTGTCTGTATCTTTATCTGTTAGACAGTATAGCTAGGTTATCCCTAGACAGCTTATCTAGCTCCTTACTATATAATATTAAGTAAAAAAAAAAAAACTTAATAACTATAGATTTTTTCATTATTATTGGTGCATGATGTGAACATTAGTTATTGGGTTTATAACCTAATTATTGTAATTTGTGGTTTTCTAATGCATGTAATGTTATAAACCTGTAAATGTTCCCAATAAAGAAAATAAAAAAATAAAAAGTCTCATTTGAAATAAAAGCAGTTAGGTAAAACATTATTAATACTGTGGTTCATTATTAAATAGGCGGGTATTTAAAAACCTGAATATTTAGAATGTTTATGTTTTCAGAAGAATTTTGGTTTTGATTTATTAAGTAAGAGAAAATTAGAATCGTGCTTTTTTGATCGCAAAATTTTCAACCGTTCACTGAACTACTAATGTATAACTAATACCTACATACTATATGTTACTATTTCACACAATTTTATGCGTGTACCTATAAGTATTGAACGTACGAATGTTTAATTTTGTTCGGAATATTATAATGTTCGAAAATAGATGCTGTAACATATATTTGGTCCACAGAGTGTAATGATATTATCTCGGGGCTTATTCTGAAATGTACCCCGAAACCCCGGCTTTGTGATGAACTCCCAATTGAGTTACGCACCTCTATAAAAATCCCTCTTGAGAACTTGCTAGAACTATTGTACCCCTATATAAACTTTACTGCCGAGTTATGAAAACCCGTCTGGGAGTTATTATGAAAATCTAGTATGAGAAACATGTTCCGAAATGTTGGAACTGTGAAATATAACACAGAAATATGATTCTAACAAGGATTCTGACAAGACATATTACGGACGGAAGTCATAGGCTTTGGATAGCTATTATGCGAACTAATTCTCATTGAAAAGGGTGTGCCACAGTTTTGAAATAAGAATTCGCAAACTATTTTGTTGTGAATTCGAATTAAGAACGTGTTATTTTTATATTGGTGATATTAGTTGTAACGTAATTATTTTCATGGTTCTTATTCAGTCAGTACTTGCTCAAAAAGAGTATTATTAATTTCGGGTGCCGTTGGAACGATTGATAACAAATTTAAATTGCCTGGACGGTTGCTCGATTGTTTTGGAAAAAAGAAAACGGTTGTAAGGGGGACGTGATGACATAACAATGGACTGGTCGGAAGTTTGATTTGTAAGGAGTTTTTATACTCGTAAATGATTGTGTAAATTTGCAATATTATGTGACTACACCTTCAAATTAGTGCTGTGAAGAAATATTGCTTGACGCTCGTAATTTCGCGGCAAACAACCCACCGATAAATAGCCATTGGGATTTACTGATCACAGCTTGATACATTGATGTTTTGGTCGGGCGTGTTTACAGCCACGTACAATCCAATATCACCTAGGACAACTTTTATGAAGATTGCAGGCGCTTCTAAAATGACATCAACAATCTAGAACTGCGGGTTATATCCTTTCAATGCTCAAAGATGGCCATTGGATGCATTGTGATCAGCGGGCCTTTGTGGATGGACTGGAATCTTGGATGCTTCACGGTGTCATGGGCTTGCGAAGCGGCAGCTCTGGGGCTCTTCTCCAGCTATCTGGAGCCCTTGTCGCTGAGGTTAGAAGAGGTGCGCCATTTTAACTATGGCAAGCTACGAATGATCATTTGGAGTGGATTATACTAAAATAACTGAATTATCTCTCTCTCTACATTTTTTTGAGTTTACAAAGGTATTTATGTAGATTATGTTTTTGCTTGTCAATAATAACAAGTACATTTTGTTTGATGTGAGTTCTTTTATTTACATCAGATAGTAGCTTTCTTTTATCCCACGCAGGACCCTGAGATGATGATGAGAGCTCATGCAAACGGAATATCTCTGCTAACTGAGAAAGGTACGTGTCATAGTGTACAAAACACTTATCAGACCAGTACTCTCATACGCAGCTGAGAAATAAGAGGAATCAGCGAGCATTGGATGTTTTTGAAAGGAAAATTTTGAGGCGTATCTTCGGGCCGGTTTCAGAAAATGGATTTTGGCGCAGACGTTATAAAAATGAGCTGTATTTATTATCTGATTAAGGATCTAAACGTCACAAAATTTATAAAACTGAGAAGACTTCGGTGGCTGGGTCATGTGGAGAGAATCAGCACCAAAGTCCCTGCTGAACTCGAGACCGATAAGGCGAAGGAGCCTGGGAAGACCAAGTTTAAGATGGAGCGACAACATCCTCTAAGATATATCCACCTTGGAGATTGTAAACTGGAGAGAGCTGGCACAAAACCGTGATGAGTGGAGGAAGACTCTTGAGGAGGCCAAGACCCACCAGGGGTTGTAGAGCCAAGAGTGATGATGATGATGATTAGGGTGGAGGAATTTTATAGTTACTAACGCAAACCCGTCAAAATCACGGGATATCATAATTGTAGGATTTGTGAAGTCGGTACCTACACATCATAGTACGCCATAAAATGGCTTTTTAATTCAAGTGAATTCAAGTGGTACACAAGAGGGTATCAGTTTTATAGTAATAACAAAATAAGAATGTACAAGTGTACAAAAATTACAGGGCTGAAGTGATAGTTATTATTGGAAGTACAATGAGAAGTTTGAAAAGAATTACAAAAGAAATATATAGACAGAAAACAAAGTATTTATGATAAAGGCTAGAATTTAGGTATACGACACAATTATGTGTTACAACCAAAAAAAGAATATGAGATCTTAATGTATAGAATGTTATAATATAAGGCAGATCCGGTAGATGTTAGGTCCTTACATATGAAATTGGCGTTTTGCCGTACTGGCAACATTGATCTCAAATATTTTCTCTTTGGTTAGTAATTCCAAATTCAAATTTATACAGCTATTTACTCATGAATTTGTGTTTCGAAAATTATAATTCATTTGTTTTTTTCCTTAATTGTTTTTTTTTCTTTGCGTCACTTAGTTTACAAAATGGAAAACTTGAAGTATCGCGTTATTTACAAGTACGAGTTCCACCGTGGTACCAGTGCTGCAGAAACGGTTCGAAGGATTAATAATGTGTATGGCGACGGTGCAGCAGAAGAAAACACAGTGCGTTTTTGGTTCCAACGTTTTCCCTCTGGAAATTTCGACCTGCAGAACAAGCCCCGTGGACGGCCGGAGACCAAAGTTGATAATGAAGAATTGAAAGCTATTGTGGAAGCAGATCCATCGCAAACCACGTCCGAGTTGCAGGCTGCGGTGTTAGTGATAAAACTGTTTTAATCCACTTGAAGCAAATTGGGAAGGTGAAAAAGCTTGAAAGGAGCAAATCAGAGGAGCTTCTATTGGAATGTCTAAGACATCCACCGTACTTTCTGGACCTTGCCCCAACAGATTACATTTTTTTCGAAATTTGGATAACTTCTTGCAAGGGAAAAAATTCAACTCCGATGGGGCAGTCCAAACCGCCCTCCAAGATTTTATTGATTCCCGTCCGAATGATTTTTTTAGTAAAGGGATCGATGAACTACCTATGAGATGGCAAAAGTGCATAGATAGCAATGGTACATACTTTTATTAAATAAATATACGTATTATATTCAAAAAAATCGACTTTACGTTCCTCCCATACAAAACGCCAATTTCATGTGTAAAGACCTATAAATAGATAACATTTTATTTAAGCAGAATAAACATACGTAAATATATAAGTGAATTATTAGAAAAGTTGTCAATGTCAAGTATATATATTCATACTTTCGTATTTTATTTGCAAATCGTCGAATTCTAGGAAATAGATATGAATGTGTAGAGTAATTTAGTATTGAAATTTATTCTGTATATATGATACATATATTTTTAAATATGTTATTTAAAAAAAAAACCGTTAATGTAACTCGACGAATGACAAAGTTGTGTTCTGGAACTTAACCGGGTTCAAAAGACCTTGTTAAATTTTCTAACTCTCTTTAGTGGACTGTAAATCCCAAGACAGCGTTTGTGTAATCAACCGAAAAACAGTCTTCCTTTACTTCCATTCGTTTATAATGGCGGGAAATACCTAATAAAAACAGGGAATAAAGAAATTGAGAAAAAAATAATAAAACTGCAATTTGAATAGCAGCAAATGTTGTGTCGATAAATTTACAAATCTATCTATCTTCTATCTTCTATCTTCTGTCTTCTGTCTTCTGTCTTCTGTCTTATGTCTTCTGTCTTCTGTCTTCTGTCTTCTGTCTTCTGTCTTCTGTCTTCTGTCTTCTGTCTTCTGTCTTCTGTCTTCTGTCTTCTGTCTTCTGTCTTCTGTCTTCTGTCTTCTGTCTTCTGTCTTCTGTCTTCTGTCTTCTGTCTTCTGTCTTCTGTCTTCTGTCTTCTGTCTTCTGTCTTCTGTCTTCTGTCTTCTGTCTTCTGTCTTCTGTCTTCTGTCTTCTGTCTTCTGTCTTCTGTCTTCTGTCTTCTGTCTTCTGTCTTCTGTCTTCTGTCTTCTGTCTTCTGTCTTCTGTCTTCTGTCTTCTGTCTTCTGTCTTCTGTCTTCTGTCTTTTGTATAAATAAAAATGAATCTCCGAAATGTATGTACGCGCATAACGACTGCACCAAATTGGATAAATCTATTTTTTTGTATTCGTTATTGTCAGGACAAGGTTTTATATAACTAATCGTTAGCCCTGGCATTATGAAATTCGTATAAAAAAATTGCAATAGTTGGCACGCGAGCTGTTTGAAAACTGAATGTACCGGGACTGAATATATAGACTGCGGGTAGGAGGGGGGAATCAGGGAGGGGGAGTGGAAATGGAAAGAGGGTGGATGGAAACTCGGGAGGGGGGTTTGCGGGACGGGAGAATGGGGAGTGGAGTGGGGAGTATGAAGGAGGCGGAGTAGCAATGCGAGAGGGGAAGGGGTCGTGGAAAAGGAAGGGGAGGCGGAGGGGAAAGGGATGAAAGGGAAAGCACACGCAGGAAGGAACAATTTCTTTATTAAATGGCATAGCAACGCATGCCGGGTACCAGCTGGTCTAAAATAAAAAGTTGATTATCAGTTTGTGGCGGGCAGTGTGGATTTGATTTGTTTACAAAACTACATTTTCATTCCGAGATTGATGAAATTTTACTCACTTGACCTTCAAAACAATTGGAAGGTTATTGTTAATATGCGATTTCAAAAAACCATACTTTTCCCCTTTTCCCATCCCTTAACGCAGAATTTTTAAACATTTGACATTAAAAAAATTCGAAGAATATTATGGTATACACCTGATTTCAAAAAAATCTGGGAAAACGCGGGAAACGCTGGGGACATCAACCCTAACTATACACACAAGCCCTGCTCATTTATGGGCGTATATTAAATACATCTATTATGAAATGAATTACTATATAAAATTTATTTGTAGTTTATGTATATTTTTGTGACTAATAAAAAATAAATGTCAAATATAATAAAAAATGGATCTCTAAATATTTAAAGTCCCAGTGTGGATTTGTTTTTTATTCAAACCTACAATTTTATTCCGAGATCGATGAAATTTAGCCCACCTCATGGTCAAAATAGAAAAAACAAAGGTCACTTTTAACATGAAAATTAGAATAACTATCCCGTCTTCTTTTACCACCCCTTAAAGCAGAACTTTTGAATATTTGACGTACAAAATTAGAGAAAAATTACGGTCCAATTCTGATTTCGAAAAAAAAATCTGCTTAACATAACATAAAATCTCTTTACATAACTGAAAGCCCCGGCAAAGTTGGGGTTTTCAGTTATGTAAAGAGGAGTGTTCTGGTGAGACCTTGTTTTTAGAAGCAATTTTTTTTGTGAATACCGCATAAAAGTCCCAACTATTCCCGTCTGGAGCCAGTGAGACTATTGCAACCCAAATTGAGGTTTGTTGTGAGGCCTGAAAGTAGTGGGGTGGGGAAGAGTTGGGGAAGAGGGAGGTGAGAAAATAGCTAACTATTCAGATGTGTTCACGGAACTCTGCTAAAGCCATTTCAAGCAAGATTCTGAATGGTCATTCTATTATCATGGTTCTAATCAATTCTAAATTGTGCTTTAATTGTCTCGTAGCGAGCACACTTAAAGCTCGAAGAGAGCAACGTCAAAGTGAGCCAGCTCAAACCGAGCGAGATCAAAGCTCGAAGCGAGCAAGCTCGAAGCTACCAAGTTCAAAGTAATATAGTTCAAAACAAGCAAGCTCGAAACAAGCAAGGTCAAAGCAAGCAAGCTCGAAGCGGTCACGCTGGAAGCGAGCAAGTTCGAGGCGAGGAAAGTTATGTTAAAGTCGAAGTAATAATATTTCTTTTTACATTACCTACACATAGGAGGCTCTGAGGAAAATAATTTCCCTCGGAGCCTATGTCGTCTTATGCGATGCTGTGTGGAGGGTCTTTTTAAGGAAAGGAAGGAGAGGAAGTGCTGAAAAGGAAAATGAGGGGTGGATAGCATTCTGTGGTCGTTGTGTTCACGGTGACGGTTGTATGAATTTATCCATTCGATTGCGTTGTAAGGCGATGGATCGAGAGGGATTTTTTAAGAGAGGTCACAAGATCCACCACACGGAAGGTGAGCAGACGAATCCGCCACCAAGACCTAGATTAACCCCACCACACAAAACCGGGGAAATGCAATTTTTTTAAATAGCTGAATTTATATATACATATATATTTAGGTGCTTCTTGAAACCGGAATTTTTTTTATGAATATTTTTAGTATTTTGCTTCCTATGAGAACTGAATAAATTATCAATAAACGTAACCTGATATATTTGTATAGACTTCACGAACTATATTACAAAAGAAGGAAAACACAAAGAAGGTCTATTTTTATAAAGCAGAATGAATGAGAAGATACAAAAGGTAAATTAGATCAAAAATAAACGTAGGCAGTTAAATTCGGGAAATAAAATGAAATTCTGATGGAAAGTAGATTGTGAAAATTAAACAAGAAATAAAATTTTCATTGAATTAAAGAATATTTCTATATTTATATTTTATCTATATTTACATTTCACAACATACATATGATTTAAACAAATGGTTTGGGGGAAAATTATTTTGTCATTTATGGGGCTATCATTACAAAAAAATACATAACTTATCTCTATATTCATCAAATAGTTGCTTTAAATAGCATTATTATTATTTTACATAACCACTGGAGGGACTTTTTTCTCTGATTGTTCGAAATTTTTGTGGTGACCGTTTTGAATATTTTCCGCCCACATTAAAAAAATCATGCCTCCCAATTTTCATATGAAGACATACAAACTGATTTTAGTTCTATATAGCCAGTGAATTCACCTATCTTGGATTTATAAAAAAAATATAATAAAATCGTAAACTTCTACTTAATTATGTACAAATAAGGAAAAATTTGCCAAAATTGGCTGCAAAGCAATCTGAGGTATTTTAAATAGTGCCATATTGTGACAAAAAGCGCTCCAGTGGATAGATTAGGTTAACACATAGAGACTAGTTTTCGACAATTTTATTTTAACAATTTTGGTACATTTTCACAAGTTTAATTTCGATACTAAGTTGAATGCCAAAATATTACCGAACTGAATTAAATTAAATAATCACATTAGACGTGTTTTGTGACCAAGTCTGAATATCCAGGTACCTCCCATCTTCCCGTACCCCGTCACCTTCCCCTACCAACAACATTCATTAAGCCTCACAACGTACCCGTAGTTCGACTGGCTTAGAGCAGCTGGGACTGTACAGTGTACAGTGTTCACATAAAATTGGATAATGTTGTTATGCAAACGAAATTAAAAGAACTGTTAAATTTTCATAGGAAAAAAATTAGTAAGTAAGAAGTGTCAATTTACAAATTTACAATCTTAGCCTTAGTTTGCCAGCCAAAGAGCTGACGGTCAATATTTTCCTAATAACTTACTTTTTTTAAATGATGTTTTTGGTAATTGTACTGTCTAATTAGATGTTAATATATTTATAGTTGTTTCCGCTAACTAAATATTCGGCAATCCACTTCTGTATAAATACAATAGCAACAAATATATAGGTAGGTAACACTCACGGAAGAGGAGCAGGTTCATCTGTGATGTAGTTTCTTTCAAGATGAAATCACTATCTGAGATGTAGTTCACTTTTTTACTTGATGAATTATTACGAATTTGAATAGTTTCAAAGAATGCGATGCGATGCGATAAAGCGATTGTTTTAAGCGATTTATATTAATGAGCACCTTATACTCGCGGACCTGCGTGAACACACTGACTTTTGGGGGGGCAAGAGGGGAGACGGGAAAGGATCCATTTGTTACCGTAAATAGAATAAATAATCCATTTCAAGAACACAAAAGTCTCTTACCGAGTTATCACTAAAAGCGGCGTGAACAATAGTTAATATTTTAATAATATTGTGAAGAAAAATATAGTTTTCCTACAAAATCATAGAAAAATTATTACCACAAATAAATCATTTTTCCGTATTTGTAAAAAGCATTAACTTTGTGGCTCACCATAATTTACAATATAAAACACATAAATTTGTTGTAGACCACTTTTATTTTATACACACTCTACCGGTTTCGGAAGCACCCTTATAACGTACACAGATATAACAATACATAACCTGTCAAATCACCCGGTTTCACATAAACATTCTGCTTATCATTCAATGGTGCACCGGCTAGTAAAAATCCCTCTTTCATCTGTTAATTTCGCGATGGAACTTTCAAAAATTAAACAAATTGCTCTAAATAATGGTTATTCCGCAGATTTAATTGATAAAATCCTAAATAAGAAACTTAAACTCATCTCAACTAATACATTTTTATTTGGTACGCCTGAAAATAATAATAAGTAATAAATCCCGCTCAATGGCGCAGAATCTTATATATATACAACTTTTCCTCACTTAGTGCAAAAAACTTGCCTGCCCACATTAAGTCCGCGTTCTATACTGATAACAACTTAGGTAAATTACTAAAAAACACTAAAGATAGAGATCATAAATTAAGCCACTCAGGCATTTACCAACTATGTTGCAATGATTGTCCTTCGTTCTACATAGGTAAGACAACTAGAAATATAAATATCAGAATCACAGAACATTTAAGATGCTTAAATAATAATAATTTTTCAGAGTTTGCTAATCACCTAATTTCCACAGATCACACTTTTAATAAGGACACAGGGGTTAAAATTCTTCACCGTAATAATAAAAGCAAAAAATTAGATAATTTAGAAGCACTAGAAATCAGAAAATCCCTAAATAATAATGCTAGTATTTTGAATAACCAAATTTACTTATCTTTCAGTCCCATTCTAAATATTTTTCCAATTAACCGCTCTGTTCTTTCCGGAAATCCCCTAATTACCCCCACCCCTTTGCCTACCTCCCACTCAAACACCTGATTTGTATATCTGTCAACATTCTGTATCATAGTTTAGTTATAATATTCTCCTGACGAAGGAAGGGTGCTTCCGAAACCGTTAGAGTGTGTATAAAATAAAAGTGGTCTACAACAAATTTATATGTGTTTTATATTGTAAATCATTTTTTCATCAAGAATCACTGTGAATATTAAAATATGACAATTAAAATATAAATATCGATGTTTGCAAGTTACGATATATGCTAGAGTAGGTAATATTAATAGGTACATTATTTCCTTGCCAAGCGAATAAAATTTATTTAAGTATACTAGGAACATTTTTTAACGTCCAGAATACTATAAATCGAGGAAGTGCGTAGAGTTCATGGCAAATCCGCTACGAATTCACTGTCAATATAGAAGTTAATAAAACTACGTACGTGATACCTATATTAAATTAACATGTTTCACAAAAACAATAAAAGCATCAGTAAAATAATGTTTGGAGCAAGATCACGAATTTGTTATTTAACTGTGAACATAAAATATATTTAGTGCCTTGTTTTGAGATGACAATATAGGATCTGATATAAAATAAACTGTACTTTCATCAGTGATCTATTAAAGAAAATTGGCTGTATAACATATTTTTAAACGGTCGTAAACTATGCTTACAAAAATAAGTTTTATCGTGGCGACACAATATTACATAATTTTACGAAAATCGAACCCCATTCCTAACTTACATTATACGAAAAATCTACGGAGGTGAGAATAATCAGTACAGGGTGTGGCAACTATGTTTGTCATAAGAAATGAAAAAGTTGAATAGATGGTGTAGTGGAAATTTTATTAAAACTTTTAGCATCCATAAATTTTCAAAAAAAAGTTTGTAAGA
The DNA here is from genome assembly GCA_917880885.1 of Limnephilus marmoratus. Lineage (NCBI taxonomy): Eukaryota > Metazoa > Arthropoda > Insecta > Trichoptera > Limnephilidae > Limnephilus > Limnephilus marmoratus. Next base: position 24,644,546 of record OU862923.1, on the reverse strand, counting down.
AAACACTTTATTTTTTAAGTTTAATTTTTATAGATTATCTCCAAGTATTTAAATTTTAAAATTTAGTAACATAATCATATTCAAAGCACCTATGTATAAAAATTCAAAGTGTTTTTTTAAAGGCTACTTATATTTCCCAGGAGATGTTTGATATATTTTAAACGAGTCGTGTTTTATAAAACCTTTTACAATTTTCACTTAATTATTATTGTTTTTAATATTAGTGCGCTCCCTCTAAAATTCGTTTTTAAATATTTTCCCTTCTTCTTTTTGAACGCTTACGACCGAGCTTTAAGGCTCTGCAATCGGGCCCGAAAAGAAGAAGATGGAGAGATAAGAAATTACGAATGTTAGAGGAGAGCGTTAACATTTACAGCGACAAAATCGATGCGAAAATTGCGAAAATGTTTAATAAAACACGACTCGTTTAAAATAGAGCAAAATTCTCGCGGGCATTATCTTAAACAACATTTAAAGAAACACTGTGAATTTTTTCATACATATAACTTGTAAAATAACTGAAACAAACGTGTTAATAATAATTTTGGGAGTAAACTTTGCGATTTTTTTCTATCGAGGGAATTTTATATAATTTGCGTTTAAGCGCGGGCAAAGTCTAAATATTATCTTCAAGAAAAACATATATTTTTTGAAGAGCTTTAAAACTTACCGTGAATAAGGGAAATATGTAATAAATCGGTACAAATCCGGGTTGCGGGCCCTTAAGGCGCCGTATCCCCACTCAAAAAGAAGAAGATGGAGAGATAAAAAATTACGAATGTTGGAGAGAGCGCGCTAATATTTAAATCGATAAAATTGAAGCGAAAATTGTGAAAATGTTTATTAAAACACGACTCGTTTAAAATAGAGAAAAAATTTCGTGGGGAACATCTAAAATAGTATTTAAAGAAACACAGAATTTTTTGATACATATAACACCTCTAAAATAGGTGAAATGAACGTGTTTATAATAATTTTCGGTGCATAGGTACTTGGCGATTTTTTTCTATTGAGGGAATTTCATATAATTTGCGTTTCGGCGTGGAACACGTCTAGATATTATCTTCAAAATAACTTATATTTTTTTTAAGAGCTTAAAAACTTCAAATGTTTAAGGGAGATATGGTATGTGCTGGGACCTGTATTCTCCAGTAATTATAAATGGATGCTAATGAAAGATTTAGATTTTTCATACGCAGTGGCTGTTTATTGGCATATCTAGTTTTAATAATATTTCTGAGGACAAAAGAACTTCTAGGCTGAACTCCGTATATTTACTTTCGGACACCTTCGGTCACCTTTGGTCGTCTTCGGCACAACTCAGAAACGAGGAAACGAGACCATTTGACCAGAAGATCCCATAGACTCCTATATTGATCTAAGAACTAAATCATAAACTGTTGTGATACATTACAGTTACTTTGATTACCTTATTCTTAATATTTTTTGAACTCTTAATTTTCTCCCATTATTTTTACATAATTATGTAATAAGAAAGAATACACATTTCTTATTTTTTTACGTACGTATGTGTATAAACATATAAAAATATATATTAATTTAAAACCAAATCCAATAATAGCTTGGTTACATGTGACCAAAAAATACCATGTAGGATCAACCACTAAATTTTAATACTTATTAATGTAAACTAGGCTGAATTTATAAAAAATAAATGAATTTACAAATATATAATACGTAGACCTATGTGAAACGAAGCAGCCTTTTTTACATTTATTATGAGAACAGCCACCTTTGGACCCAACCGTGCCTTCGTATGGATAGGTATAAATAAAAAATAAAGTTATAATTATTCATAATTATAACTTTATAAGTACAAAAAAAAAGATTTTGTTATCTTCGTTATCTCTTCTTAGTTATTTCACTCCCTCCTCATTGTGTTTTATTCTAGATTTAAGGTAACACGTATGGTTTGTTTATATATTTGTAGAAGGCACGGTTGTAAATGAATTTCTTTGACATTTTAATAAAATGTATGCATTGTTTCGTAAAAATAATAATTGGAAATGGGTTATTCAAAAGGCCAGGACCCTGTATGAGGCAGTATCGATGCTTAAAGACGTCCACGGACTCTACACTCGATAAAGTTTACTGCCGGCCATATGTGGGTAATAAAACCCCGTCTGGGGATGACTATCAAACTGGTTATTGATGGATTGATCGCTTTGGCGGGGTTTACAGCCGCATAAACCAGATAAATGAAATAGAAACGATAAAATTGTTATGTCCTTATTGCTGCGGGGAGAATTAGTCAATATTCACCGGGAGTCCGGTGGTCCATTGAGCTGACGTTGTTTGCAGCCACCAGGAATAATAAAAGTAACTATAGTTTACTTTAATAAAATAAATTTATCACTTATAAATTTTATTGTGATCAAGTTTCTTTTGTAGAACTGTTTTACCTTCCGACGTTGTGGTGAGCCACTTACATTTCCTATATAGATCTATTTATTTAATTAAATGAAGCCAATATTAGCGAAACTCAATCAAAATCTGGAGACAGAAAAATCATAAAAATATATTGGCTCCACTGGGACACGAACCCAGGATCCTTTGCTTACATGGCAAGTGCTCTATCAACTGAGCTAAGGAACCCATATCAAATTCGGTCACTTTTAACTGTATCATAACTTCGACTAAGAACTACCAACTTAAAAGTTTGATATGGGTGTCGTGTCCCAGTGAAGCCAATATCTTTTTCCGATTTTTCTGTCTCCAGATTTTCGATTGAGTTTCGCTAATATTGTCTTCATTTGATTAAATATTATAATTTGAGATTTTATTCACAAAGTTAAAAATTAAAAATAAAGGTGTATTTATATTTCTTCTTTTAATTTGTTGCTACTTATAATGCCTTTGCAAGGCGAAACTGCTGTCACACGTCATAATAATTACTCAGAAAAGTTGTTTATAAATAAACTGTTTTTTTAGCTACCTCAATGAAATATTAATATCATTAAATATTTAAAAAAAACTTATACATAATAATTGCTTCGTGACGCCGCGCCGCACGCCGTTGGTGTCGTAGATTGTGTTTGTTCTGTTTTCGGCCAGGTAGCCGGCAGAGATTGTACCATAAAGAATCTCGCATGTTCTGAGCGTACCTATGTGCGGAGAGCCGATGACAATAATCGGCAGCCGATAGAAGGACGAACCCAGGTTTGATATATTTATGGACGAACCTATCGTGACATCTTGCACATCGTGGCAGTGTCAATTTTTATTGTAAATTATCGTAATTTGCGACATGGAGCAAAACCATCGTCCTTCTTACGTCTGTGAATATCGCAGTGTCTACCCTAAAGAATGAGCAATACCAAGGAAGAATTATACCTTCAGTAAGTACTTACTAAGTTGTGTTGTACTGTGTTAATTTGGTTGAATCAGACAAACTATCGTATCGTTATCCACAGGCGCTGTATCACACAGAGTGGCTATAAATAGTCAATCTGACCCCGTGCAATCTAGCATAAAATAATAATATTCTTTTCTTTCTACCTGGAGTCTGTTAGATATGTATTTATGTTAGTTTGAAGATAGCTGGCAAGTGAAAACGTACCACACATTTTAAGTTTTTCGGTGTCCTGGTGTAATTTTTACGGATTTTAAATTGATTAGTAGTGAAGTTATTATAATTTGCAGGTGAGTGAAATGTCAAATACTAAAAGTATGGGTAAATATGCAGTTAGTCTACCTCATGGATAATACGGAACGTTTGTGTTGTCGAAGTTTGATGCACGGATAATAAGGAATGTTCCTTTTTTAACTAATAGACAATCAAATATGATATTTGTCGGAAGTACCAATCTTATAAAATAAATTCTCTATAATAAACTCGCATTTCATTATAATTTAAAATAAAAATATCTAAGGTTTTGAATGGTTTGTTTGGCAAAGCAGAGTTTGTCTAGCGGGTTTGTGTAATTATTCTAATACATTTCTTTCCATGTTCCACTGTTATAAATACATGTACAAACTTGTCAATAATGCATTCACTTTGTTTTTCGCAAAAATATTTTTTCTATGATTGGTAGTATTGATTAATTGTCTATGAAATGTTAAAATAAGAACGATGAATAAACAATGGCTTTACCGCAAGATTGAATTAATTTTAGCCAAATTAAAATGTTAAATACATATTTTTTGTATGTTTTTTGGTCTCCCCCGACATAAATACTCACTTTTCGTAATAATAAAGATAAATCTAACTATTTGAATAAAAAATATTCCGTATTAACGAGTAAGCGGTTTAACGCCTTATTAGTGTATTTTGGAAAGTAAAGGCAACATTTAATGGTGGGTGATGCAGTAGTACCTATAAGGATTTGATCTTCCTAAGTGTGATTCGTCAAGAGACAGATTGTTGTGTAAGGACTAGAGTAATTTTAATTCAGTAAGAAAAGTGTTTCGCGGAGTCTATTTTTAAGAAAAGGACGAAAAGAAAGTTCTGGGAAGGAAAAACGTATGAAAGGGGGGAGGTATGAATCAGGGGATCAGTGTATTCTGGAGCATCGGACTTATGAACCCAACCTTCCCGCTGCTGAGACCCAAACGATTGCACCGGACGTTTCCTAGGCCTTTGACCGGGTTTGGCACCGAGGGCTTGTCAACAAACTGCGTTCTTACGGACTTCCCGCATCCTTGTGTACGTGGATTGCCGACTTTTTGAGGGAGAGGTCGATTCAGGCGGTTGCTGACGGTTTCACCTCTTCCTTGCAGTTGATAAATGCAGGCGTCCCACAGGGATCGGTTCTGTCCCCGGCTTTGTTATTATTGCACATCAATGACCTCTTGTCATGTGCACCGATTCATTATTACACGGATGACAGTACAGTCCATCATCGCTTTTTGTTTGACAATTATCCAAACCCCACTGGCTCGGAGGGCTTTGAAGCAACGAATGGACGGTTACCTCGAAAGTGTTTTCTCTTGGGGTAAGAATAACCTCGTCGAATGTAATGTTTCAAAGACCCAATCATGTCTGATTACCTCTAAAAGGGATCGAAATGAAAATCAAGTCTCCTTCAACGGAAGCAATCTTCCGAACAGAACCTCCATCGATATGCTTAGTATAACTCTAAGTACCAGCTCAGGTACGGGGGCTCCATCAAAGTCAGAGTTAAGTTAGCCTCTCAGAAACTGGGCATGTACGAAGCCCGCAGATACTTTAATTGTACACAACTGCAAACCCTGTACAAATCGCAAGTGTTAAAACATCTCTGGTCTGGAGCCCCAACGTACCTAAAAAAAACCCTCGACTCTGTGCAGAAACGGGCGATCCTTTTGAAAGATTCTCCTAACTAAACAAACGGATTGCAATCTTTGAAGCACAGGCATCAGGTGGGAATGCTGTCCTTGATCCACTTGTATTACAATGCAAGATGCTCCAAGGAACTAGCGTCATTGATCCCTTTGGCACCGGTGCATAGTTGAAAAACACGCCCAACATTTGCACATGGTTGATATTAGTCAGATGAGAACGGGTTGTTTCTACGACTCGTTCTTGAGTTCAACAGCTCGGCTGTAGAACGATTAAGCCGGCCTCTGTGTTTCCTCCCTCCTACAACATAGATTTCTTCAAGACCCATGTTCACTCTTTCATCTCCTCAAAAAACCCTCCACACAGTATCTTCAAAGATGACTTAGGCCCTGAGTGAAATTATTTTCCTCAGGGCCTGATGTGTGGAGTTAATGTAAAAAAAAAGTTGTGGTATTTTCATTGCGTAAATTGCTTGGAAAGAATAACAAAAAATCTTGTTTATTATTTAAGAACCAAAATATGTATTAGGTCCTTACATATGAAATTGGCGTTTTGCCGTACTGGCAACTTTGATCTCAAATATCTCTCTTTGGTTAGGAATTCCAAATTCAAATTTATACAGCTATTTACTCATGTATTTGTGTTTCGAAAATTATAATTCATTTGTTTTTTCCTTAATTGTTTTTTTTCTTTGCGTCACTTAGTTTACAAAATGGAAAACGTGAAATATCGCGTTATTTACGAGTACGAGTTCCACCGTGGCACCAGTATTGCAAGACGACTCGAAGGATTAATGATGTATATGGCGACGGTGCCGCAAAAGAAAACACAGTGGTTTTTTCTTTTTTTTTGTGTCGTTCACTACAGCTTTCTTAAATCTGGCCAGACGATTACACTGCACTGCTTAGAGGAGCTTCAATTGGACATCCACCATACTCTCCGGACCTTGTCCCAACAGATTACCATTTTTTTCGAAATTTGGATAACTTCTTGCAAGGGAAAAAATTCAACTCCGATGGGGCAGTCCAAACCGCCTTCAAAGATTTTATTGATTCCCGTCCGAATGTTTTTTTTAGTAAAGGGATCCATGAACTACCTATGAGATGGCAAAAGTGCATAGATAGCAATGGTATATACTTTAATTAAATACATATATTATATTTAAAAAAAATCGACTTTATGTTCCTCCCATACAAAACGCCAATTTCATATGTCCTAAGGACCTAATATTTTGTATCTCGCAGCAAATGAAAATTTCACTCCAATTCACTTATCAGAATAAGTTTCCATTCGAATTTGTCTAAAGAGACAAAGCGTTCAAAATGACAGATTATAACTAAAAAAAAATATTCGCAAATTATATTTTGTCATCGTCACTATAGTGTTTATTTTTTATCTGAAGCTTAGACCTTGGATTAATTATTCACGTGTCAGGACTGCCAGTAAACATAACTCGAGGGAGAAAGGAGAAAACAGCAGCTGTAGGATTCAAAGTCGATCCCTTTGAAATTCGGCTAAGCGCCCTTTCAACCCATCCATTAAAGTCTTAAAGAAATTCTACGAAGAAAACTTTCATTAAGTCTATAGGTAGAACTTCAAAATATATCAAAACATGAATTACTTATTTGTTTCAGACTAGGGCGTAGCTATAGCATTCGTATGGGGGATGGTTGGACCCTGAGGGTGGGATTCGATCCTTGGGGTCAAGGAATAAAGCCACTGCTTATCAAAACTACTTATTATTTATTTCACACTGATAAAAGAGAGAGTGAAAACAATATTATTATATTTTCCAGGAAAATAATCTATGACTAAATGGGGGAGCGTATGAACCCCCATTTTACATTTACTTCACTTTTCAGAGTTTCAAGTCTTGAAACATTTTTTTTTTCAGAAAGAACCAAAAAAATAGAAACATTCTTTTCAAAACGTTTTGATTCGTACCAAATTTCCTTGAACTAATTTTCATAACCCTTTACCCTCCCCCAACCCCTTCCCCTCCCGCGTTCCCCTTCCACATTCCTACCTCCCGCGCCCTCCTGTTCCGCGAACCCCTTACTATCCCCCTCCCCTCCCTCTCCCCTTCCCCTCATGTAATTCACTTATTTTTCAAACAACTCGCACGACACCTATTGTAATGTTTTTATACAAATTTTATAACGCCAGAGCTCACCATTACATATAAAAATCTTTGCGGGTGTATGCACAACAACTCACAAAAGTTTCATCGCAATCGGAATAACTGTTTAGGTAATAATTTCATAACGCCAGAGTTCATCATTATTTATGGAAACCATTGCGAGCATACGCACAACAGTCAACAGTTTAACCATAATCAGATGGACGGTATGGCAGCGCATAAAATATTAACAAACACACAAATATGGATTTTATATATATAAGATTTCACAGAAATTTCCATTGAGAAATTCGTATTCTTGCCGTCTTACAAATTAATTCAGTAAAATAAAGGGCGTCGCGATCGTTTATAGCGTTTTATACGTCGATAAGAAGATGTTTCAAAGGTAACAGCATGTGCTTAGGAAAAAAACTACTTTCAAGTTTTATTTTTACCTTTTTGTACGCAGAAACTAGTGGTATTTTACGAATTGATTCTATTCGAATTCTCCATGATATTCTTAGGTAATGCTATAATCGAATTTTTTTTAACGTGTTTTTGGCGAGAGTTGTTTTGCATTTTCAAAGTGTTTGGCAATTTGGGAGGCGGGAATGTGTACTGTCGCCCCGGGAACCATTTGTTGCATAACCAACACCTCTGCCATAGGTCACCCCAAGTGGTTCGTTACGTTTGGTGACTTAGCAGGGATGCCTGGGTTCATGGGGTGAAGTTTGTCTGGATCTGGTGTCGGATGACCTGGACACCCCGAACCATATATTCCTTCCCACCTTTCATACCTTTTTCCTTCCCGGAACTTCCTCTCCTTAATTTACTTTAAAAAATATTATTTAGTAACTATATATTTATTATTTTTAACATTTTTATGTGAAACATGTTAGGTATATATATAAAATAGAAAATATATTCGTAGTCCTCCTCACTAGGAGATCCTGTGCTGAGGGGGACTATGCTTTGGATAAGGTTTTCCAGAAACTTCTATGACGATGTTTTAAGTATACTAGTAAGTTCATTTTCCGATAGTTCCTTCAGCCAACATTTAATGTCCTTAATCTAAGTTTTTTGTTGTTTTAATTTGTCTGATACTAAGTGGGAGTTTGTTATATAACTTTACTGCTAAAAATTCAGAACTTCTTTGCCCAAATGAAGTTACAATTTGGTGTTTTAAGTATGCGTGTTTGTTTGGCTCTGGTTTTATGAACATGTGAGGTGTCTGCCTCTGAATCATTTTTGTGGTGGTGTACTAGAAATACCCTCCACACAGCATCCCCAAAGATGACATAGGCCCGGAGGGAAATTATTTTTCTCAGGGCCTCAAATTCGGGAGTCCAACCGAACCTCACAGTTCCGAAATCGGTGTTAACAAAGAAATATAAATATTATAGTTAATTAAACTCTTAATTAAACGTTTACATTTTATTTGTCATACTGTATTCTATCAACTTTGGTATTGTATGCAAGAATACTGTTTTTCTGGCGAGTGAATGTACCCACTTATATGCAAGTTTCGGGAAGTTTTGTTATTTCCGTGTTGCTTTTCAAGAAACGATTTCGTTGAAAGGAAAAAAAACGGTTTATTATGAAACTTTGCGAGAAGTCGACTTAAAGCGTAGTTGCAAGTTTTTCTTTGGCATTGATAAATGGATTACCTTAAAACTGGGAAAAGAAAACCTTTTGCAAAATAAATAATAATGAAATACAAACACCTTTGGCATTTGTTGGGGAAACTCAAATCAATTAGGCTAATGGATAACCATTGAAATTTTTATCAATCTTTTTTTAGTGCTAAGTATATTATGATGGTGTCAATGTTGGAAGACTTTTGATGAAGTTGAAAAATTGAAGGTATAAATATGGCCATTGTCCTTATCATAGACATATGAATATATATAGACCTGCCCTAAGTGATAAAAGCGTATTATTTCCCCCTCCCCATACCGGTTCCTTGGAACTGGCTGGGTTTGCGAGAGCCTCGCCTGAATCTAAAAAATGTGACGTCATCATTCTTGTCCCGACCAGCGTCGAGCTCCCATCGTACATTTTACGAAATGACACGGCAATTTTGTGCTTTACATTACACCCTAAAATATGTCGATCATAACGAATGTGGGCGGTTCTCCGGTGTGCTCGTCGCTGGTTACAAGGGTAAGTAAAATTGAAAAAGTGTCTTAACTAAATACCGCAAACAAATATTCGTAAGTGAAAAGATGCGAACTTTACTTTGCCATATTAGGACTTCGCCAATATGTTAATAACGTGGCGACCAATTCGCGCTCCCACGTAAAAAGGTCTATTCATTCAAAAGCAGATTTTATTTTTAAGAACTAAATAGTGATATTATAATGCGAGATGCCTATATACTGTCAGATTGATTTTTTAACGAATCACAGTCATCTTCCCTCTCTTCGTACCGCCATAGTTGATTTTTCCCCTTATCTGTATGTTCTCGTCTATTAAATGGATGTCTATGGTCATTATATTCTTTCAATATCATTCGATTGATTTATCACAAACATCCTGGTATACAGAATACAAAATGTAACATGAATCTGACGTGGATTTAGTTAATTAATTAATATTTGAGTACATTGAAATCTTTGTCAATCTTTTTTTTAGTGCTAAGTAAATTATAATGGTGTCAATGTTGGAAGACTTTTGACGAAGTTGACAAATATAGTGTATAAATATGGTCATTTTCCTTATATTCTTTCAATATCATTTGATTGATTTATCACAAACATCCTGGTATATAGAATACGTAATGTAACATGAATCTGCCGTGTAAGTTTTTATTTAGTTAATTTGTATTTGATTAACTGTTTATACCTTGTCTTCCTCCCGTTTCCTGTTTCTAATCGATTGTGTTTTCTCGGTACGAATTACTTTTTTCGAAATATGATCGTGATGTTACTTCATTTTCGTTTATACCTATTTTTTATGAAATACATTTTTATAAATCCACAGGGTTAAAAAGTGGGTTTTGAAAATTCGACGAGAATTTTTGTGGCTGGAAGACAACCCTCAGTAAAAAAAGGTATTTAAGGTTTGGAGGAACAGCTCCGGTTGTATGAGGAGAAGTATAGGTTTTGCTGATTGATCGTGAGAGATATTTTGTAGGTAAGTATTTAAGTATTTTGATTTATGTGATATACAGGATTACACACGTGGTTTCAACATCCATCGTCATATGACGTTAGTAGAAACAGTTAGTTATAATATGTAGTTTTGAGGTGTCTCAACAGATGTCAGTTAAGTAGTAACTTCAAAGAGTGGCGACTATCATCTTCGTGTCTAATGCATGGAAAGTTACGGAAATATCCGACCGTACACGATAGACAGCTGGGCTTCTGCAGTTACCGGGATCTCGTGCTTGGGAACTTAGAGCACGTCTTAGTTAAATATTCATTGTAAACGTAAATAAAGCAATTATTATCTTTACTTGGGGTGTCCCGATCATATTTCAAGTAATCTAAATCGCTGGAATTGGAGAACATCAAAGTCTATTAAATGAGAGAAAAAATATTATGCGTCACTCCACACAGGATCCCTGAAGGAAAGTATTTTCTTTGGGGATGCTGTGTGGAGGGTCTTTTAAAGGAAAGGAAGGAGATGATGTTCTGAGAAGGTATGAGGTGTGGGAGGAATCTTGGTGTCAGTGGGTCCAGGATTTGACGGACATATGAATCCTTCTCACTGCGGTGCAAGGTGATAGTTCAAGAGAATACTGTGGGAGAGGCCAAATGGTCTCCCTCAACCAGTCCCTCCCGTTCCGGCCTGCCACGCAATAAATGGGCAGACGCATCCCTTCCAAGACTTAGAAAAATCTTACCCCATGAAGCCGGGCACCCCTGTCACTTGGGGAGGCCTATGACAGGTTATACAATAAACGATTCCCGGTGCGCGGCACCCACACCAGCCTCCCAAAAGTTATACGAACACTGTAATGGTGATCCGTTTACAAACCAATAAAACACTTCCAGGAAGCGGAATCAACCACACAGACATACCAAATCGTAATGTGAACATTGAAAAAGTATTTAAAATGGCATAAACGAAGACTGCATGCCATGAAAGTGGTTTTATTTCATTTTTTTTTCTTTATTCCTAAATACGAAATAGTTTGCTAGGAAACGACTTGAAATTTTACGATTTAGTTTTAACCGAGCAGCTGTGATCAGCCGTTATTTGGTTGTTTTACACCATTATAGCATGTTGGTTATTCTAAGCAGTTAACTTTGTGCGTTTGCATTATTCCGCTGCTGCTAAATCACCAGACATAAAAAAACAATTAAATCACTTGTTGTGAAACTTTAGTCGGTTTGGATTTTATGGGCGGCGATAAAATACGCTAAACGACCTGTTTTTTTATGTTATCAAAATAGAATCACATTACGAAATTATATTATCAATTCTTTGGTATCGTATTATATATTCGGTTTTACAATTAAATTAAAGTTTGATAATGTAAATTTTTAGCGCAGGCTAAGAAACCAACTTTGTAGAAGAAAATAATTTTCCAAATATCATGACAATAATAATTAATTTTACTTAATTTCATGGAATGATGAAGAATTTGTTCATTATAATTCTTAAGCACGTATTCGTCTTAACTTTGATAAATCTTTTATGGAGTGTTTTTAAAGGTGACTGCCCTAATCTTGAGATAATTAAAGTATGTAAGCATTCATGGAACCTTATGAATCAGAGATGTTTTCTAATTATGTAATGAAAGTTCTTAAAACCATTGATATAGCAACGTATGGCAGACCACTCAGAAGGGTGATCCGTACCTTTTGCGGTCGCATAACGCGTGTCACATTTTGACAGTTTTCATGCGGTGTTCCGTATCGCTTTAATGAGCTAAATACTGCGCTTGTGTTAAGATACCCACCCTTAAAAGTAGTTAGTTACTTAATGCCATATACGACAACGCGTTTTGCCGCGTAATCCTCGTTAAGAGATGTTAGTCGGAAAAATGTGCGAATCGAATTTCATCGCGTACAAACATCAAAATAATACGACAAACGGAAATCATCTACGAACGTCTATTATGGCATTTCGTGTTTATAAATAGGTAATTAATTTATTTAATATACGAAAGTATAATATAGAAAGCCACAGAAAATCACAGAAATATGACAATCGATAACGCAAGAAGGACGCCTTCCAATGTCCGATGAATTTTGCCTTTTGTCATAATTACCTTGTAACGCTGACTTAACGAAAAAGATGATACAAAATACACAAAATCCCCCTTCTGGTCATTAGAGCCCATGAATAAAAAATGTAACACCATGGTAAGATCCAATCTAGACAAACGCATGGGAATATTTAGCGATCGTTAATAGTAAGTGAGTGAATGAAAACTTCACGATGGAGAATAGAAGTGAACGTCTTAGACAGAGATTAGGTTAGACATTAGACAGACCGGGAATCCAGGTTTTAAATAAAAATACTAGATCGAAAATAGTTCTACTGTCACTCAAATTTAATTGATTCGATAATCGTAATAGATAAGTGTAATTTAACTTTTCTTTCGGTATTTTTAGTTTATAATTTAAAAAGCTTAGGATTTTTTGTACCCTTTCCATTTTTTGAGATATTATATTATAAATTAATAACATTATACTAACTGGACTCGTGAAAAATCAAGTGACAGTCTGAATTCTTGACAAATCAATACAAATTTTGAAGATGAAATATTTTTCAATTAAAAATTTTAGGCACGAAGTTCATCTCTTACATAAGCTTTTCACACAATTTTAGTTCACTATATACAACTTTAATGAATTCAGATCAAAACAACGGAGAATTGTCGGAAGAATTCACAGTATTCCAGGGATTAAAACAGGGGGTAGACCTGGTTCCCACGCTCTTCCACATTGTGCTCGAACAGGTAATAAGAAAAACGCTAATGGACACTGGCTCCAATATTTATTTCAAGAGTAGTCTAGTTGTCCGATATGCGGATGACATTAATGCTGTAGGGAGATCAATTTCAGCTATTAAGGAGGTCTTCAACCCTTTAGAAACAGCGGCGCGGGAAGTAGGACTGCGGATTAATACTGACAAAACGAAAATAATGATACAAAGCAGAAACCCATCACATAGAAGAAGAGGTAGTACGCAATATAAAGACAACTACTCATACGAAGTGGTCGATCAATTCTCCTACCTGGGCTTCAGACTGACAGATAACAATAACGATCCAGCAGAAATCAGAAGGAGAATCACAGCAGCTAACAAAACATACTTCTCTTTGCAACCAGTGTTTAAGTCACGTAGCGTCCACAGGAAACCAAAGTAACCATATATAAGACCATTGTTAGAACTGTTTTGGCATATGGATGTGAGGCGCTGACTCTGATGGCAAAGGTGGCTGAAATGCTGGATACTTTTGAAAGAAAAGTGCTGAATGCGGACCCGTGAAAGAGGGGGAACAGTGACGCGGCGTAACAAAGAACTGTATGATATATATCAGGCCTCTAGCATCTCAGCCCATGTAAGACTTTTCAGGTTGAGATGGGCTGCGCATGTACAGAGAATGCCGGACACACGCGTCCCAAAAATAATTATGACCAGACACCCAGGTGGAAGGAGAAAAATGGGAAGACGAGGTAAGAGGGGATGCAGCATAGCTACTCCAGGTAACAAACTGGAAGTTAGCCGCTGAGGACAGGAGGAGTTGGAGGCAAATGTTGCGGGAGGCCAAAGCTCGGTATGGGCTGTAGCGCTATCGGAAAGAGAGAGAGAGAGATACATACTACAAAACACTACGCAGGCCACACAGACAATAGAAATTAGTATTTTTGATAATAAAAATAGACCATTTTGAGCCGGGGGCTTCTCTAGTACATTGTTATATCCCCGAATTAAGCGAGAACCTACAAAATAATAAAATATACATTTCGAAAGCAAATTTGTTTCTTAAAACTTTTGTTAATCCCTCAATGTCAAGAACAGCCAGTTCGGTTTCCCGAATTTTTTTCATTTCTCTGGAAATTTGCGTCTGTTTACGGTAACAAATTATTATGGAATGTGGAAATAATATTAAACGGTCTTGCGGAAACTTGTCTCCTTTGTGGAAGGTGGTAAAAGGTTATTTTTTAGACTATATCAATGCTAACTGGGACTACCTTTTCTACCATTATTTTCGGTTGTTTTTTGTTGTGTTGTAAATAACCTGCTATTTATTTTTGCCACACATTCCATCAATATTATGACCTACTTTTGAATGCGTTTAATACTAGAATTGTCATGACGGTCATTTTCACCGTTCGCAACTTCTGATCGCGTAACCTCGACGTATTAGATTTTCTAGTTAGAAGCATCATTTGGACATCTCAACATAATTATGTAGTTCATTTAAAAAAAAATCTCAGTCATATTATTTTTGATCTTTAGAATTGACCGATTACTAGTTCTCAGCAAGTGATTTTTTGTACAAGTTTTTGGTGTTTTTCTTACACACAAAAAATGATAATGTTAAAATTTATATATTTTTAAAATTAATCTTACTTTGTTGTAAAGGAATGTAAAAGAAACAATAGGTGTTAAACCTTTCTAAAATCAAAATTTTTCCCTTTGTTTTTAATGATGGAATGAAATAAAATCAATTAGTTTCAGATGCACGTAGCCGTCATCGGGTGTGTAAAATTGGTTCCGCGACATCATCCCGCGACAAAATACCCCCCCGACAAAACATCCCCGACAAACTATCTTACGGTCAAAACATCCTTCGACGAAATATCCTACGGGCAAAATATCCTCCGACAAAATATCCTACGGATAAAACATCCCCCTAACCTAACCCAACCTAACCTAACCTCTCCTAACCTAACCTAAACTTATAAAAAATGGGACAAAAATAATACAGACTTCCTGTAAAGACAATAAAATATTGTTCAAAAATAGTAAAATGTAAACTAAGGTTAGGTTAGGTTATGTTAGGTTAAGGTAGGTTAGGTAAAGGTTTAGTAGATATTTTGTTGAAGGATGTTTTGTCCGTAGGACATTTTGTCCTTGGGATGTTATGTCGAGGGATATTCTGTCGGAGGATATTGTGTCGGGGATATTTTGTCGCGGGATGAAAATTATTGTAATTGAAGAAATTTGTGTTTTGGCTTTATGTATATTTATTAAATTCGATGCGTGTCTACATTGCTGGTGTAAAAATTTACAAAATGCAGCATTATTTAAAATCTCTAATTCTCATTCGATATTTATTTCTAAAAATTCAAATTTTCACAATTCAATTCTGATTTTTTCAGGTCTAAAAATGTCACTGGCTGTGTTTGGTAATCTGATGTATGTAAATTGCCTAACCTGGTTATCCTACACCTTCTTTTACTTCATCTCCTTCCACTAATCCCTCTCTCAGCCTCACAATTTCACAACGTACCATGATCGTATAATGTTTACACAAAAAACTTTATGACTTCTCAACGTGTAGTTGTACCTTGTTGTATTTTAGGTCTGACAGGATTCTTACTTTTTCATAAATTTTAAACTTATTTTCAGTTATATTATGTCGTAAGGCGGAGAGAAAGTTTTGAAATTGTAATATTAAACTCTTAAAATAATGATTTCGTGTCTTGCAACCGTATTATATTTTTATTTAGGGTCATGAAATCGAACTTTTATAATAATTGAATAAAATTAATAAAAATTTAACTTTAATATAAATATACGCTTGCCCTGAAGAAGGAACGTTTGTTCTGAAACCGGTCGGATTTACTCATTATATAAGTGGTTCAAACAAAGTTGAATTGTTTCATTTATCTATAATGGATAACCACAAAGTTATGGCTTCATTCAAAAATATTAATATAAATCGGTGGTTTACGACAATTTATTAAAATAATGATTTCGTGAAGATAAAGTGAATGGAGTGTTGACAACGTATATTTGTAATTTGGTTTATATTTAGACATTTTTGTTTTGAAGAGTTTTCAATGTACTTTTGTTACTTTAATATTAAATTTTTGCGACCGGTTTCGACGCGTCCATGCCATTCACGAGCAAACTTAAGTTTTTACACGGACGCACGTGTCGAAATCGGTCGCAAAAATTTAAAATTAAAGTAACAAATGTACATTGAAAACTCTTCAAAACCAAAATGTCTAGAAATTGTTACATAGTCAATGCCCAAGAAATACAAAAAATGGTTAATATTTGTTGTTGGCAGTCTTATCTTATAATAGTGTTAATTTCTGGCGGCCATATAAGGATTATTACGTTTTTTACTGTAATTTTAAATACATACCCTTGTTTTCAAAAAAATAATATCCTCTGAAATGCATCATCTCCCTGGAAAAAAAACCCAGGTTATTATATTTTTTAAATCCATCATTTAAATCTCTTCACGTGTTATAATTGATCGAATCTTCTATCAAAGCTCTCCAGTAAATCAGGTAACATGCTAAAATGTCAACCATCACATCCAGTGAAAAACAAACGAAATGCGATCTTGTAACCCTCAGCATGACTATAAACTTCACCACCCGCTGGACCAGTTCGACTAAAAACTGAAAAGCCTGTAAAAGCTTTCATATTTACTCACACATCTTTATCGTTGGCATTAGGCTACCTTCAGTAGTTAATATGCTTTGACTGTTTTAACTTTGTTGCTTCTCGACAAAGCTTTATGAGCTTTTGTCAAACAAAATGTTTGCGACAGAACGTAAAAGTTAGCCAGACGGTGGAAAACAAATTGCTCTCAATTTAACGGTAGTCTACCGATAGAGAAGAGCGGTACTATTGATTGAGTGGGTAACTTCCTGCTCAGGTACTCTACTGTATGGCGGTGGGTGGGCGATTTGGTGGTACAGTGGTCAGCTATTTGGCTCCATACCAGAAGTTGCGGTTTCAAGTTACGGCGCGGGCAATACGTGAAATGTGTTTATTTTTGGTAGAATTTTAGTATCTTGTAAACAAAATACTTGAGGTCATTTAACGGGTGGCATTTGCTGCTGAAATAAAGTTTAACGAAATAAAAAAAATATTTTCATCTAATTTCCCATCAGTTACGTTGTTCAATATCGTTGCAAGAAAGCAAAAGTGCTGGAACAACCAAAAACCAAATTGTTCACCAGAAGCAAAAAAATTTCAAATTTTAGAAAAATATTCGTATCTTTTAAACCATTGGTTACGGAAGTGCCATTTTTAAAATGCTTTGCTGAAAAAATATAATCTTTCAAATGGTAATATTTAAATCTTTTACACGTGAAGAAGGACAATGTTTTAGGCGCTTACAGGAGTTGTAATTTTATTTTCGTGTACGCCAAAAATGTTGTAAACACCGCTGCTAAATGGATGAATACTGAAAATCAACTTTATTTTAAGCTGCATAAATTGCTGAAAGCGCCAAAGTACATATAAATATTAAAATTTTGAATAGCTATAAATGTGTGTCGTAATTTTTTGGGCTAAATTCGTTTGGTTTACAACATACAAAAAATGTGATTGATATGAAAACAATGTAAATGTAATTGACAATCTTCATTTGAAACTTTTAAAATGTTAACAGTACATATTATTATTCCACAGAAGACAAATGTGTACTTATTATAATGAGAATAAACAAAACATACGAATTGTTGTAGTCTCGTTTAGAACAAAAATAAAGTTAGTAAGTACATTAAGAAAACAGAACAACGTGCTAATTCTTCTAACATACATGGGTTAACGCACAAATAACTATAAAGCACAACCTGTATAATTGTAGTAAACACACTAACTTACTCTAAAAAGTACTGACAAAAGTACAAACAACAAATTTTATTGGAAATCAAACTTACATAACTTAAATGCAATATTTTAAAATGCTGTAAGCACCAACCGAACGTGTAATGTTTCCGTGTAAGTGATTTTGTCATTTCTTTTAAAATTGAATATTGTCGTAAATTTAAAAAAAAAACAGGTTTTGAGGTGAGTACATCAGTTGCAAAACGTATTATTGACAGAACGGCTAGTTTTTCCAATGTCATTCAGTTCTTACTATTTATTGTTCACGGGACCCAGATAGATAAAAAAAAACGAACTCTGCAAAATGATGTATAAAAATTATTTTCATAAGTAGTGGCGGTTACAGCAGTATTGCTTTCCTGCGACAATATATTTCTTTTCCAAAAATTGAAAACATCTATAAAAAGACTCAATATTTCATGTATTCAAAAAAAACATTTTAATAATCAAAATGAAATTCATCATTCGCACACTTTTTTATTTCATTAACTTTATGAAAGTAAAAAATTAATTTATAAAATATATAAACTCTGATTGTCCAACAAGGAATTTCGCCTTCTACAACAGTCAAATTGAGATAATTATATTAATAAATACAAATATTACGATACAGTTACGTAGCTGACGATATTTGATAAGATGTTTTAACAGAATATGAACCAATTAGGATATTGTATAAATTTGGAGAGCAGTCAATTTGTTTGTGATGTTATAATAAAATGTTTAAAGTGTGGTGAATTTTCATCACAGTCTGCAGTGTGCAGTAGTCCCTCAACGAATACTTTGATTTACTTTGGGAAAGTATTACTCTTTTCTTTCTAATTCTTGAAGACAATGTCTTACCAATATACGAAGAATGTTTGGATTTTTTGTTTTCCAAGTAACAGTGTTCGGCGTTGTATAATTTTCGGACCTTAGATTGAAAACAACAGAACTGTCTTTGCCACATCAGCGACACGTTCCATTATGGAAAATATTCTCAGTATCGCCCTAGTGTAAGACCACTATTCAGAAATGAAACGTTGCTTGAAATGGCTTTAACCATGTTTGGTGACTAGGTAAGAATATCCAGGTGCTTCTCCACCTTCCTCTCCCACATCTCCTTTCCCTTCCCATCGCCTTCAGCCACAGCCATTGGGGATGCCATAGTCTCACTGACTGCAGGTTGCACATAAAAAATTGTTTGAATTTTTTTTCTTCAACCGAAAATAATACCGATTTTCTTAGTGGGTTATATGTAAGATTGTCTAGATATAGAATTCTTAAAACGGTGCTCTAATTTTTTATTTTAAGTATATTTTTTTATTTAGTTAAAAACTTGACATCTTATATCTAATATATTTTATTTATTTATTTATTTATTGTTTCTTTACACTGTAGGTAAAAATGTTTACAATACAATTTGTTACCTCACTAGGACAAGCCTGTGTTGAGGTTAACAATAATTATACAAGTTAACAAAATAACACAAAATTATACAGATTTTGAAAGAACAATATTGTTGTATTTCTTACAGATTGAGATTATGGGTACCCAGTACCCACTAAACTGATGGCGCTAGGTAGTACATTAATGTAGACTTTTAGGGTGACCATAGTTTTGAGATCTGATTCAAAATAAAATAAAGTATTTTTTTGTTTTGTTTTTAAGATTAAGTTGTAAATAATAAATATATGTATATAATTTAACATGCTATAGATTTGGCAGGAGGAAGATGAAAAAAAAAACAGTTTAAACAAAAATAAAAATTATTTTAGCTTATTTTATAAACATACTCATTTAGCTAATAATTTAGAAAGGACAAAGTAGAGAAAATTAATTGGCAATCCTCGACTAACACAAATAATTTAAGATTCTTTTTAAAAGTGTACAAGGAATTAGATGACTTTATATGTTCTGGAAGGCTATTAAATATGAGTGGAGCTTGATAAAAATAATTTCTTTGACCAAAAGAAGATTTAGTTTGAATTGCCATAAAATTCAGACCAGAGCCAATTCTCGTAGTACGAATTTGCTGTGTTCTTTCTGCAATATTAATATTATTAAAAAATCTACAAAGCGTTTGTGTAATATATAACTGTTTTACGTTCATTACATTACATTCCTTAAAAAGTAAATGAGTTGGATATTTAATTTTTTTCTTGAACATAACTTTAAGAATCATTTTTTGGGCAATATTAAGTGGTTCTATATAAGTCTTTGCGCAGGATCCCCAGCACACTATATTATAAGAAAGCAGAGACTGGATTATTGCAAAATAAACAGTTTTTAATTTTTCTTTGTCTAGTATATGTCTCAGTTCTTTAAAGATATAGGTAAGTCTCCTAATATTATTTACTAACATATTAACATGATCATTCCATCTCAAGAATTTATCTATTTTTACACCAAGGTATTTGATGCTGACTACATTTTCTAAAGGGTTGCAGTTACATGTTTGAAAACAATTGTGAATAATCAAGTTGTGAGTTTCGGAAGGCTGACTTTTACTTGAAATGCTAAAAGTGATAAATTTGGTTTTTTGTGCATTCAAAGTTAATATATTATTGTTTAACCAACTATTTACCACTCTTAAACCTATATTACTTTTGTTGAAAGTTTTATTCCAAGTTTTACCTTCAAATATTAAGGCAGTGTCATCTGCAAAACTAACAATGTTACCAGGAATATTCAGACTACATAAATCATTTATATAAATAAGAAACAATATTGGCCCAAGCACACTACCTTGCGGGACTCCAAAGGAGATTGATTTACCCTCGCTTATTATCTTATTTATTTCCACTTGTTGTGTTCTGTCACTAAGATAAGATCTGAACCAGCCCATTGCTGTATTATTAATGCCTAAAGATGATAATTTTTTAAGTAGCAATTCGTGGGAAACAGTGTCAAATGCTTTTGATAAATCCAAGAACACCGCTATGGCTTTGTTGCCAGAGTCCAGCGCTCTTGTAACTTTGGTCAATACCTTTAAAACAGCATCACTCGTACCTTTATTTGCTCTGAAACCGAATTGATTGTCAGAGAGTAATTTGTATTTTTCTAAGAATGAAACTAATCTTGACTTGGCCAATCTTTCTATCAATTTTGAAAGAGTATTGAGCAAAGATATGGGTCTGTAATTAATATTCTCTGTAATATTCTTTTCTAAAACTACTATACAAACTACTATAATAAATTCTGGTAATAATTAAATGTTAAATGTAGAAAGCGATTGGAGAAGAGAAAGAAAAGCAGAATAAAGGTTTGAAGGTGGGTTGAATTGGATCAGTGTGCCGGTGGGTAGAGATTTAACATCATGATAAAACTTTATTTGTAATATTTGAAATAACATCCCTTACAATCTTGGAATATTTGTACTCAGCAAAAACATCAATGATTAAAATATGAAAAGGACGTACCCATCCAATAAGTTCTTATCTGCAACTTCTAAATAACTCGAATGTATCTGTCATCTCCAATAATGCTGCAGAAGTATATTATGCCAGACAAAAGAGAATCTTTAATGGACTTCCCGTTTCGCTGACCGAGCTTTCGTCAATAATAGAATGGAAGAATAAAAGTTTCGACCTCTCGCCCGACTCTTTTGGATCTGTGACGTGTTTAATGGTGTCGATGTCTTTCTTGCCTTTCATTCTGCACATTGGTTTATTATTCCCGGTCGGTTCCTTTGTGGTTGGAAAACTGCTTTTTGTGATAAAGTAATGATTAGCTGTCATATACTGGTATAGTGACAGGAAACTTTACAAGAAACGGATAATAATTGGGAATCGTTATATTGCGCTAAGTGAAAGGAAGACGAAACTGGGGAAGCCGCATTAAACGATGGCATGATCAATCGAATTAAAAAGTTGAGTGACTTAAATTACGAATTAAAAAGTTGGGTGAGTTGGGTGTAAATGTTATGAGTTGATATGACATTAGAGTATGTACATTCGAGTGAAAGAGATCGGAAAAAAATATTTCTTCGAATTTCGTCAACCCTGTATTACTAAATGTTGCTACGGCTGTTGAAAATAACATTTTTTTATTCTTTTTCACATATGATCCTCAGGTGGCGCAGATGACTTGAAATTGTGATAAAATTATCGATTCTTGAAAATTTCAAAAAAATAAAGGAATATTATTATGAACTTTTACTTTATTATCTCCGTTCGAATATAAAAAATAACAAGAATTTGTATATATATATTTTTTTAATTTCAGCCTTCAGTCGTGTCATCTGCGTATGGGGTAGCTCCCTGAAATCGAGTCAAAGAGTGGAGGGGAAGAGAGGTAACGATGAAAATAAAATCTATTTTGTGACGTTTAAACTGGATTAGATGAGGAGCTTGATACTAACAAAATCTGAAAAAACACACTTTTTTGTAGAATTTTAGGATCAGTGCGCCACCTGAAGATGAAGTAAAAATTTAATGATATTTTGTGTACTTTACAGGGTACCACCAAGGCGCCCATTGGTAATACAGGAAACGCGAAATTTGAAAAAAAGTTTTTTCACTCTGCGCTGATGAACATAGCACATAATGAGGCGATGTCCAAAAGTAATTGAAGCAAGGAGTGTGCGCACTGAGTGCGATTGAGTTGTGTGATAATCCACTTTCTCTGTCTACCACTGCGGATGAATAACGAGACGTTTAGTTTGTTACTTAGAAGATGAGATATGTAACACGATTAATGCAGGCATAGAATAAAGAAGAACGTGGAAGAAGGTGGACGTGTTTCGTTTTACAAATATTTTGCTGATCGGGGCTTAAATTTTCAAAATAAAAAGGTGTTTTATCATGATTTCTGAATTCAAATCGGATCGAAATCTTCGATGTCAGGCGAGTGTGAATTAGACAAAGCGCATGCTAAAAGGGCTAAATGGAACATATATGATTCCATTGAAACTTGTATGGAAGGTATTTATAATTTTCTTCACGATTCTACGTATACAGGGCATAATCATGCTTATTGGCATTAGAAACATGCAATATATATTAAACTGCAGAACATTTTTTTAAAATAATCTGCATATACATACCTACATATATAAAAAATCAATGTATGTTTGCTTGCTTTGTTTGTAGGTTTGTTCCTTATGCGATCCTAAACCATTCGTCCGCTTGCTATGAAACTTTGGGGATTTGATTTGCAAATACCCGTGATGGTTTCTATATGTAATAGCGAGCTCTGACGTCATGAAATTACGCAATGCTAAACCATTCATCCGATTGCGATGAAACTTTGGGGATTTGATTTGCACATAACCGTGATGGTTTCTATATGTAATAACGAGCTCTGACATTATGAAATTATGCAATGCTAAACCATTCATCCGATTACGATGAAACTTTGGGGATTTGATGTGCGCATGCCCGCTGGGGTTTCTATGTATACTGGTGAGCTCTGGCATTATGAAATTTGTATAAAAAATTGCAATAGGTGGAACGCGAGCTGCTTGAAAACTGAATTACTGGGACTGAAAGTATGGAAAGCAGGAGGGGAGAGGGGAACGCGGGAAAGGTGTTCGCGTGGTAGGGAAGCAGGAGAAGGGAGTGGGGAGAGGGAAAGCGGAGGGGGAACGCGAGGGAAAAGGCCGCGAGAAAGGAAGGGGAACGGGACGAATGGAAAAGAACGGACGCGGGGAGAAAAAAATAACTTTATTAAGTGGAATTGCAAGGCATGTCGGGAACTCACTAGTTATAAATCATGGTTTACCTCTTCTTTAGACGATGGCAAAACAAAAAGTTAAAATAATTATAAATTGTCGGTACTCTTACGTAAATTACGGTTTGACATGTATGTTTTATTTTAATTTAATTATTAATTTTCAATAAAGAAAGACAAACATTCCCGGGTTACGAATAACCCAACAATGTTTGAAAATCTCCTACTACCACCACAGAGATCCGAAAATGTTGCTTGTGTTATGATGGAGGACTTAGACAGCCGAGGAATCGAACACGCGACGACGGTCGGGTGGGACCCAAGCGCTGTGCACCCTCAACCACTGACTGGTCAATATTATAATATGGGTATTCGAATTGCAAGGCCAATTTACATTTCACACCATGGTTATATTGTGTATATATATTTGCGTTAAAGTTATAGAATTAAATAGGCACGTGAATATAAATATTATATGAAATGAATAAAGCTAAGGTTTATTAATAACAATTGGCATCAGCACTTGGCCAGTCTAACCCCACGCATCCGCAAACTCTCTTATGTCTTTCTAACCCTAAGAAATATCCTTACTACCTCAACTCTTAAAACTGTTTACTACGCTCTCTGCCAATCTCTACTAGCATACGGCATTATAACTTGGGGTGGCTGTGCACAATCTATCATCGAACTTCTACTAAAAGCCCAAAAAATGGTAATACGTGTCATTAACAAGCGACCGACAAGATACCCCTCCAAACGACTCCTCATCGAGTATAACGTCTTAAACATACGGCAACTCCATCTTGCTAATACATTTCCTGTTCAAATACAAAAACAAAACTCTCTTACAACACAACACCACCAGAACAATAACCAACAGACACTACAATGTACCTACACTACACACCACGTCAGCTCAAAGACAATTTTTCTTCCTAGCTCCTAAAATCTTTAACCTTATCCCTGAAAACTTAAAAACGTTGAGTCAACCCCATTCCTTTAAAAAACAAATAACGAAATGGATCCTTACACAATATGGAATACATTACAATTTTAACACCCATTCACTTTACACTCTATCAATTTAATCACCTTTCAAACAAATCATAATATATCTCTATTTTCTAAATTAGCGGCATTGCATGTGCAAGATTAATTAGTATGATCTATATCTAACAACTCCTCCAATTTCTTATTTTACAATAATTCTCTAACTTCTCCATCTTCTTCTTGTAACCCAATCTAACTATAAGTATATCATTTTCTAATTATAGAAGATCTGTGTGCATAGTATTAAGAGCAGGCAAAACGTAATATATCCTTATTTACTATCTAAGCAGCATTATATGTATAAGACTGATTCTGTGAACTATATATCAATAATTCCTTAATATACTAATAATAACTTATCTTTTCCAATAATTCTTTAACTTCTTCACCTCGTTCTTGTAATCCAATATAACTACATAAACTCTCTTATTGTAGGAGAATTTGTGTGCATAGTATCAATTAGTGAAAAATTTCAACCTATACTAATGAATGTATATTCGCAAACTGTAAACTTCACCCGCCATAACACAGGGTCTTCCCTAGCATGGAGGGTGAAATATCACAAAAAACTATATGTACTTTCGATAACTCATGTATTATATAAATAAATAAATAAAACTGATAACTTTTAAATTCTAAGCGCTTAACTTATTGCTTAAATTTAAAACACTTATCCCAGTTATAATAATAATTCATTAGGCTGTTAAAAACTTACATGGGTTGTTAAGAACCAACTTCAATTAATTAACTTGAAAAACATTTATTAGTACCATCATAAAAGTAGGTAATACGCTACGAGGGTAGTACCATAATATATTATATCAAACTTCTCTACTCAACTTATTCCATACAATCATAAAATTCCCTCGCATAAATATATATTCGTGAGGCACTTGGGGGAGTTGTAAGAGAGGTATAACGATATTTATGAGAACAAATGATAAATTTGCATACTCCGGAATAAAATTTTGATGAAAAGAAATTTGGTGAAATTCTTTTAGGGATTCGGGAAAAGAACGCAAGTTAACAAACTCTGAACAATAAAGATACTTTGAATATTTTCTTCGCCTAATTTCAAATACGATGTTTTTGTAAGGGACATTGAACCCGCAATTATTAATCCAATTTTTTTAATTTGTGTATCTACCTATCTTTACCGCACAGGACTCCTATCTGTCCGAAACCAATGAGACTATGAGTGTGAGAGCTCCAATCGGGATTAGTTTTGAGGTTGAAGGGAGCAGAGAGGTGAATAAGGTGGGGAGAGGAAGTATGGAAAGTACCTGGATTTTCACACCTGGTCATCAAATACGGATAATGCCATTTCAAGCAACGTTTCTGTTCTAGACATTTTTGTTTTGAAGAGTTTTAATTTCAATGTACATGTAAGTCCTCCATCACAACACAAGCAAAATTTTCGGTTTTCTGTGGTGATAGTAGAAGATTTTCAAACATAATTGGGTTATTTGTAACCAGGGAATGTTTGTCTTGCTTTTAAAAAAAAAGAAGTTAATCCTGGAGAAGCGAGCGTTGCTCACGAAACATGATGGTTTTTTATAAACAATAAAATTATTATTTGTAGGCAGGAATACTAATATATCAACGGAAGTGTGACCGGACAACTCAGAATCATGCCGTTTCAACACCTGCATTGAAAAGTCATTAAAAGTGATGAAAAAATATATTTAAAAATGGCTACATAGGTTACCATTTTTTATGAATTTTAAAAAGGGGTGTTGAAATTGCATGATTCTGAGTTGTCATGGAATCCAACGGAAGATGCTCCGTGAAATTAGCATCAATGATCCCTTCTAAACCGGTACAAAGTGGGGATACACGCGAAACGCGCCTATCACGTGTACACAGTTGACATTTGTCATATGAGAATGGGTCGTTTCTACGATTCGTTCTTGAGATCAACAGCTCGGCTGAGGAATGGTCTGCTGGCTGGTCTCTTCAAGACCCGTGTTCACTCCTTTCTCTCCTCAAAATTTGATGATATTTATGCATTAAATAATTAACAACATTTTACCAAAATACTTCGCAAATAAAATTATATTCAACAAGGACATTCACAGACATAACACAAGGACGTGCAAGGAAATCAGGCTTCAAAAAAGGGAAAAGGCGAATACGCAGAACAGTTAACTGTACGAAGGGATGAAGTTATATAACACGCTACCAGAAACTTTAAAGTCCACACCAATTGGAATGTCCAAGACGTATTGTAGGAGCCACATAAAACTACATAAAATTTAGTTTGCAATATGAAATATTACAATTAATTAGAAATTTGTAAACTTAAACGAACAAACTACTAAAATAAAATTAATAAATAAAATAAAAATACCCTCCACACAAGATCCTGAAAGACGACATAGGAAAAAGCCAGATACTTACCAATACTTCCTCTGCTTCCACTATAAACACCCATTCGGTAAGTTCACATCCCCATTGTTTCCAGATAGCGCAGCTTTTATATGCAGTCACGTAAAAAAAGCAGTACAATTTAATGTACCTATAACGTATTTACGCTATTGGCGGATGTGAATATGCAATTTCGTATTGGAAGCCAACGATCATAACCATAACTCTATATTATTACCTGGCGTCTTCCCGATATACCTTAATTTATATGGAACATTGCGAAAATCCATCGCTAATTCTGGAATTTATCTTAGTTAATTAATACGTGGAGTTTGACCTTACTAAATTACTCTTGGGGGTATTCCATCTTACTTAGAGGAACTTTAGCCGAAGTAGGCGACTCGATGTTATTATGTTGGGTGTGAGCAGATTGATGTAGTTAATCTGTCAAAGGCGTCGATATTTTATCAGAGAGACGTCGTTAGATTATTCAACACAATTTTATATTAGCAATCCGAAAGTCGTGGGTTCAAACTGACTTGTATTGTTTCTTAATTTAATCAATTAAAATAATGTATGGTATATTTGCGGTACGTTCCAGAATGGAAAATACTCTCAGTATCGCCCTGGTGTATGACAACTTTACTTGACGTGATTACCCAGGTACTTCCCCACCTTCCTATTTCTACCTTCAGCCTCACAATATACCCCAATTGAGGATTCCATAGTCTCACTGGCTCCAGACGGTTGGGAGTAGTTGGGACTCTTGTGTATTATTCACATAAAAGGTATTTTAAGAAGATAACTATAATTATGTATACTTTTATAATATTTTATATTTAATGACATCATTATTTCTACTTTCAGCCTCACAATATACCCCAATTGGGGTTTCCATAGTCTCATTGGCTCCAGACGGTTGGGAGTAGTTGGGACTCTTGTGTGGTATTCACATAAAAAATAGGTATTTTAAGAGGATAACCAAAATAATGTATAATTTTATAATATTTTATATTTAATGACATCATTTTTCGTAAACGTAAAATTAAAAAAGGCTAGATTATTTTATTACTTTTTTTAGAACATAGAGAAGTAGATGAAATATTTTGAGAAAGCAACCCGGATAACACAGGTATATTCCAGTGAGACGGGCATCGAAAAACCCAATGTAAACATGCTTTATACAGATAAATAAAAAAAAAATAAAAAAGTGATTCCAGCGGCGAATCACGTAGGTACAAATGATGACGGAGTGAATGTTTATTTTTTATTTTTATTTTTTATTTTACTTTATTTGGGAAACAAACAGTTGTACATATTTTATTAAATAATTACATTTGACAAATTTGCATGAACCAGTGAAGTTTCCACATTTGAGAATATAGAATTTAAAGAAAAAACAAAAAACTCATTAATATAAGAAGTTATACATACATAATACCTAACTAGATTACAGAAAATCAGATGAAACCAACATAATAAAATCAGATGAAACCAACATAATAATTCATACGAAAATCAGATGAAACCAACATAATAAGAGAAAAACAATAAAATAAGGTACACAGCAGGATTCACGATCAACAATCTGTTTTGATCTTCTCCGTTACATATTTTGTGAATTGAACTGAGGACAAATGGAAAATATCAGCGTCTGAAAGGATATTGTTATATTTTGTGCACGTCCTTTTCAGAAATGCATGTTGTGAGTAGTTAGTTTTTGATTGTGGGATGTGGAATAGTTTGTTTGTTCTTGTATTACGTACTGGACAGTGGAAATGGATGTTTTCCAGAAGATAGTTGCTGTCAACAGCGTTGTTGATGATTTTGTATAAAAATTTCTTGTCGGATATATTTCTTCTCTCTTTTAGTGATGTAATTTTATGGAATGCTAAGGAATCTTTTACATGTTCTGATATTCGGAACGATTTAAAGTCTAAGTATTTCAAAAATTTGTTTTTGGATTCTTTCTAACCTTTCAATATTGACTTTGTATTGGGGATTCCAAATCACTGATCCAAATTCTGGTCCAAATGTTACAATGTTATCAAAATCAGCGTGGATGAAATAAAAATATCGATTAAATGGCAAAGCTTATAGTTTTCAACAATATTGCCGTGGAATACTTTAAAGGAAAGAGCCGTATTATTTTAACATGGTTGTGAAACTTTTAAACCAGTGTTTAGAGGAGAGGGTTACATGTCATTAGATTCGAGAAGGGCGTGATCATGCCGTTATTCAAAGCAAAAGGGTCATGTATGTAATGTGGGAATCGTAGGGCTATTAGCCTGCTAAGTTCAGTCGGCAAGCTGTATGGTAGAATATTGATTGAAAAGGTTAGAATGGAAACAAAGGATCAAATATGGGATGTGCAACGTGCTTTTATGAGTGGAAGGGAGTACATGGACCAGATTTTTTCGTTGCAAAGTCATCACCGAGAAGTTTCTGCTACAAAACTAGAAACACTTCTGGGCCCTTGTAGATTTACAAAAGTGTTAATACGACCGAGTGTTTAGAAAAAAGCTAGGAAGGTATTATCCAAGTATGAAGTTAATTCAAATCTCATACAGATAATCAGGTCTCTGTACGAGGAAAGTGTCATAGCTCATAAAATATACGTTTAAATATACCTACCCAACGTCATATTTTACATTTTCTTTACGATGAATTGTAATTGTAATATATTTTCGAATTGATTTTAAAGCACGAAGGGATGTTTAGCAAACAACAACAGATGTTTAGCCAAACAATCACTCACTTAGTGATAATAATAAACCATTTCCGTTGCACTTACAAAATAAAGGACGCAAACTCAATCTGTTAGAGCAGTTAGAAATTAATAAAAACTCTAATAATCAGAAAGCTATTTTAATTAATGAACAAACAAATATAATTCGCTCGCCACTTTTAGATATATTTAAATCCAGTCCAAATACCTAACTGTGTTATTAAGTAAATACATGAGTCATAGTGGGTTATCCAAGAGAATGATGACCATTTCAAATATCAATTGTATTATAAGGTAAATCCTGATGAATCATCAAGGGTTTATTTTATGGAATAATTAACGACCTTCAGTCAAATTTAAACAATCCAGTAATTGGGAAACTTAACCATTAATATTTCAGTCATTTTACTTAGAAGTTTAGGGACACAGGTAATAATAATTAAAAGCTATTCATTTTGTCATCATAAGTACCTGTCTAGAAATGACATAAATACATCGTCTGTAGGTGGTAACAACCACAGTTTGATAATGCCTTCAAAGGGCGAAACGGCTGTAACTCATAATAATAATTACGAAGCAGAAGCAGAACTTGTTTATAATAAACTGTTTTTATACATTGAATAATAATATTATTAAATATATAAAATAAATAAAAAAAAGTCAGAAATATGTTCTTATCGGTGTTAGAAAGGAAAAACAACACGCTTTATATTCCAATCTAAAAAATAGCCACCAAAAAAGTAATATGTACACTTTTATGTACAAAGTTTTGAATCGGAAATTGAAAAAAAAAATTGAAACTTCGGGAATTTTTATAAATTATTTTTACATAGAGCGACAAAAAAGTGAGGTTACAATATGTGTTTGTTGTACATTTGTCTAATAAAATATGCATGTATTTTTTTTTTTTTATTATCAGTTATTTTACTTAGAAAAAACGTAAGGTGAGCCATTTTGAAAACTTTTTTTATGTTTGTATGCAAAATTTAAATAATAAAAAAAATATGTTTATTTCGAATTCTATAATTTTAAAGCGCATTTCATCACCTTTCTAAAACAGTTTTTGGTTTTTGAATGTGCTCAGAAATATTCCAAATATTTGCATTTTATTGTAAAACGAAAATATTTTGATCATCTGAAAATAATGCCAAATTTTTAAACTTAAAAAAACATTCTTACTCATATTTAGATATAGAGGTATTTAGAAAAAAAAAATAAAAGGACCGGAGTTCCTTATTCTATGCAATTTGTTCAGATTATTTTATGTATGATTTAAAACATCTAATTTAACAATTCACAATAGCTATCTTTGATCTGTTTTTCGCTATAAAAGGTGAAAGTAAAGTTAATTAAGAATATTAATGTAGGTTCCTGCTGGTAGTTCCGTGTCAGTGTTTTTTCATGGATTCCGGGCACAGGAAACGGAAGGGATCGCCGTAGATCAGTGGAGGTGGAAAAACACGACTTTTAAGGCTCTACTTCCGGCAGGAGATTGTTCCCCATCAAATATTTTAAGATAGATGCTAGAATTTGGCGCCAGTGCCAGAATGATTTGCACCAGAATGAAATATTTTAGAAATTCTTTCAGCTTCACAAAACCTACAATTACTAGATGCATCCCATGATTTTTTACGGGTTTTGCGCTGGTGTTCTTGCACACTTGTCAAACAAGTTTTACACATTTAAAAAATAGGTTTTCCGATATTCTATAAAACAATTATTTGTCCAATATTTGCTAGACACATTATTTTATTTGCTATTCTTATGAAATATCAAAGTAGGTACATAATATTCATTCTGATAAAGACTCGTGGGTAAGAATTTTTCAAAACACATAATGTTTTTTGTAGAAATGTTAAAATGTATTGAAAAATTATACCATGCAAATTTAATTTCACCACGACATCTCGAAAGCCATTTCAGAGGATGTATTAAGAGGGAATAACCAGACAAAACTGGAAATATGTCATTTTTAAATCAAATTTTAGACATATTGACTCTTTTCTACAAAAAAATTTAAATTGATTTCTAAAAACTGTTATTTTATCTAGTAAAGTTTTTCATGTTTTAAATTTTAAGAAAATATGTTTATTTTTAGTACAATAAGGTTTTATCGTAGGTCGTTGGCAGATTTTTTTAAATTTTCAAACAAAATTTTGTATTATACAACACACATTTCAAATCATATAATCATGCAGTAAAACAAATCAATAATTTATCTGGGAAAGCTATGTTTCAGAATTTTAATTTTAGTTAAAATAAGATCATTTAAAAAAAGATCCACATACTTGTTTTGTGACGAAATACTTCAATTTGTCTATTTATTTTCGGTCTTACAAACTAATATATTTAAGATTTTTTTTTACATTCTTATATTGCTTAAACATTATTGAAAAATTATAAATACTTATAATAAAAAAAATAATTACAAAATTTTAATAGTTTTATCATCACGCCTTTCAACATTTTTGAATGTAGTTATAAATTAAAGCAATTTTAAATAAAAGAAAATCGATATTGAGTTATTATTTTTAAAATATGGTAAGGAGAATAATTAATGTTTCTCATTGGAACCGCCCTGTACAGTCGTAAGAACATCTTTCGACGAAATATGAATTCTCGGCCGCTGGCTGGTTAATGGCGCTTAAGGTGTGACGGGCAAGGCTTTCAGTGACTTATTTAATTTGTGAAAAGCTCTCCTCAAATTCTGATGAATCAGTTCGTATAATTATAAGACTATTAGAAGATTTCCCGTAAATGCAGTTTAGTTCACTTTGACATTTACAATTTCTGCAACTCTGCGTCAAATAAAAGAGAATTTTTGTCAGAAATTTAATTTTCCGTCCATATTAAAATTGTTTTCATTTTAGAATTGTTGTGTGTTAGGTAAGTAGAAATTAATACATACAATATTTTTTAAAAAATGCCGATGTTTATGGTGATATACCTACGTGTAAGTAACTATTTGGTTATCATATTAAAAATGAGACATCTTATTCAAAAATCAAAAAAAAAGTTAAATCATTCTATCTCCGTAGAACATGAAATCAAATAATATTGTATACCTAGATCGAATATTGATTAAATATCTGGAAATTACTATCATACACTGTATTCATAAACTTCATAATAGTTAGTAGTTTATAATAATTAGAAATTAATATTAATATTAATTTTAATATTATAAATAATATACTTATTACTATGTAGTATTTTAAAAACAAGTAATATACTTAGTAATTACTATGTAAAACCTAAAAGTAAAATAAGAAAAATGAGATATTTCTTACAATCAAACTGATTGATCAGTTTTGTAAGATTTGTAACATAAATATTGTAAAAGTAAAAAAAACTGAATAAACATATTAAAAAATATATATATATCCCATCATATGGTAAAAACAGTAATTGCTTTAGCTTATATGCATTTTTTTTTTTTTACAGGAATACCGCACAAGAATCTCAACTGCCCCCGTCTGGAGCCAGTGAGACTATGGTATCCCAAATTGGGGTATGTTGTGAGGCTGAAGGTAGCGGGGAGGGGAAGGAGGTGGGGAAGAGGAAGGTTGGGAAGTACCTGGCAATTCAGATCTGGTCACTAAACACGGCTAAAGCCATTTTCAAGCAACGTTTCAATTCTGAATGGTGGTCTTACACCAGGGCGATACTGATAGTATCCTCCACTCTGGAACATGCCGCAAATATACTATATATTATTTTAAATGAATTAATTGTGAAATATTATAATCAAATAAAATTTATTTGCGCATGCCGGGTTCGAACCCGCGACCTCCGGAATGTGAGTCAAGAGTCTTAGCCACTGTGTCTAACCACTGAGTCTAACACACCATGATTGGTTTATTCAAGAGAAAATAGGTGATTATAATTTACTCTAATAAGAAGCACCAAAATTATGTTTTGTTTTATTTAACAATCTCTAAATCTTCTACTAACATGTTAAAAAAAAATTCACATCATCAATTCTTAATTTTCGTTATTTGTGCCGTGTTGTCCTACCTCCTTCTTTAGCCAACGTTTCTGACAGCGTTGCAGTGTCCATCATCCGGCAGATCCGGTAGATGTGTGATCTACGGGATCTGCCGGATCTGCCCTGATGATGGACACTGCAACGCTGTCCGAAACGTTGGCTAAAGAAGGAGTTAGTACAACACGGCTTAACACCCCAAAAACAAATAACGAAAATACTTTTGGCCGTGAAAATCTTAAAACATATCAATTCTTAAGGTTTCAAAATTTTATATCTCAGTTTTCGCAAACAAATGATTTTTGGAGTTACAATATCTTTGCTCTGCGATGTCGTTGATGGAACTAAATGCTTGTTTGATGTATAAAAGGCGGACGGGTCCGGTATTCTGGAAACACATTAACAGCTTATTTGAAAAGTTAAAGTCGCCAGGTTAATCAAATAACACGGGCCTTTGTGCATTATAACTTTTAGTGGAATGTAAAAAACAAACGCTAGTCAACACAACTGCTGTATATCTTGCTAACAACACGATAAACTGATTTTTAAGTTGAACTAGCAAGTTCCCAGCATGCGTTGCTATGCCACTAATAAAGAAATTGTTTTTCCCTGCGTGTCTTTTCCCATTCGTCCCGTTCGGCCTCTCCTTCCCCACCCATATATTTTCCCCTTCCCCTTCCCCTTCCCCTTCCCCTTCCCCTTCCCCTTCCCCTTCCCCTTCCCCTTCCCCTTCCCCTTCCCCTTCCCCTTCCCCTTCCCCTTCCCCTTCCCCTTCCCCTTCCCCTTCCCCTTCCCCTTCCCCTTCCCCTTCCCCTTCCCCTTCCCCTTCCCCTTCCCCTTCCCCTTCCCCTTCCCCTTCCCCTTCCCCTTCCCCTTCCCCTTCCCCTTCCCCTTCTCCCGCTCAAACGACCCGCCAACCCCCATCCCGCGTTCCATATATTCAGTCCCAGTACATCCAGTTTTCAAACAGCTCGCGTGCCACTTATCTACTATAATTTTTTGTTCAAATTTTCATTTTTCATATAATGTTACAAACATTCAATTTTGTATTTTATAAGAACATTCAATCAAATTCGGTACCTAACACAGGTACCTATTTAAAATACCTATGATTCTTACTTAAGCGTCGTACACACTTGTGTAGTGTGGTGTGTCGTGACTACAAATTAACCAATCATCTTCGTCGCTTGTCGACACGCCACAACCTACAAATATGCTTCTGGCGCGCCACGATACACCACACCACACAAGTGTGTTTCCGCCTTTACTTAGTATTTCAAGTAAATTCATTAAAAGAGTTCATTCGAAAATTTTATTTTGATTAAACAATCATTGTTTTGCAAAATGTCGCTGTAAAATTCATGTTTGACAGTTTCGTAAGAGTTTTGTAATTATTAATTAAACTTTTCAGATGTATTGCCATGTGGTTGTAATTATCCAGAAACCTTAGTTAGTGTTGAAAGAAGGTACATATTTTGAAAGTTTCAAACATTTCCTGTGCTTATTATAGCAATACATAGATAAACGACATATATATGTACATACATATAATTTATTTTTTATTTATTTATTTAACGCCCAGAGCGCTTTTACATGTTTAGTATGCTAGCATTGGCGCTACTTGCGGCCAACGCTCAACCCAAAACCTGGAAAGGACATGCAATAAACAAGCCGGCGGCTAGCTCTGCACAGCCGGCGCGAGCAAGGTCCCTCTTAAACCCAGGGCGAGTGTCTGTGGTTCGCTTGTTAATTCCTACTCCCCTTCCTTTCCTCAAAATCTCCAGGTCTCCTTCCTCAATCAGAACACAGTTGTTATGCACGAAAAAGGGTTTTATTCAATTAAAGGTGAACAGGGTTCTACAAAAGGCCAGCATCGGCACTACACACATGAGTATTTGGCTATCTCTAATTAATTCTATCATAACGGGGGGAGCTTCTCTCAACTCTCTCTACACGTGTTTAGTGAATTTAAATGTCAGTTCTTAGCACACAGAGGGGTAGCAAGGTTCATTGGTACTCACAAGCAGGAGATAGGCGGTCGGCAGACAGGATTCTGGGTAGGCGTAAACCTCTTTAAGCACAATACACAATTAAAGTAAAACATCGTGAGCGTTTACGGAGAGCGCCTAGCGCGAATCACGGAGAACACAGTTATTCTGCCGAAGGCCGGCGAAGGAATGGGAGCGGGGAGCCGCTCGGCGCTTGGCACGGGCGCCGCGCGGTGCGGGGAGAGGGGCGGAGGGCCTGTGCAAGGGGTCAATTCGCTATTAGCTCGCACGGGAAACAATTCCGTAACGTAACAAGTAGTACAATTATTTCATGATAGTTGATTTTTAAACAGTTACAAGCTACAGATACAGCTGACAAGCTACTTGCAGTAGCTTAGCGGGTGTAAATTCCCATTGTATGCAATTTTATACAATAAAAAAATAAAATAAAATAAAATTAGAGTATATTTTGATTATTAGATATATATGTAACTTGGAATCTCATAGAACGTGCCCCGGAAAAAGAAAATTTTGCGTTGTAAAGCATAATACGATTTAGATAATGAATGTTTACGCTAGAGGCGTACTTTCACGTGCGTAAAATTAATTGTTGAAATTTCAAACAACATATTTTTACGTTCAACATTCATCATCACCCTGATTCCTAAGGGGAAGTCGAGATCATAACATTCAACTAACTGCCTTCACGCCTCTGCTGAAACCGTCTGTAGTCTGTATTTCTTTCATTTCAGTATTCCTGTAACGAGTTTCATAATTTTCAATTAGTTGCTTAACGAAGAAATATGGCTGAACGAAAGGTGTGAAATTTAAATACGGTGTCTAAAGACAATTAAAGAGAAGAGAACACTCGGATGTTGAAACTGCGTCACAAGTCATTATTTTTTATGTCTTGCTATTCGAGAAAAAATAAACATTTAGGTATGAATATAAAGTATGTTCACATTTATTTTCCATAGCTGATTACAATACGAATTATAATACTAATTACAATTACGAATGCGAATAGTCAGATGCTACGTGTTTTCGATATTATTTTATGGAATGGAAGCATGGACGCTTACTGAAGAACTAATTAGGCGACTTGAGATGTGTTATGTATGTTCATTCAGTCTGCATCAAACTGCAGGAGCAAGAGAGCAGTGCGCGCGCACATTTTCCTTCTCTCTTTCTATCATATAGATGGAGCTAAAGAAGTTTTACTTCAGTCGTATGGTCTAAAGCAAACTCGTTTTTTTTACGGTAGGATCCACTAGATTCCACGAAAATAATTTCCCCCAGGCCTTATGTCATCTTAGCGGATGCTATGTGGAGGGTTTTTTAAGGAAAGGAAGAAGAGGAAGTGCTAGAAAGGAAATAGGCCTAAGGGGAGGGTAGGAATCTAGGGGTCAGTATGTCCAGGAGTGACGAATGTACGAATCCATCCCTTCAACTGCTATGCAAGACGGTAAGTCGAGGGATTCTGGCTGGAGAGGTCAAAAGACCTCCATAACTAGTCTCTCTCGATCCAGATGGGCAGACCCAAGGCCGTCAAGACCTTGCCAAACCTCACACCATGAACCCTTCCTAACGTAATGAACCACTTGGAATGATCTATGGCAGAGGTGTTGGTTATCTGATAAATGGTTCCCGGGATGGCGATACCCATACCCGCCTCCCAAAAGTGTTACATGAAACTGCTCTAAAGTATTGGAATTTGGACAAAAAAAACATTAGTTTTTTTTCATTTGCACCATCATGTAGAATCACATTCCGAAGTTAGTGTGATTCGTACCCGTAGGTACACATTATATATGAGTAAACTTATATACATAGGTTTATTATAATTATAAATTATCTTATTGGTGCAAAAATTGTTCTCCACGGTTTCATTTTTATAATTCTATTAATCCTATTTTAAAGGTGAAAGTTCGTATGGATGTATGTTTGTTACTCTTTCACGCAAAAACTACTGAATGGACTTTAAAAATTCTTTCACTGATAGAAAGTGCATTATTTGCGAGTAATATGGGCTGTATATATTGGTAAGCTCTGGCGTTATGAATAAGCTCTGGCGATATGTAATTATTTATCGTACGTTTTCTGTCCCTAACAAAATCGAGTTATTGCAAACGTCAAAAGAAAAGCAAAACAAACGGTTGCTGTTTCGATAGCTGATTGGAAGCTTGTTACTTTCTTCCGCGGAGTTCGGAATCTCTACCTATCACTGTTGGAATGAAAAAAGGGATGAAGGGGAAAAAATGGGATGTCCACCGAAAACAAGATGACCCTACCTTGCTGATGACGTCCTGGGGTCCCACACTCATGCACTCAAGATAACTCCACGGTTGAAAGCACGTATCTTGCGCGGATCCGGGTTTTGACTATAAAGCGACGAGACCAAAGTATTTGGGCTGCCAGTACCGCGCGGTGTTGAAATTGCACTAATTTCACGGTTAGGAATCAATCTTGAACCGGTGACAATAGCAAGATGGATATATCAGGATAGGTAGGTAAGACGGGAGGGATACATGGGAGTAGGTATAGATTTGCCCGAACATATACCGCCCGCCAAAAATACCATTTTTCCAACACCCATCGAAACTGGCCAAGAAACCTACTCCTAACATTTAAAAGACTATGAAAAGAAACCTATTCCTAACATTTAATCTATTCCTTACAAACTAGGTGCACGTGAAACTACAGACTATACGTGCAGAATGTAAAGAAAAAATTATAACTCGAAAACCATAACTAAACAAAAGATAGCTGAATCACAATCAATGCGAAACCATTGAAAGCATAAAACAAAAAAAAATATATATGAACCTATTCCAATATTCATATAAAAAAGAAAAAACGTTACTATCTTATTCTACAGGTAAGAGGCAAAGCTTTGCGACAGGCCCTAGATATACACCATCGCTGGTTTGTACTGAGGCTAATCTTACGACCCCGTCAGAGCCCGGTTTCACCTCCCTTATCCTGCCGAGCGGCCATTTCAACGGAGGACTCCTAGTATCTTTGATGACCACTAGGTCATTCACTTGAAGGTTACGGGTAGTCTTATACCATATGACTCGATTTTGTAAGCTTGTAAATATTCTGTATTCCAGCGCTGCCAAAAATGTTGTATCATTTTCTTTAAATGTTCCCACCGATTGAGACGATTTATTTTAACCTCTGAATAGTTATATTCTGGAATCGAAATTAACGGTTCTCCAATTAAAAAGTGACCTGGAGTAAGGGCCTGAATGTCCTCAGGGTCTGAGGTTAGAGGACAGAGAGGACGAGAATTTAATATGGCTTCTATTTTATGTAATATGGTTGTAAATTCCTCAAACGTCAATGAAGTGTCCCCTATTACTCGTTTTAAATGATTTTTAACGACTCGAATGTTCCCTTCCCATAGTCCTCCGAAGTGAGGACTGGAGGGGGGGTTAAAGTTCCACACTATTCCCTTTTCTGAACATGTACGCATGACTTGTTCATCATTACGACAACTATTTAAAAATTTTTGTGTTCCAATCAAATGGCGTTTCGCCCCAACAAAGTTCGTACCGCAATCCGAATAAATGGCCTGACAAATACCCCGTCGTGAAACAAACCTATCGAGGGTAGCGATGAAATTGTCAAACGAGAGATCTGAGAGAACCTCGAGATGAATCGCCTTCGTTCCTATGCAAACAAAAATCGCAAAGTAAGCCTTGTATGTCTTAGCACCTCTGCGTTTTCCTTCCTTTAGGACGTATGGGCCGGCCAAATCCACCCCCACACGATTGAATACGCGGTTCGGTGTGACACGCGCTTCTGGCAAACTGGCCATGAGTGGAGCTGACGGAGATGCTCGCAACCTTGCGCATCTCACGCATTTTGAATCTAGTTTCTTTATTTTATTACGGGCAGATATAATCCAGTAATTTTGTTGAATTAGGAACTGCAAGGTTCGCGATCCGGCATGTAAATAAACTTTATGATAGTATAATATAAGAAGCTCGGCTATTTTACTATTTTTAGCAAGTATTATTGGAAACTTGGAATTGTAATTTAACTGTGAATTGCGAAGCCGCCCGCCAACGCGAAGTAAATTCTCGTGGTCAATAAAAACATTTAATTTTTGAAAGGTCACTGGGGTCACCCCATCCCCTTTGAGTTTTCTGATTTCATCTGGAAAATGGAACTGCTGATCGCATTTTAAGATAACTTTAACAGCGTGATTTCTTTCGGAGCAGGTCAGAATTCCGAATCTGCGTGCACTCCTGCTTCGTTGCCGCGTATTGTAAATAAACCTAAGCGACCAAGCGACCACATTCCGAAGACGATTCCAAGAAGAAAATCGGAAAAATTGTAGGCCCTCATAGTAATCAAGCGGCCTGAAAACTGTTGAGACATGGGATTTTACTTCCGGTAGCTCTTCAACCTTTAATTTTTCCGGTAAAGACAATGGCCACTTCTGACTTGGCTGAGCCAACCAAAGAGACCCTTGAAACCACAATTGGTTATCTATTATTTGCGATGGACATAAACCGCGAGAAGCAAAATCGGCTGGATTTTCTTTTGACGCAACGTGGTACCACTTTGCGTCCTCGATTTCATCAATAATTTTGATAACGCGGTTCGCGACAAAAGTTTTCAAAGTATGAGGTGGTGTCTTGATCCATGATAAAACTATGGTGGAATCGGAAAACAATATTATTTCTGTAATTTTCACGAGAGTTTCTATCGATGACTTCGTCATTTTTACAAGCTTTGAAAGTAGGTAAGCTCCCATAAGCTCGAGACGTGGTATTGATAATATTTTCAGCGGTGCAACTTTAGATTTACTCGTAAGTAATGTGACTTGAGGCTGTGCTTCGTTCGTAACCAAATATATACAAGCCGCGTAACCTAATTCACTCGCATCTGAAAATCCTACTAAAGTACAATTTGAGTTTTTTATTGTACTGCAATGTCTCGGTATTTGTAAATAACATAACCTAGGTAATTCATCCAAGAAATTTTCCCATAAATTAACAATATTTTCCGGGAGGGATTTATCCCAACCTAACTTTAATTTCCATAGTTCCTGTAGAAGACATTTCACCTTAAAAACAACAGGTGTTATTAATCCAATGGGATCAAAAATACGTGCAACACAGCTCAGTATTGCGCGTTTTGTAAAAACCTTTTCTTTTTCTTCTACTGAGTACGAAAATGTATCTTTATCAGGATTCCAAATTAATCCTAAAATTTTCAACGAGAAAGATGTTCTATCATCAAATGCAACTTTACCACTCGTGTGGCTCCGGTGCTCAATTGGAATGTTATTTAAAACTGACTGCGAATTGCTCATCCATTTTCTCAATTGAAAGCCTCCTTTTGTAAGGAGTTCTTTTAGCTCTGTCTGCAGCTGAGCGGCGCTTTCCGGTTCCCATTCACCGGTAACGATGTCGTCCACGTATGTGTCCGACAACAGTGCTTTAGAAGCCTTTGGAAATCGAGTACCTTCATCCTTCACCAGTTCATGTAAAGTTCTGATGGCCAAATAGGGCGAAGAAGTCACCCCGAATGTGACAGTACCAAGTATATATTGCCCTACCGGCTGTAAAGGTGAAGATCGCCAGAGAATCCTTTGAAAATTTGTATCTTCTTCTCTCAACCGAATTTGTAGAAACATTTTTTGTATATCCGTAGTGAGTACTATCGGGTATACACGGAATTTTAAAAGTATGTGACTTATTTCATTTTGTAATTTTGGACCCGAATATAAACAATCGTTGAGCGAAATTTGTTTATCAGATTTACATGAGGCGTCAAAGACCACCCGAATTTTAATATCATTTCCTATTTTTTGAACAACCGCATGATGTGGAATGTAATAAGTATTCGGTATCTCAGTCAATGGGGAAACTTTTGTCATGAAGCCTTGCTGTAAGAAATCATCCATATATTTACAGTAACGTTCCGCCAATGTTGGATTTAATGACAAGCGTTTTTCAAGATTATAAAATCTCTTAAAGGCGATATCATATGTGCATCCGATATCCACATGATCTCTGTTCTTGAAAGGTAGGGCCACGATATACCTGCCGCACGCTTCCCGGTTGACTGTCGATTGAAATATGGTTTCGCATTCATTATCGTCCTTATTCTGAATAATTTCGTTAGAAACCTCTTCAATTTCCCAGAAACGACTTACTGCGTAATTTAAGTCACTATTTTCAGCTGCAGTCAACGCTGACGTCATAACGGGTTGTACGGAATTATAACCTTGTAAACATGAACCCATGATAACATACCCGAATATCGTATTCACTGCTAGCAAATTACATTTAGGGCTTGATACATATCCATTTCTCCATATGTTCGCAATCAAATCTGATCCCACTAGAAAATCAATGTCTCCTTGCTTTTGGAAATCTGGGTCAGCCAAATTTAAATGTTTGAAATCTTCAAATGATTCTTGTAAATCTACGGGCGTAATTTTAGAAGTAATATTTGATATTATTATAGCTTGCCCTTTCACAAAGCAGTGATTTTGAATAGAGAATATTTTACAGGTAACTAAACCCTGTACATTGTTGACAATAGCATTGTTTATACCCCGAACTTTCCCGGACCATTTTTGTGAATGTAGTCCTAAAATATTATATAGGTTTTCGGACATAAATGATACTTCACTACCCGTATCAATTAAAATCCGCGCTCGGTGTTTAGGTCTCGAATAGTCCAGGAATTCTGCTAGCGCGGTAGGTAATATCGAACGTTTTGATCGCCCGTAAGCAATATTACACTGTACAGAACCGTCCGCGTCCGTTGCAGTACTGCGGTTGTTTGGCGAAGGAGATCTTTCATCAGTATGTAGCAGAGTATTGTGCGTTCGGTTGCACTTTTTGCATCGAAACTTTGAACGGCAATTTTTAATAAGGTGCGAATTTAATCAGTTGAAACATAACCGTTCCCTTTTAACGAAGTCCCTTCTACTGACCATATTCAACGACAGAAACTCTTGGCACTTTGTAATATGATGCGAAGCTCCACATTTTCGGCAACTGCTTTTATTACTATTCTCGTTGGATACAAATAGCATCCTTTTTACTCTTTTATCTTTAATATTCGATAACAAATTTATTCGATTTTAGGTTGCTAAAAATTCTATTAATTTTCCAGTATCCGGTATTTCATCTTTTTAAACAAGAGATTCAAAAGACCGACGCGTTTTTAAATCTATTTTAGAACATATGACAAACGAATTCTTCAAATAATTTTCCCCGGTTTAATTCGCGAAGCCCCGAGAGATTTTCACGCAAGACATTCAAAATCTCTTCATTATTAGTAAAATTACAATTTAAAATCGAGTTGGCATTATATATAAATAATGCCCTGGACTCAGAATAATGACTCCACAGTGTTTCCCATGCTAATTCATAATTTTCTTGAATCAATGGAATAGTCTTAACCAATGACAAAGCTGTTCCCTTCAAAGAGGTCAATAAATAATGAAATTTTTCAATGTCACTCAAAATAGTGCTGTCATGAACAAGGCTCCTGAATACATTAAAATATTGGGGCCACTCTCCGATATTTCCACTAAATATAGGAATTTTTATTTCCGGAGCTAGTAAGCTTCGCATCGGACGCGGTTGTATTTCCTCATTTGAAATGTCATGGCTTGTGTGACTTTTGTCCGATTGAATGTCACGCGCAGATGTAACTTGGAAATATAATTCTTCAAAAACACGTGAAACCTCTAAAATATCGTTTTTTGATTCGAATTC
This sequence comes from Limnephilus marmoratus, assembly GCA_917880885.1. Lineage (NCBI taxonomy): Eukaryota > Metazoa > Arthropoda > Insecta > Trichoptera > Limnephilidae > Limnephilus > Limnephilus marmoratus. The sequence goes on along the minus strand of OU862923.1, from coordinate 24,600,858 downwards.
CGGAAGCGAAACCAGATCTGACAATTCGCATTGAATGTTTTGGAACTCTTCGTACGTGGATTCAATTTTTTCCATTCTAGCCTTAAATTGACAAAGTTTTGTTTTTTTTTCTAAATCTTTAATGAGATCATATGCGACCTGCACTCTCCCAAACAGCCTTTGCCGTTTTAATTTTAACGAACCAATTTTAGTTGCAACTTTATCCATTTTGAAATGTATTAAATACGTAATTAACAATTATAATAGTAGGTATCTACTTGCAACAAATAAATTATTCTATTTGACTCAATATTATCTACCTACCAGCTGAACTGATAAGCCGTATCTACCGAACTACCTACTATTGATAATCGTCTTGTAATGAAACTAGTTTGAGTACAATTTCTAATCATGTAAATTAACTAATCTGTAAAGAATCAAGGTAAATTCTACATCCGCCGAAGGACCAATGTTTCGATAGCTGATTGGAAGCCTGTTACTTTCTTCCGCGGAGTTCGGAATCTCTACCTATCACTGTTGGAATGAAAAAAGGGATGAAGGGGAAAAAATAGGATGTCCACCGAAAACAAGATGACCCTACCTTGCTGATGACGTCCTGGGGTCCCACACTTATGCACTCAGGATAACTCCACGGTTGAAAGCACGTATCTTGCGCGGATCCGGGTTTTGACTATAAAGCGACGAGACCAAAGTATTTGGGCTGCCAGTACCGCGCGGTGTTGAAATTGCACTAATTTCACGGTTAGGAATCAATCTTGAACCGGTGACAATAGCAAGATGGATATATCAGGATAGGTAGGTAAGACGGGAGGGATATATGGGAGTAGATATAGATTTTCCCGAACAGTTGCCATGGAAACGATGTTGGCGTCGTGGTTAATGTCTATCTCTAAAAATGAATCACTGAAATGTGTGTGGGGGCATAACTTTACAACGATTGCACCAAAATGGATAATTCTTTTTTTGTATAAAACTACTGGTGAGCTCTGGCATTATGAAATTTGCATAAAAAATTTCCAAAGGTGGCACGCGAGCAGTTTGAAAAACTGAATGTACAGGGAATTAATGAGAGTGGAAAGGGAGAAGGGTAGGGTTGGAGCGAAAGGGGGAAGAGGGGAGGGGAGGCGGAGTAGGAACTCTCCTAATACCATGCGAGCGAAGCCGCGGGAAAAAGATAGTATTATAATAAAAATAAAAATAAATTGAAATGATAATCAAATTTATATTTTGAGAAGAGCCAAAGCTGACTACTAGGTAGGCAGTATCTTTTCACCTTATCCTGACGAACAGGGTCACAGGTAAGCGGATACAGCATTACAACACCAATAAGTAGCAGAAAAGTTACAGAAATACCATCCATCTTTGGCCTATGCCTACAAGTCAAAACTTTTTCCAAGCCCTGAAGTTTAAAAAACCTTTCTTTCAGGATCAAGGAGTTCAGTGTATTTTACGTAAAACAAAATAAGATACAAAACTTTCACAAGTGAATAACAGAGAAACGTATGGAAAACTTCGGATAGAAAGGATTTTAGGAGGTGACTAGTTTTTTTTATTATTTACTCTGGTCGTAATAATATTACCTATGTATCTGTTTTGTAGATAACTTGGTGTCCATTGTTCATGAAAGTGCTTACTTTTAATATTAGGTCCTTACATATGAAATTGGCATTTCGCCGTACTTGCAACTTTGATCTCAAATGTCTTCTCTTTGGTTAGGAATTCCAAATTCAAATTTATACAGCTATTCACTCATGTATTTGTATTTCTAAAATTATAATTCATTTGTTTTTTCCTTAATTGTTTTTTTTCTTTGCGTCACTTAGTTTACAAAATGGAAAACTTGAAATATCACGTTATTTACGAGTACGAGTTCCACCGTGGCACCAGTGCTGCAGAAACGGCTCGAAGGATTAATGATGTGTATGGCGACGGTGCCGCAAAAGAAAACACAGTGCGTTTTTGGTTCGAACGTTTTCGTTCTGGAAATTTCGACATACAGAACAAGCCCCGTGGACGGCCGGAGACCAAAGTTGATAATGAAGAATTGAAGGCTATTGTGAAAGCGGATCTATCGCAAACCACGTCCGAGTTAGCTGCAGGCTGCGGTGTTAGTGATAAAACTGTTTTAATCCACTTGAAGCAAATTAGGAAGGTGAAAAACTTGAAAGGTGGGTACCTCACGAATTGAGTGAAGCAAATCAACAAACGCGCGTTAGAACGCTAGACCACACACTGCACAACAGACGGCTACATTAGAGGAGCTTCAATTGGAATGTCTAAGACATCCACCGTACTCTGCGGACCTTGCCCCAACAGATTACCCTTTTTTTCGAAATTTGGATAACTTCTTGCAAAGGAAAAAAATTCAACTCCGATGGGGCAGTCCAAACCGCCTTCAAAGATTTTATTGATTCCCGTCCGAATGGTTTTTTAAGTAAATGGATCGATGAACTACCTATGAGATGGCAAAAGTACATAGTTAGCAATGGTACATACTTTGCTTAAATAAATATATTTTATTAACAAAAAATCGACTTTATGTTCCTCCCATACAAAACGCCAATTTCATATGTAAGGACCTAATATATTTGTTATCCAATAAAAGGTTCTCGGGGCCGCGGTATAAATAAGAAAGTCCAGTGAAGAATTTTATGGCTTAAAATATATATTCACATATCTCAACAAACTCCGTGTTTTAATGTTTTAACATTTTATTATTATGCGTAGAATTTTCAAAGCATTTAAAATAAAATAAAACACCTACGCTATAAACAGAATTAAAAGTATTATCTTAATATATAATACAAAGTCGGGTTAGTTACACCATGTATAACTCGAGAACGGCTGGACCGATTTTTATGATCTTTGATTTGTTGGATATGTCTCTGCCTCGAATAGTAGAATAGCTATTAAAACATCGAAAAAATTCACGAAGAAAAAAATTATTAAGAATATTCTTTTCCTCATACATTTTGTATGGAACGAATTCTCAACTTTTGAAAGAGCTGCAGCCATATTGTGATAAGTAAAATATTGAATAGTGATTGAATTCCAAAAATACAAAAACGCAAATTTCAATGCGTTGATTGTTTTGGTTTTGTTCTTAAACATATAATACCGATCTTTCTTACACACTATATATCAACAGTCGAAAATAGGATGAACGGTGAACGTATGTCTGCATCCCTACAATGGAAAAATACAATTTTTTTTTTACATGAATATCGCACAAGAGTCCCAACTGCTCCCGTCTGGAGCCAGTGGGACTATGGCATCCCCAATTGGGGTAAGTTGTGAGGCTGACGGTAGTGGGGAGGGGAAGGAGATAGGGAAGAGGAAGGTGAGGAAGTACCTGGCTATTCAGATCTGGTCACCAAACACGGCTAAAGCCATTTCAAGCAACGTTTCAATTCTGAATGGTGGTCTCACACCAGGGCGATACTGAGAGTATCTTCCACTCTGGAACGTACAGCAAATATACTATATTATTATTTTTAAATGAATAATTGTGAAATAACACAAATTAATCAAATAAAATTTATTTGCCACGACGGGATTCGATCTCGCGACCTTCGGAGTGCCAGTCAAGAACTTAACCACTGGACTACGCCGGCCGTTTAATAATTATAATAATTCAATAAATCTCCCTCACACGTATAATGAAAATGAAACGTAATTCCCCTTGAAAATAGTTGAAAAGTAAGAAAATCACAAAAAAATTAAATCCGTACACAACGCCATCTCTGATACTAACAAAAATAAAACACGGACAGTTGCGCATCGATAATCGCTTCATTGTGTATTTTTTAACTTAATTTAAAAAAAAACTGATTTTAATTCAGCTAATAAGTTAACACAACAGTTTCTGAGGCGGTATGAAGTTTTCCGGGTAAGCTAGTATATAAATACAAAGTCGTGAAAAGTGATGAAAAAAATTAATTTCCGGGTTTAGATTTTTGGGCTAGTTTTTTTTTTAATTTCTTTTAATGGCTTTATACAAGTTTTTGAAACAGTTCGGTTCTGCTGTTCTAGTCATGGAACCTAATTAACATTCCTACTAAACTTAAAAAAAACGGTTTGTGCACTTGTGCAGCTGACCATAAAAGCGGACATAGAATTAGAACATTTTTAAAGATAGCATTTTTATCACTTAATTATCATTAGTTCTTTGTCCTGAACAGTAATCCAAACAAAGGTACCAGGACCTCATATAAAATATATTGGAAGGAGGAAGCGGATAGCTCCCCGGTGGTGCTACAGATAATGGAGAGGTATATTGACTTTAATTGGTCCATTACGTTCTCCTACACACCCTCTCCGCTTTTATTACGGAAATTCATTTTTAAAAACCTTACAATTTAAACAAGAATTATTACCTTTACTACGTGGACAATTTTATCCGGGATCTTGATAATATTTTATGAGTATGTGATTATTCAAACGTTAAACATTGTTCGGATAGGATGGAATCGATTTTCAGACATGAAATGAGTAAAATTGTAGTAACGTTTTGCAAAAAATGCTGACACTACGTTTACAGAGTTTTTATTGTAAATTTTAACGTTAAAAAGTACTTAAACATTTTTTTTTTTGGGAAATGACTGTTATATTCTATCATTTTTACATTGTGCAATATATGTACCAAAAGTAAAAGCAAATTATCTTTTCAAAAGTCTTTTGATTTTACCTATAACAAGAAATGATATAAAAATAAATTCAATTTTTCTGGTGTCATCAGCATAAAATAGTTGCACTATTTAAAAAAAAACATCTAACATTATAACATAATAAATAAGACAGAATATAATATAAAAATTATCATGACAGAATTATTACACCAAAACAGAAAATTTACTCAGTCATGTCAGAAAAAATATTCAGAAGAACAATAAGAAAAATAGTAAAATAAATGAAATCTCTGATAAATTTGCGGAACAGAAATGCTACTTCACTATTTGGCAGCTAGACAGTGGAACAGGGAAATGCGTGACGAAAAACTTCTTAATTTAGTAGAAATGAGTAGTTTGTTATATCGAACGTTTCATGTAAAGATATGGAAAAATATGAGACGTGAACAAACGAAGCGTAAAGTTTCCCTACTCCGCATACTTCTTTAAACGCACAAATTCAAAGTTCAAAATTTCCCTGAACAAAACATATTTTACTGCCCACGTTGAATTTTGTTAGTATGAGGTGACGTTTGCCAAAAGGTTCCGATTTAATCTAATAAGAACACAATAATTTATACATTACCCAGCATGTATTACCATGTCCCCCGCCTTAAATTGTTTTTCTTGTGCTAAGTAATTAAGTTGTCACGAAGGGTTACTTCAATAATTTGATCCTTTTTAGCAGTAAACGGAATTAGAAAACTTTACCAAATGAAGGAAAGAGTGCGTCAAGCTAAAGAGGTACTAATATATGCATGGAAAAAATATGCGATGGTTACTTAGTTGGATTTCCCATTGGTTCCACGACTTTTCATCCCGCGACAAAATATCTTACAGACAAAACGTCCCCCAACAAAACATCTACTAAAACCTGACATAACCAAAAAAATGGGACGAAAATTACAGACATGCTGTAAAGACAATAAATTATTGATCAAAAATAGTAAAATGGGACAAAAATAATGCTGTAAAGCTAGGTTACCTGATTTCTAATTGTTCCAATTTGCTTGTACAATTATTTATTTATTTCAACGCTATAAAATGGCTATTACAATACAGTGATACATGATGCATGATACACAGTGGTACACAGAAGGGTAATTACAATGATAATAATGTACATTAGACAAAGTACATATGTACGATAACAACTAATATTTTGTTATAGGATACAAAAAAATTTATGCAGAGTAAAAATAAGTAAACAAATGTGACTTCTTAAGCTGGGTCCACACATGTTCTTTTGTCCGTTCCGTATCAAAAACTCTGGACGCAAGTAAAAATAGCCCGTACCTCCGTAACGTCGCTCCGATCATCGGCATCCGCATGTTCATTCCAGCGACAGAGAGAACGACCTGCGCATGCCGCGATCGCGTCCAGACTGGCGCATACCCGTATCGTATCACCTTTGAACGGGCCGAATAAACCGACTCCCGTTGGATCGGGGCGTACCTCTACCCGTAACGTACCTCCGTAACACCGTACCGTTCCGAACGGGCGTCCAAACTAGCGTTCTTGATCGCGACGCTGATACGGAACGGAGGAGCGGAACGGACAAAAGAACATGTGTGGACCCAGCTTTAGAAAAATTCTCAACATCAAGTATAATAATCCTACTTTACTTTTATTTGTACATATTGTTGGATTCTAGGAATTGTTTACGCAGAGTAAAAATAAGTAAATAAAGGTGACTTCTTAGAAAAATTCTCAATATCAAGTATAATATACCTACTTTACTTTTATTTGTATATATTGTTGGATTCTAGGAATTGGCTAAAATGGAGTAACTTAGTAATGATATTATTGTTACCTTCAGTTGAAATAACTGCAGTTTGAAATGACTACAGGTTCTGCTAATTAGTTCTGCTTTTCAGGGCTGTCAGTTAGAGAATCAATAATAAATCGTTGGTTTAAAAATAATAATTTATGAAAAAAATTATACATTTATTTGCTATCACTTAACTAGTCTGTCTAATAGTTAATATAAATGAAGTAAGTAGTTTGGAATCTACAGAGTATGATATAGACGCCGTGCAGACGAACACTATTATACCTAACATTAATTAATGTGATTGAGGTATGATATTATAGCCTTCTTATAACTATATTCGGTGCAGTTGAACACATCTACTACTTCTGAAAAAGCATTGCCAACTGCATGCAATCTAGGTATAAGTGAGTATCTAAATGACTCAGTCCTGATATTTTTGTTGCAATTAAAAAGAATTTTGGATCGAGTAGTTCTAGTAGGTATGTGGAAGGTAATTAGGTTTAATAAATCAGGTCTGTCTATAATACCATTAACAATTTTAAAAATAAAAGTCAAGTCGGAAATAAGTCTTCTATCTGAAAGTTTGAGTATTAGAAATCAATAAACGAACGAATGACCCCAATGTAACGAATTAATTGTGGTTTAATCGATAATAAATCAATTTAGAGACACCTTAAAAAATTGACATATAGATTCGTATAAATTCGTCGTCTCAAAGTAGTTCATTTGAAAATGATATTGTAAACCGAAACAGCTGTAACAAAAATACTTACAGAACTTATCAAATTTAATTTTTATTAAATTTAAAAAAAAGGTTACGTAGGTTAGGGTAGTAGATATTTTGTTGAAGAATATTTTTGTCCGTAGGATATTTTGTCGGGAATATTTTGTCGCGAGATGAAAACGCGCAGTAGGTACCTTTCCCATTACTTAGACCGACACTTCAATGACCCCCGGACCGGAGAGAGTTAATGCTTTCCATTTGGTATCCATATTATTCTCTAGGGGAGAGTCTCTTGGAACTGAATCCAAGCCCTAGGCTAGTTCTACTACTCGATTGATTTCTCGCCTGAAGTTTTTGAACTGTTAGAATGTTTTTATAGTGACTTTTAATGGAACGTGATTTATTAATTACCAACGTATTTATGTCAATGGTGGTTTCAATTTTAAATCTATCACAAAAATGCAGTTTATCGCAAATATGAAACACATTTAAGAATCTAAACATTTTTCTAAGAGTTGGTAAATCAGATAATGCGGCTCTTTTTTATAATAAATAAATACCAATATTCAATTTTGTATAAGAAAAACTCCCTTTTATAACTTTTGAAGGTTATTATATATACATTGAAGAAGAAGAAAACAATAATAATCTAAACAAAAATATGAAAGAGAACAAGACACAGAAAACAGAAAAAAGACAATGGTCGCAACTGGGACTCGAACCCAGACCTCTCGTCCAGATAAATGAATAAATTCGGATTCTTTTATCCGAGACGCTATCCAGGATACAAACCAATTCCTAGAATGATTGTTTCCAATAAAAAGGGTAGTTGCCCATAGTACGGAAAAATAATTAGTTTAAGATAATATTATTAATTCTAAAATTTGAAATATGAGATCGACTATTATGACGGCTTGACAGAAGGGAGCAATAGTGAAATTGGTTAACGCGCACGTCCCGGTTAGACGAGAGGTCTGGGTTCTGGGTTCATTCGTTTAGATTAAAATTGTTATCTTCTTCTTCGAAAATACAAATATCCCCATGTTAAGATTAAAACCCTTTATTGGAGCCCGATTTTCGAAATTCATTGCATATATTGTATACTAACCAGCAACCTACAAGAGCTTAATGAAAACGATTAACACATTGAATAAAGAGGAAAACTAGAAGTGTTCCTTCCGTACAAATTTGAATGGAAACAATATTTTGATTAAGCCATTGACTAAATAAAATACCCTAAGAGAGGATTTGGAATACCAATATAACGGTTATACAAAAATGGCGGCCAAGAAGGAACCAATAATTATTACAACTTATTTTTTTTATTTTTTTATATATTTATTTACAACAAGATACATAAATTATAATATATTTTTTACAATAATTAATTACATAATACGTGTATTTGATGTACCCCCATAAATAAGCAGGGATTGTGTGTATGGGGGGAGTTATTATATTGGTTCAATTTATTATTTTTTGTTCAGTTCAAATTTTCAGGATAAGTTTTAAGCTGAATTTTAAATTTTTTTATGTTACTGTTCATGTTTCTGATTTTTTCAGGTAGTGAATTAAAAAAATTAACTCCGAGATATTTATGATTTAACTGTCCTATTGTTTTTTTACATTTTGGAATAGGAAGTATTGATGTTTGTCGAAGATTTCTGTTATTTTTGAAGGGTGCAACTTTATTTTGAATATTATCTTTATAAATTTGTAATGTTGCGTGATAAAAGTATACAGTAGCACTTAATTTTCGGACCTTAAATTGTTTGAATAATAGTTCTGATGAATATGAGTAGGGTTTTTTTAAATTGTTTTTATTATTAGTTTTTGTGATATGTAAATTGTTTGTGTTTGATTTGTATATTCAAATTTGATTTGTATTTCAAATTCTCCAAAACAGAGCAATGCGAATAATACTCCGAAGAAATAGATTTTCAAAAATAATTAAAATGCTAAAGGAACTTAATTGGTTAACAGTGAAACAAATACTGACCTTGAACACGTTGATATTTATTCACAAAATATTAAACAACATGTTACCAAAATACTTCACAAATAAAATCGTATACAATAAGGACATTCACAGACATTACACAAGGACTTGCAAGGAAATAAGATTAAACAAAAAGGACAAAACGAATACGCAAAACAGTCTGCTGTACAAAGGAATTAAGTTATATAACACACTACCAGAAACTCTTAAGTCCTCACCAATTGAAAAGTTCAAGATGGATTGTAGGAGCTACATAAAACAAAAACAAAAAATTTTGTGATTTCAAAAATTTTGTGAATTTAAAATATTATAATTAAAAAAAAAAAAAAAAAAAAAAAACTGCAATATGAAATATTATAATCAATTAGAAATTTGTAAACTTAAATGTACAAATTACTAAAATAAAATTCAAATAAAAAAAATAAAAAAAAATATGTACCGCCCCATCCTATAATGCCGTATTGTATAATTGATTGACAGAAAGCGAAGTATGTTGTTCTAAGTAATTTTTCGTTTAAAATATCTCTTAAGCATCTAAATATATATGTTAGTTTCCTTATTCTGTTGTTCAGAATATTTATGTGTGGGGACCATTTTAAACGCAGGTCTATTATTATGCCCAGGTACTTAATATCGGTCTCGCTTTCTATATTTGTACATAATATATTGCATTTATGGTTTTCTGTATTTGTCACAGATTGGATTATTATGTTTAATTCTTTAGGTGTTTCTTGTTTTTTAATGGAAAATGGTAAATAATAGGTTTTTTAGAATTTAAAGTCAACAGGTTTTTATCAAACCATAATTTTATGAACTGAATAATAACCATGAAAACTAATTTAATATAACATCATTTTTGTGTAATATTATGTATTTGGATCGGTATGCCACGAAGTCTTTCTCTTAGGTATTTTGTTTAGTCTTTGCATTTAGCCCAATAGACCAAAGCTCTATGTAACTTACACTCGCCTCACATTTTAAATCTCCATCCCAATTGAATTTCGTAAACACAGTTTTGCAATAGAAATTTAAGATCTGATTGGGCAAATGTATGTATCACGAAATAGGCCCACAAGTCATTTCTTATGTTCTTCTTTATTCTATGGATTAACACGACAAAATTTGATTCTATTCCTACTTCCATCAATATAGCGTATTTCTTGCGCTATGAATGCGGGATTAGCTAACTAAGGGTTATTCTGCGACGTCTTCTTTTGCGTGAATACCGCACAACAGTCCCTACTACTCCCTGCTAATCGGAACCCCTGAGACTGATGCTTCGCCGACGGCGGTATATTGTGAGACTGGAGGGTCTGTAGGAAGGGGAAGGAGATTGGGAGGGAAAGAAGATGAGGAGAGAAGAAAATGTGAAAGAGTTAAGATAAAGTAGGAAGTATCTGGTTATTCAAATCTGGTTACCAAACACGGCTAAAGCCATTTCAACCAACTTTTCGTTTCTGAATGGTGGTATTTCACTAGGGCGATACCGAGAGTATCTACCATCGTGGTTTGTACCCCTATAATAAATAACACAATTTGGTAAATAAAATTTACTTTTGCGCACACCGGGATCTCCGAACCCGCAATTCGCAGATTCGTGTTTGAGCACCTTACCCCTCAGCGACGGAGGACGCTTGACAATACAACCAATGAATCTAAGTGAACTGCTGTTTACGTAGTTGGATAAATGTATGAAATTTACGCATTCACTAGATCAAACCCGTTTTTATCTTCAATAAAAATACCAATATTTTGTTATCAATGTATATTATAAAAGAAAGTGTACAATTCTCGTCCCGCTAAAACTCAAACGAGTCCCGGTACGATCAAGGGAGTTATGTAGTGTGGTAGCTCTCTACCCCCATCCATGAAGAAGTTTTCATCTGAAGGGCGTGCTTTTGAAGATATAAGGGCTGGAAGTTTTGCCCTCTAGAAAGTTCCAGAATATTCCAGAACATTCGAGAGTATCCGAGAGCATTCCACAACATTCCAAAACATCCCAGAACATTTTGAAATGTTTTGGGATGTTCGGGAATAGACATCCCAGAACATCCTGGAACAGTCCAAAAGACTCGAAGAAATCTATAAGAATGTTGTGGAATGTTCTGGGAGATTGTGGACCATTCGAAGGTTTTTTTGTATGGGTGGGGCTATCCATTGGTTGGGGTATATAAAGCATGATCCGTCGCGTCGTGGGGTCGAACGTCAGCTCAATCTCATTTCAACTCCCTGGGTGAAGCCGGGTACCCCAGCTAGTATAAAAATCAAATAAATGATGGTGATAACACGTATTATTTAACGTTTACATAGCGAGTAAAGGCAGTGACGGTGCAAGGGGTCCGGGCGGGTGTAACGATATCAGCGTCGCGCCCCTTGCCAAGTCTGGGCCTCCAATTACAGAATTGGATTTCAGCAGACGCCACTCATCTGCGTAGTCATTTGTGTAATTGTGAACACAGTCCCCGCTGTGCCCTGCCATACTTACTACCTACAAACTAGTATAACTAGTACACTGAACAGAAAATCTCTAGAAATAATATGATAATATGCACAAATCAAAAAATAAATCATGTCACCATTTTTTTTTGTTTTCCGCATTAAATTAATTGTTTACATTTCAATTATTAACCTCACTACGACTAATGCTGTAAGTATCCAGGTTAACAATTTTGACATAAAGTCTTTTCTACTTCTAGGTCCCGAACAGGCCAATGCAACAAACTATTTAATTAAAATATTATCAATTTTTTTTAAATTAGTCATTTATTTGATAAAATTTTGACTTTTTTAGTAAGTTTCTTAAAATGCCTATAAAAATAGGTACTTCATTTTTGATAAATAAATAATTTCAAAAGGTAAATAATTTTTTAAATTTTTCATCATGCATTTGAGAATTTTTATTGCTAACTTGATGTAGGTACCTATATATTACAGCAAATTTTCAATGATATAAAATCCTTATTGAGTTATTTATTAAAAATGCTGGTACGGAGAATAATCAATATTTCTCATCAAAACCGCCGTTTACTGTTGCATGGGTATGATCGGAAGACCATCTTTTGACGAAATTTGATTTCTCGGCCGCTGGTTAATGGACCGTAAGTGATGTCGTAGGTACACGGGCCGAAAGACTTTACATACCTACTGTAGACGCGGGGTAGAAATCTCAAAGTGGGAAGCCAAAAGCAAGGCAATTGCACTGTTCTCGATTTCTAGTACTGTAGTACTAAACTGCCACTCGTCGAGAAAGTTCGTGTCTTACCAGTAGGAAAATTGCATTTAAAAAGCGCCAAAATGCCCTCCTGTGTGATGAGAAAATGTTTCCATTACCGGTAAACACCAGTAAAAGTGAAGAAATAACATTTCATTTATATATACACACAAATTACTAATTACTGTCGATTATTATAAACGGTTCAATTAATTTTCATGTTCCCCGTCCGACAATTTTGTGGTCATTGGAGAAAAAACAAACATTCTTTGATTGTCTTATGGTACGGCCACACTGAGGCAAACTTCCAACTTCAAACTTTCGAACGATTTTGTAGAAGGGTAGTTCGTGCGTTGAAAGTTCGAGTTGGAAGTTTGGCTTTGGTGTGGAAGTAGCATATCTTTTTAATACATGAATAACTTTTGAATTAAGAAGTTACTGAAAACAAAAGAGTGTTTCTTACTTGCCACATAATTTTGCGAGTATGTGATGGTAAGCCCACACAGCGGCCAACGTTCCAACTTCAAACGTTTGAACGATCGTGTGGAGGGGTGTTCGTGCGTTGGAAGTTTGAGTTGGAAGGTTGGAGTTCGAGTCAACTCATACGAACCAGCCTACCACAGCTGTCCACACATCAATCTGCGAATGGCAGGCGATCAAGACGTGCGTGTCGCGTACTATTAAAATGACAATATTATTACGGAGAGTGGTATAACAATTGTTTGAAAACATGTCGTGTATATAAGTACATAACGTAATAATTATAGGTAACTGATATAAGATACAGCGTAGCTACAGCTGTTCGATGTGCGCCATTTTGGGTTCGGAATTCGGGGTTGGAGGGTTGGCCGCAGCCACCACACAATCGGCCAACCTTCCAACTCCAAACTAAGTTCGGAGTTGGAAGGTTGGCTTTGGTGTTGAAGTACCATGAGACTATGGCAAGTCTATTTATATAACGTCATTGCACGGGCCCACGTCGAAACTCCCCCCCTTGGCATCTCATAAGTACAAATTCTATTTACAATAGTCACATGGGTCTCAGTGACCCACGCATCACTTGCTTAACTTGTTTTCAGTTTAATTGTCAAGATGGCGAGTCAAGTACTATGCCATATTTAGTTCAAAGATAGACACTATCGAGCGTTGGCTCGATATTACATGAGGAACTATAAAAGGAAGTATAAATTGAAAATTTAAACTAGATCACGCAACATGTCTTGCATTTTGTGCAAATTACGTGTAACTATTGTTGTTTCAAATATATAAGTTTAAAAGTTGTCGTTTTATCAAACGGAAACAACATTTTTAGAATCGAAGATTTAATGTAATGACACATGTTTGTTGAATTTAAACATTATGAATGGTTATATTTTTGTGGAAAAGAATTTGTTGTCTTTAGTTCAACAGTGAAAATATTCAATTCAATGAGTCCCCGGGACCCAAGACATCACTTACGTAAGTTTGTTCACCACGTCAATTAAGGGTTTTTATGAAATTTGCAAGTAGTTCCCTCAGTTGATCAAGAAAGAGTATCGAAATTCGAGTGAAATTGATTTAATTATTTTAAATATTAATATTTACAATATACAGCTAAGACAGATCAAACATCCACAATTTTATTAAAAACAATTTATAAGAATGTATTACCAAAGGTATGATGCTCATTTTTTTGTCTTCTATTTTTATTGAAATAGTGTTGTTATTTTTATTTTCACGTTAAAATGCTCCTGCTCCCAGTTGCTAGTGAGACATGAACAGCACGCTACCAATGTAATCTAACTATATGTAATAACTAACTAATAAACTAACTAATCTAACTATGAATAATAAAAAAAGTTCTGCAGAATTTTCACTCTCCTACAGCACGTTTAGTTTTTTTTTACCACGTGGGTCTCTTCGAAACCCATCTTCAGTCATTACTCATTACTTTCCTCAAAAAAAACCTTCCACATATAATCCCCAATCCGTGAGGAAAAATTATTTTACTCGGGGCCACCAGTGTAGAATTAACAGAAAACTAGAAGATTAATAAAAAATAAGATTGTTTCCGGCACACAGGCACGCTCGTAGTACACTTCTATCTCTCTTGTGAACGTGTATAATGTGAAAGGTATAGTTGGAGACGTGAATTACGTGAAAGAACGTGGCGGGCCTTGTTGCATTATGCTAGAAGTTACTTTAGTAACTTGGCGATGCGCGATGAAACATACTCCTACAAACATATCTACATCGCATGGGTCTTCTATGGTGGGTACGTTTTTTAGTTATTGTTTGCCGCCTCAAGAATATAATTACTATGAAACATGCCATGAATGAAAGTAACACGAAACAACTCTTGTGAATCACAGACAGGAAAATTTGAGTTGTCAAAATATTTGCAGTCATTGTTGCGGAAATAAGCATTACAAGCTACCAGAAAAAATAGACGCCACGGAGAAGATGCCAGATGTTTAAAACAAATACCCAACTTTTCAAACCCAAATCACAAAACCCTATAATATTAGCGCGTTATTTGTTTGATTTCCACTCCTCGAATTTTCACTACTGTACACTGTATCGTTATCTACTGTTTAAAAACTACATTATATCGGTACTTTAAGCCTTCCTCGGGCATCCCCGACTTCTTCTTCAGTTCAAAACTACATAACAGGTTGTTACTGTTAAAAAACAACATTTTATCGACTGTGTGTATCATTCTAGTGCTGAGATAATGCGTAAGTCTTCCTAGGGCGTCTCCGACTTTTCTACCGTTCTCCACATTGTTACAACTGTACACCACATTATTACTTTTAAAAAACAATATTTTATTGACTTAATTCGACTCCTGTGTACATACACAAGTTCGACTAAATTTAACAAAAAATAATATCATATACCTACCCATTGAAGGGAGAAATAAAACGTTCCTTTCGTTGGTACTCCAAATGGATTTCAAGCTACGTCACAAGCTTGCGAGAGACCTTTTTTTGTTGTTGTTTAAAGACTGTATGAGCCAACCTTGTTATACAGGGTGTCCGGGGTGCATTACTGCATTAACTTCGGGAGATGATCAGGTGATTCTACATGATGGTAGGAGTAAAAAAGATTAATAACTTTTTCTGAAATTCCAACTTTTTTTCCCATATAAAAAGACAAACCTACTAAAAATCCTCAATGTAAGGTAAAATTTACTCGGTAAAGTTGCTCTTAGCTTGCCGGGCGCGATTGTTACAACGTTGCTTGGTAATAATAATGCTGCCCGCACACGCCGGTCTAATTTTATCTTTTTACCATAAAACTACCCCTAAAAGTTGGAATTTCGAAAAAAGTTATTCATCTTTTTTGCTTATACTATCATGTAGAATCACCTCCCGAAGTTAATGCGCTTTACCCCCCGGACATCATGTGTACATTTTCTACGAATCTTGGGTTTCTTCAGTCTACAACATCACTGAGAACACAATTAAAATATCCCTTAATAATGATGAATATTACCTACCAATCATTTTTTTTGGTATACAATGATGTATGAGTCCTAATCGCTCAGAGCTTGTGGATAAGACATAAACAATCGAAGTAGTATGTTCAAAGGTTGAAGGGTGGGAGAAGGTGAGAAAGGACTGGCAGTTCTGAGATAGGAACTAAATAATATGGTTAAAGCCTCTATTTTTTAGACTGACAATTCTTGGAGGAATTCCATGAGGGGAGGGGAGAGGGATGGTCTACAACGATTTTATTCGAATATGTGGGTTTTCTTACAATTGTTACTGAGTGGTCTTTGGCTGTCTATTTGATGACAATAGAGAACTCCAATCCTTTTTTTATAAATGAATAACCTTCTAACGTAAATAACTGAATTTTTATTTTTATTTTTAGAGTTACTTTTAATAATTATCAAAGTTTCAATTTTTCAAGACCCCCTGAAAACCACAGTATGTATGGCGAATTGTGTGGCGTCATCACTCCTGAAAAATTAGTATAGGATCGGGCAATCAGCTGATCTACTGCCACCATTTTGAATTCCGTTGTTCGAAGTATTCTCCCTAGAAATAGCATTACTATTTTTTTGTGCAGTAGTTTTTGATTATTTTCAATAATATAATAGAGATAAACTAATAATAATAAGAGGTACCTTTATTTTTGAAACATTATTTAGGCCTAAATAATGTTTCAATTAACACAACAACTAAATCTCTATAAACAGTATGTAAATAAACGAATAAATTAATACTATGGCTTGTGTCATATCATATATTCCCTTACAATGACTTTACGGTGACGTCACGACATGTCGAACAGTGACGTCACCTTGACGGCGTATTTTTACGATCCGATTAAAAATGGACTTTTTAATAAAAAAATTTAAAACTCTGCGTTTAATATACTCATTATTAAATAAAACTTATATATTCAGAAACAGCGTTTATCGGTCTATATTCTATATGAACATATTTTTTTAAAGCCAGAATATTTTTCACTGGAGTTCCTTATTGTAAAAAACCAAATATTCGAATAAAATCCTTGTAGACCACCCCTCTCCCCTTCCCCCTTTATTTGTGTGTATAAACCGTGAGATATGAATAATTTTTACCAGTCTTCAGATGGCCTTAACAGGCTGAATCCGGTTACGGTCAATAAATTAAAGTGGAAATAAGTTTTATATTTGTTTTATTATAATATATGATTAAAAATCGTTTAGAGTAGAGGTACCTTCACGATACCTAAAATTTTAATTATCCAATTGAAACCACAATAATTCAGAATCAAAATAAAAAATAATAGTCAGCAATCAACATCTTCGCCTTCTTTTCACTATGCTGATGATTAGACACGTCCTCCAGGGTCAAGGGATACGGCTTTTGACTAGCAATTCGATGGTCGCGCGTTCAAATACCAGCGTATACAATTAAATTGATTTGTATTATTTAAACATTTCATTAATTAAAAATAATATATAATAGAGTCGAAGATCTCCCTGGTGTTAGACCACCATTCCGAATCAAAATGTTACTTGAAATGACTTTAGACATGTTTGGTGACCATACTTGAATAGCCAAGTACTTCCCCACTTTCTTCTTCCCTTCCTCACTACCTACAGCCTCTCAGGCCACTTGCATGGATTTCATAACGACTTGGAAAAAATCGGGTCGATAGATTTTTTTACTAAGATTACGAAAATGTTAGTAAATTTTTTTCGAAATATTGGCTCGTGACGTCACTACATGAAAATGTCCCATCTCCAATAATGTTTTATAAATTTTGTGAAATTCCACACTGAATTTTTTTTTTTTATAGTAACACTTTGATTTCAGGAGAATTTTTGAATTTGACATTTAAATTCACTAGATTTATTGTATATTCTCCGCGAACTTATCATTTGGTTTAAGAGCGTTTAACCAGCCAGCGGACGAAAATCCACATTTCGTCGAAAGTTGTTCTTCCGATCGTGCAGGGCGGTTACAATGAGAAAGATTGATTATTCTCCGTACCAGCTTTTTAAAATTATAACTCAATATCGAATTTATTTCAATCCAAATTAGCTTTAATTTATACCTTCATCAAAAAATGCTGAAAGGCGTGATGATAAAACTATTAAAATAGTGTACTTTTTGTAGTTATTTTTTGATTATAAGTATTTATCATTTTTCAATAATGTCTAAATTTAATAAGAATGTTAAAAAAATCTGAAATATATTAGTTTGTAAGTGCGCAAATAAATACACAAATGGACCAATTTTCGTCAAGAAACACATGTACGTAGATATTTTTTTATGATTTTATTGAAACTAAAATTAAAATTCTAATACATAACTTTGCTAGATAATGTATTGATTTATTTTACTGCATGATTACATTATTTGAAATGGGTTTGGTATAATACAAAAACTTTTTTGAAAATTTAACAAATCTGCCAACGACCTATGGTATAACCTTATTATACTAAAAATTAAAAAAAATTCTAAAAATTTATTACATAACTATGCTGGATAAAAGAACAATCTTTCGAAATCCATTTATAATTTTTTATGGAAAAGAGTCAATACGTCTAAAAACTTTTTTGAAAATGACGTATTTCCGGCTTTCTCTGGTAATGCCCTCTTAACGTTTTGACAGATGTTACGGAGAGAACCCCGTACATTTTATGCCTTCTGTACTTGTTTGAGAAGTGTAATGGCGATGGTGTTGATTTTAACAAAATCAAATTTTATAATATATCATCATTATTATTATCAATTACAAGTACAAGTATTTCACATTGGATTTAGTCATATATAGACATTGAACATTATAATCATTATATCAATAAGAAGGATCAAGGAAAAAATATTTATGAGATGTAATATTTTTGTTATGCCTCGTTATTCTCCTGTGCCATTCGTGCGGAAAACGTTATTTATTTTTAAATGATTTTCGGCTATGTAATTATCGTTTTTTCACGCGCATAAAATTATTTCCTGTCTTTCCGGTTTATAAAAAACGGTCTGATTTTTCGGATTGAAATTTTCAAAAAATCGCCAGGGTTGCAAAAATATGATTAAAAAAAGACGAAATGTTTTAGAATAGAAAAAAAATTAAAATTGTGATGCAAGTGGCCTATGCCATAGTTTTACTTTCTTCAAATAATTGGGTACAATTGAGACTCTTGAGCTGTGTTCACATTAAAAGGTATTTCTTACAAAGATAACGAATATAGGGAAATTTATTTCGTCTTTTCATCAGTCAGCGGTCAAAGTACACTTTTCTCTCATAACTCATTTTTCACTTAATGACAGTCCTTGCGGAATACATAATTCAATTTTCTCATTTAAAAACGTGATCCAAAGAAAAACGATGTTTTATGAGAAATCCACTTCCGCCCTAAAAGTTCTTAGGACTAAACGCTGGTGGCGATTTCAACTTACGGCGCGTTACATAATTAACTCTATTATAATTACAAGTCCTCTAGGACGTGCTTTGACTTGTTTGCTGATTTTGTTAATTGTTTTTGGTTAAAATTTTTACTACGAAGGGAATTAATCGAAAAGGACTTGCAATAAAAACTTTTTTTTATGAATAAGATACATTTTTTTATCGTTACTGGCATCATGGTTGTACTTTGGGAGGAGGGTATGGGTACTGCCGCACCGGGAACCATTTATTGGATAACCAACACCTCTGCCCTAAGTGGTACGTTTCGTGATTTAGCAGGGGTTCCCGGGTCCATGGGATGAGGTTTGTCCGGGTCTTGGTGGCGGATGCGTCAGACTTCGGAAGAGAATGGTTGAGGGAGTCCCTTTGACTTCTCCAGCCGTACTCTCTCGGAATATCGCCTTGCACCGCAGTGGTAGGGATGGATTCATACGTCCGTCACTCCTGGACACACTGACTCGCAGATTTCTACCCACCCGGCCACCCCTAATACCCTTTTCCTTCCCAGAGCTTCCTCTCCTTCCTTTCCTAAAAAGACCCTCCACACAACATCCCCAAAGATGACAAAGGCCCTGAAGGGAATTATTTACCTCAGTACCTCCTGTGTGGAGCTAATATAAAAAAATAAATTAAAATAATCTATGTGTATGTATGTGCGTATCTATGCATATTTATGTACCCGTCTCAGAACAGACATCGTCTGGTGAGACGGGTTGCTTACTTGTTTGTATATGATAATGTTATTTCAATAAACGCCCGGGTTGCCGGCAATTAATAAAAAACCAGAACAATGGCATGAGGTCTGTATGGTTCAGATGTTGTATGAGCAGATATACGAGTACTAAGGTAAAAACAATGCATTTCCAACTCAAATCTCAAGTGTGGCATCGATTAGTCAATAATACCTTAGTATTTAAGTAAAAGTTAAAAAAAAATCTTACCAGATTATATTATGATGAATATTGTTGGTATTAATAATTGGTATAGGTATATATACTAGTATTATATTGGTATTATCTTAATATTATTTTTATACACTTTAAGTTCAAAAACTGCTTAAATTTTTCTTTTCTTTGCATTTTCTTTTCTCTACTTCCTTTTTTCTTTTAATCCATTTTTTTCTTATCTTTTTTTTGATTCTCGAGTTGATTAATTCATCAAAATCAATACTTAAATTTCTTGGAATGGTTGAAAAGCATAAGTGCTGATAAAAAAAAATAAAAAAAATACTTAATTCTTCTTTTGGAATGTTCTTTTTATTTCTCTTCTCTATATTTTATTTTTTTTTATTTTTTATTGTTAAATATATAATTTATACTTATGAGTAACTTCTTGTATCTACCATCAAACCTTAATATTATTTATCAAGTGTTATATTTAAGTATAAGACAATATTATAGTCAACACACTAATTACATGTAAAAATCTGTTCATTTTGACTGTTCTAAAACGGGCAAATTGCCTAGTTGGAC
Organism: Limnephilus marmoratus; assembly: GCA_917880885.1. Lineage (NCBI taxonomy): Eukaryota > Metazoa > Arthropoda > Insecta > Trichoptera > Limnephilidae > Limnephilus > Limnephilus marmoratus. The sequence goes on along the minus strand of OU862923.1, from coordinate 24,580,120 downwards.
AGCCAAAGATCATATAACGATGTAATTATGCAATGTTTTCAAAATAAAATAATAGTACAGTTTGTTGCTAATGAGATAATATTGATATTGCTAACAGTTTATTGCTAACTATTCTCTAACGAGAAACTGCTACGATTTTAGGCTTCCTGAAACAAATTTAGCGTAGATACGTTTTTAGTTTTAAAATATAAAAAAAAAAAAACAAAAAAAAAAATTATCGTTAAACAAATTTATCGAGAACACGAATCAACATTTATTACAAAAGTATAAAAATGTTTAATAAACTCCCTAATATTGTGATATTGTGAATTCCAAATTTTTCAAGGGTTCAAAAAGGTACAACTGGAGAGCAAATACTCATCCGACTTATTAGAAGTGTCGTGAAGTTGAACATGTCCGCAACGCTCTGTTACATTGATGTTCCAAAGGGTTTGTCTGTGTACAGTGGAACCATCTGTAGGAAGTACCTACTTAAGATATGAGAGTTCCTAAACATCTCATATGCATCATTAGAAACATTTACACCGAAGGACACTCATGTATCAACATTAAAACAGAAGTGAGAAGAAGAATTTCCATGACTAAAGACGTCATGGGATAAATGCAAAAGATGTGGAGCGACAGAGGGATGACGGGACCACCGAGATGACACTCGTCCGGACGTTGACTTTCACCACATTTCTATGCGGTGTGGAAACATGTACATTGGTCTCTAAAAGTGAGTAAAAGAAAGTGGATGGAAATGGGGTGCTGGAGAAAAATACTCGGAATTCTACGGACAGCAAGACAAACGGATAGTCAGATCTACTCACCAAATACTGCTAAGTTCATTTCAAGCAACTTTTCAATTCTGAATGGTGGTCTTACACCACAACATATACTGAGAGTATCTTCCACTCTGGAAGAATCTTCAGGCAATCATTTGTCCATTCTGGAGAAGCTAAGCATCCGCGATAGGCCTTCAACTATCTGCCTACAACGTATTTTAAGATACTTGCTAAGACACGTTGCTCACCTGAGACCTCACAAACTGAGGTCTCCAACTTGGAGAAACTATTTGTCACTGGCAAAGTGTTTGGCAAAAGAAGCAGAGTAAGGAAACAAATCGCTGGAGTGACCAAGTAGGTACCACTGGGGTCCGGTACGTTGTTGTCCGCAGCTCTCCACCCAGCGCAGAAGCCTTGTTCAGGAGGAGTGGTGGTTGCGATCTTCAATAATGAGTATAATGACAAACCACTTAAGAAGAAGATTTCAACATATTTCCTAGGGCACCCAATTCGGAGGGGTCCCCGGCTAGGTGCCAAAATGGTTCACTTTGAGGAAACAGGAGTTGGATTTTTTTTTTTCATATTTTTAATTTCGTTATACGATACGATTGTACCACCCCAGCCAGGAGTACTCCTGTCCCGGTAAGACCAGTACACCAGGGGGCGCTGTTTTGTTAGGACTTGGAACACATGCTCTGCGGATGGGAAGGAGGTTGGAGTTAAATCGACCGGTATACATGGCAACCTAATAAGCCAATATTGGAATTTAGGATGGTCAGGAATAAAGGAATGGATTGAGCGTAAAACTTTCTTTTTGTTTGTATTTTCCTTCTTCTTGCCTCTTCTCGGCTCTTCTTGGATCTTCTTGCCTCTTCTTGATTCTTCCCTTCTCATCTCGGCTCTTCTCAGCTCTTCGTGGCTATTCGTGGCTTTTCAAAATTTTTCTTGTCTCTTCTGGGATGTTATCATCTCTTCTTGGTTCTTCTTACCTTTTCCCAGATCCTCTCGCCCCTCCTTGACTGTTCTTGCCTCTTCTTGGCTCTTCTTGGCTCTTCTAGGATCTTCTTGGTTTTTCCTCGGATCTTCTAGTCTCTTCTGGTCTCTTCTTTTATCTTCTCACCTATTCTTGGATCTTCTGATTCTTATTGACTCTGCTTGGCTCTGCTCGGCCCTGCTTGGCTCTTCTTATCTCTTCTTTGCTTTCCTTGTCCCTTCTTGTCTCTTCTTCCTTCTTTTTGTTTCTTGAGATCTTCTCGTCTCTTCTCAACTCTTATTGATTCTCCTTGCATCTTCTTATCTCTTCTGGTCTATTAGTGGCTCTTCTTGACTCTTCTGGCTTCTTCTTGGATTTTCTCGTCTCTTCTTATCTCTTCCTGTCCCTTCTTGTCTCTTCTTGCTTCTTCTTGTTTCTTGAGATCTTCTCGTCTCTTCTCGACTCTACTTGACTCTCCTCGCAACTTCTTATCTCTTCTAGTTTATTATTGTCTCTTCTTGACTCTTCTGGCTTCTTCTTGGATGTTCTCGTCTCTTCTTATCTCTTTTTGTCTCAGCTTGTCTTGTCTCTGATTATCTCTTCTCGAGTATTCTCGTGTCTTCTTGTTTCTTCTTGAATGTTCTTGGCTCTTCTTGCCTCTTCTAGCTCCTCCCGCCCCTCCTTGGCTGTTCTTGCCTCTTCTTTGTTCTTCTAGGATTTTCTTGTCTCTTCTTGTTTTTCTAGGATCTTCTAGTATCTTCTTTTATCTTTTCACCTCTTCTTGGATCTTCTGAATTCTTCTTGGCTCTGCTCGGCCCTTCCTGGCTCTTCTTATCTCTTCCTTGCTTTACTTGTCCCTTCCTGTCTCTTCTGACTTCTCGTTTCTTGAGATCTTTTCTCCTCTTCTCGGCTCTTCTTGACTCTTCTTGCAGCTTCTTGTGTATTATTGTCTCTTCTTGACTCTTCTTGCTTCATCTTGGATGTTCTCGTCTCTTCTTATATCTTCTAATCTTCTTATCTCTTTTTGTCTCAGCTTGTCTTGTCTCCGATTATCTTTTCTCTAATATTCTCATATTTTCTTGTTTCGTCTTGAATGTTCTTGTCTCTTTTTGGCTCTTCTTGGATCTTCTCATCGCTTTCCGGTTCTGCTTGCTACCTCTTGTCTCTTATCTTCTAATATTTGTAAATAATAGAATTAGATAGAGCCTTAGAATTCATAATGAATTGTAAAGCGCCCTTGAGGTGATTTTCCACAAAAATGGCGCTCAACAAATTATCCAATTATTATTATTATTGGCTCTTCTTAACTCGCCTTTTTTATTGTACCTTCTATTGATTTATCACCTTTTCTTGTCTCTTAGTGTTTCTTCGAGTATTTTCTTGTCTTTTCTTGCTTCTTCTTATCTCTTCTCGCTCCTTCTTGGCTGCTATTGGTGTTTCTTGCGACTTCTTGCGGAATTTAATCCAGTTTTATACATGGCAACCTATTATGCCAATACTCGAACTAGGATGGGCAAGAATGAATATTTTGATTGAGTGTTGTTTTCTAAGTTCTGTCATTTTCTTGCTTTAATCTACTATAGTATCTGCTTACAAGTACTTGCTTCTACTAGCCTCTTCTTCTGGCTTCAACTTGCTTCGTCTTGCTTCATTTCGCTTGAAGTGAAATATCACAAAACTTCGCTATACAAATGTTATGTTATTATTATTATTCTTGGTTTTTCTTGGCTATCCTAATTTTTCTTGCACCTTTTTGGTTCTTCTAGTTCCTGCAGGTGTCTTCTTGCATCATTTTACTCACAACATGAACAATGGTTTACTCTCAGAGGCAATAACTCAAGTTTTCTTTATAGAGGTCGTATTATCTGTGAAATGGTATTATTCGATTGAAATGTTAACAAATTAATAAATTGAAAAGATCTTATCTCTGTTATGTGTTCCTGTAAGCGCCAGTTGGTTGAAGCTATGACTTCTCCCGGTACCCAGTGATGAAATAAATCATAAATCACACGCGTTCAAGTGGTGCAGCTATGTTATGGATCCAGATCTTTAAGTGTCACTACGACCCTTTTTTACCCAAACACTCTTATTTTTTATGAAGTTCACTCAAACCCTACGCACTGCTTGCATCAATCCTCTCCGGTCCGCACACCACTTCTCATATTTTTAATTTCGTTATTGAAAAATATTGCTTGCACGATGATGGAGAACTTAGCGAGTAGAGTATTTAATGTGTGTTTTATGTGGATGCGGATATCGAAGGACCCTGAATGTGTTTTGAGATGTATAATAGACCACTGCACAAGTAAAAATGAATGCACATAAAGGGAAAGAAAGGAAGGGATTACTGTGGAACCTTGTGGTACTTCTCTTCTCTCATGGGTGGCTTTTGTTTACACACTTGTATAATTATTAATCGTGGTATTTACTGTGATATGCGGGTAGAGAATGCGGGAGCGGAAAATTATATACTTTCACGGCGAGTTTCGATATACGACACTGATTTGTTATGGTAACGAAATAACAGGTTCATAGGGATGGGACAGGATGGGCAAAAGGAACATGATAGGGACGGATAGGTAAGGTACATGTGACAATCAAGCTACAAGCACAGAGTCTATGATATATGTAGATGTATGTAGGCAAGTGTAGCTATGATTGTGTAAACGCCCAACCAGTATTATACTCGCGTGCCTGGGTGTATCCCATGTATTTTTCCATTCGGCTTTAGGTAAACCTTCTATAAGTAAATATTAAAAGCTTTAGTCTATGTTTTGTTGGGAAACTGACTTTCCAAAAAATAAAAATCGATTGCATTTATTGGTTTACCCTCCGTCCTAGATATATTTTCATCTGCGCGCTTTTCGTTATCTTTTGAAAACAATAAATTCATAATCCAATTCCTTCACCCACACCACATCACCAAGCCCAATTTGGGATTGTTTCGCCGGCGCTTTTGCGTATCTTCTTTGGAATTATTACTAGTTTTCCAATAACTTCGTTCTCAGTTGGGGATATCATAATTGAAAATGTATATAAGTAATTAGCCACACATTTTTTTAAATAAATTTTCATCAGAGCTTTCCCATTTCTAAAAAACATTTTCATAAACTAATAATGGTTTCAAAATCAGAAAAATCAGGGTTTGATTTTTATGCATTTATTTTAAACTCTTAAATGCTTAAATTCCTACATATCTCCAAATCACGATTAGGTGGTATATCAATTCATCAATGTCTTCCACAAACCAAGATCCTAGACACCAAAAACCGTCAATAAAATGATAGATACATTATCGCGTGGATTTTTTTTCTGTGCGTTTTGGGCTTCAAAAAAGGGCTCCCAACCCCATTCACGGCTTAAGACGGCCCTTCCTGCTGTATGTAGTCATCAAAATCATTCAACTTTTACACTTCTACTTACCTTGTTTCCGTCTGCCTAATTATTGGGAAAAGTAGGTACCTTACGGACACTCCCCTCCTCATGAAGACTCATGAAGACTTTACGTACCTTTTATGTTATTAGACTCTGCATTTAGTTACTTATCTCTTTTGTCACCCTTTGTCAGTATTTGTCACTCCATTATTTGTGATTCTACGTAACTTTTTGCCATTATTTATGACTCTTTGTGACTGACAGTTATTATTACAATTAATTATTTTCAAACTACCTTAACTACTACAAACTACCACAACTACTCCCAATAAATTTGGGAGGCGGGTATGGGTATCACCGCCCCGGAAACCATTTATTGAATAACCAAAACCTCTGCCAAGGTCACCCCAAATGGTTCGCTATGTTCGGTGACTTAGCAAGGGTGCCCGGGTTCACGGGGTAAGGTTTGTTCACATCTTGGCGGAGTATTGTCTGCCCACCAGCTGCATGATTAAGGGAGTCCCTTTGACTTCTCCAGCTGGATGGATTCATACGTCCGTCACTCCTGGACACCCACCCCCAAATTCCTACCCACCCCCAATGCCATTTTCCTTTCAGAACTTCCTCTCCTTCCTGTCCTAATAAGACCCTCCACACAGCATTCCCAAGATGACAAAGGCCCTAAGGGGATTACTTTCCTCAGGTTCTCCTGCGTATGTAAAAAAAAAACTATACATTATGAAGTTAATTACGTGTATTTTTAATTAAATAGAATATGTAGATAATAATTACGTTTACTTCTTGTATTATTTTAGAATTGTATTATTTAAATTGGCAATATTGTATTACTTAAACAGGATTTCACTTTGCTTTGTTATTTACATGCTCATGTTCTTTATTATTTACTCAATTCAAATTTCTCATGTTGTAGTTTATGCATTTTTTTACATGAGCTGCACACAGGAGGCCTGTATGGAGGGTTTTTTTAAGGAAAAGAAGGAGAGGAGAGTTCTTGGAAGGAAAGGAATTTAAGGGGTAGGTAGGAATCTGGGGTTCAGTATGTCCTGGTCATCCGCCTCCAAGACCTAGACAAACCTCACCCCGTGAACCTTGGCACCCCTGCTAAATCACCAAATGTAGCGTTGCCTTATCCTATCATGGCGTAAATGATATAAATAAATTACTTTATTGTGACTGCTGTCTACTTTGACACTCTTTGCTTCTTTGTCAATTTTGTGATGACGAAATAAAATCATAGGTAGGTTCCTACAATAACATAGAAGCCATTTTTTTAATTAATATCTTGTAAGTGAGTGAATGTGATTTCGTAATTCGGTTGTCGACCAATTTATAAATTCTTCTTATAGTTGGTATTCTTAGTTGGTAATATTCTTTCCTTTCTTGTTAAAATTTTGAAGACTTTCAACCCATATTTTTGCCAGATTATTTTATAAGAAAGGGTTAACAACAGAACACTGCAACAAATGGAAGCTGCCAGAACGGCAGGAACAAACAACTAGTTTGAACAAAAAGTTACACTTGAAAATATCTTTTGTTGGATCATCTTTCGTATCTCCGCTGTACAATGGAAGAATGCAACTTTTCTCTGCAGATCAAATATTAGCAAAATAATGGGAAATGAAAACCGAAGGGCCGCAGTCATCCGAGTGCCATTTGATTTGGAAACTTCCGAGACACTCTGTAAAGTTACCCAGTTCAAGTGGGGAACTGAGAATTTCCAAGAGAATACAATATATTGAACACACATGAACTTGGCGTATTGGTAAGATTACTAAATAACTGCCGCATTACACAACTTGCTACAATGGTCTGTCAAAGATCAGGATATCAACAAAAATGAGTATAAAATGGAAATTTTCCGTCGTGTTTGATTACAAAATAATACATCTTAAATATTATTCAGTGCAACACCCACACAAATATAAAACTGAACTATAACAACAACATTCACCAATATAATACACGACAACACAACCAACTACATTTATCAAAAATACACTCCACAAAGTGCGGGCTGAAATCATTAGAATAAAATGCACTAACTATAACAAATTGCCTGAAGAATTAAGACAGGCCTCTAATAAATCTCGAAACGATATATTGAAATCCTATTTTTTCAAATGTTTTTTGGAAAACGAGTCATAAGTAGGTGGTACAAACTCTGTCCTGATAGCTGTCCTGGTTATCTCCAAGTACCAAACTTTGTACATCCAGATATGGGCGCAGTTTATATCGTTCTTAGATCTTGTCATGTATTTTGTATGTAAATATCTTGTATTAGGTCTGTATATTTTTTGAGCCCGTACCTTTTATTGTATTTTCCTGATTTTGTTTTTCTATGCATTTCTATAGTCCATCATGGAGAATACTTTATTTTAACTTTTTGACACCAACAGTACATAAATCAAATGAGTGGTTATAATAATTCATAAAATCCTATAAGACATGTTTCTGTGAAATATTTGTAAAATGATTCTCCATATATGTTGTTTCTGTATGTTGCTTCTGTTTGAAATGTTTTGTTGAAAAATTATGTTGAAATATTTTGTAAAATTTTTCTTCATATATTGTGTCTGCATATTGGACTGGGTTGGGTTTAACTTTTCAAAAGTACCAATTGGCGATCCCTTAATGAGTTTTGATAACTCATCGGAATGCAACTTCATTGGATGCTTTATTTAAATAATATAAATAATATATAATATAAATTGCAAAATTACATGTACAGTCGCGTAATTTATCTATGAGCACGATTTTATTAATTTCACTTAAAATTAGTGAAACAGAATGTAATGAGTTTTTAATGTTATTAAATTCAACAACTGTCACTCAAACACAGAAAATGCTGGTATGAAAAGGTCTTTGCAAACATTCATCAGTTCTAATAGGTCACATTTCCAGATTTAAATTCATAAAATGTGAAATGACCTTGAAAATATGTTTTTGTGACCGTAAAAAGGTAAAAAGTTATAACGCATTTATAAATATTATAATAAGAGAAAATGTTCAGATCCACTGAAATGTGTCGTTATACCTATAATAATTTTATTATCTACATACATAAAAAACGAATGGCTCTTTGTTTGTCGTTCATTTTATACTGTGGCGACACATCATTATTATCTTTGCCATCAAAAGAACATACGAGAAACATCTCCTAATATTCGCGCCCATCGGCAAACCTACTTGCCTAGGTACCTTCGTACCTATACTGGCCGCGATGTACTTTCTCGCCTCCCGTGCCAGCCCGACGATAATAATATCGCCCCCGCCTAGAAAGGTCTCGAGACAGCACCGTACAATATCTGTACGGCGCCGAATATTCTCGTCAACTGCCGAAGTGGCTCGTATTACCTACCGCGAGGTAGTTACTCTACCGCGGCTATATAAGCAGCCGATCGCTCGCCCGCTGCAGTTCAGTCTCACATTAATCGTCGGCCAACATCTCAACATGTAACAAGTACTCCTACATGGTATCGCTACGCTCCAGGGCAGCTTCCTCGAGGTCCATCACCACGTCTCAGCTCTAAGGCCCACCGTGTCTTCAGCTCCAGAGATCAGCTTCATCCCGCGACTTACAAGGCTTGCGTCACCTCACTGTGGAGTGAGGTGACGCACGAGTGAGTCCAAGGGATCAGCTCACCACTTCATGGCACCCCGAAGCCTCACTGTGCTTCGCTGCCATGGAAACACGCTCCGCCTCGCCAGGACTACCTGCTGGTGGCTCAGCTCACCGAGCCACTCACCGTTCATCTCCGCGATTTAAAGCGTCGAGCAACGGCCTGGAAGATAGGTCATCTCCACCGCCATGGTGTCGAGCAACTCGCTGACCTTCACCTCACCATCTCCATCACTCCGTGCGCCTGCAGAATCTCATCACAGCACCCCGCCTTACATCATGTTACCGCTTTACCGACCTCCGCTACGTAGCCCAATAAAAGACTGACTCATACTTCGACATGACGCCTTTCATTTCTGTCTCCCGCTCCCTCAACTGGTGACTCCGACGTGATAGCTTTTTCCTTACCATTCATCCGATTGCGATGAAACTTTGGTGATTTGTTGTGTGCACGCCTGGAAAGGTTTTTATGTATAATGGTGAGCTCTGGCGTTATGAAATTATTTCCTCTTCAACTCATCCGTTTGCGATGATACTTTGGTAATTTGTTGTTGCGCACGCCCGCGAAGGTACTATACATAATGGTGAGCGTATTATTGTGAATATCTGGCTTTATGAAATTTTCATATAAACATTTTACAATAGGTGGCACGGGGGTTGTTTCAAAAATGTGTTTATTTCATTTAGTTTTGAGATAGAGGGAAACGAGGATGCATGGGAAAGGACACGCAGTGTATGCAATATTTTTTCTTTGAGTGGCATGCAATGCATGCCTGGTACTCGCTACTATAATATCTATTATTGAACGCCTTTTTTGGACACAATTTTGTAGACCACACAACAAAAAAACAATACAACAGGAATTTGTACTGATTATAATCAACTAACACTACTTTTATGTGAGCTGGATATCGAAAACATAACGATATCTTTCGTACTATAAAATCAAGTCCATAATGCTGTGGTATACCTTCACTTTGCGCGTCTTAGGCAAAAACTCCACTAATCGGTAGTATGACTTCTAGAAGCTATCTTTATTGTTTAGTTACGTGTAATAAAATGCTGCATAATTTTGAAAAATAAAATATTACTCATTATCATTCGTCTTTCATCTTTCGTTTCATTTGTACAAGGTTTACAATTTACTAAAGAAAATGTAATTAAACAGTTTTTTATAAGTCCAAGAAAAGTGAGGTTGAACACTTCTAACGTTTCGTAGTGAGTAGATTTGTCAAGTAGTTGTTAACAAACAGTACGTAGTACATCAGTGCATGCGCGAGTTAGGTAGGTACTGCAACCCCCCGGTAAGATGATACACTTCCCGAATTGACGACTTACACTATGACGGGGAAAAGTTAGTTCCTTTCTTCGTGCATTCCGACCGGAAGGATGTTACCGGTTTGTCTGGTCTTTGTCGTTTCGAGTTGAGAAGTGATGGAGACTGAGACGGTGGCGGTAGGTATCTACTACTATTGTCAATTTTACAGAAAAGTACACAGGAACAGTTCGCAAAAGTTCAAGTTTTGTGAAATCAGAACGACCTTTGTATTTAATATTTTTATACTTTACAGTGTTAACCAAAAAAGCGGTACAATAAAGTGCAGATTATTATTTATATGAAAACAAATGTTGCAATTTGTAAGAAATAATGAACACCAATATATCTATTATCAATTAAAATTTAGAGAAGCAAAGGGATTATATTTAGTAAGTTGGTATACAAATAAATGGTTTTGAAAGTTCTTTTTAAACTTTTTAAGCGTTTCTTGGAGATTTACTTCAGAAACCATTACACCACTTTAAATGAAAGATAAGTTATATTAAAAGTTTTTTTTACATGATACATTATTGAAGTAAAACTTCTTTACCCACGCTTGACTTGGGGAGTAAGCTGGTGAATGCGTGACGAGAGTGTTACGAAAAGTGTGATCGGGCGAGGCGAATGGAAGTTGAGAGGGAGATATAAGTTAGTGAAGTTTTACTTCAGTCGTGTGGTCTAAAGCACACTCGTTTTTTTTAAAGAATTGATTAATTTACAATGGGCATTACTTATATCTAATAGAATTTAAATAAATAATTGAATATTTTACAGAAATATAATTTAAATAAATGTCACGCAGTATTCAACAGTTTCTGAAAATGGTTCAACCGATTTCGTAAAACTTATTTATTTATTTATTTATTTATTATTACATTTATTACATACAAGATATAACAATATAAAAGGAAGCTTTGACTGTCCAACTAGGAAGGTTTCCCGTTTTAGGACAGTCAAATTGGCAGGTTGCGTGTTCATAATTTCACATTAATGGATTCAATAATAATTACTAATAATGGTACATATTGGGGGAGTTACTTAGATATTAGGTACAATAGGAGTTACTTAGATATTGATCGTGCCATGTCTTCCTCGGGCGTCCCCGACTTCTTCTACCATTCACATTCGCGTCGTATATTCCTCTTACACTACTTCCTTCGTTCATTCGCTCTACATGCCCAAACCATCTGAGGGTCCCTTTCTTAATCTTACTCATTATGATTACATCAGCCTTACATTCTTTGCGGATATCAACATTTCTCACACGATCATACATTGTTTTACCACACATACGCCTCAGGGATCTCATTTCAACAGCATTCAGTTTACTTTCATCCTTCCTCTGCCAGTTCCATGCCTCACTGCCATACATCAGGGTAGGTACCAGGACTCCATTGTGGACTGCTAGCTTCGCTTTTTTTGACAGATTTTTATTAGCGCCAACGGCATTCAGTCCACCATTAATGGAGTTACCGGCATTCACCCTTCTTTCAATATCTCTTTCAGCCTTCCCATCTCTCGTAAACATACTACCCAGATACACAAACTCATCCACCTGCTCCAAGTATTCATCATTCACAACTATGTTGCATACTGTTTTCGTACTCTCTCTTTTAAACACCATGACTTTAGACTTACTTACATTCATCATTAACTCATTCTTCATGCATACTTCGTTCATCCTAGATACGAGAGACTGTAGATCTTCCATAGTGTTAGAAATCAGCACCGCATCATCAGCATACAACAGGCAACATACTTTCAGATTACTCAATTTCGCGCCCAATCCCACCCCTTTCAATTCTTGCATACAATTATCCATGTATAGATTGAATAACCATGGTGACATTACGCAGCCTTGCTTGACACCTTTTGTGATGTCAAACCACCGCGTAAAACCACCGTTCACCCTAACACACGCAACGCTTCCCTCGTACAGAGACGCAATTGCCTGTATGAGATTTGTATTCACTCCATACTTAGACAAAACCTTCCATAGCTTTTTCCTGTCGACTCGGTCGTATGCTTTTTGTAGATCTACATTTTGTAGATCTATGTATGTACATATATGTAAATGTATATGTGTGTAAGTTATTGTACGAACAGACTTAGTCTAGTGAGGCGGGCTACTAACTTGTTTGTATATGATTATTGTTACAATAAACGCCCGGGTTGCCGGCATTAAAAAAAAAAAAAAAAAAATGTCAGATATAAGTTGTGTTATTCTAGGTATACATCAGTAATAAACAATAAAATCCAGGTAGGTACATGTAAAATATAAAATAAAATAAAAATATAACATATAAATGTAAGAAAGAAAAATAAAAAAAGTATTTTTTTAGGAAAATACAAATTAGCAGTAATCAACAATAAAATCCAGATAGGTACATGTAAAATATAAAATAAAAATATAATATATAAATGTAAGAAAGAAAAAAAAAAAAATATTTTTTAGGAAAATACAAAATACAAAATCGAAGAAATCAACTCAGACTACATTCTTTAATAATTTTTTCGGAATCTGTCCTACCTAAGTCTAATAACCATTTTGTAATTTTAGTACCGAAGGATGATAATTCACACAGTTTAAATTGAGAGGGGATTTTGTTGTATATTTTTGGTCCCAGGTATGAGAAAACTTTTTGATAAGCCGCAGTATTGCTTGTTGGAATAGAAAGGTCGTTTCTGCTCGTTTTGTTTATATTTTTGTGGACGCAGATTGTTATTTTTTTTATGTAACACTGTCGAACATCAAGCACATTAAACTCCTTGAAGAGAGCGTCGCTCGAGTATCTGAAGGGTTTCTTCATAATGACGCGTAGAATGGATTTCTGTGTCTTCAGTAGCGGGTATAATATTGTTAATCCTGTTCCACCCCATCCAATGCAACCGTAGGTTATGACGGAGTTACAGAGCCCGTAGTATATTTTTTTAATGTCTTGAGTTTTTATAATTTCCCGCAATGCTATAAATATATAAATAAGCTTGCGCACTTTATTAGCTGTGTTTTCAATTTGTTGTTTCCATTTAAGGTGGTTATCCACTATTATACCTAAATATTTAATAGATTTAACACATTCAAGGGTTTCGCATTTACAAGTATGGTTATTATTTCCAAGGCTACACTTAATATTATGTATTGTGAGGTGATGAGGTGTTTTGGGTTGACCTGCAAGGGTAGCGCTAAATGTGAGATATTTTGTTTTTTGTATGTTTAGTGTAAGCAAATTACTGTCCAGCCACTGTTTTGGTTAATATGCGATGTTGTATGGTATTCGTTATAGCCTGAAATTTGTTTGGCTATGTATGAATCATTTAACCTGCATTCAGTGAGAATTAGTACATGGAACTTTACCACAGATTTTATTTCTTCCAAAAATATAAGAAAATCATCCAAGTTTCCCATCGTTCTAATATTTTGATGAACAATATTAATCCTATTTGATTCCCAATTAATTTGCATAATTTTGTTAATGTTTTCAAAAATTATTTCAGTATTTGGCACTATGATACTATCGATTTCATGTTGAAGATCGTTTATTACCATTAGAATTCAAAAATTAATTGTTGTTTTCTGGGTAAAGTTTTAAAACAGTATTTTATTATCATATCAATATTTGTAGTACGAAATATGTAGCGACAAAACTGTAAACAAAATGATGTAGTTAGGAAAAATAAATAATATCTGAGTAAGAAATAATATCTGAAATAAAATCCAGGAAATAAATAACGTATGTAGTTAGTGTGTGGCATTTTCTCTTTCAAAAGACAGTAAAAAGTAGTATAAGTATGAAAAATAAGTAATATCTGGGTTATATAAAATATGTTGATTAGAGTTCTCTTTTGCCGAATTATTAGTAATATTACTAATAAATCAATTAATAATCTTATAATAAGTGTAGTTACCATTCTAGAGAGAATAAAGATTAAAATTAAAGTTAAAGTTAAAATTAGAATTAAAATTATTCCAGTACAAATAGGAGTTATGCAAAATCCTAGGTGTTCATATAATATAGTGCTGTTATGTAATAGAGTATGAAATGGCGATATAAAGCGGTAGTGAGTAGTTTTATCACGATAATTAGAATAAAGAGCAGGTAGTCAGAGCTTCGGTATAGCTTGTTCTGAATCTATTAATATAGGTCGAGAAGAGTCATCTTTTTTCATGCAGATTATTTTTTCATGTAGATTAACTATACATAACTTTTCATTTACTGCAATCTAGGTACTTCCCCAACTTCCTCTTCCCCATCTCCTTCCCCTTCCGACTGCCTATAGCCCTCACAACATATGTAGGTACCCCAAATGAGAATTCCATAGTCTGCTAGTATCAGATGTTTCGGAGCAGTTGGGACTCTTGTGCGGTACACACATAATGAAAAAAATGTTTTGAAGCAGATTTTTTTTTCAAATGATAGGTCGAAATCTTATAAAATAATTCTAAACAAGACAAGCTTACGTTTAGAGTACTATTAAAATGTTAATATCTTTTACGAGAATAGTTATCATTATATTATACTGGCTGGTACCCGGCATGCGTTGCTATGCCATTTAATAAAGAAATTGTTTCTCCCTGCGTATCCTTTCACGTTCGTCCCGCTACCCTTCCCCCCCCCCCCCATTCATCTCCCGCGTCCTCTTCCCCTCTCGTGTTTCCACTCCGCCTCTTCCACCTTCCCTCTCCCCACTCTACTCCCCCCTTCCCCCGTCCCGCATACCCCCTCTCGAGTACCCCTCCCTCCTCTCTGGTTCCCCACCCCCACGCTCCCGCGTTCCATAAATTAATTCCCGGTACAGTTAGTTTTCAAACAGCTCGCGTGCCACCTACTGCAATTTTTTATACAAATTTCATAATGCCAGAGCTCACCAGACAATAACGAACACAATAAAAAAATAATTATCCAATTCGGTGCAGTCGTTCGGAAGTAATGCGCGTATATACATTTCAGCGATTCATTTTTAAAAACATAGATTTCTTTACAAAATTTACCGTAATATTTTAATTGATTTAATTGATCAGCATCTATAAGTAAATAATCATCTATTTCTTTAAGATTGTATTTTATCTGAAAGCTTCTCGATTAAGTAAAAGAATAAGAATAAAATATTTAAACATCGCCGCGCCGAACTTCTTGGGCTCTGGTTGATTTCCGGTTCCGCCTTTAAAAGCTCGAGATGAAAAGTTTCTCCTGGCGAAGTTTACGTTGATACTCCCAGTTGTTCTTTTTCAAATTCTGGTTTCAAGGAAATGTGCGGGATTTTCATGCCGATATTATTATTATTTTCCAATAATATATTTATTACTCTAGTTCGCAATGAACATGTATACCCTACTTACCTATACCGTACATTAATATGCATTACAAAATAGAATAAACATTTACTCAAGAAATACAACAAAACTACAAATAACATGTTAAGTTTACCAAAAAGACGCACATTGTCAGATCTGTTGTTTCTATATAAACTGCTAAATAATAAAATACATAGATTGTCCTGAATTGCTACCGATATCGGTTTAAATGTTCCAATGAGGCACACTCCCGTTTTTTGTATAGAAGCTAACAACACTAATGCTGCAAGTAACTCATCAATTACTGGCGCAATCACAACTTAAACCCACTACGAAAAATAACTACACTTAAATATTTTTCATGATTCCTTCTCTCTCTCTCTCTGGTTTCAATCCTGGGATTGGTTTGCTGTAATTTCCTCTATTCTTCTCTTCCATTCTTCCCTGTCTTGTGCGGCTCTTTTGAAGTCTGCATATGATGAGCAGCACACGTCCACCATCAGGTCCTCCAGGTAGGTACTCTCGGCGTGGGCGTCCCCTAGAGTTTGTCTCCTCGGTCGTACCCTCCATTATGGCATGCAAGAGGCCTTCTTGTCGTATTACATGGCCGATCCATCTTGCACGCCTTTGTAATGTGGCTTATTTTAACAACCGTATTCGCATCTGGTTTAAAAAACACGTTAATCGAAAAATAAAAGGAAGTAAATATAATAATAAAATATTTAACAATATATAAAATAAAAATAAAATTCGTCGGAAAAAAAACTAAAACTAAACAAATCTGGTTTTTGATTTTGGCGGCCAAAAGTATTGTAGTAATTTATTTTGCAGGGTTATTATCCAGTGTTGGGCTATTTCCTTCTTTAGCCAATGTTTTGGACAGCGTTACAGTGTCCATCATCATACATCTACCCTGACGTTTTGAAGTTTCTTTAGCACCGTTGTGATTGAAACTCGATGAAACGGAAAAGCGACTCCATAAAGAGACAAACACGTACATGGGCATAACAATAGACCAGCGTTTAAAATGGTCTCCACACATAAATATTCTGAACAACAGAATAAGGAAACTAACATATATATTTAGATGTTTAAGAGATATTTTAAACGAAAAATTACTTAGAACCACATACTTCGCTTTCTGTCAATCAATTATACAATACGGCATTATAGGATGGGGCGGTACATATAAAAATCAAACACAAACAATTTACATATCACAAAAACTAATAATAAAAACAATTTTAAAAAAAACCCTACTCATATTCGTCAGAACTTTTATTCAAACAATTTAAGGTCAGAAAATTAAGTGCATTATACTTTTATCATGCAACATTACAAATTTATAAAGATAATATTAAAAATCAAGTTGCACCCTTTAAAAATAACAGAAGTCTTAGACAAACATCAATACTTCCCACTCCAAAATGTAAAAAAAAAATTGGACAATTGAGTCATAAATATCTCGGAGCAAAATTTTTTAATTCATTACCAGAAAAAATTAGAAACATGAATACCAATATAAAAAATTTTAAAACTCACCTCAAAAATTATACTGAAAACTTAAACTGAATGATATAAAAAAAGCAATACAATAACACCCCCCCATACACACAAGCCTTGCCTAATTATGGGGGTACATCAAATATTCTACTATGTAATTAATTACTGTATAAAAATTATTTGTAATTTATGTACCTTCTATTACTAATAAAAAAAAAAAAAAAAAAATCTAAAGGATTTAGCTTGCGAGAGAATGAGACAGAATAATCGGTCTCCTCTTTATGCGGTGCTTCGTAGCCTCCCTACTTTTGTCTACTTAAGTTTTCTGAAGGTTTCACTTCTACCGCGTGTGAACTGCACGTGCACTCTTGTAATTTTTGAAGTAAAACTTCTTTAGTACCGTTGTGATTTGAAACTCGATGAAACGAAAAAGTGACACTAAAAAGAGACAAAGTATGTTCTGTAGAATTTAGCCTGCGAGAGAATAAGATGAACTAATCGGTCTCCTCTTTGTGTGGTGCTTCGTAGCCTCCCCACTCTTATCTACTTTAGTTTTCTGAAGGTTTTGATTCTACCGCGTGTGAACTGCACACTTGTAATTTTTTTAGTAAGTTTTTTTAAGTTTGATTATTTTGAGGCGGGAATGGGTACCGCCGCCTCGGGAACCTTTATTGGATAACCAACACCTCTGCCATAGGTCACTCCAAGTGGTTTGCTACATTTGGTGATTAAGCAGGGGTGCCCGGGTTCATGGGGTGAGGTTTGTCTATGTCTCGGAGGCTGATTACCAGGACACACGGAACCCCAGATTCCTACCTACACCTTAAACCCTTTTCGTTCACAGAACTCTCTTCTCCTTCCTTCCCTTAAAAAAACTCTCCACACAACATCCCCAAAGATGACATAGGCTCTGAGGGAAATTATTTTCTTCAGGGCCTCCTGTGTGGAGCTCATGTAAAAAAAATATAGATTTCGACATTCTTAACGGCGTCCGAAATGCGGACTAAAGAAGGATGTTGCGCATCATGTCATAATACACAAAAATAAATCAAGAAAACTCGTTTTTACAACTGGGTAATGGACAAGCTAAAAATAATTTCCATCTAGAAATATAATACATACCTATTTTGAATGACACCAAGCGGTTGGTCTTCATACTTTAAAAAAAGATTTTATGCTTTAAGAGGGCATTACCAGAGAAAACCAAAAATATGTCATTTTCAAATCAGATTTTAGACGTATTGACTCTTTTCCACAAAAAATTATAAATGGATTTCGAAAGATTGTTCTTTTATCTAGCATTCACATGTAATAAATTTTGAGAATTTTTTTAAATTTTTAGTATAATAATAATAATAATATATATCTTTATTGAATGAAATTTGCAAGATTATAACTAAAAAGTACATATTCAGTGATATGTTTACAGTGGTTTAAAATTACATAAGTACAAAAGGATATAAATACAAAAAAAATATATAAATATGAACAGTAGATAAATGAAAAATAGAAAATAGTTATAAATTTTTGGTTTTTCAGTAGGTAATCTGCCTCACTATGCTAGCCTGTGTTGAGGCAGTAATTTTTAAATCAATTTATAAGACTTATAGACATACCTACACTTTATTAAAAAAGTAATCACATAATAGATTGGTTACATTAATAATAATTTTAAATAAAAGCAACCAATACATTGCTTGTATATTTCCACTGTATAATACCAAATCATAAAAAATTTCGAATTAGGGTGAGTGCACCGGTAAAGGCCCTATCATTATTTTTGATCCAAATTTTTTAGTTATTTTTGAAAATTTCTTGGGAATCACATTTTTTTATTCTATCTGGAAGAATGTTGTAAAGTCTTGTTGCAAGTTATCTGAAATTTCGTTGACCAAAAGTAGTATGCGTTTTGGGGATTTGTAGTAAGTCTTTGTCATTGTTTCGAGTACAGCGAGTATTTAATCTTTTTTCATAGTATTTATGTTTATTTGTGTATAGATGAGTAAGGATTGTTTTTGCATATATCTGCCGAACGTCAAACACATTCATAATATTGAAGATTAAGTTCGAGTCTGTAATTAGAGGTAGTCTAAGAATCAATTTTATAATAGTTTTCTGTGCCTTTATGATTGGGTCTAGTGCTGATGCAGTACCGCCTCCCCATGCAATGATACCATACTCAATAATAGATTAACAGACTGCAAAATAAATCATTTTCAAGTGTTGTAAGTCGAGAAAGTTTCTTATCGTTCTGAAAAAGTACATGGTTTATAATAAGGTTATTCCATAGGTCGTTGGCAGATTTGTTACATTTTCAAAAAAGATTTTGTATTATACCACACCTATTTCAAATAATATAATCATGCAGTAAAATAAATCAATACATTATCTAGCAAACGCATGTTTTTGAATTTTAATTTTAGTTTCAATAAAATCATTAAAAAATATGTACGTAGATGTGTTTCTTGGCGAAAATTGATCCATTTGTGTATTTATTTGCGCACTTACAAACTAATATATTTCAGATTTTTTTAAGTCTTATTAAATTTAGACATTATTGAAAAATGATAAATACTTATAATTAAAAAATAATTACAAAAAGTACATTATTTTAATAGTTTTATCATCACGCCTTTCAGCATTTTTGGATGAAGGTATAAATTAAAGCTAATTTGGAATGAAATAAATTCGATATTGAGTTGTAATTTAAAAAAGCTGGTACGAAGAATAATGAATCTTTCTCATTGTAACCGCCCTGCGCGATCGTAAGAACAACTTTCGACGAAATGTGGATTTTCGTCCGCTGGCTGGTTAAACGCTCTTAAATTATGGACATGGTAGGATCAAAATTTTGCATTAAATGTCGGTGAAGAACTGAGTAATATATATCAACCACAGTGGCATTTTATTCGGAAGGCAGTGACATTGATACGTATTGAATTCTTAAGTCTGTATTTGATGTTTATTGTTGAGTTTGATGTTGTTCACAAAAAAAGGTTCTACAGTAGTATCAGCAGGAACATTAAAAAA
Organism: Limnephilus marmoratus; assembly: GCA_917880885.1. NCBI lineage: Eukaryota > Metazoa > Arthropoda > Insecta > Trichoptera > Limnephilidae > Limnephilus > Limnephilus marmoratus. Next base: position 24,560,221 of record OU862923.1, on the reverse strand, counting down.
CTAATCATTATAATTCTCAACGTTTTTCAGCACCTGAAAAGAAGTCCTAATAACCCAGAGAGATAAAATGGTTACCTTTATAGTGTAAGTCCTCGCATTTACCAAAGTACCTCTATTTAGAATCCATAAATTCTCTTTAAATTCGCCAGGAATGACATTTTTTCTATTTTAACCTCGGGCAAAAAATAAAGCATAAAAGAAATCAGTGCTTGAAAAAACTATTATGATAAAAATCGTCCGAAATCCTGGGGAATTTTTTTTCACAGTGAGAGATCCTACAATTTTCTTACACTTTTCCAAGTAAGGAGGTGTTTTATGGTTTTACATTGTCACCCGCAAGGCCCGCTTAGCATTTTTATTTCGCCGTTTAATCGCCTCCGTGTCGCCCCAACACTCCGAAACAAACAACCTATCCAGCCTCAGAAGTACCAGGAAATAAAGTATGTATAAATATTTATTCATTTCCTATGGAAAAATCATTCTGACGTAGGCCGGGAAGAAAAGAGAGAAAGAAAAGCAGGATTCTTAAAAAAGGAATACCAAAGATAATAAAGGGGATTTAGACGATTTTTATAGAAAAACACCATTTGAATTTTATTTGAGAAGAAAAATAATACAATGAATAGTGTTCTATTTTAAAAATAATACAATGAATAGTGTTAATTTTAAGAAATTCATCCTATGAAAAAAATCTTAGTATCTTCGTAACCGAAAATAGCAAAAATACGGGAAATACTACAATAAGTTTGTTTTATTTTTCATCAAAAGAGATTTCTTAACAAGGGCGGCTGGTCGCACGGTGTGTGCAGCACTGGCAAATTATAATGTCTAAATTTACTTTATTTACTTACTGAAGACAATTTTGTAAAATACATTAATTAAATGGATGATTTCTTAAATAGCGAATTAGAATTAAATATTAAAATTCAAGAATATGAAAGTATTTGTACTGATTCATGTAACAAAATTATTTCTAAAAACATCAATGATATAATTATTATGCACATAAATATCCGTAGCATTCAGAAAAATTTAGATGAACTAATTCTAAAAATAAATAATTTAATTAAAAAGCCGGACTTCATAGTGTTAACTGAAACATTTACAAACGCTGAGTCACCGTCTTATCACTTACCGGAGTACAATTATATTTCTACCAAAGTAGATATCAACAAAAATTCGGGAATAATAATATTTGCAAATAATAAATTTAGTATTGTTAACATTATAGAACACCCAATACATTTGGTAAACTGCATCGAAGTACATTTCAAACTCGGCAAATCAATATATCATTTAATAGCTATCTATAGAACGCATGGCTCAAGTATTATTACGTTTATTAATGACCTCAAATACATATTATTAAAATTAAAAAATAAACTCTGCTTCGTGGTGGGTGATTTTAATGTGAACATTAATGAAAAAATAGAAAATAGTAACAAAACTGAATACATCAATTGTATGACTGAACAAAATTTCATATCTTGCATAAATAAAAATACTAGAGAAATAAAAGAACATACTCCATCTTGTTTAGATCACATTTGGGCAAACGTAAACATTAAAGATCTTCACAAACTAAAATCAATTGTTTGGAAAACTAACATAACTGATCATCATTCATGCTTACTTCTGTATAATAATAATATTAAACATAAAAAACATAATTTAGTACCCAAAAAATCAACAATAGACATGACTATTCTCTCTGAAAAACTAAAAATGGAAAATTGGAACAATGTTTTAAAGAGTGATGATACCGAAATATGTTCGAAAAACTTTGAAAAAATCCTGTCACAACACATTAAAAATTCGACAACTGAAATAATAATACACATAAAATCAAAATTAAGATGTTTAAAACCTTGGATTACCAAAGGACTTATAATATCTATCAGAAACAAAGAAAAACTTTACAAAACAACTTTAAAAAATCCCCATGATGAAAAAGCATATATTTTTTATAAAAAATATAAAAATAAATTAACATCTTATATTAAAAAAAGTAAGGAAGAGTTCTTTAAAAATAAAATATTATCTTCAGAAAATAACCATAAACAAATGTGGAAAACTGTGAATTTGGCCATAGACAATACAAAAAAAACACAAAATATTAAGTACATCGAACATGATAAAAAAATTATAGATGCCAATTTACAGCCTAAACAATGTGCAAACATATTTAATTCCTTCTTTGCAAATGTTGGAAAAAATCTTGCGAAAAATATTCATAAGCCTTCTAACCCAGAAAAACAAAAAAATAAAAAATTACAGAAACGTAATATACTTTCAACATTTGAAATAACAACAGAATGTGAAATCTTAAAAATAATAGAAAATATGAAAGGAGGTTCGTCTCCCGGTTTTGATTCTATTACGGCACAAATGTTAAAATCTATGAAATCTTACTTAATAAAACCCATCACTCATTTAATAAACTTGAGTTTAACGAAAGGAATATTTCCAATGGATTACAAAAACACAATAATCTCACCTATTTACAAATCCGGTGATCCGCAACAAGTAACGAATTATCGCCCAATTTGTCTAATTTCTAACATAGGAAAGATATTTGAAAAAATAGTAAAAAAACAATTGGTAAATTTCCTAGATAGTAATAAAATACTACACAAAAACCAGTTTGGTTTTATTAAATCGCTCAGCACACAAGATGCCATTGCTAACGTAACTTCATACATTTACGAATCATTAGATAAAGGTAAAAAATGTGCGGGTATATTTATTGACCTCAGAAAGGCATTCGATAGCATATCCCATGAGATGCTATTAAAAAAATTAAATGATATTGGCATTAAAGGCAACGCGATTAAATGGATCACAAACTACTTAAAAAACCGCCCTCAAGTGGTAAAAATCAATCATGTTAATAGTGATCAAGAGATTTCAAGCTTTGGAATCCCGCAAGGTACAGTGCTTGGACCAATTTTTTTTACCATATATGTAAATGATATTTTTTTTCAACATTTAAATGGTCAAATTACATCATACGCCGACGATACAGTATTAATAATAAGTGATAAGACTTGGGAAAATGTAGAATTAAAGGCCACAGAAGACATCAACACGCTTAAGAATTTTTTCGACACTAATTTACTATCACTAAATAGTGAAAAGACATTTGTAATTCCATTTGCAATCCATCCAAACGATGCTCCCAAAAATTTTAACATTGTCATACACGATAATACTAAAATTCATAGCCAAAATTATTGCAAATCAAACTGTACAATATTAAAAACAACAAATAAAATTAAATATCTCGGAGTAATTATCGACAAAAATCTGAAATGGAAGGAACAAATATGTCAAGTAGTAAACAAAATCAGAAAATTAATATATATATTTTTAAGAATTAGAAATTTTCTGTCGATAAAAAATCTATATTTAATCTACTATGCCTTAGTTCAATCCACTCTACAATACGCTATTATTAGTTGGGGATCCGCGTATAAAAGTAACCTTCTTCCAATAGAAATTGTACAAAGGACAATTATTAAAATTATATTAAAAAAATCCTTAGACTACCCAACAGAACGCCTGTTTGAAGAATTTCAAGTACCCACATTTAAAGATTTATATATTAAAAATTCATTGATTCAAATTATAAAGGAAAAAGATAAATATCCATTTTTAAATGAAAACAGAACTCGACTTAAACATGTTTTTCTATGCCCAAAACTAAATACGTCTTTTGCACAGCATCATTATACTTACCAGGGAAGAACTTTTTTCAATCGTCTACCAGAAGAAATCAGAAGCATTAATGATAAAACCCGAATACTGCTCTCTGTCAAGAGACATTTTAAAAATATTCTTAAGAAAAAAATTACTGTCAATTAATCTTACAAATATCCTTAGTTTTCCATTACATTCTTTCTTTTTTAAAAAAAATTCACACCATTATCAAACAAATACTGCAGCTCACATATATTTATGTACAATTAATTATTTAAGTACTAACTTATAACTAATAACTAATAGCATTTATGTACACTCCCCTTCCATACACAAGCAAATGCTTTAAATGGAAGGGTAGTAAAAAAAAATACCTGTAAAAAAAAAAATTATATATTTGTTGTAAAATTGTAATTATAATAAATGTTGCAATAAATAAATTAAAAAAAAAAAATAAATAAATAAAAAAAAAAAAATAAATAAATAAATAAAATCTCTAATTTAAATCTACAGAATCTATAATTTAATCATTTCAAAATATTAGTTACCAATATAATGCTACTTATATTATCAGGGAGAACGCTTTTAATCTCCCAGAGCGCGGCCGCCAAGCGCCCTCGTATCGACCGCATTGGTGTGCATCCGCTTCGCAAACGAACCAACTCACGTTTTTGTATGGGATATTTAAAACTTCGAAAACGCGTCGATTTCGCTATTTGTACCAGAATTTTGCACGGATCGGTGTGCCACCCACCCAACATAATCCGATCCTTGCCGAAGTTTACCGATTGACCATGAACCATGATCCGAGGTGACACGAATACAATCGAATTTCGGCGAAGATCATAGATCAGTTTGCGTCTAGCGCAGTCTAGCGGGCGGCGTGCGTTTGGCCCGTGACTTGATAATTGTCATTGTTTTGTTTATTTTTTTTATATTGATTGTATTAAATACCAATAACTTCATTTATTAATATATAATTTTATTACTAAAATGAGTGCAACCAGTGTTGAATATATAAAAGGAAATAGCAGTCTGTTTGAAAATAAATTAATAATTAAAAATTTTAAAATTAATAAATTTTTTGTCATAAGTAGGTAGGTACGGGTTGTCAGTGAACCATCACATTCTCAGGGCAGCGGCCGCCACTGTTTCGTATGTTCGTTGTTACCAAATTGGGAAATTTCTTGGTAAAATAAGGGGCTGAAGATAATTGGTATCTTAAAGAGGCCCAGGGTAAAAAGTATTGTAGGAAAATGATAGCTGCAGAATATATTGGAAGCCAAAAGACTTTCCTGCCTTCAAAAATCTACAGCCCACCCATAATGAAAAATCGTTTTTATTGTTTTACGTAAAAGGTGCTACCAACCTAACGAACACTTATTTTCCATTGTTTTCTGTACAAGTTTTAGCCACAAAATAAAGTTAGACTCTGGAGTTACACAAGAGGACCAACAAAAAGCAACATCCCTTATCCGTTATAATCTTTCAGTTGGAAAAAAGAAATATTACAAATTCTAATATAATATTTCAAACACGGATTTACTAAAAAAAATCCGGATATTTGATATGAATTTAAGTATATTTGTGTAGGAACAAAAAGTACTTGCACTTAAAAATATCACTCTTCAACTTACTAACTAACTAATCATCACGCCGTTTCTCCGCAGGGGTAGGCAGAGAGGACAATTCGGTCTTGGCACACACTCTTTGCCTCACTCACATTCATACATCGTCTCATACATACTATATTATTCTGACTTTTGACATTGCCCCCCCAAGTATCTTATTCACTTGATCGTGCCATGACTTCCTCGGGCGTCCCCAACTTCTTCTACCATTCACATTTGCGTAGTATATTCTTCTTTCACAACTTTCTTCGTCCATTCGCTCTACATGCCCAAACCATCTGAGGGTTCCTTTCTTAATCTTACTCATTATGCTTACATCAGCCTTTACATTCTTTGCGGATATCTACATTTCTCACGCGATCATACATGGATTTACCACACATATGCCTCAGGGATCTCATTTCAACAACATTCAGTTTATTTTTATCCTTCCTCTGCCAGGTTCCATGCCTCACTGCCATACATCAGGGTAGGTACGAGGATTCGATTGTGGACTGCTAGCTTCGCTTCTTTTGACATTTTTTTTATTAGCGCCACCGGCATTCAGTCCTCCATTAATGGAGTTACCGGCATTCACCCTTCTTTCAATATCCGTATCAGCCGTCCCATCTCTCGTAAACATATTACCCTGATACACAAACTCATCCACCTGCTCCAAGTATTCATCAATCACAACTATATTGCATATTTTTTTCTTACTCTCTCTTTCAAACACCTTGACCTTAGACATGCTTTCATTCATCATGAACTCATTCTTCATACATACTTCGTTCATCCTAGACACGAGAGACTGTAGATCTTTCAGACTGTTGGAAATCAGCACCGCATCATCAGCATACAACAGGCAACATACTTTCAGACTACGCTTCACGCTTCATCTACTTTAAAACCCTAAAAAAATATAATATTTCACCATCTCTTAGAAATATACTGTCATAAAATAGTGATGTTTCCTAATCTATTACAGTGGATAAAAAGGCAATATTTCATAGTAGAAAAGCAAGGGTAGGTCCAATAATGAAGGTATGCAGAAGGTATATTATTATAATATATTGAAAGGGTTCTTCACAGACCTTCCAGTTCGAACCTGAAGTGAGATGGATAATTTATTGCTACAGCACAGATAAAACCACCTTTGCCGGGAATTGATGGCCAAATTGAGAGCCTTAGAGCGCCGTGTGCACAACTTTTATTTTTCAAAGAAAAGTTGCTACTGTTTATGGAAAAACTGAAGAAAACTTTTGTAATGTAATCTGAATATTGATGTAGGTATTTTAAACATTAAATTGGTATGTAGGTACATGAGTATTATTTAATGCATATTTATTACGCTTTATCCTCCAACTTTATTATTGTGGACTAGCTGGAGTCCCCGGCGATGCCCGGGCTTTATACAGAGTTTTCGAAATCAACAGTATCAAATCAAAATAAAATGTACAGGGCCCGCAGATACTTTAATAATACACAACTGCTAACCCTGTACAAATCACAAGTGCGCCCCACGGTTGAATTTGGCAGCCACCTCTGGCCTGGAGCTCCAAAATACCTAAAAAATACCCTCGACTCTGTGCAGGAACGGGTGGTCCGTTTGATTGATTCTCCCGTCTTAACAGACGGATTTCAATCTTTAGAGCACAGGCTTCGGGTGGGAATGCAATCCTTGTTCTACCGGTATTACAATTGAATTACGCCAAATGCGTGCCTAACATCTGTACACGGTTGACATATGTCACATGAGAACGGGTCATTTCTTCGACTCGTTCTTGTGTTCAACAGCTCGGCTGTGGAATGATTTGCCGGCCTCTGTGTTTCCTCCTTCCTACAACATGACTTCAAGACCTTCATCTCTTCAAGACCAATGTTTATTCCTTCCTCTCCCTAACAAGACCCTCCACACAGCACCTCAAATGACATAGGCTCTGAGGGAAATTATTTTCCTCAGGGCCTCCTGTAATGTTAATGTAAAAAAAAATACAAATCGAATTCACACCGCCCGCTCGTCCACCACATATCCAATACATATATATAATGGAGTTATGCATGTTAGTGCGATCATCTCCAGAAAAGTTTCCACAAAAAAATTCTACACATAAATACGCTACAAGGTTTACAAAAAATTTATTAATACCAAAAGCAAACAAAACAATTTTCCAAAAAGGACCCTTTTACATGGCCATTAAAGTATACAACAACCTTCCACATGATATTAAACAAATACAGGATACACTCAGATTTAAGTCATCACTAAAAACATTCCTTCTGAACAGGTCTCATTACACATTAAGTGAATACTTCACATAGGTACAACTGTTTTTATATTTATGTCTATATAATAAATTAAAACATATTCACTTTGTATTTCACCACTTTTATATTTATATTTAATTTGTGTTCAAATCTGTACAACATGTTAGGTTAACTGGAAGAAATAGGATATAGGTACCTATAAGTCATACCTTTTGTACTTAATGTAAATTTTGTACAATAAATGATTTTGATTTTGATTTTGAAAGACATTCTTCTTTATATGTTTATTACGCCCTTTAGCGCCCTTGAGGTGATTTTTCACAAAAACGGCGCTATACAAATTATCCAATTATTATTATTATTATTACATATTTCAACCAATGTACACAAAACCTTGACAAATTATGTACATCAATGTTCTCCATCAATCACTCTATCTATTGGTGAAAACCGCATGAAAATCCGTTCAGTAGTTTTTTGAGTTTATCGCGAAGAGACAGACGGACAGACGTGGCGGAGGACTTCAATTTATGATATATAGAGATGTCAAATTCGTTTTGGTACCATTCTTTTAATCCATATTTTTTTGATTTCGATCCCCTGGTAACAACATAGGTACTTTAATTTTTTTTAAATGCCCAGTGACTGTAATAATTTTATCACTCGCTGCGTTACCGCGAGCAATTATTTTACCTCGAACACCTCTGTATGGAATGTTTTATGAGTGTCAAGTGCCGTGTCAAATTTCAAGTATCAAGAGTCGTGAACCGTAAAGATAAAGTTCGATTTGGATTTCATCAGATGATTGATCCGTTGAATATTTTGTAACACCTTGTTCTTTTGTTACAAAAAAAATATATCAGCTCTTGAATTTAATTCAAAAAAAGTCTCACGACTGTCGTAGCTGAAAATTCAAATTACAATTTCCCCAAAACTGGATCTTCCAATTTGTTACTGTGCCACGGCGTAAATATCCACAAATTTTTACTTCATTTTATGACAACTGTATTTCGGAACAATCACCCAATGCAGAACGACCACTTACAAAGTTTTATTATTGCAAGCGCTTAAGTTGGTTCTCAACCAAAGCGAAAAAAATCCCCAATGTTCAGCGTTCAGAACGTTGTTTACTCTAATCACGACCGAATCAATATTATTTGCTCCGGCCGGAAAAAATGAGAGAATGCAAACAAAATGTGTTTTGATTAATAACAAACTTATGCAATCAATCCCTTGCAAAAACAAGCCAAGTTATAATTCAACGTTTTTGTTATCAAAAGTTTGACCAATCAGGGGAGAGAAAGGTCTACCGTAAAGTAGAGATTATTCCGCAATGATATCGGAGACCATTTTTATTCTACATAGTATTTGATAAGTTATTTAGAAGCGATCGTTAACAAATGCTTTAATTTATTTATAATGTTAGGTTACGATTTGGAAATTTATCACATATCAATTATTATCAATTAAAATAATTTTTATATAATTAAAATAATTTAAATAATAATATTTAATTAAATGAAGACAATATTAGCGAAACTCAATCGAAATCTGGAGACAGAACAATCAGAAAAGATATTGGCTCCGAAAAAAAAAAAAAAAAAAAAAAAAAAAACAAAAAAAAACAAAAAAAAAAAAAAGACACTATCTAGATTGCATTTAGTTCGAGTTGAATCTTGTAATCATATATAAAGATAGCAGCCAATAATATGTGCGTTAAGTAAATGAAGATAATGTTGGTAGTTCTTAGTCGAATGATACAGTTAAAAGTGACCGAATTAATATGGGTTCCGTAGCTTAATCGGTAGAGCTGTTTCCATGTAAGAAAAGGGTTCTGGGTTCGTGTCCCAGCGGAGCCAATATCTTTTCTGATTTTTCTGTCTCCAGATTTCGATTGAGTTTCGCTAATATTGTCTTCATTTAATTAAATATTATAATTTGAGATTTTACTCATAAAGTTTAAAAAAAAAAAATTTATAATAAATAATAATAGTTTCTCGGAGTTTGCCAACCATTTAATAGAAACAAGTCATACCTTTAATTTTAACAGTGGAATAGAATTAATTCATTGTAATGTCAAAGGCATTCAGTTGGATAAATTAGAAATTTTAGAGATTAGAAAGAGTGTTAATGCAAATTTAAATATTATTAATAATCAAAAATTGTTTTTAAATGACCCATTATTAAATCTATTCCCCTTTTAAAATTTTAACTGTTCTATATTGCCCCTCATCCCTTAAACATTATTTTCTTTCTAATTTTATTATTGTTTATGTCGATTATTTTTCTCTATTACCTATATACCTATGTCTATTATTAAAATTAGTTCTGTCAAAACCCTGAAGAAGTCAGCTTCGCTGACGAAACATGTCGGTTTTGTAAACAATAAAAGTGGTAAAAACGAAGTAATTTATTAATTTAAATTAAAATAATTTAATATTAGTCTTGTGTTTTATTTTCAAATTTGTTTTGTTTTAGTTTTACGCAAAATTTTTTAGGAGCTTACTGTTTTCTGCACACTCTAATCGTTTTAATTATTAGCAGGCAGAGTTTTCTTTGAAAAATATTTTTCTAAACTGTAAAATATTTTTCTAAATTTTGACCTATGGACTTAATCGATATTGAAATAGAATTACTGGACTTAGGCGTATTTGAATAAAAAAAGTAGGACTTTGGTGAGTTTGAACAAACACAAATGGCGGCCATGACAGAGTGAAGACGATGTGTGGTTGGCTGTAATGGACTTTGGCTCACGTGATTTGAAGCGGGAAAACTTAGGTTGGTTTGAAAAAATTTGTTAACTTTCACCCTTAATTTCATTGGGAAACCGTGGACTTTGGTTAGATTCATCTAAAGCAAAAGATTCGTTTTTTTTGCTGAATTGAATTCACAAAAAAAACAAAAATGGTTGGTGGTGGACTTTGGCGAGTTTGATATGTATCGACACAAGTCTGTCCCACTGTCCTCTTAATAGGCAGGTGAAAGGTTTAATAAACGATTTAAGAACCACATTCTGTGCACCCTGTGCCGATGCTGGATGAGGAGGCTTACGCAATAAAAAATAAAAGTTGCGTTGGGGATGGCATAGATATTGAAAGCGGCCATTCTATTTATTTATTTCACGGTTTATGTTTTATTTCGTTTGCCGTTAAGAGGGTCTGGGCCTGATTTAAAACCGACCCATCAAGCCGACCTAATGGAAATAAACGGGTATCGGGATTAAGATTGGGAGATAGGGGTGTATTAGGACACTTTCAGGCTCAGCTGGTCCTACAGACCGTAGTCTTTTTAATTCCTGACCTGAACCTGATGATTATCCTGAATTAAATACGTCCGCAGTATCCGAAAGCTTATACATATTAAGAGTTAAAAGATACTCCCAAGATCGAGGGTTCGTGATAACTTTTTTTTCGAAATACACAATAATATTAGAATTTGAAATTAAAACACTTTTGTACTTTCTTCCACTAATTTATATTTCACCAGGACCGGTTTCATCCTATTACGGATATTTTCTGGTCAGACCAGTCTGAAAATGTCCGTAATAGGATGAAACCGGTCCTGGTGAAATATAAATTAGTGGAAGAAGTACAAAAGTGTTTTAATTTCAAATTCTAATACAATGGAATTCCACCACGAATTATCAGTGCAAAAACTAGACACACAATAATATAATGGGTAACAATTATTAAAAGCAATAATTATCAGCCTGAATTCATCTACATTGAAAAAATCTTCCAAGAAAAGATACATTCCGCCAACGGGACGCCGACATAGCTCAGTGGTAGAGTACCTGACCGGCAATCAGAAGTACACGGGTTCATGTGTCCCGTTGGCGGCATGTATCTTTTCTCGGATGATTTTTTCAATGTAGATGAGTGTTTCAGGTTGATAATTATTGCTTATAATAATTGTTACCCTTTGTGCTATGCATAAAAATCTTGTCTTAAACGTTAGTTTATCAATTAAAAATAATAATTAATAATATAATGTGTAAGACGCCTTTGCCCCTCACTGAATGATTATAATATAATCTTGACCAATTATTATAAATTATTACTAATGATGTATGAAATTTGTTACCACAGACTGGAGATTTTAATTTCGGTTTCAATAAGAAATTACAAGTATTTACGGTGGGTGACCAATTTATTCGTTAAACGTGCAAAAATTACATTACATATGTTCTGTTTGAAGTTGTATAACGTTTTGAAATAGTAGGGAATTAATACTTTTATTTGTTTTTTAAACGACTTCAAAAAGGAGGAGGTTCTCAATTCGACTGTATTTTTTTTTTTTTTTTTTTTTTTTTTTTTTTATGTTTGTTACGCCAGAACTTTTGACTGGGTGAACCGATATTGATGATTCTTTTTTTATTTGAAAGCTGATGCTTCCCGTGTGGTCCCATTTTAATCTCTCAGTTCCGACAATAGCATCCATGAGAAAACCATATAAGTCTTAAATTTGCATAAGTATGTGCGCGACAAATGGACGAATAACTCAATATCACGCCAACCGATTTCGATGATTCTTTTTTTATTGGAAAAGATGTACTTCAAGGGTAATTTAATGAGAGTTTGGTTAGGTTCTGATTATCGGATCCATGACAAATCAACGAAACTCGACCGAATCTCTTAATTTGACCTTAACGTCGCTATGGTCAAATTATGTCTGTCTCATATGAGCAGCACGTTTAGTAGGTTTACCCAAATTCAGACAAATTAGTTAGTGTACTTCAGATTAACTAAAAATCAAAAAATAAACAAAAAAATTTAACAAAACAAAAAAACGACTTCAAAAAATGCACTAAAAAGTAAAAAAATAATTTCGTATTCTTCTACAACTTCGTAATCAACTTACTTTTTCTACTCATCAATATGTAGGTACGATTGTTATTTTTGGAGTCGGTGTCAGCAAAGGTACCCGGGCGGCGTGTTCACTTGACAGCTCCCCTCACGCCGCAGCCCCGCTCTCGCCTCGTCAAGTCGCGTGCGATACAAGCACAACACACCTATAACTATGTATGTATTTACAAACCTACCTTGGCTGATACCGACTCCAAAAATAACAATCGTACCTACATATTGATGAGTAGAAAAAGTAAGTTGATTATGAAGTTGTAGAAGAATACGAAATTATTTTTTTACTTTTTAGTGCATTTTTTGAAGTCGTTTTTTTGTTTTGTTAATTATTTTGTTTATTTTGGGTAAATTAGATGTTTCTTACACAATTTTATTAAAAATAAATTATTTCATTTTATACATAATTTTTTTCACTTTGTAGGTGGAGTCAGTTTTGGTTTCTTAGCTATTGTGCGGCATTTGAACCCCATCTCCATAAGACCACGCCTGTTTGTTCTTACAGAAGTAGTAACACCGGCATCAATTATAATGTTTGAACTTCGTATTCGTTACTGTATTCCAGGCAAATGTCATGAATTCGGCTTCCATTTCTTGACAAATGAATTCTTGAAGCTTTTGTCATCATTTTCCAGTTCTCTGACTTACCAATGGTATCTTTTTATCAAGTTTAGTAATGATTAATGACATTAGTAAATCAATGTGTAATAAAATAATAATTAAAAAAAACTTTAATCTAACTAATATTTTGGCCACCCACTATGAATTAACAGTTTTCCTTATCTTTCATAACTTTATACCAAAATTTATATTTAAAATTTATATACTAAGCATATTAAATGCTCAAAACCTTTTGTATTTATTTTAGTTTGAAATGATATATTATTGTGTTTGTCAGGGATTCTCCTCCACATCTAATATTTCCACACGTGAAAAGTTGTATAAACATGGAATCACAAACACTATTTATTTATTCTACTGTTATCAGGATAAACAAAATATTTTGTTCAAAGAAATTTTGTTTTAAATGAAAAATAACTACGCTAAAAAGCGTAGAAAGCTAAAAAACGGTTCCATAACAACTCAGTATAAGGCAATTTCCACACCCCTTTGAAAAGTCATTAAAAGTTGTAGTGCTTTCATACAGTTGCCGGTCACCATAAAAATACACTAATAAATCCTTAAGGCCCCGCAACCGCGCACCAAAAGAATAAGAAGAAGAGATATGAAATTACGAATGTTAGAGGAGAGCGCTAGTATTTAAAGTGACAAAATCGGTGCCAAAATTGTGAAAATGTTTAATAAAACACAACTCGTTTAAAATCGACCGAAAATCTCACGAGGGTTGTCTTAAACAGCATTTAAAAGAACGCTGTGAATTTTTTCATACATATAACTTGTAAAATACATAACTGAAACAAACGTGTTTATAGTAATTTTTGCAGGATACATTTTTAGCATAATTTTTGCAGCGATTTTTTCTATTGAGGGAATTTTATATAATTTGTGTTTCGGCGCGACGAATGTCAAGATAATATCTTCAAAAATAACACATATCTTTAAGAGCTTAAAAACTTCAAATGTTTAAGTGAAATTTGCAAGAAATCAGTAGAAATTCGGGTAACGGCGTCTTTAAGTGTACGCATATTATACAGATCAGACAATTTCCTCCAAGAATTTGATTAAGTGGAAAATTTCTTTGAAAAAAAAAACATTCAAAGTGACTTCTAAGCCCTGAGTCTTAGCCTTAAGATAAGCCCAACTTGTATACAAAGTCTAAAGGATTGAAGAACTCAGCATTCAGGTCATGTATCACTTGTATCTCCTCTAACAGCTGAGAAAACTATTCTAAGAAACCTTCCATCAGTTCCAAGAGTTGAGAGGCGAATTCTCTTTTACGAGCGAGCTGCAAATTGCGTCCAGCATAAAATATAACATGCTTTCTTTCTTTGGTAAGGGACGTGATCTCAGTATGATCCAATTAGATATGTAATTCAAGAAAAATAAACCTTATGGAAATGTTTCACTAAAATACGAAAGTTTTTAACATTAGACTCGTAAGACTCATAACGTCGTAAGGGCAAGCACATCAGAGATCCGCGTGAAAAAGTATTTTTTTAATGTATTTTTTTTTGCTGAATATAAGCTCTTTCATATAAGACGGTAAATCGACACACCAGGTCCATCTTGTCGTAAGGTCAAAATCATCGTTTTTGAGATATGGTGATAGCGGTGATAGCGTTTTGGCCGATATACCGTATACCGTAGTTTCGTCTGTAAAGAATTACATTTTATAGTATGGGCTGAAATCTGAGTTCTATTTTATCGTATATTTATTTTTTATTTATTTATTTATTTCAAGATTTTTGTTTATACATTACAATGATAATATATGCAAGATTACAAAATAATTCATGTTTTATTCTACTACTCCATAAGTTGAGCTCTAGGAGCTCGTGTTTAGGGGAGGAGTATTTTACATGCAAAAAAATAATAATAATGTTCATTATGTAAACAATTTTCAAAAAAATAATGAAATAAATATCTTAGATAGGTTCACAATTTAGACAAAAATAGTTATATAAGGACAATATCAATACAATATTTTTTTAATATTAAATATTGCTGTTTAAGTAAGGGTAAATTAATTAATTACATAAAGGATAAACATTAAGGGTACAATATGTCATTATCCAATTTAAGGGACTTAATTTGTTTTTTAAATAATTCATAATTCAGTGTATCTGTTATATTAATTTTGTTATTGGATAATAATATATTGTACCATCTTACACCTAAATACAAATAGTGGTGCTGAGCCGTGGTCGTTCTAAGCATAGGTATGGCTATTAAGCCATTAGTTTTAAATCTATTGCTTATGCTATCTGAGGGGTGAATTTTTTGATTAAAATATTCTTTATAAATTTGGCATAAGGCGTTTCTCTTATACAATTCTATAATAGATGGTACATTAAATTCTCGAAATATCTGTATATATCATTAACTGTATTTAACATTTTGTTAACTCAAACATTATTATCATTTATTTATCAACAGATTTGTTTAGTTATCTTTATTCTGTTGCCAAATGGATTACTGCACAGTGCTCAGATCAATCAGGATTTCTCCCGGAATGCAGCTGAATTTCACCAGTGTCTAATAAAATACCTATAATATTACATTAGGAATAAATTTGGTTTTTTTAATGATTTTGTGTACGATTAAAATATCTTTGCTATCTTGTAGATCACTTTCGACAGAGTTGATGAACGATTAAGGACATTCACTCTGCATTTTTTTGGAATTTTCTTAAACTCGAGAGTTTTCTTTAATCTGGGATTTTTTTTTACATTAAGTCAATTTTTATATGTTTTCTTAGAAGAACAATTAATTACTTACTGATTAAATGCTGATTGACGGCTGGCAGTGGTCAAGAGGTAATACTCTTGACTTACAATCCGAAGGTCGCGGGATCGACTCACGGCATGCGCAAATAAATTTTATTTCATCAATTTGTGTTATTTCACAATTAATTCATTTAAAATAATAAATAGTATATTTTCGGCACGTTCCAGAGTGGAAGATGCTCTTAGTATCGCCCTGTTGTAAAACTACCATTCAGAATTGAAATGTTGCTTGAAATGACTTTAGCCGTGTTTGGTGACCAGATCCGAATAGCCAGATACTTCCCTACCTTCCTCTTCCCCATCTCCTTCCCCTTCCCGTTACCTTGAGCCTATCAAAATCCCCAATTGGGGATGCTATAATCTCACTGGCTCCAGAAGGGAGCAGCTGGGAATCTTGTGAAATATTCCCATTTAAAAAAAAATAAAGGAATAATTTTGTATTATTTTTTGTGTTTTTGTAATATATAAATATGTATTTCTATTTTTTCTATTATTTATGTTTAAAAAGAGCTATCGAATGTCGATATTCATTATAGTTTCCCCTTTTTAAGTTAAATAAAATTTTGAACTAGTTTTATAAATTTTTCAGCAATGATCTTTTTTGCTTTTTACCGTACTTTATGTTTATTGCAAGGAGCCCATTTGGCCCCGCTTCTTTTTAACCTTTTTATTAACGATATCATTAAAGTTTTATTCTCACACACGTTTTTGGCTTTTTGCCGATGATAATAAGATTCTTAAGATAATTAAATCCCATCTTGATTGTTTACTTTTTCAACTTGATATTAATTCATTTGATGATTGGTGCAAAATTAACTGCATGGAACTTAATGTTGATAAATGCAAAATGTTGTCCTTTTATAAAACCAAAAAACCTATTCAGTTTGATTATAAACTAAATAATGTTTGTCTCTCTACTGTCACATCTATCAGGGACCTTGGGGTCACTCTGGATTGTAAACTTTCTTTCCGGGATCACATTAATAACATCGTAAACAAATCACTTAAACTACTCAGCTTCATTCATAGAATTACCTCTGACTTTAAACAAATAAATACATTTTAAACTCTTTACTGTTCGCTGGTCCGCCCTCACCTTGAATATGCTAGTGTCATTTGGTCTCCTTTTTATGCTATCCACATTTGTTACATCGAATCTGTACAACATCGCTTCCTACGAGGAATTGCTTGGAGGTTAGGACTTGAAAGAGGAGAATACTCGTATGATGAAATTGAACAAACTTTAAACATTTCCTCTTTAGAAAAACGTAGAAAGGACTCTGCTCTAATATGCATTTTCAAAATTATCAACAGTATTACTGACACACCTTCTTTGTTACAACTCATCCAGTTCAACATTCCTTCCCGTAGACTCCGAAATAATGAATTACTGTTCCTCAATCAACATTCTACCAATTATGGATATCATTCTCCTTTATCCAGAATGTCGAGACTTGTCAACGCAAATCAAAGCATTGAATTTTTTGGTGTAAGCCTAAATGACTTTCGGCAGTCGTTACGCAATGTGGTTTTTTAAAGTCTTTTTAAATCCATCTTCAAGCTACTTATAGTTATCTTCTCTATGTACTTTTATATTATATGTATTTTGTCAATGCTCTTCATCTATATGTAATCTCCTTTCATTGTGATCTCTCTTTTTTTTCTGTTCGTGTTATTGTTATATTGTTAATTGGACTATTTGTCCGTAAATAAATAAATAAATCTATGTTGAATTCAAAATTGATATCACCATTAATAATACACTGCGAATTGCAATTTGAATGCTTTAAATACAGATCCTGTAATTTTGCGATCTAAAATCGTATAACTAAATGGATTTTGATATTTTTGACGTTGAATAAAGAGAACCTACAATATATTGGTTTATCTATTTGACATCAAACCTCCAAAATATCATACTCGGATCAACAAAGTTTTATGATGCGAATTGCAACTGTTCAAAATTGTTACCGCTGCATTGTTTGTTTTCTGCCTGCACTAGTTATACATTTATGGTTTTGTCACATCAGTGGCGTAAAAAATATCTCAATAATTTATTTTTGCATTAAAATGATTTTGAAACTTTGCGATACGAAATTGAATGGATTGGGAGGGGAAAGAGATGGCGAAGAAAGCTGAGAAGCACACATGTAACCTAAATTTCATCAGTCAAAGTCATATTATTTTCAATTCAGAATTAACAATATTATCTTCAACTAATTTATACCATATTTTTGGCAGCTATCTTTTTAAATGATTGACACATTTATTTGTAACCTATATGATGTTTCGGAAGATTTGTGGAAAAATTCATGAAGATATTATGAAAGTGTTCATTCTGAGTTTGAAATAATACAAGACGAAATTAAGTAATTCCCAATGGCCGAGTAGATCAAGGCGTTGTTGTCACAGAGATCCTGGGTTTGATTCCCAGTTGCAAGCTTTAAATTTTTATTTTTCTACATCTTTTCCTGTTTCATGTTTCGTTTAGATTTATCAGTGAAACTTCCTTAGCCCCGTTAGCGATTCGGAATTTGGATGAAACGAAAATGACGTGTACAGCACCTGTGAAGCATTATACTTCTATGAAGGCTCCTATTGGTTGAGATATAAAATGGAAACGATGCGAGATCTGCGCTCATTGGTATGCTCACTGCGCTTTGATTATGACCTCACTTTTCAAGGCTCCTTGGTTCTTCATAGTTTGAGAATGTTTTAGTAAAGTATCGTTTTTCCCGCGTGTTAACAGCACTCGAATTTTCTTCTTCTTTTTCTTCTTCTAGTGCCCTGTCCGTTCAACGGATGTTGGCTATCATGTTGGCTATGCGGACTTTGTTTACTGTGGCCCGGAACAGCTCCACGGTAGACTGGCCAAACCACTGTCTCAGGTTTTTCAGCCATGAGGTTCTCCTTCTTCCAGGGCCCCGTCTTCCAACAATCTTTCCCTCCATTTTGAGATGCAGGATCTCATACTTCTCTGGATGTCTCATCACATGTCCGAGATATTGAAGTTTTTGGATTTTTATAGTTTTAATTTCTTCCTTTTCTTTATTCATCCGAACCATAACATCTTCATTTGTAACCCGGTCCATCCAGCTTATTTTAAGTATTCTTCTGTAGATCCACATCTTGAATACCTCTAGTCGCCTAATTAGTTCTTCCGTAAGCGTCCATGCTTCCATTCCATAAAATAATATCGAAAACATGTAACATCTGACCATTCGCATTCGTAATACAAGGTTGAGATCATGACTGCTGAACATTTTTTTCATGCGGATAAAGGTTGCACGTGCTTGCTCAATGCGGCATTTGATTTCAACTGAAGGATCCCATCTATCATTTATATTGCAGTCTAAGTATACAATGCTCTGTATCTTCTCTAGTTTTGTTCCAGCAATATAAAAATTTTCATCCAATGAGTTATTTTTTCTTCTATGATTACTATTACATCGATGGGTATAAAAAATTATTTAATTCGAAATTATGCTAACACTACTCATAACTGCTTCTCTCTGGTGAAACACCACCATTCAGAATTGAAACTTTGCTTGAAAAGGCGACCAGATCTGATGACAGGTATATCCCTTATCCTTCTCCTTCCCAATATCCTCAGCCTCACAAAATACCTCAATTGGGGATCCCATAGTCCCATCGATTCCAGATGATTGAGAGCAGTTGTGACTCTTGTGCGGTATTCAGATATAATATATGTAGGTATAACTACACAAATATTATGTGTGTTTTGCCACAAACAACTATACAAGATAAAAGTATTAAATTTATCAAATACTTAAGGTGATACTTAAAAGAATTCATAATCGTCTCTTTCATAGATGGCGCGGGTTTAATTATTTATGGAAAAACGCTTTTTGCAAGATGCTATAAAAACATTAAGATGAATTAATTTTTTTGCGCCGGTACTTACGCAATATGAATGAAAAAATAGTTTTGTCCATAGACAAACTCAAATCTTTCAAGAAAGGCTAACCAATACAATATTATGCGCGAACAATAACTAATTCATTTTATTGAAGTGAAAACTTCCTTAGCCCCGTTAGCGATTTGAAATTCCGATGAATCGGAAACACGTCACTAAAATTCAATAATTCAATATTTCACAGGTATTAGGTTCTAATATAATACAGTAAGTCCTCCATCTCACACAAGCCTGCCATAGTCCAGCAGCGTAAGGCGCGTAACGAATTTATTCAGTATCCAGACGTACAAGCAAACTGGGTTGGAATTCTATAAAATCCAAAATAAAATAAACGTTTTCATTTTTGCAAAATCAATATCCAATATTTAAACCATACCAAAATGAACAGGCGAAAGAAAACGACATCTCGCGACTCCGAAGAAGAAACTATAAATATTAATATGATGCCCAAATGCATAGGAAAAGGGGCATTGGAATTAGATGACAAAAATATGGAGAAAATCATCCTTCACTAACCAATTAAATAACCATCAGTGACCTGGGTTCGAATCCTATAAAATCCTAAAAAAAAATAAACGTTTTTATTTTAGCAAACTCGATATCCAATCGTCAAACCACTCCAAAATAAACAAGCAAAGAAAACAAAAAAAGCAACATCTTTTCCAAGCATCAACTACTCCGGAGAAGAAAACACAAATACTAATACGAGGCATATCCAGAAAGTAAGTGTACTGTGACCACAACGGGCGGAGGGTTTTAGTTTTTTGAAGGTTGGCAACACTTAGTGGTACAGGGGGGTCTCTTGACCAGAAATAACATCGCAGGAACATTGTTGTACGTAAACTCACGTTTTAGTGTCCAGTTGCGGGAAAGTTGTCGGCAAAAAATCCCGCCAAGTGCTGTGATCTGCTTTTTACTCACGGAAGAAATAACACCTACAAGAAAAAAAGGTGAGAATTTATGAGCTCTATTGTTACTGGAGATGAAAGTGGGTGACTCATTACATGCCTGGAAAAAAAAACAGTTGTCAAAGTGGCGTCACACCAATTCCCCATCTGTGAAAAAATTGAAAATCACAATTTCCGGCAAAAAAAATCATGGCCTCAGTGTTTTAGGACCGAAAAGGCATAATTTTGTTCAAATTTCGGCCTCAAATTGAGATCATCAATGCACAACAATATTGTGTACCCTAAAAAAACTCAAAAGGAGCATTCAAAACAAAAGGAGGGGAATGCTGACCAGAGACGTTTGCCTTTTTCACAAAAACGTCCGACCTCACAAAGCCTTAGCCACCAATAATATCATGGACTCATTGATTGGGATGTTTTGAACCACTCCCCGTAATCCCCTGGCTTGGCGTCTTCAGATTATCATCCTTTCGCTTTCCTAAAGGCATGTATGGATGAAAATAAATTTTCAACCAACGAGCAGGTGCAGAAAGTGGCCCTGAAGAGGGGGAAGGAGCTGGCGGGAGAATTCTTCGAGAAGGGTAAAAGAAACTTGTGCCACGGCTCACCACATGCATTGAACGGGTTAGCAATTATTTGGAAAAATAGTCAACAAGTGTATCAACAATATCCTGTATTTTTTTTTCTAATACACTTTTTCAAAAAAATAATAAAAAACAGTACACTTACTTTCTCGATATGCTTGGTACGTTGACCAAATTTATAGGCAAAGTTGCATTAGAATTCGACAACAAAAATAACACCTGCGTATTACTAAGCCTTTGGAAAAGGCGGCAGTGCCAGCGTGGCATATTGTTGATTATTGCTGCTGTATCGTTTGTGTGAATATATCGTTATCATTTCAATAAAACATTTTTCAAGTATGCCGAAAACTAGTGTCGAAAAATATTATAAATATCCACAGAAAAAAGAAAAAAAAGAACAGAAGATTAACAATATTAATAGGAAAGTGGCAAAAAATTCAACGGAACGTGTTCGTGAATTTCATGCACGCCGAAAGGCCTTTGGGCTTTATTAAATGTGCAAAATAATATTTCTAATGCGCGTAATAATGCATCGACTGCACAAAATAGTGAAAATCATCATTGTAAATAGGTACATTTTGGAAGGCGGGTATGGGTACCGCCGCCCGGGAACCATTTATTGGATAACCAACACCTCTGCCATCGGTCACCCCAAGTGGTTCGCTAGGTTTGGTGGCTTATCAGGGGTACCCGGGTTCATGGGGTGAGATTCGTCCATGTCTGGCGACGGATGTGTTTGCTCACCTACTGTGTGGCAGGACGGATCGGGAGACCTTTTGACTTTTCCAGCCGGACTCTCTCGACCCATCGCCTTGCACCGCGGTGGTGCGGATTCATGCATCCGTCATTCCTGGACATGCTGAACCCCAGATTCCTACCCACCCCTCAATCCTCATTCCTTCCTCTCCTTCCTTTCCTTAAAAAGACCCTCCACAAAGCATCCCCAAAGATGACATAGGCCCTGCGGGGAAATTTGTTTTTCTCAGGGCCTCCTTTGTGAAGCTAATGTAAAAAAAAATACATCACGTGTATGTAAAGCCCTATTTGTTATTCGCTTTTCAAATGATTCCCAAGTGGGGGTATTAAATGTGCAAGCGGATGCCTCGATTATATTGTAAACAATTATTGTGAGAACCCGAATATTTTCGTGAAGCTTAAGTTGGCGCGTATTTTATAATTTTCTGATTTTCTAAGTGAAAACTTCTTTAGCACCGTTGTGATTTGATACTCGATGAAACGGAAACGAGCGACTGTAAAAGAAATAAACACATAATTCAATAAGATTTAGCCTGCGAGATAATAATATAGACTATTCGGTGTCCTCTTTGTGCGGTGCTTCATGGCCTATTGGCCTCATCTTTGTACGGTTCTTCGTAGAATAAACAGTAAAATAATTTTTAAACTTGGTAACAATATTATAATAAATAAACCCAAAAATTATCCTTCTCCTGATACTCTGTATTCGTCTCATTCTCGCGTAGTTTAGTTTTTTAAGGTTTCACTTCTACCTCATGTGAACTGCTGTATTTTTTGAACAATTTTTTTTATTAAAGCACACCTTGAAAAATCATTTATAATTAATTTAGGGAAAATAGATGGCTCGCGCCATCTATAAAAGACTACAATATGAATTCTTTAGATTATTACGTTAATTCATCAAAGATATATGTTCTTAGTTCACAAAAATTAATTCGGATGAAAAACAAGAAATGGTTGGGGCATTGTTTCTCAACCTTCTTCAGGCCGTACCCCTCTTAAACGCTTCAAAAAACTCCATACCTCCTCACTATAAAGAAAAAATCTTTTGGCCATATCGGGATATACTTGGGGTAAAGGGAAACGCTCTTGACACAATCCGAAGGTCGCGGGATCGACCGACATGCGCAAATAAATTTTATTTGATTAATTTGTGTTATTTCACAATTAATTAATTTAAAAATAATATATCTATAGTGGGCACGTTCCAGAAAATACTCTCAGTATCGCCCAGGTGTAAGACCACCTTTCAGAATTGAAACCTTGCTTGAAATGGTTTAGCCGTGTTTGGTCACCATATCTGAATAGCCAGGCACTTTCCGGTCTTCCCCTTCCCATCTCTTTCCCTCCCCATGATCTTCAGCCTCACAACATACCCCAATTGGAGATGCCATAGTATCACTGGCTCCAGACGGGAGCAGCTGGGACTCTTGTGAGATATTCACAAAAAAATAAAATGGGAACCTCATTACGCTTTTTATTATTTACGAACAAAAGATATTAATACAAGCCCCCAAGCGCATGAATTAACACGACGCATTTTCTTTACTAAAATGTGTAACAAATTAACATAGAAAATTATTGACTTGTGCATTGCCCTCTCGAAACGTTAGAATTATTCCCCACCCTGAAACTCTTGGTTATGGTATTAGTTCGTTAATACAACATAATATATAATTTGACTTATTATCATTCGAAATTCAAAATTACACAAAACCGAAATCCAATTTCAAATTTTCAGCGATAATCTTTTGGTAAAGATATTATAAATTCTTTGCTGAGGGCGTAATTACAGTAAGTGCTAATGTAATTTAGGTCCCGTAATTGGATAAGAGATTGTAATAACTATAAAAGTAAATTAGCGGATCGAGGATGAGCTAATTCCGTTGAAAGGCTTATTTTCATCCCCTGATGACTTTGACAAAAACAAATTTCATTTGACCTCGAATTTGAAAGCCTGCTCTCAACTAGGGATTTCGAAAACGAATTGGATTAACGAATAATATTTTCCTTATTTTATAGTAACGAACGAATACATACGATTGATGTTGAGAGAGACAACAGTGTAAGGTACCTATATAAGTCAGTGCAATATTGTCCAATGTCTCTTCGAACTTTACCAATCATCCTGAGATAATCTTCTTCTTCTTCTTCTTCGATGGCGCTACAGCACATATCGAGCTTTGGCCTCCTGTAACATTCACCTCTAACGCCTCCTGTCTTCAGCGGCTGACTGCCAGTTTGGTACCTAGAGAAACTGTGATGCATCACAGTCTGGGTCTTCCCACTTTTCTTCTTCCACCTGGGTATCTAGTTATCCAGTCTTTTTGGGACGCATGTGTCCAACATTCTCTGTACATGCCCAGCCCATCTCAACCTGAGGAGTCTCATGTAGATTGAGATGTTAGGGGCCTGATATATATCGTACAGTCCTTTGTTCTGATATATATCACACTCTTCTCCCTCTTCTCTCTCTCTCTTCTCCATCCTGAGATAATACAGTGTGTCAATGAGGTCATCTCCTATTTATTTGAAAATGTTATATGTTTAAAGAGTCAATAACTACAGTAAAATTAGTTTTTCGATATCACCAAAAATTACGAAATTATGAGTTCTCACAATGAACAGTAGCAAAATGAATCCAATACTGTCCCGTGAAGTCATACGCAGTTCAATTCATAATTCGGATGGCAGTACTGCTGCGCAAATCCCGTGATGTGTAATCAGCATTTTTACCTGGTATTTTCCAAAAATTAAAACAAGTTCTGTCCTCAGCATGTTCTAACCAACATGATATGGGTTAAAAAAAATAACATTTCAGTGTAGGATACCACTTTATTGCAGCCTGTTGACTAATATTATTCCATCATTATCATGCAGAAAAGACGTAGTGTAGCGCATTAAGTAAATTAAAGTTCGAATAGTGGAATAGTCCCGTCAGTTCATAAGAAACCAACTATAGCACCTATTTTTAAATCTGGCAGATAACGATTTTAAATCTGGCCTAAGGAAATATTAAATTATCGACCTACATATTATCTTGTCTCTAATATTGCAAAAACAAGTGCAGAACGTTCTACTCATTATCTATTCAACGTGCCTTAGTTAAGGAAAAAATTGATTGCGAAAACCTTTTCAAATTCAAAATTAATCAACAAATTGAACGTTTTTGGCATTGTCAGTAAGGTCAGATGATGGTTACAAAGTTATCTAACTCTGAGATATCAACATGTCAAAATAACTCATTAATGTAGGTTAAGACTTCAGATTTCGGAATACCCCAGGGAACTATTACAGGACCAATTTTGTTCTTAATTTATTTTAATCGGGTTTAATGTAACCCTTCGTGACAAACTTTTATCACTCGCTGGTGACACGGAAATAATGTTTGAGAATAGAATGGGATGAGCTTAAAACTGCAACCAATCATGACATGGAGGTTATAAAGCTCGATGAAAATCTTCCATCATGAAACACAGATAAAGCTTTCGTTTTATACACTTCACTCTTCAAAACGATCTCGCTGAAACGATAACTAATATAATGATTTATGACAAGAACTGCTCCAATGTGGATATGCTAAACTAAATCAAAAGTCTAATATATAATACGGCTGTTCAAAAAGTAACGGGAAATTATAAATTTCGCGGGTTTCGAGAGTCCGATTGTCAAAATTTAGGCCTATGGTGAGTCTGCTATGAGTAAAACAAGGGCTTACGAGTGGTATAAGCATTTCTAAGAGCCAATCGATATGCCAATATCATCAGTGACTCCTCTGATTATGATTCAACGATCGTTTATAACTATTTCTTTCATTTTTTCCTCGTTTTCATCGGTTGTTGATGTGCTGGGGCATCCGGGGCGTTCGTCATCTTCAACGTCTTCACGGCCATCTTGGAAACGCGTATACCACTCGCAAACCCTTATTTTACTCATTGCAGACACACCATAGGCTTTTGTTAACATTTTTCACACTTTGTTACACTTTATTTAATTTTTAACGCAAAATTTTATACAAATTGTTTTATACATTTTTAAAAAGAAACAAAAATCGCCGAGCTCGTAAAGACACGTTTAACCTCAGCGGCTGCCACGGACAAACTAAACAATGAATACAGCTGGAAATTTCATCATACTTTAGGAGCATATAATAATAATAATAAATAATATTTGGATGATTTATATAGCGCCGTTTTTGTGAAAAATCACCCCAAGGGCGCTGTAATGTGTGTATCAATATAATAAAAAAAAATACAATCGGACTTACCAAAGCCGCAAAATTTAAAAATTCCCGTAACTTTTTGAACAGCCGACAGCAAAATAAAATTTACATATTATTCATTTATTGTTTTTCAAAATAAACGGTCTCCCTGGACCACAGCTCCAGCAAAAAGAGACTGTTTAGAAATTTAGTAATTTTCTCAATGTGTTTAAAAATTGCTATTTTGAATATTTTAATAATGACGTCATTTGCTTAAGCACATAATAATGATCCGTGATAACACATAGGTTTGTGAAATTCAGTGTTACACGGCAGACACATAATCAACTACAATTTTTTTATTAAAATTATTATTATTGCTCATTCATAGGTTTGATATTCGGATACTCTGTTATTTAACCAGACGTCGCAATAATTTGATCATCCAAAATTTACATCCTTTTTCTATAAGGAAAAGACTAATAACTTACCACGAAAAAGGTCCTACATTAGTCGTGTTTCCTGAGAAATTATTCGTAGGTACGTAACTCTGATGTTGTTCCTAATACCTATAATATGATGTTGCATTCGTGATATGTCTAAGGGAAATCACCTAACAACTTGAACGAACCGTATTAAAGCAAGTAGCCAATAATGCCAAAAGATGGCGCCACTTCCGTTCGTAGCTACCCTAAAATGAACATCTCAACAGTATACCTACCTATCAGTGGCGGTCGGTGACTTTTTGTATAAGGGATGCTGAAGTATGTACTCACCTAAAATCAAATATAAATACCTACAGACTAGCCCACGAACAAGATGCGATTACTGACAAAAATAGTATGTCAAATTAGCTCTATAAATACTTTATGCTTCACATCAATTATTACAGTTCTAAAATTAAATTAATTAAACGTATATTCGAAAGATATGATATGTTATTCATTAATGAAATATTAATTAAACGTACATTCGAAAGATATGATATGTTATCGTATCAATCCGCATCCGTTATTCAAGCCAAATTGTGAAAATGGTCACGCGAACAAATTCTCTAAAACGTACAGAATTAATACACACGCTCGTTTATGCAATTGTGTGCATTATGCCTACGCGAATTAAAGACGTTTTCTGCGCGTTGGATGCTCTCATCGAATGCATATACAGCCTCAGGAAAAACTTGGCAGGCGGAACTAAACGCGCATGCGCAAATAATATCACACTTTTTCTAACATTGTGGATGCGGAATGGAGCAGAGAATCTACTGTTGCTGGTGTTGGTGCGTTTACGCGACATTCGATATAGTATACATCGAGATTGGTGTTGTTATTATGTATTTTGGTCCGGTCCGCGCGTGCGTTTGGTTGTTTTTGGCTTCTGAGTTTGAGGTGGTGTCGTTAAATTGCAGTATTTATTGCTGTTTACGGCTAGAAAAAAATAAGCTCAAAGCTTTTTTTAATGCTGAATAAATAAATAAAATTTATTATCATATTTATTATACGCCTTAAAAGGAAGGGAAGCGCCGCATCCACAGGTCTGCGCCTGCTACCTATAAGCTTTTATTTGCAAATATCACAAAACTAATACACACTTTTATTGCTTAATTTGTGTATTTGTGCTGCGACTAACATGAACTAACTTTTAATGGAGAATGCAAGCTTTTAAATTTTAGTGACTTACGCATAAACAAATTATTATGGCATCGAAAAAATCCCAACATGATCTATATAAACGGCTTAAAAATACGAAAAACGATACGTCAAACACCTAGTGATTTATAGCGGGGTTCAGATAAACAAGGGCCAATAATAATTTCGACGCTCCGCTGTATTTTACGCGTGGGTCTTTTTATTTTACACGATTTTATTACGCGCTCTCATATCGAAAAGGGAGGGATGGGGGGTGAATTTATGACGTTTCGTCGACCAATCAATTTGTTGAAATATTAAATCAATATGGATCCCTGGACGCGCCATTTGCAAGCTTAACGGCTTAGAAACAATTGTTTGTGAAATCGTTTCGAGTTTGGATGTAGCGCACAAGCGTTTATAGCTCTAAGGAGTCAGATGCCATTTAAAAATATTTAAAAAAAAACAGATATAAACAGAATGCGGCAAACTTAAACGCCAACCTGAACTTGGATTCAGTCTTGCACAGGTACAGTCACGTTGCTGACTTTACAATGACCGTAAGCGAAAGAGAAAGATGCATAAAACATAAGTGCGACAGAGAGAGGCGTGGACGGCATGCCGCTTTTCTGACGTTAAACTTACTTATTGCGACGATTTCTGTCGGTATTCGATTTTATATTATTATACTGCGCTTCCCTTCTTTCCAAGGTTTAAAATAAGTAGAATAATTATTATTATGTATTATTAAATAATATTTCGAATCGGATAGGATTATTTTTTTTCTAGCCATAAATCGCACTAGAAAGTCCAGTCAAGTTAAACATGAAAGGGGGTCGTGCTTGCAAAACGGTCCAGTCGTTCTGAATTTTTTATATGATGTTAACACCTAAACCAATACAAAAAAAAAAAACAGATATGCACTTTTCAAAGTGCTGTGCGAGCGGCGGTGTACCCAAAAATTCATGAAATTTTCGGACTTTTTTCGGTTTTTGCTCAATATCTAAGTGAAGGAAGGGTCTGACCGGTAAAGTTACTTAGATACTTTTAAAGTAGACTGAATTTCTGACATTTTGAGATGCAAGCTCTATACAGCTATTGATTTCTAAGATACAGTTCTTTGAAAATATGCAATTTTTTCTAAAAAGTGAAATTTTTTCGAATTTTTTCAGGGGGAGGGGGAGGGGGAAAAGGGGAACTCGAAAGGTGCGGAGGGGAGGGGGAGGAGGGCAACTCGGGAGCGGGGAGGGGAACTAAGAGCCACCTGCAGGGCCTAGCAGCAAAAACAAACAAAATTTATAAAAAATAACAAAACATGTTAACTACTTCTTGGGGATTTGGGGGTCGCGGTCGGTTCAGTAGTGACGGACGTATGAATCCATTACTTCAACTGTGGTGCAAGGCGATAGGTCGAGGTATTCTGGCTGGAGATGTCCTCCTCAACCTCAACCATTCGGCCGCCAAGATCTTGACAAAACTCACCCCATGAACCCAGGCATCCCTGCTAAGTAACCAGACGTAGCGAACCACTTGGGGTGACCTATGGCAGAGGTGTTGGTTATCTAATAAATTGTTTCCGGGGCGGCGGTATTCGTACATGCCTTCCAAAATGATATATTACCATAAGGTTAAATGTGAGACAAAAAGGTTACATGTAGGTACACATAGTTAAAGGGTAAATAATATATTATTGAAAAAGAAGATCATAATAATAATCTAAACGAAAATATGTAAAAGAACAAGAAAAAGTCAATGGTAGCAACTGGGACTCGAACCCAGACCATTCGTCTAATCGGGACGTGCGCGTTAACCCATTTTGCTATTGCTATCTTTTGTCAAACTGTCGTATTTGTCAATATATTATTACATTGATGGAAATAACCTTCAAAAGTTATTTAAAAAAGAGAGTTTTTCTTATAAAAAAATGGTCTAAAATACTTCATGTAAGGTAATTAATGCTTAAATTTATTCTAGAACTTCAGGAGTATATTATCCACATTTCCTGCGAGCCCTAAATAACCTAGTAAGTCTTCTAATGCGATTTTAGGCGAAGCAACATTTTGTTTCTGAATTAAGCGGTGGCCATTTTTAAGGCTAGATTGATACTGTAACTAAAATAACAAATTTATTTTAAGGGATGTTAACCGCTTTCAGCTACAGACTTTCCACTACACATAAACAAATGTTTTCTAAATATTTCACGCAGTACCATCGCAACGCCGCGCCGCGCCGCTCTGGGAAAATTCAGCTCGTTCATCAAATTTAATACGGTTAGTTGGTTGTTTCTCTGATGATTTAATATCGGAAGGTCTACAGCAGTCATGCAATATCACACAGTTTGCCAGACTTTAAAATGTATCGAAAACTGTCTACGGTTTAGGTTGTCTGTGTAAATTAAGTGTAAGAGCTCCATAAAAATACCTCAATGGCCCAATCACAGTTTAACTTTGTTCCAACTAAAATCTTCAATAATTTAACAATTGAAATAAAGTCAATAGCCAAATATCACTCTTTCAGGAAGATGCTTGTGGACTTTTTGATGAGTGAATGTGACAGGGCTAGTAGACAGAGTGCATTTATTGTTTATATTTATGATAATTTATTTGTAAATGTATGTATGTATATGTGTGCATGGATGTGCATATACAGGTGTGCATGTGTCTTCTTCTTTCTTCCACTATACCAACTCATTGCCAATGTAGGCTGTTGGGGTCTGATCTTCTCGTTCTCAGGTTATAACTTCTTCGGTTCTGGGTATAGCTTTCATTTTTCGTATTTTGATGCATTGAGTCATCCAGAAGTTCTTTGGTCTTCCTCCGGATGACTGTCAATGAAGCTCCATGGACACTGCCTGCTTCACTGTGTGGTCTGGTAGTCTCCGTCTTATGTGCCCATAACATCTTATCTGTCGTTCCTCCAGCTTACAGCTAAATGTCCGTGACACCCAGGTTAACATGAATGCATGAAATGTGAATGCATACGTGTGCGTGTATATGCGTTTAAATATATATTGCAGTTGTATTAGTGTATGTCTCTTTTCTGCGTTCTATTATTTTTTT
Source organism: Limnephilus marmoratus (assembly GCA_917880885.1). Taxonomy (NCBI): domain Eukaryota; kingdom Metazoa; phylum Arthropoda; class Insecta; order Trichoptera; family Limnephilidae; genus Limnephilus; species Limnephilus marmoratus. The sequence continues at coordinate 24,529,305 of OU862923.1, read as the reverse complement.
TCCAATTTCAATTATAATTTTTCTTCTGTAATTTTTTCCAACTTTCAGCATGTTTCTATATTTAATCCTTTACACTACACTTCACAAAGTAACCATATTTCATTATGAAACAGGCAGCCGCCTAGTATTTATCGTATATATATTTGTTTTAATGTATTTTACAAATAAAAATATTAAAAAAAAACAATCGATTGACGATCTCCGTAGTCCAGTGGCTAAGACTCTTGACTCACATTCCGGAGGTCGCGGGTTCGAACCCGGCATGCGCAAATAAATTTTATTTGATTAATTTGTGTTATTTCACAATTAATTAATTAAAAATAATATATAGTATATTTGCGGCATGTTCCAGAGTGGAAGATACTATCAGTATCGCCCTGGTGTAAGACCACCATTCAGAATTGAAACGTTGCTTGAAAATGGCTTTAACCGTGTTTAGTGACCAGATCTGAATAGCCAGGTACTTCCCAACCTTCCTCTTCCCCACCTCCTTCCCCTCTCCACTACCTTCAGCCTCACAACATACCTCAATTGGGGATGCCATAGTCTCACTGGCTCCAGACGGGAGCAGTTGAGATTCTTGTGCGGTATTCACTGTAAAAAAAAAAAAAAAAAAAAAAATCGTAAGTTGTGTGTTTTCAAAGGAAATTTATTTGATTTGATTTAAAGACCGCAACGAACTATCTTGCATGCTTCTTTAAATACTCATGGGCTTTTTTACATACTAAATCATTTATTTTTATTTTTGATAATATATAAGAAACACGTTAGATTTGTTACAGGATTCTTGTAAGGGTAGGGGGATTTTTTATTTTATTTAATTTTTACTCATTACGAAATCATGTAATATTATTGGATCGTGAATTATTGAACACCTACATATTCAATTTTAATATCTATTCACAAAGCTGGAACAACGACAAAGCAACAATTCCATTCTGCAAATCAAAATGAATATCTAGTCTCCTTCAACGGAAGCAATCTTACGAACAGGCTTTTCATTTATTTATTTATTTATTGCTTCTTCACAATTTATACACATATATTTTTAGCATGTAATTATTAACCCCACTAGGGTTCGCCTGTATCGGGGTTAATAATTTCACAATTTAATAAAAATAGCACACGCAAATATCGGTCATGCAAAACAGTTAAGTAAAAGCAAAATAATAAAAATTAAAAATAAAATGATAAATTAAAAATAAAATGATAAATATATACTATCCATATAGAGAAAGGCAAAATTGTAGATGGAGACGAGGGTATATTTAGAAATTTCAAAATTCAAAGTATGAAAGAGGATGAGGTTTATAAATATTTAGGATACCCGCAATCGAATAGATTAGATCACACCAGTATTAAAAATGATATTAGGATTAAATTTCAAACTAGGATCAGAAAAATTTTAAAATGCAATCTATCTGCTAAAAATTTAGTAAAAGCAATAAATACTTGGGCAATACCTCTACTAACGTACTCATTTGGCATAATTAAATGGTCCAATACAGATTTAGATAGTTTAGAACGATTGATTAGAACTACGTTAACAAAATTTAATTGCCATCATCCAAATTCAGCTATAGAACGAATTAATTTACCTAGAAATTTAGGAGGTAGAGGTGTAGTCAAAATAACATCTTTGAAACACAATCAGGTAGAAATGCTTAGAAATTTTTTCCATAGGAAAGCTAATAGCTCAGAAATGCACAAAATAATTTGCAAGGCAGATAGAAATATTACACCTGTAAATTTATATGACGAGAATGCCAACATTCTTATAAATACTAACCAGGAATTATTAGATTCCTGGTCAAATAAAATTATTCACGCAAAACACTTCAATTATCTCAACCAAACGTATGTTGACAAACTTTCGTCAAACAAATGGTTGAGTATTGGAGAGTTGAGCGCAGAAATAGAAGGATTTATGCTTGCCATTCAAGATAGAGTCATTAATACTAAAAATTATAGAAAGCATATAATCAAAGATATAAATCAAATTGATGATTTATGTAGAAAATGTTTGGCTTTTCCCGAAACTATAGAACATATTATATCGGGATGTTCTATATTAGCGCCTTCCGAGTATACATTTAGGCACAATCAGGTTTTAAAAATAATTCACCAAAGTTTGGTAATTAAACATAACTTGATTGACTGCCGTAATATAGTACCATATTATGAATATGAACCAAATTCATTTTTAGAAAATGAATTTTATAAAATATATTATGATAAAACTATACTAACAGACAGAACAATTAGTCATAATAGACCTGATATAGTTTTACATGACAAAATTAAAAAAATAACTTATATCATTGATGTAGCTATTCCAAATTCCTGTAATATTCAAAAAACTATTTCTGAAAAAATAAGAAAATACACAGATTTAGGAAATGAGATTAAAAGAATTTGGCATTCTCGGACTATAAAAATATTGCCATTTGTTATTTCGGCCACTGGCATAATACCTAGGAATCTGATTCAAAATTTAAGCATATTAGATTTGTCAAAGAATTTGTATATAAAAATGCAAAAATCAGTCATTTTAAATACATGTAGGATTACAAAGGATTTTTTAAATATTTATATTGAGGGATCAGTAGGATTTATAGGTTCAATTAGAAATGCCACAGAGCCGAACCCTTTGATATGAAAATATCTGGAGTCGGTGAATTATATTCCCATTTGGTCTCTAGTAGGTTGACATGTTGTTCTTGTATTGTTTTGTATTTATAATACTTATATAGTGCAATTGCATAGCGTGGGTTGACTAGATGATCATTTGGGGAAGTGTGTGAAAGGGTTTAGTTTTTCCTTCTTTTTTTCCTTTTTTTTTTTTTTTGGGGAAAATTTAACCCGGACATTTAAATCTGGTGTATGAATTAACAACAAAGTGTTGAGAGGTCAGACAAAATGTTATCATTCATTATATCATTAGTTCATACCATTTTCAACAATAGATAAAATTTATAAACATATATCCTTAAGGTTTTTTTTTTAATATGTGTAAAAAATAACTTAATGAAAAAAAACAAAGATTTATAAGCGATTACATTAGAGCGAATCTTTCTTATGCGATATTAAAGTGACTATCAAATAATTATGAAATATTGATATGCTTGATGTAAATCTAACGTTGTTCCCAATTCTACTAATCATCCTCAAATGCACAAATACGCTCTTCCTAATGATTCTGTCCAACCAACATGCGAATTGAGTGTTAATAAACATTTAGCTGATCGGAGACTCAAATTGATCGATCGTTGGGAACAACGGGCGTAAGTGACCAGCTCAGATATGAGCTCCATTGAAGCCAATACTATACAAGGCCGCAGATACTTTTAGTACTTAACTGCTTGCTATCCCTGTATAAATCGCTAGTGCGTCCAACGATTAAATTTGGCAGCCACCTCTGGTCTGAAGCCCCAAAATGCATGAAGAAAAAAAAACCTCGACTCTGTGCAGAAACGGGTGATCCTTCTGATAGATTTTCCTGTCTTAACAAAAGGATTGCAATCTTTAGAGTACAGGCGTTGGGTGGGAATGCCGTTCTTGTTCTGCCGGTATTTCAATGAAAGCTGCGAGAAGATAGCGGGAAACACGCCAAACGCGCGCTCAACAATTATACATAACTGACGTTTGCCATATAAGAACTAGTCGTTTCTATGACTCGTTCATGAGTTAACAGCAGATTCTGCCTTTCCACAAAAAAATACCTTCCACACAGCATCCCCAAAGATGACATCCTGTGTGGAGTAAATATGAAAAAAAAATCTAAATGACGATCTTTCACCAGAGCTTTAGGTATGTAGCTTTTGTAGGTATCTCCCAATTTGGAGAGTGTTACAAAAAAGCTTATTATTATTTAAAAAAAATAGAAAGCGGATTTATAATTTGTCTACACCATATCAGATTAAGCCTTCGCCATTTTAATAATATTTATATATCTGTACAAATAAAATTGCTAGAAGTCTTAATAAAAGAATAAACAGTGTTTATTATGTACCAGTATAATATTACAATCTTTAGAACACAGGCATCAGGTGGGAATGCTATCCTTGATCTACCGGTATTACAATGGAAGATGCTCCGAGGAACTAGCGTCATTGATCCCTTCGGCACCGGTGCATAGTCGGGAAACACGCCAAACGCGTGCCCAACATTTGTACACGGTTGACTTTTGTCACATGAGAACGGGTCGTTTCTTCGACTCGTTCTTGTGTTCAACAGCTCAGCTGTGAAATGATTTGCCGGTCTCTGTGTTTCCTCCTTGCTATAACATGGGTATCTTCAAGAACAAAGTTCATTCCTTCCTCTCCTCAAAAAGACCGTCCACACAGCATCCCAGATGACATAGGCCATGTGGGAAATTATTTTCCTCAGGGCCTCCTGTGTGGAGTTAATGTAAAAAAAAAACAGGTTCACGACAAACGACGTCTGGGTTTGCAGCTAAAACTAACTAACTAACCATGACTACTACTTTCTACCCGGCGTACTATTAATGACATTCTTATACTTTTTAAATTACTGAACAATCTCATAGACTGCCCTCAAATGTTAAGTGTTATAAATATTCGTGTCCCTGTTAAATCAACTCGACTCCACCACCTTTTCCACAGTGACAATCATAGCACTAACTATTCCTATCATTCACCGCTAGTGCGTTTTCACCGAACTGCCAATACGTATACAGACCTTTTCGATATTTTCAATACCTCACCGTCTTGCATCAAAGCAAAAATAATTAGTTATTTATGTAACTGATATGTTTGTTAAATGATAAATATTTGTTGTACTAATATGCATCGTATGTATGTACTGTATATTATTCTATATATATAATGTTTGTAAATGTTCGATACACTTGTATTATGTATGTAATAGCCCTATGTTCGGGCGTTTAAATAATAAATAAATAAATAATAAATGACTAGTCCATGACGGACCACCAAACAATTCGATTTTGGCACACACTCCTTGCCTCGTTCACATTCATACATCGTCTCATACATGCTCTTATTATTACGACTCTTCACATGGCCCTACTCAAGTGTCTGATTCACTTGGTCGTGCCATGTCTTTCTCGGACGTCCCCGACTTTTTCAACCATTCACATATGCGTCATATATTCTCCTTACACTCCTTTCCCCGTTCACTCGCTCCACATGCCTTTCGCCATTCGCCCCAAACCAAAAAGTTACCGATATATCAAATAGTATTAGTCGCTCCTTCAAAATGCTGTTTTTTATATATGTTCTCATTCGTAACCAATATTAATAATACAGGACAAATCCAATATTTAAAAAATAAATGGCCTACGTAATTTTCAACAATCACTTCAATAAACGTAAATAAAGTAGGCCTTCAACATTTATCGGTACTAAAATATATTTCCAGTTAACATTACAACGAAACAACAATAAAGCTTTCAAAGCTTTAACATGATGATAATAATAATTCCTGGCGTTGGTTATGTTCGCCCAAGTTGTGCTTCGTTCCACTACATCATATTTTGATTTTCAAAATGTTGCCCGGTTTCCGAAAGAAAATTTGTCATCATAACCGCTAACGAATGCGAAACGGCCATCAGCGGGCCATAAAATAACCATTTACTGGAGCAGTATTGCCAGAATGTCGCTTTAAATTATTTGCCGCCATGTTATATTGGGTGTTCTCAAGGATTACATAACTGCAAGGCGCAAATTGCGAAGGGAAGAAATGAGAAACGGATATGGTACGAAATATAATGAATATTTCGTTGAGGCTAATTTCCATTAATCCAATCTTTTATCCAATATTTCTCCACAATTTGAGGTAAATGTGAATATAATCGGATAAGGTTGAAGAGAGTTATTTGTATAATTATTAGAGATGCCACGAATAGTGATTTTGCCGAATACCGAATATTCGGCTAGGCTCTCGGCCGAAGCGCCGAATATTTGGCAACACTTTAGTACATTTCGCGGGTGACAGGTTTCGACCTGCATCATTGAAGTGCGTGCGTTAACTACGTCGTTGACGTATTTGTTTCATTTGCGAGTAGGTCGTGTCCCAACACGAATTATTTGTTGATTGTTACAAGTATATAGTGTGTATATCTTAAAAAATAAATGGATGTTTACATGAAAATTGTTCGCTTAGATCGGACAGCAGACCCTTTTACAAATGGTGGTCAGCAAACGTAAAACGGTATCCAAGCCTAGCAGAATTTGCTAAGATTTATTTTTCATCTCCGGTAGCAGTGTATGTAGTGAGCGGCTATTTTCGGAAGCAGGTAAAATTTATGATGAAAAGTGTAATCGTTTGCTTTCAACAAATGCTGAAAAAAATATGTTTATTTATCATAACTTACCACTGATAATTTAAGTATTAAATATGCTGTTTTTTGTTAAAATAAAAGAAAACAGTGAGTAATATAATGCGGTTTTTTTTCATCATTTGGTATTCGGTATTCGGCCGACTGGTTTGCAATATTCGGCCGAATGCCGAATGCCAAAGAGTAAAAAAAGTAGCCAAATAGGCTGAATACCGAATAGTAGTCGAATGTTTGCGGCACCTCTAATAATATTACGTATTAAAAACGCTCTAAAACCCGCGCCATCACCAAGTTGAATTTGAACTAACCGTCGAAACAGTATCTCAGTCGCGCTAACTGACTGAAATTTTATTTTTATTTTTTATACGGGGAATTGAATACGATCGCATTTAAACATTTAAATATGGATTAAAATTGGACTACAATCACCTAAATTCGTTCTTTAGGTAGTTCTATCTGTTCTTAAGACCGCTGATAATGCTTTATTTAATATCGGAGTCACCGTGTTAAAGTTAAAAAGGTGTGCCAAAAAATTATCATTTCTCTAAAGCATTAAAACACTACACTACAAAAACATAAAAATCCCGGTTTATGCTCGTAAAACACATAACGTCATTATATCCAAAATTCAACAAAAGCTGTCTCATATGAAAAAGATATCACTACCACTTGAGAGAATTTTAGGTGCAGATTTTTATAAATTAATAACGTATTATAATATTATAATAAAACGAATATAAAACTTTATTCCAATTAATTTTATTGACCGTAACTGGTGTAGCGGAAGGCAGCGAACGAATTGAATAGCCATATAAATGTTTTGTTGAACGGGCAATATTAGAAACCCCGCACTAGAAACACGGCGAACTTGCCTGTCATTCTATTTCCACGGCCCGGTCGTCGAGTCGCATTTGCACGCTGCCTTCTATATATGTTAAATCCTTCTGATAAATGTAATAATAACCTGTGTCGGTTTTGTGTAAATAAATGCAAGTCAAACGTTCATCATATTATTTATTTAAATATACCGACCATCCTTTTGGCAAACGTGTTTGAAGTCCACGTAAGTATCCTGGCAGGACCGCCAAATCAACCTTCCGCCAAACTGGTTTCAGCTAGCAATAGAAATATTTAATTAATAACGATTAAAAATTTTGAGTTTTTTTTGAAATTTGGTTTTCAAACGTAAAATATGAGATAAAAGTGCATTCATCGGCTTTAAACCGCAGTAAGCAGTTTATTGGTTTCGGTTTTAATATTTAGAAGAGCATGTATGAGAAGATGTATGAATGTGAACGAGGCAAGTAGTGTGTGCCGAGACCGAGTTGTTTGGTGGTCCGTCCTCTCTGCCTACCCCTGCGGGGAAACGGCATGACGGTTAGTTAGTTAGGTTTTAATATTTGAAGGTACAATATTAATTAAATCGAACACCAATGTTATTGAGTGGTTACCGTTTACTGTTTACCGTTTAAAATATTTTATCTTACTTCCAAAGTAAACGGTAAAAAAATACGAATTTAATTAGCTTAACTCTTCGAACACAATTTTTGTTATAATTTCGATATTGATAACACATATATAAATAGGTAACACATCCTCTGCATTTCTTCGTTCATTGCTACCCTGTCGGATGGGTGCTCTATGCATTTTTTCGCATGTAAAATGAATGTTCGAACGTTTTATTTTTCATTGCTTCACTTTAATGGAGGTAATTTAGTACTTCTGCAAGCGCCAGTTTAATTGTGCTTTCCATAAAATTTCATCGCGCGATTACATAGCGTATTAATTGCCCATATAAAGCGGTCCCGTCTTCATGTAAGAGCGAGATAAGTAGTATTCTGCATGAGCTTGGCGTTGTCAAATAATTTACAAAATATCAAACATTGAAATACAAGACAAGTCTATAAAAATCATCGTGTAAAGTTTATAGTAATTTAATAATTTATTAATTTATGTTAATCTTTCCTTTTAAGGTACTTTTCAGGTAAAAATTATTTATTTATTGTTTGTAAGAAAAAAATATACCTTATATGGAAAAATACTTTTGTACAGAAAAAAAAAGGGGATGAAAGTAAGTTATCTACTGTATTTCTACCATCATGTAGAATCACCCCTCGAAGTATTGCACTTTATCTCCGGACATTATAATATAGGGGGCCTTAGTTGAACACGAAATATTAAATAACATAAGTATTGATGTGGTCAAGAGGTGAGGCTCTCAACTTGCGATCCGGAGGTCGCAGGTTCAAATCCCGAGTGCGCAGATAAATTTTATTTGAATCATCACAATCAGTTATCACAATGAATCATTATCATTAGAAATAAAATAAGATAAATTTGCACGTTTCAGAGTGGAAAATACTCTCAGTATCGGCCTCTTACCGTCCTCTTTCCCATCTCCTTCCACTCTCCACGTCCCCAGCCTCAGAACATACCCCAATTGGTGATGACATCTACTGTTCCACTGGCTTCAGACGGGAGCATTTGGAACTCTTGTGCTGTATTTACATTAAAAAATTGAAATTTGGGTATGTTGTGAGGCTGAATATAGTGGAGAGTGGAAGGAGTTGGGGAAGACGAAGGTGGGAAAGTACCTGGATATTCAGATTAAGAAATAATTGTAATTGTAATTCCATTTCAATCCATCCAAATGATGTTCCCAAAAATTTTAACATTGTCATACACGATAATACTAAAATTCATATCCAAAATTATTGCAAATCAAACTGTACAATATTAAAAACAACAAACAAAATTAAATATCTCGGAGTAATTATCGATAAAAATCTGAAATGGATGAACAAATATGTCAGGTAGTAAAAAAAATCGAAAAATTAATATATTTATATTTTTAAGAAATAGAAATTGTCTGTCGATAAAAAATCTATATTTTATCTACTATGCCTTTACTCTACTAATCCACTTTACAATACGCTATTATTAGTTGGGAATCCGCGTATAAATGTAACCTTCTTCCAATAGAAATTATACAAGGAATAATTATTAAAATTATATTAAAAAAATCCTGGGACTACCCAACAGAACGCCTATTTGAAGAATTTCAAGTACCAACATTTAAAGATTTATATATCAAAAATTCATTAATTCAAATTATAAAAGAAAAAGATAAATATCCATTTTTAAATGAAAATAGAACTCGACTTAAACATGTTTTTCTATGCCCAAAACTAAATACGTCTTTTGCGCAGCATCATTATACTTACCAGGGAAGAACTTTTTTCAATCGTCTACCAATGATAAAACCCGAATACTGCTCTCTGTCAAGAGACATTTTAAAAATATTCTTAAGAAAAAAACTACTGTCAATTAATCTTACAAATATCCTAAGTTTTTCATAACATTCTTTCTTTTTTTTAAATTCACACCATTATCAAAATAAATACTACAGCTCACATATATTTATGTACAATGAATTATTTAAGTACTAACTTATGTATAACTAATAACTAATAGCATTTACGTACACTCCCCTTCCATACACAAGCAAATGCTTTTAATGGAAGGGTAGTAAGAAACCTGAGATGTATAATTATCTTGTAAATACCATGTAAACCTTATTATTAAAAAAAAAAAATTAAAAAAAAAAAAAAAAAAAAAAAAACGGCTAAGGCCATTTCAGGCAACGTTTCAATTCCGAATGGGCGATACTAAGAGTATCTTCCACTCTGTAAAGTGCCGCAAATATACTATACAGGGTGTTAAGGAGCTTACTTTAACCAGTGATTCCTGACGTTATTTGGAGTAAAAAATGTAAATAAAATTTTGGTCCCCGGTGACATTTTTGATGTTTTTTCATTTTTTTATTTTTTTGCAAAAACATAAAAAATGGTAGGTGTTGGACAGTCGGAGGCAAGGTTAGGGGTTTGTCGGTTACTTGGCTGAGTGACCAGTGACGACATGTGGAAGAATTTGTTTTTGTTTGATTTTGAAGAAAATAATTTACAAAAAAAAAGTCATCGAAAAAGGAACCGGCGACCAAAATTTCATTTACGTTTTTTACTCCAAATAATGTTAGGAATCACTGGTTAAAGTAAGTCAAGTGCGTCCCTTAACACCCTGTATATTATTTTTAATGAATTAATTGCGAAATAACACAAATTAATAAATTAAAATTTATTTGCGCTTGCCGGTATTTGATCCCGACCTTTGGATTGTGAGTCAAGAGCCTTACTCCTCGACCACGGAGACCATTGATGTTTCGATTAATAGTTAAATTCATATATCAATCAAATACTAAGAACTTTATAGGTATATAACAAATAATAAGAACTTAAACCTAATTACGAGAACTACCAGCACGGTTGTGTGTTTGTTGATTGAAGATGAATCAAAATGACTAAAATCCTTATCTTCACATAATTTCGTAGGAATTAAATGGTGTGGGCTGTAATAATTATTGAAGTGAAAACTTCTTTAGCACCGTTGTGATTTGAAACTCGATGAAACGGAAACGAGCGACACTAAAAAGAGACAAACACCCACATCAATAGGATTTAGCCTGCGAGAGAATGAGATAAAATGAAACCTAACCTACGTACATTACCTACGAAGCGTTGCGCTCTATCAAGCTGTCTTTTATACAGATGAAACAACGTTTTAATAAATCCGCTGGAAGACAAAAACATAATCGTCGTAAAAAGCAACGAAAGTTTTACATGTGGTAGTAGTATTCTCCGGTGATTTTTTAACATTTTGGCATTGTTTTTTTTTAATATTTCAAACTATTAATTTCATTGCTTCCCTTAACCGAGGTACAGCGGTCCAAGTGCGCGCATTGGCCGCTTTGATTATGAGATCGCTTTTCATAGCTCGTATTGGTTGAGATTGTGTTGTGAATTTGTGATACCACTTGTTAACATATTGAATTAATACATATTGAAATTAATTAACAATTTGGGAGGTGGGTAAGTGTACCGCCGCCCCGGGAACCACTTATTGGACAACCAACACCCCTGTCACAGGTCACCCCAAGTGGTTCACTACGTTTGATGACTTAGCGGGGGTGCCCGGGTTCATGGGATGAGGTTTGTCTAGGTCTTGGTGGCGGATACGTTTGGCCAACCACTGCGTGGCGGGCTGGATCGGAGGAGACTGATTGAGCGAGGCCTTTTGACCTCTCCAGCCGGATTCTCTGACCCCCAGATTCCTACCCACCCCTCGTACCTTTTTCCTTCCCATATCTTCTTCTCCTTCCTTTCCCTTAACCCTCCGCCCGTCGCGCCTTTTTTGTAACGCGAGGTGTCGCGTGGGGTCGCTTGGGACCCCAAAAATAAATATGATTAAAATGTTGTTGTAGCATACATTTTATCTGTTATTTTAACTGATTACAGTCAGGTGATAATGATTGCTTTGAAATAAAAAGAAATGCTAAAAATTAGTTATTTATTTTCAATGCAAGAGCTTAAAAATCAACAAGGAACATTTTTTTGAAATTTTGAATCATATTTTTTAATCGAAAACTTTAAAAAAAAATCTAACCAATTTCCATCAAACTTATAACTTAGATTGATATAGACTTATTATTATTACAACAAAAAAATCAACAAAATACAATTAAAAACATATAAATTTGAGTTTTCATGGTATTTTGTTGATTTTTTTAGCCTCACGCCGAAACACAAGTCTGTATCTCACATCGCACATGCGCAAACTAAATTTTCTCGGCGCTTGCGTCAAGTATAGTCCCTTTTAGGAAGCTACCTAAAGTAAGAAATCAGTGGGAACATTTAAAATGAACATAATTAGCATTTCTGTAAAACCTGGGCTATTAAAGACCCCACGCGACGGGTCGAGGGTTAAAAAACCCTCTACACAGCATCCTCAAAGATGACATAGACCCTAAGGAAATTGTTTTCCTCGGTGCCTCCTGTGTGGAGCTAATGTAAAAAAAATGAAAACTTCTTTTGCACCGTTGTGATTTGAAACTCGATGAAACGAAAAAGAGACAAACACATACATCTATAGGACCTGCGAGAGAATGAGTTAGAATGAGAAGTAATCGGTCTCCTCTTTGTCTAGTGCTTCGTAGCCTCCCCACTCTTTTCTACTTTAGTTTTCTAAAGGTTTCACTTCTACCGCGTGTGAACTGCATGCTTGTATTTTTTTCTGTAGAGAATTTAAAAAACGGTTTTTGTGAAAAGTTGTGGGTTATTATCTTCTGCCTTTTCACAGTGGAAATAAACTCGCATGTGTGAATTTGTATTCAGATGGTCTGCTCAATGCAAGGGTTGGGGAATTTTCGCATCCTATTGCTAAAAACCATTATCCACCTTTTGTATTCCGTACAACGGAGCCTAAAACTGTATCAGTCCATAGTTTCTAAGCAAGTTTCCGACGCTGGTTTGTATGCAAGGTTCCATTATGAATTCAGTCCGCCCGAGCTCGCCATCATTTTTCAGAGTTTTTGCTCGGTTCAAAACGAAATATAAACGGGTCGCTTGAAGTAGGAAAGGATTTTGGCGTAAATGCAGTTTTATAAGGTGTCAGACGAAATATCTAAGAGATTTGAAAATAAATTATTATTATTTTTTTTTTTTTAAGTTTCTTTATTCTTTAAATGGTTCGTTACATAAATTGGGGATTTTTCGACCACCATACTAGGCACATGCCCGTGTTGTGGTGGTCGATTATGGAACTGTGTTTTACGTGCTTTTCGCTACATAAAAGTTCTTGGTTATTTGGTTGAATAGTTTGTAATAACCTTCGATGAATATGTAACGGAATAACACACGGTAAGAATTACACCACTTAAGAAGGAGGGGGGAGGTAAGGCTTTACAGCCGAAAAAAGGCATATTTTCATGATTTTTTTTGGATTTATAATAATGTTGGTTTATTTATTTCATATACACGTCATAGTTTATAGTATATCATCTGAAATATCTTTGAAATAATTTGAATAAATCCGTGAGAGCGAATCTCCGGCGCTTCGAAAAAAAGTTCATATGCGGTGAACTCCGTAACTCGCGTTTAAAAGGTGATATGTTTTCCTATGCAGTTTTTGTGTGTGGCACCATTTTGAAGTGAAGCTCGCTAAAAAATTTCGATGAATTTGTTATTATAAAATGAAAAAAATAGTAAAAAAAACACCCTCTGACTGACTACCTGTTGATTTATGTGTAGAAATAGTGTACAAAATTTCAAAGGATAGGTCAAGTAGAATTTGAGTTTTGATGTTCACGAACTTTAAAAATGTTTTTCGTGATAAAATCGATTTAAAGTTTTTTATGCTCGAAATATACTCGAATCGAGCATGAGGGCCGATCGCTCTAAACGCTTGAAATTTTGCCACAATACTCTCGATGTGTTGTACATTCAGAAAGTTTTAAAACCTTACCCCCCTTTAAACTAAATCTACAGGAATTAAACGAAAAAAAGTGTTTGGGTGTTCATACTAAAATAAACAGAGGTAAGGTTGGGTTAGGTTCTATGACGTTACATACTATTAGACGAGGGGTAGAAATCTCAAAGTGGGAAGACAAGAACAAGACAATTGTAACGGTCTCGATATCTAGTACTTTAGTACTAAACTGCTACACGTCGAGTAAGGTTGCGTCTTACCAGCACTTACCAGTAAGTAAATTGCGTTTAAAAAAAATGTGTCAAAATGCCCTCCTGTGTGATGAGAAAATGTTTCAATTACACGATAAATAATAGTAAAGGCGAATGAATAACATTTCATTTGTAAGTACACGCAAATTACTTAATATTATTATCGATTATTATAAATATTACTATTAATTTTCATGTTTCCCGCTCGCGGTTTTACATGTCATTAGAGAAAATTCAAGTCCTACTAAAGTAAAGGGTCTGGACGCGCAATAGCCAAATTTCTGTTGATAAGTAAACTTCACTGTTTTAAAGTAGACTAATCAGCCTACACACTCTGTTTATTTGTTTGCTTGCGGTAAAACGACACATAAATCAGTATGTCTAACATTGATTTATGTGTCATTGATGACAATCGCCACCATTTGAAAACTGTCGTTGCCTTATTGTATTTATTGTATAGCTCGACATATCAAACTCCGACAGGCAGCCGGACCTTTTATTCTAGTGGGCCTCAAGAAAAGAAGACAGCGAACATTCCATCAAAAAGTGACAAGCAATACGCAGCCGCCCGCTCCTATATGCATTGCATTCATACACACACATTTGATTGTCTATCTTTATCACACAGGAATAAACTTTTGAATTAAGAAATTATACTGAAAATCGCTGAAAACAAAAGAGTGTTCCTTACTTTCCACATTATATTTTGAGTATATGAGACTATGGCGAGTCTATTTATTTATGTAACGTCATTGGTTAGGTTAGGTTTTTTTTAATGTTTGTAATTCCAGTAAGTGTAGTTATGAGTGTAATTCTCTCCATGTGTAATTTGCTCCAAGTTGGTAGGTTCATGAAATTCATGTCTATATTTTATTTATATGAAACAATGCAGGTATCGAAAGTACAAGACTATTATTAGTAAAGTTTCTTACAGATAATGGGTATCTATGTACTAAGCTGATGGAAGCTAGTTTATTATATTCTTGAAATGGAGAGGGAATATTTAATATGCCTCGCCCAACTGTGTCTGGGGCGGCCCACTGAAAACAGTTTGCTTGCCACAAACTTTTTAGCATGGAGAAAGGCACCATGAACAAACCTAAAGCATCAAAACGTTTGTCTCAATATCTCAAATTCAAATTGACCGATTTTCTTGAAATTTGAGATCATTTTTTTATATATCCCTCAATGGTAAGAACTAGCAAAAAAAAATTAAAACTTTTTACTATTCTTAAGAATTCGGTAAAGTAAAAAAAATAACTGAAAAAATCATTTTCTTTTGTGTGTAGCCACCATTTGGCGAAATTTAATTTATTTTAGAATTTTTTTTTTCTCGTTTCCTCGATTCCTACCATAATGACATTTGTACTGATAAAGAATCTACCTTTTTTTATTTTTCAAATGACCAGAAGAGTTGGAATCGTGACGCGATGGACACGCTATTTTTTCTACTCTACTTCAACAGCGTGTAACTTCGTGAAATGTATAATTATTTTTTTGAATTTTTTAAATATAAACAAATATACTAAATAAAACGTATGGTTAAAATATTAATGTTTTTTTTTATCGACCGTCAAAAAATGAATACCCCCTTAGCCCATTTTTAATATAATACCACGCAATGGTTACTAGCTGTCCAGAGCTAATAGAACGATGGAATTCCATAAGGGGGGACAAGATAAAGAAGGAAAGAGGACAATTGACATGATCCGGTACTTAGATTTAGCGACAAATAATTTAGAAAACTTCTAGAATCGGTGAACTCTAACAAAAGCTGCACTGGGAGTATTTTCCATGGAACGTGGTGTTTAAATGACAATTGTTTAGATTTAGAAGACTGGCTACTAACCGTTTTAATAACGGTGGTATCGTGTTAAATAGTCTATCTTAAAACAACCATACCGCTTGTTTTCCCTGCAACCAAAAAGCTGGTGTGTCCTTCAATATATGATTGATTCGTTTTAATCAACAGCCCTTGTCGTACATTTTATGTCGTCTAAAATTACATCGGGGGTGTTTTAACTACCCCGGAGCACGCGGGGGGCAAATTAAGATGTCTAAACAAGCCCCGACCAGGCAATCGTCGTATCTAACGGTCACGTGTTACGCTTAACTGCGTCGTAACACTCGTGAAAATTTCCACGTAAACTGACGTAACCAATCCACTGGGCTTGACGGTAAAAAATTGTGTGAAAATTTAAGACAGATGGAGTTTTCGCAATGAAATACGATTTATTGTATTCATTAAACTTGATTAGAAATAATGCGCATTGTTAATAGATTACATTTCTTATAATATAAATATAAATCAATTTTTAATTAAATGAAGACAATATAAGCGAAACTCAATCGAAAATCTGGAAACAGAAAAATCAGAAAAAGATATTGACACCTCTGGAGCTCGAATCCAGGATCTCACCGTGGAGGAGGTCCTGAGTTCGAGTCAAAGAGGTGTCAATATCTTTTTCTGATTTTTCAGATTTTCGATTGAATTTCGCTTATATTGTCTTCATTTAATGTTATATAATATTTATAAATATTACAATTTGATTTTTTTAAGACTTATTTTTAACTTATTTTTATTTTAACTTTACGAGGTTTTACTCATAAAGTTAAAATAAAAATAAAATAAATCAATTTAAATAAATAAAAAAAAAAGACGAAAAATGAAAATAACAGAAAAATGAGCACAAACGATCAATAGTGACTAGCTGAGAGCTTAACTATGAGAGAGTGAGACCTCCTATGACAATGATATAAATACTTTGCCATCTACCCTCTACTACATCTACTCTCATATGGACTCGGAAGTCATGTTAGGAACTATTCAGTCCCACATCCTCCCCTAATGAAATTAAGTGTACTACCCCAAGCAATATATTTCATGAATTAAAGTTGCATTTAATTTTATAATATAGCACAGTTTCATTGTTTTCTCCGGTTCTTTCCTATCTCTTCCTCTCCTCTCCTCCACCCATCTGGACCTGCAGATCTGCATCATCATCTCGGGCGTAACTGACCTTGCCGTGGGTTAGACCTGAAACATATAGAAATAGAATTTGAAATACACTGCATACCTGAGAGGTTCAATTCATCTGAAGAGTGTTCATTCATGTCAACGCAACGGATTCTTTTTCTCCTGCCAAGAAACATGTAATTCTATCACTTGATAAAAGTGTCTTTTCCAAACCATATTTGAGTTTTAATGTAATTTATTTTAGTACCCAGATCTAAAATTTCTGTTCATTATTTTTAGGTCAAAACTTACTTTATTTCTACCTTTACATTGTTTCATTTGGTTGATTTGACTTTCCTTTTCCTTTGTTTTAGAACATAAATTATTATCTTCTTCCACAACTTTTTTCGGAATTAGTTTCAGTTCTAATCTTCCTCTCCAATAATAATAAAGATAGTTCACAACTCGTTGCATTAATGGTGTTCGTAAATGATCCGTAATTAATTATGGGTTAAAAAATTACTTAACACTATTTTTTCTTTTTAATTGGAAGGAAACTTTTTTTTTTTAAATTTTACCTGTTTTTGTAGCGTTTTCTACTTGACCGTTACTAGTCGGATGATAAAACGGAGCGGTAATTTGCTTTCTTTATAGAACCTGTACGTATTTTCATTTGATTCGGGAAGTTGCAGGTTCGATTCACGTCTACATACGTTGGGAGACAGTAAACATTTCGAATCTATTTTTGAATTTTCTAATGTGAATTTTGTTATTTTTAAGGGTTACTTCGAACTAACCGGCATTTGATATTGACCGTTTGGCATTTCATTTGTTTGTAAATTTTTTTTGTGTGTTCCAATTCCATTTTTAAAAAACTACTGTATCTACTTTATTATGCAAGTAAGCCGTTCTCTTGACTTGAAAAGAGCTAACGTTGACTAAGTAAGACCACCGTACAGAATTGAAACGTTGCTTTGAATTGGCTTTACCATGTTTGGTGACCAGATCTGAATAGCCAGCTCTCCCCTTCTCTTTCACCTCCCTACACCCTTCAGCCTCCAACATATCCAGCATCCAATTTGGGCTGCTGTAGTCTCACTGGCTTAATACGTGAGCAGTTGGGACTATTGTACTGTATTCACGTTATTTTTTTTAAATTTTAAATGTTTCTATTAATTATAAAATTTATGTCTCAACCAAATCGTAAGAAGAAAGAACATATTTTTCAAATGAGAAATCGAAATGTTTTTTTGTTTTTTTTAGACATTCGTTTTCGATTTTTTATGTATACATAATAGTACCTACCTGTTTTAAAAAAGATTTGTCATTGATATGGTGAATTTTCTTTAGACTCATAGTAAATTATGTATAATTCTTATATAAATATGTTGGAATTTAAGTACTTTACTGCTCACCTTTTTTTCACCAAGCTCACCAATCTTTCGATTAAGATAGAAAAAAAAAATCAATTTTGGAGTCAAAATTACTGTTCGCACATTATATGTGAGTTTGGTTAGGCATGCATTCGCAGCTCAGTGTAAATTGACATCTCAGACAGGGCTCATACATCATAACATCTTTCTATAAGAAATATTACGATTTCAAAATTTTAATTTAATTTTGTGAAGTGTTTATCACAACCTGTAAACCAGTGAGGTCCCATCTGCAAGGGTGAGTCCTTTTTTCCTTCATCCAATCTAGGTTTATCTTATTTTCCAGAAGCCCAGAACTGAACCATCGACAGACACTATTCATCGGGTTTGCGAGTGTATGTATATCATCCCATATAACTTAGCGAGCAACTTAGTTTCGGGACTGGTCCTTCGGGGGTTGAATAGGGCTTTGCTTTGCAGCACTTAACCGCCAAAGATACAGTGAAATCGCAGTTTCGCGACACCAAGTACTGTTGGTAATTTTAAATATTTTTCTTATTAGGTCAAAGTATTTTCTACGTTCTACGTGCTCAATATCAAAATTTAAACGGTTGTTCAATTTCATCATATGAGTACTCGACTCTTTCAAGTCCCAATCTTAAAGCAATTCATCGTGAGAAGCGATAGGTACTGAATGGACTCGGTTTGATATATGTGGACAACGTGGATAGCAGATCAAATGACACCAGCTTAATATCCAAGATAAGCGCGAACCAACTAACTGTAAAGATAGTGTAAATATTGGTTTAAAGTCAAAAGTAATTCAATGAATGACACCGAGTAGTGTAAGTGATTTATTGTATTAAAAGGTTGTCTCAAAGAGAAAGATTGCGATCTAAATAGAAATGACCTCAAAGTATTAAGTTGTGACGGTTGATAGAACAATTCTATTTTTTATGATAAAAAAAAATCTTTTTTTTAGATCTGTAAAAGGGCAAAGTTAAGCGATGGGTGTAATTTATAAAAAAAACACGTATAACTGCTTTAAATAGCATAAAAATGAATACTAAAAACAATTCTACTTAATTCATATAGCGTTCATCAGAACATAAGACTTTTTACTTTGTTTAAAAATTTTAAAGACAGAGAAAAAAATACATTGTATTTCTACCATAGAATATTATAAATTTACAAAGAAAATATTCTAAATAAAAACGCACCATTTAAAAATAATAAAAACACCCAGACAAACATCAATTTCTTCCAACTCCAAAATGTAACAAAACTTCAAGATCATTCAATTATAAAACAAAAATGTTATGGTGTACATCTCATATATACAACATTCGAAATATTTTCTATAAAATGATATAAAAAAATGTATGAAGCAAAAGAACAATAATAAAACAGATAGGTTTTTAGATTTTCACGGCCAAATGTATTTTCGTTATTTATTTTTGGGGTGTTATGCCTTGTTGCGCTACCTGATGTCACACATCTGCCGGATCTGTCCTGATGATGGGATGGACACAGCAGAAACGTTGGCTAAAGAAGGTGGTAGCGCAACACGGCATAACACCCCAAAAACAAATAACAAAAATAATAAAACAAATCAAAAGTTGTAAAAGTAAATCTACTCTACACGATAGGAACTATTAAACTCTAAATGATACGTGTTATCAGTCCAAATATTATAATATACTTCCGTAAAAGATAATTTAGAAACTCGTATATGTATCGTGTATAATGTATAACAACTAAAAAACAGAGTGTGCAATTCACACGCGGTAGAAGTGAAACCTTCAGAAAACTAGAGTAGACAAGAGTTGGGAGGCTACGAAGCACCGCACAAAGAGGAGACTGATTATTCTATCCCATTCTCTCGCAGGCTAGATCTGAAAGATATACGTATGTGTTGGTCTCTTTTTAGTGTCGCTATTTTTCGTTTTATCGAATTTCAAATCACAACGGTGCTAATGTAGTCTTCACTTCAAAAACTATTCTAATAACGAGATCTGGCGTCATGAATTTACATGTGTTATTCCTGTTTGAGATTAATATGTTCACGAAATAATGTTCACTTTTTCTTTTTTTTTATGAACTAGCAAAAACCATGAAAAAGGTCAAGACTAAAAATATTTTCATAGTTGAAAATCTGGCGATGGTAAGGCAAAATATATTATCATCTCAATTCGTCAAAAGGAAAACATTCGACGCAGCAATAGCAGCTAACAAGAGTATCTAAAAACAAAATACCCTCAAAATTAAGTGTTATTCTTGTGGTTCCAAAAAAAGTGTTTATATTTAGCTCCCCAACAGTAAATTATTCGGTATCGCGAATCGGCCCGTAGCGCCCAATCTATGCTTGGAGACGCGCCAAATATTTACAGCTCCCGTTCGATCGTCGTTTACTTAATGTCCCAACATTTTTTCCTTTGCCAGCTTGTACTCAGAGAGAGTAATGGCGGGAAAGGAGTTATAAATCAACCGATTTAGTTAGGTACTTGTTGTGTTTGCGTTGTTTTTTCTCACGACCCATTTCTTTTCCCTTCGCGCATAAAAAGTGGAGAGATAAACAGTTTTTTTAACGTTCTTATTTTAAGTTTTTTAGGCCGATTGATATCAGTAAAAACGTGCAAAATATGTATTCAGTTTTATCCCATGCGAATTAATATATTGAATGATTTTAAAAAATATGTATAAGAAAAACTCTCTTTTATAACATTTTAAATTTATTCCCATCAACGTAATAGATCATTGAAGGAGAAGATAACAATATCAATCTAAACGAAAATATGAAAGAGAACAAGTCACAGAAAACAGAAAAAAGACAATGGTCGCAACTGGGACTCGAACCCAGACCTCTCGTCTAACCGGGACGTGCGCGTTATTAACCAATTTCGCTATTGCCACCTTCAGATTCTGTAGAGCCGTTATAATAGTCAATCTCATATTAAATTTTTTTAGAATTAACAATATTATCTTCAACTAATTATTTTTCCATATTATGGGCAACTACCCTTTTTTTGGAAACAATCATTCTAAGAATTGGTTTATATCCTCGATAGCGTCTCGGATAAATGTATCCGAATTTATTCATATGGAACTATTGACTTTTTATAAAAGTCTAAATGAATATTCAATTTTTTATAGGAAAAACACTCTTTTATAACTTTTGAAGGTTATTCCCATCAACGTAATGCTACAATAACTTTGAGTGACAGATGTTTGTTTTTATTTTGCTCCCATATAAATTGATAATAAAATAAAGTGTACAAGTTGCAAAAGACTACAAATTGATAGTTAAAGTGAAAATTATAACTATACAGTGATTCAGCATTATTTACGAACCATAAAAAACAATAATACACTATCACAAGTGCAAAATAAAAATTTGTGCCGGGCATTATTCCAAAATGAAGCGAACACCACCTGGCTCGCCCTATCAAGCTCCTGACTCCGATGACGAAGAGGATGAGGTGCCTCCCAGGAGTGACCCTGCCCAAGTGTCCGCTATTGAGACACCCCTAATACCTGAAAGTGACACGGCAGGTTATGTCAAGCAGCTGGCTGAGAGGGTCCAGACCGCTATGGCAATCATATCGGATCCTTCATGCCGTGCCACTAAAGATCAGCAGATCAGGATTCAAAAGGAGCTCATCAGTGTTCTCTCCATTTCCAATATGATGGCTCTGGAAATGGGTAAACTAGAAGGTGCCCTTTCTGTGTTTACATCCAAGTGCATGCCTAATAAAACACCGTCTGCGCCCACCCGTTCCTGGAATACAGTCGCTGCTTCCACTTCTGATACCAGTAGAACTCAATATCCCTGCTTGCCGCTAATTACAAGAAATAATGCTCTTCCTGGCCCTGCTAGACCTTCAGTTCTCGTGTTTCCGGCCAACAACACCCATTCCAAGGACACCATGAAAACCCTGAAAACTGCGGTCAATCCTGCCACACTTGGCATACGAGTAACGGGTATGCGTGAATTGAAAAGTGGTGGGGTGATAATCCACCCTAGCACTTCTGCTGAAGCGACGAAATTGGCAAATGCTCCAGCTCTATCCGAAGCCGGTCTAAAAGCAACGATCGCCCCAACTCGCCTCCCTCGTATTGCTATACATGACCTCCCTCAAGATATTTCGTCTGAGGATATTATCTCGGCGATTCATCATCAATCTTCCAACGACACCGGTCTCTCTTTAGAAAATTTAAAAGAAAACATATCTTTCTCTCATAAATCCGGCCCTCGCACTGGTAACTGCATTCACATTTTTAGAGTCCCTTCATCTGTTCGTCACTCTCTAATATCCCGCACAAAACTTGCCATTGACTGGCAGCTACATCGTGTAAGAGACTGGGTAGACAGCCTGAAATGTGGCCACTGTCAATTATATGGCCACATAGCTTCCAAATGCCAAGCAGATTTACCCACCTGTGCCCACTGTGCCAAAGTTGGTCACAACCGTGATGCCTGCCCCAAAAAGGAGAAATCTCCATTATGCGCCACCTGCACTTTCTTCAGAAAAACGGCTTCCCACAAAACTGGAGCTCAAGAATGCCCTGCCCGCCAAGCTGCTGAGAGACGTGAACTTTCTAGGATAATTTTTTTAGGTTGAACCTGAAGAATCGTTCTATGAATAATACCTTCTCAACGTACTACCAAAACGTTCGTGGCCTAAATACAAAACTGAACACTATTCGCTGTAACGTCAGTGTATGTCATTACGACTTTTTATTTCTTACCGAAACATGGCTCTCTGATAATGTCTCATCTGCTGAACTTGGACTGTTTGACTACAACATTTTTCGTTGTGACCGTTCTACTTCTTCTGTGAAGTGTAAAGGTGGTGGAGTGATGATATGTGTAAATAAAAAAATACCCTTGACATATTCTAGAAACATCTGACAATGTTTCTGATCAATTGTTCCTATGTGTAATATTTGGTACCAAAAAGCTTGTACTTGGTTGTGTTTACATTCCTCCTTCCTCTTCCGTAGAAGTCTACAAGTCGCATACTGCTTCAATTGAGCGTGTCTCTAGAAATGCTGATTCCTTACTTATTTGTGGCGATTATAATTTACCTAAAATATTGTGGCTGAATGACAACCAAGGGGTCAAAACTCCTACTAGTAATCTTTCCCAACAAGCTATTGAAATTGTAAATTTTTTGCCTTTATGAATATGTTTCAAGTAAATCCAGTCACTAACAATCTAGGTTCTTGCCTGGACTTAATTTTCACTAGCATACCTAATGTCATAGTATGTGAAGCTGATGTCTCGTTGTTACCTATTGATAAATATCATCCACCTCTCTCTATTAACATCACAAATTTTTTTAAATTTGAATCTTTGAAACCAAGTGTTTCGTATCACTACAAATATCTTAATGGTGACTATTCTAACATGAACAAATATCTTTCTCTGATTAATTGGACAAAACTATTTTTAAATTCTGATATAAATGACGCCGTATTTAAATTTAATGAATGTGTAATACGTGCTATAGATTTGTTTGTTCCCAAGGGATGTTACTCTCAACCCAAGTTTCCAAATTGGTTTAGCTCGAAACTTAAGCAGTTAATTATTGAAAAAAAGAAAACTCATAAGATATTTAAAGAAACTGGCAACTTAAAATTTTATCAAAAATTTTCTCAATTAAGGGAACTGTCTAAAATCGAATCAGCCAAATGCTATAAATCTTTTGTAGAAGTTACTGAGACAAAATTACTTAAAAATCCTAAAAAATTCTGGCAATTTGTTGCGCAAAAGCGTACAGATAATGATCTCCCTTCAAGTATGTTTTATCATGAAACTCACGCTACAAATGGTCACGACATCGCCAACCTTTTTGCTAAACACTTTTCCTCTGTATATTCTGATGCTTCATGCACCATCCCTCCACTTAACTATGAGTATAATATTGACTTGAATGATTGCCAAATTTCACTTGCAGAGGTTTACCAATCCTTAAATAATCTTTCTAACAAAAAAAGTACTGGACCTGATGGCATTCCAGAAATCTTGCTAAAAGAATGTAAATGTTCATTATCTAACCCAATTTATATATTGTACAATTTATCACTCTCAACCGGAACATTTGCTGACTCATGGAAAATTTCATTTATTCGACCCATTTTTAAGTCTGGAAACAAGTCAAATATTGGAAATTACAGACCAATATCAATTATATCTAATATTCCAAAAATATTTGAGTCGATAATTACAAAGAAAATCACTCCTATTTTCAAAAATGTTCTGATCGAGGAACAGCATGGATTTAGATCGGCGAAATCTACAACAACTAATTTACTGTCCTTTATAAATACCATTCTTAAAGCCTTAGAAGACAACACTCAGGTTGATGTCCTCTACACTGACTTCTCCAAAGCCTTCGACAAAGTTAATCACCGTATTCTCATGGCCAAACTTTATGCTATAGGCATTAGAGACCCATTGTTATCATTCTTTCACTCTTACTTGAGTAATAGAAAACAAAGGGTTAAAATAAATAACTTTGAATCCTTTAACATTGATGTAACTTCCGGCGTTCCGCAAGGAGCCCATTTGGCCCCGCTCCTTTTTAACCTTTTTATTAACGATATCATTAAAGTTTTTTCTCACACACGTTTTTGGCTTTTTGCCGATGACAATAAGATTCTTAAGATAATTAAATCCCATCTTGATTGTTTACTTTTTCAACTTGATATTGACTCATTTAATGATTGGTGCAAAATTAACTGCATGGAACTTAATGTTGATAAATGCAAAATTTTGTCCTTTTATAGAACTAAAAAACCTATTCAGTTTGATTATAAACTAAATAATGTTTGTCTCTCCACTGTCACATCTATCAAGGACCTTGGGGTCACTCTGGATTGTAAACTTTCTTTCCGGGATCACATTAATAACATCGTAAACAAATCACTTAAACTACTCGGCTTCATTCATAGAATTACCTCTGACTTTAAACATATAAATACACTTAAATCTCTTTACTGTTCGCTGGTCCGCCCTCACCTTGAATATGCTAGTGTCATTTGGTCTCCTTTTTATGCTGTCCACATTTGTTACATCGAATCTGTACAACATCGCTTCCTACGAGGAATTGCTTGGAGGTTAGGACTTGAAAGAGGAGAATACTCGTATGATGAAATTGAACAAACTTTAAACATTTCCTCTTTAGAAAAACGTAGAAAGGACTCTGATCTAATATGCATTTTCAAAATTATCAACAGTATTACTGACACACCTGCTTTGTTACAACTCATCCAGTTCAACATTCCTTCCCGTAGACTCCGAAATAATGAATTGCTGTTCCTCAATCAACATTCTACTAATTATGGATATCATTCTCCTTTATCCAGAATGTCGAGACTAGTCAACACAAATCAAAGCATTGAATTTTTTGGTGTAAGCCTAAATGACTTTCGGCAGTCGTTACGCAATGTGGTTTTTTAAAGTCTTTTTAAATCCATCTTCAAGCTACTTGTAGTTATCTTCTCTATGTACTTTTATATTATATGTATTTTGTCAATGCTCTTCATCTATATGTAATCTCCTTTCATTGTGATTTCTCTTTTTTTTCTATTCGTGTTATTGATGTATTGTTAATTGGACTAATTGTCCGTAAATAAATAAATAAATAAATAAACGTAATATATCATTGAAGAAGGAGATAACAATAATAATCTAAACGAAAATATGAAAGTGAACAAGACACAGAAAACAGAAAAAAGACAATGGTCGCAACTGGGACTCGAACCCAGATCTCTCGTCTAACCAGGACGTACGCGTTAATCAATTTTGAGGTCTGGGTTCGAGTCCCAATTGCGACCATTGTCTTTTTTCTGTTTCCTGTGTCTTGTTATCTTTCATATTTTCGTTTAGATTATTAACGTTATCTTCTTCTTCAATGATTTTTTTTTAATTTCAAAATTAAAAGATTACTTAGTTTCAACCATGTTTATTATTATAAAAAAACCCACATGTTTCGTGAGCGATGCTCACTTCCTCAGGGTTTACTTAAGAGGGTATAACCAGAGAAAAACAGAAATCTGTCATTTTTAAATCAGATTTTCGACGTTTTGACTCTTTTCCACAAAAGATGGATTTCGAAAGATTGTTCTTTTATCTAGCATTCGCATGTTTTAAATTTTGAGAAAACATGTTTATTTTCATTATAACAAGGTCTATAGTATAATAAGGTACCATAGGTCGTTGGCAGGTCGTTAGTATAATAAGGTACCACAGGTCGTTGGCAGATTTGTTAAATTTTCAAAAAATATTTTGTATTATACCACACCCATTTCAAATCATATAATCATGCAGTAAAATAAATCAATACTTTATCTGGGTATTGAATGTTTTAGAATTTTAATTTTAGTTTAAATACATATAATCATTAAAAATATATACATACAAGTGTTTCTTGACGAAAAATGGTCCGTTTGTGTATTAATTTGCGCACTTACAAACTAATATATTTCAGATTCTTTTAACATTCTTATTTAACTTAGAAATTATTAAAAAATGATAAATACTTGTAATCAAAAAATATTTACAAAAAGTACATTATTTTAATAGTTTTATCATCAAACCTTTCATCATTTTTTGATGTAGGTATAAATTAAAGCAAATTTGGAAAAATATAAAATCGATATTGAGTTATAATTTTAAAAAGCTGATACGGAGAATAATTAATCTTTCTCATTGTAACAGCCCTGCACGATCATAAGAACAACTTTCGACGAAATGTGGATTTTCGGCCGCTGGCTGGTTAAACGCTCTTAAAATTAATTACAACATTAGATATACACCGGTGTCAATGGAAAGGTGGGAGTGGGAAGGGAGAATGGGAGTTATGTGGCATAATTTATATGAGGAACAAGCTTAAAAATGGGTCAATTAAACATATTTTTTTATCATTTATGATATATTTATATTTAAATTCGAACTTACGCTTTTCTAATTTCTAAGATTTCCGATTTGTGCAAATGAACACCATTAAAATTCTCAATTTCACTTTTAAAATCAAAAGTGTGACTCGTCTCCTACAAATGATTGGCAAACTCCCAGAAACTATTATTGTTTAGACATCTCGTATGTTTTTTTTATCCGTATTTCAAAGTTTCTCGAATTTTCACAAACAATAGATACATTTTAATTTATAGATTTCAGATTTTTAATTTTTAAATCTCTCTCCTTATTATTTAGAATGTTATTTTGAAGTTTATTATTTGCATAAAATGCAGATAGAATTTTGTTTCGTATATTCTTCATATTGGAAATGGAAATTATATTATTTAAAATCATTATTTTCCTTCATTTGTTCCCTTCCTAATTTTGTTGTGCAGGCTAAATATAGGATTTAAGGTGTTTACTCTTGAATTTTTTGTGAAGAACGTTTTTGATTTAATTGGTATTATTTCCATTATTAATTGCAATTTGTTTAATAAGATTGAGTTCTATTAATTTTTATTTTATTTTATTTATTAGCGTTATAAAGAGTCTTTACAAATCATATATGACCTTGTTAAGAATATGTGTGTCATTGGCCAATAAAATAACGACAAATTGAAATTTAGAACCATAATACAAAAATACACAACAATACCTATACCTGATATAAACAATTCTGATAAAGTGCATCTTCTTACATAAATCTACATAAAGTGGTTAGTGAAATTTTTAGAAGGTTACATTTAAATTTTAATGGATATCAATGATATCTTTCAGGAAGTGATTTTATTTGAATTCGAACTGCTAAAAGTACGAGAGGAAATGTGGTGATCTAAAAAAAAGCAAGAGAAATAAAGAAATCAATGAAATATTAAATTTCAGTTAAACATGTGATATTCTATCGAATGTTATTTTGTAATGAATGCTCTGAATTTATAAAGGTTAGTGTTAAACACATCGATATTTGGGCATATCTATTAAATGTGCTACGGCTTCTTCTAATAAATACATTTTCAAGATAATTTGTATTGCTTTTAGGTATATAAAATGTGTCCGGAAATCGAGTAACTCTTAATGGCCATCTGAAATTAATATTTTGTAGTAAGTATGGGCTATCAATGAAGTTATAAATAATCTTATAGAGCATTAAAAGGTCACTGATATCGAGGCGTTGATCAAGAGATTTAAGGTTTATGGGGACATAGTTTTGATCATTTGCATGCGATAAGAGACACGTTTAATAAACTTATTCTGAACACTTTCTAGATTTGCTTTGTATATAGAACAATGAGGATTCCACACTGTATTAAAGAAAATTCTTGGGGATAGAGGATAGAGGTACATTAATCTATGAATCATTTAATGGAAAGCTAACATTTTTTGAGAAATTGTATAAATTTGATGTGTTGTGGATTATTATATTTGTAAATATAATGTATCTTTACGAAATAAATCTGCTGTGTTTGAAAAAGTAATTTTTTAAATTATTTATTTGTGCGCTGGCATATTGGGACTGCGCTCCTTTTTTGCCAGAATAAACAAAATTAATTACTACTATTGAGGCAGACTCAAAAATTCAATATTGACGTTGTGCTCTTGGATATTCGTCTTCGTGAAACATAATATTTTGTGAAGGCGAGATGTATAATTATGTATTGTACGCCACTGTTGTGTGTGTTTACTTACGAACCTAAATGATAAATTACATTTAGCTACCTACACGTTCGTAAGAGGGAGTTATAACTTGTCATAATTAGATGAACTGAAGAAAATCTATTTTTAAAACAATATAAGCCATTTTCTTGGTAATGAAAACAATGCTCGAATTCATTTGAAAAACGAGAACCTCTATGGTAGAATTTTAACTCTTTAGGGGGTATACATTATTACGTGAGCAGTTTTTCTTCCAATCTAGACCCCCTCCCCCCCCCCTTGGTGAGATAAATTTGGGCCCTTTCGTATATTATTTTCAAGTAACGCGAGTTTTGCTGCACCCCCCTCCCCCCCCCTCTTTGAGCTTAGGTAATTAATGTATGTCTCCTTAGTTATTAATTTAAGTCTTTAGTTTTAGATTTGGTCTAAATATATTTATTTTCCATTAAAGCGTCGATGACACACGGCTAGTTTACAAGCTACTATCTACTTAGTTTAAAAGCGGGAAAATCAGCGAGTGAGATTGTCATGATCACACACAAAACTGTCCACTCGCTCAGAAGCGTAGGAAACTGAGGTCGTTTTTAGCGCCAGTAACAAGAATAACGACGCCTGCGTGAACTAATTCTTCAGATGTTTGACAGTCGAAATCAGCTGTTTATCGGAAGCCATGTTGGAAACGTAAATAAACCAATCACGAGCAAGCGGAGCAAGCATGTAGGCGAGTAAAGTTAACGACCTTTCAACTTTTTTTCGTAGATTGTCAACAATCTGCTAGTTGCTGGTAGTTAGCAAGTGACAAGATGACACTGGGCGAGTTTACAACAGATAGTGAATTTCCCAGATAGCAGCTTGTAAACTAGCCGTGTGTCATCGACGTTTTACATGAATCCGACAATCCATGTATGGTAACCTTTCCCACTGAAGCAAATGTTGTAATTGTCAATGGGTAATAAATGTCAGTATCTTTTGTGATTTTCGAATCCTTTAATTATCCCTACTTCTTGAGATAATTCCCGGTCCAACAATGTATGATTGTTTTATGTGTTTCCGAACTGCCTGGAGTCAGTAGTATGACATCGTCATGACATCCTTAATTTTGATTATTAACCCTAGAAAGATTATCACAGGTTTGTGGACCTACGTTATTCGTCTTAAAGACGCACTGAAGTTAAAAAGTGTCTTGTGATGTTTTACGTTTCATGTAGATTTATTAGTATTATCTTCTTTTTATTAAAATATATTGATATGTTTTCTTCAGAAGTTATTCCAATAAAAATTGAATATTCATTTAGACTTTTAGAAAAAGGTCCCATATAAATAAAATCGGATAATTTATTTATCCGAAACGCTATCTTGGTTACAAACCAATTCTTAGAAGCTTTGTGACCATTTAAATAAGTAAGCACCCAAAAATGTGAGAAAAGTTAGTCAAAGAATATTGTTAATTCTGAATTTTAAATATGTGATCAACAAAAATTACTTAAAAAAAGATGTCTCAATGGTAGAGTTGGTTAAGACGCTTATCCCGGTAAGACGAGAGATCAAGAATTGCGACCGTTACTTTATTATGTTTGTATGTCTTGTTCTTTTTCTTATATTTGCGTTTCAGTATCAGTAAAATCTTCTTCTGTAATGATATATAAGTATCACCTTCTACTTCAATGATTAACAAAAAAAGTGCCTATGTATATATATGCTTATATGTATTCATTTTCAGTACCTACATGAGTAGGTTATATCCTGGCGAGAAATCAACCATTACAACCCGATGTTTATTAAATAGTAGTGTGAACAAAGATTGTTAGTTTTTGTTATTGGGGTTACGCCGTGTTACGCTACCTCCTCCTTTAGCCAACGTTTCGGCCAGCGTTACAGTGGCAATCATCAGGGCATCATAATTGTTAGTGGTGAAATATGTGCTTACCTATATACTTAGAAGCGATACCGTGTCGCCAGCTCCACTCCACTACGAGCTGGTATTATAGAATACTTCACAATATTTTTTTGCGTTTAGCTTTAGTGTAGCCGTCAATTACCGGACACCAAGAACTCTTGGTGTAGCCATCAATTACCGGATACCAAGAACTCTTGGTGTAGCCGTCAATTACCGGATACCAAGAACTCTTGGTGTAGCCGTCAATTACCGGATACCAAGAACTCTTGAGCTTAGCTCCGTCGTCTCTATTAATATTACTTGGGTTTTTGTGAATTTCAATTGCCTCCGTAATCTGGCGTTCTCTATGGGTTTTGGGCCTTCCCAGGACTTCAGAAACAAATCCAAAGTAATGGCCGGTTTCTATTATTGATTGCCGATTTGTCAGGGTGGTCGAGTTTACAAGCACGAAAGTATTCTGATATCCTTTTGGAGATCGTCCGCTCTGTCTGGCCTACATAAACCTTGTCACATCCGGAACAGCTGAGTTTATAAGAAATATTATCAGTTTCATTTAATTAAACAAACGTTTCTTACCGATATTTCCTTAGTGGTTTCACCGGTTAAATAATATAATTTTGTTATTTTTTTCGAACACGGAAGTAACATCATATTCCACGTGTAACATATCATTATCATTAGGGTACACGTGCCACGGGTGGCACGGATGGCAGAGTTATATCAGGCACGCGAATGGAACCTTCAAAATTTCTTGCCTATTAAGGGTGGGTCTAACATGTTGTAATGTCTTGTTTGCGGAACTACAAGACACCCCGAGCGGCCTAATGAATTTCCTGGCTACCTTATCAATTAAGGGTACAGAAGGCGTAAGACTATAAATCCAACTAAACTACCCCTTTACTTGTTAGGTAAGTCTCAAATTATACCCTCGTCTTAAGCGCTTCGGGGGATGGAGAAATAACAGTGGTTCCACCACGTCAAAATGTCACTACGTTTTAATAATCACAAGTTCCCGCAGAACTAATACTCTTCTCCTTTCTGTAAAGTCATGTTAATGTTAGGGAGTATTAATATTTTACCAAATCTTAGACGTGTGTCTTGTGTACACTGGGTAAAGTAACGTTTTGTTTAAACAAAATATTCAGTGGTTCCGTCCACACTATACCCACACAAAGCATTGAGCCGCTCCTAACTGGCAAGTAATTTAATAACATCGAACATCGATGGGTTGGCCCGCACGGTAATGCAAGTTTTCATCCCGCGACAAAATATCCCCGACAAAATACCCCCGACCTAATATCCAACGGACAAAACATCCTCCAAAAAATATCTACTAAAACCTAACCTAACATTACTTTATAGTTTATAGGATGTCTGTATTATTTTTGTCCCATTTTATTACTTTAGAACAATAAAATTTATTGTCTTTATAGGATGTCTGTATTATTTTTGTCCCATTTTATTACTTTAGAACAATAAAATTTATTGTCTTTATAGGATGTCTGTATTATTTTTGTCCCATTTTATTACTTTTGAACAATAAAATTTATTGTCTTTATAGGATGTCTGTATTATTTTTGTTCCATTTTTGTTAGGTTAGGTTAGGTTACAGGTTAAGTTAGGTTAGGTTATATATGACGGCCGGCGTAGTCCAGTGGTAAAGTTCTTGACTGGCACTCCGAAGGTCGCGGGATCGAATCCCGGCGTGGCAAATAAATTTTATTTGATTAATTTGTGTTATTTCACAATTATTCATTTAAAAAATAATATAGTATATTTGCTGCACGTTCCAGACTGGAAGATACTCTCAGTATCGCCCTGGTGTGAGACCACCATTCAGAATTGAAACGTTGCTTGAAATGGCTTTAGCCGTGTTTGGTGACCGGATCTGAATAGCCAGGTACTCCCTCACCTTCCTCTTCCCTATCTCCTTCCCCTCCCCACTACCATCAGCCTCACAACATACCCCAACTGGGGATGCGTTAGTCCCACTGGCTCCAGACGGGAGCAGTTGGAACTCTTGTGCGGTATTCATGTAAAAAAAAAAAAGGTTAGGTTAGGTTTTAGTAGATATTTTGTTGGGGATGTTTTGTCGGAAGAATATTTTGTCGGGGATATTTTGTCGTGGGATGAAAAGTCGCGGAACCGGCCCGCACACCTTATTGGAGCGGATCAGTGCGTTGTGCGGGCTTCGTATTGACGGAACCAATGACGTCCAATATCGGCAGTGTTCACTATAAATCTAGAAGGTCCACATACTCCCCAAAACTCTGGGGAGGAATTTATCATCACACTCAGCTACTGAAGCGATCACGCGAAATAAATAAATTTGCCTCGATTGCTCGCGATTTCCCAGAAGATAATTTTTTTAAGTTTTCGCCAACATTAAAAAAATCACATCTTCGAATTTTAACATGGAAACATAAAAACTTATTAAAGTGCTATATGGCAATATGGCCAATGAATTAACCTGTATTTTAAGTTTATAACCGTGCGAATTCCGCGTGTTGTTACTTTGAAACTGCTGTTAGGGGTACTTATTCGAGTCAACATATAAAATTTTCGATTTCTGTATATTGTCTGTGGTATACGTGAAAGATACATATCTATGGAAAAATGACTTAATTTTAACAGCTGATCAAAAATTCGGCGTGAAAAAAATATATAGGGGAGACCCAGACAAAGCGGATGTGTTAAGGGAGATATTAAATAAAACACACAATGTTTGCATAACATAAAAACTTTATAAACAGTAATGTTAAGAAAATATCTGTCTTCAGACGTAAAATAAATGAAAAGGTAAAATTAATTATAATTATAAAAATAATGCAAATTTAAAAAAAGTCTTCGTCTTGTTCACTTTGCCCGGGTACCCGGGCAAAGCGAATTTGGACTCCGGGCAAAGAGAATTAGGAATCACAATCGTAGCAGAAGTAAGAACCATATCCACTTTATGACGTGCATGATTCGTGAACCCAACTTTTACACTGGCTGCATTGAATCCAATCCTCTGTTAATGGTTCAACATAATTTGGCAAAGCGAATGGTCCATCCGCTTTGCCCTATTCGCTTTGCCCAAGGCAGTATCAAATAACATTTTGTTAAAAAATACTATGTGGGTGCTGTATTTCATAACTAAACTAAGTTTTTTAAATAGGAAACAAATAAAAATTGGATGATATAAACTAATCTTCACATGAAATATAACCAAAAAATAATAATCACAAATACCTTACCTTCGTTTATCGTAAGAAAATTAAAAAAAATCGTTTTTTATCAAAAAAAGCGTGCGTTCCTGCCAAACGACAAATATTCACTGTCATGGCGTCGGTAGCGTTGCGGTACACCGATTGTGAGACTATTAGCGCATTCTAGTGGTAATTTTCGGAAATATTCAAGTCATCCGCTATGCCTGGTCCATTCGCTTTGCCTGGGTCTCCCTATAAAAAAATAATTTTAACATCGTTCTAAAATAGTCTATGAAGTTCGGATTTGCGACATCTATGGTCATAATAGATAGAGAATTTCAATAACTTCGTTTTAAAATAAATGGCTGGCCGTGGAAATGATTTAAATGATTACAATAAATATTTTACGAATGGTAGGAAAATGTTGTCCAATTTTGGACCGCTATCAATCGCAGAAAAACAAAAGTGGTCCATTTTTCGACCATAATCGCTTTAGTGGTTAAAACTTGTTTTGCGTAAATCATAAATGGCACACTGACTGAGCTGAGTTGTTAATATCATTGACTCCTGATTTAAAGGCACACTCTATCAGTATCGCGCCGTGGTGAAAGAATACCATTTAGAATCAAAACGTTGCTCTGAGTCTTGAGCCGTGTTCTGTAACCAGATCTCAAACGGGAAACTTCCAAACCGTCCTCCACAAACTCTACATCACCACCTTCTTATTTGTACTTCTTTCAGGTACGCAACTTGCCTTGACTGGGGACTCGATATTATGTTCACTGGGTTCATAAAACAAAAGATACCAATTTAGAACTAAGTACCTTCTAAATAACATTAGACTTTATACTGATAATACATTTTTTTTTTATAGCGATACCTCACAAGAATCTCAGCTTCTCCCGTCTTGAGCCAGTGAGACTATGGCATCCCCAATTGGGGTATGTTGTGAGGCTAAAGGTAGAGTGGAGGGGAAGGAGATAGGGAAGAGGGAGTTGGGGAAGTACCTGGCTATTCAGATCTGGTCACCCAACACGACTAATGCCATTTCAAGCAAAGTTTCAATTCTGAATGGTGGTTTTACACCAGGGCGATACTGAGAGTATCTTCCACTCTGGAACGTGCCGCAAATATACTATATTTTATTTTAAATGAATAAATTGTGAAATAGCACAAATTAATCAAATAAAATTTATTTGCCATACCGGGATTCGATCCCGCGACCTTTGGAATGCGAGTCAAGAGCCTTACCGCTAGACTACGCAGGCCGTCATATAAATATTATAAATTTAAAACAGATGAGCCAAAAAAAGATACATGATAAAAAAATAATAATTTAAACACCTACCTGCATGTCCCACAAACGACACGAGTTTTTTTTTCTAAAGCAAATTATTGTTTTTAGTAACTCCATACAGAAGGTCCTGAAGAAAATAACTTTCCTAATTGCATATTACATCTTTGGGGATACTGCGTGAGGTGTATTTTTGAGGAAAGAAGGAGAAGAATTTCTGGGAAGAAAAAAGGTATGAGGTATAGGAAGGAATCTGGTTCTGGAGGGGGCTAGTGTGTCCATTCATTTTAGAAATATTACAAAATTACAATTTAAAAGCGTGTTTAAAAGAGAAAATATTTAAGATGAGATAAACAGATTTAGACCAACAGCAACAAAGCTTGCCTTTTGAATTGTGCTTTACTGATGTTAAACATATCGACATTCGAAGTGATTCTATTTAACAACAAGACAGCTCTCCTGACTGGCATGACCATTGGCAAGTTAGATCTGCAAGCCGGGAGGTAAAACAGTCTATGCTATCGGTGACGAAGATAACCATCGGGGACATAGAAACTAATGCTCTCCACGATAGCCGAGTTTTCGAACCTTCCACGAATCATTGAAGTACCCACCCTTTCCCGCCCCGGTATAGGCGACTTATGGTCGCCCCTTCGGAGCTCTCGCAAGAATCTAATTTTTTTTATATGAGTGACTCTACAATTGACAGAACGAATCTAGACCTTCAATGTCCCTACATACTTTGTTAGGTGGCGGAAATGTAGGATCGCCTGCAGACTGAACTGCAATGGTCATAAAAGAAACTAATCTACTGGTGTTAGTAAGCATAAGAAAAGCAAGAAAGAGAAACAAAATTTGTTGATTAAAGCCAGAGGGAGACCACACACTCAAGGCTGCAGGCAACTGTGAGAAAAAATAAAGTTATATGTACAACAAATCAATACAAGAAATATTAAAAAAAGGAACAATCTAGAGTGATTGACTTAACCAAGAAGCATCCGGCGGTCCCCGAGAGAATAAAAAAGGTCGTTAGTCCAACGTTACGGCATCCCATGGAGTCGCCCTTTAGCCAGCTAGCCGGTGGTGCCTAGAAGAAGTAAATGGACTAGAAGACCTAGAAGAAGAAACTGAAGTTACAATGAGCACATCCCTTCTGACCCGTAGATGGTTCATACCGAGCATGCCCAAGAGAAAGTCGGTAGGGTAGAGCCACATATGAATCCATCCCTCCCACGGCTGTAAGAGAGTACGGCTAGAGAGGTGAACCGGCCTCTTTCGATCCGGTCCGCCACGCCGCTGGTGTATTCACACGCATCTTTCATGCTAATTCACCAAACGAAGCCAACCATTTGGAGTGAACTATGAATAGCGGTGGTGTTGGTTATCTAATTAATGATTCCCAAGGTCGCGGTACCCGTACCCGCCTCCCAAATTGATGTGTTCAGATTGTTCTGCAATTAAAATATATTTTGAGACGGGTATGGGTACGGCCGCCCCAGGAACCATTTATTGGATAACTAACACCTCTGCCATAGATCACCCCAAGTGTTTCGCAACGTTTGCATCGGGGTGCCCGGGTTCACGGGGTGAGGTTTATCCAGGTCTTAGCAGCCGATGCGTCTGCCCACCTTTTATCTTTTATCCTCTCCAGCCAGAATCTCAGACCCATCGCCTTGTAATGCAGTTGGAGGAATGGATTCATACATCCGTCACTCCTGGACCCACTGACCTCCAAATTCCTACCACTCCTCATGCCTATTTCCTTCCCAGAACTTCCCCTCCTTCCTTTCCTTAAAAAACCGTCCTCACAATATCTCCTAAGACGACACAGGCCCTGAGGGAAATTATTTTCATTAGGGCTTCCTGTGTAGCTAATGTAAAAAAATATATATTTATTCAGACCCGATCGTACGTCCATCACGGGTTTCCTTCTTACTACAACTTAGGCCTCTTCAAAACCCCGGATTAACACCTGCCTTTCCTCGAAAAAACCCTCCATACCACCTTGCCAAATATGACATATTGCTAATATAAAATATAAAACTCTAATGTTATATATAATGGGAGCTCCGGGCACATTGAACTGAATCGAACATTGTTTGCGCGAATTGTTCACATACTTCCGTTTGCTGCGGATTGCGTCAAACAAAATAATAAATTGAATTACCTAGTTGCGTAAGGAGAGGAAAGGTTACGAAAAAGGCCACAGACTCACCTGGTCTCTTTTTTAGTCTGTTCTCTTTCTGGTCTCTTCAGCCGCTGGTCACACTTATTTTATTCGTCTCTCGTAAAACACAAATAATTCATCACAATGTTATAACACCATAGAAAAACAGCTATAACCTTCGACCGATTTTCACCCGTAGCGGGTATAATTAGCAATTCTCAAGACTAAAAAGTGCGATATTGATATAGCGATGCGGAACGGTCACAAAACAAGCGACGAACGACGATTGACAGTTGTTGTCTGTGGCCAATGTTCAGGGAAAGAAATAGGAGAAATACTTAATTTTATGCCATTCAATTTCCCTAATTCGGATAATCCACGTAACTAAATATCCTTCACAAACAACAATCAAATATCAAATACTTTCATGTAATATAGCACAATAAAGACATGGGTACCTGATAGTTCAGCAATAAAATATACAACATCGACAACCCGGCGACCCCTTTACCTTTATATCGCATTTACCTCGCAATATCAAGTCACTTTCAAATCTAAAAGATCTCGTAAAATTGGGCTTATCTTTCGTTGGGGGAAGTCCCCATGAAACCAGCTTCCAGACATTAAGCACTATATCCAATATATAATAAATAGCTACTTGTATACAGATTTATGTTTGGAATCTCTTGTTGTATAAGAGCTAACTTTCCGCTGGTATAGAAAATGCTAGTTGAGACTTGTGACTGGTCTGTTAGTGTAAAACTAGCGCAGACCGGTGAAAAATCATATAAAAATCTAAATTGTAGAATTTGTAAAGCTATTCAAAAATATATATTCTAATTGGGCTTTGGGTTTGATTTGATATTGCCTTAATTGAAAGAACCCCGTACTTACAGTTCTGTTCACTTGATTTTTAAGTGAAAAATCAGCGTCCAGATTGACACCCAGTAGTGTTATGCATGTCTTTGGAGTGATGTCAATTCCTGAAACGGTTATTGTGGAGTTATCAATGTTACACTGACGTCTGCTTGCGGCGGTCCAGAGGAACTCAGTCTTTGCAGGATACAGTTTCAATCTATTTGAGGTTATCCAGTGAGTGATTGCCTCAGTTATGCGAGTTTTAAGACTGTCTATTTCCTCTGGTAAGCAGTAAAAGTAAACTTGCTAGTCATCAGCGTAGCAGTGAGGTAGAAGACCAAATGATTCATGAAGAGAAGTGGGCCCAGAACGGACTCCTGGGGAACTCCAGATGAAAGGATTGCATATTTTAATTGATTTTTCCCCACTTTCGCGGCTTGTAAGCGGTTGTCTTAGTACGATGTCAGCCTGTTCTTAACACTGCAGTTTAAACCAAAGGATTCTTCTAATCGTTTAATAAATGTGTTAACAAACGAAATACGCATTGAATAATTAATCAGTTAGATTCCAATTTTGAAAATCGAAAATTCATTGAATTTGAGGAATCTCACACTTTATAATAAAAGTAATTGTAATACTTAATGAAGACAATATTAGCGAAATGCGATCGAAAATCAGGAAATAGAAAAATCAGAAAAAGATATGGGCAGTAGTTGCAGATCTGGGACTCATTATAATAAAAATAAACATTCATCCTAGACTTGCAGAAAAGTCAACAGATATCGCATAATTAAAATAAAAATGGAAAAAAATGTATCCAAGACACTATCTAGATAGCATTTAGTTCGTTTATATTTCATAAAGACAGCAGACAATAAAATATGCGTTAAAAAATTAAGAAAATGTCAGTAGTTCTTCGTCAAAGTATAATACAATTAAAAATGACCGAATTGGATTGGGATAGATTAGCTCACCAGGTTGCGGCCCGGAAAGCCGAATTTTTCTGTTTCTAGATTTTCTGAGTTTCTTGCTAATATTGTCTTCATTTAATTAAGCAAATATTTATGTTTACTTTCAGCTTCACAAATCCTACATAACAATAAAGAGGGACACGTGGAATTTTTAACCATAATTATGATTCTGCATGAGGTTCCTTCTGGTCCTGCGTAGGCCATTCTTGTTTATTTTTACATCAATATGGCTTAAGTTTGACTGAACCAGTGGCACACCAAAGCTAACAAGCAATATTGAGCGCCTCTAGGTTATTTATATTGAAAGCCAACAACAGAAAGCCAATAGAATGGAGAGGATAAAAAATACATAATATGAAATTCAAACATGATAAATCGGATTTTGAAAGAAAGTGGAAAGGTTTTTTTCTACCGAGTTATTGATAAATATTTTACCTGTGTACATAACAGATACGTGTATGTAAACACCATAATGAATGTAAGTTTATCATTTCTGATTGCAAAAGTTCACAAGGTTCGTAGGCGGCTTAATCATCATGTCGACATCTTAATATATAAAACAAAGTCGGGGTAGTTACACCATTTATATCTCGAGAACGGCTAGGTCGATTTTTATGATCTTTGATTTGTTGGATTTGTCTCCGCCCTGAAAAGCATAATAGTTATAAAAATATCGGGAAAAATTACGAAAAAAATAATAATGGAAAAAATTCTTTCCTCATACATCTCGTGAGGAACAAATTCTCATATTTTGAAAGAGGTGCAGGAATATTGTGATAAATATAATATTGAGTAGTGAGTGAATTCAAAAAATTCAAAATCGTCAAATGTGAATGCGCTGATTATAATGCTGCCCCTCTTTCTTACACACAAAGTCGAAAATGGGACATACAGTGAACGTATGTCTGCACCCCTCCAAAGGAAAAATACAATAATTAAAATAAATCTCCCTCACACTTATAAAGAAAATGAAACGCAATTCCCGTAAGTAAGTGGAAAAGTAAGAAAATCACAAAAATTATAAATCCGTACACAACAGCATCTCTGATACTATTATCTATTTCTTCTGAGATCCAGACTACACTAATCAGCATTATTTATTTTGATGTAAATGTAATTCAGAAAGTATAAATTTTTTTGTTTTAAGAATGATGAATTTAAAAATTCTATATATATGTACATAAATAAATTAATCCCTATTTCCCTTGGTCACGCCATAACTTCAGAACGACTTTTCCTATTTCATTCATCTTTTTTTAAAAGTTTTCTAATACTTTGTAGAAGATTCTTGCGGAAATAAAAATTAAGAGAATTGGCAGAAAATTGGATAATTTTCGGAAACTTAACGACTATTTTAACTTCGCACATTTGACAGTTTGCGTATTTGATTAATGTGAATTTAGCAGGCGGCTGTTTTTTTTTAACAAAAAAATTGTCAATGGATTTTCTAAATTATCGAAATTTTAAGAATAGATACCTATGTTCGGTACCAAATTAGATCGATTGTTCTTATAATATACAAAAATGAATATTTGTAATACATGAAAAATAAAAAAATTTATTAAAAAAAATTGTGATAGGTGGCACGCGAGCTTTCGAAAATTGAATGTTCTGGGACTGAATATATAGAACGCGGGAGGGTGTTTGGCGGGACGGGGGAGCGGGAGAGGGTAGGCAGGCAAGGTGGAAGGGGAACGCGGGTGGGGAAGGGGATGCGGGAGGGGAACGGGGACGCACGGGAAAGGACATGCAGGGAGAAACAATCAATTTCTAATATTATCGAAACAACAATTTCTTTGAATATGGCATTGCAACGCATGCCGCGAACCAGCTAGTGACTAAATAAAACTGCGGCATCATTTCTGAAATCACAATGTGTTCCTCCCTTGGCCACCTGCAAAGTTGACCACGTCAAGCTGTATAACTGTAGAATAAAATATTTATATTTTAGACTTCTTAACAGGACTGTTAAGACGGTTACTATATTTTTAAACGACTTCAAAAAGGAGGAGGTTCTCAATTCGACTGTATTTTATTTTTTTTTAATTTTTTTTTTGTTTGTTACCTCATAACTTTCGACCGGGTGAACCGATATTGATGATTCTTTTTTTTATATGAAAGCTGGTGCTTTCCGTGTGGTCCCATTTTAATTTGGTCCAGTTTTGACAATGACATCCATGAGAAAACCATACAAGTCTTCAATTTGCATTAAGTATGTGCGCAACAAATGGACGAATAACTCAATATCACTACAACCGATTTCGATGATTCTTTTATTGGAAAGGATGTACTCCAAGAAACTGAATCCTGCAAAGGTTGTTGAAAGTTTGGTTAGATTCGGATTATGGGATCCATGTCAAAGTTACGGAACTCTTCAATTCTTAGGAGCAAATTAACGATACTCGGCCGGATCTCTTAATTTGATCGTAACGGTCCAATTATGTCTGTATCATATGAGCAGCACGATTAGTAGGTCTTCCCGTATTCAGAAAAACTGTGTACTTCAGATTCACTAAAACTCAAAAAATAAACAAAAATTTTAACAAAACAAAAAACTACTTAAAAAAATGCACTAAAAAGTAAAAAAAATAATTTCGTTTTCTTCTTCAATTTAATAATCAACTTACTTTTTCTGCTCCTCAATAGGTACGATTGTTATTTTTGGAGTCGGTGTCTACCAAGGTACCCGGCCCGGCGTGTTCACTTGACAGCTCCCCTCCCGCCGCCCCGCTCTCACCATCTCACCTATAACTATGTAAGTATGTAGTTACAGACCTTCCCTGACATCGACCCCAAAAATAACAATCGTACCTACATATTGAGAAGTAGAAAAAGTAAGTTGATTATTAAGTTGTAGAAGAATACGAAATTATTTTTTTACTTTTTAGTGCATTTTTTTAAGTTGTTTTTTTGTTGTGTTAAAATTTTTGTTTATATAAATCTAGTATTTACTATAAACTGAAAATATTTGAGTTTACCTAACCATAATTTTCTTCACCATTTATATTACAGCCACGCTTACAAATAGAACAGATTTTTCTCATTATTTTTTGAAATACAAGGTTTATACCCTTTCAGCCTTAATTTAATTCTATCAAATAAATAACCCTCTAAAACCTACCTGAAGCACATTTATTTTATCTGTAAAGAACTCTCAAAACACATTTTTCCAAAATGTTGCCTGTGTTTTTCCGCGACACCACGTAGGAGGAAAAATTACCATGTTTTATTTAATAAATTAATAATGTATACCTAGAGTGTGAATTTGATTATTTTCGCCCGACAGCCCAAGGACCAAACGCCCTCCGAAGGGACGATATAATAAATTCAAGGATTACTTTGCCAATTTAGGCCTTAAGTAGGAAGACCGCCGACCGGCCTAAAGACCGAACCCCAAAAGACAAGCCCTTAAGGAATGAAATATCAAAATAGGACAAAGAATAACAAGAGACAAACTACCAAAAAGCTCAATTGTAAAACATTACAAAACCGCAATTTTTTTACTATACGCCTTTCTACTTTTTATAACTTTCTAAACACGATTAAATCAGTTGTTTGTTATGTGTGGTGCACTTCTTAAGATTAAAATAAAGGAACCTAAAAAAAGTGGCTTATTATATCTTTTACATTTTGTTACGCTCTTATTCACGGTTGGTATTTTTGTTTAGGTTGTGAACGACTGAGTGGTTTTCTTTAAGTGTTGAAGACTGGTCCAAGGAATTAACGAAACATAAGGGTGCCTGTTTTGTTGATGAGATGGGCATATTGTTTTTAATGTGATTATAATTTATAAAATGGGAAGCGTGTTCCTTAACCGCAACAGTTTAGTCGCGGTGATATTTTATTTCGAAAATTTAAATTTTACGTAGAAAAGGTTCGGCAATTATTTAGAAGCGCACGTAGCGAGAACCTTTATCTGATTAGGTTCTCTGTAATGGCAAAGGAAAATGCTTACAATACCACTACTGTTTATTTTCAATGTTTTGAGTAGGTGAAACAAAACGTATTTCAATTATAAATACATATTTTGTGAATTCAACATGAAGATAAATTAGCAAAGATTTCGTGATTAAGTTAGGACGAAGATACCTGAGGAAGAAAAAGATTATTTTTTTTTTATTTAGAAAGACAAACATTCCCGGGTTACGAATAACCCAACAATGTTTGAAAATCTCCTACTACCACCACAGAAAGCCGAAAATGTTGCTTTTGTTTCGATGGAGGACTCAGCCAGCCGAGGAATAGAACACGCGACGCCCAGGTGGGACCCAAGCGCTATGTCCACTCAACCACTGACCGGTCAAAGATAAAATCCAACTTTATTTTCATTGATACGATTTTAGGTTTTCACGGCCAAAAGTATTTTTTTATTAGTTTTTGGGATATTATGCCGTGTTGCGCTACCTCCTTCTTTGGCCAACGTTTCGGACAGCGTTACAGTGTCAGGGCAGTGCAGTGTGATGGCAGATGATGGACACTGCAACGCTGTCCGAAACGTTGGCTAAAGAAGGAGATAGCGCAACACGGCATAATATCCCAAAAACTAATAACAAAAATTTATTTTTATTTATTTATTTATTAGCGTTGTGTCACGCTTGGTACAAATGAGCGGCGGTTTGCTTAGGATTTTGGTCACCGGGGGAGGGTTAAAAATTGCAAAAAAAATTGGTCACGTAGTATGTAATATGGCTACGTTCCCTTAGGTACCTCAATATGAGAATGCATAGAGAGTACCCGCGAATCATGCATCATGAAACGCATTGCCAAAGACTCCAGTCGAGGAGGAGTGGGGCCCTTGCAGTAATGGCGTACAAAATAATTAATAATTTAATAGATTTTCATACCGAACAACTACAGTCAGGGGCGGTACCACGATCTTCTTTGTATCCCACATAGCAGAACGAACGTACTGGATCGGCACAGCATGACACGAGGTATGGCGCTGTCAAATAACGCTTCCAAAACTGTCGACATGTTTAACAGTAATAATAATAATAATATTTGGATGATTTATATAGCGCCTATATTTATATAGCATTGAAGAATTCGAGAGGAACTTAAATTTATTTATTTATAATAAAACAATATTTTTTTTAACCGTGTTTGGTGACCAGATCTGAATAGCCAGGTACTTCACCACCTTCTTCTTCCCTATCTCCTTCCCCTCCCCACTACCTTCAGCCTCACAACATACCCCAATTGGGGATGCCATAGTCCCACTGGCTCCAGACGGGAGCAGTTGGGCCTCTTGTGCGGTATTCATGTAAAAAAAATAAAAAGTGCCACACAAT
This sequence comes from Limnephilus marmoratus, assembly GCA_917880885.1. Lineage (NCBI taxonomy): Eukaryota > Metazoa > Arthropoda > Insecta > Trichoptera > Limnephilidae > Limnephilus > Limnephilus marmoratus. The sequence goes on along the minus strand of OU862923.1, from coordinate 24,484,799 downwards.
ACCCGCTATAATATGTATATCATGTTTCTATTTACCTTTAAAAATATATGTATTATATATATGTTTCCGTAAATGTATAGCTTGTTTTACATGTGTATTGTAAATGGATACACAGTCTGTCAACACGATAAAAAATAAATAATAGAAAAATAAAAATACGAGACTGTATACCTAAAATAAACAGGTGACTTGAAAATACTTAAATTTACAAAAAGGTGTTTTGCGAGATTTTTTTATTTTTTATTTTATTTTATTTATTTATACATGCATATATATTACAAAACATTACACAATGAAACTTTGCCTGTCCAACTGGGAAGGATACCCGTTTCAGGACAGCCAAATTGTATATTTAGTTCATAATATTACAAAGGAATGGAAATAGAAGTATATAAATGAAATAAAAATATAAGCAACAAGAATTTAGTATAAAAATACAACCAACGAAAATTTAAAAGTAAGTGGTCAGAGGTTTGCAAAATTGCAACATTAACCATATTGTCTTTAACACCTAAGTACATTGTCGGTATGTTTCGCTTAGTGTCAAGCCGATGTATCAATGGTACCTAATTCCTGTACCTCGCTCTACCAGTTGCAGGAGTACGGAACCATCCAATTTTGAATTTAATGTTTTAGGTAAAAAAATTAACAATTTTTTTTTTTATGAAATTACAAAGGCCTTACATTTAATTACATTAATAGTTTCCCAGGTTATTTTGGGGAACATTTGCAATGGCATAATTAGAATTTACACTTTTATACCAACATATGACATAAGAATTCGTAATGCATTTATGACTATTTAATTTTTAATCAATGTACTATATTTTTTTAGAATTTCCTAAGTAATAAAAATTACCCATTTATAAACCAGAATATATGAACATAAATTTCCAATCTATTAAATTTCATAACTTATTTTTAATATGTTTCCTTTTTCATAACTTATTTTTAATATGTTTTTTTTTAGATATTTCCAAGGTTTACATTTTTTCATGGAATGCATATGAATAATAACTTGTAATAAGTGACATTATTCAAATTAAAGCCGCTGACAGCAAAAAAAGGAAGTCTGATAAGCAAAAAAAATCAATGAAGTATTGAGTTTTCTATTAAACACATTCGAACGAATGTTGGGAATTTAGTAAGGCACTTCGATATCTGTGCATAATCTATTAAATGTGCTACTGCTTCTACTTTTAAATACATATGGAGGTATACCTCGTTCAAAGGGTTTAACTTAATTATACTCTGCAAAACTCTTTCGCATGTACATACAGTTTGTCAAATAAGAGTAGAAAACATAGGAGGACGCCACTGTTATTAAAATGGCAATACTAAAAATATAACTCATGGTGGTGATGTAAAGATGTGTAACCTACATTTTATAAAAAATTAAAAAGGCATAAAAAGAAAAAAAATATTTTTTTTCATTGATATAGATACCCCCTGATCTCAAAATTAGAATTGCATAAAGATATATTATTATTATAACTTTGCAATTTTGTGTTAACATAATGAGGAATAACGGTATAGTAATACAATTTAAAACACAGTTTAGAAATTGCTCACATTTGTTTAATACTAGCTTTGGTACCTAGCGTTGCCCGAGCTTTAAATCATGTCTCTACTTTTAGATCGAAATATATTTAACTCATTCAGATCTAAAATCATCCTAACTAAACTCACCATTAGTTTTTTTTTTAAATAAATGTATTATTGGGGGGCAAGAATTACAATAATCCATGCGCTTGATAGCTGCAAGATGAGTTGTTATCTAGCCTCCTACATAGTTAAATAAATTAAAATACGTACATATAAAAAGATATTTTATTTAACTTATTGGGGGACTAGAATTCCAACAATCCATGCGCTTGATAGCTGCAAGACGAGTGGTTATCTAGCCCCCTACATAGTTAAGTAAATTGAAATACGTACTTATAAAAAGATATTTTATTTAATTTATCGGGGGGCTAGAATTCCAATAATCCATGCGCTTGATAGCTGCAAGATGAGTTGTTATCTAGCCTCCTAAGTTAAGTAAATTCTAATGTCAAATCCATACTAATTTGTACAGCGCTCTTGAGGCGATTTTTCGCAAAAACAGCGCTATATAAGTTGTCCAAATTTATTATTATTATTATTATTTCTACCTTCTGTTAAATTAAAAGTTATGTAAAATTAAACGAAAGCAAACCACTTTCTAAAACACCATTTTATCAAATTTATGTCATTAAGTAGATACCTTAACGACAATGCTTCTTCGCTTTTAATTTTTTTCTTTAAGAACAAAAAAATGTTTTTTAAATTTTCATTTACAGTGTTCTATATTTTCAGCGTCATTGCGCGCTAAAATAATATTTGACAGTTAAATTAGTGTTGCCAGCCTACAAATTGTGTAGTTCCATTTTTAATATGTTTTACTCTTAATTAACAGGACTATTCGCAAAGTATAAAATTAGAAGAAGTAACAGATGTTCATAAATCGAAAATTTGTGGCTTTGAAAAATTGAGCCCCCACACTCTTGAAATACTGAAGCATCTCACTTATCGAAAAATCGTAGGTGATTGTCCCGACATGATTATTACGGCGGCGCTCAGATGCTCGCCGACTTTTCATCACTCCCCGCCGACCGGGAAACAAATGAGCTCGCTACAATGGCGCCGAAAGGAAAAGCAATCTTCCGGTGTGCTGGACCGGATGCCGGAAGGCAGGAGGCCGCCGGGCGCCGAAAGCTGAGGGTGGGCTCTGCTGAACAGCGCCGAGGTGAGACTGCACACTGTACAGATCGCGTGATGAAAGATTAATCCGGAAATGCTTTGGATTACCAAATGCGAGTTCTAAGTTAAAAAGGAAGGATGCAAATAAAAACTATACAGCAATATTTTAAATTTATGTAGTTTTTAGCTGTTTTAAGTAGGTACTCCTTAGTGAAATTCAGTACACTTAACAATCAAAATAATTGGAAAATTACCGTCTACATCTGATTTTGAAGAACTCTGTGTAAACCCCAGGCAATGCGGGGAATCGAAATATACTATATATCACTTTATATCTATTTTCGAAAGCATGGAAATGTAAATGGAAAATAGTAGAGTTTAGTTGGCTGTTCAAATCAGATTGTCAAATATTTAAACATTTCATCTCAAAATGGTTTTAAAAAATCTGTTTCTTCGTACGTAATTTTTGTAAGTAACTCTAACGAGTGTGATTTTATGTTGTTATAATGATAACTAGCTGACCCGGAGAACTTCGTATCATTTAATTTATTTCTTACAACTATTGACATTTAGTGTGTAAGAAATAGGTGTAGCATTATTTATTTAAGAACAAAGGCAAAACAATCAGCGCATTGACATTTGACGTTTCTGAATCTTTGAAATTCACTCAATGTTCAATATTATATTTATCACAGTATTGCTGCAGCTCTTTCTAAAGATGAGAATTCGTTCCATGAGTAAATTGGTCATTTAACTGGTAAAAACATTAGTGTCCAACCGAAACAGGATTTTTTACCGAAACCGAAATAGAATCTTCGGTAGCTGTCTCAGTATCGGCCAAAACCGAAACTTTTTTAGACATGTTAAAAATCTATCGCTTACTGAAATTTGGCTTATTTTTTACACTTATACAAATAGTTAACAAGTGTTAAGTGAAATAAAAAAAAAAAAAACAATAATTGAAGTGTGTGAAAAAAAAAATGTTTTTTTGATATTACTAAAAATTATCAAACATGTTAACTACTTCTTGGAACAAACAGTTGCCAATAATCATAACTTATGTACATTATAAAGGAAAGACCTCATCAAATGAGTATTTTAATTTAAATTTCGTTTACAATCACAACATTCTTAAGAATAAATTTACCATTTATTGAGATCTTTTGTTGAGTTTCTGTGCGGCCGAAATCTTCCAAAACCGAAACTGATGCCAAAACTAGATTTTTTTTGCCGAAACTTGCCGAAACCGAAACCGAAACTGAACCTTCGGTCGGTCACTAAAAAACATACTTCCATCTACAAGCTTAATTTCCGAAATAAATAGAAATATCCGAACATTTTTTTTAATTGTTTTGACTAAAAAGAGTATTGAATCCATAACTTTTTGACACACATCCAATATGTTTATATTGATTATCGCTATTTTAAGGATCTATTATTTTTTTAAAAAAGAAAGACAAACATTCCCGGGTTACGAATAACCCAACAATGTTTGAAAATCTCCTACTACCACCACAGAAAGCCGAAAATATTGCTTGTGTTGTGATGGAGGACTTAGCCAGCCGAGGAATCGAACACGCGACGCCCGGATGGGATCCAAGCGCTATGCCCACTCAACCACTGACCAGTCAATGTCATTAGTCATTAGCAATGATTGAAAGTATAAAATCCAATAACATAAGTAACAAAAATAAGATTTTTTAAAACCGATTACAAGCTTTTTATCATTATGAGAAAAAAACAGATTGAAAAATATTCAACCAAAGATCTAATCTTTAAGCCGAAGTTTATTTATCCGAATTCTCTCGAGAAACTTCTCAAATTCGGAATTTATATTCATATTGGAAATGAAAGTATTTAAGTAATATTTAAACTTTCTAAGAACCTAACCATGTTATTATAACGTAATTTATGAGTAATTTCTTTCATCCGATTTTCCGTCATAAAATGACAAGGATAGACGGATTGGAGGAATACAGGTGGAATGGATTTATATAGCCCGTTAGTAGAAAAAAAAATGAATGATGAATTTGGAAATTGTCATAAAAATATTTGGCCAACTTTTTCAGGGCTTAATAAAGAAACTTTGGCAATTTCGACGAAAGCTGTACCAAAGTAATTGATCAACTCGGAAAGTAGGCACTAGTTGATGGAAAACAGGAATACTTTTCCTGTTTTTAAATTAGTTGTTCAGGTTGATCGATGTTTTTTGAGACCGCACTGAGATGTTTGTAGTGGAAATTTTAATTTGAAAACTTTTTTGAAATTGTGTTTTGAACCGGAGGGAGTTAAATTTTTGATTCTGATTATGGCATTCCTAATAGGGGTATGTTGCAGGGCTGAGGAGATTGAGGAATGGAAGAAGGTGAGGAGAAGGAGGATTGGAAGAGATTTGTCTTTTCAGATCACCAAACACGGCTTAAGCCTATAAATCAATGTTTCGATTCTTAATGTCACTTTTACCATGGCGAGAGATGAGAAATTTGGCAAATAGTTCTGGTTCTCACGACCACCTGATAATCACAATACCCTTCACTCGCAATCGCACTCCTACATGTAAAAAAATAAAAAATGTGTTAAATAAACAATGTTGTTACAATGTACAATCAGGGTGTTAAAAATTGTAATCAGGGTGATGTTTTTTCCTTTTTAAACTTTTCTTGAAATATTTGTTGGAGAATGTTGTATTTATCATACACAAGCTAAAATATGTATTTTCTTAGTGTTCCTTATATCGAACCGAATAAAGGTACTTAATAGGCATAATATTCGCTTGGAAAAAGGAGTCTCGAAATGTTTGATTTGAATCAAAGGAAACTGTTACAGAAATCTTATCTTTAAAATCATATATTTACAAAAGGGGCATGAATTTAATTATAGAGATTTTAAATGTATCGATTTTAATTATTATTATGTAATTCTGTTTGGCCAAGTTAGTACACACACAATCTTAATTATACTTAGATCTACTTATATAGATTATAACAGTTGTTTTTTTACGTTCTTCTTCTTCTTGGTGTGCCTTATCAGGTCCCCCCGACGTTGGCGATCACTCTGGAAAATGATTCTCTTTCTTGCGCTGCCGTAATAGCTCCCCCACGCTTCTTATGCCGGTCCACTCTCGTACATTTCGCAGCCAAGACACTTGTCTCCTACCAGGCCCTCGGCGACCCTCTAACTTGCCTTTCAATATTAATTGGAGCAAGTGATACTTCTCCCCTCTAAGTATGTGACCCAGATATGAAATCTTCCTGACTTCAATCAATGTAAGCAGTTCTCTATCTGCTCTAGCCCGCCTGAGAATTTCTGTGTTGGTGATCATGTCGGTCCATGGGACCTTGGCATTCTCCGGTGAAGCCAAATTTCAAAAGCCTCTAACCTGTTCAGTTCATAATATACTTTCTTACATTTGTTAAATTTGTTAACATTTGTTAAATTTGTTTGTGCATTTCTAACGAAAAGGTTAATTTTTTAGTAATTTATATTTAAATTGTTTATGAAATAATTAACAATTTTATTTTAATTATACTTAAAGGAAATGATAATAAAGGCTTTATTTATCCAAAATATTTATTTTTATTTTTTTATTACATATTTTTGATATTCATAATGTAAAGCTTTTTGCAGTAAAAATATATCAAAAATAGTTAATCACATTAAACTTCGCCTACTATTTCGTTAATTACCTTGAGTAACCTTGAGTTGCGCTACTTGCTTATTTAGGCAACTTTTTGGACAGCATTAGTGCCCATCAACAGTTTCTTCCGCTAAAATAGTATTAAGTTTGCTGGTGTGGTGAATGACACGGATGTGTCGAAAACGGTAGCAGAAAATTAAAAATATAAAGTAACAAATGTACATTGAAAATTAAAACTCTTCAAAACAAAATGTCTAGAAATTGTTACATAGTTAATGCCGAAGAAATACAAAAAAGCGATAATATATATTTGTATGCTTTTTGAACACTGCCTCTGAACGGAATACTTTACATTCCAAGGTGAACTTTTTATTCGTGCAGGCTCCAGACGGAAAAATCAAAAATATTATTACATAATTCCAAAAGCAAAAAACAGAATTAAAACACAAACCCTCTTTCGTTGAATGGCATTGCAATGCATTCCGGGTACTCGCCAGTATATATAGTATTACATTAGCCAAGTAAAACTAAATTATTGAAATAATTGCATGGTTTGTGGCAAAATGCATTTTACAAAAACAACAAAAAAAAGCTCAGGCTGAAATACGTACATTGAACCTACCCATTTTCTGAATGCAAGTGGAACTTGCTTTAATAGGATTAAATCCTAGAGTGACGCCAAAACAAGAAAAGCTTCTAAAATCTCATTAGAACCGTCACCTTTTTCTTTTCATTTTTATTTTTGGTTCGAAAACACAACCCAGTAGAAAATGGCTAAGAAATAGGAAGCAAATAGTGTAAAAGTTTTTTGTCAGTTATACATTTGTAATAGAAATACGTACACTGTGCTTCTTTAGAAAATTGCAGATGCATGTTTCTAGGGGTGAGTTTATACGGTCACAAATTTCATAAAGGATTTTTTTTTAAATTTATTAAGGCGATTTTAATTTATTTTAAAACTTTTCCACGGTGGATGTACTTTTTCAAGATCAAGCGTGCCAAAGACGCGTTCAAACATTTGAAAATTTCCTAGAAATCTTTCCTTTCAGATTTTTTTTGGTCGGTGTTAATAGAAAACACTAATATACCATATTATACGAGGCTTGTTTACTTTATTTTTCTCAAAAAATATTTATTCAATCATCAATGTCTATTTTGTCCCCTTCAAAGTAGCATCCCTCGAAGCACTTCTGATAAGCGCTTTTTGGTATGGTCTTGAGCTCTTCCGAATATACATAGATTTTTTCTGGAATTTTGGGGCTACAGATCAGAGGTGGGTGCCACATTCTACCGTATGGCACACTTGCGATTTGTACAGGATTGGCAGTTGTGTACCAACACAGTATCTGCGGGTCCTCTACAGTAAGCCCAGTTTTTAACTCTGGCTTCGATAGAGCCTTCGTACCGGAGCTGATCACATATCAATCAGGAGGGCCTGTTCGGAAGATTGCTTCCATTGAAGGAGACTAGATTTTCATTCCGATCCCTTTTAGGCGCAATCAGACGTGAATGGGTCTGTGAAACATTAAATTCAAGGAGATTGTTCTTACCCCAAGAGAAAACACTCTCGAGGTAACCGTTCATTATTTTCTTCAAAGCCCTCCGAGCCGTTAGAGTTTGGGGCTTTCATGAACTGTAACAATGAATTGGTGAACAATGGATTGTGCCATGATGGAAGATTTATTTAACAAATGTTGCTTCATGACTTAAAAAGCCACAGTTATAGCCATCAATAAAAGTGGTAAAAAAATGATTTTATATATAATAACCGACCCATAAGTCTTTTAAGCTCCTTTTCAAAAATCTTGGAAACTGTCATGATAAAGCAACTTGTTCAATTTCTATAAAAAAAAATATTTTCACCATCCGATTATGGGTTTAGGGAAAATCTATGTACCAATGATGCTATAGAAAATCTAACAAGCATAGCCATAAAAAAATATATATGATGAAAAAAAATGCTTGACTTTATCCATAGATCACCAGAAAGCTTTTGACACAGTGGATCATAAAAAATTACTATCTAAGCTTAAAAAAAATAGGAAAGGCCGAAACGACATTGAACTTATTGAAATTATATATAAAAGGGCTAGAACAACAATTACACATTGGCAAATGGAAGAGCAAAGTATTACCTTTAAATTATGGCGTCCCTCAAGGAAGTATGCTGGGACCGATTCTATTCATTATCTACATAAATGTTTTAACAAACCTTACGATTAAAGGAAACATAATCAGGTTTACAAATTAGTATTATTATTTCAAAAAGAAAATTGGACGGACACATTTGATAAGGTTTACAAATTAGTATTAACAGTATTATTATTTCAAAAAGAAAATTAGACGAACACATTTGATGTGGCTGAAATCGGGCTAAGTAAACTTCAAAATTGGATTAAAATCAACTCGCTACCCTAAATATAAACAAAACTAAATATATAACTTTTTCAATGAACTCGAGGAGTCAACCAAAAAAATCGCTATAACTAAAATTACCCGAATGCCATGGAAATAATGTTCAATGTCACTGCCAAGTTATAGAAAAAACATAAAATATCTTGGAGTAATAAATTGATGAAAATCTTAGATGGGAACTCATAAGTTATAAATATATTTTTTTTTAATTTAAGATATATGGTAAATACAAAGGATAAGAAAAAGGTCTACTACACGTTATGTCATTCTCAAATTGAATATAGAATTATAGGAAGGGAATCTGCTACATATATATAAGTTCATACTCAACCTGAATACAAATCAGAAAGGAATCATAAAGACCATATTGAAAGTACCCATTAGAACGCTTTCGACTGAAATTTTCAATAGCTTTGACCTACCTAATGTACAACGAATATATGCCAAAAATATATTATCGAAGCTATTCAAAAGTACCTAAGCCTCTACTAGAGCATATATCTATCACACTAGATCGAATAAAAATCATCTATAAACATTTCAATGTATAAAACCACATTCGGACAAAGAAACTACACTTTCAACAAAACTCCATAAAAATCCTTCCCCAAGACATAAAACTAATAAAAAAAATTTAATGAGTACAAATCAAGAATAAAAATATTGCTGAAAGAGGTCAACGAAAAACCCTGATGAAGAAACTGAAAACGTCGTAGAAGACAAATAAAACATAATTTAAATAACTTTAGTCCGCCTCGGCATAGAAGCTCCTGGTGAGAAGGTGGTGAGGTTACTTAATTTCACCATTATATTTTGAATTAAAAATTATTTTATATAGCCGCCAAAATAAAAATAAAATCATAAATTCGTACGATGAAGGGCAAGACTTCTAAAATATACAGACTTTTACAAGACGTAAGACGTGTACGTATAGAAAAATATTTTATAATGGTCACAACTTTTACATGAAGTAAATATTTCCACGAAACTCGAAAACTTAGTTCACATCATGTTTCAAATCAAAATTCTATTTCGAAATGAGAAGAAAATTATCTTCAAAATTCGGTTCGATTCAGACTCTCCAGAGATTTTTATTTCTCGAAAGTTTTGGGGGAAGCCTGCTTGAAAATATCGCCGGGAAATTTAGTGCCGTCAGATATTTCAACTAAATAAGTCCATCTGATAAAGAAAACTTTTATTCGAAGAAACTTGCAATTTATCGGAATCAGCTACAAAAGTTTGATCCAGTTAGGAATTAGTTATCTATTCAAGGGTTTTATGCGATTCTCTATATGCCATATAAATAATATAATCTCTATTATTATTTTTCTATCATCTATACTCGCATTATAAAAAAGGGTCAAGGCTTACTAATGTAGAAAATATAAAATATATTTTGTGCTACTCATACAATATATATTAAGTAATAGGTTCCTTTATGATTAGGTACCCAATAAAATCGTTATATCACAAGTATTAATCTTGGGCCGAACATAAATGACCCGATTTCCGCGACCCGTTCTCGCGACCCCCTCCTGCGACTTGGATGCCTCGTGAGTGGGCGAGCATATTGTCAGTACCCGGGTCTCTCAATCCGCTCTCGATGCCCTCTCACGCCTCGTGAGAGTCGTGAGTGAGCGAGCATATTGTCAGCACCCGGGTCTCTCAATCCGCCCTCGCGATCCTCTCGTGCCTCGTGAGTGTGCGAGCATGTTGTCAGAACCCGGGTCTCTCAATCCGATCTCGCGACCCTCTCGTGCCTCGTGAGTGAGCGATCCTATTGTCAGTACCCGGGTCTCGCATTCGCTCTCGTGACCCGCTCTTGCGACCCGGGTATTGGCTGCCAGTGGGCGACATAGAATATGTAATTTGTAGACCGTCTTATTTTCTTGCTTTTATTATCTTCTGCAATTTTATTTCCCGTGTAATTTGTGAATTATTCAATCACCTCTGATCTGGAGCGCCAAAATACCTCGATAAAAAACCCTCGACCCTGTGTAGATATGGGCGGTCCGTTTTATAGACGGATTGCAATCTTTAGAGCACAGGTGTCAGTTGGAAATGCTGTCCTTGTTCTATCGGTATTTCAATAAAATATGCTCCGAGGAACAAGTGTCATTGATCTCCTTGGCACTGGTGCATAGTCGGGAAACACGACAAATGCGCGTTCAACATCTGTATATGGTCGACATTTGTCACACGAGAACGGGTCGCTTCTACGACTCGTTCTTGAGTTCAACAGCTCGGCTGTGGAACGATTTGGCGGCCTCTGTGTTTCCTCCTTCCTACAACTTGTGTTTTTTATATGATTACCGCACAAGAGTCCCAACTCCGATCTGGAGCCAGTGAAACTATGGCATTCCCAAATTGGGTATGTTGTGAAGTGGAAGGTAGTGGGGTGGGGTAAGAGGAAGGTGGGGAAGTACCTGTCCACTCAGATCTGGTCACCAAACAAGACTAAAGTCATTTCAAGCAACGTTTCAATTCCGAATGGTGGTCTTACACCAGTGCGATACTGAAAGTGTCTTCTACTCTGGAACAAATATACTATACTTATACTTTTTTAAATATTAGGATTAGGATTGCGAGTCAAGATCTTTACCCCTCTACCACGGGGCCTTCAAGACCCATGTCCCACCATGACCCATGACCCACTCCTTCCTCTCTTTAAAAAAACCCCCCACAAGGCATCTTCAAATATGACGTACACCCCCAGAGAAATTATTTTCCTCAGGGCCTCCTGTGTGGAGGTAACATAAAAAAAAATCTTTTGAATCTTCTCTGTACTATGTATGAGTATTGTGTTTTAGTTATTTGTATCCAATAAGATAAGGATGTTCGCACTTTCGTGCTCTGCGATCAGAATATAAATGTAACCTCATAAAATATCATGTTACCCAAATGGAAAATTGATAAAATCATAAAATAAAATAGAAATCTTGTAAATATTGAAAACCCCATTTATTTTGTACTCCTAACCCAGTATCAAATAGAATTATAATAATCCATTTTTTACATAACTATTGCAAAAATACTGATTAAACATGTTTTTCCAGTAGGTAGACCGATAGCAAACATTACAGTCTAATCCAAGTTAAGTCAACTTTTTACCAAGCGAAAGAATTATGAAAAAATATTTTTATTTTTTATTTTCTTATCTGGGTATTTCTCTACTAATTGGAAACTGGCCCATACAACACTGTCCCAAGCATATTTTTGTTAATAATTAAGAAAATATGTACATATATGGAAAGGCATTAATAAATTAATTATATATTTACAAAAATCTCACACATTTTCCTCTTAATTTTTGAGTTATGGTAAATTTTATGAAAAATCTTGACAGGGGACTGTTATATAATCCAGGCGAATGTTTATATGAAATAAAAAACACATTTTCATTGAATATAAGCAATCAGTCTTTGTTTCTATTTATTATAACTATTGCCATCTGTATTATGGACTGATAAAACAACAATTTCAAAAACAAATAAAACATGTTATGAACTTTCTTAATTCTACAGAACACTTGTAGTAAACTTATTGAAACTTCTTAAGTAAACAATCTTGTCTTCACTCTATATCGAGTTGTAAAATTAATACTAAAAAAAAATAACTTGCTTTCTAATATCACAATCAACATTATGGCTTGACAATAATACTTTGAAATATTTAACCTTTAATAGTAATCAGTTATAATTATACACAAAATCAGTCTTCATATTGCAATTCCAGAAAATATAAAAATTTACTTATTTCTCTAAAACCGGTACAGCTGATGGAAAGTAATAATAATATCTTTTCCCTTTTAGGATTAGATCTGGATTTGGTAACTTTTCCAATATTTGTCCAAAAGAAACATCAGAAATATCATTTTCGTTAACTCTAAAAGTGTGACTTATCGTCACAAATTATCATATAAGTTACTGTTAGTTCACTTTCCTCATTATCTATTTGATTAATTACAGCAGCTTAACGATATTCCACGTTTATTACTTTTAGCTATAGTTAATGCATTATCTGGCAATCTCAAAGGCATCGGAAAAGCTGATGCGGAATACACTGAATCACGCATATTTTCCTTAACAAAAGTACTTTCAAAAATTTTTTCTTTGCGCGATATGTAGAACAATTCTCTCTCCAAGTTTTTCTTGGAGCCTTCTTCTCATAACTACTCATGTCCTTAACTAATTTTCTTGTGCCTTTTCCTTTCATTTCTTCTCTTTTCTGTGTGTCATTTTTAAGTCGTTGGTATCTCAAACGTGCATCTATGCATTTTTGTTCTAATATTTCTTCCCTTGTTTTCGCTGGCTTCTTTTTGTGTGGTATTATGGAGTATTACCTTCTTTAAAAATAATATTTAATGGTATGTTAATATTGTGCTATATGGCAGGTAAAACTTGAAGATACCTAAAAGAAACAGTCCCCCTGTGGTATAGAACAGTCCCCTGTAACATAAAAATGACAGGGGACTGTGCACCAGGGGACTGTTATTTTTACATAGAAACTTTCCTAGCATAAAACCATTTTAAATTTATTCAAAATCAAGAGGCAGATGTGATAGCATGCTCGATAAGTAATCATTTAAAAAAAATCGTAATTTTATTACTAAAAACTGTAAAAAAATGCTTACCAGAGGACTGTTCAACTAGCGGCCTATACACGTAGTTCACTTACAAGCGCAGCTGTGAAACTGCATACGATAGCGTCAGCCCGCATAGCCCTACAACCGAACGAATTTCACACCGATTTCGTTCTGTTTCACGATATAAACGACCGCGCCAATGCATAGTGCGATTTTGGTGCAATTTTCAAATTGTAACAGGGGACTGTTCAAAAAAATTGAGGACAACATTTGATTACTGTTTTCTTAAATAAATTGTTATTTTAAAAATATGATTGTGTATTGCAAAGATTCTTACTATATTCTAGTACTATTTATATACTTTTAACTGACGCAGTGATGATACTGACAACGAATATTTGTCTTAAGATTTGTAATTTCGGAAATGGGACACGACAGGGGACTGTGAATTGAGGTGTTTGAAGTGCATTTAAATTAATATTACAATATCATATTACTGTATGAGCTATAGCATGCCAAGAATAGCTAATATATTGTCGTTATCAATACAAAGAATTCGGTAATATTAAGATCTACTCTATAAAATTTACCTGGGACAGCGATTTTCCAATTAGTGGAGAAATGCCCATCTACTGGATTGCTTTTTGCCACAATATGGCACTATTTAAAATATCTCGGATTGCTTTGCTGCCAATTTTTGCAAATTTTTCCCTTATTTGTAAGTAATTAAGTAGAAGTTTACGATTTTTATATAATTTTTTATAAATCCTCTCTCTTTATAAAATCTCTTCTCTACATATTATAAATTAAAGTCCCCCGCGTCGTCTATCTGTTCGCGATAAACTCGAAAACTATTGAACGGATTTTCATGCGGTTTTCACCAATAGATAGATAGAGTGTTTTGTGAGGAAGGTTTAGGTATATAATTTGTCAAGGATTTGTGTAAATTGGTTGAAAGATCACGATAATTGTAAGAAGTGTCGGAAAAAATCGAGCCGCCTGATAGCTTTCATCGAAAACGCTGCCTAATCCATTTGGGATATAACAAAACAATGCTTGGTGGGATATTCCTCTTTTATAGATATACAAAAAAGTGCGCGAAGGCATATATCTATCTTTTACGGATAGCTTACTATACCCATTCTATCTTCTAAAAAAATGGTCACGTACATTGTGATAATTGAAAAGTTATTTAGACGGATACAGTATTAATCCTTATTAATTTAAATACGTTAGTTACCTCAAGCATTTCATGCACATTATTTATAATCTTTCAAACCCTCTCTACGTATTATAAATAAAAGTCCTCAGCGACATCTGTCCGTCTCCTCGCGATAAACTCAAAGACTGCGTTATAAAGTTTGAATAACCATCCAGTAGATGACGTTGTGTTTTATTAGCCACAGCAACGCGTGGCCGGGTCAGCTATTATCAGCCGGGTAAGCTAATCCATATTAAAATTCAGAGGTATGATTTTTTTTAATATGGGCGGAAAATATTCAAAATGTACAAAAAAAAATCTCGAGCAATCGGAAAAAAAAGTTTTAAATTAGGCTGTCGCTCCAGTGGTTACACACTTTTAATTGTTTTTGTTCCATCGTTATTAAAAATTCTGGAATTCAATTTTCCGGTAATTAAAAATATTACAGTTTCCGTGTTACCACTTTTTATACTCTTGTGGTTTTCCGTGAAATTCTGAGAAGTTCGGTGTTTGTGGTACTGCGGTGGAAAAGGGTTATTGAGTACTTCTACACGCTTATACTACAACGTTCAGCAGTGGCGTTCTGAAAAGATTATATGTGAGAATCTTATCTTTTTGCCCAATCCATTCAGTTGAAAAAAATGGATGACTACAAAAATTTTATGGAAACTTCATAAATCTCCGGACCAGCCTCCTTGTTTTGAGGATATTCCTTTGAGCGTAAGGTGCGATGTTGCTTCAGTTAGGTAGGTATGACAATCTCCTGAAAAGTTGTGCCCAATTTAGTAGCATTTTGTACGTAAAAATAGCTTATTTAAGAGTCAAGTGTTTTTGGAGTCATGGGCCTCATTAAATTGCAGGTTTTTTTTATGTGAATGCCTCACAAGAGTTCAAGCTGCTCACCTCTGGAGCCAGTGAGACTGTGGCATCCTCAATTGTAGTATTTTGTGAGGCTAAAGGTAGTGGGGAAGGGAAGAAAATGGGGAACAGGAAGGTGGGAAGTACCTGACTATTCTGATCTGGTCACCAAACACGGCAAAAGCCATTTCAAGCAACGTTTCAATTCTGAATGGTGGTCTTACACCAGGGCAATACGGAGAGTATCTTCCACTACGGAACGTGCCATAAATTGACTACATATTATTTCAATTTTGTTTTTCATTAACTCCATACAGAAGGCCCTGAGGAAAATAATTTCCCTGAGTGCCTATGTCATCTGAGATAATGTGTGGAGGATCTTTTTGAGGAGAGGAAGGAATGAACATTGGTCTTGAAGACACCCATGTTGTAAGAAGGAGGAAACACAAAGGCCGGCACAAACACAAGAACGAGTCGAAGAAGCGTTCCCGTTCTCATGTGACCAATGTCAATTGTGTACATAATATATGTTGACCCGACGTCTGTGCTCTAAAGATTGCAACCCGTCTGTTACATTAGTACATTAGGAGAATCTATCAGATGGACCGCCCAGTTCTGCAGGGAGTCGAGGGTTTTTTCAGGTATTTTGGGGCTTCAGACCAGATGTAGCGTCCAAATTCAACCGTGGGGCGCAATTGTGATTTGTACAGGGTTAGCAGTTGTGCACTAAATAAATCAATTGTGAAATAACACAAACTAAAAAAATAAAATTTATTGGCCCACGCCGGGATGCGTACTTACAAAACCTATACCGATTCAGTCGCGGTAACGACAATTTACATTTTAAATATACCTCTATATTGGTTATTTTTTATCACATTTCAAAAACAAAAATTGTTCTAAAATCTAGATAAAATAATCTTTCTTATGCGAATATTAGAAATTAATAATTTTATTTATAAATATTTGAATTTTAATATTATTCCCATATATTGTAAATACACCTTGTAGTGAACGTATGTCTTGCAGTATGAAAGAGACATGCGTGTATGAGTGAGACAGCATGCGGAACGTATAAAAGGCGTGAATGTTGTCCATTCGTCCTCTCTTGTTATCAGCCTCCTAAGAAGAACCTTGTACAATAATCTCGGATTAAATACACAATAGACTACCTACGCATTATTATTGCAACACCCTGAACTGAGATCAACCTATTCAGAGGAATCTGGATCCCTCAGCAGGAGTCCAGGAGTAATGTAGTACATACTCTATATTGATAATTTTTTATCACTTTGCAAAAACAAAAATTGTTCTAAAATCTAGATAAAACAGTCTTTCCAATGTGTATATTAGAAATTAATAATTTCATTTCTAAATATTTAAATTTTGATATTGAAAATTTAAAGCGACTGAAACGCGGTAGGGATTGTAAATACGCCGCCGGGATTCCTTTTCGCTACCTTCGGATATCGAGTCAAGAGCCTTACCCCTCGACCACGGAGGCCGCCAAAGATTGTTCGCAATACGTGAATATCGATAAATAACCCGAAAATTAGAATAATTTGTAAAAAAATATTTACTTCGCCAGTTTCCCAAAGGCACACCAGCATTACTAGAATTTCTCAAAGACGTTGACTGAGTGAAAAACCCAAGCAAATATTATGAATAATCTTCACCAACCCTGCTCAGCTATAGGAAATGGATATAGGTTCCTATGTATACAGTGCAGGTTAATGGAGACTTAGACTTGATTTAACTGGCCCAATTGGTTATGTAACTTAATTTTAGTAGAGTATTATACTGCCCTGAAGAAGCTACGGTTGTAGCGAAACCCGTTCGGCATAAAGCAAAAAAAAAAAAATGGTGTTTACTAAGTTATTGATTTATTTAAAAAAATTAATTTATTATGTTTTATATTTGGATGCACCCATTCAAAAAATGTTTATTTTTCTTTAACAAGTGTTTTTTTGGCACGTTGTATATTATTGCAACTCACTTTATACAATAAAAATATAAAACCTTATCAACAATGTAAAGAGTTTTACTGAAAAATTTACTTTATATGACCAAGGTATGAGACTGTCAGTACCTTGGGCCAAAACAAGAGGTTTCGTAAAATGTCATACCTATTTTTTCAAAGATTAACAAAATATAAATAAACAAACAAAGAATTCTCTAACAATGTGATCATAAATAATCGATATGAACAGTTATTTGTAAAACATAAACGTACTTTGTCAATTAATAATTTTATAAGACTAACAATTGCCAAACCACTATTAAAAATTGATTTATTTCTTCAGAAATAGATAAATATTCTTCAGAAATGGATAAATATCACAAAATTGATTTATTTCTTCAGAAATAAATCAATTTTGTGAAAATTCTTTATAACTTTTTGGTACGCCTCTGGAGGGAACATTTTCTGAAAATTTTAAACATAAACAAAAACGTTTTTCAAGTATTTTCCCAACCCGCTCGGTGAAATGGTTGCCGTTTAAGCTTAGATATTATTACGATCTCGGAAAACGCAATTGTTTCTGGCATTCCATGTTCGGGTTGCATTAAATTGGATAATTCAGTCGATTTATTAGATAAATATTGCATGAAATTGGTATTTAATATTTATAAAGTAATAAATTTCACAATAAAAATATATACCAGCCTTAAAGTGTTCCAATAATTCGACACAATACCCTAAAATATAGTCAGAATCTTATCGACGTAAGTAAAGAAAGCGTGTACACAAATATGCGTTGAGCGACCCAGGTGTATTGGACGGACCTACTGTTGAATTTGCCCTAGCAAATACTCTAAAATAATGTGGCAATCAACGACGTAAGTGAAGAAAGCATGTGCACAAATATACGGTGCGTGGCCCAGCATATTGGACGGACCTACGGTCGAATTCGCCATTTCCTCGGGGTTATGTTAATAAATTCTGACAAAGGTATTACCAAAATTTCAAATGTTTCTAAACGAATCCATCCGAAACTAGAAAAATTAAATCTGTTGCTTACCGCTAAATTTGTAGAAGAAAAACGTTTTTTTGATCTTTAAAATTGTTTCACGTAAAATATTTAAAAGTAAGGTACTGTTTTTATTAATCTTAAATATAAATAACTTATATCCGTGAGTATCGGTCTGCAAAGAAAAGGTATTGTAGTTACGAATCTGTTTGAGTTAATTAAAATGCAAGGCTTAAGCAAACCCGCATTATTAGAGTATTGTATCGCATTAATAAAATAATTTTTTCGACGGATATATCGTATTTATTTATTTTGCTTGTGATCTGTTTTAACGCCATTAAAAAGATGATTTAGTTTGATTTCATCAAAAATCACAGGCATCCGAAAAGTCGGCCTCCACGGCTCCCCAAAGAGCATGAACAGGAGAATTGGAGGAGCCTTGTTCATTAAGGTCATTGAAGTAGGCATAAAATCCCTAGAAATGAGAGATCGACTCAGGAAAAAGAAGAAAAAAAATCGCAGCGTTAACTATGATTTATTTTTGTGAGTACCGTACAAAAGATCCAACTGCTCCTAACCGTCTGAAGTCAATATAATTCATGGCTAATTTGAAATTAATCTTCTTGGCTAATTTTAAATTTATTGTTCCCAAAAATTTTAGCGATTTGTTGAAAGGAATTCAAAACTAAATTTGCAAAACAAGAGGAAAGGCTCTCGACTGGCAATCTGAAGGTCGCGGGTTCAAATGCAAAATTTTATTTATGACGACAATATACCCTAAAATATATTCAGAATCTTAACGACTTAAGTAAAGAAGCCGTGTATACAAATTGCGACTCGTGCGACCCGTGTATAGGACGGACCTCAGTCCTGGATTTGTCAATAGGCCTTATAGGCCGCGGCCTAGGGGCGGCAGAGTTCAGGGGGCGGCGCTCGCTCGCTTTGGTAAGCCGTTAATTTTATGTACGATTATAAAAAACATAAAAGTCACTGTGAATAGATAGAGTTTTCTATCTATTAACCTTTAGAAGCCCAGTGGTCCCATACGGGACAGCAAATTTGTGTCGTTCAATGCCCAACGGTCCAATACGGGACCGGTGATTGTGGTGCGAATATTTCACAAAAAAGGCTTTGGCAGTGGGCTACCTTTATTGCACGAGCGTTTTAGGGGAGAAATAGGTGTAGGATCTCGTATTTTTAGCGATTTTCATGATTTTTAAAATACATAAGGAATAAACATATATTTTATTTATACCTTGCGGTAATTTTACATATAATATTAACATAAATATCATAATATTCAAAAATATTAAAAAACACGCAGATATCAACTGCCGCGCATTGTAAGTCGCCATCCGACAGGACAATTTGTGACAACTCCTGAAGGTCACAATTTTCATCCGACATCGATTTTTCAAAAAAAAAGTTTTTTTTTAATGTTTTTATTTTATTTTAACCTCACTTTTTACAAAAAACTCGAAGATTAATATTTTTTGAGAGATGTGAAAATTTATTATTCATGATTTTCAAGATTCTTTTGAACGTTTTTTGCCATATAGTTAAAATAAAGATATTTTTTAGGATTGGGATTCAAATAGAGCGCATTTATATAAAGAAACTATGTGCTGAGTTTGATAAATATTGATTAAAAAAAACTGTAGGAGCTAGAGGTTACACAAATTCGAAAAAAGTTAAATCCAGAAAAATGCGTTTGAAAATAAGAGTGGCAGTAAAACAGTGGTAGTTCGACCGAGGGAAACTAACTCAAACGCATATAACTTTTAAATGGCGTAGAATTTTAGTTTGAAATTTTCAGAAAATATTTTTGAAGAGTTCTACCATCGATTTATGAAAAATTTTTTTTTTTGAAGCCTGAACGCCTATTTCCCCCTTAAAGGAACCTTTAGACGCCCACTGATCCTGTACGGCACCACGGATTGCGTCGTGCGTTTATGGTGCGAATATTTCACAAAAATGCTTGGGCAATGGGCTACCTTTATTTGGTTACTAATCGTATTTTGGAATGCTATTTTGGAAAGACTAAATAAAGTGAGTGCTCAGATTCACTGCTCATATGTTGATGTACTGACGGTATCTGATTTTAATGGATCTCTTCTCGAGTTTATTATACCGGAACAAGAAAACTTGACCTTGAGATGACCCTAAGAGAAAAACTTTATAGACGAAACATAAAATGAGGGTATTGAAACAACTTCCTGACTGAAATCTGAATTAGAGAGAAGGCATAATATTTCAAAGATAATTTATTTTTTTTAAAAATGGGTGAATTTTCAACACAAAGAGTCTCGGTAAAAGCTCAGTCTCTTGTGTAATGATTTAGAAGACGATTTAGTTCAGAAATGGGTACCCTTTCAATGTCACCTTTTCTCTAATAAAACGACAGATAAAACTGAATCTACATCATTACTGAATCTTTCTAAGAAAAGTTTTTGAGAAAACCATATGTGTGCAACGTTTACCCAAACTTGGATATAGCTCTCCGCGTCGCACTTTTTTTTTGTTTAAAGCGAGTGAAGAAATACCAAAGGTTTTCATTATGGCAAGAAAGACTTTACTCTTCGGATCTTCTATGCATAGAAGTAACCATGAAGTAATTATAAATGATTTTGTCAAATAAAAAATCCCGTAAATATTGTAATCCTTGTTTCATGTTACACTTTTACGAGTATTTTACGAATAATTCATTCTATATTTCATTTTTAAATACCTACTTAACGTATATTTGAATATTTATTTTTAAAATTGTGCGTCACCTAATAAAAGCCTACAAGTGAGTGATCATGTTAAGTGACAACTTCTAAGAAGTAGGAAGGGGCGGCGCAAATGAAGTGGCCTATACTGATGAAAAGTGTAAATACGGCCCTGACGGACCTACTGTCGAATTTGCCGTATCAAAGAAAAGAAGAAGAAGAAAAATAATGTGGGAATCTTAACGATGTAATTAAAGAAATGCGTTCGTACAATACGCCGCGGTACGGCGTATTGTACGAACGTTTAGTCGAATTCAACCTAACAGATCTGGAGATTCAACCTTTTTGCTGCGTTCATTTTAATTAATTCTGAAGAACGCGTTACAAATATTTAAAATGTGTCTCCATGTTGTCCTCCCGAAGTTATTAATTCATCGTCTAGAAAAATAAAATCTGGTGCTTACCGCTAAGGGAACGTACCCATACTACGTGACACTTTTAGGGGGGGGGGGGTCTTCAAAATGTCACGCTCCATACAAATGAGCGGCGGGTTGCTTAGGATTTTGGTCACCGGGGGGGGGGGGGTCAAAAATTGCAAAAAGTTGGTCACGTAGTATGGGTACGTTCCCTAACTTTATAATTGAAAAAACGGGTTAGGAAGTTTTAAAATCCTTGTAGGTAAAATATATTCATAGTAAGGTACTGTTTTTATTAATTCCTTGTGCGGCGTGGAAATAAAAAAGTTATTGTAGTTACGAATTCGCCGGAAATGATTAAAATGTGAGTTTGAGCAAACAAAAATTATTAAGGTTGTGTACCGCCTTAATTAATTTGTACTCCTGCACGATAAATGCAATAAAATTAAATTCGATATGTACCTATATTTACGGCAATTTCCAAAATTGAGGATACGTTAAAATGTTGCTTGAAATTGCTTTAGCCATGTTTGTTTATCAGAATAGCCAGATGCTTTCCCACACATTCCCTCCCCAACAACCTTATCCCCACAACGTACCCCAATTGGAAATGTAATAGTCCCTATGACTCTGGACAGCTGCGAACAGTGGGGTTTTGTAAGTGCGGTTTGTATTCATTTTTTTTTCATTAAATAAACAGTACACAATTTTGTATCCCAAATGTACATAATTAGATTTTCGATTGTAAAATGACTGGAAACAAATTTGTAAGTATGCGTGAGTTCATTAAGGTATTCAATAATGATGTACGAATCGTAAAACTTTTTAGCATTTTGTCTGAACATGAAAATGTTGGTATATACAAGGTGTTAAGGGACGTACTTGACTTACTTTAACCAGTGATTCCTGACATTATTTGGAGTAAAAAATGCAAATGAAATTTTGGTCTCCAGTGACTTTTTTTGACGACTTTTTTTTGTTTTTTTAAATTTTTTCTTCAAAATTAAACAAAAAAAAAATCTTCCGCATGTCGTCACTGGTCACTCAGCCGGGTGTCCGACGAACCCCCTACCTCGCTTCCAACTGTTCAACAACTACCATTTTTTTATGTTTTTGTAGAAAAAAAAAAAAACATCAAAAATGTCACCAGAGACCTAAATTTCATGGACATTTTTTACTCCAAATAATATCAGGAATCACTGGTAAAAGTAATTCAAGTACGTCCCTTAACACCCTGTATAATATAATATTATTATGTTAAACTTATTACTTGTATAAAACTTTCAGGATTTTTCCAAAGCACCCGTTTATTTTACTAGATGTCATTGTTATATTTCGTGTCCTAGGTTTATCGATTATATACTCGTACCATCATGTTATACTTATGGAGGACTAAGCTCTCTCAATTTATTTTTGTCGTTCGCATTCAAGAAATGAGAGAAAAATTTCCACCCATAAGTGATCTTCCTGGAAAACATACCATTTCCACGAGTAGTTATTTATTATTTCATATCGTTTTTTTTCGCACGAACTAACATTGAAAACTTAAATAAATAATAATAATTGAAGACTACGTGACTAGCCACATGTTTTACTCAGACTCTATACTTCAATGCAATTTAAAACCAATTTAGAAAACTGTTTACGAACTGGATTACAAACATTCTCATTAAGAGTAATTGGCTGATAAACAATTTACAGAAAACAGTTTTCTAAGAATAGAGAATAATCTCAACAATTAGAAGTGTATTTTATAGGGCACCTGCGTAATTCGTAAGGACGGCAGAAGGAAATTCTTTAATCCCAACATCTGTACACGTAAGACATTTGACACATAAGATCGGGTCACTTCTACGACTCGTTCTTGAGTTCAACAGCTCGGATGTGGAACCATTCGCCGGTATTTGTACTTCCTCCCTCTTCTCTCTCCCCTCTCAAGGTCTCCTCAAGACTCAGGATTACTTTTTTCTTTCCACGCAGCATCTTTAAAGATGACTTAGGCCCCCAGAGAAATTATTTTCCTCATGGCCCCCCATGTGGAGAAAAATCTTACAATTTCTTTTTCAAAATAACTTACTTAATCGTTCTCTCTTCTGTGTTTTTCATTACCATATAAGAAATGTGAGAAGAAAGATGACGGCTTCTCTCTGGGACTATTTAATGTATAATATTTACGAGTTGCAGCTACACATTAACAAATTGATAGAATGAGTGTTGCAGACAGTGAATAAATACAATTTTCCTGTGTTAAACCTTGAAGCCTGTAAGCAAGTAGAAGATACCTACTCGCAGTATCACCATTATACATACATCTTACATTTATTACCCATATAACTATTATTATAAATAAAGCAATGAAGATTTTAGGATTTATTATTAGAATAACCAAACAATTTTGTAACATTGATACTATTCGAATTTTATACATAACGCTAGTGAGAAGCATTTTAGAATATAACTCTACGATTTGGGCTCCACATTACAATATCCATATTCAAGCGATTGAAAAAGTCCAGCATAGATTCCTTAGGTATGTTAATTTTAAATTAGGTATTCCAAGAGAATCCGTGGACTATAATTTGTTATTAAACTGGACTAATCTCGTAAATTTATCCGATCGCAGAAAAATTTGTGATCTATTAATATTATATAAAATAATTCACTCGGTCTTGGATACCCCTGATTAAATAGAACTAATACGATTTCATTGTCCTGGTCGCGCTAACAATAGACTGACTCTACCGTTCTACTATAATAACACACATACATTATCACATTATTACTCACCAATCAGTCGATTACACATTTGGGAAATGAATATGCTAACATCGGCGACATTTATTTCTTAAAATTAGCGCAATATAAATATGCACTCAAAAATTATTTTTCCATAATGTAACTTTATATACGCAATATGGACATGTTGAAATGAAATGATGATATTTCTCATTGTTCTTTTTTGTTATTTTTTGTTGTGATACAAAAAATAATTGTATGTTATTTTTAGGTTTCAGTTTTTAAGTTTTTTATTTTTCCATAATGTAACTTTATATACGCAATATGGACACGATGAAATGAAATGATGATATTTCTCATTTTTATTTCTTGTTATTTTTTGTTGTGATACACAAAATAATTGTATGTTATTTTTAAGTTTAAATCTACTATTACGTAATGATATTATTTTTCTTACTTTTGTACTCTATTATATGTTTATTTATAAAAGGCAGTATAGCCGTTTATGTATTTAAAATAAAAATAAAATAAAATTATTAAAAACCACTATCCAGAATCGAAAAAGTGCTTGAAATGGCTTTATTTGTATTTGGTGACGAAATTTGAATATCCAGATATTTTCCAACCATCCTCTTCCCCGTATCCTCCCGTTTCCGATGCTCTTCGGTATCACAACATGCCACCATTTATTTTTTATTGCGTAGTTCCACTGGCTCCAAGCAGTCGGGTACAATTACTTTGCGGTATTCACATAAATATAAATTTGCTTACAAAAAGACTAATTATAATAAAACAAATGATCTTTTGTGACCTTTTTTTAGGAAATTTTATTTCATTACTCAATCAAAATCATTATCGCCAAATTATCATCACAAACCTTCCAGAGAAAAAAACATTCCCAACTTCCAACGGATTCTGGTTTCCGAATTTATAATCCTCGAATCAAAAGTTGTAATGGATTTCGATTCGGATTTCTAATCCTCTTATCGATTCGGATACTTATAAAAAGCTCTTTCACAATTACTTGTTAAGTTCCCCGGGCCAAAAGTTCACGAAAGCTTTCGAAGGATTTTGTTATTGTATTTCGGCCCGGGAAATCGAATTTCAGCTGGGAACAATTAGACACTGGCGGTAACTCGTAAATCGACTGCGTGACCACGACTGTGCATTTCGCCGTAAGACGAATTGCTTCTCCTTCTCTTTTTTCTTCCCTTTCCCGTTTTTTTCTTTTTTAATAACGCTACCTATAAATTAAGAAAGATTTACGACCTACCCGCGGTATATTCACTTTCAACGAGGGTCGTTTTGAATTTTTTTTTCAACCTAACTGTGTGAACCTTTTTTGAATAATGAATTTCCGTTAGCAAGTTTAACATTAATCTTGGAAGTGACTTTGCCCAGGATCTTGAATGTTCTGAAAAAGATCAATGTTTTTAAAATCTTTTCTATACAATGTTTGTAAAATTTACCAACGAAAATTTGTTTTGGTAGGATGTAAAAATGTGTGAAACACATAGACATTCAAATTTAATGGACGAGAACATACAGATGAGGGAAATGGCGGTATGAAGAGGGGGAAGATGATTGTGATTCGTTTAAAAATCAATCTGTCAGTATATAGGCATCTCGCATTATAATAATATATCATCATTTAGTTCTTAAAAGCCAAATCTGCTTTTGAATGAATAGACCTTTTTACGTGGGGGCGCGAATTGTTTAGTTAGGACACTTTTACAAATGTTTCATAATTTACTTACCCCTGAACCAGCGACGAGCACACTGGAGAACCGCCCACATTCGTTATGATCGACATATTTTAGGGTGTAATGTATAGCATTTTTGCCGTGTTATTTCGTAAAATGTACGATGCGAGCTCGACGCTGGTCTGGACAAGAATGATGACGTCACATTTTTTAGATTCAGGCGAGGTTCTCGCAAGCCCAGCCGGTTCCAAGGAACCGGTATGGGGAGGGGGAAATAATTGGATGGTCCAATCATTAATTATGAACGTGTTCCATAGATCATAGATAATTGCGGAGAATTGCAATAAAATGAAATAAAAATTATCATTTTACGATAGGGTTACATATTATTAAGATGTATATTAATCTTCAAAACGTAGTGGCGTACGCATTTGACTTTGAGTCGAAAGGTTACGGATTAGTTTGCCGCGGCAGATCCAAAATAAGTATACTGATACCGATTTAAAAAATAATTAATGTTTTATAAAATAAGTATAATATGATGAAATGCAAATACTTGGTGAGTGCTTATCATTTTCATTTCAACAGATCATAAAATTTATTTTTTTATAATAATAGTAATAAATGTTTTATAGTCTTCCTTTTTGGTTGCAAGTAGAGGTAATGATACAGTCACTGGGATCTCCCATGCTGATGATTTCATTAAAACACATATTAAAGATTTTGAAAATATTAAAACAGTTATGACAAATGCCAGCAAAATGTAATTTTTTGTTACCACACAAACTGCTTCCAACCGTCTGGTGTTAATGACTCTGGCATCCCAAAATAGTGGGGAGGGGAAGAAAAGGTGTAAATGTACCTTGCTATTAAGATCTGGCCACCAAACACTGTCAAAGCCGTTTCAAGCAACTTTTCAATGCTGAATAGTGGTTGTATACCAGAGCGATACTGAGAGTAACTTCCACTCTGGAACGTGCCGCAAAAATTCTATACGTTATTTTTAATGAGTACGATTAAATAGTGGAAAACACGAAGTTCTCAAATACAATTTACTTGCCCACGCCGGGATTTAAACTCGCGATTTCCGGCTTGCTAGTATAAAGCCTTACCTTCGATTGCAGAGACCGTGGAATGTGGAATAATTGAGGGGTATAGAATCAAAGGCAGCATTCTCCAAAAAGTGTTATTTTGAGAAAACCAAAAAAACGTTTCATTTCAACAATTTTCACGTATTTATAAGTTTATAATTTTATTCAAAAGGGGAAACTGCGTATCTATTATAATTTCCAAAGTAGAATTTGTTTATTGTATTGATTGATTAGTTATAACGGATTTAATTATGGAGATTGCTGCATTTGATACTCGCCTAAGGAGAATGCTGCTTTTGTTTCTCACACGTGTGGAGAAAGCTGACTTTGATACTGACAAATAAATATGACGTCACAATAATGGACCGACCAAATCACAGGGAAGTTCGTGATTATTATTATGATTTTAATTTTAGTATAATTAAAATAAAAATAGGTTTTGTAATGTACTCATACAGTATTGAATTTGGGAGGTGTGTATGGGTACCGCCACCCCGGGTACCATTTATTGGATAAACAATATCTACCTCCGCCATAGATATGACTTTAGATTTTCACAGCCAAAGGTATTTTCGTTTTTGTTATTGGGGTGTTATGCCGTGTAGTGCTACCTCCTTCTTTAGTCAAAGTTTCGGACACTGCAATGCTGTCCCAAACATTTGCTTTGGCACTTTGGCTAAAGAAGGAGGTAGCGCAACACGGCATAACACCCCAAAAACAAATAACGAAAACCTCTGTTCAAGTGGTTCGCTACGTTTAGTGACTTAGCTGGGATGCCCGGGTTTATGGAGTGAGGTTTGTCCGGGTCTTGGCGGCGGATGCGTCTGCCCACCTGCTGGATTGCAGGCCGGATCGGGAAAGAATAGTTGTGGGAGTCCCTTTGACTTCTCCAGCTGTGATCTCTCGAAACATGGCAGTGAGAGGGATAGATTTGTACATCCGTCACTTCTGGACACACTGATCCCCAGATTCCTACCCACCCGTAATACCCTTTTCCTTCCCAGAACCTTCTCGCCTTCTTTTCCTAAAAAGACCCTTCACACAGTATCCCCAAAGAAGACAAAGGCCCTGAGTGGAATTATTTTCCTCAGGGCCTCCTGTGTGGAGCTAATGTAAAAAAATACAAGTGTGCAGTTCGCACGCGGTACAAATGAAACCTGCAGAAAACTAAAGTAGACAAGAGTGGGGACAAGCACTGCACGAAGAGGAGATCAATTATTATCTTATTCTTTCGCAGCCTTAATCCTATAGATGTATGCGTTTGTCTATTTTTAGTGTCGATTTTTTGTTTCATCGAGTTTCAAATCACAACGGTGCTAAAGAAGCTTTCACTTCAAAAAATAATAATATTAGCAGAGAAAATTTTAAAAAAAGAAGAAAAATAATGAAAGTTAATTATTTTGATCAAAACTCGCAAAATTTTCAACACTAAACATGTAATTCGGAATGTTTATGTGCAAGGCTATGAATCCTAGATTTAATTATAAAAGTAAAACATGTCTGCATATTAATTTAATTTATGAATTTTAATTAACACCTAAAAAAATCTTTTGCCACTCCACGCCTCTGAAATAAACGGCATTTTATGACAGCTCATCTTAGAATTTTGACTTTTTTTTTTTTTTTACAGTGAATACCGCACAAGAATCTCAACTGCTCCCGTCTGGAGCCAGTGAGACTATGGCATCCCCAATTGGGGTATGTTGTGAGGCTGAAGGGTAGTGGGGAGGGGAAGGAGGTGGGGAAGAGGAAGGTTGGGAAGTACCTGGCTATTCAGATCTGGTCACCAAACACGGCTAAAGCCATTCTCAAGCAACGTTTCAATTCTGAATGGTGGTCTTACACCAGGGCGATACTAATAGTATCTTCCACTCTGGAACATGCCGCAAATATACTATATATTATTTTAAATGAATTACTTGTGAAATAACACAAATTAATCAAATAAAATTTATTTGCGCATGCCGGGTTCGAACCCGCGACCTCCGGAATGTGAGTCAAGAGTCTTAGCCACTGGACTACTTTTGTTTTCCATTTTTCTGGATTCCTTGACTTCTTTCTTGCGTTTTTCTTGGGCACGGATGAAGAGTGAGAGTCCATAATCACATTGGCATCTTGTTTTTATTTCTAAATTCACTCCGAACTATTTAAAACAGTAAAATTAGAGTGACAGATTCAACACGCGACCATACAATATTGTATGGGCGGCCATGTTGCCACGTGATCAAATAGAGGCTGGTTTTGTTTCTTAAGTGCGTTGGAGATTGCTGCCTTTGATACTAACGCAGTTTTTAAAATGGATTTTTAAAGCATAAAGAGTTGGTTTTAATGCCAAATAACTGCTTTTCTAGGTAAAAGAGTGAATCATTAACAAAGTTGCATCATTAGTCCATTTTTGAAAAAAAGTGGAGAATGCTGGATTTGATTCTACACACCTCAATTTCAGTTCAATTCTGTGAACATTTTAATTTCTCTTTCAAATTTCTCCTCGTGTAGAAATCTCAATTGAATCACTTCGTTTCATTTTCCATAAAAGCCTTTTCATGAATAATTTCCTCCTGTGTTATTTTATCCGGTGAAAAAATATACCAAGCATCCGGTTTTAAATAACCAGTACCATTATGGAAAGAATACCGAAAGCAAATATTCCAAGAGATTATTATTTGTTTTCAACATTTGTTTTATTATTTTCATTTAAAAGCCAAGGCCAGTTCTAAATAAAATCAGTCAAATTAATGTTATAAATTAAAGTGGACTTTCTGAAATACAAGCTTTTCCTTCCGATCGCGTTAAAAATAATTCGCTTTAATAGGCCACTTGCATCAATTTTTTTTAAATTTTTTTCCGGTTTAGGCAAATATTCTAAGACATTCTGTATTTTTATTTTTTTTTTAATCGTATTTTTGAAACCCTGGGGATTTTTTGAAAATTTCAATCCGATAAATCAGACCATTTTTTATAAACCGGAAAGACGGGACATAATTTTATAGGTGTGAAAAAACGATAATTACATAGCCGAAAATCATTTGAAAAAAAAAATAACGTTTTCCACACGAATGGCACAAAAGAATAACGAGGCATACCAAAAATATTACATCTCATAAATATTTGTTTTCTTTGATCCATCTTATTGACCATAAATCATTATAATGAACAGCGTCTATATTACTAAATTCAATGTAATATACTTGTACTTGTAAATTATAATAATAATAAGAATATTATAAAATTTAATTTTGTTAAAATCAGCACCATAATCATTATACCTCTAAAACACGTACCGACATCATCTGCACGTTTTGAAGAGAACCCCGTAGATCATTAAAAGTACGGGGTTCTTTTCAGAGCATCTGTCAAAAAGTGAAACCAAATGATAAGTTCGCAGAGAACACACAATAAATCTAGTGAATGAATTCAAAAATTCGCCTGAAATCAAAGTGATGCCATATAAAAAAATAAATCAGTGTGGAATTTTAAAAAAATAATAGGAACATTTTCGGCGACGGGACATTTTCATGTAGTGACGTCACGAGCCTAAATAATGGATTTATTTATTTAAAATTAACAAAAACTGTACATTTCTAAACAATTTTACCAACATTTTCTTAATCTTAGTAAAAAGATCTATCCACATGATTTTTTCCAAGTCGTTATGAAATCCATGCAAGTGGCCTATTAAGAAAGGTCTTATTCCATTGAGGCAGAGTAACACTTCTTTTACCATCTTTCTTATTTTAAGTAGGCTTTGGGGCTTTCTTAAGAAGGAGATAGCCGTAGAACGAGTGCTAGAAGCGTGTGATGAAAAAAAATTGGAATAAGCTTTTTTTATAATTTACATTTTGGGCACGTAACACTCCTAGAGAGGGAATTTGGTAGTGGGTACTTAGTATTGAAACGATGTTTTATATAAGCAATCCACCCAATGAATTATAAACAAATTTCGGTTTATGGAGTCAGGGGTCAGGTATCTAAAATAATGAGCGAAAACAAATCGATATAATTGGTAATCGAAATAAAGTTTTCATTCGTAAATTTGCGGAATTATACCTATATGTTAAGCATTGAAAAATTATTTTTGGAACAACATGGTTTTATTTTCATTTTCATTTTAATAATAATAATAATAACATAATATTTATATAGCGCAGTTTTGTGACATTTCACTTCAAGTGCGCTTAACAATAAATAAATTTTAAAATAATTCTACAGTGCTCCTTATAATATTAAGAAAATAATAAAAGAATAAACAGTATTTACAAAATAATGACAGAAGAACAAAATTAACTAAAGAATATACAGGATTTACAAAACAATGACAGAAGAACAAAATTAACAAAGATAGTGCTGTTATAGCACACACGGGACAATAATAATAATAGACAATAGCGGTGCTATTGTAACACAGGACAAAACAAGAACTTTAAAACTAAAATATAATATACCAATTTTACTTTTATCTATGGGACAATACGGTGCCATCTGCCATGATATTCTTCATATTTTTGATTTTTATACATAAAATTTCAGATTTCTATTTTATTCAGTAGTAAAATTATTTTAAACCTCAATATCTTAGTTTTAAGCATACGATAGACGGAAGATAATTGTTTCAAGAACACGAAATCGTGGAACTGTCAATAACTTTGTAAATATTTATTTTTTTATTTATTGACGCCCTATTGGGCTTTTACATATAAAATACAAATTTCATTTATAACAACAGTATAATACAAATAAAAAAAGATTACAAAATATACAAATAAAGCATAAACTCAATTTAAAATAATAGGAATACATCTAATGCTAATTCCACATGGATGAATTTAGAGAACTCGTATGTATAACAATTCATATACCTACGAGCAACAAAAACATTAAAAATAATCAAAACACATTAATTTTTACTTAATTACTCGTTGTATGCTTTTGAAATAAGAACAATAAACAAAAGAAAATCGAAGTAAATCAAAATGATTTCTCATTCTTTTTTTACATCTAAAAAGTGGTGGACTAATTTGGCTTTAAATGAATCGAAATTTAAATTAAAAATGTTAGCGACATCAGTTAGTTCATTGCCCAATCTGTGTATTCTTACCATCACAGAAATCACATAAATATGATACAAATGAATTGAGTCCTATAATTTCAATACCCGCTGTATCCGATTTTTGACAAAATGATCTCAGTATGACATCTTGTACACATTTTTCCGAGGAACAAGATTAACCTAAAATTGAGTTTCAAAATCTCTTTTATCACCACCAAAAACCATGTTAAAACTGCGAGTGAGAAACAAAACCCGCTATATCATTCAAGAAGTTACTATCGAAACCCGCTATATCGGAATTCAACCAACCACGAGCAGTTATTTTGCGAAGATGGCGGGTGTAGAAATACGCCCCTCAGGTCAGTTGAGTTTCAAAGGCCTCTATATTCCATAGAAATCACGAAGTGAGTATCAAAATCCGCTGTATCCATTTTATTTATTCAAATTACTTAAATATTTCTACACATACATTGACAGATGAACACTTTTCAAATGTAAGTATATTACTCCAATTCAATATATAAAAATAAAAAATGCAATTTTTTATTTACGCTAGAGATGTGACAGTTTTTTGCGGTTTTCTCCGAATCAGTGAAAATTGATAGAGCGGATAAAGAAATTGAACGACTTAATTGTAAACTAGTGCTCTTCCTTCTAGCCTGTCTTGTTTGATAAAAACAAAAGGTACTAAAATGATACCGTCACGTATGACCTCTCGCTGGCACTAGTATTTGCGAAATAGACAAATTTAATTACTTAAATGTCTTATTTTTATTCTCGATTTGAAAAAAGGAACATGATTTTGGACTGGTGGTAGGTTTTAAAAGTAATCTAAAAAACTGCCTCTTTAAAAACATGTTTGCCGCAGGTGGCCAATGCAGTATTCGGCCTCTCATATGCTAGTATTTTTAGCTAAGGAAATGAAAAAGGTAGACGCATTTTTTTTATTTATTAAATTGTAATATAAAAAATATGAGTTACATATACTTTATATATATATATTTTACAATTAAAACTCTTTTTAGTTGTAACGCGTTTTCTCTAGTTAAAACTAGTTTTTACTAACTGCCTTTGTTAACTGAAATTGGGATTGAAAATACAGATACTGTTCATTAAAATATTTAAGAACTGTTAAACCTAATTAAAAACCTAACCAAACCTAACCTAACCTAACCTAACCTGACCTGACCTGACCTGACCTGACCTGACCTGACCTAATCTAACCTAACGTAACCTGATGTCACTCGATCAATCAGAATAAAGCACGATGAACTTTGACAACGGTGGAAACAGTTTTTACTGAATCATTTCGAGAAAACGCGTTTTGTCTAGTTAGAACTAGTTTTCACTGATATTCAGCAATTAATTCTAGTTGTAACAAAAGCATTTAGTGAAAACTGGTTTATACTAGAGAAAACGCGTTGTAATTAAAAACGGGTTTTAACAAATACATATATGTTTTACAAAATATTATATTAAAGGTCGTTTTTGATCTTTTTTTTTTTTATAAGTATGTTTATTCAGTTTTTTTTAAATTTTACAATATTTATCTTAAATATCTTACAAAACTGATCAATCAGTTTGATTGTAAGAAATCTCTCATTTTTCCTGTTTAATTAATACTATTATATTTTTATGTTTTACATTGTAATAACTGTGTAAAATTTAAAATACTAATTATTGTAAACTACTAATTACGAATACAGTGTGTGATAGTAATTTCCAGGTATTTGATCAATATTCGATTTGGGTATTTGTATACAATATTATTTGCTTTCATGTTCTACAGAGATAGAATGATTTAACTTTTTTTTTATATTTGAATAAGATGTCTCATTTTTAATATCTTCAGGTAATGCGTTAAATAGTTTCGGAATTCTATGCCTCTTTGTTCTATCACCGTATACATTTTGAGATTTATTAATAATAAACATTTGTGCTTCTCTATGCCTAGTAGGGTAGTTGTGGTTTACAGGTTTTTTGAATTCTGTATTCCAGAATTCATCTAGCGTTAATTGATAATCTACCTTACTGTGTATAGAGAGGACATTATACAAGGAGAAAATTTTTTTATAATCGCCTTCACATAATTGAACTTTTTTTTTGCCTGATATCAATTTTAGGAAACGGATTTGTAATTGTTCTATTTTATTTAAGTACGTTTTGTACGTTAATCCGTAACTATTTATTCCGTATCCTATAATTGATTCTGCTAATGCGTTGTATATACAGTATAATATATTTTTATCAACAAAGTTTTTTAGGTGATAAAATTTCCCTAATATGGATCTTAATCTATTACATACATTTTCAATATGATTTGACCAGTTAAAATTGACATCTATTGTAAGACCAAGGTATGTATATTGGTACACTTTTTCAATATTTGGGCAATTACACTGCAGGGATTGGTTTTTTGTGTGTAAGCAATCATATGAATGACTTTTTATATGCAATTCCTTATCCTGACAATTTGTATATGGTGAGTGAATAAGCATGTATTTGGTTTTTTTTGCGTTTATTATAATGCCATTGTCGTGTGACCATTTAATTATGTTGTTTAGGTCTTCTTGTAAAATTTCCTCAATTTTTTGTGGATTTTTGTCAGCGCATATAATGCAAGTATCGTCTGCAAACATGTAGCATTTACAACGTTTTATTACGTTTGGTAAACTGTTTACTTGCATTATATAACACGTAGGTCCCGATATCGAGCCCGTAGCTACTCCAGTGCTTGCCAACATTTCATCACTTAAAATTCCGTCATTTTTAACTTTAATTTTTCTATTAAACAGATAATTTTTAAACAATTTTTTTAAAGGACCTCTAATACCACATTCCTCCATTGCCCTTAATAGTGTTTCATGGTCCAAAGTGTCAAAGGCCTTTTTAAAATCTATAAAAATTATACCAATATAATATTTTTCATTTAATTGACAATTTATATAATCAGTGAATTTAGAAAGTAATTGTGTAGTACTTTTTTCTTTTTGAAATCCATACTGTATGGGATTAATGATTCTATTTTTTTCTATAAAATTCTGTATTTGGTTAAAGATAGCTCTTTCAATAATTTTATCAATACACGAGAGAATCGCTATTGGTCGATAGTTTGTGAAATCTTTGTGGTTTCCTGATTTATATATATAGGTCTGATGATGGATGTTTTAAGTTCGTCAGGCATGATACTTTTACTTACACAAAGGTTAATTAATTTAGTCAGTACTGGGATTATATTATCAGCAATTAACTTTAGGTCTTTAATTCTTATTTGGTCATTGCCTTCTGATTTTTTAACATCCATATCATTAATTATTTTTTTAACATCTTTTTGTGATACAGGTCTAAATCTCATTGACATAATAGCAGGAGTTGTATACGTGTTACGATCTAGGATATATACCTAGATCTATCATATATACCTTTTCAGTAAAAAAGGAGCTCTTGTGCCTGATAAGGGAGCCACGATTCTTACTTAAGTTGTAAGTTATAATATGTTTTGTAAAAAATATTTAATTTTGGCTGTAAGTTTTTTTTTAAATTGTTTAATTTTTTTATTTGTTCTGATTGGTTGATGATACAGCGTAATTCAGAAGGGAGGTTATTATAGTTTTTTTATGGCTTGGAAAATATGATGATTTTTCATTTGAGTTGTTTTAAAATTAGGCGTAATAAATTGGTTTCCATTTTAATAATGGAAGCTTGCTTAAATATGTCATTGACATTTGGAGCAGGAAACAATTTAAAAAGTGATTCTGTTGAGAAGGTAGTTATGTTTTTAATATTACTTTAATATGATTCTTTGTAAAACTTTTACTGAGTTTAGATTGTTTTTGTAAATTCATCCCCAACCTATAATTCCGCAGATAAGTAAAGAATGAACAAGAAATTAAAATAAAACGTAGTCAGATTACATAAAAACGCGCAGTTCTAAGTACTTGCTTTAAAAAACCCACAGCATAAATAAAATCGGTGTAATGGTGATTCTTGGAAAAACAGTAAGGGTTGCAATACTTGACTTCCACAAAGTGCACTGGTTTTTAAAGTAAATTACTAAACAAACACTCGCGCACGGCAGCGGTTGCGGTTCAGAAATGCGTGTTGTTCCTTGCTACCGGCTGGAGCAGGGGTATCCAACCCAAATCGTTTGTTGGGCCAAAAAAACTATTCCCTAGTTATTATTTAATTGGAGCTGATACAGATGCATCTAGTCCAGATGGATACGGTCTACCTGGAGCTGGTCCATATTGAGCTAGTCGAGATGGAATTGGTCCTGATGGAGCTGGTCCAAGTGGAATTGAAATATTTGGAGCTGGTCCAAATGGAGCTAGTCCAGATGGAGCTAGTCTAGATGGAGCTGATCCAAGTGTAATTCATCCAGATGGAGCTGGTCCAGCTGGAGATTATCCAGATGGAGATGGTTCAGATGGCGCTGTTCCAGATGGTGGTGGTCACGATGCTGGTGGTCACGATGGTGGTGGTCACGATGGTGGAGGTTCAGATTGCAATAATGCATTTGATGGCAAATGAAAGCATTCATGGTGCTATTATTATTTACAGTTATTATAATAAAAAATAATA
This sequence comes from Limnephilus marmoratus, assembly GCA_917880885.1. Lineage (NCBI taxonomy): Eukaryota > Metazoa > Arthropoda > Insecta > Trichoptera > Limnephilidae > Limnephilus > Limnephilus marmoratus. The sequence goes on along the minus strand of OU862923.1, from coordinate 24,448,128 downwards.
GTAATCACATTATCACATATAACAAACTGAAATTATTATATGGGGATGGCCTAAATGGAGTTGGTCAATTGGATATGGAAATGGTCCAGATGAATATGGTCCAGATGGAGATTGTCCAGTAGAGCTATTCCAAGAGGAATTCGTCCAGATGGAGATAGTATTGATGGAGCTGGTCCAGATGGACCGAATCCAGATGGAGTTGGTTAGCTGGAGATAGCCAGATGGATATGGTCCAGATGGACCTGGTACATGTGAAATACTCCCCATCGGAAGTCCGAGGTCTAACAGCAAAATAAAATATAATATTATACACATGTGATTAATTTACGAGAACTATTTTTCTTTTCTGTATGAATATCAATATCCAAATCACGGAAAGCTGAAAACTTCATTTTGGGCCGCACAAAATCTTCAATAGGCCACTTGCATCAAATTTTTTAAATTTTTTTTCCGGTTTAGGCAAATATTCTATTTTTTTTAATCGTATTTATGAAACCCTGGGGATTTTTTGAAAATTTCAATCCGATAAATCAGACCATTTTTTATAAACCGGAAAGACGGGACATAATTTTATAGGTGTGAAAAAACGATAATTACATAGCCGAAAATCATTTGAAAAAAAAATAACGTTTTCCACACGAATGGCACAAGAGAATAACGAGGCATACCAAAAATATTACATCTCATAAATATTTTTTTTCTTTGATCCATCTTATCCACTGGAGCGACCATGTCGAATAATTCGACATTTTGTTTTCTTCTAGGATTGCCCACGTCGAATAATTCGACGTTTATGACGTACCACTCGTAAACAATTAAAAACTATTTAATTATTTACCAGTTCCTGGCCAATATTTATTCCGTTGGAAAGCTGGTAATATTTTCTCTCATCTATGGCAACACTATTACTATTTAGATGCTTCTGGAAAACGTAATTCGCGGTTAAAATCTGACAGTTCATATTCAACACCGACGCAATACTGTTTGACAGGCCGGATGAATTTACACATGTTTTAAAATGCCGTAAATGATTGTGTTTTTGCATTTTAACACCAAACAGTTATCACAACTCAATTATCCATGTATTATCCATGTGGTTAACGTGTTTTCAAGTGTTCAAACTGAGGATTTTGTGATTTTTAACATGTTTTACGTAAATCGAATTTGAAATCTAAATTTCATTCGATTTTTGTGTTTATTTTTACAATTATCGACCTACTTACTTGACGTGTGCATTCGAACTATAGTTTATCAATTAGAAGAATTCTTAACAAAGATATACATCTAAATTTCAATTAGCTTTGAAAAGTTTTAATCTAGAATATGACAACTAAAGCTAGCTGTCAGGTGCAATTTTTGTGACAAAGCAAATGGCGGATCTCGGCAAAATAATTGCAAATATTGGAAAAGGTTAGTACTACGTATTCTTATGATATATTATCTTATTAAAAACCTTGTATTTTGTTTAGACAACGTGTAGAAATCAAAAATATCCAATGTTGACTTGAAAAAGTAAAATTTAGGGCAATCTTACAGGAATTAACACGCAGGAATCCCACATTTTTAAAGTTTACGATTTTATAATATTTTTTTTATAATTCCTACAAATATGTGATAATCAACAAAAGATAGGTTAATTTATTAACTATATAGAACTATAATCAGTTTGCATGTCTTCATATTAAAATTCGGAGATATGATTTTTTCAATGTCGGCGGAAAAAATTCGAAATGCCACGAGCAATCGAGGCCAAAAGTTATAAAACGCGCGGTCGCTCCAGTGGTTTTAATGACCATAAATCATTATTGAACAGCGTCTATATTACTAAATTCAATGTAATATACTTGTACTTGTAAATTATAATAATAATAAGAATATTATAAAATTTAATTTTGTTAAAATCAGCACCATAATCATTATACCTCTAAAACACGTACCGACATCATCTGCACGTTCTGAAGAGAACCCCGTAGATCATTAAAAGTACGGGGTTCTCTTCAGAGCATCTGTCAAAAAGTGAAACCAAATGATAAGTTCGCAGAGAACACACAATAAATCTAGTGAACGAATTCAAAAATTCGCCTGAAATCAAAGTGATGCCATATAAAAAAATAAATCAGTGTGGAATTTAAAAAAAATAATAGGAACATTTTCGGCGACGGGACATTTTCATGTAGTGACGTCACGAGCCTAAATAATGGATTTATTTATTTAAAATTAACAAAAACTGTACATTTCTTAACAATTTTACCAACATTTTCTTAATCTTAGTAAAAAGATCTATCCACATGATTTTTTCCAAGTCGTTATGAAATCCATGCAAGTGGCCTATTGCGCCTCGTGCTGCCCATGGGCCACAGGTGAGGCATGCCTGGCCTAGATGCTCCGCTAACATTATTTTGATAAAAAAAAAATTTAACTCTCGTAGGACAAATTATAAATAGTACTCGTATAATAAATATTATAAATAAATAATTCCACCTAAATAATGTTTTTACATATTGTATAGTTTCTTCCATACAAAATGACAACACCTGTTAAAAATAAATAAAACTTTTGGAGGGTGATGACGTCACACGATTCACTATACATACGGTGGTTTTCTAGGGATTTTGAAAAAATAAAACTTTGACAATTAGTTTAACTATTAAAACTAACTATAAAAATAAAAATAAATATACTGTTATTTAAGTAAGAACGTTCAATGCATTTAAAAAAAATTGGACTGGAGTTCCTTATTAGTGTGTCGAATAATAATATAAATAAAATAATTACTTAAGAAAAAAAAAAAATCTATTCCCACTGCAGATTTTCCCACAATTCTATAATCCAAGTAAGAAGCGACTAGTAGTGGCATAACAAACGGGTTGTTTATGGTCTGTTTATTGCCGGCATTAAGATTAGAAGCCGCTAGGAGCTATTGGAATTAAGAATGCAAATGTCCAGCTATAAAATCCAGCAATTGTTCTAGATTCATACATTTTTGTGCGAGAAAACACCCATTTAACGTAGTCGTTCAACCCGAAAATTTGCGAACTGGATACACAAACATGTCACTCATAAATTGATGGTGATTGAATAAGTAAAATTAAACATACATGGCATCCGGAAACACGTAGTACAAGCGGAAAACTCATGAATGTTCATTTTTCGATCTGAGTATTAAAATTTTTAAAAACTTTTATTTTGGTAAAAGAAAAACTTTTGGAGTCAGGTTTTCACTTCGACACATTTAACAGCTGGTAATTAACTCCCTAGCGACCATTACCTAATTCATATTAGACCTAAAAAATTTAACTTTGGACTTATTGAAAACTAAAGCTCAAACAAAAAAAAATAACTGTGGTAAGTGAGCTATGCTGCTCTTTTACGACAAATACAAGTACCTTCTACTGGCGGCTTGTAAGCTAATATCAGACACGCACCTCCTATCATCAGCGATGCTACAAGCCGAGCTAAAAAGCGAAGCAATCTGTTTCCGATTGCCGTCGATTCAGCTGCTCACGAATTGCTCCAGTGTTCGCTTCCCCACCATGATAAATAATATCTTATATAAATTATATGGTCGAATATTGTTTAATAAACCTGAAATACATAGTTGTGTTTATTTGATTTACCATTGAAATTATTCTCATCTACTATATTTTACGAAATTTTAAATATTTTTGTCGTAACTCGCTCGCCTATTTTGTGAATATTGTACTATTAAATCAATCTCTTTATTTCTAAAAGTGTATTAATGATGTGGTTTATTATACTCGTATTACCCAGTGATAATGGATCTTGCTAGTAGATACTTCAGTGGCATTCTAAGCTCACCACCCATCTACTCGTAACTCTTAGTGTAAACGACTTTATATCTTTCGGTCTTACATCTATGTAAATTGTAAAAGTGTGTTAAGGGTGGGTACTTATTTTGGTTCATTATGTCGTATCATTATTGACTTATTAATTGAAGGTACATTTTCTGTGTTGTAATTCGGTAAGTTAAATCTATGGGATATCTGACAGCATTACTACGAATGGGGTCGGGGAAGAAATAATACATTCTCTTGTGCTCACTTTATTTCGGCAAATAGAACAAAAATGTTGCATTTCTTTGTACACAAAAAATGTCAATATTTATTTTAAGTCTACGCAGAGAATCAATTTATTATTTTAAATTAAGATACAAGGTATCCCACAAGGTATATACGAGTACAATATAAACTACGGGAGGTGATTCTACATGATAGTTAAGTGAAAAAGATAAATTACTTTTTTTGAAAGTCTCAATGACACCATATGGTTGGGAGCAGTAAGGACCGCGCGGTATTAAAATAACTTAAAAAATAAAGTAATGACAAATTACGGTACCTTGTGTTAAATTGGTTTTTATTCAGGATAAAAATCATTTCTTCTGAATAGCGCATATGTGAAAAACAATGACGAAGCTGTAGAATTTTCCGCGTTATTTGGTGAAATGTTCGCCTTTATTGCCGAACCTCCATAGTACCTACATCCAGCCGAGAGGGACTTTGATTGATTTTCATATTCGGTACAGTTTCGAGACCTTTATGGCTTAATCGTAAAAGCGGAGTGGATAAATTGCTAAGTGAATTAACTGAAATTGAATAATACGTGGAATAACACGAAGGGCCTGGATCAATTGCATTTGATTATACTAGATAAGCCTTCTCTGAGTTAAGATGATGATTTAGATATTGAAATATATTACACATACGTACAAAGTCTGCGTAGGTTCAAAATAACAAATATAACAGGATTAAAATATTTCTAATTTACAGCCCATGGGATATTATGTCGAGTGAACACGTCGAACAGCTGATCCGGCAGCGTATCTCCCACACGCACCCTTCGGAGCGATGGAGTCCCGAGCGTGGAGGCCAGATGATGATTCTTCAATATTATCACGGGAGAGTGGTATAAAAATTGTTTGAAATTATTATTTTTTTAGATTCACGAATCGAAATCAATATTACGGAAAGCGAAGAATAGCATGTCCCACACGCACACTTCGGAGCGGTCGAGTCCCTCGCCACTTCTGGCCGCCGCACAGAAAAGTAAACACCGATAGCAGTTCACTGTGAGACTTTTCTACGCGGCGGCCTGAAGTGGCGCGGGACTCGGCCGCTCCGAAGTGTGCGTGTGGGACATGCTATTCTTCGCTTTCCGTAATATTGATTTCGATTCGTGAATCTAAAAAAATAATAATTTCAAACAATTTTTATACCACTCTCCCGTGATAATATTGAAGAATCATCATCATCATCACTATTGGCTCTACAACCCCTGGTGGGTCTTGGCCTCCTCAAGAGTCTTCCTCCACTCATCTCGGTTTTGTGCCAGCTCTCTCCAGTTTGGAAGCTCCAAGATAGATATGTTTTTGAGGACGTTGTCGCTCCATCTTAGTCTTGGCCTTCCCAGGCTCCTTCGCCCTATTGGTCTTGAGTTCAGCATATATTATATTGTTGAAGAATATAATAATATAATAAATATAATATAAAAAATAAATAATTCCACCCAAATAATGTTTTTACTTATTGAATAGTTTCATAGCTTCTTCCATATAACTGTCATACAAAATGACAATACCTGTTGAAAATAAAAATAAAACTTTTGGTGAGTGATGACGTCCCACGATTCATAATACGTACGGTGGTTTTCGGGGGATCTTGAAAATTTAAAATTTTGACAATTATTTTAACTATTAAAACTAACTATAAAAATAAATAAAAAATGCAGCTATTTAAGTTAGAAGGTCATTATTCATTAAAAAATGGACTGGAGTTCTCTATCGTATTTTTTTAATAACAATTTGTGTGGTCATATCTGCTATTGTAAAGGTCATCCTGTGCATTTTATTACAATGCATATTATTATCATTTCCCATTTCACGAAACTGTGTCCCTTCGTACCAGCTACATGCCACATCCGACAAATTTAATAGCATTTATTGATTTCCATTATGAGCACTGTATTTTTAGATTGCTTCCTTTGACATGGTTAAAAGATTTAAGGCAAAAATTACATTCAGATTGATTTGACGTCACGTGGGCACGTTCTCTTGCAACTATTCTAGTGTAAAATTTTACGAATTCTTTTGGTTAAAATAACATAAAATTATCATACAATTACAAATCGGAAACAGGAAAAATTTTAGTTTTTATGCAGTCAAAAATTTCATTTTTTCAAACCATGCAACAAGTGGTGTAACCCTAAGTGACCAGCTCAGGTATGAGGGCTCCATCGAAGCCAGTGTTAAGTTAGCCTCCCAAAAACTGGGCGTACTGTACAGGGCCCGCAGATACTTTAATAGTACACAACTGCTAACCCTGTACCAATCACAAGTGCGCCCCACGGTTGAATTTGGCAGCCACCTCCGGTCTGGAGCTCCAAAAAACCTGAAAAATACCCTCGACTCGACTCGACAAAAACGGGCGGTCCGCTTAATAGATTATCCCATCTTAACAGACGGATTGCAATCTTTAGAGCACATGCTATCCTTGTTCTACCAGTAATACAATGGAAGAAGCTCCGAGGAGCTAGCGTCATTGATCCCTTCGGCACCGGTGAATATTCGGGAAACACGCCAAACGCGTGCCCAACATTTGTACACGGTTAACATTTGTCACATGAGAACGGATCGTTTCTTCGACTCGTTCTTGTGTTCAACAGCTCGGCTGTGGAATGATTTGCCGGCCTTTGTGTTTCCTCCTTCCAACAACATGGGTCTCTTCAAGACCAATGTTCATTCCTTCCTCTCCTCAAAAAAACCCTCCACACAGCATCCCAGATGACATAGGCCTTGAGGGAAATTATTCTCCTCAGTAATTTTAAAATCTGGTTTGTCGTTATAATAACAAATTATTAAAAACAAAAACAAAAATGTACATGTACCCTCGTTTGAATTTGCGTCGTCTTGAATTCGTGGAAATGCTTATTTTTGTTTTATTGAAATTTAGGAATAATCTGAATTTCATCTCCACAAGCCATTGACCTAATACTTGGTCTAAGCCACAAGCCCATATTGGTAGCCCGATTATGGTGCCATTTTTACCAGCGATTAATTAGATATGATTTAAAATTTTCTACGCCAAAATTATAATTGTGATTTATTTTTGGGGTATTATGCCGTGTTGCATATTCTCCTTTATTATGCAATGTTTCTGACAACGTTACAATGTCAATCATCAATTCTTAGAAGTAATACCGTCAATCTAGGGCCAGTATTTCAGCGTAATAATTAGTTAAATTTTATTGATGAGTAGTACCTAAAATTGTAATATTTAATTAAATGAAGAAAATATTAGCGAAACTCAATCGAAAATATGGAGACGGAAAAATCAGAAAAATATATTGGCCCCTCTGGGACTAGAAATCAGGAACTTCTGCTTTCATGGCAACAGCTTTACCAACTGAGCTAAGATGTCTATATCCATACGGTATCATACATATTCGTATCATACTTCGATTAAGAACTACAAACACTATCTTAATTTTCTTAACGCACATATTATTGGCTGCTATCTTTATACATATATGATTGCAAGATTCAAACCCGAACTAAATGCTATCTAGATAGTATCTGGATAAATTTTCATCCATTTAATTTTTAATATGCGACATCTATTGACTTTTCTGCAAGTCTAGGAGTCGCAGAGGTGACAATATCTTTTTATGATTTTTCTGTCTCCAGAGTTTCGATTGAGTTTCGCTAATATTGTCTTCATTTAATTCAATCAGTTAATTGCTCGGACCTCCAAGCTTGTTTTCAGGATAATATAACATTACCAGACATATGTATGACGTATGAGGCGTATCTGACTTATTAATGTGATTTTCGGCACCTAGCTTTGGTGTAGCCGGATAGCCGTACTTCCGGAAAATCCAAGATCTTCTGAAGTCTAAATCGTTTTTTTCTTGCAATCAGGTTGGAACACAGGTTTCTTCTGCCTTAAATTTCATTATAAGAAATACTTGTCAATATAATCGATCTCAAACAAGTAGGAACTAATATAACTAACTCTTTTTACCGTTTGAATTTGTAAAACAAAAGTTATTTTTATTTAGAATTATTACATAAAATCATATCACAAAAATTTATACACATTTATATTCTACAATACAATTTTCATGACAGACGAGTTAAAACTGACAATTTATTTATTTATTGAGTTCGTGTAATTTTTATCACGGGAAAACATTATATCGTTGACTTTATAGGATAATCAACTTCGACTAAGTATAATATCTAGACAAGGCGTGTAGGTCTTAAAAATGACACCGGAACCAAAAATATTGGTTTACGAAACATTTATCAAAAACTAGCTGGTACTTGGCAAGCGTTGCAATGCCATTTAATAAAGAAATGGTTTCTCCCTGCGTCTCCTTTCCCATACGTCCATTCCCTTCCCCTTCCTCTCTCGCGTCTCCTTCCCCTCTCGCGTTCCCACTCCACTCCCCCCCTTCCCCCGTCCCGTGAATCCCCTCCCGAGTTCCCCTCCCCCCTCCCGAGTTCCCCTCCCCCCTCCCAGGTTCCCCTCCCCCTCACTGGTTCCCTCCCGTGAACCCCTACTCAACTTCCCCTCCCCTCTCCCGCCTTCCATACCTTCAGTCTCGGTACATTCAGTTTTCAAACAGCTCGCCTGCCACCTATTGCATTTTTTTATAAAAAATTTCAAAATGCCAGAGCTCACCACAAAAAAAGAATTATTCAATTTGATGCAGTCGTTCGGATGTTATGCGCGTACATACATTTCGGCGATTCATTTTTATTTATATAGATAGATAGATAAAAGATAGATAGATAGATAATAGTACATTATCTCACAGTCGAAGGATCGCAAGAAGCATTGGTTTGTACCTTTATTTGGTCTGCGTGTAGCTAATTTGTTTTCCAGCAAGTTCGCGGCAACGGAATTACTTTGTGAATATCATTTTTAAAACACAAATTTCAGGCAGTTAGAAATATTTTACGTATGCGTTATCACGGACTTTATTATTAACAATTTAGTCAGTTATACGAATATCTAAAAAAACATGTGCATAACATACGAACTCGAGGCAGCATGTCGAGAAAAGTGACACTTGATAAAAAATGTTTAATTTCTTCCTAGCAAAACAGCTACGTCACGCAAGGATGCAACGGAATTCGATGGGTATTATGAAATTTCTTGTAGGTGGTGTCACTTTGGGATTGGAATTGGGTATGGGAGAGCTAATCTATATCGATGATAATCAAGCAAGAGATGTTTGGTTCAATCAAAAAATGTAGGGATTTTTTCGTTTTTTCTTATAATACCACAAAAACACAAAATACAGCACCACACGTTTATTCGCTTGCACAGCCGGGCGAGTGCTGACTTATTTAGTAGCGTGGAGGCACACCTACCTAAAAGCCGAACCTACATGCACAAACAACTAAGAAATTTTGAGATATTGGAGTGATCCACTGTACCATTCCGATCCACTGTAGACCAGGTCACCCTACATGGTAAATAATATCGACAATCGTTCGAACTTGACGTAAATGTCGATACCGTTGTAAAAGAACACATTGAAAGTTCCTTTCATTACAAAACCATGTTTTTCAGTTGTCAAAATATCACACCCAAAGGATCCAAACAAAATCCAATTATTCAAAAAATGTCACGTATCTAATATTCTCCCCGAGTTATTTATCGTCGCGAGGATTGGGGGGAGGGTCGGGTAAGGACGGGGAAGGGAATACCATCCATTTTTAGCCCTAAACAACAACAGATGTTCCGGTTCAGTGTATTAGCCTTGTGTTTAGCTTCCCCGAACATATTATTCTCAAATGTCGAGTTATCATGTCGTGACGTCACAACATGGCCTGAGAACAGTTTAACACGTAGCACTCTGTGGGATGGCATTTTTTCGTTCGGAATAAAATTTAGAGTGACCCAATTATTAATGTTTTTTTTTAAATAAAAATAATGAATATTTACTCTTATATTAACACACTTAAAAAAAGATAGAGAGAAATTCCCTAGTTATGGATAACCTGAAAAATATGGTTTATGTCGTGTTGGAGAACTTATGTAGGGCCAGTCAAGGAATTGAACTCACGACGCTGACGCGATGCCAACTCAGACGCTGATCGGCCAAAATTATTGTACTATTTTAACAAAACTCATCCGGAGCTTAATAACGATAATAATAAGATAGGCATATACGAGTAGAATAGGTTTAATAATAACCTTCTGCAATTACAAACTTTACTGATAAAATAAGTAAAATATTGTACACGGGTGTTTCTTACTATACTTGTCTTACAGTGATTTCTAACATTATTTGAAGTACAAAATGTAAATGCAATTTTTGTCGCCGACTTCTTTTTGGGGTTTTATTTTCCTCAAAACATAAAAACAAATAAAAATCTTCCTCATATTTTACTAGTCACTCAGCCGAGTAACTTCCGGACTACTCACCTAACCTGTCCTGCCTGTCCAATTTGAGATCCAAATTTAACTTACTTCTTTTAATCCAAATAATGTGAGGATTCACTAAGTCAAGTATGTCCCTGTACATATACGTATATTTAATTATGGGTGACATTTGCCATATTACTGAAAGTTGATACGCTGACATTTTTTATAGACTGTAAAGGATGTTTGCATGTTCGAATACAACCGTTCAAAAAATGTGGAAATCCGGAAAGAATGAAAGCATAAATGGATAAGACTATGGATAAGACACTTGTACTTTTCCCGGCGAGAACCCTTACGGAAGTCATCGACGGACTACGTCTTTCTTCTCACGCTTCCTATTTGAAACGAAAAAGACGATACTAGAACGATGACGTCATTTACGATTTCTCGCTGGGACTAGTATAGATGATTTGGGCTTGTATTAACAGGATTAAAAAAAGATATGTAGAATTATATAGTAAGCGAAAGTTAATGGCAGGAAGAAGTTAGGGACATCCGAGGATGAAAATAAAATAATACTTGAGTCGGTTGACTGGAGGGGACCCCACCACTTTCCCAATGGCGTTATAAGGAAACATATGATTTCCTCTTTCAAAAAAAAAAAAAGAAAATATTCAGAGAAGGTATGCCACAAACCACCAGGCAGTCCCAATGACAATGTGCATGGCTGTCGGCCCAACCACAGACGAAACCCGGAATCCACGCCCTTTAGCCGGCTCCCAGATTTTGTCTCAAAGAAATATTATACGTGGGATAGAAGAGAAAGTGAGTCGGGTGATGTCAAGATTTAGAATAACAGATAGACAGTGTGTGCCTGTGAAGTGAGACGATGTATTCCTGTGAATGAAGCAGCAATATGGGGTAAGATAGAACTGTGTGGCGATCCCCGCCTACCCCCATGGGAAAAGGCTTGACGGTCAGTCACTGAGTTGAAGCTAATGACTCATATTACGTTGAATTTATTTATAAACTAGTGACTACCAATTTTAAATTATTTCTAATTAAACTGATAATAGAAAATAATGTAAAGAATGACAACCACCGACCAAGTATGTACCTTGGTCGAAGGTGACAACCTTAGAGTAACAATGACAAGACATTTTGTTGAAAGGTGATTTTTAATTTTTTTGTCCCATTTACGAGTATTTCGAACGAAAACATTTCAACGGTGACAGTAGGTATGTGCAACATTGGGTACCTACTAACTATGTTAGGAACATGATTAACATGCGTAACGGATTATCCAATTCATCAATGCGGATAATTCACTAATGATAGATGATCATTATTATGTAATTATGCAAAATACGTAACGCGCGCGTAGAAATGTATAACGTCACGGAAAACTGTCATTTTAACAATCTAGGTTACGTAAAAATATCATTGCGTGAAATCCAATTCCATCAGGTTCTAACGCAGCGGTTCTAATGTGTTCTAATACACTAGTTCCTAAAAGGAGTTCCGCGGAGCACTTTAGTTCCGTGGAATGGTCACAGGGATTCAAAGAGTTAGGGCGTGGACGTTTTGCAGAATCAGGCATTCGACGCAAAATAAAGGGGCGGATTTAACTTCGGCAAATGCTGGGCTTTCCTGCTGGACCTTTTTAGGGCCTCCTTGCACTTCCGTCTTTACTCTATGGGTATGCGGGGCACCAATCCTGGGTCCCCGACCTGAGGGGGCTTCGGAACTCTTGCCGTAGATAATGCCGCGAACAAATCATCCAATTATTATTGATGAAATTTTCCTTAGGGCCACAACCTCGAAAGGGACTCCGGCTAGGTGCCAAATGATACACATTGAGGATAAGTTTTTATGTAAGCGGAAAATGTTACTTTTTCAATGATGAAAGACGTCACTAGCAGAGGATTGAAATCGGGGCGGCAACTAACTTTAAACAATTCTGAAAGATTTACTTTTACGAAAATACTATAATATTTCTGCCTAATTATTGTTGGGAAAAATAAAACGAAAACTTTTATTGGTTTGCTCTTCGACCTAGAAAAATTTTCGCCTGCGGGCTTTTACCGTGTCTTTGTGAATGCGACAGCTACCACAAGATTCGAAAATTCCACGTAAAATAATTCTTTTGCGGGGCAAAAGAACTGAATTATAGCTTTTTTTTTACTTCGTTCGCTCTCTTCACTTACTTTAGTTAGGGATGCCATAGTTCCACAGGCTCCGAGTTTAACCCCTTCTTAGTTTGAACCCTTCAATAAAAGTATATCATCAAAATGGGCCCCAGAAATCAGTGTGCCCGTGAACTATAATTAAAACGATAAAAAAATTCCATTATTCACAATTTGTAATTATTGTCAAAATAATTATAGTCTTCTTTTCATGTCAAGCATGACTTCTAATCAAACAATTAGTTAAACTATGTGGTTTGTGTGGTAGCAACAGTTGATTATTTTTTTAATTATAGGAGTTCTGGTTCCACCAAAAGAAGGTCGACCATTTAGGATTTCATAGTCGAAAGAAATTGAAAACCGCCGAGCAAAAGCTGGTCTGCTCGCTTGTTAGCATCGAAATTCTGAACAGCTGTTCTAGCAGTAAACTACCCAAAGATATTGAAATATAAGTAGATGTGCTATCTGCAGTTTTTACTAGGTGGGACAGCGCTTCCGGGTGTCGCTGATATTGTTTACCAATTAACAAATAAACTAAATGAACGAATAATTAACGAATAAACCAAACGAACGTTAAACTAAATGAACGAATTCTTTCCGTATTCAAACTATATTAATAATAATAATAATAATAATAATAATTTTTATTGGTTACTGGAATGTAGGAATAATAATAATAATTAATAACAATCATTTCCAAGTTGTTTTGAAAGGTGACAAAATGTCATTTTCAACCAACGGAAATGAAAATGGGTTTATTATGTCATCTATACAGATGAACATTGATAATCTGAGACCCCAAAAAACCAAAGCAGGTATTCCTAGGCAGCGTATGAAATGGACGAACGATGTCAATATGTTCATCGTTCGTTCATTTTTTTATGTAACTAAACTAGAAACAGATATGTTATTGTATAGGAAAAAATTACATTTACTTTTCTCACAAAATTATCCGGTTGCCCAAGTAAACGAACAAAGATTAGCTGACCAAAAAAGGTCAATTTTCAAAAATAATTTAATTCCTGTAGTAACATTAAATGAGATAAGAAAAGAAGTAGCAGATAGATTGCAATTGGAGAATAATTTAGATCAAATTAATACGAGTAGTAATGTTATATTAGATGCATTGAATGAAGATAGTTTAGCTAATATTCTAGTAGAAGAATCCAATGATATTAGAGTAGATTCAAATAACTTAGACATTATTCATAATCTTAGGGAAATCAATATTGCAAATTTAAACTTACTAGATGATAATGTAATAGAATTAGCTAACTTGCTTCAAAATAATATAAATAGATATATAGATATAGAGCCCACAGTTAGACCAAAATTACCAAAATTGCATACGTCAAAGAAATTATCTAAATTAATTTCTGAATTAAATAATTTAATTTTACCAAAAATAATATTTGACGATATTAGTTTTTTAGATCTTCATACAATAGTGTACGCTAGTGCTATCACTATATGTAATAAGTTAGGAGTTAAATTAATATCCTCTGATGATAGATCATATAGTTATAGTAAACCAGAATGGCAGATTAGATTAGAAAATGATGTAGTATTTTTAAGAAGTAGTATAGCTAGAGTAATTGAATATAAAAATGGAAATAGAAGTAGGAATATTTTGAGATATGTAGATGAAATTGGGAGAAGATTTGGTTATAGCATTGGTAGTAATAATAATGAAAATATAATCAATGATTTATTAGATTTATTAAAACAAAAATTAGGTGTAAAAGCTAGTAGATTAAAAAGATATAATTATACGTATAATAAAAGAAATAATAATAGATTATTTCAGAAAAATGAGAAAATATTTTATTCCAAACTTGACGATAAACAGAATATTATTTCGAATAATAATATTCCGTTGCCATCTGAATCAGATATGCGCGATTTTTGGACAAACATTTGGAGTAAAGATATAAAACATAATGAGGCAGGTAACTGGATAGAAAATGAAGAACTCAATTGTTCAGACATTGAACAAATGAGTTTTTCTGATATATCGGTTGAATTGTTAGCCAAAATTATAAAAAATACTCATAATTGGAAAGCCACGGGTTGCGATTGGATACATAATTTTTGGTACAAACGTCTAACTACTTTACATCCTCTTTTTGCAAAAAATCTTTCAAAACTTGTCAGAGAACCTCAAAATTTTCCTAATTTTCTAACTAAGGGCATTACTTATATGTTGCCTAAAAGCGAACATATTAATAATCCCTCTCAATATAGACCCATTACATGTCTACCGACAATATACAAAATTTTAACCTCTTGCTTGACAGATTTAATATATACTCATTTGGATGAAAAAAATATTTTATCTGAACAACAAAAAGGTTGTCGCAGAAAACATATGGGATGTAAAGAACAGTTAGTTATTGATTCTGTAATTTTAAAACAAATTCAAAATCAAAAGCGTAATTTACATACTTGTTATATAGATTATCAAAAAGCTTTTGATAGTGTCCCGCACTCGTGGCTAATCAAAATATTAAAAATATATAAAGTTAACCCAATTATAATTAGCTTTTTGAAAAATATTATGTCCTTTTGGAATACAGATTTGCTAGTTAATTTAAAAGGTAAGAAAATAGTAGTACCGGGCATTTCAATAAAAAGAGGGATTTTTCAAGGAGACTCATTGAGCCCTCTTTGGTTTTGCTTAGCATTGAATCCCCTTTCTAAAATGTTAATTAAAAGCAAGTTTGGAATAAAAATTAAGGGTAATACAAGAGAGAGTAGTATAGTTTCACATCTATTATATATGGATGATATAAAATTATTTTCAAATTCTGAATCAAATTTAGAGAAAATGATTAAGGTAGTTAAAATTTTTTCAGATGATATTAAAATGACTTTTGGTTTAGATAAATGTAAAACTATCCATATAGAGAAAGGCAAAATTGTAGATGGAGACGAGGGTATATTTAGAAATTTCAAAATTCAAAGTATGAAAGGGGATGAGGTTTATAAATATTTAGGATACCCGCAATCGAATAGATTAGATCACACTAGTATTAAAAATGATATTAGGATTAAATTTCAAACTAGGATCAGAAAAATTTTAAAATGCAATCTATCTGCTAAAAATTTAGTAAAAGCAATAAATACTTGGGCAATACCTCTACTAACGTACTCATTTGGCATAATTAAATGGTCCAATACAGATTTAGATAGTTTAGAACGATTAATTAGAACTACGTTAACAAAATTTAATTGCCATCATCCAAATTCAGCTATAGAACGAATTAATTTACCTAGAAATTTAGGAGGTAGAGGTGTAGTCAAAATAACATCTTTGAAACACAATCAGGTAGAAATGCTTAGAAATTTTTTTCCATAGGAAAGCTAATAGCTCAGAAATGCACAAAATAATTTGCAAGGCAGATAGAAATATTACACCTTTAAATTTATATGACGAGAATGCCAACATTCTTATAAATACTAACCATATTGTTTTGTATTTATAGTACCTATATAGTGCAATTGCATAACGTGGATTCACTAGATGATCATTTGGGGAAGTGTATGAAAGGGTTTAGTTTTTCCTTCTTTTTTTTTTTTTTTTTTTTTTTTTTTTTTTTTTTTTTTTTTTTTTTTTTTTTTTTTTTTTTTTTGGGGGGAAAATTTAACCCGGACATTTAAATCTGGTAATTTGTACATTGAAGTTTACAAATTTCTAATTGATTAAAATATTTCATATTCACTATATTTTTTCAAGTTTTATGTAGCTCCTACAATACATCTTGAACTTTCCAATTGGTGTGGACTTTAAAGTTTCTGGTAGTGTGTTATACAACTTCATTCCCTTGTACAGTAGACTGTTTTGCGTATTGGCTTTGTCCTTTTTTTGTAGCCTAATTTCCTTGCACGTCCTTGTGTTATATCTGTGAATGTCTTTATTGTATACAATTTTATTTGAGAAGTATTTTGGTAACGTGTTGTTCAATATTTTGTGGATAAATACCATCGTGTTCAAGGTCAGCATCTGTTTCACGGTCAACCAATTTAGTTCCTTTAACATTTTAATTATTTTTGAAAATCTGTTTCGTCGGAGAATTATTCTCATAGCCCTGTTTTGGAGAATTTGTAACTTATTTTGTTCTCTTTCGTTACATAGGAAAAGTATACTTGAGCAGTAGTTGAAGTGTGGAGCAATAATTGAATTGTATATGGTGATTGCAGTTTTTCTAGAAATTTTTGGCCGAATTCTTCCAAAAAAAGATATCTTTTTGCCAATTTTCTTTTGGGTGTATTCAGCATGTCTATTGAAGTTTAGTTTGGAATCTAATATAACTCCTAAGTATTTCATTTCAGTAACATTTTCAATAATTTCACCATCAATTTTAATTTTGCTTTCACTGGATGTCTTCTTGTATCCGATCACCATACATTTTGTTTTTTTTTGTATTTAATTTAAGCTTATTTATTTTTAGCCATCTTGATACATCATTTAGTTCATTATTTAAAATGTGTATTAGTTCTTCATAGTTATCTCCAATTAAGTATATTAGTGTATCATCAGCAAAAAGTCGTACTTTGCATTTTGAAAATATTTTCACCATGTCATTAATATAGAGTATGAACAATAGAGTTCCAAGGACCGATCCCTGTGGTACTCCTAACTTATTTTCCATTGGTTTTGAAAATTGATTATTTATTTTTGTTACCTGCTTTCTGTCTCTCAAATACTCTTGTATTAATTTAATGGCTACAGATGAGAAACCAATTTCTTTAAGCTTTCTTATTAGTATGTCTCGGTCTATAGTTTCGAATGCCCTTTGAAAATCCAAAAATATTGCTAAGATAAATTTATTATTATTCATTCCTTCCTTCCATTCTTCGACAATTACGTTTAATGCTGTTTCACATGAGTTATTAGATCTGAACCCTGATTGCTCTTGGTATAAAATATCGTGTTTATCTAGATATTGCAAAATTTGTTCTTTTATTATAACTTCAAGAATCTGCTCATATTTTGGTAAGGTGTTGATTGGTCGAAATTCTTCACATTTTCTGGTATTTTTTACCTTTGGAACCGGTATAATGGTAGATATTTTCCATGACTGTGGAAATTTTCCTTCTTCAATCGTCTCATTGATAATATTTAATAGAGTAAATCCTATTACTGGAAAAGCATCTCTTATTTTACTAATAGTTAATCCATCTGAACTATTCTTTGATTTTATTTTGTTTAAAATGTTAAATAAATATTCTGCATTTATTTTTCTGAAGACCAATGATTCTTTGTTTGGGTCGATATTATCATTTGTGGGGTTAACAGCAATGTTGGGTATTAATTTGTTAATTTGAATGATACTTTCAATAAAATATTTATTAAAGTTATTAGCCATGTTTTCTTCGTTTATCTCTTTTGGAAAGTTTACAATTTTTATGTCGTCTTTGTTTTCGCCATGTACTAATTCTTTTATGCTTTTCCAAATTTTTTTGGGATCCCCTTCTTCTGAGTTTATTTTATTTTTTATGTACTCATTATGCGTTCTTTTTATGTCTTTGGAGTATTTGTTTCTCGCTTTTTTGTAGTTATCCCAATCCGTAATACTATTAGTAAGGCATGCTCTTTTGTAAAATGCATCTCTATCGTGCTGCATCGTACGTAGTTCGCTTGTGTACCATTTATTATTGTTTCTTTTATGTATCTTCTGTTCTGGAACAACTTCATCAATAGATTTTTTTAAGTTTAATATCATCTGGTCAGCTTTTTGGTTATATTCCATTTGATTTATTCCATTCCAATTAATAGTCTCTAAGGATTGAATGAAAATTTCCTTATTGTATTTTTTGTAATTTTTAAATGTTGTTATTTGTGTTTCCTTACTGGAGTTGCATTTTTCTCTGTCATTTATTAGAATTTGAATGATGTTATGGTCGGTAATTTTAGGATCATCTAGTACTTTAATATTTAAATTGAATTTATTTGAGATTACCAGATCAATCGTCGTTTTTGAGATATTTGTAATTCGTGTAAAATCTTTGACTAATTGTTTCATCCCTGTAGCTTGTATAATAGATTTTAGTTTTTTTGTGTATATGTCTGCATTTGCTTTAACATTTATATTAAAATCTCCAGCTATAACGTTTATATTTTCATCTTGTAAATTTTCCATGCACCATCTTTGAAAATATGTTAAAAAGTCGCACTTGCTTGTGTTTGGCGATCTATAAATTACAGTATATACACCTTTCTTGTTTCCTGATTTAATGGTGATGGCTAAGATCCAACAATGTTTTTCAAATTGATTGTTCGATATTACTTCATATGGAATTTTATTGCTTAAGAGAATCATCACTTCTCCTGTATGTCGACTATGTGAGTCGCAACGGATGGTATTATAATGTTCAAATCTAATTTCACTATCTTGAATATCTTCAGTAACATGTGTTTCACTCATCATAAGCATAAAAGGTTTCTTCTCCTCTAAAAGTATTTTTACCTCTTCGTAATGTGCCATGATGCTTTGTATATTCAGGTATATAATTTCATCTTTCTCGTAACTTTTTTTTATAAAAAAGAGATTCTGCTCATTTTTGCTTCTAGTTTTCTTTTATAAATTGGGCATTCCTTGCTCATGGCTGAGTGACCACTATTTAGTTTCAGTCCTAATCTATTGCTAGTCATTATACAATTGATGCACTGAATATCCTCCTCGGTGCAATCTTTAACATCATGATGTTTTGCGCATTTTGGACAAGATTTTAGGTTTCTGCAATCTATAGCCTTGTGATTAAACCCATTACATTTAAAACATCTCATGATATTTAAATTATCAAAGACCCTGCATCTGTCCCATCCAATATTTATTTTTTCTTCCTTTAACATCCTGTGGTATGTCTTTCCGTCAACGTCAGCATATATGGTGTAGCTTGTTTGATTTCGTAGATTTTTTGTTTCTTTTACAAATGTTACTTTTATTTTTGAGTGCTGTTCAAAAATAAACTCATTTTGACACTTAATTGTCCTTTCCATTTCTTCAAAAGAATATTTTTCGGTTAAGCCTATAATTTTGACAGATGGATTTTTTTCTTGCGGGATTTTTACATCATATTTGTCACCTATCTTTGAAATTATTTGCTCCTCCATCTTTTGTATTGCAGCTACGTTCTTGCACTCCACTATTACTGCTCCTTGTTTAAAATTTCTAATTCCAGTAACACCAAAATTAACAGGATCTATGTTTTGTTTTATTTCATCCTTTGTTACCATATTTTTTTGATCCTTATCTTTCGGCTTAATAATGATGACAGGTTCATGTTTCTTACATTTACTTGGTTCTTCAATAGATTTACCATATTTCGTAATTTCAGCATACGATTTAGACTCAATATTTAATTTTAAATCTTCAATGTTCTTATCAATTTTGTATAATGACTGATACAATCTGTCGAGTCCCTCCCCTTCTTTGGTAGTTGGTGCCTTGTATTCCTGGACCATGGCTTCAATGTGGTTCAACATTTCACACATTGCCTCAGTTAGGGAGGTTTTTTGATCCTTTGACAAGATGTTAGATGTTAATGTCTTATTAAAATTTTTCATTAAATTTTTTGCATTTTTCAACCTCTCTTCTGGAGTTAGGGAAGTCATTTTAAATTATTTACTTTTATTTATTAAAAAAATAAATATTATTTTAATTTTTATAACTATCACCATCTATTGGGCAATAGTTGTATTAAAATATTTTCTTTTGCAAATTACGCATGCATTGCCATCTGTTGATCAGTAGAGCAACTTAATTAATTTTATTACTGTATGTAGGTATTTACTGCCCTCTATTGAAAGGTAGCATAAATATACCATATGTAGGTAAACCATACAAGTTGTTCAAAAACACAGTTATTTGATTTTATAAAATCAGTTTCTCTTATGAAAATGGTTCAGTACGTACATAATATTAGCTCCAGAATTACCGCAGCACAGTGATGCACTGTTACACCAGTTTTTAACGATAAAAATAAACTTTTTTTGCGTTTTATTCCACTATTTTTACGGAGCAAAATTAAACTTGACGTCTGGCACTAACTATTGTTGTTGTCTGTAGATATTAGTCAACACTGGTTGTTAACCAATACTAAAGCACATCTTCAAAAAATCAACGAAATGAACAAATGTTTTTGTATGCAAACTACTCTAATTAGGGCGTAGTCCGCCGACAGTTGCGCGGACACCATAGCATATCTCTTTTGTATTTGAATATCTTTGAAACTACCGCAGCAAACATTATCATATTACAATACAACAATAATTTACACAACGTTAAATAAATAAATGATCTATGACATCTTAGATGATGATGTGTGGAATGTTTTTTAAGGAAAGGAAGGAGATGAAGATCTGGGAAAAGGGGTGGGTAGGAATGAAATTATAATTATAATCATATTTCATACAAAGTAACAATACTCCATTGGTCACCATGAAACAGGCAGCCGCCTAGTATGGTGATCTAATATATCTTCTTTACGTAAAAAAAATGTGTTAATTATGTATCATGTGTTTTATAAATAAATAAATCAATTCTAAATGATATAAAGTACATTTGCGGCACGTTCCGGATGCCATAGTCTTACTCCAAACTGTAGCAATAAGAATTAAAAAAAATTTTTTTTTAATTAATTCTATGTATTTTTCTGGTATGTGGCCTAAATAGCAGAAGCGTATTCTAGTTTTTAACGTTTAATGCAGTTGAACATCAACGTCATTGCTTCGGGCTGGGAAATTTGTTTACTTGTTCTTATAACATAAATCAAAAATTTTATAACACTCTGATATGATCTGAAAAGCTAATTTTGGGATTATGGCCGACCCCGAGGTCATTTATAGATGTAACTGAAGACAATATTTCATTATTTAGTTTCCAGTCGAATTTAATTGAGTTTTTGGAGTAGTGATACATTTTGCCATAGTGACATTTTTTTAAATATTAAATAAAGGGTTATTATCATCGGCCCGTGAATATAATGCGTCTAAATAAAATTGTAATTTAATGTAATCTTAAAATAAATAATAAATAATAATGATAAATGTCGTACATCCCTGAACAGTTTGAGATCGTCAGAAAAAAGCATGCATACTTTGGATGCATTCCTGAATATTATCAATCAATCAAGAATAGTAGAGGTCCAAAGTTTAGCCCCTGAGGTATTCCTGAAAATTCAGAATTCCCTAGACTCATGACCGCCGATGTTGATGTGAACACAAAACACAAATGTAGTTATTGCATACAGCACGTTTCAAACATATAAATTGGAAAAAGTTATTTTTTTTAAATACCTGGGTAAATAAATAACACACTCTAAACTTCTCAAACAATTAAAAACTTCCAGAACATCTAAATTTGATTAATGTTTTTGAGTTACCCCTTTTCACCAAACAAAAAAAACAATTAAAATAAACTGCAAAGAAATTAGGGGTACGCAAGACAAATTACTGTTTCTTAGTGACGCCTTGAGACATTATTGTCGTAAGATTACAAATATGCACTAATACAAACCATCCTAAATATACTTTCTTCCTATCCGACATATACATCGATATTAATTACAAGCCACAATTCATTTTGTAATAACTTTAATATGGCGACATTGGCGACTCACACAGCTGCACTAGAAACAAGCATTTAAATAATGAAAGCATTGAATGAACGCTAGTTTTTACGTACTTGTAATACATCTTTGCACGTAATGTAATGTGTACCGACCTAGTATTTCAAGAAGAAAAAACAAGGAATGTTTTAAAAACAGACAAAATCGTTGAATTATTTACAGGCGTGAAATCCAAAAACACATTTGACAAACAAGGGGACAAGGGTACTAACTACCATTATTAAAGCATTTGTGTTGGCACGTCTCATTTAAGCTCTTCAATGGCAACTTTAGTTGACTCTTGATGATCGGAATAAGAACTCACAGGAATGGCACATTTCCTTACTGTAAAAAAAAATAATGATTCTCTTCAATATGGTATTATTCTCTTTAATGCTTAGATTGTTCCACTCATACAATGCTGCGAATGTAGGATTATTCATGCTTCTGGTAACAATTTCCTCTGCTAAATGACAAGTAACTTTATATTCTATTCCCTCACCTTTCATTAGTACTGTCCAGCTCGTGAATGATAATTAAATAACGATTTAGCTAATTGGCACTGAAAGCAGTCTCTATCCTTTGATTAGAGAAATGTGTGATTCAATATAAAATGACAGGTAGAGAAATGTTAAAATATTAGTTTTGTTAATTGTAATCCTAACTTTCTGTAATCAAATGTTTTTTTTTGTAAAATAAGGTGTGCTTTCTCTTTCACACCTGTATTTTGCAGCAAGTACGATTATTTTAATGTTAAAATATAAATTTTGTTAATTGTAATCCTAACTTTCTGTAATCAAATGTTTTTTTTTGTAAAATAAGGTGTGCTTTCTCTTCCACACCTGTATTTTGCAGCAGGTGCGATTATTTCAATTTAAAATAAAATTTCATTATCACGAGTAAATTTTTATTTTAAACGTTTAAAGTGATATTTTGAATTAGAATTGCTGAGAAAAAATGCCATCTACGCAGTTAAACAATAGCGAAAACCTTGTCTTATATTTAGCTGCTTTACCACCTGATTAAATAAATCATTTCTATTAAATGAAAATAAATAAATCAGCCACTGACCGGTCAGTGGCTGAGTGGGCATCGCGTTTGGGTGGGCATTCCTCGGCTGGCTAAGTCCTTCATCACGACACACCCAACATTTTCAACTTAGTGTGGTGGTAGTAGGAGATTTTCAAACATTGTTGGGTTATTCGTAACCCAGGAGTGTTTTCTAAGTAACTTTTGAAAAACCACTATATAGGTATGTTATGTAGTGGATTTAAATAAGTTATTTGTTTTCATTTAATTAAAAATGACACCACGAAGTATATTTGCAAGGTTTGAAGAAGAAATTTTTTTTTGGTATACGAAAATAAATCATTCTGTACACTTTAGAAGATAGAAGAAATATATCCGACCAGAAATTTTTATTCAAATTAATTAACAACATTGTTGACAACAAATCTTTTAGAAAACATTTATTTCCATAAGGTCGAACAACAAGGTCGAACAAACTATTCAAAAACAAATTACACTCAACATTAATTTCTCTGAAGGACGTGCACAAAATATGATAACATCTTTTCAGACGCTGATATTTTCGCTTTATCCTCCGACCAATTTACCAAAAGCATAGAAGAAAAAATTAAAACAAGTTGTTAATTACGATCCCTCTACCCCACCGTGTATTATTTTCTCATTCTCATTGTGTTGTTTTTCCTCTTTTTATAATAATAATAATAATAATAATAATATTTGTATGAGTTAAATTTTTTTAGTTAAATTTTAATTAGTTTACTTTCATTTTATTTATCCTACATAGGTTTAATCTGTGTTTATGTTTTCTTCATTGTTTTAATCTATGTTTTTTATAATACTATGAATTTTGCAGAAACTCGCTGGTTCATGCAGCTACGTAATATGTAATTACCTTATTGAAATATGAATAACTAATAAAATTTCCATAATAAAATAAAACTAAAATATAAAAAAATAAAATAAAACACCACTCATTTAATCAAAATTACCAAAACATATCGAATCCAATAGTTTCTTGGTCAGGATAAAATAAAAATTAACAAAAATAACAAACTTCACAAGAACACAAGAGTGGTGATTAATTAGTTAAAGGTACTGTGGCGATCGCTGTGGCGATCTGCGTAGATTACAAGATGCGTAGTTACCGCGGTTAGTGACACCGCCTGACAATAATTTGAAAATCATTCGAAAAATACCAATCACTTTCGCTTGTTGGTTGTCAGGAAAATAAACAGTTTCGGTAACCAAAAAGCGAAGCTTGGTAAAACAATCAACACAGTTCGGTGTATTTTTAACGCGCTATTGTTTTCCCTATAATTTTTAAATAAATGCACTACATGATTCAATCAAGTGTTTAAGTTTAATTTAGAACACGCATAGGTATTGTCTAAGCAATACTACTAAAGTAACATATTTTTTTTTATATACCTAACTGTTTTTATCATTACTTATTGGTCTATACTTGTATATCTTTTGTTATTTTTGTTAATTTTTATATTATCCTGAAGAAGAAACTAATGGTTTTGAAACATGTTGATAATTTGGATTAAATAAGTGGCGTATACAAAGTGAACAGTTTTCATTAAATTAAAAATGTCTAAACGAAGTGAATTTGCAATTATTGAAAAAGAAATATTTATTTCTTTACTTTATATAATAAAACAATGCTTTAAGGTCATGCAGTGTACTGTAGAAGTGCTAATACTTAATAATACCTAACAATTAGTAAATGTGTTTTCTCGTAGATTTTTTTAAATCAAACCAAAATTGAATGTTCTTTCACACAAACGTATTCCATCTTACCCACATCAAACAGACCAACCGATTTAAAAGTTACTAACTTTTATTATTTATTTAATAGGCCATCAAACTTTTGTAAATCACCATTACAGCATACCATTTGGCTTCAATACTCGGATAAATCTGTCAAATTTGTTTCTATATCCGCGAAAGTTGAGAGCGACAACAGAAGATTTATTACTTTCCCGACGTTTCACATAGATAACGGCGTGAATAATAACCCAATTTATTTGCAGAATGCCGTCAGGTTCTAAACTTTCCCATCTGAAAAGTTTCAATCCAATATTCGCTCATTGCGCCGTTTACAATAACGCAAGAACACGCCTGATTTATCGGCGGGATAAAGTGATTGATAATTGATTAATCGCAGATATACCGCGGATAACAGATGCGATGCGCCAAGAATGGATTACTTTTTAATTACGGAATTTTGTGCTTGCGCCGTAATTACCAAATATTGTCAAATCTAGACTAGAGGAAACCCAGCCAAGCAAGTATCAAAAATAATGTTATCAAACTATTTTATAATATCTGTAACTAGCTGTGGCTCGAAAATCTGTACTACGAGGAGTGAGCTTCTTATTCCCACCGTTCGGAGTATTTCCGAAACCGGCGAAACCCGAACGACTTAGAGACAAAAGCCATATATTGCAATATGTAATGTATCGTAATGGTCTGTGATCTAGTACATACTTTACCATTTTTGTCTATGGGCTCTTCGGGGAACATGGTTTCGATGCCGAGTGGTGCCGAAGGTGACCGAAGGTAGATTTACGAAGTCTTCAGGTTTTCAGAAGCTTTATAGATCAAAACTAGCCTTCCGCCTGAAAGGACGTTTGAACTCGGAAGTAGTATTATAATTTTATTTGACTGGTCGGTGGTTGAGTGGGCATAGCGCTCGGGTTCCACCCGAGCGTCGCGTGTTCGATTCCTCCGCTGGCTAAGTCCTCCATCACAACACAAGCAACATTTTCGGCTTTCTGTGGTGGTAGTAGGAGATTTTCAAACATTGTTGGGTTATTCGTAACCCGGGAATGTTTTTCTTTCTTTAAAAAAAAAATTTTTAATCACAAAAATTTCTCCATTTTGTCTATCTTTTTACGGTCTTACAAATTAATATATTTAAGATTTTTTTGCACATTTATTTTGCTTAGACATTATTGAAAAAATTACAAGTACTTAAGATCAAAAAATAATAACAAAAAGTACATAATTTTTATAGTTTTATCATCACGCCTTTCAGAATTTTTGGATGTGGGTTAAATTAAATCACATTTTGAATGAAATAAAATCGATATTGAGTTATAATTTTTAAAAGCTGGTATCGCGTCATTGGAACCACCCTGAATGATCGTAAGAACATCTTTCGACGAAATTTGGATTCTCGGCCGCTGGTTGGTTAAAAGGCTCTTAAAATCTGGATCCCAGTTTTACGCACCTGAATCTAAAATCTAAAACCTTCACCTTCCAAATGTCAAAAAAATCAACTGGCACTAAATAGCCATTTGACGACAGTGTTACATTTGAATTTCTTCAAAACAACTGAACCTTAAGCCCAGTCCTGATTTGGGCAAGTAATTTAGTCGAGTAGCGAGTAACTCGCCACTTGACTGACCAAAACGCTCCTACTTACGACTAAACGTATAGTGCTCGGACACGTTTAGTTACTAATAAAATACTCGCTACTCGACTAAAATACTTGCCCAATCGGAACGGGGCATTAGAGCTTAAACTCGGAACAAGGCGTATGAGAAGACCATCGTTATGACGATACAAAACAACATTATGCATTAATATAAAAATACAAAGAAAACTTAGGTTGTGTTATTGTTTCCCAGAAATTCAAATGTACCATCGTCATCTACTAGTCATTCAGCGCCATTTTGCTTCTATGACAGTTGAACGGTTCTCATCAAATGCCGATTATAAGGACGGGTTCCATTCAAGTTCTGTTATTATATCATTATTGGCCAGTTGCTTTATAAATCTGAAATAGTTACAGAACGTGAATGGAACTTTCACATAACGTGAAATTTACTTTTAAAAATTTGATGAATTGTTAACATTTTTGGAAACAACCAATCCTAAGTCCGTTTCAGCTTTTGAACCACGGACATATGAATATATCTGGACCTGCCCTAAGTGATAAAAACGTATTATTTCCCCCTCCCCATGGAGCCGACTAGAACTCCTCCTTGGAGCCAGCTGGGCTTACGAAAGCCTCGCTTGAATCAAAAAAATGTGACGTCATCGTTCTTGTCCTGACCAGCGTAGAGCTAACATCCATACATTTTACCAAATAACTCGGCAATATACGAGAGCTTGTGCCTTACACCTACCTAGAACATAGCGAATGTGGGCGTTTCTCGAGTGAGCTCGTCGCTGATTACAGGGGTAAGTAAATTATGAAACATTTGTAAAAGTGTCTTAACTAAATACGGCAACAAAATATTGCTATGTGAATAGGGGCGAACCTTTTCGTGGCGAGCATTTGGCCTTCGCAAATATGTTATTAACGTGGGAAGCAATTCGCGCTCCCATGTAAAAAGGTCTATTCATTCAAAGCAGATTTTGCTTTTAAGAACAAAATGGTGATATTATAATGGAAGATGCCTATATACTGTCAGATTGATTTTTTAACGAATCACAGTCATCTTTCCCCTCTTCCCCTCCCATAGTTTGGTTTTACCCCTCATCTGTATCTTCTGGTCTATTGAATTTGGATGACTATGTTTTGAACAAATTTTAATCAGCTGAAGAAGCCCCGTTCGCTTAATGTCTGTCTCTCTGGCCGCTGAGACTTATCAGGCACCTTATCAACTCCGCTGTAAAAGGCACGCGCCGAAGTGTGAATTTACAGCGTTATATTAGAACCGAGTAGAAACTAGAACTGAGTTAATAATAATAATAATAATATCTTTGTTCAATAAAATTGACAACATTATAACTAAAAAATTACACGTTCAATGTAGTTTACAAATAGATTACATCAGTACAAAAAAAAATCAGGAATATAAGGTAATGTAAGAACGGTTACACAGAAGTAGCATAATTATACAATATTTTTAGTTGTGCTTAGCCTGCCTCACTAGTTGTGACGCGTTTCCGTTTCACCCAAATTGCAAGTCACTTACGGCGTTAAAAAAGTTTCACTTCAAAAATAGCGCTGAATGGCCATTTGATCACAATATTACGTACATTTGAAAAATCTTCGAAACAACTAATGGGCCTTAATGTTTTTTCCCCAAGACAAGTCTTCTCCACGAATACAGGAAGTGTGTCTATAAGAATAATATAAATAGAAGTATTTACCAATAATAGGTAGGAATCGATGTCTAAAGCTATCTATTCAACCGTAAATTATTATCTAGCTATTACTGTGTAGGTATTGCCAATCGAATCTCCCACCCGATAAAAGTATCCTACGCAATCCCTTCATTTGAAACAACAGAAATAAAAGTATCCATTTATCGTTCCGAAATTGTCGGCCATTACTGTTATCGCGTTATTTTATTTTTTTATTTAGTTTTTCGGTCCGGGAGGGACATTAGTAAGCATGCGACGTGGCTGCGGGGCATTCCCCTACTAGGGTCCCGGCAAATGGCGTCTATTGCTTAGATATTACCTCGGAAATAAGCGAATTAAGCCCAACGAAGATATCAAATTGACGATGTGACCACTTGATTGTCTGCCGTTAAATAAATCGGTAGAATATTGTGCTAAGCACCTACTTTTCTGAAATGAAGTTTGTAACGTGGTGTAATAAATGGCGAAACTTGCGAGATAAATTCTAATTCGACCGGTCAGCGGCTGAGTTGGCAATGCGTCTGGGTCCAACCCAGTCATGAGATCAATTCCTCGGCTGGCTAATTTCCCCAGCACGAAATCTAATCTTCTATAAATAAATAAAAATGAATCGCCGAAATGTATGTACGCGCATAACTTCCGAACGACTGCACCAAATTGGATAATTCTTTTTTTTGTGTGTTTGTTATTGTCAGGACAAGGTTTGTATAAGACTACTAATGAGCTCTGGCATTACGAAATTTATATAAAAAAATTGCAATAGGTGGCAGGTGAGCTGTTTGAAAACCGAATGTATAGAATGCGGGAGGGGGGTAACTCGGGTAGGGGGTTCACGGGTTGGGGGAAGGGTGGGAGTTGATTGGGGAGAGGGAAGGTGGAGGAGGCGGAGTGGGAACGCGGGACAGGAAGTGGATGCGGAAAGGGAACGGGACGAATGGGAAAGGACGAGCAGGGAGAAACAATTTCTTTTTAAATGGCATAGCAACGCATGCCGGGAACCAGCTAGTAAGTAATATTTTCTGCTGACTGTGGCGGTGTCAGGAGATTTTCAAAATATTTTCAGGTTATTCATAACCCGGGAATTATCGTCTTTCCTAAAAAAAATTTTAAAACGATAGGTAGAGACAAAATAGGACACAAATCTGTCCGTGCATGCTCTCCCTGTTTTATTCCCTTTGTTGTTTTTTTTTACATTAACTCCGCACAGGAGGCCCTGAGGCAAGTAATTTCCCTCAGGGCCTATGTCATCTGAGATGCTGTGTGGGTGGTTTTTTGAGAAGAGGAAGGAATGAACATTGGTCCTGAAGAGATCCATGTTGTAGGAAGGAGGAAACGCAAAGGCCGGCAAATCGTTCCACAGCCGAGCTGTTGAACACAAGAACGAGTCGAAGAAGCGACAGGTTCTCATGTGACAAATGTCATCCTTACACATAATATGTATTATAGGTACTTACCTAATATATTTTTCATTTTATTTCCAATTTTATTTTTCTTTTTTGTAATTGTGCATGTGTGCTAAAAAATGCTAAAAAAAAACAAAAAACATGCACAATAAAAATAAATGAAATGCGCTTGTATTTTTCTGACTGTCCGACGTGCGATGTCGCTGCGCGATGCGCGATGCGCGATGCGCGATGCGCGACGTGCGATGTCGCTGCGCGATGCGCGATGCGCGATGCGCGATGCGCGATGCGCGATGCGCGATGCGCGATGCGCGATGCGCGATGCGCGATGCGCGATGCGCGATGCGCGATGCGCGATGCGCGATGCGCGATGCGCGATGCGCGATGCGCGATGCGCGATGTGCGATGTGCGATGTGCGATGTGCGATGTGCGATGTGCGATGTGCGATGTGCGATGTGCGATGTGCGATGTGCGATGTGCGATGTGCGATGTGCGATGTGCGATGTGCGATGTGCGATGTGCGATGTGCGATGTGCGATGTGCGATGTGCGATGTGCGATGTGCGATGTGCGATGTGCGATGTGCGATGTGCGATGTGCGATGTGCGATGTGCGATGTGCGATGTGCGATGTGCGATGTGCGATGTGCGATGTGCGATGTGCGATGTGCGATGTGCGATGTGCGATGTGCGATGTGCGATGTGCGATGTGCGATGTGCGATGTGCGATGTGCGATGTGCGATGTGCGATGTCGATGCCCCAAAAGGTGTTGCCATTTACGTCATTGCCATACTGCTTCCTAACACCGTATGCTGGGATACTGGAGTCTAGATTCGTTCAAACTTAAATTTTTTTTTTTTTTTTTTAATGTTCTTTATTCAGTAAAGTTTATACATTACAGTAAATGGATAATTTTTTGGCCATCACACTAGGCACATGCCCGTGTTGTAGTGGCCAATTTTATGTAAAGTATAATAATACAAATTAAAAATAAGTTGAATGAAAAACAAAATAATATAAAAATAAAAAATAAAAATTTATACATCTAAAACAAGTATGATGTATAAAGGAATTAAAAATAATGCAAAATATCTACATAAGTTTAAGATATATGAATATAAAAAATAAGTATGGAAAAACAGAAAAATTAAAAATAATATGAAAAGTATATGAAAGAAAATACGTATTATTGAATTAAAAATAATACAAGGAGCATGTATCAAAAAAATAAAAAAATACAAGTACATTTGTGTAATTAAAATACTATTAAAATGTAATGAAAATACAAGTACATTAAGTGGAGTATGTAAGTATGGAGTTAATATGGGCCTCCCAGCGTAATTGGTTATCTATTATGACACCTAGGTATTTTATTTCATTTGATGGTTTAAGATTTGGGCATGAGCAGCTATTATTGGGTGTTTGTGGAGATGTGTCTAGATTTTGTGAGCAAGTGTGAATGATTAATTTAGGAAGGTTTTCTGGGAGTGTGAATTTACGGATTGAAAAGTGTATGTATTGTGTTTTTTGTACATTTAGGGTGAGGAGGTTGGAGTCTAGCCATTTTTTAATTTTGTTAAGACCATAATTTGCCTTTTCTATTGATGTCTTCCATGTTTTGCTGGTGAATATGATAACCGTGTCATCGGCGAAAGATATTATATTACCATCAATGTCCAGTTTCAATAGGGAGTTCATATATATGAGAAATAGGAGCGGACCTAGAACACTTCCCTGGGGCACACCGTAGGAGATAGATAGACATTTACTTCTATATGCTCGATTTGCGTGAAGGACAGTTGTTTGCGATCTTTGTGTAAGATAGCTTTTAAACCATTTTAGGGCAGTACCTTCTATCCCAATCTGTTGCAGTTTTTTTAGGAGAATGTGATGTGAAATAGTATCAAAGGCTTTAGATAAGTCTAAAAAGACAGCAAGAGGTTTATTACCCTTATCAAGGTTATCGGATATCAGTTTGGTGAAGGTTGCAATTGCATCATCAGTACTACGGTTTTTGCGAAAGCCATACTGGTTATTTGAAAGGATTTTATTTTTCTCAAGGAACTTAACCAGTTTTAGTTTTACTACATTTTCAATGATTTTGGAGATTGTGCTCAGTAGAGATATTGGCCTGTAACTATTTACGGAAGATCTGTCACCTGATTTGTAAATAGGGATGATTGAGGCATGTTTAAGGGAGTTTGGGAATATACCGGATTGGAGGCTAAGGTTTATAATATGCTCTAGAGGCTTGGCTATAAATATTTTTAAATGTTTTGTAAGTTTAGTAGAGATTTCATCTATTCCTGTTGAGTGAGTATTTTTTAAAGTTGATATGATTTCTATAATTTCTAATTCTGTAGTGGGGGTGAAAAGGAAAGGACTATATCTCAGGTGAGTCAGGGATATTTCGTTTGCGAGTTCATGCTCCGAAACACTATTTCTTGTCAGAATATGATTGGAAAGGTTAGAACCAATTGTGGTGAAAAACTCATTGAGATGATCTGCGATTTTTTCAGATTCATTACCTGTGTTTGTTAGTAAATGACCATCAACGTTAATCATGTTTATGGGTGTTGTCGTTACTTTAGTGTAAGATATGTCTTTAATGATATTCCATATTTTTTTCTTGTCATTCTCTGCGTTATTTATTTGTTTTTTGTAGTAATCTTCTCTGGCCTTTAAAGTAATTTTTTTGCACACATTTCTGTATTTCTTGTAAAACAGGTGAGAATCATGGTCGTTGGGATTTTTTTTACAGAGTGCGTGTAGTTTATCGCGCTTACGAATAGAGTGTAGGATACCAACAGTTATCCAAGGCTTAAGTTTAGAATCATGGTGTTTAGGTTTATGAGTTGTGTCTGATGTTGCGTTGGTTAGATGGATATGTAGTGTGTCAACAAGAGATTTGCAGGCCAGACTGGGATCAATCTGTTTGTAAACATTTAACCAATTTTCTTGAGAGACCAAGTCAAAAAGTGTATTGTAAGATATTTTCTTTTGCGTGATTACGTGTTGCGGTGGTTTATGTATTTTATGAGACAGAGCTGTTATGGTAGCGTAGTGGTCTGTGACAGTGCATTGGTATACAAGAGATCTTGTTTTTAATTTACATTTTGAAAATACATGATCAATGCAACTCACAGACGAGCCAGATATCCTGGTGGGTGCTGTAATGGCTGGGACGAAACCTT
This sequence comes from Limnephilus marmoratus, assembly GCA_917880885.1. Taxonomy (NCBI): domain Eukaryota; kingdom Metazoa; phylum Arthropoda; class Insecta; order Trichoptera; family Limnephilidae; genus Limnephilus; species Limnephilus marmoratus. Next base: position 24,415,204 of record OU862923.1, on the reverse strand, counting down.
GTAATGTTAGTAGGTTTATATATTCATTGACTTGAGGATGTGTGGAATTAATTATATTTATATTGAGATCACCGATAATAAGGATATTATCACAATTTTTCACACATGATAGAGATTGATTAAGTGAATTTAGAAATGGGGTTATGTTAGATGTGCTTGGTGATCGATATATAGAAAATATGGTTACATGGTTTTCTATTTGAATTTTGAGACAATTTGAGTCGTTGATTATGATTTCGTTCACTGAGTGAGATATATGATTTTTGATGAATACGATAACTCCTTCGTTCTGTGTTAGGTTATTCTGTGTGTTGTAGTGGGTGTAGTTTGTTATGTTTTTTGGAATGTAGTTTTCATTGATCCAGCATTCAGTTAAAATGATTATGTCAAAGTCTGAATTCAGATCTGTGAGAACTAACAATAGTTCGTTGAAATTACGGTTTATGCTTCTGACATTTATTGAGAAAATTTTTAGGGCAGGTTGAGTTAATATTTTTTGAACTTCGAGAGGACTGTTTGTCTCTGTACATGGAATTATGGACAATTTGTCCAATTGATCAGTTATATCTACCATTTTTAATGTTTGTATAAAGCATAGTAGGTTGTAATGGTTTTGATGTAATCACAATAACACATTTTTTGCATAATAAGAAAACTAGATTACTGGAAAGAGGTGATTGTATTAAGTTATTTGATCGATTAAAAACAATGATGGGGTATATGCTTTTGTTAAATATCTTTGGGCTAGAAAAATTCATTAATACGTTTTTTGTAACAGAGAGTATCAAGTAATATATAAATGAATATACAACAATATACAAGAGAATCAAGTAAAATAAAAGTATACCAAAGGACGAAAATTGATTATAAGTTATTTGGTGAGGGAGATAAAATGTTTTTTGTTTTTTCATTGATAAGTATAACGGGTGTCCCAACGTCCTTGCGTACATATATTTGTCCCCCTCGGATCCAGGCAAACTTAAAAATATTGTCTCGTGCAGCCTTACGTGCAAGAAACCAATGATGTTTAGCTCGAAATGTCAAGTGTTCACTGATATAAATCTGGGAGCTTAAATGTAGATTTGTTCTTTCAAAAAAGTTATAGTCCTTGCGAGAGCCTTAAAGGACTAACCATCTGTTACTTATACCAGGGCAGTTAAGTCGTGGATTACCTCCACTGTCATAATATGCTCTTCTCCTCCTTTCATCCGCACCACATAACCAAACCTTCAACCTCTTCTCTTGCAGTAGGTACTTGGTTTTGATGCACTTTTTTCAAATTTCACCCCTCTGTGTTTACTTCTTCGCCTTTCTCTGTGAGTTCTACAACGTATTGACATAAATCCAAAGACATCGGAAATCCATTGTGGAATGCTAGCCCCGCTTCCACGGACATCAAATATCTGTGAATTCCTGCATTAACATTATTATCTCCATCAGCATTCCTGTCTCACGCGAACATGCTTACCAATCACATAAACTCATTTTCTTCTCTTCCTAGTCACTATGGCGTGTTTTTAACGTGCCCATTTTTCTTTCATGCCTACAAGAACGCAATTCCATCAATCATTCACAAGTAAGTGATTAAAATAGTATTAATGTAAGCATGAGACAATCTCATGTAATTTTGGGTAATGTATTTATTAAACTGAAAACGAGAATTCAAATCACCACTCTTGTAAAAAAAAATGCCTACCTTTTTAATATATAAATATGCACTCAAAAATTATTTTTCCATAATGTAACTTTATATACGCAATATGGACATGTTAAAATGAAATGATGATATTTCTCATTGTTCTTTTTTGTTATTTTTTGTTGTGATACACAAAATAATTGTATGTTATTTTTAGGTTTCAGTTTGTAAGTTTTTATTTTTTTTATTTTTTCCATAATGTAACTTTATACACGCAATATGGACATGTTGAAATGAAATGATGATATTTCTCACTTTTATTTCTTGTTATTTTTTGTTGTGATACACAAAATAATTGTATGTTATTTTTTAAGTTTAAAACTACTATTATGTAATGATATTACTTTTCTTACTTTTGTACTCTATTATATGTTTATTTATAAAAGGCAGTATAGCCGTTTATGTATTTAAAATAAAATAAAAATAAAAATAAATAAATATATAATTAAAATAAAGAACATCTTAATAATAATAACAATGTTTTACATTACCTTTTTATCCGAACAACTGAGTATTCCGCTCGAGATATTGAAGAGATGTGCTATCCACAGTTTTTACTGGGTGGGACTGTGCTTCCTTTTTGCCGATATTGTTAACCAATTAACGAATATACTAGATGAACGAATAAAAATTAAGGAATAATATAAACGAACGTTTAGTTTAACTCGAACTCGAACGAGCAACTTTCCAGCAATAAATCTATCCCGAGATAAACATTAAACAATAAAACTAAATTCATTCAAAATAAAATCAATTACATAAATACGGATCAAAACAGAGCAATACGGATTCCAAAATTCTCCTCAAAAAACTCCTCCACTATCCAAAAAGTCTGCAGCCAGCTTGACCATTTTGAGCCGTTTCCTCCTTCCGCCTTCCTTCAAACCCCCAGCGGGGCCAACTCACCCGTTATTTTTGGCAATTGCACCAACTTACAAATAAATAACTAAATAATTGATCAGTACTTATACGTCCGAAAGAATAATCAATTATTGAAGTAAAACTTCTTTACGCACGCTTGACTTGGGGAGGCTGGTGAATGCGTGACGAGAGCGTTACGAATAGTGTGATCGGGCGAGGCGAACGTTCGGGTCTTTACGCACGCTTAACTTGGGGAGTAAGCTAGTGAATGCGTGACGAGAGCGTTATGAAAAGTGTGCTCGGGCGAGGCGAACGGAAGTTGAGAGGGAGATATAAGTTAGTGAAGTTTTACTTTAGTCGTATGGTCTAAAGCACACTCGTTTTTTTATTTATTTATACGTTACAGAATAAATAAATATATGCTTATATTTGTTATAATTTATATTTTCCAATGTATACATAGACGCAATAAAGAAATAGTCAAAATAAACTAAATAAAGAGCAATGGAATCCACGTCAATAAAAAAAAGTAAAAACAGTCATATTCTGAAAAAAACTTTTTTTTCGGAAATCGGGAACAAAGGGTTAGGAAAAACCATTGTGACGTACACTAGAGACGTAATTTTTCGGAAAAGAGAGTAACACATTTTTCGTTTGAATTTTGCGCGAGGTAACCAAAACGTTTTTGATGCTGCTTAAAAAATTGACAAAAACTCGACTTAAATGGATGTTAGAATTTTTTGACGATCTCTTGTCTGTAACATCGTGTATGAAGGTATTTTTACTACAAGGAAAATTGTTTTCATACGTATAATTTTAAATAAATGCAACCTAAAATACCCTCTCAATTTATATATTTTGCCGTTAAAGAAACAAAGTGAATATTTTTAAATACGTATTTTTCTATATTGATCTGGGGTATGTGAAAAAGAAAGACATCTATTATTTGGGATCTTTTTGTCTACAAATAGCGTTCAAGAATGTAACGTAAATAAATATCGTGCTTTTTAATCTTCATTCTACAATAATTCATTTTATCAAATAGAATCATTACTTTCATAAATAATTTTTTTATTAGCTCCACACAGGAGGAAATTAATTTTCCCTCTGGGAATCTTGGAGGATGCTGTTAGAGGGTTTTTTTATGGAAAGGGTGGAGAGGAAGTTCTCGGAAGGAAAAAGGCACGAGGGGTGGGTAAGAATCTGAGGATCAGTGTGTCCAGGAGTGCCAGACGTAAGAATCTATCCCTCCAACTGCGGTGCAAGGGGATGGGTCGAGAGTGTCCGGCTGGACAGGTCCTCGATCCGGCCCGCCACGCAGTAGGTGGACAGATTCAAAACAAACCTCATCCCATAAACCCGGGCACCCCTGCTAAGTAACCAAACATAGTAAACCACTTTGTGTTGGTCAGCTTTGGGGCGGCGGTACCCTTACCCGCCTCCAAATTTATATAATTTTCTTTTAATTATTTAAACAAATTATATTAAATACTTTATGAAGAAATAACTTTTATGCACCAAGAAAACGCGTTCAGAAAAAAAGTAGGTGGTATGATAATATCCTCACTAATGCCAATGTTTCAAAGATGCGTACTTTCCATTATTTCGTTTGATTCCAGACAGCGCTCACCAGTTCATATCAGCATTACACAAGGGGCTCCTTCGTCTGTCATTGTTTGAAAAAACAATTTCCCTCCATTTTTAGACTTATAATCATATGGCCATTGATCTGAAGTGCCCTAGGTGTATTTGCTGGAAATAAATCGAATGACATATATGGCATGTATTTTCCTATAATACTGATGCCAAAAAAAGTGTTTGGATAACTGGCCCTCCTTGGGAATATTTATTTAGTTTGTTTCATTGCGTACATTTTTAAAAGAAAATTTTAAAAAAAAATCGACGGTATTAATAAATTACTTTATTATTTATTTACAATTTTTTACATTATTATGTCCCATTAAATTGATTGTTATTAGTTTGTCCACGGCTTCTTTGGATATTTACTTTTTTTTTATTTGAGGCAGGCACATAAAATATTTTGGAAAAAAAATTATAAAATTTATAAAAAATACAGAACAGAGAAAATGTAAGAAATAAAAAGAAAAGAGAAAATAATAATGGAAAAACATTAAATCGTAAAGCGGAAAAACAGATATTAGTACAAAAAAGTTCTTTCACTTAACCATTTTTTTCTGAAACTCAATTCACAGCTTTTTATTGAGTTGGGTAACATGTTGTAAATTATTGAAACGAGGTATTCTAGAGCAGTGGTCCCCAATCCCCGGGCCGTGAAACAAATGGTACTAAGCCGCGCAAGGGCCTGTTTAAAAATCAAAATTACGTTAAAAAAATTCGATCATTCACAATAAAAAAATAAATAATTATCCACAAAAAATATGGTGGAACCCCTCATGACGAGCACCAGATTAAAAAATATTTTATATAACTATTTTTATATTATTTAAATTTATTTAATTATAAATTATATTATTTTTATTAACAAATATTCAAAATTATTTTTAAAATATTATTTTTCAAAACAGATTAAAAAAAACGTTCCCTTAACGAGCGACATATCGCATAATGCAAGAAGTCCCATCTTCACGTCACTTTGTTGTGAGCCGGGACTCTGGTTAGCATTAGTATAGCACGTACTCATACATTTTTCTATTTTTTTTTTTTTTGTGAAATTTGTAATTTTTTTTCATTATTTGTAAAATTTCGGAATAAAAAAAAGGTTTTTCTCCACAGTGAGTCAGCATGTGGATTTTAAATTGTCATTTTCGAGAACGCGAATAGTCGCAGTTGGAACATGATAAATCTCCACTGTGAGATGGCTTATAAACTTTTAAATGTTCCTTTTGAGAACATGAATAGTTGCAGCCGGAACATGAAAATGTTTTTCTCCACTTGAGTAAGCTTGTGGGTTTTCGCCTTTCTAGCACATACATAATTGCGAATCGAAACAAACAAACGGTTTTTCTCAACTGTGAGACGGTTTGTGGACTTTTAAATGTTCAGTTGCAGTTTTTTATATTCTTATGGAGATTAAAATGACTTTACATAGATTCACTCTTAAATTAAAACCAGTTTATTAATTGTTTTTGTGTTTAATTCGTAGAACTCCATTTTAATTTTTAGAAATTTAATTAAAATTAGATTCGATAATGTTATTATCGAGTTCTGCAGAATAAGAACTCGATAATAACATTATCGAATCTAATTTTAATTAAATTTCTAAAAATTAAAACCAGTTTAGAGAAAATTTTTAAATTCGAGGTACACACCAGAGAAAAATCATCTGCTTGATCTGTTGACCGGTCAGCGTTGATAAAAAGGTTGGGGACCACTGTCCTAGAGTTCTTTGACCGTATTTATTTAGGTATCTGGTACTGTCTTCAAAACGACTTCGTACTTTTGCAATAGAGCTGTACAAAGTTTTGTTTCCATATTTGTACTGTTATTGAGACCAATAAACATAGTGTTGTTTTGATATTTTGCCTTTCATTTCTTTCCATCAAAAATTCTGAAGGTTTGAACTTTTAAATCATCAAAAGAAAATTAAAACAAGTCAAGGCAACCGAATTTCAATTTCCAAAAGATCCGACATTTTTATTCGGGACCGCCGAAATATATTATGTATTTCAGAGTGAATCCATAAGGCCACTCTTTCTGTGGCTAATGTGGACGAAATATTCATAAAAAAATCATTATTTCAGAGATATTGTAAAAATTTCATACTAACAACCTCTATTGTGTATTGCTATATTTTTCACTTTTGTGTAAATTGGTATTCCCTCTAATCGCATAGAATAGCTTTGAACATCAATTGAGTGAGGCCGTTCTAGCATCGTCTTTATCATTGCATATGGGGACAAAGCAGCCTGCCGTCAGCGCGATGGCTTTTAGGCTAATGAAACTAAATGGCAGCGAAGCCATTTTATTACGGGATGGGGATTAAATTTATAACCCGCATTAGGTGCCATTGTAGGCACGGTATCACGTCAAGGCGCACAGAATGGGATTTTACGCCAACGAAATCAATCAAAATATAGTATACGCCGGGGTCCTTAGTCCTTTTTATGTGCCAACCATTGTAACATCTGGTTCCCCTTCTACCATGCTGATGACGATGAGATTACAAAACAGTGTGAAATTAGGAGGGTCATACAAAGATTTGTACTAATTAAAAAAATTACATTTGATTATTTTAATATTTCCGACGTGCGACGGTTTTGAAAGTACTTAAATTTTGTCAGAAAATGGTCCACTAACATCGACATATGAATATTAATAGACCTGCCCTAAGCGATAAAAGCATATTATTTCCCCCTCCCCATACCGGTTCCATTGGAACCGGCTTGGATCGAGTATGGCTTCGCGTGAATCTAAAAAAATGTGACGTCATCATTCTTCTGCGAGCCAGCGTCGAGCACTCATCGGTGCATTTTACGAAATAACACGGCAAAAACAGTGGCTTGTGTTTTGAAAACGTGTAAAAATAGAAGTGAAAAGGAGAATAAACCCAATTGTCGTATTACATTCCATAGGCAAGCATTATTTTACTTTATTATAAGCTTATTCAGATCACACAATATGGTCGTTTTTGTTACACACACTATCACTCGAGACACATGGCGTGTGCTCATCGCTGTTTTGTGGGGTAAGTAAATTATGAAACATTTGTAAAAGTGTCTTAACTAAATACGTCAACAAAATATTGGACTATGAAAATAGGCGAACTTTACTTTGCTGTATTTGGAATTTGTAAATTTGTTCATTTCGCAGCGAGCAATTCGCGCTCCAATGTAAAAAGGTCTATTCATTCAAGAGCAGAGATTACTTTTAAGAACTAAATGGTGATATTACAATGCGAGATGCCCATATACTCTTAGATTGAGTTATTGACGAATCACATATGACCGAATTCATCTTCCCGCTCTGCGCCCCGCTGTAATTGGTTTCTTTCACTCTCCTTTATAATAATAATAATAATATAAGTTTATTCCAGGATGTATGCAGGGGAAGTGCAATGCAATACATTCCATAATGTAAAAAATCAAAAAAAAATTATGTTCTGGTCTATTAATATTCATACAGGTAAATACAGGCTAAACTAAACTAGCATCTCAAGAGAGGGACCAAACACCTGACACCAGAACAGCTAACCTTCCCCTGCACCATGTGCGATGTCCGTTACACCAACAGTCTCCAGCTCTCCATGCATATTGACCGTGTTCACCTAAACAGGAGATCACGAGTTCGACTCTCGTCGGGGCCTCCAGTTGAGGGAGCGGTCCGTATCGGTAGAGTCGGGACGAGAAATAAAAGGCGTCAGTCGATGTGTGAGTCCGTCTTTATTGTGGTTACGTAGCGGAGGTCGATGCGGAGCGGGAGCGGAGTGACAATAGTGATGCTGCTGCGCGATGATGTGAAGATGAAGGTCAGGACACTACGGCGGTGAAGATCACAGGTCTTCAGGGAGCCGGCGTGTTGCCCTACACCGTGGCGGTGTAGACGTGACCTTTGTCCAGGCGGTCGACCGTCGTCGCGTTGACGAGGGGTGGCGGCTGTGTGTCCAGTGGGTCGGAGCACACACGTGACGCAGGAAGGAACCTTGAGAGGCGATGAGGATGCTGGCGCGTTGCCAGGCGCTGGTTGCTGCTCGTTGCAGGATGCTGGATGATGGCGCGTTGCCGGTGGTGGTTGCTGCTCGTTGCAGGATGTTGATTGCCATCTCATGTCGAGATGGTAGTTGGAGAAGTTCCTCGAAGGTGCTGGAATGTTCCTGGGTCACGCTGGATAAATTGTTCACTGCTAACTGCGCGGGCCCGTGCCGGGCGCAGTTACTGCACTGCTCGGACTGTGTTCCTTTATCGATGAATGGAAAGTAAGTACTGACTGACTCCGAGCAAGCGAGTGCGGCTTATATACTCGTGGCAAGTAATTAGTCTCCCGGTAGGTAATGCGGTGAATTCACGCAAAGGTGAAAAATCGCTCGAACTTTCTGCGGGCACTTGTTTGGTACAGCCAGACATTCTAGCTCTTTCGCGTAGGTGGCGGATTATTTACGATGCGCCAGTTATTACTACGCTAAGGTAGGTATGCCGTATCTTCCAGCGTATTCTGTGGACGTCAGTGGCGCAGCGGTAAACTTCGCAGAACGGGTTAAATGACCGCCACATGTTTATGTCCTTCTTCTTCTTCTGCCTTGTCCGTTCAACGGACGTTGGCTATCATGTTGGCTATGCGGACTTTGTTTACTGCGGCCCGGAACAGCTCCACGGTAGACTGGCCAAACCACTGTCTCAGGTTTTTCAGCCATGAGGTTCTCCTTCTTCCAGGGCCCCGTCTTCCGGCAATCTTTCCCTGCATTATGAGATTCAAGATCTCATACTTCTCTGGATGTCTCATCACGTGTCCAAGATTTTGAAGTTTTCGGATTTTTATGGTTTAATTACTTCCTTTTCTTTATTCATCCGAACCATAACATCTTCATTTGTGACCCTTTCCATCCAGCTTATTTTAAGTATTCTTCTATAGATCCACATCTCGAATGCCTCAAGTCGCCTAATTAATTCTTCAGTAAGCGTCCATGCTTCCATTCCATAAAATAATATTGAAAACACGTAGCATCTGACCATTCGCATTCGTAATCCAAGGTTGAGATCATGACTGCAGAACATTTTTTTCATGCGGATAAAGGTTGCACGAGCTTGCTCAATGCGGCATTTGATTTCAACTGAAGGACCCCATCTATCATTTACATTGCAGCCCAAGTATACAATACTTTGTACCTTCTCCAGTTTTGTTCCAGCAATATAAAGATGTTCATCCAATGTGTTATTTTTGCTTATGAGCATGTATTTTGTTTTATTTATATTCAATTCTAGCCCAAAATTCTCACAAGTCTTCACTACTTGATTCAGCAAATATTAAAATAATAATAATACAAAAAATTCCACTTAATAAATGTGTGACCGTAACCGATATCAGCCTGTTAAGGACAACATCAGACTGGTAAAATTTTTCTCAATCCGATTTATGTACATAACAAATGAGGAAGGGGGAGGGGGGTGGTCGTCAAAGATTTAAAAAATGGGTCTTCTCAAATTTGTTGCTATGTCGCCTTTGACGATTCAATAAAGCGTCGACGCCACAAAGCGAGTTTACTAACAGATAGTGAATTTCCCAGATAGTAGCTTGTAAATCTACGAAAAAAGTTGAAAGGTGGTCAACACGCTTGCTCGTGATTAGTTTATTTATGTTTTTCGAGATGGCTGCTATAAAAAAAAACAGCTGATTTCGACTGTCAAACATCACAAAATTAGTTCACGTAGGCGTCGTTATTCTTGTTACTGGCGCTAGTAGCGACCTCAGTTTCCTACGCTACTGAGCGAGTGGATAGTTTTGTGTGTCATCATGGCAATCTCACTCGCCGATTTACCCGCTTTTAAACTTAGTAGATGGTAGCTTGTAAACTCGCTCTGTGTCATCGAACCTTAACTAGTTATTTGGTTATTACAGTAGTCATTATAAATTAAGTGGAAAATATTTGTTTTAATATACGGAATTCAAAAATGGAAATATTACAAATGTTTAATTTTGCAATGTTATGTTTTATTATTGTTTTGTCTGTTTGAAGAGATGCAAGGTTTTCGACTAGCGATCCGGAGGATGCGAGTTCAAATCCCGGCAGATAAATTTTACTCGATTGATTGCGCTTTTTGATATATAAAAAGGGTATAATTGCGACAAGTTCCAGAGTAAAAGATTCTCTCGATATCGCCGTGGTGTAAGACAACCGTTCAGAATTGAAACGTTGCTTGAAATGGCTTTATCCGTGTTTGGTGACTGGATCTGAATATCCAAGTACTTCCCTATCGCCTTCCTCTCCCCACGTATCTTCAGTTTCGCAACATCCCCCAATTGGGGATACCATGGTCTCTCTGGCTCCAGACGGAGCTGTCTTGTGAGGTATACACATAAAAAAATATAGAAGAGTCTTGACCAAAACCGTATACCTAAGGTAGAAGCTCTGTAGTTTAGCAAAAAATAAAACTCGGTTTAAAATAATTATTTTTATTAATGAATTTACTAAAGAACAACACACAAAAGAAACATGTCAGAAAATCTTAGTCATAAATGTATGAAAAAAAAACAAGACCTCTAACATTTCCAATTTGGCCCCGTGGAGTGGGTAAAACCGTATACCGGGATTGTATTATGCAGGCTTAAAACAGCCTAGACCTTTCGTCGTAGATAAAGCCAAATATTGATTGTTTCTGTATTTATTGACACGGTATAGTAATGTGAATTCCGTATATTTCTGCTGCTTTTATCTATTGCTTCTTCAACTACACTCAAAATTCCATTCCTCATTTTTTTCTATATCGCAGTCTTGTCTGGTAGCTTTTCTTTGGTAATTACGCGGCTTGTTTGTAAAACGTGTAAACAAATAAAAAAATTCTGTAATAAAAATATTCCGGATCAACGTTTGCTGGCCGGTTTTATCCTATACGGTTGTTCCCCGAGAAAAAAATACAGACATTCTTACACAAATGTTAAAATTGTTACGAAAATCACCTAAAATTCATACAAAAAAAAGTTTAAATATGCAGTAGTTGATATTTCACTCACCTGCAAATTATCATAACTTCAATATCTGTATAAATTACATCAGGATACCGAAAAACTTGTGGTATCTCGCCAGCGAGCAGACATGTACCGACAAGTTTCAAGAGTCGTACAAGGGGTGTATTGCGTGCGGGAATATTTAAAGTAATAAAGCTTTTTTAGTGTAATACGGTTTTACCCCAGTAGTGACTGTTTTTTACAGGACTCCCCTAATACATGTGTCAAAATTACAAAAGTGTGCAACAAGTGAAGAGGAAGATAATTTAGTTTTTAAAAAAGTGTAAAGATTAAGATCAGCAGCCTACCTGTCCGGGTGATTTCTGTAACGGTGGTTTAGAAGCTTTTATTATTTTGAGTAAAATTGACGGCGTTATCAAAATAGTACTTGGATTGATAATAAAAATTACAAATATTTAACAATAAGGAGCAAACTTCAAAGAATAGATAATATCGTATTCTTTTTTTATTTATTTATTTTATTTTATTTTAGGGAAATCAACAGTTTACAATTTGATTAATTTATACAAGTTTAAATTACCTTTCTGAGAAACTAATTATAGATTTCTTCATTATACTATTACATTGTGTATCTAGAAATTAATAATTAACTCGAATTGAAATCTTACAAGAACTAAAAGATATTAGATTAAAAGATATTACATATAACAAAAGGTAGGTAGACATAATATATGTCATTAAATAATATATCATTACATTTATGCATTTTTGCAGTCATTCAATAATTTTAATACAATTTAATAGAATTTTGATTTCACATTGGACAAAACGCGATTCGTGTACATTAGCTAAACAAAAGGAGGCCCTTAGAAAAATAACTCCCCTCAGAGCCAATGTCATCTTTGGAGATACTGTGTGGAGAGTCTTTTTAGGAAAGGAAGGAGAGAAAGTCCTGGAAAGGAAAAAGGTATGAGAGGTGGTTAGAAATCTGGAAGTCAATATGTCCAGGAGTGACGGATACGTACGAATCCATCCCTCCCAGTGCGGTGCAAGGTGATGATACGAGACAATCTCCCCCAAACTGTCTCTGCAAATATGGACAGACGCATCCGCACAAAGACCCGGACAAATCTCACTCCTCGGGCACCTCTGCAAAGTCACCAAACCCTGAGAACCACTTGTGGTGACCTGTGGCAGAAGTGTTGGTTATCAAATAAATGGTTCCTGGGGCGGCGGTAGCCACATAGGCCTCCCACATTGTGAAAACTGAAAATTTATATGAAAACTTCTATTCTGAGAAAGCTAAAGACAAAATTCAAATTGTAGATTAAAAACTGTTCCTAATTGTCTTTTTAATTCATTTTTTTTCTCAGAAATCTGTAGAAAGTATAACAGATTTAGCAGAATCAATAATTATTTAATACACGCAATAATTAAGTACAGAGTTCAGAGACTTAAGACTGTAATAGTTAGCGAAGTGTATTATTGTAGAAAGATATAATGAAGTAGCTAGTAACCTAAGCCTAAGAATAGAATAGATTGCATTGGCGTCCTAGGAATTATAAATATATATATTTATTAAATTAAATGAAGACAATATTAGCGAAACTCAATCGAAAATCTGGAGACAGAAAAATCAGAAAAGGATATTGGCTCCACTGGGACTCGAACCCAGGACCCTTTGCTTACATGGCAAGTGCTCTACCAACTGAGCTACGGAACCCACATCAGTATCGGTCAATCGTGTCTCCAGATTTTCGATTGAGTTTCACTAATATCGTCTTCATTTAATTAAATATTATAATGTGAGATTTTACCAAAGATATTCAAATACAAAAGAGATATGCTATGGTGTCGGCTGACTACGACCTAATTAGAGTAGTTTGCATACGAAAAAAAATTGTTCATTGCGTTGATTTTTTGAAGGTGTGCATTAGTATTGGTTAACAATATAGTTTGAATACGGAAAGAATTCGTTCATTTAGTTTAACGATCGTTTGGTTTATTCGTTAATTATTCGTTCATTTAGTTTATTTGTTAATTAGTTAACAATATCGGCGACACCCGGAAGCGCAGTTCCACCAAGTAAAAACTGAAGATGCACATCTACTTATATTTCAATATCTTTGCATTTTACTCAAAAAGTAAAAAATAAATATTCACTCTAGACTTGCAGAAAAGTTAATAGATGTCGCGTATTAAAAATAAAATAGATACAAATTTTTTCAGACACTATCTATAATAGATAGCATTTAGTTCGAATTGAATCTTGCAATCAGATATAAAGATAGCAGCCAATAATATGTGCGTTAAGAAAATGAAGATAATGTTGGTAGTTCTCAGTCGAAGTATGATACAGTTAAAAGTGATCGAATTGGATATGGGTTCCGTAGCTCAGTTGGTAGAGCACTTGCCATGTAAGCAAAGGGTCCTGGGTTCGAGTCCCATTGGAGCCAATATCCTTTTCCAATTTTTATTTTTATTTTTATTTTTTTTATTCGTTTATTCCAGATCTTGGGGAGGGTGGTGCAGTCCCACGAGTTCCATATTATACATATTTAATACATTAAATTAAAATATTTCAAGATGGAAGAATTTTTTTTTTTACATAATGAAAGGAAATAAATAAAAGAAAATAATAATAATTATTAAGATGTTGTAATAGAAAATTGGAAAAGTTTAGACATATATATTTTTAACGTTAACTTCACACGAGATCCTGAGATAAAATAATTTTTACCTTAGTTCTTAATTGTCCGTAACACCATTTTAGTTTTAGTTCAATCTCCAATTTAAAATTAAAAATAAACTATCAAAACTAATAGTCAATTAGTTAACTAAGAATTATTTAAACTAATGTGACCTCCACCTTTACGAAATTAGCTATATCTTATATACCTATCATAATGATTCATTGAAATATTGAAAGAAAACCTTCTCCTCCTGTAAAATTTTCTATTAGTCGTTTGGACAATTAAGAACTAAGGTGACTGCTGTTTCCTCAGGGCCTAACTCATTTTGAGAAGATGCTGTGCGTAGGGTATTTTTAACCTTTAACTACTTACCATTTAATTTCGCCCCTTAACTACCTACGTGCGATCCGTGGGACCACTGATATATTATTACATTTAATTTAGAATCTATTGCAACAACGAAACAGCTGATTGAATGAAATACTTGTTTATACCCTAAAACTTTATTTAAAAAACAAAATTAACATTCGAACTATTTTTATAATCTTTACCACTGGAGCGATCACGTGAAATAAATAAATTTGCTTTGATTGCTTGAGATTTTCCAGATGGTAATTTTTAAAATTTTTCGTCAACATTAAAAAAATCATACCTTCGAATTTTGACATGAAGACATAAAAAACTTATTATAGTGCTATATAGTCAATGAAATAACCTGTATTGAACCGTTTATTTCATATTTGTAGGATTTATGAAAAAAATATAAAAAAATCGTAAAGTTTATGTTTGCGCGAATCCTGGGTGTTTTTTTACTTGAAACTGCCGTGAGGGATACTTATTCGGGTCAACATGGAATATTTTCAGTTTCTGTATATTGTCTGTGGTATACTTGATAATTAAAGGTGCATTTCTATGGAAAAAGGACTTAATTTTATCCGTAAACAGCTTTTCAAAAATTCGGTGGGAAAAATATATATTAAAAATTTATTTTTAACATTGTTCTAAAATAGTCCACGAAGTTCGGATTTGCAACATCCATGGTCATAATAGATAAAACATTTCAATAGCTTTGTGTTAAAATAAACGGCTGGCACAGGAAATGTTTTAAAAAATTACAATAAATGTTTTACGAATGGTAGGAAAATGTGGTCCATTTTTGGACCGAAATCAATCGCAGAAAAATAAAAGTGGTCCATTTTTCGACCGAAATCGCTCCAGTGGATAAAACAATTTATTTGCTCTGTAAAATATATTATACTTTAGTTTATGTAATATGGCAGACTGGGATTCTACCCTCCCAGCCCTGCTGGAATAAAAACTTAAATAAAAATAAATAAATAAATAGTTTTATTACAAAAATAAAACTATTCTAAGAAAAC
This sequence comes from Limnephilus marmoratus, assembly GCA_917880885.1. Lineage (NCBI taxonomy): Eukaryota > Metazoa > Arthropoda > Insecta > Trichoptera > Limnephilidae > Limnephilus > Limnephilus marmoratus. The sequence goes on along the minus strand of OU862923.1, from coordinate 24,399,977 downwards.
GAGATCTGTGGCATTATGAACTTAAAATTTTGACTTCTTTGTATTATTTTTTAAAATTGAATAAACTAATTATTAAATCAAGCAAAAAAAATCAATATAAAAATTTTTAAAAATAACAAAATTGTAACGCCTAAACATTTACAATTTTTCGCGGCAGATACAGTACATTTATATCAAAAGGTACCTTGCACAAAAAAAAACATAAGTGAGTAGTCTCACGTTTTTTTTGGGATCACATGTGAACCACGTTTTTCGAATTTTTAGTTATTCTGCATCAGAAGTGGTCGATAATTCTTCCCTGATCTGCAGAATACGGCGAATAGAATTCTTGATGTCTTTCTGAACGTGATCGTTTTTTTCTCTACGCTCCATGTGCGATCTAGTAAGCTGTTCTGCCAATTTCTTCAGGAATTTGAATCAGCTTTCAGTATTCTGTGCTTGATAACTTGTAATATTTTCATTGTTTTTATTCATTTTGATACTAAAATAAGTAATTACAAGAAAACGCATAACCACCTACGTGCGATCACACAGAACGCTGCCGTGAAACTTTGAATTACCCAAGTCAGATGCGCGCATGTCCGCACTCGCCGAGCAGCGCGATACTGTTCGGTGTGTAGAAAAGGTACATAGACGCGCTCTGCCGGACGACACACACACATCGAAAAAATTAAACAAAAAAATGCGTTGCGGTCCATGAGACCGATGGTATGTGGTTAAGGGTTAAGGAAAAAGAGGTAGTTCCCGGAAGGAAAAAGACACAAGCGGTGAGTCGAAATCTGGAGGTCAGTCTGTCGAGGGGTGGCGGACGTATAAATCCATCCCTCCCTCTGCATTCAAAAGAGTTCGGCTGGAGAGGTCTCCCTCAACCGGTCTCTTTCTCCCGATTCTGCCTGCTCCCTATCCTGTGGGCAAATACCGGGACAAATATCCGGCACCCCTGCTAAGTCACTAAGCGTAGCGAAAAGGGATAACCGACATGTATAGCAGAGATGTCAGATATCCATATAATAACAATTCCCGAAGTGGCGCTTCCCATATATGCCTCCCAAAATGATGTGTGTATTGTAAGAGAAGCTTTCAAACTGACACATTTTATTACGTCATAGAATACGAAATGAAATCAATGAAACTAAAGCGTTTCCCATCTTTTTGTTATGTTGAAGGATATTAAGGAAGGACAGAAGAAAGTTAGTTATTTAGATTTTGTCATCAAAACAAACAATAGCGATTTGATAAGTCGGATGTTCGGATGTTCTGGGGCGGTACTGCGAGACTGTAACGAAATTCAAAAGTACTAGATCGTATGTAATTACTACGTTTATTACCTTATTCTTCTCAAATCGGTTCCTCATTGCTGAGTATCATTACCCCTACTCCAATATCCGGTGGAGAGGGCTCCTCCACTCCAAGCGGTGCTGCGCTGCATGGAGATCTGCGGACACCGATGGACCAACCTTGAAACAATCTGAATTGTTTGGTTTAAGACAATATACCCTAAAATATATTCAGAATCTTAACGACGTAAGTAAAGAAGTCATTTATACAAATTGCGACTCGCAACCCGAGTATTGGACGGATCTACAGTCGAATTTGCCGTATCAAAGAAAAAAAGAAGAAGAAAAATAATGTGAGGATGTAATAATGTAATAATAATGTGCCGGCGTATTGTACAAAGGTACGGTTGAATTCACCCTAGCAGGCCTTGAGGTTCGACCTTTCTGAACACAATAGTAAATAATACGAGTATGTATTGTATTAATAAAATCAAAATTAAATTTTTTTCTTACCTTATTTTTTTTTTTTTTTTTTACTTTTTAAAAAGAAAGACAAACATTCCCGGGTTACGAATAACCCAACAATGTTTGAAAATCTCCTACTACCACCACAGAAAGCCGAAAATGTTGCTTGTGTTGTGATGGAGGACTTAGCCAGCCGAGGAATTGAACACGCGACGCCCGGATGGGATCCAAGCGCTATGCCCACTCAACCACTGACCACATACATTCCATCATACGTTCTCGATTTTGGAGATAATGTTTACGCTTAGAAATACGACTTTTTTGTTGTTATCTTCCCATTTTCGCAAAACAATATTATTATTTACGTACGTGTATATTAAACAAATCACGAAACGTAGGTCGACAGGTCTGTATGGCGAGCTGTCTGGACAGCGAATGACGAATATTTGAAAGGCACATAGGTTACACATAGGTTAGAATTAAAAAACGTAAGCGCCTGTTGTTAAAATATTTAATTAATCACGGTTTATTGAAAAAAGAGCAAAAATTTCGCGATGATTGTCTTTAGTTTTATTTAAAAAAACGCTGTGAATTTTTTCATACATATAACTTGTAAAATAACTGAAAAGAAATGTGTTAATAATAATTTTTGGAGCATACTTTGTGATTTTTTTCTATCGAGGGAATTTTCTATAATTTGCGTTTCGGCGCGATCAATGTCTAGATATTATCTTCAAAAATAACATATATTTTTTAAGAGCTTAAAAACTTCAAATGTTTAAGGGAGATTTGTAAGAAATCGGTAGAAATTGGGAGAACCGAGGCTTAATTCATCGTCTAGAAAAATAAAATTTGGTGCTTAAAATGTATTAATGGTAAGGTACTATTTTTATAAATCTAAAATATAAATAACTCAATATAATAATTCCTTGTGGGGCATGGAAATAAAAAAAAATTGTTAGAGTTACGAATTCGCCAGAAATGATTAAAATGTGAGTTTTGAGCAAACAAAAATTATTAGGGTTGTGTACCGCCTAAAAGTCAAATAATTCAAGGAATATGGTATTTTGGCTAAAGATTATCAACTAAAACCATTTTACTAAAAGTAAAGCTTTTTTTATGGAATATCAACAGGAAATTAGTATTATGTAATTACAATCTACGCCTCTGGTAAAGTAAGTTTCTTATTTCAAAGAATCGGCAATAATTATTGATTTCTCTCATCTAGCAAGACAACTCCTTAAGTACGAGTATGTCTAAAATCCTCAGATCAAGTTTAATAAAGCCGAGTACAAAGCGATAATGAATCTTGGGATCAAATTATTTCAGCGCTCTTTAATAAAAAAGAAATCGCAATTTAAAAATACTTCATTTCGTTAGCTGAGAAAATAATACTTATTCCTTTGAAGTGAACAGAAGCAAGATAATTTAATTATTTGGAACGTGATTCGAATTACTGGTACTGTAATGTGGGGTGAAGCCGGTCAAAAAAATATTCATACTTTTTTTTATATCAATAATAAAGAAGTAAATAAAATATATTTGACAATAAATTGTTGCCTATTAATACGTATTATTTTCTTTGATTATATCGACTCTCAAAAGGATCACTGCTTAACTCCACCCGGTGTGCAGCTGGTTGTCAGCAGTACCTCTAATATAATATATATCTACATAATAAACGGTTCCATGCCTACTGAGAATAAATTCAACTCAACCCTCTTTGAAAAGTCATTTAAAGCTATGAAAAACAATTATTTTAAAATAGCCCATAACCCTACCAAACGTAACCTATTTAAACAATTTTTTATGACTTTTCTGAGGTGGTTCTGGTTTCATTCTGCTTTATCCGGTCATTATGAACACAAGTAGGTATCCCTTTCATTGAACACTTAAAAAACTCTATGTACTATGATGTTTTGTGGTTTGTTTATACGTAGTACATTATGAACCAATTTATAAATATACCTGTACTATCATCATCATCATCATCATCTTCTTCCCCTTATCCTATTCGGGTCGGGGACCCATTGAATCGACAAGGCTCCTCCGTACGTCCCTGTCTTGTGCTAATTGCTCGGCCTCTGTCCATGGTAGACCCATCCTCTCCTCACACAGTTTCTGGAGTTGCCTCGCTCAACTGTGTCTGGGGCGGCCCACTGGACGTCTACCCTCTGGAATCGCACTCAGTATCTTCCTCGGAATTCGGTCATCAGACATTCTTAGTACATGCCCAAGCCACCTCAGTTGCGATTTTTCTATGAAGAGTAGCAGTGGTTCAATGTTTACATCATCTCGGATCATCGAGTTTCTTATATGATCCCATTTCGTAACCCCTGCTACTCCTCTCAAGTACCTCATTTCGGCAGCTTGGACTCTAGAGCGTGTTCGTTCATTTAGAACCCATGTTTGGTGACCGTAAGTGAGCGTCGGGCGGTATACCGTAAACACTACCATCTTTGTCTTGATGCTGAGCTCGGCTTTTCTTATCACTGAGCTGTAGAGAGGACGCAAAACACTGCTTGCCGCACTTATTCTTCTATCAATTGTACCTATACTAAATTAAATTATTACATGGTTATAGTACCTATTATGAAAGCCATAGAATGTCATTCGGCAATTTCGCCTGAGATGTGAAAGGTTCGTAAAACTTAACTAATAATTAATGTATATGTCATAGTAATAAAAAGGAAGATAGTGTGTGGAGAAATAAGAGAAATTTTGATGTGAAGAATTATGTGCTAACGAATTGTAATTGGCGGTTGACTGTGCATTTAGCAACCTGTCACTGAAAAGCTTCTTGAAGCACAGTAGCAATGTTGATATTCGAAAAGGCATTGGTATTTCATTCCAAAGTTTTGATAAGGAATAGCTGTGACGTCCCACAAACAAAGAGGTTGTATGTTGTAGAGAACGATACTCAACAACTGGGTAATTGGGTTTTGTACGCTGGCAACTCAAGCTGACGGATCTTGCGCTGTATTCCGTTCGGCAAATGTACCGAACTTGATTCGTTTTCTGACGGCCCGATCAGCTGCTCACGCGTAGAGTGTCGCTCCCTACTTAATCCTTCTGATAATTACTTGTCGTGTTTTACAAGATCGAATAAACTTTAACTTCAGTGTAAAATACTTTCTTTCATTTTAAATATCATGGTACACTTTGGTAACCTAATGTGGAGTCAGATAAATAAGTAAGTAACCAGGCGGATTGCCCGAACAAGAGGCTGGCGAGGCCCGCCATTACAAATCTACCTACCAAAATGTCTTTCTTTACTCTTTTATACCCCGTTTAAAAGATTTATGACTATTGTACCTATATGTTACCTAATATTTACCTATTTACATTTTATTTTTTAAATTTATATTGTTTTAATAACTACGCTAAACAAATAACAGTTACTATATTTTAAACATTTTTTATTATTTTATTTTTGTCTTCTTTTTATTTCCTCTTTTTATTTCGTCAATTTTGTTTCTTTTTTTGTACAAATCATGTTCCACATGTTCATACCCATAATAATTTGACTGCCCTAAAACGGGAATTCAAAAAAAGTACCTATAAAAATACCTAAGTTGGGCAGTCAAAAAAATTTAATAAATTATGTATGTAAATGTATAATCTTGTGCTAAATAAACAAATAAATAAATAAATAAAATAAAAAATAAATATTAGTTAAGGTAATTCTTTTACTTCGATTTATGTAGGTAGGTAGGTACCTACATTTTTTTCATTGTGATTACTGAAATGACGAATATTAAAGCATGATTGATTTCACCATCATGTGTTCGGTGATTTTGTTTGAAGTTAGGTATTCAGTGCTTTCGATAATAATATTATTATTTCACTGATTAGAACCAAAAATACACTGACAACTCGTTTTTAAAACAATACTATTGTACATTCATAAATACAAAATACGAAAAATAACAACAAACACCCATATTGGAAACCAACCCATCGTAAAATAATTTTTTCTCCCTATTTTCTATTTTATCCCTTTCTGTCACCAATAAGGTGTCATATTTTCTATTTCCATCTCTTTCACTCATTGTTTTATTTTCTTATTTATGTGTCTGTACGTAATTAGCTTTAGTTAATATAATAAATAATAAGCCCTGACGAAGCTTGAGCTGATCGTAACCCGGTCGCTGTTAAATAGTAATAGAAAAAATAGTGGTGTATTACAAAGTGTATTTTTTCATTTAATACAATATATAATGTCAAACCCAAAGATATTCTTCAAACCCCAAAATATTTGCTACCTTCGATAAAAAATATTGTGTTTCCAAAATGACTACAATACACGAAAATAAAATACTTATACATTAGTTGCTTGCGTACTCCCTTGTAATTATTAAAATATATTAAACTGACTTCTTCCCGTGGCTTCGCTCGCATGGTATTAGGGGATTCCCACTCCGTCTCCTCCACCTTCCCTCTCCCCACTCCACTCCCCCCATCAACCCCCTCCCCCTCTCCCTCCACCCACCCATCCCCTCACCCCCTACCCCTCCATATTCACTGTCCCCTCAACGCTCCCCTCATCAACCCCCTTCCCCCCCTTCCCCTCGCCACACCCTCCTCCATCCTTTCCGTTCCCCTTTCTTCCCTCCCCCCTCTCCCTATCTAAACCACCTCCCCCCACCCTCCTCCCCCCCCCCCTTTCCCCATCCTACAACACCCCCTCTCCCCCTCCCTCCTCTCTCCTCTAGCATTCCACACATTCATTCACGATATATTCAGTTTTAAAACTGCTCGCGAGCCACCATTATATTTTTTATACAAATTTCATAATGCCAGAACTCAACGGTAGTTTTATACAGGGTGTTAAGGGACGTACTTGACTTACTTTATCCAGTGATTCCTGACATTATTTCGAGTAAAAAATGTGAAGGAAATTTTGGTCTCCGGTGACTTTTTTTGACGACTTTTTTTTTCAATTTTTTTTTCTTCAAAATCAAACAAAAAAAAAATTCTTCCGTATGTCGTCACTGGTCACTCAGCCGGGTGTCAGACGAACCCTTTGCCCCGCCTTCAACTATTCAACAACTACCATTTTTTTATGTTTTAGTAGAAAAAAAAAAAATGTCACCGGAGACCAAAATTTCATTTACATTTTTTACTCCAAATAATGTCAGGAATCACTGGTTAAAGTAAGTCAAGTACGTCCATTAACACCCTGTATAAAATAACAAACAAAAATAAAATAATTATCCAATTCGGTGCAGTCGTTCGGGTTTATGCGCATACATAACTCTTGTAATCGAGTCGGGAAAACTGGCACTCCTTTCAGTCTTGGACATGAGTGCCGCTTTTGACACGATCGACCATGATTTTCTTATTAAACGATTAGAAGAATCCTTTGGTTTAAATGGCGGCGTTAAAACCTGGCTGACATCGTACTTGGGTAACCGTACACAAGCCGTAAAGGTAGGGAAAACCAATCAAAATATGCAACCCTTTCATCTGGAGTACCCCAGGGGTCTGTTCTGGGCCCACTTCTTTTCATACTCTTCACAAATGATGTCGCTAAAATAATCGAATCATTTGGCCTTCTATCTCACTGCTACGCTGATGACCAACAAGTTTACTTTTACTGCTTACCAGAGGAAGGAGACAGTCTAAAAACTCGCATAATTGAGTGTCTAGAAGCAATTACCCGCTGGATGACCTCAAATAGATTAAAACTTAATCAGTCAAAGACTGAGTTTCTTTGGACCGCCACAAGCAGACGTCAGCATAACATTGATAACTCCCCAATAACCATTTCCGGAAGTGACATCACTCCAAAGACTTGTATAAAACTACTGGGTGTCAATCTGGACGCTGATTTTTCCCTTAAAACTCAAGTGAACAGAACCGTAAGCACGGGATTTTTTCAATTGAGGCAAATTAAAGCAGTAAGGAGAAACCTGCCAACTGATGCGACTAAATTACTAGTCAATTCGTATGTGGTTTCACGCTTAGATTATTGCAATGGAATATATGCAAGTCTTCGAAAATATCAAATCAACAAATTACAATCAGTTTTCAACGCTGCAGCAAGACTTATCACCGGCCTATCTAAATATTCCCACATTTCAGAGCATCTCAAAAATCTACACTGGCTTAAATGTCCTGAAAGGATCCAGTTTAAGCTCTGCTGGATGGTATTTAAGTCCCTTAATGGAATGGCTCCGGCTTACTTATCGGAATTGTGTATTCCAGAAAATTCCAATTATCGTCAGTCAACCCTGAGGTCAGCAGCGTCATCAGCTATCGGAAGGTTAAAGGAACCAAAGCGCACACCAGATACTAAGTTCGGTGAGCGCGCTTTCGGAGTGTCAGGACCTAAAGCCTGGAATGGACTGCCATATGACTTAAGAATGATCACAGACGCGGCGGAATTTAGAGCTAGACTTAAAACTCACCTTTTCAGACATTCGTATCCATAAACTCAAAAGCTTTCACCTTCACATTCAATGCCCTCGACACCGTAAATAACTAACCTGTAAAAACGTAGAAAAAAAGAAAAAAAAATCTCTAATAGTCCTAAATTCTCCAGTATTTTAAAATAAATACCAACTCTACTTTTGCCACTAATCTATTCTTAAATGTAATACTAGGGTAGCAAATAATGTAAAATCATGCAATGTCCAGTGTGTTAACTGTAATGTCCTCCGCGTGAAACTTTCTAATTAAAGTGTGTTTATCGGAAGTGACTAGCCAGGTAAGTATGTTTCTGTATCCATTTATAAATAGTAAAATTAGTCAGAACCTAAGCATTCCTAATAAATTGTACAGCGCTCTTGAGGTGATTCTTCACAAAAACGGCGCTTTATAAATTATCCAATTATTATTATTATTATTATTATACATTTCGGTGATTAATTTTTAGAGATAGTTATTAAGTACGACGCCAACAAAGCATTCTTTTTAGGTTGAATTACCTAATTTTAAAAAAAAACATCGTTTCCAAGGGGACGATTGGTTTTTTATTTCTGACGTTTGCAATAAATCGATTTTTTTAGGGACAGAAAACGTATGATAAATAATTTCATAACGCCAGGACTTACCAATATATTTAGCCTATAGTACTCGCAAATAATGTAGCTTTCTATTAGTGAAAGAATTTTTAAAGTCCATTCAGTAGTTTTTGCGTGAAAAAGTAACAAACATATATCTATTCATCCATACAAACTTTCGCCTTTAAAGTAGGATATTAGTAGGATATAAAAATAAATACTTGCAAAACTTAACATAGGTATACGAGTAGGTATGTATAATTCGATTTAATTTAATTTTTGAAAGAATTTATAAATATTATTCATTAAAGAAAGATAATTCTATTTTTACTATTTCATTCGGTTTGACTGTTAAGAATTTCCAGCTTTTAAGAAATTCTAAATTTTAATTATATTTGCGATTTCACTCCACCCGATCGACTTCACCTAATTTTCCGGTTTAAGTGTATTAACATTAATTAATTAGTCCATTAATCTTTGTAAGTGCATTAATTTTCTGTAAATTATGTAGGCATACCTTTAAAAGTTTTATTTTGTCTGTATTCAAGTAGAGTTCACGTGGACTTACATTAAACACGCATTGTTTGATATCACACGCAATAATCAAGGAAATGCATTATTTTAAAGCAAGGAGGCACAAAAAGAGACGACTTAATTATGTTTATTTATAGCATGCGTTTGAAACACTCGTTAATAATTATGCAAATGAATAAAACAAGGAATTTCATCTTCATTTAAATTAGGGAATTAAAAAATAGTTTAGAAAACGACTAAAGAAAATATCTAATTAAATGAAGACAATATAAGCGAAACTCAATCGAAAATCTGGAGACAGAAAAATCAGAAAAGATATTGGCTCCGCTGTCCCATGATGAATGAATCCCGCTGAACGTTGATTTTTCACATGTATATTTTTTTTAAATTTAAGATGAGGCTTTTTAAAATCTCAGCTTAAAAATTAGTCAAATAATTTACACGAGTTCAAGTTTTGTTCTAAAAAGAATATATTATTATAATAATAAGTACATCACGTAAAATATTCTGGTTTCTTATCAAGGTTTTTATATTTATGTTGATATATGAGAAGATCTAGTAATTTATTAAGATTTACGCCGATTTAAAAAGAAACGTTGTCGCCAAAAAATAACGTAAGAGCTCTGGACTCCTATATTTTATATACAGTGTGTTAAAAGACTTACTTTAACCAGTGATTCCTGACATTATTTGGAGTAAAAAACATAAATGTAATTTTGGTTTCCTAATTTTGGTAATAGCAGGTATTGGAAAGTTGGGGGTGGGATAAGAGGTTGATCGGTTACTCGGCTGAGTGACCAGTGACAACAAGACGAAGAAAAAAATAAACATTCGTCGAAAAGTCACTAGAGACCAAACTTTATATAGTATTGGTATTGCATATTATTTATATTATATTATTTTATATAATTTATATTATATTATTTTATATAATTTATATTATAATATGTTTTATATAAAATAAAATAAATACTAGGTATATATGTAAACTTCTATGCACCAGACGTGATAATGATAACAGTTGTCTGTTCAAGAAAGACTTTCAATTTATAAAGGTGAACAATTTCAGGACAAGTTAGGAAAAAAATTACCTTATTTTGGACACACGCACACGTCCACAACACACTTATTTCAATTTATCTCTTTATTTTTCTACATATATATATACAAAAATGGTGTTAAGGGACGATCTCGACTTACTAACGAGTGACTCGTCTCATTATCTGGATTAAAAAATGTAAATGAAATTTTGGTCTCGGGTGCAATTTTTGTTGTTTTTTTTTCAACTTAAAACAAACAAAAAATTGGACAGTTAGGAGTGAGGATTTGATTGGTAACTCGGCTGACTGACCAGTTAGGACATGTGGAAGAATTTTTTTTTGTTAGGATTAAAATTTAAAAAAAAAAATCGCCAAAAGTCACCGGAGACCAAAATTCCATAAATATTTTTCTCCAAATAATTTTAGGAATCACTGAATCAAGGAAGTCAAGTACGTCCCTTAACATCCTGCAAATTAGTTGCTCTATCGAAAAACAATCTGAAATAAATAGGAATATTATGTCATTAAAATATACATTTTGTGTTTTTTTTTATATTAGCTCAACACAGGAGGCCCGGAAAAAAATAATTCCCCTCAGGGCGTATGTCATCTTTGGGGATGCTGTGTGGAGGGTCTTTTTGGGGAAAGGAAGGAAGGGAAGTTCTGGGAAGGAAAAGGGTACGAGGGGTGGGTTGGAATCTGGGGGTCAGTGTGTTCAGGAGTGACGGACGAATGAATCCATCCCTCCCACTGGGGTGCAAGGAGATATTCCGAGAGAGTACGGCTGAAGAAGTCAAAGGGACTCCCTCAACAATTCTCTCCCGATCCGGCCTGCCATACAGTTGGTGGGCAGATGCATCTGCCGCCAAGTCGCGGACAAACCTCACCCCATGAACCAGGGCACCCTTGCTGAGTCACCAAACGTAGCGAACCACTATGGATGACCAATGGCAGAGGTGTTGGTTATCCAAAAAATGGTTTCCAGGGCGGCGGTACCCAAGCTCACCTCCCAAGTTGAAACAAGTATTTTATTTCATCAATTTTCTTTCTTTTTTTGTACAAAGCATGTTCCACGTGTTCATACCCATAATAATTTGACTGTCCTAAAACGGGATAATACTCCTAGTTGGGCAGTCAAAATTTAATAAATTATGTATATAAATGTATAATATTGTGCTAAATAAACAGATATAAAAAAATAAAATAAAAAATTCAATTATTTTTATTAAGAATCTATGCAAATATTCCTACAGGTTTCGAAACCTTACTGTGACATTTTAAGGAAAGCAATGAAAATAGCAGTAATATTTTTTTTTGCATCTTGTTAATGAAGAACTTTTGTTCACTCTATCTGCTAATAACTATTACGCGTGGAATTCTATTAATTGGCTTTATTTTCCCGAAAGTTTTAATTTCTGCCTAAAACCATTTTCATGTTTATGATCTACTAGTATTTCCTCTTCGTACAATTTAAATTTATTTGACTCTCAAATGGGTGGGTGGCTGATCCTAGGATTAGCAAAAGACCTTGAATTAAAGAGCGGCCTTTTGGGATAATGGCCGGCTTTCAAAATGCGTATTTATTTTATCTAATTAAGAGACTTTGTAACACTTTGGAGGCTGCGTGCATTAAGAAAATTAATTTACGTAATAATGAACGTGGCTGTAATTTATTCTACATAGTTTCATTTGATTTGTAACAGAATTAAAGTTTGCTGTAGTTGGGTGAATCATATTGATGTTATGATTACCTAATTTCTTCTGAAGATAATTTGTCAAAACTGGACGTCAATATCAAAGCTTTAATATAAAGAGAAGATTTTTGAAGGGGACCCCACCACTTTCCCAACGGCGATATAAGGAAACACATGGTTTCCTCCTTCGACGCACACGTCAAGATTCTACATTTTTATTGAACGAAGCTTCATTTATTTGAACGACTCTAGACCCTCCAATGTCCATGCATACGGGGTTAGTAAGCAGTATGCAAGTACTTACATTAACATTATCTAAAGAGAAGATCTAAGCAACGCCGATGACGAAGACAGCCGGAATAAATAAGCTCGATGAAACGACTCTGGATCCAATATAATAATGCATACAGAATTATATTTGAATACAGAAGGTACAGCAGGGCTTCAATAATGTTTACGGAACTAGGACTTTGACATTGGAGGACCCACCACTTACCCGCCCTGGTATAGGTGACAGATGGTTACCCCTTCAAGGCTCTTGCAAGGACTCTAATTTTTTGGGTAAAAACGACTCTACATTTGATAACGAAACTAGATCTCCAATGTCCCTGCATACGTTGTTAGTAAGCAGTATGCAAGTGCTTAGCGGGAAATACAGATACAATATGTGTTAGTATGACAAAATATAGACAAGACAATGGGACAGGTTGGTGAAAGTCCACGAGGTGGCAAGCGCTGGGTGATTGTATACAGCGTACCCTACAAGCACCTGTTTGGGAAGAAGACACAATAGATAAGTAATAAGGGAATGTCAAACGGTTGGGAGTCCTCTTCAATCGATTGGCAGTTCCAGCAAGAAAGCGCATGACATTCGGTCTAGTCGTGAATGACACTCAGCTTCCGCGCCCCCTAGCCGGTTCCTCGTTGATGCCTCAAAGAAAAGTAAATGGGAGATTGGGGGGAAATACCCGAAGACCCTAAGGAATTCAGCGTCGAGTAGCCGGAGGCAAGGCAAAGGAGAGCCGAGGTCACCCCCCCAAACCTAAAGCCTGCACATGTTGCTGGGGGTGGCGCAATTAATTTTAGAGGGCACCGTGCCATCGTCGACCGACTCCTGTTGATGCAAGGACGAGGTCTAACGCACCCCCAGAAGGGGAAAAATAGACATAACAAAATAAATATAGCAGTTCAGTTCAGCCTTCTGAGCGAAGCAAAGTAGCATTGCGAGACTAAAAAGAAAAAGAAAACAAAGATACCAAAACAAACCTAAAAAAAAAACAAAGTCGAGTATGTTAGTTGAATCAATAGTGTTCCTTGGAATATGAAGCTGGAAAAGAGAGAAAATCCCAAAAAATTGATGAAAAATAATGAAAACAATAAACACTGATAAAACACCGTGTAGCACAGCTTAGTGAAATCTAAAATAAACCATGTGAAAAGAAATAAAATAAGCAAAAAAAAGGTAAGTCACAGAAATATAAAAGAAATAGGAACAAAATTTATACAATAGAATTAGATAAAGATACCTAAGATAGAGATGATATTATAACAAAAAATATATATATATATATGTATACAGATATAAAGCATAAAACATAAAATTCTAGCAGTAGATGTAATAAAGTAAAGAGAATGTCCGTGGATTCAAGAGCAGATACACCTGGTACCTACATGATTTTACAGCTAGTCAGCAACTCTAAGATCAGGCCATCTCTCGACCCAGACTTTCGTAAATTTCCTCAAACACTCAAAGTTCACCTTATTCGAAACGAGATCCGCGTTCCAAGCTGGTCTCGTAGTAACTTGCAAGCCATCAAGCATTTCCTCTCGGGCATCCGTCAAAATCTCGCAGTGCCACAGAATGTGCTCGGCTGTTTGATCAGTATTACCGCAAGCGCAGTTAGAATGGGGTGATAGAGAGAGACTATGAAGTCTCCCTCTGAACTCCCCATGACCGGACAGAAGTTGGGTCACATGATAATCCCTAGTGATGTAAGCCCCTTCCATTTTGAGTTTAACTGACAGGAAGAAGGAGAATGTCCACCTTCCCGTATTTGACCTATCCCAACGTTCCTGCCATTCTCTCAAAGTTCTTTCTCGCATCTTTTTAAGAAGTCCTGGGAGGGAAACCACTCCACCTGGTATTAGCTCAATACCATGATGTGTGGCAGTTCTTCCTCTTGTTAGATTAGATCGGAATTAGGACTCCATGGATTCGCCAGCCTGATGAGACACCGGGTCACTGGAGCAAGGATATGGCTAATGTCCTCCGATAACATGGTGGTGACCGCAGCCCTCCAGCACCAAACGCCACTCCTGAGTGAGCGTTGGGCCCGAGCTCACTCAAGACCACGCCCTGCATAAAAATGGATCATTTATTTTTAATATTATCATTTTTTTTTTCAATTTATGTGCTTGTTTCTTTACTGTGTAAATATATAAATATGTTTAACTATATAGAACGTGGGGGATTGCTCCTCCCCACATCCTGGAATAAAGAATTATTTTTTATTTTTAACTTTATGAGTAAAACCTCAAATTGTAATATGTAAGTAAATGAAGACAATATTAGCGAAACCCAATCGAAAATCTGGAAACAGAAAAATCAGAAAAAGATCACCTCTGGGACTCGAACCCAGGACCTTCTGCTTACATGGCAACAGCTCTACCAACTGAGCTAAGGTGCCTATATCCAATTCGGTAACTTTTAACTGTATCATGCTTCGACCAAGAACTATCAACATTATCTTCATTTTCTTAACGCACATATTATTGGCTGCTATCTTTATAAATGACGGAAAGATTCAAACACTAAATGCTGTCTAGATTGTGTCTGGATAATTTTTTAACAATTTTATTTTTAATATGCGACATCTTTTGACTTTTCTGCAAGTCTGGGATGAATATATATTTTTATTTTTAACTGTAAGAGAAAAATCTCAGATTGTAATATTTAATTAAATGAAGTTATGAAGACAATAATTAGCGAAACTCAATCGAAAATCTGGAGACAGAAAAATCAGAAAAATATATTGGCCGACTATAAAAATGAAGATAATGTTGGTAGTTCTTAGTCGAAGTATGATACAGTCAAAAGTGACCGAATTGGATATAGACACTTTAGATCACTTGGTAGAGCTGTTGTCATGTACGCAAAAGTCCTGAGTTCAAGTCCCAGAGGTTTTTCTGATTTTTTCTGTGTCCAGATTTTCGATTGAGTTTCGCTAATAAATTAAGAATTATTATTATTATTATTATAAATCTGACTTTTTGATCTAGGGGTTCCTGAGAAGGACAGTTTCTTTAAAGGTGATTAGTTCCTAACAACCTATAGAACTCATGTCTTATAGTTTTATTAAGTAGCCACCTCTGGGCTGAGCTCCAAACTACTTGATAAATATGCCTTGTCTAATGCATGGAAGAAACGTAGATGTAATATTTCAATTTCACCGGTATTTCAATTGAGTTAGCTCTGTGGAACTTGACACATTAACATGACGTTTTCAAAGCAGGTTACAAGTTATAATAAACTGTTACAAATGAGTTGATTTTTTTTAATCATCAGGCCCAAGGAACGGAAAAGTAAGTACAAAAATACAACAAGAAATATAAAAAATTCAATATTAACTTACTTCATATCAATATGCACTTAGCGTTGTTGACACTGCAATAGGTCGTATGTGAAAAAAAATGTTTTTTTTATGCAAGTATCCAAATTTCTGATCTTTACATATCATATGACTAAGAACACTTTTACTAAACCTCCAGATTGATTGGCAATTTGCTATTTCTTGTGATGGTCTCGCCGTGGATAATCCAAATCGTCACTAGTCAAGTGATTAACAGCGTATTACAGTATCAACAATGATATTATTTTCCACAAAGATAATAATCGTTTTACGTACCGTGATAATCTAAACTTTGATACCTAACACGTTAAATGTTTGATAATAAAATTTACTGGCTTTTAACAGAAATTAATAAGTTATAAGTTAATTTATTCGATCAAAACTTCAAATACCTGGTATTTCATTCACAAAATAAGCGAAACTGTAAAATTCCGAAAGGAATTCAGTAATGAACGCCCAAATGTAATTTATCGCCTCAAAGGATGGACGTAAATTGCAATTTACAGCCTCTAGGTAAGACCATTTCTACGTTTTACCTACGTGTTTTTAACTTCCTAGTAGATTTTAATCACGCACTACTTCTTCTTTTAGTTGTTGGTAAATTACACAAAAGACCGAAAATTTTTTATAACTTGAAAGGATCTTGCTCTAACTGAAGTGGTTTGAAAGGTAATTTTAAGATTAGAGTTTTCAATAAATGTTCAATATTTAGACTCTAATTACCAAAAATAAAACTTGTTTTATCTTCAAACATTGGTTATATTTGCGCATTTTATTACTTGTATTACACAGTACATCAACAACGGTATGTTTGTGCCTTTAACGGAAAAAAACTGAGATTTTTTTATATGAATACCGCATAAGAGTCCCAACTGCTCCCGTCTGTAGACAGTGAGACAATGGCATCCCCAATTGGGATATGTTGTGAGGCTGAAGGTAGTTATGAGAGGAAGGAGATAGGGAAGAGGAAGGTTGGGAAGTACCTGGCTATTCAGATCTGGTCACCAAACACGGCTAAAGCCATTTTAAGCAACGTTTCAATTCTGAATGGTGGTCTCCCAGGGCGACACTGAGAGTATCTTCCACTCTTGAACGTGCAGCAAATATACTATATATTATTTTAAATGAATAAATTGTGAAATAACACAAATTAATCAAATTAAATTTATTTTCAACGCCGGGATTCGATCCCACGACCTTCGGAATGCTAGCAAGAGCCTTACCGCTGGAATACGCCGGCCGTCAAATCACGGACTGATCAAATTCGTTATACCTCTTTTGTATCTATAGATATTATGTTTGATAGTTTTAAAGGGAGACTACACCACGATTTGTATTGTTTCTTGTAGTATTTCATGATTGATCATGCTTTACTTAAATAATTTGTGCGTAAAGTACTTGTACCTTTTCCTAATTTAATTCCTCCCGACAAATACTTTTGTCCATCTACCTACCTTATTCCGACCAAGAGTCATCATTTGTGATAGTATTCAGTTGAAAATTAAAAGATATTCTGTCAACATCTTGCTGTGGGGGTCATTTGAACCGGTTGGAGCTCCTCCTTGGCGCCAGTTCGCCCCATGGGGAGGGGATAGAGCCTCGCTTGAATCTAAAATGTGTGACGTCATCATTCTTGCCGTGGGCAGCGCGAAGCTAACATCTATACATTTAACGAAATAGCACGCTAAAACGCCAAGCTTGTGCTATACAACATACCTACATATCAATGTGCACATAGCGAATGTAAGCGGTTCCTTAGTGTGCTCGTCGCTGGTTACAGGGGTAAGTAAATTATGAAACATTTGTAAAAGTGTCTTAACTAAACACGGTAACAAAATATTGCTTTGTGAAAACGGGCGAATCTTTTCGGGGTGTACATTGAAAGGTCTATTCATTCAAAGCAGTTTTTGCTTTTAAGAACTAAATGGTGATATTATAGTGCGAGATGCCTATATACTGTCAGATTGATTTTTCAACTAATCACAGTCATCTTCCCCTCTTCGCCCCCCCATAGTTTGGTTTTACCCCTCACCTGTATCTTCTCGTCTATCCATTTGGATGTCTATGATCGAAACCGATAAAGCCATCGCGAGGTCGCGAGTTTGTGGTGGTGATTGTGATGAACCAGCGAAATTGAAGTCAAGAGAAGAAATAATATAAAAAAGTAGGTATATCGGCATCCCTGACTTTTTCCCAGTCTCTCCGCTTTGTGACGGTACCTCGTGTATGTACCGATAAGGCATTTTTATTTTATTTTAATGCTGAGGGATAAATTTTACCGCCAAAACGATGTTTGTTTACGTTCACGTCATTCCGCGCCCGCAAGTTTGTTCTATCCCCGTAACAGCTGATTTGCAGCCACTAACGTTCATTATGTGACTTTGTTTCGATCCGTAAGAAATTTGCGATTTTGGGTCGTTTTGAAAAATAATAATTATTATTTGATTAATATTTGTAATACGGTGTCAGAAAAATAGAAAAATAAACTTAAAATCTTTATTCGATCTGTATATCGATAATTGAATGCAAGAATTGAAAGAGATGGGGTTGGGCGCGAAATTGAGTAATCTGAAAGTATGTTGCCTGTTGTACGCTGATGTTGCGGGGCTGATTTCTAACAGTATGGAAGATCTACAGTCTCTCGTGTCTAGTATGAACGAAGTTTGTACGAAGAATGAGTTAATGATGAATGTGAGTAAGTCTAAAGTCATGGTATTTGAAAGAGAGAGTATGAAAACAATGTGCAACATAGTTGTGAATGGTGAGTATTTGGAGCAGGTGGATGAGTTTGTGTACTTGGGAAGTATGTTTACGAGAGATGGAAGGGCTGACAGAGATATCGAAAGAAGGGTAAATTCAGGCAACTCTATTAATGGAGGACTGAACGCCGTTGGCGCCAACAAAAGACTGTCCAAAGAAGCAAAGTTAGCCGTCCATAATGGGGTGCTGGTACCTACCCTGATGTATGGCAGTGAGGCATGGAACTGGCAGAGGAAGGATGAAAGTAGACTGAATGCTGTAGAAATGAGATCCCTGAGGCGTATGTGTGGTAAAACCATGTACGATCGTGTGAGAAATTTGGAGATCCGCGAAGAATGCAAGGCTGATGTATGCGTAATGAGTAAGATTAAGAAAGGGACGCTCAGATGGTTTGGGAATGTAGATCGAATGAACGAGGAAAGGAGTGTAAGGAGAATATATGACGCAATTGTGAATGGGAAAAGAAGTCGGGGACGCCCGAGAAGACATGGCACGACCAAGTGAATCAAATACTTGAGTAGGGCTATGTGAAAAGTCGGAATAATAGAAGAGCATGTATGAGACGATGTATGAATGTGAACGAGGGAAAAGGAGTTGTTTGGCGGTTCGTCCTCTCTGCCTACCCCTGCGGGAAACGGCGTGATGGTTAGTTAGTTAGTTAACTTAAAATCTTCCAAACATTTTAAACTTACAACCTTCATTTCTGAAAATACCCCTTTCTATTTCGACTTCCGCAAAGCCATAGTTTACTGAAACAATCTCTAAATTGAACGGATTTTCACCGGAAATTAGTTGCTCAGGGCTCCGCCGCGCCGGCGCGACTGATAGGTAATGCAATAATCCAATTACCGGATTACACGAACAAAATCAATCGGCTTAATGTGCAGAAACTAAATCAATTAATTAGACCAAAGACAAACACCTTTGATACGTTAGTTTGTTTACTGAGCGAGTAAGTCAACTGTACATAGATGGCGCCTCGATCGGTTTGTTTTAGCAACAACAAAGGTGTCAACTGAGCTTGGATGGGCTTCGACATCCAGAGGCGTACCGGTACATCGTATTATTATAATACAATATTTTTTATAACATGTATTTATATACAGGGTGTTAAGGGACGTACTTGACTTACTTTAACCGGTGATTCCTGACATTATTTGGAGTAAAAAATGTAAATGAAATTTTGGTCTCCGGTGACATTTTTGATGTTTTTTTTTTTTTTTCTACAAAAACATAAAAAATGGTAGTTGTTGAACAGTTGGAGGCGGGGTAAGGTGTTCGTCGAACACCCGGCAGAGTGACCAGTGACGACATGTGGAAGAATTTTTTTTTTGTTTGATTTTGAAGAAAAAAAAAATGAAAAAAAAAGTCATCAAAAAAGTCACCGGAGATCAAAATTTCATTTACATTTTTTACTCCAAATAATGTCAGGAATCACTGGTTAAAGTAAGTCAAGTACGTCCCTTAACACCCTGTATATGACGATTTACCCCCTCACTAAATAAAACACATATTTTTAATTTTTCACAACTTATGAACAACCATTTACCATATATTAATGGTAGTTTGTCAGTTACGTATTTTCTCAGTTGCATTGGGTACTCGTGTTTCTGATATGTTAATAGGGCATTACCAGAGAAAACCGGAAATATGTCATTTTCAAAAAAGATTTTAGACGTATTGACTCTTTTCCACAAAAAAATATAAATGAATTTAGAAAGATTGTTCTTTTATCTAGCATTCTCATGTAATAAATTTTGAGAAAAAAAAATAATTTTTAGTATAATAAGGTTATTCCGTAGGTCGTTGGGAGATTTATTAAATTTTCAAAAAAGATTTTGTATTATACCACACCCATTTCAAATAATATAATCATGCAGTAAAATAAATCAATATATTATCTAGCAAAGGCATATTTTAGAATTTTAATTTTAGTTTCAATAAAATCATTAAAAAATATGTACGTACATGTGTTTCTTGACGAAAATTGGTCCATTTGTGTATTTATTTGCGCACTTACATACTAATATATTTCAGATTTTTTTAACATTCTTATTAAATTTAGACATTATTGAAAAATGATAAATACTTATAATCAAAAAATAATTACAAAAAGTACATTATTTTAATAGTTTTATCATCACGCCTTTCAGCATTTTTGGAAGAAGGTATAAATTAAAGCTAATTTGGATTGAAATAAATTCGATATTGAGTTACTGCACGATCGTAAGAACAACTTTCAACGAAATGTGGATTTTCGTCCGCTGGCTGGTTAAACGCTCTCAACACATATGTCAGACATTTTAAAGATATGAAGTTTTCGTGCGACATCTCATTGACCTGAAAGGGCTGTTCCTTTTTCTTAGCATCTTTGATTATTTATACACATTGGACAGGGACTTAAATGCTGCTTATCAATAGACTGCTTAGTAGAAAAGCTTTGTAAAATGAGACCTTCTTCTTCTTCAATGGCGCTACAGCCCATTTCGAGCCTTGGCCTCCTTCAAAATAAGCCTCCACCGCCCTCTGTCCTCGGCCGTCGTCTTCCAATCTGCAACATGGAGTAATCCTCTTGCATCCTTCCTGACATCATCCTCCCATCTCAGTCTAGGTCTGCCCGCCTTTCGTTTACCTCCCGGGTGTCCTGTCAGAACCTTCTTCGGTACTCGTGTGCTTGGCATTCGGTGCACATGTCCGGCCCATCTTAATCTTTGGAGTCTTAAATGGGTGGAGAGTCTGGGAGCTTGGTAAATATCATAGAGCTCATTATTGTGGCGGATTCTCCATGCCTCTCCCTCTCGCACCGCTCCTAAGATTCTTCGAAGTACCTTTCTTTCGAAGATGTCCAGCCGTTCCGCTGACTTTGCTGTCAGTGTTCCCGCCTCACATCCATAGGCCAAGACCGTTCTATGTAAAATGAGACCATTTATTGGATAAATTGGAGTCAAATGCATAAGTAGGAACGTAAATATTTTTGTAACTTTCAGCCGATATTCATTACGCGTAAAATTATTGTAAGCTCTCTTCTCTACGATGTTCCTCCTGTGTTCTTCAGCATCGGGGAGCTGAATTATTTAAGTTCATCCATTATAGTCTACTACAACTAATACTATATCAATAAACTAAAATTGGTAATGAATCAGATATATTATACAAAAGCACTAGATGGGCGCGTGGAATGTGAATGAGAGTTCCTTTCGATTACATTGAGCGAGTTTACATGCTAGGTACTAACCGGCGAATTCACTATCTGCTAGTAAGCTCGTTTAGCGTAAAATCTGCTACTTAGCTAGTACATATGAATAGTCTGAGCGAGTTTACTAGCAGATAATGAATTCGCCGGCCAGTAGCTTGGAAACTCGCTCAATGTAATCGAGGCTTTACTTTCTTTGGCGTTTAAAACGTGAATTGTATCTCGATTATTATTTTACTTCATTTGAAACTACATCAACTCTTAATTCCTATCCACAAATCTTTTAACGGTTATCTTAAACGTAGGCGGTGTTCAAAGTGAGACAAACGAAAATATCAAATGTCTTCTCAAAGATGGACATATTTTAAAACGCGAGTTCCGATTTAAGTGGTACCCTGGTCGAAAACACAATACTTTCTTGATATAAAACTCTACATACTTGAGATGATAAGAATTCCACTCAACGTCACGCAGTCCAGTTATGACACTGTTGAGAAAGAGATGGACGAAAAAACGTTCAATCAAATACAGTCCCAGAATCTAGTCTAGCGGCCGAGGATGAATCATAATTATGACTTTTATTTTTGAAGATGCATTGACTTTTCCGAACAATTCTGGTAATTTAGGTTAGTAAAATTTGTCATTTTCTGACCTATATTTGACGTCCTCGGAGGTTTATTATACCCCTATTTTCGACATATTTACCATATTATTTACTTCAGGAAAAGTGCATTTTTTGCTTCTTATACTGTACAAATATTGTATACAATTAAACAAACATTGTATTTAAGAGTGAAATCGTTTAACCCAATATATCATATCGTAGGTCACCCCAAGTGGTTCGGTACGATTGGTGACTTAGCTTAGTGCCCGGGTTCATTGGGTGAAGTTTGTCCGAGTCTTGGCGGCGAATGCGTCTGCCCATCAGCTGTATGGCAGGCCGGTTCGGGAGAGAGTGGTTAAGGGAGTCCCTTTGACTTCTCCTGCCGCACTCTCTTCATACGTCCGTCACTCCTGGACACACTGACCTCCTAGATTCCAACCCACCCCTAATATCCTTTTCCTTTCCAGAACTTCCTCTACTTCCTGTCCTAAAAAGACCCTCCACACAGCAGCCTCAAAGGTGTGGAGCTAATGTAAAAAAAAAACCTCCGGAGATGTTTTATAATTCACGATTATAATATACATAAACCTTTATACACCGGAACAGGCTCAGCCTGGTGAGATGGTTTACACAAAAGAGTAATATCTATGTTCTACATACATCCTTTCTTGAAAAATTGTAATTTAAAAAATACAGTTTACCTGCTTTTATATGTGCATAATAAAAAACCGTGTATAATGGGGGAGGCCTGCCACGTTTCTGCCCTTAAACTCGCATATTGAGACGATTTCTGATCAACGTCAGAGGCCGGTCTTAGAGTTTGGCGTGTGCTACATGTCCCAAGCGACGTGGTTTGGTTTTTGTAGAAATCTACAGCTTTTCGTTTAGAGCGGTGATTTTTAACGCACTTGACCTTCAAAACAAGAGGGATATCACGAGATGTGATTCTTTGAAAAATATATTTAAAACACTAACTAGATAAATTTTCATAAATAATGAATCGTGCAGATATTCTTCTTCAATAGCGCTACAGTCCATTTTGAGCCTTGGCCTCCTTTAAAATTAGTCTCCACCGCCCTCTGTCATCGGCCGTTGTCTTCCAATCTGCGACGTATAGTAGTCCTTCCTAACATCATCCTCCCATCTCAGCCTAGGTCTGCCCGACTTTCGTTTACTTCCCTGATGTCATGTTAGAACCTTCTACGGTACTCGTGTGCTTGGCATTCTGTGCACATGTCCGGCCTATCTTAGTCTTTGGAACCAATGGGTAAAGAGTCTTGGAGCTTGGTAGATAACATAGAGCTCATTATTGTGGCGGATCTTCCATGCCTCTTCCTCTCACACCGCACAGTGATTCGTTTCATACAAGCTAGACGCTAATAAGTCACTTTTGAATTCCCAAACAATGACATCATGGCAACATTACCAGATAGACAGGATAATAAATGCATGCTTAATTGGGGTGATTAGTGCACGCATTTACTCATACCAGAGGCCTAAAGTCGGATAATGTGTTTTGAAATTATCTGCATTTATTCGCTTGTTGCAGCTCGACGTTTAAAATTGTGTACTTTATTTGAAAAGTGTTTTTTTTCAGTTCTGTAAAATGGAGGAAGATATGTTTTAAAGTTTTTTCTTAATAATTTATTGTAAATAATTTTAGTTGTTTTTTAAATAATAAAAAAGTTTTGTATTATTTTTGGCCTAAAAAATGTTAAATTTCTAACTTCTCGAGAGTTTATCTCAGAGAGTATATCAAAATCCCATTTTTTTTTCTTTTTTTTTAAATAGTGCAACTAATATTCTATTCATATCAGTTTCGATATTAATCCACAACAGTCCACATTATTACTATTTTTTCATTTTACAGGAACCACATACGAGATTTCCAGGCTTGAATTGTTCGTGACATGGAAGAGTTTTCCGAAGAAAAAAAGGCTTGAGGGAATGTTTAACAAAATTTTAAGTACATTTGAACTTGATAAGCTCAGTGCAAGTGGTGAAAAAAAAGTTAAAAAACCAAATAAGGCTTATATCTTTGAAAATAAGCCTTAATGTGAGCGTAATTTTAGCAATTTATTACACTCAAAATACACATTTTTTTACTTTTTACATATAAATGTTTTATTATTAACCTCAAATACTCATTAACAAATTATTTAAAAATTATAAAAAACAAAAAATTATAATTAAA
Source organism: Limnephilus marmoratus (assembly GCA_917880885.1). Classification (NCBI taxonomy): domain Eukaryota; kingdom Metazoa; phylum Arthropoda; class Insecta; order Trichoptera; family Limnephilidae; genus Limnephilus; species Limnephilus marmoratus. Next base: position 24,375,580 of record OU862923.1, on the reverse strand, counting down.
AAAACGAAAAAAAAATTTTTTTTTTTTTCAACACAATTTTCATAAAATTAGTGTTGTAATGTAGTGTTGTTGTTAAAGTTAGCTGTTGCGTAGACTTTACTGTCAGTGTTCCCGCCTATCCATAGGCCAAGACCGTTCTAATAATTGTTTTGTATAGGGTTATTTGTGCAGATATTACACACAGTAAAATCTGCTACTGTAAATTGAAAAAATCCTTCTCCGATAAATTTATAAAAATATAGGAAGGAGGTACTTTTTTTGATGAAGTTAATTGAAATCCATATAATAATATGGGTGTGTATTGTGTAATTACGAAATCACGTTAAAACAATTATCAGGCACACCGCCACTGAACTGTAACAATATTTGCTCATGTGCCAGAGCTGGATTGATTGCCAAAGCAAAACCATTGCTGTGTAGTTTAACCGGTTTTGAAATGGGTAACCGAATTATAAACACACTAATTAACACGCATTTATTAATTGTGATTAATTAACCACAATGAAGCCGCATTCAAAATTCCATATCGGTAATATTTAATACTGGCTGGTTCCCGGCATGCGTTGCTATGCCATTTAATAAAGAAATTATTTCTCACTGCGTGTCCGTTCCCTTTCCGCCTCCTCTTCCCCCCGAAACCCCCTCCCGAATTTCCCCTCCCCTTTCCCCGCTCCCGCATTCCATACTTTCAGTTTTCAAACATCTCGCGTGCCACCTATTGCAATTTTTAATACAAATTTCATAATGCCAGAGCTCACCAGAAGTTTTATACAAACCTTATCCTTACAATAACGAACACAAAAATAAAAGAATTATACAATTTGGTGCAGTTGTTCGGAAGTTATGCGCGTTCATACATTTCGGGGATTCATTTTTATTTATAGAGAAGATGACCGAAAACGAAAATGAGTAACTTTTGTTAATTAATTTTGAAAAAATTTTGAGGGTTAACTAGACTGTTAAATATTTTTTCTTGGAACCCCTGAGGTTATTTGCAATTATGCACATTTTTTGTCTTAAACAAAATGTCACAATATCAAAAAAACTTTGTGTTATTTCCGCTTTACAATTAAAGCTCTATAAATGAAACATTTCTGTTCTGTATGTAGCCGAAAACTAAAATGGTTTTTGAAAGGTTATAAAATAACCTTCCAAATTGTTATATTACAAATAAATATTAACATTTGTAAATATAAAAATTTAGAATGCAAAGATAAAAAAATGTAAAACTGACTCACGTGATGTTTCTTATGTGAAAACGGTACTAAAATCACGGATTTTGTAAAAAACAATACTTATTCTGTTATATAAATGTATTATAAACAATTTTGTCACCTCACTTTTATATCATTTCATACAAAAATATTTAATAAAAATTAACAATATCCAGCGGCCCGTAAGCGATTTGGCGGGTAAAATAAATGCCAACCGTATGTCTGACAGAATAGGTCTTTTTTTGTATTTCTATAGACAACTTGATTAGGGATGTACAATACAGCTTGATTCACTATCGACCTTTTAATTTTTGTTTTAGTGATGTCACTAAAACAATAACGGAGTTACAACGATTTCTGTGGAGACACACGCGTTGACGTGAAAACACGATTATTGTACTCGACTGTTATTGACATTTTAACGAGTATATCTGCTTACGTAGCTGACGGGTTTTAATACCGTATTGGATATATCAGGACGTGCTCTACATACTTTAATCGATGACCGGACCGGATTAGAATCATGCAACTTCAACACCTTCTTTTCTGGAATAATGTGACGTAAAAAATATGGTTACCCAACAGTTGATCCCCAAAATTGTAATTATTATAAAATTATATTTTTTGCATTATTTACCAATTTAAAACCTAAAATCGACTTCAAAAGTGCATTTGATAATGAGTTGGTTTGGATATCAAACGAATTTATTGCAGTGTCAATTTTTTGTACTTATAGGCTGATATATAATAATAATAATAGTAGATAGACAGATAGAGTTTTATTCTTGAGCCATTTGAGTAAAAATATATATTGTACACTTTTTGTTATTCGGCGGTACATCCTCTCTGTACACCCCTTCGGGGATACTTAGTTATACTTTGTGTAAGTGGGTATATCGTATTTTTTCTAAACCGACTGAATATTGTATATAAGTACATATGCCGGGCGGCCAACTATTCGGGATCAACTGTTGTAGAATCAAATAAGTAGAGCAGATGAACAAAGGGAGAAGATAGTCATACAATAGGATGCGGAATGAACAACCGCGGGAGACGTGCAACGATCAAGTGAATCCAATAGTTGATTAGGACCAAGGGCGGATCCAGGATTTTTTTCTGGGGGGGGCACAATGGGCGGACGGGCAAAAAAATCAAAAATTAATGTTAGGGTTTTTTCTGCCCAGAATATTAGTTGCACTATTTAAAAAAAAAGAAAAAAATTTTGGGATTTTGATATACTCTCTGAGATAAACTCTCGAGAAGTTAGAAATTTATCATTTTTTAGGCCAAAAAAAATACAAAACTTTTTTATTATTTAAAAAACAACTAAAATTATTTACAATAAATTATTAAGAAAAAACTTTAAAACATGCCTTCCTCCATTTTACAGAACTGAAAAAAAAAACACTTTTCAAACAAAGTACACAATTTTAAACGTCGAGCTGCAACGAGCGAATAAATGCGAATGATAATTTCAAAACACATTATCCGACTTTAGGCCTCTGGTATGAGTAAATGCGTGCACTAATCAACCCAATTAAGCATGCATTTATTATCCTGTCTATCTGGTAATGTCGCCATGATGTCATTGTTTGGGAATTCAAAAGTGACTTATTAGCGTCTAGCTTGTATGAAACGAATCACTGTGCGGTGTGAGAGGAAGAGGGGGGGTGGGGGCTAAAGGGGCGTACGGCGTACGCGCAAAAAAAAACAATTACTGTTAGGATTTTTTTCTGGGCGGGCACAAGGGGCGGACGGGCATAAAAATCAACAATTACTGTTAGAAAAACTTGAAGTATCATATATAAGAATTTAATAAATAATGTATTTAAATGTATAATATTGTGCTAAATAAACAAATAAAAAAAAAGTACTTCAAGTTTATTTCTACAAGTTCAAGTATGTATAGGAAGGTTTATGAAAGTGTAAAAACAATAGAAAAATTAAATGTTTAATAAAGACAGTTTTCTGTACTGTTACGGAATCTCCACAGGACACAAAAAAACCGTGCCCCCCCCCCCCCCTCTAAATCCGCCCCTGATTAGGTCCATGTCAAGATTCAGAATAACAGAAGATAAAGCAAGAGTCGAAGTATGAATATGAATGAACAGAGTAGTAATAATTAAAATATTCTATTTTCTTAAGACAACCCTAAGGGAACGTACCCATACTACGTGACACGTTTAGGGGGGGGGGGGTGTCTTCAAAATGTCACGCTTGGTACAAATGAGCGGCGGCGGGCTTAGGTTTTTGGTCACCGGGGGGAGGGGGGGTTAAAAATTGCAAAAAGTTGGTCACGTAGTTTGGGTACGTTCCCTAACCAATCTCGACTTGTATGTCAATGCTGAGTCCACTCTCTCTCGCTATCACATGCCGCTATTGACAAGATCATAATGCCAACACTCTAGTGTCACGTGATTTGAGTATTAACCCCTTGAGATCCCCTTGGTACATTTTTATCAACATTTTCAGACATATTTATTCCATAGTATTATCAAATATGGTCCTTGTTCATTATTATAAGTAAGTAGTGGCGAGCATTGCTCTATGACCATAGGTATGCTGTGTGAAGTTCGGGTATGAATTGTGAACTTCGGTGATCGGACATCTCAGAATTATGCAATTTCAACCCATCTGTTGAAAGGTCATTATAAAAGCGAAGAAAAAAATGGTTATGTATATTACGTTAGGTTAGGTTAGGTTACGTTAGGTTAGATTAGGTTACCTTAGGCTAGGTTAGGTTACGTTACTTTAGGTTATGTTACGTTAGGTTAGGTTAGGTTACCTTGGTTAGGTTTGGTTACGTTAGGTCATGTTAGGTTACGTTAGGTTAAGTTAGGTCTCGATAGGCTAGGTTGGGTTACGATAGGTAAGGCTAGGTTACGTTAGGTTACATTAGGTCAGGTCATGGGCTATTTTTCAATATTTTTTTTCATCGTTTTTAATGACTTGGCAAAGGGGTGTTGAAATTGCAAGATTCTGAGTTGTCATGGAACCGTGAATTTCATATTTGGACATGCCCAATTTAGAATCATCTTCCAACTAAATACATGACGGCACCTAGAAGTTCCTAAAAAATGTAACGAAAAAAGAGAAATTTCGATCAGAAAGTTGTGGCATTTTATACATTTCTCTTAATTTTTCTGTAGTTAGGGGTAGGAACAGTCTTTGTAGACTGCCACTACAAAAAATATATATATATGCATATGCATGGGTTATCCTTTTGACATAAATTAATCAGTCGACGTGGAACCCAAAAATCGAACAAATATTTAAAAACATCATGACAAAGCTTTAAAAAAAAACTTATCTTAGACCACTCTCACCAATCTTAACTGAGTGATCACTTAGTATAGTTAAGCATTGTTTATTTACCATTTAGATAAGCCCGCAAACTAGCAAGAAATCACTCGTAGTTTAAAGCTTAGTAAATGCTAATCCCAAAGTGGCTTAACTTTAAGTGTACAGCTGAAAAAAAATGCTCTCAGATTGGCCAGTAAATTCAAAAATGCTATCGTGGCGCTTTTATAGAAATAAAAAAAAAACTGTTGTTACTTTGTCTTAGGAAAGTGAAAAGTAATCTTTAAATACCCCGCTTGTCAACTTAATTTTGTAAATAATGTGGGTTACTTGGGTTAAATACAAGTTGTAGTAGATCCTCTCAGTTTCACCCTGGTGAACGACCATACTTAACGTGAAGGTTTCGTGCAGTCCTGGTTCGCTCGTGAATAACCCGCTCATTGAAACTCGCTCACGGACAACCAAAGAGCGAGCGGGTCATTTTTTCGTCAGCACCCGGGTCTCGCGACCCACTTCTCGCAACTGCTCTACTACTGCAACCTGGGTTTCGGGTGCAGATGTGGCGGGGCGAGCGACGATAGATAGATGTATGAGAGAGCGAACGTGTTGCCAACACCCGGGTTTAGCCACCCGCTCTCTCGACTCAGGTAGTAGAAAGTATGTAGCTGGGTGAAGCGTAATCGAGTTTTATTTTATGTTGCGAAAAGAGCGGGTCTTCGCGACCCGCCCGTGACGCCAGTGTGACCGAGGACTAGTTTCGTAACCAGTTCTGAATAGCGAGAAACTTTCTAGCCTTTTTCTTCGGACCTTTGCCGGTACATTAACAACACAACATAATACACCGTATCAAAATTTGGGTTTTTTTTACATCGGCTCAAGACAGGAGGCCCTGGGGAAATCTATTCCCCTCAGATTCTATGTCATCTTCGGGACCGTGTGTAGGGTTTTTTAGAAAATGAACGAGTGGACGTTCTGAGAAATAAAAGGGTATCTGGGTAGGTAGAAATCTGGAGTCGGTGCATCCAGAAGTGACGGATGTATAAATAAATCCCTCCCACTATGATGCAAGGCGATATTCCGGCGATCCGGACAAAACTCACCCCATGAACCCGAAACTCTGCTAAGTCACCAAATGTAGCAAACCACTTAGGGTGACTTATGGCAGAGGTAATAAATGGTTCCCGGGGCGACGGTACCCATACTCGCCTTCCAAATTGTTGCAACCTTTAAACCGGCGCATCCGGCAATTTCTACCAATTTATTACATATTTCATAGAGTTTTAAAGCTCTTAAAAATATATATATATATTATTTTTGAAGCAGAAACGCAAATTATATGAAATTACCTCGATAGAAAAAAGTCGCAAAGCATGCTCCGAAAATTATTATAAACACGTTTTATTCACTTATTTTAGAAGTACGATACGGAATACTAATACGAAAAAAATCATAGTGTTTCGTTCAAATATTATCGTTTTTCATATTAGCGCACTCTCTCTAACATTCTCTATCATATCTCTCCATCTTCTTCTTTTTGAGCGAGTATACGGCGCCTTAATCTAATTGTACCTACAATCGCAATGCTTCACAGTGGTTTGAACCATGCTGCCTGCAGGTTATAGAACTCAGCGCCATAAGGTGATTTTTCACAAAAACGGCGCTATACAAATTATCCAATTATTAATATTAAATATAATACCATAGTTTAATGACATATGGGATACCAAATTAAGCTGATGATTAACTCTTCAGTTAACAATGATAATTCGCCGGACATTATGAAACCATTCAACTTAAATTGTTTTGAGCGGTAATCGGATTTGATTATGGAGGTGCGTTAAATAAATTAGTACGCTAAAATATATTTACCCCCTAGCATAGAAGTTAAGTAGGTACGTTACTTCGGCGTTGCTATAGGAATTAGGAAGATAGTAAATACAATATTTTTGAAAATTAATGGAATCAACTCTGGCTTCATCATTAGACAAGATGGTTGAAAAGATGCTTTTAAAATATTTCTTCATTTCGACTTTTAAAAAGAAAATAATATAAGGTTTTTGTTATTAAATATCTCCACTTATTAATTAAATAATGTTCTGTTTCATCCAACTGTACCCTCAATTTCTGCTGTATAAAAAAGCTATTCTAATTAGAATTTAATTAGTTAATTGGTCTATCATGCTCAAAATTCTAAGTCTAGCGACAAGATTATTTCATGACAATATTAATTGAAATAAATCACTAAAAGATACTAAAAGAACGATACATTCAGTTTGGGACAAAGTACGGGCGAATTTACAAAACCAGTAGTGTAAATTGTGGTTGTTTATATCAAAATCCATAATACATATCATGACAATATTATTTGAAACAAATCACTAAAAGAGCGATCAAGCTGTGTGTGTACAATACATTCAGTTTGTGACAAAGTACGGGCGAATTCACAAAACCAGTAGTGCAAATTGTGGTTATTTATATCAAAATCCATAATGCATACTCAATAGAAAATTCAAGCGCACTTGTCTGTAAAAAGAGGCGAGAAGTAAAAAATATCCACTAAAAAGAGAGTACTAGGAATTGGTGAACGATGTATTCAGGTTGTACGAAAGCACGGACGAATGCGCAAAAGCGGTCCAGTTTTTGTTCGGGTCCGCGGGTGGCCGGGCGATTGCACTCCGGCGCTGCAGCTCGCTAAGCCGCTTTGCAGAGTTGCAAATAAACAGATTAGCGGAGGCTAAAATATCCGAATGCTCGGATGCTTCGGCGTGGCTTTGCCGGTTTTACTACGAGCGTCCACTTGTCGCGGTGCTTAGACCGCGAGAGGATAAAAAATGTAAGTTCGTGTTTTGGTAGGCGAATGCAGCGTACGATATCGGCAAAATATAGATGAAAATCAAATTGAAGTTACGCAAGTAAAATCGTGCTTTAAATTCAAATAAATGATAACTTTTAACAATCAATGTAATCAAGTTTATAGTGTCGCAATCAACAAATCTATGAGACAGAATTTTTTTTAATGCATTCTCGAGTTATTAAGTTTGCAGAGTTAGATTTTACGGTTTTAAGTGACTAAGTCTAGGTCTACAAAGATGCAAACAAATGAAAAAGATGACGGTCACCCGATATCCCCATTGTTTTTTTAACTCATATCTATTGTCCTTCCGTCAAATCGTTCAAATGTTTACAAATATCTAAGTCCACAACTGAATCACATCATTACAACAATGCAACATGGTTTTACAAAAGGCAGAAATGTGGAAAGTAACCTCGTTCTTCTTACTGAATTCATTGTCGATCACATGGACAACCGCACTCAAGTAGATATCATATATACAGACTTTGCCAAAGCATTTGATAAAATTAATCAAAAACTATTACTCAGAAAACTTTGGTCATTAGGTATACGTGGTAATTTATTTCGTTGGGTTACATCTTATATACTCAAGAGATCACAGGCAGTAGCAATAAAGGGTTTCGAATCAGATTTCAGTGAAATTTCCTCTGGGATCCAACAGGGTTCTCATCTCGGACCATTGTTTTTCATTTTATATATCAATGATTTGGTCAATGTTGTTAAATACTCTGAAATAGAATTATTTGCTGATGATGCCAAGCTATACAAACCAATAAAAAGTCTAAACGATTGTGTCAATTTACAACATGATTTAAACAATATATTTACCTATTGCCAACATAATCAACTATTTCTAAATGTCTCAAAATGTCATCATATTACCTTTTCAAGAAATAAAAATAAAACATTATTTAATTATTCTATAAATAACAACAACATTGCAACAGTCTCAGATATTCGTGATCTTGGAATAACCCTTGATAGTAAACTACAATATTACCTTCATATACAACAAATCACAAATAAAGCTTCCAAAATGTTAGGTTTCATCATAAGAAACACGAAACTTTTTAATAGCATCAATATCATTAAGCAACTCTACTTTGCCTATGTACGTAGTCATCTGGAGTTTGCATCAGTTGTTTGGTCTCCATTTTACAAAATCCACATAAACAAAATCGAGGCTATTCAAAACAAATTCTTAAAATATCTTTGTTACAAGTCTTTTGTAAGATTTAATAATTATGCAGAGGCAGCTTCACACTTTAAAATTGATTCATTGAGTGTACGAAGGCATCATATGGATGCACTATTCTTGTATAAAGTAGTCAACAATAATATTCAATGCCCAGAGTTGCTAAATAAAATTCAATTCAATGTACCTGCACGTTCAACACGCTCTTCTGTCCTGTTCAGGGTGGATCAATGCAAGACAAACTGTAAGCAGAATTCTTGCCTGAACAGACTATGCAATAGTTATAATAGCGTATTATCCAATGTTGACATTTTCAATTGCAAACTTACTGAATATAAAAGGTCGATAAAAGAGTATTTCTCTGATGGTTCTTGAATAATGTTATGTTTTTATTGTTTATATTTCTGTTATGATTTGATTTATATGTACAACTTCTCTCCATGGCTACCAATGTATTGATAGATTTTTTGTTTTTTAATTTTTCATTTTTATATTAAAAAAATTGTTTTGAGTATATATATATATTTTTTTTTTGTTTTATATAATTTTGGATTAATATTCCTTTTTTATAAAATTAACTTACTTATTCTTATTATGCTGTCTCAGTAGAAGTAAAGTCACAAGGAGGAAATCCGTAATTGGTTTTATTTTAGGCTATTTATACTATGTACAAACTGAAATAAATATAAACTGTCGATTTCCCGAAAATTAATAAATAAATAAATAAATCACCTGCATTCTTGTGAATGTGATTGAAAGTTTTACGAATAACTCCTTTAGAAGGATATATTATTTTATTATTATTGTGCACAGAATAATTCCAATTACAGTACAATTTAGTTACCCTGTCAGCATTTAGGCAAGTGACTTTTAAATAATATTTTATGGCATGTAGAGAACAGTCACTTATATATCCAGATGGTTTGCAAGTTCATTTAACAGCACCATTCCCCACGTCATGATATGCTTTGCCAAGACGTTCGGTACTTTAAATAAACTTGATGTCGACTTCAGCTGTAGTGGTCTGATACATATAAATCATAGTATCCCAAGTGAAATGGGCTATCGATGAAATTGTTCCAAATTTTGAAAGACGGAATAGCAAGACTTGCATTCCGTCTAGTTTCTAGACTCACAGAATCAGTTTCCTCAAGTAGGTCAATATGGTGCATGAACCTTGGATAGGTTCCATGCTTCTGCATGTAAACATACCTGAAGAATTTCTTCTGGATTTGCTCCAACATATCAATGTACTTCTAGTGGTATGGTGCCCAAACATCCCTCGCGGTATGCCATCGAATAAAGCTAGCATAGTTTCTGGGTTAAAAAACTGCTTACAAGTCCTGATGATGAACCCAAGAGGTTTGTAGCAAGACTGAGTGAACTGCGATATATGGCCATAGAATCTCAGTTCGGGATCAAAGACGACACCGGGATCCTTCACGGATTTTACACGTGATAACGTTTCGCCCTTTATTTCAAAATCTATTTTTTTTTGTCAACATTTTGCGAACGACCATTCAAATAGTACATCCAGATCAGTGATCAGCATGGAAATAAGCTGCCAACAAGCAATCTTGTGGCAGCTTATTTCCATCAGAATTTTAAGGTCATCAGCAAATAGTAGACCTTTTCTGTTCCTAACACAGTTTTGGATGTCAACTATTAGTATTAGAAATAACATTGGTCCGAGGTTAGACCCTTGAGGAATTCAAGATTGCGCTGCGAATTTTTTTGAGTTATATCCATTTACCGAAACAAATTGGCTTCTGGATTTAAAATACGATGTGAAAAACGTGTATGAGGGGTAGATAGGAATCTGGAGTCAATGTATCCAGGAGTGATAGACGTGTGATCTATCCCTCCCAATGCAGTGCAAGTCGACGGGTCGTGAGAAGATTACGAAAGAAGGATAGGTGGGCTGGATCGTATCTAACATATAACTTAATAGTTACAATCGTTAATAATTGAGCACTAATTAATTGGGTCTACTGAACTGTCAGGCAATAACGAAAACTAGAACATTAAAAAAATACATAAAATAATTAAATATAATGAAAATTGGACTTGTGTTAAAAATCAAGCGTTGATTCAAATAAAATCAACCACCGCTTTTAGCCGCCGGAGCAGGAATATTATTTTTAAAGTGCATTCGTTAGCCCTCGTACAGCGACACAGCCGAGTAGGTTGGCACTTGTACCAATACTGGGACCAGTCACTGGTCTTGTACCAACTGAACACGAAGTGACGGTAGAATGAATTCTATCTTTTTTCTGAACATACGGACCCAAACAGGACCACTTTCATGGAAATAGAACGCTGCCGAATTGGTTTGGACGTTTGATTAGCTTATTGGAAAGGACGCGATAATAGTTTCAATTTTTTTTTCATTTGAAGTTATAATATTTAATTTGTTATATTTATGTCATTTATTTTTATTTATTTATTAGAGATAATATACTACAAAATTATTACATAAAATTTATAATATATTAACTCCCAATGAGTTTAATAAAACTCATTTCGGGAAGGACAACATTATACATCTAAAAAGGAAAATTATTTTTACATAAGAACACGGAAATCAATGAACAATACATAGATTTTTAAATGGACTAGACACACTTGATACAGGTAATTGAAGAATATACAAGAGTTACAAAGGAAGACAGATAAATTCGTCACTGGTTAAAAAAGTTCCTGAGAAAATATCCTTTTAGAGCCTTTGCCAATATTTTTTTGTTTGATTCTGGTAGTTTTAGGACATTAGGTAATGCGTTGTATTGCGTATGTGCGATGTATTGTAAGGAGTTAATTCCAAATTTAGTTGTGTGTGTAGATGACGATAGGTGTATTTGATTTTGTGATCGTGTTTTGTGCTGGTGTATATCGGAATTAAAGGCTGGTTTAGTGTTGGTGTGTGACGAGTGTTGAATTATTTGTAGGATGTTGAATTATAGTGGTGATGCTATATTTTGGCAGAATGGTAAAGGGAAGAATTTGTGTCAGTGAGTATATGTCTTTGGCATGCGTATCCCATGTCAGTCTAATAATAATAAATTTGATACTATTTTACAATAGGAAAGTAAAAAATCTTCGTTGTAATTCCGAAAAGACTTTGCCATTTTTTTCTTTTACATTAGCTCCATACAGTTCCAATTTAGGCGGGTATGGGTGCCGCCGCCCCGGGAACCAACACCTCTGCTATAGTGGTTCGCTACGTTTTGTGACTTAGCAGGGGTACTCAGGTTCATGGGGTCAGGTTTGTCCGGATCTTGGCGGCAAATGTGTCTGCCCACCAACAGCGTGGCAGGCCAGATCAGTGGTGACTTGTTGAAGGAGATTTTTTGACCTCTCCAGCAGAACTCTCTTGGAACATTGCCTTGCACAGCAGTGGAAAGGATCATCACTCCTGACTCCTGGACACACTGACCCATGCATTTTTCCTTCTCAGAACTTCCTCTCCTTCCTTCCCCTAAAAATGCCCTCCACACAGCATACCCAAAGATGACATAAGCCCTGAGTCGAATTATTTTCCTTAGGGCCTTCTGTGTGCAGCTAATGTAAAAAAATACAGGAGGCATTGGGGATAACAATTTCCCTCAGAGCCTATATCATCTTCGCTAAATGCTGTGTGGAGGGTCTTTTTATAAAAGGAAGAAGAGGAAGTTCTGGGAAAGGAAAAGTTATCAGGAATGTCCAGGAGTGACCAAATTATTACTTGAAATATTGCAGTGTTTCAAAGTGCTTTCTTGGTAATATGATAATAGTACACAAATATAACGTTTGCCTTTTATTACTTATCTTTTTAAATTTTTACATCACCGAGTTCGAGTATGTAAATTCGCAGATTGAGAGAGATTTTAGCAGAACAAATTTATACAGGACGCCATTCTTTTATTTTCACAATCAGCGCGTCTGAAATTGACGAAAAACTGGATTCGAAAAAGGAACAAAAAATAATCAGACGACAGGTTTATACAGTTATATTATTAATTTGAAGGGCTACTTTATACGCAACTTTAACAGGGTGAAGATTCTACTTTTGATGTGATACATATCTCTACATCTCTACATATTATAAATTAAAGTCCTCCGCGTCGTCTGTCTGTCTGTCTATTCGCGATAAACTCAAAAACTACTGAACAGATTTTCATGCGGTTTTCACCAACAGATAGAATGCTTTGTAAGGAAGGTTTAAGTATATAATTTCATGTCATGGTTTTGTGTAAATTATTTGAAAAATAACGATAATTGTTAGAAGCGTCGGATAAAGCCAAGCCGCCTGAGAGCTTTCAACAAAAACACTGCCTAATCCCTTTTAGATATAACAAAACAATGCATGGTGGGATATTCCTCTTTTATAGATCTACAAAAAAGTCCCCAATTGCAAATATCTATCTTTTACGGATAGCCTACTATACCCATTATATCTTCTAAAAAAATGGTCACGTACAATGCGGTAATTGGAAACGTATTTAGACCGATATGGTATTAATCCTTATCAACTTAAATACGCTAGTTACCTCAAGCATTTCATGGACATTATTAAAATCTTTCGCACTATCTCTCGTATTGTAAATTAAAGTCCTCCGCGGCGTCTGCCTGTCTGTCTCTTGGCGATATACTCAAAGATGGCGGTGTTATAAAGGTTGGATAGATGGCGTTGTTTAGTTAGCCACAGCAAGGTGTGGCCGAGTCAGCTAGTTACATTATAAAACTAAAACAGCTTGCAGATATATAACTTACGTACTAGCTGAATGCTTTTTCAGATAATAAAGCTACTGATTAATTGTTATTTTTTCAAAATTGCGTGACATAAATGGTAAATGGTAACTTCAATTCAGTTCGGCTTTTTATTTTTCGCTTCCGTCAAGAAGGAAACAGAATTTAACCGGTTGTCACTAATGACCTTTGACGGCCTCCGTGGTCGAGGGGTAAGACTCTCGACAAGCAATTCGAATGCCGCGGGTTTGAATCTCGGTGTGCGCAAATAAATTTTGTTGAAAAGTGTTATTTCACAATTTATTCATTTAAAATAACACACAGCATATTTGCGGCACGGTTCCAGAGCGAAAGATACTATCAGTATCGCTCTGGTGTAAGACCATCAGTCATAATTGGAAAAGACTTTAGTGTCTAGATATAGAATAGCCAGGTACTTCCCACCTTCCTCTCCCCAACTCCTTCCACTCCTACTACCTTCAGCCTCACAACCTACCCCAATTGGGGATGCCATAATCTCACGGTCTCCAGACGGATACAGTTGGACTCTTGTGTGGTATTCCCATAAAAAACCAGGACTCGTTTTTTTCACGATTTGCAAACACAGAACAAATAATAATGCGTCGTTGTTTTGAACTGTAAAACGTACATTTCAAAGCTTGGAAGGTCATTGCGGAACTGCTAAATATAGTGATGTTTAGACCTAAAAATACGTAGGTCAATAATAAGTCCTAAATTAATAAGGCTAGATTATGTTTTATGTTGTTACCTTATGCGTTTAATTCGAAATATTTTTTAAATTTTTATTTGAAGTAAATCAAATTATGGTAAAATGTAAATTTCAGGTGAAATTTCAATTTGATTTTTTATTTAAAAAAAAAAATATTGTGTTCTTTTAACGTATTTATTTTAGATTGGGTCGGTTTTACCTTGCAACATACATCGTTAGATCACAGACGCATTTCTTGAGTTCTTCTTTATTCCATGCTTCAAATCATCACCAGCTCATTTTTTAAAACAATTTAAAAAAAAATTGCAAAATATCGTAATATTTGTGGTATCATTTGAAAATTACAATAGGCCACTTGCATGGATTTCAAACGACTTCGAAAAAATCACGCGGATAGATTTTTTTACTAAGATTACGAAAATGGTAGTAAAAAGTTTTAGAAATGTACTGTTTTTTATATAAATCATCCCTCCACTTAACTATGACTATAATATTGACTTGAATGATTGCCAAATTTCACTTGCAGAGGTTAACCAATCCTTAAATAATCTTTCTAACAAAAAAAGTACTGGACCTGATGGCATTCCAGAAATCTTGCTAAAAGAATGTAAATGTTCATTATCTAACCCAATGTGTATGTTGTACAATTTATCACTCTCAACCGGAAAATTTGCTGACTCATGGAAAATTTCATTTATTCGCCCCATTTTTAAGTCTTGAAACAAGTCAAATATTGGAAATTACAGACCAATATTTATTTTATTTAAAATTAAAAAAAACATATCAGAATACTCCACTGTCCAACATAGATACACAACCAGGGCAATAAACCAAAATATTCTAGCTACAGCCACTTTGAAAACATCTTTTGGACAAAGAAATATGAAATTCAATGTGACAAACTGTACAACGCTCTACCAACTCAAACAAAAAAAAATAACAGAAATAAATAAATTAAAAATAATAGTAAAAATTTGGTTGAGAGAACAAAGTGAAAATGAACTATCAAACATACTGAAGACCATGTAAAGACAACTGGATACTAAATACAAATGTGTAAAAATTACAGGCCGCCTCAGAACAGGAAACCCTAGTGAGGAGGACTGTGAAAAAAAATAATGTACTTTATAATACCTTAATATAATATAATTTATAAATACATTATGTACAAATTTTGCTATAAATACTAATAAAATTTTTTTTTTTTTAAATATTAATTATATCTAATATTCCAAAAATATTTGAGTCGATAATTACAAAGAAAATCACTCCTATTTTCAAAAATGTTCTGATCGAGGAAGAGCATGGATTTAAATCGGCGAAATCTACAACAACTAATTTACTGTCCTTAAATATATATAAAAACCATTCTTAAAGCCTTAGAAGACAACACTCAGGTTGATGTCCTCTATACTGACTTCTCCAAAGCCTTCGACAAAGTTAATCACCGTATTCTCATGGCCAAACTTTATGCTATAGGAATTAGAGACCCATTGTTATCATTCTTTCACTCTTACTTGAGTAATAGAAAACAAAGGGTTAAAATAAATAACTTTGAATCCTTTAACATTGATGTAACTTCCGGCGTTCCGCAAGGAGCCCATTTGGCCCGCTTCTTTTTAACCTTTTTATTAACGATATCATTAAAGTTTTTTCTCACACACGTTTTTTGCTTTTTGCCGATGACAATAAGATTCTTAAGATAATTAAATCCCATCGTGATTGTTTACTTTTTCAACTTGATATTGATTCATTTAATGATTGGTGCAAAATTAACTGCATGGAACTTAATGTTGATAAATGCAAAATTTTGTCCTTTTATAGAACCAAAAAACCTATTTAGTTTGATTATAAACTAAATAATGTTTATCTCTCTACTGTCACATCTATCAAGGACCTTGGGGTCACTCTGGATTGTAAACTTTCTTTCCGGGATCACATTAATAACATCGTAAACAAATCACTTAAACTACTCGGCTTCATTCATAGAATAACCTCTAACTTTAAACATATAAATACACTTAAAACTATATTTTTGAATGTAGCTATTACTTTGTGGTTATCCATTATAGAAAAATGAAATAATTTAACTTTGTATAAACCAAGGAAAAAAACCAACCATTCGAAACTGTCAAATTAGTATAAGCTTTCCCTGACGAAGGAACGTTTGTTCCGAAACCGGTCGGATTTGCGCATCAAATAAGTGGTTTATACAAAGTTAAATTATTTCATTTTTCTACACTTAAAACTGTTTACTGTTCGCTGGTCCGCCCTCACCTTGAATATGCTAGTGTCATTTGGTCTCCTTTTTATGCTGTCCACATTTGTTACATCGAATCTGTACAACATCGCTTCCTACGAGGAATTGCTTGGAGGTTAGGTCTTGAAAGAGGAGAATACTCGTATGATGAAATTGAACAAACTTTAAACATTTCCTCTTTAGAAAAACGTAGAAAGGACTCTGATCTAATATGCATTTTCAAAATTATCAACAGTATTACTGACACACCTGCTTTGTTACAACTCATCCAGTTCAACATTCCTTCCCGTAGACTCCGAAATAATGAATTGCTGTTCCTCAATCAACATTCTACTAATTATGGATATCATTCTCCTTTATGCAGAATGTCGAGACTTGTCAACACAAATCAAAGCATTGAATTTTTTGGTGTAAACCTAAATGACTTTCCACAGTCGTTACGCAATGTGGTTTTTTAAAGTCTTTTTAAATCCATCTTCAAGCTACTTGTGGTTATCTTCTCTATGTACTATTAAATTATATGTATTTTGTTAATGCTCTTCATCTATATGTAATCTCCTTTCATTGTGATCTCTCTTTTTTTTCTATTCGTGTTATTGTTATATTGTTAATTGGACTATTTGTCCGTAAATAAATAAATAAATAAATTAATCCCATTATTTGGGCTTGTGACGTCACTCCGTGAACATGTTCCTATTAATTTTGTGAAATTCCACTCTGATTTATTTTTTTATACGACAACACTTTGATTTCAGGCGAATTTTTGAATTTGATATTTAACGTTCACTAGATTTATTGTTTGTTCTCTGCGAACTTATCATTTGGTTTGACTTTTTGACAAATGTTATGAAGAGAACCCCATACGTTTTATGCTATCTGCACGTGTTTTAAAGGTATAATGGTAATGGTGCTGATTTCAACAAAATCAAATTTTAGGTATAATATTCTTATTATTATTATAATTTACAAGCACAAGTATATTACACTGGATTTAATAGTATAGACGTTGAATATTAAATTGATTTATGATCAATAAGATGGATCAAGGACAAAAAATATTTATGAGATGTAATATTGTTGGTATGCCTCGTTATTCTCCTGTGCCATTCGTGTGGAATACGTTCTTTTTTTAAATCATTTTCGGCTATGTAATTATCGTTTTTTCACACCCATCAAATTATGTCCCGTCTTTTCGGTTTATAAAAAATGGTCTGATTTTTCGGATTGAAATTTTCAAAAAATCGCCAGGGTTTCAAAAACACGGAATGTCTTAGAATATTTGCCTAAACCGGATTTTTTTTTAATAAATGTGATGCAAGTGGCCTATTAGCCATTGATTAATTAATTAATGTCAACAAGATAGACGAGTTACTCATAATTAATAAAATGCAAGTAAGCATCTAACCAAAAACTGATTTTACGGCTAAAAAACCCGTGAAAACTTCCCTAATAAACATAACTTGAGTTGCAGGTCCATGGTAGAGTTAGAGTAAAGTGGGGTGAGTGGTCACAGTGGGCAAGTGGTCTCATTCTGGGCATTAGCCGCAACGCCACTTTATTAAATTAGTTTGAAGTTTTGTGGGGGAAATTAGCATAATTGTGGACGCGCCCGGGAAGGGGGACATAATTCCATATTTTTTTTATGTTATTACAATCTTTTCTAATGTACGAATCTAATGTCATTAGGTAGGTACACTATAATGAGATTTTGAACGGGAGTAATTGCTCACTGCCATCTGTCGGGGTTGATAAGAATCATATTCATTTCCGGAGCTAACAAACACGCATACAAACATTTTTACTTGACAAAAATTCGAACTATTCACAGTGTTTTGTGGTTTACGTTTTTTGGTTGACATTACATTAAAACAATATTCGTCGATAATTCTTCAACATGGTAACGGTTTGACCGGTCAGTGGGTTAGTGGGCATCGCGTTTAGGTCCCACCCAGGCGTTCCGTGTTCGATTCCTCGGCTGGCGAAATCCTCCATCACGACTCAAGCAACATTTTCGGCTTATGTGGTGGTAGAAAGAGATTTCAAATATTGTCGGGTTATTCGTAATCCGGAAATGTTTGAATTTATTTTTATTAAAGAAAGAAAGGAAATATTGGTTGTAAATACCTACATTAGACCGCTCAAGGGAAAAATATTGAACTTTTATTTACATCTTAAAATTCTAATTTAATTTTAAATGCTAATTTTTCTCGAAATTCAGACCCTTATGATCTAATTTTTTTTCACCATTACAAATTGTATATATAAATAAAAATTGCAGTAATTACATTTTTTTTTTCAAATTCTAAGGTTCGGCATCGGTTGTGACTGTCCAGTTCAATGAAGTTGCTTTTCAAAATTATTGGAAGTATTTGGAGATTAAATTACAACATTAATCATTTTCAAAATGGAACTGCCTTGTCGAGAATTCAGACCATCCGTAATTTTTACCTGGTTTGTGCTGGTATTATATATTCACAGTTTATACCTATAGAAGGACAATTATTAGTAATAGAAAACAACGGAATGATCCCTATAGAAAGATTAAGATAAAGAAGGCAAGTAAATCGAATGGATTTGAACAAAATAAGATGTTTGTGAAAAAAAAAAGTTATATTACTTGGAAATTTTTTATTGGGCTATTATTGTGAAATATCATCTCAAAGGCGTGAAAAAACTTTGAGGATTTGAGATGAAAACATAAACTTAGGCTTATTTTAAAATTATATAGGTAATAATTAACACTTCGTAGTTGAGGAAATTAAAAAAAAAAGTTTTTTTTAAAATTTATATATTCAGACAAAAAATTACTTTCGCCCCATACCCCTCTTTCGGAAAGGTTTGAAGGTCCAACGAGCCCCGGAACAGATGCCTTATTGGCATTTTTAAAGCTTTTTCTAATGATTCCGACGCCCTTTTGGCTCCTTAAAGCTTCCGCCACGAAAGCTTATGTTGAGGTAAGTTATTGATTCCATTCAATTTAGTTCGTTTATAGAAATGCGGACAACACTTTGGCGCTTTGAATACGAAATTTAGCGGTGAAATTGTAATCAAAGAAGGTTTTTTACGCCGACTTTTCAGAAATTGGCTTTTTGAGCGTAGTTAAAGATTATTTAATTTCATTTGAAGAATAAACAAGATTAATTGACTTACTGAATCGGGTGATTGCTTTTCTTACGGAAATATTGAGCATTTCATTTTATAGTAAACGAACTAGATGAAACTTATTTCATAAAATTAAGTATGTAACAGCTAATACGATTAATTTACTTTAGTGCAGTTGTATTAAAATGTTAAAGCTCCTAAACTAGTAATGGTAAAGACTTTACGTGGTGAAGAAAATGTATATGCGTTGATTTTTAAATTATGGACGGTAAAAAGTACGAACTTCACACAACATCAAAAACATGTAATATTAGGTCCTTACATATGAAATTGGCGTTTTGTATGGGAGGAACATAAAGTCGATTTTTTTTTTAATATCATATATTTATTTAATCAAAGTATGTACCATTGTTATCTATGCACTTTTGCCATCTCGTAGGTAGTTTATCGATCCCTTTACTAAAAAAACCATTCGGACGGGAATCAATAAAATCTTTGAAGGCGGTTTGGACTGCCCCATCGGAGTTGAATTTTTTCCATTGCAAGAAGTTGTCCGAATTTCGAAAAAAATGGTAATCTGTTGGGGCAAGGTCCGGAGAGTACGGTGGATGTCTTAGACATTTCAATTGAAGCTCCTCTAATTTGGTAGCCGTTTGTTGTGCAGTGTGTGGTCTAGCGTTCTAATGCGCGTTTGTTGATTTGCTTCACTCAATTCGTGAGGTACACACCTTTCAAGCTTTTTCACCTTCCCAATATGCTTCAATTAGATTAAAACAGTTTTATCACTAACACCGCAACCTGCAGCTAACTCGGACGTGGTTTGCGATGGATCCGCTTCCACAATAGCCTTCAATTCTTCATTATCAACTTTGGTCTCCGGCCGTCCACGGGGCTTGTTCTGCAGGTCGAAATTTCCAGAACGAAAACGTTGGAACCAAAAACGCACTGTGTTTTCTTTTGCGGCACCGTCGCCATACACATCATTAATCCTTCGAGCCGTTTCTGCAGCACTGGTGCCACGGTGGAACTCGTACTCGCGTTCTCGTAAATAACGCGATATTTCAAGTTTTCCATTTTGTAAACCAAGTGACGCAAAGAAAAAAAACAATTAAGGCAAAAACAAATGAATTATAATTTTCGAAATAGAAATACATGAATAAATAGCTGTATAAATTTGAATTTGGAATTCCTAACCAAAGAGAAGATATTTGAGATCAAAGTTGCAAGTACGGAAAAACGCCAATTTTACATGTAAGGACCTAATATATTGTTTTACTGTGAAACAACACAAATTGTTTAAAAAAAAATTGCTTTTAAATACAGTGTCCAAGACCTTAGGTGATGGAATCTCTGTTCTGCTGCAAATTAGTATACTATACAGTCGTAGTTTGGCGTCCAAGTTTCCGTAGCGTAAATAAAGTTGATTTGATTGATCATTAAAAAACACCTTACACTGATACGAGTTGCGAATAATAAATCTATTTAAAAAAAAATTGTGTGGATAACACAGCGTGCGTGTATTACTTAATATAGACTTCGTATTAACAGTAAACAATTTGCTGGGAAGTTGCAAATTGGAAGAACCTTTGTAGATACACCTCCTGTTAATTTTGGTCTTTTTCACTTTGGGCCCGGCGGGGTGGGGTAGAGCGGGGTGGACCAGCCGGGCCGGTATCGCAAACTTTGTATGGAACTTTCCCCGTAAATTAGGTTTCGGGATTAAGCCTGGGTCGGCGTCGGGTTTCATATGAAAGGCGATTGATTGCCACAAGTTCTGTTGACCCTCTGTGGGGCTGTATTAAAAACTCCGCTCCGTGTCGTTTTGCCCCTTGGCGAAAGAGGTGAAGAGGATATGGAAAACTAGAACAACCGTTTTATCAGGAACTATAATATATCATTCAATCCATCTGGTGCTCTGAGACTCTGCCAAGTGAATGGAACTGTGGAATAATTTGCCCTCTTCACAAGAAAGGAGACCCTATGAACTGCTCTAACTATAGGGGCATAACGCTGCTGAATATCTCATACAAGATCCTATCAAATGTACTGTGTGGTAGGCTTATAAAATATTCGGATGGCATAATTGGCCAATATCAAACTGGGTTCCGTAAGGGGAAATCTACAACTGATCAAATCTTTTCACTGAGACAGATACTGGAAAAAACAATAGAATTTAATGTTGATGCATACCATCTCTTCATAGATTTTAAGGCTGCCTATAACACGGTAAATAGAGAAAGACTGTACAGAGCCTTGGATGAATTTAATATCCCAAGAAAACTGGTAAACTTAGTAAGGCTCACAATGTCTAATGTTGAGTGCCGAGTCAGAATACAACAGGATCTGTCAGACACCCTAAAGACCTTCATTGGACTAAGACAAGGAGATGCACTTGCCTGCATTTTATTCAATTTAGCGCTGGAAAAGGCCATCCGAAATGCAGGTATACAAACCACAGGCCATATTTTTAACAAGTCTGTTCAGCTCCTTGCTTATGCTGACGATATAGATATTATCGCACGCTCAGAATATGAACTAAAATCGGCGTTTAAAAGCTTAGCTACGTCGGCAAGGAACATGGGATTGGTCATCAACGAGGGGAAGACAAAATATATGCCCGTACATGGACGCCAGAAACCACCAAGTATACAGATAGATAATTATACATTTGAAACTGTCAACGAGTTTGTATATCTCGGTACTATGGTGACAAATGACAACAATGTATCCAGCGAAATCAAAAGAAGAATAGTAGCTGCAAATCGATACTACTTTGGGCTACAGAAGCATATGAAATCTCGCCACCTTACCAGAAGAACTAAAGTCCTGCTTTACAAGACCCTTATACGACCTGTTCTTATGTATGGTTCGGAATGCTGGACAATCAGTAAGGGTGATGAAGGAGCCCTAAAAAGTTTTGAAAGGAAGGTGCTGCGAAGGATTTACGGCCCAGTCTGTGATATGGAGAATGGCGTATCAGATACAACCAGGAGCTATACGATCTTTACGAGGACCCTAATATCTCCAAGGAAATCAAAACTGGAAGACTCAGGTGGGCTGGACATATCCAGATAATTATAGATGGTGCACCTGGGGGTCGGAGAAGAGTTGGAAGACCAAAGCTTCGATGGCTGGATGGAGTGGTGAAGGATGCAAGCACCATCGGCATCCGAAACTGGCGCAACGCAGCACAACACCGACAGTCATGGAGGCAGGCTCTGCTGGAGGCCAAGACCCGACCTGGGTTGTAGAGCCACAGATGATGATGATGATGATAATAAGAAGTAACTTTTTCAAGGAAAGGACAATCAAAAGCTTTGTTGCTTGCCTGAGTTTTAATCTTGTTTGTGGGATAAAAATATTCCGTATTTTTTGTGAGATCGTTATTGGATAACGGACGTAATCTCCTGACAAATGTGTGCGATTTTTATGGCTGTTATTTGCTTTTTCTTTGTACAACGTACATTAAATGAGTAAGTAATCATGCGTACTTGCCGTAATTCATGTTTAAATGGATCTAAACAAAAATATGTGACGTAAAAATCACACAAATCTGACAGGAGATAACGTCCGTTATCCGAAAACGATCTCTCAAAAAATACGGAATCGCTAGGCAGGTTTTTTTATAATAGCTCCATAGAGGAGGCCCTGAGGAAAATAATTCCACTCAGGGTCTATTTCATTTTTGGGGATGCGTTTGGAGGGTCATTTTAGGAAAAGAAAAAGATGAAGTTCTGGGAAGTAAAAGGGTATAAGGGTTCGGTAGGAATCTGGGTGTCAGTGTGTCCAGGAGTGACGGACGTATGAATCCATCCCTCCCACTGCGGTGCAAGGCGGTGTTCAAATGGATAAGTCAAAGGAACTCCCTCAACCATTCTCTCCCGATCCGGCCTGCCATGGTGGGTCGACGCATCCACCGCCAAGACCCAGGCAAACCTCACCCCATGAACCAGAGCACCCCTGCTAAGTCATTAAAGGTGGCGAACCACTTGGACCAGACCCGCGTCCCGAATTGGAGGGTGAACGCTTTATCACGGAGTGCAAGACAAGCAACATTGTATTGCATATACAGGGTGTTAAGGGATGTACTTGACTTACTTTAACCAGCGATTCCTGACATTATTTGGAGTAAAAAATGTAAATGAAATTTTGGTCTCCGGTGACTTTTTTTGACGACTTTTTTTTTTTTAAATTTTTTTTTACAAATAATAGAAATGTTGTTTATACGATTGCTTGTGTCATACCTACGTTATCATCCAATGACTTAACGGTGTTCAGTGACGTCACCACTAAACAGGGTAAAAAAATAAACAAATACTTCATTTGTAATTAATTGTATTACGTAAAACTCCAATTTACGATCCCAAATAAAGTATTAGGTACTTATGGTCAACGCGATTGAAACGCTATAAAATATTGTTTCTGTTCAACAACTCAGTCACATGTCATGCTTACAGAACCTGGAGAGCTCGTAGTTGTGTGCATGACAAATTATTACATGGTGTTTTGTGCTCACACCGCAATACTTTGGGGGGTGATTATTCTTGAAAAATTTAGAAAGAAACGTTACTCTATTTTTTTCATAGATTTTTTTTCATACTGTAAATGCCCGCAAATTGGTAAATATTGGGTTTTACTAGTAAATCTTAGGATTACGGGCTTTTACAGAAACATATACATGCATATTTTTATGAGGTTTAAAAAAAGATCAAATAAATACACTTTTATAATAATTTCTATATATACAGGTTGTAATAGTACTCTTGTACCGAAGGATTTTAACTAGCGATTCCTGATCTTATTTACAATTTAAAAGTAGACATCGTTTTGCTGTCCTATTATATTTTGTCAATTAAAAATAATAAAAATATCTTTCCATTACACATCCCAATTGAGTAGTCGGGAAAAGCATAGCAGCGGGTCACATGATAAGCTCTCATTGAGAGCTTATCATTGATCATGTCGCGAAGGTTTAGCATCAGTAGCAACGTGTGACTGAAAAATTTATTTTTTTTAAATAGAAAAAAAGGTCATCGGACAGCACAATGACATGTACCTACATTTTTTTTACTGCAAATATGCTCAGAAATCGCTTGTTAAAATACTTCGAGTACGTGCTGTAACATCCTCTACATTTGAGCTAGGCTTGCTGTTCCATAAATGTGGTGATTTATCTTTTATAGATCCCAAGATTACTGTAGATACGATAAGTAAATAATCTTATTTAAGTTTACTGCGAGAGCTGTACAATATTGTTCTTCTAGGAAGCATGTGTGATAAAGGGGACGAATGGACAACAAGCACACCCTTTTATGCGTTACTCATGCTGTCTCACTCATACACACATGTCTCTTTCATACCTTAAGATATACGTTCACCACAATAAATTACATTGATCTGGAATTTTTTTTTAGTCCCACAATTATTGGAACACATTTCCAAACGAATAACTCTCGGTACGGCTAGATGAAAGGAAAATGAATGTTGATCATAGCGTTAAGTACCTGGGACACATCATCAGAGACGACCTTAACGATATCGAGGATATAGAAAGGCAGAGAAGAGCGATATCAGTTAGAGCGGATATGCTGTCAAGACGTTTTTAACTATGCAGCCCAAAAATAAAAAGATTACTGTTCAACTGTTCAATGCTTTCTGTACCTCGCTGTACACATCAGAACTGTGGGTTGACTACTACACTGCATCCCAATGGCATAAGTTAAAGGTTGCTTACAATAACGCTTATCGTCAACTTTTCCGCCTACCGAGATACTGCAGTGCTACGGAAATGTTCCTGGAGGGACACACTTTCAGAGCACTTCTCCACCACCGCATGGGAAGTTTATGGCACAGACTACGCCAATCGAAGAATGCAATCATCACCGCCATGACTGCCTGGGTGGAGTCCCCCCCGATGGCCCTCTGGAGACGATGAAATACCCTCCATAAACAGTTGCATGAATTCATTTTAGTGCTTATTATTTTTTCAGTTTCATTTTATATGTTTTTCATGCTTATTCGTTTTTATTTTAATTTATTATTTGTCTAATTTCTTTTGTTATTTCAAAATATGGAATATATTGCTTTTCACCACCCCTGCACACTTCCATTCTGGAATAAAACGCTATTATTATTATTACACACGACTCGTAAAAGTCTTATTGTCTATGGAGCTTCGTCGACAGTCATCCAAAGGAAGACCGAAGAACTCCTGGATGACTCAATGCTCCAAAATA
The DNA here is from genome assembly GCA_917880885.1 of Limnephilus marmoratus. Classification (NCBI taxonomy): domain Eukaryota; kingdom Metazoa; phylum Arthropoda; class Insecta; order Trichoptera; family Limnephilidae; genus Limnephilus; species Limnephilus marmoratus. The sequence continues at coordinate 24,349,964 of OU862923.1, read as the reverse complement.
ATTCAGAGAAACGGCCTGGATGAAGGCGATACTCAGAACAGAAGAAATTACAACCTGAGAACGAGAAGAGTCGACCCCAACAGCCTACCTAGGCAATGAGTTGGGACAGCGCAAGGAAGAAGAAGAAGACACGACTCGTAAAAGTAAAGGTTTGATTACACTAGACAATTTTTAGTGACACTAAACATTTTTCAGAAATTAGAACAGCTTTGTTTAAAACACTTTATTAGAATTTTTTCTTAGGTTGTCTTGCCAAAAATTTCGTGGCATGAGTGATGAACACGGTGTATCGTATGTTATACGGCTTAGCTTGCAAAGTGTACCGCTGAGCGAAAATTATGCTCAGCCACGAAACAGACACTGAGGTCGTATATTAATAATTGAACGGATTTAGACATTCTTACATAACAAGTCATTTTAATTGAACCAATCTTCGCTTCGGGTCCATATTCTAGAAGGAATAAAATAATAATCCCGACGAATTTAGTAGATACAGGAAATTTTCATATTAATGCCGCATCCCTTGCCGATCATCCATCGAAACTTGTTACTTACCCGACGAAGTTGGCAATTGCTTTTCCCTTGTTCGCTGCGAATCGAATGAAAAATGCGTTATTTGATTATCGAGCACGACGAAAGCGAAGAATGGCGGTAAATTGTGAAGGTCTTTTTCAATGCTCAAGGCGGTCAGCTCCATCGCTATGAAAGATATGAAAAGTTGCTTCACGCGAACAGAATGCGTAAGATATCATCTCGATTTTTTATCGAATAGGGAAGGGTCCATGACCCCTAAGATCGAATAGAGTAATTTATTGACTTCAAGCTTTAATCAGGTTTATTCTCTTTTTGAATAAGGAACTCCAGTGAAAAATATTACGGCTTTAAAAAAATATATTCATACAGACCAATGAACGCTGATTCTGAATATGTAAGTTTTATTTAATAATATTAAACGTAGAGCTCTTAAAAAATATTAAAAAGTGCATTTTTAAACGTCTCGTCAAAACACACTGTAAAGTTGGTATTATTGAATGGTTAGTGCTGACGTCACGCCTCACCAGTCATTGTATTGAAATCTTTGATTAAGTAGGTATGACACAAGCCATCAGTATTAACAATATTTCATGTTATTCGTTATATCATACTGTTTATAGAAATTAAGTTGTTGTGTTTATTGAAACAATATTTAAGCCTTAATAATTCAGTATCAAAAATAGAGGTATCTCTGTTAGTTTATCTTTATTATTTAAAATATGGAAAAACCTTGCATAATATGCTACATCATAATGCTACCTAGAGACGGGCAAAGCGGCTCAGTTGAACGAGCCGCTTCACTAGGTCTCCTTCAATGAACGACTGAATTAAGCTACGGACAAACTTGCTCATCAGAAGCCAAAGAGCATGCTAACTAGTAACAATTGCTACCCGCTCACTCGTTCGTAAAGATCCGCGAACCGCGAGCAAGATGTGTCCGTAGCTTTGAAGATCGGTCTTACGGAACCGGATCTTACAGATTATATTATAGATTTTGTATTATACCACGCCCATATCAAATCATACAATCATGCAGTAAAATAAATCAATACATTATCTGGGTATCGCATGTTTTAGAATTTTGTGAAATGTATTCGTACATGTGTTTCTTGACGAAAATTGGTCCGTTTGTGTATTTATTTGCGCACTTACAAACTAATAAATTTCACATTTTTTAACATTTTTATTTACATTAGACATTATTGAAAAATGATAAATACTTATAATCAAAAAATAATTACAAAACGTAGATTATTTTAATAGTTTTATCATCATGCCTTTCAGCATTTTTGGATGTAGATATAAATTAAAGCAAATTTGGAATGAAATAAAATCGATATTGAGTTATAATTTTAAAAAGCTGGTATGGAGAATAATTAATCTTTCTCATTGTAACCGCCCTGCACGATTGTAAGGCTAATATTCGACGAAATGTGGATTTTCGTCCGCTGGCTGGTTAAACGCTCTTAAATAGAATCAATAGCTTCTAGCGGTTAGAACTATTGTGTGGTATTCACATGAAGATAAATATCGTATTGGGTCTAGAGTCTAGAGTCTAGAGTCATTCAAGACATTCAGAAAAATTATTATTCAATGCGCATTATGAATCTAAGAACTGGAGAACTGATTGGAAACACAACCATTTAAAATTTAAAAAAATACTGCCTTAGTTGCCTGTTTTTCTCTGAAGACTGAAAACCTCAAACCAATACGCTCATTCCACGTGGGTATTTGTAAGCTCGAATAAAAACGTTCATACGAATCCGACTCTACACGTAGTTAGTTGCCTAACGAGATCCTTTTAAATCTAGCAAAAACTTAGGTGTTTCCTAACAACCCGAGTGACTTATTTAATGGTCTTCTCAACATTAATTGGTCGTTGATTATGGGAGTGTAAGCTATAAAAAGTCAGTTATAATATTTATCTGCCGTGCGAATTTCTTACTTTTTAGTACATTTCATTCATTTGATCCTTTTTTTAAATTAACTCCACACAGGAGGCCATGAGCAAAATAATTTCCCTCAGGGCCTATGTCATCTGGGATTTGGGATGCTGTGTGGAGGGTCTTTTTGAGGAGAGGGAGGAATGTACATTGGTCTTGAAGAGACCGATGTTGTAGGAAGGAGGAAACACAGAGGCCGGCCAATCATTCTACAGCCGAGCTGTTGAACACAAAAACGAGTCGAAGAAACGACCTGTTCTCATGTGACAAATTTCAACCGTGTACAAATGTTGGGCACGCGTTTGGCGTGTTTCCCGACTATGCACCAGGGATCAATGACGCTAATTCCTCGAAGCATCTTCCATTGTAATACCGGTAGAACAAGGATAGCATTCCCCCCCGACGCCTATGCTCTGAGGATTGCAATCCGTCTGTGAAGATGGGAGAATCTATCAAACGGACCGCCTGTTTCTGCACAGAATCGAGGGTATTTTTCAGGTATTTTGGAGCTACAGACCAGAGGTGGCTGCCAAATTCAACCGTGGGGCGCACTTGTGATTTGTACAGGGTTAGCAGTTGTATACTATTAAAGTATCTGAGGGCTGGCTTCGATGGACCTCCATATCTGAGCTGGTCAGTTAGGGTTACACCAAGCATATCAATGGAGGGCCTGTTCGGAAGATTGCTTCCGTTGAAGGAGACTAGATTTTCATTTCGATCCCTTTTAGACGTAATCAGACAAGATTGGGTCTTTGAAACATTAAATTCAACGAAATTATTTTTACCCCAAGAGAAAACACTCTCCAGGTAACCGTCCATTCTTTGCTTCCTCCGAGCTTTTGGAGTTTGTGAGCCTTTTGGGGGCTTGTCAAACAAAAAGCTATCTACTGTCATCCGTGGGCTATTTTACTCAAAAAGACTCCCGTACTCTGGAGGGATTCGGGCCAATTTATTTATGAACTCACCTGTACGGAGAGCTACGTACAATAAAAAATCGATAGGTTTTTGTGTCGTAAAGGGTTTTTGTAAAATTATAAGGATTTAGACTCAAATCTGTAATGTTGAAAACAAAAATGAAATAATTAAAAAAATGTATGTATAGCAATAAAAATGATACAAAGCAGGATGCTGTAAGGCCTTGCTTTTTCCTGGGTACTAAAAGGAATTAAACAAATATTTTGCAACGGGATTATCCGCAATAAAGCCGGCGTATTACTCGCCCGCCGAAATGCAAATAGCTTATGACCAATTAACAGCAACACTTAATCTGCTGCTAAATTAGTAATTGGACTTCCCGGGCAATGCCGGGCCTAATCCCGGACTAAACAACGCCTAAACCTTCCCGACAGCCAGTCTCCTAAGCCCGTACCGTATCCGGTGGTAATCGACGTCGCCTAATGGGGTAAGACGCGGGCTATTGGCCACGGAACGTAGACCGTAGACGTAATACATAGAACGCTCAAAATTAGTTGTAAATTTTAGCGCTGAATATTTTTAATTGGGATTAATTAATGTTGTTCAAAAGCAATATACAAATGTACAACTATCATTGCCCTCTGTGGAGTGAAAACTCAGTATTGGTTCGGTACTTGGCTGAAACCTACCATCAATTGATATGATCAAGCAGTTTTCTTTCACTTTCTTAGTCGAAGTATTATTTGTATTGTTTTAAATACTCTATTGTTTTTTTTTCTTAAGTATTCGTTGTTTTAAGCCATTTCGGCCTTACTTATAAAAAACACATCACGACTGTTAAACGGTGTTTTTGTTAAACATTGTACAAAACTGTGCATTTTCTTTTTCGGATTAATACTAGTAAAAAAAATAATATTATTATTTTAGCAACATTGAACTTCTATAAACAAATGATATTTGACGCGCGATTTTTAAAATGTATTTATGCATAATTTCTATTCTAACAACCAATGAGTATAATTTTCACTATTTGTGTTGTTTTTCGTCAGTTTTAATACTATAATACCTGTTAATTTAATTTTGATAACAGAAAAAGATTTTTTATTTCTGAACCATTATTTTTTAAATGACCTTTACAGCGTAAATTTAGTAAAACATCCATGAAAGTGCATTGTGTATGTGTAAATAAATCCACATTCGAGGAATCAGCGTGTAAATCGTGCACAAATTATTCCAAAATGTCAGATTTTTTCAGTTACTCTCTTGAATAATTATTATAATTTTTAAATAAACATTATAAAATTGAAGTTTGGTTGACATCACCTTATATAAAAAAGCTGTTTTTTTATATTTTTTATTTGGACTTTTATGAAACTTTTTAGTGTATTACTTGAAAATTAGAATTTGAAATTAAAACACATTTTTGTACTTTCTTCCACTAATTTATATTTCACCAGGACCGTATTCATCCTATTACGGACATTTTCAGACTGGTAGTTGAAATGCTTACGCTACGGTATTTATACACTCTTAGGCAGGGGTACACAACATTGTCTCTATATAATGAATATTTCTATTTTGTTAATTTTAAGGTATTATAAGTTATTTTGTTAATTTTAGGTACATACAGGTAATTATAAAGTTTATAATTAAAATTATGAATGATTCATATATGTACCTAAAATTAACAAAATAACTTATAATACCTTAAAATTAACAAAATAGAAATATTCATTATATAGAGACAATGTTGTGTACCCCTGCCTAAGAGTGTATAAATACCGTAGCGTAAGCATTTCAACTACCAATCTGAAAATGTCCGTAATAGGATGAAACCGGTCCTGGTGAAATATAAATTAGTGGAAGAAAGTACAAAAGTGTTTTAATTTCAAATTCTAATACAATGGAATTCCACCACGAATTATCAGTGCAAAAACTAGACTCATTACTTGAAAATGTTTAGGGTAAGTAAGTTTTTTCTAGTTTTTCCTGTTTAAAGTTTAAAATATTGAAATTTTAAATTTTACAGTATATTGCAAATACCAAAATCTAAAAGATAATTTTATTTAGTTTTTAAAATGGTATTTGTTTTATTTTTTTTATTGTATAAAATTGCATTCAATGGGAATTTACACCCGCTAAGCTACTGCAAGTAGCTTGTCAGCAGGAGATCAGTTCCACAGATTAAGTTAAAACAATACAATACATTAAATAATCCTCAACGCGTCAGCGTGGCAACAACATATACATATAACAACATATTAACCATAAACATATTTATATATATACCCTAAAACATTGTGATAATGTGATATGCAGTGTTGATAATTATTATTCAGAGACCGTATTTTATGGTGAAAAAATGTAGATTAAGAATTTTTTCTTTTTAAATATCATTTGATAGTTGAGTAGGTATATAATTCACTAGTCATTAATAACATAATTGCAAATTAGTACATGGTGAGAGTGAGCACAATATAATCTTAATACGTAAGGTTACTCCCTAATAGCCATGATTTTAACATCAGTTAGAATTTCGTTATGGAGCAATTTTCTTTAAATTCGTATGGAAATTTGTTAAATATTAATCGTATAGTATATTCAAGTGTTCTTTGACCATATTTGTTTTGAAACACAGGTACTTTCATTCCTTTATTTTGTATAAGACGAGTATTGTGTGCATGATCCACCATTGTTTTATATGGACTGCCGGATATATGCTGCAATACAATTTTTTGCCACATAATAGTACGTACAGGTAATACATTGATTGATTTATATACGATACTAATATCTCGTCTTTGGTTAAAACCGGTTTTGCTAACTAGCAATTTTACCATGGCGTTTTGAATCATTTGTACATGTTTTATGTTGGTTTTATATAATTGACCCCAAGAAGTTATCCCATATCTCACTGTTAATTCTGCAAGAGACAAATAAATCAATTTCATAGTTGTTACAGGCACATAACATTTGTTGTTAACTAGTTCGATAGTTGTACATGAACAGGGCTGTGTGATGTTGTTGTGAATGCAATCGAAAGAGTGAGATGTGATTACAGGTGTATCGCTGTAAAATAAATTAAAATAATAAATACATATATAAAACTTTTAAAACACCTCGGAAAAATTCCAAAATTCGTTGAGAAATTATTATTAAAAACAATGTGTATATACATACATTTTACTGTAAAAGCTCGTACTACAGTAAATTTTAAGATTTTCCAGTAAATCCTAAGATTTATCAACTGTTAATGTTGGTATATCCGAAGATTTACTAGTTAAACCTAAGATTTACCAATTTACTTGCTTTTACAGTAACATGTACGACAGATAAAATACCCCCTTTGACTGGATAAGCAATGTTTATATCTTTTCACGAACTATTTTATTGACTTGTTTTTAATTAGTAAGGTTTTCACATACACGGTCGTTTATCAATTGAATAAAATATTCACGACGTTTTTTAGTAAGGCTGTTTATTTATAAATTCAGCAGGATTCTTCGGATCCGCGTTTTTTCTAATTAGCAACGGGACGAGCAGTTCCTACAGAAACTCAGGGAGATCAAGCCGGTGTTGTAAAAGTCATCATCTAAACGTGATTTGTAAAAATAAACCCGTAACACTTATTCAAACGGAGTGTTATAAAAAATTAAAGAAAGGTCGCAATAGTCACGATCATATTTTTTTTCTCCGAATATAAGTAGCAATATACGAATAATATTTAAGATAGATTACGTTATAACATATTATAACAATATACTTAAATCCGTTATCTTGTAGGACTGTAATTTACAGAAACATAATATTATTTTTGAACAAAATATATCAGCTGACGCAGTATAACAATACAGCGACGGCACACGACGGGTTAAGCTCACTGTTGCCTACGAAAACTGTAGGTTAACAACTGTCCATGTACGATTTTAACTCGAGAACTTATGGTTTTGGAACTTGTTATGTTCCTGTAAAATCCATAAACGCGCAATCAACCAATAAATAAAACATAAGTGCTAAATTAAAACTTTTTTTTAATATTTAGGTAAGATTCTTTGCAAAAATAAAATATCTTGCGCCCAGGAACTCCACCCAGCGATCCAGCAATGAAGATATGCGCTATCTCTACACTTTGCTTGATGCATTCCTACACTTATCTTCGTTTTTTCTCTTTCGTGCGTCTTTTACAACGTGCATACCTTTAACTGCTGACGTGGGGGCCTCTAAAGGGCCTAACAATAATAAGAATATCGAAATACTCCCCTCCCCGGCGCTTGACGCATGAGCCACTTCCAGTAGCTTTGAATTTAGTGACGCCAGAGCCGTAAGTTTTAAATTAAAAAAATTTCAAGTTAAATTTCGGTAAGTAAACTTATTTAATTTTTTTGCTGGCCTCTCTGACCCATCATCAGTACTTACGTGACATTTTAAGTTTATTTTTACTACATAAAAATAAACATAAACAACTTTACTGAACGTTTATATATGTATATATTTATAGTTTATTCGAAACACTATTGAAATAATATAATAAAAGTGAGTTCATTGTTTTTATTTAGTTTAATAGATAATTCAGACTGATTTCTAATCTCAAGTGATTTTTGCCAAAAATTATTACATAATTTCCAAATTGTGAAAAATAAGTTACTAAAAGTATTTTGCTTTATTTTATGTTATTTAAATTGTCCAATAAATAATAATTTGGACCTCAAAATTTTCATGGTTTTCTAATTTACATATAAACATTTAAAGTAATAGGTCGCCCAGGCCCCCACGTAAGAGTTTACATTAAAAAAATCACGTCAGCAGTTAAAGTTTAAAAGGATATTTGGTCTGAAAAATAAATCTTTTCGCTCTTCTGAACAATTGACATTTACCGAATTTCAAATTTCCGTGATCAATATATTTTCATACAACACTCATTTCATCACTTTAAGTATTGATGTTTTCCTCGGGCGTCATCGACTTCTTCAACCACTCACATTCGCGTAATATATTCTCCTTTCACTACTTTCTTCGATCATTTGCTCTACATGCCCAAACCACCTAAGAGTCACTTTCTTAATCTTACTCGAAATGCTTTCATGATTTCATGATGATATTGCATTAAGATTTATTTTTTTATAATTATATTTCCACAGACAAATAAATAATGGTGCTATTGTCACCCAATATAACACTCCTTAATATTTAATACTTTAATAGAGTAATAGGTCTCGATCACATTAGCAGACCCGTCGCCATCCGTCAGTCCGTCAGTCCGTCAGTCAGAATCCCATTCATAACGGCCGCGGGGCTCGGGTTTAATCATGCCGAATTTCCGCATAACATATTTTTCCTGGGATCATTTCCTTATCTGGCTAGTTACCATGAGATGATTAATTGGTTGCCGGACGCCTCATTTGTTGCAGTTAGAGATACGAATGGCTGTGTTTCCTTGGTACCTACCTACTGGGGATTTTGTATATGAACTGTGGGATGCAGCTAAGTAATAAAATTTATGTGAATAAACGTGATATGTTTTTGTGGTATTTATCTAATATTTATCAAATTAGAACAGGAATATATAAATATATACACGTAATGTACATTTTGTAGTTTTTTTAAGAGAATAGTTTTTATAATTTACGGCACATTCAAAAATTTTTTATAGCTAATACATTTTTTTAGAATTTACAAACTGTAATGGAAAAACTTATGTATGCGAACAGAAATAGTATATTACGGTAATATATGAAATTCAATTTCTTTAAAAGCCCATGTGTTATAATATACTCAAATTTTCAGATACTCAAATAAATTCCCAACGCAATCTGGAATTCCTCAAGGGTCGAACCTCGGACCTGTGCTGTTTTTTAATATAATATATTACATCCAAATCTATGTTAGGAACAGCAAACGTCTACTATTTGCACATAACCTTAAACTTCTGATAGAAATAAGCTCCCAAAAATATTGTCTTAAATGCAATCTAATCTGCATGATCTATCTGAATGGTAGTTGAAAAACAGATTAGATTTTAACATAAAAACTATGTTACTACGTCCTTCATTAATACTTAAAATACTATATTTTACGATTATAAGGTAAAAGGTAAAACGTTATCATCGTAAAACGTACCATCTCGTTTAAATTCTTGAAGGATCTCAGTGTCGTCTTTGATCCCGAACTGACATTCTCTGACCGCATATCGCAATTCACTCAGTCATGCTTCAAACTTTACCCTTATGACCAGTATTCAGTATAATAACCAAGAAGCAATGCTAGCATTGATTGATGGCATACTGAGGAGCAAGCTGGGATATGCGAGCGATGTTTAGGCACCGTATCTTCGGAAGTACATTGATATGTTGAAGCAAATCCAGAAGAAATTCCTCTGGTATGTCTATTTGCAGATTCATGGAACCTATAGACTCTTGTACCATATTGACTTACTCGAGGAAACTTATTCCGAGAGTCTTGAAATCAGGTGGAAAGTAGGTCTTGCTATTTTGTATGTTGTATTTTAAAATTAAAAATAATTTCATCGATAGCCCATTCCTCTTGGGATACTAGATTTATATGTACCAGACCACTACTGCAGTCTACTGAAGTTGATACTATGACCAGTTCAGAGTACCGAACAAGGCAAATGGTGCTGAATGAAATTGCAAATCATTTGGATATGGGTGACTGTTCTCTAAATGTTGTCATAAAGAAATTGTCAATTGTTATGTGAAAATGCGATTAAATTGTACTATAATTGGAATGTTCTGTTGTACAATAATAAAAAGATTAAAAAAACAATGATAATAATTTTTTAGAATTGAAAATCTAAACTCAAACTTGTAAGCATTGCTGGATATTTTCTATATCTTTTGATTTAAAAAACGATCATTCAGTTGAGTCGAGTATTTTGGCCTCACATTCAAAATGATGTTATGTATGAAAAAGGCGGCGCAGCCGTTCCTCTCAAAAGCGTTCTCCCAGTAATCCATAGAACCAAACATTCTCCGTATTTTTTTCAGCCACCGTCCGCCGTGGAAGACGCAGACGGCGTAATGTTTCATGTTCTCCATTCCACGGACTATTTGCTTGGGCGGTATCGTTAGAGGCGGCGCGCGGGCAAGGGCGGGCGGAGGTTAACAATCGTGGTGCGTGGACAGCAGAGGCGAAAAAAATATGATTCACTGGGAATACTGGAAATCGTGGAACAGAAATGGGCAGCGCAAAAAGTAGTCTTTGAGTGACGACTCGAAACTTGTTGCGTACTGTGGGGAATGTGACTCTTTATATTATACGGTTTGGAAGAGAAAGTTTGAAGTTTCAGTGCGAAAATAAAAACAATTCGTTGTTAAGTGAATAGCTTGTTTTACATTAGCTTCACGCAAGGGGACCCGAAAAAAGTTATTCTACCCTCGGCCTTTGTCATCTTTGGGGACGGTAAGAATAAGGGAAGACGGTAAGAAGGTATAAGGGGTGGGTAAGAATCTGGGGGTCACTGCGGTAGAGCATTTGCCATGTGATGTGCCATGACATTTGCCATTTGACCCACAAAGGGTCCTGGGTTCGCGTCCCAGCGGAGCCAATATCGTTTTCTGATTTTTCTGTCTCCAGATTTTCGATTGAGTTTCGCTAATATTGTCCTCATTTAATTAAATATTATAATTTGAGATTTTACTCATAAAGTTTAAAAAATTAAAATAAATATTCATCTTAGACTTGCAGAAAAGTCAATAGATGTCGCGTATTAAAAATAAAATGGATAAAAAATTATTCAGACACTATGACACTATCTAGATAGCATTTAGTTCGAGTTGAATCTTGCAATCATATATAAAGATAGCAGCCAATAATATGTACGTTAAGAAAATGAAGATAATGTTGGTAGTTCTTAGTCGAAGTATGATACAGTTAAATGTGACCGAATTTGATATGGGTTCCGTAGCTCAATCGGTAGACTTGCCATGTAAGCAAAAGGTCCTGGGTTCGTGTCCCAGCGGAACCAATATCTTTTTCTGATTTTTCTGTCTCCAGATTTTCGGTTGAGTTTCGCTAATATTGTCTCCATTTAATTAAAGATAATTAGGTCGGCAATTCTTTCACACGGTAAAGAAAGAAATAAAGCCTTCTTGGAGTGGAGGTTCTTCTTAGAGTGTGGAGTCAATTTTATCTAATGAAGTTAGAAAAACTGTCACGTTTGGCAATAATTTTTTTTTAAATATAATTTCTTTAATAAATAAGCTTTAAAAATATTAAATAGAGTTCTACAAAATAAATCATTTAAAAAGTTTGCAGACTTTTTTTGCAGAATTATTATCATCTCCCAATAACCTTTTTCTCCTTTCGTATTACCTATAAAAAATATTGGACCAAAGTATAATTCAAACTGTAATTGAAAAGTTTCTGATCAGCATTCAATTTTGTAGAAATTCAAACAATGAACTTTTAACTAAATCAATTAATTCCACCAAATTATTTTCAAATAAATGTTAATTTGAATAATTAGGATATATATCGGTTATTATTATAATACTAGCTGGTACCCGGCATGCGTTGCTATGCCATTTATTAAAGAAATTGTTTCTCCCTCCGTGTCCTTTCCCATTCGTCCCATTCCCCTTCCGCCTTCCTTTCCTTTCTCGCATCCCCTTCCCCTCTCGCGTTCCCACTTCGCCTCCTCCACCTTTCCACTCCACTCCCCCCCTTCCCCGTCTCACGAATTCTCCTCCCGAGATTCCCTCACAGGCTCCCCTCCCCCCTCCCGCGTTCCCCTCCCCCTCTCCCGCAAACCCCCTACCCGAGTTCCCCTTTCCTTTCCCCCCACCGGCATTCCATACATTCAGTCCCGGTACATTCAGTTTTCAAACAGCTCGCGTGCCACCTATTGAAAGTTTTTTATACAAATTTTATAATGCCAGAGTTCAGCAGTAGTTTTATACAAACCTTGTCCTGACAACAACGAACACAAAAAAAATATATTATCCAATTTGGTTCAGTCGTTCGGAAATTATGCGCGTACATACATTTCAGCGATTCATTTTTATTTATATAGAAGAAAAAGATAGAAGATAGAAGAAGATAGATAAAAAAAAATGACGAAATTGTGATTAAGTTTTATCTTTAAATACACTTTTTCAAAAAAAAAGTTGGATTTCATATCACCATTATAATTTTGTGAGACTTTTCTTTTACATTTTGAGGCCAATTGCTTACTTTTATTTTGGAGGTGATATGGAAGATCTCCAAAATACTGTTTTCAAATTGCGTGGACCTTATTTGTCAGATGAAGAGCCAAGGAAGTTCCAAGACAGGAACATTAACAGTGGGCCCCTTGCCAAATACCTCATTTCATCTTTCTTACACTATTTTTGAAAAGGCAACGATAATAACATTAAGTAGGGGCGAGCTTGGCTTCTTGGACTTGGAAGAATTGGAAAGGATTTTGGAACCAAATAATGACAAATGAGAGACAGAGAATAAACACTGCGGAAATATGAAGCACTCACAATATTATTTAATTTTGTGAAAAAACTTCTGCCATGTTCTCTTTACTCATATATTTACTTACGCAATATATTATGCAATCTTTTTAAATTAAGTAATTATTGTAAAATATATAACTCCATCACCTTTTTATATATATTTATCTTGATAAAATATTTTTTTAACTGGAAAATAGCTTGTTAATTTGTATTTTGGAATAACTTTATGAATAAAACCAAATATATTGAAATATAATGGATGTGCTATCTGCAGTTTTTACAGGTGGGACTGCGATTCCGGGTGTCGCCGACATTGTTTACCAATTAGCAAATAAACAAATAATTAACGAATAAACCAAACGAACGTAAAACTAAATGAACTAATTCTTTCCGTATTCAAACTATATTGTTAACCACTACTAATGCACACCTTAAAAAAATCAGCGAAATGAACAAATTCTTTTCGTATGCAAACTACTCTGATTAAGTCGTAGTCTGCCGACAGTTGCGCGGACATCATAGCATATCTCTTTTGTATTTGAATATCTTTGAATAAAACCTTAATTTGTAATATTTAATCACTGAAGACAATACCAGCGGCCGTCAAAAGAAAATATTTACTTATTTATTGACGACCTATCGGGCTTTTACAAATCGAATACAAATTTCATTTGAGTCGTTCAATTAAATATCATTTTTAAAACAACAGTAGTTTTATTGTAAATAAAAAGATTACAAAATATATAAGTAAAGCTTAAATTCAATATAATAAATATGAATATATCTAATGCTAAATCCACACCGATTACTTTAGAGAACTCGTAGGTACAATCTATACACCTACGAGCAACAAAAACAAAAAAAAAACAATAAAACACATTAATTTTTACTTAATTACTCGTTGTTTGCATATTGAATACGAACAATAAAAAAAAAGCAAACAAAAGAATATCGAAATAAAATAAAATGATTTTTCATTCATTATTTACATCAAAAAAGTGGTAAATCATCATCTAAAATCTAAAGAACATAATATGTTCATTTGTTGATTTGGCATAAAAATAAAATAGGATTTTTTTTATTGTTTTAGCGTATTTTTAAATTCCCATCTACCTCCTTTTTGTAAATGGCACTTACACCCTTTCCATTTTCTGGAATTCATATTAATTGAAAATATGTTTTTACAACACTTTTTAATGCAATTTACACGTGCTCGTACATACACAGTTATCCAATAGAATCTAATTTATGAAAGTCGTAAACGCAAAAACAGTCGAGGACCTTTTCCTTTATACCTACTTAGTATGTTTATTCAGTTTTTAATTTTACAATATTTTGTCTTACATAAATTTTAAAAATTGGATCAATCAGCTTGATTAAAAGAAATCTTTCATTTTTCTTATTTATTTGCTCACAATAATATAATTAAATATTTGATATTTTGGTGCGAAATACATAGTAATTACTTAAAAGAATAATATTTAATATTAAAATTCTTAACTAATTATTATAATGCTTATGAACATAATGTACGATAGTAATTATTTTATTTTTAACAATGGTTGAAAGATCTAGGTATTTGTTCACAATATTATTTGTTTTCATGTTCTACGGATATAGAATGATTTAACTTATGTTTTGATTTTTGAATAAGATGTCTTATTTTTAATATTTTCAGGTAATTCATAAAATATTTCCGAAATTTTATGCCTTTTTTCTATCACCGTATACATTTTGAGATATATTAATAATAAATATGTGTGCTTCTCTATGCCTAGGTATACCTGTGAAAAGACTTAAATAAAATAATAAGATTTTTTATGAAGTAGGTAGGTACTATAATAAATTGTCCATTAAATATTGCTAAATATTTAAGTAGAGATAAAAACCATAAAAATAATTTTATCATTTGCAAGCGATTTTTATTAAAGGTAGCGAATATTCGCTGTCACTGCAAATAATTCACGCTGGTCTGTGAGTGCCTTTAAACTGTTCTAAATCCAAGCGTATTTTACAAGCATTTGGTTTTTGGCACGTAAATACTATCATAAAGCCACTCTTCTTAACCATTCGCGTCCCCATTAGAATTTTTTGAATTTTTTTATCAAAATAAACACGTGGAGTACCTACAGATCTGTAATTTCATTTTTTTATTAATTTTTAATTATTCATTATAAGCACTCAATTAGTCGGTCAATTTCACAATATTAATCATAACACTAAAACGTACTTATATACATAGAAAAATAAGTAACAAAACAAGTGACTACGATACAAGGCGTAAAACACATAGACATTTAGATAAAACAGCAGGCAGCATACAAATACACGCTAAAGTTAGAATTACTGTCACGTTTGGGAAAAAGTTTTTTTTTTAAATGGAGTTCTACGAAATAAACCGTTTAAAAAGTATACAGACAGTACCAAATGAGACATGGTAATTATTACATATAAAAAAAATATTAAATAAATTATTTGACTAAAGAATTTTTTACATAATTCTAACCTTGATTGAAAAGTTTCCGATCAGCGCTCAATCTATTAAAACTGAAATTCAAACAATAGCACAGCACTCTCTTCCACCTTTTGGTCAACGTAGCTTTAGATACTTTGCCACAAAAATATTCAACATTCTCCCAGAAAACATCAAACTGACTCAAACACAGAGAGAGTTAAAAAAATATATTAAAATATGGATACATTCTAATGATCGAGCCTATACTGGTGCCCTCACCCAAACGCCCAGTCATGGACAGTTGTTATTGTAGTAATAACCTTGCAGTTTTTGAATTGTGTATATGCAAACAATAATGTTTACTAAAATAAAGTTTTTGCTGTATGGAAACCTACTTTACACATTTATAAAAAAAAACCATAGATAAAATTGCGAGAAACAATTTACAAAAAATTCTGCCTCAATACATGTTCACCTAGTGAGGCAGGCTATGCACAACTAAAAATATTGTATAATTATACAACTCCTGTATAACCATTCTTACATTACTTTCTATTTGTTAATTTTTTTTTACTGATTGATGTAATATATTTGTAAACTACATTGAGCAAGTAATTTTTTAGTTATAATGTTGCCAATTTCATTGAATAAAGATATTATTATTATTATTATTATATACAACTAAATCAATTATACCACAATACTTAAACACACTTATAGGCTTATATATGTATACTCGGACGCATAAGATTACATGCGTAAGTTAAATGACTACCAAATAAGTATTTTCACAGTAAACCTGACCAAAAAATTTACCACAACAGGTTGTGATATTATGGAACTCGAACTCACCGACAGGCTAAACAATGCAGGGGTAGGCTGCCAAATTGGAGGACAGTTTCTGAACAACATCAGTTACGCGGACGACATGGTATTGATGGCACCATCCATAAGGGGCCTACGAATTCTTTTAAAGATCTGCGAAGAGTTTGCTGAAGAAACAAACATGCAATACTAACTAACTAACCATCACGCCGTTTCCCCGCAGGGGTAGGCAGAGAGGACGGACCGCCAAACATGCCGGTCTTGGCACACATTCCTTGCCTCGTTTACATTCATACAACGTCTCATACATTCTCTTCTATTATTCTGACTCTTGACATGGCCCGACTCAAGTATCTGATTCACTTGGTCGTGCCATGTCTTTCTTGGGCGTCCTCGACTTCTTCTACCATTCACATCTGCGTCATATGCAATACAACCCCACTAAAACGGCTCTACTGGTCGTAAGATATGGACAAGGACCAAAAAATATTCCTCCAGCTACCACCCTGAATGGTGTGAACCTGCAGGTGACTGAAGGAACTAAATACCTTGGACACATAATCACCAGTAATCTGATGGACGATGACGACATCGATAGGCAAAGAAGAGCTCTCAGTGTAAAAGCAAACATGCTCAGTAGAAGATTCCGCCTTTGCAGTACTGCTGTAAAAAGGACGCTCTTCCTTTCCTTCTGCGAAACACTGTATACGTGTGAACTCTGGGCAAACTACAAGAAGAGTAGTATAGAAAGACTTCGGGTTCAGTATAACAACGCCTTCCGCATAATTTTTGGTCTCCCCAGATATTGTAGCTCTTCCCGGATGTTCACGGAGGGGCGAGTTCCTGGATTTGCAGCCCTTATTAGATCCAGGGTGGCAGGAATGAGGGAAAGGATAACCAGCTCTGGAAACATCCTCGTCATGGAAGCCCGCCTCAGTCCATCATCCAGTATTGATGCACACTGCAGAAAAATACTGGCTCCTTACGTGCTCACAGAATCTTGAAAGCTTAATATTATTATTTCTTTTGTTTTCCTTTTACTACTATTAGCTTATTATCTTTTTTTGTTTCGTGTACATTTCTATCCACCTTCTTTTCTTTTTTTCCTTTCAAATACTTTGTACATGTATGTGTATATTATACCCTTATGGAATGTGTGGGATTGCACTCTCCTCCCCACATACTGGAATAAACACTTATTTATTTATTTATTTATTTATTTTATGGCATCGATATATCACTTGGTTGATCAAGGCACAAGTCTCCTCACAAATCGATATTAAGATGAAGTCATACTAAATAATGCAAAATCATACAAAATCATAATATATGATTTTGTTTTAAAAATGTGATCGCTTAGAAGTATATAGATGCTTCAATTAAGAGCGTTTAACCAGCCAGCGGACGAAAATCCACATTTCGTCGAAAGTTGTTCTTACGATCGTGCAGGGCGGTTACAATGAGGAAGATTAATTATTCTCCATACAAGCTTTTTAAAATTATAACTCAATGTCAAATTTATTTCAATCCAAATTAGCTTTAATTTACACCTTCATCCAAAAATGCTGAAAGGCGTGATGATAAAACTATTAAAATTATGTACTTTTTGTAATTATTTTTTGATTATAAGTATTTATCATTTTTCAATAATGTCTAAATTTAATTGTATTGTAAGTGCGCAAATAAATACACAAATGGACCAATTTTCGTCAAGAAACACATGTACGTACATATTTTTTAATGATTTTATTGAAACTAAAATAAAAATTCTCAAACATGCGTTTGCTAGATAATATATTGATTTATGATTTATTTATTTATTTATTTTATTTATTGATTTATTCCTATGCCAAGCTCAAGAGCTAGTACTCTTCATTGGCGTAGAAATTCATTAAACCATGTGAAACCATGTTCTTTTCATTCAATAAAAAAAAAAATGTTACTGCATGATTATATTATTTGAAATGGGTGTGGCATAATACAAAATCTTTTTTGAAAATTTAACAAATCTCCCAACGACCTATGGAACAACCTTATTATACTAAAAATTAAAAATTTTTCTCAAAATTTATTACATGCGAATGCTAGATAAAAAAACAATCTTTCGGAATCCATTTATAATTTTTTGTGGAAAAGAGTCAATACGTCTAAAATCTGATTTGAAAATGACATATTTCTGGTTTTCTCTGGTAATGCCCTCTTAAATACTGCGTGTAGAACATACGTTGGCCCTTAAAAATATCGGTAATTTTAATAAGCCTATAAAAAATAAAGTATAAGGTCTATAAAAACCACTTTCAAGTCAAAACTCTCCTATTTGTAAAACCCTTTTCGGATATGGTTTTATTGCATATTGTGGCAAATTCAGTTTCTTTTATATAATCGCAAGAAAAATTGATATTTACGCCCGAAATTCCCAAAATAAAATTAAATATGCATTTTCACGTTGTCATTTTATAATACGGCCGCTAGTCGACGAATTTGGATTTTAAAAGTGAACCTTACACCATCCACCGAAGAACTACTCACTCGCCACACCCATTTTCTAGTCAGTCCTTCCCCGGCCGTAGCGGGGAACAGACGTTTTTTTACAGATCTTTACGAAATCAACCGGAAAAAAAATTCTCAAAAACCTTTTCCAACTTTTCCAAAAGCTTTTTCTCAAGTATTTTTAAACTCCTGATTTCGATTTTTTCCTGAACTATTGGATAGCCTTAAAGTGACCGAGATATCATAGGAGGTGATAACTGCACGGATGATAAATAGACTGGCGATTGTTCCTTGGATTGTTCCAAAATGTCACCGGTAGGTAATATTGGCACATATTGTCAGACAGGATAGGCATGGAAAGCAGGTTGAATGGAGGAATGTAGATATATATACTCGTACATAGTTGCGTCAACAGTTACTTTTATGAAATTATGTTAAAAATGAACTTACTTTACTATGCTTCAATAATCCATTTTATTTTCCCGTGAATCAACTAACTTCCAAGTCATAAAATTTCTGCGTGCATCAAAGAATTCAAAATTTCTTAGAAATGTTTGAAAATTCATCCTTTTACCACTAAACAACTTGCCAGGCACAAAGCACGCACAAGACGCAAACTCCTGAAACTATTCGCCAGCCGAGATAACTTTAACGAGGAAACTATTAAAAAAACTACAGAACTGAAATAGTTTAGTTTAACCCACTCCGGTGCTGAGAAAATGGACGGCGGTAAGTTTGTGGAAATTTCTCCTTTGGTGGAAGCCCGGTATAAAACAATGCCCTTATCTGTTGCTGCTCTATTTTTATTATCTGAAGACAGTCGCCGTCTCACTCACTCACTCTTCCGGGGCAGGGATTTTCGTGTTAGTTTGATCGAACTTCTAATAATTTGCTAATAAATTATCTATTACAATTTAGTGTTTGGAGAAAGTTATATTCTATCCACTAGAAATAGAACATAAACCAGTTGAAAATAAAATGATTATCCCGGCGAGATGGGGGTGGAAAATTATTTCAGGGAGGTGGGGGCCGGGTAATTGTTACCGGAATAGACAATGTCACACATTTCAGTATCTATTTAAGGAAACTAATATTATTCGTTACGAGCATTATGTTACGGCTATCAATGTAATAAAACACAAAAAAGGTCTTAGAAATAAACTTTTAATCATAGGAACAAGGCTTTGAAACTTAATGTCTAAAAAAATCAACAAATTTTGGCATATTCTAGCAAAATCAAAGTTAAGTATAACAATTTATCAGTCTTCAATTGTTTAAATGTTCCTTTTTATGAATCTACTAACATAAGCAATTACGGAAACAGTCGAAAACACCAATTAACATCACCATTATTGCTACAATCCTTTAATAAAATAAAATAAAAATATTATTCTTAATTATTTAAATTATTATTTTTTATTTTATTTTACAATCCTCACAGAAAGAAAGATTTCACCGAATACGGGCATGGGTAATAATTACCTTTTTCAAGTTTCAGCTTGTGTAGCTCACAGCGCGGCTAATGCCCGACTGAATTCGCGCGAGAAACTTGTCGAGGCACTCAATAAATCCAGCTACTGAGAAAAACGGCAACGTTGCATAAATAGTTTTAAAATTATAGGCAAACTTAAAAGGCGCGGGTAATCTTGACCCAGCCCCCAACTCGGGTTAAATGACGACTTCGGGTCTCATATTTTATAATCTGAGAATGTTAGATTTTTTAAAATATTTACACGACACATTATTTTTATAAAGAGGGGGGGTTTACCTTAGTCTTGAAGAGAACGTTGTTGTTGAACGAAGGAAACTCGTTAGCAAATTATTAGATAGCCGAGTAGATAAGTGTAAAAACGTGACCCGAAATTTGTCAACCATTCACATGATAAAATTATATTTATGTTGGGCATTCTTCAGGAGCTTATCCTTAGAAGATTGTAGTTTGTAATGTCGGTGGAATAAGCATTGCATTCTACCTATAGTCTGGAGCCCCAAAGTACCTGAAAAAATCCTTGGCTCTGTGCAGAAACAGGTGGACGTTTTATAGATTCCCCTATTTAACAAGCGGATTGAAATATTTAGATCACGGATATTACAATGGAAGATGCTCCTGGGAACTAGATATTGATATTAATACCTTCGGCACCAGTGCATAGTCCCTAAAAACTCTAAACGCTCGCCTAACATTTGTACACGGTTGACAATTCTCAGGCGAGCATGGATAGCTTCTACGAATCTTTCTCGGTTGCTCGGTAGTGGTAAGATTTGCCGGCCTCTGTGTTTTATCCCTCCTACAACATGGTTCTCGTTCAAGACCCATGTACACTCCTTCCTCTCCTCAAAAAGTTTCCAAACTCAACATGAGTCGCGTAGTTAACTTATATATATAGATACCTATCTCAATTTCAACAAATAATAATATTTATTATGAGCAATAATTATCAGCCTTAAACACTCATCTAAATTGAAAAAATCTTCCGAGAAATAATACATGCCGCCAACGGGACTCGAAGTTTATCAATTAAAAATAATAATTAAATAATAATATCGTTAATGACTTATACGTTTCATGACCTTCCTAATATACCCACCATGTTACATCATTTCAATTATATTAATTAAATAAGTGATAACCATGAATGAACTTGCTCCTGATACATTGTTTGCAAGATAGATAAGTTCCAGTCTCTCGGTTTCTGATTGGAGGCAATAATCTCACGAGGCACTGATCAATAGCTAACTTACCAACGTCCCAAGCTAACGTGACAGGTGAGACACAAAGGTGGTCTAGTATTTAGTTGTATGGCCCTAAGCCTCCCAAACAGGTACAATCATCAGCACACCACAAAGCTGTCAGTTGCCCAAACTAAATTATCAGTTAATTTAAGGCATATTGCGTAGATCTGGGAATCACGCTGAGCTTTAATTAAGGCTCTATTTTAAGAATTCAAAATAAGAAGAAATAAGGGTTGAAAGAAATATTATGTACAATAAACACACATATAAATTTGTTGTAGACCACTTTTATTTTATAAACACTCTACGGGTTTCGGAAGCACCCTTCCTTCGTCAGGAGAATATTATAACTAAACTATGATACAGAATGTTGACAGACATACAAATTTAGGTGTTCGAGTGGGAGGTAAGCAAGGGGGTGGGAGTAATTGCGAGATTTCCGGAAAGAACAGAGCGGTTAATTGGAAAAATATTTAGAATGGGACTGAAAGATAAATTAAATTGGTTATTTTTCACGCACCAGATTTAAATGTCCGGGTTAAATTTTCCCCACAAGAAAAACTAAACCCTTTCACACACTTCCCCAAATGATCATCTAGTCAACCCACGCTATGCAATTGCACTATATAAGTATTATAAATACAAAACAATACAAGAACAACATGTCAACCTATTAGAGACCAAATGGGAATATAATTCACCGACTCCAGATATTTTCATATCAGAGGGTTCGGCTCTGTGGCATTTCTAATTGAACCTATAAATCCTACTGATCCCTCAATATAAATATTTTACGCACCAGATTTAAATGTCCGGGTTAAATTTTCCCCACAGGAAAAACTAAACCCTTTCACACACTTCCCCGAATGATCATCTAGTCAACCCACGCTATGCAATTGTACTATATAAGTATTATAAATACAAAACAATACAAGAACAACATGTCAACCTACTAGAGACCAAATGGGAATATAATTCACCGACTCCAGATATTTTCATATCAGAGGGTTCGGGTCTGTGGCATTTCTAATTGAACCTATAAATCCTACCGATCCCTCAGTATAAATATTTAAAAAATCCTTTGTAATCCTACATGTATTTAAAATTATGATAAAATTATGATTTTTGCATTTTTATATACAAATTCTTTGACAAATCTAATATGCTTAAATATTGAATCAGATTCCTAGGTATTATGCCAGTGGCCGAAATAACAAATGGCAATATTTTTATAGTCCGAGAATGCCAAATTCTTTTAATCTCATTTCCTAAATCTGTGTATTTTCTTATTTTTTCAGAAATAGTTTTTTGAATATTACAGGAATTTGGAATAGCTACATCAATGATATAAGTTATTTTTTTTAATTTTGTCATGTAAAACTATATCAGGTCTATTATGACTAATTGTTCTGTCTGTTAGTATAGTTTTATCATAATATATTTTATAAAATTCATTTTCTAAAAATGAATTTGGTTCATATTCATAATATGGTACTATATTACGGCAGTAAATCAAGTTGTGTTTAATTACCAAACTTTGGTGAATTATTTTTAAAACCTGATTGTGCCTAAATGTATACTCGGAAGGCGCTAATATAGAACATCCCGATATAATATGTTCTATAGTTTCGGGAAAAGCCAAACATTTTCTACATAAATCATCAATTTGATTTATATCTTTGATTATATGCTTTCTATAATTTTTAGTATTAATGACTCTATCTTGAATGGCAAGCATAAATCCTTCTATTTCTGCGCTCAACTCTCCAATACTCAACCATTTGTTTGACAAAAGTTTGTCAACATACGTTTTGTTGAGATAATTGAAGTGTTTTGCGTGAATAATTTTATTTGACCAGGAATCTAATAATTCCTGGTTAGTATTTATAAGAATGTTGGCATTCTCGTCGTATAAATTTAAAGGTGTAATATTTCTATCTGCCTTGCAAATTATATTGTGCATTTCTGAGCTATTAGCTTTCCTATGAAAAAAATACTAGCATTATTATTTAGGGATTTTCTGATTTCTAGTGCTTCTAAATTATCTAATTTTTTGCTTTTATTATTACGGTGAAGCATTTTAACCCCTGTGTCCTTATTAAAAGTGTGATCTGTGGAAATTAGGTGATTAGCAAACTATGAAAAATTATTATTATTTAAGCAACTTAAATGTTCAGTGATTCTGATATTTATATTTCTAGTTATCTTACCTATGTAGAACGAAGGACAATCATTGCAACATAGTTGGTAAATGCCTGAGTGGCTTAATTTATGATCTCTATCTTTAGTGTTTTTTAGTAATTTACCTAAATTGTTATCAGTATAGAACGCGGGCTTAATATGGGCAGGCATGTTTTTTGTACTAAGTGAGGAAAAGTTGGATATATATAAGATTCTGCTCCATTGAACGGGATTTATTATTTTATTATTATTTTCAGGCATACCAAATAAAAATGTATTAGTTGAAATAAGTTTAAGTTAAAAATCTGCGGAATAACCATTGTTTAGTTTATGCTGTAATATTATTATCACGTTCATAGAAATTCGGAATAGTGAGATCCAACGTGGAATGTTTTGAATGATTTTGCAGGTGACTGACGCGGAGGCTCTTCTTCGTCGAACGCCATAACACTAAATAATATTTGTACTCGGTAAGAATAAGAAAACTTTCGCATCTTCGACATCTCTTATATTTCTACAAATGAAATGCACATTTCAAGTAAAAAAAACATTATATAACGATTTTATGATATGATTATAATACTTACAAGTTTCAATTTTTTAAATTAAGAGTTCACTGAGCTTTAATAATTTTACAGATTACGCCAGAACACGCATCACTTTATGCGTGCACCCATGCACCGATAACCAAAATTAGTATGTTCAATTATTTATCATTTTTTTATCAATCTGATGATTAATTAAAAAATAAATATGAAAACCGCGTCCTTAATTTCCCGTATTGCAAGAACTCCCGGTTTTAAAACAGAGCATTAGTTTAACGTGGTTTCTTTATAAAGTCCTGCTGGCTTCCTATGCCCCTGCCCCGTGTATAGAACCTCCAGAGATAATACCGGGGAGGAGCTATTGTTTGTGCACTGTATTTTAAGGTTTTAGTTTTTACGATCCTTGCGAGTAAAAATGCTAAAAAAATTACGTGTATTTGGGTCAAGTAATTTGAAAGTTGTGCTGAATTTTCATGTACGAATTTTATCATTGTACTGAACTCTGTTCTTTCAATTTGTAAGAAAGAAAGGAAATGGATCCGGAACTGTTATAGAGAATTTGTGTTCTGAATCTGGTATTTATATTTTAATCTTATGAATCTCATTTTTTTATTTTTTTTAAAAAAAATAACGATTTGACCTTCCTGCCTTATAACTACTGCACGTGCAAAAATTAATGTAGTAACAATAATTTGTTTTGTATATTACACAGTACGCTAATTTTATAATTTGCTATACAACTCTACCAAATACTAACTTACAGAGAGAACATGGTGAAAAGTAACTTTACTGGGGGATGCTTAATCTTATATTACACAAGTATACCCCCGAACTGGCGATGCCTATATTGGATTTTTTTGGTTAATCTGCTAATTTGTATTTTTCTCTACTTTTTAAATGTTTATATAAAAAAAAGCCTGTATGTATTGTAAAATTACCAATGTATGTATACCAAAAAAATTATTAATTAAAAAAAAATTAAAAAAACATTATAATATTAAACTGTGTTTTATAATAATAAAAATAATGGTCTTTATTCCAGAGTGTGGGGAGGTGAGTGCAATCCCACACATCCCAAATAGAGTGTAAGTACATACATTGAAAACATAGCTAAAGATGGAACAGAGTCAACATTGTAAGTAAAATCGAAAGCAAAAAAAAACGGTAAAGAAAGAAAAATAAATAAAATTCAGAGAAATAAAAATAAATAATGAAAATTAAAGTGTTAGGCATCATTAGATAATAAGTTATCATAAAAATATGTTAAAATATTTAATTAAGCTCTTATGAAACTGCACATGCAAGCGTGTATCCCCAATAATTAAATATAGAAGACGGGTATATTTTGTAAATAGTTGAAAACCAAAAATACAATATTGAAAATTATTTATGAAATAATTGACGGGCTTCTACAATTTCACCTTTTTTGCTTTTGATTTTTCATGGACAGAAACAAATAAGTGTAAAACTTCTAAAACCTAGCTATACAAGTATACACCCACACATTGCAGTGCATTTGTAGGTGTAGTCATGATTTCACTGCACTGCTATTGTAGTTGATCGTAACCTAGGGGTAAGATACAGTTAAAACGTTAAAGTTGAGTTAAGTTTCAAAAGAGAAATGTTATGTTTATATGTATGTTTTTGAATGTCACCTCAAACCAAATCTAAAGTCATTAATAAAGTAACTTCAAATTGGTGCAGATCACTAAAGCATTTTAAAGCAGTTATAAGGTCATTTTACGATTCATCAAAAAACTTGCATAAAACTTAACAGTCAGAGTTAACTTTCGAATGTGAATTCATATAATAGATCCTTTGAAAGAGATAAAATATAACTAATGCATATTTCATTACCATCTAAGTGACAAGCTAACGTGAAAGTACCTAGAGCAAGTATCCACATCTACACACTGGCAGTGTCATAACCGTCATAACAGTTAATGTTAGCCTGGGGAAAACTTTCATCCAGTTCTAAGAAGCGGTGTGAATCTTAATCCCATTTAACTTTTACTTCCCGGTGTCGGGTACTCTACTGCAGCTGTGTCGTAGGTGTACCTTGTACTTATCTGATAATGGTTGTTAAATACTGTAATGCTTTCTCTTCATTCTTCTGTTTTTCTGGCTGCCAGGGGGCTGATTATTTCTACAAATAAAGAAAGATTGCGTGTTTAATCTTCGTTATAATCATGTTTAATGGTTTTTATTTTTCTTTATTAATTGCTTTGATGGTTACATACTTTGTGAATTTTTCGACCACCATGCCGTGTTATGGTGATTTTTGCTGATGTATTCTCTTGCGTATGAAATATTGAGATGATATGTTATGCTTCCTCTGTAGGTACATATCTGATAATGGCTGTTAAATACTGTAATGTTAGTCGTGTTATCTTCGTCAGTCATCTGTTCTTTTGGCTCCCAGGGGGTAGATTATATCAATGATTCAAAGAATATTGCATATTTAATCTTTGTTAAATGTTTTTGATATTGGTTACGGATGATATATTAAATAACGTGATTTTTTTCTTGTTAACGAAGACTGTTTGCTTGGAGACGAAAGGTTGCGCAATAAAGGAAAGTTTTTAAACTAATACAGACTGATTTAGGTGATACTAGCGAGTTCCCGGCATGCGTTTCTATACCACTTAATAAAGAAATTGTTTCTCTCTGCGTGTCCTTTCCCATTCTTCCCGTTACCTGCCGCCTCCCCTTTCTCTCCCGCGGTCCCTTCCCCTCTCGCGTTCCCACTCCGCCTTCCCTCTCCTCACTCCCTTCTCCCTCTTCCCCCATCCCGCGAACCCCCCTCCCGAGTTCCCCTCCCCCCTCCCGTAGTCCATACATTCAGTTTTCAAACAGCTCGCGTGCCACCTATTGCAATATTTTAAAACAAATTTCATAATGCCAGAACTCACTATTATACATATATACAGGAACCATCGCGGGCACGTACACATCAAATCCCCAAAGTTTCAACGCAATCGGATGAATGGTTTAGCCACCCATAGCGGACATACAAACATTTTTAGATTTTTATTTATGTGAAATGCGTTTGGAAGATGCGAAAAGGCAGGTTGGATTTGATAACTTTATAGCATTCGAGTAGGGATTATATTTCTGATAGATAAATAAATATTAACTTTTTTTATTTAATAACACCAGTATTTATATTTTGACTTTGCCCGAGTTTCAGCACTCTCTTGTTGATTGTTTTTTTCAGTTTCCAGACAAAAAAAAATCATTTTTATTTTATTTTATTTATTTTAGGGAAAGTTGACAGCAAAACTGAAATTACACAATAATTCAATATTAAGATAGTTAATTGTACCAATTATGAACTTTCCACTGATGATTGTTAATGAATGATAAAGTTTGACATTGTAAGTGTGTTTTCTTAATTAATTATTTTTTTTGTTAGAATATATGAAAGGGGAGGGGGGGGGGAGGAACATAGAAGTAGGGTGAAGAGGCAGAGGACGAGAATATATTATATTGATTAAACTTTCTAGTTTTGAGACATGTTGCTTAGTGAGTTTTCGTTTTATGTCACTTAAAGTGGAGTTAAAAATGTCAAAGTGGTAATAATTTAAGTTGAATTAGTATGTGTATCTGTAGATAAATGAATTCTGTTTGGAGTTGGTCTGGAGATAAAAAGTAAGCGACTGTCTGCTGCTGCGATTTGGAACATGGAATGATAGGCATTGAAGAAGATCAGGACTATCGATTAAGTTATGTGTTATTTTAAATAACATTACCGAATCTGCTTTATTTCTTTGGCAAGTTAACGTCTGTATATTGAAGAACTTTGCAGAGTCTTCATAACTATCATGAGATCGAAAAGAGCGGAAGTGAGTGTACCTGAAAAATCTATTTTGAACATTTTCAATTCTATTTTGGTGTATTGCATAGCCTGGATTCCACACTTGAGATGCGTATTCAAGGATACTACGAACATATTAGAAGTATAGTATTTTGAAAGAAATAAGATCTTTGAATTGTTTACAGGAACGGGTTATGAAATCAAGAATAGAAGATACGTTAGTGACTATGTGGTCGATATGTTTATTGAAATTCAGTTCACTATCGAGTATAACCCCAAGGTCCTTAATTTCTGATTTGATGGATGATGATGGTTGATGATTAATTGAGTATTTGAGCTAAAGATATAACGCCAAAACTCAAGTTTTCTTTTTTTTCAACACAATTAGAAAGGATGGTTTTATGGTATTAATTTATTTATTTTATTTATTTATTTAAACGCCCATAGGGCTTTTACATAGAATGCTGTACATTTTTTTTTAATTACAGTGAAAAGAATAGGTTTACAAAATACAAGTAACATAATATATGTTAAAAACAAAATATAGGTTACATAAAATATAAGTGTTAAAAGAGAAAAAAAAAATAGGTTTCATAAAATATAAGCGTTTACAAAATACAGGTAACATAAAATATAAGAAAAAAAATATAGTCCATAAAATATAGGAGTTGAGATAAAGTAGGTAAGGTTAAAATTGTTGTTCACATTAGTTTATGGGATAGGTAGAAATTAATAGTTGGCACGTATGGCGTTTGAAGTTTGCTACGTTCAAATTATTGTCAAATACATCCATATTGTTTAAGTATTTGTTACCAAGACTATGTAAACGTTGTATTGGAGAATGTAAATCATAGTTCGAATGAGATGTACGTATATAAAATGTCAATGTTTGTCTAGTTGTTCGTGTAGGTACATGTAGATTTATTAATTGCAGGAGTTCACAACTGTTGAATTTAGAGTTTAATAATTTTAATAAAAAGGTTAGGTCGTTTATTTTTCGTCTGTTTTCTATTGTTGGAATATTTAAAGTATTCATTAGCGACGGGTAATTTATGTGCTCTAAAGGGATGGTAAGTTTAAAATTTACAAAACGTATAAATTTGCTTTGAATTCTTTCAATAGTATGAATATAAATTTTGTAGAAGGGCGACCAGACTATGGAGTTATATTTTATTAGGCTTCTAACAAGGAATGTGTACAATAGTTTAATGATTTGTAACGATTCAAAGTTTTTAATTGTGCGTGCCCTAATTAGTGTGTCCTATGTAAATTCCTCGCGATTTAACTTTCCATTATTACGTGATTATTTTTTAATAGTTTCAAGTCACAATCCAAATTAGTTTTACAAGAATGTGTATGAAAAACAGGAGCAGATATTTTATATGTCTCTGGTGAAAGGGAGGCGGGTATGGATACCACCGCCCCTGGAACCATTAGAAATTTAATGGAAAACCAACACCTCTGCCATAGATTACCCCAAGTGGTTCGCTATGTTTGGTGACTTAACAGGCGTGCCCGGGTTCATGGGGTGAGGTTTGTCCAGGTCTTGGCGACTGATGCATCTGCTCACCTGCTGCGTTGCGGGACGGATCGAGAGAGACTCCCTCGACCCATCGTCTCGCACCGCTGTTGGAGGGATGGATTCATACGTCCGTCACTTCTGGACACACTGAACCCCAGATTCCTTCCCACCCCTGATACCTATTTCCTTCCCTGAACTTTCCCTTCTTTCTTTCCTTAAAAAACCCTCCTCACAGCATCCCCTAAGATGACGCAGGCAATAAGAGAAATTATTTTCGCCAGGGCCTCCTGTGCGGAGCTAACGCAAAAAAAACAAGGAAGAAAATATTTTTAAGCGGGAATATTACGTTCAAATTACCACAGGTAATAATAACAAAACAAAAAACGTCATGAAAAACATCAATATCATATTATGAGTGGTTTCCAAACTTTGCTTTATATTCGTAAGTATAAAAAATCCTTTTTGAGTTATAACACGAGTTTCATTAATGAGTAGACGAAAGTCTAACAAACTAAATTTGGTTTTCTCCTTTTAAGTTTATGATAAAATATTGTTATTACCTCAAGTATGATTTTAATTAAAACCATTCGAATGTAAACTATTATTTCCAAGGATATGAAATTAATTAAAGCTGATAGTTAGCAGATAAAATTAAACCTTTCCTTGAAAATTAAATGTAATAATCCTAGGAAAGCACAATTAAACTGCCAGTTTTTTGGTTCAAGCTAAAAACTTTTAACACAGTCAGAGCAAATGATAAACCTACCTGATTATAGCAAAAAGCTGTTCTTTTTAATTAAAACACATTGTTTAATATTATTTGCATTTTGTGACTTCCGCATTCATACTAGTATCTTCTTCTTCTTCCTTGCGGTGTCCCAACTCATTGCCTAGGTAGGCTGTCGGGGTCGGCTCTTCCCGTTCTCAGGTTGTAATTTCTTCTGTTCAGAGTATCGCCTTCATCCAGGTCGTTTCTCTGAAGAATTTTGGAGCATTGAGTCATCCAGGAGTTCTTCGTTCTTCCTCTGGATGACTTTTGATGAAGCTCCATAGACATTGCCTGCCTCACTGTGTGGTCTGATGGTCTCCGTCTTATGTGCCCATACCATCTCAACTGTCGTTCCTCCAGCTTACTATTTATATCTGTGACACCCAGGCTACCACGAATGCGTGAACTTTTGATCTTATCTTTTAGTGATACTCCTGCCGACTATCTAAGCATTCGCATTTTTGCCGTTTCGAGTTGCCTAGAGTAGGAGTTGTACGTAGTCCAGCATTCGGAGTCATACATTATTGCGGGTCTTACAATAGTCTGGTATATCTTTCCTTTAAGTTTTATAGGCATTTTGGAGTCACACAATATTCCTGTTACGGATCTGAATTTAATCCATCCCACACCTATTCTATGGATGACATCCGCTGCACATCCTCCGTCTCTGTGGATTAGTGAGCCCAGATACTTAAATGACTAATTACCTGCATTAATACATTTTTTATGGATTTCTTGTCAAGTATCGCTTTGATGTTGTAAACTTTGCCATACCAACTCGCAATTAAATATTTAGTTTCTTTCAAAATACATGTCTAGTTTTATGTTAAATTCTGTCTTTATACATAAATGTTGTCTGGTAGACTAGGTACAGCCTGAAGTAAGTCTATTTTTGAGATTATATCTTAATATAATATCATGGAAGCTTATTTCAATGAAAACCTATACATTACCTTAATTTTAGTACCAAACACACAGTTTCCATAGAAACTCGTATTAAATTGACGTGTAATCTTGTGTTTCTGACAACGTCTGATAAAGGAAGGGCTAACCCTAAGTTATTCAGTGCCTAACTTAACTTAACCCTTAATTATGCGCATTAAGATCACATAATTAGTCGCATGGGGTCACTACTGACCCCAAAGAAAAAATGAAAATGGAGTGGAAGAAATAAATAAAACGAAGTACCTACGTATCATCAAAAATAATAAAACTCTTTATTATAATTAAAATCAAGAAACAAAAACATGACTTTGACTTTAAACAATTAAAAAAATAAAATAGCTTCTAATTTCTCTTAAAACTACAATTTTTTTGTATAACCGAGATCAACTTTTAAAAAATTATTCAGAATCATCAACAGATTCATCAAGTCTGCATCCAAGTGAAGTGCCCTGAAGTGTTGCTGAAAAATAAATTTACCAAACTTATGGCACTTATTTGGTACTTTTTGGTAAATTGTGTAATTGGTCGCATGGGGTCCACCCAAGAGAGCAGCGACACGGGCGTACGTATTGGCTTTATGGCTGCAACTGATTTGCGTACCCCGCGGGAAGGTAGAAAGCCAGAAAGAGCGCAGTCGCAATCTAAACACTCTAACATATTTTGTTTTCAATTTGAAATGGTCTTGACCCCATGCGTCTAATTAAGGGTTAACATTACATGAGTTTTAATTACTTTAAAGTTAGAAAAGTATTTTTTTATATATCTTAGTTTATTAGGGAAACAAACAGTTACACAAACTTTATTAAAATAGGAGTAATAACAAGTTTCATGGTTCCATGAACCAGTGAAATTTCCATATAAAATCATAGTATATTTATGCCTTTTATTTTTTTATTTTAGTTTATTGGGGAAACAAACAGTTATACATATTTTAATAAGAAAATTAACATATTACATGGTTGCATTAACCGGCGAAGTATCCACTAAAATTTATAATATATATATATATATATATATATATGTAAAACACTTTTCTCGGTTTACCCGCGTAACGTAGTCCTGAGAAGGACTTTTTAACTCCTGACGTTTCGGACAGATCACACTGTCCATCTTCAGAGGCCTTATGTCTTTAGCTTTTGTCTCAAACTGATAGCTTTCGCATGTCTGTTCGGTCCAGAATCCAAGACTTAAGTGAGTGCAAATCAATTCCTATGGCTAGAACGGAGTACCCGGGTTGATTGTGATTTATGGTGCTGGGGGTAGGAGGTGAGACCGGCAGTCTCAGGCGGTTTACATGTAGAGACCTGATTGGTTAGGCTAATTGTGGGTACTTCTGATAATTTTGGAAATGCCGTTTTTGGGGGATTTTCGTCAATTATTACTTTCCAGGTGTTGGGAATTCTTATGGAGTCGTTTCTGGTGTTCATATTATTTTTATGTTTATAAATTTCTATTGCTTCGCGGTAAATTCTTTTTGGTTCATTGTATACGCTAGCTATTGTTGTTGTATTATCGAAGTCTATTTTATGACCTTCATTAAGGACGTGTTGAACTAAGGATGAAGTTAAGCGTTTATTAGTGACATCTACTTTATGTTCTGCAATTCTACAAGATATTTTTCTATTGCATCGTCCAATATACACCTTTTCACACGCCCCACAAGGTATTTTATAAATCCCGTGTGATTCAAGTGGAATGTGGTCTTTCGGACTTCTTAATAGAGACGAGATTTTATTTTCCGATTTATAAATAGTTTTGATTTTATTGCTTTTGAGGATTTGACTGATTTTATCTGTTGAGCCTTTTATGTATGGGAGAATTGCTACAGAAAGGGGTTCTGTTTCCGTTTCAGGATTGGTTTTTTTTTATGTTTGTTTATGGATTTGTTAATTAAATATTTGGAGTAGCCGTTTGCTTGAAGAGATCTAGTTCTTCACGAATATGATCTTTGTCCGCTAGTCGTTTTGATCGGGTAACTAATGTATTTATAACTGATGACAACTGAGATGGGTTGTGATTTGAGTTGGCGTTTAAATATCTATTTGTATGTGTCGGTTTACGATATACGGTATGTCCAAGGCTGCCGTTCTTTTTCTTTTTAACTAAAATATCGAGAAATGGGAGACAATCGTTTTCGTTTCCAAATTTATCAGAAGTACCCACAATTAGCCTAACCAATCAGGTCTCTACATGTAAACCGCCTGAGACTGCCGGTCTCACCTCCTACCCCCAGCACCATAAATCACAATCAACCCGGGTACTCCGTTTTAGCCATAGGAATTGATTTGCACTGACTTAAGTCTTGGATTCTGGACCGAACAGACATGCGAAAGCTATCAGTTTGAGACAAAAGCTAAAGACATAAGGCCTCTGAAGATGGACAGTGTGATCTGTCCGAAACGTCAGGAGTTAAAAAGTCCTTCTCAGGACTACGTTACGCGGGTAAACCGAGAAAAGTGTTTTACATATATATATATATATATATATATAGGTTTTCACGGGTGTAAGATGTAAAACAATTATCTCGGTTTACCCGCGTAACGTAGTCCTGAAAAGGACTTTTTAACTCCTGACGTTTCGGACAGATCTCACTGTCCATCTTCATTACATATATATATGAAAACATAGTGTTATTTAGACTTTGTGTAAGCGTGATATGAGAGATCTTGCAGATCTTAATGAAACGCGCGTGAACGAGATTAACATTTATTTGCACAACATAAAGTCTGCATTGTAAGCTGCGTGCTAACTATCGGAGCTGGCGAGCAGGAACATCCATCACCTTTTTACACTGTTTCTGCCGTCTCGCTCTTGCATATTTAAAAGGCAGAAGTACCAACAAAACCATTCTCACACATAGATTAAAACATTAAAGAAAACATAAAGTGGTAGAAAAAAGGAAAATATATATACAACAGAAATGAAAAAAAAAAAAATTAAAGCGTGTTGGATAGATAAAATGAAGTTAAACTGTGAACCTATATATATATATATATATAGTATTGTTTGGTTTTGGGAGAGGTCTTTTTCCGCGCACTTTTTGGTTGACGCAAAAACGACCAGTACGCCCTTTGCGTTTCACCCACCTCAAGGTTCACTTTCGGTCGAAGCAAATTGGGACTGAAAACTGTAAGCAAATTTTTTTCGACAAAATGAAATATATACAGGGATTTATTCTCCGATACGAATCGGCGGCGAAAACTAGAAGCTCTACTCGAATCACTCGATTCGGCTCGGTTGTATTTCCCGCCGACAGATAGCGTTTCAAAAAAAAAATGACAAAAAAAGACTTAGCATTTTCCTCAAAGGAAAATGCTAGGTCTATGGTCAAAATCTTAGATGTCAAATTTTTAGCCTAACAAAACGGAACTCTCGGCGGTTTCGGTCGTTGTTTTTCGGAAAACGACATTACCGCCGAAAAACCGATTCCGGGCTAGATGTTTTTTGAAAATACGATAGCCGGATAGATTCCGCAACTTTTAACACCAATAAAACATATGATTCTCATATAAAATACGTCAGGAGATGCTGACGAAACACGAAATTTTCCGAAAAAAAATCATCAAAATACGCGCTCACAGATTCCATCGGAAGTTTAAATATTCCTGGCCAGTTCAAATTAATACGTTTTTCATTCGGGGTAGGTACCTACTTATTTCGGTAGTATTGCAAATATGATGAAAAAAGCTAAGATTGCCGGAATCTAAGGAAATGCGCAGGTACCTACCTGAATGGGTACCTACACAACGAATTAGGTTTTAATGCAATAAATACTACGGTAAGGTTGTTTCGATGATACAGAATAATGGAACTTTTTTTAAGTTAATTTTCACGTTCTGTGATGGTTCTACTCAAATTCTATTGTTTTATCATTACAGACCAGTTACATCACAAAACTGAAATAATTACAGAACTCGAACGGAACTTTATAGAACTGAAAATTTACTAGAAAAGTTTAAAGAATTGTCAATTTTTTTTATTAATTATTATTTTTTATTTTTAAGTGTGTTCTATTTGAACATTGTTAAATAAAAAAAAAAAAATATATATATATATATATACATTACGCGTGTTCTAGGTAGGTACTTACTTGCGGGGACTTTTTTCATTTAAAAATCAAAACATGATATTGAATGAATTTATTTATAGTGAAAATTATTTTATGCTCAACAGCATAATGGCGTCGTTTTGGTGAAATATTACAACAAAGTACCTACTTAGTACTTACACTTGCAAAATGAAATACAATACAACTACAATAGTGAGCTCCGGCATAATGAAATTTTGCACTGCTAAACCGTGCAACCGATTGTTATTATTAATGGACTATTTGTGCGTAAATAAATTAATTATATACAGCGGGTACCCGGCATGCGTTGCGAGGCCACTTTAACTTCGGGGTCAACTAAACCGTAATGGTTCCCTACCAAGTCCCGGGAAACAACATTATAAAATTATGCACTTTATAAAATTATATACAACGGGTACCCGGCATGCGTTGCAAGGCCACTTTAACCTAAGGGTCAACTAAACTGTAATGGTTCCATCCCAAGTCCCCGGAAACTACATAATAATGCAAGCGCCTGCACTATGTAACATTATATACAACGGGTACCCGGCGTGCGTTGCAAGGTCACTGTAACCTAGGAGTCAACTTTACTGTAATGGTTTCATCCCGATTCCCGGGAAATAAAATTTTAATGCAAGCGCCTGCAATTTATAACATAATATACAACGGGTACACGGCATGCGTTGCAAGGTCACTGTAACTTCGGGGTCAACTTAACTGTAATGGTTCCATCCCAATTCCCGGGAAATAACATTTTAAAGCAAGTGCCTGCAATATATAACATGATATACAACGGTTACTCGGCATGCGTTGCAAGGTCACTGTAACCTCGGGATCAACTTAACTGTAATGGTTCCATTCCAATTCCTGGGAAATTACATTTTAATGCAAGCGCTGCACTACATAACATTATATACAACGGGTACCCGGCATGCGTTGCAAGGCCACTGTGAACTCAGGTTTCTTCATATATTTAATTTAACACACACTCCTCCTCGCTTCATCCACGTTCACACGTCAAATCGCATAGTGTCTTAACCCGTCAGTTGCTTCTGCAACGGGCAAAACCTAGTATATAGTATTGTTTGGTTTTGGGAGAGGTCTTTTTCCGCGCACTTTTTGGTTGACGCAAAAACGACCAGTACGCCCTTTGCGTTTCACCCACCTCAAGGTTCACTTTCGGTCGAAGCAAATTGGGACTGAAAACTGTAAGCAAATTTTTTTCGACAAAATGAAATATATACAGGGATTTATTCTCCGATACGAATCGGCGGCGAAAACTAGAAGCTCTACTCGAATCACTCGATTCGGCTCGGTTGTATTTCCCGCCGACAGATAGCGTTTCAAAAAAAAAATGACAAAAAAAGACTTAGCATTTTCCTCAAAGGAAAATGCTAGGTCTATGGTCAAAATCTTAGATGTCAAATTTTTAGCCTAACAAAACGGAACTCTCGGCGGTTTCGGTCGTTGTTTTTCGGAAAACGACATTACCGCCGAAAAACCGATTCCGGGCTAGATGTTTTTTGAAAATACGATAGCCGGATAGATTCCGCAACTTTTAACACCAATAAAACATATGATTCTCATATAAAATACGTCAGGAGATGCTGACGAAACACGAAATTTTCCGAAAAAAAATCATCAAAACACGTGCTCACAGATTCCATCGGAAGTTTAATTATTGCTGGCCAGTTCAAATTAACACGTTTTTCATTCGGGGTAGGTACCTACTTACTTCGGTAGTATTGCAAATATGATGAAAAAAGCAAAGATTGCCGGAATCTAAGGAAATGCGCAGGTACCTACCTGAATGGGTACCTACACAACGAATTAGGTTTTAATGCAATAAATACTAAGGTAAGGTTGTTTCGATGATACTAAATAATTCATTTTTTTTTTTTAAAGTTAATTTTTACGTTCTGTGTTGGTTCTACTCAAATTCTGTTTTTTCTCAATAAAGGCCAGTTACATCACAAAACTGAAATAATTACGGAACTTTCTAGAACTGAAAATTGACAAGAAAAATTTGTAAAATTGTCAATTATTTTTTTTAAACAACCCAGCCTTATTATTTTTATGTTATGTTATTTTTAAATGTGCAGATTATCTATTTGGATATTGTAAAGTAACAAAAAAATATTATATATTACGCTGTTCTAGGTAGGTACTTTCTTGCAGGCACTTTTTTCCTTTAAAAATAAAACATGATATTGAATAAAATTATTTGTGCTGGAAAGAAGTTTTTATAAAATTATTTTATGCTCAACAACATAATGGCGTCGTTTTGGTGAAATATTACAACAAAGTACCTACTTAGTACTTACAATACAACTACAATTAGTGAGCTCTGGTTTCATGAAATTGTGCATTGCTAAACCGTTTATCCGATTGCGATGAAATTTTGGGGGTGCGGTCAACTACGTGTTCTCTTTGTAGGCGCTCATTCCTCGCTTCATCCGCATTCAGACATCGTTTTTTCTTCATATATATTTAATTTAACACACACTCCTGCTCGCTTCGTCTTTTAGGGAAACGAAGGAGAGAAGAGTTCTGGGAAGGAAAAGGGTTTAAGGGATTGAGTTCGAACCCGCAATCTTCGGATTGCGAGTCGAGAGTCTTACCTCTTGACCTAGAGGGCCCTAAATTATATTGCGTTATTTTGATAACCAATTTCAAAATAATTTTAATTTCAAAATACAACAAAATTTAAAAATCAAAAAAGAATTTAAATTTCAACAAATTTTAAAATCCAAAAAATTTTAAAAACGAAAAAATTTTAAAATCAAAAAAATTTCAAAATCCAAAAAATTTTAAAAACGAAAAAATTTAAATTCCAAAAAATTTTAAAATCCAAAAAATTTTAAAATCGAAAAAATTTTAAAATCCAAAAAATTTAAAAATCCAAAAAATTTTAAAATCGAAAAAATTTAAAAATCCAAAAAATTCCAAAATCGAAAAAAATTAAAAAATCCAAAAAATTTTAAAGATCACAAAATTTTGAAATCCAAAAAATTTAAAATCCAAAAAATTTAAAAAAACGAAAATAAATTAAAATCCAAAAAATTAAAAAATCGAAAAAATTTAAAAATCGAAAAAATTTTAAAAATCAAAAAATTTTAAAATCCGAAAAATTTTAAATCTTCATCCACGTTCACACATCAAATCGTATAGTGCTTTAACCCGTCAGTTGCTTCTGCAACGGGCAAAACCTAGTATATATAGTATTGTTTGGTTTTGGGAGAGGTCTTTTTCCGCGCACTTTTTGGTTGACGCAAAAACGACCAGTACGCCCTTTGCGTTTCACCCACCTCAAGGTTCACTTTCGGTTGAAGCAAATTGGGACTGAAAACTGTAAGCAAATTTTTTTCGACAAAATGAAATATATACAGGGATTTATTCTCCGATACGAATCGGCGGCGAAAACTAGAAGCTCTACTCGAATCACTCGATTCGGCTCGGTTGTATTTCCCGCCGACAGATAGCGTTTCAAAAAAAAAATGACAAAAAAAGACTTAGCATTTTCCTCAAAGGAAAATGCTAGGTCTATGGTCAAAATCTTAGATGTCAAATTTTTAGCCTAACAAAACGGAACTCTCGGCGGTTTCGGTCGTTGTTTTTCGGAAAACGACATTACCGCCGAAAAACCGATTCCGGGCTAGATGTTTTTTGAAAATACGATAGCCGGATAGATTCCGCAACTTTTAACACCAATAAAACATATGATTCTCATATAAAATACGTCAGGAGATGCTGACGAAACACGAAATTTTCCGAAAAAAAATCATCAAAATACGCGCTCACAGATTCCATCGGAAGTTTAAATATTCCTGGCCAGTTCAAATTAATACGTTTTTCATTCGGGGTAGGTACCTACTTATTTCGGTAGTATTGCAAATATGATGAAAAAAGCTAAGATTGCCGGAATCTAAGGAAATGCGCAGGTACCTACCTGAATGGGTACCTACACAACGAATTAGGTTTTAATGCAATAAATACTACGGTAAGGTTGTTTCGATGATACAGAATAATGGAACTTTTTTTAAGTTAATTTTCACGTTCTGTGATGGTTCTACTCAAATTCTATTGTTTTATCATTACAGACCAGTTACATCACAAAACTGAAATAATTACAGAACTCGAACGGAACTTTATAGAACTGAAAATTTACTAGAAAAATTTAAAGAATTGTCAATTTTTTTTATTAATTATTATTTTTTATTTTTAAGTGTGTTCTATTTGAACATTGTTAAATAAAAAAAAAAATATATATATATATATATATATACATTACGCGTGTTCTAGGTAGGTACTTACTTGCGGGGACTTTTTTCATTTAAAAATCAAAACATGATATTGAATGAATTTATTTATAGTGAAAATTATTTTATGCTCAACAGCATAATGGCGTCGTTTTGGTGAAATATTACAACAAAGTACCTACTTAGTACTTACACTTGCAAAATGAAATACAATACAACTACAATAGTGAGCTCCGGCATAATGAAATTTTGCACTGCTAAACCGTGCAACCGATTGTTATTATTAATGGACTATTTGTGCGTAAATAAATTAATTATATACAGCGGGTACCCGGCATGCGTTGCGAGGCCACTTTAACTTCGGGGTCAACTAAACCGTAATGGTTCCCTACCAAGTCCCGGGAAACAACATTATAAAATTATGCACTTTATAAAATTATATACAACGGGTACCCGGCATGCGTTGCAAGGCCACTTTAACCTAAGGGTCAACTAAACTGTAATGGTTCCATCCCAAGTCCCCGGAAACTACATAATAATGCAAGCGCCTGCACTATGTAACATTATATACAACGGGTACCCGGCGTGCGTTGCAAGGTCACTGTAACCTAGGAGTCAACTTTACTGTAATGGTTTCATCCCGATTCCCGGGAAATAAAATTTTAATGCAAGCGCCTGCAATTTATAACATAATATACAACGGGTACACGGCATGCGTTGCAAGGTCACTGTAACTTCGGGGTCAACTTAACTGTAATGGTTCCATCCCAATTCCCGGGAAATAACATTTTAAAGCAAGTGCCTGCAATATATAACATGATATACAACGGTTACTCGGCATGCGTTGCAAGGTCACTGTAACCTCGGGATCAACTTAACTGTAATGGTTCCATTCCAATTCCTGGGAAATTACATTTTAATGCAAGCGCTGCACTACATAACATTATATACAACGGGTACCCGGCATGCGTTGCAAGGCCACTGTGAACTCAGGTTTCTTCATATATTTAATTTAACACACACTCCTCCTCGCTTCATCCACGTTCACACGTCAAATCGCATAGTGTCTTAACCCGTCAGTTGCTTCTGCAACGGGCAAAACCTAGTATATATAGTATTGTTTGGTTTTGGGAGAGGTCTTTTTCCGCGCACTTTTTGGTTGACGCAAAAACGACCAGTACGCCCTTTGCGTTTCACCCACCTCAAGGTTCACTTTCGGTTGAAGCAAATTGGGACTGAAAACTGTAAGCAAATTTTTTTCGACAAAATGAAATATATACAGGGATTTATTCTCCGATACGAATCGGCGGCGAAAACTAGAAGCTCTACTCGAATCACTCGATTCGGCTCGGTTGTATTTCCCGCCGACAGATAGCGTTTCAAAAAAAAAATGACAAAAAAAGACTTAGCATTTTCCTCAAAGGAAAATGCTAGGTCTATGGTCAAAATCTTAGATGTCAAATTTTTAGCCTAACAAAACGGAACTCTCGGCGGTTTCGGTCGTTGTTTTTCGGAAAACGACATTACCGCCGAAAAACCGATTCCGGGCTAGATGTTTTTTGAAAATACGATAGCCGGATAGATTCCGCAACTTTTAACACCAATATAACATGCCCATCCCATGTAAAAAAAGTCACGAGATGCTGACAAAACTCGAAATTTTCCGAAAAAAAATCATCAAAACACGTGCTCACAGATTCCATCGGAAGTTTAATTATTGCTGGCCAGTTCAAATTAACACGTTTTTCATTCGGGGTAGGTACCTACTTACTTCGGTAGTATTGCAAATATGATGAAAAAAGCAAAGATTGCCGGAATCTAAGGAAATGCGCAGGTACCTACCTGAATGGGTACCTACACAACGAATTAGGTTTTAATGCAATAAATACTAAGGTAAGGTTGTTTCGATGATACTAAATAATTCAATTTTTTTTTTAAAGTTAATTTTTACGTTCTGTGTTGGTTCTACTCAAATTCTGTTTTTTCTCAATAAAGGCCAGTTACATCACAAAACTGAAATAATTACGGAACTTTCTAGAACTGAAAATTGACAAGAAAAATTTGTAAAATTGTCAATTATTTTTTTTAAACAACCCAGCCTTATTATTTTTATGTTATGTTATTTTTAAATGTGCAGATTATCTATTTGGATATTGTAAAGTAACAAAAAAATATATATATTACGCTGTTCTAGGTAGGTACTTTCTTGCAGGGACTTTTTTCCTTTAAAAATAAAACATGATATTGAATAAAATTATTTGTGCTGGAAAGAAGTTTTTATAAAATTATTTTATGCTCAACAACATAATGGCGTCGTTTTGGTGAAATATTACAACAAAGTACCTACTTAGTACTTACAATACAACTACAATTAGTGAGCTCTGGTTTCATGAAATTGTGCATTGCTAAACCGTTTATCCGATTGCGATGAAATTTTGGGGGTGCGGTCAACTACGTGTTCCCTTTGTAGGCGCTCATTCCTCGCTTCATCCGCATTCAGACATCGTTTTTTCTTCATATATATTTAATTTAACACACACTCCTGCTCGCTTCGTCTTTTAGGGAAACGAAGGAGAGAAGAGTTCTGGAAAGGAAAAGGGTTTAAGGGATTGAGTTCGAACCCGCAATCTTCGGATTGCGAGTCGAGAGTCTTACCTCTTGACCTAGAGGGCCCTAAATTATATTGCGTTATTTTGA
This sequence comes from Limnephilus marmoratus, assembly GCA_917880885.1. Lineage (NCBI taxonomy): Eukaryota > Metazoa > Arthropoda > Insecta > Trichoptera > Limnephilidae > Limnephilus > Limnephilus marmoratus. Next base: position 24,307,804 of record OU862923.1, on the reverse strand, counting down.
TAACCAATTTCAAAATAATTTTAATTTCAAAATACAACAAAATTTAAAAATCAAAAAAGAATTTAAATTTCAACAAATTTTTAAATCCAAAAAATTTTAAAATCCAAAAAATTTTAAAATCCAAAAAATTTTAAAAACGAAAAAATTTTAAAATCAAAAAAATTTCAAAATCCAAAAAATTTTAAAAACGAAAAAATTTAAATTCCAAAAAATTTTAAAATCCAAAAAATTTTAAAATCGAAAAAATTTTAAAATCCAAAAAATTTAAAAATCCAAAAAATTTTAAAATCGAAAAAATTTAAAAATCCAAAAAATTCCAAAATCGAAAAAAATTAAAAAATCCAAAAAATTTTAAAGATCACAAAATTTTGAAATCCAAAAAATTTAAAATCCAAAAAATTTAAAAAAACGAAAATAAATTAAAATCCAAAAAATTAAAAAATCGAAAAAATTTAAAAATCGAAAAAATTTTAAAAATCAAAAAATTTTAAAATCCGAAAAATTTTAAATCTTCATCCACGTTCACACATCAAATCGTATAGTGCTTTAACCCGTCAGTTGCTTCTGCAACGGGCAAAACCTAGTATATATAGTATTGTTTGGTTTTGGGAGAGGTCTTTTTCCGCGCACTTTTTGGTTGACGCAAAAACGACCAGTACGCCCTTTGCGTTTCACCCACCTCAAGGTTCACTTTCGGTTGAAGCAAATTGGGACTGAAAACTGTAAGCAAATTTTTTTCGACAAAATGAAATATATACAGGGATTTATTCTCCGATACGAATCGGCGGCGAAAACTAGAAGCTCTACTCGAATCACTCGATTCGGCTCGGTTGTATTTCCCGCCGACAGATAGCGTTTCAAAAAAAAAATGACAAAAAAAGACTTAGCATTTTCCTCAAAGGAAAATGCTAGGTCTATGGTCAAAATCTTAGATGTCAAATTTTTAGCCTAACAAAACGGAACTCTCGGCGGTTTCGGTCGTTGTTTTTCGGAAAACGACATTACCGCCGAAAAACCGATTCCGGGCTAGATGTTTTTTGAAAATACGATAGCCGGATAGATTCCGCAACTTTTAACACCAATAAAACATATGATTCTCATATAAAATACGTCAGGAGATGCTGACGAAACACGAAATTTTCCGAAAAAAAATCATCAAAATACGCGCTCACAGATTCCATCGGAAGTTTAAATATTCCTGGCCAGTTCAAATTAATACGTTTTTCATTCGGGGTAGGTACCTACTTATTTCGGTAGTATTGCAAATATGATGAAAAAAGCTAAGATTGCCGGAATCTAAGGAAATGCGCAGGTACCTACCTGAATGGGTACCTACACAACGAATTAGGTTTTAATGCAATAAATACTACGGTAAGGTTGTTTCGATGATACAGAATAATGGAACTTTTTTTAAGTTAATTTTCACGTTCTGTGATGGTTCTACTCAAATTCTATTGTTTTATCATTACAGACCAGTTACATCACAAAACTGAAATAATTACAGAACTCGAACGGAACTTTATAGAACTGAAAATTTACTAGAAAAATTTAAAGAATTGTCAATTTTTTTAATTAATTATTTTATTTTATTTTTAAGTGTGTTCTATTTGGACATTGTTAAATAAAAAAAATAATTACGCGTGTTCTAGGCAGGTACTTACTTCCAGGGACTTTTTTCATTTAAAAATCAAAACATGATATTGAATGAATTTATTTATAGTGAAAATTATTTTATGCTCAACAGCATAATGACGTCGTTTTGGTGAAATATTACAACAAAGTACCTACTTAGTACTTACACTTGCAAAATGAAATACAATACAACTACAATAGTGAGCTCCGGCATAATGAAATTTTGCACTGCTAAACCGTGCAACCGATTGTTATTGTTAATGGACTATTTGTGCGTAAATAAATTAATTATATACAGCGGGTACCCGGCATGCGTTGCGAGGCCACTTTAACTTCGGGGTCAACTAAACCGTAATGGTTCCCTACCAAGTCCCGGGAAACAACATTATAAAATTATGCACTTTATAAAATTATATACAACGGGTACCCGGCATGCGTTGCAAGGCCGCTTTAACCTCGGGGTCAATAAAACTGTAATGTTTCCATCCGAAGTCCTGGGAAACTACATTATAATGCAAGCGCCTGCACTATATAACAGTATATACAACGGGTACCCGGCATGCGTTGCAAGGTCACTGTAACCTCGGGGTCAACTTAATTATAATGGTTCCATCCCAAGTACCGGGAAACTACATTATAATGCAAGCACCTGCACTATATAAAATTATATACAACGGGTACCCGGTATGCGTTGCAAGGCGACTTTAACCTAGGGGTCAACTTTACTGTAATGGTTTCATCCCGATTCCCGGGAAATAAAATTTTAATGCAAGCGCCTGCAATTTATAACATAATATACAACGGGTACACGGCATGCGTTGCAAGGTCACTGTAACCTCGGGGTCAACTTAACTGTAATGGTTCCATCCCAATTCCCGGGAAATAATATTTTAAAGCAAGTGCCTGCAATATATAACATGATATACAACGGTTACTCGGCATGCGTTGCAAGGTCACTGTAACCTCGGGATCAACTTAACTGTAATGGTTCCATTCCAATTCCTGGGAAATTACATTTTAATGCAAGCGCTGCACTACATAACATTATATACAACGGGTACCCGGCATGCGTTGCAAGGCCACTGTGAACTCAGGTTTCTTCATATATTTAATTTAACACACACTCCTCCTCGCTTCATCCACGTTCACACGTCAAATCGCATAGTGTCTTAACCCGTCAGTTGCTTCTGCAACGGGCAAAACCTAGTATATATTAATGTTTAGTTTTGGGAAAACTCACTCACTTTTTTGTCGGCGCAAAAACGACCAGTACGCCCTTTGCGTTTCACCCACCTTAAGGTTCAGTTTCGGTTGAAGCAAATTGGGAATGAAAACTGTAAGCAAATTTTTAATGACAAAATAAAATATATACAGGGGTTTATTCTCCGATACGAATCGGCGGCGAAAACTAGAAGCTCTGCTCGAATCACTCGATTCGGCTCGGTCATATTTCCCGCCGACAGATGGCGTTGGTAAAAAAAAAAATGACGAAAAAACCCCTTAATTTCACAAAGGAAAATGCTACATAGGACTATTGACATAGGTCAGGATCTCAGATGTCAAATTTTTAGCCTAACAAAACGGAACTCTCGGCGGTTTCGGTCGTTGTTTTTCGAAAAACGACATTACCGCCGAAAAACCGATTCCGGGCTAGATGTTTTTTGAAAATACGATAGCCGGATAGATTCCGCAACTTTTAACACCAATATAACATGCCCATCCCATGTAAAAAAAGTCAGGAGATACTGACAAAACTCGAAATTTTCCGAAAAATAATCATCAAAATACGCGCTCAAAGATTCCATCGGAAGTTTAAATATTGGTGGCCAGTTCAAATTAACACGCTATTCATTCGGGGTAGGTACCTACTTATTTCGGTAGTATTGCAAATATGATGAAAAAAGCAAATATTGCCGGAATCTAAGGAAACGCGCAGGTACCTACCTGAATAGATACCTACACAACGAATTAGGTTTTAATGCAATAAATACTAAGGTAAGGTTGTTTCGATGATACTGAATAATTCAACTTTTTTTAAGTTAATTTTCACGTTCTGAGTTGCTTCTACTGAAATTCTGTTTTTTCTCAATATAGGCCAGTTACATCACAAAACTGAAATAATTACAGAACTCGAACGGAACTTTCTAGAACTGAAATTTTACTAGAAAAATTTTAAGAATTGACAATTTTTTTTTATTAATTATATATTTTTTTTATAAGTGTGTTCTATTTGGACATTGTTAAATAAAAAAATAATTACGCGTGTTCTAGGTAGGTACTTACTTCCAGGGACTTTTTTCATTTAAAAAACAAAACATGATATTGAATGAATTTATTTATAGTGAAAATTATTTTATGCTCAACAGCATAATGGCGTCGTTTTGGTGAAATATTACAACAAAGTACCTACTTAGTACTTACACTTGCAAAATGAAATACAATACAACTACAATAGTGAGCTCCGGCATAATGAAATTTTGCACTGCTAAACCGTGCAACCGATTGTTATTGTTATTGTTAATGGACTATTTGTGCGTAAATAAATTAATTATATACAGCGGGTATCCGGCATGCGTTGCGAGGCCACTTTAACTTCGGGGTCAACTAAACCGTAATGGTTCCCTACCAAGTCCCGGGAAACAACATTATAAAATTATGCACTTTATAAAATTATATACAACGGGTACCCGGCATGCGTTGCAAGGCCGCTTTAACCTCGGGGTCAATAAAACTGTAATGTTTCCATCCGAAGTCCTGGGAAACTACATTATAATGCAAGCGCCTGCACTATATAACAGTATATACAACGGGTACCCGGCATGCGTTGCAAGGTCACTGTAACCTCGGGGTCAACTTAATTATAATGGTTCCATCCCAAGTACCGGGAAACTACATTATAATGCAAGCACCTGCACTATATAAAATTATATACAACGGGTACCCGGTATGCGTTGCAAGGCGACTTTAACCTAGGGGTCAACTTTACTGTAATGGTTTCATCCCGATTCCCGGGAAATAAAATTTTAATGCAAGCGCCTGCAATTTATAACATAATATACAACGGGTACACGGCATGCGTTGCAAGGTCACTGTAACCTCGGGGTCAACTTAACTGTAATGCTTCCATCCCAATTCCCGGGAAATAATATTTTAAAGCAAGTGCCTGCAATATATAACATGATATACAACGGTTACCCGGCATGCGTTGCAAGGCCACTGTGAACTCAGGTTTCTTCATATATTTAATTTAACACACACTCCTCGCTTCATCCACGTTCACACGCAAATCGCATAATTTTTTAACCCGTTAGTTGCATTTTTGCAACGGGCCCCGCTAGTATATAGTATTGTTTGGTTTTGGGGTAGGTCAGGGAAAGGTCACGAAAAAGCTCACTTTTGATTTGAGGGGAAAAGTGACCACTTTGCCCCTCGGGTGGGTGAAACGACAAGGGTCACTTTGGCTTGCTGCAGTTTGGTAAAATAAAATTTGGCAAGCCAAATTGACCTCTAAGTTGATTCAATTTCAAAGGCCCCACGGTTCACTCTCCTTCGAAGCTATCTATCTCTTTTCAAATGCCCGCAAAAGTTGAGAAAGATATAGCGAAAATCTCCCATACAAAATTGATTTGGCTAGGTACATAAATTTTAAATGTCATTCTTCATTTTTCGTTTGACCACCGGTCGACTTGCATATGCGATTTCGTCGAAAATATCACGCTTGGAAGCCAAAATTTATTAAAATTACGTCTTCGAGAGTTTTTCAAAGGTTAATTGACCGTCGTAATGATCACTTTTCACAAAAACATCGTTGTTATATTCGTTTCAAAACTGACATGTGCCAAAAAACCACGGAAAAGTCATATTTCGAAACTAATGTTTAAAAATAGGTACAATTTACACGGAGACGCCTGTCGACAGAATCTAAAACTGCAGCTTTTCCTTGGAGAAATTCAAAAATGTGTCGAAATCTAAATTGGAACGTTCGCAGATCCTAGCGCGAAAAAAATGCTGTTGTTCAACGACTGATGGAACAAGTTTCAAATTGATTGTATTCGTACGAGGGTGATTAATAATCTTTATTAAATTTTCTCGAATCTTGCAACACTAAGCATGGAACATTATTCAAAACCACCGCAAGTTTTCAGCGAGGCCCTGACAGCCTTAGCTGACGTAATTTGTATGTAAAATGTTCTAAAACGGGCGCAGGTGTTCGATTTTCAGGCTGTGCTTGAGGTGGTTGAGACAAAGTTTTACGGTTGTGTTGCCATATAATGAAATATTATTAACCATTTAAATACTAAGTAGGTACTTAATACAAAATTTTATAATATTAAATAAAATGAGGTGCTTATCCAGATGACCAAATTTGTTTTCCTAAATAATAAAAATAAAATTATAGCGCCATTTTTGTGAAAAAAAGCCCTAGGAATTGTAAAATAATGGATTAAGAGTATCAGGAGCACAGAAATTGACTGAGATAATAATATATATTGTTTTAGCGTCATTAAATTATACACGGTTAAACGTTCATCCCATTGCGACGAATCTTTGAGAATTTGATGATGGCATGTCTTCGATTGTGTCTACATACTTCTGTTTGGCAGATTTCTGCTGCTAGGCCCTGTCGGCGGCTTTATACATACGTATGTTTAACTATATGAAAAACTGTAAAATAGGTACCTGAGAAACTGATAATAATAATAATAATAATTGGACAATTTATAGAGCGCCGTTTTTGTGAAAAATCACCTCAAGGGCGCTGATATATTATAAAATTATAAAAATAAAATTAAAGCGCCATTTTTGTGAAAAATTGCATTGCACATTCTGTATAAACGTTACAGGGTACCTACCAGGAGCGCAGAAATTGACTGAGGAATATTTATCTGTATGAAAAACTATAAAATCGTTAGGTACCTGAGAAACTGATATATCGCCGATATGCAAGTACGCCCATAACTTTCGAATGCATGCACCGAATTGGATAATTATTTTTGTTTTATGTTTGTAATTGTTAGGATAAGGTTTTTATTGATCTTCTGGTGAGCACTGGCATTATGAAATTTGTATAAAATGGTTGCCGAAATGTTTAAACGCGCATAACTTTCGAACGGATGCATCGAATTGAATAATTGTTTTTTTGGTGGGTTCGTTACTGTTAGGACAAGGTTTTGCATAAAAATACCGGTGAGATCTGCCATAATGAAATTTGTTAAAAATGAATTGCCGAAATGTATATATGCGTATAACTTTCGAACGAATGCACCGAATCTAAAAATTCTTTTTTTATTGTTTTCGTTACTGATAGGACAAGGTTTTTATAAAACTACTGGTAAGCTCTGGCATTATGAAATTTGCATAAAAATCAATCGTCGAAATGTATGTACGCGTATAACTTCCGAAAGACTGCACAAAATTGAATAAATTTTTTTTTGTTATGTTTGTTTATTGGCTGGTGAGCTCTGGCATTACGAAATTTGCATAAAAATATTTCAATAGGTGGCACGCGAGCTGTTTGAAAACTAAATGTAACGGGAATGAAATAATGAGCGCGGGAGGGGGGGAAAAAACCACGGAGGGGGGAGGGTAATCTGGGAAGGGGGAGGGGAACCCGGGAGGGGGTTTTGCGGGATGGAGGAAGGGGGGGGGGGGGTAGAGTACGCTATGAAAGAATATTTTTTCTGTTCTTTTTTTACTCGAATAAAACAAAATTTTAAAAGGATAAATACCAGGAGTGCAGAACTAAGCAAGGGAAAATATATTAAGAACATGTTTTTTCAATTATTTCTGGCTTTTTGGGAAAGGTGAATTTATATGCATTTAATTATTTTTTTTTACATGAGCTCCGCACAGGAGGCCGTGGGGAAAATAATTTCCCTCAGGTCCTATGTCATCTTTGGGGATGCTGTGTGGAGGATTTTTTTTAAGGAAAGGAAGGAGATGAGAGTTCTGGGAAGGAAAAGGGTTTAAGGGGTGGGTAGGAATCTGGGGTTCAGTGTGTCCTGGACATCCGCCTCCAAGACCTAGACAGACCTCACCCCATGAACCCGGGCACCCCTACTAAATCACCAAACGTAGCGAACCACTTGAGGTGACCTATGGCAGAGGTGTTGGTTATCCAATAAAGGACAACTTTGGGGATTTGTATTTCTACATTACATTATATACAACGGGTACCTGGCATGCGTTGCAACAACACTGTAACCTCGGGGTCAACTTAACTGTAATGGTTCCATTCCAAGTTCCGGGAAACTACATTATAATTCAAGCGCCTTGCAAACGCATGCACTGTATTATAACATTATATACAACGGGTACCCGGCATGCGTTGCAACATTACTGTAATCTTGGGGTCAACTTAACTTTAAGGGTTCCATTCCAAGTTTTGGAAAACTACATTATAATGCAAGCGCCTTACAAACGCCTGCTTTATATTATAACATTATATACAAAGGGTACCCGGCATGCGTTGCAAGATCACTGTAACCTCGGGGTCAACTTAACTGTAATGGTTTCATTCCAAGTTCCAATAAACTACATTATAATGCAAGCGCCTTGCAAACGCCTGCACTTTATTATAACAATGTATACAACGGGTACCCGGCATGCGTTACAAGATCACTGTAACCTCGGGGTCAACATAACTGTAATGGATGGAACCAAGTTCAGGGAAACTACATTATTATCCAAGCGCCTTTCAAATGCATGCCTATATTATAATATTATAAACAATGGGTACCCGGCATGCGTTGCAAGGTCACTGTAACCTCAGGTTACTCAGGTTGCTCAGGTTGCTCAGTCCTCCTCGCTTCATCCACGTTCACAGGCAAATCGCATAATTTTTTAACCCGTTAGTTGCATTTTTGCAACGGGCCCCGCTAGTATATATAGTATTGTTCACTTTGGGGAAAACTCACTCACTTTTTTGTCGGCGCAAAAATGACCAGTACGCCCTTTGCGTTTTACCAACCTCAAGGTTCACTTTCGGTCGAAGCAAATTCAGACAAGAAGCTGGGATCCTTTTTTTTTCGACAAAAAAAATATATACAGGGATTTATTCTCCGATACGAATCGGTGGCGAAAACTAGAAGCTCTACTCGAATCACTCGATTCGGCTCGGTTGTATTTCCCGCCGACAGACGGCGTTTGAAAAAAAAAAGTGACGAAAAAACCCGCTAATTTCACAAGGGAAAATGCTATATAGGACTATTGACATAGGTCAGGATCTCAGATGTCAAATTTTTAGCCTAACAAAACGGAACTCTCGGCGGTTTCGGTCGTTGTTTTTCGGAAAACGACATTACCGCCGAAAAACCGATTCCGGGCTAGATGTTTTTTGAAAATACGATAGCCGGATAGATTCCGCAACTTTTAACACCAATAAAACATATGATTCTCATATAAAATACGTCAGGAGATGCTGACAAAACTCGAAATTTTCCGAAAAAAAAATCATCAAAATACGCGCTCACAGATTCCATCGGAAGTTTAAATATTTGCTGGCCAGTTCAAATTAACACGTTTTTCATTCGGGGTAGGTACCTACTTATTTCGGTAGTATTGCAAATATGATGAAAAAAGCTAAGATTGCCGGAATCTAAGGAAATGCGCAGGTACCTACCTGAATGGGTACCTACACAACGAATTAGGTTTTAATGCAATAAATACTAAGGTAAGGTTGTTTCGATGATACAGAATAATTGAACTTTTTTTAAGTTAATTTTCACGTTCTGTGATGGTTCTACTCAAATTCTATTGTTTTATCATTACAGACCAGTTACATCACAAAACTGAAATAATTACAGAACTCGAACGGAACTTTATAGAACTGAAAATTTACGAGAAAAATTTAAAGAATTGTCAACTTTTTTTTATTAATTATTTTATTTTTATTTTTAAGTGTGTTCTATTTGGACATTGTTAAATAAAAAAAATAATTACGCGTGTTCTAGGTAGGTACTTACTTGCAGGGACTTTTTTCATTTAAAAATCAAAACATGATATTGAATGAATTTATTTGTAGTGAAAATTATTTTATGCTCAACAGCATAATGGCGTCGTTTTGGTGAAATATTACAACAAAGTACCTACTTAGTACTTACACTTGCAAAATGAAATACAATACAACTACAATAGTGAGCTCCGGCATAATGAAATTTTGCACTGCTAAACCGTGCAACCGATTGTTATTGTTAATGGACTATTTGTGCGTAAATAAATTAATTATATACAGCGGGTACCCGGCATGCGTTGCGAGGCCACTTTAACTTCGGGGTCAACTAAACCGTAATGGTTCCCTACCAAGTCCCGGGAAACAACATTATAAAATTATGCACTTTATAAAATTATATACAACGGGTACCCGGCATGCGTTGCAAGGCCGCTTTAACCTCGGGATCAATAAAACTGTAATGTTTCCATCCGAAGTCCTGGGAAACTACATTATAATGCAAGCGCCTGCACTATGTAACATTATATACTACGGGTACCCGGCATGCGTTGCAACTGCACTTTAACCTCAGGGTCAACTAAACTGTAATGGTTCCATCCCAAGTCCCCGGAAACTACATTATAATGCAAGCGCCTGCACTATATAACATTATATACAACGGGTACCCGGCATGCGTTGCAAGGTCACTGTTACCTCGGGGTCAACTTAATTATAATGGTTCCATCCCAAGTCCCGGGAAACTACATTATAATGCAAGCGCCTGCACTATATAAAATTATATACAACGGGTACCCGGCGTGCGTTGCAAGGCCACTTTAACCTCGGGGTCAATAAAACTGTAAAGTTTCCGTCCCAAGTCCCGGGAAACTGCATTATAATGCAAGCGCCTGCACTATTTAACATTATATATAACGGGTATCTGGCATAAGTAAGTGAAGTTTTACTTCAGTCGTGTGGTCTAAAGCACACTTTTTTTAATTTATTTTCACGTTCTGTGTTATTTTGTCTTCGATCGCGATGAAACTTTGGGGATTTCATGTGCGCATCGCCTCAATTCTTTCTGTATAAAATAGTGAGCTCTGGCATCATGAAATTATGCATTGCTAAACCGTTCATCCGATTGCGATGAAACTTTGGGGATTTGATTGCTGCATCCCTTCGATTCTTTCTGTATAAAATAGTGAGCTTGGGCATCATAAGATTATGCATTGCTAAACCGTTCTTCCGATTGCGTTTGGGGATTTGATGTGCGCAGGCCGGCAATGGTTTTTGTGCACAACAGTGAGCTCTGGTATCATGAAATTACGCATTGCTAAACCAATTAACCGATTGCAATGAAAATTTGATATTTAACCGATTTATATTTAATTTAACACACACTCCTCCTCGCTTCATCCACGTTCACACGTCAAATCGCATAGTGTTTAAACCCGTTTATTGCTTTTGCAATGGGCCCAGCTAGTATATATATATATTAATGCTCAGTTTTGGGGTAGGTCGGGAAAAGGTCACTTTTTCCGCTCACGCCATTGGTCGGAAAAACTCACTTTTTCCGCTCACGCCATTGGTCGAAAAAACTCACTTTCGATTTGAGGGGAAAAGCTACCACTTTGCCCCTCGGGTGGGTGAAACCTCACGGGTCACTTTGGCTTGCGAAAATTGGGTAAAATTTGGCAAGCCAAATTGATCTCTGAGCTCATCCGATTTCAAAGGCCCCACGGTTCACTCTTCTTCGAAGCGAATTCATTGTATCTATCTCTTTTCAAATGCCCGGAAAAGTTGAGAAAGATATATCGAAAATCTCCCATACAAAACTGATTTTTGTTAGAAATTTATTCCAATTAATTAAACGGCTATCTCGGAAATAACGTTGAAAAAATGACATTTTAAAGGCCCTTTGCGGGGTGATAAAATACGACGAAAAAAAACATTTTGCGAGACATTTTTTTTAATAATCATAAATTATACAAGATTTAGAAACTTTTAAAACAAAAACATGTGTAGCTTCCCATTTAAAATATTTCACAATATCGCGTCAAACTTTGCAATTATATCTGACATTTGCGAAAAATCCAACAACATCGAAAATGCACATCGTTCTCAGCCTGTTAAATCGGTAGATATTTGAAATATTTATTTATTTTCTTCAACCTTGCAATACTGAACATGGAACACTATCCAAAACCACCTGAGGTTTTCAGTCAGGCCATGACACCGTTGGCTGACGTAATTTGTATGGGAAATGTTCTTAAACCAGCGCAGGTGTTCGATTTTCAGGCTTTGCTTGAGGTGGTTATGACAACTTTTATCGGTTGTCTTGCCATATAGATAAAATATTGTTTTAGAATATTTTGATGAACTAGGTAGGTACCCTGAAAATTACATAAACGGATAAATAATTATCCACGGGTATCATCTATAAATTATAGCTCATGAACGACTGGTCCAAATTGGATAATTCTTTTTGAGTTGGTTTCGTTATTGTTCGGGCGAGGTTTGTATAAGACGACTGATGAGCTCTGGAATAATAAAATTTGTTTAAAATGAATCGCCGAAATCTATAAATGCGCATAGCTTCCGAGCGAATGCACAAAATTGAATAATTCTTTCGTTGTTGTATTTGTTATTACTAGGACAAGTTTTGAATAAAATTACTGGTGAGCTCTGGCATAACGAAATTTGTTTAAAAATGATTCGCCGAAATGTAAGTACGCTCATAACTTCAGAACGACTGCACGCAATTGAATAATTCTTTTTTTGTTGCGATCCTTATTGTTAGGACAAAGATTGTATACAACTACTGGTGAGCTCTGGCATTTTGAAATATGTTTAAAAATTAATCGATGAAATGTAAGAACGCGCATAACTTCGGAACGACTGCACCTAATTGGGTAATTATTTTTTTGTTGTTATCGTTATTGTAAGGACAAGTTTTGAATAAAACTACTGGTGAGCTCTGGCATTATGAAATTTGCATAAAAATGAATCGTCGAAATGTATGAACGCGTATAACTTCCGAAAGACTGCACCAAATTGAATAATTCTTTTTTTGATATGTTTGTTTATTGGCTGGTGAGCTTTGGCATTACGAAATTTGCATAAAAATATTTCAATAGGTGGCACGCGAGCTGTTTGAAAACTAAATGTAACGGCAATGAAAGGTGAATTTATATGCATTTAATTATTTTTTTACATGAGCTCAACACAGGAGACCCTGAGGAAAATAATTTCCCTCAGGGTCATGTCATCTTTGGAGATGCTGGGTGAAGGGTTTTTTAAGGCAAAGAAGGAGATGAGAGTTCTGGGAAGGAAAAGGGTTTAAGGGGTGGGTAGGGGTCTGGGGTTCAGTGTGTCCTGGTCATCCGCCTCCAAGACCTAGGCAGACCTCACCCCATGAACCCGGGCACCCCTACTAAATCACCAAACGTAGCGAACCACTTGGGGTGACCTACAGCAGAGGTGTTGGTTATCCAATAAAGGTCAATTTTGGGGATTTATATTTCTACATAACATTATAAACAACGGGTACCCGGCATGCGTTGCAACATCACTGTAACCTCGGGGTCAACTTAACTGTAATGGTTCCATTCCAAGTTCCGGGAAACTACATTAAAATGCAAGCGCCTTGCAAACGCATGCAATGTATTATAAAATTATATACAAAGGGTACCCAGCATGCGTTACAAGGTCACTGCAACCTCAGGTAGAACTCAGGATGAAATTATGCAGTGTTAAACTTTTTTTACATTAGCTCCACACAGGAGACTCCAAGGAAAACAATTTCCCTAGGGGCCTATGTCATCTTTGAGGATGCTGAGCGGAGGGTTTTTAAGGGAAAAAAAGGAGAAGAAGATATGGGAAGGAAAAAGGTATGAGGGGTGTTAAGGAATCTGGGGGTCAGTGTGGCCAGGAGTGATGGACGCATGAATCTATTCCTCACACTGCGGTGCAAGGCGAAGGAGAATCTGGCTGGAGAGATAAAAAGCCTCCCTCAATCAGTCTCCTCCGATCCAGCCCGCCACGCAGTGGTTGGGCGAACGTATCCGCCACCAAGATCTAGACAAATACATACAGTTTCAGAATACAATATTGAGCTTTGGCATCATGAAATTACACAAGAAAAGGCCCGTTCTAAATCCTAGGGGCCTGCGTCATCTTTGAGGATGCTGTGGGGTGGGTTTTTTAAGGGAAAGGAAGGAGAAGAAGATATGGGAAGGAAAAAGGTCTGAGGGGTGTTTAGGAATCTGGGGGACAGTGGCCAGGAGAGACGGACGTATGAATCTATTCCTCACACTGCGGTGCAAGCCGAAGGGTTGGGAGAATCTGGCTGGAGAGGTCAAAAGCCTTCCAATAATTATGGTAACAAGGGAAAGGATAAGAGGGAGATTAATGGACTTTTTGTGCGTAAATAAATAAATTATATACAGCGGGTACCCGGCATGCGTTGCAAAGCCACTTTAACCTCGGGGTCCATTAAACTGTAATGGTTCCATCCGGAATCTCGGAAAACAACATTATAATGCAAGCGCCTGTAATATATAACATTATAAACAACGGGTACCTGGCATGCGTTGCAAGGTCACTGTAACCTCGGGGTCAACTTTATTGTAATGGTTCCATCCTGATTCCCGGGAAATAACATTTTAAAGCAAGTGCCTGCAATATATAATATGATATACAACGGTTACTCGGCATGCGTTGCAAGGTCACTGTAACCTCGGGGTCAACTTAACTGTAATGGTTCCATCCCGATTCCCGGGAAATAAAATTTTAATGCAAGCGCCTGCAATTTATAACATAATATACAACGGGTACCTGGCATGCGTTGCAAGATCACTGTAACCTCGGGGTCAACTTTACTGTAATGGTTTCATCCCGATTCCCGGGAAATAAAATTTTAATGCAAGCGCCTGCAATTTATAACATAATATACAACGGGTACACGGCATGCGTTGCAAGGTCACTGTAACCTCGGGGTCAACTTAACTGTAATGGTTCCATCCCTATTCCCGGGAAATAACATTTTAAAGCAAGTGCCTGCAATATATAACATGATATACAACGGTTACTCGGCATGCGTTGCAAGGTCACTGTAACCTCGGGGTCAACTTAACTGTAATGGTTCCATTCCAATTCCTGGCAAATTACATTTTAATGCAAGCGCTGCACTACACTACATAACATTATATACAACGGGTACCCGGCATGCGTTGCAAGGTCACTGTGAACTAAGGTTTCTTCATATATTTAATTTAACACACACTTCTCCTCGCTTCATCCACGTTCACACGTCAAATCGCATAATGTTTTAACCCATCAGTTGCTTCTGCAACGGGCAAAACCTAGTATATATAGTATTGTTCACTTTTGGGAAAGGTCACGGAAAACCTCACTTTCGATTTGAGGGGAAAAGCGACCACTCTGCCCCTCGGGTGGGTGAAACCTCACGGGTCACTTTGGCTTGCAAAAATTTGGTAAAATTTGGCAAGCCAAATTGATCTCTAAGCTCATCCGATTTCAAAGGCCCCACGGTTCACTCTTCTTCGAAGCGAATTCATTGTATCTATCTCTTTTCAAATGCCTGCAAAAGTTGAGAAAGATGTAGCGAAAATCTCCCATACAAAACTGATTTCGCTAGGTACGCAGATTTTAAATGTCATCTTTCATTTTTCGTTTTCCCACCGGCCGACTGGCATACGCGATTTTGTCGAAAATATCACGCTTGGAAGCCAAAATTTAGTGAAATTCCGTCAACAAGAGTTTTTCAAAGGTCAATTGACCGTCGTAATTATCACTTTTCTCAAAAACATCGTTGTTATATTCGTTTGACAAACTGACATGTGCAAAAAAACAACATAAAAGTCGAGTATTGAAACTAATCTTTAAAATTATGTACTGTTTTCACGGCGCCGCCAGTCGACAGGACATAGAATTAAAACATTTCATTAGAAAAATTTAAAAATAGACTAAAATTCAAATTCGAACGCGAAACAAAATTGGAGTGTCTTAAATTGGCGTTGTTAGCAGGTTTTAAAATCGAATTTCATCATTCATGAATCGTTATTATGCCGGTACACGGTGGTAAAAAAAATGCTGCTCGAAATATAATAATTATTTTTTTAATTATTTTGAATGATAATTTTCTTGATATTTTTTTTTTCGAAAATATAGTCGGGCCTTCACGACTAACGTTAGAGCGGCGTAGAAACATTTCTCAAATGACGATGCTTAGAATTTCAGTTTTTTTCCATACATGTATCGTTGTGAATAATTATTTATTACGAAAGTAGTATGCGCGTTCGTGAATTTAAAAGTTGGATGTTTGACCGATGTCATTTCTAGAAAAATATTTAAAAAAAGACGATTTTATTTTTATTTTAAAAAAAATATTATTATTTAATCAATTTATTTTTACCAAAAATGAGTAACGCAGTTTTGGCGGACCCTGTTATTTAGAACACACAGATAAACCATGCAACTTAGTGATGGAAATAAGTGCTTAGGTACCTACCTACCGGCTTACCGACTTACTACCGTGGTTTTTTTGCGAAAATGAGTAGGTACCTAGACGAATTATGTAGGTACTTACGTTGGATGCCGGGTTGTTGCAATAAAATTGAAGAATTCAACATTTCTTTAAAGTTAATTCTAACGTTCTGCGTAAGTTCTATTCGAGTTCTGATGTTATATCATTTTATCCAGTTGCACCACAAAACTGAAACAATTACAGAACTTTAAAATAACTTTCACAGAACGTGAAAATTAATTGAAAATTTTGGAGAATTATTAAATTTTTTTGAAAGAACCTATCAAAATATTTTTCATTTATGAATGTGTAGGTAAAGTTTCGTTCTTTTTGGACATTCTCAAATAATAATACCAGTAATGGCCAGTACCTACTTATGAGGGAACGTTGTTGACGAATTAATGAAAAATTAATATATTGTGTAAATTTAATAGCAAAGATGGTACAATTTTTTTTTTCAAATGGTGTAGGTACTTGAAAATTGTACGGAAATTAATTGTTTTATACATTATTAACTAAATTTTAATGATAATACGGCACAAGAGTCCCAACTACTGAAGTCAGTGAAACTATGGCATCCCCAGTTGGGGTATGTTGTGAGGCTAAAGGTAGTGGGGAGGGGAAGGAGATGGAGACGAGGAAGGTGGGGAAGTACCTGGCTATTCAGATCTGGTCACCAAAAACGGCAAAAGCCATTTCAAGCAACGTTATGAAAATTAATAAATTTAAATATCTTAACATGGTCAATTTTTTGCTAAATTATGCAGGTAAAAGCATACTTTTTTTAAGTTAATTTTCACGTTCTGTGTTAATTCTTCTTCGATTCCGATGAAACTTTGGGGACCTTCGATTCTTAATGTATAAAATGGTGAGCTCTGGCATCATGAAATTATGCATTGCTAAACCGTTCATCCGATTGCGATGAAACTTTGGGAATTTGATGTGTGCATGCCTCCGATGGCGACTAGATACTTCTGTTTGACAGGTTTCAGCTGCTAGGCCCTGCGGGTGGCCTTATACATACGTATGTTTAACCACTGAGCGTTGCTCTCCTCGCCTTCTTTGCCTTAAAAAACCCTCAACCCAATATCTACAAAGATGAGATTACCCTGAGGGAAATTATTTTCCTCGGGGTCTTCTGTGTGGAGCTCATGTAAAAAAGGATAAATACCAGGAGTGCAGAACTAAGCAAGGGAAAAAATATTAAGAACATGTTTTTTTTTCAATTATTTCTGGCTTTCACCATCCAAGGGTACTATGTAGGTCATCATTTAAGACTGACATAGACAGGAAAGGTGAATTTATATGCATTTAATTATTTTTTTTTTACATGAGCTCCACACAGGAGGCCGTGGGGAAAATAATTTCCCTCAGGGCCTATGTCTTCTTTGGGGATGCTGTGTGGAGGATTTTTTTTAGGAAAGGAAGGAGATGAGAGTTCTGGGAAGGAAAAGGGTTTAAGGGGTGGGTAGGAATCTGGGGTTCAGTGTGTCCTGGTCATCCGCCTCTAAGACCTAGACAGACCTAACCCCATGAACCCGGGCACCCCTACTATATCACCAAACCTAGCGAACCACTTGAGGTGACCTATGGCAGACGTGTTGGTTATCCAATAAAGGACAACTTTGGGGATTTGTATTTCTATATTACATTATATACAACGGGTACCCGGCATGCGTTGCAACATCACTGTAATCTCGGGGTCAACTTAACTGTAATGGTTCCATTCCAAGTTCCGGGAAACTACATTATAATGCAAGCGCCTTACAAACGCCTGCTTTATATTATAACATTATATACAAAGGGTACCCGGCATGCGTTGCAAGATCACTGTAACCTCGGGGTCAACTTAACTGTAATGGTTCCATTCCAAGTTCCAATAAACTACATTATAATGCAAGCGCCTTGCAAACGCCTGCACTTTATTATAATATTATATACAACGGGTACCCGGCATGCGTTGCAAGATCACTGTAACCTCGGGGTCAATTTAACTGTAATGGTTACATTCCAAGTTCCGGGAAACTACATTATAATACAAGCGCCTTGCAAACGCCTGATTTATATTAAAACATTATATACAAAGGGTACCCGGCATGCGTTGCGACATCACTGTAACCTTGGGGTCAACATAACTGTAATGGTTCCATTCCAAGTTCAGGGAAACTACATTATTATGCAAGCGCCTTGCAAATGCCTGCACTATATTATAACATTATAAACAACGGGTACCCGGCATGCGTTGCAAGGTCACTGTAACCTCAGGTTTCTTCATATATTTATTTAACACACACTCCTCCTTGCTTCATCCACGTTCACACGTCAAATCGCATAGTGTTTTAACCCGTTAGTTGCTTCTGCAACGGGCCCAGCTAGTATATATAGTATTGTTTGGTTTTGGGGTAGGTCAGGGAAAGGTCACGAAAAAGCTCACTTTTGATTTGAGGGGAAAAGCGACCACTTTGCCCCTCGGGTGGGTGAAACGACAAGGGTCACTTTGGCTTGCTGCAGTTTGGTAAAATAAAATTTGGCAAGCCAAATTGACCTCTAAGTTGATTCAATTTCAAAGGCCCCACGGTTCACTCTCCTTCGAAGCTATCTATCTCTTTTCAAATGCCCGCAAAAGTTGAGAAAGATATAGCGAAAATCTCCCATACAAAATTGATTTGGCTAGGTACATAAATTTTAAATGTCATTCTTCATTTTTCGATTTCCCACCGGCCGACTGGCATACGTGATTTCTTAGAAAATATCACGCTTGGAAGCCAAAATTTAGTAAAATTACGTCAACGAGACTTTTTAAAAGGTCAATTGACCATCGCAATTATCACTTTTCACAAAAACATCGTTGTAATATTCGATTGAAAACTGACATTTGCGAAAAAACTACGGAAAAGTCATATTTTGAAACTAATGTTTAAAAATAGGTACAATTTACACGGAGACGCCTATCGACAGAATCTACAACCGCAGCTTTTCCTTGGAGAAATTCAAAAATGTGTCGAAATCTAAATTGGAACGTTCGCAGATCCTAGCGCGAAAAAAATGCTGTTGTTCAACGACTGATGGAACAAGTTTCAAATTGATTGTATTCGTACGAGGGTAAATAATAATCTTTATTAAATTTTCTCGAATCTTGCAACACTAAGCATGGAACATTATTCAAAACCACCGCAAGTTTTCAGCGAGGCCCTGACAGCCTTAGCTGACGTAATTTGTATGTAAAATGTTCTAAAACGGGCGCAGGTGTTCGATTTTCAGGCTGTGCTTGAGGTGGTTGAGACAAAGTTTAACGGTTGTGTTGCCATATAAATGAAATATTATTAACCATTTAAATACTAAGTAGGTACTTAATACAAAATTTAATAAAATCAAATAAAATGAGGTGCTTATCCCGATGACCAAATTTGTTTTCCTAAATAATAAAAATAAAATTATAGCGCCATTTTTGTGAAAAAAAACCCTAGGTTTTGTAAAATAATGGATCCAAAGTATCAGGAGCGCAGAAATTGACCGAGATAATAATATGTTGTTTTAGCTTCATTAAATTATACACGGTTAACCGTTCATCCCATTGCGACGAATCTTTGAGAATTTGATGATGGCATGTCTCCGATTGTGTCTACATACTTCTGTTTGGCAGATTTCTGCTGCTAGGCCCTATCGGCGGCTTTATACATACGTATGTTTAACTATATGAAAGACTGTAAAATCGGTAGGTACCTGAGAAACTGATATATTATAAAATTATAAAAATAAAATTAAAGCGCCATTTTTGTGAAAAATTGCATTGCACATTCTGTATAAACGTTACAGGGTACCTACCAGGAGCGCAGAAATTGACTGAGGAATATTTAACTGTATGAAAAACTATAAAATCGTTAGGTGCCTGAGAAACTGATATAGGTATTATAAATGAATCGCCGATATGCAAGTACGCCCATAACTTTCGAATGCATGCACCGAATTGGATAATTATTTTTGTTTTGTGTTTGTAATTGTTAGGATAAGGTTTTTATTGATCTTCTGGTGAGCACTGGCATTATGAAATTTGTATAAAATGGTTGCCGAAATGTTTGCACGCGCATAACTTTCGAACGGATGCATCGAATTGAATAATTGTTTTTTTGGTGGGTTCGTTACTGTTAGGACAAGGTTTTGCATAAAAATACCGGTGAGATCTGCCATAATGAAATTTGTATAAAAATGAATTGCCGAAATGTATATATGCGTATAACTTTCGAACGAATGCACCGAATCTGAAAATTCTTTTTTTATTGTTTTCGTTACTGATAGGACAAGGTTTCTATAAAACTACTGGTAAGCTCTGGCATTATGAAATTTGCATAGAAATCAATCGTCGAAATGTATGAACGCGTATAACTTCCGAAAGACTGCACAAAATTGAATAATTTTTTTTTGTTATGTTTGTTTATTGGCTGGTGAGCTCTGGCATTACGAAATTTGCATAAAAATATTTCAATAGGTGGCACGCGAGCTGTTTGAAAACCAAATGTAACGGCAATGAAATAATGAGCGCGGGAGGGGGGAAAAAACCACGGAGGGGGGAGGGTAATCTGGGAAGGGGGAGGGGAACCCGGGAGGGGTTTTGCGGGATGGAGGAAGGGGGGGGGGGGGTAGAGTACGCTATGAAAGAATATTTTTTCTGTTCTTTTTTTTACTCGAATAAAACAAAATTTTAAAAGGATAAATACCAGGAGTGCAGAACTAAGCAAGGGAAAATATATTAAGAACATGTTTTTTTCAATTATTTCTGGCTTTTTGGGAAAGGTGAATTTATATGCATTTAATTTTTTTTTTTTACATGAGCTCCGCACAGGAGGCCGTGGGGAAAATAATTTCCCTCAGGTCCTATGTCATCTTTGGGGATGCTGTGTGGAGGATTTTTTTTAAGGAAAGGAAGGAGATGAGAGTTCTGGGAAGGAAAAGGGTTTAAGGGGTGGGTAGGAATCTGGGGTTCAGTGTGTCCTGGACATCCGCCTCCAAGACCTAGACAGACCTCACCCCATGAACCCGGACACCCCTACTAAATCACCAAACGTAGCGAACCACTTGAGGTGACCTATGGCAGAGAAGTTGGTTATCCAATAAAGGACAACTTTGGGGATTTGTATTTCTACATTACATTATATACAACGGGTACCTGGCATGCGTTGCAACAACACTGTAACCTCGGGGTCAACTTAACTGTAATGGTTCCATTCCAAGTTCCGGGAAACTACATTATAATTCAAGCGCCTTGCAAACGCATGCACTGTATTATAACATTATATACAACGGGTACCCGGCATGCGTTGCAACATTACTGTAATCTCGGGGTCAACTTAACTGTAATGGTTCCATTCCAAGTTCCGGAAAACTACATTATAATGCAAGAGCCTTACAAACGCCTGCTTTATATTATAACATTATATACAAAGGGTACCCGGCATGCGTTGCAAGATCACTGTAACCTCAGGGTCAACTTAACTGTAATGGTTCCATTCCAAGTTCCTGGAAACTACATTATAATACAAGCGCCTTGCAAACGCCTGCTTTATATTATAACATTATATACAAAGGGTACCCGGCATGCGTTGCAACATCGCTGTAACCTCGGGGTCAACTTAACTGTAATGGTTCCATTCCAAGTTCCGGGAAACTACATTATAATTCAAGCGCCTTGCAAACGCATGCAATGTATTATAACATTATATACAACGGGTACCCGGCATGCGTTGCAACATCACTGTAATCTCGGGGTCAACTTAACTGTAATGGTTCCATTCCAAGTTCCGGGAAACTACATTATAATGCAAGCGCCTTGCAAACGCCTGTTTTATATTATAACATTATATACAAAGGGTTCCCGGCATGCGT
This sequence comes from Limnephilus marmoratus, assembly GCA_917880885.1. Taxonomy (NCBI): domain Eukaryota; kingdom Metazoa; phylum Arthropoda; class Insecta; order Trichoptera; family Limnephilidae; genus Limnephilus; species Limnephilus marmoratus. The sequence goes on along the minus strand of OU862923.1, from coordinate 24,285,815 downwards.
TGCAACATCACTGTAACCTCGGGATCAACTTAACTGTATTCCATTCCAAGTTCAGGGAAACTACATTATTGTGCAAGCGCCTTGCAAATGCCTGCACTATATTATAACATTATATACAACGGGTACCCGGCATGCGTTGCAAAGTCACTGTAACCTCAGGTTTCTTCATATAATTAATTTAACACACACTCCTCCTCGCTTCATCCACATTCACACGCAAATCGCAAAGTGTTTTAACCCGTCAGTTGCTTCTGCAACGGGCAAAACCTAGTATATATTAATACACAGTTTATCGACCGCGCACTTTTTCCTTGACGCGAAAAACGACCACTCTGCCCTTTACGTTTCACCCACCTTAAGGTTCACTTTCGGTTGAAGCAAATTCAGACAAGAAGCTGGGAGTAAATTTTTTTCGACAAAATGAAATATATACAGGGATTTATTCTCCGATACGAATCGGCGGCGAAAACTAGAAGCTCTACTCGAATCACTCGATTCGGCTGGGTTGTATTTCCCGCCGACAGATAGCGTTTCAAAAAAAAAAATGACCAAAAAACCCGTTAATTTCCACAAAGGAAAATGCTAAGACTATGGTCAAAATCTTAGATGTCAAATTTTTAGCCTAACAAAACGGAACTCTCGGCGGTTTGGGTCGTTGTTTTTCGGAAAACGACATTGCCGCCGAAAAACCGATTCCGGGCTAGATGTTTTTTAAAAATACGATAGCCGGAAAGATTCCGCAACTTTTAATAACAATAATACATATGATTCTCATATACAATATGTCAGGAGATGCTGCCAAATATTACACATTTTCAAGTCAAAAACGTGTTCGTAAATTCTTCGAGAGTGTAAAAATCGCTGGCCATATGAAAATTTAAAAAAACACAATTTATAACGCGATAGGTACCTACCGTTCCATTGAATTATTGTAAATTCGCCAAGTATTTATTGAGAATAAGCGTAGGTACCTACCTACACCAATATTATTTTTCCCGGTATGTTCGAGGTAGGTACCTACCGGCTTATGAAGAATGTTCTTTCATTTAAATCACTCAAACTCAAGATGGTCAACATATCAAGAAAATAAAGGCGCCATAGAATGTTATTTATTACAGGATAGGTAGGTACTTAATGCGTTCTCACTAAAATAATGCCGATTTTCGTTGCGTGCCAGTTTACGAATGTAAGTGCAGGGTGGTAAAAAAAATACCGTTGGAAATATATTGATTAAATTTGTAATAGTATTAATAATGTTTTCTTATTTTTTTTTGTTTTTAGAAAATGGAGTCGGGCCGTTGCGACAAAGATTTTCGCAGCGTATAATTTTTTTTCAAAATGAGATACGTAGTTTTTTTTTAAATATCAATACATTTTTCGTTCTGAATAACTATTTATTACGAAAATAGTATTGGCGTGGCTAAATTTGAAAGGTGGACACTTGATAGATGATATTTTCAAAAAATAAAATCAAAGGGTCGATTTAAAAAAAAAAATATTTTTTGTTCATCAAATTGTGTTTGTTAAAAATGAGTAAGGAAATATTGGCGGACCCTATCTTTTTTAGCTTTCAGCCAATCAGGAGAGAGATTGGAATTCTATTCCGATGTCCAATCAGAGTGGCCGCATAGAGATGTTATTGCTTATTAATTCAAATGACAATATTCACTATGAGTAGGAACTTATTTACTTTAAAATTATGATATAAAATAAAAGGAAGTAATCAAAGATGGAATTTTCAAAAATGCTTCAGTACCTACGTGTATTGGAACTATTTATTCTGTACATTTAACTAAAATTACATTACATGGGTAATTGGTTGGTGCAATTATTTGTTTTGTAAAAATACGTAGGTAACTAGGAACACGGATATATTATGTGTTAGTAGGTAGGTACTAGGTATGAGAGAACTTTTATCTTATTTTCTGTCCAAATGAAATGCTAAAGTTTTTGTTTTACGCATCGGAAAAAAGCGTAGATTGCTTCATTTACATTCGGATATACTAAATTTTATAAATTTTTAATTACTTTTTTTTACAGATGTGTGGGTACCTACTCAGAATCTGAGTAGGCTACTGCACATAACGACTCAGAATCTTCTGATGATATTGTGTATGTTTTTTTTTTTGTAAATATGTGATGAAATTACTAGAAGTTGAATGGGATCATTTTTTCCAAAAATATGAAATTTACATAGCGCTTTTTTTGTATTTTGCATTTTAATGATAATCATTCAACGTGGAATTGGAATCGCCACCCCGGGAACCATTAATTGGTTTCTATATACAATATTGAGCTCTGGCATCATGAAATTATGCATTGCTAAACTTTTTTTTTTACTTTAGCTCCATACAGGAGGCACCGAGGAAAACAATTTTCTTAGGGGCCTATGTCATCTTTGAGGATGCTGTGTGGAGGGTTTTTTAAGGGAAAGGAAGGAGAAGAAGATGTGGGAAGGAAAATGGTATGAGGGGTGGGTAGGAATCTGGTGGTCAGTGTGGCCAGGAGTGACGGACGTATGAATCTATTCCTCACACTGCGGTGCAAGGCGAAGGGTTGAGAGAATCTGGCTGGAGAGATAAACAGCCTTCCAATAATTATGGTATCATAAATAATTACAGAACTCGAATAGAATTTGAACAGAACTTTCACAAAACGTTAAGCTTAACTTGAAAAATGGAAGTTTTTTTTTAACAACCACGCAGGAGGAACCGAGGAAAACAATTTCCCTAAGGGCCTATGTCATCTTTGAGGATGCTGTGCGGAGGGTTTTTTAAGGGAAAGGAAGGAGAAGAAAATATGGGAAGGAAAAGGGTATGAGGGGTGGGTAGGAATCTGGGGGTCAGTGTGGCCAGGAGTAACGGACGTATGAATCTATTCCTCACACTGCGGTGCAAAGCGAAAGGTTGGGAGAATCTGGCTGGGAGAATCTTATATACAACGGGTACCTGGCATGCGTTGCAAGGTCACTGTAACCTCGGGGTCAACTTTACTGTAATGGTTCCATCCCAATTCCCGGGAAATAAAATTTTAATGCAAGCGCCTGCAATTTATAACATAATATACAACGGGTACACGGCATGCGTTGCAAGGTCACTGTAACCTCGGGGTCAACTTAACTGTAATGGTTCCATCCCAATTCCCGGGAAATAACATTTTAAAGCAAGTGCCTGCAATATATAACATGATATACAACGGTTACTCGGCATGCGTCGCAAGGTCACTGTAACCTCGGGGTCAACTTAACTGTAATGGTTCCATTCCAATTCCTGGGAAATTACATTTTAATGCAAGCGCTGCACTACATAACATTATACACAACGGGTACCCGACATGCAAGGTCACTGTAACCTCAGGTTTCTTCATGTATTTAATTTAACACACACCCGCTCCTCGCTTCATCCACGTTCACACGTCAAATCGCATAGTGTTTTAGCCCGTTAGTTGCCGCTGCAACGGGCAAAACCTAGTATATATAGTATTGTTTGGTTTTGGGAAAGGTCTTTTTCCGCGCACTTTTTTGTTGACGCAAAAACGACCAGTACGCCCTTTGCGTTTCACCCACCTCAAGGTTCACTTTCGGTTGAAGCAAATTCGGAATGAAAACTGTAAGCAAATTTTTAATGACAAAATAAAATATATACAGGGGTTTATTCTCCGATACGAATCGGCGGCGAAAACTAGAAGCTCTGCTCGAATCACTCGATTCGGCTCGGTCATATTTCCCGCCGACAGATGGCGTTGGTAAAAAAAAAAATGACGAAAAAACCCCTTAATTTCACAAAGGAAAATGCTAGGACCGTTGACGCAGATCTCAAATGTCAAAGTTTTAGCCTAACAAAACGGAACTCTCGGCGGTTTGGGTCGTTGTTTTTCGGAAAACCACATTGCCGCCGAAAAACCGATTCCGGGCTAGATGTTTTTTAAAAATACGATAGCCTGAGAGATTCCGCAACTTTTAATAACAATAAAACATACGATTCTCATATAAAATATGTCAGGAGATCCTGACAAAACTCGAAATTTTCCGAAAAAAAATCATCAAAACACGTGCTCACAGATTCCATCGGAAGTTTAATTATTGCTGGCCAGTTCAAATTAACACTTTTTCATTCGGGGTAGGTACCTACTTACTTCGGTAGTATTGCAAATATGATGAAAAAAGCAAAGATTGCCGGAATCTAAGGAAATGCGCAGGTACCTACCTGAATGGGTACCTACACAACGAATTAGGTTTTAATGCAATAAATACTAAGGTAAGGTTGTTTCGATGATACTAAATAATTCAAATTTTTTTTTTAAGTTAATTTTCACGTTCTGTGTTGGTTCTACTCAAGTTCTGTTTTTTCTCAATAAAGGCCAGTTACATCACAAAACTGAAATAATTACGGAACTTTCTAGAACTGAAAATTGACAAGAAAAATTTGTAAAATTGTCAATTATTTTTTTTAAACAACCCAGCCTTATTATTTTTATGTTATGTTATTTTTAAATGTGCAGATTATCTATTTGGATATTGTGAAGTAACAAAAAAATATATATATTACGCTGTTCTAGGTAGGTACTTTCTTGCAGGGACTTTTTTCCTTTAAAAATAAAACATGATATTGAATAAAATTATTTGTGCTGAAAAGAAGTTTTTATAAAATTATTTTATGCTCAACAACATAATGGCGTCGTTTTGGTGAAATATTACAACAAAGTACCTACTTAGTACTTACAATACAACTACAAATAGTGAGCTCTGGTATCATGAAATTATGCATTGCTAAACCGTTCATCCGATTGCGACGAAATTTTGGGGGAGCGGTCGACTACCTGTTCCCTTTGTAGGCGCTCATTCCTCGCTTCATCCGCATTCAGACATCGTTTTTTTCGAAGGAGAGAAGAGTTCTGGGAAGGAAAAGGGTTTAAGGGGTGGGTAGGAATCTGGGCTTCAGTGTGTCCTGATCATCAGACCTAGACACACCTCATCCCATGAACCCGGGCACCCCTGCTAAATCACTAAGCGTAGCGAATCACCTAGGGTGACCTATGGCAGAGGTGTTGGTTAAAAAAGAGGGGGGATGAAAACCAGGGAGGGGGGAGGGTAACCTGGGAAGGGGGAGGGGAACCCGGGAGGGGGTTTTGCGGGATGAAGGAAGGGGGGGGGGGGAGTAGAGTACGCTATGAAAGAATATTTTTTCTGTTCTTTTTTTAATCGAATAAAACGAAATTTTAAAAGGATAAATGCCAGGAGTGCAGAACTAAGAAAGGGAAAATATATAAAGAACATGTTTTTTTTCAATTATTTCTGGCTTTTTGGGAAAGGTGAATTTATACGCATTTAATTTTTTTTTTACATGAGCTCCGCACAGGAGGCCGTGGGGAAAATAATTTCCCTCAGGTCCTATGTCATCTTTGGGGATGCTGTGTGGATGATTTTTTTTAGGAAAGGAAGGAGATGAGAGTTTTGGAAAGGAAAAGGGTTTAAGGGGTGGGTAGGAATCTGGGGTTCAGTGTGTCCTGGGCATCCGCCTCCAAGACCTAGGCAGACCTCACCCCATAAACCCGGGCACCCCTACTAAATCACCAAACGTAGCGAACCACTTGAGGTGACCTATGGCAGAGGTGTTGGTTATCCAATAAAGGTCAACTTTGGGGATTTGTATTTCTACATGACACTATATACAACGGGTACCCGGCATGCGTTGCAACAACATTGTAACCTCGGGGTCAACTTAAATGTAATGGTTCCATTCCAAGTTCCGGGAAACTACATTATAATTCAAGCGCCTTGCAAACGCATGCAATGTATTATAACATTATATACAACGGGTACCCGGCATGCGTTGCAACATCACTGTAATCTCGGGGTCAACTTAACTGTAATGGTTCCATTCCAAGTTCCGGGAAACTACATTATAATGCAAGCGCCTTGCAAACGCCTGCTTTATATTATAACATTATATACAAAGGGTACCCGGCATGCGTTGCAAGATCGCTGTAACCTCGGGGTCAACTTAACTGTATTCCATTCCAAGTTCAGGGAAACTACATTATTATGCAAGCGCCTTGCAAATGCCTGCACTATATTATAACATTATATACAACGGGTACCCGGCATGCGTTGCAAAGTCACTGTAACCTCAGGTTTCTTCATATAACTAATTTAACACACACTCCTCCTCGCTTCATCCACATTCACACGCAAATCGCAAAGTGTTTTAACCCGTCAGTTGCTTCTGCAACGGGCAAAACCTAGTATATATTAATGCTTGGTTTTGGGAAAGGTCTTTTTCCGCGCACTTTTTCGTTGACGCAAAAACGACCAGTACGCCCTTTGCGTTTCACCCACCTCAAGGTTCTTTTTCGGTTGAAGCAAATTGGGAATGAAAACTGTAAGCACTTTTTTTTCGACAAAATGAAATATATACAGGGATTTATTCTCCGATACGAATCGGCGGCGAAAACTAGAAGCTCTACTCGAATCACTCGATTCGGCTCGGTTGTATTTCCCGCCGACAGATAGCGTTTCAAAAAAAAAATGACAAAAAAAGACTTAGCATTTTCCTCAAAGGAAAATGCTAGGTCTATGGTCAAAATCTTAGATGTCAAATTTTTAGCCTAACAAAACGGAACTCTCGGCGGTTTCGGTCGTTGTTTTTCGGAAAACGACATTACCGCCGAAAAACCGATTCCGGGCTAGATGTTTTTTAAAAATACGATAGCCTGAGAGATTCCGCAACTTTTAATAACAATAAAACATACGATTCTCATATAAAATATGTCAGGAGATCCTGACAAAACTCGAAATTTTCCGAAAAAAAATCATCAAAACACGTGCTCACAGATTCCATCGGAAGTTTAATTATTGCTGGCCAGTTCAAATTAACACGTTTTTCATTCGGGGTAGGTACCTACTTACTTCGGTAGTATTGCAAATATGATGAAAAAAGCAAAGATTGCCGGAATCTAAGGAAATGCGCAGGTACCTACCTGAATGGGTACCTACACAACGAATTAGGTTTTAATGCAATAAATACTAAGGTAAGGTTGTTTCGATGATACTAAATAATTCAAATTTTTTTTTTAAAGTTAATTTTCACGTTCTGTGTTGGTTCTACTCAAGTTCTGTTTTTTCTCAATAAAGGCCAGTTACATCACAAAACTGAAATAATTACGGAACTTTCTAGAACTGAAAATTGACAAGAAAAATTTGTAAAATTGTCAATTATTTTTTTTAAACAACCCAGCCTTATTATTTTTATGTTATGTTATTTTTAAATGTGCAGATTATCTATTTGGATATTGTGAAGTAACAAAAAAATATATATATTACGCTGTTCTAGGTAGGTACTTTCTTGCAGGGACTTTTTTCCTTTAAAAATAAAACATGATATTGAATAAAATTATTTGTGCTGAAAAGAAGTTTTTATAAAATTATTTTATGCTCAACAACATAATGGCGTCGTTTTGGTGAAATATTACAACAAAGTACCTACTTAGTACTTACAATACAACTACAAATAGTGAGCTCTGGTATCATGAAATTATGCATTGCTAAACCGTTCATCCGATTGCGACGAAATTTTGGGGGAGCGGTCGACTACCTGTTCCCTTTGTAGGCGCTCATTCCTCGCTTCATCCGCATTCAGACATCGTTTTTTTCGAAGGAGAGAAGAGTTCTGGGAAGGAAAAGGGTTTAAGGGGTGGGTAGGAATCTGGGCTTCAGTGTGTCCTGATCATCAGACCTAGACACACCTCATCCCATGAACCCGGGCACCCCTGCTAAATCACTAAGCGTAGCGAATCACCTAGGGTGACCTATGGCAGAGGTGTTGGTTAAAAAAGAGGGGGATGAAAACCAGGGAGGGGGGAGGGTAACCTGGGAAGGGGGAGGGGAACCCGGGAGGGGGTTTTGCGGGATGAAGGAAGGGGGGGGGGGAGTAGAGTACGCTATGAAAGAATATTTTTTCTGTTCTTTTTTTAATCGAATAAAACGAAATTTTAAAAGGATAAATGCCAGGAGTGCAGAACTAAGAAAGGGAAAATATATAAAGAACATGTTTTTTTTCAATTATTTCTGGCTTTTTGGGAAAGGTGAATTTATATGCATTTAATTTTTTTTTTACATGAGCTCCGCACAGGAGGCCGTGGGGAAAATAATTTCCCTCAGGTCCTATGTCATCTTTGGGGATGCTGTGTGGATGATTTTTTTTAGGAAAGGAAGGAGATGAGAGTTTTGGAAAGGAAAAGGGTTTAAGGGGTGGGTAGGAATCTGGGGTTCAGTGTGTCCTGGGCATCCGCCTCCAAGACCTAGGCAGACCTCACCCCATAAACCCGGGCACCCCTACTAAATCACCAAACGTAGCGAACCACTTGAGGTGACCTATGGCAGAGGTGTTGGTTATCCAATAAAGGTCAACTTTGGGGATTTGTATTTCTACATGACACTATATACAACGGGTACCCGGCATGCGTTGCAACAACATTGTAACCTCGGGGTCAACTTAAATGTAATGGTTCCATTCCAAGTTCCGGGAAACTACATTATAATTCAAGCGCCTTGCAAACGCATGCAATGTATTATAACATTATATACAACGGGTACCCGGCATGCGTTGCAACATCACTGTAATCTCGGGGTCAACTTAACTGTAATGGTTCCATTCCAAGTTCCGGGAAACTACATTATAATGCAAGCGCCTTGCAAACGCCTGCTTTATATTATAACATTATATACAAAGGGTACCCGGCATGCGTTGCAAGATCGCTGTAACCTCGGGGTCAACTTAACTGTAATGGTTCCATTCTAAGTTCCGAGAAACTACATTATAATACAAGCGACTTGCAAACGCCTGTTTTATATTATAACATTATATACAAAGGGTTCCCGGCATGCGTTGCAACATCACTGTAACCTCGGGATCAACTTAACTGTATTCCATTCCAAGTTCAGGGAAACTACATTATTATGCAAGCGCCTTGCAAATGCCTGCACTATATTATAACATTATATACAACGGGTACCCGGCATGCGTTGCAAAGTCACTGTAACCTCAGGTTTCTTCATATAACTAATTTAACACACACTCCTCCTCGCTTCATCCACATTCACACGCAAATCGCAAAGTGTTTTAACCCGTCAGTTGCTTCTGCAACGGGCAAAACCTAGTATATATATTAATGTTCACTTTGGGAAAGCTCTTTTTCCGCGCACTTTTTTGTTGACGCAAAAACGACCAGTACGCCCTTTACGTTTCACCCACCTCAAGGTTCACTTTCGGTTCAAGCAAATTCAGTGCACCCTCAGTACTTTGATTTTGCGGAGTTTATTTTTGTCGACAAAATTAGCGCCTTATTCACAGAAAAACTGACGCGAATCAACGGCGAAAACTAGAACCAATAGTAAAATCACACTCAATTCGGCCAGGTTACATTTCCCGCCGACAGGTTCGCGTTTCCAAAAAAAAAGATGTCATTTTGGCCATCAGTTTCAATGCAAATGAAAATGTTAGGAATATTGAGTCAGGTCAGGGATCTCAGACGTCAAATTTTTAGCCTAACAAAACAGACTTTTCACAGTTTTCGGTAGTGGTTTTACGGTACGCGGCATTGTGGCCCCAAAACCGATCCCGGCTTGGATGTTTTTCAAAAATCTAACGCAGTAGAGAATTCCGCAATTTTTAACACCGATATAACATGCCCATACCATGTAAAAAACTTCAGGAAAAGCTACCAAAATCCGAACTTTTCCAAAAAAAAATCACCAAAACACGTGCTTAGATATTCCATCGGAAGTTAAAATTTTGCTAGCCAGTTCAAATTAACACGTTATTCATTCGGGGTAGGTACCTACTTATTTCGGTAGTATTGCAAATATGATGAAAAAAGCAAAGAGAAGAAAATGCGCAGGTACCTACCCGAATACGTAGATACACAATTAATTAGGTTTTAATGCAATGGTAAGGTTGTTTCGATGATACTGAATAATTCAACTTTTTTTAAAGTTAATTTTCACGTTCTTTATTGGTTCTACTCAAGTTCTGTTATTTTATCATTAAAGGTCAGTTACATTGCAAAACTAAAATAATTACAGAACTCGAACGGAACTATCTAGAACTGAAAATTTACTAGAAAAATTTAAAGAATTGTCAATTTTTTTTATTAATTATTATTTTTTTTATTTTTAAGTGTGTTCTATTTAAACATTGTTAAATAAAAAAAAATAATAAAATATATATATATATACATTACGCGTGTTCTAGGTAGGTACTTACTTGCGGGGACTTTTTTCATTTAAAAATCAAAACATGATATTGAATGAATTTATTTGTAGTGAAAATTATTTTATGCTCAACAGCATAATGGCGTCGTTTTGGTGAAATATTACAACAAAGTACCTACTTAGTACTTACACTTGCAAAATGAAATACAATACAACTACAATAGTGAGCTCCGGCATAATGAAATTTTGCACTGCTAAACCGTGCAACCGATTGTTATTGTTAATGGACTATTTGTGCGTAAATAAATTAATTATATACAGCGGGTACCCGGCATGCGTTGCGAGGCCACTTTATCTTCGGGGTCAACTAAACCGTAATGGTTCCCTACTAAGTCCCGGGAAACAACATTATAAAATTATGCACTTTATAAAATTATATACAACGGGTACCCGGCATGAGTTGCAAGGCCGCTTTAACCTCGGGGTCAATAAAACTGTAATGTTTCCATCCGAAGTCCTGGGAAACTACATTATAATGCAAGCGCCTGCACTTTATAACAGTATATACAACGGGTACCCGGCATGCGTTGCAAGGTCACTGTAACCTCGGGGTCAACTTAATTATAATGGTTCCATCCCAAGTACCGGGAAACTACATTATAATGCAAGCACCTGCACTATATAAAATTATATACAACGGGTACCCGGTATGCGTTGCAAGGCGACTTTAACCTAGGGGTCAACTTTACTGTAATGGTTTCATCCCGATTCCCGGGAAATAAAATTTTAATGCAAGCGCCTGCAATTTATAACATAATATACAACGGGTACACGGCATGCGTTGCAAGGTCACTGTAACCTCGGGGTCAACTTAACTGTAATGGTTCCATCCCAATTCCCGGGAAATAATATTTTAAAGCAAGTGCCTGCAATATATAACATGATATACAACGGTTACTCGGCATGCGTTGCAAGGTCACTGTAACCTCGGGATCAACTTAACTGTAATGGTTCCATTCCAATTCCTGGGAAATTACATTTTAATGCAAGCGCTGCACTACATAACATTATATACAACGGGTACCCGGCATGCGTTGCAAGGCCACTGTGAACTCAGGTTTCTTCATATATTTAATTTAACACACACTCCTCCTCGCTTCATCCACGTTGAGCCCTAGGGGCCTATGTCATCTTTGAGGATGCTGTGCGGAGGGTTTTTTAAGGGAAAGGAAGGATAAGAAAATATGGGAAGGAAAAAGGTATGAGGGGTGGGTAGGAATCTGGGGGTCAGTGTGGCCAGGAGTAACGGACATATGAATCTATTCCTCACACTGCGGTTCAAGGCGAAGGGTTGGGAGAATCTGGCTATCCGCCACTAAGACCTAGACAAATACATACAGTTTCAGAATACAATAGTGAGCTTTGGCATCACGAAATTACGCAAGAAAAGGCCCGTTCTGAATCCTAGGGGCATGTGTCATCTTTGAGGATGTTGTGGGGTGGGTTTTTTAATGGAAAGGAAGGAGAAGAAGATATGGGAAGGAAAAAGATATGACGGGTGTTTAGGAATCTGGGGGAGAGTGTTGGCAGGAGTGACGGACGTACGAATCTATTCCTCACACTGCGGTGCAATGGGAAGGGTTGGGAGAATCTGGCTGGAGAGGTCAAAAGCCTTCCAATTATTATGGAAACAGAAATAATTATTGAACTCGAATAGAATTTGAACAGAACTTTCACAAAACGTTAAGATTTACTTTAAAAATGGAAGTTTTTTTTTAGACAACACAGCTTAAATTATATTCTACAAAGAATCTACGTAGGTACCTACCTACACATAACAACACGGATTCATCTGATGATTTTGCTTATGTATTTTTTTTTTGTAAATGTATAACGAAATTGCTCGAAGTTAAACGGGATAATTATAATGAAAAATATTAAATAAAAAAAAGCTTTTTTTGTATTTTGCATTTTAATGATAATCATTGAACGTGAGATTGGTACCGCTGCCCCGGGTACCATTCATTCATTGGTTTCTATATACAATAGTGAGCTCTAGAATCCCAAGTCCTGGGAAACTACATTATAATGCAAGCGCCTACCCTACATTAAAACATTATATACAACGGGTACCCGGCATGCGTTGCAAGGCACTGTAACCTCCGGGTCCACTTAACTTAACTGTAATGGTTCCATCCCAATTCCTGGGAAATTACGTTTTATTGCAAGCGCCAGCACTACAGTACATTATATACAACGGGTACCCGGCATGCGTTGCAAGATCACTGTCACCTCGGGATCAACTTAACTGTAATGGTTTCATTCCAAGTTCCGTGAAACTACATAATAATGCAAGCACCTTTCAAACGCCTGCACTATATTATAACATTATATACAACGGGTACCCGGCATGCGTTGCAAGATCACTGTAACCTCGGGGATGGTTCCATTCCAAGTTCCGCGAAACTACATTATAATACAAGCGCGTTGCAAACGCCTGCACTATATTATAACATTATATACAACGGGTACCCGGCATGCGTTGCAAGATCACTGTAACCTCGGGGATGGTTCAATTCCAAGTTCCGGGAAACTACATTATGATGCAAGCGCCTTGCAAATGCCTTTACTATATTATAACATTATGTAGGACGGGTACCCGGCATGCGTTGCAAGATCACTGTAACCTCGGGGATGGTTCCATTCCACGTTCAGTGAAACTACTATTAAAACATTATATACAACGGGCACCCGGCATGCGTTGCAAGGTCACTGTAACCTCAGGTTTCTTCATATATTTAATTTAACACACACTCCTCCTCGCTTCATCCACGTTCACACGTCAAATCGCATAGTGTTTTAACCCGTCAGTTGCTTCTGCAACGGGCCCCGCTAGTATATATATTAATGTTCACTTTGGGAAAGCTCTTTTTCCGCGCACTTTTTTGTTGACGCAAAAACGACCAGTACGCCCTTTACGTTTCACCCACCTCAAGGTTCACTTTCGGTTCAAGCAAATTCAGTGCACCCTCAGTACTTTGATTTTGCGGAGTTTATTTTTGTCGACAAAATTAGCGCCTTATTCACAGAAAAACTAACGCGAATCAACGGCGAAAACTAGAACCAATAGTAAAATCACACTCAATTCGGCCAGGTTACATTTCCCGCCGACAGGTTCGCGTTTCCAAAAAAAAAGATGTCATTTTGGCCATCAGTTTCGATGCAAATGAAAATGCTAGGAATATTGAGTCAGGTCAGGGATCTCAGACGTCAAATTTTTAGCCTACCAAAACAGACTTTTCACAGTTTTCGGTAGTGGTTTTACGGTACGCGGCATTGTGGCCCCAAAACCGATCCCGGCTTGGATGTTTTTCAAAAATCTAACGCAGTAGAGAATTCCGCAACTTTTAACACCGATATAACATGCCCATACCATGTAAAAAACTTCAGGAAAAGCTACCAAAATCCGAACTTTTCCAAAAAAAAATCACCAAAACACGTGCTTAAAGATTCCATCGGAAGTTTAAATATTCCTGGCCAGTTCAAATTAACACGTTATTTATTCCGGGTAGGTACCTACTTATTTCGGTAGTATTGCAAATATGAAACGCGCAGGTACCTACCCGAATACGTAGATACACAATTGATTAGGTTTTAATGCAATACTAAGTAAGGTAAGGTTGTTTCGATGATACTAAATAATTCAATTTTTTTAAAGTTAATTTTCACGTTCGGTGTTGGTTCTATTCAAGTTCTATTTTGTATCATTATAGGCCAGTCGCATCACACAACTGAAATAATTACAGAACTTTCTAGAACTGAAAATTGACAAGAAAAATTTGTAAAATTGTCAATTCTTTTTTTTAAACAACCCAGCCTTATTATTTTTATGTTATTTATTTTTAAATGTGTAGATTATTTATGAATAAAGCGTGGTTCTATTTGGATATTGTGAAATAACAAAAAATATATATATTACGCTGTTCTAGGTAGGTACCTACTTTCTTGCAGGGACTTTTTTCCTTTAAAAATAAAACATGATATCGAATAAAATTATTTGTGATGAAAAGAAGTTTTTATAAAATTATTTTATGCTCAACAACATAATGGCGTCGTTTTGGTGAAATATTACAACAAAGTACCTACTCAGTACTTACAATACAACTACAAATAGTGAGCTCTGGTATCATGAAATTATGCACTGCTAAACCGTTCATCCGATTGCGACGAAACTTTGGGGGAGCGATCGACTACCTGTTCCCTTTGTAGGCGCTCGTTCCTCGCTTCATCCGCATTCAGACATCGTTTTTTCTTCATATATTTAATTTAACACACACTCCTGCTCGCTTCGTCTTTTAGGGAAACGAAGGAGAGAAGAGTTCTGGGAAGGAAAAGGGTTTAAGGGGTGGGTAGGAATCTGGGGTTCAGTGTGTCCTGATCATCAGACCTAGACACACCTCATCCCATGAACCCGGGCACCCCTGCTAAATCACTAAGAGTAGCGAATCACATAGGGTGACCTAGGGCAGAGGTGTTGGTTAAAAAAGAGGGGGGAGGAAAACCAGGGAGGGGGGAGGGTAACCTGGGAAGGGGGAGGGGAACCCGGGAGGGGGTTTTGCGGGATGGAGGAAGGGGGGGGAGTAGAGTACGCCATGAAAGAATATTTTTTCTGTTCTTTTTTTTACTCGAATAAAACAAAATTTTAAAAGGATGAATACCAGGAGTGCAGAACTAAGCAAGGGAAAATATATTAAGAACATGTTTTTTTCAATTATTTCTGGCTTTTTGGGAAAGGTGAATTTATATGCATTTAATTATTTTTTTTTTACATGAGCTCCACACAGGAGGCCGTGGGGAAAATAATTTCCCTCAGGTCCTATGTCATCTTTGGGGATGCTGTGTGGAGGATTTTTTTAGGAAAGAAGGAGATGAGAGTTCTGGGAAGGAAAAGGGTTTAAGGGGTGGGTAGGAATCTGGGGTTCAGTGTGTCCTGGGCATCCGCCTCCAAGACCTAGACAGACCTCACCCCATGAACCCGGGCACCCCTACTAAATCACCAAACGTAGCGAACCACTTGGGGTGACCTATTGCAGAGGTGTTGGTTAACCAATAAAGGTCAACTTTGGGGATTTGTATTTCAACATAACATTATATACAACGGGTACCCGGCATGCGTTGCAACATCACTGTAACCTCGGGGTCAACTTAACTGTAATGGTTCCATTCCAAGTTCCGGGAAACTGCATTATAATTCAAGCGCCTTGCAAACGCATGCACTGTATTATAAAATTATATACAACGGGTACCCGACATGCGTTGCAACATCACTGTAATATCAGGGTCAACTTAACTGTAATGGTTCCATTCCAAGTTCCGGGAAACTACATTATAATGCAAGCGCCTTGCAAACGCCTGCAATATATTATAACATTATATACAACGGGTACCCGGCATGCGTTGCAAGATCACTGTAACCTCGGGGTCAACTTAACTGTAATGGTTCCATTCCAAGTTCCTGGAAACTACATTATAATACAAGCGCCTTGCAAACGCCTGCTTTATATTATAACATTATATACAAAGGGTACCCGGCATGCGTTGCAACATCACTGTAACCTCGGGTTCAACATAACTGTAATGGTTCCATTCCAAGTTCCTGGAAACTACATTATAATACAAGCGCCTTGCAAACGCCTGCTTTATATTATAACATTATATACAAAGGGTACCCGGCATGCGTTGTAACATCACTGTAACTTCGGGTTCAACTTAACTGTAATGGTTCCATTCCAAGTTCAGGGAAACTACATTATTATGCAAGCGCCTTGCAAATGCCTGCACTATATTATAACATTATATACATCGGGTACCCGGCATGCGTTTCAAAGTCACTGTAACCTCAGGTTTCTTCATATATTTAATTTAACACACACTCCTCCTCGCTTCATCCACGTTCACACGTCAAATCGCATAGTGTTTTAACCCGTTAGTTGCTTCTGCAACGGGCAAAACCTAGTATATAGTATTGTTCACTTTGGAGACCCCTCACTTTTTTTGCCGCGCTAAAAACGACCACTCTGCCCTTTACGTTTCAACCACCTTAAGGGTCACTTTCGCTCGAAGCGGATTCAGACAGGATCGTGTCCCGATTGAGGACCAGATTTCATACAAAAAAGATGATGCAGGATTAACAGCGCACCCAACGGCGAAAACTACAATTAGATCTCTCACCGACGAAGAAATTCGGCCTCAGTTATATTTTCTGCCGACAGGTTCACCCGTTAAAAAATGTCGAATATTTCAGTGCGTCAGAAAAGTTCACCTCCCATACAAAACTGTATTTGCTAGGCATTTATTAATTTTACGGCTTTATTGAAAATAACGTAGAAAAATTGACATTTTAAAGGCTCTTTGCGGGAACGCAGATTACAGCGTAAAAAAATATTTTGACCGAGATGTTTTTCAATAAATTGTAAAAATACAAGTTTTAGAAACTTTTAAAGTTGCGACATGTACCGCATTCCATTCAAAATGTTACACAATTTTGCATTAAAATTCAACATTATTTTGACATTTAAGACATATTCACTTTCATCGACAATGTATAATTATGCGGCCAGTACAAATCGGTGGTTGAGTAGGTACTTAAATTCCTTTCAAATCACAAAAAATAACAATTAACAACGTGCTCGATAATCGAGGTAGGTACTGCAGATACTAAATACCTACGTATAAAATGAAATTTGCTAGGGAAATTATTCTCAGTACCTAATAATACGGCTTTGCTGAAAGAATTTGACATTTGAAAAGTGCATTACGCCAACGAAGATATCATCAAAAACACACATCCTAATGGAAATGTTTTTGGATAATTTCAAGGACTGGAGGTCATAAAACTTTATTATCACATAATTACGGTTGCGATCCATTTAAAATATGTCACAGTTTTGTATTAAACTTTTGACATTTTGACAAAAATCAAAGTGAAAATCGTTCCTTCGAGGATGAAAAATTCTGTTGCCAGGTAATGCCAAAGTAGGTAGGTAGGTACTAAATTCGTTGAAAATGTCGTCGATTTACATGTTTGAAATATTCGGGCAATGCTGCATTCATATAAATCAGAAGTTTTATGATATTGATTTCAAATCAGATGGGTAGGTACCTACTTAATTCCTTCGAAAATCAAATAAATTGCTAATTTTTTTAATGCTGCATCCACATTTTAAGTCAATAGCTTTAGTTTGGTGAATTTCTATAAATTCAATTACAAATGGGCCAGAAGTAGGTACCTACTCAGGTGGGAACGTTATCGATCAAATATTGAGAAAATAATAAAATGAGTTAATTTAAATAACGATGGTCAATTTTTTTGCCAAATGATGTAGGTGCCTACTTGAACATAGTACGTCGATATAATTATTTTTTCCTTAGGAAAAACAAAGAATGTTGCCATTTTTGCGTACTATTTATTGCGCTAATTTGTTAAGAAATTAAATAAACTCGATAAAATTATTTTTTCCCAACATAACGTTAATTTCTACAGCGCCATTTCTGCAAAACATCACACCAAGATCGCAGTGCTCTATACAAGGAGCACAGAAGTACGAGTAGTTACAATATCAAAATGATTTGAATTAAATTAAATATTTATTGAAAAAAAAAAATTGTGAAAAGACGTAGGTACCTAAAATAATTATCTTTTCTGTGATTTTGATTTTGCTGAGGTAATAATATATTGTTAATAATTAAGAATGGTCCAATTTTTTTGACAAATGGTGTAGATACCTACTTGAGTAATGCGCTGGAACTACATTTATTCTGTAATTGTTATGTACATTTTTAATTAAATTTTGATGTGAATACCTACCGCACAAGAGTCCCAACCACTGGAGCCAATGAGACTATCATCTTTGAGGATGCTGTGCGGAGGGTTTTTTAAGGGAAATTAAGGAGAAGAAGATATGTGAAGGAAAAGGGTATGAGGGGTGGGTAGGAATCTGGAGGTCAGTGTGGCCAGGAGTGACGGACGTATGAGTCTATTCCTCACACTGCGGTGCAAGGCGAAGGGTTGGGAGAATCTGGCTGGAGAGGTCAAAAGCCTTCCAATAATTATGGTAACAAGGGAAAGGATAAGAGGGAGATATAAGTTAGTGACGTATTTTATATTGTTAATGGACTTTTTGTCCGTAAATAAATAAATTATATACAGCGGGTACCCGGCATGCGTTGCAAGGCCACTTTAACCTCGGGGTCCATTAAACTGTAATGGTTCCATCCCAAATCTCGGAAAACAACATTATAATGCAAGCTCCTGTACTATATAACATTATATACAACGGGTACCTGGCATGTGTTGCAAGGTCCCTGTAACCTCGGGGTCAACTTTACTGTAATGGTTCCATCCCAATTCCCGGGAAATAAAATTTTAATGGAAGCGCCTGCAATTTATAACATAATATACAACGGGCACACGGCATGCGTTGCAAGGTCACTGTAACCTCGGGGTCAACTTAACTGTAATGGTTCCATTCCAATTCCTGGGAAATTACATTTTCATGCAAGCGCTGCACTACATAACATTATATACAACGGGTACCCGGCATGCGTTGCAAGGTGACGGTAGCCTCAGGTTTCTTCATATATTTAATTAAACACACACTCCTCCTCGCTTCATCCACGTTCACACGTCAAATCGCATAGTGTTTTAACCCGTTAGTTGCCGCTGCAACGGGCAAAACCTAGTATACAATTAATACCTACATTTTCACATCATAAGATAACGGTCAAGGATAGATAAAGACTAAACAAAAACGAGAGATTGTCAAATATTCAAACTATCACTGAAGTACTGCAGATTGATTTTCAAATGCTAAATTAATAATGTCCTGAAAAAGTTATCGAAAATTCATCGTGGAAAACTACAGTTATTTCCACTAAGGCTTTCGACTATCCCGTTTTCATTGTTAGTCAATCTTATTTACTGTGTTATGAAAACAAATTCAATCGTTCTGTTGACTAAGAAACGTGGAGGGGAATGAATACAGTCCTACCCTCCTACCTACCCTTGGTGACAGACTAATCTCCCCCCAGCAAAAATAGATCCATTTAAATGGTAAGATGATGAATGTTATGTTATACAAATAATATAAACACAAAGGGTTTGGTAAGTGGCTACGCGCCTTAATGTCCCATCCTGATCAAACAAAAAATTAAAAATAATGTCTATCAAAAAACGTGAATAATATAAAATGTTTCTTTAAATACGAGTTAGCTGGTTTTGTGGGCTTGAGTTAGGTAATATCATTTTGATTCAGGGTCTTGATAAAATTGGGTTTGGATCGCGTTGTTAAGGTCTGTGGCGTTTGGAAAAAATATTTTTCCAAGCTCTTATAATTGAGTAAACTTTCGCCAACCTAATGATATCAAGGACTGAATGGGTGAACAAAATGGAAAAGTGGGCACCGCATCGCGTTTCCCTAAGAGTGGCAACCAGATTTGATAATAGAGGGAGATTTATCAACATGAAATATATTAATATTATCTTTTCCTCTGTGCTAATGGAGCGAATGGCTGAAGCAAGTATTTTCCTTCAAATTTGTGACGGCCGTGATGGAAGCCTAGATTATAGAACTTCGTAGGCTTTGTCGAATTGATTACAACGTTGCCATATATCAAACTTGAATAACTTTAAAACGTTGAAAAATGTGTTTTGGTAAAGCTTTGATTCAATTTATTTATTTGATGCAATATTATTAACATTTTTTACATAATTCAATGATGTTGGCCTCACTGGGTGTTTTACCAGTGCTGAGGCCTCCATTTCATATACAAAATTATACACAATACATATAAATATATATATACATAATATTGGTGAAAAAAAGGAAAAAAGTAAATAAAAAACATACGATTAAGATAAATTAAACTTAAAAATTAGAGATTTAGAATTAACGTAAAATTAAGAATAAATAATATTATATAAGATTAAAAATGATATTTTTAATACGTATTGTGTGTTTGTGGGTGATTGTGTTTTATATTGGTTTTGTGTGTTACTTATATGTTTTGTTATTTTATGCTATGGTATTTTGGTAGTATTGTCTATTTTTGTCTTTAATCCATTTTGTAATTTTGTGTCGGAATTTATTTTTGTTTTCCTCAATTTTATTTTCAAGTGTTAGACTGTTGAATGCTTTTATAGCGTGATATTGGTAATGTCTTTGTCCAAAGCTTGTATTTACCGTCGGAGTTTTTAAGTTTTCTGTGTACGGTTGTCTAACTGGTCTGTTTGTGATATTTTGTGTTTGTTGAAGGTTGTTTGTCAATTTCCCTAAAGCATGTTAAACTACTTACTAATATTATTCTTAGCTTAGCTAGGTAGGTAGCTACCTTACACTTAATACATCGATGCATCTTCGCCCTGCAGTTTGCAGATGAGAAAATTGTTAGCAGCTCACCTGGAAACTGAGTGGATAAATGATTTGAGTTCCCCCAGGTACTGTGGGTTCAATTTCTCTGCTAGCTAAGTCCAAAATAATGTTGAATTGGCAACATTTTCCGCTCATAATGATGGTAATAGGAATTTTTCAAGTATGTTTATTTATTTGTACACGCCCAATTAGGGCTTTTACATATGATAAAATTAATATTTCTTTTGATATAATCAAAGAATTAAAATATATTACAATTAAAATAAGTCCCAAGAATAAAAATTTTAACTTGAAAACAACAAACTGAGTAAGTTATAGTATGCACATTCATATAAATTTTGATACATTTTGAAAATTTATAAACATTTCAGAGCTATCAAGATAAACATACAGATTTAATAACAATGTTTTTATAGGCTGATAGACTGATATAGCTGATTCAGTACCGTTGGTGTTCATGTAATATTTATTCCCTGCACTGTGCAGTCGGTTCATTACTGAGTTTATTTCTGCATTGGTACCTGAATTGTTACAATGGTAAGGTACCTTCTGAAGAACCGTTCTACTAGGCACATGAAAGTTAATCAGCCTAAGGAGTTCTGGGGAGTCAAACATGTTATTAACAATTTCATAGAGAAAAAATAGATCAGTACATATTCTGATACGTTTTAAGATTTTCACGGCCAAAAGCATTTTCGTTATTTGTTTTTGGGGTTTTATGCCGTGTTGCGCTACCTCCTTCTTTAGCCAACACGGCATAACACCGCAAAAACAAATAACGAAAAAGTACTTATTCTTCTTACTTTTAATGTGGCAAGGCTTATAATTTTCAACAGTGACATGTAGCTAATGTTTTCAATAGGAATTCCTAATCTATAATTTATGTTTCGTAAAAATTTATGTTGTTCATAACCCGGTCATGTTTGTATTGTAAAATTGCGCAAGTGACAAATAATGATCATATTCGTTTTTAGATTTTCATTCCAAAAGTATTATCGTTATTAGTTTTTGGGGTGTTATTCTGTGTTACGCTACCTCCTTCTTTAGCCAACGTTTCGGATTCTGAAACGCTGTCCGAAGCGTTGGCTAAAGAAGTAGATAACAAATAACGAAAGTATGATCATTTTCATGATTTCTTTAAATAGTGAAACAGTGAAAGCGATGAAATTTTGTAATCACTCCCCGGCATGGAATTACTTTTTTATTATTTAGTTTTAAGGGGTTATACGTGGATTTTTTTCTTAATCACAAGACTTCTCAAAATAATTGTAATATATCAGAGTTGAACGGTGTTTTAAATAAAGATACGTCTATTTTTCCGTAATAAAAAATCTCTGAAAGTACTACCTCAATACGTTTTGCCTACGATTTAAAGGCCAGAGATAACTCGGTGATATATTAATGCAATTGGTCACCAAACCTTCTAGAAATGGGGGAAAAGGTAAAATAATGTGCGTGTCCATAATTCACACAGCTTTTCCAGTGAAAGTACCAAAACCCCCTTAGATATTTCATCGCGGCTGTGGTTGAACATCCGAGGCGCGTTTTCGCCTATTTATTTTGGTGTTCAAACTCATACAGACGCTAAGTGAATGTAATAATATTTGCCATGTTCGAATTCCTTGGATTGATTCCAGCGTGGAACTAGGATAAGAAATGGACGTCCGCAGTATTGAAAAAAAAACCACAATTACCGCCTCTGCATGATCTTTTACAAATTTTTAAGTGGAAATAATATTATTTTTTAATGTTGTATCATTTTAATCAGTCAATAATTCTGGGGATATCTTGCCTACGGTGTTGTCTTTAGTCGTTTCCGAATTGTACTAAATCAAAAATGTAAGTAAATTTATCCCAAATGTTTGTAGAACTTCAGCTTTTATAGTAGGTATTATTTTAGGATTCGGCGGTAAAATTCAGTAATCAGTATTTTTTTAACTTCATTAGTGTTCGTTGAAATTGTTCAATTTCATTTGGTTTTGCAGAGGGCGAAAATCTTGCTTTAAAATGAAAGTAGCGGCATTCTTACGCTTATGCTAAACGTAGAAATTATTCTACGCTTCCGCACCTTCATCTCCTGAAAATATCTCCGGTGCTGTTAGGTATGCCAAGGTTTTTTTGTGATGTGAGCAAACTGAAGAAAACTTATGTGAACTTTAAACAACGTACAGATGTTTTAGGACTGCACCTGCTTTTAACAAAGCGCAGAAAAAATTCATGTTTTTCCCAGCCAGGAACTTCCAAAAGCAGAAAGACCCCAATCAGAATGAATGGTTGGTGAAAAATAATTTCTCCTTCAGAAAAAACGGAATGCTTTAAATTTTCACTTTTTGCATTTGATTAGGAGTATTGCACCCGATCAAAACCAGTAGCAAGCATTCTTCTCAGTGTTCTAAACTCCTTGGATTCTAGATCTGCAGGAAGATTTTTTCCTTTTCATTGCGTGAAGGAAAATCAAACCCCTCAGGCCATTTTAAAATATATGGAGCATTAATTCGAAAAGTGAGCTAAGTGGATTACTTTTGGCAAGCTGAAGGCTGCTTAAATATTTATTTTTCGTATTAGAACAAACCGTGTTATTTCCGATGTTCTACGGGACATTTAAAATCTCTCACTTGATAAATTAGAGGATGGTGTTATAATTTTATTCAAAATTCTCACCTTGGAAGTCAGTGGAGTGACCAATTCAACCAACGAATCGAGGTTTTCTAAATTATTTTTTTAAAATTTCTGTGACTGACAATTACAGTTTTTCAAATTTTACTAGGCTTTTGTGGAATTTTCTCTTATTAGCAAGTTTTATTTTCGAGAAAAGCGATTTTATATTGTAAAATTACCCTCAAAAACCCAAACATCCTTTCTCGAAATCTAAAGTTTCTTTAAGACCTCGGAAGATAGCCCAATTTGGTCTTTTAGGAGCTTATTGATTTATAATATCTATCGTCCAGTTGTTTAGTCGTCATGCCACCCGATTTTATTATACAGCATATGTTAAATATGTAAAACACATTCACGATAAATAATTGATTTACGCTGAGCATTCGAATTTAGTTTTTCTTAATATCTCAAAACGTATTTGGAGATATCAACTGAACGATCAATATGTTAGTAAACAAAAATAATTATTAGGAACTATTTTATTTCAAAACTCCTTTGGGTTTTTTCAAGTCTATTTCCTGAAATTTTGAGAAATAAAATCATGACATCCAATATTGTGTAATATTTAAAAAAAAGGTTGTTTCCAAAAATTTACTTCAGCTAGGTATGTTTTTTGAAAATTTCGCTTTTGAACTTACTTCCAAAGCGTGTTAGTCAAAATAACTTTATATTTTTTATAAGAAAAACTCTCATTTATAACTTTTGAAGGTTATTCCCATCAACGTTATATGTCATTGAAAAAGAAGATAACAATAATAATCTAAACGAAAATATGAAACAGAACAAGGCACAGAAAACAGAAAAAAGACAATGGTTGCAACTGGAACTCGAATCCAGACCTCTCGTCTAACCGGGACGTGCGCGTTAACCAATTTCGCTATTGCTACTTTATGTCAAGCCGTCATAATATTCAATCTCATATTTCAAATTTTAGAATCAACAATATTATCTTCAATTAATTATCACGCATGTCCCGGTTAGACGAGAGGTCTGGGTTCGAGTCCCAGTTGCGACCATTGTCTTTTTTTCTATTTTCTGTGTCTTGCTCTCTTTCATATTTTCGTTTTGATTATTATTGTTATCTTCTTCTTTAATGAAAAAATACTTTTTTTTACACGACCTATAGACCTGCCACAATATTTTGACTTCCGGATTCATATGTGGTGAAACATCGATAAAAAATAAAGACACTTTTTTTATTACACATAAACACAAATACGGATGGTTTTAGGTTTTTTAACTACAACAAAAATATATCACTTTTTTTAAAGGATATGTATAAGTCCTTAGATATTAGCTTCATTTTTCCTACTTTCATATTATGTTTCGGATTTCAAATATGTTATATAATGTAATAAAAATTATATCGCTGACAATTGTTTTTTCCAAAACAAAACGACACGTTTAAATTACACCGTATTCCATAAGTCTGTCTCTGAATAAAATCAGTTTAAATGCAAACAAAAAGCGACCGAATGGTCCAGCAAAAGGTTGAAACAAAGTATAAATTCGCTTAGCAATCTAATTCTCTACACGAGATTAAAGATTTACGCCCTTCTTCTATAATGCCGTTTCAACGTGCAAAGTAATTTATTGCCACGAGTTTTAACTTTCCCCGCTTTACTCTGTTGGGCGTTGAAAACTCTAAGTAACGGTTCGTTATTTTCCGCGATTTGTAATTCTCTACATTTATAAGGACGTCGCTTCTACTGTTTTCTGCTTTTTGCTTTCATTCCTGACTAATCGTCGCTTTAGTTCGTTTTACTCCAACAGACCAAAACGTAAATCGTGAGAAACAGCGCTTTAAAGATTTTTTACGAAAAAGGCATATAAAATGAAATTAGCTAAATTGCAAGTCTACTATAATGTTTTAAAGTATTATAAATTGTATTTTTTAAGTACAATATGTTCTAAATGTATAAAATTACGCAGAAAACACGTTTTTAATTTGGATGTTGGCCAAAGTGACGAATTCTTGTTTGCGAAAGTTGGATATTGGACAAAGGACACTGGATGTTAGACAAGAGCGCGTACTCTTGCGTGAAGTTACTTTATCTAACGTGCTTGGTATTACAGGGAGATCGGAAAGCATTTCAATTCATTGAACTTTGATAGGTACTTATAGATTTGGCTTATGTGTCCTATGTTTTCGCGGTGAGACCTAAATATTCGGGTGTGATTTTTAAATAGTTTCTTATAACATTCGATAATTTTTTAGAAATAATTTGTTTCTTGTTTGGGAAACAAGTTTCAAGAGTAAGTTTTTGTAAAATAATAACATCGTAAAATCATCAATGAAAACGTACGTTTTCAGACAATTATACTTATTAAATAATGTTTCAGGCGTGTTTTATTGTTGGCTACTAGTCATCAGATAGGTCCTACGTTTATAAGTTATTATTTGAGAGGAGGGTATGGGTACCGCCGCTCCGAGAACCATTTATTGGATTACCAACACCTCTGCCATAGGTCACCCCAGGTGGTTCGCTACGTTTGGTGACTTAGCAGGGGTGGCTGGGTTCGTGGTGTGAGTTTTGTCTAGATCCTGGCGACGGATGCGTCTGCCCACCAACTGCGTGGCAGGCCGGATCGGGAAAGACTGGTTGAGGAAGATCTGTAGACCTCTCCAGCAGGACTCTCGGAACATCGCTTTACCCGCAGTGAGGGATTGATTCATACGTGCGTCAGCCTTAACACACTGACTCCCAGATTCCTACCCACCCCTCATACCTTTTTCATCCCACAACTTCCTCTACTTCCTTCCCAAAAATGACATAGGCCCTGAAGGGAATTATTTTCCTCAGGGCCTCCTGTGTGGAGCTGTGAAAAGGTCTCCCCAAGTGGTTCGCTACGTTTGGTTACTTAGCAGGAGTGCCTGGGTTCATGGGGTGAGGTTTGTCCAGGTCTTGACGGCGGATGAGTCTTCCCACCAGCTGCGTGGCGGGCCGGATCGAGAGAGACTGCGTGAAGGAGTCCTTTGGACCTTTCCAGCCGGACTCTCTCGACCCCATTGCCTTGCACCGCAGTTGGAAGGACAGTTTCTTACGTCCGTCACTCCTATATACACTAACCCCCAGATTCCTACCCACCCTCATTCCTATTTCCATCCAAGAACTTCCTATTTTTCCTTTCCTCAAAAAGACCCTCCACACAGCATCCCCTCGTAGGCCCTGAGAACATATATTGTAAAGCGTTTTTGCACTAAAACAATGCTATTCAAATTATCCATAGAATATATACTCGTATTATTTTTATCATATTTATTACGGCATATAAATCGGAGATTTAGTATGATCAAACCCGAAAGGTTGGATTGATTTACGTGACTTTATTTTTATGTTAATACTGCACAAGAGTCTCAACCGCTACCAACCGCCTGGACCAAGTCAGGCTATATATAGCATACCCAATTTTGTAAGGCTGGATGTAGCGGGAAGGGGATGCAGTTATGCAGTTTTAAGTACCTGGCTATTCAGATCGAGTCAACAACCAGGGCTAAAGCCATTTCAAGCAATGCTTCAATTCGAAATGGCGGTCTTACATCAGGGTGATACTGAGAGTATCTTCCACTCTGGAACGTGCCGCAAATACAGCATGTATATATATTTATATGTATATATTTTTTCATTGATTTGTGTTATTTCACTATTTAAACATAAAAAAACACATATACACGTACTTTTTTTTAATGGTTAAAGTTGTGAAATATGTACCTATATATATTTTTAGATTAGCTCCACACAGGTGGCCCTGAGGAAAATAATTTCACTTTGGAGGAGTCTTTATAAGGAAGGTAAGGATAGGAAATTTGGGAAGAAAAAGGGTATGAGGGGTGGGTAGGAATCTGGGGTCAGTGTGTCCGGGAGTGACGGACGTATGAATCCATCTCTCCAATTGCGGTGCAAGGCGATAGTCGGGAGAGGCCGGCTGGAAAGGTCAAAAAGCCTCCCTTAACCAGTCTTTCTCTCGCCACGCAGCAGGTGGGCAGTCATATCCGCCGCCAAGACCTGGACGAACTTCACATCATGAACCCGGGCACCCTTGCAAAGTGACCAAATCACTCGGGGTGACCTATGGCAGAGATGGTGGTTATCCAATAAATGGTTCCCGGGACGGCGGTACCCATACCCGCCCCCAAAATAAACAAATCTACCAAAATAAAAATTACTTGTGCACGATGGGATTGAAATTTGCGACATCCGGATCGCTAGTTGAGAGTCTTACCCCTCGACCACAGGAGGCCGTCGTGTGATAACAGAAGTGTAGTATCTAACATTTTAAAATAAAAAGTTCTCGAAGGATTTTGAAACACAATAGATAGCTACAAGTTCTTTATAAATGTGTAAAACAATAGACGACGAGTTCTTTTTAAAAATGATCCTATGTTCGAACACATGGGATGTGATTTACGTCTATTACACAATACAGACTTGTAAAAAAAGAGGTCATAAAACAATCCTAACCACTAACCACATTTTTAGCTTCATAACAAATGTATTCCAGTATTTGAGGTACCACTTAGTTGGGCCAAATTATTAGAAGGGTTACAAAAGGGGCTGAAATAAAAGAACTGGAAATTGATCTAGGTAAAAAAAAGTCAAATGAATGGGATACCTAACCATTAAAAATGTGCGAATAGTAATAACGTTTTTATTGACAACCCAAAGCTCGAACAAAATAAAACTCGAATAGGTAAGAAATAAACAAACACATAAGAAATATGAGGCACCCAATGTATAAAATAATAGAAATGCTTTTATTGTCATTCGGTGTACAATTCTCCCACGAAGATTTCAATAATAAGATATTTATAGGTACACAAATACAACTGTTCTTTGGCACTAAATATACCAAAAATGTTTTCATTGTTACACTAAGATTTGGTTGATTAAAATAATCAGATACTTTAGGCATTAAATGTACCGAAAACAAAAACTTCTTTATTTCCTTGTTCTAATAATTAACATGTTTTAAATATCTCAGGTAGAATTCTGACACAAATATTTGGTAGATAAACACATAAATATTAGGTACTAAAAGTAAAAAAACTCCTGCATTGTCTTTATTTTAATAATTGTGTTTTGTATTACAAGTAGGTATTCTTACACAAAGATTTAAATAATTAATTCTAAAGGTAGGTAAAGGTAGATAAACATGAAGCTATTACTCACTAAATGTGCCAAAAACAAAAACTCCTTCGTTGTACTTATTTGAAAAATTGTCTTGTTTTAAATATCATAAGTAGAATTTTTACACGAAGATTTGGCTGATAAATATACAGATATTTTAGGAACTAAATGTACCGAAAATGAAAACTCCTTGATTTCCTTATTTTAATAATTGGCTTGTTTTAAATATCATAAGTCGAATAATTACCTACATGCAAATTAGGTTGATAAATATCATAAGTAGAATTTTTACACGAAGATTTGGCTGATAAATATACAGATATTTAGGAACTAAATGTACTGAAAATTAAAACTTCTTCATTTCCTTATTCTAATTGTTGGCTTGTTTTAAGTATCTGAAGTAGAATAATGCTTGTACTAAGATTTGGTGGATGGACACATATATTAGGTACTATAATACATCAGTCCTTATTCTAATAATTGTGTTTTTTAAATATCACAAGTAGGTATTTTTGAACAAAGATTTAAATAATTACGTAAAGGTTGATTCCGAGTGTATTCCGTATAATGTCGTCCTTATACTTTTCGTTAATTGATTTTTCTTCAATTTCAGTCAATTCGTTTTAATATTTTAATTGGTTAAATTAAATTAAAACAGCGACGAAGGTTATTTCAATCTTTAGTACGATATTTCACCACAATATAGAACTTGGCATTTGTTACAATATTTTCTCAAAAAATACACAACTTTATTATAACCACCCTGTAACGGCCGACAAGTTGAAACAATTTGCTGAGAAAATATTGTAATATTAATTATCTGTTATGTTTTCCATAAAAAATTTTATCTTTTTCCACAGTTTATATCTTTATGCATTTTGTCTGAAGAAATCTCCTAGAAAACCACTAAAGTAACTTGGTAACTAGCATAATTATAAGTGAAGATATTTACTTTCGTGGCGCTAAACGGACGAATGTTTGGAATGAAAGCAATCACGTGGTCCTCCGCTGCGCTGCTATTGGCTGTGTGGTCTGTTAGAGCAATACGCCCGGAACCGAGAGTTTGAATTTCACACGTTGGCTAAGATACAGCTTGGATGTAGGAGAAATTCCTATGAAATTTGACTGAACGGCCGGTTTAAAAACGGGAGTCCTTTTGGCCAACGCGTGGATGTTGGATAAATACGCTCGAAATGTTGTTTCATTTTGGAGGACGTAAGACAAAGTGCGTTTTGAAAACCCCCTAAATAATTTTTTTAAATTTTTTTTTTCACTAGCATTGTATACATAAAGACTTTCTGAGAACTACTGCATACTTAACTCAATTTCGCTAAAAATGGTCTGTTGGAGTAAAACGAACTAGAGCGACGTAATATCCCGATTGAACTTGGGAGAGCGAAGCCACTTGAATGATGTGATAAACTTTTCACGGAAATTATACGGGTATTTTTTATTCAGGATGAGTAGCTACATTTTATAGCGACATTTTGCTAAATATTACATCAGAGAAGGCTGTAATACTAAGGGCGAAGATAATTATTTGATTGTTAAATATCGAACGTTATTAATACCCCAGAGTCTGCGTGGTTGAATTTCAGAACCCAGTTTCGAGTGCATGTTGACGCCACGCCGTACGCGTTGCGCCACAAATAACATCTGTGTACGTGGTATTTCAAACAAAACTACCGTTGTAATTCGCTTTTGAATTGAAGAATTCGTTACAAGATGTCACGACTTACGTCAGCAGCTCGCACATGGACGTTTCTTCCTAGGTATAAGTACTACGGATTTATGGAATTTAAGTATTTTTCCGGATATGGAGAGATTACATATGGGTATATAACTCCGACCTTATTTCGTGACCAAATCATTGTCTATGGCTTGTGACGTAATGAATATGATCGCCATCTTTAGATATGATCCACCATAGAAATCTTTATACGGACTTCCAAGTCTAAAGAAAAACTGTTGAGATCTGAGTGGTATGCAGTTGGATATCTATGGTTATATTATGTCAGTTGTCGGCACATGTGTCAGAACTCCAAACAATCAAACGCAAACGTAAATATTTTGAAATGCCACCTAAATACTGTTGTAGTGTCGAATGCGGAAAGGATCAGACATCAATTTGACATATGTAAATTACCGAACAACGAAGAAAGGAAAGTTATTGCTGGTAATGGGCATGGAGAATCGGAAGAAGTGACTTCGTTGTTCACCCGATTTTGGGAAGTTGTGGATATGTTTGTGGGTCCCATTTCGAAAACAAATGCAAAAATTCCAACGGTTCGTCGAGATGCTCTGCTGACCCTTAATCTTCCTGGAATCGGAAAACATCGGACTTTACCCAGTGAAAACTAAAACTTACGTAGGATCCGTGGTTGCAACCAAAATACAGGTGCGAATCTCTCTTTGTTCAGTATTTCTAATGTACTATGTAAATACTACATCTCAGAATTGAATCTATTTTTTGTTTTTAGACCGTGTTCTTACAGCAGTGTTCAGCACAAATGGTGCCGTCAAAGACCACAATTACAGTTTCAAAGGTATAAGTGTCTTCTCTATATTGGAAATCGGCAAGTCATCCTAAAAATACTGGTTTGTGCTGAATATCTTTCAACAACTTTAAAATGTGTTTGTGTGATCTTATATTTCTGGTGTGAATGTATGTATATATAAATTGATTCATGAATAAAAAATACTATTGACATTTCAGACATTTTATTTTTAAAATATATTTTTAGGCTAATAAATTGGGAAGGTGTTTATACTGTCAATGGTAGTACTTTTTTTTTAACTTTCCTCTATCCTTGTCGATGGTGTGCGACGACAAGAGTTTGAAATTGATATTATTTATGGTTAAATAGTGTCGATATCTGTTCAACACAAAAAGCCCGAAGATATAAAAAAAAATTAATAAAAAAACAATTAAAATTAAAATATAATATCGATCTAGGTATTAGTTCATTTCAAAGATATTCAAATACAGAAAGATATGCTATGGTGTCCGCGCAACTGTCGCCGGACTAATTAGCGTAGTTTTCATACAAAAAGAATTTGTTCATTTCGTTGATTTTTTGAAAATGTGCATTAATATTGGTTAACAATATATTTTGAATAAGAAAAGAATTCGTTCATTTAGTTTAACGTTCGTTTGGTTTATTCGTTAATTGTTTGTTCTTTTAGTTTATTTGTTAATTGGTAAACAATATCGGCGACACCCGGAATCGCAGACCCACATAGTAAAAACAGCAGATAGCACATCTACTTATATTTCAATATCTTTGGTTCATTTAGGCGTCATTGCCTGTCACGTTTACTTTAACTCTTTGACTAGCTGTCACTGGATCACAATGGATTCGAGGAACTGGCTATTTTTGGAACCAGTTATTATCGGATTTATAAAATGATTACCTACACTCAACCTGGGCGAAGTCGAACCACAAGCCGCCCGCAGGGCCATAACTGCTAGTTATTACCTAATATTACTATGGTGTTAAAAATGTTTCACACTTTTCTAGTAACGATTTTATTTTAAACTGATTTGCTGCAAATTCATACATTTTAAAACTACGTTTTACGAATATTTATCTTAATTTTTTTTTTTTAAATTCTAAAATTAGTAAAAAAAAAAAAATATCAACATGTTTCGAAACCAAAGGTTTCTTCGTCAGGATAAGGCTGTGTGATTATACACGCTGAGAAACACGAAGAAATGTTTTTTTAAAACTCGATGAACAGAAAAATATGGACACTAAAAAGAGACAAATACATAAATCTATAGGATTTAGCCTGCGGGAGAATGAGATAGTATAATCGGTCTTATTTTTGTGTGGTGCTTCGTAGCTTTCGGTCTCCTCTTTTTCCGGTACTTCGTAGCCTTCCCACTTTATTATTAGTGTAAATTGCGCAATCTGATTTTATTTTTAAATATGGCACTTATTTGTTGTACCTCTTGTGGTACAAAATATCAGAAGTGACGACACGTAGGATCACAGTGCAAACTCCCCACCGTTTTTAGCTGGTCTATTGAAACTTTTCCAAGCTAATGTACAGAAATTCGTTTGCTGGTCGCGTCCTAATGCAGCGTGCATTTCCTGTGATAAATTGATGCCATCAATTATGAGTACAAGCGGCGGGCATTATGTAGTATTTCCCCCTGTCTTCAGCTCGGTGCAGAAGGAAGTATTGATGGATGGTGTGGTTTAGCCACGGGTTTTTCTATGGTTTACCAACCCTGCCAAGGTGATTATTTTATTTCTTGTCATTTGTAAGGGTTGAAATAAGCGTTTTAGAGGCATTTACGTTGGTGACCGGGCAACTCAGAATTGTACAACTTCAACACCTCCTTTGAAGAAAAGTCATTAAAAGATATTATTTTATATATAATTTTTTTAAATTGTTTAAATACGTTACGTTAGGTTAGGTTAAAAGCCATTTTTCTTTTTTTCATAATTTTTAAGACTTTTCAAAGGAGTGTTGAAATCGCATGATTCTGAGTTATCGTAGAACCGTTTAAGTAACATTTTTGCATCTTACACGAAAATAAAAATATCTTAAAATTAAAAAATATCTTAAAAGCAATCCTACGTTACGTGTAATGTGTACGTAATGTGTACGTTATAAGTACGTTATAATTAACAATACCGGGACACTGTCTTACCAAAATTCCCCGATTCACAGTCCCGGAAATAAATATTCTGATCTGGGAGATATATTTCACCTTAAGATGAATATATACGTGAAATCCTATTTAGATACTGTTTTGATTAATCTTTACGCCGAATCGGCTTACAGTATGAACATCAAAAAATATGCTACGAATAAATCGACGCTTTTACTAGCCTTTCTATGTATTGGAATTACAATAAAATTATTATTTACGTAACAAAAAATTTAAGCGTAAACCACCAAAAAAATGTTTTATTCATGACTTAACCATGAAGTAATACAAGAAACAATTTTAAAAAATATCCTTTTATGGCTTAGACTATTTTTGAGGTTTTCTATGTTCTACCTTTTTTTCGTTCTTATAAAATTATGCACAAAATAAATAAAAACCACTTTTTCGGTCACTAGCCTCGTGCAAAAAGACGCTCGATTTTAAAATTTTGCAGGCATGAGATTCGAAATATTTCTAGCGTTTATATTCCTCTTAATAATAATCAGTACAAATATTGTTTATTCCAATCCTTTTATGTATCTAGGCACAAATAGACGTGTATAATAAATTCTGCAATATTTGTTTATATTGCTTATCTACATGTGAGATTTCTTATCTTTTTTACCTACGTATATTTTATTTATTGTATGCTTTTGTTGTTTAAAAATTTTTATTTTTTTTTCATTGTATTATATTTTCTTATAGTTTTAATTTTCAACTATTTAAAATAAATGTGATACTCAACTTATAAACTATAATGTAAAATCCCATTAGGGCATGTAATAAATAAATAAATAATTATCAACATCAGCTTTACAAAATCGTTGAATTTCCTTTTTTTTATACAAGTGCGACCTCCGTAGTCCAGTGGGTAAGACTCTTGATTCACAATCCGGAGGTCGCGGGTTCGAACCCAGCATGCGCAAATAAATTTTATTTGATTAATTTGTGTTATTTCACAATTAATTCATTTAAAATAATATATTGTATATTGAGCAGTTGAGATTCTTGTGCGGTATTCACTGTAAAAAAAAAAAGGTCATAGTATATTACCTGCGGTATGGAATTTTAGAACCCTTAGGCGGTAAGTTAATACTTTTTTTAATTAATTTGATGCAATTGTTCCCAACCATCTGGAGCCAGTGAAACATGGCATCCCCAATTGGAGTTTATTGTGAGGTTGAAGGTGAGATGAAAGTGATGGGGTTGGAAAGGAAAAGAGAGAGAGAGATGAGGAAGAGGAAAGCAAGGAAGCACCTGGCTATTCAGATCTGGTAACAAAATACGGTTAACGCCATTTCAAGCGTTTCAAATGTTTCAAACGTTCCAATGATTGGTCTATCACCTGGGCGACACTGAGAGTATATGCAATTATTAAAAATATATTATTTTAAATTAAGTACAACACAAAAAAATAAATTAAATTTCTTTTACTTGTGCGCTCCTGGATTTGAATCATTTTTATTAGAAGAGTTACGTAATGTTGCTTTTCCACAAATTAAAGATTTTTGTAACAACTTCAATATTCTACTAAGATTTGTCGTAGATACTTGAGATAATTTCGCACAAGGTTGACAATGGTTTCGACGTTGGTCGACTAAAGCGTGCTACTCACCATTCGATTTAAAGCACTTCTTGCAGGACTGCATGCAAGGTCTATGCAAATCGAATCATTTGTAAGCAAAACCGCCATTGAATTATTATTATTCCCTTTGACGGGCCGTCTGAATAATAATAAATCGGTTGGGGTTCTCCGTGCAGTCCTGCAAGCAGTGCTTTAAATCGGATGGTGGTTTGATGGTATGGTTTTATCGTACAGCATTTACCCTTAACTGCTCACCTACTAATTTCGTCCCGTAACCACCTACGTACGGTCCGTGAGACCGCTGGAATCTATCGCAACAACGAAACAGCCAATTAAATGAAATTATTGTTTAAACTCTAGAACTTTATTTAAGAAACTAAAGTAGCAAAATTAACTTTAAACATTCGAACCATTCTTAAAATCTATAATCTATAAAAAACAAGATTTTTGTTACAAAAAAATACTATTCTAAGATAACGAGATCTGTAGCATTAGGAACTTAAAATTTTGACTTCTTTGTATTATTTTTATAAATTGAATAAATTAATTATAAAATTAAACATAAAATAAAAAAAATAACAAAATTGCAACTCCTAAATATTTACAATTTTTCACGGCAGTTACAGCACATTTTTTCGAACACTCCAAACAAATAGGTACCTTGCACAAAAACATAAGTAAGACGTCTTACGGTTTTTTTGCAACAGAAGTGATCGGTAATTCTTTCCATATGGTGAATAGAATTCTTAATGTCCCTCTGAACGCGACCATTTTTTTTTATCGACGCTCCATGTGCGATCTGGTAAGCTATTCTGCCAATTTCTTCAAGAATTAATATAAAATGAATAAAAACGAATATATATTCATCGTTTTTATTCATTTTGATAATAAAACAACCACCTACGAGCGGTAACACAGACCGCTGGCGTGAAACTTTGACCTTCACAGGCAAACGCGCACACGTCTACACTCGCCGAGCACAAGCGCGATATTGGTCGATGTGTAGAAAAGGTACATAGACGCGCTCTGCCGGATGACACACACGCATCGAAAAAATTAAATAAAAAAATGCCCTGCGGTCTCTGAGACCGGCATTTAAGGCATGTTATACCCGCTCAAAAAGAAGAAAATTGAAAGATATGTAAATACGAATATTTGAGAGAGCGCGCGTATACAAAAAACGATAATATTTAAGCAAAAATAGAGCAAAATCGCGTGAGGATTGTCAAAAATAGTATTTAAAGAAACGCTGTGAATTTGTCACACATATAACTTGTAAAATAACCGAAAAAAACGTGTTTATAATAATTTTCAGAGCATATTTTGCGATTTTTTCAATCGAGGGAATTTCATATAATTGCCGTTTCGGCTTGGGGAATGTATCATCATCATCATCACTTTTGGCTCTACAACCCCTGGTGGGTCTTGGCCTCCTCAAGAGTCTTCCTCCACTCATCTCGGTTTTGTGCCAACTCTCTCCAGTTTGGAAGCTCCAAGATAGATATGTCTTTGAGGACGTTGTCGTTCCATCTAAGTCTTGGCCTTCCCAGGCTCCTTCGCCTTATTGGTCTTGAGTTCAGGAGGGACTTTGGTGCTTGATGCTCGGTCATTCTCTCCACATGACCCAGCCACCGAAGTCTTCCCAATTTTATAAATTTTGCGACGTTTAGCTCCTTAAACAAAGTATAGAGCTCATTGTTATAACGTCTGCGCCAAAATCCATTTTCTAGAACCGGTCCGAAGATGCGCCTCAAAATTTTTCTTCAAAAACGTCCAGTGCTCGCTCATTCCTCTTAGTTAGTACCCAAGTCTCAGCTGCGTACTTAAGTACTGGTCTGATAAGTATTTTTGGGGAATGTATAGATATTATTTTCTAGTAACACATACAATTTTGAAGAACTTTAAAACTTAAAGTATTTAAGGAAAATATTAATAAATCGGTAAAAATGCGGGAAGCCTGGCCTCAAACTTACCGTCATACTGTATATGGAAAACATAATGTAGGTATGCAAAACTGTAAGTACTTAAATCATAAAAAACCTCTCGCCAGGTTGCTAAAATGATAAGAATGGTTAAGAAAATACTAACTGTTTTTTACGTTTTAACTAAATACAGAGATCGTATATTATAAAAATACAAAATATTCTACATAATTTAATATGACTTGCGTGGTTAGATTAAGAGCGTTTAACCAGCCAGCGGACGAAAATCCACATTTCGTCGAAAGTTGTTCTTCCGATCGTGCAGGGCGGTTACAATGAGAAAGATTAATTATTCTCCGTACCAGCTTTTTAAAATTATAACTCAATATCGAATTTATTTCAATCCAAATTAGCTTTAATTTATACCTTCATCCAAAAATGCTGAAAGGCGGGATGATAAAACTATTAAAATAGTGTACTTTTTGTAGTTATTTTTTGATTATAAGTATTTATCATTTTTCAATAATGTCTAAATTTAATAAGAATGTTAAAAAAATCTGAAATATATTAGTTTGTAAGTGCGCAAATAAATACACAAATGGACCAATTTTCGTCAAGAAACACATGTACGTACATATTTTTTAATGATTTTATTGAAACTAAAATTAAAATTCTAATACATAACTCTGCTAGATAATGTATTGATTTATTTTACTGCATGATTACATTATTTGAAATGGGTGTGGTATAATACGAAAACTTTTTTGAAAATTTAACAAATCTGCCTACGACCTATGGAATAACCTTATTATACTAAAAATTTTAAAAAAATCTAAAAATTTATTACATACGAATGCTAGATAAAAGAACAATCTTTCGAAATCCATTTATAATTTTTTGTGGAAAAGAGTCAATACGTCTAAAAACTTTTTTGAAAATGACGTACTTCCGGCTTTCTCTGGTAATGCCCTCTTAAATCATAGCACTTAAATCATCACAAGAAAGCTTTTAATAATTTTCTAAGAAATGCGGAAGAAAGTATGTGCCTAGAATACGTTCTTTGATTGTAAGAATTATTTAAAAATTATTTAAGAGTCCTTTGTTAAAAAAACTCAATTAACTCTTAAAATAAAAACTTTTGAACGATGATAAAGACTAAAAGGAACATGCCGCACTGAGTTCGTTAGATTTAAAAAACTTATAATGAACATCACCTTAAGAAAGGTGTTTTAACAAAAAGGCTCCGGTCCTTAGAGAAGATTAGTGCATTATGTGCTCATTAAAGTAGTTCCAAGTTCTTTGATAAAGAAGGCTTATCTCTTTCC
Source organism: Limnephilus marmoratus (assembly GCA_917880885.1). NCBI lineage: Eukaryota > Metazoa > Arthropoda > Insecta > Trichoptera > Limnephilidae > Limnephilus > Limnephilus marmoratus. The sequence continues at coordinate 24,247,893 of OU862923.1, read as the reverse complement.
CAAGTTGGAAAAATCTCTGTGCTCGAGCTGGCTTTTTATACAAACGGGCGAAAGTAAAATGGTATTATTAGCAAATATGTTTAAGGAGGTGCCTAGTGGCGGCTATAAACCGACTAGGTAGGCACTTAGATATAAGTAATGTACCATCCATTACATTTATTATTATGTTATTGTAATGCATAATGGTAGAGGGTCAACTTTCCATTTTAACGGCTTCGTTAGATTTAAAAGCTTTCTCTTTTGATCTCCTAAGTTAGTGTTTTTTAGCTACAATACAGAACTTTAAATGCGAGATTACGATGCTGGAAAAAGTTAGCCTCACAGAAACTGGGCGTACTGTACAGGGCCCGCAGATACTTTAATAGTACACAACTGCTAACCCTGTACAAATCACAAGTGCGCCCCACGGTTGAATTTGGCAGCCACCTCTGGTCTGGAGCTCCAAAATACCTGAAAAATACCCTCGACTCTGTGCAGAAACGGGCGGTCCGTTTGATAGATTCTCCCATCTTAACAGACGCATTGCAATCTTTAGAGCACAGGCGTCGGGTGGGAATGCTATCCTTGTTCTACCGGTACTAGCATCATTGATCCCTTCGGCACCGGTGCATAGTCGGGAAACACGCCAAACGCGTGCCCAACATTTGTACACGGTTGACATTTGCCACAAGAGAACGGGTCATTTCTTCGACTCGTTCTTGTGTTCAACAGCTCGGCTGTGGAATGATTTGCCGGCCTCTGTGTTTCCTCCTGCCTACAACATGGGTTTCTTCAAAACCAATGTTCATTCGTTCCTCTCCTCAAAAAGACCCTCCACACAGCATCCCAGATGACATAGGCCCTGAGGGAAATTATTTTCCTCAGGGCCTCCTGCGTGGAGTTAACGTAAAAAAAAAAACGCACATTTTGTTTAAAATATTTTAAGTTTTAAAAAAACGGTTCCTTTACAATTAATCCACCGACAATTGGCCCACCGACAGTTGCCCCACCGACAGTTGGCCCGCTGACAGTTGATCCCCCGGACAATTGATCCGCCGGACAGTTGACCAACCGAACATTTGATCCCTCTGCCAATTGATCCCTCAGACAGTTAATCCCCTATAAGATTATTTCTTCAAGTAAATATGCAATGCAAAGAGGATATATGGCCGTGCAATCAAAGTCGATATTATACTTATATCTGCAGGCGTCTTGAGTGAAAATCCGCTATATAAATATTTTTACTGACAATAATTCCGACTCCCCGATGCGGTGACGCAATACGGCCGAATGACAAAATACGACATATTTATACGTGCAGTCAGCTTACCAAAAAATTGCTAAAGTTTCCTACTTGCATATAATATGTATAACTTATTTTATATTATTATTTCGGTATGTTGTGAGGCTGAAGGTAGTGGGAATGGGAAAGAGATGTGGAAAATATACCTGGCTATTATACCAAACACGGTTAAAGCCATTTCAAGTAACGTTTCAAATCTGAATGATGGTGTTACACCAGGGCGGTACTGAAAGTATCTCCGATTTATCACCTGCACATAATTATAAAATACAGTTTTGTATGAAAATATAGACCTAAATCAGGCCTGTTTTTTTTACATTAGTTCCACACAGGAGGCCTTGAGGAAAATAATTCCCCTCAGGGTCTATGTCATCTTTGTGGATGCTGTGTGGAGGGTCTTTTTATGGAAAGGAAGGAGAGGAAGTTATGGGTAGGAAAAAGGTACGAGGGTGGGAAGGAATCTGGGGTCAGCATGTCCAGAAGTGACAGACGTTTGAATCTCTCCCTCCCACGGGCGGTGCAACAAGGTAATGTTCCGAGAGACTCCTGACTAATGCAAATCTGATCTCATGAACCCGGGCACCCCTGCTAAATCACCAAACGTAGCGAACCACCTGGGGTGACTTACGACAGAGGTGTTGATTATTAAATAAATGGTTCTCCGGGCGGCAGTACCCATACCCGCCTCCCAAATTGGATCACTTATTATTTTGGAAAAATAATTTTGCGTCAGGTCTAACTTTTTACACTTAGTGAATATCCTTATTATGCCAGATGATGAAGTGTGAGAAGTTCAGCTTCGATTTATAATGTATTCATGAAATAAACATTTTCCCAATCTGACTTAAAACAGGAAACACACCAGAATTTCAACTACAACTTACACACACATCGCTACTGCGTCCTATGTATATTAGGGTAGGTCACGAATGTTTTATTTGTCTTAGAGTGATAAAAGAACAGAAATTAAATATCTCTGAGTGATAATAGAATAACACATGAAGTGGAAGAGCCATATCTGTGAATTGGTTAAGCGTATCGGAAAGTGTATGTATGTATTCATAAGATTAAGAAATATTTTAAAACTCAACAATCTAAAAAGAGTATACTATGCACTAATCCAGTCATTAATTCAATATGGAATTATTGGATGGGGGGGGGTCATACAACAATGTACTAACCCCGATCAAAGTGATCCAGAAACTAATCATTAAAGTAATCCTAAAAAAACCCCCTACTTATCCAACAGAAACGCTTTTCGCAGGTTTCACGGTGCCTCGAGTAGAGAATATCCTCAATAAAAATGCAATTATCCAAATTTACAAAGATAATATCATCAAAAAATTTGAAACTCAACAATCAAAAATATATGAAAACAACATCAAAATACCAAAATTCAAACCAAACTAATGCAAAACGATTATATCTATTTAGGAATAAAGTTTTTCAACAACTTGCCCACTGAAATAAAAAAACCAAAGACATCAATATACTGAAACTTAAACTGAAGCTACACTTCATCAGCAATAATTAACTAAATAATTTCCTGTTTTTCTCTTTCTTTCTAATCTCTATTTTATTTAGATTTTTCGAATTTCTCCTAAGTGCACAATATTTTAGTATGAAAACGTATCTTATGTATGTACACCAACACATATAGATGATCCAGAAGTCTCAATTGATCCTATTATATATTTACCTATTGCATAATGTTATTCTATTTCAGTTATAATTAGTGTAACTCGCGCATCAAGCACAAGAACTAGCTTCTTCTTTGGTGAGACTGTAATTTTTAAATAATTTCTGTACCGATATTTTGTAGTTTATATAACTCCACTGTACAATTATATTATATCTATATATTAAATAAAAAAGGGTGTTCAATAAAGATACAAAATCAGGTAATTTTTTAAATAATATTTGGGTATTATCTTCTTCCTACGGATTGACTTTGAAATTTCACATAAATCTTAAGAAAATGTTAGATAAACCATTAAAAATTAACTATTTTTCATAAAACACGAAATAGAGGGAATATTTTGATTTATTTAAAAAAAATAAAATATATATGTATATCATTATGATTCAAATTATCGCAAGGCAGTGTATTCAAATATTAGCAAAATCCTTCTTACTCTCCAATTTCGGCATTATTTTGCGAGACTCAATCTTGGGACTTTTTGTAAATGATTTCGTAAAAATATTTGCTATGAAAGATAACAATATGGTTTAAAGTTTAAAGGATTCAAAGTAACTTATATATATACTACAAATAACCCGTACGCCCCACGGTTGAATTTGGCAGCCACCTCTGGTTTGGAGCTCCGAAATACCTGGAAAATACCTTCGACTCTGTGCAGAACCGGGCGGTCCGTTTGATAGATTCTCCCATCTTAACAGACGGATTGCAATCTTTAGAGCACAGGCGTTGGGTGGGAATGCTATCCTTGTTCTACCGGTATTACAATGGAAGATGCTCCGAGGAACTAGCGTCATTGATCCGTTCAGTACCGGTGCATATTCGGGAAAAACGCCAAATGTGTGCCCAACATTTATACACGGTTGACATTTGTCACATGATAACGGGGCGTTTCTTCAACTCGTTCTTGTGTTCAACAGCTCGGCTGTGGAATGGTTTGCCGGCCTCTGTGTTTCCTCCATCCTACAACATGGGTCTCTTCAAGACCAATGTTCATTCCTTCCTCTCCTCACACAGCATCCCAGATGACATAGGCCCTGAGGGAAATTGTTTTCCCCGGGGCCTCTTGTGTGAAGTCAATGTAAAAAAAACCCTTATAATGAAAATTTTCAAAATTTTGAAGTGAATCCGGAGGAAGAAGATCGTTTCAGAAATTTTTAAAATTTTAAACACGTCGTTTGAATCCATTTGGCACACTTTTATCGCTCTTAGAATATAAAAATAATTTTTTTTAAATGACCCACGTTAATGTATATACATATAATATATTAATATATAATAATTCTTTGGGTTCAAATCCACTTTGGAAGGTTCAACAGTTGTTTTAAGCTCCATGGCCTATGATAGAAATTAACGGATGAGCTGAAACTAACTGTACACGAATTGCATCGCTCAACCATCGCTCAACCATCGCTCAACCATCGCTCAACCATCGCTCAAACATCGCTCAACCCAGTGTACACGAATTGCATCGCCTAAAACTTCAAACAGTTAGTTTAGCTTCTTTAGACATCCGCTTAAAATTAAGATCATAAATATTGATAATGACATATTATGGGACACTCACGACGCGTGTCGTAGAGTCTACGACTACGACACGTGTACGACGTACCGTGGCGACGGGGCAATCTATCCAGTTTCTGGAATTCTTCCAATCATAATTCTTCCTAAACATGAAAGCACAAGCACCACCCTACAAATTACCTTACAATCAATTCACACGTACATCAAGCCACCTTAAAATGAAGACAACCACAATACTCGAAATTACCATAAAATCCGTGTTCCTCAAACACTACAAAATATTTATAAAACAATCCAGCACAATAAAATATTTCAAAGTATGTAATGCTGGAATGGAAGAATTTTTTTTAATGGAAGAATTTTTTTTAAGTACATTCAAAAATGAAAATATGTAATTTTCGTGTCACGTTTTTGTTCTGTCTAGTCTCCTTTTCTCTCCTTTTCATTTCTCTTTATTTGTAATCTTCGATATTTGAATATTCTAGTTTTCTCTTGTTGATGTTTATTCTACTTAACCTGTCTTTCATATTTATGCTGTACTGAATGTGAAACTTATATTTTTGATATCCAAATAATATCTTTGTAAAATTTTAACCATTTTTTTTACATTAGCTCCACACAGGAGGCCATGAGGAAAATTAATTCCCTTATTGCCTACACATACACATACCTAAATAGCACGCATACATACTGTCACTGCTTGGGATTGGTATTAATAATGTTGCAAATTCCCTTCCTACCTATCCCTATTCCTATCCGTCAATCTTACCCATAGTCAGTCTGTAATAAACGCCCGCCGCAACATATAGCCATTGTGCTTCCGCTATCGGTGAACCGCCATTAAAATAACTCCGCCGTGTACTATCAAATAAACGAAACTCACGCCTATTGCTGTTTGTGCCTGTTGGATGGGAGAGAAAGCAGGCAAGTGCATTTCAGCATACAAGTTCTTTTATCCTTTTCGGTGAGTCCTTTCCTTTCTATGTAACATGTGTTTTTATCGTTTCAAGCAGTGATAGTAACACAAAATCAAGGTCCTTTGCCAGTCATTCTTTACACATACATATCAATCCACTCTACAATACTCTATAATGTCAATCAGGGCCTTTGTCATCTTTAGGGATGCTATGTGGAGAGTCTTTTTAGGAAAGGAAGGAAAGGAAGTTCTGGGAAGGAAAAGGGTATTCGGGGTGGGTAGGAATCTGGGGGTTGGTGTGTCCAGGAGTGACGAACGTATGAATCCATCCCTCCCACTGCGGTGCAAGGCGATGTTCCGAGAGAGGAGAGAGTTGTGCTGGAGGGGTCAAAGGGACTCCCTCAACCAATCTCTCGCGATCCGGCCTGCCAAGCAGCTGGTGGGCAGACGCATCCGCCACCAAGACCCGGTCAAAACTCACCCCATGAACCCCCCCAGCCCTGCTAAGTCACCTAATGGTAGCGAACCACTTGGGGTGACCTATGGCAGAGGGGTTGGTTACCCGCCTCCCAAATTTAATATTAACCTATTACCTCCCACCCACGAATTGTAAGTTCTTCTCATCCTGTAACTCATCAGAATTGCTCCAGCTATAAATTAAAAAAAAAACTATAAAAAATTCTAAAAAAATAATTTTTGAATAACAATTTGGTCTCGTTCAAAATTCTGTAAAATTATTACGTGGATACCTGCCTACAATAATGAACTATTACAATTTTTTCTCCTTTTTACAGAAGCAGTATTAACCCTTAATTACTCGCATGGGGTCAAAGCATTTTCGGATTAAAAAATGAAGCACTTGGCGCGGCCCGATTCCCCCCACGCCTTCATAATGCGCGTCTAAGTTTGTATTTTAGTAGCGACTAATTCACGGGAGTGGAAGGACATGTCGCTGCACTCTTGAGCGGTGACCCCGTGCGAGTAATTACGTAACTTTTTTGGAAGAGGTAAGTATATAGCAAAGTACCAACAAAATGTAAGAAATATGCAAGATTTGTGTGCAATCACTCTGAAATATACTGTCAACAGTGTAACAAGAGTAATTCGGAGAGTTCCTAAAAATACGAGATTTAACTATGATCTCAGTATACCTAAGTACAAATTGTTAATTATTGATAATTATTTTAGTTTAACTTGTGTTTGTATAATTATTTAGTAATTCATGTTATTACTTATAGATATTACAGAATAAACAAAGCACTTTAATAATAAAATAGTTTCATTTATCTATATATTTCAATATATTTAAAAAACTACTCATACTATTTGGGGTCATCTGTGACCCCACGCGAGCAGTTATGTAATGTTCTTTGAGCGAGTAATTAAGCGTAAAAAGAACAAACATAATTGAAAATCTCTAACAATATAATAAAGACCTCTAGCGGTAGGTACCAGGAAGTACTAGGTACCGCATTCCGAGACGCACACGCACTTCGCATGATATGTGATTAAAATGTAAAAGGCGAAAGATGTGGCATAAATCTCTCCGAAGAGACAATAATTCCCCGGGCTCGCGGCGTTCTGGATATGTCTTCAAGGAAAATAAGCCAATAAAACTGAGCTCTGTTGTGGTTTATTTTTCCGTTGTCACTACCAAGAATGTCGTTTAGCATTTTTATTCCGCGCTTAACCGTGACAAGGGCTGGGAATAATATGGCGGGTGAACGGCGCGGAGGGGTGGGAGTGTGTGGTTCTCGAGCCTCTGCTGAGGTGTTGACAACTGCGGCAAGCGAGCTTATTGTGGAAAGATAAAAACAATGTTAAGTCGCAACATACATTTCAAATGATGAAGTACATTATATGAGAAACAAGAAAAGAAACATTTCTTTTTTCTATGAGATTCCCATACAAGAATATTTAAAATATGTTCCTGTGATAATAAAGCATAATGAAATTAATTATCCATACAACTTATTTATCAGTCCTGACTTATTATGGTTTCAGTGATATTTTTATTCATACCTACCTACTGAACCCATCTGTTTGGTTTAATATATTCGCACCTCACAATCCGGAAGCCACAGTTTTGCGCGTAAATTCGGAAACCGTTACTTTGGATCGAGATTGTAAAATATCTATGCAAGATGGCTTTCATATTTCAAAGATAATAAGAAGCATTATTTCGTTCTCTTTCTGGTTAAAGGAAACATATATATTTTTGCATGAGAGGAAGAGAGGAATAAAGCTTTTAAAATATAAGGTCGATCGGGACGTTTTTGGTCTTATTTTATATTTTTTTAATTTTTTTTAAAGAAAGACAAACATTACCGGGTTACGAATAACCCAACAATGTTGTGAAAATCGCCTACAACCACCACAGAAAGCCGAAAATGTTGCTTGTGTTATGATGGAGGACTTAGCCAGCCAAGGAATCGAACACGCGATGCTCGGGTGGGACCCAAGCGCTATGCCCACTCAACCACTGACCGGTCGAAGTGTAACGCAATTACGTGATTTGGGATGTATTTATTCCTAAACAAGCAGACGGGTTTATGTTACGATAAAAGTTAACAAATATTATAAATTAATTATTTTTCTTCTTTTCTTTGATAGGGCAAATTAGACAGTAGGTACGTCCATTCACAGGTCGCGAGTTGCATTTTGTATACACAGCTTCTCTACTTACGTCATTAAGATTCTGAATATATTTTAGGGTATAGTGTTTTCTAAATTCACAATTAATTGATTAAAAATAATATATGGTATATTTGCGGCACGTTTCAGAGCAGAAGATATTCCCAGTATCGCCTTGGTGTTGAAACGCCCGTCCTGCCCATTTATGGTTGAAAGTTGCGTAAAATGACTGTAGCCGTGTTTGGTTATTAGATCTGAATAGCCAGGTGCTTCCCCACCTTCGTATTTCCTATCTCCTTTTCTTCCCCACTATCTTCATCCTCACAACATACCCAAATTGGGAATGCCATGGTCTCACTGGCTCCAGACGGGAGCAGCTGGGACTTACGTGAGATATTAACATTAAATATGGACGTATTTTTGAAATTTATCACAAAGGTGTATCTAAAAATCGCTTTTGATGTTTAATGTATGTATATAAATAAAATAGATTAGGCAGAATTTTCTACTTTACTTCATCTCCAACTCTCTTTAAAAGTTTTACACACACCCTTCCAATCACCTTTCTGTTTTAATTCTATTCAATGTGATAATGTATTTTACCTTAATATTCTTGTAACTACAATACTCATTTACATACCTGTACACCTGTCTCGACCCAGGTATATCCTAGTGAGATAGGCATAAAAAACCCCAATATAAATATGCTTTTTATAGATGAACAAATAAAAAAAAAAAAAAAAAATGTTCGTCGTTGTAATCGAATTGCAGAAATAAATAACACTATGTTTAATTGCAAATATAGGATATTAGAGTAAGCAGTGAACACATTAAGAAATTATATTTATCTATAATACAAAAATTAATCGCTGAATGTGATGCTAAGCGTAAATCTCGAGAGCAGCTGAACCGATTTCGCAAATTCTTTTTTTAGAATATTCCTTGAAGTACGAGGATGGTTCTTACGGAGAGAAAAATTAAGAAAATTGCGCAGAAAATTGGATAATTTCAGAAAACATCGCACGTTTGACAGTTCACGTGTTTGAAAACGACATATTGCAAAACAATGATTGTTCAATCAGGATTCTGTTTTTGAAAATCTTTAAGTTGATAAATTTATTTAAAGTAGGTACTCCTCTAATAGTTTGAATCGAATCAAGTATTTTAGATATTTTAAAGTTATGTTACTTACCAAATTTAATATTATATACATTAAAAATGGAAATATGAATAAAAATTGTAAAAGGTGGCACGCGGAATGAAACTGAATGTACTGAGATTGAATATATGGATCGCGGGAGGAGGGAGCGGGAAAGGGAAGAGGGAAGGCGGGGAAGGTGGAAGGGGAACGCGGGAGGGGAAGGGGACATGTGAGGGGGGAGGGGAACTCGGGAGCGGGGTTCGCGGGACGGTGGAAGGGGGGAGGAGTGAAGTGGGGAGAGGGAAGGTAGAGGTGATGGAGTGGGAACGCTAGAGGGGAAGAGGACGCTGGAGAAGAAGGGGAGGCGAAAGGGGAACGGGACGAGTGGGAAAGGACACTCAGGGAGAAACAATTTATTAAATGGCATAGCAACGCATGCCGGGACCAGCTAGTTATTTATAAAAAACAAATTTATTTCTATTCGTTTGTCTATCCCTGACAAGGTGCTTAGAGTAGTTTATAGGATATTCGGGTGTTCTATGAAAGTTTTCTATGGCACGGAATGGAGTTATCCTCTAGTCCGAAGATGACTGCGAATGCTTGAGGCAAGAGCCTTGACATGTTTTTAAGGCTCTTATCTGTCTGAAATGATTATAAGAAATAAAATTCGTATCAAAGAAAGACATAGACGTTCTCGGCATATTATACATTTTTAAGAATTTCTTTACCTAATCAAAAAAATACTTTACTGACAATTTATTAAAATCTAAAAACTGTAAAAGTAATAAATATATATTTTTTAAAATCGAGTGCAGTTTACACGCAGTAGAAGCGAAACTTTACCTTAACAATCTTAAAGCAATACTTGAAAAGTAAGGTCATGCTCAAAGCGACCGATGAGCGCACACTAGCGTAATTTCCGTTTTATATCTCATCTAATAAAAGTGACATCATTATCAAAGCGGTCAATGAGCACAGTTGTGCGTTACGGGTGCGGTAATCGTCATTTCGGTTTCATCCGAAATCCAAATCATAGCGGGGCTATAGAAGTTTCACTTCAGAAATGGCTTGACGTAAACACTCCAACAAACATTACTAAAACAAAATTCACAACTATAGTCAAACAGAAACTAAGTGAACGGTCAAAGTCCAAAGCCAGTAAAAAAATTTACAGGTAAAGCAACACGAGAAGGTTCACGACTTAAAATTAATTTTACTAAACAAAATGTTTTAATTATGTTCGGGACTGAATTTAAGTTTGAATAAGGATTGAATGAAAATGCGTAGGTGTTTAAAAATACCTATAACGTGTCTGGTAACTCATATTACATATATATTTCAGAATCAAGAAAATTCTTAGACAGGTTTTATCAGATGCTAATTAATAAAGCGGTAACGAATTTATGAGATATATCAATTTTAATAATATGTTATTTTTACCCCTTTATCGGATTTTACTTATTATTATTATTTTTATTTTTTTTATTTTTTTAAAGACAAAAATACCTAAATGTGCTCATCAACATAAAACAAAATACTTTTTACAATACAATTAACATGTTACATCGGTAAATTATTATTTGTGATTAAAAAATATATATTTTACATTCCAATTACAGAGGGTTCTTCGAGGAATGTCACAAACTGATTTTCAAACCAATTTTTGAAGACTTTTGAATTCATTTCAGAATGGTAATCTGTTTTCGACATAACCTTTTTCGTACGGAATATTAATTTACTCCCCGTGATATAACCCGTTTTTGCTGAACCACAATGCAAAATGATCAGCCGGCTTCCTTTTCCAACTGGTACTTCTAAACCCCCATTGCCCTCACTATTTTGCCACATGTGTGTAATCGAGTGATTTTGATTCACCCAAGTCTCGTCCAAACAGACTTTTTGCCGTCCGTTACTAGTTCATTTTCATTTTGATTCATTTTTCTCAAAAAGTCTACACGCGCTGTAGCAATGTCTAATCTTCCCATTAAATACTTTCTTTCATCTTTGCGTATTTTAAATTTTAAACCTATATCATGAAAAATACATCGCAATGACTCATGAGATCCAGAAAAAAAAAATTATCCACCAGATCCTTGTTAAGATTTGCAAGAGTGGGATATTATCCATTGTATGGATAATATCCCACTTATGTTATGAAAAACCATCACACTGCGATGCACAACATCTTTTTAAAATCTTCCAATCCCGTTACCGTTTTTACGGGGCTGATGGAACATTTTTACTTCTTCTGCGTACGGAAAATGAGAAGCTTCCGACGACACTCTTCGAATGTTGGACAGGTTGAGGCCGCAAGCCTCTGCTGCCAATAAATGTACATGCTTAAAGTTCAATGTTTTGATGTATTCTGGATTGTCACGGATTTTTTGGAAAAACTTGATAACATTATAAACTATCTTTTTTTCACTTGCTTGCAAATCGTATCGTTGATTTAGATCCACCATTTTAAATATGTATTATCTACTAAACACACAGATATTAGATCACATAATATGTAATTACAATCACACCGATTAAATAAACGGAGTCAAAATGACATTAATAAAGTATAGGTATTAAATCGAAAATAAAGTAATGGATTGGATTTTGATTTCATGAAGTCAATACAGTACTTATTACTGAATGGGAATCATTAATTGTTTGCTTTTATAGTAAGTAGCATGATATAAATAACAATGGATTTTCCAAAGGATTTAGTCGCCTAATTCACGAGAATAACTGCCATTAGAATTTCTAAATTTTGTTTCGCAGCGTGTCATATCGGTATCATCTGAAATATTGTTTTTAGAATCCAGTTCAATGTATTTTCGAAAGTCGGAATTTTCGAGGGACGTATAAATAAAAAGAAATTATAAACATAAAAATATTAATAATATAATGGTGGAGTGCCTTTCGAGTTTGGGTTTTTCGAAGTTTTGACTGTACGTTAATCCCCGTGTGAAATTTTGGGAGTGCATTTGGTATCTGTTCGACTATAAGAGCACAAACAAAAAAAAACGTTCTATCAAAATTCACTCCTGTACTGAAAACATCGACGATTGTTCTTGTGAAGAAATTGAAAAGGCAGAAAATATAAAATACATTGATACCCATCTCAAAAGAGGCGTTCATGTACAGGGTGCAACAGCACGTACCCGATTTGAAATACCAAAAGTACATGTCGTTTGCAGTCCGATGATATTTTTTTATACTCTATCACGAACAAACTACTATTTTATTTTTTATTTTATTTATTATTTAAACGCCCGTACTTATTAGCTATTACATACATAATACAAGTGTATCGAACATTTACAAACATTATATATATAGAATAACATATAGTACATACACAGGATGCATATTAGTACAACAAATATTTATCATTTTACAAACATATCAGTTACATAAATAACTAATTATTTTTGCTTTGATGCAAGAAGGTGAGGTATTGAAAATATCGAAAAGTTCTGTATACGTATTGGCAGTTCGGTGAAAACGCACTAGCGGTGAATGATAGGAATAGTTAGTGCTATGATTGTCACTGTGGAAAAGGTGGTGGAGTCGAGTTGATTTAACAAGAACACGAATATTTATAACACTTAACATTTGAGGGCAGTCTATGAGATTGTTCAGTAATTTAAAAAGTATAAGAATGTCATTAATAGTACGCCTGGTAGAAAGTAGTGGTAGGTTTAGATCAGACATTAATGCATTGTAGCGGATTTCAATTACAGGCTGTCTCAATTTGAATTGAATGTATCGAAGAAATTTTCTTTGTACTCTCTCCAAACGGTGTAAGTTACAGGTATAAATCGGAGACCATACAGGAGATGCATATTCCAGGTGCGATCTTACAAGAGAGCAGTAAAGTAGCTTAATTGACTCAATGTTTTGAAAAGTCCTTGTGTTACGTATTCCAAAAACCTAGAATTTGCATGGCCTTATTGAAAATTGTTTCACAGTGACGATCAAATGTAAGTTTCCGGTCAAAAATAACACCAAGGTCTTTGATAAATGGTACTAATGCAATTTCATTATTAATTGTTAAATAAATGCGAACAAACTGTTTTAACTAATGAATAAACTAATAAACTATCACGAACAAACTGTTCTACAATTTGGGAACGGGTACCGCCGCCCCGGGAACCTTTATTGGATATAGTATAACATAATAATAATATATTTATTGAACAAAAAATTGAAAGATTTATAACTACAAAAAAAGTACATCATAAGTACGGTAAGAGTACAGTTTAAAAGTTGCACAAGTACAGAAGTTAATAACAGAAAACAATATACATATAAACAGTAGGTACAAAGAATAGAGATTTATAATTATAAATTTAGGTTTCTCGTAACCTGCCTCGCTAGGCTAGCCTGTGTTGGGGCAGTAATTTTACGTCAATTTATAATACCATAACCAACACCTCTGCCATAGGTCACCCCAAGTAGTTTGCTACGTTTAGTGATTTAGCAGGGGTGCCCGGATTAAAAGGGTGAGGTTTGTCTAGGTCTTGGAGGCGGATGACCAGAACACACTGAACCCCAGATTCCTACCCACCCCTTAAACACTTTTCCTTCCCAGAACTCTCCTCTCCTTTCTTTCCTTAAAAAAACCCCCACACATCCCCAAAGATGACATTGGCCTGAGGGAAATTATTTTCCTCAGGGCCTCCTGTGTGGAGCTCATGTAAAAAAAAACTACTCAAAAATATTATAAACATATTCACTTTACTAATAAAAAACACTTAACAACCGTTAAACAGCGTTTTTGTTTCACACTATATAAAGACTGTGCATTTTATCATCCGCAATGTTACTAATCCTAGATTTGCGCATGCGCGGCCACCATGTTTTTCTTTCATTCGTGGCAAAATCCAGTTATGACATGTGATACTTTACGTGCAATTCATTTAATGTTTTTGAACATGATTTCCATTGTAATGACCAATTCACTATTATTTTAGTATATTTGAAAATAATTACTATTATTTGCGTTATTTTTTGTGAGATTTAGTCGTTTAATAATGTCATGTTGTTAATTTAATTTTGATCATGATAATTTAAAGTAATTTCGGAAAAAACATTTTTAATTTAATTTATCCGCTTGAGTTTAATAAAACTTCCATAAAAGTAATGTTATTTAATATCATTAATGGCTTGTGCTGGTGTAAATAAATACCAAATTCGAGAAATCAACGTTTAAATTGTGCAAAAATACAATTGGGAAATAATTATTACAATTTTTAATAGTATGAACAACAAAAGATAAGTGACCGTTTTCTCCCAAATTCATTACACTAAAAGACTGTTTTTTTTTAAATTTTGTATGTTTTGAAATTCTCTATATTTTGATTAAAATTGTTTTAGTAAATTTTTTTTTCAATCATTTCCAATTTTTTCCGTGTTTGAAGCCTAAAATATAGCAATCTTTAAATAATAATGTATGTATTGTATATTTAAACTAAAAAAATCTAAAAGGTAATTTTATCTAATTTCTAATAAGTCATTTGTTTTTACGACATCTTAGAAAATTAGAATTATATAGGACATTCAAAATACATGGAAAAATCCCGAAATCCGATGATGAATTATTTTTATTAATGGTGTAAACACGGATAAACAACCCCTTTGGCCATATAAGCAATGTATTTATCTTCCCATGAACAATGTTTTGTAATTTTTTAATTGGTGATGTTTTCATTTTCACAGTTAATTAGCAATGTCTTCTTTTATCAATTGAATAAAATTTTCACAACCTTTTTAGTAAGGCTGATTACGTTTGTTTAAAATAAATAAAAAATATAGCTAATCACACAAACAAAAATAACCCACTTATAAACTTCACACAAACAAATAGAACAATCAGAACTATGTACGCAGGTAATATTGTATAATATTATTCTGGTCGTAATTAAAACACAAAAGAAACAATCCAGTTTTCAAAAACAAATAAAGTACAACTAAAAAATGAAAACATAAAAACGATCCACAAATACAATTAACAGAAGCAACAATCTACATATAATCAACTCAATTTACTTTATATAAGAGGATCAAATCTCCACAGAAGAACAATGTCAATAGTTTGTGCTCATTATCTAAAAGGTGTATGATAAAAATTGCCTTCAGTTCCAAGTAACATAACCTACCAGTTCTTATCATATCCAACCCAACTGTCATAATCCATAATACCTACTGATCATTATTATACACGATTCTCTGTTCTCTCAGTAGTTTGCCTAAATTATTAAAAAAAATTGTTTCCTACTAAGAGCTTTACTTAATTCTTTGTATATTCAAGGCATTTTGTATTTTTTATGCCTATTTTAGATAGTTTATATATTTCACCTTCAACTAATTTATTTCTTGCCTTTTACCATTATATTTGTACTTTATACTTTTGACTTATTTCTTTTTACCTTTAAAACTATTTACATTTCTCTTATACTGTTACATTCTTAATGTTGTTGTACTATTCATTTGTTTATTTAATTATGTTTTATTTATTGCTTCTTCACAATTTTTAAATGTAATTATTAACCCCACTAGGGTTCGCTTGTATCGGAGTTAATAATTTCATGTTAATGTCACGTTTTGTGCCGTGTAAAACCCGGTAAAAACTTTAATATAACAAAAAAATTGTATTTGTTTTTTTTTGTGGGTATTTCATAAATTGAATATAAAAATTTTATTGTTTTTTTTTTCAGGAATTCCATAAATGAATTTTGTTTTTTTTTTACATAAGCTCCACACAGGAGGCCCTGAGGAAAATAATTCCCCTCTGGGCCTACATCATCTTTCGGGATGCTGTGTGAAGGGTCTTTTTGGGAAAGGAAGGAGAGGAAGTTCTGAGAAGGAAAAGGGTATGAGGGGTGGGTAGGAATCTGGAGGAGAGTGTCCAGGAGTCATGGACGTATGAATCCATACATCCCACTGCGGTGTAAGGCGATTTCCCGAGAGAGTACGGCTGGAGAAGTCAAATGGATTCCCTCAACCATTCTCACCCGATCCAGCCTGCCATGCAGCTGGTGAGCAAACACAGTAATTGGTAATTTTATAACCTAACTCCCCATTTGATTCTGTCGCCTCGCTTAGAAAGCATAATATCTTGGGAGACAAAGTTGGTTCTTGCTGATAGATAAAAGATAAAGAGCAATGCTTTTTGCGATTTTTTGGCTGCGAAATAATGCACTCTCTTTTTCATAAAAGTTTTCCTAACCCAATTTCTGCTGTTGTTCAATGGGTAAGCAAGTTGTAACAATGGATGTTATGAAGATTGGAGCCAGCACCGGGATCTCGGAATTGAAAAATGCACCGTAATGCCGGTTCTGAAAAAAATTCCCGGTATTGAAAATCCCTACTCTGAACACAACAGTAAATCATATCATATTTATAATTTAAAATAAAATAAAATATATACAAAATGGGAAGACTAGTTCCTCTTCAGTCATGTGAAGGTATAATTTTGTTCAGTCACATTAAGGTTAAACAGTCATGAAAACATTGCGTAAGCATTTAGATGGATTTTTCTAAAAGAGTTTTTTAAAAAGGTATATTGGTTATACATAATTTAATGCAATGAACAAGACATCTGCCGAGCGATTCCATATCTTTTGTGAGATTAAGATCTCCCGACGAGTGAGATATCCTGTCAGATTTGTGTGATTTTCTACGGCTGTTATTTGCTTTTTCGATCAGGCCAGCTTCGCCGATTTAAAACGATCTAAACTAGAATATGTGACAGTTCACAGTTGAAATCTGACATCGGCCCATAGAAAAAGCAAATAACAGCCACATAAAATTACACAAATCTGACAGGAGATCTCGTTCGTCAGATCTCTATCCCACAAAAGATACAGGATTTCCTATTTTTTATTTTACTGAAAATTGGCACTACTTTAATCATTTTGTCCTGACGTGTTTCGTTCAATTCGGTGGCGGTAACTACATTATTATGGCCATAAATATGTTAATATTAGATAACAAGGCAACATCCATTTTTTTTTAATTTATCGACTTGTTCACTATCAGTTTAATACATTCCAATGGAAGCCCTAAATATATTTTAGAAATTAAATTTACCTCCTTGCACTAAGGGTAGTTCTGAGAATTTCCTGTCCCGAAATAACCACCCCGTTTAATTCTCATCCAGTTAAGTACACGTAGGGAGGGGTATTGTAGCGATAAGGTAACTTAGTGCCGGTCTGCGGTACGCGAAATCACGATTGTTCAATCACTCATCGCGCAAACTAGTGAACATGCTTACACATTAACACATATTTAGTAGTTGATTCCCCAACGGTTAGCCTTATATCCAACATGCAGTCGGTTTAGGGAAGATATGGTATAACTATACAAAATATAACCAAGTGTCAACAAAGGGGTGTGCAGAGAGGATGAACCGCCGAATATCAAAAGTATAAAACATTTTCTTTCAAATGCGTCAACGAAAAATCTACTTGTCGACACTGTAAATAAATTCGATTGATATGTATGCCGGCTTATTATTAAAGATATTTTTGAAGTCGATTTTAAGTTTGAAATTGGGAAATAATGCAAAAAATATATAATTATATAATAAAGATCATTTCGGGATGGTCAACTGCCGGTGGATCGTTTGTCGGGTAACCGACTTATTCAAAGTTCAAAGTGAAAATGTGGTAGGCGATGTCAATATTATTTTATAAATAAAGTAGGAACCAACAGGATGGTTTCAAGAACCCCACTTCTAACCTCAAAATTCTATGTATAAAAATCCCGTATCACGGTGTTTGTGGTCGCACTCCTCCGAAACTTTTTACGTATATTTGGTAAGTATGAGAATAGGTTTTAAAGTATATTTCATACCGGTAGGTGATTAAGGTGTCACTATCTGTACTTGGAGGACCTGCTGGTGGACGTGCGCTGCTCATCATATGCAGACTTCAAAAGAGCCGCACAAGACAGGGAAGAGTGGAAGAAACGAATAGATGACATTGCTGCAAACCAATCGCCGGATTGAAACCAGAGAGAGAGATCCAGAAATTATTAGTTTAAATTATTATTATTTTATTTTAAATTAAATTATCCATTTTTGTTTACAATTTTTTTTTGTATTTTTTTTTTATTTGCTTCAAAAAATACCTATAACCCTCCCACCTCCATCCTCCCATTTGTAACCGTAACCGAACAAAATTAACCGTCTTTCGTATTTCAAACAGAACGAAATTATTTATGTTGTTGAATGACAGATGGCGCTACGTCCGCCTCATCGAATTTTCATCCACACATACGCAAGACATTCACAAGAAGCGTCACATCATTTTGATATTTCATTCGGCATTATGTTCTCGCGTGGGCAAACCATCGAGCTTATTTGTATTGGCTAAAGACGGACTGACAAAAAACATCGTACACTCAATTGCTCTTCGAAATTCATATTGATTTTCTTTATTTCATTTTCTTACTTTAGTTGATGTTTTTTTTGTTTTTATCGGCGGTCATCGTCTACAGCGCTCTATTCCTCTTTCTGTCAAAGATCCCATCCCCACACACTTACAATACATTCGTTATTTATTTTTTAATTTAACAACCAAAATATTCACTAGAAATAATTTATATGGCGGAACAACGTTTTTCGGGTTAGCTAGTAATATAAAGGTTTAAAGTGACAATGTGGGAGGCGGGAATGGGTACCGCCACCCCGGGAACCTTTATTGGATAACCAACACCTCTGCCATAGGTCACCCCAAGTGGTTCGCTACGTTTGGTGATTTAGCAGGGGTGCCCGGGTTCATGGGGAGAGGTTTGTCTAGGTCTTGGAGGCGGATGACCAAGACACACTGAACCCCAGATTCCTACCCACCCCTTAAACCCTTTTCCTTCCCAGAACTCTCCTCTCCTTCCTTTCCTTAAAAAAACCCTCCACACAGCATCCCCAAAGATGACATAGGCCCTGAGGGAAATTGTTTTCCTCAGGGCCTCCTGTGTGGAGCTCATGTAAAAAAAAAAAAAAAACAATGCCTTGCAATCTTTTGCGCCGCATTTCATATGTAAGGTAGCCTTCGACCAGTCTCTTCCGATCCAATGAACATAAACACAACGAACAAAATTAGTCGTAAACTTTCCACATCTGAAAACTTACGTGAACGTCACGTGTATCTGAGAAATCAAATTATTTTTCAATAACTAGGGGCAACTGCTGTACCTGTGGACGGTTTTACCTATGGACACTATGCATATTTCACAAATTGAACAACCTAAAATTACAAAAAAAATATTAACATGTAGTAATTTTGTTATATGGCAACACTGACTAACAGCCATTTCTCTTCTATCCCAACTTGGAACGCGCAGCAAACTACAATATTTTTTTTAATAAAAAGTTAGTTAATTACCATATTGAAACGGTTTTTCCTAATACCTGAATCCAAAGATATTCAAATACAGAAGAGATATGCTATGGTGTCCGCGCAACTGTCGCCGGACTACGCGCTAATTAGCGTAGTTTTCATACAAAAATAATTTGTTAATTTCGTTGATTTTTTGAAAATGTGCATTAATATTGGTTAACAATATATTTTGAATAAGGAAAGAATTCGTTCATTTAGTTTAACGTTCGTTTGGTTTATTCGTTAATTATTTGTTCTTTTAGTTTATTTGTTAAATGGTAAACAATATCGGCGACACCCGGAAGCGCAGACCCACATAGTAAAAACAGCAGATAGCACATCTACTTATATTTCAATATCTTTGGCTGAATCACAAATTTCGATGTGTATTTAGTTTTACTTGAGAAATAACATATTTCCGTTTTTTTATAAATGTCTATTACTGGACACGTAAGTGGTTGAAAAAAATCATAAATAGTAATTATTGTGATAAGTTTTAAGATTTTCACGGCCAAAAGCATTTTCGTTATTTGTTTTTGGGGTGTTGTACTGGTAAAAGTTAACCATTGTAATTTTTTTATTTTATTTTATTTTTTCTTAAATTCTTACCATTGTGATTTCTAATTTTAGATTTCATCAAGAGATGGAGCCACTTCCGTCGGCATCTCGCAAACGGACTTGCCCCTGGCTAGCATAAATACCACGTTTTAATGAACTTTCTATTCCGTTCCGCGGCGATGACGCCACTGCTTGTCACGAGTATTTTGTACTGGTGAAAGTTAGTGGTGCTGGCGACACGGTATCGCTTCGAAGTAAATAAGCACACATTTCACGACTAAAAATTACACATCTACCGGATCTGCCGGATCTGCCCTGATGATGGACACTGCAACGATGTCCGAAACGTTGGCTAAAGAAGGAGGTAGCGCAACACGGCACAACACCCCAAAAACAAATAACGAAAAAGTAATTATTGTGTTTTAACTATTTCTCTTCCAAATAAAAGATAATCCAATTAAAATGTTGTATCCAAAAAAATATTAATATTGTTTTATTGAAAAATCGGGATTTTGTCCACAGGTACAGCAGTTGCCCCTATAATATAATTTGCATGAATACACTATTTCAAGACCTTCTGATTGGAAATCACTAAAAAAAAAATTTATGCTAACATTTTGCTTCGGTGAACCAAGAAAAATTGTACAAAAATTATCTGCGCTTCCAACAAAGAGATCCTTCATGAAAACATGTAGGATTATAATATACAAACGTAGAATAAATGAGTACATCATGTAAAGAAAATCTTTTCCCGTGGTTATGCCTTGCTTTGTCTGGCGAGGACTTTTTTCAGTCTTAAGATAAATTACGCGGAATAGGTACAAACATTCTCTTTTATCATTTTTATATCTCTGACACGGAGGTCCTTTGCGGAATTAGGTTGAAACACCGAACAGATAATGACTGGAAGTGCGATCTATTCTGACTTGAAAGTAAACTAAAGTCGTCAATTCACGTGAGAGCTTTTGAGTTCAAGGACTTATATAGCTTATGAAATTGTTTGTTTAATTTAGAAAGAATTTAATGAACTTTTTAAAATTACTATTTAATAAACATAAAAATTATCGACTTGTTTCAAAAGCATATTAAATTTATTTCTACTGAACTCATTTTCATGCGGTTTTCATCAATAGATAGAGTGATTCGTGAGGAAGGTTTTAGGTATATAATTTGTCAAGGATTTGTATAAATTAGTTGAAATATAACGATAATTGTTAGAAACGTCGGAAAAAGTCAAGCCGCCTGGGAGCTTTTATCGAAAACACTGCCTAATCCCTTTGAGATATAACAAAACAATGCATGGTGGGATATTTCTCTTTTATAGATCTAAAAAAAAGTCCACAGAAAAACAGAAAAAGATAATAATAGAAAAGGAACTCGAACCCAGAACCTCTCGTCTATCCGTATTCCAACTATATTGTTAACCAATACTACAAGTACTACTGCACACCAAAAATCAACTACTTTCCGTATTCAAACTATTCCCATTAGGAAGTAATCCGCCGACAATCCGGTGGACACCATAACACATCTTTTGTATATCAATATCTTTGGATACAACATATTCCGGGAGTGGGTTCAGTTACCAAGCTAGCTAACACTCATTTTCGGAAACCTTAAAATAAAAGTAGGGTACAGGTAATTATTTTTAAAAAGTTCCAGAAAAATGGAGAGATTTTATATTATCTCCCAATATGAAAAAAACCACCAGTTGTTGCAGTCGTTCTATATAATACAAACATTGGACGAAGATGGCATATAACTATCTTTTACGGATAGCTACTATACGCATTCTAACTTCTAAAAAAATGGTCACGTACAATGCGGTAATTAGAAAGTTATTTAGAAGGTTACAGTATTATTCCTTATCAACTTAAATACGTTAGTTACCCCAAGCATTTCATGCACATATTATAATCTTTCGCACCGTTTTATAAATTAAAGTCCTCCGTGGCGTCTGCCTATCTGTCTGTCTGTCTGTCTGTCTGTTTCTTCGCTATAAACTCAAAGACGGCAGTGGTTATAAAGGTAGGATAACCATCCAGTAGTGTGTTTAGTTAGCCACAGCAACGCGTGGCCGGAACGCGTATTTCCAAAACCTATTCCCATTCAGTCGCGGTAGCGATAATTTACATTTTAAATATACCTCTATATTGGTTATTTTTTATCACATTGCAAAAACAAAAATTGTTCTAAAATATAGATAAAATAATCTTCTGATGTGTATATTAGAAATTAATAATTTTATTTCAAAATATTTAAATTTTAATTTTGAAAATGTAAAGCGACTGAAACGGTATAGGTTTTGGAAATACGCGGCCGGAACAGCTAGTAATATATATTTCATATTTGTGTTTAAATTTTAGAAAAGTTAAAATATTTTTTTTACCGGAAAAAGGGGAAATTTAAATACTTACTTTAGGTACAACCAAAGATATTGAAATATAAGTAGATGTGCTATCTGCTGTTTTTACTATGTGGATCTGCGCTTCCGGGTGTCGCCGATATTGTTTACCAATTAACAAATAAACTAAAAGAACAAATAATTAACGAATAAACCAAACGAACGTTAAACTAAATGAACGAATTCTTTCCTTATTCTAAATATATTGTTTACCAATATTAATGCACATTTTCAAAAAATCAACGAAATGAACAAATTCTTTTTGTATGAAAACTACGCTAATTAGCGCGTAGTCCGGCGACAGTTGCGCGGACACCATAGCATATCTCTTCTGTATTTGAATATCTTTGGGTACAACAGACACACCTATAACACACTTCTTTTCAGTTTTTCTCTTCAGAGCACTGAATTCTGGAAGTGGCCGATTTGAATAATTTGGTAGATGGCAGCACGCGGTCTAACAAAATTATTTTCATGAAAATGGCGGAGTAATTATCTCATTTTCTTTAATAATTCTCCAAGTTTGTCCTTGTATTTATATTTCAATTTTTTTTTCAGAAATTGTGTAGTCTACACGATATGTAATACGTATTTATGAGATTTTGTCGTTCTGCTATATCTTCCTAGCTAATCGCTTCTGTTCTACTTTCAGTAACGGGATGGAAATATCAATGCAAGCATAAATGTACGTATGACAAATTCATATCATTCATCATTCTAAGCCCGTTTCAGCTTTAAAACAAACTGTGATCAGCAAAAGAGGACAACTATCATGTGTGTTTGACGAAAATCCACATTTCGTCGAAAGTTGTTCTTCCGATCGTGCAGGGCGGTTACAATGAGAAAGATTAATTATTCTCCGTACCAGCTTTTTTAAATTATAACTCAATATCGAATTTATTTCAATCCAAATTAGCTTTAATTTATACCTTCATCCAAAAATGCTGAAAGGCGTGATGATAAAACTATTAAAATAGTGTACTTTTTGTAGTTATTTTTTGATTACAAGTATTTATCATTTTTCAATAATGTCTAAATATAATAAAAATGTTAAAAAAATCTGAAATATATTAGTTTGTAAGTGCGCAAATAAATACACAAATGGACCAATTTTCGCCAAGAAACACATGTACGTACATATTTTTTAATGATTTTATTGAAACTAAAATTAAAATTCTAAAACATAAGTTTGCTAGATAATGTATTGATTTATTTTACTGCATGATTATATTATTTGAAATGGGTGTGGTATAATACAAAAACTTTTTTGAAAATTTAACAAATCTGCCAACGACCTATGGAATAACCTTATTATACTAAAATTTTTAAAAAATTCTCAAAATTTATTACATACGAATGCTAGATAAAAGAACAATCTTTCGAAATCCATTTATAATTTTTTGTGGAAAAGAGTCAATACGTCTAAAATCTTTTTTGAAAATGAAAATCCGGTTTTCTCTGGTAATGCCCTCTTAACCACGTCAGCATTACGATGTGATAGAACGCACCCAGAATCGGCGTTTAACAGCGACCTTCTCAATGTAAAAAAATAACAAAACACCACTTAATGTCCTTAATTCGATGATAAGGTAACATTTGAATTTCTGCGAAACAACTGGGCCTAACACTTTATAATTATATGTCCATCCAAAACTGATTCTCAAAGCATAAAATAATGACCTCTTCTTACATCCGTTCAATACAAAAAAAACGTGGAAAAATTCCACAGTTGGGCTCTTGCCCTTGCCTCTCGTTGTATCCTCGTTATATCGTTGTATCCATCAATATTCTTGTTCCGAGTAAACAGAAAAAAACCTAACCAGTTTTGTTTTATAAGATTTAATATTTAAAGTACAATAAATATACAATTTTTAACAGTTTTAAAAGAAAAAACGTGGAGAAAGGCAATTAAATTATAGGAAAATGAAACAATTCAACTTTGTAAAAAACCACCTATATAATGCGTAAATCCGACCGGTTTCGGAACAAACGTTCCTTCTTCGGGGAAAGCTTATACTAATTTGACAGTTTAGAACAATGTTTTATTGTGGTAGGGGTGGAGCCGTTCCTAAAAAAAAAAAAATAATAATAATAATAAAAAAAATAATTATAAAATAATCAAATTATAATTTCCTTTTTGACTGTTTATTCTAGATCTCGGTGAGGGTGGTGCAGCCCCACGAGTTGTATATTATACATATAATATGTCGAATAAAAATAAAAATATTGCATGATAATATATATACAAAGGTAAAAGAAAATAAAATAAAATAATTATAGTGGTACACTGAAAAAGAAGAAAAATTTGAAAAAAGTAGACTCTCTGTTCCATCAGGAATTGACTCCATCTCTTGTAAATGTGATGTCAGAAGTGGAATGCTGCCATCATAAGAGTGTTCTGTAGTTGTTGATCCATTTTTTGACGAGTGCTTGGAAACCGGGAATGCGCCGAATTATTAGAATTTGCACTTAATTAGTGGAAAAATGTTGTATAATGTAAAAATTTCACACACAAAAATATTCCACAAAATGCTTATTTTTACTCTTCGTACCTCACAGAAAGCAATGTGCTTATTCTAATATAAGTTTACACATATGATTGATGTATTTGAGCTTAAAAAGAAAAAAAAAACGATACGAATAAATGAAACCACTTACTTTTTTATAAGAAAAGCTCTCTTTTTATAACTTTTGTAGGTTATTCCCATCGAAGTAATATATCATTGAAGAAGAAGATAATAATAATAACCTGAACGAAAATATGAAAGAGAACAAGACACAGAAAAACAGAAAAAGATAATGATCGGAACTGGGACTTGAACCCAGAACCTCTCGTCTATCCGGGACGTGCGTTTCCGTATTCAAACTATATTGTTAACCAATACTACAAGTACTACTGCACACCAAAAATCAACTACTTTCCGTATTAGGAAGTAATCCGCCGACAGTCCGGCGGACACTATAGCATATCTCTTGTATATCAATATCTTTGGATACATCATATTCCGGGGGTGGGTTCAGTTACCAAGCTAGCTAATACTCGTTTTCGGAAACCTTAAATATAAGTAAGGTACAGGTAATTATTTTTAAAAAGTTCCAGAAAAATGGAGAGATTTTATATTATCTCCCAATATGAAAAAAACCACCAGCTTTTCAGTCGTTCGAAATAATACAAACATTGGACGGATGACAAATTATTTGAAAGTCAAACTATTGTGAGTAATTTATTTTTGGGTTGTTCTGCCGTGTTACGCTACCTTCATCATCAGAGCAGACGTTTCATTTTTTTTTCGTTTACTAGATTCTTCTTTCGTATGGTGGGGGTCAGAGGGGGACATCTAAGTCTGCGAGCCAGTTTAGGGCCTCAGGCGTTACCCTGTGGACCTCATCAATCCCGCCGGGGAATGAATGGAGCGGGCATTAGTTGCCCACAAGTTCGGTGGTCTGCACCGCTCCGCATTTATACATTATGCCTTGAAGAGGTGAATCATTTAAATTTACTGAATTTAAAACTACTGTTCTTTATACAAATAGAACGGCGACATTTGCGCTTCGCAATTTTTACCTCATGTGGGTATTTAAAATGTTACCTGGCTATTATAGACCTAGAGGTCTTGTATTTTATCGGCAGAGAAAAATTGTTATCTAAAATCCCTACTAAAATTGCATGTTTTCATCAACATCAATCTTCATCATCAGGACCAATAGCCAATGACTATATATACTCGTAACACGTGTTTGTTTGTGTTATTTTGGGATTGGTAAAGGTTAATCGAAATGTGTGCATATGTATGTAAATGCAATACCGTGTCGCCAGCCCCAACCCTGTAACTCCTTTATGGTTTTTTGCGTTCAGATTTGGTAAAGCCGTCAATTATCGGATACTGTTGATGAATAATGAAATACTGTTCGAAGCGTTGGATGAAGAAGGAGGTAGCGCAACACGGCATAATAATCCAAAAATAATTCACGATAATACAACTCAAACTCTGTGAGAAATGGTATCGCAGCACAATTTAAAAATATTTTCTGCGTGTAGCCATCAATTATCGGATACTGATGACGGACACTTTAACGCAGTCCGAAACGTTGGCTAAATAAGCAGGTAGCGAAACATGGCATAATAACTCTAAAATAAATAACGATAATACTTTTGGCCGTTAAAATCTTGAATCACATATTGTGAGCAAAGTTATCATAATACTTAATTTATTTAATTATCAGATACTAGCTTTTTGCCGCGGCTTCACTCGCATGGTATTAGGGGATTCCCACTCCGCCTCCTCCACCTTCCCTCTCTCCACGCAACTCCCCCATCAACCCCCTCCCCCTCTCCCTCCACCCACCCCTCCACTCACCCCCTACCCCTCCACATTCCCTCTCCCCACACCACTCCCCCCCTTCAGCCCCCTTCCCCCCACCTCCTACCCCTCCCCACACCCTCTTTTATCCTTCCCCTTTCCCCTTCCTTCCCTCCCCACTCTCCCACCCCTAACCCCACCTCCCCCCTCCTCCCCCTCCCCTTTCCCCCTCCACCAACACCCTCCCAACACCCCCTCCCCCCTCCTCACTTTCCCCTCACCTCTCGCATTCCACATTCATTCCCGATTCATTCAGTTTTCAAACTGCTCGCGTGCCACCTATAATATTTTTTTATACAAATTTCATAATGCCAGAACTCAACGGTAGTTTTATATAAAATAACGAACAAAAATGTTTATGCGCATCCATACATTTCGGTGATTCATTTTTAGAGATAGTTTTTAAAGTACGACGCCAACAAAGCACTATTTTTATGGTGAATTGCCTAATTTAAAAAAAAAACATCGTATCCAATGCGACAATTGGTTTGCTTTTTTTTCTGACGTTTGCAATAAATCGATTTTGTTTGTGACAGAAAACGTATGATAAATAATTTCATAACGCCAGAGATTATTCATTACGCCAGAGCTTACAAATACATATTGCCTATAGTACTTGCAAATAATGTAACTTTCTATTAGTGAAAATTTTTTAAAATCCATTCAGTAGTTTTGGCGTGAAAGAGTAACAAACATACATCCAGACATCCATACATCCATACAAACTTTCGCCTTTATAATATTAGTAGGATTTAATACTGTTTTTTGTTTCATTTCATGTATTTTTTTTTAAATTATTGTATTCAATTTATTATTGTTTTTTTTTTACTGGATCTTATTAAACTGTAAAATGGGGGCCTTAGTACGGGTAAGGCTTCCAGTGAGGCCCACATTGAAAATAATGTTTAAAAACATAAAATATTATTGAATCAATATATTTCTGTTTATTATTTATATTATCCTTATGGTACTTGTTTTATATAAAAGCCCTGAGGGGGTGATAAGTGAATAAAAAATTCGAATGCAGTTAACACGCGGTAGAAGCGAAACTTTACCAAAACAATCTCAAACTATGAAGAACCAAGGAGCTTTGAAAAGTGAGGTCGTAATCAAGGCGGCCAATGATTGAGATATAAAACGGAAATGACGCTTTCCGTTTTATATCTAATTTTTTTCAACTAATAGGAGCCTTTATAGGAATTTATGCTTCGCAGGTGCTATAATGCGTCATTTCCGTTTCATCCGAATTCCAAATCACAACGGGGCTATAGACATACTTCAAAAATAAATTGTTCATGATAAAACCAAAACTTTTTTAACATGCACGTTCCCTGTGAATGCGGATAGAAAAAATCAATTTCAACCTCTCCTAATTGTCTGCTGCACGGAAACAAGAAAAATCGTTAAACTTTTTTGTGTTGGTAAAATTTCCGATATTCAATTTTGTACAAAGTTTTCAGCTGAACCGATTTTATTTAACAAAACCAATATTTAATCAAATCTCTGACAGTGACAAAGATTTTTGAAAATATTGTTTTGTTTTTGCCGCGATAATTAATTCCAGTATCAGCTTCATCTACCATCGTTCTCTTTCTTCAAAATCTTTAAAGAATCGACAGCGGTTCGCGTATTATGATTCCTTAGAAGAAGTTTGCCCTTTTTTTCACGGGCAAACAATAGTTTTCTTTATTGTTTTTTTTTTCTTTAGCAAAACTGAGTTTTTGCTGGATTCAGAGTAATATTGAAGAATCCCGCACAGCCAAACAATAAAGAACGCTTTTAGCGATAGACATTTTCAGAGTTGAAAGGGCAAAAATACAAGAAACTTTTGAGCGAACGAAAGGTTTTTTGTATGCCGCATCAGCTTTTCTCTGTGGAATTTCAGATATTGACTTTCAACGATAAATACTTATTACGGAAAAAATATGCTTCCGTTTGGAATATTTTCGGGAGTTCAATTTTTGCAACAAACTTTTTACGTACCAGATTATATCAGGGCGTTTAATAGAAAAAAGATTTATTTTATCAACAAAAAACATGGATTACCATAAAAATCATTCCAATAAAAATATATGTATAAATCCAAACTAATTTTGTTTAATTATTTCGTGTTATTGTTTTACACCGTTATTGGTTAGTTAATATTTTTTATTCGTTGTTATTTCTTTGCAAGTTTTACGTCAATCATCTGCTGTGTTATATACATATACTGTAAATAAAATGTTTAAAAAATAGCGCATTTAGTTAAGTAGGTAGTAGGTACTACAAGAGTTTCATTCGATTTGGGAGCAGTTGGGACGCTTGTTTTAAAAAAATATATCATCACTTCAGTTGACAACGTCCATCGAGAGAAATAAAAATATAATCGTTTATTTTTTTTAAATTTAATTTAAAAAAATAAACGATTACGTAAGAAGGTATGTATCTAATTGTAGTTTGTTGCCGTACCTACCTGCGTAAATGTAAATAAAACATCCATTCTTAGTGTGAATATCTCACCTGAGTTCCAGCTGCTCCCGACTGGAGCCAGTAAGACTATGGCATCCCCTGTTGTGGTATGT
Source organism: Limnephilus marmoratus (assembly GCA_917880885.1). NCBI lineage: Eukaryota > Metazoa > Arthropoda > Insecta > Trichoptera > Limnephilidae > Limnephilus > Limnephilus marmoratus. Next base: position 24,218,440 of record OU862923.1, on the reverse strand, counting down.
TGTGAGGCTGGAGAGAAAGAAGATGGGGAAGAAGGGTGGGGAAGTAAATTATTCAGATACGGTCACCAAATCAGGTTAAAGCCATTTCAAGCGACGTTTCATTTCTGAATCTTGGTTTTTCACCAAGGCAATAATGAGACTCTTCCACCGGGGTACGTGCCGCAAATATACCTACAGTATAATATTTTTAATTAATTAATTGTGAAACAACTTCTTCTTATTCTTCTCGTGCCCTGTCCGCTCAAAGGACGTTGGCTATCATGTTGGCCATGCAAACTTTGTTTACTGCGGTCAGGAAACAGTAAACTGGCCAAACCATTGTCTCAGGTTTTTCAGCCATGACGTTCTCCTTCTTCCACGGCCACGTCTTCCGGCAATCTTTCCCTGTTTTATGAAATGCAAGATCTCATACTTCTCTGAATATCTCATCACATACCCAAGATATTGAAGTTTTTGGATTTTTATTATTTTAATAACTTCTTTTTATTTATTCATCCTAACCATTCTTCTTCTTCAATGGCGCTACAGCCCATTTCGAGCCTTGGCCTCCTTCAAAATAAGCCTCCACCGCCCTCTGTCCTCGGCCGTCGTCTTCCAATCTGCAACATGGAGTAATCCTCTTGCATCCTTCCTGACATCATCCTCCCATCTCAGTCTAGGTCTGCCCGCCTTTCGTTTATCTCCCGGGTGTCCTGTCAGAACCTTCTTCGGTACTCGTGTGCTTGGCATTCGGTGCACATGTCCGGCCCATCTTAATCTTTGGTGGCATTCGGTGCACATGTCCGGCCCATCTTAATCTTTGGTATTCATCCTAACCATAACATCTTCATTTGTAACTCTGTCCATCCAGCTTATTTGGAGTATTCTTCTGTAGATCCACATCTCGAATGCCTCATGTCGTCTTGTCAGTTTTTCAGTAAGCGTCCATTCCATAAAATAATACCGAAAACACGTAGCATCTGACCATTCGCATTCGTAATCCAAGGTTGAGACCATGACTGCAGAAAATCTTTTACATGCGGATAAAGGTTGCACGAGCTTGCTAAATGCGTTATTTGATTTCAACCAAAGAATTTCTGAACCAACACAAACTATTAATTAAATAAAATTTACTTTCGCACGCCAGGGCTTGACCTCACGACCTCCCGATTGCTAGTTGAGAGTCTTACCTTTCGGCCACTGAGGCCGTCACGTATTATAATCACGTGAACATTGATAGTAACCACTCGGACACATTAGCTTGTTTCACGATAATTTATTGTTGCCATCATACATACCGTATGTATGACGTAGAGCCGTACCTGACTTAATAATTAATAAATGGAAATTAATACCTATTATGCCATCATTTCTATTAAAAAAAATAATCCACGTTAGTAACAGAATAATATTCTGTTATTTCATAAATGTTTTTCAATAAACTCGTACTTATATATTTTTCTGTCTACAAAAATTGTTTTGATAAAAGGTCAAAGAAATCAAAGGTTGCTTGGCTGAAAAGACTTAGGTAGCAGTATCATTGAAATAATTCAGTAGGTGGTAACCTGAATATTTCCTACCCTCTGAAAACCGGCAGAACCTTTTGCATTTTTTCACTGATAACAAATTCACACAAAATTTTCTATTCAGAAGGTACTTAGAGACAAAAGAAATTCCTCTTTGCACACGTGCCACAAGCTATAGAAAAGGAAATGTCTGGACCCCTCATTTAGGGACGGGTAGATTTTTTTAATGAAAAGGTTCCATATACTCTTATGATCTTTATTGGTAAAAAAAGAAAATTCCTTAGGTTTCGTTTCCAAGCACGTATTACAGATTACGTACATATTGCCAATAAATGTTTTCCATCAATGACGAATGATCTATAATAATTTGCTAGGGCCAGGCAATAAGTAATGCCTCCTATTTTTTTTTCTTCTTTAATTGTCAAGTAATAAAAAAGCAATTACAGGGGTCGAAAACCACAGTATTGACAATTAATTTATTATTTTTCAATATTATATAAGTCAATTTTCACAGTTTTGGTCCATCTTTTAACAAGGGCATGTATCACAGTGTTGTAAAAGGCACGGTCATATCCAAAACACCATCGCCACAACTTTCCCCGCCGATCTCACAGTTTTGATTTTTTTTCCTTGGTGACTTTGTGTCATGCCATTCGAGTGCCTCTTTGATTCATGTTAGCCCGCTTTTCGTCTCCGGTCACAATTTTGTCCAGAAACTAAGAGCTGCAAGTGTTGTGAGACCATTGTTTTTCTTGTTTCTTTATTCTGGCCGGTAAAGTTTCTTGGAACCCACCTTGCAAAACTTTTGTTGAAAAACCAGTTGTCGAATAATCTTCATCATACTGCCTTTACTGAAGGAGAGAATGCGACATCTGTAGTTATCTGGGGTCACCACGAATGAGTGCAGTCGCTGCAATCAACGGTCTGCGCCGCTCCGCTTTTCCTGTTTGTTGTTCCTTTTGGTGTTTGTCCTCCAGTTGGTTACAGTAACGAACCCATCTTCTAGCAATGCTGACGTCCACTGTTGCATCATGGTACACATTTTTCAGACTTTCATGAATGTGAGTTTTTGCGTTTCACCTTCTAAAGTCAAGAATCAATCACAGAACGCTATCTTTTACGAACGTCGATGTCGGCCATTTTGCAAGCGACAGCTGTGCTGCCACCTGTTGACGCAAAAAGTTACTATTGCAGCAGATTGTAGAAGAATGTTTGAGGAATAGCATCAAATTCAAAATTTTCACCTAACTAACTTTATTGAAGTAGAAAAAATCGGAGGCATTACTTATTGACTGACCCTCGTATATTTATAAAGCCTGAATTTGACTTAGCTGTGTTACTAAATTTTGTTTTTTAATATAAGTTGATATCCACCCATCTTTTTTGTACCTATTCTAATTTTTTTTCCTTTACTAAGTAAATGTGTGGAGTCATTGGTTGTAATGTTATTTTAGCCGTATGTACATACGTGAGTATTAAAAAATTTTCTTATGCAGATGCCCTCCATGGTCGAGGGGTAAGGCCAATCCAAAGATCGCGAGATCAAATCCCGGCATGCGCAAATAAATTTTATTTGATTAATATGTGTTATTTCACAATTAATTCATTTAAAGTAATATTATGAAGTATATTTGCTGCACGTTCCAGAGTGGTAGATACTCTCAGTATAGCCCTGGTGTAAGACCACCATTCAGAATTGAAACGTTGCTTGAAATGGTTTTAGCCGTGTTTGGTGACCAAATCTGAATAGCCAGGTATTTCCACACCTTCATCTTCCCTCTCTCCCTGCCTTCCCTACTACCTTCATCCGCGCAACCTACCCCAATCGGGGATTCCACTGGCTCCTGACGGGAGCAGTTGGGACTCTTGTGCGGACTGTGCGGTACACAAATAAAAAAAAAAATTATATCATTGTAATGTTATATTGCACTAGAACCCCAACTGCCCGAAGCCATAGGGACTACGGCAATCCCATTTGGGATGTGAAGTGAGGCTGAATGAAATGGGGAAGGGAAGGAAATTTGGATGAGAAAATTTAGGAAATACCTACCTGGTTATTCAGATCTCGTAACCATGGTCATTTAATAATAATAATAATAAAATAAAAATTTCGTCAATAGATTTTTACAATTTTATCCATTTTGTTTAGTTATCTTAGTATGCTGCTGGCGGTGGCAAAAGTGATCATTTTGTAGTGTGTGATATATGTAGGTATACTCGCACACCGCGCTCGCTCGGGAAGGACAGGTGTAGAAGGCGGTAAACCCCATAATACTATACGAGCGAAGCCGGGGGCAAAAGCTAGTATATAATAAATTTTAAATTTTAAGTGTGTATGTGTATGAAGGTATATGTATGTATATGTATATATATATATATGAATATACATGTATGTGTGGGTATGCATAAATACATGTTTATGTAAGTATATAAATATGTATGTATGTGTGCATGAGTGTATGTATTTATGTACATACATATCAGCTACCTTACTTATTTGTGTTTATTTTCCAGGCAACTTTGGCAATTTGTGAGTAATTGGAAACATTTCTACCAATTTTTTATATAACTTTACTTAAATATGTTAACCTACACTTACTAGACTTCATTTCAATATAACTATCTTCCATTGGTCACCATGATACAGGCAGCTGCCTAGTATGGTGACCTAATGTATCTTCTCATTAATCATGTAACATGTACTTATAAATAAATATAACAAATCATGTAAATCAAAATTCAAGGACGGTAATAAACGATTATTTTAATCTGGAATTGGACGGTTTAATTTGTGTGAAATTCTCACATTGCAAACAAATTTAAAATATTGCGATTTACAACACTCTTAGTAGAGTGTCATTTCTTAAGTACCTAGATACTCTGAGGTATTCTGAAATAAAAATTTGTACCTCTAAACTTCTAAGTACGAACTAACCTGATGCAATACTATTATAATAAACACATTAACCACAGTAAACAGTACCTTTGTGACAAATGTTCCTCGACGCTATTATTATGCAGTTCACACATTCATATCGCGTCCACGAACGCTGCATAACAATGTCATACAATCGCTTCGGTTCAGGGTAGTACCAAATCAAATCGGCAGAGTCACTTGCAATAGTTTATTAATTTGATAACGTAGTAATGAGATGCTGTGTGGGGGGTCTTTTTAAGAAAAGATGGAGAGGAAGTTCTGGGAAAGAAAAGGGTATGAGGGGGAGTAGCGATCTAGGGGTCAGTGTAAACAAGAGTGACGGACGTATGAATCCATCCCTTCCGCTGCGGTGCAAGTCTATGGATCGAGAGAGACCAATGGTGAGGTCAAAGGTTCTCCTCATACCCGGCCCCTACATCGCAGCTAGTGGGCAAGCGCTTCCGCCGCCAAGGTCTGAATACACCTCGCCTGATGAACCCGAGCACCTCTGCTAAATCAATAAACGCAGTGAACCATTTGGGGTGACCTATGGCAGAGGTGTTATCCAATAAATGGTTCCTGTACCCATTTTATACAAAGCATAGATAATAATTATGTGAATTATATTTTACCATTGTGGCGCGTCCGGCACAATACAGAATTGTATGATATATATAAGGCACTTAGCATCTCAACACATATGAGACTCCTCAGGCTGAGATGGGCTGGGCATGTACAGAGAATCCCAAAAAGAATTTTGACTGAACATCCAGGTGGAAAGAGAAAAGTGGGAAGACCCAGACAGAGGTGGGAAGACGAAGTAAGAGGGGATGCAGCACAGCTTCTCCAGGTACCAAATTGGAAGTCAGCCGCTGAGGACAGGAGGAGTTGGAGGCGACTGTTGCAGGAGGTCAAAGCTCGATATGGGCTGTAGCGCCATCGAAGAAGAAGAAGATATTTTACCATTATTTAAAGAATTATGGAAGAAACGCATGTTCTTCACTTTTTTACTTTACGTTATTACTTTTTAAAGTGAAACTTCTTTAACGCCGCTAGTGACTTGAAATTCGGGTGAAACGGAAACGAGTCACCATTCAGTTCCACACAAATACTCGGTTCTAACATAATTCTGTATTATTGCATCTCAGCACGTGCCTTCCATAGCCTAGTTGGCAAGATGCCTGATAGGTGCCCGGGCCAATAACAAAAGTAAGTATGAATGTGAATCAAGTAAAGAGTGTGTTGCGAGACAGTATTGCATTGTTTTCTATCTCCGTCTTAAGCCTCATTAAGTTGGCATTGTTTTACCAACCCACTATCATCAGATCAAGTCTCGGCGGCCAGAAAGACAGACATCAAGCGAACGGGAGTTCGAATCCTACGAAATCCAAAAAAAAAAACATTTTTATTTTATGAAATCAACATCCAATCATCAAACCACTTTAAAAAAAACATGCAAAAGAAAAAAAAGCGACATCTAGCGACTTTCTAGTTTTACTTCTACCGCGTGTAAATTACACAGGCATCACACATCTGCCCTGAAGATGGACATTGTAACGCTGTCCGAAACGTTGGCTAAAGGAGGAGGTAGCGCAACACGGCATAACACCCCAAAAACAAATAACAAAAATACTTTTGGCCGTGAAAATCTAAAATCATATCTACACAGACACACCAATTTTTTTAAATTTAGTTTTATTAAGTTTGGACACAGTTATACATATAAGTAATTACATATTACATGGTTGCATGAACCAGCAAAGTTTCTGCAAAAATTACCTACCTGTTTACCACAAGAACCTGTATGAATTGCGCGCAGGTAAAAAGGCCAACACGCCTCTGTCCCCTCCGCTGTGATTTGTATCAAGTACAGAGACGATCGGTTGACGATAGTTGGGTAAAGTTAACGTTGCGCAGTGAAGTTAGCGGAACCTCAAAGACATAAATTAAGGGCTCGTATTGTGCCCTTAAACAGAGGAATGGCGGTCCGTGTTGTCAAGAGGATATTGTAAATTCTCCATTATGTTGAGGTTCAAAAGCAATGACGTTAATACACTGGGTAGGACCTTTCGACACAGTTGTTTTTGTTAAATAAAACCAAATTCTTAAAAGACAGGAGCCTGTATGACAGCCTTTTGTAGAGAGGAATGTTGAGAGGTGGAACTTAATTACGATGGGTTTGATGAATTGATTTAGAACTATGTACCATACAATGAAATGAAAGGAGATTGTGAACAGTAGTTAGTTGACTGAAGATATCTTGCTAGTTTTGAGATAAGATCATAAGATTCTATTGTAATATTGTACTGTAACATTGTACCCATTGTGACAATGTGTTATAAGAATGAAATCTAAGACTTTTTAACGCATTTTTACATTAGCTTCCTGTGTTAACCTTGCGGATGCTTCGTAGAGGATAATATTAAGCAAAGGAAGGATACTGGGAAGGAAAAATGAATGAGGGGTGAATAGGGATCAGTAAATATATAATCTTGTGGTAATTAATGACGGCCGGCGTAGTCCAGACGTAAGGCTCTTGACTCGCATTCCGAAGGTCGCGGGATCGAATCCCGGCGTGGAAAATAAATTTTATTTGATTAATTTGTGTTATTTCACAATTTATTCATTTAAAATAATGTATTGTATATTTGCGGCACGTTCCAGAGTGGAAGATACTCTCGGTATCGTCCTGGTGTAAGACCACCATTCCGAATTGAAACGTTGCTTGAAATGGAATTAGCCGTGTTTGGTGACCAGATCTGAATAGCCAGGTACTTTCCCACCTTCCTCTTCCCTCTTCCCTATTCCCTTTCCCTCCCCACTACCATAGTGTCACTGGCTCCAGACGGGAGCAGCTGAGACTCTTGTGAGGTATCACTATAAAAAATATATATATATATATAGAGTTCAAGAGTGAGGGACGTGTGAATCCATGTCTCCCAATGCGGTGTAAGGCGATGGGTCGAGATAATCGTGCTGGAAAGATAAAATGGTCTCCCTCAATCAGTCTCCCTATCAATATATTATAGCTGAATACCCCTGCGTTACCCGGTCTTTGTGCAGAGTTTTTCGAAAGCATTCCTCTTATTTTGAACTTCAGGTGTGCAAAATTTCTTCAAGAAGTACCAACATTCTGCTTTAAGCGATGGGATAACGAAATCTCATAAATTTAGACAGTGACCCTTTTTCTTGTTTTGAAGGTCAAGTGTGCAAAATTTCATCAACCTCGGAATAAAACTGTAAATGTGTATGCAAATCAAACCCACGCCGCCCGCTGCCCGCTACAGATTTTATTTTTATTTCGGAAATAATATTACAAAATAACTTACGGATAATTACTAGTGACCATAGACACAGTAGCGTAGCGAGGGGGGCGGGGGGGCGGTCCGCCCTGGGTGCCACCCAACAGGGGAGTGACACTCGGCCCTGGAAAAAAAAATTATACGCCACCAAAACCCGGGCATCCCTTATAAGTCTCCAAATGGTTCCTGGGAGCCGTGGTATTTTCATCCGCCTCTCAAATTGACTGAGTAGTAAAGTTGTATTGTAGGATTGTATCATTGTAGGGGTGTATTGTAAGGTCGCGTTGTTTTTTTGTGTTGAATGGTTTGAAACGACGCTTCACCTAGATGAAAGAAGGTCCTTGTTTCGGACCCGTTCCAACGGATTGATGCGCTAATTACTAACGAATTACGGAACAACAAGTTCATGAAACTCCGGGTCCAAACTACTCGGGATTACTGTAACGCTTATGTTTTCCTATTCAGAGGGTTCTTAAGAAGATTAAGAAAATATTTCAAAATAAACTACGCCCTTAATGACTCCAGTAAGAAATTGTTAGTGTTTTAATTGTTGAATTAATAGGCAGGATTATGTGCTCGGCAGGATCGGGAACGTCGTATTAAAATTATTAAGGATAAACTGTAAATTAATACCATAAGACAAAATTGGAAACACTTTGAAAAAGATATATGATTTTTTTCTCAAACTCATCCACCTGCTCCAAATACTCACCATTCACAACTATGTTGCACATTGTTTTCATACTCTCTCTTTCAAATACCATGACTTTAGACTTAATTACGAGTTCATTCATTTTTTTAAATTAAATAAATTCCCTCAGGGCCTATGTTATATTTAGGATTACTGGAAGGAGAGGAGGAAGGAGAAGAGGATTTGGGAAGGAAAACGTTATATGGGCCGGGCAGAAATATAAGGGTCTGTGTTTCGAAGAGTGACGAACGTTTGTATTCATTTCTACCACCGCGGTGCGGGTCGATGAACGTGAGAGTCCTGTTTAACAAGTAAAAAGATCTCCCTTAAGAGGGCATTACCAGAGAAAGCCGGAAATACGTCATTTTCAAAAAAGTTTTTAGACGTATTGACTCTTTTCCACAAAAAATTATAAATGGATTTCGAAAGATTGTTCTTTTACAGGGTGGCGCAGATGGATCGGGTGGTTTTGAAGTGGACTGTACGTCTGGAGTGGGGGAGCCAGGTGTTCGGAGGTCTTCGCGCTGTGGTGGGGGGGACGGGAAGTTTCAGTTGCAGACTCAGACTCACAGACTGGCAGTCAGTGAGTCAGTCGCGATGGCTACGTGGTCCGTTGAGCATCGTGTTTTCGTAGTGGAAGAGTTTATACGCAATAACGAGTAAATTGTTGCTGTGACGCGTGCCTTTCGCCGGCGTTTCAACATCCCACCTCGCGGTAGTGTTCCTAAGCAAGACACAATATTGAGTTGGGTGCATAATTTCCGCACTACTGGTTCATGTGCTCCAAAATGGACGTCTAGACCTCGAACAATAAGAACGCCTAAGAAGTGGAGCGTGTGAGATGCGATGTCATTACGAGCCCACGTCGATCAACGAGACATCGTGCTCAAGCTCTTGGAATGTCACGTCGGAGCCTTCAAAGGATTCTTAACAAAGAACTAAAATTCCACCCCTATAAAATCATGGTGGTCCAGAAGATTCTCCCGATTTCAGAAGATTCTCCTGATTCTCCAGAAGATTCTCCAGAAGATTCTCCCGACTCCAAGAATGCGTCGCTCGAGAAGGAGGGCATGGATGTAATTTTTAAAAACTAACTTTACAAATTTTTTGTTAATAAACTTCCATTGTAACTACACGTTTTGCACTTTATTTCAATCCAATACCTTTAAAATTGACAGTTTGACAAGTATTTTAAAACCACCCGATCCATCTGCGCCACCCTGTATCTAGCATTCGTATGTAATAAATTTTTAGATTTTTTTTTAATTTTTAGTATAATAAGGTTATTCCATAGGTCGTTGGCAGATTTGTTAAATTATCAAAAAAGTTTTTGTATTATACCACACCCATTTCAAATAATGTAATCATGCAGTAAAATAAATCAATACATTATCTAGCAGAGTTATGTATTAGAATTTTAATTTTAGTTTCAGTAAAATCATTAAAAAATATGTACGTACATGTGTCTCTTGAAAAAAATTGGTCCATTTGTGTATTTATTTCCGCACTTACAAACTAATATATTTCAGAATTTTTTTACATTCTTATTAAATTTAGACATTATTGAAAAATGATAAATACTTATTATCAAAAAATAACTACAAAAAGTACACTATTTTAATAGTTTTATCATCACGCCTTTCAGCATTTTTGGATGAAGGTATAAATTAAAGCTAATTTGGATTGAAATAAATTCCATATTGAGTTATAATTTAAAAAAGCTGGTACGGAGAATAATTAATCTTTCTCATTGTAACCGCCCTGCATGATCGGAAGAACAACTTTCGACGAAATGTGGATTTTCGTCCGCTGGCTGGTTAAACGCTCTTAACAACAGTCTCTCCAAAACCAGCTTATACGCATCCGCGTCACACCTCTGCCATAGGTTACCCCAAGTGGTTCGCTACATTTGGTGACTTAAAAGGGGTGTCCGGGTTCATGGGGTGAGGTTAGTCTAGGTCTTAGAGGCGGATGACCTGGACACACTGAACCCTAGATTCCTACCCACCCCTTAAACCCATATCCTTCCTAAAACTCTTCTCTCCTTCCTTTCCTTAAAAAAAACCCTCCACACAGCGTCCCCAAAGATGACATAGGCCTTGATGGATTTTTTTTCTTCAGGGCCTCCTGTGTGGAGCTCATGTAAAAAAAAAACCGGTACTCAGACAATCATTGCCCCATGAACCCGGGCACCCCTGCTAAGTCGCCGAATATAGATAACTACTTGCGGTCACCTGTTGGTGGCAGAGGTATTAGTTATCCATTGAATGATTCGCGAGGCGGCGGTACTTGTATCCGCCTCCCAAACTCTTTTGAATACTTTCATCGTTGGGGATAATGTTAAAAAAAATTGATCTCTTTTCTCTACCTAACACTCTCCTATCCTCTTTTTTTATCAAATTTCCCACTGCAAAACTTATAGTTGGTACATAAATAATTTTTTAAATTCTCAATATCGTAGTCATTTATTAATGTTGTTTTAACAATTATTTTGAACTATTTTCCATATGTACCTATTATGCAGACTTTGATCGCTAAAACGTTCTAATTTGCAATTAGGGAGGCGGGAATGGGTACCGCTGCCCCGGAAACCTTTATTGGATAACCAACACCTCTGCCATAGGTCACCCTAAGTGGTTCGCTATGTTTGGTGACTTAACAGGGGTCTAGGTCTTGGAGGCGGATGACCAGGAGACACTGAACCCCAATCTACATCCATCCACCATCCACCATCCACCCCTCCTACCATCCTACCCATCCCTTAAACCCTTTTCCTTCTCAGAACTCTCCTCTCCTTCCTTTCCTTAAAAAACCCTCCACACAGCATCCCCAAAGATGATATAGGCCCCGAGGGAAAATATTTTCCTCAGGTCTCCTGTATGGAGCTCATGTAAAAAAAAACTAATATAATTTTTTTTTTTTTGCCTATTATAAACTCGTTAATCTATAAGTAGTATCGTTAATCTATAAGTAGGATTTACTTTAGAGGCACGATTACAATAAACCAAATAAATAAAGTTTAAAAAATATGTGTTTTTATAAAGATTTCAGGCATAAAACTATCAGCACTCTTTCTGAAGACGCCGGTAATCCGTTAGAGGAGATATATCCTGGCCGAGGTGCCTCTCCTGTAGGCTTCGAAGTCGTAAAGATAATCCTGCCGCATCAAAACACGTTGCGCCCGCGAAAGCGCTGCAGTGTCATAACTTACCCTGTCAGGGGCTTACGTCGGGGCCTTGCGGTACGCCTTGCAATCTTACAAGGTGTTTCAGTTGGGGCAGGTCATTACGTTATTATATCAGGGTGGCTTATGGGAGTGACTAGATTACACGTGAGCAATGATGTGAACACTGTTATTCGCTGGATGGAAATAAATAAAATAACAGAAATTAATCCAAACTATTATTTATTTAAACAATGTGTGCTGGTTTTGGAAGGGGGAACAAAATCGCTGTCATAAGTTGAATTGTCGGGGGCTTTTTGCAGTACTTTTATAAAAAATCCTGCAATCTTACAAGGCGTTTCATTTGGGACAGATCGTTGCGTTATTATAGCAAGGTAACTTATATGGGAGTGACTAGATCACATTTGTATGATCTAGTGACACCTGTAAATATTGATTTTAATTTTTTACTCCAAATAATGCCAGAAATCACTGGTTAAATAAAGTGCCCCTTTACTGATCTTAATAAAACAAATAACAAGAAATAACGGTGTTTTTAAAAGAGTATAAAATCGATGTGTTGTGGCGGTTTTACCACAGGGGATATTTATAACTGCATTCATTGGCTCTCTGACACTATAAGCAGTTTATGTCTCTACTATATTAAAATTCGGAGATATGGGAGGTTAGTATGGAGGTCGGGTGTTTGAATGAGGGTGGGAAATTTCTATACCAAAAGCTTAAAAATTTCCTGGCGCTCAAGGTTCAATTAATATTGTCGATCATTAATGTATTGTGGTTGTAGATATTAGATTTATTATTATTAGAATAACGAGAGATATATAGGCATTCAATTAAAATCAAACCACAAATGAATGGTTGAGTTTGTAATGTACCTACGGTTCAGTATTGTTTGTTTGACATACCAATACCCAACGAGCACTTCACTTTTTCATTATAATTATTTCGTTCCTGGCTGTGTTAAAACTTCCCATAAATAAATGAATAAGTTTAACCCTTTCAAACCCTACTTATTTCCAGAAAATCTTGATTTTGAAATTGCTAATTTGGAGCGAATAAAATTGAGGGTTTTCGTTTTCCAAATCTGACAATACCAACTACTGGCTACTAACTATTTTTTTAGGCCGTAGCCGTGTTAGGTGTATTTTGAGAGGTTTAGTTTGTATTTACTCGATTTCCGCATGATGTAAATGGATAACCCATGTACATCGTCATCAAATCCATTATAGATTTGTTATGCAAGTTTTATGTAAACTATTTGAAATAGACGTGGGCAAAATTGAATGACCGAATTAAATGAATAAATTCAATCTTGTGACACACTCAATCTAATTCTCAATTTCAAAAGGAATCGATTCTTCATTCCTTATCTTTGGCCTTGCATCCTACGATTTTTAACGACACCATACATTTTTAAATTCCATTTATTTTACTGTTAAATTATTTCAATGAATGATGTGTTCTGTAAACGATTTAAATATTATATTGTTTTATAGGTATTTAAATATTATTAAACGGGCCGCGCGCCGCGAAGTGGTCGACGGACGGTATTGTGAACGACTCGCCTATTACGATTGTATTCCGCTACCGCCGCGCCGCCATTCTAAAAACACCCGAACACCCTAAGTCCATGTCCCAAAATGGCCAAAACGCGGCCGCGATTCATCCGGGTTGCCCGAGCATCGCTTTCACGCAAGGAATTAATCATTTATCCTAATCAATAATCCTGAGATTGTCCTAAGGTCCTCGCCGTCCCAGGTCCGTGTTCAATGACCGCGTCCCAGATCTAGTCTGTCGAAATCGAGATTGTCCGATTCCGACAGACAGAGGAATTAAAACAAAAGTCTTTTTTCACTTGTGACGTCATGGTCTTTTGTAAATCTCAGACCTAGAAATGACGTCAGGCGTCATCGTCACGTCAATGTCACGATATGTCCCAAACGCATCCCAGTCCTAGGTCCGCAGCTCGCGAATAAATCAAGTCACTGCTAGGTAAGACACAAAACATTAGTCAAAAGTTACTAATTCATTCCTCAATGCCAGCCCTTAATCTGTCCGCGCGGTTAATTTATTCCCCCGCGCGCCAAGCCGTCAATTTCATTACATAGTTAGTCGAAAACTTTCGGCGTTGAATCTGAACATCAGCTAGAAAAGTGAGAAGCTAAAATGATGCTTATCGGTTTTTTGGTACGTACGAAAGATATTGTACCTATCTACTTTTAGACGTAGATCTTGGGTCGATATAATATGTAAATTTGCAGATATTATAAGGCCAATTAGCTGTGGTTAGCTGTCATAAAATACTCAACTTAATGTTAAAATGTATGTTTATATTAGATCACGTGAAATGGAACAAAATTATAAGTTTAATAAATAAAACAAAATCAATAAAACTTTTAGGGTGAAACGAAAACTTGTATAATTTTAAGATAATATAATTGCTAGCAATAAATACATTTTACATACGAAAAATTACGACACTAAAAAAAGACAAACAATATAGGATTTAGCCTGCGAGATAATGAGATAGAATAATCGGTCTCCTCTTTGTGTGGTGTTTCGTAGCCTATTGGTCTCCTCTTTGTGCGGTGCTTTGTAGCTTCCCCACTCATTGCTATTTTAAAAACCGATGAAACGAAAAAGCGACACTAAAAAGAGTCAAACACATTAATCTATAGGTTTTAGCCTGCGAGATAATGAGATAGAATAATCGGTCTCCTCTTTGTGCGGTGTTCCGTAGCCTATTGGTCTCCTCTTTGTGCGGTGCTTCGTAGCCTCCCCACTCATTGTGATTTGAAAACCGATGAAATGAAAAAGCGACACTAAAAAGAGTCAAACACATTAATCTATAGGTTTTAGCCTGCGAGATAATGAGATAGAATAATCGGTCTCCTCTTTGTGCGGTGTTCCGTAGCCTATTGGTCTCCTCTTTGTGCGGTGCTTCGTAGCCTCCCCAGTCATTGTGATTTGAAAACCGATGAAACTAAAAAGCGACACTAAAAAGAGTCAAACACATTAATCTATAGGTTTTAGCCTGCGAGATAATGAGATAGAATAATCGGTCTCCTCTTTGTGCGATGCTTGGTAGCCTATCAGTCTCCTCTTTTGCGGTACTCCGGGTACTCCGTGGCCTCCCGGTCTCGTGTACGGTGTTAGCTTCCCCATTCATTTAATTTTTTTTGTTTTGTTTTTGGTTGCAATGTCGAAAAGGTGGAAAGATTTAGATACCTCGGCAGTATACTCACGGAGACTCTTAACCCAGATGTAGAGGTTAGGTGCAGAATTGAAGCAGCAAGAACTGCGGCAAATGAATCCCTCTTCTGAAATCAATTTAAAACTAAGGCAGAGAATGCTGTGGATGGACATGGACCTTGAAAGTAAATACCATGAACAGGTTAGAGGCTTTTGAAATGTGGCTTCACCGGAGAATGCTCAAGGTCCCATGGACCGACATGACCGACATGATCGATACAGAAATTCTCAGGCGGGCTAGAGCAGATAGAGAACTGCTTACATTGATAAAAATCAAGAAGATTTCATATTTGGGTCACATACTTTGAGGGGAAGTATCACTTGCTCCAATTAATATTGAAAGGCAAAATAGAGGGTCGCCGAGGGTCTGGTAGGAGACAAATGTCTTGGCTACGAAATGTACGGGAGTGGACCGGCTTTAGAAGTGTAGAAGAGCTATTCCGGAGAGCGCAAGACAGAGAGACATTTTCCAGAGCGATCGCCAACGTCGGGGGGACCTGGGGTCCTAGCACACTGAAATCGTTATCTTTACAATATCGAATCGACATGGCATAGCAACCGACGATTTTGTACCGAACCGATATTGATAAGCAATGTAAGGTAATCAAAAAGAAATTGTTATACGCTGGCAACACTTGAGGTACTTTCTATGTAGCTGTCACAATGTCTATGGAATCGGAGTTTTAGACCGGGAGCCGGTACACAAACCTTACGAGTACACGGATGAAACTACTTTGAAGTGATAATGGACATTTAGTAAGCCTTAAAAAAGCTGGTGTGCCGCGCCTCTTGGCAGATTCCGCGCAGTCAAATTCTTCAATGGGATGGTTTAGAATCTAGACTACAGTTTTTCGTTGATTTCATTCGTGTACTCGATGACGTAAAATTTACTAATTTTTTTTTTTTTTTTTTTTTTTTTTTTTTCTTTTCTTTATTCATAATATAACTTTTTATACAGTTTTTACAGGTGGTTCGACTACCATGCTAGGCACATGCCCGTATTATGGTAGTCGAATTATTAATATATAATTATATAAATGCAAGAATTGTTATTGGTTAATTAATATATAGTTTAGTTAGGTACAATGTTTTTATATAACAACGACTCCTTTAAGTGGTTTCAATAAGGTAGATTTATATAATAATAAACATATAAAAACTGTTTCTGAAAAAATTAGAAAATACACAGATTTAGGAAATGAGATTAAAAGAATTTGGCATTCTCGGACTATAAAAATATTACCATTTGTTATTTCGGCCACTGGCATAATACCTAGGAATCTGATTCAAAATTTAAGCATATTAGATTTGTCAAAGAATTTGTATATAAAAATGCAAAAAGCAGTAATTTTAAATACATGTAGGATTACAAAAGATTTTTTAAATATTTATATTGAGGGATCAGTAGGATTTATAGGTTCAATTAGAAATGCCACAGAGCCGAACCCTCTGATATGAAAATATCTGGAGTCGGTGAATTATATTCCCATTTGGTCTCTAGTAGGTTGACATGTTGTTCTTGTATTGTTTTGTATTTATAATACTTATATAGTGCAATTGCATAACGTGGATTCACTAGATGATCATTTGGGGAAGTGTATGAAAGGGTTTAGTTTTTCCTTTTTTTTTTTTTTTTTGGGGGAAAATTTAACCCGGACATTTAAATCTGGTCCGTAAAACTATTCTTATTGTAGGCTGCTGTTTTGCTAAATAAAATAGGTACGTAAATACATGATAAGTAGACAAATAAATAATGACTCTACTTGTGGAGATGTTGAAAATAAGTCATCCAAATATAAATATTATTATGATAATTATCAAAAGATTTTTTTTTTGAATTTGAATTTGAATGTAATAAAAATTTAAAATAATAGTGATAAAGCAAATTTACTAACTTTAAAGTAAACTTAACTCGTTGACTTCAGGCATTTTTTAAAATAGTTCCTCCCCTTTGTAAATAACCAATCCTGTACACTTTTGCTATAAAGCTTATCAGTTTTCGATTTCCTAGTATTAATACTCAGTGAGTTGAACATTTTGGGGGCAATATAGGAGAACTGTCGCTGTGCGAAAGTTGTTTAAGTCGTAGGAATTATGCATTTTAGGTGTGACGAGTACCGAGTGTGAATTTTGTTTTGTGTTTTTTCCATCAAATCATTTTTCCATAGGAATATGAGAATTGTCTTTATATATAGTTGTCGAATGTCTAACACTGTGAATTTTTTATAAAGTGGTTCTGATGGGTGTGATGGGTTACATTTGAATATTATCCTTAGCAGAAGTTTTTGAATTAGGACTATGGGATATAGAATTGACATTGCACACCCTCCCCATCCCTCAATACCATACGTAGCAATTGATTGAAAAAGTGCAAAGTAAACACATCTCAGTGTTTGTAAGTTAAGAATAGATCTGAGAGAGTAGAAAATGTAGCATAATTTGCGAAGTTTTTTTGTTGTCGAATTGATGTGTGCCTCCCAACGCAGGTGTTCGTCAATAATAACCCCTAAGTACTTAATTTCGTTTGAAATTTTTAGGTCATTGCATGAACAGTTTTTGTGAAGTGATGTAGGCCTGTTAGGGTTCTGTGAACATGAATGTATGGTAAGTTTATGACAGTTTTGGGGGAGATTTGGTTTCTGTATAGAAAAAATTAGGTATTTTGTTTTATCAATATTAAGAGTAAGGAGGTTGGAATCTAACCAGTGTTTTATTACATTTATGCCATAATTTGCTTTTTCAAAGGTTGAATTCAAATTTTCACCTTCAAATACAATAACTGTGTCATCAGCGAAAGATATTATAGTGCCACCAGTATTCAAATTGCATAAAGAGTTAATGTATATTAGAAAGAGAAGTGGGCCTAATACACTGCCTTGGGGCACGCCATACGTGATTGGTAAACTTGAACTTCTGTATTCTTTAGCAGAATTGATAATAGTTGACTGGGATCTGTTTGTTAGGTAGCTCTTGAACCATTCAAGCGGAATCCCCTTTATTTCAATCTGCAGGAGTTTTTTCAGAAGTATGCGGTGAGATACAGTATCAAAGGCTTTAGCTAGGTCCAAGAATACAGCAAGGGGTTTGCGACTTTTATCGAGATTATTAGATATTAATTTAGTAAAAGCTGCAATTTCATCTGAGGCACTACGACCTTTGCGGAATCCGTGTTGATTGCTTGACAGGATTTTATTGTCTTCAAGAAATTTGTAGAGTCTTCGTTTTACCGTTTTTTCAATTATTTTTGAGATCGGACTCAGCAAAGATATTGGTCTGTAGTTATTCACGGATGATCTGTCCCCTGATTTAAAGACAGGAATTATTGTTGAATGCTTTAGTGTATTTGGGAAAAGGCCAGTTCGAAAACTTAGATTCGTGATATGTTCAAGGGGTTTAGTGATGATAGGTTTGAGGTGTTTAATTAGTTTAGTGGATATGTTGTCAATTCCCGTGGAGTGTGTATTTTTGAGTGAAGTGATGATTTCATTGATTTCTTGTTCTGTTGTTGGAGAGAGAATGAAAGGGTTATAAGTCATATTGTCCAGAGAGATATTGTTTGCAAGGCTATCTTCAGATGCTTTATTTTTATTAAGGATATTATTTGCTAGGTCTGATCCGATTGTGGAGAAGAATTGGTTGAAATGATTTGTGATTGTTTCAGAGTTTTCAGTTGCATTTGATGTTTTATCTGCGATGGTGATCTTATTTATGGGCGTTGTCACTTTTTCTGTGTAGCATATTTCTTTAACAATATTCCAGATTTGTTTGTTGTCATTAGCAGCTTCCTCTATCTGTTTCCTATAATAGTCTTCTCTGGCCGTACATGCTATTTTTTTACAAGCATTTCTGTAACGTTTATAGAATAAGAGAGATTCATAATCAGTAGGATTATTTTTACAGTACTTATGGAGTTTGTCACGCTTACGAATGCAGTGTAAAATACCATTTGTTATCCAAGGTTTTAGTTTAATTTTACGACTACTGTTGTTTGTGTTGGATGTAGCATTTTTTAGATGTTTATGAAGGATGTTGATGAGAGATTCACAGGCTAAATTTGGATCACCCAGTTTATAAAAATTTGACCAATTTTCCTCGGAAACCAGTTTGTAGAGGATATCATAAGAAATTTTCTTTAGTTGTATTGAAGATGCTGGTGGTTTTTGTATTTTATGGGAAATGGAGGTGATAGTGGCGTAGTGGTCTGTAACAGTGCATTGATATACTAAAGAATTGATATTTAGTTTGCATTTGGCAAAAACGTGGTCTATGCAACTGGCGGATAACTCTGATACACGAGTGGGGGCTGTAATAGCTGGTAGAAATCCTTGCAAAGTTAGTAGATTTATGTAATCGTTGGCTTGAGGGTGAATTGTATTTATTATATTGATATTAAGGTCACCAATAATAAGGACATTTTCACGATCTCTAATACATACCAGAATTTGATTAAGTGCTTTTAAAAATGGTGTTATGTTGGATGTGCTCGGTGATCGGTATATACATAGAATAGTAACGGTTTTTTCTATTTCGAGTTTAAGACAATTTGAGTTAGTTAATGTGAGTTCCTTTACAGAGTGTTGTAAGTTATTTTTTATGTAAATAATAACGCCATCATTTTGTGATTGGTTATTATGTGTGTTGTAATGGTTATAGTTTTTTATGTTTTTAGGAATATAGTTATCTTTAATCCAGCATTCGCTCAAGATAAGCAAGTCAAAGTCTGAGTCAAGTTCTGTAAGTAATATCATAAGTTCATTGAAGTTTTTGTTCATACCTCTAACGTTCATGGAAAATATTTTTAAGTTAGATTTATTTAGGATTTTTTTAACTTCTATGGAACTATTGGTTTCAATACATGGAATCTGCGACATGTTGTCCAAAAGATTTGTTATATTATCATCCATTTATATAAAATTGGTGTAGTATATATTACATAATAGATAGTTGGAATTTTGTTGGGTTTTGTATGAAGAACAGAAGCGGAAGAAATAATTTGCGAGTAATCTAGAAAATAAATTTTGTGAATAGTTTTTACTGCTGGCGACCGTAGAAAAAAGTTTTGATATTTCAATGCATTAAAAATAAAAAGAATAATAATAAAAAGAATAATAATACTTAAAAGAATAATAATACTATGGGGAATTTTCAGAGAGTAAAGCCAGTTTGTCTGCATTAGATACAAGAATTGCGGGTGTTCCGATATCTCTGCGTACGTAAATTTGTCCCGCTTTGACCCACGCATATTTAACTTTCTTATCCTTAGCAGCTTGACGAGCCAGGTACCACAGATGGCTACCACGAAATGTCAGGTGTTCCGATATGTAGACTGGCGAGCTCGGTCCGGCAATTCCCATGTTCAGTGTATTAAGCTTCTCTTCAGGACTCGATGCTTGTTTATGGAAACTTTTAAGATCCGATAGCAGTTGGTCCCGGACATGATTAGAGGTCAATTTAAATATAATCGGTCCATTTTTATTTTTTTGCGAAGTCCTGTAGGCCGCTTCAATGTTTGAGGTATCCACTTTTGAGTGGATAGTGGTGCATATATTGTGGAATATATTTTTCAGATTTTCTCCGTTAGTTTCTGTGATTCCTCTCACCTCCACATTTTTGGCTCTTGAAGTTCTTTCGATGTTTTCGAGTTGGCCTTCTAGAAGTACAACTCGGGATTCGAGGGAAGAATTTTGATTTGTTAAAGCAATGTTTTTTTCTTCTAAGTCCCGAACGCGGCAAAGAATGTCTTCGTATTACTTGCTCATGTAGGTGATTGTGTCAAGTATTTTATTATTTTGTGTGTCTCGGCTTAGAGGTTACAATCTCTGGCAATTAACTTCTGCGTAAATATAGTGGCAATAAATATATAAAGGAAAGGTAAAAACTCACGGTAGAGGAGTAGGTTCTTCTGGAAAGTAATTGTTTACTTGATGAGATCACCATTTAGTTGCGGATCACTTTTAAAATGAATTATTGTTAATGCGAATTATCTGCGATGATTTATTAACACACAAACTTCGAGCACCGAAAAATACTTGCGATATGCGGAATAGTGACAGCAGGGAATGATAAGGGGAGCGGGGGAAGGGAGATATTCATTGCCATAGGAAATAAATAATATTAAAATCCAAAATAAACACAAAAGCAATCCGCCAAGCGCAACCAATATACTTGGCGCTAACATGCCCCTCGGCCTTGACAGAATGGTCAAAATAAACCAACATGCGAAACGAAAAGAAAATAAAAATAAATACCATTAAAAAATTTACCGCATTGTGTTTCAGTGCTCAAGACGTTAATGCGTATCATTATTGCGGGGTGATGAAAATAAAATAATAAAGAAATGAAACGATTAAATATAGCAATTATCTGTATATGACTACTTGAACTAAACTAATTAATTATTAGGTATTATAAAAATTGCAGGAAACATGAGATTAATAATGAACCTGTAAACTTGGTTTACGAGAAACCTTGTTTTGGTTGTGAGTTACGTTGCTTTGCTTGAAAATAGGTGCGTTTCCGACTAGTACGTACCCTAAACTGGTTTCGATTGCACTCGGTAATGATTGAGTGCCCTTTACCTTACCAGGTAAGAGGATTTGGCCAAAAATATTGGCACCAATGATTGCATCGATGACCCCTGGGATGTGGAATTTGTCATCGGCGAGTGGCAAGTCATTTAGGTAAGGCAACGCATTCATATCTATAGAAGATGCCGGCAATTGGGTTGTAATGCGATCCACTACCAAGGGTCGAATGGAGAAAGATGTTTTATTATTATAGCGAGACTCAAACTTTAAATTAGTCATCCCTTTAATGCGTTGAGAAATATCTCCAATTCCTCTAATAGTTGTATGATTGCGATCTGTGAATAAGGGTAATCCAAGGCGTTTGCAACAGCTCGTTGTAATAAATTCGTTTTGTGATGCGCTATCAATTAAAACGCGTATTTTCTGATATTTATTCCTGGAATCAAGAACACTAATAGATGCGGTACCTAATAAAACGGTTTGATTTGGGGAAAAAACGTTTGCATCTCCATTATTGAGAGTACATAATGTTACATTATCAGATTTACTTTCCGGTTTGCTTTTGAGATTTAAATTTCGCTCAATCTTACGAGAAAAATTGGATGAAGTGTCATCAAAATGCAATAAAGAGTTATGGTTTTGATTACAATATCTGCACCGATTTTCCGATTTGCATGTATTGGTAGAGTGCATTGTACTTAGACAATTTCGACATAAGTTTTGTTTTTGAGTTATCTTAAACCTACTCTTAGGTGATGCGTTTAAAAACGTTGGGCATTTAAAAATGAATGTATGGTCTGACAAATTACATAACGTGCACTTATAGTATTTTGCTTTGTTATGCGTTAAACTAAGAAATGCGTGGCTATATTGTGCTTCACGTAATTTTTTTTTCTCAAACTGTTGTGATTTCGATTCTGGTAATATTGACGTTCTATGTAATATTTTGGCTTGTTCACGTAAAAATGTTACGAATTCATCGTACGACGGTGCCTCTGATTTTCTGATTGAAGATTCGAATGCCATGGCCGTTTCCCTGTCTAATTTTTGTGTTCCTATATGAACGAAGAAACATTGTAATAAATTCGGAATTTTTAACTGTTGCAATGCTGAAATTGATGAATGAAATTGGTCTATAAAAGTTTCTAAATTCGATGCATTTGATACAGTGATTGACTTTAAATTTAAAATTTTATTGAAGAAATGTGTCGCGATTACCCGGCTATCCTCATATTTTGCGATTAAAGAATTCCATATAATATTATAATTTTCTGCCGTAGCTGGAATTTCTGCGCATATATTTAAAGCCTTTCCTGACAAAGCACTAATTAAATATTGAATTTTTTCCGTGTCGGAGAGATCAATATTTTCATGAATGAGTGTTTTAAAAGTTTGATAAAAAATCTTCCATTCCAATAAATTTCCATCAAATGGAGGTAAAGATAGCTTTGGCAGCTTAATGTTATTAATTTTATGGGATTTTTGTAGCGTGGTAGGTTCATTTATATTATTGTTACCTATTTGTTTAGCTGTTAACTGAATAATTGCGTAGAGTTCGTCAAATGATTGTTCGATTTGAAAATTTGGAATAAATTCAGAATTAATCTGGAGTTTCAAATCATTAATTTTTCCAACAACTTCCATAAATTCTTTTCTAATCTCAACTAACAGAGCAGCATGCGCGCAAAACGTATTTCTTGAAACAGTCGATTTTAAATGTTGTATACTTTCATAAATTATCTGCGTCCTTGAAAGATACGAATTTTGTCTTGCATCTAAAAGTTGAATTTCACGATTAATTTTTGTGACAGAGGATTCCTCGGGCATTTTTAACAGGATGTTAATTATTCTACTGATGAAAATTTATTGCGAGACCGAAGTCTAGTCTAGATCTACTGTAAAAATAATATTGCGATGATAATGTGAACTCGAACACTAACTACCTACCTACCGTAATTTAATAATACACTGAAACACCATGCCGTAAATATTACACCGTAAAATAGCGCGCTGGTTCTTTTTTACATTAAATTATCAGGCTCGTTTGGATCCTAATGTCTCGGCTTAGAGGTTACAATCTCTGGCAATTAACTTCTGCGTAAATATAGTGGCAATAAATATATAAAGGAAAGGTAAAAACTCACGGTAGAGGAGTAGGTTCTTCTGGAAAGTAATTGTTTACTTGATGAGATCACCATTTAGTTGCGGATCACTTTTAAAATGAATTATTGTTAATGCGAATTATCTGCGATGATTTATTAACACACAAACTTCGAGCACCGAAAAATACTTGCGATATGCGGAATAGTGACAGCAGGGAATGATAAGGGGAGCGGGGGAAGGGAGATATTCATTGCCATAGGAAATAAATAATATTAAAATCCAAAATAAACACAAAAGCAATCCGCCAAGCGCAACCAATATACTTGGCGCTAACATTGTGCGATGATCGCATTTTGGCTTTTCATAAAGTCGCCATCCACTCCTGTAGGTTTGTCACCACTGGCATCGCAAATCGGCGACTGCGCCTGAGTACCGGTGGTACATTTCTTGCACTTGAGTTGACTGCGCCGTTCCGTTGTTAGTCGTCGGTATGCAGTTTCTGTGATTCCACCACAGAGAAGATGGTAGGCCCCTTTACACGCTCCGCACACAAAGGTCGTTCCCGACGAGGTGCCAGTTTCAGGACATACTGAGCAGTTAGGCATGATTAGAAATTTGATTTCTGGTAAATGTTAAAGTTGGTATTTGTTTATTATTTAAAAATAAAACAAAATAATATGATTTTTTCTTTCGCCGGAGCAAGGATTGAACTCGCAGCGATACTGGCTGAGGAAGTTAGGCGGTAGCGACGCGTTAGTCCACAGAGCTACGGCCTCCTTGTGTTGTCTCGAGAAATTCACTCTTATATATTGTATTCCAATGTTATAATAATAAGAGTTTGATTTATCGGCGATTAACTGACACTTCACTGGCTTGACTTAACCTCTCAAAATATCACAGTAGTACGGCGTGATTGACAATTGGTTTTGTTTATTATTTATATATGGGGGTTTAGTTTAGGTTAATTTAGGTTTAATTGTTTTTATAACAGTTAACTTTCGTTACGGTTGACGTTGTTGTTTATTTTTGCAGTACGAGATTAGTTTTTTTGCTTTAATAAACTATCACGATGACAAGCTTATTTCAAATTCACGATATTTTAATATTAAAGGCAATGTTCACAGATTTAGTTAGATAGTGCGGAAGGGTAATGTTGTTTAATCACTTTACAATATAGTTTACTAGGATAAAAGAGATTTATATTAGCAAAAACTATTTTTTTTACGGATCACTTCAACAATGCGTTTAATGTGATAGCGGTGACACATACCAATTGAATAATTTATATCCCAATTTAACACCGCCTGCCTGCGAACGTGCCAGGCTGCCGGTTGGCAGACCTGCTAATTTTCTCATCTACTAATCGACCTTTATCATATGAAACCATTCCCGTTCGTGCACCCGATGATGTAATTTTTTCGAATAAAAACTAGTGTGCTTTAGACCACACGACTGAAGTAAAACTTCACTAACTTATGCCGGGTACCCGTTGTATATAATGTTATATAGGATGGAACCATTACAGTTAAGTTGACCCCAAGGTTACAGTGTCCTTGCAACGCGTGCCAGGTACGAATCCCCATCCCCATCCCCATCCCCATCCCCATCCCCATCCCCATCCCCATCCCCATCCCCATCCCCATCCCCATCCCCATCCCCATCCCCATCCCCATCCCCATCCCCATCCCCATCCCCATCCCCATCCCCATCCCCATCCCCATCCCCATCCCCATCCCCATCCCCATCCCCATCCCCATCCCCATCCCCATCCCCATCCCCATCCCCATCCCCATCCCCATCCCCATCCCCATCCCCATCCCCATCCCCATCCCCATCCCCATCCCCATCCCCATCCCCATCCCCATCCCCATCCCCATCCCCATCCCCATCCCCATCCCCATCCCCATCCCCATCCCCATCCCCATCCCCATCCCCATCCCCATCCCCATCCCCATCCCCATCCCCATCCCCATCCCCATCCCCATCCCCATCCCCATCCCTATCCCCATCCTGTTGTAATCTACTGAGTTAATAAAAAGAAATATAACACTTTAATAACTGGTTTTATTTTAAGATGTACGTATTACATGAAAATAAGAGAAGAACGCTTGGAGCACAGAGAAAAAAACAAAAGAACTAAAAAGGGGTTGCCACATACAAAATGTCGCCAACCCTTACCAACATTATTATTGTTAAAATAATGTATTACATTGTATATTTTAACACCCCCGCTCAATGTAATACATTCTTACATTATCTAGTATAGTCCACATTGAGTAATAAATTTAAACAATAGATTTTTGTTTAATGACTTAGTAAACATTTCAGCTATTTGATCCTCAGTCTTAACATACATTAAACATATCTTAGATTCCTTTATTATCTTTGACAAAATGATAACGTATATCGATATGTTTTAGTCTTTTAATATTATCAGTATTTGCAACCATTATGGCAGACTGGTTATCATAGTACTTAGGTACAGGACAAACATTTATATTATTAAAGTCTTTTAATAAACTTGACAGCCAACAAGATTCACTAGCTGCCATACTGACTGCAACTTACTCTGCTTCGGTTGATGATAAGCTTACGGAACACTGTTTCTTAGAACACCATGATATAAGACAATTGGAGAACTTGAAACAGTAGCCAGTGGTAGACTTTCTATCTCGTGTGTCACCACCCCAATCTGCATCACAATGCCCAACAAGCCCATCATCATTACATTTGAAAATCAGCTTATAATCTAGAGTATATTTTACATATCTTAAAATTCTTTTTAAATGAGTCAACAATACATCACTTGCATTATTTTGGTACCTACTTAATATAGATACAGCTACACAAAGGTCTGGCCTAGTGCCTAAGACAGCATACATTAAACTTCCAATAATTTTCCTACAAGTTTTTTCAATATCCTTGTCAGACTTACATTCTTTAGATTCTAAGATTTTTACATTAAAATTTTGATCAATAGGGGTAGATATTGGTTTGCAATTTTCCATGTTAAATCTTTTTAATACATTTTCTAAATAAGATTTTTGACATAATTCAGTTACACCGTCTTTCAAATTCTGTTTAACACTGATACCAAGAAAATTTGAAATTGGTCCCAAATCTTTCATTTTAAATGCATTGTGTAATTTTAATTTAAGATCACTTAATTCCTGTTCATTACTACTAAACATCAAGAGGTCATCGACATACAATAAAACATAAGTTTGGTTTTCTCCATTACACTTAGTAAACAAACAAGGATCATTCTTTGACTTTACATAGCCTGATTTACTTATTACATGGTTAAATTTTTCATTCCAATATTTAGGGGATTTTTTAGCCCATACAATGATTTATTTAGTTTTACAATATTATCACAACCATCATACGCCCCTTCCGGTAATTTCATAAACACAATTTCCTTTATATCCCCATATAAAAAGGCCCCAGTGACATCCATCTGATGTACTGATAGTTTTAATTTTGTAGCAACTGAAACAAATAATCTAAATGTTGACAATTTGGCAACAGGTGAGTAGATTTCATATAAATCTAATGCATCATTCTGTTCAAAACCTCTGGCAACCAATCTTGCTTTATATTGGATAGTATTATCAACTTTCTTTATTTTGAATACCCACTTACTACTAATAATGTTTTGTTTTTGAGGTACAGCGCACACTGTCCAAGTATTATTTGCTTTGAGAGTATCCAGTTCTTGTTTGACAGCTTCTTCCCACTGACAGGCATCACTCCTCTGCATAGCTTCCTTATAGGTGCCTGGTTCTGTCTCTGCAGTGTACACATTTTGGCTAGTATAGAATTGTGGTGCCTTTCTGACACGTTTGGTTCGACGAGGAGAAGCTGGCTGTAATGTATTATCACTATCGCGTTCACTGTCTTCATCACTTGCTTCTTCAGGTTCATATAAGCTGTGCTGCTCATCATCTGACATCTGATTTATAATGTTTGGATCACTCACAACATCTTCTACTAACTCTTGCTGGTTATTTTTGTTTTCATTGTTGAGTGTTTCTGTTACAGACTCTAGGTTTAAGCTATCGCATTCCTCAAAGACAGGTTCCAGAAAAATGACATCCCTCGTTATATGAACTTCATTTTTATCAGGATAAAAAATTCTAAATCCTTCACATTTTCTCCGTACCCTACCATGATTCCATTTTCTCCTTTGGAATCCCATTTTCTACGTTTTTCCTTTGGAATATGGACAGAAACGGGCGTACCAAAGATATGTAGATTTCTCAGATCAAATTGTTTGTCTGTCCATAATTCATAGGGTGTTTTTCATGGTTCATTACTTCTACTGGTTCTGTTGAGAACATAGGCTGCAGTGTTGACTGCTTCTGCCCATAATTTTTTTGGTAGATTCTTGGCACATAGCATTGACCTTGTCGCTTCTGTCAGGGTTCTTGTCTCCCGTTCCGCCTTGCCATTCTGTTGTGGCGTGTATGGTACAGAAGTTTGGTGTACTATACCCCGGTCTGAGAACAAAGTTGATACAGCCTTATTAATGAATTCTAATCCGTTGTCACTTCTAAATGTGATTATTTTGTTACCCGTGACATTTTCAGCTTTGTTTAGAAAATCTTTAAACAAAGCTGAAAATTAATCACTTCAACCTTCTTTTTAATAATGTATACAGTTCTATAGCAAGAGTAATCATCTTTTAAAATCAAGAAATACCTCGCCCCGCCTACAGATACTGCCTCCATCGGCCCGCAAACATCGGCATATATCAGTTCACATGTTTTAACAGTTTTTGTCTCACTGTTCATAAAGGGCAGCCGGTGTGATTTACCCTGTAAGCAGCATTGACAATTCTGAAGAGAATTACTTGAGACTTTAATATTATTGCTCTCTAACACGTTTTTCACCTGCTGTATATTCTGGTGTACAAGTTTCTCATGCCACTCACTCAAGCTTGATTTAACTGTAGTTACATTTGCAAAGCAATTTTTATATTTATAACGAACATCCATAGTATACATATTTCCAACACGATTTGCTACCGCACATACTTTATTATTCTTGAAAAACTTGCAAATGTTTTGATCTGTCAACATGACATAACCTTTGTCTGCCGTACAATTCACAGATAACAAGTTTATTTGTAAGTCTGGTACACACAGTACATTATCTATGGTTGTCTCAACCCACTGGTGTCCATTGAATACCTCTAGCTCCACTTGTCCGCAGCCAATAACATTTATTTCAGTACCATCACCTATTATCACAGACTTTTGTGACACTTCTGGTGAAAATGTTGAAAACAGATTTTTATCTTGACACATAAGTTGACTTGTCCACCAACCATTTTGACTTTGATAAAGTTCTTTAGGTATTTGTTGTACTACAAATGCATTTTTCTCTTTTCCTTTCTTATACCAGCACTCACTCTTGTTGTGCCCAACTTTATTGCAATAAAAACATTTTTTAATTACATTCTTTTCACCATTTTTTTATTATTCTTACAATTGCTCTGGAAATGTCCTATTTTCCCACATTTGAAACACTTTCCAGTCTTTTTATTTTTCATTAAATAAGCTGACGATGATGAAGTTTGCTGATGTTCGTTGTTCTTATCCATTAGCCTTTCTTCCTCCATCAATAACCTGGCCACTAAGTTGTCCAAGGTTTGCTTATCATCAGGGGCAGATTCCCAAGCCGAAACAAAATGTTTATATTCTTCTGGCAGCGACATAAGTACTTTAGTTATAACAAATTTCTCAGAAATCTCTTCCCCCATTTGCTTTAAATGGTTCTGCATTTCTTGAATTTTTGACAAAAACACAGACATTTCTGTACCTTTTTCGTATTTGAACTGGAAAAATCGCTGTTGAACAATGTGAATGCTAGTCTCCGTCTTTTGTTCATAAACACTCTGCAACTTTTTCCACATTTCCGCTGAAGTAGAACAGGATATAATGTGCAACATAACATTTTCTGTCATCCTTGTGACTATTAAGGTCTGAGCCTTCGCATCATTGTTTTCCCAAAGAATTTTCTGTGCCTATTCTTCAGGTTTTATACTTCGGCCTTCAACTACATCGAGCCATCCTTGTCCACGCAAAAGCACTGTAGTCTGGAACTTCCAAACATTCCAGTTTCTCGAACCTTCCAGTTTTAACACGTTTTGGTTTCTTTCCATCTTGATCACTACACTTAACAAGATGTTTTTTTATTTCTTTTTGCCTTCCTCCTGCAAAAAATGAAGTTATGCACGCGGTGTGGTGTCAACTTAACCTCAATTCTTATCCACAGTTATCACAACTCAGCAAAGTTTTATATTTTACATCAAGGTGTATGTGTCTGGGCCCATAACCTGTTGTAATCTACTGAGTTAATAAAAAGAAATATATCACTATAATAACTGGTTTTATTTTAAGATGTACGTATTACATGAAAACAAGAGAACAAAGCTTGGAGCACAGAGAAAAAAACAAAAGAACTAAAATGGGTTGGCAACATTTTGTATGTCGCAACCCATTTTAGTTCTTTTGTTTTTTTGTGTGTTTCAACATTATTATTGTTAAAATAATGTATTACATTGTATATTTTAACCCATCCCCATCCCCATCCCCATCCCCATCCCCATCCCCATCCCCATCCCCATCCCCATCCCCATCCCCATCCCCATCCCCATCCCCATCCCCATCCCCATCCCCATCCCCATCCCCATCCCCATCCCCATCCCCATCCCCATCCCCATCCCCATCCCCATCCCCATCCCCATCCCCATCCCCATCCCCATCCCCATCCCCATCCCCATCCCCATCCCCATCCCCATCCCCATCCCCATCCCCATCCCCATCCCCATCCCCATCCCCATCCCCATCCCCATCCCCATCCCCATCCCCATCCCCATCCCCATCCCCATCCCCATCCCCATCCCCATCCCCATCCCCATCCCCATCCCCATCCCCATCCCCATCCCCATCCCCATCCCCATCCCCATCCCCATCCCCATCCCCATCCCCATCCCCATCCCCATCCCCATCCCCATCCCCATCCCCATCCCCATCCCCATCCCCATCCCCATCCCCATCCCCATCCCCATCCCCATCCCCATCCCCATCCCCATCCCCATCCCCATCCCCATCCCCATCCCCATCCCCATCCCCATCCCCATCCCCATCCCCATCCCCATCCCCATCCCCATCCCCATCCCCATCCCCATCCCCATCCCCATCCCCATCCCCATCCCCATCCCCATCCCCATCCCCATCCCCATCCCCATCCCCATCCCCATCCCCATCCCCATCCCCATCCCCATCCCCATCCCCATCCCCATCCCCATCCCCATCCCCATCCCCATCCCCATCCCCATCCCCATCCCCATCCCCATCCCCATCCCCATCCCCATCCCCATCCCCATCCCCATCCCCATCCCCATCCCCATCCCCATCCCCATCCCCATCCCCATCCCCATCCCCATCCCCATCCCCATCCCCATCCCCATCCCCATCCCCATCCCCATCCCCATCCCCATCCCCATCCCCATCCCCATCCCCATCCCCATCCCCATCCCCATCCCCATCCCCATCCCCATCCCCATCCCCATCCCCATCCCCATCCCCATCCCCATCCCCATCCCCATCCCCATCCCCATCCCCATCCCCATCCCCATCCCCATCCCCATCCCCATCCCCATCCCCATCCCCATCCCCATCCCCATCCCCATCCCCATCCCCATCCCTATCCCTTCAAAGGCCCGACCGTTCGCCCACCGTTCGCCTACCGTTCGCCCACCGTTCGCATCGATTACCGTTCGCATAAAATATATATAATATCCTTTTTTCGTAACGCATTCACCAGCCTACCCCCCATGTCCATTATCACTACAAAATAGTTTCATCTGTGTACTCGATGACATGGTTTGTGTAGCCAGGCTCCCGGTCTATAATACCTGTCAAAAGCATCGTAATCCATTAATGTAATAATATGACAACTAACTAATAATCTTTTCTTTTGAACATTTAAAGATCCATTTACACCGAGATTTTTGCTGAGATATCATAATAATATTAAATACACACACTTTAATATACGTTGGAAGTCCACATGTATTTTTTGACAATAAAAAGGAGTTAATTGGACAATGAGGTCATTAGCCATAATACGAGATATATTCGTAAGTACGAAACTGTCAAACGAAAACCTCTGAATTCCGATTTAATTCAGTCCTGCAATCTTCGAAAATCTGCCTCCGTTCATTAATAAACCAGTAATTATGAAGAAAGAATGTCATTATTAATAAAGTTGCGTAGGTATATCGCCAGTCAAACAAAGGACAGAGTGATTTACAATCTCGTATCGATAACGAACCAATTGCCCTAGCACGCTTGCACCATCTGTAGGCACACCGACCTCGAAGTGAAATAAATAAGGAATCGACATACGATCTCACACGATGGCAACACTGGGGATCTTTTAATGAATTTTCGTTTCTTAATTTGAAATGTGCTGCGTAAAAATGAAAAATACCAATAAATTGACAATTTCGAATTGAAATTCGAACTCAAATAAATATTGGCGTTTCGCACGTATAGTCTGTCAAATAACAGTAGAAAATATAAAAACTGGAACTACTAATTTTGTAGACTGGCAACACCAATTTAACTGTCAAATATTTTTTTGAAGTACAATGACACTGAATGTATAGAACACAGTAAACCACATTTTAAAAAACATTTTTTCTTCATGACATAAATTTGATTAAAAGGTGATTTATAAAGCGATTTGCTTTAATTTAATTTAACATAAATTTGAATTTAACAATAGATAGAATTGAAGAATCATTAATGGTGAGTTTAGTTACACTACTTTTAGATCTGAATGAGTTAAATATATTCAGATCTAAAATTAGAGACACGATCTAAAGCCCAGGCAACGCTAGGTACTTAATCTAGTATTAAATAATGTGAGCAATTTCTAAACTGTGCTTTATATTTTATTACATTATAGTTATTCTTCATTATGCTAACACAAAATTGCAAAGGTATAATAATAATATACCTATATGCAATTCTAATTTTGAGATCGGTGGATATCTATACTGCAATGAAAAAATATTTTTTCCACTATTATGCCTTTTTAATTTTTTATAAAAATGTAGGTTATACAGCTTTACTTTAACACCATGAATTATGTGTTTAGTATTGCCATTTGATCAACAGTGGCGCCCTCCTATATTTTCTACTCTTATTTGACAAACTGTAGATACTTTTAGAAACTAAACGACATTTTAACAAATTTTGTTTCTCGAATTTGAAAGCAATTAATTGATCGCCTCTTAAATGAGTCCCATGAGTCTATGGGTCTCGTTTACGATTTCTTTAAATTCTGAGAGTTTTTTAGTTCACCTCTACTCATTAATTAGCCAGTTATTTGGCGTAACAAACGACATTATTGAAAAAAATCTGTAGATTGACAGCTTATCTGTCACTCCGGAGCCACGGTAAAAATGGCGTCTTTTGTCAACCGACTGTCGGAATCGTATGTTCACTGTGCTCGCAAATATCGCTAACTGACCATAGACGACGGATTTATTACATTTCGTATTAATATTGGGGTTTTATAAACCAAGAATGCATACGATTTGGCAGGCTTTTGTCAATTGTCGGTCGGAATATCCCTTATCAATTGTTGAGTATGCTAGCACATATTGATAACTGACCATAAATGACGGATTTTACCGATATCGTATTGATATAGGGTTATATCGATCGACCATGCTAGGACCCCTGATAGGGCACACCAAGAAGAAAAAGACAAGTACTCACGTACGCAGCAGATACGTGGGTACCAACAAAATGGAATATGCGAGCACTGTACGTTTTTGAAAGAAAATTTTGAGGCGCATCTTCGGACCGGTTCTAGAAAATGGATTTTGGCGCAGACGTTACAACAATGAGCTAAATAGTCTGTATGAGGAGCTAAACGTTACAAAATTTATTAAACTGGGAAGTGGCTGGGTAATGTAGAGAGAATGACCGAGCATCAAGCACCAAAGTCCCTGCTGAACACAAGACCGATAGGGCAAAGGAGCCGGGAAGACCAAGGTTAAGATGGAGCGACAACGTCCTCATATATAAATCTACCTTAGAGCTTCTAAGAATGGAAGAAAAGAATGAAGGAAATTGCTGCAAACGAATCCCAGGATTGAAACCAGAGAGAGAGAGAGAGAGCTTCTAAACTGGAGAGAGCTGGCACAAAACCGAGATGAGTGAAGGAAGATTCTTGAGGAGGCCAAGACCCACCAGGAGTTGTAGAACCAAGAGTGATGATGATGATTTGAAATAATCCATTTTTTGTATTCAGTGTCGGATTATTTGTCGAAATGTGAAATGAAATGAACGTGACAACTTCTAAGGAATTACAAAAAACCTACCTGAAAGAGATACCAATCATCCATAACTGTGTTTTAGCACTGCCTGGGTTAAAATTCTGGTCTTAGAGGGTTGAAACTCGGAGTAGGTCCGTGGGTTTTGTGTTCACGTGTGGTTTGGTGTAAATTAGTTTCCGAGTGGCCTGTTTATAAATATGAAGGAATTAAACCGCTCGAAATTTAAGCGACTTTAATAATTTGAACAGTTCGCAGTGTTTTACAAAGCCGCTTCACCATTCAAGTAATGTACCCACTCACACGCGAGCGAGGCGTGCGGTGGCAACACTGATGAACTAGTTTATATTTTTAGGAATTTTTATATAACGACAATTTTTTTTTCAAATGTTCCTGAACGTTGAAAAGGCACAAAAAATCAATTCAAAATTAATAATCAGATATTGGCAAGTATCTCTATTTCTTTCATTTGTATCCACTTGTCAACTCGATCGAAAGTAAAATAACACGCTAATTAAGTTAAAGTACACTTTCTAAATAATAATTATTTTTAAACCTTTTGGAACGTGGAACGCATTAATATCCATTTTGATTACTTTCATATGGTCCGCATACCCCTCTTGTTTTCCTAAAGGAATAGCTTTTTTATAAATAAAATTTATATTTATTTGACTCAATTATTTAAGTTTTTTTAAAAAGTACTGTGATCCATTTTTTGTAATCGTGTATTTTGTTTATGTTTACATAAAAAAAATCAATGTAAAACGTGATGAGAAGACGCCATTTGAAAAAATTAAAACACCTTCCAACAGATTGATGATCATGACTTTTGCACCACATTTGTAAAGGTTTGCTAGGTTAAAAAAATGATTTGAAATATTTGCCACACTAACACACTGATTTGCAAACTCTATTGATTTCACTGAAAAAAACACTAATAATCAACAAAAACTTCAATGCTTTTTAACACAATCATCAATTCCAACAATTCCGTACAATTTCATATTTGCTAAAACGATGTTACAGATTCTGCCTTTATTGCAAAAACCGAAACAAACTATCAAGCCTACCAAATATTGTGTTGTAGCAACAAAGCGCACATACAATATATGGTGTATATACATGAA
This sequence comes from Limnephilus marmoratus, assembly GCA_917880885.1. Classification (NCBI taxonomy): domain Eukaryota; kingdom Metazoa; phylum Arthropoda; class Insecta; order Trichoptera; family Limnephilidae; genus Limnephilus; species Limnephilus marmoratus. Next base: position 24,183,469 of record OU862923.1, on the reverse strand, counting down.
AAACATACACATGTTTAAAAAAATATCGACTAATTATTACAAAGAAATACGATATGTATACAGGGTGTTAAGGGACGTACTTGACTTACTTTAAACCAGTGATTCCTGACAATATTTGGAGTAAAAAATTTAAATGAAATTTTGATCTCCGGTGACTTTTTTTGACGACTTTTTTTTTTCAAATTTTTTTTCTTCAAAATCAAACAAAAAAAAATCTTCCGCATGTCGTCACTGGTCACTCAGCCGGGTGTCCGACGAGCCCCTTACCCCGCCTCCAGCTGTTCAACAACTACCATTTTTTTATGTTTTTGTAGAAAAAAAAAAAAAAAAAACATCAAAATTGTCACCGGAGACCAAAATTTCATTTACATTTTTTACTCCAAATAATGTCAGGAATCACTGGTTAAAGTAATTCAAGTACGTCCCTAAACACCCTGTATAAAGGAGGGTGTCTGTGGCGCATACGGGCGGAGTGGATTTGATTATTTTACAAATCTAAACTTTTATTTCAAAACTGATTCACACAAATCACTGTCGATCTTCAATACAAGACAAAGGTCACTGTTCGCACGCCCGAGCAGCGCCGGGAAATACAGTTAGTAAATCTTGTTTATTAAAATGTATAATTTATATGTAAATGAATAAATATCTAATTTATAAAAATGTGATACGACGGTAGTTATATATTATGATTATTTACGCCCTGACGGGCTTTTACAATATTGTGCATTTTACATAATTTACTGCATGACACAGAACAGCGAGAGTTTAAACTATGTAGATTAAAAAAATGAACATAGTAGATACATAGTTGCACTTAAATGTACGAGTATATTATATACATTTAAAAAAAGTTAAAATGGCAAGAAAAATAAAATAAAAAAATCAACCAAAATAAATTTAAATTCCAGATGGCATCAAAACAATTATTTTATTTTTATTTTATTTTAAACTTTTATGAGTAAAACCTCAAATTGTAATATTTAATTAAATGAAAACAATACTAACAAAACTTAATCAAAAATCTGAAAGACAGAAAAATCTACCAACATTATCTTCATTTTCTTAACGCACATATTATTGGCTGCTATATATGATTGCAAGATTAGTCGAAGTATGGTACAGTTTAAAGTGACCGAATTGGATTTTGCTCAGTTTGTAGAGCTGTTGCCATAAAAGCAGAAGGTCCTGGGTTCGAGTCCCAGAGGTGAGATTGAGAAACTTTGCTGGTTCATGAAACCATGTAATATGTATAACTATTTGCTTATAAACTAAAATAAAAATAAAATAAAAAAATATATATTTCGGACTTTTCTTAAATACTGGTTAACTTATATTAAAAATGTCGATATTTGACGTGAATTTATTTCTAAGTCTGTGAAAACGTGCAGCGAGGAATAGGTGCATGTATGTGGTAATTGGTCCTGGAATTATTGTTGCAGAATAATATATTTTGCCTAGTTACTCGATTTGGTACTTTGAGGTCAATGAGATGCGAATAATTTTAAACAAAAAAAGTAAAGTAATTTATTTTTCTTCATTTTCTAGGGAATGTATTTTAAGCTTATTAACAGTTTATGTGCGATTTGAAATTAATCAATCATAAAAATGTGTGCCTTAATAATTGTCCTGAATGTAATATTCAAATTTTCGGGCTGAATCTTCCACATTTCCTTGATACAAGTGTGGCACTTAATTTCTCGTTCGCTTAATGGAAGTCTGGATGAAAAGTTGCCATGGAAACGAATTTTCAACGTGGCGAAAAACGTGTGAAGTTTTGGATACAGTTTAAATTTGAATAAGTCACCTACTTGGCTGTGCGGTGGAGAACTGAAACCTAAAACCACTTGTCAGGCTTGTCGGTAAATTATAAACTTATTCTAATGTTGGCGTGTTTTCAAGTTGATAACAACTACCATCATTCACTGAAATTAACAGATTTCACGTGAATGTTTTTTATATGGTCAGAAATAATGCTCATGATTTATTTATTTTTTAAATCGTAGAACAGATTAATTATCCAATCGCCGTACTATTTGCTCATTTTGACAGTTAACACCTAGGAAGATAATAATTATAGAAAAAAAAATCATTAGGCTATCCAAGGAAGAGTTACATGTATATCTAGTGTTTCCGATATTTCGTTCAACAGCACCATTCCCCTTGTTATGCTATGCTGTGCTAGAACATCTGTTCTGCCGTGTGGTATTTTGAACAAGTCGTCTCGACGACTATGGCTGAAAGAAATAGCATTCCAAGAGGAACGGGCTGTCAATACAGATGAGAATTATGTTAAAACTAAGAATTGCAAGATTTGCGTAACGTCTAGTTTCTAAGCTATATCTATTTGTTGCCTCAAGTAATTCTATATAGTGCATGAACCTCGGATAAGTTACATGCTTTCGCATATAGACATACTGAAGGAATTTTTTCAGGATTTCTTCTAGCATATTAACATATTTAGGTTGGTACGGAGTCCACACACCACTATCATATTCTAGCTTACTTCTTATGATGCCATCGAACATGGCTATAATTGCATTTGGGTCATAAATTGTTTACATGTTCTGATGATAAAACCCAGGAGTTTGGAGTTAGCCGTGATATGCGATCCGAGAATGTCATGATATAGTAATACAGGTAATTAATATGATGTAGGATGACTATTAGTGATTTTGAAAATTATTAAAAAAAAAAAAAACATATTGTTCACCATATTCAAGAGATATTGATTGTCTCATTGGTATTTGATTCAATTAATCAACTGTATTTGTCAATTGTTTATATTATATACAGTCGAAAAAAGCATAACTTTGTGGCTTGTCCTAATTATAATTGAACCCCTCAGGCCTCTACCATATTATGTCAGAGGGTCAAAATATTTCCGTTTCGCAATAAAATTCAAATAAACGAAATATTTCTGAATACATACGAAAACTAAAAACAGTTTTTGAAAGGCGATGAAATACGCTTTTAAATTTTATAATTAGAAATAAACATTTAATTTTAAACATAAAATTGTATTAAAAATGGTTCATCTTACATTTTTTCTAACTTAAATTACTGACATTAAAAAAAACACGTAGATAATTTAATTAATTTATTTGGCAAAATTGAGTGGTAGAGGGGGGTCTCCTAACCAGAACGAGCATCGCAGGACATTACAGTACATAAACTCACGTTGTAGTGTCCAGTTGCGTGAAAGATGTTGGCAAAAATCCCGTTAAGGGCTGTGATCTGGTTTTAACTCACGGAAGGAATAACACCTCCAAGAAAAAAGGTCATGATTTCTGTTCTCTATTATGACTGGAGATGATAGTGGGTTACTCATTACATGCCTGTAAAACAAAATCAGTCGTCAAAGTGGCGTCACATCAATTGCATAAAGAAACTTGTGCCACGACTCACCATTGCTTTGAAGGGGTTGGAGATTATTTGGAAAAATAGTCAACAAGTGTATAAACAATAACCTGTAATTTTTTTCTAATACACAAAAAAAATTCAGTACACTTACTTTCTGAACATGCCTCGTATTATAAACGTTATCGTCAACTATTTTTTTCGGGGTTACACGTAAAAGTAAAAGTAATTTAATCGTGTTTCATTCAACAATTACTGTTTATTACATTTTTCCACCTGAAAACAAATGTAAAAATGTAATAAACAGTAATTGTTGAATGCAACACTAGTATACATTGAATTATTTGGCGGGTATTAGATAAGCCGCCATAGCTCAGTGGTGAGAGCACCTGACCGGCAATCAGAAGGACACGGGTTCAAGTCCCGTTGGCGTCATGTATCTTTTCTCGGAAGATTTTTTCAATGTAGATGAGTGTTTCAGGCTTATTGCTTATAATAATTGTTAGATATATTTAAATATAAAGTTCCCCAGAGATGATTTGCTCACAAAAAATTAAAAATCTTAAACATTTTACAACAGTTATCTGTTTTTTAAACGACTTCAAAAAGGAGGAGGTTCTCAATTCGACTGTATTTTTATTTTTATTTTTTTTTTTTTTTATGTTTGTTAGCTCAGAACTTTCGACTGGGTAAACCGATATTGATGATTCTTTTTTTATTTGAAAGCTGGTGCTTCCCGTGTGGTCCCATTTTAATTTGGTCTAGTTCTGACAATGGCATTCATGAGAAAACCATATAAGTCTTAAACTTGCATAAAGTATGTGCGCGACAAATGGACGAATAACTCAATATCACGCTAACCGATTTCAATGATTCTTTTTTTATTGGAAAGGATGTACTTCAAGGATAGATTGATGAGAGTTTGGTTAGGTTCTGATTATCGGATCCATGACAAAGTAACGGTACTCTTCAATTCTTAGGAGCAAATTAACGAAACTCAGCCGAATCTCTTAATTTGACCCTAATGTCGTTATGGTCAAATTATGTCTGTGTCATATGAGCAGCACGTTTAGTAGATCTACCCATATTCAGACAAATTAGTGTACTTCAGATTCACTAAAAATCAAAAAATAAACAAAAATTTTAACAAAACAAAAAAACGACTTCAAAAATGCACTAAAAAGTTAAAAAATAATTTCGTATTCTTCTACAACTTCATAATCGACTTACTTTTTCTACTCATCAATATGTAGGTACGATTGTTATTTTTGGAGTCGGTGTCAGCAAAGGTACCCGGCCCGGCGCGGCGTGTTTACTTGACAGCTCCCCTCACGCCGCGGCCGCGCTCTCGCCTCGTCAAGTCGCTTGTGCGACACAAGCACATCTCACCTATAACTATGTATGTAGTTACAAACCTACCATGACTGACACCGATTCCAAAAATGACAATCGTACCTACATATTGATGAGTAGAAAAAGTAAGTCGATTACGAAGTTGTAGAAGAATACGAAATTATTTTTTTACTTTTTAGTGCATTTTTGAAGTCGTTTTTTTGTTTTGTTAAAATTTTTGTTTATTTTTTCGATATTCAACTGGTACACCATTGTGGAAGATAAGTAAATGCGAGACTGTTCGAAACATTGACCAAGAATTATGAAAATAGTAATCCCATATTCAAGCAACATAACGTTTTGATTATTCGAATAAGGGTTGTTATATTGCAGGTTTAAACTAACACCGCCAGTTCACGCCCCGTTGAAATTGGTGATCAGGGTAATTACACTACAATTTAGGGATATATAACTTTTTACGCTGAATTTTGGTGAACCACCAATCGATTAAAGTTGCATTAATTCCTCGTAATTTACTCTTAACAATGCTTAACTTTACGCATTATTAAAAGTATGTCCGTAAAATGTTACCCCCATTTTACGGAAAAGTACTTTTGTTGTTGTTTAAAAATATTATTTTGCATCTAGGACTGGGCTGGAATTTCCACAAGCATGTCTTTTTATGGTATTACGACCTCCAATTACGGGTGGTAATTGGAGGTCGTAAGCTTCAACTATGAATCTGGAGGTCGCGGATTCAAATCCGGGAGTTTTTGAAGTAAAAATTCTTTACGCACGCTTGACTTGGGGAGTAAGCTGGTGAATGGGTGATGAGAGCGTTACGAAAAGTGGGGTGAACGGTAGCTGAGAGGAAGATAAAAGCTAGTGAAGATAGAAAGAGAGAGAGAGAGAGAGTTACTTTTCGTACATCACTGTAGGGGCAAGAGAGAAAGGAGCGAGCACACATTTTCTTTCTCTCATACAGACACAGTGCAGGCCTATTGTCTTTATCACACTGTAGGAGCAAGAGAGAGCTTACTTCAGTCGTGTGGTCTAAAGCACACTCGTTTTTTATAAATATATTTGCGGCACGTTATAGAGTTGTAGATAGGTAAACTCTGTATGAAAGATAATCATGTGGAACCAAAACGTTGCTTGAAATTGCTTAAGCTGTGTTTGGTTACCAGATCTGAATAATCTGGTGCTTCCCAACCTTGCTCGTTTTTTCATTTGATTTTACGCCCAGACCGTTCTTGACCGTTTTTTTTAATATTTTTAATGTGAATATCGCACAAGACTCGCAACTGCTCGAAACCGCATGGATCCAGTGAGACTATGGCATTCCCCATCGGAGGATGTTGTTAGGCTGTGGGTGGTGGGGAGGGGAAGGATATGGGGAGAGGAAGATGGGGAATTACCTGGCTATTCAGATCTGGTCACCAAACACATCCAAAGCCATTTGAAGCGAAGTTTTAATTCTGAATGGTGGTCACAATTGGTCAATTTCACCAGGGCGATAATGAGAGTCTCTTCTACTGGAACGTGACGAATTTTTTTGTTTGTTTTTTATTTATTTATTTATCTATTTATGGTATGTTTACATTACATTATTCGATGCCTGTCTCACTAGGGTATACCTGTGTTGAGACAGGCGTAAATATACCTTGTGTTATTTTAAATAATTAAATTGTGGTTTAAATAAAATAATATTTTGTATCAAAATATTTAATATTTAAACTGTCGTATAAAGTACACAGAGAATTTGGTAGGCGGGTATGGGTACTGCCGCCTCGGGAACCATTTGTTGGATAACCAACACCCCTGCCACAGGTCACCCCAAGTGGTTCACTACGTTTGGTGACTACCTGGTTGGTTTGGTGGTTAGCAGGTGTGCCCGGGTTCATTGGGGGGTAAGATTTGTCTAGGTCTTGGTGGCGAAAGCGTTTGACCATCTACTGCGTGGCAGGCCGTATCGGGAGAGACGGGTTGAAGGAGAGCTAACCTCTTGGAGCTGGACCTCTTCAGCTAGACTCTCTCGACCCATCGCCTTGCACCACAGTGGGAGGGATCGCCCTCTTATACCTTTTTCGTTTCCAGAAATTCCACTCCTTCCTTTCCCTAAAAATACCCTTCAGTATCCTCAAAGATAAGGATTTTTTTCCCTCACAGCCTACTAAAGTAAAAAAAAAGAACACAATTCAATTAAATAAAATTTACTTGCCTGCGCCAGGATGTGAACCCGCGACCTTCGAATTACTAGTCGAGAGGAGCCTTACCCCTCAACCATGAAGGCAGCAGTTGGGACACCTTTGGACTTGTAATATTTTATCTCGATTCATCATAAATAAAGCTCTTCTAAATTAATATTCCTCAACGTATTCAAATCATCAAAACAATATTTTTATTCATGATTACTATTCAAGGACTCACTTCCTTTAGTATTAGTAACACACGATCTAGAATTTACATTGAAAAACATCACGGAGTTTTTACCCTAGCGAATATTTTGTTTTTTCTTTATGTTATTTGACAAAGTAAATTCATCTATGTTTGGGGAATAAAAATATTTTTCTATATTCATTGATTGCTTTTTCAAAGCTTTGATGTAAAAGCTCGCATCGCTTGTTTGATGATCTTGAACGCAATAAATGAACTTCCGAAAAAGGTTTTCTTCGGAATCGTACGAGTACTCAGGAAAATTCTTCGAAAATGATTTCGTATAACTTTTCAACGTTCACGCAGAGCAATGAAAAGTTATAATCTGGTGGCAATAAACATGTAACACATTGTTTTTATTGTTAGAATGAATATGATTAACAGATACATCAAAATTTTCCTCCTCGAAGGAAAATATATTCTATTATAATTGATAAACTAACAAGTCCCGTTGGCGGCATGTATCTTTTCTCGGAAGATTTTTTCAATGTAGATGAGTATTTCAGGCTGATAATTATTGCTTATAATAATTGAAAATAATTTCTTTCAAGGCCTTTGTCGTCATTGGTGATGCCGTATGGAGGAACGTTTTGTGGAAAGGAATCAGTAAATCTGGGACTTGAAGAGACCTGTGTTGTAGGAGGGGGGAAACACAGAGGCCGGAACATCTTTCCACATGCGAGCTATTTAACTCAAGAACGAGTTGTCGCATAAATATGTTGTTTCATCAGCAAACCATGCGTTTTAACTCTTCATCATGTAAGATAAATGGATAAGATTAAGAAATGCACGCTTAGTTGTTTTGGGCATGTAGAGAGCAAGAAAAAAATTCGTTAAGGTAATATTATGCGAGACCGAAATGAATGGTATAAATTGCCACAGAAGCCCGGCGTTCATGTAAATCAACTACCTGAGTCAGGTCATGTCGAGTGTTTCACTACTCGAGAGATGGATTTTCGATTTGGTCATTCGATTTAAAACCTATCATTCCCCAAAACATTAATATGTAAACACAATAATTGCTTACTGCGGTTTAAAGCCAAAGATTTCATCGTTTATCCCACAAATTTAGGTTCTATGAATTTTGGCATATTTTGGCAAACTTGCCAAAATTTACCAAAAATCGTTCAAGTGGTTAACTAGAATGGTAGTGTGGTGTTCCTATAAGACAAGGCAAGAATGCGAGCGAGTCCAGGAGTGTGTGTCAAGGCAGGGTTGTATCGTGTTCTATTATTTCTTCATACGCTTGCGGAGAAACGATAGATAGTTTTGATGGATAGATAGTTTTGTTAAGTTGTTTTGAAACCACTGCCACAATATTTAAATACTAATAATAACTATTTATAATTATAGTAATAGTAACTACTCGTATTTAAATTCTAATAAAAATATACTGAAAACAAACCGATATATTACGCATTTAAAAACTCAATTGAGCCTAACGATAAAAAACTAACTTTATCAGAAAACCTTTACCCAAATATCGTTAAAAACCATTTTACACAATACCAGTTAACTATAATGACCCAAATAATCGACAGATTTAAAATGAAATCTACCCTTACAATATTTATACAACCAAAATCAATATTTCGATACCCTAATTGCCTTGCAAAATAATACAAAGTTTGAAACTAAAAAGCTCTCCAGATTCTGATGAGCTTTTAAGCAAGGAATCGAGCGAGTTTTGATGACAAAACACCAAACGAAGAATCAAAGTACCCTGGACTGCACAAAGCACAGCGAAAAAATTGTGAAACCCTTCTTCCTGCTCAACCGTAAATTGAAAGATTACGTGAGCTGTTAAGAAATAAATAACTTATGTAATGTACCATTTATTTTGATTATATTTTATTTCGAATTGATTTTATTTTATTTGAATAGATTTTATTTTGTATTGGAGTTTTAAAATTTAGATTATTGACTTTAATTTAAATTCGGATTTACTTACTTTCCAGCCTGACTCTCTCGACCCAAGCCTTGCACCGCAGTGGGAGAGATGGTTTCATACACATTAACCTCCAGACAAATTCCCACCCTTCATACCCTTTTCTATCTCGGAACTTCCTCTCCATCCTTTCCTTTAAAAGACCCTCCATACAGCATCCACAAAGAGGTGTGGGTATTATTCTCCTCGGCGCCTTCTGTGTGGGGTGAATGTAAAAAATAATAGAAGAAGAAGAAGAAAATTTTCTTACACTATTATTTAGTGAGTTAGTTTTGTAGTGCAGTAACTTTATATTACCTATATATTATTTTTTTCTCTTTAACTAAACTTTGTATGTTTTACTTTAAAAAAAATCAGAGTGTTAGATTTACACGTGGTATAAGTGTAAATCTACAAAATGTTTTGGGGAGACTACAAAATACTTGATTTGTGAAGGATGATTTTTTCCATAATTTTGTTGTTTTTCCATAATTCCAGTGCACCTTTTCCTATACATTTGGTCATCTCATTAGTATTTGTGTTTTCTTCTTTGGAGTCGCTAGATGTGCCTTTCTTTTGTGTTTTCTTTGCCTATTCATTTTGGAGCGGTTTGCAGATTGGATATTGGTTTTGCAAAAATAAATATGTTTTTTGATTTCGTAGGATTCGACCCTTGGTCTGCTGAATGCCCGGCCGCATGTTCGTCAGGCGCTTCATACTACTAGACCAAAGGAGGTGGGATGGTGAATTTATCGTATTATTTTAGAACCGAGTACCTACCCGTAAAATAAATAAATATTTTTTTGCTATCTCATTCTCTCACAGGTTAAGTCCAATAGATGTGTATGGTTGTGTCTTTTTAGTGTCGCTCGCTTCCGTTTCCACGAGTTTCAAATCACGACGGTACTAAAGAAGTTTTCACTTCAAAAAAATTTCAAATATGTTAGTCATAATTTTTATTTCCTCTTTACACACGACAACCACCTTCCATAAACTTCTCAAGTAAATATTGACTAATAAATGTAAAAAAAATACTCAATCAAAAACATGGCGTTTCTCAAATATTTGTCCATTTGCTATTACACTGTCTAACCTTATATCTATCAATTAGTAGGTACACCCACCATTACTGTTAATTGGCTCAATAGTATTGAAGGATGCCTCAAGCTCCAATACATTTCTTCTATTCCCTTTTTTAATTATTTTTTAAATTGTTAACTATATAAATACCAGTAGTTTGCTTTTAATGGTGACCAGACAATTCAAGAAAATGGCACTTCATCTCACCTTTGAATGTCACTAAAAGCGTTAAAAAGGTTACGGAATACTTTTTTAAAATAAATGAAACAGTACTACTTTGTTTGAACCACTTATATATTTGAGTACAGCCGACCGGTTTCGGAACGACCGTTCCTTCTTTAGGGCAAACGTATACTGATTTAACAGTTACAAACTAGTGGATGGGAACAATGTACGAGTATTATTACTAAGGATTGTGGAAGGGGTGTAGTCGTTGTGAGGTTACTAGGTATTAATGAAGAGTGGGTAGGTAGGGAAACATATCCATGATTGGGCTGCAAGACAATATTTTTTGTTTGTCGACAATAAATTCATCATTTTTATTTTTTTTTCTACCACAATCCTTAGTAATAATACATTGTTCCCATCCACTATTTTGTAACTGTCAAATCAGTATACGTTTGCCCTGAAGAAGGAACGATCGTTCCGAAACCGGTTGGCTTTACTCAAATATATAAGTGGTTCAAACAAAATAACATTGTTTCATTTATGTATAATGGATAACTACAAAGTTATAGCTACATTCAAAAGTGTATACTTTTTTTTCTTTACTTTTAATGATTTTTTTAAAGCGGTGTTCAAATACCACTCTGTGGAGTTGTCGTAGAAACGATTTTAATAAGCAAACAACACCAACATCGCAATGATTACTAATCACTATAAAGTAATTGTAATGGTGGGTTAGGTTAGGTTATGATTTTTGTTTGTCGAGATGACTATTACTATTGTTATTTTTTTTCTGAATAACTAATCAACACTCATAATTCTAGAATCGTTCCACTCAAACACTGAAATAACGAAGCCGAATTTGTGCGTCTTTCAAAAAACGAGATTAACATCTCAATATTTTTTCCGGGAAAAGGGAGGCGCCTGAATTTCAAGTCGTACAAAAGTTGAAATTTGACAAAAGAACAAATTAACAAAGCATTTCATCTGAACAATTCCAAGGTTGTAAATTACCAAGTAAACAATCTAAAGAGACAGGAACTTGATGAAGAAGTTGAACGGTATCAAGTGAGTGTTAAATACTTCCGCTGGGGGGATACGGGACATTAAAAAAGTGTAGCTCTTGGATACTTTACACAGCTAACAGCTGGTCACAGGCGTAAAGCGCTTCCTAGGTTAGTTAGGAAGAAGGGTGATTCACAAGTAATGGACAAGCAACACAAATATTATCCAAGTTCATTGTTTTTTTTTTCTCATTATTGTATAAAAGTTACATACAATGGAAATTTATACCCGCTAAGCTACTGCAAGCTTGTCAGCAGGAAATTAGTTCCACAGATTAGTTAAAACAATACATGAAATAATCCTAAACGCGTCAACGTGGCAACAACATGCATATACACTTAACATTGTGATAATGTGATATGCAATGTTGGTAATAATATAGAGACCGTATTTTATGGTTCAAAAATGTAGATTAAGATTTTTTTTTTAAATATCATTAGACAGTTAAGTACATAATACACTAGTCATTAATAACATAATTGCAAATTAGTGCATGGTGAGAGTGAGCAAAATACATTCTTAATACATAAGGTTACTCCATAATAGCCATGATTTTAACATCAGTGAGAATTTCGTTATAGAGCAATTTTCTTTAAATTCGTATGGCAATTTTTTAAATATTAATGGTACCTATAATATGTTCAAGTGTTCTATGACCATATTTGTTTTGAAACACAGGTACTTTCATTCCTTTATTTTGTATGGGACGAGTATCGTGTGCATGATCCACCATTGTTTTATATGGACTGCAGGATATATGCTGCAATACAATTTTTGCCACATAATAGCACGTACAGGTTATACATTGTGTGATGGGGTCAACCCCCCCCCTAATGGAAACTTTTAAAAATATTTCTTCTTCTCGTGCGTTCAGATCTCCGGTTGGCAGATCTTACTCTCGTACCCTGAATGATTCGCCATTAATGTTTTGAATCATGACTTATTTTTCCCACCCCTGTGACTGAACACAGTAAAAGGTAGTTTTCCGGGAAATTCTTACAATAAACCCTTTTCTCCACGTTGTGTAAATTTTTTGTTTCGGAGCACCTAGAACATCTAGGATAGGTATTTAATGTCTTTCGTGGTAACTTTCGGTTCTTTTAGGTAAGGTGTGGAAGAATTACTCTGTATCTCTTAGACGTCTGAAGGACACGCCCTGTCTAAATTATCCTAAATTTGTCTCCGCTATGATTCTAATGATATACACTGCTCCAATATTCACATAATGAGCACTGTTGTTATTACTCTCGCTAGGCTATAAAATTGATCTCTCCCCCTCTACGTCCTAATAAGTTTTAATGTACGTACCTGGAATGTTTCATTTCATGTGGATAATAGGCGAATCTCTGCACCGCTCTCCATGGCTATACCCTGTACATAATCATGATAATATGTTCTGTTGTTAGTAAACACAAATTTATACCTAGGATGGAAGCATAAAGACGGGATAGAGGATAGGATGGATGGTGACGGGAAGGGAATTCTTTGCAAGCTAATACTGGCTCCTCCACTTGACCAAGTTGACTAGGTGGTCAGCTCTCCGGTCACGACCTTCCGACCAATGCATGATGAGGCTATACCCATGGCACCCGGAAAATCTCTTGACGATAAACCAGATACCCGGACCCCGCCATAACAGAAGAAGAACGGCATGCCTTCAAACCTTTCCCATACAACTCCAGTATCGAACACCTCCGGAACTACTTTACTGGCTCTAGAAGGGGTAATCTGTTTCGTCCCTTATCAAGACTCTACTCACGGTACAAAGTGGCGTAAGCTTGTGACAGGCAGATCCTTCTCCCACGTGACCGACCTAGCGTTACAGACCACCTCTGGAAACCGACTTACCCCCACCCTTGTAAGGGATACGTTTGCTTCCAGGTCGATAGGATTAAAAAATGTGATGATGCTGCAGGAATCTCTCCACAAGAGCCATGCCTATGCCTCCATCCACACTACCTTGCTGGTAACTCGAGATGCTTTTGGTCAAGACGCCTCCGTCAGCGAACCACCATGCCCTTTCATACTGATGGCTTCTCATTTCATACGACCTGTTGCGCCCATCCGCTCGACATAGTTCCGCGAAAGGGAATTGCTTCCAGCACCTCGCGAGACCCGATCAGTCTATGGTGAGCATCCTCCAACATGACAATGCAGAAAGACCCTTACCGGGGGACCACCAATTTGTGTGTATGTGTGGCCTCGGTGTTCGTCTTCACATTGTTCGATCGTAAAGATTTAAAAAAGCGTAATTCAACAAGTAGGAATTCAGCAGAGTACCTGTTAGTTTTATCTGTTTCATATTTTATATCGTGATTCTGCTCTTCTGCTCCCTTGTCTAAAGAGGTTCAGCTGCTCGCCCTTCAGTAATCGCCTTCAATTTGATATGTCGTACTCTCGAGACGCTCCCCATTTGGTTGACTGTATTCTCTATGTCAGGTTCATTTTTTGTGTCAGCTCGGCATCAGCCGTGTGCCGAGAAAAGGTCACTGTCCAGGGTGGTAACTGGTAACATCTGTGAAATACGCCTAGTACCTATTCTGGGATAAATAGTACATCAATTTACTCGATACAGACACTCATGCAATTAACTGTCCAAGATTCGCGTTCTATTCACACCACCGGCAATCAGCAGGACCTGTAATTTATGTTATAAATTTCTTAACTTACCGAGCGCGATTGTCAATAACCCTCCCGTCGGGAATGTACTATGACAGTTATATGTTAACTCCACTTCCCATACCTCTGAGGAGAAAAAAAAACCCTCCCTACGAAATCTTTATTACTTGTAACTAACATAGCCTAAATGTTGTGAAATTAATTTCCCCCTCTCATAAACTATCAAGAAGGCGCCTTCAATTCGTTAACAATTTAAATTTTGTCCCCGTAACCCGTCTGTTGTGACTACTTAGTTTTCCGTATTCTAATCAATGATTCTGTGGTCCCTGTCCTTTATTACCTAAACACTATCCCCTACTGTAACTGTTTTAATTACGGGGTTTCACTTTTATCAATTAATTTTTATTATTAGAGTCGTTTTTCGCGGTTTATCACTCACTCGTGGATGATTACTGTGGTTTATTGAATATCAATTAATTTTATTGTTATTATCTCGAAATCTCGTTCAATAAAAATATATTAGTATTATTATTAATTATGACAGGAGTCCAACACTTTAATCAAGTCTCAATTCCCAAATTTAAATGTTTATAGCGCGGTAATCGCGAATTTTAACAACGATTATCCGTATTAAGTAAGTAACACAACACAAAATTTCTTCATCTTACACAATAATTACTGTAAAATTTTCACTGAAGTTAGTCTCAACAAACAAACACTTCTCGTTTTCGCTAGTCCACAGCGAGCCACAACACCCTTTCGTTTTCGCTAAGTCCACAGTCAAACACACCACTCTTGTCCCGCGCGTATAATCCCCCGTTTTCGTCCCTTCGAAATTCAAATTTCACGTCCAGCCCCTTTGACGATTCGAAAAAGTCTCCCTAATCTACCCTCTTTCCATCTCGCAGGTCCAATGTCAAACCTACCTTCCAACGTTTTTTACATTAATTTATCCCTCATAAATTCTCACAGTTATGCGAACTGCACTTCAGGAAAAATACTTGAATTTGCACATAATTTAAAGTTCTGACAGGAAATTAATTTTTATTAGTTTCACTAATTACTTTCTTGAATCTCGTACACGTAAAATCAAGAGATAAATTCAGCTTTAATGTATCGATCTTGACAACCCACTCAAATACAAGGGATCGAACACATTTTTCATCTGCGTTATCTGAAAGACACAAAAATCCAATCCGAAACCTTAGCTTTTCTAACCTATTCCTTCTAAAACTCCCGACCCTAGATTTGAAACCAATCGTTGCCGACTCCGTTCTCTTTCCTACAAACGCGATTTATGACTCTTCCTTCCACTTAAAATAACTATTCCCTAAAACGTGGGACAATATTTTGTTCTAAATCCACCAAGAGGCATCAGATCTCGCTCTTTCCTGTGATTGATGGGACGCCCCTAATATGGTTCGATACTTATTCTGATTTGTTGAACGCTTTCGTTACCCTAGTAGATAAATCCTTCCTCGACAGGCCAGCCCCAATTGCTCCACATTCTTTTAATTTCACTATCAAATCTACCCCACGGATGTCGGTAGTATGCTCATATTTGTTATTTAAGAAAAAATTATTCGCCAACCATTCGACAAAGCAGGTTCATCACAATTGATTGATTTACATACGATACTAATATCTCGTATTTGGTTAAAAACAGTTTTGCTAACAAGCATTGATATAAAAATATGTTTTATTAACATAATTAGTTCATTAAACTTTCATAAGGAACATAAAGGAACTTCTAACCCTGCTAGTCACCGTGAAAGATCAAGACCAAAACCCTCTGAAGAAGAAATTCTAAACTTCCTCAAAAATTCAAGAAGCGACACAAACACAAGAAATACTTAACCCCACGAACAACACACAAGAGATAAATGGTATTCTTTAGAGGAGGCCTTCACCTTCGCCTGAGAGAGGGGTTCTTGCTTAAGAATAATTTAAGATAATTATATACAATTATATATAACATTTTTCGTAAATTAGCATTAAGTGTTCTTTTTCTTACTTTTATAACTCTGTAACATACCTATTTGCAAGAAATAAAAGCCATTTCATTTCATTTCAAGGAACAGAAAATATTACTAAAATCAATACCTTCAACTACCGACATTTCCAATACATTCTGTTGGCATATTAGCGCCTCCTAGCGGCGCGATTTCTGCGGTTGGTTTTCTTTATTTTAATGTATTTCTACACATGACCTCGCTGCTTTTCAATTTTTTTTTGCTTTTTTTTAGCAATGTGCTAAATAGAAAACACCTCCAGTAAGTATTATGTAAATTATTTTTCGTCTAGAAGGAATGTCAACATGAAATACTAGCGCCTATAACGGCCAGCGATGGGTAAATACTGCCAATATTTTACTGAAATTGTGCATATTTTTATTATTCTAGGGCTTGTAAAATGCACTTTCATGTCTTGTTTGGATCCTTCATAATGTTGCACGTTCTCCACTTGCTGGAGACAACATTTCTTTGAGTGAACATTTTATATATCAGTATTTCAATAAAAGTGGTCTGAAGAACCAGCATTATTGATCTCTTTGGAACTGACGCACCGTCAATAGTCACTGTTAAAGCGCCTTTTTATAAGCAGATATTTCTTGCACGAGAACGCCTTATTTTTACGTCTCATTTTTGTGCTCAAATAATATGATTTTATAAATATTAAACACTCTTTCTTTATTTAATATTGACATCCTCTAATATATGTACTGCTCTATGACAAATGGAAGGCTGTATGTAGTTTTTAAAGTTTAGCTTTGACTTGATTATTAGAAATTGACCATTATGAACTGTTCACCACTGCCTCACCGACGAGTTCATCGAAAATCAATTCATCG
Organism: Limnephilus marmoratus; assembly: GCA_917880885.1. Taxonomy (NCBI): domain Eukaryota; kingdom Metazoa; phylum Arthropoda; class Insecta; order Trichoptera; family Limnephilidae; genus Limnephilus; species Limnephilus marmoratus. The sequence goes on along the minus strand of OU862923.1, from coordinate 24,166,634 downwards.
AAAGCAAATTCATCGAAAACGAGTTCATCGAAAATCAATTCATCGAATGATCAATTCATCGAATCGCCAATTCATCGAAAAACATTTTTTTGTAGATATTAGAGTGTCAAAATTAAATACCCGAAAAGGTCTGTGGTTGGGCATTTACACAATCATAGCTACACTTACCTACATACATCTACACATTATAACATAGACTCTGTGCTCGTAGTTTGATTGTCACATGTATCCCATCCCTAGCAAGTTCCTTCCCAATCCAATCCCATCCCTACGAACCGTTACCATAACAATCAGTTAAATACAAAATCAGTGTGTCGTCAATCGAACCTCGCGTAAGCATACAACTTTCCGCTCCCCGCATTTTCTATAACTCTACCCGCATATGAAAGTAAAATACCGCGATACAAGTGTATGAACAAAGGCTACTCATGAGAGAAGAGAAGTAGACACCACAAGATTCCTCAGTAAGTCCCTTCCTTCCTTATGTGCATTCATTTCTATTTGTGCAGTGGTCTAACATACACTCAAAAACACACCCGCAAGGTCCTTCGACAAACGACATTCATTCGCATCTAAATCACACACATAACACTTCTCGCAAAATCATTCATGGCCCCTAACGAGCCGGAGATATAAACCATTTTAAAATATATCTTAAAAACCTTAAAAGTGTATTAAGATCAACCGCAGTTTAATTATTACACGCATTATTTACGTTCTATAGCCATTTTGTCATTTGAATTATTTGTTATTTTTGCTAGTTGCCAAAACAATTGATTTCTTTGACAATCAACAAGTCAATTTGATTTGAATTTTCGAATTTATTTTAAAATACATAATAGTACTGTCTAGACTAGTAGTGTCTAGCGATTATATTAACCGCGGTAAGTGAGTACTCAGGTACGTAGTAGGTACTTCGATACACAACTTGTAATATAATCCAATTCGATCGTCACATATTGATTACGCATAATTTAATACATTTTAATTCAGTGCTATTAACCCCTTACGGTTGTCAGGGTCAAATTTACCCAACTGTTAACCCCTAATAGTTGTTGGGGTCAAAGTGGACCGCACTTAACATTGAGTGTAAATTTAAATATTTAATTTTATTCGTTTCAAATAAACATTATAAGCATATTCTTGGACTGTATTATTGTTACATTTAATAATTAACCAGAACAAGAAGATGTCTATAACCGCATCATCTGGTTCATCGTCACGGGATGACAGACGTCTGAAAAGACTAAACGCGAAACTAGCTTCTAGTTTTGCGACATTACAGTCAGTTTTTGACAAAATAAAGACATCCTCTAATAGTGCTACAAATCGTCAAGCATTTTTATCGGGCGCTGGGACCGTAGAACGAATTCGTTCAGAATTCATCACGATTCTAGACGAAAAAGTCGACTGTGAATTGGAAATTAACCCAGAAGCAGTCGCCGAGTACACTCAACTGAACGCATTTGAAGAAATGTATGGCGTCATTAAATTTACCGAGTCAAGCATGCTTTCAAATCCTGTAGAAAAACCGCGTCGTCCAATTAAATTACCACCACTAGAAATTTTATGCTTTGACGGAAATCTGGAAAATTGGCCGCTCTTTTATGAGACCTATGTCTCTGTTATTCATTCAAATAGTTCATTGGACAATTCTGAAAAGATGCAATATCTCATGTCCAAGTTGACGGGAAAGGCATTAACTATTTGTAAGACGATCACACCCATCGGTACAAATTACCAGGTGATCTGGAATGCCTTATGTAATAAATATAACGATCATCGCATTCTCGCAGAATCATACTTTGACCGGTTATTAAAAATGCCTGTGGTTAATTCGGTCACGCCCTCTTCCTTAGAACATTTTGCAGACACATATTCGACAAACATCGCCGCACTGAAACAGTTGGAAATTAAAGATCTCGCAGAATTTATGTTGCTACATCTGGGTCTTAAACGCCTTGATATAGAGACAGTAAAAGCTTTCGAATCTTCTATTCGAGACAATGAAAGTTTTCCATCAAGCTCAGAATTAATTGAATTTGTAAGAGTACAGCAAAGAATACTTACTCGTGCGCAAGTTACGCAAGCATCATCCACCCGTCTCAGTTCAAATAATAATAATATTTACGCTAAACCGCAAAGGACAAACTCCGCAAAGACATTTATAAATGTCGAGAAAAGTGACAATCACTCCATTGACATTTGTTTTTGTTGTCAAAAGGAATCGCACCTTTTATATCAATGTTCTAAGTTTAATAGTCTAGAACCACGCGATCGATTTAATTTCATTAAGTCATCCAATACGCAAGTTTGTGTGAACTGCCTTAGTACTAGGCACAACACAAGATCATGCAAATCAAAGAGCACATGTAAATCATGCGCTCTCAATCACCATACTTTATTGCATTTCAAGCAAACTGATATGCAAAAACCACAGTCAGACCCAACACCATCTTCCACGCTACAAACAGATAGCGATAATAATATTTCAGAGACTCCGAACCCAGTATCGCTGTGTGTGACAAACTCGTACATTCGTGAAAATACAACGGTACTTTTGGGAACCGCCGTTTGTTTAACCCGAGATCTTAAGGGTCAGGTACAGACAATACGTGCGTTAATCGATAGCGGCTCCCAAAGAGACATTGTTACGCGTAAATGCTGTTCACGTTTAAATCTTACGGTACAATCATCTCCCAGCACTTATGTCACGGGAATAGGTGATGTAAGAAATCTAACAAAAGGAATGACTTGTCTCAAACTGTTCTCCCAATATAACGATACTCACTCGTATACGATTCAACCGTATGTGGTAGAAAGTATCACTAGCGAACTGCCTACCGTTAATATAAACCGCGCTTCATTATCGTATCTCGACAATTTACCCTTAGCAGATAAAACTTTCTGTATACCTGGTGAAATTGATATTATTTTGGGATGTGACATGTTTGCTCGCATTTTAAAGGCTAACAAAATATCAGGTCCTCCTGGTCAACCATTTGCAATTGAAACTACTTTAGGGTATTTAATCTTAGGCACTGCTCCGACGATGATTGAAACCCCAAGTAACTACGACACGCAATCATTTTGTACGTTCGCAGAAAACAAGGATTTTTCTCCTCCACGCTTCTTTGAATTGGAAGATATTCCAGACGAGAAGTTTTTAACGCCTGATGAACAAGAATGTGAGAAACAATTCAAGCTCACAACTTCTCGTAACACGACAGGTCGTTATATTGTCGCGTTACCGTTTCGAAAAGGTCCATCTGTCCTTGGCGCGTCGTTGCCGGCAGCCGAGCAGAAGTACCGACCTCTCGAACGCCGCTTAAAATTCCAACCCACCATAAAAATTGAATATGACAAAATATTGTGCGAATACCTTCAGAAAAGTTACATTTCCCCAGTTGACATTTCTGATTTACCGCATTACGTAATCCTGCATCATATCGTAGTTCGCGAAGATAAACTGACAACCAAAATCCGGATAGTGCTGGACGCAAGTATGAAATCCGATTCCGGTTACTCGCTTAATGATATCCTATACACCGGTAATAATTTACAAGGTGATCTGTTTCGCATTATCCTCAATTTTCAACTATTCGCCGCGAAAGGATTCGATCTTGTAAAATTCTCCGCTAATTCTCCAAACCTTTTGTCCACGATTCCTTCAGATCGCCGTGTCAAGGAACATGTGGAATTTAATCTCGATGAAAACCTAAAAATACTAGGTCTTCATTGGATTCCCGCTTCTGATAATTTTATATTTGTTGTAAATTTTGATGAAAGAGCTTGCATCAAACGAAACATCCTATCGACGATTGTTCGTCTTTGGGATTTGATGGGTTTCATCGCACTGGTTGTTTTATTAGCTAAACTTATAATTAAATCTCTATGGGAGTACAACCTGGATTGGGACGAACCTCCTCCTGACACCGTTGTCACGCTTGGGCGTCAGCTTGAAAAGGAATTGCCATTATTGCAATTTATTAAAATTCCTCGCTTTTTAGGTGTCGAATACCAATATGTATTAACACTTATCGGATTTTCTGACGCAAACGAACGCGCATTATACTTACATGTTTACTGTCCAAATACTAACAAAACCACAATTGGCTTATTATGCGCCAAACCTAAGGTCGCTCCTGCGAAGACGATTTCACTTGCGCGTCTAGAATTATGTGGAGCGCTGGTACTTGCCCGATTAACGCATAAGGTCAGTAATACCTACGCATCAAATTCGATAGTTCATATAACTTTAGCCTTTTGTGACAGCACGATTGCGCTAGCACGGATAAATTCACTGCCCGCTAAATGGCAGCCCTTCATTGCTAACCGCGTATCACAAATACAAGATCATCTGGAGGCTGAATGTTTCCATCATACAAAAGGTAAAGACAATCCTGCTGACTGCCTGTCGCGTGGTCTAAATCCCGCTCAGCTAATAGACCATACATTATGGTTTAAGGGCCCCACTTTCGCTCAGTTACCTAAAGGTGATTGGCCTCTACAACGTTTTGATTCGAAATCTGTGTCTGATCCGCCCGAACTGAAAACAAAAATTTTACTAAGACAAAAATTCTTTTCTTTGCGTAATCTGGTTAGGAAGTGCGTGCATCGATCCAAATATGTGCTTTAAAATTAATCCCAACCGCAATTCCCAATAATGGGAGATTTACCCCATACCGCATACCCTTTAACCGCATACCGCATACCGCATACCGCATACCGCATACCGCATACCGCATACCGCATACCGCATACCGCATACCGCATACCGCATACTGAATACCGCATACCGCATACCGCATACCGCATACCGCATACCGCATACCGCATACCGCATTCCGCATACCGCATACCGTGTACCGCATACCGCAAACCGCATACAGCATACCGCATGCCGCATACCACATTCCGCATTCCGCGTATCGCATACCGCATTACGCATACCGCAAATCATGTACCGCAGGACAGTGGTAAAACTTTACCCTTTACCTTCGCAATAACGTAGTCCGTTGACTTGGCCATAAGATATTGCATCTATGGCCCTTCTTTTAGCTTTAAGTCTCACCAATTTTTAAATTTTGTTTATTAAGTGATACTTAATGCACTCTTATGGTTTATGGAAGTGGATTCTTTCATCCCCTTCCAGGCGGGGGGCATGGTTGGGCATTTACACAATCATAGCTACACTTACCTACATACATCTACACATTATAACATAGACTCTGTGCTCGTAGTTTGATTGTCACATGTATCCCATCCCTAGCAAGTTCCTTCCCAATCCAATCCCATCCCTACGAACCGTTACCATAACAATCAGTTAAATACAAAATCAGTGTGTCGTCAATCGAACCTCGCGTAAGCATACAACTTTCCGCTCCCCGCATTTTCTATAACTCTACCCGCATATGAAAGTAAAATACCGCGATACAAGTGTATGAACAAAGGCTACTCATGAGAGAAGAGAAGTAGACACCACAAGATTCCTCAGTAAGTCCCTTCCTTCCTTATGTGCATTCATTTCTATTTGTGCAGTGGTCTAACATACACTCAAAAACACACCCGCAAGGTCCTTCGACAAACGACATTCATTCGCATCTAAATCACACACATAACACTTCTCGCAAAATCATTCAGTCTGTTTAACTGAGTTAAATGTGTTTAGCAACTGTCAGCTTCATAGTGATAATGTAAAATTTATAGGTTATCTCTTCGATTTCCGATTGTCTGATACTGCAAAAAGGGATATCTAAGGAACGGTGACCAGACCACTCATAATGAAACCAACTCATAAACAACTCAGAAAGGTCATTAAGATTGATGATAAAAAAAATATTTAAAAATTGGTTAAATAGGTTAAGTTAGGTTAGGTTAGGTTAGTTTAGGTTGACCAATGCTTTTTTAACTTCTCAGTTCGCTCGGCATTTCTCTCAAATATTAAAAAAATATATTTTTTCTATGAATTGGCGATTCGATGAATTGATCATTCGATGAATTGATTTTCGATGAATTGGTTTTCGATGAACTCGTTTTCGTTGAATTTACTTTCAATGAATTGATTTTCGATGAATTGATTTTCGATGAATTCGTTTTCGATGAACTCGTCGTGAACCCTGCCTCACAGCATTCCAATAATATGACTCTCGCTCCTATCCTTTGATGCTCCTGTCAATATAAATGACCAGCTTTTCAATATTAGCCGGAATTTTTTAGTCACCCAATTCAGTAATGTCAATGAAATTAGATAAAAACTAAACAACATTTTGATCACGTTTGGCAATGTCCTTTCACCTCTCCGTGAAACTTAATTTATTACAACATTTGCAGTTGAATTGGTCTAACAATCTGTTTCAGCCATGGACATATTATGAATATATCTGGACCTGCCCTAAGTGATAAAAGCATATTATTTCCCCCTCCTATTTCGCCGGTTCCATAGAGCCAGCTCGGCTTACGAGAGCGTCGCTTGAATCTAAAAAATGTGACGTCATCATTCTTGTCCTGACCAGTGCGCTGGCCACATCGCACATTTTACGAACAAAAGTGAGAGCTTGTGCTATACATTATACTCTAATATATGTGAACGTAGCGAATGTGGGCGTTTCTCCAGTGAGCTCGTCGCTGCTTACAGGGGTAAGTAAATTATGAAACATTTGTAAAAGTGTCTAAACACGGCAACAAAATATTCCCGTGTGAAAAAGGGCGAACTTTCCTTTGCCGATTTCGTCTACGCAAATATGATAATAACGTGGCGGGCAATTCGCGCTCCCATGTAAAAAGGTCTATTCATTAAAAAGCAGATTTTGCTTTTAAGAACTAAATGGTGATATTATAATGCGAAAGGCCTATACATATACTGTCAGATTGATTTTTTAACTAATCACAGTCATCTTTCCCCTCTTCACCCTCCATAGTTTGATTTTACCCCTCATCTGTATCTTCTGGTCTATTAAATTTGGATGTCTATGGTTTCAGCTATTTATATCGAATATGTTAAATGTGTTTTGATTTCAAGCGAGCCATTGCACTTCCTCAACCTCATGTATTCCTTCCTCTCCGTAATTACTAAATTATCTCCGTAAACATAATAAACACAGATCGTATTTTAGATATTCTTCCACAATACATTTATGTATTTGATTAAATATTTACAATAAATAAATATTTACTGTGCGTACATATGACACTCCTGTTTTGGTATTTCATAAATACGCACCTTTTTACCACCAACTCCAGAGTAGTTTACCAAACTTGTAAACTAAAAATATTCAACTGCACAGTCTAAACTGGGGACAATATCCCAATCACTCTCGTGTATTCTAAATTTGTCTTCTTTACACCATTACGCATCCTCTGGGATTCCAAATATTGTTAAACTTTAATTATCCTGCCTCTGGGGGGGACTTAAAAAAGCGGCACAACAATCTCCGCATTTCTGAAATAATTAATTTCCCAAGTTATGAAGAATTTCTTTCTTTGTTTGCTTCTAAAAATATTTTTCACGGTAATTACAAATGTTTTCTTTGTATGTTTAATGATAAGAAATACTGGGTTTTATTACAAAGAGAATCTGGATCATCCGTGACACTTTTACTTTATCCTTTCATTAAATTCCGTCCACAGCATCTTTTTATGATATTTTTTCAATTACAGGCGGATTTTCTTTACTCGTAAAGCTGTCTGGTTGATTTCTTAATTACAAGGCATTTTATAGTTAATGGTCGCCAGTAAATTTCTAACGACGGTTAAGCTGACGGATTTTACCCGAGTATGGATTCATAAATCTTTTACTCAAATATTTACACGATTTAATTGGAGAAACTATCCGTGCTAAGTTTTTTTTTACATGAGCTCCACACAGGAGGCCTTGAGAAAAATAATTTCACCCATGGCCTATCTCATCTTTAGGGATGCTGTGTGGAGAGGTTTTTCAAGGAAGGGAAGGAGAGGAGAGTTGTGGGAAGGAAAAGAGTTTAACGGGTGGGTTCTGTGTGTCCTGGTCATCCGCCTCCAAGACCTAGACAAACCTCACCCCATGAACCCGGACACCCCAGCTTAATCACCAAACGTAGCGAACCACTTGGAGTGACCTGTGGCAGAGGTGTTGATTATCCAATAAAGGTTACCGGGGCGGCGGTACCTATTCCCGCCTCCCAAATCGGATACTAAGTTGGATAGTACGAACTATTGTTTAATTAATTTCTGCGCCTATTAAGCTACTCGTACTTCAGCAGAAAACCAACTAAACGTCACATTATATATGGCGTGTATAACACCATAGTGTTCAAAATCATATAAACACGCCATAGGGATCTAATTTCTTCTGCATTCAATATATTTATTTTACATTAAAAAATACTGTTGAAGAGAAAACACAGGTACCAACAAAATAAGAAATACTAGGTTATTAAAAAACTCACCATTATCGTAAACTATTCCTGACATACCAATAATACCAACGAAAAAATTCTTGGTTGGATGCAATCCTAGAATAAAAATCGACAATCTAAGAATAAAAATCAACAATCCTAGAGTAATAATCGACAATCCTAGAATAAAAATCGACAATGTTAGAATAAAAACCGACAAACCTAGAATTAAAATCAACAATCCTAGAATAATAATCGACAATGTTAGAATAAAAATCGACAATTTTATAATAAAAATCGACAATCCTAGAGAATAATAATGGGCAATCCTAGAAAAAAAATTGACAATCCTAGAATAAAAATTGACAATACTAGGATAAAAATCGTCGACCTAGAATAATAATCGACAATCCTGGAATAAAAATCGACAATCACAGAATAAAATTTGACAATTTTAGAACACAAATCACAATAATATCGAAAGTGCAGCTCTGACATCCTACCAAAAACTTTTACGAGCAATTTAGGTACGCTTTTTAATTTCTGCTTTAATTATACTCGGTCTTCTTCTTCTTCAATGGCGCTACAGCCCATTTCGAGCCTTGGCCTCCTTCAAAATAAGCCTCCACCGCCCTCTGTCCTCGGCCGTCTTCTTCCAATCTGCAACATGGAGTAATCCTCTTGCATCCTTCCTGACATCATCCTCCCATCTCAGTCTAGGTCTGCCCGCCTTTCGTTTACCTCCCGGGTGTCCTGTCAGAATCTTCTTCGGTACTCGTGTGCTTGGCATTCGGTGCACATGTCCGGCCCATCTTAATCTTTGGAGTCTTAAATGGGTGGAGAGTCTGGGAGCTTGGTAAATATCATAGAGCTCATTATTGTGGCGGATTCTCCATGCCTCTCCCTCTCGCACCGCTCCTAAGATTCTTCGAAGTACCTTTCTTTCGAAGATGTCCAGCTGTTTCGCTGACTTTGCTGTCAGTGTTCCCGCCTCACATCCATAGGCCAAGACCGTTCTGATAATTGTTTTATATAAGGTTATTTTGGTTTTCCTATGGACGTTTCGGGATTTGAACACTGGCAGCAACGCGAAGTAAGTTTTGTTAGCGGCTGTAATGCGCTAATTATACTCGGTACATACTTTAAAATGAACATATGGTTTCTATCTACTGCCAGAAAATATTAAGGTATTTTATTCATCATACGGTATTTAGCGACTGTAAAATAGAAATAAAAACAATAATAAACACGTAATATTATTATGTTCTTCCGTATTCCATGATAATAGATTTTAAATTGTATGATAGAGCTGCGATTAACCCATACTGTTAAACTTCCAATGAATCTTTGAATCACAATTTTTTATATAAAATACTATGTTTGAAAATCACTTTATACATGTAAGTCACTAGCTGTAAGTCTTAGACGTAAGTCAATAGTTAAAATAAGTAATCAATTTCATTTCTAAAAAATTGTTATATTAGAAACGTTTTAAGATTTTCACGGCCAAAAGTATTTTCGTTATTTGTTTTTGGGGTGTTATACCGTCTTGGGCTACCTACCAAAATTGTTATATTAATTCATTAATAAGGTTGTTTGTTCAGCGCCCTTGAGGTGATGTTTCACAAAAATGGCGTTATATAAATTAGCCAAATATTATTATCATCATAACCTATATATAAACTAATACATAACACTGGTTTCGGATCATCCTTAAATTTCCTCGGGAGTTGTACAATTATATTATGCCGAAAGAGATTGGTGTTTTCTTTTTGTTTATTAAGCAATAAAGTGGTTTTGAAACGAAGTATTTTTATCAATCAAAATCAAAATCAAAATCAAAATCAATCAAAATCAAAATCATTTATTGTACAAAATTTACATTTAGTACAAAAGGTATAACTTATAGGTACATATATCCTATTTCTTCCAGTTAACTTAACATGTTGTACAGATTTGAACACAAATGAAATATTAATATAAAAGTGGTGAAATACAAAGTGAATTTGTTTTAATTTATTATATAAACATAAATATAAAAACAGTTGTACCTATGTGAGGTATTCACTTAATGTGTAATGAGACCCGTTCAGAAGGAATGTTTTTAGTGATGACTTAAATCTGAGTGTATCTTGTATTTGTTTAATATCACGTGTAAGGTTGTTGTATACTTTAATGGCCATGTAAAAGGGTCCTTTTTGGAAAATTGTTTTGTTTGCTTTTGGTATTAATAAATTTTCTGTAAACCTTGTAGCGTGTTTATGTGTAGAGTTTTTTTGTGGAAACTTTTCTGGAGATGATCGCACTATCATATTTATAATAAATATCCCAGGCGAAATTACCTACTGATATTCTATGGACTTACTTAATAGGTAATATATCATATAATAATATCATTTAATATTCCGTATAACTTGTAAAATTATATACTGTGCATGTTAAAACCCTAGAAAAATAATCATATTATGTACGGTAATCATACGTAAAATTGACGCCCGAGTTTTAACTAGCTGTAATATTGTACTTTGTTAATTGATTTGAATTAACCAATCGGTACTATATTTCTACAAACAAATGACATAAGAAATACTACAATTTGTGAACATTTATATTTATTTGTTGTATGAAAAAAAAACGAAATATGAAACTTCTTCTTTATTCAACAAAACTTAGGAATATATTTTTTTCTCAAATCACTTATTTCTTACTAATAATAAGTCATTTTGACTAATGAACTAAATAACCAAGATATGTTATATTTAATAATAACATATAGTTATATAAAAATCAATAAGATCAGCTTTGGAATGTATCAATATTATGCTTTTTGACTCATGCGGTCGTTATATCTCAAAACTGTTGACACCTACCTAAGCGACGCGCGCGCCCCACGGAAGGTCCAAGCAGCGAGTGAGATGTCTGAAAAGCACAGCGACGGATTCGCATAAATTAAAACGAGAGAGCAATAATTCTAACACGGATAGGGACTAACTAATAATTAACTTAAAGGACTAACTAACTAACTAATAATTCTAACACGGACATTAATTGCGTGAGCTCAAAAAGGGGGGGGGGGGGGTTCCAACAAAATCTCAGGTTACTTGAAAAGAATATACCAAGTGACCCAAATTTATCTCACCAAGTGGGAGGGGGGGGTCAAGATTGGAAGAAAAACTGCTCACGTAATTAATGTATGCCCCCTATGCATAGATTTTACGTAGAGTATCTTTCCAGGGTATCTCTCCAGCAGAGCTTAAACTGGATCCTTTCAGGACATTTAAGCCAGTGTAGATTTTTGAGATGCTCTGAAATATGGGAATATTTTGATACGCCGGTGATAAGTCTTGCCGCAGCGTTGAAAACGGATTGTAATTTGTTAATTTGATATTTTGGAAGACTTGCATATATTCCGTTGCAATAATCTAAAGGTGAAACCACATACGAATTGACTAGTAATTTAGTCGCCTCTGTTGGCAGGTTTCTCCTTACTGCTTTAATGCAAAAAGCCCGTGCTTACGGTTCTGTTCACTTGGGTTTTAAGGGAAAAATCAGCGTCCAGATTGACACCCAGTAGTTTTATACAAGTCTTTGGAGTGATGTCGCTTCCTGAAATGGTTATTGGGGAGTTATCAATGTTATGCTGACGTCTGCTTGTGGCGGTCCAAAGAAACTCAGTCTTTGACGGATTTAGTTTTAATCTATTTGAGGTCATCCAGCGGGTAATTGCTTCTAGACACTCAATTATGCGAGTTTTTAGACTGTCTACTTCCTCTGGTAAGCAGTAAAAGTAAACTTGTTGGTCATCAGCGTAGCAGTGAGATAGAAGGCCAAATGATTCGATTATTTTAGCGACATCATCTAAAAATCTACACTGGCTTAAATGTCCTGAAAGGATCCAGTTTAAGCTCTGCTGGATGGTATTTAAGTCCCTTAACGGAATGGCTCCGGCTTACTTATCGGAATTGTGTATTCCAGAAATTTCCAATCATCGACAGTCAACCCTGAGGTCAGCAGCGTCATCAGCTATCGGAAGGTTAAAGGAACCAAAGCGCACACCAGATACTAAGTTCGGTGAGCGCGCTTTCGGAGTGTCAGGACCTAAAGCCTGGAACGGACTGCCACATGACTTAAGAATGATCACAGACGCGGCGGAATTTAGAGCTAGACTTAAAACTCACCTTTTCAGACAGTATCCATAAACTCAAAATCTTTCACCTTCACGTTCATTGCCCGCGACAGCGTAAATAACTAACCTGTAAAAACGTAGAAAAAAAAAATAAAATAAAAAAAATGTAAGCGTTTGTGAAGGTCATTTCATGAACATTCTCCAGCCCTAAAGATTCCTAAATTCTCCAGTATTTTAAAATAAATATCAACTATACTTTTGCCACTAATCTCCAATAGTCCTAAATTCTCTAGTATTTTAAAATAAATACCTCTACTTTTGCCATTAATCTATTCACAAATGTAATAGGTACTAACAGCGATGAGGGTAGCAAATAATGTAAAATCACGCAATGTCCAGTGTGTTAACTGTAATGTCCTCCGCGTGCAAAGCCGTATCTTCTCCAAGCATAAACTTATAATTAAAGTGTGTTTATCGGAAGTGACCTGCCAGGTAAGTATGTTTCTGTATCCATTTGTAAATAGTAAAATCAGTTAGAACCTAAGCATTCCTAATAAATTGTACAGCGCCCTTGAGGTGATTTTTCACAAAAACGGCGCTTTATAAATTATCCAATTATTATTATTAATAAACAAATAACCAATATCTTATAATCTTGAATTTTTTAATTATTAGTAATAATTTGTCCAAGAATTTGGTTGTTTGGTTGGACATGTATGAGTCGTTCATTAATCGCTTCAGATTTTATGTCCGGTTTAAATCGTTCCCGCAGGAAAAACTTAACCCTTACACGCACTCTTCCACAAATGATCACCTAGTCAATCCACGTTATGCACTTGCACTAAATAAGTATAATAAATACAAAATAATACAACAATAACATGTCATGAAAATAATTCACCGACTCCAGATATTTTCATATCAGAGGGTTCGGCTCTGTGGAATTCCTAATTGAACCTATAAATCCTACTGATCCCTCAATATAAATATTTAAAAAATCTTTTGTAATCCTACATGTATTTAAAATGACTGATTTTTGCAATCTTATATATAAATTCTTTGACAAATCTAATATGCCTAAATTTTGAATGAGAGAGCTAGGTATAATGCCAGTAGCCGAAATAACAAATGGTAATATTTTTATAGTCTGAGAATGCCAAATTCTTTTAATCTCATAATAATAATATTACATTAGATATTTTTTACATGCTTATGTTAAGTAATAAACCTATTAATTATAATCCGTCGTTGAACAACTTAGAGAAGTTCGTTTCCGATCTTTTAACAGACTTGTCAGGATGGGAGAAGGGCTGTCTACCATAAGTCTACTTAAGATACGTTTATTTGTTCAACGAAACTACTCTCATTTCGGAGGGACCCGGCCGGGACAAATGTTTGCATCTGTTTGCTGTAAACAAAATTAAAACGAGGGGAACAACAATAACATACATCAACCTTTCAAAATAATATACTCTTTTAACTGCTTTAGTTACTCACTTGTCCTAACAATTCCCTTCAGTTTTTAACCGAATTCCATTACATGTATTTTTAAAGAATGGAGTTTCAATATACTACCATAACATAATAAATTAATTATACTTTTAGAATAAATATATATTCAATAGAATTTATTATAAAATGTAAAACAAACACTTTGTATTTAACCACGAATTTCTTATTTTATATATCGACCGATTTCGCTTCGACCAAGCTTCCTCAGGATATAAGTACCTATAACTAAATATTAAGATAGAGTTATCAGTTACATAAAAGTTGAGCGACAGAGGGAGAAAGAATATGACAAAAGAACATAGTTAGACAGAGAAAAAGTATTTGAAATCGGTACAATAGATAATCAATTAGAGGGAGGGAGACAACAATACACCTCTAATCACAAGTAACCAACAGTTAACGGGATTCAATTAAATAATAAAAGTTTGTTGTATTCTACATTTATAATATAAAGGACAATATTTAGAGCAATGCTAATTTAATAATAATAATTAATATTGAAAGAAGGGTAAATGCAGGTAACTTCATTAATGGAGGACTAAATGCAGTTCTATCTAGTAAATCTTAAGTAGATGTTGTATATATAAGAATGTCGTATTTTGCTATTCGTCAGTATTCATTCAGAATTGAAACGTTACTTGAAATGGCTTTAGGCGTGTTTGGTGACTAGGTCCGAATAGCCAGGAAAAATTTTCACATTTCCTTCTCCTCCCGACTATCTTCAGCCTCACAACATATCAAAATTAGGAATGCCATGGTCTCACTGGCTCCAGAAGGTTGGGAGCAGTTGGGACTCTTGTGTTATGATAAAAGTTCTAAAAAAAAAATGAAAAATTTAAAAAAAAATTAAATCACATGATTTTTGTAATTTGTTCGCCGGTGTACAGTGTATGTAGGTTTAGTCGGATTACTTGAAATACGTGACTAGATCTGAATAGCCAGGTACGTTTTCCACATCTCCTTCCCCTCCCCACAACCCTCAATATCACACCATACCAAAATTGGGGATGCCATTGTCACTCACTGGCTCGAGACGGTTGAGAGCAGTTGGGACTCTAGTGTAATTTTCAGATAAAAAAGTTATACGAAAGTAGGAATCTTTTAAGGTTTTTTTGTTAAACTGACTGCACATATAAGTATGTCGTATTTTGTACATCGTTTTCCACATCTCCTTCCCCTCCCCACTACCCTCAGTATCACAACATACCAAAATTGGGGATGCCATTGGCACTCACTGACTCGAGACGGTTGAGAGCAGTTGGGATCCTAGTGTAATTTTCTGATAAATTGTAATTAGTACTAAAATAAGAAGATGGTTAGTTTCTACCGGTAAAATCTATTTGGGGTACCAGAGAATACAAGTAGAGGATGCCCGCCCTGTGGTTCAGTGCTTTCACTGCTTGGGCTTTGGACATACTTCTGTCAGGTGTCTTCATAAAGAAAAGGACAAACCGTCGTGTACACACTGCGCTGGTGATCATTCCTACGAAGATTGTGCTAACAAAGATAAAGAACCTAAATGTAAAAACTGTGATAGCAAAAATAAAAAAAATGAACTGGAATATTGACATCAGGCATTCTGCAAACGACAATACGAAATGCAATGTGTATAAAAAAATTAGCATTTTAGCAAAAGAAAAAATAGAATATTGACTAGAAATAACATTAAACCTGTCTCAAAGTAGATATAGTGCTATTATAATACATATGAATTTTTCTCGTAGAATTTGCTACATTTCAATAAATACAATTTATGTTATTATTGCTAAACATTACACATTTCTATTTTTATAATATTTTAAAGAAAAAAATCATTGTATAAAGACATTAGATTTCCAAACGTCGTCATATTCTGTTATTAAAAATTCATTTTATTACATAAATTAGTCCTTTGCCTCTTAATCCTATTCCTATGTTCCTCCTCCCTCCCCCCCCCTTTTTATATTTTGTAACTAAAAAATAAAACTTACATATCACACTTTATTATTATAACTATCATCAGTGGAAAGTTCATAATTGGCATAAATAACATCCTATTATTTTATTATATTATAATTTCTGATTTGCTGTCAACTTTCTCCAAAATAAATAAAATAAAATAAAATAAAATAAAATAAATATTGTTATAAAAATTATAAAAGATCACCAAATAACTAACAAAAATAAAATTATTATATTTCATTATTTTTTGAACAGTAATATCATAACGACACTTTCAATAACATTTTTTGGTTTACTTAAACATGCATATATTCACTGTGTACTATATTTCACATTCATAAATATAACAACAGCTTTTAAAAAAAATTTAAAATATCATAAATATTCTGAAATAACACTAGATGTGAACATGCAGTTTGTTTTATATTTATCAAGTCTTTATCAAAAAGTACTTGTACCAATTAGCTCTAGATACAATCACTTTTATATTGTTAAATATTTAACATTAAATTCTTTAATCTATACTCAAAATACTTCTCTTTTTAAACAAAACAAAAAAATAATTTATTCTTACGGGCTGAAACCTACAAAAGATATTAATTATAGTTTAGGTTTCATAAATGGAGTTATTTTATATTGCTCTCTTTTCATGTTTACTGGACTGATAATAAAAATATTTGTTAAATATATTTTTTATGTATGGGATATAATCAACCTAACAAAAATATTAAATTTTATTGTTTTATCTAAAAATCAAATATTTGTAATATTATTTCATGTTAAAAGCATGGAAAACTATTTTGTATCATTATATTATACTAAGGGCTTTTACTTTAAGAAATAGAATTGTGATGTCTTTGATAAAAACAAATGCTTTATCATAATATTAACTTGTATAATAACTGTTTATTGCTGTATTACGCTAAGTATAAATACGGGTATTAGAAAAAAAATGTATGTAATTATATCAAGTATTAAATTGAAGCTTATACTGTATTATAATATAGAGTTATTTCTTATAGAAATATTTCAATATGTAAAATCAACAAAACTTCGTATCACAATCTTATTGTATTGCATAAAATTTAACTACGAATTCAATGGCTCAGAATAATTTCTCGTATATAGATAATGATAACGAAATAAAATGTAGTACAGTAAATAATTTAGAAGATTGGATAAAAAAAGAAAACGTAAATGCGTCTGATAATCTTGTTTGTATTCAATTAAATATAAGATCTATACAAAAATATTGGAATATACTGCATATATATTTACTTAATTGTTTGAAGCATATTGATATTATAATGCTATGTGAAACATCTATTCAAATTGAAAGTACGTGTTTGTACAATATTCCCGGATATAATGCATATAACTACTGTAGGACTGATAAGTCAGGAGGAGGGATTATATTGTATATAAGAAATAAATTTGAATTTAGGCCAAAATCGTTCCAATCACTACATTTTGAAAATATAACAGGAAAGCTCATACTCCAGGACAAAACTAAAGTCAATATAATAGCTATCTATAGACCTCCTAATTTCAGTAAATCTTCATTTTTAACGGAATTATGATCATATCTTGATACAATTAATAGTAAGGAAAATATTATCTTATAAATCTTAATTTGCTTAATGACCAAGATTATATCATAACTTCATATGAAAACTTCTAACTAACCATTATTTAACTAAATGCATTAATGTAGTAACCAGAGAAGCTGTATTAAATGGACAAATTACTCGCACGTGTATTGACCATATATTTGCCAAATTTAGAGGCAAGAAAATAACTGCTTGCGTCTGTGAAAATAATATTGCCGATCATTTTATCACTGCTATTAATATAAAATCTCATAAACGTCAGGTAGACTTTGCAAATAAGTATATTCAAATCATCTCACAAAAGGCTATTGATCGATATATCAAAGATTATAACTGGAGTAAACTTATAGAGGAGAGGGATTGTATTTCATTATATGAAAAAATAAAATCTTTATTTAACAAATTTTACAAGAGTAGTTCTAAAACGATTGTGCAAAAACCGAAAACACGACCTTTTGCAATAAATGAACGGTTAAGCAGTGAATTATTATGTCATATAAATAAAAGGGATAAACTTTATAAAAAATGGAAAAGTACACCAACAAACAAAACATTTGAAACAGAATACAAAAAAACACGAAACCTTGTCAATAAACTTATAAATAAAGATAAAACTAACTACTATAACAATAAATTTAAAAACTGTTTTAATGATACAAAAAAAAAACCTGGGACGAGATAAATAATATTTTAGGACGTAAACCCAACAACGATTGTGATGAAACTATAACACGATATATGTTAAAAGATAGATCTGATGATTCTGTGTCAAATGATTATGTGAATTACTTCTCGGATAGCATCAGCAACATGTTACATAAATGCAATCACAAAGCTACTAATATAGTACTCGAAGAACTACCTCATAGTTTATATATACCAAGAGCTACTATAACTGACATTGAAAACATTGTTAAAAAAATGAAAAACTCTAAAAGCACAGGTATTGACAACATAAGAATGTTTGATTTAAAAAGAAATATAAAAACTCTTGGGCCAGTAATTACTCATTTAATCAATATGATAATAAAGCAAACAAAAATTCCACAAGAATTTAAATGTAGCATTACAAGACCAATATTTAAAGGTGGAAAACACATTGAACTGGGAAATTATAGGCCTATTAGTATTCTACCAGCATTAGAAAAAAATCTCGAAAAATTTATATCAAATAAATTAAATAATTATATTGAAAAATTCACTATCATAGATCCAAATCAATACGGCTTCCAAAGAAAAAAAAACACTGAAAAACTACTGCAAGATTTTTCCAATTATATAAATAATCAATTAAATAATAAATTACGTGTTATTGTTTTATTTATCGATAACTCTAAAGCTTTTGACACAATTAACTCTAAAAAACTTCTGAAAACTCTAGAAAAAATTGGAATAAGAGGAAATGTGTTAAATTTATTTAAAGATTATCTTAGAGATAGGAAAATATGTACCAAAATAAATAATACTTTTAGTAAAACAAAAATGTATCTGCAGGAGTTCCACAAGGTTCCATATTGGGGCCTACACTATATATAACTTATGTAACTATAATGAAAAAACTTTTCTCTTTTGTTAAACATTTTGTATTCGCAGATGATACGGCATTGGTCATATCACATAAATATCTAAAAATTGCAATTGAACTCATGCAAATTGACTTTAATCAACTTTGTAAATGGTTACATGATGCAGGACTATTAATAAATGCTAAAAAAACCAAAGTAATGCATATAAGATCACCTAATGCCAAATTTATATTTAATCCTAATATTATTTCTCACGATTTTAATTGCATCCATAAAAATATTCCAACTAATTGTAAATGTGAAAACTTAGAATTAGTTACGGAATACGTGTATCTTGGTGTCACAGTAGATTGTTTTTTTAAATGGGACAAACATATTAAAAGAACCTGTAAAAGACTCAGATCTATTGCTGGCAGAATGTACACATTAAAAATTTTTCTTTCAATTGAAACACTTAAAATAATTTATATGTCACTGGCAGAATCTATTATAAGATATGGATTAACAATATGGGGGAATACTTCTACAACCAATCTGAACCAAGTACAAGTTGTACAATACGCAATTGTAAAATTATTAGTCGTCCCTAATATTTTCAAACAGAGACATGATACACCGTTGCTGTTTCAGAGTGCCAAAATTTTACCTGTTAAAGCAATACTATGGCACAAAATTATAATTCAACATATATTTACCCCGCAGCATAAAGAGAAATTAGATCATAAATACAGCACTAGATTCACGCGCAACGACGGGTTAATAGTTCCGAAATTTAACAATAAGTACGGACAGAGAACGTTTGAATACATCATACCGAAGATATTTAATTTATTACCTGACAATATAAAGAAATGTAATTCTATGAATAAGGTTAAATATATGGTGAAAAATTGGTTATCAGAAAAAATAAATTATATTGATATTGATATGTATAAAAAAAAATGTTGAATCTGTAGATCTAAAATGTAAATTTTAAATGTAAAAAATCTATATGTAACTAAAATATAAGCACCTGCTGACAAGCCAATTCAATTGGCTTAGCAGGATTTGTTTTGTTGATTTTAATATGTATATCTATTCTTTCAATTAAAAAAAAAATTTAAAAAAAAAAGAAAAAAAAAGTTATACGCAAGTAGAAATCTTTTACGGTTTTTTTGTTAAACTGACTGCACGCATAAGTATGTCATATTTTGTATTGCAGCATGCTTCTTCGGAGAGTCGAAAGTATTGTTAGTAAAAATATTTTCACTCAAGATGCCTTCAGATATAAGTACATCAACTTTGGTTGTACGGCCGTATATCCTCTTTACATACTTACTTGAAGAAAAAAATCTTCTAAAGGATCAGGCCGGACCAATTGTCGCCGGATCAACTGTCCGCCGGACCAATTGTCACCGGATCAACTGTCCGCCGGATCAACTGTCCGCCGGACCAAATGTCGCCGGATCATCTGTCATGGAACCATAAACAGCCGATGTTTAACGATTTCGCTAAAAAATTCCAAGTCTATTCTTATTAGTGACAGGAGAATTTAGAGAGCGGTTTATTAGAAGTCGGGGATGCCCGACGAAGTCCCAAAGCTTCACTCCAAAACATTAATCACCCCTAGCAATACCGGATACAAGTCAACTAGTTTAAAATAAAATACTGTAGCTACCTGCGCTGTGAGAAGTACTTACTTAAGAATTCAAATTCAAGCAATTCAAATTCCAATTCTTTTGAACAGCAAGCTGAAACAAATTGTACTGTTTATTATTTTTTGTACTGTCACACTCCATATGTTGATAACATTGTGAAAATTTTAATGGCACATAAAAAAACTATCAACCGATGATTCTAGAGCTTTCTTTTAACTGTGTTTACGTAGCACGTTCAATTGCTACATTGGTGACACCGACGTTCACATTAGTGACCACGAAGTTTACATTTGTGAATCCGACAGTGAATACGACGCGTGCAAGTACGTCTACCGCGAGCACGTCGCGCACGAAATAAACTCTTCGGTGATAAATTTCGCGCACCAATCATCATCATCATGTCCCTCACGAGCGGTACATCCGAGGAAATGGGTAAACCCATCAATCAGCCACTACTAACACGGATGGAGCGGTTGATGCAGCCTCTCCAACAAGAGCTCGCTACTTTGAGGCGCGAAGTTTCGACACTACGCTCTGGCCAGCATAGGAGGAGCGCCACCCCGCATCGTTGGAGCAATCGTTCCCGCAGTCAGTCCAGAGGTCGTCAGCCCGAGGGAACATGCTGGTACCACTGGAAGTATGGGACGAAGGCAAGCAAGTGCACCAAACCCTGCAACTTCCAGCAGGAAAACGCGCGGGGCCCAAACTGATGGCGACCAGCACCAGCCCCAACCAAGTCAGTCGCCTTTTTGTTACCGACAGGGTAACCCGTACCCAATTTCTTATAGACACCGGCGCAGATCTCTGCGTTTTCCCACGACGACTTGTCCAGGGACGCCCCACTAAAGCGACATACGAATTGGCAGCAGCAAATGGCAGCACAATCGCTACTTATGGCAGCCTAACGCTCAACCTGGATCTGGGATTGCGACGCGACTTTACTTGGAGCTTCGTCATTGCAGACGTCTCCAGGCCAATCATCGGGGCAGACTTTCTCGCCAAGTACGAGCTACTGGTGGATGTCCGAAATAAACGGCTGCTGGACCAGGTGACGAATTTGACCATCACGGGAAAACAAAGCGACAACAAGATCGCTTCCATTAAGACGGTCACAGGAACGTCCCCGTATCATAAGCTTCTTCAACAGTTTCCTGACATCACTCGCCCTGACGGCGCCAGGAGGGAAGTTCGTCACGCAACACTGCACCATATTAACACCACGCCAGGACCTCCAACAGTCGAACGCCCACGACGCCTTGCTCCTGACAAGTTAAAACGCGCCAAGAAGGAGTTCGAGGCCATGGTCCGTCTCGGAATCGCTCGACCTTCCGAGAGCTCTTGGGCATCTCCCTTGCACATGGTACCCAAGAAGGACGACCAGTGGAGACCATGTGGCGATTATAGAAGATTGAACGCCAGAACTATTCCGGACAGATACCCCGTACGCCATATCCAAGATTTTGCACAGGCACTGAGCGGCACCAAGATCTTCTCAACGATTGATCTGGTGCGGGCATATAATCAAATCCCTGTGGCTCCCGAGGACATTCCGAAAACAGCAATCACTACGCCATTCGGACTCTTCGAATTTCCGGTGATGTCTTTCGGCCTCCGCAACGCAGCCCAGACCTTCCAACGCTTCATGGACGAGGTTACCAGAGGCTTAGATTTCTGTTACGCCTACATAGACGACATCCTTATTGCCTCAACGTCAGAGGAAGAGCACCTAGCCCACCTCAAGATATTATTCCAGCGCCTGCAGGAATATGGTGTTGTCATCAACACCGCCAAATGCCATTTCGGCCTGACTAAGGTCAAATTCCTAGGATACCTGGTGTCCGACGCTGGCACTTCACCCCTCCCAGATAAAGTGGAGGCCATCAACAACTACAGCCAACCAGCTTCCATCAAGGATCTCCGCCGTTTCCTGGGAGCAATAAATTTTTACAGAAGATTCATTCCCAACGCCGCGAGGACACAAGCTCCACTCAATGACCTCCTAAAAGGGAACCAAAAAGGCAAACAACTCGTGTCTTGGACTGCCGAAACAGTAGAAGCTTTCAGCAAGTGCAAGGAAGCTCTGGCCCAGGCAACCCTGCTCGTTCACCCGAAGTGCGACGCCCCACTCTCTATCGTCAGCGACGCGTCTGATACTACAGCCGGTGCCGCACTCCACCAATTCGTCGCAGGTCACTGGGAGCCTCTAGCATTCTTTTCGAAGAAGTTTTCGGCAGCTGAAAAGAAATATGGCGCATACGACAGAGAACTACTAGCCATCTATCTCGCTGTGAAATACTTTCGCCACATGGTGGAAGGCAGGTCGTTCACCATATTTACAGACCATAAGCCTATCACGTTCGCCTTCCAACAAAAAGCAGACAAATGCTCACCAAGGCAATTCCGCCATCTGGACTATATCAGCCAGTTCACAACTGACATCCGACACGTCTCCGGAAAAGACAACATCGTCGCGGATGCTCTCTCCAGGGTCGAGACGATAGATACTCCTCTGGACTACGCAGCGCTGGCAGCTGACCAGATGTGCGACCCTGAACTGGAACAACACTTGCAAGGAAGTTCTAGCCTACAACTTAAAAAGATTAATATTCCGGGTACTGACGCGCATCTCTACTGTGACGTCTCAACTACCATAGCCAGACCCTTCGTCACGAAGAAGTTCAGACCTACGGCATTCAATGCGGTCCATCAGCTGGCTCACCCTGGAATTAAGGCCACGGTTAAGCTCATAACTCAACGTTATGTCTGGCCGGCCATTAAAGCTGAGACTATTAAGCTCGCACGCAATTGCCTTCAATGCCAACGAAGCAAGATTACACGGCACGTGTCAGCACCCCTGGGAGCCTTTCCCAGACCCTCCGCTAGATTCGAGCACGTCCACATCGACATAATCGTCATGCCTTCTTCAGAAGGATGCCGATACTGTCTCACGTGCGTAGACAGATTCTCGAGATGGCCAGAGGCATTCCCGATCCCAGACCAAGAGGCTGAAACAGTGGCGCGTGCTTTCTACAAGGGCTGGATAACAAGATTCGGCACTCCACTCCGCATTACTACGGACCAAGGGAGACAATTTGAGTCGAGGCTGTTCAGGCAGTTAAATTTCCTGGCAGGCACGACGCAAATCCATACAACTGCATACCACCCCGCAGCAAATGGCATGGTGGAACGATTTCATCGTCAACTGAAAGCAGCGATCAAGTGCCATCAGAATAACCGTTGGACGGAAACACTTCCCACCGTACTCATGGGAATCAGAGCAGCTTGGAGAGATGACCTCGCGACAACCTCAGCCGAGCTAGTATACGGCGAGCCGCTCCGCTTACCCGGCGAATTTCTATGTACAGCACGACCTAATGTTAACGACGACACCGGAAGCTTCCTCAAGGAACTACGGAAACATTTCAACGAGCTGAGACCAGTTGAAGGTACCCGCCATGGTTATGGACATCGTTTCGTCTTCCAAAATCTTCCCACAGCTTCTCACGTCTTTCTGAGGGACGACACAGTCAAGAGCCCGCTTCAACAACCCTACAGTGGCCCTCATAAAGTCGTTCGTCGGCACGAACGAACATATACCATACTGGTAAAAGGGAAGGAAATCACCGTGAGCATCGACCGCCTCAAACCAGCATACGTTGCTCAAGATCTTGAGAGTTTCATATCACACTCGCAAACCGCATCAGAGTCACCAGCCGCCACATCACAACCAACCCTTCCGTTGTTCGATGGCAGTAAGGATCGGACACACACAACCACTCGTTCTGGAAGGCGGGTTCGATTTCCCGATCACCTCGGTATCTGACTATTCCTCTTTCCACCGCAGCCATGTCTGCGTTGTCTGGGGAGGGAGTCCTGTAGCTACCTGCGCTGTGAGAAGTACTTACTTAAGAATTCAAATTCAAGCAATTCAAATTCCAATTCTTTTGAACAGCAAGCTGAAACAAATTGTACTGTTTATTATTTTTTGTACTGTCACACTCCATATGTTGATAACATTGTG
Organism: Limnephilus marmoratus; assembly: GCA_917880885.1. Classification (NCBI taxonomy): domain Eukaryota; kingdom Metazoa; phylum Arthropoda; class Insecta; order Trichoptera; family Limnephilidae; genus Limnephilus; species Limnephilus marmoratus. The sequence goes on along the minus strand of OU862923.1, from coordinate 24,141,886 downwards.
AAAATTTTAATGGCACATAAAAAAACTATCAACCGATGATTCTAGAGCTTTCTTTTAACTGTGTTTACGTAGCACGTTCAATTGCTACAATACTTTCTAAAATCTATTAATGGCGATTAACCAGCGGTCGAGAATTCAAATTTTATCGAATGCATCGAATGAACCGTTTTTACATATATTTATGTAAGTACAAATATACCTTGGGACTCCAGACAGAGGACGATCACAAAATCCAAAATTTGGGATTTGAACTAGGTATACGTGTATGGTATGGAAAGGTAATAACATTTCACAAAAACGTAGGAGTATTAAGAGTTTCGTATAAACATAAGTATGATTCACATTCATTGCTTCTTTTTCTATTGCATTCACACACGCAAACTCGCCAGGCTGCATGGTGTTTTCAATCAGATTACATTGTAAAGGATACTGTAAAAAATCTTAAATATTGCGAAAAGACATGACATCAGTTATTAAAAAGCATAAAAAGTGAAAATTTGTTATTTTAACTTGTAGGTATTCACTAATTATAAAAATGAAAAAGATATTACGTACTTTACGTGCTTATTTTTTTCTGATTCTAAATAATTTAACTTTTTCCAAAATAGAACGAAAATTATTTTGTTCTTTGTTAGCGTTTTTTTTTTGTTCTCACATTAAATTTTATAGACCGCTGAAGGAGCCGAATAATGCGATAACAGTGTAAGATAGTGTCATGAAAAATTGTTTATAGCTTCTCTTAGATAAAATCGTTTGCCATAAATGTTCAGCTAAAATTTTTCTCTTGTGTATTGTACGAATATAAAATTAAAGTATCTAATAATACTTTCGTTTCTTACAATCAACAAATATTTAGAGTAAGCGAGGAAGGAGAAAGAAAGGGAATTTGGAAAGGTTTTTTTTAAACCACAACTTTCACTTTTTACACCAGAGACATTTTTAAATTCATATAATCATTGCTTTATTCCGTATATTTATTCAGAGAGGTGGTAACCGTAGAATGACCCTGATGATTGATTATCATTATTTTTAGCTTAAAATGGCTTTAGCTATGTTTGGAGACCAGATCTTAATAACCTTTGGCTTCCTAACCTTCATATTCACACCTACTTCCCCTCCCCATTCCCTTCCACCACATAACTCACAACTTACCCTGATAGGGTATTCCATTGTACCACTGGCCTCAGATAGTTGGAAGCAGTGAGGATTCTTATGGGTATTAATGTAACAATTTAAACAATATGTCAAAAATGTTCGTACTTAAGAACTTAAAATTTCAATTTTTTTTTACTCACTAAAATGACGATATTTATGACAGTGTCTTAAAATATAGATATTACACCATTATTTTGAGCCCTAAAGTATCTTTTAATAAGTTTCTCTTATTATGCTCGTACACATTTACTTTTATAAAAACTCATAAATAATATATATATTTTTTTAATAAAATTTTTAATTACTTTTATTTTTTATTCTGTTGAATTTAATTTTAGTTTAATGCTTAATTTTTTTGTTATTTTTGTGACGAATTTTATTTTCATTTAATGTTTTTTAGGTACCTGCCTACTATCTAGTATGCAATCACAATTTATTTTAAATTTTTTCTTTTATAGTCTGTGGTTATTTATATAGTATTCTAGTAGTCCTGCTGGAATAAAAACTTATATAAAAGAAATTATAATAATAATAATAATATAATACGACATACGAAAGCACAATTTCACATCAAAAGATATTCACACCGCCAGAGTAGCTTAGCCTACATCTACATTATGTTAAATATATGTGTGAATGCTAATAATGCTTTATGAATACATACGAGATCATAATAATGCTCTCGGTTTTTAGTACGAAATTTAATTATACAAGTTCCAAAGCTCGCGCCGAGCTTTTACCGAGTGACACGTATCAGGTATATCGTCTCGAAACGCTACGTCTTCAGACATGATGTATAAATGCTTCTCTATATCACAGGGTGCTTTCAAATCATTTACAATAAAAAAACAGACAAAAATTGTATTTAAATACGTGAATGAGATTTTTTTACAGTTAAGTAATGCCTTATGTGTCAATTATGAGCAATGACTGCTCAATTATGTTAGCAATAATAAAAATAAAGTTTAGGTACATTTTATTTATGTCGAGATGAAATTACACGGGCATTATTTTCAATAAACTATAAGTATAGTACATTGCCAGAATTACACACGAACAAATTTACCTACATGCAGACGAAATTACAATGGAGAGAATTACGTACACTGGAATTACACGTATCACGACAATCTGTGTTTTAATAAGTTCATACTTTAAAGTGTGTACTAATTAAATTTCATGTTAAAAAAAAGCTGAAGTTAGGTTAGGTTATGTATTTTTGACGCGACACGCGTGAAATACTAGCTGGTGTAATTTAAGCAGATGTGATCAAGTATGTGTAATACTGGTAGAATTCACGCCTGTTGATAAATAAGATGAAGTTAGGTTAGGTATTTTTGACTTGTGTAATTCCAGCAGGTGTAATTTATGGGTAATATTGATATTATATTCACTCCAATGCCGTTCTATCATATATCCCTTACTTTTATGTGATATTTCACAATATTTACCAGCTGCCCGGATCCAGTAGAACATTACCCATCCCTTCGTGGGTAAGTGAGGAAGAGAAAGCGGATGATAGGCAAAATCTGGTAGGTGTATAAATTTATTAACCAGTATAAAAAACTTATAGATGTAGAAGTATCTCTTGCGGATCACAAACATGGTATTTTCAGTAACAACGGTTTAAAAGGGAACTGCGCGTTTTCATCCCGCGACAAAATATCCCCGACAAAATATCCTCTGACAAAATATCCTATGGACAAAACATCTTCTAACAAAATATCTACCTAAACCGCTATAAAAAATGGAGCAAAAATAAAACAGACATCCCGTAAAGACAATAAATTATTTAAAATAAAACAATAACTTTGTAAACACCACTTTTATTTTCTATACATCTCAGGGCAGTATAATAATCTACTCTCTAGTAGAGTAGAGTATTAGTAGAGTAGAGTATTATACTGCACTGAAGAAGCTACAGTGGTAGCGAAACCCAGTCGGCATAAAGTATAAAAAATGAAAGTGGTGTTCACAAAGTTATCGTTTTTTTTTTAAATTATAATCTCACATCACAAAGTATCTGCTTCATATGAACAAAAACAATAAATTATGGTTCAAAAATAGTAAATTGGGACGAAAATAATACGGACTACGATAAGTTATTGCCTTTACAGGATGTCTGTGTTATTTTTGTCCCATTTTTTGTTAGGTTAGGTTTTAGTGGACATTTTTTGGGGGGATGTTTTGTCTGTAGGATATTTTGTCTGGAATATTTTGTCGGGGATATTTTGTCGCAGGACGAAAACGTGCGGAACCGTTAGGAAGAATATCCCCAACCATTAATGGAATTGATTTTACTGGAAAAACACAGATATTAATTAAACTTACTTAGTGAATTTTGATTTTTCAGTTCGACTCCAATAAAATTGTATTTAATTGAAAAAAAAATTATGTTCCTTTTATTTTTCAACCACCTTGTCTCAAGTGACATTCGCTGATATACAGCGAGCTTTTACCTCAGACGCTACGGCGGGGCCACGGCTACGGGCTACGCCGCTACAGCGCTACGTCGCGTCGCTATAACGGCGACCCGGGTGGCGGGAGGCAGGCAGGCGGCGGGCGGCGGTGACTCGTAATTTTATTCCAGGCTGTCACGTGAACAATTATAATAAAACTACGAGCTGTAATTGAAAAGTGGGAAAAACTTTAAGATACCGGAAGGAAATGTTGACGTGTTTAGGGTAAACAGAAGTAAAACTAAGTTTTTTTGGTAAAAGCGTGGATATTTCGTATTACTTTTGCAGGTGGATGGTTTATTAATTATAATTACTTTATTTATCTAAACATTGCCAAAATCAATAAAAGTTATAATTTGTAATAGTTCATTAGCTGTAAGATATTATGAGATATTTTTTTTCTTTTACATTAATTTAACTCCATACAGGAGGCCCATTGTCATCTTATGTCATCTCTTTGAGGATGTTGTGTGAAGGATCTTTTTGAAGAGAGGAATTAGTGAATATGGGTTTTGCAGAGATCCATGTTGAAGGAGGGAGAAAACACAGAGGCCGGCAACTCGTTCTACAGCCCGACTTAGAAACCAGTGCCAAAGGGATCAATGACGCTAGTTCATTGAAATAACAACGGAATAACGCAAGCATTCTTACCAACGCCTGTTGTCTAAAGATTACTTCCGTTTGTAAAGATCGGGGAATCTATCATATGGACCGCCCGTTTCTGCACAGCACCGAAAGTTTAGTGCAAGTAACTCCGAGTTCCAGACCAGAGGTGGCTACCAAATTTAACAGTGAGAAATTTTTGAAGATTGTTGCCTGAAAATCAATATCTTCAAATTTATTTGTTTTGGTTTTCAGCAAAAACATACTTTGTGTTTTAAATCGGACGATTTATCATGTCCTATATTATTCGTGGAAAAATTTGTTTTTTTGTGGTGAACGTGTGTCTTAAATTATGAAAGAGACATGCGTGTATGAGTGAGACAGCATGAATTTATTTCTGAGATTTCTGTACATGAGGGAGTACGGCTATTACCCGTGGCTCTATCCTACCGACTTTCTTTTGGGTATGCTCGGAATGAACCATCTACGTGTCAGAAGGGATGTACACATTGCTACGCATTTCTTCAGATTGATTCGTGGATGGCTTGAGAACTCAGCTATCTTGGAGAATATTCATTTTTATATTCCCGATGGTTATCTTCGCCATCGACAGCATAGGCTGTTCTATCTTCCGGCCTGCAGGACTAACTTGCCAATGGTCATGCCGATCGGGAGAGCAATTTTGCTGTTGAACAGAATTAATTCGGATATCGACATATTTAGCGTCAGTGAAGCTGCCTTTAAAAGGCAAGCTCAATTGATGCTCATATAGTTTTTTTTTTGCTTACCATTTATATTTATGTTTAATGTAATACTGTTACAAATGTATTTTAAAAACGCATTGAAATTTTAAATTTTGTAATGTTTTTGAAAGAATAAAATAAATTGAATTGAATTGAATTGAATAACATATAAAAGGGTGTGATTGTTGTCCATTCGTTTTCTTTACCCTTAGACTTCCTAAGAAGAACCACTGTACAATCTTGGAATAAACATCACTAGCCTACCTACGACTTATTATTATCAATCACCCTGTATTGAGATCACAAATAGAGGAATCTGGATCCATCATATAATGGAGTCCAGAATATCAGAGGATGACCGCACACGGTCATCACAGTTTTGAACCATTTTTTTTTAAATGCCGAAGAATTTATTTGCGAATAAATAGAAATACCTATGTCAAAACACAGCTGATGATTTGATAAGTGAATCCACGAATTTTATCTGAAAAGTAATAATATTTAGTTCATCAATAGTGATTTGACTTAGTTTTACACGTTGGTTTTACATGTTACACGTTGTTATACACAACAAAAAGAAATAATTTGTAAAATAAGAACACTGCCTGGTATTATTTTTACCAACCGGCAAAATCTCGGAGAAAATATTTCGAAAGTTGTATAAATAAACACGACAAAATAATTGAATTTCTCCGTTTTTGGCCTTTGGCTAACCTTCAAAATATCGACGTGCTTCATACGCTGTATTCCTAAACCTTCCAGGAATGGTACAAATATTATCAACTCGACATAAATAGCTCCAGAAAACAAACAGAGACCCCTTAATTTGGAAATAAATCCCGACTTGAAATTGGCGGCATACATTGGTCAGCTTGAATATATTGGCGGAACGTGTTGGGCAAGCCATTACAGCTGCCTTATTGCTGCAGGCGAAAATGGACCTAGCGAACATTACTCCTCCATCAACCCGGAAGTTTACTGCTGAGTTTTCAAAGCCGCATTCTACCAACGTAGGGCAACAGTGGTTAACAATGAGGGCGATCGTTAGGGCGAAAATCCTTTCTCCTACTTTGCCTTCAATCAAATTGAAAATCAGTATGTATTCCTTGGAAACAACGGTTCAAGTTAAATCCTCGACGAAAGTTGGTCTGAACTTAGATGTTGCCCTTGTTAAATTTCAATGTTGCTTAGAAAGTTTGGAAAACACTGGTCAGATTATATCAAAATTTTAACAATGTTTTCTTGGCTCCTAAACTTTACAGTGGATTTTATTCAACAATTATCAGCAACAGTTTATTAATTAAGTGGGTCGTATGTATTGCACTTGTTTTAAACCATAATTTTAGATTAATATTTTATACAAATATTTGAATTTATAAATAATTAGCTGACCCTACAAACGTTGTTCTGCATTATAATTATTTCTAGTGAATATTTTGGTTGTTGATCTATGACAGAAAGAGGAATGACGCGCTATAAACGATGACCGCCGATTAAAGCAAAAAAACACCAACTAAAGTAGGAAAATGAAATGAAGAAAATCAATATGAATTCAATAAGAATCAAGAGCAATTGAGTGTACAATATTTTTTGTCAGTCCGTCTTTAGCCAACACATATAAGCTCGTTGGTTTGCCCACGCGAGAACATGATGCCGAATGAAATATCATAATGACGCGACGCTACTCGTGAATATCTGAAGCCATTTCCAGCAATATTTCAATTCTGAATGGCGTTCTTACACCAGGGCGATACTGAGAGTATCTTCCACTATGTTAAACACAGTAACAATAAATAATACAATACATATAAAACTTTCGTTATGAAAATGCCTTTGGACATTATTTTTGAAGTAAAACTTATTTACGCACGCTTGACTTGGGGAGTAAGCTGGTGAATGCGTGACGAGAGCGTTACGAAAAGCGAGACGAACGGTTGTTGAGAGGGAGATATAAGTTAGTAAAGATAGAAACAGCGAGAATTACGTTTCGTATCTGTAGGCTGTAGGGGCAAGAGAGAGAAGTGCGAGCACACTTTTTCTTTCTCTCTTAGCCAGTTACGTTCCGTATATCTAAGACACAGTGCAGGCCTATTGTCTGTATCACACTGTAGGAGCAAGAGAGAGCAGTGCGCGCGCACATTTACTTTCTCTCTTCCTATCGTATAGATGGAGCTAAAGAAGTTTTACTTCAGTTGTGTGGTCTAAAGCACATTCGTTTTTTTTTATGTACTAATCACGTAATATTTCTATTGTAAAACAGATTGTTTGTTCAGTATTCTGTATCTTACTGATAGTTTACAGTTTTGTCAAAAAATCAAATAGTGTTCAATAAAATACGTTCATACTCCCTAAGCTCTATTGTTCATTCAAATCATTGTATAAAACTTGCTTCTCGACTTCTACATTTAGTGTTTACTTTACGGAGTACCTATCTAGGTAAGTAAATAATCCCATCATGCGAGCACTTGCCAAAACGAAAAGCCGTGTACCGCTGTGGGATGTACGCTCCTTGTATCTGGCATATACATCTAGCAATGAAATTTCGGCAAACGGCAGCTAAGGCAATCTCTGCCACCGCAAAATTCCATGTTATTCCGGAATTATTTGCGGAACAAAATTACGCATTTAAAATATGCCACAGGACAATTTGAAAATGCTGTGCCTTATAAACTGTTGTGTTGAGAATGTTACGGAGGTCGCTAATTGTTAGTGTTAGTAACTACCAACCTTTGTATTTTTAAGAGTAATTTAATCACCTGTCGGGTGCAGTCCATTAGCTTCATGAAAATAATGAAAACGGCGACAAATTTCTGAGCGAAACGCTCACTAATTATCGTAAATTTGGCGAATATTTTTACGTAGCTCATCGATAAATTGAGGCGGTGAGAATCTGAGTGGTCTGCCGGAAATTTTGTCCGACTTTTGATGCCAGTGACTTAAATTTCTTATTCTAATTTTTTTTTTACAATGGATCCACACAGAAGAAAATAATTCCCCTCAGGGCCTCTGTTACCTTTGGGGATGTTGTGCGGAGGTAATTTTTAGGAAAAGAAGGGCAGGATATTCTGGAAGGAAAAGGGTCTGAAAGATGGGAAGGAACCTGGGGTCAGTATGTATAGGAGAATGATTCCATCCCCCCAACTGCGATGCAAAGTGATGATCCTAAGAAGCCTTGCTGGAGAAGTCAAAAGGTTTTCCTCAACCAGTCTCTCCCGATCTGGACTGCCACGCAATTGGTAGCAGAAGATCCGGACAAACCCCACCTCATAACCCGGGCACCCCTGCTAAGCCAACAAACGTAGCAAACCACTCGAGTTGACCTATGGCAGAGATGTCGGTTATCCAATAAATGGAATCCGGGGGCGGCGGTACCCATAACCCATACCCGTATCCGAGATGGTAGTATATAAAACACTTCTAGCACAATAATGTACATTATAAAAGCACACTGGCCTATATTTTATTGTCCAAAAGACATTGTTTTTGTGTATAGGCCTCCCTGATTCTTTTTGACAAATTTATACGTATAAGATACAACCTGTCATATGGCAATACCTATATTAATTTGACCTTCTCCTACTCAATCTAGTTTGTTTCTAGGGTACCATAAACCATAAATCCGCGCCCTGCTTTCACAGTTGTGAAATAGTTTGCACAGCTAGTAATTGTTGGATATAAAAAATGTTTAGAGAATTGGGATAACAATGATATACTCCACTGAAGGTTTTACTTTTTTCATAAATGGACAGTTTTTTTTAGATTCCAACATAACCTCCAGATGAAAAGACTAAAAAAATAACATTTAGAAATTCGCGATACCGCCATCCATGGAGGAAAAAATCAATTGATCCATGAAAAAATGATTGCTTATCTAATAACTAGAACTAAAAAAAAAACATTAGTTAAATAAGTGGAGATATGTCAATCGTCCAATTGATTAGTCAGACATCTCCAAATACTAAGTATTGAGATAATGAGGAAATCAATATTCGAATGCTCGCCATGAATCAAATTTTATTTGCACGTATCTATGTTTCAAATATTAAATATGCCATAAAATAAAACCGGGAGGCTAACGATCCGGTACATTAGTATGGCATTTTCAAATTTCCTACTAGTGGAAAATCTCAACGTTGGGTTTAATTCACTACAAATGTTTCTGCATTATAATTGATATCGTGGTGTTCTTGAGTAATCTGAGTATCGTAAGGGAGACCTAGAAGAGTTGTGACAATTTTTAATTTAAGGGATATATCTCGCTCAAGAAACATTCCACAGTTATGACCTATGTGAATTAATGTAGCACCATTCCTTTCCTTTCCAAAACAATCATCAAAATTAATTAAAGTATTACGGTTTCCGAGAAAACCAACAAAAAGAAAAACTACTCCTTCTGTCACAACTCCCCTATCACCGAGGTAAGTTGAGACAGGTGCCGAGGTAAGTTTTGACAACTTTGTATTTAGACTATTTGAGTATTTCGACACTAGCAATGCCTTTATCAGTCTTTCGTGTATAGTTATTTAATTATTTATTATATAGCCTTTATCATTCTGAAACAAAAAAAGTTGTAATCCAGCATGCAACATTACACCACAAGTTCAATATTTTTTTAATCGAAAATGAATGTTTTGAGCTTTTATTGCGGACTGTACTTGCAAGATTTGACCTTAATATACGAATGCACAAAAACACATACAGACATCGTAAATTAATTTTTAAAAGTTTTGAAATAACCCAGCAGCAAAATGAAGTCAAAAGAAGAGTTGTGACAGGCTGTCACAACTCTCCTAGATGCTCAAAATTACGACTTGGTCCGAATAATGATTCATATTTTCTAAACACGATGCAAACACGAAAGATCAATGCAACGCTTTGAGACTTAAAAAACCATACAACTTAAGAAAAAATAACACAACAACGCACATGTAATAAGACATGTAATAAATTCAATAAAAATTTAGAAGAAAAACTTACTTTTCGCATTTTTTTGCACGCAAACGTCGTAATTACGTGACCGCTTCTCATGCGCCTCCGGCGGGTACCGAGTGAAGTAGCGCGTCTCTAAAGCGACGAATGGGCGTTTTTACAATATCGCTAACTATTTTGGGTTGGAAGAAGTCGTCTTTGTCACAATCTCCTCTGTCACAACTCTGCTAGGTCTCCCCTACCATATAAAGGGTATGCTTTAACGCATAACTATATACTCAAGTCAAATTTAAATTTTTCTGAGATGTCTGGTTTTTTTTTAATAATTTTTCCCAATTTTTTACAATATTATAAAAATCGTAGGGATGTCGAAAGTGAAAAAAAAATCGATATATCGATGTATCGATATTTATCAAAATATCAATATCGACGTCGATATATCGGGGAAAAAATATCGATATATCGGTCCAATTCTCAAGAGATTTTGCGTTTTTAAAATAATAGTGTATTCAGTTTAATATTATCAATAGTAATTTTTATACACATTGTGCTTTTTTTAATGTACAAAAACCTCAATAAAAATGAAGGTATTTTTATCAGTACTCATTTTTATTAGGTAATAATTACAAAAATATCAAAAACTAAAAAACTGTCTTCTAACTTATATGTAAACTGAGACGCATATAAAGTTTGTATGCGTCTCAGTAACATTCTGTTAGCTTAATCTGTCAAAAAGGACTTCGTGTTTGGATCAAGGTATAGTCAATAACCATAGACAATTGGGAACCAACACATAGGAGTGGCTTAGAAAAAAATTGCGAAAAATAGCATACATTTCTATGTACGTACCTACACACATGAGATAGTATTTGTGATCACAAATACTAATGCAAAGACAATAGATTTGTAAGCTATTAATAGTTAAAATTTCAACCGCCAGATGTCATGACCCAATACAGTTACTTTTTCCATTTGTTCCTATACGGTTTTGGATTCTAGTGACTTTAAATACATAAATTTAAAAAAATATCGTTTTTGATACAATTTTCGATATTGGATATTTTGTATCGATATATCGGATCAAAATATATCGGCTAAAAATATCGATATATCGATACTTTTTCAACAAGCCTACCACTAAGGCGTAGCTTGTGCGTGGGTAATATAGTTAAATATATTTAATTATGGTACCTAGAAAGAAGCAAACAGTGGGCATATAAAGCAAAAGTATGATTAAAATTTGTCTCAACCGTTTTTAAAAAAAAAGTTTATACAACAGTGTAAAAATAAGTGTAAAGTTTTTGAGAAGCACAAAGCGATATAAATAAATAATGTTTCAACATATGTATTGTTAAGCCATAATTTTAACTCTTTCAAGTAAAGAGGAAATTTGAGGAAAGTTGAGGAAATTGTATTTTTCGGTAAAAGATTGAAAGTACGAGGTCCAATGAAACTGTTTTGTTTGCATTTGTTTGGTATTCGTTTGGGGGGTACAAAACACATTATAATTTCTAATGTCGACATTTTTTTCGAATTTGTTTTTGTTTTAATAGATATATTTCATAGTTTGCAGTTTAAATAAGAAGGAACTCCAGTGAAAAATATTATGGCTTTAAAAAATATGTTCATATACATGGACAAATAAACGCTGATTCTGAATATAAAAGTTTTATTTAATAAATATTAAACGCAAAGTTTTTAAAAAATTATAAAAATCCATTTTAATCGGGTCCTAGAAAACAGCCATCAAGTTGGTAGTATTAAAATGTTTAGTGGTGACATCACTGCTCACCGTGTCGTGACGTCACCGTAAAGTCATTGTATGGAAATGTAGGTATGACACAAGCCATCGTATTAATTTATTCATTTATTTACATACTGTTTATAGAGATTTAGTTGTTGTGTTTATTGAAATATTATTTAGGCCTAAATAATTCAGTTTCAAAAATAAAGGCATCTCTTGTTAGTTTATTTCTATTATTGAAAATTTTCAAAAACTACAGCACAAAAAAAATAGTAATGCTACTCTAGGGAGAATACTTCGAACACCCGAATTTCAAAATGACGTCAGTTGATCAGCTGATTGCCCGATCTTATAGCAACTTTTCATGAGTGATGACGTCACACGATTCACTAAACATACGGTGGTTTTCGGGGGATCTTGAAAAATTAAAACTTTGACAATTATTTTAATTATTCATTAAAAAAAAATTAAAAAATTGGACTGGAGTTCTCTATTAACAGAGACTGAATACTTTTGATTCTTTGTATAATCCATCTGTCGAAAATATTCTATTTAATCAACTGGATGATCGATGTATTCAGAGGTCTTTTTTTCAAATTTAAATTTGAACGAGATGAATGATACACTCTAAAACAACAGAACCGTGCGAAATCCATTCTATCATTGTTTCACGTTGAAACAGTATTTGAAATCGTCGGATAAACATGCTTGCCGTGCTCCATGATTAAAGACTTTAATTTCATAAGCCCAGTAAAAGCAGGAAGCAGGGATGGAGTACAAATTGCAGGGGATAACGGCCCGGGCCCGGGAAAGTAGATTGCTACTCGGGCGACACTTTGGAAATAATTAAAATTCACAGTTCGTACCTGTTGTATTTCTGAGTGTGGTTTTTGTCACAGAAATAGGTTACAGTTATTAGTGCGCTGTTTAATATATTTAAAACTAACAGACCCGGCCACACGCTGCTGTGGCTAACGAAACACAATTACCCAACTTTTATAACCAACGCCATCTGTTAAATCAGATCCACACCACCCGCTTGCCAGCCCACTCCCTCACAAAACCTTGACAAATTATATACCTAAAAACCTTCCTCATGAATCACTCTATTGGTGCAAACCGCATGAAAATCCGTTGCGTACTTTAAAAGTTCTAAACGCACAGACAGCGGGAGCAACTTCATTTTATTCTATTTAAAGATACATTAAATATGTCATGAATATGATGGATTTGATTTTGCAATTAAACTATATGCCATTGATAATTTTAAATAGCAGTTGAACCTGTGCTTCCGGACTGAACATCGAACTTGTGAGGATTTCGCAAATTTATCGCTGCTAATATGAAACTTTGACCCAACAAAACGTTATTTGAAGTGAAAATTACTTTAGCACCGTTGTGATTTGAAACTCGATGAAACGAAAAATAGCGACACTAAAAAGATACAAGCCTGCAAGAGAATGAGATAGTATAATTGGTCTCTTCTTTGTGTGGTGCTTCGTAGCCTCCCCACTCTTGTCCACTTAAGTTTTCTGAAAGCTTCACTTCCACCGCGTGTGAACTACACACTCTGATTTTTTGAAGTGAAACTTTTACATGAGCTCCACACAGGAGGCCTTGAGGAAAATGATTTCCCTCAGGGCCTATGTCATCTTTGGGGATGCTGTGTGGAGGGTTTTTTAAAAGGAAAGGAAGGAGAGGAGAGTTCTGGGAAGGAAAAGGGTTTAAGGGGTGAGTAGGAATCTGGGGTTCAGTGTGTCCTGGTTATCCGCCTCCAAGACCTAGACAAACCTCACCCCCATGAAATCACCAAACGTAGCGAACCACTTGGGGTGACCTATGGCAGAGGTGTTGGTTATCCAATAAAAGTTCCCGGGGCGGCGGTAACCATTCCCGCCTCCCAAATTGTAAACACTAAAAGAAACAAACACATACATCTATAGGATTTAGCCTGCGAGAGAATAAGATCAAATAAAACTGCGCGCTTTGATTATGACTCACTTTTCTAGGCTTCTATTGGTTGAGATTGTGTGAGTGAAGGTTTCACTTCTACCACGTGTGAACTACACTCGATTTTTTCTTTACTTTCTCTTACATCATATTTACAAATAAGCAAGAGGTAGATTTTATTTCAAATAACTTTATCACAAACATTTGCAAAAGATTTCTCTGAAAATCATGAAAAATCGACATCTTTTAATTTTTATTTTACTAAATTCTAGCGTCCTAGATTCTGTATAAATGTTTGTGTATTTGTTATATTATCGACCTTTTGTTCTGTGAAAATGGTCAGCAACAAAACTTTGTATTTATTTTACCCCGTGAAAGTTACTTTTAAAATTCAAGAGATTGGCTTAGTTAGGATTTGGTGGGGTCCTTTCTTTCACAATAAACAATACCAGAAATTTGAACTGAATTTTTTATTTACAACTTTTAGATTAAAATGACTGGTCATTCTAAAATCCGTCAATTAGTCTGTACAGTCCGGTTCCCCGTTCAATAAAACTAAAGGCAGAATAAGCCTTGTTTGTTATTTGATTATTTACCCTAAAAAGAGTTTACAGAATCCGACCTTTTTATAACAACAAAACACCTCTTGACAAGACAGTTTCAACACAAGCGCCATCTGGATGCTCAATAGAAACTTGCATTATCGACATATAGTCTGCCGGTAAATACAACAGATTAAGACGGATAGAGGGCAGTAAATATACCGTATCAATAAGGAGATCCAGTGAAAAATATTATGGCTTTAAAAAAATATGTACATATAGATCAATAAACGCTGATTCTGAATATATAAGTTTTATTTAAGGTTAAACGTCACGTACGTTATAATCTACGCATTCACAGATGGCGCCGATTAAATAATTTTAGGTTTTTAATACTTTTTGCACGTTACACCTTAAAATATTAAGGTAAATTAATTGTTTGCGCCCGTGCATATTTAATTTGAATATAAATAAATAGTTTTGTCCATAAACAAACCCAAATCTTTCAAGAAAGGCTGAAAAATACAATAATGGATCGAGTCACCGATGAAAAATTGAATTTTTCAGCCTTTCTTTTAAGATTTGGGTTTGTTTATGGACAAAACTATTTATTTATATTTATATTAAATATGTACGGGCGCAAACAATTAATTTACCTTAATATTTTAAAGCGAGACGTGCAAAAAGTATTAATAACCTAAAATTATTTAATCGGCGCCGTCTGTGAATGCGTAGATTATAACGTACGTGACATTTAACCTTAATAATATTGAACGCAGAGTTTTTAAAAAATTACTAAAAAGTCCATTTTTGATCGGGTCATAAAAACACGCCGTCAATTTTGTATTTTTGAAATGTTTAGTGCTGACGTCACTGAACACCGTAAAGTCATTGTATGGAAATATAGGTATGACACAAGCCACCGTATTAACAATGTTTCATCTTATTCGTTTATTTACATACTGTTTATGGAGATTTAGTTGTTGTGTTTATTGAAACATTATTTAGGCCTAAATAATTCAGTTTCAAAAATAAAGGTATCTCTTATTAGTTTATCTCTATTATCGAAAATATTCAAAAACTACTGCACAAAAAAATAGAAATGCTACTCTAGGGAGAATACTTCGAACTCTGAATTTCAAAATGGCGCCAGTTGAACAGCTGATTGCCCGATCTTAAAGTAACTTTTCGGGAGTGATGACGTCACACGATTCACTACACATACAGTGGTTTTCGGGGGATCTTGAAAAATTAAAATTTTGACGATTATTTTAACTATTAAAACTAACTCTAAAAATAAAAATAAATGTGCAGTTAATTAAGTTAGAAGGTCATTATTCATTGATAATATAAAAATTGAACTGGAGTTCCTTATAATAAGTAGATACCTTAGATACAGTCATGTTTCTTTCATTTATAATGTCAAACCACAACTGATTATTTTCGTAAATATATTAGAATCCGGAATCAGGTATGAGGGACTCAACATCACCATCATAAGACTTTTGGATTTAATTGCTGGACTTAGACCTCCCTTTCAAACCTTTTGTATGGCATCATTTGAGAAAAACATATTATCATACTGGTGTGCGAGAAGACATAAACATACTAATAACGGGCCATCTTAACAACCTAAAACTTGTCCCTAGGTAATAACGCCAGCTAGAAATATATAAAAATAATACAATCTCTAAACGTAACTTTTGTTATCCCTCACAAAGTTCTTTATATTCCATATAGCTTTTACGACATCGTAATTTTTTTACTCTTTGGTATAAAATACGCTGAACAATACAAAAGGCAAATGACATTAAAATACATTTAGTAAATTAGTTCTCAACGCTCGCGCCGTTTATATCAACGTTTACGTAACGTAATTGCTAGTATTAAAATAATTTATTTTAGTAAAAATTGGATGAGGACCAGAACGCTTCCAGTATTTTCCAGGTCTAATCCGATTAAAACGTAAGTTAATGTGGACGTAATCGGTATAAATGACACCGTTTTATGATTCGTTTGATAGTTTTGTGACACTGCCTGCATATTTCAAAGCGAGGTTTTAACAAGCATTATTATTTGTGTCGTCAAATTATTATAAACTACTAGCTGACCCGACAAACGTTGTATAAAATTTAATTTATTTTAATTTTAATTTATTTGTAGTGAATATTTTGGTTGTTAAATAAAAAATATCGAATGTGTTGTAAGCGTGTGGGGATAGGATCTATGGCAGAAAGAGGAATGGAGCGCTGTAGACGATGACCGCCGATAAAAGCAAACACCAACTAAAGTAGGAAAATGAAATTAAAAAAATCAATATGAATTTTCGAAGAGCAAATTGTCAGTCCTTTGTCAGTCCGTCTTTCAGTTTTTTTGTCAGTCCGTCTTTAGCCTTACACAAATTTAGGTCTTTAGTCCGGCTTTAGACATATAAGCTCGATGGTTTGCCCACGCGAGAACACGATGCCGAATGAAATGTCTTCTCGATGAAAGTTCGATGAGACGGACGTAGCGCCATCTATCATTCAACAACATAAATAATTTCGTTCTGTTTGAAATACGAAAGACGGTTAAATCGCGATTAAAATGTGGGAGGGTAGGGGTAGGAGGGTTAAAATTTGGGGTTATAGGTATTTTTTTGATGCCAAATAAAAAAAAAATAATATCAAAAAAATAGTTTTTTTTTTCTGTATAGGGACATCCTAATCACCTAGCGGTAAAAAACATACTTTAAAAACTATTGTCATACCTACCAAACGTACATAAAAAATTGCATGAAAATCGGTCAAGCCGTTTCGTAGGAGTGCGACCACCGTGACACGAGATTTTTATATATAAGATATGGGGTACCCGGCTTCGCTTAGGGAGTTGATGCGAGATTGAACTGATGTTCGAACCCACGACGGATCTTGCTTTGTATACCCCTACTAATGGGTAGCCCTTCACGTACAAACAAGGCCACAATGTTCTAGAACATTCCACAACATTCGAAAGTGTTCTGGAATGTTCCACAAAAATCCGGAATGTTCCGGGGTGTTCCCAAATGTTCCAGACTATTCCCGAACATTCCACAACATTCCAGAATGTTCCGGGACGTTCTGGTATGCTGTGGAATTCTCTCGAATGTTCTGGCTGTTCTAGAAATTTCTAGAGGGTGAAACTTCCAACCCTCATATCTTCAAAAGCATGCCCTTCAGGTAAAAACGGCAACCTTCTTCATGGATGGGGGGGCACGCACAATGTACACTTTCTTTTATAATACATATTTGATTATTGGTTAAGAGGGCATTACCAGAGAAAGCCGGAAATACGTCATTTTCAAAAAAGTTTTTAGACGTATTGACTCTTTTCCACAAAAAGTTATAAGTGGATTTCGAAAGATTGTTCTTTTATCTAGCATTCGTATATAATAAATTTTTAGATTTTTTTTTAATTTTTAGTATAATAAGGTTATTCCATAGGTCGTTGGCAGATTTGTTAAATTTTCAAAAAAGTTTTTGTATTATACCACACCCATTTCAAATAATGTAATCATGCAGTAAAATAAATCAATACATTATCTAGCAAACGCATGTTTTAGAATTTTAATATTAGTTTCAATAAAATCATTAAAAAATATGTACGTACATGTGTTTCTTGACGAAAATTGGTCCATTTGTGTATTTATTTGCGCACTTCCAATCTAATATATTTCAGATTTTTTTAACGTTCTTATTAAATTTAGACATTATTGAAAAATGATAAATACTTATATTCAAAAAATAACTACAAAAAGTACACTATTTTAATAGTTTTATCATCACGCCTTTCAGCATTTTTGGATGAAGGTATAAATTAAAGCTAATTTGGATTGAAATAAATTCGATATTGAGTTATAATTTAAAAAAGCTGGTACGGAGAATAATTAATCTTTCTCATTGTAACCGCCCTGCACGATCGGAAGAACAACTTTCGACGAAATGTGGATTTTCGTCCGCTGGCTGGTTAAACGCTCTTAACATGAAAGGTGATACGGAAAACAAAGCTAACATATTTATGTAGAGAAAGTTTTTTTAGTAAAACTTATTTATCCCCGTTAGCGATTATAAATTCAGATGAAACGGAAATGGGCCACAAAAATTTATTATTTGACGGTCCTCGGTTCTAATAACGGCATCGGCGCGGGCCTTCGATAGAGCAGTGGGCAAAGCGCCCAACAAGTCTCAGTGGCCAGAGAGACAGACATCAAGTGAACGGAGGTTCGTATCCTACGAAATAAAAAAAAATATTTTTTGTGAAATGAATATTCAATTATCAAATCACTTTAAAATAAACCGATAAAAGAAAAGAAAGCCACATCTGGGAACTTTCTAGTTTCACTTCTACAGCGTGTGAATTGCACACTCTGATTTTTTTTGTTTTCTTGTTGTTTTTTTTGGTTTCAAGTTTTTTAATTATTTGTTTTGTGACATGAATCAAAAATCTTTGCCGAGTTACGTCTAGTTGCGTCTGATTTGCGTGCACCGTAGGTTGAATTCCTCTCATATTTAAGTGCATCATCGTAATACTAGCATCATCGTCCTCTCATAATGATGGCAGAAGAAGTTTTTCAAATACTATCAGATTAATAATAACCCTGAAAAGGTTTAAAAACAGTTTTTTTGTAATATTTATTAGGGGCTTTTGAGAGGCGGCAGAAAGAAGGAGCAAGGAAGATGAGGGGAAATACGTTGTTAGTTCAGTCATGGCGTAACTTTTATCCCGAAATATGACAATAATGAAATGAATAGAAATTATAAAAATACTTATCATTTCTTGTTATAAAGGTATACATTTGTCTTATTAAAATCGGTTGTATTAATATTCACTTAACCCTAGACCACAAACCTTATTTTTCGACGCTT
The DNA here is from genome assembly GCA_917880885.1 of Limnephilus marmoratus. NCBI lineage: Eukaryota > Metazoa > Arthropoda > Insecta > Trichoptera > Limnephilidae > Limnephilus > Limnephilus marmoratus. Next base: position 24,122,878 of record OU862923.1, on the reverse strand, counting down.
ATCACCAACGTTCGTCGTTCCGACTACGGTACTTAATATAGGGGGTTAAAGGGTTTTATTAAAACAAAATATGTACATTTTTATTTTTATTATTAATGACCAGTGTTTATTTATACTATTCTGATATTTAGATAAACAAAAATATCAAAACTATTAATCAACAAATTTATGAATGAGATCATATTTTTCATGCAAAATCAACAATTGTCACATTTTTTAAGTTGGTATTTGAATTAGTTATAACTAAATTTTGAAAAAAAAAATAAGTATCAAAAACGCAGACTTGAATTAACTAATAAAATGGTGAAAATCTAGCAATTTCGTGAAAAACTAGCAAAAATAAAAAGTCACGTTATCACTAACCTTCGTCGATGTGACGAGCCATGGATGCTGAATTGGCGATCGTGGACTCCCCCCATTGTCCGCACTACCGTCCGTTGCAGAAGTAACGGACCGATTGAGATTAGCCAGAGAATGAAAGAATCTTTATATTGCTGGAACAAAACTAGAGAAGGTACAGAGTATTGTATACGTGGGCTGCAATGTAAATGATAGATGGGATCCTTCAGTTGAAATCAAATGCCGCATTGAGCAAGCTCGTGCAACCTTTATCCGCATGAAAAAAATGTTCTGCAGTCATGATCTCAACCTTGGATTACGAATGCGAATGGTCAGATGCTACGTGTTTTCGATATTATTTTACGGAGTAGAAGCATGGATACTTACTGAAGAACTAATTGGGTGACTTGAGGCATTCGAGATGTGGATCTACAGAAGGATACTTAAAATAAGCTGGATGGACAGGGTTACAAACGAAGATGTTATGGTTCGGATGAATAAAGAAAGGGAAGTAATTAAAACTATAAAAATCCGAAAACTTCAATATCTTGGACATGTGATGAGACATCCAGAGAAGTATGAGATCTTGCCTCTCATAATGCAGGGAGAGATTTGGAAGAAGGAGAACCTCATGGCTGAAAAACCTTTTTTTTTTTTTTTACAGTGAATAACCGCACAAGAATCTCAACTGCTCCCGTCTGGAGCCAGTGAGACTATGGCATCCCCAATTGGGGTATGTTGTGAGGCTGAAGGTAGTGGGGAGGGGAAGGAGGTGGGGAAGAAGAAGGTTGGGAAGTACCTGGCTATTCAGATCTGGTCACCAAACACGGCTAAAGCCATTTTCAAGCAACGTTTCAATTCTGAATGGTGGTCTTACACCAGGGCGATACTGAAAGTATCTTCCACTCTGGAACATGCCGCAAATATACTATATATTATTTTAAATAAATTAATTGTGAAATAACACAAATTAATCAAATAAAATTTATTTGCGCATGCCGGGTTTGAACCCGCGACCTCCGGACTGTGAGTCAAGAGTCTTACCCACTGGACTACGGAGGTCGTCAAGATATCATCTGAGACAGTGGTTTAGCCAGTCTACCGTGGAGCTGTTCCGGGCCGTAGTAAACAAAGTCCGAATAGCCAACATGATAGCCAACGTCCGTTGAAAGGACAGGGCACAATAAGAAGAAGAATGAAAGAATTACAGTAGCACGCGCAAAATTTGTCGCGGTTTTTTTAATCCTGCGTCGTCGATTCGGCGAAGGTTTGTGATCTATGGATAAATTAGATAGGTATGTACCAAGGTTCGTAAAAAATGCTTTTAATAAGTTTAGCTCATTGAGGGGGTTGAGCGGCGATTGGCTAAAAATTCGTGACGTAGCTTACAGTCCATGTTCCACCGGGAGATTTGAATTAACTTCAATACAAGTAGTAATATTTAACTTCAAGCTACGACACGCATTAAATATTTCGAAAGCGGCCCAACGAGTTTTTTTTCGAAAAAGACCCGTATGAGCTAACCTTACTAAGCATTTTTTTACGAACCATTTGTCTGGCAGCGTGAAAAAATTGTTAGGAAACGCTTTTGTAAATATTTCGATTATTGAAATTACTGACCTTTGCACGTTTCAAAGTGTAGGGTCCCGGGAACCATTTATTGGATAACAAACACCTCTGCCGTAGGTCACCACAAGTGGTTCGCTACGTTTGGTGGCTTAGGGTTCTCAGGTTCATGGGGTGAGATTTTTGCAGCTCTTGGCGGCCGATACGTCTGCCCACTTGCTGCGTGGTGGGCAGGATCACGGGAGACTGGTTGAGGGAGGTCTTATATCCTATCCAGCCAGAATTTCTCTACCCATCACCTTGCACCGCAGTTGGAGGGACGGATGCATACGTCCGTCACTCCTGGGCACACTGACTCCCAGATTCGTACCCACCCTTCATACCTATTTCCTTCCGAGAACTTCCCCTCCTTAAAAAAACCATTTACACAGCATTTTCTAAGATGGCATAGGCCCTGAGGGAAATTACTTTCATCAGGGCCTCCTGTGTGGAGCCAATGTAAAAAAAATATATGTTTATAATATTATATATCTATATCCCGATTTTTTACATCACGAATACCTTTTAAGCTTTCAAAATAGATTGAAAAGATAGCTTTTTGTGCACACAAACGTGTGGTACGTGAGCATTATTGTAGTAGCAGTCTTTATTTGGATACCAAACCCCGAGGAATTGTTTGTCTGCTCTCGCGGTAGAAGAGTCAATATGTTCGGCTATAACTCTGACGGCAGTGAATGCAGGGTGGTTTTATCCGAAATGAATTCTGTACCCGAACAGGTACGAGTAACTCGAGAACGAAATTCACATTTTTAAATAGTGCTGGACTGGGAAATAAAGATGTAATCGCCTAAAACTTTCATATCTGAAATTTAAAAAAAAAAAAAATATATATATATTCCCCGAAAATCTAAAAACATAATAGGTTGTAAATTGTAGTAATTCATAAATACATAACGTGATACAACACCCTTGTGCCGCTAGCAGAAAACCTCTGGATTATCTGTTTGCGCTTATCCACTGGAGCGACTAACGTCAAAATATGGACCGCTTTTTATTTTTCTGCGATTGACGGTGGTCCAAAATTGAACGACATTTGTTTTACCAAAGTTTACGATTTTATAATATATTTTTTTATAAATCCTACAAATATGTGATAATCGACAAAGATAGATGAATTCATTGGCTATATAGAACTATAATCAGTTTGTACAGTTTGTCAAATAAGAGTAGAAAATATAGGAGGGCGCCACTGTTTTTCAAATGGCAATACTAAAAATATAACCATGGTGGTAATCTAAAGCTCTACAACCTACAGTTTTATTAAAAATTAAAAAGGCATAAGAGTGAAAAATATGTTTTTCATTGTAATAAATAAAGCACACTTTAGAAATTGCTCACATTTATTTAATATTATTTAAGTACCTAGCATTGCCCGGGCTTTAGATCATGTCTCTAATTTTAGATCTGAATATATCTCATTCAGATCTAAAAGTGATGTAACTAAACTCACCATTAATGATTCATTCTTTCTATCTATTGTTAATTTCAAATTTATGTTAAATTAAATGAAAGCCATCACTTTGTAAAACACAATTTAATCAAATTTATGTCATGAAGTAGGTACCTTTACTAATTTTAGATCTGAATATATTGACTCATTCAGATCTAAAAGTGATGTAACTAAACTCACCATTAATGATTCTTTCCTTCTACCTACTGTTAAATTCAAATTTATGTTAAATTAAATGAAAGCCAACCACTTTTTGAAACACATTTTAATCAAATTTATGTCATTAAGTGCTTCTTCGATTTATTTTTTAAACATTTTTTTTAAATGTATGTACAGTGTTCTGTATTTTCAGTGTCATTGTACTTTAAAATAATATTTGACACGTAAATTGGTGTTGCCAGCCTACAAATTTTGTATTATCCATTTTTTTTCTACTCTTATTTGACAGATGTCTCCGTATTAAATTTGGGTGGTATGATTTTTTCAATGTGGGTGGAAAATATTCAAAATGATCTCCAAAAAATCACGAGCAATCGGAGGAAAAAGTTTTAAATCGGTCTGTCGCTCTAATAAATTGCACCGACGACTCTCGACTGGACAGACTGCATCTCTTCACCTATCTGCTCTCTCGTGTATCGTGTACCTAATGTCAAAATTATATTGATTGAATTATGTTAAAATGTCGTATGTACGAGTATAATATAATAAAACGCCTTCCGAATCGGGTTAAGTATTGCATTTTATTCATTACACATTGAAGTAGGTATACTCAGATGCTATAATATACGAGTAATAAAAGCTTTCAAAACAAATAACTCCATAAAATTTCGATGCATGACCCGTTAGACCAGGGTTTCCCAACCAGTAGTCCGCGGACCACTAGTGGTCCGCAAGAGGCTAGAAGACGGTCCGCGATGGTCCGCCGGTCAATAAATCAGCGCGCGGGCGGTCCCTGGTCGAAAAGTCTGAATTAAAAAAATCGGGAGAATATTCAGTTCATCATTATTGTACCTTGTGGTCAGTGGCCATTATGGTATTAACACGTCCCACCCTATCCCATTCCGCCCCCTCCGTCGTGGTAAATATTCTACTAGATCCTGTCCTACCCTATCCCATTACACCCCTCCCGTGCTATCCATCCTGGGTGGCACCCATGCTGGACTTTTTTGTATTTTATTTGTAAAGTGTATACAATAAATAAATAAAAAATAAAAATACATAGATTTTCATTAAAAAAATTGATAAACAGTTCAGGACCCATATCTGACTATTTTGCATATAAGATGGAGGGTCCTGTAATCTTAGCTGTCCATCTGAAACTAAGAGCTCTGATCTATAAAACTAAAAACGAAGCAGAAAGCCCACAAAATCCACAAATCCCATCCCCAAAGATGACAAAGGCAATGAGGATTTTTTTCTCATTACCTCCCGTGTGGAGCTAATGTAAAAAAACTAATAAAATACGCACAGCTGTTAATGTCTAGAGTTTGTAGGATAACTTAGTTATATTTAGCTCAAAATGGCATATCCACCTTGTGCTTTGAAGTTGTTTCATTACCATTTAATAGTTTGCATTAAAAGCCTTATTATAAGTTACATAGGTTTAACGCGTTAAATAAGAAAATAATAAATAAAAAAATGTAATATCTCGGGCAAAGTCGTGCTTTGTAAACAATTTTATCAAAAAAATTACCTGCTTAAAGGGATTAAATTTAAAAAAAAACTTAATGTTCGGAAGCAAAAAATTATGAACCCCCATTAGAATAAGATTTATCGAGGACAAAAAGTAATAACCCTTTGATGAAATAAGTACCTACCTATCTGTGGTCTTCCTTTACGTACCTACTTGGTTAATTGCTGGTTATAATTCATTCCCAGGGTTTTAATTGCTTACGCCTTAATTACCTGCGGCTGTTAAAATTTATTTTTGGCGTAATTCTCAAAGTAAAGTTTAAACGCTACATCTTTTCATGGATGTTATTTTGCAAAACGATATAGTAAAGCTCGCGCAAGAAATGAATTCCATTTAAACATACTCTCAAAAGATTAAACGAGATCTCACCAGAGGGAATGTGGTGTTTTTTAACTCGTGGGTATCACGATATTATGAAGTTTAATCTTGTGGAAAGCCCCCACTAAATAAACAATTCCTTTGAGAATAAGAAAAGCGCAAATGGTGATTTTTTTTCAAAATGTTCTTTTTTCAACTTTTTTCAGCTTTTAAATCTATATATACCTATGTGAGATTCTTTTTTCAGTTATTTATATGATTAACAATTATTATAAGCAATAATTGTCAGCCTGAAACACTCATTTACATTGAAAAATCTTCCGAGAAAAGATACTTGAAGCCAACGGGACATGAACCCGTGTCCTTCTGTTTGCCGGTCGGATGCTCTGACCACTGAGCAATGGTAGCTTATCTAATACCCGCCAAATAATTCAATATATACTGGTATTTCATTCAACAATTACTGATTATTACATTTTTCCACCTGAAAACAACCAACTTTATTTTTGTGAGAGAGGTATTGTTAGTACTAAATCTCTCGCTAGGTGGCGTCGAGACAACGTCCCGTTGGCGGCAAGTATCTTTTCTCCGAAGATTTTTCAATGTGAATGAGTGTTTCAGGCTCACAATTATTGCTTATAATAATTGTTACCCTTTGTGCTATGCATAAAAATCTTGTCTTAAACGTTAGTTTATAAATTAAAAATAATAATTTATATTGTCAATATTCAAACTAATATGACGTGACATCAAATAATTAAGAATTCGTTTTATTATAGCGTATCTGTCTATGGTTTGCAATTAATAAACGTCAAACTTGCTTAGCACGGGTGCCCGGGTTAATGGAGTGAGGTTTGTCCAGGTCTTGGCGGCGGATGCTTTTCCTCGTAAATTTGAAATTTGTTTTTTGTCGTGAATAAAATTGAATTGAGTTCAGTTTGACAGTTCCGAGCGGAATAATGACAAGAGAAGTTTATTCGTATCGCGCTGACCCCACAGTTGGTATTTCCACACACGAAAGAACGGGCCAACAATCCAACGATACACGCATACCGGCATCTCAAACATGAAATGGCTTTTTAATTTTAAGAATAAATATTACTGGTTTTTTAATAAATATTTAATGTTTTGTTAAGTATTCGAATATGTACAATAGGGTGTGTCAATTATTTCAACTTTTGAATTCAGAAACGCCTGGGGTCTCAAAAGTTGCGTCTTACAAAGAAAATGAGAACTGCATTTAATTTTTTTTTATTGTTAGCTCGCTAAAATGCATTAAAACTCAAAAAAAAACTAAAACGTTTTTTTTAATTGTGTTCATTTTTTTCAATAATTTAACCTTTTAACGTTCGTTTGTTATTAAAAACTGCGTATGGCTGTCAAAAATGAAAAAAAAATCAAGTTTATGAATACAAGTTAGTCAAAAAAGAATACTGATTTTATCCAGAAAATTTATTGGCAGGGATTATTTTTATATTTTTAAATAACACATCACATTTAAAAAAAGCGTTCTTTGTGTAATGCAGTTATGGAAAAATCTTTTGCGTACAGCAATGGAAAAAAATAAGTTTGCTACAAAATATAACATATGGACCATTAATCTAGTATCTTGGTCGAAGATATGGACCCTTTATTTTTATTTTTTTCCAAATCACGAAATCTATTTTTTTCTCAAAACTTCTGGCCATAGCTAATAGTGAACATCAATTTCATTTATTTTTACGTTTTCGAATAGCTACAGATCATACGCAACTTTTGAGACCCCCGGCGTTTAAAAATAAGGCCATTTTTTCTCTCTATGGAGAGCGAACCAAGCTAATGTACATTCGTGTCTCAGAAATATAAATCACATGATATTTTTTTTTATTAATGAAATTATATAAGGTCTGCATAGACCTTGTTGCTCCACCCACCGCCTACCAGATATCGTTTATCACAGAATTACGTAAAATATAAATCTTTATTGAAGCAAAATTATTATTAAATTATATGATGTTTCCAGCCCTGCCTATATCGCACCGGCACAGTTCCAGTTCCACCGTTTTAGCATCAGGTTATTTTAGAGTTAACTCGGCTCCCATCGCACCCTTGTCATATAAGCATTGCAACCGTTCTGCGATCCGAAGTTTTCATCATAATATAATATGTTCTCCTCTCTTCTGGAAGATCCAGAAGAGTCATAATACTCATAACATATCAGTAATTAAATATTTAAGATAAATGCTTCACATTCAGGAGTCCTGGAGCTTTCGTAAGGGTGTTGGTGAAACATCTGAAAGAATTCATAAAGTAACAGTTCAAAAAACAGATATTGGCACATGTAAATTAAAATATTACTAGCTGACTGGGCAAACGTTGTACTGCCATATAAATTATTTCTGGTGAATATTTTGCTTGTGAAATAAAAAAAATATCGAATTTATTATAAGTGCGTGGGGATGGGATCTGTGACAGAAAGAGGAATGGAGCGCTGTATACGATGACCGCCGATAAAACAAAAAACACCAACCGTTCATTTTCTCAATTCAATTATTCCATTAAAGTAACGGACATATTCATTGTTTGATTTATTAAATGTCAAATGAAAGGTGAAAAAAAGTAAAATATTTTTTATCCCAAAGTAGGAAATTATATTAAGAAAATCAATATTAATTACGTTCTGTTTAAAATACGAACGACGGTTAAATTTGTTTATACAAAAATACTGAAATCGCGATTAAAAAATGGGAGGGTAGATAGGGTAGGAATAGGGGTAGAAGGGTGAAAATTTGAGGTTATCGGTATTTTGTGATGCCAAAAAATACAAAAAATAAAAAATTGTAAAAAAAAATTTAAAAAATCTGGATAGGGACACCCTAATTACCTAACGGTATGAAATATTCTTTAAAACCTATTCTCATACCTACCAAATATACATTAAAAAATTCATAAAAATCGATCGAACCGTTTCGGAGAAGTGCGAACATACTCACAAACACCGTGACACGATATTTTTATATATATATAGATAAACTGCGTTTCGGGTTGTAGAACAAATGACTACCATTACAACCTTTCTAATAAAATTTTCTACTGATTCGTTTATGTAATTTGATAATAAGGATTCGCTGAACACCTCATTTGCAATTGCAGTCAAATTGTCCCAAAATTAGCGCCAATAACAATAAATGGCATGTTCAAATTTTTCTCTTCAACGGTTATGTTTTTCGCCTGGATATTGATTTTATACCATTCTCCAAGTAAAGAAAACATACAGCCAAACTCTCCTACACTTTCACCATTTTCTGTCCCTTTCCAGACTTTGTAGATTCTTAAACTTAATCATTAAAAATTGGAGTTAGAACCAATGTTTTATGAATCCAGTAATTATTATGTTATTCGGACTCACTTTTCCCGTAAAAACCAGTAATATTTGTCTTAAAATTTTACGGTTGTATTCAGAATTATTGCATACATAAAGTCTTCATTTTAAATATTACGAATATACTCTTTTAAAATATAAATACAATGAAAATATGAAGTCAGAAGATAACTTTGAACTTTGATATATTTACAGAAATGCTTGTTGAAGGAGGTGTACCGAGACAGCGCTATGCACATATCCATCCTCCCTGCTATAGCTATAGATATATTAATTTGTTATTAAAACCTATTACTGAAAGATTTTCAATTTCCAACACGTCAAATAATTGATGTCAAGAGTTCAATCCGATTGATCACCTTCATTTATTATTAGAGTCTTTTCGGCGCCGACCATCAGAAGGGGGTGTCTCTTGAGATGGAATCTCGCCGGAGAGCTTTAATATTCACGTCTTGAACTTTGGCTGGAAATTTGAGCGGAGCATTTAGAAAATCTCTGATTTATGAACTTAGTAAGAAGAAAACACTTCACACGTATGGGAAACTGTCAGACTTTAGATAGCACAGAGTAAACACAAGTGTCTCCCCAGGTAATGTATCATTTAAACTGGTGTTACTTTGAATGCGATATCACATTATCTCGTAGTACACTCGCCATTTTCTCCAACTTTAATAGGAGGAAAGGTCGATTACGCGTTCAGAAACACTGCTTTCGAATTTATGAGACATTTAAATGCGAAGTATCTCCCCCAAATAAAACATTTTCTCATACGAAACGATGGAAACGAATACCTGTTTGTGATTCGAGATTTGAGTAAAATGTTTTATGAACTTTCCGCTGTAATTTAGTTGCGTAACTAAAATCTTGTATTTGTCATTGTTTGTAATGAGATACACAGAAATAAGACCTTCTTAATAAATATATAATACGCATTAACAAACTATTTGTGTTTTTGTTGTTTGTTTTTGGGGTGTTATGCCGTGTTGTGCTACCTCCTTCTATATCCAAAGTTTCGGACTATGGAGGTTATCCATCACTTACCCACCCCGGTATAAAAAACAGATGGTTACTTCTTCAAGGCTGTCGCAAGATTCAATTTTTTTTTATTCAACGAAGCTAAATTTATTTTCGTTGAACGAATCTACACCTCCAGTGTCCTTGCATACGTTGTTAGTAAGCAGTTTGCAAGTGCTTAACAGGAAAAACAAAATGCAAAATAAAAGTTTCGGAAGCGGTACAGTGTCCGTCATCAGGGCAGATGTGGCAAATATAAACTATAGCATATGATGGACACTGTAACGCTGTCCGAAACGTTGACTAAAAAAGGAGGTAGCACAACACGGCATTACACCCCAAAAACAAACAACAAAAATACTTTTGACAGTTAAAATCTAATATCATATCAAATTCGCTCAAATATGACAAAAGGTTTGTCCTCTACCTTATTCGATTCATGAACGCAAAACCAAAAGTTTGTAACAAAAATTTAATTTCAGAAAATTCAATTTCACTTTTCGATTCGTTTCAGTTCAGTGTTGCACACAAAGTACACGATGGCAGACAATAATAAGTTTTTTTTTTTTTAATTAAACGATTGTCGAAATTCATATAAGACTCCAATGATCCCAAAGAAATTGATTGATTCAAGCACAATTCATACTAGAAGTGCCTTTCTTGTAGATTTGAAAGCAATGTCGCCATTGGCGTAGTCCCTTTTGGTTCTAGCCCATCTATTTCGATCTGTCTCGTTAACACTGTCCATCTTTTATCAATATTACATGTAATCAAAATGAAAATTTAAATTTGATAATGTTCGATCAACTTCACCAGAAGTAGGGAAAAGTTGAGCTCTTTTCGGGGTCACAGACATGCCCACAACTCACTATCAATAATATATCTTCAATAATACAAATGCATATAATACGTATGGACATAATCTGTGTGCTGAAATTCGTTGCGTCGACCATGCGTTACTTACCAATATAAAGTCTCTCCTAGATAGTTTAGCTCTAGGCCAGAGATGAGCAACCTTTCCGGAGGGCCAATTAATCTATTCTTATTTTTTCACGGACCGCAGGATGTAGGATATATACGACTTGATCTAGTTAACCTTGCAATCGGCGGTGTCGCAAACCTTTATATTTTCTGTAATCGTAAATTTATTAATTATTATTTTTAATTGATAAACTGGGAGGCGGGAATGGGTACCGCTGCCCCGGGAACCTTTATTGGATAACAAACACCTCTGCCATAGGTCACCCCAAGTGGTTCGCTACGTTTGGTGATTTAGAAAGGGTGCCCGGGTTCATGGGGTGAGGTTTGTCTAGGTCTTGGAGGCGGATGACCAGGACATACTGAACCCCAGATTCCTACCCACCCCTTATACCCTTTTCCTTCCCAGAACTCTCCTCTCCTTCCTTTCCTTTAAAAAACCCTCCACACAGCATCCCCGATGGTTTCAAAATTAGTTTCCTCAGGGCCTCCTGTGTGGAGCTCAAGTAAAAAAAAATGTTTAAGACAAGATTTTTATGCATAGTACAAAGGGTAACAATTATTATAAGTAATAATTATTAGCCTGAAACACTCGTCGACATTGAAAAAATCTCCCGAGAAAAGATACATACCGTCGTCCATTGGTAGAACATTTGACCGGAAATCAGAAGAACGCGGGTTCGAGTTCTGTCGGCGGCAAGTATCTTTTCTCCGGAGATTTTTTCAATATAAATGAGATATTACTTATAATAATTGTTTCCCTTTGTAAATTTATTCTCTAAAAGCGTAACAAAACAATTATAGAACGTAAAAACAAAGCGCCGCAAGCGATTTTTCTTGTTCATATGAAGCCGATATTGTGATGTAATTACAAGTGATATTTACTAAGTTATCGTTTTTATTTCTTTATTATAAATTTTAAATTTTTTATCTCCAGGCTTACGCAAACAAATTTTGACGATTTTATCATCACATACAAAAAAAAACTATGACGGCTGATTCAAAACAGACAAACTAAAGTTTGTTGCGAAACCCTTTTCTATTTTATAATACAGATTTGAAATCTTTAAATATTTTTAATCGTAACACCCGGAAAACCAAACTTAAATAATAATTATGAAAACGCTCTTCTGTCATGTTTTCAAAACATCATCTGGAAGCTTACAGATGAATAAAACGTAACCCGTGCAAAATACTAATTAATCACGGAGAACACAAAGAAAGCGCAAACAAATTGTTACGTTATAGGTCATATAAATGCTGTTAATTTTTATATCAGTTCGGGAAGTTAAACAAATCTTGGTGAAGTCTATAAAACGTAAACCGTTAAAATGCATAGATAAATAGATCACAACGCTGCACTGCGAAGATAATTTTTTTTTCTACAATAAGGTCGAAAAATGATATTATGTCTTTTAAGGCGAGACGTTACCATGTTTATCCGGGGTTTGCCCGAGGCTCACATTATAATTTATTTCGGCGAATTCATAATAGAATTATTGTTTTTATTTCCATGCCTCACAAGGGATACGAGTTACTTATTTTAGATTAATAAAAACAGTACGTTTCCATTTTTTTTTTTTAACGTACAACACTTTTAAAAAATTGTAATACGTTGTACAACTAAAGTTAGCGGTGAGCAACATATTTTATTTTTCTAGACGATTAATTAATAACTTCTGGAGGTATTCATTTAGAAACATGTTGAATATTAGTAACGCATTCTTCAGAATTAATTAAAATGAACCCAGCGGAAAGGTCGAATCTCCAGGCCTGCTAGGGTGAATTCGACAGTACGTCCGTCCAATATGCCGTGTCGCGGGCGAATATTTGTTTACACGCTTTCTTCTCTTACGTCATTAAGATTCCCACATTATCTTTCTTCTTTTTCTCTTTGATAGGGTAAATTCGACCATAGGTCCGTCCAATACACGGGTCGCGAGGGTCAATGTGTATACACGGCTTCTTTACTTACGTCGTCGTTAAGATTCTGAATATATTTTAGGCGTCTTAAGAAAATCTAAATAAAAGGTTATTATTTTGAGCGTCTGATTCAAAACTTTGGAGAAAGATAAAAAGCCTTTTATAAAACAGAACAGAAACCATTAAATATTTTCTACCGCAAATCTTTTAATATTTTATTTAGCAAAGACAAGGGGCTCGCGGGCCGTGCGAAGTGAGCTTGCGGGCCGCGCGTTGCTCATCACTGGTAGACACTATTCGCGAGTTTTTAGTGGAACGGATAAACATGTGAAGTCAAATTTTAGGAATTTGACAAAAATACCATTTATTTTATACATAGATAAACTTCGATTACAATAAATTGCGTTTCGTTGAACAATTTGAAGGGTATTTCACTCAATGCTGTCATTTTAAATTCACAATTGACACACGATTAAACACTCCTTGCTAAGCTTTTGTTCCTCGTTTTGTTTCATTTTGTTATTTTTTTTACTGTGTGCCTGAGCGCCCTAGTGGCACTTTCAAAGCGTCAACTGCTTGCTGCCGTTGATAGATGGTGACATCTTCCGGACAACAGACAACACTACACGCTACGAATAATATAAAAAACGCCGCAACCTTTTTTCAGAACACATTTTAATGAATATGACAAGGGAACAATGTGTTAAAAGCTGGGTGGATATTGAAAATGGTATGTTTGAATTGACTGGGTTAGAATTATGAAATATTTATGGAAATTAAATGGTTAAGTAGGCTTGAATGAATGCCTTTTCAATGTTATTCTACGAAGTGGAATTGACTGTGTAGTATTTTAAAGAATTAATTCACAGTTTTTTTATATAAAAAAGGAAACGAAATTTTCATGAAAGTTTTATTTTTTGTTAGAAAATTTTCCCAAAATAATAATCGTGGTCTAATATTTTTTGTATACTTGTACGACGAGGTGTTAAATGGTGAAATAAAAAAATGTAAAATGATTATAATTATTTCAAAATATAAGTATTTATGGTAATTGGATCTAACTAGTTAACCATTACGCTATTTTACTTTATACGTTTGCAGAGATGATGTAACGACATACAATCATGTTTCTCGTTTTAAATATCTGAATCTTAGTATCGCCCTGGTTAATTCACAATTCCGAATCGAAAGGTTGCTTGAAATGACTTTGGCCATGATTAGTGACCACATTAGAACAGCCAAGTACTTTGGGTTGTTTTTGGGGTGTTATGTGTTATGCCACGGAGCAATGACGCCACTGCTTGTCACGGTTATTTTGTACTGTAGTGGAGCTGGCGACACGGTATCGCTTAAAAGTATATAAGCACACATTTCACTACTAAAAATTACACATCTACCGGATCTGTCGGATCTGCCCTGATGATGGACACTGCATCGCTGTCCGAAACGTTGGCTACAGAAAGAGGTAGCGCAACACGGCATAACACCCCAAAAACAAATAATTGGCCGTGAAAATCTTAATCAGCCAAGTATTTGCCCACCTTCCTCGTCCCCTTCTCATTTCCCTACTGCCTTCAGTTTCATAACTCAATTAGGTACGCCCTAGTACCACTGGCTCCGGATAGTGAGGAGCAGTTGGTACTCAAATTTCCTTATAGCGAGGTTGTTGTTGAGCTCCGCAAAGATTAACAGAATTAAAAAAAAAAAACCTTTTTTATTTATTGTACTTACGAATAAAGAGAAAGTTCACGGGCTTATAATAATAATATTTGGATAATTTGTATAGCGCCGTTTTTGTGAAAAATCACCTCAAGGGCGCTTTACAATTTATTATGCATCCTAGGCTCTGTCTAATTTTATTATTTTCAAATAGATACAGAAACATGGTAGGTACATCCACATTTCTTAAAGCAAACCCAATCATCAAGAAATGGAGTATATATATTATAATATTACAGTGTGTAAATATATAAATACAAGAAAGAAGATCTTTGAAGGCAGTGCCTTTTACGACGGTTTGACTGATACCTTGCATTGGCAGCTCTTAAGCCAATAGTGTAGACTCGGGCCATCATCACCGACGCGACAAGCCGAGCTAAAAAGCGAAGGATTCTGTTTCCGATTGCCGTCGACTCAACCGCTTGCACCTTCTGATAAATAATCTCTTATATAAATATAAATTAATATTGTTGAACATTGTTTGATAAACCTATTTTTACACCTGTAGTAATTTAATTCGGAGGTGCTATTCGTTAAAGTTACATAGTTTAAATGTTTACTATTTTGTTTAAATGGAATGCTTGTGGTGATGGAGGAGTATAAATCACACATTTATTTAATGTTAGTGTATGTTCACTAACTAACTAGCTAACTAACCATCTCGCCGTTTACCCGCAAGAGTAGGCAGAGAGGACGGACCGCCAAACAACTCGGCCTTGGCACCCACTCTTTGCCTTACTCACATTCATACATCGTCTTATAGATTCTCTTCAATTATTCTGACTTTTGACATGGCCCGACTCAAGTATCTGATTCACTTGATCGTACCATGTCTTCATATATTCTTTTTACATTAATTTCTTCGTTCATTCGCTCTACATGCCCAAACCATCTGAGGGTCCCTTTCTCAATCTTACTGATTATGCTTACCACACATACGCCTCAGGGATCTCATTTCAACACTTTACCCTTCTTTCAGCCTTTCCATCACTCGTAAACATAATACCCAGATACAAAAACTCATCCACCTGCTCCAAGTATTCATCATTCACAGCTATATCGCACACTGTTTTCGTACTCTCTCTTTCAAACACCATGACTTTAGACTTACTTATGTTCATCATTAACTCATTCTTCATACATACTTCCTTCATCCTAGACAAGAGAGACTGTAGATCTTTCATAGTGTTAGAAATCAGCACATCAGCAGCATACAACAGGCAACATTCTTTCAGACTACCTACTCAATTTCGCGCACAATCCCACCTCTTTCAATTCTTGCATCCATGTATAGATTGAATAACTATGGTGACATTACGCAGTCTTGCTTAAAACCTTTTGATGTCAAACCACTCCTTAAAAAAACCGTGTATGTTCACAAAAAGGTTGAAATAATCAATCCTTCATCTTTACATTTAAAACAAAAATATCTCTTAGACTAGGAGCGCAAAAGGCAGCCAAATTTGGAGAAGCCAATGCTTGCAACCAGTGTATTAGCTAATTTCACCAGTTCAGCTGACCTGGCTGCCTAGTCCGTTTGGATTAAGGCAACCAAACACATTTCAGCTAGATGTAATGATTGCCCGCAGCCAGGGCTGATTGCGGAGTAGCAGGGCAGGGACGATGTAACCGCTTACGGTGGCTTAAACACGTTTTCATACAAATTTTAAGATCCTGGTGGCTGCGATGCATTGTGATGGTTCCTTGGAGGATATTGGTTCCTATCCTTGTTTACGCCAATGATGTTGAAAGGTAAAGCTCGATTAAGCATTAGTATCGCAAAGTGTTAAATATGAAAACTTGAAATTAAATTGTACTTTTACTAATAAATATTTGATAACAATTAAAAAAAAAAAAAAATAAAAACCTTTCTCTTAACGTATATTATCGGTTGTGTCTAATGGGCTGGATCGGAAGATACTGCTTGAGGAAGACATTTTGATCTCTCCAGCTGGACTATTTTGACCGATCGCCTTGTACCGCAGTAGGAGGTGTTTGGTGACCAGATCTGAATAGCCAGGTACTTCCCCACCTTTCCCTCCTCACTACCTTCAGTCTCACAACATACCCCAATTGGGGATGCCATAGTCTCACTGGCTCCAGACGGGAGCAGCTGGGACTCTTGTGAGGTATTTACTTAAAAAAAGAAGGATTGAATTCATACGCCCTTGACACATTGATCCCCAAATTCCTATCTACCCCTCATTACTTTATCCTTCCCAAAACATCCTCATCTCTATCTTTCCTTTAAAATACCCTCCACACGGCACCCACAATGATGATATAGGCCCGGGGGAAATTATTTTCCTCAGGGCCTCTTTTGGGGATCTAATGTAAAAAAATCAATTTCCTGCCAATAAAATAAAAAGACGCACACCCAAAAAGCACAAATCGTTATTTCACTCAAAAAGTAGCCTCGATCGTTTCAAACCGACAAACCCGGCGATACTCGTGTGTGATGTGACAGTTCATGGATGTAGTTTAACCCGGAACGTTCAAGCGAACAGAACTTATACTGGCGAGATAAAATGGCAGTTTCCAACCCCGTTGGGAGTGCCAATGTCAGATTAAGTATTCACTTAGTTTACCATTGTTGAGTATTTACATGAATAAAACTTTGTAGGGCAGTTTCAAGGGTAGACGATAAAGGTCACCTTTATTCCCACAGATAAGTTTATATTGTGTTCGCCTAGGTCAGCAGATTTTGGTGGAATTACAATGAGATTGTCTTTGAAAATGTTTTAGAATCATTGCGACTCTTAAAAATAACCTATTTATATTCTTTGACGGCCATAATAGGAACGGGCAATGGGATCTGTGTTATAATTATTGTAGTATTTTGTATGCCGATTAAAGAAATTAAAAATACTATAAACTAATAAATGTCGGTTTGTGCCTTTGTGCTTTGTGCCTTTAACTTTGATTCGATGAACTCTAGAACTTCGATTTGCTTCGAACTTTTTAAAAATTTCAAAATTGGTGCTGATTGGGAAAAATTCCGACAAGCGATGAGTAGATACAAAAACTGTAATATTTAAATTAATTAATTAATATCAAATTTTTATTATTAAATATTATACTATACTAACTCTTGGAGGTTATTTCAAGCAAAATGAAAAATATGAATTTTGCTAAAACAACTTAAAAATAAGAGTTCTCAGTGGCCGAATTTGTTAAGGCGTTCGACCCGGTAAGACGAGAGATCCTGGGTTCGAGTCGCAGTTGCGACCGTCAGCTTTTTATTTTTCGGTGTCTTGTTCTTTTTCATTTTTCGTTTAGATTTGTTAGTATTATCTTCTTCTTCAATAATTAATATTTATTTAATAAAATGAAGACAATTTTAGCGAAACTCAATCGAAAATCTACAGATAGAAAAATCAGAAAAAGATATTGGCACCTCTGGTACTCGAACCCAGGACCTTCTGCTTTCATGGCAACAGCTCTACCAACTGAGCTAAGGTGTCTATATAAAATTCAGTCTCTTTTTACTGTATCATACTTCGACTAAGAACTGCCAACATTATCTTCATTTTCTTAACGCACATATTATTGGCTGCTATCTTTATATGTACATGATTGCAAGGTTCAAACCCAAACTAAATGCTATCTAGATGGTGTCTGGATAAATTTCTATCCATTTTATTTTTAATATGCGACATCTATTGACTTTTCTTCAAGTCTAGGATGGATATATATTTTTATTTTAACTTTATGAGTAAAACCTCAAATTGTAATATTTCATAAATACAAATTTATCCAGACACTATCTAGAAAGCATTTAGTTCGGGTTTGAATCTTGCAATAATGTACATGTTAAGATAGCAGCCAATAATATGTGCGTTAAGAAAATGAAGATAATGTTAGTAGTTCTTAGTCGAAGTGATATAGTTAAAAGTTACTGAATTGAATATAGACAGACACCTTAGCTCTGTTGGTAGAGCTGTTGCCATGAAAGTAGAGGGTCCTGAGTTCGAGTCCCAGAGGTGCCAATATCTTTTTCTGATTTTTCTGTCTCCAGATTTTCGATTGACTATCGCTAATATTGTCTTCATTTAATTAAATATTACAATTTGAGGTTTTAGTCATAAAGTTAAAATAAAAAAAAAAATTAATTAATAGTTTAATTAATTAATGAAGGAATAATTCTACGTTTAAAATGTGTTTTTGTTCATTTTTTACGGGTGTCGTTATTTTACAAGATCACTAACGGAATTCTTTTGAATTTTAATTTTCTGGTAATCTCTTAAATTGAAAATATTTGGATTTTTATGGCAGTTATTTTGTGGCAAATTATTTTTACATAACTTTGTCAAAATGTTTGACAAACTTTGTCAAAATGGCTCAAATTAAATAAATTGAAACTAAATGTAAATAAGACAAAATACATGCATATAGGTAGAACAAATACGCATGGTGAACCAAAGGTTTCTATAAATGAAGAAATCATAAAAAAGTGAATTAAATATCTTGGCGTCATCATAGATTCAAAATTTAACTTCTCAACAAATGCAGATTAGACAATTAAAAAAAATGCAAAAAAAAATTCATTTCTTGGTAGAATCAGAAACAAAGTAAATAAAGAAACATGCCAGATAATATATAATACAATTATATCACCACACTTTAATTACTGTTCAAGTATTGTTTTTCTCTGCAATGAAGAGAAAATGAAAAAAATGCAAATATTGCAAAATAAAGCAATGCGAATAATACTTAAGCGCAACATATACACACGAATACGAGACATGCTAAAAGAGCTAAATATGTTGACGGTGAAGCAAACTGTGTATTTTAATGTACTTATTTTTTTACATAAAATTAACATGGGGATGATGTCTAAGGAACTAAAAAGAAAAATACATTATAATAACGAAACACACGGACACGGGACAAGAAATTCAAAGCAAATTGGACTGCCGACAAGAAAAAAATCAAGCACCCAGAAATCTCTGATGTACCAGGCCGTCCAACTGTATAACAACATCCCGATTGAAATTACTGAGATAGAAAATATAAACAAGTTTAAAAAAGAATTACGAAAATATGTATACCTCAATTATTAATGTCTTTATTTATGTGTAATATTTAAAAAATGATTATGTTTGCCAACCAATGTAAATGTTTATTATATCTTTATAAAATATTAGCACACGCAAATATGTGAGCTAACTTAAGATTAATTAATAAATAAAATAAATAAAAAAATTTCTTCGCAAAAAAATACCGTGATTTTATAAGGGATATTAAAATTATGCTAGAATTAAAAAAATCGATTTCAGCCGTAACTGATTGAAATTGTGACGTAATTGCATTGTAACAGATCATAGATATAACAACAAAACTATTAAAATGAATTAATTGGTGGAATTTGTAATCAAACTAGTCAAACAATAGAAAAATAGAATTTTTTCGAAACGTGCTTGTTTATCACTATCGCACATAATAATAAAATATTAGGTACAGTATAAACTTGTTTCATTTAATTAATTACATGTGTTTCTAGCGGAACCAGCGTAATAAGTGCATCATTGTGGAACATGATGAAAAATGCGTTTCCAACAAAATACTTTAGTCGACGTAGAAATTCAAGACAAAAAAAGCACTGCAGCTTTTTTGCAATATCAGAGCAGTCGTATAAATTTATTTTACCTCTTTCTGTCAGTTTTTATGCTGTCGGTCTTCCATCTTCAGTCTTTGATCATAAATCATTTAGGACAACCATCTTATATAATCTATCCCTTCTAGTGATCTCCAGAATGTCAATGAAAAGAATTTAAAACCTACTCCTTTCCCCTGGTTCTCCGTACTTGCAAATATAACCCCTCCAAATATCTGGCTAAAGATTGCAACTCTTGCATTTCATTATTGCAAGGGTGTAAGACAAGGCACTGTAGAAAATCGCAATACCTTTGCACGATAATGTCGTCTCTCACCCTGCATGCCGCTTGAAGTCCCAAAAATCCTTCCGGGTGGAAGGAGAGATGCTCCATCGATTACCTCTTATTCCAGAAGATAGGTGGAAAATCGAGTGGCAATCGGTCAACTCGGGAAATGACCACTGAGAGATAGTCTGGGTTTTCATAAAACTCACTCCGGTCCGCCATTAATAGGTTGGTGCTCCTATAACCGCAGTGCCTAGATGCATAGATGGGGCTTTAAAGAGTCGGCGATGTGTGAATGCGGTGGGGTGCAGACCACCGAACATGTAGTCAACGCTCCATTCATTACCCGGCGGGATTGATGAGGTACCCAGGGCGACGCAAAATACCTACCCAACCATACGAAATAAGACGAATAAAAACCGACGAATAATTCCTGAAAATTCGTGGTGAATTTAAATTAACCACGAATTTAATGGTAAAAATATTACGAACCCTGGACCTTTTTAATCGAGCTTTTCGCGAATGTTTTGCGATACAAAACGGGTTTCGTCAACCCACTCCTCTTGGCGATTCACCTTTGCCGCAGTTGGTAAAATGGTGAAGCCTTTATCTGATTCACAGCTTTTGTCAGCCTATTATATCGTTAGCTGGATGTAAATGATGGAATTAATATTCCGCCGGCGTCGGGCATATTTATTGTTTGAATTAAAATCCCACGAAAGTACATTTAAATATCCATTCATTTGCATAAGTTACGATATAAAATTTACCTTATATTTAGATTTGATGAAGAGAATACTAGATATGCCCTCCTTTGTACATTTATTAAATTATATTTTAAAATAAATGATCCACTAAGTTCTGGCCCGAGGCAGAGGGATTCAGGAGCAATTTTAATTTTGGCGCCTTATTATTTACTTTAAAAAAAAATCTTTTTTTCTTGGGGGACCTTGAAGTGTCTTTCTAAAATATCTATTATATGTATTTTACTGTTCTCTGTGCTATTTAGCCATTCACATTTTTTGTTGGTACTTGCCAATTGATTTGGTATTTATTGTATTACTTATGTTCTCTATTTCATGCAGGTGCTTGCAGGTTTTTACAGATGCAATGCCGCCTCATGGAGCCTCATGAATGAGTTTTTCTTTTGCCCTGTTTAATTTATCTTTGTCTTGCTAACCTATTACTAACCTATTTTTTTGCTTTTTGTTTTTCCTGTTAAGTTCTTGCATACTGCTTGCTAACAACGTTTGCAAGGACACTGGAGGTCTTGATTCGTTCAAAATAAATAAATGTAGCTTCGTTTAACAAAAAAATTAGAATCTTGCGAGAGCCTTGAAGGAGTAACCATCTGTTACTTATACCAGGGCGGGTAAGAGGTGGATAACCTCTACTGTTCTCTGTGCTGAAGTGCTCAAAAGTGCTGCCGTCTATTCCGTTATGGCTGCCGAAGGGTAGGTAGTTATAGGTAGTATAAAAAATTTCTTTAGAGAAAGGGAAGTTTCAGGATCAATTCTGTCACAGCAAAAAATAAAAATACAAACGTCCTTGTAATCATTTTACTGTACATATTATTACACTCACAAAATATTACAGTGACATACTGTTAGTCATTAAAAATATCTTATTTCCTTCTACCGCAATAATCTTATGTACTTATGCTTCTGTATGGACCTTAAAAAGGTTTTGAAAAACATATATAATTAAAATAATGTGTTGCGCTTCCTCCACATTTAGCAAACCTTTCTGATACCACTGCCGTGATGATGGGCTACCCGAAACGTTGGCTAAAAGAGGGGAAAAAAAACCCCAAAATCTTTTGCTAATTGATCGCATCCTATCGCCGTATAAGGACATTAACTCTTATATTTATATAATAGGTACATAAAATCGTGCGATTTGCATAGATGCATTGTATTATGATGCATCGTTGAATGTCCAAGGTGTCCGAAATGTCAGCTGACAAGTGGTGAGGGCTTACTTGGCGTGTCTATATCTCTGGCATTTGCGTAATAAAGCAGTAGATATAGGTAGGTTATACGACCATTCTGATAAGACGTCTCGTGGGGATGATACGCGGTACCCTTGTCAGGAGAAATTATTAACAAACAGGTTTAATTTATTCATACAAATTGTTACAAACATCCCTCTCCCTATTGACTACAAAAAGGTTGTTCTGACCAGGGGGTACTTTTGCTTGAATTTTACAGCCCTTGATAAAGGAATGATGGTTAAATGAGGGTTTATGCCAAGGGTCGTATCATCCCCGCTGATCGTAATCAATGTTTTGATAATTAAGGGACGTGGATATAACTCATTTTGGAGCGTGCGTGTCATAAACATATGCCGTCCTATTCAAGAGTCCACCCTTAAAACCCACCTGGAAACTGTAAAGACCGATACTTTTAACACGGTTCTGGTTATTACTCTAAAGTATCTATGTAAATTCAATATAAAACAGATATATTGCGGTTTTCTGGGAAATTGTATAAGTAGGTACAAAGGAATTAGGAAATTAATGTTAATTTAACTCATAAGGAGAGTGAAAAGATCGACAGATAGCAAATATTTGAGTAAGGGTATGCTTTAAAGTAATTATAATCTGTTCTTTCATAAGATAGCGCTAATTTAATTATTTTAGAAAAAAACACTTTGAGGTTATGCTTCAAAATACTGGGGTGAATTATATACCCTTAAATGCTTTATAAGTACGAGAATTTCGTCTTATCTTTGTACGTTATTATTTTTTCTCTGGTAGGCGTCACTTCTAAAAAGTTAAAGTTTTTTTTAACATATTGTTTTTTTCAAATGGAAACCTGATCATTTAAATTAGTTTATTTAGCTAAGAGTTTAAAAATAATTGTAATACTTACGCGGTTTTGTATTATTTCATTTCGATTGCGCTTTACTATAAAAGACTTATATAATTAATTTAAAATAAAACAATAACTTTGTAAACACCACTTTTATTAAGTGGTGTTTAACAATAACTTTGTAAACACCACTTTTATTAAGTGGTGTTTACAAAGTTATTGTTTTATTTTAAATTAATAATGTCACATCACAAAGTATCCGCTTCATATGAACAAAAAACTTATACAATTATTTAGTATTCCCTTGACGTAGTACACAATATTGAAAATAACATGACATAAACATATATATGTACACACAGTATTTTTATATGTACAAGGCAATATAGTAAGAGAAAAATACAATAACAGTGCTATCTATAGCACAGGACAACATAAAAGCTAAAACATTAGGAAATTTATGGACAGCGATAGTAGAATTCTACGTTAAAAGTACAACAAGGAGGCAACCCAAACCAAACAATTATCGGACAATTATATGACTTATAATTATAAAAACTTGAAAATGGGTTAGAATTTACGTAAAATCGGATTTTTTAATAGATATTTATTTAAATTGAGCCAAATTCTTGATTTGATACATACGTTTGCGGGATCGATTCATTTGGAAGTTCAAAAGCAAATAATAACTGGTTTAAACAGTACTTGTTTTATTATAAGCTTTTTTTTCATTTTTTCACGATTACTTAAAAATTACAAGCGTTGCCAGTTTGGGTGTTGTATTGTCGATTGTTAAATTTAAACGACTACGTAAAATGGAGTAAAATGTCATCAGAAACATGGGTAAATACTATTTAAAGAAATTAATACTTCTCACCCCTAATCTTAGATCATGACAAGTAAAACAATTGCATTTTTGAGTTAATAATCCAGAAATAATTCAAATATTATTAAAAAGGCCAGCACAAAAACTATTACGTCTTTAAACGAAATAACGTAAAACATGTGACGATAGAAAACACGCTTTATATCTTTCCCACAAATCGAAGGAGGAAGGCACCTGCTCAGGGCTTTGTCCGAAAGGCGTGCAAGATGGATCGGCCATGTAATACGACAAGAAGGCCTCTTGCATGCCATAATGGAGGGCATGACCGAGGGGACAAACTCTAGGGGACGCCCACACCGAGAGTACCTGGAGGACCTGCTGGCTGACGTGCGCTGCTTATCATATGCAGACTTCAAAAGAGCCGCACGAGACAGAGAAGAATGGAAGAGAATAATAGAGGAAATTGTTGCAAACCAATCCCAGGATTGAAACCAGAGAGAGAGAGAGAGAGATCTTTCCCAGAAGTAATACTTTGCAATTATCGCAGAATGCCAAATTTTCATTCTTAAGCTGACAATGCAGACAAAGAGGTATTGAAAATATTATTAAATAGCTGCTCAAAAACTATCACATCTTTATACAGACTGTAGAAAATTTGAAGACATACGAACACACCTTCTTTGATTTCTTTCCCAAAATTGAATCTTTGGATACAATTATCTCAGAATGCCATTTTTCACACCCGTAGACTAACACTAGGGTAAATGTGTTCACGTTAATATTATTACTGCTGTTTCTTTATGACTTTAGTAATATTCAAACGTTTGCTTTCGTAATGTTTTAATGTTATCGTAGGAATGAGTTTAATTCAGATCCAGGGAAACATGTTTTGTATAATGAATAACTTATTACTTTGTATAAAACCACTATATTTAAAACAATATCAACATGTTTCGACAACAATGTTGTCTTCATCAGGATATGTTACTATGATAAATGACAAACAAGTATAGTCAAATTAGAATAAATAAGAATAAATTATAACATAGACAAAATATGAAAAAGTAGAGGTGATTAATTACTTACTAATCATAAAAATAGTTATACAAAATTAAATTTAATAATTATTTAAGGAAAAATAAAATTGCATTTAGATAATAAAATCTTTTAAGAATAATTAATTAAAATAATTAGTCTAAATCAAAAAATCAATAATTATAATTAGTTGTAAGTATTAATAAGAAAATTAATTTAAAAGATGGCTATTTTTAAAAAAGGTTTGGTTATTTATAATATTTAATTTACTATTAATGCTTTTTCTAATTTCTAAAATTTCTAAATTATCCAATTGTATGCCCGTAGTGTTAGTATGTAAAATTTTAAGACCTGTATTAATATCAAAAGAATGACTTGTTTCCAAAATATGGTTGGCAAATTCAGAATAATTATTATGTTTTGATTTGTTTCTGTCAACACCATATTGTAGATACTTATCACGAGTACAAATTGAAAATAATACAATCAAAATATTGAATGACATTAAATAAACGAATAACAGCAATTTTTTATTGACATTTAAATGTTTTAATTGTCAATAACTACTGTGTTTAATGCATGAAACGCATACACAGCTAAATGCAACCATTAATTATTCTGCTCGACTTACGGCAAATGTGCTGCCATGTAGGTAGGTAAGCACTACGTGAACGTTGTTATAGGTACTTATCATGAACAAATATTAGCTAAAAGTGTGATCGAACCCGATTTAAACGAAAACTGCTGTAGCCAACTTACTTAAGAGGTTTCGTCTCTCATGCCCCGGACAAGCCAACGAATATGTCTGTTCAAGAAATAATTTTGATATACGAAGACGTTTGACCGATTTCACCAGAAGTAAGGACAAATTGAGCTTACTTTGAGGACATAGACACGCCAAAACATGTTTCTCTCCGTTTATATCTTCAATGTGTCGGTACAAAGTACAACTGTACATGTCGAGTAAGCTGCATCGTGTGCAATCTTGAATATGGGAACACTTGCTGACACGCGAAACTTGGCGTTTCTAAGTTACAGTGCTACTTCTTAAACTGACTAGACATATTTGTCACACAGAAGTAAACTGCGCTTAATTTTAGTAATGGACTTACTGTAACTTTATAAACCGTACCTACAAATCCTAACTATTTCGCAACAAGTTCTTGATTTTCTTCTCTTGCTAGGTGCTCACTTCCCCACTCTCTCAATAAATGATTTAATGTTCATTTGATCATGGTAGCAATTTCAATAAATTTTAATAATTGAAGATGATAATACTTACAAATCTAAACCTAACATGAAACAGAACAAGGCATAGAAAAATAAAAAAAGGTTGTGGTCATGTATTTCAAATTCGGAATTCACGAGAGATGGAAGGGCTGACAAAGATATCGAAAGAAGGGTAAATGCAGGTAACGCTGTTAATGGAGGACTGAACGCCGTTGGCAACAACAAAAAACTGTCCAAAGAAGCGAAGATAGCTGTCCACAATGGAGTGCTGGTACCTACCCTGATGTATGGCAGTGAGGCATGGAACTGGCAGAGGAAGGATGAAAGTAGACTGAATGCTGTAGAAATGAGATCCCTGAGGCGTATGTGTGGTAAAACCATTTACGATCGTGTGAGAAATGTGGAGATCCGCGAAGAATGCAAGGCTGATGTAAGCGTGATGAGTAAGATTAAAAGGGGGACGCTCAGAAGGTTTGGGCATGTAGAGCGAATGAACGAAGAAAGGAGTATAAGGAGAATATATGACAAATGTGAATGGAAGAAGAAGTCGGGGACGCCCGAGGAAGACATGGCACGATCAAGTGAATCAGATACTTGAGTCAGGCCATGTGAAGAGTCGGAATAATAGAAGAGCATGTATGAGACGATGTATGAATGTGAGCGAGGCAAGGAGTGTGTGCCAAGATCGAGTTGTTTGGCGGTCCGTCCTCTCTGCCTACCCCTTCGGGGAAACGGTCATAAAAATAGTTATTCCAATTGAATTAAATATGTATGTTAAATATTTACATTTATACAAATGCCATCATCAAAATTAAAAGGAAAACATAATTTTTATATTAGAAACAAAACAGTTCGTTGGTTAGAGTAAAGAAATAATAATATATTACACATAATAATGGGGTATTTCATCCTGGGTTCCCCATAAAATGTTTCCTTTGCTTTGGGATTTGTGGTGGCATAATAACACTGTATCTAAAACAAGCAAACACCTCAGTATAGGTTCTCCTAGTGAGGTGTTCACAAAACACTAGCGTACATACTTACCCATACAGTTACTGACTATTAACATTTTTTGTATTACTGGTACTATTGTGTAAACTACGTGTGCGTGATAGATATTAATAAATAATGTGACTTATTTATTTTTGGCAGTCATGTTGAATAATTAATGGTTGATGTGTGTAGTGTATTCATAAGTGTGTATGTTTATTTATTTATAATTACGTGGTAACACATTAAAACATTTTCATATATATGATAGATTACATCACCATACTAAGCGGCTGCCTGTTTCATGGTGACAATAGAATATAGCTACTTTGTGGTGTCTAGCGTGAACAAATGGATTAAATATATAAACATGTTGAATATTGGAAAAATTATAGTAGAAAGTTTATAATGAAAATTACATTTTTTTAAGGAAAATAGAAAAAAAAAGAGAAAAGTTATGCACAAGATTATAAGATCATATTCAAAATCATAATTCTTATTTATAGTTTTATTTGTGTGCATGCGTGCACACATGTGCAAATACATGTACACATTGTTACGATGCACGGAATACGCCCCTACAAAAATCACGCTACACCACTGTGAATGCAAGCGTTCTCCACCCGCTCCCGCGCCCCGCACGCTAGCGGCGGTTGACAACGGCGAGCAACTGCTATTCTACGGTAGCTACTCTGGTGAGCGCACGCTCTGCCGCGAATCGTTCCGACTTTGTTATGGAATATTCCAACGGAAACGCAATGGCGAAGTTCGCCTGTAGAGGCCTGTGGGAGCACCAGCCCCGCCAGAACACCGCTCACCTTGCGGTTCTCCAGGCACCAGCCAGCGGATGTGAGTACCCGAACGACTAATTTCCCCTTTTTGCGTGTGTCCCTTCCAATTTACGCGTAATTATGACCGTCCCCAGGGAGACTCGAGGCAGAGAGATTTGTTAGGCCCTATGACCCCTGAAATAGATAGGTTATTAATTCTACCTGTGTTCTAAAATTGTCTGTGTAATGTACCACTGTTGTATTCTAAACGGATTCTTTCCAATACACATCATGTTTACTGCAGCTGATTGTTTCATTGCCCTCACCGGCCCGTAGGATTGAGTTTATTTCAGGAATACCACACTTGCGCCTAAGAGATCCTACAACCCTGGTGATGATAGCCTCTATCGCTCTGCTGGCCGAATAATTCTGAGCTAGACCGTCGGCAGAATGTAGGCACCTCAGACAGGTGTGCTAACAACATACATACACCCTGACATACATAAATGTTTCTATACGCGTACACAAGCATGCGTATACATTACACACATACATACATACGCACATACATACATTTACGTATACGTACAAATTAACACACACAGTTGTTCTATCTGAAAATGAGAAAGAGGCCACTGGCACTGTCACATTCACTCATCAAAAAGACCCTAATCGCCTTCCTGAAAGTGTGTGTGAGTGGGTGTGTGTGTATGTGAGGGAGGGTGAGGGTGTGTGTGTGAGGGTGTGTGAGGGTGTGTGTGTGAGTGTATTTGCACATGTAAGAAGTGGAAGTCTACATTGACATTATTCTCCTTTTAAATATGGGGAGTGATCCGAAAATATGTTAGAGTTTGGGCAAACATTATTGAAGATTATTATAAGTTTTAATATATGCACCGCCGGAGTACTTAGGGGGCATACATTTAAATCTTATGTGGCCCAAATTTATCTCACCAAGGGGGGGGGGGGAAGAAAAACTGCTCAGGTAATTAATGTACGCCCCCTTCTGTAATGTAATAGTGAAGTGTCAGTGTCGTACACGACGAAAACCGATATATAATAATTTCAAGCAATACACGTTGCTTTTAACCTTTTTGAAGTCACGGAGCACTGTTAATCATTTTAAAATTTGCGGAGCATCGAAATCAAAGAATCCGAAAATAAATTGGCAAGATAATTTCTGAGAAATAAAGAAACTAATTTTAGTTTTGAAATTTATTTCAGCCGAAAACTGAAAATGTGATACCTGAATTTATTGGCTTTTGCAGACTTCAGCGTTTTTTAATCTAATTTGATATTTCTACTCTCAATTCTTCGTCTTAATTGGTAAGTCATTCGGGTTTAGTAGTTATATTGGTTTTTGTCGAGAAACCTTGCTCATAACAATGTGAAGTTGAAAACTAATAACATTCGATAGCCATGGTTACATCAAGGAGCACTTTCAAAAATATTATCCTAATAGAAAATAATATTAGATGTTATTGGTTTTTTTTAGAAAGTTACAAGGTAGAACTTAACTTCATGTCTTTCAAACTGTTGTAATGTCAACTGAAGGATTTTTTATTGCCTTGCCTTGGGTAATATATATTTTTTTATGTGAATACCTCACAAGAGTTCCAACTCCTCCCGTCTGGAGCCAATGAGACTACGGAATCCTCCAATTGCGGTGTGTTGTGAAGTGTGTGTGTGAAGGTAGCGGGGAGGAGAAGGAAATGGGTAAGAGAAAGGTGGGAAAGTACCTGGCTATTCAGATGTGGTCACTAAACACGGCTGAAGCCATTTTAAGCTACATTTCAATTCTGAATGGTGGATTCTGAAAATATCTTCTACTATAAATGGGTTTAATAATATTTTTTACACCAGAAAATAATATTAGATTGCCAACAACGACTTAAATGGAAACTGTTAGAGCTTGAATTTACTCCTTTAGAAACGCAAGTTGAACTATTTAGCCATAGTTACTGCACTAATCGTATACCGCTAGGTTTGTAAAATCCAGCATTAAATTTAATCCAGATTAAGTAGATGCGCCAGCATTAAATTTGGGCTTTCACCATTTCGTGGAGCACTTGCACCAAGCTCCCCGAGCATCTCGCGAGTCAATCGTGAATCACTATTCTAGCATCTCGCGAGCCCTTAGGTCTTCGTGACACGTACTAGCTGCAAGCTGTTAGATCCTCTTACATTTTCTGAAAGTGTGATGCGCACGAAACATCCCACAGAAAAAAAAACACTAAAAACCCGTCTGCTTGGTTCAATAAATTCGCACCTCACAATCCGGAAGCCTCAGTTTTGCGCGAATATTCTGTAAATTTGGATCGAGATTGTAAAATATCTATGCAAGATAGCTTCATATTTCAAAGACAATAAGAAGCATTATTTTGTTCTTTTTCTGTTTAAAAGAAAAAATACATATGTTTGCATGAGAGGAAGAGAGATATATAGCTTTTAAATGTAAGGTCGCTCGGGACGTTTTTGGTCTTATGAAAGTATAACGCGATTACGTGTTTTGGGATGTATTTATTCCTAAACAAGCAGACGGGTTAAAGTTCAATTTTTTTTACATGCGCTCCACATAGGAGGCCATGAGGAAAATAATTTCCCTCAGGCTAACCTGCAATGCTAATTGTAAAAGTAAACGATCGAAATTTAAAATTAAAACGAAATTTCTATACATTTGACCGTTTACTTTTACAATTAGCATTGCATTTAGCATTCTCGGTAAATGAAGAAACCCACCATAAGTCTTCCATCACGACACAAGCAACATGTTCCGCGTCCCGCTTAGTACGAGATTTTCAAATGTGATCAGGTTATAAGACAAACATTCCCAGTTTATAAAAATAAATTCTATTATAAAAATAAATAAAACACTTTGTATTTAACCACGAATTTATTATATTACATATCGACCGGTTTCGCTTACATCAAGCTTCTTCAGGATATAAGTAATAATAACTCAAGTTATTATTACTTATATCCTGAAGAAGCTTGATGTAAGCGAAACCGGTCGATATGTAATATAATAAATTCGTGGTTAAATACAAAGTGTTTTATTTATTTTTATAATATAATGTCTAACCACAAAGTAATTGCTTCTTATGAAAAAAAAAATAAATTCAATTGGTTTAGGTCCAAAATAACTGGTAACAAAATATATGTTGTACATGTGTCATTTAGATTTATTAGTACTATCTTCTTTCTCAACAAATAATATGACTAAATCGGTTCTAAGTAACAATGTTCATTGTAAAAACGTCCACACTTAAAATGTCCCCATTCAAATTATTCTCAGTAATATTCCTCGCCAAAATGTTCCCAGTTAACATGTAAGATGTCATCATATTGGTATTGAACCTAATCTAACATAACCAAAGATTATCATCTAAGGTTACATAGGGTAAATATTAAAGTTTCTCGAGGTCATCCATATTTTTTTTAAGACGTTTTAAACGTTTAATGACCATTTCGAGCAGCCAATTTATTTATTACGAGATTATTGTGTTATTTATTTGAGTTCCTTTGATTGTGCGACTATTAACTGTGAACATTTTGGCATAATAGGTTTTGACAGGTCGGTAGGAAACATTTTAACTATGGACGTTTTTACTGAATACACTTTGAACATTTTGGCAAACATTATGACCGTACAACATTTTAATCAGAACCAAAACCCTCAAATCAAATTTTATCAAGATACTCGATGATAAAGTATTCGTCAGTTCTAAGCTTTGAAAGCTCACGTGTAGAACTAATCATTACGATTAGCAAGTAGATTGAAACCTCTAGGAAGCATTGTGAAATAAATTTGAACCATTGTTTGTCATAGACGTGAGAGATACGAGTATTTATAGCCCTCCGAGAATATTTAATTACTTTAAAAAGTCTCCTTAATGGTTTCGGGGTGAAAGGGAATACACCTATACACAATATTACGATGCAGTACGCCAAGCAATTTTCACTATGCTCTGCACTATGGGCTATGCTACGTATGACATTATAACAGTCATTAGGGGTGACATTTTAATCAGTTTATGTGCACGCCATCGGCAGTGGAATAATCGTTGTGCACTCCACTGTAAAATCAATTTCATTTCAAAGCTACCAAACCGAAAGCATCGGGGTGTTTGGTATGACTCATTGAATAATGCAGGTAATAAACTAGTTATGTAGTAAACGTGTTGATCTATTCGGAGGTAAACCTTTAAAGTAATTGAATGATAGGCTTGTTGAAAAAGTATCGATATTTTTAATTCAATATATCGATATTTATAGCTGATATATTTTGATCCGATATATCGATATATCGATACAAAATATCCAATATCGAAAATTGTATCAAAAACGATATTTTTATAAAATTTTTTTTTAAAGTCACTAGAATCCAAAACCGTATAGGAACGAACGGAAAAAGTAACTGTATTGGGTCATGACATCTGGCGGTTGAAATTTTAACTATTAATAGCTTACAAATCTGTTGTCTTTGCATTAGTATTTGTGATAACTAATATTATCTCATGTGTGTAGGTACATACATAGAAATGTATGCTATTTTTCGCCATATTTTTCTAAGCCAGTCCTGTGTGTTGGTTCCCAATTGTCTATGATTATTGACTATACCTTGTTCCGAACACGAAGTCCTTTTTGACAGATCAATACGCCAATTGAATGTTACTGAGACGCATACAAACTTTGTTTGCGTCTCAGTTTACATATAAGTTAGAAGATAGCTTTTTAGTTTTTGATATTTTTCTAATTATTACCTAATAAAAATGAATACTGATAAAAACACCATCATTTTTATTGAGATTATTTTTGTACATCAAAAAAGCACATTGTGTGTAAAAATTACTATTGATAATATTGAGCTGAATACACTATTATTTAAAAACGCAAAATCTCTTGAAAATTTAACCGATATATCGATATTTTTTCCTCGATATATCGACGTCGATATTGAAATTTTAATAAATATCGATACATCGATATTTTTTTTCACTTTCGACATCCCTATGAATGAATCAGTGAGTCGGCTGAGTCTAGACTTTCCATGGACTACATACTATACATTACTACATACTATACTTACACAAAACTAAAAACAGTGCAACGTGGGACAAAGCAATGCGTGCCATGTTTTACTCAGGGATCTTTGAAGATATGCTACGATGTCCGCGCAACTGTCGGCGAACTACGACCTAATCGGGTAATTTGCGTGCGAAAAGAATTTGTTGGTTTATGAAATAAACTCTTTGAAGCAAGCAAAATTATTCGACGTAATAAATTATTGGATTCGGAAAAAAGATAACAAATGATCATATTATTTCCAAACATCTGAACATCTGAAAAACTTATTAATATTCCATAATTTATCAACTTTATAAATATATCCGACCAAAAATTTTTATTAAAAATCATCAAAAACATTGTTGAAAACAAGTATCTTCTAGATACTATTAATTTCCACTGTCCAATACAAAATACAAGGTCTAACCAACTATTCCACATCCCGCACTTGAAAACAAATTACATACAATATTCATTTCTCAGAAGGACGTGCACAAAATACAATAATACCGTTTCAGACGCTGATATATTCCATTTGTCCTCAGATCAATTTACTAAATGCATAATAGAAAAAAATTAAAAATATTGTTTATTGCGAACCCTCTACCCCTGTTGTATATTATTGTCCCATTCTCATTTGATTCTTTTTTTCTTTTTTTCAATCAAGTTTATCCTGGAACATTATGTTATGATGTGAAAATGTATTCTTTTATTTAGGTTCACAGTTTAATTTCACATTATTTATCCTACATACTTTAATATGTGTTTTTTTATTTCTTTTTCACGATAATTTTTTCTTTTTTTTCTACCACTTTGTATTCTTTGATCATTTATGATTTTCTACATATTCTATGCATTGATGTGGAAACTTCACTGGTTCATGCAACCATGTAATATGTAATAACTCAAATAAAATATGTAATAACTCAAATAAAATATGCATAACTGTTTTTTCCCTAATAAACTAAACTAAAAATAATAATAAAAAAATGCAGGAGGCATTACTCAGTACAAATACATAGCGCAAAGTGTTAAAATGCTTAGATCTATTTCATCCGGCAAGAGCATGCAATATCAGCAATATTAATGATCTTAGTTGTAGCATTTATGCAAAGCGTCTCTCCTTTAAGTTGCTCAAGAGAGTGTCCCACAAACATCTGACAACTTCACTGTCTTGCAACAACCCCCGACAGTGAAACAACAAGCAAACCTTACTGTGCATGCAATCCTACTGTGGCGTGCGGTAACTTGTTGGTGTGATTGATGTGAATTATCTATGTTTCAAAATGTCTTTTAATTAACAATTTTGAATACAAATCTTGGGTTGCAATAGTTTTTCCTTTTTTACCCCGCATACAGAAATCTCTTTCAATAAAGTGAAAATGATGTCCCGTACGTCATCTAACAACCCAATTAAATTCTCGGCATAAAATAAATGTTTACGCAATCCTCCATAGAAAATCGACGCTCCTTACTGTTGGTATACAAATTCGAATGTATAAAGCGGAGGAAATCCCAGCTTTACGGATCTTTCTTGAGATGTAGCCTTAAGATCAAAGAAAACCCCATTCCACGTATTATATAAAAATCCATACAAGTTTCGAGAGGTTCATGCTACACATAGGAAATCAGTGGAGCTAGCGCCGGTTTCCCACTCTCGACGCCGCTCATGAAAACGCCATTTCGGATAGTAGATTCTGCAGGGTAAATAAGTTTTTTCTTCGGGGAATGTTTGTACAGACATTTCAATCTGTTTGAAAGTTGGCTATTGTTGAGAGAATGAATCTCAGCGGGGAAATAGAGCAATAGAAAGGCGAGCTAATGCATTAAGCGCTGGAGAAGCAATAAATAACTCAGGACGAGTGTGATTTATGACTTTTAAAGCGAATGCTGGATTTTTCTCTGCGGTTTTTTACCTTTTCTTGGAAATGTAATTATTGTATACAAGGTTAGTTTTGCAAGGTCATCTGATTTTTCAGTGTTACGTATGAAGGTTTTAACGATGGTAAATGGAAATCGAAACCACATCTCACGAAATGATAAAGGTTTTTTTTCGTGGTACGTTAGGGGGAAAGTACACTCCCGCAAATGTCATGCAGTTTTTTTTAATATATTATATAACTTATAGATTAACTCAAATACAAATCTACTTGGGTAATAAATAATAAGTAAATATATGGATAATTGTTTATTTAAACCACACGCCTATACTGTATTTTACAAATATGTGGCGTGTATAATATAAGAGTTTTGTGGAATAGTAATTATGAAGTAAAATTTGCTATTTAATAAACAACATAGAACTCACGCCGAAGAATAGTATTACGCTAAATTATGGAGGTATGTTATTGTAGCCTTCTTGTAACTATATTCCGTTCAGCTGAACATTTATATATTACTAGCTGTACCGGCGAACTTCGTACCGCCTCAGAATCAATAACTGTTATGTTAATTTATTAGCTGAATTAAATTCAGTTTTTTTATTAAATTCAAAATTACACAATGAAGCAATTATCGATTCGCAACTGTCCGTGTTTTGTTTTTGTCAGTATCAGAGATGACGTTGTGTACAGAAATATATTTTTGTGATTTTCTTACTTTTCTACTTACTTAGGGGATATCCATATATTACATCACACGATATTCACAGATGTTTTTACCCCCCCCCCCCCTCCTCCCCCCATCTCTGTCACACATCATCACATTTATGAGACCCCTCCCCCCTAGTGTGACATCTAAAAATAATCACAACAGTATTTCAAATTTTTTTTTACATGTTACGTCACAGAGCTGATGGCCACCCCAAACCCCTTGTCACACTTCCTACTCCCCCCCCCCCCTTAATGTGTGATGTAATTTATGGATGACCCCTTACGGGAATTGCGTTTCATTTTCTTTATATGCGTGAGGGAAATTTATTATAATTATTGTATTTTTCCTTTGGAGAGGTGCAGACATACGCTCAACGTTTGTCTCATTTTCGACTTACGATATTTAGTGTGTAAGAAAGAGGGGCAGCATTATATATTTAAGAACAAAAGCAAAACAATCAGCGCATTGACATTTGACGTTTTTGAATTTTTTGAATTCACTCTCTATTCAATATTATATTTATCACAATATTGCTGCAGCTCTTTCAAAATATGAAGAATTCGTTCCATACAAAAAGTATGAGGAAAAGAATTTTCATATTTTTTTCTATTAATCTTTAATTTTTCCAATGTTTTAATAGTTATTCTGCTATTCGGGGCGTAGGAAAATCCGACAAATCAAAGATCATAAAAATCGGACCAGCCATTCTTGAGTTAAAAATGGTGTGAGTAACTTTGTTTCATACATTAAAGATAATAAAGATGTCTGCAAAAGTATTGCCAGCCGAAAGCAATCTAGGTTCAAGCGAGTTTCTATGTAACTCAGTCCTGATATTGTTGTTGCAGTTGGTATATAAAAGGTTCTTAGGCTGAGTTTAATCAAGGCTATATATAATATCATTAACAATTTAAAAAATAAACATCATATCGGAGACATGAGGGTTTTAATGATATTAATTATTTTATCAGGTTGTTGTACTTTATTGTTTCTGTAGATAGAAAGAGTTTCGAGTTCAGAAATTTATGTCAATTTTATTTTTATTTTATTTTATTTATTTTAGAGAAAGTTGTCACCAAATCAGATTTTACAAAATAATACAATAATAAGATGTTAATTATGAACTTTACCGATGATAGTGAATGATATTTTTATTTTTTAGTTACAATGTATGAAAGAAAGGGGGGGAGGAGGAACATAGGAATAGGAATAGGACTAAGACGCAAAGGACGGGAATATATGGGGATTGAACTTTCTAGTTTGAGTCATTTTGCTTAGTGAGTTTTCGTTTTATGTCACGTAAAGTTGAGTTAAAACTGTCAATGAGGTAATAATTTAAGTAAAATGAGTGTGTGGATC
This sequence comes from Limnephilus marmoratus, assembly GCA_917880885.1. Lineage (NCBI taxonomy): Eukaryota > Metazoa > Arthropoda > Insecta > Trichoptera > Limnephilidae > Limnephilus > Limnephilus marmoratus. The sequence goes on along the minus strand of OU862923.1, from coordinate 24,085,896 downwards.
TGTAGATAAGTTCTTCTGTTCTGTTTGGAGTTGGTCTTGCAAAGAGGGAGATTAAAGCCAAGCGACTGCCTGCTGTTGCGATTTGGAACATGGAATGTTGAAAAAGATCAGTACAATCGATCAAATTATGTGTAATTTGAAATAACATTACCGAATCTGCTTTATTTCTTCGACAAGTCAACGTCTGTATTTTGAAGAACTTTGCAGTCATCATTACTAACATGAGATCGAAAAGAGCGGAAATTGAGGTACCTTTAAAATCTATTTTGAACGCTTTCAATTCTATTTTTGTGCACTGCGTAGCATGGGTTCCACGTGAGATGCGTATTCAAGGATGATACGGACATATGAGAAATACAGTGTTTTGAAAGTAATAAGGTCTTTAAATTGTTTACAGGAGCGGATTATGAAACCAAGCATAGAAGATGCGTTAGTGACTATATGGTCGATATGTTTATTGAAATTCAGTTTACTATCAAGTGTAACCCTAAGGTCCTTACTCAAGAAATTATTACACATCAGTATAGATAGGCAACGATATAAATTTCATTTTCTTTCGAAGCCTTTGGTAAACGCTCACAGCTGTCTAGTTTAACTTACAAGTTTAAAGAAATTACGAATTTACATACTACGCCATATTCAAAAATTTGAGAAAATATAAATATTTCGAAATACAAAGCAAGATTATTATAAAAAACCAGATCTTCTTAGTTTTTGATTTTGTAACTCTACGACAAATCCAGTCAACAGCAAATATTTATTTACAAAATTATTTTTGCACTGACTTACGTAACATGACTTTACGATTCTTTAATCTTTTTTATTCAATCATAATTTCAATTATATGATCGTTCTCATACTGTTGCATTATTGAAAAAAATGATAACTTTTCTTTAGTAAAAAAGAATTTATTTTATAATGCCAAACTAAATTTCTTTCCAACCGGTTGAGACTAAGAACGAACCACAGCCATATTCGTAAAATAATTATACTTTGTATTTGTTTTCCCTTCAGTTCGTGAATTTTTTTACAAAGCTTTGGGAACGAGTAACTTTAAAAAAAAGTCCTTTCAAGTTTATTATTCAGAGCATCAAAAACATTGGACTTCTGAAAGGAACTAAAAATATATTGAATTCTCAAATCCCCGGAGTGATTGAATAGGTTCCATAAATTTCTCCTGCGGATCAACTTTACTATCAATATCGCAGTTATTCCAAACCTAGTCAGTGGAAGAGATTTAATTAGATGTTACCTTCACGAAACACAACACTCATGACAATGGCCTTAGTGGTTCATTTCATTTTAAACTAACTGGCTCCCGGCATGCGTTGCAATTCCATATTCAAAGAAATATTTTTTTATTTTTTTTTTTATTATTTATTTATTTATTCCATTTTTACAATTTTACAAAGTTAGGTATAAGTACAATTATTTTTTTAATTATGTACATGTAATGCAAATATTTTTTAATGGTGGTAATAATACCTCTCTAATTGAGAATTTCTCGTGTTTAGGGAGGGAGTACTAACACAATTGATATTTTGATATATGTTTAATTGATGCTACCATGAGCGTATTTATGAAAAAATAAAATAAAAACAACATGTATGTAAAATTATATACCTGTGCACTATTTTAGGAAGAAAGTTTTTTTTTTTAAATTATAAAATATAAAACCTGTGTACACATTGAAAATATAAGTGGACGTAATATAACACAAACATGAAATTACTTAGTGGTGAAATGTATTTTAATTTTTTTCTTAAAAATTTTATAATTTTTTTCGGATTGAATATCTTTAGGGAGTTCGTTAAAGCATTTTATGGCTGAGTATGTGTAATGGTGTTGGGCCGTTGTAGTATTAAGTTTAGGGATTATTATTTGTCCTGTTGTTCTCGGCCTGGTGCTAAATGACTTTATTGTTAGTTTGTCTTTATGGATTTGAAGTAATGCATTTTTTTGATAGATTCTGTTTATTTGTAAAACTTTGAATTCATCGAATATTTTTTGAGTTGAATAGTCTAAAGGTTTTTTTAGAATAATTTTGATGAGTCTTCTATGTACTATTTCAAGTGGGGCTAAGTTGGTTTTATACGCTCCTCCCCAACCTATTATTCCGTATTGCAGAACTGATTGGGCTAATGCATAGTAGACCTTCAGTAGTATAGATTTATGAAGTATATTTCTTAGTTTGAGGAATACGTAAAAAAGTTTACGTATTCTGTTTATGGTTTGTGCAATATGTTCTGTCCATTTAATATGTTGGTCTATTATTATGCCTAAATATTTAATGTTGTTCTTTTTTGAAATTTTTGTGCATTTAGATGAGTTGCAGTTGTCAGTATAATTTTTACAAGAGCTATGAATAGTTATATTGGAATTTATAATTGGTAGGAATTTGTCTGATAGTGTAAATGTCATGAAGTAAGTTTTGTCAGAGTTTAAGGAAAGATAGTTTTCATCCAGCCATTGTTTTAAGTTGTTTATTTCTACATTTGCGGTTCGGTAGGCTTCATCCCAAGTTTTTTTTTCTATGATTAAGACTGTGTCGTCAGCGAAAGATATGATTTTTCCAATTTTCGGTATTGTAAGCATTTCATTCACGTAAATGATAAACAATATTGGACCTAACACTATCCCTTGAGGAATTCCAAATTCTGAATAGGTGGGTTCACTCAATGTATTGTTAATTTTCACGTGTTGGTGTCTTTCATGTAGATAAATTTTGAACCATTCTATAACTGTTCCTTGAATTCCGATATTTTCTAATTTCTTGATTAGTTTTTTGTGGCATATACTGTCAAAAGCTTTTCCCTGCTGCCGTTTATCCCTGCATGTCATTTCCAGTGCGTCCCCGTTCCCCTCCCGCATCCCTCTCACCCCTCTCCCGCTCCCCCGTCCCGCCAAACCCCCTCCCACGTTCCGTTTAATCAGTCCCAGTCCATTCAGTTTTCAAACAGCTCGCGTGCCACCTATTATAATTGTTGTATTCTACTTTTAATTATTCATACAAGTATTACAAAAATTAATTTGTATATTCAATCAAATTTGGTACCTAACATAGGTAACTATTTAAAATATATATAATTTAAAAACAGCTGCCTGCTAAATTCACGTTCATCAAACGTGCGAAGTTAAAATAGTCGTTAAGTTTTCTGAAATTATCCAATTTTCTGCGAAATTTTCTTATTTTTTCTTGCCGTAAGAACCTTCTACAAGATATAAGAAAATTTTAAAAAATATTAATGAAATAGGTTAAGTCCTTTTGAAGTTAGGGTGTGACCAAGGAAAACAGGGCTTAATTTTTAAATATATAAATTTCGAAATTGTGTTTTTAATTTTTTTAAATATCAAATAATACGTCCTCATACTTACTGGTTTATGGTGTAATACTTCAATTTGGGAGGCGGGAATGGGTACCGCCGCCCCGGGAACCTTTATTGGATAACCAACACCTCTGCCATAGGTCACCCCAAGTGGTTCGCTACGTTTGGTGATTTAGCAGGGGTGCCCGGGTTCATGGGGTGAGGTCTGTCTAGGTTTTGGAGCTGGATGATCAGGACACACTGAACCCCAGATTCCTACCCACCCCTTAAACTCTTTTCCTTTTCAGAACTCTCCTCTGCTTCCTTTCCTTTAAAAAAACCCCTCCACACAGCATCCCCAAAGATGACATAGGCCCTGATGGAAATTATTTTTTCCTCAGGGCCTCCTGTGTGGAGCTCATGTAAAAAAAAAGCTAAAATAGATAAACAAAAAGTATTTAGAAAGACAATTCCAACACGATACTATATTAACGTTTTTTCATGTGACAATGTCAATTCCAGGAAGAGTCGAGAAGGCATATTATAATATAACATAGTTTTTTCAGTGTCAGGTGAAAAACACAGTAAATTCAAGGCTAGATTATTTTACCTGTAACCAATCAATTACACAAATAATCATGTAATAACTTACAGTTTTATGATCTAACAGCAAATTAGCAATCTTTGACCATGATATGTAAGGGAGAATAATTATACCTTAATGTGAATTGTTGTTATTTATTATATATATAGTCTCTTTTTACATCATGTAACAGTTTTTAATGTTTCATTTTCTTCTCTCTTTATATTTTTTATTTGTGTCTTGTAATTTCTAATTATTGTAAGCATCTCCACATAGCGAAAAACATATCGTAAACTATGCATTCCGCGAACATTTTTAACCCCGGAAAGATAGTCTACGTAAAATTTACGCACGCGTATTAGAATAATTGTTCTCTCGTTCTAATTAGTGCGAATCCGTCGCTGTGCTTTTCAGACATCTCACTCGCTGCTTGGACCTTCCGTGGGGCGCGCGCGTTGCTGAGGTAGGTGTCACCAGTTTTGAGATACTCGTATAACGACCGCATGAGTCAAAAAACATAATGTTGATAGATACGTTCCAAAGATGTATCTGTTTGATTTTTATGTAACTATATGTTATTATTAAATATAATATATCTTTATTATTTTGAGATACCTTTCTAGATACCTAAAAGAAAAATTATTCCTGTTTTATTGATTATTGAAGAAGTTCCACGTTTCGTTTTCTTTTCCTATAACAAATAAATATACTATGTATATTGAAACCGTTTTGGAATGTGCAATTTTTCAAATCTTTAATTAGGAATGCAAATGTTAACATCTATGTATATAAAAAGTAAAATACCCTTATTTCGGTCTATATATAGAGTCTGTCAAATAAGAGTAGAAAATATAAAAAATTGAACTACAAAATTTGTAGGCTGGCAACACCAATTTACCTGTCAAATGTTCTTTTAAAGTGCAATCACACGGATTGTACAAAACACAGTATACCACCTTTTAAAAAACATATTTTGTTCTTGAAGAAAAAAAAATTAAATCGAGGAAGCACTATTGTTAAGTTATCTACTTAATGACATAATTTAATAGAACTAATACGATTTCATTGTCCTGGTCGCGCTAACAATAGACTGACTCTACCGTTCTACTATAATAACACCCATACATTATCACATTATTACTCACCAATCAGTCGATTACACATTTTGGGAAATGAATATGCTAACATCGGTGACATTTATTTCTTAAAATTAGCGCAATATAAACATGCACTCAAAAATTATTTTTCCATAATGTAACTTTATATACGCAATATGGACATGTTGAAATGAAATGTTGATATTTCTCATTGTTCTTTTTTTGTTATTTTTTGTTGTGATACACAAAATAATTGTATGTTATTTTGAAGTTTCAGTTTTTAAGTTTTTTATTTTTTCCATAATGTAACTTTATATACGCAATATGGACATGTTGAAATGAAATGATGATATTTCTCATTGTTCTTTTTTGTTATTTTTTGTTGTGATATGTAAAATAATTGTATGTTATTTTTTAAGTTTACAACCATTATTATGTAATGATATTATTTTTCTTACTTTTGTACTCTATTATATGTTTATTTATAAAAGGCAGTATAGCCGTTTATGTATTTAAAATAAAAATAAAAATAAAAATAATTTGATTAAATTGTGTTCTACAAAGTGATTGGCTTCCATTTAATTTAAAAATTTGAATTTAACAGTAGGTAAAAAGGAAGAATCATTAATGGTGAGTTTAGTTACACTACTTTTAGATCAGAATGAGTTAAATATATTCAGATCTAAAATTAGAGACATGATCTAAAGCCTGGACAACGCTAGTAGGTACTTAAGCTAATATTAAATAAATGTGAGCAATTTCTAATGTGTGCTTTATATTTTATTACAATATTATTCATTATGTTAACATAAAGTCGTAAAGATATTCTAATAATATACCTACATTCAATTCTAATTTTGAGATCAGTGGAATGAAAAAAAATTTTTTTTCACTTTCATGCCTTTTTAATTTTTAATAAAAATGTAGGTCACACCATTACATGGGCGTAGCCAGGGGGGGGGGTTTTAGGGGGTTCAACCCCCCCCCCCCCGAAAAGTTAAAATATCAACATCAATAATATTAAAATAAGGAGAGTTAAGAGAATGTTATTTGTAATACTGACATCTCAAAATGATATTATGTATCTAAAAAGATAAATGGGGACCTCTGAAAGAAATAAAATAATTTAACTTTTAAGATCCGTTTTTTCGGTGAATGCGGTTGATTTTTTTTGGAATTCCGTTTCTAATCAGTGGTAAGTGTATACGTACTTTGAAATTTTGAAATTATTATTTTACTTAGCAACAAGTGTTAAATAAACATATATCAGGATAAGTGTTACAGACAGGTGTTAGTGAATTGTGATTAGTGTTACAGTCAGTCAGAATAAATGTGATTATTAGAATAATTTGACTGCTTAAAATGTTTTAACATGTACTACCAACGTTTATTATGTATTTTGTTTTGAGAAGTTTTATTTTCGATACACATTTACAATACCACCCCCCCCCCCCCCCCCCCCCGACACGAGTTAAACTAAAACCTGGCTGCGCCCGTGCACCATTATTATATTTTTAGTATCGCTATTTGGCCGACAGTGGCGCCCTCCTATGTTTTCTACTCTTATTTGACAGACTGTATATGAGTATATGAGAGGCCGATTCGGGGAGAAACTTTGTCCTCTCCAGCTCGTTCTCTCCACACATCGTCTTACACCGCAGCGGGAGGGATGGTTTCACACGCTCGGCACTCATGGATACACTGACCCTTAGATTCCTACCCACACCTCGAACATTTTTCCTATCCAGAACTTCCTCTTTCTTTTCCTTAAAATCCCTCCACGTAGCATCCCCAAAGACGACAAACGTCCTGAGGGAAAAAAAATTTCCTGGGTATGTACATAATGTAATATAAAAAAACTTTAAACTTTGTTATATTTACTATCTCAGGTGTAATTATTTAAAATTATAGTATTTCAGTATTTTGCTAATTTGTATTAGTTTTACTTTTGGTACGCCTATGTGATGTTATTTTATTTTATTTTTTATTATTATTGTACAACAGAATATTTCCAATTACAGTACAATTTAGACATGCTATGTATATTTTGTTTTTAATTATTATTTTATTCAAGAGTGCTTTAATAAATAAATAAAAACCATTCTTTTGTGATACCCACAAAAAAAATTATGAATATGACCTAAAATTGTAGCTTAAAACTAGAGACTTTCAACTAACTTACATGCATACATTTACAGATACATTTTGTTATGATTACTTTTCATGCTGTAAGTGGTAAGGTGTAAATAAGTTTAATCAAGGATAAATCGACATAAGTAGGTAATTTTAGCTTGTCACTAAACAAAGTTTAAAAAAATATCAAGCAATTAATGTAGACGTATCTTTCTCTAATGATGCGTAAAAATTCGTATTTCGGCTGGCAGGTTTTGCTCGCATGTGTATAAGCTGCATAACGAAAGTAAACTATTATATCGTTTCTAGTTTTATTCCTATTCCAACCTAGTGAATTTTATATCAATCTCCTGTTCCTCGATGGTAGATAGTTTCACATCTATGGTTTAACTTTGAAAGTCAAGTTGGCTGGTAAAACCTTAATTTGGTTGAGGCCGGAGATAGGAACGAGATGTATCAACTCTTCATCATTTTTGAAGAGGAGAGACCATTGTGCAAAAACTGACCCAAAAAATGGGTTTTTATGTTTAACTCAAGTCAAGGTCTCTTTTGACCTCTTTTCGTAACTTTTCAATATATATGTGAACATATTTATTGATGCTTTTGGTATATTCTGTAATTTTAGTAATTTAATAGTGCAATGGGAGAATTTTCATATTATCAGAGTTGGCGAAAGGTCAGATGAGAGAGAGAAGGTATTAACCCAGATTTAAAAGTTTCTGGTGAGTGCATTGTTTGACGTTATCAAGGGGAATCTAATTTCATTTTATATAAGACAGAGAGAACGAGTTATTCCCAATAGAAAACTTACAAAACATCTTAATTTAAAAAAATGAACATTTTTGCACAAAAGGAAAAAGAAAAATATTATTTCTAAAGTTATTTTTATTGTTTTTTTTCACATATTGGAAATCACAATCAATTTGGTTAAAATATTTGTTGCAAATAAAAACAACAGGATTCCAAACAATCGATTTTGGTACACAGAATCGTTATTAAAGTTAGGTTTTATCCAACTTTCAAGATGTATATTTTAAAATTATGTCTTAAGGCTCCGCAACAGAGCTCAAAAAGAAGAAGATGGAGAGATATGTAATTACGGATGTTATTAGAGGAGCGCGCTAATATGTAAAGCGATTAAATCGATGTGAAAATTGTGAAAATGTTTAGTAAAACACGACTCGTTTAAAATAGAGCAAAAATCTCGTGGAAGGTATCTTAAGTATCACTTAAAGAAACATTGTGAATTTGTTCACAACTATAACTTGTAAAATAACTGAGACAAACGTGTTTATAATAATTTTCGGAGCATACTTTGCGATTTTTTTCTGTCGAGGGAATTTTATATAATTTGCGTTTCGGCGTGGAACGCGTCTAGATATTATCTTCAACTATAACATATATTTTTTAAGAGCTTAAAAACTTCAAATGTTTAAGGGAGATGTGTAAGAAATCGTTAGCAATTCGGGTAGCAGCGCCTTAATCTCTTATACAGGATGTTAAGGAACGTACTTTAAACAGTGATACCTGATATTATTTGGAGTAATAAATGCAAATACAAGTCAGTCTCTTGTGACTTTAAAAAAAATATATTATTTTTTTACCCCAAAAAATAATGTCAGGAATCCCTGGGTAAATCAAGTGCATCCCTTAATACTTATACAGGGATATTGTATAATATAAAACTAGTATAATTTTTATCAAAAGGCTTATCCGTATCACAAATCGTGAATAGTTGAATATCAGATCTCACGTAGGCGCTAAATAACAATCATGTTGATATCCTTCAAGAAGAGACACACGCAGAACAAAGCAGATACCTACAACCTTGTTACATCACAATGATATCCTTAACATGGCATGGAACATAGCATTATTATGTCCCAGATCTGGCTGACATAACATTACGCACAACACAATAGCTCACACTTTGCTATTAACATCCAAGTGAGTGATCTTAACATATATTATGCGAAGAACCACAAGAGCTAATCCGCTTACATATAACGATAAATTGGTATAAAAAAATTTATATAATGACTGTTTGAATTATCATCCTTCGGTCAAAAATAGTTAATTCTCTGTTTAGGTCGTTAGACAGAGATGTTTTAAAAATGTGACATGTTTATAAATGTCAACTGATATTTTTTAAGTGTTAGCTGGTGTTATGTTCGCTTTTTTATCTTAATTTTTTCCCGATTTTTTTTTCTATTCAACTGTATGCACTTATAAATTAACGTAATGAAAAATCTTTGGAATTTGGTATTTGGTTCTGAATAACAAAAAGTATAACAATGAGAGAAATAAACTTTCTGTAATTTTGCACATTATATGATGAGTTTCATAGAACAGGCACTGCCTAGACGGTCTCCTTGGTTGGGGGGCAAGACTAGCGTTCCGGAATGACTCCATCAAATCATGGCGTGCGCAAGTAAATGTTATTAATTAGATTGTTTGTTTTATTTCAATATTCAATTTAACCATTTTAAACTAATATAAGGTATAGTTGCGACACGTTCCAGAGTGGAAGTTACTCTCAGTATCGCCCTGGTGTAAAACCACCATTCAGAATTGAAACCTTCAACGCTTGAAATTGCTTTAGCCTTGTTTGATGACTACTTCTAAATTGTCGGGTATTTCCCCACTTCCCTCTTTCCCATCTCCTTCCCCTCCCCAATACGTTTAGACTCACAACTTAGCCCAATTGGGGATGCTATAGGCTGTAGGCAGTTAGAAGCAGCTGGGACTTTTGTGCGGGGTTCACATAAAAAAGTACCTACCCCTAGTTAGAAACTAATGTTAATTGTGTCATAATGTATTCACTCACTACTTACTGTATTATAGCTTTTCCTCAAGCACTCATATGAGTACTTATCCATATTTATTATATTATATTACTCGAATATCCGTTGTGTATGTAACCGCGTATACATTATTTGGCTTAAATTTATAAATTTATTATTTTTTTTGTATCAAAATACATTTAATAAATAAATAAATTGAAGTTAATTTCTCACTTCAAGCAATAATTATTACTTCTTCTAACAAAGCAAACATATTTTGTGGCACCATTTTATTTCAAATTTATAAAATACCTACTTAGTTTTTACCACTTTTATAGTTTACAAAAACCAGCATGTTTCGTGAGCAACGCTCACTTCTTCAGGGTTTTTATTAATACTTATTATATATAATAGACATAGACAATGAAATAAGGATTAAAGAACATATGAAATCTTTAAGCAATAACAGTTTCTCGGAGTTTGCCAACCATTTGGTGGAAACCAGTCACACCTTTAACTTCAATAGTGGAATAGAATTAATACATTGTAATGTCAATGGCATTCAGTTGGATAAACTAGAAATTATAGATATCTGAAAGAGTATGCATGCGAATTCGAATAATAATGATAATATTTGGATGATTTATATAGCGCCGTTTTTGTGAAAAATCACCTCAAGGGCGCTGTACAAACTTATAATACATTTCTAAAATCTAAAAAACTACAAGCTAGACAAACAATTAAAAACAACTTATGGCTAAAAATTGCATACACCGGTTCATTGATCACCGATACGAAAATATATGTACAATATTTTGACCAATGAACGCGATGCTGCCTAAAATTTAATGAAAACAGGACCATACTTACCTGAGAGGTCGCTTGAGATTAACACTGTATATTGTCCGCTAAAAGAAATTTAGATAGAGTTCGCACGCAGAGGACATTATTGTGACCACATGTTATTTAATCCTGAAAAATATTTTAATATTAATATGTAATGTATTCTTTGACGAGTGTATTTTGGAAAGTAAAAGCAACATGTAAAGGTGGGTGGTGCAGTAGTACCTATAAGGACTTGATCTTTCTAAATGTGATTCGTCAAGAGACAGATTGATGTGTAAGGAATCGAGTATTATTAATAATCAAAAATTGTTCTTAAGTGACCCAATATTAAACCTGTTCCCTTTGTAAATTATTCCCTATTACCCCTGTCCCCTCTACCCATTCTCATATTTCCATTGATACCATAGTCTATGTCTATTATTTATAATTAGTATTAATAAAACCATGAAGAAGTGAGCGTTACTCACGAAACATGTTAGTTTTTGTAAACAATAAAAGTGGTAAAAACTAATAACCTATTTTATTGATAGGAATAATTATTACTTCAGTTCGAGTTTATTTCCGGCCAAAAACACGCTTTTTTACTGAATGAATATGGTTTAATCATTTATTCGAAAAAATGGTGCATTTTAATGCGAAAACGCCGCCAGGTTTTATGCTTATTTCGTTCATGCACACTAAGGTGGTCCAAAAATTTTTTTTCATTATTTTTCATTTGGCCACCCCGTGAATTTGTTACACGTATTCATAGAAATAACATAGTAAAATTTCAGCGATGTAGCTCAAGTAGAAAGGGGTGCTCAATCGAGTGTTGTTTTTGAATTTTTTGTGTAAAATGCTTAATTTTTACTTTTTGCTAAAGGCCAGTTTCGTATGTTAAACTATTAAATAAATATTAAAATAAACTACTAAAGAGTTTTATAGACAAATTTGAGTAGTATTTGATACTTATTTAGTAGACTGTGAAGGATTCAGTGTATTAAAATGTGTTCATCTACTCGAAAAAAATACGAAATTTTTCTACTTGGGGTTCGAGATATTGAGGCATTGATAAGGCTTATCCAACATCCTACTCTTCGGCAAGTTTTACTCCGTTATCACTACATACTAAATGATTCAAAAAATGTGAAAGATTCCGCGCTTGCACTTATTCAAGAACTTATAAAAGTATGGAGTAAATCTAGTATTCCGACCAGACAACAAAATCACTGCATTGAAAAACTGATGAAGTTTTTTAAGAACTGGCTGCTATTAAATAAAAATAAAGGAAGAAATTCTGAAGCACAAAGAAAAGGAGAGTACTTGTTTGAAAAAAAAACTAGACAAACTTTTTGATATTGCCCATGCAAGCGCTTTGAATTTGATAAAAAATTACGGAAGACAAGAGCGTTTCTCATCGATCAAAGATGAGAAAGTAAGATGATTATGACCTCAATTGACAAGAAACTAGAAAAGATCAAAGAAAGTTCTATAAAACGGAAACAAAGATCTGAAGAATTGAAAGAAATGGCTGCTGAAAGTAATGCTTCATCTTCGGTGGTGTCGAGACAAGAGTTAGAACTTGAGTGCAGCCTCAGTAGCACTTCAAGTAATGCTAGCATATTAGAGGATAAGTCCAAAGATGAGTTTGTAGTGCATTGAGTTGTCTACAAGTGACATATTTACACAATACGTTACCAGTGCGCTTGATTGTAACAAGATTTAAACTAATCAGTAGAGAAGAAAAACAAATTGTTTGATTTGTAAGTTATCATCTACACTAAAGTTTGAATCGAAGCGTCTTTGGCAGCAGATGCACCAGTAAATAACTTAATACTTTGGAATAGCTTAAAATTGTACGAAGTCATTGATTCCGAAATCAGTGTAGCAGCTAGGGGTGTCTTAGAGCGTCACTTATGGTATTTGTCAGATGAACTAGTCGCATTTATCTTATTTACTGGGAAGCTGTCTGACGCTGAGAAACAGGCCATTGTTCAAAAAATAAATTCTGATGGCAGTAATCGTTCAGTACGAGGTGATTCTGCTAAGCTTGCCTCAGAGGTTACATTAGAAGCTTTTGCAACACAAACAACGTTGAAAACGCTCTTAGTTCTTGATGTCAAGGACTCTTTCTTGTAATTACCTCCTGAGACTTGGATTAACAATGTTGATTACCTTCAAGGCAAAAGCTGAGTCAAAAATTTGCGTGTTGTTAATGATACAGCGGAGAGAGGTGTTAAACTATTTGACGATTACAATGCGATACTCACTAAGAATGAGTAACAAAAGCAATTTTACTTCACATCGTTGAACAAAACAGAAAAATTGTTTCTACTGAAACATTAAAAAAGGAGTTAACAAACATTTTTTGGAAAGATTGCGACTAATATTATGTTAATTATTGCTTTGTTACTAAATTTTGTTAAAATTTAAATACGTTTTATACTTATTTGACTAAAATACTTGTAATATTAATAAACCTTAAATTACGTGTTTTACTTAAAATCCAGAACTTTTGTCAGAAACTTCTAACTCGATGAGCACCCCCTTGTATATAATATTGGGGGCTGAAATTTTTTACACATAATAGGAATGATAGGTGTAACAAATAAAATGGGTGGCTACATCTATATTTGAAAAAATAAAATTTACTATGTAGGCCTGGACCACCTTAATGCACACACATATTTTTTTAATGTCTACCTTTGTTATAAATTAACAAACGTTAAAGTTAAAAATTTACTGCAAACTTCAGAGTTTTTGTTTCTTGCCTTTTCTTAAATTTTTTTGAGTCAATAACGGGTCTAGATGTATTGTAATATCATTGCCTTTCAGGAGACAATATTTAAAAGAAGAGTATTATTCAATGCTGTGGTTTTCCATAGAAACATATTTAGTTCCTCATAAATTTACTTGAACGTTCCTCGATGTGAAACTAATCTACAATTGAAAATAGTCCTCAGAAACATTATTTTGAAATTTCTACAAATAAGGATTTTAAATAAAGTTGAACTAGAATTTTTCATTTAAAATTGTGACAGCTTCCTCCGTCACTGGCATAAATAATTTTACTTCTCCTCATTTTACAAAATGTTAATCTAGAAAAGCCTGTCTATGAAAATTTGATTATTAGATGAGCGTTCTAACAATTTGGAAATTTATTTTAATAAAATCGTGGAATTTGAGGTGACGAACTCCTTCAAGGTCCCGGCAACCCAGAATCCAGGAATCGCCGTAATCTGAAAACCCGGAAAACAACGCCCTTGCTATTCGGCTATGCAAAGACGATGTAAATCGAACAGGACTTAGACAATAGACAGTACATAAATCCTGGAGTTTATTTTAAATTTTTAACGATGCCGTTAGAGATCCACTTGGACCCATTAGCTTGTTTTAAAGCTACCTACAACACGACCAGACATTTGCAATGACGTATAAGGCGTACCTGAGTTATTGATAAAATTTTGACTCAAGTTTCCAAAGTAGGTTGGTATACACGTATCGCAATGAAAACAAACTGTTTCGTTTTGAGCCGAAAATATCGTTTGCATTGATGAGAAATATCTTTTCCACTTTAAAGTTTAGCGACAATAACACAGAGGTTTATTGACTTCGACATAATAAAATATTTCACAAAAACTTTTTTTTTCAATTTGTGACATTGAAAAATAATGTTACTATGTGGGAACAAATTATTGATAAAATCAAGTAGAGAGATTCGTAAGAATATAAACGAATTAAAAATAAATAAATTAATGAAAAATTGAGTCTGGCAGTCTCTATTCTCTATTTTATTATAATTCTCTATTCGAATTTCTATTCTCGATAACTTATTAAATTCACACACCAATTATTTACTTAGCCCAACTTAAGGCGGTACACAATGCTAATAATTTTTGTACGCTCAAAACTCACATTTTAATCATTTGCGGCGAATCCGTAACTATAATAACTTTTTTATTTCCATGTCGCACAAGAAATGTGAGTTATTTATATATTAGATTAATAAAAACAGTACCTTACCATTTATATATTTTACGTACAACGATTTCAAAACTTTATAACCCGTTTTTCAACTATAAAGTTAGCGGTAAGCACCAGATTTTATTTTTCTAGACGATGAATTAATAATTTCGGGAAGACAACATGGAGACACATTTTAAATATTTGTAGCACGTTCTTCAGAATTAATTAAAATGAACGCAGCCGAAAGGTCGAATCTCCAGGCCTGCTTGGGTGAATTCGACCGTACGTTCGAACAATACGCCGTGGCGCGGCGTATAATTGTTTACACGCTTTCTTCACTTACGTCGTTAAGATTCCCACATTATTTGTCTTCTTCTTCTTTTCTTTGATACGGCAAATTCCGTAGTAGGTCCGTCCAGTGCACGGGTCGCGAGTAGCAATTTGTATATACGGTTTCTTTACTTACGTCGTTAAGATTCTAAGTATATTTTAGGGTATATTGTCATCTTAACGCGAAGAGGAATAGGTATAATATTAGTACAAAACAGCATCAGAGCAATCTGGCGGACAAAACGGTCTCTATCATTCATTTTGAGATTATTTTGTTTTCAAAAAGTTTCGATAAAATCCGAAAGATGCCACTAGAAAAATAAATATTATTTGTATTTATTTCAACATGTCGCATCTGGTCGCTGGTCGAAATTCGGCCGGCTAAGGGTGACATGCACCCACGTGTCCACTAGGCAATGTTAAATCAAGTACAAATAATAACCTAACATTTTTTTCAAATATTGTCAGGTTATTCGTAGCCCGGAAATCTTTGTCTTTCTTTTCGAAATAAAAAAAACCTGATATGATTTTAGATTTTCACGGCCAAAAATTTTATGGTTATTTCCTTTTGGGGTATTATGCCGTGTTGCGCTACCTCCTCCTTTAGCCAACGTTTCGGACAGCGTTACAGTGTCCATCATCACATCTGCCCTGATGATGGACACTGTAACGCTGTCCGAAACGTTGGCTAAAGGAGGAGGTAGCGCAACACGGCATAATACCCCAAAAGGAAATAACCATAAAAAAAACCTGTATTAAAAATCATGCCATCTAAACATACGTACCTACTCAACAAACAATGATAAAAAATGACACATACATCCATTTATATATGCCGCAAAATGAAGAACCAGCAAATGAGCGAACAATTTTTCCAAAAACCTTTGATTTTTGTTTTCCCAATGATACGCTAGCGAGGCCATCAAATGCAAGGTTTATTATGATGACCTGAACAAGAAAGAAACTTCTCTGCACAAGTACTTGAAATTAGCGAAATATTGAAAAACGAATAATGAGGAACAAACAAAAAATATTCATAGGTATTTATTTTGATCTTTCTCTATGAATTTTGCATCATTGATAAATTTTCATAATCATGCGGAGCGATCTGAAATAATAATAAATCACATAATTCTGGCGTAAAACGTTGAATTTTCACGTCGTTGAATAATAATTTTCGAACGTGATTTTCCATCTTAGAACAAAAATGATTTCTGAACACCTACGGGGAAAGTACCAAGCTCGACAAATTAGAATAATTCGAAGCATTTTCACTTGAAGTGAAATTATTGTTTACTTTTTTTAAATAACTAGCTTTTGCCCCCGGCTTCGCTCGCATAGTATTAGGGGGGTTTCCCCACTCCACTCCCTCTCCACCCTCCCCCCACTCCCTTCCCCCCTCTCCCCTCACCAACCCCTCACCAACCCCTCCATACCCGTCATATTCATTTTTCAAACAGCTCGCGGTGCCATCTATTGCAATTTGTTAATACAAATTTCATAATGCCAGAGCTCTGAGCTATAGCTTATATATTATTCTGATGTGTGAGCTCTATTATTGTCAAGTTTCAATAAAATCCATTCAGTAGTTTTTGCGTGAAAGAGTAACAAACATCCACACATCCATACATCCATTCAAACTTTCGCCTTTATAAAGAATATATGTTTATTTAGTAAGATTTTAGAAATGTCGTACATATCTATTAGATTCGTAACTTTAACGAATATATTTTGCCAGGTGGGTTTTTTAGAATCACATATATTGATTCACAATGCTCCCTCTTTATGTGATTTGATTAACGTATAAGAGTTATGGGGGTATTCTAGCGTGGAAGCACGAATTGTAGGTATTTTTTTAGGTGCAATAAAAAACCCAATAATATTTTAGTAGCCATTATTTTAGCAAATATTTATTAATCATTAAAGAATACATAAAAAAAAATCAAACGAAAAAATGAAAAATTACGACGTTACAGGGTGTTGAAGTGGGGGGTCTCAAAAAATGGCGCACCCTGGTTGACACGATTGCAACCCTCCTAGTAATTGAAAAAAAAATCCAATTATTTCTTAATCCAAACAATTGCTGTTATGGCCCGAACCAAGGAAAAGTAAAAAACATTTTTTTTTCGCAAAATGGCGGCTGTCTGAAATAAAAATACATTTTTTTACTAGTTTTTTTGATTATTCCGAATTGTTTGAAAATAATAAAAATTAATATTTTGTTATAGTTTTAGTTGCAGCGATGGAGTAATGTATAGAGAAGGCTCACACCAAATTTCAACTAAATTGGTTCTTGGTCTCGAAAAAAGTAGTTTGGAGAAACAAGCGTTTAAAGTTTTTTCTCTATTTAGTTTCTAGTTAGATTTCATCTAAACCGGTCGAACGTAAATGGCCACGATTTTAAAAATAATTCGAATTTTGAAAAATTTATTCTTGAAAATCTAAACTACCAAAATATGAAGATTTTTTTTTCTAGAATTGAATACCCCGTTAATTTAAAAAAAAATCACAACTGTCCGGAATGTAATCGTCACTGTGCCGGCCTTTGTGCTCGTGGAATGAGACTCCCGATTTAGCAATCGCGGGGACGTGTGTCAAATATCAGCGAAGTATGATACAGTTTAAAATGACATGAATTGGTATGGTCAAATTAGCTCAGTGGTCAGAGCACTTCCTTGGTAAAGAAGAGTCCATGGGTTCAATTCCCAGTTATTAATATTGTCATCATTTGTTAAATTTCATGTGATTAAATTGTTTTATTTCACAATTTATTAATTTAAAACTGTACATAGTATTTAAGATACTATCAGTATCGCCCTGGTTGAAGACCATTATTCAGAATTGAAGTGTTGTTTGAAATGGCATTAGCCGCGTTTGGTGAACAGATCTGAATAGCTGATTACTTCCCCACATTTGTCCACCCCGTCTCTTTCCCATCCACTACCTTCAGCCTCACAACATACCCCAATCGGATATGCCACATTCTCACTGATTCCAGACGTTTGGGAGCAGGTGGCACTTTTCTAGGGTATTCAAAAATGTATAAATAAGAGGCAAAAGAGAGTGGCTAAAAGAAGTAAGATCAAGATTGGAGAGTAGATTATCCATACTCTGAACTAAATAACCAGGTTTGGTGATCAGTTAACCAACTCGGCTAAACCCATAGACATCCAAATTTAATAGGCCAGAAGATACAGATGAGGGGTAAAACCAAACTATGGAGGGTGAAGAGGGGAAAGATGACTGTGATTCGTTAAAAAATCAATCTGATAGTATATAAGCATCTCGCATTATAATATCACCATTTAGTTCTTAAAAGCAAAACCTGCTTTTTAATGAATAGACCTTTTTACGTGCGAATTGCCCGCCACGTTATTATCATATTTGCGTAGACGAAATCGGCAAAGGAAAGTTCGCCCTTTTTCACACGGGAATATTTTGTTGCCGTGTTTAGTTAAGACACTTTTACAAATGTTTCATAATTTACTTACCCCTGTAACCAGCGTCGAGCTCACTGGAGAAACGCCCACATTCGCTACGTTAACATATATTATTAGGGTATTATTTATAGCACAAGCTCTCACTTTTGTTCGTAAAATGTGCGATGT
The DNA here is from genome assembly GCA_917880885.1 of Limnephilus marmoratus. NCBI lineage: Eukaryota > Metazoa > Arthropoda > Insecta > Trichoptera > Limnephilidae > Limnephilus > Limnephilus marmoratus. The sequence goes on along the minus strand of OU862923.1, from coordinate 24,067,266 downwards.
GACAAGCGCGCTGGTCAGGACAAGAATGATGACGTCATTAATACAATTACAGTACTGTTCACACGAATAATAATCTGTCCTGCAAAAAAAAACAAAATTTAAAGAGTTTTACCGAAAGTTATAGTGTAAATTCCGTTCCTTGAAGTATTAAAATATTAAAGTCAGCATAGCGCATTGTTTAGTTCAAGATTAACAATCACATAATAATCCAAAACGAATAATCAAAAACGTCAAGCGCTATAAGCAAATTTTTGTGACATTGTTATACGCTACGGTGTGGGTACCACTCGCTCTCCGCAAAAACAGTGCAGTGTATTGGCCAGAGGTACGAGTACCTACTCGCTACCATTCATAGCGGTTACTACAAGCGCAGCGGAAACAAGGCAGTCCCACCAGCCACATCAACTGCAAGTAAAATTTTTACAACTTTTTAATAAATATGGATGCCCAGGCGTATATTTCCTTAGCAAAGGACGCAGTCAACTTGCTGACCAACATGATAATGGAGCCTAATAATAAATTTACAAAAGAACAGATTGCGAAAATAATACCTCGAACTAACGACATATTAGGAACCATCGCCCAAATGGCGGTAAAAATGGCAAACCTCGAAGGCGAGTTAACGGCTTTAAAAAGTGCAACTCCAAATGTGTGCTCCCCACAAGCCCAAACCCAAACTGTGTGCGAAATCCTAGCGGAAATGAAAGAGCAAAGTTACCGAGATAAAAATATTATTATTCACAATATTCCGGAGAATACATCATTATCTCAGACTGAGTCAATAAATAGTGACATCGCATCAGTTAAGAAAATTATCTCCGATATGGATGCCTCAACAACAAACCTTGACTTAAAAATCTACAGATTGGGTATTCCGAAAACTGACAAACCCAGAAGTATAAAAGTTGAATTTCCGGAAGCCAAATGGCCGAAAATTCTTCTTAAAAAGAAAAACACTCTGAAAAATAATATCAGAATTTACCAAGACCAGTCCTTTCTACAACGGAAACAATTAACAGATTTGAGAGAAGAACTAGAAAAAAGGAAGTCTTCTGGTGAAACGGACATTACAATTAAATACCTAAATAACAATCCCACTATCGTTAAAATGCACCCAAAAAACTAAACACAAAAATGTTAATACATCATCAAAATGTACGAGGACTACAAACAAAATTACAGGACCTGAAATCAAACTTACCTCCTTCAAACCACGACTCTAACGCCCTAACTGACACTTCAGAATTGGGATTCTTTAATCATACCCAGAATCTTTCTGATCATAATAATACTGCAGAAAAACTAAAAAACCACATGTGGCGACACATCATTATTATCATCGCCACCAAAAGAGGAATCGAGAAACATCTCCTAATATCCGCGCGCATCGGCAAACCTACTTGCCTAGGTACCTTCGTACCTATACTGGCCGCGATGTACTTTCTCGCCTCCCGTGCCAGCCCGACGTTAATAATATCGCCCTCGCCTAGAAAGGTCTCGAGACAGCACCGTACAATATCTGTACGGCGCCGAATATTCTCGAAGTGGCTCGTATTACCTACCGCGAGGTAGTTACTCTACCGCGGCTATATAAGCAGCCGATCGCTCGCCCGCTGCAGTTCAGTCCAGTTCAGTCTCACACTTACAGTCGGCCAACTTCTCAGCATGTAACGATCTCCGCAGGCATCGCTACGCATCCAGGGCAGCTTCCTCGAGGTCCATCACCACGTCTCAGCCACAAGGCCCATCGTGCCTTCAGCCCCGCAGAACAGCAACATCCCGCGACTCACAAGGCTTGCGTCACCTTCAGTCCGGGGATCAGCTCACCACTTCATGGCACCCCGAAGCCCACCGTGCTTCGCTGCCATGGAACGCGCTCCGCCTCGCCAGGACTACCTGCTGGTGGCTCAGCTCACCGAGCCACACACCGTTTACCTCCGCGACTTAAAGCGTCGAGCAACGGCCTGGAAGATAGGTCATCTCCACCGCCATGGTGTCGAGCAACTCGCTGACCTTCACCACACCATCACATCCGAACGCCTGCAGCATTTCATCACGGCACCCTGCACACATCATGTTACCGACCACCGACCATCTGCTACGTAGCCCAATAAACGACTGACTCACCACTTCGACTTGCCGACTTTCATTTCCGTCTCCCGCTCCCTCACACATAAGAATTAAAAATATATCATGCCACAAACATCCGAGCACGTCAAAAGGAAAAACCTCAATGTCCTTTATGTACCTAAATGTGAGAAGCCTGAAAGGTAAACTAGATGACATCAAATGTCTACTTAAATCTACAAAATCGAACTTCAACATTATCCTACTGTGTGAGACCTGGCTCAAAGAAGCGGACCTAAAGTACGTCAACCTTGAAGGATACAAACATGAAGCATCTTGCCGGCCGCAGGGAGCTGGAGGCGGAGTCTCTTTATTTATAAAAGATTCTTTGGAATATAATATGATTAATAACACTAGTGACCCCGACAACAACTTTCTATGGCTTCATGTAAACAAGCTCAATCTAAAAATAGGTTTAGTGTATAAAAAACCAAATACTATTTTCAAAGACTTCCTGGAAACACTATCCTCTCATCTAGAATCGTATAAAAGAGGTATTGTATTTGGAGACTTCAATATAAATCTGCTTGACTCAACCAATATACATACTTGTAAATATACGAATACAATTAGATTTAATAATTACACTATTTTGAACAAAATAAACAAAAAACACGCCACACGCATCACAGAAAATACAAACACAATCATAGATCATGTACTCACAGATACAAAACTATCATACTCACTAACGAACTGTGATAATTCCATATCTGATCACAATATACTACTCCTTGACGTAATTCACACATAGGTTAAAAGCACATCTTTAAAATCGTCCGAAAAATATACACACATTAATCTTGATAATCTAAAGAATGATATCATGCAAAATCCCTTTCATCTAAATATGAATGACAACTCGGTATTAAATTATGACAATCTTGTAAACTACTTGAAAAACAAAATTAATTCTAATAGTACCACTAAAATTAAAACCAAAAACATAAATAACCCAGACTGGATAACCAAAGACCTTATAAAATTAATCAATAAAAAGAATAAATTACATCTGAAACTAAAAAAACAACCAAATAATTACCTTATTAAAAGCATAATTTTTAAAAATAAGAAATAATGTCACTACAAAAAAACGAAACTTAAAACAAACTCACTACAGTAATCTTTTTAAAAAATGCGAAAATAATAGTAAAAAAACTTGGAACTTAATTAATAATATTCTTAAGAACCAATCTTACACCTCAAGAAATTTTTGTAATAAATTAATCGTTAATGATGAAATAATCACTAACAATGTAGAGATATGCGACAAATTTAACAATTTCTTTTGCAACATTGGCTCCTCCCTAGCCGCTAATATACATGGCAAAGTCAAACACAATCCAGCCAATGAAATAACGTTAGAGCATGACAGCATTGAATCTTTATATCTCCAGCCCACTACGGAGTTAGAAATAAGTCAAATATTAAAATCTCTAAAACCAAATCCAAGTGCTGGTTACGATTCACCCAAATGTAAGACAGTGCTAAGTCTCTCCACTGAATTGATACCTACTTTAACAAAATTAATCAATCAATGTTTAAAAGAGGGAACTTTTCCCGATAGTTGTAAAATTGCTAAGGTGATACCAATTCACAAAGGTGGGTCCAAAACAAATACCTCAAACTATAGACCCATCTCAATTTTACCAATTTTATCTAAAATTTTTGAACGCGTAATTTACGAAAGATTAAACAATTTTCTGCTAAAAAAAAAATTCTTATATAAAAAAACAATACGGCTTTAGGAAAAAATCGAACACACTAGGAGCAATAAATGACTTAATTAATAAACTTAGAAGCGGCATTGATGGTGGAAATTATATTTTATCTATATTAGTTGACCTTCAAAAAGCATTTGATACAGTTAGTCATGACATACTTCTCAAGAAACTCGAGAAAATTGGTGTAGTTGGTCCTGCTCTCAATCTACTCAAATCATATCTTAGCAATAGAAAGCAATTCGTTAGCATTAACAATCAAATTAGCAAATACGTTCCAATAAACTATGGAGTTCCGCAGGGGTCCATACTAGGTCCACTACTGTTCCAAATTTACATTAATGATATTTCGCAATTAATTTTAAATGGTGAAATCTTTTTATATGCTGATGATACAGCGATTTTCTACTGGGGTAAAGATTTAAACATCTTACTAGAAAATGCACAAAGAGACCTAGAAAAAATCAACAGTTGGCTCCAATCAAATGTTTTAACAATGAATGTTAAAAAAACAGGATACATGATTTTAAGCTCAACCCGTAAAATAATTCCTCCTCATGTACCCTTAAAAATTGAAAACAACGATCTGCAAATCCTGATCCAGGAAAAATATCTTGGGCTGTGCATTGATCAGCATTTGACATTTAAACAACACATACAAGGTATTAAAGATAAAATCATCCCCTTAATTAGCGTATTTAGCCGGCTATCATATCTGTTGCCAAATAAATTAAAAATAGGTTTATATTATAGTCTCGTACACTCACATTTAAATTATTTGATTGAAATCTGGGGAAACGCGTGTGAAACACACATAAATGAATTACAGGTAATACAAAACAAGGTAATCAAAAAACTATTTAATTACAAGCCCAGAACATCCACAAAAAAATTATATATGGAAACAAAACTATTAACATTAAGAAAACTATATGAATACAATACATGTCTCCTTATATACAAAATACAAAATAATCTCGTACACACAAACACCGAATTCATTAAAACGTCCCAAGTACATAAACACTTTACACGACAACGCGATAACATACATTTAAACACCATCCACACTAACTATGGTAAACAATCTATTGGTTACGAGGGGGGCAACTTATATAATTGTCTCGCAAATGACATTAAAAACGAAAAGAAGCTGGGTAAATTTAAAAAAAAATTATTTATATTTATTCTTGATAAACAAAATAATGAAATAGAATAGCGCTGTATTGAAATATTTATTTATCTTAATGTGTATAATTATTTCTAGTTAAATGAGTGAAAATGTAATTTTCTTTTAACTGGAATAAAAAAAAAAAAATAAAAAAAAACATTTTTTAGATTCAAACGACGCTCTCGTAAGCCGATCTGGCTCTATGGAACCGGCGAAATAGGAGGGTGAAATAATACGCTTTTATCACTTAGGGCAGGTCCAGATATATTCCATATATTATGTGCCCATGGCTAAACCTATTTTAAGCAACGCTTTTACCAACATTTGGAGTTTTACCATCCAAATCCGATATTCGCTATTTCAATTAAATAAATTTCCTCGTGCGATAAAAAGTCAATTAACAGTTCATTGTTACTGCCTGAATAAAATGGTGATCATCTTACAGGGCCTAATGAAAATTCAACAAATATGTTGTTTTATTCGATGGAATAAAAAAATTAAAACCTTTTCAGCTATAATTATTCACTTTTCAGCGTAAAGCTCGGCTGTTAAAATTCCGATTAAATTACTTTCCGCCCTTTTGTTAAACCCTTTGCCTCCGAGTTCTATTATAATATTTTATTCAGCGAAGCACAAAACAATGAAGCTAAATAATTGAAATACAGTGCTGTGCAGCGCGGGACGAAGCTGGGTGAACACTTGTATTGAGGATGTGTTCTGGTGATCTCTGTTTATACAACGCGTATTAAAGCATTTTATGTGAACACCGCATGAGTAACAAATGCTAACAACCACCTGGAGAATCAAAGGGACTATAATGCAGGGTGGGCTACTCTTATATGTTCACCAAACATCACAAAATCATTTAAAGCCACTTTTACCATTCCCACGGGAACGAGCCCAAAACATTCTGAAGGTATAATAAATAAAAATAAATATTATTTTTGATGTAAAAACTTAATACCTACCGGCTGCGCCACTTTGTTGTAACTCCGGGTTTGTCTCTTTATTTATTTATTACACGCCCTAATGGACTTTTAAATTATATTTTATAAGTTTTTTGTATCACTTAAATAATTAAGTGATACAAAATATATTACTTTAGATACTATTTTAATTAATTAAATCTTAAAACAACGAAGAAAATATAAAATAATGAAAAAACAACGAAGGCACAAAATAAAATACGTAGGTAAAAATGTGAATAGAGACCAAGAATACTCGCAATAGATATTCAACATATCAAAAATAGTATTTTTGGGTCTAAATAAATGAAAAGATTTATTTTGGCAATTTAATTTTAATTTTTTTAAATTTTATTTGTTTACCGAGATAAGAGAGGATGCAGCACAGCTTCTCCAGGTCACAAACTGGAAGTCAGCCGCTGAGGTAGGAGAAGTTGGAGGCGAACATTACCTACAAACCTGAAAATTTTTGTCAAATATTTTTGCTTTATTGAAAAACATACTTTAATTAATATTTATAAAATATTTGTAAACTAGTCTGTCTCGACACAGAATTTCCTAGTGAGACAGGCAAGGCCAAAAAAAATATAGGCTTTGAAGTCTCGGAATCGATAAATTTCCTTAAGTCATATTCCTGGGTAACTAGCATAGTCGATCGATATAGGTTTTATCGAAAATGTCGGTAACTTGTGATCGCTCCTGAGCACGACTGCAGGCCGCTAACGAAGAAATAACAGAAATAAACTAGAAACCCCTAATCGTTGTGAATTGTTGTTTGTTCGTTAGCGGCCTGCAGTCGTGCTCGGGAACGATGACAAGTTAACGACAATTTCGATAAAACCTATATCGATCGACCACGCTAGATACCCTGGTGTTGTTATGCAGTAATAAGTCGTCGCCTCAAACTGTCCAAACGACCATTAGAAAATTTTACAGGAGAAGGTTTTCTTTCATTATTTCAATGAAACATAATTATAGGTGTTTACATGAAGCTATTTTTGTAAAGGTAAAGGTTTCATAAGTTTAAATAATTCTTAGTTAAGTGATTAACCATGGTTTTTATACTATATTTTTAATTTTAAAGTGGAGATTGAACAATCACTAAAATGGGAATCTAGGATGTCACAATTGAGAAACAAAACTAATTAACTAAATTTAATATATGATATTACGAATCGAATTATTACGAATGATATTATGAAACGAGGATCTTATCAACGACCACGGAACCGTATTTTTCAGTCTTTCATGAATGCGAATGGGCGTTTCACCTTCTACACTCAATAATCAATCACAGAACGCTGTCTAATACGAACATCGATGTCGGCCATTTTGCTAGCGACTTTAGTACTGCCACCAGTTGACGCAGAAAGTAACAACTGCGGTAGATTGTAGAAGAAGTTTGAGGAATATCGCAAAATTCAAAATTTTCAGTTAACCACCTTTGTTTAAACAGAAAAAAAATAGGAGGCATTATTTTTTAACTGACTTGTGATTTGAAACTCGATGAAATGAAAAATAGAGACACTAAAAAGAGACAAACAGATACATCTACAGGATTTAGCCTACGAGAGAATGAGATAATATAATCGGTCTCCTCTTTGTGTGGTGTTTCGTAGTTTATCAGTCTCCTCTTTGCGCGGTGCTTCGTAGCTTCCCTAGACTTGTCTACTATATTTTTCTAAAGGTTTTACTTCTACCGCGTGTTAATTGCACACTCTGTATTTTTTTTTTATTTTGTCGTCGCATAGCTGCATCCCGTGCATTATTTAGATAATCTCCGTGTAGCGACCAGGTGTATGACTGCTGAAGGGGATAATGGGATTTGTGTCGGGATGGGATTGCTCCAGCGAACTAAATAGGACAAAAAATAGAATAGAGTAACGAGAACGGTTTTTTCATCGCATAGTTGAAACGATATTATATTACATGTAAACTGATGATCGTGTCTTAACTCTATTAATGCGATTTTAATCTGATCAACTTTAAATAAATAAAACAGCTAGGAACTTTATACATAACATAACCATAACCATACAAGCATAACTTTTTATGGTTTATTATTTCATATGATTATTTATAGCTCTTTATTAATTTATTAAATTAAAATATATATACCAACGTACCTAGATTCATTATAAGTAGAGATGCCACGGGTATTGGAGGACCCACCACTTACCCACCCTGGTATAGGTATCAGATGGTTACCCCTTCAAGGCTCTTGCAAGGACTCTTTTTTGGTAAAAACGATTCTACATTTGATAACGAAACTAGATCTCCAATGTCCCTGCACACGTTGTTAGTAAGCAGTAAGCAAGTGCTTAGCGGGAAATACAGATACAATATGTGTTAGTATGACAAAAATATAGACAAGACAATGGGACAGGTTGGTGAAAGTCCACGAGGTGGCAAGCGCTGGGTGATTGTATCCAGCGTATCCTACAAGCACCAGTTTGAGAGGAAGACACAGTAGATAAGTAATAAGGGAATGGCAAACGGTTGGGAGTCCTCTCCAATCGATTGGCAGTTCCAGCAAGAATGCGCATGACGTTCGGTCTAGTCGTGAACCACACTCAGCTTCCGCACCCCTTAGCCGGTTTCTCGGTGATGCCTCAAAGAAAAGTAAGTGGGAGATTGGGGGGAAATACCCGACGACCCTAAGGAATTCAGCGTCAAGTAGCCGGAGGTAATGCGAAGGAGAGCCGAGGTCGCCCCCCAAACCTAAAGCCTGCACATGTTGCTGGCGGTGGCGCTATTAATTTTAGAGGGCATCGTGCTATCGTCGACCTACTCCTGTTGATGCAAGGGCGTGGAAAGAAATGGAAACAAAAAGAAACATAACAAAATGATAAATGCCACGGGTAGTGATTTTGCCGAATACCGAATACCGAATATTCGGCTAGGCTCTCGGCGAAAGCACCGAATATTCGGCGACACTTTGTACTTTTCGCGGGTGACAGGTTCCGACCTGCATCATTGAAGTGCATGCGGTAACTAAGCTGTGTACGTAGGTATTTGTTTCATTTGCGTGTAGGTCGTGCCACAACACGCATTATTTGTTGATTGTTACATCAAATTGTGATACTTGTAGTATATATCTTTAAAAATATCACTGTTTCACGAAAAAGTTTAAGAAATTGATAAAAAATCACCTATTTGGGAATATTGTGAAATTTGTAGTGAAGATAATAAACTGGCAGCCTGTTTTGTTCGTCATAATTTGGTATTTGATATTCGGCCGAATGGTTCGCAATATTCGGCCGAATACCGAATAGTAAAAGAGTAGCCGATATACGAAATACCGAATAGTAGCCGAATATTCGTGGCATCTCTAATTATAACACTGAGCTAGCAAGTATCTACTTATATTACTCTCAAACAATTATACAAAATTATTTTTTTTAAGAATAATTTTCGATTTGCCGCCCCGGGAACCATTTATTAGATAACCAACAACCCCGCCATAGGTCACCATAAGTGGTTCGCTACGTTAACAGGGATGCTGAGATTCTTGCTCACCTACTGCGTAGCGGGCCGGATCGGGAACGACTGATTGAGGGATACCTTTTGACCTTAGCAGCCGGACTCCCTTGATTCATCGCCTTGCACAGCTGTGGGAAGAATGGATTCATACGCCCGTTACTCCTGGACACATTGTCCCCCAGATTCCTACACACCTCTCACATACCTTTTGAAGTGAAAATTTATTTAGCACCGTTGTGATTTGAAAATCGATGAAACGAAAAAGCGACATTAAAAAAGACTAGTATTTAGCCTGAGAGAGAATAAGATAAAATATTCTGTCTTCTCCTCGTATGGTGCTTCGTAGCCTCCTCACTCTTGTTTTCCTTTTTATAAATACAGATTACAAAATAAAATACCGATTAGAAAATGACAGGCTCCCGCAGTTGGGACTTTTGTGCGGTATTTAAAATATCTTTATTGAAATTCGGAATCAAGCTAGGTAAATAATAAATAACCACATTTTTATTTAAATTCCTATTGTGTGAAAAACACTGCCAAGCGTGAAAGATTTAATTGTATTTGACAGCTCGGCGAGCGGAGCGACCAGCAGTAACACGGTCGTGTCAAGCCATCACGAACATACACACATAATTAGAAAACAGCTAAATTGATACTTTTATTAAATTTGCATTTTTTATTTGAATAGTTATGCGGGCGATAGTTGGTAGGTAGGAGGATCGACTAGCAGTCAGATGGATTAACCCCTCAGGCCTCGGGCCTATTTTGTCGGAACGTCAAAATATTTCTGCAATGCAATAAAATCCACATAAATTGCTGAACGCATCAAAAAACTACAAACTTTTTTTGAAAGGTGATGAAACACGATTTCAAATTTTATAATTCTAAAAAAACATATTATTTTTGAAATATAAAAATTTTGAATGCAAACATATGAATGTTTTAATAAATAATAAGTAAAATTATCAAAATTTTAAGCAACCCCCGACAAAAAAAAGAGCTGATGACCTTAAAACGCCTAAACAAATTTTTATGAATTATAGCTAAGAACCATTTCGATCACGTAAGCTTTCAAACAAAAAAACGCATCATAATCGGTTCATTCGTTAGGGAGCTACGTTGCCACAAACAGACACACAGAGAGACCCACCCTAAGTCAAACTTATAACACAGCTCCTTGCGTCGGGGGTTAAAAATGGCTTACATTTTTTTCTTCAGGCTAATGTATTATAAAAATTCCAAAAACGGTTTGCGGGGCGGTGGTGCCCATACTCGCCTCCAAAATTGAAATAAGTATTCTGTTTCATCAAATATACTATTTTTGATTATCTGTAATATGAAATATTCAGAATTGTGTAATGAACTCAAATTATCTTTGAAATTTTCACGATTGGAACTGATGATTCAGATGATGATATTCAGACAAGCGATATAACAGGTAGATTCTTGTCCATAATTAGATTTTTTTATGTAGTCCATAATTACTCTCTATTTGAAATGTGCAATTCTTGTTTTTAATTTTTAAAGATGAGTTTTTAGATTTATCTAGCTGTTACCCGGCGTGCGTTGCCATTTAATAAAGAAATTGTTTCTACCTGCATGTCCTTTCCCATTCGTCCCGTCCCTCTTCCACCTCCCCTTCCTCACCGCGTTTCCTTTTCTCTCTCTCGTTCTCACTCCGCCTCCTCCACCTCCCTCTCCGCACTCCACTCCCCCAACCCTTCCCACGTCCCGTGAACCCCCTTTCCGAGTTCCACTCCCCCCTCCCAGGTTCCCCTCCCCACCCCTTCCTGCAAACCTCCTACCCGAGTTCCCCTCCCGCATTCCATGCATTCAGTCCCGGTACATTCAGTTTTCAAACAGCTCGCGAGCCACCTATTGCAATTTTTTATACAAATTTCATAATGCCAGAGGTCACCAGTTATACAAACCTTGAATAACGAACACAAAAAATATAGTTTTTTAGAGAGTTTAGAGAATTTGGTGCAGTCGTTCTAAAATTATGCGCGTACAAACTTTTCGGAGATTCATTTTTATTAACAACGACGCGACTTTATAATAAATAATATATCAACATCAAAGATATATTTCAATATCTTTGATCAACATAGTTACCAAGACAACGATTTGTTTTGCTTTTCTTCTGACGTTATCAATTTTGTCAGGAGCAGACAATGTATAACCTCTAAACTCTAAATATTATAACGTATATATAATATTTATAATTTCATAACGCCAGAGCTTACCATTATATGTAGCCCATTTTACTCGCATATAATGTAGCTTTCTAATATTGAAAGAATTTTTAAAATCGGTTTAGCGGTTTAGTCGTGAAAGCGTAACAAACAAAAAATATTTTATAAATATTTGCATTATGTTGGCAAACTGTTTAAAATCCGTGATTTTTCTAGTAATTTTAATCAAAATACATTTTCACTGATCTGCATTTCTTTATATACATATTCACAAAGAATACTTCTAACAGTTTACCTTGCGTCATTCTTAAAATTATATTTTCTGTTTATTCTTTTGTACATATTCATATTTTCTTTACCTCTTCATTCGTTCATTCTTGGCAGTTTATTCCACAAATCTGAACCTTTTCAGCGTACGACACTCCGCAACATCTGTAAATCCGTACAACTCCTCATAATATTACATGTAAAGATCGGTTCGCACACACACGGTTATTTTATTACGACACTTTTATCTTCATGAAGATCATAATGTATTGTTTTCTAGCTTTTTTTAAGTGATTTCGAAACAATGTTCACAAATAAAATGGTGACAGATTGTAATGTGTAAGTCTAAAATCACAAGCAATCATCAAACAGTATTAATAGCCTAGGATCTGCGTGTCGTTGAATTCCAGAACCCGACTTCCATTGCATGTCCGATGTCACGCCTTATACGCCGCGCTACAAATAACATCTGTGTTCGTGAAATTTCAAGCAAAGCTACCGTTGTAATTCGGGTTTTAGCAGGTTTTTAACTGCTAGTTAAAATTATTGGGCGAAATTTGTGATTCCACGCACACCAAATCAAATACCAAACCTGGCTGTAGAAATAAAGTCGTTTTTACGAATATGCTTTTGTCGGACACAAATGTCTGACAAAGGCATAATGAACGAGATTTATAAAAAACCGCATCTTTGGCTTTATTTGTGGAGGGTATTTTTAAGTTAAGGAAGGACGGCCTCCGTAGTCTAGGAGTTCTACCTCTTGACTCGCAGGATAGAATCCAGGGGTGCGCAAATAAATTTTATTTGATTAATTTGTGTTATTACACTATTAATTCATTAAAAATAATGAACAGTATATTTGCGACACGTTCCTGACTGGAAGATACTCTCAGTATTGCTCTGGTGTAAGACCACCATTCAGAGTTGAAATGTTGCTTGAAATGGCTTTAGCCGTGTTTGGTAACCAGATCTAAGTAGCCAAGTACTTCCCCACTTTCCTCTTCTGCATCTCCTTCCCCTCCTCACTACCATCAGCCTCACAACATACCCCATTGGGGATGTCATATTCTCACTGGCTCCAGGCGGGAGAAGGCAGGACTCTTGTACGGTATTCACTTAAAAAAAGAAGAGGAAATTCTGGGTAGGAAAAGGTAAGGGGTGGGTAGAATTCTGAGGGTCAGTTTGTCTAGGGGTGACGAAAGAATCTGTTCCTTCCACTGCAGTGCAAGACGTTGGGTCGAAAGTGTCCTGTTGGAGAGATTAAAAGATATTCCCTCCCAGTCCAGCCCGCCATGCAGTTGTTGACAGACATCCGCCGCTAATTCCTGAACAAACCTCACCCCTTGAACCCGGGCAATCCTGCTAAGTAAGCCACCGAAAGTAGCAAAACCACTTGGGGCTACCTTTTTTTTCTTAAAAGAAAGACAAACATTATCGGGTTACGAATAACCCGATAATATTTTAAACTCTTCTACTACCACCACAGTGAGCCGAAAATGTTGCTTCAATCGTGATAGAGGACTTAGCCAGCCTAGGAATCGAACACGGAACGCCTGTTGGTGACCCAAACGTGTCTGCCCACTCCATCACTACAGCGGAGGTGTTGGTTATCCTACGGATATTTTCCGCCTCCCCAATTACTTGATCTCTGCTTACCCCTATGAGGAAATGGCGTGAAGGTAAGTTTGCAAAATTATTCAAAAACCACTTCCTTCCTTTACAGCTTTCACCAAAATGTGGCAATCACATTTTGTGAGTGTGTCTCGGAAAGGTTGAGTTGTAATTATATATTTTTTAATTTGTTTCCTCAGCAAAACAGCGCAGCGCAAGTATAATCATCGGCTCGTACGCCGAGTGTGAAGTAAATACTATTTACGAGTTACGAGTTACGAGTATAACTCAAGTTCCAGTGAGTTGGACTTTCTTCCTTAGCTTTATAGGTCTACGCAGCTACTAACATCCTTCAGTCATTCGGAGATATTTCGGTTGTCAGCAGTGTGGAGTATGGAAGCCCAACCTTTGTTCTGCGAATTAAATTATTATACTAATATTATGCATGTTATAGTCATATTTCATTTTTCACACGTCTCCTCATTTGGTTACAGATGTTCGTTATTTAAATATTTTAAAAAACTCTCATGCCGATGGACATGGATTATAATAATTTTCAAAAATTGATGGAGCTTTGCCGCAAATAAATGGTATTTTACGAAGAGAAAATGATTACGCATCGAATTATCACTCAAATATTATAAATCAGAAAGATTCGGTCAGACCAAGGAACTAAACCCAGGACGATTCAATGGATCCGATCACCAAGAGTTTATGTCTATAATATTCGGGTAGAATCTTGCAATATATATAAAACATGCTTTAAGAAAATGATGGTAATGGTGGTAGTTCTTTGTCGAAAGTATTGAAGTTGATAGGGTCGAATAAGCTCAATTGTTAGAGCAAAGCCCCGGCAAGCCACCCTGATCAAATCTAAGATGAATCTTTTTCTGAATTTTCTTTACAAATTCTTCGACTTTCTTTTTTTTCCTTCAAGTCGGCTAAACTACTTTTGTAGTTTGTCAGCAGGTATGTGGAGACAGCATTTAATGTATTAATATTATAATGATTGCATTAATAGAATATTATAAATATATAAGTAGCAGTATAATATAAGCGTTACATAACAAACGGGTATAAATGAAGAGTCACATCAGGAATAGGTATTATAAAATTATGTCTAAACGTGAATTAGCAAAACAAGGGCTTCAGTGATCTGAATCTAATAGCCAATTTCTTAAATTGTATTTGAATTTATCGGTATAAATTGTATAATTTTTATTGTCATTTGAATTTTATTAAATATTTTGGATACAGTATAATTTAAAGTTCATTCATCGTTGAAGCAGAAGATAATAATAATAATAAAACAGAAAAGGATAATGATCGCAACTGAGAGAACCCAGACCCTCTCGTCTATCCGGGACGTGCGTTTACCAATTTCGCCATTGCCACATACTGTCAAGCCGTCATAATAGTCAATCTCATACTTCAAATTTTAAAATGAACAATATTATCTTCAACAAAAATTTTTTTCTTCATATTTTCGTTTAGATTATTATTATTATCGTCTTCTTCAATGATGATATTAATGGGAATAACCTTCAAAAGTTATAAAAAGAGAGTTTTTCTTATAAAATTGAATATTCGTTAATCGTATTTATTGGAACATTTCGGATCCACCAATCCTTCATTTTGTGTGAATCTTGTAATATGTTTATGGTAAACATGTACTTACAATGAATCAGACATGTGCATCTATGTTCATCGATGAATTAAGAGCGTTTAACCAGCCAGCGGACGAAAATCCACATTTCGTCGAAAGTTGTTCTTACCTTCTCCGTACCAGCTTTTTAAAATTATAAGTCAATATCGAATTTATTTCAATTCAAATTAGCTTTAATTTATACCTTCATCCAAAAATGCTGAAAGGCGTGATGATAAAACTATTAAAATAATGTACTTTTTGTAGTTATTTTTTGATTATAAGTATTTATCATTTTTCAATAATGTCTAAATTTAATAAGAATGTTAAAAAAAATCTGAAATATATTAGTTTGTAAGTGCGCAAATAAATACACAAACGGACCAATTTTCGCCAAGAAACACATGTACGTACATATTTTTTAATGATTTTATTGAAACTAAAATTAAAATTCTAAAACATACGTTTGCTAGATAATGTATTTATTTATTTTACTGCATGATTTTATTATTTGAAATGGGTGTGGTATAATACAAAAACTTTTTTGAAAATTGAACAAATCTGCCAACGACCTATGGAATAACCTTAGAATACTAAAAAATTTTAAAAAAATCTCAAAATTTATTACATACGAATGCTAGATAAAAGAATAATCTTTCGAAATCCATTTATATTTTTTTGTGGAAAAGAGTTAATACGTCTAAAAACTTTTTTGAAAATGATGTATTTCCGGTTTTCTCTGGTAATGTGCCCTCTTAATGGATTAAAAATTTTATAATGAAGTTGTGTAATGTTTGGAAATAACTTATATCAGTTTTGCAAGAATGTCCCCAAGCTGTAATTCCATAGCGGTTGATGGATTCAGCCAGACCTACTAAGTACATTAATTTTAAAGCACAAAATATTTTATTTTATTAATTCTAAAATTTCTACAATAACCCGTAGATATTCACAAACATTAGTAATTTGTCCATCCCATTTCATATAGCGGTCAATGTACCCTATTTGAGAGTTGTTGATAATATTTTCAAAGATTAAATAATTATTGCAATAATTTGAGGTTTTACTCGATAAGTTATTCCACTATTAAAAAAAGGTTTAGAATCCCTTTTGCACACCCCACTGTTTGTTATTTATTGTGTATTGTGATTAGCTTGAGAAGTTTACTCTAACTTCTAGAGCGTGCCTGATAGTTGCGTAAACAATGAACATGTGCCGCCATCTGTCAGCTGTAAATAATACCCAGAGCTGTGACGACTGACGACCACAAAAAATAGCGAGACACGCCGCACCGTTCTAGATAGGTATACCGTGTTTCGTGGAAATAAACCAATTCTCACTGAAACTTTTGAATATCGAGTAAATTCGTATACCTACGAATATATTATGAAAATCAATATATTTTTCTATGTATGTTAAGTTGTCTATGTATTGCTATATTAACCATAGGAAATGTTTCAAACTTTCAAAATACCTTCTTTCCAAACTCGCGAAGGTTTCTTGATTATTACAACCACATCATGATACATCTGAAAAGTTTTTTTAATCATTACAAAAACTCTTACGGAACTGTCAACATTTCAGAATGACATTTTGCAAACCATCGAATATTAAATCAATTTTCGAATAAACTCTTTAAATTAATAAATTTAAAATCGAATACTTTGAATCAAATCAAAAAATATATTCATTTTAAATTGGGTACCTAACACAGGTTTAGGTACCGAATTTGATTGATTGTACTTCTAATACATGTACAACCTTAAATGTTTATAATATATGAAAAATGAAAATTTGTTAAAAAAATTGCGATATGTGGCATGCGAACTGTTTGAAAATCCGAATGTATCGGGATTGAATATATTGAACGCAGGAGAGGGGAGGGGATAGCGGGAGAGTGGTTTTCGGGTGAGGGGAGTGGGAAGGCTGGGAAGGTGGAGGGGGAACGCATGAAGGGAAGGGGGGGAAGGGGAGGCGAAAGTGGAACGGGACGAATGGGAAAAGACACGCAAGGAGAAACAATTTCTTCAGTAGTGGCATTGCATCGCATGCCAGTAACTCGCTAGTAAAGAATAAAGTTTTGATTTGAGGAGTGAACATAGTTTTGAACTATTTTGTTAATAATGAAAAAATATTTTAAAGACTCATTTAATTTATATAGTTTTTCGACTATATAAATAAAATGAGTCAGACAAATATCTATGTACGTTATGTACCTAGTAATCGTCATAGGAACATAACTACGGGAAAAAATACCGTTATGTAAATTTTATCCGCCGTCCTAGCTCGGTGTAAATCTGAAAACGACGCGGACGGTTGATAAAATTGTTGAATTTAAGTACTGCCTATAATAAAATAGTAATAACCTGCTGAAATTAAGGGATGATTCGGCAATGAGTGTTGCGAGAGGATTAATCTGGGACGATGACACCCTTTGTAATGGGGTGTCTGTAGTCATCGCTTTGCAAATGTAGTATCAATTTACGTGGGTGATGAAGGGAATTATTACGTATGATTTATGTTATGTATAACGGCGTCCCAGATAAGGCCCTTGTCTACGTATCCGAAGGTCGCGATTTCGAATCCCGGCAAGTGCGAATTTTTTTTACTAGCAGTTAATAATTCGCTCCGCAGGTTTTTACTACTACGGCATTTCGTTCGACTTTGCCCAGTTAGCTTATGCACTTTTGCCATCTCATAGGTAGTTCATCAATCCCTTCGGACGGGAATCAATAAAATCTTTGAAGGCGGTTTGGACTGCTCCATCGGCGTTGAGTTTTTTCCCTTGCAAGAAGTTATCCAAATTTCGATAAAAATGGTAATCTGTTGGGGCAAGGTCCGGAGAGTACGGTGGATGTCTTAGACTTTACAATTGAAGCTCCTCTAATTTGGTAGCCGTCTGTCGTGCAGTGTGTGGTCTAGCTTTCTAACGCGTGTTTGTTGACTTGCTTCACTCAATTCGTGAGGTACCCACCTTTCAAGCTTTTTCACCTTCCCAATTTGCTTCAAATGGATTAAAACAGTTTTATCACTAACACCGCAGCCTGCAGCTAACTCGGACGTGGTTTGCGATGGATCTGCTTCCACAATAGCCTTCAATTCTTCATTACCAACTTTGGTCTCCGGCCGTCCACGGGGCTTGTTCTGCAGTTCGAAATTTCCAGAACGAATACGTTGGAACCAAAAACGCACTGTGTTTTCTTTTGTGGCACCGTCGCCATACACATCATTAATCCTTCGAGCCGTTTCTGCAGCACTGGTGCCACGGTGGAACTCGTACTCGTAAATAACGCGATATTTCAAGTTTTCCATTTTGTAAACTAAGTGACGCAAAGAAAAAAACAATTTAGGAAAAAACAAATGAATTATAATTTTCGAAACACAAGTACATGAGTAAATAGCTGTATAAATTTGAATTTGGAATTCCTAACCAAAGAGAATATATTTGAGACTAAAGTTGCTAGTACGGCAAAACGCCAATTTCACATGTAAGGACCTAATATTATTCCAATAGGAACTAACATAACCTTACCTCCGGGGTTTATAGTTCAGGGAGTAATTACCCTGTTACCCTATTTGACTAGCCAAGCTTTTTTCGAGTCCCTTTATTTTCAAGTCAAAACTCGGCGGCCCGTGGACAAAAAGAAGTCACTTATTTTCGAATGAAATCTAACCAATTAAAGAAAACAATATTTTCACCTCGTTCCAGGGAAAAAAAAATTCAGTTGAACTTTGATAAATTGCCAACGTTCAGAATAGAAACGTTCCTCAATATGGCAGTAGATTTGTTAATAGACCTTATCTGAATCGCAGGGTACTTTCCGTCCATTCTCTCCCCACTTACCCAGCTTGACTTGGGTATTTAAATTACGCAACAGGCAATATTGTTCAACATGGCTTCGGCCATTTGAAATTTGTACGAATTCAAGAATAATAATAATACATAATATCAGTGAGTCACAATGACTAAAGCTATAATTTTTTTTTTTATTTACGTCAAACCATAGGTTTTCTGCCATACCTAGTCATTATTTATTTATTTATTTATTTATTTATTTATTTATTTATTTACACATAAACGGCACAACACGTGCCATTAACATAATTGACATACTTATAATATTATAACAACATGAAGAATAACAGTATGATATTGGTAAAATTTAAGAAAAAAGGTAAAAAGTAAGGTAATAAGTAGTGTATAAAAGTAAATTATAAAGTGAATAGTATAAAATATAAAGTATAAAGTATTAAAATACAAACTATAAATTATTAGGTAAAAGTTAAAATAAAAATTTAAAAAGAGAAATAAAACAATAAAATGTAAAATACCTACAAAGATTTAAAAATAAAATATAAAAAGTAATAAATACTGGATTATGTTAACCGATATGATAAATTTGACAAGTACCTATGATTTCTAGTGCATTAATAGTTTTAGAGTGAAGTACTGGTAGGCATATTATGTTTACGTGATCTATTATATTTACGTGGTACTAGCAAACAAATTTAGTTTAACGCATCTTTTGTATGATGCCAGATTACCGGCGGCGTGATTGATATTAGCATATAGATCAAGAATTTCATTACGAAAGTTCTTTCAATAGTTTTTAAATTTTAGATCACAGTTTTATGAATCATACACGACTATCATAACTTCATAGCAAATATCTGCTTACTGAAGCCGCAAAAACAACCCTCGAGCGGTGAACTTTGGCAATTGGACAACTTTTTCTAACTGAAATTTCTGCGGCAAACATCATGTTGAAATATAAAATCCATAAAATGAGTGCAGTTATGTATGTATTAAAATTTAAAACCAGAGGTTAACCAATCATTGATTTTTCCATCTACAACGTACAGTTTTTATAAGATTAATTCATGTTAACATTTCTTAATAGATTTGGGTCGAAATCACTGTTTCTTTTTTGAAAGATAACTGAGGAAAAAGTGTTTTCTTTCAAAATTGATGAGCTTTTCGATTCAAAATTGCCCTTATCATTTGATATGGTAGATGTCAATACAAAGGTTAAGTCATATTTATTGAATGTGGAAATCCAATTTCAAGTCCCGCCAAGAAGAATTTCGGGCGATTTTCCAAATGTTCTCATGTCTAAAATATCTGTGTGTATATCCGAAACGTTTTGAAGGAAATAACATCAGATGTATTCGCGTTACGGCCTCGAACCCGGTACATTTGTTCTGAAGAGTGGGCACGAATGACAAAAGTGGTGGCATTCGGTTATAGAATGTTCAGAAAGTGTTAGCAAAACAGTAAATCATTTTAACGACTACTGTTAATTTATCACACTGACAAAATAAAATATCACACACACACCTGTTACTGACAAAATTATTAGGCTTTATATATTTAATATCAAAACTTACAAGCTCCCAAATCAATTTTTTAACTCAGAAATATTTTTTGTACGTAAATATCAAATGCCACACAGAAACTGCTCCACAGTGTTCGGAGCTACATTTTGCCTCTCTGTTGCTAGGCAATTAGGAATTACCTGGCAATTTAAATTGGCCACCAAACTCGGATAAGGCAATACTCATACCAAACATTTTCAGGTCGAGTATTTTTACAGTTAAAATGATATTTCAATGCTCCACAATTTCTGATTCAAAATTTATCACGAAAAATAATAATTTCAGTTATTTCCGTCCGTATAACTCTTCTTTAATAAACTCGGATTTGTTTGAATTTAAGTGTCATTTTCAAAAAAATTTACTGATTGTATAAAGAATTCGGAATATCTGTTGATTTTTCACGGGTCTGCGTTAATTATTAAACAAAATAATTTCGGATGTGATCTACGTAATATCCTAAAATACATAAAAATACATCATTCTTATTCTTAAGAGCTTATGTTCTATGATGAATTTATGTCGCTGTTCTTATACTAGTTGTTCGTATGATAGTCAGTATAGGTGCCTTCGAAACAGTTGATTCTCGGTAATGACGATTTTATTTAAAAAAATTAGTTATAATATTTAGTACTTTAATTTTTATAACCCTTAGTTTTTTACGTGACTGCGAAATTTTATAAATAAAATACATAAGTTCGAAGGTTTTTGCTGCTACAGAACAGTTTATTCTTTTTTAATGTGAAAAGTTGCATGTAAAATGAATTCCTGAAAATATTGTGCTCTGTAGGTATTACGTTTGCCAATTTTCTTTTAAAGGTTTGATCAACATAATTTTTGAGATCCTTGAGTATGCACACGGACAACGGCTGAGTTGGTATCTCATCTGGTTCCCATTCAGGCATCGTGAGTTTGATAGTTCGGTTCCTCGGCTGCCTAAGTCCTACATCACAACATAAGAAATATATTCCGTTAACTATAATGGTAGTGAGAGAGTTTGTCTTCCTTTAAAAAAAATTGTCCAAAATCTAAAAAACTTTTTATTGAATTACGATAAGAGAACCCGTAAAAATCAGGAGCCTTTCCGTCAGAAACGTTGGTAGCCAAAAGTTAAAAAAAATATTACTATTGTTATTTTGAGTAAGTAACGTCCTGTCGAAAATTGTGGTAAGACCACGGACATATGAATATATCTGGATCTGCCCTAAGTGATAAAAACGTATTATTTCCCCCTCCACATGGCGCCGGCTGTAGCTCCTCCTTGGAACCGGCTCGCTCCATGGGGAGGGGATATAGCCTCGCTTGAATCTAAAATGTGTGACATTATCATTCTTGCCGTGAACAGCGAGAAGCTGACATCCATACATTTAACGAAATAACGGCAGCTTGTGCTATACAATATATCTACGTATCCATATGCACATAGCGAATGTGGGCGGTACTCCAATGTGCTCGTCGCTGGTTACAGGGGTAAGTAAATTATGAAACATTTGTAAAAGTGTTTTAACTAAACACGGCAAGAAAATATTGATATGTGTATTGGCGCGAGTCTTTTTGGGGCGAGCATTTGGCCTTAGCAAATAAGTTTTGAACGTGGCAAGCAATTCGCGCTCCCATGTAAAAAGGTCTATTCATTCAAAGCAGATTTTGCTTTTAAGAACTAAATGGTGATATTGTAATGCGAGATGCCTATATACTGTCAGATTGATTGTTCAACGAATGACAGTCATCTTTCCCCTCTTCGCTCTCCATAGTTTGGTTTTACCCCTCATCTATAACTGCTTGTCTATCCATTTGGATGTCTATGGGTAGGACTCTTGAGAAAACCAGATTTATTTTTTCCAAGATTTATATAGGTTAGCTGTAAGTATGAGATTACATACGATTTCACTGATCGTGTTAAAAACAGATGGGCTTGATAGACGAAAGTAAAATACATTCTTATTATTATTTTTATGCATATAAAATATCATGTTGCTGGTGGTGGTGAGACTCATTAAACATTAACAGAACACTATATTAAAAATGAGAGTACATTTATTACTTCCTGGAATAAAACTTTATTATTATTAGTAATAAAAAGATGTAAACAAAAATCTTTGAACTTTTGACAATTTCTGCCAATGCTTGACCACCCGGTGAGATGTTTTGAAAGAGGGGGTAGGAAATCGGACGCTTTACCAGTAGAAATAAATGGACCGCTCTCTTTCAATATCGGGTCGTTCCGGAGGACTGGGACTTGGTGGCAGTCGTTTATGAAAGATTTTTCTATGCAGATAGACCACCTCTCCTCTCAACTTCCTCCGCACTATGAAACTTGGAGTGCGGAACAATCTAGAATAATCTAGAATGGTCTAGACCAGGTGTGCCCAACCCAAATCGATGGTGGCTCAAAACAAAAATTACTAAGCTTAGGTGGGCCACACCAACCTGTTAAAAATATTTTATTACCTCATAATTAATGTGATATCGGAGGGAGGGGTGCGGGGAAGGGATCCAACTGCGGCGGATGGCTTAAATGTAGGATATAACTCTTAATTTTACCGGTAGTTTGGTGTCCAAAAATGCAATTATTGTGAAACCGCGAGCAATATCCGACATTGGTCGAGTTCGTAACAAATTTAAAAACATTAGTAAATTAATAAAAAATTCCGTAATTTTGTCAATTCCTGCTTTGTTCAATTTACTTTGTTTTTTTACGTCTAATGTACAATCACTTAATTCTATGTTTTTAAATATTTTTAATGAGGAGCGTTGGTTAGTAGTGAAATACCTACTTAATTAATATTAAATTTATAAGGGACCTTTTCAAGATATGGAAATCTCTTGAAAAGGTCCCTTATGAGACCGGTCAGTGGTTGAGTGGGCATAGCGCTGGGCGTGGCGTGTTCGATTCCTCGGCTGGCTAAGTCCTCCATCACAACACAAGCAACATTTTCGGCTTTCTGTGGTGGTAGTAGGAGATTTTCAAACATTGTTGGGTTATTCGTAACCCGGGAATGTTTGTATTTCTTTTAATAAAGAAAAACGGTAAACATTATAGAAATGTACGGCCTCTTTCACCTAACATCCTGAGCGAACGCTAATTAAAAATATAACCTTTGTTGAAGATTAAGACATGAACATTTCCATAATAACTGCGTGTAACCATATTGTTTTCATTGAAAGTTCACAAAATGCTAATTAGAAAATTTCTTGCGATTAGAAAATCGTTAAGGTATTTATATTAATATGAATACCTTCAATGCCAGAAGGCATAAACTAACTAAATAATGTTATAAAAAATCATGATAATTTTAAGGGGATGAACTACTAATATTTTATTATATTATCTTCCACTTATTTGCCATTGGCGCGTTATAAATAAAAAAAATGGCATGACAATGCCAAAAATGTTCAACCGGCTTATAATGTTTAACCGGCCGGCGTGCTCACTCTCTCGTTCTCTACTACACAAGGGCCTATGTGTTTCCTTTTAACTCACTTCTAACTTACTACAATCAGGTCAGTTGCATTCAATATTCCGAGAAATGTGCGGAATAAATATACTGGTTGGAATTGATTGCTAAAATAAATTCCTAGTGCGGCCATACGCCTGGTACTATTCAAGCAATAAATCAAAATCCTCATCGAGAGTCCGAAGTCTAATAACATAAAAGTTCTAATTACACAATTAAGAGAACATTTTTTCTTGTATGAATGCCAAAATCCAAAACATAGAAAGCTTAAAACTTAATTTTGGGTTGCAAAAAATCTTCACGGCCGCACGCGGCACACAGGCCGCAGGTTGAGCATGACTAGTCCAGAACGTCCTGAAATCATGTAGGATGCTCCGGATATAGGTACCTAAAACAATTGGTACTCGTACCATTACATACAGATAATCTTGAAAATTCATGATTGTATGTGAAGGTAAGTGGTTTTGGGGGGTGATGAAAAACATGGGGCCGACGTCAGACTAAAAGATTCTTGCTACTAACGTAACACACTAAACTTAGGTATCTCTTAGTAGTACTAACTAAATTGTTCACTTTTATTTTATTTTGAGGTTGATCTAATAGTCTTTGTTTTACGTTTAAATGTGTCGAGTGAATTCAGTGAGTGGTTTGCTTGCTACAACCGATGTATTAAATCCACAATTTTGCAAAAAGTAATTAATAATGTTGCTTGTAATAAACTTATTTCCCGGCATGTTGAAAGCACGCACTTCAATATTATTTTGTCAATGTTCACAGGTGGAAGATTCTCAGTATCGCCGCGCCGTGGTGAAAGACGAAGACGAATGAATTCAGAATTGAAACGTTGATTAAAATGACTTCAGTCGTGTTGGATTAGCAGATTTTGAAAAACCAAGTACATCCCAATCTTCCATTTCCCCATCTCTTTCCTTTTCCCATACTCGTCAGCCTCACAACATACCCCAATTATCGGTGATGCCATAGTTGCAGTGGCTCCAGACGGTCGGGAGCAGTTGGGACTCTAGCGCGGTATTTATAAAATATTTTGAAAACCTGCATAAATTCAACTTATAGAATAATTAGTTACTCACGAATTACCCCTAGAATCCAGAACCAATTCTACTATTCAAAGAATTACGTGAGCTTTTCAAATCATTTTGCATTTTATACAGCAAACAGGTCTGCAGACATTTAAAAATATCTCTCACGTACTGATCAAAAACGTAAAATTTTAAGCGATTTATTTAAAACTTTCTATTCTTTATCTACCTCTTATTAAATGACAAGTTTTTAAACTAAAAACTGTACATATATAGTTTTGCTAACGCCAGTTTTTCCTTAAATAATATTATATTGGTATTATCTTATTAATCTTCCATTGAATACGCTGAATTAATCTTCTATCTACCTATGCACGCGCATAACTTCCAAACGACTGCACCAAATGGGATAATTTTTTTTGTGTTCGTATTGTCAGAAAATGGTTTGTACAAAACTACTGGTGAACTCAGGCATTATGGAATTTGCAAAAAAAAATTGCAATAGAAGGCACACAAGCTGTTTGAAAACGGAATGTACCGCGACTGAATGTATGGAATGCGGGAGGGGGAGGGGGAGGGGGTAGAGGAACCCGGAACTGAGGAGGGGAACCCGGGAGGGGGGGGGGGGTAATTCGGGAGGGGGAGGGGAACCCGGGAGGGGGAGGGAAAACCCAGGAGGGGAACCTACAGGGCGAAGGTCAACTCGGGGGTGGGGTTCGCGGTACGAGAGATGGGGGAGTGTAGTGGGGAGAGGGAAGGTGGAGGAAGCGGAGTGGGAACGAGAGGGGGGATGGGGACGCAGGCGTGGAAGGGAACGCGGGAGTGGAAGGGGAGGCGGAAAGGGAACGGTACGAATGGGAAAGGACACGCAGGTAGAAACAATTTCTTTATTAAATGTCATAGCAACGCATGCCGGTAACCAGCTAGTTTTACTGGTGTCTTTTTAACAAAGAATTTTAACGACATTCGTTTACCGCTGTAAGCCAGCTCGCTCACAAAAAAAAAGTTGGCCATTAGTCATGTATATTTTTGTGGGATGAGGCTCTAAAAAGGGAGGCGTTTACTAATATCTACAGGAATTCCAAAAACTGAAAAAATCGAACTAATATCTATGGGAATCAAAGTGTTGACGAATATCTACAGCTCAAACTGTTGATTAATATCTATGAGAACCAAAGTGTTGACGAATATCTACAGTACTGTCAGAGGTTGGATTTGCAATTATGTATAGCATATTGGAATAACGTAATATTGCGTATGCAGTTTATAAAACTTAATTTATGTAAGTATGTATGTAAAAATCCCTAATATCGGACTATTGGACACATTTAGCTGATTAGTCCAACCTACGCTCTGTAGATATTAGTTCAACCTACGCTCTGTAGATATTAGTCAACACTCTGAAGTTCGTAGATATTAGTTCAACATATGAGCTGTAGATATTCGTCAAACATACAGGCTGTAGATATTAGTATCTGGAGTCCTAAAAAGTAGAGTAGACAACACGAAAAGAAAGATTGGAAATAACTGGAAAACAATTCATATGTTATCATGTAAAATATCTAACTAAAGTCATTTAAACTAACAAAAGTTTAGAATCATAATAGTGAGAATTTCGCTTGTGTAGCAAAGTTGAATAAATTGAACAGGATTTTTTTGGCTCGTGTTTTAACCATTCGAGCCTCTCTCGTCTCCCCAAAGCCTGTGTACATCTGTCATAGACAATCTGTAGCCTCGCGCATTTAACGACCTCAATTTTTCTCGCACATCTCGTTAACGACTCCCAGCGTTAGGCACTTATCTATGGCGGTGCAGACTAGTCGTAAATATCACTGAAGAAAAAATCAACGATTTGCCACCTTGCGATGGCATTCGAAAGTGCTTCGCCTCGGTGCATAAATACTGGATATTAAGTGTCATGCCGAGAAAGAAAATAGATTTCTTGAGGTACGGTTTTTGACAAATGGAATGAAAAATAAGCTTTCGAGATAATGTCCCGAATTGGTCGCAATATATATATATTTTTTTAATTTGAATACCGGACAAAAATCCCAACTGCTCCCAAACGTCTGAAGCCAGTGAGACTAACTAACTAACTAACTAACCATCACGCTGTTTCTCCGCAGGGGTAGGCAGAGAAGACGGACTGCCAAACAACTCGATCTTGGCACACATTCCTTGCCTCGTTCACATTCATACATCGTCTCTACATGCTCTTCTCTTATTCCGACTTTTAACAAGGCCCGACTCAAGTATCTTTTTTTTTTTTACATGAGCTCCACACAGGAGGCCCTGAGGAAATTAATTTCCCTCAGGGCCTATGTCATCTTTGGGGATGCTGTGTAGAGGGTTTTTTAAGGAAAGGAAGGAGAGGAGAGTTCTGGGAAGGAAAAGGGTTTAAGGGGTGGGTAGGAATCGGGGGGTTCAGTGTGTCCTAATCATCCGCCTCCAAGACCTAGACAAACCTCACCCCATGAACCCGGGCACCCCTGCTAAATCACCAAACGTAGCGAACCACTTGGGGTGACCTGTGGCAGAGGTGTTGGTTATCCAATTAAGGTTCCCGGGGCGGCGGTACCCATTCCCGCCTCCCAAATTGAAATGCCATGTCTTCCTCGGGCGTCCACGACTTCTTCTACCATTCAAATTTGCGTCATGTATTTTCCTTACACTCCTTTCCTCGTTCATTCTCTCTACATGCCCGAACCATCTTGGCGTCCCTTTCTTAATCTTACTCATTACGCTTACACCAGCCTTGCATTCTTCGCGGATCTCCACATTTCTCACGCGATCGTACATGGTTTTACCACACATACGCCTCAGGGATCTCATCTCTACAGCATAGGACTATGACATCCCAAATAGGGGTACATTCGAATATTGTGAAGTTGAAGGTGGTAGAGGGAGGGAAAGAGATAGGGAAGAGGAAGGTGGGGAAGTACCTGGCAATTAAGATCTGGTCACCAAATACAGCAAAGCCATTCAAGCAACGCTGAAATTCTGAATGGTGATTTTTGAACAGGGCGATACTATATACACGTGCCCCAAACATAAATTAATAAAATAAAATTTATTTGTACACTTTGGTATTCGAAACCGCGACCTCTGGATTGCTAGTCGAGCGTCCCTCGACCACGGAGGCCATCACAACATAATAAAAAATATACTCCAAGATGTTCCAAGGCATTTGTTTATCTTTTGCGTGTTTTAAATCCATACTATTATTTGAAGAAAAGCAGCATTTTTTGTTTGGCCGGTAATATTAACAGTATTATGAAGGTTAAATTTCCGAGTAATGAAATCTCCAAGGATCAACTTCAAGAAAACTTAACCCAAAAAAACAAATTTTATATCATTCGTAAATAATATAAATATGTATTATAATACTTTTTGGTATTCGTATGTACATTCGTATGTTTATACAGTGTCAATATTTTATAATTAAATTAATTAGCGGTAATTATTTAGCGCCCAGTTAGGCCCGCATTGTCAAATAATGTTTGAAAATGTAAAATTTTATGGAATCAATAAAAATAAAAGGATGTTGTACAATTATTTTAACACTGTGTGTCTTGTCTTTTTGCTCACCTTTAAATTTTTTATAGTACTTTAATTAATTCTGTCTTACCTCTTTACAAAACCCAATTAATTTTGAATGAACATTCAGTATTAGTAGTAACTTCTTTGGTTGTAGGTAAGTCAAAATTAGATTGTTAGTAATCGTTAATTATGTGTTCCTCTAGGAAAAAATCAGAGTGTGTATTTCACACGCGGTAGAAGTGAAACTAGAAAGTCGCTTTCTTTTGCCTGTTTATTTTAAAGTGGTTTGAAGATTGGATAATGATTTCACAAAAATAAAAATATATTTTTTGGATTTTGTAGGATTCGAACCTCCGTTCGCTTGATGTCTATCTCTAGCCGTTGAGATTTGTCAGGCGCCTTGCCTACTGCGCCATCGAAGGCACGCGCCAAAGCGCGAATTTACCGCATTATATTAGAACCGAGTATTTGTGTAGAACTGAGTTGTGAAGCATTTCCATTTAATCCAAATTTAAAATCACTAACGGCGCTAAAGATCACTTCAAAAACAGCTGATATAACAATTACTGCATCGGTTTTGCACACAACCAAAATACCAGAAAATTTGAGAGTAGAGTGGTAATCTCTATAAAATAAGTAGGTACGCTTATTTATGCTTTAAAACTTATTTATTTATAGGTACGACGGCATGGTCACTGAGCATTTCATAAATAACATAGTAATTAACTGTTCAAAGCACAGCCTTTTAAGTGCAAGCCTTCTCGTGGCTAGTTTTCATTGCGGAGCGGAGCCATAAACCGAATATTGAACTTTGCGGCCGCCACATTAAGAGTAGTTCTCTTTAAGTGCATGGCGGAACGTTATTATAATGCACGTCGAGTTTAAATTGAGTACCTCCGACCTTTACTTAGTCGAGTTCACCGGCTGTAGTTTGAATACCTACCACTCCTGTGTTCGACTCTAGATTTATTTATTTATTGTTTCTTTACACTGTAGGTAAAAATGTTTACAAATACAATTTGTTACCTCACTAGGACAAGCCTGTGTTGAGGTTAACAATAATTATACAAGTTTACAAAATAACACAAAATTATACAGATTTTGAAAGAACAATATTGTTGTATTTCTTACAGATTGAGATTATGGGTACCCACTAAACTGATGGCGCTAGGTAGTACATTAATGTAGACTTTTAGGGTGACCATAGTTTTGAGATCGGAATCAAAATAAAATAAAATAAAGTATTTTTTTGTTTTGTTTTTAAGGATTAAGTTGTAAATAATAAATATATGTATATAATTTAACATGCTATAGATTTGGCAGGAGGAAGATAAAAAAAACAGTTTAAACAAAAACAAAAAATATTTTAGCTTATTTTATAAACATACTCATTTAGCTAATAATTTAGAAAGGACAAAGTAGAGAAAATTAATTGGCAATCCTCGACTAACACAAATAATTTAAGATTCTTTTTAAAAGTGTACAAGGAATTAGATGACTTTATATGTTCTGGAAGGCTATTAAATATGAGTGGAGCTTGATAAAAATAATTTCTTTGACCAAAAGAAGATTTAGTTTGAATTGCCATAAAATTCAGACCAGAGCCAATTCTCGTAGTACGAATTTGCTGTGTTCTCTCTGCAATATTAATAGTATTAAAAAATCTACAAAGCGTTTGTGTAATATATAACTGTTTTACGTTCATTACATTACATTCCTTAAAAAGTAAATGAGTTGGATATTTAATTTTTTTCTTGAACATAACTTTAAGAATCATTTTTTGGGCAATATTAAGTGGTTCTATATAAGTCTTTGCGCAGGATCCCCAGCACACTATATTATAAGAAAGCAGAGACTGGATTATTGCAAAATAAACAGTTTTTAATTTTTCTTTGTCTAGTATATGTCTCAGTTCTTTAAAGATATAGGTAAGTCTCCTAGTATTATTTACTAACATATTAACATGATCATTCCATCTCAAGAATTTATCTATTTTTACACCAAGGTATTTGATGCTGACTACATTTTCTAAAGGGTTGCAGTTACATGTTTGAAAACAATTGTGAATAATCAAGTTGTGAGTTTCGGAAGGCTGACTTTTACTTGAAATGCTAAAAGTGATAAATTTGGTTTTTTGTGCATTCAAAGATAATATATTAGATTAGATTAGAGTATGAGGAGATTATTATATTAGATTATGAGCAAATTTGCTGTAAAGTAAACTAACTGTCTAACTAACTGCCCATCACGCCTATTTTTTTCCCTATCCCCACATGGGGGTGTGCTGGACCTCGTCCCTGATTCATCTTTAGTTACATTATTAATTTTGCAGATCCTTCTCACTTGTATCTGCGCCTCCCCCAATGACATGTGCAGGTTTAAGGTTTGGACGACCTTGACTGTCATTTGTCCTGCCTCTGACTACTCAACGCTGAATTTTCTTTTAGTCTTCGGGTATTTTACCCCAAATATTCAATTAACATTCTTTGAGGCTTCACAGAGTGGTTGGCTAAGGGACACGGAAGCTAAGTGTAGTTTATGGTTAGACCGAAAGCCATTCACATTTTTTGTTGGTACTTGCCAATTGATTTGAGATTTATTGTATTACTTATGTTCTCTATTTTATGCAGGTGCTTGCGGGTTTTTACAGATGCAATGCCGCCTCATGGAGCCTCATGAATGAGTTTTACTTTTGCCCTGTTTAATTTATCTTTGTCTTACTAACCTATTTTTTTGCATTTTGTTTTTCCTGTTAAGCACTTGCATACTGCTTACTAACAACGTATGCAAGGACACTGGAGGTCTAGATTCGTTCAAAATAAATAAATGTAGCTTCGTTTAACAAAAAAATTATAATCTTGCGAGAACCTTGAAGGAGTAACCTTCTGTTACTAATACCAGGGCGGATAAGAGGTGGATAACCTCCACTGACCATCACGCCGTTGCTGCAGGGGTAGGCAGAGAGGACGAACCGCTAAACAACTCGGTCTTGGCAAACACTCCTTATCTCATACATACTCTTCTTTTATTCTGACTCTTGACTCATTTCTTCATTCATTCGCTCGTGCCCAAACCATCTAAGCGTTCCTATCTTAATCTTACTTAATAAGCTTATGTCAGCCTTGCATTATTTTCGGATCTCCACATTTCTCACACAATCACTCACACAATCATACCGTTTTACCACACATACGCTACAGGGATCTTATTTATCATTTACAATTTACATATCACAAAAACTAATAATAAAAACAATTTAAGAAAAAACCCTACTCATATTCATCAGAACTGTTTTTTTCGTTAGTTGTTTTTGGGATGTTATGCCGTGTTGCGCTACCTCCTTATTTAGCCAACGTTTCGGACATCGTTGCAGTGTCCATCATCAGGGCAGATCCGGCAGATCCGGCAGATGTGACATCTAAAGAAGGAAGCGGTGACGGCTAAAGAAGGAGGTAGCGCAACACGGCAAAACATCCCAAAAACAACTAACGAAAATGCTTTTGGCCGTGAAAATCTTAAAACGTATCCATCAGAACTGTCATATCTACCGGATCTGCCGGATCTGCCCTGATGATGGTCACTGCAACGATGTCCGAAACGTTGGCTAGAGAAGGAGGTAGCGCAAAACGGCATAACACCACAATAATAAATAACAAAAATGAGAATAATTACTTTAAAAACTACCAGCGGCGGTAGAGTGTACGTGAATAATATTTTTTTGTGCTTTTGCACATTGTACTTAAATGGAAAATATTACCATCTGCAAAGACATTATTGTATTTTGTGCATATGCTTCTGAAAATTGGAAGAGAGTGGAAGTAGAGTGGAATAATCGGTTTGAGGGCGTGTTTCATACTGGACAGTAGGAATTTTTTTTTTTTTTACAGTGACTACCGCACAAGAATCTCAACTGCTCCCGTCTGGAGCCAGTGAGACTATGGCATCCCCAATTGGGATATGTTGTGAGGCTGAAGATAGTGGGGAGGGGAAGGAAGTAGGAAAGAGGAAGGTTGAGAAGTACCTGGCTATTCAGATCTGGTCACCAAACACGGCTAAAGCCATTTTCAAGCAACGTTTCAATTCTGAATGGTGGTCTTACACCAGGGCGATACTGATAGTATCTTCCACTCTGGAACATGCCGCAAATATACTATATATTATTTTAAATGAATTAATTGTGAAATAACACAAATTAATCAAATAAAATTTATTTGCGCATGCCGGGTTCGAACCCGCGACCTCCGGATTGTGAGTCAAGAGTCTTACCCACTGGACTACGGAGGTCGGAGGAATGAATGTGTTCTTGAATGTAGTCATTATCAACAGCTTTTTTGTTGATTTTGAACGGAAATTTTTGATCGGATAAATTTTTATAGGTAGTTATAACAATAGAACCGGCAGAGTTAATGTAATGATTTTTTTTCTGAGTCAGTAATCTAAAATAACTGAAATAAAAGTTATAAAATCAATAGTATTTATTATTATAAGCAATAATTGTCAGCCTGAAACACTCATTTACATTGAAATAATTCATTCCGTAATTGTTGAATGAAACACCAGTATATATTGAATTATTTGAAGGGTATTAGATAAGCCGCCATAGCTCAGTGGTCAGAGCATCCGACCGGCAATCAGAAGGACAAGGGCTCAAGTCCCGTTGGCGGCAAGTATCTTTTCTCGGAAGATTTTTCAATGTAAATGAGTGTCACAGCCAAAAGTATTTTCGTTATTTGTTTTTGGGGTGTTATGCCGTGTTGCTCTACCTCCTTTTTTAGCTAACGTTTCGGACAGTGTTGCTGTGTCCATCATCAGGGCAGATCCTGCAGTTGTGTAATTGTTAGTGGTGAAATGTGTGCTTATTTACTCGGAAGCAATGATTTAGCAGGGGTGCCCGGGTTCATGGGGTGAGGTTTATCTAGGTCTTGGAGGCGGATGACAAGGACACACTAAACTCCAGATTCCGACCCACCCCTTAAATTCTTTTTCTTCCCAGAACTCTCCTCTCCTTCCTTTCCTTAAAAAAACACTCCACACAGCATCCCCAAAGGTGACACAGGCCCTGAGAGAAATTATTTTCCTCAGGGCCTCCTGTGTAATACCGATAACGTGTTGCCAGCTCCACTAGACTACGAGCTGGTATTATAGTATACTTCAAAATGGTTATAGATTTCAATTGCCTCTGTAATCAGGCTTGCTACAATAAGACTGGTTCCAAAAAACTGTTCCTCGAATCCACTGTCTTTCAGTGATCGCTAGTCACCGGTACAAAGTAACCGAGATAGGCAAATTAAAACATGATTTGATGAAAAATCAAGCAAGAGCACTATTAAATAACAAGTAACAATTTACCTTTTTAAAAAGTACACAGCATCTATGATAAATGTACATCCAGGATAACGATATATATTTACGCATACTATACAAGATCAGGTTTTATTTCAATTACAAAAAACAATTCATAAATGTATGTGCATCAATCCGACTAATATCATATGTTGAAAAACCAAAGTAATGTATGTTCATCAATCCGACTAATATCATGTGTTGAAAACCAAAGTAATATATGTCCATCAATCCGACTAATATCATGTGTTGAAAAACCAAAGTAATGTTAACAGTAGGAAATGTTTTCTAAACAATAAAGAATAATCAGAAGGTAATATGACTTTTTAATTAAAAACCTTTAAAAAAATACCACTTACGTTTTTGTCTGGACCTACACAGGCATCACCAGTTTGAATATGCCTGTTGTAAGGTGAAAACTGTCGTGTCAAAAATAAACAAGTGGAAAGGGATTATACAGGTTTTGTCAAAAGAAGTCATATTAAAATGGAATTCCACCATAAATTAACCGTTTCAAAAATATAAATAATACGTCTAACTGTATCCCTGTAAATAAGAAAAGAAGTCTTAGATTATTTTTGCCGAACCGAATCGAATCGAATATGATTTTCTTTTAATACTTTCCGGTATCAACAATAAATTGAATCGAAGATGTGTTTACCCGTTTTGCTGGGGTAATTGAAATTCTGAAATTTTCTTCGATAATAACCGCAAAACTTTGAATATACGTTTTCATTAAAAGTAACGCGAACGTAAAATAGATTTCAGCCTGGCGCCAGTGATGAAAATCGCACAGGATGGACTCCAGGAAAATGATATTTCAATACATTTGGGCGAAGGCAGTTAAATTTAAAAGTAAGTAATCGGATTTAAGTTAATTTTGTTTTGGCGTAAAACCATGTGCCCGGTAGTAAACGCTCAAAAAGAGGAAGAAAAGGGAGAGAGCTAATATAAAAAACGATCATATTTAAGCGAAAATGTTTAATAAAACACGACTCGTTTTAAATAGAGCCGTTAGAGTTGAGGGCCGGCGCGCGGCGTGGTCTAGGAGTAAGGCTCAAGAGCCTGAATCGAGATTCACAAACTGAAGGTCGCGGGATCGAATCCCGGCGTCGGCAAATAAATTTTGTGTGATTAATTTGTGTTATTAATTCATTTAAAATAATATATATATTTGCGGAACGTTCCAGAGTGGAAGGTACTCTCAGATCGCCCTGGTGTTAAGACCACCATTCAGAATTGAAACGTTGCTTGAAATGGCTTTAGGCGTGTTTGGTGACCAGATCTGAATAGCCAGGTACTTCCCCACATTCCTCTTTCTCAGCTTTTTCCCCTCCCAACTATCTTCAGTCTCACAATATACCGCAATTGGGGATGCTATAGTCTCACTGGCTCCAGACGGGAGCAGCTCAGACTCTTGTGAGGTATTCACATAAAAAAGAGCAAACTTCTCGTGGGAAATGAATTTAAATAATATTTAATGATACACTGTTTTTTTTCATACATATTACTTGTAAAATAATAGAAAAAACGTGTTGATAATAATTTTCGGGGTATACTTTGCGATTTTTTCTATTGGGGGAGTTTCATATGATTGCCGTTTTGGCGTGGCAATCTTGTAGATGTTTTCTTAAAAAACAACACACTATATTTTTTTAAGAAATCATAAGTGATTCAAATTTAGATTTGTCAAACACTTGAAGAAAACTATGCGCATTGCGAATAAAAAATATTAAGTAATAAAATAATTTTCGTACTTCCTATGCTTCTCTGATATGACTTAGACGTATCAGTTCCAAGTTTTTGTAATACAATTTCGAATCACGCGTGCACCCACGCACGAATAGCCGACATAATAATGACAAATTAATATTTATTTTTTACTTTATGAGTAAAATCCATGGACATATGAATATTAGTAAACCAGAACATAAAGGTGAGAGGTAGATAACAACTACACCGCAGCGGGGCGCAGAGCGGGAAGATGACTTTGGAGATATGTGATTCGTCGATAACTCAATATGACAGTATATATGCATCTCACATTATAATATCACCATTTAGTTCTTCAAAGTAAACTCTGCTTTTGAATGAATAGACCCTTTTACATGGGAGCGCGAATTGCTCGCCGCGTATTGAACAAATTTGCGAAGTCTAAATTCGGCAAGTAAAGTTCACTTATTTTCAGACAAGCTCCAATATTTTGTTGCCGTATTTAGTTTGGACACTTTTACAAATGTTTCATAATTTACTTACCCCGTAAACATCGACGAGCACACGCCATGTATCTCGAGTGATAGTATATATTTACACGTTTTCAAAACACAAACCATGTTGTTTGCAGTGTTATTTCGCAAAATGCACCGATGAGCGCTCGACTCTGACTCACAGAAGAATGATGACGTCACATTTTTTAGATTCACGCGAAGCCATACTCAATCCCAGCCGGTTCCAAGGAACCGGTATGGGGAGGGGCAAATAATACGCTTCTATCACTTAGGGCAGTTCTAAGAATATTCATATGTCTATGGTAAAATCTCAAATTTTAATATTTAATTAAATGAAGACAATATTAGCGAAATATTGGCTCCATACAGTTAAAAGTGACCGAATTTGGTATATTCCGTAGCTCAGTTGGTAAAGCACTTGCCATGTAAACAAAGGGTCCTGGCCTCAAGTCCCAGTGAAAACAATATATTTTTCTGATTTTTCCGTCTCCAGATTTTCGATTGAGTTTCGCTCATATTGTCTTCATTTAATTAAATAACAAATTAATACCGGATTATTCCTGAACACTTTCTCTATGACGTTTTTTCTAAATTTCCCCTGAAATACCAATTAAGTAAAATTATATGTTTTTTTTCTCATAATAATGGCCAACATAGTCTAAAGATTGAAGATAGGTGATATTTTACAAAGTTGTTGAATAGAATATGACCAAGGTACCTATTTATAAATTTAAACCAACAGTTTAATTTTTATATTAAACTAGCTGACTCGACGAACTTCGTACCGCCCCAGAATCAATAACTGTTGTGTTAACTTGTTAGCTGAAATAAATTCTTTTTTTTTGTTAAGTTAAAATTTACAAAATGAAGCAATTATCGATGCGCAACGGTCCGTGTTTTGATAATGTCAGTCTCAGAGATGGCGTTGTGAGCGGATATACATTTTTGTGATTTTCTCTCTTTTCCACTTACTTACGGGAATTGCGTTTCAGTTTCTTTATACGTGTGAGGGATATTTATTATAATTAATGTATTTTTTCTTCGGAAGGGTTCAGACACACGTTTACCGTTTGTTTCATTTTCGACTATTGACATTTAGTGTATAAGAAAGAGGGCAGCATTATATGTATGTTTAAGATCAAAAGCAAAACAATTAGTGCATTGACATTTGACGTTTTTGAATTTTTGGAATTCACGCACTATTCAATATTATATTTATCACAATATTGCTGCAGTTCTTTCAAAAGATGAGAATTCATTCCACATAAAATGTATGAGGAAAAGAATTTTCTTCATAATTTTTTTACCGTAAATTTTTTCCGATGTTTTCATAGCCATTATGCTATTGGGGGCGGAGACAAATCCAACAAATCAAAGATCATAAAAATCGGTCCAGCCTCTCTTGAGTGGTGTAACTAACCCGACTTTGTTTTATAAATTAAGATGCTTTAAATTGGTATCGGAATGCCAACTGAAAGTTCAAAAATACTACCTAGTATTATTCCGCATTATGTATTTTGAGCTTACTTAAGTAATTGCAAGTGGTTTTGTGTCCCCAAGCTAGCCCCGTATTTAGGGTAGATACGAGTATCTTAAGAAGAACGGCTGCGCGTCCTTTTTCATAAAATTAAATTTTTTAGTTGAGGCCAAAATACCCGAAATTTATATCCTTATTTATACCTAATAAATATTTAGTACGTATAAGTACTGCTTTATGTTTATATATTTTAATTTGTGATATACGAGTATAGAACATAAAATAATTATTTTTTCATGATTTTAGAGATAACTTTTGCATTTTTTTTTGGGAGTAATTTTAATAATTTAAAGATAATTTTAATAATTTAAAGTAATTTTAATGATTTTATAGATAACTTTTGCATTTTTTTGGGAGTAATTTTAATAATTTAAAAATAATCTGACTCTACCAACTGTTTAATATAATAAAAAACAATAAATTGTTGAAATAGACGACTTTGAGCAGAAATTTTATTTTATATTCGACAAATTTGTGTTTACAACCCCTCCGCAACGTAAGCAGATATACGCGTTAGAAATAGGACAGCAGTCAAGTACTGTTACGTTACGGAATTGTTTCCCGTGCGAGCTAATAGCGAATTGACCCCTTGCACAGGCCCTCCGCCCCCTCTCCCCGCACCGCGCGGCGCCCGTGCCAAGCGCCGAGCGGCTCCCCGCTGCCATTCCTTCGCCGGCCTTCGGCAGAATAACTGTGTTCCCCGTGATTCGCGCTAGGCGCTCTCCGTAAACGCTCACGATGTTTTACTTTAATTGTGTATTGTGCTTAAAGAGGCTTACGCCTACCCAGAATCCTGTCTGCCGACCGCCTATCTCCTGCTTGTGAGTACCAATGAACCTTGCTACCCCTCTGTGTGCTAAGAACTGACATTTAAATTCACTAAACACGTATAGAGAGAGTTGAGAGAAGCTCCCCCCGTTATGATAGAATTAATTAGAGATAGCCAAATACTCATGTGTGTAGTGCCGATGCTGGCCTTTTGTAGAACCCTGTTCACCTTTAATTGAATAAAACCCTTTTTCGTGCATAACAACTGTGTTCT
Source organism: Limnephilus marmoratus (assembly GCA_917880885.1). Taxonomy (NCBI): domain Eukaryota; kingdom Metazoa; phylum Arthropoda; class Insecta; order Trichoptera; family Limnephilidae; genus Limnephilus; species Limnephilus marmoratus. The sequence goes on along the minus strand of OU862923.1, from coordinate 24,028,520 downwards.
GATTGAGGAAGGAGACCTGGAGATTTTGAGGAAAGGAAGGGGAGTAGGAATTAACAAGCGAACCACAGACACTCGCCCTGGGTTTAAGAGGGACCTTGCTCGCGCCGGCTGTGCAGAGCTAGCCGCCGGCTTGTTTATTGCATGTCCTTTCCAGGTTTTGGGTTTAGCGTTGGCCGCAAGTAGCCCCAATGCTAGCACTGGGCCCAACGTGGTGCTTTTTTTTGCGTTTTAATGCTAGCACTGTCGCCCGACGTGTGGCATTTTTTTTTCCTCCCTCTTCACGGTCCCACGTCTCGTTCTTCAATCAGCAATTGTTTAAACTTTATAATGTATAATGTTTTGTCTTGTTACTCCCAATTTGTCTAGCATTTCCATCAAGAACCCCGGCGCGATTGTAACTTCGAATTGCAATTTAAATTATCACGGGCACGATTCCTTCATTTTCGAGTCGTCACTCGACAAAACATTATCACCGGTATTCCTACGTAAAGTGCTCAACCAAGAAAGTTGCCGTCGTGAATAATATAGTGTTTACAAGTGTCGACCGACTAAATTTGCTAGTTTCAAATACAAGATTAATAGTGGAAATGTACACAAATATTTAAAACAAAGTTATTCAACAATTAAAATCCTGTATATGATAAACCAATTACCCACTTCGTTTCCCGAAAGTTAATTAACCAGTTTTTATTAATAAACTTATTCCGCAGTGTGCTGGTCTGTATTTGATATCGACATATTCTGCGAATAGGGGACTATTTCGCAAAATACTGGCCTGTATATATAACGGCATATTTTGCAGCTTAAGGGAAACAAGTGGATTAAATTCTTTCTACCTTTTGACAATTGAGCATTTTTCTAATTTTGCCGCCTGTTTCATCATTTAGCTTTTTTTTCTTTCATAAGAAACAGACGACATAATTTGAAAGACGTTCGGTTCGCGTTGACGTCGATTCCTCGAGTCAGGCATTACATTACGTATGCACATTTCTGCATATAACTTGTTATGACAAAAGGAAGTCGGCGGATAAATACCAATAATTGGTGATGCTCAAATCAGGCTACAGTCTAGCCACGTAAATAAAGAAACGATTCCCCAAGACATTGTTGAATTTTCAAACAAATACTTCCACGAAAACTTGTATAAAAGAAAAAATATTTCTTTCCTTTTCTGAAGAACCCCCCTTTGGAAAGGAAATGGAAATATTCTAAAAACATGTTCGTTTAAGGCGAACCTCGTTTCCGTTTTTTATTTCCGGACTTTTGCAAATTTGCAAACATTTTTCAAAAACATCGGAATAAATTCTAAAAACGTGTTTCATTAAGGTGAATCCCGGCCCGTGAAATTTTCATATCCGGACTTTGAAAATTTTCAACAAATTTCCAAAACAGCTGGATTTTTTCACAAAATCACGTTTTTTAAGGGAAACCGCTGCCCAATTTTTTCTCATTTTATGGACTTTGAAAATTTTCAACAAATTTCCAAAACATCTGGATTTTTTCACAAAATCACGTTTTTTAAGGGAAACCGCTGCCCAAATTTTTCTCGTTTTTGGACTTTGAAAAATTTTCAACAAATTTCCAAAACATCTGGATTTTTTCACAAAATCACGTTTTTTGAGGCAAACCCCTGCACAAATTTTTCTCGTTTTTGGACTTTGAAAAATTTTCAACAAATTTCCAAAACATCTGGATTTTTTCACAAAATCACGTTTTTTAAGGGAAACCGCTGCCCAAATTTTTCTCGTTTTTGGACTTTGAAAAATTTTCAAGAAATTTCCAAAACATCTGGATTTTTTCACAAAATCACGTTTTTTAAGGGAAACCGCTGCACAAATTTTTCTCGTTTTTGGACTTTGAACGATTTTCAACAAATTTCCAAAACAGCTGGATTTTTTCACAAAATCACGTTTTTTAAAGGAAACCGCTGCCCAATTTTTTCTCGTTCTCGGACTTTGAAAATTTTCAACAAATTTCCAAAACATCTGGATTTTTTCACAAAATCACGTTTTTTAAGGGAAACCGCTGCCCAAATTTTTCTCGTTTTTGGACTTTGAAAAATTTTCAAGAAATTTCCAAAACATCTGGATTTTTTCACAAAATCACGTTTTTTAAGGGAAACCGCTGCACAAATTTTTCTCGTTTTTGGACTTTGAACGATTTTCAACAAATTTCCAAAACAGCTGGATTTTTTCACAAAATCACGTTTTTTAAAGGAAACCGCTGCCCAATTTTTTCTCGTTCTCGGACTTTGAAAATTTTCAACAAATTTCCAAAACATCTGGATTTTTTCACAAAATCACGTTTTTTAAGGGAAACCGCTGCCCAAATTTTTCTCGTTTTTGGACTTTGAAAAATTTTCAACAAATTTCCAAAACATCTGGATTTTTTCACAAAATCACGTTTTTTAAGGGAAACCGCTGCCCAAATTTTTCTCGTTTTTGGACTTGGAAAATTTTCAACAAATTTCCAAAACATCTGGATTTTTTCACAAAATCACGTTTTTTGAGGCAAACCCCTGCCCAAATTTTCAAATAAACCAAACACTTATAAAAAACGCGTTTTTTTTCAAAAACTTTTTGTAAAAATACGTCCCCAGTGGTCAATCTCTGCCCAATTTCTTTCCAATTGCGAGTCTAGTTCTCACTTTTTCCAACATAAGGTCACTCTGATACGATCTTATACACCATGGAAGTTCCTCAAGTTACGCTGGGTATAATCCCGCACGTCTTTACTTCAAGAAAGGAAGAACTACTACAGGCCCTGAGAAATAGAAAGATTTCTCCTAGGAATAATTCCAAAATGCCTTACTGTGTCGGAATCAGTAAATTCCATCACATCAAGTACTCAGGCGTAATCAAATTGGCAAAACTCTTGTCATAAGTGACGTGAGTTACATGTAAATATTAAATGTAAATAATCACCCATATGGGCATTCGTAAGGTAATCCTTATACCCGAAGGCACATTAATGTCAACGGTAGCCTAACTCCTGTACATTCTTTTTCTTTTTGCATAATTTTATATGTTCTTGTACATCCTGCGTGCCTTGCCTGCTGTACCACAAGAGCACCTCTTGGGGCACCGTTTTCATACTTGTATGCATCCTCTTCCTGAAATTGATCACTTCGGGAAAGGGCCTCCTTTTCCTCCTACCATCAACGGTTCCGGAAAACTCCTGCTCCAAGACGTCGCTTTCCTTTTCACAATTCTTGCAGCATCCGCGCGTTTTTTTTCTCACCTCATCGCCTCATCTTGTCATATCACCTTTTTTTTAATTGTTTTGTGTCGGGTTTTTGCCGTACCAGTACGTCCCTACCCTAATGTTGTAAATATAAAATCATAAGTGCAAGTCTGTATAATAACCATTGGTTTCAGACCATTGCCGCAGCTCACTACTATGATCACAGCACCATATTGTAAGAATGTCGCGACGATTTCCGTTATAATAGGAAATCCTCCCGTTTTTTCTTTTTTCTTTTTCCTCTTCACCCCATCCTAACACATTCATAGTAATGTTGTATATTGGGGATCGTTTCGAATACACCAAATGTACACACCTATCAGGTCACATTCGCTGGATTCAAAACAATTCAAGGGCAACCTTGTTGCTACTTGTGGTTTTTCTTCTTTTTCCAAAAATTAGAATGGCGCTCAACCCAATTGCTCTATTTTTTTTCCAGAATCGTATTTTGTCGGATTCTGAGAAAAATATTTGTTATAAAAGTGACAATACGTTTCGTCCCTTCATTAACATTGTTCTTTGTACATATACAACTTCATTATGAGGTACAATATTTTATCATGACATCAGTTTCTTTTGTCCTTTATTGTACCATTATTCTTGTTTGAAGTTTAAAATCTTGGCCAGATCTTCAATAAAATTTGTGTTTATCGCCTTTTGGCAAGACTTGTAACGTATGCTAATATGAAATTATTAAGCTACAGCAGTGCCGTATTAATTACATCATTGCAAAACCGCCGTCTGTATTGAATGGGGACCCACATTTCCGAACGTAAACTTTTGTAACATTATAGGCGCGAGCCTTACAATATCTACTATTATAGGTGTGAACCTTACAATATCCACTGCTATAGATGCGAATCTCATAATATCTTTGTGTTTTTACACGTCACGGGGAGTCCGTCATAACTACTCATTGTTTCCTCGTCAACACAGGGTTGTTGATCGAGAGGGTGATTTATCTCATTAAATTGTTTTAAATACCTATTGGGCTACTGTCTTTCAATACTGGGCAAAATTTGTTGTAAATCGTTCATTCCTGTCACGTGAGACGTGAAAACGTGACAATATCTACCATCATAGGAGAGATCCTCAAAACATCCACCATGATACGAGAAGTTCGTTATAATTACTTTATACTCTTAACTAAATGTTATTGAGTTGGTCGTGTGTCTTTTGGCATGAGAACCGCCCCTTTTTGGTCGTGTGTCTTTTGGCATGAGAACCGCTTTGTTATAACTGTGTACTTATATAATCTGTGCACCAAACGTGAAGACGTTACAATACTCACCATGAGTCGTGCGAACGAAATAATATCTACCCCCATGTTTGTGTGACCTACCAAGTGTAGATCACACGTCTTTTTATGTCAGTGTATTCCTTTTGTCCTACACTACCAAATGGTATTGTAATGTGCCAGGATAACTGCTGTAGACCTTGTTTCACCTTCCACTCAGAGGTCGAATTTCGGAAATAGCCGAGTCCTCAGCAGTTTTCTTCGTTCAAATGTTCCCAATTGTCACCCTTTCCCTTCCTCGAAATTATCCGTGAATGGGGATATATGCGTTACGCACTTGGCGTTTCGTTTGTCAAATGGGACAACCTTCATACACGGATCCTTTCAACTTCCTACTCCTTTCCCACTTTTCATAACTTATTTGTACTCAATGTTTTTGTTCTTCGAAAGTAGAAAAAATGCTACCGTATAGACGTGAGCATAGGTCATGGAAGACCAACTTCTTTCGAACGTGGCATTTTGTCATACGTACAAACCCTTACCTACGTGTTCTTGGAAATGTATTTAGTTTAAAAAAAAAACTAAATGGGTTAAACAGAACCTTCCTTGAATACGTACCTTTGTAATATGTATAAGTCTGTAGTTACACTTAGTTAACTCTCTCTCCGTCTCTCTCTCTCTCTACACGTCAAACTAATCCAATCTTTCTCAATATGCACACCTTGTTTCTCTCCAAACCTTTTCATCATTGGTCTACCAGGCAGGTAAACTTCAAGAATTTTGTTCTAATAATAATTTTTCGCCGGATTAATAAGAAGACCAGCAGCTCTTCACCCTATCTACACCTGCGCCTCTCTTCATGCTGCCTTCACTACCGTCACGGAGGTCCCATGCCTTCAAACCCTACGTACCAAAAGCACCCGACCACACCTAACATAACCTAGTGTGAGTCGTGCGTGTAGTTGCGAATTGTATCATCACAAAACCATCACTCAAACAAACCCGAGCACGTCAGCTCTAAGTTGGTTCATGTTCCTGTTGCCATCGTGCAAATGTTCCTGCGGCACCTTGCAAATGTTCCTGTTGCCATTGTACAAATGTTCCTGCGGCACCTTGCAAATGTTCCTGTTGCCATTGTACAAATGTTCCTGCGGCACCTTGCAAATGTTCCTGTTGCCATTGTACAAATGTTCCTGCGGCACCTTGCAAATGTTCCTGTTGCCATTGTACAAATGTTCCTGCGGCACCTTGCAAATGTTCCTGTTGCCATCGTGCAAATGTTCCTGCGGCATCTCGCAAATGTTCCTGTTGCCATTGTACAAATGTTCCTGCTGCATCTTGCAAATGTTCCAGCTGCACCTTGCAAATTGCTCTGTTGCCATCATGCCAATGCTCCTGTGCCCTTGCGCAAATAACAATACCAACAATTGTTCATCCAACAATCCCACTGTATACAAACCAGTGTACCAACCACCATCACAACAACGGCTGTCATGCACACAAACCACCTCCTCTATAAAGGACCAACCACCAATTACAATTCCACTCTCCAGTACCTCAATGATGTCATACTGGCCCACCCACAGGATCCGGAAGCAGCTACCTTTTTGACCTCTGTGACAGGTAGAACCCTCTCCACCACCAAGAAGCCTCATCCTGCGTTCTCTTCTTCGTGTTTTCTTTAAGGCCCTAGTGTTCCTTGAGTGTAATCTCAAACGGGCCAGGTTACTGTGACAAAGTAACCTTATAACTTCAGTGCAACGTTCAAACACCCCAAACATCCTACGCAAACCACGCTACGCAAACTTAGCTCACAGACCAATGATACAATTTAGAGTCATTTTTTTTCTATCACTGCATAACCCTTGTACCTTTCTCCAGCAGGTCCTTGTTTATATTTATGTATGCCACTGCTCTTTCATGTACATTAATGTATAATTCTTTGTTCACCATGTTTTTTTTCTCTTTTGTTTTTGTTTCTACTATTTTGTAGCTAGCAACTTTTTTCTTTTTCTCTCTCTCTCTCTCTCCCCCCTTTCTCTTGGATTTTTTTTTTTTTGGCACAAGTGCTAGAAGGGTAAGAGGATTTCTTAGCCCTACTGCTCCATTACCACGTCGCCTTTTTTGCGGCGAGGGGGGAAGTGTTACGTTACGGAATTGTTTCCCGTGCGAGCTAATAGCGAATTGACCCCTTGCACAGGCCCTCCGCCCCCTCTCCCCGCACCGCGCGGCGCCCGTGCCAAGCGCCGAGCGGCTCCCCGCTGCCATTCCTTCGCCGGCCTTCGGCAGAATAACTGTGTTCCCCGTGATTCGCGCTAGGCGCTCTCCGTAAACGCTCACGATGTTTTACTTTAATTGTGTATTGTGCTTAAAGAGGCTTACGCCTACCCAGAATCCTGTCTGCCGACCGCCTATCTCCTGCTTGTGAGTACCAATGAACCTTGCTACCCCTCTGTGTGCTAAGAACTGACATTTAAATTCACTAAACACGTATAGAGAGAGTTAAGAGAAGCTCCCCCCGTTATGATAGAATTAATTAGAGATAGCCAAATACTCATGTGTGTAGTGCCGATGCTGGCCTTTTGTAGAACCCTGTTCACCTTTAATTGAATAAAACCCTTTTTCGTGCATAACAACTGTGTTCTGATTGAGGAAGGAGACCTGGAGATTTTGAGGAAAGGAAGGGGAGTAGGAATTAACAAGCGAACCACAGACACTCGCCCTGGGTTTAAGAGGAACCTTGCTCGCGCCGGCTGTGTGAGCTAGCCGCCGGCTTGTTTATTGCATGTCCTTTCCAGGTTTTGGGTTTAGCGTTGGCCGCAAGTAGCGCCAATGCTAGCAGTACAATAAGCGTGTTTACACGTCAGCGCGTGTGTTTCCATAGAAATCGTTCTAACTCCGTTATTGTTTTAGTTACATCCCTAAACCGAAAAGTAAAAGGTCGACAGTAGTTCAAGTTGTACATCTCTATCAAGTTGTCTATAGAAATATACCTATAACAGGAATCAGCTGTCAGTCGCGTAGTTAACAAAAATATTTTCCCGCGCTAATTTACTACCGGCAGCTCGTCCGCGCTCGCCATTTTTAATTTTTATTAAATATTTTTATATGAAATGATAAAAAAGTGAGGTGACAAAAGTGTTTATTACACATATATACAATAGAATAAGTATTGTTGTTTACATAATCTGTGATTTTAGTACCGTGTTCACATAAAAAACATCACTTGAGTCATTTTTATATATTTTTAATGTTTGCATGCTAAATTTTAATATTTACAAATCTTAATATTTATTTGTATGTTTTGTAACCTTTCTAAAACACTTTTTACTATTCGGCTACGTACAGAAATGTTTCATTTGTAGAGCTTTAATTGTGAAACGGTAATAACACAAAGTTTTCGTAAAATGTCATTTTGTTTGAGACATCTCAAGTGCATATTGGCAAAAATTCGGAGGGGTTAAATGTAAATCTGTGTAATTTAAATTTACGTCAAACCAAATTGCTATTCCAAACATTTTTTTTAAAATTTTATAATTTGTAATATTCGGCAATAAATACATAGAGCAAAATAAGTTGGTAAATATGCATAGAGTCCACCTCACGGATAATACGGAACGTTCGTGTTGTCGAAGTTTGATGCACGGATAATACGGAATATTCCTTTTTTAACTAATAGACAATCAAATATGACATTTGTCGGAAGTACCAATCTTATAAAATAAATTCTAGTCAAAATAAAAACAAAAAAGTACCTAATTCGAACTATTGGGTTGAGATTCAAACTACGAAAGCTGCATGTCATCATAATAAGCTAAAACGGGCTTTTTGGAAGGTGAACCGAAGACATACCAACGCATCTCAGAAAACCAGCCGCTTCAGCCTCCGCCCCAGTCCATGTCAAATGGGACACAAATAACCCAAATGTGCGAAGCAGCCGACGAGTTGAAAGAAAGAAAGGTGAGAGCCAAAAATTTAATTATCACAAATGTGCCCGAAAGTGTCATGGTGAATCAAATGGACCGAATTAAACAGGATAAAGTGGAAGTTTTAAAAATTATCAACAAAATCGATACCACGCTCGTTGAAAACTCTGTCAACGTCTTCCGCATTGGCGCAGTAAAACCAAACAAAATAAGACCAATAAAAGTCATCCTTAATGATCCGTTGATTGTATTAAACGTATTGCGTAGAAAAAATATTGCTCTAACACACACCGATTGCAAAATCTATTCCGACCAAACCCCTCTACAAAGGCAATACCTAAATGATCTTAGACAAACTCTGGCAAACCGTACCCTGGAAGGCGAAGTCGGACTTACCATAAAATTTATAAATAATAAGCCAACAATAGTAAATGTCTCAAAAAACCAAAATCCACCACTGGATATGGCCTAACTAACCGAAAATGCCGGACCAAATGCCCTGATGAAATCAAAATCTATTACCAAAATACACGAGGACTTCGTACAAAACTAAATGACCTTAAAGTAACGGTACCTTTACACGGACACGATATATTTATCCTTACCGAAACATGGCTCGTTCCAGAAATAAAATCTCCAGAACTTGGTTTTACAAACCACAAGGTATTTCGGCGTGACAGAAATCCAAAATCTAGTACCAAATCCAGAGGAGGCGGAGTATTGACTGCAACTAAGGAAAATATATCAGCGAAAAAACTAACCACGCAAAATACCTCATTGGAGCAATTATTTGTACAAATTGTTACTCCTATGGAAAAAATCATCATTGGAACTGTATACATACCGCCAAACTCCGATATCCAAACTTACAAGAAACACTGCGAAGACATTGAATTTCTTCTGTCCCCTAGAACTTACAAAAAACCCTACATCGAAAATAATTATCGTCGGTGATTATAATCTTCCCAATTTAAACTGGACATCTAGTGAAAATGGTTATATTACTAACGAGAGTTCTAACGACCCAGCACGTGAAGTGATAGATATGATTAACTATTTAAATTTGCATCAACACAATTTTGTAACCAATATATGTAATCGTCTACTAGATCTCGCTCTTTCAAACTGTTCTAAACTATGTGTTGAAATGTCAAACGATCAGCTTGTGCAGGCGGATAATTATCATCCCCCCTTACACATTGTCGTAAATATGTACACAAACAAACCCCCACTGAAACAAACAACGCTCAACTTCAAAAATGCCGATTACGACTCTATTAACTACCAACTTAATAATACAGATTGGATTTTCTTGACCAAAAATAGTGATATCGAACAAAATCTAGAAAAACTTTATGAAACATTTTCCGAAAATATAAAATCTTATGTCCCCTCATATATACCTAAACACAGAACATATCCAATTTGGTTCTCCACAGACCTTATACTCTTACTGAAACAAAAAAAAACAACTACACAAAATTTTTAAACTCACTCACCAAATCAACGACTACTCAAACTTCTCAGAAACAAGAAAGAAATGTAAAACACTATCTAAACTATGCTATAAAGCACACATCACCTCCGTTGAGAAAACTGCGCTAGGAACAAAAAATCTTTGGAATTTTGTTAAAAAATTAAACAATGAAAGTACAGACTACCCCCCTACAATGCATTATGATGGAAAAATAGCCAATAGCACCCATGATATTGTTAATTTGTTTGCGGATCATTTCCAAAGTGTATATGAAAGCGAAATATCTGATAACAACGTACCGTCATACATATACCCAAGCACAATACATTTACAGAACTACCTCATTACACGGGAATCATGCTTAAATAAAATAATTTCCCTTGACCCCAACAAATCTGCAGGCCCAGATAACATCCCACCAATATTTCTCAAACAATGCGCATCTGCAATATCCGGTCCACTCACCACACTATTTAACCACTTACTTTCTTCAGGACATTTTCCAACCCGTTGGAAATCTAGTTATATTACTCCGATTTTCAAAAAAGGTGATGACACAGACATTAAAAACTACCGGCCAATCTGCATACAATCAGCGCTCCCGAAAATCTTTGAATCCCTTGTTCTTGATTTAATTTATCCGTCAATATTAAAAGTTATAGATAAAAACCAACACGGATTCGTTTCTGGTAGGTCAACTGCTACTAACCTGTTACTTTACCATAACTATATTACAGAATCTTTTACAAAAAAAAAACAAGTTGACAGTATTTACACAGATTTTTCGAAAGCTTTCGACAAAGTATCACATAAATTATTACTTAGAAAACTTTATGCAATAGGACTGAGAGGCAAGTTGTTGGATTGGTTCTCAAGTTACTTGTCTAACAGAATCTTATTTGTCAAAATTAAACACTCTAAATCTAAGTTATTTTATGCAACTAGTGGTCTACCGCAAGGGAGTCATCTCGGACCCATCCTTTTCCTTATATTCATAAATGATATCATAAGTTGTTTCGACGATGTAGAAGTTCTGCTTTTTGCCGATGACATCAAATTATATAAACAAATATCTAATATAAGAGACTGCCTTATCCTACAGTCAAATATTGACAAATTACACAATTGGTGTGTTGCAAACAACTTATTCCTCAATATCGATAAATGTAAGACACTAACATTTTGTAGAACAAAGACCCCGTTATCTTTTAAATACACAATAAATAACAAAATCTTAGAAAAAGTCAAAGAAATCAGGGATCTTGGAGTTATATTTGACACCCAATTAAATTTTATAAACCACATACAAGAAATAACCAACAAAGGCATGAAGACACTAGGATTTATAATCAGAACCATCAAAGACTTTGATTCACTAGAAGCTATTAAAATTGTATATTTGTCACTAGTACGCAGCTTGCTGGAAAACAATTCAATCGTTTGGTCCCCATATTATCAAATTCATATAAAAAATATTGAACGAGTGCAGCACAAATTTTTACGATTTATTAACTTCAAGTTACATATACCTATTCAACACATTAACTATACATTCTTACTAAATTCACTTAAATTGCATTCCCTAGAAAACAGAAGAAAAATAATTGACCTAACTTTTTTGTTTAAAATTATTCACTCCGAATTAAACTGTTGTGAACTCCTGCATCTCATTGACTTTAAGGTACCAACCCGAGCGACAAGGCAAAACATATTATTCTGCAACAATAATTCTCTAACCAACTATCACACACATGCATCAATTTCTCGACTTCACACACTAGGGAACAAATACACCTCAAATATCGATGTATTTAATATAAGTTTACCGTTATTCAAGAAATATCTGAACAATATTTTTATGTAGAATATTTTGATATCTAAAGAGCATCACCTAGGGTCTATTGCATATATTTGTGTATTTCTATATTAATCTACAATGTAAAAACTTGTTAACGTTTTCTTTTTATGTATCTTGCATTTTGTCATGTATTATTCATGACATTTAATCAGTCACCTGTAAATTTTGTAATTGCTAACATACCTACTAGTTTATTTCTATGTCATTTACATCTTAGAAACTTTCTCTTTTATTGTAATGCACTATCATTCCTAAATTTATCTGTATGATGTTTACCGACTAGTTATATTTTTATAGTTTTTTATTTTTATAGTTTATCTTTTTTATTCAAAAAAACTGTCTCTGTATTATAATCTTGTCATGTAAAAGCCCATCAGGGCGTTGAAAATTAATAAATAATTTTAAACATCCCAGGTTTTGAATGGTTTGTTTTGGCAAGGCAGGGTTTGCAAGCGGGTATGAGTAATTATTCTAATACATTTCTTTCCATGTTCTACTGTTAGAAATACAGGTACAAACTTGTCAATAATGCATTCACTTTATTTTATATGACAATAATATTTTTTCTGTGATTGGCAGCATTGATTGATTGTCTTTGAAATGTTAAATAAAAAAGATAAATATAAAATGGTGTTACTGCGTAATTGAATTAATTTAAACAAAATTATAATGTTATATGCATATTTTTTGTCTCCCCGACATAAATACTCACTTTTCGTAATAATAAAGCTAAAACTAACTGTTTAATTAAAAAAATATTCCGTAAGTAAGCGGTTTAATGCATAAATAATAATAAGTTATTTAATAATTATCATTTGCTCGCAAATAATTGCCAAAGTTGCCACTACAAACGTGAAAAATTATGTACTAATGGCTAATCTTTTATATTTTAAGATACAAATAAATATTAGGTCCTTACATATGAAATTGGCGTTTTTCCATACTGGCAACATTGATCTCAAATATCTTCTCTTTGTTTAGGAATTTCAAATTCAAATTTATACAGCTATTTACTCATGTATTTGTGTTTCGGAAATTATAATTCATTTGTTTTTTCCTTAATTGTTTTTTTTTCTTTGTGTTACTTAGTTTACAAAATGGAAAACTTGAAATATCGCGTTATTCTATTATCACGAGTACGAGTTCCACCGTGGCACCAGTGCTGCAGAAACGGCTCGAAGGATTAATGATGTGTATGGCGACGGCGCCGCAAAAGAAAACACAGTGCGTTTTTGGTTCCAACGTTTTCGTTCTGGAAATTTCGACCTGCAGAACAAGTCCCGTGGACGCCGGAGACCAAAGTTGATAATGAAGAAATGAAGGCTATTGTGGAAGCGGATTCTTCGCAAACTACCTCCGAGTTAGCTGCAGGCTGCGGTGTTAGTGATAAAACTGTTTTAATCCACTTGAAGCAAATTGGGAAGGTGAAAAAGCTTGAAAGGCGGGTACTTCACGAATTGAGTGAAGAAAATCAACAAACGCGCGTTAGAACGCTAGACCACACACTGCACAACAGACGGCTACCAAATTAGAGGAGCTTCAATTGTAATGTATAAGACATCCACCGTACTCTCCGGACCTTGCCCCAACAGATTACAATTTTTTACGAAATTTGGATAACTTCTTGCAAGGGAAAAAATTCAACTACGATGGGGCAGTCCACACCGCCTTCAAAGATTTTATTGATTCCCGTCCGAATGGTTTTTTTAGTAAAGGGATCGATGAACTACCTATGATATGGCAAAAGTGCATAGATAGCAATGGTTTATACTTTGATTAAATAAATATATTATATTAAAAAAAAATCGACTTTATGTTCCTCCCATACGAAACGCCAATTTCATATGTAAGGACCTAATAAGGTGGCACGTATCCATACGAGATATTACTATACATTTTGATTAAATATACTATTTTTCAGTTTGATTTGATATTTTGGCCTGAAATCCAAGGTTTTAGTTTTAAAATATGAAAAGGGCCACGCAGCCGTTCACCTTAACACTTGCATGACATAACGTCGCTAATCCGTACCAGCTGAACGTCTCCGTTTCGTGTTTCCATATCCTAAGCGCGGATTACCGGAATCTTAGCTCAGCAAGTCTCAAGCGACACTTGTTTCTCACTCATACATCACTTGCTTTTAAGTGCCCCGTGGATTTGTACACAAATACTGAGCAGTTAATAATAATTGATGGCGGTAATTCATCACCGGATCGATTCGAGCGACGTTTGGAGAAAATGTCTGAGGATTGGAACTGTTTGTTATTGGCGTAGCTCCATTTCAAACGGTTGTCGATCGATCACAGTAATCGGTGGAAATTATTGACATGAATTGATTGTTTTTTCCTGATCGAAAAAATATAAAAATATGGAACATGATACTCAAAATATGTCTACGTATAAAATCACGTTACCTGCACAATTTTATTTGAGTATGGTAGGGTAGGTAGGTATAAATATTTTTTTGCAATTACGCAGGTATGTATACAAAAATTTCTTACTTATATCTAATATTTTTTCTGCCTTGTTTTAAGAATTATTTTTCGAACAGTTCGCACATTAAAAAGTATTTGTTAAAGCAATAAAGGATTCAGAGAGAACAAAGGAATCCTCTTTAACGAAAATCGGAAAGAATAACGTGGCTACAACGTCATTATGACATGGAAAACGCCAATGTCTGGTAGGACGGCTGTCACCAACGTCGCCCATCGTGACGTCAATGCCGCCGAATTCACGAATATAAATGAGCATGTTGTCGTTTTGGCGGCAAATTGAAAATGGGACGTTTTTTATCGTTATAGAAAATTTACAGTATTTTTTTCGAAAATAAAAAGTACGTTGACAATACCCTACTAATATCTTATGCTTTATTATTATGTATTTCAATATTACCTAATTTTCAAATAAATATCTGTTCTTCATAAATCAACTGGCAAAAAAGTTGTATGAAGTTAAAAAATTTCAAATTTTGATTTGCGTTTAATTTTTTTTTTTCAAGAAACATATTGTAATTTTGATTTGTCCTTGGGTTACCTGCCGTTTCCACAAATTAAAGTGAAAACATCTGTTTTACTTGGGTTTATTCAAAACTGGTCTAAAAGCAGATATGAAATCGATTTTTTTACCTCTCCATTAGTTTTCTTATTCCTCAGAAAAGTTACACTATATGTATAAAAATATGAATTAAGTTCAAATATTTATGTACTTAGGTACCCAGTAGTTGAATAAATTACTAAGAATGATGTATATTATATTATCTGGTATAAACTGGCGTTTTTATTATTAAAGATGATATATAATATTCCGCAGTGGCGTTAATTGCTTTATTTCCAAAAGTAGGCTATATATAGTTAGTTGATTTTGTTTCGTAACTTTTTTTATGTAGGTCGAAATCTTGGAGAAAATATATACAAGAAGGGAGTCCTTTTTCGAAAATTGAAGATTTTCAAAAAGTACTAGTTTATACCAACATTGGAAAAAATTTCAGTCAATTGCATAGGATTTCCAAAATCGATAAAATTGTTTTCCTATTTCAAAATATATGTATACAAAACATATTTATTATACAATACGTTTACAGGAATTAGTAGAACAAAATGATTTAAAATACATTAACATTCACTTTCAGTTATTTATTTAGAATATTTTGTTATTACTTACTAACATTTAAGGTGATTTTACACAAAAACGGCGCTGTACAAAATATCCAATTATTATTGTTATTAAGGCTCTTGACTAGCACTCCGAAGGTCGCGGGATCGAATCCCGGCGTGGCAAGTAAATTTTATTTGATTAATTTGTGTTATTTCACAATTTATTAATTTCAAATAATATATGTATAGTATATTTGCGGCACGTACCAGAGTGGAAGATACTCTCAGTATCGCCCTGGTCTAAGACCACCATTCAGAATTGAAACGTTACTTGAAATGGCATTAGCCGTGTTTGGTAACCAGATCTGAATAGCCAGGTACTTCCCCACCTTCCTCTTTCCTATCTCCTTCCCCTCCCCACTACCTTCAGCCTCACAACATACCCCAATTGGGGATGCCATAGTCCCACTGGCTCCAGACAGGAGCAGTTGGGACTCTTGTGCGGTATTCATGTAAAAAAAAAAAAAACACTGATTTATTACTGAGAGCTGGAATTCCTTCGCCATATACAAGAGCCTTGTATCTTTATAGTGAGGAAATGCTTATATTATTTTCCTTTACAACCCTGTCTAACGCAATAAAAATGTTTATTTAAAAAAAATCACTATTTAAAAACGATAAAAAAATTATGCATCCGATTTTATTAAATCCTCGGCCAAATTAAATCGTGATTTTGTTTTATCGCCGACGATTAATTTTTTTGTAAAATCAAGCTTGTCTCCGATCATCAATTGCTTCAAAATGACCTCGACGCACTCAATAATTGACGTACTATAAAAAAATTGAAAAATGTCACGCTTTAAGCATCACTAATAAAATTTTAAGAAAATTTTCCTGGGTTATTAGTGGTGACCGGACCACTCAACAATGTGCAACTTTATCACTCCTTTGAAAAGTCATTAAAAGTGAGGAAAAATACTTGGTTAAACAGGTTACGTTATGTTAAATTAATCAACCCATAACAACTGTAAAAGATACCTCCATTATTTTTTTTGTTTCTCGTTAAATCTAACTAAAGGAGAAAAGTATTTTCTTATACTCAAAGATAACACTGTTCCTTTAACAGTTTATCTTTAGTTAAAGATATTTTGTAGCATTTGTAATGCCTTACAGCTGACATTTGGAAAAAATATGAGAGCTGTTTTAATAATTTTATGATAAACGCGATGAAAAATCCATCCAAGTTTTTCTTAAGCGGCCAAAGAAAATACGTGCGCATGAAAATCTATCCACAGAAAATTTGTTTTAATTGCTTTCATTTTCTTACCTCAACCTCTTTACACTCCGTCATTCCCGTAATCTATTCTATGAAAGAGTGTATTCGTTAAGTTACCCTTTTGAAATAAAAATGCATTACCCGGTACATGTGCGCTGCATGGAGATCCATTTAAAAATGATACTCAGAAGTTTGGCAAGAATCCAAAGTAATTATACTAGAGATAAGAGGAGGAGTCTGGCATCTCGTTACAGCTATTTAGATGACTGGTCTTTCAAATGGAGTTTAAAACTGTGAAATATATCGTCGGAATGTCGCAAAACAGTTAACGTTTTTGTTGATATATTGAACCACGAGTTCTCTTGGTTGATATGAATGCGACTTAAAAACAGTTGTGTTCATTTTATTTATTTTGTTATAAATTTAAATTTAAAAAGTAGTTATGACGTCAATTTTTGTGGGGATAGACAGTCGTCAAGTTTATGTACCTTTTGTAGATTGAGACGACAATAGGTGAGCCGTTCAATTCTTCCTCCACTCAATTTCTTCCTATGCCAGACGCCAGACAAGATTGAAATTTGTCCGCGATAATACTCGTACCATTCCTTATCAATGAATCAGTACAATAAATGACATAAATAACATTGCAGAGTGTAATCATTGAATAAGTAAGTGTTCATAGTTGAAGTTATGCTGCTACATCACACAAAATAATGAATAATAATGATAAAAATGAGAATTTTGTAATTATCCTTATACAATCCTGTCCTTTAATTGTGTCATTTTGAATATCATAAGTACTTATGTATTGTTTTCACGAGCATGATATTGTTTATCTTGGAACAATTCAGAAGTGACCAAGATAAGTGAATATCCCAAACATAAATGAAATACACCGGAGTGGGAATGATATTCCTTTCCCGTATGCTAAAACAATGTATTATCGCCAAATTACGTATCAGAAGATTGGTTAAAACATTTAGACGATTAAGATACATTAGAAAATGGATAAGAAAGGAGCCAAAAATATAAGTTATAGCTCGGAAAATTAATCTGTCTGACATAGATCGGAAAATAAATTGGGTGCAGTCCTGAAAGTAGATTTATTAAATCATATTCTAGACGTGAGAGTCGGCGTAATAAACGAAAGGTTATTAATATATAAAAATGTAGGCTATGCAGGTATGCATAATTAGTTAATTTAAATTAATAGGCGAATTTGAACCAGTAGGAGATTTTCAAACGTTGTTGGGTTTTTTGTAACCCGGGAATATTTGTCTTTCTTTAAAAAAAGGATCAAAGTTTGTACAATGGTAGGGGCTCGTTCGGTACAGTCGTCTTTGTCTTATCATCCGATCCAGGGAAAATGCGAGTAAGTTTGGTTTGTCAACTGCAAAACGATAGAAAAAGTTTTGCTTCACCTACGTTCTAAGCACATAGTTGGGCAAAGTACTGAACTAACTATTAACAGTCTAGAAGCAATCTAGATAATTATATGGTCCTGGTATAATCTAGGGTCCTAAGGAAAATGCTCGAGATTAAATGGAAATACTTTAAATCCGATGCATAAGTTTTGAACAAGGCCAACTGAACACGGAAGCTGACGGCATTCATAGTGAGACATGTAACTATCTTCCACCAAGAGTTCTTCAGAAAATGATGTCTGATAAAAGAGAAGGAATAGATATTATAATATAAGAAAATCAAAAGCCAACGACAAGAGTTTCTGTGTATTAATAGCTATGAATTATGAGGTTTATTTATTATTTTTTTCTCATTAGCTCCACACAGAAATAAATATGTTCCCTCAGGGCATATGGCTTCTTTGGTAATGCTTTTTGAAAGGTATTTTTAGAAAAGGAAGGATATGAAGTTCTAGGAAGGAAAAGGAACGAGGGGTGAATTGGATTTAGTATGGAGTAACGAACGTAAGAATTTAATTTAACCGTCCCACTGCGGTGCAAAGCAATATTCCTAGAGAGTCCTACTGGAGAGATCAAAATGTCTTCCTCGACAAGTCTCTCCCGATCCGGCCTTGACACGCAGTTGGTGGGCAAACGCATCAGCCACCGATACCCGGACAAACTGTGTGATGATCTGTGGCAGAGGTGTTGGTTATCCAATAAATGCTATTTTACACTTATTTTATCTTATGTGAGTGCCTTCTTTACATTAAGTGCGTATTCGGTATATATTTTGCCTCAGAGTAAGTAAAAATTTAGCCATCAAATCATGTGTCCGGAGTCAGTGGGTAAATGGCATCCTCGTTTGTAGTACATTGTGAGACTGAGAAGCTGTACAGAAGAGAAAGAGATGGAGAAGGAATGGTTGGAAAGTATCAAAATTGTGCTGTGTATAGGTATTGTGGTAGGTATGTAGGATTGTAGAAATATCGATATGAAGTAACGCGTACGACCGATTATTAATATGAGAGTGTAGAATGTATCGGGGCATCTCCTATCCTTTTCCTATATTCCTCTTCCTCTCCCCTTCCAATAACCCAAAATTAATTTTAAGATATTAAAACTTCATTTCCGATGTACTTTAGCATAAGAGACATCTGTGGCTTGACTTCAGTTCATTTGTATATTTAACACTGTATGTTATGTAAAACCTGTTTGTTTCTTACAAATAAATAAATTACACATGTAGTACATTCTTCAACATTTGTCCATTCTTTAACAAATGTCGTTAGTAAATATGCTTATATGTAGTTTTGAGATGTCTCAATAGATTTCAGTTAAAATTTCGTAGAAGAGTGTCGACTATCGTCGTTCGTGTATAATGCACGAACGGTTACGGAAATGGCCGATGATACACGGAATTCAGGTTGGTTCCTACAGTGCGGGTTTTCCAGCTTCATCATTTTCTTTTTCTACCATTTTATTTGTTTCTTTAACCTTCTATGTCTTTCCATAAATATATATATGTACTATGAATTTTTGCAGAATTTTCAATTTCACTTTGAATTTGAATTTTCGCTGGTTCGTGCAACCATGTAATATGCAATTACTTTGATAAAATGTTTTGTTTCCCTAACAACATAAATAAAAAAAAATTACTTAGACCATCCAATTGGACGGACGTCTGGTGTTTCCTCGAGCATTTTAAAGTAGTTACAATCACTGGGATTGAAGAACTTCTGGCACAGCCGTGGGATATATACTCGTATTTCTGATGGCTCGTTGCATTCTCATATCTCTCGATATGTTGAATGTTAAATAAATATACGACATTCTTACGTTTATTTTCATCCACTTCATAATTTGATCGATGAAGTCCACTAGAAGGTGTGTTTTATCCTTACTACTGTACTTCCACTGTCTAATATCCAATCGGATCCTTTGCATCCCGAGAAATTAGATGTCCTTAGACTCAAGAAAAATGATTGATTGTGGGCTTAGGCTAATAAACTTGGCCAAAAGTTATGAATATACGTGCACGGATAGTGCGAATAAGGTTAACACTGCATACGTAACGAGCTTAAGAAAAGTCTTGAGCTATTTTACGGCATTTCAACAGTATTTAAAGTTGCTACATAATTAATCAAATAAACGGAGCACGGTTTCATCTGAAACTATGAAATATGCACCGAGCAGCAAGGAGCAACCATTTTAAAATACGCTGCAAAGGGGATTAATGCATAAAGTCATGCCATGAATTATTAATGCATTTAACCATCGGAATACAAAGAACCGTTTATCGGGTATCAGTTACATTCAATAAATTACCAATGGCTCTGAATTTATAATTTATTACGTCATTGTATTATCCATGTCAAAAGGTTTTCATGTATTATATATGTTAACATTGGCTTCTCGCACAAGGATCTGAGGAAAAAGGATTCCCTCAGGGCCTGTGCTATTTTTGGGGATGTTACGTGGAGAGTCTTTTTAGATAAAGAAATGAGAAGAAGTTCTGTGAAGTAAAAAGTTATGAGGGATGGGTAGGAATCTGGGGATCAATGTGTCCAGGAGTGACGGACGTATCAATACATTCCTCTCACTACGGTGCAAGGCGATGGGTGTAGAGCAAGGGTCGGCAACCTTTTATTGTAAAAGGGCCAAATATTTTATGTGGGGATTAGTGCGGGCCGCACTTGGATCAACGTCATTACCAGTGTACCTGATATTTGGTGACTTAGCAGGAGTGCCCGTGTTCATGGGGTGAGGTATGTCCAGGTTTGGCGCCAGATGCGTCTGCCCACCTGCTGCGTGGCGGGCCGGATCGTGAGAGGGAGGTCTTTTGACCTTTCCAGCCGGACTCTCTTAACTCATCGCCTCGCACTGCAGCTGAAAGGATTGATTCATCACTCCTGGACACACTGACATCCAGATTTCTACCACTCCTCATACCTTTTTCCATCCCAGACCTTCCTATCCTTCACGGAGACCTTAAAAAGACCCTCCACGGAGCATCCCCTAAATTGACATAGGCCCTGGCCTCTGGGTAGAGCTATTGTAAAAACACCTACAATATTTGTATGCAAAAATTTTAGTTTTAAAAATAAAACGCTTTTTGTATATTTTTACGACATTTATTGCAGTTAATAAAATCAACGAGATTTTTGTGGTTGTATTTGACTTGCAAATTTTCTTTAATTTGCATTTGCATTTTTGACGTAGAGATGCGTAGTATTGCGTCTAAATATGAATCCGATAACCGAGAACAGTGTTTGTTTTCTCGATAATTCAGAAATGAAAAAGCTTGCTCACATTTTTTTTTACTATTAAACATAGTAATTATTTGCCCAGCAAACCACTTTACTCCTTGTAGTTTTCAGGATGCAAATCTGCTTTCAAATTTAAATGACATGTGTTATGAGTGTTATGACCAAAAACCATCGATAATAGAAACAAGGGAGACGGATCATGCACCCAGTGTGAAACCCTGCGTACGAAAATATCGCCAACGTTCGCCCATACTGATGCAAATCACTTCTGCGCACAGGGCCCCCCACTTTTCTTTCTACCTACCAGAACTTGATACAATGTCGTAGATGAATAAAATTAAAATCATTCAATATATTTTATTGCCTGAATATCAATAAGGAACTCCATTGAAAGATATTATGGCTTTAAAAAAAATATGTTCATATAGACTATAGACCAATAATCGCTGATTCTTAATTTGTAATTTTTATTTAATAATATTAAACGCAGAGTTTTAAAAAAAATATTAAAAAGTCCATTTTTAATCGGGTCATAAAAACAAATTTTAGTGGTGACGTCACTGTTCGACGTGTCGTGACGTCACCCTAAAGTTATCGTATGGGAATGTTTAAAATGACACAGGCCATCGTATTTAATCGCTGGGAAGGAAACGGCATGAGGGGTGGGTAGGAATCGGGGGATCAATGTTTCCAGGAGTGACGGACGTATCAATACATCCCTCTCACTGCGGTGCAAGGCGATGGGTGTAGAACAAGGGTCGGCAACCTTTTATTGTAAAAGGGCCAAATATTTTATGTGGGGATTAGTGCGGGTCGCACTTGGATCAACGTCATTACCAGTGTACCTGATATTTGGTGACTTAGCAGGAGTGCCCGTGTTCATGGGGTGAGGTATGTCCAGGTTTGGCGCCAGATGCGTCTGCCCACCTGCTGCGTGGCGGGCCGGATCGTGAGAGGGAGGTCTTTTGACCTTTCCAGCCGGACTCTCTTAACTCATCGCCTCGCACTGCAGTTGAAAGGATTGATTCATCACTCCTGGACACACTGACATCCAGATTCCTACCACTCCTCATACCTTTTTCCTTCCCAGACCTTCCTATCCTTCCCTTCCTTAAAAAGACCCTCCACGGAGCATCCCCTAAATTGACATAGACCCTGGCCTCTGGGTAGAGCTATTGTAAAAAAACCTACAATATTTGTATGCAAAAATTTTAGTTTTAAAAATAAAACGCTTTTTGTATATTTTTACGACATTTATTGCAGTTAATAAAATCAACGAGATTTTTGTGGTTGTATTTGACTTGCAAATTTTCTTTAATTTGCATTTGCATTTTTGACGTAGAGATGCGTAGTATTGCGTCTAAATATGAATCCGATAACCGAGAACAGTGTTTGTTTTCTCGATAATTCAGAAATGAAAAAGCTTGCTCACATTTTTTTTTACTATTAAACATAGTAATTATTTGCCCAGCAAACCACTTTACTCCTTGTAGTTTTCAGGATGCAAATCTGCTTTCAAATTTAAATGACATGTGTTATGAGTGTTATGACCAAAAACCATCGATAATAGAAACAAGGGAGACGGATCATGCACCCAGTGTGAAACCCTGCGTACGAAAGTATCGCCAACGTTCGCCCATACTGATGCAAATCACTTCTGCGCACAGGGCCCCCCACTTTTCTTTCTACCTACCAGAACTTGATAGAATGTCGTAGATGAATAAAATTAAAATCATTCAATATATTTTATTGCCTGAATATCAATAAGGAACTCCATTGAAAAATATTATGGCTTTAAAAAAAATATGTTCATATAGACTATAGACCAATAATCGCTGATTCTGAATTTGTAAGTTTTATTTAATAATATTAAACGCAGAGTTTTAAAAAAAATATTAAAATGTCCATTTTTAATAGGGTCGCACAAACAAATTTTAGTGGTGACGTCACTGTTCGACGTGTCGTGACGTCACCCTAAAGTTATCGTATGGGAATGTATAAAATGACACAAGCCATCGTATTAATATTTAGTTGTTGTGTTTATTGAAACATTATTTAGGCCTAAATAATATTTCAAAAATAATGGTATCTCTTATTAGTTTATTTATTAATTTATTTATTTATTTGAGACACAAACAGGATATTTATACAACATTTTTGTGGGTAGTATATATTAAATTAAAATACAAATATAAGTATCCCTAGATTAATGTGTCTGCATTAATCACATATGAATTTTCACAGAAGCAAACTCTCTATTATTGAAAATATCATAAATTACTGCACCAAAAAATAGTAATGCTACTTCTAGGAAGAATACTTCGATTCAAAATGGCGGCAGTTGATCAGCTGATTGCCCGATCCTATACTAATTTTTCAGGAGTGATGACGTCACACAATTCACCATACATACGGTGGTTTTCGGGGGATCTTGAAAAATTAAAACTTTGACAACTATTTTAACTATCAAAACTAACTCTAAAAATAAAAAAAAAAATGTAGTTATTTAAAAATAAAAAAATAAAATGGACTGGAGTTGGACTGGAGTTCTCTATTAGATATTAACAGAATTGGCATGGTGAAAAACCAGTTTTCAGAATCGAATGGTTGCTTGAAATAAATGGCTTCAGCCTTGTTTGACATCAGATCACAAACTATCCCACCTTACCCTTTTCGTCTCCTTCCCCTCCACACTACATACTTTGTTAGGCGATTCCAAGTCCCACTGGCTCCACCGAACAGCGGAGATTAGTTGGGACTCTTGTACATTACTCACATATATCATTCTATAATTGTTGATGTCCACGAATTTATAGATATATATATAAAAGTGGGAGCCTTCAATCTGTAATGTATGTTGAGCGATGAATCATCTTAATGCGATACGACGATTCATTTTCATTCATTTAATATAAGCTTGTGTATGTTCCTATAAATTCAGCTAAGATCATTATTGCACCGATAAATCCATTAAGATCATTATTTCACCCGTGTTCTATAATAGTAATATTATATAAGAACTACCTCCTTCTTCTGGCGTTAATAACACTAAATAATAGAATATAATATGTATAAAATGTGTATGTACCTGTGTATAAAATTTATAAATCCTCAAACTGCTTTGACTCGCTGCAATAAGTTATCTATGTTACGACCTACGGAACTTTGTTGTTTATTTATTTATTTATAAAATACATGTTACATATATTAGACAATTAAGTAGATTAGATTTATTAAATCACCATACTAGGCGGCTGCCTGTTTCATGGTGATCAATTAAAGATAGTATCTTTTTAGTGAAGTCTAGTGTAAGCACATGGTACTAGTATGTAAATTGGTAAAGTTATAATAAAAAATGGAAAAGAGAAAAAGAAGTGCGTAAAATAAACATGTTAATAAAATAAATCTGTAAACATATGGTACTAGTATGTAGTGATTTTTAGTTAAAGTTATAATAAAGAATAGAAAAGAGAAAAAGAAGTGCATAAGGATAGACAATGAAAATATACATATCAATTTTAAATTTTTTATATTTATTTTTATATGTATGCGTGCGTACGTGCATGTGTATATAGGTGCACACACATAAACATACACACACACACACACACACACACACACACACACATATACATGAATACATACATACATACATATTTGGTTTTTAATGTTTTCATTATCACTGACAACAATGGCAAATAAGTATTTTGAAATGTTGGTACTTATGTTAGTTTTAAGTCTCTAACTTTAAGTCACAAATATGTATGTATGTCATTAATCCACTAGTTTTAAGTCAACTATCATAAGTCTTAGTCATAAGTCACTAGCTATAAGTCTTAGATTAAGCCACTAGTTACAAGTCTTAGATATAAGTCACTAGTTATAATTACAAATCTTGGTTATACCAATTTTATTATATGTTAACTTATACTGTACAGCACCCTTGAGGTGATTTATCACAAAACAGCGCTATACTTATAAATTAGCCAATTATTATTATTATTATTTTGTATAAAAATGTAGAGTAAATAAGCATTATGAGAAAATGGGTAAAAAATATGTAAAACACGTTGAAAAAAGTAGACAAATCTGAAAATTAAGCAAACGTATACTGAGGTACATTGCTTACCTTTTGAAGGTGAAATGAAAACAAATAAATACCTAGGTACCTCGTTTGTATATTGTTTCGTGCATATCATTTGTACTTCGAACGAGAGTCGGAAAAAGTCTAAAAAAACTCCAATTAACGTCCGATTGCCTTCCCGTCCAATGATCGCCAAACAACGTTTCCAATTTTGTACATTTTGGCGACGCAATTATTGTAAAAAACACCGTTGCGCATTAATTGAGCCGTGTATTTTGAAAATGGTCGATATTTTCCCTAAAGCCGTGTATCGTCGTGACGTGGACCGTTTGCCCGGCAGGACAGGGAATGCGACGTACAAACTTCTGATTGTCGAAGTTACCCATAAAAACTCGCTGGCAAATTGAAACCGTTACGTATAGGATGGTTGTCCTTTTTCCTTTTAAACATTTTTGTAACTATGTTTTTTCTATCCTTGTCGATTGGTAGGAACTAGTAAATAAAAACAACCGATGTTTATTTTTAAAGGATGGAATGAATATTATACCTACCTGGAAATAATAATTATTTGTCCATACATATACTTCCAATAGTGGGTTACGACCTTTTTCGTGCTAGAAGGATAAAATTGATAAAGGGTTAACCTACACATAATTCTCCGTCAATTTTTGAAGTAAAACTTCTTTACGCACGCTTGACTTGGGGAGTAAGTTGGTGAATGCGTGACGAGAGCGTTACGAAAAGTGTGATCGGGCGAGGCGAACGGTCGGGCCTTTACGCACGCTTGACTTGGAGAGTAACCTGGTGAATGCATGACGATAGCGTTATGAAAAGTGTGATCGGGGGAGGCGAACGGTCGGGCGAGGCGAACGGAAATTGAGAGGGAGATAAAAGTTAGTGAAGTTTTACTTCAGTCGTGTGGTCTAAAACACACTCGTTTTTTTTCAAGATTTTTTCTTTAAAATCGTTTACTCATTTGTAAAATGCCCAATTTTTAAACGATGCTTGCAATATTACAAAACAAAATTTAATATATATTTATACTGATCTTCTATTACAAGCATTTGCTTATGGATGGAAGAGTGTGGTAATGTATTGAAAAAGCTTCTAAGTGATGTCGTCAGATGTAAGCAGGGAAAGTGCTTCTCTCGATGGCCGATAGGGGTACCCATACAGACCCATGCCGACGGGACTAGCTCTGGCGAGTGAGTCCGCCAGATTCAATTTCCCACTGGTGAAGGTAGGTCGTCTGACTAGCAGCAGAATTATTGTAAATACGTAAACTCATAATAAATTAGTTTGTTGTCTAGAACCTGAAGTTATTGAGAAGTCCTCCACAGAACTAATAGTGTTGACTGTAAAAAATACCCAACATAACAAGTGTACAATTGAAAGGGAATAACAGATAACAATATAATATGATACAATTTTCTGATATTTCTGCTATTATAAATAAGGATATAAACAAAATATTTGTTCATATGAAGCGGATACTTTGTGATGTGACATTATAATTTAAAATAACTTACATTGGTATAGTTAATATAGTTACATCCTAATCATGATTATGAAATAAAACGATGTAAACATTTATTTATTGAGTAAGAAGAAAAACCAAAAAATATTACGGAGGATAAAAACAAAGCATTATAGGATTATTCAGGTGGAAATAGAGCAAGCATTTTTTTTGTTGATGATTTTCTAAAATAGTTTTTGAGAGAGTTTAATAATTGTATTTTATCATTAATGCTTCAGGTTTCTTCTGTCAATTTATTAAAGATTCATTTTTCTTGGTGTGTATGCTACTGTAAAATCCCGTAAGTTGGTAAATCTTAGGATTTGCGTGAAAATCTTAAGATTTCCGTAGTACGGGTTTTTACAGTAACATGTATAATGGTGTTGGTCAAAAGAAGTGTTTAGTATATTATATCAATACCAATACCAATAAACTTTTTTTTATTTTAATTGAATACCGCACAACTGCTGCCGCGCACGCTGCTCGCAACTGCCTGGAGCGAGTGAGATTATAGCATCCCCAATTGCGGTATGTTGTGAGGCTGAAGGTAGTGTAAGTATGCTAAAGTTCTGAATGGTGGTTCTACACCAGGGCAATATTGAGATATCTGCCACTCTGAAACATGACGAAAATTTAACTTACATGATTTTAAATTATTAAATTGATAACACAAATTCAATCAGATTAAATTTAATAGATAGATAAAATTGCTAGTTGAGAACCTAACACCACGACCACGAACGCATTCTAAATAACCTCGAAGAAGATTTTTGGAATGCACCCAAAAATTATAATTTTAAATTATTCGTAATAACTTTTAAATTGGAACACATTTAAACTCAGACACTGGCCCTGTTGTAGGTAACTTCCAAGTGGTTAATTTACCTTCAACAAACTGTTTAGCACCATTTTGACTCTCGTTATTCTTTTTGCATCTTCGTTTTCAAATCACGTAGCATTCATTAACCACGCATTTGTTAGAGATGTTTTTTGCAAAATATAAACATAATTGATAACAGAATAAAATTAACGTATTTCAATAAAAAAAATCTTCATAATTTTGTATATATATAAATCGAAATATGTATGTACCTATATGTGTTGCTAAATCATAGTGATGGTTTCTATACAGGGTGTTAAGGGACGTACTTGACTTACTTTAACCAGTGATTCCTGACATTATTTGGAGTAAAAAATGTAAATGAAATTTTGGTCTCCGATGACTTTTTTGACGACTTTTTTTTTCAATTTTTTTTTCTTCAAAATCAAACAAAAAAAAATTCTTTTGCACGTCGTCACTGGTCACTCAGCCGGGTGTCCGACGAACCCCTTACCCCGCCTCCAACTGTTCAAAAATACCATTTTTTTATGTTTTTGTAGAAAAAAAAACATCAAAAATGTCACCGGAGACCAAAATTTCATTTACATTTTTTACTCCAAATAATGTCAGGAATCACTGGTTAAAGTAAGTCAAGTACGTCCCTTAACACCCTGTATATAAAAGTGAGTTATGGCATCATGAAATTATGCGTTGCTAACCATTCATCCGGTTGCGATGAATCTTTGAGGAATTGATTTGTGCAGTGCATGCCCGCGATGGTGTCTATATATATATATATACTGGTGAGCTCTGGCATTATGAATTTTGTATAAAAAATTGCAATAGGTGGCACACAAGCCGTATAAAAACTGTAAAAGTGGATGCAGGAGAACTCGGGAGGGGGGTTTTGGGGACGGGGGAAGTTTGAGAAGGGAACGAGTGAGGAGGTGGGAACGCGTGAGGGGAAGGGGACGCGGGAGAGAAAGGGGAGGCGGAAGGGGAACGGGACGAATGGGTACATTGTATCCCACTAGTGAGAAACTGCCAATCGAAATCAAAGCGTTGCCTGAAATGGCTTTTGTAATCTTTTGTCTCTCCGGCTGTAAGCAGTTGTCCCAATAATGTTCCATTTCGAATGATGAACGTTACCACATCAACTAAATCCAGCCATTTTAATTCAAGTCGATACTGTAAGGACTATCTGCTTGACTTTTTGTCAACGTATCCCCAGGAAACGAATGACCGGATATGCGATAATTTTACCGTACTTAATTTTAGCCTTTTCAATCGAACGGGGTTGCAATTAGGAATTCTTGTTTTGAAAATTAAATCAATTATTTCCTTTCATCACGGAATGTCAATTTGGATACCTATCAGGGTTTAAACTTTTTCAATTCTTTTGTTTATAAACAAATTGAGGTTGTGACATTGAAGTTGTATTGCTGCAAGCATAGAAAAAAGAATATAACTGTTTCTGACAACATCCAATCTGTTCGTGATACGAGAACCAAAGGGCAAAATCTCTTACTTATCCCTTTCGCCAAAACAACGTTTGGTTAAAGAAACTTCAGGTACTTTGCAACAAAACTTTTTAATACACTTCCACTGACCATTAGACAGCACACTAATTACGTAAAATACAAATCAGATACCAAGTTTTGGATCACTATCAAAGACAGATCATATATTAACAATATTTTTAGAACCTCCCAATTCATGCTTTCCCATTGGTACGATGCTGATTGTCCTTGTACTTTTACCTTAAATGTAAATAACATTGTTGTTGTTATTCTAATTTTTGTTTTAAACTATTTTTGCTAAAATGCACCTGCTCTCAACACAGGAATTCCTAGTGAGACAGGCACAGCACAATCACCTACGTAACTTAATAAATAAAGATTATAATAAAAAAATACTAGAAATACCTACCATATAAATTTCAATGAAAACAACCGTGCTACAGACATAATACATTTTGGTTCTAGACTTTTTAGCACGTGATATGTCTTTTTTATACTTGCCTTAAATTATATATCGCCATCCCATTTGAATTTCGTAATCATCGTAAAAACACAGTTTTGCTTGAAAATGTAGGCCCGAATTGGCAGTAAGTTGGCTTGTTGGAATCAGATTTCATGTTTGAATTTTAGCGGTAATTTAAGATTGAAAGGTATTAAAAAAAATGTGCGAACTCCGTACAAGAGTTCCAAATTTTTAGAGCCAATAGGGCTGTGGTATCCACATTTTAGTGTGTATTGTATGGCATCCACCGCATTGTGAGGCCGAAGTGGGGAAGGACATGGAGAAAATAAGGGTTAAAAAGTACCTGGCTATTCAGATTTGGTCACAAAATAAGGCTAAAACTGCTTTAAGATTGTGAAAGGTGGTCTTTACTTCTCTGGATTGTACCAAAAATGTACAAATATACCTTCTGTGTATTAATAAAATTTGTGAATTCACATTTCGAATAAACTGAATTCATTTGCGCATGCTGAGGTTCGAACCCGCAACCCCTGGTTTCGCAGTCGAAGGTCTTAACCATTTGTCTAAGGAGGTAAATCATGAAATTAATAGATGAATATGAAATACCTTTGCCTTGGTTATACGAATAAATTGATAAACTCCCTCAAATACTGACGAACTTTCATCTACATATATAAAAAATCTCGTGTCACGGTGTTTGTGATCGCACTCCTCCGATACGGCTAGACCGATTTTTATTTTTTTTTTTATTTACTTTGGTAGGTATGAGAATGGGTCGTAAAGTATATTTCATACCGCTAGTGATTAGAGTGTCCCTATCCAAGAAGATTTTTCTATTTTTTTGACATTTTTTTTAATTGGCATCAAAAAATACCTATAACTCCAAATTTTCACGCTCCGACCCTCACCCTCCCATTTTTTAATCGCGATTTTATTATTTTATCATTATTCAAACAGAACGAAATTACTGATTGATTTCTTATTAGATTGGCATTCCAAATGACAATCAATAAGTCGCAAAGCCAAACGATGTCTGTTTACCGCTTAGAATTGGGCAAACCATGTTTTCACACGGACAATACGTGGCATGTTCTCGCGTGGGCAAACCATCGAGCTTATTTGTGTTGGCTAAAGACGGACTGACCAAAAATATCGTATACCCAATTGCTCTTCGAAATTAGTATTGATTTTCTTAATTTAGGATAAAAAATGTATTACTTTTTTTCACTTTGCATTTAACTTTTAAGAGATCAAACAATGAATATGTCCGTTACTTTAATGACAAAAAAAAACTGGGCGTACTGTACAGGGCCCGCAGATACTTTAATAGTACACAACTGCTAACCCTGTACAAATTGCAAGTGCGCCCCACGGTTGAATTTGGCAGCCACCTCTGGTCTGGAGCTCCAAAATACCTGAAAAATACCCTCGACTCTGTGCAGAAACGGGCGGTCCGTTTGATAGATTCTCCCATCTTAACAGACGGATTGCAATCTTTAGAGCACAGGCGTCGGGTGGGAATGCTATCCTTGTTTAACCGGTATTACAATGGAAGATGCTCCGAGGAACTAGCATCATTGATCCCTTCGGCACCGGTGCATAGTCGGGAAACACGCCAAACGCGTGCCCAACATTTGTACACAGTTGACATTTGTCACATGAGAACGGGTCGTTTCTTCGACTCGTTCTTGGGTTCAACAGCTCGGCTGTGGAATGATTTGCCGGCCTCTGTGTTTCCTCCTTCCTACAACATGGGTCTCTTCAAGACCAATGTTCATTCTCTCCTCTCCTCAAAAAGACCCTTTACACAGCATCCCAGATGACATAGGCCCTGAGGGAAATTATTTTCCTCAGGGCTTCCTGTGTGGAGTTAATGTAAAAAAAAAAAAAAAATTACATACATTGAATTGAGAAAATGAATGGTTGGTGTTTTTTGTTGTTTTTATTGGCGGTCATCGTCTACAGCGCTCCATTCCTCTTTCTGCCATAGATCCCATCCCCACACCCTTACAATACATTCGTTATTTTTTAATTAACAACCGAAATATTCACTACAAATAATTTATATGGCAGAACAACTTTATCAGGTCAGCTAGTTTAAATATATAATTTTATTTCAGAAAAATATTTTATTTCAGAACGTTCAAAAATTACCTCACAAGATTTAACAATTATTTCTCGTTGAATAAAACTTTGCAAAGTAATAAATAATGGTACTAGTTTATGGAATCTTATCAAAGAATGGTTAGAAGTGTATTTATTTTCCTCCAACGAATATGATACACAGTCCAATATGCCACGTTCGACCGACATTATTTCTGCAAACACAGTGTTCGCTTTGCTTCATAGGTAAACGTTAGACTTGTTTGTCTCTTGTTTCAATATTTGAAAAGATTGGGACGTGGGGGATCGAATACGTACAACGCATATTAGATAAACGAAAATATAAAAATTGAAATATTCTTTTACGTTTATTGAGAAGTAATTATATTTAGTAATCTAATCTATTAGAACCAGAGTGGTAGTGTCTTCACCATTCAGAATCTTAAGAGGGCATTATCAGAGAAAACCAGAAATACGTCATTTTCAAAAAAGATTTTAGACGTATTGACTCTTTTCCACAAAAAATTATAAATGGATTTCGAAAGATTGTTCTTTTATCTAGCATTCGTATGTAATAAATTTTGAGAATTTTTTTAAAATTTTTAGTATAATAAGGTTATTCCATAGGTCGTTGGCAGATTTGTTACATTTTCAAAAAAGTTTTTGTATTATACCACACCCATTTCAAATAATATAATCATGCAGTAAAATAAATCAATACATTATCTAGCAAACGTATGTTTTAGAATTTTAATTTTAGTTTCAATAAAATCATTAAAAATATGTACGTACATGTGTTTCTTGACGAAAATTGGTCCATTTGTGTATTTATTTGCGCACTTACAAACTAATATATTTCAGATTTTTTTAACATTCTTATTAAATTTAGACATTATTGAAAAATGATAAACTACAAAAAGTACACTATTTTAATAGTTTTATCATCACGCCTTTCAGCATGTTTGGATGAAGGTATAAATTAAAGCTAATTTGGATTGAAATAAATTCGGTATTTAGTTGTAATTTTAAAAAGCTGGTACGGAGAATAATTAATCTTTCTCATTGTAACCGCCCTGCACGATCGGAAGAACAACTTTCGACGAAATGTGGATTTTCGTCCGCTGGCTGGTTAAACGCTCTTAATGTTATTTGAAATGGATTTAGCCGTCTTTTCTAAATAAGAGCTGAATAGTCTGAAACTTCCCAATCTTCCTGTTTGGTTTTGAAATGAGAATATGCGTAGTACCTACCGGGATGTTCTTTATCCGGTACCTACCCCTCCCTACCTACATCACCTTGCAGGAAAAGCATTTCGAATTAGGAATAATGACAAAAAAACATAGAAAATTGGAGTACAACAGGAGAAGGGACTACCTTGGAAGTAAATTGTTGGTGTTTTTCGTGTTCGTAGTCTCGTTTTTGAACTAAAAAGAAGATATTTGACCAACTCGAAAGTAAACAATGTTATTGTGGCGATTATTACATCGAGGAATCGCGGTGGGACTGTACAAACTATGTATTTATTTAAGGAACATAAACAGTCTTAGTAACATAATATACATAAGAGGATGACAAAAACAGACCAATTATTGATGTTCACGGATAGGTATTTAGAAATGTAAACTAGAACATCTTAGAAAAAAAAAACAGGAGTAAGCAGCAATTTAAGATAATGATAATACATAGAAGGGGTGAAATGCAGATCCCGCCAATGTGGGGGATTTTAATAAAAATGCACTTTCTAGATGAGAAAAGTGTGGAAAAGTTGAATAAAAAAGAAATTAAGGTGCGCTTGGCAAAATTGAGGGAGATACAGCCGTTTAAAGAATGAATAAAATGACACTTCGTGAACTCATACTACGCCATTTTGTTACTATAATGTTGGTATCTCAGACTTGCTTTAAACGAAGGTTGATACGATTGTAGCCAACTTCGTGTGATATATAATAAGGCGCGTAATTATGGAAAACAGATTTAATAATGGTCACAAACCATGTTACACACACCTGGCGTAGCCGCTAAACTACTTGAAAACTGGGATGTTTTCTTGCGTTGACGCGAGTAGGCGTTATAAAGGGGCACAAACCATGTTACATAAACCATGTTACACAAACCTAGAGGACGATTACGAGTGCTACCAACTTTAAGGTAATATTTTGTTTACAACATGGCTGACAGTATCGGTTCATGAAGTGACATTTTATTCATACTTTAAACGGCTATATCTCCCTCAATTTTGCCGAGCGCACCTTAATTTCTTTTTTATTCAACTTCTCCACACTTTTCTCATCTAGAAAGTGCATTTTTATTAAAATCATCCACATTGGCGGGATCTGCATTCCTCCCCATAGAAGATTCAACAAGTGATAAACCAAAATATAAAAACACAACAATAAAATAAATGAGATTATAACTATACTTCAATAGGTTGCGAAATAGGTATTTGGGCTGGGACGGATAAGGGGAGGACAGGGATAAGGGAAAGTTGCCACGCAGGTAGTTTAAAAGTATTAGGTACAATTAACTGATTAATTAATTTTACTAACTAAGAGGAATGAGCGAGCACTGGACGTTTTTTAAAGAAAAATATTGAGGCGCATCTTCGAACCGGTTCTAGAAAATTAATTTTGGCGCAGACGTTATAACAATGAGCTCTATGATACTTTGTTTAAGGAGCTAAACGTCGCAACATTTATAAAACTGGGAAGACTTCGGTGGCTGGGTCATGTGGAGAGAATGACCGACATCAAGCACCAAAGTCCCTGCTGAACTCGAGATCAATAGGGCAAAGGAGCCTGGGAAGACCAAGACTAAGATGGAGCGACAACGTCCTCAAAGACATATCTATCTTGGAGCTTCTAAACTGGAGAGAGCTGGCACAAAAACGAGATGAATGGAGGAAGATTCTTGAGGAGGCCAAGACCCACCAGGGTTGTAGAGCCAATAGTGATGATGATGATGAGGTACAATTAATTTAAACGTCATGAATATGTGTTATTCGTATAATTATACTGTGATTGTGTTATGTGCTCCCTCGCAGAGGTTCAGTGGTAAAAGAGTGGCATCCATAATTTTCCTTACACATATTACCACCCAATTCCAGCAAACACCATTTCGTATCGTTTCATTGTTAGTATTTGCAGTCCACTTCCAAGTTTTTTTTCATTAGCTCCATATATAGGAATAATAAGATATATGAAAATCATTTCCCTTAAGGCCTGTGTCATCTTTGGGGATGCTGTGTGTTTTTGCTGTGCTATTTTATGGAAAAGAAGGAGAGGAAGTTCTGGGATGGAAAAGGGTACGAGTGATGGGTAGGAATCCGCGATTCGGTTGTGTCCATGCCATCAAACGCCAAGACCTAAACCAACCTTAACCCGTGAATCCGGAAAACCCTGCTAAGTCACCAAAAGTGGCGAACCACTTAACCTATGTGCATTTGAAGCTGTAATTCGTAAACAGTTTCGGTTGCAACACTTCCATTTTACCTTTTTTTTTATTTCTCCAATTCCTTCAGCCCCACAACGTACCCCAATTATTGCGGATGCCATAGTTTAACTGGCTTCAAAGAGTTTGGAACCGTAAAGTTGTTACTTTTTTTTTGATAAACCTTCGGGATAACTGTACACGCTCAATACGAATATTTTTTAGAAAAAACCTTTTGATTCATTTTAATTACTATAAAACACAACTCTTTGTGTTCAGAGCAATGGAAAATACTAAATACGAAATTTTAATTATGTAAAATGAAAATTTGCTTTCATCGTGTGTAATGACAGCTGACAGCCATTCACAATAACGTATTACGTCAGTATTCTGTGATATTTTGTTTTTACATTTTGAATATTTTCATTTTTTCCCCCAATGCAAAGAGTTGTCTTTTAAAGAAATAAAGGTTAACTTTTTTAAATTTTTTTTTCATTGATAGAATAGATAATACATAATATAATCAACAAACAAGTCGTTCTAAGCCAATTGAATTGGCTTGTCAACAGGTGTTTATTTTTAGTTTCATATACATTTTTAAAATTTAAAATTTACATCTTATATCTACAGATTCAACATTTTTTTCACACATACCAATATCAATATAAATATTTTTTTCCAATAGCCAATTTTTAACCATATTTAACCTCATTCATAGAATTACATTTCTTTATAGTGTCAGGAAATAAATTAAATATCTTCGGTATGATGTATTTAAACGTTCTCTGTCCGTACTTATTGTTAAATTTCGGAACTATTAACCCGTCGTTGCGCGTGAATCTAGTGCTGTATTAATCTATGTTCTAATTTCTCTTTATGCTGCGGGGTAAATATATGCTGAATAATAATTTTGTGCCATAGTATTGCCTTAATAGGTAAAATTTTGGCACTCTGAAACAGCAACGGTGTATCATGTCTCTGTTTGAAAATATTGGGGACGACTAATAATTTTACAATTGCGTTTTGTACAACTTGGACTTGTTTCAGATTGGTTATAGTTGTATTTCCCCATATTGTTAATCCACATCTTATAATAGATTCTGCCAGTGACATATAAATTATTTTAAGTGTTTCAATTGAAAGAAAAAAAATTTATGTGTACATTCTGCCAGCAATTGATCTGAGTCTTTTACAGGTTTTTTAAAATATGTTTGTCCCATTTAAAAAACAATCAACTGTAACACCAAGAACACATATTCCGTAACTAATTCTAAGCTTTCACATTTACAATTAGTTGGAATATTTTTATGGATGCCATTAAAGTTGTGAGAAATAATATTAGGATTAAATTGAAATTTGGCATTAGGTGATCTTATATGCATAACTTTGGTTTTTTACATCAAAATCAAAAGGTTTTTTCCCAAAAATATTTGTTTTAAGAGTGTCCACTCATCCCGAAACTTTACACTCTTTTTGATGCTCAGTCTTGTAGATATTTCAAAGCAATTGTTCAGTTGGAATAAGCTAGCAATTCAAAATAGTAAGATCACCACACACCAACTTTCAAAGATTTTTCTCTGACAATCATCAAGAATAGACATTTTTTTCTTGAGAGTTAAGATAGTAATAAATTGGAGTAATATTCACAATTTTCATGAATCGCTCTTCAGATAAATGTTCGTCCCTTTTTTACAAAAACAAACTGCGATCATTTTGATTTTGCGTGGCGATGATGTTGAAGAACGCAATTTAAACTTAAATCATTAATCTGAAATATGGGGCACAAAATGTAGTTATCATAAACAACGCCGAAATTACTAAACAAGCCTTCGAACTATACAAATAAATAACCCCTTCATTCCCTAGAATGTTAACTTCGCCTTGCGTATTTGACCTACATATTAACCCAATCAATGTCCGCCCTCGTTGATATGGGATACCCAAGATTGACCTTCCAGTCTCCTAAAATGACCTCAAGCCGATTAATCTGGCAGACCTACTGTGACGAAATTGATATTACGAGGAAACTTCAGACCATAATAATAATTTGACTTCTGCCGACATTGTCAATAAAACCAGATGATCTAAACTTGAACTTAGGTACCTACTTGATGAATAATTGCGACGATTTGTTATCGAAATAAAAGGGAAGTATTTATTTAATCATTGAAGGCAACATTAGCGACTGTCAAATGAAAATTTGAAACGGAAAACTAAGAAAACATTTGGTCGCATCTAGGAATTGAAATAAGGACCACAGCCTTACCGGTACCATTGAGTTGATTGAGTTAAATACGATAGCTCTCAAATTAGCTCTGCGGTAAAGCAAATCCCCGGCAACTCTGAGGACTTGGGTTAAATTCCTAGATGGTACCGATTCTTTTTCTGTTCTAAATTTTCGTTCGGGAGTCGTTAATATTGTCTTCAATGGTTAAATGTATGAGATTGAGATATAATTCGTTAATTTATTCCAAAAATAGAAAATATTTATATTTTCTTAAAACCTATATCGATTTTAAGAGGGCATTACCAGAGAAAACCAGAAATATGACATTTTCAAATCAGATTTTAGACGTATTGACACTTTCCCACAATAAAATATAAATGGATTTCGAAAGATTGTTCTTTTATCTAGCATTCGCATGTAATAAATTTTGTGAAATTTTGTTAATTTTTAGTATAATAAGGTTATTCCATAGGTCGTTGGCAGATTTGTTAAATTTTCAAAAAAGAATTTGTATTATACCACACCCATTTCAAGTAATATAATCATGCAGTAAAATAAATCAATGCATTATCTAGCAAACGCATGTTTTAGAATTTTAATTTTAGTTTCAATAAAATCATAAAAAATTGTACGTACAAGTGTTTCTTGACGAAAATTGGTCAATTTGTGTACTTATTTGCGCACTTACAAACTAATATATTTCAGATTTTTTTAACACTCTTTTTAAATTTAGACATTATTGAAAAATGATAAATACTTATAATCAAAAAATAACTACAAAAAGTACATTATTTTAATAGTTTTATCATCACGCCTTTTAGCATTTTTGGATGAAGGTATAAATTAGAGCTAATTTGAATTGAAATAAATTCGATATTGAGTTATAATTTCAAAAAGCTGGTACGGAGAAATATTAATCTTTCTCGTTGTAACCGCCCTGCACGATCGTAAGAACAACTTTCGACAAAATGTGGATTTTCGTCCGCTGGCTGGTTAAACGCTCTTAAGGCTTTAAAAATAATCTCTTTATTTACTGTATTATTATTTAGGTTATAAATTCTGAATTCCATGTGAAGTCTGTATCTATTGTTACTCATGCCAGGTCTGAATATCTGAATGTTAGGAATAACAAACTTACAAACAATAACAATCAAACTATAGGATAATCTTTATTATTATTATTATTATTACTAGTTGGTTTCCGGCATGCGTTGCTATGCCATTTAATAAAGATATTGTATCTCTCTGCGTGTCCTTTCCCATTCACCCGTTCCACTCCGCTCCCTCCCTTCCCGCGAACCACCCTCCCGATTTCCCCTCTCCCCTCCCAGGTTCCCCTCCCCCTCCCGGGTCCCCCCTCCTTCCCCTTCCCCTCTCCCCCTTCCAGCATTCCATACATTCAGTCCCGGTACATTCAGTTTTCAAACACCTCGCTTGCCACCTAATGCATTTTTTTATATAAATTTCATAATACCGGAGCTCACCAGTAGTTTTATACAAACCTTGTTCTGACAATAACGAATACAACAAAAAAAGAATTATCCATTTTGGTGCAGTCGTTCGGAAGTTATGCGCGTACATACATTTCGGCGATTCATTTTTATTTATTTAGATAGATAGATGGAATAGATAGAAGATAGATTACTAAGTATAAAATGAAGTCGCTTACGATGTATGTGCGCTTAGATCTTTAAAACTACGCTACGGATTTTCATGCGGTTTTCACCAATAGATAGAGTGATTCATGAGGAAGGTTTTTAGATATGAAATTTGTCAAGGTTTTGTGTAAATAGGTTGAAATACATAATATATCTGGCCAAGCGGCAGCGGGCAGCGTGATGTGGATTTAATTTAACAGTTGGCGTTGATTATAGAGATTTCGTTAGCCACAGCAAAGTGTGGCCGGGTTGGCTAGTACTAAATAAAAGAAACATTACATTGCATTGAGATTCTAATATCGTATTTATTCTGATATCTAGGAATTACAAGTCCATGGGAACAAGACTTGTAATATGATCATTAGTTTTAGTTTGTTTTAGATTCTTCATCGTACAATAGCTGAAAAGTAGTACATTGTTGGCGTGTCGCTGTTTCGCCTTCTGAAGGCATTATCAAGGTTATTTCAAGCTTCCGAAGGTTATACCACTTAATGACGATACATATTTATTATTTCTAGGTATATCTATACATATTGTGATGAATTTTTTTTTGCTTTGATTTTTATTACCTAAACCCTTATTTGATAGATTTCCGAGTAAAATGACAGAAATTAGTCATGGTTATTACCCTTTTAAAGTTTATGAATATGAATACCAAACAAGAGTCCCAACTGCTCCTGTCTGAAGCCAATGAGACTATGGCATCCCCAATTGGGGTATGTCGTGAGGCTGAAATTAAAGGGGAGGGGAAGGAGATAGGGAAGAGGAAGGTGGGAAAATACCTGGCTATTCAGATCTGATCACCAAACACGGCCAATGCTATTTCAAGCAACGTTTCAATTCGGAATGGTGGTCTTACACCAGGGCGATGCTGAGAGTATCTTCCACTCCGGAAAAATTACTGCATTGTTTAAATTTGACTGAAGATCGTTAGTCTAATCATTATGTGAATTATTTCCAAATGAAGATTCATGGGTTTCCTT
Organism: Limnephilus marmoratus; assembly: GCA_917880885.1. NCBI lineage: Eukaryota > Metazoa > Arthropoda > Insecta > Trichoptera > Limnephilidae > Limnephilus > Limnephilus marmoratus. Next base: position 23,988,438 of record OU862923.1, on the reverse strand, counting down.
TCTAGTATAATTAAGTATTTGAAATTGGCTTAAACAATTAAAAACGTAGATATACAGGGTGTTAAGGGACGTACTTGACTTACTTCAACCAGTGATTCCTGACATTATTTGGAGTAAAAAATGTAAATGAAATTTTGGTCTCCGGTGACATTTTTGATGTTGTTTTTTTTTTCTACAAAAACATAAAAAAATGGTAGTTGTTGAACAGTTGGAGGCGGGGTAAGGGGTTCGACAGACACCCGGCTGAGTGACCAGTGACGACATGCGGAAGAAATTTTTTTTTGTTTGATTTTGAAGAAAAAATTTTTGAAAAAAAAAAAAGTCGTAAAAAAAAGTCACCGTAGACCAAAATTTCATTTACATTTTTTATTCCAAATAATGTCTGGAATCACTGGTTAAAGAAAGTCAAGTACGTCCCTTAACACCCTGTATAAGAGTGGCGAGAGAATTATATTTTTTGTTAATTTATGATTTGTTTTTATAAATTAAATAAAAAATATTATTGAATACCATAAAAGAAATAAAAATTTAAATGTAGTTCTGCAAACTAAACTTGATAACAATATAAAAAAAATCATTTAAAAAATTCATTGGCCTATCTGAGACGTAGGAGTCGAAGGACACTTCAGGAAATTATCTATTGAGTGTTCTAAATCTTCATATATTATTTACCTATCGAATGGTGTTATTTTAAAATATTGCTAAGCGCCCTTGGGGTGATATTTCACAAAAATGTTGTTATGGTACGCCCTAAACGACAGAATTCGAGTCCATGGGAGCACCACCGCGGACAGCAACACCCCGCTCCCCCCTGTTTCCTGCTTCCTACCTCCTCTCCTCTCTGCACTCCCGCGCGCACCAACGCGTCCCGCTAGTCGAGAATTGCAAGCGGCCTCGGGAACACGTTACGCTCCCCGGATCGAACACCGAGTTCGCGGCTAATTTCTGTCGACCAATTTGAACGCAATTACATCTGCGATGTTAATTGAAGTACATACGGGTTTTAGCGCTGGTATTCTGCCATGCCTGTGTGAACTTCGGGTCCTGTCCTAGACTCGGAAGTGCCCCTGCTGAACCCGGAAGGCGTGGATCCCCGAACATCATGTAAGCTGTACAAATATTCCCTCTTCTGTTTGTGTCCTTTAACGATAGACTGTAAACCCTCGCGAAAAGCCATCACTCAGGGAGTTTCGTTTCAGAGATCACGAGGTATAAACACGATAGCTAGGTTTGTGTAATATGCATTTCTTGTATTGAATTGTACTGTAATAACCTATGAAACTGTGTTTTGAATTTGCAATACATGAATCTATTTAACTCAATCCTGTTGTTATTCTGCCTCGGCAGGAGCATTTCCTAGAGTGTATTTCCCGGACGACCGTGGGGGAGAGAGAGAGTTCCGAAGCATTCGTGCGACCTGCCCCTGGAATAGAGGGTACTTTTGTCTCTGCTGTGAGCTGGCCTGGGACATGTTAGGGCCCATCATAACAATGTGTAAACTCATTATTTACAAATTAGGGGTGTAAGGATAGTTAATATAAACTAATCCCATCCAGAGCTCGTATGGACGTCATCGATTTTCATCCTCTTCTTTCTCACGCGTCGTGTCTGAAAACTAAAAAGATAGAAGATACTAGAAAGAGACGTCACGTACGGTCTCCTGCTGTGACTAGTACAACACAAAGGCAAATGGTAAAATAAGTCTTGAATTCCCGAGCACGACATGGCACGATCAAGTGGTTCCTGTACTTGAGTTGGGTCATGTGTAAGGTCAATATAGCAGAAGTGATTGTATTTGATGATGTATGAATGTGAATGAAGCAAGGGGTGTATGAACTAGATATAAATATAATAAAAAAAATGGTTTGATCAAAATCTACTATCTCTAAATACAGAAAAAACTTTTGTAATACCATTCACTCTGAATAAAAATGCTACCCCTGAGAATCTAAACATATGTATACACTCATATAATTGTAATCCAAAGTCATATCTATGTAAACCTAACTGCTCTATACTCACTGTTAAAACAAATGTAAAATACCTCGGTGTAATTATAGATAGTAACATAAAATGGAAATTACAAATCAATACAACAGTAGAACGGTTAAGAAAATTAATTTACATTTTTATTGGAATACGCAACATACTAAATATTGGATTATTAAGAACCATCTATTTTTCCCTAATTCAATCAGTATTACAATATGGAATTGTTGGCTGGGGTGGTGCTTTCAAAACTTCTCTTTTGCCTTTAGAAATTATCCAAAGAATATTAATAAAAATAATTCTAAAAAAGCCATACGATTACCCTACCATTAAATTATTTCAGGAATTCAAAGTCCTTTCACTTCATATTATTTATAAAAAAATTACGCTTTTACAAATACACAAAGATTGTCTCAATAATGTTAACACTCTTTTTTCGAACAGCAATAGAACAAATATCCTTGGTTCTCTGACTATACCTCGCTGTTACACCACCACAGCCCAACAATTCTACAAATATATGGGAGTTAAATGGTTTAACGAATTACCCTTGAAATTAAGATTGGAAACAAATTACAAACAATTCAAAAACAATAGAAACTCTTTTTATATAACTTATCAACATAACAACTCAAATATAACATTAGTTATCCCTTTTCTCTCATTATTTTTTATCTCCTCCGCTTCAATCTGTTGTTTTTCTTATCTATTATTTGTTTTGTACATATGCATAAAAAAAAATTATATATATGAACAAATATGATTTTTTTCTTATTTTATGTTAATTATCTATTTTTTGTTTTATATATTTAAAAAAATATTATTTTTCGTTTTCTAAATTGTGTTTAACATGCGTTTATCCGCCCTTTTAACTCGAGCTTTGCTCTAAAAAGGGTGTAAAGCGTATTATTAAATGTATTTTAATAGAAAACTTTATTTAATGTATATAAACATGAAATTGATACTATTTTATTAAATAAAAAATAAAAAAAAATAAAAAATGTGCCAATCTTTTATAGAAGTGTATCATCTTTTCCCACCCCTGCGGGAAATCGGTGTGATGGTCAGTTTATTTACATAATATAATCGTTAATATACATAATCACAATATCTCTACGTACATCACTGCGCGTAATAAACGTGTGCATTCACTTCCTTATGTCTTTCGAAGCAGGTTAAGGTGATCCACTAGTTCACTACTGTGCCGTGGACAGTAGTTCTTCGGTGGACGCCATAGGGGTCACTTTGAATAACCGAATTCGTCGACTAGCGGCCGTATTGTAAAATATCAACGCGAAAATGCATATTTTATTTTATTTTGGGAAGATTGGGTGTAAATATCAACTTTTTTTGCGATTATTATAAAATAAACTGAATTTGCCACATTACACAATAAAACCATATCCGAAAAGGGATTTATAAATAGGAGAGTTTGGACTTGAAAGTGTGTTTTTTAGACTATAACGATTGATGGGGACAGTATACTCACACGCCAATCCCCTATGTTATATGAGAATTTCACGGGTTTCTTTTCAATAATAAGTCGAATAATTATCTGACTCCGATATATTTAAGATTTGGTAAATTATAATGCGACAATAAAATTTAAACCGTGGGTTGAACTATGAGGATAGTAACCTTCGCACACAGCAGCCAGAACCAACGAATAATTAAGAATGATATTTGATAAATTTTCTATTCTGACAGCGACCGGTAGAATGAGCTAGAATGTCAGTGTTGTCATTCTATAATAATATTTTTATGGCTGTTGGCTGCTGTGCTTAGGTACTATCCACATACTTCCCCCCCAGTCGACAGACGATAGAAAGAAGAGAAATACTTAAATGTATAAACAAAAATTGTTTTTAGAATTTTTAAAACAAATAAAAATTATCTTCAATTGTTTACTGGAGCACTCATTTATTAACTCAACATGTTTATGGAATTGGGCAGGAATCTGCGATAGTAATTTAACATTCCTAAAAAGCGTCGTAAGTCTTTCGCTGTTTTAGGTAATGGGAACTCTGTGACTGCTGTTACCTTTTCCTTGATAGGTGACATTCCTTTTTGGGTGATCGTGTGATCCAAGAAGTTCACTGTGTGTACACCAAATTTGCACTTATTTATATTTATAACCAGATCATATTTGGCGAGACGTTTTAGTAGTAAATCTAGATGCCTTTTGTGCTCTTCTTCGTTTTTGGAAGCGATGAGGATGTCATCCAGGTAAACGAAGCAAAAATCCAGGTCTCTTGTTACAGAATGCATAAATCTTTGAAAGCTTTGTGCTGCGTTTGATAGTCCGAATTGCATAGACGTAAATTCGAATAGGCCAAACGGGGTGATGATCGTTGTCTTTGGTATATCGGCCGCTTCCACCGGTATCTGGTGATATGCGCGCAACATGTCTATGGTGCTAAATATAGTAGCGTCAGATAATTTATGTGCAAAATCATTCAGTTGCGGTATGGGATATTTGTCTGGAATTGTCTGGGCGTTCAAGCGGCGATAATCCCCATATGGACGCCATTCGCCATTCGGTTTTCTAACCATGTGCAAGGGGCTTGCCCAATTACTCTTTGATGGCCTGCAAATCCCCTGCTCCATAAGGTATTTAAATTCCTTTTTGGCTGCTTCAAGTAGAGCTGGTGCGAGTCTACGAGCACGCTCAGTGACAGGAGGTCCCTTAGTCTCAATACAATGTATTACATTGTGTCTTTTTTATCAGGGATTTTCATGTTAGGCCTTGTTAAGTTCGGGTATTTGCTTAAAATATTATAATATTTTTGTGATGATGAAATGGTTGAAATACCTGATGAAGGTCCTTTGTAGGTGGATCCTTTTATAAATAAGCCAGTTGACTGATCTGCGATAGTTGCTTTCTTTAGATTTATTGTTAAATTGAAGTGATGAAGGAAGTCTGCACCCAAGATTGGTTTAGACACGTCTGCGACGATGAAACGCCATTTCAATGATCTTCTAAGACCAAAATCCAGTTCAACTGTCCTTGTTCCGTATGTCTTGATAGGATTTCCATTGGCTCCATACAATGTAGTCGGACAATTATCGGAAGTGATATTGTTCCTGTTGTATAGTGGGTTTCTAGGTAAGACGCTAACGTCAGCTCCTGTGTCCACTAGGAATTTCTGTCGCGTTTGTAAATCGTAAATGAAGAGACGACATGTGTTTCTCGGAATCTTGCACGTCCCTACTGAGAGGTTCCGCTGTCGTTTCCCGCATTTTTATTCTAAAAAGAGCAAGGTTGATAACACTTGTAAGCTTTTTCTCCAAATCTGGTGTGGAAACTGCAGTACCCGTCTTGGTTTCCATTTGGCGTTCGACCGCGAGACCCTGACCTCGGCCTTCTAGCGGGGTCTGTTGGTATGATTTCTGGTAAGAAAAATTCCTATGAGGGCTCTGATTTCTTCTTCCTCGGAAGGTATGGGAACGGTTATTTTGTGATAGTTTTAGTTGAGACACTTCTCGTGTGAGCGCTGAAATTTGTTTCTGTAATTGTAGCAATAGGTTAGTTTCTGTGTTTTCAGGTTTTGAAGTGTTTGCTTTTTCCTGATATATCGCGCCACATTCTGTTGATTGGTAGACGTCCGTAATTTTGTCAGCAGACGACGCCAGTTGGTTTATGTCATTATCCGTGAGAGCTGATAGTATTGCTTGGACGTGCTGGGGTAGGCGTTGAAGCCTAAGTGTGCGTACTATTGCGCTATTAGCCAATGCGGGTCCAGCAAACTCCATCATATGTCGCAAGAGACCTGTCGGTTTTCGGTCTTCCAGTTGTATTCCAGTAAGAAGTCTGGTTAATCTTTTTTCTGCTGAATCCTGTAATCTGTCGATCAGTGCAGCTTTCAAGGTTGGATACTTGTCTGTCGTGGGCGGTTTTGTGACAATATCGCTGACACACTGTAATGTTTGCGAATCTAGTGCTGCGATGATAATATTATATTTGGTGAAGTCTTCCTTTATTCGTGAGTTCATAAACTGGGCCTCGGTCTGTATAAACCAGAGCGATATATTCTCCTTCCACACTGTAGGTAGTTTGACTGAGACGTGGTGAATTGCAGGTTCATTTTTGCTTCCACTTGGTGATTCCATGTTTATTGAATTTTTCTTGGAATTCGTATTGGATTTATTTGATTCCGCTGTAAGCATTGGTATGGAGGTATCTTCATTTGTTGACATCATAAACTATTCCGATAAGTACGAGCTTAATGCATAAAAGGCGTGAATAAAAAAGATTTCGCAAATATTCAAATGTAAGAAATGTTTAAAATTATTATGCCATACAGTTAAAAACGTTCGCATTACGCATTATAAATACATACATTATAAAAACATCGCAATATCGCATGTAAATCAATAGTTAAATATTATTATGCCATACAGTTAAAAAAGTTCGCATTATAAATACATACATTAAAGGATTAAAAGATTAAACTTTGAATTTCGCTGACATCTATGTGTCGATTGTAACAATTTTAGCTAAGACCGCTGTTTTAAAAATTGATCTAAGACTCGAACCATTTTTGTGCAGAGACTTGGGATTTCCAATTATTGATTATCATACTTCATCACCTAAGGTGAAAGATTTTAGAAAATAAAGTAATATAATTTTCAACAAGATTTTAAATTGTTAGAAGCTTTAAATGTATTTAATTACTGTTAAGCGTATTTTTAATTCACAGGTCTGCTTTTAAAAATGACCACTTAGAACAAATGATTAAGCACATTTGAATTATTGTAACATATTATTTTATGTGACATTTTATCGAAAACGATTTTGAAATGAGGTTATAAAACGAGATTAAATGAATCTTTGTTTAAACAATTACGTCTGCCTGGTCCGTGATGCCTGATGAATGCTGGTGCCTGGAGACTTGGTGTGGCTGTAGTCAGTCGATGGCCTAAACCGCATGCTTTCGGCACACCGGTAGAATCTGCTCTTCTGAAGCTCTGGCTGGTTGGTGATCAGGAGCCATTGATCTGCGCTGGCCTGCACAGCAAGGTTTCACCGGATGCTCAGCTCGGACTTCCGTAGATCCTTGTTTCTGAAATTGTTTTTGCACGCAGTTAATGGCCATTGAAAGAATGATATTTTTAAAATGATTAGTTGGGAATATTCGATAGATATTGATCGTAAATTTGCATAGGGATTCACAGATTATGCTTGCATCCGAATATTCGGAGTGTCTACCGATGTAATCTTGACTACAACGGAGATATACAATTTTTAAATTTACTGAGAACATTTAATAACAAAAATGATATGAGATGTAGAATAATTATGATATTTTAAAAATGGGTACTTACAAAACTGTCTCAGGAATCTTGATTAGCCGTTGGATCCGGCTGGCTGGTGTGCAGGATTGTGACATTTTTAGAATTATATTTTAGTCGTGTAAAGTCGAGGGTCACCATTTATAACGATTGATGGGGACAGTATACTCACACGCCAATCCCCTATGTTATATGAGAATGTCACGGGTTTCTTTTCAATAATAAGTTGAATAATTATCTGACTCCGATATATTTAAGATTTGGTAAATTATAATGCGACAATAAAATTTAAACCGTGGGTTGAACTATGAGGATAGTAACCTTCGCACACAGCAGCCAGAACCAACGAATAATCAAGAATGATATTTGATAAATTTTCTATTCTGACAGCGACCGGTAGAATGAGCTAGAATGTCAGTGTTGTCATTCTATAATAATATTTTTATGGCTGTTGGCTGCTGTGCTTAGGTACTACCCACAAGACCTTATACTTTATTTTTTTATAGGCTTATTAAAAGACTTATAAAAAAATGACTGATATTTTTTAGGGCCAAGGTATGTTCTACACGCAGTATTTAATTGAAGCATCTACAATACTTCTAAGCGATCAAATTTTCAAAAAAAAACATATGATTTTGCATTATTTACTATGACTTCATCTTAAGTACTTAAGTACCGACGCGTGGTCTGACAGACACTTCGAGCGTTCGAAAAGTCTGTCCCACAAAACTAAAACGCATGACTGCTTACAAATGTGACACTCGCATGAAACACGTGTGCTTTCAATGCAGCAAGCCTGGGTACAAAGACCATTTGCAATATTTAATAGTTCCTACAACTTGATGTCTTGTGGTTTCTCATAAGACTGCTGATTATTTAAGTTTAATTTATTTTCATAGTTTACCTAGTTACTTAATCTTAAGAATAATTTATTTTTGAAAAAAAAACAGTTTTATTAAAATACATTAAGATTAAGATAAAACACATTTTGTTTTCCAAAAAATCGACCGCTGTGATTTTAATGTTTATAATTATTAATATAATATGTGTAAATCTTTGTGTTTTGTTTTACATACAAAATTATAGATACACAATCAATATATAGAAACAATGTTTTTAGAAAAATAAAAAGATTTGAAGTGCGCATCCTCTCGATTCTTCCTGAATAAAATAGTGAGCTCTGGCGTAGCGAAATTATGCATTGCTAAACCGTTCATCCGATTGTGATGAAACTTTGGGGATTTGATGTATGCATCCCCTTGATTATTTATGTATAAAATAGTTAGCTCTGGCATAATGAAATTATGCATTGCTAAACATTGTTCATCCGATTGCGATGAAACTTTGGGAATTTGATGTGCGCATGCCGGCGATAGTTTCTACAATAGTGAGGTCTGGCATCATGAAATTATGCATTGCTAAACATTGTTCATCCGATTGCGATGAAACTTTGGGAATTTGATGTGCGCATGCCGGCGATAGTTTCTACAATAGTGAGGTCTGGCATCATGAAATTATGCATTGCTAAACATTGTTCATCCGATTGCGATGAAACTTTGGGAATTTGATGTGCGCATGCCGGCGATGGTTTCTACGATAGTGAGTTCTGGCATCACGAAATATTGTTCATCCGATTGCGATGAAACTGTGGGGATTTGATGTGCTCGTCCCCTCGATTCTTTCTGTATTTTTTTTTAATATTAAAACTAGGGTGGTCTAGAAGACGTCACGTTGGTACCTAAAGGTAATTAAAGGTTAAGAACCCGCAAAAATTTGTTTAAGTACCATATATTCTAAGTTCAACAGCTTTTGAATGTTATCTAAGGTAAGAGGTTTCACGAAAAGTGGCTCCACACGGCAACACAAAGAAGGCGGGAAATGACAAATTTCCCGGCCATTTCATCAGTTAAAAACCTACCTACGTTGGCTTGAGAAATTGTCTTTTAGTACCAACAATGTATACAAGACTGCTCTGTACCTCTTTGTACAAGTATCTACTTGCCTTAATAAATTCGCCTGTCTTACCTCGAATTATGTACGCTTCGTCATCGGAATATTTTTCTTGTGGATTATTTATTTATTTTATTTTATTTATTTATTTTCGGGAAATCGACAGTTTACATTTTTACAGTTTGTACATGTTTGTATAGCCTAATAAAAAAACAATTAACAATTAACAAGTAACAATTAACAGCATAATAAAAAAAATTAAATAATAAATTTATAATAAAGCAGTATGAGATCAAAAATTTTATAAAACAAAAGATTAAGTATATAAAAGTAAAATTTACATAAAACATAAAATATCAATACATTGGTAACCATAAGAAGCCAGATTGTACATATAAATCAAATCATAACAGAATTAAAGATAAACGATAGAAACATAGACACATAACATATTATGAAACATCAGAGAAATACTCTTTTATGTACCTCTTATATTTGGTAGGTTCGGAATTGAAAATGTCCACCTTGGATAATATGCTATTGTAACTATTACATAGTCTGTTCAGACAAGAATTTTGCTTGCAGTTTGTCTTGCATTGATCAACCCTGAACAGGACAGAAGAGCGTGTTGTACGCGCAGGTACATTAAATTGAATTTTATTTAGCAACTCTGGGCATTGAATATTATTGTTAACTAATTTATACAGGAATATTGCATCCTTATGATGCCTTCGTACACTCAATGAATCAATTTTAAAGTATGAGGCTGCCTCTGCATAATTATTAAATCTTACATATGACTTGTAACAAAGATATTTGAGGAATTTGTTTTGAATTGCTTCAATTTTGTTCGTATGGATTTTATAAAATGGAGACCAAACAACTGACGCAAACTCCAAATGACTTCGTACGTAGGCAAAGTAGAGTTGCTTAATGATGTTGATACTATTAAAAAGTTTTGTGTTTCTCATGATAAAACCTAACATTTTAGCAGCTTTATTTGTGATTTGTTGTATATGAAGGTTATATTGTAGTTTACTATCAAGGGTTATTCCAAGATCACTGTTTAATAATAAAGTTGGTTGTTTTCAGGTGGAAAAAATATAATAAGCAGTAATTGTTGAATGAAACACTAGCATATATTGAATCATTTGGCGGGTAAGAGATAAGCCGCCATAGCTCAGTGGTCAGAGCATTCGACCGGCAATCGAGAGGACACGGGTTCAAGTCCCGTTGGCGTCATGTATCTTTTCTCGGAAGATTTTTCAATGTGGATGAGTGTTTCAGGCAGATCATTATTGCTTATAATAATTGTTACAATTTTTTCCATTAACTTACTGAATATTGTTAGTTTTGAAATCGGCCGATAGTTTTTAACATTATTTTTTTCACCATTTTTGTGGATTGGTGTTACATAGGCTCTTTTCCATATTTCAGGTACCGTGCCTTCGTTCATTGATTTATTATATATAATGCAGAGAGGTTTTGCAAGTGTTTCCGCGCAATTAACTATAAAGTATGAGGGAATGTCATCACACACATTATCTGGGATATGACTGTTTATAAGCACCCACCAACTAATACAAATAATATTCATTACATCTATCCGCACCCCTATTATTGCTTTCACGCGGTGTAATAATTAATTGATTAATTTGTGTTATTTCACAATTTATTCATTTAAAATAATATATAGTATATTTGCGGCACGTTCCAGAGTGGAAGATACTCTCAGTGTCGCCCTTTTTTTGTTTTTTTAATTGAGCTCCACACAGGAGGCCCTGAAGAAAATAATTTCCCACAGTGCCTATGACATCTTTGGGAATGCTGTGTGGAGGGTTTTTTTAAGGAAAGGAAGGAGAGGAGAGTTCTGGGAAGGAAAAGGGTTTAAGGGGTGGGTAGGAAACTGGGGTTCAGTGTGTCTTGGTCATCCGCCTCCAAGACCTAGACAAACCTCACCCCATGAACCCGGGCACCCCTGCTAAGACACCCCTGGTGTAAGACCACCATTCAGAATTGAAACATTGCTTGAAATGGCATTAGCCGTGTTTGGTGACCAGATCTGAATAGCCAGGTACTTCCCCACCTTCCTCTTCCCTATATCCTTCCCCTTCCCACTACCTTCAGCCTCTCAACATACCCCAATTGGTGATGCCATAGTCTCACAGGCTCCAGACGGGAGCAGCTGAGGCTCTTGTGAGGTATCACTATAGAAAAAATATATATATATACATATAACTAGTTACTTTGCAGTTCTATGAATTTTCCTCCGACATCATAAGATTTATAAGAACGTGCTCATATACACACCAACTTAATTTTTATTTATTTCCAATAAAGAATTGTACGATTTTTCAAAAGAAATCTCACCATCGCAATGACAATTCGCTTTTCAAACTTTATTACACCCCGGTAGATACCTACCTACCATAATATTGATTATTCCGATTTGACAGCTTGTAGTAGAAACTACGGTCAGTAGTAGTAGTAATCATAATAATAATAAGGCCAGCATTTTGACCCGGAACCGGAACGCAACAAGCAAATTTAGCGCAATGTGCTAGACATTTTCCAGTTTTTAGATATTAATAATTATGCATTTGTTTGTGTTATAATGAGGAACATCGATAAATTAGAGGAACTAAATTATATATTTATGAATATTCAATCTTAAAAAAATGGGAAAAACCGAATCTAAGCGCTTCGGTTGAACTACGATGTCACAAATAACCTCGTATTAAATTATGTGTCGAATTCTGAGGTAAAATCTTTCAGCCGACAAGTTTAAAAATATATAACTTTCATACAGAAAAATTTAGAATCGCGCATTTAACATATTATGGGTTTGGTTCCCACTCAGGTAGCACGCGTTCAATCCTTAGCTGGTTAAGTCCTCCATCAATGCGATCATACCTCATATGTCCTCATTTAATTTGGGAGGCGGGAATGGGTACCGCCGCCCCGGGAACCTTTATTGGATAACCAACACCTCTGCCATAGGTCACCCCAAGTGGTTCGCTACGTTTGGTGATTTAGCAGGGGTGCCCGGGTTCATGGGGTGAGGTTTGTCTAGGTCTTGGAGGCGGATGACCAGGACATACTGAACCCCAGATTCCTACCCACCCCTTAAACACTTTTCCTTCCCAGAACTCTCCTCTCCTTCGTTTCCTTAAAAAAAACCCTCCACACAGCATCCTCAAAGATGACATAGGCCCTGAGGGAAATTATTTTCCTCAGGGCCTCCTGTGTGGAGCTCATGTAAAAAAAAAAAAATACGTAATATATCCGAAATTCATGCATCATGTGGAACTGCTAAAGGAGACAAATTATCAAAGCCTGGAGACCAGGCGTAATGCCGGACTCATGACAATTGAATTAAAGTTACTAAAAAACCTTATCGATTGTCCATATCTCCTGTCATGCTGTGGCTTATTCGCTCCTGATAAATACTGTCGAGCTCGTAGCCATGCCCTATTCTGCATATCGCAGGGTTGGACAGATGTCATGGCTCAACACAGCATGACAAGAGGTATGACATTGCTTAATGCCCTACCAGCAGATATAGATGTGTTTAATATCACTATACCATGTTTTAAAAAAAATAGGTACATGTATTGTTAGTTGTAAGAAAATTGTACCATAATTGGACTTAACTGTCTGTCGTACAGAAAAAAAATTTAAAAAAATCAAGACACAAGTAATATTTTCCGCTTACTGCGGTGGTAGCAGGATTTTAACAAATATAGTCAGAAAAAGTTTGTCTTTAAAAAAAACGCAAACTGTGTTTTTCATTATATTTTAGGCGTACCCCTGGTTAACTATAAAAAGGGTACACTTTTCCAAACATTTTTTAGTTCTAACAAGTTATGGAAGTAATGCAATATGAGTTCATGTTATATTTTGCTCGTATGACCACATTTTGATGTAAAGTAACTGAAATTCGATGTACCACGGTGGTTTTTGAACTCGCGACCTCTGTTTTCAGAGCTAAGGAGCTAGATTCTCTGCCACTAAGGTCGTAAAATGACGACCTTTTTCGTCCTTTGCCACCCTTTGCGCCGCCCTTTTTACCCTCAGGTGAGGAAGGTAAAAAACCGCAGACTGTCTAGGTCTGGACGCTTAGGTATTTTATTTAGTGCCTTCCAAATAACACATTTGGGTACATTCTGAAACTTAAATACGTAGTTGATTAAATAATAAATAATCCTGAAAACGTGTTACTTAAATGTTCGTAACAGCTGCTGCCAACCCATTTATAAATGATTTATCCATTATGGTTGGTCTATCCTATGCGCTTTGTAGCGGCAAAACTTTTTTTGTGTGATACGCAGTTTTGTCGGTGTTTATTTAAGAAAGGTGGAATTTGTAATATTGCTTTGGCAATTGTGAAATGGTTCGGTATTGTGATGGATATTGGAAATTTTGTGGATTTTTAGTGATTACTTCAGTGAAATTAATAATATTACTAACTATTTACTTTTATTGACGCCTTTCGATTTAAGATTTCAGTATCGCAAATTAATCAAACCTTGTAGGTAATTGTGATTAATTTAGCAAACACATAAAACTACCAAATTATAAAAAAAAAATTTTAAGCGCCCTTGAAATAAATAATGTTCTTGATTTAAATGTTCATAATATATATCGATCAAATTCCCAGTTAAGGCACCGTTAAATAACCTAAGCTGTGGTTTCCTAAGAAAACGATGCCATTGTCTGGCGACATTAATGCAGCGGGGGATGACTTCACACAAATGTGGTCCAATAATAAAAAAAAAACAGATTCTAGTTTGTTTCCTAGAAAAATTGATTGATATGTTGATTATGGGCGGAACTTCGCGTCGAATGACAGCCGCCATAGCGGTGACCAACAGTGTTTTTTCTCGTTCAGCGGTGAACATGTACGGTGAACGGTAAAGTGGTATTTCTATTCCATTCTATGTCGTTTTTCCACCGCAGTACATAATCCTTATTTGACAACAACTCTTCTTGTAAATCCTCACCGCACCACGTGGAGAGATGAAGGAGATAAGAAAAGAATGGTGAGAACTTATGTATAACACGTAAATGGCTATTTCGATCTGGTCATCGAACAAGACTTTTGTCATTTCTTCTTCGATTCTTTCACCTGGGCGATTCCGAGAGTATGTATAACTCTGAAATGAGCAAATACATATTTATCAATGTATACATATGCACAATTTATTGTGTTTCATAATTTTCCATCTTCTTTGCCATGCCCGCTGGCAAGGTGGTGTACGTCAAGGTGCTCATTTGGGGCCATCATTATTTAATGTGTTTACAGGGTGTTAAGGGACGTACATGACTTACTTTAAGCAGTGATTTATGACATTATTTGGACTAAAAAATGTAAATGAAATTTTTGTCTCCGGTGACATTTTTTAAAAATTTATTTTTTATACAAAAACATTAAAAAAATGGTAGGTGTTGGACAGCCGTAGGCGGGATGAGTTTTTGGTCGGCTAATTGGCTAAGCGACCAGTGACGACATGGAGAATTTTTTTTTTAGTTGGAAGAAAAAATTTTGAAAAAAAAATCATCAATAAAAGCCACCTGAGACTAAATTTTCGTTTGCATTTTTTACTCCAAATAATGTCAGGAATCACTAGTTAAAGTAAGTCAAGGACGTCCCTTAACATCCTGTATACATTACAATCGCAAATAGTTTAATACGCTAATTACCTAGTACATGAAAATGATTAAAGAATACATTTAGTGATCAAAACTATTGAAGACTTCATTGAATTGCAAGAGTACCTCCATTGTTTTTTTTTGTCTTCTGTGAATTGAATAAATTTGTTATAAATATCTCAAAATGCCACAAATTATCATTTTCACGTAACAAAAAAAAATTCAGTTGAGGAATTTAACTGGACGGATCAATGAAGTAGAATCTATCAGGAACCTTCGGGTTACACTCGATGTTAAATTCTAACTTATTAAAGAAGTCATCAACAAAGCCACCATAACGCTGGGATTTATAATTCTCATATCAAAACCTTTTCGTACATAAAGAATATGCATTCCTTTTTCCACCGTAAATATCCGCCCCCACTTAGAACAATGCATACTAATATGGTCTCCTTTCTACCAATATTGGAAGAATTGAAAGAAAAACAAAAAAAATTGAACACATAAATTATAAACTAAACTTAGCTTTTACAAATTACACCGAATCAATTAAATTTCAACGAATCAATTAAATTTCACCGAATCAATTAAATTTTACCGAATCAATTAAATTTCACAACTTCTACTCTATTCATACACGACGTTCAATTTTTTATCAAATCTTGTTATTTAAAGTTCTGAATAATGGTTGGGACTCGCCAGAGCTTACAAATTTACTAACAATTCATATACCGTGAAGGCCTACTAGAACAAACATTAGAAAAAAAACCCGAATATGTGCCCAATTAAACAAAAAATTTCACAACATGGACACATTTTTAGCAATAAACTTTAGAAATATCGATCAGAAATAACGTGAGTGAGTGTGGAATGTAACCTATATTCATCTTCCTCTTTCCCATACCTTATTAGTTTTAAAACATAGTAAAACTCC
Organism: Limnephilus marmoratus; assembly: GCA_917880885.1. Classification (NCBI taxonomy): domain Eukaryota; kingdom Metazoa; phylum Arthropoda; class Insecta; order Trichoptera; family Limnephilidae; genus Limnephilus; species Limnephilus marmoratus. The sequence continues at coordinate 23,972,621 of OU862923.1, read as the reverse complement.
ATCTCCATGCAAATTTAGCAAAGGAAACTTTCTTGGCTCGACTTCAATTAACTTAATATGAATGTTAATCTCTGTTTATAAGTTGTTGTTTCTTATAAATAAATAAATGATTATAATTTTATATTAAATAACACCAACCGATTAAATAAAATTTATTTACGCATGATTTTAATCCGTGACCTTTTAATTCGCAATCGAGGACCTTAACCGCGCGACCACGGAGGTTATCTATGATAGGGGAATAGATAGAGGAAATACCATAAATGAACTTTACAAATATTTACTCGGATCTAATGACAATGTACCTAATGTACCTAAAATTGCGTTTTAGGTTTTGCAAAAATATTTTGCATTCAATTAATCCTTTATATGACCTACCAAATCCTTTTTTCTGATCAAACAATAGACGTGGAATTCTCATCAAACTGAAACAAGCTGTAGATACAAAACAAGCACGTGCTGCCACTGTATCAGATGTGTTGATAGAAGTCCTAGAAACAAAGTGTATATATATTTAGTTTGACACTTATAGCGGCCGTACGTGCGCTGTTTGTGTTAACCCTTACAGAGGCGTAGTGGGAAATGGTGACAACTGTGCTGATACGGGGTACTTAAATATTATTAAAGCTGCGCTTTAAAATGTTTTTCGCTATTTGTGATAGGATCGCCAGAAAATGCTAGGTCCTTTATTTTTTTAACATAACCTAAGTATTCCTGTTGCTTGAAGCCAGACATGACGGACACCCCCATTTTTCAAATATATCTGAACAAAACTTGAAACAGATCAAGACATAGAAAATAATATTTTTTTTACGATAACATCCTCAAATATTTTTCCCATATTTTTACATTTCTTTCGGGAATTTTGTCATTCTGAATCAAATATGGGGAGGAGCTGTGGAGGAGGAACTTTATAAATACTATTTTTATCTGGTCAATTAATTAAGAGCGTTTAACCAGCCAGCGGACGAAAATCCACATTTCGTCGAAAGTTGTTCTTACGATCGTGCAGGGCGGTTACAACGAGAAAGATTAATTATTCTCCGTACCAGATTTTTAAATCATAACTCAATATCGAATTTATTTCAATTCAAATTAGCTTTAATTTATACCTTCATCCAAAAATGCGGAAAGGCGTGAGGATAAAACTATTAAAATAATGTACTTTTTGTAGTTATTTTTTGATTATAAGTATTTATCATTTTTCAATAATGTCTAAATTTAATAAGAATTTTAAAAAAATCTGAAATATATTAGTTTGTAAGTATGCAAATAAATACACAAATGGACCAATTTTCGTCAAGAAACACATGTACGTACATATTTTTTAATGATTTTATTGAAACTAAAATTAAAATTCTAAAACATGCGTTTGCTAGATAATGTATTGATTTATTTTACTGCATGATTATATTATTTGAAATGGGTGTGGTATAATACAAAATCTTTTTTGAAAATTTAACAAATCTGCCATCGACCTATGGAATAACCTTATAATACTAAAAATTAAAAAAAATTCTCAAAATTTATTACATGCAAATGCTAGATAAAAGAACAATCTTTCGAAATCCATTTATAATTTTTTGTGGAAAAGATTCGATTCGTCTAAAATCTGATTTGAAAATGTCATATTTCTGGTTTTCTCTGGTAATGCCCTCTTAAGAGCCATTAACCAGCGGCCGAGAATTTTAATTTCGTCAAACGATGATCTTGCAATCGTACCCTTGTAACTGTACAGGTTGGTTTCTATGGAAAAGATTAATTATTCTCTATACCAGCATTTTAACATAATAATTAATTATCGATTTTATTTCATTAAAAAGTTGCTTTGATAAATACCTACATTCAAACTCGTGATGATAAAACTATTAAAATTATGTACTTTTTGCTATTATTTTTTGATCATAAGTATTTATAATTTTTCAATAATGTCTAAGCAAAATCATGATGTAATTTTTTTTTAAATATAGTATTTTGTAAGACCGTAAATAAATAGACAAACTTAAGTATTTTCGTCACAAAACAAGGGCGCAGATATTATTTTTATGGTTTTATTTGAACTAAAATTAAAATTTTAAAAAGTAGCTTTCAATCAAATAATTTATTTTATTGAGTTATTTTACTGTATATTTATATGATTCTCCTACAAAATTTTATTTGAAAATTTAACAAATCTGCCAATGACCTACTGTAAAACCTTATTGTAATAAAAATAAACATATTTCTGCAAAATTTAAAACAGATAAAAAAACACTCTTTCGAAATCAATTTATAATTTTTTGTGGATAAGAGTCAATACGCCTAAAATTATAATTTAAAAATTACATATTTCCGGTTTTGTCTGGTTATTCCCTCTTAAGCTAAGTTCATTACAAACAACCTTTCGAATATGGTAGGTGGTCTATTTCACCTTCGAGTGTCATTGAGAAATCATCCACTCATGTGCGGGTTAACACTGTTAATTTTACTTGATTTAAATATATTGTAAAAAAAAATTAATATCAATTTAACCGATATTAGAACCGGTAACATTAAGTTTCAGAGCCATCTAGATTACCGATCTCTCACAAAGTTCGTAGTCATTGAAGACCTCTGCAGCATAAAATAAAAAATAACCGTTTTTTTTAAATCTAAAAAAATAACATTGTAACATTGCCATATAAAAATACTTGTTATTTACGTATTTGGGTAGGTACCTACCTAGAGTTAAAAATAATAAATATTTGAATTCGTGTTGGTAAAATCAACACTGAAAATATTTATAGTTGGTAATTTATACACAGAGACAACTGACGTGAGATTTTTCCAAGAATTTTATTTCGTGTTTAAACAAACTTATAGCTGTGGATATAAAAATTAGATGTATTTCGTGTTTATTTTCGCGTAAATAAATCTAAAACAGTTTTAAATACAACAAAGAGAGTGAGAGTAACTATAAAAAACTAAATTCATATTTTTCTTGGTAATTTGATTAGAAAACACGTTCCGTGTAACTTCGATCTGCTGCCAACCAAGAAGTATTTAAAAAAACATTTTCCTCCTGAAAATAGTTTATTATTTATACATTAAACCGCTTACTCTTTGATATGGAATATTTTTATTCAAACAGTTAGATTTAGCTTTATTATTACGAAAAGTGAGTATTTATGTCGGCGGAGACCAAAAAAACATGCGAAAAATATGCATTTAACATTTTAATTTTGTTAAAATTAATTCAGTAACGCCATTGTTTATTCATCGTTTTTACTTTAACATTTCATAGACAATGCTGCGAATCATAGAAAAAATATATTTGCGTAAAACAAAGTGAATGCATTATTAACAAGTTTGTACCTGTATTTAGAACAGTAGAACACGGAAAGAAATATATTAGAATAATTACACAAACCCGCTAGACGGCTAGACAAACCCTGCTTTGCCAAACAAACCATTCAAAACCTGGGATGTTTTTAAAATTATGATGAAACGCGAGTTTATTTTGGAGAATTTATTTTATAAGATTGGTACTTCCGACAAATGTCATATTTGATGTCTAAAAGTTAAAAAATGAAAAAATGAACATTCCGTATTATCCGTGCATCAAACTTCGACAACATGAACGTTCCGTATTATCCGTGAGGTGGACTAACTGCATAATTACCAATAATTTTTCATGTTTCTAAACGTCCTTACACCCTAAAATAGGTTTGTCGATTTAAACCATAATTATTGACAAGGGACAAGTTACAACGATATACGCGTCCTTTGCAATATCCTAACATCGCTTTAACCGTAGCGGAGGTTTCTCGAACCCGCATTAATATTTATTAATTAACCATTGAAACAATATCGGTTTAGAAGCCTGGTAAGTAAATCACCTCTTCGATAAGCTCAAAGATATTCAAATACAGAAGATAAGCTGTAGTAGTTCACGAAAGCAAAGTTCGATCAATATAATTGTGGTCATATCAATTGCCAATCTTCTGACTGTCATTATCTCAATAATGAGCACCTTGCGTAACATTGTAAACATTTTGATGGTTGAAATCTGTTCAATATTTTAACTATTGGTCTATTAATCCACAAAATTTCAAATCTAACGTGAAATTTTAAAACTGGATGTTCAGATCCAGAAAATTATATTTACACAGATTTTTGATCGTAGCGCGTTTTTTTTTATTTTTTTTATTTATTTACTAAACTACAGAATATATTTTGTACAAAAATTTGAGTAGACCCACAAAGCTGTCATATGGCAGCTTGTCTGCAGGTTCTAACAATTTAAATATTCTTAATATAATATCTAAGAAAAAATTTGTAAATACATAGTTTTAAGGAAACATTAGAATAGATCACATAGTAATATTAGATAATTTAACTTACAACTATTAATATATAAGATATTTCAATATACCTGCCTAATAACAAGATATGTAGGCTGCTATATTAAGATATTCAAAGATACATGGAGTTTTCGTTCATTAACCATAGTTTTATCGTTTTAGGACTTAGTTTCTCATTTTTTTCAAATTTAATTGTTTTTATCGATTTTATTAAAAATCACTGGTATTAGATATTCAAGAGTACGGCTTCCATATTTATTTAATATTCGAGGAGTTTTTAGGCCATTTCCTTCTCTAAATCTTGTGGTATGTTTGTGTACAAGTAGGAGTTTGTAAGGGCTTTCCCCCATATTATCCATAATAGTAGTGAAACAGAACATTTCAATCAAGAAATCTTCAGATTTTAAATCTAATGCTTCTAACATTATAAAAATAATAATAATAATGTTTATTTCAGGATGTGGGGAGAATAGTGCAATCATACAACTCTTTTTTTATTATTTATTAAAAATATCAAAAATTATAATTTTTTAAGCTACAAAAATCGCAATTCGTAGGAAAACCGTACGCATATTATGATTTACTAATTAAAACTGATAACACGCAAACAGATTCACTCTTAATTAAAACCAGAATTGTGTTCAGAATGTATTAATGAATGAATTTCGGTTGTGTATTCATCTGCTGATACATTTCGAAAGAGACCATTATTTTATTCAAGTGCAGTTATAAAATTCTAGTTGCAGACTATGTATGTGCTGCCAGAATCAAAGATAAACCATTTTACTATTCTGATTTAATTTAACGCGTCTAATCATAAAGTTGTACATATTTACACAACAAATAAAAAAAAAATTGAAAAGAATAGAAAAAAAAATTAAAACATAAAACATAAGCGATAATAGAAATAAAATAAATAATCAATTATAATGTAGGACGTGGTCTGGAGTGAGCTCGGGCCCAGCGCTCGCTCAGGAGTGGCGCTTGGTGCTGGAAGGCTGCGATCACCACTGTGTTATCGGAAATCGGAAGCCATTAGCCGCATCCTGGCTCCAGTGACCCGGTGTCTCATCCGGCGAATCCGTATAGTCCTAGCTCCGTAAACATTGAAGATGCGCTGCTGTATCTTCTGTATCCAAATATAATTCTGCAAGCATCATTATATTGGATCCGGAGTCGTTCTATTGAGCTGGTTCGGTAGTGAAACCATGTTTCTATGCCATGTAGACCGTTCGACGAATAATTGTTCGATTTCGGGCGAGTAAAGAACAAGTTAGCCTCTCAAAAACTGGGCGTACTGTACAGGGCCCGTAGATACTTAATAGTACACAACTGCTAGCCCTGTACAAATCACAAGTGTGCGCCACGGTTGAATTTGGCAGCCACCTCTGGTCTGGAGCCTCAAAATACTTGAAAAAACACTCGACTCTGTGTAGAAACGGGCGGCCCGTCTGATATATTCTCCAATTTAATAGACGGATTGCAATCTTTAGAGCATAGACGTCGGGTAGGAATGCTATCGCTGTTCTACCGGTATTTCAATGGAAGATGCTCCGAGGAACTAGCGTCATTGATCCCTTCAGCACCCGTGCATAGTCGGAAAACACACCAAACGCGTGCCCAACAATATGTACACGGTTGAAATTGGTCACATGAGAATGGATCACTTTTTCGACTCCTTCTTTGTTCAACAGCTTGGCTGTGGAAGAATTGCCGGCCTTTCTACAACATCAAGACCAATGTTCATTCCTTCTTCTCCTCAAAAAGACCCTCCACACAGCATCTCAGATGACATAGGCATAACACAGGCCCTGAGGGAAATTATTTTCCTCATGGCCTCCTGTGTGGAGGTTATGTAAAAAAAAGTAAGAGCCCGTTCACACTTCCGTCGTAAAAACGGAGAGGGGTTCCGTCGTCACGACGGAAGCCCTAGGCCCCTGTTCACACTTCCGTTTTCAAGACGGACCCTACTCTACGAAAACAACGACCAAAACATTTTATCATTCTTCAGTACGGCCGACAGCAAAAACTTTCCCTTGAGGCTGCCATAAATAGTTGCTATAATGCCATAATAGGTGCTATTTGAAATGTACAAATACCTACTTAAAAATAAAACAATTTAAATAATAAACTTTTTCTTCGAATTCGGTAAGGGAATGTATTGATATAATTCCAGCCATAAAATTACTTCAGGGGTCGGACCTTATTTGTTCAAACCGTGGGAGAATATTGTGTTTGCATACTTGAAAAGGAGAAAGTACGCGAAAATCATTCAGCAATTATTATAACTAAAATCACTAAAAAACATGAATGATATGACTAAATATTTTCTTGAGATTAAATAGAAAAAATCGCATTCTGGAACGAACATATATATTATATAATAATATTACAAAACGCCAAACGCGCGCCCCATAAAAACACAAATTGCCTGCCGCCTTGCGTCTGGGAGCGGGCGGTGTGGCGGGTTCAAAACGGATCCGTCGTCCCGCCGTGTAGTGTGAACAGCTCCATTGAAATGTATGAGCCAGCGCGTTCCCTTCCGGCTTCACGACGGACGCTCTGCGTAGGCGAACTCTCCGGCGAAAAAAAACGGATCCGTCTTCGCGCCGGATCCGACAAGTGTGAACAGCTCCATAGAGCCACTACAGCGGCTAGGGCTTCCGTCGTGACGACGGAACCCCTCTCCGTTTTTACGACGGAAGTGTGAACGGGCTCTAACAATGCACCAATAATATTTTATTTTGTCAGACCAGTAGTTAGGTGTTTTTTTTTTTTTTACATGAGTTCCATACAGGAGGCCCTGAGGAAAATAATTTCCCTAAGGACCTATGTCATCTTTGGGGATGCTGTGTGGAGGGTTATTTTAAGGAAAGGAAGGAGAGGAAAGTTCTGGGAAGGAAACGGTTTTAAGGGGTGGGTAGGAATCTGGGGTTCAGTGTGTCTTGGTCATCCGCTTCCAAGACCTAGACAAATCTCACCCATGAACCCAGGCACCCCTGCTAAATCACCAAACGTAGCGAACCACTTGGGGTGACCTATGGCAGAGGTGTTGGTTATCCAATAAAGGTTCCCGGGGCGGCGGTACCCATTCCCGCCTCCCAAATTGTGTTAACCGTACGCGGCGATGCTTGCGTCAAATCTTGAATGCTTCACCTGCGCTCATTCCTCAATTGAATTAGCTCGTGTGTAGTGAGCCCTACGAAGAAAATAAAAACTGAAATAACTTTTTTTAATGGTTTTCGTATTTTTTATTGGTAATTATGTAATAATTATTATTATTTTTATTACTTTTATGGATATAATATCTCACTTTCAGAAAGGCGCCTGTTGACCTTCTGATGAGTGACTATGACAGTGTTTACGACTTGTTTCACGTACTCAGATAGTGATATAAATTAATTATTTATTATATTTTTGAATGTAGCTATTACTTTGTGGTTATTCATTATAGAAAAATGAAATAATTCAACTTTGTGTAAACCACTTATGGTTTCGGAACAAACGTTCCTTCGTCAGGGAAAGCTTCTACTAATTTGACAGTTTCGAACAATGTTTTATTATGGTAGGGGTGGAGTCGTTGCTAGTTAATAATGTAGATTTGGTGGGTAGGTATTAGTGTAGAGTGGGTGGGTAGGGGAACAAATCCATGATTGGGCTATATGACAATATTTTTTGTTTGTTGATAATAGATTCATTATTTTTAAGGGATTTTTTAATTTCCAAGGCTTCTAAGTTATCTAAACGTTTTCCTTTATGATTAATATGAAGAATATTTATCCCTGCATTTTTTTCAAAACTATGGTTATTTTCAATGATATGGTTAGCAATCTCAGAAAAATTATTATTATTAAGAGGGCATTACCAGAGAAAGCCGGAAATACGTCATTTTCAAAAAAGTTTTTAGACGTATTGACTCTTTTCCACAAAAAATTATAAATGGATTTCGAAAGATTGTTCTTTTATCTAGCATAGTTATGTAATAAATTTTTAGAATTTTTTTAAATTTTTAGTATAATAAGGTTATTCCATAGGTCGTTGGCAGATTTGTTAAATTTTCAAAAAAGTTTTTGTATTATACCACACCCATTTCAAATAATGTAATCATGCAGTAAAATAAATCAATACATTATCTAGCAAAGTTATGTATTAGAATTTTAATTTTAGTTTCAATAAAATCATTAAAAAATATGTACGTACATGTGTTTCTTGACGAAAATTGGTCCATTTGTGTATTTATTTGCGCACTTACAAACTAATATATTTCAGATTTTTTTAACATTCTTATTAAATTTAGACATTATTGAAAAATGATAAATACTTATAATAAAAAAATAAATACAAAAAGTACACTATTTTAATAGTTTTATCATCACGCCTTTCAGCATTTTTGGATGAAGGTATAAATTAAAGCTAATTTGGATTGAAATAAATTCGATATTGAGTTATAATTTAAAAAAGCTGGTACGGAGAATAATTAATCTTTCTCATTGTAAACGCCCTGCACGATCGGAAGAACAATGGCTGGTTAAACGCTCTTAAGACACCTTAAATGTTCTTTGTTTCTGATTTCAAAATTACGAGTTGTTTTTCCAATATATATATATATTTTTAAAATTATTTATTATTTTTTATTTTATTTAAAACCGAGACTTGCAAACATAAAATGCGTATATTATAACTCTATAACACAGGCATATGTATGTACATATATTATGCAGTAGAATCCAGCCTCCTTTAGATGTTCTTGTTTTTGTCACTATTTGCTGACGGCTTGTTTCTGCCATCAAATTATATGAATATACATGTACGTGTGGGTATGCATAAATACATGTTTAAGTAAGTGTATATATGCATGTATGTGTGCATGTATGTATGTACGTGTATTTGTGTACATACATAAAAGCAATGTACCTTACTTATTTGTGTTTATTTTCCAGGCAACTTTGGAAATTTGTGAGGTATTGGAAATATTTTTACCGATTTTCCAATTTTTTTTTAATAATTTCACTTAAAAATGTTTACACTTACTAGACTTCATTTCAAAATAACTATCCTCCGTTGGTCACCATGATACATACAGCTGCCTAGTATGGTGACCTAATGTATCTTCTCAAGTAAATGTATTAATCATGTAACATGTACTTACATGATTAATACATTAAAATACATAAAATAAAATAAAAAAATAATTGCTAATAAAACAAGTTTTGTCAGAATGGTGTGGTCTATGACAATTTTATAATGTTTGTTTCACGGGTTCAAAGAGGCAATCTCATTCACCTGTTTTTTAAAGATTATTTTATTTTTTTGTAAGTAAATGGTTATGGTGTGTGGAGGCGTACGCGGTTATTGGGTGCACCTACTTATTCTTTTACATAATGATTTTAAATCTTATGTATGGTGAAATATTATGTTGTATATGTAGTTTTGTAAGAATATAAGAAAGAATCCAGGTAAGTAATTTTGCGCTCAGGACCAGATTGAAATCAAAATGCGAATACTTCCCACTTAAAGGTAAAAGTAATCGCAATTGACATAAATGTGAACTATTTCATATAACTAATGAACCGTATGAGGTTTTGTTTTTTATTAATTTATTACAAAAAAAACAATATAACATGTCAAATTATAACAATATGTAAATGTATGTTTGTTTTTTCCTAATTATTATACTTTTTCATAAGTTGAGCTCCAGTAGCTCGTGGTTACGAGAGGAGTAGATATTTATACACATTAAAAAAAAGGCAATAATCAGACTAATTAAATAAATACAAACGTAATTCAACGTAAATAATTTTAGAAAAACAACAACATAAATGATAGTTTTTTTTATGCAGAATAGTATATTAAGGATACAACATATCATTATCCAATTTCGAGGAGTTAATTAGCTTAAAATGTTTACATTTCAGACTTACATTCATTTGTTTTTGGCCAAAAGTATATTGTACTCTTTCACACCTAAGCACAAGTAGTGGTGCTGGGTTGTGGTCGTTTTTAGCATTGGAATGGCCACTATGCCATTTGTTTGAATCTATTGCTTTTGCTAGCTGAGGGGTGAATTACATTAATGAAATGTTATTTGTAATTTTGAATGAAGCTATAAATTTGTGGTTATCCATTAGAAATAAATGAAACAATATATGTTTGTTAGAACCACTTATATTTTATTAGCGCCGACCGGTTTCGGAACGACCATTCGTTCCCCAGGGCAAATATATACTGACTTGACAATTACAAAACAGTGGGTGGGTACAATGTACAACAAACACGCCAAACGCGTGCCCAACATTTGTACACAGTTGACATTTGTCACATGAGAACGGGTCGTTTCTTCGACTCGTTCTTGTGCTCAACAGCTCAGCTGTGGAATGATTTGCCGGCCTCTGTGTTTCCTCCTTCCTACACATGGGTCTCTTCAAGACCAATGTTCATTCCTTCCTCTCCTCAAAAAGACCCTCCACACAGCATCCCAGATGACATAGGCCCTGAGGGAAATTATTTTCCTCAGGGCCTCCTGTGTGGAGTTAATGTAAAAAAAAAAATAAAAAAGTATTGTGGTAGGGGTGCAGGCGTGGCGAGGGATTAATAAGCTGGTTTAATATTAGAAGAGATTTTTTCAACATTGAACTAATATAAACTCAAATGTAATGACTGTTCCTTATTTTATATTGAAATAACCACTCGTATAAATATTCTTCATATTTCATATTAACCAGAAAGCAAAAAGCTTAGATAACTTAAGCCTTGGAAATAAAAAAATACAATACAATTCTGTGATACATTCATCATTAAATTCCCAAAATATCTCCGAAGTAGAGAGGTCGTATGGTTTTCTAAGGATAATTTTAGTAATTATTCTTTGAATCGTAATTATGGTCTATAAAATAGCTTTCAATGCCTCTGCCCACCCAATATTTATTATTTTATTTTAATAAATTGTGATGTAAAAGTTGTGTATGGTTACCACAAGTGAGTCTCGAAGCTTAGCAAAAATACTGAAATATATATTTAAGCTGCTTTGTGCGGTTTTATTTCTATTCTAAAAGAAAATGCGGACCTTTAAATCCCTCTTAATAATATGAAAACTGTAATATATTTTACTCTCTCTCGCTGGTAAAATAAAAATATGACTCAGACCCCATCAAAATATTTTATATACTCCCGGACTGATAAATAAAATGAGGTAGATATTTATTTGTATGTTTTCGCCAAGGCAGGAACGTGAATTTCTAAATCACTATAATGAAACATAGGGATCGCCCCGGGGGCAGGTTCGTTTGCCGTCCAAGTCCTGATGTGAATACAAAGTGTTTCTGGAAAATTCGAAGCCTCCTTTCTGCTGAAAAATAATACGAAGCCTTAAATTTTTCAGGTGTGCGTTTCAAGCGGGTAGGTCGCCAAACAGAATTGCCAATCAGAGAGCTAAGTGCTGGGAGGTGTAATCCTTTTTATGTTTTTTTTTGCAGAATAAAATTATAACAAGCCATCATTTCAATCGTGAAATTAAAAATTATATTCCGTTTTGTTTTAGCAATTTTCCGATGACATATCGTCATATTAAATCATTAAGTGTACCTACAGAAAATAAAAGCTTTTTCGCAAAGTTTTTTTTTTTTATGTGGTCTGTGTGTTTTTAAACTGTCCGTTCCCAAACCAATCTATCAGTGAGAATACAGCATGCGCAATTATTAGAAATATTCTGAGGCTGAAGGCAAATCCTGTCATCAAACATGTCTAAAACCATTTGAAGCAAATTTTCAATTCTTTATGATGATTTTTAACCAGGGCGATATTGTTAAGAGTGTATTCCACTCTGAAAGTAATAAATATTCATAATTGTGATATCCTAGATATTATTAGTTTAAGAGATTAATAATTGTCGATACGATTTAGACTTTGACTATGAGAAATACTTTTGCATCCTCAAGGTCGTGGCCCAGAAATATTCCTACCACCCGCTAACTAAAGCCACCCGAGCTAGTTGCTATTGTAATTTATCACTAAATACTAGCAGACCCGGCCACACGTTGCTGTGGCTAACGAAACATAACGCCGTCTACTAACAACGCCATTACCCAACCTTTATAACCAACGCCGTCTGTTAATTTGCATACCAAATGCCAAATCCAAACCGCCGTTTGCCAGCCCGCTGCCCGCTGCCCGCTTTCCAGCCAGCTCCCTTTATATATTACATATGTCAACCAATTTACTCAAAACCTCGACAAATTATATACTTAAACCTTCCTCATGAATCACTCTATCTTTTGGTGAAAACCGCATGAAAATCCGTTGCGTACTTTAAAAGATCTAAGCGTACAGACAGCGGGAGCGACTTTACTTTATACTATGTAATAGGAGTGTCCAAAGCGTTGTGATATCCTAGAGCAGCGGTCGTCACACTTTTCTGGTCAAGGGCCACATAGAACAATAGGAGGTATCACCTTGGAGGTTGAACCTTTTTGTTTAGCAAGTTTAAAAGAGCAATTATTTTATATTAAAGTACCGGGTAATGAAATCTTTCTGTTCAATTGTCATCCGCTTCCCGAACTATCGAAATGTGTGAATTTTCGCACACGTGATAAAAATAAATAGGTACAATAACAAAAATTAATTAATATTAAAGTTTGTTTTGCTGTGTTAGTACGTGATAAGCGTGTTTTTTGGTCTTTTTTGACCATATTTTTTTTACCTACCTTCACTCTCAAACGACAGTATAAATAATTTTAAAAAAAACGGATAATATAATTAATTGTACATGAAAAAAAAATATTTAAAAAGGAAACGGAAGATATTTATGCGGGCCGCAAAAAACTGATAGTATAATTGTACTTAAAAAAAAAAATTAAAAAGAAAATGCCAGATATTTGTGCGGGCCGCACCAATATCCGTCGCGGACCGCATGCGGCCCGCGGGCCGCAGTTTGACGACCACGGTCCTAGAGAGTAGTTTAAGAGATTAATAATTGTTGATAATGTAGGGATTTAGAGTATAAGAAATGCTTTTGCAACCTCAAGGTCAAGACCCAGATTTATTCCTACCGCCTGCTAATTACAGCATCCGGAGCTCATTGAAATATCCCAAGCGTATTGTTGATCCCAGAGTTTTATTTTAGACTTATCTAAGAAAAACCTGAAGTCACAAAAATAATTAAGTGAAAACAAATTACGTTATATAACCCCACTATATAATCTATATTATCGACATGTTTCAAAACTTTGTTTTTGAAACATGTCGATAACACAGATTAATATAGATAATTTATCTTTACAAAATATGTTACTATCGTTATACTATGTGATAGCTCTATGGTATTCAATAAACTAATAACTTCGTAAACTATTACCATAAAATATGTAGTTATTAAGGCGCCGCATCCGCGCTCAAAAAGAAGTAGATGGAGAGATATGTAATTACGAATGTTGGAGGAGCGCTCTAGTATTTAAAGCGATAAAATCGATGCGAAAATTGTGAAAATTTTTAATAAAACACGACTCGTTTTAAATAGAGCAAAAATCTCGTGTAAAGCGTCTTAAGTATCATTTAAAGAAGCGTTGTGATTTTTTCACAACTATAACTTGTAAAATAACTGAAACAAACGTGTTCATAATAATTTTCGGAGCATTCATTGCGATTTTTTTGTATCGAGGGAATTTCATATAATTTGCGTTTCAGCGTGGAACGCGTCTAGATATTATCTTCAGAAAATAACATGTATATTTTTTTAAGAGCTTAAAAACTTCAAATGTTCAAGGGAGATATGTAAGAAATCGGTAGAAATTCGGATAGCGGCGGCTTCCTACCAAATGATGTTTAGGCATTATATTTTATTCTTTAGTTTTATTAAGACAGTTATTTGTACATATTATTGTAACTATTATTATTTATTCAACTTTTCTTTTTCGTTAAAAATAATTTACCTTCAATTAATAATGTAATTTTTTTCTTTGTTCATTCAACCCACAACAATTTGCGGAATTATGTAGTTCTTCTAAATGTTATAAAATCTTTTCTATTCGATGTTGATGACTATCATAAATGATTTTCGTTATGTTTTTGGGCCGTGTTGCGCTTCCTCATTCTTTAGCCAACGTTTTGGACAGCGTTGCAGTGTCCATCATCAGGGCAGAAAAATCTTAAAAAGGATCCATCATAAATTATGTTCTACCTGCAATAAATGCAGTCAGGAATTCCTAAGTAAAACTACCCTCGATAATAATTTTCAATTTCATTTGTGCAATGTCTTTCTCCCCCACATCTCTTTTCAAACTTCTCATAATCTCATTTTTGTCTTCCCTTCAAATACAACCAAGGTTTTGAATATTTTATGTTGTTATAGTCGAATAATTATATAATACACTTGTAAAAATCCGACTTTTTTTATTTATTTTAAAACTAGCAAAAAAAAAACTAGCAGATGTTCCCGGCGTAGCCCGTGCTTTACACATAGTTTTTTTCCTAAATTAGATGTAGACTATAATATTTTTCTCTCTTTTTTTATTTTATTTTATTTTTTTTATTTTTTTTTTTTATTGTAGGGAAAGTTGACAGCAGATCTGAGATTACACAATAAAACAATAGTAAGATAGTTAATTATGCCAATTATGAATTTTCCACTGCCTTTCTTATTGTAACGTCAAGCTTAGAAATTTCTCCAAGACGTGTCAACATTCTACTCTTAGGGGTGGGAAAAGAGGATGGATAGTTTTTCCAAATTAGACCATTCTTTTATTTTTTTTAAAGAAAGTCAAACATACCCGGATTATAAATAACCTGACAATATTTGAAAATCTCCTACTACCACTACAGTAAATGGAAAATGTTGCTTGTGTCGTGACGGATGGTTGTCGTGATGATCCTTTGTGTTATATACAGACTCGGAGTGTAGGCTTAGGTTATTTAGTAATGATACGCGAATTGGCGAGATGGATATTTATTGTACTTGCGGCTAGAGTAACGTCCTATCTAATGTGCTGGCGGTAGGAAAAGAGGGCGAGGAGATGTCTGCATCTCCTTTTATAGTGAGATCACCTGTCTCGCTCTTGCATTGACGGAAACAGGTGTACCACCCCAAAAACCTCTCTCACATCCTCCCCTACTTAAATTGGAGAATCCTGGCTACATATTTCATTCCTACAGCTACATATTGCATACATATATATTATATTATTATATTATATTTCATATTTTATACATTATATTTAAAATTAACACAACATTTGTTTTCGTTCCTTCTGTTTCCTTTCTGTCCATTTCGTCCCATCCTCCTCCTCGACTGCGAAGTGCTTTCACCTAGGCCGAAGCCTTCCTTGCCACGGGTTAGACCTGAAACATGGAGAAACAGAATTAGAGACACTTCTATTACGTAACATACCGGAGAGATCTAATTCGTCCGTCGACAATTCCAACGTGTCAGACGCGAATTCCTGGTTATCTTCCTCCTGCCATGAAACATGTAATTCCTTTAGCTGGTCTAAATGCCTTTTCCACACCATATTAGACTTGTTAATTTTTATGAAATATATTTTACTACCTTTTTTATCAACAATAACCCCAGGGACCCATAACCTATTACCCTGAGATCTGAAATCTCTAGTCATTACTTTCTGACCTATATTAAAACCTGATTTAACTCTACCCTTATATTGTCTTTTCTGATTGTTTTGGCTCTGAGTAACCTTTTTCATTACTTTGTTTCGTCGAGTAGAACCTGAACTACCCGTTCTATTCTCAACTTTCCTTGGAATCAGAGAGTCAAATACTGTTCTAATTTTTCTACCCATTAATAATACAGATGGCTCACACCCTGTTGTTGCGTGAACGGTATTCCTATAGTCTGTTAAAAAGTTACCTAACTTTTCTTTATAATCTGAAGGAAATCTATTATGTTTACAAATTTTTTTAAGGAAATTTTTACAAGTCTTTACTGTAGCTTCAGCTTGCCCGTTGCTACTAGGGTGATTGACTGGACTAGTGATATTTTCTATCCCATTTTTCTTACAAACATTTTCAAAATCCTCAGAACAAAAACACGTACCATTGTCACTAACTAAAGTTGCTGGAAAACCAAATTGTGAAAATAATCTATGAAGTATTTCGATATTTTCTTTTGAAGACAGACTGTTTACTTCCAGACACTCAATCCACTTTGAAGAAGAGTCTACCACCACTAAAAAGTTTTTGTTATATAAACTACCATGATCAATATGTACCCTGAACCATACTTCAGGTTCATATGGCCACACTGCTAAAGAACTCTTTTGTGATTCTGGTTTAATTTCTAAACAATCTCTACAATTTTCCGTTATTTTCTCCAAATCTTGATTAATTTTTGGCCACCAGACAAAGCTTTTTGCAATGCCCTTAGTCTTAAAAACCCCTAAATGAGATCTATGTAACATCTTTAAAACCTCTTGTCTTAAAGACTCAGGTACAACAACCCTATGTTGATATAAAACACACCCATTTATCACAGACAATTCTAACCTTTTTTCCCAAAAAATGCTAATAAAGTTACCACTTTGTGCCTTTTTTACTGATGCTGGCCAACCTTCGATAAGAAATTTTTTTACTTGACCTAACACATCATCCTTTTCGGTTTCACTTTTTATCACGTCTAAAGACAAATTAAACCCATTATTCTCGAAATAATTAATGTAACCAGACTCTATATCATCTTCACAGCTAACCTTTTCAATCGGACACCTGCTCAGAAAGTCTGAACAATTATTTTTCGATTTTACATATTCAATCTTAAAATTAAACGAACCTAACATAATAGCATACCTCTGTAACCTTGACGCGGCGATCTTAGGTACTTCCCTATTTTCACCTAAAATTCTGACTAACGGCTGATTATCCACAGCTAAAATAAATTCTCTGCCGTACAAATATTGATAAAATTTTTTAATCCCAAAAATAATTGCTGTTGCTTCAATATCTAGAATAGAATAATTCGTTGGAAAAAAGCGGTTATCCATCCTATTCCAAAGAAGGGTGACCGCTCCAACCCGGCCAACTACCGCCCCATAGCGATCACATCAGTTCTGTCTAAGGTGATGGAACGTGTGATCAACGACAAACTGCTCACATACCTCGAGAAGAACAAAATTATTAACGACCGTCAATACGGATTCCGGCGGAACCGCTCGTGCGGTGATCTTCTCGCGTATGTGACGCATGTTTGGGGACGATGCCTGGAACGTTTCGGTGAGACCCAAACGGTTGCACTGGACATCTCCAAGGCCTTTGACCGGGTTTGGCACCGAGGACTTGTCAACAAACTGCATTCTTACGGACTTCCCGCATCCTTGTGTATGTGGATTGCCGACTTCTTGAGGGAGAGGTCGATTCAGACGGTAGTCGATGGTTTCACTTCTTCCTCACACTCGATAAATGCTGGCGTCCCGCAGGGATCGGTTCTGTCTCCGACTTTGTTTTTGTTGCACATCAACGACCTTTTGTCATGTGCACCAATTCACTGTTACGCGGATGACAGTACAGTTCATGATAGCTTTTTGTTTGACAAGCCCCCAAAGGGCTCACAAACTCCAACAGCTCGTAGGGCTTTGAAGCAAAGAATGGACGGTTACCTCGAGAGTGTTTTCTCTTGGGGTAAAAATAATCTCGTTGAATTTAATGTTTCAAAGACCCAATCTTGTCTGATTACGTCTAAAAGGGATCGAAATGAAAATCTAGTCTCTTTCAACGGAAGCAATCTTCCAAACAGGCCCTCCATTGATATGCTTGGTGTAACCCTAAGTGACCAGCTCAGGTATGGGGGCTCCATCGAAGCCAGAGTAAAGTTAGCCTCCCAAAAACTGGGCGTACTGTACAGGGCCCGCAGATACTTTAATAGTACACAACTGCTAACCTTGTACAAATCACAAGTACGCCGCACGGTTGAATTTGGCAGCCATCTCTGGTCTGGAGCTCCAAAATACCTGAAAAATACCCTCGACTCTGTGCAGAAACGGGCGGTCCGTTTGATAGATTCTCCCATCTTAACAGACGGATTGCAATCTTTAGAGCACAGGCGTCGGGTGGGAATGCTATCCTTGTTCTACCGGTATTACAATGGAAGATGCTCTGAAGAACTAGCATCATTGATCCCTTCGGCACCGGTGCATAGTCGGGAAACACGCCAAACGCGTGCCCAACATTTGTACACGGTTGACATTTGTCACATGAGAACGGGTCGTTTCTTCGACTCGTTCTTGTGTTCAACAGCCCGGCTGTGGAATGATTTGCCGGCCTCTGTGTTTCCTCCTTCCTACAACATGGGTCTCTTCAAGACCAATGTTCATTCCTTCCTCTCCTCAAAAAGACTCTCCACACAGCATCCCAGATGACATAGGCCCTGAGGGAAATTATTTTCCTCAGGGCCTCCTGTGTGGAGTTAATGTAAAAAAAAAAAAAAAAAATTCTTTTCTGCTTTAGTTAAAGTTCTGCTTGCGAACCCTATCGGTCTTTCTACGCCGTTTTGAAACACATGTATTAATGTTGCTCCTACGCCATTAAAACTACCATCTGTGACAAGTTTCACAGGTATATTTTCGTCAAAATGCGTTAAAATCCTATCCGAAGTTAATATTCTTTTAATTATCGCATAACTATTTTCTTGTTCCGTACCCCATTGAAACTTAACATCTTTTTTAAGTAATTCGTATAATGGTGACAATATATTTGCCATATTTGGAATAAAATTACGATAATAACTAATCATACCTAATAAACTTCTTAAATTATTTAAATCACTAGGTGCTGGTGCATTTAAAATGGCTTCCTTATTCCGTTGACACGGTTGAATCCCTTGTTCACTTATTTTATAACCTAAAAACACAATAACTTTTAAATTGAATTCATACTTGTCACTATTCACTGTTAGATTACAATGTTTTAACCTTTCTAAAACGACACACACGTTTTTCTCTAAATCGACTTCGTCTTCCCCTATCACGATAATATCATCCAAGTAAAATGTCATGTTCTGTAATACTGACAAACAATTTGCCAATGCCTTTGCAAAAATAGCCGGCGCGGGAGATAACCCGTACACTAACCGTTTATACTGAAATAATCCTAAATGGGTATTGATTGTTGTAAAACGCCTACACTCCTTTTTTAAAACAAATTGGTTATACGCCGATTTAAGATCAATTTTTGCAAAAACTTTTCCACCGTTTACTTTCGTTAATAGCTCCTCTATCCTAGGTAATGGATATTTGTCAACTAATAGCTGATTATTCACTGTTGATTTATAATCACCACATAACCTAATACTGTAATTTTTTTAATCACTGGAACAATCGGACTTGCAAAATCACTAAATTGAACTTGTTCTATAATACCGTCTGACAGTAAATTATTCAACTCACTTTCGACTTTTTCTTTCAAAGCAAACGGCATTATTCTGTGATTACAAAATGTCGGAATGGCGGTCTCTTTTAAAGTTAAATTCACTTCATACTTATTAAATTTTCCCAGTTTATCCGTAAAAACTTCTGGAATTTTTTTTACTAATCGCTCCTTCAAAGTATTTTGTTTTATACTGTTTACGATTCCGTTAATCCCGACGTTAAACATATTCATAAAATCACCCCCCACTATCGAGAACGAAGCACTTGTGACAACAACAAATTTCAACCGGTAACATTGACCGTTAAATTCCACTTGTGGAGTGATTGTACCTACCACTTTTATGAGCGTATTGTCAAAACCCCGTAGACTAATGTCTTCGTGCACTAGCTTAATGCTGCTGAATTTACTGAAATAACACTCTTTGGAAATTACGCAACAAGATGCTCCAGAATCTACCATGAATTTACTCTTGATCCCGTCTAGTGAAACTTCAATAAAAAATGGCTCGACACTATTAACTTCACCCAAGCTTGTATCCGACAACAAAGTATTCACATTCTTACGTGTTGAGAAACGCTTGCACTGTTTTGCTGGATGACCCTTCGTACCACAAATTTTACATAAATAATTTTTATATCTACATTCCGTCGCGATGTGATTGTTGTGTCCACAAACGGTACATTTATGTTTCGTTGCGTTTGCTGGCGACGGCGACCGTGCCCTGTTGCCACGATTGAAACGATACTCGTCTCTCTTTTTCTCACGTGAATTAGAAGAGACTCGAGCTGCTTTGACCTGGACATTAGCATAAACCTTATTATCAACTCGGGACTGCGATTGAGTTGAAGCTACGAGTTCAATGCACTCGGCGACTTTTACACATTTTTCGAACGAGTACAATTCACTATCGAGAAATAATTTTTCCCTAACCTTACCTGGTTTACATCCTAATACAAAGAAATCCCTTAAATTTACTGATAAACTATTCCCAAATTTGCAATTAGTAGAAAGAGACTTTAAACGCACTGCAAAATCGCGAATTGATTCGTCATTTCTTTGTTTAGCACTGTAAAACTTAGATCTATCTTCAAAAAAACATTTCGTTGAACAACAATACTCATCAAGTTTAGATATCAAATCTTCTAACTTAATTTTTTTTTTTTTTTTTTTTTTTTATTTATTTTAGCATATAAAATATAATATACATTTAGATAATGTAGTAATTTGCGTACATGTTCATTTTAAAATACGTTAATACCACTCTTCCATGGAAGCATTAGCTTGTGTCTGGAAGAGTAGTGTACATTTTTAATGCTATATTTAAGTTCTTAAATTACAATGTGAATGTAAAAAACAATAAGTTGTATGTTTTGTGATATGTAATTAGTTGCTAAAAACAATACAAAATTTAACTTATTTGAAGAACAGAGTATCACTTGGAAACTGAGTTATAATTAGTTGTTCTTGAGATTAGATTAGTCGGAAACTTTTTTTTTAATATTATCTTTAAAATATTTTTTAACAGTGTTTATTAATTGGATTTTATCATTAATTTTTCTAATTTCATCCGGTTATCGGTTGAAAATAAGTCTTCCTTGATAAGTATAATAATTTTGTGCAAAGGAAGTGTTTAATTTTGGGCATGAGAAAATATATTTATGTCTAGTACGGTTTTCAGTTATAAATTGATATTTTTCTTTTTCTTTTATAATTTGAATCAATGCATTTCTATTGTATAGATCTTTGAAAGATGGTACTTGGAATTCCTTAAATAATTGATCCGTTGGGTAGTCAGAAGGTTTTTTCAATATGATTTTAATTATTAGCCTCTGCACAACTTCAATTGGGGAAAGATTAGTTTTGTATGCGGATCCCCAGCTAATGATAGCATATTGTAAAGTTGATTGAACCAAAGCGTAATATATTAGATATAAGTTTTTTACAGATAAAAAATTTCTGATTCTTAAAAATATATAAATCAATTTTCTAATTTTTTTTACAACTTGACAAATTTGTTCCTTCCATTTCAAATTTTTATCGATAATGACTTCTAAATATTTGATTGTGTTTGTTGTTTTTAATATTGTGCAGTTTTGGATACAATAATTTTTACTATGTGTTTTGGAATTATCATGGATGATGATGTCAATGTTTTTAGGGGTATCATTTTTGTGTATTGCAAACGGAATTACAAATGTTTTATCACCATTTAGTGATAGTAAATTTACGTCGAAGAACTTCTTTAAAATATTTATGTCTTCGGTGGCTTTAAATGTTACTTTTTCCCAAATTTTATCGCTAATTATTAATACCGTATCATCGGCATATGAAGTAATTTGACCATGTAGTGGTTGAAAAAAAATGTCATTAACATATATGGTGAAAAGGATTGGTCCGATTACTGTACCTTGAGGGATTCCAAAGTCTGATATTTCTTTATCGCTATTAATCTGATTTATTTTTACGACTTGCGGTCGATTTTTTAGGTAGTTCGAAATCCATTTAATTGCATTGTCTTTTATACCTATATTGTTTAGTTTTTTTAGTAGAATCTCATGGGATATACTATCAAAAGCTTTTCTGAGATCAATAAATAAACCGGCACATTTTTCACCTTTATCCAATGATTCGTTGATGTATGAGGTTACATTAGCAATAGCATCTTGTGTGCTGAGTGACTTTATAAAACCAAACTGGTTTTTGTGAAGAATTTTATTACTTTCTAGGAAACTGACTAATTGATTTTTCACAATTTTTTCAAAAATCTTTCCAATGTTTGAGATTAGACAAATTGGGCGATAGTTGTTGTTGAGGATCTCCAGATTTATAAATAGGTGAAATAATTGTATTTTTATAGTTTGTCGGAAATATTCCCTCTGTTAAACTTAAGTTTATCAAATGAGTAATTGGTTTCACCAAATGAATTTTCATGGATTTTAGAAAATGTACTGTAATAAGGTCAAATCCGGGAGACGAACCTCCTTTCATGCCTTCTATTATTTTTAAAACTTCACTTTCTGAGGTTTTTTCAAATTTTGATAAATTACTATGATTTTGTACATTTTCAATCGTTTGTGTTTTCGGGTTAAAAGATTTATTGATATTTTTCGCAAGATTTTTTCCTACATTAGTAAAAAACGAATTAAAGATGTTTGCACATTGTTTAAGTTGATTATTAGCATCTATGATTTTATTTTCATGTTCAATGTATTTTATTTTTTGTGTTTTTTTAGTGTTATCCATGGCTAAGTTAACTGTTTTCCATATTTGTTTATTGTTATTGTCTGTAGAAAGTATTTTATTTTTGAAATAGTCTTCTTTATTTTGTTTGATACAGTTTGTTAATTTATTTTTAAATTTTTTGTAAAAAGTGTATGCTTTTTCATTTAGAGGATTTTTCAATGTTGTTTTGTAAAGTTTTTCTTTGTTTCTAATTGATATTATAAGTCCTTGTGTTATCCAAGGCTTTAAAATTCTTAGTTTAGATTTAATGCGGACTGTAGTTTCAGTAGTTGAATTTTTTATGTGTTGAGACAATATATTTTCAAAGTTTTTTGAGCAAGTCTCGGTATCATAACTATTTAACACGTTGTTCCATTGTTCATTTCTTAGTTTTTTGGATAAAATAGACATATTTGTGTAGGATTTTGTCTTTTTTAGATTAAGTTTTTTATGTTTAATTTTGTTATCATAGAAAAGAATGCATGCATGGTGGTCAGTTATATTCGTTTTCCAAACAATTGATTTCATTTTGTCGATATCTTTAATATTTATGTTAGTCCATATATGGTCTAAACAAGATGGGGTGTGATTTTTTATCTCTCTCGTATTTTTGTTAATGCACGATATGAAGTTAAATTCAGTCATACAATTAATATATTCATTTTTGAAATTATTTTCTACGTTTTCATTAATGTTTATATTAAAATCTCCTGCAACAGAGCAAAGTTTATTTCTAAATTTTAACAGTATGTGTTTAAATTCATTTATAAATGACGAGATATTCGAACCGTGTGTTCTGTAAACAGCTATTATGTGGTAGTTTGTTTTGTCGAGTTTTAATTGTATTTCAATACAGTTTACTAGATGTATAGGATGTTCAGTTAGTTTGACAATACTAAATTTATCGTGAATGAATATGACGAGACCACTATTTTTATTGATGTTTATTTTGGTTGTAACATAATTATATTCTGGTAAATGATAGTTGGGTGATTAGTCATTAGTAAAAGTTTCTGATAATATTAGGATGTCAGGTTTTTTATTTAGATTGTTTAATTTTAGAATTAATTCATCCCAATTTCGTTCCATACTTCGTATGTTAATATGAAAAATGAAAATATTGTTGAGATTCTTTGAGATTATGTCATTACATGAATCGGTGTATACACATTCATATTCTTGTATTTTAAAATTATTTTCTAATTCATTAGCTATGAAGTCATCCATTTAGTAAAAATATTAATGTGATATTGATTTCTTTTAAATATTGTATAGAGTATTTTCAAAGTAGAGTGTGACATAGAGTTAGTAATACAAATACCTACGGATTTTATAATGTGTAGATTGTTGAAGAATATTCCGGTTTTTATTGATCATATATTGATTGATCACATCTTTATCATTACTAGCATAGTCATTTACAATATTTAAATGCATATCTCGTATAAAAATATTATTTATATTTCTAAAATTCAATAAAATGTTTTTTGATTCTACTATAAATTGTTGTACTGTAGACTTATGTGTAGGATAAATAGCAATATAATGCGATAATTTATTTACGTCTTTAAATTTTATATTTAAAATATTAACATCGTAATCATTAAATACTTCATTAATATTGAGAACATTATACTGGTTGGAAATAGATATTCCAATATCAGAGTTTTTGTTTATACTTATTATTGTTACCTGGTACCCTGGTATGGAGTAATAATTAGTTTCGCCAGTAGAGTAGGTCTTTGTAAACCCAATCAAGCCCGGGAAAAAAAATTATTTCTTTTAAAGACATTATTAATTTTTCAAAAAAATTTTTTACGCTTTTAATATTTTTATGAAATTGAGTAATTCCTTTTTCAGTGCATATAAAATAGAAATCTCTTATAGAGTGATGTAAGTTTTCTTCAATACATATTTTTTTACCTAACGCGTTACATAAAAAATCATTCATGGTTAGTTTATAGATAAGAGTTTGAGGAAATGAAAATTTACAATATTTATTCGTAGTCAATGCGTTCTTTAGCAATTCGAATCATTTTTTGCCGGTAAAGGCATTTTATGCTATCGAAATGAAAATTTACAATATTTATTCGTAGTCAATGCGTTCTTTAGCAATTCGAATCATTTTTTGCCGGTAAAGGCATTTTATGATCGGTGGAATAGTTCATATCAAACCTTTTGTTTTGGACACAGCAGTTGTTGCAGATTGGAGTTTGTTCTTTGTTTTCACATTTAGATAGTATATGTTCCTTAGTGCAATGAGGGCAAATGGCAGGCTGCGTCCTGGCGAGACATCTTTGAGCTGTGTGGCCGAACTTGAGGCAATGGTAACATTGTGTGATCGGGCTGCAGTCGTTGACGTACACTCTTTGGAATTTGATGTTTATTTTATTTTTTTCTATAAGTTTTTTCCTTAATTTTCCCGTTGTTTCGATAATGTGGTGTCGTTTTCTTTTCCTTCATTGTACTTATTTTTTAATTCCTTGATAAGCTTAATGTCTTTTTTGTCTTCTAGGGTTAATCCTTCATTTTGTTGTACAATCCCGTCAATAATTTCTTCTTCAGTCAATTGGCATTGCAGGCTTTTCAACATTAAGCACAGTTTCCTTTTTTTATTTCTTCGGCCGATACTTCTTTTCCAATTACTTTATTTATCTCTTCGGTTAATTTTTCTGCATCTTCTTTTTTTTGGCAAGAAATCACTAATTTTTGTTCTCCGATCTTTTTTACTCCATTTACTCCAACTTTTATTTTTGTTAAATTAATATTTTTTTGAATTTTTATTTTTATGTCCTCGGCCTTCAAGGTGTTTTTTGAGGTAATTAAAATGGCTTATTTCTGTTCTGCATTATATGAAGTTTCTACGAAGTTTTTATTGTTACTTAGCGCACTTGCGTATGATTTTTTGTTATTTTGATGAATTTCTTCAAGTTTCTGTGTGTAGTGATGATTATTTTAAATATTAATTTCTTGTAATTCTATGATCTTCTTTTGTAGCCTAATTAGTTCGTGTTGAATTTTTTCTTCCAGTGATACAATATTTTGTTCCAGTGTTAATTTTATTTTTGAGTCTTTCACTGAAGTGATCTTAATCTAATATCTGTTACTTTTTTAGGAATGCACAAATTAACTAATAAGGAAAAACAATCATCTTTCAATGCATTTTCTTATCATCCGATGCAAACTTATCATCATTCACGAGGAGAAATTGTTCGAGGCGGACCTTGAAGTTTTCCCAGTTCCCGTCACGCAAACTGAAGGACTCCAATCCTCGAGACTCCATGTTTCCAATGCCCAGAAGGTACACAAATAGAGAGAAAGAAAACAGAAAAAACAAAAACTTCCCAATGAGGTTTCTTCTTCTGCAGTCTGCTCCCTGGACCCTGCTCTGGAAACTGCTCCTTGACCCTGTGACTTGATGGCTCCTTCCAGACCCGTAACACAGTAACACCGCTACTGATGGCTGCCCCAGATCTCTCCTGCGACCTGGATCCCCGATCCTTGACCCTCAGAGATGCTGCCACTTGACGCTGGACCTCCCGTGCTTCCCCCTTTCGAAAAGCTGGCTGGCTCCAGTGTCTTCTTCTACTTCACTCCTTGCAGTGAAGTGTTGGATTAATTTCGGTCCGGCCTTTCTTACCGACCCGAAAATAATATGTTACCGCGTATTTTTCTGCCAAATTTTCGTGCCAAATTTTTTTGCGCGTCGATTCTTTCGCGAGCTGCTGTATTGTGCAGAATCGTGTTCCGTAGGCTGCGCCACTGTTATATACAGACTCGGAGTGTAGGCTTAGGTTATTTAGTAATGATACGCGAATTGGCGAGATGGATATTTATTGTACTTGCGGCTAGAGTAACGTCCTATCTAATGTGCTGGCGGTAGGAAAAGAGGGCGAGGAGATGTCTGCAACTCCTTTTATAGTGAGATCACCTGTCTCACTCTTGCATTGACGGAAACAGGTGTACCACCCCAAAAACCTCTCTCACACTTTGTTAGCAGAGAAATTAAACACCCGACGTCCGGGTGGGACCCAAACGCGATGCCAACTCAGCAACTGACCGAAAATAAAAATCAAGTGTGCAAAATTTGAGTAGCAGCTTGCCACACCAAATTGCATATCGAGAGGTGGGTCAAATCCCAGCACTGGAAGGAATGGGAGAGGGCACCTGGAATGACACAATCCAAAGTACTCATAAATGGACCCGAACCCAGACGGACCAGGAGACTACTCGATATGGACAGAAACTCGCTGAGGGAATTGGTAGGCCTACTAACGGGACACTGCCATCTCAGGAGAAACATGCAGCTGTTGGGAGTGGAAGTCACCAATAGATGTAGAAAATGTGAAGAGGATGAAGAGACTCCAATTCACTTATGGTGCCAATGTCCTGCCCTGGTGGGAACTAGGCTCAGATACCTGGGGAGACATGTTGTAGAACCAGAAGACCTAGCCACATATCCAATGACAACTCTGGTGAACTTTGGGACTGGGTTTTTGTTAAAGGATTGAGGTAAAATGGGATAAAGTACAATGGGTTCATGGCCTAAGTACTCCAGGGAACTAATGGTAAACCGTCTCCGCTTTAAAAAAAAAGTGTGTCCTTTACAATGTGCATTTCAAGAAGTTTTTTTCGGAAAAATTAAAATTAAATTAAATTCTATTATTAAAAACATACAAAAAAATTTAAATACTCTGAAAGATCTGTTCCATTATAATTTAAAAAAACCATAATTATAGGTCTACAAAACAGGAGATTATGATAATTTCTGCTCTGCTGAACAATTAACATTTTGTCCTTTACGGCATTTCAAATTTCCGAATTGATGTATTTTTTCCACTAACGTATAGTAGGAATTTTGTATTGTAATAAAATGGTGATAGATTAATGAACTCTGTATAAACATTTCAACGAAATATTCATACAGAGTTTACAAACCAAATTTCCAAGGTTTTATTCTGAGACCTGACAAAAATATCCAAGTCTTTATGTATTATTGTGCTCTCAGATGTTGGTATAAAATATAACAAATTTACTACGCACAGTTTTCTTCATAACATAATGCCTGAGAAATAGTGGGTAGTAGATTTCAAGCAATTTCATACCCTCTCTCACTTGTCGGATAGGATAAAATTCTACAATTTGCCAGGTCGACACTTGGGCGATAGTTCTGGATTGTGAAACTTATATCCCGAACGTGTTTTGCCTTTCTCTGGGTACCGACTGACCCCTTTCTCAAAATTAAGGGTTCAAATCGCGAGAAATACGCAGAAGGTTATAAGAGACGTTAGACAGTATTGGATTTCAGGTAGAACACGGTGGAATCTACATTTGGGAAGAAAAGGAAGAGTTAAAAATTGTATTGTGTTATTTCTGTATTATTAGTGTACTGTATATTATTATTGTATTTGTATCTTCTTCTTCTTGAAGTTCTTATATTGTAGGCATTATAAGAATTACTATTCTGAATAGCAAGCACTTATGCAGTACACCTCTTTACACTAGCAAAAGTCGCCAGTACAAATACTTGTTTTTCCCACCCGTTCTTAACGAAGCTACCGCCTATTTTATCCGGCTTTCAGATGGAATTACTGGACATTAGTCCACGAACAAAAACAAAGTGGGTTTCGGTTTTCTGATTAGTCGGCGCATGAGCGGCCGACTGGCGCAGGCGTGCCGACAAGAATATTTGTATGTCAACGTATCACGCCGAACATAGTGAAGGCAGGTTCAGATTTATGTCCGCGCGAGGTGGCGCCGATAAGCTTTACCGGGATGAATTCTTAATTCCTGCTCGCCGGTGACGCCAGTCAGTGAAACTCAATGTTGCCAAGTGCTTGGTTTTTGCCATGTTTTCATGGATTTAGAATCCTCCGATGATTTGATGTCCTCTATAGTCACCTACATGTTTATTTAAAAAAACCGTGTCGAACATGTCATTAATTAACAAAAGTGTGTACTTTTTTAGTAAGATACGATTTTTAGTAGGAATAACACGGAGAAATCCTGAAATCAGGAATGTAGTACAAACTTCAGTTTAGAATTTTTTTATCCTTGAAACATTTTGAAGAGAATGTGATATCAAACATATTTTTGAGACATGGCAATAATGGTGAAGCTTATTTGAAGAGAATGTGATATCAAACATAGCGACCTATTAATTGCCGCTGTTTTCAATAAATCGCCAATTTGGGCTAAAAGAAACACACAACATAGCAACCGAAATGTTGTTGACAAGTGCTGGAAAGAAATCAATAGGATAACATTTCAAAATAACCCTAGACATTTACATATTATCATATTCTCCTGAGGTTATTTTCACATTTAAAGATACCAATTACCAAATACCAATTATTTTATTCCTTAATTTCAAGAAAGGATTCTCCAAGAGTAAAAATCGTCGTCTATCGAACTCGACATTTCATAAAAAATTGACATCTGCTGTCAGGCTACCGCGCAGGTAGCGCAGGTTTTATCTGCGTTCTGTTTGTCCACACCTCAGCGTCAACCAGTGCTGTAAATAGCCTTTTCTGCACCCTGTGCGAGCTTCTATAACTGCGCCCTATTTAAGTGGACCCTTCGCCTATTATACGCCATTCTTGCGCCCCCCAGAGTCTACGCCCTGTGCCTGGGCACCGGTGGCACCGCCCTATTTACGGCACTGGCGTCAACTGCTGCCGGTGGAACCGGGCACCGAGCGCCGTTAATCTGAAAACCGAAACCAGCTGTGTTTTTGTTCGTACCCTTAGCCGAGTAGTTAGTAGTTAGTAATCTGACTCATAAGGAAGTCAGTAACACATGTCTGATTATAAAGTCATAATATAATAAAAAATCTATTAATCTCTTGCTTGTCCCATATGTAATATCTTCCCTACTTCATTTAAGCCAGGCCTCTCCAAGATCCGCATTTAAATTTTGTTTATAAAGGAAAACAAAAATTCCCAGGTTATGAATACTATTGCGACCTGTTTAAATTCTTTACCTCATGCCTACTTCTGTCATTATAAGCCGAAAATTATTCACACTTATTTTAACAACATTTATTTTACGTAATATGTACACATTTTTTTATTGGTAATTTATTTACACAAAATGTGAACATAATTGATATCAGAGCAATAATTATGTGTAAATTTGTATTTTTTTTACTTAAAGATGTACTCTTTGTACTGTGTATGGGAGGAAGGTGTTATTTATTATTAAGAATATCTTTATTACATATTTCTTTTTTTATTACAAAGGTTTCTTCGTCAAAATTTTATTAAAATGATGCCACAAAGTGATTTTGTGATTAAGTATTTAAGAAGCGAAAATTGTTTTTTTAAATTTATTTAGAATTAACGGCATAAGTGTCATTTACATATAATGTTATTTTTTTAACAGACATAGTACCCACATTATGAAAGGGAGAAAGACATGAAAAGTTATAAGATTAAATAAGTAAAGAAAAAAAATGAAAAATAATTTATATTAGTATAAAGTTTACGACAGCCAAGAAGAAACAAAAAACCTGCTTTGCAGTGACCTAGTTAAAATGTTCTGCTAACTTGTTTAATTTAACAGCCGTGTACTTCAGTATATGCATATTAAAGATATCAGCAAAATTAACAAAAAAGTTACCAATGGTTTGTGATCAATTTATAATTGAATTGTAGCCTGTGACCATAGTGTAATTATCTCAATAATACATGCAAGGTAATTGACCTAATGTAAAGAACATGAAGGTAAAAATATTGCTACTTCACCTGTACTACATATTATGCTCTGTACTTAAGTTAACAAAGCGAAATATTATACAGGGTGTCCGGGGGTAAAGTGCATTAACTTCGGGAGGTAATTCTACATGATGGTAGGAGTAAAAAAGATTGACAACTTTTTTCGAAATTCCTTAATTTTTTTTCCCATACAAAAAGATCTACCTACTAAAAATCCTTAGTGTGAGGTTCGATCTTACTTGCCGGGAGCCTGCCGGGCACGATCGTGGCAACGTTGTATGGTGGTGATTGGCCCGTATCGTAACAGCGGAAAATAATAAAGCTGGCCGCGCACGCCGGTCTAATTTTATCTTTTTACCACAAAACTACCTCTAAATGTTGGAATTTCGAAAAAAGTTACTTATCTTTTTTACTTATAATATCACGTAGAATCACCTCCCGAAGTTAATGCACTTTACCCCCGGACACCCTGTATTTCTTTTAACTTAATAATAAAAAAAAAGGTGAATCAAAATTAATATATCAAAGGCTATCTAAATGATCATTTATAATCTCTTATATATAAAAATCTCGTGTAACGGTGTTTATGGTCGCACTCCTCCGAAACGGCTTGACCGATTTTTTATGAAATTTTTAATTTATATTTGGTAGATATGACAATAGGTTTTAAAGTTTATTTCATACCGTTAGGTGATTAGGGTGTCCCTATCCAGATTTTTTTTTTTGATTTTTTTATTATTTAGCATCAAAAAATACCTATAATTTAACAAAAATTAACAAATTTAACCCTCCCACTTCCACTCTCCCATTTTTTAATCGCGATTTTAGTTTTCATGTGAAAAAATTTAACCGTCTTTCGTATTTCAAACAGAACGAAATTATTTGAAATTAACTGTTAAATGACAGATGGCGCTACTTCCGCCTCATCGAACATCTACACATGCGCAAGATATTCTTGAGAAGCGTCGCGTCATTTTGATATTTCATTCGGCATCATGTTCTCGCGTGGGCAAACCAACGAGATTATTTGTGTTGGCTAAAGACGGACTGACAAAAAATATCGTACACTCAATTGCTCTTCGAAATTCATATTGATTTTCTTCTTTTCATTTTCCTTCTTGAGATGGTGTTTTTTTTGTTTTTGTCGGCGGTCATCGTCTACAGCGCTCCATTCCTCTTTCTGTCATAGATCCCATCCCCACACACTTACAATACATTCGTTATTTTTTTATTTAACAACCAAAATATTCACTAGAAATAATTAATCTGGCAGAACGACGTTTGCTGGATCAGCTAGTTTTATATGAAAAAATACGTGTGTAAATGTGGAGATCCGTAAAGAATGCAAGGCAGATGTAAGCGTAATGAGTAAGATTAAGAAAGGGATCCTCAGATGGTTTGGACATGTAGAGCGAATGAACAAAGAAAGTAGTGTGAGAAAAATATATGACGCAAATGTGAATGGTCGAAGAAGTCGGGGACGCCCGAGGAAGACATGGCACGATCAAGAGAATCAGATACTTGAGTCAGAATAATAGAAGAGTGTGTACGATGTATGAATGTGAATGAGGTAAAGAGTGTGTGCCAAGACCGAGTTGTTTGGCGGTCCGTCCTCTCTGCCTACTCCTGCGGGGAAACGGCGTGATGGTTAGTTAGTTAGTATACAAAAATAAAAGATCAACATTTTTTCTGTCACTCATAGTATAGTCAATCATAGTCTAATTCTAAGTGTAAAATTAATGCATCTCAAAAATGTTGCTTGTAGAAATTTATTCCGCGATGAGACAACCCAGGTCTTTGAATCACTCGGCTCCTTGCTGTCAATTTAAAGTCCTCTGACATCATTCGAATGGCTGGCTACAAGAATTTTTCCTCTTGCTTATGTACAGACTACGTACGAGCTCTTTTGAGATACCTCTGTATTACACTGTGCAATAGTTACCAATGTAATGATTAAAATAACTCTAGGCTGTAATCACGTGTTTTTTTATTATAACAATACATTTTTGGGTATTAGAAGGTTGACTATTACTGCAGAGCTTAACTATTACTTTAACTAATAGGTAACTGCAGAGCTGTTTGCTGTGGCTCTTGGAAACGAGAAGAGGCGACGGGCTCGATGAGGGTAGAGCTCAGAAACAATTGTTGAGTTACAATTGGTGTAACTCTAAGTGACCAGCTCAGATATGGGGGCTCCATCGAAGCCAGAGTAAATTTAGCCCCCCGAAAACTGGGCGCACTGCACAGGGCCCGCAGATATTTTAATAGTACACAACTACTAACCCTGTACAAATCACAAGTGCGCCCCACGGTTGAATTTGGCAGCCACCTCTGGTCTGGAGCTCCAAAATACCTGAAAAATACCCTCGACTCTCTGCAGAAACGGGTGGTCCGTTTGATAGATTCTCCCATCTTAAAAAACGGATTGCAATCTTTAGAGCACAGGCGTCGCGTGGGATTGCTATCCTTGTACTACCGGTATTACAATGGAAGATGCTCTGAGGAATTAGCGTCATTGATCCCTTCGGCACCGGTGCATAGTCGGGAAACACGCCAAACGCGTGCCCATCATGTGCACACGGTTGACATTTGTCACATGAGAAAAGGTCGCTTCTTCGACTCGATCTTGTGTTCAACAGCTCGGCTGTGGAATGATTTGCCGGCCTCTGTGTTTCCTCCTTCCTAAAACATGGGTCTCTTCAAGACCAATGTAAATTCCTTCCTTTCCTCAAATAGACCCTCCACATAGCATCTCAGATGACTTAGACCCTGAGGGAAATTATTTTCGTCAAGGCTTCCTGTGTGGAGTTAATATAAAAAAAAAAAATTGACCACTGGAACATTGTCATGTATTCTAATTCCATCGAACATCCGTAGATACTCAGACAGATCAACGGAAATTAAATACTTACCGAATGTAAAATCAAGAGCCGACCATCATAACCACAACACTACTTAGGTATGCTTTATTTCTTTGTCTGAATAGTAAAATCACCGACTTACTACTGATTTGTAAGTTTTGGCCTAGATTCTTGTCCTGAGGGTATTAAAGGGTTGAAAAGGAATGGTCGGGGAGAATGTGAAATTGATTCTAGTAGAAACGTTTTTTTGTTCACTATAAATTCCATTCTGCGAATTTTATTTTGAAAGAATGATTTTTTTTTTGCTTTGAGGGTACAGCCTTTGAGTCTTGAATATTATAAATGATATTGTCTAGGGAATAAATGAAATTCAAGTACAAAACTATTAAATAGGTATTTTCATTCAAATAATTTGTTTGTTTTTGTATGTGTTTTATTCAATTTGGGAGGCGGGAATGGGTACCGCCGCCCCGGGAACCTTTATTGGATAACCAACACTTCTGCCACAGGTTAACCCAAGTGGTTCACTACGTTAGGTGATTTAGCAGGGGTGTCCAGGTTCACGGGGTGAGGTATGTCTAAGTCTTGGAGGCGGATGACCAGGACACACTGAACCCCAGATACCTACCCACCCCTTAAATCCTCTTCCTTCCCAGAACTCTCTTATTCTTCATTTCCTTAAAAAACCCACAACACAGCATCCCTAAAGATAGCATAGGCCCTGAGGGAAATTATTTTCCTCAGGGCCTCCTGTGTGGAGCACATGTAAAAAAATGTGTATACAAAAGTGACGAAAGAGCTTGGTCCATTTTATTTTTTTATTTATTGACGCCCTATTGGGCTTTTACATATCGAATACAAATTTCATTCATGACAACAGTTAAGAGGGCATTACCAGAGAAAGCCGGAAATACGTCATTTAAAAAAAAGTTTTTAGACGTATTGACTCTTTTCCACAAAAAATTATAAATGGATTTCGAAAGATTGTTCTTTTATCTAGCATAGTTATGTAATAAATTTTTTGATTTTTTTTAATTTTTAGTATAATAAGGTTATTCCATAGGTCGTTGGTAGATTTGTTAAATTTTCAAAAAAGTTTTTGTATTATACCACAACCATTTCAAATAATTTAATCATGCAGTAAAATAAATCAATACATTATCTAGCTAAGTTATGTATTAGAATTTTAATTTTAGTTTCAATAAAATCATTTAAAAAATATGTACGTACATGTGTTTCTTGACGAAAATTGGTCCATTTGTGTATTTATTTGCGCACTTACAAACTAATATATTTCAGATTTTTTTAACATTCTTATTAAATTTAGACATTATTGAAAAATGGTAAATACTTATAATCAAAAAATAACTACAAAAAGTACACTATTTTAATAGTTTTATCATCACGCCTTTCAGCATTTTTGGGTGAAGGTATAAATTGAAGCTAATTTGGATTGAAATAAATTCGATATTGAGTTATAATTTTAAAAAGCTGGTACGGAGAATAATCAATCTTTCTCATTGTAACCGCCCTGCACGATCGGAAGCACAACTTTCGACGAAATGTGGATTTTCGTCCGCTGGATGGTTAAACGCTCTTAACATAAATAAAAAAAGATTTCAAAATATATCAAGAAAGCATAAACCCAATTTAATAAATAAGAATATATCTAAAGCTAAATCCACACGCATGACTGAGAACTCATGAGTACAATTCATATTTTGAAGACAAAATACTTTTTTGTAACTAAATATTTCCCAATGGGAAACGCGATGGAAATTTTCAATTTATATTTAGAAAACAAACTTTGATCAAGACCAAAAAAATTATTTGAAAATATTAGTAGGTAGCTAGTCACATTGCTTAAAGTACTGTAAGCAAGTATCTACTGTTCAAGGATATAGACTTCTAGAAGAATGTACCTATAAAATATCCTTAGATCACTTGGATAACAACCCGAAATAATATCTCGTTTTATACGGATGCTAGCGCCAATTATGATTTGGCGCTAAGTAAATTATTTTTGTGTTTATTTGGGAGCAGAAATATTTTTGTTCTACGGCAATTATCTGCTCCTTTTCCCCTTTCCCGGCTTGTCCCCCAACTATTCACATCCGCAATAACGAGTATAACGAGCTACAGTGCATTTAACGCAATACGCATTTTTTTCATTATTATGGTGGCCATACACGTTAGGGTTTGAATGTTGGTTAGGACCGTACAAGCTTAACCGACAAGTATAACAGAGTTTTATAAAACACGTACACGTTAGGGTTTGCATGTACAATTTCCTAAAAACTCTCAGTCAAAGGTAGTTGCTACTACGTGACGGTGTTTTGTAGGACATTTACCTAATCTGCTGTGCACTGTATCGCCAACAATGGACGACGACGATGTGATAGCTGTACTTGGCTCAAAACTTATAACAAAGAAAAGGAAAAGAAGAGGAGATCGCACTGAGTGGTGTAACAAATGGTTTTTAAAAATAAAACAGTTCTCTCATATAAATTTGGGCGCCACACACGCTCGGTTATACATAATATACATGCGCGCAAACATAACCGAGCGGCAAAAAATATCTATTTTGGTATTTGTTAGGTTGCATGTACATGGACCGTTAACTGTACAGTTTTATAACATACCCACTAGGGTTTGCCTGTCGGTTAAGCTCGTACGGTCATAACCATCATGCAAACTCAAACGTGTATGGCCATCTTTATTCGCAAATAAGGGAGAGATAAACGGCTCCCACGAACGATACCAGTCACACACAAAACGCGTCGCAAAATTGATTTAGAAACAATACGAAGTGAAAGCAATAAAAAAACATCGAGTGAAGAACGCCGAAGAGAAATCATACCTGCAAAAATGCGGAAAATACATCAAACCTTATTCCTTACTCATACTATATGATAATTGTCATTATAAATGCATCTAAATCATTTTGCCGTAGATTCTGAAACTTCTAGCTGAAACATATTGCATTATAATATGCGAGCCTGAGATCCTGAGAGCCTGAGAACCCCAAATCCTCTGGGCTTAATACCCAAGAAATTATGATTATGAAAAAACTCTACTTGCGCGAACAAATATATCACAAATGGTACAAGAGAAACTCCAGGGAAAATAACAAATCCACCAACCTTGTTTTGTAGATCTTGATGCTTGGAGGCCTCCGTGATGTAATCCAATCAATAATTAAATTCAGTCAATGCAATCCTTAGGTGACTTAATAATTTGCACAAGAGTGAAATTTGTCAATCAATACACAAACTCATAAGTTTTTACAATGATGAAAATTTTCCAAGAAACAGACAGTGTCAGTTATTTTCTTGTTTTAGATTCTATTTTTAAAAAACAATCCATTTAGGTTTCTCTGTTAATTCCAAGGAGTGAGTAAGTACCATATTTGTGATATATATTTATTTAAATTTACGAACAAACAACATATTGCAATGCGTAACCACATATTGTGTCAATAAAATCATTTAAAACGACTGTGTCGTGGTCCAACATTTTTGAAAGAGTAGAATAAACTGAAAATATTTGGTTTCGTTACTGTCCATCCCGCACGTTTTGTGATTAAAAATATTACGCCAAATGATAAAAAGACCAATGTTGTGTGTCGGTCGAGGGAGTGTTGTTGGTTGGAGTTGGTATCGCGTTTGCTTCCCACCTAGGAGTGTAGTACCTCGGCTGGCTAAGTCATCCACCACAACACATGCCACAATTTTCGCTTACTGTGATGCCAGTAGGCGATTTTCAAATATTGTAGGGTTATTCGTAATTCGAGAATGTGTCTTCTTTATAGAAAGAAATTATAAGGTAAATGTATTTACACCAAACCACGAAAAGTTAAAGTCATGACAAAAATTCAAAATCTTAAAATTTTATGTACTTACGATATATTTTCTGACACGCGTATATCTAAAGGCGATATTACACACATTGATGAGATTTGGTAGAACGGCGTATAATTGAAAGGGTGTGCTGTTTAGACGTACTTGACAGAAGTGGACCATACAATCACATTGCTGTCATAGAGTTTAGAATGTCTTCGAAACAGGTCGTGCGCGCGGGAATTATATCCCTCTGATTTAATGTTCCACAGGCTTGGATAGTTCTTAAAGTGCTCTAAGAACAGAGGCGTATGCTCTTCCCTCCATTTAAAAACCATTTTCTATGTTGACAACTAACTACAAAATAAACAGTCACAGTTTGACATTTCAATACGCGCGCACAGTGCTGCGCGCGCATGCAACGCCGCATTCGCGCATGCGCACGAAGGACAACAGAACCAATCGCATTGAAAATATTAAACAAGTTGAATATTTTCAATGCGGTGGAAAGATGACGCGCAATGACATGGAAACATTCAATGTCTTGTTTACACGGTGCAATTTGGTATCTACAACATAATTGCGAGGCAGAATTGAAACGTATAATATGCCCATAAGATAAAGTACCTACCCCTGTTATGTAATATATTTCTATTTTCAAAATTGGAATGGATTTATCGAGAATTCAGAAGTGAGTTTTTTGTTTTCTTTTGTGATTTTGTGATACCGTAATTTTTCACGAGTCTAAACTAACTAACCATCACCTCGTTTCCCCGCAGGGGTAGGCAGAGAGTACGAACCGCCAAACCATTCGGTCTTGGCACACACTCTTTGTCTCACTCACATTCATACATCGTCTCATACATACTCTTCTATTATTCTGACTTTTGACATGGCCCGATTCAAGTATCTGATTCACGAGTCTGTGCTAAATAAATATTATAACATAATATTATAACATTGTCATTTCGAGACTTGGTATTTTGTCTGATCAAAAAAACCCCCGTCCTCTTCTAATCTCTTTATTACTACAAAGATACCATATCTCACTTTAGACTGGCCATATACCTACGTAACTTGACAAGTTTGGTATTCTTGAGCTGAAAACTTTCGCAAGTACACTTCTTGATCGGCCGTATAACCAGATACAGGACTAGCAATAGCAAGTAATACTTGCGTTGTCAGTTCTTGGGAACCACAGACCAACGTGGTTGTACTGTGCGATGACATCAATTTTATCCACCTTGAAATAATAAATCTAAATTAGCTCCAAAAAAATTGCTCAATTTATTATTTGCAAATGAACGATGAATCTTAATTTGAAGTTTCAGTCATCAATATACAGGGTGTCCGGGGGTAAAGTGCATTTACTTCGGGAGGTGATTCTACATGAGGAGCAAAAAAGATTAACGACTTTTTCCAACATTTCAATTTTTTTTTTCCATACAAAAAGACGTACCTACTAAAAATCCTTTGTGCGAGGTACGATTTTACTTGCTAAGAGCCTACCGGGCACGATTGTGGCAATAAAATCACTGTGAATGACCCGTATCGTAACAGAGGAAAATAATAAAGCTGGCCGCACATGCCGGCCTAATTTTATCTTTTCACCACAAAACTACCCCTAAAAGTTGGAATTTTGAAAAAAGCTATTTTTCTTTTTTACTTATACTATCGTGTGGAATCGCCTCCCGAAGTTAATGCACTTTACCCCCGGACACCCTGTATATTGTATTATAAAAGAAAGTGTATGAAAGTTTACTTTACGCTAAAATTCAGAAACGGGTCCCGTTACGATCAAGGGAGTTATACGGTGTGGTAGCCCTCTAACCCCCATCCATGAAGAAGGTTCCCGTTTTTACCTAAAGGGCGTGCTTTTGAAGATATAAAGGCTAGAAGTTTCGCCTTCTAGAAATTTTTAGAACAGTGCAGAACATTCAAGAGCATTTCACAACATTCTAAAACATCTCGAAACATTCTGGAATATTGTGGAATGTTCGGGAACATCCCAGTACATCCCAGATCATTGTTGAACATTCCAGAACACTTTCGAATGTTGTGTAATATTCTGGAACATTGTGGACCATTCGAAACCCTTTTTTTATATGGGTGTGGCTATCCATTCCTATATACATTGGTTCGAACATCAGTTTAATCCTATATCAACTCCCTGATCGAAGCCGGGTACCCCAGTTAGTTAATATATATTATTATAAGTTTGGATTTATGCCAGGTAGAAGTACTTTGTCCAACTTAATTATTTATGAAAATTTTATAACCAATGCTTTCAAAGAAAAAAAACAAGTAGACTCTGTTTATACTGATTTTAGTAAAGCCTTTGACACAGTTTCTCATAAAATTCTCATTTGGAAATTAAAAAAACTTGGTATACATGGCAATATATTAGCCTGGTTTGAAAGCTATCTTACTGGAAGACAACAAATTGTTAGAATAAAATCCTCTCTGTCGGTAATAATTGTAACAAGTGGAGTTCCACAGGGTTCACAACTTGGTCCAATCTTATTTATCTTGTTTATAAATTATCTTACAAAAATATTTTATGATGTAATCATTTTACTTTTTGCTGATGACCTCAAAATTTTTAGAATTATTCAAAATATTCATTGCAACATTCTTCAAGATAATATCAATAAACTATTAATTTGGTGTAATGAAAACAGACTTTACCTAAATATCTCAAAATGTCAAATAGTTAGATTTTTTCGAATTAAAAATCCAGTGATTTATAATTACAACATTGATAACAGTGTCCTTCAGACATTAACACAAATTAAAGACTTAGGCATCACTTTTCAATCAAATCTTTCATTTGTTAACCACATAACAGAAATCTCTAATAAGGGCTTAAAAATTTTGGGATTTATAACTAGGCTTACTAGAAATTTTAACAATATAAAGTGTATTAAACTGTTATATTTTGCCTATGTTAGAAGTCAACTTGAGTACAATTGTCCCGTCTGGAATCCACATTATAGTATACATGTTCAAGCTATTGAAAGATTACAAAACAAATTCTTACGTTTTCTAAATTTTAAAATGGGTATTCCAGCAAATATGTTGTACTACAACACTATTTTAAATGATTTGAATATGCTCAAATTGTCCGACAGAAGAATTTTCTCTGACTTGGTATTTCTATATAAAATTCTAAATGATTTAGTTGATAGTCCGTTATTGCTAGAATTGATAAGCTTCCGGATTCCACTACGTAATACTAGAAGTCAAGATTTATTTCAGTGTAGAAATTCTGGGACTAACTACCATATGTATTCTTCTTTGCCCAGAATACTTATGGAGGGAAACAATTATACCAAGTCAGTGGACATCTTCAATTTATGTTTAAACAAATATAAAATATTGTTACTGAGACAGTTCAGTTATGTACATTGAATGCTTTGTATTTCTTATTATTCATATGTAATGTAAAAGCCCCGAAAAAGGGCGTTAATCAATAAATAAATAAATAAATATATAATAAGTTGCACCGTTGGTTTAAATAAACTTAACGCGTTTTAAAATTGGCGCTTCCCCCATATATACGTTCAAGTAATAAAAATAAAAATTATTGGTTTATCTGATAAATATACTCCAGATGAAATTGTTTCAAAAATTAAGATGCAAAATGATTACCTTGAAACAGTTGAATCTAAAATTGAGGTAAAATTTATAAAAGAAGTGAAAACCAAACGAGGCGACGTTAATTACACCATTTTCACGGAAGTTGATGGAATAACATACGAGAGAATGCTACACGAAGGTAAAGTTAATATTGGATGGGATAGATGTAGAGTTTTCGACAACATCTCTCTTCTAAAATGTTACAAGTGCAATGGCTATATGCACAAAGCACAAGACTGCAGAAGTGAAAAAGCATGCACTCGATGTTCCGAAGCACATGACAATGAAAACTGTAAAAATGATGTTCAGTGCATTAACTGCAAAAAAATTAATGAAAAACTAAAATTAAAATTGCCAACTGACCATTTTGCTTGGAGTGATGAATGTTCAGTACATTTGAGAAAAATTGAAGCAGAAAAAAAGAAAATCGATTATCTACATCTATCTATCGAAAATCTACACCAGTGCATTGTGCAAACACGTTTGCGCAAGTATAGTTTTAAATGTATTTATTGACTGAACTTCTTTTTAATAACTTTTGTCACATTACAACGATAAAGTTTGCAGCGGTTTGGTCCAGTACTTGCTTAATTTAAATGAAGTTTTACAGCCACGCGTGTGCCTAAGAGAATCTACAGCCGTCTGTTAAAAGTACAGGCGCCGGTAGGAGTCGAGATGCTAGAGATTTCATTTGCGCTTGTCAGTTGGTTTCTGGTAGGACATCATGCAACAGCTGCTATTCAAGCCGTCGAAGGTCATGGCCTCAATACGCGTGAGCGAACTTATTTCGTTAAATCAGCACGAGATAGTTTTACCATTAGCTTTACAATCATTAGCGTTTGATTAGGATCCCTTATAAATATGTATTGATTATCTTTACAGGCGCCCTTTCAGGGTTTCCTAATATTGCAACTATTTTGTTTGACAACCACATGTTTCCGAGATAGCTTACTTAACATTACTTGGGAAGGCTGATAGAGATATAGAAAGGAGGAAAAATGCCAGTAACTCCATTAATGGAGGACTGAATGCCGTCTTATAGCTAATAAAAAACTTTCTATAAAAGCGAAGCTAGCAGTCCACAATGGAGTCCTGGTACCTACCCTGATGTAGGGCAGTGAGGCATGGAACTGGCAGAGGAAGGATGAAAGTAAACTGAATGCTGTTGAAATGAGATCCCTGAGACGTATATGTGGTAAAACCATGTATGATCGTGTTAGAAATGTGGATATCCGCAAAGAATGTAAGGCTGATGTAAGTATAATGAGCAAAATTAAGAAAGGGACCCTCAGATGGTTTGGGCACGTAGAGCGAATGAATGAAGAAAGTAGTGTGAAAAGAATATATGATGCAAATGTGAATGGTAGAAGAAGTCGGGGACGCCCGAGGAAAACATGGCACGATCAAGTAAATCAGATACTTGAGTCGGGCCATGTCAAAAGTCAGAATAATAGAAGAGTATGTATGAGACGATGTATGAATGTGAGTGAGGCAAAGAGTGTGTGCCAAGACCGAGTTGTTTGGCGGTCCGTCCTCTCTGCCTACCCCTGCGGGGAAACGGCGTGATGGTTAGTTGGTTAGTCAGTTAGTTAGTTAGTTACCATTTAATGATGAGTTTTCGAGAATAAATCCGAATCCTTGTTACTGTACATTCCCGTCTTTCTTTCATGATCTACCCACTTGCACATTACTTGCAATCCTGGTATGGATTAATGTTTTATTATAATATGAGCAGTAATAATTATATAGAAGGGATGGCGGTGATGCGGAGATAGCAAATAGGTAAGTTTTACCGTTACAAGTTGAATTAGCAATAAAAAATAGCCTTGTTGCTAAACGTTAAAAAAAGTGCTGTAAATCGCACAGTGTTTAATAAAATTCCGTCTCGCAACGTTTGACGTGTAAAACGAATAAAAATCTATTGTTGTTGTTTTTAATTAAATAAAGGTTTTTCGGAGCACGAATACCTCATGTGATAAACTGCCTGGTTCACCACAACATATCACCGCGTTCATTAAACTTACCTATACCATACACTGCATAAACCGTATTTGGTTACTGTGTTTAATTTTTGTATTTGTTTTCGCAACATAATTTCATAAAAGCATCATTGGCTACACTTACTACCCACAATGAGCTCGAAACTACGTCCGTGAATTTTCGGCATTTATTTTGTTGCGCTACCTCCTTTACAGTGTTACTGATCTAAAACCATATCTATGTCCGGGAAGTATAAATAATTCAAAAATGAGAAATCGTGGGTTGTAAGTTGTAATTATAAAGAAACTCTATCTTTTACTGTATGGTTATAATTTTAAGACAAATAGAGAGAGATTCAATATTTTTTTATTTTTAAAATTGCAAGTAAAACCTCAAATTGTAATATTTAATTAAATGAAGACAATATTAGCGAAACTCAATCGAAAATCTTGATACAGAAAAATCAGAAAAAGATATTGGCACCTCTGGGACTTCCTGGGTTCGAGTCCCAGAAGTGCCAATATCTTTTTCTGGACCCAGATTTTCGATTATTTTTCGCTAATATTGTCTTCATTTAATACTTCGTGTAAACAGAAGAGAATTGCTTCGTTCCTTTCCCATAATTCGTGGTTAGGCTCGCGGTTTTTTCCTCCTCTTGAGCTGTATTTTAACCAAACGGCAGGCGTTTTTTGGGTTAATTTGTTGCTTAAAATGTGTAAATATTTATGTTTATACGAAATCGAAGTAACCATTGTCGAATTGAATGTCTTGATTTATAAGTTATGTGTTTATTTTATCTTCTAGTACAAGTATATGGAACGA
This sequence comes from Limnephilus marmoratus, assembly GCA_917880885.1. Lineage (NCBI taxonomy): Eukaryota > Metazoa > Arthropoda > Insecta > Trichoptera > Limnephilidae > Limnephilus > Limnephilus marmoratus. The sequence continues at coordinate 23,928,858 of OU862923.1, read as the reverse complement.
AGCGTAACTTGATTCGCCGGATTCTGAATCCGAGAAGTCATGAGCCAAAGTTCATACCGCCTTGTCACGAAGTTTCAGATATCAGGTACTCTAATTATAATTTTTAATGTGAACACCGCAAAAAATTCCAACTACTCCCAACCGCCTGGAGTCAGTGAGACTATGGCATTCCCAATTGGGGTATATTGTGAGGCTGAAGTTAGGGGGGAGAGGAAGGAGATTGGAAAGAGGACAGTGAGAAGGTACCTGACTATTCAGATCTGGTCACCAAATAGAGAAAAACCATTTAAAGCATAGTTGCAATTCTGAGTGGTGATCTTACACCAGGGCGGTACTAAGAGTATCTTAATCTCTGGAACGTATATAAAAGTTATATTATTTTATATGATTAAATTGTGAAATAACACAATTCGATTAAAATAAAATTTACTTGCGCATGTTGGGTATTTACTTACCCCTCGAACACGATGTTTAGAATTTTTCTCAAATAAGTACTGACCATTATTTTTTGTAGAAAGAGAAGTAATGCAATACGTAGTAGATTGGTAGCTAATTTTATGTGAAACTCTTCATTTATGTTTTTTGATGAAATCATTAAAAAAGCTGTTGTGTGAGAGTGCGGGCAATTTTATTTTCATAATTGTTTAATTAAAACCTGTTTTCGGGATATACCTACCTATGTAGATACCTACATGGAGAGTCCGGCCGAGTGTGAAGCTATATGGTACTATAGTTCTGTCAACTGTAGCTTCAGTGAAACTCTACTTTAATTAATAAATATACATTTGACGTACATTTGACACAAACTTTGGACTTAAAATACTACATACGGATTATAAGGTGTTGTATATCTAAAGGCTTCCGAGCTTGTCACATAGAGGGCAGTGCTAAGAGCTGTCCCGAAAGTCCGCAAGATGGCTCTTAGTTTAGTTCGGAGTTTGTGCACCAAGGGGGCCGATGGCCAGGGTGCAGTTTGCAGGAGCTCACATAATTCAGATCCATTCCAACTAGCTTCTAGTTAGTTTGACTACTCGTAGTCACAACATTTGTAATGCGCGAAGTATTAATAAATCCAGATTAACATAAAGAACTCTGTTATCCAAAGAAGAAACTCCTTCCAAGACGAGTTGGAGAACCTGATTGTGTGAGTACAACAACTTGTGAACACAACAGAAAAATAGTTTTGAAATCTTAGTAATAAGGAAAAATGTTAATGCCAAAATAGATTTAATTAACAATCAAAAAATTTTTATGAACCCTCTTTTGAATATTTTCCACATAACCGGTCTTTCGTCCTTTGTTACTTCGTCTCCTTCCTTTTCTAAAAATACCCTTCACACAGCATTCCCAAAAATGACATAGGCCTTGAGGAGAATTATTTTCTTCAGGATCTCCTGTGGAGTTAACGTAAAATAAATCTCTTTATTTCTTTCGTACAAATTGTCTGTATTTTCTGAAACACTATTTTTAATGTAAAATTGAAACGTCGTCGGATGATTGGGAAAATAAAAGTCGATGACAAATAGCTGGCTGAAGATTTGCCAACTTTGGTTCAAAAAGTATCTCTAAAAACTGAAAAACCGGAGACATTTGAGGGATGCCTACATCTTTTTTTATTTATTTATTTTTATTTATTTATTTTATTTTAAATGCACATTTACAGTTACATAACCAATAATAAACATACATTTTATTTTATTAAGTAATAATAGCGTTTTTGAATTGATCAATATTTAGTTTAAAAATATCTATATCAGGGGGCAGGAAATTTAGTAAAATAATCATTTTTCCGAGCGGCATTACTAATGGTAAGTTAGTTCTGCATCTCGGAACAACAAAAGTTCTGTGTCTGCGTGCTCTTGTGAAGTTGTCGGGGACATAAAACTCAAATTTTTGTAATATATCGGGAATACAGATGTTACCGTTTAAAAGTTTATATGCTGTTGTCAGCAAAGCAGTTTTCCTTCTTTCGGCGAGGCTATTAATACCCAGCATGCCGGACAAAAAGGCTGATGGATATAACCAGGGATAATATCCGAAGTCTCTAAGATACAAATATCTCAGAAACTTCTTTTGCACTTTCTCAATCATTTGAGAGTATGTTAAATCCACTGGTCCCCATATTACTGAACCACTTTCCAAAATGCTACGTACTAAGCTATAGTATAGCAAACGAATCGCGGCTGAGCTGCAAAAGTGTCTGGAGTTGCTTAGCACAAATCCTAGCATTCTTAGAGCTTTGCTGCATATCGTCTCTATGTGGACGTGAAATGTTAGGTGCGCATCAAATGTGATTCCCAAATCTCTCAAAATAACAATGTGCTGAAGAGACGAATAAGACATTTTGTAGTTAAAGTAAATCGTTTTGTTCGCCTTGGTGTAGCACATGATAGAGCATTTCTTAATATTAAATCCTAATTTATTGGTGTGACTCCATTCGACGATAGAATTTATATCACTTTGTAGCTGCAAGCAATTTTCCAAAGATTTTATTAAAAGGAATAGTTTAAGGTCATCCGCGAATAAGAGAAACTTAGAAAATTTTATGCAATGATAAATGTCGTTGATAAATAGCGAGAAAAGTAAGGGTCCAAGATTTGACCCCTGCGGAACTCCAGAGTTTGTGATGAAGTTGGAAGATTGAAATATACCATAAGTTACGTATTGCTGTCTGTTTGAGAAATAACTTAGAAATAGACGTAGAAGTTTCGCTGAAAATCCAAATTGGTCGAGTTTATTTAGGAGAATAAGCGGATCTACCGAGTCAAAGGCTTTTGCGAAGTCGTTGTATGATACATCTACTTGATTGTTGCTATCAAGAGCTTGAGATATGTACTCCGTAAAAACCATTAGATTAGACACAGTAGATCTGCCAGACCTAAAACCGTGTTGCTGGTCAATTATAAAGGGTTCAACTTGGGTATAAATGAATTTATGAATTATTAGTTCAAACAACTTGGCTGGAGAGGATAGTATCGCCACTGGTCTGTAATTAGAGACTGGAGCCTTATCACCAGTTTTATGTAACGGTGTAACTTTCGAGATCTTCCACACGTCTGGGAATATTCCGGAGTTAAGTGAGAGATTATAAATATACGCGAGAGGTGTTAATAAGGGCTCAAAACAGCCCTTTAATACGAATGACGGAATAAGATCCGGTCCAAAAGAAGTTTTGGCTTTTAATTTTTTAGCAGCCGCGGTGATGTCAATGTTTGTGATGTTTTGAATATCAACATTCTGCGCTATTAGTGGTGTTTTTTTACCAGGTATAAAAGATTTCAAATCCGCAGCTTCCTTACTATAAGTTGATTTAAAATAGTCTGCAAATGCTTCTGGAATATCTGCTCCCGAGAAAGACTGATTATTCCAAGTAACATGGTCAACAAACCCGCCATCACTTCTTTTGGACGAGATATATTTCCAGAAAGATTTGGGATCACATTTGATATTTTTTTCAACAGAATTAATATATTGCACATGTGCTAATCGAATATTGCGTTTTATTTTTGTTCTAAGTAGACAAAACATGTCACGTTCACTTACCATTCCAGTTTTCTTCCATTTTTTGTAATGTTTGAATTTGAGCTTTATGTCGCTAACAACCTCACTAAAAAACCATTTAGGATATTTCCTACCATTCCTCGGAGTGCGCTTAATTTTGAAACACATATCAAAGTATATATAAATTATAGAATAAAAAAGGTTTGTCGCTAAATTAACATCCTTTATGTCCTTCAAAGGCTGCCAATCATGAGATTGTAAATGGCAATAAAGAGCCTTAAAATCACCATGATCGAAGTTCCATCCTCGCCTAACACTATTATCCGTATTATTCAAGAAGTTTCGTGTTTGACAATTGGTTGTGTTTTTGTTCGGCAAAATCTCTATACATAACGATGGATGATAAGCGTCTTCTTTGACTAGTGAGTATAAGGATTTGTATACTTTTAAATTAAAGTTACTGAGTACAATGTCCAGCGTGCCTCCCTTCACATTTGTAATAGAGTTACTCTGATTCATTTGAAAAGATTCATAAAATATAGGAGATCCATTTGGGTGCCTTTGCTACTTGAGTTCAGATTAAAGTCGCCAATCACCAAACCTAAACCTGGATGCCAAAAGGCTGTAATAATAAAAAAGACAATGTTACCAATGAACTGTGTAATACAAGATGTATCCATCAAAGTTCTTGGAGCTTTCGAAAAAATTGAACTTATTCAGCTACCATGACCATATTTAGAATCAGAGCATCAATATAAATAAACGAAAGCTTTGAGCGGAAAATAATTAATTCAACGCGAAAGTGGCACCAGCTGATGAATATATTAGGCAAACTTAATATCACATTGGTAGTACTATGGAAGAATCATCTAATTGTTCACAGGTTCTTCACATTTGACCTGGCCAGTGTTTGCAACAGTAGTTGGATACTGTATTTATTTAACTAGAGTGATAATTCTTCCAACACTGGAAGGAGAAATTTAATTAAAAGCTCGCAACATGCACACTGCACACTTCCACACCGAGCAGGAGATATTCGAAGGTATGCAAAATAAAATACGAAAGCGAACAGCTAAACGAGAAATAGGGAGAAATAGTAGTGGTGGCTTTTACGGGATTTTCTATTTACTATTTTTGTTTTTTTGTTTAAGAAAACTATGAGAGAAATGGTCCAAAATGAACTAGAAATACAATCTATATGCTGGTATATAAAAATCAAAATATTTTTGGGGATATATGAGATGCTAAACCATTCATCCCATTGCGATGAAACGTTGGGGATTTGATGTGCGCATGCCCGCGATGGTTTCTATGTATACTGGTCAGCTCTGGCATTATGAAATTTGTATTAAAAATTGCAATATGTGGCACGCGAGCTGTTTTAAAACTGAATGTACCGGGACCGAATGTATTTGTTTTTGAAATTTTTATTTAGATGTATGTAAATATGTTCATACATCTAGTGGGAAAATATAAAAATACAATTTACGAAGTAGGTACAGTAACATTCACAAATACATTTTAAAAAACAGTACTAAATAAAAAAAAGATAACTATACAAAAATACATTATAAAAGAATAAGGCATGAGAATAACATTGGTAAGTAATAAAAAAAAAAATTTTTTACATAAAATGCACATATCCTATGAAAAGTGCTGAGACTTGAGGCTTCTTTTACGGCATTTGGCAGACTGTTTTCGTGAACATTTTCTTGAAACATAATAGTACTCTTCAGATAATTTGGGAGCATATTATTTTTAAGTTTGTAAATTATTGTTAATGTATTATTTACAATGTATGGAATGCGGGAGGGAGAGGGACTCGGGATGGCAGTTCGTGGGACGGGGGAAGCGGGAGAGGGGAGTGGGGAGAGGGAATGCAAAGAAGGCGGAGAGGGAACGCGTGAGAAGAAGGGGACGCGGGAGAGAAAGGGGAGGCGGAAGGGAAACGGGACGAATGGGAAAGGACACGCAGGGAGAAATGATTTCTTTATTAAATGGCTCAGCAACGCATAGTAATAAACTCGTTAGTAATAAATAAAACAAATCACTATTTACCCGCCTCACGACGATACCCAACCTGTGGTGACATAGTTCTCCTGCCTTTTCACCATGCAGACAGGGGTGCTCTTGTGAGGTGTCACATGAAAAATGAATAAATTAGTTTTAAAAAAAAAAAATTAAGGGAATATACTCAATACACTAAAATGGCTTCATCATAATTTTATCGGTATTTACAAAATTACAAATACCAACATTATTTGCAGTTCATCATTCACAAAAAATATTTAAGTAATTTTTATGTCTTAACATATTGCATTTCAATAATAATGACGATCATTATTTAATTAAATAATGAAAATTATTATTATTTAATAATGATAATAATTATAATAATTATTATTATCATTATTTAATTCAATAATAATTATCATTATTTAATTAAATGAATAATGATAACCATTATTTAATTCAACAATAATTATCATTATTTACTTAATTAAATAATGATAATTATTATTGAATTAAATAATGGTAATTATTATTTACGATACTGATAAGAACATGTGTATATTAGCCAACCGGCCGAGATTTCCATATCCGAAGTATTTTGGAGACTCCGGAGAGATACATGAAAATACCAATCCGAGAGCATATACATCTGCCAGTCGATTTGAACGGAAGTGGCGCCATCTTTTGGCATTATTGGCTACTTGCCTTAATTCGTTTCGTTCAAGTTGTTAAATTTTATTGCGTAGGTTTTGACGTCTCACTATACTCTAACAGAATGTTCGCATTGTTAGGCAATTTTAAGAATAAATTATTTTTAATGTTGTTATGATGAATTTGTTTGTATCGTCATATCATGATATATCAAGGCAAATCGGTAAAATATCCTTAAATTGTTGTTTTATTAATATAGCTCAATAATTTATTGTGAGCGCCAAAATTATTTCTCTTCGTGTACATTTAAGTTCATAATTAAGGCGGTACACAATCCTAATAATTTTTGTTTGCTCAAAACTCACGTTTTAATCATTTCCGGCGAATTCGTAACTATAATAACTTTTTTATTTCCATGCCGCACGAGGGAAGCAAGTTATTTATATTTTAGATTAATTTAAACAGTACCTTACCATTAATATATTTTACGTCCAACGATTTAAAACTTTATAACCCGTTTTTCAACTATAATGTTAGCGGTAAGCACCAGATTTTATTTTTCTAGACGATGAATTAATAACTTCGGAAGGACAACATGGAGACACATTTTGAATATTTCTAACACGTTCTTCAGAAATATTTAAAATGAACGCGGCGGAAAGGTCGTATTTCCAGGCCTGCTAGGGTGAATTCGACCGTACGTTCGTCCAATACGCCGTGCCGCGGCGTATATTTGTTCACACGCTTTCTTCACTTACGTCGTTAAGATTCCCACATTATTTTATCTTCTTCTTCTTTTCTTTGATACGGCAAATTCGACAGTAGGTCCGTCCAATACACGGGTCGCGAGTCGCAATTTGTATACACGGCGTCTTTACTTATGTCGTTAAGATTCTGAATATATTTTAGGGTATATTGTCGTCTTAAAGTGCGTCAATGGTTTTAAAAAAAATATGTATGCTTCCTGGGCGCGGTTAAAAGTGTCAGGAATCACAGTAGAGTAGGTACCTACTCAAATTGCTCGTATATATATATATATATATATATATATATATATATATATATATATATATATATATATATATATATATATATACTTTTTTGTCACTACTTTTGTTTTACTTTCTGATACCAAGTAAGATTTAATAGAAGTATTTTTCTTCTACATTTTTATTATAAGAAAGTCTGAAATGTATTGACAAGGCAGAACTTTTACTACCAGAATGACTTAAAGTAAATACTCGCAGAAAAACCAAATAAAACGTTTCTAACGCCACGTAAACCTTCAAAGCTCAAAAATGTATCGTGATACCTGAAAACCAACCTTGGAAGCAGAGAGAAACAAAACAGAAAGAAATAAAAAATCTAAGAAAGAAACGCAAGAGAAAAAAATAATTCCAAAGTAGAGGGTTCAATGCGAGATGGTAGTTTATTTTCCTAATACCCAATATGACATAAAATGTGTTCGTTCAGCATTACGTTTATACTCCTAGAACTAATTCGTACAACCATCAGATATAGATTTCTTTGAACAAATTTTTATTTACGTTTCTCCATTTTTTTACTAGATTCATCAGAATGGTAGGTCCCCGAAATATCGCCCTGATGAAAGACCATGAGTGCAGTCAGGTACTTCCTCTTCCAACCTTCATCTACCTCACATCTTGTTCTCTTCCTCACTACCTTCAGTGTGGAGAAGTTGAGACTCTTGCGTGGTACTCAAAAAAATGTTATATATATTAAATAATCTTTAGTCTAATATTGTGTAATTATTGCAATACTTTCCCCATTACATTTCCCAACCGCCAATGAGAAAGCCTAACCGTTTAAAACATAGGCGAACAAAGCTGTCTGTGGTCACTGGAGAAAGACTTCAACCAGATTCGCACATTGGTTTGTGTTTCAAAAAAGAATATTGCCTTTTCAATAGACAATAAAACAACTGTTCCTAGTGCTTTGTTCCATGCTTGGTTCCACGTAAAAGTTTCTGCTCAGTGAATTTTATATTTTAGTTCTGTAAGGGATTATTATTCAATACTGAAATACAAACAAGATGAAAAATAGTGCTATTTTCGTAATTCAAAGATGAGAAACCAACCATTTATTCATCTTTATCAAAATTCATCTTTATCAAAATAAGAAATTTAATTCTTCGTGAAAAATTATATGAGTTTAACAAACTTCCAATTTACCTTTTTAACGATTATCTTGCCAAAGCAGTTAACATGGGATAATATGAAATTATATGTGAATAAAAAATTGAGTTTTCTCATAGTCATTGAGTTTTCTCATTATCAATCAATGGACGATATACCAATGTTCATTAAATCCAGACAGTTGAGACTTAGGAATACGGTTGGATCAATCAATAGCTGATAAATATACTAACACTCAATCTATTTCTTCTCTGAAATCAATAAAACTATAAATTTGTCCTTGGCACAAAAGAATCGTGTCTAAATGGTTAGACATTGGATTGTTCTTGACGTTGGAGACTAACTCGTCCAATTATTTTTCTTTCTACCGATCTAGATTTTTACCATCCATCTTGACATCATCAATCTTAAAAGCATAATACGCTTGAAGCTCTCCTGAAAATACCGCTTCAAAAATGTTATAAAAATGGGTGTAATTTTTATATTTTTTATTCAAATTGGTAACACTTAAATATTTTAAGACCCAGAACGCACATAAGCAATTGCTTCGAAAATCGTTTTCAACCGCAAAATATTTTCCCAAGATTGGGTTAAACTTTCCGTATAGGTAAATTTGGGTTTACGCCGAGCCGTAAAACTTTTACAATCGCCATAAACGGTAGATATTCCTTTTCGTTTTTTGGGAGGCATTTTTCTTTTTCACCCCTATGGCAAGTCTCGAGGGAAAAAATAAGGGTTCTCACCTTGTTACTCGAAATAAAGCTTTGGGTTACGGTCTCCAGTGACAAAAGTTACACTAGATGAAAAATTATTTAAGTTTTTTCCTTAATTAACCAATATTTGTACAGCATTCGGGATAATATCTTTGGTTACCGATATTGATAGGAAACTTTTGTACCGATCCAGCAGGGAAGGTATTTTTTTTCTGAGCGTTTTTCATCGTCATCTTTATTGAAGCTAATACTAGCTTTAATGAAGCTTGAGGAATCCTGGCTACCTCTAGTAATCACTTAGGTATTCGTACGTCGGTTTTCTGCAGGTCTTTTGCTGTTGCCTTGCAGCTCCTTTAATCTTGCGAATTTATTATTAAAAAAATACCCATCTTACATCCGTGAACCGTATACGACTTGTTAAAGCCGTCTCAGAAAAACAAATCTAATTTTTAAATAGTGTCATTACTAATACTTTTTTATAAATACTTAATATGTGTTATAAATTGCTTCCGTTCCAAATACTGAACGATTTTTTTAGTACTTCTATCGCATTGTAAAACCGAGTATTTGCACTTTCAACACCTTGACATTTACGAGGTGATGACATTTTCAACTGTTCGTTGAAAACACATAGTCAAACTGGTTGAAGTTATCATACGACGCGAAAGTTTTATAATATACTCTTTTTCACTGTTTTTTCTGCTGCAATATTTTATTTTTTAAATTTTCTTTTCTTTTTATATTGCAGGTATGTCATTGTAAAATTGCTTATAACTATTGTGGAACTTCATTGATTTGTTTGATACCTAAATACAATAATATGAACAAATGTAAAAAAAAATTTTTTCATTGGCTCCACACAGGAGGCTCGGAGTAAAATATTTCCCCTCAGGGCCTATGCCATCTTTGAGAATGCTGTGTGGAGGGTATTTTTAGGAAAGGAAGCAGAGAAAGTTCTGGGAAGGAAAGGTGTATGAGGGGTGGGTAGGAATCTGGGGGTCAGTTCGTCCAGGAGTGACGGACATATAAATCCAATCCATCTAAGGCGATCCTTAGAGAATTTTCCATCTAAGAGAATCCTGCTGGAGAGGTCAAAACGTCTTCAACCAGTTTCCCCATTCAGCCTGCCACGCAGTTAGCTCCACACAAGAGGCCCTGAGGAAAATAATTTACCTCAGGGCCTATGTCATCTTTGGGGATGCTGTGTGGAGGGGTTTTTTAAGGAAAGGAAGGAAAGGAGAGTTATGGGAAGAAAAAGGGTTTAAGGGGTGGGTAGAAATCTGGGGTTCAGTATGTCCTAGTATATCCTGGTCATCCGCCTCCAAGACTTAGACAAACCTCACCCCCATGAACCCAGGCACCCCTGCTAAATCACCAAACATAGTGAACCGCTTGGGGTGACCTATGGCAGAGGTGTTGGTTATCCAATAAAGGTTCCCAGGGCGGCGGTACCCATTTCCGCCTCCCAAATTGACCTATGGCGGAGGGGTTGGTAGTTATTACTTATTATAGCAGTTTTTCTTGTAATTAACAGTAGTTTAATTGGATATCAAACTTATTATTATTATTACGTCGTGTACCTTAGGACGAGCGGTTTATTCGAATTTTTTTTTTATTATTCAGATGTCAAAAAACACTTTTCGACAATTTGCATTACACTAGTTTTTTCTCCCTTTGTATTACATTTGATCTCCCTTTTTGTACGCAATAACACAACCTAGTCTGTCCTATATTATCCTTAGAATTCCCTTAAGGTTTTGTTGGTTTTAAAGAATTCGTTAAAAAATGTAGGTGGTATTCTTCCCGTGGAAGATTTATGTACGAATGAAGGGATAATTTTTTATTTCACCTTTGGAAAGGTTTTAAAAAATCAACTACATTGTAGTTCAAAACATTAATTTATGTGTTGATTATTTTTAATCTAAAGTTAAATAGAGTCGGAGGGGCCGCGGCGGTTATTTTCAATATTGCCCTGATTAAAGACTACCATTCGGAAAAGAATGTTGCTTGAATTGGCTATAGATGGATTTGGTGACCTGATCTGAATAGCCAGGTACTTTTTCACCTCCCTATTTCCAATTTGCTTCCATCTAACCTCTTCCTACCTTTAGCCTCACAATATACCCAAATTAAAGATTCCATAATTTCACTGACTCCAGACGAAGCTTAAAAGCAGTTGGAACCCTAGTCGTGTAGATAACATGAAAAAAACAGAGTGTGAAACCTTAAAAAAACTAAAGTAGACAAGAGCGGTAGAGACTATGAAGCACCGCACGAAGATGGATTTTTTATTTATTTTATTACATTATTTTTTTACTGTTTCCAACAAAAACATAGTTTATATAAATATACAATTTAGAAAATTTATCGGTAATCCCGAGAAGCAGCCGCATGGCTGCTTGTCTACCTCAGGTTCTACCTCAATATACACTCTTTAATATTAGAAGTAAAAAAAACATGTATAAAATCAAAAATTATAAAGGAAATTGACGACCTCTGTAAAAAGATTATATATTACAAATATTTAAAGAAAGTGTAATAAAAAATGTTTAGACTTAACTTATTAGGCAAAACATAACAGCCAAATTTTCATATTTGAAAAACAACAAATACCCAATAATTATATTTACAATGGGATATTTTAATAATCTTCCTTAATAAGAATTTAATAAAATAACAGTTTTAGTATCATTTTTTTTTCCTATTTTTTTTACATGAGATTCACACTGCCCTGAGGAACATAATTTCCCTCAGGGCCTTTGTCATCTTTATGCTCACCTATGATGCTGTGTGGAGGGTTTTTTTAAGGAAAGGAAGGAGAGGAGAGTTCTGAGAAGAAAAAGGGTTTAAGGTTCAGTATGTCCTGGTCATCCGCCTCCAAGACCTAGACAAACCTCACCCCATGAACCCGGGCACCCCTGCTAAATCACCAAACGTAGCGAATTACTTGGGTTGACCTATGGCAGAGGTGTTGGTTATCCAATAAAGGTTCCCGGGGCGGCGGTACCCATTCCCGTCTCCCAAATTTAAGAAAAAGGTACAAATATTTTTACAAAATTAACTGCCATTACATCACCAATTAATTATACTTTCTCATTTTCCAGCTTCGTGGTGGCCGCATCGGGTAAGGCCGGCTGGGGGAGACCCTTTAACTTCTCCAACTGCCTTTCTTTATGCATCGCACAGTAGCAGGAGGGTAGATTTCATACGTCCGTCACTCCTGGACACACTGACCCTTTGATTTCTACACAACCTTCATAGCTTTTTCCTTTCCGGAACTTCCTTCCTTTCCTTTCCTTAAAAATACCATCCACACAGCACCCCCAAGATGACATAGACGCTTAGGGAAATTATTTGCCTCCTGTTTGAGGAAAATTGAAAAAAATAAACTTAACCTTTAACTACGGACGTGAGGTCTCGCAGGCCGCTTGCAGTTTGTGAATCGCGTGCTCCTCTCATCCCCCGTACCCCACGCGTCTGTCCGCCTCAGTAGCTTCGGTTTTAGTTACGAAACAACTGTCGAGAGTGAAGGTTACGTCGCTGGCTGTATTTTGCGTGAGTAATTTCGCTTTATATTTTGATTACGGTATGTGGGACCGCGCGTCCACGTTTGTGTAATAAATTGAACTGATGGCGATTTTCATGAAAATTTTTCACGTTTTGTTTTATTCATTTTCTTGCATTTTTTATTCTTTATATTTTATTTTAAAATTAGAGAAACTTACTGAAAAAGTAATTTTCCTTGGATAATATTCCTACTAAGTGATCTCTAGTAACAATGACTGAAAAGTGCATTTGATTGTCAAATGGTTAGATTTTAGTCTATAATAAATATATTTTAATTAAAATGTCGTGTTTTATTTGCATTTGGTAAAGTCCGTAAATAAGTAAAAACAATTTTAGGCACAATTCTTACTTAACTAGTTAGATTCCGGTCTTTAAAGATAGCGGTCTGTGAGACTGCTCGTCCATAGTAGTGTAACAAAAATATAACGTCCATAGTTGAAGGCTAAAACTAGGAAATTATTTTATCAATTAATTGCCAAACAAATCAAAGAAATTTATGACGCGGATGATGCTCAAAAGTAAATTTCTCTATTAGCGGAAAAATCAATAATATTTACCTATAATCAACTCATTTTTCACACTGGTGGATTCACAAGGAATAGAACGTTGGTAAAATGGCCACCTAAAAAAAAGTCAAGTGTAAATTCGAATTTATCAGAACTTATGAAAAAAGTTTGTAGGAGAGATTTATCATTGAAATAAACGCCCGTCTATACAAAGATGGGTTAAAATAATAAGATATAGCCTAAGTTACGTTGTTCGTGACACTTAGTAAGTAAAAGTTTTATTAATTTAAGCTCATAACGAAGTGCCTCATGCACAAGACCACAAAGTTTACCATGAAAGCTAATGCGACGTGAAAAGTTCCAAAGTTTTGTGTACAGAATACTTTGTTTAAATGTTTACTTCCATTTACTTCAACTCGCCTGCTAACTTATGTCACGTAATCTCAGATCAAACAGGTCTTCGACAGACAACTTTAAATAAAGGGTGGTCCAACCATAACGCACGATGTTAATTGTGAGCCACACCTTAATGTCAAATTTTTTGCACAACTTTATTTGACATTTCTTTGTTTCAGTCTTTGACAAATTCAACCATGGAGAGGTACACAATTGAGCAGCGCGTTAAGATTGTTGAAGCGTTTTATGAAGATGGACGTTTAAATCAAAATGCATTTCGTGCACTTCGTGAGTACACTTTCACCTCAGTGGATTCATTAATAAGCAGAATTGCCAAATGGGGCAAATGAGAATGCACAAGTGATTGTTGAAAAACCGATGCATCCACAAAGAGTGACTGTTTGGTGCCGTTTATCGGCTGGCGGCGTCATCGGGCCGTACTTCTTCGAAAATGAGGTCGGTCAAACAGTTACCATGACTGGTGTTCGCTATCGCGAGATGATAACGGACTTTTTGTGGCCAGAAATTGAGGATATGGCGCTGGACGATGTGTGGTTCCAACAGGACGGTGCCACTTGCCGCACAGCCAACGAAACAATGGCTCTTTTGGCCGCCACGATCATGTGATTTGACACCATTGGACTTCTTTCTTTGGGTATATTGAAAAGAAAAATTGTACGTCAATAAGCCAACAACAATTCAAGAGCTGAAAGATGAGATAATTCGGCGCATTAATGACATTGAACCTCAATTATGCCTCAGCGTCATTGAAAATAGGGACAATCGGATAGATGATGCCACCGAAGCCGTAGCGAGCATTTGGACGATATTTAGTTTCACACATAATCGTCATAGATCTTTCTATTAACTTTTTGTTTTATTTACAATTAACATTGTGCGTTATGATTGGACCACTCTTTATAAGCTATAGTTATGATATGTTAAGTCGGCATAATGTTATTTTTTTAAAAGATATATTACCGGGTAATGCGCGTTTTCATCCCGCGACAAAATATCCTCCGACAAAACATGGATACTACGAACAAAACATCCCCCAACAAAATATGTACTAAAACTTAACCTAACCTTACTTGACCTAACCTTTCCTAACCTAACAAAAAATTGGACAAAAATAATACAGGCATCCTGTTAAGACAATTAACTATTTATTTTTAGTTTTAACTTTATGAGTAAAACCTCAAATTGTAATATTTAATTAAATTAATACAATATTAGCGAAACTCAATCGAAAATCTGGGGACAGAAAAATCATAAAAAGATATTAACACCTCTGGGAGTCAAATCCAGGACCTTCTGCTTTCATATATATGTGCGTTAAGAAAATGAAGATAAGGTTGGTAAAAAGTAACCGAATTGGATATAGACACCTTGGAGCTCGTAGAGCTGTTGCCACGAAAGCAGAGGGTCCTAGGTTCGAGTCCAAGAGGTGCCAATATCTTTTTCTGATTTTTCTGTCTCAGAAACTGGTGCGTATGTCTAAGCTCTACGAATAGAAAACTCTCCAGATGGTTAAAGGTCCTCCAAATAAATTAGCAAAATACGTTTAGGACCTAAACTGTTGATAAGTATCTACTTATTATGCTAAACTTTCTCAATTTCCGAGTTAAAATACGCAGCAATGAGACTCTTCCTATTAGATATGACCGGGGCATCAATAAGTTAATTACCGCGAAGGATGAATTCCTTTTGGCTTTCGTGTCACACTCCACCGTCCGTAATTTGTCGCGTTCCTCTTCAATAGCTCGCTTATTAGCAATCAATTTGTCATTGTAATTTCCTTTAGACTTAATCATTTATTGACGATGAGGGTTTTATGTCTTCTTTTTGGAATTAATTTAAATCAACATTAAATTTCTTCGTATTATTTGCGTTTTTTATTGTGGACATCGGTTATTTGTCAGTGTTCCCAGTCAATTGCAAAAAAAAAACAAAATGCCGTCTCGCTACTTAATCCTGTTTGATGCCGTGTGGAAGGTCGTTTTGAAGAAATAATAATCATAATAACATTTATTCATCAATAGACTTTCACAGTTTTTTAAATTTTGTTCATTCATCGTTTATTCCATTGAAAAAAAGTTCAGTGCTCAGCTATACATTCAGGATTTTTCCTGGAATGTAGCTGAGTTTCAGCAGTGCCTCTATATAAAATACTGAACAAATAATTAAATTAAAATAATTAACTTAAAATAATTAAATTAAAATAACTAAATTAAAATAATTAAATTAAAATAATTAAATTAACATAATAAAATTAAAATAATAAAATTATAATAATTTAAAAAGTGATTTAATTAAAATAATTTAACTAAAATAATTTAATTAAAATACTTAAATGAAAATAATTTAACCGAAATAATTAAATTGAAATACTTAAATTAAAATGATTAAATTAAAATGATTAAATTACATTAAATTAAAATAATTAAATTAAAATAATTAAATTAAAATAATTAAATTAAAATAATTAAATTAAAATAATTAAATTAAAATAATTAAATTAAAATAATTAAATTAAAATAATTAAATTAAAATAATTAAATTAAAATAATTAAATTAAAATAATTAAATTAAAATACTTTAATTAAATTAAAATAATTAAATTAAAATAATTAAATTAAAATAATTAAATTAAAATAATTAAATTAAATTAAAATAACTAAATTAAAGAAAACAGAAAACTATAATCATATTTAATTATGTAGGGGAGATGAGATACAGAGGCTGACATATCATTCCACAGCCGAGCTCTTGAACACTATAATGATTCAAGTAATTATTTATTAACTGAAACATAAAATAGAGATAAACAGAATTCATTACGACAATCATCTTAAAGCGGTGCGAAGCTTGTTGTACATGTACATTTCGTCTGGTTTCTAGGCAACTACTATAGTCCTCAATATGAACGTTGTTGAGCGGAACCGCGGGTAATGTTCAATTCCCTCACATGGCGCCTACCTCAAGAATTTCTTATGTACTTTTTTTACTTTTTCCAATTATAGGGAGTAATGTAACCTAATGTTTACTACAAGTACTCGGAACCAAGCAAGGGTGGAAAACGTCTTTACAGACGAAACATTACAGAAAACCTCGGTGGTCGAGTAGTTATAATCTTCGAGAGTGAACCCGGCGCGTGCAGAAATAAATTTTATTTAATAAATGTTTTTTTTCGCAAAATTAATATAAATCGGATAAATTGGCTTACATTTGTACGCTTGAAATTTAAGAACCGACTTCGGATACATCTCTGACGCCGCGTCTTATGTAAAACCATCTTCGTACTTGAAGTTTGTTAAAAACCTACTTTTGTAATAGAATCGAATTGAAGCAAGTAGCCAAAAATGCTAAAAGATTGCGCCACTTATGTTAACAGATCTATGAGGACCTGCCGCTGGTAGGTATAAGTAGATACTATTGGATTTGTAACTTCGTGGATTTTCCAGCTAAGGAAAGATTGATGATAATATGATTATTATTGTAATTGGAAGTTGTGAATAATAATATCACGCGTCTATACATTATATAATAACGTCTTTGCCTGTCGCGGTTACTTTTTCCCGGTAACTAGCTGTCACTGGATCCGATGAACCGGCTATTTTTGAAACCGGTTCCTATCGAATATATTAAAAGTTCACTCACACTTAAACTGAGCGAAGCCCAACCAAAGCCGCCCTTAGGGCCTAGCAGCGAAAACCTACGGAGCTGATATAGTTTATTTTTGGTGCGTTCCATGGTTGTAGATGCTCTCAGATGCACAGTTGTTTTGTGTCAATCAAATGAGAGTTATTGCGTTATTGTAGCACACTCTCAGGACAAACTGAGAGTGTGCTACAATAACGCATACAGGCAACTTATGCAACTACCGAGGTTCTGCAGTGCCTCCACGATGTTTACCGAGGGGAGGGTGCACTCATTCCCAGCCTTACTTCGCCACCGACTAGCCAGCTTCTGGAGCAGGATACGAACTTCAACCAATATCACTGTCGTGGCTGCATCCGAGTGGCTCAGTTCCCCAATAAATGAGCGATGGATGCAGATGATGAGGCGACCTCCATGATGGACGATCCCAAAATATCTTTTTATTTTTAATTCTGTCTACTTATTATTTATTTTAATTTTATGCTTATTTTTTTGTTATTTGTGTGATGAATTTTGTTTTAATTTTATGTTTTAATTAGGTACTTACCTAATATTTAAACTTTTTTTTTTCTTTTATAGTTGTTTATGTAATATGGCAGACTGGTATTGCACTACCCTCCCAGTCCTGCTGGAATAAAAACTTAAATAAATAAAATAAATAAATAAAATTAATGCAACATTATTATCAATTCGCCATTCAGCGCCATTTTGTTTTTTTTTTACATTTGAAAGGTCCCCGTTAGACGTCGATTTATAGGTGCCTTTCAGCTTTTTATCAAATTGTAATAAACTGACAGTACATCCTCTTCTGTTAATCACAATTTGTTCAAAGACTGAAACGGACTTAGAATGGTATTCAACGGGAATCTTTCTACTGTAAAAAAAAAAAAAACAAAATGGCTCTGAATGGCCTTTTGATGACAGTGTTACATTTGAATTTCTGCGGAACAACTGGGCCCTTAGTATTGCTCTGGTGAAAGGCCACCATTAATAATTGAAACTTTGCTTAAAATGGTTTATGCATGTATTTTGATCAGATCTAAATAGCCAGGTACTTCACAACCTTTCTCTTCCCAATCTCCTTCCCTTCCCTCACAACTAACAACAAAGCTTCAGCCACGGTGACGACTGTAATACAGTAGATTTTATTTGCGCGCAATCAATTTGGGAGGCGAGTGTGGGTACCGCCGCTCCGAGAACCATTTAGCCAACCAAAACCTCCGCCATAGGTTATCCCAAGTGGCTCGCTACGTTTGATTACTTCGCAGGGTTGTCCGGATTCATAAGGTGAGATTTGCTTAGGTCTTAATGATGGATGTGTTTGCCCACCTACTGCAAAATCAGGAGAGAGTGGTTGAGGGAGACCTTTTGACCTCTCCAGCCGGACTCTCTCGACCCATCACCTTACACCGTAGCGGAAGGGATGGACTCATACGTCCGTCATTCCTAGACTCATTGAACTCCTGACTCCTACCCACCCCCATACCTTATTTTTTCCCTGAACTTCTACACTCCTTATTTTCCGTAAAAAGGGCCTCCAGTATGGAGCTAATGTTAAAAAAAATACATACTAAGCCTTACCATTTCAGTGACGATAGCGCCTATATTATAATAGAATAGTTTTGGTTTACAGCATCATGAAAACATCTTGTTTTATAAGTACAGAAATTGACTAAAATCGCATACACCTTATTGCCGTCACCATGACTGAAATAGTTTGGGATTTGTTTGTAAATATGCCTATTCTGGGTCATTGCTCATTGAATATTTGACCTTTCATACTTATTACAACATCACGACTTTTTTTTAACAAAATATACTGAAGTTTTCCATCCAAAGTTTAGTACATTCCCTCAGCACAACATAGGGTTAAGTCAGCCACTCCAGGAATCGATTCAGTATTACAATTTTGTTGAAAAAAAAGTTTTGACACGGAACACAAGTCACGGCCATCGCAGGCGGTGCCGGCCGCCCTAACAAATTTATAAAACCTTGAGCTGAAATAAAACGCTTCTGAAACTGTGTGAATTATATCGATATAATTCTAGCCCCGAGAAGAATTTCATCGGCGTTGAGTATCGAAGGTGTAAAGTAATTAACGGTTTTTTTGGATATACAGAGTGTCCGGGGGTAAAGTTCAAAAACTTTGGGAGGTGATTCGACATTATGGTATAAGTTAAAAAAGGTATACAACTTTTTCGAAATTCAACTGCTTTTTTTTTATAGAAGAATGTTATTTTTTCCATAAAACAATTCAACTTCTTTACCCGAAAACTACATTAAAATATTGGAATTTCGAAAAAGTTACTTGTTTTTTTTTTTACTTGCACTATCGTATAGCTCTTATTCTAGTTCATCAGCCAACCCCTGGTCATGCTGATCACCCATTAAGTTTAAGTAATGATACAGTCTAATCAATTGTTAAAGATACCTACAATATGACAATTAACCCTTCAGCGGTCGTGCGCGGTCTGTGAGACCGCAGCGAACTTATTTCACTGATTATGCGCTAACTATAAACAATGGACAATTGCGCTTCCATGATATCCTCAGGGGGGGGGGGGTGAGGTACGTCCCCTCAGTATTCCAGTGACATTCGTCGAAAACGCACGTGTTCTTCTGTTCATTTTTTTTACATGAGTTCCACACAGGAGGCCCTGAGGAAAATAATTTCCCTCGGGGCCTACGTCATCTTTGGGGATGCTGTGTGGTGGGTTTTTTTAAGGAAAGAAAGGAGAGGAGAGTCCTGGAAAGAAAAAGGGTTTAAGGGGTGCGTAGGAATCTGGGGTTCATTATGTCTTGGTCATTCGCCTCCAAGACCTAGAGAAACCTCACCCCATGAACCCTGGCACCCCTGCTAAATCACCAAACGTATATTTGCGTTTATAACGTTCATATTTGCGGTCTCAGATTCCGCGTGCGACTGGTTGTGTACTTGAAAAATCTCTTGAATAATATTGAGAGCTAGGTGAGTATTTCATGATATTTGTATCATGTAATTTAGAACTTAGTTTTATTTTACGTAAATACGTTATACGCAAATAAGTAGTTGTAAACTTTTATCTCGTTTCGTTATTGTGTCGATTTATAGAGTTGTTTTGTGTCAATTTAAAAAAAAAATGAGATTTCACAGACTTAAACTATAACGTACAAATTAAAAAGAGATTACCGATTAATGTTTTTTTATTACTTATATTGATGAAAGACTTTTTTAATTATATGCTATATACAATATCATAAAATATTTAGTCGTCTTCTAAAACCAGACGCCTAAATTTGCGGAATCACGGATCGCGTGCGACTGAGGCTGCGCAAGGTTGCGACTACTGGAAGGTTAAGGAATATATATTTTTTTTTATCTATTCATGTTTTTCTGACTTCTAATGTTATGACCAGACTAGAGTCTAGACCTAGACTATTGTGAAGTTTCCTAAAGCGTGGACGCCATGGCACTCACAGATCAAATATCAAGTTTCACATTGGATACTTACGAATTAACAAAAACAGAGAATGTAGGCGGTAAGTTCTTACCCCACGATGAAGACCGACATCCAATTCAACGAGAGTTACGGTTTGTCAAATAAGAGAAGAAAACATAGGAGGGCGCCACTGTTGTTCAAATGACAATACTAAAAATATAATCATGGTGATAATCTAAAGCTGTGTAACCTACGTTTTTATTAAAAATTAAAAAAAGGCATTAAAGTGTAAAAAATATTTTTTCATTCCACTGATCTCAAAATTAGAATTTTACATAGGTATATTATTATTATGTCTTTGCAATTTTGTGTTAGCATAATGAAAGAATCACGATATTGTAATAAAACATAAAGCACACTTTAGAAATTGCTCACATTTATTTAATATTAGCTTAAGTACATACTAGCGTTGAGGCTTTAGATCATGTCTCTAATTTTAGATCTGAATATATTTAACTCATTCAGATCTAAAATTAGTATAATTACACTCACCACTAATGATTCTTCCTTTCTACCTACTGTTAAATTCAAATTTATATGAAAGCAACAAATTTACGTCAATAAGTAGGTAACTTAACAACAGTGCTTCTTAGATTTTTTTTTTTAAACAAAAATATGTATTTTTAAATGTGTATACAGTGTTCCGTATTTTCAGTGTCATTGGACTTTAAATGAATATTTGACAGGTAAATTGGTGTTGCCAGCCAACAAATTTTGTAATTCTATTTTTTATATTTTTTACTCTTATTTGACAGACTCTAGTTAATTATTTTTGGAAATAGGCCATTGCTTCAATAAAGAATTAACATCTTTTAAACATACTAACAAATGTAAATAAGTAATTTAAGTTTTCCATACAGTAACATTGGGCATTAAAAATCTAAAATTAATAAAGATAACAAAATAATAGCACTGTGTAAATCACCATTGCTCACCGTGTTCCTAGTTTTGACCTCCCACTCACCCCATTCCAATCTCCAACTGCACTTAACAATATCTAATTATTTCTGTCGGTACTTCTGTAATTTTATGTTTGTTTTAAAACCACCATTTAATGACACGGATGTGTCAAAACCGGTGACAAATAGAGGTAAAATAAATAAAATTTGAATATTTTCGCGGTACGACGCAACGTTCCGCCGAGGCTGTAACCGTATTTTTTCATTAGTATAATAATTCAATATTTCGACAGTAAAACTTCGGAAGAAAACAAATTTTGTAAAGATTTTCTTGGAAAGACGGCCGCCACATTACGGCCCTAATGAGAAGTGAAAGAAAAAACAGACCAATTGGAATAATTTCGCATTCAAATGGTAATCGCCCGCTGTCATTCTAGGCCGGGGAAAATAACCTCTTTTTATCAAATTATGTACTAATTTACCTTTTCGAAATTTGTTTTTATAATACTTCGTCAGCAAATGGACTTCATGGGGTTGAGGTTTAGAAAAGTAAATGCTAATTCGTGGAATTTTAATTATATATTTAAATGTATCCAAACGCGAGAGGTTTTAAAGAGAAAATACCGAATCAGACACAACTGGTAAAAATAAATAAACTACGAGGTTAATAAAATAAAAACATACGTGTACACTGAAGATAAATACTGAGATATGAGTGCAATGAGATATAAGCTCAAATTTTCCTTACTTTACGAGAAATTGATCAAATATTATGAAAATGTTTAATTTTAGTATTCTTGGCCCGTCTAGAGCCCAGGAGTTGGAAGGTTTTTGATGTTGATTGGAAACTTAGCAGAGGTACCCGGGTTCATAAGGAGAGGTTTTTTCGGGTCTGCAGGATGCATCTGGCGGGATCGGGAGAGAATAGTTGAGGGAGTTCCTATGACTTCTCCAGCCGTTCTCTCTCGGAACGTCGTCTTGCACCCCAGTGGGAAGGATGGATTCATACGTCCGTCACTCCTGTATACACTGACCCCCAGATTCCTACCCACCCCTAATACCCTTTTCTTTCCCAGAACTAAATCTCCTTCCTTTCCGAAAAAGACCCTCCAACACAGCATCCTTAAAGATGACCTGGGCTTGAGAGGAATTATTTTCTTCAGGGCCTCCTGTGTTTTTTACGTGAATACCGCACAAGAGCCCCAACTGCTCCCGTCCCCATCCCCAATTGGGGTATGTTGTGAGACTGGAGGTAGTGGGGAGGGGAAGGAGATAGAGAAGAGGAAGGTGGGGAAGTACCTGACTATTCTGAACTGGTCACCAAACACGGCTAAAGCCATTTCAAGCAACGTTTCAATTCTGAATGGTGGTCTTACACCAGAGCGATACTGGGAGTATCTTCCACTCTGGAACGTGCCGCAAATATATTATATATTACTTTCAATTAATAAATTGTGAAATAATACAAATTAATCAAATAAAATTCATTTGCCACGCCGGGATTTGATCCCGCGACCTTCGGTTTGCTAGTCAAGAGCCTTACCGCTGGACTACGCCGGCCGTAGTGTGGAGCTAATGTTAAAAAAAAAAGTCAGTTTTCTTTCAAATCAGTATAGATCCCACTTATATCGATTATCTACTCAGTGCGTATACACCACAAAAAAATGATTATATTACACAATCTTCTAAACCATCAAAGGTTTGTGTGTCTAAGACAAAAAATATATTTATATACCTACTCAAATATTGTTTTGAAAAACCAATAAGGATTTTATATTTTTTTGTTAAATATGTTTGATGTTATTCCCATTGACAAAATCTTCTCGCATATAAAAATATGATTATTCTAGCAGGGTTTATATAAATGAATCGATGTATTTAATGATTCATTTAAATATATTTTTTAAAACTTCTAATGGCGTTGGTGCACTCATCGTGTCTGCTCAAAAATTCTATTTGAAGCAACCCGCTTAAAAAAATTATTTTAGGCTTCTGGATCACATTACGTTGACATTTTTGCCTAAATAATTTTTAAACCACTATATTTTTGATTCGATTTTTTAAGCCATCATTTTCCGTGTACGTGCAGAACCAAGTCACGCAATATGTATCGAAAAAATAAGTTTAATAAAGGATTCTGGAAAATAAATGTACAACAAATGGTGTTATGTTGTTCAAAATACTAAATATTAAACATTCAAGGGAATCTTTCTGGAAGATTACAATCGAACATCTTCTATTAATAATGAAGTGTTTTCTAATATTTAAGATGAAATTTATGAATCCAAATAACAAAAACAATAATCGGAAGACACTTCTTGTTCCGCCTTTGTTAGAATGACAGGTACCTGTACCTAGGTGTACAGATAATAGCATGAGTAATTCACTGGTATTTCTTAAGGGGGAATAACTAGAGAAAACCGGATATATGTCATTTTTAAATCAAATTTTAGACGTGACAATGCACGGGGGTCAGAATAACGTTGCGGCCACTCCTTGCTATTTAAAAAGCTTATGGACTTAGATACGAATTATGCCCGATCACCAAACAAGACACGGTATATACAATAAAGTAATACTCACTACTGTTGTGTATCGTGGCTTGATCTCCATTCGGTGACAGTCACAGGCATATCCAAAAGCGTGCGATACAGATTGTTCTGGTCGGTTATTAAAATCACGATAAAGTTTGAGTCATGAGAGGATTAACATAAGCGGTTCACATAAAGCATTCGATGAAAGACGGCGATATAATGCTTCATATTACACACTTCCGATTGATAAATAACATTTCAACGTAGAGCGAAATGTCACGTTACGATGTGTTACGATGGTTGTTGACCGGCTGGCGATATTGCGGTACTTGACTCATGTCCACTGTATAGGTAGGTATACTTAATGTGCGGAAGTCCAAAATCTGGATTCCTCCAATCTGCTAGGCCGATCGGAACACAAATACAAATGAAACCCATCAGAGTTATGAAACAAGACGTATTGACTCTTTTCCACAAAAAATTATAATTTGATTTTGAAAGATTGTTCTTTTACCTAGTAAAGGTATATTTTAAATTTTGAGAAAAATATATTTTTGGTACCTATGATAAGGCTACACCGTAGGTCGTTGGCAGATTTGTTAAATAATAAAAAGTTTTTTATTATATAACACACATTTCAAATCATATAATCATGCAGTACACTAAATCAATAAATTATCTGAAAAGCTTTGTTTCAGAATTTTTATTTAAGTTTAAATAAAATCATTTAAAAAAAGATCGACGCACTTGTTTTGCGACGAAAATACTTCAGTTTATCTATTTATTTACGGTCTTACAAACTCATATATTTAAGATTCTTTTTTACATTCTTATTTTACTTAGACATTATTGAAAAATTATAAATACGTACGATCAAAAAATAATAACAAAAAGTATATAATTTTAATAGAGTTATAATTTTAAAAAACTGGTACCGAGAATAATTAATCTTTCTCATAGTTACTACCAGGCTATTTCCGAGTCTATATCTATATCTCAAGTTGAATATTTCAAAGCTCCACAGCAAGTAAATGATGTTGCATAATGAAAATAATTCCGTTAATTAAAATAAGCGTATGTTTCTTAACGCCTGCGTTCGCTGTTGACATGCACAATCAGATTTCTCATTTATGTTCAAATGTACTAACGATTGGCGCTTGGTTAAAATGATATTTTTCTTGAGCCCAAACAAAAAACTGGAGGTATGTTATAGTCAAAAATACTGGTCACTTTAGAAATTCCCTACTTCGAATTACTTTCGAGCAGCCTAGGGAACAAATAAGCTGAAACAACAATTTATTTATTCCCAAAGAACCATTAATCAAACGAAAAATGTATACAGAATCAGAGAATTTTCTCAAATCAGATTCAAATAAGCTTCTGGAACCCATATCACAACCTTATTTTCCCCCAAGCTTTTTCTCGGTTCCCGCCGAGAAGAAGGCACATAGGTACCCTAAAACCTTCTTTCTACCTATCACCCGTGAATACTGTGCTCCAAATAGAACATGGCCCATGTAATGCAGGCGCCAGACAGAAGTTCAAATAAGTGATCACTTCTTTGAAGAATTTGCGCACACATTTGGTCACATATTGTTGTATCTGCCAGACATGTGTTCAAATATTTTATCACTCCTTTGAGCTCACAGTTTTCAAATAGACTTCACACAACATGGACGACGATTTGGTCGACACAGTTTGCTTATATTATTTATGTGCGTCTAATTATTTATTACATGTGCAAATAAATAAACAAAAATGTTATTTCGATTTTTATGCCCTTATATCTGGCTCTACTTGCATCAACTCTATAAATTTGAAAACGCTCTCATTATTCCACTCCATCGTTGGTTCGTTTGGCTGTTTACGCACGACAAGTCTCCACGGCGACGCTCCCGCAACTGGGCTTCGCGCAGTGTGGCAGGCATGCAAACATTTGAACTTTGATCCCTTTGATGTGCGCTAAAAAACTGATACTGAACGGCAAAGCGCACTTATGTGACAACAGTATCAAATGCCCGTGCCACACATGTGAACACTTGTTTCATCACTTCTTTGAACTCGTGTCTGGCGCCTGCATAAGAAACACTCAGAATTAAGAACTCTTCGCACAAAACCATTGACGAAGTTAATAGTACTTATGCAACAACAACCAAAATTCTAATTTAAAAAATAATTTTCTTGTCATACGGTGTACACACCCCTCGAACACGCTTCATCGTGGCTCTCGACGAATATTTTTTAATTTTAACTAGCGCCTTGAGTTTTCTCACGGATGGCCAACTATGGTTAATGTTCCACTGAAATCTTATATGATCGGTCTATGATATAATTTTTTTTTTCATATTTCAATAGTTTAGATATTCAAGAATATCATTTCCTTTACAGTGTTTTACGAAACTCGAAAAGTTATTGCCATTATAGCTTCGTCGCAATTCGACCGGTTTACCGGAATCTAAATAGAAAAGGCGATAAATAAATAA
This sequence comes from Limnephilus marmoratus, assembly GCA_917880885.1. Classification (NCBI taxonomy): domain Eukaryota; kingdom Metazoa; phylum Arthropoda; class Insecta; order Trichoptera; family Limnephilidae; genus Limnephilus; species Limnephilus marmoratus. The sequence continues at coordinate 23,902,300 of OU862923.1, read as the reverse complement.
GTAGTCGGTTAACAGGCTATGACTATCAGAAAATGAATACCCCTCTCTCCGAAGTAATGTACATAAGTTATATGTAATGTTCTATCCACATCAGTTAGACTGACGGAAACTTAAAACTTTAAACGCGTTTTTCTCGAAACTACTTTGTTCGAAACATTTGTCACAAAATCTCTAATTCTATTGACAGATTTCCTTGAAATTTGGTATGAATTTTTTTATGTATTCCTCTATGGTAGGAACCAACAAAAAATCCAAGTTTTTAATTTTTACTTTTTAAAAATTCCGAAAAATTAAAAAATAACTGAAAAACATTACCTTTTTTTGAGTAGCCACCATTTTTTTTTTCATTTTTCCTGGTTTCTACCATAATGACATTTATTTTGATAAATAATTAACCTTTTTTTATTTTTCAGATGACCAGAGGGTGGAAATCGTGACAGGATGGCTCTTTTGATAGCTCTTTTCTCCCTTGTGATAGCTCTTTTTCCCCCCTACTTCAACAGCTTGTAACTTCTTCAAATATATTTATATTTTGTGAATGTTTAAAATATAAATAAAAAAACGTATTGTTTAAATTTTCTTTTAACCGACCGTGGGCTTCTTGACTAGAATACCCCCTTATGCAGTTTTTTGGGACCTTTTTTCTAACTGCTCGTACGATCTACAATTTTAGGCCCGTCTACTGTGATATTTTTTCTTCTATAAGCTGCGCCAACTGTAGTGATTGTTCTTTTAGAGATAAACTTGATCACCGAGTAAATTTATCGGTAGAATGTGTCTTATAACGCACTAGTTATTATCAATAAGTTAATGATTAAGAAGATGAGATACAAATATGATACTATGCCCTTTTATTCGAAGACATAATCATGCTGTCTCACTATATAACAGTCTCTTTCATACCTTTAGACACACGTTCATCTCCGTAAGATTTGAAATTAATGACAGAATAGCCGTAAATTCAAATTCATTCACTTTACTGAAAAAAAATACTTAAAATTCCACAAATGAAAAATTAAATTAAAAAAACGAAATAATTGGCAACAACCCTTTAGCCCGTAAAAAGCTCCCACAGTATAACCATATGATGTTTTTTGAAGATCGTTTGTTACTCTGGGATCTTTATTCAAAATGGAATCTTTAGAACAACTCAGAAGCCTTAACTCCTTTGGAGCATTGCACATGTACCCCGACAAAGCAGCCTACCTAGCCAAGCAAATACTTTCTTCGGTCGTGCCAAGTGAGGCGTCAGTAAAAACGGTTTGGCATTTTGATAAATGACGGATAAGTAATGGTTTTTGGATAGAATTGAAAAATAAATTCTGCAATCATTCTGATTACTGAATTCACTTTCAATTAAATGTGATCTTTGCTTTGCCATCAATTTCGCAGGTACGCTTTCAATTCGGAGCTAAAGTTTATCATTCGTTAATAAATCCATTCCGAAATTTATATACATTGTGTGAGACAAGAAAACTTATTACTTTAGAATTTTTTAAATAAAATTTGTTGAGAGTTCAATTTTGAATGCGGAGTCATAAATCGATAAACCATTCGTCGATTTCACTTGTGTCGACAAGTTCGATCTTGGTTTACTAAGATTAAATGGGTATTTTTCAAAAAAGTAAATTTCGATCGTTAAATTTGTTTTATTAATGTGAATACCGCGTAGGAGTCCCAAGTGGTCCCAGCTGCTCCCAACCGTCTGGCCCTGGCCCCCTAGCATGGTCGATCGATATAAGTTTTATCGAAAATGTCGGTAACTTGCCATCGCTCCCGAGCACGACTGCAGGCCGCTTACGAATAAACAACAGTTTACGTCAAATATATTAGGAACCCCAAGTCATTGTGAACTATTGTTTGTTCGTTAGCGGCCTGCAGTCGTGCTCGGGAGCGATGGCAAATTACCACATTTTCGATAAAACCTATATCGATCGACCATGCTAGCACCCCCGGGAAGACTAAGTTATCCCCAATTGGATTATGTTATGAGGCTTAAACTAGTAGACAAGGGGTAGAAATGGGGAAGAAGAAGGTGGGGAAGTAAATGGTACTCGGCTGAAACCTTTTTAAACATCGTTTCAATTCTGATTAGTGGCCTTTCACCAGGGCGTTACTGAGAGTACCCTATCTTTCACTCCGGAAAGTATCTAAAATATACTTACTATGTATTATTTTAAGGGGGAATAACCAGACAAAACCGGAAATATGTCATTTTTAAATCAAATTTTAGACGTCTTGTCTTTTTTCCACAAAAAAATATAATTTGATTTCGAAATGCTGTTCTTTTACCTAGTAAAGCTAAGTTTTAAATTTTGAGAAAATATGTTTATTACAAAATAAATTAAAATGTGGTAAATCGGGCCAAAAGTGGTCACCCTATTATAATTAAAAAAAGTTGGGTTAGTTACACCAATTATAACTCAAGAACGTCTAGACTGATTTTTATGATCTTTGATTTGTTGGGTTTGTCTCGGCCCCGAATAGCAGAGTAACTATTAAAACATCGAAAAAATTCACGAAAAAAAATTATGAATAAAATTATTTTCCTCATACATTTTGTATGGAACGAATTCTCATCTTTTGAAAGAGCTATAGCAATATTGTGATAAGTATTATATTGAATAGTGAGTGATTTTCAAAAATTCATAAACGTCAAATTTAATGTCTATGCGCTGATCGTTTTGCTTTTGTTCTTAAACATATAATGCTGCCCCTCTTTCTTACACACTAAATGTCAACACTCGACATTGAGACAAATGGTTAACATAATATGATTTACTATAATTATTGTATTTTTATTTTTATTTTTATATTTTTTTTTATTGGGTGCAGACATATTATGTCTGCACCCCTTCAAAGGAAAAATACAATAATTATAGTAAATCTTCCTCACACGCATAAAGAAAATGAAACGCAATTCCCGTAAGTAAGTGGAAAAATAAGAAAATCACAAAAAATATAAATTCGTACACAAATCTATCTCTGATACTGACAAAACAAGACATGGACAATTGCGCATCGATAATTGCTTCATTGTGTAATCTTGAACTTTATAAAAAAAAACTGAATTTAATTCAGCTAATAAGTTAAACAGTTATTGATTCTGAGGCGGTACGAATTTCGCCGGGTAAGCTAGTTATGAATACAGTACAATAAGGAACTCCAGTGAATAATATTATGGCTTCAATAAAATATGTTCATACAGACAATGAACGCTGATTTTGAATATATAAGTTTTATTTCATAATATTAAACGTAGAGTTCTAAAAAAAATATTAAAAATTCATTTTTAAATGTCTCGTTAAAACACACTGTAAAGTTGGTATTATTGAATGGTTTGTGCTGACGTCACGCCTTATCAGTCATTGTATTGAAATGTAGGTATGACACAAGCCATCGGTATTAACAACGTGTCATGTTATTTGTTATTTCATACTGTTTATAGAGATTTAGTTGTTGTGATTATTGAAACAATATTTAATGTTAAATAATTCAGTATCAAAATAGAGGTATCTCTATTAGTTTATATCTATAATTTATAATATTAAAAAACTTTAAACTGCACAAAAAAATGTACAAAATGCTACATCTAGCTACATCTATTACCTTAGTATTATGATGTAGTTAACCTAGAGTGATTATTTATAGACTCGTGTAACTCTTGTAAAAGGTTAAACGAATGGTTGAGGGAACCATGTGTTTCCTTTGGGTTAAATACACATTTGTTTATTCACACATAAGCAGTACGTAATTATATAAGCATTAGAAATATTACATGATTTTAGTAAATATTACGTAAGTCCGTAGAATATCATTAGGTAATTTCGCATGATATTTGAATGGTTCTTAAAAGTTAACTAAGGATGAATGAGTAATGTATTATAAAGAAAGATCGTGTGTGAAGAAAAAGAAACATTATTTCTAGAACAAGAAGTACATGCTCAAGAATAGTAGTAAAAGTTCAATGAAAAGATAAGTGTAAGAAGTTTTAAAATAAATTATAAATTATATCAAGCCAAGAAATTTAGTAAATTAGTTTTGTATGCTTGCAAGGAATCGTGGAAAATATCTAAGTGTGTTAATTTTTCATAGTGTTTATAAAATGTGATTGCGCGAGAGATTGGTGAGTTTTTTGCTGCATCAGTGTTATTTGATTCTATATGAAAAAGCGAAGTGTGCCTTGTATGCCTCATTGGAATATTTAAACCAATGACGGATAGCAATTCGGGACTATCTATTTTATTACTGAGCAGGTTATTTAGAAACATCAGATCTGACAATGTGCATCTTTTTCGTAAAGATAACATATTATTTGTAGTTTGGTTGTATTACTTGAGTAAATGTTTCAAAAATTTATTCTGTACGCTTTCTATCAAATCTATGTAGATCTTATATTGAGAATTCCATATGGTGGAAGCATACTCTAGTGGACTTCTGACCAATGAACAAAATAATATTTCTAGAGTCTTACCACTTACAATTTCTTAATAGGAAACCAAGCATCTTGTAGGATTTTGATATAATGTGTTCGATGTGCATATCAGAAATTAGTTTGCTATCTAAGTAAACACCTAGATTTTTACATGTAGACATATATTGTAAGGGTATATTATTGAAGTTGTAAGGATAAATAATTTTATTTTTATTTCTAGTGAACGTAATCAGTGACACTTGGATATATTTAAGGACAAATACTTTGATTCACTGTATGCGCACAAATTATCAAGATCGCTTTGTAAATCGATGCAATCGGATAACGACTGTATAGGTTTAAATAATTTCATGTCATTCGCGTACAACACAAAGTAACTATTTTGGAAGCAAACAGAAATATAAATATTGAATAAAAGTGGTCTGAGATGCGACCCCTGGGGCACACTAGAGACGATTTCCGTTAAGCAAGATGCGAAATCATTGACAACCATGATTGAATGTGAATTCCTAAACCAATTAACTTCTGTAAAAGAATATAATGATTAACATGGTCGAATGCTTTGGAGTAATCCATGTATATGGCATCTAGATGCGGCATCGCAAGTCCATTTGAGGATGAAGAAAATTTGTAAAAAAAGCGTGATTTGAGGTTGTGGAGCGATTTTTCATGAAGCCATGTTGATTACTTAGGTGAGATGGTAGAATACAATTGATCGTAAACAGTTTTTTCCAATACTTTGCTTAGTATCGGTAATTTGGATATTTTATTTATTTATTTTATTTATTGCTTCTTCACAATTTATATGTACATATATTTTTAGCATGTAATTATTAACCCCACTAGGGTTCGCCTGTATCGGGGTATAGGTCGATAGTTCGAGACATCATTTTTACTGCTATTTTTAAAGATTGGGTTAATTAATTAATCAAGGCTGTTTTCCATTTGTCGGGTAATAGATATTCCTTCAGATAGCGATTGTTTGAAAATAGCACAAACGGGAAGTGTCAATTGTTTACTACAATAATTTATAAAGTTCCCTGAAAGTTGATCATCCCCTGGTCCCTTCTTGATATCGATGGACTTAAGGTATTTGAATGTGATGTCTTCATTGATCTCGATTGAGTTAATTACGCTATTTGAATCAAAATGTTCACTGAAATGCTTGTGTGAGCAGGTTGAACATTCGAAAATACGGATCCAAAATATTCAGAAAATAAATTCATAACGTTATTGTTATTCACATAAAGTTATTGTTATATTTTTGTATCATTTTACTAATATTGAACTGTGTCATACTTGAAAATTGATTCTACCTACACCAAACAAAAATTAATTGTGTTTACCGTAAAATAAATGTCCCTCTACAATATTGTATAATTCAAATAGTGTATAATGAATCTACGTTTTATTTTCGAATCCAGTGAAAAAACGCAAACAAATTAATGGATGCTGTATCAATATTGTTGTACGTAAATGTTTTAATTCCATTATGTTTTATGTTTCATTTTCCCCCATTTCGTTGCCTCAGACATTCCGTATTGCACTATTGTGAAATAATAACATTAACCACGGTTTAATTAACATTAACTTTTAATTAAATAATATTAACTTTAATTATTTTTACTTTTAATGCAGTATAACATTTTATGTTGTAGACGTGTAGTGGAAGTAGTCCCTATGTAAATTTGCTCTGTAACATTTATTATTGTAAAAGTAATTTTAAAAGGTTGTAAAATGAATAAATCCAACATTCGGGGTCACCAGGAAACCATCTGCAGTCAAATCGATTAGCGGGAAAAGCATTTAAACCGTGTGGAAAAAGTGTAAGAAAATTATTGCAGGACGCAATTTTCAGTCAAATTATTTAGAATTTTTTAAAACATTTTTTTTTAAATGCGCCACTTTGTTCCACCAGTACCGAGTACCCGCTGTTGAATTATTTAGTTAAAACCTAGACACAGTCCCAGATAGATTTCGCACGTGACGTCATAGTTATCGTCATAAGTCATAGTTGTATCTTCTGTCTTTTTCGCTTTCATACTAGGCGTACAGAAGAAAGAGGTCGATCGTCGATGACGTGTGGAAAACCTCTCTTTCGGACTATTTAAGTTTTTTTTACCAGAAAAGAAGGAGATTTTAAAAGAGAAATTTCCACGGAATTTCAAAATTAAATCTGAAGAACGGTTTAGCAACGCGTAATTTCATGATGCCAGAGCTCACTATTGTATATAGAAACTATCGCGGGCATGCGCACATCAAATCCCCAAAGTTTCACCGCAATCGGATGAATGGTTTAGCAACGCATAGCGGACATTCAAACATTTTTAGATTTTTATATATATATAGATAGAAGATAGATTGTCAAAAATACTGCTGAATCGACGATCATCACAGAAAAAGACATTGTTATTAACCACGATTTAATTATTTAATTTTTTACAAACCGACCGGTTTCACTTTACACATTGTTAGGTACACCTACCTGAGGTGCCTACCTTCTGCCGACAAACTATCTCAAAATGGTCAGCAGAGCGGAGGAGACTGTCATCACATGGGTTGTAGGATCTCTGAGGCGTTTGTGTGGCATCCCTGAAATAAGCTCAAATCCTACGGGCTGGGGGAGACAGTGAAACAGTTGGCTACGGTAAATATCAGGTGTATTGGGTAGAATTCTTTCAAAAACAACAATGATACATAATGCAGGCAAAGTTGGTACAGGGTAGCATCAATAATCCTATCTAATTCGGGTGAATTTGGCCCTAAAATCTCTCTGGGGGCGGTCATTTATCTACGCGTTGAATTTAAATGGAACACACGCAAAAGGAGGAATAAAATGGCTCAGGTTACTCACTGCAGCAGGTTGGTCGCATGGAGATCGGTGAGGTGAAAGGAATTTAGCCGTACTTGGCATTCCCGCCAGTCACTATGGACGGGCACCGTCATGGCGGTCTTCTGGAATATTCCGGAACCGATCGGAATGGTTCACGCTACACGGGCACTCGCAGCGCTGTCTGGGGAAGAATGGCCGCCGGCGGCTGGCGTTCAACCGCCGTCAGCGCGCGGCGCGCTAGCGGAGAGAAAGCGAAACTGTTTGTCTCTACAGGGGAGTAGCCTAGTGATTTGCAGGGGTGGCGTCTTTGTGTATCATAACAACATGCATCTTCAGGGTATAAAATTAAACTGACATTAAAAATTTGAATTCTTGCAATAAAAATTGATGTGGCTATAGTAGTAAAATGTATTCCCCCATTGCACAAAGCGAAAGTAATAAACGGGAGAGTATAAAGGTTCGGTTCGCTAATTCAGCATTTTTCATAACATGGCTTTGGACAGGGACCTCGTAAACCGAAAACGTGACTAGATTTATGTGCCTCTAAAAGAAAATGATTTTATTTGTGCCTAATCTAGTACGCAACAGAAACCTTCCAATAATAATATGACTAACTAATAATACTATTTGTTGTTCACATCATATATTTATTATATGAATTTTTCATATTACATCATAAGCAGGTTAATATATATATGTAGAGCGAATAATTAATATATATATATGAAATTAAACGGTTCCGCGACTTTTCAACCCGCGATAAAATATCCTATGGACAAAACATCCCCCAACAAAATATATACAATAATCTAACCTAACCTAACAAAAAAGGGGACAAAAATAATAATAGATATCCTATAAAGACAAAACAATAATTATTGTTCATAAATAGTAAAATGGGACAAAAATAATACAGACTTCCTGTAAAGACAATAAATTATTGTTCAAAAATAGTAAAATGGGACAAAAATAATACAGACTTCCTGTAAAGACAATAAATTATTGTTCAAAAATAGTAAAATGGGACAAAAATAATACAGACTTCCTGTAAAGACAATAAATTATTGTTCAAAAATAGTAAAATGTAAAATAAGGTTAGTTTAGGTAGATATTTTTTTGGATATTTTTAGTAGATATTTTTTGGAGGATATTTTGTTAGGGATATTTTGTAGGGGACATTTTGTCGAGGGATGAAAACGCGCAGTACTAAATTAAACACTCTCGACTTTGGAAAAACAATAAAAATGTTTAGAAATTTGTGGACTAAGCTAGTCCCAGCGAGAGCTCGTATGGACGCCGTTAACGTTGGTCCTCTTCCTTCTCACGCGTCTTGTTTGAAAACGAAAAAGACGGAACGTACTAGAACGATGACATCACGCACAATCTCTCGGTGGAACTAGTTTGGTATGCAAATCTTAAATGTGTTTAGTGTCAGCTTAATGTGTGGGAGTGTGTTAAATCGATATAATCTATCTATCTATCTTCTATCTATCTATCTGCTATCTATCTATCTATTAATTAAAATTAATCGCCGAAAGGTATGTCCGCGCATAACTTCAGAACGACTGCACCAAATTGGATTTTTTTTTTTGTGTTCATTATTGTCAGGACAAGGTTTGTGTAAAACTACTGGTGAGCTCTGGCATTATGAAATTTGTATAAAAAATTAGAAATAGGTGGCACGCGAGCTGTTTGAAAACATAATGCGGGATTCTATTTTAAATCGACCGTTTGACATTTAAACTGTATGTAATTTTTTTTGTTACGTTCCGATAGCCGACTGGCACGATAAAATAAATCATTTCATAATATTCGTTAATCTAGTGAAAATACTTATGGTGGATAATACACTATTTCTATTAAAAGAATATATTTTAATTTTCCAGTAAGATATAATTTACCAAAAACACATTTTTATCAAAAAATGGAATAACGGGCTCAAGGCGAAAATTAGTAGTAGATTTTTTTGAATTGTGAAATTGCCTTGTTCATTAAATAAATTGTCTCATGATTTCAGAGGAAATTTTGATTTTGATTTTTACTAACTAACTAACTAACTAACCATCACGCCGTTTCCCCGCAGGGGTGGGCAGAGAGGACGGACCGCCAAACATCCCGGTCTTGGCACACATTCCTTGCCTCGTTTACATTCATACAACGTCTCATACATTCTCTTCTATTATTCTGACTCTTGACATGGCCCGACTCAAGTATCTGATTCACTTGGTCGTGCCATGTCCTTCTTGGGCGTCCTCGACTTCTTCTACCATTTTTGATTTTTAAATAAGACAAAAATAGAAACATGCTTTTTTGGTCGTGAGTTTTACTGTTTCAGAACAACTAGTTAATATAATGTCAAAGTACAGATTTGTGGGAAATGAAAAAACATGATGGTAATAAAGAATAACATTCATAAAAGTTAGAAAGAATATGTCATAATAATGTCATCATTCTTTGGTTCGGTCCGAATCCGCATGTTCTGGAGCCAGGATATCCGTTCTGTCCCTGGGCTTCTTTTGTATTTCCCTCTGCATAATTAGTTGTTTAAGTTATTTTTTCCGTCCCCCTAAACACGTCGTATGTAACCCGGTGTCTTCTATATTTTTTACTGGAACTTGTAACAACCACCGTGTATTGTAGTCTTGCATTATTCAGCGTGCAAATTTCTGAGAAATTAAATGAAAGCGTTATATTGAACAGCGGTGTTATTGCGGGTGTGCTTTTTGTTCAATAACTAAGTAATCTATCTATCTATCGATCTATCGATCTATATAATCGATCTATATAAATAAAAATGAATCGCCGAAATGTATGTACGCACATAACTTCCGAACGACTGCACCAAATTGGATAATTCTTTTTTTGTTGTGTTCTTTATTGTCAGGACAAGGTTTGAATTAGACTATTGATGGGCTCTGGCATTACTAAATTTATAAAAAAAAATTGCAATGGGTGGCACGTGAGCTGTTTAAAAACCGAATGTATGGAATGCGGGAGGTGGGAGGTGAGGTAACTCGGGTAGGGGGTTCGCGGTAGGGGGAGGGTAACGTGGGAGGGAGGAGGGGAACTCGGGAGGGGGTTTGCAGGACGGGGGAAGGGAGGGAGTGGAGTGGGGAGAGGGAAGGTTGAGGAGGCGGAGTGGGAACGCGGGAGAGGAAGTGGGTGCGGAAGGGGAACGGGACGAATGGAAAAGGACTCGCAGGGAGAAACAATTTCTTTTTTAAATGGCATAGCAACGCATGCCGGGAACCAGCTAGTTTTGTTATAAAAATCGAAAATACTATTTTCGGTTTTGTATCTGTCCGTATCTCGGATTCTATGAACTTTAGAACTCGGATTTGCTATGAATTTAATTTCATAAAATTGAAACTAATTGTAATAAAGAAATAAATCGATGCGACCCGATTTTTTGCCAGATTTTTTTATAAATCTCTTTATTAAATAATTTTATAATTTCTTACAATAAAATGATGTTAGCTATAAATTCTATTACTTAAGTTTATGTTTATTATTTATATAGTAAACATCAACTTTAAAAAAGTCATACAAGTTCTGCTAATGAAGGGTCAGAGAGGCCCGAAAAAAAATTGAAATGAATTTACTTACAGAAATTTAACTTTAAAACTTATCTACGACTCTGGCGTCTCTAAATTCGAAGCTACTGGAAGCAGCGTACGCTGGGAGGGGAGTATTTAGATATTATTATTATTGCTAGGACGGAGCGGCCCCCGCGTCAGCAGTTAAAGGTTAACAATTAAATAGTTCAGATTTAAAACTGAGAAAGCCTTTCCCTTTTTTTATAAATAGGTATATTTATGTAAGGATGGGTTGTTTAAAAAAAAATTATGAATTCATCAAATACTTGAAATTAATTTTCACGTTCTGTGTAAGTTCTATTCAAGTTATGTTTTTATTTCAGTGTCATGCAGCAACTAGCCTATAACGATATAATAACAGAACTTGAACAGAACCTCCACAGAACGCGAAAATTAACTGCAAATATTTGATTTACAATTTGGGAGGCGGGTATGGGTACCTCCGCCCCAGGAACCATTTATTGTACAACCAACACCCCTGCCACAGGTCACCTCAAGTGGTTCGCTACGTTTGGTGACTTATCAGGGGTGCCCGGGTTCATGGGATAAGGTTTGTCTCGGTCTTGTTGGTGGATACGTTTGCCCAACCACTGCGTGGCTGGATCGGAGGAGACTGATTGAGAGAGGCCTTTTGACCTCTCCAGCCGGATTCTCCCGACCCTTCGCTTTGAACCGCAGTGTGAGGAATAGATTCACGCGTCCGTCACTCCTGGCCACACTGACCCCCAGATTCCTACCCACCCCTCATACTTTTTTCCTTCCCATATCTTCTTCTCCTTCCTTTCCCTTAAAAAACCCTCCACACAGTATCCTCAAAGATGACATAGGCCCCTAGGGAAATTGTTTTCCTCGGTGCCTCATGCGTGGAGCTAATGTAAAAAAAAATTGTCTTTTTTTTAATAAATTTCAAAGTTAATTTTTTACGTGCCGTGAGCGTTCTATTCAAGTTGAGAGTGATTATTTCAGTTTTATGAAGCAACTGGCCTGTAATGATATTATAATAACAGAACTTCAATAAAACTTAAACGGAACGTGAAAATTAACCTCAAAAATTTGAAACAATCCGTCCTAACTTAAAATCCTTCAGAATTTCATCCTGAGAATTATATTCACGAAAATACCACTGAAGTAACGTTCTTAATCCAACATAACGATGTGCTAACTCGCGTAATATTACATTATTGTACATCTGATCAAAGCCTTTACAACTATTCCACCACGGCTCCGCGACGATTCCCAAACCTCATCATAAACTCCGACATAATGATAAAGGCGACGGTGAATATGCAATCAAAAATCGCGATTTAACTTCGCGATGGCAGCGCCAGTGGTACGGCGAGCAGACCGCCAGAAATATGCCCGCAATCCCTTTGACATCGTTTATCATCCCTTATCTTCTCTCACTCAATCTTGGTGCGGTTCGCATCTGAATGCAATTTACTGTCTGCGGCTCTGCCTTCAAAGGAGCCATAATGCAATATTGTTAGTTGCGCGCTAACTCCGGTTCTGATGGAAGAACCACATTATCTGACTCCGACTCTCGAAATTCAGTGTACTCTCGGACTTTGACACCTACTTCAGTAACTGTTTATTAAATTTATTCCTCAGTATTAATAATATTATAATGCTTAAGGGCCATTATCCAGCCAGCGGACGAGAATCTTTTTAAAATAATAACTCAATATCGATTTTATTTCATTAAAAAATTGATTTTATTTATGCTTACATTTAATTTCTACCTATTAAAATTATGTACTTTTAGTAATTATTTTTTGATCATAAGTATTTTTAATTTTTCAATAATTTCTATGCAAAATAAGAATGTAAAAAAATCTTAAATAAATTACTTTTTAAGACCGTCAATAAATAGACAAAATGAAGTATTTTCGTCAAAAAACAAGTGAAAGGACCTTTTTAAAAATTATTTTATTTAAACTAAAATTAAATTTCTGAAACACACTTGTAGCTTTCCCAGATAATTTATTGATTTATTTTATTGCATGATTATATGTTTAGAAATGTGTGTAATACAAAATTTTGTTTGAAAATTTAACAAATCTGCTAACGACCTTCGGTAAAACCTTATTGTAGATACTAAAAATAAAAATATTTCTTCAAAAATTTAAAACATAGCTTTATTTGATAAAAGAATAGTCTTTCAAAATCAATTTATAATTTTTTTGGAAAAGAGTCAATACGTCAAAAATTTCATTTAATTTTTAATCTTATTTGCACAAGTATTTAAATTTAAAAAAAAAGAGATTAAAAATCTATTAACTTTATAAACGAGCGAATTCTACTTTAAAATTGCCGAGAATGCCACTTATTCCGGTATATAGTAAATATTTTCTATTTATGTGTATTTCGTACGGCCTATTTGATAATCACATACACAAATAGTTAACAGCTGTTCGAAAGTTTTGTGTGAAGAAATATTCTATAGAATTTGGTTTCACAAACTGTCAAAATGGAATGCACTAAATTAGGAAACTTATTTAATATGGTGGTAATGCCACAAGAAACTGCCATTACACTAGAAAGATATATTCCTGTCCACAACCATCAATAAGAATAATCTCGATTTTTTCTTAATATAATGTTTCATAACGCTGATGGATTTCAGACGTATTTGTGCTCCGATTGTCATACGAGATCGGAAGAATCCAGATTTTGGACTTCCGCACAATAAGGGTGCCTACCTATACGGTAGAAAAAGTGTCAAGTACCGCATTATGGTCAAGACCGTTAGTCCGTTGCTAACCACTGCTCGTATCGTGACATTTCGCTCTTCGCCGAAGTGTTATTAATCATATCGTTACATAAAGTGTTAACCTTATCGTTTTCATCGTATGTTTTGTGTGAACTTATTACGTTAATCGACACGTGACTCAGATTTCTATCGTGGATTATTAAATAACTACCATTATCGAGCGCTTTATGGAAACATCTATGACTGCCACCAAACGGAAACCAAGCCAGAAGACACTATTGCCGTGAGTACCACTTAATTGTGATTTACCTATCTTGTTTTGTGGATGGGCATAACTTATCGAAATCCATAAGCGTCTTAGCAAAGAGTAGCCGCAAGGTTATTTCTCATCCCCGTGCCTCGTGCACGAATCAAATAAATTGATGATGAGTCTTGGCATAGAGAAATTTGCTAAGCTTCTTCATCGTTCTATACCAACAAAACTATTTTGTAATCATTCAAATACTTCTAAAATATTAATTTAAATATAAAAGTACGGGGTTTATTCGACATTAATTAAACATATAATTTCCTGCGTAAGGCGTAAAATTATTCAATTTCAATGAACTTTTAATTTTCAGAATTGTTAGTAAAGTACGAGTAGCTGTCAACATTAATCATCATCATTATTCTTGGCTCTACAACCCCTGGTGAGTCTTGGTCTCCTCAAGAGTCTTCCTCCACTCATCACGGTTTTGTGCCAGCTCTCTCCAGTTTAGAAGCTCCAAGGAAGATATATCTTTGAGATATACCTACCTTGTCGCTCCATCTTAATCTTGGTCTTCCCAGGCTCCTTCGCCCTATCGGTCTTGAGTTCAGCAGGGACTTTGGTGCTTGATGCTCGGTCATTCTCTCTACATGACCCAGCCACCAAAGTCTTCCCAGTTTCATAAATTTTGTGACGTTTAGATCCTTAAACAGAGTATATAGCTCATTGTTGAGAATGTCTGCGCAAAAATCCATTTTCTAAAACCGATCCGAAGATACGCTTTCAATCTTGGTATTTCTGGATAGCAGTATGCATTTTATTTGGTTTTGTAGGCGGAAATAACAGCTTTTGCGTTCACTGTGCGCTTCTGGATCTCCTCTGTGATATTATTGTCGTTTGTTATCAGGGAGCCTAGGTATGTGAATCTTGGTACCGTTTCCAAATTTTGGCTTCCACATGAGAGAGTTGGGGTTTGTTGAGCGCATCCTAGGGCCATGTATTTTGTTTGACAGCTGTCAACATTATTTTATTAATTAATAATTCTTTATTTAAAATGTGCATTTATTTTATTAAAATGTTTGGCAGATGTCATATTAGATAAAGTGATATTTTTTTTATTATTCTACCTAATAATATTTTTTATTTAAATTTGAAAGGGTAAGTTACGTGTTTGATTTTAGACGGGTGCTTGTATTATGTAATGTGGTCCGTTTTGGAAGATCACAGCCGCGGCATTCCGAATTTCTACCGTTTTATATCTTGAACACTTTAACTCTCGAACACTTAAAAGTTTTTAAGCTTAAAATTTTTTTATTTTTTTAGATAATATCTCACAAAGCACTCTTTTAAGGGAGAATTGCCTATTAAAAAAAAAGATAATATCTGATACATTTATTGAGCCGAAACAGTAATTATATGAAATTCTCACAATGGCAAAAAATTTCTACGAAAATTATTATGAACACGTTTTTTTGTGTTATTTAACAAGTACGTACGAAAAATTCACAGTGTTTCTTTAAATGCTATTAAAGACATCTCCCATAAGATTTTTGCTTTATTTTATATGAGTCGTGTTTTATGAAACATTTTCACAATTTACGGTTTAATATTATAGTTTTTAATTTTTATGCGTTCCCCATATCTCCCCTTATACTTCTTTTTGAGCGCATAATACCGGGACTTAAATTGTTTCAGGGTTTCATAGTTTTTTTTTAAATGTTCAAAAGCAACTAAATTTCAAATGGTATATTCTATAATAATATATTATAAATTCGCCGTGGGTTTGAGAAATACGACACGGAAGTATTAACAAGTAAAGCCGTCACATTATTTATATTTCATAGTACTTTGTGCAGGTTCCCATATTATTATCGTTAAGCTACATCCTTTTCAGTAGGTAGGTACTTCACTGCCAGCGTCATTTTATGCATTACTGCATTTGCTTTTGCTTTTGGGTGGAATTCCTTTTACCCCAAACCGGTGAATGTGGAAGTTTTGATGTTAGGTCTCATTTTGGTTGAATCCTCAAATCCTTGAAAGCTCGGGACTTTTGTGACATCTTTTGCTGCATTATTACTTTTTAGCGCTTTGAAAATACATTTCATCTCGTTCGTTATTTTATTAATGCAGTTAATATCAATCATCTGGGTCTACCAGGTGACGTTTTTGAAAATTAATGTGGAGTGCAGTGTGGTATATTGAGTTTGCCGCTCTCATCGGGTACTGATTTACTTCATGGTGGATTTGTGAAAAGGTTGTTGTGCGATAAATTCCTAAATTGGTTTACAGATTTCTTAAAAACGTAAGCACTGCTTCCCTACTGTACTCGTGTAAAAACAAAAATAATATTCAAATTTCAGATTTTTGATTGAGTGTCGTTAATATTGTCTTAATAATTAAATTTTACAATTTTAAGTTTTACCCATTAAGGGGGTATTCTAGTCTGGAGGCATGAATTAAAGGCATTTTTCAACATTAAAGAAAAAAGAAAAAGTTGCACGGTGTCCCAAAAAAATTGCGCGCCCTGATTGACACGATTGCACCCCTCCTATAAATCAGAAAAAAATCTTAATCCAAACAAATGCTGTTATTACCCGTACCTTGGAAAAGTAAAAAAAAAAAATCGCAAAATGGTGGCTGTCTGAAATAAAAAGACATTTTTTCACCGGTTTTTTTTACTTTTCCGAATTTTTTTAAAAATAGTAAAAATTGAAATTTTGTTATAATTCTAGTAGAGGCAATAGAGTGATGTATAGAGAAGACTCACACCAAATTTCACATAAATTGGTTCAGTAGAACTTGAGATATCGTGTCAACAGTCTCGAAAAAAGTAGTTTCGTGAAAAATGCGTTTAAAGTTTTGTTCTATTTAGATTCTAGTTAGATTCCATCTAAACCGCGACACTAAAATGTCTTTAACTTTTAAAATAATTTGAATTTCGAAAAATCCTTTTAAGGAGATATTTTTAAATAAAAATTCTAGACTAGAATACCCCCTTAAGTTAAAAAAAAATACAAATTTACAAACTTATTGCAAGTAATCAATTCATACTTTAAAAGATGCGTAAGAATCCAGTTACGATATCCGCAACGCCTCATTCACCATACGGACCATACTGTGACATGCCAAATGTAGGAACTAAGTACATGCCACGCGTCGCTCACGTCTCGAGTATTAAATGTTTACTTTAGCCTATACAAATATGTAAATAATGAGTGCTGTGCGCACATTCAAGAGATGATTTTCCCAATAGGCAAAACTTTTCAGAACAAATTGTGACGGCCAGCAAATATAGCAATCTGTCGGTACCTCGATAAAGTACGATTTTAATAACGACATATTGACAATATTTTATGATTGCTTTTATTCAAAATTCATTTTCTTTATTTAAAAAATGGATATTTTATGTATCCAGTAACCGACTTATAATACGCAAACATGAATGATTTGGCCGAAGCACATCGGGTAAAGCCATTTTAGCGACAACTTGCAAGAAGCGAGTAGTTGTCTGTGTTAAGTTTTTTTTCAATAAATTCCGCTGTTTTCCCTTCTGCCTACCCTAATCCAAAAGTGATAAACATTGTTTATTGAACAGATTCAACCATCTTTCACAGGTACGAAAAAACAATAGATAATATTATAATTTGCATAAAATGTTTATTTACTGATGGATCAACCAGTTCTTAAAGTTGTTAGAGTGAATACACTTGCTTAATATTTGTAATTAGAGCATATTATTTTTTACATAAATTGCTCTGTTTTCGTAGTAAAACTTTGATAATAATTGGAAATGTAGGAATGAAAAAAGAGTAGCGGTAAGAATATATGACGCTGAAGTGAATGGTATTTCCAAAGACCCCTACTAATATTCTAGCCGTGACGTTAATTTTGAAAGTGAGAGAATTCCAAAAATTCAAAAAAAGTAAAATGTAAATGGTTTTGCCTTTGTTCTTAAACATGTAATGCTGCAGCTCTTTCCTGCTTACTAACTAACAACAGTCGAAAATGAGAAAAAAAATAGTACTTAGGATGAAACAGTCAGTTTATGAAGGCGCACAATGAGTGTAAATGTTATTGAAGGAAGGAGAGAAAGAAGAAAGTCAAGTTAAATATTTTCCAGCATAATGCAGAAATATTACCTGCGATTAGCTACTTCCAAGGTTATCGCGCTACTACTATATAATTGTTAATACTGTCTACTTATATTTTAAAAATAAAATACTCTTTTCCCAAATTATTATGAGATTATCTCCAATGAAGATTTTTTCTGCTTCCTTTTTTCTCTATAGAAATTAATAACGCTCAACTCCTAGTGCATCTTTATTCAATAGGGACGCCCAAAATTAATTTGATTTTGCTTCTTACCTTCGAACCCACTAGAAATAGTCAAGAGAGCTCCAAGCAAAAGTGGGAAAAATCTCAGTTTTGCTTCTTTTTGTGGGTAAATAACTTTAGGAGTGGTTAAAGCAGTTTTCAAAATCAGTTTTACTTCTTGTCTCCCTGGCAAAAGTCAGTTTTTAGATGCAAATATTAATATTCTGATCTTCTTCTAGAAATTTCTTTTCAACTCGAATGCCGTTGAAATTAAAAACAGTACCCCACCATTTATTTATTCATTTTTTCTCAATAACTTGAATATTGCTGTAAAAAAGTGAATCAAATGTTTTTTTTTTATAAGTTTACGATGTAATAGCGTAAACATCGGGGGATGCCATGTCTGTCTAAAGTTTGTAAGTATATAAATAATTAAAATCTCACTAAACTCAAAACTAACATACTCGCATGTGTGAAATTTATAAAATAAAACATACTTAAGTAATTTGATCATTGCAGAGTAGTTAATTTTCTGCCTCACGTTTTAATAGTAAGGATACACTTTTATACATATTTGTTTTATTTTATCATGTACTGGCGGCGTAACTTTCAATATTTTAAAACTCTTCTTTATTCTTGTTTCTCTATATCACAAAAGAATTTATTTGTCGTGAACAATAATTAAATTCCACTGTTAATTAGTCATGAATGAATAATTTTCCATTTGTACTGAAAGCAAATCTTCCGATCTAACTAAATTTTCTTCATAAACCTTTATTGTTTCTTGTATTTTCAGAATGATCGGCGTTTTCTCGAGGCCTACGTTTCGCATATAAAGAAATGTCCAGATGCAAATAAATAAACCCAATAATGTTAAGACCGTCAACAGACATTGGATTGTTTCCATTTTATCTAAGTCTTCTATAGTTTCAAATTCATCTACAATGGTTTGGCATTGTTCTTCGATTGATGTCTTGGATTTTTCTGTAAATTTGTTCATATTCCATTTTATGTCTTCTGGTTTTAACCGATTATCGTGGGCTTTTGTTGCATCTCCGCTACAATCTTTGGCAATTTGTTCGAATTTTTCAACAGTTTCTTTGACAATTGTCTTGTTCTGATCATCCATTTTAAGAATTTATGATAACAAAAGATTTAAATTATTAAAAAAATGTTTCCTTTGCCGCGTGCCTTGCCTTGTTATCTTAAACATTTTCCAAATCCATTATTTGGTTATGGCTTAGGTTTAGCTCTAGCTTACGGAAATTTCAAATCCACGTGCATAATTTGTAGATCACTGATATTTTTTTACCCTCTTTACGTTTAATAACATACAGTTATGTATTTTTTCTTAAAAACCAAATAATGCAACATTTTGTAATATTTTAGCTATTAATGCATTGTCATTTGTTGAATTTTAAACCATTTGACGTTTCGCATTTTTAAATTCGAGAAATTCTTTTGATTTATGTTTTTTTAATGTACTCGTATCTACTTATTTGCAAATGCGGTCGATAGTCCAACCGTCATCATTTATTAATTAAATATATAGATGTTTAAGTACCTGCTTAACACATCTTGTGATTTCAGAGGAAATTTTGGTTTTGATTTATTAAATGAGAAAATTAGAAACATATTTTTCCGCTGTTCAAAGAATACACAATTAGTTGTCGTAAAGTTATTGTAAAGTATTCGTACATAATATATTCGACGTGGATTTAGGTTTTTGAATCTCCAATGCTATGTTTGATAATTTATTCGAAAAAACTACCCGAAAACACTCTTGCGTTTAAGTTGTTTTAAACTAACGCTTTAAACATCCATAAATAGTCGAAGAGGTGAAGTGAATTGAGTCTCTTCAAAAATAAATGATAAACAAAGAATTTTAGCATAGAAATAAGAATACCAGCGGCTGGGTACTTTAAACGTACGTTTTCTAGCATAAATTTCACTAAAATATTTATATGTATCGCAGCGCATATTTTAAAGCGAGTTTTGCTTCCACGCCATATTTTACTCGAGGAATATGTTTTCGGCATTAAAACGGAATCTTACGTGTGAGCATGTATTTCCATATTTTATTTTCCGAACCATTAATTTAAGATATTTTTCAAGCATTCCGTATGTGTGGAGTCTATTTTGTATGTTATTAATCGGTAGTGCATAGACCGAAAGATTTTTTTTCATCAGATAAAAATCTTATCTTTACTCTTTACTAAGTGTAAAATGAAGTCGCTTACGTTGTATATGCGATTAGATCTTTTAAACTACGCAACGGATTTTCATGCGGTTTTTACCAATAGATGGACTGATTCATGGAGAAGGTTTTTAGGTATATAATTTATTTATTTATTTATTTATTTATTTACGCCCTTTTTCGGGGCTTTTACATATGAATAGTAAGAAATACACAGTATTTATTGTACATAACTGAACTGCCTTCGTAACAATATTTTATATTTGTTTAAAGATAAATTGAAGATGTCCACTGACTTGGTATACTTGTTTCCCTCCATTAGTATTCTGGGCAAAGAGGAATACATATGGTAGTTAGTTCCAGAATTACTGCACTGAAATAAATCCTGACTTCTAGTATTACGTATTGGAATCCGGAAGCTTATCAATTCGAGCAATATCGGACTGTCAACTAAATCATTTAGAATTTTATACAGAAATACCAAGTCAGTGAAAGTTCTTCTGTCTGACAATTTGAGCATATTCATATCATTCAAAATAGTATTGTAGTTCAACATAATTGCTGGAATACCCATTTTAAAATTAAGAAAACGTAAGAATTTGTTTTGTATTCTTTCAACAGCTTGTACATGTATATTGTAATATGGGTTCCAGACGGGAGAATTGTATTCAAGTTGACTTCTAACATATGCAAAATATAAAAGTTTTATACACTTAATATTGTTAAATTTTCTAGTTAGCCTAGTTATAAATCCCAACATTTTTAAGGCCTTATTAGAGATTTCTGTTATGTGGTTAACAAATGAAAGATTAGATTGAAAAGTGATGCCCAAGTCTTTAATTTGTGTTAATGTCTCCAGAGTATTGTTATCAATGTTGTAATTGAAGATCACTGGATTTTTTATTCGAGAAAATCTAACTATATGACATTTTGAGATATTTAAGTAAAGTCTATTTTCATTACACCAAATTAACAATTTGTTGATATTATCTTGAAGAATGTTGCAATGGTAAATATTTTGAATTATTCTAAAAATTTTGAGGTCATCAGCAAAAAGTAAGATAAATACATCATGAAATATTTTTGTAAGATCATTTATAAACAAGATAAATAATATTGGGCCAAGGTGTGAACCCTGTGGAACTCCACTTGTTGCATAAATTTTTTCCGACAATGAGGATTTTATTCGAACAATTTGTTGTCTTCCAGTAAGTATTTGTTAAGGTTTTGCGTAAATTGATTGAAATACATAATTTATCTGGCCAAGCAGCAGCGGGCAGCGTGGTGTGGATTGGATTTAACAGATGGCGTTGGTTATAAAGGTTTCGTTAGCCACAGCAACGTGTGGCCGGGTCTGCTAGTAATATAAAAAACAAAGTCGGGTTAGTTACACCATTTATAACTCAAGAACGGCTCGACCGATCTTTATGATCTTTGATTCGTTGGAAAACATCGCAAAAATTCAAGAAAAAAAAGTCATGAAGAAAATTCATTTCCTCATACATTTTGTATGGAACGAATTCTCATATTTTGAAAGAGCTGCAGCAATATTGTAATAAGTATAATATTGAATAGCGAGTTAATTCCAAAAATTCAAAAAATGTCAATGTGCTGATTATTTTGCTTTTGTTCTTAACATAATTCAATTTGGGAGGCGGGAATGGGTACCGCCGCCCCGGGAACCTTTATTGGATAACCAACACCTCTGCCATAGGTCACCCCAAGTGGTTCGCTACGTTTGGTGATTTAGCAGGGGTGCCCGGGTTCATGGGGTGAGGTTTGTCTAGGTCTGGAGGAGGATGACCAGGACATACTGAACCCCAGATTCCTACCCACCCTTTAAAGCCTTTTCCTTCCCAGAACTCTCCTCTCCTTCCTTTCTGGCAGATATGGCAGAGGTGTTTTTTTTTTTTTTTTTTTAATTTATTAAGGAGAAAATACAGATACAGACGTCAATTGACAAGAATATACAAAACAATTAATAAAGAATTCTCTTGCATCCAAACTATTTCTCACGAATTAACATTAACAGCAGATAAAAACATATGCAAATATTTTTACTTTTAAATACGGAAAAGACGTATGTATATACATAAGAATGTTATTTTACAAATAGAGAGATAAAAAAAATGTGCGCAATATCCTTATAAAAGTTTACAAATTGTTTTTGGAATTTTGATGGTAAGACCAAAAATATATAAAAAAATATAAATATAGATAAAAAAAATAATGTCATACATAAATTTGAAAAAAGAAAGGTAGTTAAAATTATAAACCGAGGAATGTCTAAGTTATTGTACTTTGTAGGAAGACAGCCTTCAATTTTCTACTAAAGGTACTGCGTGTATCAAAAAATAAGTCGGAATCCTTGAGGTTTTGATTTTGATTAAACGATTCGCACATTCTTCTGATTGGATCCCTGACACCAGCATTTGTACACGTCCGGCTAATGTGGAATAAGTCGTTAAGCCTTGTTACTCTGGGGGGTATTTTGAAGTTTATTAGTTTCAGTAGGTCAGGACAGTCAATAATGTTGTTGTAGATTTTATATAGAGTAATGAGGTCAAGGAATGTTCGCCGGTTAGTTAGAGTGGAGACGTTATAATTCAAGAGCATATTTATGTACCCCCGTTTAGATGCGCTCATTCTGTAATTGAGGTATTGCAGAAATTTCTTTTGAATGTGTTGGTTATCCAATAAAGGTTCCCGGGGCGGCGGTACCCATTCCCGCCTACCAAATTGAAATTATTGCGTATTGGACGATGTATGATTGTGAGTGAAGCAAGAGTGTGTGCCAAGACAGAATTGTGTGAAGTTCTACTCTCTTCTACTCTTCCTACCCCTGCGGGTAAACGGCGTAATAGTAAGTTATAAATACAATAAAAGTAGGATATGTGTTTAGATTTTCACAGCCAAAAGTAATTTCGATGTTTGTTTTGGGGGTGTTTTGCCATGTTGCGCTACCTCCTTCTTTACACATCTGTCGGATCTGCCCTGATTATGGACACTGCAACGCTGTCCGGAAATTGGCTATAGAAGGAGGTAGCGCAACACAGCATAACACCCCAAAAACAAATAACGAAAAAACAATAAAAGTAGTGCAAGTCAAATTTATATTTATTGGCTTCGCGCCATAAAATGCACATCTAAAATGGGTTGGTGCATTTGAGACGGGTTGTTTCACAGATATTCAAATGTAAAATTGACACAAAATGGTTATTCAATGCTATTTTTTTGACAGATGAAAGGACCTCGTTAAACGCCAAACCTTGGTACGTTTCAACTTTTGAACATATTGTAATCAGCAGAAGAGGACAACTGTATTACAATTTTATGGAAAGCTGAAACGCACACGTAGAATCGACGTTTAACAAATGTCGTAAAAACGAAATTGTGCTGAATGGCCATTTGATGACTCTGTCATTTCTGCGAAACAACTGAGGCAAGGTTTTTTTTATGAAACATTGTTTAAGGGTGCTTTCAGATAAAACGCTACCTAAATTTGGTTATAACGAGTTTTTAGGTGTAACTTAACCCTAGAGAGATAGTCTACGTCTTTGTGACGTAGCGCACTTTCTATCTCAGTTAGCTCAGTTGCCGAGCAGAGCTTATGAGGGGCGGCTGTGTCACCACGGTAAGTACAATAATTACAGAGATATACGTACATACACCATACGTTCTAAAGACGTATGATTATTTTTTGTGGAACTTTCGGACTTCTTTTAATGGTTCTATGATTTTTTTTTGGTATTATTAATTTTAAGCATAACGACTAATTAGCATTTAAGCATTCAAAGCTTTTAAAGAAAATACGAATAAGACATAAAATGAAACATTATTTTTCATTTAAAAAGACTTAACTAGTGTAAAGTTTACTTTTTTGATCGGTTTACAGAATTTTGTCACTTTTCATAATTACAATTTTTTTATTATTATTTGGGTTTTATTTGAAGTACAAAACCCTAAATTAATTATTCAACTACCTTTAAACTGTTAAAGTATGAGAATATGTCAAATATATACTTTTGAACTTTAGTAAGACTTTAAGACAAAATCTTTATATATGTATTCATTATCTTTAACTTAGGTGAAAATAAGGTTATTTTTCTGGGGTTAATTAAGCACATTAAATACGCATTTTCTGATTAACGTACAGAAAAATTACGCTATTACCCACTTACAATATATTCATAATAATTATCCTCCAGCGGGATCGAGTAAAATATACAGTGCTACGTGGTCTGATTTCTCGTAGTCTGCTTAACAAATAAATAGTTCAGATTTAAACTAAGAAAGCCTTCCCTATTTTATAAATAGGTATATATATATATGTCAGACAGGGTGGTTTCAAAAAATTTGAAGAATTCATAAAATATTTTAAGCTAATTTTCATGAGTAAGTTCTATTCAAGTTCTATGATTATTTCAGTTTTATGAAGCAACCGGCCTATAATGATATATTAAAATAACAGAACTTGAATAGAACATACACAGAACATGATAATTATGTAACTTCAAATATTTGATGAATTCGTCAAACGTTTTTAAACAACCCGTCCTAAGTGTCACGGACTTACGCACAGTGCAACACTAACTCATTCACCGCACTTCATAAATTTGTAACACTCCATAGCGAATACGATTTATTCAACTCGGTACCTCACAACTTCAAAACTAAAATCAAAACGTGGCCTCGGTGGTCAAGGGGTAAGGCTCTCGACTAGCAATCCGATGGTCGTAGGTTCAAATTCCGGCGTGCGGAAATAAAATTTATTTGATTGACAAGTGTTATTTAACAATTAGTTAATTAAAAATAATATATAGTATACGTGACCGGACT
The DNA here is from genome assembly GCA_917880885.1 of Limnephilus marmoratus. Classification (NCBI taxonomy): domain Eukaryota; kingdom Metazoa; phylum Arthropoda; class Insecta; order Trichoptera; family Limnephilidae; genus Limnephilus; species Limnephilus marmoratus. Next base: position 23,877,129 of record OU862923.1, on the reverse strand, counting down.
TCTGACTGGACAGAAGTGCTTCTCCCAGGGGTACCCATGTAGACGAGTGCCAGCGGGACGAGCTCCGATAAGCGAGTCGTCAGATCCCTTTTCCCTCTGGTGTAGACAGGTCGGCTGACTTGCAGCATTATTATTGTAAATATATAAACTCTAATAAAGCAGTTTTTTATTGAGAACCTAATGTTATTTGTGATGTCCCTCCCACATAGAACTAAAGTTGTGGAGTTTAAATATTTCGATTTTTTCATCAGAAAAACTCTCTTTTATAACTTTTGAGGGTTATTCCCATCGACGTAATATATCATTGAAGAAGAAGATAACAATAATAATCTAAACGAAAATATGAAAGAGAACAAGACACAGAAAACAGCAAAAAGACAATGGTCTGGCGAACCCAGACCTCTCGTCTAACCGGGACGTGCGCGTCAAGCCGTCATAATTGTCAATCTCATATTTCAAATTTTAGAATGAATAATATTATCTTCAACTAATTATTTTTTCATATTATGGGCAACTACCTTTTTTTTATTGGAAACAATCATTCTAAGAATTGGTTTGCATCCTGGATAACGTCTCAGATAAATGTATCCGAACCGAATTTATTCATATAGAACTATTGACTTTTTTTTTTTTTTTAAATAATTGTTCAACTTTGCAGTTTTCCAAACAAAACATAATAAGAATTGAAATAAAAAACTCGAACGATCGTCAAAAAGCACCATCATATAAGTGCACAGGGTTGATTGTACCTTCGGTGGATCTCGTCCACAATATTGCATGAAAGTGGCCCGCGATATATTGCGCTGTATATAATTGTCACCGGCTATAACTCACAGCTAGCAGCTCACAGCCCACAGCTCACGGGTTGAAGCCCGCTGAAAGGTGAGTTTATGCTCCGTGGTGCAATGCGTACTGCATTGCAAGTAACCTAAGAAAATTGTGCTCTAAAAGTTAGGACGCAGCAATATAGTGAAATACTTGAAAATATTTAAGAAGATGTAAGTATTTCTCTTCAAATAAAGTGTTTCTATGCGTCTTACCTGCTATGTGTTGTCTATTGGGCAAAGCTAAGTTCAAGGTAGGGAATTACTACTTCTAACATATTTTGCATACATTGTGTTGAAAAACAGCCGATTTTGACAAAAGCATGCCTTTCACGCTTTTGTCAAAATTGGCGGTAAAGTGAGGGTAAAGTTTGAGGGTAAAGTTTGAGGAGTTAGTAGTTGTCAATCTAGTGGTGTAATTGGGACGTTATAAAATAAGGCTTTTTGTATTATTTTTGTTTTAAATTGAGTTTGTTCTCAACACAGGATATCCTTGTGAGACAGGCAAAACACATCAATTATATTGAAGTTAAAAAGGATGAATAATGGAAAAAATGGTATGAATTTCCAATAAGTCATATTTGTTAATATAATGTTTACATTCTTAATTTGGTTTGTTTTTTCAAATTTTTTTTTTCCTAACGGAGAAGTATTTCAATGAAATTTTTGATATTGATCATTAATTTAATTTGGTAGGCGAGAATGGGTACCGCCGCCTCAGGAACCTTTATTGGATAACCAACACCTCTGCCATAGGTCACCCCAAGTGGTTCGCTACGTTTGGTGATTTAGCAGGGGTGCCCGGGTTCATGGGGTGAGGTTTGTCTAGGTCTTGCTTGGAGGCGGATGACCAAGACACACTGAACCCCAGATTCCTACCCACCCCTTAAACTCTTTTCCTTCCCAGAACTCTCCTCTCCTTCCTTTCCCTAAAAAAACCCTCCACACAGCATCCCCAAAGATGACATAGGCCCTGAGGGAAATTATTTTCCTCAGGGCCTCCTGTGTGGAGCTCATGTAAAAAAAAAAAAAATTAAAAAAATAATTGTGTTCTGCATATAGAATCCTTTTGATACCTATAAATATACAACAGTCAAAGTACGAAATACGTAAGGCGACCATAAACCTCATAGGCTATTGTATTGATTTTAAAAACAACAATTTTTAAGAGATCTTTTGGCAGTATGTAAAGGTTATGATTTTAGTTTTTCATTTACATATTTAAATCCAATATTTTAACAATGTGGAATTTTACTAAACTACGTTATATACAATAAAATAAGTACCTTTAACAATTTAATGTAAAAATACAGAGAACGGAAGGACAGAACAATATTTTAAGCCGTTCGAATAAGAAGTTAATTAAATGATTCTTATGGGATTCCATTGCCTTTTCGCAAAATATAATATTACAAGAGACCGCCCTCACAAAGCGCACAGCACTACCGTTGATCCATCGCCTTGATTAATGAAGTAACAACATAGTTAGATTCAAATTATAATAAAAATGGCAGTATAATAATAAAAGCCCGCTGCGGGAAGTCTTCAATCATTTGAAGTCAGTGGCTGTCCTTTGGCGACTGAAAGAAGAAGCTGAAAGAAACTCTGAAAGCTTTGCGATGTACCCGGAGTAGAGGGAGGGAACGCAGCGTTTGCAGCGGCCGTGAAGGAGAATAATGTATGGCGGATTTTATTCCATCACGGCTGGCACGTGATTCGCTTTCAAATAGATTATTTGATGTACATCTCGGATAATGGACGCGTGCTTGATTGTTGCGGTGTTGGCACGTCTGACGCCGCGGCCGTCTCGCTGGCCGAGGGTTCAATGTTGAATGTTGAACTGTCTTTGGGTTGTGAAAGGAATGAATTTCGTTCATTTTATTATTTTTGCGTTCATTTTAAAGCATTTAAAAAATGTACATTTTAATTTAACATCAATTCAATTTCAGTGCCGGCGACCCGGGCGTTTATTTTATTTTCATTTTATATTATTATTATTTAAAAAAAGAGACCAACATTCCTGGGTTACTGTAGTGTCTGTGGTACCCTTTACCCGGGTGCCGAACGTAGCCGAAGGCTTCCGATCCCGCCCGACTACAAGGTGGTGGTGGGGACTGCCGAGGAGCTCACAGTTCGGCCGGCTGCCACCTTTCCGCGTTTATCCTCACTAGAGGAAGCATTGTACTATTCCATAATTGACTTATAATAAATAATCAACTTCGTATAACGAGACCTTTTAATAAATAGAGATTGTAATTGTCGTGGACATTACAACTTGGCGCAGCCGGTAGGACAACAACAACCCAACAATGTTTGAAAGTCTCCTACTACCACCACAGAAAGACGATAATGTGGCTTGTGTTTTGTTGTGTATCTAAAAGCTTCCGGCTTTTAGTCATAGATGGCGGTAATAAGAACTGTCAGTAGATTTCGCTAGATGGCAGGTAGCTTAGTACCTAAGTTGTCCGACAAAGGGTCGGAGGGGACTGAGAGTGGGTGTTTTCTGTAAAAACTATTTTTTTTTTTTTATTATTAAGTTAAAAGAAATAAAATATTTCACTTTCTTAACTAAAGTACAGAGCATATATAGTACAGGTGTAGTAGTAATATTTTTAATTTTGTTCCAACATCTTAAGTTTAAATAGTTTTTTTTTAAAGGTTTTTATATTATTTTCTGCTTTAAGGTTATTTTATTTTATTTTATTTTATTTTATTTATTTGGGAGACCAACAGTTTACATTAACAACAAAGTATATAATAATTGAGTACAATAATTGAACCAATTAGAGGTTTCCACATGGGTATTGTATACAAGTGTGTAGTTATTCCAGAAATATTTACTCATAAAAAATTACATTTCAAGAGACGAATTACGAGTTATTTAGGTGGGGATAGGAAAGGGGTAGGATGGGGGGGGATCGGTTAAGTTGAGGTATAGTAATAAAAATATGCGTGACAAAAAATTAAAAGAGAGAGAAAAAAAAAAGAAAAAAAAAAGGAAGTTTATAGAGTGGTGGGTGTATTAGAGGGTATCTATAAGTATTGTTATTGTAGAGTATCGAGAGAGTATCTGTGTGATTTTAAGGAGTGTGGTGCAGAGTTAAAAATGTCAAATTGTGTATAGTGTGTGTTGAAAGTGTTGGATGCACGATAGATGAAAGAGTTCTGTTTAGAATTAGTGTTGCACCGAGGGAGGCTAAGAATCATGTCTGATCTTGTTCGTCTGTTTGGAACTCGTATCTGTATTCGTTCTAGGAGTGCTGGACAATCTACAACGGATCTGGCTATTTTTTGAAGAAAAAGTACATCGGCCGAGCTTCTTCGAGCTTCTAATGGTAGTATATTGAAGTACGCGGCTGAATCTTGGTGACTTAGGTGTGGGCGGAAGCTGCGGAAATCTAAGTATCTTATAAAACGATTTTGAAGACGTTCTAGATTTTCCACATATGATTTGTATTGCGGATTCCAAACTTGTGATGCGTATTCTAGTAAGCTACGGACATAAGCAAAATATAGGATTTTCATTGTTCTAAAGTTATTGAATTTTTTACATGTCCTAAGAATGAATCCTAACATTTTCGAAGCTTTTGATGTGACTGAGTCTATATGAATATCAAAAATAAGCTTAGAGTCCAATGTCACTCCCAAATCTTTGACTTCTGTTTTGTTGATTAATATTGAGCCGTTCAGATTATATTCATAGGTAACGATATTTTTATTTCGTGTGAAGTTCACGATGAAGCACTTCTTAACATTGATTTTAAGGGTATGCTGTGTACAGTAAATATTAAGACGGTTTAGGTCCTCCTGCATTTTTTGACAGTCAGCAGTACATCTGATGGGATAAAAAACCTTCATATCATCTGCGTAAAGTAATGTTTTGGAGTGTTTGAAGCATTGGCCTATATCATTAATGTAAATATTAAAAATTAACGGTCCCAATAGAGATCCTTGAGGCACACCTGATGGGACGGTTACCCAGTCCGATTTAAAACCACCCACAACTACGACTTGACTACGGTTTGATACATAGGATGAGAGCCATCTAAGAAGGTCACCGTGGACGCCGGTTATCTGGAAGGAGATTATATATGTGATTATATATTTAGTTAGAACCATTTTAGCTAGCTTCTAGTTAGGACGACTACCGAGGTTCATATTGTATACGCGAAGTATTAATAAAACCAGATAACGAAAAGAATCTATTTATTCCCAAGAAGTAATCTCCATCCAGAGGGTGTTGGAGAAACTGTTAGTGTGTCTACAGATAACAGAACACTACATGGAGGACTTAGCCAGCCAAGGAATCGAACACGCGACGCTCAGGTGGGACCCAAGCGCTATGCCCACTCAACCACTGACCGGTCGAATTTATGTACATACTTTTCTTTTATCCATCTCACTAGACAGAGTCTGTTCCGAAGCGGGTAAACATCATATTATATTTATTAAAAAGATATGTACCAACAAAGATATGTATGTATTTAGAAAGATAAAAATATATGCATATACTCGTATGTATTGTTGTTTTATTTATATTTTAGTTTTTAAGTATTTACATGTTGTTTTTATTATTTGATTAATTTCCAGTAAAAGGTTGCATATGTAATATAAGATTACACATGGAGTTAAAAAAATGTAACTGCAGTAGGTACATGATTATATAATTAATGTTGCTAGCAAGCAGTACCCTACATATTTTATTATTTGAATGTTATATAATTTAGTGAAAAAGAGAATGTCTATAAAATGTACTCTCGTTAGTTCTTTGGTATATTTCGAATCGTGGCAATGCTTCAAAAAGGAGTTCGGTAAAGCTCAAGGTTCGTAGAAAATGCGTTTAACAAGGTTATCTAAAAAAAAACTCGTCAGGCCGCTTTCAAAATTTCCAACGCGTGACGTAGCTTAAAGTAAAACACTGCCAGTTGTACTTACAATTAATTCAAATCTCTCCGTGAAACATGGACTTCAAGCTACGTCATAAATTTTTAACCAATCACCGCTCTTCCCCCCTCGAAAAGCTATCCTTATTAAACGCGTTTTCTAGGAACCTTTGGTAAAGCTGACATAATATTTCATTATGGCAGCTTTACCTATACCTACAAGCCCTCAAAATGATCTAGAAGTTAACTTCAACTAATTTTCATTTCATGTTATTTCAAGATAACAGTTCTAGAAAAAAATATTTTGCCATATTACGGTCTCAATTTAAAAGAGATATTGGTATAGTTGTATTTTAATATCTTTGGTATGGTTGTAGAACTCAGCTTTACTTGGCCAATCATAGCTTCGAACACATCACTAAGTGAATTAATTTTAACAAAATTAAAATGTAAAATGCATATTGTTTCATCTCCCGGACATAAATACTCAGTTTTGGTAATTGTAAAGTTTTAAGGTAAGGAACCGGTAAAATAAAGACTCATCTTCAGGACAAATTCTAAGGAACTCTTGATTTATTTCGTTCTATTTCCAATTACATTTTTTATAATCAGAAGATACAAAACTACCCGAGACAGACCAAGGAGTTAGTAATTAGATGTAGTTTCAGCGAAGCGACGAAGAGGAAAGAGGTAGATCCCTTTAAAAAACCGCCATTTATAGAAAAAATCTCCTTGGCTGGTCACAGCCTTGTACCTTCCGGACATCTGTTGATAATTTAGCTAACTAACTATGAGAGTTCTCACCTAATGTTTTTACGTGGCTCTCGAGAGGTGTGAGTCCTGGCTAATTTCAGACAGTAATAATGAAACTAAATCTAACTAATTTTTATTCGAACATCTCTTTTTTTAAAACTTTTGAATGTTATTCCCATCAATGTAATATATAATTGAAAAAATCTGATAACCATCGAACATAGAACCTCTCGTCTTTCCGGGATGAGTCCAATTGGCGACCGTTATATTTTATTTTTCTGTGTCTTGTTCTCTTTCATATTTTCGTTTAGATCATTAGTGTTATCTTTTTCTTCAATGCTAAATCTAACTATTTGAAAAAAAAATATTAACCGTGAGGCGAGAGTAGGTACAAGTTTATCGAGATATTTTTTGTATTCTGTATTTGAATTGTTATTTTTTTTTTAACTGTAGATAATGAAATGAAAGAAATGTTGGTAGTTATAAAACGGAACAATTCAATTCAATTCAATAATTGAAAAATATTTTTTTATCCAACACTTAATTCGTGCTTTTGCATTCGCACGACGCATTACAAACATAAAAGTACTCTACACTAGCGATGGGAAATATCGATCAAATATCGATGTTGTATCGATCTTTTTTACCATCGATGCATTTCGATACATTATCATAGATAAATCGATTCTTGAACAATCGATTCTCGCATCGATGTCAAATCGATTAATTCTGACCAATCACAACGCTTCTCTCACATCGATTATTTCTGACCAATCACAGCGCTGGATTTACATCGATTCCATTTCCGAATGAATTACATCGATATGTCAATAATCGTATCGAATTCACAATCCGATATAATCGTTTGAAATGTCATCGTAAGTAGAATGGATTCTCGCTTATCGATGTCATGTTCATATCAAATACAGTTCGATACAATTGTTTTGAAATGTCATCGAAGTGGAATCGATTCTCGCTTATCGATGTCAATATTCATTCGAATGCACAGTCCGATGTAATCGTTTTGAAATGTCATTGAAAATGAATGATACAATCCTTTTACAACTGTCAGAATTCATTCGTAAACGCAAATCGATTCTAGATCCGAGAGGTTGTATTTCAAGATACGTCAAATTATCTCAGATTGTGATAAACTGATAAAGCGTGTTGATGTTATCATCATCCCGCTTTGTTGTAATTGATGATTAATACTTTTGGGTAACGATCTACGTTTCCAGTTTTAGTTTATGTTTAAAGATTGCCATGGTGACTGTTTTTCACAATTTAAAGTTTATTATTACTTATGTTATTAAAGTTATGTATCATCTAGGGTAGTGTTGGTATATTTAATATAAAACAATCACTTAGTACACATAATTTTTAAATTTAATGCAAACAGGGATTCGCTATATTTGTAGCTTCTTCGGGGCAGTATACAATAGTCTTCTAAAATCAGCAAGTAATACGTGTTCATATGAACACATCTGCTTTACACGAACAAATATTTATAATTCATTTGAAATTAACATCGATGTCTCTTAGTTTGTAATTTAAATGAAATAATTTATATAATAGAATAACCTTATTTAATAATAATTTGTTAATTGCATACAAATGACTACAACAATTCAGTTGGTTTAGGATTAGGTGCCTACAACGTACTATTACTTGTAGGTTATTTTTTAACAAAAACGACATGTTATAATTTATTATTAATAATAATACTCGTATATTATCAATAAATAAAGGGAATTTAAACTTACTAACTAAACTAAGTACAAATAGTACAATATCAGCAGGAGCTTGAAATATTATATAAAAGAACATTAAATGAAAATTGCAGTCCTTTGACTGATTTAATTTTGTTGCAGTACCTAAACTATACACCTAAATAACGTAAAATAAATTAGAAAACACTTTTCTTTGAACTTAAAAAACAATTATATCATTTTCTTTTAATTGTACGTAGGTATTCGAACCTTATTAATAATTATTTACAATAATATTCAATCGTAATGCCTTGTGAGACGCAAACATATTTGAAATTCGCGGGTAACAGTAGTAATATATGCTGCTAGTAAATAATAAGGAAATCATTGCCAGGAATAAAAACCATTGACTGCAGTACTTTGTAATTTTGTTGCAGTTCCTAAACTATACACCTATTATTTATAATAATGTTCAATAAAAACCAGAGACCGATTTATATTTTTTGCAGTACCTTCTTACGAAAGTATTGCCATTCCAATGCACCATATATTTTTTTTCAGTCCAACCCCCCCCCCCCCCCTTCCCCGCGAGAGAAAAATTACTGGCCCTGACCGTAGCTATTGCTCCCGAACTCTGAGCGATTAATCGATATATCATTCGATACAAATATATCGATTATGTAAATGTATCGATTAATCCCATCAGTACTCTACACTAAAAGCATTACTATTAGCGAATTGGAAAAAGAAGGTAAAGTGACCGCAAATACAGGGTGTTAATGGACTGTAAATACAGGGTAATTAACTTTAACCAATTTCAATTTGGGAGGCGGTTATGAGTACCGCCGCCCCGGGAACCATTTATTGGATAACCAACACCCCTGCAATGTGTCAACCATTGTGGTTCGCTATGTTTAGTGATTTGACGGGTTTCCGAGTTCTTGGGATGAGATTTGTCTATGTCTTTGGTCTCGGTGGCGAATGCGTTTTCTCACCTAATGCGTGGCGGTTCGTATCGGGGGAGACTGGTTGAGACAGACATAATCTAGACCTCTCCAGCCGGATTCTGTCGACCTATCGCCTTGCACCACAGTGGAAGGGGTGGATTCATACGTCTCTCCCTTCTAGACACATTGAACCCCAGATTCTTACCAACCCCTCATACTTTTTTCCTTCACAGAACTTCCTCTCCCTCTTTTCCTTAAAAAGACCCTCCGCACAGCATTCCCTAAGATGACATAAGCCCTGAGGGATTTTTTTCCTCAGGGCCTCTTATATGGAGCTATTGTAAAAAACAAAAAAAAACAGTGATTCCTTACATTATTTGGAGTAAAAATGGTAAATGAAATTTTGGTCTCCGCTGACTTTTTGTGCCCTTTTTTCTAATTTTATTTCTTCAAAATTAAATATTTATTTTTTATTTTATCATTATTTTTAGTTGATGAAAAATGTCACAGGAGACCAAAATTTCATACACGTTTTTATTTATTTTATTTATTTATTTTTAATTTTGCAGAAACAAACAGTACATTATTACATAATGGAAAATAGTTACAAAGTTATATAATTAATACAATAATTGGTACCAATAACATATCGCTGCTATATACTTATGTTTTTGTGAGATAAATAATACATTATACCTAAATTAAGTTAGTATATTATTGAAGGGGAGGGGTGTATGAGGTTGTTTGTATGTGTGTGAATGCGCGTGTGAGGGTGTGTTGATGTGTGTGTCATGTGTGCGAATTCAGTCAAATAATGTCAGGAATCACTGGTTAAAATAAGTTAAGCCCCCTGTATACTTAAAACCTTTCCAAAACTATCAACAGGACTAATAAATCTAACAATTTGAAGTGAACACTTAGTGTAGATGAACAATTCAGAAAACAACAACCTCAATAATGATTAAATAATCATTTACTTAACTCACAAACAAGCTTCATGTCACTGTACGTCTGTTTAGTTACGTCGTCAATCATAATTTTGTGTGCGAAATAACCGGGTGATCAGCTACAGTCAAGATTCTGGAATCACCCAGCAGCACACACATCCGTACGTAATATTTATAAATGCGAAAGTGCCTGTGTTTGTTTGTCACGCTTTCACGCCTAAATCACTAAACCGATTTTAAAAATTCTTTCTCCAATATCAGCGTGTAACATAGGCTGTGTATAGTGGAAAGCTCTGGCATTATGAAATTTGTATAAATAAAAATGTGTGTATTTCATATATTTTAGCGGCAGGGAGGAAAGGCAGGGAAGGTGGGGTTCATGGAGAGTGAAGAGACGAAGGATGGGGAAGGCGGGGTAGGTGGATGGGAACGGGGAGCGTATTTACAAAACCTATACCGATTCAGTCGCGGTAGCGGCAATTTACATTTTAAATATACCTACCTATATATTGGTTATTTTTTATCACATTGCAAAAACAAAAACTGTTCTAAAATCTAGTTAAAATAATCTTTCTGATGTGTATATTAGAAATTAATAATTTTATTTCTAAATATATAAATTTTGATATTATTCCCGTATTTTGTAAATACACCTCTATATTGATAATTTTTTATCACTTTGCAAAAACAAAAATTGTTCTAAAATCTAGATAAAACAATCTTTCCGATGTGTACACTAGAAATTAATTATTTTACTTCTAATTATTTAAATATTCATATTGAAAATGTAAATTGTCGGTAGCGCGACTGAGACGCGATAGGGATTGTAAATACGCGAACGGAGACGCACGGGAAAGGACATGCAGGGAGCATCAATTTATTTCGTTGAAAGGCATTGCAACGCATGCCGGGTACCAGCTAGTAATGTATTGTGATCAATACATCCACATGTAGTCATAATTTGATATATTGCTTTGTACCTGAAGTATGACAATTATTTTATTAGGAATTATAAATTATTGTTACACGCTGCTTGCAGTGCCTTATCACTCATGTTGGCGTTTAATAAATCATATATACTCGTGTCTATTAATGTCATATTATCGTGAAAACAAGCTTGTGGGACCAAGTTGCTAAGTATTTTTTTTACAATAACTTCGAACAGGGGGCCCTTCAAAATTCCCTCAGAGCCTATGTCATCTTTGGGGAAGCTGAGTGGAGGGGATTTTTTTGGGGAAGGAATGAGAGGAAGTTCAGGGAAGGGAAAATATATGAGGCGAGGGTAGGAATCTGAGGGTCAATGTGTCCAGGAGTGACGGACGTATGAATCTATCCCTCCTACTGCGGTGCAAGACGATGTTCCGAGTGATGGTAATAAGTGGTTCCATACAATTTCATTGTAGGCATATACCTACGCAGTGCAATTTTTATTAACAACGTCTGCAGACATGGTGTTAAGACGAACACCCCTCAAAAATGTTGTTAAAAATACTTTTGATTTTAATTATTAATTGGAGTTCTTGCAGTGAGGTTTGTACGGGTCTTGGCAGCGGATGCGTCAGTCATGGTAGGCCGGACCGAGGGAGAATGGTTGAGGGAGTCCCATTTGCAGTCCCATGCACCGCAGTAGAAGGGATGGATTCTTACGTCCTTTACTCCTGAACACACTGACCCCCAGATTTCTACCCACCCTTCATACCATTTTCCTTTCCAGAACTTCCTCTCCTTCCTTTCCCTAAAAAAATCCTTCGCACAGCGTCCCCTAAGATGACATAGGCCCTGAGGGATTTTTTCCTCAGGGCCTCCTGTGTGGAGCTAATGTAAAAGGAAAAAAAGTCCTCTGTTTGGCAAGCAAAGTGTCAAAAGTATCTTAAAATTTTATCTTTACAATTAATATTCCCGCTTATTTCAGTAATTATAAAACAACAGCCGAGGTTTCGTAATACACTTATATTACCGAATCGTTGCATGGGGGGAGCCATATAAAACCACTTTTACCGCTGGAGATTACTCAAAGGCTAATAATTTTTAGTATTTTTTTATTTTTTATTATTTCATAAATTTTTTATTAGTTACAGATATTTGTTTTTTTTTGGCTACCACACTAGGATCATGCCCGTGTTGTGGTAGTCGTACATTTAATATTTTAACATTCCGCAAAATTTTAAGAAATACTTAAAACTAAAGAGAAGAAAAAGATCATATTTTAAAGAAAAGTAGAAATAAAAATGATAATATAATATAATCAAAATTATAATTAAAAAAACCACCAGATTATCCAACCTCACAACTTTTCCACGATTTTCAAGTTCCACCGTTAAAAAATACATATATTAAAAATACACTCCTTCAGATATACAAAGATATTACAAATTAATCGCACCATGCAAAACATAATTGGTCCTTTATGCTCTCCATTAATGTATACCAGTTTTGGACTACATTACTACACTTACACTTAGAATAATATGGTTCAATCAACTAGCGACAGAGCTGAGGTTAGAACTTGATCTAATAAATTTAAAAATAAAATAAACTATTCTATCATGAATAATTTAGCTAATTAGAATCAATTGACATCTTATTTTTCTTATTCTATTACTTGTTAGTGTATCTACTACTTTTCTATTTTTATTTTTATTTTAAATAATTTATTTGTTTGAATATTTAACTTTACATTATTATGTACAAAAATTCCTTTTCACTTTTATATGAACGAAAAAAAATGTTTTTTTCTTCACACTGAATGTTAAGAGGGTATTACCAGAGAAAAGCAGAAATATGTCATGTTCAAATCAGATTTTAGACATATTGACTCTTTTCCACAAAAAAATATAAATGGATTTCGAAAGATTGTTCTTTTATCTAGCATTTGCTGTTTTAAATTTTGAGAAAAAAATTTCATTTTTAGTATAATAAAGTTATACCATAGGTTGTTAGCATTATACCACATACCACAGTAGTTGGTTGTTAGTATTATACCACACCCATTTCAAATCATATAATCATGCCGTAAAATAAATCAATCTGGGTATCGCATGTTTTAGAATTTTAGTTTAAATAAAATCATTAAAAAATATATACGTACATGTGTTTCTTGGTCCGTTTGTGTATTTATTTGCGTACTTACAAACTAATATATTTCAGATTTTTTTAACATTCTTATTTAACTTAGACATTATGGAAAAATGATAAATACTTATAATCATAAAATAATTACAAAAAGTACATTATTTTAATAGTTTTGTCATCACGCCTTTCAGTATTTTTGGATATAGGTACAAATAAAGGCAAATTTGGAATGAAATAAAATCGATATTGAGTTATAATTTTAAAAAGCTGGTACGGAGAATAATTAATCTTTCTCATTGTTACCGCCCTGCACGATCGTAAGAACAACTTCCGACGAAATGTGGATTTTCAGCCGCTGGCGCTGGCTGATTAAACGCTCTGTTATAATTTTTTGTTATTTATTAATTTTAATTTTTTCCCCTTTACACACGAGTTTTTAACTCTCGTAAAGGTAAATATGTTTACATATTATATTATATATTACCATTACTTCAGCCCAGGAAATCGAACACATCATTTCAAGCATGAAGGGAAGATCGGCACCAGGTTTCGATGGAATTACTGTCGAAACACTAAAAGCTATCAAAAAACATATTTCAAAACCATTGACGCATTTAATCAACATTAGTCTTCAAAGCGGAATATTCCCAACGATATATAAACAAACCATCATCACTCCAATTCATAAATCTGGCAACCCAGAAGAAGTGACAAATTATCGTCCAATATCGCTGATTTCAAACATTGCCAAAATCTTTGAAAAAATTATCAAAAAAAGATTAACCGAATTTATTAACAAAAATAACCTAATTCACGATAACCAATATGGATTTATGAAAACTAGAAGTACCCAAGATGCGATTGCCAAATTATCGAACATTATTCAGAACACATTAGACAAATCCTTGAAATGCCTCGGAATCTTCATAGATCTTAAAAAAGCTTTCGATAGTATTTCTCATGATAAACTTATTAAAAAATTAAACTGTGTTGGGATAAACGATAAAGCTCTAAAATGGATAAAAAGCTATTTATTTGAACGACACCAAGTAGTCAAGATAAACAACTCCCTAAGTCTACCACTAACAAGTAATTTTGGGATTCCTCAAGGCACAGTCCTAGGCCCCCTACTATTTATAATATATGTCAACGATATCTTTAAACTACCACTTAACGCAGACATAATATCATATGCCGATGACACAGCTATCATAGTGAATGGCATCGACTGGAATAGAGTAAACGAACAAGCAAATAATATCATGAACATCTTAAAACATTGGTTTGACACAAATCTTCTCTCATTGAACACTAACAAAACATACTACATACATTTCTCAATCAACAAACTAAAAACACTCCCCGACACTAAAATAATTATCCACAATTACAAATGTAATAAAATCACATGTATCCAAGGCTGTTCAACATTGAAATCAGTACCAGAAATTAAATATCTCGGAGTGATAATAGAACAACATATGAAGTGGAAGAGCCATATCTGTGAATTGGTTAAGCGTATCAGAAAGTGTATATATATATTCATAAGATTAAGAAATATTTTAAAACTCAACAATCTAAAAAGAGTATACTATGCACTAATCCAGTCTTTAATTCAATATGGAATAATTGGATGGGGGGGGTCATACAACAACAATTTTATTAAAGTAATCCTAAAGAAACCCTCCACTTATCCAACAGAAACGCTTTTCGCAGATTTCACGGTGCCTCGAGTTGAGAATATCTTCAAGAAAAATGCAATTATCCAAATTTACAAAGATAATATCATCAAGAAATTTGAAACTCACCAATCAAAAAGATATGAAGACAACATCAAAACACCAAAATTTAATACCAAACTAATGCAAAACAATAATGTCTATTTAGGAATAAAGTTTTTCAACAACCTTCCCATTGAAATAAAAAAAACCAAAGAAATCAATAAACTGAAACTCAAACTGAAGCTACACTTCATCAGGAATAATTAACTAAATAATTACCTGTTTTTCTCTTTCTTTCTATTTATTTTTAATACATATTCATCTCTATTTTATTTAGATTTTTCGAATTTCTCCTAAGTGCACAATAACCGTATGTAACCGTATCCTATGTATGTACACCTACACATTTAGATGATCCAGAAGTCTCAATTTATCCTATTATATACTTACTTATTACATAATGTTGTTCTATTTCAGTTATAGTTAGTGTAACTCGCTCATCAAGCACAAGAACTAGCTTCTTCTTTGGTGAGATTGCAATGTTTAAATAATTTCTGTACCGCTATGTAATTTCCATAACTCCACTGTACAATTATATAACTATATTAAATAAAAAAAATAAAAAATGTTAATTTAAGTACCATTATGACGATAATAAATAAATTTAAAATTTCAAAGTACCAGTTTCCTTTTTTATAATTTTCAGGGTTTTAGAAGGGGACAAAATAAAAAAACCCTTGTTTTCTTTCGAGCTATTGAATAACTTGAGTTCACATAAAACAGTTTTTCTTACCATCTTGCTAATTTTAAGAGATGAAAACAAGACGCTTAAACACTTGAACCATATTATTTTATTGGGATTACCCCATTCACTCCACTGCTTTCTAAATTTTATTTTACGAACAGTCTCATCCTCTTCACCCCTGAGATGATATTCTCGTTTTCTGAATTAATATTAAGAACAAAGATTTTGCGGATCCATTTCAAAAACAAAAGTCAGTCGTTACAAACAAATTTGGGAATAAACGCTGAGAAAATCCCGTAGGTAATACAGCCGGCTTGCTTTAATCTGCAAATAAAACAAGGGAAGACTTCTATTCTGGGAAACCTGTAATGGAATATGATATTATTAAACACGTTTTTGGGATCATTCTATGATAATGATCACAATAAGCACCATCATTGACAAAGATAAAATATTAGGTTGCACGTAAATATCAGAAAACTGTATTTAATAAAAACAGTATGAAATATTACCTTATTTCTCGAGGCTTTTGTTTGTTTGAGATGTCGATGGACACCTTATGAAAAGATAATCTAAACTATGTAAAATACTTGGGACACATTATTACTGAAGACCTCTCGGATGACGGTGATATTGAACGACAGCGGAGAAGTATCAGTATGTATACTGTCTAATATGATTGCCCGAAGATTCTTCAAATGCAGTAACAATGTAAAAAAAAACATTGTTCAATGCATTTTGCACTAACCTATATACATGTGAAATATGGTGTCACTACCGAACCAGCTCAATACAACGACTCCGGATCCAATATAATGATGCTTGCAGAATTATATTTGGATACAGCAGCGCATCTTCAATGTTTACGGAGCTAGAACTACACGGATTCGCCGGTCTAATGAGACACCGGGTCACCGGAGCCAGGATGCGGCTAATGGCTTCCGATAACACAGTGGTGATCGCAGCCTTCCAGCACCAAGCGCCACTCCTGAGCGAGCGCTGGGCCCGAGCTCACTCCAGACCACGTCCTACATTATAATTGATTATTTATTTTATTTCTATTATCGCTTATGTCTTTTATATTTGTTTGTTCTATTTACTTTTTTACTTTATCTGTTGTGTAAATATGTACAACTTTATGGGACGTGCGGGATTGCACTATCCTCCCCACATCCTGGAATAAACATTATTATTATTATTATAAACTATCTGACTGTGGTAAGAAGACTTAATGATCATTTTTTTAAACTTCAGATTTTATGTCCGGGTTAAATCTTTCCCACAGGAAAAACTAAACCATTTTGTACACTTTTCCACAAATGATCATCTAGTACTAGTCAATTCACGCTATGCAATTGAATTATGTAAGTATAATAAATACAGAATAATACAAGAACAACATATCAACCTACCAGAGACCAAATGGGAAAATAATTCACTGACCTCAGATATTTTCATATCAGAGGGTTCGGCTCGGTGGAACTCCTAATTGGACCTATAAATTTGGGAGGCGGGAATGGGTACCGCCGCCCCGGGAACCTTAATTGGATAACCAATACCTCTGCCACAGGTCACCCCAAGCGGTTCGCTACGTTTGGTGATTTAGCAGGGGTGCCCGGGTTCATGGGGTGAGGTTTGTCTAGGTCTTAGAGGCGGATGACTTGGACACACTGAACACCAGGTTCCCACCCACCCCTTAAACCCTTTTCCTTCCCAGAACTCTCCTCTCCTTCCTTTCCTCAAAAAACCCTCCACACAGCATCCCCAAAGATGACATAGGCCCTGAGGGAAATTATTTTCTTCAGGGCCTCCTGTGTGGAGCTCATGTAAAAAAAAATCCTACTGATCCCTCAATATAAATATTTAAAAAATCTTTTGTAATCCTTCATCTATTTAAAATGACTGATTTTCGCATTTTTATACATAAATTCTTTGACAAATCTAATATGCCTTAATTTTGAATGAGAGAGCTAGGTATAATGCCAGTAGCGGAAATAACAAATGGTAATATTTTTATGGTCTGAGTATGCTTAACTCTTTTAATCTCATTTCCTAATCTGTATGTTTTCTTATTTTTTCAGAAAAAGATTTTAGCAATAATGTGTATTTTTTGATAATACCACACAAGTGATAAAACTGCTTCCATCTGTCTGGAGCCTGGATCCAATGGACCGTGTGCGTATGTTGGTTGTGTGGCTGAAGGAGATGGGGAAGAGGAAGGTGACTGGAAGGTGGTGTTCTTTTACCAGGACGTTACTTAGAGCACCTTCCATTCCTTCTGAAATACGGTGAAAATGTGCAATTTATTTTATTTTTAATGAGTTAATTGTGAAACAATATATTAATTTGCGTGCGCCGGAATTTGAACCTACCACCTTGGAATCGTAACCCCTCAACTATGGAAGCCGTTAAATGCAAAACAACAAGAAATTGGTTAGATAATTATATTGAGACGGTTTTCAAAGTATGTATTATTTTCTGCGGGTTATGTGAAATATGAGGGATTCAGAAAAAAAAATAGGTAGATACTTGTATAATGCAAGAATTTAAAAGATGGTCGAAACCTGAAAAGGGTAACCGACGAGTTCATCGAAAATCAATTCATCGAAAGCAAATTCATCGAAAACGAGTTCATCGAAAATCGATTCATCGAAAATCAATTCATCGAATAATCAATTCATCGAATCGCCAATTCATCGAAAAACATTTTTTTTTAGATATTAGAGCTGTCAAAATTAAATACCCGAAAAGGTCTGTTTAACTTAGTTAAATGTGTTTAGCAACTGTCAGTTTCGTAGTGACAATGTAAAATTTATAGGTTATCTCTTCGATTTCCGATTGTCTGATACTGCAAAAAGGGATATCTAAGGAACGGTGACCAGACAACTCATAATGATACCAACTCATAAACAACTCAGAAAGGCCATTAAGAGTGATGATAAAAAAATATTTAAAAATTAGTAAAATAGGTTAAGTTAGGTTAGGTTAGTTTCGGTTGACCAATGCTTTTTTAACTTCTCGGTCCGCTCGGCATTTCTCTCAAATATCAACAAAATATATTTTTTCGATGAATTGGCGATTCGATGAATTGATCATTCGATGAATTGGTTTTCGATGAATTGATTTTCGATGAATTGGTTTTCGATGAACTCGTTTTCGATGAATTTGCTTTCTATGAATTGATTTTCGATGAATTGGTTTTCGATGAACTCGTTTTCGATGAATTTGCTTTCGATGAATTGATTTTCGATGAATTGATTTTCGATGAATTCGTTTTCGGTTGTATAACATGCCTTTTAGCCCGGCGTAGTCCTCCGGTAAGGCTCTTAACTAGCACTCCGAAGGTCGCGGGATCGAATTCCGGCGAGGCAAATCAATTTTATTTCAATAATTTGTGTTATTTCACAATTTATTAATTTAAAATAATATATAGTATATTTGCGGCACGTTCCAGAGTGGAAGATACTCTCAGTATCGCCCTGGTGTAAGACCATCATTCAGAATTAAAACGTTGCTTGAAATGGCTTTAGCCGTGTTTGGTGACCAGATCTGAAAAGCCGGGTATTTCCCCACCTTCCTCTTCCCTATCTTATTCCCCTCCCCACTACCTTCTGACTGGCTCCAGACGGGATCAGTTGGGACTCTTTTGCATTATTCATTAAAAAACAAAAAATAAATAAATATACTGAACCTTTTTTGGTACAAGCTTCTCAATAAATTGAAGAAAAAAATCTAGACACAGTAGAAGTGAAACCTTCAGAAAACTAATGTAGGGGAGTGACGTTACGAAGCAGAAAGAGGAGACCAATGTCTCTATCTCATTCTTTAACAGGCTAAATCTTAAAGATGTATGTGTTTGTCTCTTTTTAGTGTCGCTTTTTCGTTACATTGAGTTTCAAATCACAACGGTGCTGAATAAGTTTTCACTTCAAAAATGATGTGAAAATCCAAAAACTAAAAACCACAATATAACCTTTCCTCTTTCTCTATTCACCTAAAAAGCAAGACATTAATTTAGCACTAAACCACAGACTTGGCGAGAAAACAATGCGAACTGTTTATAATTTCAAAGAACAATGCTTGATAAGTCGAATACCTGCAGGTTGAATATTTCTAAAGGTTGTTTATTAATTGTAGTGAATTCGTTTCTGACTTGAAAGGAATCTTCCCATTTTCTCATCGGGCAAGAGGAAGGAGGACTTTTCAGTTCGGAATAATCCAAAGAAAAATACGACTCTTTGTCTCAGTAATAACTAGAAGTTCAAAGTAGGTTCAGCGGAAGAGGATTTTAAGGTTTTATTTTGTTAGTAAATCTCGCAAAGAGTAATGAAGGCACATAGCTGGTTTTGTAAGTTGGCTATAAACCAACACACAATACCATTGACATGTAGTATTAACAGTTGTAATGGTCCGCCACCCTTGGCTTTTGACACCAATTGTGATGAACCCTACCTAGCTGATTTACTTTTCTAAGCTTCTACCTCGTAGTTTAAATCTCGTAGCTCCTGTCTCGTAGCCACGCTCATAATTCTACCCTTATGTCCTACTGACCACACCACTAGGTATGATGGCCTGACTCAACCCTCCTTTCGGTTTATTTCTACCTCAGGCTCGTGATTTCTAAACTCCTATACCTTATAATCTAGCTAAACCTACCCTATCTTCTTAAATCCCTGCGATTTTCTCACAGTAATCAAGATTTAAGATTTTAGTTCACATTATTTCTATAATCTGCGTTGTGTATCTTTTTGTTTTAGATTTTACATCTGTTTGCATACTTAATATGCACACATATGTAGAGAAGATAATGTATTACGTGTGGTAACCCATAGATTCTTTTAGAGAAAGGGTGAGAATCTTCCGATTTATTAATTATTATTATTTGAGTATCTTTTACCGAGTTTGATAAACTAACCCCGCCTTAGACTTTGTGTCTATTTGATTTCCGTAGGAATTTAGTGTGTTTATTTAATTCTTCCTATCACCGCTGATACATCGATAACATAAACAACAGTTAATAAATTACATCATTTCAAAAAAATAAAAACCTTATCTTACCAGTGTAGAATGTTCATATTCGAGAGTCCGGTTTTCTCAATTGGAGTTCTTGTCTGCAGCTTCCCCTAACATAATGTGTTTGTAGTCATAGTTAGTGTTATTGGTTAGTATTCGCAAAATTGTTGAAAGAGCAGGAATGGATGGATATGGGGAGGGGGATAATATGTTTGCTGAAAAGTCGGCTCCTCCGCTAACCAAGTGAAAACCGATGAACAACAATTTCAAACCGGATTCTCCCAAATACGTTTGCTAAGCTTATCCTTAAGTCCGAGTTTTACTCTCTTCGACGAGCGTCTCTTGTTACGAAAGGGGCTCTTCACGCCAGATGGGGGAATACCAAGTCTTCATGCCGTTTTTCTGCCTCACTCCGACTTCCATCTCCGCCGGATTGAATTTAACTCTACTGAGTCTAGAAGGGGTATTTCATGTCTTCCCTTATCATGCCTCTATCCGTTAAATGTGGCGTAAGCTTGTGACGGGCAGATCCTTCCTCCCACGTGACCGACCCAGCGTTACACTCCACCTCTGACTAGCTGACATAAAACTCACCTCGTGAACCTTATGTTTGCTTTCAGGTTCGACAAGACTCACGGTATGCAAATATCCTGTGGCTTTAATGCCGCGTCAGCGTACTGTCCGCATACGTCCTTCCTCTTCCCCGCATGCCCACCTCGACAATACCGCCACAAGATCAAAGCCGTCCGTTCGAGAAAGGTTGCCACTTACATTTCCAGATGGCCCATACCTACATACAGAAGCCTTGAAGCTTACATTCGAAGACAAGTTAGGATTCAGGACTGTATGAGTATTAGGGTGGAACACTTTTGTATGAAAAAATTTTTTTTTTCGAATTTCGAATTGGAATACCATGGAAAAGTTGCTTTATATAATTGTAAATAACACTCTTCAATTTGAAAGTTCTAGCTCGACAGCTTGAGCCCCCGCCATAGGCTTGAAATTTAATATTTTAAGTTTTTATGGACGTTTTGTATTATCCACCCTATAAAAAAAATTATAAGTAAATATAATATTTTATGAATTAAATGATAAAATTAAAGTAGATTTTAACCAATAAAATCATTTATTTCAAAAGTACACACAGGTTCAGAAAGTTATGTAGGTATGAATAACATCATTTTTTATGACAAAAATCCATTTTCGTCTCAAACCTTGGTATGAGCTTTCGAGATGCTAATTTAGATTTCACGAATCCCTCTTGTCTTGTCTTATCGCATACACTTAGAGCTGCTTTTGTCACAACTTTTACAAATCTTTCCACAGCCTGGGTGTGGCAAGGCATTCTCGTAAACTCCAACACTGTATCTTCTCCATTTTCTATAAGATCTTGTAACTGCTTATCGGAAATATTCATCAGTATTGGGGGTTTGTATATATTTTGTTGCCAGTCAATCATGTCTATGTAAGAACGTGCATTTAAGTCCACTTTTGGCACCTCAAACATGCGCCAAACAGATTTTTTATTAACTTGACGAGCCTTTAAAATGCGTCTTGCAGCGGGTTCTCTAATGTGCTTACGTGAATCTTACTCAACAACAAGTTTTCTGGATGAGCAACGCAAGTGTTTCGAATTATAACAGGGTCCACTATCGCTAACAACTAGTTAGACAAATATCGAGTGCTGTTCACGAGCTTTCATAAATGATTTGAACCATCTTTGCAGGATGAATGTGTTTTGATAGCAAACCAGTCAGGAGCGTATGATTTGCTAAAGTCACAAGATTTTGTTGTAGATTTTCCATAGAAATATTCAAACGTAGTATACGATTAGCTCTCGTCAACCAGCGAGCATGGGATAGATTACCTGGGCTTCTCTGTAATAAATCAGGAGAGCAGGACCCCTTTATGACAACAGTAGTAATTTCTTGTAAATATTTCTGGTCGGTACTGAGATCTTTGGATATTTGTGGAGGTAGTTCACCTTCTATCTTCTCAAAGTTGTCCAACGGCAGCGTCTTGCATATCTCTAATGCTTTACCAATTTGACCTGCAAATGATTTAGGTCCTGCAGTAGGGCCATCCAAATAAATAAACAAATGCCTCAATGGTAACACACTCAGCGTGTATGAGACAAAAATTCCATTGCAATGGTCGAGATAGTCTGTTTCCCTGCATTTGTGTTTGTTCCATCACAGCCAACAACCATTAAACCCTCTAGTGATATCTTTTCAGTCGTTAAAGAGCTGTTGAAAACTCTTTCAATATTTCTTGCACTCCCCGATGTTGGAACCACATACCCAATATAAATAGAACCTGGTTCTTTTATAATCGAAATATGTTCCTCTTGTACAATCACTCTAAACCTCTTTGATCCTTTTAAAACAGTTTTAGCCTGTTAGTGCGTTGGTCTTGTTCCTAACATTTGTTCCTCTTTTGGCACTTTTTTGCTCAAACAAGTACAGCTTACAAATTCATAACACTTTCGAGTGATAACTTTTTAGTAACTGTAAAACTCGTTTGTGTGTGACAATTGGAATAGAAGATTTTATCCACAATTCTTCAATTTTTGTTCCAATTATTTCGGCAATTTCCAAAAACGTAGGTTCTTTTGATGTGTTATTCCTTACTTTTAAGTCTTGTCGAACCTATTCATAGAATTCCATCACATTTTCATAGGTAGGTAGGATATTCTCTTTCAAATCTGCACTTTTACCAAATATCGGACATTTTAACGTTTGTCTTGTAGAAGTCATGTTAAATCACTTAAAAAACGTTTATCAACAAGTACTCGTGAATATAATTGACGCGCGACCCTTCACTTTGAGACAATTATCCTTTAAACAAAACACTGCACTTCTTAGATTGTCACGTGCCGCCCCCCGCTTCGTCCCGCACTTTACTCCTTTATCACAGCGCCAATAATGAAATATTTGATTGCAACAGCTAGTTAACTATATTTTAATACGTCATTTAATAAAATAAACCTATTTTAATAAATTCTGTACTGTTTTGTAGGATGCGCAAATAGCCCCAAAACTGTCGTTTTTGTAAATGTTCAAGGTCTTGGCGGGGGCTTTTACCGTTGTCTGATATTTTTTATATTTTTAATTGAGGTAATTGATGGCAATTGGCAACTTAATACAACTATTCCAAATAAAAATTAGAAAAAAAAAAATTTTGTTCCGCACTAATGAGTATTTGAACACCAGTGTTGTTTAAATGAGGTCACTAGCTCCTCGTGTGTTAGGTATTTAGGATAATGGGTATTTATGGTTTCTTGGATACCTACTTCCTATAAGAAAGATTTAAAAATGAGATAAATCAAGTTGTCATTGAATCAATGACCTCCTGAATAATTGTGATGAGCTCTCTTTGAGTTTGAAGCTAGTCGAGGTACTTTACTTCGCGAAACTTTGCATGCTAAAACAATGCTACCTATTGGCGATCGCCCTAGTATAATCAGTTGTTTAGAATTGAGTGAATTTAACGTCGATTTTACTTTCACATATTGGGCGAAGTTTCCGTCGTAAGCTATGATTGATAAACCTGCCCCTTGACTTTTGTGTTTTGTTTTATTTATTCGTTGATGGAATTTAGGTGACCGTGTCATTGAACTCTAATCGAAATTTTAGATACACAATCGAAGGTCATATAACATACCCTAATCTCGTCGGTGAAAGGATTCGGTAGGTATTAGCTATACCTATCAATTTGCTATTTCTATCGATTTTAGCGTTACGTATTTCATTTCTCATGGTTATTTGTTTATTTAATTTATGTGTTGTCGTTAATTATTTTCCTTCGTCTTATTGTTATTATTATCATTCAAGTACGCCAATGTAATTACCTAGAATGATTAAGAAGCACACTCCTATGACATCTTGTAATACCTAATTAAATTGTGCCAATAGTTAATTAACTCCGATGAACGAAAGACCGATATTAAATAGATACATCATTTTTATGGTTTGTTTGTTTACTCTTCACACAGACGACCTTCGGTATACTGACCTACTTTGGAGATTGTTTATTTCTACGGTCATTGTCCTTTTGAAGCACGATTCATCGTTTAACTAATTATTTCTTATTTATTTGACCTAGATTTGCTTAAACACTGATCATTTAAATAGGTACCTTGCTAACCTAGAGGTATCTGGATGACCTAGTTTCAACTAAGGTATAATTTGCTTGACCTACATAGTTCTGAGAAATATAGGTATTTCGGTTACGAATCGAACTGATATCTTACGTCGCATTCCTTATACGCGCTTAAATAAACATTACACCTACCTAACTAAAACAAGTACTTGTATGACCTAATTTATAAGTAGGTATTTGTTTGTTTGACCTAATTTTGAGACGCTTGTATACTCCCGCACACGAAATATAGAATAAAGAGCTTCCACGATAGTCATTTATTACGTTCTACGCGCCTCGATTCGTTTTATATGAGTTATAATAAATTAGCGTATTTACCTAACTGAAGTAAATACCTACATATGTATCCTAACTCTAAAGCAGGTATTTCCTGTTTGACCCACTTTCGAGCAAGTGAAAATTGTTATTAGTGTGTTAGTGACAAACTTCAAAGGTCCGATTGATTTATTGGTGATGCACGCTCGTCCCTTTCTTCTTTGTCTCTGAAAATAATTAATAATTGGTTTTATCTTACCGCCCTCGATCGATTACAATTTTTCCCAGTCGGAACTTTCATAACTTCGACATTGTGATCGAGGTTTTCCTTTTTTTTCGTTTCCTAGCTAATGGATTCCTATCGGCCCTTTTTGAGAAAAGACTCTGATGATGAAAAAACTCTTCAAATATCTGTCTATTTAAAATTCACTTCGGTATTTCGCTTAGTTCCTCAACCTCGTATTAATTACTGTTTTATTTCATTCGCCTTCGAGAGGTGATTCATCAAATAACAAATCAGATGTTTAATTTTATTGTCCGGAATTAGGTAAATTATTATTTATTCTCAATATTTTAATATCACTTTAGAATTAATAACCGTAGATACGCACGTTTTCCAAGTGTACGAATTATTATCACTACTGTTTATTACAATTTCGTTATTCAATTCACAAAGGATTTTTAACCGCTTTATTATTGAACCACTGTAGTTTAAACGTGACTCGAACAATTCGTTATTGTTATTTATTTTACATATGTCATGTTATTTAAAGTAAGGTTAAAGTTTTAATTATTATATCACCTATAGTTAATTTTAAAATCGCGTGTTATATTTTCTTTTATCCGGTAATTTGATTTATTTTAAGACACTGGATTTTTTGTTAAATGTTATAAAACCACTAAATATAAGTTGTAAGAAAGAACCCCGAATGTCATTTAAATCTTATTTACTGACTTTAAACACTTTCATTATAAAACACCCGAACTTTCACGAAGTATTATTTAGGCACTTTTCCGGACTCTCCGTTGATCGTCTTTGAAATTTTTATTCCTCAATTTTAAAGGGAAAATAAAACACTGAATTTACTATTTTTTTGCAAACACTTGTAGACATTTTTCAACTCTACTAGAAGCACTAGTTTACTAGTCTTCTTCGCGCACCTTTACATTTTTCTTGATCGCGCACTTCCCGTTATTTCATCCGAACTCTCCCTCAATCTCCCAACGAATTCCCCTTCTTTATCAAACCATGGTCTTTTAAAGACCTTTTAGAGCTCTCCTTTCATAGGAAAATCACTCCTGACCGCCCAGACTTTCATAGGAAAAAGGACCAAATTCGGTTCCTCCGTATGTGACCTTTTGTCAAATCTCTGTTAATCTTCTATCTCATGTCTTAGAACCAAATTAGTTTAGTGTCTCTCTCTCGTAAAAAATCACATAAATTTTCTCATTGACAGGTATTTATTTTAAAAATTTCATGTACTTGCTCGTAATTCATTTTTTAATGCCTACCCCATAAAAGTAATGTTTTTATTTTAGAGTAAATATTCGTATTTAACTTGTATAATTTTGTTTAGGTCGTTTCGTGTTAATGATACCCTTAATTGCTTGAAATCATGTTCTATAATTTTATTTGGATAAAGTCATATCAACAAAGTGATAGCCAACCTTTTTTCTCTAGTCAAACGGTTAGCGATTCCTTCGACGGTTCACACGCATTTCCCAGTGTCAGGCTACGTTAAGCATCTTTTCCTGTGATTTGATTTAATTGTAGAGTGACCAAAATGTACCGTGGCCTTTGATATGCAATATTTTCAATATCCTGTTCATCGTGAATAGTGTTGTCAGATCAGAGTAATCCTTATATCGGTACCTATTAAAGTCAATTTAAGTAGTTCCAATCAGTTTTCTTTTGAGATATTTGGCTCTAATAACTTCGTTTCACCATTCCATTTCCATATCAATAGATTTTCCCACTTTTTCAGGTTATTATATTCAGTTTGTGAAAATTTCCGAGATTCTACCCGTTTTTTGTGATCATTCCAGATCGGTTTTAATTAAATCGACCCCTGGGACCATTCATGTTACGTTTTCCGTGCCCTTATTGATGATTTTTCATTTACTTATTTTCAACATTTCCGCCTAAGATTTTCTTGTTTCCATTTGAAACGTTAGGTGCCCAAAATCTCCAGTTCCCGATCGCGTCTTATGTAAACACGACCCGGAGTCAATAATCCTCCAGCTCTTTGTCTTTAGTTCTGTTTACAATTCCGTTCGTTGAACTTTCGTTCCTGTGGGAAAGAATTCAAGGCCGCTCAATCTGATCAAAGCCCACTAAAACGATACACGCCTATAATTTCTCTGATTGGTTCAAATTATTTTTAATCGCCTTATTTACTCCCTCATTGGCAGAATCCAAACTTCCTTTGTCCTCGAGATAGCTATGATATGGGGGTTCCCTCGCTCCAGTCACTATGCAGATTTCTGTATAGTTCCCAACTGCTCGGACAGATGTCGCCGAATGTACCATTTTCTCTACATAATATTTAGAGGAAAAAATTTTTTTCTTGTAGGCTTCTCGTAGGTTGAAGGTTGGCATTCATCACACAATTGTACGATGATGATCATAATTTATTTATTTATTTATTTATTTACGCCTTTTACGGAGCTTTTACATAAGTAAGAAATTTAAAAATTCCACTATGATTAAATAATATATAAATACTATATATTTCTTTAACAAAGAAATATAATAGGTATTTTGCAACGAAATATATAGTATTTATTGTACATAACTGAACTGTCTCAGTAACAATATTTTGTATTTGTTTAAAGATAAATTGAAGATGTCCACTGACTCGGTATAATTATTTCCCTCCATTCGTTTTCTGGGCAAAGAGGAATACATATGGTAGTTAGTTACAGAATTTCTGTACTGAAATAAATCCTGACTTCTGGTATTACGTAGTGAAATCCTGTCTGACAATTTCAGCATATTCATATCATTTAAAATAGTGTCGTAGTTTAAGATAATTGCTATAATACCCATTTTAAAATTAAGAAAGCGTAAGAATTTGTTTTGTATTCTTTCAACAGCTTGTACATGTATATTATAATATGGGTTCCAAACGGGAGAATTGTACTCAAGTTGACTTCTAACATATGCAATAACAGTTTAATACATTTTATATTGTCAAAATTTCTAGTTAGCCTAGTTATAAATCCCAACATTTTTAAGCCCTTGTTAGAGATTTCTGTTATGTGTTTAACAAATGAAAGATTTGATTGAAAAGTGATGCCTAAGTCCTTAATTTGTGTTAATGTCTCGAGAGTATTGTTATCTATGTTTTAATTAAAGATCACAGGATTTTTTATCCGAGAAAATCTAACTACTTGGCATTTTGAGACATTTAAGTAGAGTCTATTTTCATTACACCAAAATAACAATTTGTTGATATTATCTTGAAGAATGTTGCAATGGTAAATATTTTAAATAATTCTAAACATTTTGAGGTGATCAGCAAAAAATAAGAAAAATACATCATGAAATATTTTTGTTGGATCATTTATAAACAAGATAAATAATTTAAGTACCATTTTCTAGAACACTGAAGAAACTGGTACACTTTTTATGGTATAAATATTGAGGGTGTTCATAAAATTATTCATAAACTACTGGTTCGTGGATGGTGCTAATTTAATTATTTTAGGAAAAACGGTTTTCGAGTTAGCCCACTTAACCGATACACATATTATTTTCAACTACGTAAACGGTGTATGGGTCTAATTGGACCCGAATTAAATTATATAGTGTAAAAATTGTGTTGGGTATTTTTTTGGATTTTTTTTATTTTTATTTAAATTGATTATAATTTTATATTTAACGCCAAGTGACAAAATTATCCAATAATATTTTTCATGAAATAACACAGTGTTTAACTAATAAAATCTTTTGAACATAAAATAACCTATCCTCTAAACCAGGGTTTCCCAACCTTTATGTCGCCGAGCCTCCCCGTACCAAAAAATATATTTTAATTAAGTTTCAACAAAAATAAGAAACACTTTTTTTTATCTTAACTCAATGAGATACTTGAGCTTGCATGCTCTGTTCTGTACCAGTTGGTCGATTCTGGGTTCAGTCTTTGCTGGAGGTACGGTTAATTCGCTATGGACGGCAAGGCGATTTCGCTGTTTAGTTTTTATTAAAATTAGAGCTGAAAAACCTTTCTCGCATAAATAAGTGGACAAAAATGGAATAAGTATTTTCAAAGCAAGAGAAGCAACTTTCGGATTAAAAGGAATCGTTTGATCCAAAATTTCTCTAATGTCAAGAGATGAAAGTCGTCTGTCATGGTAGAGTCAGCCTTCATTTCTAGAAATTCTTCCTGAACTTCTTCAGGTAATTGTAAGACATCGACAACAAATGGGTTTCTGGTCATGTCTCATATTGGTGACTCGGAATTAACATCTCGATGGTATCGGTGAAATTCGTTTTCCAACGCTTGTAAACGAGTTTCTATTTCAGATTTTAAATCTTTATCCAGTTTTTCATTATTAGTTGCCGCGGATAGCCGTGAAAAAGGAAATACATTTTCAGCAGATACCTTATTTTTCCAAGATTGAAGCTTGATATGAAACCTTGAATATGATCATAGTAAAGCTGCCTTGAAGTTTCAAGTTTAGCTGATTCAGGGCGCATCACTCGTCGTATTATGACTTGTCAAAACTTGTATAGCAGCGATTGAATGGCAATTCGGAACACTTAATTTACCTACGCGTTAAATATATTTTTTTTTCGGAAATGCAAACGTACCTATTATGCCCCCCATGACATTTCTCTACGCCCCCCTAGGGGGGCGTGCCCCTCTGGTTGGGAAGTCCTGCTCTAAACTATAATTAAGATATCTCGAAACATAAAATCACTTATTTTTTCTTAGTAAATAGAAGTGCCGAAAAAATAAGAATCTTCCTGTTTCGACTAAGAATACTCGACATAAGAAAATATTATTTGAATAAAAGTCCATACTTTAAAAAAAAGAAAATTGCAAAATATGTTTGCGTGTTGCAAGCACACTTCAGTAAACCTAATACGTCTTTAAAGGTAAAATTATAATCAACACATCAATGTATTATTACAGGATGAATTTGCTTCCATCACAAATATTCTCTACTAAGTTCAATTTATTTCTACCCAGTCTCCTTCAGTCTTCAGTTATATTTATTGCTAAACAGCTAGCCTTATTCAACCTCTTTCTTTATCAATCTATAAGTACATAGCTTCAATTTGTATTTGGTGTCCTGCCATTTGGCATTTTCTTTAAATAACCTTTCCATTGCTATATTCAAAACCCACACAATCTAACAATTGTTTAAGGCTCAATAGATTCCCGAGTGCAAAATTCATCTTTACTGTTTTAGATCCATTTTTCAAAATATTTCTTAAAATGTTATCTAACTTTGGATAGCAAATATATCATAAATCACAAATTATCTATTTGAGACTATATAAAGTTTGTGCAGCATTTTACCCACGCAGCAAAATGCCAATTTTACGATTTTCAGATTTAATCTTACATTCCATCAATCGTCGAGTTTCCACGATTTAAATAAAAAAACAACATTAGTAAGCAAAATCGTAGCGTTTGATGTGCCATTACGTGAAACTATTTTTAGAACTACCATAATAAGACGGGCAAAAATTTTTATCACCGATAAAATTTCCCAGAGATCTTGAATATTCCGCCATTTCAAATAAAACACCAATCATACGCACGCGGTGACATTTTGTTGTGAATTTTTAATTTGAAATACAAAAGAGTTTTAACGTCTTTATGTTGTCGAATCTGAAATCCATTCACTTTTTTAAGCAGAGCGAGATAATAGCCGAATAGGAAACTTTGGCACTCCTAGAGAACTGTGGAACCCATCCAAACTGCGGGAAGTAATAGAAACAATAAAAAAACAATTCATATACATAATTTTAGAATAAAACCACCATTTTGAGAACATTACCAAGACGCTTTATGCAATGTTCCTTTACGACGTGGATTACAAGATCCCGGGACTCTAATGCCTGGCGTTTCTTTGGAATATGGGATTTTACCTTGTGCCCGTTTACTGTTGTGACATTGAATTGGATCATTACATTTTTCATTGGAAAGAGAAACAAACTTTGGGACTTTGACGCGGTTGAAATTCAAATTGTTTCACGTCAATTATTATTTTCAAAACCTACCTATAATATATTAGATATATATAACTAGTATTCGTATATATCGAAGATGTTTCGTGTTGAAGTTTTTTTCATTTTCCAATGCATATATATTTATTTATTGATTAACCCCCTTTTTGGGGGCTTTTATACATGTAAAGAAAAAATTATATCGTATTTATTGTGCATAACCGAACTGCTTCAATGACAACATTTTGTATTTGTTTAGTGACAAATTGAAGATGTCTACTGGATTGGTATAATTATTTCCCTCCATTAGTATTCTGGGCAAAGAGGAATACATGTTGTAGTTAGTCCCAGAATATCTATATTAAAATAAATCCCGACTTTTAGTTTTACATAGTGGAATCCGAAAGCTATTCAATGCAAGCAATTCTGGATTATCAACTACATTATTTAATATTTTATGTTAAAAAAAACCAGGTCGGTGAAAATCCTTCTATCTGACAATCTAAGCATATTCATATCATTTAAAAGAATGTTGTAGTTTAACATAATTGCTCGAATATCCATTTAAAAATATGTAAAACGTTAGAATTTATTTGTACTCTTTAAATAGCTTGTATATAAATATTATAATGTAGGTTCCAGACGGGAGAATTGTATTCAAGTTGACCTCTAACAACGGCAAAATATAACAGTTTAATACATTTAATATTGTTGACATTTCTAGTTCTATAAATCCCAACATTTTTAAGCCCTTATTAGAGATTTCCAATATGTAGTTAACAATTGAAAGATTCAGTTGAAAAGTTATGCCTATGTAAGTTGTTAATTTGTGTTATTGTTTCAAGAGCACTGCTATCCAAAGTTTTAATTATAGATCACTGGATTTTTTATTCGAGTAAATCTGACTAAGTAACATTTTGAGATATTTAATAACGTCTGTTTTCATTGCACCAAATTAACAATATTTTGATTTTATCATGAAGAATTAAGAGTAGGTATAATTTATAGGATTATACTATTATGTATTACAGCTAGAAAACCACACACCACAATGACCACAATCAGATGTTAAATGGTGCTTGTATTTCCTTTTTCTTTACCTGTTTCTGAACCATTCATTGGATTGTTCTAACTCACATTACTACAATACTTTAATTCAACAAAAATATATATCACAAGTTCTAGGATATTTACTTCAGTAATAATGATTTCAAAACTAAACATGCCTTTACATTATTCGTAGATCACAGTCATAGAATATTTTGAAAACATTAATATAATATTTATAAACTAAACAATAAAGAAAAAAATATTAAAATAAAATAAAATATTCCTCAGAATCCCCCAAAAAGATAAATATTTTATTTTAATAGCCAAAGGTAGACAAAAAATTCGAAATTAATACTGTATAATAATAATTATGTACCGTACTCAATATTACGGCTTTCTGATTCTTTCAAAACGCATTTTTTTTGCATTTATCGAAAGCAGGTTTGTATCGAACCAGAATTCTAGGATGTGTACCATAATTTTCATTCACTTTATTTGCAAACCATTTGGAAACTAAGCTTTTAAAACGATATTTTTAATCTTGAGGCTACAAAACATCAGAACATTTTCTTAAAAAAGAAAAACTCTTTAAAACTGCTTAATCTTAAATACTCAGGAATATTAAAAGTGGCACTTAAGATTTTCGTTTAAACTATTAATAAACAATTTCATTCGAACATAATACTACACTACATACAAAGGAGTTCCAATTTTGGTACATTGCTCATCTTGAATATAAGACTTTTCCATTGATAGCTGACCTACATAATGCGGTGGGTCTGTCTTATTTATCTACAGATGTATGTGTAAGTTTTAGGTGTTTGCGTGTGGGTTGTATTTTATTCAGAACTTCCCACCGTTCCCTTCCTTCCTCGTCCCTTCCTATTCCCTTCCCACTCCTTGCCTTTCCCAACAGTCTTATAAGGCAAGGCACGTAATGGAGTGTGTAAGGTTACAAAGGTGAAGTTACAACACAAACCCTGGAATATTTGTGTGAAAGGGATCACCGAATTAGTGTCGGTGAGTCCTTGTAATCATCACTTCAAGGTACGGGAATAATAATAATGAACTTATCGCAGCATTCTGGGGATTGTATTTTCAAAAGGTTAAAAAAACAAGCAAATATTTGAGCACAAACAATTCTTTTATAAATAGGTAAGCAAAAAAGTATTAATCCTCATCAAAAACGAACTATTTTTAGTTAGCTTTGCACAATTCTGATATTCAAAGAATTTCTTCTAAAAAACAAAATTCTTCAGATATTTAAAGGAAAAATACAATTTAACTTATTAAAATTATTTTATGACAACCATCGGCCAAAGCATGTTTGTTGGAGGTATTATTTAGACGCGCCTAGGGAGGAATATTATGAACTAATTAATTACCTTACTTTAAAAAGTTGGTGTGCTTAAATTATCACATTCAACAATGTCAAAATGTAAACCAAAAAAATCATTTTATTACGAAGCCGAATATCTTCGGTTATATCAAAAACTCTCTCGCAAGGAATTGTGGCATCTTAAAATTTATACATCTGCTTACAGCTTTGAAATATCAATTTCGCTGTCAAAAAAGTGAAGCCTTACAGTACTCGCTTAATTGTCTTTTAATTATTATTTTTTTAATTTATAAACTAACGTTTAGACAAGATTTTTATGCATAGCACAAAGGGTAACAATTATTATAAGCAAAAATCTTCCGAGAATGTCTTTTAATGTTCGGGTAGAAAAAAGTGTGTTGGAAGTTAGGCGAAATTCAGCAATAAAGAAAACTATTTTGAATGAGCGGTAATATATTGTGGTGTATCGTAAAAGCTTCCGCCTTGTAGACACAGATGGCGATGATCTTAGCTATCGGTAGATTCCGCTAGATGGCAGGTAACGTAGTGCTTAAGTTCTCAGGCAGGGGATCGGAGAGCTCAGAGGGTGTGTTTCAGAATCATCATCACTCGCCAGAACCATTATAGCTAGCTTCTAGTTAGGTAGACTACCGCAGTCCCAATTGTATACACGAAGTATAAATAAATCCAGATAACGAACCAGATTCTATTTATTCAAAGAAGTTATCTCCATTCAAGTGTGTTGGAGAATCTGCTAGTGTGTCTTCAAATAACATCACACTACATATATCAAACAATTAATAGGTTAAACCAGGAATGGCTGCTGGTCTCTTTAGTTAGTTGAAAATTGTAAATAATAATAAAAATCATGAGATATTAGAATTCCAATTTTAAAAAATACAATGAAAATAATTTTTTCTTGATGTATTATGTTACAGCTGCCTATATGTGTGTATTTTATCGCTAATCTGAATAATTGTATTAACTCAATCAGTTCCGATTTTGATAATGACGCAATTAAAAAAAAAGAGTTCATTCAAGGTGAAAAATGTCACACAGGGCTAACTAACGTACAGCACAGATCACAGAACTGTCATAAAAAAATAAAATAAAAATTAAAGTACTTTTATTTCAAATTTTACCATTCGTGATCGAATGTATGATCGAGAAGTCATGAAAATGGAAAACATTGCACACATTCAGCGAAGAGTTATTATAACATTAGAGTAGCAGTCCTCATTGATCCGTAGAACAAAGAACTTCCTATGCCATATGCGATGTGATTGACAGTAATTCATTGGACAACAACGGAGCAGTCGATCCATCTCCCCCCACGCACACAATGGGCGCTTACTGACACAGTGCTGCGATTGTCCTAGTGCTCTCCGCATTACCCGGCGGGGACAATGCGCACTATTGACGGCTGTATTCCGGTTCAGCTCCTGACGGAGCTTGTATCTTTGTGACATTTACTGCCACGTGTTCGGTATTCACCTGGTGTGGTGACAGGAAATTGAAACAGTTTTAATTGCATTTTGAAATAATTTAAAATGTCCATAAATGTTCAAAACCTATCAAAAAATCATTTTTTTATATTCGCTGTCAGCCTTTCTACAAAATGAATTTTTTGTTTAATTTATAAACGACCAAGTGTATAAAAACCTTACTAATTAGAAACTGACATAAAAATAGATCATTGAAAGATTGCTTATCCAGCCAAAAGGAATTGTTTATCTGTCATATTCAGTATTATTATTAATAATTCATCATCGATTTTCGGAATTTTCCCAAAGCATTTTAAATGATCTATAAATTTCTTATTTTTGAAGATGTCGTAAAAACAAATACCTTTTTAGAAACTATAAGTAGAAACTACTATTAGAAAAAACTAGCTTTCAGATTTGTTATATTTGAAATATACTTTAGTATTTAAAAATTGCTATACCAAATACGAAAAAAGTTGAAAAAACAGTGTACCACAAACATTTTTAATAAAAAGGTTGAAAATGCTTGAAAATTCAAATATCACAGTCCTTTTAATTAAGAAATTTGTAAGAAAACTGTTACACCGCTTTTTCCACGTTCATACAATAAAAAATAAATTTAAAAAATTGAAGTGGCTTTTACTTTAGCACCAAAAAATATCCTAAAAATAAACTGACGTTTCTAAAGGATTGCTTGCATATACAAAATCGTCAATTTTGTTGATAGGGTTACCGACACACGTATTAGATATTTATGTTATTAAAAAAACATCGCTATCAAGAAATACTCTAATAAATAATATACCATAAAATTGATGATTAATTTAACGGTGTAACTTTCTGACAGCTCAAAAGTTCAAGTTACACCACGCAATTACTCTATAATTTCTTGACTAAAACCAAAATAATAATAAATTAACAGTTTTATTAAACAAAAACACGATTCACGTAGATATTATGAACATAAACATTATAATCTAATCGTATGTAAAGCAGTGGCGGTCGGTGACTTTTTGTGGAAGGAATGCTGGAAAATTAAAAAGTGTGATACCTACTAAAAATAAATATACAAATTTGTACAATAGCCCACCAAGAAGTTGCTATTGCTGACAAAAATAGTATAATTAGCTCTATAAATCCTTAACACTACTCCGCAACATCCGAAATTATTAAATACAAGACACGGCCAGGAAAACAATTTGGAAAATCCTGTACAACATAAACCCAACAAATTTGTGTATAAACTGAAATTGTAATATACCTTAGAAACAATTTATTTCTTTATGTTATGTTCAAAATGGGAGACGGTTTTTTTCAGTACGCAGAGTATATTTTTTTCCGCATATGGCTGTGATGCAAAACTTTTTCGCAATAATGATTCAAATTTACAATCACGTTAAAATACGTTGGTGAAATTTCCATATTGTTTTCTGTATTCTTTTTTTTTAATTTTAATCATGAATTAAATATGTAATCGATAGATATTCAATGATTCAAAACTTCAGCGTCAGTTCAAAAATATATCACCCATGTAAACAATCCATTTGTCCAGCCATCAATCCAATTCATTTGTGGTACGCCATTCTGTGCAACATACCCATATGCGTTAAAGTCGTTTTTTTGTTTGATGGATGCTATCCTGGGATGTAATTCACACTCATAGACCGAGACGGACAAAAGTCAATGCGCGTGCGCGGAATTGTTATATTTTTTGTACTATTCTGGATGCTAGAGTTCCGTAGCATCCAATACCTACTGCCGGACAGTGCGTATCGCGTCTTGTATTTGTTGAAGCAGCGAGTCTCTGAGAACGCACGCTACTATGTGTGTGTTTAGGCGCTGTGTTAGACGATTCATACATATCGAGAATGCATTATGTATGTCGACACGATCGACCATCGTGACCGTTATGTTTGAGTCTCTGTTAGTAATTGCAGTATCTTTTTACGGCTTGAAAAATTAATAAAAAGCTTCTTGTTGACTAGAACTTAGGGGATGCTCCGCATCCAAAGCATGTATGGAGGGACCGCGCCTGATGTAAAGCATGCGGCGCACAGCCGGCGCGAGCTCAAATTAATCATATGAATACCTCACAAGAGTCTCAGCTGCTCCCGTGAAGCCAGTGAAACTATGGCATCCCCAATTGGGGTATGTTGTGAGGCTGAAGGTAGTGGGAAGGGGAAGGAGATAGGGAATAAGAAGGTTGGGAAGTACCTGGCTATTCAGATCTGGTCACTAAACACGGCTAAAGTCATAAGAAACATTTCAATTCTGAATGATGTTCTTACACCAGGGCGATACTGAAAGTATCTTCCACTTTCGAACGTGCCGCAAATATACTGTATATTATTTTTAATGAATTAATTGTGAAATAAGACAAATTATTCTAACATAATTTATTTGCCAACGCCGGTATTCGATCCCGCGACCTTCGGATTGCGGGATCACCGCTAGACCACGCCGGCCGTCATGTATTATTCAGATTGGACGCTTACCCAATCCGAATAATATTGTTGGATTTTTTTTATTAGTGACAAATCGAATACATAATTGTACAATGTGTAACTAAGATAAAGTGGTTTTTTAGGAAGCCGTATGTTTTTAAAAATCTTTAAATCCAATAAAAGTTGTCAATGGAAGATAATTAGAAACGATATTCGTTGTTAATTTCCGTTAAAGAAAATCATTTTTCCGACGCGCAGAAAACTGTGGTAACATTTTTTTGGAAACATAAAAATTGTGGGTCTATTAATGACATTATAAAACTACAAGTGATTTTACGTACATTCATACTTATCGAATAAATATTCAGCATCGCTTATGAAACGGATAGTCATTCCCAGAATATGTGTATACGAATGGAATAGAACCTGGTTCAATGAACCCACGCCCGTTGTCTCAGTAGCATAACTTTATTAATTCATCTAAAGATTTAAGGAATGTTTCGTCGCTACTTCATTTCAATAATTTCGCAGTAAAATATAAAGTAAAAATATGACCATGGGATGACATACGACCTTGGGGTGACCTATGACCTTGAGGTGACCATCATTATTCTTTTATGGTTATTTCCTTTTGGGGTATTATGCCGTGTTGCGTATGGTATCATTATTCTTATTTCGTTGGTATCATTATTCTTATTTTTATCCTTATCCTTATCCTTATCCTTATCCTTATCCTTATCCTTATCCTTATCCTTATCCTTATCCTTGTCCTTGTCCTTGTCCTTGTCCTTGTCCTTGTCCTTGTCCTTGTCCTTGTCCTTGTCCTTGTCCTTGTCCTTGTCCTTGTCCTTGTCCTTGTCCTTGTCCTTGTCCTTGTCCTTGTCCTTGTCCTTGTCCTTGTCCTTGTCCTTGTCCTTGTCCTTGTCCTTGTCCTTGTCCTTGTCCTTGCCCTTGCCCTTGCCCTTGCCCTTGCCCTTGCCCTTGCCCTTGCCCTTGCCCTTGCCCTTGCCCTTGCCCTTGCCCTTGCCCTTGCCCTTGCCCTTGCCCTTGCCCTTGCCCTTGCCCTTGCCCTTGCCCTTGCCCTTGCCCTTGCCCTTGCCCTTGCCCTTGCCCTTGCCCTTGCCCTTGCCCTTGCCCTTGCCCTTGCCCTTGCCCTTGCCCTTGCCCTTGCCCTTGCCCTTGCCCTTGCCCTTGCCCTTGCCCTTGCCCTTGCCCTTGCCCTTGCCCTTGCCCTTGCCCTTGCCCTTGCCCTTGCCCTTGCCCTTGCCCTTGCCCTTGCCCTTGCCCTTGCCCTTGCCCTTGCCCTTGCCCTTGCCCTTGCCCTTGCCCTTGCCCTTGCCCTTGCCCTTGCCCTTGCCCTTGCCCTTGCCCTTGCCCTTGCCCTTGCCCTTGCCCTTGCCCTTGCCCTTGCCCTTGCCCTTGCCCTTGCCCTTGCCCTTGCCCTTGCCCTTGCCCTTGCCCTTGCCCTTGCCCTTGCCCTTGCCCTTGCCCTTGCCCTTGCCCTTGCCCTTGCCCTTGCCCTTGCCCTTGCCCTTGCCCTTGCCCTTGCCCTTGCCCTTGCCCTTGCCCTTGCCCTTGCCCTTGCCCTTGCCCTTGCCCTTGCCCTTGCCCTTGCCCTTGCCCTTGCCCTTGCCCTTGCCCTTGCCCTTGCCCTTGCCCTTGCCCTTGCCCTTGCCCTTGCCCTTGCCCTTGCCCTTGCCCTTGCCCTTGCCCTTGCCCTTGCCCTTGCCCTTGCCCTTGCCCTTGCCCTTGCCCTTGCCCTTGCCCTTGCCCTTGCCCTTGCCCTTGCCCTTGCCCTTGTCCTTGTCCTTGTCCTTGTCCTTGTCCTTGTCCTTGTCCTTGTCCTTGTCCTTGTCCTTGTCCTTGTCCTTGTCCTTGTCCTTGTCCTTGTCCTTGTCCTTGTCCTTGTCCTTGTCCTTGTCCTTGTCCTTGTCCTTGTCCTTGTCCTTGTCCTTGTCCTTGTCCTTGTCCTTGTCCTTGTCCTTGTCCTTGTCCTTGTCCTTGTCCTTGTCCTTGTCCTTGTCCTTGTCCTTGTCCTTGTCCTTGTCCTTGTCCTTGTCCTTGTCCTTGTCCTTGTCCTTGTCCTTGTCCTTGTCCTTATCCTTATCCTTATCCTTAACCAATCGCATCGATTACCGTTCGCATGACATTTTTCGTAACAATTGCCACTTTTCGTAACGCATTCACTAGCTTACCCCCCAATTCGAGCGTGCGTAAAGAAGTTTTACTTAAAAAAATTAAAATATCATTTTTAGGTGCCTGTTAGAACCTCAATGTTAATGTTAATAAGATAACTTATACTTAAAAATAATGTTTTATCAACGCAGCAAAAATTGTGATTTTGTATTTTTAAGTATTCATCTTATTCTAAAAAATAGATTTACATCGACAGGTAATTTGTTATTTCAACGGTTTTTTCATCATTTCTTTTATACAGACAACTATCTTTTACAACACTCTTTATAGAGTTAGTTAACAGAGGCCGTGTTCATCGGAGAGAATAAAACATCAACATTATCGGGTCGAGGTAGGTACCTACCTAACTTTAAGTTATTCTTCGGGCTTAAGAAAAAACTGGTAATGTACAGATAAGGGAAGAACACCCTACTCCCGCTAGGCTGTTGATTTAGGCCCGGGAGTTACTATAGCGGGAGATACAGGGTGTTTCAAATTTATTTTGTACATTTAATTATTAATTTTAAAAAAACTATTTTATGTGAGTACCGCATACAGGTCCCGTCTGTTCCAAGCCGTCTAGAGCCAGTGAGACTATGATACCCCCAGTTTGATCACGTTGTGGGAGTTTGGGGATATTTCTATCCTGTTCCTTTTCCTACATACTTCCTACATATACATCTAACCACCTGCATGCTTCTTTCTACCTACGACGTTGCAAATCAGTGCAGTAATAACTTCCAACAGTGTGTATGTATATTCTATTTGTATCAAATGCTAAATTACGAGTTGATTAAAAGTCTTCAAATTCTAACTGTTTTTGATCATACATTTATGTGGAATGTTAATTTATATGGACATCATCAAGTCAGCCTACAGTGTGTTACGTTTCCTTATTTTCAACCTTCTACGTAAGTTCATAACAGTGGGACTGAAGACTGAAGGTATACATATAGTGGGGGGGGGAATGACTCAATAATAGCCTCACAACTGGAGATGCCATAGTCTCACTAGCTCAAGATGGGAGCAGTTGGAACTCTTGTGCGGAATTTAAATTTAAATAAAAAAAAAAACATATCTGACTGACGTGTTTATTTGGTAAAACTTTTTTTTTTCAAAGTATTTACTGCTTGGAGATATCTTCCAAACAATAAAATAATGATACAATAATAATAATCAGAAAGATAGCATCATTATTTTTGGGGGATGATATACGAGTATTGCGGATTTGAAACCAATACTGTTGAAATTCAATATTTAAGACCTTGGTGAATAAATATTTCGTTTGATTTCCTGAACAAAAATAGTGTATCTCTCAGAAATCACCTAAGTAATGACTTTGTTAACCCTAGAAGCCTTATCTACGCCTGCGAGGCAAACACTCAATCGAAAATTCTCTTACTCTTTCTAACAATTGAAGTTAGCACCTTGTGCTCCCAACGCAATGGCCGATGGGAGCTTGCCGATATGCCGATGGTGCCTATGTCACTAAGGTAAGTCCAGCCATTTTTGACTAATTGTATCAACTCAGCACGCCTGTATCTCGCCTGTATCTAACTTTTAACTCAGTTCCAAATTACTTTAAATTCAAATAAAATTTTATTTAAAGTCTTTTTCGTTGATTATTTTTAATGTTTTCCCTGAGAATAAGTAATTAATGTAAAAAACATGTTTCATATGATTTTTAAGTAGTTGGTTTTTTAGTTAATAAGCATAATGTTTTGTTTTGTTGTAATAAATAACTGTAATTGTTGTTTTCATTGATAAAATTGTGTTTTATTATTAGTTTATATCCCAACCTCAAACTTCCTATGAAAAATAGGATATAAGTGGGAGTATATTAGGCTATAGGCTGTCATTTATATATAAACGCCTCTGAGACGTGTGTTAAGGCTTTGTGTAACTCTAAAATAGATTAGGCTTCTAGGGTTAAGAACTTTAACAACTAAATACACTGTTGATTTTTTTTATGTACAGTTTAATTATTGTAATACTTCATCATTGCGAAACCCTATTTGACACATTAACATTATTATTCCCAGAAAATTTCATAGTGTGGACAAATTTTTCTCCTGATTATCTCTTTGTCACGTCTAACATTTTAAAGTAAAAGTTTAAGATTAAGAATGGTTTCGAAAATGTGTCCGCGATTTCGGATGATTTACATTAACTCCACACAGGAGGTCTTAAGTAAAATGATTCCCCACAGGGCCTTTGTCATCTTTGAGGATGCTGTGTGGAGGGTATTTTTAGGATAGGAAGGAAAGGAATTTCTGCGAAGGAAAAGGTATGAGGGATAAGTTGGTATCTGGGGGTCAGGAGTGGCAGACGTCGGAATCCTCTGCATACTCCCATTGCAGTGCGAGGCGATGTTTGGCAAGGTTCCTGCTGGAGAGGTCAATGGGTCTCCCTCAACCACTCCCTCCCGATACGACCTGACACGCAGTTGTTGGGCAAAGACCAGGGCCGGATCTACGAAATCTAGCGCCCTGTGCAGTAGGTACCGATGGCGCCCCCCCCCCTACATTTTTATTTTGATTAAAAATTTGTTTACCCCAATTTTTTTTTTTTAATTTAATTTTTTTTTTACACTAATTTATTAAATAAAATCAAGACATATAAAGGGTGTAACCCTATCTAAAGTTTTCGAATAAATAAGCCACGATCTATGTAATTCTTCTCCATTAGGCAGTTTCTTGTAATAATACGTAGTATTAAATTTACGCTTGTTCGTAATAGGAAAATCCAAACCTTTCAATTGTACAGGACCTTCCTGAACTAATAAACTAATGGAATTTTGAGATAACTTTGGCCAGCATCCGGGATCTTTCAATTCAAGCTCTGAAAACAGAATTAAATTTAAACTGCTATCAGTAACGTTATTTTTATCTTCTAATAATTCGACCGGAGGAATTTGTGCGATAGATATCTGTTTAGATGTGCTCGGGACCATTGTAACGTCATTGCGCGGGACATCATTTTTTATCGGTGCTGGAGAAATTGGAATTAAAAAATTCCCAATGGAAACGAGTTTTTTTTATGTCATTATGCTCTTTAATTCTAAGTTTTAGATTCTGCGAGCCTGAAAGTTTTTTTTAATTATTGTTCTATTCATTGTAATCCACAATCCACAACCTCTAACAACCAATAGAAATGTAGTTATAAATTAAAAAAAATCTAATAATATAACCTCAAATTTGTACCTTGCATTTCCATTTCCCCTGTGTTCTGTGTTCTGTGTTGAGCGAACAAACACGAACGTATCTATGGTATCAACGGCTTACGAAAGACGCTTACACTGATTATTACTGACTGTAAAATAACAAATCTAATAGAAATTAATTATAGGTACATTTAAGGAACTTCAACTGAAAGTTGAAGTTCCTTAAATGTACCTATAAACAATGATGAAACTGTTAACAAGTTGCAA
This sequence comes from Limnephilus marmoratus, assembly GCA_917880885.1. NCBI lineage: Eukaryota > Metazoa > Arthropoda > Insecta > Trichoptera > Limnephilidae > Limnephilus > Limnephilus marmoratus. The sequence goes on along the minus strand of OU862923.1, from coordinate 23,833,993 downwards.
CCTTGCAAACCGTGCGATGTTTATGCTAATGGAATTTTGAATTTACTGAAGATTTCATAAGAAAATGGTCTTTAACCACATTCTCCTAGAGACTTAAATCGTGCAAAAGCACTTTGAAAGGCGCCGTCGGTTTGTTTGTTCTCTTGAATAAAAGTACGGCGCTGTGATTGGTTAATGAATTTGGATCGCACTCATTCGTCGTAAAAGACAGTAAAAGATATATGGAAAAATAGATCTTACGTTTAAACTAAATATATGGAATATGTAAAAAAATTCTGTAACTGACTATAACTTCGTAAATCATTGAATTTCGTTGAATTAAAACCAGATGCGTGCGCAGTCTGTATCTTTGGAAAGTGTTGCTAGAGCGTAATAATTATTTCGTACTATGGGTAATTTTTAAACGATTCAGGGAATATTATAACAAATTTTTAATACAATATTTATTTTCTCACGGCGCCCCTTCGGAGTTGGCGCCAGGTTTTTTGCACGTTTTTGAACGTATGGCAGATCCGGCGCTGGCAAAGACATCTATCCCCAAAATCCGGTCAAACCTCACCCCATGAATCCAGGCTACCCTGCTAAATCAGCCAACCAGTTGGAGTGACCTATGGAAGAGGTATTGGTAATCCAATAAATGGTTCCCTGGTCGGCGGTACCCATACCCGCCTCATAAATTGAAAGTTAGTTCGATAATTAATTGGTGATTTAAAGCGATAAGATTAGGCACATTTTTTACGAAGTGTCCAGAACTTGAGTTAGGGCTTGATAAACGCGGCCCAACCCTAAGTGCTTTTGGGGTCTAGAAAATCCCAAACTTCGGTGATTGTGTATCGATGTGGAAAAGGCTCAATAAGGACAACATGCCAACTCGAGCGTGAAGCCGACCCTTACCCTCAATCCGCACCCTTATTTCTGGAGCCACTCCTGCAAAGAGTCCGGAGAATTTTCTCATTGTTTCCGTGGAGAAAATACGAATGATTAGAATTTTCTACAGGATTTCCAATGGGTGGGCATTATAAAGGTGTGAACGGACTAAGTATTCGCCGACGTGTGAGAAAGGTTTCCCGACGTTCAGAATGTACGATGGGAAATTTGGTCTCGTACTAAAAATAGCGGAGAAGTTTCGCAGAGGTATTCAAATTGCTGGGAAAGCCACAAAGAGGGAATTCAGAGGTTGCTTATGCTAATGCATGGGAAAGAATTGATATTGGGGAAAAGCATTTTAATAAAAACCCTTTCTTTAAAAAATCAGTTTTATTTCTTATATACAGTCCGGAGTCAGTGTGACAATGGCTTACTTAATTGAGGTACATCCTGATGCTGATAGAAGTGGGGTGTGGAGGAAGGAGACAGGGAAGAGGAAGATGGAGAAGTACGTATTTAGAACTGTGGGCCTAGTCACTAATTTTTGTAAACCTCCGTTTCATGAAGTTACGGGTTTAGCTACGTCACATACCCGTTGTTGTTGTTATTTAAGTTGGCGAATCTGTCAAAATACGGGTATGTGACGTAGCTAAACCCGTAACTTCATGAAACGGAGGTTTACAAAAATTAGTGACTAGGCCCCCTGGTAACCAAATGCAAATACCGTTTCAAGCAACGTTTCGGTTATGAATGGTGTACTTTCATCAGGGCGGTGCTGAGAGTTTCTTTTTACCAGCCTGGGTCTCATTCAAAGATATTTAACTAAAGGGTGTTTTCTTTAGAGGTATACAAATTTAAGATGAAAAAAAACACATTAAAATAATGTTAAGAGGGTATTACCAGAGAAAACCAGAAATATGTCATTTTTAAATCAGATTTTAGACGTATTGACTCTTTTCCACAAACAATTATAAACGGATTTCGAAAGATTGTTATTTTGTCTAGCATTCGCATGTTTTAAATTTTCAGAAAAAATGTTTATTTTTAGTATAAAAAGGTTATACCATAGGTCATTGGCAGATTTGTTAAATTTTCAAAAAGATTTTGTATTATACCATACCCATTTCAAATCATATAATCATGCAGTAAAATAAAACAATACATTTTCTGGGTATCGCATGTTTTAGAATTTTAATTTTAGTTTAAATAAAATCATCAAAAAATATATACGTACATGTGTTTCTTAACGAAAATTAGTCCGTTTGTGTATTTATTTGCGCACTTACCAACTAATATATTTCAGATTTTTTAACATTCTTATTTAACTTAGACATTATGAAAAAATGATAAATACTTATAATCAAAAAATAATTACAAAAAGTACATTATTTTAATAGTTTTATCATCACGCCTTTCAGCTATTTTGAATGTAGGCATAAATTAAAGCAAATTTGGAATGAAATAAAATCGATATTGAGTTATATTTTTAAAACGCTGGTATGGAGAATAATTAATCTTTCTCATCGGAACCGCCCTGTAAGTTAAGTGTTAATATTATGGGGCATAACTCGAAATCTTTATTATAAATTAAAGACTTCTAGAAATTTTAATGCCCGCGTTAAAGATCACGTAGGGTGTTCGAGGAAAAATAATTATTCTGAATTTGCCAACCATATTTTAGAAATAATAATTCAATTTGGGAGGCCGGTTGGGTACCTCCGTGGGCACGCTGTTTATTAGATAACCTACCCCTACCTTCTCACCCCAAGTGTTTCTGGAGGTATGGTTACTTAGAAGGGGTGAATGGATTCATCAGCTAAGGTGTTTTCAGGTCTTGGCGACGGATACGCCTGACCACCAACTGCATAGCGGGCCAGATGTGGACCTTTTTGAGCTCTCCAGCTCCCCATATGACTCCATTCCTCCCACCGAATGTATACGTCAGTCACTCTTGGACACATTGACCACTAAATTCCTTCTCAACCCTCATACCTTTTTCCTCCCAGTAGGTACTTCCTCTCCTTCATTTTAAAAAGGCCTCCACACAGCATCCCCAAAGAAGTCATGGGCTCTGAGGGAAATTATTTTTTTCAGGACCTCCCTTGTTGGATTAATGTTAAAAAACACATCATTATAAAGGTTGTATAAAGGTTCGAACATTTTACAGAAATATAGATACACAGCCATACTAAAAAAAAACCCTTTCACGGCCGATAACCTGTGTTGTGCAGCAACGTGAATAAATCCCGTATACACTAAAACACGAACTATTACTAATAATATTTCTTCCGCGGTCACCCTTTAAAATGCATTCTACATCTGGCAACAGTGTGAACGAATAGTCAGGATAAGAGATTAATATTAATGTGAGCATTCGAATATTGCTTTCCTAATTATCTCAAAACAAAGTATTAAGAGATGTCTATGAGATGAGATGACTAATTAACTAAATAATCGATTCATAAATAATTAAAGGAACTTAATTGGTTTATCATATTATACTCATTTTACGATGTAATTATTATCTAATTGAATGATTTAAAATAAGCATTATTGGTAATACTGGTTTAAAAACCGACTTATTTTATTACCTATCACTAGATCGTTCAAGAATATCTGTAGCTTCAGAATCTTGTACTAATCATATGTAAGAATTATCTTAGAGTACAGCTTCGTGATTTGGTCCCCACACTATTCAACAAAGTAAAATGGAGTTTGTTCAAAAAGTAAATGAGAATACGAGCTTACAAATTTGGAGATCATCGGAATCTAGTTAACTATACTTTGGAGGTTATCCACCACTTACCCGCCCTGGTATAGGTAACATGTAGTTATTCCTTCAACGCTCTCGCAATATTCTAATTTTTTCGTCAAACGTAGCTACGTTTATTTATTTTGAACGTTTCTAGACTTCCAGAGTCCCTGCCTACGTTGTTAATAAGCAGTATGCAAGCGCTTAACAGGAAAAACGAAATGCAAATAATAGGTAAGTAAACACAAATATGAATTAAACAAGGCAAAAGAAAAACTCATTCCCGAGGTTCCATGAGGCGGCATTGCATCGTGTAAAAAAAACCTGCAAGCACCTGTATAAAATAGTGAACATAAAAAATATAATGAATCTGAAATCAATTAGCAAGTACCAACAAAACATGTGAATGGCATTCGGTCTGACCATAAACCATACTTAGCTTCCTTGTCCCTTAGCCAACCACTCAGTGAAGCCTCAAGTAATGTTAAAATACCCGAAGACTAAAAGAAGATTCAGCGTTGAGTAGTCAGAGGCAGGACAAAGGGCAGTCTAGGTCGCTTGATTAAGCCGCAAGCCACCACATATCATTGGGGGAGGCGTAAATAGATCGGAGAGCGATCTACAAAATTAATAATGTATTTAAAATGAAGCAGGTATGAGGTCCAACACACCCCCATGTGGAAAAGTTAACTGTACTATAAGACTTGCTCACTTTAGAGAATTATCAGTCACCAAAAAAGGCAGATATAATCTAATAAGTATGTGATGTGTTCTGTTGGCGAGCCAATAAATAAATAAAAAATAAATTAATTAATGGGTTGAAAAGGCGTGATGAACTCCAAAAGTGAAACAATACGGGACCATCCAGACAAGCCGGAAACCTCATCAATCCGCACATTAAATTGATCACTTCTAATACAAACACAGTGATGTAAAAACAAAGAGGATATTTCTTTGTACAGTCCGCTTTATTTACAATTTAACCTGTCCGCTCATCAAGAACGATTTTAATACAAACAATTGACATCCAATCAATAAATACGTCATTCGAAATAGATCGCCGAAATAATTCTAAAGTTATCGCAACTATGGCTGCCGTTGTATAAATTGAGTCTGTTCACAAACAATCATGATTAAATTGCTCTATTCTGTGTATATAGTAATTAGATACTTGAAAATAAACCGAATCCTAATATATATTATCATACCCTAATATAACTATAACATTATAACAAGAGTGGAAAATACTCTCAATATCGCCCTGCCATGCGATTCTGAATCTTTTATGGATACGGAATCAATTCCGTACGTAATCGCCTGTCAAATTTGTGTGATTGTCGTAGTGGGGAGAGGAAGGAGATGGGGAATTACTTGACTATTCAAATATGGTCACCAAACATGGCTAAAGCCCTTTCATGCAACTGTTTTAAATCTTAGTGGTGGTGATACACCAGAAGAGCGATTTTGTATCTATTGTGGATACGGAATCGATTCCATACGTAATCGCCTGTCAAATTTGTGTGATTGTCTGTGGCTTGCAATTGCTTTTTCTACGGGCTGATGTGTCAGCTGTCAGCCTTGTCGCCAATTTCAATTTGTTAACTATACATGATTATTTATTCATTTAACGTACGTTTAAAGTTTTATACCATGGAGTTGACATTTGCTAAGTCGGCCATAGCACTGACAGCTTACCAGGGTTTTTTGCGAGGAATTCCCTAAATTGCAAGGAACTTGTGAGAAAATGCGGGGAAAATTTGTTATTTTGTTCTCCCCAATTTGGGGAATTTGAATATCTATTGCGGGTATTTTAAAACACAAGCATTGGCAACCTTGCAGCTTACACATTACTCCGTAGAAAAATCAATTGCAAGCCACAGACAATCACACAAATTTGATAGGCGATTACATATGGAATCGATTCCGTATCCACAATTGATACAGAATCGCTCTTCTGGTGTATCACCACCACTAAGCATTAAAACAGTTGCTTGAAAGGGCTTTAGCCGTGTTTGGTGACCACATTTGAATAGCCAATTACTTCTCCATCTCCTTCCACTCCCCTCTACTTTGGATCCAGACGATAACAGTTGGGACTCTTGCGTGGGATACATAATTAAAAAAATTAAAAATAACTAATTAAATTAATATCTTGTTACTTTTATTAAACGTTTTATTTTGTTTTGCACTTAAACTTTCCTCTTTTGATCACCTTCATCCTTCCCTAATTAAAAAGGAAAAAATTCAGATCCTGAATTCGATTAACATGATTTGGTAGCATACGTAATGTATCAAAACCTTTATTTATTTGTACATATTATTGGTGACAGGACAACTCAACAATATGTAACTTTATCACCTCCTTTGAAAAGTCACTAAAAGTGGTTAAAAAAAATAGTTATATTTTTAAGTTTTTTTTTGTAACTTTTAATGACTTTTAAAAGGGTGTTGATATGCCACTTTGTTGAGTTATTGTGAAACTGTGTTATTATTGTATCGCGATATGGATTGGTATTTTTCAACTAGAACAGAAGCATTTTGTTTCATCAATACTTTCAACAATACTTTTTACACATGAGACGAGGAAAAGAAATGAACTAAGACTCCCCTTCAGGAAAAAAAACACAGAATCAAAAGACATTGATGTACGGAGCATTGACGATATTTCGAGACCAGAAGAAATAAAATTGGTAGAGAGCATAAAGGCATTTAAAATTAAATTGCGAAGATGTATGATTGATTTGGTGTAGATGTGTTATTTTAAGTCTATGTATATATAAGGATTGTATCAGGACATAAATAAATAGATAACTATGTACCTATTTAAAATACCGCAATAAACAATTATAAACAACGAAAATTATTTGGAAAAAAAGGAATGATAGTTTTCTTTTTTTCCTCAACATTAGGGTACAAAAACGTGCGACACAAACCTAGTTTAGAAAATGTATCGATAAAATCATTTAAAATCACCCTTTATTAAGGGTTGATTTGAAGATTATGATATATTTAATATCCTTTGATCAGATGAGAGTAGAGATGTCAGGAGTTCCACTAAAGAACACCAAGGAGTTTGTCTACCTCGGGAGCAAAATAACATGGGACGGTCGGTCTAAGAGCGAGGTCGACAGCCGTATACACTAGACATGGGCAAAATTGAATGACCGAATTAAATGAATAAATTCAATCTTGTGACACACTTGATCTGATTCTCAATTTCAAAAGGAATTGATTCTTCATTCCTTACCTTTGGCCTTGTATCGTACGATTTTTAACGCCAACATAAATGTTTAATTTCCATTTATTTTACTGTTAAATTATTTCAATGAATAATGTGTTCCGTAACCGATTTAAATATTATAATGTTTCATAGGTATTTTTAAAATATATTAAATACCGTATTTAAATATTATTCAATGGGCGGCAAGCCGCGAAGTTGTCGACGGTATTGTGAACGACTCGTATCCCGCTACCACCGGCCGCCGTTCTAAAAACCCGTAGATCAAAACGCGGCCGCGATTCAGCCGAATTGTCCGAGCGTCCCTTTCACGCAAGGAATTAATCATTTGTCATAGTCAATGTCCTGAGATTGTCCTAAGGTCCCCGCGCGTCCCGTCCCGTCCGCGTCCCAGGTACTCGAGGCTAGTCTGTCGCTATCGGAAATTGTCCGAAGCGCTTTATTCACGAATTAAAACTAAAAGTCTTTTTCACTTGTGACGTTGTTGTCTCTAGTTAATCTCAGACCTAGAAATGACGTCAGATGTCATCGTCTTACATCGCCATCGTTTCACGTCAATCTCGGCTCGCGAGTTGATCAAGTCTCTGCGGGGTAAGACACAAGACACTAGTCAAAAGTTACTCTTTCATTCCTCAATGCCGGCCCTTAATCCGTCCGAGCGCAGTGGTTCACCAATTCCTCGGCGGGCCAAGCCTTCAATTTCATTACATAGTTAGCCGAAAACTTTCGACATTGAATCCGAACATCGCGGCATCGGCTAGAAAAGTGAGAAGCAAAAATTGTGCACTTGTAATCGTTTTTTTGGCACGTATGAAAGATATTGGAATACAAATACCTACCTACTTTTAGACGTGGATCTTGGGTAGATGTAAAATGTAAATTTGCATATATTATAAGGCCAATCAGCTGTTGTCAGCTGTTGTCAGCTGTCATAAAATACTTTTAAGTTTAATAAATAAAATACTTTAAGGCTGAAACAAAAAACTGTAAAATTTAAAGATTTAATTGCTAGCTATAAATACATTTTACATACGAAAAATAACGATACTAAAAAAAGACAAACATATACATCTAAGTATAGGATTTAGCCTGCGAGATAATGAGATAGAATAATCAGTCCTCTCTTTGTGTGATGCTTCGTAGCCTCCCCACTTATTGTGATTTAAAATGAAACGAAAAAACGACACTAAAAAGAGACAAACACATTAATCTATAGGTTTTAGCCTGCGAGTTAGTGAGATAGAATAATCGGTCTCCTCTTTGTGCGGTGCTGCGGTGTTTCATAGTCTACCCATTCACTCTAGTTTTTTTTTTTTTTGGAATTAATTGAATTAAAGGAATGAATAGAAGGAATCAATTCAAAAGGCCAGGGGAATCAGACGGGATCTATTCACTTTTGGGAATCATTTTGCCCACATCTAGTATACACGCCTGCTTGCGTTCAATAAAAGGTCGAAAATAATAGAATCGAATAATATAGACTTAAAACTGAGAATACTCCTCATCAAGACCTATGTATGGAGTATCTTGATGTACGGCTGCGAAACATGGTGCCTATCCGAAAGAGATAAACGGAGACTAGAGGCTTTTGAGATGTGGTCCTATAGAAGACTATTAGGAATTTCCTGGAGAGACCACATTACAAATGAGGAGGTTCTCCAAAGAATCGAAGGAGGAAGGCACCTGCTCAGGATCTTGTTCGAAAGGCGCGCAAGATAGATCGGCCATGTAATAAGACAAGAAGGCCTCTTGCATGCCATAATGGAGGGTATGACCGAGGGGACAAACTCTAGGGGACGCCCACGCCGAGAGTACCTGGAGGACCTGCTGGTGGACGTGCGCTGCTCATCATATGCAGACTTCAAAAGAGCCGCACAAGACAGGGAAGAGTGGAAGAGACAAATTGATGAAATTGCTGCAAACCAATCCCAGGGTTGAAACCAGAGAGAGAGAATATCCTTTTAAAGTTATACGATCTTACAAAAATGCACGTTTTCCGTCTCCATTATTTGACGAAGCATTATTTTTTCTCCGCCCCAATCAAATATGCAACGAAACAATAACATTTAAAAGGGTTTTCTAAGCAGTAGTCAGCTCCAGTACACAATGGAACAACAAAACTGTGGTTTTATACGACACAGTAACTACATGTACTGTACTTGTGTATTACAGTACATTCATCTGTACTGTAGTAGTACATTCATCAACCACGAGGATATGACTGGTGGGTTTTCTGTACTCAGTTCGAGCCAATGTCTGGTGTGGGTACTTAGGTCTTTACATTGCCATCCAAAATGGGAACGAGAGAGTGGAATGAACTCAGAAGTAAAATTACAAAGAAAAATATTTCAAATTCCTAAGATATTCGTTTATGAAATACATATTATTTTATGAAATTTTATATATATTTTCAGAAATAGGTAAATAATTTTGATTTTATTTTTTTGAAGTGAAAACTTCGTTAGCACCGTTGAGATTTAAAACTCGATGAAACGAAAAATAGCAACATGTTTGTCTCTATGTTTGTCACTAAACAGAGACAAACACATATATCTACAGGATTAAGCCTGCAAGAGAATGAGATAGTATAATCGGTCTCCTCTTTGTGCGGCGCTTCGTAGCCTCCCTTATTGTCGACTTAAGTTTTCTTGAGGTTTCACTTCTACCGCGTGTGAATTGCATACGCGGTAGAAGTGAAACCTTAAGAAAACTTTAAATTTTTTTAAATTTCTAAACATTAATTTGTTTCCTGAGATATTCGTTGATGAAATATTATATACATATTATTTTATGAAATATTATATGTATTTTCAGAAATAGATAAATAATTTTGATTTTATTTTTTTGAAGTGAAAACTTCGTTAGCACCGTTGAGATTTAAAACTCGATGAAACGAAAAATAGCAACATGTTTGTCTCTATGTTTGACACTAAACAGAGACAAACACATATATCTACAGGATTAAGCCTGCGAGAGAATGAGATAGTATAATCGGTCTCCTCTTTGTGCGGCGCTTCGTGGCCTTCCTCATTGTCGACTTAAATTTTCTTGTGGTTTCATTTCTACCGCGTGTGAATTGCACACTATGATTTTTTAAATATAAATAAATCGTGCCTGCTATGCATGTCGTTAATTGCCACTGGTTTAATTTATTGTAAAATGTATTTCTACTACTAATGTATTTCTAAAACTAGTATTTCTTTGGTTAGAAAGAAAAAATAAATACACAATTCGGTATTTCTCCTCGTTTCTTCATACTTTCCATAGTTCTCCATTTTTATTCATATTTCTTTAAATACATACATCCATATTTTTCCTGTTGTCCTTTAGAGAGTAATATTTTGGCAATGGTATTAAATTGGGCTAA